>OZ012736.1:379455286-384885286 GCA_963859935.3 Lathyrus sativus
TCAGCATTCGAGACGACTGGGGTGTATACTTTGATGCAGTTTTATGAGCCGAAGCTGAGATGTTTCTTATTTCCCGACTATATTCTGGCACCCACATTGGAGGAGTATTCTGCTATGTTGGGAGTCCCTGTGTTAGGCCAGATGCCCTTTATACATGTTGATGTTGAGCCTGAGTTGGCTACACTTGCTGAGATTGTTAGTTTAGACGCTTCTGAGTTCCCTGGAGGCTTGGTCAAGCTGAACGGAGCGTATGGTTTTCACTTGTCTGTCCTGGTTGAGAAGGCCACACAGTGCGTGAAGAATGGATATTGGATTGCTTTCAGTGCCATTCTAGCCGTCTGCATCTACGGGATTGTCTTGTTTCCTAATGTGCCGAATTTTGTCGACTTGGATGCCTTCTTGATTCTTGCCTCGAAGAATCCAGTTCCTACCCTCTTGGGCGATGTCTATCATTCTATTCACTACAAGAATGAGAAACGTCGTGGCAAGAATGTCCCCTGCTGTCTTCCTCTTTTGTACAGGTGGTTCCAGGGGCATCTTCCGAAGACAGGGCCTTTTGCTGATTTCGTTGATACTTTGGATTGGTCTTCCCGATTGATGGGACTGTCGGCCGAGAACATCATTTGGTTTGATCGGAGCATGCTTGGTACGGATTTTATATATAGTTGCAGCGGCTTTCCGAATGTCCCTTTGATTGGACGAAAAGGCTGTATTAACTATAACCCTTCACTGCTGGTGAGACAGTTCGGTTATGCTTTGAGGGATGCTCCTATTAAGAAGGAGATACATAAATCTCTGTATCTCACGGGCTTATTAGACACGGCTGTTTTGATCAGATTAAGACATGCATGCGCTAACGTCCATAGGAGAGGGAAAGCTTTGCTCGGTAAAAGCAACAGCAGAGCTTATGATCCTCATTTGGCCTGGATCCGCGAGAGAGCTAGTACTTCCTTGATGCCTTATCCTGCTACGAAACCCCTGTATCTTCCTATGATTGAGATACCTACTTCGGAAGAGAGTGAGAAGTATAACAAATTTTTGGCTGAAAACGAAGAACTGAAGAAAGCCAATGATGATTTAGAGAAGGGGATCTTCCAGTTACGTCGGGAGAAGAATGAAGATACCTTCACTGTGAAGGAACAAACTGAATTGATTAACAGGTTGGGTTCAGAGCTGACAGAAGCGACCAACAAGAAAGAAAAAGTGGGGATAGCCTTGAGCGGTGTCAGCAAGGTGCTTACTTCCAAGAAGGAACTTCTAAGCAAAGCTTATGCCCATCTCAGCAAGTGGGAAGCACTGTGGAATGCCACGCTCACCAAGCGGAAGGAGCGTGAAGACGAACTGAAGATGCAGATTGCCACGCTAGAGGCACAAATTAGAGCTCAAGACGCAAGGATTGCCGAAGAGACATCACTTAGGAGCGCTGCTGAGCTTGGAGTAGGTGACCTCGACGAGAATCCGAGAGGTTATGAAGTGAAGGCCGGTTCCAAGAGGTATAGACTTGACGAGAGTTCGGGAGAAGGAACCTGTCGGGACGACGCCAAAAAGCTGAGATCCACTACCGAGCGGCATGCCTTACTGATACAGGAGTTGATCTCCCGATTGGGGCATTCGGAGATGTTGAGGATATTGGAAGATGTCAGAGCATGCCATTTGGCCTGATTTACCTTTGCCTTGCTATTGATTGTACTTGTATTTTTGACCATCGCCAGGCTTGTTGGCCTAGGTCTATTCAGTTGTATTCAGTTGTACTCTTGTACTCAGCCTCTTGGCACTTGCTTATATATGAGGGTTTTTCTGATTTCTTGTTTGCTTGATAGGGACTCCATTGTCGTAATGGCCTTCTCTCCGAAACTAGAATCGGGGGGGATATAACCTGTAGCATATTCACACAATTGCATCTGCATTCATATTGCATGACCAGGTATTCTTAAACCTGTATCTTATTTCCTGCATCTTCAGGTTTTTCAGGATTGACGAACAAAGAGTTCACCGCTACTCAACCCGAAACAACTGCAAGAGAATCATGGATCAAGTCCAAGTGGAGATGCAGGAAATTCGCGAGAAGTTGAACCTATTCATGCAAGCAATGGAGAACATTGCTAAGGGCCAAGAGAGCCTCCAGACTTTGGTACAGCCGCTGCTGACGCGGGCTAATGGGAACGGCAACAATGACCACAATTCTGCACACGTTGAGACTATTCTGGAGGATGGACCCCCTACGCCTGTGGTTCCGCCTGTGGTGACCCCACCTATTGTGGTTGTGAACGATGGCGCTGGCGCTGGCAATGGCAACGCAGAGAATGGAAATGAGACTGTTGTTAACAATGTTGGGTTTGGGGATGCCAACCAAGGCGGTGGTAACAACAATGGCGGTAATGGTTTCGGCAATAACGGTTTCGGCTACAATGATCAGGGATTGGATTACGTCAATCAGGACGGGAAATTCGGCTTCAACACTCAGGGTTTCGGTTATGACGGTTTTGGTAACACTAACCAAGGGTATGGTGGATTTGGTAATATGAATGGTAATGGGGTGATTCCTGTCAACACTGGGTTTGGACCTGTTAGAGTCCACCAGGGTTTCGGTACCGGGGGACGAGGTCCCATAATCAATCAGCAAGGGTTTGGTCGCAACACTGGTTACGACGGGTATGGAAATGGAAATGTGAATTGGGGCGAAGACTGCCAGGAGGACGCCTTTTCTGGAAGAGGTATAGGATTTGAAGGACCTGTTGATCCTGTGCAGAGGATCAAAATGCTTGAAGAACAGATGAAGAGGGTAGTGAATCAGAACTCCACCGGATTGGATATGACTACAATGGGTTGGTACTAGGGCTGAGGATGCCATTGAAATTCAAGGCTCCCACTCTTGATAAGTACAAGGGGGACACCTGCCCTAAGGTCCATGTCCGCTCTTATTACAGAAGGATGTCCGCGTATTCAGACGATGAAAGGATGCTCATGCATTTCTTTCAGGACAGCTTATCAGGACCTTCGCTTGAATGGTATATGGGGCTGGAGCCCACGCAGATCAAAACATGGAAGCAATTGGCTTATGCTTTCGTGACCCATTACAAATACAACAGCGATCTGGCGCCGAACCGGGTCCAATTGCAGGGTTTGTCACAGAAGAATGGTGAAAGCTTTAAAGAGTACGCGCAAAGGTGGCGCGATATGGCAGCAAGGGTGCATCCTCCTTTAATTGAAAGGGAGATGAATGATATGTTCATTGGGACATTTACGGGGGTGTTCTATGAAAAATTGTTTAGTGTGTCGTTGAGCAGTTTCTCGGATTTGATTCTTATGGGGGAGATGATTGAGAACGGGATTAAAGTTGGAAGGTTCCAAGAAGGTGAGTCTACTTCAACAGGAGGTGCCCGAAAAGCATTTGGTGGTAGACGACTGGGTGATTCTAGTGTCGTGTTTGGTGGCAGGGGCAGGGGCAGAGGAAGACATCAGTATGTTCATCCGCAACAGATAGCTAGCGTCACTATCCCGCTTCCTCAATAGAGGCAGTAACAACAACAACAACAACCACAACAACAGCAAGGACAGAATCCTGGCCAGAGAAGGGTACAAAACGCAAGAGCGAAGAGAGTGTTCGACGTACCTCCTTCCACGTATGCAGAACTCCTCCAAACCTTGCTAGGGTTGAATTTGGTTGAAAAGAGGACTTTGGCACCGCCTACAGGGGCAGTACTTCCTTACGGATACGATGCCAACAAGCATTGCGAATTCCATTCCGGGGCACCCGGGCATGATATAGAATCTTGTCAGGCATTTAAACATAAAGTTCCAGATTTGTTGGATAGCAAAGCTATTAACTTTGGACAGGCGGGTCCAAATATCGTACAACAGCCTATGCCCAATCACGGGGCAAACGCCATCCTGACAGAGGAGAATTTGAATCTAGTGATGGATGTCAATGAGTTGAAGACACCGTTGGGTGAGATTAAAAGCACGTTGTTGAAAGGGGGTGTGTTCCCGGGGTGTGATGAATTTTGCTTGGATTGTTGGACACAGCCAGAGGGTTGTAATGAGTTGAAGCAAGGCATTCAGGCTATGATGGATAAAGGTACCTTGCAATTTGATAGAACTGCAGTTGAAGAGCCTGTAGAGGCGTCGCGTGATGAGCTGAACGATGTTGCTACGGTGACGATTCCGAGAAAAACGATAATGATAATGGCGCCCGCCAGGCGGCCGACGATCACAATCACCAAAGCAAGACCGGTTCCTTTTGAGAGTACTAAAGCAGTGTCGTGGGCTTACGGGTTGGAGGTATATTGCGATGGCGAGAAAATTGAAGTCAATAGACAACCAGCTGGGGTTGTAGATAATGTTGTCGGAACAGGGGGTATGACCAGAAGCGGAAGAATCTTCACATCACTCGAGGTAGAGGCGGAAAGATTAGACAAGGGTAAAGCTAAGGCAACTGAGAGTGGTCCTTCTCAGTTGAATGAAAAGGAAACGTCACTTAAGGATGTGGAGGAGTTTATGAGGCTCATTCGTAAAAGTGATTACAAAATCGTGGAGCACCTCCAGCAAACGCCGTCAAAAATTTCCATCCTATCATTACTGTTATGTTCCGAGGCCCATCGGAACGCTTTGCTGAAGATTCTAGACACGTCGTTTGTTCCTCAAGAAGTTTCTGTTAACCAGCTAGAAGGGGTGATGGCGCATGTCAATGCGGGGCACAGTTTGGGCTTCACAGACTTTGATTTGACTCTGAGAGGGCGAGAGCACAATATGGCATTGCATGTGTCAGTTGAATGTCGGGGCACGGTCATGTCCCATGTTTTAGTATACACTGGATCTTCCCTGAATGTGCTACCGAAGAAAGCCATGATGAAGTTAGATATTAGGGGGATTATCTGCACGCCCAGTGACTTAGTAGTGAGAGCGTTCGATGGAACGAGGAGGTCGGTTTTCGGATCAATAACATTACCGTTGCAGGTAAGGCCTAAAATATTTGAAACTGAGTTCTATATAATGGACATCCAGCCAGCGTATAGTTGCCTTCTGGGGCGCCCATGGATTCATGCTGTCGGGGCAGTCACGTCCACGCTACACCAAAAGCTGAAGTATATGGTGGGGGATAGTGTCGTCACTGTTTGTGATGAGGAAGATATTCTGGTTAGCCATTTATCTTCGTTCAAATATGTTGAGGTCGACGGAGAAATACATGAAACACCGTGTCAAGCCTTCGAGGGGTTGCGAATTAAAGACAAGGCGCCAGGGCCAAGTAAGATATCAGATGTGGCAATGTCGTCCTACAAAGAGGCTCAGGCTCTAGTGCAGGTAGGCAAAACCAAGGGCTGGGGTCAGGTGTTGGAGATTCCCGTGAAGAATGACAAGTTCGGGCTTGGATATCATCCTTTGTCATCAGCATCCTCTTCAAGAGCGCCCAGGTTCAAGGGACCAGTCATCATCACACCAAATGGGGTGAGCTTTGAGACTATCAATGCTGTTTCCGATGCTGAAGAAGGGGATAGCGACTGTGATATGGACGCGTGGATCAAGCCAAGCGTGCCAGGACAAAGTCTCTGCAATTGGTCCATCCGAGAAACTGTTCCTGTGACAACTAAACAGTAATGATTTGTTTTCTTAATTGTTGAATAATCCTGCGTCCTACCCGGGGCATAGTGATTTTGCTTAGGGCCATTTGGTTATGTACATTACATTGTTTAATCATGAAATAAAGGCGTTTTTCATATACAAATGTTGTGATCCCTATTTTTCCTGCTTTTATCTTTTACAATAAAATGGCAACATGGTTATTCGCTTTGTATGAATTTTGAAGCATTTAACCATTTCCTTTACAGGATTACTATTTTAGATGACATCTATGAACCGCCTATGACTCACTTCGACTTCGAGCACCCGGTATTTCAGGCTGAGGAAGAGATTGTGGAAGATGGCGACGTACCAGAAGAGTTGACCTGGTTATTAAACAAGAAGAAAAAATCATTCTGCCTCATGAGGAAGTCATTGAGATCATCAATTTGGGGTCGGAAGAAGTTGTGAGAAACATCCGTATAGGGGCCGCGCTGCAGAACAACGTCAAGCAAAGATTGGTTGAGATGCTCAAAGAGTACAGTGATATATTTGCTTGTTCGTACGAGGATATGCTTGGGTTGGATACGGATATAGTTGTTCACCGTCTGCCACTGCGAGAGGAATGTCCGCCTGTTAAGAAAAAACTACGAAGAACCCGACCAGACATGGCTGTGAAAATTAAGGAGGAAGTTCAAAAACAGTGGGATGCTGGTTTCCTAGCTGTTACAAAATATCCCTCATGGGTCGCTAATATTGTGCCAGTGCCGAAGAAAGACGGTAAAGTGCGAATGTGTGTAGACTACCGTGATTTGAATAGGGCGAGCCCGAAAGATGACTTTCCACTTCCTCACATTGATGTGCTGGTTGATAATACTGCTCAGTTCTCCGTATTCTCCTTCATGGATGGCTTCTCGGGCTATAATCAGATCAAAATGGCGCCAGAAGACATGGAGAAGACTACCTTTATTACTCCTTGGGGAACATTTTGTTACAAAGTAATGCCCTTCGGACTGAAGAACGCTGGGGCAACATATCAACGTGCTATGACGACTCTCTTTCATGACATGATGCATAAAGAGATCGAGGTTTACGTTGATGATATGATTGCCAAATCCCAGACGGAGGAGGAGCATTTGGTTAATCTGCTAAAACTGTTCAAGAGGCTTAGGAAGTTCAGGTTGAGACTGAACCCTAACAAGTGCACCTTTGGGGTGAGATCGGGTAGACTACTGGGGTTTATCGTGAGCGAAAAAGGAATAGAGGTTGATCCTGCGAAAATAAAAGCAATACAAGAAATGCCGATGCCTAAAACAGAAAAAGAAGTGCGTGGATTTTTAGGGAGGTTGAACTATATCGCCCGAGTCATATCTCATTTAACTGCGACGTGCGAGCCGTTATTCAAGTTGTTGAAAAAGGATCAGGTTGTGACCTGGAATGAAAATTGTCAAAAGGAGTTCGACAAGATAAAAGAATACTTGCAGGAACCTCCTGTTTTGATACCCCCAGTGGCCGGGAGACCGTTGATTATGTATTTGACGGTTCTTGAGGAAAGTATGGGTTGTGTTCTCGGTCAACACGACGAGACAGAGCGTAAAGAGCATGCGATTTACTATTTGAGCAAGAAGTTTACCGACTGCGAGTCCAGATACTCAATGCTCGAAAAAACATGTTGTGCGCTAGCCTGGGCCGCTAAACGTTTGAGGCAATACATGCTAAATCATACAACCCTGCTAATTTCAAAGATGGATCCAATCAAATACGTGTTTGAGAAGCAAGCACTCTCCGGAAGAATTGCCCGATGGCAGATGGTGTTAACCGAATATGATATTCAGTATATCTCGCAAAAGGCTATTAAAGGTAGCATCCTGTCGGAGTACCTGGCAGAGCAGCCTGTTGAGGACTACCAATCGATGAGGTTTGATTTTCCTGACGAGGATATCATGTACCTAAAGATGAAAGATTGTGAAGAACCGTTGCTGGACGAAGGACCAGAATTGGGTTCCAAATGGCAACTGATATTTGACGGAGCTGTAAATTCCTATGTGTTGCACCCCAAAATTTGACCAACAATTATTCACCCATCAAGTGTTTGAAAGTGGATACCTTCATCAGACAGTTCAAGAGATCCTCAGAGGAATGGGTTGAAACCAGGGTTGTATGCTTCATAGCTTGAGAGTTGTGGGTGCTCCTCAGATGATTCTGAGACTTTGAGAAAGAACTTGATGTTTTGAGAAAGCTTATGAGATGTCTTGATAGCCTTCATGAAGCCTAGAGAAGTCATTATGCAAGAGTTCAGAGGATTCAACCATGAATGGTATAATTAGGGTTTTGACTGGGTCAACCCTAGGATAACTGAAGATTTGGAGAAGGTTGAGACCTAATCCAAGGGCCATGAGATCATGGAATGATGCATAGAGATGTTATAAAGATGATTCCTAGACCAACTCATCATGATTGAGGAGTTTGAGAAGTTTTGAGCTAGGGTTTCTGAGGATTGTCAGTGAAAAACCCTAATTTGATCCCTATTTTCCAGGCAGTTTTAGCTCTAGATGTGATTGATATCTCATCTTCCCCACAACATGAATGTTGTAGAGCTTGTTCTAAGCTTTAATTTGAGTGGTGGAAGTCCTTGATAGGAGTTACAGAGCTCAAGTTATGGTTTTGACAAATTACAGGTCAGCAGAGGTGTGTGAATCTGGGTCCTTGAAAGTCACCCAACTTGCAGACAACTTTTTCCCTAGTAGGAGGACTCCTATGGTTTCTTGGTCAACATGAATGTTGAAGAGGATCTTCTTAGCTTTAATTTGAGTGGTAGAAGTCCTTGATTGGATTGGTGGAACTCAACTTATGGTTTGAACAAGGCAGGGGTATTTTGGTCATTTGTCAGTTATAGGTCATTTTATCCAATGCCTAAAACTCCTATTTCCAAGCCTCAAATGGAAAAACTCAAAACATGAAAGTTGCTCAAAATGTGATTTTAAGTCTAGAAAGAAGGTCACAAATTGTTGAAAAAGCTCATAGCACAAGATTCCATGATTGGTCAAAAATGAACTAAAAAAGGCTTATAACTTTGAAAAGTTGAAATTGAAAAGTGATTTGGGAGATCCACAAATCCAAAATAGGTCATCCAATATATCATTTTGATTGGAAAAACCATTTTGAGAAGATTGGTTTAGCTAGAATTTTCATTTGAGGTCTAAAAATGGGTGATGCTTTGGAAATTTATTACTTGAAAAAGAAGGCAATGGTGAGAAACCCTACATAAGCCAAAAATGCACTTGTTTTCCACTCATTCCTTCTTAATAACTCATGTAAGGGTATTTTAAGTCAAAATTACAAGGCATGGAGCATGGTATATGAGAAATCCAATATGGCATATCATGGAATTTTTCAAGAACTTTCCACACCATTCTAGATGATTCTAGAAGCATCCAATGATTGTTATATAAAGAATGCATCAAAGAGTGATGAGAGGTTGGTGAAACTTGAGCCAAGTCAGAAGAGGGAGAGAGATACATAGCCATTGGAGAAGTTTCTTCAAGTTGAAGCAACTCAAGATATCTTCCACTACAAGCCATCTCTTTCATCACCATTGCAAACAGAATACTGGTGGTCATTCAAGGAACATCTAGAAGCAGTTTCAAGCCTTGGAACCATCTCTACATCACTGCACCATAACCTCTTAACAGGTTTCTTCTTCACTCTCCATCTCTTAATTTAATGAGTTTCAATTAGTTTTATAGCCATAGAATTAATGTGTTAGGGTAGAGGATTCTTTCCCTTGAATTAGAGCAAGATTGGTGAGGTTTCACACCAGAACCATGAATCTTTGACCTTCAATAACTGGCTGTTTGATGAGTTTTAATCAGCATGAATTGGTTTAGAATAGCAAGGGTAACTTGTAGAGTATCTGTAAATCATTAGGCTGAAGTTTGGTAGAGGTGGATATCAGTTTAAAATTTTGAACCGTGTTTGTACCAAGATGTTCAAGGCTTCTGTTTGGATTATCCATGAGGAATTAAGAGAAAGTGATTGTAGGGTTGTGTAGGGCTTGAGAAGTAGATGATTTTTTGTTTTGGAGTCGTGGCAAACCGTGGCGTGTAGAGAGAGATAGAAGGGCTCGAAGGTGTGAGTGCATGAGGGGAGGGTCTGAAAACCCTAGGTCCCATTTGGGACGATGAGCAGGAGCCGTTGGATTCGTTCCAGGGATTGACCAATTCATCCAATCGTGTGGCTGTGAGCGCATCTGAGCGAGAGAGGGAAAATTTGAATTCAATGAAACGCGTCGTTTCATTAAACCAGCCATTCTGGGCTTGGTTTCTATTCGCCCCCCCCCCCCCCCTTTTTTGTAGCCCAACCATGTTAACTAGCGCGTGTTGCTTAATGCACCCCCCCTCCCTTAATTCATTTTTATTTCTTTTATTTTCTTCCTTTATTTTTTCTGTCTTGAATAATTCATTAAAAAATGATAGAAAATGATTTTTAAATTCTTCTTTTTTCTATGAGTAGATGAAAATGTGTAGAGAATTATAAAAATAAAAATGAGATTTTATTTTTAGGTTTAATATTTTTAATAGATTTTCCAATTAAATAGCTTTTTAATTGTTTAATTTTGTATCATGATTTTGTAGGAATTGTTTTAGGACATTCCCTTAGGGTTTTGTATCCATTCTTTTTTGTGCAATTAGATGATGATTCATAGTTCCCCATAGGATTTTTTCTAGATTTTTTAGAATTAATCTTGATTAGTTTAATTAGGGTAGACTTAGGGTATCCTGATTAGGGTTTAGAATGTGCTTAGGTGATGAATCCCTTTCTTTGATGGAGTTTTATCTTGATTTTTAGGTAGAGACCTTTGTAGATGTTAAGAGTAGGTGCTGAGGACCCTTGTGAATATTTGTTGGATTTTTCCCCATTAGTTTAGTATTTTTAGGTATTTTCTGAAGTTGCCTGATGATTTGGTTTGTTCAGTGGGTTATCTGTTCATCTGTGGGGTTTATTCTGAGGAATTTGTTGAGGGGCTTGTGTTGCCTTGAAGATTTTGATGGAGAGCATCATGAAGAGAAGTTTGTAGATCAAGACTCAGAGACCCAGAGCTTGTCCTGTTCCCAGTCTGTGAGGTTTGAGATCCTGAAGTTTGAAGGGAGTTCATGGTACTTTCCTGAGGAAGGCACTATGAATGACTTTCATTCTTTCTTCTCACCTCTTTCTTAAGTATCCAATGATGTTGGAGCCAACTTGTGAGTTTAATTTCTCCTGAGGAGGAATGTAAACTGATCACATGTTGTTGAGCCACATGGGATACAACTCCTAAGTGGAAGCCTCCTAGTACTTTCCTGAGGAAGGTCCTATGGGTCTATTCACTTAGCTCCACTAGTTTGTCTAGGATTTCTCAAGTATCCAATGATGTTGGAGCCAACTTGTGAGTTTAATTTCTCCTGAGGAGGAATGTAAACTGATCACATGTTGTTGAGCCACATGGGATACAACTCCTAAGTGGAAGCCTCCTAGTACTTTCCTGAGGAAGGTCCTATGAGTCTGTTCACTTAGTTCCACTAGTTCAGATAAGATTTCCTAAATATCCAGTGATGTTGGAGCCTGCTTGTGAGTTTAGTTTCTCCTGAGGAGGAATATAAACTGATCACAGTGGTTGAGCCACATAGGGTATGACTCCTGAGTATACACCTCTTAGTGCTTTCCTGAGGAAGACACTATGAGTCTGCTTGCTTAGCTCCCTTTCTTTGGTAAGCTTGTTCTGAAGCTTGAAGACTGGGAATGATTTCTCTTGTTAGGGTTTTGCTTGAGAGCTTTGCTTAGATCTGATTAGATCCTGTGCTAGGGTTAGGATTAGAGAATAGATGATTCTTTCTCAAGTGTGTTTTGTTTGCCTGATGGCACTTCATTTCCTTTATCTGGTCCTTTGTTTGATAGCATGTTGATTATTTTCAGTAGGATTACTGTTATTTCATGACTGGCTTGAGGTCGAGATGAGCTTGTGGAGGCTGAAGCCCCACACACATTTCCTCCCTCACTTGCATTGCATGCATTTTACATTTAAAGCTGATGTTTTTGTTTCTGTGTATCATTGACATGATCCCTTAGGACTCTCATTTCCTTTGATAAGGATTTGATGATAGACTTTTAGGTTGAAACCTATGCATGACAACATCTAGGAGTTCCCTGTTCAAACCTCAACCATAGGATGAATCCATGACATGATAACAGTAGGACTTGATAGTCTCCCTCCTAATCCTGTAGTTTCCCGAACTACGTTTGCTCTGATCTTTCATACCAGATGAAAGTACGTAGGCATAGGATGCGATGTCCTAGCGAGCAACCTTTCCCCCGTAGTTAGGCGAACTACGTTGACTCTGATTTCTCGTTCCAGACGGGAATACGTAGGCATAAAGCGCGACGCTTTGCCGAGTCATTTTTCTTTTCTTTTTTCAGCCAGCCTTGATAGGTAGATAGATTATAACCAACCCGTCCAAGTAAACAAACAAAGCGAGGATCCCATCGAGTACGATGGACGTGAGGGGTGCTAATACCTTCCCCTTGCGTAACCGACTCCCGAACCCAGACAATGGTTGCGACGACCTTGTCTTACCCTTTTTCGTCAGGTTTTTCCGATCGTTTCCTTTCCCGCTCTGAGGGATAAATAACGAAAGGTGGCGACTCTTCTGTTCTGCCGGCACCTTATTTTCGCGCAAGCGACAGCTGGCGACTCTGCTGGGGAAGAAGGACTTTCCCTATGCGAGTCTCGCCTTGGATTTCCTTCCTAGCTGTCTGGGACCGTCCCCAGCAGCTGGCGACTCTGCTGGGGACTCATGGCATCTAGGGACTTTTCCCATCCCTTATGCTGGGACCATTTCCCATCCCCTACGCGAGTCAATCCTATCGTTTGTGTGTTTGCTTGTTGGGTTGCGTCCATTTATCGCATTTTTACCTCCCGCATTTTATTTCCAGTTTGATATGATTATCTGTGCTGCTGTGGGAGAGGGATGTTACTGTGAGTGAAAAGCCGGACCTGGGCTTTGAGTACACACCTAGATATAGTTGTGGAGAAGTAGTAGACGAACCTGTCTGTTGAGCAGGCACAGTTCCCTACGAAAATCTGCGCTCAGACGAGATTCTTGCAGAGGTGCTCCTTTCCGGTCCTGAGGATCTGAGGGGAGTCCAGACGTGAGGATTGTCGACTCTGGGGACCGATCATTTGGAAGTCAGCTAAGAGAGGCCTCTTCATGACTTGACGATGCCACTCCTTCTGGGAATCGTATTGTCACTCATGAATGTCTGTGACGCTAACAACCGCATAGGATGCCGTACCTTTGTCCGTGGATTAGGTCCATACCTGTGAGTGGGGTTGGGACATTGCAGGAAACTTTGACCTCCAGACTACCCGGTTTTCTTGACAGTGAATCAGTTATGTTGGGTTCTCAGTTGCAGATATGTTCTTGACAGAACGAGAGTTTGATCAGAGGATCTTATCATCGGGTGTTTGTCTGTTCTTGATAGAGCAGGCTTTGATCAGTGTATTATTATCAGAGGTTTGTTCTGGATGGAGCATATTTTTGAGTGGGGTCTGAGGATCTCGTCAGCAGTTGTTGTTTGTTCTTGACAGGGCAGATTTTGAGTGAGGTTTGAAGATCTCATCAGCAGCTGTATTTTGTTCTTGAGAGGACAGATTTTTGATTTGGGGTCCGAAGACTTCATCAACAGATATTCCTTGATCTTGCATCCGGGGTCTTTATTATCAGGCTTTCGTTCTTGTCAGAGCAGAATTTTGATCTCGATCCTACCAGATGGTTATTCACAGCAGATCAGATCAGTGGGTTTACACCAGGGTTTCCTTCTCATCAGTGACTGTTGATACCGAATCTCCACAGCAACCACCGGGATATATTGTTGCATCCCTGCATTTTGCATTAGCTCGCATATTCATGTTTGCATTCCATTAGCATGTGTCTGTGCTGCAGGCGTGTTTCGTACCCTGATTCTGGTGTCCCGAGCAATATGAGATATTTTGTTCCATGAATGGATCCAGTCTTATCATGGCATTGACACTATGTTGGCACGTTGACACCAAAATCAGGGGTGATCTCCTGAGCGTACAGACACCCATAATTCATCTTGCATGGCAGAAGTCGGGATTTGTCTTCTAACCTTTGTGTTTGCAGGTTTGACTCAGAATCTGGCAGCTCAGACTAATGGAGCAGATACAAGCTGAACTGGGGAAAGTCCAAAGCCAGCTGGGGCAGGTCATGAATGACATACAGGCAGTGCGTCTGGACCAGCAAGTGCTCAGAGAGGAGAATCAGCAGCTGCAGAATCAGCTGAGCTTTCTCATGGGAGTGGTGAGAAGTATGCTAAATAAGGAGAGTGGTCAAGCACCCAAGGAGGAGACCAGAGTGCTTCCTCCGTTACCGTCAGTGCCACCTGTGCTGAAGCCAAGTGGACCTCATGGACCCTCTACACAGCAGGAAGCTCGAGGCTTGTCTCGTCATCAGCCGCGCCGAGCATCTCAGAAAAACCCTGAAGGTTATGGTCACAAGAAGAAGCTACTTGATAGAGCTGTGGACCCACTACCTGTGAGTTATGCCCAGCTGCTGCCGCTGTTGGTTCAGAACCGTGTTCTCAAGCTTCGGACCTCAAATCCACCAGATGACGTGTCACCAGACGTTGATCTATGCCTGCGTGTGATTTCCACTCGGGAGCACCGGGGCACCATGTTGAAACATGTAAGGCCCTCCGGAATAAGATTCAGGACCTGATCGACTCGAGGACAATTAGGCTTGTGTCGGGCGGCATAAGAGCATCGGGAAAGTTCATCCCTTACCCTGCGGAAAAGGTGGATGATTCCACTCCTTTGCCTGAAGCTGAGAAAGATCTCGAATACGTCCCACGACCTTTGGTGACTGAATCGCCTCGCTCGCAGTTTCTACCTGGATCAAGTTCGAGGACGCAAGCGCCTAAGCGAGAGACCGTCTCCATTCAGAAACGACGACCTCTTGCTCCTGGGCGGAAGGAATACCAGCACCAGGATCGCAAGAGACCTCGCAACCACGTGGAACAAAGGAATGCTTCTCCCCATCCAGTGCCTGTGCCGTATAGCCAGATTCTTCCGCTGTTGGTTCAGAATTCCTTGGTGGAACCGAAAGCTCTCAAGCCCGTGCTAGAGCCTTACACTCCAGGGTACGATCCTCATGCTCAGTGTGGCTACCATGGTGGATCTCTGGGGCATTCAACTGAAGATTGCAAGGCTTTCCAGGCGAAGGTGCAACAATTGATCGACCAAGGGTGTATTTCCTTTCCAGATGGAGTCTTGGTTGTGCGTGACGACCTCTCAGCCGTCTGAGCTCGTAGATTCAGAGGGTTACTTCCAGAAGCCAGTGATCCAGACGGGCAGACGTCCTCAACATTGGCAGTCCTCGGGCTTTTTGCCATTTGCATTTGTAGTTTCTTTTCTGTTAGTTACTACTTGCTGTTAAACATTGTATGTTTCGAATGGTAATGATAATAAAGTGACTATGCATTTTTTCTGAACTAATTATGTCGTTGTCACTCATTTACTGCATTACACTGACACTTGCATTTTATTTACTCCACTTTATTACTATGATTAGCAATGAGCGGAGGGAGGATGATGAAACTGAATACTCATAGCCAATGATCGTATGGCTTTCAGATAAAATTTTGCCAATGACGTACAAGGCATCGTTTCAAATCCCCTAAACACCGGAGAGATAAGGAAGAGAATCCCTTGTTAACCACTTCGAGCCGAGAAGTAGGAGTTTCTTTCGGAATTTTTAAACCCTCGCATCTTAACCCGGGGCAGGGTAATTGTCAGTTAGCTTGACCGAGCGTTCAAGTCTTATAGAGGAGTGTTGTCCTTCGAGGACCAATCACATCATATTCCTCTCCAGAGGTCGTACCTCATCAACCACAATGGTTAAACCTCACCAATCAGGAGTGAGACAGTTATAATCCTTTCGGAGCAATCAAGACAACCAGTGTCACACGACTTGTTCCAAGAAAAAGAAAAATAATAAGAAAGCCCGCTAAGTAAAAAAGGAAAAGCTAGAAAGCAAATACTTAGGCAAAAATCAGGGCATCCCGCTGGACTTCAAAAGAAAAAATCGAAAAGAACTCAAAAGGAGTCAGTCCAGGCAAAAGTTAGGGAATCAAAAGAACGAAAAAAGAAAGGATTATAAAAGAGAAAAATCCTCAAACAAGGACAAAGTCGTACAGACGCCGAAAACGAAAAGGAGTAACTGTCACTCCGAAGCACCTTGAGAGTTCTTTAACCAGTTGTTCCCAATGTTCAACATACCTCTCGAAGAGGCGAGCGCTCGAGCTAAGTTAACTGAACTTTAGGATCGGAGAACATCACGTAGAAGGGGTGGGTACAAATTATAATTTGAGCCAAATATCCTTTGTTTCGCGAACCGTGAACCCGACCACGATACAACCCTTAAAAGACCTAATTGAGGCAGGGTTTATTCTGAAAGCGCATTACGATAAGGTCGAGTAACCTGACTCCTTCATGATTTGCTAATCATATCCTTATTGTATTTTTCACTGACCGCATCAGCACTACGTTTGAACTCTTGAGTTCATTCGTCACTCACTAGCATGACACGTAAATGAGTGACAATACAACATTTTTTCGAAATTTGCATGAACACTGCATTAGAATTACCATTCGTGAATAAACAATTTTGATTGCAGGTTGGTAGCTGATACGAAGGAACTCCAGCAGGGAATAGTCAATCAGGACTGAATCGCCAGAGGTCTGGACCAGAATGGTATGCTGCGAAGCCCTGTGAATCTGGGGCAATGACTTCCAGTGAGTTTGGAATCAGTTTGTCTGAGGACAAGTCCCGGAGCATCATTTGATTATGGGGCAGTTTACGCAAGCAGCGGTTGATCGGAAGTGAATCTTCTTGAGACCCAATCAGGGGCAGTTATCCGGAATCCTTGCGATTTGAGGGCAGATCCCTCCAGTGTTCGATCAGAGCATGTTGAGTCGCTCATCGCTCGTTCAGGGGCAAACTACTTCAGAGATATTGAAGCTAACCATGCTGAGAGTTGATCAGTTGAGGATGAATCCTCCCGTTGTGCAGATGCTGGGGCAAGCCCTCTGAAGATTGTCTTGTTGCCAGTTATTTTCGGCTCAGAATGAATTATTCCCAAAGGTCAGATTGGGGCAAGTTGAATTGCGCTGGGGCAAGTTGTTCAGATGAGTTTGTTCACCCTAGCAAGAGTTGAGTATCGGGGAATCATGTCGTTACCCTGCCAAAACCTGAACCTTCTGAAGAAGCCTTGCGGTCATTGGGTTGCTATCCTACAGCATAACCTGTTACTTGATTCCATGATTGGTAGCCTGTATTCCCTGTGTTGGTGTTGTTGAATCAGGATTGTTCCTCCGCAGAGATGTACGGTTTGAGGTCGTTCCCCCTGTACAGTTTGAGACTACAGCAGATTGAGATGGCGTTTACCCCTCATCAGATTAGGGTCAAGATTACCCTCGGCAGACCAGGATTGATATCCCCGAAGCGGAGCGAGTCCTCATTCTCCGGCAGAGTTCAGTAGTCTCTCTTCCGCAGAATCAGAATCAGAATAGTGAGCATTGATATGTCTTCCCCAGGTAGAGGTGATTCTCTTCCCCAAGCAGACACATCCTGAAGGAATGTCACCTCATCAGCTGAGTCAAGCACCGAAGAATGCTGTCTCTTCCCCAGCACCGGGTCACAAGTGCAGAGTTCAGAGAAGTGTTCGGGTGTCGAAGCTCGTGTTTTCCCCAGTAAAGTCACCAAAGCAGGTGTCTCCCCCGCACCGGGTCACAAGTGCAAGGTTCGCAGAAGGCTGTTCGTATGCCGAAGAATGTGCAGTAACTGATGATGCCAGACTGAAGTCTCCAGCGGAATTGAAATTCCCCACCAGAGCCGTATTCTCTCCTGAAGATCGATGATTCCCTCTTCCCCAGTAGAGTGTTGGAACAGCTGATGTTGTATTCCCTTGCAGAGTTGTACTCTCCCCCGAAGGCAGATGATTCTTTCTTCCCTAGTGGAATCGAATTCCCCATCAGAGTCGTACTCTCCAATGAAGTAGAATGATTTCTATCCCCGGCTGAGTCCGCAGAAAAGCAGAATCCTTGGAAGTTGATCAGATCATGATCAATTTTCCCCAGCAGAACATTAAATAGCAGATGATGTATTCCCCAGAGTCGCACTCTCTCCAGCGAAGCAGAATGACTTCTCCTTCCTCAGCCGAGTTTGCAGATGTCCAAGAGATCCGAATCCTTGGAGGTTGATCAGATCATGATTGGTTTTTTCCCAGTGGAGTGTTGAGCAGCTGAAGTTGGTTCCCCGCAGAGTGGTCATCCTCAGAAGAGTAGCCGAGACGGCCGCGCAGTTCATTCTCGTGATTGATATCAGCAGGTCCAAGTTCTCGTAGAGCTTCGTTCCCCTGCAGAAATCAGCTGAAGTTGTTTTCCTCGCAGCAGTCCACGGAAGATCAATTCCCCAGACAGAGCCTGATTGATATTGGCATGTTCACGTTCTCCTCAGCAGGATGACTCCTCCACCTGAGTGGTTCTTTCTCCTTGACAGGAGGATTTCCCCCTTCGGCGTTTATTTCGCTGATGGGATAGCATCATTGTGCATGATTGCATAGCATTATGCATGACTGCATAGCATTTAAACGTCGCGTAGCATTGTGCATGATTGCATAGCATTATGCATGACTGCATAGCATTTAAACGTCGCGTAGCATTGTGCATGATTGCATAGCATTATGCATGACTGCATAGCATTTAAACGTCGCGTAGCATTGTGCATGATTGCATAGCATCATGCATGATTGCATGGCATTTAGCATAAATACATATCGTTCCCACGTGGGGCGTAGCGCAGAAGCATACGCATCATAAGCATGATCTAGGTCATCATCATCCTTATTGTACAGGTGTACTACCGAAAGACCGGTTGCTCAGGACGATTCTTGATGTTCTCCCCAGCAAGGTTGTTTTCTTAGACGATTCTAAAGACCCCGGTGTGATCCCCGCAGTCGCTCGCTCAAGATGATTTTTGAGATCCCCAGCGAAGTCTTCAGTTCGAGATGATTCTTGAATCCCTCAGCAGGGCCATTTGCTTAAGACGATTCTTAAGACCTCAGTACAGCTTCCCGAGTTGTTTGCCTAGTATGATACTTGAGCTCCCCAATAGCGCCTCCAGCAGGAGTTTCCCAGGAAGATTCCTGGAATTCCCAACAGAATGTTTGTTCCGGAAAGGTTATTAGTTCAGGACGATTCTTGAAGCTGCCCGACGGATCTGTTTGTTCAAGATGATTCTTGAAGTCCTCAGCAGCGTGATATGTCTGCTCCAACAACGATGTCTAATCTGAAGATGGATTTCGTAAGCGCCTGAAGGCGATATCAGAAGGTTCCCGTGAGTTCAGATTCCCTTGTTGATGAATCAACAGGTAGCTGAAGACAAGGTTCCAGGGTTGTAGATACAACAGAGTGATTCGTGTGAGTCTGAAGACTAAGTCAGTCGTCCTGAAGAGATGATTGATCGCGATCAAGTGGATAGTTTTTCTTCTGACTGAAGTCGAAGATGTTTCTCCAGCTGAAGCGGAGTTTTGCCTGAAGGCAAAGTGTTTGAATCCCCGTAGAGTCATGAATGGCTCAGGATACCATTTCTCTGACTGAAGTCACAGATTTCTTAAGCTGAAGCGAAGGCGCCTAAGGGCGAGGTTATCCCCCAAGGTTATGAATGACCTAGGATTCACTTTTTCGGACTGAAGGCTGAAGTATGTCCCTGACTGAAGTCACGGATACTATATAGCAGAGGTGGAGTTGCCTGAAGGTAGATCCATGTATCCTTGAAGGCCAAGGACCATTTCTTTGGACTGAAGTCGAAGATACCTCCTGCAGAGTGCCATCCTTGAAGGTCAAGGATGTTTATCTTCAGAAGTACTTGAAGATCTTTCCTAGCTGAAGCTGGAAGTGGCCAGGGGCCAGGGTTTCATATATCTTTAATGTTGAAGTTCTACGGCGGGCAGTGTGCAGCAGTATTCCGATGTTCGTTATGGTTCTGAGGGTGAACCCCAGATCAGAGTGTGCTCGGTTAAGTCTCTCATCCCAGCGGAGTAGTTTCAAATACGCAAGTGTACCTTCTGTTCCATTTACCAGGGGTGAACCCCAGGTCAGATTTGTTCAGAATGATGTTCGTTTCCGGCAGCGAGGTTGGATGTTTGTTTGACGGCAATGTCAGACTCCTTAAATCCCCAGCAGAGATGATGTTGGTACGACGGCGATGTCGAGTGTCTCTCAGAACGATGTTTGCTTCCGACGGCGATGTCAGATTCAGTTTTCCAGCAGCAATGTTGGGTATGTTAGAAGATTCAGTTCTCCAGCGGCGAGGTTGGGTGTTGTGGTTGTCTGAAGGCAACGTCAGAAGAATTTAATGCGGATGGCTGACGGTGATGTCAGGTCGATATGTCTCCAGCTAGTTGTTGAGCAGCTAGTGTTGCAGTGTTCGAAGATTTGTTCCCCGCAGAGTACCGTGTGCTCGTGCAGTTGGCCAATTTTCGGGTTTACCGGTATTCAACCGTCTCGTACCTTGATTGGTTGAGAGCCGTTCGCTTCTCACCCAGTCAGGTTCAAGCCGTTTGAATAGGGGCAGCTGTTGCACCCCAAAATTTGACCAACAATTATTCACCCATCAAGTGTTTGAAAGTGGATACCTTCATCAGACAGTTCAAGAGATCCTCAGAGGAATGGGTTGAAACCAGGGTTGTATGCTTCATAGCTTGAGAGTTGTGGGTGCTCCTCAGATGATTCTGAGACTTTGAGAAAGAACTTGATGTTTTGAGAAAGCTTATGAGATGTCTTGATAGCCTTCATGAAGCCTAGAGAAGTCATTATGCAAGAGTTCAGAGGATTCAACCATGAATGGTATAATTAGGGTTTTGACTGGGTCAACCCTAGGATAACTGAAGATTTGGAGAAGGTTGAGACCTAATCCAAGGGCCATGAGATCATGGAATGATGCATAGAGATGTTATAAAGATGATTCCTAGACCAACTCATCATGATTGAGGAGTTTGAGAAGTTTTGAGCTAGGGTTTCTGAGGATTGCCAGTGAAAAACCCTAATTTGATCCCTATTTTCCAGGCAGTTTTAGCTCTAGATGTGATTGATATCTCATCTTCCCCACAACATGAATGTTGTAGAGCTTGTTCTAATCTTTAATTTGAGTGGTGGAAGTCCTTGATAGGAGTTACAGAGCTCAAGTTATGGTTTTGACAAATTACAGGTCAGCAGAGGTGTGTGAATCTGGGTCCTTGAAAGTCACCCAACTTGCAGACAACTTTTTCCCTAGTAGGAGGACTCCTATGGTTTCTTGGTCAACATGAATGTTGAAGAGGATCTTCTTAGCTTTAATTTGAGTGGTAGAAGTCCTTGATTGGATTGGTGGAACTCAACTTATGGTTTGAACAAGGCAGGGGTATTTTGGTCATTTGTCAGTTATAGGTCATTTTATCCAATGCCTAAAACTCCTATTTCCAAGCCTCAAATGGAAAAACTCAAAACATGAAAGTTGCTCAAAATGTGATTTTAAGTCTAGAAAAAAGGTCACAAATTGTTGAAAAAGCTCATAGCACAAGATTCCATGATTGGTCAAAAATGAACTAAAAAAGGCTTATAACTTTGAAAAGTTGAAATTGAAAAGTGATTTGGGAGATCCACAAATCCAAAATAGGTCATCCAATATATCATTTTGATTGGAAAAACCATTTTGAGAAGATTGGTTTAGCTAGAATTTTCATTTGAGGTCTAAAAATGGGTGATGCTTTGGAAATTTATTACTTGAAAAAGAAGGCAATGGTGAGAAACCCTACATAAGCCAAAAATGCACTTGTTTTCCACTCATTCCTTCTTAATAACTCATGTAAGGGTATTTTAAGTCAAAATTACAAGGCATGGAGCATGGTATATGAGAAATCCAATATGGCATATCATGGAATTTTTCAAGAACTTTCCACACCATTCTAGATGATTCTAGAAGCATCCAATGATTGTTATATAAAGAATGCATCAAAGAGTGATGAGAGGTTGGTGAAACTTGAGCCAAGTCAGAAGAGGGAGAGAGATACATAGCCATTGGAGAAGTTTCTTCAAGTTGAAGCAACTCAAGATATCTTCCACTACAAGCCATCTCTTTCATCACCATTGCAAACAGAATACTGGTGGTCATTCAAGGAACATCTAGAAGCAGTTTCAAGCCTTGGAACCATCTCTACATCACTGCACCATAACCTCTTAACAGGTTTCTTCTTCACTCTCCATCTCTTAATTTAATGAGTTTCAATTAGTTTTATAGCCATAGAATTAATGTGTTAGGGTAGAGGATTCTTTCCCTTGAATTAGAGCAAGATTGGTGAGGTTTCACACCAGAACCATGAATCTTTGACCTTCAATAACTGGCTGTTTGATGAGTTTTAATCAGCATGAATTGGTTTAGAATAGCAAGGGTAACTTGTAGAGTATCTGTAAATCATTAGGCTGAAGTTTGGTAGAGGTGGATATCAGTTTAAAATTTTGAACCGTGTTTGTACCAAGATGTTCAAGGCTTCTGTTTGGATTATCCATGAGGAATTAAGAGAAAGTGATCGTAGGGTTGTGTAGGGCTTGAGAAGTAGATGATTTTTTGTTTTGGAGTCGTGGCAAACCGTGGCGTGTAGAGAGAGATAGAAGGGCTCGAAGGTGTGAGTGCATGAGGGGAGGGTCTGAAAACCCTAGGTCCCATTTGGGACGATGAGCAGGAGCCGTTGGATTCGTTCCAGGGATTGACCAATTCATCCAATCGTGTGGCTGTGAGCGCATCTGAGCGAGAGAGGGAAAATTTGAATTCAATGAAACGCGTCGTTTCATTAAACCAGCCATTCTGGGCTTGGTTTCTATTCGCCCCCCCCCCTTTTTTGTAGCCCAACCATGTTAACTAGCGCGTGTTGCTTAATGCACCCCCCCTCCCTTAATTCATTTTTATTTCTTTTATTTTCTTCCTTTATTTTTTCTGTCTTGAATAATTCATTAAAAAATGATAGAAAATGATTTTTAAATTCTTCTTTTTTCTATGAGTAGATGAAAATGTGTAGAAAATTATAAAATTAAAAATGAGATTTTATTTTTAGGTTTAATATTTTTAATAGATTTTCCAATTAAATAGCTTTTTAATTGTTTAATTTTGTATCATGATTTTGTAGGAATTGTTTTAGGACATTCCCTTAGGGTTTTGTATCCATTCTTTTTTGTGCAATTAGATGATGATTCATAGTTCCCCATAGGATTTTTTCTAGATTTTTTAGAATTAATCTTGATTAGTTTAATTAGGGTAGACTTAGGGTATCCTGATTAGGGTTTAGAATGTGCTTAGGTGATGAATCCCTTTCTTTGATGGAGTTTTATCTTGATTTTTAGGTAGAGACCTTTGTAGATGTTAAGAGTAGGTGCTGAGGACCCTTGTGAATATTTGTTGGATTTTTCCCCATTAGTTTAGTATTTTTAGGTATTTTCTGAAGTTGCCTGATGATTTGGTTTGTTCAGTGGGTTATCTGTTCATCTGTGGGGTTTATTCTGAGGAATTTGTTGAGGGGCTTGTGTTGCCTTGAAGATTTTGATGGAGAGCATCATGAAGAGAAGTTTGTAGATCAAGACTCAGAGACCCAGAGCTTGTCCTGTTCCCAGTCTGTGAGGTTTGAGATCCTGAAGTTTGAAGGGAGTTCATGGTACTTTCCTGAGGAAGGCACTATGAATGACTTTCATTCTTTCTTCTCACCTCTTTCTTAAGTATCCAATGATGTTGGAGCCAACTTGTGAGTTTAATTTCTCCTGAGGAGGAATGTAAACTGATCACATGTTGTTGAGCCACATGGGATACAACTCCTAAGTGGAAGCCTCCTAGTACTTTCCTGAGGAAGGTCCTATGGGTCTATTCACTTAGCTCCACTAGTTTGTCTAGGATTTCTCAAGTATCCAATGATGTTGGAGCCAACTTGTGAGTTTAATTTCTCCTGAGGAGGAATGTAAACTGATCACATGTTGTTGAGCCACATGGGATACAACTCCTAAGTGGAAGCCTCCTAGTACTTTCCTGAGGAAGGTCCTATGAGTCTGTTCACTTAGTTCCACTAGTTCAGATAAGATTTCCTAAATATCCAGTGATGTTGGAGCCTGCTTGTGAGTTTAGTTTCTCCTGAGGAGGAATATAAACTGATCACAGTGGTTGAGCCACATAGGGTATGACTCCTGAGTATACACCTCTTAGTGCTTTCCTGAGGAAGACACTATGAGTCTGCTTGCTTAGCTCCCTTTCTTTGGTAAGCTTGTTCTGAAGCTTGAAGACTGGGAATGATTTCTCTTGTTAGGGTTTTGCTTGAGAGCTTTGCTTAGATCTGATTAGATCCTGTGCTAGGGTTAGGATTAGAGAATAGATGATTCTTTCTCAAGTGTGTTTTGTTTGCCTGATGGCACTTCATTTCCTTTATCTGGTCCTTTGTTTGATAGCATGTTGATTATTTTCAGTAGGATTACTGTTATTTCATGACTGGCTTGAGGTCGAGATGAGCTTGTGGAGGCTGAAGCCCCACACACATTTCCTCCCTCACTTGCATTGCATGCATTTTACATTTAAAGCTGATGTTTTTGTTTCTGTGTATCATTGACATGATCCCTTAGGACTCTCATTTCCTTTGATAAGGATTTGATGATAGACTTTTAGGTTGAAACCTATGCATGACAACATCTAGGAGTTCCCTGTTCAAACCTCAACCATAGGATGAATCCATGACATGATAACAGTAGGACTTGATAGTCTCCCTCCTAATCCTGTAGTTTCCCGAACTACGTTTGCTCTGATCTTTCATACCAGATGAAAGTACGTAGGCATAGGATGCGATGTCCTAGCGAGCAACCTTTCCCCCGTAGTTAGGCGAACTACGTTGACTCTGATTTCTCGTTCCAGACGGGAATACGTAGGCATAAAGCGCGACGCTTTGCCGAGTCATTTTTCTTTTCTTTTTTCAGCCAGCCTTGATAGGTAGATAGATTATAACCAACCCGTCCAAGTAAACAAACAAGCGAGGATCCCATCGAGTACGATGGACGTGAGGGGTGCTAATACCTTCCCCTTGCGTAACCGACTCCCGAACCCAGACAATGGTTGCGACGACCTTGTCTTACCCTTTTTCGTCAGGTTTTTCCGATCGTTTCCTTTCCCGCTCTGAGGGATAAATAACGAAAGGTGGCGACTCTTCTGTTCTGCCGGCACCTTATTTTCGCGCAAGCGACACTATGGTAGCGGAATAGGTGCAATTATCACTACTCCTCAGGGGTCGCACATCCCCTTTACTGCCCGATTGACCTTTCCCGTTACTAATAACGAGGCTGAGTATGAAGCTTGCATCATGGGTTTGGAAGAAGCTATTGGTTTGCGAATCAAACATCTGGACGTATACGGAGACTCAGCTCTAGTGGTGAACCAGATTAAAGGAGAATGGGAGACACGTCAGCCCAATTTGATACCATATATGAATTATGCAAGGAGATTGTTACCTTTCTTTGACAAGGTGGAATTGCATCATGTGCCGCGAGCAGAAAATCAAATGGCTGACGCCCTGGCGATATTATCCTCGACGTATAAAGTTAACTTCTGGAACGAGGCTCCCCGAATTGTTATCTCTCGGCTTGATAGGCCTGCATTCATATTTGCCATTGACAAGGCTCCCGATGGTCAACCCTGGTACTTTGACATCCAGAATTTCCTGAAGAACAAGGAGTATCCGGCTGGGGCATCTAGTCGAGATCAGAATACTCTCAGGAGATTGGCTGGAAATTTCTATTTGAATCCTGACAGTGTCCTATACAAAAGAAACCACGACTTGGTGTTGCTACGCTGTGTAGATGAGAAAGAAGCAAAGTTGCTCATGGAAGAGGTACATGAGGGTACGTTTGGTACACATGCTGGTGGGCATGCTATGACGAGAAAATTGCTTCGGGCAGGTTATTACTGGCTAACTATGGAAACAGACTGTTTCAAGTTTGCAAAGAGGTGTCATAAATGCCAAATTTATGCGGACAAGGTCCATGTACCCCCAAGTCCTCTGAATGTGATGTCATCACCGTGGCCGTTCTCGATGTGGGGAATTGATATGATTGGGAAAATCGAGCCTACGACATCAAATAGACACCGGTTCATTTTGGTGGCAATTGGTTACTTCACCAAGTGGGTGGAAGCAGCATCATATGCCAATGTCACCAAACAAGTGGTCGCCAGATTTATCAAACGAGATATTATCTGCAGATATGGAATCCCTGAGCGGATTATCACTGACAACGGTTCGAATTTGAATAACAAGATGATGAAAGAGTTGTGCCAGAATTTTAAGATTGAACATCACAACTCTTCTCCTTACCGACCCAAGATGAATGGCGTTGTTGAAGCGGCCAATAAGAACATAAAGAAGATTGTTCAGAAGATGGTTGTGACGTATAAGGACTGGCACGAGATGCTACCTTTCGCTTTGCACGGTTAACGTACGACGGTACGCACATCAACCGGGGCAACTCCTTTCTCGTTGGTATATGGAATGGAGGCAGTGTTACCACTGGAGGTTGAGATTCCTTCCTTGAGGGTTTTATGAGATGTCCAACTTGACGAGGCAGAATGGGTTAAAGACAGGTTGAATCAGCTCAGCTTAATGGATGAGAAGATGCTAGCTTCTCTCGCATACGGTCGGTTGTATCAGAGCCGAATGAAGAAAGCATACGATAAGAAGATACACCCTCGAAGCTTTCAGACGGGCGACCTTGTGCTGAAGAGGATTCTCCCGCCACAAATAGCTCACAGGGGCAAGTGGACCCCTAATTACGAAGGGCCCTACGTTGTCAAGAAAGTCTTCTCTGGAGGAGCCTTGCTACTATCCACCATGGATGGCAAAGACTTTACGTCTCCTGTGAATTCGGACGCAGTTAAAAAATACTTTGCTTGAAATTGACCCGCTGGACAGTAAAAAGAGAGTCCAGGCAAAAATGGGGCATCCTGGCGAACCGAAAAAATGAATAAAAGGTTCGGGCAAAAGTTAGGGATAAAATTGAAAAGATGTACACCTGCGAAGTCGAAAACCTGCATTGGGCGACTTCGGCAAAAAAGGGTATCCCGGTGAATTGAAAACCCGCAAAGGGCGGTTCACGCAAAAGTTAGGGATTGAAAAAGCAAATGACTGCGGTCCAGAGCTGATACTGCATTGCTTAGTGGTTTGGGAGTACCTGAGGGTTCGTTTATTCGACACAATCTCTTCCGAAAATTGAATACCGGGAAAGTGCCGGAGTCAGGCGAGTCATAGGAGGATCAACTCATGATGTTTGTCTGCACCACGTTGCCGACATGTATACAAATGTTGTTTTGTATTTTTATGCTTTCTGTGCAAGTATGTATGTGTGTGTGCGTAACTTCCTCTTTTCAGGAGTTGCATCCGATGTACAAAACTTTGCCTATTCAGAGGCCTGCTATCAATAAAACATGTTATTCAGTATTTGATGTTTGTATTTTACTGTTTTGTATGTGGAAAACGCCAATGTTCTGATGAACTTGCATGTGCATAACTTTGTTGGCCCTTGCCAATAATTGTTAAAACTTCGAATTGACTGAAGTAATGTCACATACACTAACCCGAATAGATTTGGTTGTATAGATTTGTTTTGTCTCGTTTGTGTTTTGCAGGGTTCTCGCCCTTGAAGCGGACAATTAGAAAATGGAGGCCCCAGCCGGAGGTTCGTGGTGAAAGACTTGACTTTGTGTGACGCTAATCCCCAAGCAGGTCGCATCTCACTCCAGAAATTGAAACGATGATTATCCCTTACCAAAGGAAGTATTAGTTTCCCAAAAGAGTATCCTCATGGAAGTGTCCACAGGATATCCCCAGCAAGACAGAATCAGTGTCCCATGCAAAGGTTATACTCCCTAGAGAGTCGAAGATGTGCACATTCAATCCCCAGTTGGGAGGATTTCCATGGCACGTAACCAAGATAATAAATTCAGAAGGATTACCCTCACCGAGGATGGTTTTCTTTCTCCCCGCAGGTCGTCATGCCTTCGTCAGGATGATTATCCCCAGCGGAGCGGTAGTTCCAAGTTTGTAAATTGTACCCAGACAGTTGTCCCCTAGAAGGGTTGCGTCTCCCCTAGTCGAGTTAGTCTTCCCAGCAGGTGTTATTCTTTCCTCCTAGTGGAAATCGATGTGTAATCTCTCCCCGACAGAGTTGGTTGTATTTCCGGCATTTATTTTTCCAGAATACGTTGCGATATCCGTTCAGCCCCAACAGGGTGGTCTTTGCTCTCAACAGTCGTGTTGAAGCAAGTTTATCAGAGCTCCTCAGCAGTCTGAACCTGCATTTGCATTTGCATACATTATCATGTTTGCATCTACCCAAAAACGCGTAGCATTTCCATGCCGTATGGAGCATTACGCCATTATCAGACATACGCATTTTGAAACATAAATCAGGTTGGTTAACCTTTTGTTTTCAGGTGTGTTTCTCAGCAGGAGTATGAAGTCATAATTCAGATTTATTACCAGACGATCGAGGTCTCGCCGTGAGACATATGATGATACAGTTCTTGTTATCAGTCCCCACAGAGTTACTGGTTGAAGTTTCTCTTATCTGCCCAGCGGAGTGTTTTTCTTCAAGTTTGCTGCCGCGGCAGCATTTCAGGGTTTCATGAATCAAGGTTTCAGAAGAGGTCACTTGTTGTCGAAATGGGTTTCGGGTAGTTATTTCCAGAATATCTCCAGTGGAGTTAGCTACTACCGCGAACAGGCTAGGAAGCTATGCCCAAGGTTATATTTCCCGTATGGAACAGGCGGAAGAACTTTCCTGTAAGTATCAGGCATATGTGTTATGATTTTCCCGTATGGAACAGGCGGAAGAACTTTCCTGTAAGTATCAGGCAGATGTGTTATGATTTTCCCATAAGAATCAGGCAGAAGAACTTTCCTGTATGTATCAGGCAGATGTGTTATCTTTTCCCGTAAGAATCAGGCGGAAGAACTTTCCTGTATGTATCAGGCAGATGTGTTATGATTTTCCCATAAGCAATAGGCGGAAGAACTTTCTTGTATGTATCAGGCAGATGTGTTATCTTTTCCCGTAAGAATCAGGCGGAAGAACTTTCCTGTATGTATCAGGAAGATGTGTTATGATTTTCCCGTAAGCAACAGGCGGAAGAACTTTCCTGTATGTATCAGGCAGATGTGTTATCTTTTCCCGTAAGAATCAGGCGGAAGAACTTTCCTGTATGTATCAGGCAGATGTGTTATCTTTTCCCGTATGAATCAGGCGGAAGAACTTTCCTGTATGAACCAGGTAGATGTGTTGTATTTTCCTGTATGAATCAGGCAGATGTGTTTTCCGATATGAATCAGGAGAATGGAGTTTCCCGTATGAAGCAGGAGGATGAATTATCCGGTATCCAGATAGGTGATGATCTCGTGATAAACAGGGTATGTGAGTTGTGTACCGATATTTGACAAAAGTATTTTCCCCAGGGAAGTTGCCATGATTTCCTCGTCTTACTGTCCCCAGTAGAGTCTTCTTCAAAGTCGTTTGTGGGTTGGGACCAATGAAGGTAGCTACTGCAGAGGTAGGCAGAGAAACAATATTCAGATAATTTTTCCCATATGAAGCAGGCGGATGAATGTTCAGACAGCATTGTCTCCCCAGCGAAGTCGTCGGGATGTTGCTGTGTTGACAGAATATCGCGTCCTAATGTGGACAAAGTTCTATCCTCGCGAGGATAGAATCTTTTTACGGGCTGATAAAAATAATCCCCAGCACGATCGTTAATTGATCAGTTTGTTGCCGTAACAACCGGATCCAGTCAGCGGATGTTGTTTTCCAAGCAGTTTGTGCAGTTTATTTCTGCGGTTGGCAAATTTCTGGGTTCTTAGTATTCAACCGTCTCGTACCTCGATTGTTTGAAGGCCGTTCGCTCTTCACCCAGTCGGGTCCAAGCCGTTTGAATAGGGGCAGCTGTTGCACCCTAAAATTTGCTCAACCTATTTCACCTGATTTATGTTTTAATTACATTATCATTTGCATAGCATAACATAGCAAGTCATCTAACAAGGTATCAAGTGCCATTCTTATTTAAAGAAGCACATTAAGGGTTTTATTCAAGATTAAGACCATCCAAGTCATCAAGAAATGTTTGAAGCTTTGGGAAGTTTAAGGGTCAACCAGTGGACCTTTCTCCTAACTTGAGGTGTACTGAGGGTCTTCATTGGGGGTATGAGTTATGAATTAAGGATATGAAATGTGTACAAAGCTTATGAAATGCCTAGAGGGTCATATTGAAGATGAGACAAGTCATTGATTCAAGTACAAGAGCCACAGTTGAGGTGCAGTCAACTAGGGTTTCATCTGGGTCAATCCTAGGTCAACTGAGTGATTGAAGAGCATCAAGGCTTAATTGGAGGATGTGGGATTCATGAATTTATATGTTGATACATGTGTGGTGTTGTGCCAAGGATAAATCAAAGAGAATCAAGAGTAGGAGGAGTTACCAAATTAGGGTTTCAGTGTAAAATCCCCTAATTTAGGCCTATCTTCCAAGCCAGATAAGTCCAAATTCAAGTTTCAAATAGATTCTTGGCCAACATAAAACTTGTAGATCTTCTCAATAGCTTTAATTTGAGTACTAGAAGTCTTCAAGAAGATTTGTAGAACTCAAGTTATGGTTCTTGCAAGTTATGGGTCATTAGAGGACACTGAAATTTATCTGTGAAAGTCACTTGACTTCCAAGCAACTTTTTCCCATCAAGGAATTTTCAAATGGATTCTTGGCCAACATAAGAGTTGTATATCATGACCTTAGCTTTAATTTGAGTACTAGAAGTCCTTAATAGGATTTGTGGAACTCAAGTTATGGTCTTGGCAATCCAGGGGTATTTTGGGTATTGATGATTATAGGTCATTTTTCAACATAGGTCAAAATCTCCATCTTCCACTCCTCAAATGGAAAAATGTTAAACATGAGATGTGATTAGAATGGTGTTTTTAGGCTAGGTAAGAGTTCATGGGTGATTGGAAGGGCTTGTATCACAAAATTGCAAAAATGGCCTAAAATAAGGGTGAATTTTAAATGAATCAAGGATGAAAATTGGGATTTTTTATCTATAAGTCCAAACCAAGCCATATGACATACCAAATTGATTGGAAAACACATTTTGAAAACATTGACATTGTCACATTTTTGAGTTGAGGGTTAATTCAATGACTTCCTTCGTAAAATGGTTACTTACATCATAAGCCACATATGCAAAACCATTCTTCAAGGCATAACCAAGGCTCTAATGAATCCTAACACATTCAATATGTCATGTGGTGAGAATTTGGATCAGAATGAGGTGCAAATACAAGCTTGAAACTCAGCTGCCATATGTGAATTTCTCATGACATTTTCAAATGCAAGAGATGTGGACCTTCTCATTGGATCAATCCAGAAGTTTCTAGAGCTTCCATTCATGTTCTATATAAGATTTAGAACTGGTTCAAAGCTTGAGTTGGTGGAGATTGAGGGAGAATTGAGAGATTGCATCTTGAGTTTTCCATTTGCAAAACAGAATCGATTATAACCGTTTGATCCATTTCAATCCATTCTTTTGTGTTCAATAGTTTCCTTTGGTGTTGGTGAATGATTCCAAATACAATTCAAGGCAAGATTGGTGCAAAATCGTGAGAGAGCATTTTGGATTCATCTCTTGCAAGTCAGAATCGGATTCAAGGATTCAAGAGGTTTCAATCCAATTTGTTGCATACAGAAGCTTGATCATACATCATAGAACGTGTTTGGAAGATCTTGGAGCTTGATTTGGAGGTTTTACCACTCTGTTCATCCAAGATTTGCAGGTATGTAAATTGCTTTCTATGGCTCGATTCATGAGGTTTATTTAGGTTTTAGATGGTGGTAAGCATTGTAGAACATGGCTAGGTGGATTCTGGTAGCAATTGGCTTGATTTAGAGACAAAATTAGGTTGAGCACCATTTCTGTTCATGATCGTATCTTGCAATTCTTGGAGGTTTAAACCTAGTTTAATAGTGGATTTTACTCAGTGTGAGGTGTAGTTGATCTTAGGCCTCTCAATTTTAAGTTTGGTGAGAATTAAGGTTTGAGCTTTTTCTGAACCTTTCTTCGTGTTTTGAGGAAGAAGATGATTCAATGCCAATGGATAGTATGAATGAATTCCTTGTGAAAAGGCGAGCCAGATGATGTATTTAGGTTAGGGTTTTGGTGAGGATTAATGGAGCTGAGGTGTGGAGAAGAAGGAGGTTGAAGCTCTGATTCAGCCATGGCGTGTGTTCCCTCCAAAATTCAAAGGAAGAAGATGAACTTATCACCATAGGATCGTGCAAGACCTTTGACTGAAACCATCATCCAACGGCCACAAGTGAATCTAAGGTTGTGAAGGAATTCTGAGAGGAGAGTGAAACGCGTCGTTTCACTTAATGAGTTGGCATGGGCTTAAGTGAGAATGTTGTTATGTACACCCCAGCCTGGAGGCCCACTTAAAAACACACATGATTTACTTGCTATTCGTACCAAGCTTTTTCCATTTTTCTTTGTTTTTTTCATTTTATTTTCTGATTGTATGTTGGGCCTAGCGCGCTTCCTATAGGCGCCCCCCTCTGGGCCCAATTAGTGAAGTGAATTGGTTCTGATTGCTATTTGTCACGCCCATTTACCATTTTTCTTTTATTTTTCTTTTATTTCCACATTTATTTTAGGTTAATTAGAAAATTCATAATAAATTGAAAAAAGATTATTTTTGGATGTGAATTTTTTCCTTGTTTTCCTTAGGGTTTCTAGAATTTAATAAAACAATAAAAATATTAATTCCTTGCATTTTATATTTTTGGCATATTTTACCATTTTATTGATTTTATTTTGCATTTGTTTGATACCTTAATTTGCTGAATTTAGTATGATCAATTGGTGCATGATTTTTGTTTGATTCTTTGAGACTGGTTAAATTAGAGGTACATGCTCCCTTAGAGATTTTTCTCATATTTTTATGATGAAATTTAGGATAGTTTTGAGTAATGAACTTTAGGGTGTCAGGATTAGTGTTTTACAATACTTAGGTGTAGTTTAGGGCATAGTTTGGAGACTTAGGGTTTGATTTAGGCCTTGGGGTTTATGTGGGGTATAGGGTACATAGTTAGGTTCCCTTAGAAATTAATCTAGGATTTTAGGATGAGCATTACTATTTTCTTTAATTTTTTCAAATTGGTTGTTATTGGTGTGTTTCCCTCTTGGGATGTTGTTGTGTTTGTTGGGTTCTGGGCATTTCCTTTGGGGTGTTGGGCTTGAGCTTGGTTTGTTGAAGTTAATTAAGGCTTTGGATATGATTGGAGACAAAGGATGGAGCTTGGATCATGAAGATTCTTGATCTTGAAGGTTGCTTTTGAAGACTTAGGAGATAGGAGATATAGGGAGAGCTTTAGAGTAGACTGATTTCTTCTGTCAAACATAGAGAGCTTCTTGTGCCTCTATTCCATCCTATGACACAAGGTCCCCCAAAGAAGCTCCATATCTCCTTAGGAGGGATGTAGAGCAAGCTTGGGTTGGGTAGAACCTTGAGGATATCCTTCACTTGTTGTGTTAAGATCTTAGTGATTTCCCTGGGTTATCATTAAGCCTCTTAACATTCCAACTCCATCTATTAGTTGAGTCTCTCATGTGAGTGTCTATATTGGAAAAGGGAACCTATAGGAGAATGAGGTTCATTGAAGACTGGAGAAGATGAAGCTTATGCCTGTCAAAGCTGGGTATCTGTTGAAAATTAGGGTTTTGCTGCTGTTTGAAGCTGTTCATTTGTTGGGGTTCATTGCGTGCCAGAGCTGGGGTACTTTTGAAGCCAGGAGCTTATCTAAAGCTTGGGGATCATTTGAGAGTGAAGATGGGATCTTGCTTGAAGGTGTCACTGTCAACCTTTTGTTGTTGATCAACTGTAGCTGTCAGAGCTGGTGATGTTTGAACTGCTTATTGTAGGAGCTGGTGTTACTGTTAGAGCTGGTGTTGGGTTATCTTCTTTTTCTGTATTGTCTGTTGGTTTGTTCAGCTTGCCCCTTAGGTTTGAAGTGAAGCTGTTTCATTTTGCCTATTGTTTTCCCAGGTTCGAGGTTGAGTGGGACTCCCTTGCCTCGCTGGTATTGCTGCATCTCATGCATTTTACTGTATATATGCTGTTTCTTTTCCGTTTATCCCCTAGGATCTCTGATTTCCTCTGTGCATGAGGGAATTATGACAGACATTAGGTTGTAATCCATGCATGACAACATTAGGGTAGTTTTGATTCCCGTTTTAAACCCTGGGTTTTTAGAGTTCCTTCTCTTCTATCTCAAAACAATTCAAAACGCAGTAATAAGGATAATCGATGTCGTACGCTACGAGCCTTAAGCTATTTGAGAGAGGATTGTTGGAGGGTCACTCTTCAATAATCTGACTGCTTAGTGTGTTATCCCTAGGGTGATGTACGACGTAGTCACTCTCGAATCATAGTCTCTAGTGCGTCAGAGATTGCAAACATCATAAAAAACAGTTCTTGCGTAAAAGACTGAAAACAAACATCAAAGTGTCATTTTTGTCCGCTTGGACCCGTAATCAGGATAAAACCTTTTCAGAAAGGTAAAAACAGTCAGACAAATCTGTGTCTTCCATGGCCCGAACTACGTTTGCTCTGATCTTTCATGTTGTATGAAAGTACGTAGGCATAGGATGTTGTATCCTAGCGAGCAACTTTCCCCTCCTTTCCTGTAGGTAGCCGAACTACGTTGACTCTGATTTCTCGTTCCAGACGGGAATACTTAGGCATAAAGTGCGATACTTTGCCGAGTCATTTTCTTTTCTTTTAACCCAGACCTTTAGAGTAGATAGAATAACAATCCGTACTAGAAAACAAGCGTGGATCCCGTCGAGTACGACGGACGTGAGGGGTGCTAATACCTTCCCCTTGCGTAATCGACTCCCGAATCCAGGAATTTGGTTGTGAAGACCATTCCTTTCCCGTTTTGCGTTAGGTTTACTCTGAGCGTTTCCTTTCCCTCTTGTGGGATAAATAACGCACGGTGGTGACTCTTCTGTTCAGCCGGCGCCGATTTTCGCAGTAGCGACAGCTAGTACTTTGCATGAGTAAGGTGGTCCTTGTTTAAGTTCAGCAAGATCCACTTCGCCATTGTTGAAGCTCACAGGCTCATCACACAGCCCTTCGACATTCTCATTATATTTGACAAAAGCTACCTTTTTATTTTTATTAAACTTAGCCTTTTCGTATTTGAGCCTTTCTAATTGCCGAACTCGATCGGCTAGTTGGGTCATGTCCCTTAGATACTGGGTATCCAACTTTTTCCTAATAGATTAGTCGAGACCCCCAGCAGCCATTTCGACCAACTCATGTTCAGGGACCTGTGTGAAGCATCTGGCTTTAAGCAAACGGAATCTATTATATTCCTCAATTGGCTCAGAAAACTTACGCTTCACACTAGCAAGTTCCTTTAAGCTAATTTTAGTCTGGCCCATATAGAATTGTTCATGGAACAAATGCTCTAACTGGATCCAATTACACATCGTATTAGGGGGAAGCATTGTGAACCAGGTGAAGGAATATTTAGTAAAAGAACTTGGGAAGTATTTTATTCTAAGGCTTTCATCGTTTTCTATCTCTCCAGCCTCGATTAGGTAACGAGCCACATGTTGGACGGTAGATTCCGTCGTATCTCCTGAAAACTTAGTAAACTTGGGTACTTTCGTCCTAGGGGGTAACTCCGCCTGAAGGATATAGTCTACTATGGGTTAGGTGTAATTTGGCCTGGTGAACCCAGTGTTTAGCCCATTTCTGGACATAATTCTCTCGACCATGGCTGCTAGATTATTATCGACGGCCACGTTGTTTTGTCAAACCTGCTGGACTACATTGTCCGCGTCTTGGTTCCGATTCACAACCACTACTCCTGGGTTTCTTTCTCCCAAGACACGGGGCTGATTTCGCAATGGCTCTTCCCTAAGCTCTTCGACTACAGGAGGGGCCATCCTTCCTGGGTTTCCTAAGTCGATTTCTACCATATTCTGCAGGTTTTCTCGTGGGATATCCGCTACTGCGGCTTGATTTCTGGCTAAGGGAGATACCCCCATGAATTCAGCCAATCTTGTTAGTTGTACCGCCAATTGTTGATTGGTCTGAGTTGTATTTTGGATTAATGGTTGAAATATTTCACCCATGGTTTGTGACAAAGTCTGAACCATTTGTAGGTTACTTTCGTCCATCTGCTGTCTCAAACACACAACTGAGGTGTTGGTCAATTGAAATAATACGACAAGAAATTCGACGTTTTTGTTCATCATCCTCCTCCCAATTATCTATCAAAGCAAGAGATCGGGTAACGTTGGCATTATAATTTTATGAAAAAATATTTTTGTGAGTGAAACGAATAGATTTATTCAAGATAAACATTATGCATTAATTATTCCAAAATAAACAAGTTCGTACATGCTAATTATGCTTAATTAAAGAAACAGAATATAAAGAAACAAAATGAACTGTATGACAAGTCCTTCAACCGGTGTTTATGAAGTCTTTGTCTTCAACGCTGGCACGGTAGCAGTGGTTCCCTCTGGCGGAGCCTCACTGGAATGAGTCGTCTTGCTTGCCCCAGCTAGATCCATCAATGCTTCAGTATCAGTCTTCGAATTTTCCTTCAGACTACCTTTCCCCAATTCTTGGTCGGTCGGGGTTACATTATCTTGAGGAATGCTGAAATGGAACGGCCTAGGCTTCTGAATAACTACCGGCTTCGGAAGATTCACAGGAGAAGTAGCTGGCTGAGGCATGTTGAAAACTAGGAGAGGAGTCTTGATCTCTGGTTGATGATCACCGAAAGACAATATCTTCTGCTCCAACAAATTTCTGACAAGGTTACGGAGCGCATGACACCCTTCCAAATCGTGACCAGGCGCACCCTCATGAAATAAAAAATGAGCGGCGGGGTTGTAGTTGGTTGGCAACGGATTTGGAAGCGGACCCAAAGCTCTGGTAGTAATCAAACCTCATTGTACTAAGTAGGGATACAACTCGGTGAGCGTCATTGGAATCGGAGGACACGACTTGTATTGTCTCCTCGGAGCCTTTTGGCGAGGTGTCTGATTCTTAGGTTGTGGATAAGCAGGAGCGTTGGGCACTCGTTTACAGTTGATAGGAACTTGTGCAGGCTGATGAACAAGAGGTTGTTGATAAACCGAATGCTGATAGACCGGAGTCGGTTGCACAGGCTGATATATAGGAAATTAAGGATTGAAAGGAGGTGCAATAGTAGCTACATAGGGTTGTGGAGCATACTGAACTGGATAACCTTGAACATGACTCTGCTGATGTTGAAGGTGGATGAGTAGCCATCAAGCGATTCCTCAGATGTGCAGGTCCTTTGCACTTTGGGGAAGTAACTCGTCGAACTGGTTGAGCAAAAGTAGGATTCACCGAACTGGATTGACGGTTCTGAGGAGGCGTGTTCTCGACAGTAACAGCTGGTTGAGGACCCCCAATAGTATTGGTAATCTCAGAAACAACAGTAGGTTGATTATCCATCTTCACCTTAAGAGCTTGCAGCATCTCCATAATCTGCCCCACACTTCCTCGAAGATCTTCGAGTTCATGGCTGACACGGTCGATCTCTTGAGCTTGTTCTTTCATCCTTTTTCGAGCTTGGGCTCTAGTATTGTACTGATGCGGAGGACCCAGGGTGACGAAACTGGCAGGCGAGAGAACCGAGAATAAGAAACCGGGAGACGAATGTGATGCAAAAATATGATGCAAAAAATGCGAAATGCGAATGAAATGATTTCATGGAATTCAAATATTTACGAATATCGCAGAATACCAAAACTTTATTTATTAATTTGAAAACGGATTTCAAATAACATTCTTATAAAAGTCTTGGCATAATAGCTAAATAAAAGCTAATAATGACCCTAAGGAAGCTTCCTGTTCTGCCCTTTGCTCTGCTCTTTGGGCTAGGCCTTTCTGAGGATGAGCCTATCTTTAGAAGGTAAATCGAGAGTTAGAGGAAAATAAATCCTTCATCAAAACCAAGCTAGGGTACATTGGAAAAGTCTTCACAATTGTTGGTGATTAGTGTCATTGATGTCAGATAACTTCGAGCATATGGCTTTAGCAACGGTCTTGTCCTTTAGGGTCTTTCTCCGAGAAAGGGAATGAAGACTCCTTCAGAATAGGTAACCCCACCAATTGAGAGTACTCTTCTAGGGTAGGCAAGGGCTGGTACTCGAGGGATGTAAGGAAAAGATAATCTGGATCCTAGAACTGTAACAAAGTCGAAAGGAAACCTTTGTCTACTTGAGGTTTCAACAAAAATAACGGCCTTCCATACTTGTTTCTGGATCCTTTGTTGATCTTGAACCAAAGCTCCTAGCTTCCTTAGGTCATCTAGCTTAGGACTTTTAAAAGTATATTTCAATGTTTTTCTTCTATTGTAATCCATAATCCTGCAATATTCATAGATAAGATTTGAATTCCATGAAGTGTAATGCAATGTGATGCTTTTATGGATGCAATGCACATATATTCACAAGTCCTAGGTTAAAGGTATGTGTAAGGAGTTAGGGTCTACCCATCCCCATAGGGTATGTACTAAGGTTAATTGTACCTGTAGAACAAGGTTCTAAGAAGTGCCCAAAGTCATCGGTCCATCCTTTGGATATTATCAACTTTTCGACTGACTCGGGGGATCGATAATATTCTCAAGAGAACCTCTTTTGAGTGTAGCATCGCGTAACAACCATTGTAGGACTACTCCCACATAGTTCCCGCACTACATCCTATATAAGGCCAAGGTGGTGTTAAGGTGCTACGGTCCCTAATATCACAGACTCCAATTGAAAATAGTAAAAGTTTTCACGACTAACTCATTCAACCGAACTATCTTCGAAAGGGTCTCAACTGAGTGGTGATTCTCGAGTCAACTTGGTCGGGACTCACTCTCGGCAAGCCTCATCGAATATCTTATCTTCCTATAATAAGGTCACTCAAGTCCGAGTTATGACTTATCTCACAATAACAGGGTACCTGTTGCGGTGAGAATCATGATACCAAGCTATTGAGTTAACTTGAATCTTTAATTCATAGAATTCTCAACCGGACTTTAATTTATCCAAAGGAAAGGTCTAAAGAAAGAAAAACCCTTTTCGCGATGTAACAACAACGCTAAGAGATTCAGGGATCGGGGGTTGGTTATGCATAGGGTAGGTATGCTAAGGAACCTCTTGTTTGTTGTATGCTAAGTTTGCTAAGTGTTTGCTACGAATTGGGTAAAAGGTGTAAGTAAACAACCTAAAGATATATACACTAGGTTTGCTCGCAAAGACATCGCATCCTCTGCCTACGTATCCTAACTAGGATAGAATCAGAGCAATCGTAGTTCACCTCACTAAGTTTGAAGAACACTTGATTATGATCAAGGTTCTAAGGGGGACAAACATGACAATGTTTGTGTAGAGTTTAAGGAAACTCTCTAGTTCTAAGTTGAACACTCAAGAAGGAGAAGTAAGTAATCATGACGATGATTCTTACATAGAGTTGACGAACTCTATCCTAAGTTCTAATTGAAAGAGCACTCCTAACAAGGGCAGGCTTTGTAGACTTTAAGCAAAGTCTAAAGGGCGGGTTCTACTTAACTAAGCGCATGAATGACTTAACGAAGTCAAGGAAGAGATGAGTTATCTATGACCCAAGGGTCAATAGAAAGATTTTCCTTTGGAAGGATAGAAATGGAGGCAACTTGGATGAGAACTAAAGAGTTCCATCCCTTGGGGAAAACTAAACTTTAACAAAGCATTAAATATTAAATAGGGATCAATACAAGAAACATGGTTACGACCGAGCATATACATGCATGTTATAACAGGCAAGTATGTCAAAATAGGAGGAAAATAAATAAATTCATGGTGACAACCAAAAGCTTCAACATGTTAACAAACACAAAGGAATCAATCGTGAGCAAATCTTACAAGATAAAATCAAACATGGTTCAAAAGAAATTCAACAAGACGCAAGGTAACAGCCCTAACAAGTAAACAACCTTCAAGTTGGCAACAGGCATTGTGACATGAACAAATTAAAATATTCTTTCATTAAATAAAACTAGGAAATATTATGAACATTTTGCAAAAAGAATGGTCTAAAAATAATAAAATGTGAAGAAGTTATGGAATATTGAATTTTGTGAAGGAAAAATAAATAAATGAGTGATAAAAAGAAAGAAGTGATCATGCCAAGAACTGAACTCATGCCCTCATATTTGCAAACTCAAAATAATACCATCTAGCCAACTGCGCGGGTATGTACATGGATGGAAAAGAAGAACAAAATGATGAAAACATGGAAAATCAAAAAAATGCCAAAAAAGGGTCATCACTGAGGATCGAACCCAGGCATGATAGGTGAAAGGCGCATGTTATAACCACTGGGGTGGCGATACATCCGTGTATTTAGCCATCCCAAAAATACATAAGGCTTCCTTTGGGTTAAAAATTTGGACCAGGCTTCAAGGCAAAAATGCAAGGGTGGATTAACTTCAAACTTTCTCAAAAATATATCAATTTTTGCAAACCAATAGTCTAACTCACTCAGAAATTAACAAGGAACATGATGGTATCAATGGATTTGTGAAATGATGCTTTCAATCAAAAACATGAAGGAAAATGCATTTTGTCATTTTAAGTTGCATAATGGTATCCAAAGCACAAACAGAGCTCATTCTTAGCAAACAATCATGGTGTACAAACTAAAATCATGTTAACAAATGATTTGCACACATAATGCTCGGTCACAGATCAACATAAATGGAAATGGCTCAACTGATTGCAAATACAACATGAAGATGAGCAGGCTGTCAAAGTGTAAGATAGGGGTACAAATTGGCACAGTTCAAGTGAGGTTTAGTTCATAGACATACAAGCCCTAATCATGTTGACAAAAGATCTTATGCTCATGAAACAATCCAAAATACTTCAAACAGAACAAATGTATGGTGTGTGTGCAGCTGTAGTTTGCAAAAAAGCTGTTTTTGAAAGTAAGTTAAGGATGCAAGATGGTACAGTCAAAACTGATTGGTTTCATGTCATGTAAATGATACACACACATCACATATATGCCAACAGATGATTTCATGCTCAAGGATCAGTTCAAATCACTCCAAACAGAAAAAGGTATATTGGTTGCAATTATAGCATGGATGTGATATAAGCTGCCAAAGTTCAAATGAAGTAGGTTCAAATCAAATGCACATTACATACAATTTTCAAATGTGTCAACAGATGATCTCATGTTCATGCATCAATCAAAGCATGATTTAAACATAAAAGGTATGTGATGCAGCTGTCATGGCAGGATGAGGTATAAGACTGTCACAGTTCAAGTAAGGTTCAATTTTCATACACATTGGCCTACAAACTCTAACCATGCTGACAGATACTTCATGTTCAAAAATTACTCAAAAAATGCTTTAAACATGAAAGGTAGGTTGTGTGTGGCTGTGAATACAAAACTGTTTTGACAACAAGATGATGAGGCAAATTGGTTCAGTTCAAAATGAGGATTCAGTCATGAAATAAACACACACATCACATATATGCTTAACAGATGATTTCATGCTCAAACTTAATCATACATCATTCAAAACTGGATTTGGCATATTGGCACCTATGAAATGCAAAACAGGTTCATTATGCAGTAGGATAGGTCATGGCATATTCAAGACAGTTATGCATCACACACAGACTTAAAACGTGTTAATTGATGATTCTAGACTCATAGATCAATGAGAAATAACCTGAAACAGAACTGGACATGTTGTTGGTGGTATAAGGCTTTGAAAATGCAAGTTTGAAAGTGAACAACTGTTTTGAAAATGCAGGGCAGGTTTGATCATGCAAATACCACACACAACTTTCAATCATGTTATCTAGTGGTTCTGAACTTGTAAATCAATCAAAAATAACTTAACACAGAAATTGATATACTCATAGGGAAGTTTTGAAAAAGGAAAGCAGGCTTGATCATGCAAGGTACAAGTTATATGGTAACAATCATCAACAACCTCATGACAGAAATGATGCAGCATGTTTATGGTATGATTCATGGTGCCTCAAATTCAAAGTGTGCATCTTGCCATAGTTACAAACATTTGATAGCCTTAAAAGTAATATACATCACAGCAGGTCCTATCAATTAATTCTTCATGTTTTTATCAATTTCAACAAGTTTCAACTAGCAGCAAGACAAAGTAAGACCATACCAGAACAAGCCAACAGTTCATACAATTGAGATGCACAAAATCACAGTATGAAACATTGCAGTTGAGTGTTAAACAGGCAGTTACATACTTCAGTCATGGCACATACACAATTTCACATGAAGATGTAACAATAAAGCATTTTGAGAATTTAATTGCAAATTTGAAGGCATAACAGACAGTTGCAGTTTCAAAGCAGATTTGGTTTCAAGAACTCAACCACAACAAAGAATGGCACATATGGAAATCTGGTCCAAAATTGTCAACAAGGGTTAAGCGAGGCTATACTGATTGTTTTCAAACTGTTTGCAATAGAACCAACATAAAAACCAATGGATTTTGTGATAACCACCAACAACAAATCATGACAGAAATGAAACAATATCATCAAGACATAACCAACATCAAAGCAACGGCAATCCAAAGTGATCACATACTCAAAACAGTTAGCAAGAAACAAATTGGCAGATTTTGCTATGAACCTCAATTTTCACCTAAACACCAATCAAAGCCAAGAAATGCTTATGACAGAAAATGAAAAAAGCTGATAACCACCAACCTGTTGTAGACCTTCACACAAACTTGTTGTAGTATGGAATACCTTGAAAATGCCTCAGCTGCTGTCCAATCTGAACTTGATGAAAACAGCTTCCTTGTGCTTAGAGAAACTTGTGCCAAAACTCAAAATAAATGAGGATTCTATTGTTTTAAGTCATGGACAGCTGATATATCATATATCAAGGGTGCGTGGATGGTTAGAATGAAGAAAACAGCTATGGTTAGTGGTTTGGCAGATTTTGAGCATATGGTCAAACTTGCTTGGTTTGAGAGTTGACTTTTGGGAGAATGGTGTTTTTGGGTGGTTTAAGGGTATGAACACTTTATACACAACATTTATGGATTGTGCAGATGGTTTTTGGTGGTTTGGAATGGGTGGAAATAAGTTTGGACAGTTACAGATTTTGGTGAAAACTTGGAATTTTGATAAATGAGTTAAGTGAGAAATGAGTGAGAGCTGTGATTTCCTCTTGGTTCTAAGAGTGCTCTGGTATGAAAATGACATAGAGGGAGCCTCTATTTATAGGGAAATGAGGGATGAGGACAGATTTGGTTTTTTTCACTTTTGGAGGGATTTTGAAAAAGGAAACCCTTGGCTTGAGGTTTGGTACAACTGCAAGACTCAAGTCCTTGCCTCAACTTATGAATTGTTCAAGTGGAAATTAATGACATGAGGTGATTAGAGTGGCTAGGAAGATAGGGAACTGCAGCTGCAAGTGGCAAAAAGTTTCTCTTTCTACCTTCTTTTTATGATTATTATATTGTCCACTTGCCTACAAGTTGCAAGATCCATCAATTCCTTCTTTCTTCTGGTTTTAGCTTCATCTAGGCCTCAAATTATCAGAATTAAACATGATCCAATGGTTGAGGATGGTCCAAGTTGTTGAAATTTGAATTTGTGAAGAATTGTCAATGTGGGACTCATGTGTTAAAAGCTCATATTGCCAAATTTATAACTCTCAGCTCATAAGGGCTATGGACGATTTCTACCACAATTTGGAAAGCCCTCATGTAGTTCTACAACTTTCATGCTTTCATGAGTTTCAGATTCCCAAAGGAACATGGCCAAAAAGCCTCTCAAAGTTGCTGAAAAACAAGCCTAAAAGTGAAATTTCTCTAAGTTATTTTCCCTTCTTGAAATGAATTTGATCATAACTCCAAATCTATGCATTTCCTGATCATGGACCACTTTGGGACTTTTGTAGGACTTGTCAAGATATTTCCAATGAGCTTTGAACCAACTCAATTGGATGTGTGGTTAAGGAGTTATGGTCTTGCCCCTTTCAAAACCCTAATTCCCGAGTTTTGCGATTACTCCTCAACCCTTGATCCAATGGTCACGAAATTTTATGGGTAGGTGAAATATGTCATTAGGAACATTTTTTATTCAAATATTGAGGTCATATTCCTTATGAGTGAAGAGTTGACTTTTTGGTCAACCGAACGATCGATCGGTGGCTACCGAGTCGACTGTTGATGCTCTGGACCTTTCGAGGCTTTGAAACTTCTTGAATGAACTTTACCAAGCCATATGAACTTTATGGATTATAATCCCACCATTGAAACACCCTTTAGATCAAAAGTCAAACCACAGTTGACTTTTCCTACTTGAAAACCCTAATCGGGTATCCTGAACTTCACTGTTTTTGATTCCTGGGTGACAACCTCAAATTGGATTCATACTTGATCCAATGGAATACATTTGATGATGCGGAGACTCAATTCAAGGAGAACCAATCCAAAACATTAACTGATTAACCCTCGAAACCTCGATTTTGGCTATGTGGAACCCTGATTCCTGTATCTTAACAAAGACAAGCTTGAAACGGGTTAAGGTTAGATAATCATGTGAACATGCTCCTAAAATGATGATAAAGGTCTAAGGGGTCAAAATTTGGGGTATGACAGTTGCCCCTATTTAAATATCTTTCACTGGATGGCGGCGAAAGATGACAATCCTTGCGGAATCATAGTGAAAGGTATTTAAATACAGCAAACCGAAAATTTTGTCCCTTAGATCCGGTGGTATGCAAAAGGACAAATGCGAATATGCCATGAGTCTAAATGATGCTTTATGATGCTTGAATGCAAGACAGATGCAGACATGCGAGCGGGATGAAATGGACTTCCTTGTAAAATCTTCTGCAGAGGTGACAACCCATCTGATGCAGTGAACCGCCTTTGTCCCTAACTTTTGCCTGGATTGCCCTTTCAGGTTTTCAATCCACCAGGACGCTCTTTTTTGCCTAAGCTGCCATTTCGGGTTTTCAACTTAGCAAGCTCATTTTCTTTTTATCTCATCCCTAATTTTTTCCTGGACCTCCTTCATAGGTTATGATCCAGCGGGATACCCATTATTGTATAAGCCGCCCTTGCGGGTTTTCGACTTATCGGGTTCTTTTAGGCGTAATATTTGTGAGGGAAAGTTGTCTCATAATACAGGCCTCCGAGTTTTTCGATGATGACAAAACAAATTAGAAGCATCATGCTATATCTCTGTTTTCATTGCTATACCTCTTGTTTCGGTGTTAAATCGTTATACCTTAATATGTGTCATTACTGAATGTGGCAGGATATGCAAAATTGAAAAAGCTGTTAATTTTGCAGGTTTCTAAGCAGTGAGTCGACCATACAGTCGGCGCATGAAGCCTGGCATTTCTCACAGCTCAGCGCATGGAAGCTATGCGTCGACCGTACAGTCGGCGCATGAGCGTTTTGATTTTCCACGGTTCAGCGCATGAAGACATGCGTCGCCGTGCCACTCAGCGCATGGAGCTGAGGATTTCCCACGGGTCAGCGCACGCCGACCCTATGGTCGACCGTTCGCGCGCTGTGCTGTTTTTCTTGCTGTGTTTAAAAATCTGTTTTGTTGGTTGTTTTGGTTATTAATATAAATAGAGTTTTGTTCATTTTTAACAACTAACAATTGAAAATCTTGAGTAAATTGTCAGGGCAAGAAACGTGAAATAGGTGCAACAAATTTCTTCATCTTCATCCCTCACACAACACACAAATCCACAAATACACACAATCATTTTTGCTGTGATTAGTGTCTTGTTCAAAGGGTGATAAGGTTCGAACGCGTTGATTGAAGATCCGGTTCGAGTGGAAATTGGGGCAGGTGTTTCTTGCAGAAAACCTTGAGGGTTTTACCCATCAAGACTAGAAGGTTTTGAAGGGTTTTTGTCACGGAATAGTTCGTTCAACATTCAAGCAGGTGCGAAGGTAATTGATCAACGGAAGGTTCATCAATTTAGTAGCGAGGGCGTTGAAGTGTTGAAGACCTTCCGGGTTTGATTTGTTGGTGTCTAAGATCAGCCGAGCCGAAGGTTTGAACAACGGAAGGTTTTTCATTAAGGTGGCTGGAACCGGAGGTCATTCACAACAAATTGAAGGGCTTGATTCATCTTGAATCAAGGTGCAAGAAGAGATAGCAAGCATCAACAACATTTGAGATTGTTTGTATCATTGTCTATCAACTCTTGTGTAAACTGTTCATTCCAACAGGTGATATATATTCAATATAATCTCAATTCTAATTTTAGAATTGAGGGCAGACGTACCCCGAAGCGAGGACGACGGGGGAACTGCCTCATCAAATCGTGTGTTCTTCATTTTCTATCATTTTCAATTCAGCTTATAAAATAAGTGATTCTAGCTTAAGTGATTATTGTCAAACTGTGATACAAATTGAGTAAGGTGTTGAAACTCTGTTTTAACTACTAAATACAATAAGATTATTATACTAAGGCATCTCCAATCTCTTACTCAACATAAATATCCTTTGTGATATTTGTGCACACAAATTGTTCGACAAAAGTCCTGAACTAAAATTGTCTTATTTTGCTTCTAGTTTTTGTGTGCCTTGTTTTTCATTGGAACTAGGCAACCTTGCAAATTGAAGTAAACAATTGATAAGCATAGTTTGTGTTGTGATTTTATTTTTCCGAATTGTCATAAATCCATAGGCTTATGTATATCCGGTTTTCCAATAACCGTTCGTTTTAGACTATAATTTTCCTCGGCCGCTTCCGCACTTAAAACATTTTTAAAACCAATTTTAAATTGGTAGCGCCGACTCAAATTTTAATCGGGGATCTATTCAACCCCCCCTTCTAGATCCGTGCCTTAGTCTAACAAGTGGTATCCAGAGCTCTGGTTATTCGGTGCTTCAAATACAACGAGATAGAAAATGGAAAACGAACCTAAAGGGGCGTACAATAGGGCTCCTGTTTTCAACGGTGAAAATTACAGTTATTGGAAAGACTGTATGCGTGTGCATATCAACTCCATAGATAGAAAAATATGGAACGTTATCCTTAATGGTCCAATAGAAATTACTATGACCAATGCGGATAATGTAGTTGTGCCAAAGCCTGAAGCGCAATGGACCGATGACGATGAGAAAAAATACAATTATGATTGGAAAGCTAAAAACATCTTAATCTCCTCATTAGGTGTAGATGAGTATTACCGTGTATCCCATTGTCCTACTGCTAAGGACATGTGGGATTCACTACAAATAGCCCATGAGGGGACAACCGATGTTAAGTTAGCTAGGATCAACACTCTTATACAAGAGTTAGATCTCTTTTTCATGGAGCAAGGGGAAACCATTGCTGACATGCAAAAGAGATTCACTCATCTTATCAATCGCTTACATTCACTAGGTAGGCCTATTTCCAATGATGTTGCTACTAATAAAGTTTTGAGATGTCTTAACAGGGAGTGGCAGCCAAAAGTAACCGCCATCAAAGAGGCAAATGATCTTACCATATTAGATTTGACAACATTGTTTGGCAAATTGCAAGAGCATGAACAGGTAATCTTGAGCCTAGATCAACGTGAGAAAATGGAAAAGAAAGACAAAGCGAAGGTGAGTGAAAAGAAATCGATAGCTCTCAAGACTTCCTCTTCGAAGTCTCAAGTAAAAGAGCAAAATGATTATTCCTCGAGCGATGAAGAAGAAGAAGACACAAGCGAAGATATGGGGTTGTTTGTTAAAAGGTATAACCGTTACGTGAGAAAGAACGGCATACAACATTCCAAGAAGAATTTGGTAAACTTCCGAAAACAATCAAGACACTCCAAGGATGATGACTCGAAAGGTAAAAAGACCAGAGGGACGTGCTACAAGTGTGGAAAGCCCGGTCACTACAAACCGGACTGTCCAATGAATAAAAAGGGAAAGGATAAGGAATCCTCAAAATCACACAAGAAATCATCGAAGCCTAGGAGAGCATACATAGCATGGGAAAGTGACAGCAACTCTTCCTCCTCTGATAAAAGCTCTAGTGATGAAGAAGAGTCCGTAAATCTATGCCTCTCTGCAAATCAGAAAAATAAGAAAAAACAGGTATGTAACTCTAAATATGATAAGTCATCCAATATGTCGCATTCTGAATTACTAGCCGCATTTCATACCTTACATAATGAAGCAGTTGAAGCCTTTAAGAAACTTGCTTCTAATAAGAAAATCTTTACGCATTTAGAGCATAAGGTTAAAGAGTCCGAAAAGAAATTAGAGGACCTAAAGGCTTCCATTGTGAAAGGCAATGAATCGGATAGTAAGGACGATAGAAACCCTTTCAACTTCGGGTGTGGCACTTGTCATATTTGGCAAGGTGAGGTAAGACACCTCAAGGCCAAATTAAACAAGGCACTCGAGCCTAAAATTACATATGCTATTGATAAAAAGGATTTTAGAAAAAGTATGATTAATCCATACCAAAAATATGCATATGTAATTAGGGATCAAGCAAGTGAAAGTGTCTCTAAAGTTGATTTTGCTTGCTTATACTGTTGCAGGAAAGGCCACTCCATTGGTAAATGCCGTTTTAGAAGATTTCTTGTTCCCAAAGGCATCTACCAATGGTTGCCCAAACGCAACCATTTTGTCGCTAACCTATTAGGACCCAATATGCCATTGGGTACCTCCTTGTGCTAATTATGTTTTGACTGGTGAAATGTGTCGAGACCACCGAGAGAAGATGGGTTCTCGATAGTGGGTGCTCAAGACACATGTCTGGAGACATATCCTTATTCATAGACTTTGTGGCTAAGAAGAAAGGGTTTGTAACTTATGGTGATAACAACCGCGGAGCAATACTAGGCAAAGGTAGTGTAGCTAATTCCGCCTCTGCTATGATTTCCGATGTATTGCTTGTCGAAAACCTTAAACATAATCTGCTTAGCATTAGCCAATTGTGCGACAAAGGATACAATGTATCCTTTTCAAAAGATTGTTGCAAAATTGTGCATGAAAATGATAAGAAGAATATGTTCAATGGTTTTAGAGTAAACAATGTATATATGCTTGACTTAAATGAAGTATCATTAACAAGCGACAAATGCCTCGTAACTATGAGTGAAGACTCATGGCTATGGCATAGGCGTTTAGCGCATGTTAATTTTGATTTACTCAATAAGGTAGTCTCAAAAGACCTAGTCTTAGGACTTCCCAAAATAAAGTTCACCAAGGATCACCTTTGTGATGCTTGTCAAAAAGGGAAGCAAACGAGGATCTCATTTAAATCTAAAAAGATAATTTCAACAACGAGACCTCTTGAACTTCTACACATGGACTTGTTTGGGCCGTCTAGGATCAAAAGTCTCGGAGGAAACTATTACGGGTTCGTAATAGTGGACGACTTTTCTAGGTTTTGTTGGACCATCTTCTTAGTAAGTAAAAGTGATACATTCGCCGCTTTTGAAAAATTTGCTAAGCTTTCCCAAAACAAGTTAAATACAAACATAGTGTCCATAAGGAGTGACCATGGAGGTGAGTTTGAAAATCATTTGTTTGAAGAATATTGCGGTAACCATGGTATTGATCATAACTTCTCCGCTCCACGCACTCCTCAACAAAACGGGGTTGTGGAGCGCAAAAACCGTATTTTAGAAGAATTGGGAAGAACAATGATTAATGAGAGTGGTTTACCTAAATATTTTTGGGCCGACGCCATTAGTACGGCATGCTATGTTTTGAATAGGGTACTTATTCGCCCCATTCTAAACAAAACACCGTACGAACTCTTAAAAGGGCGAAAGCCAAATGTCTCTCACTTGCACGTGTTTGGATGTAAATGTTTTGTATTAAACAATGGTAAGGAAAACTTGGGCAAATTTGATTCCAAAGCCGATGAAGGTATCTTTCTCGGATACTCTCACTCGAGTAAAGCATATAGAATATATAATAAACGATTACTTGCTGTAGAAGAGTCTGTGCATGTTACGTTTGATGAGTCCTATCCGAGAAATGTCGGAAAGGATAGTGTTGTTCATGGTGCAGGTACATCCACAGAAGACATACTCAAAGATGGCGAAACAGGGACTGATCAACCTGACAAATTCAAAGTTGAGGAGGATAAAGATGTATATCATGAAGCAAACGAGGAAGCTCATCCGCCTACAAACGATGATCTCCCTCAAGCTTGGAAATCTTCTAAAGATCATCCAATCGACAACATTCTCGGAGACATCACAAAGGGAGTCACTACTCGATCGAAGCTAAGTAATTTTTGTTATCACTTCGCTTTCGTGTCACAAATGGAACCTAAAAATCCTAAGGAAGCCCTACTCGATGAACATTGGTTTCTGTCAATGCAGGAGGAACTAAATCAGTTTACTAGAAATGAGGTTTGGGACTTTGTCCCTCCTCCGCGAGGTCATCGAGTAATCGGCACCCGATGGGTGTTTAGGAACAAGCTGGACAAAAACGGGATAATAACTCGTAATAAGGCGCGTTTGGTCGCGCAGGGGTATAACCAAGAGGAGGGCATCGACTATGAGGAAACTTACGCTCCGGTTGCCCGACTCGAGGCTATACGCCTTCTTCTTGCTTTCGCATGTGCGAAAGATTTTAAGTTATTCCAAATGGATGTCAAAAGTGCGTTCCTTAACGGATACATAAATGAAGAGGTTTACGTGGCACAACCTCCGGGTTTTGAATCTCATGAGTACCCCGATCATGTTTATAAACTAAAACGGGCGTTGTATGGTCTCAAACAAGCTCCTAGAGCTTGGTATGAACGCCTAAGTAAATTTCTACTTGATCAAGGTTACTCAGGAGGAAAGGTTGACACGACCCTCTTTATTAAACGTCAAGGAAAGCACTTGATATTAGTTCAAATCTATGTTGATGATATAATCTTTGGATCAACTAACATGAATCTCGTGAGAGAGTTTTCTGTTCTTATGCAGGGTAAATTCGAGATTAGTATGATGGGTGAGCTCACATACTTTCTCGGCTTGCAGATTAAACAATTCAAGGAAGGAACTTTCGTGAGTCAAACAAAGTATTGTTTGGACCTTCTCAAGAGATTTGACATGGCAAAATCCAAGGCCATAGACACCCCCATGCCTACATGTGCAAATTTGAATAAGGATGAAAGCGGTAAGGACGTAGAGGTAAAAAGGTATAGAGGTATGATTGGATCACTTCTCTATCTCACTGCGTCGCGTCCTGATATTATGTTTAGCGTGTGTATGTGTGCAAGATACCAATCATGTCCTAAGGAATCCCACCTAAAAGCTGTTAAAAGAATACTTCGATACCTATCCGGTACTCCAAAGTATGGCTTGTGGTATTCCAAAGGTAGTGATTGTTCGTTGTTAGGTTATTCCGACTCCGACTTTGCGGGTTGCAAGTTGGATAGGAAAAGCACTAGTGGTACGTGTCACTTGTTTTCAAACTCTTTGGTTAGTTGGCATTGCAAAATGCAAGTTTCAGTTGCTTTGTCAACCGCCGAAGCGGAATACGTTGCCGCCGGTAGTTGCTGTGCTCAAATCCTGTGGATTAAGCAACAACTATTGGATTTTAACCTCAAACTTGGACGTATCCCAATCCTATGTGACAATACCAGTGCTATTAATCTCACAAAGAATTCGGTATTGCACTCTCGCACTAAACATATCGAAATTCGACACCATTTTCTTCGTGATCATGTTGAGAAAGGCGACGTTGTATTTGAACATGTTGATACTAAGAATCAACTAGCGGATATTTTTACTAAGCCGCTAGCCACCGAACCTTTCTTTCATATTCGTCGAGAACTCGGTATTCTCGACATTTCGGAACGGGAGTCATAATTTACTCATTTCAGCTTATTTCATTCACATCTATATTTTGTACTTCTAACAAGTTTGATGTTTTTGCAAGTACAAGTATGTTGTTTATCAAGCTTATCCGGCATTGAGGTGATATTGTTCCTCTTCCCTCTCTCTCTCTACATACAAGTGTTATTTGTGATCTCAAAGTAAAATATATTATCTATGGTGCATATGTGAATCATTTGTTGTGTATCTAAATTGCTTGATTGAACATTTTTGTTATGGCACTATTGTCTGCATTCATTAAGCATCATGTAATATGAAACCAGGCAAAATTTTGCATTTTCAGGTCTTGAGTCGACCATACCAGAACAGAGGTCGACGCACGCTGTTAAACTTTTAAAATTGTTGAAATTTTTAAAGCATGCGTCAACGCATGCAGAGCTATGGTCGACGGCTCGCTGAAAAATTCAGTTTTTCTGGCTGTTCGTTTCAGTCTCCTCATAAATGGTAGTTACATGCATCCACTCATATTCCTAGGGAGTTGCATCTATTTTCTCCACTACTTTTTCTTGTCTCTTCCACTTTCCAACAAACCCTAGGTTTTCTCTTAAAAAGGGTGAAATTATTGGTCTAAACCCACAGCAAAAACCTCTCATTTCAGAATTCTCCAACTTCTCATTATCCACCAAAATCTCTACCCATGGCTTCATCTTCTCACAGACCCACCAAAAAGAGGTCAAGAGGGTCAACTTCTGCCTCAATACCCATTACCCCCGAATCTCTTGTTCAGCCATCTCTCCGAGAGAACTTCAACAAGGATATTGGTCGAAGAAAGGTTGTACGACAACATGCATTCTACGAACTTGTCGCTGAACGCATGCATCTTGGAGAAATCATGACCTATCTCACATATCACGGCATTGAGAGATTTCTTGAATGCAATGCCAAGTACAGTGAAGACCTGGTACGTATTTTCTATACTGGTCTCAATGATAAATTTCATGGTGAAAACTTCCACTCTGTTATAGGACCCACTCAGGTATCTCTAAATTCTGAAATTTGGACCAAATATTTTGATATGACTGTTGAGGAAAATGAACCTCCTCTGGCTGAAGTAACTGATTCACGCACTATTGAAGGTTATGAGTTCAAAACTGCTCTGAATGGTACGCTTAAGCGACCCTATCCTGACCACATTGTGAACAGTGCTGCTTTCCCACGATCTGTCACTTCAGGAAAACTCAAAACTTCAGCAAGAATTCTTCAATGGATTGTGGCGCGCATTCTGCGGCCCAAATAGGGTGGATTATCGAGGGTGGAACAGGCTGAAGTTCATCTCATACATATTCTGGGTCATGGCATCAAAATCAACTGGCTGTATTACATTGCGAGTCGTATGTATGAATTGCGTGACTCCAAACGAAGTACGACACTTGCCTATGGATCCTTCATCCAAGAAGTCCTGAATTCTGCAAATGTGAACTACCCCTCCTTTGCATACACTTCCATTTCCGCTGATAAAGAATTCAGTCCAAAAGTTTTCTCAATGATGGGATACGTCTGGATTCGTAAATACTAGAAATACAAGTTCTATCGCCGCGCAAATATGCCTCAGTCAGAATCATCGAGTGAAGAGAGTGAAGATGAGTCCGAAGGTGAAGAGAATGAAGCAAGTGCAGATGGTTCAGATGAAAGTGAAGAAGACCAAGAACAGGATACACAGGCTGCTGACACAATGCAACCAGACCAAGCTGATCATATAGAGCGTCAAACATATGAGCCTTCAGACAACTATCAAGAGCCGCCACCAAGTTTCAACCTCAACTATCAAGAGCCGCCACCAAATTCCAATCTCAATAATGACTGGACTGCTTACACGGGTCAACAAGAAATTGACAGTGAGGAAAACAACCAAGGCTGGGGTGAATGGCAATACACTGGGTGGACCACACTTGGGAGATTCTATCAGCCCTATCAATATAGCTCTGAGGCACCTCTTTCTCCTCAACAGCCATCCAACAACTCCGACATTCTGGAAATGATGCAGTTCATGCAATTAGACCAACGTAATTTCATGACCACTATGCAGGAACAGCAACAGAACTTTATGAGAAGTCAGGATGAACGGATGGAACAAGTTCGCTCTGAGCTGCAAACTCAAAATGAACGGATCAGTGGAATCTCCACACAGCTGGATGCTCGCTTTGAGATTCTCGTTCACTCCCATCAAGCTGAAGAACGGGCAATTACTGAGAGTCTGGATTTCCTGAACAACATCACTGAAGAGTTCACTGATTTAGCTCATCCTCAACGTCACCCCTATTTCTATGAGAGGCGTGGCCGTGGTCGTGGACGTGGACGGGGTTATTAGCTTGTGTTCGCCGTATTATGCTTTCATTTGCTGTTTTGAGTTCATGCATCATAGTCTCTTTCGTTGCAAACTTTGTTATGGTGTTTTGTTTAATTCCTAATTTCTGTCCAGACTTTATGTGCTACTACTTTATGTTTCGTATCAATCTATGTATTAATCTTGGTGTATGCTTAATTATCATCTGTTGGCTATATTGTATTGGCTTTTCTCTTGATTTTATGTTTGTTATATTGTTAATCCGTCAAGACTTTATAGCTCTCGGTTTCTTTTTGATGTTGTCAAAGGGGGAGGAAAGCGTCAACCACCACAACTGCTTTGACTGAAAAAGAAAGGGGGAGAGCGTAGACATCGCATGTTGCGTTCAACAGGTTGTCATCATCAAAAAGGGGGAGAATGTGAGGGCAAGTTGTCTCACAATACAGGCCTCCGAGTTTTTCGATGATGACAAAACAAATTAGAAGCATCATGCTATATCTCTGTTTTCATTGCTATACCTCTTGTTTCGGTGTTAAATCGTTATACCTTAATATGTGTCATTACTGAATGTGGCAGGATATGCAAAATTGAAAAAGCTGTCAATTTTGCAGGTTTCTAAGCAGTGAGTCGACCATACAGTCGGCGCATGAAGCCTGGCATTTCTCACGGCTCAGCGCATGGAAGCTATGCGTCGACCGTACAGTCGGCGCATGAGCGTTTTGATTTTCCACGGTTCAGCGCATGAAGACATGCGTCGACCGTGCCACTCAGCGCATGGAGCTGAGGATTTCCCACGGGTCAGCGCACGCCGACCCTATGGTAGACCGTTCGCGCGCTGTGCTGTTTTTCTTGCTGTGTTTAAAAATCTATTTTGTTGGCTGTTTTGGTTATTAATATAAATAGAGTTTTGTTCATTTTTAACAACTAACAATTGAAAATCTTGAGTAAATTGTCAGGGCAAGAAACGTGAAATAGGTGCAACAAATTTCTTCATCTTCATCCCTCATACAACACACAAATCCACAAATACACACAATCATTTTTGTTGTGATTAATGTCTTGTTCAAAGGGTGATAAGGTTCGAACGCGTTGATTGAAGATCCGATTCGAGTGGAAATTGGGGCAGGTGTTTCTTGCAGAAAACCTTGAGGGTTTTACCCATCAAGACTAGAAGGTTTTGAAGGGCTTTTGTCACGGAATAGTTCGTTCAACATTCAAGCAGGTGAGAAGGTAATTGATCAACGGAAGGTTCATCAATTTAGTAGCGAGGGCGTTGAAGTGTTGAAGACCTTCCGGGTTTGATTTGTTGGTGTCTAAGATCAGCCGAGCCGAAGGTTTGAACAACGAAAGGTTTTTCATTAAGGTGGCTGGAACCGGAGGTCATTCACAACAAATTGAAGGGCTTGATTCATCTTGAATCAAGGTGCAAGAAGAGATAGCAAGCATCAACAACATTTGAGATTGTTTGTATCATTGTCTATCAACTCTTGTGTAAACTGTTCATTCCAACAGGTGATATATATTCAATATAATCTCAATTCTAATTTTAGAATTGAGGGCAGACGTACCCTGAAGCGAGGACGACGGGGGAACTGCCTCATCAAATCGTGTGTTCTTCATTTTCTGTCATTTTCAATTCAGCTTATAAAATAAGTGATTCTAGCTTAAGTGATTATTGTCAAACTGTGATACAAATTGAGTAAGGTGTTGAAACTCTGTTTTAACTACTAAGTACAATAAGATTATTGTACTAAGGCATCTCTAATCTCTTACTCAACATAAATATCCTTTGTGATATTTGTGCACACAAACTGTTCGACAAAAGTCCTGAACTAAATTTGTCTTATTTTTCTTCTACTTTTTTTGTGCCTTGTTTTTCATTGGAACTAGGCAACCTTGCAAATTGAAGTAAACAATTGATAAGCATAGTTTGTGTTGTGATTTTATTTTTCCGAATTGTCATAAATCCATAGGCTTACGTATATCCAGTTTTCCAATAACCGTTTGTTTTAGACTATAATTTTCCTCGGCCGCTTCCGCACTTAAAACATTTTTAAAACCAATTTTAAATTGGTAGCGCCGACTCAAATTTTAATCAGGGATCTATTCAACCCCCCTTCTAGATCCGTGCCTTAGTCTAACAATATTTTCGTACTGCATCAGAATTCACCGGGTGTGTAAGATGTTCCCCATCCATTGTTGTGAGAATTAACGAGCCTCTTGAGAAGACTGTTTTTACAACAAACGGACCATCATAGTTGGGCATCCATTTTCCCCGTGCATCTTTGTGAACTGGCAAAATCTTTTTGAGCACAAGCTCTCCTTCTCGGAATTCTCGGACACGAACCTTCTTGTCAAAAGCTCTCTTGATCCTTTTCTGATATAACTGCCCGTGACATACCACAGTCATGCGCTTTTCATCTATAAGGTTCAACTGATCAAATCTTTCCTTCACCCATTCAGCTTCTTCAAGTTCGGTTTCCATTATGACTCTTAAGGAAGGTATCTCAACCTCAATAGGAAGTACTGCATTCATCCCATATACCAAGGAAAAAGGGGTTGCCCCTGTGGAAGTGTGAACGGACGTTCTGTACCCATGCAAGGCAAATGGCAGCATCTCATGCCAATCTTTATACGTTTTCACCATCTTTTGCAAAATCTTCTTGATGTTCTTATTCGCAGCTTCGACTGCTCCATTCATCTTGGGACGATAAGCAGAAGAATTGTGATGTTCAATCTTGAATTCACCACACAACTCTTTCATGGTTTTGTTATTCAAATTAGTACCGTTATCTGTTATGATTCGGCTTGGGATTCCGTATCGACAGATAATCTCCTTTTTGATAAAACGGGATACCACTTGCCGAGTAACATTGGCATAGGAGGCGGCTTCAACCCACTTTGTGAAGTAATCAATAGCGACCAGAATGAATCGGTGTCCGTTAGAAGCCTTTGGTTCGATTGCCCCAATCATATCAATGCCCCACATAGAGAACGGCCAAGGTGATGTCAACACATTTAACAACGTTGGAGGCACATGCATCTTATCCGCATAAATCTGGCATTTGTGACATTTCCTAGCATATTGAATACAATCAGTTTCCAAAGTCAACCAATAATACCCAGCCCTCAAAATCTTTTTGGACATGGCATATTCATTGGCGTGAGTGCCAAATGTTCCTTCATGAATATCTTGCATTAACAAATATGCTTCTCGTTGGTCGATACATCTAAGCAGGACCATGTCATGATTCCTCCTATAGAGCACACCATTACTGAGAAAGAACTTAGAGGCCAATCTTCTCAAGGTTTTTTTGTCAAGTGATGTAGCATCAACCGGATACTCTTGCTTTAACAGATAATTCTTTATGTCGTGAAACCATGGCTTGTTATCAATTTCTTCTTCAACCAACTGACAGTAGGCAGGCTCAGTCTTGCGTTCAATTCGAATGAGAGTAGCATCATTGAGATACCTGACTTTCCACATTGAGGCTAACATGGCTAGAGCATCGGCGATATGATTTTCAGATCTCAGAACATGCTTGAAGGTGATCTCATCAAAATATTCAATCATTTCAATGATGTAGGCTTTGTAAGGGATCAAATTCTCATGCATGGTCTCCCATTCATTTGTGACTTGATAAATAACCAAAGCTGAACCTCCACTTACTTCAAGAAGTTTGATTCTTAGGTCAATAGCTGCTTCGAGGCCAAGAATGCATGCCTCATATTCGGCAATATTGTTTGTACATTCAAAGTCTAACCTTGTTGTAAATGGGGTATACCCATCTTCGGGATTCATCAGAACGGCGCCTACACCATGCCCACTGTAATTTGAGGAACCATCAAACGACATCTTCCACCAAAGACTCGGCTCGGGACCTTCATCAGGACCTGGATCTTCATAATCTTTTACCAACATAATATCTTCGTCCGGGAAATCAAACTTGAGAGACTTGTGATCTTCAACTGGCTGATCTGCAAGATAATCTGATAAAACACTACCCTTGATTGACTTCTGGGTCACATACTGGATGTCATATTCTGATAACAACATATGCCAACGGGCGAGTCTTCCTGTCTGAGCGGGCTTCTCGAAAATATACTTTATTGGGTCCATTTTTGAAATCAACAAAGTAGTATGACAAATCATGTACTGCCTCAACTGCCTGGTATCCCATGCCAAAGCACAACAAGTTTTCTCTAAAAGTGAATACCGGCTCTCACAATCGGTGAATTTCTTGCTCAAATAATAGATGGCATGTTCTTTTCGTCCGGATTCATCCTGCTGACCTAACACACAACCCATTGAATTCTCGAGTACTGTCAAATACATGAAAAGAGGTCTTCCCGAAACAGGAGGTATTAAGATTGGAGGCTCTTGAAGATAGCCCTTAATCTTATCAAACACTTGCTGGCAATCTGAATTCCAAACAACTGTCTGATCCTTTCGTAACAATTTGAAAATGGGTTCACAAGTAGGAGTCATATTGGAAATAAATCTGGATATGTAGTTCAATCTTCCGAGGAAACCTCTGACTTGTTTCTCAGTTTACGGAGCCGGCATATCTTGAATTCCTCGAACTTTATCTGGATCTACCTCAATCCTCGGTGGCTAACAATGAAACCGAGTAATTTCCCTGATCTCACTCCAAAAGTACACTTAGTTGGGTTTAGTCTCAACTAATACTTTCTGAGTCTCTCAAACAATTTCAACAAATGGTTCAAATGGTCCTCTTCACTCTAAGATTTGGCAATTATATCATCAACATACACTTCTATCTCCTTATGCTTCATGTCATGAAACAACGTCATCATGGCTCTTTGATAAGTGGCACCGACATTCTTCAAACCGAAAGGCATGACTTTGTAACAGTAAGTTACCCAAGGAGTAATGAAAGTGGTTTTTTCCATATCATCTGGATCCATCTTGATTTGGTTGTATCCGGAGAAACCGTCCATAAATGAGAAAATTGCAAAGTGAGCCGTATTATCCACCAATGTATCAATATGCAGCAAAGGGAAATCATCTTTTGGACTGGCCTTATTCAGATCCCTATAATCCACACACATTCTGACCTTCCCATCTTTTTTCGGCACAGGTACAATATTAGCAACCCATTTAGGGTATTTGGATACTGCCAAGAAACCTGCATCAATCTGCTTTTTCACTTCGTCTCAAATCTTAAGAGCCATGTCAGGTCTAGTTCTTCAGAGCTTTTGTTTGACTGGCGTGCATTCTGGTCGGAGTGGTAGCTTATGGACTACTATGTTTGTGTCCAAACCTGGCATATCCTGATAGGACCAAGAAAATACATCCACATATTCTTTTAAAAGCTCTACCAATTGCTGCTTGACTTCTGCCCCAAGTGTTGCCCCAATCTTGACCTCTTTCTTGTCTTCTTCTGTGCCAAGATTAATAACATCTACCTGCTCCTGGTGAGGTTGAAACTCTGGGTGCTCGTAACATGCCATTTTTTCCAGTTCATCAGGGATCTCAAAATCTTCGTCCTCATCTTCGGCTTGGTATATTGGCGAGTCAAAGTTAGGAGGGAAATCAAAGTCAATGGATTCAACGGGTTTTGGGGTATCACTGCATGTTTGAATGGCTTAATTTATTAAAACACACAAGGACAAATGCAGCAATCAAGAAAATGTTTTGATGATTTTTTAGAAAATTGCCATCTTCTTTTTCAACATAAAAGCAAATAAGGGAACAACAACAAAAGGATTTAACAAAACAGTTCATTAATCATAATATTCATGAAAGCACGGGGCCTTTACAAAATGCATCCTATAGCCTTGGGCACGACTATGGAGGTTTAAAGAAAAAAGACAACAAGTAAAGAAAAATAAACAGATTACTTCGACACAGGACAGATCACGGTAATCTCAATAGCCTCCCAATTGCCTAAAGCAGCTTCACAATGATACACCAAATGTTCAATGTCTTCTTCTTCAGAATCTTCTCCCACGGCATTGACCTGGAATCCTCCACTGATGAACACCTCTTGGATAGTCTTCGGACGTCCTTCGGTGTGTGTTGATGCTTCGACATGAATTGGTTTGTAACCCAACCCTTGGCGACCCAGTCTTGCTTTTACTTCAATGACCTCTCCCCAACCTGCAGGAGTACCTTCTTCTAATGTAGACTTGATGCTCTGAGCGGATGCAAAAGATTGACCACTCTTTGTCACTGTACTTTCTATCATTACTGCATTGTCTATTTCAAGCGCTTGGAAAGAGGTTTTCAACACATCCTCATCTGCCTCAATATACCTGAATGATGATAAATTACTCACCATCAGGTCCTCTTCGCTATGCACAATTACCAGTTTGTCATCTACAACAAATTTCATCCTTTGATGCAAAGTGAAAGTCACTGCCCCAGCTGCGTGAATCCAAGGTCGTCCTAACAAACAACTGTAAGTCGGGTTAATGTCGATTACCTGAAATGTGATGTCGAACACGTGAGGGCCTATCATAATTGGCAATTCCACTTCCCCCACAACCGTTCTTCTCGAACCATCAAAAGCCTTTACAGTTAACGACGTCGGCTTCATCTCTGCCCCTGCATATGCTAACTTTGCAAGCGACCTTTTAGGAAACACATTCAACGAAGACCCAGTATCAACCAAAACTCGCGCCAACGTGTCCTCTTGACATATGATAGATACGTGCAAAGCATGGTTATGACCACGTCCTTCTCTTGGCAACTCTTCATCACTGAAACTCAGAGTATTACAAGTTGTAATATTGGCTATCACCGAATCAAATTGGCCAGGGGTTATATCCTTTGTCACATGTGCTTGCATTAACACTTTTTGTAGAGCCTCTCTGTGAGCCGGGGAATTTATTAGGAGAGACAAAATTGATATTTTTGAGGGGGTTTGATGGAGTTGATCAACAACCTTGTAATCACTTTTTCATATAATCCTTAAGAACTCTTCAGCATCTCCTTCTGTGATTGACATTTCTTTGTTTTTGGCCGTCACGATAGGGGTAACCTCTTTTGGAGCAACTACAGTTATCTTGGGTTGATATATTCGACCACTACGAGTCATCTTGCTCGTTCCTGCAATATTTGTTACATCAACCTGGTCATCCTTCACCTTCTCATTCTGAATAATCTTCCCAGATCTCTGGTCCATCACAATCATATCATACTTCCACGGGACTGCCTTTGTATTCTCAAAAGGAAACGATCTCGGCTTCTGAATAACAACTGGTCGAGGCTGATCAACAACAGATTTGTCAAAAACAGGCTTCACATTTTTGCTAGTCATATTGAACACAAGGACTTTCTCGCTTTTCTTTGGTAGATTGAAAATAGGCTCAACCACCGAACTTCTTGTTTCTTTACTTTGATACCTACTCGCAATAATCCATCATCAATCAGACTTTGCACATCTTTATGTACCACACCGCACCCCTTAAGATTAACAGAGCACTCTTCACAGTCATTATGGGTACCTTTAATCAACCATGTGTTGCACCCCAAAATTTGACCAACAATTCTTGTATTTGGCTTATGTTTCGATTCATTTTGCATTTTGCATCCGCATATCGCATACATTGCATTTTTTAATCATATTGACTTTATCGGGATTACAGCCCCTTCTCTCGTTTCAGGCAGTGCAAACCGTTTCGAGTACAGGGATTTATTTTGGGAATTTGTGCTCGTCCCGGTGTTTTCAGCTCTTGCTGTTGTTTTTGAGGATATTTTGGTGTCCGGTTTTTACCGTTTATTTCGCTATATTCTCGCATCTTTTTTAATCGATTTAATTGGCGTTATTGCATTTTCTAGATTTTTCCTTATTTTTTAACTGTAGAAAATAGATTTTAAATAGATTTAAAAATAGATTTTAAATAGATTTAAAAATAGATTTTAATAGATTAATTGTTTTTCTAGAATATTTTTAGATATTATTAGATATTAATAGTTTTTCCTATTTTTAATAGATTTAACTCTTTTTAGATATTAATTGAATTGCTAGAGTATAATAGGTTTTATTAATAGGTTTAATTTCTTGTTAGATTTAATTTGGTTTAGAAATTAATAGGTTTAATCTCTTGTTAGATTTAATTTGGTTTAGAAATTAATAGGTTTAATCTCTTGTTAGATTTAATTTGGTTTAGAGTTTAATAGATTTTAATTAGATATTAATTTGGATTTTGATCATGTTAATTGGCTTTAATTAGTTTAGTCTCCATTTTAATCATTTCGTTTTAGTATTAATTGAGTCTTAATTTTCGTTTAGCATTAGTATTCATTAATCAAGTCCATTAGTCATTAATTGAGGTCATTTAGTGAGTTAATTGAGTCAGTTTATTAATCAGGGTCTTAATCTAGTTTTAATGGCATTTAATTTGGGTCAGTCTTTAATCCATTTTCGTGGGCCAGATGTCTAATTTTTGGAGACCCACGGATCCACAATGCAGTGACTCTTGGCAGTATATAATGCTCTCCACACGTCCCTTTCTCTCTCTTCCACCTTACTTCCCCACCTCACCACGAGCTGACACGTCACCGGACATGCATGCCACGCATCACAATCCCACGCTTCCACTTGTCTCACCTTCATCCCTCGTCGCCTGCCATGCAAGCCACCGCCAGAACCACCGCAACTGTCGCCGGAAACAGTAACTGTCGCCGAAGTCATCATCGCTCATCACCAGATTCATCATCTTCGTTCAAGATTTTCCAGAAAACCTCCACCTAATCTCATCAGTTCTTCATCTTTTTTCCCAGATCTTCAAGAACATCATCGTGTTCTTCACAAGAATTTCCAGATCTGCATTCAACACTCCAGAAATCATGCGTGGAACTTCATCATCTTCATGGATTAACTTTTCCAGATCCTTAAAGAACTTCATCATCCGTTCATCACCATAGAGGATTATCCAGAAGCCTTCAACAACTTCAAGGACAAACGAACCATCATCCATGTTCTTCAACTTTCGTCAGAATTCATCATGAACACTCATCCGTGTTCTTCGTATTTGCATCAACACCATAACTTCTGTTTTCAGATCTTCAAGAAACCTCTCCAAATCAACTTCTTCATCCTCACAACTTCAGATCTGGATCCACAAACTTCACCATAGATCTTGACTCACCATTAACTTGCATCATCAACCCGTTAACTCCTTCAAACAATCCAAATCTTCAATAAACCAACATGCAACTTCACCACAGATTCGACTCCGTTCTCGATCGTCAACTGTTTTGCAGAAGATCTACATCACCTTCGTAATGTCCGTCATTAACGTTTCTTCCTTGATCTTCTCATCCTCAACGCGTCTTCTCAAGGATCTTCAACATAATCTTTATCATCCACCATGAGCAATCCATCAACAACATCAAGCTCCATCGTGATAATATCAGCAAAAGCTTCACGGATCTTGTTTGTTTGATGTTAGGTTTTGCGAGTTAGGTTTCTTTGTTTGATTCAAGAGAAAGAGTTGAGACAAGAGGAGGTGAAGTAACGGCGGATGGAGAGGTTAGGGAAGAAGAAGACTTAGGGTTTGAGCGTAAGCAGAATGAGGGAGGAAGGTGGAAAGTTTCGTGGACTGGATGGAGATGTTGGGCCTTGGGCCCAATTGTGTCAGCTTCTAGACCATACCCTCGTTTCCACGCTCGCACCCCCCGCCATTGTTTTTTTCTTTTTTGGCGAATGGATTCTTTGTTGGGCTGGGCCTAACGAGCTGACTACACCCCTGAATTCCTGCGCACACCCCGCGTCCCCCTTTGTGTTCTCGTTGTTGGGCTGGGCCCAACGTGCATTTTTGCTGGCCTTACACTTCACTTTCCCATTACACCCCTGTTTCCCTTGTTTTGTTATTTTTATGGCTTGTTGTATTGTGGGTTGGGCCCAGTGGTGTTTTTTGCTGCTTTACCCCTGTTTAGTTGTTGTACCCCCTCCCCTTTATTTTAATTTTTGCTAGTATTGGACATTTGCCTGTAATAGTTGTAGTTTTATTTTTTTCTATTTTTTCTTCTTAGGAATTATAGTTTAGAATATTATTACATATTTTTAATATAGATTTTATATTTTAGAATTTATATTCTATTTTTCTTTTAGGATATTATAGAGTTTTATATAAAATTTACTATTTTTCCTTAGATAGTATTTCTTTTAATATTGTATATAGAATTTTCATTTCTATTTTTCTTATAGAATATTATAGCGTTTTAGGATAGAATTTCCATGCTATTTTTCTGTATGCAATTTCCTTTATATTGCTTTAGAGTATTTTCTATTAGGAATTTTTTTGCTAACTTTAGGAGTAGAATATTATTTCCATTTGTTATTGGATTTCTCTCCTCGTTTCTCTTCTGCTATCTGGTTTTATTTTGGATTTTATTCTGGGATGGCCGTGTGACATGATTCAATTGAAGAATGATTTTCAATATCATTTCTCTATCTTGTCTTTGACACGGATATCAACATGCTACCTTTTAGAGTTTGATTTATCGTATAAGTCAAATCATGACGGTCTAAGCGTTACATTGGTTCTGATTCGAGCGTCCTCATCAAGGATCCAAAGAGGAGAATATTGGAATGGAGCTTGCGCACATGTCGAGGGCCAACGGAGCCGCTTCGTTTGATATCATCTTTCTCATTCAAGTCTTCGTGCAACTGTCGAGTGTTATGAGCTGTGGCGTTAGATACGTAGGAAATGACAGTTGAGGGGTTTCCTCTCAATCGTCTAGAGTGTTTAGTATGGTACCCTTTGGGTGACATACGATGCATTCGCTCCTACGTCTTAGGTCCTTGTGTGTGTGTCCCGAGTTCCTTCCCGTTTAGGCATGTTAGGCCTGCCTCCTCTTTGTTCTCGCCCCCGTGTGATCGAAACCCTTTTCTCTCGCATTTAGGCGATTGTGACCCCTTCTCTTGCCCCTGTGCAATCGAGACTTGTTTCCCGTTGTTGGCCGAACTACGTTTGCTCTGATCTCTCGTACCAGACGAGAGTACGTAGGCATAGGATTGCAATGATCCTAGTGAGCTCCCTTTTTTCCTCGTTGTTGTAGTTAGCTGAACTACAGCTGCTCTGATTTCTTGTACCAGACGAGAATATGTAGGCATAGGATGCGATATCCTAGCAAGCACATTGTTGCACCCCAAAATTTTCCTAACCTTTTCTTACTTGGTTTATGCGTCATTGCATTAGCATATCATTGATCTAACATTTGCATAGCATAGCATTGTTCACTTGTGCAGGGGATCAAGTGGGGATTATATCTAGAGAAGCCTATCTAGAGGTTTTATTCAAGCTTAAGAAGTCACCATAGTCATCAGGACGGGGGTTGGGTTCTTAAGAAGTTCATTTGCTTGTATGGGGTTAGTCTCCTAATTTGAGGACCAGTTGAAGATCATCAAGGGGTGGTGAGGTCTTGACCAAGGTGAGGGAGTGTGAGTAGAGCTCATTGAAGTGCCTTGAAGGTCATGGTGGAGCTCCATCAAGTCATTATGCCAGGTGTGGAAAGTCACAGTTGAGGGTGTTGCAAGTAGGGTTTTCATCTGAGTAATTCCAAGTCAACTGGGCAATTGAAGAGGATCAAAGCTCAATTCTAGGTCTCTGTAACCATGAATAGTTTTGTTGAGACACATTAGATAATATTTCAAGATCAATTCATCAGGGATCAAGAGTGTGAGGAGTTGCTAAATTAGGGTTCTCAGAGTAAAATCCCCTATTTAGTGCCTAACTTCAAGACCACTTATCTCAAGATAAAAGTTTCATCTCCAACTTGTAGAGCATGCTCTTAGCTTTAATTTGAGTACTAGAAGTCCTCCATTGGATTTATAGAACTCAAGTTATGGTCCAGACAAGTTACAGGTCATCTGAGGAATGTGAAATTTGTTTGTGAAAGTTCACCAACTTCCAAGGGACTTTTGACCTAGAAGGGTGTTTCTACTAAACTTTTGGCAAACATGAAAGTTGTAGGTCTTGATCTTAGCTTTCTAAATTGTATTAGAATTCTTCCATATGATTTGTAGAACTCAAGTTATGAGGTTTACAAGTTAGGGGTATTTTGGGAAAGTAAGATTATAGGTCATTTGGCATCATAGGTCAATTTCACTATCTTGCAAGCTTCAAATGGATTTTTGTTCAACATGAAAGTTGCTCAAAATGATTTTTTTAGCTTATCCAAGTATCAAGAGTCCATGGATTGGATTGTATCAAGCATTGGTTGAAGAAGATTCCCAAAAGAACCATTTTAATGGATTAAAATGTAAAAATTCAAAACAATTGGAAATGGGATGTTTTCAGGCCAAATTTGTGATCATTTTGATTGGAATTGATATTCTAAAGACTTTGGCATCATCACAATTTCGAATTGAAGCTCATAACATGGCCATATGGAGTCTTACTTCATTATGAAGAAACATACCAAATGCATCCCTTTGATTGGAATCAAGGAGGGAAAACTCTTCAATTGTACTCCACAACTGTTATGTAAGTGAATTGGACTGGATTTGAGGGGAGAGCAAGGCAAAAACGTGCACACCATCATTGAAATTTTGGAAGGAAAGTGAAAATTGAAAATCCCAAATTGGGCTTGGTTTGGGCCTCCAAAGTTGTTAGACTGGATATAAATTGGATGTGGATCATTCTGAGAACCTTCTAGTGGCAAATTCAGTTGAGAATCCATTGGAGCAATTTGGTGAAAGAGCTTGAAACTTGATTTTCGATTTTGGAGATTCAGAGAGTTTCAACAAGAATTGGTTATCAAGAAACGTTTATCATTATTCACTGAAGTAATATGCACTTGTTGGAGAAGAATTGAGGCCTGAAACCAACTGTACTTGAAGCTCTAACTCAGGTTTCCATTTCTCAAAATCGCACTTAATTTACATGTTTTTATCATCTTAGATTCATGTGGCTAGGTTGTAATTAGGATGTAGATGGATTCTGGATAGTAAATTTGAGGTTTAGTGACAAATTAGGTTTGGATCCATTTTCGGTTTGGACATAGATTTCTCTGGTCTTGAGGTTTCAGCGTGATTAAGTGGTATATTCGTAATCCTCATGGAATTTCCCTCAATTTTCATTCAAGAACCATGTAGTTTCGTTGAGTATCGAGAGAGATAGAGTTTCCCGAAGGTTGCCGGAAAGATACCGTCGCCAAAATCTGCGTTTCCCTCCCCTGCGTTTTTCAAAATGAAGAAGACGTAATCTCTGCCGTTCGTTCGCTTGAGAAACCTTGACCAATTCTGCATATCCAATGACTACAAGCGAGCCACGTCACCCCCTCCCAAAGCTACGTCGTTTGATTAAGTGAATGCCACAAGCCTATTCAGCGCGCTACATGTACCTAGGGGGCTTGGGTTCGATCCCTCGCGTAGTCATTTTCATTTAATTGTGAAAGCTGATAGTCATTTAATTCAGTTGGGCTTGTGCTAACGCCACCCCTCACTAGCAGGCCCAGCATGAACTACACGTAGAATAGTTGCTTAATCCACCCCCCCTGATTTGTTTCCTTTAATTACTACATAAACTGAATTAATAATCAGACTGGGCCTAGCGCCCACGCACTATCAGCACCCCCCATTCTTGGGCCCAGGCAAATAAACCCTTGTTTCCCCTGCTAGTTACACCTCCCTGCATGTTTTCTTTTATTTTCTTTTATTTTATTTTTTTGTTTTAAATGCTTGTTAGATTTAATTCATAAAAAATAGTAAATGTTGGTAATAAATTCTAGAAAAATTGGTTGATGTAGATTTAGATGTGTAGAATATTTCCATGCTTTTTATTTTAATTTTCCATGCATTTTCCATTTTATTTCATATTTTCTCTTTTAGTGTATTTTTAATGATGTGATAATGGTATGCTGAATTTGTTCATTTTATTTCTCATCCATACTTCTGAGTTTGATCTTGAAACTTGGTATGCTGATTGCACACATGTTGATGGTATTGTGTAATTTTTTTTATGATTTTTAGATGATTTTAAATGAGGTTTTAGGGTAGTTGTTTAGGAGTGTTCATGAGTGGATTCCTTTAGTGTACCCTTGAAGCTTTAGATTTAATTGGAGCCTTGTGACTTAGTTTTTGAAGGTGAGAAAAATACTTAGAAGGGGGGTTGAATAAGTATGAAGATAAAAACTTAGAAATAAAAACTCAAGTATTTTTATCCTGGTTCGTTGAACTCAACTACTCCAGTCCACCCTTCCTAGAGTGATTTTCCTTTCTCAATCAAGGACTTAATCCACTATTTAATCAACTGATTACAATAGTAAGCACTAAGAACAAATGTTCAAAGTCTTCTCAAGAACTACTGATCCTAACTGGATCTTCTTAAGGTTTACAATCAAATGTAATAACAAATACAAGTGTTTAAATTGCTTCTAATTAAGCTTTATCACAACTGTGATTTTTCACTTAAAGTTAAGAACAAAGAAATTAATTCTTAGAAAGAATATGAATAGTATGAGAGCTTTGAATATTGATTTCTTTCAGATAAAACGTCAACTGAAGAAGATGGGTGAAGACTTGCTTTTATAGGCAGCTGATCCAAGAGAGCTTCATGTTGAGAAGAGTGTCCAAAAGGTCTGAGCCTTTTTGTCTTCACATCAAGTGACCTTTCCTAGAAGAAGAAAGCACAGAAAAATCCTTGTTGTCTGTGTTCTTGTGTCTAGCATAAATAAGGAAATAGTCGTTTGGATTATTCCAACGGACATAATCTTTAAATTCTTCTTCTTCAAATTTCAGCAAGATTCATCAGAGTCTAAATTGATCAGAGCCTTCTGATGTTGATCAGAGTTTTGCTGAATCAGAGTCTTCTACAGCAGGTGTGCTTTTAGCGTGTTTAAGTTCAGAGCATATTTGAGTCAGATCCTCAGTACTGGCAGCTTTAGTACTTTCAGAATCTTCTGTAGTAACTATGCTTTGAAAACTCTTCATACATAATTCTTCTTTGGTTCAGATGCTTCTTACTTGCTTCAGATTCTTCTGGAGCTTCTGCTTCAGATCCTTCTGGAGGCTACGCTCAGGATCTTCTGTTGGCAGCATTCAGAATCTTCTAATGGATGCATCTGGCGCTTCAGAGTCTAGCATATTTCTTATGTTCAGTTCTGATTTGCTTCTGGAGTGATAATTATTTTGATATCTGCAGCAAACACTCTCAAGCAAATTTTAGAGTATATAATTCTTAATTACAAAATTTCATAATAGTTATCATCAAAACATAGAGATATTATTAAGAACCAATCTGTGTTCTAACAATCTCCCCCTTTTTTATAATGACAAAAACATCAGAAATTTTGTTTAATTGAAAATATAATAATTATAACTCCCCCTGAGATGATGAATCTCCCCCTGAATTAAATACAAATAGGGAATAGAAACTTCCCTTTTGTCTTGAGTAATTTTCAGAGTTAGAGCTTGATTGTTCTTTAACATTTGAGAGTCAGAGTGTCTTGCAAATTTCAGAGTTAGAGTCTTGCATATTGTCAAATGATCTGAGAGACTTAGAGTTTCTTTTTCAGAGTGTACTTATCAAATGTTCTGAAATACTCAGATTTAATGTTAGAAAAAATAGATATGTCTGAAGTTTCATTCTGGTGAAGTTTAATTAAACAGTTCAGATCTATATTTTCTCCCCCTTTTTTGTCATAAGCAAAAAGTAAAAACTTTGAAAAGACAGATAAAAGAGATAGATCAAGTGGAGAAAACTTTGAAACATTCATTCAATTCAGAGCAAGAGTACACACATCAGAAGATATTCAAAAATACATATGCAAACATCAGATGCAAACATCAGAATGAAAAAAAAATAAACTAAGAGTGTTTTGACAAAAGCATCTTCAACAGATCCGTGATCTCAGAAGAGGATTGTTCTTGTTTTGACATCCACTTAGCCATTGTTTCATTCTTCTGATCCTGTTGGGACATCCACTGAGCCATGTCTTCAGACTTCTTATCTTGTTTAGCCATCCATGACTTGATTTCTGATTGACCAGCTTCTAGAACTGCAATCTTATCCTCAAGATCTGGATGTTCTTTCTTAATCTCAGATGAAGAAGGTGGAACAGTTTTTGAAGCTTGAACAGAGTCAATTTCCATAGGAGCTTTAGAGCTTGGAGCAGTAGAGCCAGAAGGATGTTCTATCAGAGTCATGGCCAGAGGGTTGTCTTCAGATGCAGATTCAGTATTCTCTTCTGATGATGAAGGAGCATCTGTAAGAAGCAGTGGTCCAGATCTCTTAACAGTCCAGAACAGACTTCTAGCAGCTTCAGCAAATCTGAGGTTCGCATCATCAGAACATATGTTCTTCAGATTTGATGCTACAGTGTTGAATCTGTTTATGAAGCCATTCCAAATGACATCAGATTCCTTTGCATCCATTGTTGTTGAACACTTCCTCTGTACAATACCTAAATACTTCTGTATTTCTTGCAAAAAACATGTAAATAAATGATCAACATTTAGTCTAGGTCTGGGGTGTAACAGAGTTTCCACGATTATTGGCTTTGGTTGAGGAGTAGGTGGAAATATGGATTTGTGAATGGAGATCAGAGGAGGAGGGTTGTAGGGTATGAAAGGTATTGCAGGGGATTTGTCAGGTTTTGATCTGTTTAAGGCATTCAACAGATTTGGTTTTGCTTTGGTGTGATAGGAAACCACACCAAAGGGTTTATTAGAGTAAGGTTGGAAAGCAGATTTAGCAGGTTTATCAGAAGCAGCAGGTTTGTCAGAATTAGCAGGTTTATCAAATGAAGCAGGTATATCAGCTTTAGCAGATATAGCAGAGTATGTTTTTGGATCTGATAAAGATACAGCTGACATTGTTTTAATGTAGGATTGAAGCACAGATGGTAAAATGATGGTGAGTTTGGGTTTGATAGGAGTGATGGTTTCAGATGGTTCAAATCTGTCATAAAAATATTTTATTTTTAAACCATGGGGAAGTTTGTGAAGGTGTGATGAAAACAGTTTAAGAGAAGCAGATGGTACACAATCAGATGTGCTTGACTTGGGTGTAGGATTGGGAATGGTGATTTCAGAAGTTGGTTTAGGTGTTGGAATAGGATCTAGAATAAGAACTTCAGAGGATACAGGGGGTTCTGGTTGGTTTACCTCATAATCTCTGTGAGAGGGGGATATCAGAAAATCTGGGTGAATATCAGATTCTGAGGAATTGGATGATGTGGTTGGTGTGCAAGAGGTAGAGGACACTTGAAAGACAGTTTTGAGAGGTGTCACATCAAGAACCTCTGTCTCAGGTATATTGGTTCCAGATGGGTTGGTTGATTCTGAAGGATTTTCAGAGGGTTTTGATGGAGGTTCAGATGAAGGTGGTTCTGATGTGGATGGATCAGATGTAACTTTTATTGGTTCAGAGATAACTGGAACAAATTCAATGGGTTCAGATATGGTTGATGATGGTTTTTCTGGTTGTTTTTCTTGTTGTTGTGTTTGTGGTTCAGATTGTTTTTCTGGTTGTTGTGCTTGTTGTGATACAGATTGTTTTTCTTGTGGTTGTTGTTGTTGTTCAGATGGCTTTTCTTTGAGTTGTTCAGATGGTTTTTCTTTGAGTTGTTGTTCTGATTGTGGTTTTTGTGGTGCAGATGGTTTTGTTGGTATTTCTGGTTGTGGAGTCTGAATTTTTGGTATTGTTGTTGTTGGTTTTGGTACAGATGATTATTTTACAGGTGGGATTGAAATAGGATTAGATGACTTTTGAGGAGATGGAACAGAAACATGAGGTGGAGCAGTAACAAATTGTTGTTGTGTAGAAGGTGGTTTTGGAATAGACTTAAAAGTTGAATCATTTATAACAATAGTATTTGCAGAAGATACAAAAGATTTGGTACCTTTAATCTTGATGCGTTTAGCAGGAACAGAAGGAGTGTCTCCAGATTCTTTCCTCTTTAGCAGCTTCTGAGGCTTCTCAGCAACCTTGGGCTTCTTCTGAATAGGTGTAGCTTCTGCTTCTGATTGACTTCTTTTTCTTCTGATCTCTTCTCCTCCAACAGGCAATGGTTCCCTTGCTCTTTTTATAATATCTGCAGGAATAGGCTTTCCTTCTTCCTTGCAATCATCAATATATCTTACTACAATTTCCCTTGGTTCTTCAGCATAGAACAGAGGGTAGTCATCTACTAGAATTCTCTTTTGACTGAGTTCAGTAATGTTCAGCTTCTTGGGTGTTGTTGTGAGTTCTTCTACTATTTTTAGTCTCTGAAGACTCTTTGCATTCAGAGGCTTTCCAAGAATGAATTCCAGTTCATCTGTGACTCCAGCAGCATATAGAACAGTCACCAGTCCATTTTCTGTTAGAAGATCTGAAATTAACCTTCCAAAAGGAATCCAAGTTCTGATCTTCTGACCTTTTTCTTTCACATATTCTCTAGAGGCATTTATATGATTCCATAAGTGCATAAACAGAATATATGGAAGATCTACCTTGGTGCTCTGACTTAAGCAATACATAAAGTAGAGCTGTTCATTGTTGACATAGTCTGGAGAGTTTGTAGACTTTCTATGATGAATGTATCCCATGAAAATCTTAGCCCAGATCTTGTAGTCAGACTTCAGATCTTTGAACTTATTAGAAGCTTGTCCAGCAGTCATCACTTCCTCATATACTTCATCCATATCTACACGCCCAGCTGGCAAGTGTGATACTCCATCTGTTTCCTCATATCCAATGAGTTTCCTGATCAGATCTTTTGTTATGATTATCTCTTTTCCCAGAACAGAAGATAAAATGAACTTAGGGTATACAGAAGCATGTATCCAGAATTCTTTTACCATAAGGGGGTAGACTGGTCCGAAAAGTCTGTCAAAATACTTCACCCATTCTTGAGCATCTATTATGGAGCGAAACTCAAACCCATTCTCAGCCACTGAATCAAATTCCACCATTGATTCACAGAGAACCTCCAGTTTTCCAACAGGTGTTAACAATGTTCTCTTTAGAGGCGTATAAGGAGTCACACCCATATTTGCAGAAGTAACTACAGCCATGGTTGATTGAAATTGTGCAGCAGTTGATGAAGAAGTTGCCATTGAAGATGAGTTTGTCAAACGCTTAGGGTTTTTGGAAGAGAGAAAAGAAGACAGAAATGCATAAAAGGTTTGAGATGTGAAAAGTGTGAAAATGGTGAGAAATGATGTATTTATACTAAACACTTAGGCATACAAACAGTCAAAAGAAAGCACGTTCACACAAAGCATTTAATGAAAAAGAATAAAATCATTTCAAGCATTTATTGATTCTGACAATTTGGGGGGAAAATCAAGATTTTCACTATTCAAACTTCACCTCAAACGTCTCTTCAGTAGTGTACACGCCACCTTTGCAGATTTAGAGTGACACGTGTTTGCTTGCATGTGCTTCTGAATTCTCTTGAGAAATGAAACGTTAACCAACGTTTAGATCCTCTGAGGATTGTTAGTTCAGAGTTTCACAAGAAAATAATTAAAGAAAATGAGTAAGTAGCCAGAAGAAATACTTCAGAGCATTAGGCATTTTTGCATCTGTAAAATTTGCTTCTGACAAATATTATTCTGGACAAAAATCCATACCAATATTTTTCAGAATAAATTTGAATCTATCTTCAACAAGGGGTTTTGTGAAAATATCTGCCCATTGATGATCTGTATCAACAAAGGCTAAATTTATGATTCCCTTCTGAACATAGTCTCTGATGAAATGATGCTTAATTTCTATATGTTTTTCCTTAGAGTGTAAAATGGGGTTTTTAGACAAACATATAGCAGAAGTATTATCACAGAAGATAGAAATGTTACTTTCAAATATCTGATAATCTTCTAGCTGGCTTTTCATCCAGAGCATCTGCGTGCTACATCCAACAGCAGCAATATATTCTGCCTCTGTGGTTGATAATGCAATTGTGGGTTGCTTCTTGTTGTACCAAGAGATTAGATTTCTTCCTAGAAATTGACAACTTCCAGAAGTACTTTTTCTTTCCACTCTGTCTCCAGCGTAGTCAGCATCACAGAATCCAACTAATTTGAAATCATCAGATTTTCTGTAACACAAATCCACATTAGAAGTACCTTTCAGATACCTTAGAATCCTCTTGACAGCTGTCAAGTGTGATTCTCTAGGATCTGATTAGAATCTAGCACACAGGCATACATTGAACAATATGTCAGGTCTAGAAGCAGTTAAGTAAAGAAGAGATCCTATCATACCTCTGTAGAGTTTCTGATCTACTTTCTTACTTACCTCTTCCTTGCCTGGTGAGCTAGTTGGATGCATGGGAGTCTTTGCCAGCTTACTATCAGTCATGTTAAATTTCTTCAGAAGTTCTTTAACATATTTGGTCTGATGTATGTAAGTTCACTCTGGAGTTTGGTTGACTTGAATTCCTAGAAAGAATCTCAGTTCTCCCATCATGCTCATTTCAAATTCTGCCTGCATACATTGAGCAAACTCCTTTCCCAGCATAGTATTGGTAGATCCAAATATTATATCATCCACATAAATTTGACAAATTAGAAGATCTTTCTTAAATGATTTACAAAAGAGTGTTGTGTCCACTTTGCCTCTGATGAAATTTTTCTCCAAAAGAAAATTGCTTAATCTCTCATACCAAGCTCTGGGAGCTTGTTTTAAACCATACAGAGATTTCTTTAGTTTAAAAACATGATTTGGAAATTTTTCACACTCAAAACCAGGAGGTTGGTGGACATAAACTTCTTCTTCTATAATACCATTTAGAAAGGCACTTTTAACATCCATCTGATACAGAGTGATGTTATTTTGTGCAGCAAATGAAATAAGAAGGCGTATAGATTCTAACCTTGCCACTGGAGCATAAGTTTCAGTGTAATCAACACCTTCTTGTTGACTGTACCCTTGAGCAACAAGCCTTGCCTTATTTCTTTCAACTTCTCCATTCTCATTTAGCTTATTTCTGAAGACCCATTTAGTTCCAATTATATTGAATCCTTTTGGTCTTTGGACTAAATCCCACACATCATTTCTGGTGAATTGATTTAACTCTTCTTGCATGGCAATAATCCAATCATTGTCTTGCAGAGCTTCATCTACAGAAGTTGGTTCAATTACTGACACCAGTCCAAATAATGATGCTTCAGATGATCTGAGAAAGGATCTTGTTCTAATGGGATCATCCATCTTTCCAATAATAACATTCTCTGGATGAGAAGCTTTGATTTTGGAAGATGGTCCTCTAACAGTTGATTCTTCAGAAATGTTTAAATTGTTCATCTGAGAAGTTAAAGGAATGGCATCTGGCGTTGCTTCTGGTTCCTTCACTTGAGCTTTGTCTGCCTCTGATCCTTCAGAGTCTATGAAGACTACTTCTCTATCTGCAAAGTTTTCAGACTGCTTTGGCTTTTTACTGCCAAGCTTATCATCAAATCTAACATGAATAGATTCTTCCATAATCTGTGTCTCAGTGTTGTATACTCTGTAGCTTTTAGAGCGTTCAGAATATCCAAGCATGAAACACTTCTGTGCTTTGGAATCAAACTTGTTCAGATTATCTTTAGTATTTAACATATAGCAAATACATCCAAAAGGATGAAAATATGAAATGTTGGGCTTTCTGTTCTTCCACAGTTCATATGGAGTCTTCTCCAGAAGAGGTCTTACAGACACTCTGTTCTGAATGTAACAGGCTGTGTTGATTGCTTCTGCCCAAAAGTGTTTTGCCAGATTAGTCTCATTGATCATGGTTCTGGCCATTTCTTGCAGAGTTCTGTCTTTCCTCTCTACAACCCCATTTTGTTGTGGAGTTCTAGGACAGGAAAAATCATGAGTAATGCCATTTTCATTAAAATATTTTTCAAAATATTTATTTTCAAATTCACCACCATGATCACTTCTGACTTTTATAATTTTGAAATCTTTTTCATTCTGGACTTGTTTGCAGAAGTCAAAGAACACAGAATGTGACTCATCCTTGTGTTTTAAGAACTTTACCCATGTCCATCTACTATAGTCATCAACAATGACTAATCCATACTTCTTGCCTCTGATGGATGGAGTTTTCACTGGTCCAAACAGATCAATATGAAGTAATTCTAGTGGTCTGGAAGTAGAAACAACATTTTTTGATTTAAAAGATGATGTTGAAAACTTCCCTTTTTGGCATGCTTCACAAAGAGCATCTGAGGTGAACTTCAGATTAGGAAGTCCTCTGACAAGATTAAGTTTATTAATCTGAGATATACGTCTCATATTAATATGCCTCAATCTTCTGTGCAGACCCATTGCTCTTCATTAACAGACAAGAGGCATTTAACATTCCGAACCTTAAGTTCTGAAAGATTTATTTTATAAATATTGTTTTTCCTCTTACCACTAAATAGGATAGAGCCATCCTTTTGACTAATAGCTTTACAACATTTTTGATTAAAGGTAATATCATAACCATTGTCACTTAATTGACTTATGGACAATAAGTTATGCTTTAACCCTTCAACAAGTAAAACATTAGTAATAGAGGGAAGTTTACCATTTCCAATGCTGCCAGATCCAATGATCTTGCCCTTCTGATTCCCTCCAAATTTCACATCACCTCCAGATTTAAGCTCCAGACTTTGGAACATGGACCTTTCTCCTGTCATGTGTCGCAAGCATCCAGAGTCCAGGTACCATGATTGGCGTCCTGACCTTGCTGCTAAGAACATCTGCAACAGGAATTATTTTACTTTTAGGTACCCAGATCTTCTTGGGTCCTTTAGGGTTAGTTGTTCTGAAGGTTTGTCTAAACTTCTATTTTTCAACATAAGGTTTATTCTGACTAGCCTTAGATTTAAACACATGAATATTCTTTTCAGAACGTGTTTGTTCAATATCATTCAAGTGACCAAATTTAAAGTGGGAATATAAAGGAGTCTTTTTTATGATAATTTTATCAATAGGTTTTGGATTTAAGTCCTTTCCAGAGGAAGATTCATATCCAATTCCTTTTCTGTTATTTCTGCTAACTCCATAGATCATAGAAGCCATTTTGCTTCTGTCTATGCTTTTAGAAAAAAACTTCTGAAAGCTATAATCATATTTTTCCAAAATATTTTTACATTCAGATTCAGTTTCAGAATCAGAGTTTTGTTGAGCTAATTCAGAATCATTTTTCAATTTTAAGTTCTTTTCATTTAGCTCAGCTACTTCTGATTTGAGAATATTATTCTCAGATACAAGATTGCTTTGACGCTTCTTGTATTTGAGCTTAATATTGTTATATCTCTTCAGAACTTCTGATAACACTTTTATAAGTTCTTCTTTAGTGAGTTTAGCCATTACCTCTTCAGCGTCAGAGTCAGATTCAGAGTCAGATTCAGATCCTGAAGTTCCTTCCTCCAGATCTTCTATGTCTGCCATCAAAGCTACATTGGCACATTCCTCTTCTGACTCAGATTCAGATTTAGATGTATCTGAATCATCCCAGGTGGCCATTAGAACCTTTTTCTTCTTATCAAATTTTCTTTTAGGCTTTTCTTTCAGAACCTTTGGACATTCATTTTTGTAATGTCCAGGTTCTTTACATTCATAACAGACAACCTCCTTTTTGTCAGATCTTCTGTGTCCAGAAGACTCTATTCTTTGGTCAGGCTTCCTGAAGTTTCTGAACTTCTTTCCTTTATGCTTCCAGAGTTTCTTTATTCTTCTGGACAGCATGGATAGTTCATCTTCATCTTCAGATGAGGATTCTTCAGAGCTTTCCTCTATTACCGGCAACGCTTTAGCAGATTTATTAGATTTTAAAGTAACAGATTTACCTTTCTTTTGAGGTTCATCTTCCTCAAGTTCAATTTCATGACTTCTTAGTGAACTGATTAGTTCCTCCAAGGAGATCTTGTTCAGATCTTTAGCCATTTTCAGCGCAGTCACCATAGGTCTCCATCTGGTAGGTAAGCTTCTGATGATCTTTTTCACATGATCAGCAGTAGAGTATCCTTTATCCAGAACCTTTAGTCCAGCTGTAAGTATTTGAAATCTGGATCACATAGCTTCAACAGATTCAGAGTCTTCCATCTTGAAAGCTTCATACTTCTGGATCAGAGCCAGAGCCTTTGTTTCCTTGACTTGAGAGTTTCCCTCATGAGTCATCTTTAAGGATTCAAACATGTCAAATGCAGTTTCCCTATTTCTAATTTTTTCATACTTAGTGTGAGATATTGCATTTAACAATATTGTTCTGGCCTTGTGGTGATTTCTAAATTCCTTCTTCTGAGCATCTGTCATAGATTTTCTGTCTATTTTCTTGCCATTCCCATCAGTGGGATGAACATATCCATCTATGACCAGATCCTATAAATCAGCATCATATCCAAGGAAAAAACTTTCAATCCTGTCTTTCCAATAATCAAATTTCTCCCCATCAAACATAGGGGGTTTGGTGTTGATTCTGTCCCTTTCTTCATATTTGTTGTTAGTGTTAGACATTGTATTATCAGCCATAGTAACAACCAAATATATACCAAAGTTTTTCTCACTGGATCTTTACTGTCACTGTGAAGTGGTAGCACACACAGAACCGGAGCTCTGATGCCAACTGAAGGTGAGAAAAATACTTAGAAGGGGGGTTGAATAAGTATGAAGATAAAAACTTAGAAATAAAAACTCAAGTATTTTTATCCTGGTTCGTTGAACTCAACTACTCCAGTCCACCCTTCCTAGAGTGATTTTCCTTTCTCAATCAAGGACTTAATCCACTATTTAATCAACTGATAATAATAGTAAGCACTAAGAACAATTGTTCAAAGTCTTCTCAAGAACTACTGATCCTAACTGGATCTTCTTAAGGTTTACAATCAAATGTAATAACAAATACAAGTGTTTAAATTGCTTCTAATCAAGCTTTATCACGACTGTGATTTTTCACTTAAAGTTAAGAACAAAGAAATTAATTCTTAGAAAGAATATGAATAGTATGAGAGCTTTGAATATTGATTTCTATCAGATAAAACGTCAACTAAAGAAGATGGGTGAAGACTTGCTTTTATAGGCAACTGATCCAAGAGAGCTTCACGTTGAGAAGAGTGTCCAAAAGGTCTGAGCCTTTTTGTCTTCACATCAAGTGACCTTTCCTAGAAGAAGAAAGCACAGAAAAATCCTTTTTGTCTGTGTTCTTGTGTCTAGCATAAATAAGGAAAGAGTCGTTTGGATTATTCTAACGGACATAATCTTTGAATTCTTCTTCTTCAAATTTCAGCAAGATTCATCAGAGTCTAAATTGATCAGAACCTTCTGATGTTGATCAGAGTTTTGCTGAATCAGAGTCTTCTGTAGCAGGTGTGCTTTTAGTGTGTTTAAGTTCAGAGCATATTTGAGTCAGATCCTCAGAACTGGCAGCTTTAGTACTTTCAGAATCTTCTATAGTAACTATGGTTTGAAAACTCTTCATACATAATTCTTCTTTGGTTCAGATGCTTCTGACTTGCTTCAGATTCTTCTGGAGCTTTTGCTTCAGATCCTTCTGGAGCTTCTGCTTCAGATCCTTCTGGAGGCTACGCTCAGGATCTTCTGTTGGCAGCATTCAGAATCTTCTAATGGATGCATCTGGCGCTTCAGAGTCTAGCATATTTCTTATGTTCAGTTCTGATTTGCTTCTGGAGTGATAATTATTTTGATATCTGCAGCAAACACTCTCAAGCAAATTTTAGAGTATATAATTCTTAATTACAAAATTTCATAATAGTTATCATAAAAACATAGAGATATTATTAAGAACCAATCTGTGTTCTAACAGTTTTAACCCCTGATTTTTCTACCATAGAATGTTGATACATATAGGATGATGTAGTATTTTCCTTAGAATTTTTAGGAGTGATTTTCCCTTAGTTCCCCATTTTACAAATTAGCCTTAGTATAGGTGATCATTAGGAGATAACATTTGATGTTCTTTAGAGATTCAAGTAGGTAGATGATATTTCCTTAGGATTAGTTCCCCTTTCAAATATTCCTTGCTTAATTAGGATCCTTCATTGTGAGTATAATTCCCCCTGTGGAGGAATTCCCTGCCCTTCACATTGGAGTTGAGCCTAAGCAAGCTCTCAAAAGGAAATGGAGGTGGTTGAGTGTCTGTGGTAGGTTCCTGTGGAACTTACCTTGCTTCTCATCTCCATTCTCCTAAAATTCTCTCATTCTTTCCTCTTTAGGAACCTTCTTGAGGTAACACAGTCCCTCCTATGGGGGGAATATGGCACACCTCTTGAAGGAGCCAAACCTTTAGGTTTCCCCAAATTTCTCTTAGTTGGTTGAGTGCCTGGGATAAGTTCCTGTGGACCTTACCCTAGCCTCCCAACACCCAATTTCCTTCCATAGGATAGAAGCTTGTTTGATTACTTGAAGATGGTGTGGACTTGAAGAACAATTACAGACTTTGGATTGGATTGCTTTCAGAATACTGCTCTGCTGTGGAGATTGCTGGCTTGTTTTCCCTGTTTGTCTGTTTTTTTCTTGTTCAACTGTATTGGTGTGACTTGCTTGGAGTGTTACATTAGTAGTAGGCTTCATGTAGATGATCATAGGCCTAAGAGCATCCTAAGGGTTAAGCTTCTCCCCTTGCTTGTATTGCATTAGAGGTTGAGTGAGCTCCCTCTTCTTGTCTATTTTTCTTTTGCTTGATTGCTAAGAGGTTGAGTGAGTCTCCCTCTACTTGTATTGTTGCATTGCATATGCATCTTTACTGTATATCTGTTTACTGTTTAAGATGATGCTTTATCTGTTTCTGTATACCCTGGCATGATCCTCTAGGAATCTCACTTCCTTTGATAAGGAAGTGATGATTAGAACTTTAGGTTGAAACCTATGCATGATAACTTCTAGGAGTTCCCTATTTCAAACCTCAACCATAGGATGAATCCTTGGCATGACAACATTAGGACTTGACAGTCTCCCCGTAGAAGTCGTTCTCTTCTCATCTCAAAACAACAGTAAAAAACGTAAAAAAGGCAAGTTAGTATAAGCGCGTTACGAGCCTTAAGCTACTTGGGAAATGATAATTGAGCGGTCTCCTCTAAATCATCTAGGATGTTTAGTATAAGTCATTTGGACGCTATACGACGCATTCGCTCCTAAGTCATAGTCCCTAGTGTTGTGCAAACTACAGACAACCATAAAAAATAGTTCTTCCGTAAAAAACAGAAAACAAACTTCAAACTTTTTTTGCCCTGTGGGCCCGTAATTCAAAGGAAGCTTTTGTGAAGAAAAGAGTGTCGTTAACTCACAGTTCTACCGTAAACGGTAACGCCTAAGTCTCCAAGGGTCGAGCTGCATACACCAAACTGTTGGAACTGTTTGTTAACCCTACTCGAAAAAACAAATGAATCTGAATTCTCGTAATCCGTATTTCCCCGAACTACGTAAGCTCTGATCTCTCAAGCCTGTTGAGAGTATGTAGGCACAATACTGATGTATTGGCGAGCCACCTTCCCCATAACCCGTAGTTAGCCGAACTACGTTGACTCTGATTTCTCATTCTCTGATGAGAATACGTAGGCATAAAGTGCGACGCTTTGCCGAGTCATTTTCTTTTCTTTCTAGACCAGCCTTGATAGGTAGATAGTAAAACCAACCTGTCAGATAAACACAACAAGCGTGGATCCCATCGAGTACGATGGACGTGAGGGGTACTAATACCTTCCCCTTGCGTAACCGACTCCCGAATCCAGACATGGTTGCGATGACCTTGTCTTATACCTTTTCGTCAGGTTTTTTCCGATCGTTTCCTTTCCCGTTCTGAGGGATAAATAACGAAAGGTGGCGACTCTTCTGTTTTGCCGGCACCTTATTTTCGCGGTAGCGACAGCTGGCGACTCTGCTGGGGACTCCAACGGTTCCCTGTGCGAGTCATTCCTAGCGCTTGTGTATTTACCTGTTGGGTTATATTTATTTCTCGCTTTTTTACTTTCCGCATTTTATTTTTAGTATGATATTATTATTATTGTGTTGTTGTGGGAAGGGGCTCTGATGAGTGATAAGCCAGACCCAGGCTTGAGTATGTACATAGATTTAGAAGCAGATTTATGGTGAACCTGTATGTTAGGCATGCACTAGTTCCCACGAAATCTGCACTCAGATGAGGTTATTTGAGATGATTTCCATTTCCAGCCCAGTGGGCCGTTGAAAGGATTTCAGATCTTAGGATTGTCGACTATGGGGATCGATCATTTGTGATTAAGCTAAGTGAGGCCACTTCAAGAGATGATGATGCCACACCTTCTGGGTATCGTATCATTGTTTCTTGAAAGTTTGTGACGCTGATGAACGCATAGGATGCCGTACCTTTGTCAGTGATTAGGTTCATACCAGTGAGCGGGGTCGGGTTTATTGCAGGAAACCGTAACGTTCAGACAACATGGTTTTCTTGTCAATGAATCAGTCTTGTGGGTTTCAGTAGGCTTTTATTATCAAAATGTGGTATTTTCTTGCTGAAGCTAAAAAATGACCTGCCACTTCACAGCACAACACATCACTTGATCCCCTGCTGCATTTCGCATTTGCATTTACATTTACATATTGCATTGCATCTAACATGTATCTATGTTGCAGGTGTGCAGTTCCTTCTCGATTCTAGCAATCTTGTCCTTTCTGTGTCCATCATGGAGCCCAGTGTGAGAAGAACTTTGGCCTACAAATTTCCTACTCTGGATATTACTACTCTGAGGGGTTTGATTTCCTTGCCTGGTAAAGAAGTGATGGGAGATTTCAGAAGAACCTATGGGAAGCTACTCGGCATTGTGTGCAAGCCATCTGTGTATGAATTGAATGGACTCCAGACTCTACTTCAGTTTTATGATCCCCCGCTGCGTTGCTTCACATTTCCGAGCTATGTGCTGGCTCCCACTTTGGAAGAGTTTTCTGTCATATTGGAGATACCCATTCTTGCCCAGGTACCCTTTTGGCCTATTGATCAGGAGCCAGATCTGGCTAAGATTGCTACAGCTCTGCATATTGATGTTTCTGAGTTGGAAGGGAAGACTGTCAAGAGAAATGGAGCCTGGGGATTCCCACTACCTTTTCTAGCTGAGAAAGCCCGACACTTCGCCAAGAAGGAATGTTGGGTGGCGTTCAAAGTTATTTTGTCCTTGTGTATATATGGTATCATGTTATTCCCCAATATTCCAGATTTTGTGGATGTGGATGCCCTTCGTATCTTCGTCTCAAAGAATCCAATCCCAACCTTGCTCGGAGACATGTACCATTCGGTGCACTACAAGAACGAAAATAAAAGAGGCAAGGGTGTGTCCTGTTGTGCTTCATTGTTCTATAGATGGTTTATCACTCATCTACCGAAGGATGGTCCTTTTATAAAGACGGTAGAGACGAAGGAATGGTCGGAGCGACTGATGAGCTTGTCTACCAAAGACATTGATTGGTTTGATAGAGATCGTCTGGGGAGTGAAATTATTTACAGCTGTGGGAGCTTTCCTAATGTCCCTCTTGTGGGTAGGAAGGGTTGTATCAACTACAATCCATCTATTGCCATCAGACAATTCGGGTATGCTTTGAGGGGCCCTCCTAAGGACGAAGAGGTACATGAATCTTTGTACCTCACTGGTGCATTAGAAGGGGATGATCTGGTTAGGTTTGAACATGCTTGGAACAATGTTCATCGAAAGGGAAAGACCTCATTGGAGAAAAGCAATAATCAGGCTTATCCTCCTTATGTGGACTGGATTCGTAACAGAGCAGAGAAAGTGTTGATGCCTTTTCCTCCTGTCAAACAGGATGAACCTTTAGAGCCTACCATGATCAAAATCCAGAAGTATGAGCAGCTTCAAGCCAAGAATGCAGAGCTAGTCAAAGCCAATGAAGAACTGGAAAATGAGATCACTCAGCTCCGAAGAGAAAAGAACGAAGCCGTCTACACCTGCAAGAGGAAGACAGAGATGATCAACCACCTGGGCGCTAACTTGACCAAAGAGACTGATTCTAGAGAGCGTCTTGGGTTGGACCTAAAGGCAGTGCACGGGGTATTGACCGCCAAGAAGCAGGATCTAGATAAGGCATACCGGAAGTTGACCCAGTACGAGAAGTTGTGGAATAATACCTTGACTAGCCACAAAGAGAGGGAAGAAAAGCTGAAGCAGCAGATAGTCCAGTTGGAAGCCCAGGTTAAGGCCAAAAACAAGAAGATAGAGGTTGAAGCCTCACTCCGACGAGATGTCCAATATAAGATGGTTGTAATCAAAGAAAACTTACTGGATTACCAACTCCGGGATGACGCTAAGAGGAGTAGGGTGGAGAACCGTTCCGAAGAAGGTGTGCGTGGGAGCATTGCTGAGAACCTCCCGGATGCCCTCAGGCAAAGGGATCTGTTGATTCAGGGCTTGCTCACTCAGCCTGACCATCCTGATACGAAGAAGTTACTAGAGGATTTCTGTGTCCGTGGCCGCACTTGATTTTCTTTGTATTTATTTGTACCTTTTATGGTGATATGCTGATCACCACCAGGCTTGTTGATTGGGGTCATGTTGCTGCTTCAGTTGTATTCTGCTCTTGTTGTACGCTACCCACACGGGCTTTTCATATATATATATATATATATATATATATATATATATATATATATATATATATATATATATATATATATATATATATATATATATATATATATATATATATATATATATATATATATATATATATATATATATATATATATATATATATATATATATATATATATATATATATATATATATATATATATATATATATATATATATATATATATATATATATATATATATATATATATATATATATATATATATATATATATATATATATATATATATATATATATATATATATATATATATATATATATATATATATATATATATATATATATATATATATATATATATATATATATATATATATATATATATATATATATATATATATATATATATATATATATATATATATATATATATATATATATATATATATATATATATATATATATATATATATATATATATATATATATATATATATATATATATATATATATATATATATATATATATATATATATATATATATATATATATATATATATATATATATATATATATATATATATATATATATATATATATATATATATATATATATATATATATATATATATATATATATATATATATATATATATATATATATATATATATATATATATATATATGAGGGTTTCTTTTCCATGATTGGACGGTAGACTTTATTTTTCTTGGAGCTAGAATCGAGGGGGACTTCCTCCTAATGCATGGATACGTGTTTGCATTTGCATAAATCATTTGCATGACAGGTACTTTGAACTGTTTCCTAACCCTCTGTTGATGCAGGTTCCAGGATTGCCGATCAGCGTATTCATCGCTACTCTACCAGAAGCAACTGTAAGAAAGCCATGGACCAGGTGCAAAGTGAGATGCAAGAGATGCGCGACCGGATGGCGCAGTTCATGCAGGTGATGGAAACTGTGGCCAAGGTCCAGGAGCAGCTGCAAACTCTGGTGCAGCCTCTCATTGCTAGGGTTGACAGTCAGGGTGTGCTACACGGCGGGTTGGCTAATAATACTTCTCAAGTCGAGACTCCTCGAGCAGATGACACTGTACCGGTGGTTGCCCTCAATACTGCTGAGAATGGTAACAGAGCTGAGAATGTGAATGTGCCTGGGAATGCTGGTTTCCCTATTGGTGCTGGGAACACCGGTTTCAATGTTGGAACTGGGGATGCTGGGTTCAATGTTGGCATTGGGAATGCTGGTCTCGGTGCTGGGAATACTGGTACGGGCGTTGGTATTGGCAACGCTGGTTTTGGTGGTAATCAAGGCTATGGTAATCAGGGTTACGGAAATCAGGGTTACAGCAATCAAGGCTTCGGTAATGTTGGCTTCGGCAATAGGAGTCACAATGGTATGGGTACTGGTGCTCACAATGCTGGTTTTGGGCCAGGGGCTGGAAATCAAGGTTTTGGTAATATGGGATACGGTCCTAGGATTAATCAGACTGGGTTTGGTCCTCATACTGCTTATGATGGTTATGGTAATGAGGATTCTCACTGGGGTGAAGATCGCCAGGAAGATGCTTTCCCTCCTCCAGGCAGGGATCGTGAGATGCTCGTTGACAGTGATAGAAGGTTCAGGTTGTTGGAAGAACAGATGAGGAATCTTGCTAATCAGAACTCCACGGGGTTGGAAGTGACTAACATGGGATTGGTCCCTGGTTTGAGGGTGCCCCTCAAATTTAAAGCACCCACATTTGACAAGTATAAGGGAGATACTTGCCCGAAAGTTCACGTGCGATCTTACTATCAGAGAATGTCTGCCTACTCTGACGATGAAAAGATGCTGATGCATTTTTTCCAGGACAACCTGTCGGGACCATCATTGGAATGGTACATGGGGTTAGAGCCTACTCAAATTGGTAGCTGGAAGGAGTTAGTGGAGGCTTTTGTCAAGCACTACCAATATAATAGCGACCTTGCACCGAACAGGGTCCAGCTCCAAAACCTTTCTCAGAAGAATAGTGAGAGTTCCAAAGAGTACGCCCAGAGGTGGCGTGATCTAGCTGCCAGGGTGCACCCGCCCATGGTAGAACGCGAATTGGTGGATATGTTTGTGGGCACTTTCTCTAGGTTGTACTATGACAGGCTCATTAATTGTTCGACGGCTAATTTTTCCGAGTTGATACTCTTGGGGGAACGTATTGAGAATGGCGTTAAGATTGGTAAGATTCAGGCTGGTGAATCGACCTCAGCTGGAGGTGGTAAGAAAGCTTTTGGGAATAAGAGACAGGGGGATACAAATTCAGTATACAGCTCTCGAGGGAGAGGTAGAGGTCGAAACCAATACCGTCAGCAGCAAATTGCTAGCGTGACAATTCTGGTACCTCAACAACAACAACAACAGCAACAGGGGCAATAAAATGCTGCTCCACAGAGATATCAAGGTCGGGATAGGGATATGAAGAGAGTATTTGAGGCACCTCCGCTGCCATATGCCCAGCTTCTTCCAACTTTATTACAGTTGCAGTTGGTTGAGAAAAGGACGATGGCTCCGTTAACGGGCACGCCTCCTTTCGGGTATGACGCCAGTGCACATTGCGAATTTCATTCTGAGGCACCCGGTCATAGCATTGAAAACTGCCACGCTTTCAAACACAAGGTGCAAGATTTGTTAGATAGCAAGGCTATAAACTTTGGTAATGAAGCGCCCAATATTGAGAAGAATTCGATGCCGCCTCATGGATCGGCGCAGGTGGGTGCGATTCTGGAAGATGCTAGTCTAAACTTAGTTATGAATGTGGAAGAATTAAGAACACCTTTGGGTTATGTCAAGAGCAGATTGTTAAAAGGGGGAGTGTTCCCTGGTTGTGACGCTGATTGTATTGATTGTTTGGCCCAGTCTGAGGGTTGTGATAACTTGAGAAGGGGTATTTAAGGGTTGATCAATAAGGGTACGCTACAATTTGATTGCACTGCTGAAGACAAGCTTGTTGAGGCAAGAGCTGAAGAGCAGGGCGAGGTTGCAACGATTACAATACCATTCAAAACTGTCACGATATCGGCACCTCCCAAGAGGCCGACTATCACAATAACCAAATCTGGACCTATTCCGTATGAAAGCACTAAATCCATCCCCTGGAATTATGGGGCGGAAGTGTATTGCAATGGGGAGAAGATTAACTTGCCAAGCCCGCCTGTAGGATCCGTTGATAATCTTGTGGGGGCAGGGGGCATAACCCGCAGTGGCAGAATTTTTACATCGCCAGAAGTAGAAGCTGAGAGAATTGCTAAGGGGAAAGGTAAAGTTAATGAGGAAGGACCTTCTCGAGAGAAGGAAAAAGAGGCTTTGACCAAAGATGTAGAAGAATTCATGAGATTAATTCGGAAGAGCGACTACAAAATTGTCGATCATCTGCAGCAGACACCTTCCAAAATATCAATCTTGTCATTGCTGCTTTGTTCCGAAGCTCATCGGAATGCTTTACTAAAAGCTCTAGACGCCGCCTATGTACCCCAGGAGATATCAGTTAATCAACTCGAAGGAGTGATTGCACACGTGAATGCGGGGCATGGCCTTGGCTTTACTAATTTTGATTTGACACCCAGGGGTCGTAACCATAACAGTGCGTTGCATATTTCTGTTGAGTGTAGGGGCACTGTTATGTCTCATGTCCTTGTTGACACTGGCCCATCCCTAAACGTCTTGCCCAAGAAAGCATACTGAAGCTAGATACCTGAGGTGTAATCTGCACGCCAAGTGACCTGGTAGTGAGAGCATTTGACGGGACGAGAAGGTCCGTATTCGGAGAACTGACTTTGCCAATCCAGGTTGGTCCAGAGGTGTTTGACACCGTATTTTACATCATGGATATACAACCAGCTTATAGTTGTTTGCTTGGATGACCATGGATCCACGCTGCGGGGGCTGTAACATCGACGTTGCACCAAAAGCTTAAGTATATGGTCGGTGGTAGCATTGTCACCGTATGTGGGGAGGAAGACATTTTGGTCAGTCACCTGTCATCGTTTAAATATGTCGAAGTGGATGGTGAGATCCGCGAGACATTATGCCAAGCCTTTGAAGGAGTGCAGATCAGAGATAAATCTCCTATCTTAAGCCAGGGGCCAGAGGCGGCTATGTCGTCATACAAAGAAGCCCAAGCGGTAGTTCAGGCCGGGGAGACCAAAGGTTGGGGACAAGTTCTAGAGATTCCTATTAAGCAGGACAAGTTCGGCTTAGGGTATCACCCGTCGTCGTCAACTTCATCGCAAAGCAAGCCAAAGTTCACAGGGCCGATTGTGTTCACTTCGGGAGGAGTCAGTTTTGAGCAGATCAATGTTATGTCTGACAGTGAAGAGGGCGATAGCGACTGTGACATGGATTCGTGGATCAAGCCCAGCGAGCTAGGGCGGAGCTTATGCAACTGGTATATCCAGGACCTTATCCAAGTGACGCCGAAACAGTAATGCCTTGTTTTTTCGATTATTGTACAATCCTATGTCCTACCCGGGGCATAGTGATTTTGTTTCAGGGCCTACTTGTTTATGTGTATGTTTTGTTTTAATCATCAAATAAAGGCGTTTTTCTCATGCAAATTTTGTGATCCCTGTTTTTCTGCTTTCTGTGTTTATTTTTACAATAACATGGCAATGTGGTTGTATGCTTCGTTCACATATCATTTGAAGCATTTAACCCTTTCTCTTGCAGGATCCATATTTCAGATGACACCGATCAAGAACTCCCTATGACTCGCTTCGACTTTGAGCACACGATATTCCAAGCCGAAGAAGAGATTGTTGAGGACAATGACTTACCAGAAGAGCTGACTCGTCTGTTGAAACAAGAAGAGAGAATCATTCTGCCTCATCAGGAGGAGATTGAGATCGTTAATCTGGGTTTGGAAGAAATTGTCAGGAATGTCCGGATAGGGGCTGCGCTGCAAAGTGATATCAAGCAGAGACTTGTCGAGATGCTTCGAGAGTATAGTGACATCTTTGCTTGGTCTTATGAAGATATGTCTGGGCTAGATACTGATATTGTGGTTCACCAATTGCCATTGCATGAAGACTGTCCGCCGGTCAAGCAAAAGCTCAGAAGAACTAAACCAGATATGGCTGTAAAGATTAAAGAGGAAGTGCAGAAATAGTGGGACGCTGGTTTCCTAGCTGTTACAACATACCCTCCTTGGGTCGCCAATATAGTACCTGTACCAAAGAAAGATGGTAAGGTATGAATGTGCATTGACTATCGGGATCTGAACAAGGCGAGCCCTAAGGATGACTTCCCGCTTCCCCATATTGATGTGTTAGTTGACAACACTGCTCAATTCTCGGTGTTTTCCTTCATGGACGTCTTTTCGGGCTATAATCAGATTAAGATGGCGCCGGAGGATATGGAAAAAACAACTTTTATTACTCCGTGGGAAACGTTCTGCTAAAAAGTGATGCCCTTTGGTTTGAAGAACGTTGGGGCAACATATCAGCGTGCTATGACGACACTCTTTCATGACATGATGCATAAAGAGATTGAGGTCTATATTGACGATATGATTGCCAAATCCCAGACGGAGGAAGAGCATCTGGTGAATCTTCTGAAATTGTTTGAAAGGCTTAGGAAATTTAGGCTGAGGCTAAATCCTAATAAGTGCACCTTCGGGGTGAGATCTGGTAAGCTACTGGGGTTCATTGTTAGCGAAAAAGGAATAGAGGTTGATCCTGCTAAAATAAAAGCAATACAAGAAATGCCAGCGCCGAAAACAGAGAGAGAGGTTCGTGGTTTTTTGGGGAGGTTGAACTACATTGCCCGGTTCATATCTCACCTTACTGCCACGTGTGAGCCAATGTTTAAACTGTTGAAAAAAGACCAGGCAATTGTCTGGAACGAAGATTTTCAAAAGGCGTTTGAAAGAATAAAAGAATACTTGCAGGAACCTCCAGTATTGATGCCGCCAGTAGCTGGAAGACCGCTGATTATGTACTTGACGGTTCTTGAGAATAGTATGGGTTGTGTTCTCGGTCAACACGACGAGACTGGAGGAAAAGAGCATGCGATCTATTACTTGAGTAAAAAGTTCACAGACTGTGAATCTCGTTACTTTATGCTCGAAAAGACGTGTTGTACACTTGCTTGGGCTGCCAAACGTCTGAGACAGTACTTGCTAAATCATACAACCATGCTGATTTTGAAGATGGATCCGATCAAATACGTCTTTGAAAAACAGGCGCTTTCTGGAAGGATTGCCCGATGGCAGATGGTACTGACAGAGTACGATATACAGTATGTCTCACAAAAGGCTATCAAAGGTAGCATACTGTCAGAGCACCTGGCTGAGCAGCCAATCGATGATTACCAGCCGATGAGGTTTGATTTTCCTGACGAGGATATCATGTACTTAAAGATGAAAGATTGTGAAGAGTCGTTGCATGGTGAAGGTCCTGAGCGGAGTTCCCAATGGCAATTGATTTTTGACGGTGCTGTGAATTCATATGGAAGCGGAATTGGGGCAATCATCATGACTCCCCATGGGACGCACATCCCGTTCACTGCCAGATTGACATTTCCAGTTACCAATAATGAAGCTGAATATGAGGTGTGTATCATGGGTCTCGAGGAGGCTATTGATTTAAGGATTAAAAATCTTGATGTATACGGAGACTCCGCGCTAGTCGTGAACCAGGTCAAGGGAGAATGGGAGACTCGTCAGCCCAATCTGATACCATATATGAATTATACAAGGAGGTTGTTGCCCTTCTTTGACAGAGTAGAGTTTCACTATGTGCCACGGGTAGAAAATTAGATGGCTGACGCTCTTGCGACATTGTCTTCCATGTACAAAGTTAACTTCTAGAATGAGGCTCCCAGAATAGTTATCTCTCGCCTTGATAGGCCCTCCTTCATATTCGCCATTGAGGAAGCTTCCGATGGTAAGCCGTGGTATTTTGATATCCAGAATTTCCTAAAGAACCAAGAGTATCCGACTGGGGCATCCGGCCGCGATAAGAAGACTCTTAGGAGATTGGCTGGAAATTTCTACTTGAATTCGGATGGTGTTCTGTATAGGAGAAACCATGATTTGGTGCTACTGCGATGTGTTGATGAGAAAGAGGCTAATCTACTCATGGAAGAGGTCCACGAGGAAACCTTTGGCACGCACACTGGCGGACATGCTATGTCGCAAAAGTTATTATGGGCAGGGTATTATTGGCTGACAATGGAAAGAGATTGTTTCAAGTTTGCAAAGAAGTGCCATAAATGCCAGATTTATGCAGACAGGATTCAGGTGCCGCCGAGCCCTTTGAACGTTATGGCGTCCCCGTGGCCATTCTCCATGTGGGGCATCGATATGATTGGCAAAATTGAGCCCACCGCATCCAATGGACACCGGTTCATCTTGGTAGCTATCGATTACTTCACCAAATGGGTTGAAGCAGCATCTTATGCTAATGTTACCAAGAAAATGGTAGCCCGGTTTATCAAAAAGGACATCATTTGTCGCTACGGCATTCCTGAAAGAATCATTACTGACAATGGTTCGAACCTGAATAACAAGATGATGAAGAAATTGTGCCAGAGTTTCAAGATTGAGCATCATAATTCATCTCCCTATCGGCCCAAGATGAATGGTGCTGTTGAGGCGGCCAATAAGAACGTCAAGAAGATAGTTCAGAAGATGGTTGTGACATACAAAGACTGGCACGAGATGTTGCCCTTCGCATTACACGGTTATCGTACGACGGTACGCACATCAATCGGGGCAACACCTTTCTCACTGGTGTATGGTATAGAGGTTGTCCTGCCATTAGAAGTTAAGATTCCTTCCTTGAGAGTATTGCTCGATGTCCAACTGGATGAGGCAGAGTGGGTAAGGAATCGATTGAATCAGCTCAGTTTGATGGATGAGAAGAGGCTTGCATCTATCGCATATGGTTGGTTATATCAGAGCCGGATGAAGAAAGCTTACGACAAGAAGGTGCGCCCTCGAAGCTTTCAGACGGGCGATCTTGTGCTAAAGAAGATTCTCCCACCACAATCTGATCACAGGGGCAAATGGACTCCCAACTATGAAGGTCCATATATCGTTCGTGTCACTACTGCGAAAATCGGCGCCGGCTATGACAGAAGAGTCGCCACCGTACGTTATTTACCCCTCACGTCCGTCGTACTCGACAGGATCCACGCTTGTTTTCTATCTAAGGGTGTGTTATTCTATCTACTCTAAAGGTCTGGGTTAAAAAGAAAAGAAAATGACTCGGAAAAGTATCGCATTTTATGCCTACGTATTCCCGTCTGGAACGAGAAATCAGAGTCAACGTAGTTCGCCTACCTACGGGAAAGGAGGGGAAGGTTGCTCGCAAGGATATCGCATCCTATGCCTACGTACTTTCATACAGCATGAAAGATCATAGAAAACGTAGTTCGGGCTACGGAAGACACAAGCTTGTCTGACAGTTTTTTATCCCCTTCTGAAGAGGGTTTTCCTGATTAAAGGTCCAAGCGGACAAAAACAGAGTTTGAATGTTTGTTTGAGTTTTTTACGAAAGAAATGTTTTTTAGTCTGTTTGTAACTTGTACTGCACTAAAGACTTGTGATCTGAGAGTGACTACGTCGCATGTCACCCTAAGGGTACCATACTAAGTAGCCAGATTACTAAAGAGTGACCCTCTAGCAACGTTTCCTCAAATAGCTTAAGACTCGTAACGTACAGCACGCATTATCCTTATTACTGTGTTTTTGAATTGTTTTGAGATGAGAAGAGAAAGATGCTCTAAAAAGCCTATGGTTGAAAGGGAAACTAACCAAATGTTATCATGCATGGGTCAAAACCTAATGTCTATCATAATTTTCTCTTGCACAGAGGAAATCAGAGATCCTAGGGGATAAACAGCAAAAGACAGCCAGCAATTACAGTAAACAGTAAACAGATAAGCATGCAACAGTATAAGAGAGGCAAGGGAGAAAATAATAGGTAAGAGGAGACAAGCTTCACTTCAAACCTAGAGGTAATAAACACAAGCAAACAGACAATACAGAGAAAAACAAAAGATACAGAGGAGACAGCCCAAGCAGCAGCAACTAACTCCTACAGCAAACAGCAACAGCAAGCTCTAAACATCACAGTTGAAAAGACAACAAAGTTGACAGCAAAGGCTTCATCTTCAAGCAAGCTTCTATCTTAAAGCTTCATCAATCTTCAAGCTCCAACAAGCACACTCCAAGAGGAGGATTAAACATCAAGATCAAGTTATAATATTAAGGAACTTAATGACAACCAAAGGAAATCACTAAGAACTCAACATTGCAAGTGGAAAGTATCCTCAAAGTTCTACTCACTTGGGCATACCACTCATCCCTCTTAAGGAAAGATGGAGCTTCCCAAGAAGTACTTTATATCATTGGATGGAATAGAGGCAAACAATGCACTCTATGTTTGAAGAAAGAATCAAAACTAAGTCTAAGGCACTTCCTAAAATCCTAATTTCCTAAGCTCCTAAAGAAGCCCCCAAAAGAAAAGGAAACTTCAACCCCAAGCTCCAACCTTCAAGCCATAGCTTCTATATCAAGTCCAGAAGACCTCCCAAAAAGGATTCCAAGCCAAGCAAGCTCCAAAGTCACCAACCGAACCAAACAAGCAAAGGTACTCAAGAGAGAACAACACAAACACAAGCAACTTGAAAAATACAAATGAAATAGCAAACAAAATTATAGAATTCTAATTAAATTCCTGGGGGAACATACATGTTTGAACAGCCTAGGGTAAAAATATGAAAGTCTAATTCAACTTCTAAGTCACCTAAATAAATTCTAGATTGAAAGGTATCAAGGTAATCCACAAGTTTGGGAAGGCTCTAATCTCAACACCTAAAATAGAACCTAAAGATGTTTTAAAATTCTAATAAAAATCCTGAGGGAACATGAATATCTACCCTAGAACATACTAAAAAATTAAAGCCAAATTCATCACCAATTGAAAGAACAAAATTCAACAAAATAGATGGTCAAATATGCAACATAATGGATGTTAGCACAAAAGAAAAATCATAACTAATTCAAATAAAATCCTAAAAATGTATAATCAACGTCTAAAATTTCTTAAGACATTCAGGAACTGCAGAAAAAAATTTCATAATTTTTTGATGATTTTTACTATTTTTAACATAATTAAAACAAACAGGCAATAAAACAGAAAAATAAAAAGAAAATAATGGAAAATGAAATGGTGAATTAATGGAAAACCAAAACAGAAAAATGGAAAATGCACATGGGAGGACTCGAACCCGCGCGCTGCTGGTCCCCTCCGTGCATCAAAACGACGTAGTTTTGAGGCTGCCTGCGTGGCGCGACGTGAGCGCTTGGATTGGTGACCAAGTCAACATTCTCCAAACGAAACGGACGCGTGAGATTTCATCTTCTCCAAATGCCAAATTCCAGTGCATGAACAGTACCCGCGGCCATGGATATGAAGCTTTTTTCCGGCAAACTTTGAACAACCATAACTCTCTCAATATTTATCCGTTTGCAATGATTCTTGAACCAATTTTGCATGAAATTTCGAGAGGAATCCAAATATACTACTTAAATAGCCTAAAAATCCACGAATTAAAAATTTCATATCTCAACCGAAAACGAATCTAATCCTAAAATCTCACTAAATATCAAATTCTTTGCCCAAAAATCATCTACAACTTAAGGTGAACCTAACCACATGATTCTAATGCATTGAAACCACATAAATTAAGAGAAAATTCAAGAAGTAAGAACCAAAGTTCGAGCTTCAATTGGAGTGCTTGTAGCTTGATTCTTGATCCAATCTCGTGCAGATTCACTCCTTGATGATGATAGAAGCTTCTTCAATGCTTAACTGCTCCAAAAATGGCCTCTAGATTGGAATTCGAATTTTGCTTGTAACTAACTTTTTTGAATGCTTCTTACCTCTCCAAGCTTATTCCATCACCAACCTTGTTCAGAAATCACTCATGGCAATATATAGAAATGATTTGTGGGCTTTGAAGGTTCAAAAGAAGCCCAAACTTTGATATCCAATTTTCAAGTTTCCTCCAAAATTCCCATAATGGAAAAAACGAATTCTCCTTGGTTTCTTCCTCTAGAAGCTTCACTTAGCTTCCACTACACACCTTGAATGTAATTGAACCAAAAGGAGAGGTTAATTGTATCACATGAGCAATCTTGGATATGTAACTTATTTATGAAGTAATTAATTGAAACTCCATCAAATAAGCCTCAAATGAAAATTCTGGTATTGCCATTGTGTTTAGAATAATTTTTCCACTCAAAATATGTATTCACATGACATGTTTTGGTCCTCTAACTCAAAAAGTCAATTTTCTCTCCTTAATCCATTTGAAAAATTCCCTTTTTTAGGCCATTTTAAGTGACTTTTTGCTATGAGCCAAACCAATTCCACATGACCATTTGGTTGCACTTAAAATCATGTTTTGAGAAACTTTCATGTTGAACAAAATTGCATTTGACAAGTGCAAGTTGGAGATTTTGGCCTATGATTGAAAATGACCTATAATCTCACTTTCCCAAAATACCCCTGACTTGTAAACCTCATAACTTGAGTTCTACAAATCAGATGGAAGGCTTCTAGTACAATTTAGAAAGCTAAGATCATGAGGAACATTTTCATGTTGAACAAAAGTTCAGGTAAAACCTCTTTCTAGGTCAAAAGTAGCTTTGAAGTCAAGTGACTTTCACAGATAAATTTCACATTCATCTGGTGACCTGTAACTTGTCTGAACCATAACTTGAGTTCTATAAATCCACTGGAGGACTTCTAGTACTCAAATTAAAGGTATTAAGATTCTCTACAAGTTCCATGTTGGAAAAAGGTCCATTTGAAACTTTTATCTTGGCTTATATGGTCTTGAAGTTAGGCACTAAATAGGGGATTTTGCACTGAAACCCTAATTTAGCAACTTCTCCCACTCTTGATTCTACTTGATTTGATCTTGGCACAACACCACAAATGTCTTAACATATCATTCCATGAACTTCGTAACCTAAAAGTAGGCCTTGATACTCTTCAATTGTCCAGTTGACCAAGGGTTGACCCAGATGAAACCCTAATTGCTTGCACCTCAGTTGTGGCTCTTGCACTTGAATCAATGACTTGATTAAACTCCAACATGGCCCTCTGGGCACTCCATGAGCTCTATAAACATCTTCTATTCACAATCCATACTTCACATCTCACTGATGGTCTTCAATTGATCCTCAAGTTAGGAGAAACTCCACATGAAGGCATTCAAACCTCTTAAGGCCTCAAACCACCTCCTGATGACTTGGATGACTTCTCAAGCTTGGTTAAGACCTCTTGCTAGGCTTCTCTTGACAAAAACACACTTGATCCCCTGTTGTATGAATGATGTTATGATATGCAAATGATATAGCTATGCAAATGATAATGCAATGAAACATAAACCAGTTAAAAAAATAAAAAAGTTGGGAAAATTTTGGGGTGCAACAGCTGCCCCTATTCAAGCGGCTTGGACCTGACTGGGTGAAGAGCGAACGGCCTTCAGACAATCAAGGTAAAAGACGGTTGAATACAAAAGAAACCCGGAAATTTGCCAACCGCAGAAATAAACTGCGAAAACTGCTTGGGGGAAATATCCAGAAAATCGAATCCAGTTGTTACGGCAACAAACTGATCAAACATCTGATAAAGAACTTGACTTTAACACCAGTTACCTGCGTGACGCCACAGATAACAAACTCGAAGGTTGGATCAACATGCACTTGATCCTCTCACATCGTCTAATGATAGACAGGAAGAGAAATATACTCACATTTTCTAGAGATAGACAGGAAGAGAAATACAATCACATCGTCCAATGATAGACGGAAAGAGAAATACAATCACATCATCCAATGATAGACGGAAAGACACCATCCCGAAGGAAACAAAATCCAATACTCACGACGTCTAAAGATAGACGGAGAAAATCATCCTGAATGCCAAATCAACATGCACTTGATCTTATCACGTTGTCTAAAGATAGACAGGAGAAACACTTGTCCGAAGAACCACATTGATAGTGAGAACTAGCGGAAGGAAACCCATATATGAACTTCAACACCACCCATCAAATTTCAGAATCCTTTCGTCTACAGGAATTGATGGAAATAACAATATCTTCAAAGGGGACACATCATCAATAAGAACTGACAGGAAGAAAAACCACCTTCAAAGAACCATGTCGTCGATAAGGATCAACAACTAGGAAAACCAAACATTCTTCAAAGAGCCTCGACGTCAATAAGGACCGACGATCAGAAAAACCCTCTTGAAATGTCATCTCATCCAATAAACAGAAAGAAAGCCAATATCTGAAAGATCGCCTTGAAACCTCTCAACGTCTAAAGATAGACGGAGAAATCCATATCCAAACTCACGACGTCTAATGATAGACGGAGAAAACTTGCTGGGGAGACACATCGTCAATATGAACTGATGGTAAGAACCCGCTGAAAAATCACCTGAAACTTTACGTCGTCTAAAGATAGACGGAAAGAGAACCATACTCGAACTCACGACGTCTAAAGATAGACGGAGAAAAATCCGCTGGAGAAATTCATGACGTCTAAAGATAGACGGAGAAAACCATATCCGAACTCATGACGTCTAAAGATAGACGGAGAAACAACCTTGAAACCTCACATCGCCTAAAGATAGACAGAAAGAAAACCATACCCAAACTCGCGACGTCTCAAGATAGACGGAGAAAACTCATATCCAAACTCGCGACGTCTAAAGATATACGGAGAAACCCATATCCGAACTCATGACGTCTAAAGATAGACGAATAAAACCACTTGCTGGAGAAACACATCGTCAATAGGAATTGACGAGAAGAGAAGTCTATCGATATCAGATGACTGATGAGCAAAGCATAACCGTCGTATGATCTAAGAATCAAATACCAAAGAGCTGTCTGATCAAAGCCGCTGAATAAATGCCCCTGAACTGATTACAGAGTACCTCATGTTGCCACGTAAGGCTGATAGAAATTGGCTTATGCTTCGTATGCATATGCGTATGTTTGAATTTTTCTATGGCGTAAATGCTCCATATAAGATGGAATGCTACGCATTTGACAATGCAATGCAAATATGATGATATATGCAAGATGTAAATGCAGGCTCAGGCTGCTGGAGAAAAGCGGTACACAGAAGAACCATTCCAGCAAAATAAATGCTGGAAAGGCGACCCGACTCCGCTGATGGAGAAACTGGATACGGAACCATTTCAGCAAAATAAATGTTGAAGACAAAACCAACTCTGCTGGGGATAACCGGGTATCACAGAATTATTCCAGCAAAATAAATGCTGGAAAGGTGAAGCCAACTCCGTTGGGGATAACCAAATGTGCTAAGCATGATCGGACTTCCCTGGGAATAGCTTACACGTGCCAATGACCGTTGGACTTTTGTTGGGGAAAACAGATAGAGTCTTCCTACATACCAATGAAGATTGGATTTTGAAACTGATGCGCCAACATGGATGGGCCTCACAGTGATTGCCAATATGGATTGGGCTTTAGGAATGGCTTGCCAATGAGGATTGGGTTTTAGGCTATCCGTGAGGGGTCATATATAACTGACACTGGACAACCTCCTGTCTAAATTCACGGTTTCTGGTTGAAGAGTCAAGAGAAGGTAACACGACTTCCCGACATTCGTTTCAAACTTGAAGATCGGCTGAATCTGCTCAAGTAGCTCTGAGTAGCTCTGATGACACGGAAAAGAACAATTCCTTCGCTTTTGATATTGCCCCAGCCTGTGGAATCTCTGGGGGATACTCCTCAAAAGGAAATTTGAAAATCTGTACCCTGATGGTCTGATATGAACTGCTTCAGCACTCTGAACCTCGGAGAGATGCTTCAGATTAAATACCCTTCAGACAAGAAACAACTTTTGTGCTTTTCTTAGAGTGGCCTGCCCCTGTCTGCGACGACTTTGCCCCTGATAGGCTGATCTACGGGGAGATACACTGGTTTTCCTCGAGAGATTCATCAAATCTCGACCTGACTGCTTCAGAATAACTAACTTCGGGTGGCTGACATCTCTAGGGATTATAGCTTGCCCCAGTTCACGGAGTATTCGGGCGTTCTGCATTCTATCATGATCGTACTTTCCACTGTAGGAAACTTTCCTGCTGTCAAGCGCTTACTCGCAAGTAAAACCAATTGTTCTACACAAAAGATATATTAATGCAATGCATATAACAGTTTTAACATCCAATCTGTTCACCGGAAAAGGAAAAACAGTTTATGGCATATAATGCACAAATCATCTATCAGAATATCAAGATTAGTACCAACATGGTAAGAAGAACCCTTTTAGGAGTCAGCTTCGACGCGATCTTTAACGATGTATGCCTTTGAAACAAACCTGCTTCAATTAGGACTTTTGAAGGTTGTAACGTGGTCAGGTTCACAGTTTTGAAAGAAAGGATAAAGGCTCAAAATTTATTTTCACCCACCCGTTCACCTTGATGTTCTCCAATCCTACGTTTAGCTAATTCGACCTTACCGCTCACCTCTCAAAAGTTGAAGGATGGGAGTGATAGTTCGAGAAACCATGGGTTTTTGGAGTGACAGCCACCCACTCTTCGTCTTTGACACTTGGAGTCACACGACTCGTATTTTGTTCGAGGATTTTTCTTTTGTAATCCTTTTCATTTTTCTTTTTCTTTCCCTAACTTTTGCCTGGACTGACTCTTTTGAGCTTCTTTTGATTATTAAGTCCAGTGGGATGCCCTTATTTTTGCCTAAGTCGTTTGTTTTCAATTTTTGACTTAGCGGGCTTTTGATTCTTTTTGCTTTCTCTTTTTTCGAACAAGTCGTGTGACACTGGTTGTCTGACTCATTGGGGAATAATGTGACTGTTTCACTCCTGATGCTTGACCACCGTGGTTTTTTAGGCACGACCTCTAGAGGTGTGATTGATCCTTGAACAGACACTTCTTTTTGTAATTTGGACGTTCGGTCAAATTAGCTAACACCTACCCTGCCCCAGGTTAAGATTGAGGGTTTTTCGTTTTCAGAAAGAACTCCTACTACTAGGCTCAAAGGGGTTGACAAGGGATTATCTTCCTTATATATCCGGTGTTTAGGGATTTGAAACAATGCCTGTACATCATCAGCAGGTTTTATTTCAAAAGCATACAATATCTGAAGCTTGCATGTCGTTCATTTTCGTCATCCTCCCCGGATTCCGCTTAACCAAGCGTTGGATATCTGTAAAAATCAATTAGTGAACACGAATGGATTTAATCAAAACATGCATACTCATTTATTATCATCAATTGAATGGAAACAACAAGTTTTACAAACAATATTGCAATTTAAACAGGAAAGGAACTACAAACAATGACAAGATAAAACAAAGGAAAATGCCAGCTTCCGAGAACCGAGCTTTCACATCTGATTCGCTGCTGAACCAGCCATCTTCAAAGTTTCTAATTGAAACCATTTCGCTCAAAACGGCAACCGGGTGAACTGTCTCTCTGACTTCATTGGGTTTTGCCTAGCACGCAGGTTTGATCGATAACGAGAAGGCTGCTGATCCTGGAGAGGAGCTGATGTCTGTTGCAAAGACTGGACCGACTGTTGACCTTGAACAGTTGAACCACTTGGAGGTTGAGTCTGAATTAACAGGGACTCCTTTTATTCAGGCGCTTTCATCCTCAGGCTTGGTCTAGGCACAGACAACAACTGAGGACAAGGGGATTCTGACACTATTGAGTCCAGGATATACTCCTGATCTACTACAGCTTTAGAAACATCCATCATCATGGCAGCAGCTGGAATAGGACCATTAGGTATCGTTACGCTGCTCGGTGTAAATTCAATAGCTTTTGAGTCAATCAGGTCTTGAACCTTGTGCTTAAAAGCATGACAATTCTCAAGGCTATGCCCCGGTGCTCCAGAGTGGAAGTCGCAATGAGAGTTCACGTCAAAACATGCTGGTAGGCTACCCTTAGGTGGATCCAAAGTCCGAAGTTTGACCAATTGAAATTGAAGCAAAACTTGCAACGCCTGAGCGTATGTCATATGAATCTGGTCATAAACTCTGCCTCTCTTAGGCACCTGATTTTCCCGATCAGCAATGCGCTGGAGAGCAAAATACGAAGGTCCTCGTCGTCCACGAGACATCTGAGATTTATCAACCTTTGGCACAGGCTCCACAGGTACAGGTTCCACAGGCACAAGTGGAACAAGCTTCTTCACTGCGGCTTCAGGTAGCTGATCACCCTCCTTCCTAAGCACACTCTTTAACACTTCCATAATCAAGCCCACTTGGGTCTTCAGCTGATTGTTTTCCTCTTTGAGCGTCTTCTGGTCTAGACGCATCTCTTGCATGTCTCTCATCATCTTCCCTAGCTGGCTTCGAACCTCAATCAATTCAGCCTGATTCTGTTCCATAACTCTGAGAGAATTCCTGCAACAAACTTCTGAAGAACAGGAAATAAGACCCACGGTTCTGAGGTACCTATTATGTGAGAATGCAATGCAGAAAGCAAACACATATTCACAACAAGATAAGGAGAAACCCAAGCTATAAGCACAGAGATAAACACCTCACACAAATATGCAAAACCATCAAAATCAACATATAAGCACACATGAGTACGAATACAATGACCTCAGCCAACAAGCCTGGTGATGGTTAGCAAACAACAATGCATGAAAGCTAAATAGGTCAGCAGAGAAAACAGATGCGACACTCGGCACAGAAACCTCTAGCAACTTCCTCCATATTCAACTGAGCTCTCAGTTTGACATTCTTCCAAACACACTCTTTCGGTGGAGTCTTCTATGACATTAACTGACGAACCCACACAACTAGATGAAGGAGAATCAATAATATGAACAAAACCCTGGGGTGTGATGAAGATCTTGTTAGAGTCTAGCAGATTCTGAACTTGACTCCTAAGCACCTTACAGTCATCTGTCGAATGCCCCTGTGTCCCAACATAGTACTCGCAGCGGGCGCTAGCATCAGAACCTGGAGGATAAGGTAGGATCATTGGATTAGTCTCTTTCGGCACTATCAATCCACTTTCAACCAAATCCGGCAACAACTGGTTGTACGACACCGGTAGCTGAGTAAACTGCCTTTCAGGCTTCCTTGGTCTTTGTCAGGCGTGCTGACGCGGCTGACGATAATATGACCGTTGACTTTGAACACTTGAAGCATCTGAAAACTGAGCTTGAGATGCTAGGGATTCTGAGACAACATCACTTCCTCCTTCCCACTCCTCTTGAGGCATGACAACTGATTCATTCTTATCAACTGGGATATAAGGAGTATCTCGAATCTTTCCATTCTGGAGTCCTCTCTCAACAAGCTCTCCTATTCTTATCAAGCCCGCAAAGCTTGTACAACTGAACATTATGTCATAATAACGGCCTTTCAGAGTACCCAAGAAGAGGTCAACCATTTCTCTCTCAAGAAGCGGTGGTTGAACACTGGCAGCCAATTCTCTCCATCTCTGCACATACCCTCTAAAGGATTCATTATCCGCCCGAGATAACTCTTACAAATGCACGCGACTAGGAGCCATATCCAGGTTGTAGTCGTACTGCTTCACGAAGGCATTGGCTAAATCCGACCATGACTTGATACTATCACTCTTCAACTGCATGTACCAATCCAAAGATACTCTGATCAAACTATCTTGGAAACAGTGAATCATGAGCTTGTCATTGGTGACATGTGAAGTCATCCTTCTACTGAACATAACCAAATGTAGTTTCGGACAGCTATCCCCTTTGTATTTCTCAAACTTGGGCATCTTGAACTTCGGAGGCAACACAAGACCTGGCACCAAACACATGCTCGAAGCATTCAGATCAAGAGTATTCTTATTCATCAGGGCAGCAATCAGATCTTCCAATGTCTGAAGTCTTCTCATATACTCAACAGTCCTTGGGTCCTGAACATTAACCTGCGCAACAACTCTTGGAGGTGGAACAATTCTTGGAGAAACTGGCGTAGAGAAAGTGAAACTCTGATACTCTATGTCATTGAGAGAAAATGGGTCTCTGACAGGGGTTTGCACAATCTGAGCTACATTGTTCATCGGAGTTCTTTGAACATTATTTCCTCCTCTATTCATAGCTATTATGGCTTCCATGAACTGACTCAACTGGTTCTTCAACAATTCAAACTCCGCCCGAGCAACAACCAAGTTCTTCTCTTCTGAAGCCATGATCCTTTCCCAAAAGCTAACTCAAGTCCAATGCGAATGTCGGGAAATCAACTGACGAAACGGACAAAACTGGGTAAGCTCCCTGTTCCGGCTGAGGATGAATATGAAAAATGAAATGCAAATGCAAATAGAAATGCAAAATGCAAAACGCACACACAAGGGATCAAGATCACTGTTGTAGCTTGAGAAGTTTGTTGTACTGTAGCTCGAGAATGACCAGAGCTTCGCCTCAAACCAAACCAACCACTCAAAAGGACCCTTGTAACCAATTCTCACTGACAGAGACAAACCAGGTGTTCTGAGGTCAGAGTTTTCCTGCAAAAAGACCCACCTACCCCTCACAGGTATGTACTTAACTCGCAGACGAGGTACGGCATCCTATGCGGGCATCAGCGTCACAGACTTTCAAGAGTGATGATACGATACCCAGAAGGTGTGGCATCATCATCCCTTGAAGCGGCCTCACTTAGCTGAATCCCAATTGATAGGTCCCCAAAGTCGACAATCCTCGAGTCAGACAACTTGTCGAGCCCTAAGGGCCAGGCAAGAAGCATCAAAGAGAATCTCGTTCGAGCGTAGATTTCGCGGCTAGCTGATGCGAGCTAAGCAAGCAGGCTAACCACTACTCTCTACTTCTAAGTCTATGTGCAAACTCAAGCCCAGGTCCGGCTTATCTCTCAATCTAACCCTCTACCCAGCACAACAACAATAATATAGTACTGAAAGTAAAGGCAGAAAGGTAAATACATACAAAACCCCAGACGGGAAAACAAGCGCTAGGATTGACTCTCATAGGGGATGGGAAACTATCCCAGCATAGGGGATGGGAAAAGTCCCCAACAGCTATAAAGTCCCCAGCAGAGTCGCCAGCTATCGCTACTGCGAAAATCGGCATCGGCTATGAAAGAAGAGTCGCCAGCGTGCGTTATTTATCCCACAAGAGGGAAAGGAAACACTCGGAGTAAACCTAACGCAAAGAGGGAAAGGAATGGTCATCGCAACCAAATCTTGGATTCGGGAGTCGGTTACGCAAGGGGAAGGTATTAGCACCCCTCACGTCCGTCGTACTCGACAGGATCCACGCTTGTTTTCTATCTAAGGGTGTGTTATTCTATCTACTCTAAAGGTCTGGGTTAAAAAGAAAAGAAAATGAATCGGCAAAGTATCGCACTTTATGCCTACGTATTCCCGTCTGGAACGAGAAATCAGAGTCAACGCAGTTCGCCTACCTACGGGAAAGGAAGGGAAGGTTGCTCGCTAGGATATCGCATCCTATGCCTACGTACTTTCATACAGCATAAAAGATCAGAGCAAACGTAGTTCGAGCTACGGAAGACACAAGCTTGTCTGACAGTTTTTTATCTCCTTCTGAAGAGGGTTTTCCTGATTAAAGGTCCAAGCGGACAAAAACAGAGTTTGAATGTTTGTTTGAGTTTTTTACGAAAGAGATGGTTTTTAGTCTGTTTGTAACTTGTACTGCACTAAAGACTTGTGATCTGAGAGTGACTACGTCGCATGTCACCCTAAGGGTACCATACTAAGTAGCCAGATTACTGAAGAGTGACCCTCCAGCAACCTTTCCTCAAATAGCTTAAGACTCGTAACGTACAGCACGCGTTATCCTTATTACTGTGTTTTTGAATTGTTTTGAGATGAGAAGAGAAAGACGCTCTAAAAAGCCTATGGTTGAAAGGGAAACTAACCAAATGTTATCATGCATCGGTCAAAACCTAATGTCTATATAATTTCCTCTTGCACAGAGGAAATCAGAGATCCTAGGGGATAAACAGCAAAAGACAGCCAACAATTACAGTAAACAGTAAACAGATAAGCATGCAACAGTATAAGAGAGGCAAGGGAGAAAACAATAGGTAAGAGGAGACAAGTTCCACTTCAAACCTAGAGGTAATCAACACAAGCAAACAGACAATACAGAGAAAAACAAAAGATACAGAGGAGGCAACCCAAGCAGCAGCAACTAACTCCTACAGCAAACAGCAACAGCAAGCTCCAAACAGCACAGTTGAAAAGACAATAAAGTTGACAGCAAAGGATTCATCTTCAAGCAAGCTTCTATCTTCAAGCTTCATCAATCTTCAAGCTCCAACAAGCACACTCCAAGAGGAGGATTAAACATCAAGATCAAGTTATAATGTTAAGGAACTTAATGACAACCAAAGGAAATCACTAAGAACTCAACATTGCAAGTGGAAAGTATCCTCAAAGTTCTACTCACTTGGGCATACCACTCATCCCTCCTAAGGAGAGATGGAGCTTCCCAAGAAGGACTTTATTTCATTGTATGGAATAGAGGCAAACAATGCACTCTATGTTTGAAGAAAGAATCAAAACTAAGTCTAAGGCACTTCCTAAAACCCTAATTTCCTAAGCTCCTAAAGAAGCCCCCAAAAGAAAAGGAAACTTCAAACCCAAGCTCCAACGTTCAAGCCATAGCTTCTATATCAAGTCCAGAAGACCTCCCAAAAAGGATTCCAAGCCAAGCAAGCTCCAAAGTCACCAACCGAACCAAACAAGCAAAGGTACTCAAGAGAGAACAACACAAACACAAGCAACTTGCAAAATACAAATGAAATAGCAAAAAAAATTATAAAATTCTAATTAAATTCCTGGGGTAACATACATGTTTGAACAGCCTAGGGTAAAAATATTAAAGTCTAATTCAACTTCTAAGTCACCTAAATAAATTCTAGATTGAAAGGTATCAAGGTAATCCACAAGTTTGGGAAGGCTCTAATCTCAACACCTAAAACAGAACCTAAAGATGTTTTAAAATTCTAATAAAAATCCTGAGGGAACATGAATATCTACCCTAGAACATACTAAAAAATTAAATCCAAATTCATCACCAATTGGAAGAACAAAATTCAACAAAATAGATGGTCAAATATGCAACATAATGGACGTTAGCACAACATAAAAATCATAACTAATTCAAATAAAATCCTAAAAATGTAAAATCAACGCCTAAAATGTCTTAAGACATTCAGGAACTACATAAAAATAGATGGAAAATGAAATGGTGAATTAATGGAAAACCAAAACAGAAAAATGGAAAATGCACATGGGAGGACTCGAACCCGCGCGCTGCTGGTCCCCTCCGTGCATCAAAACGACGTAGTTTTGAGGCTGCCTGCGTGGCGTGAGGTGAGCGCTTGGATTGGTGACCAAGTCAACATTCTCCAAACGAAACGGACGCATGAGATTTCATCTTCTCCAAATGCCAAATTCCAGCGCATGAACAGTACCCGCGGCCATGGATATGAAGCTTTTTTTCGGCAAACTTTGAACAACCATAACTCTCTCAATATTTATCTGTTTGCAAGGATTCTTTAACCAATTTTGCATGAAATTTCGAGAGGAATCCAAATATACTACTTAAACAGCCTAAAAATCCACGAATTAAAAATTCCATATCTCAACCGAAAACGAATCTAATCCTAAAATCTCACTAAATATCAAATTCTTCGCCCAGAAATCATCTACAACTTAAGGTGAACCTAACCACATGATTCTAATGCATTGAAACCACATAAATTAAGAGAAAATTCAAGAAGTAAGAACCTAAGTTCGAGCTTCAATTGAAGTGCTTGGAGCTTGATTCTTGATCCAATCTCGTGCAGATTCACTCCTTGATGATGATAGAAGCTTCTTCAATGCTTAACTGCTCCAGAAATGGCCTCTAGATTGGAATTCGAATTTTGCTTATAACTAACTTTTTTGAATGCTTCTTACCTCTCCAATATTATTCTATCACCAACCTTGTTCAGAAATCACTCATGCCAATATATAGAAATGATTTGTGGGCTTTGAAGGTCCAAAAGAAGCCCAAACTTTGATATCCAATTTTCAAGTTTCCTCCAAAATTCCCATAATGGCAAAAATGAATTCTCCTTGGTTTATTCCTCTAGAAGCTTCACTTAGCTTCCACTACACACCTTGAATGTAATTGAACCAAAAGGAGAGGTTAATTGTATCACATGAGCAATCTTGGATATGTAACTTATTTATGAAGTAATTAATTAAAACTCCATGAAATAAGCCTCAAATGAAAATTATGGTATTTCCATTGTGTTTAGAATAATTTTTCCACTCAAAATATGTATTCACATGACATGTTTTGGTCCTCTAACTCAAAAAGTCAATTTTCTCTCCTTAATCCATTTGAAAAATTCCCTTTTTTAGGCCATTTTAAGTGACTTTTTGCTATGAGCCAAACCAATTACATATGACCACTTGGTTGCACTTAAAATCATGTTTTGAGCAACTTTCATGTTGAACAAAATTGCATTTGACAAGTGTGAGGTGGAGATTTTGGCCTATGATTGAAAATGACCTATAATCTCACTTTCCTAAAATACCCCTGACTTGTAAACCTCATAACTTGAGTTCTACAAATCATATAGAATACTTCTAGTACAATTTAGAAAGCTAAGATCATGAGTAACATCTTTCATGTTTACCAAAAGTTCATGTGAAACCTCTTTCTAGGTCAAAAGTAGCTTTGAAGTCAAGTGACTTTCACAGATAAATTTCACATTCATCTGTTGACCTGTAACTTGTCTGAACCATAACTTGAGTTCTATAAATCCACTGGAGGACTTATAGTACGCAAACTAAAGGTATTAAGATTCTATACAAGTTCCATGTTGGCCAAAGGTCCATTTGAAACTTTTATCTTGGCTTATGTGGTCTTGAAGTTAGGCACTAAATAGGGGATTTTGCACTGAAACCCTAATTTAGCAACTTCTCCCACTCTTGATTCTACTTGATTTGATCTTGGCACAACACCACAAATGTCTTAAAATATCATTCCATGAACTTCATAACCTAAAAGTAGGCCTTGATACTCTTCAATTGTCCAGTTGACCTAGGGTTGACCCAGATGAAACCCTAATTGCTTGCACCTCAGCTGTGGCTCTTGCACTTGAATCAATGACTTGATTAAACTCCAACATGGCCCTCTAGGCACTCCATGAGCTCTATACACATCTTCTATTCACAATCCATACATCACATCTCACTGATGGTCTTCAATTGATCCTCAAGTTAGGAGAAACTCCACATGAAGGCATTCAAACCTCTTAAGGCCTCAAACCACCTCCTGATGACTTGGATGACTTCTCAAGCTTGGCTAAGACCTCTTGCTAGGCTTCTCTTGACAAAAACACACTTGACCCTGTTGGATGAATGATGTTATGATATGCAAATGATATAGCTATGCAAATGATAATGCAATGAAACATAAACCAGTTAAAAAAAAGAAAAAAGTTGGGAAAATTTTGGGGTGCAACAGTTCGCAAGGTCTTCTCTGGAGGAGCCTTACTGTTGTTTGCCATGGATGGCGAAGATTTTTCATCCCCTGTGAACTTGGACGCAGTTAAAAAATACTTTGCTTAAAGAGACCCGCTGGACAGAAAAAGAGAGTCCAGGCAAAAATGGGGCATCCCGGCGAACCAAAAAGAAAAGAGAAAAAGGTTCGGGCAAAAATTAGGGATAAAATTGGAAAATATGTACACCCGCGAAGTCGAAAACCTAAGAAGGCGACTTCGGCAAAAAAGGGTATCCCGGTGAATTGAAAACCCGCAAAGGGCGATTCAGACAAAAGTTAGGGATTGAAATAGCGAATGACTGCGGTACGAGTTTGATACTACATTGCTTAGTGGTTTGGGAGTACCTGAGGGTCGATTATCCGAGTCAATCTCTTCCGAAGACGGAGTATCAGAAAAGCGTCGGAGTCAGGCAAGTCATAGGAGGATCAGCTCATGGTGTTCGTCTGTACCACGTTGCCGACATGTATACAAATTTCTTTGTACCTCTGTACATATTTGCCTTTATCTTGTAGCTTCCTCTTTTCAGGAGTTGCATCCGTTGTACAAAACTTTGCCTATTTACAGGCCCGTTATTAATAAAACGCATACTATTTAGTACTTGATTATTTGTTCCTGTTTTAACTTTTGCTATTTTGTTTGTGGAATACACCGATGTTTTTGATAAACTTGCACATGCATAAACTTGCAAGCCTCGGCCAATAATTGTTAAAACTTTGAATTGACTGAGCGATTGTCACGGCTATTGACCTGGATATTTCCTTTTGTATAGGATATCTTGTTGTTGCTCATGTTTTGCAGGGTCGTTACCTTTGCAGCAAACAGCTAAGGGATCGTGTTTCCCCAGCCAGAGTCCCTTAACGTAGGAGCAAGCTCTAGGTGATTTTGTTCCTCCCCAGCAGATGGAGTTTGCATTTTATCCCCACGGGAGTCGCATGCGAGTGATATGCATCCCTAGCAGTGGTCACATGTACATGTAGTCCACATTGAAGTCCTCACAGGGAACAACCAGGTTGTCCATGGTTCGAAAAGTGCATCCCCGCGCAAGGTGGATTTTTTTGTTTCTCCAGCAGATTGTCTTTCCTCCAATAGGCTGATTATCCTCTGCAGAGTTCATAACTCCGGATCGTAAAACTATCTCCCAGCAGGATTGTTTTTTCCCCCAACGGAGTCGGTTCACCTTTCCAGCATTTATTTTGCTGGAATAATTATGTGATACCCAGTTATCCCCATCGGAGTTGGCTTTATCTTCAGTATTTATTTTGCCGAAGCGGTTCTGTATCCAGCTTTTCTCCGACATCCAGTGCCAAGGCCTGCATTTGCATCATATCTGCATTGCATAGCAATTTACCCAAATGCGTAGCATTTCCATCGTATATGGAGCATTACACCATTTTCAAACATGTGCATTCTGGAACATAAGCCAGGATGGTTACCTCTTTGTTTTCAGGTGTTCTTCCCTGTAGGTAATTGGAATTCTTGTTCAGGATCGTTTTCAGATATTCAGATTCGTGGCATGAGATATGTGATGATAACATTCGTCCTACCATGTGTTCCCTTATCAGAGGTGCTTGATTAATTTCTCTTCTTCCCCAGCGGGGTGTTCCTTACATGGCTTCATGATTGGACTTTGGATTTGTTGTAAAAAATTCCCCAGTGGAGTTTTCCCTCGGGTTGCTGTCATGTCAGTATTTCAAAAGGGAAAGATTTCAGAGATTAGACATCTGAAGTCCTTACTCGTCGTCAAGGTGAATGTCTGGCAGTTGACGTCAGAATTTCCCCGGCAGAGTTCTCCTCAGCTTGTTGTCAAGGCTTCATGATTTGACTTTGAAGTTGCTTTCAGCATTCAACGACTTCATGATTTGACTTTGAAGTTTGTTGTAGTATTTTGAAAGAGAGATTTCAGCGATTAGACGGTTGAAGTCATCACTTGCTGTTAGGACTTCATAATTAGACTTTGAAGTTTGTTATATCAGCATTACACGGCTTCATAATTAGACTTTGAAGTCTCTACCATCATGACATGGCTTCATAATTTGACTGTGGGGTTATTGTCCGTTCTGCAAAGCTTCATAATTTGACTTTGAAGTTGCTTTCAGCAGTCCACAACTTCATGATTAGACTTTGAAGTTGTTGTCAGCATTTTAAAAGGAAGATTTCAGCGATTAGACGGTTGAAATCGTTACTTGTTGTTACGACTTCATAATTTGACGATGAAGTTCGTCAGCATGGAATGCTCCATAATTAGACGCTGAAGTTGTTATCAGTACTCAATGGCTTCATAATTAGACTTTGAAGTTGTTGATAGGATTTCCTCGGAAGGAGTCTAGAGGGCTTGATAATTTGACTTTGGAGTTCGATAGAGTTTTCCTTGAATTGTTGTTACGTCAGCATTGCACGGCTTCATAATTAGACTTTGAAGTTCGTTACATCAGCGCTATAAGGCTTCATGATTTAACTTTGAAGTTGTTGCTGGAATTTTTAAAGGGAGATTTCAGCGACTAGACGGTTGAAATCGTTACTTGTTGTCAAGGCTTCATAATTAGACTTTGAAGTTGTTAGTAGCAGTGGATGGCTTCATAATTAGACCTTGGAGTTGTTATCAGTTTATACGGCTTCATAATTTGACCTTGGAGTTCGTCAGTGTTATGGCTACATAATAGACTTTGAAGGTGTTGCCAATATTAAACGGCTTCACATTTAGACTTTGAAGTTCGTTGTATCAACATGTTATCGGTAGTCAATGGCTTCATGATTAGACTTTGGAGTTGTTGTCAGTTATAAAGGCTTCATAATTGGACTTTGAAGTTGTTTTCAGTATTCAATGGCTTCATAATTAGACCTTGAAGTTGTTGTCATAAATTCCTCGGAAAAGTTCGGTGGCTTCATAATTTGATTTTGAAGTTCGGAAGGATTTTCCTCGAATAGCTGTTACGTCAGCTTTGCAGACTTCATGATTTGACTTTGGAGATCGGCATAGTTTTACTCGAGTGGCTGTTACGTCAGTGTTACACGGATTCATAATTAGACTTTGGAGTCGTTGTTATCAAGTCCCCAACAGAGTTTTCCTAGTTGTTGTTGCGTCAGCATTATAGCAGCTTCATGATTAGACTTTGGAGTTGTTGTCAGAAAGTTTCGTCAGCATTGAATAACTTCATAATTAGACTTTGAAGTTGTTGTTATTGACATGGGATGACTTCATAATTAGACTTTGGAGTTATTGCCAAATTTTCCCCGTAGAGTTTCTTCGTAAACAAGAGATCCCGGATAGTACAGGGATACCTCGATTTACGTAGCATATGCCCGGAAATGGAAGGTCAAAAGATAGTACATTGACAGTTCCGCGTTTTATGGAAGATCCCGGATAGTACAGGGATGCTGCACTTTACATAGTGACCGCTTATTGTAGCGCATATTTTGAAGTCGATTAGTTGGATTCAATGCATGTGGTGTCACACCGGTGGTTGATGTTAATCAGTTCCTGTATCAGATGATTGATCAGTTGTTGCCGTGACAACCAGTTTCAATTTTCTGGATATCTTTTTCCCCAAGCAGTTTTGCAGTTTATTTCTTCGGTTAGCAAATTTCCGAGTTCTCTGGTATTCAACCGTCTTCTACCTCGATTGTTCGAAAGCGGTTCGCTTTTCACCACGTCGGGTCCAAGCCGCTTGAATAGGGGCAGTTGTTGCACCCCAAAATTTGCCTAACCTTTTCTTACTTGGTTTATGTTTCATTGCATTAGCATATCATTGATCTAACATTTTCATAGCATAGCATTGTTCACTTGTGCAGGGGATCAAGTGGGGATTATATCCAGAGAAGCCTATCTAGAGGTTTTATTCAAGCTTAAGAAGTCACCATAGTCATCAGGACGGGGTTGGGTTCTTAAGAAGTTCATTTGCTTGTATGGGGTTAGTCTCCTAATTTGAGGACCAGTTGAAGATCATCAAGGGGTGGTGAGGTCTTGACCAAGGTGAGGGAGTGTGAGTAGAGCTCATTGAAGTGCCTTGAAGGTCATGGTGCAGCTCAATCAAGTCATTATGCCAAGTGTGGAAAGTCACAGTTGAGGGTGTTGCAAGTAGGGTTTTCATCTGAGTAATTCCAAGTCAACTGGGCAATTGAAGAGGAACAAAGCTCAGTTCTAGGTCTCTGTAACCATGAATAGTTGTGTTGAGACACATGAGATAATATTTCAAGATCAATTCATCAGGGATCAAGAGTGTGAGGAGTTGCTAAATTAGGGTTCTCAGAGTAAAATCCCCTATTTAGTGCCTAACTTCAAGACCACTTATCTCAATATACAAGTTTCATATTCACTTTTGGCCAACATGAAACTTGTAGAGCATGCTCTTAGATTTAATTTGAGTACTAGAAGTCCTCCATTGGATTTATAGAACTCAAGTTATGGTCCAGACAAGTTACAGATCATCTGAGGAATGTGAAATTTGTCTGTGAAAGTTCACCAACTTCCAAGGGACTTTTGACCTAGAAGGGTGTTTCTCCTAAACTTTTGGCCAAAATGAAAGCTGTAGGTATGGATCATAGCTTTCCAAATTGTATTAGAAGTCTTCCATTTGATTTGTAGAACTCAAGTTATGAGGTTTACAAGTTAGAGATATTTTGGGAGAGTAAGATTATAGGTCATTTGGCATCATAGGTCAATTTCACTATCTTGCAAGCTTCAAATGGATTTTTGTTCAACATGAAAGTTGCTCAAAATGATGTTTTTAGCTTAGCCAAGTATCAAGAGTCCATGGATATGGATTGTGTCAAGCATTGGTTGAAGAAGATTCCCAAAAGGACCATTTTAATGGATTAAAATGTAAAAATTCAAAACAATTGGAAATGGGATGTTTTCAGGCCAAATTTGTGATCACTTTGATTGGAATTGATATTCTAAAGAATTTGGCATCATCACAATTTCGAATTGAAGCTCATAACATGGCCATATGGAGTCTTACTTCATTATGAAGAAACATACCAAATGCATCCCTTTAATTGGAATCAAGGAGGGAAAACTCTTCAATTGTACTCCATAACTGTTAAGTAAGTGAATTGGACTGGATTTGAGGGGAGAGCAAGGCAAAAACGTGCACACCATCATTGAAATTTTTGAAGGAAAGTGAAAATTGAAAATCCCAAATTGGGCTTGGTTTGGGCCTCCAAAGTTGTTAGACTGGATATAAATTGGATGTGGATCATTTTGAGAATCTTCTAGTGGCAAATTCAGTTGAGAATCCATTGGAGCAATTTGGTGACAGAGCTTGAAACTTGATTTTCGATTTTGGAGATTCAGAGAGTTTCAGTAAGAATTGGTTATCAAGAAACGTTTATCATCATTCATTGAAGCAATCTGCACTTGTTGGAGAAGAATTGAGGCCTGAAACCAACTGTACTCGAAGCTCTAACTCAGGTTTCCATTTCTCAAAATTGCACTTAATTTACATGTTTTTATCATCTTAGATTCATGGGGCTAGGTTGTAATTAGGATGTAGATGGATTCTGGATAGTAAATTTGAGGTTTAGTGACAAATTAGGTTTGGATCCATTTTCGGTTTGGACATAGATTTCTCTGGTCTTGAGGTTTCAGCATGATTGTGTGGTATATTCGTAATCCTCATGGAATTTCCCTCAACTTTCATTCAAGAACCATGTAGTTTCGTTGAGTATCGAGAGAGAGAGAGTTTCCCGAAGGTTGCCGGAAAGATAACGTCGCCGGCTGGCCAGAATCTGTGTTTCCCTCCCCTGCGTTTTTCAAAATGAAGAAGACGTAATCTCTGTCGTTCGTTCGCTTGAGAAACCTTGACCAATTCCGCATATCCAATGACTACAAGCGAGCCACGTCACCCCCTCCCAAAGCTACGTCGTTTGATTAAGTGAATGCCACAAGCCTATTCAACGCGCTACATGTACCTAGGGGGCTTGGGTTTGATCCCTCACGTAGTCATTTTCATTTAATTTTGAAAGATGATAGTCATTTAATTCAGCTGGGCTTGTGCTAACGCCACCTCTCACTAGCAGGCCCAGCATGAACTACACGTAGAATAGTTGCTTAATCCACCCCCCTGATTTGTTTCCTTTAATTCCTACATAAACTGAATTAATAATCAGACTGGGCCTAGCACCCACGCGCTATCAGCACCCCCCATTCTTGGGCCCAGGCGAATAAACCCTTGTTTCCCCTGCTAGTTACACCTCCCTGCATGTTTTCTTTTATTTTCTTTTATTTTATTTTATTTTGTTTTAAATGCTTGTTAGATTTAATTCATAAAAAATAGTAAATGTTGGTAATAAATTCTGGAAAAATTGGTTGATGTAGATTTAGATGTGCAGAATATTTCCATGCTTTTTATTTTAATTTTCCATGCATTTTCCATTTTATTTCATATTTTCTCTTTTAGTGTATTTTTAATGATGTGATAATGGTATGCTGAATTTGTTCATTTTATTTCTCATCCATACTTCTGAGTTTAATCTTGAAACTTGGTATGCTGATTGTGCACATGTTGATGGTATTGTGTAATTTTTGTTATGATTTTTAGATGATTTTAAATGAGGTTTTAGTGTAGTTGTTTAGGAGTGTTCATGAGTGGATTCCTTTAGTGTACCCTTGAAGCTTTGGATTTAATTTGAGCCTTGTGACTTAGGTTTAACCCCTGATTTTTGTACCATAGAATGTTGATACATATAGGATGATGTAGTATTTTCCTTAGAATTTTTAGGAGTGATTTTCCCTTAGTTCCCCATTTTACAAATTGGCCTTAGTATAGGTGATCATTAGGAGATAACATTTGATGTTCTTTAGAGATTCAAGTAGGTAGATGATATTTCCCTAGGATTAGTTCCCCTTTCAAATATTCCTTGCTTAATTAGGATCCTTCATTGTGAGTATAATTCCCCCTGTGGAGGAATTCCCTGCCCTTCACATTGGAGTTGAGCCTAAGCAAGCTCTCTAAAGGAAATGAAGGTGGTTGAGTGTCTGTGGTAGGTTCCTGTGGAACTTACCTTGCTTCTCATCTCCATTCTCCTAAAATTATCTCATTCTTTCCTCTTTAGGAACCTTCTTGAGGTAGCACAGTCCCTCCTGTGGGGGGAATATGGCACACCTCTTGAAGGAGCCAAACCTTTAGGTTTCCCCAAATTTCTCTTAGTTGGTTGAGTGCCTGGGATAAGTTCCTGTGGACCTTACCTTAGCCTCCCAACACCCAATTTCCTTCCATAGTGTCGCTACCGTGAAAATAAGGTGCCGGCAAAACAGAAGAGTCGCCACCTTTCATTATTTATCCCTCAGAACGGGAAAGGAAACGATCAGAAAAACCTGACGAAAAGGTATAAGACAAGGTCATCGCAATCATTGTCTGGGTTCGGGAGTCGGTTACACAAGGTAAAGGTATTAGCATCCCTCACGTCCATCATACTCAATGGGATCCACGCTTGTTGTGTTTATCTGACGGGTTTATTTAACTATCTACCTATCAAGGCCGGTCTGAAAAGGAAAAGAAAAATGACTCGGCAAAGCGTCGCACTTTATGCCTACGTATTCTCATCAGAGAATGAGAAATCAGAGTCAACGTAGTTCGGCTGACTACGGGTTACGGGGAAGGTGGCTCGCCAATACGTCAGTATTGTGCCTACATACTCTCAACAGATATGAGAGATCAGAGCTTACGTAGTTCGGGATAATACGGATTACGGGAATTCAGATTCATCTATTTTCGAGTAGGGTTAACAAATAGTTCCAGCAGTTTGGTGTACGCAGCTCGACCCTTGGAGACTTAGGCGTTACCGTTTGCGGTAGAACTGGGAGTTAACGACACTCTTTTCTTCAGAAAAGCTTCCTTTGAATTATGGGCCCACGTGGCAAAAAGGTTTGAAGTTTGTTTTCTGTTTTTTACGGAAGAACTGTTTTTTATGTTTGTCTGTAGTTCGTACAGCACTAGAGACTATGACCTGGGAGCGAATGCGTCACATATCGTCCAAAGGACGTATACTAAACATTCTAGACGATTGAGAGGAGGCCGCTCAATTATCATTACCCAAGTAGCTTAAGGCTCGTATCGCGCTTATACTAACTTTCCTTTATTACGTTTTTTACTGTTGTTTTGAGATGAGAAGAGAACGGGACAACTACGGGGAGACTATCTAGTCCTAATGTTGTCATGCCAAGGATTCATCCTATGGTTGAAGTTTGAAACAGGGATCTCCTAGATGTTATCATGCATAGGTTTCAACCTAAAGTTCTAATAATCACTTCCTTATCAAAGGAAGTGAGATTCCTAGGGAACATGCCAAAAGGATACTGAAACAGATAAAGCATCAGCTTAAACAGTAAACAGTAAACAACTGTAAAATGCATGCAATGCAAGTGAGGGAGGAAATGTGTGTGGGGCATCAGCCTCCACAAGCTCGTCTCAACCTCAAGCCAAGTATGAATAACTGCAATCATAAAGGAAAATAAAATGCCATTAAGCAAATCACAAACCACACAGGCAAGGGAGCGAAACTCTACCGAATACCAGCAAGCAAAGCCATACAATAAAAATACAAGCAGAGGGAGCAACTCAACCTCTAGTGCAATCATGCTCCTAGCTTAAAAAAATTTAAACATGGACTTATTCTAGTGCATCAAGTAAATCAAACAAGTCACATCAATACAGTTGCACAGAAAGCAAACAGACAGGAAAGAAAGCAAATCAGCAGCTTCCCTAGCTTCACAGCAAAGCAATCTTCTGACAGCAGTACAGTCCACAGTCTGTAACTGTTCTACAAGGCTCTCATCTTCAATGGCAAGTGTCAAATTTCTTCTTCAAGCTTTCACTGCATCAAATACAAGTGTCAACTTGTTCTTCTCCTTCAAGCTTCAGCTCTCAATTTCAATTTGAATCCTCTTCACACAAGTGTCAACTTGTTCTTCCTGATCTTCAAGCTTCAGCTCTAATGGCAGTCTTCAGGCAAAGGGAAAGGCAACCTCTAACATCTTCAATCTTAAATCTTCAATAGGCTCCACCAAGAATGAAGAGAATCAATAAGATGATTGTTTGATAATGGGAAGCAGACAGGAAACCAAAGGAATCCTGTCTGACACTCAACCAGTTATCAGAGAGAGGCATCCTCAAAAGGAGATATGAGAATTTAACATGAGGACTTTGAATCATAGGATGAGAATGGAATGGGAACAAAACCAACCATTATTTGAAGAAATATCTATTTCTAAAGCTCTCTCCTAAAGCCCTAATTTCCTAAGCTACACAAAGCTAACAAAAAGGAAGAGAAAACTCCAATACAAGCTCCACCAGCCACTTCACACAAGCCTCATCATGTCCATGATATCTTCCAATGAGATCCAGAAGCCCATTATGCAAGGAAGCCCAACTTTGAGTCCATTCCACATCAATCACCAAAATTGAAACACCAAATGAACAAACAAGTAGAATATTCTATCAAATATACCAAAACACATTCTAAAAATCTAATTATTTTTCGATGGGAACATGCATTTACTAATAACCTATAGTTAAAAAATCAGGACCTAATTCAATCTCTAAGTCCTCCAATAAAATCCTAAGTTGAAAGGTATCACTAAAGAGATCCACTAAAAATCACTCCTAAACAACTATACTAAAAGTATTTTTAAAATCATTTAAAAATCATGATAAAAATCACAAGGCAATCTCAATATGTATATAACAACAATCAAAAGGAATGAAAAGTTTATCCCATGCTAAAAGTCATCAATGAAATCAATCAAAAGGAAAGGCTATGTTATGAACATGTTAAGACTAGCCTAAGTATTAATTCTATATAAAATACCAAAGCTAATTATAAAATCCTAGGAAAATTTCTAGGGGAACCTAAGCATGTTAGGTATCTATAGTAGAAAAACCAGAGCCTAAAACTATGCTTAAAGGCACTAAAGAAATCACACACCAAAAATGGTCAAAAGGGAAATCAAGTAGGGAAGCCTCTAAAGATCTAGTTCAAAACAGAACCTAAATCTACCTAAAAACTAACCTAAAAATTTATGGGAGTTCCTTAATATGTCTATAACAAACCAGCAAAGAATAAAGTCCAAATTCTATACCAAACTCCAGAACAAAAATCGGCAAGAAACTATGCAGTTTTTGACATTTTATTATCCAACTAAAGGAGAAAAACGAAATCAAATTGAAAATTAAACAAAACTAAAATCCAATTGCGCACAAAGTTTATAGACATGATAAGGATCATCCCAAAATTTTCTCATATTTTTCTAAGCATTTTTTCTATTTTATATGAATTAAAATCAAATAGCACACAAAACAGAATTTTAATGCCATTAAAAAACAACAATCAAATGGTTAAATTAAATCGGAAAACCAACCTACGGATCGGAGATTTGATCCGATGATCGTTGATCAAGTGAGTTTGCAAATATCCGAACAAGATTATATGGAAAACTTCAAGATCCACAATAATTCTTGCAAGAAGATGAAGATCGAACACTTTGAATCCGAATTGCTCCGAATAAGTGCTTCCAACTTACACTCCAATATCCAACTTCAATTTGCAAGAAAATTGATTATGAATCTTGATCCTATAATGATGATGAGTGGAGGTTTATGCTCAAGATTCCATTGATTTCAATGAAAAATCAATGGATCCAATGACAAGGAGCTATGGGTGAGGGTTTGGAGAATGAAGAAAATTGAGAGAATTGAGAGAGTGAGAGAATTCTTGAAAATGAAAAATGAAAATGGTGAGGAGTTTTTTTCTTTTGGTTTGGAGTAGATCACTTAAGTACTCCTTAGGCTTGGATCCCAAGGTAAGGTTTGGACTTTGGCTTGTGAAAGTTGGTTTGGAGCTTAATGGTATGATTTTGGGATATGTAGCTTACTCATGAAGTCACAAATTGGAACACCATGAACCAAGCCCCAAATGAAAATTCTAATAATGCCAAAGTGTTTATAATATCATTTCCAATCAAAATGAGTACAAATTTGGCTTGAAATCATTCAATTACCAATTGTTTTGAATTTTCACCTTTTAATTCATTAAAATGGCCTTTATGTGAATTTTCATCAACCAATGCTTGATATAATCCATATCAATGGACTCTTGATACTTGTCCAAGCTAAAAACATCATTTTGAGCAACTTTTATGTTGAACAAAAATCCATTTGAGGCTTGCAAGATGGTGACATTGACTTATGATTCAAAATGACCTATAATGTCCAAATACCCGAAATACCCTTGACTTGTCAAAGCCATAACTTGAGTTCTACATATCCAATCATGGACTTCTAGTACTCTTTAGAAAGCTAAGAGAATAAGGAACAGCATTCATGTTGATAAAAAGTTCATAGGAATCGTCCTTCTAGGGCAAAAGTTTCATGCAAGTTGGGTAACTTTCAAGCTCCAAATTCACATGTCTCAGATGACTTGTAACTTGTCTGGCTCATAAATTGAGTTCTATGAATCCTATCAAGGACTTCTAGTACTCAAATTAAATCTAAGACCATGATTTACAACAATCATGTTGGGATCAAGATGATATGAAGATCATATCTTGAGTTAAATGGCCTGGCAGTCAGGGGTCAAGCTAGGGGATTTTACACTGTCAAGTCTTAGAAACCCTAGCCTGAAACTTCTCAAACTCTTCAATCATGATGAGTTAACCTTGGAATCATCCTTATAACATCTCAATGTATTCATACATGGTCACATGGCTCTTGAATTAGGTCAACCTTCTTCAAATCATCAGTTGACTTAGGGTTGACCCAGTCAAACCCTAGCTGCACCAATCATGGCTGAGGCTTCTTATTCTTGCACAATGACCTGTCTAGGCCTCAAAGTGATCTTCAACACTTCTCATGAGCTCTCTCAAGACCTCAAGTCTAACTTCATGGCTTCATAATCATCTGATGACTTCCCACAACTCTCAAGTTAGGAGACACACCCTATTGGCATCAATCACTCTCTCTGAGGATCTTTTAACTTCTCTAACAAGGATATCAACCCTTGAATACCTGAATAAGCCTCCTTAGCTAGCTTCAAAGTCTTGTGTAGCCCTTTATTGGTAATCATACCTCTTGATCTCCTGCATACATGTCAATGAAATGCAAATGATAATGCTAATGTGCATGAAATGAAACATAAGCTAGGTAAAGAAATGTTGGGCAAATTTTGGGGTGCAACAGCTGCCCCTATTCAAACGGCTTGGACCTGACTGGGTGAGAAGCGAACGGCTCTCAAACAATCAAGGTAAAAGGCGGTTGAATACCAATAAACCCAGAAATTTTCCAACTGCACAAGTACATTGTACTCTGATGGGACAAATCTTCGGAAACTGAAATAATAGTTGCACGGAAACTAGCTGGAGAAATACTGATCTGAATCTCCGTCAGGATGATTCTCTGATTTATATGATATCATTGCATACTCAAATCATCGAGGGATCACTGGTTACACAGTAACGGGTGATTTTCCAACCACGCACAGGTAAACGATACTCTGATTATTAGGAACATCTTCAAAAACTGAGCATGACAGTTGCACGGCAACTCTGCTGGGGAATTAGTCACACGGTAACCGATGAAAGGTCTAATCTCAAATCCCAGTCAAGATGATCATCTGAGTTTGCTGTAGATATTCGTCCTCAAGTCATCAAGGGGTCACCGGTTACGCGGTAACTGGTAATGAATGGTTGATTATACCGTCAGGCGTTCTGTGTCATAGCAGAAGAATTCCTTATCGTCGCCTATGGACTTATCATGTCGCTAGGAACGTCGATAACATCTTTGTCGAACTTCATCAGTAAGTCAATAAGGGATCACCGGTTGCTTAGTAACTGGTGAATGATGGCTGATTTTGTCGTCGGGTGTTATGCGCCACTGCAGAAGAATTCCTTATCGTCACCTATGGACTCATCGTGTCGCTAGGCACGTCGATAATATCTTTGTCGGACTTCATCAGTAAGTCAATAAGGGATCACTGGCTATTCGGTAACTGGTGAATGAGGGCTGATTTTGCCGTCGGCATTCCGCGTCAGCTGGAAGAGCTGCTTCGGCCTTGCAGTCGGACTTCATCAGTAAGTCCTGAAATGGGATCTTTATTCATTCAGGGGACAATAGGGATATACAATCTTCTGCCGTTAGGCACTCCGCGTCAGCTGAGATAACTGCTTTGGTATTGCAGTTGGACTTCCTCAGTAAGTCGGGGAATTTGGCACTACTGCCAGACTTCAATCATCAAGTCTTCAAGGGAAATTTCAACTTTTTCGTTCAAACCTGCTGGGGATGACACATCTCCGTTGGGGATTTTGGATAACTATCAAGTAACTCTACTTCGGGGATTCAGGAATCATCCTGAATAAACTCTGCTGAGGACTTCAAGAATCATCTTGGACAAATAACTCCGTTGGGGACTTCAAGAATCACCCTGAACCAATAACTATGCTGGAGATTTCAGGAATCATCCTGAGCTAACACTTTGTCGGGGACTCTAAGCATCAACTTGAGCAACCAACTCTGGCGACTTCACTGGGGATTTTAAGAATCATCTTGGACAAATAACTTCGCTGGGGAATTCAAGAATCATCTTGATCAAACCATTCTGCGGAGGAACACCTGCAAAACAAGAACGGTAACGCCCTAGCTCATGTTTTGTATGCATATGCTTTGACAATGGCGTAATGCTCCACACGGTGGAAATGCTACGCATTTAGGGTAAATTCTATGCAATCATGCAAAATGCTATGACCCCATCAGCAAAATAAATGCTGAAGGGAGAATCCTCCTGTCAAGGAGAAAGAACCACTCTGGTGGAGGAAGGAATCATCCCGCCGAGGAGAAGAAGTCACACCAATCTCAATTGGATTCCGCCTAGGGAACAAACTTCAGCCGACTGCTATAGGGGAACAAAGTTCTACAAGAACCTGAACCCGCTCAACCAGGTATTCAAACCACAAACTGTCGAGGAAACGATATCAATCGCAGAAATAAACTACACGGCATTTGCAGTAAAACTTTCCTGGAGATAACGATTCCGGTAGGGAAATACAACATCAGCTATTCAACACTCTAATGGGGAAAACCAATCATGGCCTGAACGGCTTCCAAGGACTCAGCTCTCTTGGGGAACTGCAAACTCGGCTGGGGAGGGTAACCAGACGCTGGAATAAATCCTACTTGCCGGGGAAAATACAACTCTGTGGGGAATTTCAATTCCGCTGGAGACTTCAGTCTGAACTATCAAAAGCTGAACACTTGCGAATAGTCTTCTACAAGAAAACTGCACACTGACCTAGTGCTGGAGAAATAAACCCAAATTCGCTTGTCAGGGAAAACTTCGATCCTAAACCGTTGGGAATGCACAATTAATCTGCCGGGGATGGCTACACTTTGCCGGGGATATCAATCTCGCCCTGCGGAGGATAATCTTGACCCTACTATGATAAAGGACAAGTGTCATCTCAACTTGCTGCAATCTCAAACAGCTGAGGAGAGTCGATCTTAACTGCACATCTATGCTGAAGAAAATTTCCTGATTTAACAACATCACCCCCTAAGGGCATACAGAACACCAATCATGGAGGACTAAGACCATTCGAGCCTCGTGTCAGGGAACGTGATAGCACATGTCACCGGGAACATCGGGCCAGGTACAATTAGGCTTTTTCTAGTTTAGGGATAGGTTTATGGTGATAGGGATTTATTTCTGGTTACCAACAAAAGTGGATTTGAAGGGAACATACTAGACGAGAACTAGCATTCGAGGGTAGACTACCAGACGAGAACTGGTGGCAAAAGGGTTTAAGTTGTCAGACGAGAACTGACTTCTCGGTTTTGGATATCAGACGGGAACTGATTGCTGGTTTGCCAGACGAGAACTGGACTTTGAAGCTGTGTTAGCCAGACGAGAACTGGTTAAACAGTGGGTCAAGGAAAAGGCGACCAGACGGGAACTGGTTTAAAAGCTGACACGCACCAGACGAGAACTAGTATTCTAAGAAAGGTGGACCAGGCGAGAACTGGTTACAGGTTTGCCAGACGAAGACTGGGCTTTGGAGGTTTGCCAGGCGAGAACTGGGCTTTGGAAATGACTTTGGTTACACGGTAAGTAACAAGTTTAGGTTGTAGGACAACAGTCCAATGGCAGCAAGGTTTCTTCAGAAGGTTCAGGTTATCTGGTAGGGTAATGACACGATTCCCCGACACTCAACTCTTGCTGGGGTGAACCAACTCGTATGAACAACTTGCCCCAGTGTAATTCAACTTACTCCAATCCGACTCTTGGGAAAATTCATTCTGAACAGAAAGCAGCTTGCCACGAGGCGACCTCGAGATGGCCTGCCCCAGCATCTGTGCAACGGAAGGATTCATCCTCAACTAACGAACTCTCAGCATGGCTGGTTTCAATATACTTCTGAAGTAGCTTGCCCCTGAACGAGCGTTGAGCGACTTAACCTGCCCTGATTGAACACTGGAGGGATATGCCCTCAAATCACAGGAGTTCTGGATAACTTCCCCTGATTGGGTCTCGAGAAGATTCACTTCTGATCAACTGCTTCTCGAACAAACTGTCCCATAATCACCCGATCCTTCGGGATTTGTCCTCAGACTGACTGATTCCAAATTCACTGGAAGTTAATGCCCCAGATTCACAGGGCTTCGCAATATACCATTCTGATCTAGACTGCTAACGATTCAGTCCTGACTGACTATTCCCTGTTGGAATTCCTTCATATCAACTACTGGCCTGCAATTAAAATTGTCTATTCACGAATGGTAATTTTAATGCAGTGTTCATGCATTTTTTGAATTAATCATGTCGCTGTCACTCATTTACTGCATTGCACTGGCACTTGCATTTTATTTACTCCACTTTATCACTATGATTAGCACAGATTGGAGGGAGGATGACGAAATTGAATACTCATAACTGATGATCGTATGCTTTCGGATAAAACCCTGCCTATGATGTACAGGCATTGTTTCAAATCCCCTAAACACTGGAGATATAAGGAGTTAGTCCCTCGTTAGCCACTTTGATCCGAGAAGTAGGAGTTTCTTTCGGACTTTTAAACCCTCTCATCTTAACCCGGGGCAGGGTAGTCATCAGTTAGCTTGACCGAGCGTTCAAGTCTTATAGAGGAGTGTTGCCTTTCGAGGACCAATCACAGTTTATTCCTCTCAAGAGGTCGTACCTCGTCAACTGCAATGGTTAAACCTCACCAATCAGGAGTGAGACAGTTACAACCCTTTTGGAGCAAGCAAGACAACTAGTGTCACACGACTTGTTCCAAGCAAAAATAAAAAAGAGAGCCCGCTAAGTAAAAAGAAAAGAAAAGCTGGAAAGCAAATACTTAGGCAAAAACCAGGGCATTCCGCTGGACTTCAAAAGAAATCAAAGAGAACTCAAAAAGAGTCAGTCCAGGCAAAAATTAGGGAATCAAAAGAATAAAATGAAAGGATCTCAATAGAAAGATCCTCAAACAAAGACAAAGTCGTGTGGATACAGACACCGAAAACGAAAGAGGAGTAATTGTCACTCCGAAAACCTTGCGAGTTCCTTAACCATTGTTCCCAACATTCCTCGAAGAGGCGATGATTAGAACTTTAGGTTGAAACCTATGCATGATAACTTCTAGGAGTTCCCTGTTTCAAACCTCAACCATAGGATGAATCCTTGGCATGACAACATTAGGACTTGACAGTCTCCCTGTAGAAGTCGTTCTCTTCTCATCTCAAAACAACAGTAAAAAACGTAATAAAGGCAAGTTAGTATAAGCGCGTTATGAGCCTTAAGCTACTTGGGAAATGATAATTGAGCTGTCTCCTCTCAATCCTCTAGGATGTTTAGTATAAGTCCTTTGGACGCTATATGACGCATTCGCTCCTAAATCATAGTCTCTAGTGTTGTGCAAACTACAGACAACCATAAAAAACAGTTCTTCCGTAAAAAATAGAAAACAAACTTCAAACTTTTTTTGCCCTGTGAGCCCATAATTCAAAGGAAGATTTTCTGAAGAAAAGCGTGTCGTTAACTCTCAGTTCTACCGCAAACGGTAACGCCTAAGTATCCAAGGGTCGAGCTGCGTACACCAAATTGCTGGAACTGTTTGTTAACCCTACTCAAAAAAACAGATGAATCTGAATTCCCGTAATCCATATTTCCCCGAACTACGTAAGCTCTGATCTCTCAAGCCTGTTGAGAGTACGTAGGCACAATATTGATGTATTGGCGAGCCACCTTCCCTATAACCCGTAGTTAGCCGAACTACGTTGACTCTGATTTTTCATTATCTGATGAGAATATGTAGGCATAAAGTGCGACGCTTTGCCGAGTCATTTTCTTTTCTTTTCAGACCAGCCTTGATAGGTAGATAGTAAAACCAACCCGTCAGATAAACACAACAAGCGTGGATCCCATCGAGTACGATGAACGTGAGGGGTGCTAATACCTTCCCCTTGCGTAACCGACTCCTGAATCCAGACAATGGTTGCGATGACCTTGTCTTATACCTTTTCGTCAGGTTTTTTCCGATTGTTTCCTTTCCCGTTCTGAGGTATAAATAACGAAAGGTGGCGACTCTTCTGTTTTGCCGGCACCTTACTTTTGCGGTAGCGACACACATTAACAACTAATTTCTCTGTTCTCTCGCTGCCGTGCGATTGAGACTTTCCCGCTAACGACTAATCTTCCCTTTCTCTTGCCCTAGCGCAATTGAGGCCAGACCGTAGTTCTAGTTCCCGTAGGTTCCCATGCCTTCAAACCAATGACATACTACGTCCGTTCTACCGCAAACAGGTAACGCCTAAGTCTCCGTCGAGCGAGAAGCATACACCTAACTGCTAGAATGCGTATGCTAGTATCGTCAATCCTTTCTCTCACCCCTGTGTGATCGAGAACACCCCGGTTTCCCGTAGTTATCCCGAACTACGTTTGCTCTGATCTTCCGCGCCGTGTGAAAGTACGTAGGCACGAGATGCGATATCTCGATGAGCAATCTTCCCCCGTAGTTTCCCGAACTACGTTGACTCTGACTTTCCCATTGCACGAGGGAATACGTAGGCATAGAGCGTGATGCTCTATCGAGTCAGTTTCTTTCCGTTTAGCTTTAGCAGTCGTAGATAGATTGTTTTTCACCTATAGACAAACCAACAAGCGTGGATCCCATCGAGTACGATGGACGTGAGGGGTGCTAATACCTTCCTCTTGCGTAACCGACTCCCGAACCCAGACATGGTTGCGATGACCTTGTCTTATACCTTTTCGTCAGTTTTTTACGATCGTTTCCTTTCCCTTTTTGTGGGATAAATAACGAAAGGTGGTGACTCTTCTGTTTTGCCGGCACCTTATTTTCGAGGTAGCGACAGCTGGCGACTCTGCTGGGGAGGCCAACGTCTCCTATGAGAGTCAATTTAGGGATCCAACATCCTTGAGTGAGAGGCAATCCTAGCACTTGTTTGCTTGTCTGTGGGTGTTTATTTTGTGTTGTATTTTGTATACTGCTGTATTTACATTTCCACACTATATTATTATCTGTTGCTATTGTGCTGTTATGGAAGGGGAGCTCTGATGAGTGATAAGCCAGACCCAGGCTTGAGTGTACCTTGAATTAGTTGTGGAAAGTAGTGGGCGCGTGCATGCTTTGCATGTACTAGTGTCTAACAAAATCCACGCTCAGACGAGGTTCTCCCAGTTGACTTCTTTTTCGGATCTTTGGGCCTGAGGGGTTGTTGGTTTGGAGGATTGTCGACTTTGGGGGCCGATCATTTGGGATTCAGCTAAGTGAGGTCGCTTCAAGAGATGATGATGCCACACCTCCTGCATATCGTATCATCGTTTCTTAAAAGTCTGTGACGCTGATGACCGCATAGGATGTCGAACCTGTGTCAGTTTAGGTCCATACCCATGAGTGGGAGGGTTTTTGCAGGAAACTTGACGTCCAGCCTACCCGGTATTTTGGTTTTCTCTCGTCAGAGTGAACTTATCTCGTCAGCAGCGTAGCGGTATTCAGAGCTTTGTGGGGGCTGTGATCCCGTGTTTGTTGCATTTTGCACTGCATTTCATATGCATCTCATGCTTGCATGTCCATCCTCAGCCGGAACAGAGAGCTTACCCGTCTTTTGTCCAACTCGCAGTTGACTTCCCGACATTCGCATTGGACTTGAGTTAGTTTCTGGAAGGATCATGAACTCCGCAGAGCAGAATCAGGTTGTTACCAGGGCCGAGTTTGAACTGTTGAAGAACCAGTTGAGTCAGTTCATGGAAGCCATAACAGCTTTGACTAGAGGAGAGGACAATGTTCAGAGGATCCCAGTAAACAATGTTGCTCAAGCCCAGCCTGTGCAGATTCCTGTCAGAGACAAAGATGCGTCTTCTCTCCATGACACCGACTATCAGCGTTTCACTTTCCCTATGCCAGATTCTCAGAGGGTTGTTCCGAAGGTTAATGCAGAGAACCCGCGGACTGTTCAGTATATGAGAAGATTCCAGCTGTTGGAAGATCAGATTGCTGCCCTGATGAGTAAGAATACTCTTAATCTGAATGTTGTGAGCATGTGTCTGGTTCCAGGCCTTGTGCTGCCTCCAAAGTTCAAGATGCCCAATTTTGAGAAATACAAAGGGGATAGTTGTCCGAAGCTACATTTGGTTATGTTCTGCAGAAGAATGACTTCACATGTTACCAATGACAAGCTTATGATTCACTATTTCCAAGATAGTCTAATCGGAGCATCTTTGGATTGGTACATGCAGTTGGAGAGTGATAGCATCAAATCATGGTCGAATTTAGCCAATGCCTTCGTGAAGCAGTACAACTACAATCTTGACATGGCTCCTAGTCGCGTGCATTTGCAAGAATTATCTCATGCAGAGAATGAATCCTTTAGGGGGTATGTGCAGAGATGGAGAGAATTGGCTACTCGTGTTCAACCACCACTTCTGGACAGAGAGTCGGTTGACATATTCCTGGATACCTTGAAAGGCCATTACTTTGACAAGTTGATTAGTGGTAGAGTGTCGAACTTTGCTGACTTGGTGATAGCAGGAGAACACGTTGAGAGCGGAATCAAGAGCGAAAAAATTCGAGACATCTTAGATACTTCGGTTTATGAAGATGAATCAGTTGTCAATTCTCAAGAAGAATGGGAAAAAGGAAGTGGTGTTACCCCGGAATCTCCCATACCTCAGGTTCAGTGTTCAGACACTTCGAGTATTCAGAGTCAGCAACCTGTTGGGTCTGTATATTAGATATCTGTTCCCTACCAAAGTCAACATTCATATCATCGTCAGCCGCGTCAGCACGCCCGACGAAGACCAAGGAAACCTGAAAGGCAGTTTGCTCAGCTACCGGTGTCATACAGTCAATTGTTGCCATATTTGGTCAAAGGTGGGTTGATAGTGTCGAAAGAGACTAATCCAATGATTTCGCCTTACCCTCCAGGTTTTGACACCAACGCCCGTTGTGAGTACCATGTTGGGGCACAGGGGCATTCAACAGATGACTGTAAGGTGCTTCGAAGCCAAGTTCAGACCTTGCTAGATTCTAACAGGATCTCAGTCACGCCTCAGGGTGTTCAGATTAACGACCTTCCTTCATCCAGCCAAGTGGGTGTATCAGTTCAGGTTATAGGAGAGTTCACTGAGAGCAGATGTTTAGAGGATTATCAGGATGACCTCGACGAGTAAATTCTGAGGATGGCTGGCTCAGCAGCAAATCAAGTTCGAAAAGCCCGGTTCCCAGAAATTGGCAATCTTTGTTTTATCATGTCATTTCTTTGCATTTGTAGTTTCTTTTCTGTTAAAGCGCAAATTGCATTTGTAAAACTTGTATTGTTTTCGATCGATATTGATAATGAAATGAGTATGCATGTTTTGATTAAATCCATTTGTGTTCACTAATTGCTTTTTACAGACATCTAACGCTTGGTTAAGCGGAATCCGGGGAGGATGACAAAGTTTAAAAGACACGCAAGCTTCCGATTGTATGCTTTTGAAAATAAAACCTGCTGATGATGTACAGGCATTGTTTCAAATCCCTAAACACCGGAGTTATAAGGAAGATAATCCCTTGTCAACCCCTTTGAGCCTAGTAGTAGGAGTTTCTTTCGGAAAACGAAAAAACCCTCAATCTTAACCCGAGGCAGGGTAGGTGTTAGCTAATTTGATCGAGGGTCCAAATTGCAGAAAGGAGTGTCCGTTCAAGGATCAATCACACCTTTAGAGGTCATGCCTAAAAAACCACAGTGGTTAAGCGTCGGGAGTGAAACAGTCACATTATCCCCCAAAGAGTCAGACAACCAGTGTCACACGACTTGTTCAAAAAAAGAGCAAAAAGAATCAAAAGCCCGCTAAGTCAAAACTTGAAAACAAGCGACTTAGGCAAAAATGGGGGAATCCCGCTAGACTTAATAATCAAAAGAAGCTCAAAAGAGTCCGTCCAAGCAAAAATTAGGGAAAGCGAAAAACTGAAAAAATGAAAAGGATTACGAAAGAAAAATCCTCAAACGAAATACAAGTCGTGTGACCCCGAGTGGCAAAGACGAAAAGTGAGTGGCTGTCACTCTAAAACTCATGGTTTCTCGAACTACCACTCCTATCTTTCAACCTCTGAGAAGTGAGCGCTAAGGTCGAATTAGCTAAATGTAGGATTGGAGAACATCAAGGTGAGCGGGTGGGTTAAAATAAATTTTGAGCCTTTATCCTTTCCTTCAAAACCGTGAACCTGACCACGTTACAACCGGAAAAAGTCCTAACTGAAGCCGGTTTGTTTCAAAGGCATACTTCGGTAAAGATCGCGTCGAAACTGACTCCTAAAAGGGTTTTTCTTACCATGTTAGTACTGATGTTGATATTCTGATAAATGATTTGTTCATTATATGCCATAAACTGTTTTTTCCTTTTCCAATGAACAGATTGGATGTCAAAACTGTCATATGCATTGCATTAATATATCTTTTATGCAGAACAACTTGTTTCACTTGCAAGTAAGCGATTGACAGCAGGAAAGTTTCCTACAGTGGAAAGTCTGATCAGGATAGAATGCAGAACGCCCGAATACTCCGTGAACCGGGGCAAGCTATATCAAATAATCCCTAGTGATGTCAGCCATCCAAAAGTCAGTTATTCTGAAGCGGTCAGGTCGAGATTTGAAAAATCTCTCGAGGACAACCAGTGTATTTCCCCGCAGATCAGCCAATCAGGGGCAAAGTCGTTGCAGACAGGGGCAGGCCACTCTAAGAAAAGCGCAGAAGTTGTTTCTTGCCCGAGGGGCATTTGATCCGAAGCATCTCTCTAAGGTTCAGAGTGCTGGGGCAGTTCATGTCAGACCATCAGGGTACAGATTTTCAGATTTCCATTCGAGGAATATCTCCACACAGATCCCACAGACTGGGGCATATCAAAAGCGAAGGAATTGTTCCTCTCCGTGTCGTCAGAGCTACTCAGAGCTACTCGAGCAGGTTCGGCCAATCTTCAAGTGTGAGACGAATGTCGGGAAGTCGTGCTATTATCCCTTGACCCTTCAACCAGAAACCGTGAATTCAAACAGGATGTTTTTCAGCGTCAGTCATACTTGACCCATCACGGATAGCCTAAAAGCCCAATCCATATTGGCAATCACCGTGAGGCCTAATCCGTGTCGGCGCATCAGTCTCAAAATCCAGTTTTCATTAATACGCAGGAAGACTCCGTCTGTTTTCCCCAACGGAAGTCCAATTTTCATTGGCACGTGTAAGCAATCCCCAGGGAAGTCCAATCATACTCAGCATATTTGGTTATCCCCAGCGGAGTCGGTTCACCTTTAGCGCATTTATTTTGCTGGAATAATTCTGTGATACCCGGTTATCCCCAGCGGAGTTGGCTTTGTCTTCAGCATTTATTTTGCTGAAGCGGTTCCGTGTCCAGCTTTTCTCCAACAGCTCGAGCCTGCATTTGCATCTTTCATATATCATCATATTTGCATCATATCTGCATTTCATCGCCAAATGCTTAGCATTCCATCTTATATAGAGCATTACGCCATAGAAAAATTTAAACATACGCATATGCATGCGAAGCATAAGCCAGTTTTTCTATCAGCCTTCTGTGGCAACGTGAATCACTCTGCAATCAGTTCAGGGGCATTTATCCAGCAGCTTTGTTTAGACAGCTCTTTGGTTTATTTGATTTTCAGATCATACGACGGTTATTGCTTTGTACATCAATCATCTGATGACGACAAACTTTTCTTTCTGTCAATTCCTATTGACGACGTGTACCTCCGAGCAGGTTTTCCTCCCGTCAGTTCCTATTGACGGTGTGTTTCCCTAGTAGGGTTTTCCTCAGATTGCTGTTACGTCAGCGTTAAAATATTTCAGGGATTAGACCTTTGAAGTCGTTACATGTTGTCAAAGTAAGTGTCTGGCAGTTGACGTTAGAATTTCCCTAGTAGAGTTTTCCTCGGATTGCTGTTAAACCTTTGGAGTTGTTACCCGTGTTGACGGAGATTTTTACCCGTGTTGACGAAGATTTTTACCCGTGTTGACGGAGATTTTTACCCGTGTTGACGGAGATTGTTACCCGTGTTAACGGAGATTGTTACCCGTGTTGACGGAGATGTTACCCGTGTTGACGGAGGTGTTACCCATGTTGACGGAGGTGTTACCCGTGTTGACAGAGATGTTACCCGTGTTGACGGAGATGTTACCCGTGTTGACGGAGATGTTACCCATGTTGACGGAGATTGTTACCCGTGTTGACGGAGATGTTACCCGTGTTGACGGAGATGTTACCCGTGTTGACGGAGATTGTTACCCGTGTTGACGGAGATTGTTACACGTGTTGACGGAGATTGTTACCCGTGTTGACGGAGGTGTTACCTGTGTTGACGGAGATGTTACCCGTGTTGACGGAGATGTTACCCGTGTTGACGGAGGTGTTACCCGTGTTGACGGAGATGTTACCCGTGTTGACGGAGATTGCTACCCGTGTTGACGGAGTTGTTACCCGTGTTGACAGAGATTTTACCCAAGTTCGCGCTTTACGTAGTGCAAATACCGGTAGTGTCAGAAATGTTCCCCGCAGAGTTGTTTGTTCAAGTCTTCGGATGCCAGATTAGCACTTTTATTTAGTGCTTCGCCGTTTCTGCGGAAATGGAAGGTCAGAGACATTGACAGTTCGCACTTTTATTTAGTGTATGCCTGTTTCTATGGAAATGGAAGGTCAGAGATATTGATAGTTCGCACTTTTATTTAGTGTATGCCCGTTTCTGCGGAAATGGAAGGTCAGAGATATTGACAGTTCACACTTTTATTTAGTGTATGCCTGTTTCTGCGGAAATGGGAGGTCAGAGATATTGACGATTCACGCTTTACGTAGTGCTTGCCCGCTTCTTCGAGAGTGGAGTGTCAAGGATAATATTTTGATAGGGTCTTGTGGCTCTATGCCCGCTTATTGTGGCGCATATTTGAAGTTTGATTGTTGCTGATCTAGTATGTTGATTCAACGCATGTGGCGTCACACAGGTGGTTGATGGTAGAGTCGGGTTCTTTGTCAGATGATTGATCAGTTTGTGGCCGTGACAACTGGATTCAGTTTTTTGGATATTTGTTCACCAAGTAGTTTTTGCAGTTTATTTCTGCAGGTTGACCAATTTTCGGGTTCTTTTGTATTCAACCATCTTCTATCTTTGAATAGGGGCAGCTGTTGCACCCTAAAATTTGACCAACCAATTCTTATATTTGGCTTATGTCGATTCATTTTGTATTTTGCATCCGCATATCGCATACATTGCATTTTTTAGTCATATTGACTTTATCGGGATTACAGCCCCTTCTCTCGTTTCAGGCAGTGCAAACCGTTTCGAGTACAAGGATTTATTTTGGGAATTTGTGCTCGTCCCGGTGTTTTCAGCTCTTGCTGTTGTTTTTGAGGACATTTCGGTGTCCGGTTTTTACCGTTTATTTCACTATATTCTCGCATCTTTTTTAATCGATTTAATTGGCTTTATTGCATTTTCTAGATTTTTCCTTATTTTTTAACTGTAGAAAATAGATTTTAAATAGATTTAAAAATAGATTTTAATAGATTAATTGTTTTTCTAGAATATTTTTAGATATTATTAGATATTAATAGTTTTTCCTATTTTTAATAGATTTAACTCTTTTTAGATATTAATTGAATTGCTAGAGTATAATAGGTTTTATTAATAAGTTTAATTTCTTGTTAGATTTAATTTGGTTTAGAAATTAATAAGTTTAATCTCTTGTTAGATTTAATTTGGTTTAGAAATTAATAGGTTTAATCTCTTGTTAGATTTAATTTGGTTTAGAGTTTAATAGATTTTAATTAGATATTAATTTGGATTTTGATCATGTTAATTGGCTTTAATTAGTTTAGTCTCCATTTTAATCATTTCGTTTTAGTATTAATTGAGTCTTAATTTTTGTTTAGCATTAGTATTCATTAATTAGGTCCATTAGTCATTAATTGAGGTCATTTAGTGAGTTAATTGAGTCAGTTTATTAATCAGGGTCTTAATCTAGTTTTAATGGCATTTAATTTGGGTCAGTCTTTAATCCATTTTCGTGGGTCAGATGTCTAATTTTTGGAGGTCCACGGATCCACAATGCAGTGACACTTGGCAGTATATAATGCTATCCACACGTCCCTTTCTCTCTCTTCCACCTCACTTCCCTACCTCACCACGAGCTGACACGTCACCGGCCATGCATGCCACGCATCACAATCCCACGCTTCAACCTGTCTCACCTTCATCCCTCGTCGCCGGCTATGCAAGCCACCGCCAGAACCACCGCAACTGTAGCCGGAAACAGTAACCGTCGCCGGAGTCATCATCGCTCATCACCAGATTCATCATCTTCGTTCAAGATTTTCCAGAAAACCTCCACCAAATTTCATCAGTTCTTCATCTTTTTTTCCTAGATCTTCAAGAACATCATCGTGTTCTTCACAAGATTTTCCAGATCTGCATTCAACACTCCAGAAATCATGCGTGGAACTTCATCATCTTCACGGATTAACTTTTCCAAATCCTCAAAGAACTTCATCATCCGTTCATCACCATAGAGGATAGTCCAGAAGCCTTCAACAACTTCAAGGACAAACGAACCATCATCCATGTTCTTCAACTTTCGTCAGGATTCATCATGAACACTCATCCGTGTTCTTCGTATTTGCATCAACACCATAACTTCTGTTTTCAGATCTTCAAGAAACCTCTCCGAATCAACTTTTTCATCCTCACAACTTCAGATCTGGATCCACAAACTTCACCATAGATCTTGACTCACCATTAACTTGCATCATCAACCCGTTAACTCCTTCAAACAATCCAAATCTTCAATAAACCAACATGCAACTTCATCACGGATTCGACTCCGTTCTCGACCGTCAACAGTTTTTCAGAAGATCTTCATCACCTTCGTAATGTCCGTCATTAACGTTTCTTCCCTGATCTTCTCATCCTCAACGCGTCTTCTCAAGGATCTTCAACAACATCTTCATCGTCCACCATGAGCAATCCATCAAAAACATCAAGCTCCGTCGTGATAACATCAGCAAAAGCTTCACGGATCTTGTTTGTTTGATGTTAGGTTTTGCGAGTTGGGTTTGTTTGTTTGATTCAAGAGAAAGAGTTGAGACAAGAGGAGGTGAAGTAACAGCGGATGGAGAGGTTAGGGAAGGAAAAGACTTAGGGTTTCAACGTAAGTGTCGCGGTGAAATTTGGATGCCAAACTATTGATTAGTTTGAATCTTTAATTCAATTTGCAACCGAACTTTGATTTGTCAAAAGGAAGGGATAAAGATCGAAATTCCCACAATGCAATGCAAATGCAAGCTAGAGAGTTTTAGGTTCGGGGGTTGGTTAAACTTAGGAAAGGTGCTAGCATCCTAAGTTTCTGTAGTACTCTACAGGAACCTCTTGTTTTATGTTTGTTTATTGCTATGTGTTTATCTGCTTAATGGTTGAAAGACCTAGGGGTTTATTTCTAAGTATACTCGATAAGACGTCGCATCTTATGCCTACATATCCTTACGGGAGTAGACTCAGAGTACTTGTAGTTCCCCTAAAGGGTTTGAGGAGTTCCTTGACTGTGGTCAAAGTTCCTACGGGTTTAGGGTAGTTGATTGATTGAGTTTAGGAGAAAAGACGAGTTATCATTTTAAGAGAGATTTAACCACCACAAGGTGTAGGAAAATAGTCTTTGCATCATCTTAAGAGAAGGGCTCAAGTACTCGGATAGGGATCAACGAGGTACGCCTCTATCTCTCTTAAGGCAAAGTTCCTACGAGTTGATTGTATTGTTGTGGGGTGGAGATTCTATCTCGCTTAAGATGATTAACATCTATTCTCTATCGTTTGAATATTTTGTATGTTGAGTTGTATTGTTTTCCTATGTTGTAAAAGATAAAGAACGGTCCTTCCTATGGGGGTGGGATCTATCTTAAGCTATCAACCTTGAATGGGATCAAGGATCGTATGGGGAGAATGATGCAAATGTGAATGCATATGCACGATTGCTGAGATCATGCGCAGATTCTTCCTTTGGACGGATGCGATGCGGAAAGTAAATTACGATAATATAAATGCGGAAATATAAAGTTGCGAATAAAGTAAAGGCGGATAAATAAAGATACATGTACGCATGAAAGCGCTGAAGTGTGTGAGAGTGAGTGGTGAATATGAGGGTGCACGGTTAGGTTGTATTTTACGTTGTGGGTTGATTTTAGTTGATTGAATTGATTTTAGTTATAAGAAAATGTTGATTTGGGTGAATTGATTTTAGATGAGATTAAGATTAAATTCTAAGGTTTTTAATAAAATATTACAATGATTTAATTATTATCTAAAAAGGTTAAGTGAAGTAATTATTTTATTATGGCTATTACTAAAAGTTAAATTAAACTAATATTGATTTAATTATTTATTTCTAAAAGTTGATTAATATACTAATAATTTTATTATTAACTAAATAAATTGACAAGAATGTGTAATTACTTAAAAGTCTTTTTTTTTATTATAGTGAAGGAATACTATTTTGAAAGGTTATTAAAATAAGAGATTTAAAATTAAATTAGTGAAATATGTTAATAGGCATTAATAGGAAAAAAGTTGCTTTTAGTTTTTTTAAGAGAGATTATGAGATTAATTTAAATTGGAAATAAATAAATGATTAAAAAGGGTGAATTATTTTAGAGCCTAATTAGCTAAATAATTAGAAAAAAGGATTAAAAAACTGATTTAATTAATTAAAGGGGTATTAATTTATTTAGGAAAAAGGATTAGTTATTTGATTAATAAAAAAGCAGATTGAATATTGATTAAAAGGCTACCGATTAAAAAAAGATTAAATAAAAAAAAGGTGGATTAGTGGGTGATTAACATTTACGTGTGGGCTTAGGAGAGGTTTACGCGTGGTGTTGTATGTGCGAAGGAATCAAACTGCAATTGCAAACGAAAGAAAGCAAGAACGAAACGGAAAAAGAAAAAGAACCCTAGTCCCCCCCCTTTTCGTTCCTAAATCGGACCCAAGTCGTCTCGTCTTTCCTCTCTTATCTCGCGATTGGTTTCCTTCTCGCCATTTCCTTCAACCTGCAACATTAACAAACAATCAAAGCAATCTCAGTACTTTATCAAGAATGGAATTTTATCAAAGCTTTGTGACGGTGTCGTTTGCGGCGGCGGAGTGGATTCGTCAAGGAGAGATAAGTTTTCTTTTTCAATCTATTAGGTTTTACGGAAAAATGTGTTTGTGGCGATTCCAATCCCCCTCCTTTCATCTCTTAAGTCTCCTCTTTATAGGCTTCAAATGAGTATCTCTGATTAAATTGGTTTGAAAGCTTGATTTGGATTTTCCGTTTTAGTTTAGACAGATTTTGAAAAGTTTCCTCTTTTGTCCAATTTCGTTTAATGCTTGTTAAATGAAAATCCAATCTCTGATAGGGATCTTTTCAAATCTTTCTCTCATACGGGTATATTCCTCAAAGGAATACTAATTCTTATTTGTGTTTTGGGCAGGTGCAGATAGCAGATGATTTGGGCCAAAGGGAAACTAGCAGTCCAGACAGAGTTCGTTTGTTGGAGATGAGGGGCTTCCACGGGAGCAAAGTTGGGGGTGAAGGGTAGCAATTGTAGGGTATATTCTTTCCTTCTTAGCTGTGGGTTTTCTGAAACGATTCCTTAAAGATGTCTTCTTGTTCTCTAACTGCGATTATGGTCATGGTTTGCAGGAGATCCCAAATGCAGGAATCACTGATGTTTCGAAACTGGACTTGAGTGCATCTTAAAGCGCCTGTTTGGCAGACTTGATTTAAATTCTGGCTGAATTTGAGCCTTAAGTTGAAATGCGCACTGGTAATTTTGCATACATCTATTGTTGCAGGTTTTGTTTTATATATTTTACCATTTGTAAATGTTGATGTTAGAAACAAATGTCTCCTGAATTCGTTTGTCTGTTGGTCTATATGGGAAAATAGAACCCAAGCCAAATTACTTGCGAAATTCGGTTTCTCGGTTGACTGAGTTATTGAACCTTTGTTCTCTTGTTCTAAGCAGGTAGTTCAGGGACTGAGGCGGTTGTTACGTTCAAATGAACCAAGGCCATAGAGAAACTGGTTGTACGCGGTTCTGGTGAATGTTGGTGCGGGTGTTGGCATTCGGTCTCAAACTCTAGTTCCGATGGGTGAGTTACTGAACACTACCTCCTTCCCACTTCATAAGTAAACGGCTGATGACCTCCCGGGTAAGGAGTTTGGCTCTGAGATTGTCCTTTCTTAATCCTACTGCTAGTGTCGAATCGAGGCTACTACCCGTACTTTCTTCATGTACTTTAATTCAATGAATATTAATCATTTGCTCGTGAAACTCTGTTTTTCAACAGGTTTTGAGGAGTCGTAGCATGATGTCGATAACTAACTTGGGAATCCTCGTCTTTTATCCAACATGTTCTAAACTTGATTGTGTTAGTCCGTGCTAACAGTTTCAACATCAATTGTCTTAAATGCCAGGAACATTGTCGTATCCAGAGTCATTCGCCATTGCGGTTTGCTTTGGTGTTGCGTGTTTTCAACAAACCATTTGGAAGATGACGTGCTATTTCTCACTAAAGTGACCAGTCTCCTTGTGATTCTAAACTTGTAATCACGAGAATCTGCTCTAGATCTACATGCAGGAAAACCAAAGCAAGCATCAACTCCAGACGCGTTTTCACATTGGCTGACAGACGTGAGGACATGTTCAGTAGTGACAATAGTAGAGGTTTTCCTTCGATTGACGGTGCAGGAATGTTCAGCACGGAACGGTTTTGGGTGCCGGCTGTTTGAAATGGTTCTTGAGTTGAGTTATTCAAAATATGTCGCCTACATTGAGGTAGTGACTCCCCCTTAAAGTAATGTGTTGAGCTGTTGTTTGCATTTGATAACAACTTGTTGCTGCTCTATGAATATTCCAACTGATACATTTAATTCTTGTAGGTTTAATTAGGTGGCCGGACGTGTTCTTTGGAAGTTTGAATATGGCGGGACCGGACATCAGGAATCGTCACATGTATCCCTCTGAATTTTAAGCTCTGCCCTTCTGGTTTTAACAAGCCATTAACTATCTCCTTGTAAATCCAGGTGCGAAACATGAAGGAGGGAATTTCGGTTTGGGGTCTCTTGGATGGTTTGGCGAATCAGGAAGCATTGAGGACTTCCTGGCTACTCGGGGAGAAGGAGTTAGAAGAGGGTCAGTTGATACATTAAATCTTACATTGGAAGATATAGCTGGGAAACAATCTTGAAGGGTACAATTTAACCAAATACACAGGCTGTCTTAGTGTAACGCTGAAATATCGAAAGGTGAGGGGAAGTAACAAATGCTGGTGCTACTTAAACTCGGGTTTTTATTAAGTCTTGTGATTATCCTGAGATTAAAAGTGTCTCACTCAATGTGATGTTATCTTAATTTGTTTTGGTGCATACTGAGATATTTATCACATTCAAATATATAGAGTGGAAGGAGTGCTTTTGATGGATCTTATGTTGTGAATCAAATCTGCATCGGTATTCAGAGATTGCGGGAGGCTGCAAGTAAAACCACAGAGCTCGGTATGTCCCTGATGAGAGGCACGATGCATACAGCTGACCTTTCTCGACGAAGGCTTGGTTTTCTTAGGAGAAGTAAAACACTCTATAAGTAACTCAATTGCTCTTAAATAGATGGTTGCTTGTTTTCATTTTAACTTAACATGTTTGATCCTTTTATTCTGATTGTATTTTAAAGCTTGCCGTAACTGCGTCTGAGAACGGTTTTGGAACCTTGATGAGAGTGTTCGGTCCTTAAACACGGTGTTGTTCTGTTCTGATGCAGGTGGTTTGGTATAGGTGTTGCGTATCAGCTACTTCTTTAGCTTTCCTTCACGAAGTTTGCGGTTTCGCCAGCTACGGTAATGCAAGACTCAAGAAGCAAATGGTTGGAGGCTATGTGAGGGCACTAGCTTGTTTCATCATGATTTGTGAAGTCTTTATGAGTTAAAATTCATAACACAAGGACCAAATGTTTGTTGTGATCTTGCAGGAAATGGAGTGGTCAAGCTGACGGCAGAAATCCCAACGCCTATTTGAAGGTCCAATTCTGGAGGTATGACCGGTGTCGGTAGCTGTCAAATGCTAAAGCGTTTTCGGAGGCACTTAATATAGTCTTGTCCCAATTCTTCTTCCACTGTCTGTTTCGTATTTGATTTCGAGAGCATGACGTCAAAGTAGTTACTGTGCTTGCTGAAACTATACTTCAATTCCATATTTGTACTTTTGTAATGCCGTGAAACCGAGGCTTAGGACAGGGTACGGGTACTTGCACATGTTTGTAATAGAGCTTATGTACAAACTTAAAATTTTGAATCAAAGCTATGAGAAACCATGCATTGACCGTTGCAATTACTTAATAAACTAGTTGTTTTAAAATTGCACGGACACCAACAATATAATGGATATCCAATGATCCAAATAATTTCCAATGCACCTCATCAATATAGTGACAAATGACCAGCATGTGACATAGGTGATTACAACCTTGAAATTCCTTGATATTTCTATCATGTAATTTGGCACGGACCTTGTATGGAAGAAAACTTAGAGGAAGATTGGAGTAACTTGTGTTCTTTGCATCTTAATGAAATGATTTATGAACCATGATAGAGCTTTGGATCTCGAACTCATGATTTGGCCAAATAAATATTGCCGGAAGTGGTTTGAACCAATCTTGTATCTGAAAACTCTCGAGTTGTGTACCCCTGGAGGAACTCCAATGTGACTTAAGGTTTTGATGAATTAGCCCGTCTTGACAATATATCACTCAGACCTTATTCACGATTTCATCTACTTTCCATATTAAATTATCCGCCAAAATTGAACTCTTTTCCAAAGATGAAAACCCAGCCTCATAAAATGGTAATATATCCTGACATGAGAGTTATGCCTTAAAGGAACCTTGAGGTGAGCAAAGAAAATCCTGATAACCTCTTTGAGGAAACGACCAGACGGTCACCTTGAAGTATTGGGCTGTAAGGGTTTACACTTGAAGTTACCACACCTGCGCCAACTGGTTAGTCATAATAAACACGCCTAAAAAGATGTAGAGATAAAATGCAAAAGGAGGCGGGATCTTAAGGTCAAAAATTAGGGTGCAATAGATGCCCCTATTTAAGTTACTTCTATCCGGAGATATGGAGATCGAAATATTCGTCTCGACGAGATAGGAGGGACTTAAATACAAATATTACATGAATTTTTGGCCATAAGAAGCCACCGAATGCAAATGATATGCGATGATATGGAAAAATGTAAGACAAACAGAGCTTGCGAGGAAACGATGTCATAGGGGGAAGGACTAGGCGCGACACGCGAAACAAAAGAGCAACAGACCCAACGAGATGGGATCTCACAGGGACGGGAAGCAATCGCCGATGGGAAATCTCCAGAAGTATAACAGTACCTCATACACCTAGGATATGGTGATTTGGACAATAGGAGAGAAACTTGTGATCGAAGGATAAATTTACTACCAAACTGTGGTGGTCGGTAAAAATCCAAATGAATCTTCTTGATCGAGTCAATAATTTAGTTTTATTTCGCATTTATTTTTCTTTATTATTCAACTGGAAATGGTAAAATGTAAAACTTCCCCGAGCATCATGATACGGGGACCATGAGCTGGTCTCAATTTCTGATGTATGACCTCCCCGAGCGTCATGATATGGGAATCATGAGCTGGTCTTAGTCTCTAATGTATGACCTCCCCGAGTGCCATGATATGGGAATCATGAGCTGGTCTCAGTCTCTAATGTAGAACCTCCCCGAGCGTCATGATATGGGAACCATGAGCTAGTCTCAGTTTCTGATGTATGACCTCCCCGAGCGCCATGATATGGGAATCATGAGTTGGTCTCAGTCTCTGATGTAGAACCTCCCCGAGCGTCATGATATGGGAACCATGAGCTGGTCTCAGTCTCTGATGTATGACCTCCCCGAGCGCCATGATATGGGAATCATGAGCTGGTCTCAGTCTCTAATCGAAATGTTAAAAAAAATTGCAGATTGTAGAATTATTGTAGTTTGTAGTTGTCGCTGTAGACTGTAAATGTAAATTGTAAAACTCTGTAGACATAATATGTAGATTGTAGAATTTCTTGGTTGTGGGCCATAATGTGTTGTAGATTGTAGAACTTCAACGGGGATCTTCGGAAGAGATGTAGGCCGGTTGAATTGTAATGTATGTCTTCTCAAGTAAAGAGAGACTAATGTGATAAATTTCTTCGACTTCTCTGGGGAAATGTCGCTTGATAGAAATAAACTTGTATGGTGAGCTCGTTGGGGAAATACATTCCTGCGGAGCAGTCTTTGTTGTAATTGTAAAACATTTGTGAATCCTCAAATAAAGAGAATTGTCTTGAATGTCTTCGGCGAACTTCTCTGATGGATTTGTGAAGCGCCGCCATTTGATGAATTCACTGGGGTGGCTAAACTGCCTTGAATAAACTGCCATTTATCGTTTTGAAAGAAAATCTCGGCCAAAACGAGTTGCTCTAATAAAGAGATGTTTGCAGTCCAGATTCTAGATGGTCGAGAAAATCTTGTGATAATGTTGTTCCATGTCCAAACATTGGAGATTATCCACACTGTGATTGCCGAGGACCGAAGTTCAATTCGGGAAGTAGCCGAAGAGAAAACTATCAAGTATGACTCGACCATTGAGGTATGAACTCAAGTAGGACGCACTAAAATAACTGTCTTCCACGAGGATCGAACTTCATGGGGAATATACAAACATTGTGTTCTTTCTGCCTAGGGTCGACAAATCTATTTGGAGGGATAAGACACACCCAAACACCTAGGGATAACTACAGCCAAATTGATAGAAGAAAACAAACACAAAGAATGCGGGAAAAGAATGCATGTGTCATGTTGTCTACTTATATGCCATGCGGATGCTGACGGACTGGGAGGAGTGAAATGAACATCTCAGACGGAAAGGTACTCAAGCCAAATCTCCACAGACCTCGTACCACCTGTAAAGAAATCTTGAACATAAACAGACCTCGTCTCTGGATAAAATAAATATCTTGCGGAAACATATGTGATTGACGTTCTCCATGGATGAAATAAACGTCCATGGTCATCCCTTTGTTATTCATATACCGAGTAAAACACAAAGTAGTGAAAGAAGTTTAAATCAATTTAGATTTTGCTATCGAGAAAAAAGATTTTGATAAATGAGAAACTTTATTGAATGATGGTCAGCGGAAAGGCGTGACCCCAATTTTACAGTGTTGGAAAATAATAGAGATTACATCAAGGGAATAACAACTTGTTCTCCCTAAGTGAATGAGGATTTCCTTAAGCGAAATACTTCTTGGCAGCGTCCGTATTCACGGGACGAGTGATTTCTTCTCCATCCATTGTCGCTAACATCAAAGCGCCCCCTGATAAAACCTTCCTTACCACATACGGTCCATCATAGTTCGGGGCCCATTTTCCTCTGACATCGGTGAGGAAAGACTGAATCTTCTTAAGCACGAGGTCACCTTCTTTGAATACACGGGGTCGAACCTTCTTATCAAATGCCTTTTTCATCCTCTGCTGATATAACTGCCCATGGCATAGCGCAGCCATCCTCTTTTCTTCGATTAAGTTCAACTGATCATATCTATTCTGGCACCATTCAGCTTCTGATAACTTTGCATCCACCAAAATCCTCAAAGAAGGAATCTCAACTTCTATCGAGAGCACTGCTTCCATACCATAGACAAGTGAAAATGGAGTTGCCCCAGTCGATGTGCGTACCATCGTACGATATCCATTCAAGGTGAATGGGAGCATTTTGTGCCGATCTTTGTAAGTAACAACCATTTTCTGAATGATCTTCTTGATATTCTTATTGGCGGCTTCAACAGCTCCATTCATCTTTGGTCTGTAACGAGAAGAATTATGATGCTTTATCTTGAATTCTTCGCATAGTTCTTTCATCATTCTATTATTCAAATTGGATCCATTATCTATAATAATCCTGCTTGGCACACCATATCAGCGGATAAGTTGATTTTTGATAAATTTGGCAACCACATGTCGAGTTACGTTAGCGTAGGAGGCTGCCTCGACCCACTTGGTGAAATAATCAATGGCTACCAGGATGAATCGGTATTCATTAGATGCTTTCGGCTCTATCATACCGATCATGTCAATTCCCCACATAGAGAAGGGCCACGGGGACGAGATAACGTTCAACAAAGTCGGAGGCACATGAATTTTATCTGTGTAAATCTGACACTCGTGACATTTTCTAGCAAACTTGTAACAATCTGATTCCATCGTGATCCAATAATAGCCAGCCCTTAAAAGCTTCTTAGCCATAGCATGTCCGTTGGCATGAGTGCCAAAAGATCCTTCGTGAATTTCCGTCATTAACATATCTGCTTCTTGTCTGTCAACACATCTCAGCAAGATCATGTCAAAATTCCGTTTATACAACACATCGTTACTCAAAAGAAAATTTCCAGCCAACCTTCTCAAAGTTTTCTTATCTTTGTTGGAAGCTCCCAAAGGATATTCTTGAGTTCTAATAAAAACTTCGATGTCATGGTACCAAGGTTTGCCATCTTCGACTTCTTCGACGGCGAAGATGTAGGCAGGTCTGTCAAGACACTTTACTTCAACCCGAGGACACTCGTTCCAAAAGTTCACCATAATCATTGAGGCCAGAGTTGCCAACGCATCTGCCATTCTGTTCTCATCACGAGGAATATGATGAAACTCAACCCTATCAAAGAACGGTAACAGTCTTCTCGCATAATCTCTGTATGGGACCAAATTATCATGTCGAGTTATCCACTCTCCAATGATTTGGTTGATTACCACTGCAGAATCGCCAAACACATCCAAATTCTTAATTCTCAAATCGATTGCTTCCTCAAGACCCATGATGCATGCTTCATACTCAGCCTCATTATTAGTGCACTGGAATGTTAATCTGGAAGTAAATGGGAAGTGGGTCCCTTGAGGAGTCACAATAACAACGCCTATTCCCTTTCCATGGGCGTTGACAGCTCCATCGAAAACTAAACCCCATTGAGAACCTAGCTCTGGCCCTTCACCATGTATGGGTTCTTCACAATCCTTCATCTTTAAAAACATAACATCTTCATCGGGAAACTCATCGTTTGAGGGTTGATAATCCAAAATAGGCTGGTGAGCTAAATGATCAGCCAAAACACTCCCCCTGACAGCTTTCTGAGTATGGTACTCGATATCATATTCGAATAACAACATCTGCCATCTAGCAATTCTCCCAGTTAAAGCGGGCTTCTCAAAAATATATTTGATAGGATCCATCTTCGAAACTAACCAAGTAGTGTGATTCAACATATACTGGCGCAACGCTTGGCGGCCCACACCAAAGCACAACAAGTCTTCTCTAACATAGTGTACCTTGTTTCGCATTCAGTAAATTTCTTGCTCAAGTAATAAGTGACATGGTCTTGCTTTCCTGTTTCATCTTGCTGACCGAGTACACAACCCATCGAGTCTTCTAAAACAGTCAGATACATAATCAAAGGTCATCCTTCAACTGGCGGTATCAGGATAGGTGGTTCAAGCAAATACTCTTTGATACTATCAAAAGCCTTTTGACAATCTTCAGTCAAAACATACCCTTGTTCTTTCCTCAGAAGCTTGAAAATAGGTTTACATGTAGCAGTCATGTTGGATATAAACCTGGAGATATAGTTCAAACGTCCCAAGAATCCTCTGACTTGTTTCTCGGTGGTGGGAGTTGGCATTTCCCGGATAGCTTTCACTTTGTCAGGGTCCACTTCAATCCCTCTTTGACTGACAATAAAACCCAATAGTTTCCCTGATCGTACTCCAAATGTGCATTTATTAGGGTTCAAACGAAGCTTGTATTCCCTCAAACGATCAAACAGCTTAGCCAGGTGTTTAACATGGTCATCCTCGGTCTTCGACTTAGCTATCATATCATCCATAAACCTCGATCTCTTTGTGCATCATATCATGGAACAAAGTAGTCATAGCTCTCTGATATGTTGCCCCTGCATTATTTAATCCAAACGGCATAACTTTGTAACAAAAGGTGCCCCAGGGCGTGATGAATGACGTCTTCTCTCTGTCCTCGGGAGCCATTCTAATCTGGTTGTAACCTAAAAAACCATCCATAAAGGAGAAAACCTCATATCTTGCGGTACTGTCAACCAAGATGTCAATGTGAGGTAATGGGAAATCATCTTTCGGACTGGCTTTATTCAAATCCCTGTAGTCTACACACATGTGAACCTTACCATCCTTCTTCGGAACGGGCACAATATTAGCTAACCATAGCGGATACTCGGCAGTGACAAGGAAACCTGCATCAATCTGTTTCTGTACCTCTTCCTTAATCTTTAGAGCCATGTCGGGTCGAGTCCTTCTGAGCTTCTGTTTTACCGGCGGGCACTCTGGCTTCAAAGGTAGACGGTGTTCAACTATAGCAGTGTCTAATCCAGGCATATCTTGATATGACCAAGCAAACACATCAACAAACTCTCCAAGCAAATCAATCAGTTGTTTCTTCACATCGGGTTTGAGCAGAGCTCCAATTTTCACTTCTCTACGGACTTCTTCTCCCAAATTGATTACTTCCACTAGCTCTTGATGAGGTTGGATAGCTTCCTCTTCTTCCTCAAGCAGTCTAGAAATCTCTTCTGGAATATCATCTTCTTCGTCCTCGGCTTCGTACACAGGAAACTCGAAATTCGGAGAAGGCAGTGGGTCATTATTCCCAGGATGTAATTTATGTAGCAATCTGCGCAAGTGATGTGATTTTTTAATAAGTTTTTGTAAAGTGGAAAGTGTGTGTACGCGAGATGCTATTTATCATTTCCCAACGTCGTAAATAAATATAAAACTCAAATGAAAATGAAAGTAATTTATTGATGATAGCAAAACCAAAAAGACACGCCCAACAAAGTCATCTTTGCCTTGGGCAGAGCAAAGGGAATTATTAAAAGTAAGCCCTAATAAATGCAGTTTCGCCTTGGGCAGAGCGAAAATTTTAAAAACAAATGCTTTACTTAGATATATGAACGGCAGCAGGGGCTTCAACCGCACTCCAGTTCTTAACCACAACGCCTGGGGTCACAAAGTCTGGAATGTCCTCATCTGAATCTTCCTCGGTGACGGTATAAACTCCAAAGGTATAGTCAAATTCATCTGAAACATAGCCTGAATCTTCCATATAGGGCTCATAGTCTTCGTAAGGAATGGAGGACCTTGTAGAACCATCTGATATGTAGCCTTCGAGCTCATCCTCTGATACAACATTAACCTGCGGATGGTGGACGACTCCTCCACTACGGAACACTTCATTAATTAATGGAAACCTTGGGCTTCTGGTATTTTGTTGAATAGGATTGCTGGTGAAACCAAGACCTTCCTTATTTCTATTTTCTGGTAAAGACAACACCTTCCCCCACATTGTCTGATGACCATTGTTCACTACTTGCTGCGCGTCTTTAAATGATGACATAGATGCCTGAGATTTTCGAACACCCTTGCCCACAATAGACAAAGCCTGAAATTGCGTGCCAACCTCTTCCTCAGCTTCGACATATGAGAATGATGACAGGTGACTTACCACCAAAGCTCTTTCCCTATAAATTGTAATTGTTTTTCCTTCAAAAACATATTTCAACTTTTGATGCAGAGTGGAAGTAACTACCCCAGCTTCATGTATCCATGGCCTCCCTAACAAACAGCTATAGGCGGCACGAATGTCCATGACTTGAAATGTGATCATAAAAGTCTGTAATCCAATAGTCATCGGCAAATCCACCTCACCAATTACCGTTTTCCTTGACCCATCAAAAGCTTTGACAATAACATGACTTGGCTTCATCGGTGGTCCTTGATAAGATAGCTTAGATAGAGTAGTTCTAGGCATCACATTTAGAGACGATCCAGTATCAACCAACACACTGGACAGAGAGTCATTTCCGCAGTTCACAGAAATATGTAAAGCCATGTTATGTTTCCTTCCTTCTTCTGGGAGGTCATCCTCATTAAAACCCAAATTGTCACATGAAGTAATACTACCAATGATGTTGTCAAACTGCTCCATGGTCACATCTTGTTTGACATACGCTTGTTCTAATATTTTTTGGAGTGCTTCCCTATGAGCCTCAGAGCTCATCAGCAATTGCAACACAAAAATCTTTGACGGGGTTTGCAGGAGCTGATCGGCAACCTTATACTCGCTCCTCTTAATCACTTTTAAACATTCATATGAATTTGATAAATTAGATCCACCAGATTGTCCCACAATTGGATCTTTTGAGCCTGTTTGTTCTACCGAGACCTCTTTTTCTTTCGGTGGTACAGTCGGGTAGACTCGACCACTCCTTGTTACTCTGCTGACATCTGCAATGTTAACTACTGAAGGTATAGTGGGCAAAGGCACTTCCTTTCCATTCTCTAACATCGTAGTGTTGTACCTGTAGGGGATGGCCTTACTGGAAGTATAAGGGACAGGTCCAGGCACATTGATTACCAACGGGGTAACAGCCGGTTTTCTGCTATTATACACGATTTCGATACGCTCCACTTCTTTAAAGTGAGGCACTATAACACAAACCTCTTCGGCCCTTTTAATTGAAACCTTCTGATCATCATTTGCCAAACAGTCTTGAATCATGTTAACAGAGGGAGAACCATGCGGTGGTAACGGGTTAACTTGCACATTAGGGTCGGAATCTTTGAAGGACAATATTCCGCACTTAATGAGCCTCTGGACGTCTGCTTTCATACCGAAACAACTTTCAATATCGTGCCTTGGAGCACCTTGATGGTAGGGACAAAACTTGTCAGCTCTATAGGAAGGAGGAAGATTTGTAGGAACCATAGGTGGAGCTTTCGTCTGAATATGAACCTTCTGGACCAGAGCTGGAAACAAATCAGCATACTTCATAGGAATAGGCTCAAAGTTTATCCTTCTATACGCACGACCCTGATTGTTGAATGGCCGATTCTGCTGAGGATACTGCGGATTTTGCTGAGGCTGGGGCTGTTGAGCACTGGGGGACTGAGGTTGTTGATATGATTGCGGATTTTGTTGAGGCTGATAAGCTGGAGCATTAAATACTGGTGATACGGCAGCAACTTGGTGTGATGGCGAATAACTTTTTCTAAATTGCCCCTTTTGAATGGCATTTACACCTTGCTCTTTTTTCTTCACAAAACTACTCCCATACTTCTTAGGAGCAATCTCTTCTTTCGCCAGTCTTCCTTCGCGAACACCTTCTTCTAAGCGTATTCCCATGTTAACCATTTCATTAAAGTCACTGGGTGCACTGGCTACCATCTTCTCATAAAAGAAAGGACCAAGAGTCTTCAGAAAAATCTTGGTCATCTCTTTTTCTTCCAATAGTGGTGTGACTTGCGCGGCCAACTCGCGCCAACGTTGAGCATATTCCTTGAAACTCTCCTTATCTTTCTGCGTCATAGCCCTCAATTTATCACGGTCAGGGGCCATGTCCACATTATACTTATACTATTTAACGAAGACCCCCCCTAGATCATTGAAGGTTCGGATCTTCGTACTATCCAGCCCCATATACCACTTGAGCGCAGCGCCTGTCAAACTGTCTTGGAAGTAGTGAATAAGTAGTTGATCATTATCAGTTTGGGCAGACATCTTCCTGGCGTACATAATAAGATGACTCTGAGGGCAAGTATTCCCCTTGTACTTTTCAAAATCAGGGACCTTGAATTTCGGTGAGACTTTAACATTTGGAACCAAGCATAGCTCAGAAGCACTCTTACCAAACAAATCCTTTCCACGAAGGGCTTTCAACTCCTTTTGCATTTCAGAAAATTGGTCTTGAAATCTGTCAATCCTCTCTTCCAAACCCACAGTTTCGGTCGGCGACCCATGTAAAATTGGTTCATCCAGAATATATGGAACAACGTTCTACATGTGGAGATGCGGTAGTCATCACAGCAGAAACTACAGGAGTAGCTTGAACAGTGGCCACAACAGGGATCTCGGACATAGACGGGCGGTAACCGGTTGAAAAGAAATTGGGTGACAATCCCCACGGGAAACCTTGAGGCATACTGTAGGATATTTCAGCAACAGAAGACACCACTGGGATCGGTGTTGGCGTCACTTCAGAGGTCACAGTCCTTGGAACTTCTTGATTGTTGATCGAGGCTTGATTGGACAAAGCTTCCACTAGACCATTCAACCTCTCCAAACTTTCTTTCAGAACTGCAACTTCATCACGGAGCACTCTGTTCTCTTGCTCTAGTTGATCCATCTTCTGGCGTTGACTAGCTCGAGTGCTGTATCGGTGCTTCAGCTTGTCTGTGGAGATGAAGCAAGAGTGAGACCCTGGAATGCAAACGATGCTATGCTTATGCGAAATGCAAATGAGTATGAAACTTCAAGAAACTCAAATTGTTTTGGTATTGTAACGTTGGAGAAAAACTTATTTTATTTTGATAATCGAAGCATTACAAAGCATAGTACTCTTTTAAGAGTTTATTACATTGAACCAAAAGCAAAAGAGAAACTCGGAGATTTACTCCTTATGCTCCTTCTGTGCGCGAAGCTCTTCTTCTAACTGACTGACACGTTCTTGTAACTCGGCCTTCTCACTAATGAGTCGATCGATACATTCCTTCCAGGCCATAGCTGCTGGGGGAAGATTATCATCGGTGACAGCTTTTGAAGAGGTGTGAGAGGAAAATAAATTCTCTCGCGCCTTCCTTTTCCTTGCAAGCTCTACTTCTGGCAGCCTCTGGGATTTCTCTTTCTCTACCTTGAGTGTGAAAAACTTGTTCCTCCAAGCGGCCTTCAGTTTCCGAGCCTCATCCAAGGCAGCCTTCAACTGATCTACTTCGCTCACATCAAACCAATCAGGATCATGAAAAGCCAATACCACAGGTTCATGGAAAGGAAACGACATCTTGAGGTCGAGAGCTCTTTCTCGCACCCAATGTAGATATTCTTCAGAGACAGCACAATTGGGGTATCCTAAAGCAGCTTTTCCTTCCTTGTTGACATATCTCCATGCATAAATTATGACGGTCTTCAGGTCTGGGTCTTCTCCTTCCTTGAGAAAGATCCCTTCTAACAGAGTCCGGTCAGGTACTTCGATCATAGGATGCCCAAATTGGAGACGAGCCAAAGCAGGGTTGTAACGTATGCATCCTTCTCTCCCAATGAGTGGCATGTTAGTAAACCCTCTGATGCTATGGATCATACATATACCCCCATAGGTAGGGTCATACCACACAATGTTAGAGTGGGTAAGGGACATAACTATCGCGGACCAACAAGGTGATTCTTCCTCTTCCCAAATAGACGGGTGCCGAATTAGGCGAGCAATGAATCATGAATACAACAGAGCGTTACAACAAACGATATGTCCTCCTCCTTCAGCGTTCTTCGAGTGGATTGAATAGTATGTGTCAGCTAGCAAGGTGGGAACGGGATTCATGAGTATGAACAATTTAATTGCATCCATGTCAACAAAATCATCAACCTTTGGGAACCAGAAGATCCCATAAACCAACAAAGCAAAGGTAGCTTCCATGATAAGGACCTCCTTCCTTTCAGCATGGTAACGGACTTTTTCGATCAAGAAATCAGCTGGGAATCCAAGGACTCCTTCCTTGGTGGTCAAGTGTGCTTGAACATCTGCTAGACTGAGATGAGTAGCGTTTGCAACCTCTTGGTGACTGGGCACGTCCTCCTGGCCGGTGAATATAGGTCGGGTCGTCACGGGCATCCTCAAGAGATCAGAATACTCTTCCAGAGTCGGCATCAACTGGTAATCTGGAAAAGTGAAACAATGGTACAATGGATCATAAAACTGAACCAAGGTCTCCAACAGCCCTCCTTTCATCTTGAGTTCGAGAAAACGGAAGACTTCCCCATACTCTGTTGCGAAGGCGTAGCGGTTCTCGATGAGATCTGCTAGTTCTCTCAAGCTTTCAATGTTAGGACTCTGGAAAGTGTACTCCAATGCTTCTCTTTTGAAATCCATGGTTACAATACCTGAGAAATAAAATTGAGTTTCTTGAAATGAATAAAGAAAGAATGCAATGCAAGATGAGTAGGACTTCATGGGATCCCAACTATTTATAAACATTGTGGTAAAATAAAATGTTTTTATTAATTCTGAAATGGAATACAAATAATTGCTGTTAAAAGTCCCAAATAAGTAGCTAAATAAAAGCTAATGAAAGCCCTAAAGAAGCATTGAATTCCGCTGTTTGAGTTCTTCTTCCAACTGGGTCTTCTCACAGATAAGGTTGTCCACAATCAGCTTCCAAATAGTGCATTGTGGGTCGAAGAAAAATAAATCCTCCATGACTTTCCTCTTCTTGCAAGGGAGTAACTCTTCATCCTTTAACTGTAGCTGCTTCTGGAGTTCCTCCTTCTCTTTCTGGAGTTCATCAATCTTTGCAACAGACACTTGATACTTGTTCTTCCATGACTTTAACTCTTGTTGCGACTTCTTCAAAGCAACCTCTAACTTCTCAGTTTCGGACATAAAGAAATAAGTGGGCTCCCTTCTCGGAGGTACAGGACCTTGACGGGAATAGGGCATCTTCAATTTGATTGCTCTCTCTCTAACCCATTGGAGGTAAGGCTCCAAGGACACACAATTAAGTTTTCCAAGGCTTCTCTTTCCTTTCTTATGCAAATGATCCCATGCAGCCAAAATCTTGTCTTGGAGTTCCTTGTCATCCCTAAAGAAAACGCTTTCCACTTGAACACTCTTAGGTGGCTCCTTTAACGAAAATCCCAACTGTCGACGAGCTAAGACTGGATTGTAACTGATCCCTCCATTAAAACTGAGTAACGGTACATTAGCAAAGTCACCACAACCATCAATGATTAAAGTCCCATCATATACTCAGTTATACCAATCAATATCTGAGTGGGTCAACGCCATAACTCTCGGAGATCAAAGTTCCTTGCCGATATTTGTAAAAGAGCTGGACTTCGGTAAGTGTGAAATAAACCACTTGTAAAGCAAAGGTACACAACATGTAATCATTCCTCCACCATAAATATTTAGGAGATGTACAGAATGATAAGTATTTCCCAATAAAGTCGGCACTGGATTATTCTTTAGAAAGATCTTGATGGCATTAAAGTCGAAAAACCCTTCAAATCTTGGGAATAGAAACACTCCATAAACGAGTAAAGCAAAGATTGCTTCGAACGGGGTCTTGTTCGTATAATCAGCATAAAACTTAGCATTGTTGATTAAGAAATCCGTAGTTAAGCCTAGAATACCACCCTTACTAATTAAGTTTCTTCTGACGTCGGATACTTTCAGATAAAGAGCTTTAGCAATATCTCTTTCCTCAGGGTCCTTCTCCAAGAAAGGGAAGGGAGATTTTTCTAGAATAGGTAGACCAACCAAAAAAGAATATTCTTCCAATGTAGGTGAAAGTTGAAAGTCCGAGAACGTGAAACAATGGTAAAGCGGATCATAAAACTGCAATAAAGTGGAAATAAGTCCTTCGTTTACTTGGCAACTTAATAAAGATATCAGCTTCCCATACTTGCTCTTGAACTTCCCTTGGTCTTTAATAAAGGTCACCAACTCCTTTAGGTCATCCAATTTAGGACTTTTAAAAGTGTATTTCAAAGTGCGTCTTTCATTAGAAGTCATAGCGACCTACAATGTTCATAAACAAAAGGGGATCCCATGAAATCTTAATGCGAAATGATGCCATATGAATGCAACAAACACAAGTAGGCACATAAGGACACACAAAGATAAACAAACAAAAGGTCCTAGGTTTGCATCAAGCGTAGAGCCAAAGGGTGTACCCATTTCCCAAAGGACGAGGAATATGGGTTATTTGTACCTGCAGAACAAGGTTCTAATAAGGTTCCCAAAGTCATTAGCTCATCTTTCGGATATTATCAATTTCCCAATTACTCGGTGATTAATAATATTCTTAAGAGAACTTCTTTTGAGTGTAGCATCGCGTAGCACTATTTCGGGTGTACTCCCTCATAGTCCCGCACTACCTCCTAATAAAGGCCAAAGTGGGGTTAAGGTAACTATGGTCCTCAATATCATAGACTCCAATCGAAAATAGTAAAAGTCTTCACAATTACTCGTTCTACCGAACTATTTTCGAAAGGGTCTCAACTAAGCGTGATTTTCAAGTCAACTTGGTCGGGATTCAACTCCCTATAAGTCTCGTCGAACATATCACTATCCTATCTTAAGTTCACTCAAGTCCGGGTGTAGGACTTTGTCTTACCACTCAAAGGTATCAACCCAAAAGCAATAGATAAACATGTATACAATTAAGCAAATATAAACAAATATGTAAACAACATAGGGAAACCCACTAGAGGTCCCCAGTGAAGTCGCCATTTCTATCGCGGTGAAATTTGGATGCCAAACTATTGATTAGTTTGAATCTTTAATTCAATTTGCAACCAAACTTTGATTTGTCCAAAGGAAGGGATAAAGATCGAAATTCCCACAATGCAATGCAAATGCAAGCTAGAGAGTTTTAGGTTCGGGGGTTGGTTAAACTTAGGGAAGGTGCTAGCATCCTAAGTTTCTGTAGTACTCTACAGGAACCTCTTGTTTTATGTTTGTTTATTGCTATGTGTTTATCTGCTTAATGGTTGAAAGACCTAGGGGTTTATTTCTAAGTATACTCGATAAGACGTTGCATCTTATGCCTACATATCCTTACGGGAGTGGACTCAGAGTACTTGTAGTTCCCCTAAAGGGTTTGAGGAGTTCCTTGACTGTGGTCAAAGTTCCTACAGGTTTAGGGTAGTTGATTGATTGAGTTTAGGAGAAAAGACGAGTTATCATTTTAAGAGAGATTTAACCGCCACAAGGTGTAGGAAAATAGTCTTTGCATCGTCTTAAGAGAAGGGATCAAGTACTCGGATAAGGATCAACGAGGTACGCCTCTATCTCTCTTAAGGCAAAGTTCCTATGAGTTGATTGTATTGTTGTGGGGTGGAGATTCTATCTCGCTTAAGATGATTAACATCTATTCTCTATCGTTTGAATATTTTGTATGTTGAGTTGTATTGTTTTCCTATGTTGTAAAAGATAAATAACGGTCCTTCCTATGGGGTTGGGATCTATCTTAAGCGATCAACTTGAATGGGATCAAGGATCGTATGGGGAGAATGATGCAAATGTGAATGTATACGCACGATTGCTGAGATCATGCGCAGATTCTTCCTTTGGACGGATGCGATGCGGAAAGTAAATTACGATAATATAAATGCGGAAATATAAAGTTGCGAATAAAGTAAAGGCGGATAAATAAACATACATGTACGCATGAAAGCGCTGAAGTGTGTGAGAGTGAGTGGTGAATATGAGTGTGCACGGTTAGGTTGTATTTTACGATGTGGGTTGATTTTAGTTGATTGAATTGATTTTAGTTATAAGAAAATGTTGATTTGGGTGAATTGATTTTAGATGAGATTAAGATTAAATTCTAAGGTTTTTAATAAAATATTACAATGATTTAATTATTATTTAAAAAGGTTAAGTGAAGTAATTATTTTATTATGGCTATTTCTAAAAGTTAAATTAAATTAATATTGATTTAATTATTTATTTCTAAAAGTTGATTAATATACTAATGATTTTATTATTAACTAAATAAATTGACAAGAATGTGTAATTACTTAAAAGTCTTTTCTTTTTATTATAGTGAAGGAATACTATTTTGAAAGGTTATTAAAATAAGAGATTTAAAATTAAATTAGTGAAATATGTTAATAGGCATTAATAGGAAAAAAGTTGCTTTTAGTTTTTTTTTTAAGAGAGATTATGAGATTAATTTAAATTGGAAATAAATAAATGATTAAAAAGGGTGAATTATTTTAGAGCCTAATTAGCTAAATAATTAGAAAAAAGGATTAAAAAAACTGATTTAATTAATTAAAGGGGTATTAATTTATTTAGGAAAAAGGATTAGTTATTTGATTAATAAAAAAGCAGATTGAATATTGATTAAAAGGCTACCGATTAAAAAAAGATTAAATAAAAAAAAGGTGGATTAGTGGGTGATTAACATTTACGTGTGGGTTTAGGAGAGGTTTACGCGTGGTGTTGTGTGTGCGAAGGAATCAAACTGCAATTGCAAACGAAAGAAAGCAAGAACGAAACGGAAAAAGAAAAAGAACCCTAGTCCCCCCATTTTCGTCCCCAAATCGGACCCAAGTCGTCTCGTCTTTCCTCTCTTATCTCGCGATTGGTTTCCTTCTCGCCATTTCCTTCAACCTGCAACATTAACAAACAATCAAAGCAATCTCAGTACTTTATCAAGAATGGAATTTTACCAAAGCTTTGTGACGGTGTCGTTTGTGGCGGCGGAGTGGATTCGCGGCGGCGGATTGGATTCGTCAAGGAGAGATAAGTTTTCTTTTTCAATCTATTAGGTTTTACGGAAAAATGTGTTTGTGGCGATTCCAATCCCCCTCATTTTGTCTCTTAAGTCTCCTCTTTATAGGCTTCAAATGAGTATCTCTGATTAAATTGGTTTGAAAGCTTGATTTGGATTTTCCGTTTTAGTTTGGACAGATTTTGAAAAGTTTCCTCTTTTGTCCAATTTCGTTTAATGCTTGTTAAATGAAAATCCAATCTCTGATAGGGATCTTTTCGAATCTTTCTCTCATACGGGTATATTCCTCAAAGGAATACTAGTTCTGATTTGTGTTTTGGGCAGGTGCAGATAGCAGATGATTTGGGCCAAAGGGAAACTAGCAGTCCAGACAGAGTTCGTTTGTTGGAGATGAAGGGCTTCCACGGGAGCAAAGTTAGGGGTGAAGGGTAGCAATTGCAGGTTATATTCTTTCCTTCTTAGCTGTGGGTTTGCTGAAACAATTCCTTAAAGATGTCTTCCTGTTCTCTAACTGCGATTATGGTCATGGTTTGCAGGAGATCCCAAATGCAGGAATCACTGATGTTTTGAAACTGGACTTGAGTGCATCTTGAAGCACCTGTTTGGCAGACTTGATTTAAATTCTGGCTGAATTTGAGCCTTAAGTTGAAATGTGCACTGGTAATTTTGCATACATCTATTGTTGCAGGTTTTGTTTTGTATATTTTACCATTTGTAAATGTTGATGTTAGAAACAAATGTCTCCTGAATTTGTTTGTCTGTTGGTCTATATGGGAAAATAGAATCCAAGCCAAATTACTTGCGAAATTCGGTTTCTCGGTTGATTGAGTTATTGAACCTTTGTTCTCTTGTTCTAAGCAGGTAGTTCAGGGACTGAGGCGGTTGTTACGTTCAAATGAACCAAGGCCATAGAGAAACTGGTTGTACGCGGTTCTGGTGAATGTTGGTGCGGGTGTTGGCATTCGGTCTCAAACTCTAGTTCCGATGTGAGTTACTGAACACTACCTCCTTCCCACTTCATAAGTAAACGGCTGATGACCTCCCGGGTAAGGAGTTTGGCTCTGAGACTGTCCTTTCTTAATCCTACTGCTATTGTCGAATCAAGGCTACTACCCGTGCTTTCTTCATGTACTTTAATTCAATGAATATTAATGATTTGCTCGTGAAACTCTGTGTTTCAACAGGTTTTGAGGAGTCGCAGCATGATGTCGATAACTAACTTGGGAATCCTCGTCTTTTATCCAACATGTTCTAAACTTGATTGTGTTAGTCTGTGCTAACAGTTTCAACATCAATTGTCTTAAATGCCAGGAACATTGTCGTATCCAGAGTCATTCGCCATTGCGGTTTGCTTTGGTGTTGCGTGTCTTCAACAAACCATTTGGAAGATGATGTGCTATTTCTCGCTAAAGTGACCAGTCTCCTTGTGATTCTAAACTTGTAATCACGAGAATCTGCTCTAGATCTATATGCAGGAAAACCAAAGCAAGCATCAACTTCGAACGCGTTTTCACATTGGCTGACAGACGTGAGGACATGTTCAGTAGTGACAATAGTAGAGGTTTTCCTTCGGTTGACGGTGCAGGAATGTTCAGCACGGAACGGTCTTGGGTGTCGGCTGTTTGAAATGGTTCTTGAGTTGAGTTGTTCAAAATATGTCACCTACATTGAGGTAGTGACTCCCCCTTAAAGTAATGCGTTGAGCTGCTATTTGCATTTGATAACAACTTGTTGCTGCTCTATGAATATTCCAACTGATACATTTAATTCTTGTAGGTTTAATTAGGTGGCCGGACGTGTTCTTTGGAAGTTTGAATGTGGCGGGACTGGACATCAGGAATCGTCACATGTATCCCTCTGAATTTTAAGCTCTGCCCTGCTGGTTTTGACAAGCCATTAACTATCTCCTTGTAAATCCAGGTGCGAAACATGAAGGAGGGAATTTCGGTTTGGGGTCTCTTGGATGGTTTGGCGAATCAGGAAGCATTGAGGACTTCCTGGCTACTCGGGGAGAAGGAGTTAGAAGAGGGTCAGTTGATACATTAAATCTTACATTGGAAGATATAGCTGGGAAACAATCTTGAAGGGTAAAATTTAACCAAATACAGAGGCTGCCTTAGTGTAACGCTGAAATATCGAAAGGTGAGGGGAAGTAACAAATGCTGGTGCTACTTAAACTCGGGTTTTTATTAAGTCTTGTGATTATCCTGAGATTAAAAGTGTCTCACTCAATGTGATGTTATCTTAATTTGTTTTGGTGCATACTGAGATATTTGTCACATTCAAATATATAGAGTGGAAGGAGTGCTTTTGATGGATCTTATGTTGTGAATCAAATCTGCATCGGTATTCAGAGATTGCGTGAGGCTACAAGTAAAACCACAGAGCTCGGTATGTCCCTGATGAGAGGCATGATGCATACAGCTGACCTTTCTCGACGAAGGATTGGTTTTCTTAGGAGAAGTAAAACACTTTGTAAGTAACTCAATTGCTCTTAAATAGATGGTTGCTTGTTTTCATTTTAACTTAACATGTTTGATCCTTTTATTCTGATCGTATTTTAAAGCTTGCCGTAACTGCGTCTGAGAACGGTTCTGGAACCGTGATGAGAGTGTTCGGTCCTTAAACACGGTGTTGTTCTGTTCTGATGCAGGTGGTTTGGTATAGGTGTTGCGTATCAGCTACTTCTTTAGCTTTCCTTCACGAAGTTTGCGGTTTCGCCAGTTACGGTAATGCAAGACTCAAGAAGCAAATGGTTGGAGGCTATGTGAGGGCACTAGCTTGTTTCGTCATGATTTGTGAAGTCTTTATGAGTTAAAATTCATAACACAAGGACCAAATGTTTGTTGTGATCTTGCAGGAAATGGAGTGGTCAAGCTGACGGCAGAAATCCCAGCGCCTATTTGAAGGTCCAATTCTGGAGGTATGACCGGTGTCGGTAGCCGTCAAATGCTAAAGCGTTTTCGGAGGCACTTAATATAGTCTTGTCCCAATTCTTCTTCCACTGTCTGTTTCGTATTTGATTTCGAGAGCATGACGTCAAAGTAGTTACTGTGCTTGCTGAAACTATACTTCAATTCCATATTTGTACTTTTGTAATGCCGTGAAACCGAGGCTTAGGACAGGGTACGGGTACTTGCACATGGTTGTAATAGAGCTTATGTACAAACTTAAAATTTTGAATCAAAGCTATGAGAAACCATGCATTGACCATTGCAATTACTTAATAAACTAGTTGTTTTAAAATTGCACGGACACCAACAATATAATGGATATCCAATGATCCAAATAATTTCCAATGCACCTCATCAATATAGTGACAAATGACCAGCATGTGACATAGGTGATTACAACCTTGAAATTCCTTGAGATTTCTATCATGTAATTTGGCATGGACCTTGTATGGAAGAAAACTTAGAGGAAGATTGCAGTAACTTCTGTTCTTTGCATCTTAATGAAATGATTTATGAACCATGATAGAGGTTTGGATCTCGAACTCATGATTTGGCCAAATAAATATTGCCGGAAGTGGTTTGAACCAATCTTGTATCTGAAAACTCTCGAGTTGCGTACCCCTGGAGGAACTCCAATGTGACTTAAGGTTTTGATGAATTAGCCCGTCTTGACAATATATCACTCTGACCTTATTCACGATTTCATCTACTTGCCATATTAAATTATCCGCCAAAATTGAACTATTTTCCAAAGATGAAAACCCAGCCTCATAAAATGGTAATATATCCTGACATGAGAGTTATGCCTTAAAGGAACCTTGAGGTGAGCAAAGAAAATCCTGATAACCTCTTTGAGGAAACGACCAGACGGTCACCTTGAAATATTGGGCTGTAAGGGTTTACACTTGAAGTTACCACACCTGCGCCAACTGGTTAGTCATAATAAACACGCCTAAAAAGATGTAGAGATAAAATGCAAAAGGAGGCGGGATCTTAAGGTCAAAAATTAGGGTGCAACAGTAAGCCGAATGAGGGAGGAAGGTGGAAAGTTTCGTGGACTGGATGGAGATGTTGGGCCTTGGGCCCAATTGTGTCAGCTTCTGGACCATACCCCTGTTTCCACGCTCGCACCCCCCGCCATTATTTTTTTCTTTTTTGGCGAATGGATTCTTTGTTGGGCTGGGCCTAACGAGCTGACTGCACCCCTGAATTCCTGCGCACACCCCTCGTCCCCCTTTGTGTTCTTGTTGTTGGGCTGGGCCCAACGTGCATTTTTGCTGGCCTTACACTTTACTTTCCCATTACACCCATGTTTCCCTTGTTTTGTTATTTTTCTGGCTTGTTGTATTGTGGGTTGGGCTCAGTGGTGTTTTTTCTGCTTTACCCCTGTTTAGTTGTTGTACCCCCTCCCCTTTATTTTAATTTTTGCTTGTATTGGACATTTGCCTGTAATAGTTGTAGTTTTATTTTTTTTTCTATTTTTTCTTCTTAGGAATTATAGTTTAGAATATTATTACATATTTTTAATATAGATTTTATATTTTAGAATTTATATTCTATTTTTATTTTAGGATATTATAGAGTTTTACATAAAATTTATTATTTTTCCTTAGATAGTATTTCTTTTAATATTGTATATAGAATTTTCATTTCTATTTTTCTTATAGAATATTATAGCGTTTTAGGATAGAATTTCCATGCTATTTTTCTGTATGCAATTTCCTTTATATTGCTTTAGAGTATTTTCTATTAGGAATTTTTTTGCTAACTTTAGGAGTAGAATATTATTTCCATTTGTTATTGGATTTCTCTCCTCGTTTCTCTTCTACTATCTGATTTTATTTTGGATTTTATTTCGGGATGGCCGTGTGACATGATTCAATTGGAGAATGATTTTCAATATCATTTCTCTATCTTGTCTTTGACACGGATATCAACACGCTACCTCTTAGAGTTTGATTTGTCGTATAAGTCAAATCATGACGGTCTAAGCATTACATTGGTTCTGATTCGAGCGTCCTCATCAAGGATCCAGAGAGGAGAAGATTGGAATGGAGCTTGCGCACATGTCGAGGGCCAACGGAGCCGCTTCATTCGATATCATCTTTCTCATTCAAGTCTTCGTGCAACCGTCAAGTGTTGTGAGTTGTGGCATTAGATACGTAGGAAATGACAGTTGAGGGGTTTCCTCTCAATCGTCTAGAGTGTTTAGTATGGTACCCTTTGGGTGACATACGACGCATTCGCTCCTATGTCTTAGGTCCTTGCGTGTGTGTCCCGAGTTCCTTCCCGTTTAGGCATGTTAGGCCTGCCTCCTCTTTGTTCTCGCCCCCGTGCGATCGAAACCCTTTTCTCTCGCATTCAGGCGATTGAGACCCCTTCTCTTGCCCCTGTGCAATCGAGACTTGTTTCCCATTGTTGGCCGAACTACGTTTGCTCTGATCTCTCGTACCAGAAGAGAGTACGTAGGCATAGGATTGCGATGATCCTAGCGAGCTCCCTTTTTCCCCGTTGCTGTAGTTAGCTGAACTACAACTGCTCTGATTTCTTGTACCAAACGAGAATATGTAGGCATAGGATGCGATATCCTAGCGAGCACATTAACAACTAACTTCTCTGTTCTCTCGTTGTCATGCGATCGAGACTTTCCCGCTAACGACTAATCTTTCCTTTCTCTTGCCCTAGCGCAATTGAGGCAGACCGTAGTTCTAGTTCCCGTAGGTTCCCATGCCTTCAAACCAATGACATACTACGTCCGTTCTACCGCAAACAGGTAACGCCTAAGTCTCCGTAGAGCGAGCAGTATACACCTAACTGCTAGAATGCGTACGCTAGTATCGTCAATCCTTTCTCTCACCCCTGTGTGATCGAGAACACCCCGGTTTCCCGTAGTTAGCCCGAACTACGTTTGCTCTGATCTTTCGCGCCGTGTGAAAGTACGTAGGCACGAGATGCAATATCTCGACGAGCAATCTTCCCCCGTAGTTTCCCGAACTACATTGACTCTGACTTTCCCATTGCACGAGGGAATACGTAGGCATAGAGCGCGATGCTCTATCGAGTCAGTTTCTTTCCGTTTAGCTTTAGCAGCCGTAGATAGATTGTTTTTCACCCGTAGACAAACCAACAAGTATGGATCCCATCGAGTACGATGGACATGAGGGGTGTTAATACCTTCCCCTTACGTAGCCGACTCTCGAACCCAGACATGGTTGCGATGACCTTGTCTTATACCTTTTCGTGTGGGTTTTTCCGATCGTTTCCTTTCCCTTTCTGTGGAATAAATAACGAAAGGTGGCGACTCTTCTGTTTTGCCGGCACCTTATTTTCGCGGTAGCGACACCCTACTTTCAATAATTTCTCATGAAGTGACCTCAACAGAGTCTTGATCTCTGACACATCACAAACTAACCTTTCATCTGAGGCTTCTTCTATAGCATTAACTCCTTCATAATTTGGCAATGGGTTACTTTTAACATTAGGCGGTACATCATCAAAAGACAAAATCTTCTTCTCTATGAGCTCCCTGACAATATGTTTCAAACTAAGACACCCCTCTAAGTCATGGCTGGCGGCACCTTCATGAAAGGCACAATGAGCATTCGGATTGTAATGAGGTGATGAAGTGTCTGAAGGTGTATTCAATAGTCGCGTTGTTACAAGCCCTTGTTGCACCAAAGTCGGGTACAACTTTGTATAAGTCATTGGTATCTGAGGAAATGGAGGCCCCGTTACTGATCTTCGATTTTGGTAATTCTGCCTTGGTGCCTGAGCCCTGGGATGCTGATATTGATGATAGGGTGGAGCGTTGGGCGCTCGTTGATACCCTTGCTATTGAACTGGTTGATACATGGGTGCTGGTTGCATTGTCTGGTAACTTGGAACAGGGTGATTGAAAGCGGGCGCTATGGCTGCCACGTATGGTGGTTGAGCATACTATACTGGATACATTGGTGGTTGTGTCAAATTTTGTTGAGGTTGATGAACATAACCTTGTGGAGGCTGTTGAACATACCCTTGTGGAGGTCTTTGATATCGTTGTTAAGGCTGCTTCCAAGACTGATTCCTTTTCCCCATTGTTATGGCGTTCGTTTCTCCCTCCTTATGAAAATTACCACTGAATTTCTTAACATTGTTATTGTTGGAACCACTGGAACTACTAGTCATCTTTCCATTCTTCAATCCCAATTCTACTCTCACTCCCACAGCTACTATGTCAGAGAAACTCGATGTTACACTGCTAATCATCTTCTCATAAAATTCAGGTCTTACCGTATCCACAAACCAATCTGTCAATTCTTTCTCATTCAAAGGAGGTTCTACCTGAGAGGCAGTCTCCCTCCAATGTTGTGCATACTCTTTGAACGATTCCGAACTCTTCTGTGTCATACTCAGCAATTGTCTTCTGTCAGGGGCCAAATCCATATTGTATTTGTAATGCTTCATGAAAGCATCGGCCAAGTCTTGGAAACTATGAATGCAAGACTGATCTAAACTCAAATACCACTTAGCAGGGGCTCCTTTCAAGCTATCCTGGAAACAATGGATCATTAGCTTATCATCTTCTACATGTGCAGCCATTCTTCGGTAGTACATGATCAAATGTGTTCGAGGACAAGTAGCACCGGTGTACTGATCAAAGTTGGGGATTTTGAATTTTGGCGGGATTACCAATCCAGACACTAAACACATATCTCTAGCATCAGTACCAAAGATATCATTTCCTTCCATGGCTCTAACCTTCCTCCCTATAGTTTCTACACTCTCCTTCAATTTATCATGTCGTCCACTTCCTTCTTCAGACCCATTAGGAATTTCAAACACTGGTGGATGGTTGTGAAAAACAGGGCGCACTTGAGTTTGCACAGTGGTTGGCGTATAAGTCGGAACAGCCCGGGGAATTTCTGCCCCTAGAGGAACTGACTGTTGACTGATTGGCGGCGGTGGTACAAAACCCGGTACGAACCCATATGGTGGAATACTTGCAACAGTGACTGCCGTTGGGATCGGCTCCACAACTACGTTAGTGATCTCAGAAACTACAGTGGGTTGAGTGTCCATTTTTGCATTGATGACTTGTAAGACCTCCATGATTCGTCCTACGCTTCCTCGTAAATCTTCGAGTTCATTGTCAACCCTATCCAGAGCCGCATTGTGTTCTTCCATTCTTTGGCGAGCTTGGGCTCGTGTGTTGTATTGATGGCGAGGATTCAGTATGATTCTGGAGATAAGACAGCGAGATGAGACACAGCACAGGAAATGCACATGAAATGCTATGGGTGCAAATGCAAAATGCAAAAATTAATCATTCAAGGAAACCAAAGAAATATTTGCAAAAATTATAACAATGGGGAAATAAAGCAAATTCAAAGTCTTCATAGATTAATAATTGGGAGTTTTACAACAACAATCTGAAACTGGAATACAAGTCTTCAATACAGATACATGATAAAATAGCAACAAAAGACAAAAAGATCCTAGATCTTCTGGTTGGAGGGTCCTTCTTCTGGTTAACTCTTCTTCCCACCTTGATGGACCAACTCTTGAAGCTCTTCCTTCTCTTGCATAACCTTGAAATACTTATCTCTCCAATCTTTCCCTTCTTTTTCAGCTTTTGTCAAAGCAGCTTTCAATTCTTCCACAAGAGTAAGTTTTGTTGAGTCAGGCTCAAAGCGAGTAAAGAACATCTTCAATGCTGCTTCTTTCACCCATGATAAGTAAGATTCTGAAACAGTAGTGTCATGGTAACCTAAAGCAGTTACTCCCCTTGTGTGGATGTGACGCCAAGCATACACAGTCCGAGCCTTGTAAGCGGGATCCTTTCTTTCTTCAATGTAGAAGCTTCTCAAAAGGGTTGGGTCTGGTTCATTCTCCATCGGGTGCCCCAACTGGCGACGAGCTAAAATAGGATTATAGCTAATGCAACCATCAATGCTGATAAGTGGTACATTTGGGAAATCCCCACAGCTTTGAATCATGGCAATCCCTCCATACATAGGGTCATACCACTTAATATCTGAATGTTTGAGTAACAACAACTTCTCTATCCATGAGAGTCCATTCTGCATATCCCAGAGTGCTGGAAGCCTTGGCAAGTGCGAAATAAACCACTTGTATAGAAGAATAATGCAACACTCAATCTGTCCAACTCCATGACGGTTCCTACGGTGGATGGAAAAGTACACATCAGCCAATAAGGTAGGTACATGATTCTTGATTAAGAAGAGGTTGATTGCATTCGCGTCCACAAAATCATTAGCAGTTGGAAACAGGAAAAGTCCATAAATTAGCAAAACCAGAATGGCTTCAAATGCTTCAGAATTCTTCAACTCGGCATATCATTGAGCTTTTTCATACAGGAACATAGCTGGAAATCCATATAGCCCTCCCTTAGCAGTCATATGAGATCATACTTCATTCACTTCCAAATGTGCGGCCTCTGCAATTACTCTTTCACTAGGAGTCCCTTCTCTTCTAGAAAACGGTCTAGGAGTGATGCTTACTCCCATCAGGGCAGATTATTCTTCCAAGGTCGGCAGGAATTGGTAATCTGAAAATGTGAAACAATGATAAGTTGAATCATAAAACTACACGAGTGCTGACAACATCTCTTCATCCACTTGAACTTCTAGTAAAGACAGCATGTTCCCATACTTCTCTCTGAACGCCTCGGAGTCTTCTACTAAACTTCCCAGTTTCTTCAAATTTGGGCTTCGGAACACAACCTCTGCTTTCTTTCCAGAATTCATCCTATAATATCTGCAAAATAATCTTTAGTTCCTTGAATGATTAATAAATGTGAATGCAAATGCGCAAAGTATCATGGAACTCAGATTCGATAAACATCAAAACATTGTTGATTTAAATTCATTGGATTACAAAATTTTAGTACATCTTACAAAAGTCTCAAACAGAAAGCTAAATAAAAGCTAACAAAAGTCCTAAGAAGGTTCTCCTAGTAGTCTCAAGTTGAGCCTCTCAATCTCCTTCTCCATCTGCGCCTTCTCAAGGATGAGCTTATCCACTATTAACTTCCATGGAGTCGACTGAGGGCTAGAAGAAAATAAATCTTCTTGTGCCTTTATCTTCTTGCAGGAGAGTACTTCCTCATTCTTCAACTCTAATTGCTTCTGGAGCTCTGCGTTTTCTTCAACAACCACTTGGTACTTGTGCTTCCAAGTGTCTTCGGTTTGTCGCGCCTTGTTCAAAGCAATCCTTAACTTCTCCTCTTCAGACATGAAGATCAAGGTGGGCTCCTCTTTTAAAGCCATGGGTTCCTGTCGAGAATAGGGTATCTTCAACTCTATGGCTCTCTTTCGGACCCATTGGAGATAAGGTTCTAAAGAGACACAATTGGGTTTCCCCAAGTCTTTCTTTCCTTTTTTGTGCAAATGACCCCAGGCGTTTAGAATCCTCTCTTTCTGCTCTTGATTATTACCCTCTTCTTTAAAGAAAATACTTTCCACGTGAACACTGTTGGGTTTGTCTTTCAAAGGATATCCCAACTGTCGACGAGCAAGGATCGGGTTGTAACTGATTCCTCCATTGGTACCAAGAATAGGTACATTACCGAAATTTCCACAACTATCAATGATCATTATCCCATCATATTCACGGTTATACGAATCAATATCAGAGTGCGTGAGAGCCATAATCTTCTGTGACCACCACCCATTCTTCGGATCCCAAAAGGCGTGAGCTTTAGGTAAGTGTGAAATAAACCACTTGTATAATAAAGGAGCACAACAAGTGATCATCCCTCCCTTGTGGAAATTCATGAATGAACAGAATGATATGCGTCTGCTAACAGAGTAGGTACAGGGTTTTTCTTCAAGAAAATCTTAATGGCATTGAGGTCTACAAAGTTTTCAAAGCTGGGGAACAGAAAGATGCCATAAATGAGCAAGGCAAGGATAGCCTCGAATACATCCATGCTCAAATGATCTGCGTAGTACTGAGCCTTTTCGATCAAGAATTCTGCATTCAACCCAAAAAACTCCTCCTTTTGCGGTCATGTTCTTTTGAATATCAACTAATCCAAAACGTGTGGCTTTGGCAATATCTTGTTCTTTAGGGTCCTTCTCCATGATCGGAAAAGGAGAATCTTCAAGAATAGGCAAACCAACCAACTGAGAGTATTCTTCTAGTGTGGGCGCTAGTTGATAATCGGGAAAGGTGAAACAGTGGTAGAGCGGATCATAAAACTGGAGAAGCGTAGAAAGAAGTCCACTGTCCACTTGTATCTTCAATAGCAACAACAGCTTCCCATATCTAGTCTGAAAACCCTCTGGATCTGCCACCAAGGCACCCAACCTCCTTAGGTCATCTAGTTTAAAACCTTTGTAAGTGTACTTCAATGTTTTCTTTCTTTCACTATCCATGGCGATTTCTGATGTTTACAAACAAAAAGAATCTGAGTTCCATGAAACTTTTATGATATGATGTTCATGAATGCAAGAATGCACAAACACAGGTAAATGCAAAGATCACATATATGCACAAGCACAAGCTTAGGTTTAAAGGACGAGCGTGGATCCAAGGTCTACCCATCCCAAAAGATATGTACTAGGGATTTCAAACATGTAGAGCAGGGTGCTAAATGGTTCCTAGAGTCATCAACCCATCTTTCGGATATTATCAACTTCCCAAATTACTTGGTAATCGATAATATTCTCAAGAGAGTCTCGTCCAAGTGTAGTATCGCGTATCAACTACTTCGGAAATACTTCCTTATAGCCATCGCGCTACGTCCTAGTAAGGCCAAAGTGGGGTAGAATGTAATCTAAAAGTCCACAATGTCATGGGCTCCTTCGTCGAAAGTATCATTGTTTTCACGAATACTCGATCAACAATACTAAACTCTCAAAAAGGCCTACACTGAGCGGTGGTTTCTCAAGTTAGCTTGGTCGGGAATCAACTCCCTATAAGCCTCCTTGAATATACCACCATCCTATCACAATTGTACTCAAGTCCGGGTATAGGACCTTCTCACCACTCAAAAAGGTCCCAAGATCCAACAATCAAACAAATATACATAAATATACATGTAAAGCAAATATAGCACATAAACAAACAAAATAGGCTAAACTCTCAAGTTTAAGATATTCCCCAGTGAAGTTGCCATTTCTGTTGCGGTGAGAATCATGATACCAAGCTATTGAGTTAACTTGAATCTTTAATTCATAGAGTTCACAACCGGACTTTAACTTATCCAAAGGAAAGGTTTAAAGAAAGAAAAACCCTTTTTGCGATGTAACAACAATGCTAAGAGATTCGGGGATCGGGGGTTGGTTATGCATAGGTTAGGTATTTCACATCCTAAACATCTGTAGTACTCTACAGGAACCTCTTGTTTGTTGTATGCTAAGTTTGCTAAGTATTTGCTACGGATTGGGTAAAAGGTGTAAGTAAAAAACCTAAAGATATATACACTAGGTTTGCTCACAAAGACATCGCGTCCTCTGCCTACGTATCCTAACTAGGATAGAATCAGAGCAATCGTAGTTCACCTCACTAAGTTTGAAGAACACTTGATTATGATCAAGGTTCTAAGGGGGACAAACATGACAATGTTTGTGTAGAGTTTAAGGAAACTCTCTAGTTCTAAGTTGAACACTCAAGAAGGAGAAGTAAGTAATCATGACGATGATTCTTACATAGAGTTGACGAACTCTATCCTAAGTTCTAATTGAAAGAGCACTCCTAACAAGGGCAGGCTTTGTAGACTTTAAGCAAAGTCTAAAGGGCGGGTTCTACTTAGCTAAGCGCATGAATGACTTAACAAAGTCAAGGAAGAGGTGAGTTATCTATGACCCAAGGGTCAAAAGAAAGATTTTCCTTTGGAAGGATAGAAAGGGAGGCAACTTGGATGAGAACTAAAGAGTTCCATCACTTGGGGAAAACTAAACTTTAACAAAGCATTAAATATTAAACAGGGATCAATACAAGAAACATGGTTACGACCGAGCATATACAAGCATGTTATAACAGGCAAGTACGTCAAAATAGGAGGAAAATAGATAAATTCATGGTGACAACCAAAAGCTTCAACATGTTAACAAACACAAAGGAATCAATCGTGAGCAAATCTTACAAGATAAAATCAAACATGGTTCAAAAGAAATTCAACAAGACGCAAGGTAACATCCCTAAAAAGTAAACAACCTTCAAGTTGGCAATAGGAATTATGGATATGAACCAATTAAAATATTCTTCCATTAAATAAAACTAGGCAATATTATGAACATTTTGCAAAAAGAATGGTCTAAAAATAATAAAATGTGAAGAAGTTATGGAATATTGAATTTTGTGAAGGAAAAATAAATAAATGAGTTATAAAAAGAAAGAAGTGGTCATACCAAGAATTGAACTCATGCCCTCATATTTGCAAACTCAAAATAATACCATTTAGCCAACTGCATGCATATGTACATGGATGGAAAAGAATAACAAAATGATGAAAACATGGAAAATCAGAAAAATGCCAAAAAAAGGGTCATCACTGAGGATCGAACCCAGGCATGATAGGTGAAAGGCACATGTTATAACCACTGGGGTGGCGATACATCGGTGTATTTAGCCACCCCAAAAATACATAAGGCTTCCTTTGGGTTAAAAATCTGGGCCAGGCTTCAAGGCAAAAATGCAAGGGAGGATTAACTTCAAACTTCCTCAAAAATATATCAATTTTTGCAAACCAATAGTCTAACTCACTCAGAAATTAACAAGGAACATGATGGTATCAATGGATTTGTGAAATGATGCTTTCAATCAAAAACACGAAGGAAAATGCATTTTGTCATTTTGAGTTGCATAATGGTATCCAAAGCACAAACAGAGCTCATTCTTAGCAAACAATCATGGTGTACAAACTAAAATCATGTTAACAGATGATTTGCACACATAAGGCTCGGTCACAGATCAACATAAATGGAAATGGCTCAACTGATTGCAAATATAACATGAAGATGAGCAGGCTGTCAAAGTGTAAGATAGGGGTACAAATTGGCACAGTTCAAGTGAGGTTTAGTTCTTACACATACAAGCCCTAATCATGTTGACAAAAGATCTTATGCTCATGAAACAATCCAAAATACTTCAAACAGAACAAATGTATGGTGTGTGTGCAGCTGTGGTTTGCAAAAAAGTTGTTTTTGAACGTAAGTTAAGGATGCAGGCTGGTACAGTCAAAACTGAGTGGTTTCATGTCATGTAAATGATATACACACATCACATATATTCCAACAGATGATTTCATGCTCAAGGATCAGTTCAAATCACTCCAAATAGAAAAAGGTATATTGGTTGCAATTATAGCATGGATGTGATATAAGCTGCCAAAGTTCAAATGAAGTAGATTCAGATCAAATGCACATTACATACAATTTTCAAATGTGTCAACAGATGATCTCATGTTCATGCATCAATCAAAGCATGCTTTAAACATTAAAGGTATGTGATGCAGCTGTCATGGCAGGATGAGGTATAAGACTGTCACAGTTCAAGTAAGGTTAAATTTTCATACACATTGGCCTACAAACTCTAACCATGCTGACAGATACTTCATGTTCAAAAATTACTCAAAAAATGCTTTAAACATGAAAGGTAGGTTGTGTGTGGCTGTGAATACAAAACGGTTTTGACAACAAGATGATGAGGCAAATTGGTTCAGTTCAAAATGAGGATTCAGTCATGAAATAAACACACACACACATCACATATATGCTTAACAGATGATTTCATGCTCAAACTTAATCATACATCATTGAAAACTGGATTTGGCATATTGGCACCTATGAAATGCAAAACAGGTTCATTATGCAGCAGGATAGGTCATGGCATATTCAAGACAGTTATGCATCACACACAGACTTAAAACGTGTTAATTGATGATTCTAGACTCATAGATCAATGAGAAATAACCTGAAATAGAACTGGACATGTTGTTGGTGGTATAAGGCTTTGAAAATGCAAGTTTGAAAGTGAACAACTGTTTTAAAAATGCAGGGCAGGTTTGATCATGCAAATACCACACATAACTTTCAATCATGTTATCTAGTGGTTCTGAACTTGTAAATCAATCAAAAACAGCTTAACACAGAAATTGATATACTCATAGGGCTGTTTTTAAAAAGGAAAGCAGGCTTGATAATGCAAGGTACAAGTTATGTGGTAACAATCATCAACAACCTCATGACAGAATTGATGCAGCATGTTTATGGTATGATTCATGGTGCCTCAAATTCAAAGTGTGCATCTTGCCATAGTTACAAACATTTGACAGCCTTAAAAGTAATGTACATCACAGCAGGTCCTATCAGCTAATTCTTCATGTTTTCATCAATTTCAACAAGTTTCAACTAGAAGCAAGACAAAGTAAGACCATACCAGAACAAGCCAACAGTTCAAACAATTGAGATGCACAAAATCACAGTACGAAACATTGCAGTTGAGTGTGAAACAGGCAGTTACATACTTCAGTCATGGCACATACACAATTTCACATGAAGATGTAACAATAAAGCATTTTGAGAATTTAATTGCAAATTTGAAGGCATAACAGACAATTGCAGTTTCAAAGCAGATTTGGTTTCAAGAACTCAACCACAACAAAGAATGGCACATATGGAAATCTGGTTCAAAATTGTCAACAAGGGTTAAGTGAGGCTGTACTGATTGTTTTCAAACTGTTTGCAACAGAACCAACATAAAAACCAATGGATTTTGTGATAACCACCAACAACAAATCATGATAGAAATGAAACACTATCATCAAGACATAACCAACATCAAAGTAATGGCAATCCAAAGTGATCACATACTCAAAACAGTTAGCAAGAAACAAATTTACAGATTTTGCTATGAACCTCAATTTTCACCTAAACACCAATCAAAGCCAAGAAATGCTTATGACAAAAAATGAAAAAAGCTGATAACCACCAACCTGTTGTAGACCTTCACACAAACTTGTTGTAGTATGGAATACCTTGAAAATACCTCAGTTGTTTTCCAATCAGAACTTGATGAAAACAACTTCCTTGTGCTTGGAGAAACTTGTGCCAAAACTCAAAATAAATGAGTATTGTGTTGTTTTATGCCATGGACAGCTGATATATCATATATCAAGGGTGTGTGGATGGTTAGAATGAAGAAAACAACTATAGTTAGTGGTTTGGCAGATTTTGAGCATATGGTCAAACTTGCTTGGTTTGAGAGTTAACTTTTGATAGAATGGTGTTTTTGGGTGGTTTAAGGGTATGAACACTTTCTACACAACATTTATGGATTGTGCAGATGGTTTTTGGTGGTTTGGAATGGATGGAAATGAGTTTGGACAGCCAACTGTCCAAGACAGATTTTGGTGAAAACTTGGAATTTTGATAAATGAGTTAAGTGAGAAATGAGTGAGAGCTGTGATTTCCTCTTGGTTCTAAGAGTGCTTTCGTGTGAAAATGACATAGAGGGAGCCTCTATTTATAGGGAAATGAGGGATGAGGACAGATTTGGTTTTTTTCACTTTTGGAGGGATTTTGAAAAAGGAAACCCTTAGCTTGAGGTTTGGTACAGCTGCAAGACTCAAGTCCTTGCCTCAACTGATGAATTGTTCAAGTGGAAATGAATGAAATGGGGTGATTAGATTGGCTAGGCAGATAGGGAACTACAGCTGCAAGTGCAAGTGGCAAAACGTTTCTCTTTCTTCCTTCTTTTTATGATTATTATATTGTCCACTTGCCTACAAGTTGCAAGATCCATCAATTCCTTCTTTCTTCTGGTTTTCTCTTTATCTAGGCTTCAAATTATCAGAATGAAACATGATCCAATGGTTGAGGATGGTCCAAGTTGTTGAAATTTGAATTTGTGAAGAATTGTCAATGTGGGACTCAAGTGTTAAAAGCTCATATTGCCAAATTCATAACTCTCAGCTCATAAGGGCTATGGAGGAGTTCTACCATAATTTGGAAATCCCTCATGTAGCTCTACAACTTTCATGTTTTCATGAGTTTCAGATTCCCAAAGGAACTTGGCCAAAAAGCCTCTCAAAGTTGCTGAAAAACAAGCCTAAAAGTGAAATTTCTCTGTTATTTTCCCTTCTTGAAATGAATTTGATCATAACTCCAAATCTATGCATTTCCTGATCATGGACCACTTTGGGACTTTTGTAGGACTTGCAAAGAGCTTTCCAATGAGCTTTGAACCAAGTCAATTGGATGTGTGGTTAAGGAGTTATGGTCTTGCCCCTTTCAAAACCCCAATTCCCGACTTTTACGATTACTCCTCAACCCTTGATCCAATGGTCATGAAATTTTATAGGTAGGTGCAATATGTCATTAGGAACATTTTTTATTCACATATTGAGGTCAGATACCTTATGAGTGAAGAGTTGACTTTTCGGTCAACCGAACGATTGATCAGTGGCTACCGAGTCGACTATTGATGCTCTGGACCTTTTGAGGCTTTGAAACTTCTTGAATGGACTTTACCAAGCCATATTAACTTTATGGATTATGATCCCACCATTGAAACACCCTTTAGATCAAAAGTCAAACCACAGTTGACTTTTCCTGCTTGAAAACCCTAATCGGGTATCCTGAACTTCACTGTTTTTGATTCCTGGGTGACAACCTCAAATTGGATTCATACTTGATCCAATGGAATACATTTGATGATGTGGAGACTCAATTCAAGGAGAACCAATCCAAAACATTGACTGATTAACCCTTAAAACATCAATTTCGGTTGTGCGGAACCCTGATTCCTGTATCTTAACAAAGACAAGCTTGAAACGGGTTAAGGTTAGATAATCATGTGAACATGCTCCTAAAATGATGATGAAGATCTAAGGGATCAAAATTTGGGGTATGACAGTACCCCCCAAGAAAGGCACAATAATAATATATACAAGAGAATAAATAATGAAAAATATCATACAATAAACAAACTAGGGATAACCCTTAAAAGTTATGGCGGTCCCCAGTGAAGTCGCCATTTTCTGTTGCGGTGGAAATAGGATACCAAACTATTAATTAGTTTGAATCACAATTCTTGATTCACAACCGTTCTTTGATTTATCCGAAGGAAAAAGGTCAAAAGAGGGAAAACCTATTTTTGCATCGTAAACACAATGCGGGGAGAGACCTAGGTAAGGGGTTGGTTAAGCTTAGGGAAGGTACTAGCACCCTAAACTTTTGTAGTACTCTACAGGAACCTTTTGTTTATTGTATGCTTTTTTATTTTATTATCTGTTTAAATATATAATGAGCTAAGGGATAGAGTGACCTAAAGACCTAAGGGTTAGTCCTAAGTTTACTCGACAAGACTCGCATCTTGTGCCTACGTATCCTGGATAGGGAATGGAATCAGAGTAATCGTAGTTCCCCTCGAAAGGAAGGTTAGAAACTTCTTGACTGTGGTCAAGGTTTCAATGGGGAGTAAACGTATCTTAAGGACACGCTTACGTGGAGTCTTGAAACTCCTATTTCAATGTTGAAAAGTTGAATTAAAATTAGGGTTGAAATTAGGGATTCCACGGTGGGAAACCCTAAAGCAGAGTACGACGACTCTTTGACCTAATGCTAGGGTAAAGGGCATTTTCGTCCACGGCGGGACACCTAGGCTATTAGGGTTTTGAAATGGTCAAAGGTTAGGGTTATTGACTCGGCGGTCAAACAGCTAGACCTAATTCCTTCGGAAGGGAAAATAGCGGTAAAACATGCAAAATGGCAAATTATTATATGACAGAAATTAAAGTGCGGAAATAAAGAAAGTGTCGCGATGATCACCCGCGTAAATTACAAGTCCCAAAAAAATGTGAAAAAATAAAATAATTGCGATCATGGCCTCGCATAAATTACATCCATGAAAAACAATACGCAAGAATAATAAATTGTGACGATGCCTCGCATAATTACAACCGAAAAAAAATGAAAATACGATAAAATGTTAAATTAGTAACCAAGGACAAAACAGAGAAACAATGAAAGTTAGATGAAAATTAAACAGGAAAGGTTAGGAATTTTAGAAATCTTTTTTAGGTGAGAAATTTAGTTTTAAGAAAGAAAAATTTAGGATTAACGGAAAATTAATTTTAATTTTTATATTTTAAAAGGTTAGCAATTTATTAAAAACTTTAATTTATTTTAAAAAAAGATTTTTAATTTTGCGAGAAAAAGTTCATTTGGTTAATATTTTTAAAGAAATATTCTAATCAACTTTTAAAAAAAGGTTCCTAATTACTTTTAAGAAAATGTTTTTTTTAAAAAGATTTTAATTTTAACAAAGGGTTTTGATTTTTGAAACACAAAGGCTTTGGCTTTCATCCTCAAAAAAGGAAGTTTTAGTTTAAGAAAGATTTTAATTTTAAAAAAGGTTTTAATAATAAAAAAAAAGTTTTGATTTTTGAAACACAAAGCCTTTCGCTTTCGTCCTCAAAAAAGGTAGTTTTTAGTTTAAGAAAGGTTTTAATTTAATCTAATTAAACTAAATTGCATCATTAGAGAAAAAAGAAAGGAAAAGGTTTGACCAATTATTTTCCTTCCACACGCGGCACCGCTGGCCTCCGTTGTTGCCTTCTTTGAAGCTTTTGCTTCTTCTCCTCCTGCTTCGCCTTCGTTGTTCATACCTGAAACCAAATAAAACAAAACCAAACCAATTAATATCATAATCTTACGTTTTGTATTTTTGATGACGGTGTTTCGACGGCAAGGTGATGAAGCTTATTCTGAGACTTTTGGCTTGGTTGTTGTCCGCCGGTGGTAGTGAGGCTCCAAAGGGTCCACGGTCGCCGTTGGATGATCTAAAAACTCTCTTGTTCTTCTTCTGATGACCTGTTCTTGATTTTCTGATGTTAATGAAGTTTTCTCCCTTCACTTATGTTTATATAGGTAACAAATTATGGTTAACTCTAACCTAATACCCACTTTAAAACCCAACTTAAATAATTAGTTAAAACTAAATAAAATTTAAACAAATTAAAATAAACTTAAAACTCTATTTATTTATACTAAACATTAAAAATATTATAAAAAGAATAAAATATTTTCTAATATTTTTAATTTTATGATTTTTGGATGTTTTTATGAATAATATGGAAAAAAGTGAAAAAATAATATTTTTTAAAAAATAATTTAAATAAAATACGAAAATAATAATTAAATAATAAAAAAACTATTTTTGTTATTTTTTTATGAAAATAGAAAAGTTAGACTAAAAATAAAATAAACAAAACAAAAAGTGAAGAAGGTGGGATTCGAACTCTCGACCTCTCACACTCACAACTCTTTACACACAGCCTCTTGCCAATTGTGCTATTTTATTCATTCAAAATAAAGTGACACTAGAAACCCTGTAAACTAAAAGAGTGCGCCACATGATATTTTCCTGCAAAAATCAACCAACTGCACAATCTGTTAGTGGTTAGTTTAAACGCAATGCAAAATGAAATGGGATGCAAGATGAAACAACTAATCTTAGGAAAAAATTTGGGGTATTACAGTTGTCCCTATTTAAATAGCTTCACCGGATGATTTGAGCGACTAAGGCTCGAGAAATTATGGTGGAGGGATTTAAATATAGATAACCAAAATTTTTTCCCTTAGATGCAGTGATATGCAATGCTATGGACAAAACGGAAATAAACTATAATGCTGACGATGCCATGAATTTAGTATGGTGCGTATGATGGAATAGTAAATGCAGAGATGCATACGACACGACGACATAGGGGACAGACGCGACGAACGAACCACACTGGGAATACGATGCACTGGGTGACAGCACAACACTGAGGAATTCTAAAGTGATAGTCAACTTGTGTGAGTACGACCAATTATCACTTTAGGAAAAAGGAATAGTAGAATGGGATCCTCAATGGAGATGGCACCGGCGAGACAGTCTCCATTGGGGAATATGTAAGAGTAAATGTTCAACAGGTTCAGGCATGACCGGCTGATACTCTAGGGTAAAAAATAAAAATGGATTTGCACGACTGTAGGATCGATTAACAAGATGCTGGAGCATTGAGCAAAGAATAACATCTGAGCTTCTAGAAACTCTCCCTCGTGACAGGATCAGACGGAATTTAGGAATCCGTAGAAAATATACAGGGTAAAATTAGTTGTATGCCAAAAATAAATGGTCTTAAATAGGAAACGCCCTGATAAGCTTTCTCGAGAGAGAGAACTGCCACTTATCATCGGAAGGGACTTATATGCCAAACTGGATAAGTTCTCAAATAAAGAGATTGTTGCTTATCTGTGGATAATGGATTGATAACATAAACTTCTTCACGTCTCAAGTCTGTGCTCCCTGGATATGATTCGGTTTCTTCTTTTGCTAAAGGATAAAATAAACTCCCTCATACTTCAAGATCTGTGCTCTCCTGAATATGACTCAGCTTCTAAACCTCCCCGCACTTCAAAATGAAAAGGAAAATGGAAGCCCAACTGCTCGATGGACATGGCCATTTGTTGTAAGTCATGACGAAGATAGGATAAGCTCCTCAGGCGAGAAATACTGCTCATTTGCAAAAGTGGCAGGGATAAGCTTCTCGGGTGAAAACTTCTTGTAGAGGTGGTAACAGGTAATGTAAATTGTAATGAAGATTGTAATGAAGGTTGTAATGAAAGTTGTGATGAAGGTTGTAAGGTAAATTGTAATGAAGGTTGTAATGAAAGTTGTAATGAAGGTTGTAATGAAATACTGAGCTCCTTGTACGGGAAGATCAATTGTAGAGTGTAATGAAAAAGTTATAATGAAAGTTGTAATGAAGGTGATATAATGGTAGGCTTCTCGGCTGAGAACAGTCGCATACCGGTTGTTGTAAGATGTACTGTAATGACAAATGTAATGTGATGATGCGCTTATCAGGCAAGAACTGTCGCATATCCGTGAAGGATTGTGAAGGCTTTTCTTGAAAGATAGTGCAAAATAAATGCACGTCCAGGTAGGTTCGGTGACTGACGGGACCGGAGTTCGATCTAGAATTGGGCTAGAAAGAACGGACAAACAAAACTCCATTGAGGAAACGAACTCGAATGGGGACTACCTTATCCTAACGCGGAAAGGTAACGGAAATAACCATCGTCCACGAGGGTTGAACTCTATGGGGAAACTGGAAACAAGTAGGTATTTTATGCTTAGGGCTGATGATCTTATTGGAGGGAACAGACAAACCCAGTTACTCGGAGGTAACGACAAAAGATGACGACAAATAGCAAGCCTGCAAATGCTAATGCGCATGCCAAAGGGTATCTTAATGTGTATGGAAATGAAATGTAATGAGTATGCTTATGTTTATGCTGACAAAACAGACGAGAGAGGAGACAGGAGATGAAATAAACATCCCGACAGGAATACCCGGCGACCTCTGCAACAGTACATCTATCATAGGATAGGAAGAGTTTATGGTAGCACCAACTCTGGCTTCAAAGCTCTAACTTCTCTGGGGAGAATATAATTCACTTGGGGATACAGTATCAGGATTTCCTCATGGGCATACGATATAACCTCGCTGGAGAGTATGATGTCCTGACTTCAACTGGGGATTCATGATCTATGCATGGGGGTAAGATGTCATGATTTCACGTGAGGGATTGCTATCGTGCATCATACTCAACTAAAGAAAACCTTAGGATCAAAGACTTCCGGGGATAAAATAAATATTCGCTTCGTGGGGAAGATGTGAAGTTAGGCAGTTTCACGAATGAAAGTGTAGCAACTTCCTTGGGATAGTACATCGGCTTCCTATGGAGAAGGTACATCCAACTAAAGGATAAAGTATATCAAATTTCCCTGAGGATAGGTCATCAGACTTGCTGGGGAGAAATCAACAGACATTCCTGAGGACAGTATCTTGACTTCTTGGGAGAATATGGCAATCTCCTGGGGAAAATTCCGGAGGAAAGTAAGGCAATTTCACTGAGGAACTGATGATTCCACTAAGAATGGGTCTTCTAGAACATATATCACTTGGAGGATACCGGGGACATCCCTGCAGTCTTGAGAGACACTGGGGATTTATCGGATGGATCCCAAAAGTGTGGACAACTTAAAGTCTCGCTGGGGACTATCACTGGGAAGATGCTGGTATGATCTCTGTAGTCTAGGAAATTACCGGCTTAATCCAAAGGGTTGTCAGCTTATAGTCTCACTGGGGACTGTGTCGGCTTAAAGTATCTCTGGGGACTGTGTTGAGGCAATGGCCTAGATGTACTTCTGCAACGATGACTTACTGGGGAATGAGGACCGTCGGGAGTAAAATCTATCGGGTGCAGGAGGAATGTTGTGAAACGAAGCTAATTTTGATCTCAATGGACTTGTAGTAGTCGCCATTTTGAAAAACAATATGCCCTAGAGTACCTGCTGTATGAGAGAGTCATCTCGAGAGGATTTTACAGAGAACGTGGAGTTCAATTTGCCCCACTGTTTCAAACTCTTGGAGAGATTTGTCAGATCTCGTCGTAACTGGCATGGATCAACCGTGTTACGACCGAGTCTACAAGAATAGCTCTTAAGAATGTCAGGCTTGCATCAGTAAGTGAATTGGAAACCGCCAGCCCCTGTTTAGCAGGATCTTTGAGTTCATTGTTGTATGTATGTAATTTTCTGAGATGTCAGGCAAAATCGGCACGCGTGAAATGCTATCCGGAAATTATCAATGCAACGATATATTTGTCTTGAAATTTTTGTTTTTGTTTTGAAAAAGATATCGTGATAACTTGTAACTGAAATCACTAGTTAGGATATATGTTTAATTTATAATGCCAACATGAATTTTTGAGCATAGCTCGTAGGAGTCAGGAAACATTATCTCGTCGAGTATGCTTTCAACATAATTCCTACTTCAATTAGGTCTTTTAATGTTTGTATCGTGGCTTGGTTCACGGTTTAAGAAACAAAGGATAAAGGCCCAAAGTTATTTGTACCCACCCCTCTTCGTGATGTTCTTCAATCTGATTCAGTTATCTGGACACGAGCACTCATTAACGCTTTGGACATGGCAGTCACTCACCTACTTCTAATGGCGTCGGGTCACACGACTTTGTTCCTTATTAGGAATTCTTTTTAAGGTAATCCATTTTTTTTTCTTTTATTCCCTAACTTTTGCCTGGACGGTGCTTTTTGGCTTCGGCGTTGGAGTCCAGCGGGATGCCCCAGTTTTGCCTAAGTCTCCTTCATAGGTTTTGACTTAGCGGGCTGTATATATATTTTTTTGATTTTTTGTTGACTAAGTCGTGTGACTCTTTTGAAAGGCTTGTGACTGCCCCACTCTTTAGTAGTAGAGGGATAGTCATGAACTTCTAACTTCCTAAGATGTTAGGGATAGATTGGTTCTCGAATGTATGCTCTTCCTCTTTGAGAGTCTGAGCGCTCGATCAATTTAACTGAAAACTACCCTGCCCCAGGTTAAGATGAGGGTTTTATTTAGAAAAGAAAACTCCTACTTCAAGGCTCAAAGGGGTTAAAGAGGGATTATCGTCCTTATATCTCCATTGTTTGGGATTTGAAACAATGCCTTACATCATCAGCAGGTTTCAATTGAAATCATACGACAAGAAATTCGACGTTTTTGTTCATCATCCTCCTCCCAATTCTCTATCAAAGCAAGAGATCGGGTAACATTGGCATTATAATTTTATGAAAAAATATTTTTGTGAGTGAAACGAATCGATTTATTCAAGACAAACATTATGCATTAAATATTCCAAAATAAACAAGTTCGTACATGCTAATTATGCTTAATCAAAGAAACAGAATATAAAGAAACAAAATGAATTGTATGACAAGTCCTTCAACCGGTGTTTATGAAGTCTTTGTCTTCAACGCTGGCACGGTAGTAGTGGTTCCCTCTGGCGGAGCCTCACTGGAATGAGTCGTCTTGCTTGCCCCAGCTAGATTCATCAATGCTTCAGTATCAGTCTTCAAATTTTCCTTCAGACTACCTTTCCCCGATTCTTGGTCGGTCAGGGTTACATTATCTTGAGGAATGCTGAAATGGCACGGCCTAGGCTTCTGAATAACTACCGGCTTCGGCAGATTCATAGGAGAAGTAGCTGGCTGAGGCATGTTGAAAACTAGGAGAGGAGTCTTGATCTCTGGTTGATGATCACCGAAACACAATATCTTCTGCTCCAACAAATTTTTGACAAGGTTATGGAGCGCATGACACCCTTCCAAATCGTGACCAGGCGCACCCTCATGAAATAAACAATGAGCGGCAGCGTAGTAGTTGGTTGGCAACGGATTTGGAAGCGGACCCAAAGCTCTGGTAGTAATCAAACCTCGTTGTACTAAGTAGGGATACAACTCGGTGAGCGTCATTGGAATCGGAGGACACGACTTGTATTGTCTCCTCAGAGCCTTTTGGCGAGGTGTCTGATTCTTAGGATGTGGATAAGCAGGAGCGTTGGGCACTCGTTGACAGTTGATAGGAACTTGTGCAGGCTGATGAACAGGAGGTTGTTGATAAACCGGATGCTGATAGACCGGAGTCGATTGCACAGGCTGATATGTAGGAAATTGAGGATTGAAAGGAGGTGCAATAGTAGCTACATAGGGTTGTGGAGCATACTGAACCGGATAACCTTGAACATGACTCTGCTGATGTTGAAGGTGGATGAGTAGCCATCAAGCGATTCCTCGGATGTGCAGGTCCTTTGCACTTTGGGGAAGTAACTCGTCGAACTGGTTAAGCAAAAGTAGGATTCACCGAACTGGATTGACGATTCTGAGGAGGCGTGTTCTCGAAAGTAATAGCTAGTTGAGGACCCCCAATAGTATTGGTAATCTCAGAAACAACAGTAGGTTGATTATCCATCTTCACCTTAAGAGCTTGCAACATCTCCATAATCTGCCCCACACTTCCTCGAAGATCTTCGAGTTCATGGATGACACAGTCGATCTCTTGAGCTTGTTCTTCCATCCTTTTTCGAGCTTGGGCTCTAGTATTGTACTTATGCGGAGGACCCAGGGTGACGAAACTGGCAGGCGAGAGAACCGAGAATAAGAAACCGGGAGACGAATGTGATGCAAAAATATGATGCAAAAAATGCGAAATGCGAATGAAATGATTTCATGGAATTCAAATATTTAAGAATATCGCAGAATACCAAAACTTTATTTATTAATTTGAAAACGGATTACAAATAACATTCTTAGAAAAGTCTTGGCATAATAGCTAAATAAAAGCTAATAATGACCATAAAGAAGCTTCCTGTTCTTCCCTTTGCTCTGCTCTTCGGGCTAGGCCTTTTTGAGGATGAGCCTATCTTCAAAAGGTAAATTGAGAGTTAGAGGAAAATAAATCCTTCATCAAAACCAAGCAAGGGTACATTGGAAAATTCTTCACAATTGTTGGTGATTAGTGTCCTTGATGTCGGATAACTTCGAGCATATGGCTTTAGCAACGATCTTGTCCTTTAGGGTCTTTCTCCGAGAAAGGGAATGAAAACTCCTTCAGAATAGGTAACCCCACCAGTTGAGAGTACTCTTCTAGGGTAGGCAAGGGCTGGTACTCGAGGGATATAAGGAAAAGATAATTTGGATCCTAGAACTGTAACAAAGTCAAAAGGAAACCTTTGTCTACTTGAGGTTTCAACAAAAATAACGGCCTTCCATAATTGTTTATGGATCCTTTATTGATCTTGAACCAAAGCTCCTAGCTTCCTTAGGTCATCTAGCTTAGAACTTTTAAAAGTATATTTCAAAGTTTTTCTTCTATTGTAATCCATAATCCTGCAATATTCATAGATAAGATTTGAATTCCATGAAGTGTAATGCAATGTGATGCTTTTATGGATGCAATGCACATATATTCACAAGTCCTAGGTTAAAGGTATGTGTAAGGAGTTAGAGTCTACCCATCCCCATAGGGTATGTACTAAGGTTAGTTGTACCTGCAGAACAAGGTTCTAAGAAGTGCCAAAAGTCATCGGTCCATCCTTCGGATATTATCAACTTTCCGACTGACTCGGGGGTCGATAATATTCTCAAGAGAGCCTCTTTTGAGTGTAGCATCGCGTAGCAACCATTGTAGGACTACTCCCACATAGTTCCCGCACTACGTCCTATATAAGGCCAAGGTGGTGTTAAGGTACTACGGTCCCCAATATCACAGACTCCAACTGAAAATAGTAAAAGTTTTCACGACTAACTCGTTCAACCGAACTATCTTCGAAAGGGTCTCAACTGAGTGGTGATTCTCGAGTCAACTTGGTCGGGACTCACTCTCGGCAAGCCTCGTTGAATATCTCACCTTCCTATAATAAGGTCACTCAAGTCCGGGTTAGGACTTATCTCACAATAACAGGGTACCCCCCAAGCAAGGCACAATAATAATATATACAAGAGAATAAATAATGAAAAATATCATACAATTAACAAAATAGGGATAACCCTTAAAAGTTATGGTGGTCCCCAGTGAAGTCGTCATTTTCTGTTGCGGTGGAAATAAGATACCAAACTATTAATTAGTTTGAATCACAATTCTTGATTCACAACCGCTCTTTGATTTATCCGAAGGAAAAATGTCAAAAGAGGGAAAACCTATTTTTGCATCGTAAACACAATGCGGGGAGAGACCTAGGTAAGGGGTTGGTTAAGCTTAGGGAAGGTACTAGCACCCTAAACTTTTGTAGTACTCTACAGAAACCTTTTGTTTATTGTATGCTTTTTTATTTTATTATCTGTTTGAATATATATTGAGCTAAGGGATAGAGTGACCTAAAGACCTAAGGGTTAGTCCTAAGTTTACACGGCAAGACTCGCATCTTGTGCCTACGTATCCTAGATAAGAATGGAATAAGAGTAATCGTAGTTCCCCTCGAAAGGGAGGTTAGAAACTTCTTTATTGTGGTCAAGGTTTCAATGGGGAGTAAACGTATCTTAAGGACACGCTTACGTGGAGTCTTGAAACTCCTATTTCTATGTTGAAAAGTTGAATTAAAATTAGGGTTGAAATTAGGGATTCCACAGCGGGAAACCCTAAAGCAGAGTACGACGACTCTTTGACCTAATGCTAGGGTAAAGGGCGTTTTCGTCCACGGCTGGGCACCTAGGCTATTAGGGTTTTGAAATGGTCAAAGGTTAGGGTTATTGACTCGGCGGTCAAACGGCTAGACCTAATTCCTTCGGAAGGGAAAATAGCGGTAAAACATGCAAAATGGCAAATTATTATATGACAGAAATTAAAGTGCGGAAATAAAGAAAGCGTCGCGATGATCACCCGCGTAAATTACAAGTCCCAAAAAAATGCGAAAAAATAAAATAACTGCGATCATGGCCTCGTATAAATTACATCCATGAAAAACAATACGCAAGAATAATAAATTGCGACGATGCCTCGCATAATTACAACCGAAAAAAAATGAAAATACGATAAAATGTGAAATTAGTAACCAAGGACAAAAACGAGAAACAATGAAAGTTAGATGAAAATTAAATGGGAAAGGTTTGGAATTTTAGAAAAAAAATTTAGGTGAGAAATTTAGTTTTAAGAAAGAAAAATTTAGGATTAACGGAAAATTAATTTTAATTTTTATGTTTTAAAAGGTTAGCAATTTATTAAAAACTTTAATTTATTTTAAAAAAAGATTTTTAATTTTGGGAGAAAAAGTTCATTTGGTTAATATTTTTAAAGAAATATTCTAATCAACTTTTAAAAAAAAGTTCCTAATTACCTTTAAGAAAAGGTTTTTTTTAAAAAGGTTTTAATTTTAACAAAGAGTTTTGATTTTTGAAACACAAAGGTTTTGGCTTTCATCCTCAAAAAAGGAAGTTTTAGTTTAAGAAAGATTTTAATTTTAAAAAAGGTTTTAATAAAAAAAGGTTTTAATAATAAAAAAAAAGGTTTTGATTTTTGAAACACAAAGGCTTTCCCTTTCGTCCTCCAAAAAGGAAGTTTTTAGTTTAAGAAAGGTTTTAATTTAATCTAATTAAACTAAATTGCATCATTAGAGAAAAAAGAAAGGAAAAGGTTTGACCAATTATTTTCCTTCCACACGCGGCGCCGCTGGCCTCCGTTGTTGCCTTCTTTGAAGCTTTTGCTTCTTCTCCTCCTGCTTCGCTTTCGTTGTTCATACCTGAAACCAAATAAAACAAAACCAAACCCATTAATATCATAATCTTATGTTTTGGATTTTTGATGACGGTGTTTCGACGGCGAGGTGATGAAGCTTCTTCTGAGACTTTTTGCTTGGTTGTTGTCCGCCGGTGGTAGTGAGGCTCCAAAGGGTCCACGGCCGCCGCTGGATGATCTCAAAACTCTCTTTTTCTTCTGATGACCTGTTCTTGATTTTCTGATGTTAATGAAGTTTTCTCCCTTCACTTATGTTTATATAGGTAATAAATTAGGGTTAACTCTAACCTAATGTCCACTTTAAAGCCCAACTTAAATAATTAGTTAAAACTAAATAAAATTTAAACAAATTAAAATAAACTTAAAACTCTATTTATTTATACTAAACATTAAAAATATTATAAAAAGAATAAAATATTTTCTAATATTTTTAATTTTATGACTTTTGGATGTTTTTATGAATAATATGGAAAAAAATTAAAAAATAATATTTTTTAAAAAATAATTTAAATAAAATACGAAAATAATAATTAAATAATAAAAAAACAATTTTTGTTATTTTTTTTTATGAAAATAGAAAAGTTAGACTAAAAATAAAAGAAAAAAAACAAAAAGTGAAGAAGGTGGAATTCGAACTCTCGACCTCTCACACTCACAACTCTTTACACACTGCCTCTTGCCAATTGTGCGATTTTATTCATTCAAAATAAAGTGGCACTAGAAACCCTGTAATCTAAAAGAGCGCGCCACATGATATTTTCCTGCAAAAATCAACCAACTGCACAACCTGTTAGTGGTTAGTTTAAACGCAATGCAAAATGAAATGGGATGCAAGATGAAACGACTAATCTTAGGGCAAAATTTGGGGTATTACAAAATGGTTTTGAGAAAAAGGATTTAGAAAAAATAGATTAAAAATGGATATTAAAAAATGTGAATTTGAAATTGGATATGTGGACATGATATTGGATATGGATTTAGAAAAATGGATAAGAATACAAAATCGTCTTGAATATCAAAAATGATTTCTCAACTTAAAACCACAGATTCACACATTGACTGAACTTAATCTAACACCAAATTTGAATTGAATCCTCAAATGCACTAAGGAATTAATCCCTTATTTAAAATGAATTGATCTGCGATAATCTTTAGCCATGAAGCACTGACAACTTGACAAAACCTGACGACCTGGTCCATACACAAATCACCTGAATTATGCACACCCTGGCCTTGATCAACCAACATCTATTATTTTCAAGTTCGTTCACAATGGTTTAAGCTTTCTCATGGTGGAAAATTATGTAGCTTCGAAGTAGGCTTATGGTTGGATATGCATGACACACGTTTTGGTTGCAGAGTAGTACGCTGCACTTTGCTAGCTTGTACACGATGGTTGTTGCAAAGGCGTGGGGTCACCTATTACTTTAGTGTGGGAAATGGTCAAGGTTGGTAATTGATGAGATTTTTATTGTAGGATTTTTGTGTAAATGACTTTTTGTGTAAAATGTATCATGGGCTTGTGAAATGTAGCTTATTCATGTTTGGACATTTTCATGGGCTTTTGTGAATTGAACCTTTGTAATGAATCAAGACTTGTGATTTTTGGACATGTGTTTTTTATTTTGTGATTGGATATAAATATAATTGAAAATGGACAATGGATAGAAAAATAGAATAATGGATAATTTGGTTTGTGATGTGGGTAATTGAATGGATTTAGAAATGTGAATTTGATATTGCATGGATAGAAATGGTTTTGAGAAAAAGGATTTAGAAAAAATAGATTAAAAATGGATATTAAAAAATGTGAATTTGAAATTGGATATGTGGACATGATATTGGATATGGATTTAGAAAAATGGATAAGAATATAAAATCGTCTTGAATATCAAAAATGATTTCTCAACTTAAAACCACAGATTCACACATTGACTAAACTTAATCTAACACCAAATTTGAATTGAATCCTCAAATGCACTAAGGAAATAATCCTTAATTTAAAATGAATTAATCTGCAATAATCTTTAGCCATGAAGAACTGACAACTTGACAAAATTTGACAACCATGTCCATACCCAAATCACCTGAATTATGCACACCCTGACCTTGATCAACCAACATCTATTATTTTCATGTTCGTTCGCAATTGTTTAAGCTTTCTCATGTTGGAAAATTGTGTAGCTTCGAAGTAGGCTTATGGTTGGGTATGCATGACACACGTTTTGGTTGCAGAGTAGTACGTTGCACTTTGCTGGCATGTACACGATGGTTGTTGCAAAGGCGTGGGGTCACCTCTTACTTTAGTGTGGGAAATGGTCAAGGTTGGTAATTGATGGGATTTTTATTTTAGGATTTTTGTGTAAATGACTTTATTTGTAAAATGTATCATGGGCTTGTGAAATGTGGCTTATTCATGTTTTGACATTTTCATAGGCTTTTGTGAATTGAACCTTTGTAATGAATCAAGACTTGTGATTTTTGGACATGAGTTTTTTTTTGTGATTGGATAGAAATATAATTGAAAATGGACAATGGATAGAAAAATAGAATAATGGATAATTTGGTTGTGATGTGGGTAATTGAATGGATTTAGAAATGTGAATTGGATATTGCATGGATAGAAATGGTTTTGAGAAAAAGGATTTAGAAAAAATAGATTAAAAATGGATATTAAAAAATGTGAATTTGAAATTGGATATGTGGACATGATATTGGATATGGATTTAGAAAAATGGATAAGAATACAAAATCGTCTTGAATATCAAAAATAATTTCTCAACTTAAAACCACAGATTCACACATTGACTGAACTTAATCTAACACCAAATTTGAACTGAATCCTCAAATGCACTAAGGAATTAATCCTTGATTTAAAATGAATTGATCTGCGATAATCTTTAGCCATGAAGCACTGACAACTTGACAAAACCTGACGGCCTGGTCCATACACAAATCACCTGAATTATGCACACCCTGGCCTTGATCAACCAACATCTATTATTTTCAAGTTCGTTCGCAATGGTTTAAGCTTTCTCATGGTGGAAAATTGTGTAGCTTTGAAGTAGGCTTATGGTTGGATATGCATGACACACATTTTGGTTGCAGAGTAGTACGCTGCACTTTGCTAGCTTGTACACGATGGTTGTTGCAAAGGCGTGGGGTCACCTCTTACTTTATTGTGGGAAATAGTCAAGGTTGGTAATTGATGGGTGATATAATTGCTTGTACTAAAACCACACAAATATTAAGCAAATGTAAAAGCGTAAGGTAAAAGGCACAAGGATTTGTTGAGGCAGTTCCCCCGCCATCCTTGCTTCGGGGCACGTCTGCCCTCAATTCTAACAATAGAATTAAGCTCTTATAATATAACTTTAACCTGTTGTAGAATCGTATATACAAGAATAAAATAGCAATCAAACAAACGAACTCCTTTGTTGTTGTAGAAGTTATCTCCTCTTGTCCCTTAATTCGAGTCGAATCAAGTCCTTCGACAGCTTGTGTATGAACCTTCGATTACAACTCTATGTTTGAACAACCTTCCGTCTTCAAGCCCCAGCCCGACTAATCTCAAACATTCACGTGTCGAACCCGAACTTCTCATTCACAATTTGCCGATTACCACTACTAGATCGACGGAACCCACCGCTCCTCGATCACCTTCACTCGGCCGAATATATGTTGAAAAGACTCGTCCAAAAACCCCCAAATTCAGAAAATCTTGGAGGACAAAACCCTAGAGGTTTTATTCAAGAAAAACTTGTCAATTCCTTAACCCAAACCGGATTACCCAATCACGACTTCGAACGTTATCACCTTAGACAATCCATAATGCACAACAAAGATTATTGTGTGTGATTGTTGTGATATGAAATGTAGAAGATAAAGATGATGAGAACTTAAATTGACACCTCTTTCACTTTCTTGTTTTTGTAATTGATTCAATTGATATGAAATGAATAGAGCAATTGAATATTTATACTAGACAAAACTGTTATAACTGATAAAACCAACTTTCAAAAATAATAGACAACACAAAATTATGCAGCAAACACCGAGCGGTCGACCCATGTAGAGTGCAGGGTCGACCTGAGCTAACCCGAGGCAACATATTGTGCAAAACACACAACTATGTGTCAACTAGAACAAGGCATGCGTCGACGCAAAACCTAAATTTTTTGACAAATACAAATGACAACAGTATGCGTCAATCGGTAGGTCGACCATACCAGATCCGAGAAAAATGCATGTCTAGGACACTTGCCATGAGTCGACCGGAACAGAGTTTAGGTCGACTCAAAGATCTGAAACATCAAAAAATGCTTAAATTCATATTTTTTATTCTTTTAGATGAAAGCTATGATAGACCAATTTAGTTTGACTCGTATGACGTGTAACACCCCAATTTTTAGTAATTATTTTATTAATTAAATTAATTGATTAATTATGTGATTTTAGGCCTAATTGAATTAACTAATTTATGTGATTTATTTGATATAATTGAATTAGTTGATTTATTGAATTTATATAAATTATTTGATTTATTTGAGTTGTTTGGATTAATTGAATTATTGGACATATTCGAATAATTGATTTAATTTTATTATTTAACTTATATGATATATTCTAATTTGTAGAATAATATAGAATTGTTAGATTAATTGATTGGGCCTATTTGGGGGTGTGAATAGACATGAGTTATTAAGCCCATTGGAATTACTAGGTTAATTAAAATTGTGAGAATTATATAAAATAAGAGAATGGGATAAAAGAGAATAGAAAGAAAGAAAAGATAGAAAGGAGAAAAGAGGCAAAGAGAGGAGTGGAGAAGAAGAGGAGGAAACTCAAGAGAAAGAGCAAAAGTTCAACAAATTCAAGGTAAGGGTGAGTTTTTACATATTTAGTGAGATTGTTTGATAATAATAAGTGGGTAGAAATATATTTAGATTAAAATCCCCAAATTTCCATGAAATTGAAAATGTTAGGTTTTAAGGATAATCCTTGAAAATGTGTTAATTTTATTGTGTTTGGAATTGGCATATTTGTATACTATAGAGACCTATTCTATTTTGTATTAACCTATTAGAATTTGGAATATTGATATAACTACTGGAATGTAGCGAAAACAATTTGGAATATATATGGATTGGTTAAACAGTAGCGCAGGAATTAGTGGAATAGAAAATGGAAATAAATTGAAATTCTTTTAACTTCTGTAACCGTAGCAATACAATAATTGATAGGCAATGAGATGAGAGTTTTACATACACAGCCTACTGTAGCCAAACGAATGAGATATTATATATTACACTGTAGCGAAATTAATAGAATAAAATTTTATTGATGGTGGAATGTCAATGAGAACAGTAGATATATCTCAATCAGAACTGATTTCCTAATGCTATAATTTAGAAAGCATGATTCTATGGTTCTACTTTTATAATGGGGACTATCTTATTGAAATGGATGCTTTGAAAATTGAACTTTGCATTTCACTGCATTTTAATTACTTAATTTCAACAAGTTTACCTGTAACTTCTATATGCTGTTTTCAAATTGTGAATCTTTTCTTTCAATTCCCTTGTCCTATAGCGAAAAATGAATGTGAGCTATTATTCATGTATTTTGTTACTGTAGCAACACAAAACAAATAGGTAATGAATGTGAACTTTTATCCACTTCTTATACTGTAGTGAAAGGTTTTTAGTTGAAATTGAAACCTTATTAAATTATTGAATGGTTTATTAATATGAAACTTTATTAAATATTAGAACTTTAGTAAATAGTAAATATTTATTTAAAATATTAAATACTTATTAAATATTGAAATATTTATTAAAATATTGAAGATTTATTGAATATTGAATTATTTATTGGATATTTACCATTTATTGAGTATGGAATTTTAATTATTAATAATTATTTTATTTGATTTAATTATATATTTTGTTTCACTAGTATAATTATTAATAATATTAATAATATAAATTTTATTTAATGATTTATAATTATTTTTAATTATCATATGAATATTGGATTTATTTATTGATAATGAATTAAATATTTTATATTTAATTGGTGATGTGTGTTTTTGTGAATTCAGGTTGGATTGTGTGGATACTTGTGTATGTGCAAATGTGTGGTAATTCAAGTATCGTGAATTATTGAAGATATGTATTAAGATTAGGGAATGGTCTTAATTGCATATGATTGTTGAATTTGCATATGCATCATTTGTGTCAAGAGGCAATGCTTGTTAGTTCCGTGGGAGCTAGTGACTTGTCCCAAACCTAGAGCGGGGTTTGAAAGCTTAGGGAATGGGCTTTTTGTGTGTTATTGGTCTAGGGAACAGACCCGGTTTAAGTGTAAAAACTGAAAAATAATAACGAGTGTTGGTACCACATGACATGAGTTGCATTGAGTCTTGCATTGAGTTTTGCATTGAGTCTCATTATGTATATTTATGTGCTATAAGATTACGTGTGATATGTGGAACTGATAAATTGGTGAATTATGGAGTTGTGTGTATATACTTATGAATAGTATGGTTACTTGAATAATATTGTGTTGATAAAACTTTTGAAGTGTGAGAATAATAGTGATTATCTTTGTATGCCTTAAATTATATATTATTTTATAATTTCAATAATTATGTGAATTCTCACCCTTCTGTTGGAATGATGTTTTATACGACATCGCTCAGGTACTGAGGAGTAGAGTTGCTTCTAGCACGAGGTAGCCGTTGGAGTAGCTTGAGTTGTGTCTTTATTTATTTTGGGTCGAGTCATGCTCTGATTATGTAACACCGGGGAATATTTTGATTTCATATTTGGAAGGATATTTTATGTACTCTACTTTATTCTGTTGTTGTTATTTTGATTTATATGAAGAATTGACTTTTAAGCCTAAGTATTAAAAAATGAGATGAGCATGAGACTTTTATTATGTCTATCATGATTAAAGCAAATCCGCTGCTACATGTTAATGTGAAGGTGTATGAAAGCAGGAAGTTATTTTTATATTATTGAGCATGACAGGTGTTGTGTGATGTTTTGAAAAGTTATGTGACACCCTTTTGTGAAATGCATGATAATTACTCTAATCTATTTATATTTATTTTGCGGGGTTAGAAGGGTGTTACATTAGTGGTATCAGAGCAAAGTCGGTCAGTTGACCAAGTTGTTAGTGTGTTTAATCCCTTTTGTATTTGATATGTGTGTAGCACTATCGATATTGTTTGTTCTAACGAAGATTTGTTGTTGGAATCTAGAACAATGGTTGCAGGCAGGAATGATGAAGCGATTGCTGAAGCTTTGGCGATGTTGGCTGGAGCGATTGGGCAGAATCCGCAAGTCAATGTGAATGCTGGAAACAACAATGATGATGAGTTTCGTTCCTTGGGGAAATTTCAGAGGAACAATCCACTAATCTTCAACGGAACGCATGATCCTGACAAATCACAAGTATGACTGAAAGCAATTGAGAAGATATTTCGAGTCATGAATTGTTCAGATGCGCAGAGGGTGCAGTTTGGCACTCATATGCTTGAAGAGGAAGCTGAGGACTGGTGGGGTAACACTCGTCAAATGTTTGAAGAAGATGAGGTTGAGGTTACTTGGGATGTTTTCAGAGAGGCGTTTCTAGAGAAGTATTTTCCAGAAGATGTGCGTGGGAAGAAGGAAATTGAATTCCTTGAGCTGAAGCAGGGTAACTCAACTGTGGCCGAGTATGCAGGAAGATTTGAGGAGTTAATTAAGTTTTGTCCTCATTACAACACTACTAATGCTGAGAGATCCAAGTGTCTTAAGTTTGTGAATGGTTTGAGGCCTGAAATCAAACAAGCTATTGGTTATCAGGAGATTAGTTGATTTTCTGAGTTGGTGAACAAAAGTAGAATCTATGATGAAGATAACAGAGCTCGGTCTAGTCACTACAAGAGTTTAAATAATAAGAGGGGAAAAGGTCAATTCAGAGGGAAGCCGTATGTGACTCCTGCTGATAAAGGGAAACATAAAGCTTGTAATGGAAAGAAGTCGAGTGGGGGAGGAGCTCCTACTCCAGTGAAGTGTTTTAGATGTTGTGTTGAAGGACATCGTGCTCCTGAGTGCACAAGTGTCGAGCAAAAGTGTTTCAAGTGTGGCAAGCCAGGCCACAAGGCTTTGGAGTGCAGAAGCGGGGCGAATGTGACTTGCTACAATTATGGTGAGCAAGGGCACATTAGTACCAAGTGTGACAAACCAAAGAAGGCTCAAGCAAAAGGGAAAGTATTTGCTCTATCAGGATCTGAGACTACTAGTAAAGATCGGTTGATTCGAGGTACGTGCTTCATTAATGGTATACCTTTGGTTGCTATAATTGACATTGGAGCTACACATTCTTTTATTTCTTTGGATTGTGTTAAGAGATTAAATCTCGAGTTGTCTGTTATGAGTGGAGGTATGGTTATTGATACTCATGCTATGGGTTCAGTAACTACCCCATATGTGTGTTTGAATTGTCCGTTGAGTATTTTTGGTAAAGACTTTGGAGTTGATTTATTGTGTCTTCACTTAGATCAACTTGATGTTATTCTTGGGATGAATTTGTTGGAATTCAACCATGTTTATATTAACTGTTTTGATAAAACAATTATTTTTCTTGAACCCGAGAATGAAGGAGACTTGTTTATGTCTGCTAAGCAAGTGAATGAGTCGGTGCAGGATGGTGCCAAGGTGTTTATGTTGATGGCAACTTTGAGTATTGGTGAAAATGGATCAGTTGGTGCTTTACCAATTGTTTGTGATTTTCCAGAAGTGTTTCCGAATGAGATAAGTGATTTACCGCCGGAATGTGAAGTGGAGTTTCGATCGACTTAGTTCTTGGAACTAGTCCGGTATCGATGGCTCCATATCGTATGTCTGCATCGGAGTTGAAAGAGTTGAAGAGTCAACTTGAAGATCTTCTTGAGAAAAGGTTTATTCGTCCGAGTGTGTCACCATGGGGTGCACCGGTTTTGTTGGTTAAGAAGAAAGAAGGTACTATGAGGCTATTTGGGTTGTTGTGGATAGATTGACGAAATCTGCTCACTTTATTCCAATGCGAATGGATTACCCGTTGGAGAAGTTAGCGAAGCTGTACATTGAGAGGATTGTCAGTTTGCATGGTATTCCTTCTAGCATTGTGTCAGATAGAGATCCAAGGTTTACTTCGAGATTTTGGGAAAGTTTGCAAAGTGCTTTGGGTACGAAGTTACGTTTGAGTTCTGCTTATCATCCGCAGACAGATGGACAGACTGAGAGGACGATTCAGTCACTTGAGGATCTTTTGAGAGCTTGTGTGTTGGAAAAAGGAGGAGCTTGGGAGAGCTACTTACCTTTGATTGAGTTTACTTACAACAACAGTTTTCATTCGAGTATCGGAATGGCACCATTTGAGGCATTGTATGGTAGGCGGTGTAGGACGCCATTGTGTTGGTATGAGTCGGGAGAGAGTGTCGTGGTTGGACCCGAGATAGTCCAGCAGACTACCGATAAGATTAAGATGATTCAAGAGAAGATGAAGATTTCTCAGAGTCGTCAAAAGAGTTATCATGACAAGAGGAGGAAAGCACTTGAATTTCGAGAGGGAGATCATGTGTTTCTTCGAGTTACTCCGATAACTGGTGTTGGTAGAGCGTTGAAGTCACGTAAGTTGACGCCGCGTTTTATTGGTTCTTACCAGATTTTGCAGAGGATATGAGAGGTAGCCTATCGTGTCGCTTTGCCGTCGTTGCTTGCTAATCTCCATGACGTGTTCCATGTATCTCAGTTGAGGAAATACATTGCGGATCCGTCTCATGTAGTCCAAGTAGATGATGTGCAGGTAAGAGATAATCTGACTGTGGAGACATCACCTATGCGGATAGAGGATCGGGAGTTGAAGCAACTTCGAGGTAAAGAGATTGCTTTGGTGAAGGTCGCTTGGGGAGGACCAGCTGGTGGAAACGCAACTTCAGAGCTTGAGAATCAGATGCGTGAGTCTTACCCCGAGTTATTTGTTTGAGGTGATTTTCGAAGGCGAAAATCTTTTAAGTGGGGGAGGGTTGTAACACCCCAATTTTTAGTAATTATTTTATTAATTAAATTAATTGATTAATTATGTGATTTTAGGCCTAATTGAATTAACTAATTTATGTGATTTATTTGATATAATTGAATTAGTTGATTTATTAAATTTATATAAATTATTTGATTTATTTGAGTTGTTTGGATTAATTAAATTATTGGACATATTCGAATAATTGATTTAATTTTATTATTTAACTTATATGATATATTCTAATTTGTAGAATAATATAGAATTGTTAGATTAATTGATTGGGCCTATTTGGGGGTGTGAATAGACATGAGTTATTAAGCCCATTGGAATTACTAGGTTAATTAAAATTGTGAGAATTATATAAAATAAGAGAATGGGATAAAAGAGAATAGAAAGAAAGAAAAGATAGAAAGGAGAAAAGAGGCAAAGAGAGGAGTGGAGAAGAAGAGGAGGAAACTCAAGAGAAAGAGCAAAAGTTCAACAAATTCATTCAAGGTAAGGGTGAGTTTTTACATATTTAGTGAGATTATTTGATAATAATAAGTGGGTAGAAATATATTTAGATTAAAATCCCCAAATTTCCATGAAATTGAAAATGTTAGGTTTTGAGGATAATCCTTGAAAATGTGTTAATTTTATTGTGTTTGGAATTGGCATATTTGTATACTATAGAGACCTATTCTATTTTGTATTAACCTATTAGAATTTGGAATATTGATATAACTACTGGAATGTAGTGAAAACAATTTGGAATATATATGTATTGGTTAAATAGTAGCACAGGAATTAGTGGAATAGAAAATGAAAATAAATTGAAATTCTTTTAACTTCTGTAACCGTAGCAATACAATAATTGATAGGCAATGAGATGAGAGTTTTACATACACAGCCTACTGTAGCCAAACGAATGAGATATTATATATTACACTGTAGCGAAATTAATAGAATAAAATTTTATTGATGGTGGAATGTCAATGAGAACAGTAGATATATCTCAATCAGAACTGATTTCCTAATGCTATAATTTAGAAAGCATGATTCTATGGTTCTACTTTTATAATGGAGACTATCTAATTGAAATGGATGCTTTGAAAATTGAACTTTGCATTTCACTGCATTTTAATTACTTAATTTCAACAAGTTTACCTGTAACTTCTATATGTTGTTTTCAAATTGTGAACCTTTTCTTTCAATTCCCTTGTCCTATAGCGAAAAATGAATGTGAGCTATTATTCATGTATTTCGTTACCGTAGCAACACAAAACAAGTAGGTAATGAATGTGAACTTTTATCCACTTCCTATACTGTAGTGAAAGGTTTTTAGTTGAAATTGAAACCTTATTAAATTATTGAATGGTTTATTAATATGAAACTTTATTAAATATTAGAACTTTAGTAAATAGTAAATATTTATTTAAAATATTAAATACTTATTAAATATTGAAATATTTATTAAAATATTGAAGATTTATTGAATATTGAATTATTTATTGGATATTTACCATTTATTGAGTATGGAATTTTAATTATTAATAATTATTTTATTTGATTTAATTATATATTTTGTTTCACTAGTATAATTATTAATAATATTAATAATATAAATTTTATTTAATGATTGATAATTATTTTTAATTATCATATGAATATTGGATTTATTTATTGATAATGAATTAAATATTTTATATTTAATTGGTGATGTGTGTTTTTGTGAATTCAGGTTGGATTGTGTGGATACTTGTGTATGTGCAAATGTGTGGTAATTCAAGTATCGTGAATTATTGAAGATATGTATTAAGATTAGGGAATGGTCTTAATTGCATATGATTGTTGAATTTGCATATGCATCATTTGTGTCAAGAGGCAATGCTTGTTAGTTCCGTGGGAGCTAGTGACTTGTCCCAAACCTAGAGCGGGGTTTGAAAGCTTAGGGAATGGGCTTTTTGTGTGTTATTGGTCTAGGGAACGGACCCGGTTTAAGTGTAAAAACTGAAACATAATAACGAGTGTTGGTACCACATGACATGAGTTGCATTGAGTCTTGCATTGAGTTTTGCATTGAGTCTCATTATGTATATTTATGTGCTATGAGATTACGTGTGATATGTGGAACTGATAAATTGGTGAATTATGGAGTTGTGTGTATATACTTATGAATAGTATGGTTACTTGAATAATATTGTGTTGATAAAACTTTTGAAGTGTGAGAATAATAGTGATTATCTTTGTATGCCTTAAATTATATATTATTTTATAATTTCAATAATTATGTGAATTCTCACCCTTCTGTTGGAATGATGTTTTATACGACATCGCTCAGGTACTGAGGAGTAGAGTTGCTTCTAGCACGAGGTAGCCGTTGGAGTAGCTTGAGTTGTGTCTTTATTTATTTTGGGTCGAGTCATGCTCTGATTATGTAACACCGGGGAATATTTTGATTTCATATTTGGAAGAATATTTTATGTACTCTACTTTATTCTGTTGTTGTTATTTTGATTTATATGAAGAATTGGCTTTTAAGCCTAAGTATTAAAAAATGAGATGAGCATGAGACTTTTATTATGTCTATCATGATTAAAGCAAATCCGCTGCTACATGTTAATGTGAAGGTGTATGAAAGCAGGAAGTTATTTTTATATTATTGAGCATGACAGGTGTTGTGTGATGTTTTGAAAAGTTATGTGACACCCTTTTGTGAAATGCATGATAATTACTCTGATCTATTTATATTTATTCTGCAGGGTTAGAAGGGTGTTACATTAGTGGTATCAGAGCAAAGTCGGTCAGTTGACCAAGTTGTTAGTGTGTTTAATCCCTTTTGTATTTGATATGTGTGTGTAGCACTATCGATATTGTTTGTTCTAACGAAGATTTGTTGTTGGAATCTAGAACAATGGTTGCAGGCAGGAATGATGAAGCGATTGCTGAAGCTTTGGCGATGTTGGCTGGAGCGATTGGGCAGAATCCGCAAGTCAATGTGAATGCTGGAAACAACAATGATGATGAGTTTCGTTCCTTGGGGAAGTTTCAGAGGAACAATCCACTAATCTTCAACGGAACGCATGATCCTGACAAAGCACAAGTATGGCTAAAAGCAATTGAGAAGATATTTCGAGTCATGAATTGTTCAGATGCGCAGAGGGTGCAGTTTGGCACTCATATGCTTGAAGAGGAAGCTGAGGACTGGTGGGGTAACACTCGTCAAATGTTTGTAGAAGATGAGGTTGAGGTTACTTGGGATGTTTTCAGAGAGGCGTTTCTAGAGAAGTATTTTCCAGAAGATGTGCGTGGGAAGAAGGAAATTGAATTCCTTGAGCTGAAGCAGGGTAACTCAACTGTGGCCGAGTATGCAGCAAGATTTGAGGAGTTAATTAAGTTTTGTCCTCATTACAACACTACTAATGCTGAGAGATCCAAGTGTCTTAAGTTTGTGAATGGTTTGAGGCCTGAAATCAAACAAGCTATTGGTTATCAGGAGATTAGTCGATTTTATGAGTTGGTGAACAAAAGTAGAATCTATGATGAAGATAGCAGAGCTCGTTCTAGTCACTACAAGAGTTTAAATGATAAGAGGGGAAAAGGTTAATTCAAAGGGAAGTCGTATGTGACTCCTGCTGATAAAGGGAAACAGAAAGCTTGTAATGGAAAGAAGCCGAGTGGGGGAGGAGCTCCTACTCCAGTGAAGTGTTTTAGATGTTATGTTGAAGGACATCGTACTCCTGAGTGCACAAGTGTCGAGCAAAAGTGTTTCAAGTGTCGCAAGCCAGGCCACAAGGCTTTGGAGTGCAGAAGCGGGGCGAATGTGACTTGCTACAATTGTGGTGAGCAAGGGCACATTAGTACCAAGTGTGACATACCAAAGAAGGCTCAAGCAAAAGGGAAAGTATTTGCTCTATCAGGATCTGAGACTACTAGTGAAGATCGGTTGATTCGAGGTACGTGCTTCATTAATGGTATACCTTTGGTTGCTATAATTGACATTGGAGCTACACATTCTTTTATTTCTTTGGATTGTGTTTAGATATTAAATCTCGAGTTATCTGTTATGAGTGGAGGTATGGTTATTGATACTCATGCTATGGGTTCAGTAACTACCCCATATGTGTGTTTGAATTGTCCGTTGAGTATTTTTGGTAAAGACTTTGGAGTTGATTTATTGTGTCTTCACTTAGATCAACTTGATGTTATTCTTGGGATGAATTGGTTGGAATTCAACCATGTTTATATTAACTGTTTTGATAAAACAGTTATTTTTCTTGAACCCGAGAATGAAGGAGACTTGTTTATGTCTGCTAAGCAAGTGAATGAGTCGGTGCAGGATGGTGCCAAGGTGTTTATGTTGATGGCAACTTTGAGTATTGGTGAAAATGGATCAGTTGGTGCTTTACCAATTGTTTGTGATTTTCCAGAAGTGTTTCCGGATGAGATAAGTGATTTACCGCCGGAACGTGAAGTGGAGTTTCGATCGACTTAGTTCTTGGAACTAGTCCGGTATCGATGGCTCCATATCGTATGTCTGCATCGGAGTTGAAAGAGTTGAAGAGTCAACTTGAAGATCTTCTTGAGAAAAGGTTTATTCGTCCGAGTGTGTCACCATGGGGTGCACCGGTTTTGTTGGTTAAGAAGAAAGAAGGTACTATGAGGCTATTTGGGTTATTGTGGATAGATTGACGAAATCTGCTCACTTTATTCCAATGCGAATGGATTACCCGTTGGAGAAGTTAGTGAAGCTGTACATTGAGAGGATTGTCAGTTTGCATGGTATTCCTTCTAGCATTGTGTCAGATAGAGATCCAAGGTTTACTTCGAGATTTTGGGAAAGTTTGCAAAGTGCTTTGGGTACGAAGTTACGTTTGAGTTCTGCTTATCATCCGCAGACAGATGGACAGACTGAGAGGACGATTCAGTCACTTGAGGATCTTTTGAGAGCTTGTGTGTTGGAAAAAGGAGGAGCTTGGGAGAGCTACTTACCTTTGATTGAGTTTACTTACAACAACTGTTTTCATTCGAGTATCAGAATGGCACCATTTGAGGCATTGTATGGTAGGCGGTGTAGGACGCCATTGTGTTGGTATGAGTCGGGAGAGAGTGTCGTGGTTGGACCCGAGATAGTCCAGCAGACTACCGATAAGATTAAGATGATTCAAGAGAAGATGAAGATTTCTCAGAGTCGTCAAAAGAGTTATCATGACAAGAGGAGGAAAGCACTTGAATTTCGAGAGGGAGATCATGTGTTTCTTCGAGTTACTCCGATAACTGGTGTTGGTAGAGCGTTGAAGTCACGTAAGTTGACGCCGCGTTTTATTGGTCCTTGTTTCACCCTAAAATTTGCTCAACCTTATTCACTTGGTTTATGTTTCAATATCATTAGCATTTGCATATAGAGTCATGTACATAGCCTAACCATCTGCATAGCATAAGCATAGCAAGTCATTCAACAAGGGGCCAATCATTATTCTCATCTCTAGAGGCCTATCAAGAGGTTATTATCCTAATTCAACCTCATTCAAAGTCATCAGAAAAGAATTTGAAAGTTGGAGAAGTCAGTAAATCAAGCATTGAGTCCATCTCCTATCTGAGAGTGCCTGAGGGTCAACAAAGAAATTGTGAGCTGTGGGCTAAGCATGAGGGGTATATAGACATCTTGGAGGATTTAGAAAGTCATTTGGAGAAGGAAATGAGTCATTGGAGTAGACACAAGAGTTGTGGATGAAGACAGTCAACTAGGGTTTCATCTGGGTCAACCCTGGGTCAACTCTAGGTCAATTGACTGATTGAAAGGCATTAAGGGATATTGGAGAGATGTGGGGTTCATCATTTGACATGAATAATAAGGATATGTTGTTATGCTAAGAAGAAACCAAGAGAAGTCAAGGAGAAGGGGAGTTTCTAAATTAGGGTTTCTGTGTAAAATCCCCTAGTTTAGGTCAAATTTCCAAGCAAGATAAGTCAAAATGCAAGCTTCAAGTGGATCCTTGGCCAACATGAAACTTGTAGAGGATCTCAATACCTTTAATTTGAGTGCTGGAAGACATCAAGGAGATTTATAGAACTCAAGTTATGGTCATTGCAAGTTACAGGTCATCTGAGGTATCTGAAATTTTGTCTGTAAAAGTGACTTGACTTCCAAGCAATTTTTACCCCTCAAGGAGATTTCAAATGAATTTCTGGTAAACATAAGAGTTGTTCCTCATTGTCTTAGCTTTATATAATGTTATGGTATGCCTTCATAGGATGTATGGAACTCTACTTATGGTCCTGGCAAGCAAAGGGTATTTTGGTCATTTGTGAATTACAGGTCATTTCAACCTATGCCTAAAACTCATGCAAGGAGGCCTCAAATGGAAAACCTTACAACATCAAACTTGCTCCAAATGACATTTTGAGTCTAGAAAAGTGACCATGAGATATTGGAAAGATTCATAGCACAAGGTTTCAAAATTGTTGGATTTAATGAATAAAAATGGACTTAAAAATGAGATTTTTCATATCTTGGCCAAATGAAGCAAAATTATAGGTCATTTTGAATGGAAAGATCATTTTAAAGACATTGTCTAAAGTGTAATTTTGAGCTTAGTTCATAATTTGTGAGTTATCCATGGTTGCTTGTAATGGAAGAAACATAAACCAAATTCAATGGAAAGAATGCAAAGGAAACTTCTCCAAGTTTCTAGGAGGTTCTAACCTCACCTATATATTGATAAGAGATAGTTCATGCCATGGTTGGTGATTTCATTTGTTCAAAACCCCAAGTTTTTACACACTTTCTCATTTTTGCATAAGCTTCACAAACTCTCCCAAATCTCCATCAATCCTCATATCTTTTGATTGAATCTTCATCATCATCATTCAAACACCATAATCCACATCAAGATTGGTAGAATTGGAGGAAGAATCGTGCTATTCAAGATAACCATCCAAATTGCAAGAACTTCTCAAGGACAAGATTCAGGAGGTTTACACACAAATCATTGCATACAGAATTCATCATCAAGGTTATTGAGCAAGTTTCAATCACTGCAAGCCTCAAATTCAAAGAGTTGCATACCTGTTTTCACCAATTGCACCAGGTTTGTTTTCTCTTCATATTTCATGATTTAGTTAGAATCTTAGGGATTTGATAGTGTAGAATGGTTAAGATAGGATAGAGGATTGATTGTGATGATTTTGGAGAAGTTTCATGAAGTTTGAGCATGAGGTACCAATTCTGTTAAGGCTTATAATTCTTAGATTAAAGCACGATAATCATAGGTTAATAGCTTGAAATGATCAGTGCAAGGTGTAGAGTATGTTAGGGCAATAATTGGAGAGAATTGATATCAGTTGAAAATGGTGGATCAGAACTGTTATACCCATCGAGTTTGCTTCGTGAGTGAGTTTTAGGAAGAACTAAGGGTATGTCTGTGTAGAGGGAGGAATTTAGAGCAATTTTGCTCTTGACATCGAATGAATCCATGGAGAGTTGAAGAAGAACAAAAAGGTGTAAGGTTCGTGCATGGGGATGAGTTGCAGGACCTAGGGTTTGCTGGAGGTAGGAGACGATCCCTGGGCCACACGATCATACTTTGACCTTTGGCTTGGAGACTCATCCAACGAACGCGATTAAAAGTTCAAAACGGAGGGAGATTTCAAATAATGAAACGCACCGTTTCATTTAGTAGAAGGAAATGGGCTCAGATGCTATTGACACCCCCACGCGTGTGAAGCCCACTAACTTGAACTGTTTGGCCCTGCTATTCTCACCCCCCATTTATTTCTTTTTTAATTCTTTTTAATTTCTTTCATTTTTTCATGCATCTTATAAAAATCATATAAAATTGAAAAATCATTATTTTTTGATGGTTCTTTTTGCATATTTTTCTTTAAAGAGTCTAGAAAATTATAAAAAATAAAAATTGCATTTTATTTTTTATTTGATATTTTTCCCATATTTTCCAAATAAATAGCATTTTAAATAGTTTCATTTCATACATAAATTTGTTGATTTTTGTTCTAATCAATGCTTTAATATTTTTTTGTCCATTCTTTTTAGGTTGTTTAGTTTAGATATTCAACTTGTAGATACAATTTAGTTCCCATTTTTAGGAGTTAATTTTAGGTGTTTAGTTTAGGTGAAAACAACATGAACAAATTAGGGTTTTAAGTGATAACTTAGGAGAATTAATTCATTTCCCTTAGGACTTAGAGCTTGAATAGTTTAGCTATGGGACTATAGGGACTATGGGTAGTTATCAGATCCCCTTAGAAATCACTAGGATTCCCCTACTGCTATTAACCTACTGTATATATCTGATTGACTGGTGTGGTGTGCCCTCTGGGGATTATTGCTTGCTTGTTTGGGTGTTGGGATTTGTCTGGGGATTTGGGAGAGCTGAAGACTGAAGATGAGGAAGCCATTGGAGATCCATAGACTGAAGACCAACTTCCAGAGTTGGAGAGGAGATTTTTGCCATCAGCTGTTAAGGAGATTAGGGTTTAGGAACTAGGCAGAGCTCTAGGTTAGAAAGCTTGTTTCTCAAACATGGAAGGTTTTGACTGCCTCCATTCCTCTCTGTGATACAGAGTCTCTCTGAGACACTCACCCCCTTCCTTTGGAAGGCTTGGTGCTATTGTCTGAGGGATAGAACTCTTGAGAGAAAATGACTTATGTGTTAGTAGCAGTTGGTTTACCACCATTGGTAGTCAACTAATTGCTTAACACCCAATTCACTCTGGTGATTGATCCCTCAACTTGGAGGTTTGAACTTGAAGAAAAGCCATTACAGATAGAAGATTGATGATCAAAGCCCTTGCCTGAAGGCCATGAAGATAGAGACTGATTCTTGTTGAAGCCTGGAGTTGATTGGAGATGACTTGAAGATGGATATTGATGCAGAGCTGTTGTGGCTGTTTATTCTTGTATTTCATTTCTGACGTATTGACTGGTTTTCATGACTGTATTGCTTGCTGTTTACCCTGCTGGGTTGAAAGTGAAGCCTGTTCACTTTTGCCTATTGTTTTCCAGGTTCGAGGTCGAGTGGGACTCCCTTGCCTCGCTTGTACTGTTGCATTCATGCATTTTACTGTTTTACTGTATATATCTGATATTGTTGATGTTTCTGTCTATTCCCTTAGGATCTCTGTTTCTCTCTGTGCAGGAGAGGAGCATGATAGACACTAGGTCTTAACCCATGCATGATAACATTAGGGTAGTTTGATTCCCTTCGCAACCGTAGGTTAGAGTTCTGTCTCTTCTTTCTCAAAACAAACAAAAAAAAACACCATAAAGATTTCAAACACAATAAAAGACACTTCTTTCGTAAAAGAATGGGAACTCATCAAGGCTTCATTTTTGTCCCCTTGGACCAGTAATCAAAAAAACCTTTTTCAGAAGGAATGAAATCAACCAAGACAGACTTGTGTCGTACGTGGCCCGAACTACGTTTGCTCTGATCTTTCATGCTGTATGAAAGTACGTAGGCATAGAACGCGATATCCTAGCGAGCAACCTTCCCCTCCTTTCCTGTAGGTAGGCGAACTACGTTGACTCTGATTTCTCGTTCCAGACAGGAATACGTAGGCATAAAGTGCGATACTTTGCCGAGTCATTTTATTTTCATTCTCTTTTCTTTTTTAACCCCTGACCTTTAGAGTAGATAGAATAACAATCCATACCCGAAAACAAGCGTGGATCCCGTCGAGTACGACGGACGTGAGGGGTGCTAATACCTTCCCCTTGCGTAACCGACTCCCGAATCCAGGTTTTGGTTGCGATGACCATACCTTTCCCGTGTTGTGCGAGGTTTACTCTGAGCGTTTCCTTTCCCTCCCGTGGGATAAATAACGCACGGTGGCGACTCTTCTGTTCAGCCGGCGCCGATTTTCGCAGTAGCGATAGCTGGCGACTCTGCTGGGGATCCAACGTCCCCCGGCTGCTAAGGACTGCGATGGTTCTTATGCATTTGGGATCCAACGTCCCTTAAGAGAGTCAATCCTAACGCTTGTTTTCCCGTCGAGGATTTTGTATGGATTTATATTTCTGACCTTTATTTTCAGCATTATATATTGATTATTATTGTTGTATTGGGGTGTGACGGGTGTTCTGATATTGAGTGAGAAGTCGGACCTGGGCTTGAGTGCACCTTAGACTTAGAGTAGAGATTAGTGGGCGCGCACGTGCTTTGCATGTCCTAGTGTCCCGCGAAATCTACGCTCAGACGAGGTTCTTCTGGTTGGCCTCCTGTCCTGCCCTTTGGGTGGCTTGGGTTGCTGGTTAGTTGGATTGTCGACTCTGGGGACCGATCATTTGGAAGTTGGCTAAGTGAGGCCTCTTCAGGATTTGATGATGCCACTCCTTCTGGGAATCGTATCGTCAACCCTGAAAGTCTGTGACGCCAACGACCGCATAGGATGCCATACCTTTGTCAGTTACTAGGACATCCACCTGTGAGAGGGTTTGGGGTTATGCAGGTAACTAGACCTTCAGACTTCCGGTTATTTCTTGATCAGAGATCCTGGGTATTTATGAGTTATGAGGACTGTCAGAGACCATTTGGAGATGTGTTATGAGGTCTGTCAGAGACCAGTTGGATAGTTCTGAGGTCTGTCAGAGACCATTTGGAGATATGGTTTGAGGTCTACTAGAGATCAGTCTGAGTTATGGTTTGAGGTCTGTCAGAGACCGTTGTTGGAGCTTTATTATAGGTCTATCCGAGACCAGGGTTTGAGGATTTCTAGAGGGTCTATCTGAGACTTCTTGTTATGGTTCAGGCTATGCAGCTATGGCAGTTGGTCTCTGTTGCATGTTATTTGCATTGCATTGTTTGCATACCCATTATCATTGCATCCCACTAACGTGTGTCTGTGCTGCAGGTGCATTTGCATTCCCCCGGTTCTAGTGTCGGGACTTCTGAGTATTTGATCATGGCTGGTTTGAGGATGACCGTTGCGTATAAGTTACCTGTCCCCGATATTACTCCACTCCTGGGTTTGATTTCTCTTGCAGATGAGGATGTCCGTAGAAGCTTCAGGCAGAGTTACGGACGGTTGTTGGGTTTAGTGCGCAGGTCTACTGATGATGAATTGAATGGGCTGTACACCTTAATGCAATTTTATGACCCGGCTTTGAGATGCTTCACGTTTGCGGACTTTATCTTGGGGCCCACTATGGAGGAGTATGTAGAGTTTACTGAGCTGCCAGTTCAGAATGCAGTTCCTTTTATTCACTCAGCCGCTGAGCCCAATTTGGAGGATTTAGCCAAGGCCCTGCATATGAATGCTTCTGACTTGTTGATGACTGCATGGCGAGGGGTTCCGGGTTTTTCTCTTCAGTTTCTGGTTGGTAAGGCTCAAGAGTACGCCAAGAATGGGTGTTGGGTGGTCTTTAACGCTATTTTGGCCCTCTGCATTTATGGGATAGTGTTGTTCCCTAACTTCCCAAACTTCGTGGACATGGATGCGTTTCATCTATTTGCTGCCGGTAACCCAGTACCAACGCTGATCGGGGACTTTTACCATTCGATGCACTACAGGAATGAAAATAGGAGAGGCAAGAATGTCTCCTGTTGCGTACCTTTGCTGTATATGTGGTTCAAGAGCCACTTTCCATCGAGGGGACCTTTCATGGATAATGCAATCACGCCCGACTGGCCAGAGCATATGATGAGGTTAACTTCTGAAGACGTTGATTGGTTTGATAGAGATCTGCTGGGATCCGAGCTTATCTTCAGTTGTTCTGGTTACCCTAATGTTCCGCTGATAGGAAGAAAAGGGTGTATCAACCACAACCCTTCTCTGTTCATTCGTCAGTTCGGATATGCGCTGAAGAACCCGCCCAAAGAGGAAGAAGTACAGGAATCTTTGTACTTCACTAGAGATGTGAAGGGGGAGTTATTGGCCAAGTTGCAGCATACCTGGACGCACATTAACCGAAGAGGGAAGCCATTGCTAGGAAAGAATGACTGTCAGGCCTATGCACCTTATAGAGTTTGGATTCGGGAGAGAGCCAGTCAGTTAAGGATGCCATTTCCAGATGCACCAATTCTGGTCCCTATTCCGGTAGCAGAGCCAACTACTGTGTTTAGGGAAGCCTACGAGCAGGTTGTGAGAGAAAAAGAAGCCTTGTTGAAGATCAACGAAGGATTAGAGCAAGAGCTAGCCCATGCACGCAGCGAGAAAAACAAGGTCGTCCATGCTTTCCAACAGCAGATTGAGCTAATGAACAGATTAGGCGCTGAGCTAGCTGAGGAGAGGAAGAAGCGCGAACGTCTGGGGCAAGAGTTCAGAAGTTCCCATGACATGCTTGAGTCCAAGAAGAAAGCACTTGACATCGCTCACCGAGAGATCTCTTCTTGCAATAAGACTTGGAATGTTACGCTCACCAACAATAAGAAGAGGGAAGATAAGTTGAAGCAGCAAATTTCCGACCTCGAAGAGCAGTTGAAGTCCAGCATCAAGAAGTGTGAAGAAGAGGTGATGACCCGGTATAGTCTCCAGAATGCACTAAATAAGGCCATCAAAGGGAGAGACGAAGCTATGTCCCAGAAGCGTAAACTAGAAGATCGCTTCGGAGAGGGGGCATGGGAAGAAACTTCTGAAGACGTACGCCGTGTTCTTAAGAAAAGAAACCAACTTGTCGAAGGGCTGCTTGCTCGACCCAGTCACCCGGAGACCAAGAAGTTGCTAGAAGAATACCAGACGTATGGAAGGATTTGATCATTTCATGTAGTAACTTGTATGCTTTATTTGCACAGTGCTGACCATCACCAGGATTGTTGGTCGAGGTCATGCCTTCTCTTCGTACCTTTGGTAACATTGTATTTTGGGTTTATTGGTTTCTCAGCAATATATGAGGCTTTCTATGATTCAGCTCCGATCTTTATATTATTAGCACTGTCACTGCACCGGCACCTTCACACTAGAATCGGGGAATGAACTTCCCTAATGCACAGACACACATATTGCATTGCATTCATATTCATATTACATTACAGGTAATCATTGGATGTTATCTTATTTCCTGCTCTGCACCAGGTACTTGTCAGGATTGCAGATCAGCACCCGCACCGCTATTCTACCCGCACCAACTGTCGAAGAATCATGGATCAAATGCAGAACGAGATGCAAGATGTGCGCGAGAAGCTCGCTCTCTTCATGCAGACCATGGAAGCTATTGCAAAGGGTCAAGAAAATTTGCAAGCCATGGTCCAACCTCTGTTGGCTCGGAATGCTGGTCACGGCAACGAGGATCATCAGTCTGGGCGAGTCGATACTGCTCATGGAGATGGCACTCCCACGCCAGTGGCTCCACCTGTAGTCAACATGCCTGCTGCTAACGTCAACAACGCTACCGCTGCTGTGAACGGTAACGTCGGAGTTGGAAACGAGACTGCTGTCCATAACGTTGGGCTTGGGGACGTCAACTTGGGTGATAATATGGGAGGCAACGGCTTTGTCAATGCTGGATTCGGGTTCAACGATCAGGGATTCGATAATGCCGGGAAATATGGTTTCAATGCTCAAGGCTTTGGGCAAGATGGTTATGGTGTGGCCAATCAGGGTTACGGAGGTTTCGGGAATGGAAACGGCGCTGGGTTTATGGCTTTTGGGCCTGCTGGAGGTGTTCAAGGGTACGGCAACAGAGGCCGAGGTCCGGGGATGAATCAGATCAGGGTTGGACGTAATAATGGATATGACGGGTATGGAGCTGGGAATGGTATGTGGCAAGAAGATCAGCAGGAGGACGCTTTCTCCGGCGGAGGTCTCGAAGGGCCGATGGATGACTCCCAGAAGATCAGAATGCTAGAAGAGCAGATGAGGGGGGTCCTGAACCAAAGTGCTGTGGGCTTGGACATGGCAACAATGGGTCTGGTACCTAGCTTGAGGGTGCCAATCAAATTCAAAGCTCCTGCGTTTGATAAGTATAAAGGGGACACATGTCCGAAAGTGCACGTACGAGCCTATTACAGAAAGATGTCTGCATACTCAACTGATGAAAGAATGCTAATGCACTTCTTTCAAGATAGTCTGTCGGGTCCTTCCCTAGAGTGGTATATGGGGTTGGAGCCAACCGATATCAAGACATGGAAGCAATTGGCGGAGGCATTCGTAGCTCACTACAAGTATAACAGCGACTTGGCGCCCAATCGGGTCCAATTGGCAGGGCTGTCTCAGAAGAAGGGGGAGAGCTTTAAAGAGTACGCACAAAGGTGGCGCGATATGGCTGCCAGGGTCCGTCCTCCTGTAGAAGATAAGGAAATGAATGACATGTTCGTCGGCACATTCACAGGCTTGTTTCATGACATGCTGTTTCACACATCTCTGGCCAGTTTTTCAGACCTAATTCTGATGTGAGAAAAGATTGAGCGTAACATTAAGCAAGGAAAGTTCCAAGTCGAGGAATCAACTGCATCTGGCAGTAATAGGAAAGCTTTTGGTGGGCGCCGTCAGGGCGAAGCAAGCGCAGTATTTGGAGGCCGAGGCCGAGGCCGAGGCAGGGGACGAAACCAATATCATCAGCCGCAGCAGGTGGCGAGTGTTACTATCCCGTACCAGCAACAACCACTTCAGCAACAACAACCGTCTCAGCAGCAGCCAATGCAGCAGCAGCAGCCTCAGCAGGGGGCACAGCAGGCTCAGCGAAGATTCCAGGGTGGTAAACCAAGAAGAGTGTTTGAGAAGCCTCCCACGACATATGCTGATTTGTTGCAGACATTGTTGGGATTGAACCTGGTAGAGAAGAGAACTCTGGCACCGATAACGGGAGCTCCCCCATTTGGTTACGATGCAAGTAGGCACTGTGAGTTTCATTCTGGGGCTCCGGACCACGATATAGAAGGTTGCCATGCTTTTAAGCACGTTGTGCAGGATCTTTTGGACAATAAGACTATCAATTTCGGAACGGCAGGTCCGAATATAGTGCAGAAACCCATGCCTAATCATGGGGCAAATGCCATTCTGACTGAGGAAGGGTTGAATCTGATTATGAATGTCGAAGATTTAAAGACGCCGCTGAGCAAGATAAAGAGCCGACTGTTGCAAGGGGGTGTTTATCCAGGATGTGACGAGTATTGTGTAGAATGCTGGACCCTAGCCGGGGGATGTGATGATTTGAAGAAAAGCATTCAGGCTTTAATCGATGGAGGCACATTGCAGTTTGACCGTGCAGCAATCGAAGAGCCCGCAGGGGCAATAGCAGATGATCAGAGTGATGTGGCCACGGTAACGATTCCTTGAAAGACCATCACTATTGCAGCACCAGTTCAGCGACCACCGATCACCATAACTAAGGCCGGACCAATCCCGTACGAGAACACGAAAGCAGTCCCATGGTCATATGGGTTGGAGGTGTATTGTGACGGGATAAAGATTGATGTTAATAAACAGCCAGCTAAGACTGTCGATAATGTTGTTGGTTCAGGAGGCATGACAAGGAGTGGTAGGATCTTTATATCGCCTGAAGTGGAGGCCAAAAGACTAGCAAAAGGAAAAGGGAAGATGGTTGAGAATATCCCGGTACAAGCGAGCAAAAAAGAAGCAGCATCGAAAGATGTAGAAGAGTTCATGCGCTTGATTCGAAAAAGTGATTATAAGATCGTGGAACATCTGCAGCAGACGCCATCCAAAATATCTATCCTGTCATTGCTTTTGTGTTCAGAGGCTCACAGAAATGCTTTGTTGAAAGTCCTGGATACTTCCTTTGTACCCCAAGACGTCTCTATAAATCAGCTGGAAGGAGTGTTGGCACATGTAAATGCAGGCCACAACTTGGGCTTTACCGACTTCGATTTGACCCCGAAAGGGAGGGATCATAATATGGCGCTGCACGAATCTGTCGAGTGTAGAGGATCAGTAATGTCGCATGTATTGGTCGACACCGGATCGTCTCTGAATGTGATGCCTAAGAAGGCGATGATGAAGCTAGATGTCAGAGGAATCCTGTGCACGCCCAGTGACTTGGTAGTTAGAGCCTTTGATGGCACGCGAAGAACAGTCTTCGGATCGATCACATTGCCTCTACAGGTGGGGTCGGAGGTGTTTGCAACTGAGTTTTATATCATGGATATACAGCCTGCGTACAGCTGCTTGGTCGGAAGACCCTGGATTCATGGGGTAGGGGCAGTCACGTCCACCCTGCATCAGAAGCTAAAATATATGGTCGGAGAGAGCGTAGTCACCGTATGCGGAGAAGAAGACATCCTGGTCAGCCATCTATCGTCATTTAAATATGTGGAGGTCGACGGAGAGATCCACGAAACACCCTGCCAGGCATTTGAAGGGTTGCGTATCAAGGACAAAGGTCCCGGGCCGAGCAAAGTGCCAGAGATAGCCGTCTCATCGTATAAACAAGCTCAAGCTCTAGTAGAAGCAGGAGAAGCAAAGGGCTGGGGAAAGGTGCTGGATATTCCTGTAAAAATGGACCGGTTCGGGCTGGGATACTAACCGTCGTCGTCAACACCTGCTGTGGGGGCACCCCGTTTCAGAGGGCCAATCACCATCTCTGCCAGTGGAGTATGTCATGAAACCATCAATGCTGCTTCGGAGTCTGACGAAGGAGACAGCGACTGTGATATGGATGCCTGGATTCAGCCAAGCACGCCAGGACAAGGACTGTGCAACTGGTCTATTCAGGAGCTTGTTCCTGTGACTCTTAAACAGTAATGCTTTGCTTTATTAATTGTTGAATAATCTGATGGCCTGCCCGGGGCATCGTGATTTGCTCAGGGTTGTGTTGTTATGAACATTGCGTGTTAATCATTAAATAAATGGCGTTTTTTTCATGTGCAAATACTGTAATCTCTGTCTTTCTTGTTTTATATTTTTCAATAAGATGGCAACGTGGGTTATTCGCTTTATACGCATTTTGAAGCACTTAACCATTCCTTTTGCAGGATAACATTTTCAGATGACATCCTTGAACCACCTATGACTCGTCCCGACTTTGAGCACCCGGTATTTCAGGCCGAAGGAGAGGTTGTCGAAGATAGCGACGTTCTTGAAGAACTGTCTTGGTTGGTGAAGCAGGAGGAAAGAGCCATTCTGCCTCACGACGAGGTCATCGAAATTATCAACTTGGGGTCGGAAGGGGTTGAGAAGAATATTCGTATCGGAGCCGCGCTGCAGGGCGATATCAAGCGAAGACTGGTTGAAATGCTCCGAGAGTATAATGATGTATTCGCTTGGTCGTATGAAGATATGCCATGGCTCGATACAGACATGGTTGTGCACCGCCTGCCACTGAAAGAAGATTGCCCGCCGGTTAAACAGAAGCTTCGCAGAACTAGGCCTGATATGGCAGTGAAGATTAAGGAGGAGGTCCAAAAGCAGTGGGATGCCGGTTTCCTAGCTGTTACGAAATATCCCACTTGGGTCGCAAATATTGTTCCAGTGCCGAAAAAGGACGGTAACGTCAGAATGTGCGTGGATTATAGAGATTTGAATAAAGCAAGCCCAAAAGACGATTTTCCACTTCCTCACATTGACGTGTTAGTTGATAATACTGCTCAATACTCCGTATTCTCCTTCATGGATGGCTTTTCAGGCTATAATCAGATTAAAATGGCGCCAGAGGATATGGAGAAAACCACTTTCATAACGCCTTGGGGGACATTTTGCTACAAAGTGATGCCCTTTGGTTTGAAAAATGCTGGGGCAACATATCAGCGTGCGATGACGACTCTTTTTCATGACATGATGCATAAAGAGATCGAAGTTTATGTTGATGATATGATTGCCAAATCCCAGACGGAGGAAGAGCATCTGGTGAATCTGCTGAAGTTATTAAAAAGGCTTAGGAAGTTCAGGCTGAGACTGAACCCTAACAAGTGTACCTTCGGGGTGAGATCGGGTAAGCTCCTGGGGTTTATCGTAAGCGAAAGGGGAATAGAGGTCGATCCTGCTAAAATAAAAGCGATACAAGAAATGCCGACGCCTAAAACAGAGAAAGAGGTGCGCGGGTTTTTAGGGAGGTTGAACTACATCGCCCGGTTCATATCTCACCTAACAGCCACGTGTGAACCATTATTCAAGCTGTTGAAGAAAGACCAAGCTGTAACGTGGAACGAAAATTGTCAAAAGGCGTTCGATAAAATAAAGAAGTATTTGCAGGAGCCTCCTATTTTGATACCCCCAGTGGCAGGGAGACCCTTGATCATGTATTTGACGGTTCTTGAGGGAAGCATGGGTTGTGTTCTCGGTCAACACGACGGGATAGGGAGAAAAGAGCATGCGATCTACTACTTGAGTAAGAAATTTACAGATTGTGAATCTCGATACTCAATGCTTGAGAAAACTTGTTGCGCGCTAGCCTGGGCCGCCAAGCGTTTGAGACAATACATGTTGAATCATACAACCATGCTCATCTCGAAGATGGACCCTATCAAATATATATTCGAAAAGCAGGCGTTGTCAGGAAGAATTGCTCGGTGGCAGATGGTTTTGACTGAATATGACATCCAGTACGTCTCGCAAAAGGCAATAAAGGGGAGTGTGTTGTCTGAGTATCTGGCGGAGCAGCCTATTGAAGATTACCAATCGATGAGGTTTGACTTTCCTGACGAGGATATCATGTACCTAAAGATGAAAGATTATGAAGAGCCGTTGCCAGACGAGGGACCGGAATTGGGTTCCAAATGGAAGATGATATTTGACGGAGCCGTGAATGCTTACGGTAGCGGAATAGGGGCAATCATTACTACACCACACGGGTCGCACATCCCGTTTACTGCCCGATTGACCTTTGCCGTTACTAATAACGAGGCCGAATACGAAGCTTGTATAATGGGGCTTGAAGAAGCCATTGATTTGCGAATCAAAAATTTAGACGTATACGGAGACTCAGCTCTGGTGGTGAATCAGATCAAAGGAGAGTGGGAGACACGTCAGCCCAATTTGATACACTACATGAATTATGCAAGGAGATTATTGCCTTTCTTTGACAAGGTTGAATTGCATCACGTACCGCGGGCAGAGAATCAAATGGCTGACGCCCTCGCCACTTTGTCATCCATGTACAAAGTCAATTTCTGGAACGAGGCTCCCCGAATTATTATCTCCCGGCTTGATAGGCCCGCTTATGTATTTGCCATTGACGAGGCATCCGACGACAAACCGTGGTATTTTGATTTCCTGAAAAATAGAGAGTATCCGGCTGGGGCATCCAGTCAAGATCAGAAGACTCTCAGGAGATTAGCAGGCAATTTCTATTTGAACCCGGATGGCGTCTTATACAGAAGAAACCACGACTTGGTGCTGTTGCGTTGTGTAGACGAAAATGAGGCAAAGCTGCTCATGGAGGAAATACACGAAGGTACTTTTGGTACGCATGCTGGCGGGCATGCTATGACAAGAAAGCTGCTGCGGGCAGGCTACTTTTGGCTGACCATGGAAACTGATTGTTTCAAGTTTGCAAGAAAGTGCCACAAGTGCCAAATCTATGCTGACAAGATCCATGTGCCTCCAAGTCCTCTGAATGTGATGTCATCGCCTTGGCCATTTTCGATGTGGGGAATCGATATGATTGGAAAGATCGAGCCGACAGCTTCTAACGGGCATCGGTTCATCCTAGTAGCAATCGATTATTTCACCAAGTGGGTGGAAGCGGCGTCTTACGCAAATGTAACTAAGCAAGTGGTGGCCAGATTCATCAAGAGAGATATCATTTGCCGATACGGGATTCCCGAGCGGATAATCACGGACAACGGTTCGAACCTGAACAACAAAATGATGAGGGAGCTCTGTCAGAATTTCAAGATCGAACATCACAACTCCTCCCCGTACCGACCCAAGATGAATGGTGTCGTTGAGGCGGCCAATAAGAATATCAAGAAGATCGTTCAGAAAATGGTGGTGACCTATAAGGATTGGCACGAGATGCTGCCTTTCGCTTTGCACGGTTATCGTACGACGGTACGCACATCAACCGGGGCAACCCCGTTCTCATTAGTGTATGGAATGGAAGCGGTATTACCATTGGAAGTTGAGATCCCTTCTCTGAGGGTACTGCGAGACGTTCAGCTGGACGAGGCAGAATGGGTAAAAGACAGGTTGAACCAATTGAGTTTGATGGATGAGAAGAGGCTAGCTTCTCTAGCATATGGTCGTTTATACCAGAGCCGAATGAAGAAAGCGTATGATAAGAAAATACATCCGCGAAGCTTTCAGACGGGCGACCTTGTGCTGAAAAGGATTCTCCCGCCGCAAGCAGATCACAGGGGCAAGTGGACCCCTAACTACGAAGGGCCATATGTTGTCAGGAAAGTCTTTTCAGGAGGAGCGTTGTTGTTGTCCACCATGGACGGTGAAGACTTTACGTCGCTTGTGAATTCGGACGCAGTTAAAAAATACTTTGCTTAAAATTGACCCGCTGGACAGAAAAAGAGAGTCCAGGCAAAAATGGGGCATCCTGGCGAACCAAAAAATAGAATGAAAGGTTCGGGCAAAAGTTAGGGATAAAATTGAAAAAAATGTACACCCGCGAAGTTGAAAACCTACACTGGGCGGCTTCGGCAAAAAAGGGTATCCCGGTGAATTGAAAACCCGTAAAGGGCGGTTCACGCAAAAGTTATGGATTTAAAAAAGCAAATGACTGTGGTCCGAATTTGGTACTACACTGAGCATCAATGCGGGGGGATGCCTGAGGGATCGATTATCAGATACAACCGTTTCCGAGGTATGGATACCGGGAAAGCATTAGAGTCGGATGAGTCATAGGAGGATCAATTCGTGGTGTTTGTCTGCATCCCGTTGCCGACATGTGTACAAAATTTAATTTGTCAAAATATTTATGCTTCTTGTGCATACTTGTGTATTTGTTTTGCGTAACTTCCTCATTTCAGGAGTTACATCCCGTGTATAAAACTCCGCCCATTCAGGGGCCCAATCAATGAAATATGTTATTCAGTACTTGATGCTGGTTCTTTACTGTTTTGTGCATAATAAAACGCCTAAGTTTATTGAAACTAGCATGTGTATAACATCACTGGCCCTTGCCAACAATTGCTAAAGCTTTGAATTAACTGAAAATAACGTCACTAACCTGAATCAATTTGGTTGTATAGGCTTGTCTTGTCCTGTTTGTGTTGTTGCAGGTTTCACAACCGTACGAGGAAGATAATCAAAAGGTTGCAATAACGAGAGACTCGGCCCTCGCGCAGGTCGTGCATGTTCTCACTGAAGAAGGATCGAATTCCTCAGTTAGCCGTAGCTTATCCAAGAGGACATGCTCCAGCAAAGCCATTTATTCTCAGCAGAATTGGCAATTTCAAAATTATAGGCTGTGTTCAGGCAGTGTGGTGTCCCCCGGAGGGATCCCTTGTCTCAAGCAGAGCGGTTTAGCCGTAGAAGATTAATATTTGTGAGCTGTATTCAGGCAGTTTACCTTTCCCCGCAGGGTCATTTACTCTCTCCCTCAGGGGAGTCGGTTGGTTTTCCCAAGAGAATCATCCCTTCCCCAGCGGAATTCTCTTCTCAGCAAATATTCCTTCCGGTGGAACTCGAAGATTAAGACTCTCCCCAGCAAAGTTGGTGTGGGTCATGGCATTTATTTTGTCAGAATATCGTGGGATCTCCGTTCACTTTCCAGCAGAAGTTCAATCATACCAGGCGCATCTGCTACTCTCCAGCAAAGTTACATTCCCCAGCAGGGTATCGCTTCAACGAGGTGATTGGTTCAAAGTTCCCAATTTCCCAGCTGAGCCGACTTCACTCTTCCAGCATTTATTTTGCTGGAATAATTCTGTAGCACCTGGCTATCCACAGCGAAGTTGGCATCATCTTTAGCATTTATTTTGCTGAAGTAATTGCTGCACCCAGCAGTTCGAGTCTGCATTTGCATTGGCATATAGGGTCATATTGGCATCCACCAAGTAAAAGCGTAGCGTTTCCATATCGAATGGAGCATTGCATCATTGTCGAACGCATGCATTTTGAAACATAAACCAGGTCGGCTAACCGTTTGGTTTCAAGTAATGTTTCTCTGGCAGGTAGAGAGAGCCCTTGCTCAGGTGAATCAATAAAACATTTGAGGTCTCGGCATGAGACATTCAGCGAAGTGTCAGCTGTGACACTACTCCCCACAGAGTCAGCAGGATAAGTTTCCCCTTATCCCCAAGCAGAACTATTGGTCATCAAAGGATTCATGAATCAGAACTTCAGAGGCTGTCGCCAGTTATCAGAGCAGGCATCTGGTAGTTTGGTTTCCAAATATCCCCCAGTAGAGTCAGCCTTGAAGTTGCTGTAACGTCAGTGATAAGAAGTTCGCGGACCAATGGAAGGATGAGTCCTAACGTGGACAATTTTATTGACGAGATTTCTTTGTGCTAGAGACGATTGTTGGAATGTGGAGTCCTAACATGGACATTTCCTCAAGTTGACGATGTGTGTCGGTCCTAACGTGGACAGGTTCGAGTTCTCGGTGTTGATTGGGTGTGGAGTCCTGACGTGGGCGAAGGTTGATTGTTCCTTGTGTTGGTGTCCTGACGTGGACAATTTATTTCCAGCAGATAGCTTTCTTCGTGATGACAAGATACGAGAGTCCTGATGTGGACAAATTTATCCTTCTTCGTGTTGTTGGCGCAGTATGAGTCCTGACGTGGACACAATCTTACTTCCCCAGCAGGGCAAAGACGCGCAAGTCCTGACGTGGATAGTTTCTATTACTTCAGCAGGTTGAGATGTGGGTCCTGACGTGGACAAGTCTCACTTCCCCAGTGGGTCAAAGGTGCATGGGTCCTAACGTGGACAAGTTTTATTTCCTCAGCAAGTTAGGAGATCGGGGTCCTTACGCGGACAAAACATATCAAGGTTATTCCTTACGTGGAAAGAGAAGCTTCAGTTCCTTACGAGGAAAAGCAAGTTCAGTCCGGACGTGGACAAACGGGGAAAAGAAATGGTTTCCTTACGTGGAAAGGTGATGATTCCTTACGTGGAAAGATGAGTTTATTCCTTACGTGGAAAGATCGAGATTCCTTACGTGGAAAGTTTGTATTCCTTACGTGGAAGAAGAGATGTTCTCCTTACGGGGAAAGAAGATGGTTTCCTTACGTGGAAAGAGATTGATTCCTTACGTGGAAAGTTTAGTCCTGACGCGGACGGATTGAGAAAAGTTTGATTCCCTACGTGGAACAAAAGTTATTCCTTACGTGGAAAGATGGAGTCCTTACGTGGACATGTCAAGTGGGATTCCTAACGGGGACAGATTGAGATTATATTCCTTACATGGAACAAGTTGGAGGCCTTACGTGGACGAATCAAAATGTGTTTCCTTACGCGGAATGATTGATTCCTTACGTGGAAAGATCAGTCCTAACGTGGACAGATTCAGATCAAGTTGGTTTCCTAACGTGGAAGAGATGATGTATTCCTAACGTGGAACGGTTATTCCTTACGTGGAAAGGTGAGTCCTAACGTGGACGGTGTTATTCCTAGCATGGACGATTTAGTTTTGACGAGAAGGCAGACGAGCCATCCCCAGCAAAGTTGTTGAAGTTTTTCCAAAATTGACGAAGCAGACGTCCTGATGTGGACAGTGTTCTGTCTCTGTGATGATAGAATCTTTTCAGAACGATGAAAATAATCCCCAGCGCGGTCGCGCGAGATCAGTGGGTTGCCACGACAGTCAGATTCAGTTGATAAATATTGTTCCCCAAGCAGGAGCGCAGTTTATTTCTGCGGTTGGCAAATTTCTGGGTTCTTAGTATTCAACCGTCTCGTACCGCGAATGTCTGAAGGCTCTGGGCCCTTCACCCAATCGGGTCCAAGTCGCTTGAATAGGGGCAGCTGTTGCACCCTAAAATTTGCTCAACCTTATTCACTTGGTTTATGTTTCAATATCATTAGCATTTGCATATAGAGTCATGTACATAGCCTAACCATCTGCATAGCATAAGCATAGCAAGTCATTCAACAAGGGGCCAATCATTATTCTCATCTCTAGAGGCCTATCAAGAGGTTATTATCCTAATTCAACCTCATTCAAAGTCATCAGAAAAGAATTTGAAAGTTGGAGAAGTCAGTAAATCAAGCATTGAGTCCATCTCCTATCTGAGAGTGCCTGAGGGTCAACAAAGAAATTGTGAGCTGTGGGCTAAGCATGGGGGGTATATAGACATCTTGTAGGATTTAGAAAGTCATTTGGAGAAGGAAATGAGTCATTGGAGTAGACACAAGAGTTGTGGATGAAGACAGTCAACTAGGGTTTCATCTGGGTCAACCCTAGGTCAACTCTAGGTCAATTGACTGATTGAAAGGCATTAAGGGCTATTGGAGAGATGTGGGGTTCATCATTTGACATGAATAATAAGGATATGTTGTTATGCTAAGAAGAAACCAAGAGAAGTCAAGGAGAAGGGGAGTTTCTAAATTAGGGTTTCTGTGTAAAATCCCCTAGTTTAGGTCAAATTTCCAAGCAAGATAAGTCAAAATGCAAGCTTCAAGTGGATCCTTGGCCAACATGAAACTTGTAGAGGATCTCAATACCTTTAATTTGAGTGGTGGAAGACATCAAGGAGATTTATAGAAATCAAGTTATGGTCATTGCAAGTTACAGGTCATATGAGGTATCTGAAATTTTGTCTGTAAAAGTGACTTGACTTCCAAGCAATTTTTACCCCTCAAGGAAATTTCAAATGAATTTCTGGTCAACATAAGAGTTGTTCCTCATTGTCTTAGCTTTCTATAATGGTATGGTATGCCTTCATAGGATGTATGGAACTCTACTTATGGTCCTGGCAAGCAAAGGGTATTTTGGTCATTTGTGAATTACAGGTCATTTCAACCTATGCCCAAAACTCATGCAAGGAGGCCTCAAATGGAAAAACTTACAACATCAAACTTGCTCCAAATGACATTTTGAGTCTAGAAAAGTGACCATGAGAGATTGGAAAGATTAATAGCACAAGGTTTCAAAATTGTTGGATTTAATGAATAAAAATGGACTTAAAAATGAGATTTTTCATATCTTGGCCAAATGAAGCAAAATTATAGGTCATTTTGAATGGAAAGATCATTTTAAAGACATTGGCTAAAGTGTAATTTTGAGCTTAGTTCATAATTTGTGAGTTATCCATGGTTGCTTGTAATGGAAGAAACATAAACCAAATTCAATGGAAAGAATGCAAGGGAAACTTCTCCAAGTTTCTAGGAGGTTCTAACCTCACCTATATATTGATAAGAGATAGTTCATGCCATGGTTGGTGATTTCATTTGTTCAAAACTCCAAGTTTTTACACACTTTCTCATTTTTGCATAAGCTTCACAAACTCTCCCAAATCTCCATCAATCATCATATCTTTTGATTGAATCTTCATCATCATCATTCAAACACCATAATCCACATCAAGATTGGTAGAATTGGAGGAAGAATCGTGCTATTCAAGATAACCATCCAAATTGCAAGAACTTCTCAAGGACAAGATTCAGGAGGTTTACACACAAATCATTGCATACAGAATTCATCATCAAGGTTATTGAGCAAGTTTCAATCACTGCAAGCCTCAAATTCAAAGAGTTGCATACCTGTTTTCACCAATTGCACCAGGTTTGTTTTCTCTTCATATTGCATGATTTAGTTAGAATCTTAGGGATTTGATAGTGTAGAATGGTTAAGATAGGATAGAGGATTGATTGTGATGATTTTGGAGAAGTTTCATGAAGTTTGAGCATGAGGTACCAATTCTGTTAAGGCTTATAATTCTTAGATTAAAGCACGATAATCATAGGTTAATAGCTTGAAATGATCAGTGCAAGGTGTAGAGTATGTTAGGGCAATAATTGGAGAGAATTGAGAGGATTGATATCAGTTGAAAATGGTGGATCAGAACTGTTATACCCATCGAGTTTGCTTCGTGAGTGAGTTTTAGGAAGAACTAAGGGTATGTCTGTGTAGAGGGAGGAATTTAGAGCAATTTTGCTCTTGACATCGAATGAATCCATGGAGAGTTGAAGAAGAACAAAAAGGTGTAAGGTTCGTGCATGGGGATGAGTTGCAGGACCTAGGGTTTGCTGGAGGTAGGAGACGATCCCTGGGCCACACGATCATACTTTGACCTTTGGCTTGGAGACTCATCCAACGAACGCGATTAAAAGTTCAAAACGGAGGGAGATTTCAAATAATGAAACGCACCGTTTCATTTAGTAGAAGGAAATGGGCTCAGATGCTATTGACACCCCCACGCGTGTGAAGCCCACTAACTTGAACTGTTTGGCCCTGCTATTCTCACCCCCCATTTATTTCTTTTTTAATTCTTTTTAATTTCTTTCATTTTTTCATGCATCTTATAAAAATCATATAAAATTGAAAAATCATTATTTTTTGATGGTTCTTTTTGCATATTTTTCTTTAAAGAGTCTAGAAAATTATAAAAAATAAAAATTGCATTTTATTTTTTATTTGATATTTTTCCCATATTTTCCAAATAAATAGCATTTTAAATAGTTTCATTTCATACATAAATTTGTTGATTTTTGTTCTAATCAATGCTTTAATATTTTTTTGTCCATTCTTTTTAGGTTGTTTAGTTTAGATATTCAACTTGTAGATACAATTTAGTTCCCATTTTTAGGAGTTAATTTTAGGTGTTTAGTTTAGGTGAAAACAACATGAACAAATTAGGGTTTTAAGTGATAACTTAGGAGAATTAATTCATTTCCCTTAGGACTTAGAGCTTGAATAGTTTAGCTATGGGACTATAGGGACTATGGGTAGTTATCAGATCCCCTTAGAAATCACTAGGATTCCCCTACTGCTATTAACCTACTGTATATATCTGATTGACTGGTGTGGTGTGCCCTCTGGGGATTATTGCTTGCTTGTTTGGGTGTTGGGATTTGTCTGGGGATTTGGGAGAGCTGAAGACTGAAGATGAGGAAGCCATTGGAGATCCATAGACTGAAGACCAACTTCCAGAGTTGGAGAGGAGATTTTTGCCATCAGCTGTTAAGGAGATTAGGGTTTAGGAACTAGGCAGAGCTCTAGGTTAGAAAGCTTGTTTCTCAAACATGGAAGGTTTTGACTGCCTCCATTCCTCTCTGTGATACAGAGTCTCTCTGAGACACTCACCCCCTTCCTTTGGAAGGCTTGGTGCTATTGTCTGAGGGATAGAACTCTTGAGAGAAAATGACTTATGTGTTAGTAGCAGTTGGTTTACCACCATTGGTAGTCAACTAATTGCTTAACACCCAATTCACTCTGGTGATTGATCCCTCAACTTGGAGGTTTGAACTTGAAGAAAAGCCATTACAGATAGAAGATTGATGATCAAAGCCCTTGCCTGAAGGCCATGAAGATAGAGACTGATGCTTGTTGAAGCCTGGAGTTGATTGGAGATGACTTGAAGATGGATATTGATGCAGAGCTGCTGTGGCTGTTTATTCTTGTATTTCATTTCTGATGTATTGACTGGTTTTCATGACTGTATTGCTTGCTGTTTACCCTGCTGGGTTGAAAGTGAAGCCTGTTCACTTTTGCCTATTGTTTTCCAGGTTCGAGGTCGAGTGGGACTCCCTTGCCTCGCTTGTACTGTTGCATTCATGCATTTTACTGTTTTACTGTATATATCTGATATTGTTGCTGTTTCCGTCTATTCCCTTAGGATCTCTGTTTCTCTCTGTGCAGGAGAGGAGCATGATAGACACTAGGTCTTAACCCATGCATGATAACATTAGGGTAGTTTGATTCCCTTCGCAACCGTAGGTTAGAGTTCTGTCTCTTCTTTCTCAAAACAAACAAAAAAAAACACCATAAAGATTTCAAACGCAATAAAAGACACTTCTTTCGTAAAAGAATGGGAACTCATCAAGGCTTCATTTTTGTCCGCTTGGACCAGTAATCAAAAAAACCTTTTTCAGAAGGAATGAAATCAACCAAGACAGACTTGTGTCGTACGTGGCCCGAACTACGTTTGCTCTGATCTTCATGCTGTATGAAAGTACGTAGGCATAGGACGCGATATCCTAGCGAGCAACCTTCCCCTCCTTTCCTGTAGGTAGGCGAACTACGTTGACTCTGATTTCTCGTTCCAGACAGGAATACGTAGGCATAAAGTGCGATACTTTGCCGAGTCATTTTATTTTCATTCTCTTTTCTTTTTTAACCCCTGACCTTTAGAGTAGATAGAATAACAATCCATACCAGAAAACAAGCGTGGATCCCGTCGAGTACGACGGACGTGAGGGGTGCTAATACCTTCCCCTTGCGTAACCGACTCCCGAATCCAGGTTTTGGTTGCGACGACCATACCTTTCCCGTGTTGTGCGAGGTTTACTCTGAGCGTTTCCTTTCCCTCCCGTGGGATAAATAACGCACGGTGGCGACTCTTCTGTTCAGCCGGCGCCGATTTTCGCAGTAGCGACAGTCCTTACCAGATTTTGCAGAGGATATGAGAGGTAGCCTATCGTGTCGCTTTGCCGTCGTCGCTTGCTAATCTCCATGACGTGTTCCATGTATCTCAGTTGAGGAAATACATTGCGGATCCGTCTCATGTAGTCCAAGTAGATGATGTGCAGGTAAGAGATAATCTGACTGTGGAGACATCACCTATGCGGATAGAGGATCGGGAGTTGAAGCAACTTCGAGGTAAAGAGATTGCTTTGGTGAAGGTCGCTTGGGGAGGACCAGCTGGTGGAAACGCAACTTCAGAGCTTGAGAATCAGATGCGTGAGTCTTACCCCGAGTTATTTGTTTGAGGTAATTTTCGAGGGCGAAAATCTTTTAAGTGGGGGAGGGTTGTAACACCCCAATTTTTAGTAATTATTTTATTAATTAAATTAATTGATTAATTATGTAATTTTAGGCCTAATTGAATTAACTAATTTATGTGATTTATTTGATATAATTGAATTAGTTGATTTATTGAATTTATATAAATTATTTGATTTATTTGAGTTGTTTGGATTAATTGAATTATTGGACATATTCGAATAATTGATTTAATTTTATTATTTAACTTATATGATATATTCTAATTTGTAGAATAATATAGAATTGTTAGATTAATTGATTGGGCCTATTTGGGGGTGTGAATAGACATGAGTTATTAAGCCCATTGGAATTACTAGGTTAATTAAAATTGTGAGAATTATATAAAATAAGAGAATGAGATAAAAGAGAATAGAAAGAAAGAAAAGATAGAAAGGAGAAAAGAGGCAAAGAGAGGAGTGGAGAAGAAGAGGAGGAAACTCAAGAGAAAGAGCAAAAGTTCAACAAATTCATTCAAGGTAAGGGTGAGTTTTTACATATTTAGTGAGATTATTTGATAATAATAAGTGGGTAGAAATATATTTAGATTAAAATCCCCAAATTTCCATGAAATTGAAAATGTTAGGTTTTGAGGATAATCCTTGAAAATGTGTTAATTTTATTGTGTTTGGAATTGGCATATTTGTATACTATAGAGACCTATTCTATTTTGTATTAACCTATTAGAATTTGGAATATTGATATAACTACTGGAATGTAGTGAAAACAATTTGGAATATATATGTATTGGTTAAATAGTAGCGCAGGAATTAGTGGAATAGAAAATGAAAATAAATTGAAATTCTTTTAACTTCTGTAACCGTAGCAATACAATAATTGATAGGCAATGAGATGAGAGTTTTACATACACAGCCTACTGTAGCCAAACGAATGAGATATTATATATTACACTGTAGCGAAATTAATAGAATAAAATTTTATTGATGGTGGAATGTCAATGAGAACAGTAGATATATCTCAATCAGAACTGATTTCCTAATGCTATAATTTAGAAAGCATGATTCTATGGTTCTACTTTTATAATGGAGACTATCTAATTGAAATGGATGCTTTGAAAATTGAACTTTGCATTTCACTGCATTTTAATTACTTAATTTCAACAAGTTTACCTGTAACTTCTATATGTTGTTTTCAAATTGTGAACCTTTTCTTTCAATTCCCTTGTCCTATAGCGAAAAATGAATGTGAGCTATTATTCATGTATTTCGTTACCGTAGCAACACAAAACAAGTAGGTAATGAATGTGAACTTTTATCCACTTCCTATACTGTAGTGAAAGGTTTTTAGTTGAAATTGAAACCTTATTAAATTATTGAATGGTTTATTAATATGAAACTTTATTAAATATTAGAACTTTAGTAAATAGTAAATATTTATTTAAAATATTAAATACTTATTAAATATTGAAATATTTATTAAAATATTGAAGATTTATTGAATATTGAATTATTTATTGGATATTTACCACTTATTGAGTATGGAATTTTAATTATTAATAATTATTTTATTTGATTTAATTATATATTTTGTTTCACTAGTATAATTATTAATAATATTAATAATATAAAATTTATTTAATGATTGATAATTATTTTTAATTATCATATGAATATTGGATTTATTTATTGATAATGAATTAAATATTTTATATTTAATTGGTGATGTGTGTTTTTGTGAATTCAGGTTGGATTGTGTGGATACTTGTGTATGTGCAAATGTGTGGTAATTCAAGTATCGTGAATTATTGAAGATATGTATTAAGATTATGGAATGGTCTTAATTGCATATGATTGTTGAATTTGCATATGTATCATTTGTGTCAAGAGGCAATGCTTGTTAGTTCCGTGGGAGCTAGTGACTTGTCCCAAACCTAGAGCGGGGTTTGAAAGCTTAGGGAATGGGCTTTTTGTGTGTTATTGGTCTAGGGAACAGACCCGGTTTAAGTGTAAAAATCGAAAAATAATAACGAGTGTTGGTACCACATGACATGAGTTGCATTGAGTCTTGCATAAAGTTTTGCATTGAGTCTCATTATGTATATTTATGTGCTATGAGATTACGTGTGATATGTGGAACTGATAAATTGGTGAATTATGGAGTTGTGTGTATATACTTATGAATAGTATGGTTACTTGAATAATATTGTGTTGATAAAACTTTTGAAGTGTGAAAATAATAGTGATTATGTTTGTATGCCTTAAATTATATATTATTTTATAATTTCAATAATTATGTGAATTCTCACCCTTCTGTTGGAATGATGTTTTATCGACATCGCTCAGGTACTGAGGAGTAGAGTTGCTTCTAGCACGAGGTAGCCGTTGGAGTAGCTTGAGTTGTGTCTTTATTTATTTTGGGTCGAGTCATGCTCTGATTATGTAACACCGGGGAATATTTTGATTTCATATTTGGAAGGATATTTTATGTTCTCTACTTTATTCTGTTGTTGTTATTTTGAGTTATATGAAGAACTGGCTTTTAAGCCTAAGTATTAAAAAATGAGATGAGCATGAGACTTTTATTATGTCTATCATGATTAAAGCAAATCCGCTGCTACATGTTAATGTGAAGGTGTATGAAAGCAGGAAGTTATTTTTATATTATTGAGCATGACAGGTGTTGTGTGATGTTTTGAAAAGTTATGTGACACCCTTTTGTGAAATGCATGATAATTACTTTGATCTATTTATATTTATTCTGCGGGGTTAGAAGGGTGTTACATGACGCATATTTTGACAGCTTTAAATGCAGTACTCGAGATTTTTAGTGCAAGCAAACAAACATGAGAAATAAGGTATGCTTATGCATCGTGGTGATAACGTCAAATGACTATTCTTCCATGCGGCTCAGTTTTGACATCATCGAAACACACATATCAAGTATGTGAGACTTTACCCTCGCACCTATAATTTTACAAATATATTTATACGAGAAAATGAATTATTTAATGATCGTAAATGAACATCTTGTACATGTTAAGAAAATAATATAATTAGGGAAATATGGATCAAGAAATCATATATTACAAAATTTAAAATAATTACAAAAAGGCATAAAAAAGAAAATTAAGAGATACTATTGTATATTATATTTAGAGTTTGATGTTTTCTATTGTATAGATATTTCGATTTAAGATATTTTATTTTCTTTTCCAGTAAAGAAATCCAGACAAGCAAAAAAAAAAAAAGAAAAAAAAAATTCTCGTCAAATTAAACTTAAAAACAAAACAATTTGGATGAAACCATTCCCAACGCGAAACGCCCCGTTACAGTTCGACGAGCGGAGCGAAAAACAGTTTCGATTGAACGGGGTGTTTTTTCAATCCCAACAACACTAAAAAATTGATCATTGATAATTATCATCAAATCAAATACAAATTATAATAAACAAAATTATGTTAGATCTTTGATTTGGATCTTCATTTCTGAATTCTGAATCTACAAAAATAATAATCATCAATTTAGGGGTTCAAGTTCAATCATGGATAGCATAATGAATAAGCTTCGGAATCTCGATGCATATCCAAAAATCAACGAAGATTTCTATTCTCGCACGCTTTCAGGCGGTGTTATCACTCTCGCTTCCTCCATTGTCATGCTCTTGCTTTTCTTCTCCGAGCTTCGTAACTCTTATTTTCCTTTATCGTTTTTTTTCCTTTGTTGTTTCCGTAATGTTAATTGAATCTCATTATTTCGTTTTTTTTTTGTTAACTGTTTTAGGGTTGTATCTTCATGCCGCGACTGAAACCAAGCTTGTTGTAGATACTTCTAGAGGAGAAACGCTGCGTATCAACGTAATATTTAGTTTAATTTTTCATTGTTGGAAATTTATATTACAGTGTGTTAATTGTTTATGTATGTTGAATTTGTGATGTAATGGGGCTTGGATTGGTTGTTTCGCGAAGTAATTGATTTTTTGTTGTTTTTATGGTGAAAGTGCAGTTTGATGTTACATTTCCCGCACTAGCGTGTTCTGTACTTAGTATCGATGCCATGGACATAAGTGGAGAGCAGCATCTGGATGTAGTACGTATCATTAGAAAAACTTGCTGGTTTAATTTTGTTTTGTTTCAATTTCCAGCTTGAACACTTAAACGTTCTAATGCATATTCACCTGAACAATTTGTAATGTGTTATTTGTCTTTTATCTTTTGATGCACGGGTTCAGAGACATGATATAATCAAGAAAAGAATAGATTCTCATGGCAATGTGATAGAAACAAGGCAAGATGGAATTGGTTCTCCCACGGTAAATTTTATGGTTATCTGTCTTTATTTTGATGACAAATGTATTATGTAATTCCTATTTTTTTTATATCAGTCAGTTGATTTTTAAATGTTAATAGATTTGCTTTATTTTCATTTTTAGTTATATATCTCACATTGTTGTAAACCATTTATTAAGTTTTCACAAGCTTGACTGGCTGAAATTATTGACAAGATATATTCTCTTTTGGAAGTGAAATTTTATGAATGGTCGCATGTCTCATCATTTTAAGATGCAATTCTGTTAAGTTTTGCCCTTCCTAACATTATACTAGTTGGGTTTTATCCATAATTTCTTTATATCTCCCTTGCTTATACTTATTTGTAGGGTAGTTTCACTATATCATATTTGTTTCTCTGCCCAGATTGACAAGCCCTTGCAAAGACATGGAGGCAGGCTTGAGCACAATGAGACTTATTGTGGATCCTGTTATGGTGCTGAGATGGTAAGCTTGGTTTAAAGTAGTGTTTTATAAGGATAAGGATGTTATATACTTATATTTTAATTCCTTGTTTATGTATTGATTTTTGGATAGAAGAGAGTGAAGTTTGTGTTTGTTGTTTTGTTGCATAACTAATAACTAATAGGAAATCTGGTATACTTTCCTCTCCTAAACATGTATCAAAACTTATTTGTTCTTGATAAACAGCTTTTAACAAGGCTGGATTAGTAATCAAGTCCCTGCAACTTTCTTTCTTCTAGCTAATAGTATAATACTACACTGTACTTGAATATAACCAAAAATGCACATGCATTCTAAATGTGGATAAAACTGACGGTCAAACCCGTTATATTTAGAGGCAAATAGTCTAGTTTTGGTTTAATACATGATAGGATTTTATGGCGCCAACAAATCTATGTAGCTGATTCCATCTAGTGGGAAAAACTTAATTGATATTGCTGTTATATTCATGAAATATTCCTATTTCCTAGCATCACATATTTGTGCTTGCAGTCAGATGAGCAATGTTGTAATTCCTGTGAGGAAGTTCGTGAAGCATATCAAAAGAAAGGTTGGGGACTTTCAAATCCAGATGTAATCGACCAGGTTTGTCCATATAACATTTTGCCTTTCAACTTAATAGTATTCCTAAGCACATGTTTGAGAAATATACTTTGGGTGGAAGGAAACTTCTTCATACTTTTAAAATCTATGCATAAAGAGTTCCAAAGTTCATAGTTTATACGTACCCAAACTCTTGGAGAACCACCCTCCCTTAGAAGCTAGCAATCAAAGGGAAAAAAACAAACTACGTAAATACTCCACCCAACATCCCATATCACCATGTGGGACATGGACTCCCTATAATACCCAAGTCTCTACAGCAGTTCTCAGACTCACTGCCTGTATTATATTCAGTGTTGTCGATGGCGGTCCATGGCGGAGAGGCAAAACCCTGCCATATCGGCCGCTTTGCGGCGCCGTTATTGCGGATTATGGCGGAAAAACCCGCAATAGCGGCCGATATTTACTATTGCGGCGAGCCCAAAAACCGCCATAGTGGCCATGGCGGGGCAATTTGATAACACTGATTATATTACATAACCAATTATTTATATTCAAAATATTTAACTATATTTGAGATCCTGATAACATTGTGCATATTTATCCTAATCTTGATGTTGATAGTTTATAATTCCCCAAGCACTTGGAGAACCCTCCCTTAAAAGCTAGCAATCTATGAAGCCTAGATACCTGATACGATCCTGACACGATACTGATACGGAGATACAGGACAATTTTGAAATTCAAGATACAATATGGCCAAGATACTTTAATAAAATATATAAAACATAAAATAAAATAAAAATATATAAATGCACAATGTAGAAACATGACTAAAATAATAATAAAGATTCACTTACTAGAAATGATCAAAATAAGTGACAATTACATCCTTTCTGTACCAATTAGACTATAGCGAAAATATAATTAGTACTACCCAAAAAGAACATATTAATAATATTTAGAAAGAACATCATTGTCTAATATTTAACACTTCACAGTTAAATCTAATGGCGTCTGTCTCCTCTCTCCCATTCCCATCAACAAAGAGATGATGAAGCTTTCTATTCTGTTCTGACTCTTTATTTCTTGACACCTTCTCATTCCTTTTATGCATTTCTTATTTTTTTTTAACAAGAAAAATAGGAAAGAAAATGTTAAAAAATTTGTGTATGTTACTGTTCTGTCGTATCCTGCACCTATTAGTTCCTTTCCGCCGTATCTTATGCATATCATGCACGTATCTTAAATGTATTAGACAATTAAAAAAATTGCTTGATACTTCTCCGGTACGTATTGGGGAATATCGGACACGTATCGGTGTCGGATACATGTCAGACACCGATAATTTAGCAATTTTAGCATATCGGGGTTTCACAGCCGGCAATTAAGGGAGAAGAAGCAAACCACTTAATACTCCACCCAACATCTCATACTACTCGATGTGGGACTTGGACTCCCCGTAATACCCAAGTCCCTATCAGTCAGACTCCCTGATTCATTACATAACAAATTATTTATGTTCAAAATATATAACTATATTTGAGATCCATTTGATCACATCGTGCATAATTTACTAATCTTAAATTTCAATTGAAATAGTTTTTCTGCCACCTGCAATGCAGAAAATATGGTCAGTGTATGAGTTTGTTTTACTATGTTTTCGCTGTAAAAGAAAGTAATTTTCCTGATAAATCTTGTTTCCTATATAGTAACATTTTTATTATTAAATGTCAGATGAACCGTTGTCCGTAAACAATCATTATTTTGTAATGCAGCATTATTTGTTGGTGAATAACCAACCAATTGTGGTTTGTCCTTTTGTAAAGAGTTAATCTTCCAGCTTGTTCACATTGCTTGTTAACTATGTTTCAAAGGATGGTGATTTTTTTGTCACTTCACCTTAAATTTATATATGCACGCATATGTCTCCTAATTTATTGTTAAATATAATTGGTCATGCATGAAGCTTTTTTTCCCCTATCTATTCTGCTGCCCAAGTCAAATTATTAATCTGATATGCCCATTATGTGTCTGGTGTGTATGGCATCACTTAGTGCAAAAGAGAAGGATTCTTAGAAAGAATCAAGGAAGAAGAAGGTGAAGGATGCAATATGTATGGCTTTTTGGAAGTAAACAAGGTGGCAGGGAATTTCCATTTTGCTCCTGGAAAAAGCTTTCAGCAATCTGGCGTACATATACATGACGTATTGGCTTTTCAAAAGGAGTCATTTAATGTAAGACATGATATGATTTTTATTCACACTGGTGACTTTTTATTGCAATTATATATTTTATAGCTTGATGTCCACGTGCCAAAGTGCAGTGAGTAAAGTGAATAGGGTTGGAGGGTAAGAAAGGAGGTGAGGTGGTTGGTTATAAAGGATTTGGAAGAGGGGGAGGGGGGGTGGGACTTGAGGGGTTTGAATTATGATGAGTGTGAAGGTGAGAATTCAATTCAGGGGCTGAGTATTTGGGTGATTCCCATCTTAGAAGGGGTGCTCTTACTTTGACAGTATCATATACTTTCTTCCTTTTGCGAGGAGATTCGTCTCCATCCATTTCCTTTTACTTTACTATTTATCCATATAATATATAGAGGATTCATCTTCTGAGTTTTTGATTAATTCCATTTCCCACAGTTTCAATTTATCATATTATTTGTTTCCGTTAAACTGGTATCAAAGCTTAGATCCTTGGAGCTACTGGTATTATTAAAAGAATGGAGCTATGATGAGAAGATTGGAAGAGATGAGGGAGATGGTAGTATAGGACAGAGACACATGGAAGCTTTGATAAGAAGTATGGAGAAGGCATAGCAGAGAAAGGAAAACGATACTGTAGAATCGAGAAAACACTGGCAGAGATGAAAAGGAGAGGAGCAAGGAAGAAGGCAGCAAGGTGGTAGCAAAATCTGACTTTGAAAAGTAGACGAGCTGCAGAACAAAGAACTAATGTTGCAAGCAACTAAAGTAAATAAGATCCATAGAGGCTAGGGAGTTCAAGACTCGCCGCAGATGGAAGACCCACTGCTGCCACCAGAATTGTTGGATACCAGCTCGAATGTGGATGTGAGGAAATGTGATGATCATAACTAGAATCAGATCCAAGCTCGTCCACTTTGGAGAAGGAAGAGCATGTGACGATGAAGCTATTGTCATTGGTAACAAAATCTGACGTTACTCTAATGACAATATAAACAGAGGAGTCCTCATGGGATGCATTGTGGACAAGCAAGAAGGAAAAGAGGTGTCAATCGTGCAGGTTTGGATCTCACACATTGTTCAACCAACAAACCTCTCCAGAAGCATTTAATTTGAGGTCACTGAGGGAGTGGGATGGGTCTTCAACAGCGACAGAGCTTTGGGTCTCTGAAGTTCCGGTTCAAATACCTCCAGTAGAGCCACCAGACAGAGTTGCAGTTTCGACTCGAGTTGTGAGGTACATGTCGGTTGGGCACAAACTGATTTGTCGGCCAACATATATAAAAGCTGCTGGACCAAAGTGCAGTGCTAATGACAAAAGAAGGTTAGCAGATTGGGTGCACGAGCCGATGACTAGGGTAAACAGAGAAAGAGGAAGAAAAGTAATTGGGGCAAAATGAGAAGGGTACCCGGGCAACCGCTCCCCCAAGAAAATGAGTCAACCCAATCCAATAATGAGAAGAGTCGAGTCTTTGTGAAATGTGGAATGAGTCTGCAACGTTTTACCCAACGGAATTCTACAGGTGGAGGGGAAGCACTCCAAAAACAAGAAGGTCTAGCATTAATGGGTCAGGCCAATGTGAGGAAAAGAAAATGTGGTTGTTTGTAGATACAAGGCTTATTACTGCAGCAGCAAGGAGGACGTGTTTTTTTTGGCAAAAAATACATCCCAAAACAGAGCATTTTGACCCTGGGGAAATTTCTTCTGTTCATGCCTAGCTTGGTCATCATCCTTCAAGTTATGGGACCCCGGGGAATTCATTTTTCTGCTGTGCATTTCTTTCACCTTGAGGATAAGTTGAATTTCATTGGAGGTGGTATTGATAAGAATGCCAGAAATGTAGTGAGTATAGAATGAGAAGGCAGAGGAGAAATTATAACAAAACAGAGATGCGGAGCTTTCAGGTTGAAAAGCAGGAAAAGAGGCGAGGTGATTTCAAAGGAATTGAGGTGGGAGTGTGAGAGGTATAGTGAGCATGAAGTTGGAATTGAGAGGATGTGTCTTAGGTGATTCTCCATCTTAGAGGGTGCTTTGGATGTGTTAAGAAATGTGGTTGGGTCTAACTCAACCCTACAAAACCGGTTGGTAGAGTGAGGATTACCCCACTTATAAACACATGTTCATGCTATATATTGTCCGATGTGGGACTCTTAACAGGATGTGTATTTGGTGATTCCCATTTTAGAGGGTGCTTTCACACTGGAGAGAGTATCATTTACTGTCTTCTTTTTACAAAGAGATTCATCTTCATCCATTGTTATTTACTTTGCTGTTTTATTCATTTTGTATTAAGGATTAATCCCTAGTTTGTCATTAATTACTACATTTCCATCAGTTTCATTTATCATTATGTTTGTTTCTATTTTAGCTAGGGTACGTGAAATATAAAAACAATGAAAATAGTTGGTTTTGCCAATAAAATATCTTGCATCACTCATCATATTTCAAGACTCTAACTTGTCTATACCATCTAATACAGTTAACTCACCACATCAACAGAATAGCCTTTGGAGACTATTTTCCCGGTGTTGTAAACCCTCTTGACGGGTGAGCTCTTTATGTTCTAATAGTTGCTAATCAAATTAACTATTTATCAACCTTGACTATTTTATTCAAGATACATTCCAACACTTACTTGATTATCAGTGTGCATTGGAAGCAAGAAACACCAAGTGGGATGTACCAGTATTTTATTAAGGTTAGTATTCTAAATTTCTAGACCTGTGTGTATTGCATACTAGTTTTATTCTGCAGAGGTAATTTTCAAATTTTAATATATATGGGTTACTCAAGGTTTAATTTACTTGATGGTTAATGTTTGTCTATCTTTATTTCCAGTCCAATTCATAAAAAAAGTTGCTGTAAACTGTAACTTTGTTATTTCTACTGTTAGTCTTGGTCTATGGTTTTGATTTTGAATTCACGAGCTATTTGAATAAAAAGACAAAATTACAATTGTGGAAATGAATTTTGATCCAGTGATATATTGTAGTATATTTGGGTTGACACTTGACGAGGTATATTATTGATGAAACATTTTCAACATATACATACAATGTGATCTCATAAAATAAACTTGTTACGATGATGATGATTATTCTTGAAAGAAGAGTATTATGCGAAATATTTAATTGAAAATTTTCCGTCTTACATTTGAACTGGAAATGATTTGAATACTTGGACTGGTGTTGGTTCGATTCGAATATACTGAACTGGTTCACTAAACTGTTATGACAGGCCGGTTTGGTTTGGAATAAACTATTAACAGTTCAGTTCGTTTTTTCTAAACTATTGTGACAGTTCGGTTCAGTTTCCCCCGTGAATCAATCCATAAACAGTCCTTGTAAAAGATAGACGAGTACACAATGAGATTAGTGATCATCAGATTGAATTTTTTAATTTTTTTTAATTTTTGGTATGATCATTTTTCTCTTCTCTACTCCCTCATTGCCCCGCACCAACACTGGGGTCATGATTTGTGATGGTGTTGGTGAGTTTCCTGAGTTATCCAACCCAAAGAGGTAATCAGTTACCTTACAAAAACACATAGAATAGGCTTTGAGGTGGACTTGCTCGACCTTGGAAACACCAATCATTTGTAAGGCTTTGAGGCGGACTTCCCGTACATTGGAAGTACATCAGAGCAGAGTGGGAGGGGAGGGAAGGGTATGGAAGGCTGAGGGACAGGGAGGGGAAGAAAGGGTGCTGCCGCAAGGAAAGGGAAGGTGATGAGATCAATCTCAGGAGTGTGTTTCTATTTATACCCTTTGTGTGTATGGTGCATATACCTATAATTTGGGTACATATAATAAAGTAATAAACACACCTTTCCTCTAATAACCAATAGTTGCCATCATCCAATTGCAGAGAATAATGGATTGCACTTGTGAGGCCAATTCATGAATTTTTTATTTTGCTAAATAGTTTGTCTCTTAACTAGCATTTGTGCACGACTAATTATGGGCTATTTAAATGCTTCCTACGAGTAACCAAAAGAACACAGAACTCAATCACCACCTAATCAACTTATTAACAACTCTTAACCACTCTAATTATTTTTTATTCAATGTCCGAACAACACACCCTTCCCCCTCAAAAACAACCGTGTCCTCAAGGTTGCATTCTACTAAAAAGTTCTTCGGGTTTAATAGTTGTTGAAAATAAGAACCATCTTTGAAGTGGACAGTAACTGATTGCGGCCCACATCGAACAAAAATGTAACATTTATTCTTTGGTTGGAATCTATGTTATCAATCGTGTCTACTGCAACGCGTTTGGCCGGCGATGCATATTCAACAGATGCGGCTATTGTGGCCACATACCTTGTGGAAATCACACCCTGTTCGCGCCAACAATTAGGGTTTGCAAATGTGACCGTTATGTTTCAGTTTTTAAGGGTATATTAGTCAATTCAACTTATTTCAAGTAACCTTTTCTTCATGTCTTCTACAGGTATAAATGAGGTAGCCGGAACCCTACCTCAAGTTTTCTACCACTTACAACTATACTAGTCACAATGACTTTGAAAATGACAAATCATTGATCAACCATCTTGTCACTGTTTCATTTCACCAAGAATTTGATCGCTGCCCAGTGCCCATACATTGTTTTGCCATCAACCAATGATACTTGATCTCCAAAATGTCATTTTTACATATGTCTTCTTGCTCTCAAGAATCCATTATTCTGTTTATCCATCCCTTGATCCTTTGCTGTCTTGGCTTCTACAATTCCTTCCACAATCAGACCATGATCTCCACCACCTTCCGAGATTGATTTCTTGTTCAGAGTCTTTCTCATCCACCCACCCTAGGCTTGTTCTTTGCTTTCAATTCCAGCAGGTCAGAGCAATTGTTAGGATCCTGTTCAAAAAAGTTCTCAAAACTGGATAAAATCGAGTAATCAAAAGTGTTAAGAGTCTCACATTGGATAATATATGACCTGAACATGTGTTTATAAGTGGGAGTAATCCTCACTCTACCAACCGGTTTTGTAGGGTTGAGTTAGGCTTAATCACATTTCTTAACATGGTATCAAGAGCCTTGTTTAAGTTCCGGTGGGCCACCTGCTATCAGGCCACCCACCATTTATTTACACGCAGATGTCCAGTCCTGGGCGTGAGGGGGTGTGTTAAGAGTCCCACATCGGACAATATATGGCGTAAACATGTGTTTATAAGTGGCAGCAATCCTCAATCTACCAACCGGTTTTGTAGGGTTGTGTTAGGCCCAACCACATGAAGATTGCAAAAAAGAAACCTGAAGTCTCTATTTTATGAAATAGTAAAATTATAAAAGTACAGAAGATTCTCAAATGAGCACTCCCCTTTCACACTGGATTAACCAGTCATAAAACCCAATTAATTTAATCTACCCCTCCACTCTACTAATTGAGGGCTATTTACAATGTTGTTAGAATCGAGATCTTACGTAAGGATTAACCAGTCATAAAACCCAATTAATTTAATCTACCCCTCCACTCTACTAATTGAGGGCTATTTACAATGTTGTTAGAATCGAGATCTTACGTAATATCGAAAAGGAGTTGTTAGATCATAAATCGGTTAATCGTAACACAAATGGTAAGATCCTACCAAATTTAAAAATTGACATATATATTCATAAAAAATAATTTGTATACTTACTAAAATAAAATTTGTGGAAAAACTCTTCAAAAGACCACAACAGTTACTCAATATTAAACAATGTCTAGTTATTAATTAAAAAAATAATATGACATAATGTATTTTCTTCTTTTTTATTTTTATTATTATTATTATTATTATTATTATTATTATTATTATTATTATTATTATTATTATTATTATTATTATTATTATTATTATTATTATTATTATTATTATTATTATTATTATTATTATTATTATTATTATTATTATTATTATTATTATTATTATTATTATTATTATTATTATTATTATTATTATTATTATTATTATTATTATTATTATTATTATTATTATTATTATTATTATTATTATTATTATTATTATTATTATTATTATTATTATTATTATTATTATTATTATTATTATTATTATTATTATTATTATTATTATTATTATTATTATTATTATTATTATTATTATTATTATTATTATTATTATTATTATTATTATTATTATTATTATTATTATTATTATTATTATTATTATTATTATTATTATTATTATTATTATTATTATTATTATTATTATTATTATTATTATTATTATTATTATTATTATTATTATTATTATTATTATTATTATTATTATTATTATTATTATTATTATTATTATTATTAAATGTGAGCTTATTTAATTGCATTAGCTAAGCGGCAATCTAATTATAATCCGATGTTATAGTGTGCTTAAGAAACTAAGCGTCATCGTCTCCATGTGTTTCAAATGTGTTAATTTAAGGTTTTTTTTTATGTCATCCTTGTTTTAAAGGAAACAAGTAACAATCCCGACCCATGAACCACAACTCCGCACAACATGAAAAGAGATGGTGGTTCACATGATTCTACCATTTTTACGACTTTGCACGGCGATCCCAATCGCTCCGACCAATTTGCAATCCTTCCCATACGCGAACTTGGACAGCCCTATCAAGATCGCAGAATTGCACAACCTCACGAGTTAGATTGCAATTTTGACTACCATGGCTATTTAAAGACATGCCAAGAATAACCAAAATAACAACATAACTTAAACAACCACTCTAACAATAAGTCTTAACTACTGTAATTATCCTTTATTCTTTATTCTAATGGCATAGCATTAGCAGTGCTTTTTCCTCAAATGTAACTGCAGTACTAATGGGCAGTGAGTTTCAAGGACTGCCAGTCCATAGCAACTGTCAGCTTTTGTCGAAAATACAGCAACTGAAATTCTTTAAGATGGTGGTGTGACTGGCGAGAAATAACAGTCACCACCAAAGCAACTTCTACCACCATCAAAGAAAACAGATTCAATTGTCATTTTTCAATTGTTCTTTGACTTTTTTTATGATTTTACACTTCATGTGACTACTTAAAGGCATTGGTATTATTATGCCTCCTCCACTTGCAATCATGCACTGTTTTGCTCCTATGGCGTCCAAGTATCACCACTCCTTCAGTGTGATTTATTTGCTTTTCCTGTTTTTTTTTTCTTTTGTTAATTTCCAACCACATGTTGTAGGATGTTAGCTATATTTGTCTGCTCTTATTAAACAATTTTGGAGTGGCTCTGGCTCCTGTAAACTTGACTATGGATACGCCCGGTTTAAGTTATCTGTTTACTTGCTGCTTGCTTTGTTTTATATCATGATAAAGGCCCTATTGGTTTGTTTACCATTGAGCAACAACACTTTAATTGCTTTACTTGTTTTATATCCTGTCTAATTATGTTCTATATCCTTTTTTTGCTGTGTCCCAAGCTGTGTTTTTAACAGCTTTTATTCTTTATAATTATTACAACTGGATTATTGATTTTTTTCCAAAGGAATATCCTGTGATAAAATATAATATTTTCTTTATACTTTCACACTACTAATAGCAACAATGAGGATATCATGAATTTTATAATACCTATTAGGTTTTATTAATAGTTCTCATCTTCAGTAAGCCAAACACCTTTTAGGACATCTCTCAAAGCATTACAAAACCTTAGGTTCGATACGCCACCTTTTGCCTTTGACTATTTCGCTGCATCAGGAAGATGTTATACTTGCTGTTCAATTCACAGTTTTTCCCGGCTAATTTTGTTGTCTGTAGATTGTGAGCCTTTAGAATTGGCATTTTCCTGTGCAATATGGTAATATTGCACACCAACAAAAACTATTATATTCTAATTTTGCCACTTATTTCATGTTTTTTTTCAGGTTGTGCCAACTATGTACACTGATGTCAATGGGAACACTATCCAGTCAAACCAGGTAATTGATCTTATAGATGTCACTTTTTAACCTTTCTCTTGTATTCTTTTTACAATTACAACATTATTAAAAGTGAAATTGTTTTTGCAGTTCTCTGTGACAGAACACTTCAGGACAGGAGATGTAGGCCATCTGCAGTCCCTCCCTGGAGTTTTTTTCTTCTACGACCTTTCCCCAATTAAGGTGGTTTTTTGTTTTTCAAAATTATCACTGCTGTTTGGACAGATATGCAATATCAAAATCAATTACTGCAACTAGACTTTTCTTTCCTGTTTTCTTTCAAGTTTTGTTTTTCAATTCAGTTTCTCTTCATGCTTTGATCTTGATTATATAGTGGAATTGCATTTTGCAGGTTACTTTTACAGAACAACACGTATCATTTTTACATTTTCTTACTAATGTGTGCGCCATAGTGGGAGGTATATATCCCCTATTCGTCTTCAATCTTACATAATTGGCTTGCATAAGCTTAAAGGACTTGTATAATTTGATTTGCATGAATCATGGCATAACCATGCTAGCTGTAATGCAGGTGTTTTCACTGTTTCTGGAATACTAGATTCATTTATCTATCATGGTCAAAAGGCTATCAAGAAGAAAATGGAACTTGGTAAATTTAACTGATAGTTCTCTCTCAACACTTACGTTGTTGTTGGAGTATTTTTCAGTGAATGGCTCTCGAGAATGGCTCTCGAGAGACAATCTATTCAAAGAGAAGATCAACTAGTGAATGAAATCCCCGTTGCGGTTCTCTGCGTTCTATCAGTTTCAAGATAAGGATTTTTGTCCTAGATCTGCCATCAATGAATGTAGATATGCTTGATCATATCATGTACAACAAATGCTACTTTTCCATGATCCCTATCTTTTCTGAAACAGTTGTGATGATGTAATTCATGTAAATGTTACATACTTTTTTGGAGAGTAAAGGGGCTTTTATTTACGGCGATGTACTTGCATAACTCTCTTCCAGAAGCATCAAAAGGAAATGTTATTGGAAAATTTAAATCTAAAATGGAAAATTTAAATCTAAAATGATAATCCAAAATTGGGTATAACTCTGTAGCTGCACTTTATTTTCTGTTTTGATGTGATGAAGCTTTATCTTTGCGTCTGTGAAATTCCATCAGTATTCTGCATGTCCATTAACATATCACCATTTTGTGGGGGCCTTCACAAACACCTTTGGAGGATATTTTTTTCCACCCCATGCATTTTTTAGGCACCATGTGGATTTCTCATTATGCCTCTAGTTTTCGGAGATATATCTTCAGATGCACTAAAACTCAATTGAATGTTAAAATATTTTAGAGATATTTCTCCGGACGCTCCAAAACTAAAGTGAATGTTGAAATATTTCAGAATATATCTCTGGAATATTTTGGAGCATATTAACGCTCCAAACTCTTCTCTCTCACTTTTCTTTTTCATTCACAAAATCTTCCACTCTCTCATTCCCAAAATTTTTCGACTCCAACAAACCAAATTTCATCAATAGGAGATTTCAAGTAAACATCAAGCATCATCCATTTCATCATTCAACACCGTCCAAATCATAAATTTTGGATATGTTTTTCGAGTTTTCGGTAAATATTCAAGTTTTGTTGTAAACGAGTTAGAATCAATTGTTAGGTGTAAAAATGTTTAGAAATCACATGAAACATAGTTTAGAGTAAGTGTATGTATTGTTTGTTGGTTCAAATGGATGATTATGGTTGTATTACACATATTCTAAGTAGCAGACGATGCCATTGTCGCGACCTTTGAATTTCAGAAATTTCTGGAGATACATCTCCGGAATGTTCAACGTTTTATATATTTAGAAAATTCCGGAGACATATCTCCAAAATGTTTCTGTAGATATATCTCTAGAATTTTCTCAATCTATTTTTTTTTTCTTGTTTGTGTTGTTCTTTTACGTGTTATCTGCTTAATTTTACCTTGCAGACATAATGGCTGATAGAGTCGACAGACTGAGACTTAGACGGATTTTCCAGCATGCATCCGATCGGCGGGAACAGAACCAGCAGGTTCTGGAGGGTGCAAATACATTTGTTCTGGCAGAGGAATCGACTTATGAGGCTCAGTCTACTCTTGGGGCTCATTCTACACCTCAGGCTACTCCATCTACATCTCATGCCACTCCATCTTCATCTCAGGCCACTCCACCTTCTTCTTCTTCTTTTCGTTGGAGACCGGATGAACCAGCTGACGCGACACTTCTCCCATCCCCTTACAGGCGTCGGGATGTACTTGTGCCACCTCTTGCTGATCCAGTGCCACCATCCGCTGATGATCTTATTGATCCAGTGCCACCTCTAAAAGGTGAGGTTGTTGAGGATGCCTAGCTAGAGGGATTCGAAGGAGGTCCATCTGATATGTCCCTACTTCCTCTGTATCCACTGAGACGGGGAGGTAGCATTAGTCTGATTTTTGATTTATTTTTTTAACGTTAATTTAAATTGCTGACATTGATTATTTCTGGATAATCCTAGGTGCACGATCCCCAGAAGTTTATTAACCATAGTAGGAAGATTTTAGCATTGTATCAGCCAGAAGACCAGTGGTTTCAGTTGGTTCTGACCACTTCTGGGTTGCGTGACCTATGCATGACCGGTTACATTCTGGTCAACCACGGGATGCTTAATGCATTCGTGAAGAGATGACATTCTGAGATGTCTTTTTTCATCTCTCGCATGGTGATATGTCTATCACATTGGACGATGTCTCGTCTTTGTTGCATCTTCCGACCAGGGGGAAATTCCTCCATCATGGTAGGATGACAAAAAACGAGGCGGTCGAGATGATGGTGGAGCATCTGGGGGCTGATCCAGGGGACACGATTGAGGAGGTGGATATGACCAGGGGTTCTCATGCTAGGTTTGAGTTCCTGAAGAAGATATATGATGAGGAGTTCGTTACTACAAATGTGGCTGATGGTGATCCCGAGCAGGTGACCTTACAAATGACTCATGCTTTGAAGACAAATTTTCTTTATTTGGTTGACACTTGAATTTTTGTGGACACGACCTATATTGCCGTTGCATACCTCCGGTACTTATTGGATCGCACACAGATCCATGAGTACAACTAGGTGAAGCTAGCAGGATTATACCTGAGTGAATCACACACTCAAAGATACAACAGAGTCGCCACCGAACTTTATTTAGTCCCAAAGGACAAGGAAAATATCGATAAAACCCAAGGGGAAGGTAGCTAAGGGTGGTTTGACATTTGGTTTGGAGTTAGTTACATCTAACTCACTGAAGCAAAAAACTGGTTAATCGATTAACATAGTAACAGAAGCAAAAAACTGCATTTTAAAAGCACTTTCAGCAACTTATTACTTCTCCAATCATCCACATGTTATGGCATGCAATTATACACGAAAATTATGTCAAATAAACAATTAAGCATCAATTGAATCCATTAAACATCAAGATCAACAATTAAATTAATTAAAGGATCAATTTACATCAAAAAGCCAATGTATCCACATTGTGAACGTGCGAAAATGATCGAAAATAGTAAATCAAGAAAGAATCACCAACCTACAAGGCGGAGACTTGCCTTGGTAAGTGTTGTAAGAAAAATACAGTGCGAAGAAGCAAAGAAAACCAGAGAATTCCAAGCTTTAGAGCAAATCGTAGCGAAACTGATAAAAACACGATAAATTCCCCAAATGCGAATTTGCACCAGAAACTTTGAAATGATTACTTGAATTGAAGTAGAAGCTACTGTAATGTGCAGAATTTAAGATGAAATGTAATATAATAGAGGTTAAACTCAAAAGTTTAGCAAGTTCAATGTGAAGCTTGTTAAGCTTTAATGGAGAAAAAAAGCTATAGTAAGGTTTTATGAAGAAGATGAAGATGAATGTGAGAAGAAGTTGAATAAATTTCAAAGAGAAATGAGAGTGATGTGATTAAGTGTGAAGAGTGAAAAATGATCAAGGTCATTCGCAACAAAGTGAAAATTTCAATATATAGAGTGGAGGTTTGGAGTGAGATAGGTTTGGATCAAGGTTTGCAGCTAGCTAAGGGTGGTTTGGCATTTGGTTTGAAGTTAGTTACATCTAACTCACTGAGTTGGAAGTTGACTCAGTTAGTTATTTGTTAACTCGGTGGAACATCACAATGCAAGCTCAAAATCCAATGGTTCACATGTTTGGAGACAAAGGTGCATAGCGGTCTTGATTGAAAATGATGTATTGTAGCAAATACAAGTGGTTTCTTGAAGTGCCTAGAATATTCCACATGATACTAGAACCAAATAGACCAAAAGAGTAGAGGAAAAGTTTTTGTCATGAAAAATTGCAGAAAATCTGCCAAACTACACGTGTTAATCGATTTACACATTTTTCCTTGCAAATGGTTAATCGATTAACACAACCAAAACATGCCCAATTTGGATTGAAACAGGGTGTTATGACCATGGCTCTGAACTTCAACTCTTTGCTTTGATAAATAGGCATGAAAACTCTTGTATTTTACTTGTATTGATGATGTGGTGTGTTGCGGTGGAAATAGGATATCATAAGATGAACTTGCCCCTGAGAGGATCACCGACCAAGTTTCTCGTTTGTTTAAAAATTCCTTAGAGGAAAGCCAGTTTGCAAACAAAAATATTCATACCAACACGGTAATGCAAAGTTCACGCAACATTTGAATCAAAATTATTTTTTGAAAGATGGAAAATAAATGAGTCATTGGTCAGAATACGGCAGTTCAAGACGCTCAAAGTTTAAAATAAAAGTGTATTGCTAAAATAAATGATTCGCAAAGATTTTTTGGAGTCAGGTTACGTAACCTTGCTATAGTATGCTTTCAAAATAACCTTGCTTCAATTAGGTCTTTTGAGGGTTGTAACGTTGCCTGGTTCACGGTTTATGAAACAAAGGATAAAGGCTCAAAATTTATTTGTATCCACCCAATCTACGTGATAATCTTCAGTCCTACGTTCAGTTAACTCATATTATGCATTCAGGTTCCTATAGGTTAGGAATCGCACTGATGGTAGCAATGATGGTTCAGAAGTCAAGGAACTATGAAAAGGCATCCACTACTTCCCTATAACATTTGGTTATTTGACATTGAGGATTTTCAGGAGAAGGATTTAAAAATCTCCTCTTTTTATTATCCCTAAATTTTGCCTAAACTGTTTCTTTTAAAGTTTACAGTCAGCGGGATGCCCCAATTTCTTGCCTAAGTCTCCTTCATAGGTTTTGACTTAGCGGACTTTTTCTTTTGATATATTTTTTTTGAAAGAAAGTGACTGCCTAGCTTTAATGATCACGGTGAACCATCATCAGCTTTTGATTTGGGAAAACATCTTCGACACTTACTTGCTGTGTGCGAAGGAAAATTGCGAATGTGACCTTTATATGAAAGGTGTAATGCAAGAAACACCCAACCAAGTTAACTGAGAACTACCCATGCCCCATGTTAAGATTGCAGGTTTTTTTTGTAAAGAAAGAAACTCCAACTTCTAGGCTCGAAGGGGTTGACAAGGGATTAACTTCCTTATTTCTCCAGTGTTTGGGGATTGAAACAATGCCTTACATCGTCAACAAAGTTTGATTGAAAGCATATTGATAGCAGTTATGGGTATAACGTTTTCGTCATCCTCCCTCCAATCTTCGCATATCAAGAAATTGGACAAGAAGTAAATATTTGAAAGATAAAGTATAAAAGTGCAAGTAATTGAAATCAAAAGTTGCAATGCTCATTTCATTGGTATGAAAGTACAAATATAATTCGAGGGCAAACATCTAATAAAAATAAGGAAAGTACAAACAACGAGAAACAAAAGCCTACTGACTAGATCAGAACCGGCCGAAACTTCACTTCTGATGTGTTGGCAAAGGATTCTTCTGAACATTGGGAGAATTATCTGTAAAATTAAGTATTCCTTCTCTGACCAACTCGCGTACTTTAGCTTTTAGTGCAAAACAATGCTCCAAGTCATGGCCTAGGGCACCCTCATGAAAAGCGCACTGGAAATCGGTCCTGACTCCAATTGGCGGAGGATTAAGAGCAGGTGGTAAAGCCCTTTTTGAATCTGGTAAGGATAAAGTTCCGTGTAAGTCATGGGAATAAGATCAAATTGGTTCCTATTTCGAGACTGGTCTGGTCTAATAACTGGACGTTGAGGAGTCTGAGCCGGCCGTGGAGCGACAACATGATTATCAACAGGACGAATTCCATGGCGAGGCTTTCTTGATTCAGACATAACAGTATTGGTTCGATCCTCTTTCTTCTTACGGAAATTCCCATAGGATTTCTTTGCACCCTTAGAAGACTTGGCAGCTTTGGATACCCTACCATTTTTCGAACCTTCTTCTAACCTCTGAGGTGGCTCTCCTCTGGCAATCAATACTTGAAGCATTTCGGTGAGCTTGGTCATGCCTGATTTCAACTCATCGATCTCCATTCGGATTTCTGCATTATATGCTTCTTGTTCTAACATCTTGCGTCTATAGTTAGCTCTAGTCTGATACTTGTGTCGAGGAATCAGCTTGGCGACTCAAAGGAACACTTGAAGACGAGAGAAACGAGAATGATAAACCGGGGGGAAAATGAAATGCAAAAAATGTGATGTTAATGCCATGCAATGGTTTCAAGAATTTCAACGGTTGATTGCAAACCTTTTTAGGAAAGCTGGAAAAGTTTTTAGACTTTAAAATGCAAGACTTTTTAAATTTGCAAAGGACTGTTGAATTCCTTGAAACTAAGAATGATGTTTTATGGATGCAAAGCATAAATACACACAAAGATCCTAGGTTTGAGGAGCAATGAATGGAGTTAAAGTCTACCCTTCTCAAAAGGTATGTACTATAGGATAGTTGTACCTACAGAACAAGGTTCTAAAAAAGTGCCCAAAGTCATCAGTCCATCCTTCAGATATTATCAACCTTCCGACTGACTCGGGGGCCGATAATATTCTCAAGAGAACCTCTTTTGAGTGTAGTATCGCGTAGCAACCATTATAGGACTATTCCCACACAGTTCCCGCACAACATCCTAAATAAGACCAAGATGGTGTAAAGGTACTACGGTCCTCAATATCATAGACACCAATCGAAAATAGTAAAAGTTTTCACGACTACACTCGATCAACCGAACCATTTTCGAAAGGGTCTCAACTGAGCGGTGATTCTCAAGTCAGCTTGGTCGGGACTCACCCCCTATAAGCCTCGTCGAATATATCACCATCCTATAATAATGTCACTAAAGTCCGGGTGTAGAACTTATCTCACAACACATGGAACCAAACCCCAATCAAGGTATAATATATATACAATTAAATAATAAAGCAAAATATTAAATATGAACAAATTAGGGATAACCCTCAAAACTTTAGGAAACAGTCTCTAGTGAAGTCGCCATTTTCTGTTGCGGTAGAAATAGGATATCAAATTATTAATTAATTTGAATCACGTCTTTAATTCACAACCACTCTTTAATTTATCCGAAGGAAAAGGTCAAAAGAGGAAAAACCTATTTTTGCATCGTAAACACAATGCGGGGAAAGATCTAGGGTTCGGGGGTTGGTTAAGCTTAGGGAAGGTATTAACATCCTAAACTTCTGTAGTACTCTACAGGAACCTTTTGTTCATTTGTTTACTATTTTTGCTTTAATTATTATTTTAAAGTATATACAAAGGTAAGGATTAAAAGTTAAAGAAAAGACCTAAGGGTTAATTCTAAGTTTACTCGGCAAGATTCGCATCTTGTGCCTACGTATCCTGGATAGGGAATGGAATCAGAGTAATCGTAGTTCCCCTCGAAAGGGAGGTTAGAAACGTCTTGACTGTGGTCAAGGTTTCAATGGGAATAAACGTACCTTAAGGATACACTTACGTGGAGTGCGGAGACTCCAATCTCTACGTTGAAATTGTAAGTTGAAATCAGGGTTAAATTAGGGATTCCACGGCGGAAAACCCTAAAACAGAGTACGTCGACTCTTTGACCTAATGCTAGGGTAAATGGTAAAATTGTCTGCGGCGGGACGCGTAAGAGTATCAGGGTTTGAAAACGTCAAAGGTTCGGGTTATTGACTCGGCGGTCAAAATGCTAGACCTAATCCTTCGGAAGGAGTTTAAACGGTAAATGATGCAAACATGACAAATTATTACATGGAGGAATTAAAGTACGGAAAGTAATGAAAACGGTAAAAGAAAGCATCACGACGATCACTCGCGTAAATTACAAATCCCAAAAAAAATGCAAGAAAATAACCGCAACAATAGCCTCACATAATTACAATTGAAACAAAGACAATACAAAAAAATGAAGGATAAATAAGCTGAAATGAATAAGAAGTAAAGATGGTTGGCTGAAAATAACACTGACATACATCAGGAGTTCCTTACGAAAAGATTTTAATTTTTATGTTTTAATTATGACAATTGGTTTCAATTCTAATATTTTAATTATAAAAAATGATTTTAATTTTAAAATGGAATTATTTGGTTAATATAAATTTTAAGTTTTTTCTTTTTTAAAAAAAATTTTAAGTTTAAATTATAAAAAGAATGTTAAGTTTTAACTTGTATATAAAAAAAATTTAAGTTTTATAAAAAAAAGATTTTTTAGTTTAAAAAAGGTTTTTCAGTTAGTAAAAAGGTTTTTCAGTTTTTAGTAAAAATGTTTTTCAGTTTTAACTAAAAAAAGTTTTTAGTTCTTAAAAAAAAGGGAAAGAATGAGTTTTCAGTTTAAAAAATCATGAAGGTAATACTCCCCATACCTTAATCGTCGATTCAAAGCCTTCACAAATATTTCATAGAATCTCTCGAAGCTTCTGCCTCCAATCCTCTCCTCAGAGCTCTGACCTTAATACTTTTCATGGTCTAACAAATGAATCCTAATCCCTTTCCAATTTCCTTTTTGTTAAACCTAGTCTTGGGCCTCACAATTGGGCTTTCTCTATAATACCCTCACTAACTCCACTGGATTGTTCCAATTGTCCTTATTCATCTTATATTTATTTTAATTCATAATAATATTAATAAATTCATATTACATACTATTATTCAAAATAAATAACCCCAAAAATGCACAATTCTCAATAATCCACAAAACCACCGAAAATCACCAAAAAATGAATATTCTCAATTAAATAAATGAATTAAAATATTCCAATTAAATTTGGGGTGTTACAACTCTCCCCCACTTAAAAAAGTTTTCTTCCTCGAAAATTACCTCAAGAAAACAGAGTCGGATACGACTCCTTCATCTGATCTTCATGTTCCCAAGTCCAACTTTCTCCAGCTGGTCCTCCCCAAACTACCTTCACCAAGGCAATCTCTTTACCTCACAGATGCTTCATTTCTCGTTCATTAATTCGAACAGGCAATGCCTCAAAAGTCAAATCATCTCTCACTTGTACATCATCCATCTGAATCACATGCGATGGATCTGGAATGTACTTCCTCAACTGAGACACATGAAACACATCATGCTAAGTTGCAAGCGACGGCGGTAAAGCAATCCAATATGCTACTTCCCCCCACCCTCTGTGAAATCTGATACGGACCAACAAAACATGATGTGAGCTTTCGATACTTCAAAGCTCGACCAACACCAGTTACCGGCGTAACTCTCAAAAATACGCGATCTCCCTCTTGGAATTCAAGTGCTTTCTTCCTCTTATCATGGTAACTCTTCTGACGACTCTGTGACGCTTTCATCTTTTTTTGGATCATCTTGATCCTTTCAGTCGTCTCTTGCACAATCTCAGGTCCGAGTACAACAATCTCGCCTGACTTATACCAACACAAAGGAGTCCTACACCTCCTACCATACAAAGCCTTATACGGTGCCATTCCGATACTAGAATGATAACTATTATTGTAGGTAAACTCAATCAATGGAAAATGACTATCCCACAATCCACCTTGATCCAACACACAAGCCCTCAACAAATCCTCTAAAGACTGGATAGTTCTCCCTGTCTGTCCATCCGTCTGCGGATGATAGACATAACTCAACCTTAACTTAGTACCCAAAGCTGTCTGCAAACTTTCCCAGAACCTCGACGTAAATCTCGGATCTCTATCAGACACGATACTCTAAGGAATACCATGCAATTTCACAATCTGATCAATATATAACTCTGCAAGCTTCTGCAACGAATAATTGATCCTCATCAGTATAAAATGAGCCGATTTAGTCAATCTATCAACAATCACCCAAATCGAATCATATCCCTTCAAAGTCTTCAGAAAGCTTGTCACAAAATCCATAGAAATGCTATCCCATTTCCATTATGGAATACTCAACGGTTGCATCAGACCTGACGGTCTCTGATGTTCAACCTTCAACTTCTGACAAGTCAAACAAGCATACACAAACTCTTGAATTTCCTTCTTCATACTCGGCCACCAAAACAACTTCTTCAAATCTTGATACATCTTTGTGGCACCAGGATGAATACTTTGCCCGCTTCTATGATCTTCCTCAAGAATGCACTTCTTGATTTCTGGCACATCAGGAACACACACTCTATCTCTAAACCTCATCACACCATTCTCATCGATCCTAAAATCACTCCCGTTACCTTGATTGATTAATGTGAGATGATCCACCAACCTCAAATCAGATTCCTGACCTTCTCTGATTTCTTGGAGAATGCCACTAGTCAACTTCAACATACCCAACTTCACACTGTTAGGAGTCTCTTCACAAATCAAACTAAAATCTCTGAATTGCTCAATCAGTTCTAACTCACGAACCATAAGCATCGACATATGTAAAGACTTCCTGCTTAACGCATCAACCACAACATTAGCCTTACCAAGATGGTAACTCAATTCAAAATCATAATCCTTCAGAAGTTAAAGCCATCTTCTCTGCCTCATGTTCAACTCCTTCTGATCAAACAAATACTTCAAACTCTTGTGATCACTGAACACTTCGAATCTGGACCCAGAAAGATAATGTCTCCAAATTTTCAATACAAACACCACAGCGGCCAGTTCTAAGTCATGTGTAGGATAATTCCTTTCATGAACCTTCAATTGTCTAGAAGCATAAGCAACGAACTGACCATTCTGCATCAATACGCCTCCAAGACCCATCTTTGACGCATCAAAATACACCACAAAAGACTCACTTGGGTTTGGCAAAATCAACAGTGGAGCAGTCGTCAACTTCTTCTTGAGTTCTACAAAACTCTTCTGACAAGCAACATCCCACACATAAGCTTGACCCTTTCGAGTCAATTGAGTCAATGGCAGTGCCAACTTTGAAAAACCCTCTATAAACCTGAGATAATAACCAGCCAACCCAAGGAAACTTCGAATCTCAGTAGCAGACTTTGGAGTCTTCCACTGCAACACATCATCAACTTTCGACGAATCAACAATAATTCCTCCCCTAGAAATCACATGGCCAAGGAAACTCACTTCCTTCAACCAAAACTCACACTTGGACAACTTGGCATAAAGCTTCTTGTCTTTCAAAACCTGTAATACCACTCTTAGATGTTGAGCATGCTCTTCCTCGGACTTAGAATACATCAAGATATCATCAATGAACACTACCACAAACTGATCCAAATAAGGATGAAAAATCCTATTCATATACTCCATGAATACACCAGGTGCATTAGACACACCAAACGACATCACAATATACTCATAGTGTCCATACCTCGTCCTAAAAGCTGTCTTCAGAATATCATCAGGCTTAACGCGAATCTGATGATAACCAGACCTTAAATCAATCTTGCTAAACACACAAACACCCACCAATTGATCCATCAGATCATCAATCCTCGGAAGTGGATACTTATTCTTAATTGTTACCTTATTCAACTGCCGATAATCCACACACAATCTCATGCTACCATCTTTCTTCTTCACCAACAACACAGGAGCACCCCACAGAGAAACACTCGGTCGAATAAACTTATTCTCAAGCAAATCTTACAACTGTTTCTTCAATCCCCCTAACTCAGATGCAGACATCCAATAAGGAGCCATCGACACAGGACTAGTGCCCGCTATCACATCAATAGTAAACTCTACCTCACGCTCAGGAGGCAAGTCACTCACGTCGCCTGGAAACACTTCTGAGAAATCTCGAACAACTGGTAGCTCCACGCTCACTGCTTCATAATCAACTTGAAGTGATGCAAAAAATGCAAACATCTGAGCCTCATCTTCTAAGAATTCCTCTACTTGCTTGGCAGATACAAATATCAGCTCCAGTTTATTGTGAATTTTGGTAAACAACCGCTGGTCTATCAATTCAAGATGCAATTGACTTAACTTGTAGGATCGACCATACTAAATCCTAGGACATGTGCTAAGTATGTAAAAAGGTCAATAATGTAAAGTGCGATGATGTAAAGGATTTAAAAAGTAAAGTCGAAAGTAAAGGCTTTGAAAAATAAAAGCTCTAACGTAAAGGGAGGAAAAGGCCATAATCAAACTCCACGTCCGATTATGACTTTTTTAATGAAATAAATGACTTATGAAGATAAAGGCGCAAGGAAGTAAATTTGCTTGGAAAGTAACTCTAATCTGAACTCGCGTTCGACTAGGGGGTCGTTGGAAAGTAAAGGTGCAGAAAGGTTATAAAAGGGCAGTTTAAATCTAAAAACTGAAAGTTAACAACTGTTGCACCCCAAAATTTGGCCAACCAGTTCCCACACCTGATTTATGTTTCGACGCATTTTGCATTCGCACTCGCATACTGCATACATTGCATTTTTTCAGCCACTTCTGATTTTATCGGGAATACAACCTCCCCTGGCGTTTCAGGCAGTTCAGGCCAGTTCGAATAAGCGTATTTTAAGATTTTGCCCTCGTCTCGATGTTTTCAGCTCTTGCTGTTATTTTTGAGGATATCTCGGTGTCCGGTTTTTTTGCCGCTTATTTCAATCTGATCTCGCATTCTCTTTTATTTGAATTAATTGCTTTAATAGTTTTTTTTAGATTTTTAAATAGGTTTTATTATTTTCTATAGTTTTTGTTTTAGATTTTTAAATAGATTTTATTATTTTCTATAGTTTTTTTTAGATTTTTAAATAGGTTTTATTATTTTCTAGAGTTTAAATAGAGCCTTTAGTTGTTTTTAGAATTTTAGTAGCTTTAATAGCATTTTTTTAGAATTAGTAGAATATTATAGATTTTATAGAATAAATAGTTTTGATAGCTTTTAATAGTTTTCTAGGATTTTAATAGATTTTATTGTTTTTAGAGTATTAATAGATATTAGTTTCTTTTTAGAATAATATAGTTTTATTAGTTTTATTATTGATTTTATAGATTTTAATAGATTTTCAATATAGTTCAAGAAATTAAATAGATTTTTAATAGATTTTAGCATAGATAAATAGATGTAATTGAATAGTTAACAGTATAGATCTTTTAATAAATGTTAATTAGATTAGTGTTTGGTTTAATAAGTTTTCTTTTAATAGATTTTGTTAAAGTCTTTTAGATTAGTTTAATTGGAATTAGCCTTCATTAATAGTCTTTAATCCATTCTCGTTTTATTAGTTTAATCATATCATTAACTGAAGTTGTTTGTTAATTTCCGTTTTAGTCCTTAATCATTCATTAGTCCAGCATTAATCAATTTTCGTTTTCATTAAGTCATGTTTAGTCTGTTTTCGTTAATCAATTAATTTTCATTTCATTAAGTCTTAGTCTAAGTAATGGGCCAGATGTCCAATTCGTAGGGCCCAGTCCAAGTATTCGCCATGTGTCATTATATAAGCAATGCCACGCGTGTTCTTCCTTTTTCGGCCACCTCACCTTTCACTCTCTCAGAAGCTGCCAACACACATTTCCACTCACTCTCTCTCTGCCACTTGGCACTCTCCACTATCCTTTCTCCTCTCCACGCGTCTCACTCTCTCTTCCCTCCATCCCACGTGTCTCTCCTCCACCACGCCTCTGCTTGCATACACAACAGCTGGCTTCCACTCACTTCCCTCTCACCGGAAGCCATGCAGCCGCCCCCGGTAACAGTAATGGCCACCGTACCCATCGCCGGACCATCGTAACTCCTCATCGGAAACCATAACCGTTGCCAAACTCGCCGGAAACTGCATTTTTTCACCAGATTGCCGGAAACTGCAGATCATCAACGATCTTCATCGTGTTCTTCACCAATAATCTCTAGATATTTCATAATCGCCAGAATATCAAGAAACTCTTCAAGAAATTTCCAGAAGTTCATCGTTGATCTTCATCAGCATCAGTTCAACGATCTCATCATCGCCTTTGTCATCCGTTTATCTCAAATCTCCAGAACTTCAACACCTTCAACGGATTTTTTTTTGTCCTCAAGAAATCTTCGAACGATATCATCAAAATCATCATCAGGTTCGTAGATCTGCAGTAGACATTCGAGATCTTCATGCATGTTCCATAAGCTTCAACAGATCTTCAACGAATCTCCATATCCTTTGAGTTTCTTCAAGATCATCATCAACACGCACTTTCATCAGGTCCTCGCAAGAATTCCACCAACATCGAACATCTTCAACAAGGAATTCCCCAGAAACGTTGATCCTTCAAAGCTATTTCACACGCTCGTCAGTAGGAACGCGCATCTTCAGAGGATCTTCGCTCATCAACGCCTCCATAACACATCATCTTCGTAGCGTCTCCAGGTTCTTGCTTTGAACTTGTTAGTTTGGTAGCTTATTTGTTTTTAGCTGAGAAACTAGGTGTTGTTAAAATGCGAACAGAGATTGACGAGATGGTTCTTGTGAGAGGGAGGTTAGGGAAGGATAGTTGGAGCTGAGAGATCCGGTGAGAGTTTGTGTGAGAGAGGGTTTGTCCGAGAGAATCAGAGAGTTGGGATTGAGAGAGTGAGGTTACACCGTTAGGTTTGAGAGGGATGATGAACAGTAGGTAGAGATTTTGAGCGGATTAGGGTTTTAGATGCTGATAGTAAGGAATGATGGTGGATACGGGCCTCAAGCACAAAGTGTGTTTTTGCTAGCTCCCCCCCCCCCCCCCCCCCGTTTTCCTTATCGCACCCCTTCCCCGTGTGTGTGTGTGTTGCTGGTGGGCTTGGCCCAGTGTTATTGTTTTTTTGCTACTGACACCCCTGCTAGAGGCCCAAATCAGGTTAACACAGGATTTTGTTGCTATTTGACACAAGGCTTTACCAATTTCCATTGCATTTTCTATTGTTTTCTGAATTTCGCTTGGGCCTCAATAACACATTGCTATATGCACCCCTCATCTGGGCCCAGTCTGGAAAGTAATTGCATCTGATTGCTTTTCATCACGTTAGTTTGTATATTTTTAATTGATTTTCTTGTATTTTCATGTTTTACCTAGGGTTAGAGATTAATTCATAATAAATTGAAAAATGATCATTTTAGGATGAGACTTTTTTTCCTGGTTCCCTTAGGATCTCTAGAATTTAATGAAACCGAAAAATATTAATTTCATGCATTTTATATTTTCTGGCATATTTTACCATTTTAATGCTTTTATTTTACTTTTGTTTGATACTTCATTTTCCTGAATTTAGTATGAGAGTTTGGTGAGGAATTTTGGAGTGATTCTTGTGAGGTTGATTATATTAGGGAATCATGTACCCTTAGGAATTTTGTCATATTTTTGTGATTAATATTTAGGTTAGTTTGAGAGGTGAATAGGAGAGGTGCTAGAATTAGGGTTTTAACACAACTAGTTATAGTTTATGGCATAGTTTGGGGACTTAGGGTTTGATTTAGGCCTTGGGATTTATATGGGGCATTGGGTATTGGGTTAGGTTCCCTTAGAAATTTACCTAGGATTTTATGATGAGTTTTGGCATTTTATTTGATTTTTGCAATTAGTGTGATGTTTGTGGGTTTCTCCCTTGAATATTTGGCTTGTTCATTTTGTGTGGGGCTATTTTGGGTGTGCTTTTGGATTGGGCTGTGCTTGGATGAATTGAAGATCAAATGAAGTTGCTTTGGATGGCTTGAAGAAGCTTGGAGTTGAAGTTTGCTTCTCTGTTAGTTTGCTTGTCAGGAGCTTAGGGATTAAGGCATATAGGGAGAGCAGTAGATTAGTCTTATTTCTTCTTTCAAACATAGAGAGCTTCTTGTGCCTCTATCCTATCCTATGATTCAAAGTCCTCTTAAGGAAGTCCATCTCTCCCTTGGAGGGATGATTGGCATGCCTTTAAGAGTAGAACTTTTGAGGATATCCTTCTTTGCAGATGACGATTTCTAGTGATTTCCTTTGGTTTCCACTAGCTTCCATTCATTATAACTTGATCATAATAATAAATCTTTCTTGGTGGAGCTTTCCAGAGCTTGGGGATGAAGATCTAAGATGTTGAAGATGCCTTTCATGAGTATGGCTTGAAGAGGGAGTGGTGTTACTGGCAACTTTGCTGTAGGAGCTTGCTGGAGGATTGAAGCTGGGGTTTACTGTTGATTTTGAGCTGGGGTTTTCTGCAGATGTGGAGCTTAACTGTTTAGGTTTGAGGAGCCTTATTTGAAGTGTGCTTTCTCTTCCCTGGAGGTTGGAGATTGAAGCTTATTGGAGTTTGAAGGTTCTTGCTGTTGCTGTCAGAGCTGCTGTTTGCTGTAGGAGTTTGGTGCTGCTGCTTAGGCTGCCTCCTCTGTTTTGGGGTTTTGTTTTCTGTATTGTTTGTTGGCTTGTTCAGCTTGCCCCCTAGGTTTGAAGTGAATGTTGATTCACTTTTCCTGTTGTTTTCCCAGGTTCGAGGTTGAGTGGGACTCCCTTGCCTCGCTTGTATTGCTGCATTGCATGCATTTTACTGTATTTGCTTGCTTTCTTTTCTGTTTATCCCCTAGGATCTCTGATTTCCTCTGTGCAGGAGGGAATTATGACAGACATTAGGATTCTTATCCGTGCATGACAACATTAGGTTAGTTTTTATTCCCTTTTCAACCCTAGGCTTTTTAGAGCTTCTTTCTCTTCTCATCTCGAAACAATCAAAAAACACAATAACATTTCAAACATAATAAAAAACAGTTCTTGCGTAAAAGATTGAAAACAAATCAAAGTGTCATTTTTGTCCGCTTGGACTCTTAATCAAGAAAAACCCTTTTTGAAGGTAATAAAAAACAGTCAGACAAGCTTGTGTCTTCCGTAGCCCGAACTACGTTTGCTTTAATCTTTCATGCTGTATGAAAGTACGTAGGCATAGGATGTCATATCCTAGCGAGCAACCTTCCCCTCCTTTCCCGTAGGTAGGCGAACTACGTTGACTCTGATTTCTTGTTCCAGACGGGAATATGTAGGCATAAAGTGCGATACTTTGCCGAGTCATTTTCATTTTCTTTTCTTTTTAACCCAGACCTATAGAGTAGATAGAATAACGATCCGTACTAGAAAACAAGCGTGGATCCCGTCGAGTACGGCGAACATGAGGGGTGCTAATACCTTCCCCTTGCGTAATCGACTCCCGAATCCAGGATTTGGTTGCGACGACCATTCCTTTCCCGTTTTGCGTTAGGTTTACTCTGAGCGTTCCCTTTCCCTCCGTTGGGATAAATAACGCACGGTGGCGACTCTTCTGTTTAACCGACGCCGATTTTCGCAGTAGCGACATCTGGCGACTCTGCTGGGGACTCCAACGGTTCCCTACGCGAGTCAGTCCTAGCGATTATTTTCCCGTCGTGGGTTTTGTATTGATTTATATTTCTGTCTTTACTTTCCGCATTTTATTGTCAGCTTTATATTGTTATTGATGTTGTGGGAAGGGGGTGATCTGTTGAGGGATAAGCCGGACCTGGGCTTGAGTGCACCTAAAATTAGTTGTGGAAAGTAGCGGGCGCGTGCATGCTTTGCATGTACTAGTGTCCCGCGAAATCCACGCTCGGACGAGGTTCTTCTGGTTGACTTCTTTTTCAACCCTTTGGGTTGAGGGGGTTGTTGGTTAGTTGGATTGTCGACTCCGGGGACTGATCATTTGGAAGTTGGCTAAGTGAGGCCTCTTCAGGACATGATGATGCCACGCCTTCTGGGTATCGTATCATCAGTCTTGAAAGTCTGTGACACCGACGACCGTATAGGATGCCGTACCTTGTGTCAGTTGATAGGATACCTACCTGTGAGAGGGATAAGGGCATGCAGGAAACTTGACCTCCAGATTACCCGGTTTTCTTGATATTGGATCAGTATGTGTGGTTACTTGGGGTTCTTCATCAGGACAATGTTATAGGTCTGTTGAGACCAGGTTGGAGCATTGTTTTAGGTCTGTTGAGGCCCGATTGGAGCATTGTTATAGGATTGTTGAGACCAGGTTTGTTGCACCCCAAAATTTGACCAACATTTCTTTACCTAACTTGTGGTTCATCTCATTCACATTAGCATGTGTGCAGTAGATCAAGAGGTATGATTACCAATCAAGAGCACTCAAGAGTTTGAAGATAGCCAAGAAGCTTATTCAAGGGTTCAAGGGTAGATATCTTTGTCAGAGAAGTCAGAAGATTCTCAGAGAGAGTGGTTGAAACCAAGGTTGTGTGCCTCCTAACTTGAGAGTTGTGGGAAGCTCCTCAGATGATTCTGAAGCTATGAAGAAGGACTTGAAGCCTTGAGAGAGCTTATGAGATGTCTTGAAAGCCATCATGAGGCCTAGATAGGTCATTGTGCAAGAGTAAGAAGCCTCAGCCATGAGTGGTGTAATTAGGATTTGACTGGGTCAACCCTAGGTCAACTAAGGATTTGAACAAGGTTGAGACCTAATTCAAAGGCCATGTGATCATGGATTTATGCATTGAGATGTTATAAGGATGATTCCAAGGCTAACTCATCATGATTGAAGAGTTTGAGAAGTTTCAAGCTAGGGTTTCTAAGGTTTGACAGTGTAAAATCCCCTAGTTTGACCCCTATCTTCAAGGCAGTTTAGCTCAAGATGTGATGGTCATATCATCTTACCCCCAACATGAATGTTGTAGAGCTTATTCTTAGATTTAATTTGAGTACTAGAAGTACTTGATAGGATTTGTAGATCTCAAGTTATGACTTTGACAAGTTACAGGTCATCTGAGGTATGTGAATCTGGGGCCTTGAAAGTTACCCAACTTGCATCAAACTTTTGCCTAAGAAGGATGATTCCTATGAACTTTTGTTCAACATGAATTTTGTTCCTTATCTTCTTATATTTCTAGAGAGTACTAGAAGTCCTTGATAGGATTTGTAGAACTCAAGTTATGGCTTTGACAAGTCAAGGGCATTTTGGTCATTTGGAGATTATAGGTCATTTCAAGCATAAGGCCATAACTCCTATTTCCAAGCTTCAAATGGAAAAATCTTCAACATCAAACTTGCTTAAAATGATGTTTTAAGGCTAGTAAGGAGGTCATGAGATATTGAAAAGGCTTGTAGCTCAAAATGGTAAAAATGACCTAAAATGGAGGCATAAGTTAAATAAGTCAAAGTTGGAAATTGAAATTTCCAAGCTACACATCCAAACCATGGCATGTAATAGGTCATTTTGACTCCAAATAACATTTTAGAAACAATGTTTCAGCCACATTTTTTATTTGAGGCCTAAATCATGGACTTGCTTTGGAAAATGGTTGCTTGCATATTAAGGTACAAAGGCAAAACACAAGGAAACTCAACACACAAGCTAGCTAAGTATCTTAACACACCATACATCTCATCTAAGGATATTTTCAGGTCAGAACAAGTTGCTGCAAGAGGCATAGCATGAGATGGCATGTGAGATGAGATGAAATCAAAAACTCATGGCATGAGAATCCCAAATTCTCATTGGATGATTCCAGAAAGTTCTGGATGGGTCTGAACCATCCTATATAGTGTTTAGAACTTGCTCAGATGCAGGGTTGGTGAGAGATTAGAGAGGAGAGTGAGATAGCCATTTCAATTTCTTCCATTGCAAATTGAAATCAATTTCTACTTTCCACACCATTTCCATTGCTTCTTTCAATCCCAACACCTTCCATTGATCATACTGAATGTGTGCATACCAAATTGAGGGCAAGATCATGAAGAATTGAAGAGTTAGCATTTGGATTTTGGGAGCTGCAAGTCAAGATCGGGTTTGGAGATTCAGGCTTTCTTGATCAAATCTTTTGCAAACAGAAGCTTTAACACCAATCAAGGAGTGATTCTGAAGAGTTTGAGTGGTTGAAGTGAAGCTTTGACCTATCTGGTATTCAAGATTTGACAGGTTTGTAACTTTTCTTCTACACCCTAATTTAAGCATAATTAGTTAGAATTGTTAGGTTAGAATGGTTAGAGACAAGTAGGAGATGGATTCTGGAAAGTTTGAAGGCATTTGATGAAGTTTGAGTTAGTGACACCATTTTTGTTTTGATCAAGAACACGATGGATAGTGAGATATATCATGAGTTTAATGGCAAGATTTAACCAGTGTGAGGTGGTGATCATTCTGAGGTGATCAATTTCAAGAATTGTTAGAACCGAAGTTTGAGCATAGTTTTGATCTTGGACCCGGTTTAGAGATTAAGGGCATGTAAATTGATTCTAAGGCTATGGTTGGATTCAGGGTTGAATTTAGAGCAGGTTAGGGTTTTGAACCATGGATTTTGGTTGAGAATTGAGGTGATACGATTGGGGTGAAGATTCACTTTGAAGCTCTGTTCATGGAGCTTTCCCTCCATTTCCATGGCTGGAGGAAGAAGATGACTCCATGGCCATTGGATCATGCAAGGACCGGTTGACCAAAGCCAGATCGTGAGGCTGAGATTCAATTTCGCGTTTGAAGAGGAGTTCTGAAGAAATAATGAAACGAGGCGTTTCATTAAAACTGTGGTTTTGGGCTTCAGTTGAGATTGATATCCACACCCTCATCCATGGCCCATTGCATTTTTGAACTGATTTTCTTTACTCTTTGCACCGTGTATTTTTCCTTTTTTCTTCATATTTCTGAATTGATTTTCTGATTGAAAACTGGGCCTAGCGCATTTATTGTTTGCACCCCTATTTAGAGCCCATCTGGAATTTGAACTGCATATAATTGCTATCTGCACCAATGTTTTCATATTTTAATTTTCTTTTTCTCCATTTTTCTTTAATCTTTGAAAAATCATATTAAATAGAAAAATGATGATTTTTGCATGGGGATTTTTTCTCCTATTTCATGTTAATGTATAAAAAATAATAAAATCAAAATATTTGCATTTCATGCATTTTTAATATTTTTTGTGTATTTTCTCTTTTAATAGCTTTTAATTCATTTTATGTTGATGCATAGATTTGTAGAATTTTGTTTAGCTAGTTCCCTTTGAATGTTTAGGCCATTCTTTTTAGGATAGTTATATTAGGACTCTAGCTCCCCTCTGGATTTATTCCATAATTTTGTGATTAGTTTTTGATTAGTTTTGGTTAGATGACTTTAGGTTGCATAGAATTAGGTCAATCCTTAACATAGGTCCACAATAACACTAGAATTTTTGGGTTTCTAGGTCAAGATAGATATTGGGACATATAGGGTATTAAGGGTAGGTATATAGGATCCCCTAGAAATTATATTAGATTTTAATATAATAGTATACTATTTTTAATTGATTTTTGTAGTTGATTGTTGTTTGTGTTGCGCTTGTGGGCTTGTATTTTTGTTTTGCCTTGCTTTGTGGGTTTTGCTTGGCTTGGTGGGCTTGGTCTTGCTTTGTGGAGCATGGAGGAGCATAGTAGAAGACTTGAAGATTGATTGAGGAGCTTGAGAGCTTGAAGGCTTGGTTGTTTTGTTGTTGTTTTAGGGTTAGGAATTAAGTAGAGCTTAGACTTAGTTAAGTTCCTTCTTAAACATGGATGGTATCTTTCACCTCCATTCCTCCCCATGATTCAAGGTCCTTCCATGGTATTTACCTCCCTCCTTTGGAGGGATAAGTGATGGTACCTAGGAGGTAGAACCTTTGAGGGAACCATTCTTTTGATGTTGAACCCTTATAGGTCACCTTTGGTGGTCAATAAGCAGTTTAATATTCTAGCTCATCCAGTTAAGTGATTTCCTCTGGTTTGAGTATCTTGAGAGATGCTGGGCTTGAGTGTGAAGATGAAGACTTCATTGAAGAGTATGGAAGAGGATGATTCCCTGAGCATTGCCATTATAGCTGAAGCTTGAAAAACATAAAGACAAGTTGATACTTGAAGACCTAATGAAGATCCAGTAAAGACTGAATGAAGAGCTGAGGCTTGAGAAAGAATTGAAGGATGAAGTTGACATTTCCAGATGATTGAAGACTACTATGAGAAGCTGAAGCTTGTAGAGGGAGAGGATTCAATTGAGATTGAGTGTAGAGATGAAGCTTGAAGAACAAAGGATAAGTTGATACTTACTTTGAAGCTTGGAGATCCTGAAGGAATCAAGTTGATACTTGTGGTGAAAGTGAAGCCTGAAGGTGGAACTGATTAAGGAAAGCTGAAGCTTAAAGAAGAAGATCAAGTTGAAACTTATGTTGAGGGTTGAAACCTGGAGAAGCAAATTGATATTTGTCAAGAGTGATTGAGGTCTGAAGACTGAGTTGCTGTCAAGAGCTGAGGCTTGGAGTTGGGAGAGGAGTTGATCTGCTTTCTTCTTTGTTCCTTTTCTGTATTGCTGATGTGCCTTGTTTGACTTGCTTGATGCATTAGAATAGGTTCATATCTAGATAGATTTAAGCTAGGAGCATGATTGCACTAGAGGTTGAGTTGCTCCCTCTGCTTGTATTGTTACTGTGTGGCTTTGCTTGCGGGTATTCGGTAGAGCCCTGCTCCCTTGCCCATGTGGTTTGTTTTGCTTGATAGCATGATGTTATTTCTTCTGTATGATTGCAGTTTACTGTATCTTGCTTGATAGCATGTTGTATTTCTGTATGATTACTGTTATTCATTCTGGCTTGAGGTTGAGATGAGCTTGTGGAGGTTGACACCCCACACACCTTTCCTCCCTCACTTGCATTGCATGCATTTTACAGTCGTTTACTGTATTACTGTTTACTGTTTAAGCTGATGCTTTATCTGTTTCTGTATCATTGACATGATCCCGTAGGAATCTCATTTCCTTTGATAAGGAAGTGATGATAGAACTTTAGGTTGAAACCTATGCATGATAACATCTAGGAGTTCCCTGTTTCAAACCTCAACCATAGGATGAACCCTTGGCATGACAACAGTAGGACTTGATAGTCTCCCTTTAGTTGAGCTCGTTCTCTTCTCATCTCAAAACAGCTTAAGATACAGTAATCATGAATGATTTCTTTCGTACGTTAGGAGCCTTAAGCTATCCGAGAAAGGATTGTTGGAGAGCTTCTTTTCAATAGTCTGGATGTTTAGTATGGTACCCTTTGGGTGACATGCGACGCATTCACTCTCAGGTCATAGTCTTTAGTGCGATTGAAATTGTAAACACAATAAAAAACACTTCTTCCGTAAAAGACAGAAAACACACTTCAAACCTTTTTGCCCCGTGGGCCCATAATTCAAAGGAAAGATTTTCTGAAGAAAAGAGTGTCGTTAAACTTCAGCGCCAACGCAAACAGGCTTTGTCCCTAACTGCTGGAACCGTTGTTTAACCCTACTCGATAAAACAGATGAATCTGAATCCCCGTAATGCGTAGTATCCCGAACTACGTAAGCTCTGATCTCTCATACCCGTTGAGAGTATGTAGGCACAATACTGATGTATTGGCGAGCTACCTTCCCCGTAACCGCTCGTAGGTCGAACTACGTTGACTTTGATTTCTCGTTCTATAATGAGAATACGTAGGCATAAAATGCAACGCTTTGCCGAGTCATTTTGTTTTCTGTTTAAACCAGCCTTGATAGGTAGATAGATAAACCAACTCGTCCAGTAAACACAACAAGCGTGGATCCCGTCGAGTACGACGGACGTGAGGGGTGCTAATACCTTCCCCTTGCGTAACCGACTCTCGAACCCAGACAACAGTTGCGATGACCTTGTCTTATCCCTTTTCGTCAGGTTTTTCCGATCGTTTCCTTTCCCGCTCCGAGGGATAAATAACGAAAGGTGGCGACTCTTCTGTTCTGCCGGCACCTTATTTTCGCGAAAGCGACAAGGTTTGAGCAGTATTGTGGGTCTGTTGAGACAGGGTTATGGATGGATCTCTTCAGCAATATATCACTTGATCCCTGTTGCATGTTTGCATATTGCATTGTTGCATACTCATTTTGCATATCATTAACGTGTGTCTGTGCTACAGGTGCATTTCATACCTTCTGATTCTAGTTGCCCGAATTTCTGTCTGCTGATATTATGGATACTCTGAAGAAGACTGTGGCTTACAAGTTGCCTACTCCAGATGTTTCTTCTTTGCTTGGTTTGATGTCTTTAGCTAATGATGATGTGAAGATAAGCTTCAGGAAGAGTTATGGGAAATTGCTTAGGTTGGTTTGCAGACCATCCATGTATGAGCGAAACGGATTGTACGCGCTGATGCAGTTCTATGATCCCCCGCTGAGGTGTTTTACTTTCCCTGACTTCATTCTGGCTCCGACCATGGAGGAATATGCTGAGATCTTGGAGTTGACCATTCAGAACAGGGTACCCTTCATTCATATGGGTGCTGAGCCCAAGCTGGAAGATTTGGCTGTTGCTTTGCACTTAGACTCCTCCGAGTTGCTGTTAACCTCGTGAAATGGAGTTTCTGGGTTTTCTCTCAAGTTCTTGGTTGGGAAAGCGTGATTGCGACTTTCTATGTCTAATACAACTAACTGCAAGTGCACAGTCTATCGCGTAGTAATAAAAGATATCGATCCCACAGGGACTCGTAATCAAACTAGTGTTCTCGGGAGTTACTATGTTTAGCTAGGTAGAATATGTTTTAAGGGAATAAGATTGTCACTAAAGGGGGGAAACTAAGATTACTATTTAGATTTTAATTAATTGAATCGATACGTAGTAATTGTGTTCTTCAGGGATTTGATAAGTTACTGGTGTATGAAATAGTTTTCGCAGTTTATTTAAGCAGAAAGTGGAGATTTGAAGACTCTCGTCTCACGATGGTTATTGACGCTAATCATAATCCTAAGGGCCTAACGTACACTTTCGTGTTCTGTTCGAGGTTAAAATTACTTTTTGGAAATCTCTAAGTTCTAATTCGTTTTAAAGTGCTTTCGCTGTTATTAAAACAAATGCCTAGTGTTTACTATCTGACCTTACCACAGCTTTCGCTTGTTGGTTCGTATCTTAATTAATTTCCCACTTTCGTGGCAAAACTACTTTAAAACAAGTTCTCGCTTTCGCGACGAAGTTTATTTTGTAAATCAATTTTAAACACTTAGACCATAAGTTATTTTTGTGAAAAGAAAGTTTTCAAACAAGAGCTATCAAATCCCATTCGAATTATTACTACATATCGATTACCTAAGTTTAGCTAGACATGAAATTTGGAAAAGCAAAACATAAATAATAATAATAAATAATAAATTGCATTATAATTAAAACAGAAGTCGATCAAAATGAAAACCTGTAAATAATGCCAATTGGCCTTTGAGCAGACCCTCCACAGATGTTGGCAGGATTCTGTCTTTAGTTCCAATTTGATCGTACAGTGCAGTAAGTATTACAAAAGAGCGGAAATGGGAATGAGTAGAATGGAAAGGGAAATAAAGGAAAGGGATACAAATGAAACTGGAGAAATGGATACAAATAATAACTGAAAATAAATTTGCTCTGGAAATAAAATTTGGCAGCACTTCGTGGTATGAATTCAGCTCCCTTTTTGAAGTCCCCTGCTTCCCTTTTTATAGAAGTGGAATTCCAACGGTTACCTCTGAGGATGATGGACCTTGAGGAAGATAATTTAGGGAGTAGTGGACCATTTAATGGGAATTGGAACTGCTCTTTTGACGTGTAATCTGAGTGGGGCGTTTTTGCCTGCATGACGGTCGTCACCCGTGTGACGGTCGTCATGCATCTGTGACGGTCGTCACATCAGCAAAAACTGTCTGCTGCGCTTTTCATTGTGTTTTCACTCCTTTTTCGTCCATATTTCATCTGGGATTGCTTCTTTTCTTCATGTTGCCTTGTTTAGACGTGATCGTTGAATACCTGCAAAAACATCAGACAAATACATGGAAATAACCCGAAATCGGATCGAAAACGGTTAGCTTTTAGTATAATTATGCATGAAAATATATATATGATTTCGTGTTATCAAACTCCCCTAAGCTTGAATCTTTGCTTGTCCTCAAGTAAAACGTGGAAAAGTCGGCAAGCACGAGGCTGCTTCCTCGTTCGCAGAGTTTGGAAAAACCGGGATTCTTGGTAGGAACAAGACGAGTATCACGACGACACTGGACTACGAGTCTCCGGAGGTCTCCTTTTTATGCAAATCGGTCTCAGTCATGCTACCGTATCTTGGTGTCAAGGTTCTCGTGGCAAGTTCACCCTGTTTGTTCTAGCGCAATCACATTAAGCCCGTTGTCCGCACACTCTCATGGCAAGTCGACCTGTTAGTGAATATGATCTCGTTTTTGTTTTTGATCTTCTTCATTGATCATAATTTGGTGTCATTGATTTTTCAATGGGTTTTTCGTGCCGTTGGGCTAAATGCTCGGGTGAGGAGCACCTAACTTAGAAGGAAACATATCTTATATTCTTGGGCTTTTTAGCTCTCTTTTCATGATTTTTCATCTTTTTGGAGATCATACACTTATTTGCATCGGTCGCTCGCTTAGAAGTGTTTTTTTGGATGGTGCTGACTGCTAGTATAAACTACTTGGGGTTGAGTTTGCGTAGCCACTTGAGACTTTGGTACACGTAGGTGGTGAAACCGACTCGCATAAACTAGAGATCTAAGGTGTCTGGACGATACTGGTTTTGTTAGAACTGTCGTTTCCTCGGAGTTTCAAAACTTGGTTTGAACTCAGGTGCATTCTCGTGATGCTTTTGCTTTTGAGGAACAAATGAAAGTTTTTGTTTACGTTGAATAATGTGGGGATCGTTTGCGTAACGTGAAAAATATATAGACGCGCTTTATTTGCTAGAAATAGAAAGTGTAAAATAGAACTTACTAAAATTCAAAAGTGCAGTGAAATGGAAATACAGTAAATAAGGGAAGTTCTGAATACAGTGGGAATAAGGCTCCGCTCCCACACTATCTCGATCAGTGTCCTCACTGATTCTTGAAGCATGCGAGAGGGAGATACAACTGAAAATGAAAATACAAAGAACTGAAATATAGTAAACAATAAAGGAAAAAAAATGAAAATCTAGTCCCGGGGTCTGTCACGTCCACGCTGGCGTCCTCTGGCTCTAGAAAGGGCTACTCTGTCCTCATAGCTCATGGCTCCGGTATGGTAGACCGTGTCTCGGAGTCCTTCGACCTGCAGGGTCAGATTCGCTAGACTCTCAGTGATCGTAGCTTGGCCGGTGTGAAGTTGTTGCATTTGAGTCCGGTGCCAAGCTTCGAACTGGTCAGCTCGCTGGTTCTGCTGCAGCAGCATCGTGAGTATCTGTGCCTGCTGGTCTAGGGAGCGACGGAGGTCCTCTTCGGTGTAGTCGGGCACGGGATGGTGACGACGGCGGAGGGATGATGTACCTCTTGGAGGAGGAGGCCGCGATGCCTCTGGCTGCTCGGACCTGTCCAACTCAGCTTGGATTTCATCTTCGGAATCATGAGTGGGTTCCTGAGTAGGAACAACGGCAGCAGGAGGGGCAGTAAGGTCGAACAACCAGTTGGTACGGTCCTTAGGATGGATGCGGGACAGAAGGATGATGCTTCTGACGGTCTTGCCACGCACAACCGGATGATATTTCCCGTCAGCTCGGGAACGGATGAGATGGGAGGCCCTGCAGTGGTCGATGTCAAGGAACACCGAGGGGATGGACTGGAGGTGCTGGAGGCGGTCGCCCAGGTTCAGCCCAAGTACGATGGCCGTGACAATCCCGCCAAAGTAGAATGACTTCGAGCCACGGTTGCAGTTGGCCTGAATGTGAGCCAGCAGGAACGGGGCAGCGTTGACAGGTTCGTTGTTGAAGACGCAATGCAGAAAGAATAGCTCCTTGGAGTTCACTTTGTGGTTGCTGTCTCTGGCGAAGATGGTGTTGCTCAACGCCCTGTGAAAGTACCTGATGGCGGGGTTATGGATGTGAGTGGCGTGTAGGGAGTCCCAACCATCGGCATTTAGGCCGGTCAACTGATACCACAGCGCGAAGGCTTCGTGCTGGAACTGGTCAGTGATGCGGCGATGAACGTTGCCGCCGTGGGGTAACTGTAGGATGCCGGCAATCTGGTTTTGGTGCATCTGATAGTTAACGCCAAACATCCGGAAACAAGCGGCACCTGAGTGCTGGTTGAGTTCGCCGCTGCTGGTGATGTATGAGAACGAACTCAAGAACTCAAGGGTGAGCTGTTCGTAGGTCGGCTGGGGGTTGGAGCATAGGTTCCAAATGCCTGCTCGTTGAAGCATCCAGGTTACACCTTCGAGGAGTCCGAGCTCCGTAAGTGATGGAAGGTGCGGGTAGTGAGTTGGCTGGAGCGACCTCTGGTGAAATGCAGTGTACTGTGCTCGTTGTCTCTCGCCTAACTCGCCCTCAGGGAAGGAAATGTTGCTGATATCTGCGTTTCCGGCCATTGTTGATGATGGGGAGTTTTTGGAGGTTTTGGGGTTTTTCGGCAGAGATGGAAATGTGACAGAACGGTGGTTTGGAGGTTGAATTTGGAGTTGAGGTTTATAGTTCAATTGGGGAGGACGAAAATCGTAGTGGGGTATGAATTTTGGAAGTTTGAAAGTGATAATGGGGGGAGTGGAAGGGTACACGACCCCTGTTATATCAGATTGCAGTTCTGGGCTGCGTGACGGTCGTCACAAGGGTGTGACGGTCGTCACCCGTGTGACGCTCGTCATGGGGCTGTGACGGTCGTCACAGCAGCAAAATCTGCAGAACGCAGAATTTTGCTCTGAGGGCGTATTCGGGGTGATTTTAAAGCTTAGTATTGTTACGGTGATGTAATATAATAGCCAACAATCAATAAAGAATGCGAAAATAGAACAATTGAACAAAACTAGAATTGAAATAACATAAAATGGAAACGATTGTATGTAGTACATAATGAAATGAACAATGCGAAAAATCCAAATGATTAAATTAAACTAAACTAGGCTAGACTAAACTGAAACTACTGCTATGAGCTAATGACTAATCTTTTCGTGCCTTCAACTCATCGAATTTCTGTGGATAGTAATCGAGTTGGTCGCAGACTAGATCCATGAAGCCTACCAGGTCACTGTGCATGCCTGCGATATCAGCTTTTACATTAGTCAGAGCTTTATCAACGTCGTCCAATCTGAGTAACACGGTATCCATTTTGTCGGTGGTCTCCTCAGGGATAGGCTCAGGATAAGTATTGTAGTGTGGAGGAGTCATAGGGTCTACTTCAGTTTCAGAGGCGGTGTCCTCATAGTACATGTAGTCGTGTGCCTCAGAGATGTGGTCACTGTCATACATATAGTCCTGGGGTGTTGACTGTGGCGAAGGAGGTCCCATAGGCTCATCCAGTTCGTAGAGCCAGTTATCCTTGTTGTGGATGCTTGTCATCAGATGATCAAGCAGTGTGAATAGCTGTACTGGTTTTTCGTTAATAAGGTACTCATACGATCCAGGTCCCATAGTCCCTAAGATGCGCCTGTTAAAGCAGAATTGTATGTTCATGGGTCTGATGTTACCAAAACGAGTGCTGGCATTTAGATGGAATCTAAGGCCAAGCTCGTGGGCAATCATTGTTACTAGTCCTCCTATAAGAATAGGTGTCTGAGGTTCCAGCGTGAGGCGTTTGAAGGATCTCATCATGAAAGGCACTGCATTTACTGTCCATCCCTGAGAAGCACAGAACATGATGAATAACTCTTCCTTAGACACTGTGGTAATATTTTCTTCCTTTCCAAACAAGGTGTGAGCTAGTATCTTATGGAAGTATCTAAAGGCTGGGTTATGAATGTCATCATTGTACATTCTGTCTGGTTCAGGGTGATAGTCGCCTGTGATTCTACCCCAGAAGTGCTCGAGTTGCAAATCAATATCGTCATCTTCTGCACTGATGAACACATGCGGTCCGCTAGGGAATCCTAGGAGGTTAGCTAGTGACATCCTGCTGTGGGTTTGGTCCATTCCAAACAATCGGAAGGTAATCAACTCTGTGCTGGATCCAAAACCATAGTTGGGTGTATATCTGAAGGAACTGAGGAATTCATAGGTAAGATCCTTGTAGGTAGCGAAGCGTGTTTTCAGACCAGTGTTTTCCCAACCCAGTTGATTGAACAGGTATTGAATGCTATCCGTGATCCCTAGTTTATCCATAGTAGCCTTATCATAATACAGCGTTAAGGCGAATTCTCTTTCGGTCAGTGCTGCAAATCTTGCCTTCTGAGCGAGTCCTCTGAAGTGAACCTTTGTGAAATCGTACTCGGCCATATTCGCAGGTAATTCGAAGAAAACAGAAGGAATGTTTTGAAGGCTTTAAAAATCCTGAAAAGTTTAAAACAAGAATTTGAAGTCAGGATTTTTAGAAACGAAAAGTGGTAGAAACAAAAGACAAAAGGGAAAAAATAAAATAAGAATAAAAGTACGAAAATGAACGAAAGTAGAAAGTAGTAGTAATTTTAGGATTTTTGTTGGATTTTTCAAAGTAGAATTTTAAGGAAAAATGAAATGCAATGACGAGGGAAATTTGGGTTGCCTCCCAATAAGCGCTGTTTTTAACGTCTAAAGCCTGACGATAGCTTGGTGAGAAGCTATTCGGGTGTTTGAGCCGGAAGCTCAAGCAATGTTATATTGCTAACTTGAGGACTGTTGTCGTTCTTATTGTAATGTTTTAGACGTTGCCCGTTTACGATAAACGGTGCATTTGTCTTGTCGGTAATTTCAACAGCTCCACTCTGAAGTACTTTAGTCACTTCATAGGGTCCAGACCACCTAGATTTTAGTTTTCCTGGGAAGAGTTTTAATCGTGAATTAAAAAGCAATACGATGTCTCCCACACTGATTTGTTTCCTGATTGAACGTTTATCATGCCACTTTTTAGTTCGTTCTTTGTAGATACGGGCATTTTCGTAAGCGTCTAATCGAAGTTCTTCTAACTCGTGTAAGTTCAGGATTCGCTTTTCTCCTGCCTCGGTGTAGTTGAAGTTGAGTGTCTTAATGGCCCAGAAGGCCTTGTGCTCTAACTCTACAGGGAGATGGCAGGATTTACCGTAAACTAATTTATAGGGGGTAGTACCTATCGGTGTCTTAAATGCGGTCCTATAAGCCCATAAAGCTTCTTGTAGCTTTGATGACCAATCTTTTCTCGAGGTAGCGACAGTCTTTTCCAAGATCTGTTTTATTTCTCTGTTTGAGATCTCTACTTGTCCGCTAGTTTGCGGATGATAAGGTGTAGCTACTCGGTGCCTGACTCCATATCTAGAAAGAAGTTTATCGAATATTCGTGATATGAAGTGAGATCCTCCGTCGCTAATGACGAGTCTGGGTACACCGAATCTAGGAAAGATTGTGTTCTTGAAGAGTTTGATTACTACTCGTGCGTCATTTGTTGGAGCAGCTATGGCTTCTATCAATTTAGACACGTAATCGACAGCGACGAGTATGTAGTTATTTCCAAAAGAAGGTGGGAAAGGTCCCATGAAATCTATTCCCCAGACGTCGAAGACTTCTACCTCTAAGATTCCTTTCTGAGGCATTTCATCACGTCTTGAGATGTTGCCAGTTCGTTGGCATCTATCGCACTTTTGCACAGCGATGTGAACGTCTTTCCAGAGATTAGGCCAGAATAGGCCGGCTTGGAGAATCTTAGCGCACGTCTTGGACGTACTAGCATGACCACCATATGGTGCTGAGTGGCATTGGGAAATAATATTTTCTATTTCTTCCTCTGGGACACAGCGACAGTATATGTTGTCGGCCCCTCTCTTGAAGAGTAGGGGTTCGTCCCAATAATAGTGTTTCAGATCGTGGAAGAATTTCTTCTTTTGCTGATAAGTAAGATCTGGTGGAAGCACGCCTGCGGCGAGGTAATTAACGATGTCAGCATACCAAGGTAATGTGACTTGGGCATAGACGGCTTCTACGGCTTTTTCGAATTCTGGATCTTCCGAGATTGAGTCGGGTACGTCACTTTCTAATTTGGCTATCAGACGTTCGTACGGGAAATTGTCATTTATCGGTACTGGTTCGTGTCTGATGCATTCTATTCGGGATAAGTGATCCGCAACAACGTTCTCGGTTCCTTTCTTATCTTTGATTTCTAAGTCAAACTCTTGTAATAACATGATCCATCTCAATAGTCTTGGTTTGGCATCCTTTTTGCTTATTAGGTACCTTATGGCAGCGTGGTCTGTGTATATTATAATTTTTGCTCCTACTAACTAAGAACGGAATTTGTCAAGCGCAAATATAACTGCTAGAAGTTCCTTTTCTGTGGTAGCGTAGTTCATTTGGGCAGGATCTAAGGTTCTACTGGCATAGTAGATAGCATGGAGTTTCTTGTCCTTCCTTTGTCCTAGAACTGCGCCTACAGCGTAACCACTTGCGTCACACATGATTTCAAACGGTAGTCTCCAATCTGGTGGTTGCATGATTGGTGCGGTGATAAGGGTTGATTTCAATGTTTCGAATGCTTTTAAACAGTCGTCGTCGAAGACGAACTCATCATCTTTCATTAACAGGCCGGTCAAAGGTTTTGTGATTTTCGAGAAATCTTTTATAAATCTTCTGTAGAAACCGGCATGTCCTAGAAAACTCCGTATCTCTCGTACGGATTTTGGAGGTTGGAGATCTTTTATAATCTCTATTTTGGCTTTGTCCACCTCAATCCCTCTATCTGATATGACGTGTCCTAGAACTATTCCTTGTCGGACCATAAAATGGCATTTCTCCCAATTTAGGACGAGATTTACTTTTACGCAACATTCTAGTACCATTTCTAAGTTTTGTAAGCATCCTTCGAAACTCTGTCCACATACCGAGAAATCGTCCATAAACACTTCCATAATGTCGTCTATGAAATCTGCGAAGATTGCCATCATGCATCTTTGGAAGGTTGCTGGAGCATTACAGAGTCCGAACGGCATTCGGAGGTAAGCAAAAGTACCGTAAGGACAGGTGAATGTAGTCTTTTCTTGGTCATCAGGATGGATGGGAATTTGGAAGAATCCTGAGTAACCATCTAGATAGCAGAAATATGAATGTTTGGCTAATCTTTCCAACATTTGGTCTATGAAGGGTAGCGGGAAGTGATCTTTGCGCGTAGCCTTGTTAAGCTTCCTATAATCAATACACATCCTACTTCCAGTCACGACTCTTTTTGTTATCGATTCGCCTTTTTCGTTTTTAACTACTGTGACTCCTCCTTTCTTTGGTACGACATGAACTGGGCTAACCCATTCACTATCGGAGATCGGATAGATGATTCCTGCATCAAGTAATTTCTTTACTTCATCTCGGACTACAGTGCTCAGGATGGGGTTTAGTCTTCTCTGATGCTCTCGAGAGGTTTTAGAGTCTTCCTCTATTGTAATTCGATGCATACAGATCGAAGGGCTTATACCTTTTAAATCGCTTATGTTATAGCCTAACGCGGTAGGGTACTTCTTTAGGACTTCTAATAACTTTTCGGTTTCTGGTTGTCCTAAGTCGGCGTTGACTATCACTGGTCTTTTTAGTTCATCGTCTAGAAATTCATATCTGAGGTTTTTGGGTAGAGTTTTAAGCTCTAAAGATGGGTTCTTCGGACCTGGCATATGGTTCGGTGTCAGTGCTAAGCTTTCGCTTAGGCTGTCGTCTTTATACGGTTTACGCCAATTATCGTCTTCAGAAATGTCGGGTATTTGAATCTTTATTATTTCTGAATACGTGGTCTCCACATTTTCAAGTTCTCTTATGCATTCGTCAATTTCGTCTACTAAATAGCAGGTATCGTCTATTGCTGGTGCTTGTAAGAACTTGGTGAGAATGAACTCTATCTTTTCTTCTCCTACTTCGAATGTTAGCCTTCCTTTCTTCACGTCTATAATCGCTCCGGCTGTAGCTAGGAATGGTCTTCCTAGGATAATTGGGGTTACAGTGTCCTCCTTGATGTCCATGATTATGAAGTCGGTTGGGATGTAGAATTGTCCTATGCGTACTGGAACATTCTCCAGTATTCCGACGGGGTATTTTACTGATCTGTCAGCTAATTGTACGGACATTTTGGTTGGCCTGAGGTCTCCCATATTCAGCTTTTTGCATATAGATAAGGGCATAACACTGATACTGGCTCCTAAATCGCATAGGGCTTTGTCTATTACGAACTTTCCTATGACGCAGGGTATGGAGAAACTACCTGGGTCTTTTAATTTAGGAGGCATGCGGTTCTGAATAATAGCGCTACACTCTGCAGTAAGTGTAACTGTTTCGTTATCCTCGATCTTTCTCTTATTTGACAGGATCTCTTTGAGAAATTTGGCGTATGACGGCATTTGAGTTATCGCTTCTGTAAAAGGAATAGTAATATTCAGCTGTTTAAGGAGCTCTACAAATTTCTTAAACTGTCCTGAAGTTTTAGAGTTTATTAGTCTTTGCGGATAAGGGATAGGTGGTTTATATGGCGCTGGAGGTGCTTGAGTTTTTTCACTTGCGGTATCCTCCTTCTCGTTGTCTTCCTTCTTCTCTAACTCAGATTCCTTTTCTGCTTGTTCAGTTGGTTTCTGTTGCATGGCTGAGTTTTCGGTCCTCGGATCGATCGGTTCGTCCAATTCTTTTCCACTTCTTAGTATCACAGCATTTGCGTGGCCTTTGGGATTCTGTTCGGGTTGTCCAGGAAATGTGCCAGCAGGTGCGGCAGCAGATGCTTGCTGTTGAGCCACTTGTGATATCTGAGTTTCTAACATTTTGTTGTGGGTGGCTAGAGCGTCTACTTTTCCTGTCAACTGTTTAATTTGCTCGCTAGTGTGTATGTTTTGATTCAGGAACTCTTTGTTCGTCTGAGCTTGAGTAGCTATGAACTTTTCCATCATCAATTCGAGGTTTGGTTTCCTAGGTGCATTCTGAGCAGCTGGTTTTTGATATCCTTGCGGAGCAGTAGGCCTTTGCAATGCATTTTCGCTTTTGTAAGAAAAGTTTGGATGATTTCGCCAACCTGGGTTGTAGGTATTTGCGTAGGGATTGCCTTGGGCATAATTTACCTGGTCTGGCGGGATTCCGGCTAGCAATGGGCATTCGGGTGCATTATGAGTGGTGCTTCCGCATAACTCACAATTTGGAGTTACTGCAGCGACAATTGCAGTGGGGTTAACAGTTAGACTATCGATCTTTTGTGCTAGAGCATCTACTTTAGCATTGAACTTTTCAAGGCTGCTGATTTCGTACATCCCACCTTTCACTGAGGTTTTCTCATTTGGAGTGCATTCACCTCCCCATTGGCAATGGTTTTGTGACATGTTTTCTATTAATTGATAGGCTTCATCATATGGCTTATCCATAAGCGCACCGCCCGCGGCAGCGTCTATGGTTAATCTAGTATTGTATAGAAGCCCATTATAGAAAGTATGGATTGTCACCCAGTCTTCTAGACCGTGGTGAGGACATGTTCTCATCATATCTTTGAATCGTTCCCATGCTTCGTAAAGAGATTCAGTATCTTTCTGTCGAAATCCGTTGATTTGAGCTCTAAGCATAGCAGTTTTGCTTGGTGGAAAATATCTCGCTAAGAAGACGTTCTTCAATTGCTCCCACGTTGTAACGGAGTTGGATGGTAACGATTGTAACCATGTCCACGCTCTGTCTCTAAGAGAGAATGGGAAAAGACGAAGTCTTATCGCGTCTGGAGTTACTCCATTTGCTTTCACTGTGTCTGCGTATTGTACAAACTTCGTTAGATGTTCGTTCGGATCCTCAGTTGCGTTTCCTGAGAATTGGTTTTGTTGTACAGCCGACAACAATGATGGTTTCAGCTCAAAATCATTTCGGGTAATAGCTGGGGCAGCAATGCTACTTCTAGGCTCCATCTGAGATGGTGTAGCGTATGCCTTCAGCGGTTTGTTCGGAGGTCCTTCAGCCATCGTTGGTTCTTCTTCGGATTTGGGAATGGGAGTGAGAGGATCAGGAATGTTATGTTTGAGTTGGTACTCAATGATTCGGCTTCTTAGATGTAAGAAGCGCTCTAGTTCTGCGACTGAAGGTTTCAAGATATCGCTTTGTGGGCGATCACTTGGCATACAATCGACAACACTAGTAAAGGAAAAATGAAAATTGTTTACCTAGTCTATACGGCGTAACAGAAGGTTACACTATTGACTAAACGTGTCCCCGGCAACGGCGCCAAAAACTTGATCGCGACTTTCTATGTCTAATACAACTAACTGCAAGTGCACAGTCTATCGCGTAGTAATAAAAGATATCGATCCCACAGGGACTCGTAATCAAACTAGTGTTCTCGGGAGTTACTATGTTTAGCTAGGTAGAATATATTTTAAGGGAATAAGATTGTCACTAAAGGGGGGAAACTAAGATTACTATTTAGATTTTAATTAATTGAATCGATACGTAGTAATTGTGTTCTTCAGGGATTTGATAAGTTACTGGTGTATGAAATAGTTTTCGCAGTTTATTTAAGCAGAAAGTGGAGATTTGAAGACTCTCGTCTCACGATGGTTATTGACGCTAATCATAATCCTAAGGGCCTAACGTACACTTTCGTGTTCCGTTCGGGGTTAAAATTACTTTTTGGAAATCTCTAAGTTCTAATTCGTTTTAAAGTGCTTTCGCTGTTATTAAAACAAATGCCTAGTGTTTACTATCTGACCTTACCGCAGCTTTCGCTTGTTGGTTCGTATCTTAATTAATTTCCCACTTTCGTGGCAAAACTACTTTAAAACAAGTTCTCGCTTTCGCGACGAAGTTTATTTCGTAAATCAATTTTAAACACTTAGACCATAAGTTATTTTTGTGAAAAGAAAGTTTTCAAACAAGAGCTATCAAATCCCATTCGAATTATTACTACATATCGATTACCTAAGTTTAGCTAGACATGGAATTTGGAAAAGCAAAACATAAATAATAGTAATAAATAATAAATTGCATTATAATTAAAACAGAAGTCGATCAAAATGAAAACCTGTAAATAATGCCAATTGGCCTTTGAGCAGACCCTCCACAGATGTTGGCAGGATTCTGTCTTTAGTTCCAATTTGATCGTACAGTGCAGTAAGTATTACAAAAGAGCGGAAATGGGAATGAGTAGAATGGAAAGGGAAATAAAGGAAAGGGATACAAATGAAACTGGAGAAATGGATACAAATAATAACTGAAAATAAATTTGCTCTGGAAATAAAATTTGGCAGCACTTCGTGGTATGAATGCAACTCCCTTTTTGAAGTCCCCTGCTTCCCTTTTTATAGAAGTGGAATTCCAACGGTTACCTCTGAGGATGATGGACCTTGAGGCAGATAATTTAGGGAGTAATGGACCATTTAATGGGAATTGGAACTGCTCTTTTGACGTGTAATCTGAGTGGGGCGTTTTTGCCTGCATGACGGTCGTCACAAGGTGTGACGGTCGTCACCCGTGTGACGGTCGTCATGCATCTGTGACGGTCGTCACATCAGCAAAAACTGTCTGCTGCGCTTTTTATTGTGTTTTCACTCCTTTTTCGTCCATATTTCATCTGGGATTGCTTCTTTTCTTCATGTTGCCTTGTTTAGACGTGATCGTTGAATACCTGTAAAAACATCAGACAAATACATGGAAATAACCCGAAATCGGATAGAAAATGGTTAGCTTTTAGTTGAATTATGCATGAAAATATCTATATGATTTCGTGTTATCAAAGCGCAAGAGTATGCCAAGAGTGGCTGTTGGGTTGTGTTTAATGCTATCCTTGCTTTGTGTATCTATGGCATTGTACTGTTCCCTAATATGCATGACTTTGTTGATCTGGATGCATTCCATATATTTGCTTCAGGCAATCCTGTGCCTACTCTGATTGGAGATTTCTATCACTGACTGCATTATAAGAACGAGAATAGGAGGGGTAAGAACGTCTCTTGTTGTGTGCCTTTGTTGTATTTGTGGTTTGAGAGTCACCTGCCCAAGAAGGGTATTTTTGCTGAGTCTGCAGATACGGTGGATTGGTCTGAGCATCTGATGGGACTTTCTTCAGAAGATGTTGTCTGGTTTGATAAAGATTTACTGGGATCTGAGATTATTTACAGCTGTGCTGGATATCCTAACATTCCTCTGATTGGGAGGAAAGGGTGCATTAACTACAATCCATCATTGTTGATCAGGCAATTCGGTTATGCTTTAAAAAGCCCGCCAAAAGAGGAGGAAGTACAGGAATCTCTGTACTTCACAGGTGAGCTAAGTTGAGAATTATTGTACAGGCTTCAGCATGCTTGGAAAAACATCAACAGAAGGGGTAAGCCGTTGTTGGGTAAGAATGATTGTCATGCCTATCCTCCGTACCAAGTCTGGATCCAAGATAGGGCAAAGCAGGCGCTAATGCCGTTTCCTGCAGTATTACCTCCTGCTTCCCCCGTGATTGAGGAGTCAACCACTGTGCCCATTGAGAGGTATGAGCAGGTTGTGAAGGAGAAAGAAGAGCTGATGAAAGCCAACGAGAAGTTGGAAGAAGAGTTAGTGCAACTCAGGAGCGAAAGAAATGAAGCCGTATATTCCTTCAAGCAGCAAACAGAGCTGGTGAACTACCTAGGCACATAACTGACTAAGCAAAGGAAGAAGCGTGAACGCTTGGGGATAGATTTCAAGAGCTCCCATGATATGCTGGAGGCTAAGAAGAAAGCACTTGAGGTAGCCTACCGGGAAATCTCTACATTCAACAAAACCTGGAATGCCACGCTGACCGGCAATAAGGAAAGAGAAGACAAACTGAAGCTGCAGATCTCTAAGCTGGGAGGTCAGTTGAAAGCTAGCCAGAAGAAGTTTGAAGAAGAGGTTATGCGGAGATATGATGTCTGTCGCTTGCGCGAAAATAAGGTGCCGGCACAACAGAAGAGTCGCCACCTTTCGTTATTTATCCCTCAGCGCGGGAAAGGAAACGATCGGAAAAAACCTGACGAAAAAGGGTAAGACAAGGTCATCGCAACCGTTTTCTGGATTCGGGAGTCGGTTACGCAAGGGGAAGGTATTAGCACCCCTCACGTCCGTCGTACTCGACGGGATCCACGCTTGTTGTGTTTACTTGGACGGGTTGGTTTTAGTCTATCTACCTATCAAGGCTGGCTTAAAAAGAAAAGAAAATGACTCGGCAAAGCGTCACACTTTATGCCTACGTATTCTCATCAGAGAATGAGAAATCAGAGTCAACGTAGTTCGGCCTACGACGGGTTATGGGGGAAGGTAGCTCGCCAATACATCAGTATTGTGCCTACATACTCTCAACAGGTATGAGAGATCAGAGCTCACGTAGTTTGGGAAACTACGGTTTATTTCCTGTCTTTCACGAAAGAAGTGTTTTTTATTGTGTGTGCGATTTCAATCGCACTAGAGACTATGCCCTGAGAGTGAATGCGTCGCATGTCACCCAAAGGGTACCATACTAAACATCCAGACTGTGGAAAAGAAACTCTCCCACAATCCTTTCTCAGATAGCTTAAGGCTCGTAACGTACGAAAGAAATCATTCATGATTACTATATCTTAACCTGTTTTGAGATGAGAAGAGAACAGACCCAACTAGGAGGGAGACTATCAAGTCCTACTGTTGTCATGCCATGGATTCATCCTATGGTTGAGGTTTGAACAGGGAGCTCCTAGAAGTTGTCATGCATAGGTTTCAACCTAAAGTTCTATCATCAATTCCTTATCAAAGGAAATAAGAGTCCTAAGGGATCATGTCAATGGTACACCAAAACAGACAAAGCATCAGCTTAACAGTAAAAATGCATGCAATGCAAGTGAGGGAGGAAATGTGTGTGGGGCTTCAGCCTTCACAAGCTCATCTCAACCTCAAGCCATAATGGATAACAGTAATCATACTGAAATATAAAACATGCTATCAAGCAATAATAGTAAACTGCAATCATACAGAAAGAAATGAAATGAAAGTGCCATCAGGCAAACAAACCACATGGGCAAGGGAGCTGGGCTCTACCGAATACCCGCAAGCAAAGCCACACAGTAACAATACAAGCAGAGGGAGCAACTCAACCTCTAGTGCAATCATGCTCCTAGATTCTATCTATTCTAGATATGAAATTATTCTAATGCATCAAGCAAGTCAAACAAGACACATCAATACAGCAAAAGAAAACGATGAGAAAGCAGATCAACTCCTCTCTCAACTTCAAGCTTCAGCTCTTCCAACAGCAACTCAGTCTTCAGACTTCCATCACCCTTGACAAATATCAATTTTCTTTTCCAGGTTTCAACCCTTCAACATAAGTTTCAACTTATCTTCTCTGAGCTTCAGCTCCTTGATCAGCTCCACCTTCAGGCTTCACTATCAATCATAAGTGTCAACTTGGCTCCTTCAGGATCCCCATGTATCAAATCAAGTATCAACTTCCTTTGTTCTTCAAGCTTCAGCTCTTCAGAATCAATCCCAATCACTTAGAAGTGTCAACTTCATCCTTCAGTCTTTACTTCATCTTCAGGGGTCTTCAAGTATCAACTTGCTCTTGTTGCTCTTCAAGCTTCAGCTGGAATGACAATGCTCAAGGATTCATCCTCTTCTACACTCTTCAATGGAGTCTTCATCTTCAAACTCAAGCTCATCATCTCTCAAGATAATCAAACCAGAGGACATCACTTACTGGATAAGTTGGGGATATTGAACTGCTTTTGACCACCAAAGGTGACCTATAAGGGCTCAACATCAAAGGAATGGTTCCCTCAAAATTTCTACTTCCTAGGTACAATCACTTATCCCTCCAAAGGAGAGAGGTGTATACCATGGAACGACTTTGAATCATAGGGAGGAATGGAGGTGAAAGATACCATCCATGTTTAAGAAAGAAGTTAACTAGGTCTAAACTCTTCCTAATCCCTAACCCTAAAACAATAAACAAAACAAAAAAGAACAAGCTCTCAAGCTCCTCAATCAATCTTCAAGTCTTCTACTATGCTCCTCAATGCTCCTCAGAACAAGATCAAGCTCTCCAAGCCCACAAAGCAAAGCAAACAAAAATTCAAGCCCACAAGGGCAACACAAGCAATCATCAACTACAAAAATCATCTAAAAATAGTATACTACTATATTAAAACCTAATATAATTTTTAAGGGATCCTACATACCTACCCTTAATACCCTTATATGCCCAATGTCTAACTTAACCTAGAAACCCAAAAATCTAGTGTTATTATGGACCTATGTTAAGGATTAACCTAATTCTACACAACCTAATGTCATCTAATCAAAACTAACCTAAACTTCATCACAAAATTATGTAATAAATCCAGGGGGAAGCTAAAGCTTATATCTAACTATCCTAAAAATAATGGCCTAAACATGCTAAGGGAACTAGCTAAACAAAATTCTACAAATTCATGTATCAACATAAAAGAATTAAAATGCAATAAAAGTAGAAAATACACAAAAAATATTAAAAATGCATGAAATGAAAATATTTTTATTTGATAATTTTCTAGATATTAATATGAAGTGTGAGCAAAAATTCCCATTAAAAAATCTTTAATTTTCAAATTGATATGAATTTTCAAAGTTTGAAATAAAATGGAAGAAAATAAAATGAAAATATGAAACTGGGGTGCAGATAGTAACCAGATGCAGTTCAAATTTCATATGGGCTGAAAATAGGGGTGCAGATAACAATACGCGCCAGGCCCAATCATCATCAGAAATTAAATCAAAAAAACATAAAGAAAAATAAAAATCCACGGTGCGAATAGAAACCAAATACAGTGTAAAATCCAAGTGGGCCATGACTGGGGGTGTGGATAGTGAATCCTGACTTAAGCCCAAGAAGCCACCGTTTAATGAAACGGTGCGTTTCGCTCGTTTCTGAATTCCCTCTCAAAATGAAATTGAATCATGGCCAATGGATCCAGAAATAGTCAATGGGTCAATCTAGATCTAATGGCTGGGAGGTTGTCTTCAACCTTCAGCTAGGGTTTGCTGCAACTCCTCCATGGAAACAGAGCTCCATACACAAACTTCCATCCATTTGTGCTCTCTCATTTCTTGCTCAAAATTAACAATATAAAGCACTAACATACTCCATTTTTCATGCTGAACACAACCATGCTCTTAGATTACACTGAAACTTCCTCCAACATGAAACACGATTCAAGATTGAAATTATGGTCAATCCTCAACTTCAACAATTCTTGGATTTTCTTGCATCAGAATATTCACCAACTCACACTGATTGATTCTTGATGTCTAGTTCATTCTATATCTCAATATAACACGATTTCTTGGTCATCAAAGAAATGGTGTCCATAATTCAATCTTCACCAATTGATCCCTAACTCTCCAAAATCCATCACCTATGTGTCTCTAACCTTTCTACACTAACAAACTAACCTAATTATGCATAAATCATGGTGTAGAGTGAATTTTACAAACCTGGTAAATCTTGATGAACAGATGATGAAATCCTTCACTTCAAGCCTTGAAACTCTTCAGAAAGTTTCCTTAGATGCTAATCTTGCTACTATTTGCAACAATTTTGATGGAGGAAGCTTCAATCTCAGAATTCGATTCTGACTTGCTACCTTGAAAGTTCAATCACCAACTCTTCAATTCACCATGGATTTGCTCTCAAAGCAATCTGCACAGCTTCACTATGATCTATGGAATATGTTTGTGTAGAAAAAAGGAATGGAAATGAAGAAGAATGTAAAATTGAAACTTGACTTGCAATGGAAGCAACAAGATAGCACTCTCTCTCTTAAACCTCTTTTCTCACCAACCTTGCATCTGAGCAAGTTATACATGTTATACAGAGTGGTTTAGAATCATCTAGAACCATCTAAGACCTTCCAATGAGAAAATGGAAATCTCATGTCATGACATTTTGATTTCACTTCTCACCATATGCTATCTCATGCCAAGCCTCTTGTAACCTTTGTAACTGACTTGAAATTCTCCCCATATGAGATGTATGGTGTGTTGAAATGCATAACTAACTTGTATATTGAGTTTCTTCATGTTTTGCTTTGGTACCTTAAGATGCAAGTAAGCCATTTCCAAAGCAGCCCTATGATCTAGGCCTCAAATCAAAATTGTGGCTGAACCATTGTTCTTAGAATGTCCTTTGGAGTCAAAATGACCTATTATATGACATGGTTTGGATGTGTAGCTTGTGATTTCCAATTTTCAATTTCAACTTATTTAACTTATGCCTCCATTTTAGGCCATTTTTATCACTTTTTGATACAAGCCTTTTCAACATCTCATGACCTCCCTACTAGCCTTAAAACATCATTCTAAGCAAGTTTGATGTTGAAGATTTTTCCATTTGAAGCTTGGAAATAGGAGATATGGCCTTATGCTTGAAATGACCTATAACCTCCAAATGACCAAAATGCCCTTGACTTGTCAAAGCCATAAGTTGAGTTCTACAAATCCTATCAAGGACTCCTAGTACTCAAATTAAAGCTAAGAACAAGCTATAAAACATTCATGTTGTGGGGAAGATGAGATGACAATCACATCTTGAGCTAAACTGCCTTGAAGATAGGGATCAAACTAGGGGATTTTACACTGTCAATCCTTAGAAACCCTAGCTTAAAACTTCTCAAACTCCTCAATCATGATGAGTTGGTCTAGGAATCATCCTTGTAGCATCTCAATGCATCATTCCATGATCACATGGCTCTTGGATTAGGTCTCAACCCTCTCCAAATCATCAGTTGACCTAGGGTTGACCCAGTCAAACCCTAATTCCACCACTCATGGCTGAATCTTCTGAATTCTTGTACAATGACCTCTCTAGGCTTCATGATGGCTTTCAAGACATCTCATAAGCTTTCTCAAAGCTTCAAGTCCATCCTCATAGCCTCAGAATCATCTGAGGAGCTCCCATAACTCTCAAGTTATGAGACACACAACCTTGGTTTCAACCAATCCCTCTGAGGATCTCTTGAGTTCTCTGACAAGGATATCAACCCTTAATCACTTTGAACAACCTTCTTGGCTAGCTTCATAGTCTTGATGGGTAGTCATACATCTTGATCTACTGCCCACATATCAATGAGATGCAGATGATGAATGAGATGAACACAAGCTTGGTAAACAAATGTTGGTCAAATTTTGGGGTGCAACAACTGCCCCTATTCAAACGGCTTGAACCTGACTGGGTGAGGAGCGAACGGCTCTCAGCCAATCAAGGTGCGAGACGGTTGAATACCGATAAACCCGGAAATTTGCCAACTGCACAAGTACACGGTACTCTGGCGGGAACAAATCTTCGAACACTGAAATAATAGCTGCACGACAACTAGCTGGAGACATACTGATCTGAACCTTGTCGTCAGTTATCCACATTAAATTCCTTTGACATTGTCATCAGACACCGGACCTCGCCGTCAGGCATTCATGAAAATAAAGCGTCTGACATCACCGTCGGACAACCAAAACACCCAACATCGCCGCTGGAAAACTAAATCACCTGACATCGCCGCCAGAAACAAACATCCAACATTGCCGCTGGAGAATCAAACTACCCGACATCACCGTCAGACAAACATCCAACCTCGCCGCTGGGAAACCAAACTATCTGACATCGCCGCCAACCCACTATAACTCTGGGAAACACCCGACATCACCGTCAAGTACTCAAAATAATCTGACTTCGCCGTCAACTCTCAACATCGTCTGACTTCGCCGTCAGGGTGAAGAAAATCCATTGGGGAAATATGAACTTGAATAATAGGCTATGTGGGAGAGAATAATAAGATGAACACGTGTCAATGATCTTGCTGGAGGTCTGGATACCACACACAGGTGAACGATACTCTGGCCGGTAGGAACATCTTCGACACTGAGCATAACAGTTGCACGGCAACCCTACTGGGGAATTGGTCACGCGGTAACCGGTAATACATAGTCGATCATGCCATCAGGCATTCAAAGAACACTGTCGGGCATCAGCCGGACTTCAACCATCAGGTTGATCATGCCATCAGGCATTCAAAGAAATTGTCGGGCATCAGCCGGACTTCAACCATCAGGTTGATCGTGCCATCAGGCACTCAAAGACATCTGTCGGGCATCAGCCGAACTTCAACCATCAGGTTGATCATGCCATCAGGAATTCAAATACATCTGTCGGGCATCAGCCGGACTTCAACCATCAGGTTGATCATGCCATTAGGCTTTTCGCATTACTGTCGGGCATCAGCCGGACTTCATCAGCGAGTCGGGAATAGAATTCTTGGTCAATCATGAGCCAACTGGGAACATCTAAACCTCTGCCATCAGGCACTCCGCATCAGCTGAGAGAACTGCTTCATTAACACGGTCAGACTTCAATCATGGAGTCTTCAAGGGAGGTTTCAACTTCGTCGTTAGAAACCTGCTGGGGATGACGCTTCGCCACTGGGGGATCTGGAGAATTATCAAGTAACTCCGCTCCGAGGGTCCAGAAATCATTCTGGAGGAATCAAATCTGCTGAGGACTTCAAGAATCGTCTTGAACCAATAATTCTACCGGGATCTTCAAGAATCATCTTGCACCAGTAACCATTCTGGAGATTTCAGGAATCATCCTGAGCGAACACTCTGTTGGGGATTTCAGGAATCATCCTGGGCAACCTTTACTGGGGACTCTAAGCATCAGCTTGAACAACCAACTCTGGAGACTGCACTGGGTACTTAAGAATCATCTTAAGCAAGCGACCCTGCTGAGGAATTCAAGAATCGTCTTGAACCGAAGACTTCGCTGGGGATCTCAAGAATCATCTTGAGCAAGCGACTTCGTTGGGGAGAATGCCACGAATCATCCTGAGCAATCGATTCTGCGGCGGAACACCTGCAAAACAAGAACGGTAGCAACCTAGATCATGTTTATTATGCATATGCCTCGGCGATGGCGCGATGCTCCACACGGTGGACATGCTATGCGTTTATGATAAATGCTATGCAATCATGCACAATGATGCGATCCCGTCAGCAAAATAAATGCCGAAGGGGGAATCCTCCTGTCAAGGGGAAAGAACTACTTAGATAGAGGAATCATCCTGCTGAGGAGAACATGGTCACGCCAATCTCAATTGGACTCCACAGGGGACACAACTTCAGTTGACTGCTGCGGGGGAAACAACTTCAGTTGATTGCTGCAGGGGAACGAAGCTCTACGAGAACTAGGACCTGCTGAGGGAAAGCGATGTCAATCGCGGGAATAAGCTGCATGGCCTTCATGGCTACTTCTCTGGAGATAACGACTCTGTGGGGAAACAACTTCGGATGTTCAACCTTCCACTGGGGAGAGCCAATCATGACTTGAGCAGCTTCCAAGGATTCGGCTCTCTTGGGGTATCTGCAAACTCGGCTGAGGAAGGAGAAATCATTCTGCTTCGCTGGGAAGAGTACGACTCTGCGGGGGAATTTCAATTCCGCTGGAGAAGGAGGAATCATCCGTCTTCGGGGGGAGAGTACAACTCTGGTGGGGAATTTCAATTCCGCTGGAGACTTCAGTCTTGCACCATCAGTTGCTGCATACTTCGGCGTATGAATAGTTTCCTACGAAACCTGCACTTGTGACCCGGTTCTGGGGGATGGACACGTGCTTCGGCGCCCGACTCAGCTGAGGAGATGGCGTTCCTTCAGGACGCATCTGATTGGGGAGAGAATCATCTCTGCCTGGGGAGACATATCAATGCTCACGATCTCGCGTTCAGACTCTGCGGGGAGAGGCTACTGAACTCTGCTGGAGAAAGAGGAATCATCCTTCTTCAGGGATGCGCACGGCGCACTGTCTGGAACATGCTACACCTGTAACAACACAAACAAAAAGACAAGATACCCTTTTCAAAGGGACCTATCAAGGTTATTATCTCGTGACAATATTCAAGTAATTAATTGCTTCAACCATCAGTGGCCTAGGCCGGTAAGTTTATGTATGCGCATTTTATCAAAAACATCGGCGTTCTTTTTCGCAAACAAAACATATAAATGCTAAACAGGCAAACAAAATTGCTGAATAGTATGCATTTTATTGATAACGAACCCTTGAATGGGTAAAAAATATTTTACAACAGATGCAAGCTCCTGGAATGAGGAAGCCGCACAAAAATAAAACATAAATATACATCAGTATATACAAATGTTGGCAACGAGGCGTAGACGAACACCATGAGTTGATCCCTCTATGACCCACTCGACTTCGATACTTCTCCGACGCTTCAGCTTCGGAAGAGATTGATTCAGATGAACGGCCCTCATGTCCTCCAAACCACTAAACAAAGAAAGTCCACACGCGGAACGCAATCATTTGCTTTTTCAAATCCCTAACTTTTGCGTGAACCGCCCTTTGCCAGTTTTCAGTTCACCGGGATACCCTTTTTTGCCGAAGCCGCCCAGTGTAGGTTTTCGACTTCGCGGGTGTACATTTTTCAATTTATATCCCTAATTCTTGCCCGAACCTTTTATTCTGTTTTTGGTTCGCCGGGATGCCCTATTTTTGCCTGGACTCTCCTTTTTTGTCCAGCGGGTCGCTTTCAAGCAAAGTATTTTTTAACTGCGTCCACGTTCACCGGGGATGCAAAATCTTCACCATCCATCGTGGATAACAACAAAGCTCCTCCCGAGAAGACCTTGCTGACGACGTACGGACCTTCGTAATTCGGAGTCCACTTGCCCCGGTGATCGGAGTGTGGAGGAAGAATCTTCTTCAGGACGAGATCACCCGTCTGAAAGCTTCTAGGACGCACCTTTTTATCATAAGCTTTCTTCATTCGGCTTTGGTATAGACGAACAAACGCAATCGATGCTAACCTCTTCTCGTCCATCAGGCTGAGTTGGTTCAGACGATTCGCAATCCATTCTGCCTCGTCGAGTTTCACATCAACCAAAACTCGCAAAGAAGGGATCTCCACTTCTAACGGTAGGACAACTTCCATACCGTACACCAAGGAGAAAGGAGTTGCCCCGGTTGACGTACGTACCGTCGTACGATAACCGTGCAGTGCAAATGGCAGCATCTCGTGCCAATCTTTGTAGGTCACAACCATCTTCTGAACAATCTTCTTTATGTTCTTGTTGGCCGCTTCAACGGCGCCATTCATCTTCGGCCGGTAAGGAGATGAGTTGTGGTGTTCGATCTTGAAACTCTGGTACAGCTCCTTCATCATCTTGTTATTCAGATTCGAACCATTATCAGTAATGATCCGCTTGGGAATTCCGTAACGACAGATGATGTCCCTCTTTATGAATTTAGCCACCACCTGCTTGGTCACATTAGCATACGAGGCTGCCTCCACCCACTTGGTGAAGTAGTCGATAGCTACCAGAATGAAGCGATGACCGTTAGACGCAGTGGGCTCGATCTTGCCTATCATGTCGATGCCCCACATGGAGAACGGCCACGGGGAGGACATGACATTCAACGGGCACGACGACACATGAACTTTATCGGCATAAATCTGGCACTTATGACATCTCTTCGCGAATTTAAAGCAATCCGACTCCATCGTCAGCCAGTAGTATCCTGCTCTCAGGATCTTTCTCGTCATAGCATGCCCGCCGGCGTGCGTACCAAATGTGCCTTCATGAACTTCTTCCATGAGCATACTCGCCTCTTTCTCATCTACACATCTGAGTAGCACGAGATCGTGGTTTCTCTTATACAACACTCCATCAGGATTGAGATAAAAATTTCCAGACAGCCTCCTCAGAGTCTTCTTATCCTGGGTTGACGCACCCGCAGGATACTCCTTAGTCATAAGGAAAGTCTGGATGTCATGGAACCATGGCTTGTCGTCAGCGGCTTCCTCGATTGCAAAGACAAATGCAGGTCTATCAAGACGCGAAAGGACAATTCTTGGAGCCTCATTCCAAAAATTGACTTTATACATTGAGGCCAACGTGGCTAAGGCATCAGCCATCTGATTTTCAGCCCTGGGCACATGATGGAGTTCCACTCGATCAAAGAACGAAAGTAGCCTTCTGGCATAATTCATGTATGACACCAAATTTGATTGACGAGTCTCCCACTCCCCTTTAATTTGGTTGATCACAAGCGCTGAGTCACCATATACGTCTAGATTCTTGATTCTCAAATCAATTGCCTCTTCTATACCCATGATGCATGCTTCGTACTCCGCCTCATTGTTGGTGACTGGAAATGTCAGTCTCGCAGTAAACGGGATATGGGATCCGTGGGGAGTCGTGATGATAGCCCCGATGCCACTTCCATAGGAATTAACCGCCCCGTCGAATATCAACTTCCACTGGGATTTCCTATCTGGCCCCTCATCGGGCAACGGCTCATCGCAATCCTTCGCTTTGAGAAACATAATATCCTCATCAGGGAATACAAATTTCATCGGCCGGTAATCCTCGATCGGCTGCTCGGCGAGGTAATCAGACAATACGCTTCCCTTGATGGCCTTCTGGGATACGTACTGAATATCATATTCCGTTAACACCATTTGCCATCTGGCAATCCTGCCCGAAAGAGCCTGCTTCTCGAAGACGTACTTGATCGGATCCATCTTCGAAATTAGCATAGTGGTGTGATTAAGCATGTACTGTCGTAAATGTTTGGCAGCCCAGGCTAGTGCACAACGCAGGGAACGTGTTCACCTGATTGTGGGTGGCAGAAGTACGCAGTGATTGTATTCGTCCCATGTTTGAAGTGGTGTCACAGCACGCAGGGATCGTTTTTCCTCCAGTCAAGAGGGCAGTGACATGAAGCGCACAGTGATCGCGTTTACCCTATGTATGAATATGCAACGATCGTATTCGTCCAGTTATGTGGGTTAGTTGAGACACACAACACGCAGGGATCGTGTTTTCTCCAGTCAAGAGGATCGTGGCTCAGATCACGCAGGGATCGTGTTCAAGATGCACAGTGATCGTATTCGTATAGCATGCAGTGATCGTGTTGATAGTACCATGTGAACTTGTGATGCGGAGCACGTAGTGATCGTGACTATTGTATCAGTTGGTTTTGTTGGCCGGCATACGCAGTAATCGTATTCGTCCTATTACATGGGTTGGTTTTGTGACGCACGCAGTGATCGTGTTGACCTCATTTTGGGGATTTGTTGGTCGAGATGCGCAGTGATCGTATTCGTCCTATTACAGCACACGCAGTGATCGTGTTCATCATATTAGTGGTTGAAATACGCAGTGAACGTGTTCGCCTCTTCTATGTAAATTTATTCCGTCTGGCACGCAGTAATTGTGTTCGTCGTGTTTGTACCATCATGTGATTTTGTTTGCAGCATCAAGACGCGCGGTGATCGTGTTTTCTTCTGTCCAGAGGGCTGTGGTGTAAAATACGCAGTGATCGTGTTCATCTTGCTACAGGGGTTTGTTGTGCCAGACATGCAATGATCGTGTTCGTTATGGCATATTCCCCCTAGCAGAGTTGCTTGGTCAAGCATTTCTCTTTCTCCCCAGCCGAGTCCTTTCTCAGAGTACAGTAGAAATGGCATGTTGCAGATTTTGGGTGGTTACCCGCAGTTACCTCAGTAGAGACGTAATCCCAAGCAGGGTGGTCTTCAACGAGATACTTGGTTAAGTTCCTCGTAGTCCCCGTCAGGGTATTCTTCAACAAGTCGCTTGGTTAAGTTACTTGTATTCCCCCAGCTGAGCCTTTCTCAGGATGCTGTGGATTCAGCATTATAAGACGGTAATACAAATTTTCGGGTGGTTACCCGTGATTCTCTAGCAGAGTTATGTTCTACAGCAGGGTGTTACTTCCATGGGTTGCTTGGTTAAGTTTCCAATTTCCCCAGCAGGGAGCTTGCTACAGGAGTTGTTTGATTAAATTCCTTGTGTTTTTCTACAAGGTTACTCTTGTCAGGGTATTTGGTTAAGTTCCCGATTTCTCCAGCAGGTGTTTGACAGCAGTCGTCAGAATTGTCACCTCAGAGTTGCTTGGTTAAGTTTCTCATTTCCCCGCAGAGTCGGTTGTTCATGTATTCGAACATTGTCTTGTTTGGTTAAGCGTTTGCTCGTTTCTTCAAGATACGAAAAGTTGATCAGTGAAGTCAACATGACAAGTGAAGTCAGTATTCTCCCGCTGGTTAGCGTGTGCGAGGTTGATAAGTGAGATCAACAGAGGTTGATAAGTGAGATCAACAGAGGTTGATAAGTGAGATCAACAGAGGTTGATAAGTGAGGTCAACAGAGATTGATAAGTGAGGTCAACAGAGGTTGATAAGTGATATCAACAATTTCTCGTTGTGTGGTGTACGCTCATTTCTTCGGAGTAGAATGGTCTACGGACAACATCAAAGAAGATTGACAGATGGATGGCCAGTTGTTGCTGTAACGACAGAAGCCAGTTCCCAGGGTTTTCCCAAGCAATAGTCATATTCCCAATTTATTTTCGCGGTTGGAAAATTTTCGGGTTCTTTCGTATTCAACCGTCTAGTACCTCGAATGTCTGAAGGCTGCGCGCTCGTCATCCAGTCGGGTCCAAGTCGCTTGAATAGGGGCAGCTGTTGCACCCCAAAATTTGCTCAACCTTTTCTAACCTAGGTTTATGTTTCAATTGCATAGGCATTTGCATTAGTATCATGTACATAGTGTATTCATCTGCATTGCATAGCATAGGCAAGCTATCTTAACCGGGGATCAAAGTGCTATTCTTATCTCAGGAGGTATATCCAAGGGTTTCATTCATATTCAAGTCTACTCAGGTCATCAGGGAAGAATTTGAGCCTTGAAGAGCTGATGGGTTGGTCAGTGAATTCTCTCCTATCTTGAGGCTAGTGGGGGATCATCAGAAGAAGTATGAGCTATGAGCAAAGAGCATGAGGTGTGCGTGGATGTTATGAAAAGCCTAGATGATCATTTTGAAGAAGAATCAAGTCATTGGAATGATTGCCAGAGCCTCAGTTGAAATCAGTCAACTAGGGTCAACACTAGGTCAACCATAGGTCAAAGACTTGTTTTGAAGGGCATCAAGGAGCATTTGAAGATTGTGGGATTCATTATTTGCTATATGGATATGGTATTGTGCTAAAGAAAAATCAAGAGGAGTCAAGGAGAACTGGAGTTACTAAATTAGGGTTTCAGTGTAAAATCCCCTGATTTAGGTCAAACTTCAAAGCAGTGTAACTCAAGATTCAAGCTTCATATGAATTCTTGGTCCACATGAAACTTGTAGAGTATCTTCATAGCTTTAATTTTAGTGGTGGAAGTCATCAATATGATTTATAGAACTCAAGTTATAGCTCTTGCAAGTTACAGGTCATCTGAGGGCACTGAAATTTGTCTGTGAAAGTTGTCTGTCTTCCAAGCAGCTTTTGACCTTCAAGGATATTTCAAATGGATTCTTGGCCAACATGAGAGTTGTTCCTTATTGTCTTAGCTTTCTATAAAGGTATGGGCTGCCTTCATATGATTTTGGGAACTCTACTTATGGTCTTGGCAAGAAAAGGGTATTTTGGTCATCTGAGGATTACAGGTCATTCTTAGCATATGCCTAGAACTCATACAAGGAAGCTTCAAATGAAAAACTTCACAACATCAAAGTTGCTCAAAATGTCATTTTAAGTCAAGAAAAGAAGTCATGAAAGTTTGGAAATGCATGGAACAAGACTTGACCAAAGTTGGTGAAAAATGACCTAAAAAAGGCATATAAGTTGAAAAAGTTGAAATGAAAAATTGGTTTGAGAGATATACAAATCCAAAATGGGTCATCCAATATACCAAATTGATTCCAAACATCATTTTAAAGACATTGGTTCAGCCACTTTTTTGAGTTAGGGGTTAAATTTTGGACTTGCTTTGTATTTTTGTTGCTTGCATAATGAGGCAAGTATGGAAAACTTGGCATAAGTGAAATTTCAAGGCAAGGAGATTGGTTTTTTTCACACACCATGCCAATAACTCATGAGAGGAGATTTTTACACAAATATACAAAGGATGCAAGCATGATATGAGATGATTCAAAGTATCATCACATGAGAATTCCATGAACTTTCCACCACATTCTACACTTTCCTAGATCATTCTAAAACCTTCTAGATCTGTCTCTCCTCATCTATATAATGAACTGAATCCATTGGTGCAAAGGGTTGGTGAAAAGAGGGAGAGAAAAGAGAGAGTTCCATTGTTGCTTCTCTTGTAAGAAAGTGTGAAATTCCCCAATCTACATCAATTCAGATCATTCTTTCTCTTCATCCATCATCCATTGAAGATTGTGAGTGGGAACAAACAAGCTCAGAGGTGCATCAATGGAAGATTGAAGCTCTAAGATTGAAATTGCAAAGATCCATCTCAGATTCAAACCTCACAATCCAAGCATTTTTCTTCCTACTTTTTGCAAACAGAAACCCTAGCATCATCTAAAGATCATTGGTGAAAGCTTGCAAGTGTTGAATCGAGCTCTTTCTCATCTGTTCCAACAAGAATAGCAGGTTGGTGTTTTCTTTTCTATCTCCCTAATTAGGTGTTGCTAGGTTAGATTATTGGTATAAGGTTGTTAGGGTTAGGTAGATGAACATATACCCCATCTGTTATGGCCATTAGAGACAGTTGGATTCATGGTGATGAAACTTTCTTGATCAAGGACTCCTGAATTAGGACAAGATAATGTTAGATTTTTGGCTCAGAATACTCAGCATAGTCCATAGATCGTTCTAGGGTAGTTTGAGCAAGTTTGGTGATCATGCACATCAGGTGTAATTCAGTGGTGTCCAAGACTTCTAGCTATCGAGCTTGATTATATGTTGAGTTTCAGCAAAATCCAAGTATAGGATCTTGTAGAGGGCTTTGAGTAGGCCAATTTTGGTTTTGAGATCGAGGGATTTGGTTAAGTATGGAGGGAGAACGATGAGCTTGATTATGGTTGCATGGAGACTGTAAAACCCTGAAACCCTAGGTTGATTGGGGACGATGACTACTGACCGTCAGATCATTCCATTCGTTTGACATTTTCATCTGATCGTGGGGCTGGTATTTAAAGTTGAGAAATGGAGGGAACTGACCAGCATCAAACGATGCGTTTCACTAAACGTACCACCATGGGCCTTGGATCAGCGTGCTATCCCCACCCTCAATTGGAAGCCCAATGCAAAATGAACTTGATTTTGTTGCTTTTCGCACCGAGGTTTTATTGTTTTTTTCTTTTATTTTTCAATTGTTTTCTGATGCTTCCTGGGCCTAATGCAATTGCTATACGCGCCTCCCATTTTTCTGGCCCATCAAGATTATAACTGGGTGAAGCTGCTATTCAGACCCCCTCCCCTTTTAATTTCTATTTTGTGTTTTTTAATTCCTTTATATTTTTCTCATCTTTAAAAAATCATAAAAAATGGAAAATTTGATATTTTTAATTCCTTCTTTTTGTGGTAGGTCAATAATTCTGTCTAGAAAAATATCCCATAATAAAATTGACATTTTATTTTGTTTTAATATTTTTCATGCATTTTTCTTGTAAATAGCATTTTGATGAGTTTAGTTTAGTACTCAAATTTGGTGATTTTAGTTTGAATAGATGCTTTAGTATTTTTAATCCATTCTTTTTAGGGTGATTAGTTTAGGACTTCAACTTGAACATAGGATTTAATTCATATTTTTAGGAGTAAATTTTAGGTGATTGGTTTAGGTGTGATTAGTATGATCAAGATTAGGGTTTTAGGTGAGCATGGGTGAAATAGATTAGATTCTTTTAGGAATTTTCATTTGATTTTTGGGGTATGGGACTATAGGGGTTATGGGTATAAGATAGATCCCTTAGAAAATATTAGGATTCCCCTACTGCTACTAGTATATTGCTTATATTTGATTGACTGTGTGGTGTGCCCTCTCTAGGGTTATTGATTTTGTCTGTGTGGGGTATTGGGTTTTGTTTGGGTATTGGAGAGCTGAAAGCCTGAGGTGATGAAGCCCATTTGAAGATCAGAGGATGAAGACCAACTTCTAGAGTGGATGAGGAGTATCTCTTGCTGGTAGCTGTTGAAGTTTCTAGGATCTAGAAGTTAGGCAGAGCTCTAGAATAGTAAACTTGATTCTCAAACATGGAAGGTCTTGATTACCTCCATCCTTCTCTGTGATGTAGAGTCTCTCTAAGACATTCACCCCCTTCCTTTGGAAGGCTTGGTGCCAATGTCCAAGAGATAGAACTCTTGAGAGAAATCTTCTTTGTGTTGATTGCAGTCTGTTTGCCACCCTTGGTGGTCAACTAATTGCTTAACACCCAGTTCATTCTTGTGGTTGATTCCTCAGCTTGGAGGTTAGGACTTGAAGAAAAGCCATTGGGAGACTGAAGATAGAAGTCTGATGCTTGCCTGAAGCCTGTGGATAGCTGATGTTGACTTGAAGATGGTTGCTGATGCTGATGAAGACTGCTTTGCTGTTCAGCTTTTAGCTGTTTTAATTTTGATGTATTGTGTGAATTTCCCGGACTGTATTGTTTGCTGTTTAACTTGCTGGGTTGAAAGTGAATTCTGTTCGCTTTTGCCTATTGTTTTCCAGGTTCGAGGTTGAGTGGGACTCCCTTGCCTCGCTTGTATTGTTGCATCCATGCATTTTACTGCTTTATTGTATATATCTGCTGTTTCGGTTTCCGTCTATTCCCGTAGGATCTCTGTTTCTCTCTGCGCAAGAGAGGAGCATGATAGACATTAGGAGTTAACCCATGCATGATAATATTAGGGTAGATTTTTATCCCCTTTTAACCCTAGGATTTATAGAGTGTCATCTCTTCTTCCTTCAAAACAACAGAAAAACATTAATAAAGGTTATAACAGGGATTAATTCATTTCTTCCGTCAAAAAATTTGAACAAACATCAACCTTTTTGCAATAAGAAAACCCTTGTTTAAGGTGAGATTTTTCATAAAAGACACTTGAACAGCTTGTGTCGTGCGTAGCCCGAACTACGTTTGCTCTGATCTTCCACGCTGTGTGGAAGTACGTAGGCATAGGATGCGATATCCTAGCGAGCAACCTTCACCCATTTTCCCCCGTAGTTAGGCGAACTACGTTGACTCTGATTTCTCGTCCCAGACGGGAATACGTAGGCATAAAGTGCGATGCTTTGCCGAGTCATTTTCTTTTCTTTTCAGACCTCATCCTTTAGTTTAGATAGAAATGTAATCCGTACAAACCAAGCAAGCGTGGATCCCGTCGAGTACGATGGACGTGAGGGGTGCTAATACCTTCCCCTTGCGTAACCGACTCCCGAATCCAGGTTTTGGTTGCGATGACCATACCTTTTCCCGTCTTTGCGTTAGGTTTACTTCGAGCGTTTCCTTTCCCTCCGTTGGGATAAATAACGCACGGTGGCGACTCTTCTGTATTGCCGGCGCTGATTTTCGCAGTAGCGACAGCTGGCGACTCTGCTGGGGATCCAACGTCCCCTGGCTGCTAAGGACTGCGATAGTCCTTATGCATTTGGGATCCAACGTCCCTTAAGAGAGTCAATCCTAGCGCTTGTTTTCCCGTCGAGGATTTTGTATGGATTTACATTTCTGTATTTACATTTCAGCATTATATTATCATTATTATTGCTGTATTGTGGGTTTGATGGGTGTTCTTTGATTGAGAGATAAGCCGGACCTGGGCTTGAGTACACCTAGACTTAGAGTAGAGATTAGTGGGCGCGCACGTGCTTTTCATGTCCTAGTGTCCCGCGAAATCTACACTCAGACGAGGTTCTTCTGGTTGGCCTCCTGTCCTGCCCTTTGGGTGGCTCGGGTTGCTGGTTAGTTGGATTGTCGACTCTGGGGACCGATCATTTGGAAGTTGGCTAAGTGAGGCCTCTTCAGGACGTGATGATGCCACTCCTTCTGGGAATCGTATCATCACTCCTGAAAGTCTGTGACACCAACGACCGCATAGGATGCCATACCTTTGTCAGTTACTAGGACATCCACCTGTGAGAGGGTTTGGGGTTATGCAGGTAACTAGACCTTCAGATACCGGTTATTTCTTGATCAGAGATCCTAGGTATTTATGGATAGTTGTGAGGTCTATCAGAGACCAGTCTGAGTTATGGATTGAGGTCTATCAGAGACCAGTGGGAGTTATATTATGAGGTCTATCAGAGACCAGTGTGGAGCTTTGTATTGGGTCTATCTGAGACCAAGGTTGATAAGTATTGGAGGGTCTATCTGAGACTTCCGATATGGTTCAGGCTTCTCATCTATAGCACTTGGTCCCTGTTGCATGTTGCTTGCATTGCATTATCTGCATAATCATTATCATTGCATCCCATTAACGTGTGTCTGTGCTGCAGGTGCATTTGCATATCCCCCGGTTCTAGTATCTGGACTTCTGAGTATTGATCATGGCTGGTTTGAGGATGACAGTTGCCTATAAGCTACCTATTCCTGATATTACTCCCCTCCTGGGTCTGATTTCTCTTGCTGATGAGAATGTCCGTAGAAGCTTCAAGCAGAGTTATGGACGACTGTTGGGTTTGGTTCGCAAATCCACTGATGATGAATTGAATGGGCTGTACACGCTGATGCAATTCTATGACCCGGCTTTGAGATGCTTCACATTTGCAGACTTCATTTTAGGGCCTACCATGGAGGAGTATGTAGAGTTTACTGAGCTGCCGGTTCAGAATGCAGTTCCTTTTATTCACTCTGCCGCTGAACCTAAGTTGGAGGATCTAGCTAAAGCCTTGCATATGAATGCTTCTGAGTTGTTGATGACTTCTTGGCGAGGGGTTCCGGGTTTTTCTCTCCAGTTTCTGGTTGGTAAGGCTCAAGAGTACGCCAAGAATGGGTGTTGGGTGGTCTTTAACGTTATTTTGGCTCTATGCATTTATGGGATCGTGCTGTTTCCTAATTTCCCAAACTTCGTGGATATGGATGCATTTCATCTGTTTGCTGCTGGCAACCCAGTGCCTACACTGATCGGGGACTTCTACCATTCGATGCACTACAGGAACGAGAACAGGAGAGGCAAGAATGTCTCCTGTTGCGTGCCTTTGCTGTCTATGTGGTTCAAGAGCCATCTTCCTTCGAAGGGACCTTTTGTGGAAAGTGCAACCACATCTGACTGGCCAGAGCGTATGATGAGGCTAACTTCTGAAGATGTTGAGTGGTTTGATCGAGATCTGTTGGGGTCCGAGCTTATTTGCAGTTGTTCTGGGTATCCTAATGTTCCGTTGATAGGGAGAAAAGGGTGCATCAACTACAACCCATCTTTGTTCGTCCGTCAGTTTTGATATGCGCTGAAGAACCCTCCTCAGGAGGAAGAAGTACAGGAATCTCTGTACTTCACCAGTGATTTGAGTGGAGAGCTACTAGCCAAGCTTCGGCATGCCTGGACGCGTATTAACCGAAAAGGGAAACCGCTGTTGGGGAAGAGTGATTGCCAGGCATATGCACCTTACAAAGTTTGGATTCAGGAGAGAGCCAGACAGATATTGATGCCATTTCCAGCTGCTCCGACCCCCGTTCATATTCCGGTGGAAGAGCCAACCACTGTTTCTAGGGAGGCCTACGAGCAAGTTGTGAAGGAAAAGGAAGCCTTGATGAAGATTAATGAAGAGTTAGAGAAGGAGCTAGCTCAGATGCGGAGTGAAAAGAATAAGGCTGTACGTTCTTTCCAACAGCAGATCGAACTAGTGAACAGGCTAGGCGCTGAGTTGACTGAGGAGAAGAAGAAGCGCGAACATCTAGGTCAAGAGTTCAGAAGCTCCCACGACATGCTAGAGGCCAAAAAGAAAGCACTCGACGCCGCTCACCGAGAGATCTCTTCTTGCAATAAGACTTGGAATGCTACGCTGACCAACAACAAGAAGAGGGAAGATAAGTTGAAGCAGCAAATTTCTGACCTCGAAGAGAAGTTGAAGGCAAGCATTGAGAAGTGCGAAGAAGAAGTGATGACCAGATACAGTATCCAGAAGGCACTGAACAAGGCCATCGAAGGCAGGAACGAAGCTGTGTCTCAGAAGCGGAAGCTAGAGGATCGCTTCGGAACAGGGGCATGGGAGGAAACCACTGGTGAAGTGCGACGTGTTCCCAAGAAAAGAAACCAGCTGGTTGAGGGTCTGCTTACCCGACCAGGTCATCCAGAGACCAAGAAGTTAATAGAAGAGTACCGGGCTCATGGGAGTACTTGATCACTTCATATATTAACTTGTTTGCTTTATTTGCATTCGTGCTGACCATCACCAGGATTGTTGGTTGAGGTCATGCCATCTCATTATACTCTCAGTGATATTGTATTCTTGGATTTCTCTGTAATATACGAGGTTTTCTATGATTCGGCTCCAATCATTGTCTTGCTAGCACTGTCACTACACTGGCACCTTCGCACTAGAATCGGGGAACGATAATCCCTAATGCACAGACACACATTGCATTTTGCATACATACTCATATTTGCATTGCAGGTTTGTGATCCATGTATCTTATCTCCTGCGCCAATTGTTCAGGTATTTTCAGGATTGCAGAAAAGCGGGTCCACCGTTACTCTACAAGAATCAACCAGAAGAAGATCATGGACAACATGCAGAGTGAAATGCAAGAGATGCGTGACAGGATGGCCCTGCTCATGCAAACCATGGAGACTATCGCCAAAGGGCAAGAGCAGCTGCAGAATCTGGTTCAACCGATAGTCGCACGGGCTGAGAACAACGGGACACCGCATGGTGAGAATATTGCTGCTTCTCCCCGAGTTGAGAATCGTCAAAGTGCTGACGCTGTTCCTATGACCGGTTTGAATGCTGGAGAAACTGGTCCTGTAGGTGGAGGTGGGAACACCGGTAATATGAATGTCAATGCGGATACTGCTGGGGTATTCGTGGGCAATGTTAACCAGGGTTTCAATGGAGGCATCGAGAATGTCAGAATGAATGGTATCAATGGTAACCAGGGCTTCAATGGTGTGAATATGGGATATGGCAGCATGGCTGGCGCCAAGACTGGATTTGGTGGCTATGGTAATCTGGGATATGGAGCTGGTGCATACAACAATCAAGAAATGGGTAATCTGAGGTACGACCCCAGGTACGTTCAAACAGGTCCGGGTCGCGATGCAGATTATGTTGGATACGAAGCAGTACCTCGCTGGGAGGATCGCCAGGAGGATGTGTTCTCTGGTCAGAACGAAGGCTATGAAAGAGCCAGGGATGACAACCATCGGATGAGATTGCTAGAAGAGAAAGTGAATGGATTGGCCAGCCAGAATGCTCTTGGGCTGGATATGTCAAATATGGGGTTAGTCCCAGGATTGAGGGTCCCGCTGAAGTTCAAAGCACCGTCGTTTGATAAGTACAAAGGGGATACATGCCCGAGGGTGCATGTGCGCGCATTTTACAGGCGCATGTCTGCGTATTCTGAGGATGAAAAGATGCTAATGCACTTTTTCCAGGATAACCTGTCAGGGCCATCGCTGGAGTGGTACATGAGCTTGGAGCCGACTCAGATCAGGAGTTGGAAAGAGCTGGCAGAGGCTTTTGTTCGACATTATCAGTATAATAGTGATCTCGCTCCTAACCGAGTCCAGTTGCAGAGCATGTCTCAGAAGTCTAATGAGAGCTTTAAAGAGTACGCCCAGAGATGGCGAGATCTGGCTGCTAGGGTGCATCCTCCAATGGTGGAGCGTGAAATGATGGATATGTTCATAGGAACTTTCTCTGGAATGTACTACGACCGTCTGCTCAATTTTTCGATGAGTACTTTCTCTGAGTTGATCTTGATGGGGGAGTGCATTGAAAACGGGGTGAAGATTGGTAAAATTCAAGCGGGTGAGTCCAGTTCCGCAGGAGGTAATAAGAAGACCTTTGGTGGTAAGAGGCAGGGTGATACCAATGCTGTATTCAATGCTCGACGAAAGAATAAAGGTCAGAACTGGCGTCAGCAGTCGCAGGTTGCAAGTGTAACCATTCCAGGGCCTTCTCAACAGCAGAGACAACAGCCACAGCAGCAGGCTCAGCAGCAGCCTAATAATAATCAGCGCAGGTTTCAGAACCCACGACCGAGGAGAGTATTCGAAGTGTCGCCGGTATCATATGCAGAACTCCTTCAAACTTTGTTGAAACTGCAGTTAGTCGAGAAGAGGACCTTAGCACCACCAACTGGCCAGCCGCCAGTCGAATATGATGTTAATGAGCACTGTGACTTCCATTCAGGTGCACCGGGGCACAATATTGAGAATTGCCTAGCTTTCAAGCATAAAGTACAGGATTTGATTGATAGTACGGCTATTAACTTCGGGAAGGAAGGTCCCAATATCACGCAGCAGTCAATGCCCAAGCATGGTGGGGCTGGGGCCAATGCAATCTTGGTAGATGATGAGTTGAACTTAGTCTCAGAAGTGAGCGAGCTGAAAACCCCTTTGAGTTACGTAAAGCAGCACTTGTTGAAAGGAGGTATTTATCCCGGATGCAGTGAAGAGTGTGATGACTGTTTGGTTCAACCTGAGGGCTGTGAGCAGCTGAAGAGGGGAGTTCAAAGTTTGATTGATGAAGGAATTTTGCAGTTTGACAGGGCTGCGGGGCGAGAGAAGTCTGTCGAGACCGAACCTAAGAAGGAGCGTAAGGAGATTGCTACGATCACCATTCCATTTAAATCAGTGACAATTTCGGCATCGTCGAAAAGGCCGACCATTACTATTACCAACGCTAAGCCAGTCCCCTTTGAAAGCACAAGAGCCGTCCCGTGGAGTTATGGAGCTGAGGTGTATTGTAATGGGGAGAAGATTGACTTGAATGATCCGCCTGCGGGATCTGTTGACAACATAGTGGGAGCAGGTGGTATAACCCGGAGTGGGAGAATTTTTACGTCACCTGAGGTTGAAGCAGAGAGGCTTGCCAAAGGTAAGAACAAAGTTGTTGAGGGGGAATCTTCGGGGAGTAAAGAGAAAGAGCCGATAACCAAAGATGTGGAAGAATTCATGAGGTTAATCCGCAAAAGTGATTACAAGATTGTAGATCACCTGCAGTAGACCCCGTCTAAGATTTCCATATTATCGCTGCTGTTGTGTTCTGAGGCGCATAGAAATGCCCTGTTGAAGGTACTTGAGACATCCTTCGTGCCGCAAGAGATTTCAGTTAATCAGCTGGAGGGAGTTATAGCACATGTAAATGCTGGGCATGGGCTGGGATTCACGGATTTTGACTTAACACCTCGAGGGCGTGATCACAATAATGCCTTGCACATCTCTATCGAATGCCGGGGCACTGTGTTATCCCATGTGCTGGTAGACACTGGGTCCTCGCTGAATGTGTTACCAAAGAAAGCTCTGTTGAAATTAGATACCCGTGGGTTGTTGTGCACACCTAGTGATTTGGTAGTAAGGGCCTTTAACGACACAAGGAGGTCAGTATTCAGGTCGATAACGTTACCCATTCAGGTAGGTCCGGAGGTGTTTGATACAGTGTTCTACATCATGGACATTCAGCCTGCATATAGCTGTTTGATTGGGAGACCTTGGATTCATGCCGCTGGGGCAGTAACTTCTACGCTCCATCAGAAGCTGAAATATATGGTCGAGGGGAGTATTGTGACGGTGTGTGGCGAAGAGGATATCTTAGTCAGTCATTTGTCTTCTTTCAAGTACGTGGAGGTAGATGGGGAGATTCATGAAACGCTGTGTCAAGCGTTCGAAGGGGTGAAGGTTAAAGAAGAAGCTCCGGTGAAGAGTGAAGGGCCAGAGGTGGCCGTCTCCTCATATAAAGAAGCCAAGGCGTTGGTACAAGCAGGAGAGACTCAGAAGTGGGGTCAGGTTCTGGACATCCCAGTAAAGCAAGACAAGTATGGCTTAGGATACCGCCCGTCTTCCTCGCAGAGGGCGCCTAAGTACAAGGGACCTGTCGTGTTCACGCCTGGTGGAATTAGCTTCGAAAGGATTAATGCCGTGTCTGATACGGAGGAAGCAGATAGCGATTGCGACATGGACTCATGGATTCGACCCAGCACGCCGGGGCAAAGCCTATGCAACTGGTCCATCCAGGACGTCATCCAAGTCACCAAACAGTAATGCATTGTTTTTTCAATCATTGTATGATCACATGCCTTGCCCGGGGCATCGATGATTTTGTCTTAGGGCCTAACTGTTTACCTGTATGTTTGCATGATTAATAAATGACGGCGTTTTTACATTCAAATGTTGTGATCCTTTTCTTTCTGTTTTTATTTTTATTTTTCAATAAAATGGCAGCACGGTTATGCATTTTGCTTGCACATCATTTTGAAGCACTTAACCGTTTCCCTCGCAGGATTCATGAATTTTCAGATAACACCGACCAAAAACTTCCTATGACTCGTTTAGACTTCGAGCATCCGATCTTCCAAGCGGAGGAGGAGATTATGGAGGATAGTGACTTACCAGAAGAGCTCAGTCGGTTATTGAAGCAAGAGGAGAGAGTCATTCTGCCTCACCAGGAAGAGATTGATATTGTCAACTTGGGGACTGAAGAATGCGTCAGGAATATCCGTATAGGGGCCGCGTTGCAAGAGGACATTAAGCAGGAGCTTATTGAGATGCTGCGTGAATACAGTGATATATTTGCTTGGTCTTACGAGGACATGCCAGGTTTGGACACTGATATGGTTGTCCATCGTCTGCCGTTGAAGGAAGATTGCCCGCCCGTGAAGCAGAAGCTAAGAAGGACTCGTCCTGACATGGCTGTGAAGATAAAGGAAGAAGTGCAGAAGCAATGGGATGCTGGATTCCTGGCTGTTACCACTTATCCCACTTGGGTCGCTAATATCGTGCCTGTGCCAAAGAAAGATGGCAAGGTTCGAATGTGCGTTGATTATAGAGATCTAAACAAAGCGAGCCCGAAGGATGACTTCCCGCTGCCGCATATTGATGTGTTAGTTGACAACACGGCTCAGTTTTCGGTATTCTCCTTCATGGATGGATTTTCGGGGTACAACCAGATCAAAATGGCTCCGGAGGATATGGAAAAGACGACCTTTATCACCCCGTGGGGAACCTTCTGTTACAAGGTGATGCCCTTTGGTTTGAAAAATGCTGGGGCAACGTATCAGCGGGCCATGACAACGCTTTTTCACGACATGATGCACAGGGAGATTGAGGTGTATGTCGATGACATGATTGCTAAGTCTCAAACAGAGGAAGAACATCTGGTTAATTTGTTGAAGTTGTTCAAGAGGCTGAGGAAATTCAGGCTGAGGCTGAATCCAAATAAATGTACCTTCGGAGTGAGATCCGGGAAGCTACTGGGGTTCATTGTGATCAAGAAAGGAATCGAGGTCGATCCTGCAAAGATAAAAGCAATTCAAGAGATGCCAGCACCGAGAACAGAAAAAGAAGTTCGTGGGTTCTTAGGGAGGTTGAATTACATTGCTAGGTTCATCTCTCACCTAACGACCACGTGCGAACCATTATTCAAGCTGTTAAAGAAAGATCAAGCGGTGGTCTGGAACGACAATTGCCAAAGAGCATTTGAAAAGATAAAAGAATACTTGCAGGAACCTCCGGTGTTGATACCCCCAGTAGCTGGACGACCACTGATTATGTACCTGACGGTTCTGGAGAACAGTATGGGTTGTGTTCTCGGTCAACATGACGAGACAGGGCGGAAAGAGCATGCAATTTACTACTTGAGTAAAAAGTTCACAGACTGTGAATCTCGATACTCTATGCTCGAAAAGACGTGTTGTGCATTGGCGTGGGCTGCCAAACGTCTAAGACAGTACATGCTGAATCATACAACCATGCTGATATCGAGGATGGATCTGATCAAATATGTGTTTGAGAAACAAGCGCTCTCTGGAAGGATTGCTAGATGGTAGATGGTATTGACAGAATACGATATCCAGTATGTTTCCCAGAAGGCCATTAAGGGAAGTGTTCTGTCCGAATATCTTGCCGAACAACCAATTGAGGATTATCAGCCTATGAAGTTTGAGTTTCCTGATGAGGACATAATGTACTTGAAGGCTAAAGATTGCGATGAGCCGTTGCCTGGTGAAGGACCTGAGCGGAGTTCCCAGTGGCAAATGATTTTTGACGGGGCTGTCAATTCATACGGTAGCGGAATCGGGGCAATCATTACAACTCCCCACGGGTCGCACATCCCGTTCACGGCCAGATTGACTTTTTCGGTGACGAATAATGAAGCCGAGTATGAAGCTTGCATTATGGGGTTAGAGGAGGCTATCGATATGAGGATTAAGAATCTGGATGTATATGGGGATTCAGCATTGGTTGTGAACCAGATTAAGGGAGAGTGGGAGACGCGCCAACCTAATCTGGTGCCGTACATGAATTATGCGAGAAGGTTGCTGCCTTTCTTTGATAGGGTGGAATTCCATCATGTACCTCGGGCGGAGAATCAAATGGCGGACGCCCTTGCAACGTTATCCTCGATGTATAAAGTCAACCGCTGGAATGAGGCTCCCAGCATTGTCATCTCTCGCCTTGATAGGCCGGCCTTCGTGTTTGCAATTGATGAAGCATCTGACGGTAAACCATGGTATTTCGATATACAGAATTTCCTGAAGAATAAGGAATACCCGGCTGGGGCATCCAGTCGCGATCAGAAGACTCTTAGAAGATTAGCAGGCAACTTCTATCTGAATCTCGACGGCGTTTTGTATAGAAGGAACCATGATTCGGTACTTCTCCGGTGTGTAGACGAGAGGGAAGCCAACTTGCTCATGGAAGAGATCCATGAAGGAACTTTTGGCACACATGCAGGTGGGCATGCTATGACCCGAAAGTTGTTGCGAGCGGGGTATTATTGGTTGACGATGGAAACTGATTGTTTCAAATTTGCCAAGCAGTGTCACAAGTGTCAGATCTATGCTGATAAGATCCATGTGCCGCCAAATCCTCTGAATGTTATGGCTTCGCCGTGGCCTTTCTCCATGTGGGGGATTGATATGATCGGCAAGATTGAGCCCACTGCTTCTAATGGGCATCGCTTCATTCTGGTCGCGATCGATTACTTCACCAAGTGGGTGGAAGCAGCATCTTACGCCAATGTGACGAAACAGGTGGTGGCCAGATTTATCAAGAAGGATATAATCTGCAGATACGATATTCCTGAACGGATCATTACTGATAATGGTTCGAATTTGAACAACAGGATGATGAAAGATCTGTGTTGGGATTTCAATATCGAGCATCATAATTCGTCTCCCTACAGACCCAAGATGAATGGCGCTGTTGAAGCGGCCAACAAGAACATAAAGAAAATTGTTCAGAAGATGGTGGTAACGTATAAAGATTGGCATGAGATGCTGCCATTCGCGTTGCACGGTTATCGTACTACAGTGCGTACATCAACCGGGGCAACACCGTTCTCACTGGTATATGGCATGGAGGCTGTCCTGCCATTGGAGGTTGAGATACCATCTTTGAGGGTTTTGCTTGATGTTAAGCTGAACGAGGCAGAATGGGTGAGAAGTATATTGAATCAGCTGAGCTTGATAGATGAGAAAAGACTAGCATCCATTGCACATGGTAGGCTATATCAGAGCCGGATGAAGAAGGCGTTCGACAAGAAGATTCGACCTCGAAGCTTTCAGACGGGTGATCTTGTGCTGAAGAAGATTCTCCCGCCGCAATCGGACCACAGGGGCAAATGGACTCCCAATTACGAAGGTCCATACGTCGTGAGAAAGGTCTTCTCCGGAGGAGCCTTATTGTTATCCACCATGGATGGTGAAGACTTTTCGTCCCCTGTGAACTCGGACGCAGTTAAAAAATACTTTGCTTAAAATTGACCCGCTGGACAGTAAAAAGAGAGTCCAGGAAAAAATGGGGCATCCTGGCGAACCAAAAACAAAATAAAAAGGTTCGAGCAAAAGTTAGGGATATAACTGATAAAAATATACACCCGCGAAGTCGAAAACATACACTGGGCGGCTTCGGCAAAAAAGGGTATCCCGGTGAGTCGAAAACCCGCAAAGGGCGATTCACGCAAAAGTTAGGGATTTAAGAAGCAAATGACTGCGGTCCAAGTTTGATTGTTAGCGGTTTCGGGAGCATCTGGGGGTCCATTATCCAAAGCAATTTCTTCCGAAGACAGAGATCGGGAAAGCGTCAGAGTCCGACGAGTCATAGGAGGATCGGTTCATGGTGTTCGTCTGTAACACGTTGCCGACATGTGTACAAATTTTATTCTATATATTTGTATACTTCAGCACTTTGCTCATGCGTAACTACCTCTTTTCAGGAGTTGCATCTGATGTACAAATCTTGCCTATTCTCAGGCCGTTATCAATAAAGTGTTTTATTCAGTGTAGTGTGTGACTTTGGTTTTAATTTTTACAGTTTTGTTTGTAAAAAGCGCCGATGTTTTGATAAACTTACATGCGTGTAACCAGGCGGGCCTCGGCCGATGATTGTTAAAACCAAAAATTACTTGAATGGTTGTCGTGGGTGATTACCAAGATGTTTCTTTTTGCATAGATTGCCTTGTGTTTGCTTGTTTACTTTTGCAGGTATTCAAAAGCTCACAAAGTTCCCCGCCAGAGTCCATGGCAGGATGGTACCCTCTCCAGAGGTTGAATGTTGTGTCTTCCCCAGTGAAGTCGCCCCAGGCAAAACTGAATGTTATCTCCCCCGGAGAGTTGAGATTGCGTCGAAGGAAAAGCAATGTATCTTCAATTCAGAATTAGCTAATCGAGCAGAGCAGAGTCCTCCCCAGTGAAGGTCGAGATGGATATGATTAGCTTCCCAGAGAGCTCTTATGCAGTGCAAATCAGAATGTATAGTTCAGTCCCCAGCTCAGTGATAGCAGGATGATTTCCCCAGCTCAGTGATAGCAGGATGATTCCCCCAGCTCAGTGATAGCAGGATGATTTCCCCAACTCAGTGATAGCAGGATGATTTCCCCAGCTCAGTGATAGCAGGAGAGGTTCCCCACAGAGTGTGATCAGGTGGTTGGAGCAGCTGAAAGGAGTTTTCCCGAGCAGGATTGTCCTTTCTTCCCCCAGCAAGTCGCTCTTCCTCGTCAGGAAGATCGTCTTCAGCAGATTTTGGAGTTTTGAGTTCGTGAGCTACTTTCCCAGCAGGGTGGTCATCCCCAACGGAGTTAGTTCGTCTTTCCAACATTTATTTTGATGGAAGCGTATCGGTAGTATTCTGGTCATCCCCAGCGGATCCAGTGTGTCTTCAGCATTTATTTTGCTGAAGCAACTCTTTGCATAAACATGCATCATGAGCATTTGCATTTTATACAAGCACGTAGCATTTCCACGCAGTATGGAAGCATTTCGTCATAATCCGACATGCATTTTTGAAACATAAGCCAGGTGGTTATCTCTTCAGTTTCAGATATGTTGTTCCCTGCCGATAAGTGAAATCGTGGTTTCAGGAAGATGTTAATTCATGGTCAAAGTATGCAGTGATCGTATTTTGTACCATCTATGGGGTTCATGTTGTCAGGCACGCAGTGATTGTGTTGATTTTGAGATGTTGATTTGTGGTCAGAGTACGCAGTGATCGTATTTGTACCATCTATGGGGTTCATGTTGTCAGGCACGTAGTGATCGTGTTGATTTTGAGATGTTGATTCGTGGTCAGAGTACGCAGTGATCGTATTTCGTACCATCTTTGGGAGTTCATATTGTAAAACACGCAGTGATCGTGTCGATTTGCACCATCTATGGGGTTCATATTATAAGGCACGCAGTGATTGTGTTGATTTTGAGAAGTTGATTTGTGGCCCGAGTGCGCAGTGATCGTATTGGTCCCGACCTTTGTGGGGTTCATGTTGTAGAGCACGCAGTGATCGTGTTGATCTTGGTATGTATCTGTGGTCGAATGGCGCAGTGATCGTTTTCGTCCCGATCTAAGAAGTTTATTTTGTAAGGCACGCAGTGATCGTGTGGGTATCATTTCGGGGGTTTTATTGAGAAAGACGCGCAGCGATCGTGTTTACTCTATTGGTAGTACAGGACATGTAGTGATCGTGTTTACCGTATTATGTGATGTTGTGGGTCGATATGCGCAGTGATTGTATTCGTCCGTTCTACAGTGATCATGGGTTAATACGCAGTGATCGTGTTCATCCAGTTGTTGGTCGGTATACGCAGTGACCGTATTCGTTCGTTATGCAGTTTGATTATGGGGTGAGGCACGCAGGGAACGTGTTCACCTGATTGTGGGTGGCAGAAGTACGCAGTGATCGTATTCGTCCCATGTTTGAAGTGGTGTCACAGCACGCAGGGATCGTTTTTCCTCCAGTCAAGAGGGCAGTGACATGAAGCGCGCAGTGATCGCGTTTACCCTATGTATGAATATGCAGCGATCGTATTCGTCCAGTTATGTGGGTTAGTTGAGACACACAACACGCAGGGATCGTGTTTTCTCCAGTCAAGAGGATCGTGGCTCAGAACGCGCAGGGATCGTGTTCAAGATGCGCAGTGATCGTATTCGTATAACATGCAGTGATCGTGTTGATAGTACCATGTGAACTTGTGATGCGGAGCACGTAGTGATCGTGACTATTGTATCAGTTGGTTTTGTTGGCCGGCATACGCAGTAATCGTATTCGTCCTATTACATGGGTTGGTTTTGTGACGCACGCAGTGATCGTGTTGACCTCATTTTGGGGATTTGTTGGTCGAGATGCGCAGTGATCGTATTCGTCCTATTACAGCACACACAGTGATCGTGTTCATCATATTAGTGGTTGAAATACGCAGTGAACGTGTTCGCCTCTTCTATGTAAATTTATTCCGTCTGGCACGCAGTAATCGTGTTCGTCGTGTTTGTACCATCATGTGATTTTGTTTGCAGCATCAAGACGCGCAGTGATCGTGTTTTCTTCTGTCCAGAGGGCTGTGGTGTAAAATACGCAGTGATCGTGTTCATCTTACTACAGGGGTTTGTTGTGCCAGACATGCAGTGATCGTGTTCGTTATGGCATATTCCCCCTAGCAGAGTTGCTTGGTCAAGCATTTCTCTTTCTCCCCAGCCGAGTCCTTTCTCAGAGTACAGTAGAAATGGCATGTTGCAGATTTTGGGTGGTTACCCGCAGTTACCTCAGTAGAGACGTAATCCCCAGCAGGGTGGTCTTCAACGAGATACTTGGTTAAGTTCCTCGTAGTCCCCGTCAGGGTATTCTTCAACAAGTCGCTTGGTTAAGTTACTTGTATTCCCCCAGCTGAGCCTTTCTCAGGATGCTGTGGATTCAGCATTATAAGACGGTAATACAAATTTTCGGGTGGTTACCCGCGATTCTCCAGCAGAGTTATGTTCTCCAGCAGGGTGTTACTTCCATGGGTTGCTTGGTTAAGTTCCCAATTTCCCCAGCAGGGAGCTTGCTACAGGAGTTGTTTGATTAAATTCCTTGTGTTTTTCTACAAGGTTACTCTTGTCAGGGTATTTGGTTAAGTTCCCGATTTCTCCAGCAGGTGTTTGACAGCAGTCGTCAGAATTGTCACCTCAGAGTTGCTTGGTTAAGTTTCTCATTTCCCCGCAGAGTCGGTTGTTCATGTATTCGAACATTGTCTTGCTTGGTTAAGCGTTTGCTCGTTTCTTCAAGATACGAAAAGTTGATCAGTGAAGTCAACATGACAAGTGAAGTCAGTATTCTCCCGCTGGTTAGCGTGTGCGAGGTTGATAAGTGAGATCAACAGAGGTTGATAAGTGAGATCAACAGAGGTTGATAAGTGAGATCAACAGAGGTTGATAACTGAGGTCAACAGAGATTGATAAGTGAGGTCAACAGAGGTTGATAAGTGATATCAACAATTTCTCGTTGTGTGGTGTACGCTCATTTCTTCGGAGTAGAGTGGTCTGCGGACAACATCAAAGAAGATTGACAGATGGATGGCCAGTTGTTGCTGTAACGACAGAAGCCAGTTCCCAGGGTTTTCCCAAGCAATAGTCGTATTCCCAATTTATTTTCGCGGTTGGCAAATTTCCGGGTTCTTTCGTATTCAACCGTCTAGTACCTCGAATGTCTGAAGGCGGCGCGCTCTTCATCCAGTCGGGTCCAAGTCGCTTGAATAGGGGCAGCTGTTGCACCCCAAAATTTGCTCAACCTTTTCTAACCTAGGTTTATGTTTCAATTGCATAGGCATTTGCATTAGTATCATGTACATAGTGTATTCATCTGCATTGCATTGCATAGGCAAGCTATCTTAACCGGGGATCAAAGTGCTATTCTTATCTCAGGAAGTATATCCAAGGGTTTCATTCATATTCAAGTCTACTCAGGTCATCAGGGAAGAATTTGAGCCTTGAAGAGCTGATGGGTTGGTCAGTGAATTCTCTCCTATCTCGAGGCTAGTGGGGGATCATCAGAAGAAGTATGAGCTATGAGCCAAGAGCATGAGGTGTGTGTGGATGTTATGAAAAGCCTAGATGATCATTTTGAAGAAGAATCAAGCCATTGGAATGATTGCCAGAGCCTCAGTTGAAATCAGTCAACTAGGGTCAACACTAGGTCAACCATAGGTCAAAGACTTGTTTTAAAGGGCATCAAGGAGCATTTGAAGATTGTGGGATTCATTATTTGCTATATGGATATGGATATGGTATTGTGCTAAAGAAAAATCAAGAGGAGTCAAGGAGAACTGGAGTTACTAAATTAGGGTTTCAGTGTAAAATCCCCTGATTTAGGTCAAACTTCAAAGCAGTGTAACTCGAGATTCAAGCTTCATATGAATTCTTGGTCCACATGAAACTTGTAGAGTATCTTCATAGATTTAATTTTAGTGGTGGAAGTCATCAAGATGATTTATAGAACTCAAGTTATGGCTCTTGCAAGTTACAGGTCATCTGAGGGCACTAGAATTTGTCTGTGAAACTTTTGACCTTCAAGGATATTTCAAATGGATTCTTGGCCAACATGAGAGTTGTTCCTTATTGTCTTAGCTTTCTATAAAGGTATGGGCTGCCTTCATATGATTTTGGGAACTCTACTTATGGTCTTGGCAAGAAAAGGGTATTTTGGTCATCTGAGGATTACAGGTCATTCTTAGCATATGCCTAGAACTCATACAAGGAAGCTTCAAATGAAAAACTTCACAACATCAAAGTTGCTCAAAATGTCATTTTAAGTCAAGAAAAGAAGTCATGAAAGTTTGGAAATGCATGGAACAAGACTTGACCAAAGTTGGTGAAAAATGACCTAAAAAAGGCATATAAGTTGAAAAAGTTGAAATGAAAAATTGGTTTGAGAGATATACAAATCCAAAATGGGTCATCCAATATACCAAATTGATTCCAAACATCATTTTAAAGACATTGGTTCAGCCACTTTTTTGAGTTAGGGGTTAAATTTTGGACTTGCTTTGTATTTTTGTTGCTTGCATAATGAGGCAAGTATGGAAAACTTGGCATAAGTGAAATTTCAAGGCAAGGAGATTGGTTTTTTTCACACACCATGCCAATAACTCATGAGAGGAGATTTTTACACAAATATACAAAGGATGCAAGCATGATATGAGATGATTCAAAGTATCATCACATGAGAATTCCATGAACTTTCCACCACATTCTACACTTTCCTAGATCATTCTAAAACCTTCTAGATCTGTCTCTCCTCATCTATATAATGAACTGAATCCATTGGTGCAAAGGGTTGGTGAAAAGAGGGAGAGAAAAGAGAGAGTTCCATTGTTGCTTCTCTTGTAAGAAAGTGTGAAATTCCCCAATCTACATCAATTCAGATCATTCTTTCTCTTCATCCATCATCCATTGAAGATTGTGAGTGGGAACAAACAAGCTCAGAGGTGCATCAATGGAAGATTGAAGCTCTAAGATTGAAATTGCAAAGATCCATCTCAGATTCAAACCTCACAATCCAAGCATTTTTCTTCCTACTTTTTGCAAACAGAAACCCTAGCATCATCTAAAGATCATTGGTGAAAGCTTGCAAGTGTTGAATCGAGCTCTTTCTCATCTGTTCCAACAAGAATAGCAGGTTGGTGTTTTCTTTTCTATCTCCCTAATTAGGTGTTGCTAGGTTAGATTATTGGTATAAGGTTGTTAGGGTTAGGTAGATGAACATATACCCCATCTGTTATGGCCATTAGAGACAGTTGGATTCATGGTGATGAAACTTTCTTGATCAAGGACTCCTGAATTAGGACAAGATAATGTTAGATTTTTGGCTCAGAATACTCAGCATAGTCCATAGATCGTTCTAGGGTAGTTTGAGCAAGTTTGGTGATCATGCACATCAGGTGTAATTCAGTGGTGTCTAAGACTTCTAGCTATCGAGCTTGATTATATGTTGAGTTTCAGCAAAATCCAAGTATAGGATCTTGTAGAGGGCTTTGAGTAGGCCAATTTTGGTTTTGAGATCGAGGGATTTGGTTAAGTATGGAGGGAGAACGATGAGCTTGATTATGGTTGCATGAAGACTGTAAAACCCTGAAACCCTAGGTTGATTGGGGACGATGACTACTGACCATCAGATCATTCCATTCGTTTGACATTTTCATCTGATCGTGGGGCTGGTATTTAAAGTTGAGAAATGGAGGGAACTGACCAGCATCAAACAATGCGTTTCACTAAACGTACCACCATGGGCCTTGGATCAGCGTGCTATCCCCACCCCCAATTGGAAGCCCAATGCAAAATGAACTTGATTTTGTTGCTTTTCGCACCGAGGTTTTATTATTTTTTTCTTTTATTTTTCAATTGTTTTCTGATGCTTCCCGGGCCTAATGCAATTGCTATACGCGCCTCCCATTTTTCTGGCCCATCAAGATTATAACTGGGCGAAGCTGCTATTCAGACCCCCTCCCCTTTTAATTTCTATTTTGTGTTTTTTAATTCCTTTATATTTTTTTCATCTTTAAAAAATCATAAAAAATGGAAAATTTGATATTTTTAATTCCTTCTTTTTGTGGTAGGTCAATAATTCTGTCTAGAAAAATATCCCATAATAAAATTGACATTTTATTTTGTTTTAATATTTTTCATGCATTTTTCTTGTAAATAGCATTTTGATGAGTTTATTTTAGTACTCAAATTTGGTGATTTTAGTTTGAATAGATGCTTTAGTATTTTTAATCCATTCTTTTTAGGGTGATTAGTTTAGGACTTCAACTTGAACATAGGATTTAATTCATATTTTTAGGAGTAAATTTTAGGTGATTGGTTTAGGTGTGATTAGTATGATCAAAATTAGGGTTTTAGGTGAGCATGGGTGAAATAGATTAGATTCTTTTAGGAATTTTCATTTGATTTTTGGGGTATGGGACTATAGGGGTTATGGGTATAAGATAGATCCCTTAGAAAATATTAGGATTCCCCTACTGCTACTAGTATATTGCTTATATTTGATTGACTGTGTGGTGTGCCCTCTCTAGGGTTATTGATTTTGTCTGTGTGGGGTATACGGTTTTGTTTGGGTATTGGAGAGCTGAAAGCCTGAGGTGATGAAGCCCATTTGAAGATCAGAGGATGAAGACCAACTTCCAGAGTGGATGAGGAGTATCTCTTGCTGGTAGTTGTTGAAGTTTTTAGGATCTAGGAGTTAGGCAGAGCTCTAGAATAGTAAACTTGATTCTCAAACATGGAAGGTCTTGATTACCTCCATCCTTCTCTGTGATGCAGAGTCTCTCTAAGACATTCACCCCCTTCCTTTGGAAGGCTTGGTGCCAATGTCCAAGAGATAGAACTCTTGAGAGAAATCTTCTTTGTGTTGATTGCAGTCTGTTTGCCACCCTTGGTGGTCAACTAATTGCTTAACACCCAGTTCATTCTTGTGGTTGATTCCTCAGCTTGGAGGTTAGGACTTGAAGAAAAGCCATTGGGAGACTGAAGATAGAAGTCTGATGCTTGCCTGAAGCCTGTGGATAGCTGATGTTGACTTGAAGATGGTTGCTGATGCTGATGAAGACTGCTTTGCTGTTCAGCTTTTAGCTGTTTTAATTTTGATGTATTGTGTGAATTTCCCGGACTGTATTGTTTGCTGTTTAACTTGCTGGGTTGAAAGTGAATTCTGTTCGCTTTTGCCTATTGTTTTCCAGGTTCGAGGTTGAGTGGGACTCCCTTGCCTCGCTTGTATTGTTGCATCCATGCATTTTACTGCTTTATTGTATATATCTGCTGTTTCTGTTTCCGTCTATTCCCGTAGGATCTCTGTTTCTCTCTGCGCAAGAGAGGAGCATGATAGACATTAAGAGTTAACCCATGCATGATAATATTAGGGTAGATTTTTATCCCCTTTTAACCCTAGGATTTATAGAGTGTCATCTCTTCTTCCTTCAAAACAACAGAAAAACATTAATAAAGGTTATAACAGAGATTAATTCATTTCTTCCGTCAAAAGATTTGAACAAACATCAACCTTTTTGCAATAAGAAAACCCTTGTTTAAGGTGAGATTTTTCATAAAAGACACTTGAACAGCTTGTGTCGTGCGTAGCCCGATCTACGTTTGCTCTGATCTTCCACGCTGTGTGGAAGTACGTAGGCATAGGATGCGATATCCTAGCGAGCAACCTTCACCCATTTTCCCCCGTAGTTAGGCGAACTACGTTGACTCTGATTTCTCGTCCCAGACGGGAATACGTAGGCATAAAGTGTGATGCTTTGCCGAGTCATTTTCTTTTCTTTTCAGACCTCATCCTTTAGTTTAGATAGAAATGTAATCCGTACAAACCAAGAAAGCGTGGATCCCGTCGAGTACGATGGACGTGAGGGGTGCTAATACCTTCCCCTTGCGTAACCGACTCCCGAATCCAGGTTTTGGTTGCGATGACCATACCTTTTCCCGTCTTTGCGTTAGGTTTACTTCGAGCGTTTCCTTTCCCTCCGTTGGGATAAATAACGCACGGTGGCGACTCTTCTGTATTGTCGGCGTCGATTTTCGCAGTAGCGACACCAAGAAACCACGAACTTCTTTTTCTGTTTTCGACGTTGGCATTTCTTGATAGGCTTTTATTTTCGCAGGATAAACCTCGATGCCTCTTTCACTCACAATAAACCCCAGTAACTTTCCGGACCGTACTCCGAAAGTACATTTGTTAGGATTCAGCCTCAACCTGAACTTCCTAAGCCTCTCAAAAAGCTTCCATAAGTTGACCAGATGCTCTTCCTCTGTTTGGGACTTCGCAATCATGTCATCAACATAGACTTCAATCTCATGATGAATCATGTCATGAAACAAAGTCACCATTGCTCGTTGGTAAGTGGCCCCTGCGTTCTTCAGACCGAAAGGCATTACCTTGTAGCAAAATGTTCCCCAGGGGGTGATAAACGTCGTTTTCTCCATGTCCTCCGGCGCCATCTTGATCTGATTGTAGCCGGAGAAGCCATCCATGAACGAAAACACGGAGAACTGGATTGTGTTGTCGACCAACACATCGATATGAGGCAACGGGAAATCATCTTTAGGGCTCGCCCTATTCAAATCCCGATAATCGACGCACATGCGTACCTTACCGTCCTTCTTCGGTACATGCACTATGTTGGCGACCCACGGAGGGTAAGTGGTGACCGCTAAGAAGCCAGCATCAAGCTGTTTCTGCACTTCTTCTTTGATCTTAACGGCCATATCTGGTCTCGTCCTCCTAAGCTTCTGCTTAACGGGAGGGCAATCTTCTCGCAGCGGCAAGTGGTGGACCACGATGTCCGTGTCAAGTCCGGGCATATCTTCGTATGACCAAGCAAAGACGTCACTATACTCTCTTAGCATCTCGACCAATCTATGCTTGACATCACTCTGCAATGCGGCCCCTATCCTGACATTTCTGACGAGCTCTTCAGAACCCAGATTTACGATCTCAATTTCCTCCTCATGAGGCAGAATAACTTTTTCCTCTTGTTTCAACAAGCGGGCCAACTCCTCAGGAAGGTCTTCGTCTTCATCAATCTCTTCTTCAGCTTGATAGATCGGGCAGTCGAAGTCGAAGTGAGCCGTAGAGGGTCCAGAGTTGATGTCATCTGTTATGTGGATCCTGCAATAACAAGGGTTAAGTTTAAACAAGGATATGCAGGTTAGCACAAACCCCATTGCCATTTTACTGTTTTTCAAAACAAAATAAAACAGGAATAACAAAGATCACAAAATTTGAATACGAAGAAAACGCCTTTGATTTATTAACAAAATGCATGTACATAATCCAACAAGGCCCTGACAATAAAACCGCTATGCCCCGAGTAGGACATAGGGTTGTACAATGATTGGAAAAAGTAAATCATTACTCTTCACTTGTCGTCTGGATGATATCCTTGATGGTCCAATTGGTGAGGCCCTCGCCTGGCTTGCTTGGCTGAATCCAAGAGTCGAGGTCACAATCGTTATCTCCGCTGTCTTCAGACGTCGCGTTGATGCTTTCGAAGATCACTCCGCCACTGGTAAATTGGATCGGCCCTTTACCTCGAGACGCGCTGCTAGACGAAGAAGAAGAAGCTTCAGCTCCAGGAGAATATCCCAACCCAAACTTATCCTGCTTGTTGGGTATCTCCAAAACCTGCCCCCAGCCTGGGGTAGATCCAGCTTGGACAACGGCCCGAGCCTCCTTGAACAAGGAGAGATTCATCTCTGGCTTCTCTGTGACCACAGGAGCCACTTCCTTCACCTTGACAGCTTCGAACGCTTGGCAAAGAGTTTCATGGATTTCGCCATCCATTTCCACATACTTAAAGGATGACAAATGGCTCACCATTATGTCTTCCTCGCCACACACGGTTACTATGCTTTCCCCGACAGCATATTTGAGCTTTTGGTGCAACGTGGAGGTCACGGCACCAGCAACATGGATCCATGGCCGGCCCAAGAGACAACTGTAGGCAGGCATGATGTCCATAATATAAAAGACCACGTCGAACGTTTCCGGACCGACTTGGATCGGCAGGGTCACCTCCCCGAAAACGTGGCGTTTAGTTCCGTCGAACGCCTTCACAACCAGATCACTGGGTGTGCAAAGCAATCCGCGAGTGTCCAACTTCATTAATGCCTTCTTCGGAAGAACATTAAGTGACGAACCCGTGTCCACCAGTACGTGCGACATGATTGTGCCCCTACACTCTATCGAGATGTGCAGGGCGCTATTGTGATTTCTCCCTTTTGGCGCCAGCTCTAAGTCTGTGAAACCTAGCCCATTGCCAGCATTTACGTGGGCTACAACCTCTTCTAGCTGATTCACCGATATCTCTTGCGGTACGTAGGCAGCATTCAATACCTTCAGTAGCGCATTGCGGTGTGCTTCAGAACACAGCAACAAGTTGAGAATAGAAATCTTCGAAGGCGTCTGATGGAGGTGGTCTACAATCTTGTAGTCACTCTTTTTGATCAACCGCATAAAGTCCTCGGCATCTTTGACAAGCAAATCCTTTTCTACCCCACACGGGACCTCTTCGACGACTTTGCTTTTACCCTTATCGGCCGCATCAGCTCTGACCACTTTATCCGCTATGACCTCTGGCGGTGCAAATACTCTTCCGCTACGGGTAATACCACTGATTCCTGCAAGATTCTCCGCAGTCGACCCATACGGCTCTAGCTCCAACCTCTGTCCGTTGCAATAGACTTCAGCCCCATAATGCCATGGAACAACGTTAGTGCTCTTGAATGGTATCGGCCCAGCTTTGGTAATAGTAATTGTAGGCGGTCTGGGCGCAGAAATAGTTATTGGTTGGCGAAGGATGGTGATGGTGGCGACTTCATCGGCCTGCTTCAGCACTACCTCTCCTGATACACTTTCAGCCTTCCGGCTAAACTGCAGAATCCCCTCAGTCATCAGACTTTGAATTCCTTCGACCAACTGCTCACATCCATCAGAATGTGTGGCACAATCCATGCATAGTTCTCCGCACCCTGGAAAGAACCCTTTTTTCAACAACTTAGCTTTGACGAAGCTAAGCGGTGTCTTTAGGTCTCTGACATCAGTCAACAGATCTGCACTCTCTTCTTCGATAATGGCGTTCACTCCGCCTCCCCTATGATTTGGCATAGGATTCTTTGTGACATTGGGCACATTATCGGAGAAGTTGATGATCTTGGCATCTACCAGGTCCTGCACCTTATGCTTGAAGGCTTTGCAGTTCTCGATTGTGTGGTCTGGTGCCCCTGAGTGGAAATCGCAAGTGGCATTCGCGTCGTACCCTGGTGGAGGTGCCCCTGTCAAGGGAGCCATCGTCCTCTTCTGGACCAACTGAAGTTGAAGCAAAGTCTGCAAGAGTTGCGCGTACGACATGGGCGGTGCCTCGAAGTGACGGTTTACCAAAGATGCCCGATTCTGGTACTTTCTATATCCCTGCTAATTCGGTTGCTGCTGCTGCTGAGCCGCTGGGATATTTATACTGACTATTTACTGCTGAGGGCCTTTGCCCTTCCTTCGAGTGTTGGTCACAGCGCTCGTCTCTCCTTCTCGCCTTTTACCAGCATAAGGTTTCTTTCCACCCCCTCCAGCTAAGGATGACTCACCTTGAATTTTCCCGATCTTGATTCCATTCTCGACGTGCTCGCCCATGATAATGAGAGCTGAGAACGTCCCAGACATACCGCTGACTAACTTTTCATAGTAGACCCCCGGGAGGGTGGCAACAAACATCTGCACGAGCTCTCGTTTAACCATCGGCGGCTGAACCCGAGCTGCCAACTCACGCCACCGCTGGGCGTACTCCTTAAATCCTTCATTATTCCTCTGCGATAGGTTCTGGAGCTGGACTCGGTTCGGGGCCAAGTCGCTGTTATACTGGTAATGGTGCACAAACGCTTCAGCGAGATCCTTCCATGTGCGCACACTAGTGGGCTCCAGACCCATGTACCACTCGAGGGACGACCCGGAAAGACTGTCTTGGAAGAAGTGCATCAGCAACTTCTCGTCTTCGGAATAAGAAGACATCTTCCTGTAGTACGATCTCAGGTGGACACGAGGGCAAGTGGTGCCCTTATATTTTTCAAATTCAGGTACCCTGAACTTAGGAGGTACCTTGAAATCAACAATTAATCCCAACTTGGACATATCAACGCCCAAAGTATTCTGATTCTCAATATCTCTCATTTTATCTTCAAGGGCCTTGAATCTGAGCCGCGCTTCAGCGTTCAGCTCCCCCTCAACACCTCTTTGAGAGAACACATCATCCTGATGATCCTCAAGCCATGGCTGAGGCACCAACAGATTCTCGACGCCTGCATTGACGTTGCCCGACCCGATATTGACATTAGCTCCCAGACTCCCATTACCGACGCCCGTCGTATTGAGTCCGATGTTGGCCATCACATTGCCATTAGCACTGCCGTTGCCCCCGGCCACGGGGACACCATTCTGTGGAGTATCAACTGGTGGAGGAGTAGGCACGATCCCACCGTGGAGTATGCCGTTGCTATCAACCCTGGAGATCAAAGGCTGAACCAAAGTCCTAAGCTGGTCCTGGCCATTGGCGACCACTTGCATGAGCTCCATGAAGCGATCCATCCTTTCGCGGAGCTCTTGAACATCAGTTTGCACTTGATCCATGATCCTAGTCTGATTAGCTCTAGTTGGATAACGGTGAATTAGTCTCTGATCAATCCTGGGATCATCGGAAACAGCCTGGGACAACCTGTAAACCTGAAAAACCTGTAAACACTAAAGGGTTAGGAAAAACAACAAAATGCTCGTCATGCAAATGCTTCATGCAAATGCATGCGTGTGTATGTGTTTTTGGGAGATTTCCCCCGATCCTAGTGCCTGAGTGCCGGTGCTGATAATAACAAGAAGAAGAAGTCCGGGTCCAATCATGGAAACAACAATCTCATATATAAAGAAGGCCTATCAAGGCATTACATAGCATCAGCGTGTACAAGATGAATCAACAGCGTGGCCTCAGCCAACAAGCCTGGTGATGGTCAGCATACAACAATGATCAAAACAAAAGGAATACAAATAGTCAAGTACGGCCACGGGCGCGATACTCTTCTAACAACTCCTTCGTTTCTGGATGATCTGGCAGAGTGAGCAACCCCTCGACGAGCAATTCCCTCTGCACAATGGTATACTGAAGTCCTTCGATCGAACCTTCCCATGCTCCTTCGCCGAAGCAATCTTCTAACTTCCGCTTTTTGGACTCAAACGTCAGCTTGCGCTCCTTCAGGTTAGCGAGAGCTTTGTTGAGCTGGCCTTCGGCGGCGTATCTGCAGGCGGTTTCTTCATCAAACCTCTTTTCACTGTCCTTCACCTGGGCTTCTAGCTTGGAGATCTGTAGCATCAGCTTATCCTCCCGCTCTTTCCTAGTGGCCAGGGAAGCCTTCCAGTGCTGGTTGAACTTGGATATCCTCCGATATGCCTCGTCCAAGTGCTGCTTCTTCGTAGCCAGTACGTCGTTGACAGCTTTGAAGTCTCGACCCATGCGTTCACGCTTGGCTATCTGCTTAGTCAGGTTTGTACCTAGCTGGTTCACCAACTCTGTCTGCCTTTTGAAAGAATGAACTGCTTCGTTCCTCTCACTTCGAAGCTGAGCCAATTCCTTCTCCAGTTCTTCGTTTGCCCGTTTCAATTCATCCCGCTTGGCTAACACCTGATTATGCTGCTGAATGGGCACAGTAGTAGGCTCTTCAATCATTGGAGGGATTTCTGGCTTGGCATGAGGAAACGGCATCCCTATGGCATCTGCCCTGGCTCTGATCCAAGTCACATATGGAGGATAGGCTTGACTGTTGCTTTTTCCCAGCAAAGGCTTTCCTCGCTTACTGATACCATTCCACGCGTGCTGAAGCCTGGACAACAGATCCCCTTCTAGAGTACCGGTGAAGTACAGAGATTCATGTACCTCTTCATCCTTCGGCGGAGTCCTCAAAGCATACGCGAACTGTCGAACCAGCAACGACGGATTGTAGTTTATACAACCCTTCCTACATACCAAAGGCACGTTTGGAAACCCGCTGCAACTGAAGATCACATCAGTACCCAACCTATCTCTGTCGAACCAGTCAATATCCCCTGCAGATAAACTCATCAGACGCTCAGGCCACTCAGCTGTGGCTGCAGACAAAATAAACGGACCCCTCTTGGGCAGATGACTATCAAGCCATTTGTGCAGCAAGGGTACGCAGCACGAGACATTCTTCCCCCTCCTGTTCTTGTTTTTGTAGTGGACTGAGTGATAGACATCTCCTATCAAGGTAGGGACTGGATTCCCTGAAGCAAAGATGTGAAACGCATCAAAGTCTACAAAATCGGGCATGTTAGGGAACAGGATGATGCCATAAATGCATAGAGCGAGGATGACATTGAACGCGCCCCAACATCCGTCCTTGGCACACTGCTGAGCCTTAACCACTAGAAACTGCAAGGAGAACCCAGGAACCTTGTTCCAACTAGTCAATACTAACTCGGAGGCGTCCAGATGAAGTGAAGGAGCTAAACCAGCCAGATCAGGCTCAGCATCCATGTGAACAAAAGGCATCTGCCTCTTGATAGGCACGCCTAGCAAATCAGCATACTCTTCCAGCGTGGGTGCGAGAACTAAGTCCTGAAAAGTGAAACATCTCAGCGGAGGGTCGTAGAACTGCAACAGAGTGTGCAACCCATTCACCTCGAATGCAGAAGGTTTGTGAACCAAACTGAGCAACCTGCCGTAAGATTTCCTGAACCCATCCCTCACAGAATCATCTGCTAGAGCTATCAAACCAGCCAACTTAACCACCTCAGGGGCAGGGAACTTGTAAGCCACGGTCTTCCTCAGAGAGCCCATAACAATACAATAGGAGGCAAGAGATCCTGGATCGGGGAAAACGGTACCTGCAACACAGACACACGTTAATGAAATGCAAATGAGTATGAAAACTAATGCAAAATGCAATCATGCAATAGGAGGCCCAGGCAACTGGTGATGTGGAGATTCTGTATCAACAAAACCATAATCTTGCTCTATCAAGAACAACCACTGATAAGAAGAAAACCGTGGTATCGGACCACAAATCTGATCTGCCAAGAACAACCATCTGATAGGACCATATACATAGGATCATAATTCTGCTCTGTCAAAAACAAATGTCTGATAATAAGGACCTCGGATGTAGGATCAAGAAATATCTGTTGATGAGGTCTTCAGACCCCGATCAAAAATCTGCCCTATCAAGAACAAACATACAGCTGCTGATGAGATCTTCAGACCCCACTCAAAAATTTGCTCTATGAAGAACAAACAACATCTGCTGATGAGATCTTCAGACCCCAAAAATCTGCTCTATCAAGAACAAACAACATCTGCTGATGAGATCTTCAGACCCCCAATCAAAAATCTGCTCTATGAAGAACAAACAACATCTGCTGATGAGATCTTCAGACCCCAATCAAAAATCTGCTCTATCAAGAACAAACAACATCTGCTGATAAGATCCTCTGATCAAAACCTGCTCTATCAAGAACAGACAAAACTGATTCACTGTCAAGAAAACCAGGTAGTCTGAAAGTCAAGGTTTCCTGCAATAAACCCAACCCTGCTCACAGGTATGGACCTAAACTGACTCAAGTTCGGCATCCTATGCGTTCATCAGCGTCACAGACATTCAAGAGGGGTGATACGATACCCAGAAGGTGTGGCATCACCAGCTCATGAAGCGGCCTCACTCGGCTGAATCACAAATGATCGGTCCCCAGAGTCGACAATCCACCAAACCAGCAACCGTCTCAACCCAAAGGGTTGAAAGAGAAGCCAACCAGATGAACCTCGTTTGAGTGTGGATTTCATGAGACACTAGTGCCTGCAAAGCAAGCACGCGCCCACTAATTTCCACTCTAAGTCTATGGTGCACTCACCAGAACTCCCATCCCACAACAGCACAGATAATCATATTATACTGAATATAAAATGCAGGAAATAAAGTGCGAGAAGTAAAATGCGATAAATAAACGCAACCCATCAAGTAAACATACAAGCGTTAGGATCGACTCTCGCAGGGAACCGTTGAAGTCCCCAGCAGAGTCGCCAGCTGCTGGGGATGACCCAGGCAGCTAGGAAGAAAATCCAAGGCGAGACTCGCATAGGGAACCATCGCACTCCCCAGCAGAGTCGCCAACTGTCGCTTGCGCGAAAATAAGGTGCCGACACAACAGAAGAGTCGCCACCTTTCGTTATTTGTCCCTCAGAGCGGGAAAGGAAACGATCGGAAAAAACCTGACGAAAAAGGGTAAGACAAGGTCATCGCAACCGTTGTCTGGATTCGGGAGTCGGTTACGCAAGGGGAAGGTATTATCACCCCTCACGTCCGTCATACTCGACGGGATCCACGCTTGTTGTGTTTACTTGGACGGGTTGGTTTTAGTCTATCTACCTATCAAGGCTGGCTTAAAAAGAAAATAAAATGACTCGGCAAAGCGTCGCACTTTATGCCTACGTATTCTCATCAGAGAATGAGAAATCAGAGTCAATGTAGTTCGGCCTACGACGGGTTATGGGGGAAGGTAGCTCGCCAATACATCAGTATTGTGCCTACGTACTCTCAACAGGTATGAGAGATCAGAGCTCACGTAGTTCGGGAAACTACTGTTTATTTCCTGTCTTTCACGAAAGAAGTGTTTTTTATTGTGTTTGCGATTTCAATCACACTAGAGACTATGACCTGAGAGTGAATGCGTCGCATGTCACCCAAAGGGTACCATACTAAACATCCAGACTATGGAAAAGAAACTCTCCCATAATCCTTTCTCAGATAGCTTAAGGCTCGTAACGTATGAAAGAAATCATTCATGATTACTGTATCTTAACCTGTTTTGAGATGAGAAGAGAACAGGCCCAACTAGGAGGGAGACTATCAAGTCCTACTGTTGTCATGCCATGGATTCATCCTATGGTTGAGGTTTGAACAGGGAGCTCCTAGAAGTTGTCATGCATAGGTTTCAACCTAAAGTTCTATCATCAATTCCTTATCAAAGGAAATGAGAGTCCTAAGGGATCATGTCAATGATACACCAAAACAGACAAAGCATCAGCTTAACAGTAAAAATGCATGCAATGCAAGTGAGGGAGGAAATGTGTGTGGGGCTTCAGCCTCCACAAGCTCATCTCAATCTCAAGCCAGAATGGATAACAGTAATCATACTGAAATATAAAACATGCTATCAAGCAATAACAGTAAACTGCAATCATACAGAAAGAAATGAAATGAAAGTGCCATCAGGCAAACAAACCACATGGGCAAGGGAGCTGGGCTCTACCGAATACCCGCAAGCAAAGCCACACAGTAACAATACAAGCAGAGAGAGCAACTTAACCTCTAGTGCAATCATGCTCCTAGATTCTACCTATTCTAGATATGAACTTATTCTAATGCATCAAGCAAGTCAAACAAGACACATCAATACAGCAAAAGAAAAAGATGAGAAAGCAGATCAACTCCTCTCTCAACTTCAAGCTTCAGCTCTTCCAACAGCAACTCAGTCTTCATACTTCCATCACCCTTGACAAATATCAATTTGCTTTTCCAGGTTTCAACCTTTCAACATAAGTTTCAACTTATCTTCTCTGAGCTTCAGCTCCTTGATCAGCTCCACCTTCAGGCTTCACTATCAATCATAAGTGTCAACTTGGCTCCTTCAGGATCCCCAGGTATCAAAGCAAGTATCAACTTCCTTTGTTCTTCAAGCTTCAGCTCTTCAGAATCAATCTCAATCACTTAGAAGTGTCAACTTCATCCTTCAGTCTTTACTTCATCTTCAGGGGTCTTCAAGTATCAACTTGCTCTTGTTGCTCTTCAAGCTTCAGCTGGAATGGCAATGCTCAAGGATTCATCCTCTTCTACACTCTTCAATGGAGTCTTCATCTTCAAACTCAAGCTCATCATCTCTCAAGATAATCAAACCAGAGGACATCACTTACTGGATAAGCTGGGGATATTGAACTGCTTATTGACCACCAAAGGTGACCTATAAGGGCTCAACATCAAAGGAATGGTTCCCTAAAAAGTTATACTTCCTAGGTACAATCACTTATCCCTCCAAAGGAGAGAGGTGTATACCATGGAAGGACTTTGAATCATAGGGAGGAATGGAGGTGAAAGATACCATCCATGTTTAAGAAAGAAGTTAACTAGGTCTAAACTCTTCCTAATCCCTAACCCTAAAACAATCAACAAAACAAAAAAGAACAAGCTCTCAAGCTCCTCAATCAATCTTTAAGTCTTCTACTATGCTCCTCAATGCTCCTCAGAACAAGATCAAGCTCTCTAAGCCCACAAAGCAAAACAAACAAAAATTCAAGCCCACAAGGGCAACACAAGCAATCATCAACTACAAAAATCATCTAAAAATAGTATACTACTATATTAAAACCTAATATAATATCTAAGGGATCATACATACCTACCCTTAATACCCTTATATGCCCCAATGTCTAACTTGACCTAGAAACCCAAAAATCTAGTGTTATTATGGACCTATGTTAAGGATTAACCTAATTCTACACAACCTAATGTCATCTAATCAAAACTAACCTAAAATTCATCACAAAATTATGGAATAAATCCAGGGGGAAGCTAAAGCTTATATCTAACTATCCTAAAAAGAATGGCCTAAAAATGCTAAAGGAACTAGCTAGACAAAATTCTACAAATTCATGTATCAACATAAAAGAATTAAAATGCAATAAAAGTAGAAAATACACAAAAAATATTAAAAATGCATGAAATGAAAATATTTTTATTTTATAATTTTCTAGACATTAATATGAAGTGGGAGCCAAAATTCCCATTAAAAAAGCTTTAATTTTCAAATTGATATGAATTTTCAAAGTTTGAAATAAAATGGAAGAAAATAAAATGAAAATATGAAACTGGGGTGCAGATAGTAACCAGATGCAGTTCAAATTTCATATGGGCTAAAAATAGGGGTGCAGATAACAATACGCGCCAGGCCCAATCATCATCAGAAATTAAATCAAAAAAACATAAAGAAAAAGAAAAATCCACGGTGCGAATAGAAACCAAATACAGTGTAAAATCCAAGTGGGCCATGACTGGGGGTGTGGATAGTGAATCCTGACTTAAGCCCAAGAAGCCACCGTTTAATGAAACGGTGCGTTTCGCTCGTTTCTGAATTCCCTCTCAAAATGAAATTGAATCGTGGCCAATGGATCCATAAATAGTCAATGGGTCAATCTAGATCTAATGGCTGGGAGGTTGTCTTCAACCTTCAGCTAGGGTTTGCTGCAACTCCTCCATGGAAACAGAGCTCCATACACAAACTTCCATCCATTCGTGCTCTCTCATTTCTTGCTCAAAATTAACAATATAAAGCACTAACATACTCAATTTTTCATGCTGAACACAACCATGCTCTTAGATTACACTGAAACTTCCTCCAACATGAAACACGATTCAAGATTGAAATTATGGTCAATCCTCAACTTCAACAATTCTTGGATTTTCTCGCATCAGAATATTCACCAACTCACACTGATTGATTCTTGATGTCTAGTTCATTCTATATCTCAATATAACACGAGTTCTTGGTCATCAAAGAAATGGTATCCATAATTCAATCTTCACCAATTGATCCCTAACTCTCCAAAATCCATCACCTATGTGTCTCTAACCTTTCTACACTAACAAACTAACCTAATTATGCATAAATCATGGTGTAGAGTGAATTTTACAAACCTGGTAAATCTTGATGAACAGATGATGAAATCCTTCACTTCAAGCCTTGAAACTCTTCAGAAAGTTTCCTTAGATGCTAATCTTGCTACTGTTTGCAACAATTTTGATGGAGGAAGCTTCAATCTCAGAATTCGATTCTGACTTGCTACCTTGAAAGTTCAATCACCAACTCTTCAATTCACCATGGATTTGCTCTCAAATCAATCTGCACAGCTTCACTATGATCTATGGAATATGTTTGTGTAGAAAAAAGGAATGGAAATAAAGAAGATGTGTTGCACCCCAAATTTTGACCAACATTTAGTCATCCATCAAGTGTTTGAAGTTTGATACCTTCATCAGAAAGTTCAAGAGATCCTCAGAGGAATTGGTTGAAACCAAGGTTGTGTGCTTCATAACTTGAAAGTTGTGGGAACTCCTCAGATGATTCTGAGACTTTGAGAATGAACTTGAAGATTTGAGAAAGCCTATAAGATTTCTTGAGAGTCATCATGAAGCCCAGAGAGGTCATTGTGCAAGAATTCAGAAGATTCAACCATGAATGGTTGAATTAGGGTTTTGACTGGGTCAATCCTAGGTTAGTTGAAGATTTGGAGAAGGTTGAGACCTAATCCAAGGGCCAGGAGATCATGGAATGATGTGTGGAGATGTTATAAAGATGATTCCTAGACCAACTCATCATGATTGAGGAGTTTGAGAAGTTTTGAGTTAGGGTTTCTAAGGATTGTCAGTGAAAAAACCCTAATTTAGTCCCTATCTTCCAGGCAGTTTTAGCTCAAGATGTGATTGTCACCTCATCTTCCCCATAACATGAATGTTGTAGATCTTGTTCTTAGATTTAATTTGAGTGGTAGAAGTCCTTGATAGGATGTGCAGAGCTCAAGTTATGGTTTTGACAAATTACAGGTCAGCTGAGGTGTGTGAATCTGGGTCCTTGAAAGTCACCCAACTTGCAGACAACTTTTGCCCTAGTAGGATGATTCCTATGATCTCTTGGTCAACATGAATGTTGAAGAGCATCTTCTTAGCTTTCTAGATAGTACTATAAGTCCTTGATAAGATTTGTAGAACTCAACTTATGGTTTGAACAAGACAGGGGTATTTTGGTCATTTGGAAGTTATAGGTCCTTTTAAGCAAATGCCATATCTCCTATTTCCAAGCCTCAAATGAAAAACTCAAAACATCAAAGTTGTTCAAAATGGTATTTTAAGCCTAGAAAAGAGGTCATGAGTTATTTAAAAAGCTTGTAGCAAGGATTTTCAAGATTGGGTAAAAATGACCTAAAAATGTCTTATAAGTTAAATGAATCCAAGTTGGAAATTGGTTTGGGAGATCCACAAATCCAATATAGGTCATCCAATATGTCATTTTGAATCCAAACATCATTTTAAAAACAATGGTTCAAGTATATTTTTTATTTGAAGCTTAAAAATGGAGGTTGCTTTGTAAAGTTCATTCTTGCATCATAAGGCAACTTGAGAAATTTCACATAAGGCAAAGACAAGGCTTGTTTTTCCACACATTCCTTCTCAATATCTCTTGTAAGGAGATTTTAAAGCAAAATTGGATGTCTTAATGCATGAAAGGAGATAATCCAATATGTCATTACAAGAGAAGTTCCATAACATTCTAGCTCTTTCCACAAGGTTCTAGAGTCTTCCATGGATGGTTATATATTAAGTGGATCAAGGTGAGATTAGGGGTTGGTCGGGTTGGTGAATCTATTGGTGAATGAGTGAGGGAGAAAGGAATATTCAAAGCTTTCTTCAAAATCAAGCAAGACTCGAATCTTCCATTACAAGCTTCCTTCTTCAAGATTCTTGCAAACAGAAACAAATACTCCATTAGAGGAGTGTTTGGCATCAATTACAAGCTCTGAATTCATCTCTACACACCTCTACCATCACCATTTGACAGGTTGGTAAGTTGCCCTATATCTCCATATTTATGTGTCTTCTGTTGGTTTCCTAGGTATAAAGTTAGCATGCTAGGATAGTTGATGATTTTCTGAGGATTTGAGAGAGATCCATGGAGTTCCATGGCAGGTCACCAATTCTTTAATTTCCAAGAGCAAGCCGTGTATGGAGTTTTAATGATCATGATATAGCTTAGTATGGTTAGGGTAATGTATAGAACAAGTTTGGATCATTAGGTTTGAGTTTAACTAAGGTCGATCACAGAGAAAAATGGTGGAACCCTAATGTTTGTGCATTCTGTTAGAGAGATAGGAGAGGATTTAATAGAAACTATAGGCACCATCGTGTTCAGGGAAAGAAAGGGCACGATTTTGGTCTTTGAATTTCATGCTTTCATGGAGTGAGCAGGGAGAACGAGGAAGATGAAGTATGGGCGTGGAAACTGGTTTGGGGAGGAAACCCTAGCTGGAGGTTGAAGACAACCTCCCAGCCGTCCGATCGTATCCAAATCTTGACTTTTTAATCACATCCAACGGTCCTTGTTCAAACTCAGAAGCGGAGGGAAAGCTTAGAAGTAAAACGCGTCGTTTTACTTAAAGGTGAATTTTGGGCTCAGCAAACCAATGCTATTCACACCCCTCGCGCGGCCCAATCCGAGAAATGAACTATAATTTAATGCTTTTTACACCGTCTGCGTTTTAATTTTCGTTTGAATTTTTCTTTTGATTTTCTGAACGCGTGGGCCTAAACTCAGTTTCTATTCGCACCCCTGGTACTGGCCCATCTAATAAAGTGAACTGGGCGCCTTTTCTTTTCTCACCCCCCATCCCATTTTTCTTGTATTTTCTTATTTTAATTTCTTTTAATATTCTTGCATTTTACAAAATTCATAGAAAATTGAAAAATTAGTATTTTTTAATTCTTGTTTTTTCTACATGTTCATAATTCTGTCTAGAAAATTATAAATAAATAAAATTGGCATTTTATTTTCTTTTAATATTTTTAGTATATTTTTCATTTAAATAGCTTTTTATAATGTTTAGTATTGTACTCAATTTTGTAGAATTTCTTTTAGGACCTTCCCTTAGTCTTTTAAGTTCATTCTTTTTGGCCTAGTTAGATATTGAATCATAGCTTCCTATAGGATTTAATTCTTGATTTTTAGATTAAAATTTGATTAGTTTAATTAGGTTAGCATTAGGGTATCAAAATTAGGGTTTAAGGATGCATAGGTGAAATAATTCATTTTCTGTGGAGAGTTTTGATTTGATTTTTGGGTATGGGTATATAGGGATGTTATGGGTAGATGTTATAGACCCTTGTGAATGATTGTTAGATTTTTCCCTCTTGCTTTGGTATTTTTAGGTATTTTCTGAAGTTGACTGGCTGTATTGACTGTTCTGTGGTTATTTGTCTGTCTCTGGGGTTTATTTTTGGGAATTTGTTGTGGGGCTTGGTTTGTCTTGAAGACCTTGTTGAAGGAGCATGATGAAGGAGAAGATTGTAGATCAAGACCCAGAGGTTGAGAGGTTGGAGCTTGTTCTCTGGTTGTGAGGTGTGAGATCCTGAAGTTGAGGGAAGTTCATGGTACTTTCCTGAGGAAGGAACTATGAATGACTTTCATTCTTTCTTCTCACCTCTTTCTTAAGTATCCAATGATGTTGGAGCCTTCATGTGAGTTTAATTTCTCCTGAGGAGGAATGTAAACTGATCACAGTTGTTGAGCCACATGGGATACGATTCCTAAGTGGGAGCCTCCTAGTACTTTCCTGAGGAAGGTCCTATGGGTCTGTTCACTTAGTTCCATTAGTACATCTAGGATTTCTCAAGTATCCAATGATGTTGGAGCCAACATGTGAGTTTAGTTTCTCCTGAGGAGGAACGTAAACTGATCACAGTTTTTGAGCCACATGGGAGACAATTCCTAAGTGGAAGCCTCCTAGTACTTTCTTGAGGAAGGTCCTATGGGTCTATTCACTTAGTTCCACTAGTTCAGGTAGGATTTCCTAAATATCCAGTGATGTTGGAGCCTTCATGTGAGTTTAGTTTCTCCTGAGGAGGAACGTAAACTGATCACAGTTGTTGAGCCACATAGGATATGACTCCTGAGTATAAGCCTCCTAGTGCTTTCCTGAGGAAGACACTATGAGTCTGCTTACTTAGCTCCCTTTCTTTAGTAAGCTTGCTTTGAAGCTTGAAGACTGGGATCGATTTCTCTTGTGTAGGGTTTTGCTTTAGGGATTTGCTTAGATCTGATTAGGGTTCTGTTTTAAGGTTAGGATTAGAGCTTAGATGTGAATGATTTCTTTCTCGAGCATGTGGTTTGTTTGCCTGATGGCTCTTCCTTTCTCTGATATTGCTTGATAGCATGTTGTTTATTTTTCAGTATGATTACTGTTATTTCATGACTGGCTTGAGGTTGAGATGAGCTTGTGGAGGCTGAAGCCCTACACACATTTCCTCCCTCACTTGCATTGCATGCATTTTACTGTTAAGCTGATGCTTTGTCTGTTTCGGTGTATCATTGACATGATCCCTTAGGACTCTCATTTCCTTTGATAAGGATTTGATGATAGACTTTTAGGTTGAAACCTATGCATGACAACTTCTAGGAGTTCCCTGTTCAAACCTCAACCATAGGATGAATCCATGGCATGACAACAGTAGGACTTGATAGTCTCCCTCCTAGTTGGGCCTGTTCTCTTCTCATCTCAAAGCAGTTTAAGATACAGTAATCATGAATGATTTCTTGTGTACGGTACGAGCCTTAAGCTATCTGAGATTGGATGTTTAGTATGGTACCCTTTGGGTGACATGCGACGCATTCACTCTCAGGTCATAGTCTCTAGTACGGTTGAAATCGCAAATACAATAAAAAAACACTTCTTTCAGGAGATAACCCGTAGTTTCCCGAACTACGTTTGCTCTGATCTTTCATACCAGATGAAAGTACGTAGGCATAGGACGCGACGTCCTAGCGAGCAACCTTTCCCCCGTAACTCTTCGTAGGCCGAACTACGTTGACTCTGATTTCTCATTCTCTGATGAGAATACGTAGGCATAAAGTGCGACGCTTTGCCGAGTCATTTTTCTTTTCTTTTTCAGCCAGCCTTGATAGGTAGATAGAATAAAACCAACCCGTCCAAGTAAACCAAACAAGCGTGGATCCCGTCGAGTACGACGGACGTGAGGGGTGCTAATACCTTCCCCTTGCGTAACCGACTCCCGAACCCAGACAATGGTTGCGATGACCTTGTCTTACCCTTTTTCGTCAGGTTTTTCCGATCGTTTCCTTTCCCGCTCTGAGGGATAAATAACGAAAGGTGGCGACTCTTCTGTCATGCCGACACCTTATTTTCGCGCAAGCGACAGCTGGCGACTCTGCTGGGGACCGAACCCAGAATCTCTGGTTCTTCGGTTCCCTATGAGAGTCAATCCTAGCGCTCGTATGTTTGCTTGTTGGGTTGCGTTTATTTATCGCATTTTTACTTCTCGCATTTTATTTCCCGCATGTTATTTTCCAGTTTGATATGATTATCTGTGCTGCTGTGGGAGAGGGATGTTACTATGAGTGAGAAGCCGGACCTGGGCTTGAGTATACACCTAGACATAGTTGCGGAGAAGTAGTAGACGAACCTGTCTGCTGAGCAGGCACAGTTCCCTACGAAAATCTGCGCTCAGACGAGATTCTTGCAGAGGTGCTCCTTTCCGGTCCTGAGGATCTGAGGGGAGTCCAGACGTGAGGATTGTCGACTCTGGGGACTGATCATTTGGAAGTCAGCTAAGTGAGGCCTCTTCATGACTTGATGATGCCACTCCTTCTGGGAATCGTATCGTCACTCATGAAAGTCTGTGACGCTGATGACCGCATAGGATGCCGTACCTTTGTCCGTGGATTAGGTCCATACCTGTGAGAGGGATTGGGTTATTGCAGGAAACTTTGACCTTCAGACTACCTGGTTTTATTGACAGTGAATCAGTTATGTTGATACCAGGGTTCTCAGTTGCAGTATGACCGTTCTTGATAGAGCAAGTTTTTGATCAGAGGATCTTATCATCAGGTGTATGTCTGTTCTTGATAGAGCAGATTTTGATCAGAGTATTGTCATCAGAGGTTTGTTCTTGATAGGGAAGATTTTGAGTGAGGTCTGAAGATCTCATCAGCAGATGTTGTTTGTTCTTGATAGGGCAGATTTTGAGTGGGGTCTGAAGATCTCGTCAGCAGCTGTATGTTTGTTCTTGATAAGGCAGATTTTTGATTTGGGGTCTGAAGACTTCATCAACAGATATTTCTTGATCATACATCAGGGGTCCTTATTATCAGACATTTGTTCTCGGCAGAGCAGAGTTTTGATCTTATATATATGGTCCTGTCAGAAGGTCGTTCTTAGCAGATCAGATTAGTGGTCTTGCACCGGGGTTTTCTTCTCATCAGTGATTGTTGATACCAAATCTCCACAGCAGCCACCTGGATATATTGTTGCATGCCTGCATTTTGCATTAGTTTGCATGATCATTCGCATTCCATTGACGTGTGTCTGTGACAGGTACCGTTTCCCCGATCCAGGATCTCTCGCCTCCTATTGTATTACTACAACCTCTCCCAGAAAGACTATTGCGTACGAGTTCTCGGTCCTTGATGTGTCGAAGTTGACTATTGCTGATGCTATGCACGAGATTGATGTTTCCATGATTGGGCTCGGATTTCTTCCTCTTCTTATTATTGTTAGCATTGGTACTAAGGTGCTAGGATCGGGGGAAATCTCTCAAGCACACAGACACACACATACATCTGCATGAAGCATTTTGCATGGCATACATTTTGTGGCTTTTCCTAACCTTTAATTTTGACAGGTTTTTCAGGTACACAGGTTCCGAGCTGCTTCCAGTCTCCAGGATTGATCAAAGACTCATTCACCGTTACTCAACTCGCGCTAATCAGACTAGGATTATGGATCAGGTGCAGTCAGATGTTCAAGAGCTCCGTGAACGGATGGATCGTTTTATGGAACTGATGCAGGTAGTCGCTAATGGTCAGGATCAGCTTCGTACTTTGGTTCAACCTTTGATCTCCGGGGTTGACAGTAATGGCATACTTCATGGCGGGGCCATGCCTACTCCTCCTCCAGTGGATGCTCCACAGAATGTTGTTCCTGTTGCCGGGGGCAACGACAGTGCTAACGGCAATCTGATGACTAATATCGGACTCAATGCGACGGGCGTCGGCAATGGTGGTCTGGGAGCCAATGTTAACATAGGGCCGGTCAACGGCAATGCTGGTGTCGGAAATCTGTTGGTGCCTCAACCGTGGCTGGAGGATCATCAAGATGACGTGTTTTCCCAAAGAGGTGTGGAAGCAGAGTTGAACACTGAAGCCAGGCTCAGGTTCAAAGCGCTGGAAGACAAAATGAGAGACATTGAAAATCAGAACACTTTGGGCGTTGATATGTCCAAACTGGGGTTAATTGCTGATTTCAAGGTACCTCATAAGTTCAAGGTGCCTGTCTTTGAGAAGTATAAGGGTACTACTTGCCCCCGTGTCCACCTCCGATCTTATTATAGAAAGATGTCTGCCTATTCTGACGATGAGAAGTTGCAGATGCACTTCTTCCAAGATAGTCTTTCTGGTCCATCCCTCGAATGGTACATGGGCTTGGAACCCGCTACTGTGCGTACGTGGAAAGATCTCGCTGAAGCGTTCGTCCTCCACTATCAGTACAATAGCGACTTGGCCCCCAACCGAGTTCAGCTCCAGAATCTCTCACAGCGGAACAATGAAAGCTTTAAAGAGTACGCCCAGCGGTGGTGTGAATTGGCTGCCCGGGTTCAACCGCCGATGGTTGAGTGCGAGCTAGTGCAAATGTTCGTGGCTACCCTTCCCGGAATCTACTATGAAAAGCTGGTCAGTGGCATGTCCGGGACATTCTCGGCTCTCATCACTATGGGCGAGCATGTCGAGAACGGAATAAAAATCGGAAAAATTCAAGGCGAATCATCCTCAGCTGGAGGAGGTGGTAAGAAACCCTACGCTGGCAAGCGTCGAGAAGGAGATGCAAGTGCTGTCACTAATGCTCGGAGAAAGGGCAAGGGCCCTCAGCAGCAGATTGCTAGCATAAATATCCCAGCGGCTCCGCAGCAGCAGAATCAGCAGGGGTATAGGAAATATCAGAATCGGGCTCCTTTGGCAAATCGTCACTTCGAAGCTCCACCTATGTCGTATGCACAGCTTCTGCAAATGTTGCTTCAGCTTCAGTTAGTGCAAAAGAGGACGTTGGCTCCCTTGACAGGGGCACCACCACCGGGGTATGACGCAAATGCTACTTGTGATTTCCATACTGGGGCACCAGGCCATACGATTGAGAACTGCAAAGCTTTTAAGCACAAAGTGCAGGACTTGGTGGACGCCAAGGTTATTAACTTTTCTGATAGTGTGCCCAACGTCACCAAGAACCCTATGCCTCATCATAGGGGAGGCGGAGTGAACGCCATTATCACAGAGGAGAGCACAGACTTGCTGACTGATGTCAAAGACTTGAAGACGCCGCTTAGTTTTGTCAAGGCTAAGTTGCTGAAGAAGGGCTTCTTTCCTGGATGCGGAGAGTTATGTATGGCTTGTGCTACACATCCTGATGGGTGTGAGCAGCTGGTAGAAGGTATCCAAAGTCTGATGTCTGAGGGTATTTTGCAGTTCAGCCGGAGCGTTGAAAATGTATCAGGGGAGGTCGTGCTGAAGCAGGCAGATGAAGTCGCTACCATCACTATTCCTCGTCGACCTATTACCATCTCTGCGCCCCGACCGCCTACAATTACTATTACCAGGGCCGGGCCAATCCCATTCGAGAGCACTAACGCCGTTCCATGGCATTACGGCGCCGATGTCTATTGCAATGGTCAGAAGATAGAGCTTGAGCCGTACGGATCGACTATGCAGAATCTTGCCGGAGTCAGTGGCATTACTCGAAGCGGTAGAGTGTTTGCGCTGACAGAGGTTGTGGCAGAGAAAGTGGTCAGAGCTGATGCTGCTGATAAGGGTAAAGGCAGAGCTGTCGAAGAGGTCCCTTCTGGGGCAGAGAAGGATCTGCTTGTCAAAGATGCTGAAGAGTTCATGCGGTTAATCAAGAAGAGCGACTACAAGATTGTAGACCATCTTCATCAGACGCCGTCAAAGATCTCTATTCTCAACTTGTTGCTGTGTTCTGAAGCGCACCGCAACGCGTTACTGAAGGTATTGAACGCTGCCTACGTGCCGCAGGAGATATCAGTAAATCAGCTAGAGGAGGTGGTAGCCCATGTTAACGCTGGCAATGGGCTGGGATTCACAGATTTAGAGCTGACTCCTAAAGGGAGAGATCACAACAGCGCCTTGCACGTCTCGATAGAGTGCAGAGGCACTATCATGTCGCATGTCCTGGTGGATACGGGCTCGTCGCTTAATGTGCTTCCGAAGAAGGCATTAATGAAGTTGGACACTCGTGGATTGCTTTGCACGCCCAGTGATCTGGTGGTGAAAGCCTTTGATGGAACTAAGCGCCACATTTTCGGAGAGTTGACCCTGCCGATTCAGGTTGGTCCGGAGACGTTCGATACGGTTTTCTATATCATGGATATCATGCCTGCCTACAGTTGCCTCTTAGGTCGGCCATGGATCCATGCTGCTGGTGCCGTGACGTCCACGCTGCATCAGAAGCTCAAATATGCTGTCGGAGGAAGCATAGTAACCGTCTGTGGTGAGGAGGACATTATGGTGAGCCACTTGTCATCCTTTAAGTATGTTGAAATGGATGGCGAAATCCATGAAACTCTCTGCCAAGCATTTGAAACCATCAAGGTGAAAGAGGTAGCTCCTAATGTCGCGGAGAAGCAAGAGATGAATCTCTCCTCATTCAAAGAAGCTCGGGCCGTCGTCGAAGCCGGTTCCGCCCCAGGCTGGGGGCATGTTTTGGAGGTACCGATCAAGCATGATAAGTTTGGATTAGGGTATTCTCCTGAAGCTGAAGCTTCATCTTCTTCGTCTAGCAGCTCGTCTCGTGGGAAGGGGCCGATCCTATTCACCAAGGGCGGAGTGATTTTCGAAAGTATCAACGCAGTGTCTGAGGACGGCGGGGATATCGATTGTGATCTTGACGCCTAGATTCAGCCAAGCAAGCCAGGAAAGCGCCTCAACAATTGGACCATCAAGGAGATTATCCAGCTGACAAGTGAAGAGTAATGATTTGCTTTTTACAATCTTTGTACAACCCTATGCCCTTCCCGGGGCATTGTGGTTTTATTGTCAGGGCCTTGTTGGATTATGTACATGCATTTTGTTAATAAATCAAAGGCGTTTTCTTCGTACTCAAATATTGTGTTCTCTGTTATTCCTGTTTTATGTTTATTTCGAAAAACAGCAAAATGGCAACGAGGTTTGTGCTAACCTGCATATCCTTGTTTTAAGCTTAACCCTTGTTATTGCAGGATCCACATAACAGATGACATCGACTCTGGACCCTCTACGGCTCACTACGACTTCGATTGCCCGATATATCAAGCCGAGGATGAGATTGATGAAGACGAAGCCCTTCCGGAAGAGTTGGCCCGCTTGTTGAGACAAGAGGAAAAGGTTATTCTGCCTCACGAGGAAGATATTGAGATCGTAAATCTGGGTTCTGAAGAGCTCGTCAGAAATGTCAGAATAGGGGCTGCGCTGCAGGACGATGTCAAGCATAGACTGGTTGAGATGCTTCGAGAGTATAGTGACGTCTTTGCTTGGTCATACGAAGATATGCCCGGACTCAACACAGACATCGTGGTTCATCGCTTGTCGTTGCGAGAAGATTTCCCTCCAGTCAAGCAGAAGCTCAGGAGGACGAGACCGGATATGGCTGTAAAAATCAAAGAAGAAGTCCAGAAGCAGTTGGATGCAGGATTTCTAGCCGTTACCACTTACCCTCCGTGGGTCGCCAACATAGTGTCTGTACCGAAGAAGGACGGTAAGGTACGTATGTGCGTTGATTATCGGGATTTGAATAGGGCGAGCCCTAAGGATGATTTCCCGTTGCCTCATATCGATGTGTTGGTCGACAATACAACCCAGTTTTCCGTGTTTTCGTTCATGGATGGCTTCTCCGGCTACAATCAGATTAAGATGGCACCGGAGGACATGGAGAAAACGACGTTTATCACCCCCTGGGGAACATTCTGCTATAAGGTAATGCCCTTCGGTCTGAAGAACGCAGGGGCCACTTACCAGCGAGCAATGGTAACTTTGTTTCATGATATGATTCATCATGAGATCGAGGTCTATGTTGATGACATGATTGCAAAGTCCCAAACGGAGGAAGAGCATCTGGTCAACTTATTGAAGCTTCTTGAGAGGCTTAGGAGGTTCAGGCTGAGGCTGAATCCTAACAAGTGCACTTTCGGAGTGCGGTCCGGAAAGTTATTGGGGTTTATCGTTAGTGAACGAGGTATTGAAGTTGATCCTGCGAAAATAAAAGCTATTCAAGAAATGCCAGCGCCGAAAACAGAAAAAGAAGTTCGTGGTTTCTTGGGCCGAATAAACTACATTGCAAGGTTTATCTCTCAGCTCACGACCACTTGTGAACCAATGTTCAGGCTTCTAAAGAAAGATCAGGCGATTACTTGGAATGAGGATTGCCAGAAGGCATTCGACAAAATAAAGCAGTATCTTCAAGAACCTCCAATCTTGATACCCCCAGTGGCTGGACGGCCATTAATCATGTACCTGACGGTTCTGGAGAATAGTATGGGGTGTGTTCTCGGTCAGCACGACGAGACGGGTAGAAAGGAGCATGCCATTTATTATTTGAGTAAAAAGTTCACTGAGTGTGAATCTCGATACTCGATGCTGGAGAAGACGTGTTGTGCATTAGCTTGGGCTGCCAAACGTCTACGACAGTATATGCTCAATCACACCACTATGCTAATTTCGAAGATGGATCCGATCAAGTACGTCTTCGAGAAGCAGGCTCTTTCGGGCAGGATCGCCAGATGGCAAATGGTGTTAACAGAATATGATATTCAGTATGTCTCCCAGAAAGCCATTAAGGGAAGCGTATTGTCTGATTACCTTGCCGAACAGCCAATCGAGGACTACCAGCCGATGAAGTTCGAATTCCCTAACAAGGATATTATGTTTCTCAAAGCGAAGGATTGCGATGAGCCGTTGCCCGGTGAGGGGCCAGATAGGAAGTCTCAGTGGAAGTTGATATTCGACGGAGCGGTTAATTCCTATGGAAGTGGTATCGGGGCTATCATCACGACTCCTCACGGATCCCACATCCCGTTTACTGCGAGACTGACGTTTCCAGTTACCAACAATGAGGCAGAGTATGAAGCATGTATTATGGGTCTAGAAGAGGCAATTGATTTGAGAATCAAGAATCTAGACGTATATGGTGACTCAGCTCTTGTAATCAATCAGATTAAAGGGGAGTGGGAAACTCGTCAATCGAATTTGGTGTCGTACATGAATTATGCCAGGAGGCTGCTTCCGTTCTTCGATCGAGTGGAACTCCATCATGTACCCAGGGCTGAAAATCAGATGGCTGATGCCTTAGCCACGTTGGCTTCAATGTATAAGGTCAATTTTTGGAATGAGGCTCCAAGTATTGTGCTTTCGCGTCTTGATAGACCGACATTTGTCTTTGCAATCGAGGATGCCGCCGACGGCAAGCCATGGTTCCACGACATCCAGACCTTCCTCATGACTAAGGAGTATCCTGCGGGTGCGTCAACCCAGGATAAGAAAACTCTGAGGAGGCTGTCTGGAAACTTTTATCTCAATCCTGATGGAGTGCTGTATAAGAGAAACCACGATCTTGTGTTACTCAGATGTGTAGATGAGAAAGAGGCGAGTATGCTCATGGAAGAAGTCCATGAGGGCACATTTGGTACGCACGCCGGCGGGCATGCCATGACAAGAAAGATCCTGAGGGCAGGATATTACTGGCTGACAATGGAGTCGGATTGCTTCAGATTCGCGAAGAGATGTCACAAATGCCAGATTTATGCTGATAAAGTTCATGTGCCGCCGTGCCCCTTGAATGTCATGTCCTCCCCTTGGCCGTTCTCCATGTGGGGCATCGACATGATAGGCAAGATCGAGCCCACTGCATCCAATGGTCATCGTTTCATTCTGGTAGCTATCGACTACTTCACCAAATGGGTGGAGGCAGCCTCGTACGCTAATGTGACCAAGCAGGTGGTAGCTAAATTCATAAAGAGGGACATCATCTGTCGTTATGGAATTCCCGAGCGGATCATTACTGATAATGGTTCGAATTTGAATAACAAGATGATGAAGGAGCTGTGCCAGAGCTTCAAGATTGAACACCACAACTCATCTCCTTACCGACCGAAGATGAATGGCGCCGTTGAAGCGGCCAATAAGAACATAAAGAAGATTGTTCGGAAGATGGTTGTGACGTACAAAGATTGGCACGAGATGCTGCCGTTTCCCTTGCACGGTTATCGTACGACGGTGCGTATGTCGACCGGGGCAACCCCTTTCTCCTTGGTGTACGGTATGGAAGCGGTCCTACCGTTAGAAGTGGAGATTCCTTCTTTGCGAGTTTTGGTTGATGTGAAACTCGACGAGGCAGAATGGATTACGAATCGCTTGAACCAACTCAGCCTGATGGACGAGAAGAGGTTAGCATCGATTGCATTTGGTCGCCTGTACCAAAGCCGAATGAAGAAAGCTTATGATAAGAAGGTGCGTCCTAGAAGCTTTCAGACGGGTGATCTCGTCCTGAAGAAGATTCTTCCGCCACACTCCGATCACCGGGGCAAGTGGACTCCGAATTACGAAGGGCCGTATGTCGTCAGCAAGGTCTTCTCCGGAGGAGCTCTGTTGTTATCCACGATGGATGGTGAAGATTTTGCATCCCCGGTGTACGCGGACGCAGTTAAAAAATACTTTGCTTGAAAGAGACCCGCTGGACAAAAAAAAGAAAGAGTCCAGGCAAAAAAGGGGCATCCCGGTGAACCAAAAACAGAATAAAAGGTTCGGGCAAAAATTAGGGATATATTGAAAAATGTACACCCGCGAAGTCGAAAACCTACACTGGGCGGCTTCAGCAAAAAAGGGTATCCCGGTGAACTGAAAACCCGTAAAGGGCGGTTCACGCAAAAGTTAGGGATTTGAATAAGCAAATGACTGCGTTCCGCGTGTGGACTTTCATTATTTAGTGGTTTGGAGGACCTAAGGGCCGTTGATCTGAATCAAATCTCCTCCGAAGCTGAAGCGTCGGAGAAGTATCGAAGTCGAGTGGGTCTTAGAGGGATCAACTCATGGTGTTCGTCTACGCCTCGTTGCCGACATTTGTATATACTGATGTATATTTATGTTTTATTTTTGCGCGGCTTCCTCATTCCAGGAGCTTGCCTCTGTTGTAAAACATTTTTGCCCATTCAGGGGTTCACCATCAATAAAATACATGTTATTCAGCAATTCTGTTTGCCTATTTAGCATTTATCTGTTTTGTTTGCGAATGAAAACGCCGATGTTTTTGATAAAATGCGCATACATAAACTTACGGGCCTAGGCCCATTGATTGTTGAAACAATTAATTACCTGAAAATTGTCACGAGATAATAACCTTGATAGGCCCTTTGAGGAGGGTATCTTGTCTGTTTGTTTGTGTTGTTGCAGGTGTAGCACCTTCTAGACAGTGCGCCATGCGCATCCCCGAAGCTGGGCGAGTCCTCCTTCTCCAGCAGAGTTCAGTGGTCTCTCCTCCGCAGAATCTGAACGCAGGATAGTGAGCATTGATATGTCTCCCCGGGCAGAGATGACTCTCTTCCCCAAGCAGACGCATACTGAAGGAACGTCACCTCATCAGCTGAGTCGGGGGCCGAAGCTCATTCCCCCAGCACCGGGTCACAAGTGCAGATTGCATAAAAATGTTCGGGTACTGAAGCTCATGTTTTCCCCCAGTAAAATCGCCGAAGCAGGTGTCTTCCCCAGCACCGGGTCACAAGTGCAGGTCTCGTAGGAAACTGTTCGTATGCCGAAGGATGCAGTAACTGATGGTGCCCGACTGAAGTATCCAGCGGAATTGAGATTCCCCGCCAGAGCTGTGTTCTCTCCAGAAGTTGGATGATTCCCTCTTCCCCCAGTAGAGTGTTAGAATGGATGATGCTGTATCCCCCTGCAGAGTCGTACTCTCCCCCGAAGTCGGATGATTCCTTCTTCCCCCAGTGGAATTGAAACTCCTCATCAGAGTTGTACTCTCCAGTGAAGTAGAATGATTTCTCTCTCCCCGGCTGAGTCCGCAAACCCCCAAGAGAACCGAATCCTTGGAAGCAGTTAAGACCGTGAGTGGTTTTCCCTAGCGGAGCATTGAACAGCTGATGCTGTATTTCCCCAGAGTCGCACTCTCTCCCGCGAAGCAGAATGACTTCTCCTTCCTCAGCCGAGTTTGCAGATGTCCAAGAGAGCCTAGTCCTTGGAAGTTGATCAGACCATGATTGGATTTTCCCCCAGTGGAGTGTTGAGCAGCTGAGGTTGTTTCCCCACAGAGTTATCATCCCCAGAAGGGTAGCCGAGAAGGCCCCGCAGTTTATTCTCACGATTGACATTGCATTCCTTCAAGCAGGTCCAAGTTCTCGTAGAGCTTCGTTCCCCTGCAGCAGATCAATTGAAGTTGTTTCCCCTGCAGCGGACAACGGAAGATCATTTCCCCAGACGGAGTCCGATTGATATTGGCGGGTCCACGTTCTCCTCAGCAGGATGATTCCTTTATCTGAGTAGTTCTTTCTCCTTGACAGGAGAACTCCCCCTCGGCATTTATTTTGCTGACGGGATCGCATCATTATGCATGATTGCATGGCATTTAGCATAAACGCATAGCATTCCCACCGTGTGGGGCCTGACGCCGAAGCATATGCATCATAAGCATGATCTAGGTTATTATCATTCTTGTTTACAGGTGTTCGGCCGAAGGATCAGTTGCTCAGGATGATTCCTGACATTCTCCCCAACGAGGTCGCTTTCCTAAGATGATTCTTAAGACCCCGATGTAATCCCCGCAGTCGCTCGCTCAAGATGATTTTTGAGATCCCCAGCAAAGTCTTCAGTTCAAGACGATTCTTGAATTCCTCAGCAGGGCCGTTTGCTTAAGATGATTCTTAAGACCTCAGCGCAGTTTCCCGAGTTGTTTGCTTAGGATGATTCTTGAGCTCACCAGTAGCGTCCCCAGCGAGAGTTGCCCAGGAAGATTCCTGGAATACCCAGCAGAATAAAGTCTCCAGAAAGGTTATCAGTTCAGGATGATTCTTGAAGGTGCCCGACGGATTTGTTTGTTCAAGATGATTCTTGAAGTCCTTAGCAGCGTGATATGTTTGCTCCAACAGTGATATCTAATCTGAAGATTGACTTCGTAAGCGCCTGAAGGCGGTATCAGAAAGTTCTTGTGGGTTCAGATTTCCTTGTTGATGAATCAACGTGTGTCTGAAGACAAAGTTCAAAAGTTTGTAGATGCAGCTTTTGTGTGCAAAGTGATCCGTGTTGGCCTGAAGACCAAGTCAGTTGTCCTGAGGTGATGATTGATGGCGATCAAGTGAATAGTTTTTCTTCTAATTGAAGTCGAAGATGTTTCTCCAGCTGAAGCGGAGTTTTGCCTGAAGGCAAAGTGTTTGAATCCCCATAGAGTCATGAATGGCTCAGGATACCACTTCTCTGACTAAAGTCACAGATTTCCCAAGCTGAAGCGAAGGTGCCTAAAGGCAAGGTTATCCCCAAGGTCATGAGTGACCTAGGATTCATTTTTCGGACTGAAGGCCGAAGTATATCCCTGACTGAAGTCACGGATACTCTATAGCAGAGGCGGAGTTGCCTGAAGGCAGATCCATGCATCCTTGAAGGCCAAGGATCATTTTCTTCAGACTGAAGTCGAAGATACCTCCTGCAGAGTTGCCGACAGGTAAAAGTTTACATCCTTGAAGGCCAAGGATGCTTATCTTCAGAAATACTTGAAGATCTTTTCTAGCTGAAGCTGGAAGTGGCCAGGGGCCAGGGTTTCATATAGCTTTGATGTTGAAGTTCTATGGTGGGTTCAGTATGCGGTAGTATTTGGATGTTCGTTATGGTTCTGAGGGTGAACCCCAGATCCGAGTGTGCTCGGCTAAGCCTCTCATTCCCAGCAGAGTAGTTTCAAATATGCAAGTGTACCTTTTGTTCCATTTACCAGGGGTGAACCCCAGGTCAGATTATGTTTGTTTCCGACGGCGAGGTTGGATGTTTGTTCGACGACGAGGTTGAATGTTCGTTTTCAGATTATATTTTGTCCGGCGGCGAGGTTGGATGTTGGTTCGACGGTGAGGTTGTATGTTCGTTTTGACGGCGAGGTCAGATTACGTTTGTTTGGCGGCGAGGTCAGACTCTTTAAATTCCCAGCAGAGATGATGTTTGTACGACGGCGATGTCGAGTGTCCCTCAAAGTGATGTTTGTTTCCGATGGCGACGTCAGATGGTTTAGTCTTCCAGCGGCGAGGTTGGGTGTTGTGGTTGTCTGAAGGCAATATCATAAGAAGGGAATGTGGATAACTGACGGTGATATCAGATCAGTACTTCTCCAGCTAGTTGTTGAGCAGCTAGTGTTGCAGTGTTCAAAGGTTTGTTCCCCGCAGAGTATCGTGGGCTCATGCAGTTGGCAAATTTTCGGGTTTACCGGTATTCAACCGTCTCGCACCGTGATTGGCTGAGAGCCGTTCGCTTCTCACCCAGTCAGGTTCAAGCCGTTTGAATAGGGGCAGCTGTTGCACCCAAAAATTTGACCAACATTTAGTCATCCATCAAGTGTTTGAAGTTTGATACCTTCATCAGAAAGTTCAAGAGATCCTCAGAGGAATTGGTTGAAACCAAGGTTGTGTGCTTCATAACTTGAAAGTTGTGGGAACTCCTCAGATGATTCTGAGACTTTGAGAATGAACTTGAAGATTTGAGAAAGCCTATGAGATGTCTTGAGAGTCATCATGAAGCCCAAAGAGGTCATTGTGCAAGAATTCAGAAGATTCAACCATGAATGGTTGAATTAGGGTTTTGACTGGGTCAATCCTAGGTCAGCTGAAGATTTGGAGAAGGTTGAGACCTAATCCAAGGGCCAGGAGATCATGGAATGATGTGTGGAGATGTTATAAAGATGATTCCTAGACCAACTCATCATGATTGAGGAGTTTGAGAAGTTTTGAGTTAGGGTTTCTAAGGATTGTCAGTGAAAAAACCCTAATTTGGTCCCTATCTTCCAGGCAGTTTTAGCTCAAGATGTGATTATCACCTCATCTTCCCCACAACATGAATGTTGTATAGATTGTTCTTAGCTTTAATTTGAGTGGTAGAAGTCCTTGATAGGATGTGCAGAGCTCAAGTTATGGTTTTGACAAATTACAGGTCAGCTGAGGTTTGTGAATCTGGGTCCTTGAAAGTCACCCAACTTGCAGACAACTTTTGCCCTAGTAGGATGATTCCTATGATCTCTTGGTCAACATGAATGTTGAAGATCATCTTCGTAGATTTCTAGAGAGTACTTTAAGTCCTTGATAGGATTTGTAGAACTCAACTTATGGTTTGAACAAGACAGGGGTATTTTGGTCATTTGGAAGTTATAGGTCCTTTTAAGCAAAGGCCATATCTCCTATTTCCAAGCCTCAAATGAAAAAACTCAAAACATCAAAGTTGTTCAAAATTGGATTTTAAGCCTAGAAAAGAGGTCATGAGTTATTGAAAAAGCTTGTAGCAAGGATTTTCAAGATTGGGTAAAAATGACCTAAAAATGTCTTATAAGTTAAATGAATCCAAGTTGGAAATTGGTTTGGGAGATCCACAAATCCAATATAGGTCATCCAATATGTTATTTTGAATCCAAACATCATTTTAAAAACAATGGTTCAAGTAGATTTTTGATTTGAAGCTTAAAAATGGAGGTTGCTTTGTAAAGTTCATTCTTGCATCATAAGGCAACTTGAGAAATTTCACATAAGGCAAAGACAAGGCTTGTTTTTCCACACATTCCTTCTCAATATCTCTTGTAAGGAGATTTTAAAGCAAAATTGGATGTCTTAATGCATGAAAGGAGATAATCCAATATGTCATTACAAGAGAAGTTCCATAACATTCTAGCTCTTTCCACAAGGTTCTAGAGTCTTCCATGGATGGTTATATATTAAGTGGATCAAGGTGAGATTAGGGGTTGGTCAGGTTGGTGAATCCATTGGTGAATGAGTGAGGGAGAAAGGAATATTCAAAGCTTTCTTCAAAATCAAGCAAGACTCGAATCTTCCATTACAAGCTTCCTTCTTCAAGATTCTTGCAAACAGAAACAAATACTCCATTAGAGGAGTGTTTGGCATCAATTACAAGCTCTGAATTCATCTCTACACACCTCTACCATCACCATTTGACAGGTTGGTAAGTTGCCCTATATCTCCATATTTATGTGTCTTCTGTTGGTTTCCTAGGTATAAAGTTAGCATGCTAGGATAGTTGATGATTTTCTGAGGATTTGAGAGAGATCCATGGAGTTCCATGGCAGGTCACCAATTCTTTAATTTCCAAGAGCAAGCCGTGTATGGAGTTTTAATGATCATGATATAGCTTAGTATGGTTAGGGTAATGTATAGAACAAGTTTGGATCATTAGGTTTGAGTTTAACTAAGGTCGATCACAGAGAAAAATGGTGGAACCCTAATGTTTGTGCATTCTGTTAGAGAGATAGGAGAGGATTTAATAGAAACTATAGGCACCATCGTGTTCAGGGAAAGAAAGGGCACGATTTTGGTCTTTGAATTTCATGCTTTCATGGAGTGAGCAGGGAGAACGAGGAAGATGAAGTATGGGCGTGGAAACTGGTTTGGGGAGGAAACCCTAGCTGGAGGTTGAAGACAACCTCCCAGCCGTCCGATCGTATCCAAATCTTGACTTTTTAATCACATCCAACGGTCCTTGTTCAAACTCAGAAGCGGAGGGAAAGCTTAGAATTAAAACGCGTCGTTTTACTTAAAGGTGAATTTTGGGCTCAGCAAACCAATGCTATTCACACCCCTCGCGCGGCCCAATCCGAGAAATGAACTATAATTTAATGCTTTTTACACCGTCTGCGTTTTAATTTTCGTTTGAATTTTTCTTTTGATTTTCTGAACGCGTGGGCCTAAACTCAGTTTCTATTCGCACCCCTGGTACTGGCCCATCTAATAAAGTGAACTGGGCGCCTTTTCTTTTCTCACCCCCCATCCCATTTTTCTTGTATTTTCTTATTTTAATTTCTTTTAATATTCTTGCATTTTACAAAATTCATAGAAAATTGAAAAATTAGTATTTTTTAATTCTTGTTTTTTCTACATGTTCATAATTCTGTCTAGAAAATTATAAATAAATAAAATTGGCATTTTATTTTTTTTAATATTTTTAGTATATTTTTCATTTAAATAGCTTTTTATAATGTTTAGTATTGTACTCAATTTTGTAGAATTTCTTTTAGGACCTTCCCTTAGTCTTTTAAGTTCATTCTTTTTGGCATAGTTAGATATTGAATCATAGCTTCCTATAGGATTTAATTCTTGATTTTTAGATTAAAATTTGATTAGTTTAATTAGGTTAGCATTAGGGTATCAAAATTAGGGTTTAAGGATGCATAGGTGAAATAATTCATTTTCTGTGGAGAGTTTTGATTTGATTTTTGGGTATGGGTATATAGGGATGTTATGGGTAGATGTTATAGACCCTTGTGAATGATTGTTAGATTTTTCCCTCTTGCTTTGGTATTTTTAGGTATTTTCTGAAGTTGACTGGCTGTATTGACTGTTCTGTGGTTATTTGTCTGTCTCTGGGGTTTATTTTTGGGAATTTGTTGTGGGGCTTGGTTTGTCTTGAAGACCTTGTTGAAGGAGCATGATGAAGGAGAAGATTGTAGATCAATACCCAGAGGTTGAGAGGTTGGAGCTTGTTCTCTGGTTGTGAGGTGTGAGATCCTGAAGTTGAGGGAAGTTCATGGTACTTTCCTGAGGAAGGAACTATGAATGACTTTCATTCTTTCTTCTCACCTCTTTCTTAAGTATCCAATGATGTTGGAGCCTTCATGTGAGTTTAATTTCTCCTGAGGAGGAATGTAAACTGATCACAGTTGTTGAGCCACATGGGATACGATTCCTAAGTGGGAGCCTCCTAGTACTTTCCTGAGGAAGGTCCTATGGGTCTGTTCACTTAGTTCCATTAGTTCATCTAGGATTTCTCAAGTATCCAATGATGTTGGAGCCAATATGTGAGTTTAGTTTCTCCTGAGGAGGAACGTAAACTGATCACAGTTGTTGAGCCACATGGGAGACAATTCCTAAGTGGAAGCCTCCTAGTACTTTCCTGAGGAAGGTCCTATGGGTCTATTCACTTAGTTCCACTAGTTCAGGTAGGATTTCCTAAATATCCAGTGATGTTGGAGCCTTCATGTGAGTTTAGTTTCTCCTGAGGAGGAACGTAAACTGATCACAGTTGTTGAGCCACATAGGATATGACTCCTGAGTATAAGCCTCCTAGTGCTTTCCTGAGGAAGACACTATGAGTCTGCTTACTTAGCTCCCTTTCTTTGGTAAGCTTGCTTTGAAGCTTGAAGACGGGGATCGATTTCTCTTGTGTAGGGTTTTGCTTTAGGGCTTTGCTTAGATCTGATTAGGGTTCTGTTTTAAGGTTAGGATTAGAGCTTAGATGTGAATGATTTCTTTCTCGAGCATGTGGTTTGTTTGCTTGATGGCTCTTCCTTTCTCTGATATTGCTTGATAGCATGTTGTTTATTTTTCAGTATGATTACTGTTATTTCATGACTGGCTTGAGGTTGAGATGAGCTTGTGGAGGCTGAAGCCCCACACACATTTCCTCCCTCACTTGCATTGCATGCATTTTACTATTAAGCTGATGCTTTGTCTGTTTCGGTGTATCATTGACATGATCCCTTAGGACTCTCATTTCCTTTGATAAGGATTTGATGATAGACTTTTAGGTTGAAACCTATGCATGACAACTTCTAGGAGTTCCCTGTTCAAACCTCAACCATAGGATGAATCCATGGCATGACAACAGTAGGACTTGATAGTCTCCCTCCTAGTTGGGCCTGTTCTCTTCTCATCTCAAAGCAGTTTAAGATACAGTAATCATGAATGATTTCTTGTGTACGGTACGGGCCTTAAGCTATCTGAGATTGGATGTTTAGTATGGTACCCTTTGGGTGACATGCGACGCATTCACTCTCAGGTCATAGTCTCTAGTACGGTTGAAATTGCAAATACAATAAAAAAGCACTTCTTTCAGGAGATAACCCGTAGTTTCCCGAACTACGTTTGCTCTGATCTTTCATACCAGATGAAAGTACGTAGGCATAGGACGCGACGTCCTAGCGAGCAACCTTTCCCCCGTAACTCTTCGTAGGCCGAACTACGTTGACTCTGATTTCTCATTCTCTGATGAGAATACGTAGGCATAAAGTGCGACGCTTTGCCGAGTCATTTTTCTTTTCTTTTTCAGCCAGCCTTGATAGGTAGATAGAATAAAACCAACCCGTCCAAGTAAACCAAACAAGCGTGGATCCCGTCGAGTACGACGGACGTGAGGGGTGCTAATACCTTCCCCTTGCGTAACCGACTCCCGAACCCAGACAATGGTTGCGATGACCTTGTCTTACCCTTTTTCGCCAGGTTTTTCCGATCGTTTCCTTTCCCGCTCTGAAGGATAAATAACGAAAGGTGGCGACTCTTCAGTCATGCCGGCACCTTATTTTTGCGCAAGCGACAAAATGTAAAATTGAAACTTGACTTGCAATGGAAGCAACAAGATAACACTCTCTCTCTTAAACCTATTTTCTCACCAACCTTGCATCTGAGCAAGTTATACATGTTATACAGAGTGGTTTAGAATCATCTAGAACTATCTAAGACCTTCCAATGAGAAAATGGAAATCTCATGTCATGACATTTTGATTTCACTTCTCACCATATGCTATCTCATGCCAAGCCTCTTGTAACCTTTGTAACTGACTTGAAATTCTCCCCATATGAGATGTATGGTGTGTTGAAATGCATAACTAACTTGTATATTGAGTTTCTTCATGTTTTGCTTTGGTACCTTAAGATGCAAGTAAGCCATTTCCAAAGCAGCCCTATGATCTAGGCCTCAAATCAAAATTGTGGCTGAACCATTGTTCTTAGAATGTCCTTTGGAGTCAAAATGACCTATTATATGACATGGTTTGGATGTGTAGCTTGTGATTTCCAATTTTCAATTTCAACTTATTTAACTTATGCCTCCATTTTAGGCCATTTTTATCACTTTTTGATACAAGCCTTTTCAATATCTCATGACCTCCCTACTAGCCTTAAAACATCATTCTAAGCAAGTTTGATGTTGAAGATGTTTCCATTTGAAGCTTGGAAATAGGAGATATGGCCTTATGCTTGAAATGACCTATAACCTCCAAATGACCAAAATGCCCTTGACTTGTCAAAGCCATAAGTTGAGTTCTACAAATCCTATCAAGGACTTTTAGTACTCAAATTAAAGCTAAGAACAAGCTATACAACATTCATGTTATGGGGAAGATGATATGACAATCACATCTTGAGCTAAACTGCCTTGAAGATAGGGATCAAACTAGGGGATTTTACACTGTCAATCCTTAGAAACCCTAGCTTAAAACTTCTCAAACTCCTCAATCATGATGAGTTGGTCTAGGAATCATCCTTGTAGCATCTCAATGCATCATTCCATTATCACATGGCTCTTGGATTAGGTCTCAACCCTCTCCAAATCATCAGTTGACCTAGGGTTGACCCAGTCAAACCCTAATTCCACCACTCATGGCTGAATCTTCTGAATTCTTGTACAATGACCTCTCTAGGCTTCATGATGGCTTTCAAGACATCTCATAAGCTTTCTCAAAGCTTCAAGTCCATCCTCATAGCCTCAGAATCATCTGAGGAGCTCCCATAACTCTCAAGTTATGAGACACACAACCTTGGTTTCAACCAATCCCTCTGAGGATCTCTTGAGTTCTCTGACAAGGATATCAACCCTTAATCACTTTGAACAACCTTCTTGGCTAGCTTCATAGTCTTGATGGGTAGTCATACATCTTAATCTACTGCCCACATATCAATGAGATGCAGATGATGAATGATATGAACACAAGCTTGGTAAACAAATGTTGGTCAAATTTTGGGGTGCAACAATGTCCAGAATGCCTTGAAAAAAGTTATCAAGCGCAAGGAAGAGTCTGCGTCCCAGAAGCGGAAGCTAGAAGATTGCTTCGGAGAAGGTGTTTGGGAGGAATCCATTGGGGATCTCCAGCGTGTTATCAGGCAAAGAGACTCGCTCGTCGAAGGGTTGCTTTCTCAGCCGAATCATCCCAAGACTAAGAGATTGTTAGAGGAGTATCAGGCATATGGTCGCACTTGATTACCTTATGTACTGTTGTATATGCTTTATTTGCATTGTGCTGGCCATCACCAGGATTGTTGGTTGAGGTCATGCCTTCTTTTGGTACACTTGGTAATATTGTATTTCTGACTTGATGGGCTCTTTTCAACAATATATGGGATGTTTTTCCATGATTGGATTCCAAGCTCCTTATCCCTATCACCGTCACGGCACTGGCACTTTGGCACTAGAATCAGGGGTTGATCTCCCTAACGCACAGACACATATTGCATTTGCACGTTCATTTTGCATTGCCAGTTACTTGTTGAATCTGTATCTTATCTCCTGCATCTCCAGGTTTTTCAGGATTGACGACCAGAGAGTCCACCGCTATTCAACCAGAAACAACTGCAAGAAGATAATGGATCAGGTTCAGGTCGAGATGCAGAAAATCCGCGAGAAACTGACTTTGTTCATGCAAGCTATGGAGAGCATGGCCAAGGGCCAGGAGAATCTTCAGGCTCTGGTGCAGCCGCTGCTGACGCGGGCAAATGGGAATGGAAATACTGACCATATTTCTGTTGAAAATCCTCGCCGGGAGAATGAGATACCGGCAGTTGTTAATCCACCTGTTGTGACTGTCAACGGGAACACTGGTACTGGTGTAGGTGCTGGCGCTGGTAACTGTCGCTACTGCGAAAATCGGCGCCGGCTGAACAGAAGAGTCGCCACCGTGCGTTATTTATCCCACGGGAGGGAAAGGAAACGCTCAGAGTAAACCTCGCACAACACGGGAAAGGTATGGTCGTCGCAACCAAAACCTGGATTCGGGAGTCGGTTACGCAAGGGGAAGGTATTAGCACCCCTCACGTCCGTCGTACTCGACGGGATCCACGCTTGTTTTCGGGTATGGATTGTTATTCTATCTAAATTAAAGGTCAGGGTTAAAAAGAAAAGAAAATGAAAATAAAATGACTCGGAAAAGTATCACACTTTATGCCTACGTATTCCCGTCTGGAACGAGAAATCAGAGTCAACGTAGTTCGCCTACCTACGGGAAAGGAGGGGGAGGTTGCTCGCTAGGATATCGCATCCTATGCCTACGTACTTCCACACTGCATGGAAGATCAGAGCAAACGTAGTTCGGGCCACGTACGACACGAGTCTGTTTTGATTGTTTTTATTCCTTCTGAAAAAGGGTTTTTCTGATCAGCAGTCCAACCGGACAAAAATGACGTTTTGATGAGTTCACATTCTTTTACGGAAGAAGTGTCTTTTATTGCGTTGGAAATATTTGTTGTATTTTTCTGTTTGTTTTGAGAAAGGAAGAGACAGAACTCTAACCTACGGTTGCGAAGGGAATTAGACTAACCTAATGTTATCATGCATGGGTTAAGACCTAGAGTCTATCATGCTCCTCTCTTGCGCAGAGAGAAACAGAGATCCTAAGGGAATAAACGGAAACAGAAACAATAACAGATATATACAGTAAAGCGGTAAAATGCATGGATGCAGCAATACAAGCGAGGCAAGGGAGTCCCACTCAACCTCGAACCTAGAAAACAATAGGCAAAAGTGAACAGACTTCACTTTCAACCCAACAGGTTAAACAGCAAACAATACAGTCCAGAAAACCAATCAATACATCAGAAATGAAATACAGCAGAAATAAACAGCCACAGCAGCTCTGCACCACATCAGTCTTCAAGTCATCTCCAAACAGCTACAAGCTTCAGCAAGCATCAATCTCCATCTCCGCAGCCTTCAAGCAAGGTCTTTATCATCAATCTTCAGTCTACAATGGCTTTTCTTCAAGTCTCAAACCTCCAAACTGAGGGATCAATCACAAGAGTGAATTAGGTGTTAAGCACTTAGCTGACCACCAAGGGTGGCAAACCAACTACTACTAACACATAAGATATTTTCTCTCAAGAGTTCTATCCCTTAGACAGTAGCACCAAGTCTTCCAAAGGAAGGGGGTGAGTGTCTTAGAGAGACTCTGCATCACAGAGAGGAATGGAGGCAGTCAAGGCCTTCCATGTTTGAGAATCAAGCTTTCTAATCTAGAGCTATGCCTAGCTCCTAAACCCTAATCTCCTCAACAGCTGCTAGCAGGAATCTCCTCATCAACTCTGGAAGTTGGTCTTCAAGCTCTGGATCTCCAATGGCTTAATAATCACAAGTCTTCAGCTCTCCCAATCCCCAAGCAATCCCAATACCCATACAGACAAACAATAATCCCCAGAGGGCACACCACACCAATCAATCAAATATAGACAGTAATATACCAATAGCAGTAGGGGAATCCTAGTGATTTCTAAGGGATCTAATAACTACCCATAGTCCCTATAGTCCCATATCTAACATATTCAATCTCTAAGTCTTAAGGGAAATGATTCAATGCTCCTAAGTCATCACTTTAAACCCTAATTTTGTTCATGTTGTTCTCACCTAAACTAATCACCTAAAATTAATTCCTAAAAATGGGAACTAAATCACCTAAAATTAATTCCTAAAAATGGGAACTAAATTGTATGTACAAGCTAATCTTATCTACTAATCAACCTAAAAAGAATGGGTGAAAAATATTAAAGCAACTATTAGAACAAAAATTATCAAATTCATGTACTAAACAAAATATTATTTACACCTAATTAAAAGGAAAATATGCCAAAAATATGAAAATAAACGGAATTATTAATTTTTTTGTGTGATAATTTTCTTGACCAGATTAAGAAAATAATGCAAAAAGAACCAATTGAAAATATGCATTTTTCTATTTTTTATGATTTTTGAAAGAATTAATATTTTTTTTGAAGAAATAAAATGAATTAAAATTGGAAAGGGGTGCAGCTAGCATGAAAAATCAATTGACATAAAGGATGGGCCCAGACAGGGGGGCGCGCATAGCAAGCGCGTCTGGGCCCAATGACTCAGAAAACATAATAAAAAATTAAAAAAACTCTGAACGGTGCCAATAGCAAGGTTTCCAGTTGAATTGGGATTGGGCTTGGTTTGAGGGGGTGCGCATAACAAACAATTACAAAGCCCATCAGATTGAGCTTTAATGAAACGGTGCGTAGCACCTTCAGGGTTTCCCTCCGTTTTCATCTTTAAACCAAGGCCGTTGGATTAACTCTCATGTCCAAGTCAAACACCAGATCCTACGGCTATCCATCATCGTCCCCAAATAACCTCTAGGGTTTCTGAAATTCCACCTCCATGCATGGATTTTCCAGACCTTCGTTCTCCCTTGTTTCTCCATGAAATCACACGCTTCCAAAATCAAAAATGCTCTACCTCTTCCCCTCTACACAGCCATGTCCATAATTCTTTCTAAAACTCAACCAATAATCAAATTCGATGAGTGTAACATTCTGAATCCATCAACATCACCTGTCATCAACCATCTCAATTCTCTCCAATCTTTACCCTAACCTACTCTACACCTTATGCTAATCAATCTGAGCTAAGGATCTAAGATTATCATGCATTATCCTAGGAGTTACAAGCTCCAACAGTTTATGCACTCCATGATCAACCTCCATGAAACTTCTCCAAACTCACCAAAATCAAGCACCTAACTATACCTAACCATTCTAACCTAATGATTCACTATGATTCTGCCTAATTCAGTCAATTCGAAGAGGAACTAACCTGGTGCAAAATGGTGAAAACAACTATGGAACTCCTTGGATTTGATGCTGGTAATGGTCTGAACTTGATCAGTGAGCTTGTTCTTGACTTCTGTATGCAATGAATTGGACTCAAACCTCTTGAATCTTGCAATTCCAAGTTTCTTTCTTCTTGGATGATGGAAGTGTGTGGCACGAGTTCTGCTCCAATCTACCAAATGCTTGTGAGAATTGTGATCTAGGAATGATGAGGATGAAGATCAGATCAAGAATGGTGAAGATTTGAGGTAGTTTGAGAAGCTTTTGCAAAAATGAGAGAAATGTGTGAAACTTGTGGTTTTGAGTAAATGTGATCACCAACCTTGGCATGGAGTTACTCATATCAATATATAGGTGAGGTTAGAAACTCCTAGAAGCTTGGAGAAGCTTCCCATGTATGATTTCCCTTGGATTTGGTTTATGTATCTTCCATTACAAGTAACCATGAATAACTCCCAAAATGTGAACCAAGATCAAAATTCTACTTTAGCCAATGTTCTCAAAATGATCTTTCCATTCAAAATGACCTATAATTTTGCCCCATTTGGCCAAAATATGAAAAATCTCATTTTTAAGTCCATTTTTATTCATTAAATCCAACAATTTTGAAACCTTGTGCTATGAATCTTTCCAATCTCTCATGGTCACTTTTCTAAACTCAAAATGTCATTTGGAACAAGTTTGATGTTGTAAAGTTTTCCATTTGAAGCTTCCTTGTAGGAGTTTTGGGCATAGGCTTGAAATGACTTGTAATTCTCAAATGATCAAAATACCCTTGGATTGCAAAGACGATAAGTAGTGTTCCACAAATCATATGAAGGCATAATATACCATTCTAGAAAGCTAAGACAATTAGGAACAACTCTTATGTTTACAAGAAATTCATTTGAAATCTCCTTGAGGGGTAAAAATTGCTTAGAAGTCAAGTCACTTTCACAGACAAAATTTCAGATACCTCAGATGACCTGTAACTTGCAAGGACCATAACTTGAGTTCTATAAATCTCCTTGATGTCTTCCACCACTCAAATAAAAGGTCTTGAGATCCTCTACAAGTTCCATGTTGGCCAAGGATTCATTTGAAGCTTGCATCTTGACTTATCTTGCTTGGAAATTTGACCTAAACTAGGGGATTTTACACAGAAACCCTAATTTAGAAACTCCTCTTCTCCTTGATTTCTCTTGAATTCTTCTTAACACATCACCATATCCTCTTATAAATGTCAAATGATGAACCCCACATCTCTCCAATAGCCCTTAATGCCTTTCAATCAGTCAATTGACCTAGGGTTGACCTAGGGTTGATCCAGATGAAACCCTAGTTGACTGTCCTCAACTACAATACTTGTGATCATATCAAGGACTTGCCTCCTTATTCAAATGACTTTCTAAGTCTCCCATGATGCCTAGATACTCCCCATGCTCAGCCCACAACTCACACTTTCCTTGATGATCCCCAGACACCCTCAGATAGGAGATGGATGCACTTGCTTGATCTATTGACTTCCCAGCTTTCAAATTCTTTCTGATGACTTGAATGAGATTGAATTTGGATAATAACCTCTTGATAGGCTCATATAGATGAGGATAATGATTGGTCCCCTGTTGGATGACTTGCCATGGTATGCTATGCAGATGATCAGACTATGTACATGACTCTATATGCAAATGCTAATGATATTGAAACATAAACCAAGTGAATAAGGTTGAGCAAATTTTAGGGTGCAACAGCTGCCCCTATTCAAGCGGCTTGGACCCGATTGGGTGGAGAGCCCGGATCCTTCAGACACTCGCGGTACGAGACGGTTGAATACTAAGAACCCGGAAATTTGCCAACCGCAGAAATAAACTGCGCCCTTGCTTGGGGAACGACATTCATCACCTGGATCTGACTGTTACGGCAACCCATTGATCTCGTGCTGGGGATTATTTTCATCAGCCTGAAAAAGATTTTATCATCGCAGAGATAGAATTTTGTCCATGTTAGGACGCCTGCTTCGTCAATACAAAGAAATCTCAACCAAACTTGTCCACTTTAGGAAAAATCTCGACAGCTTCACTGGGGATGGCTCGTCTGCCTCTCATCAGAAATAAATCGTCCACGTTAGGACTGAACTCTTCCACGTTAGGAATAACACCGTCCATGTAGGGAATAACACTTCGTCTGGATCTGTCCACGTGAGGACTAAACTCTCTGGGTTATGAATACTTCGTCCAAGTTAGGACTCACCCTTCCACATTAGGAATACATGTCCACGTTAGGACTCACCTTTCCACGTAAGGAATAACCGTTCCATGTTAGGAATAACACTGTCCACGTTAGGACTCACCTTTCCACGTTAGGAATGAATTTCTTCTTCGTCAAACTCTTCCACGTAAGGAATATAATCTCAATCTGTCCACGTTAGGACTCAATCTTGATATGTCCACGTAAGGACTCAATCTTTCCACGTAAGGAATCAATCTTTCCACGTCAGGAATGCTATCTTTCCACGTAAGGAATAAATCTGATATGTCCACGTAAGGACTCAATCTTTCCACGTAAGGAATCACCTCTTTCCACGTAAGGAAACACATTTGGATTCGTCCCCGTAAGGACTCCAACTTTCACCTCACTTTGTCCACGTAAGGACTCCAATCTTTCCACGTAAGGAATGAAACTTTAATCTGTCCACGTCAGGACTAAACTTTTCCACGTAAGGAAACAACTTCTCTTTCCACGTGAGGAATAAACTTGTCCACGTCAGGACTCACATTTCGTCTTGATTTGCCCACGTAAGGACTCCCCTCTTGACTTGCTGAGGAAATAAAACCTTGTCCACGCCAGGAGTCGTGCACCTTCGACCCACTGGGGAAGTGAGACTTGTCCATGTCAGGACTCACATCTTCATCTGATGAAATAATAGAACCTGTCCACGTCAGGACTTGTGCGTCTTCGACTTGCTGGGGAAATAAGACTTTGTCCATGTCAGGACTCATACATTGCCAACAACATGAAGAAGGATAAATTTGTCCACGTCAGGACTCTCGCATCTTGTCATCGCGAAAAACTATAACTTTGCCCACGTCAGGACACACAGTTCACCATTAAGAAGAAAGACATTTGCTGGAAATAACTTGTCCACGTCAGGACACCAACACGAAGAGTAACCAACTTCGTCCACGTCAGGACTTCACCCTCAATCAATACCGAGAACTCGAATCAGTCCACGTCAGGACTAACACATATCGTCACCTGGAAGAAATGTCCACGTCAGGACTCCACATTCCATCAATTCTGAGAAATCGAACCCGTCCATGCTAGGACTAACACCTTTTATCAACCATGAGGAGATAAATCTGTCCACGTTAGGACCCCTACTTTTCTAGCACAAAGAAAACCTGTCAAGAAAATTGTCCACGTCAGGACTCATCTTTCCATGGGTCCACAAACTTCTTATCACTGACGTTACAGCAACTTTAGGCGGACTCTACTGGGGATATTTGGAAACCAGACTACCGGACGCCTGTTCTGATAACCGGCGGTAGCCTCTGAAATCCTGGTTCATGAACCCTTTTAATGCTGACGTAACAACAACTTTGAAGGAAACAATCCGTTGGTCGGACTAGAGACACCTCAACAAGAAACCCTGGCGGGGAAATAAGTAACTCTGCTTGGGGACAAAGAGAAACTTATCCTGCCGACTCTGTGGGGAGTAGTGCCAAAGCTGACACTTTGTTGAATGTCTCATGCCGAGACTTCAAATGTTTATTGATTCACCTGAGCGAGGGCTCTCTCTACCTGCAAGAGAAACAATACTTGAAACAAAAGGTTAGCCAACCTGGTTTATGTTTCAAAATGCGTGCGTTTGACAATGATGTAATGCTCCATTCGACATGGAAATGCTACGCTTTTTTTCATTTGGTGGATGCAAGTATGACACTATATGCCGATGCCAATGCAGACTCGAACTGCCGAGAATACAGGAACTGCTTCAGCAAAATAAAGGCTGAAGATAATGCCAATTCCGCTGGGGATAGCCAGATGCTACAGAATTGTTCCAGCAAAATAGATGCTGGAAGAGTGAAGTCAACTCAGCTGGGAAATTGGGAACTCGAACCAAACATCTCATTGAAGTAACACCCTGCTGGGGACTATAACTCTGCTGGAGGATAGCAGATGCGCTTGGTATGATTGGATTTCTGCTGGAAAGTGAATGGATATCACACGGTATTCTGACAAAATAAATGCCAGGACCCACACCAACTCTTTCGGGGAGAGTCTTAATCTTCGAGTTCCACTGGGAGGAATGAAAGCACTTGCTAAAAAAGAGAACTCCACTGGGGATGGGACGATTCTCTTGGGGAAAATCCGTTGACCCCGCTAGGGGAGAGTAAATGACCCTGCGGGGAAAGGTAAACTGTCTGAATACAGCTCACCAATCTGAAATATTAATCTTCTGAGGCTAAACCCCTCTGCTTGAGATAAGGAATCCTTCTGGGGGACACCACACTGTCTGAACACAGCCTACAATCATGGAATCGCCAACTCTGCTGAGAATAAATGGCTTTGTTGGAGCATGCCTTCTGGATATGCTACGACTAGCTAGGGAATTCGATCCTTCTTCAGGAAGCACATGCCTGACGTGCATGGGGGTCGAGCCTTTCATTACTGCAATCTTTTGATCATCTTCCTCATACGGTTATGAAACCTGCAACAACACAAACAAGACAAGACAAGCCTATGCAACCAAATCGATTCAGGTTAGTGACGTTATTTTCAGTTAGTTCAAAGCTTTAGCAATCGTTGGCAAGGGCCAGTGATGTTATGCACATGCTAGTTTCAGTAAACTTAGGCGTTTATCATGCACAAAATAGTAAAGAACCAGCATCAAGTACTGAATAACATTTTTTATTGATTGGGCCCCTGAATGGGCGGAATTTTGTACACGGGATGTAACTCCTGAAAAGAGGAAGCTACGCAAAGCAAATACACAAGTATGCACAAGAAGCATAAATATTTTGACAAATTAAATTTTGTACACATGTCGGCAACGGGATGCAGACGAACACCACAAACTGATCCTCCTATGACTCACCCGACTCTAATGCTTTCCCGGTATCCACACGTCCGAAGAGATTGTATTTGATAATCGACCCCTCAGGTGTATTCTCCCGCACTGATGCTCACTGTAATATCAAATTCGGACCGCAGTCATTTGCTTTTCACATTCCTAACTTTTGCGTGAACCACCCTTTACGGGTTTTCAGTTCACCGGGATACCCCTTTTTGCCGAAGCCGCCCAGTGTAGGTTTTCAACTTCGCGGGTGTACATTTTTCAATTTATCCCTAACTTTTGCCCGAACCTTTCATTCTGTTTTTGGTTCGCCAGGATGCCCCATTTTTGCCTGGACTTTCTTTTTTCTGTCCAGCGGGTCAATTTTAAGCAAAGTATTTTTTAACTGCGTCCGAATTCACAGGCGACGTAAATTCTTCACCGTCCATGGTGGACAATAACAACGCTCCTCCTGAAAAGACTTTCCTAACAACGTATGGCCCTTCGTAGTTGGGGGTCCACTTGCCCCTGTGATCTGCCTGCGGCGGGAGAATCCTTTTCAGCACAAGGTCGCCGGTCTGAAAGCTTCGCGGATGTATCTTCTTGTCATATGCTTTCTTCATTCGGCTCTGATACAAACGACCGTATGCTAGAGAAGCGAGCCTCTTCTCATCCATCAAACTCAGTTGGTTCAACCTGTCTTTCACCCATTCTGCCTCGTCTAGCTGAACGTCTCGCAATACCCTCAGAGAAGGGATCTCAACTTCCAATGGTAATATCGCTTCCATTCCGTATACTAACGAGAACGGGGTTGCCCCGGTTGATGTGCGTACCGTCGTACGATAACCGTGCAAAGCGAAAGGTAGCATCTCATGCCAATCCTTATAGGTCACCACCATTTTCTGAACGATCTTCTTGATATTCTTATTGGCCGCCTCGACAGCGCCATTCATCTTGGGTCGGTAAGGGGAGGAGTTGTGATGTTCGATCTTGAAATTCTGACAGAGCTCCTTCATCATTTTGTTGTTCAGGTTTGAACCGTTGTCTGTAATTATCCGCTCAGGGATCCCATATCGGCAAATGATATCTCTCTTGATGAATCTGGCCACCACTTGCTTAGTTACGTTTGCGTAAGACGCCACTTCCACCCACTTGGTGAAATAATCGATTGCTACTAGGATGAACCGATGCCCGTTAGAAGCTGTCGGCTCGATCTTTCCAATCATATCGATTCCCCACATCGAGAATGGCCATGGCGATGACATCACATTCAGAGGACTCGGAGGCACATGGATCTTATCAGCATAGATTTGGCACTTATGGCACTTCCTCGCAAACTTGAAACAGTCAGTCTCCATAGTCAGCCAAAAATAACCTGCCCGCAGCAGCTTTCTCGTCATAGCATGCCCACCAGCATGCGTACCAAAGGTACCCTCATGTATTTCCTCCATGAGCAGCTTCGCCTCTTTCTCGTCTACACAACGCAACAACACCAAGTCGTGGTTCCTTCCGTACAAGACTCCATCCAGATTCAAATAGAAATTACTCGCTAATCTCCTGAGAGTCTTCTGATCTTGACTGGATGCCCCAGCCGGATACTCTTTATTCTTCAGAAAATTAAGGATATCAAAATACCACGGTTTGTCGTCGGATGCTTCATCAATAGCAAATACGAAAGCTGGTCTGTCCAGCCGAGAGATAATGATTCTGGGAGCCTCGTTCCAGAAGTTGACTTTGTACATGGAAGACAAAGTGGCCAGGGCGTCAGCCATTTGATTCTCTGCCCGCGGTACGTGATGCAATTCAACTTTGTCGAAGAAAGGCAACAATCTCCTTGCATAGTTCATGTAATGTATCAAGTTGGGCTGACGCGTCTCCCATTCCCCTTTTATCTGATTCACCACCAGAGCTGAGTCTCCGTATACGTCTAAATTCTTGATTCGCAAATCAATGGCTTCTTCAAGCCCCATTATACAAGCTTCGTATTCGGCCTCATTGTTGGTAACGGCAAAGGTCAATCGGGCAGTAAACGGGATGTGCGACCCGTGTGGAGTAGTGATGATTGCCCCTATTCCGCTACCGTAAGCATTCACAGCTCCGTCAAATATCATCTTCCATTTGGAACCCAATTCTGGCCCTTCGTCTGGCAACGACTCTTCACAATCTTTCATCTTTAGGTACATGATATCCTCGTCAGGAAAATCAAACCTCATCGATTGGTAATCTTCAATAGGCTGCTCCGCCGGATACTCAGACAGCACACTCCCCTTTATAGCCTTTTGCGAGACGTATTAGATGTCATATTCAATCAAGACCATCTGCCAACGGGCAATTCTCCCTGACAACGCCTGCTTTTCGAATACATATTTGATAGGGTCCATCTTCGAGATGAGCATGGTTGTATGATTCAGCATGTACTGCCTCAAACACTTGGCGGCCCAGGCTAGCGCGCAACAAGTTTTCTCAAGCATTGAATATCGAGATTCACAGTCGGTAAATTTCTTACTCAAGTAGTAAATCGCATGCTCTTTTCTTCCTATCTCGTCGTGTTGACCGAGAACACAACCCATGCTTCCCTCAAGAACCGTCAAATACATAATCAAGGGTCTACCTGCCACTGGGGGGATCAAAATAGGAGGCTCCTGCAAATACTGCTTTATTTTATCGAACGCCCTTTTACAGGTTTCGTTCCACGTTACAGCTTGATCTTTCTTCAATAACTTGAATAATGGTTCACACGTGGCAGTTAGGTGAGATATGAATCGGGCAATGTAGTTCAACCTCCCTAAAAACCCGCGCACCTCATACTCTGTTTTAGGCGTCGACATTTCTTGAATCGCTTTTATCTTAGCAGGATCGACCTCTATTCCTCTTTCGCTTACGATAAACCCCAGCAGCTTACCCGATCTCACCCCGAAGGTGCATTTGTTAGGGTTCAGTCTCAGCCTGAACTTCCTAAGCCTTTTAAATAACTTCAGCAGATTCACCAGATGCTCTTCCTCCGTCTGGGATTTGGCAATCATATCGTCAACATAAACTTCGATCTCTTTATGTATCATATCATGAAAAAGAGTCGTCATCGCACGCTGATATGTTGCCCCAGCATTTTTCAAACCAAAGGGCATCACTTTGTAGCAAAATGTTCCCCAAGGCGTTATGAAAGTGGTCTTCTCCATATCCTCTGGCGCCATTTTGATCTGATTATAGCCTGAGAAGCCATCCATGAAGGAGAATACGGAGTATTGAGCAGTATTATCAACTAGCACGTCAATATGAGGCAGTGGAAAATCGTCTTTTGGGCTTGCTTTATTCAAATCTCTATAATCCACGCACATTCGAACCTTGCCGTCTTTCTTTGGCACTGGTACGATGTTAGCAACCCATGAGGGATATTTTGTCACAGCCAGGAAACCAGCGTCCCACTGTTTTTGAACTTCCTCTTTGATCTTCACTGCCATATCTGGTCGAGTTCTGCGGAGCTTTTGTTTGACCGGCGGGCATTCTTCTTTCAGTGGCAGACGGTGCACAACCATATCTGTATCGAGCCCTGGCATATCTTCATACGACCAAGCAAATACATCACTATACTCTCTGAGCATTTCAACCAGTCTTCGCTTGATATCGCTCTGCAGCGCGGCACCGATACGAATATTCTTCTCAACCCCTTCCGACCCCAAGTTGATAATTTCGATGACCTCTTCGTGAGGCAGAATGACTCTTTCTTCTTGCTTCACCAACCAAGACAGCTCTTCAGGAATGTCACTATCTTCGACAACCTCTTCTTCGGCCTGAAATACCGGGTGCTCAAAGTCGGGACGAGTCATAGGTGGTTCAAGGATGTTATCTGAAAATGTTATCCTGCAAAAGGAATGGTTAAGTGCTTCAAAATGTGTATAAAGCGAATAACCACGTTGCCATTTTATTGAAAAATACAAAACAAGAAAGGCAGAGATTACAGTATTTGCACATGAAAAAACACCGTTTATTTAATGATTAACACGCAATGTTCATAACAACACAACCCTAAGCAAATCACGATGCCCCGGGCAAGACATCAGATTATTCAACAATTAATAAAGCAAAGCATTACTGTTTAAGAGTCACAGGAACAAGCTCCTGAATGGACTAGTTGCACAGTCTTTGTCCTGGCGTGCTTGGCTGAATCCAGGCATCCATATCACAGTCGCTGTCTCCTTCGTCAGACTCCGAAGCAGCGTTGATGGTTTCATGACATACTCCACTGGCAGAGATGGTTATTGGCCCTCTGAAACGGGGTGGCCCCACAGCAGGTGTTGACGACGGTGGTTGGTATCCCAGCCCGAACCGGTCCATCTTTACAGGAATATCCAGCACTTTGCCCCAACCTTTTGCTTCTCCTGCCTCCACCAGAGCTTGAGCTTCTTTATACGATGAGACGGCTATCTCTGACACTTTGCTCGGCCCGGGACCTTTGTCCTTGATACGCAACCCTTCAAATGCCTGACAGGGCGTTTCGTGGATCTCTCCGTCGACCTCCACATATTTAAATGACGATAGATGGCTGACCAGGATGTCTTCTTCTCCGCATACGGTGACTACGCTGTCTCCGACCATATATTTCAACTTCTGATGCAGGGTAGACGTGACTGCCCCAGCCCCATGAATCCAGGGTCTTCCGAGCAGGCAGCTATATGCGGGCTGTATATCCATGATATAAAATTCCGTGGCGAACACCTCCGGCCCCACCTGTAGAGGCAATGTTATCGATCCAAAGACTGTTCTTCGCGTGCCATCAAACGCTCTGACTACCAAGTCACTGGGCGTGCACAGGATTCCTCTAACATCTAGCTTCATCATCGCTTTCTTGGGCATCACATTCAAAGACGATCCGGTGTCGACCAATACATGCGACATTACTGATCCTCTACATTCGACAGATATGTGCAGCGCCATATTATGATCTCTCCCTTTCGGGGTCAAATCGAAGTCGGTAAAGCCCAAGCTGTGGCCGACATTCACATGTGCCAACACTCCTTCCAGCTGATTTACAGAGACGTCTTGGGGTACGAAGGAAGTATCCAGGACTTTCAACAAAGCATTTCTGTGAGCTTCCGAACATAGTAGCAACGACAGGATAGATATCTTGGAGGGCGTCTGTTGCAGATGCTCCACAATCTTATAATCACTTTTTCGAATCAAGCGCATGAACTCTTCTACATCTTTCGATGCCGCTTCTTTGCCGCTTGCTTGCACTGGGACATTCTCAACCATCTTCCCCTTTCCTTTCGCTAGTCTTTCGGCCTCCACCTCAGGCGACATGAAGATCCTACCACTCCTTGTCATACCTCCTGAACCAACAACGTTGTCTACAGTCTCTGCTGGCTGCTTATTAACATCAATCTTTATTCCGTCACAATACACCTCCAACCCATATGACCATGGGACTGCTTTTGTGTTCTTGTACGGGATCGGTCCGGCCTTAGTTATGGTGATCGGTGGTCGCTGGACCGGTGCCGTTATAGTGATTGTCTTCCGAGGAATCGTTACAGTGGCCACATCACTCTGATTATCTGCTACTGCCCCTGCAGGCTCTTCAGTTGCTGCTCGGTCAAACTGCAATGTGCCTTCATCAATTAAAGCCTGAATGCCTTTCTTCAAATCATCACACCCCCCAGCTAGGGCCCAGCATTCTAAGCAATACTCGTCACATCCTGGATAAACACCCCCTTGCAACAATCTGCTTTTTATCTCCTTCAGCGGCGTCTTTAAATCGTCGACATTCATAATCAGATTCAACCCTTCCTCAGTCAGAATGGCGTTTGCCCCATGATTAGGCATGGGCTTCTGCACTATATTCGGACCTGCCGTTCCGAAGTTGATAGCCTTATTATCCAAAAGATCCTGCACAACGTGCTTAAAGGCATGGCAACCCTCTACATCGTGGCCCGGAGCCCCAGAGTGAAACTCACAGTGCCTGCTTGCATCATAACCATACGGAGGAGTTCCCATTATCGGTGCCAGAGTTCTCTTCTCTACCAGGTTCAAACCCAACAATGTCTGCAACAAATCAGCATACGTTGAGGGAGGCTTCTCAAACACTCTTCTTGGTTTACCACCCTGGAATCTTCGCTGAGCCTGCTGTGCCCCCTGCTGAGGTGGCTGCTGCTGCTGCTGCTGTTGTTGTTGCATTGGCTGCTGCTGAAACGGTTGTTGTTGGTATGGAATAGTAACACTCGCCACCTGCTGCGGCTGATGATATTGGTTTCGACCCCTGCCTCGGCCTCCAAATACTGCGCTTGCCTCGCCCTGACGGCGCCCACCAAAAGCCTTTCTATTACTTCCAGATGCAGTTGATTCCTCAGCCTGGAACCTGCCTTGCTTAATGTTGTTTTCAATCTTTTCTCCCATCAGAATCAAATCTGAGAAACTAGCCAAAGACGTGTGAAACAACTTGTCATAAAACATGCCTGTGAACGTTCCGATGAACATGTCGTTCATTTCCTTGTCTTCTAAAGGAGGACGGACCCTGGCAGCCATATCGCGCCACCTTTGCGCGTACTCTTTAAAGCTCTCACCCTTCTTTTGGGACAGCCCTGTCAATTGGACCCGATTGGGTGCCAAGTCGCTGTTATACTTGTAGTGAGCTACAAATGCCTCTGCCAATTGCTTCCAGGTCTTGATATTAGTTGGCTCCAATCCCATATACCACTCTAGGGAAGGGCCTGACAAACTATCTTGAAAGAAATGCATTAGCATTCTCTCATCAGTTGAGTATGCAGACATCTTTCTATAATAAGCCCGCACGTGCACTTTCGTACATGTGTCCCCTTTATACTTATCAAACGCAGGAGCTTTGAATTTGATTGGCACCCTCAAGCCAGGTACCAGGCCCATTGTTGACATGTCCAAGCCCACAACACTTTGGTTCAGGACCCCCCTCATCTGCTCTTCTAGCATTCTGATCTTCTAGGAGTTATCCATCGGCCCTTCAAAGCCTCCGCCGGAGAAAGCGTCCTCCTGCTGATCTTCTTGCCACATACCATTCCCAGCTCCATACCCATCATATTCATTATTGCGGTCAGCTCTAATCTGATTCATCACCGGGCCTCAGCCTCTATTGCCGTATCCCTGAACACCTCCAGCAGGCCCAAAAGCCATTAACCCAGCGCCGTTTCCATTTCCGAAACCTCCGTAACCCTGATTGGCCACACCATAACCATCTTGCCCAAAACCTTGAGCATTGAAACCATATTTCCCAGCGTTATCGAATCCTTGATCGTTGAACCCGAATCCAGCATTGCCAAAGCCGTTGCCTCCCATATTATCACCCAAGTTGACATCACCAAGCCCAACGTTATGGACAGCAGTCTCGTTCCCAACTCCGACGTTACCGTTCACAGCAGCGGTAGCGTTGTTGACATTAGCAGCAGGTATATTGACTACAGGTGGAGCCACTGGCGTGGGAGTGCCATCTCCATGAACAATATCGACTCGCACAGACTGATGATCCTCGTTACCGTGACCGGCGTTTCTAACGAACAGAGGTTGCACCATGGCTTGCAAATTCTCCTGACCTTTTGCAATAGCTTCCATGGTCTGCATAAAGAGAGCTAGCTTCTCGCGCACATCTTGCATCTCGTTCTGCATTTGATCCATGATTCTTCGACAGTTGGTGCAAGTGGAATAGCGGTGCGGGTGCTGATCTGCAATCCTAAAAATACTGGATACAGGGCAAGAAATAAGACACCATCCAAAGATTACCTGTAATGCAATATGAATATGAATGCAATGCAACGTGTGTCTGTGCATTAGGGAAATTCATTCCCCGATTCTAGTGTGAAGGTGCCGGTGCAATGACAGTGCTAGCAATACAAAGATCGGAGTTGAATCACAGAAAGCCTCATATATTGCAGAGAAACCAACAAGCCCGAAATATAATATCACTGAGAGTACAATGGGAAGGCATGACCTCAACCAACAATCTTGGTGATGGTCAGCACTATGCAAATAAAGCATACAAGTTACTACATGAAATGATCAAACATTCCCATAAGTCTGGTATTCTTCTAGCAACTTCCTGGTCTCCAGATGACTTGGTCGAGCAAGCAGTCCTTCAACAAGTTGGTTTCTTCTCTTAAGAACACGTCACCCGTCTTCAGCAGTTTCCTCCCATGCCCCATCTCCGAAGCGATCCTCTAGTTTACGCTTCTGAGACACAGCTTCATCTCTGCCTTTGATGGCCTTGTTTAGTGCATTCTGGAGACTGTACCGGGTCATCACTTCTTCTTCACACTTCTTGATGCTAGACTTCAACTACTCTTCGAGGTCGGAAATTTGCTGCTTCAACTTATCCTCCCTCTTCTTATTGTTGGTGAGCGTAGCATTCCAAGTCTTATTGCAAGAAGAGATCTCTCGGTGTGCTGCGTCGAGCGCCTTCTTTTTGGATTCCAGCATGTCATGGGAGCTTCTGAACTCTTGCCCCAGACGTTCGCGCTTCTTCCTCTCCTCAGTCAACTCAGCCCCTAGTCTGTTCATTAGCTCAATCTGCTGTTGGAAATCATGCACAGCCTTATTTTTCTCACTGCATATCTGAGCTAGCTCTTGCTCTAACCCTTCGTTGATCTTCATCAAGGCTCCCTTTTCTTTCACAACTTGCTCGTAGGCTTCCCGAGAAACAGTAGTTGGTTCTGCTACCGGAATGGGAACAAGGACTGGTGCATCTGGAAATGGCATCCGTAACTGACTTGCTCTCTCCTGGATCCAAACTCTGTAAGGTGCATAGGCCTGACAGTCGTTCTTCCCTAACAACGGCTTCCCTCTTCGGTTAATACGCGTCCAGGCATGCTGCAGCTTGGCTAGTAACTCCCCCTTCACGTCTCCGGTGAAGTACCGAGATTCCTGTACTTCTTCCTCCCTTGGCGGGTTCTTCAGCGCATATCCGAACTGACGAACCAACAGAGCTGGGTTGTAGTTGATACACCCTTTTCTTCCTATCAGCGGGACATTAGGGTACCCAGAACAACTGAAGATAAGCTCCGATCCCATCAGATCTCTATCAAACCATTCAATGTCTTCAGAAGTTAACCTCATCATATGCTCTGGCCAGTCGGGCGTGATTGCATTATCCACGAAAGGTCCCCTCGAGGGAAGATGGCTCTTGAACCACATATACAGCAAATGTACGCAACAAGAGACGTTCTTGCCTCTCCTGTTTTCATTCCTGTAGTGCATCGAATGGTAAAAGTCCCCGATCAGCGTTGGTACGGGGTTACCAGCAGCAAATAGATGAAATGCATCCATGTCCACGAAGTTTGGGAAGTTAGGGAACAACACTATCCCATAAATGCAGAGGGCCAAAATAGCGTTAAAGACCACCCAACACCCATTCTTGGCGTACTCTTGAGCCTTACCAACCAGAAACTGAAGAGAAAAACCCGGAACCCCTCGCCACGCGGTCATCAACAACTCAGAAGGATTCATGTGCAGGGCCTTGGCTAAATCCTCCAACTTGGGTTCAGCGGCTGAGTGAATAAAAGGAACTGCATTCTGAACTGGCAGCTCAGTAAACTCTACATACTCCTCCATAGTAGGCCCCAAGATAAAGTCCGCAAACGTGAAACATCTCAAAGCCGGGTCATAGAATTGCATTAAGGTGTACAGCCCGTTCAATTCATCATCAGTGGACCTGCGAACTAAACTCAACAGCCGTCCGTAACTCTGCCTGAAGCCTCTACGGACATCCTCATCTGCAAGAGAAATCAGACCCAGGAGTGGAGTAATATCGGGGATAGGTAGCTTATACGCAACTGTCATCCTCAAACCAGCCATGATCAATACTCAGAAGTCCAGACACTAGAACTGGGGGAATGCAAATGCACCTGCAGCACAGACACACGTTAGTAGGATGCAATGATGATGAGTATGCAAATGATGCAATGCAAGTGACATGCAACAGGGACCAAATGCCGTAGCTGAATAGCCTGAACCATATCAAGAAGTCTCAGATAGACTCTCTAGAAGTCCTCAAACCCTGGTCTCAGATAGACCTACAACAAAGCTCCAACAATGGTCTCTGACAGACCCACAACATAACTCTGACTGGTCTCTGATAGACCTCAAATCATAACTCCAATAGGTCTCTGACAGACCTCAGAACTCTTTAACTGGTCTCGGACAGACCTCATAACAAATCTCCAAATGGTCTTTGACAGACCTCATAACTCTCCATAGATACCCAGGATCTCTGATCAAGAAATAACCGGTATCTGAAGGTCTAGTTACCTGCATAACCCCAAACCCTATCACAGGTGGATGTCCTAATAACTGACAAAGGTATGGCATCCTATGCGGTCGTCGGCGTCACAGACTTTCAGGGTTGATGATACGATTCCCAGAAGGAGTGGCATCACCAAATCCTGAAGAGGCCTCACTTAGCCAACTTCCAAATGATCGGTCCCCAGAGTCGACAATCCAACTAACCAGCAACCCAAGCCACCCAAAGGGCAGGACAGGAGGCCAACCAGAAGAACCTCGTCTGAGTGTAGATTTCGCGGGACACTAGGACATGCAAAGCACGTGCGCGCCCACTAATCTCTACTCTAAGTCTAGGTGCACTCAAGCCCAGGTTCGGCTTCTCACTCAATATCAGAACACCCGTCACACCCCAATACAGCAATAATAATCAATATATAATGCTGGAAATAAAGGTCATAAATATAAATCCATACAAAATCCTCGACGGGAAAACAAGCGTTAGGATTGACTCTCTTACGGGACGTTGGATCCCAAATGCATAAGAACTATCGCAGTCCTTAGCATCCAGGGGACGTTGGGTCCCCAGCAGAGTCGCCAGCTGTCGCTACTGCGAAAATCGGCGCCGACTGAACAGAAGAGTCACCACCGTGCGTTATTTATCCCACGGGAGGGAAAGGAAACGCTCAGAGTAAACCTCGCACAACACGGGAAAGGTATGGTCGTCGCAACCAAAACCTAGATTCGGGAGTCGGTTACGCAAGGGGAAGGTATTAGCACCCCTCACGTCCGTCGTACTCGACGGGATCCACGCTTGTTTTCGGGTATGGATTGTTATTCTATCTAAATTAAAGGTCAGGGTTAAAAAGAAAAGAAAATGAAAATAAAATGACTCGGCAAAGTATCGCACTTTATGCCTACGTATTCCCGTCTGGAACGAGAAATCAGAGTCAACGTAGTTCGCCTACCTACGGGAAAGGAGGGGGAGGTTGCTCGCTAGGATATCGCATCCTATGCCTACGTACTTCCACACTGCATGGAAGATCAGAGCAAACGTAGTTCGGGCCACGTACGACACGAGTCTGTTTTGATTGTTTTTATTCCTTCTGAAAAAGGGTTTTTCTGATCAGCAGTCCAACCGGACAAAAATGACGTTTTGATGAGTTCACATTCTTTTACGGAAGAAGTGTCTTTTATTGCGTTGGAAATATTTGTTGTATTTTTCTGTTTGTTTTGAGAAAGGAAGAGACAGAACTCTAACCTACGGTTGCGAAGGGAATTAGACTAACCTAATGTTATCATGCATGGGTTAAGACCTAGAGTCTATCATGCTCCTCTCTTGCACAGAGAGAAACAGAGATCCTAAGGGAATAGACGGAAACAGAAACAATAACAGATATATACAGTAAAGCGGTAAAATGCATGGATGCAGCAATACAAGCGAGGCAAGGGAGTCCCACTCAACCTCGAACCTAGAAAACAATAGGCAAAAGTGAACAGACTTCACTTTCAACCCAACAGGTTAAACAGCAAACAATACCGTCCAGAAAACCAATCAATACATCAGAAATGAAATACAGCAGAAATAAACAGCCACAGCAGCTCTGCACCACATCAGTCTTCAAGTCATCTCCAAACAGCTACAAGCTTCAGCAAGCATCAATCTCCATCTCCGCAGCCTTCAAGCAAGGTCTTTATCATCAATCTTCAGTCTACAATGGCTTTTCTTCAAGTCTCAAACCTCCAAACTGAGGGATCAATCACAAGAGTGAATTAGGTGTTAAGCACTTAGCTGACCACCAAGGGTGGCAAACCAACTACTACTAACACATAAGATATTTTCTCTCAAGAGTTCTATCCCTTAGACAGTAGCACCAAGCCTTCCAAAGGAAGGGGGTGAGTGTCTTAGAGAGACTCTGCATCACAGAGAGGAATGGAGGCAGTCAAGGCCTTCCATGTTTGAGAATCAAGCTTTCTAATCTAGAGCTCTGCCTAGCTCCTAAACCCTAATCTCCTCAACAGCTGCTAGCAGGAATCTCCTCATCAACTCTGGAAGTTGGTCTTCAAGCTCTGGATCTCCAATGGCTTAATAATCACAAGTCTTCAGCTCTCCCACTCCCCAAGCAATCCCAATACCCATACAGACAAACAATAATCCCCAGAGGGCACACCACACCAATCAATCAAATATAGACAGTAATATACCAATAGCAGTAGGGGAATCCTAGTGATTTCTAAGAGATCTAATAACTACCCATAGTCCCTATAGTCCCATATCTAACATATTCAATCTCTAAGTCTTAAGGGAAATGATTCAATGCTCATAAGTCATCACTTTAAACCCTAATTTTGTTCATGTTGTTCTCACCTAAACTAATCACCTAAAATTAATTCCTAAAAATGGGAACTAAATCACCTAAAATTAATTCCTAAAAATGGGAACTAAATTTTATGTACAAGTTAATCTTATCTACTAATCAACCTAAAAAGAATGGGTGAAAAATATTAAATCAACTATTAGAACAAAAATTATCAAATTCATGTACTAAACAAAATATTATTTACACCTAATTAAAAGGAAAATATGCCAAAAATATGAAAATAAAAGGAATTATTAACTTTTTTGTGTGATAATTTTCTTGACCAAATTAAGAAAATAATGCAAAAAGAACCAATTGAAAATATGCATTTTTCTATTTTTTTATGATTTTTGAAAGAATTAATATTTTTTTGAAGAAATAAAATGAATTAAAATTGGAAAGGGGTGCAGCTAGCATGAAAAATCAATTGACATAAAGGATGGGCCCAGACAGGGGGGCGCGCATAGCAAGCGCGTCTGGGCCCAATGACTCAGAAAACATAATAAAAAATTAAAAAAACTCTGAACGGTGCCAATAGCAAGGTTTCCAGTTGAATTGGGATTGGGCTTGGTTTGAGGGGGTGCGCATAGCAAACAATTACAAAGCCCATCAGATTGAGCTTTAATGAAACGGTGCGTAGCACCTTCAGGGTTTCCCTCCGTTTTCATCTTTAAACCAAGGCCGTTGGATTAACTCTCAGGTCCAAGTCAAACACCAGATCCTACGGCTATCCATCATCGTCCCTAAATAACCTCTAGGGTTTCTGAAATTCCACCTCCATGCATGGATTTTCCAGACCTTCGTTCTCCCTTGTTTCTCCATGAAATCACACGCTTCCAAAACCAAAAATGCTCTACCTCTTCCCCTCTACACAGCCATGTCCATAATTCTTTCTAAAACTTAACCAACAATCAAATTCGATGAGTGTAACATTCTGAATCCATCAACATCATCTGTCATCAACCATCTCAATTCTCTCCAATCTTTACCCTAACCTACTCTACACCTTATGCTAATCAATCTGAGCTAAGGATCCAAGATTATCATGCATTATCCTAGGAGTTACAAGCTCCAACAGTTTATGCACTCCATGATCAACCTCCATGAAACTTCTCCAAACTCACCAAAATCAAGCACCTAACTATACCTAACCATTCTAACCTAATGATTCACTATGATTCTGCCTAATTCAGTCAATTCGAAGAGGAACTAACCTGGTGCAAAATGGTGAAAACAGCTATGGAACTCCTTGGATTTGATGCTGGTAATGGTCTGAACTTGATCAGTGAGCTTGTTCTTGACTTCTGTATGCAATGAATTGGACTCAAACCTCTTGAATCTTGCAATTCCAAGTTTCTTGCTTCTTGGATGATGGAAGTGTGTGGCACGATTTCTGCTCCAATCTACCAAATGCTTGTGAGAATTGTGATCTAGGAATGATGAGGATGAAGATCAGATCAAGAATGGTGAAGATTGGTGAAGATTTGAGGTAGTTTGAGAAGCTTTTGCAAAAATGAGAGAAATGTGTGAAACTTGTGGTTTTGAGTAAATGTGATCACCAACCATGGCATGGAGTTACTCATATCAATATATAGGTGAGGTTAGAAACTCCTAGAAGCTTGGAGAAGCTTCCCATGTATGATTTCCCTTGGATTTGGTTTATGTATCTTCCATTACAAGTAACCATGAATAACTCCCAAAATGTGAACCAAGATCAAAATTCTACTTTAGACAATGTTCTCAAAATGATCTTTCCATTCAAAATGACCTATAATTTTGCCCCATTTGGCCAAAATATGAAAAATCTCATTTTTAAGTCCATTTTTATTCATTAAATCCAACAATTTTGAAACCTTGTGCTATGAATCTTTCCAATCTCTCATGGTCACCTTTCTAGACTCAAAATGTCATTTGGAACAAGTTTGATGTTGTAAATATTTTCATTTGAAGCTTCCTTGTAGGAGTTTTGGGCATAGGCTTGAAATGACCTGTAATTCTCAAATGACCAAAATACCCTTGGCTTGCAAAGACCATAAGTAGAGTTCCACAAATCATATGAAGGCATACTATACCATTCTAGAAATCTAAGACAATGAGGAACAACTCTTATGTTTACCAGAAATTCATTTGAAATCTCCTTGAGGGGTAAAAATTGCTTAGAAGTCAAGTCACTTTCACAGACAAAATTTCAGATACCTCAGATGACCTGTAACTTGCAAGGACCATAACTTGAGTTCTATAAATCTCCTTGATGTCTTCCACCACTCAAATCAAAGGTCTTGATATCCTCTACAAGTTCCATGTTGGCCAAGGATTCATTTGAAGCTTGCATCTTGACTTATCTTGCTTGGAAATTTGACCTAAACTAGGGGATTTTACACAGAAACCCTAATTTAGAAACTCCTCTTCTCCTTGATTTCTCTTGAATTCTTCTTAACACATCACCATATCCTCTTCTACATGTCAAATTATGAACCCCACATCTCTCCAATAGCCCTTAATGCCTTTCAATCAGTCAATTGACCTAGGGTTGACCTAGGGTTGATCCAGATGAAACCCTAGTTGACTGTCTTCAACTACAATACTTGTGATCATATCAAGGACTTGCCTCCTTATTCAAATGACTTTCTAAGTCTCCCATGATGCCTAGATACTCCCCATGCTCAGCCCACAGCTCACACTTTCCTTGATGATCCCCAGACACCCTCAGATAGGAGATGGATGCACTTGCTTGATCTATTGACTTCCCAACTTTCAAATTCTTTCTGATGACTTGAATGAGATTGAATTTGGATAATAACCTCTTGATATGCTCATATAGATGAGGATAATGATTGGTCCCCTGTTGGATGACTTGCCATGGTATGCTATGCAGATGATCAGACTATGTACATGACTCTATATGCAAATGCTAATGATATTGAAACATAAACCAAGTGAATAAGGTTGAGCAAATTTTAGGGTGCAACAGTAACGACAATACTGGGAATGGTGGTGATGGACATGTTGTCAACAACAAAGGAAACACTGGGGATGCTGACCAAGGTTTCGTTGACAATGTTGGATTCAGAAACAATGGGTATGGCAATGTCAATCAGGACGGGAACTTCGGGTTCAACAATCAAGGCTTTGGTAATGACGACTACGGCAATAATCAGGGGTATGGCTACGGTAATGGTGGATTCGGTAATGTGAATATGAACGGTGCTGGGGCACTTCCTTTCAACAATGGTTTTGGACCCGCTGGGGTCAATCTGGGGTTCGGCAACCGAGGACAGGGTCCTGTGTTCAATCAGCAAGGATTTGGCCGTAACATGGGTTATGATGGGTATGGAAATGACTGGAATGTGGATCAACAGGAGGACGCTTTTTCAGGAAGAGGTATGGGGCCTAAAGGCCCTATTGACCCTGTTCAGAGGATCAGAATGCTAGAAGAGCAGATGAAAGGTGTGGTTGATTAGAACTCCGCTGGGTTAGATATGACTACTATGGGGTTGGTACCAGGGCTGAGGATGCCATTGAAGTTCAAGGCTCCAACCTTCAACAAATACAAAGGGGATACCTGCCCAAAGGTCCATGTACGTTCTTATTATAGAAGGATGTCTGCGTATTCCAATGATGAAAGGATGCTCATGCATTTCTTTCAAGATAGCTTATCGGGACCATCATTGGAGTGGTACATGGGGCTGGAGCCCGCTCAGATTAAAACCTGGAAACAGTTGGCTGATGCTTTCGTGATGCATTACAAATATAACAGTGATTTGGCGCCAAACAGGGTTCAGTTGCAGAGCCTGTCGCAGAAAAATGGTGAAAGCTTCAAAGAGTACGCGCAGCGATGGCGCGATATGGTAGCTCGGGTGCATCCTCCTTTGGTTGAGAGGGAGATGAATGACATGTTTGTGGGGACGTTTACTGGAATGTACTATGACAAGTTACTCAATGTGTCGATGGGCAGTTTCTCCGATATGATCCTTATGGGAGAAAAGATCGAAAACGGAATTAAAATTGGAAAGATTCAGGCATGCGAATCTACTTCAGCCAGGGGTGCGAGAAAAGCGTTCGACAGAAGACGACAGGGTGATACAAGTGCTGTATTTAGTGGCAGAGGCCAGGGCAGAGGTAGAAATCAGTACATTCAACCTCAACAGATAGCCAGTGTTACTATTCCAATTCCTCAACAACACCAACAGCAACAACAACCGCAGCAGCAGCAAAGGCAGAATCAGGGTCAGGGAAGGTTTCAGAATGTAAAACTGAGGAGGGTTTTTGACAAGCCTCCGTCGACATATGCAGAGCTTCTTCAGACATTGCTGGGGTTGAATTTGGTCGAGAAAAGAACACTGGAACCACCTACAGGACCGGTACTTCCTAGAGGGTACGACGCCAGTAAGCACTGCGAATTCCATTCCGGGGCGCCCGGACATGATGTAGAATCTTGTCATGCTTTCAAGCATAAAGTTCAAGACTTGTTGGACAGTAAAGCCATCAACTTTGTCCAAGTGGGGCCCAATATTGTACAACAGCCTATGCCCAATCATGGGGCAAATGCCATCTTAACAGAAGAAAATTCGAACTTGGTGTTGGATGTTAATGAGTTGAAGACATCATTGAGTGAAGTGAAGAGCAGGTTGCTCATAGGGGGAGTATTTCCGGGTTGTGATGAATATTGTTTAGAGTGTTGGACCCAGCCGGGGGGTTGTGATGATTTGAAGCGAGGCATTCAGGCCATGATCGACGAAGGGACCTTGCAATTTGATCGAACTGCGGTTGAGAAGCCTATGGAGGCATTACGTGAAAAGAAGAATGATATTGCGACGGTGACGATCCCGAGGAAGACTATAACGATAGTGGCGCCCGCCAAGCGGCCAACTATTACGATTACCAAAGCAGGGCCTGTTCCCTTTGAAAGTACGAAAGCTGTCCCGTGGACATACGGTTTAGAAGCGTATTGCAACGGTGAAAAGATTGTGATGAATAGCCAGCCAGCGGGAGCTATTGATAATGTTGTTGGTACGGGGGGCATGACCCGTAGCGGAAGGATCTTTACCTCACCTGAAGTAGAAGCAGAGAGGTTGGCCAAAGGTAAAGCTAAAGTAAGTGAAAGTGGGCCCTCTCATTCGAAAGAAAAGGACACGTCGCTCAAGGACGTAGAGGAGTTCATGAGACTAATCCGAAAGAGCGACTACAAAATTGTTGAACACCTACAGCAGACGCCGTCGAAGATTTCTATCTTGTCGTTGTTGTTATGTTCCGAGGCGCACCGGAACGCCTTGCTGAAAATACTGGATACGTCATTCGTACCCCAAGAAGTTTCTGTAAATCAGTTAGAGGGGGTAATGGCACATGTCAATGCTGGACATAGTCTGGGTTTCACAGATTTTGATCTAACACCCAAGGGTCGGGAGCACAACATGGCCTTGCATATATCGGTGGAATGCCGGGGCACCGTAATGTCGCATGTATTGTTGGATACTGGATCGTCGTTGAACGTATTGCCAAAGAAAGCCATGATGAAGTTGGACATACGAGGAGTTATTTGCACGCCCATCGATTTGGTTGTGAGGGCGTTTGACGGGACGAAAAGGTCAGTGTTTGGGTCAATAACATTACCGCTGCAGGTGGGGCCAAGGATTTTTGATACCGAATTCTACATCATGGACATCCATCCAGCTTATAGCTGTCTTCTCGGGCGCCCATGGATCCACACTGTAGGGGCTGTAACATCCACTTTGCACCAGAAGTTGAAATACATGGTGGTGATAGTGTTGTTACCGTTTGCGGGGAGGAGGATATTTTGGTCAGTCACCTGTCATCATTCAGATATGTGGAGGTCGACGGAGAAATACACGAGACGCCTTGTCAAGCCTTCGAAGGGTTGCGGATTAAAGACAAAGCATAGGGTTCCAGCAAAGTATCAGATGTGGCAGTGTCATCCTACAAAGAGGCTCAGGCTTTAGTGCAGACTGGTGAGACTAAAGGCTGGGGGCAGGTATTGGAGATTCCCGTGAAGAATGACAAGTTTGGGCTAGGGTATCGATCGACGTCGTCAGCTTCGTCTTCAGGAGCGCCCAAGTTCAAGGGACCGGTCACGATTACACCAAGCGGGGTGTGCTTCGAGACTATCAACGCTATTTCCGATGCTGAGGACGGGGATAGCGACTGCGATATGGACGCGTGGATCAAGCCAAGCGTGCCAGGACAAAGTCTCTGCAACTGGTCCATCCGGAAAACTGTCCCAGTGACTTTTAAACAGTAATGATTTGTTTTATCAATTGTTGAACAATCCTATGTCCTACCCGGGGCATAGTGATTTTACATTAGGGCTACTTGATTATGTGTATTGCACTGTTTTAATCATGAAATAAAGGCGTTTTTCATATTCAAATATTGTGATCCCTGTTTTTCTTGTTTTTTTAACAATAAATGGCAACATGGTTATTTGCTTTGTTGGCGTGTTGAAGCGTTTAACCATTTCCTTTGCAGGACTAATATTTCAGATGACATCTCATACGAACCGCCTATGACCCGTTTCGACTTCGAGCACCCGGTATTCCAAGCAAAGGAAGAGATTGTTGAGGATATCGACCTGCCAGAGGAGCTGACTCGTTTGTTGAAACAGGAAGAGAGAATCATTTTGCCTCATCAGGAGGAAATTGAGATTATCAACCTGGGGTCGGAAGAAGTTGTGAGAAATATCCGTATAGGGGCTGCACTGCAAAGCGACATCAAGCAATGGCTGATTGAGATACTGCGAGAGTATAGTGATATATTTGCTTGGTTGTACGAGGATATGCCTGGGTTAGATACGGACATGGTTGTGCACCGTCTGCCACTGCGAGAGGAATGTCCGCCTGTTAAACAGAAACTCAGAAGAACCAGACCAGACATGGCTGTGAAAATCAAGGAGGAAGTTCAAAAACAGTGGGATGCTGGTTTCCTAGCTGTTACAACTTATCCGTCTTAGGTTGCTAATATAGTACCAGTGCCGAAGAAAGACGGTAAAGTGTGAATGTGTGTAGACTACCGTGATTTGAATAAGGCGAGCCCGAAAGATGACTTTCCGCTTCCTCACATTGATGTACTGGTTGATAATACTGCTCAGTTCTCCGTATTCTCCTTCATGGACGGATTCTCGGGCTATAATGAGATCAAAATGGCGCCAAAAGACATGGAGAAGACTACCTTCATTACTCCCTGGGGAACATTTTGCTACAAAGTGATGCCCTTCGGATTGAAGAATGCTGGGGCAACATATCAACGTGCTATGACGACTCTCTTTCATGACATGATGCACAAAGAGATCGAGGTTTATGTTGATGATATGATTGCCAAATCCCAGACGGAGGAAGAGCATTTGGTTAATCTGCTGAAACTGTTCAAGAGGCTTAGGAAGTTCAGGTTGAGACTGAACCCTAACAAGTGCACCTTTGGGGTGAGATCGGGTAAACTGCTGGGGTTTATTGTGAGTGAAAAAGGAATTGAGGTTGATCCTGCAAAGATAAAAGCGATACAGGAAATGCCAACGCCTAAAACAGAAAAAGAAGTGCGTGGATTTTTAGGGAGGTTGAACTATATCGCCCGATTCATATCTCACCTAACTGCGACATGCGAGCCGTTATTCAAATTGTTGAAAAAGAATCAGGCTGTGACCTGGAATGAAGATTGTCAAAAGGAGTTCGACAAGATAAAAGAATACTTGCAAGAACCTCCTGTTTTGATACCCCCAGTGGCCGGGAGACCTTTGATTATGTATTTGACGGTTCTTGAGGAAAGTATGGGTTGTGTTCTCGGTCAACACGACGAGACCGGACGTAAAGAGCATGCGATCTACTATTTGAGTAAGAAGTTCACTGACTGTGAGTCCAGATACTCAATGCTCGAGAAAACGTGTTGCGCGCTAGCCTGGGCCGCCAAACGTTTGAGGAAATACATGCTGAATCATACAACCATGCTAATTTCAAAGATGGATCCAATCAAATATGTGTTTGAGAAGCAAGCACTCTCTGGAAGAATTGCCCGATGGCAGATGGTGTTAACCGAATACGATATACAATATGTCTCGCAAAAGGCTATTAAAGGTAGCATTCTGTCTGAGTACCTTGCAGAGCAGCCTGTTGAGGAGTACCAATCGATGAGGTTTGATTTTCCTGACGAGGATATCATGTACCTGAAGATGAAAGATTGTGAAGAACCGTTGCCGGACGAAGGACCAGAATTGGGTTCCAAATGGCAGTTGATATTTGACGGAGTTGTGAATTCCTATGGTAGCGGAATAGGTGCAATCATCACTACTCCTCAGGGGTCGCACATCCCTTTTACCGCCCGATTGACCTTTCCCGTTACCCATAATGAGGCTGAATACGAGGCTTGCATCATGGGTCTGGAAGAAGCTATCGATTTGCGAATCAAACATCTGGACGTATATGGAGACTCAGCTCTAGTGGTGAACCAGATTAAAGGAGAATGGGAGACACGTCAGCCCAATTTGATACCATATATGAATTATGCAAGGAGATTGTTGCCTTTCTTTGGCATGGTGGAGTTGCATCATGTGCCGCGAGCAGAAAATCAAATGGCTGACGCCCTTGCGACATTGTCTTCAATGTATAAAGTTAACTTCTGGAACGAGGCTCCCCAGATTGTTATCTCTCGGCTCGATAGGCCTGCATTCATATTTGCCATTAACGAGGCTCCCGATGGTCAACCCTGATACTTTGACATCCAGAATTTCCTGAAAAACAAGGAGTATCCGGCTGGGGCATCCAACCGAGATCAGAAGACTCTCAAGAGATTGGCTGGCAATTTCTATCTAAACCCGGACGTCGTCCTATACAAAAGAAACCACGACTTGGTGTTGCTACGTTGTGTAGATGAGAAAGAAGCGAAGTTGCTCATGGAAGAGATACATGAGGGTACATTTGGTACACATGCTGGTGGGCACGTTATAACGAGAAAACTGCTGCGGGCAGGTTACTATTGGCTAACTATGGAGACATACTGTTTCAAGTTTGCAAAGAGGTGTCATAAATGCCAGATTTATGCAGATAAAATCCATGTGCCTCCAAGTCCTCTGAATGTGATGTCATCACCGTGGCCTTTCTCGATGTGGGGAATTGATGTGATTGGAAAGATCGAGCCTACGACATCCAACGGACACCGGTTCATTTTGGTGGCAATTGATTACTTCACCAAATGGGTGGAGGCAGCATCATATGCCAATGTCACCAAACAAGTGGTCGCCAGATTTATCAAACGAGATATTATCTGCAGATATGGCATCCCTGAGCGGATTATCACCGACAACTGTTTGAATTTGAATAACAAAATGATGAAAGAGCTGTGTCAGAATTTCAAGATTGAACATCACAACTCTTCTCCTTACCGGCCCAAGATGAATGGCGCTGTCGAAGCAGCCAACAAGAACATAAAGAAGATTGTTCAGAAGATGGTTGTGACATATAAGGATTGGCACGAGATGCTACCTTTCGCTTTGCACGGTTATCGTACGACGGTATGCACATCAACCGGGGTAACCCCTTTTTCATTGGTATACGGGATGGAGGCAGTGTTACCGTTAGAGGTTGAGATTCCTTCCCTGAGGGTTTTACGTGATGTCCAACTTGACGAGGCAGAATGGGTTAAAGATAGACTGAATCAACTCAGTTTAATGGATGAGAAGAGACTGGCTTCTTTAGCATACGGTCGGTTATATCAGAGCCGGATGAAGAAAGCTTACGACAAGAAGGTACACCCTCGAAGCTTTCAGACGGGCGATCTTGTTTTGAAAAAGTTTCTCCCACCGCAAACAGATCACAGAGGCAAGTGGACTCCTAATTACGAAGGTCCCTACGTTGTCAGAAAAGTCTTCTCTGGAGGAGCCTTGTTACTGTCCACCATGGATGGTGAAGACTTTACCTCTCCTGTGAATTCGGACGCAGTTAAAAAATACTTTGCTTGAAAGTGACCCGCTGGACAGTAAAAAGAGAGTCCATGCAAAAATGGGGCATCCCGGCGAACCGTAAAAAATGAATAAAAGGTTCGGGCAAAAATTAGGGATAAAATTGAAAAATGTACACCCGCGAAGTCGAAAACCTGAAAAGGGCGATTTCGGCAAAAAAGGGTATCCCGGTGAATTGAAAACCCGCAAAGGGCGATTCACGCAAAAGTTAGGGATTGAAAAAGAAAATGACTGCGGTCCGTATTTGATATAGCTTTGCTTAGTGGTTTGGGAGTACCTGGGGGGCCGTCTATCCAAAAACAATCTCTTCCGAAGATCGAGTACCGGGAAAGCGCAGAGTCAAGCAAGTCATAGGAGGATCAGCTCATGGTGTTTGTCTGTACCACATCGCCGACATGTATACAAGTATTGTTTTGTATTTTATTTATGCTTCTTGTGCATATATGTATGTGTGTGTGTGTGCGTAACTTCCTCTTTTCAGGAGTTGCATCCGGTGTACAAAACTTTGCCTATTCATAGGTCTGTTATCAATAAAACATGTTATTCAGTACTCGACGCTTGTTCTTTACTGTTTTGTTTGTGAAAGGCGCCGATGTTTTTGATAAACTTGCACTTGCATAATCTTGTTGGCCTTTGCCAATAATTGCTAAAACTTCGAATTGACTGAAGTAATGTCACGGATACTAACCCGGATAGATTCTGTTGTATAGGCCTGTTTGGTCTCGTTTGTGTTTTGCAGGGTTTTTATCTTTGGAGCAAACAGTCAGGGATTGTTTCCCCAGCCAAAATCTCTTGATGAAGAGCCTGATTTCAGTTGATGTCATTCCTCGGCTAGTCGCATCTTACCCCCAGAGAGTTGGAATGACGTTATCCCTTACCGAATGAGGGATTAGTCTCCCCAAAAGAGTGTCCTTAGGGAAGTTGTCCACAGGATATCCCCAGCAAGTCGAAATCGGTATCCCCTGCAGAGGTCGCGCTCCTCAGTGGAGTGAAGATGTGCACGTTCAATCCCCGACATGGGAGATTCCTGCAATAGTTAACCAAGTTGTTGGTTCGAAAGGATTATACCCGGAGGAGGTTTTTCTTGCTCCCCCACAGGTCGTCATGCCATTGACAGGATGTTGATCCTCAGCAGAGTGGTAACTCTAAATGTGTAAACTATGCCCAGACAGTGTGCTTTTCCTATAAGTGTCTCTTCTTTCCCCAGATGAGTTTGTTCACCAGCAGGGTGGTTTGTTCTTTCCTCCCAGTGGAAATTGACGTTTAATTGCTCCTCGGCAGAGATGGTTGTGTTTCTGGCGTTTATTTCGCCGGAATACTTTGTGATACTTGTTCTCCCCGGCGGAGTTGGCGTTATCCTCATCATTCATGTTGTTGAGACAATACTATCAGAGTGGCCCCAGCAGCTTGAGCCTGCATTTGCATTTGCATATATCGTCACATTTGCATCCGCTTAAACGCTTAGCATTTCTGTGCCATACGGAGCATTACGCCATTTTCAAACATACGCATTTTGAAGCATAAGTCAAGTTGGCTACCTCTTTGTTTTCAGGTGTTCTTCCCTGCAGGTAATTGGACTTCTTGTTCAGGATCGTTTTTAGATATTCAGATTTGTAGCATGAGATATGTGATGATAACGTTCGTCCTGTCATGCGTTCCCTTATCAGAGGTGCTTGATTAATTTCTCTTCTTCCCTAGCGGAGTATTCTTTACACGGCTTCATAATTGGACTTTGGAGTTGTTGTCAAAAATTCCCCAGTGGAGTGTTCCCTCAGGTTGCTGTCACGTCAGCCTTTTAAGAAAAAGATTTCAGAGATTAGACATCTGGAGTCATTACTCGTCGTCAAGATGAATGTCTGGCAGTTGACGTCAAAATTTCCCCGGCAGAGTTCTCCCCGATTTGCTGTTATGGCTTCATAATTAGACTTTGAAGATTGTTATGTCAGCATTTTACTACTTCATAATTAGAGTTTGAAGTTGTTACCATCATGATATGGCTTCATAATTTGACTTTGAAGTTATTGTCAGTTCTGAAGGGCTTCATAATTTTGAAGTTGCTTTCAGCAATCAACGGCTTCATGAATAGACTTTGAAGTTGTTGTAAAAGAGAGATTTCAGCGATTTGACGGTTGAAGTCATTACTTGTTGTCAAGGCTTCACGATTTGACTTTAGAGTTGTCGTCAGCAGGTTAAAGAGAGATTTCAGTGATTTGACGGTTGAAGTCATTACTTGTTGTCAAGGCTTCACGATTTGACTTTGGAGTTGTCGTCAGCAGGTTAAAGAGAGATTTCAGCGATTTGACGGTTGAAGTCATTTCTTGTTGTCAAGGCTCCCCAATTTGACTTTGGAGTTGTTGTCAGCATTTTAAAGGAAGATTTCAGCGATTAGACGGTTGAAGTCATTACTTGTTGTTACGACTTCGTAATTTGACTTTGAAGTTCGTCAGCATATTCCATGATTAGACTTTGGAGACGTTATCACTGTTACAATGGCTTCATAATTAGGCTTTGAAGTTGTTGTTAGAATTTCCTCGGAAGGAGTTTAGAGGGCTTCAGGATTTGACTTTGAAGTTCAATAGAGTTTTCCTGGAACTGCTGTTACGTCAGCATTGCACGGCTTCATAGTTAGACTTTGAAGTTCGTTACATCAGCGCTATAAGGCTTCATGATTTGACTTTGAAGTTGTTGTTGGCATTTTTAAAGGGAGATTTCAGCGATTAGACGACTGAAATCGTTACTTGGTGTCACTGCTTCATAATTAGACTTTGAAGTTGTTAGCAGCAATGGATGGCTTCATAATTAGACCTTGGAGTTATTATCAGTTTATACGGATTCATAATTCGACCTTGGAGTTATTGTCAGTGTTAAACAACTTCATAACTAGACTTTGGAGTTGTTGTTATGAATGCCCTAGCGGCTTTTCCTCGCGTAGCTGTTATGTCAGCGTTGCAAACTTTATGATTTGACTTTGGAGATCGGCGTAGTTTTCTTCGAGTGGCTGTTACGTCAGCGTCACACGGCTTCATAATTAGACTTTGGAGTCGTCGTTAGCGATTCCCCAATAGAGTTTTCTCTAGCACCTGTTACGTCAGCATTGTGCTGCTTCATAATTAGACCTTGGAGTTGTCGTCAACATCAAATGACTTCGTAATTAGACTTTGGAGTTCTTCAGCGGTACCGCATCTTCATGATTAGATTTTGGAGTTGTTGTCCGAAGGTTTTGTCCGCATGGAATAGCTTTATAAGTAGACTTTGGAGTTGTTGCCAGATTTTTCCCCACAGAGTTGCTTGTTGAAGTTTCTCTTATCCGGCCATCGGAGTATTTTCTTCAAGTTTGTTGTTCCGTCAGCGTCACAGGGTTTCATAATCAAAATTTCAGAAGTTGTCGCCTGTTGTCGAATAGGTGCCCGACAGTTAATTTCAGAGCATCCCTAGTGGGTTTGGCCACTGCAAAGATAAGGCGGAGTTATTGTCCAGTATGATTGACTGAATTGGATTACTATTGGGTGGAAGAATTCGATCCCCGATGAAGTCGCCGTGATTTCTTCGTGTTGACAAAATACTAGTATCCCCAGTAGAGCCCTCCTCAAAAGCGTTTGTAGGTTGGGACCAACGGAGTTAATTACTGCAGAGATAAGCAGTTTCCTGTGATTAGACAGAAATGTTTCCCAGTAAAGTCGACGAATTTATTGCCTATGGTTGATAGGACCTCCTCGTGTTGGTAAGAGGCGGACAACTCATCCCCAGCGAAGTAGCCGGGATTTCTTCGGGTTGACGAAATGTTAGTCCAGTTGTGGACGGAGGTGTTTTGCGAAGATAGTTCGATACCTGTGGCGTTACACAGGTGGTTGATGTGGGAATCAGAGTTATTATCAGACATTGAATCAGTTGTTGCCGTAACAACCAAATTCAGTTGGTGGATGTCGGTCCCCAAGTAGTGTGCAGTTTATTTCTGCGGTTGGCAAATTTTCGGGTTCATTTGGTATTCAACCGTCTTCTACCTTTGAATGTTTGAAGTCGTTCACTCTTCAACCCCTCAGGTCCAAGCCGTTTGAATAGGGGCAGCTGTTGCACCCCAAAATTTGACCAACCGGTTCCCACACCTGGTTTATGTTTCGACGCATTTTGCATTCGCACTCGCATACTGCATACATTGCATTTTTTCAGCCACTTCTGATTTTATCGGGAATACAGCCTCCCCTGGCGTTTCAGGCAGTTCAGGCCAGTTCAAATAAGCGTATTTTGAGATTTTGCACTCGTCTCGGTGTTTTCAGCTCTCGCTGTTATTTTTGAGGATATCTCGGTGTCCGGTTTTTTTGCCGCTTATTTCAATCTGGTCTCGCGTTCTCTTTTATTTGAATTAATTTCTTTAATAGTTTTTTTTAGATTTTTAAATAGGTTTTATTATTTTCTATAGTTTTTGTTTTAGATTTTTAAATAGGTTTTATTATTTTCTATAGTTTTTGTTTTAGATTTTTAAATAGGTTTTATTATTTTCTATAGTTTTTTTTTTAGATTTTTAAATAGGTTTTATTATTTTCTAGAATTTAAATAGAGCCTTTAGTTGTTTTTAGAATTTTTTAGTAGCTTTAATAGCATTTTTTTAGAATTAATAGAATATTATAGATTTTATAGAATAAATAGTTTTGATAGCTTTTAATAGTTTTCTAGGATTTTAATAGATTTTATTGTTTTTAGAGTATTAATAGATATTAGTTTCTTTTTAGAATAATATAGTTTTATTAGTTTTATTATTGATTTTATAGATTTTAATAGATTTTCAATATAGTTCAAGAAATTAAATAGATTTTTAATAGATTTTAGCATAGATAAATAGATGTAATTGAATAGTTAATAGTATAGATCTTTTAATAAATGTTAATTAGATTAGTGTTTGGTTTAATAAGTTTTCTTTTAATAGATTTTGTTAAAGTCTTTTAGATTAGTTTAATTGGAATTAGCCTTCATTAATAGTCTTTAATCCATTCTCGTTTTATTAGTTTAATCATATCATTAACTGAAGTTGTTTGTTAATTTCCGTTTTAGTCCTTAATCATTCATTAGTCCAACATTAATCAATTTTCGTTTTCATTAAGTCATGTTTAGTCTGTTTTCATTAATCAATTAATTTTCATTTCATTAAGTCTTAGTCTAAGTAATGGGCCAGATGTCCAATTCGTAGGGCCCAGTCCAAGTATTCGCCATGTGTCATTATATAAGCAATGCCACGCGTGTTCTTCCTTTTTCGGCCACCTCACCTTTCACTCTCTCAGAAGCTGCCAACACACATTTCCACTCACTCTCTCTGCCACTTGGCACTCTCCACTATCCTTTCTCCTCTCCACGCGTCTCACTCTCTCTTCCCTCCACCCCACGTGTCTCTCCTCCACCACGCCTCTGCTTGCATGCGCAACAGCTGGCTTCCACTCACTTCCCTCTCACCGGAAGCCATGCAGCCGCCCCCGGTAACAGCAATGGCCACCGTACCCGTCGCCGGACCACCGTAACTCCTCATCGGAAACCATAACCGTCGCCAAACTCGCTGGAAACTGCATTTTTTCACCAGATCGCCGGAAACTGCAGATCATCAACGATCTTCATCGTGTTCTTCACCAATAATCTCTAGATATTTCATAATCGCCAGAATATCAAGAAACTCTTCAAGAAATTTCCAGAAGTTCATCATTGATCTTCATCAGCATCAGTTCAACGATCTCATCATCGCCTTTGTCATCCGTTTATCTCAAATCTCCAGAACTTCAACACCTTCAACAGATTTTTTTTGTCCTCAAGAAATCTTCAAACGATATCATCAAAATCATCATCAGGTTCGTAGATCTGCAGTAGACATTCGAGATCTTCATGCATGTTCCATAAGCTTCAACAGATCTTCAGCGAATCTCCATCTCCTTTGAGTTTCTTCAAGATCATCATCAACACGCACTTTCATCAGGTCCTCGCAAGAATTCCACCAACATCGAACATCTTCAACGAGGAATTCCCCAGAAACGTTGATCCTTCAAAGCTATTTCACACGCTCGTCAGTAGGAACGCGCATCTTCAGAGGATCTTCGCTCATCAACGCCTCCAGAACACATCATCTTCGTAGCGTCTCCAGGTTCTTGCTTTGAACTTGTTAGTTTGGTAGCTTATTTGTTTTTAGCTGAGAAACTAGGTGTTGTTAAAATGCGAACAGAGATTGACGAGATGGTTCTTGTGAGAGGGAGGTTAGGGAAGGATAGTTGGAGCTGAGAGATAGAATCCGGTGAGAGTTTGTGCGAGAGAGGGTTTGTCCGAGAGAATCAGAGAGTTGGGATTGAGAGAGTGAGGTTACGCTGTTAGGTTTGAGAGGGATGATGAACAGTAGGTAGAGATTTTGAGCGGATTAGGGTTTTAGATGCTGATAGTAAGGAATGATGGTGGATACGGGCCTCAAGCACAAAGTGTGTTTTTGATAGCTCCCCCCCGTTTTTCTTATCGCACCCCCTTCCCCGTATGTGCGTGTGTTGCTGGTGGGCTTGGCCCAGTGTTATTGTTTTTTTGCTACTGACACCCCTGCTAGAGGCCCAAATCAGGTTAACACAGGATTTTGTTGCTATTTGACACAAGGCTTTACCAATTTTCATTGCATTTTCTATTGTTTTCTGAATTTCGCTTGGGCCTCAATAACACATTGCTATATGCACCCCTCATCTGGGCCCAGTATGGAAAGTAACTGCATCTGATTGCTATTCATCACGTTAGTTTGTATATTTTTAATTGATTTTCTTGTATTTTCATGTTTTACCTAGGGTTAGAGATTAATTCATAATAAATTGAAAAATGATAATTTTAGGATGAGACTTTTTTTCCTGGTTCCCTTAGGATCTCTAGAATTTAATGAAACCGAAAAATATTAGTTTCATGCATTTTATATTTTTTGGCATATTTTACCATTTTAATGCTTTTATTTTACTTTTGTTTGATACTTTATTTTCCTGAATTTAGTATGAGAGTTTGGTGAGGAATTTTGGAGTGATTCTTGTGAGGTTGATTTGATTAGGAAATAATGTACCCTTAGGAATTTTTTCATATTTTTGTCATTAAAATTTAGGTTAGTTTGAGAGGTGAATAGGAGAGGTGCTAGAATTAGGGTTTTAACACAACTAGTTGTAGTTTAGGGCATAGTTTGGGGACTTAGGGTTTGATTTAGGCCTTGGGATTTATATGGGGTATTGGGTATAGGGTTAGGTTACCTTAGAAATTTACCTAGGATTTTATGATGAGTTTTGTAATTTTATTTGATTTTTGCAATTGGTGTGATGTTTGTGGGTTTCTCCCTTGAATATTTGGCTTGTTCATTTTGTGTGGTGCTATTTTGGGTGTGCTTTTGGCTTGGGCTGTGCTTGGATGAATTGAATATCAAATGAAGTTGCTTTGGATGGCTTGAAGAAGCTTGGAGTTGAAGTTTGCTTCTCTGTTGGTTTGCTTGTCAGGAGCTTAGGGATTAGGGCATTTAGGGAGAGCAGTAGATTAGTCTTATTTCTTCTTTCAAACATAAAGAGCTTCTTGTGCCTCTATCCTATCCTATGATTCAAAGTCCTCTTAAGGAATTCCATCTCTCCCTTGGAGGGATGATTGGCATGCCTTAAAGAGTAGAACTTTTGAGGATATCCTTCTTTGCAGATGATGGTTTCTAGTGATTTCCTTTGGTTTCCACTAGCTTCCATTCATTATAACTTGATCATAATAACAGATCTTTCTTGGTGGAGCTTGCCAGAGCTTGGGGATGAAGATATAAGATGTTGAAGATGCCTTTCATGAGGATGGCTTGAAGAGGGAGTGGTGTTACTAGCAACTTTGCTGTAGGAGCTTGCTGGAGGATTGAAGCTGGGGTTTACTGTTGATTTTGAGCTGGGATTTTCTGCAGATGTGGAGCTTAACTATTTAGGTTTGAGGAGCCTTATTTGAAGTGTGCTTTCTCTTCCCTGGAGGTTGGAGATTGAAGCTTATTGGAGTTTGAAGGTTCTTGCTGTTGCTGTCAGAGCTGCTGTTTGCTGTAGGAGTTTGGTGCTGCTGCTTAGGCTGCCTCCTCTGCTTTGGGGTTTTGTTTTCTGTATTGTTTGTTGTCTTGTTTAGCTTGCCCCCTAGGTTTTAAGTGAATGTTGATTCATTTTGCCTGTTGTTTTCCCAGGTTCGAGGTTGAGTGGGACTCCCTTGCCTCACTTGTATTGCTGCATTGCATGCATTTTACTGTATTTGCTTGCTTTCTTTTCTGTTTATCCCCTAGGATCTCTGATTTCCTCTGTGCAGGAGGGAATTATGACAGACATTAGGGTTCTTATCCGTGCATGACAACATTAGGTTAGTTTTTATTCCCTTTTCAACCCTAGGCTTTTTAGAGCTTCTTTCTCTTCTCATCTCGAAACAATCAAAAAACACAATAACATTTCAAACATAATAAAAAAACAGTTCTTGCGTACAAGACTGAAAACAAATCAAAGTGTCATTTTTGTCCGCTTGGACTCTTAATCAAGAAAAACCCTTTTTGAAGGTAATAAAAAACAGTCAGACAAGCTTGGGTCTTCCGTAGCCCGAACTACGTTTGCTCTGATCTTTCATGCTATATGAAAGTACGTAGGCATAGGATGTCGTATCCTAGCGAGCAACCTTCCCCTCCTTTCCCGTAGGTAGGCGAACTACGTTGACTCTGATTTCTCGTTCCAGACGGGAATACGTAGGCATAAAGTGAGATACTTTGCCGAGTCATTTTCATTTTCTTTTCTTTTTAACCCAGACCTATAGAGTAGATAGAATAACGATCCATACTAGAAAACAAGCATGGATCCCGTCGAGTACGACGGACGTGAGGGGTGCTAATACCTTCCCCTTGCGTAATCGACTCCCGAATCCAGGATTTGGTTGCGACGACCATTCCTTTCCCGTTTTGCGTTAGGTTTACTTTGAGCGTTCCCTTTCCCTCCGTTGGGATAAATAACGCACGGTGGCGACTCTTCTGTTTAGCCGGCGCCAATTTTTGCAGTAGCGACAGTTGGCGACTCTGCTGGGGACTCCAACGGTTCCCTACGCGAGTCAGTTCTAGCGGTTGTTTTCCTGTCGTGGGTTTTGTATGGATTTACATTTCCGTCTTTACTTTCCGCATTTTATTGTCAGCTTTATATTGTTATTGCTGTTGTGGGGAGGGGGTGATCTGTTGAGAGATAAGCCGGACCTGGGCTTGAGTGCACCTAGAATTAGTTGTGGAAAGTAGCGGGCGCATGCATGCTTTGCATGTACTAGTGTCCCGCGAAATCCACGCTCGGACGAGGTTCTTCTGGTTGACTTCTTTTTCAACCCTTTGGGTTGAGGGGGTTGTTGGTTAGTTGGATTGTCGACTCCGGGGACCGATCATTTGGAAGTTGGCTAAGTGAGGACTCTTCAGGACATGATGATGCCACGCTTTCTGGGTATCGTATCATCAGTCTTGAAAGTCTGTAACGCCGACGACCGCATAGGATGCCGTACCTTGTGTCAGTTGATAGGATACCTACCTGTGAGAGGGATTGGGGCATGCAGGAAACTTGACCTCCAGATTACCCGGTTTTCTTGATATTGGATCAGTATGTGTGGTTACTTGGGGTTCTTCATCAGGACAGTGTTATAGGTCTGTTGAGACCAGGTTGGAGCATTGTTTTAGGTCTGTTGAGGCCCGATTGGAGCATTGTTATAGGACTGTTGAGACCAGGTTTGAGCAGTATTGTGGGTCTGTTGAGACAGGGTTATGGATGGATCTCTTCAGCAATATATCACTTGATCCCTGTTGCATGTTTGCATATTGCATTGTTGCATACTCATTTTGCATATCATTAACGTGTGTTTGTGCTACAGGTGCATTTCATACCTTCTGATTCTAGTTGCCCGAATTTCTGTCTGCTGATATTATGGATACTCTGAAGAAGACTGTGGCTTACAAGTTGCCTACTCCTGATTTTTCTTCTTTGCTTGGTTTGATGTCTTTAGCTAATGATGATGTGAAGATAAGCTTCAGGAAGAGTTATGGGAAATTGCTTAGGTTGGTTTGCAGACCATCCATGTATGAGCGAAACAGATTGTACGCGCTGATGCAGTTCTATGATCCCCCGCTGAGGTGTTTTACTTTCCTTGACTTCATTTTGGCTCCGACCATGGAGGAATATGCTGAGATCTTGGAGTTGACCATTCAGAATAGGGTACCCTTCATTCATATGGGTGCTGAGCCCAAGCTGGAAGATTTGGCTGTTGCTTTGCACTTAGACTCCTCCGAGTTGCTGTTAACCTCGTGGAATGGAGTTTCTGGGTTTTCTCTCAAGTTCTTGGTTGGGAAAGCGCAAGAGTATGCCAAGAGTGGCTGTTGGGTTGTGTTTAATGCTATCCTTGCTTTGTGTATCTATGGCATTGTACTATTCCCTAATATGCATGACTTTGTTGATCTGGATGCATTCCATATATTTGCTTCAGGAAATCCTGTGCCTACTCTGATTGGAGATTTCTATCACTGACTGCATTATAAGAACGAGAATAGGAGGGGTAAGAACGTCTCTTGTTGTGTGCCTTTGTTGTATCTGTGGTTTGAGAGTCACCTGCCCAAGAAAGGTATTTTTGCTGAGTCTGCAGATACGGTGGATTGGTCTGAGCATCTGATGGGACCTTCTTCAGAAGATGTTGTCTGGTTTGATAAAGATTTACTGGGATTTGAGATTATTTACAGCTGTGCCGGATATCCTAACGTTCCTCTGATTGGGAGGAAAGGGTGCATTAACTACAATCCATCATTGTTGATCAGGCAATTCGGTTATGCTTTGAAAAGCCCGCCAAAAGAGGAGGAAGTACAGAGCCTACGTACTCTCAACAGATATGAGAGATCAGAGCTTACGTAGTTCGGGATAATACGACTTACATGATTAGATTCATCTGTTTTTCCGAGTAGGGTTAACAGGAAGTTCCAGCAGTTTGGTGTATGCATCTCACTCGTCAGAGACTCGTGTGTTACCGTTTGTGGTAGAACTGAGAGTTAACGATACTCTTTTCTTCAGAAAAGTTTTCCTTGAATTAATGGCCCTCGTGGCAAAAAGAAGGTTTGAAGTTTGTTTTCTGTCTTTTACAGAAGAAATGTTTTTTTATGGATGTCTGTAGTTTGTACAACACTAGAGACTATGACTTAGGAGCGAATGCATCGGATATCGTCCGAAGGACATATACTAAACACTCTATATGATTGAGAGGAGACCGCTCAATTATCATTTCCCAAGTAGCTTAAGGCTCGTAACGTGCTTGTACTAACTTGCCTTTATTATTTTTTTTACTGTTGTTTTGAGGTGAGAAGAGAACGAACTCTACGGGGAAACTGTCAAGTCCTAATGTTGTCATGCCAAGGATTCATCCTATGGTTGAGTTTTGAAACAGGGAACTCCTAGATGTTATCATGCATAGGTTACAACCTAATTTTCTATCATCACTTCCTTATCAAAGGAGGTGAGAGCCCTAGGGGATCATGTCAATGGGAAACAGACAACAGATAAAGCATCAGCTAAACAGATAAACAGGAAAGAAAACAGTAAATATGCAAATGCAATGCAACAATACAAGCAGAGGGAGACTCACTCAACCTCTTAGCAATCAAGCAAAGAAAACAGGCAACAGCAGACAAGCAAAGGGAACCCAACTCAACCTTTATATGCAAATACGTCAATTAGAAAGAGAAAAACAACACACAAGCAAGGGGAGGATCACCTCAACCCTTAAGGCAAACAAGCAGAGGGAGACCCACTCAACCTCTTAATGCAGTCATGCACCTACACTTAGACTATCTAAACATGAACTATCCTAATGCAACACACCACTCAATCATGAATGAAGGCAAGGATTTATGGCAAATAAGGAATTCATTCCACAAGTATACAAACAAGGCTTCTATCCTAAGGAAAGAAATTGAATGTTGGGAAGCAAGGGTAAGGTCCACAGGAACTTGCCACAGACACTCAACCAACTAAAAGGGATTTGGAGATTTCTTAGAGGTTTGACTCCTTCAGGAGATTTGCAAAATTCCCCCCACAGGAGGGACTATGCTACCCCAAGAAGGTTCCTAAAAGGATTGGAGAAGATTAGGAGAATGAAGATGGGAAGAAAGGTAAGGTTTACAGGAACTTACCACAGGCACTCTGTAACAGCCCAAATTTCATTAAATAATTAATTGTGTTAATTAATTGATTTATTTGGATTATTCTAATTATTTGAATAATTAGATGTTTGTTTAATGGATTGATAGATGTTTTGAGAAAGTAAATATAAAGGAAAGAAAAGAAAAGAAAAGAAATAAAAGGATATAAAAAGAGGATTGGAGAGAAAGAGAAAGATAGAAAGAAAGAAAGAAAAGAGAAAGAAAGAAGAAGAGGAGAAATGAAGAGGAAAAAGGGAAAACTTGGAGAATCATCAAGAACCGACATCAAAGCTCCGATTAATCGAGGTAAGGGTGAGAAACATTGCTATTTAATCATTGTATGCTATTATGTATGTTGGGTTTGGGTTTGTGGATGTTTTTCATCACTTTTCAATTAGGGCAAATGTTGGATTAATCGGTAGATTGATGATTTAATCGGTTGGAACTGAGTAATAATGCCGTAGAATAGTCGGGTAACATGTATTGATGTTGTTTGTACTGATTTGGATGTGTAAGAGAGGGTTGATGATGGATTGGTGAAGGAAAAGACAGAATGGGGTTCTGTTCTGCGCAGGTTCGCTGGCTCTCGCCAGGCGAGCGAAGGCGAAGCTTCGCCAGGCGAAGCCTAGCGAATGTTGGCGAATAATTATATTTAAGTCCCAGTAGACTTTGCTGGTGGGTTCGCCAGGCGAAGTTGGATAGCGAAGGTTCGCCCAGCGAAGGTGCTGGCGAATGGTGGCGAATGAAGTCAGTAGCTACTGACTTGGGCTCGCTGGGAAGTCTCGCCAGGCGAAGCCTAGCGAGTGTTCGCTGAGAGAGTTCGCCAGGCGAAGGCCAGGCGAAGGTTCGCTGCGAGGGTTCGCCAGGCGAATGAAGGCGAATGTGGCAGTATATTTTCTTTGCTGTGTTATCCAATGGTGATTGTTTGGTTGATTCGCATATGTTTATACTTCTATGTTATGAATGAGTATGTGAACTATTATGATAACATGTGTTGTGGGTAGCCTTCGGGCGTGAATCCTAGAGTTGTGATATAAATGATTAATTGTAATCGGTTAAAATACATGAGAACATAATGATGATTATGTGTGTATTAATTGATGAGTTTGTGAATGTTTGATTGTTGTGTACAATTATGTAATAAGTATGCAGGAGAATATTGTGGAAATATGTGTGCATAACTTATAATTGTATGATTGGTATTGTGATGTGTATACCTTGTATGAGATGGCATGAGATAAAGAATAAACATACTATGAAAAATGTGTTGTGGATGCATATTGTTTATATGCGATTGTATGTTAAAAATACATGAAGAATGCATGAGAGTATAATGATGGATATGCGTGCATTGCTTGCTAAATATGATGTTGTATTGAATTGTGAATATTTGTGGATAATGCATGGGAACATATCGCGGATATGTGTGCATTGTTAATAATTGTATGAGATGCATGGGAACATATCGTGGATATGTGTGCATCGTTAATAATTGTGAGAAATGCATGGGAACATATCGTGGATATGTGTGCATTGTGTGATAGTATTGAATTATGAATACGTTGATGATTATTATGATATGTTGTGTGTGCAATCATGATATAATTCACGAAGGGGTGAATTATTCGAATACATGGGAATATAATGGTGAATGTATGTGTATTGTCTAATGAATTGTGAGTGCATATTTGTATGCGATTGTTGTGTAAATGCATGGGAACATATGTGATATGTGTGCATTGTTGTTGAATATGATGATGATGGGAGAAATGAATACATTGATAAATGTTTGATATATGTTGTATGTGCAATCATAATGAAATTCTCGAAGGGGTGAATTATTCGAATGCATGGGATTAAGACGCGGGAACGGTCTTAAGTGAATTTATTGTGATTGGTTGATTGTACATGCATCATTCAGTCAAGAGGCAATGTCTGTTAGTTTCGTGGAAACTAGTGGCTTGTCCCAAACCTAGAAGGGTGGGTTTGAAGCCTAGGGGACGGGCTTGGTTGTTATCGGTCTAGAAGGGTGGACCCGGTTTAAAGTAAAAACCGAAAAATGATAACGAGTTATCGGTCTAGAAGGGTGGACCCGGTTTAGAGTGAAAACCGAAAAAAGATAACGTGAGTCGGTACCGCATAGCATTGAGTTGCATTGAATATGTTGAGTCACATTGCATAATACTGTTGTTGTATAGATGTGCTTGTGAATGATTGTGAAATTAAGCATGAAGGGATGTGCTTGTGGATGTTCATAATGTTGATATATGTGAACGTGATATGATTATGATTATGAGAATGAAGTGTGGTGAGAAATGTGAATATGTGCTATATGATACCTATATATACATGATTTTATGCTTTGATTATTATGGTAATATTTCTCACCCTTCTGCTGTTTTATAATGCTCTATGAGGCATTGCAGATTAGGTTGCTGGAGGCCTTTATGAAGTTCTGCTTGTAGTTCGAGGTCCCTACGTGTGTAGCGGTTTAGTAATTATTTATGGGTCGAGTCATGCTCTGGTATTGTAACACGGGGATCGATTGCTTACGTTTTAGGATTACATTATGTAACCTAAGTTATGTTTTCATATTTGGAGTAATTGATATAATGAGATGTTGGCCTTAGTGCCCGGAGATGTTGATTTTATATGATGAAAGTAAATGTTTCTTTTAAAGGATTTTCATTAATGAATCCGCTGCTGCATGCAAACTGAAATTTTGTAAAGCATGATTATTTATTGAAATATTAATGAGCATGACAGATTGTTTTAATGTGGTGCAAGTTTTGTGTGACGCCCTTTTTATTTGAATGCATGTTAATTTTACTCTGATTATGCATATATTTTCCGTGGGGTTTAGAAGGGTGTTACATTAGTGGTATCAGAGCAGGTCGGTCCGTCCGGCCAAGTTGTCTAATGTTATTTGTTCCCTTGTATGCGACATGTGTGTGAAAACACTGTCGATACATGTTTGTTGTTTAATCTTTGTTTGCAGAAGTGGGAATAATTAAAGTGGGGGAGAAGCTTGTGATCCCTTAGAAGGCTGCAAGTGTGGAGTTGTAGCTTAGTCTGTAGTTAAACGCTATTATAGTTTGGTAAAGATGGTCTATGCCCCATTATGGTTTCGGCTGTCTATTGACAAATTGAGGAACTGATCACCCTTAATCTCTTGTTGATAGTAGTTGGGATTGTGTTGGATGGGATAGATGTGTCTTGCAAGCTTAGATGGCGTGGTGCAGTGAATTGTCTTGAGTAAAGCCGAGCACTTGAGAATTGTTTTGACGAGTCGGTGTAGGACAATGATGAGATGTTTGATTTCGATGGAAATATTGAGTATTGATGGAAGTGGAGGAGTTGTCGGTTTACCGTTTGATTGTGGTAGTCTGAGAATTTTCCTGACAAGATAAGGGTTAAACAGCCAAGACGTGAAGTTGAGTTGTGATCGACTTAGTTGCGGAGAATAATCAGATATTGGAAGCTCCATGTTATACGTTTGTTTGAGTGGCCAAGGAATTAAGATTGATTGAGTAGTGTTGAGAATTATGTCTGGTGTGTGTGCTACGGCAACAAATTGTGGAGTTGAGTATAAGAGTGGATAATGACTTCTAGTGATTACTAAAGGAAATGAGATGTGGAATACATGGTTGGTATAATTGGACCCTTAAGTATTTCAAGAGTTGGAGAGGTATTGAATGACCTTTAAGTGTGGAAGGGTTGTTTCCGTGATTTTGTCGTAACGGAAAACCGTAATTCGGAATGACGCAAGATTAGAAGCGTTGGAAGATATTACAGTGCTCTATGTGATGGGAAAGTAGTGACATGGAATTAAGTATTTATTGGCGAAAAATGTTTGGATGTTATGGTAAGCGCGGAGAGTGCGGTTTGTGTTATCACCATGAGTTCGCAGCTGAGTGTCTGTTTGGTATAATGATTTTCCACACTTGATTGAGAGAGTCAATGGTTATGTAACCGATGGTGTTTGGATATGTTCGGAGAGTATAGGGGTTCATGTTGAGCTTCGGGAACTTGAGTTATTAGTATTGGGGAAGAGGCAGTGATGTACTACTGTGAAGAAAGCTCAAAGAGTTTTGAGAAAGCTGTCAACAATTCGTGTATTGGTTTTGCCAAGTCCGACAAGATTGTCGTTGTGTTTTGAGATACTTTGTTGATATGATTAAGAGATGTGTTAAGTACAACATTAATGAGTTTTGGTTACGCTTGAAGGTAATATAAAGTACAGAGAGGGATTATCTGACAAGTAATTTGGAGTGGGTTGCTGTTGTGTGTTTGTACCAGAGTTTGGAAGCCTCAATTGTTTAGTTGAGATTTGAGATGGTTACTGACCTTAAGGTATTTGTTTTGTTTGAGAGAGAGTCAAATATGAGACGGCAAAGTAATTGGAAATCCTGAAGGAGTATGGTTTTGGTTAAATTACCATTCGGATGAGACCAAGTGGTAGCTAAGATATCGAATCGGGAATTTTGGTATACAACTAATGAAGATGGTAAGGAAGTTAGAACTGATTAAGCAAATTCAGATATGAGTTCGGCCTGTGAAGAGACTTCTTATGGAGTTGAGCCTTGGATGTTGAGATTGACTTTTGGTATTCTGATGAGGTTCGAGGAAATCGGAAATTCTGAGTTAAGTTGGTAGATTAATTGAATTTAATGGATAAAGGTCAGAGGGCTTATTTTCGGGTTAAGGGAAGTGGTATTGTGAGATATCGTGATGAAGTGTGTATTCTGAATAGTGTGAGTTGGATAAGAGTACTCAGGGAGAAGTACATCGAGAAAGATGGAGTATCCGTGCAGGTACTAGGAAGATGCGACCGAATTTGAGAAATAGTTTTGGATAGCCATAGATGGAGAAGGAATTGATTGAGTTTGTATATGTTGATTAGACTTGCTGGGAATTGAAGTATGGACATTAGAGATGGTTGGATCTGATACAATTGTTGAGTATTTCGAGTGGGATGGAATAGTATTCCCATGGGCTTTGTGCCGGGTTTTCCGATGAATTTGAGGAAGTATGATCCGATTTGGACAGTTAAGAATGGATTAACAAGAGTAACTCGTTGCCTACCAGTGAAGATGAATCATTCTGTTAGATGGGAACTCAAGTTTTTCGTTAAGATTATGGGAAAGATTGCGAAAGCGGTTGGGTGCCATGTTGAAGATGAACTCTGACTAGCGTCCGTGAATGGCATGGACAAACGAAGAAAACTATCCAGTATGAAGAGGACTCGTTGAGAGCTTGTGTGTTGGACCAAGATGGATCTAAGGATAGTTAATTGTCGTTGATGGAGTTGCCTACAATAACTGTTGCCATTTCGTATCGGAAACAACATCGTATGAAGTTCGTTGGGTAAGAGGGTATGACTCCTTTGTGTTGTTGCATGTCCAACGGGAGTGTTGTACTCGGATCAAAGACCGTGCAAGGGACGATGAAAACGATCAAAGAATCCAAGTAAGGCCGTGTTTTGAGAGTTATGGTAGTAATTGGTGTTGGTCGAGCTTGAAGTCTCGTGAGCACCCTGTGTTTTGTTGATCTGTATCAGAGTGGCGCAACGGAAGCGTGAGGCGGATAGCATGTTAGACTGTTTTACTGCTGTCGCTTGAGAGGATTGCATGAGGTGTTCATATGTCTAAGTTGAAAAGGTACATTGATTCAGGTGGATGGTTTACAAGTGAGAGGGAATTTGACTTCGGAGGCGTGGCTAGTTCTAGTTGTTGATAAGAAACAACTTCGAAGTATAGGGATTCTTTTGGTGGAAGTAGTTATGGGAGAATTGGATTTAGAAGAATTGGAATGCGAGAGTCGTATCCAGAGTTGTTTGGATCAGGTAACATTTTCGAGGACGAAAATTCCTAAAGTGGGGGAGAGTTGTAACAGCCCAAATTTCATTAAATAATTAATTGTGTTAATTAATTGATTTATTTGGATTATTCTAATTATTTGAATAATTAGATGTTTGTTTAATGGATTGATAGATGTTTTGAGAAAGTAAATATAAAGGAAAGAAAAGAAAAGAAAAGAAATAAAAGGATATAAAAAGAGGATTGGAGAGAAAGAGAAAGATAGAAAGAAAGAAAGAAAAGAGAAAGAAAGAAGAAGAGGAGAAATGAAGAGGAAAAAGGGAAAACTTGGAGAATCATCAAGAACCGACATCAAAGCTCCGATTAATCGAGGTAAGGGTGAGAAACATTGCTATTTAATCATTGTATGCTATTATGTATGTTGGGTTTGGGTTTGTGGATGTTTTTCATCACTTTTCAATTAGGGCAAATGTTGGATTAATCGGTAGATTGATGATTTAATCGGTTGGAACTGAGTAATAATGCCGTAGAATAGTCGGGTAACATGTATTGATGTTGTTTGTACTGATTTGGATGTGTAAGAGAGGGTTGATGATGGATTGGTGAAGGAAAAGACAGAATGGGGTTCTGTTCTGCGCAGGTTCGCTGGCTCTCGCCAGGCGAGCGAAGGCGAAGCTTCGCCAGGCGAAGCCTAGCGAATGTTGGCGAATAATTATATTTAAGTCCCAGTAGACTTCGCTGGTGGGTTCGCCAGGCGAAGTTGGATAGCGAAGGTTCGCCCAGCGAAGGTGCTGGCGAATGGTGGCGAATGAAGTCAGTAGCTACTGACTTGGGCTCGCTGGGAAGTCTCGCCAGGCGAAGCCTAGCGAGTGTTCGCTGAGAGAGTTCGCCAGGCGAAGGCCAGGCGAAGGTTCGCTGCGAGGGTTCGCCAGGCGAATGAAGGCGAATGTGGCAGTATATTTTCTTTGCTGTGTTATCCAATGGTGATTGTTTGGTTGATTCGCATATGTTTATACTTCTATGTTATGAATGAGTATGTGAACTATTATGATAACATGTGTTGTGGGTAGCCTTCGGGCGTGAATCCTAGAGTTGTGATATAAATGATTAATTGTAATCGGTTAAAATACATGAGAACATAATGATGATTATGTGTGTATTAATTGATGAGTTTGTGAATGTTTGATTGTTGTGTACAATTATGTAATAAGTATGCAGGAGAATATTGTGGAAATATGTGTGCATAACTTATAATTGTATGATTGGTATTGTGATGTGTATACCTTGTATGAGATGGCATGAGATAAAGAATAAACATACTATGAAAAATGTGTTGTGGATGCATATTGTTTATATGCGATTGTATGTTAAAAATACATGAAGAATGCATGAGAGTATAATGATGGATATGCGTGCATTGCTTGCTAAATATGATGTTGTATTGAATTGTGAATATTTGTGGATAATGCATGGGAACATATCGCGGATATGTGTGCATTGTTAATAATTGTATGAGATGCATGGGAACATATCGTGGATATGTGTGCATCGTTAATAATTGTGAGAAATGCATGGGAACATATCGTGGATATGTGTGCATTGTGTGATAGTATTGAATTATGAATACGTTGATGATTATTATGATATGTTGTGTGTGCAATCATGATATAATTCACGAAGGGGTGAATTATTCGAATACATGGGAATATAATGGTGAATGTATGTGTATTGTCTAATGAATTGTGAGTGCATATTTGTATGCGATTGTTGTGTAAATGCATGGGAACATATGTGATATGTGTGCATTGTTGTTGAATATGATGATGATGGGAGAAATGAATACATTGATAAATGTTTGATATATGTTGTATGTGCAATCATAATGAAATTCTCGAAGGGGTGAATTATTCGAATGCATGGGATTAAGACGCGGGAACGGTCTTAAGTGCATTTATTGTGATTGGTTGATTGTACATGCATCATTCAGTCAAGAGGCAATGTCTGTTAGTTTCGTGGAAACTAGTGGCTTGTCCCAAACCTAGAAGGGTGGGTTTGAAGCCTAGGGGACGGGCTTGGTTGTTATCGGTCTAGAAGGGTGGACCCGGTTTAAAGTAAAAACCGAAAAATGATAACGAGTTATCGGTCTAGAAGGGTGGACCCGGTTTAGAGTGAAAACCGAAAAAAGATAACGTGAGTCGGTACCGCATAGCATTGAGTTGCATTGAATATGTTGAGTCACATTGCATAATACTGTTGTTGTATAGATGTGCTTGTGAATGATTGTGAAATTAAGCATGAAGGGATGTGCTTGTGGATGTTCATAATGTTGATATATGTGAACGTGATATGATTATGATTATGAGAATGAAGTGTGGTGAGAAATGTGAATATGTGCTATATGATACCTATATATACATGATTTTATGCTTTGATTATTATGGTAATATTTCTCACCCTTCTGCTGTTTTATAATGCTCTATGAGGCATTGCAGATTAGGTTGCTGGAGGCCTTTATGAAGTTCTGCTTGTAGTTCGAGGTCCCTACGTGTGTAGCGGTTTAGTAATTATTTATGGGTCGAGTCATGCTCTGGTATTGTAACACGGGGATCGATTGCTTACGTTTTAGGATTACATTATGTAACCTAAGTTATGTTTTCATATTTAGAGTAATTGATATAATGAGATGTTGGCCTTAGTGCCCGGAGATGTTGATTTTATATGATGAAAGTAAATGTTTCTTTTAAAGGATTTTCATTAATGAATCCGCTGCTGCATGCAAACTGAAATTTTGTAAAGCATGATTATTTATTGAAATATTAATGAGCATGACAGATTGTTTTAATGTGGTGCAAGTTTTGTGTGACGCCCTTTTTATTTGAATGCATGTTAATTTTACTCTGATTATGCATATATTTTCCGTGGGGTTTAGAAGGGTGTTACACACTCAACCAACTCCATTTCCTTAGAAAGCTTGCATAGATTCAACTCCTTTATGAAAATGCAATGAATTCCTCCACAGGAGGAAACATGCTTACAAGGAGGATCCTAATTAAGCAAGGAAGATTGTGAGGGAAACTAACCCTATAGGAAGAATCATGCACCTAATCTGAACTTCTAAAGAACCTCAATGATTTCCTTCTAAGGATCACCTACACTAAGGATTCAAAACTAAAGAGGTATCTACCTAATTTCTATTCTATCAAGAAAGGATGTGAAACTTAGAATCATCTAATGCTCACTTAAAAGACTAATGTATGAAGTTATCCTAGTTAGGGTCACCTAAACTATAACCAAATTGGAAAATGGGGGGGATAATAGAAAATCACTTCTAAAAATCTTAAGGAAAATCCTATATCATCCTACATGAGTTAAGAATCTATGGTAGAAAAACCAGGGGCAAAACCTAATCCTAAAGGTTCTAATAAAATCTAAATTCAAAGGGTATGCTAAAGGGAATCCATCATGGAATGCTCCTAAAGATCTATATCAAACTCCTACTTGGAATCATCTAAAAAATACAACAAAAATCACCCAAACCTATCAAGGAGTCTATAACAAACATGAAAAAATTTCAGTATCAAATTCTAAAGTATGAACTAGTAATAAAATCAGCAAGTAAACTAGTCATATTATGCATTTTTAATAAACTATTAAAAATAGAAAAATGGACATTAAATTGAAAACAACACCAAAATAAAATCCAAAAGCATGGAAAAATCAGGTATTAAACAAGGATAACTCACATATTTTTTTTCATAATTTTCTGATCAATATTTCTATTTTTATTGAATTAAAATCAATCAAAACAATAAAAGAAAATAGAAAATCAATTAAAGAAATTAAAGAAAAGCAGAAAATGTCAGAGCTACAGGATCACCATACTAGTCAACAGATCCTAAGGGAGAGAGCGTGACACGCGCACGCTGACTGGGATTAGTGATGCGCTGCGTTTTGATATGCAATCAGGTGAGTTCAATTGACTAAGGTATACCATACTCCCTAATCCTGGCTGTCCAATTCAAAAGTAGTACAATCCAAGAGTTTACAGCTTGCCACATCATGAGTCAAGGTCAACACTATCCTCAGGACTAATCTCACGTGTTGGATACTAGGACTTAGTCAATTAATTCTAAACGAAATCAACGACCTGTGTGCATGTTCTCCAATTGAACTGAAAAAAGGGGGGAAAGCCATTCGTGGTGGCCGGAGAAGAGCTCCACCGTCTTCTCCGGCGAGAGCAACAATGTTCTGGATCCAAACTCAACCAAACTTAATGAAAATTACACGTATCTACTCGTCTCATCACCCTGAGCATCATGATCCATTCCATTCTCACTGATTCTCCATGAATGATCAAACACGATAATTAACAGAAAAATCACCATTTCCACAAGTGTCATCAAACTCCAAATTAACTACACAAAACTCTTACTTACCTCTCAAGGATCACTCTGATCTATCAATTCATCCTAACTCTCAAGAATCAGCCATATACGACGCTCAACAGAAATGTCATCCAATCGCGAATCATCACAAAACTCCATAATTCTGATCCTAAAACGATCTAGGTCATATCTACAACCTAACCACATGCCAAATTCATTCTAAACAGACCTAAATCAAGAAGAATTTTGAAGGATAAAAACCTAAATAGAAGCTTGAAATTGGAGGTGCTAGCGGGCGAATCTTGATGCCAAAAGGTGCAGATTTCTTTACTGAAGCTTGCTGAATGATTCTTGATACTCAGAAGCTCTTGATTTTACCTCAAACTCCAAAACCATTTCTTTCTCGAAAGCTCCAAAGCTCCAACTGCAATAACTGTTTTCTCTCCAAATGCTACCCAAAAAATGATCTAAACCTGATCCAAGACTTAAATAGAAGCTATTTGGATCATAACCTGGCCCAATGGAAGCCCAATTTGATCAATCCAATTTTCAATTTTTCCTTCAATGTGCAACTATGGCAGCCATGTTTTCACCTTTGTTTCAGCTCAATTTTCACTCAAATGGCTTGCATAACACTCCTCGAATGTGAATGGATCAGATTGAAAGCTTGATTTGATCCTATGGTGCCCATTGGTTATGTTACTTCAATTCTAAATAACCTTTGAAATGTCCATGAATTATGACTCAAACCAAAAATGTGAAATTGCCAATCCTCTCCAAATACCTTTGGCAGTCAAAAAATGCACAAACTTGTGAAGTTTGGACAAAAATGAATTAAAATGGAATTTTCACTTTTCATGCCTTTTAATTATCCTTTTTTCAAATTTCCTTCATACACTTCCATATTTAATCCATATCAATGGATGTTTGTGTCATGGTTGGACAAATAACACCATTTTGAACAACTTTCAAGTTGATCAAAAGTCCATTTGAGATGTCTAAGTTGATGAAATTGACTCATAACCAAAAATGACCTGTAATTCCAAATTCCCAAAATACCCTTATCTTGTAAAGCTCATAACTTGAGTTCTACAAATCCAATCCTGGATTTCTAGTGTTAGAACACAGATTGGTTCTTAATAATAACTCTTTGTTTTGATGATAACTGTTAGGAAATTTATATTTAAGAATTATATACTCTAAAATTTGTTTGAGAGTTTTACTGCAGATTGAAATGAAATTAACTCTCTAGAAGCAAATCTGTTTTGGATACAAGAAATTATCCTGACTCTGAAGCGCCAGATGCACCTTACAGAAGAATCTGATTGCTCCTTAAAGAAGATCCTGAGCGTAGTCTCTAGAAGGATCTGAAGCAAGAAGCTCCAGAACATTCTGAGTCAGAAGCATCTGAAGATAATCAGAAGCATCTGAAGCTGAAGCATCTGAAGCATAGAAGAATATTGATTGAAGAGTTTCTCAAAGCATTAGTCTACAGAAGTTTCTGAAAGTACCTACGCTGCCAAGTACTGATGTTCTGTGTCAAATATGCTCTAATGATCAACACGCTGAAAGCACACCTGCTGCAGAAGACTCTGATATAGCATAGTTCTGGATTTCATTAGAAGACTCTGATCCATTCAGACTCTAAAGAACTTGCTGAAAACTGAAGAAGAAATATTCAAGAATATATCCGTTGGAGTTATTCAACGTCTCTTTCCTCATTTGAGCTAGACACATTTACACAGACAAAAAGGATTTTTCTGTGCCATCTACTTCTAGGAAAGGTCACTTGATGTGAAGACAAAAAGGCTCAGACCTTTTTGGGACTCTCTTTTCAACGCTCAGCTTCCTTGGATCAGCTGCCTATAAAAGGAGAACTTCACCACATTCTTCAGTTACACAATTTGCTGAAAAGAAATCATTATATTCTAAGCTCTCATTCATTCTTATTCTTCTTAGAATCTTATTGTACTTAAACTTAAGAGAAAAATCACTGTTGTGATAAAAGCTTTATAGAAGCATTAATACTCTTGTATTTAATTTACATTGATTGTAAAGGTTATTCCTTAAGAGGATTCAGTTGGAATCAGTAGCTCTTGAGAAGACTAAGAACTGTTGTTCTTAGGTGTTACTATTGTAATCAGTTTGATTTAATAGTGGATTAAGTCCTTGTTGATAAAGGCAAATCACTCTAGGAAGGGTGGACAGGAGTAGTTGTTTAAACGAACCAGGATAAAAATAATTGTGTGATTACTTTTAAGTCTTAATCTTTTATACTTGTTCAACCCCCCTTCTAAGTATTATCTCACCTTCAGTTGGCATCAGAGCTCCGGTTCTGAGTGTGCTACCACTTAACAGTGTCAGTAAAGATCCAGAGAGAAATACTTTGATATATATTTATTTGTTACCATGGCTGATAATTCAATGTCCAATATTAACAATAAATATGAAGAGAGGGATAGGATCAGCACCAAACCTCCAATGTTTGATGGGGAGAAATTTGACTACTGGAAAGAGAGAATTGAGAGTTTTTTCCTAGGATATGATGCTGATCTATGGGATCTTGTCATACATGGATATGTACATCCCACAGATGGGGATGGCAAAAAGATTGACAGAAAATCTATGACAGATGCTCAGAAGAAAGACTTCAGAAATCACCATAAAGCCATGACTATATTACTGAATGCTATTTCACATACAGAGTATGAGAAAATTACAAACAGGGAGACTGCTTTTGATATGTTTGAATCCCTAAAAATGACACATGAGGGAAATTCTCAAGTTAAAAAGACAAAAGCTCTGGCTCTGATCCAGAAGTATGAGGCTTTCAAAATGGAAGACTCTGAATCTGTTGAAGCCATGTTCTCCAGATTTCAGATACTCACTGCTGGGCTGAAAGTTCTGGACAAGGGATATTCTACATCAGATCATGTAAAGAAAATCATCAGAAGTCTGCCTATCAGATGGAGACCAAATGGTGACTGCCCTGAAGATGGCCAAAGATCTGAACAAGATCTCTCTAGAAGAACTCATCAGCTCACTGAGGAGCCATGAGATTGAGCTTGAGGAAGATGAACCTCATAAGAAAGAAAAAGGTAAATCTGTTGCATTAAAATCTAACAAAACTGCTAAAGCTTTGCATGTCATTCAAGAAAGCTCTGAAGAATCTTCTTCTTCTGAAGAAGATGAGTTATCCATGATGTCCAGAAGGATTAAAAAACTCTGGAAGCACAAGGGAAAGAAGTTCAACAACTTCAGAAGATCTGATGACAGAAAGGAATCTTCTAGTCACAGAAGATCTGCCAAGAAGGAAGTTGTGTGCTATGAGTGCAAAGAACCTGGGCACTACAAGAATGATTGCCCCAAACTTCAGAAAGAAAAACCCAAGAAGAAGTTTAACAAAAAGAAGAAGGTTCTGATGGCAACGTGGGATGACTCAAATGAATGTGAATCATCTTCTGAATCAGAAGAAGAATGTGCAAATGTTGCACTGATGGCCAGCACAGAGGATCAAGAGGAAGGCACCTCAGGATATGAATCAGAATCTGAATCTGATGATGATGCAGAAGAGGTAATGGCTAAACTTACCAAAGAAGAACTCATTAAAGTTTTAACAGAAGTTCTTAAAAGTTATAACAACATCAAACTCAAATACAAGAAGCTGAAAAGCAATCTTGAATCTGAGATTGATCTTCTGAAAACAGAACTTGTTGAGCAAAAAGAAATAAATTTGAAAATCAAAAATGACTTTGAAATAACTCAACAAGAATCTGAATCTGAGACTAAGTCATGTGAAAATATTTTAAAAAAATATAACTCTAGTTTTCAGAGATTTCTCACTAAGAGCATAGACAGAAGCAAGATGGCTTCCATGATCTATGGTGTTAGTGGAAACAACAGAAGAGGCATTGGATATGAATCTTCATCTGGAAGCAATCCAAAACCTGTTGACAAACTTTTCATCAGGAAGACACCTCTGTATTCTCAATTCAAATTTGGTCACTTGAATGACATTAAACACACAAGCTCTGAGAAGAATACTTATGTGTTTAAACCCAAGGCAAGTCAGAATAAACATTATGTTATAAAACAGAAGTTTAGACAAACCTACAAACCAACTAACCCCAAAGGACCCAAGAAGATCTGGGTAACTAAAAACAAAATAATTCCTGTTCCAGATGTTCTTAGCAGCAAGGTCAGGACACCAATCATGCTACCTGGACTCTGGATGCTCACGACACATGACAGGAGAAAAGTCTATGTTCCAAAGCCTGGAACTTAGATCTGGAGGTGACGTGAAGTTTGGAGGGAACCAGAAGGGCAAGATCATTGGATCTGGGACCATTAGAAATGGTAAACTTCCCTCTATTACTAATGTTTTACTTGTTGAAGGGTTAAAGCATAACTTATTGTCCATAAGTCAATTAAGTGACAATGGTTATGATATTACCTTTAATCAAAAATGTTGTAAAGCTATTAGTCAGAAGGATGGCTCTATCCTATTTAGTGGTAAGAGGAAAAACAACATTTATAAAATAAATCTTTCAGAACTTAAAGTTCAAAATGTTAAATGCCTCTTGTCTGTTAATGAAGAGCAATGGGTCTGGCACAGAAGATTGGGCCATATTAATATGAGACGTATATCTCATATTAATAAACTTAATCTTGTCAGAGGACTCCCTAATCTGAAGTTCACTTCAGATGCTCTTTGTGAAGCATGCCAGAAAAGGGAAGTTTTCAAAAACATCTTTCAAATCAAAAAATGTTGTTTCTACTTCTAAACCATTAGAACTACTTCATATTGATCTGTTTGGACCAGTGAAAACTGCATCCATCAGAGGCAAGAAGTATGGATTGGTCATTGTTGATGACTTTAGCAGATGGACATGGGTAAAGTTCTTAAAACACAAGGATGAGTCACATTCTGTGTTCTTTGACTTCTGCAAGCAAGTCCAGAATGAAAAGAATTTCAAGATTATAAAAGTCAGAAGTGATCATGGTGGTGAATTTGAAAATAAATATTTTGAAAAATATTTTTCTGAAAATGGCATTGCTCATGATTTTTCCTGTCCTAGAACTCCACAACAGAATGGGGTTGTAGAGAGGAAAAATAGAACTTTGCAAGAAATGGCCAGAACCATGATCAATGAGACAAATCTGGCAAAACATTTTTGGGCAGAAGCAATCAATACAGCATGCTACATTCAGAACAGAGTGTTTGTTAGACCTCTTCTGAAAAAGACTCCTTATGAATTGTGGAAGAACAAAAAGCCCAACATTTCATATTTTCATCCTTTTGGATGTATTTGTTATATGTTAAACACTAAGGAAAATCTGAGCAAGTTTGATTCCAAAGCACAGAAGTGTTTCATGCTTGGATATTCTGAACGCTCTAAAGGCTACAGAGTGTACAACACTGAGACACAGATTGTGGAAGAATCCATTCATGTCAGATTTGATGATAAGCTTGGCTCTGAAAAGCCAAAGCAGATTGATAATTCTGCAGATAGGGAAGTAGTCTTTATTGACTCTAAAGTTCCAGAAGCAGACAAACTTCAAGTGAAGGAACCAGAAGCAACTCCAGATGCTACTCCCTTAACTTCTCAGATGAATAATCTAAACTTTTCTGAAGAGTCAACTATCAGAGGATCATCATCCAGAATTAAAGCTTTTCGTCCAGAGGATGTCATTATTGGAAAGAAGGATGATCCCATCAGAACAAGATCCTTTCTAAGATCATCTGAAGCATCACTATTTGGACTAGTGTCAGAAATTGAACCATCTTCTGTAGAAGAAGCTCTGCAAGACAATGATTGGATTATTGCCATGCAAGAAGAGCTAAACCAATTCAGCAGAAATGATGTATGGGATCTAGTTCAAAGACCTCAAGGATTCAATATAATTGGTACAAAATGGGTCTTCAGAAATAAGCTAAATGAGAAAGGAGAAGTTGAGAGGAATAAGGCAAGGCTGGTTGCTCAAGGGTACAGTCAGCAAAAAGGTATTGATTACACTGAGACATATGCTCCAGTGGCAAGGTTAGAATCTATACGCCTTCTTATTTCCTTTGCTGCACAGAATAACATCACTCTGTATCAGATGGATGTTAAAAGTGCCTTTCTTAATGGTATTATAGAAGAAGAAGTTTATGTCCACCAACCTCCTGGTTTTGAAAATGAAAAATTTCCAGATCATGTTTTCAAATTAAAGAAATCTCTATATGGATTAAAACAAGCTCCCAGAGCTTGGTATGAGAGATTGAGTAATTTTCTTCTGGAGAAGAATTTTATCAGAGGCAAAGTGGATACAACTTTATTCTGTAAAACAATAAAGAAAGATCTTCTAATTTGCCAAATTTATGTAGATGATATTATTTTTGGATCAACAAATATTATGCTTGGAAAGGAGTTTGCTACATGTATGCAGGCAGAATTTGAAATGAGCATGATGGGAGAACTCAGATTCTTTCTAGGAATCCAAGTTAATCAAACTCCAGAGTGCACCTACATACATCAGACAAAGTATGTTAAAGAACTTCTGAAGAAATTCAACATGTCTGACAGCAAGCTGGCAAAGACTCCAATGCATCCTACTAGCTCACTTGGCAAAGAAGAGGTAAGTAAGAAAGTAGACCAGAAGCTCTACAGAGGTATGATTGGCTCTCTTCTTTATCTTACTGCTTCTAGACCTGACATATTGTTCAGTGTTTGTCTGTGTGCTAGATTCCAATCAGATCCTAGAGAATCACACTTGACAGCTATCAAGAGGATTCTAAGGTATCTGAAAGGTACTTCTAATGTCGGTTTGTGTTACAGAAAATCTGATGATTTCAAATTAGTTGGATTCTGTGATGCTGACTATGCTGGAGACAGAGCGGAAAGAAAAAGTACTTCTGGAAGTTGTCAATTTCTAGGAAGAAATCTAATCTCCTGGTACAGCAAGAAGCAACCCACAATTGCACTTTCAACCACAGAGGCTGAATACATTGCTGCTGCCGGATGTAGCACGCAGATGCTCTGGATGAAAAGTCAACTAGAAGATTATCAAATTTTTGAGAGTAACATTTCTATCTTTTGTGATAATACTTCTGCTATATGTTTGTCCAAGAATCCCATTTTACATTCTAAGGCAAAACATATAGAAATTAAGCATCATTTCATCAGAGACTATGTTCAGAAGGGAATCATAAATTTAGCCGTTGTTGATACAGATCATCAATGGGCAGATATTTTTACAAAACCCCTTGTTGAAGATAGATTCAATTTTATTCTGGAAAATATTGGTATGGATTTTTGTCCAGAATGATACTTATCAGAAGCAAATTGTTACAGATGCAAAAATGCTTAATTCATCTGAAGTATTTCTTCTGTTTATTTATTCCATTCGGATCAATATTTCTGTTATGAAACTCTGAACTAACCATCTTTAGAGGATCTGAATGTTGGCTAACGTTTCATTTCTTGAGAGAATTCAGAACAACATGCAAGTAAACACGTGTCACACAAAATCTGAAGAGGTGGCGTGTACATAACTGAAGAGACGTTTGAGGTGAAATTTGAATAGTAAGAATCTTGGTTTTCCCCCCAAATTGTCAGAAGCATTTATTGTTTGAAATGATTTTATTCTCTTCATTTAATGCTTGCTCAAACGTGCGTTTTTCTGACTTTTTATGTGCCTAAGTGTTTAGTATAAATACTTGTTTTGTATTCACTTTCACACTTTTCACTCTCAGAATTTACATGCGTTTTCATCTCTTATTCTCTCTGCATAAAAACCCAAAACCTAAGTGTTTGAAAAAGCATTCTTCAATGGCATCTTCTTCATCAACAACTGCTCAATTCCAATCTACAATGGCTGCTGTGACTTCAGATAACTTAGGTGTTGCTCCATATTCTCCTCCCAAGAGAACACTTCTAACACCTGTTGATAAACTAGAAGTTCTGTGTGAATCCATGGTTGAGTTTGATTCTTTGGCTGATAATGGGTTTGATTTTCGTTCCATTGTTAGAGCTCAAGGATGGGTTAAGTACTTTGATAGGCTGTTTGGACCAGTTTACCCTCTACTTGTGAAGGAATTCTGGATTCATGCATCTGTTTATCCAAAGTTAATTTTATCATCTGTGTTGGGAAAAGAGATTATCATCACAGAGGATCTGATAAGAAGATTGATAGGTTATGAAGAAACAGATGGTGTTTCCCACTTGCCAGCTGGGCGTGTGGATATGGAAGAGGTTTATGAGGAAGTTATGACTGCTGAACAAGCTTCTAACAGATTCAAAGATCTGAAGCCTGATTACAAGATCTGGGCCAAGATCTTCATGGGATGCATCCACCACAGAAAATCAACAAATTCTCCAGATTATGTCAACAATGAACAGATCTATTTTATGTACTGCCTTAGTCAGAGCAACAAGGTAGATCTTCCTTACATTCTGTTCATGCATTTGTGGAATCACATTAATGCATCTAGAGAATCTGTAAAAGAAAAAGGCCAGAAGATCAGGACTTGGATCCCATTTGGAAGGTTGATCTCAGATCTTCTCACTGAAAATGGTTTAGTGGCTGCTCTGTACGATGCTGGGGTTACAGAGGAATTAGAGTTTATTATGGGAAAGCCTCTGAACGCTAAAAGTCTTTTGAGACTCAAAATTGTAGATGAACTCACTACTGCTCCAAAGAGGCTGAATATGTCTGATTTGAATAAGAGGGTTCCAGTATCTGACTGTCCTTTATTCTTTGCTGAAGAACCCAGACATATAGTACTGATGTATATAGAGGAATGCAAGAGGGAAAGAATACCTGTTCCAGCTAATGTGTTTCATCTTGTCAAACAACCACTACCAGATGCAGGAGAAGAAGAAGAAGTACCACTTCAGAGGAAAAGGACTCAGCCTGCAGAAGAATCTAAACATGTCCAGTAGAAGGCTAAGATTGCTGAGAAGCCCAAGAATCTCCTAAAGAGAAAGGATTCTGAAGAAGCTGCCTCTGCATCTGCCAAGAGGATTAAAGTAAAAGGTACTAAGACTCCTGTAATTTCTAAAAATGTTGTTATTAATGATTCAACTATTAAGTCTGTTCCAAAACCACCTGTTACTCAAACAACTTCTGTTACTGCCCCTAGTTCTGTCTCACCTTAAAAACAACACACTGCTTCTGTAGCAAAATCATCTCAACCCAAAATACACATCAAACACTTTGTTCCACGTCCATCACCAACAGAACCACAACCATCAGAACCACAGCCATCAAAACAACAACAATCTGAAAAACAAAACTCTGATCAACCACAAACCTCTGAACATCCAGAAAACCAAACCATAGAAGTTCAACCAGAAAAAGACTCTGTCATACCACCATCAAACATTCCATCTTCTGAACCTGTTGCACCTGCTACTTCTGAACCCACAAAAGTAACTTCTGCTCCTGTTTCATCAGAACCACCATCCAAACAATCTGATACTTCTACAGAACCTACTCATATCCCCGAGATAGAAGTTATTGATATCACTCCATTAAAAACAGTGTTTCAAGTATCTTCTACCTCTTGTACACCTACAACATCCTCCAATTCATCTGAATCAGAAATCCATCCAGATTTTCTTGTCTCTCCATCCAAATACTCTGAGATGAACCAACCTGAAACTGAACCTGAATCAACCATACCTGCTAAAACTCCCATTCCAGACCCTATGCCTCCACCTGCACCATCATCTGAGATGATTGTTCCCACTGCCAATCCTTCATCATCTGGTATATCTTGTGCCCAAGTTTCTTCTCTTTATCATAATCTATCTTATGGTTTCAAACTGAAAGATTTTTATGATAGAGTTGAACCTTCTGAACCCCTGAACCCTCTGAAACCAAAACTCAAACAGGCCCTTCCATCTGTGATCCTTTCATATATTCAATCAATGAACAATGTAGGATCCTTAGCAACATTATCTGCAACCTCTGGTAAAGCTGCTGTTTCAGCTCTGCAACCTGCATCTGACAACACAGTTGCATCTGTTCAAACATCAACCTCTGCTTTCATACCATATTCTAATGAAACCTTTGATGATGTTTGCCCACGCACAAGACCAAAACCTAATCTGCTTAATGCTTTAAACAGATCCTTACCTTAAAAACCAGAAATTCCTTTCATTCCATATTATCCCCCTCCTCTGATTTCCATCCAAAAATCTCTGTTACCACCAACTCCCAAACCTAAACATATGACTCTGGAAACCTTGCTTAAACCACCACCCAGACTTAATATTGATCATTTATTTCAAACATTTTTGCAAGAAATACAGATGTCTTTAGGTACTGTTCAGAAGAGATGCTCTGAAACTATGGATGCAAATGAAACTGACATCATCTGGAAAGGATTCATCAATAGATTCAACACTGTAGCTTCCAATCTGAAGAACATCTGTTCTGATGATGCAAAGCTCAGAGCTGAAAGGACTCAATTCTGGACTGTCAACAAAACTGAACCTCTGCTTCGTTTGGATGCTCGTCCACCTCCAACAGAACCAACTGCCAATGCATTGACTATGACTCTGGTAGAACCCTCTTCAGGATCTACAGAACCTATGGCAATTGACTATGTTCAGGCTGCAGAACCTCCACCTTCTTCATCAGAGATAAAGTCAGAACATCCAGACTTTGAAGACAAGATTGCTGCTCTGGAGGCTGGTCAGTCTGAAATAAAATCTTGGATGGCAAAGCAAGATAAGAAATCTGAGGACATGACAGAGTGGATGTCTAAACAAGATAAGAAGAATGAGACAATGACTAAGTGGATGTCAAAGCAAGAGCAATCATCATCTGAGATTACAGACCTATTGAAGATGCTTTTGTCAAAACACTCTTAGATTTTTTTTCCATTCTAATGTTTGTGCATCTGTTGTTTACATCTGAATTTTATTGTTATATCTTCTGATGTTTACCTATGTACTCTTACTCTGTTATTTTGAATGAATCAGTTTTTCTCCATTGAATTATCCTATTTATTGTTCCTTTTATTTGTTTTTTAAAAAGTTTTTACTTTTTGCTTATGACAAAAAAGGGGGAGAAAATAAAGATCTGAACTGTTTAATATAACTTCACTAGAATGAATCTTCAGACATATCTTTTCTATCTAATATTTAAATTGACTATTTCAGAACATTTGATAAGAACACTCTATAAAAGAATCTCTGAGTCTCTCAGATCATTTGCTCTTTTATCAAACTCTGAATCTTATACCTGCAAGTCATTCTGACCCTAAATTGTTATAAGATCAAACAAGACTTAACTCTGAAGATTACTCAAGACAAAAGGGAAGTTTCTATTCCTTTTTCATATTTAATTCAGGGGGAGATTCATCATCTCAGGGGGAGTTATAATTCTTTATGTTCAATTAAATAAAATTTCTGATACTTTTTGTCATCATCAAAAAGGGGGAGATTGTTAGAACACAGATTGGTTCTTAATAATAACTCTTTGTTTTGATGATAATTGTTAGGAAATTTATATTTAAGAATTATATACTCTAAAATTTGTTTGAGAGTTTTACTGCAGATTGAAATGAAATTAACTCTCTAGAAGCAAATATGTTTTGGATACAAGAAATTATCCTGACTCTGAAGCGCCAGATGCACCTTACAGAAGAATCTGATTGCTCCTTAAAGAAGATCCTGAGCGTAGTCTCTAGAAGGATCTGAAGCAAGAAGCTCCAGAACATTCTGAGTCAGAAGCATTTGAAGATAATCAGAAGCATCTGAAGCTGAAGCATCTGAAGCATATAAGAATATTGATTGAAGAGTTTCTCAAAGCATTAGTCTACAGAAGTTTCTGAAAGTACCTACGCTGCCAAGTACTGAAGTTCTGTGTCAAATATGCTCTGATGATCAACACGCTGAAAGCACACCTGCTGCAGAAGACTCTGATATAGCATAGTTCTGGATTTCATTAGAAGACTCTGATCCATTCAGACTCTGAAGAACTTGCTGAAAACTGAAGAAAAAATATTCAAGAATATATCCGTTGGAGTTATTCAACGTCTCTTTCCTCATTTGTGCTAGACACACTTACACAGACAAAAAGGATTTTTCTGTGCCATCTACTTCTAGGAAAGGTCACTTGATGTGAAGACAAAAAGGCTCAGACCTTTTTGGGACTCTCTTTTCAACGCTCAGCTTCCTTGGATCAGCTGCCTATAAAAGGAGAACTTCACCACATTCTTCGGTTACACAATTTGCTGAAAAGAAATCATTATATTCTAAGCTCTCATTCATTCTTATTCTTCTTAGAATCTTATTGTACTTAAACTTAAGAGAAAAATCACTGTTGTGATAAAAGCTTTATAGAAGCATTAATACTCTTGTATTTAATTTACATTGATTGTAAAGGTTATTCCTTAAGAGGATTCAGTTGGAATCAGTAGCTCTTGAGAAGACTAAGAACTGTTGTTCTTAGGTGTTACTATTGTAATCAGTTTGATTTAATAGTGGATTAAGTCCTTGTTGAGAAAGGCAAATCACTCTAGGAAGGGTGGACTGGAGTAGTTGTTTAAACGAACCAGGATAAAAATAATTGTGTGATTACTTTTAAGTCTTAATCTTTTATACTTATTCAACCCCCCCTTCTAAGTATTATCTCACCTTCATCTAGTACTTTATAGAAAGCTAAGAAGATAAGGAACAACATTCGTGTTGGCCAAAAGTTCATAAAAATCATCCTTCTAGGGCGAAAGTGTCATGCAAGTTGGTTGACTTTTAAGCTCCAATTTCACATTCCACTAATGACCTGTAACTTGTCTGGCTCATAACTTGAGTTCTACAAAACCTATCAAGGACTTCTAGTACTCAAATTAAAGCTATGATCATGCTCTACAATAATCATGTTAGGGTCAATGTGATATGAAAATCACATCTTGAGCTATGTGGTATTGAAGTTAGGCACCAAACCAGGGGATTTTACACTGTCAAGCATAGCAACCCTAGCCTAGGAACTCCTCACACTCTTAATTCATGATGAGTTGACCTTGGAATCATCCCTTAGGCATCTTAATACATCAATCCATGATCACATGGCTTTGGAATTAGATCTTAACCTTCTTCAAATCATTAGTTATCCTAGGGTTGTCCAGATGAAACCCTAGTTGTACCAATCTTGGTAGCAACTCCTTATCCTTTGCATAATGACCTATCTAGGCTTCAAAATGAACTTCAATACTTCTCATGAGCTCTCTCAAGGTTCTAGGTCCAACTTCATGGCCTCAGAATCATCTGATGACCTCCCACAACTCTCAAGTTAGGAGATGTACACACTTGGCCTCAACCACTTTCTCTTAGAATCTTTGTCTTTATTGGCGAGGATCTCAACCCTTGAACACTTGAATAAACCTCTTAGATATCTTTATAGCCTTGTGTAGCCCTTAATTGATAGTCATACCTCTTGATCTCCTGCACACATGTCAATGCAATGCAGATGATAATGCTAATATGAATGCAATGAAACACTAGCTCATGTTTTATATGCATATGTTTGACAATGGCGTAATGCTCCATACGGTGGAAATGTTATGCGTTTAGGATAAATGCTATGCAATCATGCAAAATGCTACAGAATCAAATTAGAAAAATAAATGCTAAAGAGAGAATCCTCCTGTCAAAGAGAAAGACCCATTCTGGTGGGAAGAAGGAATCATATTGCTGAGGAGAAGAAGTCACACTTCTCACTTGGACTCAACCTGAGGAAACGAACTTCAATCAACTTTCTGCAGGGGAACAAAGTTCTACGAGAACTTGTACTCGCTCAACTGGGTATACAAACCACAAACTGCTGAGGAAACGATGTCAATCACAGAAATAAACTGCACGGCCTTCGCAGATAGAATCTTCCTGGAGATACGGACTCCGAAGGGGAAGCATAGCAACAGCTATTCAACATTTTCTACTGGGGAAAACCAATAATGGCTTGAACGACTTCCAAGGATTCGGCTCTCTTGGGGGACTGCAAACTCGGCTGAGGGTAGGCAACCAGACGCGGGAATAAATCCTAACTGCCAGGGAGAATACAACTCTGCGGGGAATTTCAATTCCGCTGGAGACTTCAGCCTGAACTATCGGAAGCTGAACACTTACGAATGGTCTTCTACGAGAAAACCGCAGGTTGACGCACTGCTGGGAACGAGTATACACTTTTGCGTATGACTCAATTGGGGAAATGATGATCCTGCCTAGGATGCATCTGGTTGCGGAGAATCTATCTCAGCTTGGAGAGACACATCAATGCTCACAATCCCATGTTCAGATTCCGTGGGGGAAACACTGCTGAACTCGTTGGGGAAGAAGGAATCATCCTGCTTGGAAAACATCTGGCATACTGCCTGGAGGGTGACGTCCCTGCAACAAAAATGAACAAACAGACAAGATACCCTTCACAAAGGGACCTATCAAGGTTATCATCATGTGACAATGTTTAGGTAATTCAATGTTTCAACAATTATCAGCCTAGGCCAGCAAGTTTATGTATGCACATTTTATCAAAAACATCGGGCGTTCTTTTTTGCAAACAAAACAGATAATAGCTAAACAAACAAACAAACAAAAATACTGAATAGTATATGTTTATTGATAATGAGCCCTTGAATGGGCAAAATGTTTTACAACAGATGCAAGCTCGTGAAATGAGGAAGCTGCGCAAGCATAATAACATAAATATACATCAGTATACACAAATGTCGGCAATGTGGTGTAGACGAACACCATGAGTTGATCCCTCTATGACCCACTCGACTTCGATACTTCTCCGATGCTTCAGCTTCAAAAGAGATTGATTCGGATAAACGGCCCTCAGGTCTTCCCAACCCACTAAACAATGAAAGTTCACCCGTGGAACACAGTCATTTGCTCTTCAATCCCTAACTTTTGCCTGAACCGCCCTTTCGGGTTTTCGATTCACCGGGGTACCATTTTTTGCCAAAGCCGCCTTTTCAGGTTTTCAACTTTGCGGGTGTACATTTTTTCATTTATATCCCTAATTTTTGCCCGAACCTTTTTCCTTTTTTATGGTTCGCCGGGATGCCCCATTCTTTCCTGGATATTCTTTTTTCTTTCCAGCGGGTCATTTTTAAGCAAAGCATTTTTTAACTGCGTCCGCGTTCACAGGGGATGCAAAATCTTCGCCATCCATCGTGGATAACAACAAGGCTCCTCCCGAGAAGACCTTGCTGATGACATACGGACCTTCGTAGTTAGGAGTCCACTTTCCCTTGTGATCGGAATGTGGTGGAAGAATCTTCTTCAGGACGAGATCACCCGTCTGAAAGCTTCTAGGACGCATCTTCTTATCGTAAGCTTTCTTCATTCGGCTCCGGTACAGACGACCATATACAATCGATGCTAATCTCTTCTCATCCATTAGACTGAGTTGATTTAATCGATTCTTAATCCATTCTGCCTCATCGAGTTTCACGTCAACCAAAACTCGCAAAGAAGGAATCTCAACTTCTAACGGTAGGACAACTTCCATACCGTACACTAGTGAGAAAGGATTTGCCCCGGTTGATGTGTGTACCGTCGTACGATAACCGTGAAGAGCAAAAGGCAAAATCTCATGCCAATCTTTGTAGGTGACAACCATCTTTTGTACTATATTTTTAATGTTCTTGTTGGCCGCTTCAACTGCACCATTCATCTTCGGTCGGTAAGGTGATGAGTTGTGATGTTCAATCTTGAAGCTCTGGCATAACTCCTTCATCATCTTATTATTCAGATTCGAACCATTGTCAGTAATGATTCGCTCGGGAACTCAGTATCGACAGATGATGTCCTTTTTAATGAATCTAGCTACCACTTGCTTGGCCACATTAGCATACGAGGCTGCCTCCACCCACTTGGTGAAGTAGTCGATGGCTACCAAAATGAAGCGATGACCGTTAGATGCAGTGGGATCGATCTTGCCTATCATATTAATGCCCCACATGGAGAACGACCACAGGGATGACATGACATTCAACGGGCATGGCGACACATGAATTTTATCAGCATAAACCTGGCATTTATGACATCTCTTTGCGAATTTGAAATAATCTGACTCCATCGTCAGCCAGTAATATCCTGCTCGTAGGATTTTTCTCGTCATAGCATGTCCGCCGGTGTGCGTACCAAATGTTCCCTCATGGACCTCTTCCATAAGCAAATTCGCTTCTTTTTAGTCCACACATCTGAGTAGCACGAGATCGTGATTTCTCTTATGCAGAACTCCATCAGGATTGAGGTAGAAATTTCCAGACAGCCTCCTCAGAGTCTTCTTACCCTGGGTGGACGCTCCCGCATGATACTCCTTAGTCATATGGAAAGTCTGGATATCATGGAACCATGGCTTGCCATCGGAGGCTTCCTCAATTACAAAAACAAATGCAGGTCTGTCAAGACGGGAAATGACAATTCTTGGAGCTTCATTCCAAAAATTGACTTTGTACATCGAAGCCAACGTGGCTAAGGCATCAGCCATCTGATTTTCTACTCTAGGCACATGATAGAGTTCCACTCGATCGAAGAACGGAAGCAACCTTCTGGCATAATTCATGTACGAAACCTAATTCGACTGACGAGTCTCCCACTCCCCTTTTATTTGGTTAACAACGAGTGCCGAGTCACCATATACATCCAGGTTCTTGATTCTCAAATCAATAGCTTCTTCTAAACCCATGATGCACGCCTCGTATTCTGCTTCATTATTGGTGACTCGAAAAGTCAATCTGGCAGTGAACGGGATGTGGGATCCTTGGGGAGTCGTGATGATTTCCCCAATACCACTTCCATACGAATTAACCGCCCCGTCAAATATCAATTTCCACTGGGACTTCCTATTTGAGAAACATCACAATCTTTCACTTTGAGAAACATGATATCCTCGTCAGGGAATTCAAATTTCATCGGCTGATAATCTTCAATAGGCTGTTCGGCAAGGTATTCAAACAATACACTTCCCTTGATGGCCTTCTGGGAAACATACTGAATGTCATACTCCGTCAACACCATTTGCCACCTGGCAATCCTGCCTGAAAGCGCTTGCTTCTCGAAAACGTACTTGATCGGATCCATCTTCGAAATTAGCATGGTCGTGTGATTAAGCATATACTGTCGTAACCGTTTGGCAGCCCACGCGAGTGCGCAACATGTTTTTTCCAGCATTGAGTAACGGGACTCATAATCTGTGAACTTTTTACTCAAGTAATAAATGGCATGCTCCTTTTTGCCAGTCTCGTCATGCTGAACGAGGACGCAACCCATGCTATTCTCAAGAACTGTCAAGTACATGATTAAGGGTCTTCCGGCTACTGGGGGTATCAAAATTGGAGGCTCCTACAAATACTGTTTTATCTTATCGAATGCCCTCTGGAAATCCTCGTTCCAGATTATCGCCTGATCTTTTTTCAGTAGCTTGAACATCGGTTCACGCGTGGCCGTGAGCTGAGATATAAACCTTGCAATGTAGTTTATTCTACCCAGGAAACCACGAACTTCTTTTTCAGTCTTTGGCGCTGGCATATCTTGTATTGCTTTTATCTTAGCAGGATCAACCTCAATGCCTCTTTCACTCACAATAAACCCCGATAGTTTTCCATACCGTACTCCGAAAGTACACTTGTTAGGATTCATCCTCGACCTGAACTTCCTAAGCCTCTCAAAAAGATTCAGCAAATTGACCAGATTCCCTCCTCTGTTTGGGACTTCAAAATCATGTCATCAACATAGACTTTAATCTCATGGTGAATCATGTCATGAAACAAAGTGACCATCGCCCGCTGGTAAATGGCCCCTGCGTTCTTCAGACTGAAGGGCATTACCTTGTAGCAGAACGTCCCCCAAGGGGTAATAAACATGATTTTCTCCATGTCTTCTGGCGCCATTTTGATTTGGTTATAGCCGGAGAAGCCATCTATGAACAAAAACACGGAAAATTGAGCTGTATTGTCGACCAACACATCAATATGAGGGAGCGGGAAATCATCCTTAGGGCTCGCCTTATTCAAATCCCGATAATCAACGCACATCCGCACCTTACCGTCCTTCTTCGATACAGGTACTATGTTGGCGACCCACGGAGGGTAGGTAGTGACCGCTAAAAAGCCAGCATCCAGCTGCTTTTGCACTTCTTCTTTGATCTTAATGGCCATATCTGGTCGTGTCCTTCTAAGCTTCTGCTTAACGGGAGGACAATCTTCTCGCAGTGGTAGATGATGGACCACTATGTCAGTGTTGAGTCCGGACATATCTTCATACGACCAAGCAAAGATGTCACTATAATCTCGAAGCGTCTCGACCAATCTTCGCTTGACATCGCTCTATAATGCAGCCCCTATCCTGACATTTCTGACAAGTTCCTCAGAACCCAGATTAACAATCTCAATCTCTTCCTCATGACGCAGAATGATCTTATCTTCTTGTTTCAACAAACGGGCCAACTCTTCCGGAAGGTCTTCGTCTTCATCAATCTCTTCTTCAGCTTGATATATCGGGCAATCAAAGTCGAAGTGAGTCGTAGAAGGTTTAGAGTCGATGTCATCTGTAGTGTGAATCCTGCAATAACAAGGGTTAAGCTTAAAACAAGGATATGCAGGTTAGCACAAACCGTATTGCCATTTTATTATTTTTCAAAACAAAAGTAAAACAAGAATAACAGAGATCACAAAATTTGAATGCAAAGAAAACGCCCTTTGATTTATTGATAATATGTACATGCATAAGCAATCAAGGCCCTGACAATAAAACCGTTATGCCCTGGGTAAAGCATAAGGTTGTACAATAATTGGAAAAGACAAAGCATTACTCTTTGCGCGTCACTTGGATGACATACTGGATGGACTAGTTGTTGAGGCCCTGGCTTGGTTTTCACGGATGAATCCAGGAGTCCAGGCCGCAATCACTATCTTTGTTGTCTTCAGACATGATGTTTACATTCTCAAATATCACCCCACCTCTTGTGAACTGAATCGGCCCTTTGACGCACGACGCACTGCGAGAGGAGGAAGCATCAGCCGAAGGAGAATACCCTAACCCAATCTTATCCTGCTTGTTAGGGATTTCCAGAACTTGCCCCCAGCCTGGGGAAGAGCCAGCTTGAACAACAGCTCGAGCTTCCTTGAAGGAAGAGAGATTCATCTCAGGTTTTTCGATCATCACCGGAGTCGTATCTTTGACTTTAACAGCTTCAAGCGCCCGGAACAGAGTTTTGTGGATCTCGCCATCCACCTCAACATATTTAAAAGATGACAAATGGCTCACCATTATGTCCTCTTCACCACAAACGGTCATGATGCTGCCCCCCACATCATACTTCAGCTTCTGGTGCAATGTGGAAGTCACTGCGCCCGCAGAATGGATCCAAGGCCGGCCCAACAGGTAGCTATAGGCTGGCATGATATCCATGATGTAGAAAACCGCGTCAAAGGTTTCTGGCCCAACTTGAATGGGTAAAGTTACCTCTCCAAAGACGGTTCGCTTAGTTCCATCAAACGCTTTTACCACCAGATCACTGGGTGTACAAATCAGCCCTCTCGTATCCAACCTCATCAGAGCTTTCTTAGGGAGAACATTCAGAGATGATCTCGTGTCCACCAACACATGGTACATAACCGTTCCTCGACATTCTATCGAGATATGCAAGGCGCTGTTGTGGTTCCTTCCCTTCGGCGTCAGCTCTAGGTCAGTAAACCCTAATCCGTTCCCAGCACTCACATGAGCAACCACTCCCTTTAGCTGGTTGACGGAGATCTCTTGTGGTACATACGCTGCATTCAGAACCTTCAGCAGAGCGTTGCGATGTGCCTCGGAACACAACAACAGATTCAGAATAGAGATCTTATACGGTGTTTGATGAAGATGATCAACGATCTTATAATCACTTTTCTTGATCAGTCTCATAAATTCTTCGGCGTCTTTCACAAGCATGTCTTTCCATACCTCACGGGAGGTTTCTTCAATGACCTTACTCTTACCTCTGTCAGTCTTCTCAGCCTTATCGACTTTGTCAGCCACAATCTCAGGTGGAGCGAACACTCTTCCGCTACGTGTTATTCCCCCAGTCCCAACTAGGTTGTCAACAGATTGCCCGGATGGATCCAACTCCAATTTCTGTCCATTACAGTAGACATCTGCCCCATAGTGCCATGGAACAGTATTAGTACTCTCGAATGGTATAGGCCCAGCCTTCGTTATGGTGATCATAGGTGGCCTTGACAAAAAAATGGTAATTGTTTTACGAGGGATGGTGATGGTGGCAACCTCATCTTTCTGCTTCAGCATTACTTCTCCTGATTTGTTCTCAGCCCTCCGACTAAACTGCAGAATTCCTTCGTTCATCAAACTCTGAATCCCTGCTACCAACTGATCACAGCCGTCTGAATGATTCGCACGATTCATACACAACTTCCCATAGCCTGGGAAAATACCTTTCTTCATCAACTTGGCCTTAACGAAACCAAGTGGTGTTTTCAGGTCTTTGACATCAGTCAATAAATCTGAATCTTCCTCTTCAATGATGGCACTAACCCCATCTCCCCCATGGTTAGGCATATGGTTCTTTGTAACATTCGGAGCATTATCAGAAAAGTTGATTATCTTGGCGTCAACCATATCTTGCACTTTGTGCTTGAATGCTTTACAATTGTCAATTGAATGGCCAGGTGCCCCCGAGTGAAACTCACATCTCACATTCACGTCGTAGCCCGGTGGAGGTGTCCCTGTCAAGGGAGCCAAAGTTCTCTTCTGAACTAGCTGTAACTGAAGCAAAGTCTGCAAAAGCTGACCATACGACATAGGTGGGGTCTCAAGATGACAATTTGACAGCGGAGCTTTATTCTGGTACCTCCGCTACCCTTGCTGGCTCTGCTGCTGCTACTAAGGTTGCTGACAACAGGAATAGTAATGCTAGCGACCTTCTGGCGTTGGCCTTTTCCTTTTCCCCGAGCATTAGACACTGAGCTCGTCTCACCTTCACGTCTCTTACCACTGTAAGGTTTCTTTCCCCCTCCAACTGAGGATACATCTACACCCTGAATCTTTCCGAGTTTGATGCTATTCTCTACATGTTCTCCAGTGATTATGAGATCGGAGAAGCTTCCCGACATACCACTGACAAGCTTCTCATAATAAACTCCTGGAAGAGTAGCCACGAACATCTCAACAAGTTCCCGCTCAACCATCGGTGGCTGAACTCTCGCTGCCAGTTCACGCCACCTCTGGGCATACTCTTTAAATCCTTTGTTGTTTTTCTGAGACAAATTTTGTAGCTGAACCTGGTTGGGAGCCAGATCGCTGTTATACTGATAATGGCGTACGAATGCTTCAGCAAGTTCTTTCCATGTACATACACATGTGGGTTCCAAACCCATATACCACTCCAACGAGGGGCCTGACAGGCTGTCCTGGAAGAAGTGCATCAACAACTTCTCATCTTCAGAATGTGCGGACATCTTTCGGTAGTACGACCTCAGATGGACACGGGGGAAAGTAGTGCCCTTATACTTCTCGAAGTCGGGTACCTTAAACTTGGGAGGCATCTTGAAGTCTGAGATCAGTCCCATCTTGGTCATGTCAACGCCCATAGTATTCAAGTTCTCAAAACTCTTCATCTTGTCTTCGAGTGCTTTGAACCTTAAACGGGCTTCAGAATTCAGTTCTCCCTCAGATCCTTTCATCGAGAATAAGTCCTCTTGATGATATTCCAGCCATGGTTGATGGCCATTACCCTGAGCAAACCCAGCAGCATCAAGACCATACAGATTACCAGCACCAGCGTTCTCAGCATTACCAGTTCCTCCAGTATTGCCATTGCCTATACCAGCATTACCATTGACCTCAAAGTTGCCATTTCCGACTCCAGTCATGTTCCCATTATCTCCGATATTAGTAACAACATTACCATTGCCACTTCCATTCCCTCCAGTCACAGGGATGCCAGCATGAGGGGTCTCAACAAGCGGGGGGTTCAGCACATTCCCACCATGTAGCACGCGGTTGCTGTCGACGCGTGCAATCAGAGGTTGCACCAGAGTTCTGAGCTGGTCCTGGCCATTAGCGACCACTTGCATGAGATCCATAAAATGATCCGCCCTCTCCCCTGAGCTCTTGAATGTCAGTCTGAACCTATTCCATTACTCTGGCTTGATTTGCTCTGGTAGAGTACCGGTGGATCTGTCTTCGTTCAATCCTGAAAAGAACCTGCAAGCACAAAGGGTTAGGAAAACAGCTTGAGGCACCTGTTATGCAAATGATTCATGAAAATGCAAACACGTATCTATGCGTTAGGAGGAACTCCCCCTCGATTCTAGCTCCAAGACAAATAAAGTTTACCATCCAATAATGGAAAGAAACCCTCATATATATCTGAAAAACCCACGTGGGTAGCGTACAACAATAACTGAATACAACTGAAGCAACAAGCGTGACCCCAACCAACAAGCCTGGTGGTGATCAGCATATCAATGCATAAAAGGTACAAAGAAATACAAAGAAATCAAGTGCGGCTATGGGCACGAAAATTCTCTAGTAACTTCTTCGTAGTGGGATAATTAGGCTAGGTGAGCAGACCCCAGATCAGCAGATCCCTCTGCCTGATGGTATCCTGGAGATCTTCGACAATGTCCCCACAAACACCTTCTCCAGAGCGGTCCTCCACTCTACTCCTCTTAGCATCAGCTCGGAGTTGACAATCCAGTAGGTTTGCTTTGGTCTCAACCAACCTATACTGGACATCTCGTCGAAGTGAGGCTTCAGCCTCTATATTCTTGTCTTTGATCTCAATCTGAGCTTCCAACTGGGCTATTTGTTGCTACACCTTTTCCTCCCACTCTTTGTGGCTAGTCAAAGTGTTGTTCCACAATTTCTCGTACTTGGACAACTTCAGGTATGCCCTATCCAGATCCTGCTTTTTGGTGGTCAACACGTTGTGCACTGCCTTTAGGTCTAACCCAAGACGTTCCCTAGAATCAGTCTCCTTGGTCAAATTAGCTCCCAAGTGGTTGATCAATTCTGTCTGCTTCTTGCAGGTGTGTACGACTTCGTTCTTCTCTCTTCGGAGTTGAGCGACCTCTTTTTCCAGTTCCTCGTTGGCTTTGATCAGCTCTTCATTCTTAGCTTAAAGCTGATTATACTTTTGGATTTCAATCATGGTAGGCTCTGAATGACAGTCCTGCTTGACAGGAGGAAAGGGCATCATCACCTTTTCTGCTTTTCTATGAATCCAGTCCACATAAGGAGCATAAGCCTAACTATTGCTCTTTCCCAATGAGGTATTTCCTTTTCGATGAACGTTATTCCAGGTGTTGCGGTGAAATTTGGATGTCAAGCTATTGATTAACTTGAATCTTAATTCATTTACAACCGGTCTTTGATTTATCCGAAGGAAAGGTTAAAGAAAGGAAAAACCTAAAAGGGAGAGATCTAAGGTTTGGGGGTTGGTTAAATTTAGGGAAGGTATTAGCACCCTAAACTTCCGTAGTACTCTACGGGAACCTTTTGTTTATTTTTTTTTATTTCTTTCATTAATTATTTTGCTTTAGGGTATATACAAAGGATTGAAAATTAAAAAAGACCTAGGGGTTAATTCTAAGTTTACTCGGCAAGACATCGCATCTTGTGCCTACATATCCTTACGAGAATGGAATCAGAGTAACTGTAGTTCCCCTCAAAAGGGAGGTTAGAAACGTCTTGACTGTGGCCAAGGTTTGTTCAGAGACTCCAATCTCTATGTTAAAAAAATGTTAATTAAAATTAAAATAGGGTTAAATTAGGGATTCCACGGCGGAAAACCTTAAAACAGAGTACGGCGACTCTTTTGGCCTAACACTAGGATAAAAGCAATTTTGCCCACGGCGGGACACCTAGGCTAAATAGGGTTTGATCCATTAAAGGGGTAAGGCTATTGACTCGGCGGCCAAAAGGCTGGACCTAATCCTTCGGAAGGATAAAACTGTAAAAAAATGTGAAAATATGACAAATCATTATATGGAGGAATAATTAAGGTACAGAAATAAGAAAAGTAATAAAGGCAGAGGGTATAAAGAAACAAAGAAACATTTCTGAAAACATGAAGAATATGAAAATATGTAATGACACTTAGAATGAAGTGAGGGAGGAAAATAGTGTGGGGCTGTGGCCACCACAAGCACATCTCAACCTCGAGTATGCACATGAAATGCCAAAAGAAAGAAAAGTAATAAAAGGGTACATAAAATGACACGACAAACATCAAACATCAGGAGTTCCTTACGAAAAGGTTTTAATGTTTTAATATTTTAATTATAAAAAAAAGGTTTTAATTTTTTTAATATTTTAATTATAAAAAAAAGGTTTTAATTTTTTAATAAAAAATATTTAAGTTAAAATTATAAAAAAAAGTTTTGGGGGGAAAAGTCTTTTCAGTTTTTTTAGAACAAAAAAGGTTTTTCATCCCCAAAAAAGGCTTTTCAGTTTTTTGGGAAAAGGCTTTTCAGTTTTTTTGGGAAAAGGTTTTTGGGAACAAAAAGGTTTTTTTTCTTCGGAACAAAAAGGCTTTTCAGTTTTTTAAAAAAGGTCTTACTAAAAAAAAGGTTTTAATAATAAATAAAAAAAAGGTTTTGATTTTTAAAAAAAAGGTTTTGATTTTAAAAAAAAAGGTTTTGTTAAAAAAGGGTTTTGATATTAAAATCTACGGACCTAAATACACATGGAGATTAACATGGCAAAATATGCACATAAATATGAAAAAGCAAAAGGTTTAGTAATTTAACGGACCTAAACACATTAACATGGCAAAATATGCATATAAACATGAAAAGGCAAAAGGTTTAGTAATTTAACCTACGAAGCGGAGGTTTGCTTCGGTAAATGTGAAAAAGGTTTGAATAAGGGAACACTGGAGAGCTCCAATCCTTCTGACGAGTTGTGGGAACGACCGCCTTTCTTCTCTGGGGATCTCCTTTGTTTCTCCCTTTCTCTCTCCTCTTTTCTGAAGAAAACCTTCTGACCCCAACTCCTTACACATGTCCTCTTGCCAATTGTGCCATTTTTACTTTTTAGGAAAAAAAATGCATGCCATATGATATTTACCTGCAAAAAGTCAAACGACTACACAAATTTGTTAGTAATTGATTAAATGCAATGAAATGCGACGACAAATCTTAGGGCAAAATTTGGGGTATTACAGTTGCCCCTATTAAAATAACTTCACCGAGTGATCTGAGCAATGGAGACTCGAGAAATCATGGTGGAGGGATTTAAATACATATAACCGAAAACTTTGCCTTTAGACGCAGTGCTATGCAATGATATGGACAAAACAAAACGAACTATAATGCTAAATATGATATGAATCTGATATGATGCGTATGATGAAAATGACAAATGCACGGATACAGACGAAACAACGTCACAGGGGACGACCCATCGAGGAATTGCACTAGGGAAGAAGACATGTCATATCTGGAAGAACGTCGGATAGACACGACACAGAATTGTTGATAGGTGCCAAGTAAATTAGAAATTGTCCGCAAGGTAAGACGCGGGTAAAACACGAGCTCAGGAGAAAAACGCAAATGGGGATAAAACACCCATGATGCCAAGTAAATAAATTTTGCCCACAAGGTAAGACGCGAGTAAAACACGACCTTAGGGAAAAAAAAAAGTAAATGGGGGTAAAACACCATGATGTTAGGTAAACCCAGGAATATCTGGTAAACGGGGAATAAAACACCCGGGATAAAGGTACATGGGGGATAAAACACCCAAGGATAGAAGGTAAATGGGGAGTAAAGCACCCAAGATAGACATGTAAATGGGGAGTAAAGCACCCAGGATAGAAATGTAAATGGGGAGTAAAGCACCCAAGATAAAAATGTAAATGGGGAGTAAAGCACCCAAGATAGAAATGTAAATGGGGAGTAAAGCACCCAAGATAGAAATGTAAATGGGGAATAAAGCACCCAAGATATGCACATGTATAGGAATTATGCTATGACATATGATCAAATGCAAATGCAGACATCGACGACAAGGCTCGACTCTTTCGGTGAGATGACAAAACTGGAGGACTGATTCCTCAACACGGAGATCACTGTCATTCTGTTAAACTGTATCAAGTTGATAGTCACTGTAGGAATGATGAATAACTGCTTAGGGATTATGCAAGTAAACTGCCCCAGGTCAAATGAACTGATAATTGCTTCAGCTGTCTAATTCGTGGAATCGACTGTTTTGCTGTATCCTCAGAGGGCTTGCCCCAGTCTGGGTCTTGAACAATTCTCTGGATAAACCAAATCTGAGAAGATATTGCCTTGAACAAATCTTGAACTAATTCTTTGACAGGATGTAAAAGGAACTTGCCCCTGATAAGATCACTTGACCAAGTTTCTCATTGTTTGAAAATTCCTTAGAGGAAAGCCAGTTTGCAAACAAAAATATTCATACAAACATGGTAATGCAAAGTTCATGCGATTTTTGAAAAATTATTATTGAAAGATGGAAAATACATGAGTCGTTAGTCAGAACAAGGCGGTTCAAGACACTCAAAGTTTAAAATAAAAGTGTATTGCCAAAATAAATGATTCGCAAGGATCTTTTGGAGTCAGGTTACGCAACCTTGTTGTAGTATACTTTCTAAATAACCCTGTTTTAGTTAGGTCTTTTGAGGGTTGTAACGTGGCCTGGTTCACGGTTTATGAAACAAAAGATAAAGGCTCAAAATTTATTTGTACCCACCCAATCTACGTGATGATCTTCAGTCCTATGCTCAGTTAACTCATACTATGCATTCAGGTTCCCATAAGTTAGGGATTTCATTGATCGTAGCAATGATGACTCAGAAGTCAAAGGGACCTATGAAAAGGCAGCCACTACTCCCCTATAACATTTGATTGTTTTGACATTGAGGATTTTCAAGATAAGGATTTAAAAATCTCTTTGTATTATCCCTAAATTTTGCCTGAACTGTTTATTTTAGAGTTTACAGTCAGCGGGATGCCCCAGTTTTGCCTAAGTCTCCTTCATAGGTTTTGACTTAGCGAGCTTCTTTTGCTTTTTTTTATATTATTTTTTTTGTGTGAAGGAAAATGACTGTTTGATTTTAATGATTACGATGAACCATCATCGACCTTTTGATTAGAAAACATCTTCGACAATTGTTTGACGTGTGCGAAGGAAAATTTGTTAATGAAAGGTGTATCGTATGAACACACAACCAAGTTAACTGAGAACTACCCATCCCAAGGTTAAAATTGTGGGTTTTTTGTAACGAAAGAAACTCAAACTTCTAGGCCCGAAGGGGGTGACGAGGGATTAACTTCCTTATTTCTCCAGTGTTTGGGAATTGAAACAATGCCTTACATCGTCAACAAGGTTTAATTGAAAGCATACTGACAGCATTTATGGGTATAACATTTTCGTCATCCTCCCTCCAATCTTAGCATATCAAAATTTTGGACAAGAAGTAAACATTTGAAAAATAAAGCATAAAGATGCAAATAAATGGACGGAAATGAATTGAATCAAAAGTCGCAATGCTTATTTCATTAATGAAAGTACAAACATAATTAAAAGCAAACAACTTAAACAAAATAAGGAAAGTGCAAACAACGAGAAACAAAAGGCCTAGTGACAAAACTTCATTTCTGATGTACTGGCAAGGGATTTTTCTGAACATCCGGATGACTGTCTGTAAAATCAAGTATTCCAGTTCTAACCAATTCACATACTCTAGCCTTCAATACAAAACAATGCTCCAAGTCATGGCCTGGGGCACCCTCATGGGAAGCACAATGGAGATCAGCCCTAAATCCAGCCGGAGGATTAAGAGGAGGTGGTAAAGCCTTTGTAGTAATCAGTCCTTGCCGGACTAAGTCAGGATATAGCTCTGTGTAAGTCATGAGAATAGGATCAAAGTGACTCCTGTTCCGTTTCTGGTCGGATATCTGTGTCGAGGAATCAGCTTGACGACTCAAAGGTACACTAGAAGACGATAGGACCAAGAAGGAGAAACTGGGGGATAAATGCAATGCAAAAATGTGATGCTAATGCCATGCAATGGTCTCAAGAATTTCAACGGTCGATTGCAAACATTCCCTTTTAGGAAAGCGAGAAAAGCTGTTAGACTTTAAAATGTAGGACTTCTTGAATTTGCAAAGGACTTTTGAATTCCTTGAAACTAGAAATGATATGATGCTTTATGGATGCAAAGCACAAACGCACATAAGCAAACAAAGGTCCTAATTTTAGAGGAACAATGAATGGAGTCAAGGTCTACCCTTCCCAAAGTGGTGTGTACTATAGATTAATTGTACCTGCAGAACAAGGGTTCTAAAAAGTGCCCAAAGTCATCAGCCCATCTTTTGGATATTATCAACTTCTCGACTGACTCAAGGGTCGATAATATTCTCAAGAGAACCTCGTTCGAGTGTAGTATCGCGTAGCAACCATTGTAGGACTACTCCCACATAGTTCCCGCACTACGTCCTAGATAAGGCCAAGATGGTGTAAAGGTACTACGGTTCCCAGTATCACAGACTCCAATCGATAATGGTAAAAGTTTTCATGACTACACTCGATCAACTGAACCATTTTCAAAAGGGTCTCAACTGAGCGGTGATTCTCGATTTAGCTTAGTCGGGACTCACTCCCTATAAGCCTCGTCGAATATATCGCCATCCTATAATAATGTCACTCAAGTCCGGGTGTAGGACTTATCTCACAACACAGTAATTCCCAAGCAAGGTACCCCTGAATAATATATATACAAATGAGCAAAAACATTAATGAAACAAATATATAATGAAAAATAAACAAAATGGGGATAACCCTCAAAAGTTAGGACTCCCCAGTGAAGTCGCCATTTTCTGTTGCGGTGAAATTTGGATGTCAAGCTATTGATTAACTTGAATCTTAATTCATTTACAACCGGTCTTTGATTTATCCGAAGGAAAGGTTAAAGAAAGGAAAAACCTAAAAGGGAGAGATCTAAGGTTCGGGGGTTGGTTAAATTTAGGGAAGGTATTAGCACCCTAAACTTCCGTAGTACTCTACGGGAACCTTTTATTTATTTATTTTTTATTTATTTCATTAATTATTTTGCTTTAGGGTATATACAAAGGATTGAAAATTAAAAAAGACCTAGGGGTTAATTCTAAGTTTACTCGGCAAGACATCGCATCTTGTGCCTACATATCCTTACGGGAATGGAATCAGAGTAACTGTAGTTCCCCTCAAAAGGGAGGTTAGAAACGTCTTGACTGTGGCCAAGGTTTGTTCAGAGACTCCAATCTCTATGTTAAAAAAATGTTAATTAAAATTAAAATAGGGTTAAATTAGGGATTCCACGGCGGAAAACCTTAAAACAGAGTACGGCGACTCTTTTGGCCTAACACTAGGATAAAAGCAATTTTTCCCACGGCGGGACACCTAGGCTAAACAGGGTTTGATCCATTAAAGGGGTAAGACTATTGACTCGGCGGCCAAAAGGCTGGACCTAATCCTTCGGAAGGATAAAACTGTAAAAAAATGTGAAAATATGACAAATCATTATATGGAGGAATAATTAAGGTACAGAAATAAGAAAAGTAATAAAGGCAGAGGGTATAAAGAAACAAAGAAACATTTCTGAAAACATGAAGAATATGAAAATATGTAATGACACTTAGAACGAAGTGAGGGAGGAAAATAGTGTGGGGCTGTGGCCACCACAAGCACATCTCAATCTCGAGCATGCACATGAAATGCCAAAAGAAAGAAAAGTAATAAAAGGGTACATAAAATGACACGACAAACATCAAACATCAGGAGTTCCTTACGAAAAGGTTTTAATTTTTTAATATTTTAATTATAAAAAAAAGGTTTTAATTTTTTTAATATTTTAATTATAAAAAAAAGGTTTTAATTTTTTAATAAAAAATATTTAAGTTAAAATTATAAAAAAAATTAAGTTTAAATTATAAAAAAAAGTTTTGGGGGGAAAAGTCTTTTCAGTTTTTTTAGAACAAAAAAGGTTTTTCATCCCAAAAAAAGGCTTTTCAGTTTTTTGGGAAAAGGCTTTTCAGTTTTTTCGGGAAAAGGTTTTTGGGAACAAAAAGGTTTTTTTTCTTCGGAAGAAAAAGGCGTTTCAGTTTTTTAAAAAAGGTCTTACTAAAAAAAAAGGTTTTAATAATAAATAAAAAAAAGGTTTTGATTTTTAAAAAAAAGGTTTTGATTTAAAAAAAAAAGGTTTTGTTAAAAAAGGGTTTTGATATTAAAATCTACGGACCTAAATACACATGGAGATTAACATGGCAAAATATGCACATAAATATGAAAAAGCAAAAAGTTTAGTAATTTAACGGACCTAAACACATTAACATGGCAAAATATGCATATAAACATGAAAAGGCAAAAGGTTTAGTAATTTAACCTACGAAGCGGAGGTTTGCTTCGGTAAATGTGAAAAAGGTTTGAATAAGGGAACACTGGAGAGCTCCAATCCTTCTGACGAGTTGTGGGAACGACCGCCTTTCTTCTCTGGGGATCTCCTTTGTTTCTCCCTTTCTCTCTCCTCTTTTCTGAAGAAAACCTTCTGACCCCAACTCCTTACACATGTCCTCTTGCCAATTGTGCCATTTTTACTTTTTAGAAAAAAAATGCATGCCATATGATATTTACCTGCAAAAAGTCAAACGACTACACAAATTTGTTAGTAATTGATTAAATGCAATGAAATGCGACGACAAATCTTAGGGCAAAATTTGGGGTATTACACCAGGCATGTTAAAATCTGGCCAAATCATCCCCTTCCAATGCGCCAGTGAGGTACAAAGATTCCTGTACCTCCTTGTCCTTAGGAGGGCCCCTCAAGGCATACCTGAACTGTCTGATAGCGATAGATGGATAGTAATTGATGCAGCCTTTCCTACCCACCAGAGGGACATTAGGAAAGTTCCCACAGCTGCAAATGATTCACTTCCCAGGCAATCTCTGTCAAACCAATCAATGTCTTCGGCAGACAAACTCATCAGGCGCTCAGACCACTCCTTCGTCTCTGCAGTCTTTATAAAAGAACCAACCTTGGGTAAATGAGTACGAACCATCTGTAAAATAGTGAAGCACAACAGGACACACTCTTGCCTCTTCTATTCTCGTTCTTATAGTGCACCGAATGATACACGTCTCCGAGCAAGGTAGGGATGGGATTCCTTAAAACGGAAATACGAAGAGCGTCCACATCCATAAAGTCGGGGATATTAGGGAATAACATGATACCATATATGCACAATGCCAAAATAGCTTTGAATGCCACCCAACATTCCTTCTTGGCGAAGTGTCGGGCTTTATCAGCCAGAAAAGGTAATGGGAATCCATAAGCTCCATTTCTCTTGGTTGTTCTTCCTTTCAACTTAGAAACCTCCATATGCAAAGCTGTAGCAATACTAGCCAGATCCAACTCCTGGTCAATAGGATAAAAGGGTACCTGAGCAAGAATGGGTACTTCCAATATGGCAGAAAACTCTTCCAAAGTAGGGGCCAACACATAACTCGGGAATGTGAAGCAACGCAACTGAGGATCATAAAACTGAAGCAGAGTCTGAAGTCCGTTCAATTCATACACAGATGGCTTGCACACAACACTTAGTAGCTTCCCATAGATTCCCCTGAAATCCTTCATCACTTCCTTACCAGCCAAAGAAATCAAACCCCTCAAAGTAGTAATATCTGAAGTAGGAAACTTGTAAGCCAAAGTTCTTCTCAAGTTGGGTTCCATGTCGGAAAAAGAGGGAACAAGATTGCTAGAATCGAGAAGGAACTGCACACCTGCAACATAGATACATGTCAAATGTAATGCAACATGAAAATGTAAATGCAAATGCAAAATGCAGCAGGAGATCAAGAGTGTTGTGCTGTGAAGTGGCAAGTCATAATTCTGCTTCGGCGAGAATATAACACAACTCTGATAATAAGGGCCTATTGACACCAACAATATTGATTCACTGTCAAGAAAACTAGGTTGTCTAAAGGTTAAAGTTTCCTGCAATAACCCGACCCCGCTCATAGGTATGAACCTAATCACTGTCAAAGGTACGACATGCTATGCGTTTCCCAGCGTCACAGAATTTCAGGAAATGATGATACGTTCACCATTTCTGGTTTGACATCATCCTCTCCTGAAGAGGCCTCACTCAGCTGAGTCACAAATGATCGGTTCCTAGAGTCGACAATCCTTAGATCTGAAATCCTTTCAACGACCCACTGGGCTAGAAATGGAAATCATCTCAAATAATCTCGTCTGAGCGTAGATTTTGTGGGAACTAGTGCATGCCTAACATACAGGTTCACCACTAATCTGCTTCTAGTTCTATGTATATACTCAAGCCTGGGTCTGGCTTATCACTCATCAGAGCCCCCTCCCACAACAGCACAAATAATCATACTATACTGAAAATAAAATGCAGGAAAGTAAAATGTGATAAATAAATGCAAACCCAATAGATAAACACACAAACGCTAGGATTGACTCGCATAGGGGATGTTGGATCCCCAGCAGAGTCGCCAGCTGTCGCTACCGCAAAAATAAGGTGCCGACAAAATAGAAGAGTCGCCACCTTTCATTATTTATCCCACAGAAAGGGAAAGGAAATGATCGGAAAAACCTGACGAAAAGGTATAAGACAAGGTCATCGCAACCATGCCTGGGTTCGGGAGTCGGGTATGCAAGGGGAAGGTATTAGCACCCCTCACGTCCATCATACTCAATGGGATCCACGCTTGTTTTGTTTATTTGACGGGTTGGTTTAACTATCTACATATCAAGGATGGTCTGAAAAGAAAAGAAAATGACTCGGCAAAGCATCGCGCTTCGTGCCTACATATTCTCGTCAGAGAATGAGAAATCAGAGTCAACGTAGTTCGGCTAACTACGGGTTACAGGGGAAGGTGGCTCGCCAATATGTCAGTATTGTGCGTACGTACTCTCAACAGATATGAGAGATCAGAGCTTACGTAGTTCGGGATAATACGGCTTATGGGATTAGATTCATCTGTTTTTCCGAGTAGGGTTAACAGGCAGTTCCAGCAGTTTGGTGTATGCAGCTCGCTCGTCAGAGACTCGTACGTTACCGTTTGTGGTAGAACTGAGAGTTAACGACACTCTTTTCTTCAAAAAAGTTTTCCTTGAATTATGGGCCCACGGGGCAAAAAGAAGGTTTGAAGTTTGTTTTCTGTCTTTTACGGAAGAAGTGTTTTTTTATGGATGTCTGTAGTTTATACAACACTAGAGACTATGACTTAGGAGCGAATGCGTCGCATATCATCCAAAGGACATATACTAAACACTCTATATGATTGAGAGGAGACCGCTCAATTATCATTTCCCAAGTAGCTTAAGGCTCGTAACGCGCTAGTACTAACTTGCCTTTATTACGTTTTTTACTGTTGTTTTGAGGTGAGAAGAGAACGAACTCTACGGGGAAACTGTCAAGTCCTAATGTTGTCATGCCAAGGATTCATCCTATGGTTGAGTTTTGAAACAGGGAACTCCTAGATGTTATCATGCATAGGTTTCAACCTAAAGTTCTATCATCACTTCCTTATCAAAGGAAGTGAGAGCCCTAGGGGATCATGTCAATGGGAAACAGACAACAGATAAAGCATCAGCTAAACAGATAAATAGGAAAGAAAGCAGTAAAGATGAAAACACAATGTAGCAATACAAGCAGAGGGAGACTCCCTCAACCTCTTAGCAATCAAGCAAAGAAAATAGGCAACAGCAGACAAGCAAAGGGAGACCAACTCAACCTTTATATGAAAATACGTCAATTAGAAAGAGAAAAACAACACACAAGCAAGGGGAGGATCACCTCAACCCTTAAGGCAAACAAGCAGAGGGAGACCCACTCAACCTCTTAATGCAGTCATGCACCTAAACTTAGACTATCCTAAACATGAACTATCCTAATGCAACACACCACTCAATCATGAATGAAGGCAAGAATTTATGGCAAATAAGGAATTCATTCCACAAGTAAACAAACAAGGCTTCTATCCTAAGGAAAGAAATTGAATGTTGGGAAACAAGGGTAAGGTCCACAGGAACTTGCCACAGGCACTCAACCAACTAAAAGGGATTTGGAGATTTCTTAGAGGTTTGACTCCTTCAGAAGATGTGCAAAATTCCCCCCACAGGAGGGACTATGCTACCCCAAGAAGGTTCCTAAAAGGATTGGAGAAGATTAGGAGAATGAAGATGGGAAGCAAGGTAAGGTCTACAGGAACTTACCACAGGCACTCAACCAACTCCATTTCCTTAGAAAGCTTGCATAGATTCAATTCCTTTATGAAAATGCAATGAATTCCTCCACATGAGGAAACATGCTCACAAGGAGGATCCTAATTAAGCAAGGAAGATTGTGAGGGAAACTAACCCTATAGGAAGAATCATCCACCTAATCTGAACTTCTAAAGAACCTCAATGATTTCCTTCTAAGGATCACCTACACTAAGGATTCAAAGCTAAAGAGGTATCTACCTAATTTCTATTCTATCAAGAAAGGATGTGAAACTTAGAATCATCTAATGCTCAGTTAAAAGACTAATCTATGAAGTTATCCTAGTTAGGGTCACCTAAACTATAACCAACTTGGAATATGGGGGGATAATAGAAAATCACTTCTAAAAATCTTAAGGAAAATCCTATATCATCCTATATGAGTTAAGAATCTATGGTAGAAAAACCAAGGGCAAAACCTAATCCTAAAGGTTCTAATAAAATCTAAATTCAAAGGGTGTGCTAAAGGGAATCCATCATGGAATGCTCCTAAAGATCTATCTCAAACTCCTACTTGGAATCATCTAAAAAATACAACAAAAATCACCTAAATCTATCAAGGAGTCTATAACAAACATGCAAAATTTCAGCATCAAATTCTAAAGTATGAACTAGTAATAAAATCAGCAAGTAAACTAGTCATATTATGCATTTTTAATCAACTATTAAAAATAGAAAAATGGACATTAAATTGAAAACAACACCAAAATAAAATCCAAAAGCATGGAAAAATCAGGAATTAAACAAGGATCACTTACATATTTTTTTCATAATTTTCTGATCAATATTTCTATTTTTATTGAATTAAAATCAATCAAAACAATAAAAGAAAATAGAAAATCAATTAAAGAAATTAAAAAAAAGCAGAAAATGTCAGAGCCACATGATCACCCTACTAGTCAACAGATCCTAGGGAAGAGAAAGTGACACACGCGTGCTGACTGGGATTAGTGATGCGCTGCGTTTTGATGTGCAATCAGGTGAGTTCAATTGACTAAGGTATACCATACTCCCTAATCCTGGCTGTCCAATTCAAAAGTAGTACAATCCAAGAGTTTACAGCCTGCCACATCATGAGTCAAGGTCAACACTATCCTCAAGACTAATATCATGAGTTGGATAGTAGGACTTAGTCAATTAATTCAAACGAAATCAACGGCCTGTGTGCATCTTCTCCAATTGAACTGAAAAAAGGGGGGAAAGCCATTCGTTGTGGCCGGAGAAGAGCTCCACCGTCTTCTCCGGCGAGAGCAACAATGCTCTGGATCCAAACTCAACCAAACTTAATGAAAATTACACGTATCCACTCGTCTCCTCACCCTGAGCATCATGATCCATTCCATTCTCACTGATTCTCCATGAATGATCAAACACGATAATGAACAGAAAAATCACCATTTCCACAAGTGTCATCAAACTCCAAATTAACTACACAGAACTCTTACTTACCTCTCAAGGATCACTCTGATCTATCCAATTCATCCTAACTCTCAAGAATCAGCCATATACGACGCTAAACAGAAATGTCATCCAATCGCGAATCATCACAAAACTCCATAATTCTGATCCTAAAACGATCTAGGTCATATCTACAACCTAACCACATGCCAAATTCATTCTAAACATACCTAAATCAAGAGGAATTTTGAAGGATAAAAACCTGAATAGAAGCTTGAAATTAGAGGTGCTAGCGGGCGAATCTTGATGCCAAAAGGTGCAGATTTCTTTACTGAAGCTTGCTGAATGATTCTTGATACTCAGAAGCTCTTGATTCTTCCTCAAACTCCAATTGCAATAACTGTTTTCTCTCCAAATGCTACCCAAAAAATGATCTGAACCTGATCCAAGACTTAAATAGAAGCTATTTGGATCATAACCTGACCCAATGGAAGCCCAATTTGATCAATCCAATTTTCAAATTTTCCTTCAATGTGCAACTATTGCAGCCGTGTTTTCACCTCTGTTTCAGCTCAATTTTCACTCAAATGGCTTGCATAACACTCCTTGAATGTGAATGGATCAGATTGAAAGCTTGATTTTATCCTATGGTGCCCATTGGTTATGTTACTTCAGATCTAAGTAACCTTTGAAATGTCCATGAATTATTGCTCAAACCAAAACTTTGAAATTGCCAATCCTCTCCAAATGCCTTTGGTAGTCAAAAAATGCACAAACTTGTGAAGTTTGGCACAAAAATGAATTAAAATGGAATTTTCACTTTTCATGCCTTTTAATTATCCTTTTTTCAAATTTCCTTCATACACTTCCATATTTAATCCATATCAAGGGATGTATGGGTCATGGTTGGACAAATAACACCATTTTGAACAACTTTCAAGTTGATCAAAAGTCCATTTGAGATGTCTAAGTTGATGAAATTGACCCATAACCAAAAATGACCTGTAATTCCAAACTCCCAAAATACCCTTATCTTGTAAAGCTCATAACTTGAGTTCTACAAATCCAATCATGGACTTCTAGTACTTTCTAGAAAGATAAGAAGATAAGGAACAACATTCTTGTTGGCCAAAAGTTCATGAGAATCATACTTATAGGGCAAAAGTGTCATGCAAGTTGGTTGACTTTCAAGCTCCAATTTCACATTCCACTGATGACCTATAACTTGTCTGGCTCATAACTTGAGTTCTACAAACCCTATCAAGGACTTCTAGTAATCAAATTAAATCTATGATCATGATCTATAACAATCATGTTAGGGTCAAGGTGAGATGAAAATAACATCTTGAGCTATGTGGTCTTGAAGTTAGGCACCAAACCAGGGGATTTTACACTGTCAAGCATAGCAACCCTAGCCTAGGAACTCCTCACACTCTTAATTCATGATGAGTTGACCTTGGAATCATCGCTTAGGCATCTTAATACATCAATCCATGATCACATGGCTTTGGAATTAGGTCTCAAACTTCTTCAAATCATCACTTATCCTAGGGTTGTCCAAATGAAACCCTAGTTGTACCAATCCTGGTAGCAACTCCTTATCCTTTGCATAATGACCTGTCTAGGCTTCAAAATGAAGTTCAATACTTCTCATGAGCTCTCTCAAGGTTCTAGGTCCAACTTCATGGCCTCAGAATCATCTGATGACCTCCCACAACTCTCAAGTTAGGAGATGTACACACTTGGCCTCAACCACTTTCTCTGAGAATCTTTGTCTTTATTGGTGAGGATCTCAACCCTTGAACACCTGAATAAACCTCTTAGATATATTTATAGCCTTATGTAGCCCTTGATTGGTAGTTATACCTCTTGATCTCCTGCACACATGTCAATGCAATGCAGATGATAATGCTAATATGAACGCAATGAAACATAAGCTAGGTAAAGAAAGGTTAGGCAAATTTTGGGGTGCAACATCTACACGCGGGTACTTTGAGTTGTACGAACTAGTACATAAATGAATGAACACCTTTATTACATGAAATTTACACCTATTTATAGTGCAATAGAATAACTACTACATGACGGTTGAGACTTCTTAGCATGCTCTTTTGGCGCTTCTTTGCTTTTCTAACCGCTCACACGTTCTCTTTTTCTTGATTTGAATTTTGAATATTTGGTAATTCCCTCCAACTTGGCGAAACCGTCTTCGTGTTTTCCTTAGCATGGTCTTCGTCGAGCATTTTCCAACACTTAACGTTTTTTTGGAACCTTGGTCCATCTCTCTTCGACTTGCAGCTTTCCTTGATTGGGTCGAAACCCTCTCACATACCAAGTTTTGATAATTTTGACCTAAGATAGCTCCGGTCTCGACTAGCGTCGAAAATTAAGAGCCAACAAATTGCCCCCAAAAATTGTCCTTTCGCCAGTCTTGGATGGGAAGGTCAATTTTTTCCATCGTTTTCGACGCGTGTCACTTTGCATGGCTCTGATTGAACTCCCACTATTTGTTTAGTGGCCTAACTGTTCAATTTTTTTCCTTCCACGTTTATGACATCACGCCATTATGATAAATCCTTAAACGTCTTTTCATCCGTATTTATCATTACTTTGTCTTGAAAACATACATTTGTAGTCTGACCATAACTGGCCACACTCATCCTTTTTCTTCAAACCAACACGCGTCCCACTACTTGGTCATTTTTAACGGTGAATTTCGCCCCTTTGGGATTTTTCAAACGTTTATAAATACCTCCTCTCACCGTTTCGTGAAAATTTTTTACTCTTCAGAATTTTAAACGTCCTACATCTTTCTCCAGCTTTCTTCATCGTGTTCTTCAGAAAGAAATCTCATCTCACTTTTAAACACCAACAATGTCTTCTTCCCAATCCGCTGCTCAGGAGAAGAAGACTCTGAAAGGAAGTGTTACCCAAACCAAACAAACCATTCCCCCTTTCATAAACCTGGCTGGCCCTCAATTGGAGGAGAATCGTCAATGTGTTCCGGAACCCACCTCCGAAACTGCCAAGAGCATCTATCACTCTCAGGTAATGATTCCTCTGATTGTTTCAGGTAAAACCTATGCAATATCCGGTCCTTTAGTGCAAGTTGACATTTTTGACGCGTGGCTGAGTGAATTTATGCCATCTTACCGGAGAATTAGGCCATTAGGGCAAAAAAGTTTCCCTGCACCTTTTACCGATACTGTTGACACTACTCCATTGCCAAATTTCAACCTTGGCTACCTTGCTGATGGTACTCATTTATTGAGAGTCGTTAGTCCCCTGAAGGATTTTGACCTCTGGATGGCCAAAGTAGAAAAAGTTAAAGCTAATCACTGGAAATCTGTGGGGATTTATTATCTTTTAATGTTGTCGAAGACTCCTTTTCCATACTGTTTAAATTTACCGATGACCTCTCTGTATTTCTGGGATAATACTCATTATACGTTTCATTTACCATGCGGGATGGTTTCTCCTACCCTTTTTGACATAGCAGCTATTACCGGCCTTCGTCCTAACGGTGTCTCTTATCAACCTGATGTTGATGCTGAAGACTATATCAACATCCCCACCTCTAAACTCACCTACACTCATTTTGTCAACCATCACTTCAACCAAACTACTGAGTGTGTGTCTGACGAAGAGCATGTGGCGTTCCTCGCCATATGGCTGTCAAGATATGTATTATGTACCAAGTCTCTACAGGTAGCCAAGAAATACCTGCCTCTTGCCAATCAACTACACCACAACAAAGGTGTTTGCCTAAGTAAAATTATTCTGGCGACCCTTTATGAATCCTTGAGTGAAACGGCTTCTCGACTGAAGCATCTAGAGGCCTGTGAATCTGTATCTTTGGCTGGTCCTCTGTGGTTGCTTCAACTATGGTTGAATGCTACCTTCTAGATTATCCTTCCTAGGAAAGGACAAGCTATTAAAACGTCTGCTGAGATTGAGAGGAGGCATGTCGAATGGCCTCGTTTGGTCAAACTGAACCCAACTGATGATGGCATAACTATCAGAGAAGCATTTACTAGCTATATATTGATGTTTGCCAAGTGCTCTGAGTTTTACTCCTAGCATGGAACCTTTTGCCGTAAGGAAGTTTGGCCCCTCGTGGTTTAAAAGGCCATTTCCTACTCCTTAAAGACATGGTGATGATGACTCTATTGCAATTTGGGAAGCCTTTTTTATTCCTAGATTCATTGTTAACAGGCTCGACGCAGGGAAAGGTTTTAGCATCCCTAATTCCGTATCAGCCTAATCTTGTATCTCGTCAATTTGGGTTGATTCAGTGTTTTCCCAGATGCTTGTATGACAAGAAAGGCCAAGTGATCCTCCATACTGCCAGTTTATATGAAGACACCATTGCTGACGTCTTTGCTGAATATAGTCACAAGACGGGCATTCTCTGCCCGTGTTTTTTGAACCTTCTATTTTATGCACTTCTTCTTTCCATCATTGGTGGTCAAAACATTATGCTGAGTATTTCCTTGATTTCACTAGTTTTTCTTCACTACTTGATCAAGCTTTCCTTACTGTACAAGACAAGTCAAAGAAAAGTAAGCTTACTCACATTCAGGAAATTCAAGCTTTCCAGAAGTACTTTGGAACTGTTTATCGACCAGATGATCTTAGTTGAACCATTCATGAGGCTTCTATCACCTTAAAAAGAAACCTTTTTCAAAAATTGGATAACTTAAAAATTCCCCCTAATGTTCCTCGTGAGAAACGTTATGAGGTAGTTTTTAAAATTTTTCCTCCTAAGTTCCCTCGCTTGCCTACTGCTGATTTTGGAGTGGCACTTGCCCCTCCATTTCCAGATTGGTTTATGTGTGCTGAGGACCTGAAAATCCTTCGACAATAATCTCAACCAAAGGCTCGACGGGTGGTTCCAACTAAGTATACTTTAGACAGTTTCAGAGGACATCTTCATATAGGGATTCAAAACGTTCGGATTGAATCTGACATATATGAAGGTTTGATGCCTTTCGCTTATGATTGTGCCATTAATCTTTCACTATTTAACTGGTCATTATATATTATTTTTCATCTATACCTAGGAAGGCTCCGCCTACAAGGGCTACCACTTCTCAAAGTGGCAAAGAAATTGAAGGCAAAATGGTATATATCATATCCTTTTCCTAATCTTCCTTTTGTGTGATTCTTCTCTCACACTTGTATTGTCTCTTTTTGTTTTCTTAGACTGGGCGCAAACCTCCTACTCCTTCGAAGAAAGGCAAGAAGGATTCCCCCATTGTTGTTACTTCAGATGCTGATGAATCTCCTGAGGAGATTCTGGTAAAAAAGAGAAAGAAACCTGTAAAGGCCTATGGACTTACTGGCTCACCACCATCGAAGGTGGCCAAAATTCTTGGTTCGACATCCACTCCTAGTGTCGAAGGACAACCCCCTGTGGCCACTATGAAGCCAACTTTAAATGATCATAGGGATGGCAATTCAAACTCTGGTGCTACTCTAGCTCAGGTGCGCACATTATTATTTGGTTATGTACACCTTTGTTGCTTACCTTCTTAGCCTTATTCTCTCTACTTGTGTTTTCAGGCTAATACCATCACTACTAATCCACCTCCAATTTTTGATGCTTCTGCTACTTATTCCATCAATAGCCAAGGTGAGCCAACTTATCACCCCTCTTCTGACCTTGGCTCTGGCTTAAGTGAAGTGAACCAACCTGTTGTTCCTTTTTTAGGAACAAAAACTCCTTTAGCACCAACCACTACACAACAGGCCCATACCAAAGACTTCAACTCTGGGGAAGACGACACTTCTAGTCCCCCACCTCATATTCAAAATGACCCTATGGTCACTGATGAAGTGACTATCAGACAAACCCATGTCCCTTCAAACACACCAACAACTGACAACCCGCCTTCAGTTATTCATGAAGAACTACAAGAAAACACACATATTGAACCTACTCCTATCCCCAACAATCCCCTATGTACTGGTGATAAAGAGGAAGCAATAAGAGTCATAAAGGAAGAGGAAATCAACAAAGACGAAGACACAGGAGAAGAAGGAGGCTCTGAAGACACTGATGATGAAGAAGAGGAAGGAGAGATAGCGGACGAAGAGAATCAAACTAGTCCCGACACTCAACACACTTCGCCTGTAACAAAGAAGCTTCCACCTATCATGACCCTCGAAGATCCTCTAATAGCCCTTAAGTGGTCGAACCCAAAGGAGTATTCTAAGAGGATTCTTGAGCAAAAGTGTGCTCTTGCTTCTGGCTCTTCGAAACCCTCCAATTCTCCTGCTTCAGACACTCTTGTTAGTTCCATCCTCCAATCTATTAAGAAGAAGTTTTTCAAAGGAGACATCCAAACTGTCTTAATTGCAGATCCCACATCTCGTCTCTACTTAAAAGATCAACTTAACAAGATGAATCTTACTACTCTTAGCCCAGAAATCCATGGTTTCTTGCTAGATCTGACGGTTGTGGTGGACGCTTTATCTTTGGAGCTTCGACAACTCCCTCCTCTTCTGAAGACAATCGAAACCAAAGTTGGTCAGGAAAGTGCAGCTTGGACTGGTGCACAAGAGTCAGAGGCTAGGGTTACCAAACTGGAAACCGCTTATAAGCAACGTCAAGAGGAGATAACTGCCAACCAAAAGGACATTGATATGTGGCAGCAACAAATCAAAACGCTTCAAGAAAAGATTGCTAATGCTGAAAAGCGCAATCTGGAATTGCAAAGCTTTGTTGATACTGGCATGGCTCAAGAGCTGAAGAACACCATTGATTTCATTGATGCGGCTCAAAAACTTGAGACAGAACTTGCAGCTGCTAGGCTCGACAAATCCCTCTGTAAAGCTCGCCTTAACCATCATGTGGATACTTTTGCTAAATTAACGTCGAAACTTCCCTTTTAAAGTTATTCGATCATTTTGTAATCATCATCTTATTATGTGTCTGTTTTAAGCCTTTGTAATAACAATATTTAATTTTATATCTTAATTATTTCTGCACCACTTAATGCCTCTTAATGCAGCGTTTTTGTGATACATTGATAAGGCATTCACTCCTTATGGCCTAAAATTTCCAGTCCAACTTGCATTTAAAGCTTTTCCTTTTCTCCATGACGCAATGCCATCTCCCTAGTTTCATTTATTGCTCCAACGACATAAGTTCTCAGTTTTACCATGCTATTAAAGCATAGCCTTTTTAGGTGTCTCCTCAAGACCAACCCTTACATTTTCGCCGCTTTGTCTGACCAATCCATGCTCAGTCTCTCCTCTATAAATCCCTCTTTCCTTGAATCATAGTCATGCACTTACTCACAACAAGTATGAATTCTAATTCAGAAAAGTCCGCCAAAAAGACTCAGGCAAAAGAAATGAAGGACCTTGCGGTGGTGGTAACAACCAAATTAGCAACAAAACATGAGACTTCTCACAGAGTACCTCCTCACGCGAAGAAAATAGAAACCAACATGAAGGTGTCTAAGACAAGACGTCCTCGTACTTACCCTTCGGATGATGATGTTTACGAAGATTATATGGAGTACCTAAAGTCCATTGATTTGAGAGATTTTGATTAATCCCTACTTTGAATTATGAATCATTGTACTGATATCTTTTGTTTTGATTTCTTGTTTGCCATGTTAGCCTTTTTGGCCTATTTTGGCTATCATGTCTTTTACTGAAATCTACAATATGAATTTCTTGCAAGATAGGCCTATACGTTTTCAAATATTTTCCATTTACTTTCAAGATTCTTTTATCCTTGTCTAATTCCTCGATCTCATAGGCTCAATTCAAAAATATTTGCATGATTTGAAATAGGCCTTCCCATTTAGGAGACCATTTGCCTAAAGTTCTATCCCTTTGATCCATAGGCAAAATTACTTTCCATACAAGATCTCCACATAGAAAGGATTTAGATTTAACCCTTTTGTTATAGGAATCTTCGATCCTTTGTTTCTGTCTTCTTAATACTTCCAAGGCTTTAAGCATTTCTTCATCCAAGTCTACCAGTTCATCCATCACCATTGCCCAATAAGATTGAGAAGGGATCTCATGATGTCTCTGGATTCTCACGGATTGTAAGCATATTTTGAAAGGTAACACTGCGTCATGCTCAAAAGTTAACCTAAATGAATAGCATTAGTAGCTTCTTTTGGTGACGTTTGACATGCCCAAAGGACTTGGTCTAACGTCTTATTCTAACTTCGAGGCTTTTTCCCTACATGCCTTTTAATTAGTCCAATTACCACTTTATTAGCAGCTTCGACTTGCCCATTTTCCTGGGCATAATAGGGTGTTGAGGTTAATAATTTAAAACCTATCTTATTGGCGAATTCCTGCATCTTCCGACCAGTAAACGCTGATCCCTAATCTGTTGTAATTGTTTCTGGAATGCAAAATCTATATATGATGTGATTTTGGATAAACTCAATGACATCTTCCTGACCCACGTTTACCAATGGTATCGCTTCAATCCATTTCGTAAAGTAATCAATTTCAACCAAGATATATTTCTGGTTTTTTGACGATGCTGGTCGAATTTCTCCTTTTATATCCAAAGTCGACCCTCTAAACGGCCATGGTTTCACTATCGAGTGCAACTCACTTGCAGGGATATGCTGTATGCCATCATGAATCTGGCACTCTTGGCATCCTCTAGCAAACTCTATGCAATCTTTTAACATAGTGGGCCAATACATGCCTTGTCGAAACAATAACCATTTCATTTTATGGCCAACTTGGTGTTCTCCACAAGCTCCACTATGCATTGTTGAAAGCGTGACATATTCCTCTCCTTCACTAAGGCATTTCAACAAAACCCCCTCAGGGGTATTTTTGAACAACTCATTACCCACAAGTGTATAACTCAAAGCTTGATACTTGATCTTTTGCTCTGTCGAACCTGTTGGGTTTTGTAGATACTCGACTATCGTTTTTCTCCAATCTTTCTCTGTTAAACTATCTATGGCAAACATTTCAAAAATTTCTCCATCAAAGTACCCAAGTTTAGTGGTTTCTAAATCTGATGGACACAATCCAACAATCATTATCTTCCCTCTCACCTCAATCACTTCTTGAAGTTTTTCTTTCGATACCTTGTATCCTGAAGCGATTTGGGCTAAGTCATTAGCAACATGATTTTCTATCCTATGTATATGTTGGATAGAAACTATCTCAAACCTTTTTAGCAATCTATTCGCCACCACAAAGTATACAATGATATTTTCTTTAACACATTTATATTCCTTTGTGAGTTGCTTTACCACTAATTCAAAGTCTCCCATTATTTTGACTCTAGTTTACCCCAATTCTAACAAAATTTCAAGGCCAACAATTAATGTTTCATATTCAGCCTCATTGTTAAAACATGGACCTTCGATCCTGAACTAAAATTTTGTTGGAATTTTCATAGGAGAAATAATCAATATAATTACTCCCGGGTTCCATTCTTATGGCTTGATCCATCAAAGTACAACTTCCAGGACCATATTTCAACATAATTTAAATTAGTTTCATTGAAAGAATGGTCAACTAAAAAGTCAGCCAGATTTGGCCTTTCATAGCCTTTAAAGGCTGATAAGTTAACGAATATTCAGTTAAGGCTAAAGCCCATTTGCCAATTCGACTATGCAAGATAGGTTTAGATAACATATGTTTTATGACATCAAAATGAGACGAAACATACACATCAACAGGCTTTATATATTGCTTCAATTTAGTACAAGAGAAATACAAACATAAACACAATTTTTGAATAATGTTGTATCTAGTTTTTGCATCATTTAAAACTCTACTTAGATAATAAATGGCTCTTTTGACTCCATTCTCATCCTCTTGAGCCAACATGCTCCCTAAGGTTTTATCCGATGCAACTATATATAACCTCATACTTTTATTTCTCCATGGTGGAGATAAAATTGGCGGGTGACTCAAGTACTCCTTGATCTTGTCGAAAGCTCCTTGTTGTAATTGCCCCCACTCAAAATTATCTTTGTTGAAATGAATAAACGGTGAAAAAGCTTGCGTCTTGCCACTCAGGTTGGAGATGAACCTTCTTAAGAAGTTGATTTTGCCCAATAATGACTGCAACTCCTTCTTGGTCGATGGCACTTTCGCTTCCATTATGGCTTTGGTTTTATTTTGATTGATTTTGATCCCTTTCTTATGGACCACAAAGCCTAAGAAGTCTCCTTCCTGTACACAAAAAGCACACTTAAGAGGATTCATCTTGAGACCAAACTTTCTCATCCTGAGAAATGAAAGTCGTAGATGTTCAAGATGATCTTGTCCAGAAATAGACTTTATGACAATGTCATCAATATAAATTTGCATGAAAGTTTCTATAAAATCATGGAAAATAGAATTCATTGCCCTTTGGTAAGTGGCACTAGCATTTTTTAGACCAAAAGGCATCACTACCCACTCGTAAGTGCCTAAAGCCCCAGGACATCTAAAAGCTGTTTTAGGAATATCTTCTTCAGTAATGAATATTTGGTTGTACCCAAAATACCCATCTAACATGCTAAGATATTCGTGTCCTGCCGCATAATCCACTAACATTTCTGCTACTGGCATCGAATATTCGTCTTTAGGAGTAGCATCATTTAGATCTCTAAAATCTATGCACACTCTTAAAGACCCATTCTTCTTAATAACATGTACTATATTAGCCAACCATCCGACATACCTGGCTGTGCGAATGAATTTGCAACGAAGTATTCTTTCGACCTCTTCTTTAATCTTTGACAATATTTCTGGGGCAAAGCGTCTTGGACCTTGCTTGACAGGTTTTCTCCCAGGTGAGGGGTAGCTTATGTTCGACCAACTCTCTGCTTAAACCAGGCATTTCGTCATAGTCCCAAGCGAAACAGTCTTTGAACTATTTCAGTAACTGGACCACTTTGATTTTGAGTTGGGGATCTATCTTGGCGCTGATATATGTCGGCCTTTTGAGTGCTCCTTCATTAAGATCAATTTCTTCTAAAGGGTCCTGTGCTAGCATCTTAACAGGGTTTTCTAGTGGATATTTTCCGAACCCCAAAGGTTTGTCGTCATAGATGGCGTCCAACTTTTGAGCTTGTCCTCCATCTGGGTTTATTCCGTCGAAATCCTCTCTAGGACATTCTTGATGAGGCTCGCAAATGGCTTCGTCAGCCATGTGATCATTAACAGCTTCCAGAGCCATTTGTAGTTTAGTTTCAGCCACGTAGGCCGAAATTCTCTTTAATGCTTCGTATTCAGTCATGATCACTGAATCCTTCTCCCCACCCAGTGGGAACTACTGAAGGCCCTGCCATGATTGGTAGCCTTTCTCCTAGAATTTCACTGTCCCATCTAAAGCCTTCGACAGGATGTAGGTATAATGAATGGAATTTTGTCTCATTTGGGGCAAATTCAAACCCTGCTGGAGGACATGGAGCAATATTTGCCAGATGCTTATCAAATTGGTTCCCATCGACATAATTAACAGGGATTTTGAAATATCCTTGACCAACATCAATGTTTTCAACAATTCCATCTGGCCGCCAAATAACAATCCTCTAGTGCATTGAAGACATCACAACACTTACACCATGAATCTATTCTCTGCCTAAAATCAAGTTATAATTAGCTTTGGTTTCGACAACCATGAACACCGTAGGTCTTGTAATTGTCCCCATTGTGAGGTTAATTTGGATTACTCCCAAATTTGAGCCTACTTTTCCCTCATAGTTTAATAGAACCATGTTATGGGGTTTTGTATCGTCATCACATTTCCCAATCTTACTTAATAACGATCGAGGTATCAAGTTCACCGTCGCACCACAAACTACCAATATTTTATTGATGGGCACATTTTCTACTTTTCCGGTGATGTAAAGAGGTTTTAAGTGATTCTTCATCTCCTCTGTAGGACGCTCAAAGAAAGCATTTTGTTCCTTGACACACCCATTGTTCATTATGTAATAGCATACAGGCTTGTGTGCCATCATTTCTAATTTAGCATTCTGGTCTATGTCTTCTACTTCTGTAACCTGGCTGAATTCTCTGGGCATGATGGGCACCATGTTTACTATAATATCCAAAGAGGCAGTGGATTCACTGTCAAAATTGTCGGTCATATTCTCATCATCTTCGACTAGACCAACTGGCTCATTGTTCTGATCCCCAAACAACCTCCTCTTTACAGACGTTTTCTCAGTGACTTCACCTTGATTTCCATTGTTCGTACTGGACTCCCCTGCTTTAAACCCCGGGCTTCCCTGTAACACCCTTTTTCTACCCCAAAATTTATAAAGGCAAAATAACACATAAATCAGAGTGAATAAATAAATCTCATTAAAAAGCCACCAAAAGGGCGTACATTGCTCAAAGTCATCAAAATTGGTCAATACTCCGTAACGACGGGTTTTTCCCAAGGTACATCAAAACATCATAAACAGCGGAACTCAAAACATAAATCAAAGTTTCCCTCAAAACAGGAAATTAATCAAAATAACTTCAACAGTATACAATCAACTCAAGGAACCCAACCCGATGTTACATATCAGAGCAAGACCCTCTAAGCTGACCCACAAGACTAAAACAATAAAAAAATTTAGACTAACTCCTTGCCGGCTTCCACGGCAAAACTGGGTTATCTGCATGCTACCCACGTAGAGGTAACATTCAAACAGGCAGGGTGAGTAAAACAATTCATAATAATCAATATATGACAATTAATGCATAAACGGCAACATATTCATATTCAACACATTCATATTACTCACATATGCCTCAAAGGTCACAACATCATAATCTATACACAAAGACTCATAAATGCAATACAACACAACTCAATGCATGTGGTACCAATCATCATAGCTCGATGGACACTGGGCTATCAACCCTCCATAGATCCCCATTAATAGGATCGGAGCACATCAAAATACTTCACATCCACACAGTGGGATTGAAGCCAAAGCAATCGAATGCACATGAATGCATGATGCACACGTCACAATAATAATCCTCAAAATACAACATATGGTGCATCATCATTCATCATACTCATCATCATCACATAAATCACATCAATCATCATATCTCATGTTATCACATAGTTCATCAAATCATGGTAGTTTCATCATATTAACTCAATCGATACATCATAGAAAACTATCATACATCATGCACACATCACCCAAAAGCCAATATCATAATCAGGTTAATCCATCCCAGAAATCCCAGAATTACACATCACAGCATCGCTGCAAAACAATCAGTTTCGCGAACTCTGCTACGTTCGCTGGCTCGCTCGCTAGACGAGTATCGTAGCGAACCCCTTACTGGCTTGCTCTCTAGGCGAGCCTCTAGTAAATCCCCGCTGGCTTGCTCGCTAGGCGAGTCTAGTAGCGAACCTTCGATGGCTTGCTCGCTAGGCGAATGCGATGACAACAACTTTTGCTACGCACCAGAACTGATTTCCACCCAAAAACTCATACGATTCATACATCTCATGCCCCTAAAACATCCCTAAATCATCCCTAAGGTCATACGGCCATAACGGTACAAAATCTATTGTTCATTAGGCTAATCTGGCAACATTTGCACTGCCTAAAACACTATTATCCAGCGATTGCACTGAGTGCATCAGAGTTACTCACATTTGAATATTCCTATTCCTACAGGGTCAAGCATATCACAATCCAAGGTTTTGGCCACGAAATCCTAAGGTTTCCAAATTCATGTTACACATCAAACAGTCCGATAAGGTTTCCTAAATTCATGTCAATATTCAGGGATACATATCATCAATCATAACCTCAAAGTGTCTTCATCAATTTCCCTAATTCTCCCAACTCAATCCAACATACCCTAAACCATAAACCCCACCATAAACACACCGAAAGGCATACATAGAAAATCATGAAATGCGATACTCCCCATACCTTAGTTGATTCACAACTTTCACAATTAACTTTGGGATCTTCTGCCTCCAACCTTTCCTTCAGAGTTCTGGCCACCAAACTTTCACGGTTAATACAAAATGAATTCAAATTCCCTTTCAGAACTCTATTTTGTCCAACATAGTCTTGGGCCTCACATATTGGGCTTTCCCCTTATTACCCTCACTAACTTCCTCAAATGCCCAAATTGCCCTTATTTCACTTATATTCCATTTAATTAATAATAATACTAATAAATTAATATTATATGCTATTAATCAAAGAAATACCCGAAAATGCACATTTTTCCAATATTCACAAAACCACCGGAAATTCAGCGAAACATGAATATTCTCAATTAAATAATTAATTCAAATATCATGATTAAATTCGGGGTGTTACAACTCTCCCCTACTTAAAAGAATTTTCGTCCTCGAAAATTACCTGCAAAAAACAGAGTCGGATACGACTCCCTCATCTGATCTTCATGTTCTCAAGTCTAACTTTCTTCAGCTGGTCCTCCCCACAACACCTTCACCAAGGCGATCTCTTTACCTCATAGTTGTTTCACTTGTCGTTCGTCAATTCAAACAGGCAACACCTCAACAGTCAAATCATCCCGCACTTGTACATCATCCATATGAATCACATGCGACAGATCTGGAATGTACTTTCTCAACTGGGACACATGAAACACATCATGCAAATTCGCGAGCAACGGCGGCAAAGCAATATGATAGGCTACTTCCCCCACCCTCTGCGAAATCTGATACGGACCAACAAAATGCGATGTGAGCTTTCGAGACTTCAAAGCTCAACCAACACCAGTTACCGGCGTAACTCTCAGAAACACATGATCTCCCTCTTGGAATTCAAGTGCTTTCCTCCTCTTAACATGGTAACTCTTCTGACGACTCTGCGACACTTTCATCTTTTCACGGATCATCTTGATCTTTTCAGTCGTCTCTTGCATAATTTCAGGTCCGAGCACAACACTCTCGCCTGATTCATACCAACACAACAGAGTCCTACACCTCCTACCATACAAAGACTCATACGGTGCCATTGCGTTACTAGAATGGTAAATGTTATTGTAGGTAAACTTAACCAACGACAAATAACTATCCCACGATCCACCTTGATCCAAAACATAAGCTCTCAACAAATCCTCTAAAGACTGGATAGTTCTTTCCGTCTGTCCACCCGTCTGCGGATGATAGGCAGAACTCAACCTCAACTTAGTACCCAAAACTTCCTGCAAACTCTCCCAAAACCTCGATGTAAATCTCGGATCTCTATCAGACACAATACTCGATAGAACACCATGCAACTTCACAATCTGCTCAATATATGATTCAACAAGTTTCTGCAACGAATAATTGATCCTCGCCGGTACAAAATGAGCCGATTTAGTCAATCTATCAACAATGACCCAAATCGAATCATATCCCTTCACCGTCCTCGGCAAACTTGTCATAAAGTCCATAGAAATGCTATCCCATTTCCATTCTGGAATACTCAATGGTTGCATCAGACCCGACGGTCTCTGATGTTCAATCTTCGACTTCTGACAAGTCAAACAAGTATAAAAAATTAAGCAATTTCCTTCTTCATACTAGGCCACCAAAACAACTTCTTCAAGTCTTGATACATCTTTGTGGCACCAGGATGAATACTCAACCCGCTTCTGTGACCTTCTTCAAGAATGCTCTTCCTGATTTCTGGCACATCGGGAACACGTACTCTATCTCGGAACCTCATCACACCATTCTCGCCAATCTGAAAATCACCTTCGTTACCTTGATTAATTAACACGAGACGATCCACGAAACTCAAATCAGATCTCTGACCTCTTCTGATCTCTTGGAGAATACTACTAGTCAGCTTTAATATACCCAATCTCACATTGTTAGGAGTCTCTTCACAAATCAAACTCATATCTCTGAATTGCTCAATCAGTTCCAACTCTCAAACCATAAGCATCGACATATGCAAGGACTTCCACTCAATGCATCAGCCACAACATTAGCCTTACCCGGATGGTAACTCAATTCAAAATCGTAACCCTTCAGAAGTTCAAGCCATCTTCACTGCCTCATTTTCAACTCTTTCTAATCAAACAAATACTTCAGACTCTTGTGATCACTGAACACTTCGAATCTGGACCCAAATAGATAATGTATCCACATCTTCATTACAAACACCACAACGGCCAACTCCAAATCATGCGTAGGATAATTTATTTCATGAACCTTCAATTGTCTGGAAGCGTAAGCAACAACCTGACTGTTATGCATCAATACGCCTCCAAGGCCCATCTTCGAAGCATCACAATACACCACAAAGGACTCACTCGAATTTGGCAAAATCAACACTAGAGCAGTCGTCAAAATCTTCTTGAGTTCTACAAAACTCTTCTCACACAACATCCCACACATAAGCCTGACCCTTTCGAGTCTACTAAGTCAATGGAAATGCTAACTGAGAAAAACCCTCAATAAACCTGCGATAATAACCAACCAACCCAAGGAAACTTCGAATCTCAGTAGCAGACTTTGGAGCCTCCCACTGCAACACATCATCAATCTTCGACGGATCAACAGCAATCCCTCCACTAGAAATCACATGGCCAAGGAAACTCACTTCCTTCAACCAAAACTCATACTTAGACAACTTGGCGTAAAGCTTCTTTTCCTTCAAAACCTGCAATACAACTCTTAGATGTTGTGCATGCCCTTCTTCAGACTTAGAATATATCAAAATATCATCAATAAACACCACTAAAAACTGACCCAAATAAGGATGGAAAATCCTATTCATATACTCCATGAATATGCCAGGTGCATTCGAAACTCCAAACGGCATCACAGTATACTCATAGTGTCCATATCCTGTCCTGAAAGCAGTCTTTAGAATATCATCAGGATTAACACAAATCTGATGATAACCAGTGTCGCTACTGCGAAAATCGGCGCTGGCCATGACAGAAGAGTCGCCACCGTGCGTTATTTATCCTAAAAGAGGGAAAGGAAACGCTCAGAGAAAACCTAACGCAAAGAAGGAAAGGAATGGTCATCGCAACCAAATCCTGGATTCGGGATTCGGTTACGCAAGGGGAAGGTATTAGCACCCCTCACGTCCGTCGTACTCGACGAGAACCACGCTTGTTTTCTATCTAAGGGTGTGTTTATCTATCTACTCTAAAGGTCTGGTCTAAAAAGAAAAGAAAATGACTCGGCAAAGTATCGCACTTTATGCCTACGTATTCCCGTCTGGAACGAGAAATCAGAGTCAACGCAGTTCGCCTAACTACGGGTTAAGGGGGGAAGGTTGCTCGCCGAGATATCGCATCTCGTGCCTAGCTACTTTCATACGACATGAAAGATCAGAGCAAACGTAGTTCGGGCTACGGAAGACACAAGTTTGTCTGACAGTTTTTTATCTCCTTATGAAAGGGTTTTCCAGATTAAGGGTCCAAGAGGACAAAAACAGAGTTTGAATGTTTGTTTGAATTTTTTTTACGAAAGAACTATTTTTTAGGATGTTCGCAATCTCCGTTGCACTAGAGACTATGACCCAGGAGTGAACGCTTCGTATGTCACCCAAAGGGTACCACACTAAACATCCAGATTACTGGAGAGAGACCCTCCACCAACCTTTTCCCAGATAGCTTAAGGCTCGTAACGTACGACTTCAATTAACCTTATTACTGTATTTTTGAATTATTTTGAGATGAGAAGAGAAAGACACCCTAAGACTATGGTTGAAAGGGAATCTTCCTACAGTTATCATGCATGGATTTAAAACCTAATGTCTGTCATAATTCCCTCTTGCACAGAGGAAATCAGAGATCCTAGGGGAAGACAGCAAAAGAAAGCAAGCAGTAAATTGTAAATAGTAAAATGCATGCTATGCAACAGTACAAGCGACGCAAGGGAGTCCTGCTCAACCTCAAATCTAAGAAAACAACAGGCAAGGGGAGACAAGCTCCACCTCAAACCTAAAGGTAGGAAACACCAGCAAACAAACAACACAGCAAAAGAAAAGCAGAGCAAGCAGCCCAAGCAGCAACAACAATCTTCTACAGACAGCAACTTCAACCTTCAACAACAGCTCTTGTCAGCAAAGTTGAATTGACAGCAAAGTTGACAGCAAAGAGTCTTCATCTTCAAGCTAGCTCCTATCTTCAAGCTTCTTCAATTATTCATCTTCAAACTCTAGCAAGCTCCATAAGAAGAGAAATCATCATTGAGATCAAATTACAATGCTAGGAAACCTGATGAAGACCAAAGGAATTCATCAAGAACCAACATGGAAAGAAAGTGCATCCTCAAAAGTTCTACTCATTAAGGCATGCCACTCATCCCTCCAAAGGAGAGATGGGGCTTCCTTAAGAGGACTTTGCATCATAGGATGAGGATAGAAGCAAACAATGCATTCTATTTTTTATGAAAGGAAAAGAACTAGTTCTAATGGCTCTTCCTAAAACCTTAATCCTATAAGCTTCTAAAAAACTCCTAAAAGAGAAAGAAAGCTCCAAACTAAGCTCCAAAAGCTAATCCACAGCAGCTACAAGATGTCCAACACCTCCTCCAAAAAGGAAACCAAGCTCTTCTAGCTCCAAAGCCACCAACAAGATCAAACAAGGCAAGGCACCAAAGAAGGAACACCAAAAGCAACACCTACTTGTGAAATACATCTAAAATAGAAAACTAAGTTTTAAAAATCTAAGAAATTTCCTAAGGGAATATGCATGTTTTAAAATTCTAGGGTTCAAATATCAAAGCCTAAATCAACTTCTAGGTCCACTAAATAAATCCTAAGTTGAAATGTGTCAAGATAAACCATAAGTTGGGAAGGCTCTAAACATCTCACCTTAAACAGAACCTACAATTATTTAAAAAATCCAATAAAAATCCTAAGGGAGCATACATATCTCACCTAACAGCCATCAAAATCACAAGACAAAATTCAATACCAAATCGGAGAATAAAAATCAACAAACAGAGGTATCAATTATGCACAACAATGGACGTTAGCACAAAAGAAAAAATGCAATTAATTTGAATTAAATCATAAAAATGTAAAACCAGTTCCTTAAACTTCCTAAGACGTTCAACAATCATGAGAAACAATTTCGTAATTTTTTGATCAATTTTACTATTTTTTTGTGAATTAATTCTAACAACCACTAAAACAGAAAAATAAAGAAAAGAAATTAAAGAAATAACAATGGAGGGTGTAATCAACAAGAACATCCGAGTGCAATTCTCACTTGGGCCCATGGAGGGGGTGTAGAAAGCGCCTGAGCGCTGGGCCCGAGTGAAATCAAAATTCAGCCAAAACAATCTCAAGAAATGCCCAGGGGGTGCAAAAGTAGGAAAATCCACGTTGTAAATCATGCTGGGCCTGAAGAGAGGGGTGTGGTTAGCGTACGAAATAGCCAAGGCCCACAGCAAAATACTCACTCAATTCCTTCAAAGTAGCGCGCTGAAGCTTGGCTTCACTAACGGCAAAACGACACCGTTTCAACAGGCGATGACGTGGCGCGCTTTACGCGCTCGGATGCATGGACCGGTCTTCTTCTTCAATGCGAACGGAGGGCCATGATTTCGTCACCTTCGTTTTCAAATTCAGCAAATGGATGAAGCTCCGCGTGCGCATCCATGGTGGACGGAAGTGAACAACTTCCGGCGAAACTTCAAATGACCATAACTCACTCAATAATACACCAAACGCGATGATTCTTGAACCAATTTTGCATGAAATTTAGAGAGGAATCCAAATATACTACTCAAACAGCCTAAAAATCCACGAATCAAAAATTCTACATCCTAATCGAAAACGCATCTAATCCTAAAATGTCACTAATCATTCAATTCTTTGCCCAGAAATCATCTACAACCTAAGTTGAACCTAACCACATGATTCTAATGCATCAAAAACGCAAGAATGGAGTATAATTTCAAGAAGTAAGAACCTGAGTTCAAGCTTCAATTGGAGTCGTTTCTGGCTTGATTCTTGATCCAAAACGTTCCAGATCCAATGGGTGATGATGTTAGAAGAAGATTGAATCCTCAATTGTGCTTGAAACGGCATCTAACAGAAATTCACTCTTTCACTTTTCTTCTTCAAGCTCCAATGGTGATCTTTGCTCTCAACCCTAATCAATCACCAACCTTGTTTCTGATGAGCTTCTCAACCTTCATAGAATGATTTAAAAGCTTCTAGAGCTCAGGCCCAAGCCCAAAATCAAAAGTCCAAATCCAACTTTCCTTCAAAAATTTGATTATGGCAATACATGACATTGGCTTCATAGTTTTCATTGGAAGCTTTGGATGACTTGCATATCTCATTTAGAATGAATTCAGCCCAATAGGAGTCTCCAAATTACCTTTGTGAAGGAATTGTGTTATGTAACTTTTATGTGAAGAAATCCTATGAAAGGCCATGAAGCACACTTCAAATGAAAATTCCACAATTGCCAATGTCTTTAAAACATATTTTCTGATTAAAATGAATGGTTATTTGACTTGTTTTGGACCCATAACCATTTATTTCAATTTCCCACCAAAAATGCCTTTGAATTTCTTCTTTATTCAAACCACTTCACACCAATCTTTGATATGAGCCAAATAAATTCACCATGGGTTCTTGGTTAGCCTAAAAACCACATTTTAAACAAGTTCCATGTTGAACAAAAATCCATTTGACAAGTGCAAGTTGGAGATTTTGACCTATGATTGAAAATGGCCTATAATCTCACTTTCCCAAAATACTCCTGACTTGTAAACCTCATAACTTGAGTTCTACAAATCAGATGGAAGACTTCTAATACAATTTAGAAAGCTAAGATCATGTGGAACAACTTTCATGTTGGCCAAAAGTTTAGGTGAAACCTCATTCTAGGTCAAAAATAGCTTTGAAATTAGATGATTTTCACAGACAAATTTCAAAGGCATCTGAGGACTTGTAACTTGTCTGGACCATAACTTGAGTTCTATAGATCCAATGGAGGACTTCTATTAAAGGTATTGAGATGCTATACAAGTTTCATGTTGGCCAAAGATCCATTTGAAACTTGCATCTTGACTTATGTGGTCTTGAAGTTAGGCACCAAACAGGGGATTTTACACTGAAACCCTAATTTAGCAACTTCCCACACTCTTGACTCTTCTTGACTTGATCTTGGCACAACACCACAAATGTCTCATCATATCATTTCATGAACTCCATGACCTAAAAGTAGGCCTTGATACTCTTCAATTGCACAATTGACCTAGGATTGACCCAGATGAAACCCTAATTGCTTGCACCTCAACTGTGGCTCTTGCATTTGACACAATGACTTGATTGAGCTCTCCCATGGCCCTCTAGGCATTCTATGAGCTCCATACACATCCTCTTCTCATATTCAACATTTCATATCCCTCTGATGGTCTTCAATTGATCCTCAAGTTAGGAGTAAATCCACATGCAAGCATCTAAACTCTTAGGCACTCAAATCACCTCCTGATGACCTTGATAACTTCTTAAACTTGAATAAAACCTCTAGCTAGGCTCCTCTTGATAAGAATCACACTTGATCCCTTTCTATATGAATGATATCATGATATGCAAATGATATAACTATGCAAATGTTAATGCAATGAAACATAAACCAAATAAGAAAAGAGGTTGGGAAAATTTTGGGGTGCAAGACCTGCCCCTATTCAAACGGCTTGGACCCGACTGGGTGAAGAGCGTACGGATTTCAAACAATCGAGGTAGAAGACGGTTGAATACCAAAAAACCCGGAAATTTTCCAACCACAGAAATAAGCTGCGAAAACTGCTTGGGGGGGGGGGGAACAACATCCATTCCACTGAACCCAGTTGTTAAGACAACAACTGATCAATCATCTGATAAAAACATTTATTTCAACATCAACCCCCTGTGTGATGCCACAGGCATCGAATTACTTTTGGAAGGAACAACTCCTTCCACAACTGGACTAAATTTTGTCAACACGAGGAGAGACTCCATCACCATGGGTATAACTCCGTCCACAACTGGACTAAATTCGTCAACACAAATACCAATCTCTGTCAATCACAGGTAACGACTCCGTCAACACGGATAACAAACACTGTCAATACAGGTAACAACTCCGTCAACACGGATAGCAATCACTGTCAACACAGGTAACAATTCCGTCAACACGGATAACGACTCCGTTAACACGGGTAACAATCACTGTCAAAACAGGTAATGATCTCTGTCAACACAAGTAATAACTCTGTCAATCACGGGTAACGATCTCTGTCAACACAGGTAACGATCTTTGTCAACACAGGTAACAACTCTGTCAATCACGGGTAACGATCTCTGTCAACACAGGTAACAACTCCGTCAATCACGGGTAACGACTCCGTCAACACGGGTAACAATCTCTGTCAACACAGGTAACAACTCCGTCAATCACGGGTAGCGACTCCGTCAACATGGGTAACAATCTCTGTCAACACAGGTAACAACTCCGTCAATCACGGGTAACAATCTCTGTCAACACAAGTAACAATTCCGTCAACACGGATAATGACTCCGTCAACACGGGTAACAATCACTGTCAACACAGGTAACGATCTCTGTTAACACAGGTAACAACTCCGTCAATCACGGGTAACGATCTCTGTCAACACATGTAACGATCTCTGTCAACACAGGTAACAACTCTGTCAATCACGAGTAACGATCTCTGTCAACACAGGTAACAACTCTGTCAATCACGGGTAACGACTCCGTCAACACGGGTAACAATCTCTGTCAACACAGGTAACAACTCCGTCAATCACGGTTAATGACTCCGTCAACACAGGTAACAATCTCTGTCAACACAGGTAACAACTCCGTCAATCACAGGTAACAATCTATGTCAACACAGGTAACAATTCCATCAACACGGATAACGACTCCGTCAACACGGGTAACAATCACTGTCAACACAGGTAACAATCTCTGTCAACACAGGTAACAACTCCGTCAATCACGGGTAACAATCTCTGTCAACACAGGTAACGATCTCTGTCAACACAGGTAACAACTCTGTCAATCACGGGTAACGATCTCTGTCAACACAGGTAACAACTCCGTCAATCACGGGTAACGACTTCGTCAACACGGGTAACAATCTTTGTCAACACAGGTAACAACTCCGTCACTCACGGGTAACGACTCCGTCAACACTGGTAAAAATTCAGGTTTTCAAAACTTTTGTACGGCAGTCTGAAGAATATTTTGCTGGGGATTACGAGAAACCTAATCAAGCAACTCTGTGGGGAAAAACTCTACTGGGGAAATCACTAGTGATAACTCCAAAAGTTTAAGCCATGAAATCTTTTAACGCTGACGTAACAGCAATCTGAGAACAATTCCGCTGGGAAGAGAAGAGAAACTTAATCAAGTAACTCTGCTAAGGAAGCATACGACAGGGCGAACGTTATCATCAACTATCTCACGCTGAGAATTTGAATATATAGAAATCCTTCCGATCAAGAATCCCACTCCTTTGCAGGGAATAACACCTAAAAACAAAGAGGTAACCAACTTGGCTTATGTTTCAAAATGCATATGTTTGACAATTGCGTAATGCTCCACACGACATGGAAATGCTACGCGTTTGGGTAGATGCAAATATGATGATATATGCACAATGCAAAGATGCCAAGAGGCGCTTCAGCAAAATAAATGCTGAAGACAAAACCAAATCCGCTGGGGATAAACGGGTATCACAAAGCATTCCAGCAAAATAAATGTCGGGAGCCAAGTCAACTCTGTCGGGGAGAGACCAGACATCACAGAATTATTCCAGCAAAATAAATGCTGAAAAGGTGAGAATAACTTCCACTGGAAGGAAGAAAACAAACCCTGCTGGGAATAGCTCGCAAACTCGGAGTTACGAACTCTGCTAAGGATGATCATCCTGATGAAAGAATGCTAACCTGATGGGGAGAAGGAAAAAACAGTCCTGCACGGGGATAATCCTTCTGAACCAAAGACGACTTGGTTATATTCTGAGGGAGTTAACCATGCTGATTGATTGTGTACATACTCATTGCTGGGAATGCACCTTCTGTTGGGGAATGGCTCACAAGCTTGAAATTACGAACTCTGCTGATGATGTTCATCCTGTCGGAGGAAAAACAACCTGCTGGAGAAAAGAAAAGGAAATCCTGCTCGGGGATGCTCCTTTCAAAACCACTGATCAGCTAATCATGCTATGTGGGGATTAACCATGTTGTTGGGGGATCCTCAGCTGGGAATCGATTTGTACTCTGATTTTACTCGGCGAGGACTCTCTCTGGGGAGTAAATGCACTCATAACCAACCACCGGGAATGCACACTCCGCTGGGGGTATCAAATCTTGCCTCGCGGGGGATGACTTTATCCTACCGAATAAGTCAAGCTTGAATTGCTGAGGATAAGCTGATCCTTCTCTGATGCAATCCCAACTCTCTAGGGATAAAACTTCGACTTCCTTCTGCCCGGGATGAAAAGCAAATTCCGTCTGCTGGGGAGGAATAAGTTTCACATAAAGCCTGCTCTGGCTGGGGAATCATGATCCCTTGGGTATCTGTTGCAAAGTTAACGACAATGCCCCAGTCCAAATATTTCAACTTGAAAAGGCAAACTTGCCATAAACCGACTTCGAGATGGCTTGCCCCTAACCCTGCGTCAATTTCTGGTAAACCCCGATAAAACAGAGAGGAACATTTCCTTCGCTTCTACTTCTGCTCCTAGCTCATGGGATCTTCGTAAAATCTTCCCCTAAAAGGTCCCTGCCATCTCTGTACCCTGATGGTTATCTATGAACTACTTTTACGTTTCGAACCTCGAAGAGGTGTTTCAGACTAATTTCCTTCTGATTGACAATAGCCTTTGTGCTCTCAGGGTGGTCTGCCCCAGTCTTGCAACGACTCTGCCCCTGATTAGCTGATTCATGGTAGTGCTTCCGACTATGAGAGATTTACCGAATCTCGACCTGATTGCCCCAGATGGCTGACTTCATTGGGGATCATTTGATACGGCTGGCCACAACTTGATGGAGTATCCAGACCTTCTACATTCTACCTCAATCAAACTTTCCACTGCGAAAACTTTCCTGCTGTCAAGCGCTTACTCGCAAGTAAAACAAATTGTTCTGCATAAAAGATATTAAGTGCAATGCATATGACAGTTTTGAAATCCAAGTTTGTTGACTGGAGAGAAAATTTTTTTTATGACATAAATGAATCAACTATCAAAATGTCAAAATTAATACAACGCTGCAAGAGGAATCCTTTCAGGAGTCAGTTTCGATGCGGTCTTTACCGAAGTATGCTCTCGAACTAAAGCTGTTTCAATTAGGACTTTTTCAGGTTGTAACATGGTCAGGTTCACGGTTTTAAGAAAGAAAGGACAAAGGCTCAAAATTCTTTTTAACCCACCCATTCTCCTTGATGTTCTTCGATCCTATGTTCAGCTAATTCGACCTTAGCGCTCACCTTTCAAAGGTTGTATAGGAGTGGTAGTTCGAGAAACCATGAATTTGGGGAGTGACAACCACTCACTTTTCATCTTTGACACTTGGGGTCACACGACTCATACTTCATTTGAGGATTTTTCTTTTGTAATCCTTTTCAATTTTTTTGCTTCCCCTAATTTTTGCCTGGACTGGCTCTTTTGAGTCTCTTTTGATTTTTAAGTCCAGCGGGAGGCCCTCATTTTTGCCTAAGTTGTTTTCAAGATTCGACTTAGCGGGCTTTTTTTTCTTTTCGAACAAGTCGTATGACACTGGTTGTCTGACTTTCTAAGGAATAACGTGACTGTTTCACTCTTGACGTTTAACCATTGTGGTTTTTTTTAGGCACGACCTCTAGAGGTGTGATTGATCCTCGAACGGATACTCCTTTCGTAATTTGAACGTCTGGTCAAATTAACTGACACCTACCCTGCCCAAGGTTAAGATAGAGGTTTTTTCCGTTTTTCAGAAAGAAACTCCTACTACAAGGCTCAAAGGGGCTGGCAAGGGATTATCTTCCTTATATCTCCGGTGTTTGTGGATTTGAAACAATGTCTGTATATCATCAACAGGTTTTTCCATCCAAGAGCATACAATCGGAAGCTTACACGTCTTTCGATTTCGTCATCCTCCCCGGATTCCACTTAAATAAGCCTTTAAAATAAAAGAAAGCAATAGAGTGAACACGAATGGATTAATCCAAAACATGCACATTTATTTCATTGTCAATATCAATTGAAAAACAACAAGTTTTACAAGCGAAAATTTGCAATTCTAACAGGAAAGAAACTACAAATGCAAAGCAATGACATGATAAAATGCAGACTTCCAGCCTTCAAGTACTGGGGTTTCACACTGATTTGCTGCTGAGGGGAGCGACCCTTGCGGTCTTTAGGCTCAATCAGAAGAGCGGTATACGACCAACTTTCTTTTTGGGAAGGACATGCACCTTCTATCTATCAACTCCTTTCAAATTGTTGTGAGGTCGATTCTGATTCTGATAGTTTTACTGTGATGGAGCAAGAGGTTGTCGATGCTGATCGAGGCATTCCTTGTGTTCAGGCACTTTCGCTCTCAAGTTCGACCCAGGAACACGTAACTGCAGTGGACAAGGGGATTCAGACTCCAACGATTCCAGCATATACCCCGGTCCCTTTGCATCTTCAGATGGGGGGATAGGAATATCAATTCCTGATGCCTTTATGCCGCCCGACACAAATTCAATTGCCTTCTCGTCTAGCAAATCTTGGACCTTATGCTTAAAAGATCTGTAGTTTGCGATGTCATGCCCCGGTTCCCCGGAATGGAAAACACGGAGGGCGTTCACGTCATAGTCTGGTGGTGGTTGGCCAGTCAATGGAGCCAAAGTACAAGGTTCAACCAATTGAAGTTGGAGCAAGAGTTGCACCAACTGAGCATAATCCATCGGGAGCTTATCGAGGACTCTGTCAGAGTGTTTCATTCTTTTACCATATCTTCTAGGGTTATCCTGAGAAAATGTCTGTGACCGCTGACGGGGAAGATCCTGAGCTTCAAGCTATGCAGAGGATCTCTTAGGCCTATCATGCCTTGGCACAGACTCTTTAGACACCAGTGGAGTAAGCCTGGTGGCAGCAGCTTCGGAAGTCTGCTCACACTTTCTTCGGAGTATATTCCTTAATACTTCTGCCATCAAACCCACCTGGGACTTCAACCGGTAGTTCTCCTCTTCGAGCGCACTCTGGTTCGAGCGCAACGCTTGCACGTCATTCACAACCTGTCCCAGCTGGCCTCAGACTTCAATTAACTCAGCTTGAATCTGTTCCATTACTCGGAACCTGCGATCTATCCTGCCATACCGGCACACACATAGGGTTAGACGAAAACACTCAAAATACCTGCTATGCAACATGATTATGCTAACATGTAAATATGCAACAGGTTAATTCCCCCCTGATTCCAGTTACAAGGAAGAAGCCATAACGACAATGGAGCCCATATAGACAGGCAATCGAATCAGAAATCCTCATATATAATCAAAGAGCCAATAGGCAGCGTACAAGATACAACTGATAAGACCTCGGCCAACAAGCCCGGCGATGGTCAAGTACAACAAGATACAAAGGGAAATATCAAAGCTAGTCAAGACGGATGACGAGCCCTGAAATCCTCCAATAGTCTCAACGTCTCAGGATGGCCTGGTCTAGAGAGCAGTTCATGTATCAGTAATGCATGTCGCCTAACAGTGAATCTCAGCTTTTTGGCATCCTCTACACAGGTTCCCTTGCCAAAACACTCATCAAGCCTGCATTTCTTGAAGCCAACCTTCAGTTCACAACCCCTCATTTCTTTGACCATGCCGCTCACTCTAAACTCAGTGTCACGTCTAAGAGATGCCTCTTCAGCAATCTTCGCATCCTTAGTGCTGAGCTGCTCCTCTAACCGGGAAATCTGCAGCTTCAACTCATCTTCACGCTCCTTCCGACTATTAAGCGTGGCATTCCATAAAAATTCCCATTTGGAAAGTCGAGAATAAGCCTTGTTCAGAAGCTCTTTCTTAGTAGCAAGCACACTACTAACACCATTCAGGGCTACTCCCACCTTCTCTCTCCTGCTGGTCTCTTCAGTCAAATCTAAACCCAACCTATTAATCATCTCAGTCTGCTTCTTCAAAGTGAAGGTTGCCTCACTCTTCTCATGCCGAAGCTGGAAAATCTCTTTCTCTAACTCTTCATTTGCTCTTTGCAATTCTTTCTTTTCAGCCAGCAGCTTGTTATACTTCTCAATCTCTACTGAAGTAGGTTCCTCAATCACCGGAAGATACAAAGGCTCTACAGCAGGATACGACATCAAAGACGTTTCAACTCTTTCATGGATCCAGAGCCGATAAGGATTATAAGCTCGACTGTCACTCTTGCCAAGCAATGTCTTTCCTCTTTTGTGAATATTACCCCAAGCATGCCTCAATCTGACCAAAACATCTCCATCTAATAAACCCGTGAGATACAGAGATTCCTGTATCTCGTCCTTAACCGGAGAATCCCTTAAAGCATAGCCAAACTGTCTCACAAGAAGAGAATGGTTATAGTTAATACAACCTTTCCGTCCAATCAAAGGAACGTTCGGAAAGCCACTGCAACTATATATAATATCCACTCCGAGCAGGTTCCGATCAAACCAAACAATATTCTCAACACACAATCCCATCAATCGGGAAGACCAATCTAAAGTACCAGCAGTATCAACAAAAGGTCCCGTCTTAGGAAGATGTCCCTGAAACCACCTGTATAGAAGAGGTACACAGCAAGAAACATTCTTTCCCCGACGCTTCTCATTCTTATCGTGAATAGAATGATAAACGTCACCCAAGAGAGTAGGCACCAGATTCTTCGAGGCAAGAATAAAGAAAGCATCTGAGTCAATAAAATCAGGCAAGCTGGGGAACAAGACAATCCCATAAATGCAAACAGCCAGAATAGCATTGAAGACAATCCAACATCCATCCTTCGCACACTGCGTATCCTTCTCAACCAAGCAAGAAAGATGAAAACCATAAGCTCCATTCACCTTGACCAAACCTCCGGGGAACTCAGAAGCATCTAAACTGACAATCTCAGCAAGCTTAGCCAACTCAGGCTCAATATCCTCGTGAATAAAAGGCATCTAATCTAACATAGGAACTCCTAGCATATCAAAATACTCCTCCAAAGTAGGGGCCAAAATATAATCAGGGAACAATAAGCATCTCAACTGAGGCTCGTAAAACTGCATCAAGGTATACAATCCAGTCATCTCAAACACAGAAAGCCTGCACACCAAACTGAGCAGTTTCCCATAAGACTCTCTAAACTCAGCCTTCACTCTCTGATCTGCTAGAGCAACCAATCACAACAAGGAACTGATATCTGGAGAAGGCAACCTGTAAGCAACTGTTCTCTTCATGGACTCCATGTCTGGCAAGAAGAACACTAGAATTTGAGGGGAAAAAGCACACATGAAACATAAATACACGTTAATGAAATGCAAACATGAAAATGCGGATGCATATGCAAACAGGGGATCAAGTGCAGTGTTGAAGAACTGTGTTGTGCTGTACTGCAGCTTGAGAACCATCAGATCTTCTCCTCAAACCAAACCTACCACAAAAGAACCCTCGCAACCAATTCTCACTGACAGAGATAAACCAGGTGTTCTGAGGCCAGAGTTTTCCTGCAAAAAGACCCACCTACCCCTCACAGGTATGTACTTAACTCGCAGACGAGGTACGACATCCTATGCGGTCATCAGCGTCACAGACTTTCAAGAGCGATGATACGATACCCAGAAGGTGTGACATCATCGTCCCTTGAAGAGGCCTCACTTAGCCGAATCCCAAATGATAGGTCCCCAGAGTCGACAACCCTCAAATCCAACAACCTGTCGAGCCCAAAGGGCCAGGAAAGATGCCATCAAAGAGAATCTCGTCTGAGTGCAGATTTCGTAGCTAGCTGGTGCGAGCAAAGCAAGCAGGCTAACCACTACTTTCTACTTCTAAGTCTATGTGCACTCAAGCCTAGGCTCGACTTATTTCTCAAACTAACCCTCTACCCACAGCAGCACAACAATAATATATAGTACTGAAAGTAAAGACAGAAAGATAAATACATACAAAACCCCGACGGGAAAACAAGCGCTAGGATTGACTCGCATAGGGAATCGTTAGAGTCCCCAGCAGAGTCGCCAGCTGCTGGGGACGGGTCCAGACAGCTAGGAAGAAAACCCAAGGCGAGACTCGCATAGGGAACCATCCCAGTCCCCAACAGAGTCGCCAGCTGTCGCTACTGCGAAAATCGGCGCCGGCCATAACAGAAGAGTCGCCACCGTGCGTTATTTATCCCAAAAGAGGGAAAGGAAGCGCTCAGAGAAAACCTAACGCAAAGAGGGAAAGGAATGGTCATCGCAACCAAATCCTGGATTCGGGAGTCGGTTACGCAAGGGGAAGGTATTAGCACCCCTCACGTCCGTCGTACTCGACGGGATCCACGCTTGTTTTCTATCTAAGGGTGTGTTTATCTATCTACTCTAAAGGTTTGGTCTAAAAAGAAAAGAAAATGACTCGGCAAAGTATCGCATTTTATGCCTACGTATTCCCGTCTGGAACGAGAAATCAGAGTCAACGCAGTTCGCCTAATTACGGGTTAAGGGGGGAAGGTTGCTCTCCGAGATATCGCATCTCGTGCCTACGTACTTTCATACGGCATGAAAGATCAGAGCAAACGTAGTTCGGGCTACGGAAGACACAAGTTTGTCTGACAGTTTTTTATCTCCTTATGAAAGGGTTTTCCAGATTAAGGGTCCAAGAGGACAAAAACAGAGTTTGAATGTTTGTTTGAATTTTTTTTACGAAAGAACTGTTTTTTAGGATGTTCGCAATCTCCGTCGCACTAGAGACTATGACCCAGGAGTGAACGCTTCGTATGTCACCCAAAGGGTACCACACTAAACATCCAGATTACTGGAGAGAGACCCTCCACCAACCTTTTCCGAGATAGCTTAAGGCTCGTAACGTACGACTTCAATTAACCTTATTACTGTATTTTTAAATTGTTTTGAGATGAGAAGAGAAAGACACCCTAAGACTATGGTTGAAAGGGAATCTTCCTACAGTTATCATGCATGGTTTAAAAACCTAATGTCTGTCATAATTCCCTCTTGCACAGAGGAAATCAGAGATCCTAGGGGAAAACAGCAAAAGAAAGCAAGCAGTAAACAGTAAACAGTAAAATGCATGCTATGAAACAGTACAAGCGAGGAAAAGGGAGTCCTGCTCAACCTCAAACCTAAGAAAACAACAAGCAAGGGGAGACAAGCTCCACCTCAAACCTAAAGGTAGGAAACACCAGCAAACAGACAACACAGCAAAAGAAAAGCAGAGGAAGCAGCCCAAGCAGCAACAATAATCTTCTACAGACAACAACTTCAACCTTCAACAGCAGCTCTTGTCAGCAAAGTTGAATTAACAACAATATTGACAGCAAAGAGTCTTCATCTTCAAGCTAGCTCTTATCTTCAAGCTTCTTCAATTCTTCATCTTCAAACTCTAGCAAGCTCCACAAGAAGAGAAATCATCATTGAGATCAAATTACAATGCTAGGAAACCTGATGAAGACCAAAGGAATTCATCAGGAACCAACATGGAAAGAAAGTGCATCCTCAAAAGTTCTACTCATTAAGGCATGCCACTCATCCCTCCAAAGGAGAGATGGGGCTTCCTTAAGAGGACTTTGCATCATAGGATGAGGATAGAAGCAAACAATGCATTCTATTTTTTATGAAAGGAAAAGAACTAGTTTTAATGGCTCTTCCTAAAACCTTAATCCTATAAGCTTCTAAAAAACTCCTAAAAGAGAAAGAAAGCTCCAAACTAAGCTCCACAAGCTAATCCACAGCAGCTACAAGATGTCCAACACCTCCTCCAAAAAGTAAACCAAGCTCTTCTAGCTCCAAAGCCACCAACAAGATCAAACAAGGCAAGGCACCAAAGAAGGAACACCAAAAGCAACACCTACTTGTGAAATACATCTAAAATAGAAAACTAAGTTGTAAAAATCTAAGAAATTTCCTAAGGGAACATGCATGTTTTAACATTCTAGGGTTCAAATATCAAAGCCTAAATCAACTTCTAGGTCCACTAAATAAATCCTAAGTTGAAATGTGTCAAGATAAACCATAAGTTGGGAAGGCTCTAAACATCTCACCTTAAACAGAACCTACAATTATTAAAAAAATCTAATAAAAATCCTAAGGGAGCATACATATCTCACCTAACAGCCATCAAAATCACAAGACAAAATTCAATACCAAATCGGAGAACAAAAATCAACAAACAGAGGTATCAATTATGCACAACAATGGACATTAGCACAAAAGAAAAAATGCAATTAATTTGAATTAAATCCTAAAAATTTAAAACCAGTTCCTAAAACTTACTAAGATGTTCAGGAATCATGAGAAAAAAGTTCGTAATTTTTTGATCAATTTTACTATTTTTTTGTGAATTAATTCTAACAACCACTAAAACAGAAAAATAAAGAAAAGAAATTAAAGAAATAACAATGGAGGGTGTAATCAGCAAGAACATCCGAGTGCAATTCTCACTTGGAGCCATGGAGGGGGTGTAGAAAGCGCCTGAGCGCTGGGCCCGAGTGAAATCAAAATTCAGCCAAAACAATCTCAAGAAATGCCCAGGGGGTGCAAAAGTAGGAAAATCCACGTTGTAAATCATGCTGGGCCTGAAGAGAGGGGTGTGGTTAGCGTACGAAATAGCCAAGGCCCACAGCAAAATACTCACTCAATTCCTTCAAAATTAAAATAAAAATGGACCACAGGAGAATCGAACTCGCGCATGCATGGCCAAAGTAGCGCGCTGAAGCTTAGCTTCACTAACGGCAAAAGTAGCCGTTTCAACAGGCGGTGATGTGGCGCGCTCTACGCGCTCGGATGAGTGGACCGGTCTTCTTCTTCAATGAGAACGGAGGGCCACGATTTCGTCACCTTCGTTTTCAAATTCTGCAAATGGATGAAGTTCCGCGCGCGCATCCTTGGTGGACGAAAGTGAACAACTTCCGGCGAAACTTCAAATGACCATAACTCACTCAATAATACACCAAACACGATGATTCTTGAACCAATTTTGCATGAAATTTCGAGAGGAATCCGAATATACTACTCAAACAGCCTAAAAATCAACGAATAAAAAATTCTACATCCTAACTGAAAACGCATCTAATCCTAAAATGTCACTAATCATTCAATTCTTTGCCCATAAATCATCTACAACCTAAGGTGAACCTAACCACATAATTCTAATGCATCAAAAACGCAACAATGGAGTATAATTTCAAGAAGTAAGAACCTAAGTTCAAGCTTCAATTGGAGTCGTTTCTGGCTTGATTCTTGATCCAAAACGTTCCAGATCCAATGAGTGATGATGTTAGAAGAAGATTGAATCCTCAATTGTACTTGAAACGACCTCTAATGGTGATCTTTGCTCTCAACCCCAATCAATCACCAACCTTGTTTCTGATGAGCTCCTCAACCTTTATAGAATGATTTAGAAGCTTCTAGAGCTCAGGCCCAAGCCCAAAATCAAAAGTCCAAATCCAACTTTCCTTCAAAAATTTGATTATGGAAATACATGACATTGGCTTCATAGCTAGAATTGGAAGCTTTGGATGACTTGCATATCTCATTTAGAATGAATTCAGCCCAAAAGGAGTCTCCAAATTACCTTTGTGAAGGAATTGTGTTATGTAACTTTTATGTGAAGAAATCCTATGAAAGGCCATGAAGAACACTTCAAATGAAAATTCCACAATTGCCAATGTCTTTAAAACATATTTTCTGATTAAAATGAATGGTTATTTGACTTGTTTTGGACCCATAACCATTTATTTTAATTTCCCACCAAAAATGCCTTTGAATTTCTTCTTTATTCAAACCACTTCACACCAATCTTTGATATGAGCCAAATAAATTCACCATGAGTTCTTAGTTAGCCTAAAAACCACATTTTAAACAAGTTCCATGGTGAACAAAAATCCATTTGACAAGTGCAAGTTGGAGATTTTGACCTATGATTGAAAATGGCCTATAATCTCACTTTCCCAAAATACCCCTGACTTGTAAACCTCATAACTTGAGTTCTACAAATCATATGGAAGACTTATAATACAATTTAGAAAGCTAAGATCATGAGGAATAACTTTCATGTTGGACAAAATTTAGGTGAAACCTCCTTCTATGTTAAAAATAGTTTTGAAGTCAGATGATTTTCATAGACAAATTTCAAAGGCATCTGAGGACTTGTAACTTGTCTAGACCATAACTTGTGTTCTATAGATCCAATGAAGGACTTCTAGTACTAAACTTAAAGGTATTGAGTTGCTATACAAGTTTCATGTTGGCCAAAGATCCATTTGAAACTTGCACTTAACTTATGTGGTCTTGAAGTTAGGCACCAAATAGGGGATTTTACACTGAAACCCTAATTTAGCAACTTCCCACACACTTGACTCTTCTTGACTTGATCTTGGCACAACACCACAAATGTCTCATCATATCATTTCATGAAATACATGACCTAAAAGTAGGCTTTGATACTCTTCAATTGTACAGTTGAACTAGGATTGACCCAGATGAAACCCTAATTGCTTGCACCTCAACTGTGGCTCTTGCATTTGACACAATGACTTGATTGAGCTCTCCCATGGCCCTCTAGGAATTCTATGAGCTCCATACATATCCTCTTCTCATATTCAACACTTCATATCCCTCTGATGGTCTTCAATTGATCCTCAAGTTAGGAGTAAATCCACATGCAAGCATCTAAACTCTTAGGCACTCAAATCACCTCCTGATGACCTTGATAACTTCTTAAACTTGAATAAAACCTCTAGCTAGGCTCCTCTTGATAAGAATCACACTTGATCCCCTTCTATATGAATGATATCATGATATGCAAATGATATAACTATGTAAATGTTAATGCAATGAAACATAAACCAAATAAGAAAAGAGGTTGGGCAAATTTTGGGGTGCAACAACCAGACCTCAAATCAATCTTGATAAACATACAAGCACCCACCAATTGATCCATTAAATCATCAATCCTCGGAAGTGGATATTTATTCTTAATCATCACTTTATTCAACTGTCGATAAACCACACAAAATCTCATACTACCATCTTTCTTCTTCACCAACAACACAGGAGCACCCCACGGAGAAACACTCGGTCGAACAAACTTCTTCTCAAGAAAATCTTCCAACTGTTTCTTCAATTCCCCTAACTCAGATGCAGACATCCGATAAGGAGCCATCGATACAGGACTAGTGCCCGATATCACCTCAATAGTAAACTCTACCTCACACTCAGGAGGTAAGTCATTCATGTCGTTTATAAACACCTCAGGAAATTCCCGAACAACCGGTAGCTCCACGCCCACTGCTTCACCACCCACTTGGAGCGAAGCAAACACAACAAAAAACTTAGCCTCATCTTCTAAGAGTTCTTCCACTTGCTTGGTAGATATAAACATTAGCTCTCCAACATCACCCAACTCAGGAAATCTTACAGTCTTACTATAACAATCAATGTGAATATAGTTGTACTCCATCCAGTTCATCCCAAGAATAACATCAATTTGATTCAAAGGTAGACAGACCAAGTCCATCATAAAGTTCCTATCATAAATAGTCAAAGGGCAGCTCAAACAGATTAACACAGTAGTCACAGAACCATTAGCCAGGGTATTAATAACCATACTCCCACTCATAGAAGACACATTCAAATTCAACCTCTTAGCACATTCAAGCGAAATAAACGAATGTGTAGCACCAGTATCAATTATAGCAATCAATTCAACATCATTAATAAAACACGTACCTCTGATCAAGTTATCCGTCTTAGCCTCTTCTGCACCGCTCAATGCAAACACTCTGCCACTTGTCTGAGCAGCAGTAGCAGTCTTCTTCGGCTGCTGACACTGGGTACTGATATGCCCCTTCTTTCCACAGTTGAAGCAATTCGGAGCTTCGTCGTTGCAGTCATTAGCCTTATGACCCCTCTTGCCACAACGATGACACCTCAGCGCCTTACAATTCTCAGCATGGTGGCCTTGCTCGCCACACTTATAACACTTACCTAGAGCAGTAGCCACTCCCCCACTTGGCTATTTCCCATCAGAAACCTTTTGCTTCCCTTTATCACCAGAAGTCACATACGGTTTTCTCCTGAATTGACCTTTCTCTTTCTTCTCACTTAGCTGCCTGTAATGAGTAGATCGAGCTCGGCTATCTTCATCATAAATTCTGCTCTTGCTCACCAGTTCTGAAAACCGACGAATCTGCTGATACCCAATTCCCTGCTTAATCTCTGGTCTCAAACCATTCTCATACTTGAGACACTTCGACATCTCTGCATCAGCACAGTTGTAATGCGGACAAAACTTGACCAAGGACTCAAACTTTGCAGCATACTCAACCACAATCATATTACCTTGTTTCAGCTCAAGGAACTCCACCTCTTTCTTCCCCCGAACATCTTCAGGAAAATACTTTCTTAGAAACTCTTCTTTAAACACCGTCCAAGTTATTGCAATGCCCGCATCTCCTAATCTCTGGCAAGTGTTATCCCACCAGTCCTCAACCTCCTCTGCCAGCATATGCGTACCAAACTGTACCTGCTGCGCATCAGTGCACACCATAACTTGGAAAATCTTCTCAATCACCTTCAGCGACTTCTGCGCACCATCAGGATCATGAGTACCCACAAAAGTCGGCAAATTGTTCCTCTGAAACTTTCCCAAAGCACGGAACTCATCTGGAGGTCCACCATTCAGAGCCATCACTTGGGCAAATGACTCTAGCGCATCAGCAATAGCACGATAGTTCCTTCCTGCCATCTACAACCACCAACAAGGTTAGAAGGAAACAACTCATCGACAGTGTTCTCACACTACCGGCTGACAAGGGATTAACAACATAAACACTTGGCCAGACGGACCGACCTGCTCTGATACCACTACTGTAACACCCTTTTTCTACCCCAAAATTTATCAAGGCAAAATAACACATAAATCAGAGTGAATAAATAAATCTCATTAAAAAGCCACCAAAAGGGCGTACATTGCTCAAAGTCATCAAAATTGGTCAATACTCCGTAACGACGGGTTTTTCCCAAGGTACATCAAAACATCATAAACAGCGAAACTCAAAACATAAATCAAAGTTTCCCTCAAAATGGGAAATTAATCAAAATAACTTCAACAGTATAAAATCAACTCAAGGAACCCAACCGATGTTACATATCAGAGCAAGACCCTCTAAGCTGACCCATAAGACTAAAACACTCAAAAACTTCAGACTAACTCCTTGCCGGCTTCCACGGCTAAACTGGGTCATCTGCACGTTACCCACATAGAGGTAACATTCAAACAGGCAGGGTGAGTAAAACAATTCATAATAATTAATGTATGACAATCAATGCATAAACAACAACATATTCATATTCAACACATTCATGTTACTCACATATGCCTCAAAGGTCACAACATCATAATATATACACAAAGACTCATAAATGCAATGCAACACAACTCAATTCATGTGGTACCAATCATCACAACTCGATGGACACTGGGCCATCAACCCTCCATAGATCCCCATCAATAGGATCGGAGCACATCAAAATACTTCACATCCACACATTGGGATTGAAGCCAAAGCAATCGAATGCGCATGAATGCATGATGCACACATCAAAATAATAATCCTCACAATACAGCATATGGTGCATCATTATTCATCATACTCATCATCATCACATAAATCATATCAATCATCATATCTCATGATATCACATAGTTCATCAAATCATGGTAGTTTCATCATATTAACTCAATCGATACATCATAAAAAACTATCATACATCATGCACACATCATCCAAAACCCACTGTTATACTCGGGGTAATCCATCCCAGAAATCCCAGAATTACACATCACGACATTGCTGCAAAACAATCAGTTTCGCGAACTCTGCTACGTTCGCTGGATCACTCGCTAGGCGAGTATCGTAGCGAACCTCTCGTTGGCTTGCTCGCTAGGCAAGCCTCTAGAGAATCCCCGCTAGCTTGCTCGCTAGTCGAGTCTTGTAGCGAACCTTCGCTGGCTTGCTCGCTAGGCGCACAGTGCGATGACAGCAACTTCTGCTACGCACCAGAACTGATTTCCACCCAAAAACTCATAGGATTCACACATCTCATGCCCCCAAAACATCCCTAAATCATCCCTAAGGTCATACGGCGATAACGGTACAAAATCTATGGTTCATTAGGCTAATCCGACAACATTTGCATTGCCTAAAACACTATTTTCCTGCGATTGCTCTGAGTGCATCAGAGTTACTCACATTTGAATATTCCTATTCCTACAAGGTCAAGCATATCACAATCCAAGGTTTTGGCCACGAAGGCCTAAGGTTTCTAAATTCATGTTACACATTAAACAGTCCGATAAGGTTTCCTAAATTCATGCCAATATTCAGGGATACATATCATCAATCATAACCTCAAAGTCTATTCATCAATTTCCCTAATTCTACCAACTCAACCCAACATACCCTAAACCATAAACCTCACCATAAACACACCGAAAGGCATACATAGAAAATCATGAAATGCGATACTCCCCATACCTTAGTCGATTCGCAGCTTTCACGATTAACTTTGGGATCTTCTGCCTCCAACCTTTCCTTCAGAGCTCTGGCCATCAAACTTTCACGGTTAATACAAAATGAATTCAAATTCCCTTTCAGAACTCTATCTTGTCCAATTTAGTCTTGGGCCTCACATATTGGGCTTTTCCCTTATTACCCTCACTAACTTCCTCAAATGCCCAAATTGCCCTTATTTCACTTATATTCCATTTAATTAATAATAATACTAATAAATTAATATTATATTCTACTAATCAAATAAATACCCGAAAATGCACATTTTTCCAATATTCAGAAAACCACCGGAAATTCAGCGAAACATGAATATTCTCAATTAAATAATTAATTCAAATATCATGATTAAATTCGGGGTGTTACATTCCCTAGCAGCTTTTCGCCTGCGTTGCTCCCTTCGCCATTGAGATCTGGTCATAGGATTTTTCCCTTTGTAATTTGCAGAAACATACGCTGACTTGTTAGTAGTATGGGTTCTCTTTGAGTTACTCAAATGAAGAGCCTCTCTTTACATTAAACTTCCTCCACTTTTTGCGTCCCAGTCCTTCGACATGTTTGACCCATTTTCTAGCAGGTACATTATCCACTGACTTGAATGTACTGGGTTTTGCTGGAGATTTTACCCCTACTGAAGGTTTTTTGGGATCCATATTTATGGGGCCTTGACTCTTTTTCTTCCCCCAGCCTTCATTGGTTTCCTTAACCTCCTCTAACTCTAGAGCAACCTTCTCATCAAAAATAGCACTGCATCTGGGGCATAACATTACTCCTGATCCATTTTTCTGGCAACGGTACAAAAAATCAACAATGTTTTCTTCTTGTTCAGGGTACTCTATTTTGTTAGGTTCTTCTGTCCTTTCCGCTCCAACTAATTCCTTAATATTTTGGTTGTTAATCTCGACCATGTTGATGTTGACATCATCTTCGAGCTTCATCTTGGACAAATGAGTTTCTAAGTTCTCACCATCCTTAGAATTCCCAACTGAACTTAGGTCTTTGACATTAAAACTCTCAACGTCAGGAGAATTCTTGAAATATCATTCTGCTGCCAAGCATATCCAATTTTCCAATAAACAACAGTCCACTTCAGTCATTTCTCTTATCATCAGCATGCGCTCCAACTTCTTGACTATTTGTCTTTTGGGAACACTTCTGCCTACCGCTTCATTGGTATTGACACTGTCAATGCTAGTATCAGATTCTTCGCCAACTTCGACTACATTGACACCCTCAGCGGTGTTTCATCCCAATACTCCTCCTACCATGTTTGATTCTTTAGTAGTGTTGTTGAATTGAATGAATTCTTCACCAGTCTTCTTGGTCACCAACATCAAACTATGATCATTAACTCTTTCAGCACTGTCACAACCTTCAGTCGCCTTAGCCGTTTCAATTGTTAGGGAGACATTCTTAGTAAGTCCTACCATGCTGATAAGAGACTTTTCAATGGCTTTGACCATCTGAACTTCAGGTTCTGTGTATTTGGCTTCCATATTTTGCAATGGATCAGAATCAATTTTCATTTGAGTCTTTCCCTTGTCTCCAAACTTCAGCCTTCCTTCTTGAATGGCGTTCTGCACCAAATCCCTGAAAAGAAAACATTGAAAAGTCTTATGACCCAAGAAATTATGGTACTTACAAAAACCTCTTTTCTTTCTTTTTTCTAAAGGAGGTAACTCTAATCTGAACTCCGCGTTCGACTAGGGGGTCGTTGGAAAGTAAAGGTGCAGAAAGGTTATAAAAGGGCAGTTTAAATGTAAAAACTGAAAGTTAAAAATATCCAGTAAATGATAAAGGCAAGTAAATTGCATTGATAGAAAAAGATTTGGTGTTGTATCACGTACATTCTCGTTAAACTCGTTTCTCTACATGCGGGTACTTTGAGTTGTATGAACTAGTACAAAAATGAATGAACACCTTTATTACATAAAATTTACATCTATTTATAGTGCTATAGAATAACTACTACATGGAGGTTGAGACTTCTTAGCATGCTCTTTTGGCGCTTCTTTGCTATTCCAACCGCTCACACGTTCTCTTTTGCTTGATTTTAATTTTGAATATTTGGTAATTCCCTCCAACTTGGCAAAATCGTCTTCGTGTTTTCCTTAGCATGGTCTTCGTCGAGCATTTTCCAACACTTAGCATTTTTTTGGCACCTTGGTCCATCTTTCATCAACTTGAATCTTTCCTTGATTGGGTCAAAACCCTCTCACATACCAAGTATTGATAATTTTGACCTAAGATAGCTCTGGTCTCGACTAGCATCGAAAATTAGGAGCCAACACCTCCCCACTATCACCAAACTTTGGGAACCTCACAGTTTTGCTGTAGCAATCGATATGAACATAGTTGTACTCCAACCAGTTCATTCCAAGAATAACATCAATTTGATGCAAAGGTAGATAGACCAAGTCCATCACAAAATTCTTATCATAAATGGTCAAAGGGCAGCTCAAACAGACTAACGCAGTAGTCATAAAACCATTAGCCGGGGTATCGATCACCATACTCCCAATCATAGAAGATAATTTCAAATTTGACCTCTTAGCACATTCAAGCGAAATAAACGAATGAGTAGCACCTGTATCAACTATAGCAATCAATTCGACATCATTAATAAAACAAGTACCTTTGATCAAGTTATTTGTCTCAGATTCTTCTACACCGCTCAAAGCAAACACTCTGCCATTTGTCTGAGCAGCAGTAGCAGTCTTCTTCGGCTGCTGACACTAGGTACTGATATGACCCTTCTCTCCTCAGTTGAAGCAATTCGGAGCTTCGTCTTTACAGTCATTAGCTCTATGACCTCTCTTGCCACAACGGTGACATCTCAACGCCCTACAAGCTTCAGCACGATGACCTTGCTCACCACACTTATAACCCTTACCTGGAGCATTAGCCGCTCCCCCACTTGACTTTTTCCCATCTGAAGCCTTCTGTTTCCCCTTATAACCAGAAGTCACATACGGCTTCCCTCTATATTGACCTTTCTCTTTCTTCTCACTCAGCTGCTTGCAGTGAGTAGGTCGAGCTCGGCTATCCTCATCATAAATTCTGCTCTTGTCCACCAGTTCTGAAAACAAACGAATCTGCTGGTACCCAATTCCTTGCTTGATCTCTGGTCTCAATCCATTTTCAAACTTGGGACATTTCGACATCTCTGCGTCAGCACGGTTGTAATGCAGACAAAACTTTACCAAAGACTCAAACTTTGCCACATACTCGGCCACAGTCATATTCCCTTGTTTCAGCTCAAAAAATTCCACCTCTTTCTTTCCCCGAATATCTTCAGGAAAATACTTCCTCAAAAATTCTTCCTTGAACACAGCCCAAGTTATTGCAATGCTAGCACCTCCCAATCTCTGACGAGTTTATCCCACCAGTCCCCAGCTTCCTCTTCTAGCATATGCATACCAAACTGCACCTGTTGAGGATCAGTGCATGCCATAACTCGGAAAATCTTCTCCATCACTTGCAGCCACTTTTGCGCACCATCAGGATCATGAGTGCCCACAAAAGTCGGCGGATTATTCCTCTGGAACTTTCCCAACAGGGGACTAACAACAAAAAAACTTGGCCGGACGGACCGACTTGCTCTGATACCATTTGTAACGCCTCAAATTGCTTTCAGGATTACCGACTGACCCCACAAACCAACACGGGTCTTTTCAGCATGCTTTTTCCTCACTCACATGCTTTCTGGGAAACTTCTCAGAAGGTCACCCATCCCTAAATTTCTCCAAGTCAAGCATGCTTAACTATGGAGTTCTTATGAACAGGCTACCAAAAAGAAGATGCATCTTGTTGGTATAGGTAGTACAAATTAATCTTTATAAGCCTTCATTCAACTATGCAGTCCCATACCTGCACAAGCTCAGGATCCCTCTCATTCTGATGTGAATTTGGTTTTCCCCTAGAAGCTGCTAGGAGTGTCTCATTGTCATGCCTCTTGCATAGACAACCACTCCCTCGCCCACGGGTGTTACATGTAACCACTCTCCACCCACTTCAGCCTCGGATGTTACATGACCACCAACTTTCGCTTGGTTCGTTCCCGAACCACATCATACTGGAAGAGGTCTGGCTCTGATACCACTAATGTAACACCCTTTTCTACCCCACAAATATTATGGCAAAATAACACAGATATCAGAGTAATTATTAAATTTCAACAAAAAGCCACCCAAAAGGGCGTACATTTCCCAAATCAACAAAATAGGTCAAGGCTCCGTAAGCAACGAGTTTTCCCAAAATACATCAAACTGCACAAAGTAGCGGAACTCAAAAGGCATAAATCAAGGTTTTCCTCATACGGGAAGATAATCAAAATAAACTCAAATAAAGCATAGTTTAACTCAAAAGACCCCAACCTGATGTTACATATCAGAGCAAGACCCTCTAAGTTAACCAAAAGGCTAACAACTCAAAGACTTCAAAAATATCCTCAACGGCGTCCACGGCTAAACCTGGTCATCTGCATGTTACCCACATGGAGGTAATGTTCAAACAGACAGGGTGAGTAAAACGATTTATAATAATCAATGTATAAAAATCAACATATAAAACGACGTCATATTCATATTCAACACATTGATATCCTTCAATAGGCCTCAGAGGCCACAACATCATAAATTATTCCAAATGACTCACAAATGCAAATGCAACAAGACTCAATGCATGTGGTTCCAATCATCACAGTGCGATGGACATTGGGCCATCAACCCTCCATAGATCCCCATCAACAGGATCGATTCTACTTGAGAACTAGAGCACATCAAAACACTTCACATCCGCACAATGGGATTAAAGCCAAAGTAAACGAGGTCCTTAACCGAAGTCCGAATGCACATGAATGCATGATGCACACATCAATAATCGTCCTTATAATAACAACGTAGGTGCATCATCATTCATCATATCATCATCACCGCAGTCATCGTCATATCTCGTGTCATCATATAATTCATCAATGTCATGGTAATATCATCATAGTTTTCCAATCAATACATCATAGAAATCATCATGTAATCATGTACACATCACATAAAACTCTCAGTCATACTTGTCGCACTTGCGAAAAACACCCGGCGGAAAACAGAAGAGTCGCCACCTTTTGTTATTTATCCCAAAGAGAGGGAAAGGAAACGATCGGAAAACCTGACGAAAAGGGAAAGACAAGGTCATCGCAACTAAGTCCTAGATTCGGGAGTCGGTTACGCAAGGGGAAGGTATTAGAACCCCTCATGTCCGTCGTACTCGACGGGATCCACGCTTGTTGTCTATCTAAGGGTTTGTTTAAACTATCTACGCTACAGGCTTGCGGGACAAAAAGAAAAAAGAAAAGAGACTCGGTAGAGCATCACCGCTCTGCGCCTACGTATTCCCTCGTGCAATGGGAAAGTCAGAGTCAACGTAGTTTGACTAACTACGAGAGGGGGGAAGGTTGCTCGCCAAGACATCGCGTCTTGTGCCTACGTACTTTCATCTGGTATGAAAGATCAGAGCAAACGTAGTCCGGGCTAACACGAAACCACGAGTTGATTAAGTGTTTTCTCCGAGTAGGGTTAAACCTCTGTTCCAGCAGTTAGGGACAAAGCCTGTTTGCGGTAGAACCGAAGCTTAACAACACTCTTTTCTAAAAAAAAGAATTTTCCGATTAATCCCGAAGGAAAAAGGTTTGAAATTTTGTTTTGTGTTTCTTAGTGAAGTGAATTAATTCGGTTTGTGATTCACGTTGCACTAAAGACTATGACATGGAGGCGAATGCGTCGTATATCGCCCCCAAACGGGATGTATACTAAACACTCTAGATAAGCTAGATGAGACCCCTCACTCATCATTCCCCATGTAGCTTAAGGCTCGTAGCGCGCAACGTTTAACGCCTTTATTAAATGAGTTAGCATGATTTTGAGATGAGAAAGAGAGACGCACAGAAGATATAAGGGAAACTCGGCCCTAACGTTGTAATGCAATGTGGTCCTAAAGTTTGGATGAAAAGGGGAAACATCTACCCTAATGTTAACATACTTGGATTGAACACCTAATGTTTCTCCTACTCCCATCCTAAACAGAGGGACTAGGGATCCTATGGGGATCATGGCAAAAAGTACAAGAAGAACAAAGGAAGGATCAATCACGAGTAGAAAAATGCAAATATGAAAATGCACACTTAGAATGGTGGAAGGGAGGAAAAAGTGTGGGGCAACAGCCGCCACAAGCGCGTCTCTACCTCAACAGCGATGCAAGAATGATGCAAACATGTGGGGAAAACAAGAGATGAAAGCAAATGAACATTCAAATAAATGATCAATTCGAACCACATACTCGAGGATGCAAACAATTGGAAAATAATCACATGCCAACCAAATCATGATTAATAAACCACAAACAGTGACAAATATTCAAACCAATTCAATCCTAATGCATCACACTGATCTATGATGATTCGAATCGAAACGCTATGCAAACATGCAAGCAAAATAGAAAATATGGCATTCTAGCACAGTGTTAATTGGTTAACCCCTGGGGTTAATCGGTAAACACCTTAAAAAGTTTGAAAAAACTGAAGTTTTGAACAGGTTAATCGGTTAACCATATGCGTTAACCGATTAACACTGTTAACGTTTGAAATTTTTTTGAAAATTTGAATTGGTTAACCGGTTAACCATATAGGTTAATCGATTAACACTGCACCAGAAGCTCAAAACAACAGCAGAAAATCACTTCCATCACAAAAACAACTTATCCAAGGTTCCAACATATCAACTTATCAAATAAGCACGAATTTAAAACCAGAAAATAGAGATCCAACAGTATGGATACACAATTATACAGCAACATCACAAATCAAACAGATCGAAATCAACAAAATTCAATTGAATATGAAGATTAACATGATAAGCTCAAAAATTAAATCGGATCGAGAATTCCAACCTTCGAAGCGGAGATTTGTTTCGGTAAATGTTGATCAACTGAAATTGAGCCGATCAAATGCTAGAAATTCGGAAAACTTCAAGATCCACAATAATTGTTGTTGTATGAATGAAGATCCACCAAATTTGAGTAAAAAAGCTTCAAATAATCACTTATAGATCCAACTCCATATTCAGACCCAAGCTTGCACGAAAATTGAAAATGAGAATTGATTCAATGAAGATTGTAGATGGAGGTTTATGCTAAAGAATCCATTGATTCCAATGAAGAATCAAGAATTCCAATGAAAAAGAGCTTTGAGTGAGTTTTTGAAATGAAGAAGTTGAGAGAATTTGAGAGAGAATTCTGATCAATTCTGAAAAATGAATGTGAGAAATGAAAATTGGATGGTTTTCTTTGGAGTGGATCACTTAAATATTACTTAGGTTTGGGATCCCAAAGCAAGGATTGGAATTTGGATTGGAAATCAAGGCTTGGAATGTGGAATGGAATTTTGGAGGGAAATCCTAATTTTAAAGGTGTTCTAGATCCTTCCCAAGTGAAAATTTGAAGTCCAAAGCGATCAAAATTGGACCCCAAGTGCAATTGGCCTGCAAGGCAAAATCTGCTATGGTTAACCGATTAACCATATGCGTTAATCGGTTAACACTGTTAAAACATCAAATCTGGGCTAATTTTCCTTTGGTTAATCGATTAACCATATAGGTTAACCGATTAACACCTTCAAATTTTGAATTCTGGCGCCTTTTGGTGGGAAATCTGTCCATTTGCCCTGTTTCAACTGTCTGGAGCTCTGTTTAGCTGCTGAACCTCATTTTTGAACGTTATCACTGTGAAAATACTTGTTATGAGCCTGAGTGCTGATCCTGCTCTGAAATTAACCTACAAAATAAAATCGGTCGCCTGACTGCTGGACAAAGTAAATGTCCGAAACTCTTGATGCCTTTTGTTCGCTGTTCAGTCTTTTGCTCCGAAGTGAACCTGAGCTACAGGAACGCCTTGATCCCATGCCTCGAGAACGAATGCTATGCAATGCGAAAAATGCAAAATGAAAAGAAACAAAAGCCAGTTACGGTTAAAAACAAAAGGAAAATTTTGGGGTGCTACAGCTGCCCCTATTCAAACAACTTGGACCTGAAGGGAGGAAAAACATCCGCTTTCAAACATTCAAGGTATAAGGTGATTGAATACAAAAGAACCCAGAAATTTGCACCCCGCGGGAATGCAAAACAGCGATTACCAACCAAGAGTCGGAAAACGACGCGCTGGGGATAACAATCCAATACGATCTAACATTCATCCAAAAGATACCAACCAAGAGTCGGGAAAACGCCCAGAGGATACCAACCAAGAGTTGGAACAACCAAAGGCCAACAGATACCAACCAAGAGTTGGGAAACAACCAAATATACCAACCAAGAGTTGGGAAACAACCAAAGATACCAACCAAGAGTTGGGACGAAACCGATAACAAATACCAACCAAAAGTTGGAATAGACTCGGAATACCAACCAACAGTCGAGATAGTGAACTCGGAATACCAGTCAAGAGTTGGAACAAACCCTTGCTGGGGAACAAAAGAGTAGCCAAACAGCTTTGTGGCGACTTCCCCGGGGAAAAAGTAGACTAATCAGACGACTCTGTGGAGAACAAGCATCTACCAAAAGACAGCAATCAAAGGATACCATCCAAGAGACGGGATAAAGGTTACTCTCTGGGATAAAAACCAAACACTACCAACCAAGAGTTGGGATTACCACAACACTAACCGAAATTTCCATGGCGAGACGACTTCTCTGGGATCAACATCCATCACAAGATAACAATCTAACAGCACCATCCAAAAGATGGGATGAGGGTCACTCTCTGAGGACAAAACCACCCCTACCAACCAAGAGTTGGAAACCACAATCAGAGAACAAAGATTACCAACCAAGAGATGGAAAAACGCCAACAAATCGACCACACCGGATATGGCGACCTTACTGGAGAATCAAAGACTACCAACCAAGAGTTGGAAAATGAACCGATGTCCACAACTGACCATACCGGGGAAACCATAATCACCAACCAAAAGTTGGAAAACACCAAATCTCCTTATCAACCAAAAATTGAGATAACGACTCCGCGGAGGAATAAGGGCAGACTACCACCAAAAGTTGGGACAACAACAGACGTCCCATACCGACCCTACTGAGGAATAGGGGAATACCTACCAAAAGTTGGGAAACAAAGGTACTAACCAATAGTTAGAATCACCATGAAACACCATTGATCAAAGGTCGGAACACAAGCTGCTAACCAAGAGTTAGGATTGCTGGGGAAAAATCCTCATTGACCAAAAGCTACTAAGAGTTAGGATAACTGGGGGACGCTAAACGAAGCTAACTCCACCACAGAAGATTACCAACCAAAAGTTGGGATGATCATCCCAAATTATCAACCAAGAGTTGAAATACAAGGCTACTAACCAAGAGTTAGAAAAATAGTTACTAACCAAGAGTTAGAACAACAAAGACTGCCGACCAAAAGTTGGAATAGAAACTCTGCGCGGAGAAACCAAAGATTACCAACCAATAGTTGGGATCACCTTCTAGGCCAACCAAAAGTTGGAATACCAAATCCAAACATCTGAACTACACCTGAGGGTGCCAACCAAGAGTTGGAATCCTCGACTCTGCTAAGAGAAATGCAGAAAACCACCAAAAGTTGGAATAACATCCAAACGCCACTGGGTCATCAACCAAAAGTTGAAATAAAACAACGATGACCAACCAAAAGTCGGAGCAACTCTGTTGGGGAAAAGAACAACAAGCTTGACCAGGGAAGGCAACACTCGCAAGCGACTCACCTGAGGAAAGCGAAAACATTCACCTAAACGACTCTGCTGGGAAGAATCTGATAAGATAACCAACCCAAAAATCCATCCTGACGCGGATAATACGAAAACCCCTTGATTTAAACAATCTCTACTGAAAAGAATACCCGGTCCTAAAACACCACACCTGGCTTATGCTTCAGATGCCCATGTTTGAAAATGGCGTAATGCTCCATACGAAATGGAAATGCTACACATTTGGGAGGATGCTAATGCAAAAGAACCAACCTAGCAAAATAAATGCTAGGGAGAAAAGACCTAGACTCCGCCGAGGAGAGAGAACAACCCATGTCGGGAAGAGAAATCCACATCGCTGGGGATCAAATCTTTTGGGAAACTGAATAGCTCGGCTGGAACACGAGCAATTTTATGCTTAAATCAAACCTCTTATGCTGAGGAAACCGATTCTGCAGGGGAAAAACAATCGACCACTGCAGATTTACTTTACTCTGCTAGGGGAATCATCCCTGACTAACATTCCCGAAAATTCTATCCTGTCGGGGAGAAAATCCACTCTGCTTGGGATTACATCAAATATCAACCTGTCTTGCCAAGGAATATCAGATACTCCTACTCTACGGGGAACTTGAATCTACTGGAGAAATCCCAGACTCCTGTTCTACCACTTACTCTGTCGAGGGAATCAGCACTGCACTCTACTGGAGAAAATCCTGCACACCGACTTCATGGGGAAAGGCGTCACCAACGTTGCCTCCACAGGAGAAGAAAACTGGTTTACCAACCACCCTGCCGCTGAGGGAATCACTTCTATCTTGCTTTGCTGGGAACAAACTCCACCCGGTTGGGGAATCACTTTCTCACGAAGACAAAGCTTTGTTCTGTTGGAGATACAACATTTCAAACTTGATAGTCGGACTCTGCCGAAGATAAGATGACCAATTCACTAGGGAAGCAAAATCTCTGCCATGGGAAGCATACCTATTCGTTGCTCATGCCTGACTTTACTTACCTGTGGGGAACAAGTCCATTCTGCCGGAAGTATCACACTTAATCCGCTAAGAATACCCAGCTGACAACAACTGCTACTTGCTGAGACTTGAACTGCGGAGGATAAGGGAATCTCACTCAGCTGTGATAACCCTGCAACAAAGAAAAACACCAGAAATGTTCTATATGTGAAAGTCAGCGCTTTCGTTATGCTCTGTACAGCCTCTTGCTTTTACCTGCAATGTTTATCAAGAAAACAGTTTTAAAATCGGTTTTCTTAAACATTGAAGATCCCTAATTAACTGAGCCAAGCACTTTCGCTTCCTTGGAACAATCAAAACTAACCAAATTTATCTAAAAGTTGGACGGCTTTCGGTCTTACCCAACATATTTTAAGTACATAAAATAAGTGTTAAAAGTTAAAACAACCCCAAAGTAATTCTACCGACAACTGTGTGAAATACTAATTATAACTATAATCCTCGCATCCTAGCCCTTAAGATTTAGCCGGACATGGTAAATAAATGCGAGTAAATAAAGTGCGGGTGAGTAAATAAATAAAGTGTGGTGCAATAAATAAAGGGTGCGAGAAATAAAGGGTGCGGGAAATAAAGGCGGGTAAATAAATAAAAGGCAATAAATAGACAAAAACCTACTCTAAACGAGAGGCTTTAAAATCTTGTACAACTAAAAATAAAAAGACTGAAATAAAATGGCGGCATAATTAACTTCTACCCAAGTGCTCCAAACTCGATTACAGACTCGATTACACAGTGTGATAACCCCTCGATGTGAGAAGTTTATCACTTTACAATAGGTGAAACTTATGGCTTGAGTTCTGTTCTCTAAGCTTGGATGATTTGAAATAAAACAAAACTCTTCTATTTATAGTGGTAGGAAAGTACAGGTAAAGACAAGAATGCCCCCCAACTCTTTTTGGGAGGGAAATGGCCGTGTGAAGGTGGTGCCCGCCAAATGAAATAGGGTGGAAAGGAGTGGGAGACGTGGCAGTTGTCAGCAGTTGGCTTCTATCCAATGTGTGGCATCCCCTATGGCGCCCGCCATGGTGGAAACCATGTGTACAATTCCTCAGAAAGTAGGGTTTTTAGCTCGTTTTTCTTCATTTCTTCTCGAGTAGCTTTGAAAATACAAAAAACTGAAAAAGAAACAAAACAAAGGTATAATACAAGAAAACGGAAATAAAATACTAAATAACGTGCGCGTAATCGAGTCAAATAAACAATATATTTTAGGCCTATCAAATTCTCCCACACTAAAACCTTTGCTTGTCCTCAAGCAAAACATCATGACAGAATAGGGCGATATCCATGAATGATCTGGGCCAAAAGGTCTTATAAATTCAAGCTGGGATGAAGCGATAGGTGATGACTCAATGAACCATGGGTATCAAAATGACCCTTCTCCATAAAAACGGACATAAGCTTCGTTCTTACATAAGTCAATCCATATTACCCTATTATACCTAGGCCTACTTCTGAATCTCCTTTTGAGTCCTTTTCATTCTGGTTCAATCATATTAAGCCCGTTATCTATATGAAATCATGGTGAAGTGACCGGTTAGTGATTCTGATCTAAGCATGGGGTTCTGGTGCACAAAGTGGTGTAACCCTTTTTATTGGCCCACTTGCAGCTGCGGGGGATCTGATTGCAATCCGCCCTACCGAGTTCAGTACCAAATACCTCTGAACCAACTGACAATGGGAAGGTATTTTTGTTTTGTTTTGTATTTATCATTTTTTTTTATTTTTTCGAATTTACAACTTTTTGGGTTAAATGACCTTGTGAGGGTTACCTATACCCGAGTTGCAATTATTTTATTTTTAGCATACCGATCATTCACTTATTTTCATCGAGCCTTCACTTAGATAACGCTTTGGCCGGAGCTAACTGCTAGGATAAACTACTAAGAACTTACTATGGATATTCTATTAAGGCCAGGGTAGGCAGGGTATCGGGGTTGATTTCTGCATTTGCGAAGCTTAAGGTGTTATAGTGATATCAATGTTTCAAAGAGAATTTTTCCAAATCATCCGTATCCTAACATGAACTTGCCTCAAAGCCCAAAAATTTTTCAGGATAGTACACTATTTGTCAAAAACGTTTTTGGTGGGGCAAAGTAATGAGGGAGTAAAGGTATACGGTAAAATGACTCATTAAGCACAAGTATGTTCTAAAAAAACGAAAAAGAAAAATAAGACGAGAAATAAACTAGAAAGCGATAAAAGAAATAAAAATGCGAGATAAAGCGGGAAAATAAATAAAGTTTCCTCCCCCACTTAAATTGAACATTATCCCCAATGTTTCAAAATAAGCAAGGGACGAGGTACCTGAGGTGCCTAAGGCATGCTGCCAGTGCTGTCGCCAGCGTGCGGCGAGTACCTAGGGCGGCGGGATCTGCTGCGACGATGATCGGTCTGAGAAGCTTCGAACGCGTCGAATCGGGTGGTCAGAGCAGCTTGAGATTGCATAATGCTTTGCATGGACTGGCTCATATGGTGCTGAGACTCTTGCATGAATCTCATATTCTCAGATAATTGTTGCTGAATGGTGGTGAGCAAGGTGTCACGTCTTTCCTCTCTGGCTAATTGTTCTCGCCACATCTACTTAGATATATAAAAGCCAGGAGAGGTACCTGTTGAATGGTAAGAGGAAGACGGTACAATGTGTGTCTGTAGTACATGGTGAGGCGGTATAGGATGATCGGGAGATCGCTCTCGCCTGTCATACTCGGCATCAGTACCATCGCCGTCACCAACTGGAATATTTGGGGGTACTGGGCCTGTAATGGGTGGAGCATCTAGATCATAGGTCAAGTTTCCCTCGAGAGTCACATCCGTGCGTCTAGTGCAAGCCAGAACAACAGATGGGATAACCCTCCCGTGTATCATAAGCTCGAAGCCTCCTTCCTTCCTGACTTTGCACAATTTCATATCTTTCAAAAATTTCAAATTAATTGTGCGAGGAGGAAGGGGTTCTAAAGTGGCTATCTCAGCATCTAGGTTCAGAGCCTTTGCAATGGACGTAATAAGTCCTCCGAAGGCAATGATCCCAGTGCTCTTAATAGAGGCATTCATATGGGCAATCATGAACGGAACCACATTAAATCTCCTATTTGCAAGAATAGTAACTCTTTTGCATTTACCTTGTTAGGATTCTCCCGGCCAAAAACAATACAGGCTAGCATGTAGTGAAACACACGGATGTCCAGGTTATGGATCCTGGAGGCAAGTATCCCTTTGAAAGATGTAATAGTGAAATTTGACAACTTGTGCCAGAAGGAAAATGCCTCCATAGACCATTCAGAATCCAGAGGTGCTTCACAAATAACACCTGCAACGAAAGGATGTCTTAGCCTCTCGACGAGTTCATCAGTACTAAAAGCATATTCCACACTAAACATTCGGAACTGTACAGTGCCGACGGTACTAGTAGTGTCGGGTCTGACAACATAAATAAGGAAACTCAAGAATTCCCTGGTCAGCCGCTCAAAAGTAGGATCCTGTCTAGCAAATATCTCATGCAGTCCTAGAACGTCTAATAAGTGATAAATGCTATGGTAGATACCCAAAGAATAAAAACAGTTATCATCCACGTACAGTGTCGAGGAGATGTCCCGGTTTTGTAGTTTGTCGAGGATTTTCCATTGTCTTTCTCTGGGCTTCCCTTAACGCAAGACGTAACCTTCGTACTCCATTGATGAACACTTGAGATGGAAGATGATGAAAAATTGGTATTTTTTTGGAGTTTTGTAAAAATGGGTTTTTGATGGATTTTGGTGAGGGGAAGTGAAAATGGAAGTTGGAAGGGTTAATGGGTTGGTGAGTAGAAGATGAAGTTGGGAACTTTTGGTGAGTTGGGGAGGATTTTCGTGTAGCCAAAAATGGGTTTTTGGAGGTTTTGAGTTAAAAAATGGTGGTTTCTCAACTTCTGCCCCGCATATAGTCCAGACCCCATGGCGGGCGCCATGGACTATATGGCGGGCGCCATCCTTTGTAAAGGAGGTTGGGCCTTGGTGCTCCTTCTTGATTTTTGGGGGTGTGCTGGCAGTAGAAATCATCTGTCCTGGCACACTAATTTTCTCTGTATATAAATTTTTTCTTTTTCCATATTTTGACATAAAAAATCAGCATACCGATCATTCAATTATTTTCATCGAGCCTTCACTTAGATAACGCTTTGGCCGGAGCTGACTGCTAGGATAAACTACTAAGAACTTACTATGGATATTCTATTAAGGCCAGGGTAGGCAGGGTATCGGGGTTGATTTCTGCATTTGCGAAGCTTAAGGTGTTATAGTGATATCAATGTTTCAAAGAGAATTTTTCCAAATCATCCGTATCCTAACATGAACTTGCCTCAAAGCCCAAAAATTTTTCAGGATAGTACACTATTTGTCAAAAACGTTTTTGGTGGGGCAAAGTAATGAGGGAGTAAAGGTATACGGTAGAATGACTCATTAAGCACAAGTATGTTCTAAAAAAACGAAAAAGAAAAATAAGACGAGAAATAAACTAGAAAGCGATAAAAGAAATAAAAATGCGAGATAAAGCGGGAAAATAAATAAAGTCTCCTCCCCCACTTAAATTGAACATTATCCCCAATGTTTCAAAATAAGCAAGGGACGAGGTACCTGAGGTGCCTAAGGCATGCTGCTAGTGCTGTCGCCAGCGTGCGGCGAGTACCTAGGGCAGCGGGATCTGCTGCGACGATGATCGGTCTGAGAAGCTTCGAACGCGTCGAATCGGGTGGTCAGAGCAGCTTGAGATTGCATAATGCTTTGCATGGACTGGCTCATATGGTGCTGAGACTCTTGCATGAATCTCATATTCTCAGATAATTGTTGCTGAATGGTGGTGAGCAAGGTGTCACGTCTTTCCTCTCTGGCTAATTGTTCTCGCCACATCTACTTAGATATATAAAAGCTAGGAGAGGTACCTGTTGAATGGTAAGAGGAAGACGGTACAATGTGTGTCTGTAGTACATGGTGAGGCGGTATAGGATGATCGGGAGATCGCTCTCGCCTGTCATACTCGGCATCAGTACCATCGCCGTCACCAACTGGAATATTTGGGGGTACTGGGCCTGTAATGGGTGGAGCATATAGATCATAGGTCAAGTTTCCCTCGAGAGTCACATCTGTGCGTCTAGTGCAAGCCAGAACAACAGATGGGATAACCCTCCCGTGTATCATAAGCTCGAAGCCTCCTTCCTTCCTGACTTTGCACAATTTCATATCTTTCAAAAATTTCAAATTAATTGTGCGAGAAGGAAGGGGTTCTAAAGTGGCTATCCCAGCATCTAGGTTCAGAGCCTTTGCAATGGACGTAATAAGTCCTCCGAAGGCAATGATCCCAGTGCTCTTAATAGAGGCATTCATATGGGCAATCATGAACGGAACCACATTAAATCTCCTATTTGCAAGAATAGTAACTCTTTTGCATTTACCTTGTTAGGATTCTCCCGGCCAAAAACAATACAGGCTAGCATGTAGTGAAACACACGGATGTCCAGGTTATGGATCCTGGAGGCAAGTATCCCTTTGAAAGATGTAATAGTGAAATTTGACAACTTGTGCCAGAAGGAAAATGCCTCCATAGACCATTCAGAATCCAGAGGTGCTTCACAAATAACACCTGCAACAAAAGGATGTCTTAGCCTCTCGACGAGTTCATCAGAACTAAAAGCATATTCCACACTAAACATTCGGAACTCTACAGTGCCGACGGTACTAGCAGTGTCGGGTCTGACAACATAAATAAGGAAACTCAAGAATTCCCTGGTCAGCCGCTCAAAAGTAGGATCCTGTCTAGCAAATATCTCATGCAGTCCTAGAACGTCTAATAAGTGATAAATGCTATGGTAGATACCCAAAGAATAAAAACAGTTATCATCCACGTACAGTGTCGAGGAGATGTCCCGGTTTTGTAGTTTGTCGAGGATTTTCCATTGTCTTTCTCTGGGCTTCCCTTAACGCAAGACGTAACCTTCGTACTCCATTGATGAACACTTGAGATGGAAGATGATGAAAAATTGGTATTTTTTGGAGTTTTGTAAAAATGGGTTTTTGATGGATTTTGGTGAGGGGAAGTGAAAATGGAAGTTGGAAGGGTTAATGGGTTGGTGAGTAGAAGATGAAGTTGGGAACTTTTGGTGAGTTGGGGAGGATTTTCGTGTAGCCAAAAATGGGTTTTTGGAGGTTTTGAGTTAAAAAATGGTGGTTTCTCAACTTCTGCCCCGCATATAGTCCAGACCCCATGGCGGGCGCCATCCTTTGTAAAGGAGGTTGGGCCTTGGTGCTCCTTCTTGATTTTTGGGGGTGTGCTGGCAGTAGAAATCATCTGTCCTGGCACACTAATTTTCTCTGTATATAAATTTTTTCTTTTTCCATATTTTGACATAAAAAATCAGAAAAATATAAAAATTAAAATTAAAATAAATTGCATGAAATATTAATGGTCACAAATATATATATATATATATATATATATATATATATATATATATATATATATATATATATATATATATATATATATATATATATATATATATATATATATATATATATATATATATATATATATATATATATATATATATATATATATATATATATATATATATATATATATATATATATATATATATATATATATATATATATATATATATATATATATATATATATATATATATATATATATATATATATATATATATATATATATATATATATATATATATATATATATATATATATATATATATAAACGGTAAGGTAAATGTCATGAAATAAAAACGTAAGAAAGTGCAATAAGTCTGTGAATGAAAATAAAAGCGAAGCAAATAATAAAGAGCAATGAAATAATGTCATCAAGGAGCTGGCTGCTCGTCATACTGATTGGGATGACAAAGTGAGTGCAGCTCTCTGTGTAAATCCGAGATCTCTTGATACAGAACATCTGTCTTAGTGGCATGGGTCATATCTGAAATCTGAAACTGTAAGGTGAGATTGGCTACTGTCTACTGGAGTCGAACTATCTCTATGCGCAATGCTGCTATCTGGGTGTGCAAGTCGGTCCTTTGCAATGCATGATTATTAGAATACACTGTCGTCCTTGGAGATGGTGGTGAAGGATGGTATTCCGCTAAGGGTGGTGTCCGTGGCTCATCGATCGTCTCTCCATGGCCTTCTAACGCGTAACTCCAATTTGAAGGATCGTGTACACTGGTCACAACTGGGTCAGGTAATGTAAAATAATGGACAGTCTGGTAATCAATCAGAAGTTTTAATGCATCAAGATGAAAAGAAGCTCTCCGCATCAGTCCTCTATCCAAGAAGAAATCAATGTCAGTCAATAAAGGTCCACAATAAGGGGTCAGATGCAGCAACTGGCTAGTCAGTCCCAATGCAGTTGCTATATGAGTAGCAGTGCCTCCCACATGAATAACTCTTTCGGAAGATCTAGCTATGCCTTCAAAATTATTCAACAAGAAGTTCCCACATGCCACCGGGCGTAACCTGTTTGCGCAGAATAGGAAGAATATCTCTTCATTGCTAACATGCATGTCGGAGTCCTCCTTTCCAAGAATGGTGTGAGCCAGGGTCATCTGAAAATACCTCATAGCTGGGTTATGGATTACCGGAGACAGCTGAGTCGATGGATCTAGGCCTCCTCCGCCTGTAATATCTTACCAGAACTGATCAATATCTCTGCTCATAAAGTATCCCACGGAAGGTCAGGAATGGAATAAGGGGTGGTCGAAAATCCAAGTAGGTCTTCGAATCCCTTGTTGGTGAAGGCGTACTCCCTCCCAAAAAGTATGAATGTAGCCAGCCCTTCCTCGTTGACGTATGTCTCATGGTGGAACTAGCTCAGAAACTCTAATGTGAGGTGCCTGTAAGTTTGGTGCAGCTCGTTAGCATATTCTCCCCATTGGAGCTGATGACAGAGGAATCGTATGCCGGGCTCGATCCCTAGAGCCTCCATGCAGGCCTGATCCGGATATCGGGTCAGTGCCATAGGATGTTGTCGAAGAATCAAGTACCTCTCTATCTGCCTGTCGTCTCTGAAGACGACGTGCATGTCATCGTGCTGCTGCATCCTGAAAAATAAAACTCAGAAAACCTGAAAGCACAATCATCACAGACCTTCAGTTGACACTTAAAATAAAACAACATAAAATAAAATAAAATAATAAAAAGGATGAAAGATAAAGAAAACCATGGGTTGCCTCCCAGGCAGCGCTTGTTTAACGTCGTTAGCTTGACGAACAATACCTATATGTCTGAAGTAAGTAATGGTGGATCAATCAAGGTATGACTGGAGTAATAGTCGGGAATGTCTCCTCCTTCGTAGAGTTTTAATCTCTTCCCGTTTACAATGAATGGGCTACATGACTGGTTTTGGGTCTCGACTGCTCTTGATTGTACAACTTTAGTAACTGTAAAGGGACTTGTCCACCTTGAACGGAGCTTGCCAGGAAAGAGTTGTAATCTAGAGTTGAACAGGAGAACAGGGTCTCCTACATGAAAATATTTCTGTACGATCTTCTTATCGTGCCAGGCCTTGGTTCTTTCTTTATATATAATTTCGTTTTCATAGGCGGATTGGCTGAGTTCTTCTAGTTTATGCAAATCAAGGATGCGATTTTGTCCAACAGTCAAATAGTCAAAGTTTAGGGTTTTTATGGCCCAATAGGCTCTGTGTTCTAATTCAAAGGGGAGATGGCAAGATTTTCAATAGACTAGTTGGTAAGGGGTTGTTCCAATAGGGGTTTCGAAGGCGGTTCCATAAGCCCATAGTGCATCCTGCAACTTTTGAGACCAATCTTTTCTTGATATAGAGACCGTCTTTTCTAAGATTTTTTTTATTTCTCTATTGGATACTTCTACTTGGCCACTAGTCTGTGGGTGATAAGGTGTTGCTATCCTATGCTTGACTCCATATTTTCTTAAGTTTTTCGAAGATTCTTGATATGAAATGTGATTCACCATCGCTGATAACAAGACAGGGAGTTCCGAATCTAGGGAATATGTAATTCTTAAATAGCTTAATGACTACACGTGTATTGTTGGTGGGGGAGGCTATGGCCTCAATCCATTTAGACACATAATCAACTGCAACTAAGATGTACTTGTTTCCTAAGGAAGACGGAAATGGACCCATAAAGTTTATACCCCAAACATCAAAGAGTTCTACCTCTTGAATGTTCCTTAAAGGCATTTTGTCACATCTTGAGATGTTTCCAGTGCGCTGGCACCGGTCACATTTAGCTACATAGGTGTGTATATCACGCCACATTGTTGGCCAAAACAGGCCTGCTCTAAGAATCTTGGCGTGAGTTTTGGATGTGCTAGAGTGTCCTCCATAAGGTGCAGAGTGGCAGTGTTCTATTATCTTTCTTACTTCTTCTTTTGGGAGGCAGCGACGGAAAATACCGTCCGTGCCTCTCTTAAAAAGGAGCGGCTCGTCCCAATAGAAGTATCTTACATTGCTAAAGAACTTCTTTCTCTGCTGGTAATTAAGATCAGGGGGTATAATGTCGGCAACTAGGTAATTTACAAAATCTGCGTGCCAAGGTACATTACTTACTGCCAGAGATCTCTCAGGGTTCTTTGAAGGTTCTAGGTTGCTTTCTTCTATGGTTTCTATCCTAGTGATTAACCTGTCATAGGTGAAATCATCGTTAATGGGGAGTGGGTCTAGTTTTAGATACTCAAGCCTAGAAAGGTGGTCGACAACTACATTTTTCGTGCCTTTCTTGTCTCTAATATCCAGATCAAACTCCTGTAATAGGAGGATCCATCAAATTAACCTAGGTTTGGCATCCTTCTTTCTCAATAAGTAACAGATGGCAGCATGATCTGTATAAACTATGATTTTGGCTCCTACCAGATAGGATCGAAACTTATCCATAGCGAAAACTACGCCAAGAAGTTCTTTCTCTGTGGTAGTGTAGTTAAGCTGACCAGCATCTAGCGTTCTACTGCCATAGTATATAACATGTAATTTCTTATCCTTTCTTTTCCCTAGAGTAGCTCCTACAGCATAGTCGCTAGCGTCACACATGATTTCGAATGGTTGGTCCCAATCTGGAGGTTGAATTATGGGTGCCGAGATCAGGGCTTGTTTTAGAAAGTTAAATGCTTCCAGGAATTTTTCGTCAAAGTTAAACTCGGCATCTTACATTAGGAGGCCGGTTAAAGGTTTGGTTATTTTAGAGAAGTCTTTAATAAAAAGCTGATACAAACCAGTGTGTCCAAGAAAACTTCGGATTTCTCTGACAGTGTTAGGGGGTTTAAAGTTTTCAATCACTTCTATTTTGGCTTTATCTACTTCGATACCTCTCTCGGAAACTATATGTCCCAAAACTATACCTTCGGTGACCATAAAGTGACATTTCTCCCAGTTCAACACTAGGTTGACATCAACACATCTTTTCAGGATCTTCTCAAGGTTTGCGAGACAATTGTTGAAATCAAGACCGCACACCAAGAAATCATCCATGAATACTTCCATGATTCCATCTAGGTATTCGGCGAAGATCGCCATCATGCAACGTTGGAAAGTAGCAGGTGCGTTACAAAGACCGAAAGGCATCCGTCTGTAGGCGGAAGTTCCATAAGGGCATGTAAAGGTAGTTTTCTCTTGGTCTTCTGGATGTATGGGGATTTGGAAAAATCCTGAATATCCATCCAGGTAGCAAAAATAGGAGTGTCTGGCGAAACGTTCCAGCATTTGGTCTATAAATGGTAAGGGAAAATGGTCTTTCCTAGTAGCTTTGTTTAATTTATTATAATCTATACACATACGCCATCCTCCTTCTATCCGTTTAGCTACATGTTCTCCTTTCTCGTTCTGCACGACCGTGATGCCTCCCTTCTTAGGTACTACATGCACAGGGCTTACCCACTTACTATATGAGATCTAATAAAGTATACCCGCTTCTAGTAACTTGAGAACTTCCTTCTTTACAACATCACTCATTATAGGGTTTATCCTTCTCTGATGTTCTCTAGAGGGTTTTGAGTCTTCCTCGAGTGAGATCCGGTGCATGCACACGGATGGACTTATACCTTTTAGATCAGAGATGTTATATCCTAAGGCAGAGGCATATTTGCGTAAGACAAATAAGAGTTTGTTCGTTTCTCCCTGGTTTAAGGTAGCACTGACTATAACTGGGTGGTTCATTTCTTCGTCCAAGAACTCGTATCTTAGATTCTTAGGCAGTTCCTTATGTTCTAAAGCTGGTTTTTTAAGGCAAGGTATAGGATCTGGGGTAAGGGATAAACATTTGTACAGGTTATCATCAATGTAGGGTTCTATAAATCCATCGTCCTCCTTTATGAAGGTTGAAGGTAGTATGATGGTTTCTTCTAATTCTTGCTCCCTAACGCATTCATCGATGATGTTTATGGCATAACATGCCTCTCCTAATACTGGTGCCATAAAAAACTTCGACATAACGAATTCTATATTTTCGTCACCTACCTCAAAAGTCAACTTCCTTCTCTTGACATCTATTATGGCTCCAGCGGTTGATAAGAATGGTCTGCCTAGAAGGATTGGAATGTCATCATCTTCTTTAATGTCCATGACAACAAAATCGGTCGGAATAAATAACTGACCGATCCTAACGGGGACGTCTTCCAATATGCCAACCGGATACTTGAGGAATCTGTCGGCTAATTGAAGTGACATCTTCGTAGGTTGTAATTCTCCTAGTTTTAATCTTTCAAAAACTGCTAGGGGCATAAGACTTACGCTAGCTCCTAAATCTAGAAAAGCTTTATTGATGACATGACTTCCCAAAATACAAGTTATGAAGAAATTTCCAGGATCTTTCTCCTTCTTGGCAAGTTTATTTTCAGAAATGGAATTGCATTCTAAGGGTTTTGGATCGTCAAGTCTACGTTTATTGGTAAGGATGTCTTTGAGGAATTTTGCATATGACGGTGTTTTGGGTGATGGCTTCTGTGAAAGGGATTTCCACATGAAGTTTCTCTATGACTTTGATAAATTTATGATATTGGTTATTGATCTTGGTTTGTTTTAGTCTTTGCGGATAGGGTATGGGAGGTTTATATGGTGGTGGTGGTTCGTTAGTTTTGTCCTTATCCTTCTGCTTTTCAGATCCTACTGGTTCTTCTACTTCGCTCATGGGTACCACGCTTTCTTTAGAAGTCTTGGGTTTGCTCAAATTCGGGTTAACCGATTCATCGTAAGCGGTCCCACTCCGTAAGGTGATTACATTGGCTTACCCTCGGGGGTTCTGTTGAGGTTGACTAGGGAACTGTCCTCCGGGTGTAGTCTCAGGAGCTTGCTTTAAAGCTATTTGAGATATCTGGGTTTCAAGCATCTTATTGTGGGTGACTATTTGGTCTACTTTGGTTCCTAACTGGGTAATCAATTCATTCACATGAATGTTCTAGTTTAGGAATTCTTTGTTTTGCTGGGTCTGAGCCGTAATAAAGTTTTCCATGATTTTCTCAAGGTTCGACTTAGGTTGCACAACTTGCATAGGCGGGTTTTATCTTTGAGCTTGATAACCGGATGGTCTCGAGGGTGCAGGGTTTTGGATAGGGTTGTTATTTTTGTAGGAAAAGTTTGGGTGATTCTTCCATCAAGGGTTATAGGTGTTTGAAAATGGGTTTCCTAGGGTATAATTGACCTCTCCTGAATGAGTTTCGTTCAGCATATTGCATTCTGCCGATTGGTGTCCTTGAGTACCACATAGTTCACACTCATCTGAAACTGCTGCTGCAGCTATTAGGTTCGCGTACATATGTTCTACTTTAAGGGCTAAAGCGTCCATTTTGGCTTGCATCATGTCTATAGAACTTATCTCATGTATTCCTCCTTGGGCTTCTTTCTTTTCCACCGTCGCTCGCTCTATCCCCCATTAAAAATGGTTTTGGGCCATATCCTCGATGAGAGCACAAGCTTCAGGGTAAGGTTTATACATCAGGGCGCCACCTACGGCGGTGTCGATGGTCATCTTTTTGTTATAGTGAAGTCCATTGTAGAAGGTATGAATGATCAGCCATGATTCTAGGTCATGGTATGGATATATTCTCAACAGGTCTTTATATCTTTCCCAAGCCTCGAAGAGAGATTCACCTTGGTTTTGGGTAAATCTGGTTATCTGGTTCCTAAGACAAGTTGTTTTTCTTGGGGGAAAATATCTAGCGAGGAAAACTCTCCTAAGGTCTTCCCAAGTTGTTATAGAATTGGATAGAAGGGAATCTAACCAAGTAAGGGCTTTGTCTCTAAGGGAAAAAGGGAATAATCTTAACCTAATCGCCTCAGGGGTAGCACCTTTAGTCTTAAAAGTGTTAGCTAGTTGGATAAAAGTTTTTAAATGTTGGCTCGGGTTCTCGATAGCGAGTCCCGCGAACTGGTTTTGTTGCACTAATTGTAATAGGGATGGTTTTAGCTCGAAATTATGAGCAGAAATATGAGGATAGTGTAAGAACACAGATTGTTTCTTAGTAATATCTCTATGTTTTGATGATAACACTTATGAATTTTGTATTCAAGAATTACATACTCTAAATTTGTTCTAGACTGTTTGCTACAGGTACTAAAGAAAATATTCTTAAAGAGCAAATTTGGATCTGAACAATGATATTATGAAAGGCTTCAAAGGTTCAAGAGCATCTTAAATGAAGATCTGAATGCTGTCTCCAGAAGAATCTGAGTGCTGTCTACTGAAGATTCTGAAGCAGCAGCCACTAAAGAATAGAAGACTCTGAGAGTTCAGAAGCTTAGTCATCAGAAGACTCTGAAGATACTGCGCTGCATAATATTGAGAATCTGATATAGAAGACTCTGCTCTGACAGAACTACACGCTCAAGCACACAAGCTGCATATACTCTGATTCAGCATAATCTGAAGAACACCCCAAGACTCTGAAGATCCAGAAGATCTCTACTCTGGAGATTCTGAAGATCCAGACTCTGATGTTGATAGTTGAACTTACTTAGTGAAGAAGATTTGAATATGTACGTTGGCATATCTCAACACCTCTTTCCTCTTTTATGCTAGACACAAGAACACAGACAAAAAGGTTTTATCTGTGCATTCCATTCTAAGGAAAGTTTCTGCAAAGTAAAAGACAAAAGGCACCAGGCTTTTTCAGCACAACCTCCAATGTAAAGACAAAAGGCACCAGGCTTTTCAGCACAGGCTCCAGCGTTGAGAAGACTTCATGGATCTAAGTGCCTATATAAAGAAGTCCACTCCATCTTCTTCAGTAACGAAACTACTTGCAAAAATCACTCAAAGAAAATCTCTCAAAAGCTCTTATATTCTATTTGTTGTAACATTGTTCTTAAACTTAAGAGAAATATCACAGTTGTGATAATAGCTTTTTAGAAGCATTCTTACTCTTGTAATAGTTTTACATTGATTGTAAAAGGTTTCCTTAAGAGGATCTAGTTGGGATCAGTAGCTCTTGAGAAGGCTAAGAACAGTTGTTCTTAGGTGTTATTATTGTAATCTGTTTGATTAAATAGTGGATTAAGTCCTTGACTGAGAAAGGCAAATCACTCTTGAGAGGGTGGACTAGAGTAGTTGAGTTCAACGAACCAGGATAAAAATAACTGTGTTTGAATATTTGATTATTTGTCATACTTATTCAACCCCCCCTTCTAAGTATTTTCTCACCTTCAGTTGGCATCAGAGCTCCGGTTCTGCGTGTGCTACCACTTAACCGTATCAGTAAAGATCCAGTGAGAAAAGTTACTTTGATATATATTTGGTTGTCATTATGGGTGATGTTTCTACATCCAATACAACCAATTGTAACAAATATGAAGGGGATAGAATCAGTACAAAGCCTCCTATGTTTGACGGAGTGAAATTTGATTACTGGAAGGACAAGATAGAAAGTTTCTTCCTGGGTTATGATGCTGATTTGTGGGACTTGGTCATTGATGGCTATGAACATCCTACAAATGAGGATGGCAAGAAAGTTGATAGAAAATCAATGACAGAAGCCCAGAAGAAGGATTTCAAAAATCACCATAAGGCTAGGACAATATTGCTTAATGCAATCTCTCATACTGAGTATGAAAAGATTACTAACAGAGAAACAACTCATGGAATGTTTGAGTCACTTAAAATGACTCATGAGGGAAATTCTCAAGTGAAGGAGACCAAGGCTCTGACGCTTATACAGAAGTATGAAGCGTTCAAAATGGAAGATTCTGAAAATATAGAAACTATGTTTTCTAGATTTCAGATTTTCACAGCTGGTCTAAAAGTTTTGGACAAGGGATACTCCACATCAGATCATGTAAAGAAAATCATCTGAAGTCTACCTACCAGATGGAGACCAATGGTGACTGCCTTGAAAATGGCTAAAGATCTGAACAAGATCTCTTTAGAATAACTCATCAACTCACTGAGGAGCCATGAGATTGAGCTTGAGGAAGATGAACCTCAAAAGAAAGAGAAAGGTAAAACTATTGCTTTAAAATCTAATAAATATGCTAAGGCTTTGCAGGTTATTGAAGAAAGCTCTGAAGGATCTTCTTCTGAAGAAGAAGATGAATTATCCATGCTGTCCAGAAGGATCAACAAACTCTGGAAGCACAAGGGAAAGAAGTTCAACAACTTCAGAAAATCTGATCATAGAAAGGAATCTTCTGGACACAGAAGATCTGGCAAGAAAGAAGTTGTATGCTATGAGTGCAAAGAACCTGGGCATTACAAGAATGATTGCCCCAAACTTCAAAGAGAAAAACCCAAGAAGAAGTTTGACAAAAAGAAGAAGGTTCTGATGACAACATGGGATGACTCAGATGACTCTGAATCATCTTCTGAATCAGAAGAAGAATGTGCTAATGTTGCACTGATGGCCAGCATAGAAGATCAGGAGGAAGGAACTTCAGGATATGAATCTGATTCTGAATCTGACTCTGACACTGAAGAGGTAATGGCTAAACTTACTAAAGAAGAACTTATCAAAGTATTATCAGAAGTTATGAAAAGCTATAACAATATTAAACTCAAATACAAGAAGATGAAAAGCAGTCTTGAATTTGAGATTGATCTTCTGAAGACAGAACTTGTTGGGCAAAAAGAAATTAATCTGAAAATCAAAAATGACTTTGAAATAGCTCAACAAGAATCTGAATCTGAGACTAAGTCATGTGAAAACATTTTAGAAAAATATGAATCTAGCTTTCAGAGATTCCTTACTAAGAGCATAGACAGAAGCAAGATGGCTTCTATGATCTATGGTGTTAGTGGGAACAACAGAAGAGGTATTGGATATGAATCTTCCTCTGGAAGTAATCCAAAATCTGTTGACAAACTCTTCATCAAGAAGACACCTCTGTACTCTCAATTTAAGTTTGGTCACTTAAATGACATTAAACACACAAGCTCTGAGAAGAATACTTATGTGTTTAAACCCAAGGCAAGTCAAAATAAACATTATGTTGAAAAACATAAGTTTAGACAAACCTACAAACTAACTAACCCTAAAGGACCCAAGAAGATCTGGGTACCTAAGAGCAAAATAATCCCTATTGCAGATGTTCTTAGCAGCAAGGTCAGGATGCCAGTCATGGTACCTGGACTCTGGATGCTCACGACACATGACAGGAGAAAGGTCTATGTTCCAAATCCTGGAACTTAGATCTGGAGGTGACGTGAAGTTTGGAGGGAACCAGAAAGGAAAGATTATTGGATCTGGCACTATTGGAAATGAGAATCTTAACAAGTTTGATTCCAAAGCACATAAGTGTTTCATGCTTGGTTATTCTGAACGCTCTAAAGGCTACAAAGTATTCAATACTGAAACACAGATTGTGGAAGAATCTATTCATGTAAGATTTGATGATAAGCTTGGCTCTCAAAAGCCAAAGCAGTTTGAAAATTCTGCAGATAGAGAAGTAATTCTCACAGACTCTGAAGGATCAGAGGCAGAAAAGGCTAAAGAGAAGGAATCTGAAGCAACTCCAGATGTTGTTCCCTTATCTTCTCAATTGGACAACTTACACATTTCTGAAAGATCAAATGTCAGAGGATCTTCTTCCAGAATCAAGGCATCTCACCCAGAAGATGTGATTATTGGAAAGAAAGATGATCCAATCAGGACAAGATCCTATCTCAGAACATCTGAATCTTCATTGTTTGGCTTAGTGTCAATAATTGAACCAACATCTGTGGATGAGGCTCTGAAAGATAATGAATGGATTATTGCCATGCAAGAAGAGCTAAATCTATTCACCAGAAATGAAGTTTGGGATCTGGTTCCTAGACCTAAAGTATTCAACGTTATTGGAACAAAATGGGTCTTCAGGAATAAGTTGAATGAAAAGGGAGAAGTTGAAAGGAATAAGGCAAGGCTGGTTGCTCAAGGTTACAGTCAACAAGAAGGTATTGATTACACTGAAACTTATGCTCCAGTGGCAATATCAGATGGATGTTAAAAGCGCCTTTCTTAATGGAATTATAGAAGAGGAAGTATATGTCCACCAACCTCCTGGTTTTGAAAGTGAAAACTTTCCAGATCATGTTTTTAAACTAAAGAAATCTCTTTATGGCTTAAAACAAGCTCCCTGAGCTTGGTATGAGAGGTTGAGCAATTTCCTTCTGAAGAAAAATTTTATCAGAGGAAAAGTGGATACAACTTTATTCTGTAAAACTCCTAAGAAAGATCTGTTGATTTGTCAAATATATGTAGATGATATTATTTTTGGATCAACAAATATTATGCTTGGAAAGGAGTTTGCTAAATGTATGCAGGCAGAGTTTGAAATGAGCATGATGGGAGAATTGAGATTCTTTTTGGGAATCCAAGTCAACCAGACTCCAGAGTGCACCTACATACATCAGACCAAATATGTTAAAGAGCTTCTGAAGAAGTTCAACATGGTTGATAGTAAGATGGCAAAGACTCCAATGCACCCTACAAGCACTCTAGGTAAGGAAGAGGTAAGTAAGAAGGTAGATCAGAAACTCTACAGAGGTATGATAGGATCTCTTCTATACTTGACTGCTTCTAGACCTGATATTCTGTTTAGTGTCTGCTTATGTGCAAGATTCCAATCAGATCCTAGAGAATCACACTTAACAGCTGTTAAGAGGATTCTAAGGTATCTGAAAGGTACTACTAACATGGGTCTGTGTTACAGAAGATCTGATGAATTTTCATTAATTGGATTTTGTGATGCTGATTATGCTGGAGACAGAGTTGAACGTAAAAGCACTTCTGGAAGCTGTCAGTTTCTTGGAAGTCATCTGATCTCATGGTACAGCAAGAAGCAACCCACTATTGCACTATCAACTACAGAGGCAAAATACATTACTGCTGTTGGATGTTGTACGCAGATGCTCTGGATGAAGAGTCAGCTAGAAGATTATCAGATCTATGAGAGTAATCTTTCTATCTTCTGTGATAATACTTCTGCTATATGTTTGTCAAAAAATCCAATCTTACATTCTAAGGCTAAACATATAGAAATTAAACATCACTTCATCAGAGACTATGTTCAGAAGGGTGTAATAAATCTAGCTTTTGTTGATACAGATCATCAATGGGCTGATATTTTCACAAAACCCCTTGCTGAAGATAGGTTTAAGTTCATTCTGAAAAATATTTGTATGGATTTTTGTCCAGAGTAATATTTATCAGAGGCAACTTATCAGATGCAAAATGTTTAAAGATCTGAAGTATTTCATCTGATTATTTATTCATTTATCTTTGATTGATTTATTTGTGTGAAACTCTGAACTAACAAACTCAGAAGATCTGAACGTTGGAAACGTTTTATTTCTTTAGAGACATCAGATGCACATACAAAGCAAACACGTGTCACTCAGAATCTGAAAAGATGGAGTGCTCTACTGAATTGATGTGTGAGGTACTGCTTTGAAAATCTCATTTTTCTTGGATTTCCCCCCATTTGTCATATCTTTAAATTGAAATGATTATTTTCATTAAATGCTATGTGTAAACGTGCGTATGTGCCTATTAATGTGCCCAATGTTTGATTTTTTGGTTTTTTATAAATACCACCTATCACACTATTTTCACACTTTTCACACTCACTACACTTATGCGTTTTTGCTCTCTCTTCAACCTCTACGAAAACCCTAAACCCAAATCAAGATCTTCATCTTCATCAATGGCTTCTTCATCAAATGCTGCTGAAATCTCCAACAACAATATAATGTACAAGAAACCAGAACGCACTCTATTTACTCCAGTTGTGGATCTTGAGGTTCTGTGTGAAAGTTTCATTGATCTTGAATCAATAGAAGAAAATGGGTTTGACCTAACAACTGCCATTAAAGCTCAAGGCTGGGAGAAGTATTTTGAAAGACTGATGGGTCCTGTGTACCCAACTCTTGTGAAGGAGTTCTGGATTCACGCTAGTGCTGGTCCTAAGTTCATCCACTCATCTATCCTTGGGAAGGAGATAATGATCACTGAGAAACTGATCAGACAGTTGTTTAGTTACAAAGAATCTGATGGTGTTACAAACCTAGCCTCTGCACGTATTGATATGGCTAAGGTGTATGAAGAGATTACTGTATCTGGAACACCAACAAGCAAGGTTAAAGATCTGAAACCCTATCTATAGGATCTGGGCGAAGATATTTATGAGTACAATCTTTCACAGAAAGTCAACCAACTCACCAGACTATGTGAGTTCAGAGCATCTGTACTTCATGTACTGCATCAGCAAGAATATTAAGGTGGATCTGCCCTATCTGATTTTCAGTCATCTTCTGACTCATGTCAAAGAGACTAGAGAAGAGGTCAGAGCTAAAGCTGGGAAAGTTAGAACTTGGATAGCTCTGGGAAGACTTATTTCGGACATCCTTATAGAAAACAAGTTGGTGAAGCATCTGACAGATGCAAAAATAACAGAGGATTTGTCATACATCATTGGATCTGAGATAAACGGACTCACTCTGAAAAGAATGAAGATCATTTCAGAACTGAATGGTAAACTAAGGAAGTTAAACTCTGAGGAGGTAAATGGAAGAAGGATACCAATAGAAGATTTTTCAATGTTCAGCGCAGATGAACCAAAAGGTATTGTCTGGGCTTACATTGCAGATTGTCTGAAGAATGGAATTCCTCTACCTGCTAACCTTGTTTAGAAACAAGGAGAAGAACTGCCCAATCTGATGAAGGAAAGGTGTAGTAAGAGAAAAGCTGAAGAAGGCTCTGTTCAGAAGAAAAGGAAAGAATCTGAAGTTCCAAGGAAGAAGAAGAAAGGAGTAAAGAAAGCCAGAATCAATTCTAGAGATGCTACTCTGGAAGAGATAAGAGACACTATTCATCAGGTATTAACATCTGATCCTACCCCTGCTGTTCATTCACCCCTTTCATCACCTCAACTCTCTCCAACCCTTAGACATAGAACTTCTAAACCCCAACCATCTGCAAACCTTTCATCTGAACCACCTTCATCTCCCCCAGTACATTCACAACCATCTTCTGTACCAATTCCCTCTAAACCCCAACCTCATACTACATCTGAACCCCCTCAACCTACTTCACCAGAAATTCCACAACCAAATATTCCACAACCAAATATTCCACAACCAGAAATTCCCCAACCAGATATAATCATCTCAGAACCAAACCAACCAGAGACTGTTCAATTTGAACACTCTGCACAACCAGATCTTCCAGAAGATCCAAATCTTTCTAAAGATATTTTGGATATCCAACCCCTTAACCAATCCATTAACATTTCTTCAACATCTGTTCACTCAGAAGAATCTTCTGATTGTGAATCATCTGATTCATCTGATTTTGAACTAGAGTCTCTCAAACAAGCACGTTCTGACATTGCTATGAAGGAACATGTTAACATTTCTATGTTTCATACTCCACCAGACTCCCCACCTCAAAAAACCATCCCTCAACCATCTGAAACTCAACCATCTGAAACCCAAACCATCCCTCAACCATCTGAAACCCATTTATCTGAAACACAAACCATCCCTCAACCAACTGAACTCCCTCAGTCTAACACCCAAACATCTCAACCAACACCACCTCAACAACAACCATCTGAACCTACACCATCTGAATCTACTCCTGTTAACACTCCTAATCCAAAACCCTCTGAACAGTCTGAACAGTCAGATCTAGGATCATGTGTTAATACTATGTTTCAAATATTCAAAAAGGAGATAGACTCTGAGTATGCTCGTGTTAAGGAAGTGTGCTTGTCAAGTTTGGATCCGGCTGTTTCAAATGATGCTTGGAAGCGTTTCATCTGGATGTTCAACAAAGCTGCTTTAAAAGTTAGAGCTAAATGTTCTAAGCTTGCAAAGACTCAGTTTGCAGAGTTAATCAAGATAACTCTAATGAACATTCCTCCTCCTCCTCCTGTGTTGCTTCTGGAAGCTGCTCCTCCAGAGGTTCCTGCATCTGAATTGGTTGAACAAGCTTCTGAAGAGAACCAGTCTGAAGAGAACACTGCTGCTACTGCATCTGCTACTTCTTCATCTATGGTCACAGAGCTTGTGAATGATGTCAAGGAAATAAAAGATTGGATGATAAAGCAAGAGAAGACAACTGATGAGATCAAGACCTGGATGTCTAAGCAAGAAGAGTCAACAGGCAAAATGACAGAGCTTCTGACCCTTATTGCCTCACGCCAGACTTAATTTTATTTGATGTTTTTGCACATGTCATTTCTTCTGTTGTTTTCTTAGTGTGTTGTTATGCTTTTTGACATCTATCTGTTCTTTTGTGTGACTCTGTTTGATTGTGAACTCTGATATGATTAAATGACAATTGATGTTTTTGCTTATATATGCCTCTTTTCTTCTGTATCTTTATGTCTTTAAAAATCTTTTTGATTATGACAAAAAGGGGGAGAAAAAGAGAATCTGATTGTTCAAACTATAAGCAATTACTAAAACTGAAAGTCAGACATTTTATTAACTTATTTTGAATTTAAGTCTTTCAGATTACATTGATATATCTGACATAATTCATTGAAGTTACCCTGAGACTTTTCCAACCTGAACCTGATCTTCCAAAGCAAATCTGAGTATTCAATCAACTCTGAAATCTTACTCTGATACCTTTACTCTGAAAGATAATTCAAGCAAGATGATAATCAGGCGCTCTAACTGAAGGAAGTCATAATTATCTGGCATCAAGATCTGATTCTGAAAGTCAAACCTCTTGCATCAGGCTCTGAATCTGAAATATACTTAATCAAAAAGGGAAGTATTTTCTTCTAGTAGAGTATTCATTTCAGGGGGAGATTGTTAATCTCAGGGGGAGTTATAATTCATACTTTTTATTGAACAAAATTTCTCATGTTTTGTCATCATTAAAAAGGGGGAGATTGTAAGAACACAGATTGTTTCTTAGTAATATCTCTATGTTTTGATGATAACACTTATGAATTTTGTATTCAAGAATTATATACTCTAAATTTGTTCTAGACTGTTTGCTACAAGTACTAAAGAAAATATTCTTAAAGAGCAAATTTGGATCTGAACAATGATATTATGAAAGGCTTCAAAGGTTCAAGAGCATCTTAAATGAAGATTTGAACGCTATCTCTAGAAGAATCTGAGTGCTGTCTACTGAAGATTCTGAAGCAGAAGCCACTAAAGAATAGAAGACTCTGAGAGTTCAGAAGCTTAGTCATCAGAAGACTCTGAAGATATTGCGCTGCAAAATATTGAGAATCTGATATAGAAGACTCTGCTCTGACAGAACTACACGCTCAAGCATACAAGCTGCATATACTCTGATTCAGCATAATCTGAAGAACACCCCAAGACTCTGAAGATCCAGAAGATCTCTACTCTGGAGATTCTGAAGATCCAGACTCTGATGTTGATAGTTGAACTTACTTAGTGAAGAAGATTTGAGTATGTACGTTGGCATGTCTCAACAGCTCTTTCCTCTTTTATGCTAGACACAAGAACACAGACAAAAAGGTTTTATCTGTGCATTCCATTCTAAGGAAAGTTTCTGCAAAGTAAAAGACAAAAGGCACCAGGCTTTTTCAGCACAACATCCAATGTAAAGATAAAAGGCACCAAGCATTTCAGCACAGCCTCCAACGTTGAGAAGACTTCATGGATCTAAGTGCCTATATAAAGAAGTCCACTCCATCTGCTTCAGTAACAAAACTACTTGCAAAAATCACTCAAAGCAAATCTCTCAAATGCTCTTATATTCTATTTGCTGTAACATTGCTCTTAAACTTAAGAGAAATATCACACTTGTGATAATAGCTTTTTAGAAGCATTCTTACTCTTGTAATAGTTTTACATTGATTGTAAAAGGTTTCCTTAAGAGGATCTAGTTGGGATCAGTAGCTCTTGAGAAGACTAAGAACAGTTGTTCTTAGGTGTTACTATTGTAATCTATTTGATTAAATAGTGGATTAAGTCCTTGATTGAGAAAGGCAAATCACTCTTGAGAGGGTGGACTAGAGTAGTTGAGTTCAACGAACCAGGATAAAATAATTGTGTTTGAATCTTTGATTATTTGTCATACTTATTCAACCCCCCCTTCTATGTATTTTCTCACCTTCAGATAACACCAATTGACGTCCTTTAGCATTGGAGGCGTCATCGAACTCGAGCGTCCATCGTGCCCCTAGTTCAGTTCTTATGTCAAGGTCTGAAGTTTCATAATCTCTGATAAATATAACGTCCTCATCTGGAAAGTCGAAACTTGTTGATAACCCTCCACAGGTTGATGAACAAGGTAATCATACTAGACACTTTCTTTTATCGCTTTCTGGGTAACATGCTGGATATCATACTAAGTTAACAACATCTGCCACCGAGAAATTCATCCAGAGAAAACAGGATTTTCGAATATGTACTTTATCGGGTCCATTTTTGATATCAATAAAGTTGTATGGCAAATAATGTATTGTCTTAGGCATCGAGCGGCCCAAACAAGAGCACAAAACGTTTTCTACAAGAGTGAGTGTTTGGTCTCACAATCGGTGAACTTCTTGCTTAGATAGTAAATTGCATGTCCTTTTATGTAAGTGTCATCATGTTGACCCAATACACAGCCCATAGATTCATCGAGAACAGTGAGATACATGATTAAAGGCCTACCAAGAACCGATGGTACTAAGATCGGCGGTTCTTGCAAATATATTTTTATTTTGTCAAAAGCTTCTTGACAATCATTATTTCATTCAACCGATTTTTTTCTTAGCAATTTGAATATCAGTTCACAAGTAGTCGTCAGATGTGAAATGAATCTGGAGATGCAATTAAGTTGGCTCAGAAAGCCATAGACTTGTTTTTCAGTTTTGGGAGGCGACATGTCTTAAATTGCTCGAACTTTGTTGGGATCAACTCCAATGCTTTTCTGACTTATAATAAAGCCCAACAGTTTACCATATCAGACTCCAAAGGTGCATTTTGCAGAATTTAACCGCAGTTTAAACTTTCGAAGTCTGTCAAACAATTTTTTTAGATGGTTGAAATGATCATCTTCAGTTATGGACTTGGAAATCATGTCGTCCATGTAAACTTCAATCTCTTTATGGATTATATCGTGAAAGAGGATTGTCATGACAGGTTGGTATGTTGCCCCTGCATACTTCAAATTGAATGCCATGACTTTGTAACAGTATGTACCCCAAGGCATGATGAAGGTGATCTTCTCCATGTCAATTGGGGACATCATAATTTGATTATACCCTGAGAAACCATCCATGAATGAAAAAATCGATAAATGCGCAGTGTTATCCACCAAGACATCAATATGAGGCAAAGGAAAATCATCTTTCAGGCTTGACTTATTGAGATCTCGATAATCCACACACATTCTAACTTTTTCATCTTTCAGGCTTGCCTTATTGAGTGGCAAGTGATGTTCAACGATATTGGTATCCAACCCATGCATATCTTCATAAAACCAGGCGGAGATATCAATATACTCTTGCAAATACTTGACCAACTCGGAGTGTACATGCTTGGCGAGAGATGCCCCAACCTTGACTTCTTTTCTGACATCATCAGTACCAAGATTAACAACTTCCATTGGTTCTTTGTATGGATGAACCTCTTTCTACTCGTGCTCAAGGATCCTTGCTAGTTCAGCCGATAATTCACAATCTTCCTCACCGTCTTCTTCGGCTTGGTTGATTGAAATCCCAGAGTTACAATGGATGTTTGCCATGTTGTTATCAACGCATTTATTTGTTCTGCATGTTTATGAATTTTGTTTAGAATGAATTATTTAAAAGGTGAAAATAAAAGAAACTTTTGCCATTTGTTATTTGTGAAAAAGTAAAATAAAGAAAGAAAATAGAGTACGATTTCAATGCAAAAAACTTTTATTTATTGATTACATAATATGTCAAAAGCGGTAGGCCCTTTACAAGCTATCCTCCCGTCTCGGGCGAGGACGAGGGATCAAGAAAGAAAAATGCATTACATGTTTGTAGGGAAAACCACGGGAACCACGATAAATGTCTAATTATTGATCTTAAAGCCAGGAGGACACTTGCGTGCGAATCTTGCACTATGATTGCTAGGACTAACATCATCCATAGTAGGCACAATATCACCCTTCTGGAAATCAACACTACTAAACTTGATCAAATTAAACTTCGGTTGACCGTGCGAGTTATCTTGTTGGTCAGGATGGTAACCCAGTTCAAAACTATCATGCTTCTCTACCACATCCAAGACATGCCCTAGCCAAGCATGGCACCTTTCTCAATGGTCTTTTTAGCACTCTTGGCAGATGACATGGTCATTTCTAGTGATCTTCCTTGATTGATAGAAGCGGAGCTGGCATCTTTAAATTTAAGACATTGCAATGGCACCTCAACTATGCCTTCACCAGTCTCGACGTATCGGAAGGATGATAACTCGCTTACTAGCAAATCCTCTTCACCACACACAACAATCAATTGATCTTCAAACATGAACTTGAGCTTCTGATGTAACATGGAGGTAACTGCCCCTGCGGTAGGGATCCATGGTCTACCCAATAAGAAACTATATGCAGGATTGATATCCATTACTTGAAAAGTAAGGGTGAACAAATGCAGTTCGATCTTAATGGGCAAATCAACCTCATCGATAACTTGCCTTCTAGAACCGTCAAAGGATTAAAGTGCTCAGCCTCATCTCGCTCCCTTCTACCAGTAATTGACTCAATATGCTCTTAGGCAACACGTTGAGGGAGGAATCGGTATCCATGAGGACACGATATAGAAAGGCGTCCATGCAAGTCACCGATATATGTAAGGCTCTATTATGTGCAGTTCCTTCGGGAGGCAACTCTGACTCGTTGAAACCCAAATATCAACTTGCAGTTATGTTGGAAACCACATCATCAAACCGATCAACAGGAATGTCGTGCATTACATGGGTAACATTCAAAACTTTCAACAAAGCTAATCTGTGCGCAGGCGAGCTCACAAGCAAAGATAAGATTGAAATCTTTGAAGGGGTTTGCCCCAGCTGATCCACAATCTTAAAATCACTCTTCTTGATCAGTTTGAGAAATTCTTGACTTTTATCAGCAGTGACCTCTTTACCTTTTACAATATCCAAAAACGGAGTGACTAGTACTGATGCAGCGGTAGATGCCCCTTATTGCATAATAGGGGTTATTGAAACAGATTTCTCCTTAGGAGGAACGACAATCGGAACTTGCACGGGCTTAGATGTGACCTTTGGAGCAAGAACTCGTCCAATACGAGTCATACCTACAGTAGCAGTGACATTCATAATTTTGGATTCTGAAAACTGAATTTCTCAACCCCTATAAAAAACGGTGTAACCATACTTCCAAGATAACTCTTTTAAACTCTGATACAGGAAAGGATTTGGCAGACAAACAATGATAGGATGTATTTTCTTAAGAGCATCCACGAGAACCTTCTTATATATGATCGTGAATGGCTCAATGGTAGCTACCTCTTCCATAGACTTGGATCTGGTGAACTGAACCACACCTTGGATCATCAAGATCTAAACACAACCCTTTAACCTTTGGCACTGATTAGGATTATCATCACAAATTTGGCACTTTTCATGAAAACCTTTCAATAACCCATGCTCATTCAATTTCTGGAACACAACACTCATTAGAGTTTTCACTTCGTCAAAATCCATGATCAACTCAGCCCCTTGATTGTCTTCAACCATGTTAACCCCCGGTTCACCGTGAGTAGGCAAATGATTAGTTTGTACATTAGGACGTTCTTCAGCAAATGTCAGGATTTTCTGACCAATAAGCTCTTGAACTTTGGTCTTGAAAATAATGTAGTCTTCTGTAGCATGTCCTATGTACCCAGAATGGTAAGCACATGATGCATTTGGGTTATTCTTGGGCTATAAGGAGGAATTACAGGTGCGATCTCCTTTGGAACAATTTCCCCTTAATGAGCTAGATAAGGAAACATTTTTGTATACGGCACAAGAATTTTGTCAAATTTTGGATGCTTGCAATTGTTCTGATTGTTGTTGTTCTGTCTGTTCTAATATTGTTGATTTCTGTTATTTTGTTTAGTTTTTTGATGTTGCAGTTGTTGTTGATTATGAGAATTCTGAACTTGTTGTTATGGATGATATTGATATGGTGGTTGTTGATACTGGGCATCAACGATATAAGAATAAGGATAATATGGCATGGGAGCCATATAAACTTGATACTGAGGAGCTTTTGACATCACGGAATTTGCTTCGCCTTCCTTCTTCTTTGCATAGTTGCCTTGAGATTTCTTGTTGGTTGGTCGTTGAATAGCGGTACCAGCAATCCTACCAATTTTTAACCTATTTTAAATTATTTCACCAATAGTCACAATATCAGCAAAGTTTGAAGAAGAACTTCCCACCATTTTCTCATAATATAGCCCTTTTAATGTTCCCATAAAGATATCAACCAGCTCAGTGTCAAATAGAGCAGGTCACACACAAGAGGCCATCTCGCGCCACCTCTATGCATATTATTTGAAGGTTTCAGTTTTACACCGGAACTGATTCTACAATTGCAATCTGGTAGAAGCCAAATCGAGATTATACTTGTATTGTTTCAAGAAAGCTTCTGACAAGTCCTTCCAAGAACAAATCTTGCTATGCTCTAAACCCATATACCAATCCAAAGAAGCTCCAGACAAGCTATGTTGAAAGCAATGAACTAGCAATTCATTGTTATCAATCTAGGGGGCCATCTATCTACAACACATGGTCACATGACTGAAAGTACAACTCAACCCTTTGTACTTCGGAAGCTCAGAAATATTGAACTTCTGTGGCAGCACAATATTAGGAACCAGACACAAATTTTTGGCCTCCATGCCAAAAGAAGAATAACCTTTAATAGCTATGATCTTTTCATCAATTAGTCTATATTATGCAAGTCTATTATGATCAGCAGGTCTGACAAGAGCTTGTGGATTTGGAAGTTGTGATGCAGCTGTAGCAGGTATTTAAGGAGAAGAAAACTAGGACGGATATACCAACCCAGAATTTATCATCTGACCAGGATTTTGACATATCTGAAAACTATATGGATAATCCAGAGGATGTAATACAACACCTGAAGATGCCCCAGGGTAAGGCACTCTAGAATGAACATTCTGAACAGTAGTTTGAGCAGGTTGGTACAAAACCAGAACATGAATGGGACGACCTCTGTACACATGCTCATCCTCATCAGGGGTTTCAACATGAATCGACACAGAAGTTTGGAAAATTTATGCTTGAGGAATCTCATGATCATCATTGTTCACCACAAGAGGTAGAAACATAGTAGGAAATCCCTATGGGTAAGCAGCAGAATTCCCATTAGGCACGAGTACAACAAAAGGTTGACACAACACAAAGGCACTACCATTGGCAATCTGAGGAGTGAAATTTGGGGGCATTCCCCATGTATAGGCAGCAGGCATCCTATTCAGACCAGGCTGAGAGCTTGACAGATTAATAACAGGTTGGATCACAGTTTCAACCGACACTTCAACAACAATAGGAGAAGAAGTAACAATGGGAGCAAAAGTCACTATAAGAGTGACAATAGTTGCATCAGCAACGGCAACGTCCTTCTGAGCGTGAAGAAATTCCATGATAACATCCATGTTAGTCTAGAACTGATCCATCCTACCTTGAAACTGAGCCAATGTATCCTTGTAGGCAACATTCTCTAACTCAAAATTAGCCATGATTTTAGACTTGCTTGAACGAGTGAAATAACGATGTCGAGTCATCATCTTGCTATAAGACAGAAATGGACAATGTAAGCAATCCGATCTCTAGATTAAGGGAATGCATATGTGTGCATGAATGAATTCAATTCATGCAAAAAATGAATTTTTAATGCACATGCAAAAAACTAATTGGACATGATGAAATGATATGCAAGAAGCCATCACAATTTCAATAACCTGGATAAACTGCATATAATTATGCTCAGATGCAAAAGTCTAATGTGGCGAGAAAACAAATGGTATTAAGAGTCTTGGTTTTCTGCAGAAAAACCCAATATCCCCCTCACAGGTGTGATTTAGTCGTGAACAAGGGTTCCTAATGCTCCTCAGCTTCTCAGGCTCTCAGGTTGATAAATAATAATACGTTCACCATTTCTGGTTGGGCATTATTACCCCTCAAGGAGGCCTCCACTGATATCAAATGATCGGTCTCCAGAGTCATAAGCTCTCAATGGTAATATATTGTCATCTGCACCAGACGCGCATGACATAATATCTCCCAAGAAAACCTCGTTTGAATGTGGGCCTTATATCAACTAAACGTAGCTAGATGCTATGCAAGGCACACGACTATTCACTCTAAACCTGTGTGTATGCTCAAGCCTAGGTAGTGGGCTTATCTCTTGAATAAAACCCAACCCAACAACTACAAATATCCAGAATATGAAACATATGAATATTTAAAGCAGTAAAGAAATGCAGTAAATAACTGCCATACCCTAAAATTTTCCCCTTTTGTTTTTTCCCATATGTGCCCTTTTGGTACTCTTAGTCTCCTCTATTTTTTAATTTACTTACTTATTTTTTTAGTTTATTTAGATTTTCTGTTAATTAGTTTTTTGAATTTGATTTACCTTTTGTAAATAGGTTTTAGTTTTTTTTATAGAATTTAGTTATTACTTTTTTAGATATTAACTCAAGTTTGTTGCATAACTTTCAATTGTTTTGTTCAAATACAAGTTTGTTTTGGATATAAAAAATTTCCATAAGTGTCATTGTTTAGTACAATTGTTTGTTATTTTAACTCCTAAAAGAATTACATTTGTTACAATGTGTTGCTTCATCTCTAAGCTTTAATTAAATCATGTCATCACCTTCATGCCTTTGCCTTCACCACGCCACCTTTAATCCTCTCCATGCTTCATGCTTTCACGCTCTCCATGCCTCTCCTCATCTTCAAGTTTGGCCTTGTCTTCACGCCATGACCTTCATCTCCATGTCCGCCTTACCATACCCGTGCCAACCTACAACCAAAACAAATTCATAATTCCAATTCAAAATCCAAAACATGTCAAATTCAATCAAAAACCATCTTTCGAACCGAATTCAACCAAAATTCCAAGCCTTCATAATTCTAATTCAAAACCACTTCAAAAAAACCAATTTTTAAACATAATTCCAACTCAAAACCATTTCAAATTTGTATCAAATATCAACCAATTCAAGTCAAATTCAAACCAAGACATTCAAACCCATACCATCTTATGTCACATGTCACACAACACATTCAAACCATCACACATTCAATATGTAAAATTCATTTTCATGTGTCACAAACATCCAAATTCAGAACAGTTCAATACAAGACAATTTTAGAATGTGCAGAAAATTTCAGAGCAAAGATAATACAATACAAGCATCAGCAATTTCGGAATACATAAAAGAGGAAAAGTTTCAAAACATCTGAATTTACTCAGAAAAGCTTTAACACAAATTTAGAAAAAGGACAAACACTCATAGCAGAGTTAGAGAACACGACAACCAAGAATTCAAAGTCAAAGAACAATTTTTTTCATTCAAAAGAGGGAAGAATCGATCAAAAGGGGAGGATTGAAAGTAAAAAATATAAAAAAACCCTAAAGAGATTGACATCAAAAAACTAATGAACATAAGAAGAAAACATCAAGAACCCTAGGATTTATGTTTTAACACCTATGTTCCAAAACCTAACCACATGATATATAAGAAAGAAAAGATAAGAAAAAGGTGAAGACGAGACTTATTTGTGGTTGCGAAAAGCCTCGTCGGAGCATGAACAGACGTTCTCTCTTGGTGCATTTCTCCGCTTCTTTTCGGCCTCTCATTGTTGCGTTTGAGCTATCTTCGTTGTGAATCTTCATTTCCCCCTTCGTTTGCGCTGATTTGGGGTTTTAGGGTTTGGTGGATTTTGGGAGTTTGAGTGAGAATCAGGAACTTCTAAGCATGGATTCAGACTCAGAAGGGTGCGTTTAGGGTAGGTAGGGTTATATTTTTTGGATTTTCCAGAGAGAAGTGGCGGCGCCACCATGGCAAGCCACTTGCCACCGTCTTCTTCGGTGGGTATGGTGATTTTCGGAGAGAAAATTAGTTGCAGAGCATAGAAGAGAAATGAAAGGTGAACACAAATTAAAATGATGATTCCGATGATGCTTCAATGTGTTAACCCCTTTCCCTTTCCTTTGCATGGTTTTTTTTTAGTTGTCTCGCCAGGACGATGACACGTGTCATCGTCCCTCTCCTACACCTGGCGTTCGCTTCCACATTGGCCTCTCGCCGTAGCTATCATGCAACCTCCTCATTGTTACCATTTTTTATTTTTACCAGGTCAGATCTAACGATCTGACGGTGTCGCTATGCAAAAAACAACTAGCAAATACACAAAGTCGCCATCGAACTTTATTTATCCCAACGGGGAAAGAAAACATCGAGAAAACTTCAAGAAGGGAAATAACAAGGTCATCACAACCAAGTTTGAGATTTGAGAGTTGATTATGCAAGAGGAAGGTGTTAGCACCCCTCACGTCCGTTGTACTCAACATGATCCACTCTTGTTCTTCTAAATCTCTGGGTGTGTATACCTAAAGCTTAACTGCTAAGGGAATGCATAAATAAAAAGAGAGAAAAATAGAAAAGAGACTCGATAGGTGTTGTACCCCAAAATTTGCCTAACATTTTCTTACTTGGTTTATGTTTCATTGCATTAGCATTGCATTGTTCTAGCATTTGCATAGCATAAAATTATTCATTTAACAGGGGATCAAGTGTGGTTTATATCAAGAGGAGCCTATCTAGAGGTTTTGTTCAAGCTTGAGGAGTCACCAAAGTCATCAGGAAGGGGGTTGGATTCTTGAGAAGTTTGGTTGTTTGTATGTGGTTAATCTCCTAATATGAGGACCAATTGAAGACCATCAATGGGTTATGGAGCCTTGATAAAGGATAAAGTGTGTGGATAGAGCTCATAGAGTGCCTTGAGGGTCATGGTGGAGCTCAGACAAGTCATTATGCCAAGTGTGAAGGGCCATAGTTGAAGGTGTTACAATTAGGGTTTTCATCTAAATAATCCTAAGTCAACTGTGCAATTGAAGAGGATCAAAGCTCAATTCTATGTATTTATAACCATGGAGAGTTGTGTTGAGATACATGAAATGATATTCCAAGATCAATCTAAGAAGAATTCAAAGTGTGAGGAGTTGCTAAATTAGGGTTCTCAGGGTAAAATCCCTTATTTAGTGCCTGACTTCAAGACCACTTATCTCAAGATGCAAGTTTCATCTAAACTTTTGGCCAAAATGAAACTTGTAGAGCATGTTCTTAGATTTAATTTGAGTACTAGAAGTCCTCCATTGGATTTATAGAACTCAAGTTATGGTCCAGACAAGTTACAGGTTATCAGATGAATGTGAAATTTGTCTGCAAAAGTCAACCAACTTCCAAGGACCTTTTGACCTAGAAAGGTGTTTCTCCTAAAATTTTGGCCAACATGAAAGTTGTAGGTCTTGATCTTAGCTTTCCAAAATGTACTATAAGTCTTCCATATGATTTGTAGAACTCAAGTTATGAGGTTTACAAGTTAGGAGTATTTTGGGAAAGTAAGATTATAGGTCATTTGGCATTATAGGTCATTTTCACTATCTTGCAAGTTTCAAATGAAATTTTTTTCAACATGAAACTTGTTCAAAATGATGTTTTTAGGTCAACCATGTACTCATGATGAATTGATTTGGCTTAGGGTGAGACTTGGTTTGAGAAATTTGGCAAAAGGGGGAATTTAAAGGCATTTATGTTAAAAAATTCAAAGTTAATTCATGTGTGCTCAAACAAGGCAAGTGAGTACTCATTTTAATTAGAAAATTCATTTTGAATACATTGGAAATATTGGAAATTCATTTTGAGGCATATTTCATAGCATTTCAATTTGTTACTTCATGAATAAGCAACACATCAAAACATAGTCTTATGATGGAAACAAGCTCTGCAATTGATCTCTACTCTCTCCACAGTCAATAAGCAAGAGAATTGAAGCTTCTTGGAGAAGCTTTGAGAGAAAATTAGTGTTCACCATGTTTGAAATTTTCAAGGAAAAGTGAAATTTCGATATTCTGATTTGGGCCTTCAATGGACCTTCAAAGCCCACAAACATCTTTTATATAAGTTCTATGATGGATTCAGAGCAATTTTGGTGTTCATTTCGTGCCATAGCCAGAAATTGCAAGTTGAGTTTCAAGCTTCAAGTGTGAAATCGTGATTTCGGACTCAGAGCAATTCAAGGTAATTCAAAGCTACTAACATCTTCAGCATACTTCATTGAGTGGATCTGCACAAGATTGGAGCAAGAGGAGCATCATAACTGCCTCAATTTGAAGCTACAAACCAGGTTTGAACAATTCACGATTACACTAATTCTAGCATGATCTAAGTAGAATTGACATGTGGTTAGGCTTTAGGAGAGATACTAGATGGATTTTGGATCAGAATTTGGAAGTTTAGAGACAAATTAAGTTGATGTGTAATTTCTTTTTGGAGTTGAATTGGCTTGATCATGAGGTTTTAGCACGATCTAGATAGTTGATAATGATTTGAGAAGCATGAGGAGTAGATCTGTGGTTTTTGATTGAGGTTTGATGATGATCAAAACTATGGAGCATTTTCTGTTTGTGTTCGAATCTCAAAATCTAGAAGGAATCGAAGAAAATGAACATGATATTTGAGATCAGCATGAAATTTGGAGTGAGTTGATGTAAGATTAGTTGAGGTTCCATGATCTTTACTTGATGTCTCGCCGGAGAAGACGACCAGCGTCTTTCTCCGGCCACCGCTGCAATTCTCCCTCCAACTGGAATTCAAACGAGGAAGATGAGTTGAGAGCCCTTGGATCTGGTTAGAACGAACACTTTGTCCACGCATCCAATGACCATGATATGTTCTCAGATTTGAATTTTGACCAGATGAAACACTGCGTTTCATTAAATGAGGTGGCAGCCTGAGAGCCTTTAGATCAGGAGACTTAGTCCAACCATCCAACGCCTCTGATTTAATCTTGCATTTTATTTTTGTTTAATTCATTTTTCTTTTATTTTAATTGTTTGTTTCATTTTAAATTCATAGAAAATCCAATATTGATCAGAAAAATACCATAAAAATATGAGCATGTTCCTGATTTTATTTCTGACTTTATGATGCTTTTACATTTTATTTTCATGCAATTTTCCATTTAATTTGTTTTTTTTTTGCATTTTTATTAATTTCTTTAATTTGGTTTATTTCTTCATAATTTTGCTGATTTTTGTTCTTTCAATTGGTATTGAATTTGGAGGAGACTTTTGGCTAGCTGGTAGATTAGAGACGCATGATCCCCTAGGATTTAATTCATATTTTTTAGACAACATTAGGTTCTGTTTTGGATTAGGATCATTAGACCTTCCATTTTAGGGTTTTCATTTGGTACCTTGTGATCTAGGATTTTTTAGGTGACCTTCCCTTTTGATTTGATCCCTGACCTTTCTACTATAGGTCCTTAATCTTCTTAGGTTCCCCTAAAAAATCTTATAGGATTTTAGAAGTAGTTTTGGTATTTTAATTTGATTTAGTACTTAGGCTAGTTTTAAGATGCTTTCAACATAACACTTGCTTTAGAATGACCTCAATGGTGGCTTTTAGTTCATAATAGGTTTGCTAATCTTCTTTGATGGTGCTTTAGACATGTATAGGCTTCTGTTTGCTTGATTGTGGTGTTTGGTTTTGGTGTTTAGACCTTCTTTTAGTAGCTTTCTTTGAGCTTATTCAATTAGGGTTTAGGAAGAGCCTATTTTGCTTTCTCTTTCTTCAAATAAGCATGGATTGCTTTGAGTGCTTTCCATTCCCATCCTATGATTCAAGGTCCCTATGTGGAAGCCTCATCTTTCCTTTGGAAGGATGTGTGGCATTTCACAAGAGGTAGAACCTTTGAGGATGCTAATTGTCGCTACCGCGAAAATAAGGTGCCGGCAAAACAGAAGAGTCACCACCTTTCGTTATTTATCCCTCAGAGCGGGAAAGGAAACGATCGGAAAAACCTGACGAAAAGGTATAAGACAAGGTCATCGCAACCATTGTATGGGTTCGGGAGTCGGTTACGCAAGAGGAAGGTATTAGCACCCCTCACGTCCATCGTACTCGATGGGATCCACGCTTGTTTGTGTTTATCTGACGGGTTGGTTTTATCTATCTACCTATCAAGGCTGGTCTGAAAAGAAAAGAAAATGACTCGGCAAAGCGTCACACTTTATGCCTACGTATTCTCATCAGAGAATGAGAAATCAGAGTCAACGTAGTTCGGCTAACTACGGGTTACGGGGAAGGTGGCTCGCCAATACATCAGTATTGTGCCTACGTACTCTCAGCAGGTATGAGAGATTAGAGCTTACGTAGTTCGGGATAATACGGATTACGGGAATTTAGATTCATCTGTTTTTTTCGAGTAGGGTTAACAAACAATTCCAGCAGTTTGGTGTATGCAGCTCGACCCTTGGAGACTTAGGCGTTACCGTTTGCAGTAGAACTGAGAGTTAACGACACTCTTTTCTTCAGAAAAGCTTCCTTTGAATTATGGGCCCACGGGGCAAAAAGGTTTGAAGTTTGTTTTCTGTCTTTTACGGAAGAACTGTTTTTTATGGTTGTCTGTAGTTTGTACAACACTAGAGACTATGACCTGGGAACGAATGCGTCGCATATCATCCAAAGGACGTATACTAAACATTCTAGACGATTGAGAGGAGGCCGCTCAATTATCATTACCCAAGTAGCTTAAGGCTCGTATCGCGCTTATACTAACTTGCCTTTACTACGTTTTTTTACTGTTGTTTGAGATGAGAAGAGAGAGGGACAACTACGGGGAGACAATCAAGTCCTAATGTTGTCATGCGAAGGAGTCATCCTATGGTTGAGGTTTGAAACAGGGATCTCCTAGAAGTCATCATGCATAGGTTTCAACCTAAAGTTCTAATCATCACTTCTTTATCAAAGGAAGTGAGATTCCTAGGGGATCATGTCAATGATAAACAGAAACAGATAAAGCATCAGCTTAAACAGTAAACAGTAAACAACTGTAAAATGCATGCAATGCAAGTGAGGGAGGAAATGTGTGTGGGGCATCAGCCTCCACAAGCTCGTCTCGACCTCAAGCCAGATATGAATAACTGCAGTCATAAAGGAAAAATAACATGCCATCAAGCAAATCACAAACCACATAGGCAAGGGAGCAGAGCTCTACCAAATACCCGCAAGCAAAGCCATACAATAAAAGTACAAGCAGAGGGAACAACTCAACCTCTAGTGTAATCATGCTCCTAGATTAACACAATTTAAACATGAACTTATTCTAATGCATCAAGCAAATCAAACAAGCCATATCAATACAGTTGCACAGACAGCAAACAGACAAGAAAGAAAGCAAATCAACAGCTTCCACAGCTTCACAGCAAAGCAGTCCTCTGACAGCAGCTCAGTCCTCAGACTATAACTGTTCTTCAAGGCTATCTTTCAATAGCAAGTATCAACTTGCTTCGTCTAGCTTTCAATGCATCAATCAAAAGTATCAACTTGTTCTTCATCTTCTTCAAGCCTCAGCTCTTTCTTCAATCTCAATTTGATCTTCTTTACACAAGTGTCAACTTGTTCTTCTTGATCTTTAAGCTTCAGCTCTAATGACAGTCTTCAAACAAAAGGGAAGTGAAACCTCTAGCATCTTCAATCTTCTAGCAAGGAACTCCATCCTCTAGCAAAGGAGAAAGATTCATCTAACCAGAGCAAGATGGGATAGGGAGAAGCAAAGTGAAGACCAAAGGTCACCTCTAAGCACTCCACCATCAAAGAAAGGAACCCTCAAAGGTTCTACCAACTTGTGAAGAGCCACTCATCCTACCAAAGGAGGGATGAGGCATTCACAATGGGACCTTACATCATAGGGAGGAATGGAAGTGATCAACACCTTCCATGTTTCATGAAGGAAGAAAATCTATTCTAAGAGATCTCCCTAAAAACCCTAATCCTTAACCCTAAACAAACTACACCAAAGGGAGAGAAATCTTCAAGTCCAAGCTCCATCATGCATTCCACAGCAGCCCACACAAGTCTTCATCATCATCCAAGAGCAAGAGAATCAAAACCCTAGTCTAAGGGAACTAATGAAGTCATTCTAGTTGAGTTAGCAAGTTAGGATCACCTAAAACCTAGTACTAAAGTTAATTCCAACTAAAATACTAAAATCAATTATAAAATCCTACAAAAATAACTATGGGAACCTATGTCAATCGTGACTCTACCACATTAATTCCAGAGATCAAATCCTCAAATAAGACCTAAAAATAAATTCTAAACTACAAGGTACTAAACTTAAACCCTAAAAGGAAGCACCTAAAGTTCCAACCTAAAAACACCACCTAATTTCATCACAAAAAAGTGAGAAAAATACTATGGGAGCATACATGTCTAAGCTAATCACAAACAAAAAATCAAGCAAAAACTCATCACCAAATGACCAAACTAAAATCATCAAACAGAGGTATCAACCATGGTAATTTAATTATCAAATAAAATGTAAAAAATGCACAAAAAATAAAAATGCATGGTTTTCCTAATATTTTTATTCAATAAAATTCTAGATTCAATCATGAATCAGGGGGAAAAACCCTGGAATTAATTGACCAATTTTCCTATTTTTTATGAATTATTATCAAACTAATATGAAATGAAGAAAATAAAGAAAATCAAAAGAAATTAATAAAACCAGCGTGCTGAATAGCAAATATAATCAGTTCAATTTGTGGGTTGGGCCAGATGGGAGGTGTGAATATCAATCAGATCCTTAAGCCCATTCACTTTAATTAAATGAAATGGTGTGTATAAGCTCAAGTCAATAGTCAGAGTTTCCAAACTCAATCGTGGCCATCTATTCCATGGACTTGGTCAAGGTCATAGTGGCATCCAACGCTCACAGTTCATCTTCTTCATTCAAACATTCAGACATGGAGGGAAACCAGACGGTGGCCTGAGCAGTGGCGCCACCGTCTTCTCCGGTGAACCATCATACACAGGTCATCAAAAATAACAAAACGATACATCATCTCACTCAATTTTTCCTTTTGATCATGAATCTCAACTCCAAATCATCTAAATCTTTCTCCAACTCAAAACAGGATGGCATCTTCAGAATTTGTCAAAATCTTGAATCTCACCATTCTCCAAATTAAATGCACAGAAATATTCCTTATCTCATGGTGATCATCTTACATTATACAATCTTGATTATCAATCCAAGAATCTCTAGAATTCAGCCTCAACAGAAATTGGTCATCATCCTAACTTGTCTCTATTCACGCAATTAATCATCTCAAATCCATATACACATCATCAAGATCCTAACCACCTATAGATTTCTATCTATCTCCTCCTAAATTATGCATAGGAGTGAAAAGTACCAACCTGAGTTCAGAGGTGTAACAGATGTAGTTCTTGATCACTTCAACCTCCAAGATGATGCAGATACACTCCAAAACTCCTTCTAAAGCCAATGCAACCTTCAATTTCCCTTGATTTGGCCTGGAACTCAGAACTCGATTTCTACTTGCAGCTCTAAATTTTCAATGGCTCTCTCTGCTACCAGCTTCAAACTCTTCCAAAAAAATGGCTGAACACACTCAATGCCTTATATGAACTCATTGGGATCATCTAGAACCTTCTCAAAGCTTCAGAATGAGAAATTGGATTTTCAAATTCTCCTCAAAATCTCATTCACACCAGTCACGATTCCCTCTCTGTTTTGGCCTCAGCAAGCTTGCATTCAACTTCTCAAGAGATTTTGAACATGAATAGTGGTGATTCTCCCCTTGTTTTAATCCAATGGCTCATGTATGTTATGTTACTTCATCATGAAGAAACAAAGAAAAAGGGCATGATATTGGACTCAAATCAAAACTCTAATATTGCCAAAGTTTCCAAAATGCCTTTTCCATTCAAAAAATGATATTATTTTGCTTCATTTGCACACAAAATGATTTATTTGAATTTTTGGTCATTTATGCCTTTTTAATTCTTCCTTTTTCACAATTTCTTGAACCAAGTCTCTTCTTGAGCCATTTCAATGCCTCCTTGATACATGGTGAAGGTTAAAACCCCATTTTGAGCAACTTTCAAGTTGCACAAAATTTCATTTGAGATGTCTAATTTGGTGAAAATGACCCATAACCAAAAATGACCCATAATCACAACTTCCCAAAATACCCTTGACTTGTCAAATCCATAAATTGAGTTTTACAAATCCTATCAAGGACTTCTAGTACTCTCTAGAAATCTAATAGAATAAGGAACAACATTAATGTTGACCAAAAGTTCATAGGAATCATCCTTCTTGGGTAAAAGTGTCATGCAATTTGGGTAACTTTCAAGCTCCAAATTCACATACCTCAGATGACTTGTAACTTGTCTGGCTCATAACTTGAGTTCTACAAATCCTATCAAGGACTTCTAGTACTCAAATTAAAGCTAATATCATGCCCTACAACAATCATGTTGGGGTCAAGATGAGATGACAACCATATCTGGAGTTAAATTACCTTGAAGATAGGGGTCAAACTAGGGGATTTTACACTGTCAAGTCTTAGAAACCCTAGCTTGAAACTTCTCAAACTCTTTAATCATGATGAGTTGACCTTGGAATCATCCTTATAACATATCAATGCATCCATCCATGATCACATGGCTCTTGAATTAAGTCTCAACTTCCTTCAAATCATCAGTTGACTTAGGGTTGACCCAGTCAAAACCTAGCTGCACCACTCATGGCTGAGTCTTCTTAATCTTGCACAATGACCTATCTAGGCCTCAAAGTGATCTTCAAACCTTATCATGAGATCTCTCAAGACTTCAAGTCCATCCTCATGACCTCAGAATCATCTGATGACTTCCCACAACTCTCAAGTTAGGAGACACCCCCTCTTGGTTTCAATCACTCTTTCTGAGGATCTTTTAACTTCTTTGATAAGGATATCAACCATTGAACTCTTGACTAACCTTCTTTACTAGCTTCAAAGTCTTGTATAGCTCTTGATTGGTAATCATACCTCTTGATCTCCTGCATACATATCAATGAAATGCAAATGATAATGCTAATGTGAATGAAATGAAACATGAGCTAGGTAAAGAAATGTTGGGCAAATTTTGGGGTGCAACAGCTGCCCCTATTCAAACGGCTTGGACCTGACTGGGTGAGAAGCAAACGACTCTCAAACAATCAAGGTACGAGACGGTTGAATACCAATAAACCCGGAAATTTGCCAACTGCACAAGTACACGGTACTCTGATGGGGACAAATCTTCGGAAACTGAAATAATAGTTGCACGACAACTAGCTGGAGAAATACTGATCTGAATCTCCATCAGGATGATTCTCTGATTTATCTGATATCATTGCATCCTCAAATCATCGAGGGATCACTAGTTACACGGTAACGGGTGATTTTCCAACCACGCACAGGTAAACGATACTCTGGTTGTTAGGAACATCTTCGAAACTGAGCATGATAGTTGTGCGGCAACTTGCTGGGGAATTGGTCACACGGTAACCGGTGAAGGGTCTGATCTCAAATCTCCATCAGGATGATCATCTGGTTTTGCTGTAGATATTCGTCCTCAAGTCATCAAGGGATCACCGGTTACTCGGTAACTGGTAATGGATGGTTGATCATGCCGTCAGGAATCCTGCGTCATAGCAGAAGAATTCCTTATCGTCGCCTATGGACTCATCATGTCGCTAGGGACGTCGACAACATCTTCGTCGGACTTCATCGGTAAGTCAATAAGGGATCACCGGCCATTCGGTAACTGGTGAATGGCTACTCTCAAATCTCCGTCGGGATGATTATCAGATTTCGCTGCAGCTTCTTCCTCGAGTCATCAAGGGATCACTGGTCACTCGGTAACCGGCGATACATAGCCGATATTGCCGTCAGGCATTCTGCGACACTGCGGCAGAAGGATTCCTCGGGACTCATCAGGTCGTTAGGAAATTTTTAACCATCAAGTTAATCATGCCATCGGGCGTTCAAAGAAATTTTCGGGCGTCAGCCGGACTTCGTCAGTAAGTCGGAAACAGAATCCTCAATCAATCATGAACCCAATAGGGATATCTATTCTTCTTCCGTCAGGCACCTCGCGTCAGCTAGGAGAACTACTTCGACCTCGTAGTTGGACTTCATCGGTAAGTCAGGAAATGGGATCCTTAGTCATTCACGGATCAACTAAGAATATACAATCTTTTGCCGTCAGGCACCCCGCGTCAGCTGAGATAACTGCTTCGGCATTGCAGTTGGACTTCCTCAGTAAGTTAGGGAATTTGGCACTACTGCCAGACTTCAATCATCAAGTCTTCAAGGGAAATTTCAACTTCTCCGTTCAAACCTGCTGGGGATGACACATCTCCACTGGGGATTCTGGAGAACTATCAAGTGATTCTGTTTTGGGGATCCAGAAATCATTTTGGGTGAATCAACTCTGCTGAGGACTTCAAGAATCATCTTGGACAAATAACTCTGCTGGAGGTTTCAGGAATCATCCTGAGCAACCACTCTGCCGGGGACTCTAAGCATCAACTTGAGCAACCAACTCGGGCGACCTCGCAGGGGATTTTTAAGAATCATCTTAAGCACACAACTTTGATGGGGAGTTCAAGAATCATCCTGAGCAAACCATTTTGTGGAGGAACACCTGCAAAACAAGAACGGTAACGACCTAGCTCATGTTTCGTATGCATATGTTTGACAATGGCGCAATGCTCCACACGGTGGAAATGCTACGCGTTTAGGTAAATGCGATGCAATCATGCAAAATGCTACAACCCCATCAGCAAAATAAATGCTGAAGGGAAAAGCCTCATGTCAAGGAGAAAGAACCACTCTGGTGGAGAGGAGGAATTATCCTGCCGGGGAGAAGAAGTCGCACCAATCTCAATTGGACTCCGCCTGGGGAAATGATCTTCAGTCGACTGCTGCAGGGGAATAAAGTTCTACAAGAACCTGAACTTGCTCAACTAGGTGTACGAACCGCAAACTGTTGAGGGAAACGATGTCAAGCGCAGAAATAAACTGTCTGGCCTTCGCATATAGAACTTTCCTGGAGATAACGACTCCGGTGGGGAATACGGCATCAGTTATTCAACATGCTACTGGAGAGCACCAATCATGGCTTCAACGGCTTCCAAGGACTTGGCTCTCTTGGGGAACTGCCAGCTCAGCTGGGGAAGAAGGAATCATCCTGCTTGCCGGGGAAAGTACAACTCTGTGGGGAATTTCAATTCTCTGGAAACTTTAGTCTTGCACTATCGAAAAGACGCATACTTGCGAATAGTCTTCTACGAGACTCTGCACTTTGAACTAGTGCTAGGGATGAATATACGCTTCAGCGCATGACTCAACTGGGGAGATGATGATCCTTCAGGATACCTCTGGTTGGGGAGAGAATCTTCTCTGCTTGGGAAACATACGGCGTACTTCCTGGAATATGCTACATCTGCAACAACACAAACAAACAGACAAGATACCCTTCTCAAAGGGACCTAACAAGGTTATCATCTTGTGAGAATTTTCAAGTAATCCATTGTTTCAACAATCAGTGGCCTAGGCCAGTAAGTTTATGTATGCGCATTTTATCAAAAACATCGGCGTTCTTTCGCAAACAAAACAGATAGATGCTAAACCAACAAACAGAATTGCTGAATAGTATACATTTTATACATGATGAACCCCTGAATGGGCAAAAATTTTTTACAACAGATGCAAGCTCCTGGAATGAGGAAGTTGCGTAAGCATAAAAAACATAAATATACATCGGTATACACAAATGTCGGCAATGCGGCGTAAACGAACACCATGAGTTGATCCCTCTATGACCCACTCAGCTTCAGAAGAGATTGATTTAGATAAACGGCCCTCAGGTCTTCCAAACCACTAAACAATGAAAGTCCATACGCGGAACGCAGTCATTTTCTTTTTCAAATCCCTAACTTTTGCCTGAACCGCCCTTTCGGGTTTTCGATTCACCGGGATACCTTTTTTTTTGCCAAAGTCGCCCTTCCAGGTTTTCGACTTTGCGGGTGTACATTTTTTTCATTTATATCCCTAATTTTTGCCCGAACCTTTTTCCTTTTCTGTGGTTCGCCGAGATGCCCCATTTTTGCCTGGATATTCTTTTTCTGTCCAGCGGGTCATTTTTAAGCAAAGTATTTTTTAACTGCGTCCGCGTTCACCGGGGATGCAAAATATTCGCCATCCATCGTGGATAACAACAAGGCTCCTCCCGAGAAGACCTTGCTGACGATGTACGGACCTTCGTAATTAGAAGTCCACTTGCCCCGATGATCGGAGTGTGGAGGAAGAATCTTCTTCAGGATGAGATCACCCGTCTGAAAGCTTCTAGGACGTACCTTCTTATCTTAAGCTTTCTTCATTCGGCTCTGGTACAGACAACCATATGCAATCGATGCTAATCTCTTCTCGTCCATCAGGCTGAGTTGGTTTAGTCGGTTCTTAATCCATTATGCCTCATCGAGTTTCACGTCAACCAAAACTCGTAAAGAAGGAATCTCAACTTATAACGGTATGACAACTTCCATACCATACACCAGTCAGAAAGGAGTTGCCCCGGTTGATGTACGTACTGTCGTACGATAACTGTGCAATGCAAATGGCAACATCTTGTGCCAGTCCTTATAGGTCACAGCCATCTTTTGTACAATCTTCTTAATGTTTTTATTGGTCGCTTCAACAGCGTCATTCATCTTCGGCCGGTAAGGAGATGAGTTGTGGTGTTCAATCTTTAAACTTTGACACAGCTCCTTCATCATCTTGTTATTCAGATTCGAACCATTATTAGTAATGATCCGTTCGGGAATTACGTATCGACAGATGATGTCCCTCTTTATGAATTTAGCCACCACCTTCTTGGTCACATTAGCATATGAGGCTGCCTCCACCCACTTGGTGAAGTAGTCGATGACTACTAGAATGAAGCGATGACCGTTAGATGCGGTATGCTCGATCTTGCCTATCATGTCGATGCCCCACATGGAGAACGGCCACGGGGAGGACATGACGTCTAACGGGCACGGCGACACATGAATCTTATTAGCATAAATCTGGCATTTATGACATCTCTTCGCGAATTTAAAGTAATCTGACTCCATCGTCAGCCAGTAATATCCTGCTCTCAGGATCTTTCTCGTCATAGCATGCCCGCCGGCGTGCGTACCAAATGTTCCTTCATGGACTTCTTCCATGAGCATACTTGCTTCTTTCTCATCTACACATCTGAGTAGCACGAGATCGTGGTTTCTTTTATACCGAACTCCATCAGGATTGAGATAGAAATTTCCCGCCAGCCTCCTCAGAGTCTTCTTATCCTGGGTTGACGCTCCCGCTGGATACTCCTTAGTCATAAGGAAGGTCTGGATGTCATGGAACCATGGCTTGCCGTCAGAGGCTTCCTCGATCGCAAAGACGAATGCAGGTCTATCAAGACGAGAAAGGACAATTCTTAGAGCTTCATTCCAAAAATTGACTTTATACATTGAAGCCAGTGTGGCTAAGGCATCAGCCATCTGATTTTCAGCTCTGGGAACATGATGGAGTTCCACTCGATCAAAGAACGAAAGCAACCTTCTAGCATAGTTCATGTACAACACCAAATTCGATTGGCGAGTCTCCCACTCCCCTTTGATCTGGTTAATCACAAGTGTCGAGTCACCATATACATTTAGGTTCTTGATTCTCAAATCAATTGCTTCTTCTAGACCCATGATGCATGCTTCGTACTCTGCCTCGTTATTGGTGACCGGAAACGTCAGTCTGGCAGTGAACGGGATGTGGGATCCATGGGGAGTCGTGATGATCGCCCCAATGCCACTTCCATAAGAATTAACCGCCCCGTCAAATATCAATTTCCACTGGGATTCCCTGTCTGGCCCCTCGTCGAGAAACGGTTCATCATAATCCTTCGCTTTGAGAAACATGATATCCTCACCAGGGAATTCAAATTTCATCGGCTGATAATCTTCGATCGGCTGTTCGGCAAGGTAATCAAACAATACGCTTCCCTTGATGGCTTTTTGGGAAACGTACTGAATGTCATATTCCGTCAACACCATTTGCCATCTGGCAATCCTGCTCGAAAGCGCTTGCTTCTCGAAGACGTACTTGATCGGATCCATCTTCGAAATTAGCATGGTTGTGTGATTGAGCATGTACTGTCGTAAACGTTTGGCAGCCCAGGCTAGTGCACAATACGTCTTCTCCAACATTGAGTAACGAGATTCACAATCTGTGAACTTTTTACTCAAATAATAAATGGCGTGCTCCTTTCTGCCCGTCTCGTCGTGCTGACCGAGAACACACCCCATACTATTCTCAAGAACTGTCAAGTACATGATTAAGGGTCTTCCGGCCACTGGGGGTATCAAGATCGGAGGTTCCTATAGATACTGTTTTATCTTATCAAATGCCTTCTGGCAATCCTCGTTCCAGATAATCGCCTGATCTTTCTTTAGCAGTTTGAACATCAGTTCAAACATGGCCGTGAGCTGAGAAATAAACCTTGCAATGTAGTTTATTCTGCCTAGGAAACCACAAACTTCTTTTTCAGTTTTTGGCGCTGGCATTTCTTGTATTGCTTTTATCTTCACAGGATCAACTTCAATGTCTCTTTCACTCACGATAAACCCTAGTAGTTTTCCCGACCGTACTCCGAAAGTACATTTGTTAGGATTCAGCCTAGACCTGAACCTCCTAAGCCTCTCAAAAAGCTTCAGCAAATTGACCAGATGTCCCTCCTCCGTTTGGGACTTCACAATCATGTCATCAACATAGAATTCAATCTCATGATGAATCATGTCATGAAACAAAGTGACCATTGCTCGTTGGTAAGTGGCCCCTGCGTTCTTCAGACTGAAAGGCATTACCTTGTAGCAAAATATTCCCCAAGGCGTAATAAACATAGTTTTCTCCATGTCCTCCGGCGCCATCTTGATCTGATTGTAACCGGAGAAGCCATCCATGAACGAAAACACGGAGAACTGAGCTATATTGTTGACCAACACATCAATATGAGGGAGCGAGAAATCATCTTTAGGGCTCGCCCTATTCAAATCCCGATAATCAACGCACATTCGCACCTTACCTTCCTTCTTCGGTACAGGCACTATGTTGGCGACCCACGGAGGGTAAGTAGTGAATGCTAAGAAGCCAGCATCAAGCTGCTTTTGCACTTCTTCTTTGATCTTAACGGCCATATCTGGTCGTTTCCTCCTAAGCTTCTGCTTAACGGGAGGACAATCTTCTCACAACGGCAAGTGATGGACCACAATGTCAGTATCAAGTCTGGGCATATCTTCGTATGACCAAGCAAAGATGTCACTATACTCTCCCAGCATCTCGACCAATCTCTGCTTGACATCACTCTGTAGTGTAGCCCCTATCCTGACGTTCCTGACCAGCTCCTCAGAACCCAGATTCACAATCTCAATCTCTTCCTCGTGAGGCAGAATAACTTTCTCTTCTTGTTTCAACAAGCGGGCCAACTCTTCGGGAAGGTCTTTGTCTTCATCAATCTCTTCTTCGGCTTGATAGATCGGGTAATCGAAGTCGAAGTGAGTCGTAGAAGGTCCAGAGTCGATGTCATCTGCGATGTGGATCCTGCAATAACAAGGGTTAAGCTTAAAACAAGGATATGCAGGTTAGCACAAACCCTATTGCCATTTTATTATTTTTCAAAACAAATATAAAACAGGAATAACAGAGATCACAACATTTGAATGCAGAGAAAAAAGCCTTTTGATTTATTGGTAAAATGCATGTACATAATCAAACAAGGCCCTGACAATAAAACCACTATGCCCTGGGTAGGACATAGGGTTGTACAATAATTGGAGAAAGTAAATCATTACTCTTTGCCTATCACTTGGATGGTATCCCTGATGGACCAGTTGTTGAGGCTCTGGCCTGGTTTGCTTGGCTGGATCCGAGAGTCCAGGTCGCAATCGCTGTCTTCGCCGTCTTCAGACATTGCGTTGACACTTTCAAATATCACCCCGCCACTGGTAAACTGGATCAGCTCTTTACCTCGCGACGCACTGTGAGAAGAGGAGGCTTCAGTCATAGGAGAGTATCCTAACCCAAACTTGTCATGTTTGTTAGGTATTTCTAGAACTTTCCCCCAGCCTGGGGTAGATCCGGCTTGAACAATGACCCGGGCTTCCTTTAAGGAAGAGAGAGTCATCTCTGGTTTCTCGGTCATTACTGGAGTCACGTCCTTGACCTTAACAGCTTCGAATTCCTGACATAGGGTTTCGTGGATCTCCCCGTCCATCTCAACACATTTGAAGGACGAAAAATGGCTCACCATTATATCTTCCTCGCCACATACAGTTACAATGCTTCCTCCGACAGCATACTTGAGTTTTTGGTGCAATGTGGAGGTCACGGCACCAGCAGAATGGATCTATGGCCGTCCTAAGAGACAGCTGTAGGCGGGCATGATGTCCATAATGTAGAAGACTGTGTCGAAAGTTTCCGGCCCAACTTGGATTGGCAGAGTTACCTCTCCAAAGACATGACGCTTGGTTCCATCGAAATCCTTCACAACCAGATCACTGGGTGTGCAAATCAATCCGCGAGTATCTAACTTCATCAATGCCTTCTTCGGAAGAACATTGAGTGATGACCCTATGTCTACCAACACATGTGACATAACCGTTCCCCTACATTCTATCGAGATGTGCAGGGCGCTGTTGTGGTTTCTTCCCTTCGGCGTCAGCTCCAAGTCAGTGAACCCTAACCCGTTTCCGACATTCACGTGGGCTACTACCCCTTCCAACTGGTTGTCCGAGATTTCCTGCGGTACATACGTGGCATTCAAAACCTTTAACAGCGCGTTGCAATGTGACTCCGAACACAGCAAAAAATTCATGATGGAAATTTTTGAGGGTGTTTGATGGAGGTGATCCACGATCTTGTAGTCACTCTTCTTGATCAACCTCATGAACTCTTCAGCGTCCTTTACAAGCAAGTCCTTCTCTACCCCACGAGGGGTTTCCTCAACGACTTTATTCTTTCCCTTGTCAGTTTGCTCGGCTTTGTCGGCTTTGTCCACCACAATCTCAGGTGGAGCAAATACTCTTCCGCTGCGCGTGATTCCGCCAATTCCCACTAGGTTATCCCCCGACTACCCAGAGGGTTCTAGTTGCAACTTCTGTCCGTTACAGTAGACGTCTTCCCTGTAGTTCCACGGGACAGCGTTGGTGCTTTCAAAAGGTATTGGCCCAGCTTTTGTGATGGTAATTGTGGGCGGCCTAGGTGCAGAAATGGTTATTGTCTGGCGAGGGATGGTGATGGTGGCAACCTCATCATCCTGCTTCAGCATTACCTCTCCAGATCCACACTCGGCCCTTCGGCTAAACTGCAAGTTTCCTTCGGTCATCAGACTCTGAATCCCCTCTATCAACTGTTCATATCCATCAGGACGAGTCGCACAAACCATGCATAATTCTCCACAGCCCGGAAAGAAGACTCTCTTCATCAGCTTGGCTTTAACGAAGCTAAGCGGCGTCTTCAGATCCTTGACATCAATCAATAAATCTAAATTCTCTTCTTCAATAATGGCATTCACCCCACCTCCCCTATGGTTCGGCATAGGGTTCTTTGTGACATTCGACACATTATCTGAGAAATTGATGATTTTAGCATCCACCATATCTTGCACCTTGTGCTTGAAGGCTTTACAGTTTTCTATTGTGTGGCTAGGTGCCCCTGAGTGAAAATCACATGTTGCATTCGCATCATAACCCTGAGGAGGTGCCCCTGTCAAGGGAGCCAGGGTTCGTTTCTATACTAGTTGTAACTGAAGCAGGGTTTGTAATAGTTGAGCATAGGACATGGGTGGTGCCTCGAGGTGACGACTTGACAGAGGTGCCCTGTTCTGATACCTTCTGTATCCTTGCTGATTTGGCTGCTGCTGCTGCGGCTGGGGTTGCTGGACAGCAGGGATGGTTATGCTAGCCACCTGTTGGTGCTGGCCCTTACCCTTCCTTCGAGCGTTAGACACGACGCTCGTCTCTCCTTCACGCCTCTTGTTACCGTATGGTTTCTTTCCTCCTCCAGCTGAGGATAGATCACCACCTTGAATTTTTCCCAATTTGATTCCATTTTCAATGTGCTCGCCAGTGATGATGAGATCTGAGAAACTCCCTGACATACCTCTGACCAACTTCTCGTAATAGACCCCCGGGAGAGTGGCTACAAACATCTCAACAAGCTCTCGTTCAACCATCGGCGACTGAACTCTAGCTGCTAATTCACGCCATCGCTGGGCGTATTCTTTGAACCCCTCGTTGTTCCTCTGCGACAAGTTCTGCAGTTGAACCCGGTTCGGAGCCAAGTCACTGTTATACTGATAATGGTGTACAAAGGCCTCAGCCAGTTCCTTCCATGTGCACACACTGGTGGGTTCCAAACCCATGTACCATTCTAGGGATGGCCCGGACAAGCTATCCTGAAAGAAGTGCATCAGCAGCTTCTCGTCTTCAGAGTGAGCGGACATCTTTCGGTAGTATGACCTTAAGTGGACACGAGGGCAGGTGGTGCCCTTGTATTTCTCAAAGTCGGGTACCTTGAATTTAGGAGGCACCTTGAAATCAGAAATCAATCCCAATTTAGTCATGTCGACCCCCATAGTGTTCTGGTTCTCGAAATTCCTCATTTTGTCCTCGAGTGCCTTAAACCTCAGACGTGCTTCAGTAGTCAGTTCTCCTTCAGCACTCCTTTGTGAGAACAAATCTTCTTGACGATCTTCTAGCCATGGCTGAGGCCCATACAGATTCCCAGCACCCGTGTTGCCATTGCCTAGTCCAGCGTTGCCATTAGCTTCAAAGTTTCCATTACCGACGCCAGTCGTATTACCATTGAGCCCGATGTTAGTGATCACATTGCCGTTACCACTTCCATTCCCCCCGGTCACGGGGATGCCACCCTGAGGAGTTTCAACAGGAGGAGGGGTTGGAACACTCCCACCGTGAAGCACACCGTTGCTGTCAACCCTTGAGATCAGAGGCTGGACTAATGTTCTGAGCTGGTCTTGGCCGTTGGCAACCACTTACATGAGCTCCATGAAACGGTCCATCCTCTCTCGGAGTTCCTGGACGTCAGTTTGCACTTGTTCCATTTCTCTAGCTTGATTCGCTGTGGTCGGATAGCGGTGGATCGGTCTTCGGTCAATCCTGGAACAACCTGCATACACAAAGGGTTAGAAAGACGACAAAGTGATCGTCATGCAAATGCAAACGTGTGTCTGTGCCTTGGGGAGATCCCCCCGATCCTAGTTTCCGAGACAAATAAAGTCTATGATCCAATCATGGAAAAGAAATCCTCATATATTCATCTGAAAAGCCCGCTCGGGTAGCATACAACTATAATCACATACAACTGAAGCAACAAGGCATGACCCCAACCAACAGACCTGGCAGTGATCAGCATATCAATGCATAAAATGTATAAAGAAAATACAAAAAGATCAAGTACGGCCACGGGCACGAAAATCTTCTAACAACTTCTTTGTAGCGGGATGATCTGGCTGGGTAAGCAAACCCTGAATCAGCAGGTCCCTCTACCTGATGGACCTTGGGATGTTATCGGCAATGCTCCTAGAAACGCCTTCTTCAGAATGGTTCTCGACTCTACTCCTCTTAGCATCAGCCCGGAGTTGAGAATCTTGCAAATTCGCCTCGGCGTCATCCAATCTATACTGGGCGTCTCGTCGCAGTGAGGCTTCAGCCTCTGTCTTCTCGTCTTTCACCATAATCTGAGCTTCTAGCTCGGCTACTTGCTGCTTCAGCTTTTCTTCCCGCTCTTTGTATTTGGCTATGGTGCTGCTCCAGACCCTCTCGTATTGGGTTAACTTCCGGTACACTCTATCCAGATCCTGTTTCTTGGTTGTCAACATGCCATGTACTGACTTCAAGTCCAACCCCAGACGTCCCCTAGCATCAGTTTCTTTGGTCAGGTTGGAGCCCAGCTGATTGATCATCTCAGTCTGCTTCTTGCAGGTATAAACGACTTCACTTTTCTCTTTCCAAATTGAGCGATCTCTTTCTCCAACTCTTCGTTGGCTTTTCGTAGCTCTTCCTTCTCTTGGAGTACCTGGTTGAATTTCTGAATATCAACTGTAGTAGGCTCTTTGTACACAGGAGGATACATTAGTTCCACGACAGGAAACAGAATTAGAAACTTGGTGGCTCTTTCTCGAACCCAAGTCACATACGGATCAAAGGCCTTGTTGTTTCTTTTTCCCAGCAAGACTTTCCCCTTCCGGTGAATTTTTCTCCAAGCATTCTGTACCTTGATCAAAGTGTCTCCTTCAAGCAACCCTGTGAAATACAGAGATTCCTGTATCTCTTCCCCTTCAGGAGGACCTCGTAGTGCATACCCAAATTGTCGTACCAGCAGAGATGGATTGTAGTTGATACATCCATTCCTTCCGACCAAGGGGACGTTCAGAAAGCCACATCAGCTATACACAATATCTTTGCCCAGCAGATCTCTATCAAACCAGATAATATTGTCGGCAGTCAAACCCATCAAACACGCGGACCAAGGTGAAGACTTAGCAGAATCAATGAACGGCCCTGACTTAGGAAGATGGCTAGCAAACCACTTATACAGTAAAGGCGCACAACATGCCACGTTCTTCCCCTTTCTGTTTTCATTTTTGCTGTGAACTGAATGGTAGACGTCTCCGAGGAGGGTAGGTACTGGATTCCCGGAGGCAAATATGTGACAAGCATCCATGCTTATGAAGTCCGGATGACTTGGGAATAGCACGATCCCATAAATACAAAGGGCTAAGAAGGCATTGAATACATCCCAGCGACCCTTCTCGGCAAACTTTCGGGCTTTTTCCATCAGGAAATGCAAAAGGAAACCATGAACTCTAATCTTCCTGGATATCATCCCTTCTAATTCAGACTCATCTACATGCAGAGCGTCAGTCAGCTTACTCAATTTGGGTTCACCCTCAATACGGTAATAAGGCATTTGATTCATCAAAGGCACCCCTAACAGGTCAGAGTACTCCTCTAGGGTCGGAGCTAGGACATAGTCGGGAAACACAAAGCATCTGAGTTGTGGGTCATAAAACTGTAGCAGAGCATAGAGGCCATTCAACTCGTACGTAGGAAGCTTATACACAATACCTAGAAGTCTCCCATAACTCTTTCTGAAACTCTCCATCACTGTCTTATCAGCCAAAGAAATCAAAGTCCGCAACTCTCGGATGTCAGGTGTTGGTAGCTTGTAAGCCACAATCTTCTTCAGAGATGCCATATCAACCATGAGGATCAAGATCACTAGAACCAGGGGAGAAATATGCACCTGCAACACAGACACACGTTAATGACATGCAAATGAGGATGCAAATAATGCAAAATGCAATCATGCAGCAGGAGATCAGGACGACTGTGTTGTTGAGGAGATGAAGGTTCTGTATTAACAAAGCCACAACACTGCTCTGTCAAGAACAACCATATCTCGGATGAGAAGAAACCCCTGATACCAGACCATAAATCTGCTCTGTCAAGAACAAAACCATATCTGATGATGAGAACCTCTGATACCAACAAAACTGATTCACTATCAAGAAAACCAGGTGGTCTGAAGGTTAAGGTTTCCTGCAACAAACCCGACCCTGCTCACAGGTATGGACCTAATCACGGAAAAGGTTTGGCATCCTATGCGGTCATCAGCGTCACAGACTTTCAAGAAATAACGATATGATACCCAGGAGGTGTGGCATCGTCATCTCTTGAAGCGGCCTCACTTAGCTGAATTCCAAATGATCGGTTCCCAGAGTCGACAATCCTCAGATCCAACAACCCCTCGATTCCAAAGGACCGATAGGAAGCCATCAAAGAGAACCTCGTCTGAGTGTGGATTACATGGGAACAGATGCAAGCAAAGCAAGCACGTCCTCCACTAACCCACTCTAATACTATGTAGCTCTCAAGCCTGGGTCTGGCTTCTTACTCATCAGAATGCCCCTCCCACAACAGTACAGATAATCATATCATGCTAAAAATAAAGTGCGGGAAATAAAATGTGATAAATAAACACAACCCAACAAGTAAACACGCAAGCTCTAGGATTGACTCTCGCAGGGGACGTTGGATCCCCATATTGACTCGCATAAGGGACGTTGGATCCCAGGAAACTATCAAATCCCCAGCAGAGTCGCCAGCTATCGCTACCGCGAAAATAAGGTGCCGGCAAAATAAAAGAGTCGCCACCTTTCGTTATTTATCCCTTAGAGCGGGAAAGAAAACGATCGGAAAAACCTGACAAAAAGGTATAAGACAAGGTCATCGCAACCATTGTCTGGGTTCGGGAGTCGGTTACGCAAGAGGAAGGTATTAGCACCCCTCACGTCCATCGTACTCGATGGGATCCACGCTTGTTTGTGTTTATCTGACGGGTTGGTTTTATCTATCTACCTATCAAGGCTGGTCTGAAAAGAAAAGAAAATGACTCGGCAAAGCGTCGCACTTTATGCCTACGTATTCTCATCAGAGAATGACAAATCAGAGTCAACGTAGTTCGGCTAACTACGGGTTACGGGGAAGGTGGCTTGCCAATACATGAGTATTATGCCTACGTACTCTCAACAGGTATGAGATATCAGAGCTTATGTAGTTCGGGATAATACGGATTACGGGAATTCAGATTCATCTATTTTTTCGAGTAGGGTTAACAAACAGTTAGCAGTTTGGTGTATGCAGCTCGACCCTTGGAGACTTAGGCGTTACCGTTTGCGGTAGAACTGAGAGTTAACGACACTCTTTTCTTCAGAAAAGCTTCCTTTGAATTATAGGCCCACGGGGCAAAAAGGTTTGAAGTTTGTTTTCTGTCTTTTATAGAAGAACTGTTTTTTATGGTTGTCTGTAGTTTGTACAGCACTAGAGACTATGACCTGGGAACGAATGCGTCGCATATTGTCCAAAGGAAGTATACTAAACATTCTAGACGATTGAGAGGAGGCCGCTCAATTATCATTACCCAAGTAGCTTAAGGCTCGTATCGCGCTTATACTAACTTGCCTTTACTATGTTTTTTACTGTTGTTTGAGATGAGAAGAGAGAGGGACAACTACGGGGAGACTATCAAGTCCTAATGTTGTCATGCCAAGGATTCATCCTATGGTTGAGGTTTGAAACAGGGATCTCCTAGAAGTCATCATGCATAGGTTTCAACCTAAAGTTCTAATCATCACTTCTTTATCAAAGGAAGTGAGATTCCTAGGGGATCATGTCAATGATAAACAGAAACAGATAAAGCATCAGCTTAAATAGTAAACAGTAAACAACTGTAAAATGCATGCAATGCAAGTGAGGGAGGAAATGTGTGTGGGGCATCAGCCTCCACAAGCTCGTCTCGACCTCAAGCTAGATATGAATAACTGCAATCATACAGGAAAAATAACATGGCATCAAGAAAATCACAAACCACATAGGCAAGAGAGCAGAGCTCTACCGAATACCCGCAAGCAAAGCCATACAGTAAAAGTACATACAGAGGCAGCAACTCAACCTCTAGTGCAATCATGCTCCTATCTTAACACAATTTAAACATGAACTTATTCTAATGCATCAAGCAAATCAAACAAGCCATATCAATACAGTTGCACAGACAGCAAACAGACAAGAAAGAAAGCAAATCAACAGCTTCCACAACTTCACAGCAAAGCAGTCCTCTGACAGCAGCTCAGTCCTCAGACTGTAACTGTTCTTCAAGGCTATCCTTCAATAGCAAGTATCAACTTGCTTCTTCTAGATTTCAATGCATCAATCACAAGTATCAACTTGTTCTTCATCTTCTTCAAGCCTCAGCTCTTTCTTCAATCTCAATTTGATCTTCTTCACACAAGTGTCAACTTGTTCTTCTTGATCTTTAAGCTTCAGCTCTAATGACAGTATTCAAACAAAAGGGAAGTGAAACCTCTAGCATCTTCAATCTTCTAGCAAGTAACTCCATCCTCTAGCAAAGGAGAAAGATTCATCTAACCAGAGCAAGATGGGATAGGGAGAAGCAAAGTGAAGACCAAAGGTCACCTCTAAGCACTCCACCATCAAAGAAAGGAACCCTCAAAGGTTCTACCAACTTCTGAAGAGCCACTCATCCTACCAAAGGAGGGATGAGGCATTCACAATGTGACCTTACATCATAGGGAGGAATGGAAGTGATCAACACCTTCCATGTTTCATGAAGGAAGAAAATCTATTCTAAGAGATCTCCCTAAAAACCCTAATCCTTAACCCTAAATAAAATACACCAAAGGGAGATCAATCTTCAAGTCCAAGCTCCATCATGCATTCCACAGCAGCCCACACAAGTCTTCATCATCATCCAAGAGCAAGAGAAGCAAAACCCTAGTCTAAGGGAATTAATAAAGTCATTCTAGTTAAGTTAGCAAGTTAGGATCACCTAAAACCTAGTACTAAAGTTAATTTTAACTAAAATACTAAAATCAATTATAAAATCCTAAAAAAATAGCTATGGGAACCTATGTCAATCATGACTCTGCCATATTAATTCCAGAGATCAAATCCTCAAATAAGACCTAAAAATAAATTCTAAACTACAAGGTACTAAACTTAAACCCTAAAAGGAAGCACCTAAAGTTCCAACCTAAAAACACCACCTAATTTCATCACAAAAATGTGAGAAAAATACTATGGGAGCATAAATGTCTAAGTTAATCACAAAAAAAAAATCAAGCAAAAACTCATCACCAAATGACCAAACTAAAATCATCAAACAGAGGTATCAACCATGGTAATTTAATTATCAAATAAAATGTAAAAAATGCACAAAAACCAAAAATGCATGGTTTTCCTAATATTTTTATTCATAAAATCTAGATTCAATCATGAATCAGGGGGAAAAAACCTGGAATTAATTGACCCATTTTCCTATTTTTTATGAATTATTATCAAACTAATATGAAATGAAGAAAATAAAGAAAATCAAAAGAAATTAATAAAACCAGCGTGCTGAATAGCAAATATAATCAGTTCAATTTGTGGGTTGGGCCAGATGGGAGGTGTGAATATCAATCAGATCCTTAAGCCCATTCACTTTAATTAAATGCAACGGTGCGTATAAGCTCAAGTCAATAGTCATAGTTTCCAAACTCAATCGTGGCCATTTATTCCATGGACTTGGTCAAGGTCAAAGTGCCATCCAACGCTCACAGTTCATCTTCTTCATTCAAACATTCAGACATGGAGGGAAACCAGACGGTGGCCTGAGTAGTGGCGCCACCGTCTTCTCCGGTGAACCATCATACACAGGTCATCAAAAATAACAAAACGATACATCATCTCACTCAATGTTTCCTCCTGATCATGAATCTCAACTCCAAATCATCTAAATCTTTCTCTAACTCAAAACACGATGGCATCTTCAGAATTTGTCAAAATCTTGAATCTCATCATTCTCCAAATTAAATGCACAGAAATACTCCTTATCTCATGGTGATCATCTTACATTATACAATCTTGATTATCAATCCAAGAATCTCTAAATTTCAGCCTCAATAGAAATTGGTCATCATCCTAACTTGTCTATATTCATGCAATTAATCATCTCAAATCTATCTACACATCATCAAGATCCTAACCACCTATAGATTTCTATCTATCTCCTCCTAAATTATGCATAGGAGTGAAAAGTACCAACCTGAGTTCAGAGGTGTAACAGATGTAGTTCGTGATCACTTCAACCTCCAAGATGATGCAGATACACTCCAAAACTCCTTCTAAAGCCAATGCAACCTTCAATTTCCCTTGATTTGGCCTGGAACTCAGAACTCGATTTCTACTTGCAGCTCTGAATTTTCAATGGCTCTCTCTGCTACCAGCTTCAAATTCTTCCAAAAAAAATGGCTGAACACACTCAATGCCTTATATAGAACTCATTGGGATCATCTAGAACCTTCTCAAAGCTTCAGAATGAGAAATTGTATTTTCAAATTCTCCTCAAAATCTCATTCACACCAGTCACGATTCCCTCTCTATTTTGGCCTCAGCAAGCTTGCATTCAACTTCTCATGAGATTTTGAACATGAATGGTGGTGATTCTCCCCTTGTTTTAATCCAATGGCTCATGTATGTTATGTTACTTCATCATGAAGAAACAAAGAAAAAGGGCATGATATTGGAATCAAATAAAAATTATAATATTGCCAAAGTTTCCAAAATGCCTTTTCCATTCAAAAAAAGATATTATTTTGCTTCATTAGCACACAAAATGATTTATTTGAATTTTTGGTCATTTATGCCTTTTTAATTCTTCCTTTTTCACAATTTCTTGAACCAAGTCTCTTCTTGAGCCATTTCAATGCCTCCTTGATACATGGTCAAGGTTAAAACCCAATTTTGAGAAGCTTTCAAGTTGCACAAAATTTCATTTGAGATGTCTAAGTTGGTGAAAATGACCCATAACCAAAAATGACCCATAATCACAACTTCCCAAAATACCCTTGACTTGTCAAAGCCATAACTTGAGTTTTACAAATCCTATAAAGGACTTCTAGTACTCTCTAGAAAGCTAAGAGAATAAGGAACAACATTTATGTTGACCAAAAGTTCATAGGAATCATCCTTATTGGGCAAAGGTGTCATGCAAGTTGGGCAACTTTCAAGCTCCAAATTCACATACCTCAGATGACTTGTAACTTGTCTGGCTCATAACTTGAGTTCTACAAATCCTATCAAGGACTTATAGTACTCACATTAAAGCTAAGATCATGCCCTACAACAATCATATTGGGGTCAAGATGAGATGACAACCATATCTTGAGTTAAATTTCCTTGAAGACAGGGGTCGAACTAGGGGATTTTACACTGTCAAGTCTTAGAAACCCTAGCTTGAAACTTCTCAAAATATTTAATCATGGTGAGTTGACCTTGGAATCATCCTTATAACATATCAATGCATCCATCCATGATCACATGGATCTTGAATTAAGTCTCAACTTCCTTCAAATCATCAGTTGACTTAGGGTTGACCCAGTCAAACCCTAGCTGCACCACTCATGGCTGAGTCTTCTTAATCTTGCACAATGACCTATCTAGGCCTCAAAGTGATATTCAAACCTTCTCATGAGCTCTATCAAGACTTCAAGTCCATCCTCATGACCTCAGAATCATCTGATGACTTCCCATAACTCTCAAGTTAGGAGACACCCCCTCTTGGTTTCAATCACTCTTTCTGAGGATCTTTTAACTTCTTTGACAAGGATATCAACCCTTGAACTCTTGACTAACCTTATTTACTAGCTTCAAAGTCTTGTATAGCTCTTGATTGGTAATCATACCTCTTGATCTCCTGCATACATATCAATGAAATGCAAATGATAATGCTAATGTGAATGAAATGAAACATGATCTAGGTAAAGAAATGTTGGGCAAATTTTGGGGTGCAACACCTATCTCTGATGTATGGTTGAGTTTCAGGAGGGATTCCCTTGGTTTCCTTCCTGCTTCCCATCATCATCCATTAATCTTGATGTTAATTTTCTTCCCTTTTGTTGGAGCCTATTGAAGCGTGAAGATGAAGAATTCTCTTGAAGATAGCTTGGACTTGAAGTTGCTTGCAGACTGTTTGTTTGTGTTGCTGTTTATCTGCTTTGCTATTGAGTTGTTTGTCTACTATTTTTGTCTGCTGTATTTCCTGATTGCTTTGCTATTGCTTGTGTGACTGCTTGGTGTGTTGCATTTAGACTAGGTTCTCATATAGTGATATAGGCCTAAGAGCATCCTAAAGGGTGAGATTAGCTCCCTTTGCTTGTCTGCATTAGAGGTTGAGTCTGTCTCCCTCTGCTTGACTGTTATTGCCTAGCTTTGCTTGCTGGCTTAAGGTTGAGTCTGTCTCCCTTGCCTGTGCTTTGTGTGTTGCCTCTGGCTTGTTTTCTCTAGAAGTTGAGCTTGGCTCCTTCTGCTTGTTTGTTGCATTGCATGTATTTTATTTACAGTTGTTTCCCTAGGAACTCTGACTTCTCTTGTTCAAGAGAAGTTATGTCAGACATTAGGGTTCTAACCATGCATGATAACATTAGGTAGTTCCCTCCTAACCTCAACCATAGGATAAACTTTGCATGGCAACTTTAGGATTGGATCAGTTTCCCTTTAGTGCGTCTTTTCTCTTCTCATCTTCAAACAAATCAATATACAGTAATAAAGGTTAATTGACGTCGTACGCTACGAGCCTTAAGCTACTTGAGAAAGGGTTGTTGAAGAGTTTCTTTCCAACAACTTGGATGTTTAGTATGGTACCCTTTAGGTGACATGCGACACATTCACTCTCAGGTCATAGTCTCTAGTGCGATATCAGTTACAAACATCCATAAAAAGCGCTTCTTCTAAAAAACAGAAAACAAAGATCAAACCCTTTTTGTCCTCTTGAACCTTTAATCCCTGGAAACCATTTTCATAAGGAGAGTTCTGCTAACTCTCGGTTCTACCGCAAACGGTAAACGCCTAAGTCTCCGTCGAGCGAGCTGCATACACCAACTGCTGGAACCGTCTGTTAGCCCTACTCGGATAAAAAAGACAAACCTGTGTCTCTCGTGTCCCGAACTACATTTGCTCTGATCTTTCACGCTGTGTGAAAGTACGTAGGCACGAGATGCGATATCTCGGCGAGCAACCTTCCCTCGTAACCCGTAGTTAGGAGAACTACGTTGACTCTGATTTCTCGTTCCAGACGGGAATACGTAGGCATAGAACTGTCGTGTTTTGCCGAGTCATTTTCTTTTCTTTTCAGACCAGACCTTTAGCGTAGATAGATAATCAACCCGTCAGATAAACACAACAAGCGTGGATCGCATTGAGTACGATGGACGTGAGGGGTGCTAATACATTCCCCTTGCGTAACCGACTCATGAATCCAGACAATGGTTGCGATGATCTTGTCTTATACCTTTTCGTCAGGTTTTTCCGATTGTTTCCTTTCCCGTTCTGAGGGATAAATAATGAAAGGCGGCGACTCTTCTATTTTTCCGGCCTCGTTTTTCGCAGTAGCGACAATAGGATCTCGCAATCCTATGCCTACGCATTCCTCGTGTGAAGGGTAAGTCAAAGTCAACGTAGCTCGGAGGACTACGGGAAAAATTAAGAAGTTTGCTCCCCAAGGATTGGGCCCATTATGCTTAAGTATTCTCAACATGTTGAGAAATTAGAGCGTCCGTAGTTCGGACTACGGTTTGTTGGTGTTTTTTATGGACAATTCTAGTAGTTAGGTGTTTTGCCGCTTGCTTGTGGAGTCTTATGCATTACCTGTTTGTGGCAGAATGGAAATAACATTCCCTTTTCTAAAAAGGTTTTGAAGGAATCCCGAAGGAGAAAATTATTTGAATTTGTAGAAGTGCTTTTGTTAGGGTTTTGAAAAGAGTTTGAAATACGTATTGCACTAAAGTCTATGACATAGGAGTGAATGTTTCATAAAGACAATCTAAGCGTCTCGCTTACAAAACACTCTAAGAAGAGGTAAGGAAGATTCTCTCTCATCTTTTCCCATGTGCTTAAAGCTTGTGACGTACTACACGCATCGTGTTTATTAAGTGTCTTTTTGATTTTGATGCAAGAAAAGATTTGATGCAAATGGAAGAAAAATCTAAGGGAGACTGGATCCTAAGTGTGGTCATGAAATGATGGTCCTAAAGTTGAGGATGAAGAAATTCTAACCCTAATGTGTTTAGGCTATGATTAAAAACCTCCATCCTATCATCGAAGACACCTCACAACACCCAGAAACAAGAAACAAAACTACTATTCCACTTATTTTTCCACGTAGATCTTAAATTAACCATCAGTTTTCACAAACGAACATTCTACATCCTGAAATTCAACCACGAAAATTGAACCATGCAAACTGAAATTCTTCAAATCAAAACAACAAGTCATACAGAGAATGCCTACCACGTGTTGGACTTTATATGCATCCAAAATGATCCTATAACAAGTCTAGCATGAGAGGAAAGAGAGTTGAGAGTTTTACCTAACGGAGGAAGTCTGTTGGTTCTTCTTTTGGAAAGCTAAGATCATGAGGAACAACTTTCATGTTCACTTGAAGTTGAGGAGGAACTTGGTTCTAGGCCAAAAATGCCTTGGAAGTAAGTTGACTTTAGGTTGACCAAGATTCTCTTCATCTGAGGACACAAACTTATTGACATCATAACTTGAGATGTACAAACTCAATGGATGAGTTCTTGTACTCAAAAGAAATCTTGGAAGATGCTCTACAAGTCTCATGTTTTCATGAAAATGTGATTGAGCTTGCATCATAGGGGAAAATGTCCTTGAAGTTAGGCACTAAAGAAGGGGATTTTACACTGAAATCATCTGAAACCCTAATTTAGTAGCTCCTTGAACTCTTGAATCCTCTTGATTTGATCTTATCATGACATCATAGATGCTTTAAGATGACTTCCGATAGCCTCAATGACTTAGAACCAAGTTGTGAACCTTCTCAAGTCCACAGTTAACTTTGGGTTGACCAGATGAAACCCTAGCTCCACATCCTTTGACTGAGGCTCTTGCAGATGAATTGTATGACCACACAAACTTCACAAAGATTTCTCAAGATACACAATGAGATTTTTAACCAAGTTTAACCAAGAACAAGACCTCATGAATCCTTGATAACCCTCTAATGATCCTCAGGATAGGAGGTGATACATTTACACAAATTTCTCCCATCAAGGAGCTTTGAAACTTTCATGGTGATGATAAACACCTGATGACTTGCACAAATGCCCTTGCTTGGGCTTGAAACCAAGAATACTCTCTTCTTGAATGGAACAATACACCTCCCTAAACACTGATATTTTGGAACCATCAAAAGCTCGCACCACAAGATCACTTGGTGTACAGATTAAACCTTGAGTATCCAACTTCACTAATGCTTTCTTCGGCAACACGTTGAGTGAAGATCCTGTATCAACCAGGACATGTGACAATAGAGTTACTATACACTCCATAGAAATATACAATGCATAGTTGTGATTCCTCTTGGCAGGAGTCACGCCTAAATCAGTGAATCCCAAACCATTACAACAGAACAACCTGGGAACACACCCCCTTTCAAAACCTGTCTTTAACAAAACTCAATGGACTCCTCAATTCATCTATGTCAGTCACTAGATTCAACCTCTCCCTATCAATAATAACATTTATTTTGTCTACTCCATGGTTCAACATAGGATTATGATTAACATTGGGACCCTGATTGGTGAAGTTGATAGCTTTGGAATCAAGCAGATCCTGGACTTTATGCTTAAAAGCTTTACAATTATCAATGTTGTGACCGGGAGCACTAGAATGGAATTCACATCTAACATTCCCATCGTATTCGGGTGAAGGATCTCCGGTAAGAGGCTCCATAGTATGGCATAGGTGGGGTTTCAAACTGTCTATTTGCCACTCTCGTCCTATTAGAGTAACGACGAGGAGCGTTATTTTATTACTGGGGTGCAGCCGGGATGGCCACAATTGCAACTTACTAAGCATATTGTGGCTGCGCTCTGCCTTTACCCTTATAAGAGGAGATAGAAATAGAATCCCCCTCCTACTTCTTCGGATTTCCTCTGTACAACTTTTTAACTCCTCTAGATGAGGACCCACTTCCGCTCTAAATCTTGCCAGTCTTAATACCACTTTCAACCCTTTCTCCGGCCATAACTAAATCTGAAAAACCTGATGACATGCATCCGAACAACTTCTCATAGTACGTCCCAAACAACGTAGCTATAAACATATATATATATATATATATATATATATATATATATATATATATATATATATATATATATATATATATATATATATATATATATATATATATATATATATATATATATATATATATATATATATATATATATATATATATATATATATATATGTATATATATATATATATATATATATATGTATATGTATATATATATATGTATATATATATGTATATATATATATGTATATATATATATATATGTATATATATATATATGTATATATATATATATATATATATATATATATATATATATATATGTATATATATATATATATATATATATATATATATATATTTATATATATATATATATATATATATATATATATATATATATATATATATATATATATATATATATATATATATATATATATATATATATATATATATATATAAGTTCTCTCTCCATCATTGGAGGTTGAACCCTCGCAGCCAAGTCACGTAATCTCTGGGCGTACTCTTTAAAGCTTTCATTATTCCTTTGAGACATGTTCTGCAACTGTTCCTTGTTCGATGCAATGTCACTATTGTATTTGTATTGACGGACGAAGGCTTTCGTAAGATCTCTCCAGCTTTTAACATGATTTCTCTCCAGCCCCATGTACCAGTCCAACAAAGGTTCTGCCAAACTATCTTGAAAGAAGTGCATTAGGTGCTTCTCATTATCAGAATATGCAAACATTTTCCTATAGTACGCCAGGATATGAGTTTTAGGACAGGTAGTCCCCTTATATTTTTCGAAGTCCAGCACTTTAAACTTTGGAGGGATTCTGACCCCTGGGACCAAACCAAGGTATGTCATGTCAAGGCCCATATAATTTTGATTCTCATAAGCCTTCATCTTATCTTCAATCGACTTGAACCTTTTGTTAGCTTCTGACGGAAGACCGACGTATATATCACGCATAGAGAAGATATCCTCTTGATGATCTTCGTCCCATTAAGGACCAGTATTACAATGTAAGGCATGTACACCTCCTTCACCAACACCATTTCCTTGAACACCACTACCAACGCATCCGCCAAGAGGTACAACAACAGTAGGCCCATTATCAAATTGGTGATCAACATTACTCCCAGGAGGAGGGAATAAACCAATTCCACCATGTAGAACACCAGCTTCATCAACTTGTGCAATTAGAGGTTGGACCAGAGTCCTTAGTTATTCCTATCCCTGAGCTACATTTTACATCAGCTCCAAAAACTGCTTAATACGAGTTCTGACTTCCTGAAGCTATGCATGTACTTGATCCACGACTATTTGTTGATTTCCCCGAGTTGAATACCTGTGAAAACTGAATTCCAAAATCCTGCTAATGAGACTAAGCCAAGTAGAGATAAGAATAAAACCAGAACACCTACCATGCAAATGAGTATGCTAATGCAAAATGCAAACATGTTTATATGTTTCACAGAGATCTCCCCCTTCATTCTAGTTTCACAATAAAATGAAGAATAGAGATAGACAGAATATCAAAAGCTCTGCTCATAAATAAAATAAGGACAATAAGTCAATACATAGAATCCATAGATAAGAAAGATAATCAGATACGAAAGCCAGTGATCCCATCCAACAAGTCTGGTGATGATTAAATGCACAAAAGAAAAGAGCTACTGAGACATATCATCAACTGAAGATAACCCTCCCCAACCACTGTGCTCCTTGCACCAAGTTTGAGCTTCCTTGAGCAGCTTCTTCGTGTCTGGATGCTCTGGTCTTGCAATCACTTCCTGGATGAGGATGTATCTTCTACGTATGACATCTCCTAGACACTGACAATACTCTTCCCAAACATCATCACCAAAGACATCTTCCAGTCTGGGATCTTCAAGCCTAGGCTTCTTCAACTATGCCCGAATCTTGAATTCTTCAAAAGCTGATAAGGTCTCTTGGAGCTTCTGCTCACTTCTGTATCTGTGAGACAACTCTACCATAAACTCTCTCTCCTTGACCTTGAGCTGCGCCTTCAACTTATCAATCTGATTATGAAGCTCGTCTTCTCTGTTCTTGTTGGCTGTCACTGTAGCATTCCACTGATCATTGAATTTGGATATCTCCAGAGAAGCTTTGTCCAAATCCTTCTTCCTATGCTACAGGAGGCTGTTAATGCTCTTTAAATCTTAGCCAATTTGCTCTTTCATCCCGACCTCATCAGACAACTTCTTCTCTTTCTTGGTCAATGTTTCTATCTTTACTTTGGCCAAGTAGACAGCTTCACTCCGATCATGCTTTAGCTGACTGATTTTCTTCTTCAACATCTCATTCTCTTTGCGTAGTTCTTCCTTCTCTGGCCAGAGTTTGTTGTACTTTAGGATATCAATCGTCATAGGCTGCTCGATTACCAAGGGATACAAAGGTTATTCAACAAAAAATGGCAATAATACTTATTCAACCCTTCTTTGCATCCATTCCACATAAAGATCGTAAGCTCTACAACCACCTTTACCCAAGGAAAGCTTTCCCTTCTTATGGATTTTACCCCATGCATCAACAACTTTCTTCAGAATATCAGGGTCTGCTATACCAGTAAAGTACAAAGACTCTTGAACATCTTCGCCCTTTGGTGGCTCCCTCAAAGCATATCCAAATTGTCCGACGGTGAGAGAAGGGTTGTAATTAACTCCCCCTTTCCTCCCCATCAAAGGCTCATTAGGGAATCTCCCACAGCTAAAAATGATCTCTTTTCCAAGCAGATCTCGGTTGAATCAAACAATATCTTTTGCAGTTAAACCCATCAGTCTTTTTGACCATTCAGAGGAATTTCTTGAATCAACAAAAGCTTCGGAGCAAGGAATATGATCCATAAATCACTTGTGGAAAAGTGGTGCATAACAAGAAACCATTTTTCCTCTTTTCTTCTCGTTCTTGTAATGCATAGAATGGTATAGATATCCTAAGAGCTTTGGTACAAGATTCTTTGATACAAAGAGACAAACAATACTCATATCTACAAAGTCTGAAACATTGGGAAACAACACAATACCATAAACACACAAAGCCAATATGGAACTAAAAATAACCCAACAACCCTCACCAGTATATTTTTGAGCTTTATCCACCAAGAAAGCCAAAGCATATCCAGAGACTCCTCCTTTGCTGACAACGTTATCCACTAACACATATATGCTCAAATAAAGAGCCGCAACAAGCTTGTCAAGATCTAGAATCTCCTCATAATAAAAGAAAGGTGCTTTGTCCTGAATAGGAATTCCCAAGATATAAGCATACTCTTCTAAAGTGGGAACCAATAAATAGTCTGGGAAGGTGAAACATCGCAGAGGAGGGTGTCGTACCTAAAAAAAGCATGATCCTTCACGAATGGTCGCGGAAAACACAGAGTCGCCACCGAACTTTATTTATTCCATAATGGAATATGAAAATATCGATAAAACCTTTAGGGAAAGAACATGGTCATCGCAACCAAGTTCTACGTTCGGGAGTCGGTTACATGAAGGGAAGGTATTAGCACCCCTCACATTCATTGTACTCAGTGGGAACCTCTTAATTTAATTTGTAAGAAAGGTTAGTCTAGTTTGTTTGTGTTCTTCCAAGATAAAAAGGTGTAAAGGCAATGTAAAAGGGTTTAGATTTCTAAGGAGAAAGGGGTGGTTTTAGAAAAGAGTGCTCGCCAAGGATTGGGACTATGGGAGAAGGAAGGAATTATGGAAATGTGGGGAAATGTGCTCGCCAAGAGCATCACAATCTTGTGCCTACATATTCTCGTTAATAGACGAGAAATCAGAGCGTCCGTAGTTCGGACTATCACGGGTGAAGGTTTGGATAGAAAAAGAAAGAGGTTGTTAGTGTGCTTGTTAAGGATAGAGATCCCCGTGCCTACGTATCTTACATTCAGAAGAGAATGAAGAATCATAGCAGCCGTAGTTCGGCATACGGTTGCCAGTTAGACTTAACAAAAGATACTAGCCCTATTCGACAGAAAATATTGCTTTATCTAAACTAGTGAGGAGAGGACGTTGTCACCACTTTGAATGGATTTCCATATATCAACATTCATGGGGAACACGCCACTTATATCGACTCAAGTAGGTTACGGACGAAGCAATATTTTGTGTCGTTCTCAAGACACCATATCTCTCGTTTAGGAAAAGGTTTGACAGTTTGCACGGTGGCGAGAAATTGAATTAATGTGTTGATGTTTAGTGTTTGGAGAATAGAATAGATTTGAATAGATTTTAGGGTTTTGATCGCACGGGGTGAGGAAGTGAGATTTAATGTATCGAATGTTTAGTTAGAGGTGACGATTACCTGAAGCTTAAGAAAGGCTTCTCGGGACCATGTAATCGGGAAATCGAGTCAAAGGCTTGACTCTCTCTTTTTCACCCTTAACGGTGAAGGAATGGATATGGTTCGAGTAGGTTAATCGGATGACGATTACTCGAAACTTAAGAAAGGCTTCTCGGGCCCAAGTAATCGGGAAAGCGAGTCAAAGGCTTTACTCTCTCTCTTTCGTTTTCATCCTTAATACGAAAGGATAGGATATGGCTCAAGTAGGTTAATCGGACGATGATTACTCGAAACATAAGAAAGGCTTCTCAGGCCCAAGTAATCGGGAAGGCGAGTCAAAGGCTGTACTCTCTCTCGTTTTCATCCTTAATGCAAAAGGATAGGATATGGCTCGAGTAAGTTAATCGGATGACGATTACTCGAAGCTTAAGAAAGGCTCCTCGGGCCCAAGTAATCGGGAAAGCAAGTTAAAGGCTTGACTCTCTCTCTTTTTCATCCTTAACCGTGAAGGAATTGAATGTGGTTCAAGTAATTTAATCGGATGACGATTACTCGAAGCTTAAGAAACGCTCCTCGGGCCCAAGTAATCGGGAAAGTGAGTCAAAGCCTTGACTCTCTCTCTTTTTCATCCTTAACCGTGAAGGAATTGAATATGGTTCGAGTAAGATTGATCGAATGACGATTACTCGAAGCTTAAGAAAGGCTTCTCGGGCCCAAGTAATCGGGAAAACGAGTCAAAGGCTTGACTCTCTCTCTTTTTCATCTAAGTGTTTAGGAAAATAAGTTTCGAATTCGTTTCCCATTGTATGTCTTTTAAAGAAGACAATTGTTTGGACTTAAGAAAGGCTCTTCGGGCCCAAACAATCGAGAAGAGAAATCAAAGGCTCGATTCCAACTCCCTTTTCATCTTTATCAAAATTATGTTTAAATATGATTAAGTATATTAATTTGATTTGAGAAAATACTCAATATGGGTCGAGGTTTTAATTTAGAGTTTTTAACGTGTATACTAGCAAAGTGGGCTAGTCTTCTAAGTGACCAACTAGAAATAATTGATCAAATAGGTATCACTGTAAGGAAGCCCAAGATTAAGCTTTAAATGTTGTGTATGGTGATCAAAGGTTGATGGAAAGACTTTGAAAGCACTCGACTTACAAGGGTAGAAAATGGCTCGACTAACCGAGAATTTCTTTTTGAAAATGGTTTTAAAGTATTAAAGCACAATCAAAGAAGAGAAAAAGCAAATAGCATTCATCTAAATGGGAGTGAAGTACATATAAAATATACGGGATTGCGAGAAATATATTGTTAGGAGGTCGCACGTGTGCAAGTATCCTAAGCTTACAGTAAAGGAGAATAGAGATAACCATAATCTGCAACTTCTTTGCTAGGGCTTCTTTCCGATGTCTCAACTCCGTGATGCCAAAATTAATAACCACAGTCCACCACATGAAATTCTTTTAGGGTTTCGACAATGTTGTCATGTTTTTTTTGTTTTGTTTTGAATGAGATATAAACAAGATATGATGATAAGATGAATATGAGTAATAAAAAAAAAGAAAATTAGACTAAAATTAAAGTCATTAAACGGATAAAACCGGTCCACTTTAGCGCTAAGCACTCGTAGCATGATCTATGAGGAAGATCATACTATAGGAGGCCACACAAGTTGATGTTCATGCCAAAACACGATGGAGAGATGATATTGAGAATCATTCTCCATCAAAATGTGTCATATGAAAAGAAGAGCGAATAGTCTCGTCTTAATCACAAACTTTCGTTAAATAATCGAAGGTAACCCATCACGTTCTCAAAATATAGAGAATGATTCAAATGATCACTTGCTGCATATTTGAGATAATGAAAATTTCATCGACTGAATAATTGAAATGTAAGGAGAATAAAAGGTTAAATAAAATAAAATTAATATGAAACGGAGATAAAAGAAAGGTCAACACATAATAAATCTAGATCAAACATAACATTTGTAAAGAGGTGTTTAAGAAATAGAACTAAGAATATAAGTTTTTTTATAAAAATAAAAAAAACAAGGTGAGAATGAGTGTATTAAAATAGGTTTATGAGGTGTGAAGTGGTATTCCCACTTGGGCTCAAAGCCCGTCGTCCAAACACACCGCAAATAGAAAAAAATGAAATTAAAAAAAAGAAAAAGAAAAAGAGGAAAAAATGAAACCGTAAGATGCTATCCTCCCTCTTCCAAACACGGCTAACGCTTATCAGATCTCATCCTTCCCCTTTTTAAAAAAAATGATGCAATGTCCAGAAAAAGTGAGAGAGAGAGATGTTGCACCCCAAAATTTGCCTAACCTTTTCTTACTTGGTTTATGTTTCATTGCATGGACATATCATTGATCTAACATTTGCATAGCATATCATTGTTCATTTATGCAGGGGATCAAGTGTGGTTTATATCAAAAGAGGAGCCTTTCTAGAGGTCTTATTCAAGCTTGAGGAGTCACCAAAGTCATCAGGAAGAGGGTTGTGTTCTTGAGAAGTTCAGTTGTTTGTATGGGGTTAATCTCCTAAGCTGAGGACCAATTGAAGATCATCAGTGGGTTATAGAGCCTTGATCAGGGAGATAGTAGGTGGATAGAGATCATAGAGTGCCTTGAGGGTCATGGTGGAGCTCAGACAAGTCATTATGCCAAGTGTGAAGAGCCACAGTTGAAGGTGTTGCAATTAGGGTTTTCATTTGAGTAACCCTAAGTCAACTGTGCAATTGAAGAGAATCAAAGCTCAATTCTAAGTATTTGTAATCATGGATAGTTATGTTGATATACATGAGATGATATTCCAAGATCAATGCAAGAAGAGTTCAAAGTGTGAGGAGTTGCTAAATTAGGGTTCTCAGGGTAAAATCCCCTATTTGGTGCCTAACTTCAAGATCACTTATCTTAAGATACAAGTTTCATCTCCATCTTTGGCCAACACTAAGCTTGTAGAGCATGCTCTTATATTTAATTTGAGTACTAGAAGTCCTCCATTGGATTTATAGAACTTAAGTTATGACCCAGACAAGTTACAGGTCATCTGAGGAATGTGAAATTTGTCTGTGAAAGTTCACCAACTTCCAATGAACGTTTGACCTAGAAGGGTGTTTCTCATAAACTTTTGGCCAACATGAAAGTTGTAGGTCTTGATCTTAGCTTTCCTAATTGTACTACAAGTCTTCCATCTGATTTGTAGAACTCAAGTTATGAGGTTTACAAGTTAGGGGTATTTTGGGAAAGTAAGATTATAGGTCATTTGGCATTATAGGTCATTTTCACCATCTTGCAAGCTTCAAATGAAATTTTGTTCAACACAGCAAGCATGGATCCCATTTAGTACGGTGGACGTGAGGGGTGATTATACCTTCCCCTTGCGTAACCGACTCCGGAATCCAGACCATGGTTGCGATGACCTTGTCTTATACCTTTTGCGTCTGGTTTTTACGATCGTTTCCTTTCCCGCTCTGAGGGATAAATAACGAAAGGTGGCGACTCTTATGTTTTGTCGGCCTCGTTTCTCGCAGTAGCAACAGCTAGCGACTCTGCTGGGGACTCTAGTTCCCTATGTGAGTCAATCCTAGCGCTTGTGTGTCTACTTGTTGGGTTTTATTTATCGCACTTTACTTTCCGCATTTTATTTTCAGTATGATATTATTATTGTGTTATTGTGGGAAGGGGCTCTGATGAGTGAGAAGCCAGACCCAGGATTGAGTGTACTTATCATTAGTTATGGAAATTAGTGGGCGCGTGCTTGCTTTGCAGGCACTAGTGTCTCACGAAATCCACGCTCAGACGAGGTTCTCCCGGTTGACTTTTTTTCCGGCCCTTTGTGTTTGCGGGGTTGTTGGTTTGGAGGATTGTCGACTCTAAGGACTGATCATTTGTGACTCAGCAGAGTGAGGCCACTTCAAGAGATGATGATGCCACACCTTCTGGGTATCATATCATCACTCTTGAAAGTCTGTAACGTTGGGAAATGCACAGGATGCCATACCTTGTCTGTGATTTAGGTCCATACCTGTGAGCGGGGTCGGGTTACTGCAGGAAACCTTAACCTTCAGACTACCTGGTTTTCTTGACAGTGAATCAGTGTTGTTGGGTTCAGAGGTTCTTATCTTCAGAGATATGGTTGTTCTCGACAGTGCATATTTATTGGTCCTCTTCAGGGTTGTGCTATCAGAGCAGTGTTGTGATTGTGTTGGATCAGAGCCTCGGTCTTCTCAGCAGCATCATCTTGATCCCCTGTTGCATGTTTGCATTTTGCATTTTGCATACTCATTTGCATATCATTAACGTGTGTCTGTGTTGCAGGTACATTATCCCCCGATTCCGGTTTTCTTGCCTTCTGTTGTGCTATCATGGGATCTCTGAGGAAGAATGTGGCCTACAAGCTCCCTACTCTAGATGTTGCTTTATTGTCCAGTTTGATTGCTTTGGCAGATGATACAGTGAGAGGAGAATTCAGAAAATCTTATGGGAAGCTGCTCAGTTTGGTCCGTAAACCTTCTGTGCATGAGTTGAATGGGTTGTATGCCTTGCTGCAGTTCTATGATCCTCCTTTGAGATACTTCACTTTCCCGGATTTCATTCTTGCACCTACATTAGAGGAGTATGCTGAGTTGTTGGGTGTGCCTATCAAGAGTCAGATGCCATTTGTTCATATGGATGTTAAGCCTAATCTGGCTAATCTAGCTCTTTCTCTTCATCTGGATGCCTCTGAGTTGATTTTGTCCAGTTGGAATGGGGTTCCTGGATTTTCTCTGCAATTCCTAGTTGGGAAAGCCCAACAGTGTGCCAAAGACGGTTGTTGGATCGTATTCAACGCCATTCTTGCTCTCTGCATATATGGCATCATTTTGTTTCCTAACATGCCTGATTTTGTAGACTTGGACGCCTTTCATATCTTTGCATCAGGGAATCCAGTTCCTACCTTGATTGGCGATGTGTATCATTCCGTCCATTACAAGAACGAAAATAGAAGGGGTAAGAATGTATCATGTTGTGTGCCCTTACTCTACAGATGGTTTGATAGTCACCTACCCAAGAAGGGTCTCTTTGCTTCATCTGCAGCCACAGCTGAGTGGTCTGAGCGCTTGATGGGTTTATCAGCAGAGAGTGTTGTTTGGTTTGATAGAGATATGTTGGGTGTAACACCCCACTTCCCAAATTAAATAAAATATAAACATTATAAATAAACATCAGAGTTTTCCCCAAAATAGTGGGATATCACATCACCAAATTTTTATAAAAATACTTTATTAATTATTCTCAAAAATAATACAGCGGAAAACATTATTCCAACATTCTCGGCCATCCGCCAAATTTCGTAAAATCTTTATTATTATAATTCACAAAAAAAAAGTGATACGTCACAGGATTACAATAAGTTTGACATAAAACAATTAAAACACCCATATCCCGTGTTACGTATCAGAGCATCCTAGACTCGACTGGCACACCACCATCCAAGCTATCTAAGTACCTGGATTATCTGTACTTCCGGAGAAGCACAGACACAACAACAACCAAGGGGTGAGAAAACATGATCAAAAATATATTGGTAATGTAATACATGTAAACAAGGTAGTAAAACACACCAACACACCAATATTCACCCCAACAACTCCATATAACGAACCTACTGTTCAAATTACAATATAACATATTATAATGCAAATATGCAACTCAACACCATGCATGCGGTACCGACTCATTGGTTCATTCAATCGAACCTGGATAGATCACTTACGCTCCTCCTGAGACATGATCTATCCCCCACCATTCTCCACCAAGGAGTACGGATGAATCACTTACGCTCCTCCTGAGACATGATTCATCCCACCAAAACACCATGATATGCACACACCAATGCATAACTATCATATTTAGGCACACTAAGTGCACACGATCCTCCTGATCATATCATCATACATCAATGCATATATGTGTAGATATATTACACCAACACCATATAAATCAATCGGATAGTAAATAAATTCATACTATAACACCATATATAACCACATCCCAACACCCGGGAACACACGATCCTACTGATCACTACATACATATACGTTAACCAATTGTTCACCAACAATATCAAGGAAAACGAGTACCATCACCAAGTAAACAAGTTCATACTTTATCACCAAGATATAAACACGTCCCACCACTCGGGAATACACGATCCTACTGATCACTACACCATGCTCCGCATGATTCATACACCAACTAATTATCCATTTAAATAATTAGTAACGGAAATCACATACTATCACCGAGTACTCACTCTATAACACTCAATCATCTCCCCTATAATCAACAAAGTCCAAGGGCACTACACTCTTAGCGCACACAGTATAACAGCATAGAAAAACCCCATTCTGCTACGCTCGCTACACCCTCGCTAGGCGAGCTCCCAGCGAATGCTCGCTACCTGTTCGCTTAGCGAACCTCCTTGCAAAGGCAAACAGAACCTACTAGACTCACTCGCTACCTCACTCGCTAGGCGAGCACCTAGCGAACGCTCGCTGCCTTCTCGCTAAGCGAAGTGCTAGCGAGTTGCCTGCGACTTCTCAAGTTCTCACAGTTCAGAATTCTCACTCTTCTCTGATTCAAGCCTATTCTATAACATCCAATTCCTATACTATCCGTATTACGACCAATTCATATTAGGCTTATCAATCTTCCTATAATTCTACTCCAGATCAACATTACGGCACACTACCGACACTTTAGAGTTACTCTGAACCTTACTCAAACCAAACCAACACCAACAGTCAATCAACAATGGCAACATCAAACATTCGTACATCATCATATACATATTATTCCAAAGTCATCACTTAAACAATCTATCGACACATCAAAAAGGTCACACAGAACTTCCCTAAAACCGTAAACCCAACCTATACGCCAAATTAACCAAAAACAACAATTCACCAACACTCAACATATTTCAATCCATCAACATCAACATAACTCAACAAACAATAGCATGTCAATATAAAACTTCATCAACGATACATTCCTACGGGGTTAAGGAATCCCCACTACCCTATACATGTATATACCATTCCCAATCAAGTTTCTCCCCCCTTACCTTGTTAATCGGTTGATCGATGAAATTCTTCCTGGATTTGGTCTCTTGGCCTCCTCTTTTCTTTCCGTTCTTCGTTCCCTTTTTCCTTCGTTCTTCTCACTTCTCTCGTTCTTTCCTCTTCTCTCTTTCTATCGCTCTATCGTGTTATTTTCTCTAATACTTCCCCATCCCTTCATATTCTATTTTCCTTTTTATTTCCTATCCCAATAATAATAATAACTAATAAAAATAATATAATAATAATAATAATAATAACTAATAAAAATAACATAATAATAATAATAATAATAATAATAATAATAATAATAATAATAATATTATTATTATTATTATTATTATTATCACACCAATTTCCCACGATCTATGGTAATCCCTTTTCTCTCTATTCCAACTTTTCTAATATCTCCTTGCTACCCCTTCATATTTCCTTCCTCACGGTTTCTATCATGACTTTTCATATTTCCATTCTAACTTCCCAATAACCCTTCCACCTCTTATTTTACTTATTTCAACCACTAATATTCCCAATAATAATTCTAATATAATAATTATAATAATCATTATAATAATAATAATAATAATAATATAATATAATACTATTATAATATCATAGTAATATTCAACATAATAATAATAATAGTAATACACCCAACAATAATTATAATTATAATAATAATAATACTAATGATAATAATAACAATTATATTAATACTAATAATAAAATAATATGAATAATAATAATCTTAATATTAATAATACTAATATAATATTACTAATATTAATAATACTAATCATAATAATACTATTAATAATAATAATAATAATAATAATAATATTATTATTATCTCACCAAAATAATAATAATAATAATAATAATAATAATAATAATAATAGTAATAATATTATTATCTCACCAAAATAATAATAATATTAATAATACTAATAAATATAATAATATATAATAATAATACCCCCACCAATATTACTATTATTCATTATATTATCATATTCACACCAAAAATCATAATAATATAATAACTATATTAATAATAATATTATATTCTCCATATTAATAATATTACTACAAATATTAATAATAATCATAAATATAATAATAATAATAATAATAATATTAATACCACCACCAATATTACTATTATTTCTTATATTATTATAAACTCACCAAATTACCACCAATGATCTCCCATCTCAGGGACACCCACCAAACATCATCAAATACACCCTACAAAAGGGCACATCAACATATAATATTTAAAATAATAATAAAATGACTAAATAATTAAAATGGGTGTTACAACTCTCCCCCACTTTAATTATTTTCGTCCTCGAAAATTATGTGATGGAAATAATTCTGGATACGCTCCCCGCATCTTTTATTCCAATTCTCAGGTCACACTGCCTTCTGCAGCACCTCCCCATACTACTTTCACCAAAGATATCTCCTCCCTTCGGAGTTGTTCCTCGCTCGCCAAAACGAACTAGCAATGCCTCAACAATCGGAATATTTTTCACTTGTACATCATCCACCTGGTTCAATGTACTTTCTCGACTAAGACACATGAAACATATCATGCCAATTCACAGCGACAACAGAAAAACAGTCTAACATGTTACTCCTCCCATGCCTCCGCTGCGCCACTCTGATATAACTACAGAACACGTGCGAACTTCTGAGATTTCGAAGCTCGACCAACACCAGTCACCGGCGTGACCCTCAAAATACATATTGCCTCGGATCCTCTCGATCTTCTCAGCCATCTCAAGCATAATCTTCAAGTCTGAGTACAACACTCTCACTCGATTTATTTCAACACAGGAGAGTCCTACACTCCCTATCTCACCAAGCCACATATAGTGCCATTCCGACACTAGGATGGTAACCGTTATTATAGGTAACTCAATCAACGATAATTAATCATCCCACGCTCCACCTTGATCCGACACCCAAGCTCTCACCAATTCTCTACAGACTCAATAGTCCTCTCTGACTGACCATCAGTTTGCGGATGATAGGTCGAACTCAGCTTCAACTTAGTACCCGAAGCTTCCTGTAAGCCCCTCCAAAATCTCAATATAAACCTCAAATTTCCATCTGACACAATATTCGTCAGTATCTCATCCAACTTCACCACTTTCTCAATATGCATCTCGTATATCCTCAACACGGAATAGTTAATCCACTCCTAACAATTCAAATTAAAATTATGTCTTTACAAATTCTTTGGAAATCTCAACACCAATTTCGTGAAAATACTACCTGATTTCCACTCTAGAATATTTAACGACTACATCAGACTCAACAGTCTCTGATGTTCACTCTTCGAATTCCGACAATTCTAACTAGCATATTCCACCTCTCCTTATCCATGGTCTCAAAAACAATCTACTCAAGTTCGGTTACTTCTTCATAGCACCGAGATGGATACTCCATTTACCTCAATGTATTTCTTCACGAGTACTCCTACTCCCTTTAACAACATCTGATATACATACTCTATCATAACACCTCGTGGTATTATTTCCACAAACCCGACAATCCACTCTTCGACTCTAATTTATCAATTTCAACTAATTCACTATTCAATCCAGATTTCTGACTTTCTCGATTCTTCTCAAGGATATCACTAGTCAGATCTTAATAATAAAAGCTTAACTCCATAAGAAGTATCCTTACTCACAAAACGCATATTATGAAATTTCTCAATCAGTTCTAACTCTTTTCACCATCATCTTCGGTATATGCAAATATTTCTAACTCACTGCATCATCTACCATGTCCGCTTTACTCGAATGGTAATTCAACTCGAAGTCGTACTATTTTCGAAGTCCCAATTATTTCCTATGCCTCATATTTGTCTTATTCAAATTAAACAAACACCTTAAACTCTTAAGATCACCAAACATCTCCGATCTCAGTCTGAACTTTTGAAGACTCCGACTCCAGTACAATCACAATAGTAACCAACTCTAAATCACTGGTCGGATGATTTCTCTTATACACTTCAAGTTGCCTTTTGCATAATTGAAACTCGCTGAAGTTGTCTTTAGCAAATCCCCTAATTATATCAACAAGCATCACAAACACCACAATTAGTTCTATCGGATTCGGCAGAACTTTCCTTACGGAAGTATATCACCGCTCTTTTTCCAACACTGATAACTCCAGTTCCTTATGCTCAACATAATCCTCTATACACTTCGAATACCTTAAAATATCATTTATTAACACAACCATTGCCTTATATAAATAATTAAAGAAGATCCCATGCCAAGTGGACAAACAAGTTGTGAGTTATAGCGGGAACACATACCGTACCGCCCGTCCTTACCACAAAATTCAAACACACTTCATCAATAAATAGCTTAAATCTATGTCAATACTTCACCATCTCATAGATAATTTGAATAGCTTTCCAACGCTTCGAACCGCGCGTCATTCCGAGTTACGGTTCTCCCGTTACGGCAAAAACACCAGAATAACATTTTCTGCCCAGGACCCCTTCGCCAGGCGAACACCGCAGCGAATATGGACGTTCGCCAGTATGCTCGCCAGGCGAACATGACAGTCCCAAAATCCTCTTTTCGACCGTTACCCGACTTTCGAGTGTCCGATTTCGATTCCGTAAAAAGCTGCGATCTTGGAATTTAACGTACAACAACAATTTTATACTTAGGAAGCCATCCAACACATTTTAAATCCATGAATAATTTAAAACTCAATTACTTCCAATCTCAACAGCAGATCTTTGAGCCTCCTAATACGATAGAACTTTTGACCTTCGTCCCATCCACCACAAGAACTCTACTCGAGATCACATGACCAAGGGACTCACATCCCTCGATCAATTGTTCCATCAAATCATTAACTCTTGGAAGCGAACACCTATCCTTGATAGTCACCCTGTTCACTTATCTATAGTTCACCCAAAGCTTCACAAAACCTTCTATCTGTCTAACCAACAAAATTGGTGCACATTACGGTAGCACACTCAAACAAAAGAACCTCTCTCCTAGAAGGTCTTCAAGTTGACTCTTCAACTTCTCCAATCCCAACGAAAACACACCATATGGAGTCACTAATATCGGACTCGTTCCAACAACAAAGTCAACGTGTGAGCTTTACTTCACACTCCGATAGTAAATCACCTACCTCATCCGGAAACCTCCGGCAATCGCAATTAATTGACAAATCCCAATTTTTCTCACTTTCCTTCTCATTCCAAGTTTCAGTCAAAATAGACACTTCAACACCGTCTTACGCCAAATTCCTCAAAATAATCCCTTAAGCACTTAGCTTAACTCAAGACTATACACTGCTCACGCCACCCAAGCTTGCAAGATACGTTTATCCCATCCAACACAATCCCGTCCACTATTAACAAGAGATTAAGGGTGATCAGTTCCTCAATTTGTTAATAGACAGCCGAAATCATGATGGGGTACAAACCATCTTTACCAAACTATAATATCCCTCCTCAACACACTAAGCCACCACACTGTAGCTTTTCAGAGAAATACAACTTCTCCCCCACTGGAATCATTCCACTTCTACCAATGAAGTTAACCAACAACATGTACCGACAGTGTTTTTACACACATGTCGCATACCAGGAAACAATAACACTAGACAACATTGGCCGGACGGACCGACCTGCTCTGATACCAATTGTAACACCCCACTTCCCAAATTAAATAAAATATAAACATTATAAATAAACATCAGAGTTTTCCCCAAAATAGTGGGATATCACATCACCAAATTTTTATAAAAATACTTTATTAATTATTCTCAAAAATAATACAGCGGAAAACATTATTCCAACATTCTCGGCCATCCGCCAAATTTCGTAAAATCTTTATTATTATAATTCACAAAAAAAAAGTGATACGTCACAGGATTACAATAAGTTTGACATAAAACAATTAAAACACCCATATCCCGTGTTACGTATCAGAGCATCCTAGACTCGACTGGCACACCACCATCCAAGCTATCTAAGTACCTGGATTATCTGTACTTCCGGAGAAGCACAGACACAACAACAACCAAGGGGTGAGAAAACATGATCAAAAATATATTGGTAATGTAATACATGTAAACAAGGTAGTAAAACACACCAACACACCAATATTCACCCCAACAACTCCATATAACGAACCTACTGTTCAAATTACAATATAACATATTATAATGCAAATATGCAACTCAACACCATGCATGCGGTACCGACTCATTGGTTCATTCAATCGAACCTGGATAGATCACTTACGCTCCTCCTGAGACATGATCTATCCCCCACCATTCTCCACCAAGGAGTACGGATGAATCACTTACGCTCCTCCTGAGACATGATTCATCCCACCAAAACACCATGATATGCACACACCAATGCATAACTATCATATTTAGGCACACTAAGTGCACACGATCCTCCTGATCATATCATCATACATCAATGCATATATGTGTAGATATATTACACCAACACCATATAAATCAATCGGATAGTAAATAAATTCATACTATAACACCATATATAACCACATCCCAACACCCGGGAACACACGATCCTACTGATCACTACATACATATACGTTAACCAATTGTTCACCAACAATATCAAGGAAAACGAGTACCATCACCAAGTAAACAAGTTCATACTTTATCACCAAGATATAAACACGTCCCACCACTCGGGAATACACGATCCTACTGATCACTACACCATGCTCCGCATGATTCATACACCAACTAATTATCCATTTAAATAATTAGTAACGGAAATCACATACTATCACCGAGTACTCACTCTATAACACTCAATCATCTCCCCTATAATCAACAAAGTCCAAGGGCACTACACTCTTAGCGCACACAGTATAACAGCATAGAAAAACCCCATTCTGCTACGCTCGCTACACCCTCGCTAGGCGAGCTCCCAGCGAATGCTCGCTACCTGTTCGCTTAGCGAACCTCCTTGCAAAGGCAAACAGAACCTACTAGACTCACTCGCTACCTCACTCGCTAGGCGAGCACCTAGCGAACGCTCGCTGCCTTCTCGCTAAGCGAAGTGCTAGCGAGTTGCCTGCGACTTCTCAAGTTCTCACAGTTCAGAATTCTCACTCTTCTCTGATTCAAGCCTATTCTATAACATCCACTTCCTATACTATCCGTATTACGACCAATGCATATTAGGCTTATCAATCTTCCTATAATTCTACTCCAGATCAACATTACGGCACACTACCGACACTTTAGAGTTACTCTGAACCTTACTCAAACCAAACCAACACCAACAGTCAATCAACAATGGCAACATCAAACATTCGTACATCATCATATACATATTATTCCAAAGTCATCACTTAAACAATCTATCGACACATCAAAAAGGTCACACAGAACTTCCCTAAAACCGTAAACCCAACCTATACGCCAAATTAACCAAAAACAACAATTCACCAACACTCAACATATTTCAATCCATCAACATCAACATAACTCAACAAACAATAGCATGTCAATATAAAACTACATCAACGATACATTCCTACGGGGTTAAGGAATCCCCACTACCCTATACATGTATATACCATTCCCAATCAAGTTTCTCCCCCCTTACCTTGTTAATCGGTTGATCGATGAAATTCTTCCTGGATTTGGTCTCTTGGCCTCCTCTTTTCTTTCCGTTCTTCGTTCCCTTTTTCCTTCGTTCTTCTCACTTCTCTCGTTCTTTCCTCTTCTCTCTTTCTATCGCTCTATCGTGTTATTTTCTCTAATACTTCCCCATCCCTTCATATTCTATTTTCCTTTTTATTTCCTATCCCAATAATAATAATAACTAATAAAAATAATATAATAATAATAATAATAATAACTAATAAAAATAACATAATAATAATAATAATAATAATAATAATAATAATAATAATAATAATAATAATAATAATAATATTATTATTATTATTATTATTATTATTATTATTATCACACCAATTTCCCACGATCTATGGTAATCTCTTTTCTCTCTATTCCAACTTTTCTAATATCTCCTTGCTACCCCTTCATATTTCCTTCCTCACGGTTTCTATCATGACTTTTCATATTTCCATTCTAACTTCCCAATAACCCTTCCACCTCTTATTTTACTTATTTCAACCACTAATATTCCCAATAATAATTCTAATATAATAATTATAATAATCATTATAATAATAATAATAATAATATAATATAATACTATTATAATATCATAGTAATATTCAACATAATAATAATAATAGTAATACACCCAACAATAATTATAATTATAATAATAATAATACTAATGATAATAATAACAATTATATTAATACTAATAATAAAATAATATGAATAATAATAATCTTAATATTAATAATACTAATATAATATTACTAATATTAATAATACTAATCATAATAATACTATTAATAATAATAATAATAATAATAATAATAATATTATTATTATCTCACCAAAATAATAATAATAATAATAATAATAATAATAATAATAGTAATAATATTATTATCTCACCAAAATAATAATAATATTAATAATACTAATAAATATAATAATATATAATAATAATACCCCCACCAATATTACTATTATTCATTATATTATCATATTCACACCAAAAATCATAATAATATAATAACTATATTAATAATAATATTATATTCTCCATATTAATAATATTACTACAAATATTAATAATAATCATAAATATAATAATAATAATAATAATAATAATATTAATACCACCACCAATATTACTATTATTTCTTATATTATTATAAACTCACCAAATTACCACCAATGATCTCCCATCTCAGGGACACCCACCAAACATCATCAAATACACCCTACAAAAGGGCACATCAACATATAATATTTAAAATAATAATAAAATGACTAAATAATTAAAATGGGTGTTACATTGGGTACTGAGGTTATATTCAGCTGCAGTGGGTTTCCAAATGTGCCTTTGATTGGAAGAAAGGGTTGTATCAACTATAATCCATCTCTACTTGTCAGACAGCTTGCCTATGCTTTGAGAGTTCCACCAACAGATGAAGAGGTGCAGGAATCTCTGTACCTCACCGGTCTTCTAGAGGGGGATATGTTATCTAAGCTTTAGCACACCTGGAATGATATCAGTAGACGAGGGAAATCATTGTTGGGTAAAAGTAATAGTCAAGCTTACGCTCCGTATGTGACCTGGATCAGGACCAGAGCAGAGACCATAGGGATGCCTTTTCCACCTGCTAAGCAGGAGTGTCCTCCAGTGGTGGAAGAGCCTACTATCGTGTCTATTCAGCAGTATAATCATGTGTTAGCTGAGAGAGAAGAGCTGAAAAAGGCCAATGAAGAGTTGGAGAAAGAGTTGGCACAAATTAGAAGCGAGAGAAACGAAGCCGTCCACTCCTTGAAGAAGCAGACAGAGTTGGTGAACAGGTTGGGTACGGACTTGACTAAGCAGATAGCTGATCGTGAGCGTTTGGGTTTGGACTTCAAATCTGTCAATGATGTATTGGCCACCAAGAAACAGAATTTGGATGAAACATATCGGAGAATTTCCAAGTTCAATCAGCAGTGGAATGCCACCATAGCCAACAACAAAGAAAGGGAGGACAAACTGAAACAACAGATTTCCAAATTGAAGGCTAGTGAAAAGATGTTTGATGAGGAAACTGCTCGTAGATATGCCACTGAAGACATGCTGAACAAAGCTCTCGCTAACTTGAAAGATCGCAAGCAGAGGTTCGAGTCTAAGAAGCGAAACTTAGAAGATTGTTTTGGCCAGGGAGCATGGGAAGATTCAGTTGAAGGTCTCCAGTGCACTATTATGCAGAGAGAGTTGCTTGTTGAGGGGTTACTCACTCGACCTGATCACCCCAAGACAAAAGAGTTGCTAGAAGAGTTTCGTGCCCGTTGTCGCACTTAATTATCTTTGTAACCTTTTGTTTTTTCTGATTCTTGCTGTAGGCTGACCATCACCAGGCTTGTTGGTTGAGGTCATGCTATTGATTCCCTGTGTATTCATTGACTTTGTACTGCTGCCTTGTTGGCCCATCTATATATGAGATGTTATTTCAATGACTAGATCCGGACTTCTTGTTATCAGCATTGGCACTCTGGCACTCGAATCGGGGAAAAATCTTCCTAATGCACAGACACACGTTTGCATATGCATAAATCATTTGCATAGCAGGTACCTTGTACCGTGTTTTCCTAACCCTCTGTTGATGCAGGTTTCAGGATTGCCGATCAGCGAATTCATCGCTACTCTACCATAAGCAACTGCAAGAAAGCCATGGATCAAATGTAAGTTGAGATGCAAGAGATGCGCGACAGGATGGCGCAGTTCATGCAAGTGATGGAAACTGTGGCCAAGGGCCAGGAGCAGCTGCAGACTTTGGTGAAGCCTCTGATTGATAGGGTTGAAAGTCAAGGTGTGCTACATGGCGGAATTGATACTGATCCTCCTCACGGCGAGACTCTCCAAGCTGGTGATGCTATACCGGTGGTTGCCCCCAATATGACTGAGAACGGTAACAGAGTTGGGAATGGGAATGTGACTGGTAACGGTAATGGGCATGTGGAAACTAATGGAAACATTGGTGCTGGGAATGCTGGTTTCAATGTTGGCATTGGGAACGTTGGTCTTGGTGCTGGGAATACTGGTATGGGTATTAGTGTTGGCAACGCTGGTTTTGGTGGTAATCAAAGCTATGGCAATCAGGGTTACGGAAATTAGGGTTATGGCATTCAGGGCTTCGGTAACGCAGGTTTTGGCAATGCAAGCAACAATGGTGTTTGAATGGGTGCTCACAATGCTGCTTTTGGGCCAGGTGCTGGCAATCAGGGTTTTGGTAATATAGGGTATGGTCCCAGGATCAATCAGGCTGGTTTTGATCCCAATACTGCTTATGCTGGGTATGGTAATAAGGATTCTCATTGGGGCGAAGATTGTCAGGAAGATGCTTTCCCTCTGCCAGGCAAATATCTTGAGATGCCCACTGACAGTGATAGAAGGTTTAGGTTGTTGGAAGAACAGATGAGGAATCTTGCTAATCAGAATTCCACGGGGTTGGACGTGGCTAACATGGGATTGGTTCCTGGCTTGAAGGTGCCACTAAAGTTCAAAGCGCCCACCTTTGACAAGTATAAGGGGGATACTTGTCCGAGAGTTCACGTGCGATCTTACTATCGGAGAATGTCCGCCTACTCGGATGACGAGTAGATGCTGATGCATTTTTTCCAGGACAGCCTGTTGGGACCGTCATTGGAATGGTACATGGGGTTAGATCCTACTCAGATTGGTAGCTGGAAGGAGTTGGCAGAAGCTTTTGTCAAACATTACCAATATAACAGCGACCTTGCGCCGAACAGGGTCCAACTCCAAAATCTTTCTCAGAAGAATGAAGAGAGTTTCAAAGAATACACCCAGAGGTGACGTGAGCTTGCAGCCAGGGTGCACCCACCCATGGTGGAGCGTGAGTTGGTGGATATGTTTGTGGGCACTTTCTCGGGGCAGTATTATGACCGGCTTATCAATTGTACGACGAGTAACTTTTCCGAGTTGATACTCTTGGGAGAACATATCGAGAATGGTGTTAAGATTGGTAAGATTCAAGCATGAGAGTCAACCTCAGCTGGAGGTGGTAAAAAGGCTTTTGGGAACAAGAGACAGGGGGATACCAATTCAGTATACATCTCTCGAGGAAGAGGTAGAGGTCGAAACCAATACCGTCAGCAGCAGATTGCTAGCGTGACAATTCCTGTGCCTTAACAGCAACAACAACAGCCACAGCAGCAACAAGGACGACAAAATGCTGCTCCACAGAGATATCAAGGTCGGGATAGGACTGTGAAGAGAGTATTTGATGCGCCTCCGTTGTCGTATGCTCAGCTTCTTCCAACTTTGTTACAGCTGCAGCTGGTTGAGAAAAGGATGTTGGCTCCGTTAAAGGGCACGCCTCCTTTTGGTTATGACACTAATGCACATTGCAAATTCCACTCTGGGGCTCCCGGTCATAGCATTGAGAATTGCCATGCTTTCAAGCACAAGGTGCAAGATTTGTTAGATAGCAAGGCTATAAACTTCGGTAATGAGACACCCAATATTGAGAAGAATCCGATGCCAACTCACGGATCTGCGCAGGTGGGTGCAGTTTTGGAAGATGCTAGTCTGAATCTGGTCATGAATGTGGATGAATTGAAGACACCTCTAGGTTATGTCAAAGGCAGATTGCTGAAAGGGGAAGTGTTCCCTGGTTGTGATGCTAATTGTGTTGATTGTTTGGCCTGGCCTGAGGGTTGTGATAACTTGAGAAGAGGTATTCAAGGGTTGATTGACGAAGGTACGCTGCAATTTGACCGTACTGCGGAAGAAAAGCCTGTTGAGGCAATAGCTGAAAGGCAGGGCGAAGTTGCAACGATTACGATCCCGTTTAAAACCGTCACGATATCAACGCCTCCCAAGCGGCCGACTATCACAATAACCAAAGCTGGACCTATTCTGTATGAAAGCACTAAAGCCATCCCTTGGAATTACGGGGCGTAAGTTTACTGCAATGGGGAGAAGATTAACCTGGCAAGCGCGCCGGTAGGGTCAATTGACAACCTTGTGGGGGCAGGGGGCATAACCCGCAGTGGCAGAATCTTTGCGTCGCCAGAAGTAGAAGCTGAGAGAAATTCCCGAGGGAAGGGTAAAGTCGATGAAGGAGGACCTTCTCAAGAGAAGGAAAAAGAGGCTTTGACCAAAGATATGGAAGAATTCATGAGATTAATTCGGAAAGAGAGACTATAAGATTGTCGACCATCTGCAGCAAACGCCTTCCAAGATCTCGATTTTGTCATTGTTGCCTATGTACCCCAGGAGATATCCGTGAATCAGCTCGAAGGAGTGATTGCGCACGTGAATGCGGGGCATGGCCTTGGCTTTACAGATTTTGATTTGACACCCAGGGGTCGCAACCATAACAGTGTGTTACATATTTCTGTTGAGTGTAGGGGCTCTGTTATGTCTCATGTCCTTGTTGACACTGGTTCATCCTTGAATGTTTTGCCCAAGAAGGCGTTGTTGAAGCTAGATACCCGAGGTATAATCTGCACGCCTAGTGACTTGGTAGTGAAGGCTTTTGATGGGACTAGAAGGTCCGTGTTTGGAGAGTTGACTTTGCCAATCCAGGTTGCTCCAGAGATGTTCGACACCGTGTTTTATATTATGGACATACAGCCAGCTTATAGCTGCTTGCTTGGACGACCGTGGATTCACGCTGCAGGGGCTGTGACGTCTACGTTTCACCAGAAGCTTAAGTATATGGTCGGTGGTAGCATGTCACCATATGTGGGGAGGAGGAAATCCTGGTTAGTCACCTGTCGTCGTTCAAATATGTCGAAGTGGATGGAGAGATCCATGAGACATTGTGCCAAGCTTTTGAAGGAGTGCAGATCAGAGATAAATCTCCTGTCATAAGCAGTGGGCCAGAGGTGGCTATGTCGTCGTACAAAGATGCCCAAGCGATAGTTCAGGCTGGGGAGACCAAAGGTTGGGGTCAAGTTCTGGAGATTCCTGTTAAGCAGGACAAGTTCGGTTTAGGGTATCGCCCGTCATCGTCATCTTCTTCGCAGAGCGCGCCAAGGTTCAAAGGACCGATTGTGTTTACTCCAGGAGGAGTCAGTTTTGAACGGATCAATGTTGTGTCTGACAGTGAGGATGGAGACAGCGAATGTGACATGGATTCGTGGATCAAGCCCAGCGAGCCAGGACAGAGCCTATGCAACTGGTCTATCCAGGACTTTATTCAAGTGACGCCGAAACAGTAATGCCTTGTTTTTTCGATTATTGTACAATCCTGTCTCCTACCCGGGACATAGTGATTTTATTTCAGGGCCTACTTGCTTATGTGTATGCTTTGTTTTAATCATCAAATAAAGGCGTTTTCCTCATGTAAATCTTGTGATCCCTGTTTTTCTATTTTTATTTTTACAATAAAATGGTAATGTGGTTGTATGCTTCGTTTGCATAACATTTGAAGCATTTAACCATTTCTCTTGCAGGATCCATATTTCAGATGACACCGATCAAGATCTCCCTATGACTCGCTTCAACTTTGAGCATCTGATATTTCAAGCCGAAGAAGAGATTGTTGAGGATGACGACTTACCAGAAGAGCTGACTCGTCTTTTGAAACAAGAAGAGAGAATCATTCTGCCTCATCAGGAGGATATTGAGATCATTAATTTGGGTTCGGAAGAAGTTGTCAGGAATGTCCGGATAGGGGCTGCGTTGCAATGCGATATCAAGCAGAGACTTGTCAAGATGCTTCGAGTGTATAGTGACAGCTTTGCTTGGTCTTATGAAGATATGCCTGGGTTAGACACTGATATTGTGGTCCACCGCTTGCCATTACGCGAAGATTGTCCGCCGGTCAAGCAAAAGCTCAGAAGAACGAAACCAGATATGGCCGTAAAGATTAAAGAGGAAGTACAGAAACAGTGGGACACTGGTTTTCTAGCTGTTACAACTTACCCTCCTTGGGTCGCCAATATAGTACCTGTACCAAAGAAAGATGGTAAGGTGCGGATGTGCGTTGACTATCGGGATATGAACAAGGCGAGCCCTAAGGATGACTTCTCGCTTCCTCATATTGACGTGTTGGTCGATAACACTGCTCAATTCTCTGTGTTTTCCTTCATGGACGGTTTTTCAGGCTATAATCAGATTAAAATGGTGCCGGAGGATATGGAGAAAACAACTTTTATTACCCCGTGGGGAACGTTCTGCTACAAAGTGATGCCCTTTGGTTTAAAGAATGCTGGGGCAACATATCAACGTGCTATGACGTCACTCTTTCATGACATGATGCATAAAGAGATTGAGGTCTATGTTGACGATATGATTGCCAAATCCCAGACGGAGGAAGAGCATCTGGTGAATCTTCTGAAAATGTTTGAGAGGCTTAGGAAGTTCATGCTGAGGTTGAATCCTAATAAGTGCACATTCAGGGTGAGATCTGGTAAGCTACTAGGGTTCATTGTTAGTGAAAAAGAAATTGAGGTTGATCCTGCTAAAATAAAAGCGATACAAGAAATTCCAGCGCCAAAAACAGAGAAAGAGGTTCGTGGATTTTTGGGGAGGTTGAACTACATTGCCCGGTTCATATCTCAGCTCACAGCCACGTGTGAGCCAATGTTTAAACTGTTGAAAAAAGATCAGGCAATTGTCTGGAATGAAAATTGTCAGAAGGCATTTGAAAGAATAAAAGAATACTTGCAGGAACATCCGATTTTGATACCCCCAGTAGCCGGGAGACCATTGATCATGTACTTGACAGTTCTTGAGAATAGTATGGGTTGTGTTCTCGGTCAACATGACGAGACTGGACGAAAAGAGAAAGCGATCTATTATTTGAGTAAAAAGTTCACAGTTTGTGAGTCCCGTTACTCAATGCTCGAAAAGACGTGTTGTGCACTTGCTTGGGCTGCCAAATGTCTGAGACAATACATCCTGAATCATACAATCATGCTGATATCGAAGATGGATCCGATCAAATACGTCTTTGAAAAGCAAGCACTTTCTGGAAGGATTGCCCGATGGCAGATGGTACTGACAGAGTATGATATACAGTATGTCTCGCAAAAGGCTATCAAAGGTAGCGTAATGTCAGAGTACCTGGCTAAGCAGCCAATCGATGATTACGAGCCAATGAAGTTTGATTTTCCTGACGAGGATATCATGTACTTAAAGATGAAAGACTGCGAAGAGTCGTTGCATGGTGAAGGTCCTGAGCCGGGTTCCCAATGGCAGTTGATATTTGACGGTGCTGTTAATTCATACGGAAGTGGAATTGGGGCAATCATTACTACTCCCCATGGGACGCACATCCCGTTCACTGCCAGATTGACGTTTCCAGTTACCAACAATGAGGCAGAATATGAGGCGTGTATCATGGGTCTCAAGGAGGCTATTGATTTGAGGATTAAAAACCTTGATGTGTATGGAGACTCCGCGCTAGTCGTGAACCAGATCAAGGGAGAATGAGAGACTCGTCAGCCCAATCTGATACCGTATATGAATTATGCAAGGAGGTTGTTTCCCTTCTTTAACAGAGTATAGTTTCACCATGTGCCACGGGCAGAAAATCATATGGCTGACGCTCTCACGACATTGTCTTCGATGTACAAAGTTAACTTTTGGAATGATGCTCCTAGAATCGTTATTTCTCGCATTGATAGGCCCGCCTTCATATTTGCTATTGAGGAAGCTTCCGATGGCAAGCCGTGGTATTTTGATATCCAGAATTTCCTAAAGAACCAAGAGTATCCGACTGGGGCATCCGACCGCGATAAGAAGACTCTTAGGAGATTGGCTGGCAATTTCTACTTGAATCCATATGGTGTTCTATACAGGAGAAACCATAATTTGGTGCTTTTGCGATACGTTGATAAGAAAGAAGCTAATCTGCATATGGAAGAGGTCCACAAGGTACCTTTGGCACGCACGCCGGCGGACACGATATGTCTCGAAAGTTGTTACGGGCAGGGTATTATTGGATGACGATGGAAAGAGACTGTTTCAAATTTGCAAACAAGTGCCATAAATGCCAGATTTATGCGGACAAGATTCAGGTGCTGCCGAGCCCTTTGAATGTTATGGCGTCCCCGTGGCCTTTCTCCATGTGGGGCATTGATATGATTGGGAAGATTGAGCCCACCGCATCCAATGGACATCGGTTCATCTTGGTAGCTATCGATTACTTCACCAAATGGGTCGAAGTAGCGTCTTACGCCAATGTTACCAAGCAAGTAGTAGCCCGGTTTATCAAAAAGGATATCATCTGTCGTTACGGCATTCCCGAAAGGATCATTACTGACAATGGTTCGAACCTGAATAACAAGATGATGAAGGAATTGTGCCAAAATTTCAAGATTGAGCATCACAACTCATCTCCCTATCGGCCCAAGATGAATGGCGCTGTCGAAGCGGCCAATAAGAACATCAAGAAGATAGTTCAGAAGATGGTTGTGACATACAAAGACTGGCACGAGATGTTGCCCTTCGCATTGCACGGTTATCGTACGATGGTACACTCATTAACTGGGGTAACACCTTTCTCACTAGTGTATGATATGGAGGTTGTCCTACCATTAGAAGTTGAGATTCCTTCCCTGAGGGTTTTGCTCGATGTCCAACTTGATGAGGTAGAGTGGATAAGGAATAGACTGAATCAACTCAGTTTGATGGATGAGAAGAGACTTGCATCTATCGCATATGGTCGGTTATACCAGAGCCGGATGAAGAAAGCTTACGACAAGAAGGTGCTCCCTCGAAGCTTTCAGATGGGCGATCTTGTGCTAAAAAAGATTCTCCCACCACAATCGGATCACATGGGCAAATGGACTCCCAACTATGAAGGTCCATATATCATTCGGAAGGTCTTCTCCAGATGAGCCTTACTATTGTCCACCATGGATGGCGAGGATTTTACGTCCCCTGTGAACTCGGACGCAGTTAAAAAATACTTTGCTTAAAGAGACCCGCTGGACAGAAAAAAAGAGAGTCCAGGCAAAAATGGGGCATCCCGGCGAACCAAAAAGAAAAAAAGAAAAGGTTCGGGCAAAAGTTAGGGATAAAATTGAAAAGATGTACACCCGCGAAGTCGAAAACTTGAGAAGGCGACTTCGGCAAAAAAGGGTATCCCGGTGAATCGAAAACCCGCAAAGGGCGATTCAGGCAAAAGTTAGGGATTGAAAAAGCAAATGACTTCGGTCCGAGGTTGATACCGCATTGCTTAGTGGTTTGGGAGAACTTGATGGTCGATTATCCAAGTCAGTCTCTTCCAAGGATGGAGTATCGGGTAAGCGTCGAAGTCAGGCGAGTCATAGGAGGATCAGCTCATGGTGTTCGTCTGTACCACGTTGCCGACATGTATACAAATTCCTTTGTACCTCTGTACATGTTTGTATTTATTTTTGTAGCTTCCTCATTTCAGGAGTTGCATCCATTGTACAAAGCTTTTCCTATTTACAGACCTGTTATCAATAAACGCATACTATTCAGTACTCGACATTTGTTCTTGTTTTAACTTTTACTGTTTTGTTTGTGGAAAACGCCGATGTTTTTGATAAACTTGCATGTGCATAAACTTGCAGGCCTCGGCCAATAATTGTTAAAAATTTGAATTGACTGAGCAATTGTCGTGGCTATTGACCTGGATATTTCCTTTTGTATAGGATATCTTGTTGTGGCTCATATTTTACAGGGTTGTTACCTTCGCAGCAAGCAGATAAGGGATTGTGTTTCCCCAGCCAGAGTCCCTTAACGTAAGAGCATGCTCTAGGTGATTCTATTCTTTTCCAACAGATGGAAGTCGCATCTTTATCCCCACAAGAGTTGGATGCGAGCTATTAAGCAATCAGGAAGTAATGTGCATCCCCAGTGATAATTGTGTGCATGTGTAATCCCCAGTGAAGTCCTCACAGGGCACAACCAAGTTGTCCATGGTTTGAAAAGATCATCCCTGTGCAGGATGGCTTTTTCTGTTTCTCCAGCAGGTTGTCTTTCCTCCAATAGGTTGATTATCCTTTGCAGAGTTCGTTACTTCGGATACTTCGAGCTATTCCCCACCAGGATTGTTGCTCCCCCAGCGGAGTCGGTTCGCCTTTCAGCATTTATTTTGCTCGAATAATTCTGTGATATCCGGTTATCCCTAGTGGAGTTAGCTTTGTCTTCAACATTTATTTTCCTGAAGCGCTTCTGTATCCAGCTTTTCTCCAGCAGCCAGTGCCTGAGCCTGCATTTGCGTCATATCTGCATTGCATAGAAATTTACCCAAATGTGTAGCATTCCATCTTATATGGAGCATTACGCCATTGTCAAACATATGCATTTTGAAACATAAGCCAAGTTGGTTACCTCTTTGTTTCAGGCGTTCTTCCCTGCAGGTAATTGGAATTCTTGTTCAGGATGGTTTTCGGATATTCAAATCTTGGCATGAGATGTGTGATGATAATGTTCGTCCTGTCATGTGTTCCCTCATCAGAGTTGCTTGATTAAGTTGCTCTTCTTCCCCGGTGGAGTTTTCTTTAAACAGCTTCATAATTAGACTTTGAAGTTGTTTTCAGAAATTCCCTAGCGGAGTTTTCCTCGGGTTGCTGTCACGTCAGCATTTCAAAAGAAAATTTTGGGGATTAGACTGTTGAGGTCAGTACTCGTCGTCAAGGTTAATGTCTGGTAGTTGACGTCAGAATTTCCCCGGCAGGGTCCTCCCCAGATTGCTGTTACGGCTTTATAATTAGACTTTGGAGTTGTCATCAGCATTACAGCTGCTTCATAATTAGACTTTGAATATGTTGTCAGAAATTTCCTCAGAAGAGTTCTGAAGGGCTTCATGATTAGACTTTGGAGTTTGACAGAGTTTTCCTTGAATTGTTGTTGTTAGAAATTCCTCGACAGAGTTTCCTCGAATGGCTGGAACGGCTTCATAATTAGACCTTGAAGTTTGTCGCCAGCATTGAACGACTTCATAATTAGACCTTGGAGTTGTTATCAGCATTACGCGGCTTTATAATTAGACCTTGGAGTTGTTATCCACATGAAACAGCTTCATAATTAGACTTTGGAGTTTGTTATCGGCATTACGCGGCTTCATAATTAGACTTTGGAGTTTGTTATCGGCATTACATGGCTTTATAATTAGACTTTGGAGTTGTTACGTCAGCATTACACGACTTCATAATTAGACTTTGAAGTTCGGCAGATTTTCTTCGAGTAGCTGTTACGTCAGCATTGAACGACTTCATAATTAGACCTTGAAGTTGTTGCCAACATTGAGCGGCTTCATAATTATACCTTGAAGTTGTCGTCAGCATTGCAGACGTCATAATTAGACTTTGGAGTTGTTGCCAGATTTTCCCCGCAGAGTGGCTTGGAAAAGGAAGATCCCGGATAGTACGAGGATGACGCACTTGACGTAGTGCCCACTTATTGTAGCGTATAATGTGGATTCAAAGCCTGTGGCGTCACACTGGTGGTTGATGTTGAAACTAGTTTCTTTATCGGATGATTGATCAGTTGTTGCCGTGACAACCAGATTCAATTTTCTGGATCTTTTTCCTCAAGCAGTTTGTGCAATTTATCTTCTTTGGTTGGAAAATTTCTGGGTTTTCTGGTATTCAACCGTCTTCTAACTCGATTGTTCGAAAGCCGTTCGCTTTTCATCCAGTCGGGTCCAAGCCGCTTGAATAGGGGCAGCTGTTGCACCCCAAAATTTGCCTAACCTTTTCTTACTTGGTTTATGTTTCATTGCATGGACATATCATTGATCTAACATTTGCATAGCATAGCATTGTTCATTTGTGCAGGGGATCAAGTCTGGTTTATATCAAAATAGGAGCCTTTCTAGAGGTCTTATTCAAGTTTGAAGAGTCACCAAAGTTATCAGGAAGAGGCTTGTGTTCTTGAGAAGTTCAGTTGTTTGTATGGGGTTAATCTCCTAAGATGAGGACCAATTGAAGATCATCAGTGGGTTGTAGAGCCTTGATCAAGGAGAGAGTAGGTGGATAGAGCTCATAGAGTGCTTTGAGGGTCATGGTGGAGCTCAGACAAGTCATTATGCCAAGTGTGAAGAGCCACAGTTGAGGGTGTTGCAATTAGGGTTTTCATCTGAGTAACCCTAAGTCAACTGTGCAATTGAAGAAAATCAAAGCTCAATTCTAAGTCGTTGTAATCATGGATAGTTATGTTCAGATACATGAGATGATATTCCAAGATCAATGCAAGAAGAATTCAAAGTGTGAGGAGTTGCTAAATTAGGGTTCTCAGGGTAAAATCCCCTATTTGGTGCCTAACTTCAAGACCACTTATCTCAAGATACAAGTTTCATCTCCTCTTTTGGCCAACATGAAGCTTGTAGAGCATGCTCTTAGCTTTAATTTGAGTACTATAAGTCCTCCATTGGATTTATAGAACTCAAGTTATGACCCAGACAAGTTACAAGTCATCTGAGGAATGTGAACTTTGTCTGTGAAAGTTCACCAACTTCCAAGGAACGTTTGACCAAGAAGGGTGTTTCTCCTAAACATTTGGACAACATGAAAGTTGTAGGTCTTGATCTTAGCTTTCCTAATTGTACTAGAAGTCTTCCATCTGATTTGTAAAACTCAAGTTATGAGGTTTACAAGTTAGGGGTATTTTGGGAAAGTAAGATTATAGGTCATTTTCACCATCTTGCAAGCTTCAAATGAAATTTTGTTCAACACAACAAGCGTGGATCCCATCGAGTATGATGGACGTGAGGGGTGCTACTACCTTCCCCTTGCGTAACCGACTCCTGAATCCAGACCATGGTTGCGATGACCTTGTCTTATACCTTTTGCGTCAGGTTTTTCCGATCATTTCCTTTCCCGCTCTGAGGGATAAATAACAAAAGGTGGCGACTCTTCTGTTTTGCTGGCCTCGTTTCTCGCAGTAGCGACAAGAGAGAGTAAACAAAATCACAAAAACAACATCGTTGAGACTCGATCATCTCTGCGATCTCAAACTCAATCTCTCCGTTCCCTGTGTTCTTTAACTCATTTCGCTTTTTAGGTTCAGCTTTAATCTTCTTCTTCGCTTCGACATGGTTCTGTGGGTGGCGATTGGGTTTGTCAGTTTGAAGCAATTTTGGGTTTGAACAGTTGGAGGTTGAAGAAAGGGTTTATGGTGTTTGAGAAAGGTGTAGTGGTTTTATTTTGGTTGGCAAGGAGTGTTACGGTTTGGGGTTTTTGAAAGGCATACATATTTGTTTATAGATATGGTGGTTGATGGGTGAGAGCATGAGGATGTCGTTTTGATTCGGTTTGATATAGGGTTATTGTGATGTTGTTGGTTGATGTGGATTTCGATAGAAGAATTTGGATCTGAACTTATCCGGCAATGCACTCTTCATTTTGCATCCTCAATCTTCATTGTAGGTCAAAGTATGCAATGCTTTCCAATCTCACTTTATCGCTGGATTGAAAATGATGAAGAGGTTGGGGTCGGAGAAAACAGTGGAAGAAGTTGTTGTTGCTGCTTTGTCATATTGTTGCACAACTTGAATGGAAGAGGAATGTTAAAATGGTGGTGACAGGGTAGTGTTTTTTATGCGGTTTTAGGGAAGATCTGTTGAAAGCAGAATTGAATCATGTGAACTTTAGGAGTTGAGTGGTGGGTTTCTATGGTTGATGAAGAGTTTGATGTTGTTTCTCGTTGCCAAGATGTTGTTGATAATTTTTCTTCAAGTTTATGGTGATGAAGGTGGGAGTGGAAGTTTACTGAAAAAAATAGTGGAAGAGATGAGGATAGGTAAGGGTTGGAACCATAGTTTGAGAAGATTAAAGCGTCATGACTGAAGAGCTATTAAAAATCATCAAATTGTTGTTCATCTCTACACTTGGTGATTTTGAGTGTGAGTTGAAAGAAGAAGTGTGTTGTGACTAGTGGTTGATCACAAAGGGAGTATGTTGGAAAGGAAAGATGTTACAGGGGGAGTGCTTTATGTTAGAACACAGATTGGTGTTTAATTATATCTCTATGTTTTGATGATAACTCTAATGAAATTTTGTATTAAGAAAATATATACTCTAATTTTGTTCAAGTGTTTTTGTTTTAGATATTAAATTAAATATTCTTATGGAAGCAAAAATGCATTTGAACAGTAGTTGCACAAAGCTCTGAAGCATCAGAAGCAAGCCATCAAAAGACTCTGAGCGCTGCCAGAAGAGACTCTGAAGCAGAAGCTGCAGAAGACTCTGAAGCAGAAGCTGCAGAAGACTCTGAAGCAAAAGCTGCAGAAACATATGAAGCGTAGCTGAAGATTTTGTATGAAGAGTTTAAAGCATTGTTTCAGAAGACTCTGAATGTACTTTACGCTGCAAGTACAGAGGCTCTGATAAACAAGTATGCTCTGATCAGATCACTCACGTTGAAGCACTATTGTTGCAACTCTGATAACATTGAATCTGATCTAAAGAACCAGAAGCACATCAGTGGATCTGATGCTGTTTACGATTGAAAAGATGTCAGCACGTGAATAGACTTGGTACTATTCTCAACGTCCTCTCCAACGGAACTATTCCTGATTTGTGATAGACACAAGGATTCAGGCAAAAGGCATTTCTCTGAACATTCTACTTCTGAGAAAGGAAAAGTCATGTGAAGACAAAAGGCTACAGCTACTCCACTTGCACAATCTTCAAGCATTGGACTTTCATCACTATAAAAGGACGTCTTCTACATCTTTTCAAAGTTGACGAAATTGAATCAATTGAAATTATTCTCAACTCTCATACAATCATTCAAAGCTGAAATAGTTTTATCTTTTGTTCTTAATCTAAGTGTAAAAATCACAGTTTGCAATATAGCTTTTTAGAAGCATCTTAAGAACTTGTTTAGTTTACATTAATTTGTAAAAGGTTCCTTGAGAAGACCAAGTTGTGGTCAGAATTTCTTGAGAAGACTAAGACAGTTGTTCTTAGTGGTTGACACTGTAATCTATTTAAATATAGTGGATTAAGTCCTTGTGGAGAAAGGCAAATCACCTTGATAGGGTGGATTGGATTAGTTGAGTTCAACGAACCAGGATAAAAATCTTATGTTGTTTTTATTGCCATATTTTTTCTAAACCCTTATTCAACCCCCCCTTCTAAGTGTTTTTCTCACCTTCAGTTGGCATCAGAGCTCCAGTTCTGTTAGTGCTCTCACTTCACCGTGAACAGAAAAGATCCAGTTGACAAAACTCTTGATATTTTGGATGATACATTATGGCTGAAGCTTCAACATCCAACAATAAAATGATATGAGGACAGAGATAGAATCAGCACTAAACCCCCTATGTTTGATGGGGAGAAGTTTGACTACTGGAAAGACAGGATTAAAAGCTTCTTTCTAGGATATGATGCTGACCTTTGGGATTTAGTCATTGATGGCTATGTTCACCCCACTGATGGGGATGGCAAAAAGATAGATAGAAAATCTATGACTGAAGCACAGAAGAAAGAATTCAGGAATCATCATAAAGAAAGAACCATACTACTAAATGCTATATCTCATACTGAGTATGAGAAGATTACTAACAGAGAAACAACATTTGGTATGTTTGAATCTTTAAAGATGACTCATGAAGGGAATTCTCAAGTCAAGGAGACCAAGGCTCTGGCGCTGATCCAGAAATATGAAGCCTTCAAAATGGAGGAATCTGAATCTGTAGAAGTTATGTTCTCTAGATTCCAGATTCTCACAGCTGGCTTGAAAGTTCTGGACAAGGGTTACTCCACTACTGATCATGTTAAGAAGATCATCAAAAGTTTGCCAATCAGATGAAGACCAATGGTCACTGCTCTGAAACTAGCAAAGGATATGAACAAGATCACGCTAGAGGAACTAATCAGCTCTCTGAGGAGTCATGAGATTGAACTAGAAGAAGACGAACCCCAGAAAAAAGGTAAGTCTGTTACTTTAAAGTCTAACAAATCTGTCAAAGCTTTGCAGGTTTTAGAAGAAAGTTCTTAAGAATCCTCTTCTGAAGAAGAAGATGAATTGTCCCTGCTGTCCAGAAGGATCAACAAACTTTGGAAGCATAAACAGAGGAAGTTCAAGAACTTCAAGAAACCAGATCAACGTAAAGAGTCTTCTGGACACAGAAAATCTAGAAAGAAAGAGGTTGTTTGCTATGAATGCAAGGAACATGGGCACTACAAGAATGAATGCCCAAAGCTTCAGAAGGAGAAGCCAAGAAGGAAGTCTGATCATAAAAAGAAAGTTCTGATGGAAACCTGGGATGATTCAGATGCATCTGAATCTTCATCAGACTCAGATGAGGAATGTGCAAACATGGCACTCATGGCTGACGTAGAAGACCATGCAGAAACATCTGGATCAGAATCAGAATCAGATTCTAAAGAGGTATATTCTGAACTTTCTAGAGCAGAGCTTATTGAGAGTTTTTCAAAAATGTTAGAAAACTATAGTAAGATTAAGCTCAAGTACAAGAAGGTTGAAAGCAATCTTGTATCTGAGAATTATCTTTTGAAATCAGAAGTTATTGAGCTCAAAGCAAACAATTTGAAAATTAAAAATGAATTAGAAAAAGCTCAATAAATTTCTGAAGTTGAAACTAAGTCAAAATCTAAAAACATTTTAGAAGAATATGACTATAGTTTTCAGAGATTTCTGGCAAGAAGCCTAGAGAGAAGCAAGATGGCTTCAATGATCTATGGTGTTAGCAGAAATAACAGGAAGGGTATTGGATATGAATCTTCTTTTGAGAAGGATTTAAATCCAACATCTGTTGATAAACTAATCATTAAGCATACTCCTATGTATTCTACTTTTAAGTTTGGTCATGTTAATGATATTAAACACACACCTTCTGGTCAGAACATTCCTGTGTTTAAACCTAAAGTTACTCAGAACAAACCTGCTGTCAAAAGACAAAAGTTCAGACAAAACTTTAAGGCAACTAACCCTAAAGGACCCAAAAAGATTTGGGTACCTAAAGACAAAATAATATCTGTTGCATACATCTTTAGCAGCAAAGTCAAAACACCAATCTTAGTACCTGGACTCTGGCTACTCACGTCACATGACGGGAAAAAGGTCTAAGTTCCAAAGCCTGGAACTTAGATCTGGAGGAGACGTCAAGTTTGGAGGGAACCAGAGGGGCAAGATAGTTGGCTCTGGAACTATTGGCAATGGTAATCTTCCTTCCATTACTAATGTTTTACTCGTTGAAGGATTAACGCATAACTTATTATCCATAAGTCAATTAAGTGACAATGGTTATGACATAATCTTTAACTAAAAATGTTGCAAGGCTGTCAGTCAAAAGGATGGCTCAATCCTATTTAATGGAAAGAGGAAGAACAACATTTATAAAATCAATCTTTCAGAACTTAAGGTTCAGAACGTAAAATGCCTTTTGTCTGTTAATGATGAGCAATGGGTCTGGCACAGAAGATTGGGGCATATTAGTATGAGACATATATCTCAGATTAATAAACTCAATTTGGTCAGAGGACTTCCTCAGTTGAAGTTCAACTTAGATGCTCTTTGTGAAGCATGTCAAAAAGGAAAATTTTCAAAATCCTCTTTTAAAACTAAAAATGTTGTTTCAACCTCAAGACCATTAGAGTTACTTCATATTGATCTGTTTAGACCAGTGAAAACTACTTCCATCAGAGGCAAGTAGTATGGATTAGTCATTGTTGATGACTACAACAGATGGACGTGGGTGAAATTCCTAAAATACAAGGATGAGTCACATTCTGTGTTCTTTGACTTCTGCAAACAAGTCCAGAATGAAAAAGATTTTAAAATTGGTAAAGTCAGAAGTGATCATGGAGGTGAATTTGAAAATAAATATTTTGAAAACAAATATTTTGAAAAATATTTTAATGAAAATGGCATTGCACATGATTTCTCCTGCCCTAGAACTCCACAATAGAATGGAGTTGTAGAGAGGAAAAATAGAACATTGCAAGAAATGGCCAGAACCATGATCAAAGAGACTAATCTGGAAAAACATTTTTGGGCAGAAGCAATAAACACAGCTTGTTATATTCAGAACAGAGTGTCTGTAAGACCTCTTCTGGAGAAGACTCCCTTTGATTTGTTTAGGAATAGAAAGCCCAACATTTCTTATTTCCATCCTTTTGGATGTGTATGTTTTATGTTGAATACTAAAGAGAATCTGAACAAGTTTGATTCTAAAGCACATAAGTGTTTCATGCTTCGGTATTCTGAACGCTCTAAAGGCTACAAAGTATACAATACTGAGACACAGATTATGGAGGAATCAATACATGTTAGAATTGATGATAAGCTTGGCAATCAAAAGCCAAAGCAGCTTGTTAACTCTGCAGATAGAGAAGTAATTCTCACAGACTCTAAAGACTCAGAGGCAGAAAAGGCTCAAGTGAAAGAACCAGAAGCAACGCCAGATGCAACTCTATTGGTTGCTCAGATGAATAATTTGAATATTTCTGAAGAACCAAATGTTAAGGGATCATCATCCAGAATCAAAGCCTCTCACCTAGAGGATGTGATAATTGGGAAGAAGGATGACCCTATCAGAACAAGGTCTTTCCTCAGATCATCTGTAACATCACTTTTTGGGTTGGTGTCTATCATTGAACCAACTTCTGTGGATGAAGCTCTCAATGATAATGAGTGGATACTTGCTATGCAAGAAGAGCTAAATCAATTCACCAGAAATGACGTTTGGGATCTGGTACCAAGACCAAAATGATTCAATATTATTGGAACTAAATGGGTCTTCAGAAACAAATTGAATGAGCAAGGAGAAGTTGTAAGGAACAAAGCAAGGCTAGTTGCTCAAGGGTATAATCAGCAAGAAGGAATTGACTACACAAATACTTATGCTTATATGGCCAGGTTAGAGTCTATACGCCTACTCATTTCTTTTGCTGCATAAAATAACATCACTCTTTATCAGATGGATGTTAAGAGTGACTTCTTAAATGGTATTATAGAAGAGGAATTTTATGTTCACCAACCTCCTGGCTTTGAGAATGATAAATTTCTAGAACATGTTTTCAAACATAAAAAATCACTCTATGGCTTAAAACAAGCTCCCAGAGCTTGGTATGAAAGGCTGAGTAATTTTCTTTTGGAAAAGAATTTTATCAGAGGAAAAATGGACACAACTCTCTTCTGTAAATCATTTAAGAAAGATTTGTTAATTTGTCAAATTTATGTAGATGATATTATATTTGGATATACCAATGTTACGCTGGGAAAGGAGTTTGCTCTTTCTATGCAGGCTGAATTTGAGATGAGCATGATGGGAGAACTCATATTCTTTCTGGGAATCCAAGTCAATCAAACTCCAAAAGGCACCTATATACATCAGACTAAGTATGTGAAGGAGCTTCTGAAGAAGTTTAATATTACTGAAAGCAAGTTGGCCAAAACTCCAATGCATCCTACAAGCATTCTTGGTAAGGAAGAGGTTAGTAAGAAAGTAGATCAAAAGCATTACAGAGGTATGATTGGATCTCTTCTGTATTTGACTGCTTCTAGACCTGATATTCTATTCAGTGTTTGTCTGTGTGCCAGATTCCAATCAGATCCTAGAGAATCACACTTAACAGCTGTTAAGAGGATTCTAAGGTATCTGAAAGGTACTACTAATGTGGGTTTGTGTTACAGAAGATCTGATGATTATAAATTAGTTGGATTCTGTAATGATGATTACGCTGGAGACAGAGTTGAAAGAAAAAGTACTTCTGGAAGCTGCCAGTTTCTTGGAAGTCATTTGATCTCTTGGTTCAGCAAGAAGCAACCCATTATTGCGCTTTCAACGATAGAAGTAGAATACATTGTTGCTGCTGGTTGTAGCACTCAGATGCTCTGGATTAAAAGTCAGCTAGAAGACCATCAGATCCATGAGGGTAACATTTCAATCTTCTATGATAATACTTCTGCTATATGTTTGTCTAAAAATCCTATTTTACACTCTAAGTCAAAACATATAGAGATAAAACATCACTTCATCAGAGACTATGTTCAAAAGGGAGTTATCAGTTTAAACTTTGTTGATAGAGATCATCAATGGGCTGATATCTTTACAAAACCCCTTGCTGAAGATAGATTTAAATTTATTCTGAAAAATATAAGTATGGATTTCTGTCCAAAATAAAATGTTTATCAGAAGTAATTTTTCTCAGATGAAAATGTTTTGACTCTGAAGTATTACATCTATTCTTTTTTTATTTGTTGTGTGCAAATCTGAACTAACAAACCTCAGAGGATCTAAACGTCGACTAACGTTTCATTTCTCAAAGAAGTTTCAGAAGCACATGCAAGAAAACACGTGTAACTCTGAATCTGAAAAGATGGAGTGCACAATACTGAATTGATGTTTGAGGTACTATTTTTGAATATTGAGTTTCTCGTTATCCCCCCAATTGTTAGAATCATTAACTGCTTGAAATGATTATATTCTTTTCATTAAATGCTAAGTACAAGCGTGTTGAACATGTGACTCTTGTGTGCCCTAATTTCTTCTATAAATGCCACAACTTTACACATTTCACACTTTTCACTCTCACGAACACCTTGTATGCATTTCTTCTTGTTTCATTGCTTTCATCTCTCTCTCAAACCCAAACATCTCTGTAACCCTAAATCTTCAAGAACATCAATGGCCACTTCATCATCAACATCTGCTCAGTTCCAATATTGAATGGCTGTTGTTTCTTCTTCAAACATGGGTGTTGTTGCGTTTAAGGAACCTATTAGAACATTACTTACACCTGTTGACAAGTTGGAAGTCTTGTGTGAATCCATTGTTAACTTTGAATCTTTTGCTGAAAATGGGTATGATCTTCGTCCCATTGTTGATGCACAGTGTTGAACCAAGTTCTTTGACAGGCTAATGGGACCAGTCTATCCTTGTTTGGTAAAGGAATTTTGGATACGTGCTTCTACTTGCCCTAAGTTCATTGTCTCTTATGTTCTGGGTAAAGAGATCATAATAATTGAAGATTTGATAAGAAAACTCATAGGGTATGAGGAAACTGATGGTGTCACAAATCTGCCAGCTGGGCGTGTGGATATGACTGATGTGTATAGAGAAGTTTGCTCTTCTAGAGAAGTCTCTAACAAGGTAAAGGATTTGAAGCCAGTTTACAGGATCTGGGCTAAGATTTTCATGGGTTGCATTCCTCATAGAAAATCTTCCAATTCTCCAGATTATGTTAACACTGATCAATTATACTTCATGTATTGTCTGAGTTAGAGCACAAAGGTGGATCTACCATATCTTCTGTTTAATCATCTGTGGACACATGTTAAACAGTCAAGGGAAGAGGTCAAAACCAAACATCAGAAGATAAGAAACTGGATTCTAATGGGAAGACTTATCTTAGACATTCTGACTGAGAATGGTCTTGTTGGTCATCTAGTAGAAGCTAGATTGAAGGAAGAGTTGGCTTCTGTAATTGGAAAACCCCTGAACGGGAAGAGTCTTCAGAGGATGAAAGTTGTAGAAGAAGTTACTTCTGCTCCAAAGAAAATAAACTCTGAAGAGGTCACTCAAAGAAGGATTCCAGTTGATAGTTTTCCTATGTTCTTTGCTAATGAACCAAGGGAGATTATTCTCAAATACATTGCAGAGTGTCTGAAGGATGGAACTCCTCTACCAGCAAATCTGGTTCAAAAAGCAGGTGAACCTGCACCAGATCTTTATAAGGCCAGAAACAAGAAGAAGAGAAAGGTTGCTGAAGAAGGATCTTCTAAACCCAAAAGGAAGGCTACTGGTGAAGCTGCTGCTGTCAAACCCAAAAGGGTCAAGAAGAAAAAGGTAAATCCTCCAGAGGCAAGTTTAGATTCTATTATTGAAACTGTCAAAGAGGTATTAGCATCTGATCAAACTCTCCATGAACCTTTACCCTCACCTTCACCTTCTCCTCCTCGTGTTTCTAAACCTAAGAAACCTTCTGTTATAGTTTCTTTTGTACCCCAACCTCCAGCAACTCCATCTGAAAAGTATATCTCTAAACTAACACATTCTCAACCATCTGATATTTCCCCATCTGACAAACAAACACCTGCACCACTATCATCTGTTATTCCCCCACCAGAACCACAAACTTCAAAACCTACAGAACCAAAACCAGCAGAACCAACACCACAAGAACCAGAACAACAACAACCACAACCAGAACAATCCATTCCTTCTAATCCTGAACCAGAATCTATCCAACCATCTGAACCTTTCATATCTGATTCTATAGTCCTAGATATTCAACCTTTGACAACACTGGTTGATATATCTTCCACATCCTGTCATTCATCTGAATCTGACTTACCACCAGAAATAAACTCACCCCCTCTCTCCGTGGCTATGTACCTAGAAAATATGAGTTTGTATCCTTTGCTTCTTTTAAACCTCATCCCTATGATCCCCTTCCATATGGTCTTAAACTCAAAAAAACTTTTACATCAGAAGATAAGCATTTACACCTACCATTCCATATAAACCTATTTCCTCAACTATCCTTCCATCTGTACTTCAAGCCTATCTAACACAACAACCTGATATCATTCCATCAGAACCTCTGCACTCTCAAAATTATGTTTTTATCCCCTACACTTCTACACCATTTGATATCATTCCCTCTGCATCAAATTTCAAACAGTTCATGTTTCCCAAATCATCTTCATCCAGATTCTAAGCTTTCACTTCATCTAAACACCCTTCATTACCTTCTTATCCTCGTCCTCTGTTCATTATCCCAACCTTTACCATACCACCCCCTCCTGAACAACCCAAACCATCACCTTTGGAAGCCTACCTTAAACCTAAATCCAGATTAGATGTTGATGCCTTATTTCCAAATTCAAAGAAAGAAATAAAGATGAGTTTAGACTCTGTTAAGGAGGAATGTCTCTCAAGCATTAATCTAGAAGCTTCTGAAGAATGCTGGAATAAGTTCATTGCCAGATTCAACTCTGTGGCTTCTAATCTGAAGACCATTTACTCTGATGATGCAAAGGTCAGATTTGCTGAAGTTGTCAGACATACGCTATGGAATGTGAACAGATCTCCAAGATTGCTTCTTGAGGATGCACCTTCAACTTCTGGAGTAACTGCTACTTCTGAGACTATTGAAGAATCTGCTCTTGAAGTCACTCTGGAAACCAATCCACTAGCTCTGATGATTGTGGACCAACCATCTGAATCCGTGCCTCCAGAATCTGCATCTGTAATGATCATTGACTCTGCTCCTACTCCTGCATCTGAATCGGCTCCTTCTACTTCTTCTGAATCATGTTTTGTTCTGAATGTACACTGATTATCTATGAATGAATATGTCTGTTGATGTTATCAGCTTTATTATATTTTCTTTTGTTAACCTTTTACTTGTCTTTAAAAGTTTTCTTTTTGATTATGACAAAAAGGGGGAGAAAAAGAAATTCTGTTTGTTCAAATATAAACAGTTACTAAAATGAAATTCAGACATAACAAATTATATCTAGCATTGAATTTTAGTCTTTCAGAACTATAACATATCATCTGACAAATTCATCAAAGTTACCCTGAGAATCCCCAAACCAGACTTTTACTCAAACCGGGTTTAACCAGGCCCTGATAAGTCAAACCAGGTTCTGATTACCAGGCTCTAATCCTAGAAGTTAACCAGGCTCTGATTATGGAAAATAAACCAGGCTCTGTTCCTAGAAAGAAAATCAATAAGAGTAAACCAGGCTCTGGTTCTGGAAAGCAAAGCAAGCTATTACCAAGATCTGACTCTGGAAAGTATATTCTATCCAGGATTCTAACCAGAAGTTTTTAACCAGGTTCTTAATCTGAATAGTTTACTCATGCAAAAAAGGAAGTATTTTCTTCTATTAGAGTATTCATTTCAGGGGGAGATTCTTTATCTCAGGGGGAGTTTTATATTTATCCTTTTTATTGAACAAAATTTCCTATGTTTTGTCATCATAAAAAAGGGGGAGATTGTTAGAACACAGATTGGTGTTTAATTATATCTCTATGTTTTGATGATAACTCTAATAAAATTTTGTATTAAGAAAATATATACTCTAATTTTGTTAAAGTGTTTTTGTTTTAGATATTAAATTAAATATTCTTATGGGAGCAAAAATGCATTTGAACAGTAGTTACACAAAGCTCTGAAGCATCAGAAGCAAGCCATCAGAAGACTCTGAGCGCTGCCAAAAGAGACTCTGAAGCAGAAGCTGCAGAAGCATCTGAAGCGTAGCTGAAGATTTTGTATGAAGAGTTTAAAGCATTGTTTCAGAAGACTCTGAATGTACTTTACGCTGCAAGTATAGAGGCTCTGATAAACAAGTATGCTCTGATCAGATTACTCACGCTGAAGCACTATTGTTGCAACTCTGATAACATTGAATCTGATCTAAAGAACCAGAAGCACATCAGTGGATGTGATGCTGTTTACAATTGAAAAGATGTCAGCACGTGAAGCATCTTAAGCACTTGTTTAGTTTAAATTAATTTGTAAAAGGTTCCTTGAGAAGACTAAGACAATTGTTCTTAGTGGTTGACACTGTAATCTGTTTGAATATAGTGGATTAAGTCCTTGTGGAGAAAGGCAAATCACCTTAATAGGGTGGACTGGATTAGTTGAGTTCAACGACCAGGATAAAAATCTTGTGTTGTTTTTATTGCCATATTTTTTCTAAACCCTTATTTAACCCTCCCTTCTAAGTGTTTTTCTCACCTTCACTTTATTTAGTAATGGAGCTGTTACATGAAAAGGAAGGTGAGTTTTTTTCTTTCAAACCCTCTCTACTTTTCCAAATTTTATGGTTTTCCCCCCTTTCAAATAAACTTCTTCTTCTTGACATCTTCTGGTTCCCTGCTGTGTTGTAGGGTTGTGTGGTTGCTTTCCATAGCAGACTCTGTTGTACGGTTTAAAGGGATTTTATTGGTGGCTGCTTTGTGTTGCAGCAGATGCTATCTGGCGTGGTAAATTAGTGTAGCAGCAGTATGTTGGGGCTACAAGTAAGTGGCAATGGGCTGGTTTTGGGGTAGTTTTGGAATTGTTTGAATCAGTTTTATCACGTTTTGGAGCAGCAGGAAGTGTTTTACATTGTGGAGGGAGTAAGGTTGTACAATTTTGTCGTGATTACAGCGTAAGGCTAGTAGCAGGCCGTAGCAGGCTTTTTGTTGTTATGTGAGTAGCAAGTGGCTTGTTGTGGTTCTGCTGTTGTGTAGTAGGGACAATTGGTGGAGAGGCTGAAGGTGGGCCATGTTGCAGTACAGTTTGTGTCTGCTGTGGGTAATGGTTTGCAAGCTGGTGTAGATTTTTTTTTATGGTGAGTTTGTTTTATAAGATGAATGGCCAGGAAGAAGATTGTTGGTGGTTGGTTGTATGAATCGTATTTTGTTTACTAGCTCTGCCACAGTGCCATCCCTTTGGTTTTTTTTTCTTCTCATTAATAAAGAGAAGAATACATTCTCTTCAGTTTTTAGGGAGTGGGGAGAATAAAATAAGAGTATTGTCTTTCTTCTTTTTATTATTATTATTATTTATTTTTTTTAAAATTCTGTTTTTAATTCTAATTAATAAATTAATTCTAACTCTATTATAATTAATTAATTCTAACTCTATTATAATTAATTAATTCTAATTAAAAAACTAAATCTATTCTAATTAATTTCTAATTAAAATTTTAAATCTAATTTCTAATTCTAAACTCTAATTAAAAATTCTAAATCGATTCTCTAAATAAAATTCTAATTAATTAAAATCTATTTTCTAAATGAAATTCTAAAAAAACTAAAATCTATTTTCTAAATAAAATTCTAAAAAACTAAATCTTATTATTAAAGAAAAATGAAATACAAAATAATGATAAATTAAAAAAATGTCATGTGTCATACTCTTACTGGGCCTAGATTGAAAATTCACCATTTATTAAATCAATATGCTAAAAACGAAATGCAAATCATGAAAAATTCACATTAATTATTCTGATGTTTTTAATGAAAATATAGAAATAAAATCGGGTGAAAACAAATGGGAATCGGGCGACAGAGGTGCTTAAAAGATTAAAATCGAATGTGCACGAAAATGAAACAACTTGAAAAGATACAGCACTCGGTCAATTTTGAGAATCAACCGGGACCGATAAAAAGGCTCATACTGGTCCAAAGTGATTAAAAGTTCGTCGAGAGATAAGACGAGTACGTTAGGTCGAGTTTTAAAGGAAAGTAGGTTAAAAACACTAGCGCCTTCAAGCATAAATTCAAGACTTTTCAATCGTTAATTTTCCTCATATATTCGAGACACAATTTAGTCAGTCCGTCTGCACATCAAAGAAAATCATTATGGCTGATCCTTTTGTGAATTATCCACGGTAAAATGCACATTATAATGTACAGGATTTCATAACAAATCGCACACAAACTTGTCTCGATAACCCGACCTGACCATTGATTCAATCCTGGGAATGTCCTGAGCTTGCACAAATGGTAGATGACATGAATAATGCATAAATGATGAAAATGCAATGAAACGCACAGAAAGCGGTTCAGGGACAAAATTAGGGTGTAACAGTTGCCCCTATTTAAATATCTTCAACCAGAGAGTATGAAGAAAGTCATTCTTCATATGCTCATAGTGAGAGATAGTTAAATATCAAGATGACCCAAATTTTGATCCTGAATGCATATGACATGCTATGTTGTGCACAAGAGAGAAAACTATGCAATGCAAATGCAACGCTGATGTGATGAACTACATCATGATGGAGAAATGGGATGATAAATGCAAAAATGATGACAAGGAAAGAAAACACATGGGGATAAAGTCAACACAATGAGTGGCAAACTTGTTGAGGATGACCAAACATAGGACAAAAGAAAATAACTGGGAAATCTAAAAAACGATTGGTCAACGGGTTCAGGCATTAACATCTGACACACAAGGACAAAAGGTAAAGCAGGACCCTAATAAAAATAGGATCATATGAAGGATAAGCTTCTCGAAAGAGATGCCACTAATCGAAAAAGAAGGATAAGCTTCTCGAAAGCGAGATGCCACTTATTGAAAATAAAGATGGATAAGCTTCTCGAAAGAGATATGCCACTTATCAAAAATAAAAATGGATAAGCTTCTCGAAAGAGAGATGCCACTTATCGAAAAAGATGGATAAGCTTCTCGAAAGAGAGATGCCACTTATCGAAAAATAAAGGTGGATCGAAAAATAAAGGTGGATAAGCTTCTCGAAAGAATGATGCCACATATCGAAAATAAAGGTGGATAAGCTTCTCGAAAGAGAGATGCCACTTATCGAAAATAAAGATGGATAAGCTTCTTGAAAGAGAGATGCCACTTATTGAAAATAAAGGTGGATAAGCTTCTCGAAACAGAGATGCCACTTATCAGAAAAAAGATGGATAATCTTCTCGAAATAGAGATGCCACTTATCGAAAATAAAGATGGATAAGCTTCTAGAAAGAGAGATGTCACTTATCGAAAATAAAGGTGGATAAGCTTCTCGAAAGATAGATGCCACTTATCGAAAATAAAGATGGATAAGCTTCTCGAAAGAGGGATGCCACTTATCGAAAATAGAGATGGATAAGCTTCTTGAAAGAGAGATGCCACTTATCGAAAATAAAGGTGGATAAGATTCTTGAAAGAGAGATGCCACTTATCAAAAATAAAGGTGGATAAGCTTATCGATAGAGAGATGCCACTTATCGAAAATAAATGTAGATAAGCTTCTCGAAAGAGAGATTCCACTTATCAAAAATAAAGGTGGATAAGCTTCTTGAAAGAGAGATGCCACTTATCGAAAATAAAGGTGGATAAGCTTCTCGAAAGAGAGATGCCACTTATCGAAAATAAAGGTGGATAAGCTTCTCAAAAGAGAGATGCCACTTATCGAAAATAAAGGTGGATAAGCTTTTCGAAAGAGAGATGCCACTTATCGAAGATAAAGGTGGATAATCTTCTCGAAAGAGAGATTCCACTTATCAAAAATAGAGGTGGATAAGCTTCTCGAAAGAGAGATGCCACTTGTTGTACCCCAAATTTTGACCCCTTAGATTCTCATTATCATTTTAAAAAGCATGATCATGAATTATCTAACCCTAAATCAGTGCAAGTTCATTATTGTCAAGTTACAGATGAATCAGGGTTTTCGCACCGACCAATTCAAAACAACCAAGGAATGACCAACCAATGGTTTGGGCCAATTCAATCATTGAATGAAATCAAAGATATTATCAAATTCAAAAGAGAAGTCAATTTGAAGAAATCATTTCAGAATCAAGAACAGTGCAGTCAGGAGGCCCCGATTAGGGTTTTTAGCTAGTGAAAAGTCAACTGTGGTTTGACTTTGAAGTTGGAAGATGTTTTAATGGTGGGATTGAGGTCCATGAAGTTCATATAGACTATTAAAGACTATTCAAGAAGTATCAAAGTCTCAGGATGTCCAGAATGTCAACAGGCGACTCAATCGGCGCCGATCGATCGTACGGTTGACCGAAAAGTCAAATCCTCAAATTTTGAGAATTGGAATCCAAGTTGTGAATCAAAGTTGTTCCTTATGTCATAATGGACTTGCATATCAATTTTCATGATCATTGGATCAAGGATGAGAGAGTAATCGAGAAATCGGGAAATTAGGGTTTTGAAAAGGGCTAAACCGTATCTCCTTAACCACACATCCAATTGAGTTGGTTCTAGTCTCATTTGAAAGCTCTTAGCAAATCCTACAAAAGTCCCATACTAGTCCACAACCAGAAAATGCATACTTTTTGAGATAGAAGCAAAAACATTCCTAGAAGGGAAAATAACTTAGAAAATTTCTAAGTTATTTTCACTTTAAAAGCTAAAATCAGCCAACTTCAAGGGGATTTTTCACCTAGTTTCAAGAAGAATCAAGACTTCTGGCCAACATGAAAGTTTTAGTACTATGTGAGGGCTTTCTAAATTGTACAAGAACTCCTCAAGATGATTTATGAGCAGAAAGATACATGTGTTCAAAGTTGGTGTTTTGTCACTTTAGTCCCACATTGACCAATTTTGCAAAAGCACCTCTCCAACCCAAGTGGGCCAATTCTAACTTGTCAAACTCATACTATCTGATATATTGAACATCTCAAGCAGGTTGAAGCAAAGAAATTGCATGGAGATAGCATAGAATTAAAGATTGGAGGTTTATTGCCTAAGTTGCCATTTTTGACTTTTCCAAGCATGAGGTGGAAAGTGATTCTGCTCCAGCCACTCTACCAAGCATCTAGGCTGCAATTTATCAGTAGAAACATCATTTAAACTTGCCCATTGGGTTAAGGAGACAACCAAAGATCAGAAAAAGCAAAGCAAGTTGGCAAATGGATGGAAATATCAAGGATAACTTTATTTGTAAGTAAGGTTCTCAAGCAAGCACCTCCTTGCTTTTTGCTATAAATAGGGACCTCATACCCCTAATTCAAGACATCAACATCATTCTGAAAACCTGAGAAATCAAGCTCTCTCATCACACATCTCTCTTGCTTGCAATTTGCAAAATTCACCAAAATTGTCAAGTGTAGTCAAAATTCTGCACTTTGCAATTTCTCTACCACATTAAGCTCTACCTATTCCAGCACCCAAACCATCATCCATACACCTTCTAAATAACATATATAAGGTGTACAAGCCATTAAACCACCAAAAATATCAAGAAATCAAAAAGTCAAATGTTCATGTAAGCTTACTTTGACCAAAAGCCATAAAAAACACCAAAGAGAGTTCCAAACATTTTCTTGAGGTTTTGATCACTCATACACCTCACATACCATATATCTCAACTGTCCAAGCCCTCATCCATCATTAGAAACTCATACTTTTCATTTTGGCATCATAAGTGGTTATTACTTGAAGTTGAAGCAAGGTGCTAAAGCAAAGACTTGGATTCAAAAATCTCTGGTTTTCTCAACTTATTTGGATTACTTAAGAGGATCTTCAACAGGTATGTAGTCTATATTTATCACTTCTTGCATTATCTTTCCATGACTTTGCATTTTTGAGTACTTGTGTGAATTTTGGAGCTATGAATGTATGTTGATTTCCATAATGTTTGGTGAGTACCCTGTGTGTATCAGCATGAGCATGTAACTTATCCTTGTCATATCAGTGTGCTATTTGGCATGTTTGATGCATTTAAAGTGTTTGGAGCCAATACCATAAGGTTGCTATCATGGAGAATTTAGTGCCAAGTCTGTTAGGTACTAGTTGATATCCTTGAATTGATCACTAAGCTGTTGGATTTTATGCTAGAATGGTCTAACTCATGATTAACTGCTATATCATAAACTATAGTTGTTTACCTTGATGTTACTTATTTTTTATGAGAACTATCAGATGCCCACAGTATGTACATAGTTGTTGCCAGGTTTTAAATATTAGAACCCTGTCTTGATTAGGTTACTAGGGACAAAAATCAAGCAAGCCAGTTAAGGCTGGAATGTTTAAAAACCTATAGGATTGTGTGAACTTATGTTGCATTATCCAACTACTACTGTCTCAGTTTATGACATTCAACTGCATCTCATAAGTTCTAAGTGACATCTTGCATATCACTTTTCATGGCCAACTGTTTTGAACTCAGTTTGGGTGTGTGGACTCATTTACCAAATACATGTATGACTTGTATACATGACTCATTTTACCAAAACCTGCTTGGAATTTAAATTGGACATGCCTCACATATTGAGGACAAAACAGTTGATTTTAGCATTGCAAGATAGTTTGGAATCCACCAATAAATGTCATTGAAACACCAAGGCATTGCTGTTTGAACTACACATTGGATGTTCTTGTTGGGACCATTGATGCATGATTTAAGAGCATGATGTTGGACAACTGTTTTAAGCATAGGGAGCTTGGCTTTGTGTTTTGTTTTAACTGGTGAATCATGTTTTAAATCTACCATAGATTGCTGGATAAGTCAATGATTGGAATGTTTTGTCAACATATCATCTTTGCAAACCCCAAACTGCTATGGCTTGACAGTTTTCCCCCTAAGAAACCCTCTAGACTCTAACTGGCAGCATGTTGCATTGCTTATGAGAGTTTGTTTGTGGCCTACTATCTAGATTGATGGAGGAGTTTGTCAACCTGAAACTCTCCCCAGACTTCCTTTTAATCTGTTTTATGACAGTTTCATTATAGCGTGGCATAAGTTTACCCTTTAGCTAAGATAGTTTAGTCTGGTTTATATTGCTGTCAAGATGATTGAAATAGTTGTTCTGGTACATTGATGATAACCTCTGTGTTGTCCATTTCAAGTTGCTGTTGCAATTTATTTGTGCTGAGTTATGTTTACTCACAGTCTGGTTTGAAAGGCAATGATGTGCCTTTGAGTTTGCTTTATTATATTTTGCCTCAGTAGGGTAAGGAGGTCTGTGGCTCAGGGTCATCATAAGAAGCAGGCATGTGCTGGGTATTTGTAATTATTCTAGTGATAATCACCTTAAGTTTGGTTTAGTCATGCTCATGATAAAAACTCAAATACCATTATTTCACTCTAGTATGCTTTGAATAATTTTCCTTGGTAGAACCTAGCAAGCATGTGCAGACCTGCATTAGGTTCACACTCTTTGATATGGCCAATTCACACCAATTTGCAAAACACATACCACCTCTACATTTTAAAGACCTGGGACTTTCTTTCTTGTTGAAATCTCTTCCATACAAAAAACACTAGGGCCTGCAGTGGAACTAACCTTATTGGCAGCCTGTTTAGATGCAGTAAAAGGGAGTACTGCCTTGTTGTGAAAACCTTATTCTGATTTGTGTGAAAACATTAGAACCTAGCTTGACTTAGAACTACAGCTGAACTCAATTTTGTGAACTGTTTTGAACTTGTCTATCACAGGTAAGGTTTAACTTGTTCTAGTAATTACTCTGTATGACTGTTTTAGCACTACCATGTTCATATTATCACTACATACTCTTTAAACCAGCAATATTAAAATATGTCTGCATCAAATTCATATCCCAAGCACTTTTGGTCTAGTGTCAAAAACGTGCCATAACAGTTGCAACACCAGTTTTACATAGGGCATTGTAATTCTAATTTTTAGCATCTAGACATGTTTCAATAGGCATTTTGAGTGTGTTTGTATGTCTACCTTGCATTGTTTGCACATGAGCTCATAATTCACATGTTGACACAAGTACCTCAATGCACAAGCAACTCACAATGCTACTTTTGCATAGAACTTGTTTCTCACCAAAATTACTTCACATACACTTCATAATAGTCATTTCTAGGATGTATGCATAAACACTTTGCACCAAAACACTTTACATCAAAACTTCACTCTTCAAAATGACCACTTCTTCACAAAATGACACTCCACACACCACTTTGGCAACTGTTCGTTTTTTTTACTGAAATGCTTATCCCAACATCTCATGTTTGTTAGTTAGAATGTGTTTGCATTGTTGTTTGAAGCTTAAATTGATTAGAACTAAGAGTCACACTCATGATACACATAATACCACAAAATGCAATTTAAACACTAAATGCTTGCTCATTTGTTCCAGTTCTGATCTCCTCACTTACACACACTTAATATCACATGTTGAAAGTGTTTTAATGATTGGTATGACTCACGAGCACTTTGAACTCAAAAACCACACTGTCTTGCATTGTTACCCTCATGAGTATTTGCAATTTGAATATGACATTCCAATATATGCATGTCCTGGCCATGAACTTGTTTCCTTCTGTTTATATATCGTATATTGGATGTGTATGTGAATTCACTTGGCATTAAACATGTTTGTATCAAGCTGTACATAGCATTTTGCATTTCCAAAAGCCAAATCATGTACCCTATCGGGTTTTTAAATAGGAAGTGAATTTCAGAAAACCAACACCACCATCCTCTTCCTCTCATTTTTCTACCCCATTTCCATATAAATTTTGTCTCGTTTCGATAAGCGGTTAGAAAGTTACGGTATAAATCGTATTTGGTTTGATTATGTGTTTTTGCCCAAGCATGAATGTGATACGCCTTATATATTTATCATTGCGCTTTAATTAATGGAAGTATGGCCGCCCCAGCGGTAGAAGCTTGCACGCACATTGTACTTGGCATGCGTTCGATCCTTGGTGATAAGCCTTGTTGCCACTTTTTCTCATTTTTTACATAAAACTTCAAAAAATCGTAACTCTCTCATATTTTATCGTTTTTCGTCCGTTCTTTTTTCATTGTGTTTGTTTTTATATGTACTTTCATGCCACGTAATTATTTCCCATGTTTGATTATTTTTTTCACCATGTTTGATTGTGCGTGATCCGCGCATTGACAGTACTAACCCTAATCGGTTGCAGATGAAAGTTAAAAGGGTTCTCATTATTTTCTTTGTGGAAATTTGATTGTTATCATATCCATACATGTTGGTCAACATGTTAGAATTTTTACCTTAAATTATTATCATGTTTACCTCATCTGTTTGTTAACTGTACTCCAGGTGCGAACTGTCGTCACGGTTCTCGTACTGAATCAGCTGCTTTGATTGCCATCATTGTTTTTAACCTTTAAATATATTTTTTCATTGGTTGTCACCATGATTATGTTTGTATAAAGTTTGTATTTAATTTTATCCCCAAGCGACGAAGCTCGTTAGCTTTCGTCCAGTTGCCGATAATACTGTCCCTCCAAAGGAAGGTCTGTCCACTTGACCGTCAATGTCTTGGACCAAAACCTCTGCTATCCCCTGACTTTGTTAAGTCACTTCAACCCTAGTTTAGAAACCTTTGGACTTTGCTTGAAGTCTAAGAAACCCACCCATACTAGGAGTATTCTTCAACTAGAACCCTAGGAAAGAGTTCGTCAACTCTGTGTAAGAATCATCGTCATGACTTCTTACTTCCCCTTCAACTTAGCTTAAGGAGTTTTGTCAAACTCCACACAAAAATTGTCATGTTTGTCCCCCTTTGAACCTTGATCATCATCAAGTGTTTTTTTCCCTTGTGAGGTGAACTACGATTGCTCTGATTCTATCCTAGTCAGGATACGTAGGCAGAAGGTGCGATGCCTTTGCGAGCAAACTTAGGAAACCACTTAAGCCTTTTTATTTGTTTTATCTCAATTCCAAATCCTTAAACCATAGTGCACAATTCACAAACTTAGCAATTAATTAAACAAAAAGGTTCTTGTAGAGTACTACAGATGTTTAGGATGTGAAATACCTACCCTATGCATAACCAACCCCCGATCCCCGAATCTCTTAGCGTTGTTGTAACATCGCGCAAAAGGTTCTTTCTTTCTTTAGACCTTTCCTTTGGATAAATTAAAGTCCAGTTGTAAAAGAATTAAGGTTCAAGTTAATTCAATAGCTTGATATCCGATTTTCACCGCAACACCACTTATAAAAAATAAAGGTGGATAAGCTTCTCGAAAGAGAGATGACACTTATCAAAAATAAAGATGGATAAGCTCCTCAAAAGAGAGATTCCACTTATCGAAAATAAAGGTGGATAAGCTCCTCGAAAGAGAAATGCCACTTATCGAAAATAAAGGTGGATAAGCTTCTCGAAGGAGAGATGCCACTTATAAAAAATAAAGATGCCGAATCCTAAATCAACAGGATCATGCAGGCAAAACAAAGTTCTGGAAATTCCTTAAGCGAAGAGATCAAACAGGATCTTCAGGAAACATCAGGAAAGATACAGGGAATTTAAACTCTTCTGTATGCCAAATCAATTGGACTTCACTGGGAAATGCCTTTTGGATAAGCTTCTCAAAAGAGATAGGAACTTATCAAAAAAGCGAAACAAGTTTCCCAAAGGGGACTGCCACTTGTTAATAAAAAAGAGATAAGCTTCTTGTTGCACCCCAAACTTAGCCTAACCTTTTTCTTACTTGGCTTTATGTTTCATTGCATTAGCATTGCATTGGTCTAGCATTTGCATAGCATATCATTATTCATTTAGCAGGGGATCAAGTGTGGTTTATATTAAGAGGAGTCTATCTAGAGGTCTTATTCAAGCTTGAGAGGTCACCAAAGTCATCAGGAAGAGGGTTGTGTTCTTGAGAAGTTTGGTTGCTTGTATAGGGTTCATCTCCTAATCTGAGGACCAACTGAAGACCATCAGTGGGTTGTGAGGCCTTAATCATAGATAGGGTGTGTGGATAGAGCTTATGGAGTGCATTGATGGTCATGGTGGAGCTCAGTCAAGTCATTATGCTAGGTGTGAAGAGCCACAGTTGGAGGTTTTACAATTAGGGTTTTCATCTGGTTAACTTTGAGTCAACTGTACAATTGGAGGAGATTAAGACTCAATTCTATATCTTGGTGTTCATAGAAATTTGTGTTGAGATACATGAGGTGTTATTCCAAGATCAATCCAAGAAATGTTCAGAATGTGAGGAGTTGCTAAACTAGGGTTCTCAGGGTAAAATCCCCTATTTAGTGCCTAACTTCTAGACCACTTATCTCAAGATAAAAGTTTCATCTTAACTTTTGGCCAACCAGGAACTTGTAGAGCATGCTCTTAGATTTAATTTGAGTACTAGAAGTCCTCCATTGGATTTATAGAACTCAAGTTATGATCTAGATAAGTTACAGGTCATCAGATGAATGTGAAATTTGTCTGCAAAAGTCAACCAACCTCCATGGAACTTTTGACCTAGAAGGATGTTTCTCCTCAACTTTTGACCAACAAGAAAGTTGTAGAACTTAGTCTTAGCTTTCCAAATTGTACTAGAAGTCTTCCATCTCATTTGTAGAACACAATTTATGAGGTTTACAAGTTAGGGGCATTTTGGGAAAGTGAGATTATAGGTCATTTGGCATTATAGGTCATTTTCTCTATCTTGCACATTTCAAACGAAGTTTTTTCCAACACAAACGTTGCTCAAAATGGGATTTTAAGGTCAACCATGTATCGTTGAGGCATTGATTTGACTTAGGGCAGGACTTGGTTTGAAGAAATTTGAAAAAGGGGAATTTAAAGGCATTTAAGTTGAAAATTTTGAATTTAATCATATGTGTTCAAACAAGACCAAATGAGTACTCATTTTGACAAGAAACATCATTTGGAACATTTTAGCATTATTAGAAAATCCATTTAAGGTTTATTTCATAGTGTTTCAACTTGTTACTTCATGGATAAGTAAGACATTCAATCTTGGCCTTAGGATACAAACAAGGGTGAAATCCTATCCATTCATTCTCCACAGTCCATAAGCAAGCCAAATGAAGCTTCTTGGAGAAGGAATCACCTCAGATTCGTGTACACCATGATTGAGTTTTGGAAGAAAATTGAAAATGTGGATATCTCAGTTTGGGCTTTCCATGGGCCTCTAGAACCTTCCATTCACCTCTATATAAGTTCAGAAAGAGATTAGGATCAAGGTTGGTGATCATTTGGAGTTGGAGCTAGAGATTGCAGTGAGAGTTCTAAGAGCAAAAGTGCAAATCGTGTTTGGAGTTTGAGAGCAATTCAAGGCAAACTGAGGTTTCTAATAGCTTTATCATTGATCATTGAAGAAATCTGCAGAAGATTGGAGCAAGAATCACACCATAACTGCCTCAATTTCAAGATATATTCTAGGTTTCTATCTCTCACGATTACTCTAGTTTTATGATGATTTTGCATGATTTGAACTGAGGTTAAGCATTAGGAAGATGACTAGATCGTTTTAGGATAGGTTTTGTGAAGTTTGATGACAATTCAAGGTGTGAACAACTTTCTGTTTGGATTCGAATCAACCTGATCCTTGAGTGTTAGCATGATTTAGATAGCTTAGGTTGATATGTGATGAATGAGGAGAAGATTTGTGTCCTTAATTGTGAGATTGGTGATGATCAAGATCTTGGCACATTTTTTGTTTGGTTTCGAATCTCAAGATCCATGAGGAATTGGCTAGATTGGAGTGCATATTTGGAATCCTAGTGAAAAATGGAGAAGATCCATATAAGATTTGATTGGTTTTCATGACCTACAACTCATGAGCTTGCCGGAGAAGACGGTGGTTTAGCCACCGGAACCACCGTGAGCCTTCCCTCCAGAATTCAGTTTGAATTGGGGACGATGATGGAGAGCCCTTGGATCACTTGATCTCAGCTGACTTAGTCCTTTCATCCAACGCACGCGTTTTAATTGAAGACTTGGCCTTTGACTGCAGCAAACACTGTGTTTCATTAAAGCTGACTTGGCAGCTTAGGTGGCGCGCTTGTGAGCCCTGGATGTGAATACTTAGTCAATTGATCCAACCATCCTGTTTATTTCTCAGCATTTTAATTTCTTTTTATTCATTTTGGATTTATTTTAAGTGCTTTTATCTCTTTTTAATTCATATTAATTTCATTTTTAATCAGAAAATAAAATAAAAATATGTGCATACTCTGGATTTAATTTCAGATTTTTTGACATGCTTAGATTTTAGTTTGATGCAATTTCCAATTTAATTGGCATTTTTCTATTTTTTATATTTCATTTAAATTGCATTTTTGGCCTATTTCCTTTCTGATTTTTGTATGATTGATTGGTATAGCATTTAAGTGAGATTTTTGGCTGGCTGTTAGTATAGACATGCATGATCCCTTAGGAATTATTTCATAATTTTTAGATGACTTTAGGTTCTGTTTTGGATTAGGTTCTCATGACCTTCCATTTTAGGGTTCCCTTTTGATAACCTTAGGTTTATAAATTCTTAGGTGACTTTCCCTTTAGATTCAATCCTTGGATTTTATACCATAAGTCCCTAACCCTCTTAGGATCCCTTAGAAAATTCCCTAGAATTTTAGGACTTGATTTCATATTTTTCTTAGAATTAACAATTGGACTAGTGTTATGATGCTTCTAACATGACCTTTCCTTTAGAATGACCTCAATGGTGACCCATAGCATGAAATAAATTTCCCATTCCTTTTGGATAGTGCTTTAGACTTGTTAGAGCTTCTGTATGCTTAATTGTAATGCTTGATTTGGTGTTTTGGTTTCCTTTCAGTAGCTTTCTTTGAGCTTGTAGAATTAGGGTTTTGTAGAGCCTTAGAAGTTGTTTCTTCTTTCATAAACATGGTTTGCTTTGTGTGCATTCCATTCTAATCCAATGATGCAAGTTCCCTATATGGAAGCCTCATCTCTCCTTTGGAAGGATGTGTGGCATACCACAAAAGGTAGAACCTTTGAGGATGCCTATCTTCGATGAATGGTTGAGTGCCCTGATGGATTCCCTTGGTTTCCATCATGCTTCCCATCATCATGCAATCATCTTGATGTTGATTATCATCTCTCTTGGTGGATCATTTGAAGCTTGAAGATGAAGTCTTCTCTTGAAGATAGTTTGGGCATGGAGATCAACTACAGACTGTTAGGTTGTTAGGCTGTTAGAGATCTGCTTTGCTTGTCTGCTGTCTTGTTTGCTGTATTCTCTGATTGCTTTGTTGTACTTGTGTGACTGTTTGGTGTGTTGCATTAGACTAGGCTTTCATATGGTTTTTTTAGGCCTAAGTGCATTGAAAGGTTGAGCTTGGCTCCCTTTGCTTGTCTGCATTAGAGGTTGAGTTTGTCTCCCTCTGCTTGTCTGTTACTGTTTGGCTTTGCTTGCTGGCTTAAGGTTGAGTGTTGCCTCCCTTGCCTGTGTTTTGTGTTGCCTTTGGCTTGCTTGCTCTAGAAGTTGAGTTTGGCTCCTTCTGCTTGTATTGCTGCATTGCATGCATTTTACTTACAGTTATTTCTTTCCGGTTATTTCTTTTGTTGTTGCTTTCCTTTGCCATGTTCCCTTAGGAATTCAAACTTCTCTTGTTCAGGAGAAGTTATGACAGACATTAGGGTTCTAACCATGCATGATAACATTAGGTAGCTCCCTCCTAACCTCAATCATAGGATCAACTTTGCATGACAACTTTAGGATTGGATTAGTCCCCTTTAGTGCGTCTTTTCTCTTCTCATCTTCAAACAAATCAAAATACAGTAATAAAGGTTAATTGATGTCGTACGCTACGAGCCTTAAGCTACTTGAGAAAGGGTTGTTGGAGAGTTTCTTTCCAATAGATTAGATGTTTAGTATGGTACCCTTTGGGTGACATGCGACGCATTCACTCTCAAGTCATAGTCTCTAGTGCGATATTAGTTGCAAACATCCATAAAAAGCACTTCTTCTTTAAAAGACAGAAAACAAAGATCAAACATCTTTTTGTCCTCTTGGACCTTTAATCCTGGGAAACCATTTTCATAAGGAGAGTTTTGTTAACTCCCGGTTCTACTGCAAACGGTAACGCCTAAGTCTCCGTCGAGCGAGCTGCATACACCAACTGCTGGAACCGTCTGTTAACCCTACTCGGATAAAAAAAGACAAACATGCGTCTCTTGTTGGCCCGAACTACGTTTGCTCTGATCTTTCACGCCGTGTGAAAGTACGTAGGCACGAGATGCGATATCTCGGCGAGCAACCTTCCCCCTGTAACCCGTAGTTAGGCGAACTACGTTGACTTTGATTTCTCGTTCCAGACGGGAATATGTAGGCATAATACTGTTGTGTTCTGCCGAGTCATTTTCTTTTCTTTTCAGACCAGCCTTGATAGGTAGATAGATAAAAACAAGCCGTCAGATAAACACAACAAGCGTGGATCCCGTTGAGTACAATGGACGTGAGGGGTGCTAATACCTTCCCTTGCGTAACCGACTCCCGAACCCAGACATGGTTGCGATGACCTTGTCTTATACTTTTTCGTCAGGTTTTTTCCGATCGTTTCCTTTCCCTTTCTGAGGGATAAATAACGAAAGGTGGCGAATCTTCTGTTTTTCCGGCACCTTCTTTTCGCAGTAGCGACAGCTGGTGACTCTGCTGGGGAGGCTGGTTCCCTATGCGAGTCAATCCTAGCACTTCTGTGTTTACCTGTTGGGTTTGCTTTTATTTATCGCTTTTTACTTTCCGCATTTTATTTTCAGTATGATATCATTATTGTGCTGTTGTAGGAAGGGGCTCTGATGAGTGATAAGCCAGACCCAGGCTTGAGTGGATACCTAGTATTAGTTGTGGAAAGTAGTGGGCGTGTGCATACTTTGCATGTACTAGTGTCTCACGAAATCCACGCTCAGACGAGATTCTCCCAGTTGACTTCTTTTCCGGCCCTTTGGGCTTGAGGGGTTGTTGATTTGGAGGATTGTCGACTCTGGGGACCGATCATTTGTGACTAAGATGAGTGAGGCCACTTCAAGAGATGATGATGCCACACCTGCCTGGGTATCGTATCATCGTTTCTTGAAAGTCTGTGACGCTGGGAAACGCATAGGATGCCAGACCTTGTCTGTGACTAGGTCCATACCTGTGAGCGTGGTCAGGTTATTGTAGGAAACCTTAACCTTCAGACTACCTGGTTTTCTTGACAGTGAATCAATATTGTTGGGTTCAGAGGGTTCTTATTATCAGAGATATGGTTGTTCTCGATGGTGCATGATTAGTGGTCCTCTTCAGGGTTGTATTATCAGAGCAGTGTTGTGATTGTGTTGAAACAGAGCCTTGGTTTCCTCAGCAACACAATCTTGATCCCCTGTTGCATGATTGCATTTTGCATTTTGCATACTCATTTGCATATCATTAACGTGTGTCTGTGTTGCAGGTACATATATTATCCCCCGGTTCCGGTAATTCTTGCCTTCTGTTGTGCTAGCATGGGATCTCTGAAGAAGAATGTGGCTTACAAGCTCCCTACCCCAGATGTTGCTCTACTGTCTAGTTTGATTGCCTTGGCAGATGATACAGTGAAGGGGGAGTTCAGGAAATCTTATGGGAAGCTACTCAGTCTGGTGCGTAAACCTTCGGTATATGAGTTGAATGGGTTGTATGCCTTGCTACAGTTCTATGACCCTCCATTGAGGTGCTTCACTTTTCCGGACTTCATTCTTGCACCTACATTAGAGGAGTATGCTGAGTTGTTGGGTGTAACTATTAAGAATTAGATGTCGTTTCTTCACATGGATGCTAAGCCTAATCTGGCTAATCTAGCTGTTGCTCTTCACCTGGATGCTTCTGAGTTTCTTCTGACCAATTGGAATGGGGTTCCTGGATTTTCTCTGCAGTTTCTGGTGGGGAAAGCCCAACAGTGTGCTAAAGACGGTTGTTGGATCGCATTCAACGTTATTCTCGCCCTCTGCATTTATGGCATCATCTTGTTTCCCAACATGCTGGACTTTGTAGACTTGGACGCCTTCCATATCTTTGCATCAGAGAATCCAGTTCCTACCTTGATTGGAGATGTATATCATTCCATCCTTTACAAGAACAAAAATAGAAGGGGTAAAAATGTATCGTGCTGTGTGCCCTTACTCTACAGATGGTTTGATAGTCACATGCCCAAGAAGGGTCTCTTTGCTTCATCTGCAACAACAGCTGAGTGGTCTGAGCGCTTGATGGGTTTGATCGGGATATGCTGGGAATCGAAGTCATATTCAGTTGCAGTGGTTTTCTGAATGCGCCTTTGATTGGAAGAAAAGGGTGCGTCAACTACAACCCCTCTCTACTTGTCAGATAGTTTGCATATGCTTTGAGAGATTCGCCAAAATACGAAGAGGTGCATGAATCTCTGTACCTCACAGGGCTCCTAGAGGGGGATATGTTAGCCAAGCTCCAGCATGCATGGAATGATATCAGTAGACGAGGGAAAGCGTTGTTGGGTAAGATCAATAGCCAGGCTTATGCTCCTTATGTAACTTGGATTCGAACCAGGGCAGAGACAATAGGGATGCCTTTTCCACCTACTAAGCAAGAGTGCCCTCCAGTGGTTGAAAATCCTACTATAGTGTCTATTCAGCAGTATAATCAGGTGTTAGCTGAGAAGGAAAAGCTGAAAAGGCCATTGAGGAGTTGGAGAAAGAGCTGGTACAGCTTAGAAGCGAGAGAAATGAAGCCGTCCACTCCTTCAAAAGGCTGGCAAAGCTGGTGAACCGGCTAGACACAGACTTAACTAAACAGATAGTTGACCGTGAACATTTAGGTTTGGACTTCAAATCTGTCAACGATGTGCTTTCCACCAAGAAGCAGAACCTGGATGAGGCATACCGGAGAATCTCCAAATTCAACCAGCAGTGTAATGCCACTATAGCCAGCAACAAAGAGCGGGAGGACAAACTGAAACAACAGATCTCCAAGCTGAAGGCTCAGTTGAAGGCTGGCGAGAAGAAGTTTGATGAGGAAATTGCTCGTAGGTATGCCACTGAAGACATGCTAAACAAGGCTATCGCTAACCTGAAAGATCGCAAGCAGATGTTTGAGTCTAAGAAGCGGAGGTTAGAAGACTGTTTTGGCCAAGGCGCGTGGGAAGACTCCTTTGAAGGTCTCCAGTGCACTATTATGCAGAGGGAGTTTCTTGTTGAAGTGTTATTCACTCGGCCTGATCATCCCAAAACGAAGGAGTTGCTAGAAGAGTTTCACGCCCGTTGTCGCACTTGACTATCTTTGTAACCCTTTTGTATTTTCTGATCTTTGTTGTAGGCTGACCATCACCAGGCTTGTTGGTCGAGGTCATGCTGTTGATTCTCCATGTATTCAGTGACATTGTATGCAGCCTTGTTGGGCCTTATATATATATATATATATATATATATATATATATATATATATATATATATATATATATATATATATATATATATATATATATATATATATATATATATATATATATATATATATATATATATATATATATATATATATATATATATATATATATATATATATATATATATATATATATATATATATATATATATATATATATATATATATATATATATATATATATATATATATATATATATATATATGAGATGTTATTTCAATGATTGTATCCGGACTTCTTATTATCAGCACTGGCACTCTGGCACTAGAATCGGGGGAGAAATCTCCCTAAAAGCACAGACACACGTTTGCAATTGCATAAATCATTTGCATAGCAGGTACCTTGAGATGTTTTCCTAACCATCTGTCGATGCAGGTTTCAGGATTGCCGATCAGCGAATTCATCGCTACTCTAAAAGAAGTAACTGCAAAAAAGCTATGGATCAAATGCAAACTGAGATGCAGGAGATGCACGACAGGATGGCGCAGTTCATGCAGGTGATGGAAACTGTGGCCAAGGGCCAAGAACAGCTTCAGACTCTGGTGCAGCCTCTGATTGCACGAGTTGATGGTAACGGTGTGCTACATGGCGGGGTTGCTACTGATCCTCCTCATGGCGAGACTCCCCGAGCGGGTGATGCTGTATTGGTGGTTGTCCTTAATACTACTGAGAACGGTAATAAAGCTGGGAATGGGAATGTGACTGGTAATGGTAACGGGCATGTGGAAACCAACGGAAATGTTGGAGCTGGAAATGCTGGTTTTAATGTTGGAACTGGGAATGTTGGTTTTGGTGTTGGTGCTGGGAACACTGGTGTAGGTATGAGTGTTGGCAATGATGGTTTTGGTGGTGCCAATCAGGGTTATGGCAATAAGGGCTTTGGCAATGCAGGTTTTGGCAACGCAAGCAACAACGGTGTTGGGATGGGTTCCTACAATGCTGGTTTTGGGCCAGGTGTTGCTAATCAGGGTTTCGGTAATATGGGGTATGGTCCCAGGTTCAATCAGAATGACTTCGGTCCTAATGCTGCTTACGCTGGGTATGATAATGGGGATTCTCATTCGGGCAAGGATCGTCAAGAAGATGCTTTCCCTCTACCAGGAAGGGATCTTGAGATGCCCACAGACAATGACCGAAGGTTCAAGATGTTGGAGGAACAAGTGAGAGGTCTTGCCAATCAGAATTCCATGGGGTTGGACATGACCAATTTGCTATGAACCTTTCTTGCAACATCAGGACAACATAATTGTTAACAAACCTGTATTTTGATTAAGCAACAGTATTGTGTTAATGTAGTCATGACAAAGTTTCATTTGCATCAAAATCTGTTTGAATAATCATTTGCATCAAAACCAGGATTTGTACATTCATGATATAGCAAGGAAGATTCATCTTGGCATAGGTAGTTTAAGCCTCAACTGTGTTTGGTTTCAATGTCAAGATTGAGAGCTTTATTTTACTTGCATTCTGCTGATATTAGCTAGCAAATCTTGTTACAACATGTTATCCTTCATACTTTGCTTCATACACCAAAACTTACTTTTTGCATAACACATGACAAATTTGTTTTCTTCACTTTAACATGTTTCAATGAACATTCTAAGTATGCTTGTATGCTTACCTGGCTGTTTTGTACATAGCATCAAAATTCACATTTTGTCACAAAAGGTTTCAAACACACATCAAGCCACAACATTGTCACTTTTTGCATAACACATGATATGATTGCTTTCCTCATTTCAACATGTTTGTGTGAACATTTTAAGCATGTCTACATGATTGCTTTGCTGTTTTATGCCTTATACCAAGTTTTCACATGATGACACCAAAATTCAAACACACACCAAGCCACAACTTGACACTTTTGCACATACTTACTTTTCCATTGAAACCACACCTCACACACCTCATGTTATTAAAATATAGCATGCTAGTACACTTGTTTGAGTCAGAAACATACTGCACCACAAAATCACTCACAAGTTGCTTTTTTTTGCTTTTACATGTTTGCACATTACATACCAGTTTGTGAATGGTTGATTATCTTTGAAGTCTTTGGGTTATAACAGCTTAGTATGATCATATATGACATGTCTAAATGAACTAAACCACTGAAGCTGACTTGAACACCAACCTGTATCATCCCTTGCACATAACATGTACCAAAATGCAATTTGAAAGCCAAATAGCTATACACTTGCTCCAGTCTGATTTTTGTCACACACACACATTTAATATCATGTATTAAAGGTGTTTGGAATGTTGCCTTGACTCAATTTGAACTGAAACTCAAAAACCATACTGTCATGCATCTATACTTTATGATCATTTGCAATTTGAATATGACTTTTCATAATTAGCATATCCTGGCCATGAACATGTTTACATTTGTTTATATATCATATAATGGATGTGTATGAATGTTTAGTTGGCATTTAGATTGATTGTATCAAGCTGTACATGACATTTTGCAAATCTTAAGCCAAAACAAATACCCTATCGGGTTTTCCAGTAGAAAAATGATTTTCAAAAACCAACACCACCATCCTCTTCCTCATGATTTTCTACCCCAAAAGCATATAAAGTTTGTGACAAAAGACCAAAAATTAAGGAAGTTATGAACCATTTTGCAAATCTTGAAAATGCTTTGTTTTGCCCAAACATGAATCAAGACATACCTTATATATTTATCCTTGCGCATTTGTTAATGGATGTATGGCCGCCCCAGCGGTTGAAACTTGTGCGCGTATTGTACTTGGCATGGGTTCGATCCTTGGTGATAACCCTTGTTGCCACTTTTTCTCATTTTTCACATGAAACTTCAAAAAATCATAACCCTCTCATTTTTTATCATTTTTCACCCGTTCTTTTTTCATTGTGTTTGTTTTAATGTATACTTTCATGTCATAATTTTATTTTCCATGTTTGATTAATTTTTCACCATGTTTGACTATGTGCAACTTGTCATATTGACAGTACTAACCCTAGCTGTTGCAGATGAAAGTTTAAAGGGTTCCACTTGTTTTCCTTTGTGAAAATGGATTGTTCTCATTCCTATACATGTTTGTCAACATGCTAGGATTTTTACTTTGAATTATTATCATGCCTATCTCATCTGTTTGTTAATTGTACTCCATGTGCGATCTGTCGTCACAGTTTTCGTACTAATCATCTGCTTTGATTGTCACCATTGCTTTTTCATCCTTAAATATTTTTCATTGGTTGTCACCATGAATGCTTTAGTATAATGTTTATTTTATCCCCAAGTGATGAAGCTTGTTAGCTTTCATCCAGTTGCCCACTATCTCTCCCTCCAAAGGAAGGTCTGTCCACTTGACTGTCAGTGTCTTGGACCAAAATCTTAACCCTTTTGACTTTGTTAAGTCACTTCAACCCTAGTTTAGAAACCTTTAGACTTTACTTGAAGTCTAAGAAACCTACCCATACTAGGAGTGTTCTTCAACTAGAACCCTAGGAAAGAGTTCGTCAACTCTGTGTAAGAATCATCGTCATGACTTCTTACTTCCCCTGCAACCTAGCTTAGGGAGTTTTGTCAAACTCCACACAAACATTGTCATGTTTGTTCCCCTTTGAACCTTGATCATCATCAAGTGTTCTTTTCCCTTGTGAGGTGAACTACGATTGCTCTGATTCTATCCTAGTCAGGATACGTAGGCAGAAGGTGCGATGCCTTTGTGAGCAAACTTAGAAAACCACTTAGGCCTTTTTATTTATTTTATCTCAATTCCCAATCCTTAAAACATAGCACAATTCACAAACTTAGCAATTACTTAAACAAAAGGTTCCTGTAGAGTACTACAGATATTTAGGGTGCTAATACCTTCCCTAGATATAACCAACCCCCGAATCCCCGAATCTCTTAAGCGTTGTCGTTACATCGCGCAAAAGGTTCTTTCTTTCTTTAGACCTATCCTTTGGATAAATTAAAGTCCGGTTGTAAAAGAAATAAGATTCAAGTTAATCAATAGCTTGATATCCAATTTTCATCGTAACAGAAATGGCGACTTCATTGGGGACATTGCTTTTGCTTTTATTTTGAGGGTTCAACCTATTTTGTTTAACTAATTGCTATCTGTGAATACTTGTATATATTTGTGCTCTGTTGGTTTGGGAAACTTGAAATGGTGAGACAGCACTACACCCGTGCTCAAGCGTACTTATGATAGGAAGGTGATATATTCAAGAAGGCTTATAGGGAGTAGATTCCCGACCAAGCTGACTTGAGAAAATCACCGCTCAGTGGAGGCCCTTTTGAGAGCTAGTATTGTTGATCGAGTATTCGTGAAAACAATGCTACTTTCTACATAGGTGCCCATGACACTGAGGACTTTTAGATACCTTTTCCCCACTTTGACCTTATTAGGATGTAGTGCGATAACTATAAGGAAGTAATTCCAAAGTAGTTGATACGTGATACTACACTTGGACGAGGCTCTCTTGAGAATATTATCGACCACCAAGTATTTGGGAAATTGATAATATCCAAAAGATGGGTCGAGGACTCCAGGAACTCTTTTAGAACCTTGTTCTGTAGTTGTGGGAACCTTAGTACATACCTTTGGGGAGGGTAGACCTTGACTCCTTGCTCATATTCTCCAAACCCAAAACCTTGTCTGTTTACTTATGTGAATCTGTGAATATGTGATTACCTGTGTTTGTGCATTCATGCATCCATAAACATCATGTCATAAAGTTTTATGGAACTCAGAGTCTTTTACTTATAAAATATCAGGAACATCATGGACAATGGAAAAAAGAAAACTATAAAGTACACTTACAAAAGCCCTAACGTAGATGAGATTGAAAGGTTGAGCACTCTGATCACAGATGTAGAAGGGTTCAAAAGCAGGTACGGGAATTTGTTGTCTCTACTGAAAATAAGGAAGAAAATGGATTTGGGACTCCTTTCCACGTTACTCCAGTTCTATGATCCACTTTATCACTACTTCACATTTCCGGATTATCAGTTAGTGCCGACACTTGAAGAGTATTCCTGTCTGATTGGGTTACCCATCCTTGATGCATCTCCTTTTCCCGTCATGGAGAAGGACCCTAAAGAGGAAGAGATTGCTAAAGCCACCCGTATCGGGTTGGTAGACATTCAGAAGAACATGGTTACTAAAGGAGGGATCTTTGGGCTGACTGCAAAATTCTTGATTGGGAAGGCTCAGTATTACGCCAATCACTTGAGTATGGATGCTTTTGAGGCTATTCTAGCCTTGCTTATTTATGGGATCTTTCTTTTTTCGAGCTTTGACAACTTTGTGGATCTCAATGCCATCAAAATATTCTTGAAAAAGAATCCAATACCTGCTCTACTAGCTGATGCTTACCACTCTGTTCATCAAAGAAATCTTCACAAAGGAGGAACGATCGTCTGTTGTGTTCCGTTGTTGTATAAATGGTTTGTTTCTCATCTACCCAAAGCCCATACTTTTTGGAGCAAAGGATGGTGGTCTGAAAAAATTATGGCTCTTACTCACTCCGATGTTGACTGGTACAGCCGTAGTTACGATGGAATCAAAATCATTGATAGTTGTGGAAGCTTCGGGAATATACCTCTCCTTGGTACAAATGGGGGAATCAGCTATAACCCTGTGATTGCTCGTCGACAATTTGGTTATCCGCTGAAAGACAAACCTTGCAGCACTCACGTAGAAGGTATTTTCTTCATAGGAGTTTCAGAATTAAAAGATGAAATTCTCAAAGCATGGGGGCATATACACAGGAAAGGAAAAGAGGACTTGGGAAGACCTAACTGCATCTCTTTTGAACCTTATCTCCAATGGGTACGAAAGAGGGCCATTCAGTTGAAAATGCCTTATCCTCCACAAAAGCCTATGGTCTTAATAGAAGAACAACCGTTGATTTTCATGTCTGAGGAAGAGAAGCTGAAGATTGCTCTGAGGAAGTCACAGCAGACTGAGGTATCCTGGAAGTACAAATATCAGGTGGCTATGGAAGAGAACGAGGAACTCCGCAAACAACTTCAGTCGAAAGAAGAGGAAGCAGTTGCAAGCAAGAAAAGAAAGGCACCTGAAGATGCATTTTATTCCAACCATCAATCGACTCCATGGAAGGCTGTGATGGACAAACTTATCCTTGAGAAAGCGCAGGTGGAAGAAGAGCTCAGAAGAGTCAAGAAGAGAGATGATTTTCTTTTAGAGCATATTGAGTTGTAATGTTAGGGCTTTTGTAAGACGTACTAAAATCTTTTGTAAAACCCCTTTTGGAAAATCAATGAAATGAAAGGATATTTTGATAAATTTGAGTTCCATAAAACTTCTGCATTTACAGTTGCATTCTTGTTATTTTAAACATTCAAGGAACTAAAAGATTGTTTTGCAGATATTATAGGATGGATTCTGGAAAGAAAGAAGAGGTTGTGTTCCGAAGACCAAGATTGGAGAAATTGAAGAAACTAGTGAGTTTAGTAGAAGACCCCGAGGCATTCAGAGAAAGACATGGGAATATGATGTCGTTACTGGAAGTTCAAGTGTATGAAGAGATGTTATCTGCACTCGTGCAATTCTATGATTCAACCTATCATTCTTTCACGTTTCCAGATTATCAGTTGCTACCAACTTTGGAAGAGTATTCCGCCCTGATGGGAGTAGGTGTTACTCCTAGCCCATTTTCTGGAAGGGAGGGGACTCCTAATGAAAGGGCAATTGCAGAGGCCGCGTATTTGGAGTTGGATGAAGTGCGATCTCATATGGGTGCTAAGGGAGGATTGTATGGAATTTCAGCTATGTTCCTATATGAAAAGGCTCAGAGCTATGCCTTGTCACAAAATACTGAAGCATTTGAAGCCATCCTGGTGTTACTTATTTACGGATTGTTCCTGTTCCCAACTGCTAGTGATTTTGTGGACGCAGATGCGATCAATCTCTTCTTGATCAAAAATCCTGTACCTACCTTGCTAGCCGACACTTATTTTACCCTCCACCGAAGGAACCGTTATGGGGTTGGACGAATTGAATGTTGCACCGTTCTCCTGCACAAGTGGTTTATTTCACACTTGTCAGAAATTCCAGCCATTTGGGATAAGCAAAATGGACTCTCATGGACAGAAAAGCTGTTGTTGCTCAAACACTCAGACATTAAATGGTATGATCCTATGTATGGAGGAATTACCATGATCCAAAGCTGTGGAGACTTCCCGAATGTACCGCTCATCAGTGTCAATGGTTGCATAAGCTATAATCCTATTTTGGCTCGTCGACAGTTGGGGCACCCCATGGAAAGTGAACCAGATCCAGACTGTTTGAGAAAATTTTACTTGGAGGAAAGGAAGAATCCCGCTTATAGGGCTCGAATTGCATATGCTTGGCATTATATCCACACAAGGGGAGTAACTGCCTTAGGCCCCCACAACGTCACTGTTTCAGAATCTTACCTATCATGGGTAAGAGAAGCGGCAATGAAGATGTTCTATACTCACTTTGAGCCTGACTCGCCCAAGCCTACTCTCGTAGAAGAGTTGAAAGCTGCCTTGGCAAAAGCTGAGAAAGAAGGGAAAACGTGGAGAGATAAGTATTTCAAGGCTATGCAAGAGAAAGAAGAACTTCAAGAATTGGTACGCCAAAGTGGAAGAAAGAATCAGTCTGAAGATGAAGGACCATCCAGCAGAAGAATCTAGAATCTATTGTTATTGTTTTTCGTATTTTGTAGAAGCTTGTATTTTCATTTCCCGTTTGATGTTGTAAACTCTCCAGATGTTATCAATGAAGATTTGGCTGTTTTTCCTATTTATTGTTATAATATTCGCAAATAAAGCTTTTATTCCCTTGAATGTTTAAGATCTGCATTTTGCATGTCTGCATTTCATAAGCATTGCATATGCATGTTCCTGAGTCGAGTCTCATCCCTCTGTCTTGTCAACAGAATCACACTGAGACCTCCCCATCAGTACAACACACGAGCCCAAGCTCGCTTAAGGATGGAAGAGCAGAACTTGGATGTAAACAGAATCGACAATGAACTCGGAGAGCTCCGAGGAGGCATGAGACAGATCAAGGAAGCCTTACAAGTCATCCGTGCAATGTTGGACACCTAAGCCACCGTTGTCTCTGAAATCACTGCAGAACCAATCCCGACAGCTGTAACCATTGCAAATGTACCGCCTTATGGTTTGTCTCCAGGCTTTGTGCCACCGCCGAGAGTCACTCAACAGACAATTCCCTTGGGAGGTGAGATTCCACAAGTTATTCCCACCTACACTCCGGCTACAGTTCAGGTTCAAGCGCGCCCCATCTTTCATAATCCACCACCAGTATACGAAGGACCCGAAGGGTATTAAGAGGAGAATGAATCACATGAGAAGTTAAGGGAAAGCATTGAAACTATAGGGAGGAAGATCCGAGCGATGGAAGGAAACGATACCTTTGGCACTGACGCCAGAGAAATGTGCTTGGTATCTGGACTAGTAATACCGCCAAAGTTCAAAATCCCAAATTTCGATCAGTACTCAGGAGCTACTTGTCCACGAACTCACTTAATCATGTACTATAGAAGAATGGCAGCACACGTCGAAGACGACAAGTTAATGATCCATTGCTTCCAAGACAGTCTGAAAGGAGCTCCAGCAAAATGGTATCTAAGTCTAGATCAGTCAAGAATCCACAGTTTTCAAGATTTGGCTGATGCCTTCATGAAACATTACAAATATAATATGGATATGGTGCCTGACCGAAGGCAGTTGTTGAACATGTCCCAGAAAAGCATAGAGTCATTCAAAGAATACGCTCAGCGATGGAGAGAAACAGCGTCCCATGTATAACCACCCCTAAGTGAGAAGGAACTGACAGACTGGTTTGTTGACACAGTGAGACCAGAATTCTATGAGAAAATGATCAGCAGTGTGTCTGCAAGTTTTTCAGACATTGTGGCCGTGGGAGTAAGGGTAGAATTGGGAATGAAAAGTGGAAAGGTAGCCAGCAGCTCCAGCAGTTCTAACAACAGCAGTATTAAGAAGGTCAGAAGTGGGTTTCACAAGAAGAAAGAAGGTGAAACAAATGCCATAATGGGAAGAAGAAATCGTACCGTGAGACCTCCATATCAGCAATATCAGCCGCCTCAACAAAGTTTCATCCAGCCAATCCAACCTAATTATGTTCAACAGTTTCATCAACAAAGACCCATGTACCCGGTACAGTATGCCCCTCAGCAATATGTGGCAGCTGTGACCCCAACATTCAACCATTCCACTTCAAACTATCAACCAGGGCGACCAGCGCCCATGTATCAGCAAAACCAGCAAGGGCATCAACGAGCACCCAACGCTCCACCCTTTCAACAAAATCAGCAGCAGAGGGTACCACAGCCTAGACAACAATATCAGAACCGGAGGCCGACCACAAAACCTCCACTCCCACAGATACCAATGACGTATACTGAGTTATATCCATCTTTGGTCCATCAGGGGTTGATCACGACAAGACCGCTTAATCCGGATACCACATCTCCACATTATAACCCAAATGCCCGTTGTGCTTTCCATGAAGGTGCTGCCGGCCACGACTTAGAAGGATGCTTTGCCTTAAAACATCTGGTAAGAGAGTTGATGGAGAACAAAATCTTGTCCTTTGATGATGTACCCCCTAACGTCAAAAGTAACCCACTACCAAACCATGGAGGGGTCAATGCCATTGAAAAGTCAGATGAAGAGATAATTAATGATGTGTCAAAAATCAGAACGCCATTAAAGACATTGCATGATAAGCTGACAGAAGCAGGGTTATTGGGAAGTGTTCATAACAAATGTGAAAAATGTACTATTAGTTCCAGTGGATGTAATGTGATGCAGAAAGAGATACAAAGACTGATAAATGAGGGGATGTTACAAGTATGTGGTACGGAAAGGAAAAAAGAGGTTTCTGTAATATAGCCAGTTTTCGACCTGTCCAGAAAAAGAGAGAAAGTTCCAGTGTTTAACAGGGGTGCCAGGCCAGTTTTCAACAGAGCTGCTATTGGTCAACCGCGACCAATCGTAGTTCAAAAACCAAGACCGTTCCATTATGACAATACAAAAGTTGTTCCGTGGAAGTACGATGTGACCGTGATAGACAAAGAAACGAGAAAGGTTGTTCAGACAGATAATCAAAAAGAGGTGACCAACATTGCCGGCACTAGCAAGATGACCCGCAGCGGTCGGATCTATCAGCCGAAAGAATCAGTAGCTATTCCAAAAGAAGTCATTCCTGCTATGGTAATCAAAGAAAAAGAAGCCCCGAGCGCAGAAGAAGAAAATGATGAATTTTTTAGGATTATCCGAAGAAGTGATTACAAGGTGATAGATCAGCTTCATCAGACGCCATCAAAAATATCAATCTTGTCACTCTTGATAAATTCTCCAGCTCACAGGGAAGCATTACAGAAAGTATTGAGACAAGCACATGTAACCAAGGATATTTCACTCGGGCAGTTTGATTCAGTAGTGGCAAACATCACGGCGTGCAATACTTTAAGCTTCAGCGATGCGGAGTTACCAAAGGAAAAACGTGATCACAATCGTGCACTACACATATCCATCAAATGCCAGGAAGATACTTTGGCACGAGTACTGGTCGACACAGGATCCTCGTTAAACGTGTTACCCGCAAGATCACTGTCCAAATTAGCCTATGTCGGGGCAGAGATGAAACCAACCTCATTAATTGTAAAAGCTTTTGATGGTTCGAGGAGAAAGGTCATCGGAGAAGTAGAATTACCGATTTTGGTGGGACCCCATGAATTCAACATTGTATTTCAGGTGATGGACATAAAATCCAGCTTATAGCTGCCTACTGGGACGTCCCTGGATCCATGAAGCAGGGGCGATAACTTCCACCCTGCACCAAAGAATGAAGTTTGTGGTAAATGATAAGCTAGTAATTGTTCATGGTGAGGAGGAATTAATGGTCAGTAATCTTTCGTCGTTCCGGTACATTGAAGCAGAAGAGGACGCGCTAGAGACGTCATTCCAAGCACTAGAAATAGCAAACGCAGTGATAATAGAGGAGACGGTGGCAAAAAGTGGTCCAACTTTCACATCAGCTCAAAGCGCCAAAGCTACGCTGGAAGAAGGCACTCCCGCGGGATGGGGAGAAGTCATGGAGGTAAAGCCGAAGATGAACCGCCAGGGGTTGGGTTACAAACCAACTCAAGGTGAAGAACCGATGCATGACAACAGCCGGCCAAAGGCTATTCAAGAAATATTTATCAGTGGCGGTTTTCAAATCAACGCCGTGGAAGGAAATCTTGAAAGTGAAGACATAGGAGTGCTAGTGTATCATGACGAAGCTACTCTGAACAACTGGGAGGCTATCGAAGTTCCTGTAGTTTTTCCCGAGTTAAAGTAATTTGTTGTTTTCTTTCTTTGTTATTTTAAAATCTCCATAGCCGTGCCCAAGGCTATAGGAATGTTTTGTAAGGGCCCCATGCTTTCAAAGAAATATCAATGAGAATGGACTATTTTGTTAAAAATCCTCGTGTTGTTTCTTTACTGTCTTTTTGCTTTTACTTTGAAAGAAAAATGGCAATACAAAAAAAACAAAACAAAAACAATTTTCTCTTTCTCTGTGTGTGTTGCATTTGTTGATTGTGTGTTTTAATAAAGTAAACCCTTCAAACATGCAGTGATGACCATAACCCCATTGAATCCTGTAACCTCGCATTCCCTCCAGACGTGGGTTCCCCAATATACCAAGCCGAAGACGAGGATGAAGATTTTGAAATCCCTGAGGAACTAGTAAGGTGGGCACAGTCTGAGTACACCGAGTTTCAGCCACACAAGGAACATTTGGAGGTCATTAATCTTGGCACAGAAGGAGACAAAAAAGAAGTCAAAATTGGGGCAGCCCTAGGGGCAGAAGTAAAACAGTAGTTAAAGGAACTCTTAAGAGAATATGTAGATGTGTTTCTTGGTCTTATCAGGATATGCCTGGTTTGGATACAGACATAGTGGTTCACAAATTACCACTCCGACCTGAATGCCCGCCGGTTAAACAGAAACTCAGAAGAACCAGACCCGACATGGCTCTTAAAATCAGAGATGAGGTAAAAAAGCAGATTGATGCAGGCTTCCTTGCAGTGGCCAAGTATCCAGAATGGGTAGCCAACATTGTTCCTGCACCAAAGAAAGATGGAAAGGTAAGGATGTGTGTGGATTATCGAGATTTAAACAAAGCCAGTCCAAAAGACGACTTCCCTTTGCCACATATTGATACTTTGGTAGATAATACAACTCGGTTTACAGTGTTTTCCTTTATGGACGGTTTCTCTAGTTACAATCAAATCAAAATCGATCCTGACGACATGGAAAAAACAACCTTCATCACTCCATGGGGCACCTAATGTTATAAGGTTATGCCATTCGGTTTAAAGAATGCAGGCGCAACTTATCAAAGAGCTATGGTGGCTTTGTTCCACGACATGACGCACAAAGAAATAGAAGTATATGTGGATGACATGATCGCCAAGTCTCAAAATGAAGAAGACCATCTAGAACATTTGTTGAAGTTATTCAAAAGACTCCAGAAATATCAGTTGAGATTGAATCCCGCAAAGTGCACTTTCGGAGTCAGATCAGGAAAATTACTCGGTTTTATTGTCAGCCACAAAGGGATTAAAGTGGATCCAGACAAAGTCCGTGCCATTCAAGACATGCCAGCTCCGCGGACCGAAAATCAGGTTAGAAGCTTCCTTGGAAGGTTGAATTACATATCCAGGTTCATTTCCAATATGACCCCTACCTGTGAACCAATCTTCAAGTTGTTACGAAAGGATCAAACAGTTGTATGGAATTCTAATTGTCAAACAGCGTTCGATAAAATCAAAGGATATCTCCAAGAACCTCCAATTTTGATACCACCTGTTCCGGGAAAGCCTCTCTTTATGTATTTGACAGTACTTGAAAACTCAATGGGTTGCGTTCTGGGCCAGCAAGACGAATCCGGACGGAAAGAACATGCCATTTATTATCTGAGCAAGAAATTTACTGATTGTGAAAGCAGATACTCACTCCTAGAAAAGACTTGTTGTGCTTTAGCATGGGCCGCTAAGCGTTTGAGGCAGTATATGATTTGTCACACCACTTTATTGATCTCGAAAATGGATCCAATAAAGTACATCTTTGAGAAACCTGCACAAACCGGAAGACTCGCCCGGTGGCATATGCTACTATCAGAATATGATATTCAATATGTGGCTCAGAAATCTATCAAAGGCAGTGTGTTATCAGAATATCTCGCAGATCAACCTGTCGAAGATTATGAACCTCTGAAGTTTGATTTTCCGGATGAAGATATCGTATTAGTAAAAGATTGTGAAGAAACAAGTTCTGACGAAGGTCAACAGACAGATAATTGGTGGAAAATGATGTTCGACGGTTCCTCCAATTATAGCGGACATGGTGTAGGTGCAGTCTTAATGAATCCTGAAGGTGGTTATACTCTGTTTACAACCAGACTAGACTTTGATTGTACAAACAACATTGCTGAATACGAAACATGTATCCTTGGTCTCGAAGCAGCCATTGATCTCCAAATCAAAAATCTCGAAGTCAGTGGAGACTCAGCTTTGGTTATCTACCAAGTCACGGGTGAATGGGAGACAAGGCATGAAAACCTGATCCCTTACAGAGCTTATATCGTTGAAACGATCAAGTATTTTGAAGAAATCACCTTTAAACATGTTCCAAGCGCAGAGAATCACATCGCCGACGCCTTAGCCATGCTGGCCTCGATGTGGAAAACTAGAGATGTCAATGATGGCACACTTATCAAAATTGAACGCAAGACAGAGCCTGCTTACTGTCAAATGATCGAAGAAGAAACCGATGGCAAACCCTGGTATCATGATATAAAGAATTATCTGTTGAAGCAAGAATATCCCACAGATGCTACAACACTTGACAAGAAAACACTGAGACGATTAGCATCCAAATTCTTCCTCAGCAATGGTGTACTTTACAAAAGAAATCATGACATGGTCTTACTCAGATGTGTTGACAAAAGAGAAGTGGACTTGTTAATGAAAGATGTTCATGAAGGAATGTTTGGTACTCACGCCAACGGATACGCCATGTCCAAAAAGATCTTAAGAGCTGGTTACTATTGGTTAACTTTAGAAACCGACTGCATTCAGTACGCCAGAAAATGTCACAAATGTCACATCTACGCGGACAAAATGCATGTGCCTCCAACACTGTTGAATGTACTGTCGTCGCCATGGCCTTTCTCTATGTGGGGGATTGACATGATTGGGGCAATTGAGCCAAAAGCTTCAAATGGACACCGTTTCATTCTGGTTGCCGTCGACTATTTCACAAAATGGGTTGAAGCTGCATCCTACACCAATGTTACACGTCAAGTGGTGGCTCGTTTCATTAAAAAGGAGATTATTTGTCGCTACGGGATCCCAAGCAGAATTATAACAGACAACAACACCAATCTGAATAACAAAGTTATGAAAGAATTATGTGATGACTTCAAAATCGAACACCACAACTCTTCCCCTTACCGTCCAAAGATGAATGGAGCTGTGGAAGCTGCAAATAAAAACATCAAGAAGATCTTGCAGAAAATGGTTAAAACCTACAAAGATTGGCATGAAATGTTACCATTTGCCCTGCACGGATACAGAACCTCCGTCCGCACTTCCACCAGGGCAACCCTCTTTTCTCTGGTATATGGAATGGACGCAGTTCTTCCCATCGAGGTCGAGATACCATCCCTCAGAGTCATCATGGAAACCAAGTTAAAAGAGGCAGAATGGATTAAAGAAAGATTTGATCAGCTGAATCTCATCGATGAAAAGCGCATGTCTGCGATGTGTCACGGCCAGTTGTATCAAAAAAGAATCAAGAGGGCGTTCGATAAAAAGGTCTGTATCAGAGAGTTCCGCGAAGGAGAACTTGTGCTCAAGAAAATCTTACCAGTTCACAAAGACGCAAGAGGGAAGTGGATGCCTAATTATGATGGCCCCTTTATTGTGAAGACAGTATTCTCCGGAGGTTCACTGATCCTTACTACCATGGACGGAGAACAACTCACACACCTGATAAACTCTGACGCAGTTCAGAAATATTACGCCTAAAAAGTACCCGATAAATCGGAAAATCCAAAAGAACGGTTTATGCAAAGGTTAGGGTAAAAAAAAAAAAGAAAGAGAAGAGAAGAAAAGAAAAAAGAGAAAAGAAATAAAAAAGCTCGCTAAGTTGAAAACCCGAAAGGGCGGCTTAGGCAAAAATGAGCGTCCCGGTGGATTGAAAACCCGAAAGGGCGATCCAGGCAAAAATTAGGGACAAAGGCGTTTCACTGCATCAGACGAAGTCATCAACACTGCAGACTCGACAAAGATTCATCTCAACAGCTCTCGTCAGAAGCAAGGATCTTGGAGAATTCTAGTCTTAGGGATAAGTTAGGTCACAGGATTCAATGTAACCTTATCCACTTTTGCCATTTTACTTGTAAAAATTTCCATGGAATATTGTCATTGGCAAGATTTCATCCTTTAAATAAAAATCAGCCTTTTGAGCCTTTCTTTCTTGTGCAAATTATCAGTTCCTTATTTTCTTTGTTATGCAAAATACCGTTCGTTAGTCAACAATTGTTTTTGAAAGCATTAAAGTCCAAATTTTTGAAAAATAACTTGGAAAGGTTTTACAAAATGTTTTAACTTGTGGAAAGACTTGAGGAAAATCATACTTCCCCGAAACTTCAGGGTAGCAGGAGTCTTGATACACAGTCAGAATTTACACTCCCCAATAAAATGCTAGTAAGTTGGGCGACGAAGAGTCCTTTGGCCATGTATGGTTATCAAGATTGAAGATTATCCCTCAGGATTTCTTATGATGATATGAAGGTTCCTTCCCCCAGCGAAGTATTTCTGGACATCTGTTTGAATTCACCTCAGCGCAATCTACCTACAGGCTCTATTCCCTAGTAGGTCTTCGGTTTTATTTCCCAAGTCTACGTACACCCCTCATCATGGGATCAGTGTGATTCGTTTGTTCCCCGAGTCAGGTGACATCTATCAATCCCCGCGAAGTCTAAGTTATTACTCACTTCATTTCCAAGTATAAGCCCATTCGTAACTGGCATTTTGTTCAAACCAATTGTCGTTGGCATTCATTTGGTCGTCACCATCCATGTTCTTTTGAAGCCCACTCGTCACTGGCATTGTCTAAATCCAATCGTCATTGGTATCTCGTTAGTCGTCACTAACAAATCCACGTATAAGTCCAGTCGTCATTGGCACTGTTTAAAAGACCAATTGTCATTGGCGCCTCTTGGTTTGGTTGTTACCAACCTTTCCCCGGGGAATCCAGTCGTCACTGGTATTGTTCCAATTGTTATTGGTATCTTATTAGTTGTTACTAACTCTCCCCATGAAGTCCAGTCGTCACTGGCACTGCCTAAATCCAATCGTCATTAGTATCTTGTTGTTTGTCACCAATTTTTCCCTTTGAAACCCAGTCGTAACTGGCATCATCATCGAGAGTTCAATCGTTATTGGAATTTGTTTCATTTTGGTCGTTACCAACACCTCAGCTAAAAACTAGTAATTACTAGCATCCTTGTAACCAATTGTCATTGGTATTCCACGGCATGGTCGTCGTCGTCTTCATTAAAATCCAGTCGTAACTGGAATTGTTTAAAACCAATCGTTATTGGTACCCTGATTTGGTCGTCACCAATCACCATTAAAAGACCAGTCGTCACTGGAACTACTTGGAATTCTGGTCGTTACCAATTTCCCCAAGACGTTTCTTGATTACCAGCACTGTGTGAACTGGTTGCAGAAGTTGAGGATATATCCCCAGTGATCCGTGTTCCCAGTCAAGTCCTGGAGATCTAGTCGTCAGTAGTGTCCTCCGTGTGTGATTAATCTTGTTTCTAGTCCATTCCTGAAGATCCCGTTTGAACTCTTCGCTATAGGAAGTTCCTCATCTGATCATCCCCAGTGAGGTTATATCTAGTCTATCGCTTCCCCGGTGAATCCTGATTCTCTTTTCCCGATGGAATTAATTTTCCATTTCCCCAGTAAAAGTATATCCTTTTCCCCAGTAGAAGTCTATTCTTCTCCCCGGTGGAGTACCTCTGTTCCAATAAGATTGTCATCTTTATTGGATTTGTATCTTCCCCATATGAAGTTTCCCTGCTTACGCTATCAGTCATGTCTGAATTGTTAATTCAGTTTTTCAGTACAAGTCCCCAGTGTCGAGTCCTTGTATTTGTCATTGTTTGTTTTACTGTTTGTTTTATTATTATTATTATCGTTGCGCCTATGTTGTTTGCATTCAAGCATCATAAAGCATCATTTATAGTGCATGGCATATCATAACTTGTCCTTTAGCATGGCGTCGGATCTAAGGGACAAAATTTCCGGTTATCTATATTTAAATACCTTTCACTGCGATTTAACGAAGATGGTCATCTCTCGTTCCCCATCTAAGGAAGATATTTAAATAGGGGCAACTGTTGTACCCCAAATTTTGACCCCTTAGATTCTCATTATCATTCTTAGAAGCATGATCATGAATTATCTAACCCTAAACCAATACAAGTTCATTATTGTCAAGATACAGATGAATCAGGGTTTTCGCACCGACAAATTCAAAACAACCAAGGAATGATCAACCAATGATTTGGGCAAATTCAATCATGGAATGAAATCAAAGATAATATCAAAGTCAAATGAGAAGTCAATTTGAAGAAATCATTTCAGAATCAAGAACAGTGCAGTCAGGAGGCCCCGATTAGGGTTTTTAACTAGTGAAAAGTCAACTGTGGTTTGACTTTGATGTTGGAAGATGTTTTAATGGTGGGATTAAGGTCCATGAAGTTCATATAGCTTATTAAAAATCATTCAAGAAGTATCAAAGTCTCAGGATATCCAGAACGTCAACAGGCGACTCAGTCGGCACCGATCGATCGTACGGTTGACCGAAAAGTCAACTCCTCAAATTTTGAGAATTGGAATCCAAGTTGTGAATCAAAGTTGTTCCTTATGTCATAATGGACTTGCATATCAATTTTCATGATCATTGGATCAAGGGTGAGAGAGTAATCGAGAAATCGGGAAATTAGGGTTTTGAAAAGGGTTAAACCATAACTCCTTAACCACACATCCAATTGAGTTGGTTCTAGTCTCATTTGAAAGCTCTTGACAAACTCTACAAAAGTGTCCTAGTAGTCCATGGTCAGAAAACGCTTAGTTTTTGAGTTAGAGAAGAAAACATTACAAGAGGAGGAAAAAGACTTAGAAAATTCTAAGTGTTTTGTACTAAGGAACCCTAAAATCAGCCAACTTCAAGGGGATTTTTCACCTAGTTTCAAACAGAATCAAGACTTCTAGTCAACATGAAAGTTCTATTACTATGTGAGGGCTTTCTAAAAAGTACAAGTACATTTCAAGGTGATTTATGAGCTGAGAGATACATGTGTTCAAAGTTGGTGTTTTGTCACTTTAGTCCCACATTGGCCAATTTTGCAAAAGCACCTCTCCCACCCAAGTGGGCCAATTTTAACTTGCCAAACTCATGTTACCTGATATATTGAACATCTCAAGCATGTTAGAACAAAAAGATTGCATAGAAGTAGCATAGAATTAAAGTTGTGAAGTTCATTGCCAAAGTTGCCATTTTTGACTTTTCCAAGCATGAGGTGTAAAGCAAATCTACTCCAGCCACTCTATCAAGCCTCTAGCCTGCATTTTATCAGTAAAAACATCAATGTAACTTGCCCCTTTGAGTGAAAAGAACAACCAAAGGATCAGAAAAGCAAGGCAAGTTGGATGGTGGGTGAAAAATATCAAAGATAACTTCATGTTTAAGCAAAGTTCTCAAGCAAGCACCTCCTTGCTTGTTGCTATAAAAAGGGACCTCACACCCCTCATTAAAGGCATCAATATCATTCTGAAAACCTGAGAAATCAAGCTCCCTTACTACATCTCACTCTTGCTTGCAATTTGCAAAATTCTCTAAAGTTATCAAGTTAAGCCAAAATTCTGCATTTTGCAATTTCACTACCACATCAATTTCCATCAATTCCAACACCCTAAAAACCATCCACACACCTTCTAAATAACATATATAAGGTGTACAATCCATCAAACCACCAAAAAACTCAAGAAATCAAAAAGTCAACTTGCTCACCAAGTTACTTTGACCAAAGCTACAAAAAGCTCCAAATCTTGCTCCAATCCTTTTCTTGAGGGTTTGATCACTCATACACCTCATAAATAACATATATCAACTGTACAAGCACTTATCAATCATCAGAAACTCAAATCTTGTCACTTGGCACCATAAGTGCATTGTTACTTAAAGTTGAAGAAAGACTCAAAAGCAAGAAAGTAAGATAAAAGACCTCTGGGTTTCTCAGCTATTTTGGCATATTCAAGAGGATCTTCAACAGGTATGTAGCATATATATATCATTTCTTGCATTATCCTTCCATGACTTCGCATTTTGAGTACTTGTGTGAATCTTAGAGTTATGAATATATGTTGATTTCCATGATGTTTGGTGAGTATCCTGTGAATATCAGCATGAGCATGTAAACTTATCCTTGTCATATCAATATGATTCATTTAAAAGTTTGAGGCCAATACCATAAGTTTGCTGTCATGAAGGATTTAGTGTCAAATCTGTTATGTATTAGTTGACATCCTTGAATTTGCTGATTGCTAAGCTGTTGGATTTATTGTATTAATGCTGTCCTGACCTGAAAATCAAAAACCTGATGCTGATGTACCATTGTTTTTCCTGCTGTAACTTACTTTGAACATAACACTATGTTTGCAATTCATGAAAAAAAACATGTTTGATCTCCAAAGAAGATATCCATAGTAGGTTTTGTTTCACCAATTTTGTGAAAGGTTAGTCCTAATCCTTAATACTGCTGTTTGAATTGGCTCTAGTAGGATATTCCCCTCTGCTGCTAGTAGAGCAGTTTTGTTTAAGCATGAACATGACCAATTTGCTATGAACCTTTCTTGCAACATCAGGACAACATAATTGTTAACAAACCTGTATTTTGATTAAGCAACAGTATTGTGTTAATGTAGTCATGACAAAGTTTCATTTGCATCAAAATCTGTTTGAATAATCATTTGCATCAAAACCAGGATTTGTACATTCATGATATAGCAAGGAAGATTCATCTTGGCATAGGTAGTTTAAGCCTCAACTGTGTTTGGTTTCAATGTCAAGATTGAGAGCTTTATTTTACTTGCATTCTGCTGATATTAGCTAGCAAATCTTGTTACAACATGTTATCCTTCATACTTTGCTTCATACACCAAAACTTACTTTTTGCATAACACATGACAGATTTGTTTTCTTCACTTTAACATGTTTCAATGAACATTCTAAGTATGCTTGTATGCTTACCTGGCTGTTTTGTACATAGCATCAAAATTCACATTTTGTCACAAAAGGTTTCAAACACACATCAAGCCACAACATTGTCACTTTTTGCATAACACATGATATGATTGCTTTCCTCATTTCAACATGTCCGTGTGAACATTTTAAGCATGTCTACATGATTGCTTTGCTGTTTTATGCTTTATACCAAGTTTTCACATGATGACACAAAAATTCAAACACACACCAAGCCACAACTTGACACTTTTGCACATACTTACTTTTCCATTGAAACCACACCTCACACACCTCATGTTATTCAAATATAGCATGCTAGTACACTTGTTTGAGTCAGAAACATACTGCACCACAAAATCACTCACAAGTTGCTTTTTTTTGCTTTTAAATGTTTGCACATTACATACCAGTTTGTGAATGGTTGATTGTCTTTGAAGTCTTTGGGGTTATAACAACTTAGTATGATCATATATGACATGTCTAAATGAACTAAACCACTGAAGCTGACTTGAACACCAACCTGTATCATCCCTTGCACATAACATGTACCAAAATGCAATTTGAAAGCCAAATAGCTATACACTTGCTCCAGTCTGGTTTTTGTCACACACACACATTTAATATCATGTATTAAAGGTGTTTGGAATGTTGCCTTGACTCAATTTGAACTGAAACTCAAAAACCATACTGTCATGCATCTATACTTTATGATCATTTGCAATTTGAATATGACTTTTCATAATTAGCATATCCTAGCCATGAACATGTTTACATTTGTTTATATATCATATAATGGATGTGTATGAATGTTTAGTTGGCATTTAGATTGATTGTATCAAGCTGTACATGACATTTTGCAAATCTTAAGCCAAAACAAATACCCTATCGGGTTTTCCAGTAGAAAAATGATTTTCAAAAACCAACACCACCATCCTCTTCCTCATGATTTTCTACCCCAAAAGCATATAAAGTTTGTGACAAAAGACCAAAAATTAAGGAAGTTATGAACCATTTTGCAAATCTTGAAAATGCTTTGTTTTGCCCAAACATGAATGAAGACATACCTTATATATTTATCCTTGTGCATTTGTTAATGGATGTATGGCCTCCCCAGCGGTTGGAACTTGCGCGCGTATTGTACTTGGCATGGGTTCGATCCTTGGTGATAACCCTTGTTGTCACTTTTTCTCATTTTTCACATGAAACTTCAAAAAATCATAACTCTCTCATTTTTTAACATTTTTCACCCATTATTTTTTTATTGTGTTTGTTTTAATGTATACTTTCATGTCATAATTTTATTGTCCATGTTTGATTAATTTTTCACCATGTTTGACTATGTGCAACTTGTCATATTGACAGTACTAACCCTAGCTGTTGCAGATGAAAGTTTAAAGGGTTCCACTTGTTTTCCTTTGTGAAAATGGATTGTTCTCATTCCTATACATGTTTGTAAACATGCTAGGATTTTTAATTTGAATTATTATCATGCCTATCTCATCTGTTTGTTAATTGTACTCCATGTGCGATCTGTCGTCACAGTTTTCGTACTAATCATCTACTTTGATTGTCACCATTGCTTTTTCATCCTTAAATATTTTTCATTGGTTGTCACCATGAATGATTTAGTATAATGTTTATTTTATCCCCATGTGATGAAGCTTGTTATCTTTCATCCAGTTTCCCACTATCTCTCCCTCCAAAGGAAGGTCTGTCCACTTGACTGTCAGTGTCTTGGACCAAAATCTTAACCCTTTTGACTTTGTTAAGTCACTTCAACCCTAGTTTAGAAACCTTTAGACTTTACTTGAAGTCTAAGAAACCTACCCATACTAGGAGTGTTCTTCAACTAGAACCCTAGGAAAGAGTTCGTCAACTCTGTGTAAGAATCATCGTCATGACTTCTTACTTTCCCTGCAACCTAGCTTAGGGAGTTTTGTCAAACTCCACACAAACATTGTCATGTTTGTTCCCCTTTGAACCTTGATCATCATCAAGTGTTCTTTTCCCTTGCGAGGTGAACTACGATTGCTCTGATTCTATCCTAGTCAGGATACGTAGGCAGAAGGTGCGATGCCTTTGCGAGCAAACTTAGAAAACCACTTAGGCCTTTTTATTTATTTTATCTCAATTCCCAATCCTTAAAACATAGCACAATTCACAAACTTAGCAATTAATTAAACAAAAGGTTCCTGTAGAGTACTACAGATATTTAGGGTGCTAATACCTTCCCTAGATATAACCAACCCCCGAATCCCCGAATCTCTTAAGCGTTGTCGTTACATCGCGCAAAAGGTTCTTTCTTTCTTTAGACCTATCCTTTGGATAAATTAAAGTCCGGTTGTAAAAGAAATAAGATTCAAGTTAATCAATAGCTTGATATCAAATTTTCACCGCAACACTCAGCTTCTTCAAACTCTATTACAATTGCAGCTTGTTGAGAAAAGGACGTTAGCTCCGCTGAAGGGCACGCCTCCTTTTGGTTATGACGCCAATGCACATTGTGAATTCCACTCCGGGGCACCCGATCACAGCATAGAGAATTGTCATGCATTCAAGCACAAGGTGCAGGATTTGATAGATAGCAAGGCCATAAACTTTGGTAATGAGGCACCCAATATTGAGAAAAATCTGATGTCGTCTCACGGATCTGCACAGGTGGGTGCAATCTTGAAAGATACTAGTCTGAATTTGGTTATGAATGTGGATGAACTGAAGAAGCCTTTGGGTTGTGTAAAGAACAGGTTGTTGAAAGGGGGAGTGTTCCCTGGTTATGATACAGATTGTATTGATTGTTTAGCCCGACCTGAGGGTTGTGATAGCTTAAGAAGAGGTATTCAAGGGCTGATTGATGAAGGAACGCTGCAATTCGATCGTACTGCTGAAGAGAAGCCTATTGAGGCAATAGCTGAAAAGAAGGGCGAAGTTGCAACGATTACGATCCCGTTTAAGATTGTCACGATATCGGCGCCTCCCAAGAGACCGACTATCACCATAACCAAAGTTGGACCCATTCCATATGAAAGCACTAAAGCCATCCCTTGGAACTATGGGGCGGAAGTTTACTGCAATGGAGAAAAGATTAACCTGGAAAAACCGCCAGTAGGGTCAGTTGATAACCTTGTGAGGGCAGGGGGCATAACCCGCAGCGGTAGAATTTTTGCGTCACCAGAAGTAGAAGCTGAGAGAATTGCCAAAGGAAAGGGTAAAGTCAATGAAGAAGGACCTTCTCAAGAGAAGGAAAAAGATTCTTTGACTAAAGATGTGGAAGAATTGATGAGACTAATCCGGAAGAGTGATTATAAAATTGTCGATCATCTGCAGCAGACGCCTTCCAAAATTTCGATTTTGTCATTGTTGCTTTGTTTCGAAGCCCATCAGAATGCTTTGCTGAAAGCTCTTGACGTTGCTTATGTACCCCAGGAGATATCCGTCAATCAGCTCGAAGGAGTGACTGTGCACGTAAACGCAGGGCATGGCCTTGGCTTTACAGATTTTGATTTAACACCCAAGGGCCGCAATCACAATAGTGCGTTGTATATTTCTGTTGAGTGTAGGGGCACTGTTATGTCTCATGTCCTTTTTGACACTGGTTCGTCCTTGAATGTTTTGCCCAAGAAGGCACTTTTGAAGCTAGATACCCGAGGCATAATATGCACGCCAAGGGACTTGGTGGTGAGAGCTTTTGACGGGACTAGAAGGTCCGTGTTTGGAGAATTGACTTTACCCATCCAGGTCGGTCCAGAGGTGTTTGACACTGTGTTTTATATTATGGACATTCAGCCAGCTTATAGCTGTTTGCTTGGACGACCTTGGATTCACTCTGTAGGGGCTGTAACATCTATGTTGCACCAAAAGCTTAAATATATGGTCGGTGGTAGCATTGTTACCGTGTGGGGGGAGGAAGACATCCTGGTAAGTCACCTGTCGTCATTCAAGTATGTCGAAGTGGATGGGGAGATACACGAGACACTGTGCCAAGCTTTTGAAGGGGTGCAAATCAAAGACCAATCTCCTGTCGTAAGCAATGGGCCAGAGGTGGCTATGTCTTCATACAGAGAAGCCCAAGCGGTTGTTCAGGCCGAGGAAACTAAAGGTTAGGGTCAAGTTCTGGAGATTCCTGTTAAGCTGGACAAGTTTGGCTTGAGATATCGCCCGTCGTAGTCATCTTCATCACAGAGCGCGCCGAAGTTCAAGGGGCCGATTGTGTTTACTCCAGGAGGAGTCAGTTTTGAAACGATTAATGTTGTGTCTGACAGTGAAGAGGGAGATAGCGATTGTGACATGGATTCATGGATCAAGCCCAGCTATCCAGGACAAAGCCTATGCAACTGGTCTATTCAGGACTTTATTCAAGTGACGACGAAACAATAATGCCTTGTTTTTTCGATTATTGTACAATCCTATGTCCTACTTGGGGCATAGTGATTTTATTTCAGGGCCTACTTGTTTATGTGTATGCTTTGCTTTAATCATCAAATAAAGGCGTTTTTCTCATGCAAATTTTGTGATCCTTGTTTTTCTGTTTTATTTTTGTCAATAAAATGGAAACGTAGTTGTGTGCTTCGTTTGCATATCATTTAAAGCATTTAACCCTTTCTCTTGCAGGATCTATATTTTAGATGACACTGATCAAGAACTCCCTATGACTCGCTTCGACTTTGAGCATCCGATATTTCAAGCCGAGGAAGAGATTGTTGAGGACGACGACTTACCAAAAGAGCTGACTCGACTTGTGAGACAAGAAGAGAGAATCATTCTGCCTCATCAGGAGGATGTTGAGGTCGTTAATCTGGGTTCCGAAGAAGTTGTCAGGAATGTCTGGATATGGACTACGCTACAAAGCGATATCAACCAGAGACTTGTCGAGATGCTTCAAGAGTATAGTGACATCTTTGCTTGGTCTTATGATGATATGCCTGGGTTACACACTGATATTGTGGTCCACCGCTTGCCATTGCGTGAAGAATGTCCGCCGGTCAAGCAGAAGCTCAGAAGAGCGAAACCCGATATAGCCATAAAGATTAAAGAGGAAGTACAGAAACAGTGGGACGCCGGTTTTCTAGCTGTTACAACTTACCCTCCTTGGGTCACCAATATAGTACCTGTACCTAAGAAGGACGGTAAGGTACGAATGTGCGTTGACTATCGGAATCTGAACAAGGCGAGCCCTAAGGATGATTTCCTGCTTCCTCATATTGACGTATTGGTCGACAATACTGCTCAATTCTCTGTGTTTTCCTTCATGGACGGCTTCTCGGGCTATAATCAGGTTAAGATGGCGCCGGAGGATATGGAGAAAACAACTTTCATTACCCTGTGGGGAACGTTCTGCTAAAAAGTGATGCCCTTTAGTTTGAAGAACGCTGGGGCAACATATCAGCGTGCTATGACGACGCTCTTTCATGACATGATGCATAAAGAGACTGAGGTCTATGTTGATGATATGATTGCCAAATCCCAGACGGAGAAAGAGCATCTGGTGAATCTTCTGAAATTGTTTGAGAGGCTTAGGAAGTTCAGGCTGAGGTTGAATCCTAATAAGTGCACCTTCGGGTGAGATCTGGAAAGCTATTGGGGTTCATTGTTAGTGAAAGAGGAATTGAGGTTGATCCTACAAAAATAAAAGCGATACAAGAAATGCCAGCGCCAAAAACAGAGAAAGAGGTTCGTGGCTTTTTGGGGAGGTTGAACTACATTGCCCGGTTCATATCTCACCTTACAACCACGTGTGAGCCGATGTTTAAACTGTTGAAAAAAGATCAGGCGATTTTCTGGGATGAAAATTGTCAAAAGGCGTTTGAAAGAATAAAAGAATACTTGCAGGAACCTCTGATATTGATACCCTCAGTAGCCGGAAGACCACTGATCATTTACTTGACAGTTCTTGTGAACAGTATGGGTTGTGTTCTCGGTCAACACGGCGAGATTGGACGGAAAGAGCATGCGATCTATTACTTGAGTAAAAAGTTCACAGATTGTGAGTCCCGTTACTCAATGCTTGAAAATATGTGTTGCGCACTTGCTTGGGCTACCAAACGTCTGAGACAATACATGCTAAATCATACAACCATGCTGATTTCGAAGATGGATCCAATCAAATATGTCTTCGAAAAGCAGGCGCTTTTAGGAAGGATTGCCCGATGGCAGATGGTACTGACAGAATACGACATACAGTATGTTTCGCAAAAGGTTATTAAAGGTAGCGTTCTGTCAGAGTACTTTTCCGAGCAGCCAATCGATGATTACCAGCCAATGAAGTTTGATTTTCCTGACGATGATATCATGTACCTAAAGATGAAAGACTGCGAGGAGCCATTGCATGGTGAAGGTCCTGAGCGGAGTTCCCAATGGTAGTTGATATTTGACGGTGCTGTTAATTCATACGGAAGTGGAATTGGGGCAATCATTACTACTCCCCATGGGACGCACATCCCGTTCACTGCCAGATTGATATTTCCAGTTACCAATAATGAGGTTGAATATGAGGCTTGTATCATGGGTCTCGAGGAGGCTATTGATTTGAGAATAAAAAATCTTGATGTGTATGGAGACTCTGCGCTAGTCGTGAACCAAATCAAGGGAGAATGGGAGACTCATCATCCTAATATGATGCCGTACATGAATTATGCAAGGAGGTTGTTGCCTTTCTTTGACAGAGTAGAGTTTCACCATGTGCCACGGGCAGAATATCAGATGGCAGACGCACTTGCGACGTTGTCTTCAATGTACAAAGTTAACTTCTGGAATGAGGCTCCCAGGATAGTTATCTCTCGCCTTGATATGCCCGCTTTCATATTCTCCATTGAGGAAGCTTCCGATGGCAAACCGTGGTATTTTGATATCCAGAATTTCCTAAAGAACCAAGAGTATCCGACTGGGGCATCCAGCCGTGATAAGAAGACTCTTAGGAGATTGGCTGGCAACTTCTACTTGAATCCAGATGGTGTTCTGTACAGAAGAAACCACGATTTGGTGTTATTGCGATGTGTGGATGAGAAAGAAGCTAATCTGCCTATGGAGGAAGTCCACAAAGGAACTTTTGGCACGCATGCCGGCGGACACGCTATGTCTCGAAAGTTATTACGAGCAGGGTATTATTGGCTGACGATGGAAAACGATTGTTTCAAGTTTGTGAAGAAATGCCATAAATGCCAGATTTATGTAGACAACATTCATGTGTCGCCGAGCCCTTTGAACGTTATGGTGTCCCCGTGGCCTTTTTCCATGTGGGGCATTAATATAATTGGCAAGATCGAGCCCACCGCATCCAACAGACACCGGTTCATCTTGGTAGCTATCGATTACTTCACCAAATGGGTCGAAGCAGCGTCTTATACCAATGTTACCAAGAAAGTAGTGGCCCGGTTTATCAAAAAGGACATCATCTGCAGATACGGAATTCCCGAAAGAATCATTACTGACAATGGTTCGAACTTGAATAACAAGATGATGAATGATTTGTGCCAGAATTTCAAGATTGAGCCCCACATCTCATCTCCCTATCGGCCCAAGATGAATGGCGTTGTCGAAGCGGCCAATAAGAACATCAATAAGATAGTTCAGAAGATGGTTGTAACCTACAAAGACTGACACGAGATGTTTCCCTTTGCTTTACACGGTTATCGTACGACGGTGCGCACATCAACCGGGGCAACACCTTTCTCACTGGTGTATGGTATAGAAGATGTCCTACCATTGGAAGTTGAGATTCCTTCTTTTAGAGTTTTGCTCGATGTCTAGCTTGATGAGGCGGAGTGGATAAAGAACCGACTGAATCAGCTCAGTTTGATGGATGAGAAGAGACTTGCATCTATTGCATATGGTCATTTGTACTAGAGCCGGATGAAGAAAGCTTTTGACAAGAAGGCGCGCCCTTGAAGCTTTCAGACGGGCGATCTTGTGCTGAAGAAGATTCTCCCACCACAATCAGATCATAGGGGCAAATGGACTCCCAACTATGAAGGTCCATATATCGTTCGAAAGGTCTTCTCCGGAGGAGCCTTACTGTTGTCGACCATGGATGGCGAGGATTTTACATCCCTTGTGAACTCGGACGCAGTTAAAAAATACTTTGCTTAAAGAGGCCCGCTGGACGGAAAAAATAAAGTCCAAGAAAAAATGGGGCATCCCGACGAACCAAGGAAAAAAATAGAAAAAGTTTCGGGCAAAAATTAGGGATAAAATTGAAAAGATCTACACCCGCGAAGTCGAAAACCTGAAAAGGCGGCTTCGGCAAAAAAGGGTATCCCGCTGAATTAAAAACCCGAAATGGCGATTCAGGCAAAAGTTAGAGATTGAAAAAGCAAATGACTGCAGTCCGAGTTTGATACTACATTGCTTAGTGGTTTCGGAGCACCTGAGGGTCGATTATCCAAGTCAATTTCTTCCGAGGACGGAGTATCCGGAAAGCGTCGGAGTCAGGCGAGTCATAGGGGGATCAACTCATGGTGTTTGTCTGTACCATGTTGCCGACATGTATACAAATTTCTTTGTACTTCTGAACATATTTGTATTTATTTTTGTAGCTTCCTCTTTTCAAGAGTTGCATCCACTGTAAAAATGTTTCCTATTTACAGGCCCGTTATCAATAAACGCACACTATTCAGTACTTGATGTTTGTTTCTTGTTTTAACTTTTACTGTTTTGTTTGTGGAAAACGCCGATGTTTTGATAAACTTGCACGTGCATAAACTTACAGGCCTCATCCAATAATTGTTAAAACGTTGAATTAACTGAACAATTGTCACGGATATTGACTGAGATGGTTCCTGTTGTGTAGAATTGTCTTGTTTCATTTTGCAGGGTCGTTACCTTCGAAGCAAGCAGCCAGGGGATCGAGTTTCCCCAGCCGGAGTCCCTTAACATAGGGGCAGGCTCTAGGTGATAGTGTTCCTCCCCAGCAGATGGAAGTCGCATTCTTTATCCCCAGAAGAGTTGGATGCGAGCTAGTAAGCGGTCAGTCAATAATGTGCATTCCCAGCAGTTGGTTATGTGCACATTTGCATCCCCAGTGAAGTCCTCACAGGGTACGACCAGGTTGTTAGTGGTTTTAAAAGTTCATCCCCACGCAGGATTGTTCTTTCTGTTCCCCAGTAGGTTGTCTTGCCTCCAACAGGTTGATCATCCTCAGCAGAGTTCGTAACTCTGGATATGTTGAGCTATCCCCCAACAGGGTTGTTTCTTCCCCCAGCATAAGTTTGACTTCGTTCCTCCAGCATTTATTTTGCCGGAACACCCTCTTTGCATTTGCATCATGCATGGCATCCACCCCAAGCGTGTAGCATTTGCATTTCGTATGGAGCATTATGCCATTTTTTCAAACATATGCATTTTGAAACATAAGTCAGGTCGGTTACCTCTTTGTTTTCAAGTGTTTTTCCCTGCAGGTAATTGGAATTCTTGTTCAAGATGGTTTTCAAATATTCGAATTTTTGGCATGAGATATGTGGTGATAACGTTCGTCCTATCATGTGTTCCCTCATCAGAGTTGCTTGGTTCAGTTTCTCTTTTTCCCCAGCGGAGTTTTCCTCAGGTTGTTGTTACGTCAGCATTTTAAAAGGAAAGATTTCATGGATTAGACCTTTGAAGTCATTACCTGTTATCAAGGTAAATGTTTGGCAGTTGACGTCAGAATTTCCCCAATAGAGTTTTCCTCGGATGGCTGTTACGTCAACATTAAAAAGCTTCATAATTAGACTTTGGAGTGTTACCCCTTTTTGTTCAAGATGGATGTCTAGCAGTTGACGTCAGAATTTCCCCGCATAGTTGCTTGTTCAAGTCTTCGGATGCCTGATTCCGCGCTTTTATTTAGTGCGATGCTCGTTTCTTCGGAAATGGAAGATCCAGGATAGTACATGGATGACGCGCTTTATGTAGTGCATGCTTGTTTCTTCGGAAATGGAAGGTCAAGGATAGTATATTGATATACCGCGCTTTTATTTAGTGTGATGCTCGTTTCTTCGGAAATGGAAGATCCAGGATAGTACATGGATGACGCGCTTTACGTAGTGCATGCTCGTTTCTTTGGAAATGGAAGGTCAAGGATAATATATTGACATACCGCGCTTTTATTTAGTGCGATGCTCATTTCTTTGGAAATGGAAGATCCAAGATAGTACATGGATGACGCGCTTTACATAGTGCATGCTCGTTTCTTCGGAAATGGAAGGTCAAGGATAATATATTAACATACCGCGCTTTTATTTAGTGTGATGCTCGTTTCTTCGGAAATGGAAGATCCAGGATAGTACATGGATGACGCGCTTTACGTAGTGCATGCTCGTTTATTCGGAAATGGAAGGTCAAGGATAGTATATTGGCATACCGCGCTTTTATTTAGTGCGATGCTCGTTTCTTCGGAAATGGAAGATCCAGGATAGTACATGGATGACGCGCTTTACGTAATGCATGCTCGTTTCTTTGGAAATGGAAGGTCAAGGATAATATTTTAATATGGTCCTGCGGCTCGGTGCCCGCTTATTGTAGCGTATATTTGAAGATTGATTGTTCTTGATCTAATAATATGGATTCAATGCCCGTGGCGTCACACAGGTGGTTGATGTTGAAATCAGGTTCTGTATCAGATGATGGATCAGTATGTTGCCGTGACAACCAGATTCACTTTTCTAGATATTTTTCCTCAAGCAATTTTCGCAGATTATTTCTTCGATTAGCAAATTTTCGGGTTCTTTGGTATTCAACCGTCTTTTACCTTGATCGTCTGAAAGCCGTTCGCTTTTCATCCAGTCAGGTCCAAGCCGCTTGAATAGGAGCAGCTGTTGCACCCCAAAATTTGCCTAACCTTTTTTTTTCTTGGCTTTATGTTTCCTTGCATTAGCATTGCATTGGTCTAGCATTTGCATAGCATAGAATTATTCCTTTAGCAGGGCATCAAGTGTGGTTTATATCAAGAGGAGCCTATCTAGAGGTCTTATTCAAGCTTGAGAGGTCACCAAAGTCATCAGGAAGAGGGTTGTGTTCTTGAGAAGTTTGGTTGCTTGTATAGGGTTCATCTCCTAATCTGAGGACTAATGGAAGACCATCAGTGGGTTGTGAGGCCTTAATCATGGATAGGGTGTGTGGATAGAGATGGAGTGCCTTGAGGGTCATGGTGGAGCTCAGTGAAGTCATTATGCTAGGTGTGAAGAGCCACAGTTGGAGGTGTTACAATTAGGGTTTTCATCTGGTTAACTTTGAGTCAACTGTACAATTGGAGGAGATTAAGACTCAATTCTAATTCTTGGTGTTCATAGAAAGTTTTGTTGAGATACATGAGGTGTTATTCCAAGATCAATCCAAGAAAAGTTCAGAGTGTGAGGAGTTGCTAAACTAGGGTTCTCAGGGTAAAATCCCCTATTTAGTGCCTAACTTCAAGACCACTTATCTCACGATACAAGTTTCATATCATCTTTTGGCCATCATGAAACTTGTAGAGCATGTTCTTAGCTTTAATTTGAGTACTAGAAGTCGTCCATTGGATTTATAGAACTCAAGTTATGATCCAATTAAGTTACAGGTCATCAGATGAATGTGAAATTTGTCTGCAAAAGTCAACCAACTTACATGGAACTTTTGACCTAGAAGGATGTTTCTCCTCAACTTTTGTCATACATGAACGTTGTAGGTCTTGGTCTTAGCTTTCCAAATTGTACTAGAAGTCTTCCATCTGATTTGTAGAACTCGAGTTATGAGGTTTACAAGTTAGGGGCATTTTGGGAAAGTGAGATTATAGGTCATTTGGCATTATAGGTCATTTTCTCTATCTTGCACATTTCAAATGAAGTTTTGTCCATTACAAAAGTTGCTCAAAATTGGATTTTAAGGTCAACCATGTATCCATGAGGCATTGATTTGGCTTAGGGCAGGACTTGATTTGAAGAAATTTGAGAAAAGGGGAATTTAAAGGCATTTAAGTTGAAAAATTCAAATTTAATCATATGTGTTCAAAGAAGACCAAATGAGTACTCATTTTGACCAGAAACATCATTTGGAACACTTTGGCATTATTAGAAAATCCATTTGAGGTTTATTTCATAGTGTTTCAACTTGTTACTTCATGGATAAGTAACACATTCAATCTTGGCCTTAGGATACAAACAAGTGTGAAGTCCTATCCATTCTTTCTCCACAGTCCATAAGCAAGGCAAATGAAGCTTCTTGGAGAAGGAATCACCTCAGATTCGTGTACACCATGATTGAGTTTTGGAAGAAAATTGAAAATGTGGATGTCTCAGTTTGGGCTTTCCATGGGCCTCTAGAACCTTCCATTCACCTCTATATAAGTTCAGAAAGAGATTAGGATCAAGGATGGTGATCATTTGGAGTTGGAGCCAGAGATTGCAGTGAGAGTTTCAAGAGCAAAAGTGCAAATCGTGTTTGGAGTTTGAGAGCAATTCAAGGAAAATTGAGGTTTCTAATAGCTTTATCATTGATCATTGAAGAAATCTGCAGAAGATTGGAGCAAGAATCACACCATAACTGCCTCAATTTCAAGCTATATTCCAGGTTTCTATCTCTCACGATTACTCTAGTTTTATGATGATTTAGCATGATTTGAACTGAGGTTAAGTATTAGGAAGATGACTAGATCGTTTTAGGATAGGTTTTGTGAAGTTTGATGACAATTCAAGGTGTGAACAACTTTCTGTTTGGATTCGAATCAACCTGATCCTTGAGTGTTAGCATGATTTAGATAGCTTAGGTTGATCTGTGATGAATGAGGAGAAGATATGTGGCCTTATTTGTGAGATTGGTGATGATCAATATCTTGGCACATTTTCTGTTTGGTTTCGAATCTCAAGATCCATGAGGAATTGGCTAGATTGGAGTGCATATTTGGAATCCTGGTGAAAAATGGAGAAGATCCATATAAGATTTGATTGGTTTTCATGACCTGCAACTCATGAGCTTGCCGGAGAAGACGGTGGTTCAGCCACCGGAACCACCATGAGCCTTCCCTCCAGAATTCAGTTTAAATTGGGGACGATGATGGAGAGCCCTTGGATCACTTGATCTCAGCTGACTTAGTCCTTTCATCCAACGCACGCGTTTTAATTGAAGACTTGGCCTTTGACTGCAGCAAACGCTGTGTTTCATTAAACCTGACTTGGCAGCTTAGGTGGCGCGCTTGTGAGCCCTGGATGTGAATACTTAGTCAATTGATCCAACCATCCTGTTTATTTCTCAGCATTTTAATTTCTTTTTATTCATTTTGGATTTATTTTAAGTGCTTTTATCTTTTTTTAATTCATATTAATTTCATTTTTAATCAGAAAAATAAAATAAAAATATGTGCATGCTCTGGATTTAATTTCTGATTTTTTGACATGCTTAGATTTTAGTTTGATGCAATTTCCAATTTAATTGGCATTTTTCTATTTTTTATATTTCATTTAAATTGCATTTTTGGCCTATTTCCCTTCTGATTTTTGTATGATTGATTGGTATAGAATTTAAGTGAGATTTTTGGCTGGCTGTTAGTATAGACATGCATGATCCCTTAGGAATTATTTCATAATTTTTAGATGACTTTAGGTTCTGTTTTGGATTAGGTTCTCATGACCTTCCATTTTAGGGTTCCCTTTTGATAACCTTAGGTTTATAAATTCATAGGTGACTTTCCCTTTAGATTCAATCCTTGGATTTTATACCATAAGTCCCTAACCCTCTTAGGATCCCTTAGAAAATTCCCTAGAATTTTAGGACTTGATTTCATATTTTTCTTAGAATTAACAATTGGACTAGTGTTATGATGCTTCTAACATGACCTTTCCTTTAGAATGACCTCAATGGTGACCCATAGCATGAAATAAATTTCCCATTCCTTTTGGATAGTGCTTTAGACTTGTTAGAGCTTCTGTATGCTTAATTGTAATGCTTGATTTGGTGTTTTGGTTTCCTTTCAGTAGCTTTCTTTGAGCTTGTAGAATTAGGGTTTTGTAGAGCCTTAGAAGTTGTTTCTTCTTTCACAAACATGGTTTGCTTTGTGTGCATTCTATTCTCATCCAATGATGCAAGGTCCCTATGCGGAAGCCTCATCCCTCCTTTATAAGGATGTCTGGCATACCAAAAAAGGTAGAACCTTTGAGGATGCCTATCTCAGATGAATGGTTGAGTGCCATGATGGATTCCCTTGGTTTCCATCATGCGATCATCTTGATGTTGATTATCATCTCTCTTGGTGGATATTTTGAAGCTTGAAGATGAAGTCTTATCTTGAAGATAGCTTGGGCATGGAGATCAACTACAGACTGTTAGGTAGTTTTGCTGTTAGAGATCTGCTTTGCTTGTCTGTTGTCTTGTTTGCTATATTCTCTGATTGCTTTGTTGTACTTGTGTGACTGTTTGGTGTGTTGCATTAGACTAGGCTTTCATATGGTTTGTTTAGGCCTAAGTGCATTGAAAGGTTGAGCCTGGCTCCCTTTGCTTGTCTGCATTAGAGGTTGAGTCTGTCTCCCTCTGCTTGTCTGTTACTGTTTGGCTTTGCTTGCTGGCTTAAGGTTGAGTGTTGCCTCCCTTACCCGTGTTTTGTGTTGCCTTTGGCTTGCTTGCTCTAGAAGTTGAGTTTGGCTCCTTCTGCTTGTATTGCTGCATTGCATGCATTTTACTTACACTTATTTCTTTCCGGTTATTTCTTTTGTTGTTGCTTTCCTTTGCCATGTTCCCTTAGGAATTCTAACTTCTCTTGTTCAGGAGAAGTTATGACAGACATTAGGGTTCTAACCATGCATGATAACATTAGGTAGCTCCCTCCTAACCTCAATCATAGGATCAAATTTGCATGATAACTTTAGGATTGGATTAGTCCCCTTTAGTGCGTCTTTTCTCTTCTCATCTTCAAACAAATCAAAATACAGTAATAAAGGTTAATTGACGTCGTACGCTACGAGCCTTAAGCTACTTGAGAAAGGATTGTTGGAGAGTTTCTTTCCAACAGCTTAGGTGTTTAGTATGGTACCCATTGGGTGACATGCGACGCATTCACTCTCAGGTCATAGTCTCTAGTGCGATATTAGTTACAAGCATCTATAAAAAGCACTTCTTCTTTAAAAGACAGAAAACAAAGATCAAACATATTTTTGTCCTCTTGGACCTTTAATCCTGGGAAACCATTTTCATAAGGAGAGTTTTGTTAACTCCCTGTTCTACCAAAAACGGTAACGCCTAAGTCTTCGTCGAGCAAGCTGCATACACCAACTGCTGGAACCGTCTGTTAACCCTACTCGGATAAAAAAGACAAACCTGTGTCTCTTGTTGGCCTGAACTACGTTTGCTCTGATCTTTCATGCCGTGTGAAAGTACGTAGGCATGAGATGCGATATCTCGGCGAGCAACCTTCCCCCTGTAACCCGTAGTTAGGCGAACTACATTGACTCTGATTTCTCGCTCCAGACAGGAATATGTAGGCATAGAACTACTGCGTTCTGCCGAGTCATTTTCTTTTCTTTTCAGACCAGCCTTGATAGGTAAATAGATAAAACCAACCCGTCAGATAAACACAACAATCGTGGATCCCGTCGAGTACAACGGACGTGAGGGGTGCTAATACCTTTACCTTGCGTAACCGACTCCCGAACCCAGACATGGTTGCGATGACCTTGTCTTATACCTTTTCGTCAGGTTTTTTTGATCATTTCCTTTCCCTTTCTGAGGGATAAATAACGAAAGGTGGAGACTCTTCTGTTTTGCCGGCACCTTATTTTTGCAGTAGCGACACTTCTCAAAACGGAGATGCCACTTATCAGAAAAGATGATAAGCTTCTCGAACGAGACTTTCGCTTATCGAAAAAGAGAAACAAGCTTCCCAAAGGGGACTGCCACTTGTTAATAAAAAAGAGATAAGCTTCTCGAAACGAAGATGCCACTTATAAAAAAAGATGATAAGCTTCTCGAACGAGACTGCCACTTATCGAAAAAGAGAAACAAGCTTCTCAAAGGGGACTGCCACTTGTTAATAAAAAAGAGATAAGCTTCTCGAAACGGAGATGCCACTTATCAGAAAAGATGATAAGCTTCTCGAACGAGACTGCCACTTATCGAAAAAGTGAAACAAGCTTCCCAAAGGGGACTACCACTTGTTAATAAAAAAGAAATAAGCTTCTAGAAATGGAGATGTCACTAATCTGCAAAGGGGATTTGTAAAAGATTCTCGCTGCAAGATATAATGCGAAATAAATGCACGTTTATACTATGTTCGACGACCTAACTAATGCAACACTTGCCAAGGACCACATTTCAATCTAGGAGCAAGCTAGAAAGAAACGGTAAAAAAAGACCCCAACCATTAAGGAATGAACTCGAATGGGGTTTATCTAATCAAAACATGGAAAAGATAACTGAAGCAACCGTCATCCACGAGGATCAAACTCTATGGGGAATTTAGAAATGATGTGCACTTTATGCCTAAAGCTGACAACTCTATTTGGAGAGAGACGACAAAACCCAACCACTCGGGGAATAAACGCCAAAATTGGACTTATCTGGTATATGATCTGGAAAAACTTCAAATCGACGAAAGAGATAAACTTTGAAAAATATATGTTTGTGTGAGTGCCAACAAAGTTGGACTTTGAATATGTCCTTGATCACTGGATTGTGATTTAAGGATACACAAGACAGACTGGATGAACTGGTCTTGGACGACAGACTACCAGAAGGGAATTGGTGTTTAAGGCTAACTGGACCTTAAAGGGTTTAACAGACGAAGATTGGTTTTGAAGTAGGTTTATCTCATGCTACGGGCATATGCTTAATGAGAAGATATGCATGGACAAACGCTAGAGCAAAGCGACATAATTAACGCATGAGAATGATTGCAGGTCCCCAAAGATGCCCCAAGACGTGGGTAATGGATGAAAAAGGTTTCGAAAACAAAGCTTTGGGTCTGTTAAAAAGCACAAGGTCATTTGATGGGGTGTGATAGCATGATTCTTCGACACTCATCTTGAACTCAGAAGTTGTTGACATATGGCTCGCTTGCTTGAGCAGCTTGAAGGCATGAAGTGGATTCGCCTCTCTGCAGCATACTTTGTCCCAATCTGTGACTCATCTTGCCCCAATCTATTGGGTATCTGAAAGTGTTCTCCTTGAAAGGAAATTGGAAGCAGCTAGCCATGCCAATAGCCTTGGGTGACGTGCCCCAATATCTTGAACTTTGAAATGGTCTACATCTGATTACCTAATTCAAGGGATGGTAGACTTATAATTGACCGCGCTTTAGGGGTTGGACTCCATCTGCCCTAGTCTGAGTCTTGAATCAACTCCTCTCAGTTACTTGACTTTTGATGATATCAACCCCTGTGCACTCTTAAGGTAACTTGCCCCATAATGAGCGATGAAGCGACTTAACTTATGCTGATTGAGCACTAGATGGATTTTCTCAGCCAAAAGAGCCTCTGGGTGACCTTCCCCTAGTTGGTAGAGTCTTGAGGTGACTTGTTCGGATCAACCAATACTTGAATGATTTTCCTTTTCAGATTGAACTGAGGTTTGAGGGCTTACTCTAGATTGACTGAGTCCATGCTCTCAACAATTTTCTAGACATTGCAAGCCCATTAGCATGAGTACCAAAAGAACCTTCGTGGACCTCTTCCTATAGCAAACTTGCTTCATTTTCGTCCATACAACGCATCAATACCAGATCAAAATTTCTCTTGTACAACACATCATCCTTGTTCAGGTAAAAGTTTCCCGACAGCCTCCTCAGAGTCTTCTTATCTCTACTCGATGCCTCAGGCAGATACTCTTGGTTCTTGAGAAAATTTCTGATATCAAAATACCAAGGCTTCCCATCTGATGCTTCTTCTACTGCAAATATGAAATTCCAGTAATTCACTTTATACATCGATGATAATGTCGCCAAAGCGTCTGCCGTCTGATTTTCATCCCTTGGCACATGATGAAATTCCACCCTGTCAAAGAAAGGCAGCAACCTTCTTGCATAATTTATATAAGGCACCAGGTTGGGTTGACGGGTTTCCCACTCTCCTTTGATCTGATTGACGACTAAAGCCGAATCACCATATACATCAAGATTCTTGATTCTCAAATCAATAGCTTATATTATACCATGATACATGCTTCATATTTAGCTTCATTATTGGTGCAGGCAAACATTATCGGGCGATGAACGATATGTGAGAACCGTGAGGAGTTGTAATGATTGCCCCAATTCCGTTACCATATGAATTAACAGCACCGTCAAAAACCATCTTCCACTGAGAGCCTATTTCGGGACCTTCATCTTTAAAAACATTATGTCTTCATCGGGAAACTCAAACTTCATTGGTTGATAATCCTCAATTGGCTGCTCTGTGAGATATTCTGACAAAACACCCCCTTAATGGCTTTTTGGGAAACATATTGAATATTGTACTCTATCAGAACCATTTGCTATCTAGCAATTCTCTCGAAAAGCGTCTGCTTTTCAAATACGTACTTGATCGGATCCATCTTCAAAATCAACATGGTTGTAAGATTTAACATGTATTGCCTTAGGCGTTTAACTGCCCAAGCGAGTGCACAACATGTCTTCTCTAGCATCGAGTATCTTGACTCATACTCTGTGAGCTTTTTACTCAAGTAGTAGATAGCGTGTTCTTTTCTGTCCGTCTCGTCGTGTTGACCGAGCACACAACCCATTGATTTCTCAAGAACCGTCAAATACATAATCAAAGGTCTTCCTACAACTGGAGGCATCAATATCAGAGGTTCCTGTAGATATTCTTTAATTTTCTCAAATGGCCTTTGACAATTTTCGTTCCAAACGACTGCTTGATCTTTCTTTAACAATTTGAATATTGGTTCACAAGTGGCTAAAATGTGAGATATGAACCTTGCAATGTAGTTCAATCTCCCTAGAAAACCGTGGACCTCTTTTTCTGTGTTTGGCTCAGGCATTTCTTGTATTGCTTTTATCTTTGCAGGATCTACCTCAATTCCTCTTTCACTGACAACGAACCCCAACAGTTTTCCTGATCTCACTCCGAAAGTGCACTTACTAGGATTCAAACTCAACCTAAATTTCCTTAACCTTTCAAACAACTTCAATAAATTAACCAGGTGGCCCTCTATTGCATCGCTGCGAAGGAGGGCCAGCAAGGACAGAAGATTCGCCACCGTTCGTTATTTATCCCAAAGAGAGAGAAAGAAAACGATCATAGAAAACCTACAAAAATGGAAAAGACAGGTCATCGCAACCATATCTCGGGTTTGGGAGTCGATTACGCTAGGGGAAGGTATGAGCACCCGTCATGTCCATTGTACTCAACGGGATCAACGCTTGTTGCCTATCTAAAAGGGTGTTAAACTATCTAAGCTACAGGCTCACGGGGACAAAAGAAAAGAAAAGAGACTCGATAGAGCATCGCCGCTCTATGCCTACGTATTTTTTCGTGCAATGGGAAAGTCAGAGTCAACATAGTTCAGAAAACTACAGGTGATGGGGGGAAGGTTGGTCGCCAAGACATTGTCGTCTTGTGCCTACGTATCCTCGTCTGGTATGAGAAATCAGAGCAAACGTAGTTCGGGATGACACGAGCACTGGTTGGTTCAAGTGTTTTAACTGAGTAGGGTTAAATAGTGGTTCCAGCAGTTAGGGACTATGCCTGTTTGCGGTAGAACCAAGAGTTAACACACGCTTTCTGAAAATGGTTTTTCAATTAATCTCGAAGGATAAAAAGGTTTGATGTTTTTTTTTTGTTTTTTTAACAAGAAGTGAATTGAGTTAGGTTTGTAACTCATGTTGCACTAAAGACTATGACTTGAGAACGAATGCGTCGCATATCGCCCAAAGGGCATACACTAAACACTCTAGACAGTTCAGAGGAGGCCCCCCAACTATCATTCCTCAAGTACTTAAGGCTCGTAGCATACAACACATGTTGTCCTTTATTAGATGTTTTTAAGTGTTTAGGAGATGAGAAGAGAAAGACACAGACTAAGGGGAAACTGGACCCTAATGTTGTCATACACAATGCTCCTAAAGTTGGGATAAAAAGGGAAAAAACTATCCTAATGTTATCATGCATAAGATTGAACACCTAACATCTCTCCTACTCCCATCTAAAACAGAGAGACTAGGAATCCTAGGGGGATCATGGCAAAATGCCATGTAAACACAAGATAATTCACTCACAGATGAAATGAAAAATGAAAAGAAATTGACTTAAACAAGTCAAAGAACAATGCAAATAAAAAGATATGAAATGCAAAGGAGAAATGTAAATACAAATGATGCAATAAATATGAAACTAAAGGTTCAAACAAAAGGACTTAACAAGTCATAAAGAGTGAGATGAAATGGTATAAGTAAACTCCTACAACCATTCAAACATCAATCACTATAACCAAAGTCAAACACAAAGCAAGAACAAAAGGCCATGATCAAGAGGGAGGTGGAAGAAAGAGGCTTAGGCAGCAAGCAACAATGCAAAACATCTCAACCAAACCAACCAAGTTGATCATGTAAAAGAAAGAAGCAAAACAAAGCAAGAAGAAAAGCATCATTCAAGGCAAACTCAAAGCATGAATGTGAATGCCAAATCACCTCGAATGATGAGTCAAACCTCAAAGGACAGAAGTAAAGCACAATGTAAATGATCCAAATCAAAGTTGAAAACAGAGCACAAACATCAACCAAGCCATGGTAAGTGGTAGAAACAAAGTTTCATAACCAATTCAACACTTAGAAATAAGTGGAAATGCCTAACTTTTAGGTGACTTGTGAAATAAGCTAAGCAAATGTATGACCTATGACTTGTGAAATAAGTGGAAATGCCTAACTTTTAGTTTCATTTTGACTTATGACATAATTTACCTGCCAATTATTTATTTAAGTTGTATATTTATTTAAGCTATAAAAAGTGATATCTATTGCACCAAGAACCCTCTTGCAACTTAATTAATTGTTTCTACACAATGTTGATATATATACTTTTCTTCTTCATTATGAGTAATTAGCTTGTTCTGTTGATTTCCCTCAATTGCAGTCACTGATCCTGGCTTTACAATTTAAGCTCTATTTGGATAATCTAAAGATGTTAATTTTGTGTTATGTCAGGCTATATTTCCACCCAGAGAAACAATCTGCGTTCCCAAGCTTGGGGTGCTGCACCTGGTTGTAGTTATAGAGTTGAGCGATGTTGTATCGTGAAGGTATTAATAAAGGCCTTGCAAAATCCGTTATCCTTTGAACTTTAGTCTATTGAAATTATATGATCTCTTCATTACAACCTCTTCTACTTTAAATGCTTGTCATGCACTCTAGTTTTCTGTTTTCCATTCCAAGTGTATTTTTCTTTACTTTTTTATTCTCTATCATGTCATATGAAAATGGTCGGGCCTATTGTGCAAATCCTTGGTTTACGAGTTGAAATTATAACAAGCACGTACTTTCTTTTTCAAAGTGTTTTATTTTTTGTCTTAGATATTGTATACATGCTATGTGTGATGTGGTTAAAAATTTAGAGAATGCAAGGTTAATGATTGAAAACTTTTTAATGTTTGTGTTTATTGTGTGAATATCATGAAGATTGATGATTGCCATTAATGTAACCTACAACAGTTGTATTCTGAATTATAAATTGAGTTAACGTAACCTAATTTTAAATAGAAAAACTAAGATTCAACAGGTTTTACTTTTAAATTCACCCTAACTTTTCAATACTTAAACTATGCATTTCCTCTATTCCCTTTTTCATTTTGCATGCAGCTTGCCGTTTTACTCATAATTGACTTATTTCAACCACTGTGCAGCTTCAACTATTTTCCTGCAATGCTATCTGCTATTTCAGATGGCAGTTTTTCAACATCTTGTTATTTTTTGCAATCATCTATTGATGACACTGATATTTAGAGTTTTGAGAATGCAAAAATTGTGAATATGTCTTTTAGATATTGTTTTAAGAATGAAAATAGGTACTTTGGTGATACTTGATGTGTTGGTGATGGAGCATTGATAATGTCCATGCATGTATTTAATCCTTGTCCATGTTGGCATAAGCAGAAAATTTGGTGGAAAACCTCCTGGGGGATTTCGAATATGAAGTTCAGGTTCCATATCTATTGTATAGAAATGCTGCTCAAGAAGTGAATGGTATTTGTTTCTATAATGCCCGTGAATGTGAAGAGATTGCAAATATTTTTAGCAGGTATTGTTTTCAGGTTTTGGCAAAGTTTTTAACTCTACAGTGTTTTTGAGTAATCAAGAGAGAATACCTCATGTTCGGATTAGCTTATTTTGTTTTCAAAACCTCTCATAATAAACACATGAATGAGAGAGATTTAGAAATAGGAAAAATCAATATCTTCCTATATTTTAAGCAAATCCAAACATCTTAGTAATGTTTTGAAACTTGATGTGTTAAATGTATGATTTTAAAGTTAGCTAATACAAGTATATTTGAGAAAATATTTCTAGGCAGTAAAGAGTAATTTATGGTGATAAGTACTTCAACATTCTTCTTTTGAATGTTAAACACCAATATACTATATCTGTTAGGTTTTGAATGATTCCTGATGGATGATAATTGAACTTAAGGGTTACCGACCAAAATGTGGTATTTGTTTTCTATGACAAGGAATCCTGAAGTTCGTTGATGTTATATCATTAATGACATATACACTGCACTAATTGGCTTTTGTATGTTCAATAACTTACTTCAATGTCTAATCTTTTGAGCATTGCCTTGGATTGCAAATGTATTTTGGTACATATATAATTTTTAACACTTCACTATGCATCCACACTAAGATTTATCATCACTTATTTGAGAATGGGAAAAACCATGCATTCATCTACATTGATATTCTATTGCGATGATAATTTCCTTTTAAAAACTGCAAAATATAATCAGAATTATACTTGTGGACATGCATGCTTAGGATGAGAAAACAGAGTTCAAATATTTCCTAGTAAGTTATCTGTGAAACTGAAGATATTACTAGTGGATAGATAGAGCATTGAATTATACATTATTGTTGTTATTGTTGTTATAAAGGCATACAAAAATACAAGTTTGTTAGTGACTGTCAACAAAATTGTTGTTGTTATAGTTAGGGATGGCTTTTGTCGATGATGTTAGTCCGGATCTAGATTGATTTGGAATTTGATAAAATCATCATTAAATTCCCACCTCAAAGGGCACACATGTGCATCTGCTCATCCTATCTTTATATTCACTTATATTTGATAAATTTTTAGGATCCTTAATGCATATGCCAAAGTGCCTATGAAGTCAATGGTGTCTACTACAAAGAGGTAATACCGTGCTTCTAGCAACACCTGATTGATCACCCACGAATTGTGGGGCTGGTTTAATCCAAAATATTCTATTTCTTAGCCCTGCCCCATTCAACTCACCTATTCCATACATCATATTCATATCCATGCACCATGGATTATCTCTCTTCGTTGCATGTTTCATTTGCATGTTTTGTCTGATCTCTATCTCATGTAATTCTACTTCAATGGATTATGCATATCTTCCCAACATACTATCCTCTTTTTCTTCCTTGAAATTTTTTATTATCCCTATCAAGAGATCTTTACATGAACGTTTAGTTATTATTCTATAGCGGACAGATAAATTAGGTATACATACATTGTCATATATTTTTGTACTCTGTATACTTTGTATTCAGGTAATGAAGTCTTGCCTACATTTATTGCAGTGAGTTTGAGGAATTGGAAGCAGTACCAACTATGGCAGTCATGGATGGTATTCTGAATCCTAAACTGAGTGCATATTTTTTTAAAAAAAATATTTGCAAATTGCGGCGGTTCAAACCGCCACAATATACCATAGATTTTTTTAAAAAATATTTGCAACTTGCGGCGGTTCAAACCGCCACAATATACTTTCACAGTAAAACAAAAATCATTAAGCAAGTTAAGACGGTTTAAAACCGTCACAATATGGAGATTACGATAGTTATCTACCCGTCGTGAAAATAACGATGGTTTGTACGACAATTTTCACAACCGTCGCAATACGGCCTCGCGACACACGTTTCCGCGACGGTATTGAAACCGTCGTACCTTACAAATTGCGACGGTTAAAATCGTCGTAATCTATCAAAATGAACCGTCGCAATTTGCCAATTTTCTTGTAGTGAATTCAACATTAAATTGATCAAATATAGACCAAAATCCTCCTCAAGAGTGCCTCAATCCCTTACCTAGGTGAGGGAGAGGCCATGGTCATTGGAGATTTGAATTGGAGGTTCAAATGTATTGGATTAATGCTAGGGTGAACCATAAAACACATCACATTGCAAAATTAAAATAAAATGGTAAAAAAATAATAAAGTCAGAATTAAAAATTGTAGAAAATTAAATAACACTTTGAAGTAATTGAAAACATTTTTTGTGGAATTTTTGGATGATCAGAAGTATTTTTAATGATTAAAAATGAAAATAGAAAAATAGAAAATAAAATAAAAAAGAAACAACCAAAGTGGGGTGCAGAAGCAAATATGACTTGAACTGCATTCAATTCAAAACGGGCTTGGGCCAAACAAATGTGGGGTGTGAATAGCAAGAACCTGAGCCCATTACCCAATCTGAAGCTACGGTGTCAATTCGTTAATTGATGTGACTGCTGATTCACATGCGTAGACCAAAGGAAAAAAACACATCATATCATTTGAATTTAAAAAGATGGCGCCAAGGCCATGTCATCTTGCCTCTGACCTTCCGATGTCGGAACCCTAGTTCTAGTCGTCTTCTCTGGCGACCAGCCACCGGAACTAGGTCCAACATGCCCAAAAATTGTGGAAAGTGGTACTCTCCCCCTCAAAACTTCACAAGGAACTCAAATACGACCTCACAAATTAAAAATAATGGCCTCTATATGGAGTTTCGAAGGCAAACAGTTGTGGTGTCAAAACACAAAACTCCATAAAACTTACTCAAAACAAAATGAAAGCAATGCCTACATAAGTAGGACTTCAGAGGTGCTCAGCATGTCCCTAGATTGTGCTTAGAATGATGGAAAACGTTTGAGGAAATACCTAGTGGAGAATGGTTCACCACCTCTTCAAAGCTTGCTGAAAACCCTCCAAATAATGCAGAATGATTCCTTGAGATTTGTAGAAGCTTGAGCTAGATTTGAATGTCTTTGAATCTCCTTCTGAAACTCCAAAAGATTTTGAGCAGTTGAAGAGCAATATGCACACAATTGCTTCTTTTTGGAAACATATGGAAAAAAGGTTTATGGTGATGATGATTTGAGAGAGACTTTGCTGAATGGCTCAAAATAGAGAGAGTTTTGAAGGAACTTTTCAGAGGATGCCAAATATCAAGTTCTGATTTCTTGCTCAAATGGTGGCTGGCTCTCATCTAGGGTTTCTCTCAAGCTTTTATATGGGGTAAAATGAAACTTTGGGAGGGTTTAACTGTGGTAAAAAATGGAGGGATCAGATGTTGTGATCAAGATGATTTTTGCTCCAATGGTTGATGATGGGTCAAAACACGAGCTGCTTGCATTGGAGACTGCCTTGTTTTAGTGGAGGGAACAAATCAGAGGGGGCTGCATGAATTCAAAATAAAGGTAGCTTGTCTTTTCCTCATTTGGGCAAGAATTTTCAAAATCTCTTCATTGCGGTACATAACATGTTTGATTTGTTTTGGTAATGTTTGGAGTGCACAAAGTTGCTAATTCATGCGCATGGAATGGAAAATAGAACTATGCTGCAAGACTGACTGAGTAACATGCCAAAATGATATATGGTTCATGCCTTGTAAAAATGTTCAAACCACCATCTTTGAGTCATTGTATCTTGATGCACAAGACTCCTCTTGCTTAGAACTTGGGCTCTAATTAAAGAGTGCATGGCATGGAACAACTTTGATGTTGAATCCATCTTGGCTCGCAACTTAGAAGACCATGGAAAATGAGGTTGAAAATCATGTCATGCAAGCTGCCTTGGAATAACTTAGAAAAATTTCTAAGTTATGAATTTGAACCACTTGAAACCCTAACTTTGGACATTCATATCTTGAGCTTCAAAATTCCTATGAGAGACTTCTAATAATGGATGGAAAGCTTGGAAAAAGATCTACAACTCTCAAGTGGGACAAAATTTCATTTGACAACAAGAGCTTGATGAAAATTGACTTGGAAAATTGATCCAAAAATCTGTCCAAACTTGCTAATTTTGAGATCATTGAAAATCCTAACTTTGAACCACCATAACTTGAGCTTCAAGCATCATATGAGGATGAATTGGCACTCAAAAGAAAGCTTGGAATATGAGGAACAAGTTTGATGTTGGACAAAAGTTCATTTGAAACCTTGATCATGAAGAAAAATGGTTTGGAAAGTGGCTGATTCACACATGAAACTTTCCATAAATGGAAAGGTTCTAAAACACTAATTTTCCCCAAATGGCAAATTTCAACACTTCTTGATTTTTATGATTCCCTTTACATCTCTTGGTCAAATTTCACACATTGATCATAGTGAACTTGAGGAACATAATTTTGATCTTAAAAAGTCAGGAGTCGACCTTTTCATTGCACAATTGACTTTTTCCCCAAATCTACTGATTTGTAACTGACTGACCAATTGAGGCTCTTCTGGTTGAAATTGATGATCAATATTCTACTTCCAAATACCTTGGGACATATGGATGATCATGGAAACAAGTTTTTCTCCAATAATAAGTTTTGACTGATTATATGTGAAACCCTAATTTCATGCCTTTTGCCGAGGCTTTTTGCAGATGAATTGAATGACCATTCCCACTCCATAATAGCCTCTAAGGTACTCAACAAACCTCTATCCCATGCTCACACTAATGATAAGACCTCATGATCTCTTGACAAAATCCTCTGGTGATTCTCAGCCAAGGAGCTATAGCACACCTTTCCTCTCAAGGAGCTTTGACAACTTCATAATGTTACCACTTATCTAATGACCTCAACCAATGCCTTTTCTTGAGCTTGAAGCCAATAAGGCTCTCCTCTTGGATGGCACAAAACAACTCCTGATCCCCTGTAAGAACAATGCTATGCAAATGCAAGATGCTAAATTGCAATGAAACATAAGCCAAACAAGGAAAAAGGGTTGGTCAAATTTTGGGGTACAACACCCTCCTCCGTCTGCGACTTCGCAATTATGTCATCAACATACACTTCGATCTCATGATGAATCATATCATGAAAGAGAGTCACCATTGCTCGCTGGTAAGTTGCCCCTGCATTTTCCAATCTAAAAGGCATAACTTTGTAGCAAAAGGTCCCCCACGGCGTGATAAAAGTAGTATTCTCCATGTCTTCTAGGGCCAATTTTATTTGGTTGAACCCAGAGAAGTCATCCATGAAGGAAAACACAGAGTATTGAGTGGTATTGTCAACTAAAACATCAATGTGGGGTAGTGGGAAATCATCTTTTGAGCTTGCTCTATTCAAATCTCGATAGTCGACACACATCCTGACCTTCCCATCTTTCTTAGGTACAGGAACAATATTAGAGACCCATGGAGGATAATTTGTGACGGCAAGAAAACCGGCATCCAACTGCTTCTGGACTTCTTCCTTAATCTTGACTGCCATGTCAGGCCTGGTTCTTCTCAACTTTTGCTTCACAGGAGGACATTCTTCCCGAAGAGGAAAATGGTGCATCACTATATCGGTATCCAACCCTGGCATATCTTCATACGACCAAGCAAAGATATCTCTATACTCACGGAGCATTTCAACCAATCTTCTCTTGAAATCGTCCTCCAATGCAGCCCTGACCCTGACTTCTTTCTTGTCATCTTTAGTGCCTAGATTGATAATTTCAACATCCTCTTGATGAGGCAGAATGACTTTTTCCTCTTGCCTTAAAAGTTTGCCTCAAAAGAACGCCCTTCATTCATGATAAAAAGTTTGAACATAAACTAAAGGGGCCCTACAAAGAAAAGCCACTACGTCTTGGGCAAAACGTAGGAACAAACATAATCAAAACAATAGAATTTACACTACTGAAGTGATTTGGACGATTTCCTCCACAGTCCAATTGCACATTTTCTGTCCGGGAACATACGTATGAATCCAAGCATCCATGTCGCAGTCGTTATCTCCTTCATCATCTCCCACAACATTAATCCTATCAAAAATAACTCCACCACTGGTGAACTGAACGGATCCTTGCTATCTCGGAGCATTCTGAGAAGAAGATGGGCTATACCCCAGGCCAAACTTGTCTTGATTGTTAGGAACACTGAGAACCTGGCCTCACTTCTGCTAAGAACCGGATTCTACAATAGCACGAGCTTCTTTAAACGAGGACATCGAAATTTCTGGAACTTTGTACTCAACAGGAGGCCTTTCCTTAATTTGTACTACTTCAAAAGCTTGACAAAACGTCTCATGAATCTCTCCATCCACTTCTACGTACTTGAAAGACGATAGGTGACTGATCATGATATCTTCCTCCCCATAGACCGTGACAATCTTCCCCTCCAACATATACTTCAATTTTTGGTGAAAGTCGATGTGACTGCCCCAGTGGAGTGTATCCATGGCCGGCTGAGTAAACAGCTATAAGCAGGCTGGATATCCATGATATAGAAGACTGCGTCGAATATTTCTGGGCCCACTTGAATCGGTAATGTGACTTCACCAAATACTGACCTTCTGGTCCCATCAAAAGCCCTCAGCACCAAATCACTGGGAGTACAAATCAAACCCTGGGTGTCCAGCTTCATCAATGCCTTCTTGGGCAACACATTGAGTGATGATCCCGTATAAACTAGCACATGAGACAAAACAACTTCCCAACACTCTATGGATATGCGTAGAGCATGGTTGTGATTTCTCCGAGCAGGAGTTAGCTCCAAATCAGTAAAGCCCAAACCATTACCTGCGTTAACATGGGCCACTACTCCTCCAAGCTAATTCACAGAAATCTCTTGTGGAACATAAGTCATATTCAAAATTCTCAGCAAAACATTTCTATATGCCTTAGAGCACAACAACAATGACAAGATCGAGATCTTAGAAGGTGTTTGTTGTAACTGATCTACGATTTTTTAATCACTTTTACGGAGAAGTCGCATAAATTCTTCAACATCCTTAGCCAAGGAGTCTTTCTCCCCCTACTGCTAACCTTCTTTTGCTACACCTTTACCCTTACCTTTGTTACTTCTTTCCATATTAGTATCCGACGGAGAGAACACTCTGCCACTCCTACTCAAGCCCCCTACGCCAACAACATTATCAACAGACGATCCTCCAGATGACGTCTCCATCAACTCTTGTTTGTACCCATTACGGAATACCTATCCCCCATAGTTCTAAGGAATGACCTTGGTACTCTCATAGGGCATCAGTCCGGGTGTAGTGATGATTACCGGTGTTGGCCTCGGCGGTGCTGAAATATTGATAGTTCGGTATGGGATCAAAATCGTTGTGATTTCATCCCGCTCATTATCGGTTTCCTTCATATCCTTTTCCCTTACTATTTTGTCAAATTGCAAACTTCCCTCATTAATCAAACCTTAAATATGATTCCTCAACTCAACACATCCTTCTGGGTGCATACCACATCCCTCACAACCTTTTAAACAACCAGGAAAAACACCACCCTTCAGCAATCTGTCTTTCACATAACTCAACGGTGTTTTCAATTCCTCCACATTAGTTATCAGGTTTAACCTTTCTCCCTCGATACCAACATTAGCTCTGGCCATCCCATGATTTGGCATAGGATTTTGATTCGCATTAGAGGTCTCATTCTTAAAATTGATTGCTTTGGAGTCAAGCAAATCTTGCACTTTATGCTTAAAAGCTTTATAATTATCAATGTTATGACCCGGAGCACCGGAACGAAAATTACATCTGACATTTGTGTCATAGCCCGGTGGAGGTATGCCAGTAAGCAACGCCAAAGTTCTTTTCTGAACAAGTTTCAACTGTAGCAGATATTGCAGTAATTGACAGTAAGACATGGGAGGCGTGTCAAACTGCCTGTTGGTCATCCTTCCTCTGTCTTGATATCGGTGAGGTGCAACGGTCGGTTGCTGAGGTACAGCCGGAATGGCTATACTAGCAATTTCTTGCTGATGTTGAGGCTGGTATTTTTGTTGATGTTGTGCTTGGTCTCTGTTTCTGTAAGCTAATACGGCATTCGTGTCTCCTTCCCTTTTCTTCGGATTCCCATATGTCTTCGTCATTCCTCCCGATGTAGATCCCTCTCCACTTTGTATCTTTCCAAACTTTATTCCATTTTCCACTCTTTCACCTGTTATGATTAAGTCAGAAAAACTTCCAGACATACTCCCAATTAACTTCTCATAGTATATTCCTGGCAGGGTTGCCACGAACATATCAATTAACTCACGTTCCATCATCGGGGTTGAACTCTAGCTGCTAATTCCCGCCACCTCTGGGCGTATTCCTTAAATCCCTCATTGTTTCTCTGTGATAAGTTCTGTAATTGTACTTTGTTTGGTGCCAGATCACTATTATATTGGTAGTGGTGAACAAAAGCTTCCCCTAAATCCCTCCAACTCCTGATATGTGTCCCTTCCAGACCCATATACCACTCTAGAGAAGGACTTGACAAGCTGTCCTGAAATAAGTGCATTAACAATTTCTCGTCGTCAGAATAAGCTGACATCTTTCGGTAATAAGCCCTGAGATGTACTCTAGGGCAGGTCGTCCCTTTGTACTTGTCGAAATATGGAACTTTGAATTTGGGGGGAATCCTTACCCCTGGTATTAATCCCAGATTTGACATGTCAAGTCCCAAAGAGTTTTGGTTCTCGAGGCTCTTCATCTTCTCTTCAATCATCTTGAACCTCCATTCAGCCTCTGTAAAGGGACCCATGTCCAAGTCTCTCATTGAAAACACGTCATCTTGGTCGTCCTCTTCCCAGTGAGGACCTGCGGCTCCATGTGCAACACCCACACCACCTCCTGCACCGGCTGTATGAACTCCTACTTGGTGACCTCCTCCCGGAGGATTAACAACAGTAAGGATTACATTAGCCTGAGGAATGCTACCATCAGCTGGGGGAGGGATAGAAGTAGTTCCTCCATGTAAGACACTGCTGCCATCCACCCTGGCTATTAGTGGTTGGACTAGAATTCTCAGTTGTTCCTGCCCATTTACTACCCCTTGCATCATGTCTATAAACTATGTCATCCGGTCTCTGAATTCCTGTAACTCTTGTTGTACCTGATCCCTGATTCTTCGTTGATTCCCCCTTGTAGAATATCTATGAAATACCGGGTCTGCTATCATGTAAACTGCTGTAAGAAAACCATGTAGAGATAAGATTGACGGTCCCAAGAACACCTGCTATGCAAAATGATAATGATAATGCAAAATGAAAGCATGTATATATGATTCAGGAAAATATTTCCCCTTGATTCTAGTTCCATGAACAAACAGTAGACAGGAGAACAACAGATAGAATCACAAGTCTCTTCTCATAAATAAAATGAGGACGGAAGTTAGCATACACAAAATAACATAAAGAGATACAACAGTAAATGATCATACGACCCCATCCAACAAGTCTAGCGATGGTCTCAATACAAGATTATAGAGAAGGAAAACTGGAAGAAAACTGCATCAGATAACTTTCTTCAGCCACTGTAATGAGTCTGAAACTCCTCTAATTGCTTCTTTGTATCTGGGTGTTCAGGCCTTGCAACCAACGCCTGTATGAGCAAATCTCTTCTACTAATAACATCCTCCAAACTTTGAGCGTAATCTTCCCAAGCATCTTCTCCAAAGGCATCTTCAAGTCTCAGTTTCTTCAGTTCTGCCCTTATCTTGTACTCTTCCAGTGCTGACAGGGTTTCTCGTAGCTTACGATCACTTTCATACTGATGAGATGATTCTAGTGAAGCTTTTTCATCCTTGATCCTAAGCTGTGTCTTCAATCTGTCCATTTTTTTCGGAGCTCACCTTCTCTTCCCATGTTGGCGGTTAGCACAACGTTCCACTGATCATTGAACTTGGATATCTCCAGGCATGCCCTATCTAGCTCTTTCTTCTTGTGTCTAAGGACATTACCAGTACTCTTCAAATCTTGGACGACTCTTTCTCGCACGCGAATCTCTTCAGTTAACTCTTTTCCCATCTTGTCCAAGGCTTCTGTCTTCATCTTGTGCAAGTAGACTGTTTCATTCTTTTTGCTCTTCAACTGACTAACCTCCTTTTTCAACTCTTCATTCTCCTTGCGAAATTCTTCTTTTTCGACCCACAGCTTATTATATCTCTGAATATCAACTGTTGTAGGTTCTTCAATAACCAAAGGATACATAGGTTCTCTGATGGGGAATGGTAATAGCATTCTCTCCACCCTTTCCTGGATCTAATCCATATAAGGTCCATAAGCTCTGCAGTCGCCTTCATCTAAAGAAAGTTTTCTTCTCTGATGAACTCTTCCCCAAGCCTTCTTTAACCTGGCTAAAGTATCACAGTTAGCTGCTCCTATAAAATACAGAGATTCCTGTATTTCCTCCTTCTTCGGGGGCCCCTTCAAAGCGTAACCAAACTGTCTGATAGCATGAGCAGGATTGTAGTTGATACCACCTTTTTTTACTATCAGGGGAACATTAGGAAAGTTTCCACAGCTAAAGACGATCTCCATGCCGAGCATATCTCGATTAAACCAGACAATATTCTCAAATGTCAAACCCATAAGTGTTTGTGACCAATCAGATGTATCCGACGTTTCAACAAAAGCTCCAGCTCGAGGAAGATGTTCCATAAACCATTTGTGGAGGAGTGGCGCACAACAAGAAACACTATTTCCTCTTCTATTCTCATTTTTGTAATGTACTGAATGGTACACGTCACCCAAAAGAGTTGGTACAGGATTCCTGGAAGCGAAAATATGAAAAGCGTCCCTATCAACAAAGTCTGGTATGTTGGGAAACAAAACTATGCCATATATGGATAAGGCTAGAATAGCGTTGAAGACCACCCAAAAACCCTCCTTAGCAAAATGTTGAGCCTTGCCCACTAAGAAAGACAATGGAATACCAGAGACCCCATTTCTCCATACCACATTACAATCTAATTCAGGCTTGCTCAAATGAAGAGCGTTGACCAATTTTGTCAGGTCATGTTCCTTCTCAGAATGAAAGAAAGGCATCTCCTCTAAGACCGGAACTCCCATCAGAAAAGCGAACTCCTTCAAAGTAGGAACTAAGACATAACCGGGGAAAGTGAAACATCGTAACTGAGGGTCGTAGAACTGCAACAAAGTATGGATGGCTCCTACTTCATATCTTGAGGTTTTACGGACGAAACTCAAGATCTTCCCATAGTCTTTTTTGAAGTCTTCAATGACACCATGATCAACCACAGAAATGAGACCAAATATAGGCCCTAACTAAGGCATTGGGAACTTGTAGGTTATAGTCCTCTTCAATTCAAGCTCCATGTTGACAGTGAATCAGATTACCAGAATCAAAGGGAAAATGGGAACCTGAAGTCACACATACATGCAAATGTTAATATGCAGATGCAAATGAAAACAAGGGATCAAGGCTGATGTGCTGCTGACTGAGTTGAACCAGAATTCTGCTTCGGCAAGAAAATACCAGAATACCAAAGCACTGGAGTAATAGAAACCCATAATATCAAAGATCAAAAGTCGGCACTAACGAGAAAGCCAAAAAACCGGGTTAGTTAAAGGTCGAGTTTCCTGCATAACCCTTCCCACTCACAGGTAGAACCTAATCTCCGACAAGGTACGACATCCTATACAGGTCGTCAATATCACAGACTCTTAAGTCGACAAGGTGGCGACTCTTCTGTCTAGTTTTCCAGACATCCCTTTTTTCGCAGTATGCGATAGCTGGCAAATCTGCTGGGGATGTTTAGTTCCCTATGCGAGTCAATCCTAGCGGTTGTATGTTTTATTGTTGGGTGTGTATATTTATATGCATTTTATTGCATTTGCATTTTATTTCCTGTACTTCATTATTGTTATTATCTGCTGTTGTGTTGTTGGGTGGGACTGTTCCATTGAAAGATAAGCCCAATACCCAGGCTTGAGTATATACCTAGCATTAATGTGGAAAGTAGTGAAGACCTGTATGTTTGGCGTGCACTAGTCCTCATGAAATTCTCGTTCAGACGAGATTTTCTTTGAAGACATCCTTTCCAGTCCGTCTCGGACAGTTGAGAGGATGTTGGATCTGAGAATTGTCGAATCTGGATACCGATAATTTGGAAGTCAGTTAGGTGAGGCCTATTTGTTTGACCATGATGCCAAACCAGAAATGGTGAACGTATCATCGTTTCTCGAAAGTCTGTGACGCTGACGACCGCATAAGATGTCAAACCTTATCAGATTAGGTCCATACCCGTGAGTGGGGGGGTTATGCAGGAAAATTGACCTCCAACCAACCCGGATTTCTCGCCACTGCAGACCTTTGATATTTGATACTGTGGGTTCCTGTTGCTTCGGTATTCTGATGTTCTAGTATTTTCTCGCCGAGGCAGAATTGTGGTTCATCTTAGTCAGTAGCACAACCGTCTTGATCCCCTATTTGCATCTGCATTTTCATTTGCATTTTAACATTTGCATGTATATGTGTTTCAGGTGCATATTTTCCCTTTGATTCTAGTAATCTAATCCACCGTCAGTATGGAGGCTAGTTTCTAGAGGACTGTCGTCTACAAGTTCCTGGCACCATAGATAAGGCATTTTCTTAATCTCATTGTTGTAGATGATCATGGGGTGATGGGAGACTTCATGAAGGATTATGGGAAGATTCTGAGCCATGTCTTCAAGATCTCAAGATATAAGCTCAGTTTTATGATCAATACACTGCTGCAGTTTTATGATCCTCAGTTGCGTTGCTTCACTTTCCCTGGTTATGTCTTAATGCCAACTTTGGAGGAGCTTGCTATGATGATAGGAGTTCCGGTCCTGGAGCAGATGCCTTTCTGCCACACTGAAGCAGAACCTGACCTGACCAAACTGGCTAGCACTCTTCATTTGGATATTTCTGAGTTGGATGGTAAGTTGGTGTGGAGAGGTGGAGTCCCTAGTTTTCCACTATCATTCTTGGTGAGTAAGGCTCAACACTTTGCTAAGGAGGGATGTTGGTCAGTTTTCAATGCTATTTTGGCTCTCTGCATTAATGGAATAGTCCTGTTTCCCAATATCCCAGACTTCGTTGACTTAGACGCCTTCCATATTTTTGCTTCTAAGAATCCTGTGCCTACTCTCTTGGGGGATGTATACCATTATATACACTACAAGAATGAGAACAGAAGAGGAAAGAATGTCTCCTGATGTGCGCCACTTCTCTACAGATGGTTTATGGCACATCTTCCCAAGGTTGGACCTTTTCTTGTTACCTCAGACACAGTTGATTGGTCAGAGAGGCTCATGGGCTTGACGTTGGAGAATATTGTTTGGTTCAACAGAGATCTGCTTGGTAGTGATACTATCTTCATTTGTGGAAGTTTTCCCAATTTTCCTTTGATAGGAAGGAAGGGTGGCATCAATTATAATCCTGCTCTTGCTGTCAGACAATTTGGCTATGCCTTGAGAAAACCCCCGAGGGAGGAGGAAATGCAGGAATCTCTGTATTTCCCAGAGTCAGCTGATAGTGATACTCTAACCAGTTTGAAGAAAGCTTGGGGTAACATTCATCAGAGAGGAAATCCTTCCTTGGGTAAGGGTGACTGTAGAGCCTATGAACCATATGTTGAGTGGATCCAAGAGAGGGTTGAGAGGTTTTTGTTATCATTCCCAGTCAGAGAGCCTTTATATCCTTTGGTAGTTGAAGAACCAACAACAGTTGAGATACAAAAGTATAACCAGTTGTGGGCTGAAAAAGAAGAGCTACGCAAATTGAATGAAGAGCTGGAAAAAGAGGTTATTCAACTGAGAAGCGAAAAGAATGAAGCAACCTATTTGTCCAAGATGAAGATTGAAACCTTGAATAATATGGGGAGAGAACTGACTGAAGAGATTTGTGCCCAAGAACGAGTAGGTCAAGACCTGAAGAGTGCTAGCAATATCCTCAAGGACAAGAAGAAAGAGTTGGAAAGAGCGCGCTTGGAGATATCCAAATTCAACAATCAGTGGAATGTTGCTCTAACTGCCAATAGGGGAAGAGAGGATGAGCTCCATCAACAAATTGACAGGTTAAAGACTCAACTCAAGATTAAAGATGAAAAAGCTTTAGGGGAATCGTCTCGTCAGCATGAAAATAACCGTAAGTTACAAGAAGCTCTGGCGATGTTGGAAGAATACAAGATGAGAGCGGAATTAAAGAAACCCAGACTCGAAGACACTTTCGAAGAAGGAGCTTGGGAGGATTATGCTTAGGGTCTGAAGGATGTCATTAGCAGAAGGGAGTTTCTAATTCAAGCGCTGGTTGCAAGGCCTGAACATCCAGACACAAAGGCGTTGTTAGAGGAGTTCCAAACTCTCTATTGTGGCTGAAGGGAGTTACTTGATGCAATTTTCTCTTGTGTTGTCATTATCTTGTATTCAGACCATCACCAGGCTTGTTGGATGAGGTCATATTGATCATTCTATTGTATTTCTGGATATGATGTGTACGCTGACGGTTGCTTTCATTTTACTTATGAGAAGGATTTTGTGGCTCCATCTATTGCTTCTTTTGTTTCTTGTTCATGTGTGGAACTAGAATCAAGGGGAGAATTTCCCTGAATCATATTTACATGCTTGCATTTTGCATCATCATTATCATATTGCATTGCAGGTGTTCTTTGTGCCGTTAACCTTATTCTCTCGGTGGTTTTCTCTCAGCAATGTTACAGGATAGCAGACCAGACGTTTCACCGATACTCGACCAGAGGAAATCAGCAGAAAGCTATAAAACGTTAGTCCATCGTCTAATTGCTAGGGTGGATGGTAGTGCGGCTTGCATGGAGGGACCACTGTTGTTCCTCCCCCAACTGATAGCGGCACTCCTCAGGCTAATGTTATTCCTACCGTTGTTATTCCTCCTAGCGAAGGCCATCAACCAAGAGTTCACGTACCAGGTGCAGCGGGCGTTGCACATGGGGCAGCAGGTCCTTAGTGGGAGGAGGATGAACAAGATGATGTTTTCTCGATGGGATATTTAGGTGTAGGCCTTCAGACTGATGCGGGTAAAAGGTTAAAATGATCGAAGAAAAGATGAAGAATCTTGAGAACCAGAACTCTCTGGGGCTTGATATGTCTAACTTGGGGCTGATTCCAGGTTTGAAGATTCCACCCAAGTTCAAGGTTCCAGACTTTGATAAGTACATCTCAGATCATATTATCAGAAGATGTCTTCCTACTCAGATGATGAAAATATGTTGATGCACTTTTTCCAAGATAGCTTGTCAGGGCCTTCATTAGAATGGTACATGGGTCTAGAGCCGACTCATATCAGAAGTTGGAGGGATTTGGGAGAGGCCTTTGTCCGTCATTATCAGTACAATAGTGACTTGGCACCAAACCAAGTTCAGTTGTAGAATCTGTCCTAGAGGAGCAATGAGGGTGAAATTCTGGTATGCAGATCACATGTGTTCCAAGAACATTGATCTCTGCTCAACAAGGATGAGGACAGACCATGGCCAATTTAAATTTCTTTGAATTGTCCCAATGTCATGACCAATGTCACGACCTCTGTTGTGACATCTGCAGTCTGTCATACTATTTATCTAACCATTTAAAGTACAGAAATATAAATGCAAAAAGATAAATAACACAATAATTGTTCACCCAGTTCGGTATCAACAACACCTACATCTGGGGGCTACCAAGCCAGGGAGGAAATTCACTATTAGTAGAATCAATTCAAAGTCAAACCTCCAGTTTGCACTTCTCACTTAATCTCTACCTAATGACACTTCAGCCTAGAGACACTCTAGTACCTGAGTATACCCACTCACTCCCCATCAATCACACAACAGTGATATCAAACAATTACAAAAATAGTATGAAGAGACACTTCATACATACCTTGATCTTGATTCACAAATTTGATCAAGGAACTCACACACTCTTGCTTCACAGCTTCGAGTGAGACACAACCTAGAATCTATCTAACCAAAACAATCATCCACCAGACAATTTCTTGGATTACAAGTATTCCTAAACAGACTTTACACGTGAAGACTAGCCTTCTTCACTTACCAATATGTCTACCTCAATGTATCAAAAGATACAAAGGGTGACTTACACACAAGGGACTCTCAACCCTAGACCTCTATTTTACACTCTGGTTTTTCCTGGTGTGAGTGCTTGCATTTCCCTTGCTTTAGTGCCTCCTTTTATAGCACTACAAACTGGGCTTGGGATGTGCAGAAGTAACAATTATTAGTTTTAACAAAATAAAACTAATTTCCACAATTCAAGGTGCTCTTCAATTAGGTCATGGCATGGTCAACATTGCCTTGAATCTCTCCTGAGATAACTCAAGAGTCATAACATGTTTCCTGATATTTAGCCTGAGATATATCAGGTATCATAACAGAAAAACAAACCCAGCCCGTCTGATGTCATATGATCAACGTCATGACATTCAGTATGACATCCACTCTTCTGTAGATTTTTCTTTACACCAGACCTAGCTTTACCCAATCTTCTGCAGAATAACATTAGAAACAAGTATATTAAAGTTTCCTAAAAGGTCTCCAAGATCCTTTTATGAATACCAATACAATCTGTTCTTGTTCCTAATAAATCTCCTTGACATATTTACTGATGAGGTATTTTCAACATGGTCTCATCAATCCAAACCAATTTTGTCAAGAGATATACACTAGCATCTCCTTCTATTGTTATGCAACTATGTCTTGATTAAAACACATGACAACACACCTCACTTACCACAACTCACATTGTTGTGGCTGCACACCTCACACTGCCTGTGAGGAGCTTCATCATAACTCCAACAGTTGTGGCTGCACATCTCACTCACTACCTGTGAGGAACTTCACCACAACTCAACCTATTGTGGCTACTGGTAACACATAGTAGCACCTGCTCTGCTAGACAACTATGTCATTACTTTGGTAATGACATCCATGACAGCAGTTCTGTCATCTGTTCTCGTTAGCTCCTGCTGCACCAGATGTCAACACGTGACAACAGTCCTATTATCAGCTCTCGTTAGCTCCTGCTGCAAGCTCCTTTAGCGATGTCATAACTATGTTAATGACATCCTTCTTAACATTACTGCAGAGTCATGTTTTATCAAAATTTAACCAATCATAGAACCATGGACAATATCATAGAACCATGGAACTAACAAACTCCCCCATTGGCAAATTTTGGCTAAAACAACTTATCAGTGCATTCAACAGTAGTTTACACAAACTATCATGCTCCCCATGATAGTTGCATCCAGCATGGCAGCAAGAATTCTTTTCCTCATCAGCAGCAGTAGTTTTTCCCAGCCTCACTTACTATCATGCTCCCCCTTGATAGTTGCAACAACCCTAACAACACTTAACTCCTCCTTGGTTTAGTCAAAAATTGACAAAAATTGGAGTAAGTGTACATACTGCACATGGTGTCCAAGTCTGCCATTTCTTGAACTCTTGAATTAGGCTTGAATCTTCGGTTCTTGTCTTGTCTGAAGCTGCACCTTCAGGAATGACACTTTTGACATCACCAATTAAAGGATAATTAATTAACTACATGCCACAAGTTACAATTGATCTTAAATCCCCAATTTGAGACACACAAATATTTTGTAGAGAAAAATAAATTCTCCCATAACCCAATGTTGTTTCCTAGGCCAGTCATCATAGTCCTAATTCAAACCAACATCAGTGGTCCAAGAACACAAGCTTGCTTTAGAATCAGCAAACTATGCACAGGGCTCCACATCAGACAGGTAAACATCTTCCCCTGTCAAGCATACTCAGTACTTCCCTGAAGGAGAGAGCCCAAACACATGAAGACTTACTTCAACATCTTCATATTCACACACAGGTAGCACATGCACTTCTGCACCCCTTGGTTTTACAGACCACACCAGAACCAACCCTTATAGAAGAGGTAGTTGCAGGATTACTTTCTGGAAGATTTCTCAGATTCAGCTTTGAAAGACAAGAAACATCTTCCAAATGTCAGGGTTGAAATCATTCCATATGCACAAGATCAAGGTTGCTGATGTCTTGATATTCATCTTCATATTACTCCCAATTCAGCTTGTGCAAAGCTGATTTGAACCATTGGCACCCAATGACAAAACCAAGAGCAGAAACACTACTAAGTTTATCATGGACAATAACATAATATCACACCATCGAGTATGACATTCCACCCTCTTAGATGCATACAGTCACAAACTACTTGAAGCCACAAGCAATCTTGAGACACACCTGCACTCTTGCAGCAACATATCCTGGATAGAAGTATAACTCCCCATATCAATGGTAACTAGTGCACATGAATGGAAAACATAAGACGCATCTTCATGTCTTCAAGAACTCATTCTTTGTTCAATACATATGTTGAACACATTCACTTACTGCTTGAACCACAAGCAAGTAGTACACCCATCAAACAGAAGCTCTCTCCCTATTGTCGCTACTGCGAAAATCGGCGTCGGCTAAACAGAAGAGTCGCCACCGTGCGTTATTTATCCCACAAGAGGGAAAGGAAACGCTCAGAGTAAACCTAACGCGAAACGGGAAAGGAATGGTCATCGCAACCAAATTCTGGATTCGGGAGTCGGTTACGCAAGGGGAAGGTATTAGCACCCCTCACGTCCGTCGTACTTGACGGGATCCACGCTTGTTGGTTTGTCTATAGGATGCAAAAACAATCTATCTACGGCTTCTAAAGCTAAACGGAAAGAATTGACTCGATAGAGCGTCGCACTCTATGCCTACGTATTCCCTTGTGCAATGGGAAAGTCAGAGTCATCGTGGTTTGGGCTTACTACAGGGAATTGGTTCGCCAAGATATCGCATCTCGTGCCTACGTACTTCCACACAGCGTGAAAGATCAGAGCTTACGTAGTTCAGGCTAACTACGGCTAGACAGGGTGTTCTCGATCACACAGGAGTGAGATACTAAGTTGTTTTGAAAGGTGAAGGAACCTACGGAACTTAGAACTACGGTCTAGTCTCAAATGCGCAAGGGCAAGAGAAAGGGATAACAGGCGTTAGCAGGAAAGTCTTGATCGCACGGCAGGGAGAGAACAGAAGTTAGTTGTTAGTGTGCTCGCTAGGATATCGCATCCTATGCCTACATATTCTCATTCGATATGAGAAATCAGAGCAGCTGTAGTTCAGCCAACTACAGCAAATGGGGAAACTGGAAGAAGGTAAAAGGGAGCTCGCTAGGATATCGCATCCTATGCCTACGTACTCTCGTCTGGTACGAGAGATCAGAGCTTACGTAGTTCGACGGGAAAACGAGTCTCGATTGCACGGGGGAAAGAGAAGGGATCTCGATCGCCTAAACGCGAGAGAAAAGGGGTTTCGATCTGTCGCTACCGCGAAAATAAGGTGTCGGCAAAACAGAAGAGTCGCCACCTTTCGTTATTTATCCATCAGAACAGGAAAGGAAACGATCGGAAAAACCTGACGAAAAGGTATAAGACAAGGTCGTCGCAACCGTTGTCTGGGTTCGGGAGTCGGTTACGCAAGGGGAAGGTATTAGCACCCCTCACGTCCATCATACTCGATGGAATCCACACTTGTTGTGTTTATCTGACGGGTTGGTTTTATCTATCTACCTATCAAGGCTGGTCTGAAAAAGAAAAGAAAATGACTCGGCAAAGCGTCGCACTTTATGCCTACGTATTCTCATCAGATAATGAGAAATCAGAGTCAATGTAGTTCGGCTAACTACGGGTTACGGGGAAGGTGGCTCGCCAATACATCAGTATTGTGCCTACGTACTCTCAACAAACATGAGAGATCAGAGCTTACGTAGTTCGGGAAAATACGGATTACGGGAATTTAGATTCATCTGTTTTATCGAGTAGGGTTAACAAACAGTTCCAGCAGTTGGATGTACGCAGCTCGACCCTTGGAGACTTATGCGTTACCGTTTGCGGTAGAACTGGGAGTTAACAACCCTCTTTTCTTCAGAAAAGTTTCCTTTGAATTATGGGCCCACGGGGCAGAAAGGTTTGAAGTTTGTTTTCTGTCTTTTATGGAAGAACTGTTTTTTATGGATGTTTGCAACCAATATCACACTAGAGACTATGACCTGAGAGTGAATGCGTCGCATGTCACCCAAAGGGTGCCATACTAAACATCTAGATTGTTTAAAAGAAACTCTCCAACAATCCTTCCTCGGATAGCTTAAGGCTCATAACGTACGACGTCAGTTAACCTTTATTACTGTATTTTAAATTGTTTTGAGATGAGAAGAAAGAACAGGCTCAACTAGGGGGAGACTATCAAGTCCTATTGTTGTCATGCCAAGGATTCATCCTATGGTTGAGGTTTGAAATAGGGAACTCCTAGAAGTTATCATGCATAGGTTTCAACCTAAAGTTCTAATCATCACTTCCTTATCAAAGGAAGTGATATTCCTAGGGGATCATGTCAATGATAAACAGAAATAGATAAAGAATCAGCTTAAACAGTAAACAGTAAATGATTGTAAAATGCATGCAATGCAAGTGAGGGAGGAAATGTGTGTGGGGCATCAGCCTCAAGCTCATCTCAACCTCAAGCCAGATATGAATAACTGCAATCATACAGAAGAAATAACATGCAATCAAGCAAACACAATAAACCACATAGGCAAGGGAGCTAGGCTCTACCGAATACCCGCAAGCAAAGCCACACAATAAAAATACAAGCAGAGGGAGCAACTCAACCTCTAGTGCAATCATGCTCCTAGCTTACATCAGTCTAGATATGGACTTATTCTAATGCATCAAGCAAATCAAACAAGTCACATCAATACAGTTGCACAGAAAGTAAACAGACAAGAAAAGAGAAAGCAGATCAACCACTCCACAGCTTCACAGCAAAGCTCCTCTGACATCAGTTCAGTCCTCAGTCTGTAACTATTCTTCAAGGCTCTCTTCTTCAATAGCAAGTACCAACTTGCTTCTCTAAGCTTCCAACACATCAGCATAAGTATCAACTTATCCTTCTTCTTCAAGCTTCAGCTCCAAAGTAGACTCCACCTTCAGGCTTCAATCCCAATAGCAAGTATCAACTTGTCCATCAGGCTCTCAATGCATCAAACACAAGTATCAACTTGTTTTTCATTTTCTTCAAGCTTCAGCTCTTCATTTGATCTCAACTGGATTCCCTTTACCAGTGTCAACTTGCTCATATTGGTCTTCAAGCTTCAGCTCCCATGGCAGTCTTCAAACACTGGGAAGTAGCAACTTCTAGCACCTTCAATCTTCTAGCAAGGAGCTCCACCCTCTAGCAAGAAAGATTCATCTGACAAGAGCAAGGTTTGGATGGTGGACAGCAGAGTGAAGACCAAAGGTCACCACTAAGCACTCCATCATCAGAGAAAGGAACCCTCAAAGGTTCTACCAACTTGTGAAGAGCCACACATCCTACCAAAGGAGGGATAAGGCCTTCACATGGGGACCTTATATCATAGGGAGGAATGGAAGTGATCAACACCTTCCATGATTATGAAAGAAGAGAATCTATCTAGAAGCTCTGCCTGCAAACCCTAATCTTAACACCTAAACAACACTACACCAAAAGAAGGGAAATCTTCACATCCAAGATTCTTCAAGCATTCCATAGTAGCCCCAAGCTTGTCTTCAACATCATCCAAGAGCCAGCAAAGCAAAACCCTAATCTAAGGGAACTAAAGAAATCACTCTAGTTGAATTAGCAAGTTAGGATCACCTAAAACTTAGTACTAAAGTTAATCCTAACTAAAATACTAAAACCAATTGTAAAATCCTACAAAAATAACTATGGGAACTTAATTTAATCATGAATCTACCATATAAAATCCAGGGGTTGAATCATCCACCAAGTCCTAGAAATAAAACCTACATCACAAGGTATTAAGCATAAACCCTAAAACTAGAGCACCTAAAGTTTCAACTTAAAACTACCACCTAATTTCATCACAAAAATGTGAGAAAATTACTAGGGGAACATGCAGATCTATGCTAGCTACACACAAAAAATCAAGTCAAGAATCATCACCAAATGATCAAACCAAATTCAGCATGACAAGGTATCAACCATGGCCATTTTAATATCAATTAATATTCAAAAAATGCAAATAAAATCACAAATGCATGAATTCCTAATATTTTTAATCTACAAAATTCTAGATTCAATCATGAATCAGGGGAAAAAAGTTTGGAATTAATTGAGTTAATTTCCTATTTTTTATGAATTAATTTCTAAGTCATATGAAATAATGAAAAATAAAAGAAAATAAAAGAAATTAATAAACATGCGTGGCAGATAGCAATCCAACGCAGTTCAATTCTCAGAGTGGGCCAAAAAGGGGGTGTGGATAACAATCTGAGTCTTAAGCCCAAAACACCAATTAAATTAAACAGTGTGTTTCATCTGGATATCTCTCTTCAGAGTTGAGATGCAATCGTGGCCCTCCATTGCTCGCCTGAGTCCAAGGTCAAACCCCCATCCAACGCCTGCAGTGCACCGTCTCCATTTGAACTCAGTTTGGGGGGAAAACATAGACGGTGGCCTGAACAGTGGCGCCACCGTCTTCTCCGGTGAGACAACCTCCACAGTTCATCAAAACTTCACCAACCATACATCTTCTTGTCTAGAATTCAATGCTGATCAAGAATCTCAACTCCAAATCATCTAAATCCTTCTCTAACTTAAAACACGATAACATTTTCAGAATTCATCCAAATCTTGAATCTCACCATTCTCCAAATTAAAGGTACTAATGTAACCCTGACCCTTCACTGATCAATTTCCACTATCCCATCGTGATTATTCCTTCAAGAATCTTGAGATATCAGCCTCAATAGAAAATGATCACACACCTATTTTGTCTCTAATTCACAAATTTCTGATCCTAAATCCAACTACATGTTGCAAGGATCCTAACCTCATATAGAGTGCTAACTATCTCCTCCTAAATCATGCATAAGAGTGAAATGTACCAACCTGAGTTCAGAGAGGTAACAGAGATAGTTTTTGATCACTTCAACTTCCAAGATGATGCAGACACACTCCAAATTCACTCCTAAAGCCTTTGCACACCTTGATTTGGCTTGATTCTTCCTTGAACTCAAAACCCGATTCTCACTTGCACCTCTGAAAATTCAATGGCTCTCTCTGCAACCAGCTTCAATTCCTTCCAAAAAAAATGAACTGAATTCACTCAATGACTTATATAGAAGTGATTGGGACTGTCTAGAACTTTCTGGAATCATCCAAATGAGATTTTGGATTTTCAAAATCTCATCCATGGCAGTCACTATTCTGACTCCCTTTGGGCATGGCTATGCTTGTAATCAACTTCTCATGAGATATTGAATGAGTTTGATGTGTTATTTTCCTTGTTTGCAAGCCAAAGGTGTGAGTTGGATATGTTACTTCATCATGAAGAAATGAAATGGAATGGCATGAAAATGACCTCAAATCAAAATTCTAACATTGCCATTGTTTCTAAAATCATTTTTCCAATCAATTTGACCTATTATTTTGCCTCATTTGGTCACAAAATGAATTATTTGAATTTTTGGCCATTAAATCCTTTTAATTCTTTCTTTTTTCCAAAATTTCTTGAACCAAGTCTCTCCTTGAGCCATTTCAATGCGTCCTTGATGCATGGTCAAGGTTAAAACCCCATTTTGAGCAACTTTCTAGTTGAACAAAGTTTCATTTGAGGCCTCTAAGTTGGTGAAAATAGCCTATATTCACAAATGACCTATAATCACCAAATGTCCAAAATACCCTTGACTTGTCCAAGCCATAAGTTGAGTTCTACAAATCCTATAAAGGACTTCTAGTACTCTATAGAAAGCTAAGAGGATAAGGAACAACATTCATGTTGACCAAAAGTTCATAGGACGCATCCTTCTAGGGCAAAAGTGTCATGCAAGTTGGGTAACTTTCAAGCCCCAAATTCACATACCTCAGATGACTTGTAACTTGTCAAAGCCATAACTTGAGTTATACAAATCCTATTAAGGACTTCTAGCACTCAAATTAAATCTAAGATCATGCTCTGCAACAATCATGTTAGGGTCAAGATGAGATGAAGATCACATCTTGAGCTAAATTGCCTTGAAGACAGGGGTCAAACTAGGGGATTTTACACTGTCAAGTCTTAGAAACCCTAGCCTGAAACTTCTCAAACTCTTCAGTCATGATGAGTTAACCTTGGAATCATCCTTATAACATCTCAATGTATCAATCCATGATCACATGGATCTTGGATTAGGTCTCAACCTTCTTTAAATCATCAGTTGACTTAGGGTTGACCCAGTCAAACCCTAGTTGCACCACTCATGGCTGAGCCTTCTTAACCTTGCACAATGACCTATCTAGGCTTCAAAGTGATCTTCAACATTTCTCATGAGCTCTCTCAAGACCTCAAGTTCATTTTCATGGCCTCAGAATCATCTGATGGTCTTCCCCATAACTCTCAAGTTAGGAGACCTACACACTTGGCTTCAATCACTCTCTCTGAGGATCTTTTAACTTCCCTGACAAGGATATCAACCCTTGAACACTTGAATAACATTCTTAGCTCTTGATTGGTAATCATACCTCTTGATTTCCTGCATACATGTCAATGAAATGCAAATGATAATGCTAGTGTGCATGAAATGAAACATAAGCTAGGTAAAGAAATGTTGGGCAAATTTTGGGGTGCAACAGCTGCCCCTATTCAAACGGCTTGGACCTGACTGGGTGAGAAGCGAACGACTCTCAAACAATCAAGGTGAAAGACGGTTGAATACCAACAAACTCGGAAATTTGCCAACTGCACAAGTACACGGTACTCTGATGGGGACAAATCTTCGGAAACTGAAACAATAGATGCACGACAACTAGCTGGAGAATTACTGATATGAATCTCCGTCAGGATGATTCTCTGATTTATCTGATATCATTGCGTCCTCAAATCATCGAGGGAACACTGGTTACACGGTAACAGGTGATTTGCCAACCACGCACAGGTAAACGATACTCTGATTGTTAGGAACATCTTCAAAAACTGAGCATGACAGTTGCACGGCAACTCTACTGGGGAATTGGTCACACGGTAACCGGTGAAAGGTCTAATCTCAAATCTCGGTCAGGATGATCATCTGATTTTGCTGTAGATATTCGTCCTCAAGTCATCAAGGGGTCACCGGTTACGCGGTAACTGATAATGAATGGTTGATTATACCGTCAGGCGTTCTGTGTCATAGCAGAAGAATTCCTTAGTGTCGCATATGGACTTATCATGTCGCTAGGAACGTCGACAACATCTTTGTCGGACTTCATCAGTAAGTCAATAAGGGATCACCGGTTGCTCGGTAACTGGTGAATGATGGCTGATTTTGCCGTCAGGCATTCTACGCTGCTGCAGAAAAATTCCTTATCGTCGCCTATGAACTCATCATGTCGCTAGGAACGTCGACAATACCTTTGTCGAACTTCATCAGTAAGTCAATAAGGGATCACTGGTTACTCGGTAACTGGTGAAGGAGGGTTGATTTTGCCGTCAGGCATTTTGCGTCAGCTGGAAGAGCTGTTTCGGCCTCGCAGTTGGACTTCATCAGTAAGTCCTGAAATTTTGGCACTACTGCCGGACTTCAATCATCAAGTCTTCAAGGAAACTTCAGCTTCTCTGCTCAACAACCTGCTGGGGATGACACATCTCCGCCGGGGATTCTAGAGAATTATCAAGTACTCTGCTTCGGGGATCTAGAAATCATTATGGGTGAATCAACTCTGCTGAGGGCTACAAGAATCATCTTGGACAAATAACTCCGCTAGGGATTTCAAGACTCGTCTTAAACCAATAACTGTGCTGGAGATTTCAGGAATCATCCTGAGCAAACACTCTGCCGGGGACTCTAAGCATCAACTTGAGCAACCAACTCTGGCGACTTCACTGGGGATTTTAAGAATCATCTTAAGCACACAACTTCTCTGGGGAATTCAAGAATCATCTTGAACCAAACAACTCTTCTGAGATTTCAGGACTTATCCTGAGCAAACACCCTGCCGTGGAACACCTGCAAAACAAGAACGGTAACAACCTAGCTTATGTTTCATATGCATATGTTTGACAATGGCGCAATGCTCCACACGGTGGAAATGCTACGCGTTTAGGGTAAATGCTATGCAATCATGCAAAATGCTATGACCCCATCAGCAAAATAAATGCTAAAGGGAGAATCCTCCTGTCAAGGAGAAAGAACCACTCTGGTAGAGGAAGGAATCATCCCGCCGAGGAGAAGAAGTCACACCAATCTCAATTGGATTCCGCCTGGGGAAACAAACTTCAGTCGAATGCTGCAGCCGAACAAAGTTCTACAAGAACCTGAACCCGCTCAACCAGGTATACGACCCACAAACTATCGAGGAAACGATATCAATCGCAGAAATAAACTGCACGGCATTCGCCGCAAAACTTTCCTAGAGATAACGACTCCGGGGGGGAAATACATCATCAGCTATTCAACACTCTACTGGGGAAAACCAATCATGGCCCAAACGGCTTCCAAGGACTCGGCTCTCTTGGGGATTCGCAAGCTCGGCTGAGGAAGAAGGAATCATCCTGCTTACTGGGGAGAGTACAATTCTGTGGGGAATTTCAATTCCGCTGAAGACTTCAGTCTGTACTATCGAGTGCTGCACACTTCAGTAGATGACTCAGCTAGGGAGATGATGATCCCTCAGGATACATCTGATTGGAGAGAGAATCTTCTCTGGTTGGGGGAGACATATCAATGCTTACGATTTCGTGTTCAGACTCCGCGGGGAGATACTGCTGACCTTGCAGGAGAAGGAGGAATCATCCTGCTTGGGGAAACATACGACATACTGCCTGGAACATGCTATACCTGCAACAACACAAACAAACCGACAAGATACCCTTCTCAAAGGGACCTATCAAGGTTATCATCTTGTGACGATGTTCAAGTAATTCATTGTTTCAACAATCAGTGGCTTAGGCCAGTAAGTTTATGTATGCGCATTTTATCAAAAACATTGGCGTTTTTTCGCAAACAAAACAGATAAATGCTAAACAAGCAAACAAAATTGCTGAATAGTATACATTTTATTAATAACGAACCCCTGAATGGGTGAAAGTGTTTTACAGCAGATGCAAGCTCCTGGAATGAGGAAGCTGCGCAAAAACATAAAAGACATAAATATACATCAGTATATACACAAATGTCGGCAATGTGGCGTAGACGAACACCATGAGTTGATCCCTCTATGACCCACTCGACTTCGATACTTCTCCGACGCTTCAGCTTCAGGAGAGATTGATTCAGATAAACGGCCCTCAGGTCTTCCAAACCTCTAAACAAATACAGTCCACACGCGGGACGCAGTCATTTGCCTTTTCAAATCCCTAATGTAATACCCCAAATTTTACCCTTATATTTAGTCAGTCATGTCGCATATCATCTCATATGTGCATTTACTAATCACTAACAAGTTATGAAGGTTTTTTGTTTTGCAGATTGGGTCTCAGAGGTATTTTGGTCGTTTCACGCAAATTCTGCTAATTTCTTGAAAAAAGGGCTGTTATTACGTTCTGAGGCATTTATTTGCCATTTGGGTCAAGGTGCCAGTATGTTTTGTCAGAAATATGATTGGACTCGGGGGCCGTGCTTTGTTTGATTCTGAAACATTTCCAAACAGTTTTGTTTCTTTTTATAAAGTTGGGTTGAAAAGGAAATGGATACTGTTAAGGTTATTTTGAGAAGTGATGTGATCAACGAGGTTTTTAATGTGAATTTGTTTGGATATAATCATATGGCGGGATATCATGTATAAAAGGCCAAGGAGAGGTTAAGTTTTAATAGTTGTGAAGCTTTTATTCATGAATATTCATAAGCTACAAATCAAAGTTGAATTTAAATAATTTATGGATGTTTATTCATGGATATTTAAATTCATAATTGAGAAAATAGAAATGAATATCTACTGGATTTTATTTCATAAACATCTAGAATTACAAGATGAAATGGAAGTAATTTTTTGGATTTTATTCATGATGATCTTTCATTTACAAAAGGATTATACATTTACAATGGGTATCTACTCTAGGTCCTAAAGTCCTAAAAAGAGAAAAAACTACAAGTTTCTTCATTGGTCCTCCCTTGAGTTCTTCACGCAACTCTTGATCACCTGCACATCAAAGCAAAAACAAACCACAGGAAAAGAGGTTAGAAGATTGTTTGACACTCTCAGAACATTATCATCATCGAGTGTCGGGAGGGTACGACTAAAGCCGCATCCTACTCCCGTTACCAATCCGAGCCACCGGCGTCAGATCAGGTAGTTATTGTTCTTATCGTAAGGGACATCCGAGAGATAGAGAAAATAAAAGAAGTGGGGCTGATTCGTTTTGCCGCGATTGGATTTCCAGACTGATACGAGAATAAGGCAACATAGGCAAGTTTTGATTCAGACCCGGATGCCGGCAGGTCTGAGTCACTTTGATTTCAAAACTTCCAATATCTGAAAAAACATAAGCATCATCAGAACTCAAAGCATAAAACAAAACTAGGAAGGGGTTCGCGCCAATACAGGTAGGAATAGCCACCAAAAGAAACAAATCAGTCCAAAAACAAATCAGTTCGAATTAGTTCAGATAGCCAACAGATCAACAGAAATCCAAAGGCAATCCAATCCACATCTGCAAAAATCCAACAAAATCGAATCAATCAAGGAATTCAGGAAAAGGAAGGTATGAAGGAGTAGGGCAAACTGTATCAGAGAAAGACAGAAAACAAATTTGACATCGAATCAGGGATGGAATAAATCGTATCAAGTGAATCAAAACGAGTTCAGAATCATATCAAGAGAAATCCCAATCAAATCCTAAGAGGAGAAATAGGATTCAATCATGTATCAGCAAGAACCAAATCGTATCCCATTGGAATGTATTCGGAATCAATCAACGAACTAGTGTCAAATTCATACCAGAAAAATGAATTAAGATCCCAATCATCTCAGAAAGCATCGCACTCAATCTGGAAAATCAAAATCAAATAATATCACCACAAAATCAAATCTCAGAATAACGATAGTTTAAGGCCCAAAAAGAGAGATAAAAGAAATTATAAATAGGGGAATACAACCTGATGCAGAGGGGAGGAGAAACCCTAGCGAAGAAATCGCACGCAGAAAACCCTAAACGGCGTGAGCTCAGACGAAGCAATCGTCATCATCGCTCAGAGAGATCACCATCACTGAACGCGAATCCATAACATCCGAGAGACCACCTTCATCGTTCACGAAGAACGACGGGCAATCAACTCCACGGCCTCAGCTTCAGCATCATCGGCCAAATCAAAGGTAAAACGTGTTATCTCACATAGTTTCGTGGTTCGTTTCAGGAACAGAGGAGGTCACGGCGCGAGGAAGAAGAGATGAGGAAGAAGAGAGGAAGAAGAAGAGGGATTGAAGAACGGCGCCGTGAAAAATAATAGGGTTCACAAACCCTAATTTTGCTTTGTGTTACTCCCCAACCGGGTTGGGTCCGGGGTGATGACCGGCCCAACCCCTTATGTTTATTTTTTTTTATTTTATTTATTTTGTTTTTAAATTATGCTTTTTTTGTTTTTTTGAATTGTTTTATATTTGTTTTAAAAAAAATTTTTGTGTAAATATTATAAATAAACAAAATCTTTTCATAATAAAATAAAAAAAAAACCTCTTTTGTTAAAATAAAAATTAAATTTTTTTTTATATAAAACTAAAACTTTTATGTAAATATTAAAAATAAATAAAACTCTTTTTTTAAAAATAAATAAGAAAAACTTTTCTTAAAAATATAAAAAAATAAAACCTTTTAAAAGAGTAAAATATTTTTAAATTAAATCCTTTTTTTTGCAAGCCAATATTAAGAATTGTAATAATCTCAAATTTGCATCTCTTTCTTTATTGTTCGTAATTAATTTGATTGCCGCTTAACTCTGCCCACTAACATCGTTTGTTCATTTTGCAGCTCATTACGCTTCCCATTATTTATGTCACTTTATTTTCTCACTCAAAGTTCATTATCATATTGTAACTGCTTCTCATATGTAACCTCGCGAATCTAATAATCGCGTTTTAAATTTCTGCCTTTAAACTTCTGTTTGCATGACTTTAACTTCTGTTTCATTCCCTGTTTACAATTCATTTGTCTCACACATTTATAAATATTCCAATCACACTACACACATCCGAAGGTTAGGTCTAACTTTTGGCCGCCGCGCCAATAGTCCTCAATTTCAAACCCTTTCACCTTTTCAAACCCTAATTTTCACAAATGCCTCGCCGCAGGCAAGTTTACAAATTTATCCTAGTTTTAGGTCAAAGAGCCGCCGCGCTCATTTTAGGGTTTCCCGCCGTGGAATCCCTAACCTAATTTAACCCTAATTACAACTTAACATTTCAACGTAGAAATTTGGAGTTCCTACACTCCATGTAAGCGTATCCCTAAGATGCGTCTATTCCCCTTGAGACCTTGACCACAGTCAAGACGTTTCTAACCTCCCTTTTGAGGGGAACTACGATTACTCTGATTCCACTCCCGTAAGGATACGTAGGCACAAGATGCGATGTCTTGCCGAGTAAACTTAGAATTAACCCCTTAGGTCTCTTTTCTCACTTTTAATCCCTTTGTACATATACCTTAAGAATAATAAAGCAAAAATAGTAAGCATCTGAACAAAAGGGTCCTGTAGAGTACTACAGAAGTTTAGGGTGCTAATACCTTCCCTAAATTTAACCAACCCCCGAACCCTAGATCTTCCCCCGCATTGTGTTTACGATGCAAAATAGGTTTTCCCTTTTTGACCTTTTCCTTCAGATAAATCAAAGAGCGGTTGTGAATTGAATTGCGATTCAAACTCATTAATAGTTTGTGATCCTATTTCCACCGCAACAGAAAATGGCGACTTCACTGGGGATTGTCTTAACATTTGAGGGTTATCCCTAATTTGTTCATATTTATTGCTATTTGTTTTACTATTCATTTGCATGTATATATTGGTGCTTTGATTGTGGGACTGTTTCTTGTAGGTCCTAACCCGGATCTAGTATACCTTAGGTAAATGGCAATAGACCAAGGAAACTGTACGACGTATATCGATACGGTTGATCTGGTGGCCATAGTTAGTGCGACTTCTTGGTTGGTGCTTATATTCCTTAAGTCAAGTTGAGGATAATATTGAGGCTGCCATATGTTGTCAATGCACTAACTGACTTTTAGAACCCTAGTTAACTCATCTTGGCCTTTAGAAAGTAGTGAGGTAACCGGCTTTGGTGCAGACTGAAGTTGGTTGACACTCGATACTACGCTCATTGAGATCTTAAACTTGGAGGGTTTTGGTTGGCAAGTAAGTTGCCTTCTGAACAACCACCCTGGTGAAGGATCAATGATATTGAGATCCCTTAGAACCTGGTTACTTTTGTAGGACAGGATGAACCATCTAACTTCAAGGGAGGGTACTTGCCTTTGAACCTCATGCAAGCCTTTAACCTAGGACTTTGTGTGTTTTCATGCATTGCATCCATAAAGCATCTCATCGCATTGTATTTCATGGAGTTCAAACATCATTTATGGATATCGCGGGATACCATAAATAAAAAAAATATAAAATGAAAAACAAGAAAAAGATTTCTTTGGTACCCCACGACATTCGTAAATATTTTGAATTCCATGAAATCTTCATTTACATTCACATTTTAGCATCATACTCTTGCATTGCATGTGTCTCCCGATTTCTCACACTCGGTTCTCTCACCTTCCAGTTTTGTCACCCTGAGTTCTCGGCACCAATACAACACCAGAGCTCAAACTCGGAAAAGAATGGAGGATCAGGCAAAAGAGATTGATCGCCTTAGCAATGAACTTGAAGACCTTCGAGGGGGTATGGGGCGTATGATGGAATTGTTACATGTCATGAATGCTAAGATGGATACCCAGCCCACTGTTGTTTCTGAGATTACCGGCGTTACTGTGGACCCTTCACCAAGTGTGACTGTAGCAAAGGACCCACCTTATGGTCTTGCTCCCGGTTTTGTGCCTCCTCAAGCCACTGTTCCGATTAATCAACCTGTTCAGCAAGCCGTGCCCTTGTTTTCTGAAGTTTCTAGGGGGGCTCCTATCTTTGCACCACCTGTTGTACACACTCGTGCGCAACCGTACTTCGATGAGACAGTTTTTGATAATCTTGATGAGAATGTTGAGGGTTATGAGAAACATGATAAGCTTCGTGAGGAAGTAAACACTATCGTCCAGAGATTGAAAAAGGTAGAGGGTGATCAAATTTTTGGGGCTGCTGCAAGGGATGTTTGTTTGGTCTCAGGTTTGGTTATTCCCCCGAAGTTCAAAACTCCGAACTCCGATCGTTATGAAGGTGCCACCTGTCCTAAGAGTCATCTGATCATGTATTATCGCAAAATGGCTGCCCATGTTGAGAATGATAAACTGATGATTCATTGCTTCCAAGACAGTTTGAAGGGTGCTTCTTCCAAGTGGTATTTAACTTTGGACCAGTCCCGCGTTAAGAGCTTTCAAGATTTATCTGACGCTTTCATCAAACACTACAAGTACAATATGGATCTGGCTCCTGACAGAAGACAGTTGCTGAGTATGTCACAAAAGAATTCTGAGTCATTCAAAGAGTATGCTCAAAGGTGGAGAGAGACTGCTTCGCAGGTAGAACCTCCTTTGACCGAGAAAGAGTTAGCTGATTGGTTTGTCGACACAGTCCGTCCAGAATTTTACGAGAGAATGGTGGGCAGTGTGACTTCAAATTTCTCCGACATCGTTGCTGTGGGTGTCAAGATTGAATTGGGTATGAAGAGTGGTAAAATGACTAATAATCATGGCGCTTCTAAGGATCAGCCGAAGAAACCTCCATATAGCTCCCAGAAAAAGAAGGAGAGTGAGACTAATGCTATATCCTCTGGTAGACCAAGGGAACGTTTTTATCGACATCCGCAAGGTTATGCTCAACCTCAAGGGTACCCAGTCCAATATGCTCAACAACCCTATGTGGCAGCCATTACACCTTCTTTCAATCAACAGGTTCCCATGTATCAACCTATGCAACAACCTCCTGTTTATCCGCCTCCTGTCAGCTACCTACAGGCACCTAACGCTCCTGCTCCTCAACAGCCAAAAAATCCGGCTCCTCGCCAGAATGTGCCGAACAGAAGAACGTATAAACCTTGTCCGCCGATTCCAATGACTTTTACCGAGTTGTATCCCTCTTTGGTCAAGCAAGGTCTAATCACTACTCGGGCTTTGGGTCCGCCTCCTAATCCTCTACCCGCCAATTACAACGCCGCCGCTCACTGTTTATTTCATGAGGGTGCGCCTGGCCATGATCTGGAGAATTGTTATGCTCTCAAAAATATTGTCAGGGACCTATTGGAAAAGAAGATTTTGTCATTTGAAGATCCTCAACCAAATGTTAAGAAGAACCCTTTTCCTAACCATGAGAGTGTCAATGCCATTGGTGCTGATTCGGAAGAAGGTTATGCCCTTGACGTTGAACAGATTAAGACTCCTCTCAAAATGTTCCATTCGAAACTGTTTGAAGCTGGTTTAGTAGATACTTCCCACGTTGCATGTGTAAGTTGTGAAGCCAGTACTAAGGGTTGTGTGTTGGTTCAGAATGATGTTCAGAGGTTAATTAATGAGGGTGTTTTACAAGTGACAAGCCAAGCCAAGAAGGATGAGGTCGCTGTGGTTGAGCCTGTCTTCCATCAGCCTGAATCAAAGGGTAAGGTACCAGTGTTTAATTTATCAGGGGCAGGCTCCGCCAATCCCGTGTTCGATATACCAAAGCCGTTTATCCCTGAAGTGAATCAGCCTAAGCCTATAGTTATTCGAAGACCGAGTCCGTTTCCTTTCAGTGATCCTAAAGCTGTGCCTTGGAAATATGACGTGACTATGATTGACAAGGAGTCTGGGAAGGTTATTCCAAATGAAGAGGTTAAGGGCACGGTGACCAATATCGCAGAGACAAGCAGGATGACTCGCAGTGGCCGTGTGTACACTCCCCGTTCTAATGAGGTTCCACCTAAGGATACCACTAACATCCCAGTGGCCGTCAAAGACAAAGGTAAGGGAGCCGTTACGAATGATGAAGATGCCGAATTTTTGAGGATCATCAAGAAAAGTGACTATAAAGTTATCGATCAACTTCATCAGACTCCTTCCAAGATCTCAATTCTATCTCTGTTAATGAATTCACCCACTCATAGGAGGGCCTTGCAGAAGGTTTTGACTCAAGCACATGTGGATCAAGATATTAGCACCAGTCGATTTAATAGTGTGATTGCCAATTTAACCGCCTGTAACACCCTCAGTTTCAGCAATGAAGAGTTACCGAAGGAGGGTCCGAACCATAATCGTGCTTTACATATATCGGTAAAATGTCAGGAGGACAATTTAGCGAGAGTGCTAGTAGACACCGGCTCTTCTCTGAATGTTCTACCCAAGAGGGTTCTTGATAAGTTGTCTTGTAAAGAGACTGTGTTGAAACCTACTCCTTTGGTCGTCAAGGCTTTCGATGGTTCTCGCCGGTCGGTAATGGGGGAGGTTGAGCTTCCTATCCTGATTGGTCCGCAAGTCTTTAATATCACGTTTCAAGTCATGGACATTAATCCCAACTACAGTTGTTTACTTGGAAGGCCGTGGATCCATGCCGCTGGGGCAGTGACCTCAACTTTACATCAGAAGATGAAGTTCGTGATCGATGGAAAGTTGGTTATTATACACGGTGAGGAAGATCTGATGGTCAGTAACCTGTCTTCTTTCCGTTACATTGAGGCCGATGAGAATGCTTTAGAAATCTCCTTTCAAGCACTTGAGATCGCCAATGTTGTTCTGCTAGAAGTCGAAGAGACAGTGGGTCAGGGTAATCCATCTTTTGCATCTCTGAAGAGTACCAAATCAACAATTGACAGGGGCATTCCTGAAGGTTGGGGAGAAGTAATTGATGTCAAGACCAAGACTGATCGCTCTGGGTTGGGTTACAAACCAACTCAGAATGGAGCTGCCACAACTGTCGAAGGGTGTCCGAAGGTTATCCAAGAAGTATTTGTCAGCGGAGGTTTCCAAGTCAATGCCATCAGCGACTGTGAAGAAAATGAAGAGCTGAGCAACCTGGTGTTTAAGGGTGATGCAGTTTTGAACAACTGGGAGGCCGTAGAGATCCCTGTTATTTTCCCCTTGTCAAAGTAATTGTATTTTTTTAAGTTTCATTTACATTTTCAAATAAAAATCTGTAGCTCTGCCCAAGGCTATAGGGTTGTTTTGTCGGGCCACCTTTCATTTCTAAAAAGATATTAATAAAAGCATTTTGTTCAATTCCACTTTGGTTCATTTGCGTTTTTCGTTTTCACTTTTAAAAATGAAATTGGCAACCTTTCTTCCAAAAAATAATAATATAAAAAAACAGCATTTCATTCTTACAAATCTTCGAGCATTTTAATTAAGTAAGCCTTCCATCATGCAGAGATATCGTAAACCTTGTTGGATCCAATGACTTTACTGACACTCCTGACTGGGATGCACCCATCAATCAAGCTGAGGACGAGGGTGAAGAAGATTTTGAAGTACCCGCGAAACTGGCAAGATTGATTGAGTACGAGTACACAGAGCTTCAACCGCATAAAGAGCAGGTGGACCTAATTAATCTCGGTACAGATGAGAGCAAGAAAGAGGTCAAGATTGGTGCAATGCTTGGGACGGAGATTAGGCCGAGGTTGATTGAGTTGTTAAAAGAGTATGTTGATGTGTTTGCGTGGTCGTATCAAGATATGCCGGGCCTAGACACGGATATTGTTGTTCACAAGTTGCCGCTTAAGCCAGGTTGTCCACCTATCAAGCAGAAACTCCGAAGAACGAGACCCGACATGGCTTTGAAGATTCGAGATGAGGTTAAAAAGCAGTTGGATGCAGGTTTCTTGGCAGTCGCAAAATATCCAGATTGGGTTGCCAACATTGTGCCAGTACCTAAGAAGGACGGTAAAGTTAGGATGTGTGTAGACTACAGGGACCTGAACAAAGCAAGTCCAAAAGACGACTTCCCACTGCCACATATTGACACACTGGTAGACAATACGGCCAGTTTTGCGTTGTTTTCATTTATGGATGGTTTCTCTGGCTATAATCAGATCAAGATGGATCCTGATGATCGAGAGAAGACTACTTTCATTACTCCTTGGGGAACCTTCTGCTACAAAGTCATGCCCTTCGGTTTAAAGAATGCCGGAGCAACTTATCAACGCGCTATGACCACTCTCTTTCATGATATGATGCACAAAGAGATTGAGGTGTATGTGGACGATATGATAGCCAAATCCCAGAGTGAAGAGGAGCATTTAGACCATTTGGCGAAGCTGTTTGAACGACTCAGGAAATATCAGTTGAAATTGAATCCTGCAAAATGTACCTTCGGTGTCAGATCCGGAAAATTGCTTGGTTTCATTGTTAGCCAGCGAGGGATTGAGGTGGATCCTGACAAAGTCCGAGCCATTCAAGATATGTCGGCTCCGCGAACCGAGACGCAAGTTAGGGGTTTTCTGGGACGTCTGAATTACATTTCCAGGTTTATCTTTAATATGACCGCTACTTGTGAGCCGATATTCAAGTTGCTTTGCAAGGGGCAGACAGTTGAGTGGAACCCTGATTGTCAGAAAGCGTTTGAGAAGATTAAAGGTTATTTGCAAGATCCCCCTATTCTGATCCCGCCCGTACCTGGAAGGCCGTTGTTTATGTACCTTACTGTGCTCGAGAAGTCTATGGGTTGTGTGCTTGGACAACATGATGAGACTGGGAAAAAGGAACATGCGATTTATTACCTGAGCAAGAAGTTTACCGATTGCGAAAACAGGTATTCACCATTAGAGAAAACTTGTTGTGCATTGGCATGGGCCGCAAAGCGCCTTCGGCAGTATATGGTCTGTCATACCACGTTATTGATTTCTAAAATGGATCCGATCAAGTACATTTTTGAAAAACCTGCTCAAACCGGGAGGCTAGCCCGTTGGCACATGTTGTTATCCGAATATGACATCCAGTATGTACCCCAGAAGGCGATTAAGGGTAGCATTTTATCGGATTATCTCGCAGATCAGCCAGTTGAAGATTATGAACCTCTTAAGCTCGATTTTCCTGATGAGGATATTTTGTTGATTAAAAGAGATTGCGAAGAGCCAGATCCGAGCGAAGGCCCAGAACCAGGACTTTGGTGGAAAATGATGTTTGATGGTTCCTCAAATTTCAATGGGCATGGTATAGGCGCCGTTTTGATGAACCCAAAGGGTGGATTTACTCCATTTACAGCAAGGTTGGACTTTGAGTGTACTAATAACGTCGCAGAGTATGAAGCGTGTATCCTCGGCCTCGAAGCGGCGATTCACCTCCGAATCAAACTTCTTAAAGTAAGTGGTGACTCAGCCTTGGTTATCTACCAGGTACAAGGCAAATGGGAAACGAAGAATGAGAAGCTGATCCCTTATAAGGACTACATTATTGAGCTGATCAAGTATTTCGACGAAATAGAGTTCGAGCATGTTCCTAGATCCGAGAATCACGTGGCTGATGCATTAGCCATGTTAGCATCCATGTGGAAAGTGAAATTCGTTAATGAAGCACCTCTTATCCATATTGAGCGCAAGGTTGAGCCCGCTTATTGTCAGTTGGTCGAAGAAGTTGAGGTGGATGAAAAGCCTTGGTTTCACGATATCAAGAACTATCTCGTCAAGCAGGAGTATCCCGATGGTGCTACTGGTCTGGACAAAAAGACATTGAGAAGATTGGCGTCCAAATTCTTTATCAGTAATGGTGTGTTGTACAAGAGAAATCACGACATGGTCCTGCTCAGATGTGTTGATAGACGGGAAGCGGACATGTTACTGCAGGAAATTCATGAGGGGACCTTCGGAACTCATGCCAATGGTTACGCTATGTCCAAGAAAATGTTAAGGGCGGGGTATTATTGGTTAACCATGGAAGCTGACTGCATCCAATACGCTAGAAGATGCCATAAGTGCCAAATTTATGCTGATAAAATGCATGTACCTCCGTCACCGTTGAATGTTTTGTCTTCACCATGGCCGTTCTCTATGTGGGGCATTGACATGATTGGGGCAATCGAGCCGAAGGCTTCTAACGGTCATCGTTTTATTCTCGTTGCTATTGATTATTTCACCAAGTGGGTAGAGGCTGCCTCCTACGCCAACGTGACCAAGCAAGTGGTTGCCCGATTCATCAGGAAAGAGATCATCTGCCGCTATGGGGTCCCAAGCCGTATAATAACTGACAATGGCACCAATCTGAATAATAAGACTATGAAAGAGTTGTGTGACAATTTCAAGATCACTCACCACAATTCTTCTCCGTACCGTCCTAAGATGAATGGAGCCGTTGAAGCTGCGAACAAGAATATCAAGAAGATCCTGCAAAAGATGGTTGTGACTTACAAAGATTGGCATGAGATGTTACCGTTTGCTTTACATGGATACAGAACCTCGGTGAGAACTTCGACAGGGGCAACCCCTTTCTCACTGGTATATGGAATGGACGCCGTGCTCCCCATCGAAGTAGAGATACCTTCGCTAAGAGTGTTAATGGAGGCTGAACTTGAGGAAGCTGAGTGGGTTCAAGACAGATTGGATCAGTTGAATCTCATTGACGAGAAGCGTTTGACGGCCATGTGCCATGGGCAATTATATCAGAAACGGATGAAAAGAGCGTTTGATAAGAAGATTCGTATTCGTGAGTTCCGCCAAGGAGAGCTCGTACTCAAAAAGATCTTGCCAGTACACAAAGATATGCGTGGAAAGTGGATGCCCAATTATGAAGGCCCGTTCGTTGTGAAGACTGTCTTCTCCGGAGGGTCTCTAATACTTACGACAATGGACGGTGAAGAACTAGCACATCCCGTGAATTCTGATGCAGTCCGAAAATATTATGCCTAAAAACCCGCTAAGTCGAAAACCTTCAAAAGGCGACTTAGGCAAAAGTAAGGGATGAAAAAAAATAATAATAATAAAAAGCTCGCTAAGTTGAAAACCCGAAAGGGCGGCTTAGGCAAAAAAGAGCGTCCCGGTGGATTGAAAACCCGAAAGGGCGGTCCAGGCAAAAGTTAGGGACAAAGGCATTTCATTGCATCAGAAGACACTGATTATCTCAAACACACTTTCCGCATGAGAGCCATGTTTCAGTTCTTTCATCCTGGCCCGAAGCAGGATTCTGGATTAGTCTTAGTTAGTAGTGGCAGTAGGTGTTATTGGATTCAATGTAACCTTTTCCCATGTTGCCAATTTCAAAATGTAATCATCTGTGGAGCTATGCCTTCAGCAAGCTATCACCCTTTAATAAAAGATACCATCTCGTTACTTACATTCCTTGGTGCATTGCTCTTTATTTTCTATTTGTTATGCAAAATGCGTTTATTCCTAAAATTTGAAAATGAAAGGTGCATGGTAGATTTTTCAAAACTGTTTTTCAAAAAAAAACAAAACAAAATTGAAATGTAATAAATTACTTTGACTAGTGGAAATTCCGACAGGATCTCTTCATTCCCTGGAAACATCATTATTGCAGAAACACTTTCAAACCATTGCCCAGTGATAGTCCCCAGAGAGACTATAAGCTGACAACTTCTTCTTGGGGTAACTTAAAAGTGTCCCTCAGATTATCTTCTCCCCAGAGAATTCAGAACTTTAAAACCAGACTTGGTTCTACCATTGATCTTTCTTTCCCATGATTGACGTATTGGTTGTAGAGAACGCAGGGTATTTCCGTCGAGATGTTTATTTCATCTCTAGTCCCGTCTCTAGTCTGTTTCGTCAGCATACGCAGGGGCATAAGCATCACATGCCTATGTCATATATTCATTTCACACACTCATTACATACTCATTTCATAACATCTTGCATACATAAACATTAACATACATAAACATTAACATACATAAACATTAGCGTACATAAACATTAACATACATTCATATTAACATATCCATTAACATACGCGATAACATGCACAGGTTCATCGTGTCTCCATCATTAGTCGTTACCACCGAGTAATTGGGGTTTGTCCATTCTCTCCAAATAGATTGTCAGCCCTAAGCATAAAATGCTTACTTGTTTCCTGTTTCCCCACAGAGCTCGATCCTCGTGGATGACGGTTATTTCAGCTATCTTTCCTCACCAGGATAAGATATTTACCCTTAGAGATCATTCCCTCGATGGAGTCTTGATTACCAATCTTCTTCCTAGCTCGATCCTAGATTGAATCTCAGTCTTGTCGGTCGTCAATCCCAACCGGACGCGCATTTATTTTGCACTAACTTTCAAGAAAATCAACTACAATCCTTTACAGATACACGCCAGTTCACGCCTGGAAAATATATCAGTACAACACTTTACAATCCTACATGTCACAACCTTTTACACTTTACATTTTACAGCATCGGTACGACATTTCTCACCTAAGAAGTCGATCATATCCTCGTTATGACTCGCAGCAAATGGCCATCTCCATGGAGCAGTTGGGCTTCCATTTCCCTGCCGTCTTGAGGTTTGAACCAAATCGTATTCAGGAGAGCACGATCTTGAGTTACGGGGAGGTTTGAGCAGTTTCATATTCAGGAGAGCACGATTCTGAAGAATGAAGAAATTTCAGGAGCCGAATCATATTCAGGAGAGCACGATTCTGAGTTATGAGGAAGTTCGATTATCCACTTTCATATTCAGGAGAGCACGATTCTGAAGTATGAGCATATTCAGTCATCCAGTTTTATATTCAGGAGAGCACGATTCTGAAATATGAAGAAATTCAGTCATCCAGTTTCATATTCAGGAGAGCACGATTCTGAAATATGAGTATCTTCAGTCATCCAGTTTCATATTCAGGAGAGCACGATTCTGAAATATGAATATCTTCAGTCATCCAGTTTCATATTCAGGAGAGCACGATTCTGAAATATGAGTATCTTCAGTCATCCAGTTTCATATTCAGGAGAGCACGATTCTGAAATATGAATATCTTCAGTCATTCAGTTTCATATTCAGAAGAGCACGATTCTGAAGTATGAGTAAATTCAGTCAGCCAGTCTCATTCTGAAAGTATGAGGAAATTCAGTTTACCCTTTTTTTTCGAGAAAACATTTATCCTTCAGTAAAAGAGGAATCAAAATCGTATTCCAGGCGCCGACCTTAGAATGCGAGAAGACTTATTTATCAGATAAGCAGCAGCCTCTTTATTTGAGTGCTTATCCGTTTTGGCATGTAAGTCCCTTCCAACGATGAGTGACAGTTCTCCCGCGAGAAGCTTATCAGGGCATTTCCCATCAAAGTCCATTTATTTTGGCGTTCAGCCGGTCTTTACCCTGCATATTTGTTACGAAGTTCCGAAAAGTCTGTTTGATCTTGTCACGAGGGACAGGTTACAAAGGCTTGGATGTTATTCTTTGCTCAATGCTCCAGCATTCTGTAATCGATCTTACAATCGTACGTGATCCAGTTTTATTTTTAGATTCCCCAGTGGAGGCCGTCTCACAGGTACCATCTCCATTCGAGGATCTCGTTCCTTTTCTAAAAAGTGACAATTGGTCATTCGCACCAGTGGACTATCATTTTTTTAGAATTCCCCAGTGATGTACTGTGTCTCAGCGCGTCATTTTCCCCAGTGTCGTCATGTTCGTCAGCATTTTCGCATTCATTATTCCAGCATACGCAGCATATCATATTCAGGGCGTCATCTGCATTAAGTCGTTCCAGTTTTGTCCATAGCATTGCATATCATCGCATATAAGGGAAAATTTTCGGTTATCTATATTTAAATCTCTCCACCACGATTCCTCGAGTCTCTATCACTCAAATCGTCCGGCGTAGCTATTTAAATAGGGGCAACTGTAATACCCCAAATTTTACCCTTATATTTAGTCAGTCATGTCGCATATCATCTCATATGTGCATTTACTAATCACTAACAAGTTATGAAGGTTTTTTGTTTTGCAGATTGGGTCTCAGGGGTATTTTGGCCGTTTCACGCAAATTCTGCTAATTTCTTGAAAAAAGGGCTGTTATTACGTTCTGAGGCATTTATTTGCCATTTGGGTCAAGGTGCCAGTATGTTTTGTCAGAAATATGATTGGACTCGGGGGCCGTGCTTTGTTTGATTCTGAAACATTTCCAAACAGTTTTGTTTCTTTTTATAAAGTTGGGTTGAAAAGGAAATGGATACTGTTAAGGTTATTTTGAGAAGTGATGTGATCAACGAGGTTTTTAATGTGAATTTGTTTGGATATAATCATATGGCGGGATATCATGTATAAAAGGCCAAGGAGAGGTTAAGTTTTAATAGTTGTGAAGCTTTTATTCATGAATATTCATAAGCTACAAATCAAAGTTGAATTTAAATAATTTATGGATGTTTATTCATGGATATTTAAATTCATAATTGAGAAAATAGAAATGAATATCTACTGGATTTTATTTCATAAACATCTAGAATTACAAGATGAAATGGAAGTAATTTTTTGGATTTTATTCATGATGATCTTTCATTTACAAAAGGATTATACATTTACAATGGGTATCTACTCTAGGTCCTAAAGTCCTAAAAAGAGAAAAAACTACAAGTTTCTTCATTGGTCCTCCCTTGAGTTCTTCACGCAACTCTTGATCACCTGCACATCAAAGCAAAAACAAACCACAGGAAAAGAGGTTAGAAGATTGTTTGACACTCTCAGAACATTATCATCATCGAGTGTCGGGAGGGTACGACTAAAGCCGCATCCTACTCCCGTTACCAATCCGAGCCACCGGCGTCAGATCAGGTAGTTATTGTTCTTATCGTAAGGGACATCCGAGAGATAGAGAAAATAAAAGAAGTGGGGCTGATTCGTTTTGCCGCGATTGGATTTCCAGACTGATACGAGAATAAGGCAACATAGGCAATTTTTGATTCAGACCCGGATGCCGGCAGGTCTGAGTCACTTTGATTTCAAAACTTCCAATATCTGAAAAAACATAAGCATCATCAGAACTCAAAGCATAAAACAAAACTAGGAAGGGGTTCGCGCCAATACAGGTAGGAATAGCCACCAAAAGAAACAAATCAGTCCAAAAACAAATCAGTTCGAATTAGTTCAGATAGCCAACAGATCAACAGAAATCCAAAGGCAATCCAATCCACATCTGCAAAAATCCAACAAAATCGAATCAATCAAGGAATTCAGGAAAAGGAAGGTATGAAGGAGTAGGGCAAACTGTATCAGAGAAAGACAGAAAACAAATTTGACATCGAATCAGGGATGGAATAAATCGTATCAAGTGAATCAAAACGAGTTCAGAATCATATCAAGAGAAATCCCAATCAAATCCTAAGAGGAGAAATAGGATTCAATCATGTATCAGCAAGAACCAAATCGTATCCCATTGGAATGTATTCGGAATCAATCAACGAACTAGTGTCAAATTCATACCAGAAAAATGAATTAAAATCCCAATCATCTCAGAAAGCATCGCACTCAATCTGGAAAATCAAAATCAAATAATATCACCACAAAATCAAATCTCAGAATAACGATAGTTTAAGGCCCAAAAAGAGAGATAAAAGAAATTATAAATAGGGGAATACAACCTGATGCAGAGGGGAGGAGAAACCCTAGCGAAGAAATCGCACGCAGAAAACCCTAAACGGCGTGAGCTCAGACGAAGCAATCGTCATCATCGCTCAGAGAGATCACCATCACTGAACGCGAATCCATAACATCCGAGAGACCACCTTCATCGTTCACGAAGAACGACGGGCAATCAACTCCACGGCCTCAGCTTCAGCATCATCGGCCAAATCAAAGGTAAAACGTGTTATCTCACATAGTTTCGTGGTTCGTTTCAGGAACAGAGGAGGTCACGGCGCGAGGAAGAAGAGATGAGGAAGAAGAGAGGAAGAAGAAGAGGGATTGAAGAACGGCGCCGTGAAAAATAATAGGGTTCACAAACCCTAATTTTGCTTTGTGTTACTCCCCAACCGGGTTGGGTCCGGGGTGATGACCGGCCCAACCCCTTATGTTTATTTTTTTTTATTTTATTTATTTTGTTTTTAAATTATGCTTTTTTTGTTTTTTTGAATTGTTTTATATTTGTTTTAAAAAAATTTTTTGTGTAAATATTATAAATAAACAAAATCTTTTCATAATAAAATAAAAAAAAAAACCTCTTTTGTTAAAATAAAAATTAAATTTTTTTTTATATAAAACTAAAACTTTTATGTAAATATTAAAAATAAATAAAACTCTTTTTTTAAAAATAAATAAGAAAAACTTTTCTTAAAAATATAAAAAAATAAAACCTTTTAAAAGAGTAAAATATTTTTAAATTAAATCCTTTTTTTTGCAAGCCAATATTAAGAATTGTAATAATCTCAAATTTGCATCTCTTTCTTTATTATTCGTAATTAATTTGATTGCCGCTTAACTCTGCCCACTAACATCGTTTGTTCATTTTGCAGCTCATTACGCTTCCCATTATTTATGTCACTTTATTTTCTCACTCAAAGTTCATTATCATATTGTAACTGCTTCTCATATGTAACCTCGCGAATCTAATAATCGCGTTTTAAATTTCTGCCTTTAAACTTCTGTTTGCATGACTTTAACTTCTGTTTCATTCCCTGTTTACAATTCATTTGTCTCACACATTTATAAATATTCCAATCACACTACACACATCCGAAGGTTAGGTCTAACTTTTGGCCGCCGCGCCAATAGTCCTCAATTTCAAACCCTTTCACCTTTTCAAACCCTAATTTTCACAAATGCCTCGCCGCAGGCAAGTTTACAAATTTATCCTAGTTTTAGGTCAAAGAGCCGCCGCGCTCATTTTAGGGTTTCCCTCCGTGGAATCCCTAACCTAATTTAACCCTAATTACAACTTAACATTTCAACGTAGAAATTTGGAGTTCCTACACTCCATGTAAGCGTATCCCTAAGATGCGTCTATTCCCCTTGAGACCTTGACCACAGTCAAGACGTTTCTAACCTCCCTTTTGAGGGGAACTACGATTACTCTGATTCCACTCCCGTAAGGATACGTAGGCACAAGATGCGATGTCTTGCCGAGTAAACTTAGAATTAACCCCTTAGGTCTCTTTTCTCACTTTTAATCCCTTTGTACATATACCTTAAGAATAATAAAGCAAAAATAGTAAGCATCTGAACAAAAGGGTCCTGTAGAGTACTACAGAAGTTTAGGGTGCTAATACCTTCCCTAAATTTAACCAACCCCCGAACCCTAGATCTTCCCCCGCATTGTGTTTACGATGCAAAATAGGTTTTCCCTTTTTGACCTTTTCCTTCGGATAAATCAAAGAGCGGTTGTGAATTGAATTGCGATTCAAACTCATTAATAGTTTGTGATCCTATTTCCACCGCAACACCTAACTTTTGCCTGAACCGCCCTTTCGGGTTTTTGATTCACCGGGATACCCTTTTTTGCCAAAGTCGCCCTTCCAGGTTTTCGACTTTGCGGGTGTACATTCTTTTCTTTATATCCCTAATTTTTGCCCGAACCTTTTGTCGCTACTGCTAAAATCGGCACCGGCTATGACAGAAGAGTCGCCACCGTGCGTTATTTATCCTACAAGAGGGAAAGGAAACACCCAGAGTAAACCTAACACAAAACGGGAATGGAATGGTCATCGCTACCAAATCCTGGATTCGGTAGTCGGTTACGCAAGGGGAAGGTATTAGCACCCCTCACATCCGTCGTACTCGACGGGATCCACACTTGTTTTCTAGTACGGATTGTTATTCTATCTACGCTAAAGGGTCAAGGGTTAAAATAAAATAAAATGACTCAGCAAAGTATCGCACTTTATGCCTACGTATTCCCGTCTGGAACAAGAAATCAGAGTCAACGTAGTTCGCCTAACTGCGGGAAAGGAGGGGAAGGTTGCTCGCTAGGATACGACATCCTATTCCTATGTACTTTCATACAACATGAAAGATTAGAGCAAACGTAGTTCGGGCCACGGAAGACACAAATTTGTCTGACTGTTTTAGATCCTTCTGAAAAGGTTTTTCTTGATTAAGAGTCCAAGCGGACAAAAATGACACCTTGATGTTTGTTTTGAATCTTTTATGAAAGAAGTGTTTTTTAGTGTGTTTGCAATCTCTGACGCACTAGAGACTATGATTTGAGAGTGACTACGTCGTATGTCACCCTAAGGGTAACACATTAAGCAATCAGATTACTGAAGAGTGACCCTCCAGCAACCTTTTCTTAAATAGCTTAAGGCTCATAGCGTACAACATCAATTATCCTTATTACTGTGTTTTGAATTGTTTTGAGATAGAAGAGAAAGAAGCTCTAAAAAAACCTAGGGTTGAAAGGGGAATCAAAACTACCCTAAAGTTGTCATGCCTGGATAAGAACCTGTTGTCTGTCATATTTCTCTCTTGCTCAGAGGGAAACAGAGATCCTAGGGGATAAAGAGCAAAAGAAACAGATATATACAGTAAGCAGTAAACATGTATGAAATGCAGTAGTACAAGCGAGGCAAGGGAGTCCCGCTCAACCTAGAACTTGGGAAAACAACAGGAAAAGTGAAACAGCTTCACTTCAAACCTATGGGGCAAGCTGAACAAGCCAACAATCAATACAGAAAAAGAAATAAAACCCAACACCAGCTCTGACAGCAACACCATCTCCTACAGTAAGCAGCTCAAACAGCAACAGCTCTGACAGTTATAGTTGATCCAACAGCAAAGGGTTGACAGTAACAACTTCTCCAAGCAAGACCCAATCATCCATCTTCAAGAATCTTCAAGCTTTAGATAAGCTCCTATCTTCAATAAGCCCCATCTTTAGCAAGCATGAACCTCAACCAGTAAACAGCTTCAACAAAAAGCAGCAAAACCCTAGCTTCAACAGTCAACCAGCTTTGACAGGCACAAGCTTCATCTTCACCAATCTTCAATGAACTTCATCTTCAATAGGTTTCCATCTTTAGCAAGCATGAACCTCAGAAGAGAATCAATTAATAGATGAAGTTGAAATGTTAAGAGGCTTAGTGATAACCCAAGGAAATCACTAAGATCTCAACATGGCAAATGAAAGGTATCCTCAAGGTTCTACCCAACCAAAGCATGCTCTACATCCCTCCTAAGGAGATATGGAACTTCTTGAGGGGACCTTGTGTCATGGGATTGAATAGAGGCACAAGAAGCTCTCTATGTTTGAAAGAAGAAACAAGACTACTCTAATGCTCTTCCTATATATCCTAACTCCTAAGCCTCTGACAAGCACTCTAACAGATGAGAAATCTTCAACTCCAAGCTTCTTCAAGCCATACAAAGCAATTTCATTTGATCTTCAAGTCCTACAAGCAAAGCCCAAGCCAAAAGCATCCCCAAAATGGCCCCACACAAACATAACCAAACCCAATATCCAATGGAGAGACCCACAATCACCACACAAGTTGCAAAAACAGATAAAATGCTAAAACTCATCATAAAATCCTAGGTAAATTCCTAAGGGAACCTAACCCTATACCCAATACCCCATAGGAATCCTAAACCCTAGATCAATCATTTAATCTTCAAACTATGCACTAGACTACAACTACTTGTCTTAAAACCCTAATTCTAACACCTCTCCTATTCACCTCTCAAACTAACCTAAATTTTATTCACAAAATTGTGATAAAATTTCTAAGGGTACATGCTTCTCTAATCTAATCAATCCAGTAAGAATCAACTTAAAATCATTCACCAATTGGTCACAAGAAAATCAGCAAGAACATGTAGCAAATATACAAAATTAAAGAAAAGAATAAAATGGAAAAAAATCAAATTAAATTGAAAAATGGGTGAAAATGAGATTTATTAATTTCATAAAATCACAAATAAATCCAAGATCATGGAGGTATTTTTAAAATATTTTTTGGACCAATATTGGATTTATTATGAATTTTAGAAATCAAATGGATTAAAAATAAAAGAAAATCAAATAAAAGAAATTAAAATGCTGAATTAAATGGGAGCCATTGGATCAATTGACTGGTAAGCGCATCTGAGGCTCCAGAGCATGTCCACGTGTGGTGCCCAGTCACCAGCTGACTGGATAAATGAAACGCAGCGTATTGATTAAAGAGGGAAATCTGAAATTGAATCATGTCCACACGATCAGCATAACAAGTCTCTTCTTCCAGATGATCCAACGGTGAAGTCTTCATCTTCTCCAAACGAGCTCAAGTGAAGGTCAAGTCTCAGACGGTGGTCTGGTGGTCCAACCACCGTCTTCTCCGGCGAAGCAACCCTAAACCTCACCAATCAAGTCAAATAAAAACCCTAATCCACTCCAAATTTCACCCTGAATTCAAATCCACCATCCAAAATCATTGAATCACCCTCAAAAGCCAAACCCAATCAAAGTTGCAAAGAAATCACCAAGTCTCGATGGTCACCATTCTTAAAATTGAAGCCATAGAAATGATCCTCAAGTTACACTGGTCATTCTAAGCTATCACACTTATGTTAATTCCTCAAGATTTCATGTAACTGAATCCAAACAGAAATTGGTGCCCTCCCTCGATCATCACCAAACGATGCCAAACCAATCCTAAATCGTTCTACCAATCATAGGGAACCTAACCACATGCACATTGCTACCTAATTCAGCCTAAATCAATGGGAAATCCAAGAGTTACATACCTGAAGAAATTGGATGAAAAGAGGGATCAAATGCTCAATTCAGGCTCCAAGATTCTTCAAACACGATCAAGGATGGAAGATAAAGCTTCTTCAATCCTTAATTTGACTTGAATGGGCTTGCAACTCCAAAACCAATTCTGAGTTGAAGCTCTTGAAACTCAACTTCAATCATCCTTTCCTCCACGAATTCTGCACCAAAATGTGTCTGAACTCACTCTTCTCAATATATAGAAACTCTCCATGGGCTTTTGAGCCCAGTTTGAAGCCCAAATTCTTGATCCATCATTTCTGATTTTCCTTTTGAAAATGAAATGCACCAATCATGATTCTGAGCTTCCAGCTTGCTCTAGAATGTTCTATCCAAATGCAAATTGGTTTGTGAGTGTGAATGGATAGTTGGCTTGGCCTAAAATGCTTTGATTCTTGTTTTGGCATTGTAACTTGTAATGTAAGTAAGCATTTTTCAAAACAACTCATGAAATTAAGCCCCAATTCAAAAATGTGGAAATGTAATTGTGTTTATAATCCAATTTCCATTCAAAATGACTACCCATATGCCATGTGTATGTCTCATAATCCAAAAATCCCAATTTCCTTCCTTTGAATCATTTGAAAAATCATTCTTTTTAGGCCATTTTGGATCATCTTGTGAAGCAAGCCATTTCAATCCCCCATGACTTCTTATCTGACCTAAAAACATCATTTTAAGCACATCTCATGTTGGACATTTCTTCATTTGAGGAGTGGAAGATAGAGATTTTGACCTATGTTGAAAAATGACCTATAATTCAACTTTCCCAAAATACCCCTGGATTGCCAAGCTCATAACTTGAGTTCCACAAATCTTCTTGAGGACTTCTAGTACTCAAATTAAAGGTAAGATCAAGCCCTACAATTCTTATGTTGGCCAAGAATCCATTTGAAAACTCCTTGATGGGAAAAAGTTGCTTGGAAGTCAAGTGACTTTCACAGGTAAAATTCAGTGTCCTTTGGTGACCTATAACTTGCAAGAACCATAATTTGAGTTCTACAAATCTTCTTGAAGACTTCTAGTACTCAAATTAAAGCTATTGAGAATCTCTAAAAGTTTCATGTTGGACAAGAATCTATTTGAAACTTGTAATTTGACTTATGTGGCTTTGAAGTCTAGTGCTATACAGGGGATTTTACCCTAGGAACCCTGTCTCAAACACATCCAACCACTCTTGATTCTTTTGAAATTGATCTTGACTCATCCATACACATGCTTTAACATATCAATCCATGACTTCCATGACCTAGAGCTAGGTCTTGATGCCCTTTCTTTGCTCTCTTTGACCTAGGGTTACCCAGATGAAACCCTACTTGTACACACCTCAACTGTGGTTCTTGAACATGATACCATGACTTGTCTAACCTTCAATAATGCCCTCTAGACACCCCATGAGCTTCATACCCATTTCAAATTCACCATTCCATGCTTCATACCCCACTGATGATCTTCAATACACCTCAAGTTAGGAGAGAAATCCCCCTGTGGGCACTCAAACTTCTCAAGACTTCAAATCCTTTCTGATGACTTGGATGGTCTCTTAGGCTCATATAACACCTCTAGATAGGCTTCTTATTTTGATAAACACCTTGATCCCTTGTTGGAGGCATGTTATGCTACGATATGCAAATGATTAGACTATGTATATGATGTGACTATGCAAATGATAATGCAATTAAAACATAAACCAGGTGAAATAGGTTGAGCAAATTTTAGGGTGCAACAGATGCCCATATTCAAACGGCTTGGACCCGGCTGGGTGAAGAGCGAATGGCCTTCAAACAATCGAGGTATGCGATGGTTGAATACCAAGAACCCGGAAATTTGCCAACCGCAAAAATAAACTGCACAAACTGTTTGGAGAACAACATCCACCAATTGAATCTGGTCGTTACGGCAACCCACTGATCAATCATTTAGTATCAAAATCTGATTTCAATGTCACCCGCCTGTGTACCGCCCCAGGCTTTGAACTCCCTCTTGTCAAAACACCCCGCCTTTTGTCCATGTTAAAACTCCGCCGTCTGTTAATACGGAGAAAACAAAATAGCGACCATGCTGGGGATCATTTTCATCAACTCGAAAAAGATTCTATCATCGCGAGGATAGAACTTTGTCCACGTTAGGACTCTACATTCCGCCAACACAGAAAAATCTCGACGACTTCGCTGGGGAAACATTTCTGTCTAATCACAGGAAACTCACCTGCCTATCCATACAGGCAAATCATCTGCCTAAACACAGGAAACCCCATCCGTCTACTTCATACAGGAAAAGCCATCTGCCTGATTACAGGAAAATCCATCCGCCTGCTTCATACGGGAAAAGTCATCTTCCTGATTACAGGAAAATCCATCCGCCTGCTTCATACGGGAAAACACATCTACCTGACTCTTATAGGAAAGTTCATCCGCCTGCTTCCTACGGGAAAAGTCATCTGCCTGAACACAGGAAAATCCATCCGCCGGCTCCATACAGGAAAATCATCTGAATACCGTTTCTCTGCCTACCTCTGCAGTAGCTACCTCCGTTGGTCCCAACCCACAAATGACTTTGAGGAGGACTCTACTGGGGACAGTAACACGAGGAAATCACGGCGACTTCCTCGGGGAAAATACCTTTGTCAAATATCGGAACACAGCTCACATACTCTGTTTTACACGGGAGAATCATCTATCTGGATACCGGAAAGTTCATCCGTCTGCTTCCTATGGGAAAAGTCATCTGCCTGATTACAGGAAAGTTCATCCGCCTGCTTCATACTGGAAAATCCATCTGCCTAATTCTTACAGGAAAGTTCATCCGCCTGCTCCATACGGGAAAAGTCATCTGCCTGATTCTTACAGGAAAGTTCATTTGCCTGCTTCCTACGGGAAAAGTCATCTGCTTGATTACAGGAAAGTTCATCCGCCTGCTTCATACGGGAAAAGTCATCTTCTTGATTACAGGAAAGTTCATCCGCCTGCATCTTACGGGAAAATCCATCTGCCTTATTCTTACAGGAAAGTTCATCCGCCTGCTCCATACGGGAAAAGTCATCTGCCTGATTACAAGAAAGTTCATCCGCCTGCTTCATACGGGAAAAGTCATCTGCCTGATTCTTACAGGAAATTTCATCCGCCTGCTTCATACGGGAAAAGTTAACTTGGATATAGCCTCTTTGCCTATTCTTCGCAGTAGCTAACTCTACTGGGGATATTCTGAAAATAACTGCCCGACACCCGTCTCGACAACAAGTGACCACTTCTGAAATCTTAATTCATGAAACCCTGCAATGCCGCCGCGACAGCAAACCTGAAGAAAAACACTCCGCTGGTCGGATAAGAGAAACTCCAGCCAGTAACTCTGTGGGGAATAATAATAAGGACTGCGTCATCACATGTCTCACGGTGAGACCTCGATCGTCTGGTAATAGATCTGAGTTGTAACTTCATACTCCTGCTGAGAAACACACCTGAAAGCAAAAGGTTAACCAACCTGATTTATGTTTCAAAATGCATATGTTTGGCAATGGCGCAATGCTCCATACGTCATAGAAATGCTACGCGTTTCTTGGGTAGATGCAGATATGATAATATATGCAAATGCAAATGCGGGTTCAGGCTGCTGGGGAAGCTCTGACAAGCTTGCTTCATCAACACGGCTGTTGAGGACAAATACCGCCCTGTTGGGGATGAACGGGTATCACAAAGTATTCCGGCAAAATAAATGCCGGAAACACAACCAAACTCTGCCGAGGAGAGATTAAACATCAATTTCCACTAGGAGGAAAGAACAAACACCCTGCTGGTGAACAAACTTAGCTGGGGGGAGAAGCGACCCTTCTGGGAGACAACTGTCTGGGTACAATTTACAGACTCGGAGCTAACACTCCGCTGGGGCTAATCATCCTGACGAAAGCATGACGACCTGTGGGGAGAAAGGAAACCATCCTTGGTGGGGATAATCCTTCTGAACCTATTATCTTGGTTATGCGCCGCAAAAATCCTCCCAGCTGGGGGTTAAACGTGCACATACTCGACTCTCTGGGGAGTATAACCTTTGCGTGGGACACTGATTTAGTCTTGTTGGGGATATCCTGTGGACAACTTCCATGAGGATACTCTTCTGGGGAGAATAATCCTTCCTTCGGTAAGGGATAACATCATCCCAACCTCTGGGGATGAGGTGCGATCTGCTGGGAAATAACATCAAATAAGGTCAAGTCCTTCATCCGGAGCCTCTGGCTGGGGGATACAATTTTCTGACCGTATGCTCCAAGGGTGAGAACCCTGCAAAACACAAACGAGACAAAACAAATCTATACAACCAAATCTATTCGGGTTAATACCCACGACATCTCCTCAGTCAATTCGAAGTTTTATCAATCATTGGCAAGGCCAACAAGATTATGCAAGTGCAAGTTTATCAAAAGCATCGGCGTCTTTCACATACAAAACAGTAAAGCACAAACACCAAATACTGAATAACATGTTTTATTGATTAAGCCTATGAATAGGCGAAGCTTTGTACATCGGATGCAACTCCTGAAAAGAGGAAGTTACGCACACACACATACCTATATGCACAAAAAGCTGAAAATACAAAACAATATTTGTATACATGTCGGCAACGTGGTGCAGACAAACATCATGAGCTGATCCTCCTATGACTCGCCTGACTCTGGCGCTTTCCCGGTATTCAATTTTTTGAAGAGATTGTGTTGGATAAACGACCCCCCAGGTACTCCTAGACCACCAAGCAATGTAGTATCAAATTCGGACCGCAGTCGTTTGCTTTTTCAATCCCTAACTTTTGCGTGAATCGCCCTTTGCGGGTTTTCGATTCAACGGGATACCCTTTTTTGCCGGAGTCGCCCTTTTCAGGTTTTCGACTTCGCGGGTGTACATCTTTTCAATTTTATCCCTGACTTTTGCCCGGACCTTTTATTAATTTTTTACGGTCCGCCAGGATGCCCTATTTTTGCCTGGACTCTCTTTTTACTGTCCAGCGGGTCACTTTCAAGCAAAATATTTTTTAACTGCGTCCGAATTCACAGGAGACGTAAAGTCTTCACCATCCATGGTAGACAGTAGCAAGGCTCCTCCATAGAAGACTTTTCTGACAACGTATGGACCTTCGTAGTTCGGCGTCCATTTGCCCCTGTGATCTGTTTGTGGTGGGAGAATATTTTTCAAAACAAGATCGCCCGTCTGAAAGCTTCGAGGGTGCACCCTCTTGTCGTAAGCTTTCTTCATCCGGCTCTGATATAACCGACCGTATGCTAAAGAAGACAGTCTCTTCTCATCCATTAAACTGAGTTGATTCAGTCTATCCTTTATCCATTCTGCCTCGTCAAGTTGGACATCTCGTAAAAGCCTCAGGGACGGAATCTCGACCTCCAACGGTAACACTGCCTCCATTCCGTATACCAACAAAAAAGGGGTTTCCCCGGTTGATGTGCGTACCGTCGTACGATAACCGTGCAAAGCGAAAGGTAGCATCTCGTGCCAGTCCTTGTAGGTCACAACCATCTTCTGAACAATCTTCTTTACGTTCTTATTGGCCGCTTCAACAGCGCCATTCATCTTGGGTCGGTAAGGAGAAGAGTTGTGGTGCTCAATCTTGAAATTCTGACACAGCTCTTTCATCATCTTGTTATTCAAATTCGAACTGTTATCGGTGATAATCCGCTCAGGATTCCATATCTGCAGATAATATCTCGTTTGATAAATCTGGCCACCACTTGTTTGGTCACGTTGGCATATGAAGCTGCTTACACCCACTTGGTGAAGTAATCAATTGCCACCAAGATGAACCGGTGTCCATTGGATGTCGTAGGCTCAATTTTGCCGATCATATCAATTCCCCACATCGAGAAAGGCTACGGTGATGACATCACATTCAGAGGACTTGGAGGTACATGGACTTTGTCCGCATAAATTTGGCATTTGTGACACCTCTTTGCAAACTTGAAACAATCTGTTTCCATAGTTAGCCGATAGTAACCTGCCCGCAGCAGTTTTCTCATCATAGCATGCCCACCAGCATGCGTACCAAATGTGCCCTCGTGTATCTCTTCCATGAGCAACTTCGCCTCTTTCTCGTCTACACAACGTAGCAACACCAAGTCGTGGTTTCTTTTGTATAGGACACCGTCCGGGTTCAAATAGAAGTTGCCAGCCAATCTCCTGAGAGTCTTCTGATCTCGACTGGATGCCCCAGCCGGATACTCCTAGTTTTTCAGGAAATTATGGATGTCAAAGTACCAGGGTTGACCATCGGGAGCCTCATCGATAGCAAATATGAATGCAGGCCTATTGAGCCGAGAGATAACTGTTGCACCCCAAAATTTGACCAACAGTTATTTACCTAGCTTGTGTTCATCAAGAGGTATGAGTACCAATCAAGAGTACCAATCAAGAGTTTGAAGCTAGCCAAGAAGGTTATTCAAGTGTCTAAGGGTTGATATCCTTGTCAGAGAAATGAAGAGATCCTCAGAGAGATTGGTTGAAACCAAGGGTGTGTGCCTCCTAACTTGAGAGTTGTGGGAGCTCCTCAGATGATTCTGAAGCTATGAGGATGGACTTGAAGCTTTGAGAGAGCTTATGAGATGTCTTGAAAGCCATCATGAAGCCTAGAGAGGTCATTGTGCAAGATTAAAGAGACCCAGCCATGAGTGGTGTAATTAGGGTTTGACTGGGTCAACCCTAGGTCAACTGATGATTTAGAGAGGGTTGAGACCTAATCCAAGAACCGTGTGATCATGGATTGATGCATTGAGATGCTATAAGGATGATTCCAAGGTTAACTCATCATGATTGAGGAGTTTGAGAAGTTTCAAGCTAGGGTTTCTAAGGCTTGATAGTGTAAAATCCCCTAGTTTGACCCTTATCTTCAAGGAAGTTTAGCTCATGATGTGATTCTCATCTCATATCACCCCCAACATGAATGTTGTAGAGCTTTATCTTAGCTTTAATTTGAGTACTATAAGTCCTTGATAGGATTTGTAGAACTCAAGTTATGTCTTTGACAAGTTACAGTTCATCTGAGGTATGTGAATCTGGGTCCTTGAAAGTCACCCAACTTGCATCCAACTTTTCCCCAAGAAGGATGATTCCTATGAACTTTCGGTCAACATTAATGTTGTTTCTCATCTTCTTAGCTTTCTAGATAGTACTAGAAGTCCTTGATAGGATTTGTAGAACTCAAGTTATGGCTTTGACAAGTCAAGGGCATTTTGACAAGTCATGAGATGTTTAAAAGGCTTGTAGCAAAAAATGATAAAAATGACCTAAAATGGAGGCATAAGTTAAATAAGTTGAAGTTGGAAATTGAAATTTCCAAGTTACACATCCAAACCATGGCATATAATAGGTCATTTTGACTCCAAAGAACATTTTAGAAACAATGGTTCAGCCACGTTTTTGAATTGAGGCCTAGATCATGGACTTTCTTTGGAAAATGGTTGCTTGCCTCTTAAGGAACAAATGCAAAACACAAGGAAACTCAATGTACAAGCTTGCTAAGTATCTTAACACATCCCATATCTCATCTAAGGATAATTTCAAGTCAGAATTGGTTGCTGCAAGAGGCTTGGCATGAGATGATGCATGAGATGAGATGAAGGCATAAACTCATGACATGAGAATCCCAATTTCTCATTGGATGGTTCCAGATGGTTCTAGAGAGGTCCAATGCATTCTATATAGTGTATAGAACTTGCTCAGATGCAAGGTTGGTGAGAGATTAGAGAGAAGAGTGAGATAGCCATTTCAATTGCTTCCATTGCAAGTTGAAATCAAATTCCACATTCTGATCCATTTCCATTGCTTCTTTCAATACAAACACATTCCATTGATCACACTGAAGCTGTGCATACCAAATTGAGAGCAAAACAATGGAGAATTGAGGAGATAGATTTTGGATTTTGAAGGTTGCAAGTTACAATCGGGTTTGGAGATTCATGCTTTCTTGGTCCAATCTTTTGCAAACAGTAGCAAGATCATCATTCAAGGATTGATTCTGAAGAGTTTGAGAGCTTGAAGTGAAGGTTTACCCTATCTGTTAATCAAGATTTGACAGGTTAGTAACTTTTCTTCTACACCATGACTTAAGCATGATTAGGTAGAATTGTTAGGTTAGAAAGGTTAGAGACAATTAGGTGATGGATTCTGGGAAGTTTGAGATCAATTGGTGAAGTTTCAGTTGATGACACCATTTTTGTTTTGACCAAGAACATGAGTTATGGTGAGCTATAGCATGAGTTTGATATCAAGAATTAAGCAGTGTGAGGTGGTGATCATTCTGAGGTAGTTAATTTCAAGAATGGTGAACTTTGATTCCTGAGCATATTTGGGGGTTTGATTCGTGTTTTAGGTTTGAGGAAGTTTCAATTGATTTTAAGGCTATGGTTAGATTCAGGGTGAAATTTTGGACAGATTAGGGTTTTAAATTTTGGTTTTTCATGGAGAATTGATGAGGTTCGAATTGGAGAAGATGAGCTTGAAGCTCTGAACTTCCATGGTTGTTCTTCCCTCCAAGTACCATTCAAATGAAGAAGACAATGCCATGGCCGTTTGATCATGCGTAGACCTTTAACTGAGTGGGGATCGTGTGGCTGAGATTCCATTTCGCGTATGAAGAGAAGTCTGAAGGCACCATAAAACGCGGCGTTTCATTAAACCTGAAGTTTTGGGCTTTGGTTGAGTTTGATATTCACACCCCAAGTCATGGCCCATTGAGATTTTTAACTGAATTTTGCTACTTTATGCACCGTGTCTTTTTCTTTTTCTCTATATTTTCTCATTTGATTTTCTGACAATAATTGGGCCCAACGCTTATGTTGTTTGCACCCCCATTTAGAGCCCAACTAGGATTTGAATTGTCTGGCATTGCTATTCACACCAAGTATTTCTTATTTTAATTTCTTTTTCTCCATTTTATTTTAATCTTTGAAAAATCATAACAAATAGAAAAAGGATGATTTTTGCATGGGGATTTTTTTTCCCATTTCATGATAATTTCTAGAAAACTATAAAATCAAAATATTTGCATTTCATATATTTTTAATATTTTTTGTGTATTTTCTCTTTTAATAGCATTTTAATTCCTTTTAGGTTGATGCATAGACTTGTAGAATTTTGTTTAGCTAGTTCCCTTTGAATTTTTAGGCCATTCTTTTTAGGATAGTTAGATTAGGACTTTAGCTCTCCTCTAGGTTTATTCCATAATTTTGTGATTAATTTTTGATTAGTTTTGGTTAGATGACTTTAGGTTGTGTAGAATTAGGTCAATCCTTAACATAGGTCCACAATAACACTAGAATTTTGGGTTTCTAGGTCAAGATAGATATTGGGGCATATAGGGTATTAAGGGTAGGTATATAGGATCCCCTAGAAATTATATTAGATTTTAATATGATAGTATACTATTTTTAATTGATTTTTGTAGTTGATTGTTGTTTGTATTGCCCTTGTGGGCTTGTATTTTTGTTTGCCTTGCTTTGTGAGTCTTTGTTTGGCTTGGTGGGCTTGGTCTTGCTTTGAGGAGCATGGAGGAGCATAGTAGAAGACTTGGAGATGGAAGAAGGGGCTTTAGAGCTTGAGGCCTTGTTTTTTTTGTTGTTGTTTTAGGGTTAGGAATTAGGAAGAGCTTAGACTTCGTTGATTCCTTTCTTAAACATGGATGGTATCTTTCACCTCCATTCTTCCCCATGATTCAAGGTCCTTCCATGGTATTCACCTCCCTCCTTTGGAGGGATAAGTGATGGTACCTGGGGAGTAGAACCTTTGAGGGAACCCTTCTTTTGATGTTGAACCCTTATAGGTCACCTTTGGTGGTCAATAAGCAGTTTAATGTCCCTAGCTTATCCAGTTAAGTGATTTCCTCTGGTTTGGTTATCTTGAGAGATGTTGGGCTTGAGGGTGAAGATGAAGACATCATTGAAGAGTATGGAAGAGGATGATTCCTTGAGCATTGCCATTGTAGCTGAAGCTTGGAGAGCATGAAGATCAAGTTGAGACTTGAAGACCCAATGAAAATTCCAATAAAGATTGAATGAAGAGCTGAGGCTTGGGAAAGATTGAAGGATGAAGTTGACACTTCTAAGCAACTGAGATTAACTGAAGAGCTGAAGCTTGAAGAGAAAAGGATGAGTTGATACTTACTTTGAAGCTTGGAGATCCTGAAGGAATCAAGTTGATACTTGTGGTTAAGAATGAAGCCTGAAGGTGGAACTGATTAAGGAGCTGAAGCTTGAAGAAGAAGATAAGTTGAAACTTATGTGGAAGGGTTGAAACCTGGAAAATAAAATTGATATTTGTCAAGAGTGATAGAGGTCTGAAGACTGAGTTGTTGGTGGAAGAGCTGAGGCTTGGAGTTGAGAGAGGAGTTGATCTGCTTTCTTCTTTGTTTCTTTTCTGTATTGATGTGCCTTGTTTGACTTGCTTGATGCATTAGAATAAGTTCATATCTAGACTTTAATCTAGGTGCATGATTGCACTAGAGGTTGAGTTGCTCCCTCTGCTTGTATTGTTACTGTGTGGCTTTGCTTGCGGGTATTCGGTAGAGCCCTGCTCCCTTGCCCATGTGGTTTGTTTTGCTTGATAGCATTCTATTTCCTCTGTATGATTGCAGTTATATTTTGCTTGACAACATGTTATCTTTTCAGTATGATTACTGTTATTCATATCTGGCTTGAGGTTGAGATGAGCTTGTGGAGGCTGATGTCCCACACACATTTCCTCCCTCACTTGCATTGCATGCATTTTATCTATATTTGTTTACTGTTTAAGCTGATGCTTTTTGTCTGTTCTGTGTATCATTGACATGATCCCTTAGGACTCTCATTTCCTTTGATAAAAAAGTGATGATAGAAATTTAGGTTGAAACCTATGCATGATAACTTCTAGGAGTTCCCTGTGTCAAACCTCAACCATAGGATGAATCCTTGGCATGACAACAGTAGGACTTGATAGTCTCCCTCCTAGTTGAGCCTGTTCTCTTCTCATCTCAAAACAGCTTAAGATACAGTAATCATGAATGATTTCTTTCGTACGTTACGAGCCTTAAGCTATTTGAGAAAGGATTGTTGGAGAGTTTCTTTCCAACAGTCTGGATGTTTAGTATGGTACCCTTCGGGTGACATGCGACGCATTCACTCTCAGGTCATAGTCTTTAGTGCGATTGAAATTGCAAACACAATAAAAAACACTTCTTCCGTAAAAGACAGAAAATAATTCGTAGTGTCCCGAACTACGTAAGCTCTGATCTCTCATATCTGTTGAGAGTACGTAGGCACAATACTGATGTATTGGCGAGCCACCTTCCCCGTAACCCGTCGTAGGTTGAACTACGTTGACTCTGATTTCTTGATCTCTGATGAGAATACGTAGCAATAAAGTGCGACGCTTTGCCGAGTCATTTTCTTTTCTTTTTAAGCCAGTCTTGATAGGTACATAGATAAACCAACCCGTCCAGTAAACACAACAAGCGTGGATCTCGTTGAGTACGACGGACATGAGGGGTGCTAATACCTTCCCCTTGCGTAACCGACTCCCGAACCCAGACAATGGTTGCGATGACCTTGTCTTTCCCTTTTTCGTTAGGTTTTTCCGATCGTTTCCTTTCCCGCTCCGAGGGATAAATAACGAAAGGTGGCGACTCTTCTGTTGTACCGGCACCTTATTTTCGCGAAAGCGACAGCTGGGGACTCTGGTGGGGATCGAACCCAGAATCTCTGGTTCTCCGGTTCCCTATGAGGGTCAATCCTAGCGCTTGTATGATTACTTGTTGGGCTGTGTTTATTTATCGCATTTTATTTCTCGCCTTTTATTTCCCGCATCTTTATTTTTCAGTATGATATGATTATCTGTGCTGTTGTGGGAGGGGCATTCTGATGAGTGAGAAGCCAAACCCAGGCTTGAGTGCACCATAGCATTAGTTGTGGAAATTAGTGGGCGCGTGCTTGCTTTGCAGGCAATAGTGTCTCATGAAATCCACGCTCAGACGAGGTTCTCCCGGTTGGCTTCTCTTTCAACCCTTTGGGTTGAGACGGTTGCTGGTTTGGAGGATTGTCGACTCTGGGGACCGATCATTTGTGATTCAGCCGAGTGAGGCCGCTTCATGAGCTGGTGATGCCACACCTTCTGGGTATCGTATCACCCCTCTTGAATGTCTCTGACGCTGATGAACGCATAGGATACCGAACTTGAGTCAGTTTAGGTTCATACCTGTGAGCAGGGTTGGGTTTATTGCAGGAAACTTTGACCTTTAGACCACCTGGTTTCCTTGATAGTGGATCAGTTTTGTTGGGATCTGAGGTTCTCATCTGCAGATATGTATTTGTTCTTGATAGAACAGGTTTTGGTCAGAGGATCTTATCATCAGATGTGTATTTGTTCTTGATAGAATAGGTTTTGATCATAGGATCTTATCATCAGATGTGTATTTGTTCTTGATAGAGCAGGTTTTGATCAAAGGATCTTATCATCAGATGTGTATTTGTTCTTGACAGAGCAGGTTTATGACTGGGGTCTGAGGATCTCATTATCAGATGTTTGTTCTTAATAGAGCAGAGTTTGGTCATCGGTTGTTTGTTCTTGACAGAGCAGATTTATGATTGGGGTCTTAAGACCTCATCAGCAAATGTATGTTTGTTCTTGATAGAGCAGATTTCTTGGTCCTATATCAGAGGTCTTTATTATCAGACGTTTGTTCTTGACAAAGCAGAATTATGATCCTATGTATATGGCCCTACCAGATGGTTGTTCTTGACAGAGCAGATTTGTGGTCCTATACCAGGGTTTTCTTCTTATCAGTGGTTGTTCTTGGTAGAGCAGCATTATGGTTTTGTTGATACAGAATCTCCACAGCACAGTTGCCTTGACCTCCTATCGCATGATTGCATTTTGCATTAGTTTGCATACTCATTTGCATTTCATTAACGTGTGTCTGTGTTGCAGGTACCGTTTTCCCTGATCCAGGATTTCTTGCCTCCTATTGTATTGTTATGGGTTCTCTGAGGAAGACTGTGGCTTACAAGTTCCCTGCCCCTGATGTGGTTAAGTTAACTGGTTTGATAGCTTTAGCAGATGATTCTGTGAGGGATGAGTTCAGAAAATCTTACGGCAAGTTGCTCAGTTTGGTTCGTAAACCTTCTGTGTTTGAGTTGAATGGGTTGCACGCTCTGCTGCAGTTCTATGACCCTCCGTTGAGATGTTTCACTTTTCAGGATTTTGTTCTCGCACCTACGCTGGAAGAATATGCTGATTTGTTAGGTGTGCTTATCAAGAGGCAGATGCCTTTTGTTCGTATGGACGCTGAGCCTGATCTGGCTGGTTTAGCCCCTTCACTTCACCTGGACGCCTCCGAGTTAGTATTGACTAGTTGGAACAAGGTTCCTAGTTTCTCCTTGCAGTTTTTAGTGGGAAAGGCTCAGCAGTGCGCCAAGAACGGATGTTGGGTCGCGTTCAATGCCATCCTCGCCTTGTGCATATATGGCATTATTCTGTTCCCCAATATGCCCGATTTTGTAGACTTCGATGCATTCCATATCTTTGCTTCAGGGAATCCAGTCCCTACCTTGATAGGAGATGTCTACGATTCAGTCCACTACAAAAACGAGAACAGGAGGGGCAAGAATGTCTCATCCTGTGTACCCTTGCTTTATAAATGGCTTGATAGCCATCTGCCCAAGAGGGGTCCTTTTGTCTCGTCTGCAGCCACAGTTGAGTGGTCCGAGCGTCTGATGAGTTTATCTACAGAGGATATTGACTGGTTTGACAGAGATAGGTTGGGTACTGAGGTGATCTTCAGCTGCAGCGAGTTTCCAAACGTGCCTTTGATAGGCAGGAAGGGCTGTATAAACTACAATCCGTCTTTGCTGGTCCGACAGTTCGCGTATGCTTTGAGAGCTCCGCCGAAGGATGAAGAGGTGCAGGAATCTCTGTACCTCACTGGTCTTCTAGAGGGGGATTTGTTATCCAAGCTTCAACGCGCCTGGAATGGTATCAGTAAGCGATGAAAACCATTGCTGGGGAGAAGCAACAACCAAGCCTACCCTCCGTACGCGACGTGGATCAGAGCCAGAGCAGATGCTATAGGGATGTCGTTTCCTCATGCCAAGCCAGAAATCCCTCCAATGATTGAAGAGCCTGCTACTGTGCCCATTCAACAGCATAATCAGGTGTTAGCTGAGCGAGATGAATTGAAGCGGGCAAATGAGGAACTGGAGAAAGAATTGGCACAACTCCGAAGCGAGAGGAACGAATCTGTTCATTCTTTCAAAAGGCAGACAGAGTTGGTGAACCAGCTGGGTACAAATCTGACTAAGCAGATAGCCGAGCGTGAGCGCATGGGTCAAGACTTCAAAGTTGTCAACGACGTACTGGCTACGAAGAAACAGCACTTGGACGAAGCATATCGGAGGATATCCAAGTTCAACCAGCACTGGAAGGCTTCCCTGGCCACCAGGAAAGAGCGGGAGGATAAGCTGATGCTACAGATCTCCAAGCTGGAAACCCAGGTGAAGGATAGTGAGAAGAGGTTTGACGAAGAAACCGCTCGCAGATACGCCGCCGAAGGCCAGCTCAACAAGGCTCTCGCTAACCTGAAGGAGCGCAAACTGACGTTTGAGTCCATGAAGCGAAAGTTAGAAGATTGCTTCGGCGAAGGAGCATGGGAAGGTTCAATTGAAGGACTTCAGTACACCATTGTGCAGAGGGAATTACTCGTCGAAGGGTTACTCACTCTGCCTGATCATCCAAAAAAGAAGGAGTTGTTAGAAGAGTATCGCGCCCGTGGCCGTACTTAACTATTTGTATTCCTTTTGCTTTGATCATTGTTATATGCTGACCATCACCAGGCTTGTTGGCTGAGGTCACGCTGTTGATTCATCTTGTACTCGCTGATGTTGTGTACTGCCTTGATGGGCTTTCTTTATATATGAGATTGTTATTTCCATGATTAGACTCGGATTTCTTATTATTAGCAGCACTGGCACTCAGGCACTAGGATCGGGGGAAATCTCCCTAACGCACAGACACACGTTTGCATTTGCATGAAGCATTTGCATAACGAGCATTTTGTTGTTTTCCTAACCCTTTTGTGTTTTCCAGGTTATTTCAGGTTGTTTCAGGTTGTCTCAGGTAGTTCCAGGATTGATCAGAGACCTATTCACCGCTATCCGACTAGAGCTAATCAAATCAGGATCATGGAGCAAGTGCAAACTGATGTTCAGGAACTCCGTGAAAGGATGGATCGCTTCATGGAGCTCATGCAAGCGGTCGCTAATGGCCAGGAGCAGCTCAGAACTTTGGTTCAACCTTTGATTTCAAGGGTTGATAGCAACGGCGTACTCCATGGGGGGACTGTGCCTACTCCTCCACCAGTTGAAACTCCGCAGAATGGTGTCCCCGTGACCGGGGGAAACGGCAGTGCTAACGACAATGTGATGACCAACATCGGACTCAATACGACGGGCGTCGGTAATGGGAGTCTGGGAGCTAATATCAATATCGGGTCGGGCAACGGCAATGCAGGCGCCGGGAATCTGTTTGTGCCCCAGCCATGGCTAGAGGATCGTCAGGACAATGTGTTCTCTCAGAGAGGTGCTGAAGGGGAGCTGAATGCTGAAGCACGGCTTAGATTCAAGGCACTTGAAGATAAGATGAGAGATATCCAGAATCAGAATACTCTGGGCGTTGATATGTCCAAGTTGGGATTAATTGCTGATTTCAAGGTGCCTCATAAGTTCAAGGTACCTGACTTTGAGAAATATAAGGGCACCACTTGCCCTCGTGTCCACCTGAGATCGTATTACAGAAAAATGTCTGCTCATTCTGAGGACGAGAAGTTGCTGATGCACTTCTTCCAAGACAGTCTTTCCGGGCCGTCCCTTGAGTGGTACATGGGTCTAGAACCCACTAGTGTGCGCACATGGAAGGATCTTGCTGAAGCATTTGTGCACCACTACCAATACAATAGCGACTTGGCCCCGAACCGGGTCCAACTGCAGAATCTGTCGCAGAGGAACAATGAAGGGTTTAAGGAGTATGCCCAGCAGTGGCGTGAGTTGGCAGCTAGGGTTCAACCGCCGATGGTTGAATGCGAGCTCGTGCAGATGTTTGTAGCCACCCTCCCAGGGGTTTACTATGAGAAGTTAGTCAGCGGTATGTCTGGGACGTTCTCAGATCTCATTATCACGGGTGAGCACGTCGAAAAAGGGATCAAGATCGGGAAAATTCAAGGTGAGTCATCCTCAGCTGGGGGAGGCGGAAAGAAACCTTATGCTGGCAAAAGGCGAGAAGGAGAAGCGAGTGTTGTGACCAACGCTCGAAGAAAGGGTAAAGGTCCTCACCAGCAGGTGGCCAGTATAAATATCCCGGCAGCTCCGCACCAGCAGCAGCAACAACCGAATCCACAGGGATACAGGAAGTATCAGAATCGGGCACCTTTGGCGAACCGTCACTTCGAGACACCGCCCATGTCGTACGCGCAACTCTTGCAGACTTTGCTTCAGCTACAGTTGATCCAGAAGAGGACGCTGGCTCCCTTGACAGGGGCACCTCCGCCAGGGTACGACGCGAATGCCACTTGTGATTTTCACTCAGGGGCACCAGGCCACACAATAGAGAACTGCAAAGCCTTCAAGCATAAGGTGCAGGACATGGTGGATGCCAAGATCATCAACTTCTCCGATAATGTGCCCAATGTCACGAAGAATCCTATACCGAATCATAGGGGAGGCGGAGTGAACGCCATTATCGAAGAAGAGAATTTGGATTTGTTGACTGATGTCAGAGATCTGAAGACGCCGCTTAGCTTCGTTAAAGCTAAGTTACTGAAAAGAGGGTTCTTCCCAGGTTGCGGAGAGCTATGTATGGACTGTGCCACACGTCCTGATGGATGTGAGCAGTTGGTAGAAGGAATTCAAAGTCTGATGACTGAAGGGATTCTGCAGTTTAGCCGGAGGGCTGAAAGTGGGTCAGGAGAGGTAGTGCTGAAGCAGGTCGATGAAGTCGCCACCATCACCATCCCTCGCCGGCCGATAACTATTTCTGCGCCTAGACCGCCTATAATTACTATCACTAAAGCTGGACCAATACCCTTCGAAAGCACTAACGCTGTCCCATGGCATTATGGGGCTGAAGTCTACTGCAACGGGCAGAAGTTGGAGCTAGAACCGTTTGGGTCGACTGTGGATAACCTGGCGGGAGTCAGTGCTATCACTCGCAGCGGAAGAGTGTTTGCACCACCAGAGGTCGTGACGGATAAAGCGGTCAGAGCTGATGCGGCCGATAAGGGTAAAAGTAAAGTCGTTGAAGAGGCCCCGTGTGGGGTAGAAAAAGACTTGCTTGTTAAAGATGCCGAGGAGTTTATGCGGTTGATTAAAAAGAGTGACTACAAGATTGTAGACCATCTCCATCAGACGCCCTCAAAGATTTCCATTCTGAACTTGTTGCTGTGTTCTGAAGCACACCGCAATGCGCTGCTGAAGGTGTTGAACGCCGCCTATGTACCACAAGAAATATCGGTAAATCAGCTAGAAGAAGTCGTAGCCCATGTAAATGCTGGAAATGGGTTAGGTTTCATAGACCTGGAGCTTACGCCGAAGGGGAGGAACCACAACAGCGCCCTGCACATCTCGATAGAGTGTAGGGGCAAAATCATGTCGCACGTGTTGGTGGACACGGGTTAGTCACTTAATGTCCTTCTGAAGAAGGAATTAATGAAGTTGGATACTCGTGGAGTAATTTGCACACCCAGTGATCTGGTTGTGAAGGCGTTAGATGGAACTAAACGACACGTTTTCAGGGAGGTGACCCTGCCAATCCAAGTCGGGCCGGAAACGTTCGACGCGGTCTTTTATATTATGGACATCATGTCTGCCTACAGTTGTCTCTTGGGCCGGCCGTGGATCCATGATGCTGGTGCCGTGACCTCCACGTTGCACCAGAAACTCAAATATGCTGTCGGAGGAAGCATCGTAACCGTGTTTGGCGAGGAAGACATAATGGTGAGCCATTTGTCGTCCTTCAAGTATGTGGAGATGGATGGCGAAATCCATGAGACTCTTTGCCAATCATTCGAAGCCGTCAAAGTGAAGGACGTAGCTCCTGTAGTCACAGAAAAGCCAGAGATGACTCTCTCCTCCTTCAAGGAAGCTCGGGCCGTTGTCCAAGCCGGATCTACCCCAGGCTGGGGGTGAATTCTAGAGATACCTAACAAGCAAGATAAGTTTGGGTTGGGATATTCTCCTGGAGCTGAAGCTTCATCTTCTTCTAGCAGTGCATCTCGAGGTAAAGGGCCGATCTATTTTACCAGTGGCGGAATGATTTTCGAAAGCATCAACGCGGTGTCTGAAGATAGCGGAGATAGCGATTGTGACCTCGACTCTTGGATCCAGCCAAGCAAGCCAGGCGAGGGCCTCACCAATTGGTCCATCAAGGATATCATCCAGATGACAAGTGAAGAGTAATGATTTACTTTTTCCAATCATTGTACAACCCTATGTCCTACCCGGGGCATAGTGGTTTATTGTCAGGGCCTTGTTGGATTATGTACATGCATTTTGTTAATAAATCAAAGGCGCTTTCTTCGTATTCAAATATTGTGATCTCTGTTATTCCTGTTTTATATTTGTTTTGAAAAACAATAAAATGGCAATGGGGCTTGTGCTAACCTGCACATCCTTGTTTTAAACTTAACCCTTGTTATTGCAGGATCCACATAACAGATGACATCGACTCTGGACCTTCTACAGCTCACTTCGACTTCGATTGCCCGATCTATCAAGCCGAAGAAGAGATTGATGAAGACGAAGACCTTCCTGAAGAGTTGGCCCGCTTGTTGAAACAAGAAGAGAAAGTTATTCTGCCTCATGAAGAGGAGATTGAGATCGTGAATCTGGGTTCTGAAGAGCTCGTCAGAAACGTCAGGATAGGGGCTGCACTGCAGAGTGATGTCAAGAAGAGATTAGTCGAGATGCTGAGAGAGTATAGTGACGTCTTTGCTTGGTCATACGAGGATATGCCCGGACTTGATACGGACATCGTGGTCCACCACTTGCCGCTGCGAGAAGATTGTCCTCCCGTTAAGCAGAAGCTTAGGAGGACGAGACCAGATATGGCTGTTAAGATCAAGGAAGAAGTGCAGAAGCAGCTCGATGCTGGCTTCTTAGCAGTCACCACTTACCCTCCGTGGGTCGTCAACATAGTGCCTGTACCGAAGAAGGACGGTAAGGTACGAATGTGCGTCGATTATCGGGATTTAAATAGGGCGAGCCCTAAAGACGATTTCCCGTTGCCTCATATCGATGTGTTAGTTGACAACACAACCCAGTTCTCCGTGTTTTCATTCATGGATGGCTTCTCCGGTTACAACCAGATCAAGATGGCGCTGGAGGACATGGAGAAAACGACGTTTATCACTCCCTGGGGAACATTTTGCTATAAGGTAATGCCTTTCGGTCTGGAGAACGTAGGGGCCACTTACGAACGAGCAATGGTGACTTTGTTTCATGATATGATTCATCATGAGATTGAAGTCTATGTTGATGACATGATTGCGAAGTCCCAAACGGAGGAGGGACATCTGGTCAATTTGCTGAAGCTTTTTGAGAGGCTTAGGAAGTTCAGGTTGAGTCTGAATCCTAACAAATGTACTTTCGGAGTACGGTCCGGAAAGTTACTGGGGTTTATCGTGAGTGAACGAGGCATCGAGGTTGATCCTGCGAAAATAAAAGCCATACAAGAAATGCCAGTGCCAAAAACAGAAAAAGAAGTTCGTGGTTTCCTGGGCCGAATAAACTATATTGCAAGGTTTATCTCTCAACTCACGGCCACGTGTGAACCGATGTTCAAGCTTTTAAAGAAAGATCAGGCAATTATCTGGAACAAGGATTGCCAGAAGGCATTCGACAAGATAAAGCAGTATCTTCAGGAACCTCCAATCTTGATACCCCCAGTGGCTGGACGACCATTAATCATGTACTTGACAATTCTTGAGAATAGTATGGGGTGTGTTCTCGGATCAAGAATTGATTGCTCAGGATGATTCCTGAAATTCTCCCCAACGAAGTCCCTTGCTCAAGACGATTCTTGAAGCCCCCAGCGAAGTCTTCGGATCAAGATGATTCTTGAATGCCCTAGCGAGGTCGTTTGCTTAAGGTGATTCTTAAGATCCCCAATGCAGTCTCCAGAGTTGGTTGCTCAAGCTGAGGCTTAGAGTCCCCGGCAGAGTGTTTGCTCAGGATGATTCCTAAAAACTCCAGCATAGTCCCCGGTTCAGGATGATTCTTGAAGTCCCCAGCGGAGTTATGTGTCCAAGATGATTCTTGAAGTCCTCAGCAGAGTTGATTCATCCAGAATGATTTCTGGATCCCCGAAGCAGAGTTACTTGATAGTTCTCCAGAATCCCCAGCGGAGATGCGTCATCCCCAGCAGGTTTCTGAACAGCGAAGTTGAAACTTCCCCTGAAGACTTGATGATTGAAGTCCAACTGTTAATGAAGCAGTTCTCTCAGCTGATGCGGAGTGCCTGATGGCAGAGGTTTGGATATTCCCAATTGGTTCATGATTGACCAAGAATTCTATTCCATTCTTGCTGATGAAGTCTGGCTGATGCCCGAAAGTTTTCTTTTAATGCCTGACGGCATGATTTAACGTGATCAACCTGATGGTTGACCTGATGAGTCCCGAAGAGTCCTGATGCCTGATGGCATGATCGACCACGTATTACCGGTTACCGTGTGACCAAGTCTCCAGCTAGTTGTCGTGCAGCTAATGTTTCAGTTTTCAAAGATTTGTTCCCATCAGAGTACCGTGTACTTGCGCAGTTGGCAAATTTTCGGTTTTGTTGGTATTCAACCGTCTTTTACCTTGATTGGTTGAGAGCCGTTCGCTCCTCACCTAGTCAGGTTCAAGCCGTTTGAATAGGGGCAGCTGTTGCACCCCAAAATTTGACCAACAGTTATTTACCTAGCTTGTGTTCATCAAGAGGTATGAGTACTAATCAAGAGTACCAATCAAGAGTTTGAAGCTAGCCAAGAAGGTTATTCAAGTGTCTAAGGGTTGATATCCTTTTCAGAGAAATGAAGAGATCCTCAGAGAGATTGGTTGAAACCAAGGGTGTGTGCCTCCTAACTTGAGAGTTGTGGGAGCTCCTCAGATGATTCTGAAGCGATGAGGATGGACTTGAAGCTTTGAGAGAGCTTATGAGATGTCTTTAAAGCCATCATGAAGCCTAGAGAGGTCATTGTGCAATATTAAAGAGACCCAACCATGAGTGGTGTAATTAGGGTTTGACTGGGTCAACCCTAGGTCAACTGATGATTTGGAGAGGGTTGAGACCTAATCCAAGAACCATGTGATCATGGATTGATGCATTGAGATGCTATCAGGATGATTCCAAGGTTAACTCATCATGATTGACGAGTTTGAGAAGTTTCAAGCTAGGGTTTCTAAGGCTTGATAGTGTAAAATCCCCTAGTTTGACCCTTATCTTCAAGGCAGTTTAGCTCAAGATGTGATTGTCATCTCATCTTACCCCCAACATGAATGTTGTAGAGCTTTCTCTTAGGTTTAATTTGAGTACTAGAAGTCCTTGATAGGATTTGTAGAACTCAAGTTATGACTTTGACAAGTTACAGGTCATCTGAGGAATGTGAATCTGGGTCCTTGAAAGTCACCCAACTTGCATCCAACTTTTGCCCAAGAAGGATGACTCCTATGAACTTTTGGTAAACATGAATGTTGTTCCTAATCTTCTTAGATTTCTAGAGAGTACTAGAAGTCCTTGATAGGATTTGTAGAACTCAAGTTATGGCTTTGACAAGTCAAGGGCATTTTGGTCATTTGGAGATTATAGGTCATTTCAAGCATAAGGCCATATCTCCTATTTCCAAGCTTCAAATGGAAAAATCTTCAACATAAAACTTGCTTAGGATGATGTTCTAAGGCTAGTAGGGAGGTCATGAGATGTTGAAAAGGCTTGTAGCAAAAAATGATAAAAATGACCTAAAATGGAGGCATAAGTTAAATAAGTTGAAGTTGGAAATTGAAATTTCCAAGTTACACATCCAAGCCATGGCATATAATAGGTCATTTTGACTCCAAAGAACATTTTAAAAATAATGGTTCATCCACTTTTTTGAATTGAGGCCTAGATCATGGACTTGCTTTGGAAAATGGTTGCTTGCATCTTAAGGAACAAATGCAAAACACAAGGAAACTCAATGTACAAGCTTGCTAAGTATCTTAACACATCCCATATCTCATCTAAGGATAATTTCAAGTCAGAATTGGTTGCTGCAAGAGGCTTGGCATGAGATGATGCATGAGATGAGATGAAGGCATAAACTCATGACATGAGAATCCCAATTTCTCATTGGATGGTTTCAGATGGTTCTAGAGAGGTCCAATGTATTCTATATAGTGTATAGAACTTGCTCAAATGCAAGGTTGGTGAGAGGTTAGAGAGAAGAGTGAGATAGCCATTTCAATTGCTTCCATTGCAAGTTGAAATCAAATTCCACATTCTGATCCATTTCCATTGCTTCTTTCAATACAAACACATTCCATTGATCACATTGAAGCTGTGCATACCAAATTGAGAGCAAAACCATGGAGAATTGAGGAGATAGCTTTTGGATTTTGAAGGTTGCAAGTCACAATCGGGTTTGGAGATTCATGCTTTCTTGGTCCAATCTTTTGCAAACAGTAGCAAGATCATCATTCAAGGATTGATTCTGAAGAGTTTGAGAGCTTGAAGTGAAGGTTTACCCTATCTGTTAATCAAGATTTGACAGGTTAGTAACTTTTCTTCTACACCATGATTTAAGCATGATTAGGTAGAATTGTTAGGTTAGAACGGTTAGAGACAATTAGGTGATGGATTCTGGGAAGTTTGAGATCAATTGGTGAAGTTTCAGTTGATGACACCATTTTTGTTTTGACCAAGAACATGAGTTATGGTGAGCTATAGCATGAGTTTGATATCAAGAATTAACCAGTGTGAGGTGGTGATCATTCTGAGGTAATTAATTTCAAGAATGGTGAACTTTGATTCCTGAGCATATTTGGGGGTTTGATTCGTGTTTTAGGTTTGAGGAAGTTTCAATTGATTTTAAGGCTATGGTTAGATTCAGGGTGAAATTCTGGACAGATTAGGGTTTTGAATTTTGGTTTTTCATGGAGAATTGATAAGGTTCGAATTGGAGAAGGTGAGCTTGAAGCTCTGAACTTCCATGGTTGTTCTTCCCTCCAAGTACCATTCAAATGAAGAAGACAATGCCATGGCCGTTTGATCATGCGTAGACCTTTGACTGAGTGGGGATCGTGTGGCTGAGATTCCATTTCGCGTATGAAGAGAAGTCTGAAGGCACCATAAAACGCGGCGTTTCATTAAACCTGAAGTTTTGGGCTTTGGTTGAGTTTGATATTCACACCCCAAGTCATGGCCCATTGAGATTTTTAACTGAATTTTGCTACTTTATGCACCGTGTCTTTTTCTTTTTCTCTATATTTTCTCATTTGATTTTCTGACAATAATTGGGCCCAGCGCTTATGTTGTTTGCACCCTCATTTAGAGCCCAACTAGGATTTGAATTGTCTGGCATTGCTATTCACACCAAGCATTTCTTATTTTAATTTCTTTTTCTCCATTTTATTTTAATATTTGAAAAATCATAACAAATAGAAAAAGGATGATTTTTGCATGGGGATTTTTTCTCCCATTTCATGATAATGTCTAGAAAATTATAAAATCAAAATATTTACATTTCATGTATTTTTAATATTTTTTGTGTATTTTCTCTTTTAATAGCATTTTAATTCCTTTTAGGTTGATGCATAGACTTGTAGAATTTTGTTTAGCTAGTTCCCTTTGAGTTTTTAGGCCATTCTTTTTAGGATAGTTAGATTAGGACTTTAGCTCCCGTCTGGATTTATTCCATAATTTTGTGATTAATTTTTGATTAGTTTTGGTTAGATGACTTTAGGTTGTGTAGAATTAGGTCAATCCTTAACATAGGTCCACAATAACACTAGAATTTTGGGTTTCTAGTTCAAGATAGATATTGGGGCATATAGGGTATTAAGGTTAGGTATATAGGATCCCCTAGAAATTATATTAGATTTTAATATGATAGTATACTATTTTTAATTGATTTTTGTAGTTGATTGTTGTTTGTATTGCCCTTGTGGGCTTGTATTTTTGTTTGCCTTGCTTTGTGAGTCTTTGTTTGGCTTGGTGGGCTTGGTCTTGATTTGAGGAGCATGGAGGAGCATAGTAGAAGACTTGGAGATGGAAGAAGGGGCTTTAGAGCTTGAGGCCTTGTTTGTTTTGTTGTTGTTTTAGGGTTAGGAATTAGGAAGAGCTTAGACTTCGTTGATTCCTTTCTTAAACATGGATGGTATCTTTCACCTCCATTCTTCCCCATGATTCAAGGTCCTTCCATGGTATTCACCTCCCTCCTTTGGAGGGATAAGTGATGGTACCTAGGGAGTAGAACCTTTGAGGGAACCCTTCTTTTGATGTTGAACCCTTATAGGTCACCTTTGGTGGTCAATAAGCAGTTTAATGTCCTTAGCTTATCCAGTTAAGTGATTTCCTCTGGTTTGGTTATCTTGAGAGATGTTGGGCTTGAGGGTGAAGATGAAGACATCATTGAAGATTATGGAAGAGGATGATTCCTTGAGCATTGTCATTGTAGCTGAAGCTTGGAGAGCATGAAGATCAAGTTGAGACTTGAAGACCCAATGAAAATTCCAGTAAAGATTGAATGAAGAGCTGAGGCTTGGGAAAGATTGAAGGATGAAGTTGACACTTCTAAGCAACTGAGATTAACTGAAGAGCTGAAGCTTGAAGAGCAAAGGATGAGTTGATACTTACTTTGAAGCTTGGAGATCCTGAAGGAATCAAGTTGATACTTGTGGTTAAGAATGAAGCCTGAAGGTGGAACTGATTAAGGAGCTGAAGCTTGAAGAAGGAGATAAGTTGAAACTTATGTGGAAGGGTTGAAACCTGGAAAAGCAAATTGATATTTGTCAAGAGTGATAGAGGTCTGAAGACTGAGTTGTTGGTGGAAGAGCTAAGGCTTGGAGTTGAGAGAGGAGTTGATCTGCTTTCTTCTTTGTTTCTTTTCTGTATTGATGTGCCTTGTTTGACTTGCTTGATGCATTAGAATAAGTTCATATCTAGACTTTAATCTAGGTGCATGATTGCACTAGAGGTTGAGTTGCTCCCTCTGCTTGTATTGTTACTGTGTGGCTTTGCTTGCAGGTATTCGGTAGAGCCCTGCTCCCTTGCCCATGTGGTTTGTTTTGCTTGATAGCATTCTATTTCCTCTGTATGATTGCAGTTATATTTTGCTTGACAACATGTTATCTTTTCAGTATGATTACTGTTATTCATATCTGGCTTGAGGTTGAGATCAGCTTGTGGAGGCTGATGTCCGACACACATTTCCTCCCTCACTTGCATTGCATGCATTTTATCTATATCTGTTTACTGTTTAAGATGATGCTTTGTCTGTTCTGTGTATCATTGACATGATCCCTTAGGACTCTCATTTCCTTTGATAAGGAAGTGATGATAGAACTTTAGGTTGAAACCTATGCATGATAACTTCTAGGAGTTCCCTGTGTTAAATCTCAACCATAGGATGAATCCTTGGCATGACAACAGTAGGACTTGATAGTCTCCCTCCTAGTTGAGCCTGTTCTCTTCTCATCTCAAAACAGCTTAAGATACAATAATCATGAATGATTTCTTTCGTACGTTACGAGCCTTAAGCTATCTGAGAAAGGATTGTTGGAGAGTTTCTTTCCAACAGTCTGGATGTTTAGTATGGTACCCTTCGGGTGACATGCGACGCATTCACTCTCAGGTCATAGTCTTTAGTGCGATTGAAATTGCAAACACAATAAAAAACACTTCTTCCGTAAAAGACAGAAAATAATTCGTAGTGTCCCGAACTACGTAAGCTCTGATCTCTCATATCTGTTGAGAGTACGTAGGCACAATACTGATGTATTGGCGAGCCACCATCCCCGTAACCCGTCGTAGGTCAAACTACGTTGACTCTGATTTCTCGTTCTCTGATGAGAATACGTAGGCATAAAGTGCGACGCTTTTCCGAGTCATTTTCTTTTCTTTTTAAGCCAGCCTTGATAGGTAGATAGATAAACCAACCCGTCCAGTAAACACAACAAGCGTGGATCCCGTCGAGTACGACGGACGTGAGGGGTGCTAATACCTTCCCCTTGCGTAACCGACTCCCGAACCCAGACAATGGTTGCGATGACCTTGTCTTACCCTTTTTCGTTAGGTTTTTCCGATCGTTTCCTTTCCCGCTCCGAGGGATAAATAACGAATGGTGGCGACTCTTCTGTTGTGCCGACACCTTATTTTCACGAAAGCGACAATAACAATCCGGAGAGCCTCGTTCCAGAAGTTAACTTTATACATTGAAGACAATGTCGCCAGGGCGTCAGCCATTTGATTTTCTGCTCGTAGCACATGATGCAATTCCACCTTGTCAAAGAAAGGCAAGAATCTCCATGCCTAGTCCATATATGGTATCAAATTGGGGTGACGTGTCTCCCATTCTCCTTTAATCTGGTTCACCACTAGAGCTGAGTCTCCGTATACGTCCAGATGCTTGATTCGCAAATCAATGGCTTCTTCCAGCCCCATGATACAAGCCTCATATTCAGCCTCATTATTGGTAACGGGAAAAGTCAGTCGGGCAGTAAATAGGATGTGCGACCCCTGAGGAGTAGTGATGATTGCCCCTATTCCGCTACTGTAGGAATTTACAGCTCCGTCAAATATCAACTACCATTTGGAACCCAACTCTGGTCCTTCCTCCGGCAACGGTTCTTCATAATCTTTCATCTTTAGGTACATGATATCCTCGTCAGGAAAATCAAACCTCATCGATTGGTAGTCCTCAATCGGCTGCTCCGCAAGGTACTCTGACAGAATACTACCTTTAATAGCCTTTTGCGAGACATATTGAATATCATATTCGATTAACACCATCTGCCATCGGGCAATTCTCCCGGAGAGTGCTTGCTTCTCAAACACGTATTTGATTGGATCCATCTTTGAAATTAGCATGGTTGTATGATTCAGCATGTATTGCCTCAAACGTTTGGCGGCCCAGGCTAGCGCGCAACACGTCTTCTCGAGCATTGAGTATCTGGACTCACAGTCGGTAAACTTCTTACTCAAATAATAGATCACATGCTCTTTACGTCCAGTCTCGTCATGTTGACCGAGAACACAACCCATACTTTCCTCAAGAACCGTCAAATACATAATCAAAGGTCTCCTGGCCACTAGGGGTATCAAAACAGGAGGTTCCTGCAAGTATTCTTTTATCTTGTCGAACGCCTTTTGACAATTTCCATTCCAGGTCAACACCTGATCCTTTTTCAACAACTTGAATAACGGCTCGCATGTCGCAGTTAGGTGAGATATGAACCGGGCAATGTAGTTCAACCTCCCTAAAAACCCACGCACTTCTTTTTCTGTTTTAGGCGTCAGCATTTCTTGTATTGCTTTTATTTTTGCAGGATCAACCTCTATTCCTTTTTCGCTCACGATAAACCCCAACAGTTTACCCATCCTCACCCTGAAGGTGCACTTGTTAGGGTTTAGTCTCAACCTGAACTTCCTAAGCCTCTTGAACAGCTTCAGCAGATTAACCAAATGCTCCTCTTCTGTCTGGGATTTGGCAATCATATTATCAACATAAACCTCGATCTCTTTGTGCATCATGTCATGAAAGAGAGTCGTCATAGCACGTTGATATGTTGCCCCCGCGTTCTTCAATCTGAAGGGCATCACTTTGTAGCAAAATGTTCCCCAGGGAGTAATGAAGGTAGTCTTCTCCATGTCTTCTGGCGCCATTTTGATCTGGTTGTAACCCGAGAAGCCATCCATGAAGGAGAATACGGAGAACTGAGCAGTGTTATCAACCAGCACATCAATGTGAGGCAGTGGAAAGTCGTCTTTCGGGCTCGCTTTGTTCAAATCACGGTAGTCTACACACATTCGCACTTTACCGTCTTTCTTCGTTACTGGCACAATATTAGCGACCCATGAGGGATATTTGGTAACAGCTAGGAAACCAACATCCCACTGTTTTTGAACTTCCTCCTTGATCTTCACAGCCATATCCGGTCTAGTTCTTCGGAGTTTCTGCTTAATAGGCGGACATTCCTCTCATAGTGGCAGACGATGAACAACCATATCCGTATCCAACCCAGGCATATCCTCGTACGACCAAGCAAATATATCACTGTACTCTTTGAGCATCTCAACCAACCTTTGCTTGATGTCGCTCTGTAGCGCAGCCCTTATACGGATGTTTCTCACAACCTCTTCCGACCCCAAATTGATAATCTCAATGACTTCCTCATGAGGCAGAATGATTCTTTCTTCTTGTTTCAATAACCAGGTCAACTCTTCTGGCACATCGCCATCTTCAACAATCTCTTCCTCAGCCTGAAATACCGGGTGCTCGAAGTAGAAGTGAGTCATAGGAGGTTCGTAGATGTCATCTGAAATAGTAATCCTGCAAAGGAAATGGTTAAATGCTTCAAAACACAGACAAAGCAAATAACCACATTGCCATTTTATTGTTAAAAACAAAAACAGGAAAAACAGGGATCACAATATTTGTATATGAAAAACGCCTTTATTTCATGATTAAACAATGTAATGTACATAATCAAATGGCCCTAAGCAAAATCACTATGCCCCGGGTAGGACACATGATTATTCAACAATTAAGAAAACAAATCATTACTGTTTAGTTGTCACGGGAACAGTTTCCTGGATAGACCAATTGCAGAGACTTTGACCTGGCACACTTGGCTTGATCCACGCGTCCATATCACAGTCGCTATCTCCGTCTTCAGCATCGGAAATAGCGTTGATAGTCTCGAAGCTTACCCCGCTTGGCGTAATCATGATTGGTCCCTTGAACTTGGGCGCTCCTGAAGATGACGCTGACGACGTCGGTCGATACCCTAGCCCGAACTTGTCATTCTTCACGGGAATCTCCAATACTTGCCCCCAGCCTTTAGTCTCACCAGTCTGCACTAAAGCCTGAGCCTCTTTGTAAGATGACACGGCCACATCTGGCATTTTACTTGGCACTAGAGCTTTGTCTTTAATTCGCAACCTCTCGAAGGCTTGACAGGGTGTTTCGTGTATTTCGCCGTCGACCTCGACGTATTTGAACAAAGACAAATGGCTAACCAGAATATCTTCCTCTCCACAAACAGTGACAACACTACCCCCAACCATATACTTCAACTTTTGGTGCAACGTGGATGTGATTGCCCCTGCAGCATGAATCCATGGGCGCCCTAGAAGGCAACTATACACTGGCTGGATGTCCATTATGTAGAACTCAGTTTCAAATATTTCAGGCCCCACCTGCAACGGTAATGTTATCGATATGAAAACTGACCTCCTCGTTTCGTCGAACGCTCTCACCACTAAATCACTGGGCGTGCAGATAATCCCCCTGATATCCAATTTCATCATGGCTTTCTTCGGAAGCACATTCAGGGAAGATCCAGTGTCTACTAAGACATGGGACATGACCGTGCCCCGACATTCTACTGACACATGTAATGCCATATTGTGCTCTCGCCCTCTCGGAGTCAAATCAAAGTCTGTGAAGCCCAAACTGTGCCCCGCATTGACATGCGCCATCACCCCTTCTAACTGATTAACAGAAACTTCTTGAGGAACGAACGACGTGTCTAGAATCTTCAGCAAAGCGTTCCGATGGGCCTCGGAACATAACAACAATGATAGGATGGAAATTTTTGACGGTGTTTGTTGGAGGTGCTCAACGATTTTGTAATCACTTTTACGAATGAGCCTCATGAACTCCTCCACATCCTTAAGTGACGTTTCCTTTTCATTCGACTGAGAATGACCACCCTCAGTTACCTTGGTTTTACCCTTGGCTAATCTTTCTGCCTCTACCTCGGGTGACGTGAAGATTCTTTCGCTTCTGGTCATACCCCCTGTTCCGACAACATTATCTACAACCCCAGCTGGTTGTCCATTGACTTCAATCTTCTCACCATCGCAATATACCTCCAATCCATAAGTCCACGACACTGCTTTAGTACTCTCAAAAGGAACTGGTCCTGCTTTGGTAATTGTAATCGTCGGCCGCCTGGAAGGCGCCGTTATCGTTATTGTTTTCCTCGGAGTTGTCACCGTCGCAACATCATTTTGCTCATCACACAACGCCTCTATAGGCTTTTCAACCGCGATTCGATCAAATTGCAAGGTACCTTCATCCATCATAGCCTGAATGCCCTGCTTCAACTCATTACAACCCTCTGACTGGGTCCAACAATCCAAGCAAAACTCATCACATCCCGGGAATACACCCCCTTTTAACAGCGTGCTTTTAATCTCACCCAACGGTGTCTTCAGCTCATTGACATCCATCACTAGATTCAAATTTTCTTTTGTCAAGATGGCGTTGGCCCCACGATTGGGCATAGGCTGTTGTACGATATTTGGACCCACCTGTCCAAAGTTGATAGCTTTGTTGTCCAACAAATCCTGAACCTTGGGTTTAAATTCCTGACAAGCTTCTACATCATGCCCGGTGCCCCGGAATGGAATTCGCAATGCTTGTTGGTGTCATACCCATAAGGAAGTACCGTCCTTGTAGGTGGTGCCAAAGTCCTCTTTTCAACCAAGTTCAACCCTAGCAGGGTCTGAAGAAGTTCTGCATACGTGGAAGGAGGTGCGTCGAACACTCTTTTCGGCCTCGTGTTTTGTACCCTTCTCTGACCGGGGTTCTGCCCTTGCTGCTGCGGTGGTTGTTGTTGCTGTTGTGGCTGCTTCTGCTGAGGAAGCGGGATAGTAACACTAGCTATCTGTTGAGGCTGAACGTACTGATTTCTTCCTTTGCCCCTACCCCTGCCACCAAACACGGCACTAGTATCGCCCTCAACCACCAAATGCTTTTCTGGTACCTCCTGCTGAAGTAGACTCACCTGCTTGGAATCTTCCAACTTTAATCCCGTTCTCAATCTTCTCCCCCATAAGAGTCAAATCCGAGAAACTGCCCAACGACACATTGAACAATTTTTCGTAGAACATCCCCGTAAATGTCCCAATGAACATGTCATTCATCTCCCTTTCAATTAAAGGAGGATGCACCCTCGCTGCCATATCGCGCCACCTTTGCGCATACTCTTTAAAACTTTCACCGTTTTTCTGTGACAAACCCTGCAATTGGACCCTGTTTGGCGCCAGATCGCTGTTATATTTGTAATGTGTCACGAAAGCATCAACCAACTGCTTCCAGGTTTTGATCTGGGTGGGTTCCAGCCCCATATACCATTCAAGTGAAGGTCCTGACAAGCTATCCTGAAAGAAATGCATGAGCATCCTTTCATCATTTGAGTACGCGGACATCCTCCTGTAATAAAAGCGGACATGGACTTTAGGGCAGGTGTCCCCTTTGTACTTGTCAAATGTTGGAGCCATGAATTTCAACGACACCCTCAGCCCTGGTACCAACCCCATAGTAGTCATATCTAACCCAGCAGAGTTCTGATCAACCACAACTTTCATCTGCTCTTCTAGCATTTTGATCCTCTGAACCGGGTCAATAGGGCCTTCAGGTCCCATACCTCTTCCTGAAAAAGCGTCATCCTGTTGATCCACATTCCAGTCATTGCCATACCCATCATAACCCATGTTACGGCCAAATCCTTGATGATTGAACACAGGAACCTGTCCTCGGTCGCCGAACCCCATATTGACCCCAGCATGTCCAAAGCCATTGTTGAAAGGAAGTGCTCCAGCCCCGTTCCCATTCACATTACCGAATCCACCATTACCGTAGCCGTACCCCTGGTTGTTGCCGTAACCATCATTACCGAAGCCTTGATTGTTAACCCCGAAGTTCCTGTCCTGAGTGACATTGCCATACCCATTGTTTCCGTAGCCAACATTGTCAACGAATCCTTGATCAGCCTCCACAGTGTGGCCTTTGTTGTTAACAACATGCCCATCACCCCCATTCCCAGTATTGCCATTACCAGCGCCAGCACCTGCGCCAGTACCAGTGTTTCCATTGATAGTCACGACAGGTGGAGTAACAACTGTCGGTATCTCATCCTCCCGGCGAGGAGTTTCAACAGATATGTCGTTAGTGTTGCCATTTCCATTTGCCCGCGTCAGCAGCGGGTGCACCAAGGTCTGAAGATTCTCCTGGCCATTGGCCATGCTCTCCATAGCTTGCATGAACATAGTCAACTTCTCACAGATTTCCTGCATCTCGACCTGAACTTGATCCATTACTTTCTTGCAGTTGTTTCGGGTTGAGTAGCGGTGGACTCTTCGTTTGTCAATCCTGAAAAACCTGAAGATGCAGGAAATAAGATACAGATTCAAGAATATCGGTCATGCAATGAAAATGCGATTGTGTAAATATGCTACAGGTTATATTTCCCCCCGATTCTAGTTTCGGAGAGAAGGCCATCACGACAATGGAGTCCCCATCAAGCAAGCAAAGAATCAGAAAACCCTCATATATAAACAAATGCCAAGAGGCTGAGTACAAGAGTACAACTGAATACAACTGAAGAGACCTCGGCCAACAAGCCTGGCGATGGTCAAAATACAAGTACAGATAACCAAAGTGAGGCGAAAGACAACTCAGGCCAAGTGGCGCTCTCTGACGTCTTCCAATATCCTCAACGTCTCTGAACGACCCAGTTTGGAGATTATCTCTTATATCAGTAAGGCATGCCGCTCGGCAGTGGATCTCAGCTTTTTGGCGTTGTCCTGGCAGGTTCCTTCGCCCGAACCCTCGTCGAGTCTGCATCTCTTGGCGCCAGCCTTCACTTCATAACCTCTCAGCTTCTCGTCAAGGTCACTGACTCTAAGCTCAACAGCGCTCCTAAGTGATGTCTCTTCAGCAATTTTTGCGTCTTGGGCTCTAATCTGCGCCTCTAGCGTGGCAATTTGCAGCTTCAATTCATCTTCACGCTCCTTCCGCTTGGTAAGCGTGGCATTTCATAATGCTTCCCACTTGCTGAGGCGGGAATAAGCTTTGTTCAAGAGTTCCTTCTTGGAAGCCAGCACCTTGCTAACACCGTTCAAGGCTATTCCCACTTTTTCTTTCTTGTTGGTCTCTTCCGTCAACTCTGAACCCAACCTATTAATCAATTCCGTCTGTTCCTTCATAGTGAAGGTAGCTTCATTCTTCTCATGACGCAACTGGAAGATCTCCTTCTCTAACTCATCATTGACTTTCTTCAACTCTTCGTTCTCAGCCAACAATTTGTTATACTTTTCAAGCTCTATCGAAGTAGGTGCCTCAATCACTAGAAGATACAGAGATTCCACAACAGGATAAGGCATCAGGGAAATACTAGCTCTCTCGCGGATCCAGGCCAAATAAGGATCATAAGCTTTGTTGTTGCTCTTACCAAGCAAAGCTTTCCCTCTCCTATGGACATTAGCCCATGCATGTCTCAATCTGATCAAAACAGCCGCGTCTAATAAGCCCGTGAGATACAGGGATTCCTGTATCTCCTTCTCAATAGGAGCGTCCCTCAAAGCATAACCAAACTGTCTCACCAGCAGCGAAGGGTTATAGTTAATACAGCCTTTCCGTCCAATCAAGGGGACATTCGGAAAGCCACTGCAACTATATATAATATCAGTGCCAAGCATACTCCGATCAAACCAAATGATGTTCTCAGCAGACAACCCCATCAACCGGGAAGACCAATCCAAAATATCAACAGCATCAACAAAAGGCCCTGTCTTCGAAAGATGTCCCTGGAACCACCTGTACAAAAGAGGAAGACAGCAGGAAACATTCTTGCCACGACGTTTCTCATTCTTGTAGTGAATGGAATGATAAACATCGCCCAAGAGAGTAGGAACAGGATTCTTCGAGCCAAGAATCAAGAAGGCATCTGAGTCGACAAAATCTGGCACATTAGGAAACAAGACAACCCCATAGATGCAGACAGCTAGAATGGCACTGAAGGCAACCCAACATCCGCTCTTTGCGCACTGTGTATCCTTCTCAACCAGGACAGACAGGTGAAAACCATAGGCTCCGTTCAGCTTGACCAAACCTCCGTGGAACTCAGAAACATCCAAACTGACAATCTCAGCAAGTGTAGCCAAATTAGGCTCAACATCAACATGTATAAAGGGCATCTGGTCTAACACGGGAACTCCTAACATAGAAGAATACTCCTCCAAAGTGGGTGCCAGAACATAGTCGGGAAATAAGAAACATCTCAGCTGCGGCTCATAAAACTGCATCAAAGTATACACCCCAGTCGTCTCAAATGCTGAAGGCCTGTACAACAAACTAAGCAGTCTCCCATAAGATACTCTGAACTCAACCCTCACTCTCTCATCTGCTAGAGCAACTAATCCCAGCAAGGAACTGATATCTGGCGAATGCAACCGGTAAGCAACTGTCCTCTTCATGGACTCCATTGTCTGGCTAGAATATACACTAGAATCAGAGGGGAATGATCACACCTGTAACATAAATACACGTTAATTATATGCAAAATGAGTATGCAACAATGTAATATGCCAAACAATGCAACAGGGGTCAAGTGATGTATCGCTGAGGAGATCCATCTATAATATATGTCTCCTTAGCCCCACAATACTGCTCAAACCTGGTCTCGACAGACCCATAATAATGCTCCAGCCTGGTCTCAACAGACACATAACAAAACTCTAATAAAGGGCCCCAAATCTCAAACCACTTGAACCACTGTCAAGAAAACCGGTAATCTGGAGGTCAAGTTTCCTGCATGCCCCAACCCTTCTCACAGGTAGGTGTCCTATCAACTGACACAAGGTATGACATCCTATGCGGTTGTCGGCGTCACAGACTTTCAAGACTGATGATACGATACCCAGAAGGTGTGGCAACATCATGTCCTGAAGAGGCCCTCCTCAGCCAACTTCTAATTAATCGGTCCCCAGAGTCGACAATCCTCGGGTCAGACAACTTGTCGAGCCCTAAGGGCCAGGCAAGAAGTGTAACACCCATTTTAATTGTTTAGTCATTTTATTACTATTTTAATTATTATATGTTGGTGTGCCCTTTGGTGGGGGTGTGTTTGATGATGATTGGTGGGTGTCCCTGATATGAGAGGATTATTGGTGGTGAATTGGTGTGAATATAATAATAAAATAAATAGTAGAAATATGGTGGTATTATTATTATTATTATTATTATTATTATTATTGTTATTATTATTATTAATTGTAGTAATATTATTAATATTGGAGAATATTATTATTATTAATATTATTACTATTATTATAACTATTAGTGGGAGAATATTATTATGATTAGTATTATTATTAATAATATTATTGGTGGAGTATTATTACTATTATTATTAATATTATTATTATGGGTGAAATAATATTATTAATATTGTTATGTGTATTATTATTATTATAATGATTATTATAATTATTTATATTAGTAAGATTATATTAGTATTACTATTAAGATTATTATTATTATATTATTTTATTAAGTTATTATTATTATTAAGATTAGATAATTAAAATAGGGTATGTGAGGGGTTAGTGATTTTTTTTTTACGATACATTTGGAGAGTTGGGAGAAAGAACGAGAGAAGTGAGAAAAGCGTAGAACGAGCAAAGGAACGAGGAACGGAAGAGAAAGGAGAAATCCAAGAGACCAAATCTAGGAGGATTTCCATCGATCAAACCGATTAACAAGGTAAGGGGGGAGAAACTTGATTGGGATGGTATTTACATGTATAGGATAGTGGGGATTCCTTAACCCCGTAGGAATGTATCGGTTTATGAAGTTTTATGTTGTCATGCCTATAATTGTTGATTGATGTTGAGAATTGGTATTTGATAAACCAATGAGGAATTGATATATGTCGATGTTGATGAATTGTTGTTTTTGGTGAGTTTGGGGTATTGGTTGGGTTTACGGTTTTAGGGAAGTTCCTGTATAACCTCTATGGTTTAGATAATGACCATGAGTATTGGTGAGATTTTGTGTAACCTCTGTGGCTTGGGTAATGACCATGATATAGGTTCTGAGATGTAGTTTAAGGAACAATTGATTAGAGTAGTGTGTGATAGTTGTAGTAATGATAGGACAGAGGATGGATGAAGAGTGATAAGCTTGGAATTGAGCAAGATGACAGTGTTGGACGGTAAAGGTGGGTTTTCGTATGATCATTGTGATTGTGTAATAGTGTATGATGGGTAGGATCACATTTAGGATAGAAACCCCTAAATGCCATGGTTTTGAAAAGTATGGTTATGTGATATATGATGACATGATCTTTAAAAATATGTTGTTGGCTGTTATAATTGTCATATTATGGTACGATTTCGAATTCTGAAACCAGGGCTTTTTACGGAATTGAAATCGGAGGTTCGGAAGGCCTCCAACGATGGAAAACACAAAATTTTCTACATTCTGCGCTGTTTGCGTCGACTCAAAGCTGTATATTGGTGAATTATATGTTTTGACGATTTTGGCCATAACTTTTGATCCGTAATTCGGATTTAGTCCCCGTTCGAAGCGTTGGAAAGCTCTTTAATAGATCTATAACATGGTATAAATAATATAGTTATTTGCCAAATATTTTTATATCCAATATTTTTGCGGAGTCATTGTTTAATTAAATAGTAACTAAACCATGGATCGATTGAAATGATTTATTGATTATTTACTTGAGTTTAATTGTTGTGCACTTAGTGTGCTTGTGTTTATTGGTGGTGTAATATATATAATGTATGGTGATGTGATCAGGAGGATCGTGTGCACTTAGTGTGCTTGAGTTTGTTTGTCGTGCATTGTTGTCGTGCATTGGTGTCGTACATATCATGGTGTTTGGTGGGATGAATCATTGCTCAGGAGGAGTGTATGTGATTCATCCGTACTCCTTTGTGGAGAATGTCGGGGATAGATCATATCTCAGTAGGAGCGTAAGTGATCTGTCGGGGATAGATGATATCTCAGTAGGAGCGTAAGTGATCTGTCGGGGATAAATCATATCTCAGTAGGAGCGTAAGTGATCTGTCCAAGGTTCGATTGAATGAACCAATGAATCGGTACCGCATGCATGGTGTTGAGTTTCATATTTGCATTATAATATGTTATATTGTAATTTGAACAGTAGGTTCGTGATTGGTGTTGATGGGGTGAATATTGGTGTGTTTTAATTATTAAATGTTATATGGATGTTTGAACAGTAGGTTCGTGATTGGTGTTGATGGGGTGAATATTGGTGTGTTTTAATTATTATACGTTATATGGATGTTTGAACAGTAGGTTCGTGATTGGTGTTGATGGGGTGAATATTGGTGTGTTTTACTACCTTTATTGCATGTATTAAATTACCGATATATTTTGATCATGTTTTCTCACCCCTTTGTTGTGTTATGGTCTGTGCTTCCTCGGAAGTACAGATAATCCAGGTACATAGATAGCTTGGATGGTGGTGTGCAAGTCGAGTCTTAGGATGCTCTGATACGTAACACGGGATATGGGTGTTTTATTTGTTTATGTTAAACTTGTTGAAAATCCCGTGACGTATCACATTTTGGTGAATTATAATAATAAAGCTTTTATGTAAATCTGGCGGATGGCCGAGAATGTTGGAATAATAATTTCCGCTGTATTATTTTGAAAATAATGAATAAAGTATTTTTGATAACTATTGGTGATGTGATATCCCACAGTTTTTGTGAAAACTCTGATGTTTATTTATAATGTTTATATTTTATTTAATTTGGGAAGTGGGGTGTTACAATTGGTATCAGAGCAGGTCGGTCCGTCCGGCCAATGTTGTCTAGTGTTGTTGTTCCCTGGTATGCGACATGTGTGTAAAAACACTGTCGGTACATGTTGTTGTTTAAACTTTGTCGGTAGAAGTGAAATGATTCCAGTGGGGGAGAAGTTGGTATTTCTCCGGAATGCTGCAGTGTTGTGGCTTAGTGTGTTAAGCTCTTATAGTTTGGTAAATATGGTTTATACCCCATCATGATTTTCGGCTGTCTATTGACAAATTGAGGAACTGATCACCCTCAATCTCTTGTTAATAGTAGACGGGATTGTGTTGGATGGGATAGACGTGTCTTGCAAGCTTAGGTGGTGTGAGCAATGAATTGTCTTGAGTTAAGCTAAGTGCTTAAGGGATTATTTTGAGGAGTTGGCGTAAGACGGTGTTGAGGTGTGTATTTTGACGGAAACTTTGAATGTTAAGGAAAGTGAGAAATTGGGGTTTATCACTTAATTGTGATTGTCCGAAAGTTTTCCTGAGGAGGTAAATGGTTTACTATCGAAATGTGAAGTAAAGCTTACACATTGACTTCGTTCTTGGAACTAGTCTGATATGGGTGACTCCATATTGTGTATTGGTATTGGGATTGAGAAAGTTAAAGAGTCAACTTGAAGACTTGCTGGAAGAGAGGTTCTTTTGTTTGAGTGTGTTACCATAAGGTGCACCAACTTTGTTCGTTAGACAGACGGAAGGTTTTGTGAAGCTTTGGATGAACTATGGATAAGTGAACAAGGTGACTATCAAGGATAAGCATTCGCTTCCAAGAGTTGATGAGTTGATGGATCAACAGGCTGAAGGATGTGAGTTTTTCTTGGTCGTGTCAGCTCAGGTAGAGCTATTGTGGTTGTGGTATCAAAGGTCGAAGTTGTATAGCAACGAGAGGCTCCAAGATCTGCTGTTGAGATTGGGAGTAATTGGGTTTTAAAATATTTAAAGATTGAAAGTGTGTTGGATGGTCTCCTAGGTATGAAATTGTTATTGTACGCTGAATTCCGATATCACAGCTTTTTACGGAATCGAAATCGTACGTCGTAGAAATCATGTTTAATGGTTCTAATTCGAGGCTATATGTTAGGTGAGTATGAGTATTTGTTTGTTTTGAAGAAAGAAATTGAATCGGTCGAATTTTCGGACAAGAATACAAAATCCCATAGCAGTTTTTCGGCAAAATTCTGGTTTTTCGGAAAACTTCGAAAATTCATAACTCTTGAACCGTATGTCCGATTTGACCCCCGTTTGAAGCGTGGGAGAGCTAACGAGATGCTCTTTCTGGGAAAAATGGTTTTTATGTCAGTGGATAATCCAATTATAGCAGAATATTCTAAACGTGTAATTTGGTCAACTTTTACCGTCGTGATCGGGTGCGTTTGATGTGTTATCTTACTGTATGTTTTCGGTATATACCGTGGTAGCTGATGCTTCAATTTAGAAACCTTGCTTTTATCGAGGAAAATGGCGCGAAGAGTTGGAACCGGTTGGGAAATTTTGTGATGCGAGTCTGGTCTGTGAAGAGACTTCTTATGGAGTTAAGCCTTGTATGTTAGACCGTACTAGTAGTATTCTTGAGGAGATTCGAGGAGGTCAGAAATCTGGGTTGAGTTGGTGAATTAGTTGAAATTGATAAATCAGAGTCTAAGAGTGGATTGTCGGGTTTGTGGAAATAGTACCATGATATGTTGTGATGGGGTATGTGGACCGGATGTTGTTGAGGGGAGTAGGAGTACTCGTGAAGAAATACATTGAGGTAGATGGAGTGTCCATCCCGGTGCTATGAAGAAGTAACCGAATTTGAGTAGATTGTTTTGGTGACCATAGATGAGGAAAGGAGTGGTTGAAGTTGAATATACTGGTTAGAATTGTTGAAATTCGAAGAGTGAACATCAGAGACTGTTGAGTCTGATTCAGCCGTTGAATATTCCAGAGTGGAAATCAGGTAGTATTTTCACGGATTTGGTGTTGAGATTTCCAAAGAATTGGAAAGACATAATTTTAATTTGGGTTGTTGTGAGTGGATGAACTATTCCGTGTTAAGGATATATGAGATACATATTGAGGAAGTAGTAAAGTTGGATGAGATACTGTCGAATGTTGTGTTAGATTGAAATTTGAGGTTTATATTGAGATGTTGGAGGGGCTTACAGGAAGCTTCAGGTAATAAGTTAAAGTTGAGTTCGGCTTACCATCCGCAAACTGATGGTCAGTCAGAGAGGACTATTGAGTCTGTAGAGAATTGGTGAGAGCTTGGGTGTTGGATCAAGGGGATCGTGGGAGGAGTAATTATCGTTGATTGAGTTACCTATAATAACGATTACCATCCTAGTGTCAGAATGGCACTATATATGGCTTGGTGAGATAGGGAGTGTAGGACTCTTCTGTGTTGGAATAAGTCGAGTGGGAGTGTGGTGCTCAGACCGAGAATTATGCTTCAGATGGCTGAGAAGATCAAGAGGATATTAGGAAATATGTGTTTTGAGAGTCACGTCGTTGACTGGTGCTGGTCGGGCTTTGAAATCTCGGAAGTTCGCACCGGGTTCTGTGGTTGTATCAGAGTAGCGCAGCAGAGGCATGGGAGGAGTAACATGTTAGATCGTTGATAACGCGAAAATATATCTATAAAATGACATGTGTTTTAACTAATGTTTGACCGATTTCACTCTGAATTCGGGGCATTCCATGCTATTTGTCTAAGTATTATGCAGATATTCGAAGAACATGTCCAAGCAAAGCAATATGAAGAAAAAGAGCAAAAACAAGTGAAAAATGGATGAAAAACCAAGTGAAAACCAGCAGAAACGAGCTTGACTGATGTGACGACCGTCACACAGCTATTACGACCGTCATGCGTGTGACGACCATCACACACCTGTTACAACCGTGATGCGTGTGACGACCGTCACACCTCCACGACGACCATCATGCAGCCAGAACGTGCAAAATGAAGTCACGTGCAAATTTCACCCCTCAAAGACCAAAAGTGTGGCCACTAACTCCTATTTTTCTGCCCCAAACCCACTTCCTGAAGGAATAACCGTTAGATACTCTCCCTCTATAAAAGGAAGAGGTTGGGACCTGAAAAAGGGGAGCCGCATTCAAGACAACGAAGTGCTGCCAATTCATCTTCAGAGCAACCTTACCGTTCTTATATTCTTATTTGTTTCTCTTTTCCTTCTCTGCATTCTTTGATATTTTGTAATTCCCATTTCCCTTGTACGATCAATTGGCACCAAGACTAGAATCCTGCCAACATTGTGGAGGATCTGCCCAAAGGCCAATTGGAATATTTACAGGTTTTCAATTTTAATCGTAATTTCAGTTTTTCATTATGATGCATGTTTTTAATTACTGTTTTTATTTATGTATTACCATTTCTACTTCCATGTCTAGCTAAATTACCGTAATCGATATGTAATAATAATTCAGACGGAATTTGATAATAATTGGCGTAGTCTTTCTCTTTTCAAAAACTCAGTTATGGTTCTAGTTTTTAATCAAAATTCTAAATAAATCTTTGTCACGATAGTGAGAAGCTATTTACGGTGGTTTTGCCACGACAGTGGGAAACCATATTAAGGTACGGACCAACAAGCGACAACTGAGGCTAAGACCAGATAGTAAAAACTAGGCATTCGATTTAAAAACAGCGAAAGTACTTTAAAAAGGATTAGAACTTAGAGATTTTCAAAACGTAACTCCAACCCCGAACGGGATAGCGACAGCATACGTTCCGCCTTAGAGTTGCGACTAGCGTCAACAACCATCGTGAGACAAAAGTCTTTAAATCACTATTTTCTTCTTAAACTAAGTTTGAAAACACTTAATACGTCAATAAGTTGTCAAATCCCCGAAGAACAAAATTATTGCATATCGATTCATAAATTCATATCTTAAGTAAAAACCTTAGTTCCCTTTAGTACGCATTTATTCTGCCATTATTCAACTTGAAACCAAACCGACCTAGCTAAACACCGTAACACCCGATAATACTAGATTGATTACGAGTCCCTGTGGGATCGATATCTATTATTACTATGCGATATGTAACACCCCACTTCCCAAAACAAATAAAATATGAATAACATAATAAAAATCAGAGTTTCCTTCCCAAGTGGGATATCACATAAAAATCACGTTTCCTTATAAAAAAGGTTTTTCTCCAAATACAGCGGAATATTTAAATAATACAATTAAATAAAAATTTTGATACGTTCGCAGGAAAAAAATAGGAGTTCAACATGAAACAATAAAAATGCCCAAGTCCCGTGCTACGTATCAGAGCATCCTAGACTCGACAGTCACACCAATATCCAAGCTAGCTAAGCACCTGGATTATCTGTACTTCCGAAGAAGCACAGACCACAACAACAACAAGGGGTGAGAAATCATGATCAAAAATATAATGGTAATGTAATACATGTAATAAGGCAGTAAAACACACCAACACATCAATTATTCACCCCAACAACACCATATAACGAACCTACTGTTCAAATTACAATATAACATATTATAATGCAATTATGCAACTCAACACCATGCATGCGGTACCGACTCATTGGTTCATTCAATCGAACCTGGATAGATCACTTACGCTCCTCCTGAGACATGATCTATCCCCCACCATTCTCCACAAAGGAGTACGGATGAATCACTTACGCTCCTCCTGAGACATGATTCATCCCACCAAAACACCATGATATGCAAGACACCAATGCATAATTATTATATTCTGGCACGCTAAGTGCACACGATCCTCCTGATCATATCATCATACAACAATGCATATGTATAGATATATTACACCAACACCATATAAATCAATCAGATAGTAAACGAATTCATACTATCACACCGGATATAACTACGTCCCCCCCCCCCCCCCCACTCGGGGATACACGATCCTACTGATCACTACACACATATACATTACTAATTGCTCACCAACAATATTAAGGGAAACGCGTACTATCCCCAAGTACACAAGTTATATCCCATACTCATCATTTTCACACTACAGCAAGGCTAGAAGGATCACACGAGACCAATTCAGACATCTCACCAAAAGTCTCTGAGGTTACTCAGAACCTCCCTAAACCAACACCTCAGCCTATACACCAAAATCAATAATTCATCAACATCAATCCACAATCACAAACATGCCAATAGATATTATACTTACCAATTATCCTATAATTTCTACTCTAGAACCGACATTACGGTACATTACCGACATTTCAGAGTCACTCTGAATCTCACCAAGGTCCTAACCATAGTCATTAACGACACTATAGGGAAACAACACATAACTTTTCCCAAAGCTATAATCACGGTCATTGCCAACACTACGGTAACAACACATAATCTCATCAGCTTTATATTCCTAGTTACTATCAACACTACAGTAACATCAACAATCCAACAAAATGGATCAATACTACAGTAACATCATCACCATATATATATATACCCCAAAATGCATCATCAGCATTCATCAATCCCCCAACATCAACAATAATCATAACATGCCAATATAAAACTTTATATAACGATAAATTCCTACGGGGTTAAGGAATCCCCTCTACCCTATACATGTATAAACCATTCCCAATCAAATTTCTCCCCCCTTACCTTGACAATTGGTCGATCGATAGAATTCCTCCTAGAATTGGTCTCTTGGCCTTCTCCTTCCTCTTCCGTTCTTCGTTCCCTTTTTCCTTCGTTCTTTTTCACTTTCCTCGTTCTTTCCTCTTCTCTCTTTCTATCGCTCTTTTTTCTCAATTTTCTAAAATGTATCGTAACTCTCCTAACCCCTCATATTCTATTTCCCTTTTTAATTATTCTAATCCCAATAATAATAACTAATAAAATAATATAATATTAATAATCTTAATAATAATAATAATACTAATATAATCTTACTAATATTAATAATACCACATATTAATAATAATAATAATAATAATAATAATAATAATATTAATAATTCTAATAATAATAATAATGATAATAATAATAATAATCTTAATAATAATAATACTATTAATAATAACAACAATAATAATATTATTATCTCTCCAATAATCATAATAATACTTTTAATAATAATAATAATAATAACACTAATAATAATAATAATAGTAATAATAATAATAATAATAATAATACTATTATTATTATCACACCAATATCCCACGCCTATGGTAATCCCTTTTCCTCTCCATTCCAACTTTTCTAATATCTCCTTGCTACCCCTTCATATTTCCTTCCTCACGGTTTCTATCGTGACTTTTCATATTTCCATTCTAACTTCCCAATAACCCTTTCACCTCTTATTTTACTTATTCCAACCACTAATATTCCCAATAATAATTCTAATAATAATAATTATAATAATCATAATAATAATAATAATAATATAATATAATATAATACTATTATAATATTATAGTAATATTCAACATAATAATAATAATAGTGATACACCCAACAATAATTATAATTATAATAATAATAATATTATCACACCAATAATAATAATAATATTAATAAAAATAATATAATAATAATATAATAATACTAATATTATTATTTCACCAAAATAATAATAATATTAATAATAGTAACAAATATAATAAATATAATAATAATAATAACACCCCCACCAATGTTACTATTATTTTTATATTACTATATTTCACACCAAAATATCACCAATAGTCCTCCCACATTAGGGACACCCACCAAACATCATCAAATACACCCCCACCAAAGGGCACACCAACATATAATTTTTAAAATAATAATAAAGTGACTAAATAATTAAAATGGGTGTTACAACTCTCCCCCACTTTAATTATTTTCGTCCTCGAAAATTATCTGATGGAAATAGCTCCGGATACGCTTCTCGCATCCTGCTTTCCAACTCCCAGGTCACACTGCCTCCTGCAGCACCTCCCCAAGCTACCTTCACCAAAGGTATCTCTTTCCCTCGGAGCTGTTTCATCTTACGGTCCTCGATCCTCAACGGCATCGTCTCAATAGTAAGATTCTCCCGAACCTGAACATCATCTCTCTGAATCACATGAGATGGATCAGAAACATATTTTCGCAATTGCGACACATGAAACACATCATGTAGATTCGACAACTCCGGCGGCAACGCCACCCTATAGGCCACAGCACCAACTCTTTGCAAAATTTCATAAGGTCCAATAAACTTAGGATCCAGCTTCTTGGACTTCAACGCCCGACCCACACCAGTCATCGGGTTAACTCTTAGGAATACGTGATCACCTACACAGAATTCCAACTCTTTCCTCCGATTATCATGATAACTCTTCTGCCTACTCTGAGACACTTTCATTTTCTCACGAATCATCTGAATCGTCTCAGTAGTCTGCTGAACAATTTCTGGTCCAAGCACCACACTCTCACCGGTCTCATACCAACACAGAGGAGTCCTACACCTTCTCCCATACAAAGCTTCAAAGGGTGCCATTCCAATACTCGAATGGTAACTATTATTGTACGTGAATTCAATCAATGATAAATGAGTGTCCCACGCACCACCCTTTTCCAATACACAAGCTCTTAATAAATCCTCAAGCGACTGAATAGTCCTTTCCGATTGACCATCAGTTTGTGGATGATAAGCTGAACTTAATTTCAACTTAGTACCCAAAGCTTCTTGCAAGCTCTTCCAAAATTCTGAAGTAAACCTCGGATCTCTATCCGACACAATACTGGACGGAACACCATGTAACTTCACAATTACCCGAATATAAATCTCCGCCAGCTTCGTCAATAGAAAACTAATATTAATTGGCACAAAGTGTGCAGACTTCGTTAACCGATCCACAATCACCCATATAGCATCAAAACCTCTCGCCGTATTTGGCAATCCTGTAACAAAGTCCATAGAAATGCAATCCCATTTCCAAACCGGAATTTCCAACGGTTGCATAAATCCAGAAGGTCTCTGGTGTTCTACCTTCGATTTCTGACACGTCAAACAGGCATAAACAAATTGAGCAATGTCTCTTTTCATACCAGACCACCAAAATAATTTCTTTAAATCATGATACATCTTCGTAGCTCCGGGATGAATACTCAGATTACTACGGTGTCCTTCACTCAAAATCAGCTTTTTCAGTTCCTCATCATCTGGTACACAAATCCTGCCTCTAAATCTCAACACACCTGTACTATCCAATTTAAAGTCACTATCGGAGTCACTTCCTACTCCAGGCATCAAATCTACCAATTTCACATCCAACTTCTGATTCTCTCTAATCATATCCAAGAAGTCATTATTTACCTGCAACATACCCAACATTACACTCTCTGCAGTAGTTTCACAAACCATGCTCAAATCTCTGAATTGTTCAATTAACTCAATTTCTTTCACCATCAGAGCTGCCATATGAATTGTCTTTCTACTCAAAGCGTCTGCCACTACATTGGCCTTTCCCGGATGATAACTCAAACTGAAGTCATAATCCTTCAAAAATTCTAACCATCTTCTCTGCCTCATATTCAGCTCTTTCTGATCAAACAGGTATCTCAGACTCTTATGATCACTAAACACTTCAAATCTTGAACCATACAGGTAATGCCTCCAAATTTTCAACACAAAAACAACCGCAGCTAACTCAAGATCATGAGTAGGATAATTTCGCTCATGCACTCTCAGTTGCCGCGAAGCATATGCTACTACCTTACCATTCTGCATAAGAACTCCTCCTAATCCCATCTTAGACGCATCACAGTACACCACAAACGGTTCACTCGGAGTCGGTAACACTAACACCGGTGCCGTAGTCAATCTCTTTTTCAACTCTTCAAAACTTTCTTCACAAGCAGCGTCCCATACGAAAACTTGGTTCTTTCTCGTCAACTGAGTTAATGGCAACGCCAAATTAGAGAACCCTTCAATAAACCTGCGGTAATAACCAGCTAAACCCAGAAAGCTCCTAATTTCTGTCGCTGTCTTCGGCGGTTCCCACTGCAATACTGCACTTACTTTTGACGGATCCACCGCTATTCCATCTTCAGATATTACATGCCCCAATAAACTCACTCTCTTCAACCAGAAGTCACACTTTGACAGTTTAGCAAATAATTTATTTTCCTTCAACACTTGCAAGGCAATTCTCAAATGTCCTGCATGTTCTTCATCAGATTTAGAATAAATTAATATATCATCAATAAACACTACAATGAATTGATCCAAATAAGAATGGAAAATTCTGTTCATATACTCCATAAATACTCCCGGCGCATTAGTCACTCCAAACGGCATTACAGCATATTCATAATGTCCATATCGAGTTCTAAAAGCAGTCTTCTGAATATCACCTTCTTTTACTCTTATTTGATGATAACCCGACCTTAAGTCAATCTTACTAAACACACGAGCTCCCACCAGCTGGTCCATCAAATCATCAATCCTCGGGAGAGGATACTTATTCTTAATCGTCACTTTATTCAACTGACGGTAATCGATGCACAAACGCATACTACCATCCTTCTTCTTCACCAACAACACTGGAGCTCCCCACGGCGATACACTTGGCCTAATAAACTTTCTATCCAACAATTCTCCAATCTGAGACTTCAACTCAGCCAATTCCACTGCAGACATCCTGTACGGCGCCATAGAAATAGGCCTCATACCAAGAACAAGATCAATACCAAATTCCACTTCTCGCGTCGGAGGCAATTCCGTAATGTCGTCAGGAAACACTTCCGGAAATTCATTCACCACTGCCAATTCCTCCATTGACACTTTGCTATCCACCGATAAAGTTGCAAATAAAGCAAACACTCTAGTTTCATCTTCCAACAAGGCCCTCAATTCTTTATTAGACAAAGAACTTGCTAAAGCTTCCTCTTCAGGGGTCAAGAACAACAATTCCTTCCGAAAACAGTCGATGTAGACTCGGTTGAACTCTAACCAGTTCATACCCAGAATAACATCCAATTTACCAAGTGGTAGACAAATCAAATCCACTTCAAATTCTCTACCGAAAATAGTCAGCGGACACTTCAGGCATACCAAAGAAGTAGTCACTGAACCTATAGAGGGTGTCTCAATAGTCATTCGTCTCTCCAGAGTAGACGGCACCAATCCTATCCTCTCCACACAATCCACAGAAATAAACGAGTGTGTTGCACCCGTATCAATAATAGCAGTTAAAGGAATATTATTGATAATACAAGTACCTTTGATAACACGCTCATCACTGGCAGCTTGAGTTCCTGCCAAAGCAAACACTTTTCCACCAGCCGGAGACGTCTGAGGCTTCTTCGGCTTCTCACAATGGGTACTGATGTGACCCTTCTCACCACAGTTATAACAGGTCGGCATAGTTACTCTGCAGTCAGCTATCACATGACCTGGTTTTCCACACTTAAAACACTTTTTGGCTTCATTAGGACAATCATTAGCACGGTGTCCCATACCACCGCACCGAAAACATTTCCCTTCAGCAGATGCTCTCCCATCTCTAGGCTTCTTATCAACAACAGCTTTACGTTTTCCCTTATCAGCAGCAACACCATAAGGAGTACCACTAAACCTCTGCTTACCCTTACGGTCATTAACAGCTTTGTAGTGTGCAATCCTTGCCCGGTTATCGTTATCATAGATCCTGCTCCTGCTTACCAGCTCAGGATAGCTCCTGATCTTCTGACAAGCAATCCCCAGCTTAATCTCTGGACGCAGTCCATTCTCAAACTTTAAGCACTTAGAAGTCATTGCCCCTTCCACATTATAGTGAGGACAATACTGCACCAGCTCCTCAAACTTAGCAGCATACTCTGCTACAGTCATACTACCCTGCTTCAGCTCTAAGAATTCAATTTCCTTAGCACTCCGAATATCTTCCGGAAAATACTTCTCCAGAAAACCCTTCCGAACTACCTCCCAAGTAATGGCAGTTCCATCAGCTTCCAATCTTTGGCGACTATTGTCCCACCAAGCTTCAGCCTCACCCTCCAGCATGTGAGTACCAAACCTCACCTTCTGCTCATCAGTACAATCCATAGTTCTGAAGATTTTCTCAATTGCCTTCAGCCACTTCTGAGCAGCTTCTGGGTCCAGAATTCCTCCTTCAAACGTTGGCGGCTTGTTGCTCCGAAACTGCGCCAAACTCCTGAATTGGGCATCTGCAGTTTGATTCTGATTAGCAACAGCTTGCGCCATTGCTTGCATAGCAGCAGCTAATGCAGCATCGTTCCTTCCTGCCATACTGCTCAAAACATAACAACACCAGGTTAAAAGATATTCAACTACATCATAACGGACAGACTCAACTCGACTCAACAACACTGGCCAGACGGACCGACCTGCTCTGATACCAATTGTAACACCCCACTTCCCAAAACAAATAAAATATGAATAACATAATAAAAATCAGAGTTTCCTTCCCAAGTGGGATATCACATAAAAATCACGTTTCCTTATAAAAAAGGTTTTTCTCCAAATACAGCGGAATATTTAAATAATACAATTAAATAAAAATTTTGATACGTTCGCAGGAAAAAAATAGGAGTTCAACATGAAACAATAAAAATGCCCAAGTCCCGTGCTACGTATCAGAGCATCCTAGACTCGACAGTCACACCAATATCCAAGCTAGCTAAGCACCTGGATTATCTGTACTTCCGAAGAAGCACAGACCACAACAACAACAAGGGGTGAGAAATCATGATCAAAAATATAATGGTAATGTAATACATGTAATAAGGCAGTAAAACACACCAACACATCAATTATTCACCCCAACAACACCATATAACGAACCTACTGTTCAAATTACAATATAACATATTATAATGCAATTATGCAACTCAACACCATGCATGCGGTACCGACTCATTGGTTCATTCAATCGAACCTGGATAGATCACTTACGCTCCTCCTGAGACATGATCTATCCCCCACCATTCTCCACAAAGGAGTACGGATGAATCACTTACACTCCTCCTGAGACATGATTCATCCCACCAAAACACCATGATATGCAAGACACCAATGCATAATTATTATATTCTGGCACGCTAAGTGCACACGATCCTCCTGATCATATCATCATACAACAATGCATATGTATAGATATATTACACCAACACCATATAAATCAATCAGATAGTAAACGAATTCATACTATCACACCGGATATAACTACGTCCCCCCCCCCACTCGGGGATACACGATCCTACTGATCACTACACACATATACATTACTAATTGCTCACCAACAATATTAAGGGAAACGCGTACTATCCCCAAGTACACAAGTTATATCCCATACTCATCATTTTCACACTACAGCAAGGCTAGAAGGATCACACGAGACCAATTCAGACATCTCACCAAAAGTCTCTGAGGTTACTCAGAACCTCCCTAAACCAACACCTCAGCCTATACACCAAAATCAATAATTCATCAACATCAATCCACAATCACAAACATGCCAATAGATATTATACTTACCAATTATCCTATAATTTCTACTCTAGAACCGACATTACGGTACATTACCGACATTTCAGAGTCACTCTGAATCTCACCAAGGTCCTAACCATAGTCATTAACGACGCTATAGGGAAACAACACATAACTTTTCCCAAAGCTATAATCACGGTCATTGCCAACACTACGGTAACAACACATAATCTCATCAGCTTTATATTCCTAGTTACTATCAACACTACAGTAACATCAACAATCCAACAAAATGGATCAATACTACAGTAACATCATCACCATATATATATATACCCCAAAATGCATCATCAGCATTCATCAATCCCCCAACATCAACAATAATCATAACATGCCAATATAAAACTTTATATAACGATAAATTCCTACGGGGTTAAGGAATCCCCTCTACCCTATACATGTATAAACCATTCCCAATCAAATTTCTCCCCCCTTACCTTGACAATTGGTCGATCGATAGAATTCCTCCTAGAATTGGTCTCTTGGCCTTCTCCTTCCTCTTCCGTTCTTCGTTCCCTTTTTCCTTCGTTCTTTTTCACTTTCCTCGTTCTTTCCTCTTCTCTCTTTCTATCGCTCTTTTTTCTCAATTTTCTAAAATGTATCGTAACTCTCCTAACCCTTCATATTCTATTTCCCTTTTTAATTATTCTAATCCCAATAATAATAACTAATAAAATAATATAATATTAATAATCTTAATAATAATAATAATACTAATATAATCTTACTAATATTAATAATACCACATATTAATAATAATAATAATAATAATAATAATAATAATAATAATATTAATAATTCTAATAATAATAATAATGATAATAATAATAATAATCTTAATAATAATAATACTATTAATAATAACAATAATAATAATATTATTATCTCTCCAATAATCATAATAATACTTTTAATAATAATAATAATAATAACACTAATAATAATAATAATAGTAATAATAATAATAATAATAATACTATTATTATTATCACACCAATATCCCACGCCTATGGTAATCCCTTTTCCTCTCCATTCCAACTTTTCTAATATCTCCTTGCTACCCCTTCATATTTCCTTCCTCACGGTTTCTATCGTGACTTTTCATATTTCCATTCTAACTTCCCAATAACCCTTTCACCTCTTATTTTACTTATTCCAACCACTAATATTCCCAATAATAATTCTAATAATAATAATTATAATAATCATTATAATAATAATAATAATATAATATAATATAATACTATTATAATATTATAGTAATATTCAACATAATAATAATAATAGTGATACACCCAACAATAATTATAATTATAATAATAATAATATTATCACACCAATAATAATAATAATATTAATAAAAATAATATAATAATAATATAATAATACTAATATTATTATTTCACCAAAATAATAATAATATTAATAATAGTAACAAATATAATAAATATAATAATAATAATAACACCCCCACCAATGTTACTATTATTTTTATATTACTATATTTCACACCAAAATATCACCAATAGTCCTCCCACATTAGGGACACCCACCAAACATCATCAAATACACCCCCACCAAAGGGCACACCAACATATAATTTTTAAAATAATAATAAAGTGACTAAATAATTAAAATGGGTGTTACACGATAGACTGTGCACTTGCAGTTCGATTTGTTAGACATAGAAAGTCGCGATCAAGTTTTTGGCGCCGTTGCCGGGGACCCGTTTAGTCAATAGTGTAATCCTTTGTTACACAGTATAGACTAGGTTAACAATTCTCTCCCCCTCTACTCGTTCTTCGATTGTATGCCAAGTACTCGCTCACAAGGCGAAATCTTACAACTGACAATCACTGAACTAGAGCGTTTCTTACATCTAAGAAGGCGCATCATCGAATATCAACGAAGACACAACATTCCTGATCTTCTAGCTCATCCTCCTGTTGAAGAAGCAAAGATGGCTGAAGGACCTCAAAACAAACCGCTGAAGGCATACGCTACACCCTCTCAGATGGAGCCTAGAAGTAGCATAGCTGCCCCAGCTATAAATCGAACCGATTTCGAACTAAAACCGTCATTGCGGTCAGCTGTACAACAAAACCAATTCTCAGGAAATGCAACTGAGGATCCAAATGAACACTTAACAAAGTTTGTACAATAAGCCGACACAGTGAAAGCAAATGGAGTAACTCCAGACGCAATAAGACTTCGTCTTTTCCCTTTCTCTCTTAGAGATAGAGCTTGGACATGGTTACAATCCTTACCATCCAACTCCGTTACGACATGGGAACAGTTGAAGAACGTTTTCTTAGCGAGATACTTTCCGCCAAGCAAAACAGCTATGCTTAGAGCCCAAATAAACGGATTCCGACAAAAAGATACTGAATCTCTCTACGAAGCATGGGAAAGGTTCAAAGATATGATGAGAACATGTCCTCACCACGGTCTAGAAGACTGGGTGACGATCCATACTTTCTATAATGGGCTTCTATACAACACCAGATTAACGGTAGACGCCACTGCGGGCGGTGCACTTATGGATAAGCCATACGACGAAGCCTATCAACTAATCGAAAACATGTCTTAGAACCACTGCCAATGGGGAGGTGAACGCATTACAACAGAGAAACCTGCAGCGAAAGGTGGGATGTACGAGATCAGCAGCCTTGAAAAGTTCAACGCTAAAGTAGATGCTCTAGCACAGAAAATCGACAGTCTGACCGTTAACCCCACTGCAACCGTCGCTGTCGTAACTCCAAACTGCGAGTTATGCCGAATCGCCACTCATAATGTGCCCGAGTGCCCATTGTTGGCTGGAATCCCACCAGACCAAGTAAATTACGCTCAAGGAAATCCTTACGCAAATACTTACAACCCAGGATGGAGGAACCACCCAAATTTTTCCTACAAGAACGATAATGCCTTGCAAGCACCAGGTGCTCCGCCAGGATATCAGAAACCAGCTGCTGCCCAGACTGCCCCTAGGAAATCAAACCTCGAGTTGATGATGGAAAAGTTCATAGCTACTCAAGCTCAAACAAACAAAGAATTCCTAAATCAAAACATACACACTAGAAAGCAAATTAAATAGCTGACCGGAAAAGTAGACGCTTTAGCCACCCACAACAAAATGCTCGAAACGCAGATATCCCAAGTGGCCCAACAACAAGCCTCTGCCGCTGCCCCAGCTGGGACATTTCTAGGACAGCCCGAACCTAATCCAAAAGGTCACGCAAACGCTGTTATATTAAGAAGTGGGAAAGAATTGGAGGGCCTAACAGATCCTAGGAACGAAGATTTAGTAATGCAACAGAAATCCGATAAACCAACCGAAAAGGAGTCTGAAACAGAAAAGAAGGAATGTGACGAGCAGAAAACCGCCAAAGATGAAAACACATATGTGCCTCCAGCGCCATATAAACCATCTATCCCTTATCCTCAAAGATTAATAAACTCCAAAACATCAGGACAATTTAAGAAATTTGTCGAACTTCTGAAACAACTAAACATCACTATTCCTTTCACAGAAGCGATAACTCAAATGCCGTCATACGCTAAATTTCTTAAATAAATTTTGTCTAATAAAAGGAAAATAGAGGATAACGAGACAGTAACACTTACTGCCGAATGTAGCGCAATCATTCAAAACCACATGCCTCCTAAACTAAAAGACCCAGGTAGTTTCTCCATACCCTGCGTCCTAGGAAAGTTTGTAATAGACAAAGCTCTATGCGATCTAGGAGCCAGTATAAGCGTCATGCCTTTATCTATATGCAAAAAGCTGAATATGGGAGAACTAAGACCAACTAAAATGTCCGTACAATTGGCTGACCGATCAGTCAAATACCCTGTCGGAATACTGGAAAACGTTCCAATACGCATAGGACAATTCTATATCCCAACCGACTTCGTAATCATGGACATCAAAGAGGACTCGGTTACTCCAATTATCCTAGGAAGACCGTTCCTAGCTACAGCCGAAGCTATTATAGACGTAAAGAAAGGAAGGCTAACATTCGAAGTAGGAGAAGAAAAGATAGAGTTCATCCTTACTAAATTCTTGAAGGCACCAGCCATCGATGACACATGCTATATAGTAGATGTCATTGACGAATGCATACGAGAATTAGAAAAGGAGGAAACTACATATTCTGAAATCATGAAAATCCTGATCCCTGATATTCATGAAGACGACAACTGGCGTGCGCCATACAAAGATGATAGCCTGAGCGAGATCTTAGCACTCACTCCAAATCACATGCCAGGTCCGAAAAACCCAACTTTAGAACATAAAGAGCTACCCAAAACTCTCAGGTATGAATTCCTAGATACAGAATTCAAAAGACCAGTAATAGTAAACGCTAACTTAGGACAATCAGAAACTGAGCGATTATTAGAAGTCCTAAGGAGATACCCAATTGCGTTAGGCTATAATATAAGCAATCTAAAAGGCATAAGTCCCTCCATCTGTATGCACCGTATCATGCTAGAGGAAGACTGCAAAACTTCGAGAGAACATCAGAGAAGGATAAACCCGATCCTAAGCACTGTAGTCAAAGACGAGGTGAAAAAGCTACTAGACGCAGGAATCATATACCCAATCTCCGACAGCCAATGGGTCAGCCCAGTACACGTAGTACCCAAGAAAGGAGGCGTTACTGTAGTAAAGAATGCGAAAGGCGAATTGATAACCCAAAGAGGAGTGACCGGAAATAGGATGTGTATCGACTACAGAAAACTAAACAAGGCAACTCGGAAAGATCACTTCCCTTTACCATTCATAGACCAAATGTTGGAGAGACTGGCGAAACATTCATACTTCTGCTATCTAGATGGTTATTCGGGATTCTTTCAAATCCCTATTCACCCCGATGACCAGGAAAAGACAACATTCACCTGTCCCTATGGTACTTTTGCCTACCGCCGAATGCCGTTCGGACTATGCAATGCTCCAACAACCTTTCAAAGATGCATGATGGTAATCTTCGCAGATTTCATAGATGACATCATGGAAGTGTTCATGGATGACTTCTCTGTATGCGGACAAAGCTTCGAAAGCTGCCTGTCGAATTTAGAAATGGTACTCAAAAGATGCGCCAAAGTGAACCTTGTCCTTAATTGGGAAAAATGTCATTTCATGGTACGACAAGGCAATGTTTTAGGACACGTCATCTCTGAAAAAGGGATTGAAGTCGACAAAGACAAAATAGATATCATAAAGGATCTCCAACCTCCGAGAACCATACGAGAAACACGAAGCTTCATAGGACACGCTGGATTCTACCGAAGATTCATAAAAGATTTCTCGAAAATCACAAAACCTTTTACAGGTTTGTTAATGAAAGATGCTGAGTTCATCTTCGACAAAGAATGCTTAGAGGCATTCGAAACTCTAAAATCTGCACTTATCACCGCACCAATCATGCAACCCCCAGATTGGCGACTACCATTCGAAATCATGTGCGATGCGAGTGATTATGTCGTAGGCGCAGTTCTAGGACAAAGGAAGGATAAGAAGCTTCACGCTATCTACTACGCTAGTAGAACATTAGACCCTGCCCAAGTGAACTACGCCATAACAGAAAACAAACTCTTAGCAGTCGTGTTCGCTCTCGACAAATTTCGTTCCTACTTGGTAGGAGCCAAAATAATCATATACACAGACCACGCTGCCATTAGGTACCTAATAAAAAAAAAGGACGCAAAACCCAGATTATTGAGATGGATCCTATTATTACAAGAGTTCGATTTAGAAATTAAAGATAAGAAGGGGACCGAGAACGTAGTTGCGGACCACTTATCCCGTATAGAGGGCATAAAACAAGAACCAGTGCCTATCAATGACGACTTTCCTTACGAACGTCTGATAGCCAAATTGGAAAGCGATATGTCTAACTCTACTTTGGAAGAACCGGAACTGGAAAAAGTCGTTGAAGCTGTCTATGCCCAAGCCACTTTGCCGTGGTTTGCCGACATCGTTAATTACCTGGCTGCAGGCGTGCTTCCATCGGACCTGACTTATCAACAAAAGAAGAAATTCTTCCATGACTTAAAGCACTACTACTGGGACGAACCTCTACTCTTCAGACGAGGCGCCGACAACTTATATCGTCGTTGTGTCCATGAGGAAGAAATACAAGACATCATCACCCAATGCCATTCAGCACCATATGGTGGTCATGCCAGCACGTCAAAGACGTGCGCTAAAATCCTATAGTCTGGCTTATTATGGCCCAGTCTCTGGAAGGACGTCCATATCGCGGTACTAAAATGCGACCGGTGCCAAAGCACCGGCAACATCTCACGACGCGATGAAATGCCTCAGAGAGGAATCTTGGAAGTAGAAATCTTTGACGTCTGGGGAATCGACTTCATGGGACCTCTCCCATCTTCTTTTTGAAATAAATATATACTTGTCGCTGTCGACTATGTATCAAAATGGATAGAGGCCATTGCCGCTCCAACAAATGACACGCGAGTAGTCGTTAAACTCTTTAAAAATGTAATCTTTCCAAGATTAGGTGTGCCTAGGCTCGTCATCAGTGACGGTGGTTCGCATTTCATATCGCGAATCTTCGATAAACTCCTTTCCAAATACGGAGTTAAACACCGTGTAGCCACACCATATCATCCACAAACTAGTGGACAAGTAGAGGTTTCGAACAGGGAAATAAAACAAATTTTAGAAAAGACTGTCGCAACCTCCAGGAAAGATTGGTCCTCAAAGCTGAACGAAGCTTTATGGGCCTATAGGACCGCCTTTAAGACACCGATAGGCACCACACCATTCAAACTAGTCTACGGAAAATCATGCCACCTGCCGGTAGAGTTAGAACATAAAGCCTTCTGGGCTATTAAGACACTAAACTTCAACTACACTGCGGCAGGCGAAAAGCGAATCTTGAACCTTCATGAACTAGAAGAGCTAAGATTAGACGCGTACGAGAATGCACGCATCTACAAAGAAAGGACCAAGAAATGGCATGACAAACGTTCAATCCGGAAGCAGTTCAGAGTAGGAGACATCGTGCTCCTATTCAACTCCAGATTGAAACTATTCCCTGGAAAACTAAAATCTAGGTGGTCTGGACCTTTTGAGGTCACCAAAGTCCTCAAGAGTGGAGCTGTTGAAGTCACGAATCAAATCAACGCACCGTTTATAGTAAACGGACAACGTTTGAAACATTATAATTAAAGTGAAAACAGCGACCACGTGAGCAATATGAAATTGCTCGAGTTCCCCGACTAGCTTATATCCAAGCTATCGTCAGGCTTCTGACGTTAAAGACAGCGCTGATTGGGAGGCAACCCAAAGTTTTCCTGCTTTTCCTTCTAAATTTATTAAAACTATTCTTTTTATTAACTTATAATTTCTATAAATTTCTATTATCCTATTTTCCATTATCTATATGTATTTTATATTTTTCTCTTTTATCACTTTCTTATTTTTCTTAAAATTATGATCTGAGTGAATGTAACTTTTTCCAGGATTTTAAAAGTCATTCCACTTTTCTTCCATTCTATCCGACTAACGAGTATGGCCGACATTGACGTTACGACTGTTGTGTTTAGAGGACGAGCTCAGCAGGCCAGATTTGAGGCACTGACTCAAAGAAACTTTGCTTCGACTCTGTACTACGTTACATCAACCATGGACAAGCTAGGAATTCAAGATAGCATTCAATACCTATTTTACCAATTAGGCTGGGAGCAAACCGCTCTCAAAACCCGATTTGCTATCTTCCATGAACTGACATTCGAATTCCTTAGCTCCCTAAGTTACCTACCTGAATATGACTTTGGATCCACTAAAGAATTAATAACCTTTAGAATGTTTGGAATATACCAAACACACAACCGTACCACGTTAGCTAACATCCTAGGCTTCCCTAGCAATCCATTCGTGTTTACTGCCATTGAAGAGGATTTTGATCTCGAATTAGACCAATTCTGGGGTTCCATCACCGGAAACTATCATCCAGAACCGAACGACATGCATAACAACGAGATACACAATCCATCCTTCCGCTATTTCCATAGGATATTAGCCTATACCCTCTTTGGTAAGGAAGAAAACATCACAACAGTCTCAAAGGACGAGCTGTTCATCCTTTTCTGTGCTTCCCAAGGGCGCCTTGTAAATGTTGTCCCTTTTATGATGAGGGCATTTACACGCATCAATCAGGACCCACACTCACCCATTTTAATAGGAGGCCTAGTCACCATGATCGCCCATGAAATTGGTCTGAGGTATTACCTGAACAAAGTCGTCCGTTTCGGCAACCTCAGAGCAATGGACATCCAATTCTGCTTCAACAGACGCATTCTAGGTACCTTAGGACCAGGAGCCTACAAATACCTCATAGCTGATCAACCTGTCCACCTTTTTACATTGCCCAACCATGAGCTAACCAGTATCCATAACAAAGACAATTGGCTTTATGAATTGGACGAGCCTATGGGACCTCCATCACCTCACTCCACACCCAGGCTTATATGTATGACAATGATCAAATCTCAAAAGCACATGATATTTGTACTACCAAGACTATGAGTCCGAAGTAGAGATCGATCCTGAGACCCCTCCTAACTACCATAATTTTCCTGACCCCACGCCTAAACAAAGCACAGATAAGCTAGACACTATTCTGAAGACTGTAGACGACCTCAAGTTGGAAGTAACCACTGTCAAAGATGAATTAACGCAGCTTCATATGGATTTCGTTACCTTCATGGACTTGGTTAGCGACCAATTTAATGTCGTTGTTCAGCAGGTCAACAATTTGAAGAAACCAACGGAGTGATCTTCTAGTTTTTGCTTTAATTTACGTTTACTGCATTTTACATTGTTCGACATTAGTTCATTTTGCAATTGTTTACTTTTTTTGGATATTGTACTACCGTACACTCATTTTTCGATTTAATGTTATTTTCATTTCCGTACTTCTCTTAATTATGTTTCCTGTTCATTTTCAGTTTGTCATTATTCCATTATAAGTCATATTACCATAGTTTCCACTGTTAAAACGCCCCACAAGCAAAATTCTGCAATTCTGCAGACTTTGCTGATGTGACGGTCGTCACGTGTGTTACGACCGTCATAGACCCCTGACGGTCGTCATGCAGAAAAACCCCCAATTCTGTTTTAAACAGAGCTGCGCCCCTCCCCTTTCCCTCTCCCCTAATTTGCCACCCTCCCACTATCAAAACCCTATCAAAACCCTCTGAATCCCCCATAAACCATCCACCATTTCCAACCTCCCATTCACCATTATGCAATACCCATTGCACTACCTCGCCTCACCATTCTTTGAAATCCCATAATCTCAAACCTCTGCACTTCTCTCCCAACAATGGCCAGTGCAAACCCCAATTTCAGCAACATCACCTTCCGCGAAGGAGAGGCCGGTGAACGACAGCAGACGAACTTTCTCGCATTCCATCAACGGTCGCTTCAACCGACCCGGTATGCTCATCTGAATTCTCTGACGGAACTAGGGATTCTCGACGGCGTCACCTGGATGTTGCAGAGAGCCGGCATCTGGCATGTCTACACTAATCCCCAACCCACCTTCGAGCAACTCACTCTGGAGTTTCTCAGCTCCTTCTCCTACACAACATCATCCGGCGATGCCAACCAACTCCACGGTGCCGCTTGCTTCCGGATGTTTGGCACTGAATATCAGGTCCCCCGGGACCGCATCGCCGTCATCCTGCAGTTCACTCACCGCGACGATGCTCACCGCCGCATCTCCGATCAGTTCTACCAAGAGGCCTTCGCTCTCTGGAACAGCCTGACCGGAACCACTCCAGACAGTTGGGACACGCTGAACGCCACTCATATCCATAACCCAGCTATCCGCTACTTCCACCGTGTGTTGAGCAACACCATATTCGCTCGTGATAGTAACCATAAGGTCAACTCGAGGGAGTTATTTTTCCTCCGCTATGTGTTCGCTTCAGAGCCGGTTAACGCCGCCCCGTTTCTCTTGGCTCACATTCAGGCCAACTGCAACCGCGGCTCCAAACCTTTCTACTTCGGTGGCATCATCACATCCATCGCCAAAGGCCTCGGTCTTGGCGACCGCCTCCAGACACTCCGCTAGATGCCTCCCGTATTCCTGGACACCGACCACTACCGTGCCTCCCACCTCATCAAGGCCCGCCGTGATGGTCGATATCATCCTGTAGTGCGAGGCCGCACTATCCAGAGCATCATCATGCCTTCCCACACCCAGATGCATCCAGAGGACAGAGCCAACTGGCTCTTCGACACCGCTTCCCCTGCTGCCCCAACACAAGACAACATCTCAGAGCCCAGGGACGAAGTTCAGGAAGAGCTAGACAGAGCCGACCAGCCTGAGCCATCACACGCAACTGCTGTCGCTGGCCCTTCCACGCGCCGCCGCCCTCGTCCAGCCACTGATGACACATCCGCGGCCCTCCTCTGCTGCATCGAGCAACAGAACCAGATGATGCTTATGATGGAGCAGCAGAACCGCAGGGCTGAGGAATTTGAAGCTTGGCAGAGAGAGCAGACCGGTCAAATCCAGCAGTCTCTGCAGATGATGCACGATATACATTCCGGCATGGCTGACGAGATGGCGCACCTCACTGTGCGAGTCGACGGTCTCCGGGATTACATATTCCACACCGGGGCTCTGAACCTCGCCGCCCGTGACCCCCCAATCAGAGGTCGAGGCAGAGATCGAGGACGAGGACGGGATTAGTAGTATCTTTCATTTTTGCCATTTTTGTTGTTTTTCTGTATTTCTGTTGTATCTTCCTTCCGCATTCCTTCAAATCAGTGGGGACACTGATTGAGCTAGTGTGGGAGCGGATCGTTATTTCCCTTTTCATTTCCCTTTCTCATGTTATTTCCCATTGTACTTGTTCTTTCGAATTTAAAGAAATTTTAATTTTCGGTTTCGGAAAATAAGTTCTTATATATATATATTTATCTCCGTTACGTGAACTCCCCGCGTTTCATATAACTATATAAAGAAATCTTTAAGCATCACGAGGACACGCCAAAGTTCAATCAAGTATGGAAATCCCGAGAAGAAAATTTTAACAACTCCATTACCGTCCTGACACCTTAGACCTCCAGTTTATGCGAGTTTGTTTCACTACCTACACGTACCGAAGTTTCAAGCTCCTACTCAAATGTAGCCCCCAGTAGTTTATACAAGCAGTCAGCACCATCCTAAATGCTTCTAAGCGATGAAACCGATGCAAATAAGTGTGTGTGATCTCTAACTCAAAATGAAAAATCATGAAGAAGAAAAGCCATATAGTCTGAGTATAGAGACATGTTCCTTCTAAGGTAGGTGCTCCTCACCCGAGCACTTAGCCCAACGGTACAGAAAGTCTTTGGAAATCAATAGCATAAGCTTATGTGCAAAGAAGAATCGAAATAGAAAAGAGATCATAGCCACTAACAGGTTGACTTGCCATGAAAGTATACGGATAACGGGCTTAATGTGACTGCGCCAGAACAAACCGGGTAAAACTTGTTGCAAGGAACTTGACACCAATCTGCAGTAGCATGATTGGAACTGGCTTGCATAAAAAGGAGGCCTTCGAAGACTTACAACTCAGTGTCACCACCGTATGTGTTTTGTTTCGATTTTTGTCTTGGCCTTCCTAACTTGTAATTTGAAAAAAAAAACCTCTCAGAAGGGAGGAGCGTGCTGCGGGCTTGCCACATTTTTCTAACTTTTACTTGAGGACAAGTAAAGATTCAAGTTTAGGGGAGTTTGAAAACGCGAAAATATATCTATAAAATGACATGTTTTTTAACTAATGTTTGACCGGTTTCACTCCGAATTCGGGGCATTCCATGCTATTTGTCTAAGTATTATGCAGATATTCGAAGAACATGTCAAAGCAAAGCAATATGAAGAAAAGGAGCAAAAACAAGTGAAAAATGGATGAAAAACCAAGTGAAAACTAGTAGAAACGAGCTTGACTGATGTGACGACCGTCACACAGCTGTTGCAACCGTCATGCGTGTGACGACCGTCACACCTCCATGACAACCGTCATGCAGCCAGAACATGCAGAATGAAGTCACGTGCAAATTTCTCCCCTCAAAGACCAAAAGTGTGGCCACTAACTCCTATTTTTCTGCCTCAAACCTACTTCCTGAAGGAATAACCGTTAGATACTCTCCCTTTATAAAAGGAAGAGGTTGGGACCTGAAAAAGGGGAGCCGCATTCAAGACAATGAAGTGCTGCCAATTCATCTTCAAAGCAACCTTACCGTTCTTATATTCTTATTTGTTTCTCTTTTCCTTCTCTGCATTCTTTGATATTTTGTAATTCCCATTTCCCTTGTACGATCAATTGGCACCAAGACCAGAATCCTGCCAACATTGTGGAGGATCTGCCCAAAGGCCAATTGGAATATTTACAGGTTTTCAATTTTAATCGTAATTTCAGTTTTTCATTATGATGCATGTTATTAATTACTGTTTTTATTTATGTATTACCATTTCTACTTCCATGTATAGCTAAATTACCGTAATCGATATGTAATAATAATTCAGACGGAATTTGATAATAATTGGCGTAGTCTTTCTCTTTTCAAAAACTCAGTTATGGTTCTAGTTTTTAATCAAAATTCTAAATAAATCTTTGTCACGACAGTGAGAAGCTATTTACGGTGGTTTTGCCACGACAGTGGGAAACCATATTAAGGTAAGAACCAACAAGCGACAACTGAGGCTAAGACCAGATAGTAAAAACTAGGCATTCGATTTAAAAACAGCGAAAGCACTTTAAAAAGGATTAGAACTTAGAGATTTTCAAAAGGTAACTCCAACCCCGAACGGGATAGCGACAACATATGTTCCGCCTTAGAGTTGCGACTAGCGTCAACAACCATCGTGAGACAAAAGTCTTTAAATCACTATTTTCTTCTTAAACTAAGTTTGAAAACACTTAATACGTCAATAAGTTGTCAAATCCCCGAAGAACAAAATTATTGCATATCGATTCATAAATTCATATCTTAAGTAAAAACCTCAGTTCCATTTAGTATGCATTTATTCTGCCATTCTTCCACTTGAAACCAAACTGACCTAGCTAAATACCGTAACACCCGATAACACTAGATTGATTACGAGTCCCTGTGGGATCGATATCTATTATTACTACGCGATAGACTGTGCACTTGCAGTTAGATTTGTTAGACATAGAAAGTCGCGATCAATCGTTTTGCCGTTGTCGCTGTGAATTGGCATAACGTGTTTCATGTGTCTTCGTTGAGGAATTACATTGAATCAGGTGGATGATGTACCAGTGAAAAATAATTTGATTGTGGAGGCATTGCTAGTTTGTTTGACGAACGAGAAACAACTCCGAGTGGAGGAGATAACTTTGGTGAAAGTGGCTTGAGGGGGATGCTGCAGAAGGCAGTGTGACCTGAGAATTGGAATGAAGGATGCGGGAAGCGTATCCGGAACTATTTCCATCAGGTAAATTTCGAGGACGAAGATAGTTAAAGTGAGGGAGAGTTGTAACACCCGTTTTAATTATTTAGTCATTTTATTACTATTTTAATTATTATATATTGGTGTGCCCTTTGGTGGGGGTGTGTTTGATGATGATTGGTGGGTGTCCCTGATATGAGAGGATTATTGGTGGTGAATTGGTGTGAATATAATAATAAAATAAATAGTAGTAATATGGTGGTATTATTATCATTATTATTATTATTGTTATTATTATTATTAATTGTAGTAATATTATTAATATTGGAGAATATTATTATTACTAATATTATTACTATTATTATAACTATTAGTGGGAGAATATTATTATGATTAGTATTATTATTAATATTATTATTATGGGTGAAATAATATTATTAATATTGCTATGTGTATTATTATTATTATAATGATTATTATAATTATTTATATTAGTAATATTATATTAGTATTACTATTAAGATTATTATTATTATATTATTTTATTAAGTTATTATTATTATTAAGATTAGATAATTAAAATAGGGAATATGAGGGGTTAGTGGTTTTTTTTTACGATACATTTGGAGAGTTGGGAGAAAGAACGAGAGAAGTGAGAAGAGCGTAGAACGAGCAAAGGAACGAGGAACGGAAGAGAAAGGAGAAAGCCAAGAGACCAAATCTAGGAGGATTTCTATCGATCAAACCGATTAACAAGGTAAGGGGGGAGAAACTTGATTGGGATGGTATTTACATGTATAGGGTAGTGGGGATTCCTTAACCCCGTAGGAATGTATCGGTGTATGAAGTTTTATGTTGTCATGCCTATAATTGTTGATTGATGTTGAGAATTGGTATTTGATAAACCAATGAGGAATTGATATATGTCGATGTTGATGAATTGTTGTTTTTGGTGAGTTTGGGGTATTGGTTGGGTTTACGATTTTAGGGAAGTTCTTGTATAACCTCTGTGGTTTGGATAATGACCATGAGTATTGGTGAGATTTTGTGTAACCTCTGTGGCTTGGGTAATGACCATGATATAGGTTCTGAGATGTAGTTTAAGGAACAATTGATTAGAGTAGTGTGTGATAGTTGTAGTAATGATAGGGTAGAGGATGGATGAAGAGTGATAAGCTTAGAATTGAGCAAGATGACAGTGTTGGACGGTAAGGGTGGGTTTTCGTATGATCATTGTGATGGTGTAATAGTGTATGATAGGTAGGATCACATTTAGGATAGAAACCCCTAAATGCCATGGTTTTGAAAAGTATGGTTATATGATATATGATGACATGATCTTTAAAAATATATTGTTGGCTGTTATAATTGTCATATTATGGTAGAATTTCGAATTCTGAAATCGGGGCTTTTTACGGAATTGAAATCGGAGGTCCGGAAGGCCTCCAACGATGGAAAACACAGAATTTTCTACATTTTGCGCTGTTTGCGTCGACTCAAAACTGTATATTGGTGAATTTTCTGTTTTGACGATTTTGGCCATAATGTTTGATCCGTAAGTCGGATTTAGTCCCCGTTCGAAGCGTTGGAAATCTCTTGAATAGATCTATAACATGGTATAAATAATATAGTTATTTTCCAAATATTTTTATATCCAATATTTTTGGGGAGTCATTCTTTAATTAAATAGTAACTAAACCATAGATCGATTGAAATGATTTATTGTTTATTTACTTGAGTTTAATTGTTGTGCACTTAGTGTGCTTGTGTTTACTGGTGGTGTAATATATATAATGTGTGGTGATGTGATCAGGAGGATCGTGTGCACTTAGTGTGCTTGAGTGTGTTTGTCGTGCATTGTTGTCGTGGATTGGTGTCGTACATATCATGGTGTTTGGTGGGATGAATCATTGCTCAGGAGGAGTGTATGTGATTCATTCGTACTCCTTTGTGGAGAATTTCGGGGATAGATCATATCTCAGTAGGAGCGTGAGTGATCTGTCGGGGATAGATCATATCTCAGTAGGAGCGTAAGTGATCTGTCGGGGATAGATCATATCTCAGTAGGAGCGTAAGTGATCTGTCCAAGGTTCGATTGAATGAACCAATGAGTCGGTACCGCATGCATGGTGTTGAGTTACATATTTGCATTATAATATGTTATATTGTAATTTGAACAGTAGGTTCGTGATTGGTATTGATGGGGTGAATATTGGTGTGTTTTAATTATTATATGTTATATGGATGTTTGAACAGTAGGTTCGTGATTGGTGTTGATGGGGTGAATATTGGTGTGTTTTAATTATTATACGTTATATGGATGTTTGAACAGTAGGTTCGTGATTGGTGTTGATGGGGTGAATATTGGTGTGTTTTACTACCTTTATTGCATGTATTAAATTATCGATATATTTTGATCATGTTTTCTCACCCCTTTGTTGTGTTGTGGTCTGTGCTTCCTCGGAAGTACAGATAATCCAGGTACATAGATAGCTTGGATGGTGGTGTGCAAGTCGAGTCTTAGGATGCTCTGATACATAACACGGGATATGGGTGTTTTATTTGTTTATGTTAAACTTGTTGAAAATCCTGTGACGTATCACATTTTGGTGAATTATAATAATAAAGATTTTATGTAAATCTGGCGGATGGCCGAGAATGTTGGAATAATAATTTCCGCTGTATTATTTTGAAAATAATGAATAAAGTATTTTTGATAACTATTGGTGATGTGATATCCCACAGTTTTTGTGAAAACTCTGATGTTTATTTATAATGTTTATATTTTATTTAATTTGGGAAGTGGGGTGTTACAAGAAACATCAAAGAGAATCTCGTCCGAGTGCAGATTTCGCGGCTAGCTGGTGCGAGCTAAGCAAGCAGGCTAACCACTACTCTCTACTTCTAAGTCTAGGTGTAACCTCAAGCCCTGGTCCGGCTTATCTCTCAGCAGATCACCCCCCTCCCCACCACAGCAATAACAATACAAAGCTGATAATAAAATGCGGAAAGTAAAGACAGAAACGTAAATTTATACAACACCCACGACGGGAAAACAAGCGCTAGGATTGACTCGTGTAGGGAACTACCGGAGTCCCCAGCAGAGTCGCCAGCTATCGCTACTGCGAAAATCAGCGCCGGCTATGATAGAAGAGTCGCCACCGTGCGTTATTTATCCCATAAGAGGGAAAGGAAACTCCCAGAGTAAACCTAACGCAAAACGGGAAAGGAATGGTCATCGCCACCAAATCCTGGATTCGGGAGTCGGTTACGCAAGGGGAAGGTATTAGCACCCCTCACGTCCGTCGTACTCGACGGGATCCACGCTTGCTTTCTAGTACGGATTGTTATTCTATCTACGCTAAAGGGTCAAGGGTTAAAAGAAAATAAAATGACTCGGCAAAGTATCGTACTTTATGCCTACGTATTCCCGTCTGGAACGAGAAATTAGAGTCAACGTAGTTCGCCTAACTGCGGGAAAGGAGGGGAAGGTTTCTCGCTAGGATACGGCATCCTATGCCTACGTACTTTCATACAGCATGAAAGGTCAGAGCAAACGTAGTTCGGGCCACGGAAGACACAGATTTCTCTGACTGTTTTAGATCCTTCTAAAAAGGTTTTTCTTGATTAAGAGTCCAAGCGGATAAAAATGACACCTTGATGTTTGTTTTGAATCTTTTACGAAAGAAGTGTTTTTTAGTGTGTTTGCAATCTCTGACGCACTAGAGACTATGATTTGAGAATGACTACGTCGTATGTCACCCTAAGGGTAACACATTAAGCAATCAGATTACTGAAGAGTGATCCTCCAGCAACCTTTTCTCAAATAGCTTAAGGCTCGTAACGTACAACATCGATTATCCTTATTACTGTGTTTTGAATTGTTTTGAGATAGAAGAGAAAGAAGCCCTAAAAAAAACCTAGGGTTGAAAGGGGAATCAAAACTACCCTAAAGTTGTCATGCCTGGATAAGAACCTATTGTCTGTCATATTTCTCTCTTGCTCAGAGGGAAACAGAGATCCTAGGGGATAAACAACAAAAGAAACAGATATATACAGTAAGTAGTAAACATGTATGCAATGCAGCAGTACAAGCGAGGCAAGGGAGTCCCGCTCAACCTAGAACCTGGGAAAACAACAGGCAAAGTGAAACAGCTTCACTTCAAACCTATGGGGCAAGTTGAACAAGCCAACAATCAATACAGAAAAAGAAATAAAACCCAACACCAGCTTTGACAGCAACACCAGCTCTGACAGCAACACCAGCTCCTACAGTAAGCAGCTCAAATAGCAACAGCTCTGACAACTACAGTTGATCCAACAGCAAAGGGTTGACAGTAACAACTTCTCCAAGCAAGACCCCATCATCCATCTTCAACAATCTTCAAGCTTTAGATAAGCGCCTATCTTCAATAAGCCCCATCTTTAGCAAGCATGAACCTCAACCAGTAAACAACTTCAACAAAAAGCAGCAAAACCCTAGCTTCAACAATCAACCAGCTTTGACAGGCACAAGCTTCATCTTCACCAATCTTTAATGAACTTCATCTTCAATAGGTTTCCATATTTAGCAAGCATGAACCTCAAAAGAGAATCAATTAATAGATGAAGTTGAAATGTTAAGAGGCTTAGTGATAACCCAAGGAAATCACTAAGATCTCAACATGGCAAATGAAAGGTATCCTCAAGGTTCTACCCAACCAAAGCATGCTCTACATCCCTCCTAAGGAGATATGGAAATTCTTGAGGGGACCTTGTGTCATGGGATTGAATAGAGGTACAAGAAGCTCTCTATGTTTCAAAGAAGAAACAAGACTACTCTAATGCTCTTCCTATATATCCTAACTCCTAAGCCTCTGACAAGCACTCTAACAGATGAGAAATCTTCAACTCCAAGCTTTTTCAAGCCATCCAAGGCAACTTCATTTGATCTTCAAGTCCTCCAAGCAAAGCCCAAGCCAAAAGCATCCCCAAAATGGCCCCACACAAACATAACCAAACCCAATATCCAATGGAGAGACCCACAATCACCACACAAGTTGCAAAAACAGATAAAATGCTAAAACTCATCATAAAATCCTAGGTAAATTTCTAAGGGAACCTAAACCTATACCCAATACCCCATAGGAATCCCAAACCCTAGATCAATCATTTAATCCTCAAACTATGCACTAGACTACAACTACTTGTCTTGAAACCCTAATTCTAACACCTCTCGTATTCACCTCTCAAACTAACCTAAATTTTATTCACAAAATTGTGATAAAATTTCTAAGGGTACATGCTTCCCTAGTCTAATCAATCCAGCAAGAATCAACTTAATATCATTCACCAATTGGTCACAAGAAAATCAGCAAGAACATGTAGCAAATATACAAAATTAAAGAAAAGAATAAAATGGAAAAAAATCAAATTAAATTGAAAACTGGGTGAAAATGTGATTTATTAATTTCATAAAATCACAAATAAATCCAAGATCATGGAGGTATTTTTAAAATATTTTTTGGACCAATATTGGATTTATTATGAATTTTAGAAATCAAATGGATTAAAAATAAAAGAAAATCAAATAAAAGAAATTAAAATGCTGAATTAAATCGGAGCCATTGGATCAATTGACTGGTAAGCGCATCTGAGGCTCCAGAGCGTGTCCACGTGTGGTGTCCAGTCACCAGCTGACTGGATAAATGAAACACAGCGTATTGATTAAAGAGGGAAATCTGAAATTGAATCATGTCCACACGATCAACATAACAAGTCTCTTCTTCCAGATGATCCAACGGTGAAGTCTTCATCTTCTCCAAACGAGCTCAGGTGAAGGTCAAGTCTCAGACGGTGGTCTGGTGGTCCAACCACCATCTTCTCCGGCGAAGCAACCCTAAACCTCACCAATCAAGTCAAATAAAACCCTAATCCACTCCAAATTTCACCCTGAATTCAAATCCACCATCCAAAATCATTGAATCACCCTCAAAAGCCAAACCCGATCAAAGTTGCAGAGAAATCACCAAGTCTCGATGGTCACCATTCTTAAAATTGAAGCCATAGAAATGATCCTCAAGTTACATTGGTCATTCTAAGCTATCACACTTATGTTAATTCCTCAAGATTTCATGTAACTGAATCCAAACAAAAATTGGTGCCCTCCCTCGATCATCACCAAACAATGCCAAACCAATCCTAAATCGTTCTACCAATCATAGGGAACCTAACCACATGCACATTGCTACCTAATTCAGCCTAAATCAATGGGAAATCCAAGAGTTACATACCTGAAGGAATTGGATGAACAGAGGGATCAAATGCTCAATTCAGGCTCCAAGATTCTTCAAACACGATAAAGGATGCAAGATAAAGCTTCTTCAATCCTTAATTTGACTTGAATGGGCTTGCAACTCCAAAACCGATTCTGAGTTGAAGCTCTTGAAACTCAACTTCAAACTTCCTTTCCTCCATGAATTCTGCACCAAAATGAGTCTGAACTCACTCTTCTCAATATTAGAAACTCTCCATGGGCTTTTGAGCTCAGTTTGAAGCCCAAATCCTTGATCCATCATTTCTGATTATCCTTTTGAAAATGCAATGCACCAGTCATGATTCTGAGCTTCCAGCTTGCTCTAGAATGTTCTATCCAACTGCAAATTGGTTTGTGAGTGTGAATGCATAGTTGGCTTGGCCTGAAATGCTTTGATTCTTGTTTTGGCATTGTAACTTGTAATGTAAGTAAGCATTTTTCAAAACAACTCATGAAATTAAGCCTCAATTCAAAAATGTGGAAATGTAATTGTGTTTAGAATCCAATTTCTATTCAAAATGACTACCCATATGCCATGTGTATGTCTCATAATCCAAAAATCCCAATTTCCTTCCTTTGAATCATTTGAAAAATCATTCTTTTTAGGCCATTTTGGATCATCTTGTGAAGCAAGCCATTTCAATCACCCATGACTTCTTATCTGACCTAAAAACATCATTTTAAGCACATCTCATGTTGGACATTTCTTCATTTGAGGAGTGGAAGATAGAGATTTTGACCTATGTTGAAAAATGACCTATAATTCAACTTTCCCAAAATACCCCTGGATTGCCAGGCTCATAACTTGAGTTCCACAAATCTTCTTGAGGACTTCTAGTACTCAAATTAAAGGTACGATCAAGCCCTACAATTCTTATGTTGGCCAAGAATCCATTTGAAAACTCCTTGATGGGAAAAAGTTGCTTGGAAGTCAAGTGACTTTCACAGGTAAATTTCAGTGTCCTCTGGTGACCTATAACTTGCAAGAACCATAACTTGAGTTCTACAAATCTTATTGAAGACTTCTAGTACTAAAATTAAAGCTATTGAGAATCTCTACAAGTTTCATGTTGGACCAGAATCTATTTGAAACTTGTATTTTGACTTATGTGGCTTTGAAGTCTAGTGTTATACAGGGGATTTTACCCTAGGAACCCTGTCTCAAACACCTCCAACCACTCTTGATTCTTTTGAACTTGATCTTGACTCATCCATACACATGCTTTAACATATCAATCCATGACTTCCATGACCTAGAGCTAGGTCTTGATGCCCTTTCTTTGCTCTCCTTGACCTAGGGTTACCCAGATGAAACCCTACTTGTACACACCTCAACTGTGGTTCTTGAACTTGATACCATGACTTGTCTAAGCTTCAATAATGCCCTCTAGACACCTCATGAGCTTCATACCCATTTCAAATTCACCATTCCATGCTTCATACCCCACTGATGATCTTCAATACACCTCATGTTAGGAGAGAAATCCCCCTGTGGGCACTTAAACTTCTCAAGACTTCAAATCCTTTCTGATGACTTGGATGGTCTCTTAGGCTCATATAACACCTCTAGATAGGATTCTTCTTTTGATAAACACCTTGATCCCTTGTTGGAGGCATGCTATGCTATGATATGCAAATGATTAGACTATGTATATGATGTGACTATGCAAATGATAATGCAATTAAAACATAAACCAGGTGAAATAGGTTGAGCAAATTTTAGGGTGCAACACCTTTTTCCTTTTTTATGGTTCGCTGGGATGCCCCATTTTTTCCTGGATATTCTTTTTCTTTCCAGTGGGTCATTTTAAGTAAAGTATTTTTTAACTGCGTCCGCGTTCACCGGGGATGCAAAATCTTCGCCATCCATCGTGGATAACAACAAGGCTCCTCCCGAGAAGACCTTGCTGATGACGTACGGACCTTCGTAATTGGGAGTCCACTTGCCCCGGTGATCGGAGTGTGGAGGAAGAATCTTCTTCAGGACAAGATCACCCGTCTGAAAGCTTCTAGGACGCACTTTCTTATCATCAGCTTTCTTCATTCGACTTTGGTACAGACGACCATATGCGATTGATGCTAACCTTTTCTCTTCCATCAGGCTGAGTTGGTTCAGTCGGTTCTTAATCCATTCTGCCTCATCGAGTTTTACGTCAACCAAAACTCGTAAAGAATGGATCTCCACTTCTAACGGTAGGACAGCTTCCATACCGTACACCAGTGAGAAAGGAGTTGCCCCGGTTGATGTACGTACTGTTGTACGATAACCGTGCAGTGCAAATGGCAGCATCTCGTGCCAATCCTTATAGGTCACAACCATCTTCTGTACAATCTTCTTGATGTTCTTATTGGCCGCTTCAACGACACCATTCATCTTCGGCCAGTAAGGAGATGAGTTGTGGTATTCAATCTTGAAACTCTAGCACAGCTCCTTCATCATCTTGTTATTCAGATTCGAACCATTATCAGTAATGATCCGCTCGGGTATTCCGTATCGACAGATGATGTCCCTCTTTATGAATTTAGCCACCACCTGCTTGGTCACATTAGCATATGAGGCTGCCTCCACCCACTTGGTGAAGTAGTCGATAGCTACTAGAATGAAGCGATGACCGTTAGATGCAGTAAGCTCGATCTTGCCTATCATGTCGATGCCCCACATGGAGAACGACCACGGGGAGGACATGACATTCAACGGGCACGGCGACACATGAATCTTATCAGCATAAATCTGACATTTATAACATCTTTTCGCGAATTTAAAGCAATCTGATTCCATTGTCAGCCAGTAATATCCTGCTCTCAAGATCTTTCTTGTCATGAGCATACTCGCCTCTTTCTCATCTACACATCTGAGTAGCACGAGATCGTGGTTTCTTTTATACAAAACTCCATCAGGATTAAGATAAAAATTTCCAGACAACCTCCTCAGAGTCTTCTTATCCTGGGTTGACGCTCCCGCAGGATATTCCTTAGTCATAAGGAAGGTCTGGATATCATGGAAGCATGGCTTGCCGTCGGAGGCTCCCTCGATCGCAAAGACAAATGCAGGTCTATCAAGACGAGAAAAGAAAAATTCTTGGAGCTTCATTCCAAAAATTGACTTTATACATCGAAGCCAACGTGGCTAAGGCATCAGCAATCTGGTTTTCAGCTCTGGGCACATGATGGAGTTCCACTCGATCAAAGAACGGAAGCATCCTTCTGGCATAGTTCATGTACGACACCAAATTTGATTGACGAGTCTCCCACTCCCCTTTAATCTGGTTGATCACAAGCGCCGAGTCACCATATACATCTAGGTTCTTGATTCTCAAATCAATTGCTTCTTCTAGACCCATGATGCATGCTTCGTACTCTTCTTCGTTATTAGTGACCGAGAATGTCAGTCTAGCGGTAAACGGGATGTGGGATCCATGGGGAGTTGTGATGATCGCCCCGATGCCACTACCATAAGAATTAACTGCTCCGTCAAATATCAATTTCCATTGGGATTTCCTATCTGGACCCTCGTCGGGCAACGGTTCCTTGCAATCTTTCACCTTGAGAAACATGATATCCTCATTAGGGAATTCAAATTTCATCGGCTGATAATCTTTGATCGGCTGTTCGGCAAGGTATTCGGACAATACGCTGCCCTTAATGGCCTTCTGGGAAACGTACTGAATGTCATATTCCGTCAACACCATTTGCCATCTGGCAATCCTGCCCGAAAGCGCTTGCTTCTCGAAGACGTACTTGATCGGATCCATCTTCGAAATTAGCATGGTTGTGTGATTAAGCATGTACTGTCGTAAACATTTGGTAGCCCAGGCTAGTGCACAACACGTTTTCTCCAGCATCGAGTAACGAGATTCACAATCTGTGAACTTTTTACTCAAATAATAAATGGCATGCTCCTTTCTGCCCGTCTCGTCGTGCTGACCGAGAACACACCCCATACTATTCTCAAGAACTGTCAAGTACATGATTAAGGGTCTTCCTGCCACTGGGGGTATCAAAATCGGAGGTTCCTGCAGATATTGTTTTATCTTATCAAATGCCTTCTGGCAATCCTCGTTCCAGATAATCGCCTGATCTTTCTTTATTAGTTTGAACATCAGTTCACACGTGGCCGTGAGCTGAGAGATAAACCTTGCAATGTAGTTTATTCTGCCCAGGAAACCACGAACTTCTTTTTCTGTTTTTGGCGCTGGCATATCTTGTATCGCTTTTATCTTCGCAGGATCAACCTCAATGCCTCTTTCACTCAAAATAAACCCCAGTAGTTTTTGTAACACCCTTCTAAACCCCACGGAAAATATATGCATAATCAGAGTAAAATTAACATGCATCCAAATAAAAAGGGCGTCACACAAAACTTGCACCACATCAAAACAATCTGTCATGCTCATTAATATTTCAATAAATAATCATGCTTTACAAAATTTCAGTTTGCATGCAGCAGCGGATTCATTAATGAGAATCCTTTAAAAGAAACATTTACTTTCATCATATAAAATCAACATCTCTGGGCACTAAGGCCAACATCTCATTATCCCAATTACTCCAAATATGAAAACATAACTTAGGTTACATAATGTAATCCTAAAACATAAGCAATCGATCCCCGTGTTACACTACCAGAGCATGACTCGACCCACAATTAATTACGAAACCGCTACACACGTAGCGACCTCGAACTACAAGCAGAACTTCATAAAGGCCTCCAGCAACCTAATCTGCAATGCCTCATAGAGCATTATAAAACAGCAGAAGGGTGAGAAATATTACCATAATAATCAAAGCATAAAATCATGTATATATAGGTATCCTATAACACATATTCACATTTCTCACCACACTTCATTCTCATAATCATAATCATATCACGTTCACACATATCAACATTATGAACATCCACAAGCACATCCCTTCATGCTTAATTTCACAATCATTCACAAGCACATTTATACAACAACAATATTATGCAATGTGACTCAACATATCCAATGCAACTCAATGCTATGCGGTACCGACTCACGTTATCTTTTTTCGGTTTTCACTCTAAACCGGGTCCACCCTTCTAGACCGATAACTCGTTATCATTTTTCGGTTTTTACTTTAAACCGGGTCCACCCTTCTAGACCGATAACAACCAAGCCCGTCCCCTAGGCTTCAAACCCACCCTTCTAGGTTTGGGACAAGCCACTAGTTTCCACGAAACTAACAGACATTGCCTCTTGACTGAATGATGCATGTACAATCAACCAATCACGATAAATGCACTTAAGACCGTTCCCGCGTCTTAATCCCATGCATTCGAATAATTCACCCCTTCGAGAATTTCATTATGATTGCACATACAACATATATCAAACATTTATCAATGTATTCATTTCTCCCATCATCATCATCATATTCAACAACAATGCACACATATCACATATGTTCCCATGCATTTACACAACAATCGCATACAAATATGCACTCACAATTCATTAGACAATACACATACATTCATCATTATATTCCCATGTATTCGAATAATTCACCCCTTCGTGAATTATATCATGATTGCACACACAACATATCATAATAATCATCAACGTATTCATAATTCAATACTATCACACAATGCACGCATATCCACGATATGTTCCCATGCATTTCTCACAATTATTAACGATGCACACATATCCACGATATGTTCCCATGCATCTCATACAATTATTAACAATGCACACATATCCGCGATATGTTCCCATGCATTATCCACAAATATTCACAATTCAATACAACATCATATTTAGCAAGCACTGCACGCATATCCATCATTATGCTCTCATGCATTCTTCATGTATTTTTAACATACAATCGCATATAAACAATATGCATCCACAACACATTTTTCATAGTATGTTTATTCTTTATCTCATGCCATCTCATACAAGGTGTACACATCACAATACCAATCATACAATTATAAGTTATGCACACATATTTCCACAATATCCTCCTGCATACTTATTACATAATTGTACACAACAATCAAACATTCACAAACTCATCAATTAATACACACATAATCATCATTATGTTCTCATGTATTTTAACCAATTACAATTAATCATTCATATCACAACTCTAGGATTCACGCCCGAAGGCTACCCACAGCACATGTTATCATAAGAGTTCACATACTCATTCATAACATAGAAGTATTAACCTATGCGAATCAACCAAACAATCATCATTTGGATAACACAGCAAAGAAAATATACTGCCACATTCGCCTTCATTCGCCTGGCGAACCCTCGCAGCGAACCTTCGCCTGGCCTTCGCCTAGCGAACTCTCTCAGCAAACATTCGCTAGGCTTCGCCTGGCGAGACCTCCCAGCGAGCCCAAGTCAGTAGCTACTGACTTCATTCGCCACCATTCGCCAGCACCTTCGCTATCCACCTTCGCTTGGCGAACTCGCCAGCGAAGTCCACTGGGATTTAATTATAATTATTCGCCAACATTCGCTAGGCTTCGCCTTGCGAGAGCCAGCGAACCTGCGCAGAACAGAATTCCCTTCTGTCTTCTCCCTCACCAATCCATCATCAACCCTCTCTTACACATCCAAACAGTACAAATAACATCAATACATGTTACTCGACTATTCTACGGCATTATTGCTCAGTTTCAACCGATTAAATCATCATTCTACTGATTAATCCAACATTTGCCCTAATTGGAAAGTGATGAAAAACATCCACAAACCCAAACCCAACATACATAATAGCATACAATGATTAAATAACAATGTTTCTCACCCTTACCTCGATTAATCGGAGCTTTGATGTTGGTTCTTGATGATCCTCCAAGTTTTCCCTTTTTCCTCTTCATTTCTCCTCTTCTTCTTTCTTTCTCTTTTCTTTCTTTCTTTCTATCTTTCTCTTTCTCTCCAATCCCCTTTTTATATCCTTTTATTTCTTTTCTTTTCTTTTCTCTCTATCATTTTCTTTCCATTATATTTACTTTCTCAAAACATCTATCAATCCATTAAACAAACATCTAATTATTCAAATAATTAGAATAATCCAAATAAATCAATTAATTAACACAATTAATTATTTAATGAAATTTGGGCTGTTACAACTCTCCCCCACTTTAGGAATTTTCGTCCTCGAAAATGTTATCTGATCCAAACAACTCTGGATAAGACTCTCGCATTCCAATTCTTCCAAACCCAATTCTCCCATAACTACTTCCACCAAAGGAACCTCTACACTTCGAAGTTGTTTCTTATCAACAACTAGAACTAGCCACGCCTCCGAAGTCAAATTCCCTCTCACTTGTAAACCATCCACCTGAATCAATGTACCTTTTCAACTTAGACATATGAACACCTCATGCAATCCTCTCAAGCGACAGCAGTAAAACAGTCTAACATGCTATCCGCCTCACGCTTCCGCTGCGCTACTCTGATACAGATCAACAAAACACAGGGTGCTCAAGAGACTTCAAGCTCGACCAACACCAATTACTACCATAACTCTCAAAACACGGCCTTACTTGGATTCTTTGATCGCTTCCATCGTCCCTTGCACGGTCTTTGATCCGAGTACAACACTCCCGTTGGACATGCAACAACATAAAGGAGTCATACCCTCTTACCCAACGAACTTCATACGATGTTGTTTCCGATACGAATTGGCAACAGTTATTGTAGGCAACTCCGTCAACGACAATTAACTACCCTTAGATCCATCTTGGTCCAACACACAAGCTCTCAACGAGTCCTCTTCATACTGGATATTTTTCTTCGTTTGTCCATGCCATTCACGGACGCTAGCCAGAGTTCATCTTCAACATGGCACCCAACCGCTTTCGTAATCTTTCCCATAATCTTAACGAAAAACTCGAGTTCCCATCTAACAGAATGATTCATCTTCACTGGTAGGCAACGAGTTACTCTTGTTAATCCATTCTTAACTATCCAAATCGGATCATACTTCCTCAAATTCATCAGAAAACCCGGCACAAGCCCATGGGAATACTATCCCATCCCACTCGAAATACTCAACAGTTGTATCAGATCCAACCATCTCTAATGTCCATACTTCAATTCCCAGCAAGTCTAATCAACATATACAAACTCAATCAATTCCTTCTCCATCTATGGCTATCCAAAACTATTTCTCAAATTCGGTCGCATCTTCCTAGTACCCGCACGGATACTCCATCTTTCTCGATGTACTTCTCACTGAGTACTCTTATCCAACTCACACTATTCAGAATACACACTTCATCACGACATCTCACAATACCATTTTCCTTAATCCGAAAATAAGCCTTCTGACTTTTATCCATTAAATTCAATTAATCTATCAACTCAACTCAGAATTCCGATTTCCTCGAACCTCATCAGAATACCAAAAGTCAATTTCAACATCCAAGGCTCAACTCCATAAGAAGTCTCTTCACAGGCCGAACTCATATCTGAATTTGCTTAATTGGTTCTAACTTCCTTACCATCTTCATTAGTGTATACCAAATTTCCCGATTCGATATCTTAGCTACCACTTGGTCTCATCCGAATGGTAATTTAACCAAAACCATACTCCTTCAGGATTTCCAATTACTTCGCTGTCTCATATTTGACTCTCTCTCAAATAAAACAAATACCTTAAGGTCAGTAACCATCTCAAATCTCAACTAAACAATTGAGGCTTCCAAACTCTGGTACAAACACACAACAGCAACCCACTCCAAATTACTTGTCAGATAATCCCTCTCTGTACTTTATATTGCCTTCAAGCATAACCAAAACTCATTAATGTTGTACTTAACACATCTCTTAATCATATCAACAAAGTATCTCAAAACACAACGACAATCCTGTCGGACTTGGCAAAACCAATACGCGAACTGTTGACAGCTTTCTCAAAACTCTTTGAACTTTCTTCACAGTAGTACATCACTGCCTCTTCCCCAATACTAATAACTCAAGTTCCCGACGCTCAACATGAACCCCTATACTCTCCGAACATATCCAAACACCATCGGTTACATAACCATTGACTCTCTCAATCAAGTGTGGAAAATCATTATACCAAACAGGCACTCAGCTGCGAACTCATGGTGATAACACAAACCGCACTCTCCGCGCTTACCATAACATCCAAACATTTTTCGCCAATAAATACATAATTCCATGTCACTACTTTCCCATCACATAGAGCACTGTAATATCTTCCAACGCTTCTAATCTTGCGTCATTCCGAATTACGGTTTTCCGTTACGACAAAATCACGGAAACAACCCTTCCACACTCAAAGGTCATCCAATACCTCTCCAACTCTTGAAATGCTTAAGGGTCCGATTATACCAACCATGTATTCCATATCTCATTTCCTTTAGTAATCACGAGAAGTCATTATCCACCCTTATACTTGACTCCACAATCTGTTGCCGTAACACACACACCAGACATAATTCTCAACACTACTCAATCAATCTTAATTCCTTGGCCACTCAAACAAACGTATAATATGGAGCTTCCAATATCTGATTATTCTCCGCAACTAAGTCGATCACAACTCAACTTCACGTCTTGGCTGTTTAACCCTTATCTTGTCAGGATAATTCTCAGACTACCACAATCAAACGGTAAACCGACAACTCCTCCACTTCCATCAATACTCAATATTTCCATCGAAATCAAACATCTCATCACTGTCCTACACCGACTCATCAAAACAACTCTCAAGTGCTCGGCTTTACTCAAGACGATTCACTGCACCACACCATCTAAGCTTGCAAGACACATCTATCCCATCCAACACAATCCCAACTACTATCAACAAGAGATTAAGGGTGATCAGTTCCTCAATTTGTCGATAGACAGCCGAAACCATAATGGGGCATAGACTATCTTTACCAAACCACAAGAGTGTTAACCACCCACTGAGCTACAACTTCTACACCTGCAGCATCTTGGAGAAGCACAACTTCTCCCCCACTTAGATCATTCCCACTTCTCTAGACAAGGTTAAGCAACAACATGTATCGACAGTGTTTTCACACACATGTCGCATACAAGGGAACAAATAACATTAGACAACTTGGCCGGACGGACCGACCTGCTCTGATACCACTCATGTAACACCCTTCTAAACCCCACGGAAAATATATGCATAATCAGAGTAAAATTAACATGCATCCAAATAAAAAGGGCGTCACACAAAACTTGCACCACATCAAAACAATCTGTCATGCTCATTAATATTTCAATAAATAATCATGCTTTACAAAATTTCAGTTTGCATGCAGCAGCGGATTCATTAATGAGAATCCTTTAAAAGAAACATTTACTTTCATCATATAAAATCAACATCTCTGGGCACTAAGGCCAACATCTCATTATCCCAATTACTCCAAATATGAAAACATAACTTAGGTTACATAATGTAATCCTAAAACATAAGCAATCGATCCCCGTGTTACACTACCAGAGCATGACTCGACCCACAATTAATTACGAAACCGCTACACACGTAGCGACCTCGAACTACAAGCAGAACTTCATAAAGGCCTCCAGCAACCTAATCTGCAATGCCTCATAGAGCATTATAAAACAGCAGAAGGGTGAGAAATATTACCATAATAATCAAAGCATAAAATCATGTATATATAGGTATCCTATAACACATATTCACATTTCTCACCACACTTCATTCTCATAATCATAATCATATCACGTTCACACATATCAACATTATGAACATCCACAAGCACATCCCTTCATGCTTAATTTCACAATCATTCACAAGCACATTTATACAACAACAATATTATGCAATGTGACTCAACATATCCAATGCAACTCAATGCTATGCGGTACCGACTCACGTTATCTTTTTTCGGTTTTCACTCTAAACCGGGTCCACCCTTCTAGACCGATAACTCGTTATCATTTTTCGGTTTTTACTTTAAACCGGGTCCACCCTTCTAGACCGATAACAACCAAGCCCGTCCCCTAGGCTTCAAACCCACCCTTCTAGGTTTGGGACAAGCCACTAGTTTCCACGAAACTAACAGACATTGCCTCTTGACTGAATGATGCATGTATAATCAACCAATCACGATAAATGCACTTAAGACCGTTCCCGCGTCTTAATCCCATGCATTCGAATAATTCACCCCTTCGAGAATTTCATTATGATTGCACATACAACATATATCAAACATTTATCAATGTATTCATTTCTCCCATCATCATCATCATATTCAACAACAATGCACACATATCACATATGTTCCCATGCATTTACACAACAATCGCATACAAATATGCACTCACAATTCATTAGACAATACACATACATTCATCATTATATTCCCATGTATTCGAATAATTCACCCCTTCGTGAATTATATCATGATTGCACACACAACATATCATAATAATCATCAACGTATTCATAATTCAATACTATCACACAATGCACGCATATCCACGATATGTTCCCATGCATTTCTCACAATTATTAACGATGCACACATATCCACGATATGTTCCCATGCATCTCATACAATTATTAACAATGCACACATATCCGCGATATGTTCCCATGCATTATCCACAAATATTCACAATTCAATACAACATCATATTTAGCAAGCACTGCACGCATATCCATCATTATGCTCTCATGCATTCTTCATGTATTTTTAACATACAATCGCATATAAACAATATGCATCCACAACACATTTTTCATAGTATGTTTATTCTTTATCTCATGCCATCTCATACAAGGTGTACACATCACAATACCAATCATACAATTATAAGTTATGCACACATATTTCCACAATATCCTCCTGCATACTTATTACATAATTGTACACAACAATCAAACATTCACAAACTCATCAGTTAATACACACATAATCATCATTATGTTCTCATGTATTTTAACCAATTACAATTAATCATTCATATCACAACTCTAGGATTCACGCCCGAAGGCTACCCACAACACATGTTATCATAAGAGTTCACATACTCATTCATAACATAGAAGTATTAACCTATGCGAATCAACCAAACAATCATCATTTGGATAACACAACAAAGAAAATATACTGCCACATTCGCCTTCATTCGCCTGGCGAACCCTCGCAGCGAACCTTCGCCTGGCCTTCGCCTGGCGAACTCTCTCAGCAAACATTCGCTAGGCTTCGCCTGGCGAGACCTCCCAGCGAGCCCAAGTCAGTAGCTACTGACTTCATTCGCCACCATTCGCCAGCACCTTCGCTGGGCGAACCTTCGCTATCCACCTTCGCTTGGCGAACTCGCCAGCGAAGTCCACTGGGATTTAATTATAATTATTCGCCAACATTCGCTAGGCTTCGCCTGGCGAAGCTTCGCCTTCGCTCGCCTGGCGAGAGCCAGCGAACCTGCGCAGAACAGAATCCCCTTCTGTCTTCTCCCTCACCAATCCATCATCAACCCTCTCTTACACATCCAAACAGTACAAATAACATCAATACATGTTACCCGACTATTCTACGGCATTATTGCTCAGTTTCAACCGATTAAATCATCATTCTACTGATTAATCCAACATTTGCCCTAATTGGAAAGTGATGAAAAACATCCACAAACCCAAACCCAACATACATAATAGCATACAATGATTAAATAGCAATGTTTCTCACCCTTACCTCGATTAATCGGAGCTTTGATGTTGGTTCTTGATGATCCTCCAAGTTTTCCCTTTTTCCTCTTCATTTCTCCTGTTCTTCTTTCTTTCTCTTTTCTTTCTTTCTTTCTATCTTTCTCTTTCTCTCCAATCCCCTTTTTATATCCTTTTATTTCTTTTCTTTTCTTTTCTCTCTATCATTTTCTTTCCATTATATTTACTTTCTCAAAACATCTATCAATCCATTAAACAAACATCTAATTATTCAAATAATTAGAATAATCCAAATAAATCAATTAATTAACACAATTAATTATTTAATGAAATTTGGGCTGTTACAGTTTTCCAGACCGTACTCTGAAAGTACACTTGTTAGGATTCAGCCTCAACCTGAATTTCCTAAGCCTCTAAAAAAGCTTCAGCAAATTGACCAGATGTCCCTCCTCCGTTTGGGACTTCGCAATCATGTCATCAACATAGACTTCAATCTCATGATGAATCATATCATGAAACAAAGTAACCATAGCTCGTTGGTAAGTGGCCCCTGCGTTCTTCAGACCAAAAGGCATTACCTTGTAGCAAAATATTCCTCAAGGTGTAATAAACGTAGTTTTCTCCATGTCCTCCGGCGCCATCTTGATCTGATTGTAGCCGAAGAAGCCATCCATGAATGAGAATACGGAGAAATGAGTTGTATTGTCAACCAACACATCAATATGAGGGAGCAGGAAATCATCTTTAGGGCTCGCCCTATTCAAATCCCGATAATCAACGCACATTCGCACCTTACCGTCCTTCTTCGGTACAGGCACTATGTTGGCGACCCACGGAGGGTAAGTAGTGACCGCTAAGAAGCCAACATCAAGCTGTTTCTGCACTTCTTCTTTGATCTTAATGGCCGTATCTGGTCGTGTCCTTCTAAGCTTCTGCTTAACGAGAGGACAATCTTCTCGCAGCGGCAAGTGATGGACCATGATGTCAGTATCAAGTCCGGGCATATCTTCGTATGACCAAGCAAAGATGTCACTATACTCTCTCAGCATCTCGACTAATTTCTGCTTGACGTCACTCTGCAATGCAGCCCCTATCCTGATGTTCCTGACAAGTTCTCCAGAACCCAGATTCACAATCTCAATCTCTTCCTCGTGAGGCAGAATAACTTTCTCTTCTTGTTTCAACAAGCGGGCCAACTCTTCAGGAAGGTCTTCGTCTTCATCAATCTCTTCTTCGGCTTGATAGATCGTGCAATCGAAGTCGAAGTGAGTCGTAGAAGGTCCAGAGTCGACGTCATCTACTATGTGGATCCTGCAATAACAAGGGTTAAGCTTAAAACAAGGATATGCAGGTTAGCATAAACCCTATTGCCATTTTATTGTTTTTCAAAACAAATATAAAACAAGAATAACAGGGATCACAATATTTGAATGCGAAAAACCGCCTTTTGATTTATTGGTAAAATGCATGTACATAACCAAACAAGGCCCTGACAATAAAACCACTATGCCCCGGGTAGGACATAGGGTTGTACAATGATTGGAGAAAGTAAATCATTACTCTTTGCCTGTCACTTGGATGGCATCCCTGAGGGACCAGTTGGTGAGGCTCTGGCCTGGTTTGCTTGGCTGGATCCAAGAGTCTAGGCCGCAATCGCTGTCTTCGCCGTCTTTAGACACTGCGTTGACACTTTCGAATATTACTCCGCCGCTTGTAAACTAGATCGGCCCTTTACCTCGCGACGCACTATGAGAAGAGGAGGCTTCAACCGCAGGAGAGTATCCTAACCCAAACTTGTCCTGTTTGTTAGGTATTTCTAGAATCTGCCCTCAGCCTGGGGTAGATCCAGCTTGAACAACGGCACGAGCTTCCTTGAAGGAAGAGAGAGTCATCTCTGGTTTTTCAGTGATTACAGGAGCCACGTTCTTGACTTTAATAGCTTCGAACGCCTGACATACGGTTTTGTGGATTTCCCCATCCATCTCAACATACTTGAAAGACGACAAATGGCTCACCATTATGTCTTCCTCGCCACAAACAGTTATGATGCTGCCTCCGACAGCATACTTGAGCTTCTGGTGCAACGTGGAGGTCACGGCGCCAGCAGAATGGATCCCTTGCCGGCCTAAGAGACAGCTGTAGGCTGGCATGATGTCCATAATGTAGAAGACTGCGTCGAAAGTTTCCGGCCCGACTTAGATTGGCAGAGTTACCTCTCCAAAGACATGACGCTTGGTCCCATCGAAAGCCTTCACAACCAAATCACTGGGTGTGCAGATCAATCCTCGAGTAACTAACTTCATCAATGCTTTATTAGGAAGAACATTAAGCGATGACCCTGTGTCCACCAACACATGAGACATAATCGTTCCCGTACACTCTATCGAGATGTGCAGGGCGCTGTTGTGGTTTCTTCCCTTCGGAGTCAGCTCCAGGTCAGTGAACCCTAACCCGTTTCCAGCATTCACGTGGGCTACGACCCCTTCCAACTGGTTGACCGATATTTCCTGCGGTATATATGTGGCATTCAAAACCTTTAACAGTGCGTTGCGATGTGACTCCGAACACAGCAACAAATTCAGGATGGAGATTTTCAAGGGTGTTTGATGGAGGTGATCCACGATCTTGTAATCACTCTTCTTGATCAACCTCATGAACTCTTCAGCGTCCTTAACAATTAAGTCCTTCTCTACCCCACGAGGGGTTTCCTCAACGACTTTACTCTTTCCCTTATCAGTTATTTCAGCTTTGTCCGCTTTGTCCGCCACAATCTCAGGTGGAGCAAATACCCTTCCGCTGCGCGTGATTCCGCCAACTCCCACTAGGTTATCCACAGACCTCCCAAATGGTTCTAGTTCCAACTTCTGTCCGTTACAGTAAACGTCTGCCCCATAATGCCACGGGACAGCGTTGGTGCTTTCAAAAGGTATCGGTCCAGCCTTGGTGATGGTAATTGTGGGAGGTCTGGGTGCAGAAATGGTTATCATCTGGCGAGGGATGGTGATGGTGGCAACCTCATCATCTTGCTTCAACATTACCTCTCCAGATCCACATTCGGCCCTTCGGCTAAACTCCAAGATTCCTTCGGTCATCAGACTCTGAATCCCCTCTATCAACTGTTCACATCCATCAGGACGAGTCACACAACCTATACACAGTTCTCCACAGCTCGGAAAGACGCCTCTCTTCATCAGCTTGGCTTTAATGAAGCTAAGCGGTGTCTTCAAATCCCTGACGTCAGTCAACACATCCAAATTCTCGTCTTCAATAATGGCATTCACCCCACCTCCCCTATGATTCGGCATAGGGTTCTTCATGACATTTGGCACATTATCTGAGAAATTGATGATCTTAGCATCCACCATATTCTGCACCTTGTGCTTGAAGGCTTTGCAATTTTCTATCGTGTGGCCTGGTGCCCCCGAGTGAAACTCACATGTTGCATTCGCACCATAACCTGGAGGAGGTGCCCCTGTCAAGGAGCTAGGGTTCTCTTCTGGATTAACTGCAACTGAAGCAGAGTTTGTAATAGCTGAGCATAGGACATGGGCGGTGTCTCGAGGTGACGGCTTGACAGAGGTGCCCTGTTTTGATACTTTATGTACCCTTGCTGATTCGGTTGCTGCTGTTGCTGTGGCTGGGGTTGTTGGACAGCAGGGATGGTTATGCTAGCCACCTACTGGCGCTGGCCTTTACCTTTCCTTCGAGCATTAGACACGGAGCTCGTCTCTCCTTCCCGCCTTCTGCCACCATACGGTTTCTTTCCTCCTTCAGCTGAGGCTAGATCGATACCTTGAATTTTCCCCAGTTTGATCCCATTTTCAACGTGCTCGCCCGTGATGATGAGATCTGAGAAGCTTCCAGACATACCGCTGACCAATTTCTCGTAATAAACCCCTGGGAGGGTGGCTACAAACATTTCAACAAGCTCCCGTTCAACCATCGGCGGTTGAACTCTAGCTGCCAATTCACGCCACCGCTGGGCATATTCTTTGAACCCTTCGTTGTTCCTTTGTGACAGGTTCTGCAACTAAACCCGGTTCGGAGCCAAGTCACTGTTATATTGGTAATGGTGCACGAATGCCTCAGCAAGTTCCTTCCACGTGCGCACACTGGTAGGCTCCAAACTCATGTACCATTCCAAGGATGGCCCGGACAAACTATCCTGAAAGAAGTGCATCAGCAACTTCTCGTCTTCAGAGTGAGCGGACATCTTTCGGTAGTATGACCTTAGGTGGACACGAGGGCAGGTGGTGCCCTTGTACTTCTCAAAGTCGGGGACCTTGAATTTAGGAGGCACCTTGAAATCAGCAATCAATCCCAATTTAGACATGTCGACACCCATGGTGTTCAGGTTCTCGAAATTCCTCATTTTGTCCTCGAGTGCTTTAAAGCTCAGGCGTGCTTCAGCAGTCAGCTCTCCTTCAACACCTTTATGGGAGAACAAATCTTCCTGACGGTCTTCTAACCATGGCTGAGGCCCATACAGGTTTCCAACACCTGTGTTGCCGTTGCCCAGTCCAACATTGACATTAGCTTCAAAATTCCTATTACCGACGCCAGTCGTATTACCATTGAGCCCCATGTTAGCGATCACATTTCCGTTACCACTACCGTTACCCCCGGTCACGGGGATGCCATTCTGAGGAGTTTCAACAGGTGGAGGGGTTGGAACATTCCTACCATGGAGTACACCATTGCTGTCAACCCTTGAGATCAGTGGCTGGACCAATGTTCTGAGCTGGTCTTGGCCGTTGGCAACCACTTGCATGAGCTCCATGAAGCGGTCCATCCTCTCTCGGAGCTCCTGAACGTCAGTCTGCACTTGTTCCATTGCTCTAGCTTGATTTGCTCTGGTCGGATAGCGGTGGATTGGTCTTTGATCAATCCTGGAGCAACCTACATACACAAAGGGTTAGAAAAAACGACAAAGTGCTCGTTATGCAAATGCTTCATGCAAATGCAAACGTGTGTCTGTGCGTTAGGGAGATTTCTCCCTGATCCTAGTGCCTGAGTGTCAGTGCTGATAATAAGAAGTCTGAGTCCAGTCATGGAAATAACATCTCATATATATAAAGAAAGCCCATCAAGGCGGTACACAACGTCACCGAGTACAAGCAGAATCAATAGCATGACCTCGACCAACAAGCCTGGTGATGGTCAGCATACAACAATGATCAAAACAAAAGGATTACAAATATAGTCAAGCACGGTCGCGGGCGCGGAACTCTTCTAACAGATTCCTCGTTTCTGGATGATCAGGCCGAGTGAGCAATCCTTCGACGAGTAACTCCCTCTGCGTAATAGTGTACTGAAGACCTTCAACTGAGTCTTCCCATGCTCCTTCGCCGAAACAATCTTCTAACTTCCGCTTCTTGGATTCACACGTCTGTTTGCGCTCCTTCAGGTTAGCAAAAGCCTTGTTTAGCAGGCCTTCAGCGGCATATCTGCGAGCGGTTTCTTCATCAAACCTCTTCTCACTAGCCTTCACCTGGGCTTTCAACTTGGAGATCTGCTGTTTCAGTTTATCCTCCCGTTCCTTGCCGTTGGCTAGGGTGGCCTTCCAATGCTGATTAAACTTGGATATTCTCCAGTACGCTTCATCCAAGTGCTGCTTCTTAGTGGCCAGTACGTCATTGATAGCTTTGAAGTCCCGACCCAAATGCTCGCGCTCAGTCATCTGTTTAGTCAAATTCGTCCCTAACTGATTCACCAGCTCTGTTTGCCTCTTGAAGGAATGGATGGCTTCGCTTCTCTCGCTCCTGAGCTGAGCCAATTCTTTCTCCAGTTCTTCATTTGCCTTCTTCAGCTCATCTCTCTCAGCTAACACCGGATTATGCTGCTGAATAGGCACGGTGGTGGGCTCTTCAATCACCGGAGGGCTTTCTGGCTGGGGAGGTGGAAACGGCATCACTATAATGTCTGCTCTGGCTCTGATCCAGGTCACATACGGAGCGTAGGCTTGGCTATTACTTTTCCCCCGCAACGGCTCTCCCCGCTTACAGATACCGTTCCAAGCATGCCAAAGCTTAGATAACATATCCCCCTCTAGAAGACCAGTGAGGTACAGAGATTCCTGAACCTCTTCATCCTTCGGCAGAGCTCTCAAAGTATAAGCAAACTGTCGGACCAGCAGAGATGGATTATAGTTGATACAGCCCTTCCTGCCTATCAAAGGCACATTCGGAAACCCACTGCAACTGAAGATAATCTCAGTACCCAACCTATCTCTATCAAACCAGGCAATATCCTCCGCTGGCAGACTCATTAAGCGCTCAGACCACTCAGCTGTGGCTGCAGACGAAGCAAAGGGACCCTTCTTGGGTAGGTGACTATCAAGCCATTTATAGAGCAGGGGCACACAGCACGAGACATTCTTGCCTCTTCTGTTCTCGTTTTTATAGTGGACGGAATGATAGACATCTCCAATCAAGGTAGGGACTGGATTCCCGGCTGCAAAGATGTGAAAGGCGTTGAAGTCTACAAAGTCAGGCATATTAGGGAACAGAATGATGTCGTATATGCAAAGAGCAAGAATAGCGTTGAACACGATCCAACATCCGTCTTTGGCGCACTGCTGGGCTTTTCCCACTAAGAACTGCAAGGAGAAACCAGGAACCCTGTTAGACAAGACCAACTTGGAGGCATCCAGATGAAGTGAAGGGGCTAGACTAGCCAGATTAGGCACAACATCCATATGAACAAAGGGCATCTGACTCTTGATACACACGCCTAACAAATCAACATACTCCTCTAGTGTGGGTGCGAGAATGAAGTCAGAGAAAGTAAAGCATCTCAAAGGAGGATCGTAGAACTGCAGCAAGGCGTGCAACCCATTCAACTCAAACACAGAAGGTTTACGAACCAAGCCGAGCAGTTTCCCATAAGCCTTTCTAAATTCACCTCTCACAGAATCATCTGCCAAAGCAATTAAACCAATCAGCTGAACAACATCAGGAGTGGGGAGCTTGTATGCCACAGTCTTCCTCAGAGAACCCATACTAGCACAACAGACGACAAGAAAACCTGAACCGGGGGAAACGGTACCTGCAACACAGACACACGTTAATGATATGCAAATGAGTATGCAAAGCAATGCAAAATGCAATCATGCAGCAGGAGATCAAGACGGTTGTGCTATTGAGGAGATGAAGGTGAAGATTCTGTATCAACAAAACCATAATACTGCTCTGTCAGGAACAACCATTATCTCTGATAAGAAGAAAACCCTGGTATCGGACCATAAATCTGCTCTGTCGAGAACAATACGCATCTGATGATGAGATCCTCTGATCCCAACCATAAACCTGCTCTGTCAAGAACAAATGCACATCTGATGATGAGAACCTCTGATACCAACAAAACTGATTCACTGTCAAGAAAACCAGGTAGTCTGAAGGTTAAGGTTTCCTGCAACAAACCCGACCCTGCTCACAGGTATGGACCTAATCTGACACAAGTTCGGCATCCTATGCGGTCATCAGCGTCACAGACATTCAAGAGGGGTGATACGATACCCAGAAGGTGTGGCATCACCGTCTCTTGAAGCGGCCTCACTTAGCTGAATCCCAAAATGATCGGTCCCCAGAGTCGACAATCCTCCAAACCAACATCCCCTCAGGCCCAAAGGGCCGGAAAAGAAGTAAACCGGGAGAACCTCGTCTGAGCGTGGATTTCATGAGACACTAGTGCCTGCAAAGCAAGCACGCGCCCACTAATTTCCACAACTAATGCTAAGTACGCTCAAGTCTAGGTCTGGCTTCTCACTCATCAGAATGCCCCTCCCACAACAACACAGATAATCATATCATACTAAAAATAAAGTGCGTGAAATAAAATGCGATAAATAAACACAACCCAACAAGTAATCATACAAGCGCTAGGATTGACTCTCGCAGGGGACGTTGGATCCCCAAACTGACTCGCATAAGGGACGTTGGATCCCTAGGAAACTATCAGGTCCCCAGCAGAGTCGCCAGCTGTCCCCGGCAAAACAGAAGAGTCGCCACCTTTCGTTATTTATCCCTCAGAACGGGAAAGGAAACGATCGGAAAAACCTGACGAAAAGGTATAAGACAAGGTCGTCGCAACCGTTGTCTGGGTTCGGGAGTCGGTTACGCAAGGGGAAGGTATTAGCACCCCTCACGTCCATCGTACTCGATGGGATCCATGCTTGTTGCGTTTATCTGACGGGTTGGTTTTATCTATCTACCTATCAAGGCTGGTCTGAAAAATAAAAGAAAATGACTCGACAAAGCGTCGCACTTTATGCCTACGTATTCTCATCAGATAATGAGAAATCAGAGTCAACGTAGTTCGGCTAACTACGGGTTACGGGGAAGGTGGTTCGCCAATACATCAGTATTGTGCCTACGTACTCTCAACAGACATGAGAGATCAGAGCTTACGTAGTTCGGGAAAATACGGATTACGGGAATTCAGATTCATCTATTTTATCGAGTAGGGTTAACAAACAGTTCCAGCAGTTGGATGTACACAACTCGACCCTTGGAGACTTATGCGTTACCGTTTGCGGTAGAACTGGGAGTTAATGACACTCTTTTCTTCAGAAAAGTTTCCTTTGACTTATGGGCCCACGGGGCAAAAAGGTTTGAAGTTTGTTTTCTGTCTTTTACGGAAGAACTGTTTTTTATGGATGTTTGCAACCAATATCGCACTAGAGACTATGACCTGAGAGTGAATGCGTCGCATGTCACCCAAAGGGTGCCATACTAAACATCCAGATTGTTGAAAAGAAACTCTCCAACAATCCTTCCTCAGATAGCTTAAGGCTCGTAACGTACGACGTCAGTTAACCTTTATTACTGTATTTTAAATTGTTTTGAGATGAGAAGAGAGAACAGGCTCAACTAGGGGGAGACTATCTAGTCCTATTGTTGTCATGCCAAGGATTCATCCTATGGTTGAGGTTTGAAACAGGGAACTCCTAGAAGTTATCATGCATAGGTTTCAACCTAAAGTTCTAATCATCACTTCCTTATCAAAGGAAGTGAGATTCCTAGGGGATCATGTCAATGATAAACAGAAACAGATAAAGCCTCAGCTTAAACAGTAAACAGTAAATGATTGTAAAATGCATGCAATGCAAGTGAGGGAGGAAATGTGTGTGGGGCATCAGCCTCCACAAGCTCATCTCAACCTCAAGCCAGATATGAATAACTGCAATCATACAGAAGAAATAACATGCAATCAAGCAAACACAATAAACCACATAGGCAAGGGAGCTAGGCTCTACCGAATACCCGCAAGCAAAGCCATACAGTAAAAATACAAGCAGAGGGAGCAACTCAACCTCTAGTGCAATCATGCTCCTAGCTTACATCAGTCTAGATATGGACTTATTCTAATGCATCAAGCAAATCAAACAAGTCACATCAATACAGTTGCACAGAAAGTAAACAGACAAGAAAAGAGAAAGCAGATCAACCACTCCACAGCTTCACAGCAAAGCTTCTCTGACATTAGTTCAGTCCTCAGTCTGTAACTGTTCTTCAAGGCTCTCTTCTTCAATAGCAAGTATCAACTTGCTTCTCTAAGATTCCAACACATCAGCATAAATATCAACTTATCCTTCTTCTTCAAGCTTCAGCTCCAAAGTAGACTCCACCTTCAGGCTTCAATCCCAATAGCAAGTATCAACTTGTCCCATCAGGCTCTCAATGCATCAAACACAAGTATCAACTTGTTTTTCATCTTCTTCAAGCTTCAGCTCTTCATTTGATCTCAACTGGATTCCCTTTACCAGTGTCAACTTGCTCATATTGGTCTTCAAGCTTCAGCTCCCATGGCAGTCTTCAAACACTGGGAAGTAGCAACTTCTAGCACCTCCAATCTTCTAGAAACGAGCTCCACCCTCTAGCAAGAAAGATTCATCTGACAAGAGCAAGGTTTGGATGGTGGACAGTAGAGTGAAGACCAAAGGTCACCACTAAGAACTCCATCATAAGAGAAAGGAACCCTCAAAGGTTCTACCAACTTGTGAAGAGCCACACATCCTACCAAAGGAGGGATAAGGCCTTCACAAGGGGACCTTATATCATAGGGAGGAATGAAAGTGATCAACACCTTCCATGTTTATGAAAGAAGAGAATCTATCTAGAAGCTTTGCCTGCAAACCCTAATCTTAACACCTAAACAACACTACACCAAAAGAAGGGAAATCTTCACATCTAAGCTTCTTCAAGCACTCCATAGTAGCCCTAAGCTTGTCTTCAACATCATCCAAGAGCCAGCAAAGCAAAACCCTGATCTAAGGGAACTAAAGAAATCACTCTAGTTGAATTAGCAAGTTAGGATCACCTAAAACTTAGTAATAAAGTTAATCCTAACTAAAATACTAAAACCAATTGTAAAATCCTACCAAAATAACTATGGGAACTTAATTCAATCATGAATCTACCATATAAAATCCAGGGGTTGAATCATCCACCAAGTCCTAGAAATAAAACCTACATCACAAGGTATTAAGCATAAACCCTAAAACTAGAGCACCTAAAGTTTCAACTTAAAACTACCACCTAATTTCATCACAAAAATGTGATAAAATTACTAGGGGAACATGCATATCTATGCTAGCTACACAAAAAAAATCAAGTCAAGAATCATCACCAAATAATCAAACCAAATTCAGCAAGACAAGGTATCACCCATGGCCATTTTAATATCAATTAATATTCAAAAAATGCAAATAAAATCACAAATGCATGAATTCCTAATATTTTTAATCTACGAAATTCTAGATTCAATCATGAATCAGCGGAAAAAGTTTGGAATTAATTGAGTTAATTTCCTATTTTTTATGAATTAATTTCTAAGTCATATGAAATAATGAAAAATAAAAGAAAATAAAAGAAATTAATAAACATGCGTGGCAGATAGCAATCCAACGCAGTTCAATTCTCAGAGTGGGCCAAAAAGGGGGTGTGGATAACAATCTGAGTCTTAAGCCCAAAACACCAATTAAATGAAACGGTGTGTTTCATCTGGATATCTCTCTTCAGAGTTGAGATGCAATCGTGGCCCTCCATTGCTCGCCTGAGTCCAAGGTCAAACCCTCATCCAACGCCTGCAGTGCATCGTCTCCATTTGAACTCAGTTTGGGGGGAAAACACAGACGGTGGCCTGAACAGTGGCACCACCGTCTTTTCCGGTGAGACAACCTCCACAATTCATCAAAACTTCACCAACCATACATCTTCTTGTCTAGAATTCAATGCTGATCAAGAATCTCAACTCCAAATCATCTAAATCCTTCTCTAACTCAAAACACGATAACATTTTTAGAATTCATCCAAATCTTGAATCTCACCATTCTCCAAATTAAAGGTACTAATGTAACCCTCACCCTTCATTGATCAATTTCCACTATCCCATCTTGATTATTCCTTCGAGAATCTTGAGATATCAGCCTCAACAGAAAATGATCACACACCTATTTTGTCTCTAATTCACCAATTTCTGATCTTAAATCCAACTACATGTTGCAAGGATCCTAACCACATATAGAGTGCTAACTATCTCCTCCTAAATCATGCATAAGAGTGAACTGTACCAACCTGAGTTCAGAGAGGTAACAGAGATGGTTTTTGATCACTTCAACTTCCAAGATGATGCAGACACACTCCAAATTCACTCCTAAAGCCTTTGCACACCTTGATTTGGCTTGATTCTTCCTTGAACTCAAAACCCAATTCTCACTTGCACCTCTGAAAATTCAATGGCTTTCTCTGCAACCAGCTTCAATTCCTTCCAAAAAAATGAACTGAATTCACTCAATGACTTATATAGAAGTGATTGGGATTGTCTAGAACTTTCTGGAATCATCCAAATGAGATTTTGGATTTTCAAAATCTCTTCAAAATATCATCCATGGAAGTCACTATTCTGACTCCCTTTGGGCATGGCTATGCTTGTAATCAACTTCTCATGAGATATTGAATGAGTTTGATGTGTTATTTTCCTTGTTTGCAAGCCAAAGGTGTGAGTTGGATATGTTACTTCATCATGAAGAAATGAAATGGAATGGTATGAAAATGACCTCAAATCAAAATTATAACATTGCCATTGTTTCTAAAATCATTTTTTCAATCAATTTGACCTATTATTTTGCCTCATTTGGTCACAAAATGAATTATTTGAATTTTTGGCCATTAAATCCTTTTAATTCTTTCTTTTTTCCAAAATTTCTTGAACCAAGTCTCTCCTTGAGCCATTTCAATGCCTCCTTGATGCATGGTCAAGGTTAAAATCCCATTTTGAGCAACTTTCTAGTTGAACAAAATTTCATTTGAGGCCTCTAAGTTGGTGAAAATAGCCTATGATTACAAATGACCTATAATCACCAAATGTCCAAAATACCCTTGACTTGTCTAAGCCATAAGTTGAGTTCTACAAATCCTATCAAGGACTTCTAGTACTCTCTAGAAATATAAGAGGATAAGGAACAACATTCATGTTGATCAAAAGTTCATAGGACTCATCCTTCTAGGGCAAAAGTGTCATTGAAGTTGGGTAACTTTCAAGCCCCAAATTCACATACCTCAGATGACTTGTAACTTGTCAAAGCCATAACTTGAGTTCTACAAATCCTATCAAGGACTTCTAGAACTCAAATTAAAGCTAAGATCATGATCTACAACAATCATGTTAGGGTCAAGATGAGATGAAGGTCACATCTTGAGCTAAATTGCCTTGAAGACAGGGGTTAAACTAGGGGATTTTACACTGTCAAGTCTTAGAAACCCTAGCCTGAAACTTCTCAAACTCTTCAATAATGATGAGTTAACCTTGGAATCATCCTTATAACATCTCAGTGTATCAATCCATGATCACATGGCTCTTGGATTAGGTCTCAACCTTCTATAAATCATCAGTTGACTTAGGGTTGACCCAATCAAACCCTAGTTGCACCACTCATGGCTGAGCCTTCTTAACCTGCACAATGACCTATCTAGGCTTCAAAGTGATCTTCAAAATTTCTCATGAGCTCTCTCAAGACCTCAAGTCCATCTTCATGGCCTCAGAATCATCTGATGGTCTTCCCCATAACTCTCAAGTTAGGAGACCTACACACTTGGCTTCAATCACTCTCTCTGAGGATCTTTTAACTTCCCTGACAAGGATATCAACCCTTGAACACATGAATAACCTTCTTAGCTCTTGATTGGTAATCATACCTCTTGATCTCCTGCATACATGTCAATGAAATGAAAATGATAATGCTAGTGTGCATGAAATGAAACATAAGCTAGGTAAAGAAATGTTGGGCAAATTTTGGGGTGCAACACGATCGCCCGGGGGCGAGAACAAAGAGGAAGCAGGCTTACGCCTAAACGGGAAGGAACTCAGGACACACACGCAAGAACCTAAGACGTAGGAGCGAATGTGTTGCATGTCACCCAAAGGGTACCATACTAGACATCCTAGACGATTGAGAAGAAACTCCTAAACTGTCATTTCCTACGTATCTAACGATACAGCTCACAACACTTGACGGTTGCCTGAAGACTTGAATAAGATGAAAGATGATGATGTTGAACGAAGCGGCTCCGTTGGCTCTCGACGTGCGTGTAAGCTCCATTCCAATCTTCTCCTCTCTGGATCCTTTATGAGGATGCTCGAATCAGGACAATGTAACGCTTAGACCGTCATGGTTCGACTTATACGAGAAATCGAACTCTAAGAGGTAGCGTATTGATGTCCGTGTCAAAGACAAGATAGAGAAATGATATCGACAATCATTCTCCAATTGAATCGTGTCACACGGCCAGCCAACAATAAAATCGAAGATAAACTTGGATAGGAAACGAGAATAGGAGAGAAATCCAACGACAAAATGGAAATAATATGCTACTCCTAAATACGGCAATTAAATTCTACTAGAAAATATTCTAAAAAAATTAAAAGGAAATTGCATATGAAAATAGCATAAAAACAATTCTATCTAAATCCCTAATATCCTAAAGAAAATAGAAGTTCTATATTAAAATCTATAATATTCTATAATTTGCTATAAAGAAAATAGAGTGAAAAAACTATACTAAAGTCTATATAATACCCTATAAGAAAATAGAATTAAAATCTATATTAAATCTATGTTCTATACTATGCTAATAATATTCTAAGACTATGAACTATAATCCCTAAGGAAAATAGGAAAAATAAAATCTACACTATTACAATCAATCATCCAATACAAGGGAAATTGAAAATAAAAGGGGAGGGGGGTACAACCTGCAGACTTGGGGTAAATGCAGTGAAAAACAGCCACTCTGGGCCCCGCCTACAATACAACAATTCAGAAAAACTAAAGAAAAATAAATGGCCATGGGGGGTGCGCTGGGAAATTGGAGGTGTGCTCAGAAAACGTTGGGCCCAGCCCAACAACAAAAACCAACATCCACACAAAAAAAGAAAAAAAGGGGGCGGGGGGTGTAAGCTTGGGACGTGAAGGGTGTATGGATCCAAACCCAAAATTGGGCCCTAAGGCCCACACACCAACTAAACCTCTGGAACCCTAGCAATTCTCCTTCCTCTCTCTCGGCTTCTGATCGCGACTTTCTATGTCTAATACAACCTAACTGCAAGTGCACAGTCTATCGCGTAGTAATAAAAGATATCGATCCCAAAAGGACTCGTAATCAAACTAGTGTTCTCGGGAGTTACTATGTTTAGCTAGGTAGACAATGTTTGAGGGAATAATTTCTATCACTAAAGGGAACTAAAAACGTTACTTGAATTATAATTACGCGAATCGATATGCAATAATTATATTCTTCGGGGATTTGACAAGTTACCGGTATATAAAATATTTTTCAGAATTTATTTAAGAAGAAAATAGTGATCTAAAGACTTTCATCTCACGATGGTTGTTGACGCTAGTCGCAACTCTAAGGCGGAACGTATGCTGTCGCTATCCCGTTCGGGGTTAAAATCGCTTTTTGGAAATCTCTAAGTTCTAATCTATTTTAAAGTGCTTTCACTGTTATTAAAACCAATGCCTAGTGTTTACTATCTGGTCTTAGCCGCAGATGTCGCTTGTTGGTTCGTACCTTAATTAATTTCCCACTGTCGTGGCAAAACTACTTTTAAACAAGTTCTCGCTGTCGCGACGAACGTTTATTCAGTAAATAAGTTTAAACACTCAGGCCATAAATAACTTTTGAAAAAGAAAGTTTTCAACCGGTTATTATCAAATCCCGTCTGAATTATCATTACATATCGATTACTCTGGTTTATCTAGACATGGATTTGGGAAAGGTAAAACATAAATAAAAGCAGAAACTTAGAACATTCATATTACTGAGAATTAAAGTTACAATTAACGAAATAATAAAAACATGTAACGTATCCAATTGGCTTTTGGCCAAATCCCAACGATGTCGGCAAGATTGTGTCTTCAAACCAATAGAGCGCACAAATGAATATTCTAGAAAATGGAATACATGAATAAGGAAAGGAAACAAAAACAAAAAGAATAAAACTAAATTTTTGCTCTGGAAAATAATTTGGGCAGCACTTCGTTATCTGAATACGGCTCCCTTTCTCAGCTCCCCTCCTTCCCCTTTTATAGAGGTAAAATTCTAACGGTTGTAATTTGAAGAAGGTGGACTTGGAGTCAGAAAAATTAGGGAGTAGTGGTCCATTATTTGGGACTTGGAACTGGCTTTTGCACGTTTAATTGAAGCTTTGCGTTTTTTCTTGCATGACGGTTGTCATGGTGTGTGACGGTCGTCACCCGTGTGACGGTCGTCACCCGTGTGACGGTCGTCATGGAGGTGTGACGGTCGTCACAGCAGCAAAATGCGCATTATGTGTTTTTCATGTTGTTTTCATCTGGTTTTCGTCCATATTTCATCTGTAATTGCTTCTTTTCTTCATATTGCTTTGTTTGGACATGATCTTCAAATACCTGCAAAATATCAGACAAATAACATGGAAAAAACCCAAAATCGGATTGAAACCAGTCAAACATTAGTTGAATTATGCGTCAATATATATATATATGATTTCGCGTTATCAAACTCCCCTAAGCTTGAATCTTTGCTTGTCCTTAAGTAAAATAGAAAGAATAAAGGTCGGCAAGCACGAGGCAGCTTCCTCATTCAGAGAGTTGGGAAAAACCGGGATTCTAAATAGGAACAAAACGAGTACGGTGACGACACTGGACTATAAGTCTTCGGATGCCTCCTTTTTATGCAAATCGGTCCCAATCACGCTACTGCAGCTTGGTATCAAGGTTCTCGCGTCAAGTTTACCCTGTTTGTTCTAGCGCAATCACATTAAGCCCGTTGTCCATACACTTTCATGGCAAGTTAACCTGTTAGTGAATATGATCTCATTTCTGTTTTGATCTTTTTCATTGCTCATAAGCTTATACCATCGATTTTTCAATGAGTTTTTGTACCGTTGGGCTAAATGCTCGGGTGAGGAGCACCTAACTTAGAGGGAACATGTCTCTATACTTGGGCTATATGGCTTTCTTTTCATGATTTTTCATCTTTTTAGAGATCATACACTTATTTACATTGGTCGCTCACTTAGAAGTGTTTAGGATGGTGCTGACTGCATGTATAAACTACTTGGGGCTGAGTTTGCGTAGAAACTTGAAACTTTGGTACACGTAGATAGTGAAACCGACTCGCATAAACCAGAGGTCTAAGGTGTCAGGACGGTACTGGTTTTGTTAGAATTTTCGCCTCGGAGTTTCAAAACTTGGTTTGAACTTTGGCGCATTCTCGTGATGCTTTTGCTTTTGAGGAACGACTGAAAAATTTTGTTTATGTCGAATAAAGTGGGGATATTCGCGTAACGGAAGAAGATATATGAAAGAGCTTTTATTTTCTAGAATGGGAAAGTGTTTGAATTGAAATTACTTAATTAAGAGTACAAGGGAATGGGAGATAAACACACGCTGCGCTCCCACACTATCTCAATCAGTGTCCCCACTGATTAGAAAGAATGCGAGAGGGAAATACAAGGGAAATGAAAATACAAGAAACGGAAAATATAGTAAACAAATAAGGTAAGAAAGAACTAATCACGGCCTCTGCCTCAGTCACGTCTTCTGTCTCGTCCTCTGCCTCTGGCTTGGTCGACTCGGGCCTCAAAGTTCAGTGCTCCGGTGTGATAGACATAATCTCGGAGTCCTTCAAACTGCAAGGTAAGATTCGCCAAGTTCTCAGTGATGGTTTCCTGGCCAGTTTGGAGCTGTTGCATCGTGGTCCATGCCAAGCTTCGAACTGCTCTGCTCGCTGATTCTGTTGCTGCATCATAGCGAGTATCTGTGCTTGCTGGTCGAGGGATCGGCGGAGGTCTTCTTCAGAGTAGTCGGGCTCTGGACGGTGGCGGCGGCGACGGTAGGATGTGCCTTCAGAAGGAAGTGGTTGCGATGCCTCCGGTTGCTCAGTTCTGTCCAACTCATCTTGCATTTCGTCACCAGAACCTTGGGTGTGGGTCTGAGTTGGAGCAGCGGTAGCAGCAGGGGCATTGAGGTCAAAAAGCGAGTTGGCACGATCCTGTGGGTGCATCCGGGTACGTGATGGCATGATGATACTTCTGACGGTTTTGCCACGCACGACGGGGTGGTACTTTCCATCGGACCTGGAACGGATGAGGTGAGAAGCTCTGCAATGGTTGGTGTCGAGAAATACCGACGAAATTGTATGGAGATGCTAGAGTGCAATGGAGGTAACAATCCCGCCAAAGTAAAATGGCTTAGAGCCACGGTTGCAGTTGGCCTGAATGTGGGCCAGGAGGAACGGAGCGGCGTTGATGGGCTCGGAATTGAACACACAGCAGAGAAAGAAAAGTTCTTTGGAGTTCACCTTATGGTTGCTATACCTTGCGAAGATGGTGTTGCTCAGTGCTCGGTGGAAATACCGGATGGACGGGTTGTGGATGTGTGTTGCATGCAGAGAATCCCAACCGTCGGCATTGATTCCGGTCAATTGGTACCAGAGCGCAAAGGCTTCATGCTGAAACTGTTCGGTAATGCGGCGGTGAGCAGCGTCGCCGCGAGGGAAATGTAGGATGTCAGCAATCTGGTTTTGGTTCAGTTGGTAGTTCGTGCCGAACATACGGAAGCAGGCGGCGCCGGAATGTTGGTTGAGGTCGCCGCTGGAAGTGAAGTAACTGAACGAACTGAGGAACTCAAGGGTGAGTTGTTCGTAAGTCGGCTGCGGATTTGTACAAAGATGCCAAATGTCGGCTCTTTAGAGCATCCAAGTGACGCCGTCAAGGAGGCCGAGCTCCGTGAGGGATGGTACGTGCGGGTAGTGGGTCGGCTGTAGCGACCGTTGATGGAAAGCGATATAGTTTGCTCTCTGTTTCTCGCCGGAGTCGCCGTCGCTGAACACGATATTGCTAAGGTCTGGGGTTTCGTTGTTTCTCACCATGGTTGGAGGATGCTGAGGAAATGGGGATTAAGTTGGTTTTGTGGAAGGAAAAATGTCACAGAAGTGGATTAGGAAGGTGAAATGGGAGTTGGGATTATATGTAGCAAGGAGGGAAAACGAAAGTTGGAAGTGAGGTTTGAGTGTGTGATGATTGGAAGTTGAATAGATGGGAGTGGGGGAGAAAACACAACCTCTGTTATAGCAGATAACAGTTTTGGACTCGTGACGGTCGTCACGCATCTGTGACGGTCGTCACCCGTGTGACGAGCGTCAGGCTTCTCTGACGGTCGTCACACCAGCAAATTCTGCAGAACGCAGAATTTTGCTATAGGGGTGCTCTTGTCATGGTTTTAAGGTGTATAATTGATATGGCAATGTATTAAATTGGCCAAGAAACATATGATAACATAAAAACAGAATAAAGGAAATTGAAATAGCATGTAATTAAAATGATTGTTTGTAATGTAATACATAAGGGAAATTAAACAATGTGAAAATCAAAATAATTGAAAACGGACGGGAAACAGGAAAAATAAACTAAAACTAAAACTAAAATCTCAGTCCTTTTGTGCCTTCAATTCGTCAAACTTCCGGGCGTAGTAATCGAGCTGATCACAAACTAAGTCCATGAAGACTGCGAGTTCGCTGTGTATGCTTATGATTTCTTCTCTTACGGTGGTCAGGGCTGCGTCGACGTTGTCTAATCGGTTCAGAACGATATCCATTTTGTCTGTGGTTTCCTCTGGAATGGGCTCAGGATAGGTGTTGTAATGTGGAGGGGTCGTAGGGTCTACCTCAGCTTCTGATACGGCATCCTCATAGTACATATAATCATGTGCTTCAGAGATGTGATCACTGTCGTACATGTAATTCTGTGGTGTTGATTGAGGTGAAGGAGGTCCCATAGGCTCATCCAATTCATAAACCCAATTGTCCTTGTTATGGATACTTGTCATCTGATGATTTGGCAATGTGAATAGCTGGACAGGTTTGTCATTGATGAGGTACTCGTAAGGTCCAGGTCCCATGGTTCTTAAAATGCGCATGTTAAAGCAAACTGGATATTCATGGGTTGGATAGTGCCAAAACTAGTGCTTGCATTTAGGTGGAATCTAAGGCCAAGCTCGTGGGCAATCATTGTCACGAGGCCTCCTATTAGAATAGGTGATTGTGGTTCCTGAGTGAGGCGTCGGAAGGATCTCATCATAAAAGGTACGACATTCACTGTACGGCCCTGAGAAGCACAGAACATGATAAATAACTCTTCTTTAGATACTGTAGTAATGTTTTCTTCTTTTCCGAAAAGGGTGTGAGCTAGAATCTTATGAAAGTATCTGAAAGCTGGGTTATGAATCTCATCATTATACATGTTATTTGGGTCAGGGTAATAGTCGCTTGTGATTCTACCCCAGAACTGGTTGAGTTCAAAATCAAGATCGTCATCTTTGGCACTGATGAAAACATGTGGTCCGCTAGGAAATCCTAGGAGGTTAGCTAATGACATACGACTATGGGTTTGGTCCATTCCAAACATCCTAAAGGTGATCAGCTCTGTGTTTGATCTGAAACCATAGTTGGGTAAGTACCTGAAGGAACTAAGGAATTCGTAGGTGAGGTCCTTATAGGTAGCAAAATGGGTTTTCAAGGAGGTGTTCTCCCCGCCTAATTGATTAAACAGGTATTGGATGCTATCAGTAATTCCTAGTTTCTCCATGGTAGACTTATCATAATACAGTGTTAAGGCTATGTCTCTCTCAGTTAATGCTTCAAATCTTGCCTTTTGAGCTAATCCTCGAAAATGAACCTTTGTGAAATCGTACGCGACCATACTCACAGGTTAGTCGGAGAAAAACAAGAGGAAGGTTTGAAGGCTTTGAAAATCCTGAAAAGTTTAAAACAGAAATTTGAAGTCAGAATTTTTAGAAGCAAAAGGTGGTAAAAAACAAAGTTTAAATAAAAGAGAAAAATAAAATGAAATAAAATAAAGTAAAAATAGTAGCAATTTTAAGTTTAGAATTTTTGTTAAAGTTTCAAAGTAGAATTTTAAATAAAAATGAGAATGAAATACAGTAAAGAGGGAAATACGGGAAAATTGGGTTGCCTCCCATTAAGCGCTGTTTTTAACGTCTAAAGCCTGACGATAGCTTGGTGACAAGCTATTCGGGTGTTTGAGCAGGAAGCTCGAGCAATGTTATACTGTTGACTTGAGGGTTGTTTTCGTTCTTATTATAATGTTTTAGACGTTGCCCATTTACGATAAACGGCGCATTCGTTTTATCGGTAATTTCAACAGCTCCACTTTGAAGTACTTTAGTCACTTCAAAAGGTCCAGACCACCTAGGTTTTAGTTTACCTAGGAAGAGTTTTAATTTGAATTAAATAGAAGTACGATGTTTCCCACACTGAATTGTTTCTTGACTGAACGTTTATCATGCCATTTTTTAGTTCGTTCTTTGTAGATACGGGCATTTTTGTAAGCGTCCAATCGAAGTTCTTCTAATTCGTGTAAGTTCAAGATTCGTTTCTCTCCTGCCTCAGTGTAGTTGAAATTGAGTGTCTTAATGGCCTAGAAGGCTTTATGCTCTAATTCTACAGGGAGATGATAGGATTTACCGTAAACTAATTTGTAGGGTGTAGTACCTATTGGTGTCTTAAAAGCGGTCCTATAAGCCCATAAAGCTTCATTTAGCTTTGATGACCAATCTTTCCTTGAGGTAGCGACAGTCTTTTCCAATATTTGTTTTATTTCCCTATTCGAGACCTCTACTTGTCCGCTAGTTTGCGGATGATAAGGTGTAGCTACTCGGTGTCGGACTCCATATTTAGAAAGAAGTTTATCAAAGATTCGCGATATGAAGTGTGATCCGCCATCACTAATGACGAGTCTGGGTACACCGAATCTAGGAAAGATTGTGTTTTTGAAGAGTTTGATTACTACTCGTGCGTCATTTATTGGAGCAGCAATGGCTTCTATCCATTTAGACACATAGTCTACAACGACGAGTATGTAGTTATTACCAAAAGAAGACGGGAATGGTCCCATGAAATCTATTCCCCATACGTCAAAGATTTCTACCTCTAAGATTCCTTTCTGAGGCATCTCATCGCGTCGTGAGATGTTGCCAGTTCGTTGGTGTAATACCCTAATTTTTACCCCTTAGATCCCACATTGCATTTTCATTTTTGCATACACAAACAAGACCATACTTTTTGGTTCTCTCAGCGCACTTGTGTTTTCTACTTGCTTTATGTTTATTTCTGTTTACTAACCTCTAACCAAAATACCAAAAATATTTTTCAATTTGTTTGTTTCTTCTTCTTCTCTGTGTGTTTAGGGTTTTGCAAGGAGATTAATGGCAAATACATTCATTCAAGTTTAAATCAGATGGACGTTTGACCTCATCTTGGTCAAACTATCAAGAGTTTGCTTCAACTATAAGTTACCCGTGGTGGTGGGTTATTTTCTCAGGAAATGAGATTGTTCAATGTCAAATTGTTTTGTATTGAAATCCAGTGGTTTATCAAGCAGTGTTCTATGAGAAGTTTGGTCCATGACTATTGTGATCAAGGTTCATCAGTCCAGGTTGTGTTCATCTGTGGATTTATTTTCCCAGATATTAACTCAGACATATTGAAAGTGATTCAGTTTTAACCGAAGATTCAAAAGTTTGTCTGTGCAAGTCAAGTTTGATATTCATTCAAGTGTGTTATTTCCCAGTGATTCTAAAGCATGATTGAGGAGAAACCGGGAGGCCCTTGAAAGTGAATATGTTAGTTCCAATCTTCATCACTGGATAAATTTGGTATTTGGATACAAGCAACATGGCAAACCTGCTGTAGAGGCAGCAAACATATTCTACTACTTAACATACGAAGGAGCTGTTGATCTGGAAACAACGGAAGATGATTTGCAAAGAGCTGCAATAGAAGACCAAATAGCCAACTTTGGCCAGACCCCAATTCAGATATTTCGCAAGAAACACCCAAGAAGAGGGCCACCTATTCCAATTGCACGTCCTCTGTACTTCGCGCCTGATTCCATTAGTTTGACTTCCATTGTTTCAAATACTAGTCATTCTTCATCAGCTATACTGTATGTTGGTCTAATGGACTCAAATGTTATCCTTGTGAATGAGGGTCTCAACTTATCTGTTAAGACGTGGTTATCAACTCAACTGCAATCTGGTGGAAATTTTACATTTTTCTAGTTCACAGGATCTTTTCTTTGGAGTTGGTTCCGAATTGCTTTCACCGCGTAAAATTGGTATTCCTGTTCCTGAACATGTTGAACATGGAGAACAATGTTTTGCGACAATGCAGACGCCCTTTGAGAATTTCTTAATATCATGTGGCAATTGGGAAAATAGTTTCCAGGTCATATCATTAAGTGATGGCAGAATGGTGCAAAGTATTCGACAACATAAGGATATGGTGAGCTGTATTGCAGTTACATCTGATGGGAGTATCCTTGCAACTGGAAGTTATGATACCATGGTGATGGTTTGGGAAGTTTTTCATGGTAAAACAGAAAAGAGAATTCGGAACAGTCAGTCTGAGTTACCTCGTAAGAACACCGTCATAACTAAAACTCCATGCAATTTCATGATATTGACCTGACAGGTGATCATGTTGAAAAGAATGTCTGGGTGGTTGAGTTGATTTGCAATCTAATAGAAAACTCGCTTATGAATTCCTACGGTGCTGCGCTTATGTCAATGTGTGTTAAGATTTTTGGGTGTCATGTTGATTTGTTCTCCATCTAATGTTACAGAAGTTGCTCTAAATGCAAATGTATTTGATATCCCTTTGCAGACTGCTGTGTTCAGTGTAAGCAGTAATGACTTGTCAAGTGGGTCATGGTTGTTTTCTGGCAGACTGACTAGAATGCTTTTAATTGACTGTGAGCAAAGCAACAATGACTACCCCCTGACAATATCAGTGTTGGACTTCACCATAGAGCTAGTAGAAACAGAAGTTGAGAATGATGTTCTCCTAGCATTGATCATCTTCTCTTTTTCAGTATATCCTAGTCAATCATGAGTATTAGAAATACAAAAAGAAACTCAGGCAGAATTTGCATCAGCTCTGGCTGAAACTTTCAAGGCAAGGATCAAAGTGTAGATACAGTTTCCTCAAGCTTGCGAGTTGTACACTTGCCCGATATGCATTTGTGTGAAGAAGACGACTTGCCGGTTTGGTATTTGTCTTTGAGCATTACCTTGTTGTCCTAGGTTCGACTGCTGCAAAAGATGATGACGGTGTTGATGATAAAAAAAAAACGCTGTTGTTGCTCCCTGTGAGCTCAGTATGACGATAATGAAGATTATATCATCATTTGGACCAAATCAATGGAACTTCTAAGCTGAGTCAGACTAAAAATTTGCAGCAATTTACTCCTGATAGCATCAGCCACAAAAGTGTGAATTCTCCATTTTTTTAGAGATGATTCAGCTGACAGACAACCGTGGCATGATTTGCACTGCAGGATTTTACTGGAGTCCCAGCTGTTGTTGATTTGGCTTGCATGCGTGATGCTATGAATAAGCTTGGCAGTGATTCTAATAAGATCAACCCTCTGGTTCCTGTTGATCTTGTTGTTGATCATTCAGTTCAAGTTGATGTAGCAAGGTCAGAGAATGCCGTACAGGCAAATATGGAGCTTGAATTCCAGAGAAACAGGGAGAGATTTGCTTTTCTTAAATGGGGGTCAACTGCTTTCCGTAATATGCTCGTTGTTCCTCCTGGTTCTGGTATAGTACACCAGGTCAATCTTGAATATCTTGGACGAGTTGTTTTCAACAATGAGGGATTACTCTATCCTGACAGCGTGGTCGGGACTGATTCACATACAACTATGATTGATGGACTTGGAGTTGCTGGATGGGGTGTTGGGGGCATTGAAGCAGAGGCAGCAATGCTTGGCCAGCCTATGAGTATGGTGTTACCTGGTGTTGTTGGGTTCAAGTTGTCTGGAAAATTGCGCAATGGTATTACAGCAACTGATTTGGTTCTAACTGTCACACAAATTCTTAGGAAACATGGTGTTGTAGGGAAATTTGTTGAATTTTATGGCAATGGTATGGGTGAATTATCATTAGCTGACAGGGCCACTATTGCCAATATGTCTCCTGAATATGGAGCAACCATGGGTTTCTTCCCTGTAGATCATGTAACATTACAATACCTCAAACTAACTGGAAGAAGTGACGAGACTGTGGCAATGATAGAGGCCTATCTTAGAGCAAACAAATTGTTTGTCGACTATAATGAGCCTCAACAAGACAGAGCTTATTCATCCTATCTTGAATTAAATCTTGACGAAGTCGAACCATGTATCTCTGGACCAAAGAGACCTCATGACTGGGTGGCTTTGAAAGAAATGAAGGCTGATTGGCATTCTTGTCTTGATAACAAAGTGGGATCTGGAAATTTGTTATCCTGGAAGGTGACAACTGGAAACAGAATGCTTGTATTATCTGCAAACTCAGTGCATACATCTAGATATTTCGGGTGGCCTGCATTGGTAGATTTGACAACGACAACGTGTTTGGAGTTTCTGTTGAAGGTATGATTACAGAGAATCATTTTTCTGTGGAGACATTGTTGGACATGTTGGAAGGATAACATTGTTCAAATGCTGGATTTCCTTTCAAATTTCAAAACGCTAGAGCTTCATCAGCAGCAAAGCAGTTATGTCAAGCTGCACCTGATCATGTTAATGAGAGAGTATCTGTTCTCAGTTCCTTAATATGTTCATTGGCGATATTCTTGGCTCATATTTACGTTGAAGTTGATCCAGAGAATAAACTTCCATCATTGTTGGGTACAATTAATGATTTGTTCTCAACATTAGAAGCTTCAGTTGGACATCTACATGCAACGTGTCAGAGAAATTCTTCTGTTGATGGGACTTATTCAAGTCTCCTGATGTTTGAGTGGCTGCCATGAAATGGTTATCAAAGTCGACAGCTTCGCCAAGAGTTTCGGAGGTTGGGAGGATACAAACATTGTACAGTTCAGTTGTTTCCGGGACTTTATCGGTTCAAAGTGATTCAACATGTTCGTCAAGTAAAGTTGGGTTTCAATCAGAGCTTGTTGTACCTGTTCAACCAGAAAAACAAACCTCGGCGTCTTCTCCATCTACTTGTGTATCAAATACTGGACAGAAATGTAGGTTGCAAACAACCTCTTCTTCCTCTACAGAAGTAGAGGGCAGCACAGTTAAGAAACCGCCACACCGTGCCCCTCGCGCAGTCAAAATGGTCATGAAGAACAAGAATGTGAGCAAGAAGAAAGTGAAGGAGGATTCAAATTCTGCATTATGTGATCCTGCATCAAATGAAGTTAGTAAGTCTGTTCCCGGCTCAGCTCGGCTTGTTTGTGAAAGATGTAGGTGTGCTTTGGAAAATACAAGGGAAGATGAAAGCCGAGAGATTATGGCCTTGGACTCTACTAGTCCTGGAACTGGAGTGAAATCGAGTAACGTGCACTCTGGTTTAAATAAAACGAGTTTGGCATCAACTAGTGGTAATATAGGCAAAGCAGTTGCAAAGGTGGAGAAGATTCAAAAGAGCACCAAGTTGAAAGAGCAGTTTGATTTTTCACAAAGCTCGAAGAGTGGTCAAGGTGAGTACAGTAGTAGTACTAGTACCAGTGACGAGAGCAACATGAGTGGCTCAAGTTGCGGCACTAGGCCTCACATGTCAAAGGATGTTAGGTGGGAAGCCATTCGACACGCTCAAATGCAGCAAGGAGTCTTGGGATTGAAACATTTCAATCTTTTGAAGAAACTTGGTTGTGGAGACATTGGGACTGTATATCTTGCTGAACTAATTGGCACAAGTTGCTTGTTTGCTATTAAGGTAATGGACAATGAATTTTTGGCAAGAAGGAAGAAGATGCCTAGGGCTCAAACTGAAAGGGAAATATTGTGAATGCTGGATCATCCTTTTCTTCCAACACTCTATGCGCAGTTTACATCAGAAAATTTGTCATGTCTGGTTATGGAGTTTTGTCCTGGAGGAGATCTTCATGTTCTACGCTAGAAACAACTTGGAAGATGTTTTTCAGAGCCAGCAACAAGGTTTTATGTAGCGGAAGTCCTTCTTGCTTTGGAGTACTTGCGCATGCTATGAGTTGTTTACCGTGATTTAAAACCAGAAAACATTCTTGTTCGAGAAGACAGTCACATTATGCTCACAGATTTTGACCTTTCACTCAGGTGTGATGTTAGTCCAACGCTTCTAAAATCATTCTCTGACCAAGATACCAGATATTCAACTCATGCCTGCTACTGTTGCTACCCTTGTAACTTTAAAAGAACGAGCCACTTGCAACAGGGTGAAGAAAAATTCATCACGTTACAAGCCATGTTAATATAATCCCAGCCGTGTTACAAAGCCATATTCACAAGCTGCTGCAAAAAAATAAATAGCACGTGAGCCAGCTGATGAAAATATTCCACGTCACATTCAAATTACAACAAAAGCTGAAAGAAAAAGAAAAACGACTTCATGAGCTACAAAGAGAAATTCCAAAACGACATGAAAAAATGCACATGAGTCACGCCGTTCACACAACACACCCAATTCAAAACGCAACAATTTTTTTTCCACAAACGGCAAATCATTTTCACTCACTCTCATCTATAAATACAACTCACATTCACTCATTTTCATTCAAGATTTTCAAGCCAAAAAATCCCTGCTAATTTTCTTCTTCAATTCCTCACTACGAAACATTTTCGTTCATTTTTCTTCTCCTATTTCCTTCCACCAAATTCACTCCAATAGAGACAAATTCATCCAGAATCAAAGAAGAAGAAAGAAGAAGAAAGAAGAGGAGAATTTCGGTTTCATCATTTACCTGAATTTGAAGGTAGTTTGAGTTTCACCGTCATTTTCGATCCGTTACTTTTGGTTGCATTTCTTTGAACTGTTGATACTGTTGTGAAGAGCTCTTGATTTTGATTGCAACCGCGTACTTTTTGTGTCCCGCCGCTCTGATTTGAGAGAGCTTCGAAGTAAATTCCATGGCGGTGAATAGTGTTAGACACAAGAAGAAGATGATGTGTTTTTTTTTCTTTCTGATTTCTATTTCCTTTTTTCTTTCACTTGTTTTATTATATTTTTATTTTTTTAGTTTTTTATTCTTTTTCTTAAAGATTTGGGCCGTATGGGCCTTTTAACATTTTTCTTGTTAATAGTTTTATATTTTAAAGAAAACTCTTAAAAAATTGATTAAAAAAAATATATATTAATTTGGATTAATTGTAATTTTGTTTTGGATCTTGAATTTTGAGAAGATCTCATCAATATCAATGGACTTTGAGTGTTGATTTTATCCACTAAAAGAGGTGATTGATATTGATGATGATTTAATCGATTTAAGATTCAAATTGAAATTTCTTTTTCATTTTAATTTTCTTTCTTCTTCTTTTTATTTTTTTGATCGATGAAATCTATGGATCATAGATTGTTGATTATCAAGGTGGTTTAATCTTCATTATTTCAAATCTATGGACGAATAATCATTGAGATAATTCTCCTTACTTTGGAATAGTGATAATTCTTCCTCTTTTCTTTTTGTGTGGCATATTTTAGGAGAGTGATTTACATATCACTTCTCTAACATGTGTTAACACTAACATTATTATTGACCGGCCTCAGATAGTCGTGGTTTCTACATAAACCCGATTACGATTGCTTAACATAGCGCTAAAGTGTCCCTTAATCGGAAAATGATCATTCATGGCTCAAACTTACGTTTAAAAGTCCAAGTATGTTTAGTTGCTTGTCTTAAGTCTAATACCTATGAAAATCATTGTTAGGAGGCTTTGATTCTATCAATCCTCTAATGAGTTTTCATTAACCTTGGTCTAAAGTGCAAGAATTAATCATCATTGATCATATTTTCTAACCACTAATTACTAATTCACTAACATTATCTTTGTTTAATTTTTTTTATATTCTCTTCTTACTCCTTATTTCTTACTTTTATGCTTCTATATTATCATTTCATATCATATCTTTGTTTATTTTTATGTCATTTCTCTTTTGTCCACTTAGACCATATCTTGTTCAAAACACTAATAAAAGGATAAAAAATCTCTAAAAAACTTGGTGTTGTTAACTTTGTGGTTATGCTCTTGGACTACTCTTAGACCTTGGACTTCATGGACCTTTGGACTTAGAATTAGGGCTCTTATTCCTATGCTTGGAGTATTGTGGATCTTAGCCTTTATTTGGCTCGCTCATTAGCTTATGCTTTAAATCAGATGGAATTCTTTTTTTTGCTTGCTATGGAGTGTGCTACAAGTCGGTTAGATCTTTCTTACCTCTAGCTCTTATTTTGGTTTCTAGGATAGTCACTTCATCTCCTCCCCTTCTTAAATTTTCAAAACTTTCTCCCTCTTTCAAAACCTTCTTGGTTTCAAACTTCAAAACCGCTTTCGCAATAAAACCTTGACTTTCGTCAAGTGATTTTTAAACTTTGTTTTTTTCTTAATAAAAGTCAATCAATGTTAATCATGCTTTGACCAATTTTAAAAGACATAAAAAAATACAAAAACTCATCAACTCTTTTTGTGCCTTTATGCACTTTTTCACTTTAAAACTTTTCATAAAGTTTAGACATGATTCATTTCTATAGTTGAGATGTAAATCTCCTATTCCCCATATTATTAAGACTTTGACATTTTCCACGTTGATGTTGAGTGATAGTCTTGTTGATAATCTAAGCAAATCCTCCATCTTTATGTGACGCAGATGTTGTCTTAATACTCGTGGGTGGATAGTCGCAGTTATCTCCTTGAAATGACGACTTGTCTTTACATCTAAAATCAATCAAAACCAACAAATTTTTGTCATTTGTACCACGAACTACGGGGTTTTGATCCCATATTGCACTTTGTGGGTACGTAGGCATGAGGCGATAAGTCTCTCCAAACACAAAAATCTAAAAAAATAATTCTCTTCTCATCTCTCCAATCTCTTTTCAAACAAACCATTTTCAAACCAAAAAACGTAAATATTTCAAAGGGCTCCTATAGAGTACTATAGACGTTTTGGGTGCTAACACCTTCCCATTGCGTAACCAACCCCCTTACCCCGATCTCTGTCTCCTGTTCTTATTTTAGAACTATTTGGTTTTGTTCGCTCTTTTTCCTTTCCTTTTTTTGGATAAAATAAAAGTGCGGTGGCGACTCTTGTTTTATTTGAGTTAAGTTAATCAATAACTTACACTCACAATTTTTACCGCTACAGTTGGCATCGATCGCATTTTAGCACAGCGATGTGAACGTCTTTCCAGAGGTTAGGCCAGAATAGGCCGGCTTGGAGAATCTTAGCGCACGTCTTGGATGTAATGGCATAACCACCATATGGTGCTGAATGGCATTGGGAAATGATATTTTCTATTTCTTCCTCTGGGACACAGCGACGGTATATGTTGTCGGCCCCTCTCTTGAAGAGTAGAGGTTTGTCCCAATAATAGTGTTTCAGATCGTGGAAGAATTTCTTCTTTTGCTGATAAGTGAGATCCGGTGGAAGCACGCCTGCAGCTAGGTAATTAACTATGTCAGCATACCAAGGTAATGTGACTTGGGCATAGACGGCTTCAACGGTTTTTTCGAGTTTTGGATCTTCCGAGATTAAGTTAGGCGTGTCACTTTCTAATTTGGCTATCAGATGTTCATACGGAAAATCGTCATTTATCGGTACTGGTTCATGTTTAATGCCTTCTATTCGGGATAAGTGATCTGCAACAACGTTCTCGGTTCCTTTCTTATCTTTGATTTCTAAGTCAAACTCTTGTAATAACAGGATCCATCTCAATAATCTTGGTTTGGCATCCTTTTTGCTTATTAGGTACCTAATGGTAGCGTGGTCTGTGTATATGATAATTTTTGCTCCTACTAAGTAAGAACGAAATTTGTCAAGCGCAAATATAACTGCTAGAAGTTCCTTTTCTGTTGTAGCGTAGTTCATTTGGGCAGGGTCTAAGGTTCTACTGGCATAGTAGATGGCATGGAGCTTCTTGTCCTTCCTTTGTCCTAGAACTGCGGCTACAGCATAATCACTCGCATCGCACAGGATTTCGAATGGTAGTCGCCAATCGGGTGGTTGCATAATCGGTGCGGTGATAAGGGCTGATTTTAATGTTTCGAATGCTTTTAGACAGTCGTCGTCAAAGACGAACTCAGCATCTTTCATCAACAGGCCGGTCAAAGGTTTTGTGATTTTTGAAAAATCTTTTATAAATCTGCGGTAGAAACCGGCATGTCCTAGAAAACTCCGTATTTCTCGTACGGATTTTGGAGGTTGTAGGTCTTTTATAATTTCTATTTTAGCTTTGTCGACCTCAATCCCTTTATTTGATATGACATGTCCTAGAACTATTCCTTGTCGGACCATAAAATGGCATTTTTCCCAATTTAGGACGAGGTTCACTTTTACACAACGTTCTAATACCATTTCTATGTTTTGTAAGCATCCTTCGAAACTTTGTCCACATACTGAGAAATCTTCCATAAATACTTCCATGATGTCGTCTATGAAATCTGCGAAGATTGCCATCATACATCTTTGGAAGGTTGCTGGAGCATTACAAAGTCTGAACGGCATTCGGCGGTAAGCAAAAGTACCATAAGGACATGTGAATATAGTCTTTTCTTGGTCATCAGGATGAATGGGAATTTGGAAAAATCCTGAATAGCCATCTAGATAGCAGAAATATGAATGTTTGGCTAATCTTTCCAACATTTGGTCTATGAAGGGTAAGGGGAAGTGATCTTTTCGTGTGGCTTTGTTAAGCTTTCTATAATTAATGCACATTCTGCTTCCAGTCACGACTCTTTTTGTTATTGATTCACCTTTTTCGTTCTTAACTACTGTGACTCCTCCTTTCTTAGGTACGACATGAACTGGGCTAACCCATTCACTATCGGAGATTGGATAGATGATTCTTGCATCTAGCATTTTCTTTACTTCGTCTCTGACTACAGTGTTTAGGATGGGGTTCAGTCTCCTCTGATGCTCTCTAGAGGTTTTACAGTCTTCCTCTATTGTAATTCGATGCATACAGATCGAAAGGCTTATACCTTTTAGATCGCTTATGTTATAGCCTAACGCGGTAGGGTACTTCTTTAGGACTTCTAATAGCTTTACGGTTTCTAGTTGTCCTAAGTCGGCGTTGACTATCACTGGTCTTTTTAGTTCATCGTCTAGGAATTCATATCTAAGGTTTTTGGGTAGTGTTTTAAGTTCTAAAGATGGGTTCTTCGGACCTGACATATGGTTTGGGGTTAGTGCTAAGCTTTCGCTTAGGCTGTCGTCTTTATACGGTTTACGCTAATCATCGTCTTCAGAAATATCGGGTATTTGAATCTTTATTATTTCTGAATACGTGGTTTCTTCATTTTCAAGTTCTCTTATGCATTCGTCAATTACATCTACTAAATAGCAGGTATCGTCTATGGCTGGTGCTTGTAAGAACTTGGTGAGAATGAACTCTATCTTTTCTTCTCCTACTTCGAATGTTAGCCTTCCTTTCTTTACGTCTATAATAGCTCCGACTGTAGCTAGGAACGGTCTTCCTAGGATAATTGGGGTAACAGAGTCCTCTTTGATGTCCATGATTATGAAGTCGGTTGGGATGTAGAATTGTCCTATGCGTACTGGAACATTTTCCAGTATTCCGACGGGATATTTTACTGATCGGTCAGCCAATTGTACAGACATTTTGGTTGGTCTAAGGTCTCCCATATTCAGCTTTTTGCATATAGATAAAGGCATAACACTGATACTGGCTCCTAAATCGCATAGAGCTTTGTCTATTACGAACTTTCCTATGACGCAGGGTATGGAAAAACTACCTGGGTCTTTTAATTTATGAGGCACGCGGTTTTGAATAATAGCACTACACTCTGCAGTAAGTGTAACTATTTTGTTATCCTCGATATTTCTTTTATTTGACAGGATTTCTTTGAGAAATTTAGCGTATGACGGCATTTGAGTGATAGCTTCTGTAAAAGGAATAGTGATATTCAGCTGCTTAAGGAGCTCTACAAATTTCCTAAATTGTCCTGAAGTTTTGGAGTTTATTAATCTTTGAGGATAAGGGATAGGTGGTTTATATGGCGCTGGAGGTGCTTGCGTTTTTTCACTTGCGGTGTCCTCCTTCTCGTTGTCTTCCTTCTTCTCTAACTCGGATTCCTTTTCTGCTTGTTCGGTTGGTTTTTGTTGCATGGCTGAGCTTTCGGTTCTCGGATCGATCAGTTCGTCCAATTCTTTTCCGCTTCTTAATATCACAGCATTTGCTTGTCCTTTTGGATTTTGTTCAGGTTGTCCAGGAAATGTGCCAGTGGGTGCGGCAGCAGAGGCTTGTTGTTGAGCCACTTGTGATATCTGTGTTTCTAACATTTTGTTGTGGGTGGCTAAAGCGTCTACTTTTCCGGTCAACTGTTTAATTTGCTCGCTAGTGTGTATGTTTTGATTCAGGAATTCTTTGTTTGTTTGAGCTTGAGTAGCTATGAATTTTTCCATCATCAACTCGAGGTTTGATTTCCTAGGTGCAGTCTGAGCAGCAGCTGGTTTCTGATATCCTGGCGGAGCAGTAGGCATCTGCAATGCATTATCGCTTTTGTAAGAAAAGTTTGGATGATTTCGCCAACCTGGGTTGTAGGTATTTGCGTAAGGATTTCCTTGAGCATAATTTACTTGATCTGGTGGGATTCCGGCCAGCAATGGGCATTCGGACGCATTATGAGTGGTGATTCCGCATAACTCGCAGTTTGGAGTTACGACAGCGACGGTTGCAGTGGGGTTAACGGTCAGACTGTCAATTTTCTGTGCTAGAGCATCTACTTTAGCGTTGAACTTTTCAAGGCTGCTGATCTCGTACATCCCACCTTTCGCTGCTGGTTTCTCCGCTGGAATGCGTTCACCTCCCCATTGGCAGTGGTTCTGAGACATGTTTTCGATTAGTTGATAGGCTTCGTCGTATGGCTTATCCATAAGTGCACCGCCCGCGGCGGCGTCTACCGTTAGTCTGGTGTTGTATAAAAGCCCATTATAGAAAGTATGGATCGTCACCCAGTCTTCTAGACCGTGGTGAGGACATGTTCTCATCATATCTTTGAATCGTTCACATGCTTCGTAAAGAGATTCAGTATCTTTTTGTCGAAATCCGTTGATTTGAGCTCTAAGCATAACAGTTTTGCTTGGCGGAAAATATCTTGCTAAGAAGACGTTCTTCAACTGTTCCCACGTCGTAACAGAGTTGGATGGTAAGGATTGTAACCATGTCCACGCTCTTTCTCTAAGAGAGAAAGGGAAAAGGCGAAGTCTTATTGCGTCTGGAGTTACTCCATTTGCTTTCACTGTGTCTGCGTATTGTACAAACTTCATTAAATGTTCGTTTGGATCTTCAGTTGCATTTCCTGAGAATTGGTTTTGTTGTACAGCTGACAGCAATGACGATTTCAGCTCAAAATCGTTTCGAGTAATAGCTGGGGCAGCAATGCTACTTCTAGGCTCCATCTGAGAGGGTGTAGCGTATGCCTTCAGCGGTTTGTTTTGAGGTCCTTCAGCCATCTTTGGTTCTTCTTCGGATTTGGGAATATGAGTGAGAGGATCGGGAATGTTATGTTTTTGTTGGTACTCAATGATGCGGCTTCTTAAATGTAAGAAGCGCTCTAGTTCCGCGACTGAGGGTTTTAAGATATCGCCTTGTGGGCGATTACTTGGCATACAATCGACATAACCAGTAAAGGGAAAATAAAATTGTTAACCTAGTCTATACGGCGTAACAGAAGGTTACACTATTGACTAAACGGGTCCCCGGCAACGGCGCCAAAAACTTGATCGTGACTTTCTATGTCTAATACAACCTAACTGCAAGTGCACAGTCTATCGCGTAGTAATAAAAGATATTGATCCCACAAGGACTCGTAATCAAACTAGTGTTCTCAGGAGTTACTATGTTTAGCTAGGTAGACAATGTTTGAGGGAATAATTTCTATCACTAAAGGGAACTAAAAACGTCACTTGAATTATAATTACGCGAATCGATATGCAATAATTATGTTCATTGGGGATTTGACAAGTTACCGGTATATAAAATATTTTTCAGAATTTATTTAAGAAGAAAATAGTGATCTAAAGACTTTCATCTCACGATGGTTGTTGACGCTAGTCGCAACTCTAAGGCGAAACGTATGCTGTCGCTATCCTGTTCGGGGTTAAAATTGCTTTTTGGAAATCTCTAAGTTCTAATCTATTTTAAAGTGCTTTCACTGTTATTAAAACAAATGCCTAGTGTTTACTATCTGGTCTTAGCCGCAGCTGTCGCTAGTTGGTTCGTACCTTAATTAATTTCCCACTGTCGTGGCAAAACTACTTTTAAATAAGTTCTCGCTGTCGCGACGAACGTTTATTCAGTAAATAAGTTTAAACACTCAGGCCATAAACAACTTTTAAAAAAGAAAGTTTTCAACCGGTTATTATCAAATCCCGTCTGAATTATCATTACATATCGATTACTCTGGTTTAGCTAGACATGGATTTGGGAAAGGTAAAACATAAATAAAAGCAGAAATTTAGAACATTCATATTACTGAGAATTAAAGTTACAATTAACGAAATAATAAAAACCTGTAACGTATCCAATTGGCTTTTGGCCAAATCCCAACGATGTCGGCAAGATTGTGTCTTCAAACCAATAAAGCGCACAAATGAATATTGTAGAAAATGGAATACAGGAATAAGGAAAGGAAACAAAAACAAAAAGAATAAAACTAAAATTTTGCTCTGGAAAATAATTTGGGCAGCACTTCGTTATCTGAATGCGGCTCCCTTTCTCAGCTCCCCTCCTTCCCCTTTTATAGAGGTAAAAATCTAACGGTTGTAATTTGAAGAAGGTGGACTTGGAGTCAGAAAAATTAGGGAGTAGTGGTCCATTATTTGGGACTTGGAACTGGCTTTTGCACGTTTAAATGAAGCTTTGCGTTTTTGCCTGCATGACGGTCGTCATGGTGTGTGACGGTCGTCACCCGTGTGACGGTCGTCATGGAGGTGTGACGGTCGTCACAGCAGCAAAATGCGCATTCTGTGTTTTTCATGTTGTTTTCATCTGGTTTTTGTCCATATTTCATCTGTAATTGCTTCTTTTCTTCATATTGCTTTGTTTGGACATGATCTTCAAATACCTGCAAAATATCAGACAGATAACATGGAAAAAACCTGAAATCGGATTGAAACCAGTCAAACATTAGTTGAATTATGCGTCAATATATATATATATATATATATATATATATATATATATATATATACGATTTCGCGTTATCAGCTTCCGCCGCCGCCAGCCCTTCGACCTCATTCTCGCCTCTCTCCGCTTCCTTTGCTCCGCACTCCAAAATCTCCTCTGAAAGACTTTATCCCTCTCAGTTCAATCTTCTGTGCCCATCCTCTTCTATCAAGTCAAACAAAACAAACCTATAAAATTTGATATCAAACAAACAAAACTCAAAAACTAGTTGCTACATTCAAAGATCCGTGTTGATCGCTGTTACGGTTAGAAGCTTGCGAAGAAGATTTATGAAGATTTGCGAAGCTTCTATGGTTTGATCGGTGAAGATGAACAACGAAGGTTGAAGCTGGATGCTTCTACGAGTGTTGATGGAGATCGGAGAGATCTGGACGGAAAACTGATGAATAAGATCTTGGATAAGTCTTGCAGAAGGTTGTTCGTAGATTTATGGATCGTTGCTGATGAAGACGTTTGAAGGTTTCTTGAAGGTCGTTGAACGTATTGTTGATTGTTGAAGGCTCGTCCAAGATGTAGATTATAATGAAGCCTATGAATGTTGTGATGAACACGGATGAATATCCGGAAAAATGTTGAAGATTCGATGAACACGGCGAAGATTGATGCGATCTGGGCAAAGAGTTGAAGATCTACGAATTCTGGAAAATCGTACGAATGTTGATGAAGATCTGTGGATCTTGATGAAGGTTGTTGAAGAATCTTGAGGAAAATCTATGAAGTTCAAGTGATCATCTGGAAACTGATGAACGAGATGATGAACGAGATGATGAACGATGCGAGATCTGGAGTTTCTGGAAAAAAAGATTGAAGAGCACATGAATGTTCACGGTGATTTCTGGAAAAAACTTGAACCGATAGTTTAATCTGGAAGATCAGTGACGAGCATGGTTGAATCTGGAAAATTTGATAAGAAGATGATGAACTGCATGAAGATTCCGGCGACAGTTGGATGAAGTTTCCGGTGTCAGTTAAACACTCCGGTGAGAAGTTACGGTGGGATTTGATTTCTCCGGCGAGGGGTCGCCGGAGTTTGCATGGCCGGCGGGAGGGAGACGGTGAACGGGACGTGTGGCAGGTGGAGTATTTGGGGGAGGACGCGTGGCCTGAGGGAGTGTGATAGAGAGACAAGTGGCGTGGTGAGTTGGCAGATGAGGAATGAGGTGGTGGCTGGGAATTGACACGCGTGGACGCTTATATACGTGACATGTGGCACGAATTGGGCCTCCAAAAGCTGCCACTTGGCCCACAAAGGACAAAACCTGATCCATTAATTGAGCCTAATTAATGCAAGCTGATTAACTGCTAATGATGATCACTACCTAATTAAACCTAAACGAAAAAAATATTAAATGCTGGTTAATTAAAACTAACTAACTACGCTAATTAAAGTCTAAAAAGGATTACCACTAATAAATCCTAAGAGAATCTTATTAAACTAAGCAACTCAATTAATACCTATTTAAAAATAAAATCTATTAAATATAAACAAAACTAACAATTTCTATAAAATGAATTTAAGATCTATACCAGTAAAAACTATTCAATTAATCTAAAAATAAAATCTATTTAAACTCTATATTATCCTATTTATTAAAAAGAAACTATTATTCTAATATTCTAATAAAAATCTATTAAAACTAGAGAAAACTATTAAAACTCTATTAAACAATAAAATCTATTAAAAACAATTAAAAATCTAAAAAAAAGCAATAAAGGCAATTAATTCGATTAAACGAGAACGCGAAACCAGATCGAAATGAACGGCAAAAATCGGACCCCGAGATATTCTCAAAAATAACAGTGTAGGATGAAAACACCGGGAAGAGCACAACTTCCCGAAAACAGGACTCCACTCATCCGAACCGGTCTAAAGCGTCTGAACTGTGGAAACAGGGCTGTAATCCCGATAAAATAAAAAATGGCTGAAAAAATGCAATGTATGCGGTATGCGAGTGCGAATGCAAAATGCGTCGAAACATAAACCAGATGTAGAAACCGATTGGTCAAATTTTGGGGTGCAACAGCTGCCCCTATTCAAACGGCTTGGACCCGACTGGGTGAAGAGCGAACGACCTTCAAACAATCGATGTACGAGACGGTTGAATACCAAAGAAACCCTGAAATTTGCCAACCGTGGAGATAAACTGCAAAACTGCTTGAGAAGCAACATCCAATGAACTTAGTCTGGTTGTTACAGCAACAACTGGTCAATTATCTGATAAAATTTTGATTTCAACATCAATCACCTGCGTGACACCACATGCACTGAGCTATTTTCGCAAAAACACCTCCGTCCACAAATGGACTAACCTTGTCAACACAAGAAGAGAAACAAATTCGTCAACACGAATAAAGATCCTGTCATCACAGGAGTAACTTTGTCCACATCTGGACCCAAATTTCGTCAAATCACGAATAAGTACAAATCTGTCCACGTCAGGACTCACATTTCGTCAACCCGAAGAACTCTCAACACCACAGAAATAGAACTTTGTCCATGTTAAGACGCTTGTTTCGTCCACACGAAGAAATCCCCTCAACAAGAGCAAAACTTTGTTCACGTTAGGACTCACACTTCGTCAACACGAAGAAATCCCATCATAAACTTGTCCACGTTAGGACTCAAATTTCGTTACAGTGGGAGAAATCCCATCGTCATAGGAATACAACTTGTCCTCATCAGGACTCCACATTCCGTCAACACGGAGAAATCCCGGCGACTTCGCTGGGGATGAGTTGTCCGCATCTCGTCAACACGAGGAGATCCTATCAACATAGGCAATAAAATTTTGGCGACTTCCGGGGAAATAATTCTGTCAACCAGTAGGAAAATACATCCGTTTATCCATACGGGAAGATACTCTGAATACAGTTTCTCTGCTTATCTCTGCAGTAGCTAACTCCATTGGTCCCAACCCACAAACCTTTTAGCGTTGACGTGACAGCGACTTTGAGGAGAACTCTACGGGGGATATTTGGAAACCAAACTGTTGGACGCCTGTTTCGATACCCGGCGGCAGCTTCTGAAATTTTGATTCATGAAACCCCTTTGATGTTGACGTAACAACAAATTTGAAGAAAAATAATCCGCTGGCCGGATAAGAGAAACTTCAACAAGCAACTCTGTGGGAAAAATAGTAAGGTGAACCGTATCATCACACGTCTCATGGCGAGACCTCGAATACCTGGTAATAGATCTGAGCCAGAACTCCATACTCCTGCTGAGAAAACACACCTGAAAGCAAAAGGTTAACCAACCTGGTTTATGTATCAAAATGCGTATGTTTGAAAATGATGCAATGCCCCATACGGCATGGAGATGCTATGCGTTTGTATAGATGCAATGCCCCATACGGCATGGAAATGCTATGAATATGTTTGAAAATGGTGCAATGCCCCATACCGCATGGAGATTCTATGTGTTTGTATAGATGCAAATATGACGATATATGCAAGTGCAAATGCAAGCTCGAGCTGCCAGAGAACACAGGGTCTAAAACCGCTTGGCAAAATAAATGCCGAAGGCAACGTCAACTCCACTGAGGGGTACCGGGTATCATAGAATCATCCCAGCAAAATAAATGCTGGAAAAGTGAGACCAACTTCCATGGGGAAGAAACAATCCTGTTGAGGAATGGCTCACAAATTCATCGTTACGAACTCTGTAGAGGATGATCAACCTGACGGAGGAATGACAACCTGTTGGAGGAGGGAAGGACGACCCTGCACGGGGATGCTCTTTCTAAACCCTTGACACCCTGATTGTACTCTGTGGGGCTTAACCAAATTGGGGTTAATTGTGCACAGCTCACTACTGAGAATGCCCCTGCTGTCAGGGATATCCATTCTGACCTGCTGAGGATACTCCTGATCCTATTCTGAGGAAGAATAACTGCGATCTCAACTATTTTGGGGACAATACGTGACTTCTATCTGCTGAGGAGAGTAATCCTGATTTAACATTAATCGGGAAACCGGTATCAATCGAGCTTTGTATCGGGGAACGCGACACCATGTGAGTCACTAGGAATTATCGTGTCGGGTATTTTTAGGCTTTTTCTAGTTTACGGATGAAAATAGGTTATTAACAAAATGGTTTTAAAGGGAAAATACTAGACGGGGTTAGCATTCAAAGATGGACTACCAGGCGAGAACAGATAGCAAAAATAGGTTAGGTTATCGGACGAGAATGGATTTACGGTTGGAACATCAGACGAGGCTGACCGGATGATAGGTTAAGGAAAGGATGACCAGACGGGGCTGGTTTGGAAGCTGACATGCACCAGACGAGAACTGATGCAACAAATAGGTTAAAGAGACGGTGACCAGACGGGGATGGTTGAAAGCTAACATACACAAGACGAGAACTGATGTTTACAGAAAGGTTGGCCAGACAATAACTGGTTGAAAAATAACAGGTACTAGACGAGAACTGGTATTTACGGAAAGGTAGACCAGACGAGAACTGGTTACCGGTTTGCCAGGCGAGAATTAGGCTTTGTAAATGACAAGGTTACAAGGTTCTGTCAAGTAACAGGTTTACACTATAGGATAATGATCCAATGACGACAAGGTCTTTTTCGAAGGTTTAGGTTTTTTTTGATGAGGGTAATGACACGATTCCTCGATACTCAATTCTTGTTAGGGTGAACAAACTTGCTTGAACAACTTGCCCCAGTGCAACTCAACTTGCTCCAATCCAACTCTTGGGAAACTCACTCTGAACAGAAAGCAACTTGCTGTAGTACGACCTTGAGATGGCTTGCCCCGGTTTCTGTACGACAAAAGGATTCAACCTCAATCAAACAACTATCAACATAGTTGGTTTCACCATCTCTGAAGTGACTTGCCCCTTGAATGAGCGTAGAAGCAACTTAACCTGATCTGATTATACACTTGAAGGATCTATCCTCAAATCACAGCATTTTGGATAATTGCCCCTGATTGGCTCTCGAGAAGATTCACTTCTGATCAACTGCTTCTCAAGTAAACTGTCCCATAATCAACCGATGCTTCGGGACTTGTCCTTAGACCAATTGATTCTGAACTCACTGGAAGTCAATGCCCCGGATTTACAGGGTTTCACAACATACACCATTCTGATCCAGACTGCTGAATTATTCAGTCCTGTTTGATTATTCCCTGTTGGAATTTCCTTCCTGTCAACTACTGACCTGTAAATAAAATTGTTTATTCCCGAATGGTAATTTTAATGCAGTGTTCATGCAGATTTTGAAAAAATTGTGCTGTCACTCATTTACGTGTCATGATTGTGAGTGACGAATGAACCAGAGTTCAAACGTAGTGCTGATTTGATCAGTGAAAAAAATACAACAAGGATATGACTAGCAAATCAAGAAGGAGTCAGGTTACTCAACCTTATCGTAATGCGCTTTCAGAATAAACCCTACCTCAATTAGGTCTTTTAAGGGTTGTATCGTGGTCGGGTTCACGGTTCGTGAAACAAAGGATGTTTGGCTCAAATTATGATTTGTACCCACCCCTTCTACGTGATGATCTCCGATCCTAAAGTTCAGTTAACTTGGATCAAGTGCTCGCCTCTTCGAGAGGTATGTTGAATACTGGGAACAGTGGTTAAAGAATTCACAAGGTTTTTGGAGTGACAGTTACTCCTTTTTCGTTTTCGGTGTTTGTATCTACACGACTTCGTTATTGTTCGAGGATTTTTCTGTTGAGATCCTTTCATTTTATTCTTTTGATTCCCTAATTTTTGCCTGAACTGACTCTTTTTGAGTTCTTTTCGATTTTTTCTTTTGAAGTCCAGCGGGATGCCCTAATTTTTACCTAAGTATTAGCTTTCCAGCTTTTTCTTTTTCTTTTTACTTAGCGGGCTTTCTTATTTCTTTCTTGGAACAAGTCGTACGAGACTGGTTGTCTTGATTGCTCCGAAAGGATTACAACTGTCTCACTCCTGATTGGTGAGGTTTAACCATTGTGGTGGACTAGGTGCGACCTCTGGGGAAAAATAAGATGTGATTGGTCCTTGAAAGGCAACACTCCTCTATAAGACTTGAACGCTCGATCAAGCTAACTGATAACTACCCTGCCCCAGGTTAAGATGTGAGGGTTTAAATGTCCGAAAAAACTTCTACTTCTTGGCTCGAAGTGGTTAACAAGGAACTAACTCCTTATATCTCCAGTGTTTAGGGGATTTGAAACAATGCCTTGTACGTCATCGGCAAGGTTTTATCTGAAAGCATACGGTCATCGGTTATGAGTATTTAGTTTCGTCATCCTCCCTCCAATATTTGCTAATCAAAGTGACAAAGTGGAGTGAATAAAATGCAAGTGTCGGTGCAGTGCAATAAATGAGTGACAACGACATGATTAATTCAGAAAAATGCATAGTCACTTTATCAACATTACCATTCGAAACAAACAATGTTTAACAGCAGCAGTAACTAATAGAAAAGAAACTACAAATGCAACTGATAAAAAGCCTGAGGACTGCCAATGCTGAGGACGCCTGCCTGTCTGGACCACTGGCTTCTTGCAAATAAACCTCTGCATCTACGAGCTTAGGCAGCTGAGAAATTGTCATGAACCACCAGAATTCCTTCTCTAAAGGAAATGCACTATTGGTCGATCAATTGTTGTACTTTTGCCTGAAAAGCTTTACAATCTTCAGTTGAATGCCCTGGAGATCCACCATGGTAACCATACTGAGTGTGGGGATTGTACCCAGGAGGGTAAGGTTCTGGCACAGGCTTAAGAGCTTTAGGTTCCACCAAAGAATTCTGGATCAAAGATGGTAGAATATGGCTATACGGCACAGGCACTATATGAGAAGGAGAATTCCTTCGTTCCAAGTTGTTACGAGGCCTGTTCTGATTTGGGCACTGATTCTGATAACCTCAGCCACGAGTTCGCTGATTTGCCAAAGAAGCGACATAAAGTTCTGGATATGGTGCCCTACGCGCAATTGTCTGTCCCGCATAACAAGACACAGAAGGTGAAGAACCAACAGATTTCACCGATTCATCTCGAGGATACTCAACATCTGGCATGATTGCATTGATCACAACTCCTTCTTCAGTTTGGTAGCTAGAGAGAGATTCAGTTTCACTAGCCTGACCGCCCGAAATAATCCGAATTTTCCCAATTTTTACGGCATGCTCGATGCGTTCTCCTAATCTTACCAATTCAGAGAAATTTGGCGCATTTCCAAGCATTCTTTCGAAGTACGGGCTCTCCAGGGAGTCTACAAACTTGCCCATTAACTCTCGGTCTAGAAGCGGCGGGTGCACTCTGGCAGCAAATTCTCTCCATCTCTGAACATACTTCCTGAAGGGTTCATTGTTCTCTTGAGACAATTCCTGCAACTGCATGCGACTAGGAGCCATGTCTAGGTTATAATCATACTGTTTCAGAAAAGATCTGGCTAAATCCACCCATGATCGGATCTGATTACTCTCTAACTGCATATACCAACTCAGAGATGCCCCAGTCATACTATCCTGAAAGCAGTGAATCATCAACTTGTCGTTTTGCACAAACAAAGTCATTCTTCGGAAGAACATCACCAAATGTTGCTTCAAACAGCTATCTCCTCTGTACTTCTCAAATCTCGGCGCCCTGAACTTAGGAGGCAATACCAGGCCAGGAACCAAACACATGTCTGCAGCATTGAGGTTGACAGCATCTTTAACTTTCAAGGCTTTGACTCCTTCTTCCAACACTCGGAGCCTTCTAGCATACTCAAGAGCTCTTGGGTCTTTGGTCCTAGCTACCGGGATCTCTCTTCGGATATTCGCCATAGGGAAAACAACACCTTGACTGTTAATAAGAGGAGGGCGTTCATTTCGGACAACAAACTGCTCACGTCGATCTCGGTCCCTAACCGGAGGTTGCACAAATTGGTCTGCAGTAACGTTGTTCACTTGCGGAAGGTCTTCCACAGGCATAGAGCCATACAGAGGATTGGTCGTCATAGTGAAACCTGTCAAGGTGTTAAGAGACTGGAAGTGGATCTCAGACATAGCTACCAATAACCTTCAACTGACTTCACTGCTCGATTCTGCTCAAATCTGTTTCAACCCCTTGGTCGTCTTCTAACAATCAACAGTTGCTTAGGCAAACCACTGGAGAATCACCTTCAGAGTCAAAACAACGGCTGGATCAGACTCTGGCTAGCTGGAGAATGATATGCAATATGATGCAAACACGTTTACGCAAATGTAATGCAATATGCAGCAAACACGGGATCACAGCCCCCACAAATCTCTGAATACTGCTGCACTGCTGACTGAGTAAGTTCGCTCTGAAGAGAAGACCAAAATATCGGGTTGGCTGGAAGTTAAGTTCCCTGCAAAAACCCTCCCACTCACGGGTATGAACCTAATCTGACAAGGTACGGCATCCTATACGGGTATCAACGTCACAGACTTTCAAGAGCAATGATACGATACCCAGAAGGTGTGGCATCATCATCCCTTGAAGCGGCCTCACTTAGTCGAATCCCAATTGATAGGTCCCCAGAGTCGACAATCCTCGGGTCAGACAACTTGTCGAGCCCTAAGGGCCAGGCAAGAAGCATCAAAGAGAATCTCGTCCAAGTGCAGATTTCGCGGCTAGATGGTGCGAGCTAAGCAAGTAGGCTAACCACTACTCTCTACTTCTAAGTCTATGTGTACTCAAGCCTGGGTTTTGGCTTCTCTCTCAAAGGAACAACCACCCAACAGCACAACAGCAACAGATAATAACGAAATGCGGAAATTGTAAATACAGTAAAATACAACATACAACGCACAAAAATAAACATCCAAAGATAAACAAACAAACGCTAGGATCGAATCGCATAGGGGACGTTGGATCCCAAATGAGTCGCAAAGCAAGGTGACCATCGCGGTCCCCAGCAGAGTCGCCAGCTGTCGCTACTGTGACAATCGGCGCCGGCTAAACAAAAGAGTCGCCACCGTGCGTTATTTATCCCACAAGAGGGAAAGGAAACGCTCAGAGTAAACCTAACGCGAAACGGGAAAGGAATGGTCATCACAACCAAATCCTGGATTCGGGAGTCGGTCACGCAAGGGGAAGGTATTAGCACCCCTCACGTCCGTCGTACTCGACGGGATCCATGCTTGTTGGTTTGTCTACAGGATGCAAAAACAATCTATCTACGGCTGCTAAAGCTAAACGGAAATAATTGACTCGATAGAGCGTCGCACTCTATGCCTATGTATTCCCTTGTGCAATGGGAAAGTCAAAGTCATCGTAGTTCGGGCTCACTACAGGGAATTGGTTTGCCGAGATATCGCATCTCGTGCCTACGTACTTCCACACAGCGTGAAAGATCAGAGCTTACGTAGTTCATGCTAACTACGGCTAGACAAGGTGTTCTCGATCACACAGGAGTGAGAGACAAAGTTGTTTTGAAAGGTGCAGGAACCTACGGAACTTAGAACTACGGTCTAGTCTCAAATGCGCAAGGGCAAGAGAAAGGGATAACAGGCGTTAGCGGGAAAGTCTCGATCGCACGGCAGTGAGAGAACAGAGAAGTTAGTTGTTAGTATTCTCACTAGGATATCGCATCCTATGCCTACATATTCTCATTCGATATGAGAAATCAGAGCAGCTGTAGTTCAGCCAACTACAGCAAACGGGGAAACGGGAAGAAGGTAAAAGGGAGCTCGCTAGGATATCGCATCCTATGCCTACGTACTCTCGTCTGGTACGAGAGATCAGAGCTTACGTAGTTCGACGGGAAAACGAGTCTCGATTGCACGGGGGCAAGAGAAGGGATCTTGATCGCCTGAACGCGAGAGAAAAGGGGCTTCGATCGCTCGGGGGCGAGAACAAAGAGGAAGCAGGCTTACGCCTAAACGGGAAGGAACTCGGGACACACACGCAAGAACCTAAGACGTAGGAGTGAATGCGTCGCATGTCACCCAAAGGGTACCATACTAGACAATTAATAAGAAACTCCTCAACTGTCATTTCCTACGTATCTAACAATATAGCTCACAACACTCGACGGTTGCATGAAGACTTGAATAAGATGAAAGATGATGATGTTGAACGAAGCGACTCCGTTGGCTCTCGACATGCGCGCAAGCTCCATTCCAATCTTATCCTCTCTGGATCCTTGATGAGGATGCTCGAATCAGGAACAATGTAACGCTTAGACCGTCATGGTTCGACTTATACGAGAAATCGAACTCTAAGAGGTAGCGTATTGATGTCCGTGTCAAAGACAAGATAGAGAAATGATATCGACAATCATTCTCTGAATCGTGTCACACGGCCAGCCAACAATAAAATCGAAGATAAACTCGGATAGGAAACGAGAATAGGAGAGAAATCCAACGACAAAATGGAAATAATATGCTACTCCTAAATACGGCAATTAAATTCTACTAGAAAATATTCTAAAAAAATTAAAAGGAAATTGCATATGAAAATAGCATAAAAACAATTCTATCTAAATCCCTAATATCCTAAAGAAAATAGAAGTTCTATATTAAAATCTATAATATTCTATAATTTGCTATAAAGAAAATAGAGTGAAAAAACTATACTAAAGTCTATATAATACCCTATAAGAAAATAGAATTAAAATCTATATTAAATCTATGTTCTATACTATGCTAATAATATTCTAAGACTATGAACTATAATCCCTAAGGAAAATAGGAAAAATAAAATCTACACTATTACAATCAATCATCCAATACAAGGGAAATTGAAAATAAAAGGGGAGGGGGGTACAACCTGCAGACTTGGGGTAAATGCAGTGAAAAACAGCCACTCTGGGCCCAACCCACAATACAACAATTCAGAAAAACTAAAGAAAAATAAATGGCCATAGGGGGTGCGCTGGGAAATTGGAGGTGTGCTCAGAAAACGTTGGGCCAAGCCCAACAACAAAAACCAACATCCACACAAAAAAAGAAAAAAAGGGGGCGGGGGGTGTAAGCTTGGGACGTGAAGGGTGTATGGATCCAAACCCAAAATTGGGCCCTAAGGCCCATGCACCAACTAAACCTCTGGAACCCTAGCAATTCTCCTTCCTCTCTCTCGGCTTCCACCGCCGCCAGCCCTTCGACCTCATTCTCGCCTCTCTCCGCTTCCTTTGCTCCGTACTCCAAAATCTCCTCCGAAAGACTTTATCCCTCTCAGTTCAATCTTCTGTGCCCATTCTCTTTTATCAAGTCAAACAAAACAAACCTATAAAATTTGATATCAAACAAACAAAACTCAAAAACGAGTTGCTACATTTAAAGATCTGTGTTGATCGCTGTTACGGTTAGAAGCTTGCGAAGAAGATCTATGAAGATTTGCGAAGCTTCTATGGTTTGATCGGTGAAGATGAACAACAAAGGTTGAAGATGAATGCTTCTACGAGTGTTGATGGAGATCGGAGAGATCTGGACGGAAAACTGATGAATAAGATCTTGGATGAGTCTTGCAGAAGGTTGTTCGTAGATTTATGGATCGTTGCTGATGAAGACGTTTGGAGGTTTCTTGAAGGTCGTTGAACGTATTGTTGATTGTTGAAGGCTCGTCCAAGATGCAGATTATGATGAAGCCTATGAATATTGTGATGAACACGGAAAAATATCTGGAAAAATGTTGAAGATTCGATGAACACGGCGAAGATTGATGCGATCGGGGCAAAGAGTTGAAGATCTACGAATTCTGGAAAATCCTACGAATGTTGATGAAGATCTGTGGATTTTGATGAAGGTTGTTGAAGAATCTTGAGGAAAATCTATGAAGTTCAAGTGACCATCTGGAAACTGATGAACGAGATGATGAACGAGATGATGAACGATGCGAGATCTGGAGTTTCTGGAAAAAAGATTGAAGAACACATGAATGTTCACGGTGATTTCTGGAAAAAAACTTGAACCGATGGTTGAATCTGGAAGATCAGTGACGAGCATGGTTGATTCTGGAAAAATTGATAAGAAGATGATGAACTGCATGAAGATTCCGGCGACAGTTGGATGAAGTTTCCGGTGACAGTTACACACTCCGGTGAGAAGTTATGGTGGGATTTGATTTCTCCGGCGAGGGGTCTCCGAAGTTTGCATGGCCGGCGGGAGGGAGACGGTGAACGGGACGCGTGGCAGGTGGAGTATTTGGGGGAGGACGTGTGGCCTGAGGGAGTGTGATAGAGAGACAAGTGGCGTGGTGAGTTGGCAGATGAGGAATGAGGTGGTGGCTGGGAATTGACACGCGTGGACGCTTATATACGTGACATGTGCCACGAATTGGGCCTCCAAAGGTGCCACTTGGCCCACAAAGGACAAAACCTGATCCATTAATTGACCCTAATTAATGCAAGCTGATTAACTGCTAATGATGATCACTACCTAATTAAACCTAAACGAAAAAAATATTAAGTGCTGGTTAATTAAAACTAACTAACTACCCTAATTAACGTCTAAAAAGGATTAACACTAATAAATCCTAAGAGAATCTTATTAAACTAAGCAACTCAACTAATACCTATTTAAAAATAAAATCTATTAAATCTAAACAAAACAAACAATTTCTATAAAATGAATTTAAGATCTATACCAGTAAAAACTATTCAATTAATCTAAAAATAAAATCTATTTAAACTCTATATTATCCTATTTATTAAAAAGAAACTATTATTCTAATATTCCAATAAAAATCTATTAAAACTAGAGAAAACTATTAAAACTCTATTAAACAATAAAATCTATTAAAAACAATTAAAAATCTAAAAAAAAAACAATAAAGGCAATTAATTCGATTAAACGAGAACGCGAGACCAGATCGAAATGAACGGCAAAAACCGGACCCCGAGATATCCTCAAAAATAACAGCGTAGGCTGAAAACACCGGGAAGAACACAACTTCCCAAAAACAGGACTCCACTCATCCGAACCGGTCTAAAGCGTGTGAACTGTGGAAACAGGGCTGTAATCCCGATAAAATCAAAAATGGCTGAAAAAATGCAATGTATGCGGTATGCGAGTGCGAATGCAAAATGCGTCGAAACATAAACCAAATTTTGGGGTGCAACACCTATCTTTGGTAACAGCTGCTCCAAGGTCCCCACATTATCTCTCATGACCATCTCCATGCTCATACAGAGAGAAGGCACCAAGTTGATTCACCTCTTCTTAGAGTTACTTGTAGCAGAAGAGACCACTTCTCCACAAGTATTCTGACCTTAGGTTGAGTACAAGATAGACACCGCATAGGGACTTTATCACATCAAAATGCACTCAATACCTTCACATCATACTCCAAGACAGTCCTTTTACCTTATCATTCTCCCGTATGACAAGATAGAGTACTTCTTAGAAGTGAATCACTAGTTCCACAAGAGATCTTCACAAACCAGATGGTTCATATCACAGACACACCATCACATGGTTCTTTATGTTCCCATACTGGACTTACTGCTATCTAGTAATCCAACTGAAGATCTTCACAGCTCCACCAGCTTGATCAAATACATCTCCACAAGAAGGTAATCTTCTATACACAGCTTAGGGCTTCTACCACAAGCTCCAACATGTGAACAGAAACAGATCCTCCTTTGGTCTTCAACCAATTACCCCTCTGCACCAGAGTAATTTGTTCCAAGCATGAGCATACACAACACCTTCTTTGGTCTTCAACTACTACCCTTCTGCATAAGAGTAATTTGTTCCAAGCATGAATAGTCCCAGACCCTTCTGTGGTCTTTAAATAACTACCCTTCTGCCCAAGAATAGTTTTCTAAAGGCACACTGCTTAAATAGCCAAATGCCACTGTTTGGTTATTCAGCATCTTTCAGAGCTCTACAGAATTTGCTAATCCACCAGGCCACTTTGATCTTTAAGTCTCAAATTCTTCTTGCTTCGAAGCAATGCATCTATTCCTTCACACATCTCCCACAAACTGCATGATATGAAGCATTAATTCCATTCATACATGAGAAGATCAACTTATCTTCAAATGATGTGCCACAACATCACTTGAGGCCTTGAAGTTTCTGGTTGATGTCACAACTTTGGTTAAGACATTCAGCTGGAGAGTTTAGGCTTTCATTCTGCCTCTTAGAATAACCTCATCACTCAATCAGAAAGAGCACATAGCCTTGAGTTTGAGTAGACAACCTTCATCTTGCTTTATTGGACCACAACACATTGCTTGTAATGCATTTTCTTCATGAACTCCTCTTCAGAGAAATCAAACAAGCCAAGGCTTGATTCAAAAGAATTCTTTACACAAGAATTCTCGCTTTCCTTAAGTAGAGACTTCCTTAGAAAGTCAGAGACAACTGCCACTTATTCTTGACCTCAAATATGACCAAGGTCATATGCTCCTATGAACTTAGATCAGAAATACACTGACCCAAGCAGTGTTATTACCAGCACCATCTTCTAAACAAGTTTCTTGCCAGGAAACTTTCTAGATGCAGATCGTATGCTGCTGCACTCCAATAAACTGATCAAGAAGAATGTCTTCATCCTTTTACTTCTTTCAGCACTCCATTACAACCTTAGTTTCTTGCCAAGACCCTTGCTAGAATGAGGTCAGATCCCACTTCACTCCTTGAATCAACAGATTTCTGTACAATCTCTGCTGATGGAATGTCTCAACATCAGACCTTTGAAGTTTACCACACACAACAAGGCCCAAATGCTTTGTGCAATGACAGAGATTCTTCTTCCAGAAGCCAGACTTGGATCATCCACCTGATGAACCAATAGAGCTTTGACAATGTTAATCATTATGGATAATAAATTAAATACTTGTGCATTCCACAACTAGAGGTTGATCTTAAATCCATACAACTTGTCGAGAAGACCAGATAATTACACTTCAGTAATACCACGAGTATTCTTTAGTATAACTATCTTTAATGTTGAAACACCAAGGCTGCCACCCTTGACTCAACCTCGCTATGACTTCCTCTGCTGATAGACTCCTTGCAAGACATGAGTGGTGAAAATAAATCACCTCCCACACAACAGAACAGCCGAAACAACAATTCAAGCATAACTTCCAGCACTCTGCCATCAGCCAGTCTTCTCCCAGGGGCATCAGAGTTCTTTTATCAAAGAAATATGCAGCAGAACCACCAAAAGAACATGCCCTAAACATGATGTCAGATCACTCAACAGGTCATAGCAGCTCCTTATATCAGAGGGCACAACAGTAGATGCATGGACTCCTTCACTCCATAAGCTGAAGCTCAGCAAGATCACCAAATCAGCTGCAGCTTTTCCTTGTTTAACCACCAGAAGGTATCTCCTAAGATATCATCCAGAACAGACAGGATGCCTGATCTGATACCAATTGAAATTCTGGTATGCAGATCACATGTGTTCCAAGAACATTGATCTCTGCTCAACAAGGATGAGGACCGACCATGGCCAATTTAAATTTCTTTAAATTGTCCCAATGTCATGACCAATGTCACGACCTCTGTTGTGACATCTGCAGTCTGTCATAATATTTATCTAACCATTTAAAGTACAGAATTGTAAATGCAAAAAGATAAATAACACAGTAATTGTTCACCCAGTTCGGTATCAACAACACCTACATCTGGGGGCTACCAAGCCAGGGAGGAAATTCACTATTAGTAGAATCAATTCAAAGTCAAACCTCTAATTTGCAATTCTCACTTAATCTCTACCCAATGACACTTCAGCCTAGAGACACTCTAGTACCTGAGTATACCCACTCACTCCTCATCAATCACACAACAGTGATATCAAATAATTAAAAAAACAGTATGAAGAGACACTTCATACACACCTTGATCTTAATTCACAGTTTTGGTCAAGGAACTCACACACTCTTGCTTCACAGCTTCGAGTGAGACACAACCTAGAATCTATCTAACCAAAACAATTATCCACCAGACAATTTCTTGGATTACAACTATCCCTAAACAGACTTTACACGTGAAGGCTAGCCTTCTTCACTTACAAATATGTCTACCTCAATGTATCAAAAGATACAAAGGGTGACTTACACACAAGGGACTCTCAATCCTAGACCTCTATTTTACACTCTGGTTTTTCCTGGTGTGAGTGCTTGCGTTTCCCTTGCTTCAGTGCCTCCTTTTATAGCACTGCAAACTGGGCTTGGGATGTGCAGAAGTAACAATTATTAGTTTTAACAAAATAAAACTAATTTCCACAATTCAAGGTGCTCTCCAATTAGGTCATGGCATGGTCATCATTGCCTTGAATCTCTCCTGAGATAACTCAGTAGTCATAACATGTTTCCTGATATTTAGCCTGAGATATATTAGGTATCATAACAGAAAAACAAACCCAGCCTGTGTGATGTCATACGATCAACGTCATGACATTCAGTATGACATCCACTCTTCTGCAGATTTTTCTTTACACCAGACCTAGCTTCACCCAATCTTCTGCAAAATAACATTAGAAACAAGTATATTAAAGTTTCCTAAAAGGTCTCCAAGATCCTTTTATGAATACCAATACAATTTGTTCTTGTTCCTAATAAATCTCCTTGACATATTTACTGATGAGGTATTTTCAACATGGTCTCATCAATCCAAACCAATTCTGTCAAGAGATATACACTAGCAGCTCCTTCTGTTGTCATGCAACTATGTCTTGCTTAAAACACATGACAACACACCTCACTCACCATAACTCACATTGTTGTGGCCGCACACTTCACACTTCCTGTGAGGAGCTTCATCACAACTCCAACAGTTGTGGCTGCACACCTCACTCACTACCTGTGAGGAACTTCACCACAACTCAACCTGTTGTGGCTACTGCTAACACATAGTAGCACCTGCTGTGCTAGACAGCTATGTCATTACTTTGGTAATGACATCCATGACAGCAGTTCTGTCATCTAATCTCGTTAGCTCCTGCTGCACATAGCTCCCGATGCACCAGATGTCAACACATGACAGCAGTTCTGTTATCAGCACTCGTTAGCTCCTGCTACAAGCTCCTTTAGTGATGTCATGACTATGTTAATGACATCCTGCTTAACATTAGTGCAAAGTCATGTTTTACCAAAATTTAGCCAATCATAGAACCATGGACAATATCATAGAACCATGGAAGTAAAAAACTCCCCCTTTGGCAAATTTTGGCTAAAACAACTTATCAGGGCATTCAACAGTAGTTTACACAAACTATCATGCTCCCCCTTGATAGTTGCATCCAGCATGGCAGCAACAACACAAACTATCATGCTCCCCCTTGATAGTTGCATCCAGCTTTGATGGGACGAGAAGATCGGTGTTCAGTGAAGTTACCCTACCAATACAAGTGAGCCCATAAATTTTCAATGTTGTATTCTATATCATAGACGTTCAGCCTGCGCATAGTTGTCTGCTTGGTCGACCTTGGATTCATTCCGTAGGAGCAGTTACTTCGACGTTGCATTAGAAGCTTAAATACATGGTTGAAGGAAGGATTGTAATGGCGTGTGGTGAAGAGGACATTATGGTGAGCCACCTGTCATCCTTTAAATATGTAGAGGTAGATGGAGTGATCGACGAAACCCTGTGTCATGCCTTCGAAGCTGTTCAAATTAAAGAGATGTCTCCAGTTGAGGACAGGACTCCTGAGATTTCAATGTCTTCTTTGAAAGAAGCTCGAGTTGTTGTGGAGTCTGGTTCTTCACAGAGATGGGATCAAGTGCTCAACATTCCTAATAAGCAAGACAAATTTGGTTTGAGATACAACCCATCTTTCTCCTCGCAGAATGCTCCAAAATATAGAGGGCCAGTGCAGTTCACTAGCGGTGGAGTCATCTTTGACATAATCAATGTTGTGGGAGAAGACGAAGGAGACAGTGACTGTGATATAGTTACGTGGATTCAGTCGTGTGTTCCTAGTCAAAGCTTATGCAACTGGACTATCGAGGAAGTCGTTCAAGTTACCTTTGAAGAGTAATATCTTTGTTTTGATTATGTGTGGTCCTACGTTCCGCCCAGGGCGTAGTGGCTTTGCTTTGTAGGGCCCTACTTGTTTATGTTTGAACTCTCTTTTTATCATTAATCAAAGGCGTTTATTCGCATTCAAATATTTTGATCCCTGTTTGTTTGCTTTTATTTTTTACAATAAAATGGCAATGTGTTTGTGCTTGTTTGCATATCATTTTAAGCATAAAACATCAATCATGCAAGTTTCATATCACAGATGCCATCGCTTCAGATTCATCTATGACTCGGTTTGACTTTGACAATCCTATCTTTCAAGATGAAGAAAAGATTCATGAAGACGAGGACATGCCTGAAGAGCTTGCCAGACTACTTAGACAAGAAGAGAAGGTCATTCTGCCTCATCAAGAAGAGATTGAGGTCATCAACCTGGGGACAGAAAGGGATAGAAAAGATGTCATAACTGGGGCTACATTAGAAGATGATGTTAAGAGAAGACTGGTCGAAATGCTCCGAGAGTACAGAGACGTCGTTGCCTGGTCATATGAAGATATGCCAGGACTCGGTACGGACATAGTGGTACACCGACTACCTCTTCGAGAAGAATGTCCACCTGTAAAACAGAAGCTGAGAAGAACCAGGTCGGACATAGCAGTCAAGATTAAGGAAGAGGTCCAGAAACAATTGGACGCCGATTTTCTTGCTGTTACAAACTATCCTCTGTGGGTCGCTAACATTGTTCTTGTACCTAAAAAAGATGGAAATGTCAGGATGTATGTTGATTACAGAGATTTGAACAGAGCGAGCCCGAAAGATGATTTCCCTCCCCCACATTGATGTGTTAGTTGATAATACTGCTCAGCATTATGTGTTTTCCTTCATGGATGGTTTCTCTAGGTACAAACAAATTAAGATGGCCCTAGAGGACATGGAGAAGACAACCTTTATCACACCGTGGGGGACTTTTTGCTATAAAGTTATGCCTTTTGGATTGAAAAATGCAGGGGTAACTTATTAGCGGGCGATGGTTACTCTATTTCATGATATGATTCATCATGAGATCGAGGTTTATGTTGATGACATGATCGGAAAGTCACAACCGGAGGAAGAGCATCTGGTTAATCTTTTGAAGCTGTTCGAAAGGTTGAGGAAATTCATATTGAGGTTGAATCCAAATAAGTGCACCTTCGGAGTGAGGTCAGGGAAGCTATTGGGGTTCATTTTCAGTGAAAGAGGAATTGAGGTAGATCTTGCGAAGGTAAAAGCAATACAAGAAATGCCAGCGCCGAAAACAGAAAAAGAAGTTCGTGGTTTTCTGGGGAGACTAAACTACATTGCAAGGTTCATATCTCACCTAACAGCCACCTGTGAACCAATGTTCAAGCTATTAAAGAAAGATCATGCGGTTGTCTGGAATGAAAATTATCAATGGGCATTTGAAAAGATAAAAGAATACTTGTAGGAACCTCCGATACTGATGCCTCCAATGGCAGGAAGACCTTTAATCATGTACTTGACGGTTCTCGAGAACTCTATGGGTTGTGTACTCGGTCAACATGAAGAGACGCGAAGAAAAGAACATGCTATCTACTATCTGATTAACAAGTTCATAGATTGTGAGTCTAGGTACTCAATGCTAGAGAAAACATGTTGTGCGCTTGCGTGGGCAGCCAAACGCCTGAGGCAGTATATGTTGAATCACACAACCATGTTGATTTCAAAGATGGATCCAATCAAGTATGTGTTCGAAAAGCAGGCACTTTCTGGAAGAATTTCTAGGTGGCAGATGGTTCTGACAAAATACGATATTTAGTATGTTTCCCAAAAGGCCATTAAGGGGAGTGTTTTATCAGAATATCTTGCAGAGCAGCCGATTGAAGATTATCAGCCGTTGAAATTTGAGTTTCCCGATGAGGACATAATGTTTCTGAAGATGAAGGATTGTGATGAGCCACTACCTCACGAAGGTCCCGAGATAGGCTCCCAGTGGAAAATGGTTTTTGACGGTGTTGTTAACTCATACGGAAACAGAATAGGGGCAATCTTTACAACGCCTCACGGTTCCCACATACTGTTTACCGCCCGACTAACGTTTGCTGGCACAAACAACGAAGCTAAGTATGAAGCATGCATCATGGGTATTGAGGAAGCTATTGATTTGAGGATCAAGAAACTTGATGTATATGGTGATTCAGCTTTAGTCGTCAACCAGATCAAAGGAGAGTGGGAAACTCGTCAGCCCAACCTGATCCCTTACATGAATTATGCCTGGAGATTGTTGCCTTTCTTTGACAGAGTGGAGTTTCATCATGTTCTAAGGGCTGAGAACTAGATGGTAGATGCTTTGGCAACCTTATCCTCGATGTATAAAGTGAATTATTGGAATGAAGCTCTGATGATCACTATCATGCGCCTCGACAGGTCGACATTCATATTTGCAATGGAGAAAGCATCGAATGAGAAGCCTTGGTATTTTGATATCAAAAACTTTCTCAAGAATCAAGAATATCCATCTGGGTCATCGAGCCGGGATAAGAAGACTCTAAGGAGGTTGGCGGGAAACTTCTATCTGAACAAGGACAGTGTGTTATACCAAAGAAAATTCGACTTGGTGTTGTTGAGGTGTGTAAACGAAAATGAAGCAAGTTTCTAATAGAAGAAGTCCATGAAGGTTCTTTCGGAACGCATGCTGGTGGACATACTATGTCTAGGAAATTGTTGAGAGCAGGTTACTACTGGATGACTATGGAGTCTGATTGTTTGAAGTACGCCAGAAAATGCCATAAATTCCAGATTTATGCTGATAAGATGCATGTGCCGCCAAGTCCTCTGAATGTCTTGGCATCTCCTTGGCCCTTTGCTATGTGGGGAATTGATATGATTGGTAAGATTGAGCAAACCGTTTCCAATGGACATCGCTTTATCTTGGTGGCAATCGATTATTTCACCAAATGGGTAGAAGCATCTTCTTTTGCCAATGTGACCAGACAGGTAGTGGCTCGCTTTATCAAGAAGGACATCATTTGTCGCTATGGAGTGCCAGAACGAATCATTACTAACAATGGTTCAAATTTGAACAACAAGATGATGAGGGAACTATGCCATAGTTTCAAGATCGAACATCACAACTCTTCTCTATATCGTCCTAAGATGAATGGTGTTGTTGAGGCAACCAATAAGAACATAAAGAAGATTGTCTAGAAGATGGTGGTAACCTACAAGGATTGACATGAGATGTTTCCCTTTACACTACATGGATATTGTACTTCGGTACGTACTTCAATTGGGGCAACTCCTTTCTCCTTGGGTTATGGTATGGAAGCTATCCTACCATTGGAAGTCGAGATTCCTTCCCTGAGGGTGTTGGTGGATGTCAAACTTGATGAGGCAGAATGGGTGAAAGCCACGTTGAATTAAGTTAGTATGATTGACGAGAAGAGATTGGCAGCCATCACCCATGGCCAATTGTATCAAAGTAATATGAAGAAGGATTTCAATCAGAAGGTGCGCCCTCGAAGCTTTCAGGTAGGTGATTTAGTGTTGCAGCGGACCCTCCCTCCACAGATAGATCACAGGGGCAAATGGACTCCCAACTATGAAGGTCCATACGTGGTAAGGAAAGTCTTCTCCGGAGGAGCCTTACTACTTTCAACGATGGACGGTGAAGATTTTACGTCCCCTGTGAACGCAGACACAGTCAAAAAATATTTTTCTTAAAAGCGACCCGCTGGAAAGAAAAAGAAAATCTTGGCAAAAATGGGGCATCCTGGAAAACCATAAAAAGAATGAGTTCGGGCAAAAATTAGGGATAAAAAGAAAAAAGAATGAACCTGGAAAGTTGAAAACCTGAAAAGGCAACTTTAGCAAAAATGGGTATCCCGGTGAATTGAAAACCCGCAAGGGTGATTCAGGAAAAAGTTAGGGATTTAAAAGCAAACGACGGTGGTCTGCGTCCAATCCCGTGAGCACAATGGATTCTTGGAGGACCCGAGGGTTAACAAGTCAGTCTCTTTAGAAAGCGACGCATTGGAGAAAGTATCGAAGTCATGTGAGTCATAGTCGAATCAACACATGGTGGTTGTCTGTACCACATTGCCGACATTTGTATATATCTTTTGCATTTGTACTTTTTACGCAACTTTCTCTTTTCAGGAGTTACATCCGATGTAATTTTCCTATTTACAGGCCATTTTCAATCAATGAAGTACATTTTCCACAAAAAGCATTTTATTCCTATTGTTGCTTTTACTGCTTTGTTTGCAAAAAATGCCTCAGATTTTTAATAAAACTTTGCATGTATAAACTTTTGGGGATTTACTAATCATGATTGAAACATTGACTTACTTGAATAATGTCACGGTCATTGACCGAAATAGCCTTTGTTGCATACAGGACACATTGTTTGTTTGTCATTTGCAGGGCTCTGTTTCAGAGGTGTTTCCTCAGTAAGGTCCCCATGTCTTTATCCCCACAAGGTGATGATGTCAGATCAGAAGTATCACGCCATCGATAATGTGCACCTATCCCCATCAAGTTGAGATTGAATTTCCCCGGCGGTGGTGTACATCTATCACTTAGCAGGTAGATTTGGGAGCGTTAACCCCAGCAGCAGAACAAGTCTAGTGTTGTTTTCCCCATAAAGTCTATTGTATTGACTCATATCCCCAAGAAGAGGTTGATTTTGATGAGTCTTATTCACATTTCCCCAAGCACAGGTTGATGTTGATTCCCTTGATGAGTATTTCCTAGTGAAATTGTTATCCGCAGCAGAATCCAGTGGTTACTGATATTTTCCAAAGCGAGATTTTGGGGATAATTTCCCAATGTTGTTTCTCTCATTTCCCAGCAGAGCGGAATCTTTCCCCAACAGAGAAATATTTTGGGATAACTCCCAATATCTTAGTCCCCAGTGGATCAATCCTCAGTAGAGTGGATTTATCCCCGGTAGGTTGGAGTTATCCTCGAGAGAGTCTTATCCCGGGAGGCTATTCAGGGCATCTTCCTCAGCAGAATCCAGTGGTTATTGGTAATCCCCCCTAGAATGAGATTTTGGGATAATTTTCCCAGCATATCTTATTTCTTAATCCCTAGCAGATTGGATTTAATCTCCAGTAGAGTAGAATCCCTGGTGTTGTACCCCAAAATTTGACCAGCCTTTTCTTCCTAACTTGACTTATGTTTCATTTCATTTAGCATTTGCATTTGCATAGCATGGGTTCTAATCAAGGGATTAAGAGTTGTTGTGCCATTCAAGAGGATTTGTGCATGCCATCAAGTGTTTATCATCACCATGGAAGTTTCGAAGCTCCTTGAGGGGAGAAGTTTGTGTATTGGAATCACCTCCCATCCTGAGGATCATCAGAGGGTTCTCAAGGATTCATGAGGTCTTGTTCTTGGTTGAGGCATGGTGCAAAATCTCATTGAGTACCTTAGGGGTCATTGTGGAGCTTGTGTAGTCATTCAATTCATCTGCAAGAGGCACAATCAAAAGATATGGAACTAGGGTTTCATCTGGACAACCCAAAGTCAACTGTGGACTTGAGAGGGTTCAAGCCTTGGTTTTAAGGCACACAAACCTTGGGAAGTAATCTTAAAGAATATAGGATGTCATGTTAAGATCAAATCAAGAAGAATAAAGAGTTCAAGAAGTTACTAATTTAGGGTTTCAGATGATTTTAGTGTAAAATCCCCTTCTTTAGTGCCTAATTTCAAGGACATGTTTCCCCTATGATGCAAGCTCAATCTCATTTTCATGAAAACATGAGACTTGTAGAGCATCTTTCAAGCTTTCTTTTGACTACAAGAACTAATCCATTGAGTTTGTACATCTCAAGTTATGAAGCCAACAAGTTAGGGTCCTCAAATGAAGAGAATTTTGGTCAACTTAAGGTCAACCCACTTCCAAGGCATTTTTGACCTAGAAGCAAGTTTCTCCTCAACTTCAAGTGAACATGAAAGTTGTTCCTCATGATCTTAGATTTCCAAAAAGTCCTAGAAGTAATTTTTATCATTTGTACATCTCAAGTTATGGATCTCACAAGACAATTGCATTTTTGGAAAGTTCATTATAGGTCATTTGTTTCAATGGTCTTTTCCATGAACTTATGGACCTCAAATGCATTTCCAACCAACATGAAACTTGTACCTAAGGGTCTAAACCTCACATTGAACTTAATATTCATGAGAATTGTTGAATTATGTGATCATGTGGACCATTTTAAAGGTGAAAATTTGACTTTTGGCCATGGTTTGGATATCTTACATTACAAGTCACTCTTTAACCTCATTTTTTATCTTTTCCACACAAGTACATGACAGAAGAGAAGCTTACCATAAATGAACCAACATGAAGAGCCATAATGTGCCCCATTTTCAATTTTCTTACTTGAAAATTCATGACAAAAATTTACACTAATTCATTCTCCATGACCACAAACCATTCCACTCCTTTCCACACACTACATGTTGCCATTTGCTGACCCAAAATAAGTGGCAACATGCCTAACCCGAGTGTGTAGTAAAAAGGAATATTTTGGTCAAAATTTGAAAATCAAGTGAGATAGCCAACATGGGAATGCATGATCATCATTAAGCCCTCACATATAAACCAAAAGTTTGCCCTAGAAGCTCAGAATTGGCTGGCCACGTGAGAGGAAGAGAGATCACTCCAAATTTTCTCAAATTGTCATTTCTTTGAATCTCTCATATCCTTGGTTTATTCTTCAAACTGGTGCTCTATTCTTCTTCACCAAAGCTCAAGAAAAAATTGGAAGGCTGAAACTGAAGCTTGTGTGCCATTTAAAGAGCCAACGGAGCTGCTTCGTTCAGTAAGATTCTCCACTCTTTCCCTCTTATTATAGGCATGTTTTAGGGTCATGCTAGTGTGCATCTGAAGCCCTATGTATCATAGGCCATGTTTGGATCATTAATTTGTCTGTATATTGAGATTTCAGAATGTGTATTCAAACCTTTGTGCCTTGTTTTCTCTTTATTCAAGAGGCTTTTTGAAAATTGGTTGTTGGATTTGAAACCCTTGTGGAGAGAGCTTTCAAACGGTACCAGATTTGGGGATTTTTATTGAGGTCTGATGAATGGTCTCCGGAGAGCTGGCTAGAGATGACGACCAGAGCCCTAGCTCCGGTGTCCAGTCATCCCTCTGGTCTTTGCTGAGTTGGCGTGGGTTGAAATGTTGACTTGTTCATTTGTCACGATCCCATTTTCTTGACCAAGCCACGCGTGAAGTTTGAACGTGACTGGACTTAATGAAACGATGCGTTTCATTAAGTCTGATGGTTCTTCCATTTGCCTTGGCTTAATTCTTGTTTATCCCTTGCTTCTAACCTTGATTTGAGCTTTCCTCTTAGTGGTAGGCTTCTGACCCACTTGCTTTGATCATTATTCAAGGTGATTTGGTGTTCATGTGTATACTTTGAGTTTGCCTTGAATGATGCATCTCTTTTAGCACTTGTTTGCTCCTTTCTTTTACATGATCAATTTGAATTGTTTGGTTGAGATACTTTACATTTGCTTGCTGCCCAAGCTTATTTCTCCCATCTTCTCTTTGATCATGGCCTTTTGGTTTTTCTTTTTGTTTAGCTTTGCTTAAGTGATTGATGTTTGAATGGTTGTAGTAGTTGTAACTTCTCCCATTTCATCTCACTCTTTTTGACTTGTTTAAGACAACTTGTTTTGATCATTTGTCTTTGTTGCATCATTTAATCCTCATATCTCATCTTTTCATCTTTGCATACCTTGTTTGCATGACTTTTGACTTGTTTAAGTCAACTTCTTCTCACTTTTCATTTCATCTGTGATTGAATTATCCGTTGTTTACTTGGTCTTTTGCCAAGATCCCTTAGGATTCCTAGTCCCTCTGTTTAAGATGGGAGTAGGAGAAACATTAGGTGTTCAATCCTTTACATGATAACATTAGGTTAGATTCTTCCCCTCTTAATCCCAACTTTAGGAGCATTGTGCATGATAACATTAGGGTTGATTTAGTTTCCCCTTAGAGTTTGTGTCTTCTCTTCTCATCTCATAAGTCTCTTAAGACACTTAATAAAGGATAATAAATGTTGTACGCTACGAGCCTCAATTACTTGAGGAATGATAGTTGGGAGGCCTCCTCTCAATCTGTCTAGAGTGTTTAGTGTATGCCCTTTAGGCGATATGCGACACATTCGCTCTCAAGTCATAGTCTTTAGTGAAACATGAGTTACAAACTTAACTCAATTCACTTCTTCATAAAAAACACAAAACAAAAGTCAAACCTTTTTATCCTCCGGGATCGTTTGAAAATCATTTTCAGAAAGAGTGTGTTAAGTCTTGGTTCTACCGCAAATAGGTAACGCCTAAGCCTCCAATGGTCGAGAAGCAATACACCTAACTACTAGAATGAAGGTTTAACCCTACTCGGTTAAAACACTTGAACCAATCTGTGGTTGTATTAGCCCGAACTACGTTTGCTCTGATTTCTCATACCAGATGAGGATACGTACGCACAAGACAGCAATGTCTTGGTGAACAACCTTTCCCCCTTTCACCCGTAGTTTTCCGAACTACGTTGACTCTGACTTTCCCATTGCACGAGGGAATACATAGGCATAGAGCGACAATGCTCTATCGAGTCTCTTTTCTTTTCTTTTGTCCTTGTGAGCCAGCCTTTGATAGTTTAACACCATTTTAGATATACAACAAGTGTGGATCCCGTTGAGTACAACGGACGTGAGGGGTGCTCATACCTTCCCCTTGCATAACCGACTCCCGAACCCATGATTTGGTTGCGATGACATGTCTTTTCCCTTTTTCGTAGGTTTTCTCTGATCGTTTCCTTTCCCTCTCTTTGGGATAAATAATGAACGGTGGAGACTCTTATGTCTTTGTCGGCCCCTCTTCGCAACGATGCGAAACCCGACAGAGTGAAGTTGTTCCCCAATAGTGGTTTTTGTTCCCCAGAAGAATCTTATTCTTGAAGCCCGTTCAGGGCGTTTTCCTCAGCAGAGTTGGTCTAATCCCCAGTAGGGTGAATTTTTTCTCAGCAGAGAGCAGTGTTATCCCCAGGAGAGATCTTTTCCAGGAGGCCATCCAGGGCTTTTTTTCCCCAGCATAAGTCCAATCGTACTTGGCACACCCAGTTATCCACATCGGAGTTGGCTCCATCTCTTCAGCATTTATTTTGCTGGAGTGGTTCCTTTGCATTTGCATTGTGCTTAGCATCCTCCTAAACGCGTAGCATTTCCATTTCGTATGGAGCATTATGCCATATTCAAACATATGCATTTGAAGCATAAGCCAGGTTGTTACCTCTTGTGACCAATCGTCTCTCCAGCAGACAGCGGTGTATTTCATGAGCTTGTGTGGTTTCCAGACCCCGACAAAGAATCTTCGATAGATGTGTTCACCTTACCTTGTTCTCCACATCAAAGTGTGATTTTTTAAGTCCCTCTCTTGCCCAACGGATTTCTTATTTCAGATTGTGAATCATCGGATTCTGTTACCGGCGGATGCCAAGCCTGCTTTGTTAGCAGATGTTTTTACCGACGGATGCCAAGCTTGCTTTGTTAGCAGATGTTTGCCGACTTAGTGTCGTTGCCTTCTTTGTTTAGTAGATGTTCTTATTGATATATATCGAGCCTGTTTGTTTAACAGATGCCTGATTCTTAATCAGATGTTTCTTACCGACTTAGTGTCGAGCCGACTTAGTGTCGTTGCCTGATTGTTAATCAGATGTTTCTTACTGATGGATATCAAGCATGTTTGTTTAACAGATGCCTGATTGTTAATCAGATGTTTCTTATTGGTGGAAGTCGGGCCTGTTTGTTTAACAAATGTTTTCACCAACTGTGTGTCGAAGCCTTCTAACCTGTGGTTAGTAGTTGGTTCCTTACAACTTTTAGATACATTTCTCCTAATTCCACTTTGGTGGACATTTCTACAGTTTACTACTCATGCGGTTGGCAAATTTCTGGGTTCTTTTGTATTCAATCACCTTTTACCTTGAACGTTTGAAAGTGGTTGCTTTTCATCCCTGCAGGACCAAGTCGATTGAATAGGGGCAGCTGTTGCACCCCAAAATTTGACCAACCTTTTCTTTTTAGCTTAGCTTATGTTTCTTATCATTTTGAGTTTGCATTTGCATAGCATTGGTTCTTAACAGGGGATCAAGAGATGTTGTAATCATCAGTCAAGAAAGAAGAGTTTTTGTTCAAGATCAAGCAAGGGTATTACTTTCCAGTCATCAAGTTCACCATCCTTAGTGGAGTTGGGTTTCAAAGCTCCCTTAGAGGAGAGGTGTGTGTATGGGTGTTATGTTCTATCTTGAGGATCATCAGAGGGTCATGAGATTACCCATTTGGATAATACATGATTCAAAAGCTTAATGTGCATCTTGATGGGTCTTTATGGAGTTTGTATGGTCATACAATTCATATGCAAGAGCCTCAGGCAATGGATATGGAGTTAGGGTTTTCATCTTGTCAACCCAAAGTCAACTGTTGACTTGAGAGGGTTCAGGACTTGGTTCTAGGTCATGCAAGCCATGGGAATCCATCATGAAGCATCTCTAATGTTATGTTGAGATCAAATCAAGAAGACTCAAGAGTTCAAGGAGTTACTAAATTAGGGTTTCAGTTGATTTCAGTGTAAAATCCACTCTTTTGGTGCTTAACTTCAAGGACAAATTTCACTATGATACAAGTTCAATCTCATTTTCCCACAAACATGAGACTTGTTAATCACACTTCAATATTTCTTTTGAGTACAATAACGCATCCATTTGGTTTGTACATCTCAAGTTATGGTGTCAACAAGTTGGTGTCATCAGATGAAGAGAATTTTGAGGTACACAATGTCTACTCACTTACAAGGCATTTTTCACATGGAACCAAGCTTCTTCTCATTTTCAAGTAAACATAATAGTTGTTCCTCATTGTCTTAGCTTTCCGAAAAGTCCTAGAAGTCATCATTCACATGTATGGAACTCAAGTTATGGTCTTCACAAGGCAAGGGTATTTTTGGAAACTTCATTATAGGTCATTCACTTCAATGACCAATTTCATGAACTTCAAGGCCTCTAATTCAATTTTATGCCACATGAAAGTTGTGTCACATTTCCTTAACATCATCTTGAATCCAATTTCCATGATGTTTGATGGTTTGTGTGATCATTTAGGCCATGATGAGCTTGGAAATTTGATTTTTGGACATGATAAGAGTTACTTTCATTACAAGTCATCTAATGTTCTTGTTTTTGAAACTTTTTCACAATACATCATCCTTATAATGGTCATGATATATTTTACCTCTTTGAGGCCAACATAGAATCATGCTTTAAACCATTTTTCAAACTTTCATACCTAAAGAGGTAATGGTACAAACTTGGTGGAAACTCATTCTCCAATCACCAAAACTAATAAAATTCATTTCTACACACCACAAGTGTCCTATTTGCTAACCAAAAAGAATGGAAAAGAGGCAAACCCGTATGTGTGTGTGAAGTGGATGTTTTTGGCCAAAACTTGAAATCAAACAATACAACTATTATGGGCCAACATGAAGTGCAAGAAACCCACCATATTTGAACCACAATGCAACCCTAAACCATAGGAGAGAGCTTGTTGTGCAGAGGAAGGAGTTTCACACAAAATTTCATAAACTTTTCTCTCTTTGAATCTGAATATTCTCTGGGATTTTCTTCAAGCATTGGTTTAATTCTTCTCACACGAGCACAAGGAGTGGTTTAGCATCTTTAAAGTGAAGCTTGCACCAATTTTCATGGGACAATGGAGCAGCTCCATTTGGTAAGATTTTAATCTTTAAAACTCTCATTTTAGGCATTCATTAGGTTGCATTATTGGTGCATCTGAAGCTCTACATCTTGTAGGTAATGTTTGCATTGTTATCACACTTGTTTGATGAGTTTTCAATTGGTCCATCATAAAATTGTGGCCTGTTTTCGCATAGTTAGAAGGACCTTTTTAAGAAACCAACATCATATTCTTAATCCTTGTGGAAAACTCTTTAAAATGGTGTAAGCGGTTGGCGTTTTTATCACGTTTTTTCCAGCTCCGGCAAGCCTCTCGGAGAAGACAACCGGAGCCCTAGCTCCGGCGTCTAGTTGAAGCTGAGGTGGATGGGGGGAGACTTGTTGACTTGTGAGGTGTCACGCGCTTGTAGGTTTGACTGTGCCAACGTGTTTATTTGATAGGTGGATTAATGAAACACTGTGTTTCATTTAGCAGTTGTTTCTTTTGATTTGGGCTTTGGTCCAATTGCTTTTGACACCCCTTTGTGGGAGGCCCATGCGCGTTTTACACTGATTTCAGTTCAAACCTAAATTGCTGGTTGCACCCCTCTTCATGTTTATTTTATTTTTATTTTCTTTTGTTTATTACTTTCATTTTAATTACTTTAAAATAGTTTTACTTATCCTAAAAATACAAAAAAATTGTTTTTTGTCATTTCATCATGTTAACTTAATTTTCAATATTTTTATTTTATTTTCCATTTATTTTTATTAGTTTTAATGCAATTTAAGATTTGATGTGTTTTTTGGCTCATACCCTAATTTGAAATTGATCATTTGCCTTTATCCTAAATCCCTTAGGACCAACATTTCTCTCCCACTTAGGTGATGGATTGAGTTATTTTTTAGGGTTGATTTGAGGTGTTCATGATTATTTTTCAATTGTTTTCTTTTGACTTTTGTTGATCCTCGATGAACACTCGATAAAGTGGAACACCTTGCTTCTTGGATTAAATCGGTGGTGCTTTGAGTTGAATTTTTCCATGAGGTTTTGCATTCTGATTTGCACTTGACTCAACTCTCTTTTAGTATTTTATTTGGGATTTATTGGATTTGTCTTCTTTTTTTAATGGATTTTTCAAATTCAAGTTGATTTCGTCATGTTTACACATACTAGTCTTAACCTTTGTTAACATGCTTGAGGTGCTGTTTTGCTTGTTTATAGGTCATTGGTGTGTGTAACTTGTGCGACAAGTTACCTTTTGATTATGTCTCTCCACTTGTTTGAACTATGAGATTGTGTTTGGTTCTTCATTTGAACATGATCCTTCTTGTGCTTGCTTTTCATTTTAACTTTGAATTTGGATCATCCCCTTTGTGTTTCACCTCTGCCCTAGTTTGATTTGGCACTTGTTCATGATGATTTGGTGTTGTTGAATACACTTTGAGTTTATCATGAACAATTGTGTTTCTTTTGCATTTCTTGCTTGCTTTGTTTTGCTTGAGCTTGAAGTTATTGTTGGTTGAGTTGATTATGTGTTGGTGGCTGCCCCACACTCTTTCCTCCCTCGCTTCTTGGTTTGTGCTTCTTAGGGTAACACCTTTCTCCTTTGATGATTGATGGTAATTGGTTGTAGGAGTTTACTTCTCCCATTTCATCTCATCCTTCTTGACTTGTTTAAGTCATCCCTTGTGTTTGAGTCTCCTTTGTCTTAGAGTCTTGTTGAATTGTTGCATATTTGTATTTGTGTTTGCATCTCATCTTGCATTGACTTGTTTAAGTTCTTTACCTCTTTTCATCTGTGACTGAATTGCTATGTGTTTACTTGTGCTCTTTTGCCATGATCCCTTAGGATTCCTAGTCCCTCTGTTTAATATGGGAGTAGTAGAAACTTTAGGCTTTCAATCCTTTGCATAATAACATTAGGTAGTATCCCTTTTCATCCCAACTTTAGGATCACCTTCCATGACAACATTTGGGTTTATCAGTTCCCCTTAGAGTCTTGTGTCTTCTCTTCTCATCTCATAACTCTCTTAAGAAACTTAATAAAGAAAGACAATTATTGTACGCTACGAGCCTTAAATACATAAGGAATGATGATTGGGGGGTCTCTTCTCACATTGTCTAGAGTGTTTAGCATATGCCTTTTGGGCGATATGTGATGCATTCGCTCTTATGTCATAGTCTTTAGTGCAACATGAGTTTAAAAATAACTCAATTCACTTCTTCTAAAAAACACAAACAAAAATTCAAACCTTTTTCATCCTTCGGGATTGTTTCAAACCTAATTTTTAGAAAGAGTATGTTACATTTCCGTTCTACCACAAACAGGCATCGTCCCTAACTGCTGAAATTGAAACGTAACATTACTCATAAAAAACACTTGAACCAACCAGTGGTCTAGTTATCCCGAACTACATTTTCTCTGATTTTTCATACCAGATGAGGATACGTAGGCACAAGACGGTGATGTCTTGGCGAGCAACCTTCCTCATATCACCCGTAGTTTTCCGAACTACGTTGACTCTGACTTTCCCATTGCACGAGGGAATACGTAGGCATAGGGCAGTGATATCCTATCGAGTAAGTTCTTTCTCTTCACCTCCGTTTAGCAGTAGCTTTAGATAGTTTTTCACCCATAGATTAGACAACAAGCATGGATCCCGTTGAGTACAAAAGACGTCAGGGGTGCTCATACCTTCCCCTTGGGTAATCGACTCCTGAACCCTAGATTTGGTTGTGATGATTTGTCTTTCCCTTTATCTTAGGTTTTCTTTGATCGTTTCCTTTCCCTCTCTTTGGGATAAATAATGTTCGGTGGCAACTCTTCTGTCTAGTTTACCGGCTTTCCCTTTTTTCGCAGTATGCGACACCATGGTAAGTAATATTTTTACTTATTCATGATTCTTGTGATGTTTGGTTTTGTAAGAATCTTATAATCATCCCCCTTGTAGGTGTTGTTACATATTTTCTTACTTTTGGTTGTAACCATTTGGTTTGACCTCTTTTATGATTACTTGGTTGTAACCTTGTTATTATCTTTGCTTAATGTTGTTACACGCTTGCGTTTATCTTCATGGTTGTTACCATGTTATTTACATCTTCATCATGTTTGAATGAATGTATGTGTGCTTCTCCACATGTGATGTAGCTTGTTAGCTTTCATCCTCAAGTAGCCCCATGTCCCTTATTCCAAAGGAAAGTCTCTCTATTGACTCAATGTCATAGATAGTTTATCACTCTTTAGTCTCCCTTTGACCTTGTTAGAGTCATTAGGACTATTAGAGAACCTTATCCCTTTGACTTTTTTAAGTCAACAACCACTAGCACACCTTGTTAGGAATCCTACAACTTAGAAATTAGGATTAGAGTTTGTTAACTCTATGTGTGCACCATTGTTATGGGTACTCATCTCCCTTTGAGGCCTTGACAAGTCAAGTGTCCTATCCCCGGTTATTCTTTCAATGTAGACTTAGAGAGTTTGTTAACTCTATATAAGTATCATTATTATGGATGCTTATTCCCCTTGAACCTTGACCATAGTCAAAGAGTTCTCTCCCTAGTTAGGAGAACTACGGTTGCTTTTATTCCATCCTTGTTAGGATACGTAGGCACGAGATGCAATGTCTTGGCGATCATACTTACTCCAAACCCATAGGTCTTTACCTTAGCATAGAACCATTGGAAACAGACATTAACACAAAACAACTACCAAACAAGAGGTTCCTGTAGAGTACTACAGATGCTTAGGGTGGTAAGACCTTCCCCTATTATAACCAACCCCCGAACCCCCCGATCTCTTAGCTTCGTTGTAACGTAATGCATTTTGGGTTTTCTTCGATCTTTACCCTTTCCTTTGAATAAATCAAAGCTCGGTGGTGAATATTTAAAGATTCATGATTAAAGTTAATTAATATCTTGATATCAAATTCTCACCGCAACACCTACGAGAACCAGAACTCTTTGGGAGTCGACATGTCAGATTTGGGACTTGTACCAGGGGTCAGAATTCCCCTTAAGTTCAAGGTACCAGAATTTGACAAGTACAAAGGGACAACTTGTCCTATAGTACATCTACGGCGTATTTCAGAAAGACGTCTGCATATTCCGATGATGAAAAGTTATTGATGCACTTTTTTCAGGATGGTTTATCAGGGCCATCTCTAGAATGGTATATGGGGTTAGAGAAGACCCACAAAAGAAGCTGGAGGGAGTTGGGGGAAGCTTTTGTTCACCACTACCAATATAGTAGTGACTTGGCACCAAACATGGTACAGCTACAACATTTTTCGCAAAGAAGCAATGAAGGATTTAAGGAGTACTCCCAGAGGTGGCGAGGACTGGCAGCTAAAATCCAACCTCCAATGATGGAGCGAGAGCTGGTGGATATGTTCATGGCTACATTTCCAATGACATACTATGAAAAGTTAGTGGGTTCTATGTTAGGGAGTTTCTCAGATCTAGTTATGGCAGGGGAGAGAGTAGAAAATGGTATCAAGACAGGGAAGATACAGAGTCGAGCAGGATCCTCATCCGGAGGAATGAAAAATCAATATAATAGAAATCCGAAGAAAAGAGAAGGAGATGCCAGTTCAATAACTTCTTTCAGAGGTAAAGGCTGAGCACAACCTCATCATCACCAACAAGTTGCTACTGTAGCCATCCCGGCTGCACCGTAGCAACAAGTTAACGCGCCTCGCTATTACCAGGGCAGAGAAAGAATGCCTAACAGACAGTTTGAGACACCACCAATACCTTATTCTCAATTGTTACAACATTTACTTCAATTATAACTTATTCACAAAAGAACCTTGGCACATCTTACTGGTGCACCTCCTCCAGATTACGATGCAAATGCAAGGTCCTAGTTCCACTCAGGAGCTCCGGGCCATGACATTGACAATTGTAAAGCATTCAAGCATATAGTCCAGGATTTGCTTGATTCGAAGGCGATTAACTTCACTAATGAAGGCCCAAATATAAATCAAAACCCAATGCTAGATCATGGTGATGCCAAGACTAATATTATGATAGAAGGGGAGAGGTTAAATTTGATCATGGATGTTGAAGAACTGAAGACCCCTTTAAGCTTTGTGAAGGACAAGTTGCTAAAGGGATGTGTGTTTCCAGGGTGTTTCGTAGAATCTTCAAAATATGCTTTGCAGCTTGAGGGTTGTATTTTCTTGAAGAATGGTATTCAAAAGTTGATTAATGAAGGTTATCTGCAGTTTGACAGAATTGTGGAAGAAGATGTGGAGGATAAAGTCAATAATGATGGAAATGAAGTCGCCATAATTTCAATTCCCTACCGGACAATTAATATTTCAGCGCCTACAGAGCCATCCCCATCTATCATTACAACACCTGGACCTGTACCATACGAGAGCACTAAGGCTATCCCATGGAATTATAGGGAGAAAGTGTTTTGTAATGGACAGAAGCAGGAATTGACAGGGTCTTCGTATGGAGGTTCTTCAGTTGTAAATATAGTCGGAGCAGGAGGAATTATTAGAAGTGTGAGGGTCTTCTCTAACCGAATCCAGTACAAATAAGAATGATAAAGGGAAGGGTAAAACAATGGTGGAGGAAGATGTTCAACAGCAGGTGGGTAATGATACTTTTTCAAATAACGCTGAGGAATTCATGAGACTCATTTGTAAAAGTGTTTACAAAATTGTGGATCACTTACATCAGACTCCATCAAAGATTTCTATTCTGTCATTGTTGTTGTGTTCTGAGGCACATCGAAATGCACTGTCGAAGATTTTGAATTCGGCTTTTGTACGACAAGAGATTTTAGTGAACCAGTTGGAGGGAGTGGTAGCTCATGTCAATGTTGGCAATGGTTTAGGTTTTACATACCTAGATTTAACTCCCGCCCGGAGGAATCATAACCATGCCTTACACATCTCAATGGAGTACAGAGGGTCCCTACTGTTACATGTCCTCGTTGATACATGATCATCCCTGAATGTACTACCCAAGAAGGCGTTGATGAAGCTAGACATTCAAGGGTTAGTGTCCACGCCTATTGAATTAGTGGTAAGAGTGTTTGATGGCTCGAAGAGGTCAGTGTTCAGGAAGATCATAATATCTATACAGCTTGGTCCTGAGATTTTTGACGCAACATTTTATATTACGGATAGCTAGCATACTTGCTTGCTCGGTCGTCCGTGGATACATTCTACAGGGGCAGTTACCTCGACGTTGCACCAAAAATTGAAGTATACGATGGAGGGTAAAGTTGTTACATTATCCGGTGAAGAGGATATCATGGTAAGCTAATTGTCGTCATTTAACTATGTGAAAGTGGATGGTGAAATCCACGAGACACTCTGCCGGGCTTTTGAAACATTGCAAATTCAGGAAAGCCTCCTGTTGAAGTTAAAATCCCATAGGTCTCTATGTTGTTGTTTAAATAAGCTTGTGCTATTGTGGAATCTGGGTCTTCTCAGTGCTGGGGCCAGGTACTTAACGTTCCTGTTAAACAAGACAAGTTCAGTTTGGGGTATAAGCCTTTTGTTCCTTCTTAAGACCCACCAAGGTATAAAGAACCTGTTCGATTCACCAGCGGTGGAGTTATCTTCAATAGGATTCACGCTATTGGGGATGAAAAAGGAGATAGTGACTGTGATATGGATGTCTGGATTCGTCCATGTGTCTCTGGACAGAAGCTATGCAACTGGACTATGGAGGAAATCATCCAAGTCACTTCTAGAGAGTAATTTCCATTTGTTTTTTTATTATGTCTAGTCCTACATTCTGCCCAAGACATAGTGACTCTTCTTGTAGGGCCCCTTTGAATATTTTCAAACTTTTATCATGAATGAAAAGACGTCCTTTTTGCATTCAAATGTTTTGATCATTGTTTTTCCTTTATGTTTTTACATTTTTTTAATTAAACTAGAAAAATGGAAATGTGTTTGTGTTTTTTTGCATGTCATAAGAAGCATAAAACATTAATCATGCAGGTTGTACATCCGAGATACCACCGATTTTGGTTCGGCTATGGCTCAGTATTTTTTCGACAATCCTAGTTATCAAGATGAAGAAGAGACTGATGAAGACTGTGACCTACTAGAGGAACTAGCCAGACGTTGGAAGCAAGAGGAAAGAGTCATTTTGCCTCATTAGGAGGATGTTGATGTCATCAATCTGGGTATCGAGGATGAGAAGAAAGAAGTCAGAATTGAGGATGCATTGGAAGACGGTATCAAGAGAAGATTGGTCGAGATGCTCAGTGAGTACATGGATGTCTTCTCCTGGTCATACCAAGATATTCCTGGGTTGGATACCGATATAGTAGTGCACTGGCTGCCTCTTCGAGAAGAATGTCCGCCAGTAAAATAAAAGTTGAGAAGGACGAGGCCTGATATGGCAGTTAAGATCAAGGAAGAATTTCAAAAGCAGTTGGACGTTGGTTTTCTTGCTATCACCAATTAGCCTCCGCGGGTCGCTAATATTATTCCTATACCTAAGAAAGATGGAAAGGTCAGGATGTATGTTGATTACCGAGATCAAAATAGAGCGAGCCCAAAAGACGATTTCCCACTCCCCCATATTAACGTGTTGGTTGATAACATTGCTCAGTATTCTGTGTTTTCCTTCATGGATGAGTTATCTGGGTATAACCAAATCAAAATGGCCCCATAGGACATCGAGAAAACTACTTTCTTCACACCGTAAGGGACTTTTTGCTACAAAGTGATGCCATTTAGATTGAAAAATGTTAGGGCAAATTATCAGCGGGCAATGGTGACTCTCTTTCATGATATGATTCATCATGAGATCGAAGTATATGTTGATGACATGATTTCAAAGTCATAGACGGAGGAAGGACAAGCTAAGGTTGAATCCTAACAAATGCACCTTTGGGGTTAGATCTGGGAAGTTGCTAGGTTTCATTGTCAGTGAAAAAGAAATTAAGGTGGATCCTGCAAAGATAAAAGCAATTCAAGAGATGCTTGAGCCAAGGATGGAGAAAGAGGTTCGTGGTTTCCCTGGGAGATTCAACTACATTGCAAGGTTCATTTCCCACCTTACAACCATGTGTGAGCTTATTTTCAAATTGCTCAGAAAAGATTAGGTGGTCGTTTGGAATGAAAATTGTCAGAATGCTTTTCAGAAGATATAGAGTATTTGTAGGAGCCTCCAATATTGATGCGTCTAGTTGCAGGAAGACCTCTGATTATGTATTTAACAGTTCTTGAGAATTTGATGGGTTGTGTGCTCGGTCAACACGATGAGACAGGTAGGAAAGAGCACGATATTTACTACCTGAGCATGACATTTCTCCGATTGCGAGTCGATATAATTGATGCTAGAGAAAACATGTTGTACACTTGCTTGGGCAGCTAAACACTTAAGTAAATACATGTTAAACGATACAACCTTGTTGATTTTGAAGGTGGATCTGATCAAATATGTATTTTAGAAGCAAGTGCTTTCTGGAAGGATTGCTAAATGGCATATGGTTTTGACAGAGTATGACATACAATATGTTTCACAAAAAGCCATTAAGGGAAGTGTTCTGTCGGAATATCTTGTTGAACAACCAATTGAAGATTATCAGCTAATGAAGTTTGAATTTCCTGATGAAGATATTATGTTTTTGAATTGCCTACGAGGGTCCTGAGATTGGATCTTAGTGGAAATTGGTTTTCGATGGTGTTGTTAACTCATACGGCAAGTGGTTGCTCAATTTATAAAGAAGGACATCATATGCCATTACGGAATACCAGAATGAATCATTACTGATAATGGTTCGAATTTGAACAATAAGATGATGAAGAAGCTGTACCAAAACTTCAAAATTGAACAACATAATTCCTCCCCGTATCGTTCGAAGATGAATGGCGCTGTTTAGGCAACAAATAAGAACATCAAGAAGATCGTACAGAAGATGGTGGTGACTTATAAAGATTGGCATGAAATGTTACCCTTTGATTTACATGGTTATTGTACTTCGGTGTGTACATCGACTAGGGAAACTCCTTTCTCACAGGTGTATGGTACGAAAGCAATCCTACCATTATAAGTTTAAATCCCTTCTTTGAGAGTTTTGTCTGATGTGAAGCTCGACGAAGCTAAATGGATTCAGGCCAGGTTGAATCAGCTAAGTCTTATTGATGAGAAGAAATTGACAGCCATTGCCCATGGCCGGTTGTACCAGAGCAGAATGAAGAAGGCTTTTGATCAGAAGGTGTGTCCTCAGTGCTTCCAGATAGGAGATTTGGTTTTGAAAAGGATCCTTCCACCTCTAACAGATCACAGGGGTAAATGGACTCCAAACTATGAAGGTCCATATGTGGTAAGAAAGGTTTTCTCTAGTGGAGCCTTATTACTATCTATTATGGATGGTGAAGATTTTACGTCCCATATGAATGCAAACGAAATTAAAAAATAATTTTCTTAAAATAGATCTGCTAGACAGGAAAAGAAAGGTCCACGCAAAAATGGGGCATCCCGGCGAATCATAAAAAGGAAAGGTTCGGGAAAAAATATAAAATAAAAAATATAAACTCGCAAAGTTGAAAACCTGAAAATGCGACATTGGCCAAAATGGGTATCCCGGTGGATTGAAAACCCTCAAGGGCGATCCAGGAAAAAGTTAGGGATTTAAAACCAAATGACTGCGGTCTATGTTCAATCTGTGAACATATCTTGACACGTAGAGGTCTCGAAGGATAAGAATCAGTCTCTTTAGAAGGCGGAGCATTGGTGAAATGTTAAATACATACAGGTCATAGCCGAATCAACATATGGTGTTTGTCTGTTTCCATATTGCCGACATTTTTATATTTCTTGTTGTACTTTTTGCGCAATTACATGATTTCAGGAATTGTATCCAATTGTAACTTTCCTATTTACAGGTCATTTCAATCAATAAAGTATTATTCATTCAAAGAGCTTCTTATTTCTTGTTTTTACTTTTACTATTTTGTTTGCAAAAACATGTGCGTCCGATATTTTTGATAAACTTTACATGTGAAAACATTGGGGCTTTATAAAGCATAGTGAAAATAATGAATTTACTTGAATAATGTCATGGATGGTAACCGAGGTAGCCATTTTGCATACAGGACATTCTATCTATTTATTGATTATTTGTAGGATGACGTGATCCTCTCCTCAGTAGAGTTTAACTCCTTGATGTTGAAGCTCTAGCAGTATTTTCAAAACATGGTAAATTATTTCTCCCCAACAGGAGTTCATGGTTTTGTTTTCCCTATCCAGTTGAATTTATGCTCCTCAGCGAGTATTCAGAAGCTGATTACATCAGACAGGATGTTGATATGCAGTCAGGCATCTACCCCACGATAGAGATTTTGTATCCCCACAGGGTAATATTGTCGAATCAGAAGTATCTCACTAGCGATGAGGTGCACTTATCCCCAACAGGGTAAGATTGGGCTTATTCCCCAGCAGCAAAGTAAAGGTGAAGGCTATTCCCCTACAAGATCTACGTCATTGACTTCTCTCCCCAAGCAGGGATTGATGTTGATTCCCTCGATGAGTAAATCAGTATTGGCTGATATCCTCAACAAGTTCCAATGGTCATTGGCATTTTTCAGAGTCAGATTCTTTGGGACGATCTCCCAGCAAATGTTATTCTCAAATCCCAGCGGAGTGGAATTTTCAACAGAAGTTATGTTCAGGAAGGCCGTTCAGGGCATATTCTTTGGCAGGGTTTGTTTGATGATTCTTCTCAGTGCCTTTCTGGGTGGTGTTCCATTGCATTTTCATTTTTCATATCATCCTCCAAAATTCGTAGCATTTCTATTTCGTATGGAGCATTACGCCATTCAAACATATGCATCTGAAACATAAGCCAAGTTTGATACCGTTATTGCCAGACAATGGCATAACTCAGAAGATTTTGTTTATCTTTAGCCTTAGCAAAAATCACTGATATATATTTTCAGCTTACGTTTACTCCCCGATAGATTTTTTTGTTTAAGCTTCTCTTTCCCGTAGCCGAGTATTATTTTTAGGTCGTTAGTCGGTTGATTCTATTTCTTGGCTATCCTGGATGTTATCCCAACGTTTGGTTGGTAGTCTGTTGCTCTTCTTGGATGTTATCCCAAAATTTGGTTGGTAATCTTCTTTTGTTTCCCCTGCGGAGCCGTTATCCCAACTTTTGGTTGGTAGTTTTTGTTACAGTGAGTTCGCCTTCGTTTGGCGTTTCGATGATTCCAACTTTTAGTTCGTAACCTTTTGCTTGATTCCAAATTTTGGTTGGTAACCTTTTTCTTGATCCTAACTTTTGATTGGTATAATTTTTTTGACGATTCCAACTTTTGCTTGGTAGTCCTCCTTTCCGGTGATCCTAAGTTTTAGTTAGTAGCCTTTGCCCCAAATTTTGTTTGTTGTCACTTGTTGGATGCTATCCCAAATTTTGGTTGGTAGTCCGTTGCTTTTCTTGGATATTATCATAACTTTTAGTTGGTAGTCCTCTATTGTTCCCCAGTAGAGCCGTTATCCCAACCTTTGGTTGGTAGTCTTCGTTGTGGTGAGTCTGCCTTTGTTTAGCGCTCCGGTGATCCTAACTTTTGGTTAGTAGCCTGTGTCTCACAACTTTTGATCATTGTTCTCTTTGGCGATCCTAACTTTTAGTTAGTAGCCATTATTATCTCCTTGAGAAGTTACCATTTTCCATCTCAACCTTTGGTTGGTATCTGGTGTCCCTCGGTTATCCCGACTTTTGGTTGTTACCTGCTACTTTTAAGTCCACCTTCGGATGGCAATCACTCTATCCTATGTACATCCCCACAATTCGCAAATTTTAGGTTCCTTTAGTATTCAATCACCTTTTACCATGAATGTTTGAAAGCGGTCGCTTTTCATCCCTTCAGGTCCAAGTTGTTTGAATATGGGCAGTTGTAGCACCCCAAAATTTTCCCATCCGTTTTCTAATATATTGGCTTATGTTTCATATCATTTTGCATCAACATTAGTACATAGCACTGGTTCTAGACAAGGGATCAAGGTTTTGGTTCAACACTCAAGGAAAGAGCTTCATCCTCAAAGCCCAATCAAGGGTTTATTCTCATATTTATGGTGATCTCAAGTCATAAGGTTCCCTCATCATTAAGACAAATTTCGCAACCATTTAAGTCAAGAATTCAAGCATTATTTACCTCCTTCTATCTTGTGGAAAATTGGTCTAGGGTTTTGGTTCAAAAGGTATTTGTGGCTTGTTCTTTGGGCAAGAAATGATACTAAAGATCAATACATATCTTGAGGGTCCTCTACATGGATAATGTGTCATGACAAGCCATCACAAGAGCCTTAATCAATGGAAATGATCCTAGGATTTCATCTGGTCAACAAAAGTCAAATGTTGTTCAATGGGGTCAAAATCTTGGATTTCAAGGTCAACCAAGGGTATGCTATGTGTTTTCAAGAGATTTCATGTGTTTGGAACAAGAAAAGTCAAGAAGAAACATAAAATCAGGAGTTTGGTTGGATTAGGGTTTGTTTGTAATATTTTTTAACTGTAGAAAACCCTAATTCTAGCCATTTTGCAACTTCCATAACTTTCTCATCCTTGATCTAATAGAAGAAAACTTGCTATTAAATTAAATAGGACATCATGAAATACAAATTTTTGGAAGGTTTCAAGTCCAAAAGATCCATGGTTTGGGAGATATGATGAGCTAAAGTTGAGAAAATCAAGATTTTGACATTCCAACACTTAGAAATTTTTCTAAATATGGAAATTCTACTTGAAGTACCTACTTTCAAGCCTATCTTACATGATGATGCAAGATTCAAATGAATTTTCCTCCAATATGAAAGTTGTAGAGAATACTCCAAGCTTTCTTTTGAGTACTGTAACTTCTCCATTGGATGTGTAGAAATCATGTTTTAATGCTACCAAGTTAGGGTTTCAAAGATGTCAAGTTTGGCAAGTTTCTAGGCAGATTTTTGGACCAGTTTTCCAAAGGATTTTCCATTATGATCAAGGCTCCATCTCATATTCCATCAAACATGAAAGTTGTATATCTCTCTTCAAGCTTTTCATTCATTACAAGAACTCTCTAAATGGACCAAGCAATCTCAAGTTATGTGGTTTCCAAAACAAGATTTCAAAGTTGCCTACTTTTATGACTTAGAATTTTTCTAAGTTTCTTTTATGGAATAACGGTGGACATGTTTTCAATTCAATATTTCATGATCTTCTAAGCCTCAATTCATGTTTCCATCAACATGGAACTTGTTCCTTACACTACAAGCTTTCTTTAGAGCATAAGAACTCACCAATTTAGCCAAAACTTACCAAGTTATGACCAAGAAAAAGTGAGCTATATAAATTGAAATGATAATGCATATTTTGATGATATTTATTGGCATGATCATGAAGCAACCTCTCCACTCTTTATCATGCTTGTAACTTGGCATAAAACCTCACTAAACATTGCCAAATCAAGCTAGATAAGCAAGTGTACCATGTGCACACATTTGGAAACCTTTTTACTAAAAGAAGCATGGTGAAGAAAAATACAAACTTGTGCACCAAGTTGTTCTCCCGTTCTGATTTCTTCCTCTCACCACAAGGACAACAAGGGCAAGGCCATACTCCACTACCATTGCAAAAACCATGAGCCATTCGTGCTATAATTTCACTCCATCCATTTTTCAAATTTTGGCTCAAAAGCTTAACCATATGTTTTCACCTCAGTAACTTCCCTTTTATCATCCAAAACCCTCATATATAAGCCACACCAAACCCTAGAAGCTCAGACTTGGTGGCTGCAAGGGTTGAAGATCAGAAATTCCATTTTTCTCTCAAAATTTCTCTCTCTTTGAATACATTATTTCTTCCAAGTTCTCTTTGATCTATTGCCTAATTCATCATCTGTGAAGCATAAGAGATCATTCTCTGAGGTTTTCTTAAAGCTTAGCACATTTTTGAAAGGCCAACGGTGCTCCTCCATTAGGTAACCTTCATGAATTGTTTCTCACATTTTAGATGCATATTAGTACACATGTTGGTTGCATCTGAAGCCCTACCATGTGTAGGCCATGTTTGGATCCTTGTTGTGCTTGTTTGAGCTTGTTGTAGCATGTGTATGTGAACTTCTTGCTTCGATTTTGTTGCTTTAGAGGTGTTTAAAGTGAAAACTAATGAAATATTTGGATTATATGTGAAAAATGCTTCAAGATAGTGTTTGGGTTTTTGAGATTTGATGCATTTTTGAATCTGCTCCGATGAGGCTTGCCTGAGAAGATGACTAGAGCTAGGGCTCCGACATCTGTGTGGCTTTGATTATGTGGCATGGTGGACCATTTTACTTGCGTACGTGTTTGGTGAATGGGCGATGATGTGTGCCCACATATTTTAATGAAACAATGTGTTTCATCGTTTATTTTCCTTTTGTTTGCTTCTGACTCATTTGGATTGGGCCCATTTCTTTGTTTTGTTATTCACGCCACCCTTATTAGTGGCCGATAACATGTGCTAACTGAATCATGTTGTTTTTCCAAATTACTCTTGCACCCTCTTTCCTTATTTCTTCTTATTTTATATTTACTTTCTTATCATTTTCATTTCATTTTATTTTAATTACTTCTAACCATGATAAGATTCCACAAAAATATGTTTCTGGTCCTTTGACCTCTTGAGTTAATTTTCATATTTTTTATTTTATTTTTAAATTAATTTTCCTATTTTATTTATATTTTTCTTTGTGGAGTGCTTTTACAATTTTCTCCTTGGCTAGGGTTTATGTTATTGATGCTATACGTTTACCATGTCTTAAAAATTCAATGATGATTATTTAAGTGTTGGTTTGGTGTTTGGATGATCAATTCTTGGATGTTTCTTTATTGGTTTTATGTGCCCCTCGATGCATGCTCGATCATTGTGATACCCTTGCCTTGTTGACTTGGTTTGATGTTGCATTTGAACAAATCTTGTTGAGATATTTTTCAGACTTTGTCTTGATGGATATAACATAATTTAGATCCCTTTGTTGAATTTTATTATTTCATTTTTCTATTTTCGATTGATTTCTAATTGTGACTTGGTTTTGGATTGTATATGCATGAGGTTTGACCTAGTTTGAATCCATTTTGCTTACTTGTGCTTTAGTGAAGATGGAAATGATTTTTTTGATGTGATAAAATGATTTCATAACTTGGTTTGAGCTTTATTTTCATTTTCATTTGATTATTTTTCAATTTATGGTTGAATTCTTAAGTTGATGGTGTTTTGAGTTTGTTCCTTAGTTATTTTTGACCTAATTTCTTGAGGTGATTTCTTGTGTGGCCTAATGGATGTTTGCGAACACTTATATGCTTTGGATGACATGTTTGAGGTTTTTATTTTCATGATTTGATGTCCATTGTGTGATCATTTCTCATTTTTTCTTCACATGATCAATTGGTTCTTGTTATGATATTTTTGAAATGAATAGGATGTATATCATTTTTGTTTGGTTCTGATCTTGATGATATGGTGTGCCTTGCTTGATCATTGGTGCCTTGTGCCTTGCTTGAATATTTCCTTTTTCTTTAAGGGTTATTGTGGTATATGCTTGATTAGTCTTGGTGCATACTTTGAGCTTGATCTTTGAGCTTTTTTTCTTGTGATTAATGTGTTGATAATGGATTAATGTACATGATTATGAAGCTACCCTCACTTGGTTTCATATTTTAATCTCACATGTTTTATCATTTGAAGTATGTTTTGGATGAGCTCGTTGTGGCTATTTGTTTGAATATTGATAAGATGTATGCTTGATACTCTTGTGTTTATTTTCTAATTTTTGAATTGAGTTGAACATGATATGATTTTTCTATTTCCCTACCTTCTTTCTCATCTCATTTGACTTCATTTCCCTTTGCTTGATGATTGATATACTTCTTGTTGGACTTTAACTCATTTGTGTGTGATTTGGTACTTTGTCTTGCCAATTTATTTTGACTTCCAATATTTGAGTATGGTTTGGTATGTATGCATTTTATTGATGATGATATGTGCCTTGTATGATTGAGATCAATACTTGCTTGTGTGCTTTCTTTGCCTTTTGAGTTGAACTTCCATGAGTGTTTACTTGGTGTTGCTTTTTCTCCTTCATCTCATTCTTCTTTCTTCTCTTTCTTTTCTTGAGACTTGGTTAAGTCTTTTTTTTTATTTGTGATTGATTATTATGGTTTTTGCTTGTGCTTGCACACATGATCCCTTAGGATTCCTAGATCCACATAATTTTTGATTAAGGTGGGAGTAGGAGAGACATTAGGCTTTCAATCCTTTGCATGATAACAATTAGAATAGTCCCTTCTTGACCTCAACTTTAGGTCCATCATTTGTATGGTAACATTAGGTAGACTTTCTCTTCATCTTAACTTTAGGACCATTTTGTATGATAACATTAGGGTTTTAAGTTTCCCTTTAGATTTTTCTTTTGTGTATGTGAAGGCATGGCTTCTTGAAGACATTGATGACTGTTGCACCCCAAAATTTGCCTAAACTTTTCGTACTTGGTTTATGTCTCATTGCAGTAGCATTGTATTATTATAGCATTTGCATAACATGGAATCACTCATTTAGCAGGGGATCAAGTGGGGTTTATATCCAGAGAAGCCTATCTAGAGGACTTATGCAAGTTTGAGAAGTCACCATAATCATTAGGAAGAGGGCTGGGTTCTTAAGAAGTTCATTTGCTTGTAGGGGGTTAGTCTCCTAATTTGAGGACCAGTTGAAGATCAGCAATGGATTGTAAGGCCTTGATCAAGGAGAGAGTGTGTGGATAGAGCTCAGGGAGTGCGTTGAGGGTCATGATGGAGCTCAATCAAGTCATTATGCCAGGTGTGGAAAGTCACAGTTGAGGGTGTTGCAAGTAGGGTTTTCATCTGAGTAATTCCAAGTCAACTGGGCAATTGAAGAGGATCAAAGCTCAATTCTAGGTCTCTGTAACCATGAATAGTTGTGTTGAGACACATGAGATAATATTTCAAGATCAATTCATCAAGGATCAAGAGTGTGAGGAGTTGCTAAATTAGGGTTCTCAGGGTAAAATCCCCTTTTTAGTGCCTAACTTCAAGACCAATTATCTCAATATACAGGTTTCATCTCCACTTTTGGTTAACATGAAACTTTTATAGCATGCTCTTAGCTATAATTTGAGTACTAGAAGTCCTCCATTGGATTTATAGAACTCAAGTTATGGTCCAGACAAGTTACAGGTCATCTGAGGAATGTGAAATTTGTCTGTGAAAGTTCATCAACTTCCAAGGAACGTTTGACCTAGAAGGGTGTTTCTCTTGAACTTTTGGCTAATATGAAAGTTGTAGTTCTTGATCTTTGCTTTCCAAATTGTATTAGAAGTCTTCCATCTAATTTGTAGAACTCAAGTTATGAGGTTTACAAGTCAGGGGTATTTTGGGAAAGTAAGATTATAGGTCATTTGGCATCATAGGTCAATTTCACTATCTTGCAAGCTTCAAATGGATTTTTGTTCAACATGAAAATTTCTCAAAATGATGTTTTTAGCTTATCCAAGTATTAAGAGTCCATGGATATGGATTGTATCAAGCATTGGTTGAAGAAAATTCCCAAAAAGACCATTTTAATGGATTAAAATGTAAAAATTCAAAACAATTGGAAATGGGATGTTTTCAGGCCAAATTTGTGATCATTTTGATTGGAACTGACATTCTAAAGACTTTGGCATCACCACATTTTTGAATTGAAGCTCATAACATAGCCATATGGAGTCTTACTTCATTATGAAGCAACATACCTAGTGCATCCCTTTGATTGGAATCAAGAAGGGAAAACTCTTCAATTGTACTCCACAACTGTTAAGTAAGTGAATTGGACTGGATTTTAGGGAGGGAGCAAGGAAAAACGTGTACCACCAGCATTGAAATTTTGGAAGGAAACTGAAAATGGAAAATCTCAAATTGGGCTTTGTTTGGGCCTCCAAAGTTGTTTAACTGACTATAAATTGGATGTGGATCATTCTGAGAAGCTTCTAGTGGCAAATTCAGTTGAGAATCCATTGGAGCAATTTGGTGAAAGAGCTTGAAACTTGATTTTTGGTTTTGGAGATTCAAAGAGTTTCAGCAGGAATTGGCTATCAAGAAACATTCATCATCATTCCCTGAAGCAATCTGCACTTGTTGGAGAAGAATTGAGGCCTGAAACCACCTGTAATTGAAGCTCCAACTCAGGTTTCCATTTCTCGAACTTGCACTCAATTTATGCGTTTTTATCATCTTATATTCATATGGCTAGGTTGTAATTAAGGTATAGATGGATTATGGATAGTAAATTTGAGGTTTAGTGACAAATTAGATTTGGATCCATTTTCGGTTTGGACATAGATTTCTTTAATCTTGGAGTTTTAGCTCATTTAAATAGGATATTTGTAATCCTCATGGAATTTCCCTCAAGTTTCATTCAAGAACCATGTAGTTTCATTGAGTATCGAGAGAGATAGAGTTGCCCGAAGGTTCCCGGAAAAATACCGTCGCTGGCTGGTCCGTGTTCTACGTTTTCCATCCCCTGCATTTTTCAAATTGGGGAAGACGAGTTGGTTGCCGTCCGATCGAGCAAAGAAAGAAGACCAAGTCATCAACCCCACGCTGCAGGACGCGCCACGTCACCCATTCCAATACTACGTCGTTTCAATTAGTGAAGATGCCCAAGCTTCTTCAGCGCGCTACATGAACCTATGGAGCGTGGGTTCGATTCCACGCATGGTTGATTTTGTTTAATTGTAAAAACTGAGTTGAATTGATTATTCAGCTGGGCTTGCTACTATCCGCGCCTCCCCCTAATAGGCCCATCCTGAATAACACGTAGAATAGCCACTTAAAGCACCCCCTGGCATTATTTCGTTAGAAAATAATAAACTGAATTAGCTTTTTTCGTTGGGCCCATTCCTGAGTGCTATTAGCACCCCCCTGTATTGGGCCCAGGAGAATAAACCTTGTGCTTCTTGCTGATTACACCCCTCCCTGTTCATGCTTTTATTTTTTCTTTTCTTTTATTTTTTTGTTTTAATTGCTTGTTAGATTTAATTAATAAGAAATAGTAAATGTTGGTAATAAATTCTGGAAAAATTTAGGGATATAAATTGAGATGCTTAGGATTTTATCATGTTTTTCATTTTAATTTTCCATGCATTTTCCATTTTATTTCATATTTCCTCTTTTAGAGTATTTGTAATAATGTGATAATGGTATGCTGATTTTGTTCATTTTATTCCTCATCCATATTTCTGAGTTTGATCTTGAAATTTTGTATGCTAATTGTACACATGTTGATGTTGCTATGTGATTTTTGTTGTGATTTTTAGATCATTTTAAATAGGATTTTAGGGTGTTGTTTAGGAGTGTTCTTTAACGAATTCCTTTAGTGCACCCTTGAAGTTTTAGATTTAGTTTGAACCTTTTGACTTAGGTTTAACCTCTGATTTTTCTACCATAGCATGTTGACACATATAGGATGATGTAGTATTTTCCTTAGAATTTTTAGGAGTGATTTTCTATTAGTTCCCCATTTTACAAATTGGCCTTAGTATAGGTGATCATTAAGAGATGACATTTGAGTTTCTTTAGAGATTCAAGTAAGTAGATGATATTTCCCTAGGATTAGTTCCCCTTTCAAATACTCCTTGTTTAATTAGGATCCTTAATTGTGGGTATAATTCCTCTTGTGGAGGAATTCCCTGCCTTTCACCTTGGAGTTGAGCCTAAGCAAGCTCTCTAAAGGAAATGGATTAGGTTGAGTGTCTGTGGTAGGTTCCTGTGGAACCTACCTTGCTTCTCATCTCCATTCTCCTAAAATTCCCTCATCCTTTCCTCTTTAGGAACCTTCTTGAGGTAGCACAGTCCCTCCTGTGGGTGGAATATGGCACACCTCTTGAAGGAGCCAAACCTTTAGGTTTCCCCAAAAATCTTTTAGTTGGTTGAGTGCCTGGTATAAGTTCTTGTGGACCTTACCCTAGCCTCCCAACACCCAATTTCCTTCCATAGGATAGAAGCTTGTTTGATTACTTGAAGATGCTGTGGACTTGAAGAACAGTTACAGACGTTGGACTGGATTGCTTTCAGAAGATTGCTCTGCTGTGTAGATTGCTGGCTTGTTTTCCCTGTTTGTCTATTTTTCTTGTTCAACTGTATTGATGTGACTTGATTCAAGTGTTGCATTAGTAGTAGGCTTCATGTAGACGATCATAGGCCTAAGAGCATCCTAAGGGTTGAGCTTCTCCCCTTGCTTGTATTGCATTAGAGGTTGAGTTTCTCCCTCTGCTTGTATTTTTACTATGTGGCTTTGCTTGCTGGTATTTGGTAGAGCTCAGCTCCCTTGCCTGTGTGGTGTGTGGTCTATTTGATTGCATTTACTTTCTTCTATATCTTTGCAGTTATTCATATCTGGCTTGAGGTTGAGATGAGCTTGTGGTGGCTTCTGCCCCACACATATTTCCTCCATCACTTGCATTGCTTGCATCTTTACAGTAATTTCTTTACAGTTATTTCTTTTACTGTTTGCTTTCCTTTGCCATGTTCTCCTAGGAACTCTGACTTCTCTTGCTCAAGAGAAATTATGACAGACATTAGGATTCTAACCATGCATTATAACATTAGTTAGTTTCCCTTTTAACCACAACCGTAGGACGAATATTGCATGATAACTGTAGGATCGAGTCAATTTCCCTGTAGAGTGTCTGTTTCTCTTCTTATCTCACACAACAGTAAAAAAACATAATAAAGGCAAGTTAGTACAAGCACGTTACGAGCCTTAAGCTACTTGGGAAATGATGATTGAGCAGTCTCCTCTCAATCATCTAGAGTGTTTAGTATATGTCCTTTGGACGATATGCGACGCATTCGCTCCTAAGTCATAGTCTCTAGTGTTGTACAAACTACAGACAACTAAAAAACACTTCTTCCGTAAAAAACAGAAAACAAAGATCAAATATCTTTTTGTCCTCTTGGACCTCTAATCCCTGGAAACCCTTTTCAGAAGGAGAGTTTTGTTAACTCTCGGTTCTACCGCAAACAGTAACGCCTAAGTCTCCAATGGTCGAGCTGCATACACCAACTGCTGGAACCATCTGTTAACCCTACTCAGATGAAAAAGACAAACATGTGTCTCTCGTAGTCCCGAACAACATAAGCTCTGATCTTTAATGTTGTATGAAAGTTCATAGGCACAAGATGTGATATCTTGGCAAGCAACCTTTCCCCGTAGTTAGGCGAACTACGTTGGGTCTAATTTCTCGTTCCAGACGGGAATACGTAGGCATAGAGCGCGACGCTTTGCCGAGTCATTTTCTTTTCTCTTTAGACCAGACCTTTAGCGTAGAAAGATGTAACAAACCCGTCAGATAAACACAACAAGCGTGGATCCCATCGAGTACGACGGATGTGAGGGGTGCTAATACCTTCCCCTTGCGTAACCGACTCCCGAACCCAAACAATGGTTGCGATGACATTGTGTTATACCTTTTCGTCAGGTTTTTCCGATCGTTTCCTTTCCCGTTCTGAGGGATAAATAACGAAAGCTGGCGACTCTTCTGTCATTGTCGGCCTCGTATTTTCGCAGTAAAGACAACTGGCGACTCTGCTGGGGACTCCAACGGTTCCCTGTGCGAGTCATTCCTAGCGCTTGTGTGTTTACCCGTTGGGTTGTGTTTATTTATCGCTTTTTTACCTTCCGCACTTTATTTTCAGTATGATATTATTATTATTGTGCTGTTGTGGGAAGGGGCTCTGATGAGTGATAAGCCAGACCCAGGCTTGAGTATGTACATAGCTTTAGAAGCAAATTTGTGGTGAACCTGTATGTTAGGCATGCACTAGTTCCCACGAAATCTGCGCTCAGACGAGGTTCTTTGAGATGATTTCCATTTCCAGCCCAGTAGGCCGTTGAAAGGATTTCAGATCTTTGGATTGTCGACTCTAGGGACCGATCATTTGTGATTCAGCTAAGTGAGGCCACTTCAAGAGATGATGATGCCACACCTTCTGGGTATCGTATCATTGTTTCTTGAAAGTTTGTGACGCTGATGAACGCATAGGATGTTGTACCTTTGTTAGTGATTAGGTCCATACCAGTGAGCGGGGTCGGGTTTATTGCAGGAAACCGTAACCTTCAAACAACCTGGTTTTCTTATCAGTAAATCTATATTGTGGGTTTCAGTAGGCCTTTATTATCAGAGTGTGGTATTTTCTTTCTGAAGCTAAGATATGACCTGCCACTTCACCGCACAGCACAACACCGCACGACACTTGATCCCCTGCTGCATTTCGCATTTGCATTTACATTTTCATATTGCATTGCATCTAACACGTATTCGTGTTGCAGGTGTGCAGTTCCCTTTCGATCCTAGCAATCTTGTCCTTTCTGTGTCCATCATGGAGCCCAGTTGAGAAGAACTTTGGCCTACAAATTTCCTACTCCAGATATTACTACTCTGAGGGGTTTGATTTCCTTGCCTGGTAAAGAAGTGATGGGAGATTTCAGAAGAACATATGGGAAGTTGCTCAATGTTGTGTGCAAACCATCGGTGTATGAATTGAACGGACTCCAGACTCTACTTCATTTTTATGATCCCCCGCTCCGTTGCTTCGCATTTCCGAGCTATGTGCTGGCCCCCACTTTGGAAGAGTTTTCTGTCATATTGGAGATACCCATTCTTGCTCAGGTACCCTTTTGGCCTATTGATCAGGAGCCGGATCTGGCTAAGATTGCTACAGCTCTGCATATTGATGTTTCTGAGTTAGAGGGAAAAACTGTCAAGAGAAATGAAGCTTGGGTGTTCCCATTACCTTTTCTAGCCGAGAAAGCCCGACACTTCGCCAAGAAGGAATGCTGGGTGACGTTCAAAGCTATTTTGGCCCTGTGCATATACGGTATCATGTTATTCCCTAATATTCCAGATTTTGTGGATGTGGATGCTCTTCGTATCATCGTCTCAAAGAATCCAATCCCAACCTTGCTCGGAGACGTGTACCATTCGGTGCACTACAAGAACGAAAATAGAAGAGGCAAGGGTGTGTCCTGTTGTGCTTCATTGTTCTACAGATGGTTTGTCACTCATCTACCGAAGGATGGTCCTTTTATAAAGATGGCAGAGACGAAGGAATGGTCGGAGTGACTGATGAGCTTGTCTGCCGAAGACATTGATTGGTTTGATAGAGATCGTCTGGGGAGTGAAATTATTTACAACTGTGGGAGCTTTCCTAATGTCCCACTTGTGGGTAGGAAGGGTTGTATCAACTACAATCCATCTGTTGCTATCAGACAATTCGGGTATGCTTTGAGAGGCCCTCCTAAGGATGAAGAGGTACATGAATCTCTGTACCTCACTTGTGCATTTGAAGGGGATGATCTGGTTAGGTTTGAACATGCTTGGAATAACGTTCATCGAAAGGGAAATACCTCATTAGGGAAAAGCAATAATCAGGCTTATCCTCCTTTTGTGGACTGGATCCGTAACAGAGCAAAGAAAGTGTTGATGCCTTTTCCTCCTGTCAAGCAGGATGAACCTTCAGAGCCTACCATAATCAAAATGCAGAAGTATGAGCAGCTTCAAGCCAAGAATGCAGAGTTAGTCAAAGCCAATGAAGAACTGGAAAATGAGATCGCTCAGCTCCGAAGAGAAAAGAGCGAAGCCGTCTACACCAGCAAGAGGCAGACAGAGATGATCAATCACCTGGGCGCCAACTTGACCAAAGAGACCGATTCTAGAGAGCGTCTTGGGTTGGACCTAAAGGAAGCGCACGAGGTATTGACCACCAAGAAGCAGGATCTAGATAAGGTATACCGGAAGTTGACCCAGTACGAGAAGCTGTGGAATAATACCTTGACTAGCCACAAAGAGAGGGAAGAAAAGCTGAAGCAGCAGATAGTCCAGTTGGAAGGCCAGGTTAAGGCCAAAAACAAGAAGATAGAGGTTGAAGCCTCACTCTGACGAGATGTCCAATATAAGATGATTGAGATCAAAGCTAACTTACTGAATTATTAACTTCGGGCTGACGCTAAGAGGAGTAGAGTGGAGAACCGTTCTGAAGAAGGTGTGTGTGGGAGCATTACTGAGAACCTCCCGGACGCCATCAAGCAAAGGGATCTGTTGATGCAGGGCCTGCTCACTCAGCCTGACCATCCTGATACGAAGAAGTTACTAGAGGATTTCCGTACCCGTGGCCGCACCTGATTTCTTTATATTTCTTTGTACCTTTTATGCATTAATATGCTGATCACCACCAAGCTTGTTGGTTGGGGTCATGCTGCTGCTTCGGTTGTATTTTGTTTTTGTTGTACGCTACCCACGCGGGCTTTTCATATATATATGAGGGTTTCTTTCCATGATTGGACGGTAGACTTTGCATAGAATCGAGGGGGACTTCCTCCTAATGCATGGATACGTGTTTGCATTTGCATAAATCATTTGCATGACAGGGACCTTGAACTGTTTCCTAACCCTCCGTTGATGCAGGTTCCAGGATTGCTGATCAGCATATTCATCGCTACTCTACCAGAAGCAACTATAAGAAAGCCATGGACCAGGTGCAGAGTGAGATGCAAGAGATGCGCGACCGGTTGGTGCAGTTCATGCAGGTGATGGAAACTGTGGCCAAGGGCCAGGAGTAGCTGCAAACTCTGGTGCAGCCTCTTATTGCTAGGGTTGACAGTCAGGATGTGCTACACGACGGGTTGGCTAATAATACTTCTCAACTCGAGACTCCTCGAACAGATGACACTGTACCGGTGGTTGCCCTCAATACTGCTGAGAACGATAATAGAGCTGAGAATGTGAATGTGCCTGGGAATGCTGGTTTCCTTGTTGGTGCTGGGAATGTCGGGTTCAGTATTGGAACTGGGGATGCTAGGTTCAATGTTGGCATCGAGAATGCTGGTCTCGGTGCTGGGAATACTGGTATGGGCGTTGGTATTGGCAACATTGGTTTTGGTGGTAATCAAGGCTATGGTAATCAGGGTTACAGAAATCAGGGTTACGGCAATCAAGGCTTCGGTAATGCTGACTTCGGCAATGGGAGTCACAATGGTATGGGTACTGGTGCTCACAATGCTGGCTTTGGGCCAGGGGCTGGAAATCAAGGTTTTGGTAATATGGGATACAGTCCTAGGATTAATCAGACTGGTTTTGGTCCTCATACTGCTTATGCTTGTTATGGTAATGAGGATTCTCACTGGGGCGAAGATCGCCAGGAAGATGCTTTCCCTCCTCCAGGCAGGGATCGTGAGATGCCCGTTGACAGTGATAGAAGGTTCAGGTTGTTGGAAGAACAGATGAGGAATCTTACTAATCAGAACTCCACGGGGTTGGACGTGACTACATGGGATTGGTCCCTGGTTTGAGGGTGCCCCTCAAATTTAAAGCACCCACATTTGACAAGTATAAGGGGGATACTTGCCCGAAAGTTCACGTGCGATCTTACTATCGGAGAATGTCCGCCTACTCTGACGACGAAAAGATGCTGATGCATTTTTTCCAGGACAGCTTGTCGAGACCATCATTGGAATGGTACATGGGGTTAGAGACTACTCAAATTGGTAGCTGGAAGGAGTTAGCGGAGGCTTTTGTCAAGCACTACCAATATAATAGCGACCTTGCGCCGAACAGGGTCCAGCTCCAAAACCTTTCTCAGAAGAATAGTGAGAGTTTCAAAGAGTACGCCCAGAGGTGGCATGAGCTAGCTGCCAGGGTGCACCCGCCCATGGTAGAACGTGAATTGGTGGATATGTTTGTGGGAACCTTCTCTGGGTTGTACTATGACAGGCTCATTAATTATTCGACGACTAATTTTTCTGAGTTGATACTCTTGGGGGAACGTATCGAGAATGGTGTTAAGATTGGTAAGATTCAAGCGGGTGAGTCAACCTCAACTGGAGGTGGTAAGAAAGCTTTTGGGAATAAGAGACAGGGGGATACAAATTCAGTATACAGCTCTCGAGGGAGAGGTAGAGGTCGAAACCAATACCGTCAGCAGCAAATTGCTAGCGTGACAATTCCGGTACCTCAACAGTAACAACAACAGCCACAACAGCAACATGGACGACAGAATGCTGCTCCACAGAGGTACCAAAGTCGGGATAGGGCTATGAAGAGAGTATTTGAGGCACCTCCGCTGCCATATCCTCAGCTTCTTCCAACTTTGTTACAATTGCAGTTGGTCGAGAAAAGGACGATGGCTCCGTTAACGGGTACACCTCCTTTCGGGTATGACGCTAATGCACATTGCAAATTTCATTCCGGGGCACCCGGTCATAGCATCGGGAAATTCCATGCTTTCAAGCACAAGGTGCAAGATTTGTTAGATAGCAAAGCTATAAACTTCGGTAACGAAGCGCCCAATATTGAGAAGAATCTGATGCCGCCTCACGGGTCTAAGCAGGTGGGTGGGATTCTGGAAGATGCTAGTCTGAACCTGGTTATGAATGTAGATGTATTAAAAACGCCTCTGGGTTATGTCAAGAGCAGATTATTGAAAGGAGGAGTGTTCAGTGGTTGTGATGTTGATTGTATTGATTGTTTGGCCCAGCCTGAGGGTTGTGATAACTTGAGAAGGGGTATTCAAGGGTTGATCGACAAAGGTACGCTTCAATTTGATCGCACTGCTGAAGAAAAACCTATTGAGGCAAGAGTTGAGAAGCAGGGCGAGGTTGCAACGATTACAATACCATTCAAAACTGTCACGATATCGGCACCTCCCAAGAGGCCGACTATCACAATAACCCAAGCTGGACCTATTCCGTATGAGAGTACTAAAGCCATCCCCTGGAATTATGGGGCGGAAGTGTATTGCAATGGGGAGAAGATTAACTTGCCAAGCCCGCCTGTAGGATCCGTTGATAATCTTGTGGGGGGCAGGGGCATAACCCGCAGTGGCAGAATCTTTACGTCGCCAGAAGTAGAAGCTGAGCGAATTGCTAAGGGGAAAGGTAAAGTTAATGAAGAAGGACCTTCTCAAGAGAAGGAAAAAGAGGCTTTGACCAAAGATGTAGAAGAATTCATGAGATTAATTCGGAAGAGTGATTACAAAATTGTCGATCATCTGCGGCAAATGCCTTCCAAAATATCAATCTTGTCATTGCTGCTTTGTTCCGAAGCTCATCGGAATGCTTTGCTGAAAGCTCTGGACGCTGCCTATGTACCCTAGGAGATATCCGTGAATCAGCTCAAAGGAGTGATTGCGCACGTGAATTCGGGGCATGGCCTTGGCTTTACTGATTTTGACTTGACACCCAGGGGTCGTAACCATAATAGTGCGTTGCATATTTCTGTTGAGTGTAGGGGTACTGTTATGTCCCATGTCCTTGTTGTCACTGGCTCATCCCTAAACATCTTTCCCAAGAAAGCATTGCTGAAGCTAGACACCCAAGGTGTAATCTGCACGCCAAGTGACTTGGTAGTGAGAGCATTTGATGGGACGAGGAGGTCTGTATTCGGAGAACTGACTTTGCCAGTCCAGGTTGGTCCAGAGGTGTTTGACACCGTATTTTACATCATGGATATACAACCAGCTTATAGTTGTTTGCTTGGACGACCGTGGATCCATGCTGCAGGGGCTGTAACATCGACGTTGCACCAAAAGCTTAAGTATATGATCGGTGGTAGCATCGTCACCGTATGTGGGGAGGAAGACATTTTGGTCAGTCACCTGTCATCGTTTAAATATGTCGAAGTGGATGGTGATATCCATGAGACATTATGCCAAGCCTTTGAAGGAGTGCAACTCACAGATAAATCTCCTGTCTTAAGCAGTGGGTTAGAAGTGGCTATGTTGTCGTACAAGGAAGCCCAAGCGGTAGTTCAGGCCGGGGAGACCAAAGGTTGGGGTCAGGTTCTGGAGATTCCTGTTAAGCAGGATAAGTTCGGCTTAGGGTATCACTCGTCGTCATCAGCTTCATCGCAAAGCAAGCCAAAGCTCAAAGGGCCGATCGTGTTCACTCCGGGAGGTGTCAGTTTTGAGCAGATCAATGTTGTGTCTGGCGGTGAAGAAGGCGATAGCGACTGTGAGATGGATTCGTGGATCAAGCCCAGTGAGCCAGGATAGAGCTTATGCAACTGGTCTATTCAGGACTTTATCCAAGTGACGCCGAAACAGTAATGCCTTATTTTTCGATTATTGTACAATCCTATGTCCGACCCGGGGCATAGTGATTTTATTTCAGGGCCTACTTGTTTATGTGTATGCTTTGTTTTAATCATCAAATAAAGGCGTTTTCTCATGCAAATTTTGTGATCCCTGTTTTTCTGCTTTCTGTTTTTTTTTGTTTTTTTTTTTGCTTTTTACAATAAAATGGCAATGTGGTTGTATGCTTCGTTTGCATATCATTTGAAGCATTTAACCCTTTCTCTTGCAGGAAGATCCATATTTCAGATGACACCGACCAAGAACTTCTTATGACTCGCTTTGACTTTGAGCATCTGATATTCCAAGCCGAGGAAGAGATTGTTGAGGACGACGGCTTACCAGAAGAGCTGACTCGTCTGTTGAAACAAGAAGAGAGAATCATTCTGCCTCATCAGGAGGACATTGAGATCGTTAATCTGGGTTCGGAAGAAATTGTCAGGAATGTTCGGATAGGGGTTGCGCTGCAAAGTGATATCAAGCAGAGACTTGTCGAGATGCTTCGAGAGTATAGTGACATCTTTGCTTGGTCTTATAAAGATATGCCTGGGCTAGATACTGATATTGTGGTTCACCGCTTGCCATTGCGTGAAGATTGTCCGCCGGTCAAGCAAAAGCTCAGAAGAACTAAACCAGATATGGCCGTAAAGATTAAAGAGGAAGTACAGAAGCAGTGGGACGCTGGTTTCCTAGCTGTTACAACTTACCCTCCTTGGGTCGCCAATATTGTACCTGTACCAAAGAAAGATGGAAAGGTACGAATGTGCCTTGACTATCGGGATCTGAACAAGGCGAGCCCTAAGGATGACTTCCCGCTTCCCCATATTGATGTGTTGGTTGACAACATTGCTCAATTCTCGGTGTTTTCCTTCATGGACGGCTTTTCAGGCTATAATCAGATTAAGAGGCGCCGGAGGATATGGAGAAAACAACTTTTATTACCCCGTGGGGAACGTTCTGCTACAAAGTGATGCCCTTTGGTTTGAAGAACGCTGGGGCAACATATCAGCGTGCTATGACGACACTCTTTCATGACATGATGCATAAAGAGATTGAGGTCTATGTTGACGATATGATTGCAAAATCCCAGACGGAGGAAGAGCATCTGGTGAATCTTTTGAAATTGTTTGAAAGGCTTAGGAAATTCAGGCTGAGGCTGAATCCTAATAAGTGCACCTTCGGGGTGAGATCTGGTAAGCTACTGGGGTTCATTGTAAGCAAAAAAGGAATAGAGGTTGATCTTGCTAAAATAAAAGCAATAAAAGAAATGCCAGCACCGAAAACAAAGAAAGAGGTTCGTGGTTTTTTGGGGAGGTTGAACTACATTGCCTGATTCATATCTCACCTTACTGCCACGTGTGAGCCAATGTTTAAACTGTTGAAAAAAGACCAGGCAATTGTCTGGAACGAAGATTGTCAAAAGGCGTTTGAAAGAATAAAAGAATACTTGCAGGAACCTCCGGTATTGATGCCGCCAGTAGCCGGAAGACCACTGATCATGTACTTGACGGTTCTTGAGAACAGTATGGGTTGTGTTCTCGGTCAACACGATGAGACTGGACGAAGAGAGCATGCGATCTATTATTTGAGTAAAAAGTTCACGGACTGTGAATCCCGTTACTCTATGCTCGAAAAGACGTGTTGTGCACTTGCTTGGGCTGCCAAACGTCTGAAACAATACATGCTGAATCATACAACCATGCTGATATCAAAGATAAATCCGATCAAATACGTCTTTGAAAAGCAGGCACTCTCTGGAAGGATTGCCCGATGGCAGATGGTACTGACAGAGTACGATATACAGTATGTCTCGCAAAAAGCTATCAAAGGTAGCGTACTGTCAGAGTACCTGGCTGAGCAGCCAATTGATGATTACCAGCCGATGAAGTTTGATTTTCCTGATGAGGATATCATGTACTTAAAGATGAAAGATTGCGAAGAGTCGTTGCATGGTGAAGGTCCCGAGCGGAGTTCCCAATGGCAATTGATTTTTGACAATGCTGTTAATTCATATGAAAGTGGAATAGGGGCAATCATCACGACTCCCCATGGGACGCACATCCCGTTCACTGCCAGATTGACATTTCCAGTTACCAATAATGAAGCTGAATATGAGGCGTGTATCATGGGTCTCGAGGAGGATATTGATTTGAGGATTAAAAATCTTGATGTATATGGAGACTCCGCGCTAGTTGTGAACCAGATCAAGGGAGAATGGGAGACTCGTCAGCCCAATCTGATACCATATATGAATTATGCAAGGAGGTTGTTGCCCTTCTTTGACAGAGTAGAGTTTCACCATGTGCCACGGGCTGAAAATCATATGGCTGACGCTCTCGCGACATTGTCTTTGATGTACAAAGTTAACTTCTGGAATGAGGCTCCCAGAATAGTTATCTCTCGCCTTGATAGGCCCGCCTTCATATTCGCCATTGAGGAAGCTTCCGATGGAAAGCCGTGGTATTTTGATATCCAAAATTTCCTAAGGAACCAAGAGTATCCGACTGGGGCATCCGGCCGCGATAAGAAAACTCTTAGGAGATTGGCTGGAAATTTCTATTTGAATCCGGATGGTGTTTTGTATAGGAGAAACCATGATTTGGTGCTTTTGCGATGTGTTGATGAAAAAGAGGCTAATCTACTCATGGAAGAGGTCCACGAGGGAACCTTTGGCACGCACGCCGGCGGACACGCTATGTCTCGAAAGTTATTACGGGTAGGGTATTATTGGCTAACAATGGAAAGAGATTGCTTCAAATTCGCAAAGAAGTGCCATAAATGCCAGATTTATGCAGACAAGATTCAGGTGCTGCCGAGCCCTTTAAAAGTTATGGCGTCCCCGTGGCCTTTCTCCATGTGGGGCATCGATATAATTGGCAAAATTGAGCCCACCGCATCCAATGGACACAGGTTCGTCTTGCTAGCTATCGATTACTTCACCAAATGGGTTGAAGCAGCGTCTTATGCTAACGTTAATAAGCAAGTGGTAGCCCGGTTTATTAAAAAGGACATCATTTGTCGCTACGTCATTCCTGAAAGAATCATTACTGACAATGGTTCGAACCTGAATAACAAAATGATGAAGGAACTGTGCCAGAATTTCAAGATTGAGCATCATAATTCATCTCCATATCGGCCCAAGATAAATGGCGCTGTTGAAGCGGCCAATAAGAACATCAAGAAGATAGTTCAGAAGATGGTTGTGACATACAAAGACTGGCACGAGATGTTGCCCTTCGCTTTGCGCGGTTATCGTACGACGGTACGCACATCAACTGGGGCAACACCTTTCTCACTGGTGTATGGTATGGAGGTTGTCCTGCCATTAGAGGTTGAGATTCCTTCTCTGAGAGTATTGCTCGATGTCCAACTTGATGAGGCAGAGTGGGTGCGGAATCAGTTGAATCAGCTCAGTTTGATGGAAGAGAAAAGACTTGCATCTATTGCATATGGTCGGTTATATCAGAGCCGGATGAAGAAAGCTTACGACAAGAAGGTGCACCCTCAAAGCTTTCAGACGGGCGATCTTGTGCTAAAGAAGATTCTCCCACCACAATCTGATCACAGAGGCAAATGGACTCCCAACTACGAAGGTCCGTATATCGTTCGCAAGGTCTTCTCTGGAGGAGCCTTACTGTTGTCCACCATGGACGGCGAAGATTTTTCATCCCCTGTGAAATCGGGCGCAGTTAAAAAATACTTTTCTTAAAGAGACCCGCTGGACAGAAAAAGAGAGTCCATGCAAAATGGGGCATCCCGGCGAACCAAAAAGAAAAAAGAAAAGGTTCGGGCAAGAATTAGGGATAAAAATTGGAAAATATGTACATTCGTGAAGTCGAAAACTTGAGAAGGCGACTTCGGCAAAAAAGGGTATCCCGGTGAATTGAAAACCCGCAAAGGGCGATTCAGGCAAAAGTTAGGGATTGAAAAAGCAAATGAGTGTGGTCCGGGTCTGATACTGCATTGCTTAGTGGTTTGGGAACACCTGAGGGTCGATTATTCAAGTCAATCTCTTCCGAAGATGGAGTATCGGGAAAGCGTCAGAGTCAGGCGAGTCATAGGAGGATTAGCTCGTGGTGTTCGTCTGCACCACGTTGCCGACATGTATACAAATTTATTTGTACCTCTGTACATATTTGCATTTATCTTGTAGCTTCCTCTTTTCAGGAGTTGCATCCATTGTACAAAACTTTGCCTATTTACAGGCCCGTTATTAATAAAATGCATACTATTCAGTACTTGATGTTGTTCTTGTTTTAACTTTTGCTGTTTTGTGTGTGGAAAACGCCGATGTTTTTGATAAACTTGCACATGCATAAACTTGCAGGCCTCGGCCATTAATTGTTAAAACTTTGAATTGACTGAGCGATTGTCACGGCTATTGACCTGGATATTTCCTTTTGTATAGGATATCTTGTTGTTGCTCATGTTTTACAGGGTCGTTACCTTTGCAGCAAACAGCTAAGGGATCGTGTTTCCCCAGGCAGAGTCCCTTAACGTAGGAGCAGGCTCTAGGTGATTTTATTCCTCCCCACCAGATGGAAGTTGCATTTTTATCCCCACAGGAGTCGTATGCGAGTGATATGCATCCCTAGCAGTGGTCGCATGTACATGTAGTCCACAGTGAAGTCCCCACAGAGCACAACCAGGTTGTCCATGGTTCGAAAAGTTCATCCCCACGCAGGGTGGCTTTTCTTTTGTTTCTCCAGCAGGTTGTCTTTCCTCCAATAGGCTGATTATCCTCTGCAGAGTTCGTAACTCCGGATTGTAAAACTATCTCCCAGCAGGATTATTTCTTCCCCCCAGCGGAGTCGATTCTCCTTTCCAGCATTTATTTTGCTGGAATAATTTTGTGATACCCAGTTATCCCCAGCGGAGTTGGCTTTGTCTTCAGCATTTATTTTGCTGAAGCGGTTCCGTATCCAGCTTTTCCCAGGCAGCCAGTGCCAGGGCTTGCATTTGCATCATATCTGCACTGCATAGCAATTTACCTAAATGCGTAGCATTTCCATCTTATATGGAGCATTACGCCATTTTTCAAACATGTGCATTCTGAAACATAAGCCAGGTTGGTTACCTCTTTGTTTTCAGGTGTTCTTCCCTGTAGGTAATTGGAATTCTTGTTCAGGATCATTTTCAGATATTCAGATTTGTGGCATGAGATGTGATGATGAAGTTCGTCCAGCCATGTGTTCCCTTATCATAGGTGCTTGATTAATTTCTCTTCTTCCCCAGCGGAGTGTTCCTTACATGGCTTCATGATTGGACTTTGGAGTTGTTGTCAAGGATTCCCTAGTGGAGTTTCCCTCGGGTTGCTGTCACGTCAGCATTTCAAAAGAGAAAAATTTCAGAGATTAGACATCTGAAGTCCTTACTCGTCGTCAAGGTGAATGTCTGGCAGTTGACGTCAGAATTTCCCCGGCAGAGTTCTCCTCAGCTTGTTGTCAATGGCTTCTCGATTTGACTTTGAAGTTGTTGTCAGCATTTTACAAGAAGATTTCAGCGGTTTGACGGCTGAAGTCATTACTTGTTGTCAAGGCTTCATGATTTAACTTTGAAGTTGCTTTCCGCATTCAACGACTTCGTGATTTGACTTTGAAGTTTGTTGTCGGTATTTTGAAAGAAGATTTCAACGATTAGACGGTTGAAGTCATCACTTGCTATTAGGGCTTCATAATTAGACTTTGAAGTTTGTTATATCAGCATTACACGGCTTCATAATTAGACTTTGAAGTTGTTGCTGTTGCACCCTAAAATTTGACCAACCGATTCCCCCATCTGACTCGTGGTTTAAATTCATATTCGCAGCTCAGACATATGATTTTTGTGCAAGCAGAGGATATCAGGGTTACAGCTTGATTTTCGTCTATCAGATATGGCAGATCCAGTCCAGATCACCAGGGTTTTATTTTCGGGAAATTGTGCGCTCCTCGGTGATTTTTAGCTTGCATAGTGATTTTGGGGATATTCTGATGACCGGGGATCTCTGTTCGATTCGATCTGGTCTCGTGCGCTCTTCTATGGTGGTCATTTGCATTCATCTGCATTTTTAGGATTTTAATAGACTTTTGCGGATTTTCAATAGGCTTTATAGATTTTTCTGGAATTTAAATAGGGTTTTTGTATTTTTTTAATAGCTTAAATCTCTTTTTAGAACTTTATAGAATTTTTTAAATAGATTTTAATCATTTGTAGAATTTTTAATAGAATTTAAATAGCTTTTATCATTTTTAGAACATTAATAAGATTTTTAATAGTTTTTAATTCTTTTTAAATAGATTTTTAACCATTTTAGGATTTAATAGATTTTTTAGGATAATATAGGATTTTCTAGAATATTAATATAATTTTTAAATAGTTTTAACAGCTTTTAAAATCATTTTTAGAATAGTGTAGAATATTAGTGAATTTTTCTTAGCATATTAAATAGAATAATAAAAATTAGGGTTAATAGAAATTAAATAATTGTTTTAGATATAAATGAATATAGTTTTGTTTTTCTTTTATAGTTAATTAGAGTTTAATGAAAGATTAGTAGATATTAGAGAATTTTATTAGAAGTATATTAATAGATTTTAGAATATTATTAGTTAGGAGTTAATTAGATTGATTAGAGTAATTTGAGTTTAGTTAATTAGGGTTAATTAGTTTTATTAATCATGATTCAGTTTTTAATTTTTTTTAGCATTTTCGTTTGGGCTTTGGTGCAGTTCATCCAGCCCAATGCAGTTTTTTGTTCAGTATGAGTCCAGATTCGTCCAAAAAATGATCCATCAATTTCCCAGCACTCTCCACCACTTTCCAGTACCTTCCAGAAGCGTCTCAGGAATTTGTCAGTATATAAACCTCAGCACGCCACGTGTGGCAGAGAGGTTGGCCCCACGCGTCTCACATTCCTCACGACACCACACACTCAGAAGCTCCTCACGCTCTCCCACGTGTCCCATCAGAGCTCACCCTCTCTCTCAGCTGCCACCCATCCTGACACGCGCTCCCCATGCAGCAACCCCCTGAGACACTTGGCACCACCACAGCTGGTCACCGGAGCATCGCCGGGACCTTGCCGCCGGGCATGCAGGCGCCTTGAGCCACCGTCCAACGTCCTCCGGCCACCGTCCTTCTCGCCGGAATCCCCAAACACCAAAAAATCTCCAGAAATCCATTTCTTCACTCCGATCGTCTCCGATCTCCTCCCTTCCACCTTCATCGGTACCTCGCCGGAAAGATCATACTCGCCGGAAACCTCAAATAATTTCCCAGAACTCATTCATCCTCGTCGCATCTCAAGAATAACTTCTCCAGAAATCGCTCAGACCTTCATCGTTTTGCCAGAAATTTTCCAGAACACGTTCAACGATCTTCATCGTTCTTCAAGGTTTCCAGAACATCACCAAACGTTCATGCATCATCTGGAATTTCCAGGGACCTCCATCAACCAACGAACACCAACGATCTTCCCATAATATCCTCGTGATTCATCCTCCCTCATCAAGATACTCTGAGATCTTCTGAAGATCTTCCTCAAGAACATTCCAGGCCCTTTCTCTTCTTCATACGCGTTCAGCTACCGGCTAACAGCTTGGATCGTCGTTGAAGGAGTTTCGCTCTCCAGAATCTCCAGTTCGCTCCAGATTCATCTCCAGGTATGTTTTCTGGAATTCGTTGCATATTCTTTCAGATTGCGTTGTCTTCACTGACTTATATAACGGTTAGAGTTTTGCGAATTGATTGAATCGTTTGAGTGTATGATGCTGAAATCTGGTTTGATCTTGATGAGGTGTTTGAGGCTGATTTAGGATTGTTAGGCTTAGATTGTTGTGTTTGCTTGAGTAATTCGTTTGAGTGTTGAGAGTTCTTGAGGAAGGAGAAAGAGAGGTTGCAGAAAGAGTGAGTTGGGGGAGACGGACGAAACGGATAGGGTTTAGGGTGAGTGAACAGTGATTTGGGTTGTAAGGGTATTCAGATTTTGTTTAGGGTTTCGTTGGGTTAGGGTCAGGTTTGGGCTTAGGCCCAAATGTGTCTTGCTGAAGTCATCCCCATTGTTACTCGTTATCCCCCCTTGGCGTGTGAGAGACTGAGTGATATTGGTTTGGGCCTTAGGCCCTCATGCTAGCTGCACCCCCCCTGGGCATAAGCCCAATGAGAAACAACTGGAAAACCTGCTAGTTTACACCCCCCCTGCGCTTTTCTTTTAATTCTTTTTTAAGGGGATCTCTGACTCATTTGGGCCTTACGCCCTTATTTCTAAGCGCACCCCCACCAATGTGAGCCCAGCCAGAATGAACTAGCTTGTCCTGCTATTCTCACCCCCCCTCCATATTATTTCAATTTTGTTTTTTTCATTTCTTTGCATATTATAAAATTCATAATAAAATGTAAATAAGTGATTTTTTTAATTCTTCTTTTTTCTACCATTTCATCACAATGTCTAGAAAATTGTATAAAAATAAAAATGCCATTTTATTTTTGTTTGCTATTTTTTGTATATTTTCCATTTAATTGACTTTTTTAATATTCTTTAGTGCATACATGTCATTAGAAAATTAATAAAAAATAGTAGATTTAGTCAAATAATTCCGTTCTTTTTTCTGTAGACTCGTAATTCAATGTAGAATTTTATAGTGCAGAAACATTAGCTTAATCATGCATTTTCATTTTAATTGCATTTTTTCATTGTTATTGATGTTGAATAAATTGGTTTGTGGATATGTCTGTGTTGCTGATTTTAGTTCTTTCATCTGGTATTGAATTTTGTTCGGATTTTTCAGTATGTTGTCTTAGAGCCATGTAGGTGTCCCATAGATTTTTGTTAGATTTTTGTAGGATGTTCTGAGGTGATTTGTCTGAGCTTGAAGATAGGAGAAGTCTTGATGACTTCTGACTTTGAAGTTCAACTGTGGTTGAACTTCAGAGGTAGCCTCTTGAGGTTTGTTGGCCTATGGGTTCTTCTTGAAGGTGGGAGCTGATTGAAGTCCTGTTGGAGCTTGCAAAGAGGCAGTGGATTGAGGCCTAGTCTAGAAGCTTGTTCCCTGTTTGTGAGGTTCGAGATCCTGAAGTTTGAAGGGAGTTTATGGTACTTTCCTGAGGAAGGCACTATGAATGACTTTCACTCTTTCTTCTCACCTCTTTCGTAAGTATCCAATGATGTTGCAGCCAACTTGTGAGTTTAATTTCTCCTGAGGAGGAATGTAAACTGATCACATGTTGTTGAGCCACATGGGATACGATTCCTAAGTGTCAGCCTCCTAGTACTTTCCTGAGGAAGGTCCTATGGGTCTATTCACTTAGTTCCATTAGTTTATCTAGGATTTCTCAAGTATCCAGTGATGTTGGAGCCAACTTGTGAGTTTAATTTCTCCTGAGGAGGAATGTAAACTGATCACAGTTGTTGAGCCACGTAGGATACGATTCCTAAGTGTCAGCCTCCTAGTACTTTCCTGAGGAAGGTCCTATGAGTCTGTTCACTTAGTTCCCTTAGTGCATATAGGTTTTCTCAAGTATCCAGTGATGCCGGAGCCCTCATGTGAGTTTAATTTCTCCTGAGGAGGAATGTAAACTGATCACAGTTGTCGAGCCGCATAGGATATGACTCCTGAGTAGTAACCTCCTGGTACTTTCCTGAGGAAAGCACTATGAGCTTGTCTGCTTAGCTCCCTTTCTCTGGTAAGCTTGTTCTGAAGCTTGGAGACTGGGATTGATTCCTCTTGCTTAGGGTTCTGGTTAGAATTTTTGCTTAGATCTTTGCTTAAGGTGTTGCATAGAGTTTTGTTTAGAGATAGATTAGGAGCTTGTTTCAGGTTTGTTAGGGGCCTTGCCCAAGAGTAGTTTCTTGTTTTGTAGATAGGGGCCCTGCTCAGGGTTAGTCTCTTTGTGTTGTTTGACTTGTATGATGTTACGTTGCATTAGACTTAGGTATTTATCTAGATAGTTCTGAGTAGGTGCATCTTAGAAGTAGACTTTGTGTGCATGAGAAGTTGAGGTGGTCCTCCTTCTGCTTGTTTGTTATTGCGTGGCTTTGCTTGTTGGTATTTGGTAGAGCTGAGCTCCCTTACCTCTGTGGTTTGCGGCCTTCGCGCCTGGTTTGTTTAGTCGTTGCATTCATGCATATTTTCAGTATTCCTTACTTTGCAGTTTCTTGTTTGTAGTTTAGTCCTGTTGCCATGATCCCTTAGGAGCTCTGACTTCTCCGCTGCGGAGTTGTTATGATAGACATTAGGATGGTCAACCAGGTGTGATAGCAGTAGGTAGATTCCCCTGTTTCTCAGCTATAGTTCTAGGGTTTCCCTTTCCTTTCCGTAGTAGCTTTTGAGTAGCTTGATCCGTAGTTAGCTGAACTACAGCTGCTCTGATTCCTTGTACCAGACGAGGATATGTAGGCATAGGATGCGATATCCTAGCGAGCATACTAACGACTAACCTTTGTTCTCTCGCGGCTGTGCGATCGAGACTTTCCCGCTAACGACTAATTGTTATCCTTTTCTCCTGCCCGAGTGCATTTGAGACCAGATCGTATTTGTAGGTTCCCGAGCCTTTAGGACCAGTTTGTTTTCTCACTGCTGTGTGAGAGCGCCAGTTTACCCGTAGTTAGTCGAACTACGTTTGCTCTGATCTTCCATACTGTGTGGAAGTACGTAGGCACAGGACGCGATGTCCTGGCGAGCAACCTTTCCCCCGTTTAGACGTAGGTAGTCGAACTACGTTGACTCTGACTTTCCCATTGCACGAGGGAATACGTAGGCTCAGAACACCATATGTTCTGTCGAGTCCTGTCCTTTTATTTTCTTTTCAGACCAGCCAGTAGCATAGATAGATAACACACCCTTTTACCTATAAACATCGAGCGTGGATCCCATCGAGTACGATGGACGTGAGGGGTGCTAATACCTTCCCCTTGCGTAACCGACTCCCGAATCCAGGTTTTGGTTGCGATGACCATACCTTTTCCCGTCTTTGCGAGGTTTACTTCGAGTGTTTCCTTTCCCGCTCTGAGGGATAAATAACGCACGGTGGCGACTCTCCTGTCAAGCTGGCGCCGATTTTCGCAGTAGCGACAGCTGGCGACTCTGCTGGGGACAAATAGCATCTAGGGACTTTTCCCATCCCTTATGTTGGGACCGTTTCCCATCCCCTACGCGAGTCAATCCTAGCGCTTGGGTGTTTATTTGTTGGGTGTTGTGCATATTGTGTTTTACTTTTCTGCACTTTACTTTTCTGTACCTTTACCTTTCCGCATTTATTTTCCAGCATTATATTATTGTGATTATTGCTGTGGGCAAAGGGAGGTTACTGTGAGTGAAAAGCCGGACCTGGGCTTGAGTACACACCTAGATATAGTTGCGGAGAAGTAGTAGACGAACCTGTCTGCTGAGCAGGCACAGTTCCCTACGAAAATCTGCGCTCAGACGAGATTCTTGCAGAGGTGCTCCTTTCCGGTCCTGAGGATCTGAGGGGAGTCCAGACGTGAGGATTGTCGACTCTGGGGACCGATCATTTGGAAGTCAGCTAAGTGAGGCCTCTTCATGACTTGATGATGCCACTCCTTCTGGGAATCGTATCGTCATTCATGAAAGTCTGTGACGCTGATGACCGCATAGGATGCCGTACCTTTGTCCGTAGATTAGGTCTATCATACCTGTGAGGGGGATCGGGTTATTGCAGGAAAACTGGCCTTCAGAAACCATGATTCAGTACCTTTATCAGATGGTGTTCTTGATTTATCTCCAGGTGTGTTGTCTGGGTCAGATGGGTTTCTTATCTGAGGTTGAGGCTATTATCAGATGGTATTCTCGTCAGATACAGAGCTTCAGATGGTTTTCTTACCAGGGGATTGATATTTTGAGTATCAGATGATAGTTAGTGGCATGAGATTTTGGTGACCGTGTTGGTTTTCTGTTCTCGATCACAGAGATATTCCTCTTCAGGCTACAGCATAGCCCCTGTGTTCGCAAATTGCATTATTTATCATATTGCATCATTACCATCTGCATTCAACTAACGTGTGTGTATTGCAGGTACATATTTTCCCTTCCAGTTCTGGTGTTTGTTCCTAGCAAGACATGGAAAACCTGAAGAGAGTATTGCCCTATAAGTTTCCGTCGCCGAATATCAGTCTATTGTTAGAGTTGATTGTTATTGCTAAGAAGAGGGGAATGGGTGACTTCAGAAAGAGATATGGGAGGATTCTGACCTACGTTTATCAGCCATCTGCCTACGAGACCAGCGGCATCTATACTCTGTTACAGTTCTACGACGCGGAGCTCAGGTGTTTTGTATTCCCCGACTTCGTTTTGGCTCCTACCCTGGAGGAGTACTTTGCACTTCTGGATATACCGATCCGTGAGCAGATGCCTTTCTATCGTACGGACGCTGAGCCTAAGCTGGCTGAGCTTTCTGCCATCCTGTGCTTGAAAGAGTCTGAGCTGTCTGGGAAGATGATCAAAAGAGGAGACGTATGGGGATTTCCGTTGGATGTCTTGGTGGAGAAGGCTCGGGAATATGCCCAGAAGGGTAGCTGGGGTGTTTTTGACGTCATCCTTGCTGTGTGTGTTTATGGCATCGTGTTGTTCCCGAACATTCCTGATTTTGTTGATTCAGATGCCTTCTATATTTTGGCTGCGAAGAACCCAGTTCCTACTTTGCTGGGAGATATCCACCATTCAACCCACTACCAGAATGAAAAGCGACGAGGAAGGAATGTGTATTGCTGTGTACCTCTCCTATGCAGGTGGTTCACCAGTCATATGCCTAAGTCAGGCCCTTTTGTCACCTCTATCAATTCTCTAGGATGGCCCGAGCGCTTAATGGGATTGACTGCTGAGAGCGTGGTATGGGCCAATAAAGAGGTATTCGGAGCTGAAGTCATACTCAAATGCGAGGGATTCCCGAATGTTCCGTTAATAGGAAGGAAAGGTTGTGTCAACTACAACCCTTCCTTATTGATCAAGCAATTTGGGTATGTACCTCAAGGAGCGCCAAAGCCCGAGGAGATACAGGAATCTCTGTATCTCACTGGGGCAATTGGGAAAGAGATGCTGACCAAACTTGAGAAAGCCTGGAGAAACTTGCACAAGAGAGGGAAGCTTTCAGGTAGCAGAGGGGATACTCGAGTTCCTGGCCCGTATATAGAATGGATTCGTGAGCGAGCTGCGAAGTTCCTTATGTCGTATCCAGCGGTTCAGCCATTGCATCCTTCTCCGTTGGAGGAACCCACCACTGTGGACATTCAGGTCTACAAGCAGCTGATGGCGGAGAAAGAAGAGCTAGCAAGGGCTAAAGAGGCTTTAGAGCAGGAGAATGCCCAGCTTCGGCATGAAAAGATTGAAACAGGATACTTTTCCAAGCAACAGGCTGAAACTCTGAAACATCTGAAGACTACGCTATTGGAATTGACTGAAACCAAGAAGCGTCTAGAGTTAGATGTAGACTCAGTTAGTAGTGTGTTGGCCACCAAGAAGCAAGAGCTGGAAAGGGCCTACACAAAGCTAGCCAAGTTCAGAGAACACTGGGATCTCACTATGACCAAGCGCAAAGAGCGGGAAGAAGAGCTGAAGACACAGATTGCCCAGTTAGAAGAACAGGTCAAAGTGAAGAATGAAGAGCTTGAAGAAGAAGCCTGCCGCCGATACGAGGCCGAGCGCAAGCTGACAGATGCCATGAAGAATTTGGAAGATTTTCAGCATAGAGCAGATGCCAAGAGACCCAAACCTGGGGGCGGTGACAATGATAAGGCTTGGGAAGACTTTGTCAGAGACATCCAAGGGACGGTCAGGAAGAGGGATCGGCTGATAGAAGGTTTGATTTATCAACCAGATCACGCAGAGACAAAGAAGATGGTCGAGGACTTCCGCAACCGTACCAGTACTTGATTTCTCTCTTGTATTCTGTATGTTGAGATCACCACCAGGCATGTTGGCTGGGATCCTCCTTATTATATCAGCTGTATGGAGCATAGTTATGTAACTTCTTGACAAGACTATTATTCTAATCAATATATGAGGGTTTTTTCCAAATATTGTCTTTATGGTTTATCTCGTCTTGCTACCACTGACACTGGAATTGGAGGGAAAATATCTCCAATGCACACATACACGTTAGCATTTTTGTATTTCTGTTTGCATAAATCATACTGCATAGCATTTCTCTAGCAGGTCAGAGCACTTATCCAGCCTTTGTTTTCACCAGAAAGTGATTCTCGGGGAATTGTTTGAGGCAAGAGTAGAGTGCTGAAGACGACCAAGGGGCTGAAGCAGATTTGAGCAGAATAAAGCAGCATAGTCGGTTACAGGTAATTGGCAGCTATGTCTGAAGGCAATTTCCAGTCTCCTAACACTTTGGCAAGGTTTACCATAGCGTCCAACCATCAGTATGATTCTATGGAAGGCTTCCCGCCAGCGAACAATCTTACTGCAGCCCAAGTTGTACAGCCTGCTGTTGAGAACCGAGATCGGCATGAGCAGTTCGTTGCCCAAAATGAACGTCATCCTCCTGTTAACAATCAATGTGTTGCTTTCCCTGTGATGAATTACCGGAGAGATATTCCAATGGCTGGGATGGTAGATCCAAGAGCTCATGAGCACGATAGAAGACTCCGAGCATTGGAAGAAGGTATAAAAGCCTTAGAAGCAAAAGATGTTGTTAACCTGGATGCCGTGGCCATGTGTTTGGTCCCTGACCTCGTGTTGCCGTACAAGTTCAAAGTGCCGGAATTTGAAAAATACACGGGAGATAGCTGTCCAAAGCTGCATTTGATGATGTTCTGTCGAAGGATGACTTCGTTTGTGCGAAATGACAAATTGATGATCCATTGCTTTCAGTATAGCCTGACTGGGGCATCGTTGAGATGGTATGTACAATTGGAAAGTAATCAGATTCGATCATGGGTGGATTTAGCCAGAGCTTTCATGAAGCAGTACGATTACAACCTGAATTTGACTCCTAGTCTCGTAGATCTGCAAGAATTATCTCAGGCGGAGAATGAATCATTCAGAGGATATTTGCGAAGATGGAAAGAATTGGCTGCTAGTGTTCAACCACCGCTTCCGGAAAGGGAACTGGTTGACATCTTCTTGGGTACTCTGAAAGGCCATTATTTTGACAAATTGTTCAGTTGCACAAACTTTGTGGGCCTGATGAGACTGGGAGAGATTGTTGAGAGAGGACTCAGGAGTGGAAAGTTTCGAGATGTTCCTTACGTCCCAGTTGATAAGATTGAGTCAGTTGTCAGTTCTCAAGAAGAGTGGGAAGGAGATGATGCCACCTCAGAATCTCTAGCATCTCAGGATCAGTTTTCAGACACTTCAAGTCAACGATCATCTTACCGCCGATCGCGTCAGCATGCTCCACGAAGACCAAGGAAGCCTGAAAGGCAGTTTACTCAGCTACCGGTGTCGTACAGTCAGTTGTTGCCAGATCTGGTCAGAAATGGATTGATAGTGCCGAAAGAGACTAAGCCGGTGATTCCACCGTATCCTCTAGGTTTTGATGCCAGCGCCCGCTGTGAGTACCATGTTGGGGCACAGGGGCATTCCACCAATGATTGTAAGGTGCTTAGAAGCCAGATTCAGGATCTGTTAGACTCTAGCCGTATTTGCATCACTCCTCAGGGTTTTGTTCAGATTAATGACTTTCCAACCTCCAGTTGTGTGGGTTCGTCAGCTAACGTCATGGAAGACTCCGCAGGAAGTGTGTGCTCTGAAGTTTGTCAATCAGAGAGTTCAGTTGTGTGGGAGAAGTTCCTAGAGGTTTTTGCGCCGGATGTCGCATCTGTTTTCTCTGTTTAATCCGTTTAGCTTTTGTGCCCTAGTGTCTGCCGACCACCACCAGGATTGTTGGCTGGGGTCATCATATTCGTACTCATTTGTGCCTACGTGCTACTTTTGTTGGTTATACATGTGGGGGAGATGTTTTGTCTGTATGCTTATAGCTTGAGTTTCTCTTTGTCTCGTTGTGAATATGTGTTTGCTTTCCGCATTGCATTATGATTTAACAGGTACATCAGAACCGTGGGTCTCATTTCCTCATCACCCAGTTTATTGCAGGAACTCCTTCAGAGATATGGAACAGAATCAGTTTGAATTGATTGAAGTCCAAAGCCAGCTGGGGCAGATGATGAGAGACATGCAAGAGATGCGTTCGAAGCAGAGGATTCTCAAGGAGGAGAACAGTCAGCTGAAGACCCAAATGAGCTTGATCATGGAGGTAGTCAAGAATGTGCTTAGGAAAGAAGACGATCAGCTATTTGAAGCCGCAATGAAGAAGCTCGCGCCACCTGTGCATGTGGAACCTGAGCAGCAGCAACAGAAGATACATCCGGCTCAGCGGAGGATCCAGGAAGGGAAGCCAAAGAGAATGTTTGAGGCACCGCCTATGACATATGCTGAGCTCTTGCAGACTTTATTGAGGTTTAATCTGGTTGAGAAAAGAACGTTGGAACCACCAACGAGAGTGTTTCCTCATGGGTACGATGCCAGTAAGCAATGTGAGTTTCATTCCGGGGCATTCGGACACGACATCAAGGGTTGCCATGCTTTTAAGCACAATGTTCAAGACCTGATTGACTCGCACGAAATTGAATTCACGCCGAGCAGCGTAGCTGTGCGTATTGCTCCTGTCCCGATCGACGCTAAGAGGACAGATGTTTCTAAAGCTGCAGTGGGTCGGAAGCGTATCCTGGACTCCATGGTGTCAGAATCTCCAGGCCCACAACTGTTGCCTATCCCTGGGGCAGATCTGAGAAAGAAAATGGCTAAGCATAAGGAGAGCGTTAATCAGTACATTGAAGGTCAAGAAACCGATATTGCATTTGATACGAAGGGTGTTCAAGAGTCAACCCGATACCAGCAGCAGCAGCCTCAGCAGCAGAGCCAGCAGGGGTATAAGAGATATCAGAATCGGGCTCCCCTGGCAAGCCGTCATTTGGAAACTCCTCCTATGCTGTATGCACAGCTTCTGCAAACGCTACTTCAGCTCCAATTGGTTCATAAAAGGACAATGACTCCCTTGACAGGGACACCACCACCGGGGTATGATGCCAATGCTACTTGTGAGTTCCATACTGGGGCACCAGGCCATACGGTTGAGAATTGTAAGGCTTTCAAGCACAAAGTGCAGGATCTGCTTGATAGTGCAGCAATCAGCTTCGGGCCGGGAGGTCCTAGAATCATCTGAATGAAGGAGGAAGGGCTCTATAATTTGGTTGGGTCGTTGAAAGAAGATCAAGACAGCATCGAAGTATCTCTGGTAAAGATAGCTGGTTCAGCAGCAGGGCAGATGTGAAAGCCCGGTTCTCGGAAGCTAGCATATTTTCTTTATTTTAGCTTGTCATTTCTTTACATTTGTAGTTGCTTTCCTGTTTGAATTTGTAATCTTGTTTGTAAAACTTGTTGTTTTCATTCAATTGATGATAATGAAATAAATATGCATGTTTTGATCCATTCGTGTTCACTAACATGTTTTTGCAAATGTCCAACGCTTGGTTAAGAAGAATTTGGGGAGGATGACGAAAATGACCGACATGCAACTACCAATATTGTATGCTTTTGAAATAAAACCTGTTGATGATGTACAGGCATTGTTTCAAATCCCTAAACACCGGAGATATAAGGAAGATAATCCCTTGTTAACCCCTTTGAGCCTTGTAGTAGGAGTTTCTTTCTGTGAATGAAAAACCCTCAATCTCAACCTGGGGCAGGGTAGGTGTTAGCTAATTTGACCGAGCGTCCAAATTGCAAAAGGAGTGTCCGTTCGAGGATCAATCACGTCCCTAGAGGTCGTGCCTAAAAAACCATAAGGGTTCAACCCAGAGTGGGGCAGTCACATCATTCCCCAAAAAAAGTCAGGCAACCAGTGTGACACGACTCGTCCGCAAAAAACGAAAAAGAAATCAAAAGCCCGCTAAGTCAAGAAAACTTCAAAACAAATGACTTAGGCAAAAATGAGGGCATCCCGTTGGACTTAAAAAAATCAAAAGAAACTCAAAAGGAGTCAGTCCAGGCAAAAGTTAGGGATATGAAAAGAAAAAGATGAAAAGGATCAAAAGAAAAGAGCTTCGATGGAAATACGAGTCGCGTGACCTCAAGTGCCAAAGACGAAAAGTGAGTGGTTGTCACTCCGAAAACTCATAGTATTCTCGAACTATCATTCCTCTGAGAGGTGAGCGCTAAGGTTGAATTAGCTGAACGTAGGATGGGAGAACATCAAGGAGAATGGGTGGGTTAAGATAAACTTTGAGCCTTTATCCTTCCTTTCAAAACCGTGAGCCTGACCACGTTACAACCTTCAAAAGTCCTAATTGAAGCAGGTTGTTTCGAAAGCACACTCCGGTAAAGGTCACGTCGATTCTGACTCCTAAAAAGGTTCCTCTTACCATGTTGGTACTGATGTTGATAAATGTTTTGTGCATTATATGCCATAAACTGTTTTTCCTTTTCCCAGTGAACAGATTGGATGTCAAAGCTGTCATATGTGTTGCATTAATACATCTTTTATGCAGAACAACTTGTTTTACTTGCGAGTAAGCGCTGGACAGCAGAAAAGTTTCCTACAGTGGAAAGTATGGTCAAGATAGAATGCAGAACGCCCGAATGTTCCGAGAGCAGGGGCAAGCTATTACCGTAATCCCCAGTCAAGTCAGCTTTTCGAAGTTAGTTATCCTGGGGTAATCAGGTTGAGATTCAGGCGAATACGGCCAAGGGCACTACTCCGAATCAAATAATCAGGAGCAAGGTCATTGCAGTCAGGAGCAGACCATCTTAAGCACGCAGAAGTTATTCGAGGAGCATTTGAGGTGAAGTGTCTCTCGGAAGCTCAGAACGCTGGGGCATGTTATATCAGACCATCAGGGCTCAGATTTGCAGATTTCCTTTCAAGGAGTATCCCCATAGAGATCCCGCAGGCCGGGGCATATCAGGAACGAAAGAATTATTCTTCTCCGTATCAGCAGGGTCATTCAGAGTTGTTCGAACAAATTCAGTCGATTTTCGAGATCGAGACGGATGCGGGAAGTCGTGTCACTATCCCTCCACTCTTCACTAAAAGGCTGTGTATTCAGGAAGAATGTTTTCCAGCGTCAGTTGTACCTGACCCAGCAAGATAGCTTAAGAGCTCAAACCCATGTTTGCGATCACTGCGAAGCCCATCCGTGTTGGCGTATCAATTTCCGAATCCGAGCTTTGTCAGTACGCGGGAAGACTCCCTCCATTTTCTCCAGCAAAGTCCAATTTGTCATTGGCATGGATAAGCTATCCCTAGAGGAGTCTAATCATATTCAGCACGTCTGCTATTTCACAGCGGAGTTATATTCCCTAGCAGGGTATTACTTCGTCGAGGTGTCCGGTTAAGTCCTCAATATCCCCAGCGGAATTGATTTCACTCTCCCAGCGTTTATTTTGCTGGGATAATCCTGTGATATCCGGTTTATCCCCAGCGGAGTTGGCTTCGTCTTCAGCATTTATTTTGCTGAAGTGGTTTTCTGTACCCAGCTTTCTCCGGCAGCTCGAGCCTGCATTAGCATATTGCATGCATCATCATATTTGCATCATACTTGCATATCATTGTCAAAATGCGTAGCATTTCCATCCTGAATGGAGCATTACGCCGTAGAAAGAGTAAAGCATACGCATATGCATACAAAGCATAAGTCAGGTTTTCTATCAGCCTCACATAGCGCATGAATTACTCTGTGATCAGTTCAGGGGCATTTATCCAGCGGCAGTGTTCAGACAGTTCAGCAGATTATTTGTATCAGATCATACAACAATTATGCTTTGATCAAGCAGTCATCTGATATCGACAGACTTTTCTTCCCGTCAATTCATATTGACGATGTGTTCCTTCGATAAGTGGATTTCTCCGTCTATCATTAGACGTCTGGAGTACGAATGTGGTTTTCTTTCCGTCTATCCATAGACGATGTGAAGTTGCGGGTGGTCGCAGTAGGGCTTCAAGAAGGGGTTTCCCCAGGATATGCTTTTCTTTCCGTCTATCAGTAGATGATGAGAAGTTTCGAGTTACTGTTCAGCGGATTTCTTATTGCCAGATCATATGTACGATGAGGTGTTTCCCCAGCGAGTCTTCTCCGGCTATCTTTGGTTGTTGAGGGGTTTCAAAACGATATTTCAGATAATGGTTTTCTTTCTGTTTATTGGATGAGATGACGTTTCAAGGGGTACTTTCCTGACTGTCAATCCTTATTGATGTCGAGGCTCTTCGAAGAATGTTCAGTTTTCGTGATTGTCGATTCTTATTGACGACATGGTTCCTTAAAAGGAGGCTTTCTTCCCGTCAGTCCACACTGACGATGTGGCCCCTCCAAGGATGTTGATCTTTCCATCAATTCCCGTAGACAGAAGAATTCTGAAATTCAAAGGATGGTGTTGAATTGCGTTATGGTGTCTTTCCGTCTATCTTTAGACGATGTGAGTATGGAGATTAAGAATTTCTTTCCGTCTACCCTTAGACGATGTGAATTGATTGTTCATCAATCAGGATGATCCCGTCTACCCTTAGACGATGTGAGTATAGAGATTATGAATTTCTTTCCGTCTATCCTTAGACGATGTGAATTGATTGTTCATCAATCAGGATGATGCCGTCTACCCTTAGACGATGTGAATATTGATTTGTTCATCGATCAGGATGATTCCGTCTACCCTTAGACGATGCAAGTACGGAGATTATTTCTTCCCGTCTATCTTTAGACGATGTGAGTATGCGATCAGGCTTTGTTCCCGTCTATCCTTAGACGATGTGAATTGATTTGTTCCTCAATCAGGATGATCCCGTCTATCCTTAGACGATGCGAATATGGAGATTAATGGTGTCTTTCCGTCTATCCTTAGACGAGGTGAGTATTCAATCATGATGTCTTCCCGTCCACCTTTGGACGATGTGAGTATATTGCTCTTCCTGCCTATCAGTAGGCAATGTGAAAGGATCAGGTATTTTGTTGCAGCCCTCGGGTTTTGTTATATAGGGTATCGCAAGCCGCGGGTATTCAAATCAGGAGTTCTTCATCAGATGATCGATCAGTTTGGTGCCGTAATAACTGGACTCGGTTTTCTGGACTTTATTCCCCAAGCAGTTTACAAGTATATGCTCGCGGTTGGCAAATTTTCGGGTTTTATTTGTATTCAACCGTCTCGTACCTCTGAATGTTTGAAGGCTGAGCGCTCTTCAAACCCTTCAGGTCCAAGTCGCTTGAATAGGGGCAGCTGTTGCACCCTAAAATTTGACCAACCGATTCCCCCATCTGACTCGTGGTTTAAATTCATATTCGCAGCTCAGACATATGATTTTTGTGCAAGCAGAGGATATCAGGGTTACAGCTTGATTTTCGTCTATCAGATATGGCAGATCCAGTCCAGATCACCAGGGTTTTATTTTCGGGAAATTGTGCGCTCCTCGGTGATTTTTAGCTTGCATAGTGATTTTGGGGATATTCTGATGACCGGGGATCTCTGTTCGATTCGATCTGGTCTCGTGCGCTCTTCTATGGTGGTCATTTGCATTCATCTGCATTTTTAGGATTTTAATAGACTTTTGCGGATTTTCAATAGGCTTTATAGATTTTTCTGGAATTTAAATAGGGTTTTTGTATTTTTTTAATAGCTTAAATCTCTTTTTAGAACTTTATAGAATTTTTTAAATAGACTTTAATCATTTGTAGAATTTTTAATAGAATTTAAATAGCTTTTATCATTTTTAGAACATTAATAAGATTTTTAATAGTTTTTAATTCTTTTTAAATAGATTTTTAACCATTTTAGGATTTAATAGATTTTTTAGGATAATATAGGATTTTCTAGAATATTAATATAATTTTTAAATAGTTTTAACAGCTTTTAAAATCATTTTTAGAATAGTGTAGAATATTAGTGAATTTTTCTTAGCATATTAAATAGAATAATAAAAATTAGGGTTAATAGAAATTAAATAATTGTTTTAGATATAAATGAATATAGTTTTGTTTTTCTTTTATAGTTAATTAGAGTTTAATGAAAGATTAGTAGATATTAGAGAATTTTATTAGAAGTATATTAATAGATTTTAGAATATTATTAGTTAGGAGTTAATTAGATTGATTAGATTAATTTGAGTTTAGTTAATTAGGGTTAATTAGTTTTATTAATCATGATTCAGTTTTTGATTTTTTTTAGCATTTTCGTTTGGGCTTTGGTGCAGTTCATCCAGCCCAATGCAGTTTTTTGTTCAGTATGAGTCCAGATTCGTCCAAAAAATGATCCATCAATTTCCCAGCACTCTCCACCACTTTCCAGTACCTTCCAGAAGCGTCTCAGGAATTTGTCAGTATATAAACCTCAGCACGCCACGTGTGGCAGAGAGGTTGGCCCCACGCGTCTCACATTCCTCACGACACCACACACTCAGAAGCTCCTCACGCTCTCCCACGTGTCCCACCAGAGCTCACCCTCTCTCTCAGCTGCCACCCATCCTGACACGCGCTCCCCATGCAGCAACCCCCTGAGACACTTGGCACCACCACAGCTGGTCACCGGAGCATCGCCGGGACCTTGCCGCCGGGCATGCAGGCGCCTTGAGCCACCGTCCAACGTCCTCCGGCCACCGTCCTTCTCGCCGAAATCCCCAAACACCCAAAAATCTCCAGAAATCCATTTCTTCACTCCGATCGTCTCCGATCTCCTCCCTTCCACCTTCATCGGTACCTCGCCGGAAAGATCATACTCGCCGGAAACCTCAAATAATTTCCCAGAACTCATCCATCCTCGTCGCATCTCAAGAATAACTTCTCCAGAAATCGCTCAGACCTTCATCGTTTTGCCAGAAATTTTCCAGAACACGTTCAACGATCTTCATCGTTCTTCAAGGTTTCCAGAACATCACCAAACGTTCATGCATCATCTGGAATTTCCTGGGACCTCCATCAACCAACGAACACCAACGATCTTCCCAGAATATCCTCGTGATTCATCCTCCCTCATCAAGATACTCTGAGATCTTCTGAAGATCTTCCTCAAGAACATTCCAGGCCCTTTCTCTTCTTCATACGCGTTCAGCTACCGGCTAACAGCTTGGATCGTCGTTGAAGGAGTTTCGCTCTCCAGAATCTCCAGTTCGCTCCAGATTCATCTCCAGGTATGTTTTCTGGAATTCGTTGCATATTCTTTCAGATTGCGTTGTCTTCACTGACTTATATAACGGTTAGAGTTTTGCGAATTGATTGAATCGTTTGAGTGTATGATGCTGAAATCTGGTTTGATCTTGATGAGGTGTTTGAGGCTGATTTAGGATTGTTAGGCTTAGATTGCTGTGTTTGCTTGAGTAATTCGTTTGAGTGTTGAGAGTTCTTGAGGAAGGAGAAAGAGAGGTTGCAGAAAGAGTGAGTTGGGGGAGACGGACGAAACGGCTAGGGTTTAGGGTGAGTGAACAGTGATTTGGGTTGTAAGGGTATTCAGATTTTGTTTAGGGTTTCATTGGGTTAGGGTCAGGTTTGGGCTTAGGCCCAAATGTGTCTTGCTGAAGTCATCCCCATTGTTACTCGTTATCCCCCCTTGGCGTGTGAGAGACTGAGTGATATTGGTTTGGGCCTTAGGCCCTCATGCTAGCTGCACCCCCCCTGGGCATAAGCCCAATGAGAAACAACTGGAAAACCTGCTAGTTTACACCCCCCCTGCGCTTTTCTTTTAATTCTTTTTTAAGGGGATCTCTGACTCATTTGGGCCTTACGCCCTTATTTCTAAGCGCACCCCCACCAATGTGAGCCCAGCCAGAATGAACTAGCTTGTCCTGTTATTCTCACCCCCCTCCATATTATTTCAATTTTGTTTTTTTCATTTCTTTTCATATTATAAAATTCATAATAAAATGTAAATAAGTGATTTTTTTAATTCTTCTTTTTTCTACCATTTCATCACAATGTCTAGAAAATTGTATAAAAATAAAAATGCCATTTTATTTTTGTTTTCTATTTTTTGTATATTTTCCATTTAATTGACTTTTTTAATATTCTTTAGTGCATACATGTCATTAGAAAATTAATAAAAAATAGTAGATTTAGTCAAATAATTCCGTTCTTTTTTCTGTAGACTCGTAATTCAATGTAGAATTTTATAGTGCAGAAACATTAGCTTAATCATGCATTTTCATTTTAATTGCATTTTTTCATTGTTATTGATGTTGAATAAATTGGTTTGTGGATATGTCTGTGTTGCTGATTTTAGTTCTTTCATCTGGTATTGAATTTTGTTCGGATTTTTCAGTATGTTGTCTTAGAGCCATGTAGGTGTCCCATAGATTTTTGTTAGATTTTTGTAGGATGTTCTGAGGTGATTTGTCTGAGCTTGAAGATAGGAGAAGTCTTGATGACTTCTGACTTTGAAGTTCAACTGTGGTTGAACTTCAGAGGTAGCCTCTTGAGGTTTGTTGGCCTATGGGTTCTTCTTGAAGGTGGGAGCTGATTGAAGTCCTGTTGGAGCTTGCAAAGAGGCAGTGGATTGAGGCCTAGTCTAGAAGCTTGTTCCCTGTTTGTGAGGTTCGAGATCCTGAAGTTTGAAGGGAGTTTATGGTACTTTCCTGAGGAAGGCACTATGAATGACTTTCACTCTTTCTTCTCACCTCTTTCGTAAGTATCCAATGATGTTGGAGCCAACTTGTGAGTTTAATTTCTCCTGAGGAGGAATGTAAACTGATCACTTGTTGTTGAGCCACATGGGATACGATTCCTAAGTGTCAGCCTCCTAGTACTTTCCTGAGGAAGGTCCTATGGGTCTATTCACTTAGTTCCATTAGTTTATCTAGGATTTCTCAAGTATCCAGTGATGTTGGAGCCAACTTGTGAGTTTAATTTCTCCTGAGGAGGAATGTAAACTGATCACAGTTGTTGAGCCACGTAGGATACGATTCCTAAGTGTCAGCCTCCTAGTACTTTCCTGAGGAAGGTCCTATGAGTCTGTTCACTTAGTTCCCTTAGTGCATATAGGTTTTCTCAAGTATCTAGTGATGCCGGAGCCCTCATGTGAGTTTAATTTCTCCTGAGGAGGAATGTAAACTGATCACAGTTGTCGAGCCGCATAGGATATGACTCCTGAGTAGTAACCTCCTGGTACTTTCCTGAGGAAAGCACTATGAGCTTGTCTGCTTAGCTCCCTTTCTCTGGTAAGCTTGTTCTGAAGCTTGGAGACTGGGATTGATTCCTCTTGCTTAGGGTTCTGGTTAGAATTTTTGCTTAGATCTTTGCTTAAGGTGTTGCATAGAGTTTTGTTTAGAGATAGATTAGGAGCTTGTTTCAGGTTTGTTAGGGGCCTTGCCCAGGAGTAGTTTCTTGTTTTATAGATAGGGGCCCTGCTCAGGGTTAGTCTCTTTGTGTTGTTTGACTTGTATGATGTTATGTTGCATTAGACTTAGGTATTTATCTAGATAGTTCTGAGTAGGTGCATCTTAGAAGTAGACTTTGTGTGCATGAGAAGTTGAGGTGGTCCTCCTTCTGCTTGTTTGTTATTGTGTGGCTTTGCTTGTTGGTATTTGGTAGAGCTGAGCTCCCTTACCTCTGTGGTTTGCGGCCTTCGCGCCTGGTTTGTTTAGTCGTTGCATTCATGCATATTTTCAGTATTCCTTACTTTGCAGTTTCTTGTTTGTAGTTTAGTCCTGTTGCCATGATCCCTTAGGAGCTCTGACTTCTCCGCTGCGGAGTTGTTATGATAGACATTAGGATGGTCAACCAGGTGTGATAGCAGTAGGTAGATTCCCCTGTTTCTCAGCTATAGTTCTAGGGTTTCCCTTTCCTTTCCGTAGTAGCTTTTGAGTAGCTTGATCCGTAGTTAGCTGAACTACAGCTTGTCTGATTCCTTGTACCAGACGAGGATATGTAGGCATAGGATGCGATATCCTAGCGAGCACACTAACGACTAACCTTTGTTCTCTCGCGGCTGTGCGATCGATACTTTCCCGCTAACGACTAATTGTTATCCTTTTCTCCTGCCCGAGTGCATTTGAGACCAGATCGTATTTGTAGGTTCCCGAGCCTTTAGGACCAGTTTGTTTTCTCACTGCTGTGTGAGAGCGCCAGTTTACCCGTAGTTAGTCGAACTACGTTTGCTCTGATCTTCCATACTGTGTGGAAGTACGTAGGCACAGGACGCGATGTCCTGGCGAGCAACCTTTCCCCCGTTTAGACGTAGGTAGTCGAACTACGTTGACTCTGACTTTCCCATTGCACGAGGGAATACGTAGGCTCAGAACACCATATGTTCTGTCGAGTCCTGTCCTTTTATTTTCTTTTCAGACCAGCCAGTAGCATAGATAGATAACACACCCTTTTACCTATAAACATCGAGCGTGGATCCCATCGAGTACGATGGACGTGAGGGGTGCTAATACCTTCCCCTTGCGTAACCGACTCCCGAATCCAGGTTTTGGTTGCGATGACCATACCTTTTCCCGTCTTTGCGAGGTTTACTTCGAGCGTTTCCTTTCCCGCTCTGAGGGATAAATAACGCACGGTGGCGACTCTCCTGTCAAGCCGGCGCCGATTTTCGCAGTAGCGACAGTTACCATCATGACATGACTTCATAATTTGACTTTGGAGTTATTGTCAGTTCTGAAAGGATTCATAATTTGACTTTGAAGTTGCTTTTAGCATTCAACAGCTTCATGATTAGACTTTGAAGTTGTTGTCATTATTTTAAAAGAAAGATTTCAGCGATTTGACGGTTGAAGTCATTACTTGTTGTTACGTCTTCATAATTTGACGTTGAAGTTCGTCAGCATGGAATGCTCCATAATTAGACGTTGGAGATGTTATCACTATTACAATGGCTTCATAATTAGACTTTGAAGCTGTTGTTAGAATTTCCTTAAAAGGAGTCTAGAGGGCTTCATAATTTGACTTTGGAGTTCGATAGAGTTTTCCTTGAATTGCTGGCACGTCAGCATTGCACGGGTTCATAATTAGACTTTGAAGTTCGTTACATCATCGCTACCAGGCTTCATGATTGGAATTTGAAGTTGTTGTTGGCACTTTTAAATGGCAATTTCAGCGATTAGACGACTTGAGTCGTTACTTGTTGTCACTGCTTCATAATTAGACGTTAAGGTTGTTAGCAGCAGTGGATGGCTTCATAATTAGACCTTGGAGTTGTTATCAGTTTATACGGCTTCATAATTTGATTTTGGAGTTTGTCAGTGTTCAATGGCTTCATAATTAGACCTTAAAGTTGTTGTCAGAAAAGTTCAGCGGCTTCATAATTTGTCTTTGGAGTTCGATAGAGTTTTCCTTGAATAGCTGTTACGTCAGCAGTGCAGACTTCATGATTTGACTTTGGAGATCGGCATAGCTTTCTTCGAGTGGCTGTTACGTCAGCGTTACACGGCTTCATAATTAGACTTTGGAGTCGTCGTTAGCAATTCCCCAACAGAGTTTTCTCTAATTGTTGTTTCGTCAGCATTGAGCAACTTCATAATTAGATTTTGAAGTTCAGCAAAGTTTTCATTAAACAGCTTCATAATTAGACTTTGGAGTTCGTCGGCATTAAATGGCTTCATAATTTGACTTTGAAGTTGTCGCCACCCTTTACGCTGCTCCATAATTAGACCTTGGAGTTGTCGTCAACATCAAACGGCTTCGTAATTAGACTTTGAAGTTGTTGTTATTGACAGGGGATGACTTCATAATTAGACTTTGGAGTTGTTGCCAGATTTTTCCCCACAGAGTTTCTTCGAAAATGGGAGATCCCGGATAGTACAGGGATACCTCGCTTTACGTAGCGTATGCCCGGAAATGGAAGGTCAAAAGATAGTACATTGACAGTTCCGCGTTTTATGGAAGATCCCGGATAGTACAGGGATGCCGCACTTTACGTAGTGCCCGCTTATTATAGCGCATGTTTTGAAGTCGTTTGGTTGGATTCAATGCCTGTGGTGTCACACAGGTGGTTGATGTTAATCAGTTCCTGTATCGGATGATTGATCAGTTGTTGTCGTGACAACCAACTTCAATTTTCTGGATATCTTTTTCCCCAAGCAGTTTTGCAGTTTATTTCTTCGGTTAGCAAATTTCCGGGTTCTCTGGTATTCAACCGTCTTCTACCTCGATTGTTCGAAAGTCGTTCGCTTTTCACCCATTCGGGTCCAAGCCGCTTGAATAGGGGCAACTGTTGCACCCCAAAATTTGCCTAACCTTTTCGTACTTGGTTTATGTCTCATTGCATTAGCATTGCATTATTCTAGCATTTGCATAACATGGCATCACTCATTTAGCAAGGGATCATGTGGGGTTTATATCCAGATTAGCATATCTAGAGGACTTATGCAAGTTTGAGAAGTCACCATAATCATCAGGAAGAGGGCTGGGTTCTTAAGAAGTTCATTTGCTTGTAGGGGGTTAGTCTCCTAATTTGAGGACCAGTTGAAGATTAGCAGTGGATTGTAAGGCCTTGATCAAGGAGAGAGTGTGTGGATAGAGCTTAAGGAGTGCGTTGAGGGTCATGATAGAGCTCAATCAAGTCATTATGCCAGGTGTGGAAAGTCACAGTTGAGGGTGTTGCAAGTAGGGTTTTCATCTGAGTAATTCCAAGTCAACTGGGCAATTGAAGAGGATCAAAGCTCAATTCTAGGTCTCTGTAACCATGAATAGTTGTGTTGAGACACATGATATATTATTTCAAGATCAATTCATCAAGGATCAAAAGTGTGAGGAGTTGCTAAATTAGGGTTCTCAGGGTAAAATCCCCTATTTAGTGCCTAACTTCAAGACCACTTATCTCAAGATACAAGTTTCATCTCCACTTTTGGCCAACGTGAAACTTGTAGAGCATGCTCTTAGCTTTAATTTGAGTACTAAAAGTCCTTCATTGGATTTATAGAACTCAAGTTATGGTCCAGACAAGTTACAGGTCATCTGAGGAATGTGAAATTTGTCTATGAAAGTTCATCAACTTCCAAGGAACGTTTGACCTAGAAGGGTGTTTCTCTTGAACTTTTGGCCAACATGAAATTTGAGGTCTTGATCTTAGCTTTCCAAATTGTATTATAAGTCTTCCATCTAATTGTAGAACTTAAGTTATGAGGTTTACAAGTCAGGGGTATTTTGGGAAAGTAAGATTATAGGTCATTTGGCATCATAGGTCAATTTCACTATCTTGCAAGCTTCAAATGGATTTTTGTTCAACATGAAAATTTCTCAAAATGATGTTTTTAGCTTATCCAAGTATTAAGAGTCCATGGATATGGATTGTATCAAGCATTGGTTGAAGAAAATTCCCAAAAAGACCATTTTAATGGATTAAAATGTAAAAATTCAAAACAATTGGAAATGGGATGTTTTTAGGCCAAATTTGTGATCATTTTGATTGGAATTAACATTCTAAAGACTTTGGCATCACCATATTTTTGAATTGAAGCTCATAACATGCCCATATGGAGTCTTACTTCATTATGAAGCAACATACCAAGTGCATCCCTTTTGATTGGAATCAAGGAGGGAAAACTCTTCAATTGTACTCCACAACTGTTAAGTAAGTGAATGGGACTAGATTTGAGGGAGGGAACAAGGCAAAACGTGTACCACCATCATTGAAATTTTGGAAGGAAAGTGAAAATGGAAAATCTCAAATTGGGCTTTGTTTGGGCCTCCAAAGTTGTTTAACTGGCTATAAATTGGATGTGGATCATTCTTAGAAGCTTCTAGTGGCAAATTCAGTTGAGAATCCATTGGAGCAATTTGGTGAAAGAGTTTGAAACTTGATTTTCGGTTTTAGAGATTCAGGGAGTTTCAGCAGGAATTGGCTATCAAGAAACATTCATCATCATTCCCTGAAGCAATCTGCACTTGTTGGAGAAGAATTGAGGCCTGAAACCACCTGTAATTGAAGCTCCAACTCAGGTTTCCATTTCTCGAACTTGCACTCAATTTATGCGTTTTTATCATCTTAGATTCATGTGGCTAGGTTGTAATTAAGGTATAGATGGATTATGGGTAGTAAATTTGAGGTTTAGTGACAAATTAGGTTTGGATCCATTTTCGGTTTGGACATAGATTTATTTAATCATAGAATTTTCCTCAAGTTTCATTCAAGAACCATGTAGTTTCGTTGAGTATCGAGAGAGATAGAGTTTCCCGAAGGTTGCCGGAAAAATACCGTCGTCGGCTGGTCCGTGTTCTGCGTTTTCTCTCTCCTGCGTTTTTCAAATTGGGGAAGACGAATTGGTTGCCGTCCGATCGAGCAAAGAAAGAAGACCAGGTCATCAACCCCACGCTATAGGACGCGCCACGTCACCCATTCCAATACTACGTCGTTTCAATTAGTGAAGATGCCCAAGCTTCTTCAGCATGCTACATGAACCTATGGAGCGTGGGTTCGATCCCGCGCATGGTTGATTTTGTTTAATTATGAAAAATGAGTTGAATTGATTATTCAGCTGGGCTTGCTACTATCTGCGCCTCCCCCTAATAGGCCCATCCTGAATAACACGTAGAATAGCCACTCAAAGCACCCCCTGGCATTATTTCATTAGAAAATAATAAACTGAATTAGCTTTTTTCGTTGGGCCCATTCCTGAGCGCTATTAGCACCCCCCTGTATTGGGCCCAAGCGAATAAACCTTGTGCTTCCTGCTGATTACACCCCTCCCTGTTCGTGCTTTTATTTTTTCTTTTCTTTTATTTTTTTGTTTTAATTGCTTGTTAGATTTAATTCATAATAAATAGTAAATTTTGGTAATAAATTTTAGAAAAATTTGGGAATATAGATTGAGATGCTTAGGATTTTATCATGTTTTTCATTTTAATTTTCCATGCATTTTCCATTTTATTTCATATTTTCTCTTTTAGAGTATTTTTAATAATGTGATAATGGTATGTTGATTTTGTTCATTTTATTTCTCATCCATATTTTTGAGTTTGATCTTGAAATTTTGTATGCTGATTGTACACAAATTGTTGTTGCTATGTGATTTTTGTTGTGATTTTTAGATCATTTTAAATAGGATTTTAGGGTAGTTGTTTAGGAGTGTTCTTTAATGAATTCCTTTAGTGCACCCTTGAAGTTTTAGATTTAGTTTGAACCTTTTGACTTAGGTTTAACCTCTGATTTTTCTACCATAGCATGCTGACACATATAGGATGATGTAGTATTTTCCTTAGAATTTTTAGGAGTGATTTTCTATTAGTTCCCCATTTTACAAATTGGCCTTAGTATAGGTGATCATTAGGAGATGACATTTAAGTTTCTTTAGAGATTCAAGTAAGTAGATGATATTTCCCTAGGATTAGTTCCCCTTTCAAATACTCCTTGTTTAATTAGGATCCTTTATTATGGGTATAATTCCTCCTGTGGAGGAATTCCCTGCCTTTCGCCTTGGAGTTGAGCCTAAGCAAGCTCTCTAAAGGAAATGGATTTGGTTGAGTGTCTGTGGTAGGTTCCTGTGGAACCTACCTTGATTCTCATCTCTATTCTCCTAAAATTCCCTCATCCTTTCCTCTTTAGGAACCTTCTTGAGGTAGCACAGTCCCTCCTGTGGGGGGAATATGGCACACCTCTTGAAGGAGCCAAACCTTTAGGTTTCCCCAAAAATCTTTTAGTTGGTTGAGTGCCTGGGATAAGTTCCTGTGGACCTTACCCTAGCCTCCCAACACCCAATTTCCTTCCATAGGATAGAAGCTTGTTTGATTACTTGAAGATGGTGTGGACTTGAAGAACAGTTACATACGTTGGACTGGATTGCTTTCAGAAGATTGCTCTGCTGTGGAGATTGCTGGCTTGTTTTCCCTATTTGTCTGTTTTTCTTGTTCAACTGTATTGATGTGACTTGATTGGAGTGTTGCATTAGTAGTAGGCTTCACGTAGACGATCATAGCCCTAAGAGCATCCTAAGGGTTGAGCTTCTCCCCTTGCTTGTATTGCATTAGAGGATGAGTTTCTCCCTCTGCTTGTATTTTTACTATGTGACTTTGCTTGCTGGTATTTAGTAGAGCTCAGCTCCCTTGCCTGTGTGGTGTGTGGTCTGTTTGATTGCATTTACTTTCTTCTATTATCTTTGCAGTTATTCATATCTGGCTTAAGGTTGAGATGAGCTTGTGGTGGCTTCTGCCCCACACATATTTCCTCCCTCACTTGCATTGCTTGCATCTTTACAGTAATTTCTTTATAGTTATTTCTTTTACTGTTTGCTTTCCTTTGCCATGTTCCTCTAAGAACTCTGACTTCTCTTGCTCAAGAGAAGTTATGACAGACATTAGGATTCTAACCATGTATGATAACATTAGTTTGTAGAAGCATGCTTCAGTCTCAAGTTTTGATGATGTCAATGCTACTCAAAGTTAATATCTCTTGATTGCAAAAAGACAAGCTGTTCAAAGTCATCAAGATCAAGTCAAGCTATCTTTCAAGTCAAGCTATATGGAACTGATTCTTCCAGACTTGCCTGCATTACTGGTATATCAAATCCACCTTTTTAATTTTGATATACAAGTGTTCAAAAACATCAATCTTTTTTGCATAATACATACACATGTTTTTGAAACTTTAAAAATGGTATAACATTAATTTTAAAAAGCTTTTTTCTGAAAATTAGCAGTGTTAACCGATTAACCATATGGGTTAACCGGTTAACCATTTTGAATTTTGAATTTTCTGGGCTAACGTACCAGTGTTAACCGATTAACCATATGGGTTAACCGATTAACACTGAACGTGCAGTGAAAAATTGCTTTGTTTTGAGTTCAAAATTATTTTTTAAAATCATACCTTTTCATGGTTTGAATCTTTTAAAATCATACCTTTTGTGAAAGGTTATTTTACTCATATAAATTCTGAGTTTTTCATTTTGAAAAACACCAACAAAAAAAAAACAATACTCATTTTTAAAATTGTCTTAGAATCAAATTCATTTTTCAAAAGTGTTCATACTTGCATTGAAAGTTTCACATTCATTGAACACTTGTATTGAAAAATTACAAAGAGTGAACTTTGATTCATTGGAGAAGATCACTTTGACAATTATACTCAATCCAAATTCATTACAATCATTTTGTATTTTGACTTGTGATCCAGGATTGTTGGACACAAGGGTGAGTGTTTACAAGAGGATTGTTCTTGTACACTTGTGAGTTTTATTGTTTGATAGTAGGCCTCACCGGTTGATGGTGTGATAGGTTGTACTGTTTTAAACAATAGTGAAAATTCTCTTTCATGTTGAAAGGGGAGTGGAGTACTCTCGGATTGTGAGGGGAACCACTATAAATCCTGTGTCTTTTTTTTTTCTTTCTGTTGATTTACTGCTTCCCATAACCAAGAACACCATCCAGTATATTTCCAAGAACCATATAAAAACCGGAAAAATTTCAAAAGTCCTAATTCACCCCCCCCCCCCTCTTAGGCACACTCTGTTCTTACAATTGGCATCAGAGCAGGTTAAGGTAACCTGTTCCTAACGATTCAGTATGGCTTCCGCAAATACCAACCCGGTTTTCAAAGATGGTGGAAGTAGTAAGAAACCACCACTCTTTTCTGGAGAATACTTTGATTTTTGGAAAATCCGTATGAAGGCACATCTTGAGGCTCAAGGAGATGGTATATGGGAAACCATTGAAACTGGTCCACATGTTCCTACAAGTGTGGTAAATGGTGTTGGAACCCCAAAGATCAAATCCTCATATGATGAAGATGACAAGAAGAGAATCTTGAATGAAAAGAAAGCAATCAACATACTTCAAAGCGCTCTCAGTATGGATGAATTCTTTCGCATATCACAGTGTCAATCGGCAAAACAGATTTGGGATACCTTGGTAGAAACGCATGAAGGAACAGCAGAAGTAAAAAGATCAAGACTTAACACGTTAAGTCAAGAATATGAGATGTTCCGTATGCAGCCCGGTGAATCTATTGTTGCCTTGCAAAAGAGGTTCGTTCATCTGACAAATCACCTGATTGCTCTTGGGAAGACCTTCACCAATGATGATCTCAACTTAAAAGTCCTAAGATCCTTGACAAGAGAATGGCAACCAAAGGTGACCGCCATTTCGGAAAAGAAAAGTCTTTCAACGATGACATCCGCTTCATTATTCGGGAAACTTCAAGAGCATGAACTGGAACTTGGAAGGCTTGAGAAACATGAAAGTCAAGACAAGAAGTCCAAAGGAATTGCCTTGAAGACTGACACAAAGGATGACAAAATTGACGAATCTTCCGAAGACGAAAATTTCATGCTTCTAGTAAAGAAGCTTGGTAAGTTTTTCAATAATAATAAAACTTCTTCTTTTCCTAAAAAGAATAAACATTTCAGGAAAAAGGAAGCATCCACATCAAACCAAGAAATTACATGCTATGAATGTGGAAGACAAGGTCACATAAAGCCAGACTGCCTAAAACTCGCAAATAAAGGAAAATTCAAGGGCAAGAAGGATTTCAAAACAAAGAAGGCTTATGTCGCATGGGACGACAACGAAGTGAGTTCATCATCGGAATCAGATAGTGATGAATGTGCAAATATTGCCTTAATGGCCTCTCACCACTCCGATGACGAAAATGAGGTTAGTAGTAATTTTTCTGTCTATGATAATGATGCACAAGAAGTTATAGATGAACTTCTAAAAGAGTGCAAGACTTTGTATAAAGACATCTCATCACAAAAGAAAAGAATTTTACTTTTAGAAAAACAAAATTCCGATTTCTTGAAAAATATTGAAGATGAAAAGCAAAAAGTGATGGATGAAAAACAAAGTCTTGTATGTAAGAATTGTGAGTCTTTGTCTTTTCAAATTGTTCAACTTAAAAGAGTTTTAGAAAGATACGAAAAGGGTCAAATTGGCTTGGAAGAGATTCTTAAACATCAAAGGTATCCTAATGATAAAAGTGGATTGGGATATTCTAAATTTTCAAAACCAAGCACCAATAAGACCATTTTTGTAAGAGAAAGTGAACAAATTGTGAAGAAAGAGACAAGCACTTCTAAGACTCAGCATCAAAATCATAACAAGAAAAGAATTAATAAGAAAAAGAATTATATTCCTAGATATAGAAGTCATTTTCAACCTACATGCTTTTATTGTGGTATTAAAGGGCACACACCTAATGCTTGCTATGTACGTAATATTGGTGTTGCAAAGGGGCATTATGTGTGGGTGGAAAAAGGTACTAACTATCAAGGACCCAAAGCAACTTGGGTACCTAACACTACCTAATTTTGTTTTGTAGGTATGCTTGAAGACAACCACAAATGAATGGTATCTTGATAGTGGTTGCTCGAAGCATATGACGGGAGATATAAACAAATTTTCAAGTCTATCATTAAAGGCCAAAGGATACGTCACTTACGGTGATGATAATAAAGGAAATATTCTTGGAGTTGGAACCATTGGTGCACCTCCATGTACCGTCATCGAAGACGTTCTTTTTGTTGAAGGCCTTAAGCATAACCTGCTTAGCATCAGTCAACTGTGTGACAAAGGGTTCAAAATCAACTTCACAAAGGAGGAATGCTTGATCGAACACGAAGTCACTCATGAGATTCTGCTAAAAGGTAAAAGATACAATAATATTTTTATGATTTCTTTTGATGATTCTTCTTTGAAGGTAAAATGTCTTATGGCGAACAACAACGAGGCATGGCTTTGGCATAAAAGATTTGCTCACATTCACATGGAGCATTTAAACAAATTAATCAAGCATGATCTGGTTGTTGGGCTTCCGAAGATAAAATTCATCAAGGATAAATTATGCGATGCATGTCAAAAGGGAAAACAGACCAAGACAACTTTCAAATCCAAGCAAGTGGTTTCTACATCAAGACCACTTCAATTATTGCACATGGATCTTTTTGGTCCATCAAGAACGAAGAGCTTTGGAGGTAGTATTTATGCTTTAGTTATTGTTGATGATTTTTCTCGATATACCTGGACAATGTTTTTAGTGCAGAAAAATGATGCGTTTAAAGCATTCAAAAAGTATGCAAAACAAATTCAAAACGAGAAGTCACTCACTATAGCCTCCATAAGAAGCGACCACGGTGGAGAATTTCAAAATTCAGACTTTGAAGAATTTTGCGAAGAAAATGGAATTTCTCATAATTTTTCGGCACCAAGAACTCCTCAACAAAACGGCGTCGTAGAACGGAAGAATCGCTCACTAATTAAACTTGCTAGAACAATGCTCAGCGACACAAATCTTCCAAAATATTTCTGGGCAGAAGCAGTAAGCACGGCATGCTTTGTAAGCAACCGCGTGAATATTCGACCGCTACTCAAAAAGACTCCGTATGAGTTGTTCAAGGGAAGGAAACCGAATATATCATTCTTCCACATATTTGGCTGCAAATGCTTCGTTCTCAACAACAATAAGGACAATCTCGGTAAGTTTGATGAGAAGTCCGACGAAGGTATATTTCTTGGTTACTCATCTTATAGTAAAGCTTTTAGAATTTTTAATAAAAGAACTCTTACCATTGAAGAGTCCATTCATGTTTCGTTTGATGAGACTAACCCCTCGAAAGAGGATAATATTGTTTTGGATGATGATGATGATTTTGTAGATACTTCACAAAATGAAGAAATTGTTTCAAAAGATCAAACAATATTACAAGAAGATGTTACTCAAGAAAATCAAGATCTTCCGAAAGAATGGAGAACACACAGAGATCACCCAATTGATAAAGTTATTGGTGATATTAGTCAAGGCGTGGCAACTCGACTTAACTTAAAGGATGCGTGTCTCAACATGGCATTTGTATCTCAGATTGAACCATCAAAGATCGATGAAGCTTTAGGCGACGACCAATGGATTATAGCAATGCAAGAAGAACTTAATCAGTTCGAAAGAAATCAAGTTTAGACCCTTGTACCAAGGTCGGACAATAAGCATATTATAGGAACCAGATGGGTGTTCAAGAACAAACTTGACGAGAATGGGATTATAGTTCGTAACAAGGCAAGATTGGTCGCACAAGGCTACAACCAGGAGGAAGGAATTGATTTTGATGAAACATTCGCTCCGGTAGCAAGGTTAGAAGCAATTAGATTACTACTTGCTTACGCTTGTTCTATGAATTTTCAGTTATTCCAGATGGATGTCAAAAGCGCTTTCCTGAATGGATACATTACTGAGGAAGTCTACGTCAAACAACCTCCGGGTTTTGAAGACTTCAAAAATCCCTCACATGTTTTCAAACTGAAGAAGGCTCTCTACGGTTTAAAACAAGCACCACGAGCATGGTATGATCGCCTTAGCAACTTTTTATGTGAGAAAGGATTTACAAAAGGAAAGGTTGACAAGACGCTGTTTATAAAGAAGATCAAGGGTAACACCTTGTTAGTACAAGTCTACGTCGACGACATCATATTTGGATCAACAAACAAAGAACTGTGCGAAGAATTCTCACTCATGATGCGAGAAGAGTTCGAGATGTCCATGATGGGAAAGTTAAATTATTTTCTTGGACTACAAATCAAACAAACCAAGGATGGAATCTTCCTCAACCAATCCAAGTACTGTAAGGAATTAATAAAGAAATTCGATATGGATAGTTGCAAGATAATGTCTACTCCTATGGGAACCGGAACGTATGTTGATCAAGATGAATCTGGTACTCCAGTTGATATTACTAAATATCGAGGTATGATTGGTTCATTACTATATTTGACGGCAAGCCGTCCTGACATTATGTTTAGTGTTTGTTTGTGTGCGCGCTTCCAAGCAAATCCGAAGGAATCGCATCTCACTGCTGTGAAGAGAATTATCAAGTATCTCAAAGGAACGACCAACGTTGGATTATGGTATCCTAAAGGTAGTATTTGTTCTTTAGTTGGTTATTCTGACGCTGACTATGCAGGATGCAAAACCGATAGAAAAAGTACAAGTGGTACATGTCATATTCTCGGAAATGCTCTAGTATCATGGGCCTGCAAGAAGCAAGCTTGTGTAGCACTCAGCACCGCCGAAGCAGAATACATCGCCGCAGGAAGTTGATGTGCACAGATTTTATGGCTGAAACAACAACTTCTGGATTATGGTGTTGACCTCGGATGCATTCCTCTACGGTGTGACAATACTAGTGCCATAAATATCACAAAGAATCCGGTTATGCATTCCAGAACAAAGCACATTGATATCCGGCATCATTTCCTTCGAGATCACGTATTAAACAGAGATGTTGATGTTACTTTCGTCAACACACACAACCAACTCGCCGACATCTTCACCAAGCCTTTGGCAAAAGAATCATTCTACAAAATTCGGAGAGAACTTGGGATTCTTGATGAAGGTGACATCTGATCCTTATCTCTATTTTATATATGCATTAATTGTGATATGTTTTCATGTGTATGCATTCTGTTTTTATGTATTTTTCAAAAATTTGAGCATGTTAATCGATTAACCATATGGGTTAACCGATTAACACTGTTAAATTTTCAATTCTGATTAAATTTTTTAATGTGTTAACCGATTAACCTATATGGTTAACCGATTAACACTGTTAATTTTTCAAAAAAATCAGAAACGAAAATTATATTAATTTTTGAAAATTTTATATTTTTCTTTATATATTTTGTGTGGTTCATATTCTTTTAAATATCCACATCCATATCCATAATCCACATTCCCTCTTAAATCCTAACTTCTCTCTCCCACTCTTAAAAGTTGGAAAAACTCCCCATAACTTCTCAAACCCTAACTTCCTCAGAACCCACAACCCCAGTTTCTCTCAAACCTCCATCCATGGCTTCAGCATCAAACCGCGGCAAGGGAAAACTTCCAGAACATCACTCTGCATCTGATGAAGATATTCCTATGGAAACAACCAAGAAGCGCAGAATGGATTTCAAAGTCCGAGTTCGGTCTATCCTTCCGGTAAAGTATGTGAATCTTAAGGCTTTTCCTGCATCATCTTTTGATTTTCCTGCTTTACTCAAATATCAGAGGATCGATAAATTTGTGTCTGATTCTGGAAACTGCTACCCGGATCTTGTCAAATCCTTTTTGCATAAACTGTCTGTGTTTCTAAATGCAAATGATGAGCATATTATGAAAACAATTGTTAGAGACTGTGTTGTTGAAGAAAATCTGTCTGATGTTGCTGCAATGCTAAACATACCATCATCTGGATATTTTCTGAGAAAGGGAGTTAACCACGTGGAAGGACCGTGGTCCAACTACGACAAGATGGAGTTCTATTATCAGATCTGCAGATTTCCAAAGGATATGATTATCACCAACCAACGTACTGCTCGTCTGTTGTGCTATGCAAAGAATCTTACCGTCTCTGATCGGATGCTTCACTATATAATCTGCTATGTGCTGATTCCCAAGGATTCGAATCATGCACAAATTAATGATCTGGAAATGCAACTTCTTTTCGCCATCAAGAACAAGATTCGTGTCAATTGGATTCTGACCATCATGTATCACCTTCAACAACAACTATCTCTGTCGACCCGTCTTCCTTATGCACGGCTGATATCAAGAATTTTGGAATTGACTACTTTGGATCTTAACCGTGAACCAACCATCAAGATGAAATCAACCACCAATGAGATCAACGAGATTACAATTGTCAAGAATACTGGAATTTTTAAGGATAATGACGGTACTTACAAGTACTCAGAAGAAGGAGCCAATGCTAACCAGGCTTTTCCCGTACCTGCAGGAGGCATCACCAACGAGTTCCTTTACCAAACTATCATGACTCAGCATAGAGAAACCTCCCGGGCCATTGCTTCCCTCCGGAACCTTGTCCTGTCTTCTCACCATACCAACCCTGACAGCCCTGTTGTATCTGATGAAGAAAATGAAGAGGAAGAAGAGGAGGAGGATATGGCGGATGAGGATTTTTAGAGAATATGCTGCTGCTGTTGTTTTTATTGCTTTGCTTTCTAGTTATAAGTTTTTATGCTTTCATTTGAACTATGTTTTATTGTAACCAGTACAATTTCTATTTGCTGCATTTTATATGTACTATGTTTGTGCTTTGTGTTTACTTGGCTTTGCATGTGCTTATTACTATATTTGTTGCTATCTTGTGGTTTCTTTGAAAGCTCTTCCTTTTTGCTGATGTCAAAGGGGGAGAAGAGCTTGGTTCTGTTAATATCTCTCTGTGTGCAGATCTTTTGTCCTCTGTTAAGATAGGGGGAGTGCTAGACATAGGGGGAGAACCAGATCAAGAACCAAGAGATATCGCACAACATTTTTTGATTGCCATCATCAAAAAGGGGGAGAATGTAGAAGCATGCTTCAGTCTCAAGTTTTGATGATGTCAATGCTACTCAAAGTTAATATCTCTTGATTGCAAAAAGACAAGCTGTTCAAAGTCATCAAGATCAAGTCAAGCTATCTTTCAAGTCAAGCTATATGGAACTGATTCTTCCAGACTTGCCTGCATTACTGGTATATCAAATCCACCTTTTTAATTTTGATATACAAGTGTTCAAAAACATCAATCTTTTTTGCATAATACATACACATGTTTTTGAAACTTTAAAAATGGTATAACATTAATTTTAAAAAGCTTTTTTCTGAAAATTAGCAGTGTTAACCGATTAACCATATGGGTTAACCGGTTAACCATTTTGAATTTTGAATTTTCTGGGCTAACGTACCAGTGTTAACCGATTAACCATATGGGTTAACCGATTAACACTGAACGTGCAGTGAAAAATTGCTTTGTTTTGAGTTCAAAATTATTTTTTAAAATCATACCTTTTCATGGTTTGAATCTTTTAAAATCATACCTTTTGTGAAAGGTTATTTTACTCATATAAATTCTGAGTTTTTCATTTTGAAAAACACCAACAAAAAAAAACAATACTCATTTTTAAAATTGTCTTAGAATCAAATTCATTTTTCAAAAGTGTTCATACTTGCATTGAAAGTTTCACATTCATTGAACACTTGTATTGAAAAATTACAAAGAGTGAACTTTGATTCATTGGAGAAGATCACTTTGACAATTATACTCAATCCAAATTCATTACAATCATTTTGTATTTTGACTTGTGATCCAGGATTGTTGGACACAAGGGTGAGTGTTTACAAGAGGATTGTTCTTGTACACTTGTGAGTTTTATTGTTTGATAGTAGGCCTCACCGGTTGATGGTGTGATAGGTTTTACTGTTTTAAACAATAGTGAAAATTCTCTTTCATGTTGAAAGGGGAGTGGAGTACTCTCGGATTGTGAGGGGAACCACTATAAATCCTGTGTCTTTTTTTTTTCTTTCTGTTGATTTACTGCTTCCCATAACCAAGAACACCATCCTGTATATTTCCAAGAACCATATAAAAACCGGAAAAATTTCAAAAGTCCTAATTCACCCCCCCCCCCCCCCCCCCTCTTAGGCACACTTTGTTCTTACATAGTTAGTTTCCCTTTTAACCACAACCGTAGGACGAATATTGCATGATAACTGTAGGATCGAGTCAGTTTCCCTGTAGAGAGTCTGTTTCTCTTCTTATCTCATACAACAGTAAAAAAACATAATAAAGGCAAGTTAGTACAAGCGCGTTACGCGCCTTAAGCTACTTGGGAAATGATGATTGAGCGATCTCCTCTCAATCATATAAAGTGTTTAGTATATGTCCTTTGGACGATATGCGACGCATTCACTCCTAAGTTATAGTCTCTAGTGTTGTACAAACTACAGACAACTAAAAAACCCTTCTTCCATAAAAAACAGAAAACAAAGATCAAATATCTTTTTGTCCTCTTGGACCTATAATCGCTGGAAACCCTTTTCAGAAGGAGAGTTTCGTTAACTCTTGGTTCTACCGCAAACGGTAACGCCTAAGTCTCCAATGGTCGAGCTGCATACACCAACTGCTGGAACCGTCTGTTAACCCTACTCGGATAAAAAAGACAAACCTGTGTCTCTCGTTGTCCCGAACTACGTAAGCTCTGATCTTTCATGCTATATGAAAGTACGTAGGCACAAGATGCAATATCTTGGCGAGCAACCTTTCCCCGTAGTTAGGCGAACTACATTGACTCTGATTTCTCGTTCCAGACGGGAATACGTAGGCATAGAGCGCGACGCTTTTCCGAGTCATTTTCTTTTCTTTTTAGACCAGACCTTTAGCATAGAAAGATGTAACAAACCCGTCAGATAAACACAACAAGCATGGATCCCATCGAGTACGATGGACGTGAGGGGTGTTAATACCTTCCCCTTGCGTAACCGACTCCCGAACCCAGATAATGGTTGCGATGACCTTGTCTTATACCTTTTCGTCAGGTTTTTCCGATCGTTTCCTTTCCCGTTTTGAGGGATAAATAACGAAAGCTGGCGACTCTTATGTCATTGCCGGCCTCGTATTTTCGCAGTAGAGACAATGACGACAAACATTCATCAGCTCAAAGATGGTGAAAAGTATTTCAAGAGTTCAAGATCAAGATCAAAGACCTTCATTGTCAAAGAATTATATCAAGACTTGATGAAAATTTGAAGATGGTTTTAATATAAAGGAAAGGTATAACATTTAATCTTTATATAGCTTATACAAGTGTTCAAAACCCTCCTCATTTCTTTGCATGTTCATTGGAAAAATACTTTGCATTTTCAAAGCCTTTCTGCCACTATTTTTGAGTTTATTTTGGCAAAACTAGGACAGATTAATCGGTTACCCTATCCTGGTAATTGATTACCTTGAAGGATTTTTCAAAACTTTTAAAACGTTAAAACATGTAATCGATTACCCATTTGGGGTAACCGATTACCACTGGCGCTGCAGGCCAGAATGTTGCATCTCTTGGCAGATATTCTCATTTTTCTTTTCCACTTGAACCATGGAAACCCTTGATCATTTGAAATACTTTGTAGAGGTGTTTAAAGGTTATAAAAACCTCAAAATCTCATATTTTGAGATCTACCTTCTTGTAAACAAATTTTCTCAAACTTTTATTATCATTCAAACTCTCAAAATTTTCAAGTGTGAAAATATGAAATTTTCCAAAGAGTGAAACCTTGTGTAGCGGTAAAAATCGTGTGTAAGCTATTGGTTAACTTAACTCAAAAAAACAAGAGTCGCCACCGCAATATTATTTTATCCATAAATGAAAGTAAAAAGAGCGAACAAAACCAAAGAGTTCCAAAAAAAGAACAAATAAACAGAGATCGGGGTAAAGGGGTTGGTTACGCAATGGGAAGGTGTTAGTACCCAAAACGTCTATAGTACTCTATAGGAGCCCTTTGAAATATTTACGCTTTTTGGTTTGAAAATGGTTTGTTTGAAAAGAGATTGGGGAGATGAGAAGATAATTATTTTTTAGATTTTTGTGTTTGGAGAGACTTATCGCCTCATGCCTACGTACCCACAAAGTGAAATATAGGATCAAAACCTCGTAGTTCATGGTACAAATAACAAAAAAAAAATTGTTTTGATTGATTTTAAATGTAAAGACGAGTTGTCATTTTAAGGAGAGAACTACGACTATTACTCAACATCAAAGTGGAAAATGTCAAAATCTTAATACCATGGGGAATAGGAGAATTATATCTCAACTATTAAAATGACTCATGTCTAAACTTTATGAAAAGTTTTAAAGTGAAAAGTTCATAAAGGCACAAAAAGAGTTGATGAGTTTTGTTTGTATTTTTATGTCTTTTGAAATTGGTCAAAGCATGATTAACATTGATTGACTTTTATTAAGAAGAACAAATTTTGAAAATCACTTGACGAAAGTCAAGGATTTTATTATGAAAGCGGTTTTTGAAGTTTGAAAACAAGAAAGTTTTTGAAAAAGGGAGAAGGTTTTGAAAATTTAATAAGGGGAGGAGACGAAGTGAATATCCTAGAAAACAAAATAAAATATAGAGATAAGAAAGATCTAACCAACTTGCAGCATACTCCATAGCAAGCAAGAAGGATTCCATCCGATTTAAAGGACAAGCTAATGAGCAAGCTAAATAAAGGCCAAGATCCATAACACTCCAAGGATAGGGAAGAAAGTCATAATTCTAAGTCCAAATGTCCAAGAATGGTCCAAATGCATAACCACCAAGTTAATAGCACCAATTTTTTTAGATATTTGGATCCTTTATTAGTGTTTTGAACAAGATATGGTCCAAGTGGACAAAAGAGAAATGACATAAACATAAACAAAGATATGATATGAAATGATAATATGGAAGCATAAAAGTAAAGAGGTAAGGAGTAAGAAGAAAATATAAACAAAATTATACAAGGATATTGTTAGTGAATTAGTGATTAGTGGTTTGAACATATGATCAACGACGATTAATTCTTGCACTTAGACCAAGGTTAATGAAAACTCATTAGAGGATTGATAGAATCAAAGCCTCCTAACAATGAGTTTCATAGGTAGTGGACTTAAGACAATCAACCAACCATACTTGGACTTTCAAACATAAGTTTGAGCCACAAATGATCATTTTCCGATTACGGGACGCTTTAGCGCTATGTTAAGCAATCGTAATCGGGTTTATGTAGAAACCACGACTATCTGAGGCCGGTCAATAATAATGTTAGTGTTAACACATGTTGGAGAAGTGATATGTAAATCACTCTCCTAAAACATGCCACACAAAAAGAAAAGAGGTAGTGATCTCATCATAATCAAGATTTTTATCAATTAATCAAAGGTAATCTATCACTATTCCAAAGTATGGAGAATTATCTCAATGATTATTCATCCATAGATTTGAAACAATGAAGATTAAACAACCTTGATAATCAACAAACCATGATCCATAGATCTCATCGATCAAAAGAAAAAGAAGAAGACGAAAACTAAAATGAATCTTAATTCGATTAAATCGTCATTAATATCAATCACCTCTCTTGGCAGATTTGGAATTTATCCTATCGACGCCCATGGTCCATTGAGATTAACAAGATTATACTCAAAATATTTTTCAATAATTTTTTAAGAGTTTTTTTTTCAAGAATGATATTTAAAACACAAACTAATAACAAAAAGAAATGTGGAAAAGTCCACACGACCAAATTCTTAAGAGAAATAAAAAAAAGAGAAAATAATTGAAATAAAAAACAATTGAAAAGGAGAAAGAGAAAACAATTAGAAACATCATCTTCTTCTCACGTTTGATACTGTTCACAACCATGGATACCGCTTCGAAGCTCTCCATGAATTGGAGCGGCGGGATGCGAAACCAACACGGTTAGGTTCAAAATCAACAACAGATTCCAAATATGCCAATAATTTCGAACGAAGCTCAACTTCAAAATCAAAATTAAAACACAAGACTTCGACGAAACCGGTAACTACCTTTGAATTTAGGTGAGTAACAGTTGGATTTCTCTTCTCCTTCACGTTTTTGAAAATTTGTTGTATTGATGAAGATTTGCTGCGATTTGTGAGATGCGAAACTGAAATGCGGTTTTGATGGTGATGGTTAACGAAAAATTGAAGGGAAATGTTGATGAATTTTCAAGGATTGTGAAGGTTAACTAAATGAAGCTTGAAGGTGATTGAAGGTTCGTTTGAAGCTATGCGATGAAGATGAAAGATGATTTTGAAGAAAATTTGGACTGAAGTTTGGTTTGATTTTTGCAGAGTGATGAGGGGCTATTCAAGCTTGAGGAAACGAAAGAGATATGGGTTGTATTTATAAGTGAATGAAGATGAAATTTGAGTGAGAATTGGTGAGGGCCGTGTGAAGCTTGCATTTTATTGATGTTGTCGCGTTTTGGTCTCTTGTTGTTACTCTTTTTATATCCTGTTATTTTCATCTTTTTTCTGCGTTTTGAGGCTTGAAAATAAAGGGTGTCATTTGCAATTGTAAGCCTTTTTCATGTCATTTTGATTTTTCACTTGGCAATTCATTTAATTGTGTGACGTGGATCATTTTTCAACATGTGACTTGAAGGTACAACCGACTTGGAAATACGGCCCAATGCAAGCCCAGGCACTTCACATTTGTAAGTTTCAGCCTATAATGATCTTTGACCGACATTTCCATAGACATTACCTCTTTTAGATGTTTCTGAATTTCTTCAATAGTGAACTTAACTATACCACTGCCGTGTAGAACCGGATGCTTGAAGCTTGATTCACAGGACGTGGCTGCAACATTGACACTATTTCCTTTGTATCCTGTGAATTTTCATTACTTGTTACAATGTCTTGTGAAACAGAGGACGGAGGAGATGTCTGTAAGCTTGGAACTCCTTGACTGTTCAGCCGCAAAATCAGTTGTACTAGAACACAAACCACTTTTCGCAGGCATAGCCAATACAACATGTTCACACTCTATTCTTAGCATTTTATCCTCTTTAGCATGGTTCTCGGAAACAATAGCAACATCCTTGTCATAAATAAATCAGTTTGCAACACGTTTAATTGTACTGGCATCAACGACATCAATTCTGGCAAACAATTCAGCAAATGGGATTCTTCGACCTTATGTGAGTAGCCGGTGACCAATATCTTCTGCTACAGGGCTTGTTCCATCAATGTGAAGCAGAAGCGGAGATTTCAACTGGTTACGAGTATGTGTAACATCATCCTCTAAAACCTGATAAGCCAACTTGGTTGTATTGTACATTATTGCATAGGCCAAATCATCCAGGAATCCGGCTTAGCAACGACATAAACACCAAAAAGACCTGTGTCCTTGTAATTGGTGTTAAAAGCCATTGTGCTTTCTGCAATTTCATTAATGCCAATTCGTTGTGCTAGCTCTGAACCTATGTGTTTTCCACCTCTGGCATACTTGTTCCAAGAACCCAACATTGCTTGCATGACCATCAAAGCAATTGAATCTGGATCTTTCCAAGATGGGCCTTCAAAAGCTACAGCAAATTGTGCAAGGGGAATATCATCATCAAGTATACAGACCTCAGAACCAGTAAAAACTGATGGCTCTTTCGTAGTCATCCATGACTTCAATCTTCTTAACAAAGTGACACAATTTTTGCTTGAACTGTTCAATCACATTCTGCACCACACGATGATGATCTAATGTGGTTGGGACAAGCTTCCTGCATGCTTGTACCTGCACATAATTCCGATCACATATATTGCTAATATGTACAGGAATTAATGCATCTGTTCCTATTCCATTCTTCTCCATTAGAGAGATCAGCTCACTTCCAGAATTCTATCTTCAGCAACCAGCTTTTGAAACATCATAGCAACATTTACGGCGTCTGTTTATGGCGATTCAAGACATCAACTTTAACATTCTGCTCCAACAACATGGAAAGCACCTCGATTCGACCATTGGCAGCTGCTAAATGAAGAGGAAACAACCTCGCACGACCAATAGTTCTATCCAAAACACTCACATCATCATTCACCATAGCTTCAACAACGTCCATCTCACCATTGGCAACAGTAGAAGCAAACAAATCATTTTCCCTCTTCTGCACCCCACTTTCTGATTGATTATGTCCCGTATCTTCTCCCGCGTGGATCAATCAACAGCAAGTAATAAAAATACGACCAGTAACTGGCCTTAATCCTTCTGATGCATGTGCTTCATTTGAGGAATTGGCAACACAACTTAAGATGTCGTATATTTGGAGGATCAATTTAGCAGTTTACTTTTGACAGAAAGTTATATAACAAACTGAAGCATTACAACAAAAAGCATTAAAATATCACCACACTTCATTACAATTTAGAAACAAAGTAGGAGGGATAAAAGCTACTGATGAGGTAGAGAACCTTGGAGAAGTCCATCACGGATTTGGCTAGCTACATGGTGAACAACACCAGGTCCATGTGGAATGAACACAGCAGAAGTCTTGGAGGTGGCACCAATTTCTTTCATCGTATCATTTTCTGTTGGGGCACAAGGTTCGTTTCCCGTAAATTTTGGTCTTACACATTGGTCCATGAGCTTAGTCAAAATCATATGAGAAAGTGAGTTAACAATCATATCTAACAAACACAGCATCTCAGCTAGCAGTGTTAATGCAGAAACATTCTCACGGATCGCATCCATTAGTTCTTCTACACAAATTTCTGTTCTTGTACAGCATTCCAGGACATCAGGTCTTTGGTACCTATTAAGTTGAAAGTATTCTTGGCTTCTTCAATTTGTCCACATCTTGAATACATAGTAATGGTACTATTTGCAACTGAAATGTTCAAACTAAGTCCAAACTTCATAGCATGAGTAACAACTTGTATCCCAAGTTTAACTATAGCTAAATCTGCACAGGCCCGGATTTGACGTTGTAAAAGTGATCCAATCTGGCTGGACTCTATTGCTCCTCATCAAAACATACAGCTTGAGACCTTCTTTAGAGAAGCCATTTTGAACATTTGTACTTAACATGGAGTTCCAAGTAACAATGTCCCTCTCAGGCATTATATCAAAATATTCTCGGGCTTTGCCAATGTCTCCATACTTAACATACATACCAACAAGCGTATTTTGAATGTAGGTTTCCATTCCAAAACCAAACTTAATGACCAAACCATGTATCTGAAGAGCCAATCGAGAGTTTCTAAGTAAACCACAAGCTTTCATTACACTAGTAAATAAAATGGGGTCGTAACATTGATCTCGACCATTTGAGTCCCTACGCATTCAACTAAAAGTCTCAACACCCCATTCATTAAAACCATTTTGAATAGACCCCGATATCATAGACGTCTAAGAAACAGAGTCTTTAACTCTCACAGGAATTTCATCAAACAATTTATCTGCTTCATTAATTCGACCAGAATTAACAAAAGTATGAATCATTATGTTCCAAGTAAGCCATATGCATGTCTCCTTTTAACTTAAATCAAATTCTTGAATAAAACAAATTCTTAAAAATTTGATGTCATGATGAACCCAAAGATCAATACCTTCAATCATGCTTTTATAATCACTTGGAAATGGCACACTTGAATGAACATTTTATACTTACATCCCAAAACCAACATCTTGATTGAACATCCATCCAACTTGACTTGTACAGACAAAACTCTGAATCTTCGATTAAAACTGAATCACTTTTAATATGTCTGAGTTAATATCTGGGAAAATAAATCCACAGATGAACACAACCTAGACTGATGAACCTTGATCATGATAATCTAGACCAAACTTCTCATAAAACACTGCTCGATAAACTGATGATTCTCCACAAGACTTCTTGACCTTGAATAATCATCTCTTGAGAAAATAGACCACTGATACATATACTTGCAAATGAATTAATCCCTTGATAGTTTGACCTTAACTACACATGAATAGCTACACTGTATTCCAAGCCATTCCTTTGCCATGAATCTCCCTGCAAAACATTAAACACACAGAGAAGAAGAAACAAACAAAAATTGCAAAATATTTTTGGTATTTTGGTTAGAGGTCAGTAAATATTAACAACAAAATGCAAATAAGAAACACACAAGGGCGGGAGAACCAAAAAGTATGATCTTGTTTGTGTATGTAATGATGCAAATGAAATGTGGGATCTTAGGGTTAAAAATTAGGGTATTACACCTTGCATTTGAACTTTCATACAAATCATTTTTTAAGTGTCATTCTACCATTCAAGGACACTTGTATATCCTATATAGATTTTGTATGTTCAAGAAGAAGATCAATTATTTGATTGATATTTGAAGATCAATTTCAAGCACTCCCACAAAATCAGAATTAAGTGTTTTGCTCATTACATCTTATTTTTAGGATTGTTGAACTTAAGATTGTAAGGTTGTATTCCTTGCAGTCTAGGATTGTTAGAAGCAAGAGAGTTGAGTTTGAGAGGAGTGTTCTTGGTGTAATTGTTAGAGTCTTGTATAGAAAGACTAGGATACTCTTGCCTTAGGATCTAACATTATTGAAGAATCTTTTTCATGTTGAAAAGGGACTGGAGTATTATTGGACTGTGAGTGGAACTAGGATATATCGTCGTGTCATTTACTTTCCGCATTTATCGCTTTCATCACTTAGTAATCTCGAAGGAAAGTAAAACTTGAAACCATCAAAAAAAAAATCCGTAAAAATTTCTAAGTACCTAATTCACCCCCATCTTAGGTGCAACTCTAACTAACAATTGGCATCAGAGAAGGTTATAGGTAACCTATCCCTATTGATCCATCATGGCTTCCACTAGCACAAATCCGGTTTTCAAAGATGGTGGCAGCAGTAACAAACCTCCTCTATTTTCTGGAGAATATTTCGACTTTTGGAAAATCTGTATGAGAGCACATCTAGAAGCTCAAGGAGAAGGAATATAGGAAACTATTGAATATGGTCCTCATCAACCAGTTAGTATAGTTAACGGTGTTGGCAATCCGAAGATTAAAAGTTCATACGATGAAGATGATAAAAAGAAAATACTTGATGAGAAGAAAGCAATCAACATATTACAGAGTGCATTATGTATGAATGAATTCTTTCGTGTTTCACAATATAAACCTGCGAAGAATTCTAGGATACCCTGGTGGAGACTCATGAAGGAACCATTGAAGTCAAAAGATCCAGACTGAATACTTTAAGTCAAGAATATGAGATGTTTCGCATGGAGCCCAGAGAATCCATAGTTGCTCTTCAGAAAAGATTCGTACATTTGACGAATCCCTTAATAGCACTTGGTAAGACATTTTCTAATGATGAACTGAATCTTAAAATTCTTAGATCCTTGACAAGAGAATGGCAACCAAAAGTTACAGCTATATCAGAAAAGAAAAGTATTTCTACCATGACTTCTCCATCGTTGTTTAGAAAGCTTCAAGAACACGAATTAGAACTTGGACGGCATGAGAAACATGAACATCAAGAGAAGAAGTCCAAGGTTATCGAATTAAAAGTGAAACTAAAAGATGATCAAGATGATGATGTACTAGAAGAAGATGAAACCTTTATGCTCCTAGTTAAAAGACTCTGAAAATTATTTGGTAGGAATGACAAGAACTCTAATTTTGCTAAGAGAAAGAAAAACATCAAGAAAAATGAGGCTTCCACTTCAACATAAGAGGTTACATATTACGAATGTGGTAAGCAATGCCACATAAAGCCCGATTGTCCAAAGTTTTCAAGGAAAGGAGGATTCAAAGGCAAGAATGAAACAAAGAACAACAATTCATATGTTGCATGGGATGATAATGACATAAGTTCCTCATCCGAATTGGAAAGTGACAAAAGCGCAAATCTTGCATTTATGGCTACCCACAACTCTGATGATGAAGATGATGTGGTTAGTAATGAATTTTCTGTTTATGATAATGATGCACATGATGTCATAAATTAACTATTGAATGAATGTAAAAAAATTGTGTAAAACAATATCTTCACAAAAGAAGCAGATTACATCCTTAGAAGAAAAAGTCGATTCTATGGAAAAATAAGTAAAAGATAAGGAACAAAATAAAATTAGTGAAAATAAACAAGACATGGTTTGTAAAAATTTTGAGTCACTTTCTTTCCAATTTGTTCACCTAAAAAGAGTCCTTGAAAGGTATGAGAAAGGGTAAATTGGATTAGAAGGGGTTCGTAGCCAACAAAGGTATTCCAATGATAAGAGTGAACTTGGTTACGCAAAGTTTTCAAAACCAAATTCTAGTAAAACAATCTTTGTTAAGGCTAGTGAGAAATCTCCTAAAGAGAAAGTGAACAAACCTAAGAGTGTGCATCAATATCCTAAAAAGAAAATATTCCCTAAAAAGAAATCATATGTTCCAAGATATAAGAGCAATTTTGTTCCTACTTGTTTTTACTGTGGAATTATTGGCCATACACCTAATGCTTGCTATGTTAGAAATTTTAGTATAGCAAGTGGGCATTATGTGCGGGTTAAGAAAGATACTAATTATGAAGGACCCATGGAAATCTGGGTATCTAACAAGAAGTAATTTTTTTTGTAGGTTTTCTTGAAAACCATTTCAAATTTATGGTATCTTGATAGTGGTTGTTCGAAGCATATGACTGGAGATATAGAAATTTTTTCAAATTTAAGGCTTAAGGCCAAGGGTTTTGTTACCTATAGAGACATCAATAAAGGAAGAATTCTTGGCATAGGCGAAGTTGGAGCATCAAATTTCACTTCCGTCGAAGATGTACTTTACGTTGAAGGACTAAAGCACAATCTTCTGAGTATAAACCAACTTTATGACAAAGGCTTCAAAATCAAATTCACTAAAGATGAATGTTTGATAGAAGACGAAGTCACTCATGAGGTAAAACTCATAGGTATAAGAATTAAAAATATTTTTATGATTTCCCTTGATGACTTATATTTGAAGGTAAAATGTCTTATGGCGAACAATAGTGGTTCATGGCTATGGCACAAAAGGTTTGCTCACATTCATATGGAGCATTTGAATAAATTAGTAAAGCATGATTTAGTCATTGGCTTTCCAAAGATAAAGTTTTTAAAAGATAAGTTGTGTGATACTTGTCAAAAAGGCAAACAGACCAAATCAATTTTCATATCTGAAAATTTTGGCCTGCCCATGATGGATGTTCTAACACAGGTTATAACATCCACTGTGACATTCACTACAGATCTACTATTATGTAGTAATAACAAGGCAATAAATAACACAATTAGTTGTTGACCCAGTTCAGTGCAACACACTTACATCTGGGGGCTACCAAGCCAGGCAGAAATTTCACTATCAGCAGTATCAATTCAGAGTCAAACCTCCAGTTTGCACTCTTCACTTAATCACTACACAATGACAATTTAACCTAGAGACACTCTAGACCTGAGTATACCCACTCACACCCTACAATCACACAATAGTGATAACAATAATTTACACTTTAAACTGTAGATTGAAGAGATACTTCACCTACACACACACACCTTGATCGTTGCTTCAAAGCTTTAATCAAGGAACACACACTCTTGCTTAATAGCTTCGAGTGTAACAGAATCTAGAAACTACCTAACCAATGCACTCAACAGTTGTTTGGGTTACACGTATTCCTAAGACACAAACATGAAGAACACCCTCTTCACTTCTAAACCACTATGGTGCTTCTCTGCTTCTCTATCTTCAATAGCTGCCTTCTAGGATTGCCTCTCCTGGTATTTGTAGCAGCATATCAGTTCTTGGGCCTGGGCGCAAACATTAGGTTTTATCCATCATAAACCCTCACTTCTGTATTCTGCACGCTTGCCTCTTTAATCAGGTACATTTTAGTTCCCCTAGGGCGTCTAAAATGTCTCCTGCATTCCAGCATGAGCTTCTGAGTTATTTCCTGAGTTATAGCTACCAAAACAACAAACTTCCGCTTGATGTCATACGACCTATGTCATAACATTGAGTATGACATTCAGCTTAACTTATAGTTAGCTTAGTTAACTTACCCTGCACAGTCCATATTATGAATGTAATAACATCAAACATGACATTCATATATGTACTTATATTTTGCCACAAAATGCAGCCAATCAAGAGCACTTACAAACTCCCCATTTGGCAAATTTTTGGCTAATACACTCTGTACTTACATAAGAGATTTCCTACATAGCAGAAGACTTAACAATGGTCCTGTCATGCAGGTAAGTCACTTGCTTCTTAAGCTCTCAGAATCCTCACAGTTGGTTTTCAGCCCTGTTAGCACTCACTTTGTTAACACTCTGTAGACTTCTACTACAGATGTCACTCTTGGCTTGTTTGAGTAAAAGAGTTACTCCCCCTCAACAAAGTTACTCCCCCTCAACTGATGCACTTATCAGCTGGGCAATATCCAGTCTGATCTGGATGCTATAACATTCAGCATGACCTTCAGATGTCACACATTTGTGCTACTCCCCCTGCAGGGATGCATTCTGTCCTTTGCATAAAATTCCTAAGCATCTTTCTATGATCACCCATGTTAGTACGTACATCAAGTCAGTCCTAGTTCTAACATACATGGCATACAAATCATATATGTAACAGCCCAAACAGCTGTTATCACACCCAAATCTCATCAGTCAGCATCACCTACTAATATCATAAGCACTATGGTGCATATGCATATCACAATTACTTCTCATGGAAGTCTTTTTCTTCCACCTGTTTCACAAAACCTGTGGTACTCGTATTGGTTATCCACCAATTCTTCCATCTGCATCTGCTGTACCTGCTGTAATTTATCTATTTATCTAACACTCTCTCCCCCTTTTTAGCCACAAATTTAGATCCAACTAACATAGATCATAAATTGTACCAATACATAAAGATGAGGTTACATTACAAACTGCTCATAGAGAGCTTTACCAATTATTCATGTAAGAGCAATTAAAAACTGATCTGCTGCACACTTCATTACCAACAGCAGTCTGAGGTACATACCCAATTCTCAGGGTTCTTTGTCAGAGGAAGAGCTGGAGTCACTGCTATCCAAGTCTGAGAGGGAGATGTCTTGGTTTCCATCATACGAGTCTTCTTCTGGAAGATCCTCATCTGGACCCCGGCAAGCCAGGGGCACGGTGAAGCCCTTAACAAGCAATCCTTTCCTGATGATATTGTCAGCAATTTTCCCCATGGATTGATTCACGTAGGTTGTGCCTTCCCTGTTCAGAATGCTCCTCATTTCTTCTTTAGTGGGAGGAGGATACTTGCATTTTGATTTCTCAGTCGTGGGAGGTGGATTTTTGGTGACTTTGGGGAAGGATTTAGACGAAGATCCTTCATGATTAGAGGCCATGTGGTTGTTTGGACTTAGGGTTTGGAAGGGATGTTGACCAATACTAGGGGCAGAGAGACACATTTGTGTGGGAGGGAGAGTTTTATTGTTCAAATATTTTGACTGCATTGAGATCCTAAAACTCTCTCGTGACATTAATTTCTATTCAACCTCATACATGCAAATACCCAACTTCCCTCTAAGATTTTCAAACTGGGCAGCATCTAGAGCCTTTGTAAAGGTGTCAACTAGCTGTAGCTCAGTGGAGACATGCTCCAAGAAAATGACTTTGTCTTCCACAAGGTCTCTTATGAAGTGATGCCTTATATCGATGTGCTTGGTTCTGCTATGCTGGATGGGGTTCTTAGAAATGTTAATAGCACTAAGATTGTCACAGTATAATGTCATGACATCCTGAGTGACATTGTATTCAGTTAATATTTGCTTCATCCAGACCAGCTGAGAGCAGCTGCTGCCAGCAGCAATGTATTCAGCCTCCGCAGTGGATAGTGAAACACAATTTTGCTTTTTGCTGAACCAGGATATTAGGTTGTTACCTAAGAAGAAGCATCCACCATATGTGCTTTTTCTATCATCTTCAATGCCAACCCAATCTGCATCACAGTAACCTAACAAGATAGGGGTACACCCATGAGAATAGAGTATGCCATAGTCACACGTTCCATTCACATATTTGAGAATCCTTTTCACTTGGTTCATGTGACTGATTTTAGGATCAACTTGATATCTGGCACATACTCCAACAGCAAATGCAATGTCTGGTTTGCTGGATGTTAGGTATAGTAGGCTTCCAATCATATTTCTGTATAGCCTTTGATCCACACTGGTACCATTTTCATCTCTGGTCAACTTTAGATGAGTGGGAGCAGGTGTTCTCTTGTGACTGGCATTGTCCATTCCAAACTTTTTGACTATATTTTTGGTGTATTTGCTTTGGGAGAGGAAGATGGAGTCTTCCATTTGTTTGACTTGTAGTCCAAGAAAATATGTCAATTCTCCACACATGCTCATTTCAAATTCAGACTGCATGTGACTGACAAATTGCTTTACCATCCTTTCTGATACTCCACCAAACACTATGTCATCTACATAGATTTGTGCTATCATAATTTCTCCGCCTTCATTTTTCACAAATAGAGTTTTGTCAATTCCCCCTTTTCTGTATCCATTGGTGGTGAGAAATTCAGTGAGCCTTTCATAGCATGCTCCAGGTTCCTGTTTCAATCCATACAGAGCCTTCCTTAGCTTGTAGACATGGTCTGTCAGGTTAGGATCCTCAAACCCCTTGGGTTGTGCCACATATACTTCCTCACTTAGATATCCATTCAGAAACGCACTCTTTACATCCATTTGAAAGAGTTTGAATTTCAGGATGCAGGCAATTCCTAACATTAGCCTGATAGCCTCAAGCCTTGCAACTAGGGTAAAGGTTTCATCAAAATCAATTCCCTCAACTTGAGTGTATCCCTGTGCCACTAGTCTAGTTTTTTTCTGACTATGATTCCTTCTTCATCTGACTTGTTCTTGTAGATCCATTTTGTTCCAATGATATTGGTCCCTTCAGGTCTAGGCACCAGTTCCCATACCTCATTCCTCTTGAACAGTTCAAATTCATCTTGCATTTCCTTGATCCAGTATTCATCAGAAAGAGCTTCCATTACATTTTTGGGTTCAACCTTGGACACAAAGCAAGAGTTTGAGATGACATCTCTTGTTCTGGTCCTCACTCCACTGTCAAGGTCTCCAATGATCAGGTCTTTGGGATGATCTTTCAGAAGCCTAATAGAATGTTCCTTGGTAGCTATATCTGCTTCAGGGCTTGGGCTTGCTTGGGTGTCTACAGTCTCCTCAGATGGAGTCTCAACCAATGTTTCCTCATCCTCTATGACATTGACTTCATCAATCTCATCATCAATGACAACATTGATGTATTCCATTAATACTTCAGTTCTGAAGTTATATACTCTGTAGGATCTGTTGTTGGTAGAATATCCCAAGAATATTTCTTCATCACTTTTGGGATCCATTTTCCTTCTTTGTTCACGATCTGCCAAAATGTAGCATTTGCTTCCAAACACATGAAAATACTTCACATTAGGCTTTCTTCCTTTCCATAATTCATACAGAGTGGAGGATGTTCACTTTCTTAGAGTTACCCTATTGTGTACATGGCATGTTGTATTCATAGCTTCAGTACAGAAGTGCATATGCAGCTTCTTTGCATGAATCATGGCTCTAGCAGATTCTTGAATGGTTCTGTTCTTCCTTTCAACTACTCCATTTTGCTGAGGGGTGATAGGCGAGGAAAATTTGTCGCTTATGCCTTCAGCTGCACAGAAGTCAGCAAACTTAGAGTTTTCAAACTCCTTACCATGATCACTTCTGATCCTGATAACCACACTCTCTTTTTCTCTTTGGAGTTTGATACACAATTCTTGGAAGACTTCAAACACATCAGACTTTTCTCTGATAAATCTTATCCAGGAGAATCTGAAGTAATCATCAACCACCATATATGCATATCTTTTCCCACCAAGGCTTTCTATTTGCATTGGTCTCATCAGATCCATGTGCAGTAGTTCCAGACTTATGGAGGTGGTTAGATGTCCAACTCTAGGATGAGAAGTCTTCGTTTGTTTGCCACTTGACATTCCCCACACACTTTTCCCTCATCAATGGTCAGTTTGGGTATCCCTCTCACATCCTCCTTAGAGATGATCTTCTTTATTCCCCTTAAATGAAGATGTCCAAGTTTTTGGTGCCACAATTTTACTTCCTTTTCTTCTCTTGCCATAGCACAGATAATGGAGTTACTCGTGTCCTGAGGCTGCCACAGATAGTAGTTATCATTGGATCTATGTCCTTTCATGACTACTTTATTCCCATCATTAGTGACCACACATTCTTCCTTAGAGAACTTCACACTTAGTCCTTGATCACAGAGCTGGCTGATGCTGATCAGGTTGGCAGTTAGCCCTTTTACCAACAGCACATTGTCTAGAGTAGGAACTCCAGGGCACTCCATTTTTCCAACACCTTTGATCTTTCCTTTTGCTCCATCACCAAAAGTCACATAGCTGATGGAGTGTGGTTTGATGTCTATCAACAGACTTTTTATGCCTGTCATGTGCTTAGAGCAGCCACTGTCAAAATAACAGTCTTCTTTGGCTGATACTCTTAGGAAAGTGTGAGCTATGTGTGCAATCGTCTTGGCTACCCATTTTCTTTGCTTGTTAGGCTCTTCCCTCATTGGTTTGGCTTGATGATGTTTGTTGCCATGCATACCCTGTTTGGTTTTTCTTTGACTGGGGAAACCATTCAGCCAGAAGCACACTGCTTTAATGTGCCCAAGTTTTCCACAATGGTAGCATCTATGTCCTTGGAATTTTCTCTTGATTTGCTTCCAGTTTCTATGTGGTGAATGTTGTCTCATTGGTCATGACATCTAGTTTGACATTTGAGACTCAGGCTGCTCCCTCTTGAGGTTCAAGGCAGAGGTTTGTTTCTCAACAAATCCTATACCAGACCTATTTCCTGCAGTCTTCCCACTCTGAAGGATCTCCTATAGGGTGTCAATCCCAGAGTTGAGAATCCTTATGGATTTATCCATTTGGTCCTTCTCATTTTTCAGATTGTTTACCTCACCTCTCAGAGAGTGTACAGTGGCTAGGTGCTCTTTCCTTTCAGCTTCTAAGACCTTGATAATTTCCTTCTGAAGCTCTCCTTGTTGGTACAGTTCTACACTTCTGATGTGAAGCTTCTGATATGAGGTTGTAGGGTCTTCAAAACTCAATTCCTCTTCACTTGAATCACCATCAGATAAGTACACCCTGGAGGGAGTAGTGCCATGTTTTGCTGTTTCTTCTTCTGATTCACTGTCAGAATCAGTCCATGTGACAGTCAGGCCTCTTCCCTTTTTCTTGAGGTATGTTGGGCATTCCTTTCTAATATGACCATACCCTTCACACTCATGGCACTGATCAGTGCTGATTTTTTCTTCAGCCTTTTCTTTGGAATAAGGTTTAGACTTGGCATCTATCCTTTTGAACATTTTGTTGAACTATCTCCTAAGTAGGGCTATTGCCTCTGATAGATTCTCCACTTCTTCCTCATCTGACTCCTCTGCAGAGTTTGTGACAAGGGCTACACTTTTGTTTTTTTATCTCCATAGCCTGATCACACATCCCCATCTCAAAAGTTTGAAGAGATCCAATGAGTTCATTTACTTTCATGCGGCATATGTCTTGAGCTTCTTCAATGGTTGTGACCTTCATTGCAAACCTTTTAGGTAGTGACCTTAGTATCTTCCTTACAAGTTTTTCTTCAGCCATCTTTTCTCCCAAAGCTCCTGAAGTGTTAGCTAGTTCAAGAAAGTTCATGTAAAAGTCATGAATGGTCTCATCTTCCTTCATTCTTAGACTTTCAAATTTTGTGGTCAGCATTTGAAGTATTGACATTTTGACCTTGGAATTTCCTTCATGAGTAGTTCTAAGAGTGTCCCAAACATCCTTTGCCAATTCACAGTGGTGGACCAGTCTAAAGATGTTTTTGTCTATACCATTGAAGAGTGCATTCAATGATTTAGAGTTACCAAGAGCCAACGCCTCTTGCTCTTTGGTCCATTCCTCTTCAGGAATTTGCACAGATACTCAATCCTTGTCAGTCTTCACAGGATGTTTCCAGCTAGAGTTTGCAGCTCTCCAAGCCTTGCTGTCTAAGGACCTTAGGAAGGCAATCATCCTAGGCTTCCAAGAGTCATAATTTGAACCATCCAGGATTGGAGGTCTATTGGTGAATCCAATATCTTTACCCATATTACTAGAATTTTGTTTCCCTAGATCTCACCCAATAATAAACAGGCAGGGTGTCTGCTTTGATGCCAATTGAAAATTTTGGCCTGCCCACGATGGATGTCCTAACAGAGGTTATAACATCCACTGTGACATTCACTATATAACTACTATTATGCAGTAATAACAAGGCAGTAAATAACACAGTTAGTTGTTGACCCAGTTCAGTGCAACACACTTACATCTGGGGGCTACCAAGCCAGGGAGAAATTTCATTATCAGCAGTATCAATTCAGAGTCACACCTCCAGTTTGCACTCTTCACTTAATCACTATCCAATGACAATTTAATCTAGAGACACTCTAGACCCGAGTATACCCACTCACTCCCTACAATTGTCGCTACGCGAAAAATGACACAGAGTCGCCACCGGATTTTATTTATCCCAAGGAGGGAAAGGGAAATAGCGATAAAACCTTTGGTAAAAGAGCGTGGTCATCACAACCAAGTCTTAGGGTTCAGGAGTTGGTTATACGAGGGGAAGGTATTAGCACCCCCTCGCATCCATCGTACTCGATGGGAACCTCCTAGGTTGTTTAGCGTGAATGGGTGTTTTTATTAAGATTTTGCTTGCTTAAGGAAAAGAGGGGTTGGTTTATTTATTTTAATGCTCGCCAAGGATTGTGGCCTTTGTGCCTACGTATCCTCACTTAAAAGAACTGAAGAATCAGAGCTCCGTAGTTCGGAGGCTTATGAAATAGTTGTTTGTTGGGTGATTTTATACCTTGAAAAAGGGTTTTTTGATTGACGCCCTAAGGCAAAAAATAGTTTGATGAGTTGATGTTATTTTTAGGTCTTTTTGAAGAGAAATGGTTCTTGATTAGGGTTACACAAAAGGACCTTAGATAGAGATGAATGTTTCGAATAGCCAAGTCGAGCGCCTTGTATCCAAAACATTCAGAACGAGTGTAGGAGGATTCCATTCTCATTCCTTCTCCACCACCTTAAAACCCATGGTGTACAACCCTAACCATATATCTCTTGTATTTTGGGTTTTGATGAGAAAAAGGATCACTTGATGTTGGATCAAGGTTTATTGTTTGTAAAGATATATTTGAAGCGATACGGACAAGGTCGATGGCGATGCACAAGGCAATTGATTTACAAGGTTAAAAATGGCTCGATAAAATCGAGAGTTTGTTTTTGAAAGTGGTTTTTGGAATCAAAAGTCAACAATAGCAATATTCACACTAAAATCATGCAAACATATGGGGTTAATCGGCTAAAAAAATCGAGACATGCAAAAAAAGGTGAAATATCGAGACATGCAAAAAAATTTGGAGGTAAAATATCAAAAAAGGTGAGAAAACAGTGGTGTAACACGGGTGGCCGTGTTGTGTGACACGGCCCGTGTCATGAGGTCTGGGTATTTCACACGTTGAAAACTCAAACAGAGGTGTAACACGGTCGGCCGTGTTGTGTGACACGGCCCGTGTCATGAGACCTGGGGTTTTCGTGCTATGAAAAAGCCAACAGAAATGTGACACGGGTGGCCGTGTTGTGTGACACGGGTGGCTGTGTTGTGTGACACGGCCCGTGTCAGGCTACCAGAGTGAAAAAACCTAATTTTTTCCTTTGTTCTCTTTCGTTTTTGTGGTTCTTAAAGATGGTTTCTTGGTCCCTATTGGGACCTTACATGATATATACAGTACACCAACACAAAAGAGAGTAAATGAAATGAATATAAAATCAAAAAAGTAAAGAGAGAAAGGTTTGAAGGAATGGATACCCAAGAGATTTCTATCCTTCTTGCAAGTCCTCCTTGGTTTTGGTTGAATGTGCTTCCCTCTTCACTCTATGTTGTGAAGGCTCTGCTCTTTAAGGATTCCCTTGTGTTTCTATGTGACTCTCTTTTTTCTGGTTTTTCTTCCTTTCTATTTTTCTGGTTTTTTTGGGTTTCTATTGCTCTCTCTATATTTTTTTTGGTTTTGCAATGTGTGTAGAATGGATGTTGAATGAATGATCCCTTTTTGTTTACAGCCCCCTCCTTCTTATCTCTCCCCTCTAGGGTTTTCTCTTCTCCCCACATATCAGATTTTTCATGGAGTGGTGTCTCTTACCACCTTTTCTCATGCCACTCTCTTTCTTTCCATTTCCATGCAAGAGGCCATGCTGCATTTTTGCTGTTGCACTTTGCCTATGTTGTTTTTTCTGCAGCACTTTGTGCCTTGCACCCATTTTGTTGGCTTGTGCTTGGACAACTCCTCTTGGTCAAAGCTACTACCTCTTGACAGCATTTTCAAAATCTGATATTTAGATGTATTATCATATTCTATTCTCTTGATTTTGTGACATGTAGATTTTGTGACATGAGGTAATTTGCCTCCTCTTGCATGGGGCTGTTTTGCCCATAATTAAACATGCATATTCTTGGTCTTAAAACATTCCAATGTTGATTTAATTCTTGCATATTTCTTGGATGTTTGTAAACACATTGTGGACTTGGTGTGGCATTACCATAACATGAATTTGATTAGAGACTTGAATGAAGATTAGAAATAAATTAATTTCTAAACATCACTTAGAGTTGGAAATCTTGCAGCAAATGACATTCTTGTAATGTCATAAAATTTCTCTTTGTAATATTCTTTCCTCTAATTCATGAATTCATGATGAATTTCCCTAGAGCCATTAAACTTGAAATGGATGAAGTCTTGAATTATGAACTTGTGATCTTGACTCATGCTTTGCAAATTTGGACTCCACTTGATCAAGAATTTGAAACAAAATTGGATGAAGCAATCATGAATTTAGGCCTTGAATTTCATGTTCATTAGGAATATATCTTGAATATCCTAATATTTTTTCAAGTAACTTCTCCTTGAAGAAATCTAGATGAGTAAACCTTCCAATTTAGATCAAACCTTAGGTGATGAACCTTTTTCTTCCGTGTAGTCCAAGATAGACGAGTTATCTCATTTGGAATGGAAAATAACAAATCGACCCAATCCGTACCCACATGCTCGATATGCAATAGAACGATGTATGATATGGCGAATGTAGGGTATAAAGGCTGAAGGAAAAAATGAGGGTGTGACAATAATCACACAACAGTGATAACAACAAGTTACACTTTAAATTGTAGATTGAAGAGACACTTCACCTACACACACACACCTTGATCGTTGCTTCAAAGCTTTGATCAAGGAACACACACTCTTTCTTAATAGCTTCGAGTGTAACACAATCTAGAAACTACCTAACCAATGCACTCAACAATTGCTTGGGTTACACGTATTCTTAAGACACAAACGTGAAGAACAACCTCTTCACTTCTAAACCACTATGGTGATTTCTCTTCTTCTTTATCTTCAACAGCTGCCTTCTAGGATTGCCTCTCCTAGTATTTGTATCAGCAGATCAGTTCTTGGGCTTGGGCGCAAACATTAGGTTTTATCCATCATAAACCCTCACTTCTGTATTCTGCACACTTGCCTCTGTAATCAGGTACGTTTTAGTTCCCCTATGGCGTGTAAAATGTCTCCTGCATTCCAGCATGAGCTTCAGAGTTGTTTCCTGAGTTATAGCTACCAAAACAACAAACTTCCGCTTGATGTCATACGACCTATGTCATAACATTGAGTATGACATTCAGCTTAACTTATAGTTAGCTTAGTTAACTTACCCTGCACAGTCCATATTATGAATGTAATAACATCAAATATGACATTCATATATGTATTTATATTTTGCCACAAAATGCAGCAAATCAAGAGCACTTACAATATCTAAAAATATAGTGTCCACTACAAGGCCACTGCAATTGTTGCATATGGACTTATTCGGTCCATCAAGAACACGAAGCTTTGGAGGTAATGTATATGCTTTAATTATTATTGATGATTTCTCTAGATATACTTGGACATTCGTTTTGGTGCAGAAAACTGAAACATTCAAGGCGTTCAAGAAATGTGCATAGCAAATTCAAAATGAGAAATCACTAACAATTGCCTCCATAAGAAGCGATCATGGTGGAGAATTCCAAAATGCTCCTTTCAAAGAATTTTGCAAAGAACATGGAATTTCTCACAATTTATCGGCACCGAGAACTCCTCAAAAAAATGGTGTTGTAGAAAGAAAGAATAGATCATTGGTGGAACTTGCAAGGACAATGCTTAGCAACCTAAATATTCCAAAATATTTTTGGGCGGATGCTGTAAGTATGGCATACTTTGTAAGTGATCGTGTAAATATTAGACATATTCTTAAAAAGACTCCTGATGAACTTTTCAAAGGGAGAAAATCAAACATTGCTTACATTCACATATTTGGATGCAAATGCTTTATCTTGAACAATAACAAAGATAATCTTGGTAAGTATGATGAAAAATCCGACGGAAGTATATTTCTTAGTTATTCTCTTTCAAGTAAAGCTTATAGAATTTACAATAAACGCACTTTAACTATTGAAGAATCAATGCACGTAAAATTTGATGAATCTAACCCCTCCAAGGAGGAAATTATTTTTTGTGATGATGAAGATGATATTTTAGATATTCCTAAAGAAGATACTTTCAAGGAAAGAGATGATAATCAATCTAAGCATCAAGAAGAACCAAGTCAACAAGAAGCAAATGACAATGATCTACCTAAGGAATGGAGAACTCATAGAGATCATCCAATTAACAAAGTAATTGGTGATATTAGTCAAGGTGTTACAACTAGACTAAATCTCAAAGATGCATGCTTGAACATGGCGTTTGTCTCACAAATTGAACCTTCCAAAGTTGATGAAGCCTTAGGAGACAACCAATGGTTTATTTCTATGCAAGAAGATTTAAACCAATTCAAAAGGAATCAAGTTTGGGAACTTGTTCCTAGGCCAAGTAATAAACATATCATTCATACCAAATGGGTGTTTAAGAATAAACTTGATGAGAATGGAATAATTATTCGAAATAAAGCAACATTGGTGGCCCTAGGATATAATCAAGAATAAGGAATTGATTTTGAATTAACGTTCGCTCTGGTTGCAAGGTTAGAAGTTATTCGTTTATTACTTGCTTATGCGTGTTCATTGAATTTTCAGTTATTCCTAATGGATGTCAAGAGTGCATTCTTGAATGGCTACATCAATGAAGAAGTTTATGTCAAACAACCCCCTGGCTTTGAAGACTTCAAGAATCCTTCGCATGTCTTTAAGTTGAAGAAAGCTCTTTATGGCCTAAAGCAAGCACCAAGGGCTTGGTATGATCGACTTAACAACTTTCTTTGTGAAAGAGGATTTGAAAAAGGTAAAGCAGATAAGACCTTAGTCATTAAAAGGATTAAGGACAACACTTTATTGGTTCAAGTCTACGTTAATGACATCATACTCGGTTCAACAAACAAAGATCCTTGTGAAGAATTCTCATTGATGATGCAAGGAGATTTCGAGATATCTATGATGGGAAAGATGAATTATTTCCTTGGATTACAAATTAAGCAGTTAAAAGATGACCTCTTCATCAACCAAGCCAAGTATTGCAAAGAGTTGTTAAAGTGATTCGACATGGATGGTTGTAAAGCAATGTCTACTCCAATGGGATCTGGAACTTATGTTGATCAAGATGAATCAGGAATTTCTATTGATGTTATTAAGTATCGAGGTATGGTTGGTTCTTTATTATATTTGACGACAAGTCGTCCTAACATAATGTTCAGTGTGTGTTTATGTGCCTGTTTTCAAGCAAATCCGAAGGAGTCACATCTCACCGTTGTTAAAAGGATCATGAAGTATCTCAAAGGAACGACCAATGTTGAGCTATGGTATCCAAAAGGTAGTATATGTGATTTAGTTGGTTATTCTGACTCGGATTATGCAGGTGGAAAAACTGATAGGAAAAGTACAAGTGGAACATGTTACATACTAGGAAATGCTCTAGTATCCTGGTGTTTCAAGAAACAAGCATGCGTCGCACTTAGTACAGCTGAAGCATACTAAAACACAAGTGCAATCAATATAATAAAGAATCTAGTTATGCATTCAAGAACAAAGCACATCGACATACGACATCACTTCCTACGTGATCATGTACTTCAAAAGGATGTTGAAGTCACCTTTGTGGATACACATAACCAACTGACAGACATCTTCATAAAACCACTCGCTAGAGAAGCATCGTACAAAATTCGAAGGGATCTTGGAATTTTAGATGAAGGTGATGATTGAATCTTCCATCAATATTTCATTACTTTTTTCGAAAATAATGCCAAGGTACACTTTTTTAGCTTCTTTTAATGAGTTTCATATGTGGTTTGGTTCACCAAAAGTTGTATTTTGATTCAATATGTAATATTAATTTTTGTGTGGATGAAAGTCTCCTGTATTTAAAGAATTATGGAACTGTTGTTTTTTGTGCATGGTAATCGGTTACGTCTAGTTAGTAATCGATTACCCTTTTGATTTTTCAATTCCAGTACGCATTTTGGTTCAGGTAACTAATTACCCATTCTTGGTAATCAATTACCATTGCTATGTTTATGAAATTTTTTTAAAAACCAGAATTTTAAGAGTTATGTTTTATTATTCATTTTTTGTCTTTTGTCTTCCATAAGCACTTATTTCTCTGACTTTTCAAAGACAACATTGGTACTCTTCATTCCTTGTCTCTCATTAACTTCACACTTCCAACTTCTCTTCCACTCACTTAAACTCCATTAAACATCATCATTAAAACCCACTTTCTATTTCACTCATAAAATCCCTTAGCATTTCTCAACATCTCTTCTCACACCACTTCAACTCCAATCCGAAAATCCCTCTTCCAACCCTAAAATTTTCAAGCTTCCATGGCTCCTAAGTTTCAGAACAAGGGAAAGAAGAAAGTTGGTGAAAGCAGCTCCGATTCAGTTGACGAAGAGCACATGCAGATTGTCAAAGCTAGAAGGCTGAATTTTGATATCTGGATTCATCCTCTAATGCTGGTAAAATTTGTTAATCTCAAAACTTTTCTAGCTCATAGTTTTGATTTTCCTGCTTTGTTAGAAACTCAAGGTGTTTCTATGGTTATTAGTGAATTTGGAAATATTTATCTTGACCTAGTTAATGAATTTTACTCCAACTATGATATTGGTCTTGATGATTTTGGAGACTTGGTAATGCAGTCTAAAGTTAAAAATGTTGTTATTTCTATGGACCTTAAGGAGTTAGGAAATTGTCTAGGAATCCCTTTGGAAGGAGAAGAAATTAGATATGGTATTCAACTTGACACAATCCCATGGAAAGACCTTTTGAGTATGAAGAATTATATTGAAATATCAAGGATTACTCAAGAATAACTCATGACTCGGCAAAATCCTAATTCTTCTAGAGTGTTTAAGTTGTCAAAAACTTAACTGTTAGTGATAAGATGCTACACTACATCCTTGCTTATGTGATTGTTCCCAAAAATTCAAATCATTCACAAGTTAGAGAAATGGAGGTCCAACTTATTTATGCAATCAAGAATAAGCTGCAAGTTTATTGGGCATATCTGTTTGTGCATCATATGCGACATGTTCGATCTCTTTCTGGTGGTCTTCCATATGGTCGGTTTGTATCGAAAGTTTTTAAATCTAGTGGAGTTCTTATTCAAAGAGAACCAAAGACCTTGATGTCGGCTAAGGTGAATGAAATCAAGTTCTCTACTGCACTAAAGGAAACAGGAATCATTCAAGGTTCAGACGAAAAATTTGGGTATAGAGATTCATCTTCATCCTCTTCTACTCCATCCATCCTTGAAGGAGGCTTCACCAATGAAATGCTATACAAGAAAATATGTTCTATTGAAGACAAAATGGATTTCAATCAGAGGGTATCGGCGAGATATGGCGGCTATGAGGAAAATGTTAAAAGATTTTGCTTAAGCGCAACTTCGTGGACAGCCCACTGAGGAAGAGAGTGAAGAAGATAATGATGATAATGAAGAAGGAGAAGATGAAGACACCAATGACATGTCTGAATGATTAAATTGTTTTTTCTTATGTTCTTGATCTATTTGCGTACTATCATTTAAGTTTGGATTTGTTTTTTATCATTACTATGTTTTATGTACTTCAAACTTTGCTCGTCTTAGTTATGTACTATGTTTATGTTACTTGTTTTATGTCTTGTTGTGATCTCGTGGGATATTGTTGTTTCAATATTTCTTTCAATTACTTTTCCCATCCTTTTTGTTAATGACAAAGGGGGAGAAGTGATTTTATGGTATAGTATTGTTTCTTTTTTAACAAAAGTTGCAAAATTTAAAAGACTTCTCTAAAATCAAGAATTAAGGGGGAGCATCATCTAAGGGGGAGAGTTTGTTCGAATATAACAAGGAACTTCAACTTTCAAAGTAGTTGTCATCATTAAAAAGGTGGAGATTGGGAATGAATGGCTTCTTGAAGATTTTGATGACGATTGATCGGTAAAATAACAAGTGTACTATTTTGACCGAAGTAGTAATAAGGGACAAACACGCCGAGTATCAATCTCAAGGACTGCATAGGAATACAGTTTCTATAATAATTCAATTGAGCAAAAGGTCAATGGGGTTTTGGTTTGTTTAATTTGTAAAAGTAAAAGACTGAAGGTAAAAGTAATAAAATAGGTTTTGAACAGATATGAGGAGCATGTTAGGGTAGGGTGTATGAAAATCCTTGTAACAACCTTAAGGATGACCCTATATCAACAAGCACGTGTGACAGAACGGCTCCTCGGCATTCAATAGATATGTGCAACGCATAGTTATGGTTCCTCCCCTTCGGGGTCAAGTCCAAATCCGTGAATCCCAGCCAATTACCTGCATTTACATGTGCCACAACCCCCTCGAGTTGGTTCACAGAAATCTCCTGGGGTACATAAGCTGTATTCAGGATTCTCAACAAAGCATTCTGGTTTGCTTCTGAGCATAACAACAGAGACAAAATAGATATCTTGGAAGGAGTCTGTTGCAAGTGATCGACAATCTTATAATCACTCTTTCTTATCAGGCGCATGAATTCCTCCGTTTCCTTTTCCAAAGAATCCTTCTCACAAGCTTGAGAAGTTTCTTCCACCACTACCTTCTTCCCATTATCAGCTCTTTCAGCAACCACTTCAGGTGACGAGAATACTCTTCCACTTCAAGTAATTCCACCAGCTTCAACTAAGTTATCCACAGAATCCACCGATAAACTTTTCAACTCCTGTTTCTGTCCGTTGCAGTATACCTGGGCTCCGTAGTTCCACAGAATTGCCCTGGTACTTTCATATGGCACAGGACCAGCTTTGGTAATGATGATGGTTGGTGGCCTCGGCGGCGCAGAAATAGTAACCGTTTTGTATGGAATCGAGATTGTAGCAATCTCATTCCTCTCTTCAACCACTAATTCCTTAGTCTTCTTCTCGACAACTCTATCAAATTGCAAGACACCATCATTCATCAACTTTTGAATATGGTTTTTCAGCTTCTCACATCCCTCGGGATGGCTCAAACATTCAGCACAAGCTTCATCACAACCTAGGAATACTCCTCCCTTTAACAACTTGCTCTTTACAAAACCCAGTGGCGTCTTCAACTCATCAACATCCGACACCAAATTCAAACTCTCATCTTCAAGGATAGAACTGACCCCAGCTGCCCCATGATTAGGCATGGGATTCTGCACGACATTGGGTGCATCGTGAGAAAATTTTATAGCCTTCCTGTCTATGAGATCCTGAACTTTGTGCTTAAACGCCTTACAGTTGTCAATATTGGGCCCCGGAGCACCAGAATGAAACTCACATCGAGCATTAGTGTCATAACCAGGTGGTGGCTGTTGCACCCCAAAATTTGACCAACAATTATTTATTCATTGAGTGTTTGAAAGTTGATACCTTCATCAGAAAGTTCAAGAGATCCTCAGAGAAGTGGATTGAAACCAGGGTTGTGTGCTTCATAGCTTGAGAATTGTGGGAGCTCCTCAGATGATTCTGAGACTTTGAGAATGAACTTGATGTTTTGAGAAAGCCTATGAGATGTCTTGATAGCCTTCATGAAGCCCAGAGAAGTCATTATGCAAGAGTTCAGAAGATTCAACCATGAATGACAGAATTAGGGTTTTGACTGGGTCAACCCTAGGATAACTGAAGATTTGGGAAAGGTTGAGACCCAATCCAAGGGCCATGAGATCATGGAATGATGCATAGAGATGATATAAAGATGATTCCTAGGCCAACTCATCATGAGTGAGGAGTTTGAGAAGTTTCAAGTCAGGGTCCCCAAGGATTGTCAGTGAAAAAACCCTAATTTGATCCCTATCTTCCAGGCAGTTTTAGCTCAAGATGTCATTGATATCTCACCTTCCCCATAACATGAATGTTGTAGAGCTTGTTCTAAGATTTAATTTGAGTGGTGGAAGTCCTTGATAGGAGTTACAGAGCTCAAGTTATGGTTTTGACAAATTACAGGTCAGCAGAGGTGTGTGAATCTGGGTCCTTGAAAGTCACCCAACTTGCAGACAACTTTTGCCCTAGTAGGATGATTCCTATGACTTCTTGGTCAACATGAATATTGAATAGAATCTTCTTAGCTTTAATTTGAGTGGTATAATTCTTTGATAGGATTCATGGAACTCAACTTATGGTTTGAACAAGACAGGGGTATTTTGGTCATTTGTCAGTTATAGGTCATTTTAGCCAATGCCTAAAACTCCTATTTCCAAGCCTCAAATGGAAAAACTAAAAACATGAAAGTTGTTCAAAATGTGATTTTAAGTCTAGAAAGAAGGTCACAAATTGTTGGAAAAGCTCATAGCATGAAGTTACATGATTGGTCAAAAATGAACTAAAAATGGCATATAAGTTTGAAAAGTTGAATTTGAAAATTGGTTTGGAAGATCCACAAATCCAAAATAGGTCATCCAATATATCATTTTGATTGGAAACATCATTTTGAGAACATTGGTTTAAATAGAATTTTGAATTGAGGCTCCAAAATGGGACTTACTTTGAAAAATCATTGCTTGCATATTAAGGTACCATAGTAGAATGCAAGGGAAGTGCAAGGAATCAGCATGTGAGCTCATATTCTCTTCAATAACTCATGGAATGAGAATTTCAGAAGTGTCTAAGGAGGGATTAAAGGAGATATCATGAGATAGTAAAATGCCATAACATGAGATATACTTGAAGTTTCTAGAAGTCTCCAAGATCATTCCAAAAGCTTCTAGACCATTCCATCCATTCTCTATATATTGAGGTGAGTCCATTATGGCAAGGGGTTGGTGACTCTAGAGTGAAAAAGTGGAGAATTTCTTGGTAGCTTCAAGTGCAAGTAAGAAGGCAATTGCTCATACAGCTGCAAATCAACTCATTCTTCTTCTCCATTCCTGATCCTGTGAGCTGGGTGAGTGTATACAAGAAGGTTCAGAGGTTCATCCATGGAGATTTGATGGTGTATCATTGAAGTTGCAAGAATCCATATCAGAACTGGACCTCATAATACAAGCTCTCTCCCTCAAGTTTTTTGCATACAGAAAGATCTACATATTACAAGGATCAATTGTGAAGCATTGCAAGCCTTGGAGTGCAAGAATTCATAGCTGTTTCATCAAGAACTCAAGGTATGAAGTTTCACTCGAGCACTCTTATTTATGCCATGTTAGTGTATGTTTTTAGTTTAGAAATGTTAGGTTAGGATGATAGATCATGTATGAGAACTGTTGGAACCATTAGTGCATGTTAGGGTTAGGGCAGTGAATTTATCTTGGCATAGAACTCTTGATTTAGGGCGCTACAATCCTGGTTCTTGTGTTTAGATTACTCAGCATGGCGTATAGATTACAATAGGGTAGGTTTTAGCAAGCTTCCTTGGTATCCATCTCAGGCACGATTCATGGTGCCCAGAACTTCTTGTTATCGGGTTTGGTTGTAGAAGGATTTTCTGGAGGAACTGAGCCCATGATCTTGTAGAGGGCATTGAGAGGAATGATTTTGCTCTTTGGATCGGGGTGATTGGTTGAGGGACGAGTGAGAACGAGCTGCTAGAACTTTGGTGCATGGAGGAAGGGTTTTCTGCAAAACCCTAGAATCGTTTGGGACGATGAAGGTGGTCCGTTGGATTAGTCCCCAAGTTTGACAATTTAATCCCATCGCACGGCCCAGATTAATTCACGAAACGGAGGGAAAAATTTAAAAATGAAACGCGGCGTTTTGTTTAGTAACGCGCTTGGGCTTGCCTGCTTCTCTTCGCACCCCCCTTTTATCTGGCCCAACTAATTTGAACTAACGCGCCTTCCTATTTCCACCCCCCCTCCCTTTTAATTGTTTTAAATTCTTTTTATTTCTTTTAATATTTTCTTGTCTTTAAAAATTCATAAATAAATGAAAAATAACTCTTTTTTGTCCATTCTTTTTTCTATGTTGAGATAATTTTGTGTAGAAAAATATAAAAATAAAAATGGAATTTTATTTTTAATGTAGAATTTTTAGTGGTATTTTCTTTAATATAGTGTATTTTCTTTCTTTTAGTTGATACATGATTTTGCAAGAATTGTTTTAGGACCCTCCTTTAGTCTTTTTAATCTATTCTTTTTTGTGTAATTAGATGATGAATCATAGTTCCCCATAGGATTTATTCTAGAATTTTAGAATTAAATTTTGATTAGCTTAATTAGGGTAGATTTAGGGTATCCTAATTAGGGTTTAGGTTGTGCTTAGGTGAGGAATTCATTTTCTTTAGATAGTTTTGTCTTGATTTTTGGGTAGAGGCCCATGTAGATGTTATGGGTAGATGTTGTAGACCCTTGTGAATAATTGTTAGATTTTTCTCCCTTGGTTTAGTATTTTTAGGTATTTTCTGAAGTTGCCTGATGATTTTGTCTGCCCTGTGGTTATCTGTTCATCTATGGGGTTTGTTTTGGGGAATTTGTTGTGGGGTTTGTGTTGTCTTGAAGACCTTGTTGGAGAGCATGATGAAGTGAAGATTGTAGATCAAGACTCAGAGACCCAGAGCTTGGCTTGTCCCCTGTCTGTGAGGTTTGAGATCCTGAAGTTTGAAGGAAGTTCATGGTACTTTCCTGAGGAAGGCACTATGAATGACTTTCATTCTTTCTTCTCACCTCTTTCTTAAGTATCCAATGATGTTGGAGCCAACTTGTGAGTTTAATTTCTCCTGAGGAGGAATGTAAACTGATCACATGTTGTTGAGCCACATGGGATACAATTCCTAAGTGGAAGCCTCCTAGTACTTTCCTGAGGAAGGTCCTATGGGTCTATTCACTTAGTTCCCTTAGTTTATCTAGGATTTCCTAAGTATCCAATGATGTTGGAGCCAACTTGTGAGTTTAATTTCTCCTGAGGAGGAATGTAAACTGATCACATGTTGTTGAGCCACATGGGATACAATTCCTAAGTGGAAGCCTCCTAGTACTTTCCTGAGGAAGATCCTATGAGTCTATTCACCTAGTTCCACTAGTTCAGATAGGATTTCCTAAATATCCAGTGATGTTGGAGCCTGCTTGTGAGTTTAATTTCTCCTGAGGAGGAATATAAACTGATCACAGTGGTTGAGCCACATAGGATATGACTCCTGAGTATACACCTCCTAGTGCTTTCCTGAGGAAGACACTATGAGTCTGCTTGCTTAGCTCCCTTTCTTTGGTAAGCTTGTTCTGAAGTTTGCAGACTGGGATTGAATTCTCTTGTTTAGGGTTTTGCTTTAGTGCTTAGATTTGATCAGATTTTGTTTTAGGATTAGAGAGTAGATTCTTTCTTTCTCAAGCCTGTGTTTTGGTTGCCTGAGGGCACTTCATTTCTTTTATCTGTTCATTGCTTGATAACATGTTGTTCATTTTCAGTATGATTGCTGTTATTTCATGACTGGCTTGAGGTCGAGACGAGCTTGTGGAGGCTGAAGCCCCACACACATTTCCTCCCTCACTTGCATTGCATGCATTTTACTGTTAAAGCTGATGCTTTTGTCTGTTTTGGTGTATCATTGACATGATCCCTTAGGACTCTCATTTCCTCTGACAAGGATTTGATGATAGACTTTTAGGTTGAAACCTATGCATGACAACATCTAGGAGTTCCCTGTTCAAACCTCGACCATAGGATGAATCCATGGCATGATAACAGTAGGACTTGATAGTCTCCCTCCTAGTTGGGCCTGTTCTTTTCTCATCTCGAAGCAGTTTAAGATACAGTAATCATGAATGATTTCTTTCGTACGTTACGAGCCTTAAGCTATCTGAGGATGGATGATTAGTATGGTACCCTTTGGGTGACATGCGACGCATTCACTCTCAGGTCATAGTCTCTAGTGCGGTTGAGATCGCAAACACAATAAAAAGCACTTCTGTTAGGAGATAACCCGTAGTTTCCCGAACTACGTTTGCTCTGATCTTTCATATCAGATGAAAGTACGTAGGCATAGGATGCGATATCCTAGCGAGCAACCTTTCCCCACCTTAACCCTTCGTAAGCCGAACTACGTTGACTCTGATTTCTCATTCTCTGATGAGAATACGTAGGCATAAAGTGCGACGCTTTGCCGAGTCATTTTTCTTTTCTTTTTCAGCCAGCCTTGATAGGTAGATAGATTATAATCAACCCGTCCAAGTAAACAAACAAGCGAGGATCCCATCGAGTACGATGGACGTGAGGGGTGCTAATACCTTCCCCTTGCGTAACCGACTCCCAAACCCAGACAATGGTTGCGATGACCTTGTCTTACCCTTTATTCGTCAGGTTTTTCCGATCGTTTCCTTTCCCGCTCTGAGGGATAAATAACGAAAGGTGGCGACTCTTCTGTCATGCCGGCACCTTATTTTCGCGCAAGCGACAGCTGGCGACTCTGCTGGGGACTTATAGCATCTAGGGACTTTTCCCATCCCTTATGCTGGAACCGTTTCCCATCCCCTACGCGAGTCAATCCTATCGTTTGTGTGTTTGCTTGTTGGGTTGCGTTTATTTATCGCATCTTTACTTCCCGCATTTTATTTCCCGCATTTTATTTCCAGTTTGATATGATTATCTGTGCTGCTGTGGGAGAGGGATGTTACTGTGAGTGAAAAGCCGGACCTGGGCTTGAGTACACACCTAGATATAGTTGCGGAGAAGTAGTAGACGAACCTGTCTGCTGAGCAGGCACAGTTCCCTACGAAAATCTGCGCTCAGACGAGATTCTTGCAGAGGTGCTCCTTTCCGGTCCTGAGGATCTGAAGGGAGTCCAGACGTGAGGATTGTCGACTCTGGGGACCGATCATTTGGAAGTCAGCTAAGAGAGGCCTCTTCATGACTTGACGATGCCACTCCTTCTGGGAATCGTATCGTCACTCATGAAAGTCTGTGACGCTGACGACCGCATAGGATGCCGTACCTTTGTCCGTGGATTAGGTCCATACCTGTGAGTGGGGTTGGGATATTGCAGGAAACTTTGACCTCCAGACTACCTGGTTTTCTCGACAGTGAATCAGTTACGTTGGTATCAGGGTTCTCAGTATCAGATGTGACTGTTCTTGATAGAGCAAGGGTTTGATCAGAGGATCTTATCATCGGGTGTTTGTCTGTTCTCGATAAGAGCAGGCTTTGATCAGTGTATTATCGTCAGTGGTTTGTTCTGGACGGAGCAGATTTTGAGTGGGGTCTGAAGATCTCATCGGCAGTTGTTGTTTGTTCTTGATAGGGCAGATTTTTGAGTGGGGTTTGAAGATCTCATCAGCAGCTGTGTGTTTGTTCTCGACAAGGCAGATTTTTGATTTGGGGGTCTGAAGACTTCATCACCAGATATTCCTTGATCTTGCATCCGGGGTCTTTATTATCAGGCCTTCGTTCTTGTCAGAGCAGAATTTTGATCTCGATCCTACCAGGTGGTTATTCACAGCCGATCAGATCAGTGGTTTTACACCGGGGTTTCCTTCTCATCAGTGACTGTTGACACCGTATCTCCACAGCAGCCACCTGGATATATTGTTGCATACCTGCATTTTGCATTAGCTTGCATAATCATTCCATTGGCGTGTGTCTGTGACAGGTACCGTTTCCCCGATCCAGGATCTCTCGCCTCTTATTGTGTTACTGCAGCCTTTCTCAGGAAGACTGATGCGTACGAGTTCTCGGTCCTTGATGTGTCGAATCTGACTATTGCTATGTGAGGTTACTATTTCCATGATTGGGCCTGGATTCCTCTCCTTATTATTGCCAACAGGTGCCAGGATCGGGGGATAATCTCTCAAGCACACAGACACACGCATGCATCTGCATAAAACATTTTTGCATGACATACATTCTGTTACCTTTTCCTAACCTTTGATGTTGACAGGTTTTTCAGGTACTCAGGTTCCGAGCTGCTTTCGATCTCCAGGATTGATCAAAGACTCATCCACCGCTACTCAACTCGCGCTAATCAGACGAGAATCATGGACCAGGTACAGTCAGATGTTCAAGAGCTTCATGAACGGATGGATCGTTTTATGGAGCTGATGCAAGTAGTTGCGAATGGGCAAGATCAGCTTCGTACTTTGGTTCAACCTCTCATCTCCAGGGTTGACAGTAATGGAATACTTCACGGCGGGGCCGTGCCCACTCCTCCTCAAAGGGATACTCCACAGAACGTTGTTCCTGCTGCCGGGGGCAACGGCAGTGCTAACGGCAATCTGATGACTAATCTCGGACTCAACGCGGCGGGCGCCGTCAACGGTAGTTTGGGAGCCAATGTTAACATGGGGCCGGTCAACGGCAATGTTGGTGCAGGAAATATGGTGGTGCCTCAACCGTGGCTGGAGGACCATCAGGATGACATATTCTCTCAGAGAGGCGTAGAGGCTGAATTGGCTGCTGAGGCTCGACTCAGGTTCAAGGCGCTGGAAGACAAGATGAGAGATATAGAAAATCAGAACACATTGGGCGTTGACATGGCCAAACTCGGGTTGATTGCTGACTTTAAAGTGCCTCACAAGTTCAAGGTGCCTACCTTTGAGAAGTATAGGGGCACTACTTGTCCCCGTGTTCACCTCCGATCTTATTATAGAAAGATGTCCGCTTATTCTGACGATGAGAAGCTGCTGATGCACTTCTTTCAGGATAGTCTTTCTGGTCCATCGCTCGAATGGTATATGGGTTTGGAGCCCGCTGCTGTGCGCACCTGGAAAGATCTTGCAGAAGCGTTTGTTCTCCACTATCAATATAATAGCGACTTGGCCCCCAATCGAGTTCAGCTTCAGAATCTCTCACAGCGGAACAATGAAAGCTTCAAAGAGTACGCCCAGCGGTGGCGTGAATTGGCTGCTCGGGTTCAACCACCGATGGTTGAGCGTGAGTTGGTACAAATGTTCGTGGCTACCCTTCCTGGAATCTATTATGAAAAGCTGGTCAGTGGCATGTCTGGAACATTCTCGGCCCTCATCACTTTGGGCGAGCATGTTGAGAACGGTATAAAGATCGGAAAAATTCAGGGCGAATCATCCTCAGCTGGAGGAGCTAGCAAGAAACCCTATACTGGCAAGCGTCGAGAGGGAGATGCCAGTGCTGTCACTAATGCTAGGAGAAAGGGCAAGGGCCCTCAGCCTCAGATTGCTAGCATAAACATCCCAGCTGCTCCCCCGCAGCCGCAGCAACAGCCCCAGCAACAGAATAATCAGGGATATAAGAGATATCAGAATCGGGGTCCCCTGGCAAACCGCCATCTTGAAACTCCACCTATGTCATATGCACAGCTTCTGCAAACGTTGCTTCAGCTACAATTGGTTCACAAGAGGACAATGGCTCCCTTAACAGGGGCACCACCACCGGGGTATGATGATAATGCTACTTGTGAATTTCACTCGGGGGCACCTGGCCATACGGTTGAGAATTGTAAAGCTTTTAAGCACAAAGTCCAGGACTTGGTGGACGCCAAGGTTATCAACTTTTCTGACAGCGTGCCCAACGTCACCAAAAATCCAATGCCTCATCATAAGGGGGGCGGAGTAAATGCTGTTATCACTGAGGAGAGTTCAGACTTGCTGACCGATGTCAAAGATTTGAAGACGCCGTTGAGTTTTGTTAAGGCTAAGTTGCTGAAGAAGGGCTTCTTTCCTGGATGTGGAGAGTTATGCATGGCTTGTGCTACACTTCCTGATGGGTGTGAGCAGCTGATCGAAGGTATCCAAAGTCTGATGACCGAGGGTATTTTGCAGTTCAGTCGGAGCGTTGAGAGTGCGTCAGGGGAAGTCGTGCTGAAGCAGGCAGAGGAAGTTGCTACCATTACTATTCCTCGTCACCCTATTACTATTTTCGCGCCCCGTCCGCCTTCTATCACCATCACCAGGGCCGGACCAATCCCATTCGAGAGTACCAATGCCGTTCCATGGCATTATGGCGCCGAAGTTTATTGTAATGGTCAGAAGATAGAGCTTGAGCCGTCCGGATCGACTGCGCAGAATCTTACCGAAGTCAGTGGTATCACTAGAAGCGGAAGAGTATTCGCACCGGCAGAGGTTGCAGCAGAGAAAGTGGTCCGAGCTGACGCTGTGGATAAGGGTAAAGGTAAAGCTGTTGAGGAGGTCCCTGCAGGGGCAGAGAAAGACTTGCTGGTTAAAGATGCTGAAGAGTTCATGCGACTAATCAAGAAGAGTGACTACAAAATTGTAGATCATCTTCATCAGACTCCGTCGAAGATCTCTATTCTTAACTTGTTGCTGTGTTCTGAAGCGCACCGCAACGCGTTACTGAAGGTGTTGAATGCTGCATACGTGCCGCAGGAGATATCAGTGAATCAACTCGAGGAAGTAGTAGCCCATGTCAATGCTGGTAATGGGCTGGGATTTACAGATCTGGAGCTGACTCCTAAGGGAAGAGATCACAATAGCGCCTTGCACGTCTCAATAGAGTGCAGAGGCACGATTATGTCACATGTCCTGGTGGATACGGGCTCCTCGCTTAACGTGCTTCCGAAGAAGGCACTGATGAAGTTGGATACCCGTGGACTGCTGTGCACGCCCAGTGATCTGGTCGTGAAGGCCTTTGACGGAACCAAGCGCCACGTCTTCGGAGAGTTGACCCTGCCAATTCAAGTTGGTCCAGAGACGTTCAATGCGGTTTTCTATATCATGGATATCATGCCCGCCTATAGTTGTCTTTTAGGTCGGCCGTGGATCCATTCTGCTGGTGCCGTAACGTCCACGCTGCATCAGAAGCTTAAATATGCTGTTGGGGGCAGCATAGTGACAGTCTGTGGAGAAGAGGACATCATGGTAAGCCACCTATTGTCCTTTAAATACGTCGAAATGGATGGTGAGATCCATGAGACTCTTTGCCAAGCATTTGAAACCGTCAGGGTGAAGGAGGTAGCTCCCGTTGTTGCAGAGAAGCAAGAGTTGAACCTCTCCTCATTTAAGGAAGCTCGGGCTGTTGTCGAAGCTGGTTCCACCTCAGGCTGGGGGCATGTCTTGGATATACCAATCAAGCAGGATAAGTTTGGATTAGGGTATTCTCCTGGAGCTGAAGCTTCATCTTCTTCTGGCAGTTCGTCTCATGGGAAAGGGCCGATCTTATTCACCAAGGGGGGAGTAATTTTCGAGAGCATCAACGCTGCGTCAGAGGACAGCGGGGACAGTGATTGCGATCTTGACGCCTGGATTCAACCGAGCAAGCCAGGCGAGCGCCTCCACAATTGGACCATCAAGGAGATTATCAAGCTGACAAGTGAAGAGTAATGATTTGCTTTTTACAATCTTTGTACAACCCTATGTCCTGCCCGGGGCATAGTGGTTTTACTGTCAGGGCCTTGTTGGATTATGTGTATGCATTTTGTTAATAAATAAAAGGCGTTGTCTTCGTAATCAAATGTTGTGTTCTCTGTTATTCATGCTTTATGTTTTTTTCGAAAAACAGCAAAATGACAACGAGGTTCGTGCTAACCTGCATATTCTTGCTTTAAACTTAACCCTTGTTATTGCAGGATCCACGTAACAGATGACATCGACTCTTGACCCTCTACGGCTCACTACGACTTTGATTGCCCGATCTATCAAGCCGAGGATGAGATTGATGAAGACGAAGACCTTCCGGAAGAGTTGGCCCGCTTGTTGAGACAAGAGGAGAAGGTTATTCTGCCTCACGAGGAGGATATTGAGATCATAAATCTGGGTTCTGAGGAGCTCGTCAGAAATGTCAGAGTTGGGGCTGCGCTGCAGAATGATGTCAAGCATAGACTGGTCGAGATGCTTCGAGAGTATAGTGACGTCTTTGCTTGGTCATATGAGGATATGCCTGGACTTGACACTGATATCGTGGTTCATCGTTTGCCGTTGCGAGAAGATTGCCCTCCAGTCAAGCAGAAACTCAGGAGGACGAGACCAGACATGGCTGTAAAAATCAAAGAAGAAGTCCAGAAGCAGTTGGACGCAGGATTTCTAGCCGTTACCACTTACCCTCCGTGGGTCGCCAACATAGTGCCTGTACCGAAGAAGGACGGTAAGGTACGCATGTGCGTCGATTATCGGGATTTGAACAGGGCGAGCCCTAAGGATGATTTCCCGTTGCCTCATATCGATGTGTTGGTCGACAATACAGCCCAGTTTTCCGTGTTTTCGTTCATGGATGGCTTCTCCGGTTACAATCAGATTAAGATGGCACCGGAGGACATGGAGAAAACGACGTTTATTACCCCCTGGGGAACATTCTGCTACAAGGTAATGCCCTTCGGTCTGAAGAACGCAGGGGCCACTTACCAGCGAGCAATGGTAACTTTGTTTCATGATATGATTCATCATGAGATCGAGGTCTATGTTGATGACATGATTGCAAAGTCCCAAACGGAGGAGGAGCATCTGGTCAACCTATTGAAGCTGTTTGAAAGGCTTAGGAAGTTCAGGCTGAGGCTGAATCCTAACAAGTGCACTTTCGGAGTGCGGTCCGGAAAGTTATTGGGGTTTATTGTTAGTGAACGAGGTATTGAAGTTGATCCTGCGAAGATAAAAGCTATCCAAGAAATGCCAGCGCCGAAAACAGAAAAAGAAGTTCGTGGTTTCTTGGGCCGAATAAACTACATTGCAAGGTTTATCTCTCAGCTCACGGCCACTTGTGAACCGATGTTCAAGTTGTTAAAGAAAAATCAGGCGATTACTTGGAATGAGGATTGCCAGAAGGCATTCGACCAGATAAAGCAGTATCTTCAAGAACCTCCAATCTTGATACCCCCAGTGGCTGGACGGCCATTAATCATGTACTTGACAGTTCTGGAGAATAGTATGGGGTGTGTTCTCGGTCAGCACGACGAGACGGGCAGAAAAGAGCATGCCATTTATTATTTGAGTAAAAAGTTCACTGAGTGTGAATCTCGATACTCGATGCTGGAGAAGACGTGTTGTGCATTAGCTTGGGCTGCCAAACGTCTACGACAGTATATGCTCAACCACACCACTATGCTCATTTCGAAGATGGATCCGATCAAGTACGTCTTCGAGAAGCAGGCTCTTTCAGGCAGGATTGCCAGATGGCAGATGGTGTTAACAGAATATGATATTCAGTATGTCTCCCAGAAAGCCATCAAGGGAAGCGTATTGTCTGACTACCTTGCCGAACAGCCAATCGAAGACTATCAGCCGATGAAGTTCGAATTCCCTGACGAGGACATTATGTTTCTCAAAGCGAAGGATTGCGATGAGCCATTACCCGATGAGGGGCCGGATAGAAAGTCTCAGTGGAAGTTGATATTCGACGGAGCGGTTAATTCCTATGGAAGTGGTATCGGGGCTATCATCACGACTCCTCACGGATCCCATATCCCGTTTACTGCAAGACTGACGTTTCTAGTTACCAACAACGAAGCCGAGTATGAAGCATGTATTATGGGTCTAGAAGAGGCCATTGATTTGAGAATCAAGAATCTAGACATATATGGTGACTCAACGCTTGTAATCAATCAGATCAAAGGGGAGTGGGAAACTCGTCAAGCGAATCTAGTGCCGTACATGAATTATGCCAGGAGGCTGCTTCCGTTCTTTGACCGAGTAGAACTTCATCATGTACCCCGGGCTGAAAATCAAATGGCTGATGCTTTGGCCACGCTGGCTTCAATGTATAAAGTCAATTATTGGAATGAGGCTCCAAGAATTGTGCTTTCGCGGCTTGATAGACCAGCGTTTGTGTTCACAATCGATAATGCCACTGACGGCAAGCCATGGTTCCACGACATCCAGACCTTCCTTATGACCAAGGAGTATCCTGCGGGTGCGTCAACCCAGGATAAGAAGACTCTGAGGAGGTTATCTGGAAACTTTTACCTCAACCCTGATGGAGTGCTGTATAAGAGAAACCACGATCTCGTGCTACTCAGATGTGTGGATGAGAAAGAAGCAAGTATGCTCATGGAAGAAGTCCATGAGGGCACATTTGGTACGCACGCCGGTGGGCATGCCATGACAAGAAAGATCCTAAGAGCGGGATATTACTGGTTGACTATGGAGTCGGATTGCTTCAGATTCGCAAAGAAATGTCACAAATGCCAAATTTATGCTGATAAAGTTCATGTGCCGCCGTGCCCATTGAATGTCATGTCCTCCCCTTGGCCGTTCTCCATGTGGGGCATCGACATGATAGGCAAGATCGAGCCCACTGCATCCAATGGTCATCGTTTTATCCTGGTAGCTATCGACTACTTCACCAAATGGGTGGAGGCAGCCTCGTACGCTAATGTGACCAAGCAGGTGGTAGCTAAATTCATAAAGAGGGACATCATCTGTCGCTATGGAATTCCCGAGCGGATCATTACTGATAATGGTTCGAATTTGAATAATAAGATGATGAAGGAGCTGTGCCAGAGCTTCAAGATCGAACACCACAATTCATCTCCTTACCGGCCGAAGATGAATGGCGCTGTTGAAGCGGCCAACAAGAACATCAAGAAGATTGTTCAGAAGATGGTTGTGACGTATAAAGATTGGCACGAGGTGCTGCCGTTTGCCTTGCACGGTTATCGTACGACGGTGCGTACGTCGACCGGGGCAACTCCCTTCTCTTTGGTGTACGGTATGGAAGCTGTCCTGCCGTTAGAAGTGGAGATTCCCTCTTTACGAGTTTTGGTTGATGTGAAACTTGATGAGGCAGAATGGATTACGAATCGCTTGAACCAACTCAGCCTGATGGACGAGAAGAGGTTAGCATCGATTGCATTTGGTCGCCTATACCAAAGCCGAATGAAGAAAGCTTATGATAAGAAGGTGCGTCCTAGAAGCTTTCAGATGGGTGATCTCGTCCTGAAGAAGATTCTTCCGCCACACTCCGATCACCGGGGCAAGTGGACTCCGAATTACGAAGGGCCGTATGTCGTCAGCAAGGTCTTCTCAGGAGGAGCTTTGTTGTTATCCACGATGGATGGTGAAGATTTTGCATCCCCGGTGAACGCGGACGCAGTTAAAAAATACTTTGCTTGAAAGAGACCCGCTGGACAAAAAAAAGAAAGAGTCCAGGCAAAAAAGGGGCATCCCGGCGAACCAAAAACAGAATAAAAGGTTCGGGCAAAAATTAGGGATATATTGAAAAAAGGTACACCCGCGGAGTCGAAAACCTACACTGGGCGGCTTCGGCAAAAAAGGGTATCCCGGTGAACCGAAAACCCGTGAAGGGCGGTTCACGCAAAAGTTAGGGATTTGAATAAGCAAATGACTGCGTTCTGCGTACGGACTTTCATTGTTTAGTGGTTCGGAAGACCTGAGGGCCGTTTATCTGAATCAATCTCTTCCGAAGTTGAAGCGTCGGAGAAGTATCGAAGTCGAGTGGGTCTTAGAGGGATCAACTCATGGTGTTCGTCTACGCCTCGATTGCCGACATTTGTATATACTGATGTATATTTATGTTTTCCTTTTTGCGCGGCTTCCTCATTCCAGGAGCTTGCCTCTGTTGTAAAACATTTTTGCCCGTTCAGGGGTTCATCATCAATAAAATGCACATTATTCAGCAATCCTACTTGACTGTTTAGCATTTATCTGTTTTGTTTGCGAATGAAAACGCCGATGTTTTTTGATAAAATGTGCATACATAAACCTGCGGGCCTAGGCCCATTGATTGTTGAAATAACTAATTAACTGAATATTGTCACGAGATAATAACCTGGATAGGCCCCTTTGAGGAGGGTATCTTGTCTGTTTGTTTGTGTTGTTGCAGGTGTAGCACTTGCCAGAAGATGTGTCGTGCGTATCCCCGAAGCAGGAGGAGCCCTCCCTCTCCAGCAGAGTTCAGTAGTCTCTTCTCCGCAGAATCTAAATGCAAGATGGTGAGCATTGATATGTCTTCCCCAGGTAGAGGTGATTCTCTTCCCCAAGCAGACGCATCCTGAAGGAACGTCACCTCATCAGCTGAGCCAAGCACCGAAGAATGATGTCGTCTCTCCCCAGCACCGGGTCACAAGTGCAGATTTCAGAGAAGTGCTCGGGTGCCGAGGCTCGTATTTTCCCCAGTAAAGTCGCCGAAGCAGGAAGTCCCCCGCACCGGGTCACAAGTGCAGGTTTCGCAGGAGGTTGTTCGTTAGCCGAAGGATGCAGTAACTGATGGTGCCAGACTAAGGTCCCCAGCGGAATTGAGATTCCCCACCAGATCCGTTTTCTCTCCTAAAGTTGGATGATTCTCTCTTCCCCAGTGGAGTATTGGAACGGCTGATGTTGTATTCCCCGGCAGAGTTGTACTCACCCCCGAAGGCAGAGGGTCCTTTCTTCCCCGGCGAAATTGAAATTCCGCACCAGGGTCGTACTCTCTAGTGAAGTAGAATGAGTTCCCTCCCCGGCTGAGTCCGCAGAAAAGCAGAATCCTTGGAAGTTGATCAGATCATGATCAATTTTCCCCAGCCAAGCGTGGGGCAGCTAGTGTTGTGTTTCCCCAGAATCGCACTCTCTCCATCGAAGCAGAATGATTTCTCCTTCCTCAGCCGAGTTTGCAGACGTCCAAGAGAGTCGAGTCCTTGGAAGTTGATCAAATCGTGATTGGTTTGTCCCCAGTGGAGTGTTGCAGCTGAAGTTGTTTCCCCACAGAGTGGTCCTCCCCAGAAGAGTAGCCGAGACGGCCGCGCAGTTCATTCTCGCGATTGATATCAGCAGATCCAAGTTCTCGTAGAGCTTCGTCCCCTGCAGCAGTCAGCTGAAGTTGTTCCCCTGCAGTAGTTCGCGGAAGGTCAATTCCCCGGGCAGAGCCTGATTGATATTGGCGTGTTCACGTTCTCCTCAGCAGGATGATTCCTCTACCTGAGTGATTCTTTCTCCTTGACAGGAGGATTTCCCCCTTCGGCATTTATTTTGCTGATGGGATCGCATCATTGCGCATGACTGCATAGCATTTAACGCTGCATAGCATTGCGCATGATTGCATGACATGTAGCATAAACGCATATCATGCCCATTGTGTGGGGCATGGCGCAGAAGCATATGCACCATAAGCATGATCTAGGTCATTATCATTCTTACCTTACAGGTGTACCACCAAAAGACCGGTTGCTCAGGACGATTCTCGATGTTCTCCCCAGCAAGGTCGCTCTTGAGATGATTCTTAAAGACCCCGGTGTAATCCCCACGGTCGCTCGCTCAAGATGATTTTTGAGATCCCCAGCGAAGTTTTCAGTTCAAAACGACCCTTGAACTCCTCAGCAGGGTCGTTTGCTTAAGGTGATACTTGAGCTCCCCAATAGCGTCCCCAGCAAGAGTTGCCCAGGAAGATTCCTGGGATACCCAACAGAATGTTTGCTCCAGAAAGGTTATCAGTTCAGGACGATTCTTGAAGATGCCCGACGGATCTGTTTGGTCAAGATGATTCTTGAAGTCCTCAGCGGTGTGATATGTATGCTCCAGCAATGATGTCTAATCTGAAGATGGATTTCGTAAGCGCCTGAAGGCGATATCATAAGGTTCCTGTGAGTTCAGATTTCCGGGTTGATGAATCAACGGGTGGCTGAAGACAAGGTTCCAGAGTTTGTAGATACAACAAAGTGATTCGTGTGGGTCTGAAGACCGAGTCAGTTATCCTGAGGTGATGATTGATTGCGATCAAGTGAATGATGTGTCTTCTGATTGAAGTCGAAGATGTTTCTCCAGCGGTGACGCAGGGTACTTCGATCGTCCGACGGTGATGTCAGGTTTAGTTCTCCAGCGGTGACGCAGGGTACTTCGATCGTCCGACGGTGATGTCAGGTTTAGTTCTCCAGCGGTGACGCAGGGTACTTCGATCGTCCGACGGTGATGTCAGGTTTAGTTCTCCAACGGTGACGCAGGGTACTTCGATCGTCCGACGGTGATGTCAGGTTTAGTTCTCCAGCGGTGACGCAGGGTACTTCGATCGTCCGACGGTGATGTCAGGTTTAGTTCTCCAGCGGTGACGCAGGGTATTCCGATCGTCCGACGGTGATGTCAGGTTTAGTTCTCCAGCGGTGACGCAGGGTACTTCGATCGTCCGACGGTGATGTCAGGTTTAGTTCTCCAGCGGTGACGTAGGGTGCTTCGATCGTCCGACGGTGATGTCAGGTTTAGTTCTCCAGCGGTGACGCAGGGTGCTTCGATCGTCCGACGGTGATGTCAGATTTGGTTCTCCAGCGGTAATGTTGGGTATTTTGATTGTCTGACGGTGATGCCAGGTTGACATTTCTCCAGCTAGTTGTTGAGCAGCCAGTGTTGTAGTATTCGAAGATTTGTTCCCCGCAGAGTACTGTGTGCTCGTGCAGTTGGCAAATTTTCGGGTTTACCGGTATTCAATCGTCTCGCACCTTGATTGGGTAAGAGCCGTTCGCTTCTCACCCAGTCAGGTTCAAGCCGTTTGAATAGGGGCAGCTGTTGCACCCCAAAATTTGACCAACAATTATTTATTCATTGAGTGTTTGAAAGTTGATACCTTCATCAGAAAGTTCAAGAGATCCTCAGAGAAGTGGATTGAAACCAGGGTTGTGTGCTTCATAGCTTGAGAATTGTGGGAGCTCCTCAGATGATTCTGATACTTTGAGAATGAACTTGATGTTTTGAGAAAGCCTATGAGATGTCTTGATAGCCTTCATGAAGCCCAGAGAAGTCATTATGCAAGAGTTCAGAAGATTCAACCATGAATGACAGAATTAGGGTTTTGACTGGGTCAACCCTAGGATAACTGAAGATTTGGGAAAGGTTGAGACCCAATCCAAGGGCCATGAGATCATGGAATGATGCATAGAGATGATATAAAGATTATTCCTAGGCCAACTCATCATGAGTGAGGAGTTTGAGAAGTTTCAAGTCAGGGTCCCCAAGGATTGTCAGTGAAAAAACCCTAATTTGATCCCTATCTTCCAGGCAGTTTTAGCTCAAGATGTGATTGATATCTCACCTTCCCCATAACATGAATGTTGTAGATCTTGTTCTAAGCTTTAATTTGAGTGGTGGAAGTCCTTGATAGGAGTTACAGAGCTCAAGTTATGGTTTTGACAAATTACAGGTCAGCAGAGGTGTGTGAATCTGGGTCCTTGAAAGTCACCCAACTTGCAGACAACTTTTGCCCTAGTAGGATGATTCCTATGACTTCTTGGTCAACATGAATATTGAAGAAAATCTTCTTAGCTTTAATTTGAGTGGTAGAAGTCCTTGATAGGATTCATGGAACTCAACTTATGGTTTGAACAAGACAGGGGTATTTTGGTCATTTGTCAGTTATAGGTCATTTTAGCCAATGCCTAAAACTCCTATTTCCAAGCCTCAAATGGAAAAACTAAAAACATGAAAGTTGTTCAAAATGTGATTTTAAGTCTAGAAAGAAGGTCACAAATTGTTGGAAAAGCTCATAGCATGAAGTTACATGATTGGTCAAAAATGAACTAAAAATGGCATATAAGTTTGAAAAGTTGAATTTGAAAATTGGTTTGGAAGATCCACAAATCCAAAATAGGTCATCCAATATATCATTTTGATTGGAAACATCACTTTGAGAACATTGGTTTAAATAGAATTTTGAATTGAGGCTCCAAAATGGGACTTACTTTGAAAAATCATTGCTTGCATATTAAGGTACCATAGTAGAATGCAAGGGAAGTGCAAGGAATCAGCATGTGAGCTCATATTCTCTTCAATAACTCATGGAATGAGAATTTCAGAAGTGTCTAAGGAGGGATTAAAGGAGATATCATGAGATAGTAAAATGCCATAACATGAGATATACTTGAAGTTTCTAGAAGTCTCCAAGATCATTCCAAAAGCTTCTAGACCATTCCATCCATTCTCTATATATTGAGGTGAGTCCATTATGGCAAGGGGTTGGTGACTCTAGAGTGAAAAAGTGGAGAATTTCTTGGTAGCTTCAAGTGCAAGTAAGAAGGCAATTGCTCATACAGCTGCAAATCAACTCATTCTTCTTCTCCATTCCTGATCCTGTGAGCTGGGTGAGTGTATACAAGAAGGTTCAGAGGTTCATCCATGGAGATTTGATGGTGTATCATTGAAGTTGCAAGAATCCATATCAGAACTGGACCTCATAATACAAGCTCTCTCCCTCAAGTTTTTTGCATACAGAAAGATCTACATATCACAAGGATCAATTGTGAAGCATTGCAAGCCTTGGAGTGCAAGAATTCATAGCTGTTTCATCAAGAACTCAAGGTATGAAGTTTCACTCGAGCACTCTTATTTATGCCATGTTAGTGTATGTTTTTAGTTTAGAAATGTTAGGTTAGGATGATAGATCATGTATGAGAACTGTTGGAACCATTAGTGCATGTTAGGGTTAGGGCAGTGAATTTATCTTGGCATAGAACTCTTGATTTAGGGCGCTACAATCCTGGTTATTGTGTTTAGATTACTCAGCATGGCGTATAGATTACAATAGGGTAGGTTTTAGCAAGCTTCCTTGGTATCCATCTCAGGCACGATTCATGGTGCCCAGAACTTCTTGTTATCGGGTTTGGTTGTAGAAGGATTTTCTGGAGGAACTGAGCCCATGATCTTGTAGAGGGCATTGAGAGGAATGATTTTGCTCTTTGGATCGGGGTGATTGGTTGAGGGACGAGTGAGAACGAGCTGCTAGAACTTTGGTGCATGGAGGAAGGGTTTTCTGCAAAACCCTAGAATCGTTTGGGACGATGAAGGTGGTCCGTTGGATTAGTCCCCAAGTTTGACAATTTAATCCCATCGCACGGCCCAGATTAATTCACGAAACGGAGGGAAAAATTTAAAAATGAAACGCGGCGTTTTGTTTAGTAACGCGCTTGGGCTTGCATGCTTCTCTTCGCATCCCCCTTTTATCTGGCCCAACTAATTTGAACTAACGCGCCTTCCTATTTCCACCCCCCTCCCTTTTAATTGTTTTAAATTCTTTTTATTTCTTTTAATATTTTCTTGTCTTTAAAAATTCATAAATAAATGAAAAATAACTCTTTTTTGTCCATTCTTTTTTCTATGTTGAGATAATTTTGTGTAGAAAAATATAAAAATAAAAATGGAATTTTATTTTTAATGTAGAATTTTTAGTGGTATTTTCTTTAATATAGTGTATTTTCTTTCTTTTAGTTGATACATGATTTTGCAAGAATTGTTTTAGGACCCTCCTTTAGTCTTTTTAATCCATTATTTTTTGTGTAATTAGATGATGAATCATAGTTCCCCATAGGATTTATTCTAGAATTTTAGAATTAAATTTTGATTAGCTTAATTAGGGTAGATTTAGGGTATCCTAATTAGGGTTTAGGTTGTGCTTAGGTGAGGAATTCATTTTCTTTAGATAGTTTTGTCTTGATTTTTGGGTAGAGGCCCATGTAGATGTTATGGGTAGATGTTGTAGACCCTTGTGAATAATTGTTAGATTTTTCTCCCTTGGTTTAGTATTTTTAGGTATTTTCTGAAGTTGCCTGATGATTTTGTCTGCCCTGTGGTTATCTGTTCATCTATGGGGTTTGTTTTGGGGAATTTGTTGTGGGGTTTGTGTTGTCTTGAAGACCTTGTTGGAGAGCATGATGAAGTGAAGATTGTAGATCAAGACTCAGAGACCCAGAGCTTGGCTTGTCCCCTGTCTGTGAGGTTTGAGATCCTGAAGTTTGAAGGAAGTTCATGGTACTTTCCTGAGGAAGGCACTATGAATGACTTTCATTCTTTCTTCTCACCTCTTTCTTAAGTATCCAATGATGTTGGAGCCAACTTGTGAGTTTAATTTCTCCTGAGGAGGAATGTAAACTGATCACATGTTGTTGAGCCACATGGGATACAATTCCTAAGTGGAAGCCTCCTAGTACTTTCCTGAGGAAGGTCCTATGGGTCTATTCACTTAGTTCCCTTAGTTTATCTAGGATTTCCTAAGTATCCAATGATGTTGGAGCCAACTTGTGAGTTTAATTTCTCCTGAGGAGGAATGTAAACTGATCACATGTTGTTGAGCCACATGGGATACAATTCCTAAGTGGAAGCCTCCTAGTACTTTCCTGAGGAAGGTCCTATGAGTCTATTCACCTAGTTCCACTAGTTCAGATAGGATTTCCTAAATATCCAGTGATGTTGGAGCCTGCTTGTGAGTTTAATTTCTCCTGAGGAGGAATATAAACTGATCACAGTGGTTGAGCCACATAGGATATGACTCCTGAGTATACACCTCCTAGTGCTTTCCTGAGGAAGACACTATGAGTCTGCTTGCTTAGCTCCCTTTCTTTGGTAAGCTTGTTCTGAAGCTTGCAGACTGGGATTGAATTCTCTTGTTTAGGGTTTTGCTTTAGTTCTTAGATTTGATCAGATTTTGTTTTAGGATTAGAGAGTAGATTCTTTCTTTCTCAAGCCTGTGTTTTGGTTGCCTGAGGGCACTTCATTTCTTTTATCTGTTCATTGCTTGATAGCATGTTGTTCATTTTCAGTATGATTGCTGTTATTTCATGACTGGCTTGAGGTCGAGACGAGCTTGTGGAGGCTGAAGCCCCACACACATTTCCTCCCTCACTTGCATTGCATGCATTTTACTGTTAAAGCTGATGCTTTTGTCTGTTTTGGTGTATCATTGACATGATCCCTTAGGACTCTCATTTCCTCTGACAAGGATTTGATGATAGACTTTTAGGTTGAAACCTATGCATGACAACATCTAGGAGTTCCCTGTTCAAACCTCGACCATAGGATGAATCCATGGCATGATAACAGTAGGACTTGATAGTCTCCCTCCTAGTTGGGCCTGTTCTTTTCTCATCTCGAAGCAGTTTAAGATACAGTAATCATGAATGATTTCTTTCGTACTATACGAGCCTTAAGCTATCTGAGGATGGATGATTAGTATGGTACCCTTTGGGTGACATGCGACGCATTCACTCTCAGGTCATAGTCTCTAGTGCGGTTGAGATCGCAAACACAATAAAAAGCACTTTTGTTAGGAGATAACCCGTAGTTTCCCGAACTACGTTTGCTCTGATCTTTCATACCAGATGAAAGTACGTAGGCATAGGATGCGATATCCTAGCGAGCAACCTTTCCCCACCTTAACCCTTCGTAAGCCGAACTACGTTGACTCTGATTTCTCATTCTCTGATGAGAATACGTAGGCATAAAGTGCGACGCTTTGCCGAGTCATTTTTCTTTTCTTTTTCAGCCAGCCTTGATAGGTAGATAGATTATAATCAACCCGTCCAAGTAAACAAACAAGCGAGGATCCCATCGAGTACGATGGACGTGAGGGGTGCTAATACCTTCCCCTTGCGTAACCGACTCTCGAACCCAGACAATGGTTGCGATGACCTTGTCTTACCCTTTATTCGTCAGGTTTTTCCGATCGTTTCCTTTCCCGCTCTGAGGGATAAATAACGAAAGGTGGCGACTCTTCTGTCATGCCGGCACCTTATTTTCGCGCAAGCGACAGTGGCGCACCTGTCAATGGAGCCAAAGTTCTCTTCTGTATTAACTGCAACTGTAATAAGTGTTGAAGTAGTTGAGAATACGGCACCGGAGGCGCGTCAAACTGTCTATTTACTGCTCTGCCCCGATCCTGAAAACTTCGAGGAGCATAATTTTGTTGGTTCTGTTGTGGTTGTTGCTGTTGTTGTTGTTGTTGCGGTACCGCAGGTATTGTGATACTTACAACGTGCTGTTGTTGACGGTATTGTTGACGCTGATTTCTATTCCTTCCCCTGGAACTGGACACTGTGTTAGTTTCTCCTTCTCGTTTTTTGTTACCAAAAACCTTTCTATTTCCTCCTCCTACTGAGGCCCCTTCGCCAGCTTGAATCTTTCCTAGCTTAATTCCTTTCTCGACCCTCTCCCCAGTAATAATCAGATCAGAAAAGCTTCCAAACATATTACCGATTAGATTCTCATAGTATACACCGGGTAACGTGGCAACAAACATATTAGTTAACTCCCTCTCTACCATGGGAGGCTGCACCCTAGCTGCCAGCTCACGCCACCTCTAGAGGTATTCCTTGAAGCATTCACCATCTTCTGAGACAGATTCTGCAATTGGACCCTGTTAGGCATAAGGTCGCTATTATACTGATAGTGCTTAACAAAGGCCTCAGCCAAATCCCTCCAGCATCGGATATTGACTGGATCCAAGCTCATGTACCATTCAAGAGAGGGCCCAAAAAGGTTGTCCTGGAAAAAATGCATCAGTAATTTTTCATCATCTGAGTAAGCAGACATCTTACGATAGTGCGAACGTAGATGAACCCTAGGACAAGTAGTGCCTTTATATTTGTCAAAATCAGGAACTTTGAATTTCAAAGGTACTTTCAAGTTTGGGATCAGCCCCAAATTAGCCATGTCCAATCCCATAGAGTTCTGATTCTTAAAGCTCCACATCTTCTCTTCAATCAGCTTAAACCTCTTATCTGCCTCAGACGGCAGCCCAACAACAATATCTCGCATAGAGAAAACATCTTCCTGCTGATCTTCATTTCACTGAGGAATATTGTTACCATGTGCAGCATACGTCATTTCAGGCATAAGGATTCCACCTACATTACCTCCGCCCGGAGGGATCACAACTGGAGGAATAACATTAGCATATGGCGTGCCACCATCATTACGAGGAGGATTAGCAACATCTCCTCCGTGAAGTACACCATTACCATCAACTCTTGCAATTAGTGGTTGCACCAGAGTCCTCAGTTGCTCTTGACCGTTTGCCACACCCTGCATCAAATCCATAAATTGGGCCATCCTGTCCCGAAGTTCTTGCATCTCAGCTTGCATCTGCTCCATGACTTTGCGTTGATTCCCACTAGTGACATACCGGTGAATAGTCTGATGTTCAATCCTGAAACAAACTAACAAACCACGAAAATAAGGTTAACGGTCCCGGTGCACCTGCGATGCAAAAATGCAGAATGATGTAGTATGCAGACATGTATATATGCATTAGGGATATTTCCCCCTCAATTCCCATTCCAAGAGCACAACACGTCAATGGAGAGCTAACAGATAAGCAACAAGCACTCTTCTCATAAATAAAATGAGATCCAAGAGTCAGATACAGAGCAATACAATCAGAATGACCCTAGCCAACAGGTCTGGTGAGGGTCAATACATATACATCATAACAACAGACTGAAAAGAAAAAACAATCAAGTACGACAACTAGACTGAAAATCCTCTAACCGCTCCTTCTTCTCTGGATGGTCTGGCCTGATAAGCAACCCTCGAATAAGAAGCTCTCTTCGGCTAATAGTAGTCTGCAAATCCTGGGCATAATCCTCCCAGGCGCCTTCACCGAAAGCCTCCTCAAGCTTACACCTCTTCGTATCAGCTCTAGACTTGTAATCATTCAATGTTGCAAGCGCTTCGTTCAGTCTACAATATTGTCACATCGAAGCGAAGCTTCAGTTGCAATCTTCTCATCCTTCACTTGGAGTTGAGCTTTCAACTTGACAATCTGTTGCTTGAGTACCTCTTCCCACTCTTTGTTATTGGTGAGGGTAGCATTTCACTGATCACTGAATCTGGAAATCTCTAAATAAGTTCTATCCAATTCCTTCTTCTTAGAAGTAAGGACATCACTAACAACGTTCAAATCTAAACCCAGACGCTCACGGGCGCGAATCTCTTTGGTAAGATCTGCACCCAGTTTGTTGACCAGCTCAGTTTCCCTCTTGCAGGAATGAGTATCTTCAATCTTTTCACTTCGGAGTTGAATAATCTCTTTCTCCAACTTTTCATTTGCCTTATGCAACTCTTCTTTCTCAGACTACCACTGATTATACCTCTGAATATCAACAGTAGTGGGCTCCTCAACCATTAGAGGATATAGAGGCTCAATAAATGGAAAATGCATCAACACCTTCTCAGCTCTTTCCTGGATCCAGGTCACATAAGGGTCGTAAGCTCGACTGTTACTCTTCCCCAAAGACGCTTTCCCTTTGCGATGAATTTTGTTCCAAGCCTTCTCAACTCCAGCCAAAGTTTCATGCTCTAACAACCCAGTGAGATACAGAGATTCATGTGTCTCCTTTTCTCTCGGAGGCTCTCTCAAGGCATACCGAAACTGTCTTACTGCAAGGGATGGGTTATAGTTAATGGATCCTTTTTTCCGACCAACGGGACATTATGAAAACCACCGCAACTGTAAATAATCTTCGTACCCAGCATGTCTCTATCAAACTAGATGATATTCTCAGATGTCAATCCCATCAATCTCTCTGACCACTCTAGGGTACCTGCAGTATCAATGAAAGGACCGGTCTTGGGAAGATGACTCATAAACCACCTTTACAACAAAGGTACACAACAAGATACGTTCTTCCCTCTCCGATTCTCATTCTTGTAGTGCACAGAATGATAGACGTCGCCTAAAAGCGTAGGTACTGGATTCCCTGAAGCAAAAATGTGAAAGGCATCCATATCCACAAAATTTGGAATATTAGGAAACAGTATGATACCATAAATGCACAGTGCCAGGATAACATTAAACATAACCCAACAACCTTCCTTCGCAAAGTGTCGAGCTTTGGCAACCAGAAAAGGTAGAGGAAAACCAGGCATGCCATTTCTCTTGACCAACTTCCCTTGTAGCTCAGAGGCATCCTAATGAAGGGAACCAGCAAGCTTAACCAAATCAGGCTCAGCATCAGTGTGATAGAATGGCATCTGGTCCAGGATAGGCACTCCAAGTAGCACATAGAACTCCTCTAGAGTAGGCAATAATACATAACCTGGAAAAGTGAAACACCGGAGCTGGGAATCATAAAACTGCAGCATAGTATGGGGACCACCCAACTCATAAATAGAGGGCTTGCAGACACAAGTCAAAAGCTTCCCATATGATTGTTTGAAATCCTCCATCACCTTCCTGTCAGCCATGGAAATCAAACTCAGCAAAGATCCAATGTCTGGAGTAAGGAACTTATAAACTACTATCTTCTTCAGGCTAGGCTCCATGTCAACAAAGAGAAATAAGATCACTAAAATCGAAGGGAAAACATGCACTTGCAACATAAGTACATGTCAATGCTAATATGCAGATGAAAAATGCATATGCAAATGCAACAGGGGATCAAGGCTGATGCGCTGTTGATTGAGAAGAAACAACACTCCGTTTTGGAAAGAATATAGCACCATCATAAGGACTCACTGTATCAAAACACAGGTTTACACTGACAAAAACTAGGTAGGTTGGAGGTCAAAGTTTCCTGCATAACCCACCCACTCACAGGTATGGACCTATCTCTGATAAGGTTCGACATCATATGCGGTCATCAGCGTCACAGACTTTCGAGAAACGATGATGCGTTCACCGTTTCCGGTTTGGCATCATAGTCTAACGAAGCGGCCTCACTTAACTGACTCCCAAATAATCGGTCCCCAGAGTCGACAACCCTCAGATGCAACAACCTATCAACTATCTGAAACGGATTGGAAAGGAAGTCATCAAAGAGAATCTCGTCTGAGTGCAGATTTCGTGGGAACTAGTGCATGCCAAACATACAGGTTCACCACTACTTTCCGCTTCTAATGTTATGGTCGTACTCAAGCTTGGGTCTGGCTTATCTCACAGTGGTACATTCCCACCCAACAGCACATCACAATGATAATATACAATGCTGGAAAGTAAAGTACGAATGCAATAAAATACAACACATATATACACACCAAGAGATAAATGCACAAGCTATAGGATTGACTCACATAGGGGATGGGAATAGTCCTCAGCAGATTCGCCAGCTGTCGCATCGCTGCGAAGAGGGGCCGGATAAGACAAAAGATTCGCTACCATTTGTTATTTATCCCAGAAGAGGGAAAAGAAACAATCAGAGAAAACCTAATGAAAAGGGAAAAGACAGGTCATCGCAACCAAATCTTGGGTTCGGGAGTCGGTTATGCAAGGGGAAGGTATTAGCACCTCTCACGTCTGTCGTACTCGACGGGATCCATGCTTGTTGTCTATCTAAAGGGTGTTAATCTATCTAACCTACAGGCCACATGGACAAAAGAAACGAAAAGAGACTCGATAGAGCATCGCCACTCTATGCCTACATACTCCCTCGTGCAATGAGAAAGTCAGAGTCAACGAAGTTCGGAAAACTACGGGTGAAAGTGGGGGAAGGTTGCTCGCCAAGACATCGTCGTCTTGTGCCTACGTATCCTTTTCTGGTACGAGAAATCATAACAAACGTAGTTCGGGCTAACAAGACCACAGGTTGGTTCAAGTGTTTTTCCCGAGTAGGGTTAAAACTTAGTTCTAGCAGTTAGGTGTATGCAACTCGACCATTGGAGACTTAGGCATTACCTGTTTGCGGTAGAACCAAGAGTTAACAAAACTCTCCTTATGAAAAAGGTTTCCAAATTAAATCCTGAAGGATAAAAAGATTTGATGTTTGTTTTGTGTTTTTAAGAGAAGAAGTGAATTGAATTTGATTTGTAATTCATGTTGTACTAAAGACTAGACTTAGGAGCGAATGTGTCGCATATCGTCCAAAGGACATACGCTAAACACTCTAGACAATTGAGAGAAGGCCCCCCAATCATCATTTCCCAAATACTTAAGGCTCGTACCGTACAACATTCATTATCCATTATTAAGTGTCTTGAAGAAGTTTGAAGATGAGAAGAGAGACACAACTCTAAAGGGAGACTAAGACTCAACCTAATATTCTCACGCAAAGTATACATATGATTGGGATGAAAAGGGAATGCTACCTAATGTTATCATACATGGGTTGAATCCAAATGTCTATCATAATCCATCTTGAATAAGAGAGATTAGAGATCCTAAGGGAACATGGCAAAGGAAGACAAAAGAAGAAGGAGAAGAAAGCATAAGTGAAAGAAGAAAGAATGCAAACATGTAATGTACAAACAAGGATGAAGAAAAGAGGGAGGAACAAAGTGTGGGGAAGTAGCCACCACAAGCACATCTCAACCTAATGCATGCAAATGAGAATGCAAAACAAAAGAAGAATGCAAGGAAAGAAATTAAACAAGCACACACAAAAGTGGGATGAAGTGGGAGAAAAATGAATTCCTACAACCACTTGTCATCAACCACAAGCCCAAAGGCAAACCAAAAAGGAAATAGAAGAAGGCATAATCATAATGGGAATGGGAGATAAGATGAGGACAGAAAGGAAATCATAGAAGCCACTCAACCATAAGCACCACAAGGATTATGCAAAAGAAAGCACAAAATTCCTCCAAATGAATCACCATTCATGATATGTTCAAAGTACCTCCAAAGGAGGGACCAAACCATATTAAATGGGGTTCAATGGTCCTTGGATAGAGGTAATAACAAGGGAAGAGAGTACACAAAGCAAAGAAGAACACACATCAAAGAAAGTTGCAAGAATAGGCATGGCAAAGGACCTAAGTCCTAAACACTTTCAACATTTGAAACCAAAAGGAAGGCCTACAAAGAATGCAACTCACAACCAAAACCAAACACGTGTATGACCTAAAAATTAACCACCAACCACTTCATCATGTTAGAAATGATAATCAAAAATATTTTGGAGCATTTGAGATCCACAAGGGTCATTTACCATCAAAACTAGGTCAAGTGTGTGTGTGAACCATCCTTAGGGATAGCTTGACTTGCAAGCTGCTCCAAAAATAGGAAAATGGCTCAAATAAATTGAAATAAAATCTCAAAAGCACATCAAAATATAGGAAACCAGGGGCCAAGAGCACACAACCAATGTCCATTCAAAACATCACAAAAGAATTTGATTCACAAGGGTGCACCATTTTGAAGGAGGGTTGTCGAGGGTCAAAGAAATGATCATAAAAGTCAAACCAAAAATGCTCAAACCTTGACCAAAATTATCCTCAGAGACACTTCAACTCATCAACAACATGAGGAAGAGGTCTCATTCCTTGGATATAAAAATTGGTCGAGAAACAAAGCAAAAACAAATGAATACACATGAATAATCAATTTAAAAACCTCTCCAATCATTAAAACGGAAACAGAAAACAAATAAAATAAAATAAAAAATTAAAGCAAGCACGTTGCAAATAGCAAGATATTCAGTTCAATCCATTGGGCCTTAATTGGAAAGGGGTGAAAATAACAAGACTAGCCCAGAATAAATGAAATCAGCTCAATTAGTGAAACGCACCGTTTCACTAATTAACGTGGTTGGTCAACAGATCCACACAAGCAAGTCAAGGCCATCACCACCGCTCATCTGGCATGTGTTGCACCCTAAAATTTGCCCAACCTTATTCATTGGTTTATGTTTTAATATCATTAGCATTTGCATATAGAGTCATGTACATAGACTAACCATCTGCATAGCATAAGCATAGCAAGTCAATTCAACAGGGGACCAATCATTATTCTCATCTCTAGAAGCCTATCAAGAGGCTAATATCCCAATTCAATCTCATTCAAGTCATCAGGAAAGAATTTGAAAGCAAAGAGTTCAGCAGATCAAGCCTTGAGTCCATCTCCTAGTTGAGGGTATCTGAGGATCAACAAGAGGATTGTGAGCTGTGAATTGAAGGCATGGAGAGTATCTAGACATTATGAGAGACTTATAAAGTCATTTGGAGAAGGAGACAAGTCATTGATGAAAGCACAAGAGCTATAACTGAAGGCAGTCAACTAGGGTTTCATCTGGGTCAACCCTAGGTCAACCCTAGGTCAATTGACTGATTTAAGGGGTGTTCAAGTCTAGTGGAGAGATGTGGGGTTCATCATGGGACATATGAAGAAGGATATGGAGATATGCCAAGGAGAATTCAAGAGGAATCAAGGAGAAGAGGAGTTTCTAAATTAGGGTTTCTGTGTAAAATCCCCTAGTTTAGGTCAAATTTCCAAGCAAGATAAGTCAAAATGCTAGCTTCAAATGGCTTCTTGGCCAACATGAAACTTGTAGAGGATCTCAATACCTTTAATTTGAGTGGTAGAAGACATCAAGGAGATTTATAGAACTCAAGTTATGGTCCTTGCAAGTTACAGGTCATCTGAGGTATCTGAAATTTTGTCTGTGAAAGTGACTTGACTTCTAAGCAATTTTTACCCCTCAAGGAGATTTCAAATGAATTCTTGGTCAACATAAGAATTGTTCCTCATTGTCTCAGCTTTCTAGAATGGTATAGCATGCCTTCATATGATGTGCGGAACTCAACTTATGGTCTTGGCAAGCAAAGGGTATTTTGGGCATTTGTGAATTACAGGTCATTTTAACCTATGTCCAAAACTCATACAAGGAGGCCTCAAATGGAAAAACTTACAACATCAAACTTGCTCCAAATAACATTTTGAGTCTAGAAAGAAGGTCACAAATTGTTGGAAAAGCTCATAACATGAAGTTGCATGATTGGTCCAAATTTGAACTAAAATGGCTTATAATTTGAATAAAGTCAAAGTGGAAAATGGTTTGGGAGATTTATAAGTCCAAATGGAGACTTCCAATATATGATTTTGAATGGAAAAGACATTCTAAGAACAATGGTTCAAACACTTTTTTGAGTTTAGTGGAAGATTTCAAAGTTATTCATGATTACTTGCATTTTAAGAAACATAGCCAAAATGAATCAAAGTTGGAAGGCAAGGGAATGTGTAAGAGGGATATAGAAGTTACCATTGAACACTATATATTCATGAAATGAAGATTGATCAAGGGTTGGACTCATTTTTCACCAAGAATTTCCCAAATTCTCTCATTCTTTCTCATTGTGTTTTCACTTCAATTCCTCAAATTCTTCACCAATCATCATCAAAATCAACTTCATCATACTGATTCATCATCATAGATCAGAATTCAACCAAGAACAAGGTGTAATCAATCCATTTTCGAGCACTTCCATCATCAACATCAAGATTGCAATTTCAAGTTGACAGCACAATTCAAGCCAAGTTTCATTCAAGTGTTGCAAACAGAATCAAATAGATCAATTGTAGATCAAGATCCAAGCATCAAGACTCTTAGATCCACAAGTTTCATCATCATCCACAAGATTTTACACCAGGTGCATTTTCTCTGCCACAGCTTGAATTAGTTAGTTTAGCATGATTTTGTTAGTTTAGATATGATGTAGGATGTTAGTAGAGCAATTAGGTTGAGTTTGGAGTGGTTTGGTGATGATTGTTAGCAGGTTGTAAAAACTGTTAGGACCTAGAACTCGTGGCTTAGTGCATTAGAATCTTAGGTTGTTAGCGCAGGATGATCACCATTAATCATGGAAGAGATTAGTCTAAGTTTGATGGAGAATTGTGTTGGTAAGTTGCAGAGTATATTCATGGTGACCAGAACTTGTAGCGCTCGGGTTTATTGATTGGTTGTTTCAGAACAATCTAATGCCATAGACGTGTAGAGGGAGAGATTCTGAGTGTTTTTCATGTTGGCGTCGTGTTGATTCATGGATTGTAGAGTGAGAACAGGTTGGTGGAAGCTGGTTCGTGCATGAACATTCATGGAGCATAAACCCTAATTCTCATGATCTGAGGTAGGAGACACAATCGTGAGCGTCCGTTTGGTGGTAGACTTTTGACTAAGAGAGCGATCGAAGGGCTCTCATTTAATCTGATTTTGGAGGGAGATGAGTTGGTGCCCTAAACGCACCGTTTCATTAATTGAAACGGGCGGGCCTGAGTGAGAGTGATATCCCCACCCCCAATGCCTGGGCCCAATCAGTTTTACACGTGATATCTCCTGCTGAATGCACCCCTGCTTGTTTTTTAGTTTTATTAATTCTGAAATGGTTTTGGGCTTAAGCCAAATTTGCTACGCGCACCCCCTGTCTGCCTGGCCCAATGAAATGTCAACTGAGCGCATTTGCTTATTGAACCCCCCTGGCTATTTCTCTATTCTTTTTTATTATTTTCTTTTCATGTTTTTCATTCATTTTGAAAATTCATAATAAATACATAAAAAATCATTTTCAATTCATTCTTTTTACACTATTTTCTTTAGGATGTGTAGAAAATTGTCATTAAATAAAATTGCATTTTTATTTTATTTCATATTTTTTTTCATATTTTCTAAATAAATGTCATTTTAAGTAGCTTCATTTCATGTATGATTTTAATAATTTTTGTTCTATTAAATGCTTTAATATTTTTTGTTCATTCTTTTTAGGTTGTTTAGATTAGACATTGAACTTGTAGATTCAATTTAGTTCCCATTTTTAGGAATTAATTTTAGGTGCTTAATGTAGGCTTGAACAACATGAACAAATTAGGGTTTTTTTTTAGGTGATGACTTAGGAAGTTTGATTTCATTTCCCTTAGGACTTAGGGTTTGACTAGTTCAGTTATGGGACTATAGGGGCTATGGGTAGTTATTAGATCCCCTTAGAGAAAAGTCAGGACTCCCCTACTGCTATTAATACTCTGTGTATGTCTGATTGACTGGTGTGGTGTGCCCTCTGGGGATTATTGCTTGCTTGTTTGGGTATTGGGATTGTTTGGGGACTTGGGAGAGCTGAAGACTTGAGGAGATGAAAGCCATTGGAGATCCAGATGTTGGAGATCAACTGCCAGAGTTGGAGATGAGGGTCTTGCTAGCAGATGCTGAGGAACTAGGGTTTAGGAGCTAGGCAGAGCTCTAGATTAGAAAGTTTTGTTTCTCAAACATGGATTGCCTTGTCTGCATCCATTTTTATCTGTGATTCAGAGTCTCTCTAAGACACTCACCCCCTTCCTTTGGAAGGCTTGGTGATAGTGTCTATGAGATAGAACTCTTGAGAGAAAATGTCTCTTGTGTTAGAAGCAGTCTGTTCACCACCCTTGGTAGTCAACTGATTGCTTAACACCCAATTCACTCTTGTGACTAATCCCTCATCCTGGAGGTTTGAGCTTGAAGAAAAGCCATTGTAGATAGAAGACAGATGATCAAAGCCCTTGCCTGAAGGTCATGAAGATGGAGATTGATGCTTGTTGAAGCCTGTAGCTGATTGGAGATTACTTGAAGCCAGATGTTGATTCAGAGCTGCTGATGCTGTTTCTTTTGCTGTTGTATTTTATTGCTAATGTATTGATTGGTTTCCTGGTTGTATCGTTTGCTGTTTACCCTGCTGGGTTGAAAGTGAAGCCTGTTCACTTTTGCCTATTGTTTTCTAGGTTCGAGGTTGAGTGGGACTCCCTTGCCTCGCTTGTGCTGTTGCATCCATGCATTTTACTGCTTTACTGTATATATCTGATATTGTTTCTGTTTCTGCCTATCCCGTAGGATCTCTGTTTCTCTCTGTGCAAGAGAGGAGCATGATAGACACTAGGTTTTAATCCATGCATGATAACATTAGGTTAGTTTGTTTCCCTTCGCAACCGTAGGTTAGAGTTCTGTCTCTTTCTTTCTCAAAACAAACAGAAAAACACATAAAGATTTCAAACACAATAAAAGACACTTCTTCCGTAAAAGAATGTGAACTCATCAAGACGTCATTTTTGTCCGCTGGGACTGCTAATCAGAAAAACCTTTTTCAGAAGGAATAAAATCAACCAAGACAAGCTTGTGTCATACGTGGCCCGAACTACGTTTGCTCTAATCTTCCATGCTGTGTGGAAGTACGTAGGCATAGGATGCGATATCCTAGCGAGCAACCTTTCCCCTCCTTTCCCGTAGGTAGGCGAACTACGTTGACTCTGATTTCTCGTTCCAGGCGGGAATACGTAGGCATAAAGTGCGATACTTTGCCGAGTCATTTTTATTTTCATTTTATTTTCTTTTTCACCCTTGACCCATAGTTTAGATAGAATAACAATCCATACCCGAAAACAAGCGTGGATCCCGTCGAGTACGACGGACGTGAGGGGTGCTAATACCTTCCCCTTGCGTAACCGACTCCCGAACCCAGGTTTTGGTTGCGATGACCATACCTTTCCCGTGTTGTGCGAGGTTTACTCTGAGCGTTTCCTTTCCCTCCCGTGGGATAAATAACGCACGGTGGCGACTCTTCTGTTCAGCCGGCGCCGATTTTCGCAGTAGCGACAGCTGGCGACTCTGCTGGGGATCCAACGTCCCCTGGCTGCTAAGGACTGCGATGGTTCTTATGCATTTGGGATCCAACGTCCCTTAAGAGAGTCAATCCTAACGTTTGTTTTCCCGTCGAGGATTTTGTATGGATTTATATTTCTGACCTTTTATTTTCAGCATTGTATATTGATTATTATTGCTGTATTTGGGGTGTGACGGGTGTTCTGATATTGAGAGATAAGCCGGACCTGGGCTTGAGTGCACCTAGAATTAGCGTAGAAAGTAGTGGGCGCGTGCCGGCTTTGCTTGCATTAGTGTCTCATGAAATCTACACTCGGACGAGGTTCTTCTGGTTGGCTTCTTTTTCTACCCTTTGGGTCGAAGGGGTTGTTGGTCAGCTGAATTGTCGACTCCGGGGACCGATCACTTGGAAGTTGGCTGAGTGAGGCCTCTTCAGGATTTGATGATGCCACTCCTTCTGGGAATCGTATCATCAACCCTGAAAGTCTGTGACGCCGACGACCGCATAGGATGCCGTACCTTGTGCCAGTTATAGGGCCACCCACCTGTGAGGGGATTCAAGGTTATGCAGGTAACTAGACCTTCAGATACCGGTTATTTCTTGATCAGAGATCCTGGGTATTTATGGAGAGTTATGAGGTCTGTCAGAGACCATTTGGAGATGTGTTCTGAGGTCTGTCAGAGACCATTTGGATATGTGTTCTGAGGTCTGTCAGAGACCATTTGGAGATGTGTTCTGAGGTCTGTCAGAGACCAATTAGAGATGTGAATTTGAGGTCTACCAGAGACCAGTTGGAGTTATGGTTTGAGGTCTGTCAGAGACCAGTGTTGGAGTTTTATTTTAGGTCTATCTGAGACCAGGGCTTGATGACTTCTGGATGGTCTATCTGAGACCTTTCTTGATTGGGTTCAGGCTATTCAGCTACAGCTTTGGTCCCTGTTGCATGTTACTTGCATTGCATTGCCTGCATATCCATTACCATTTGCATTTCACTAACGTGTGTCTGTGCTGCAGGTGCATTTGCATTTCCCTAGTTCTAGTGCCCAGACTTCTGAGTGTTTGATCATGACTAGCTTAAGGAGAACGGTTGCTTACAAATTGCCTACGCCTGATATTGTTCCTCTACTTGGGTTGATCTCTCTTGCTGATGAGGGTGTTCGTAGGAGCTTCCGGATGAGTTATGGTAGATTATTGAGATTAGTGTGCAAACCTACAGAGGTAGAGTTGGATGGGTTGTATGCTTTGATGCAATTCTACGACCCTGCTTTGAGGTGCTTTACGTTCTCTGACTTTATTATGGGACCAACCCTGGAGGAATACGCTGAGTATGTTGAGCTGCCCGTGCAGAACCAGGTTCCATTCATTCATTATGACGCCAAGCCCAAGCCGGAGGATTTGGCAAAAGCCTTGCATATTGATGCTTCTGAACTTGTGACTACTGTTTCCCGTGGAGTTCCAGGCTTCTCATTTCAGTTCTTAGTTGGTAAAGCCCAAGAGTACGCCAAGAGCGGGTGCTGGGTTGCTTTCAACGCCGTGTTGGCTTTGTGCATTTATGGCATAGTACTGTTCCCCAATATACCGGACTTTGTGGACTTTGATGCGTTCTACTTGTTTGCCGCTGGTAATCCTGTACCTACCTTACTCGGAGATCTCTACCACTCACCGCATTACAAAAATGAGAAGGGAAGAGGGAAGAATGTTCATCTGTGTGTGCCCTTGTTGAGTATGTGGTTTGAGAGTCACCTTCCTAAGAGAGGATCTCTTGCAGAGACTACAGTTCCAGCTGGTTGGCCAGAGCGCCTGATGAGGTTATCGTCGGAAGATATGGAGTGGTTTGATCGAGACCTGTTGGGATCTGAGCTCATCTTCAGTTGTTCTGGGTACCCTAATGTGCCGTTGATAGGAAGAAAAGGGTGTATCAATTATAACCCTTCTCTATTCATTCGCCAGTTCGGATATGCACTGAAGAATCCACCTCAGGAGGAAGAAGTACAGGAATCTCTGTACTTCACAGGGGATTTGAAGGGGGAGTTACTAGCCAAGCTACAACATGCCTGGACGCGTATTAACCGCAAAGGGAAGCCACTGTTAGGAAAGAACGACTGTCAAGCCTATGCTCCTTATAGAGTTTGGATTCAGGAGAGGGCTAGTCAGTTGAGGATGCCGTTTCCAGATGCACCAATTCTTGTTCCTGTTCCGGTAGCAGAGCCGACTACTGTTTCTAGAGAAGTCTATGAACAAGTTGTGAAGGAAAAAGAAGCCTTGATGAAGATTAACGAAGGGTTAGAGCAAGAGTTAGCCCAGGCACGCAGTGAGAAAAACAAGGCCGTATATGCTTTCCAACAACAGATCGAGCTGGTAAACAGGCTAGGGGCTGAGTTGACTGAGGAAAAGAAAAAGCGTGAACGTCTGGGGCAAGAGTTCAGAAGCTCCCATGACATGCTGGAAGCCAAAAAGAAGGCGCTCGACGCAGCACACCGAGAGATATCCTCTTGCAATAAGACTTGGAATGCTACGCTCACCAATAATAAGAAGAGGGAAGATAAGCTGAAGCAGCAAATTTCCGACCTCGAAGAGAAGTTGAAGTCTAGCATCAAGAAGTGTGAGGAAGAAGTGATGACCCGGTATAGTGTCCAGCATGCACTGAACAAGGCAATCAAATCCAGAGATGAAGCAGTGTCTCAGAAGCGAAAGTTAGAAGATTGCTTCGGAGAAGCAACATGGGAAGAAACTGCTGAAGACGTACGCCGTGTCCTTAAGAGGAGAAACCAGCTTGTTGAAGGGCTGCTTGATCGGCCAAGCCATCCGGAGACCAAGAAATTGATAGAGGAGTACCAGACTTTTGGGAGGATTTGATCATTTCATGTAGTAACTTGTATGCTTTATTTGCATAGTGCTGATCATCACCAGGATTGTTGGTTGAGGTCATGCCTTCTTTGTACTCTCAGTGATATTGTACCCTGGGCTTATTGATTCTCCCTGCAATATATGAGGCTTTCTATGATTCAGCTCCGATATTCCTATTGTCAGCACTGTCACTGCACCGGCACCTTCACTAGAACTGGGGGAATGAACTTCCCTAATGCACAGACACATTGCATTGCATTCATATTCATATTGCATTACAGGTAATCTTTGGATGGTGTCTTATTTCCCGCTTGTATCAGGTACTTAACAGGATTGCAGATCAACATCCGCACCGCTATTCTACACGCTCCAATTGTCGAAAAATCATGGACCAAATGCAGAATGAGATGCAAGATGTGCGCGAGAAGCTCGCCCTCTTCATGCAGACTATGGAAGCTATAGCAAAAGGGCAAGAGAATTTGCAGGCCATGGTCCAGCCTCTGTTGGCTCGCAACGCTGGTCATGGTAATGAAGATCATCAGTCTGTCCGGGTCGATACTGCTCATGGAGACGACACTCCCACGCCAGTGGCTCCGCCCGTGGTCAATATACCTGCTGCTAATGTCAACAACGCTACCGCTGCTGTGAATGGTAACGTCGGAGTGGGGAATGAAACTGCTGTCCATAATACTGGGCTGGGTGATGTCAATTTGGGAGATAATCTAGGAGGCAACGGTTTTGTCAATACTGGGTTCGGATTCAACGATCAGGGATTCGATAACACTGGGAAGTATGGCTTTAACGCTCAAGGCTTTGGGCAAGATGGTTATGGTATGGTCAATCAGGGTTACGGAGGCTTTGGAAACGGAAACGGTGCTGGATTTATGGCTTTTGGTCCCGCTGGAGGTGTTCAAGGGTACGGCAACAGAGGCCGAGGTCCGGGGATGAATCAGATCAGAGCTGGACGTAATAATGCGTACGATGGGTACGGGGCTGGAAACGGTATGTGGCAAGAGGATCAGCAGGAGGACGCCTTCTCCGGAGGAGGTTTTGAAGGGCCGATGGATGATTCCCAAAAGATTAGAATGCTGGAAGAGCAGATGAAGGGAGTCCTAAACCAGAGTGCTGTAGGATTGGACATGGCAACCATGGGCTTGGTACCTGGTCTGAGGGTGCCAATTAAATTCAAAGCGCCTGCGTTCGATAAGTATAAAGGAGACACATGTCCGAAAGTGCATGTACGAGCTTATTACAGAAAGATGTCTGCATACTCAACTGATGAAAGAATGCTAATGCATTTCTTTCAGGATAGTCTATCGGGCCCTTCCCTAGAGTGGTACATGGGGTTGGAGCCAACTGATATCAAGACATGGAAGCAATTGGCGGAGGCGTTCGTAGCCCATTACAAGTATAACAGCGACCTGGCACCCAATCGGGTCCAGTTGGCCGGGCTTTCGCAGAAGAAGGGGGAGAGCTTTAAAGAGTACGCGCAAAGGTGGCGCGATATGGCTGCCAGGGTCCGTCCTCCTGTGGAAGATAAGGAAATGAATGATATGTTTGTCGGCACATTCACAGGGCTGTTTCATGATATGCTGTTTCATACGTCTCTGGCCAGTTTTTCAGACCTGATTCTGATGGGGGAAAAGATTGAACGTAATATTAAGCAAGGAAAGTTCCAAGTCGAGGAATCAACTGCATCTGGCAGTAATAGGAAAGCTTATGGTGGGCGCCGTCAGGGCGAAGCCAGCGCAGTATTTGGAGGCCGAGGCCGAGGCCGAGGCAGGGGAAGAGGTCAATATCGTCAGCCGCAGCAGGTGTCGAGTGTTACTATCCCCTATCAACAACAACCACTCCAGCAACAACAACCGGTTCAGCAGCAACCAATGCCACAGCAGCAGCAGCCTCAGCAGGGGGCACAACAGGCTCAACGAAGATTCCAGGGTAGTAAACCGAGAAGAGTGTTTGAGAAGCCTCCCTCAACCTATGCTGATTTATTGCAGACATTGTTGGGATTGAATCTGGTAGAGAAAAGAACTCTGGCACCGATAACGGGAGCTCCCCCGTTCGGCTACGATGCAAACAGGCACTGTGAGTTTCATTCTGGGGCCCCGGGCCACGATATAGAAGGTTGCCATGCTTTTAAGCACGTTGTGCAGGATCTTTTAGATAACAAGACTATCAATTTCGGAACGGCAGGTCCGAATATAGTCCAGAAACCCATGCCTAATCATGGGGCGAACGCCGTGCTGACTGAGGAAGGTCTGAATCTGATTATGAATGTTGAAGATTTAAAGACGCCGCTGAGCGAGATAAAGAGCCGACTGTTACAAGGAGGTGTTTACCCGGGATGTAACGAGTATTGCTTAGACTGTTGGACCCTAGCTGGGGGGTGTGAGGATTTGAAGAAAGGCATTCAGGCTTTAATTGATGAAGGTATATTGCAGTTTGATCGAGCGGCAACTGACGAGCCTGCAGGGGCAGTAGTGGATAATCAGAGTGATGTGGCCACGGTAACGATTCCTCGGAAGACGATCACTATTGCAGCACCAGCTCAGCGCCCGCCGATTACCATAACTAAGGTCGGGCCAATCCCGTATGAGAACACGAAAGCAGTCCCATGGTCATATGGGCTAGAGGTGTATTGTGACGGGATAAAGATTGATGTTAACAAGCAGTCAGTGGAGATTGTGGATAATGTTGTTGGCTCAGGAGGCATGACAAGGAGTGGCAGGATCTTTATATCTCCTGAAGTGGAGGCTGAAAGACTAGCGAAAGGAAAAGGGAAAGTGGTTGAAAATGGTCCGGTACAAGCAAATGAAAAAGAAGCAGCATCGAAGGATGTAGAAGAATTCATGCGCTTAATTCGAAAAAGTGATTATAAGATTGTGGAGCATCTGCAGCAGACGCCGTCCAAAATATCTATCCTGTCATTGCTGCTGTGTTCGGAAGCTCACAGAAATGCTTTGCTGAAAGTCCTGGACACTTCTTTTGTACCCCAGGATGTCTCTGTAAATCAGCTGGAAGGAGTGTTGGCACATGTGAATGCAGGCCACAGTCTGGGTTTTACCGATTTTGACTTGACTCCGAAAGGGAGAGATCATAATATGGCATTACACGTATCGGTTGAGTGTAGGGGATCGGTAATGTCACACGTATTGGTTGACACCGGATCATCTTTGAATGTGCTGCCCAAGAAGGCGATGATGAAGCTGGATGTTCGAGGGATCTTGTGTACACCCAGTGATTTGGTAGTCAGAGCGTTTGACGGCACGCGGAGAACAGTCTTCGGATCGATTACCTTGCCTCTGCAAGTGGGGCCGGAAGTGTTTGCAACTGAATTTTATATCATGGATATACAGCCTGCGTACAGCTGCTTGCTTGGAAGACCCTGGATTCATGGGGCAGGGGCAGTCACGTCTACCCTGCATCAGAAGTTAAAATATATGGTCGGAGACAGCGTAGTCACCGTGTGCGGAGAAGAAGACATCCTGGTCAGCCATCTATCCTCGTTTAAATATGTGGAAGTCGACGGAGAAATCCATGAGACACCATGCCAGGCATTCGAAGGTTTGCGCATCAAGGATAAAGGTCCCGGGCCGAGCAAAGTGCCAGAGATAGCTGTCTCATCGTATAAAGAAGCTCAAGCTCTAGTAGAAGCAGGAGAAGCCAAAGGCTGGGGCAAAGTGCTGGACATTCCTGTGAAGATGGACCGGTTCGGGCTGGGGTACCAACCGTCGTCATCAACTCCTTCCGTGGGGGCCCCCCGTTTCAGAAAGTCAATCACCATCTCTGCTAGTGGAGTATGTCATGAGACTGTCAATGCTGCTTCAGAGTCTGATGAAGGAGACAGCGACTGTGATATGGATGCCTGGATTCAGCCAAGCACGCCAGGACAAGGACTGTGCAACTGGTCTATTCAGGAGCTTGTTCCTGTGACTTTTAAACAGTAATGCTTTGCTTTATTAATTGTTGAATAATCCGATGTCTTGCCCGGGGCATCAGGATTTGCTTAGGGCTGTGTTGTTATAAACATTGCGTGTTAATCATTAAATAAATGGCGTTTTTTCATGTGCAAATACCGTAATCCCTGTCTTTCTTGTTTTGTATTTTTCAATAAAATGGCAACGTGGTTATTCGCTTTATACGCATTTTGAAGCACTTAACCATTCCTTTTGCAGGATAACATTTTCAGATGACATCCTTGAACCACCTATGACTCGTCCCGACTTCGATCACCCGGTATTCCAGACCGAAGAAGAGGTTGTCGAAGATAGCGACGTTCCTGAAGAACTGTCTTGGTTAGTGAAGCAAGAGGAAAGAGCCATTCTGCCTCATGACGAGGTCATCGAAATTATCAATTTGGGGTCGGAAGGGGTTGAGAAAAATATTCGTATCGGAGCCGCACTGCAGAGTAATATCAAGCGAAGACTGGTTGAAATGCTCCGAGAGTATAATGATGTATTCGCTTGGTCATATGAAGATATGCCGGGGCTCGATACAGATATGGTCGTGCATCGTCTGCCACTGAAAGAAGATTGCCCGCCGGTCAAACAAAAGCTTCGCAGAACTCGACCAGATATGGCAATGAAGATCAAAGAGGAGGTTCAGAAACAGTGGGACGCTGGTTTCCTGGCTGTGACGAAGTATCCTTCATGGGTTGCCAACATCGTACCAGTGCCAAAGAAAGATGGCAAGGTTCGAATGTGCGTAGATTATAGAGATTTGAATAAAGCAAGCCCAAAAGACGATTTTCCACTTCCTCACATTGACGTGTTAGTTGATAATACTGCTCAGTACTCCGTATTCTCCTTCATGGATGGCTTTTCAGGCTACAATCAAATTAAAATGGCGCCAGAGGATATGGAGAAGACTACTTTTATAACGCCTTGGGGAACATTTTGCTACAAAGTGATGCCCTTTGGTTTGAAAAATGCTGGGGCAACATATCAGCGTGCGATGACGACTCTTTTCCATGACATGATGCATAAAGAGATCGAAGTTTATGTTGACGATATGATTGCCAAATCCCAGACGGAGGAAGAGCATCTGGTGAATCTGCTGAAGTTGTTTAAAAGACTTAGGAAGTTCAGGCTGAGGCTGAACCCTAATAAATGCACCTTCGGGGTGAGATCGGGTAAACTGCTGGGGTTTATCGTAAGCGAAAGAGGAATAGAGGTCGATCCTGCTAAAATAAAAGCGATTCAAGAAATGCCGACGCCTAAAACAGAGAAAGAGGTGCGCGGGTTTTTAGGGAGGTTGAACTACATTGCTCGGTTCATATCTCACCTAACGGCCACGTGTGAACCATTATTCATGCTGTTAAAGAAAGATCAAGCTGTAACGTGGAACGAAAATTGTCAAAAGGCGTTCGATAAAATAAAGAAGTATCTGCAGGAGCCTCCTATTTTGATACCCCCAGTGGCAGGTAGACCCTTGATAATGTATTTGACGGTTCTTGAGGGAAGCATGGGTTGTGTTCTCGGTCAACACGACGAGACAGGGAGAAAAGAGCATGCAATCTATTACCTGAGTAAGAAATTTACAGACTGCGAATCTCGATACTCAATGCTGGAGAAAACTTGTTGCGCGCTAGCCTGGGCCGCCAAGCGTTTGAGGCAGTACATGCTGAATCATACAACCATGCTCATCTCGAAGATGGATCCAATCAAATATGTATTCGAAAAGCAGGCGTTGTCAGGTAGAATTGCCCGTTGGCAGATGGTCTTGACTGAATATGACATTCAATACGTCTCGCAAAAGGCTATAAAGGGGAGTGTGCTGTCTGAGTATCTGGCGGAGCAGCCTATTGAAGAATACCAATCGATGAGGTTTGATTTTCCTGACGAGGATATCATGTACCTCAAGATGAAAGATTGCGAAGAGCCGTTGCCAGACGAAGGACCAGAGTTGGGGTCCAAATGGAAGATGATATTTGACGGAGCTGTGAATGCTTACGGTAGCGGAATAGGGGCAATCATCACTACGCCACACGGGTCGCACATCCCGTTTACTGCCCGATTGACCTTTGCAGTTACCAACAATGAGGCCGAATACGAAGCTTGTATAATGGGGCTTGAAGAAGCCATTGATTTGCGAATCAAGCATCTAGACGTATACGGAGATTCAGCTCTGGTGGTGAATCAGATCAAAGGAGAATGGGAGACACGGCAGCCTAATTTGATACGTTACATGAATTATGCAAGGAGATTGTTGCCTTTCTTCGACAAGGTTGAATTGCATCACGTACCGCGGGCAGAAAATCAAATGGCTGACGCCCTTGCCACTTTGTCTTCCATGTACAAAGTCAATTTCTGGAACGAAGCTCCCCAAATCACTATCTCTCGGTTGGACAGGCCAGCTTATGTATTTGCTATTGACGAAGCATCTGATGACAAACCGTGGTATTTCGATATCCTTAATTTCCTGAAGAATAAAGAGTATCCGGCTGGGGCATCCAGTCATGATCAGAAGACTCTCAGGAGATTAGCGGGTAATTTCTACTTGAATCCGGATGGCGTCTTGTACAGAAGAAACCACGATTTGGTGTTGTTGCGTTGTGTAGACGAGAAAGAGGCAAAGCTTCTCATGGAGGAAATTCACGAAGGTACCTTTGGTACGCATGCTGGTGGACATGCTATGACGAGAAAGCTACTGAGGGCAGGTTACTTTTGGTTGACGATGGAAACTGATTGTTTCAAGTTTGCAAGAAAGTGCCACAAGTGCCAAATCTATGCTGACAAAATACACGTGCCTCCGAGTCCTCTAAATGTGATGTCATCTCCATGGCCATTCTCGATGTGGGGAATCGATATGATTGGAAAGATCGAGCCGACGGCTTCTAACGGGCATCGGTTCATCCTAGTAGCAATCGATTATTTCACCAAGTGGGTGGAAGCGGCGTCTTACGCAAATGTAACGAAGCAAGTGGTGGCTAGATTTATCAAGAGAGATATCATTTGCCGATATGGGATTCCCGAGCGGATAATCACGGATAACGGTTCTAACCTGAACAACAAAATGATGAAGGAGCTCTGTCAGAATTTCAAGATCGAACATCACAACTCCTCCCCTTACCGACCCAAGATGAATGGCGCTGTCGAAGCGGCCAATAAGAATATCAAGAAAATTGTTCAGAAAATGGTGGTGACCTATAAGGATTGGCATGAAATGCTACCTTTTGCTTTGCACGGTTATCGTACGACGGTACGCACATCAACCGGGGCAACTCCGTTCTCGTTGGTATACGGAATGGAAGCGGTACTACCATTAGAGGTTGAAATCCCTTCTCTGAGGGTATTGCGAGACGTTCAGCTGGACGAGGCAGAATGGGTAACGAATAGATTGAACCAACTGAGTTTGATGGATGAGAAGAGGCTAGCTTCTCTGGCATACGGTCGTTTGTACCAAAGACGAATGAAGAAAGCGTACGACAAGAAGATACTTCCGCGAAGCTTTCAGACGGGCGACCTTGTGCTGAAAAGGATTCTCCCGCCGCAAGCAGATCACAGGGGCAAGTGGACCCCCAACTACGAAGGGCCATACGTTGTCAGTAAGGTCTTTTCAGGAGGAGCGTTGTTGTTGTCCACTATGGACGGAGAAGACTTCACGTCACCTGTGAATTCGGACGCAGTTAAAAAATACTTTGCTTAAAATAGACCCGCTGGACAGAAAAAAGAGAGTCCAGGCAAAAATGGGGCATCCTGGCGAACCAAAAACAGAATGAAAGGTTCGGGCAAAAGTTAGGGATAAAATTGAAAAATGTACACCCGCGAAGTTGAAAACCTACACTGGGCGGCTTCGGCAAAAAAGGGTATCCCGGTGAACTGAAAACCCGTAAAGGGCGGTTCACGCAAAAGTTAGGGATTTGAGAAGCAAATGACTGCGGTCCGAATTTGATATTGCAATGAGCATCAAGGCGGGAGAATATGTTGGAGGAGCCAGTTATCAGATACAATCTCTTCAGAAGTGGGGATACCGGGAAAGCATTAGAGTCGGATGAGTCATAGGAGGATCAGTTCGTGGTGTTCATCTGCATCCCGTTGCCGACATGTGTACAAAATTTAATTTGTCAAAATATTCATGCTTCTTGTGCATACTTATGTATTTGCTTTGCGTAGCTTCCTCATTTCAGGAGTTACATCCTGTGTACAAAAACTCCGCCCATTCAGGGGCCCGATCAATAAAATATGTTATTCAGTACTTGATGCTGGTTCTTTACTGTTTTGTGCATGATAAAACGCCTAAGTTTATTGAAGCTAGCATGAGTATAACATCACTGGCCCTTGCCGACAATTGTTAAAGCTTTGAATTAACTGAGTGTAACGTCACTAACCTGAATTGATTTGATTGCATAGGCTTGTCGTGTCTTGTTTGTGTTGTTACAGGTTTCATAACCATACGAGGAAGGTGATCAAAAGATTGCGATAACGAAAGACGTGATCCCCACGCAGGCCATGCATGTTCTTCCTGAAGAAGGATAGAATTCCCCAGCTAGCCGTAGCTTATCCAAAGGACGTGCTCCAGAAAAGTTATTCGTCCTCAGCAGAGTTTGGCGATTCCAAGATCGTAAGGCTGTATTTAGACAGGTTCATCGTTCCCCGCAAGGTCAGGCACTCTCTCCCAGTGGAGTCAGTTAATTTTCCCCAAGAGAATTATCCCATCCCCAGCGGAATTCTCTTTGCAAGTGTTTTCATTCCTTCCAGTGGAACTCGAAGATCAAGACTCTCCCAAGCAGAGTTGATGGTGGTTCCTGTCATTTATTTTGTCAGAGATACTGGTGATATCAGTTCACGTTCCAGCAGAAAGTCCGATCATACTATGCGCATCTGCTATTCCCCAGCAAAGTTATATTCCCCAGCAGGGGTTACTTCAACAAGACGTTTGGTTTAAGTTCCTAATTTCCCAGCTGAGTTGACGTCACCCTTCCAGCATTTATTTTGCTGGAATAATTCTGTAGCATCTGGCTATCCCCGGCGGAGTTGGCATTATCCTTCCAGCATTTATTTTGCCGAACCAGTTTCTGTACTCCAGCAGTTCATGTAGAGAGAGCTCTTGCTCAAATGAACTACCAAACATTCAAGATCTCGGCGTGAGATATTCAATGATAATGTCAGTTTCGACAGTATTCCCCACAGAGTTACCAGGATAAGTTTCTCTTTATTCCCAGGCAGAATTAGTTTTCATCAGGGGTTCCATGAATCAGAATTTCAAAGGCCACCGCCGGTTATCAGAGCAGGCGTCCAATAGTTTGGTTTCCAGACATCCCCAGTAGAGTTCATCTCAAAGTCGCTGTCACGTCAGTGCTAAGAAGTTTGTGGGTTGGGATCAGTAGAGAACTAAGTCCTGACGTGGATAATTTACTCCTAGATTGACGGGTTTTCTTCAGAAGTGGGCGTCCTAACGTGGACAGGTTTATTTCCCTGGATTGGTGAGTTGTGTTAGTCCTATCGTGGGCAGATTCGGTTTCTCGAAATTAGTGGTCAAAAGTGATTATTCTTTGTGTTGGTGCCCTGACGGGGACAGATCAGACCAGCGTGTGAGTCCTTACGCGGACAAGCTTCATTTCCTCAGCAGGTCGAAGACGCCTGAGTCCTAACGTGGACAAATCAAGACGAGATCAGCGTCCTGACGTGGACAAATCCAAAGAAATTATTATTCCTAACGTGGAGAAATGGGTCCTAACGTGGACGAGGTAGTCCTTACGCGGACATATCAAGTTGGATTCCCTACGTGGAAAAAGATAGTTTCCTTACGCAGAAATGACGGTATTCCTAACGTGGAAAGAAAGCGTGTTCCTTACGTGGAAGAGAAAGAGAAGTTTCAGTTCCTGACGTGGAAAGATTGAGATTCCTTACGTGGAAAGAGAAAATGATTCCTTACGTGGAAAAGAGACGGAGATTCCTTACGTGGAAAGATTAGAGTCCTCACGCGGACATATCAAGAGCATTCCGTACGTGGAAGAAAAATGGTTTCCTTACGTGGAAAGACGAGTTTATTCCTTACGTGGAAAGATTGAGTCCTTACGCGGACATATCAAGATTGATTCCTGACGGGGAAAGAAATGGATTATTCCTGACGTGGAAAAATTGGGGTCCTTACGTGGACAGACTCAAGAAAAGTTGATTCCTGACGTGGAAGATGGATGTACTCCTTACGTGGAAGGGTTGAGTCCTGACGTGGACGGATTCAGAAATAGTTGTATTCCTTACGTGGAAAGATTGGAGTCCTGACGCGGACATGTCAAGTGGTACTGGAGTCCTTACGTGGACAGATTGATATAGTTCTCCTTACGCGGAAAGAAGATTGCTTCCTGACGTGGAAAGATGAAAGGGTTAGTCCTGACATGGACAGATACAGGAGAAATGATTCCTAACGTGGACGATGTTATTCCTAACGTGGACAGGCGTCACTCCTAGCATGGAAGAATTTTCTTTCTAACGTGGACGATTCAGTTTATGGAAATGCAGACGAATTATCCCCAGCGGAGTTGCCGAGATTTTTCTGGGATTGACAGCAAGTGGAGTCCTAACGTGGACAGGTTTTAATTGAGATTTCTTCGTAGTGATGACAGACAGAGTCCTAACGTGGACAACCAAGCAATCTGTTATGACAGAATCATTTTCAGAACGATGAAGACAATCCCCAGCACAGTCGCACGAGATCAGTGGGTTGCTATAACAGTCAGATTCAGCTGATGAATGTCGTTCCTCAAGCATGAGCGCAATTTAGTTTTGCGGTTGGCAAATTTCTGGTTTCACTAGTATTCAACCGTCTCGCACCGCGAATGTCTGAAGGCTCCGGGCTCTTCACCCAATCGGGTCCAAGTCGCTTGAATAGGGGCAGCTGTTGCACCCTAAAATTTGCCCAACCTTATTCCTTGGTTTATGTTTTAATATCATTAGCATTTGCATATAGAGTCATGTACATAGACTAACCATCTGCATAGCATAAGCATAGCAAGTCAACTCAACAGGGGACCAATCATTATTCTCATCTCTAGAAGCCTATCAAGAGGCTAATATCCCAATTCAATCTCATTCAAGTCATCAGGAAAGAATTTGAAAGCAAAGAGTTCAGCAGATCAAGCCTTGAGTCCATCTCCTAGTTGAGGGTATCTGAGGATCAACAAGAGGATTGTGAGCTGTGAATTGAAGGCATGGAGAGTATCTAGACATTATGAGAGACTTAGAAAGTCATTTGGAGAAGGAGACAAGTCATTGATGAAAGCACAAGAGCTATAACTGAAGGCAGTCAACTAGGGTTTCATCTGGGTCAACCCTAGGTCAACCCTAGGTCAATTGACTGATTTAAGGGGTGTTCAAGTCTAGTGGAGAGATGTGGGGTTCATCATGGGACATATGAAGAAGGATATGGAGATATGCCAAGTAGAATTCAAGAGGAATCAAGGAGAAGAGGAGTTTCTAAATTAGGGTTTCTGTGTAAAATCCCCTAGTTTAGGTCAAATTTCCAAGCAAGATAAGTCAAACTTCTAGCTTCAAATGGCTTCTTGGCCAACATGAAACTTGTAGAGGATCTCAATACCTTTAATTTGAGTGGTGGAAGACATCAAGGAGATTTATAGAACTCAAGTTATGGTCCTTGCAAGTTACAGGTCATCTGAGGTATCTGAAATTTTGTCTGTGAAAGTGACTTGACTTCCAAGCAATTTTTACCCCTCAAGGAGATTTCAAATGAATTCTTGGTCAACATAAGAATTGTTCCTCATTGTCTCAGCTTTCTAGAATGGTATAGCATGCCTTCATATGATGTGTGGAACTCAACTTATGGTCTTGGCAAGCAAAGGGTATTTTGGGCATTTGTGAATTACAGGTCATTTTAACCTATGTCCAAAACTCATACAAGGAGGCCTCAAATGGAAAAACTTACAACATCAAACTTGCTCCAAATGACATTTTGAGTCTAGAAAGAAGGTCACAAATTGTTGGAAAAGCTCATAACATGAAGTTGCATGATTGGTCCAAATTTGAACTAAAATGGCTTATAATTTGAATAAAGTCAAAGTGGAAAATGGTTTGGGAGATTTATAAGTCCAAATGGAGACTTCCAATATATGATTTTGAATGGAAAAGACATTATAAGAACAATGGTTCAAACACTTTTTTGAGTTTAGTGGAAGATTTCAAAGTTATTCATGATTACTTGCATTTTAAGAAACATAGCCAAAATGAATCAAAGTTGGAAGGCAAGGGAATGTGTAAGAGGGATCTAGAAGTTACCATTGAACACTATATATTCATGAAATGAAGATTGATCAAGGGTTGGACTCATTTTTCACCAAGAATTTCCCAAATTCTCTCATTCTTTCTCATTGTGTTTTCACTTCAATTCCTCAAATTCTTCACCAATCATCATCAAAATCAACTTCATCATACTGATTCATCATCATAGATCAGAATTCAACCAAGAACAAGGTTTAATCAATCCATTTTCGAGCACTTCCATCATCAACATCAAGATTGCAATTTCAAGTTGACAGCACAATTCAAGCCAAGTTGCATTCAAGTGTTGCAAACAGAATCAAATAGATCAATTGTAGATCAAGATCCAAGCATCAAGACTCTTAGATCCACAAGTTTCATCATCATCCACAAGATTTTACACCAGGTGCATTTTCTCTGCCACAGCTTGAATTAGTTAGTTTAGCATGATTTTGTTAGTTTAGATATGATGTAGGATGTTAGTAGAGCAATTAGGTTGAGTTTGGAGTGGTTTGGTGATGATTGTTAGCAGGTTGTAAAAACTGTTAGGACCTAGAACTCGTGGCTTAGTGCATTAGAATCTTAGGTTGTTAGCGCAGGATGATCACCATTAATCATGGAAGAGATTAGTCTAAATTTGATGGAGAATTGTGTTGGTAAGTTGCAGAGTATATTCATGGTGACCAGAACTTGTAGCGCTCGGGTTTATTGATTGGTTGAGTTTCAGAACAATCTAATGCCATAGACGTGTAGAGGGAGAGATTCTGAGTGTTTTTCATGTTGGCGTCGTGTTGATTCATGGATTGTAGAGTGAGAACAGGTTGGTGGAAGCTGGTTCGTGCATGAACATTCATGGAGCATAAACCCTAATTCTCATGATCTGAGGTAGGAGACACAATCGTGAGCGTCCGTTTGGTGGTAGACTTTTGACTAAGAGAGCGATCGAAGGGCTCTCATTTAATCTGATTTTGGAGGGAGATGAGTTGGTGCCCTAAACGCACCGTTTCATTAATTGAAACGGGCGGGCCTGAGTGAGAGTGATATCCCCACCCCCAATGCCTGGGCCCAATCAGTTTTACATGTGATATCTCCTGCTGAATGCACCCCTGCTTGTTTTTTAGTTTTATTAATTCTGAAATGGTTTTGGGCTTAAGCCAAATTTGCTACGCGCACCCCCTGTCTGCCTGGCCCAATGAAATGTCAACTGAGCGCATTTGCTTATTGAACCCCCCTGGCTATTTCTCTATTCTTTTTTATTATTTTCTTTTCATGTTTTTCATTCATTTTGAAAATTCATAATAAATACATAAAAAATCATTTTCAATTCATTCTTTTTACACTATTTTCTTTAGGATGTGTAGAAAATTGTCATTAAATAAAATTGCATTTTTATTTTATTTCATATTTTTTTTCATATTTTCTAAATAAATGTCATTTTAAGTAGCTTCATTTCATGTATGATTTTAATAATTTTTGTTCTATTAAATGCTTTAATATTTTTTGTTCATTCTTTTTAGGTTGTTTAGATTAGACATTGAACTTGTAGATTCAATTTAGTTCCCATTTTTAGGAATTAATTTTAGGTGCTTAATGTAGGCTTGAACAACATGAACAAATTAGGGTTTTTTTTTAGGTGATGACTTAGGAAGTTTGATTTCATTTCCCTTAGGACTTAGGGTTTGACTAGTTCAGTTATGGGACTATAGGGGCTATGGGTAGTTATTAGATCCCCTTAGAGAAAAGTCAGGACTCCCCTACTGCTATTAATACTCTGTGTATGTCTGATTGACTGGTGTGGTGTGCCCTCTGGGGATTATTGCTTGCTTGTTTGGGTATTGGGATTGTTTGGGGACTTGGGAGAGCTGAAGACTTGAGGAGATGAAAGCCATTGGAGATCCAGATGTTGGAGATCAACTGCCAGAGTTGGAGATGAGGGTCTTGCTAGCAGATGCTGAGGAACTAGGGTTTAGGAGCTAGGCAGAGCTCTAGATTAGAAAGTTTTGTTTCTCAAACATGGATTGCCTTGTCTGCATCCATTTTTCTCTGTGATTCAGAGTCTCTCTAAGACACTCACCCCCTTCCTTTGGAAGGCTTGGTGATAGTGTCTATGAGATAGAACTCTTGAGAGAAAATGTCTCTTGTGTTAGAAGCAGTCTGTTCACCACCCTTGGTAGTCAACTGATTGCTTAACACCCAATTCACTCTTGTGACTAATCCCTCATCCTGGAGGTTTGAGCTTGAAGAAAAGCCATTGTAGATAGAAGACAGATGATCAAAGCCCTTGCCTGAAGGTCATGAAGATGGAGATTGATGCTTGTTGAAGCCTGTAGCTGATTGGAGATTACTTGAAGCCAGATGTTGATTCAGAGCTGCTGATGCTGTTTCTTTTGCTGTTGTATTTTATTGCTGATGTATTGATTGGTTTCCTGGTTGTATCGTTTGCTGTTTACCCTGCTGGGTTGAAAGTGAAGCCTGTTCACTTTTGCCTATTGTTTTCTAGGTTCGAGGTTGAGTGGGACTCCCTTGCCTCGCTTGTGCTGTTGCATCCATGCATTTTACTGCTTTACTGTATATATCTGATATTGTTTCTGTTTCTGCCTATCCCGTAGGATCTCTGTTTCTCTCTGTGCAAGAGAGGAGCATGATAGACACTAGGTTTTAATCCATGCATGATAACATTAGGTTAGTTTGTTTCCCTTCGCAACCGTAGGTTAGAGTTCTGTCTCTTTCTTTCTCAAAACAAACAGAAAAACACATAAAGATTTCAAACACAATAAAAGACACTTCTTCCGTAAAAGAATGTGAACTCATCAAGACGTCATTTTTGTCCGCTGGGACTGCTAATCAGAAAAACCTTTTTCAGAAGGAATAAAATCAACCAAGACAAGCTTGTGTCATACGTGGCCCGAACTACGTTTGCTCTGATCTTCCATGCTGTGTGGAAGTACGTAGGCATAGGATGCGATATCCTAGCGAGCAACCTTTCCCCTCCTTTCCCGTAGGTAGGCGAACTACGTTGACTCTGATTTCTCGTTCCAGGCGGGAATACGTAGGCATAAAGTGCGATACTTTGCCGAGTCATTTTTATTTTCATTTTATTTTCTTTTTCACCCTTGACCCATAGTTTAGATAGAATAACAATCCATACCCGAAAACAAGCGTGGATCCCGTCGAGTACGACGGACGTGAGGGGTGCTAATACCTTCCCCTTGCGTAACCGACTCCCGAACCCAGGTTTTGGTTGCGATGACCATACCTTTCCCGTGTTGTGCGAGGTTTACTCTGAGCGTTTCCTTTCCCTCCCGTGGGATAAATAACGCACGGTGGCGACTCTTCTGTTCAGCCGGCGCCGATTTTCGCAGTAGCGACAGCTGGCGACTCTGCTGGGGATCCAACGTCCCCTGGCTGCTAAGGACTGCGATGGTTCTTATGCATTTGGGATCCAACGTCCCTTAAGAGAGTCAATCCTAACGTTTGTTTTCCCGTCGAGGATTTTGTATGGATTTATATTTCTGACCTTTTATTTTCAGCATTGTATATTGATTATTATTGCTGTATTTGGGGTGTGACGGGTGTTCTGATATTGAGAGATAAGCCGGACCTGGGCTTGAGTGCACCTAGAATTAGCGTAGAAAGTAGTGGGCGCGTGCCGGCTTTGCTTGCATTAGTGTCTCATGAAATCTACACTCGGACGAGGTTCTTCTGGTTGGCTTCTTTTTCTACCCTTTGGGTCGAAGGGGTTGTTGGTCAGCTGAATTGTCGACTCCGGGGACCGATCACTTGGAAGTTGGCTGAGTGAGGCCTCTTCAGGATTTGATGATGCCACTCCTTCTGGGAATCGTATCATCAACCCTGAAAGTCTGTGACGCCGACGACCGCATAGGATGCCGTACCTTGTGCCAGTTATAGGGCCACCCACCTGTGAGGGGATTCAGGGTTATGCAGGTAACTAGACCTTCAGATACCGGTTATTTCTTGATCAGAGATCCTGGGTATTTATGGAGAGTTATGAGGTCTGTCAGAGACCATTTGGAGATGTGTTCTGAGGTCTGTCAGAGACCATTTGGATATGTGTTCTGAGGTCTGTCAGAGACCATTTGGAGATGTGTTCTGAGGTCTGTCAGAGACCAATTAGAGATGTGAATTTGAGGTCTACCAGAGACCAGTTGGAGTTATGGTTTGAGGTCTGTCAGAGACCAGTGTTGGAGTTTTATTTTAGGTCTATCTGAGACCAGGGCTTGATGACTTCTGGATGGTCTATCTGAGACCTTTCTTGATTGGGTTCAGGCTATTCAGCTACAGCTTTGGTCCCTGTTGCATGTTACTTGCATTGCATTGCCTGCATATCCATTACCATTTGCATTTCACTAACGTGTGTCTGTGCTGCAGGTGCATTTGCATTTCCCTAGTTCTAGTGCCCAGACTTCTGAGTGTTTGATCATGACTAGCTTAAGGAGAACGGTTGCTTACAAATTGCCTACGCCTGATATTGTTCCTCTACTTGGGTTGATCTCTCTTGCTGATGAGGGTGTTCGTAGGAGCTTCCGGATGAGTTATGGTAGATTATTGAGATTAGTGTGCAAACCTACAGAGGTAGAGTTGGATGGGTTGTATGCTTTGATGCAATTCTACGACCCTGCTTTGAGGTGCTTTACGTTCTCTGACTTTATTATGGGACCAACCCTGGAGGAATACGCTGAGTATGTTGAGCTGCCCGTGCAGAACCAGGTTCCATTCATTCATTATGACGCCAAGCCCAAGCCGGAGGATTTGGCAAAAGCCTTGCATATTGATGCTTCTGAACTTGTGACTACTGTTTCCCGTGGAGTTCCAGGCTTCTCATTTCAGTTCTTAGTTGGTAAAGCCCAAGAGTACGCCAAGAGCGGGTGCTGGGTTGCTTTCAACGCCGTGTTGGCTTTGTGCATTTATGGCATAGTACTGTTCCCCAATATACCGGACTTTGTGGACTTTGATGCGTTCTACTTGTTTGCCGCTGGTAATCCTGTACCTACCTTACTCGGAGATCTCTACCACTCACTGCATTACAAAAATGAGAAGGGAAGAGGGAAGAATGTTCATCTGTGTGTGCCCTTGTTGAGTATGTGGTTTGAGAGTCACCTTCCTAAGAGAGGATCTCTTGCAGAGACTACAGTTCCAGCTGGTTGGCCAGAGCGCCTGATGAGGTTATCGTCGGAAGATATGGAGTGGTTTGATCGAGACCTGTTGGGATCTGAGCTCATCTTCAGTTGTTCTGGGTACCCTAATGTGCCGTTGATAGGAAGAAAAGGGTGTATCAATTACAACCCTTCTCTATTCATTCGCCAGTTCGGATATGCACTGAAGAATCCACCTCAGGAGGAAGAAGTACAGGAATCTCTGTACTTCACAGGGGATTTGAAGGGGGAGTTACTAGCCAAGCTACAACATGCCTGGACGCGTATTAACCGCAAAGGGAAGCCACTGTTAGGAAAGAACGACTGTCAAGCCTATGCTCCTTATAGAGTTTGGATTCAGGAGAGGGCTAGTCAGTTGAGGATGCCGTTTCCAGATGCACCAATTCTTGTTCCTGTTCCGGTAGCAGAGCCGACTACTGTTTCTAGAGAAGTCTATGAACAAGTTGTGAAGGAAAAAGAAGCCTTGATGAAGATTAACGAAGGGTTAGAGCAAGAGTTAGCCCAGGCACGCAGTGAGAAAAACAAGGCCGTATATGCTTTCCAACAACAGATCGAGCTGGTAAACAGGCTAGGGGCTGAGTTGACTGAGGAAAAGAAAAAGCGCGAACGTCTGGGGCAAGAGTTCAGAAGCTCCCATGACATGCTGGAAGCCAAAAAGAAGGCGCTCGACGCAGCACACCGAGAGATATCCTCTTGCAATAAGACTTGGAATGCTACGCTCACCAATAATAAGAAGAGGGAAGATAAGCTGAAGCAGCAAATTTCCGACCTCGAAGAGAAGTTGAAGTCTAGCATCAAGAAGTGTGAGGAAGAAGTGATGACCCGGTATAGTGTCCAGCATGCACTGAACTAGGCAATCAAATCCAGAGATGAAGCAGTGTCTCAGAAGCGAAAGTTAGAAGATTGCTTCGGAGAAGCAACATGGGAAGAAACTGCTGAAGACGTACGCCGTGTCCTTAAGAGGAGAAACCAGCTTGTTGAAGGGCTGCTTGATCGGCCAAGCCATCCGGAGACCAAGAAATTGATAGAGGAGTACCAGACTTTTGGGAGGATTTGATCATTTCATGTAGTAACTTGTATGCTTTATTTGCATAGTGCTGATCATCACCAGGATTGTTGGTTGAGGTCATGCCTTCTTTGTACTCTCAGTGATATTGTACCCTGGGCTTATTGATTCTCCCTGCAATATATGAGGCTTTCTATGATTCAGCTCCGATATTCCTATTGTCAGCACTGTCACTGCACCGGCACCTTCACTAGAACTGGGGGAATGAACTTCCCTAATGCACAGACACATTGCATTGCATTCATATTCATATTGCATTACAGGTAATCTTTGGATGGTGTCTTATTTCCCGCTTGTATCAGGTACTTAACAGGATTGCAGATCAACATCCGCACCGCTATTCTACACGCTCCAATTGTCGAAAAATCATGGACCAAATGCAGAATGAGATGCAAGATGTGCGCGAGAAGCTCGCCCTCTTCATGCAGACTATGGAAGCTATAGCAAAAGGGCAAGAGAATTTGCAGGCCATGGTCCAGCCTCTGTTGGCTCGCAACGCTGGTCATGGTAATGAAGATCATCAGTCTGTCCGGGTCGATACTGCTCATGGAGACGACACTCCCACGCCAGTGGCTCCGCCCGTGGTCAATATACCTGCTGCTAATGTCAACAACGCTACCGCTGCTGTGAATGGTAACGTCGGAGTGGGGAATGAAACTGCTGTCCATAATACTGGGCTGGGTGATGTCAATTTGGGAGATAATCTAGGAGGCAACGGTTTTGTCAATACTGGGTTCGGATTCAACGATCAGGGATTCGATAACACTGGGAAGTATGGCTTTAACGCTCAAGGCTTTGGGCAAGATGGTTATGGTATGGTCAATCAGGGTTACGGAGGCTTTGGAAACGGAAACGGTGCTGGATTTATGGCTTTTGGTCCCGCTGGAGGTGTTCAAGGGTACGGCAACAGAGGCCGAGGTCCGGGGATGAATCAGATCAGAGCTGGACGTAATAATGCGTACGATGGGTACGGGGCTGGAAACGGTATGTGGCAAGAGGATCAGCAGGAGGACGCCTTCTCCGGAGGAGGTTTTGAAGGGCCGATGGATGATTCCCAAAAGATTAGAATGCTGGAAGAGCAGATGAAGGGAGTCCTAAACCAGAGTGCTGTAGGATTGGACATGGCAACCATGGGCTTGGTACCTGGTCTGAGGGTGCCAATTAAATTCAAAGCGCCTGCGTTCGATGAGTATAAAGGAGACACATGTCCGAAAGTGCATGTACGAGCTTATTACAGAAAGATGTCTGCATACTCAACTGATGAAAGAATGCTAATGCATTTCTTTCAGGATAGTCTATCGGGCCCTTCCCTAGAGTGGTACATGGGGTTGGAGCCAACTGATATCAAGACATGGAAGCAATTGGCGGAGGCGTTCGTAGCCCATTACAAGTATAACAGCGACCTGGCACCCAATCGGGTCCAGTTGGCCGGGCTTTCGCAGAAGAAGGGGGAGAGCTTTAAAGAGTACGCGCAAAGGTGGCGCGATATGGCTGCCAGGGTCCGTCCTCCTGTGGAAGATAAGGAAATGAATGATATGTTTGTCGGCACATTCACAGGGCTGTTTCATGATATGCTGTTTCATACGTCTCTGGCCAGTTTTTCAGACCTGATTCTGATGGGGGAAAAGATTGAACATAATATTAAGCAAGGAAAGTTCCAAGTCGAGGAATCAACTGCATCTGGCAGTAATAGGAAAGCTTATGGTGGGCGCCGTCAGGGCGAAGCCAGCGCAGTATTTGGAGGCCGAGGCCGAGGCCGAGGCAGGGGAAGAGGTCAATATCGTCAGCCGCAGCAGGTGTCGAGTGTTACTATCCCCTATCAACAACAACCACTCCAGCAACAACAACCGGTTCAGCAGCAACCAATGCCACAGCAGCAGCAGCCTCAGCAGGGGGCACAGCAGGCTCAACGAAGATTCCAGGGTAGTAAACCGAGAAGAGTGTTTGAGAAGCCTCCCTCAACCTATGCTGATTTATTGCAGACATTGTTGGGATTGAATCTGGTAGAGAAAAGAACTCTGGCACCGATAACGGGAGCTCCCTCGTTCGGCTACGATGCAAACAGGCACTGTGAGTTTCATTCTGGGGCCCCGGGCCACGATATAGAAGGTTGGCAAAACTGGGACAAAGTAACCGGTCACCCTATCCTGGTAATTGATTACCCTGAAGGATTTTTCAAAATATTTAAAATGTTAAAGCATGTAATCGATTACCCATTTGGGGTAACCGATTACCATTGGTGCTGTAGGCCAGAATGTTGCATCTCTTGGCAGAAAGTCTCATTTTTCTTTTCCACTTGAACCATGGAAACCCTTGATCATTTGCACTTATTTGTAGAGGTGTTTAGAGGCTATAAAATCCTTATAATCTCAGATTTTGATATCTACCTTCTTGCAAACAAATTTTCTCAAACTTTTATTATCATTCAAACTCTCGAAATTTTCAAGTGTGAAAATCTTATTTTCAAAAGAGTGAATCCTTGCATTTAAACTGTCATACAAATCATTTTTTAAGTTTCATTTTACCATTCAAGGACACTTGTATATCCTATATAGATTTTGTATGTTAAAGAAGAAGATCAATCGTTTGATTGATATTTGAAGATCACTTCAAGCACTCTAACAAAATCAGAATTAAGTATTTTGCTCATTACATCTTATTTTCAGGATTGTTGAACTTAAGATTGTAACATTGTATTCCATGTTGTCCAAAATTGTTGGAATCAATAGAGTTGAGTTTGAGAGGATGGTTCTTATTTCCAATTTGTTGTAAAATCCAAGAGGATTGTTCTTGGTGTAATTCTTAGAGTCTTGTATAGAAAGTCTAGGATAGTCTTGTCTTAGGATATAACATTATTGAAAAATCTCTTTCATGTTGAAAGCGGACTGGAGTACTCTCGAACTGTGAGGGAACCAGGATATATCATTGTGTCACTTACTTTCTGCATTTATCGCTTTCATCACTTAGTAATCTCTAAGGAAAGTAAAACTTGTAACCTTCAAAAAAATCCAGAAAAATTTCTTAGTACCTAATTCACCCCCCCCCCCCTCTTAGGTGTGACTATTACTAATAGTGTCTTCTCTTCTCATCTCTAACAACTCTAAGACACTTAATAAAGAATGATGAACATTGTATGCCATGATCCTTAAGTATATGGGAAATGATGAGTGGGGGGTTCCTCCTCACTTGTCTAGAGTGTTTAGTGTATGCCCTTTGGGCCATATGCGACGCATTCACTCCTATGTCATAGTCTTTAGTGCAACGTGAATCTCAGAAAAATTAAATTCACTTCATTAAAACTCTTAAACAAAATTCAAACCTTTTTATCTTTGGGATTGTTGTTTCAAACTCATTTTCAGAAAAGAGTACGTTACTTTTCCGTTCTACCGCAAATAGGCGTCGACCCTAACTATTGAAATGGGAACTTAGCGTCACTCATAAAACACACTTAACCAACCAGTGCTTTAGTTACTTGAGCTACATTTGCTCTGATTTATCATACCAGATGAGAATACGTAGGCACAAGATGGTGATGTCTTGGCGAGCAACCTTCCCCACATCACCCATAGTTTTCCGGACTACGTTGACTCTGACTTTCCCATTGCACGAGGTAATACGTAGGCACAGAGCGGTGATGTCCTATTGAGTCTCCTTTTTCTTTTCCCTCCCCCATTTATCAGTAGCTTTTAGATAAACACACCCTTTGATTAGACAACATGCTTGGATCTCGTTGAGTACAACGGACGTGAGGGGTGCTCATACCTTCCCCTTGCGTAACTGACTCCCGAACCCAAGATTTGGTTGCGATGAACTTGTCTTCTCTTTTCTTTTAGGTTTTCTTAGATATTTTCCTTTCCCTATCTTTGGCATAAATAACGTTTAGTGGTGAATCTTCTGTTTGTTTATGTCGGCCCTTTTCGCAGTTGCGATAGTAGGCAAAGAAGATTATGTCTTCAGAACAACCCATATCCAGCTAACTGACTAGGGAAGCGAATTCAGTGACAATGACTAAGTCATTGGTTCTTGAAAGGATTTCTGATTAGATAGCCGAAAATAAACTAAAAGTTACTTTTGAGGCTGAAGTGAAAATCATGGCTATCAAAGCCAAGAAAATTTGGCACATCAAGAAGGTCTGGCTAAAGACTTTGATCCAAAACCACCTGATAAGGTTCAAGATGATGTGTAAGGCCAGATGCTTGAAGCCATTTATGATGATGAGCCTTTAGGGTTTGAGAAGGATCCGCTAGCAAGCAACATCAATATGCTGGCATAAGATCCACTTGAAGAGATCAACCTAGGAGAGGGGGCAGTGAAGAGGCCGACATACATCAACGCCAATGTTAGCCCAAAAATAAAGGTCAAGTAATCATATTGCTAAAGGAGTTCAAAGACTGATTTGCATTGGATTACGACCAAATTCCTGGTTTGAGCAGAGATCTGGTCGAACTAAAGCTACCAATAAAGCCTGGGAAGAAGTCTTTAAGCAAACTCCAAGACAATTTGCACCTAAAGTTCTCTCGAAGATCAAGGAGGAGATCAAAAGACTTCTCAGATGTAAATTCATCTGCACGACCAAGTATGTCGAATGGCTTGCCAATATTGTTCCAGTTATTAAGAAAAATGGCAAGTTAAGGGTGTGCATAGATTTTAGAGACTTAAATTATGTAACCCCAAAAGACGAATATTCCATGCCTGTGGTAGAGATGTTAGTTTATTTCTCCACAGGACATGAGTACCTTAGTATGTTATACGGGTATTTTGGGTACAATCAAATTTTCATTGTTGAAGAAGACGTCCCAAAAACGGCGTTTAGATGCCCTAGAGCCTTAGGCAGCTATGAGTAGGTCGTAATGCCTTTTGGTTTAAAAAATGTTGGGGCAACATACTAAAGATCAATGAATTCGATCTTCCACGATTTCATCGAGGCGTTTATGCAAATATATGTTGACGATGTCGTTGTTAAGTTTATTTCAGGGAAGAGTCGCGTAGACTACCTTCGGCAGTACTTTGAAAGGATGAGGAGAAATGGTCTGGAAATGAACCCTCTCAAATGTGCTTTTTGCATGCAAGCGGGACATTTCTTAGGCTTTGTGTTCCACAAAAAGGGAATCGAAATAAACCAGAACAAGGCCAAAGCCATAATGGAGGCGAAAGCGCCATCAACCAAGAAGAAATTACAGTCGCCGCTTGGCAAGATTGATTTCTTAAGGAGGTTTATCTCGAACCTTAGCGGAAAAACTCAAGCCTTTTCACCTCTTCTTTGACTTAAGAGGGAAGATTTTGAATGGGAGAAAGCTCAGCAAGAATCCTTCGACAAGATCAAGGAATACCTGATCCACCCTCCAATTCTGATGCCACCTTGTAGGAATAGAAGTATGAGGTTGTATATATCTACGTCGGGCAAAACTTTAGGGAGCATGTTAGCTTAAGAGGATGAAAATGGCGTTGAAAGAGCCATTTACTACCTTAGTAAGGTCTTAAACGATGCAGAAACTAGGTATAACATAGTCGAAAAATTACGCTTATGTTTCTATTTCTCATGTACGAAGTTAAAGCATTATATAAAACCAGTGGATGTTTTTGTTTCATCTCATTTTGATGTTATAAAATATATGTTATCTAAACCAATCTTGCATAGTCGAATTGGTAAATAAGCATTAGCTTTAACTGAATATTTCTTAAACTATATGCCCTTAAAGATTGTTAAGGGACAAGTGGTAGCTGACTTTATAGTCGAGCACTCTATAACTGAGAAATCATTAAACTACCTTGAACTTGAGCTTTGGAAGCTGTATTTAAATGGTTCTAGTCATAAAGATGGAACGCGCTTAGGAGTCCTAATTATATCTCCTAATAAAATTCCAACAAAATTCAAGTATAAAGTCGAAGGCCTTTGTTCGAACAATGAGGCTGAATATGAGGCCCTAATAGCCTAATTTGAGATATTGTTGGAATTTGGGACAACTCGAGTCGAAATAATAGGTGACTTGGAGTTAGTCATAAAACAAATTACAAAGGAGTAGAAGTGCATTAAGGAAAATCTTATCATGTACTTCGTGATAGCCAAGAGGCCAACGACTTGGCACAGATTGCCTCTGGGTATAAAATTTCAAAAGAAAAATTGCAAGCTACAATCGAAGTTAGAGGAAGGGTTGTGTCAGCCAGGCTATCCCCATCAGATCTAGAAACAACGAAGCTAGGACATGTTGACAAAGAGAACTTTGAGATACTGAATATAGACAGCATGATGGATGAAGATTTGAGAAAGCCAATAGTAGAGTACTTACAAAATCCAACAACATCTACGAAGCGAAAAACTAGGTATCGAGCTTTAAGTTACGTTCTTTTGGGAAATGAATTATTCAAAAAGACTCCTAAAGGAGTTTTGCTTAAATGCCTTAGTGAATCTGAGGAATATTTAGCCCTTTTAAATGTCCATAGTGGGCATGCAGAGCACATCTGATAGGCCATAAAATGAAGTGGTTATTGTTTCGAGAAGGGATGTATTTGCCCACCATCTAGAAAGATTGTATTGATTTCACCAAAGGATGTCAATAGTGCCAAGCACACGCAGGTATACAACATGTTCCTGCCAGTGAGCTGCATTCTATAGTGAAACCTTGGCCCTTTAGAGGTCGGGCTTTGGATTTGATTGGAGAAGTTCGACAAGCATCATCCAAAAGTCAGATATATTTTGGTTGGCATCGATTATTTTACAAAATGGATCAAAGTTATACCACTGGTGAACGTGGATCAAGATGTTGTAATTGAATTCATCCAAAAGCATATTATTTATAGGTTTAGAATTCTAGAGACTATTACGACGAATCAAGGATCTACATTTACTGGTCAAAAAGTGCAAGAATTTGCTTAGGACATGGGTTTCAAATTGGTGACATCTACACCTTATTATGCACAGGCCAATGGTCAGGTCGAAGCATCGAACAAGGTTGTGATTAGTTTGATTAAGAAACACGTGGGGAAAATCCAAAGAATTGGCATAAAACATTAGACCAGATTTTCTGGGCGTGTTGAACCTCCCCTAAGAAAGCTTCTAATACTACTCCTTTCTGACTGGCGTACGGTCATGACGTGGTTTTGCCAGTTTAAATCTACTTACAATCAATGAGAATCCAAAGACACAATGAGATCTCATATGAATCATATTGGAACATGATGTTAGATGAGTTAGTTTATTTAGATGAATAAAGACTAAGTGCCTTAGAGTTGTTGAAAAGGCAGAAAAAGAGAATACAAAAAATGTACAACAAAAGGGTCAAAGATAAAACATTTTCACCTGGAGACTTGGTATGGAAAGTGATCCTTCCCATGGATCGGAAGGAAAGAACTTTGGGAAAATGGTCTCCTAAGTGGGAAGGCCCCTTTAAAGTTATACAAGTCTTTTCAAATGGTGGGTACGAAATCGAAGAATTAAATGAAGATAAAAGGATTTTGAAGGTGAATGGGAAGTATTTGAAAAAATACAAACCTGCACTTAAGAAGTAAAAATAGAAAAGGAATAATTGCGTAAAAAATGATCGAAGCCAACATGGTAAGAGTGAAACATATGTTGCCAAAATGACTCAAGTCATTACATTAAAAGCCACAAGGGGCTTAAAGTCATTGTATCAAAAAGCAACACCTTGCAAAGCCAAAAGTGAAGAGATTGGCACTAAAATGGAAGATAAGCTTTCATGTTAAGATACTTCGACTTCTGAAGCTCCAGACGCTTTTCACAGATAGATTTGTTCGATTTGAGGTTTTCAATCTTTGCCTCCAATTTTTGAGCCCTTTCGACGTGTTCCAGCCCAACTTTAATCTGTTTGGTCAGCTCATAATCATCGAACTTCAAAAGTTCAGCTTGACGCTCCTTGGCCTTAGAGATCTTGGCTTTTAATTCCTTTATTTATGCTTCCCAAGTTGCGATGCCTTAACCATAGCTTTCGACCTTTGCTTTATTTTGCTCTTGATTTCTCTCCAGTTCCGCAGCTCTGGCGTGGGATTCGGTAGCAACATCCCATATATCTACTATAGTTCCAGCCACATTTTCAATTTCACTCTAAGCCTTTTTTATTCTATTTAAATCAGCAATGGTCTAGTTGATCATCAAGGTTAGCTCCATGATAACATTTGCAACATCAGGAGAAATAGTCAAAATGTCAACCTGTTTAAGGAGGCTTTTCAAGGAAAAGTGAGCAGTAGAATCGCCTTCTAGGATTATAAACAAATTAGCTCTAAAGATTTTGTCTTTAATCTTTAAGAGCACATCATCCATAGGCTTGATCGAAGACTGGCTGCCTGATACCGAAGAGGAATTGAGGCTCTTCTTAAACGAACTTCCTCTAGAGCTGATCATAGATTTCATGTATTCAAAAGGTTTCCTCTGTTTCAGGGCTGCTAGCTCCTCTAAAGAAAGGGTCGCAGTTGTTCGAGTTGAAGCCTTTGTGTGCTCTTGCGCAGCATCGGTTGTTAGAATGATGCCAGATTGATCTTGTTGTTGTTTTTCTCTGCCTCACCTGTCCCAGTATTCTTATCATCATTTTCGTCCTCATGAATTAAACTATTTTCCAATCATGAATATTGTAGAAGTTTTCATTGTCTCTAAAACTTTAGTTTAAAAAGTATTAGCACATGTCGTGGGATTCACTGGTTGATCCTGTAAGTTAACTAATATTTAGAGATCAACAGTTGTTTACCAATTTTTACGTTAAACACTTCCAAAGATCATAGCTCTCTCAATTTTCAACTTTTGTGGGCAATTCTTTTTGCTAATTATCCTATTTGATGCCCTCTACAAGTTTGTTTCAAGGGACAAAGGCCAATTTTTCTTGGAAAGCCATAAAAAGTTTTAAGACATTATAGGTCATTTTGGACTTAAAATTTTCTTAACCTCTAATTTTCACATGTATCCCATTCATTCACGTCAACTATAAATATATGAAGCTTCTGCACTGAATTTCAAGCTTGGATAGTCTCCAGAAACCTTACTCAAGCTCATACTTCTCACTGAAATTTTGAGATTTCATTTCCAAATTATAAGCATTTTCAACTCCATTTCTTGATTCCATTAGCACCTTTGACATCTAAAGCTATTGCAACAATTCCCAAGCCTTAAGAGCCTCTGAATCATGTTGACCAGATCAACCTTGCAGCTTCTCCTGATCATATTTGGATAAAATAGTTTGAGGCCTCATTTTCACTCAAATAAGTTACCACAATGTAGTCTGATACTCTCTGATGTTTCCCCTAACTTATCTTGCTTTGATTTGTAATTTCCATGGTTTTAGGATTGGTAACAATTTTTCTAAAACATGGTACACAGTAGGATGTTGTGTGTGATGTTGTAACATGTTGTTTAGCTCTCTGTTGCGCAGATGTCCTGACAGATGATAGAACATATTATACCATAACATCATATTATACTAGAACATATGTTTTGGATATTTTATTTCTTGATGAGATTTGTTTTGATTTTGTGAAGATCCCTTTTGGAATTATTTAACATATTTTACAAGTCAAGAAGATTATATCTGGAATAGATTTTGTATCTCCAACAGTGCATATGTTACTAAATGGGCCTTGAGACTATTTAGGGAACTTTGTATCTTTTGTTCCAAGATTTAAGGAGATTTTGATGCATCACTCAGGTTGTGGATCAAGAAACTTCTGGACGCAGATTTCAAAGCCCATAAACTTTAGAGATGTATTTAAAAGGGAATCATATCCTAATGTAAAGGACAAATGTTCACTATTGTAAAAATTAGGGGAAGGGTTTAAAAACTTAGGTTTTGAGAGTCTCTTGTGTTGTGACTTAGCAAGTCACCCTTTGTATATTTTGATGCATCGTGGTAGACATATTTAAGTTCTATATTGTTCTCACTGTGAAGCTTTTAAGCATAGGAGTTGAGTATTGTTATTGGTTGAAGCTTTTAAGCAGAACCGGGTATTGTTCTTGGTCAAGAGTCTTTACGTAGTGTTACTCTTGAAATAAAGAGGGTACATCTTTCTTTTTAGTTTCTTGTGGCATTCCCTAGGTCTGGAAGTGTTTGTTTATCACTATGGTGATTGGGAATGAGCTGGTGATTTCTCATATCTAGGAGTTCCTAGGTAGACGTTTCACTAGGTAGGTATTAAGTGAGGGGTTGTAAACGGGGGAGTTTAGCTCTAAATTAATACTGCTGATAGTGGATTTTCTTTCTGGCTTGGAAGCCCCCACATGTAGGTGATGTTGCACCGAACTGGGTTAACAATTCATTGTGTTATTTATCTTTCTGCATTTAAAATTCTGCACAATTTAAATGGTTGGGTAAATTGTTCTTTCAGTCTAGAGATGTTACAACATCTGTCATGACATTGTACCCTAATAGTGGAACATCAAATTCCACATCATGTATTGCATGTGCTATAAAATTTCAATTGGCATCAAAGCTGGCACCCTAGTCTATTTTTGGGTGAGCTTTAGGGTGATTTTTCTGGTACTTTATGTTCTCTGAAAGGTCAGCTGATCTTGGTTTTTTTTGCTTCCAAAGAATATGTTTGTATGATTTATTGTTCATAGTCTGATTCTGGATGTGATTGTTATTGTGCAAAAAGATCGTCTCATTCTCAGCAGGTGAATTTTTCAGGTCACTAATTTGTTAGTCACTATGTGAACAGGGTATGTGTATCCTACTCTAGGGTAGTGTGTGTCTCAGGCTATGATGAAGAGGCAATCCAATGTCAAATGTCTAAAGAAACTCATCCTGTTATCTATGAGTTTTTCTTTCGTTCTTAAGGATAAGTTGAACCTGGTGTAAAGGTAGAGGCATGAATTGGCTCTGGAGGAGTCTCTCTTGTAAGATTAACCTTGTCTTAACAGGTTATTTTGGTTCATCCTGAAGATTCATCGCAAGAGTTCAACTTATCCTATAAGCAATCTTCTAACTTTTAGAACTCTAGGAAGATGTAGATTGCCTTCTCTCTCATCCATTTGAATTTTTCCGAGGTGATTGAAGTGCTTATAAAGAAGTTGTGTCCAAAAACAGTTGTTTCCTGTGACTGTTCCAAGGAACTACTGATCTTGCTTATTGAACAAGGAAGTGTCCGGGTGAATAGAGGATCATGTTGTAGTGGAAGAGTCTAACTTTTGTGTCAGCATCTTGGGATTGTGGCTAGCTCAGATATGACCTGTTGGAGAGAACATTATCTTGTTCGCATAAGGATTTATGTTGCTCCTTTGGTGTCAAAAAGGTGTCTTGACATCTTGTGTCTATGTGTAGAAGTTGTTTTGTTCTCTCTATGGAGCTTTCCTTCATTCCTATGTTTTAGTTTCTCAAGCAGTTCATGCAAATGAATGAACCTGAGCTGTTGTGATAGTAATAAATCCTATGAATATTTACCAAAACCAAGATTAAGGGTTCAACGAATTAATTTCCAATCAAATGATGGGAAATTATTGCTACAGGTTACTGTTGGGAGCTCATCTTATGATATTTGTGGTGTTCAACAGCTTCAGAATTGAAATTTTTAGTTAAGGTGGAGCTTGGAGTAGAAGTGTTGACCAAGTCTGATGGTGATGATGGATTGGACAGGTCTAAAAGGAAGGTTATGGAGTGTCGTGGAGGATGTGATACCTGATATTGTGAAGAACCATGGGTTCTTTGGGTGTTCTATTATGATGTTGTGATGAGAAGCTTGGAAAGGACTTATGTGTTCCTTGGTGGAGAAGGAATGTTTTCATTCTATTGGGATATTATGTGCGTCTCTCTGATATGGTTTGTGTGCTTGATGTCAAAACCAATTGCACTAGAAATCCTTGTAGCCTGAAGTGGTTTTTGGAGAATTCTGGTTTCTCTTAAATATGTTTGAGGTATATTTTCTGTTGCGTGAACTGCGACAATTCATAGTGGCTTTATATATTGTGATTTTCATGCATTGGTGCTGCTAGATTGACAGTTTTACAAAGCATACATGTTCTTGTGTAGCTTGTGTGGGGTTGTGATGTTAGACCTCATGTCTTGACTTGGTGTAGTTCAGGCTGGTGATCTCTCCAGCCAAGTTTTCAAGAAGGAGTTGTTTGAGTTATCATAGCATGGTGTTCTTACTTGGATCCGACATATTTATGGGTGATTAAGTATTTTTTGGTGAAAAAAATCTAGTCTGTATGGATCTAAGATAGTGTTTGCCTTGATGTGTAATTATGGGCTAAAGGAGTTACGACCAAAAAGTGTCTGGGAATCTCTCAAGAAGTTTCTTGAAGGGACATCTGGTAAGCAGGATTTTGTGGTTTTTAACCAAGAAACCTGTCTTATGTTGAAGATGAAGACCAAGACACCGTCAGCTTGGGAAAATATTCTCCAGGTCTATGAAGGAATCTCAACCAGGCTATGTGCATATGGATTGATAGGCAAGAATGTATGTCTAACACATCCAACCTGACATCTTGAAGTTTCTACTGGTCAAGGAAAGATGAATCTAATTGATCTTGAAGATGGTTTTGTTTATCTTGTGACTACCTTTTCTAGAAGGATAGTTTTTGGATGGAGGTTGTCTTTAGTATCTCTCAAACTTGATTTCATGATCAAGTCTATGAGAATATGGAATGTTTGTTCTGCTGTGATGAAGGAGCCCTGCAAGGATGGCTATGAAAATAATGAACAATGATGGTGTCGCTTCTTGTTAAAAGGTGATCTCTTTAGTTTTTTGAGTTTTCAATCTATACCTATCCAGAGTAAAGGGAGTCTTTGATCTGGAGGTTCTAGTCATGTTGTTGTTCCCACATAATCAAGGTCCTTATGTAGGGGTTTCTGATTGGTCACTTATGAAGGAAGATGTATCAAATAAAAGCTATTTCTTGTAGGTGCTTCAAGGAACTATGTGCTCATGTTTGTGACCAAGGATTACATAGACACCACATGTTGGAACAAATGCCTTTGCAACTGCTGATGTACCTCATCTTATGGTGTTTTTGATGAATGTACAATATAGAGCCTTGTAGGACAGAGGTAATACAATTTTGTACTGAGAAGTCTGTTTATAGTATGATGCTTAGTTATACCTTGGTGTTTATTATCAGTCATACTGGTGTTTATTAGAGAGAATCTCCTCTTTGGATGCTTAAGGATGGTTATTGACTCTGTAATGTCTGACAAAATGTCTTAACATTATGCTTTTGGGTTGTTGCTTCATGAAGCTTATGAGAGTTTATTTCTCTGTGTGGTATTCTTCCTTTTACGATGGTCTTTGACCTGCTGCATCTGTGATATATTATGATGCTCATGTGTTCCTTGTAAAGGGAAGTGTATGTATTACAATGCAAATAGTTATTCCTATGGATGTTAACTCCAAAACCAAAGTAGATGGTTCCTATGATTGAGACTGAAGTCTTAATTGATGTTAAAACATCATCTCAGTTGATTATCTTTCCAGAAAAGGAAAGTTGTTTATGCTTGGGAGATAATTTATAGTTCATGGTGTGGAATCTGTTACTCACCATTTGGATTAGAACTGATTTATATATTCATGGTGTAGTAAGAAGTAGAGCTATTACACAAAGACTATTGTGGATTGTAGTGTGAATGTATGCAATGACTATCTATCATGATTAACCTCTTGTGCTAGCTCATGTTGTAATGTTCGGAAGGAGGTTGTGCTAAGTTTGTATCTCGTGAAGAAAGAATGCTAAGGAAGTTCTCTTCTTTTGTTGAGAAGTGTGTGCATGATGTCAATCCAAGTGTACATGACATCTAGCCTAACCAAGAAGTTAAGAGGACTTGTGTGTCTCTAAGGTATTTTATGAGGCTTTTATTCCGCTATTCCTATGCCTTTGATGTGAAATTTAAAACAGTCCAGGTTTGCTTGGAGTTATCCTCAAGGAACAAGGTTGTTTGTGTCTGAGAGAGTTCAGTTGTTTTTTCTCTGTAGTGAGTGTATGTCCTCAGGAGGAGCGTGTTGTTGAACAAGGAGTGTGAAGCTGCTATTTGAACATGAAAATGTTCAAGTGATTCTTCATGTGTTTGGGTTTCCTCCTTAAGGGGGAGTGTTGATTATGTGTGACAGGGTAAGCTGTGTACATATCTGTGGTTCTGGATGTTCTAGCTTTGTGAGGCTTGTGGTTTGAACCAGGACTATTCATACCTTTTAGGAATGACCTAAGAAACAGTGATGGATATTGTTTGGGAGAATTTATTTTTCTCTGTAGAATGATTGTAGGGCTCAAAGGGATCTTTATGGAAGGAGGTAAGGTGTCATACATGATGTCTTGACATCATGATCTGTTTTCAACTGAGTTTATGTGAAAGGAGTAAGTTTGGAGTTCAGTGTAAAGCATTGTGTGTGTCTGATTGGTTCTTAGAAGGGTTTTTCTTTGAAACAATTTTGTGCCCTGGGTTAGATAGATTACTTGGTGGATTCTAGTCTAAGTTTAGTGATGAGGAAGTTGGTGCTTCAACTTGAGTAGATTGGTAGGAGTATACAATGTCAATCAGGATGTCAGGACATTGAATTTTGACTAGGTGGATCAACCAGATTTGACAAGTGGCCTTCAACGTGTCAAGTTTTTTTAAGCTTGTCATTATTGCTTTTGGAGATCTGTATGTTACAGATTGGAAGGCATGAAAAACGTGAGCATGTGTATTTATGGAAAACATCTTAAATGACATAGGATCTATCATTGCATTTGTGAGGGTCAAAGCTTAGAAAGAGAGAAGACTGAGTTGTGCATGGTTACTGAGGTTGATTTTATTCTCTCCCAAAAAGGTTTTTCTCTACTAGATTGTCGTTTCTAAGTATGGACCGATTTCCGTGACCCCACCAATCTTGAGATGGTGAGATTCCCATGAACCGTGCTTGTGCCACTTTCGAATTTCTAATATTTATGCTATGATGCTTAAAAGGAAATGGAAGAAATTTAAACTAACCCTACGTGCAAGTGCTTTCCCTAAAAATACAAAGAGATCTGGAATCGGGGGTTGGTTATACTAAGGGAAGCTATTAACACCCTGAGTATCTATAGTATTCTATAGGAACCTTTTGTACATTTTTTACTATCAGTCACTTCATCTACTTAAGTTGTTTACCGTTGATTGGGAAAGTCTTAACATATGGGTGAGAATGAGAGTATGAGATGTTTTTATTGTTTTTTTATGAAATGTACGAGGACCTAAGGGGTTTTATTTAAAGGTGTGCTCGCTAAGATCTTGCAATCTTATGCCTACGTATTCTCACAAGAAGTTGAGAAATCAGAGCGTTCGTAGTTCCACCTAACTATGGGTGGAATTTGTGTCTTGTTCAAAGCCCAAAATGATGAAGCTAAAAGATTATTTGTGTATCTTGATCAAAGCCCAAGATATGAAGCTAAAATTTTTGTTTGTTTGAAAGAGAAGACAAATTTGTCATCTTTAAAGGGGGACATCCCACCTATTTATCACAAACATTTGAGAATGATATCATAAGGGAAGAAGCTTTGCAATTGGATGTTAAATAATCCTAAGAAATGCCACATCTTCCTTTATGAGTCTTTGCATGCTAAGAGAAGGATCTTAACTTGGATATAGTATCAACAAGTATGCCACTTACATCACTTAGATGAAAGAAACTTTTTGGACGATGATAAGAGAGGGACTCCAACTTGGATTTTGAATCAACAAATGTGCCACTTACATCACTTTTATGGAAGAAAAAAAACTTAATGTTTGATTTTGAATTGTGGTGTATAGAAGAGATATCTTCCTGCATAGATGACTCAATGTCTCATCTCTGGGGAGAAGTTGAGTTATTTGAGTATCTTGTTCAAAGCCCAAGACGTTGAAGCTAAAATATTTGTATCTTGTTCAAAACTCAAGATGTGAAGCTAAAAGGTTTATTTGTATCTTATCCAAAGCCCAAGATGTGAAGCTAAAAAGTTTATTTTCCTGAGAGGAGGATGACTTAACTAGGGGGAGTTTTGAATTGATGGTATCTTGTATTAAGCCCAAGATGAAGTCTATGGTGATTTAAAGAAGCATGAGGGTCCTTGTATGAAGCCCAAGAGGAGGCTGTGATGAAGTTAACTTCATCAAAGGGGAACTAGAGTTTGAACTAAGTCTAAACTAAGGATGAGATGTTATAAATGTAAGTAGAAACTTAATATGGACAAGTACATGACAAGTATAGACATGAATTGAAGGTGGAGGGTCTTACACTATTATAGACGCCCGTGTCTAAGCATGGTTGAATTGAAAAAGTGGTTGTTCTTATACTCTTATAGAGGCCTAAAGGTTTGAAAATGTAATGGTTCTTACACTCTAATAGAGGCCCAAAAGGTTTTTGAAAATGTAATGGGTCTTACACTCTAACAGAGGCCCGAAGAATTTTGAAAATATAATGGGTCTTACACTCTAACAGAGGCCCATAGAGTTTTGAAAATGTAATGGGTCTTACACTCTAATAGAGGCCCAAAGAGTTTTCAAAATGTAATGGGTCTTACACTCTAACAGAGGCCCAAAGAGTTTTCAAAATGTAATGGATCTTACACTCTATCAGAGGCCCAAAGAGTTTTGAAAATGTAATGGGTCTTACACTATAACAGAGGACCAAAAGGTTTTGAAAATGTAATGGGTCTTACACTCTAACAGAGGCCCAAAGAGTTTTGAAAAAACATGTGAATGTGCATCAAAAAAAGAGATATATTCATCATGGTAATAGTTTATAAAGGAAATACTTGAACATGTGAGCAAATATATAATCCATGGGAGCAATTACAGAGAATTTCAAGCAAGTATATGTATTCAAGATGAATCAAGAATCCAATGAGTATAGTAATGGTAACAACCAAGCATACTTGAAAAAAAAAGGACATGTTTATGACAATAACACGTGGGTGAAGATGTAAACATACAAGAGGTGACATGTGAGAATACTTAAAGATGATAAGTTTAAAGTTTAAATATCATGTGAACAAGTTAAGGCATTACTTGAACATTTAAGCATGGATACACGTTGAACATGTTAAGACAAGTTGGTAACAACCAAACATGGATATTAGGGTTCAAACATGGTCATAAGTAAGTAAGAACATCACAAAGAGTTTAGGCATACAAGTATGTATTCATAGTCATTTTCAAGACAAAATTCAAGTATATAAGGATACACAAACATAGTAAAAGAAATACAAAGGCAAACATACACATCATGGTCATGTAAACATGGAAAGAACATCTCATGCTAGAGTAAAATAGTCAAGCAAATAGCTCATGGTATGGACAAAGTTCAACATATACTTTTAACATGTAAGCATGCATCAAAACGGTATAAAACTCAAGTAATAACACAATGCACAAGTTCATAATATCAAACAACATTTCTAAAAAGTGTATGTGATCCACACAAAGCAGCATGGACAAAGGAAAGTAAGGGAATACTGAAAAGAATCAAAAGAACTTCATGGAAACCCAAAAATGACCATATACTTTGAACATTCATAAATTCATCAAAAATAATTATTTTTGGCGTTTTATTTTCGCAAACATAAAATATGAACTATCATGAACAATTTGCAAAAAGAATGGGTTCAAAATGATAAAAAAATGAGAAAATTATGATCAATTGAATTTACAAAGAAAAACAAGAAAATAAGTCATTAAAAATAATGGGGAATGGTCCCCATGGGTGTTGAACCCATGACACTGTGCTCACCAGTCAAAACACTAACCAATCCAACCACACGCGTGTGGTGATCATAAGAGGAAGGCAACATATTATGTGTGTTATCCAGTTGAATAATTAGAAAAATAAAATGAAACTAGGACAAAGGGGATTCGAACCCCAGTTTCAATAGTGACAAGTAATTAAGGCGCGCAGGTTAACCATTGGGGTGGTGATACATCCATTGTATCACCCCAACCCATTAATACATATGCCTAGCAAGCTTGGTCTGGCTAGAACAAAAGGGCGCTTAAGGTTGGTCATGCCCAAGATTTTCAGGTTTTGTGTCATTTGCAAAACCAACCATAACTTGGTCATTTCTCCATGAAAATGGATGAAATAAAAATAAAACTTGCTTGAACTTTCCTAAGGAATCTAATGGTGCAATTGGTTTTGTCTAAAGTTGCTCTCATTTTAGAACTCGAAGGCTACACTAAAAAATAACCTATTCTTGCAAGTTCAACACAACAATCATGTATATTCAAATATAACACTCAAAACATTTTCAAACACAACACATATGACATGTCAAGTATGTTTAAACTCAATGAACATCAAAGTACAACATATTATGCAAAGTTCAAGTTCTTTAAGAACTTACCTCTTGAAGCACAAAGCCAAACCTCCAAGATACTTGCTACATAAGTGAATGAATGCCTTGGACACTTCAAATAAACCCCTAGGAAGCTTTTAGGATGCTTGAAATCAAAAGAAAATCTCTGGAACAAAAAGTGGCCTCTTCATGCAAAATGGTCAAAAGTGACCAAAATGGAACCTTCACTAAATAATGTTACAGTTGAGAAACTATTGTTATAACAGCTTAGGAATGTTATTTAGAGTGTGTTTGAATTATTGTATGGTTTTGAAATGGACATAATCAAGACATGGCTTGTGAAACGCAAAAAGTCAAAGATATGAGGTTTTGACAGTTGACTTTATGATTCTGGTGTTTGGAGTGGTAGATGAAGGTTTGAACACCTTAAATGGATGATTTGTGATGTGTTTGGGTGGTTATTTGAATGGTTTAAGCTCTGGTTTTGAAAATTCGATTCTCACTCTTTGAAATTTTGAAATTTTGAAGTCAAAGAGGAAGAATGCAAAAACAATTGTTGTGATTATTTTGGTGTATTTTGAAACATCAAATGTAGTCTCTATTTATAGGGGAGCAAGTGTTTTTAGAGGAATAGTGACGGTTTGAAGGATGAGCTCAATGTTCAATGGTTTTGGAAATACATCATTACTTCCAACTCAAGGTACCTTATCTTTTCCACTAACCTAGCTTTTCTTTTGACCAATTCCACATTCTACAGAGGTGTTTACTGTTGTTTAAGAGTACATCTTGACTGGTGAGAGTGGTTTCTTTGACAATGCATTATTCCACATAAATGCCTCTTGAATTCAAGGCTTAAAGTGATAATGTTTCATCATTTCAAAGGGATTCCTCTTGACTTAGTGGCTCTATTTAGAAGGTTTTGGATGATTCGTTCAGGTTCTTGTTGAATGAACATTGTATGATAATCACACTTGGACTCAAGAAATCGTGCACCACAAGTAATGTCAAATCTGCCTTACCAAAACAGTTGCATCAAGGCATATTGTGCATTCCATATCTCCTTGCTCAAATGGAATTATATTGTGTTCTTAAACATTGTGGAAAGCTGATATTTCATACTTCAACTTTGATGTTTGAGTTTTTACTTGCATCATTATGTATCATGGAGAAAAATGGCCTCAAAGTTGGCTAAAACACAAAACAGATTCTGTCCAAAAAATTTCTAAGTGTCAAGGTTCCAAAAGTCTTGAAACCCTAACGTCATATCTCAAAATCTACGCACTTTTTGGGAATCCATCCTAATTTACAAAGTTGTAGTATGTAACAAGCTCTTAAATTTGATTTTTGGATCAAAGAAAATGGTTTCTTGGTTTGGAAGTTATGCCTTTGCAAAGTTTGCACCAAATTAGGGTTTTTGTCCATAACTTAGAAAAACTTTCATTTCTTCATGGTTGCCCTTTTTGCAAGTAACCTCCCTTTTCTTGATTTTTATTGATCAATCATGATTCAAGTCACATATTATCATCATTCTTGTCTTGAAGAAACCCTGTTTGGTTAAAAAAACTCCAAAAGTCAAACTTGATTTTGGGCATAGTTGACTTTTGTATAAGATGAACTTTGATTTTGTAATCTCTTATTGAAATCAAACCCTTGGCCTATTTGGACACCATGGATGGACTCCAAGTGTGTTTTTGAGTTTTTTGAATAATGTCACAAGGTTTGAGATCTTGCCTTGGTCAAAAGTCAAAGGTACAGTTGACGTTTCATCAGAAACCCTAGTTTATGGTCCAAATGAATTTGAATTCTTATAGTTCTTATGAATCAAGTTATTTGGGTCAATCCAATCATATGAATTCACTAATGTGAGGAATTTGAGGTGCTTAAAACATATCTTGAGGTTTTGGATCATGCCTTGCTAAAAAAGTCAACCCAAGGATTGAATTGGGTCAAAACCCTAATTTTGGTGCACTGATGATCTTGATGCTTGATAAGCTTGCCATGATGCAATATTGTAATTAATTCTTGATGGATGATACCTATATATATTCATTGGATGAAAAGGGACTTGGTAAGTTGAAGATCATGCCCATTCTTGATTGATCATTTGCCTAAGTTTCTTTTGAGGCTTAAAACCCTAATTGGTAATCAATATGAAACAAACAACAATCTTGGTATATCCAAATAGGTTAGTGATGCATAAAAGTAAACAAATGTATGATTCTAATGAAATTCAAATGATGCAGGACCTTAGGATCAAATGATGCACTAACCAAGTTCGTTACAAGCTAAATAACACTTTCAATATGAGTAAATCTTCAAAAGATTCTTAAGAGGATCAAGTCAAGTTTATTGACTATAGTGGGATTCATGGTTAGTTCTTGTGTGTTTGGTGTTTTTCTTTTATTTCTTGGGTCTTGTGTTTCAGCTGAGTCTTTTGTTTTTAGCGTTTGCCTCTTGGGTGAGTCGTTTTTTTTTGTTGGTTCTTTTTGTTGGTATAGTTTGGTGTTTTTTCCTTGTTTTTGGTGTTTTTTTATCTTGGATTTTTTTTCCAGTTTTTGGCTAAAAAGGGGAAGAAAATAGTTCATCCCCGTGGTAAAGTCTTGTTGTCTTCTATATGCAACAATTTTGGGGTTACTTTGGTGTCTGTCGTGTCTCTGTTGTCTGTTGTTACTTTTGTTGTAGTTGTTTGCAGAATGTCTTACTATATGTTTTAACATCATGTAAAGTTTCTTCATGTAAATATTCAAGTTTTGTTATAAACGAGTTAGAATTCATTGTTAGGTGTAGAAATGATTAGAAATCAGCAGAAACATAGTTTAGAGTAAGTGGATGTATTGTTTGTTGGCTCAAATGGACGATCAGGACTTCAAATTTTACATTTTAAGGGTCAGATAACATCATTCGTGACCTCTGAGTTTCAAAAAAATTCCAAAGATACATCTCCGAAAAAATTTAACGTTTCATGTACTCTGGGGGATTTCAGAGATACATATACGAAATGTTTCTGTAGATATATCACTGGATTTTTCTCAGTCTATTTTTTATTCTTTTTGTTTTATAAGTTTCTTGTTTGTGCTATTCATTTGTGTAAACTCGTTGTACGGCTAATTTTACCTTGGAGGTATAATGGCTGACATAGCCGACCAACTGAGGCATGGAGGGGTTTTCCAGCATGCATCCATTTGGCGAGAGTGGAGCCAGAAGATTTTGGAGGCAGCAAGTACCTCTGGTCAGGGAGAGGCGTTGACTTCTGGAGCACAGTATACTCATGAGATTCAGTCCACTCCTGCGACACGGCGTTCACCTCAACCACTCCATCTATATCTCATCCCAATCCACCTTCTACTACTTATTCTCATAGACCACGGGATGCACCAGTTGATGTGTCACTTCCCCCGTCCTTCTGCAGGTGTCAAGTTGCACCAGTGCCACATCCCATTGACGATCCAATTACACTGGTTTCACCTCCTATTGATGTTCCTGATGTACTGGTACCACCTTCATAGGGTGAGGTTGTTGATGCCGAGCCAGATGCTTTCGGAGGGGGTCTATCTGATATGTCTATACTTCCTCTGTATCCAGATCACACTGCCAGACATATTTGGGAATGAAGAGGTAACATCAGTGTAGTTTTTTATTTATTTTTTACGTTAATTTAAATTTCTGACATTGATTATTTCTGGAAATTTCCAGGTGCGTGATCCCTAGAAGTTTCTGAACCATGAGAGGAAGAATTTAGCATTGTATCATCTAGAAGCCCAGTGGTTTTAGTCGGCTCTAACCGCTTCTGGGTTACGTGACCTATGCATGACCGATTATAGTCTGGTCAACCACGGGATGCTTAATGCATCCGTGGAGAGATGGCATTCTGAGACGTCTTCTTTTCATCTCCCGCATGGTAAGATGTCTATCACCCTGGACGGTGTCTCGTCTTTGTTGCGTCTTCCGATCAGGGGAAGATTCCTTCATCATGGTAGGAAGACCAAATATAAGGCAGTCGATATGATGGTGGAGCATATGGGGGCTGATCAAGGGAAGGCGTTTGAGGAGGTGGATAGGACCAGGGGTGCTCATGTTAGGTTTTCGTTCCTAAAGATGTTTGTTGATGTTGAGATCATTGCTGCACAGTAGGTTGATGGTGATTTCGAGCAAGTGACCTTACATAGGACTCATGCTTTAAGAGCATATTTTCTTTATTTAGTTGGCACTGTGATTTTTGTGGACACGAGTGTAGCCTATAATGACACTGCATACCTCCGTACTTGTATCTCACATTGATCAATGAGTACAACTGGGTGTCACAACTGTGAAAAGGGACCGGCGGAAACAAATAGAAGAGTCGCCACCGAACGTTATTTATCTCGAATGAGGCAAAGGAAACAATCTAAGAAAACCTAAAATAAAGGAGAAGACAAGGTTATCACAACCAAATCTTGGGTTCAAGAGTCAGTTACGCAAGGGGAAGGTATGAGAACTCCTCACGTCAGTTGTACTCAACGGGATCCATGCTTATTGTCTACCAAAAGGGTGTGTTTATCTAAAATCTACTGCTAAACGGGGGAGGAAAAAGAAAAAGGAGACTCGATAGGACATCTCCACCCTATGCCTACGTATTCCCTCATGCAATGGGAAAGTCAGAGTCAACGTAGTTCAGAAAACTACGAGTGATGAGGGGAAGGTTGCTTGCCAAGATATTGTCGTCTTGTGCCTACGTGTCCTCATCTGGCATGAGAAATCAGAGCAAACATAGTTCGGGACGATGCCTGGTTGGTTAAGTGTTTTTTATGAGCAACATTACGTCCCCATCCTAGCAGTTAGGGACGATGCCTGTTTGCGGTAGAACGGAAAAGTAACGTACTCTTTTCTGAAAATGATTTGAGACAAATCCCGAAGTACAAAAGGTTTGAATTTGGCATAAGAGTTTTTTAGAGAAATGAATTGATTTTGTTTGAGATTCACGCCGCACTAAAGACTATGACATAGGAGTGAATACGTTGTATATCGCCCAAAGGGCATACACTAAACACTCTAGACAAGTGAGGAGAAACCTCCCCCCCCCCACTCATCATTTCCCATGTACTTAAGGCTCGTGGCGCACAACGGTCATCATTATTTATTAAGTGTCTTAGAATTTTTGAGATGAGAAGAGAAGACACAAAAGAAAACACTAACAGGAAACTAAAAACCCTATGTTATCATACAAAGTAGTCCTAAAGTTAGGATAAAAAGGAAGTCTACCTAATGTTATCATACAAATGATGGACCTAAAGTTGAGATGAAGAGACTATCCTAATTGTTATCATGCAAAGGATTGAAAGCCTAATGTCTCTCCTACTTCCATCTTAAACAGAGGGACTAGGAATCCTAAGGGATCATGTGAGCAAACACAAATAAACATTATCCAATTCAATCACAAATGAAAGCAAAACTCAAGACTTAAAATAAAAGAAAGATAAGAAATGAGATGAAGGAGAAGAAATAAAAACAAGCAAGTTCTCAAGGAAGTTCACTCAAGTGACAAGACAAACAAACAAGTAAGCACTAAGCTCAATCATACACAAGGCATACATTAACATCATGTCAAAGTAAGACAAGAATGCATACATATCAAAACACACTCAAAGGTTAGAGGTTAAAATCAAGTGGTAAAACAAAGTGCCCAAACACACATAAGTGACTAAATGTCTAACAATAGGCATCGCCAATCATCAAACGAAGCGGGATAAAGTCAAATGAGATGGAAAAGAAGGTAGGGAAGTGGAAACATGACATCATATCAAAATCATGACAATGATCAAAGAAGAAGCAAACGTTCATGTCATGCATCACACACATAAACAAATTCAATGCTACACAAAACAAGGATGCAAGATATAACTTTAAAGGAAGAGACATAAGATAAGGGCATGAAACCAAGTATGAGCAGCAACAATAACATGAATATCAAGTCAAAGACCCACTCATGAACATACAAAAGGAAATCAAGGTTTGGAATCAAGACATGCATCTAGAACAAGTTCAAACACCAAAGTCATTCTCAAATAAAAGAGGTACTCAACAAGAATACAAATGATCAAGTTTCAACCCATGACATTCAAAAACAAACCCAAATCATATGCATCATGCTCATTAAATAAATTCAAGAAGAGACAAACTCAATTTGAAGCACAAAAGTCAAGCAAACATCTCTTAAGTTAACCCATGAAGGAAACAAATGATCATGTGAAGCATATGAGATAAAGTGGTTATGCAATGAACCTCCCTACATGAAAATAAGAATCTCAAACATGTAAACTAAAGCACATAAGAATAATCAAACATCGATTGAATCATCCAAGAAGCAAACTCTAAAGATTAGGTCAAGTCATACACAAAATATGGTCAAAGTAGCAACAACTTGATGCACTAATCAAAAATAAAAACAAGAGCAAAAAATCCAAATAAATTCCTAAACTCATTTCATGTGTGTTATGAATGGTATGGAAAATCATCAAAACAAGAGTGGCAAGAAAACATCCACATATGAATAAAACAAGGGCAAACACTCAACTAATCGAGCAAGAATCGAGGGTCAAACAAATTCAAATAAAAATCAATCTAAAGTGATCATCAAGGCATGAAAACAATATCTAAACACTCATCAAATATGTGTTAGAACATGGTCAAAAGCTAGGGTTACAATCTACAAGGATAGGCCATGAAGTAAAGTCAAAGTCTAAACTAGGTCAAAATGAACAAACCACATGATTAAATCAATATAAAATAATAAAATTAAAATTAAAATGAAAATGTGAAAAATAAGTTGACAAGTCAAAGTATGTAAGAAATATTTTTGTGTATTTTTAAAATAATTTAACTATTAAAAATAAAATCAAAAGAAAATAGAACAAAATGAAAATAAAATAAAAAAAAGAAAATAGGCAAGGGGGTGATAAGTAAAATACAAAATAACATGAATCTTGTGTAATGCATGCTTGGGCCACTAAAAAAAGAGGTGTGGATAACAAAATCAACACGAGCCCAGTCCAAATATCATTAGAAAATAACCAAAAAAAAGTAAACGTGGCATGTCCATGTCATCCTCATTAACTGAGGTGGAAATGAGTCATACCAGCAAACGAATCGGACAACAACACTTCAAATCATTTGAATTTAAAAGAATGACGACAAAGCCATGCCAGCCTTCTCCAACGTTAGAGACGCTGGAGCCCTAGCTCCGGTCGTCTTCTCTGGCTAACCTCTCACCGGAGCAAGATCAAACAACCCAGAAACATTCAAAACCACCATCATTCCACACAAAAAATCATGTTGACCATGAATCCAACGTTAGATTTATCAAATAAATAAGTTATCATGGTGAATCGAAGATAAAATGTTTTGAACATTCACACTGAAACTCGTCAAAATGGAACAACAAGGTATGCAAACATTGCCTACTCAAGGTAGGACTTCAGATGCATCCAAAATGATCCTAAAATAAAGCCTAGCATGAGAGAAAAGAGAATTGAAGATTTTACCTAACGGAGAAAGTTTGTTGCTTCTTCTTGGCACGAGATAGGTCCAGAAAATGATATGGTAGACTCTAAAATCACTTGGAGGGTGTAGATCAAATGTTGTTTTGCCCCAGAAAATTGTTGAAGAGCTTCAATGGGATTCAAAATAATAATGAGAAAAGCTAAGCTTGCAGTGCTTCAAATGATGAATAAAGAAGGTGTTCTTTGCATACAGAAGCAAGATGAAGCTTATTGGAAGATGATTCAACCAAGAAAGGGATTAAATCTCTCAAGAAAGAAGGAACTTAAAGATGAGAAGGAATGAGAAAATTTGAGATTCAGAAATGATAGTGGAGTCTCTGCCTCTCTTTTGGAACAAAAATAGGCTTTTATATAGAGTGTCTATGGTTGGATAAAAGTGTGAAACAAAGCTGGAGGTTTGGGGATCGTTGTTTTAGGGTTGGACAGAATAATGTGAGAAAACCAATCTTATGCCTTTGCCATGGGTTCCAGCTTTGTTTTTAGGTTTTGTTGAGTGGTAATGAGTGGAAATCTAGAGCACAAAATGTGGGAGGATATGCATATGGGAGAACACAACTTGTTTGTACAAATTGCACAAATTTCACTTTTTCTCCTTTTGGAAAAACTTGCTCATGAAGGATACACATTGTACATAGCTTGTTTAGTTCTTTTATGGTAAGGTTTGTGACACAAAAAGTGAGGCTTGATGCATAAAGAATGAAGTGAGATCATGCTGCAAGACCTCATGTCAAAGAATCGTGGCAAGTTATGCTCTTGATATCATGTTCAAACACCATACTTTCTTTGATCATATATTGGTGGATTTAGAAGCAAAACAAGAGTCCTTGTGATCAATGTAAAGCCAAGACTATGGTGAAGGTTTTTCATGTTGATAGAAATTTGAAACAAGCCTTGTATAATCATGAAATAATGGTTTAAAAATCATGCCCCAAAATCTACCCAAGGTTACTTAGAAAAATTCTAAGTCATGCATTTTTTACATCATTGAATCCTCAACTTTGAAGCTATGTAACTTGAATAGTTTTGATTTAATAGAAAATTTCTATTAATGGATAGAAATCTTGAATAATGATCTTCAACTTTCATGTTGTGGGAAAATTCATTTGTGATCAAGATTAGTGAAAAATGCCTTGGAAGTTTAGTCCAAACATCTGCCTAGACACTTGTCAATCTTGACATCTTTGAAACCCTAACTTGGGAGCATCATAAATTGAGTTCTACACATCCAATGGAGATGATCTTATGACCTTCTTCAATTTTTCTTCTATGCATCATTAGGGAGAGATAACTCCATAGTCCTTAGACCCTCTGAGTCAATTAGGGGTGTAGGTCTTTCGAGGGACCTTATGTGGTCCATTAGATGGATATGATAACAACTTTCTAGGTTCCTTAATGAGAATCTCAAAGTGATGGACCAACGTGGATTGGGCCTTGGCCCATACCAGAACAAATCATTTACAGCTAGAAAAATAGTCTATAGCAACAACTATAAATTTGAATTAACCTGGAGCAGGGAGAAAAGATACAAGCATGTCTAGCCCTTATGTGTTTAAGGGTCAATATTTCACTACCTCATGTAGCATCAGGTAGATGATACAAGTGGTTGCCAAATCTTTGCAACCTTTCTCACTTTTGCACTACACAATTTGTTCTCGTTGTTGGCCAAAAGTATACGAACATCAGGATCTTTGAGGCTAGTCATAAATCTGTAATGTTTTCCACAAATACCTTTATGGATCTCCTTATTTCATATTCTACTTCTTTTTCTTCTAAACATAGCAAGAAAGACACAAAGAAACATATTTTATAGAGCTTATCCGCTATGAAAATGTAATGTGTAACTTCTTCTTTTACGTTTTGAGCTCTTTCTAATCACTTAAGAATATTTAATAGATGAGATATTATTTGATCTCATTCATCTATTTTGAGATAACAATGTCAAAAGATACTTCTTTTTTAGAGACACTAGGTGTTTTGAGGTCGGAAAAACTACAATATTATGTAGCTTTTGTGCTGAACAACTTTACTTGTTCATAACTTTCATATTTTCATCTCGAGGTATACGAATGATGTTTACCTCTTTAAGTTTGTCTATAAGGGATTTGAATTTTTTCTAGTAGTTGATTAAGGTTTCTTCCCTTCGTTGATGATCTCCATTGAATTCATTTACTAGAAGTTGAGAATCGTCGTTAACTTGGAGATGTTACACCCCATCTCTCAAGCTAAATGTAACCATGTTATCAAAGCTTTATACTTGAAAAGACACTTGGGTGCAAAAGTCGTGAAGGACACAAATAGGAAACTAATGAGTGAGTTGGTAATTTAATGATTCACTAGTGCAGGAAAGACATTTTACATCGGGTGAAAAGCACATCTTACATCGGGTTTGAGTCCGATGTAAAGCCAAGTGATATAGTAAATCAAATACATTTTACATTGGAAAATAGTTCGATGTAAAAAATACATCTACTACATTGGTTGACTGTTACGCCTGATGTGAAATATGTGTTGCACCCTAAAATTTGACCAACCGGTTCTCCTATCTGGTTCGTGGTTTAATTCGTATTCGCATATCAGATGCATGACATTTGTACACAGACAGAGGATGTCAGGGTTACAGTTTGGTTTTCATCTACTGGATATTTCAGATTCAGTCTAAATAATCAGGGTCTTATTTTCGGGAAATTGTGCGCTTCCCGGTGTTTTCAGCTTACATGGTGGTTTTTGGGATATTCTGATGTCAGGGGTTTACTGTTTGCTTCAATCTGGTCGCGCGCTCTTTTATGTTGGTTATTTGCCTCTGTTTGCATTTTTTTAGGATTTAATAGATTTTTTATATTTTAAATTGGCTTTATAGATTTTTTAGAATTTTAATAGATTTTTCATTATTTTTTTAATAGTTTTAAATCTTTTTTAGAACTTTATAGAATTTTTAATAGGTTTAATAGTTTTTTAATAGTTTTAATAGAATATAATAGTTTTTTTTTATTAGTTTTAAAATAGAGTTTTAATAGATTAGTAGAATTTAAATAGATGTTATAGGATTTAATAGTTTGTAGATATAGATTTAATCTTTTGTTAGATATTAATTCCTTTTATTAGGTTTAATATAGGTTAGTAGTTTTTTTTATATAGATATTAATAGATATTGGTTTTAGTTTAATATAGGTTTACTTAGATTTTAATCATCTTTTAGATTTAATTAGGATTTTATTAGTTTAATTAGAGTTTAATATTAGTTAGGTTTTAATTGAGTTTGTTAGAATTAATTAGGATAGATTAATTTTCATTTAGATTTAATTGTGGTTTTAATTGTTAGTTAATTGAAGTTTAAATCTCTAATTAGTTTTAATCCATTTAATTGTCATTAACTTTTTTGTTTCAGTTTTTTGGTCCAATTGTATCATTTTCGTGGGCCCAAGAGTAGTGTTTTTGGAGGCCCAAATCAACCTCAGTCCTTTTTGTCCATTTTCAGTCCAGAATGTGCCATGTGTCAGCTATATAAGCTGCCACGCGTTCAGCTCTAGAAGGCCCCACCTCACAATTCTCGGTTCCCACACGCCACCCTCACCACGTGCCCTCCTCACATCTTCCCTCTGCATGCAAGACCGCCACGCGTCTGCCCCTCATCCTCGCCGGAGCACCCCATCGCCGGCCATGCAAACACCCACCGGACCACCCTCCACCACCGCAACGGTCACCGAAAACCGTTAAGGTCGCCGGGAACTGCGAATTTCACGAAATTCATCCTCTTCTCCGATCATCAACTGCAACCAATCTTCATCGTTCTCACCGTGAACATTCATCATTTTCCAGAAATCCCCAGATTCGATCAAGATCTTCCAGCGTTATCGTATTGTTCTTGGCGTTCATCATTCTTCGTTCGTCATCATCATCAAGATTCATGCGAATCTTCATCAAATCTCCAGAAAATATTCAAGATTCCCCGAAATCCCCAGAAAATCATCTGTGTTCTTCAACCGCGCCTCAAGAACACTCATCCATGATCAAGATTCTCCAGAACTTCTTCGAAATCTTCAAACGATCTACATAAAAACATTCGACGATCTTCAGCTTGAAGGTAGCGTTCATCGTCATTTCCAGGTTTCATCACCAGAATCTTTCCAGATCATTTTCAAACGTCATCAAGGTTGTTGATCTGCGAGCATCCGCGAAGAACTCTCCAGAAGCTCCATCGTCTCCGTTGCTTCACCCAAGTTTCGTTTCTTCTCGCCTCCATTGTTGTTCATTCGCTGAATTAGGGTTTCTGTTTTGAGTTTTGAATGTTAGATTTGTTGATGAGGGTAAGTTAGTTTAGGGTTGAGTGGATTTGAGCTAGGGAATGATAGTACGATTGAGATTCGTGAGAGTTTGGACATGTTTCAGAGAAGTTTTTGAGAGGAGGTTCAGAGGGGAGTTTGAGAGGTTGGTAGCGGCGTGTTAGGGTTTGTGTAGTGAACAGTGATTGGGATCTTGAGGGAGAAGAGTGGTTTTGTTAGTCAGTTGATTGGGTTAGGGTTTTGGATTGGGTCAAAGCCCAAGTCTGATTGCTAGGTGCACCCCTGTTACTCGTTGCCCCCCCCCCCCCCCCCGTGTGTGACTATGCTGAATGATTTTGGTTTGGGCCTTGGCCCTAATTGCTATGCCCCCCCCCCCCTCAGTTGGGCCCAGTATGGAAACAACTAGGATTTGCTATTGCTGCACCCCCCCCCTTTGTTTTATTTCTTTTTTTAATTTCTTTGTTTTCATTCATGTTAGAAAATAATGCATAAAAAATAGTAGGAGTATCCAATTAATTCCCTTCTTTTTTCTGTAGGTTCCTAATTCAATTTAGAATTTTATAGTGCAAAAGTATTGAATTGATCATGCATTTTCATTTTTATTTGCATTTTTGTATGTTAATTGGTCTTGAATAATTGGTTTGTGATGTGTCTGCCTTGTCGATTTTAGTTCTTTCATTTGGTATTGATTTTTGCTTTAGTTTTTTAGTATGTTATACTAGACTGATGCATGCTCCCCGTAGGATTTTTGTGGATTTTTGAGAGATTGATTGATGTTATTTTAGGGTTAGAGAATAGAGACCTCATAACTTGCTGGTTAACCCTTGACCATTCACATGTTAGGGATTGTTTAGTAGCCTTAGAAGTTGACTTAGGCTTTGAGATTTGATCTTGGGATCATAGAGGCATGTAGGTTTCCCCTAGATTTTTGGTAGATTTTTATAGAGTGTTTTGCTATTTTTGGCTTGAGCTTGAGAATAGGAGAAGTCTTGAGGGCTTCTGACTTTGAAGTTCAACTGTGGTTGAACTTTAGAGATAGTTTCTTTTGGGTTGAGGGCCTGTGGTTTCTTCTTGGAGGTGGAGGCTGGATGAAGTCTTGATGGAGCTTGCAAGGATGCATGGTTTGAGGTCCTATTCTAGGAGCTTGCTCTCTGTTTGTGAGGTTTGAGATCCTGAAGTTTGAGGGATATTTATGGTACTTTCCTGAGGAAGGCACTGTAGATGTCTTTCATTCTTTCTTCTCACCTCTTTCCCAAGTATCCAATGATGTTGGAGCCTTCATGTGAGTTTAGTTTCTCCTGAGGAGGAATGTAAACCGATCACAGTTGTTGAGCCACATGGGATATGATTCCTAAGTGGAAGCCCCCTAGTATTTTCCAGAGGAAGGCACTATGGGTCTGTTCACTTAGTTCCCTTAGTTCATGTAGGATTTCTCAAGTATCCAATGATGTTGGAGCCTTCATGTGAGTTTAGTTTCTCCTGAGGAGGAATGTAAACCGATCACAGTTGTTGAGCCACATGGGATATGATTCCTAAGTGGAAGCCCCCTAGTATTTTCCAGAGGAAGGCAATATGGGTCTGTTCGCTTAGTTCCCTTAGTTCATGTAGGATTTCTCAAGTATCCAATGATGATGGAGCCTTCATGTGAGTTTAGTTTCTCCTGAGGAGGAACGTAAACTGTTCACAGTTGTCGAGCCGCATGGGATATGATTCCTAAGAAGGAGCCTCCTAGTACTTTCCCGAGGAAGGCACTATGAGTCTGCCTACTTAGCTCCCTTTCTTTGGTAAGCTTGTCTTGAAGCTTGAAGACTGGGATTGATTTCTCTTGTGTAGGGTTTTGCATAAGGTTTTGCTTAGAGATTTGGTTAGGGTTTTGTGTAACACCCCACTTCCCAAAATCATCTAAATTAATAAACATTATAAATAAACAAAATCAGAGTTCCAATTCTCCCAAGTGGGATATCACATAAAAACAACGTTTCCTTATAAAAAGGTTTTTCTCCAAATACAGCGGAATGTTAAATAATAAAATTCAATAAGAGTTTGATACGTTCACAGGGAAATAAAATATAAGTTCAACATAAAACAAATAAAAACGCCCAAGTCCCGTGCTACGTATCAGAGCATCCTAGACTCGACAATCACACCAATATCCAAGCTAGCTAAGCACCTGGATTATCTGTACTTCCGAAGAAGCACAGACCACAACAACAACAAAGGGGTGAGAAAACATGATCAAAAATATAATGGTAATGTAATACATGTAAATAAGGTAGTACAACACACCCACACCAAGATTCACCCCTAACAACACCATATGACGAACCTACTGTTCAAATTACAATATAACATATTATAATGCAAAATGCAACTCAACACCATGCATGCGGTACCGACTCGTTGGTTCATTCAATCGAACCTGGATAGATCACTTACGCTCCTCCTGAGACATGATCTATCCCCCACCATTCTCCACAAAGGAGTACGGATGAATCACTTACGCTCCTCCTGAGACATGATTCATCCCACCAAAACACCATGATATGCACACACCAATGCATAACTAATATATTTAGGCACTCAACGTGCACACGATCCTCCTGATCATATCATCATACATCAATGCATATATGTACAGATATAACATACACCAACACCATATAAATCAACCAGATAGTAAACAAGTTCATACTTTAACACCAAGATATAAACATATCCCACCACTCGGGGGTACACGATCCTACTGATCACTACATACATATACCTCAACTAATTGTCCATCGACAATATCAAGGGAAACACGTACTATCACCAGTACGCAAGTTAAATCCCACACTCACCAACCTTACAGTGCATCAAGGCCAAAACATCACAAAAATCACATTCTGGTTCTGCGACATTCGCTGGCATTCGCCAGGCGAACCGGGGCGAACCTTCGCTGGCATTCGCCAGGCGAACCTGCTGGCGAAGCCCCCTTTCCAACTATCGTGCATTCGCCAGGCGAAGCATTCACTCGCCAGGCGAACCTTCGTTGGCATTCGCCAGGCGAAGTTCCTACCCTTTAGGTCTGGGATTTAATTCTGAATTATTCGCTGCCATTCGCTTCAGCTTGCCAGGAGAACTCTCGCCTCCCTTCGCCAGGCGAAGCTTCGCCAACACTCGCCAGGCGAAGCCCAACGAATGCTGCGACTTACCAATTTTTCTGACAGTTCTGCAGATTGCTATCTAGGCCAAATAACTCTAATCTCCTATCCCAATTCACACCTTAACATCAGTACCAACATTACACGTAATTCAGCCTAAATGATTCCTAATCCCAATCCCAAAATCATCACCTAGACACTTTATTGATACATCAAAATCCCTACAAAATTTCCCTAAAAACCGTAAAATCACTTATATGCCAAATTGGCCAAAAACAACAATTCATCAACGTTTAATATCCAACCATCAACAATCAACAACAATCACCACATATAATACAGAAAATCATATATCGATCAATCTCCTACGGGGTCAAGGACTCCCCACTACCCTATACATGTATAAATCATTCCCAATCAGGTTTCTCCCCCCTTACCTTGTTAATCGGTTGATCGATGAAAGAACCCTCCAAGGTTTGGCCAATTCTGATTTTCCCCCGTTCCTTCGTTCTTCGCTCCGTTTTCCGTTCTTCTCACTTCTCTCCTTTCTATCGTTCTTTTTCCACTTTCTCTAACTTCTCACAATGTATCGTAAAAACTACTAACCCCTCACATTCTCTATTTTAATTCTCTAATCCCAATAATAATAATAACTTAATAATAATAATAATAATAATAATAAATTAATAAAATAACAATAATAATAATATTATTATTATTATCTCACCAAAATAATAATAATATTAATAACAATAGTAACTATAATAAATATAATAATAATAATAATATTCCCACAAATATTAATATTATACACTATATTACTATATTCACCAAAACACCACCAATAATCCTCCCACATTAGGGACACCCACCAAACATCACCAAATACACCCCCACCAAAGGGCACACCAACACATAATATTTAAAATAATAATAAAATGACTAAATAATTAAAATGGGTGTTACAACTCTCCCCCACTTTAATTATTTTCGTCCTCGAAAATTACCTGATGGAAATAGCTCCGGATACGCTTCTCGCATCCTGCTTTCCAACTCCCAGGTCACACTGCCTCCTGCAGCACCTCCCCAAGCTACCTTCACCAAAGGTATCTCTTTCCCTCAGAGCTGTTTCATCTTACGGTCCTCGATCCTCAACGGCATCGTCTCAATAGTAAGATTCTCCCGAATTTGAACATCATTTCTCTGAATCACATGAGATGGATCAGAAACATACTTTCGCAATTGCGACACATGAAACACATCATGTAAGTTTGACAACTCAGGCGGCAACGCCACCCTATAAGCCACATCACCAATTCTATGCAAAATCTCATAAGGTCCAATGAACTTAGGATCCAGCTTCTTAGATTTCAACGCACGACCCACACCAGTCATCGGATTAACTCTTAGGAATACGTGATCACCTACACAGAATTCCAACTCTTTCCTCCGATTATCATGATAACTCTTCTGCCTACTCTGAGACACTTTCATTTTCTCACGAATCATCTGAATCGTCTCAGTAGTCTGCTGTACAATTTCTGGCCCAAGCACCATATTCTCACCAGTTTCATACCAACACAGAGGAGTCCTACACCTCCTCCCATACAAAGCTTCAAACGGTGCCATTTCGATACTAGAATGGTAACTGTTATTGTACGTGAACTCAATCAATGGTAAATGAGTATCCCACGCACCACCCTTTTCTAACACACAAGCTCTCAACAAATCTTCAAGCGACTGAATAGTCCTCTCCGACTGACCATCAGTTTGCAGATGATAAGCTGAACTCAATTTCAACTTAGTTCCCAAAGCTTCCTACAAGCTCTTCCAAAATTCCGAAGTAAACCGTGGATCTCTATCCGACACAATACTGGATGGAACACCATGCAACTTCACAATTACCCGAATGTAAATATCCGCCAGCTTCGTTAACGGAAAACTAATATTGAGCGGCACAAAGTGTGCAGACTTCGTCAATCGATCCACAATCACCCATATAGCATCAAAACCTCTCGCCGTATTCGGCAAACCTGTCACAAAATCCATAGTAATGCAATCCCATTTCCAAACCGGAATCTCTAATGGTTGCATAAATCCAGAAGGTCTCTGGTGTTCCACCTTCGACTTCTGACATGTCAAACAGGCATACACAAATTGAGCTATGTCTCTTTTCATACCAGACCACCAAAATAATTTCTTCAAATCATGATACATTTTTGTAGCTCCCGAATGAATACTCAGGCTACTACGATGTCCTTCACTCAAAATTGACATTTTCAATTCTTCATCATCTGGTACACAAATCCTGCCTCTAAATCTCAACACACCTGTACTATCCAATTTAAAGTCACTATCGGAGTCACTCCCTACTCCAGGCATCAAATCTACCAATTTCACATCCAACTTCTGATTTTCTCTAATCATATCCAAGAAGTCATTATTTACCTGCAACATACCCAACATTACACTATCTGCAGTAGTCTCACAAACCATGCTCAAATCTTTAAACTGTTCAATTAACTCAATTTCTTTCACCATCAGAGCTGCCATATGAATTGCTTTCCTACTCAAAGCATATGCCACTACATTGGCCTTTCTTGGATGATAACTCAAACTGAAGTCATAATCCTTCAAAAATTCCAACCATCTTCTCTGCCTCATATTCAGCTCTTTCTGATCAAACTCGGAGTCGGTAACACTAACACCGGTGCCGTAGTCAATCTCTTTTTCAACTCTTCAAAACTTTCTTCACAAGCAGCATCCCATACAAAAACTTGGTTCTTTCTCGTCAACTGAGTTAATGGCAACGCCAAATTAGAGAACCCTTCAATAAACCTGCGGTAATAACCGGCTAACCCCAAAAAGCTTCTAATCTCTGTCGCTGTCTTCAGCGGTTCCCACTGCAATACTGCACTTACTTTTGACAGATCCACCGCTATTCCATCTTCAGATATTACATTCCCCAAGAAACTTACTTTCTTCAACCAAAAGTCACACTTTGACAGTTTAGCAAATAATTTATTTTCCTTCAAAACTTGCAAGGCAATTCTCAGATGTCCTGCATGCTCTTCATCAGATTTAGAATAAATTAATATATCATCAATAAACACTACAATGAACTGATCCAAGTAAGAATGGAAAATTCTGTTCATATACTCCATAAATACTCTTAGTGCATTAGTCACTCCAAACGGCATTACAGCATATTCGTAATGTCCATATCGAGTCCTAAAGGCAGTCTTCTGAATATCACCTTCTTTTACTCTCATCTGATGATAACCCGATCTTAAGTCGATCTTACTAAATACACGAGCTCCCACCAGCTGGTCCATCAAATCATCAATCCTAGGTAAAGGATACTTATTCTTAATAGTCACTTTATTCAATTGACGGTAATCGATGCACAGACGCATACTACCATCCTTCTTCTTCACCAACAACACTGGAGCTCCCCACGGCGATACACTTGGTCTAATAAACTTTCTATCCAACAATTCTCCAATCTGAGACTTCAACTCAGCCAATTCCACTGCAGACATCCTGTACGGCGCCATAGAAATAGGTCTCGTACCAGGAATAAGATCAATACCAAATTCTACTTCTCGCGTCGGAGGCAATTCCGTGATGTCGTCAGGAAACACTTCCGGAAATTCATTCACTACTGCCAATTCCTCCATTGACACTTTACTATCCACCGATAAAGTTGCAAATAAAGCAAACACTCTAGTTTCATCTTCCAACAAGGCCCTCAATTCTTTATTAGACAAAGAACTTGCCACAACTTCCTCTTCAGGGGTCAGGAACAACAATTCCTTCCGAAAACAATCGATGTAGACTCGGTTGAACTCTAACCAGTTCATACCCAGAATAACATCCAACTTACCAAGTGGTAGACAAATCAGATCCACTCCAAATTCTCTACCGAAAATAGTCAGCGGACACTTCAGGCATACCAAAGAAGTAGTCACTGAACCTATAGAGGGTGTCTCAATAGTCATCTGTATCTCCAGAGTGGACGGCACCAAACCTATCCTCTCCACACAATCTACAGAAATAAACGAGTGCGTTGCACCCGTATCAATAATAGCAATCAAAGGAATATTATTGATAATACAAGTACCTCTGATCACACGCTCATCACTGGCAGCTTGAGTTCCTGCCAAGGCAAACACTTTTCCACCAGCCGGAGACGTTTGAGGCTTCTTCGGCTTCTCACAATGTGTACTGATATGACCCTTCTCACCACAGTTATAACAGGTCGGCATAGTTGCTCTGCAATCAGCTATCACATGACCTGGTTTCCCACACTTAAAACATTTCTTGGCCTCATTAGGACAATCATTAGCACGGTGTCCCATACCACCGCACCGAAAACATTTCCCTTCAGCAGATGCTCTCCCATCTCTAGGCTTCTTATCAACAACAGCTTTACGTTTTCCCTTATCAGCAGCAACACTATAAGGAGTACCACTAAACCTCTGCTTACCCTTACGGTCATTAACAGCTTTGTAGTGCGCAATCCTTGCTCGGTTATCATTATCATAGATTCTGCTCCTGCCTACCAGCTCAGGATAGCTTTTGATCTTCTGACAAGCAATCCCCAACTTAATCTCTGGACGCAGTCCATTCTCAAACTTTAAGCACTTAGAGGTCATTGCCCCTTCCACATTATAGTGGGGACAATACTGCACCAGCTCCTCAAACTTGGCAGCATATTCTGCTACAGTCATGCTACCCTGTTTCAGCTCTAAGAATTCAATTTCCTTAGCGCTTCGGATATCTTCCGGGAAATACTTCTCCAGAAAACCTTTCCGAACCACCTCCCAAGTAATGGTAGTTCCAGCAGCTTCCAACCTTTGGCGACTATTGTCCCACCAGGCTTCAGCCTCACCCTCTAGCATGTGAGTACCAAACCTCACCTTTTGTTCATCACTACATTCCATAGTCCTGAAGATCTTTTCAATTGCCTTCAGCCACTTCTGAGCAACTTCAGGGTCCAGAATTCCTCCTTCAAATGTTGGCGGCTTGTTGCTCCGAAACTGCGCCAAACTCTTGAATTGGGCATCTGCAGTTTGATTCTGATTAGCAACCGCCTGCGCCATTGCTTGCATAGCAGCAGCCAATGCAGCATCGTTCCTTCCTGCCATACTTCTCAAAAAGAACAACACCAGGTTAAAAGATATTCAACTACATCATAAAGGACAGACTCAACTCGACTCAACAACACCGGCCGGACGGACCGACCTGCTCTGATACCAATTGTAACACCCCACTTCCCAAAATCATCTAAATTAATAAACATTATAAATAAACAAAATCAGAGTTCCAATTCTCCCAAGTGGGATATCACATAAAAACAACGTTTCCTTATAAAAAGGTTTTTCTCCAAATACAGCGGAATGTTAAATAATAAAATTCAATAAAAGTTTGATACGTTCATAGGGAAATAAAATATAAGTTCAACATAAAACAAATAAAAACGCCTAAGTCCCGTGCTACGTATCAGAGCATCCTAGACTCGACAATCACACCAATATCCAAGCTAGCTAAGCACCTGGATTATTTGTACTTCCGAAGAAGCACAGACCACAACAACAACAAAGGGGTGAGAAAACATGATCAAAAATATAATGGTAATGTAATACATGTAAATAAGGTAGTACAACACACCCACACCAAGATTCACCCCTAACAACACCATATGACGAACCTACTGTTCAAATTACAATATAACATATTATAATGCAAAATGCAACTCAACACCATGCATGCGGTACCGACTCGTTGGTTCATTCAATCGAACTTGGATAGATCACTTACGCTCCTCCTGAGACATGATCTATCCCCCACCATTCTCCACAAAGGAGTACGGATGAATCACTTACGCTCCTCCTGAGACATGATTCATCCCACCAAAACACCATGATATGCACACACCAATGCATAACTAATATATTTAGGCACTCAACGTGCACACGATCCTTCTGATCATATCATCACACATCAATGCATATATGTACAGATATAACATACACCAACACCATATAAATCAACCAGATAGTAAATAAGTTCATACTTTAACACCAAGATATAAACATATCCCACCACTCGGGGGTACACGATCCTACTGATCACTACATACATATACCTCAACTAATTGTCCACCGACAATATCAAGGGAAACACGTACTATCACCAGTACGCAAGTTAAATCCCACACTCACCAACCTTACAGTGCATCAAGGCCAAAACATCACAAAAATCACATTCTGGTTCTGCGACGTTCGCTGGCATTCGCCAGGAGAACCTGCTGGCGAAGCCCCCTTTCCAACTATCGTGCATTCGCCAGGCGAAGCATTCACTCGCCAGGCGAACCTTCGTTGGCATTCGCCAGGCGAAGTTCCTACCCTTTAGGTCTGGGATTTAATTCTGAATTATTCGCTGCCATTCGCCTCAGCTCGCCAGGCGAACTCTCGCCTCCCTTCGCCAGGCGAAGCTTCGCCAACACTCGCCAGGCGAAGCCCAGCGAATGCTGCGATTTACCAATTTTTCTGACAGTTCTACAGATTGCTATCTAGGCCAAATAATTCTAATCTCCTATCCCAATTCACACCTTAACATCAGTACCAACATTACACGTAATTCAGCCTAAATGATTCCTAATCCCAATCCCAAAATCATCACCTAGACACTTTATTGATACATCAAAATCCCTACAGAATTTCCCTAAAAACTGTAAAATCACCTATATGCCAAATTGGCCAAAAACAACAATTCATCAACGTTTAATATCCAACCATCAACAATCAACAACAATCACCACATATAATACAGAAAATGATATATCGATCAATCTCCTACGGGGTCAAGGACTCCCCACTACCCTATACATGTATAAACCATTCCTAATCAGGTTTTTCCCCCCTTACCTTGTTAATCGGTTGATCGATGAAAGAACCCTCCAAGGTTTGGCCAATTTTGATTTTCCCCCGTTCCTTCGTTCTTCGCTCCCTTTTCCGTTCTTCTCACTTCTCTCCTTTCTATCGTTCTTTTTCCACTTTCTCTAACTTCTCACAATGTATCGTAAAAACTACTAACCCCTCACATTCTCTATTTTAATTCTCTAATCCCAATAATAATAATAACTTAATAATAATAATAATAACTTAATAAAATAATAATAATAATAATAATAATATTATTATCTCACCAAAATAATAATAATATTAATAACAATAGTAACTATAATAAATATAATAATAATAATAATAATATTCCCACCAATATTACTATTATACACTATATTATTATATTCACCAAAACACCACCAATAATCCTCCCACATTAGGGACACCCACCAAACATCACCAAATACACCCCCACCAAAGGGCACACCAACACATAATATTTAAAATAATAATAAAATGACTAAATAATTAAAATGGGTGTTACATTTTGCATAGGGCTTTGCTCAGAGGTAGATTAGGGTTTTGTCTTAGGGTTTTGCTTTGGGGTTGTTTAGGGTCTTGCTCAGGGGTAGTTTCTTGCTTTTGGATAGGAGTTTGCCAGGCTGGTTAGCCTTCTCTTTGTGTTGTTTGACTTGTGTGGTGTTGTGCTGCATTAGACTTAGGGGTTCATCTAGATATTTCTGAGATAGGTGCATCTTAGAAATAGGATCTGTGTGCATGAGAAGTTGAGGTGGTCCTCCTTCTGCTTGATTGTTATTGGGTGGCTTTGCTCGCTGGTATTTGGTAGAGCTGAGCTCCCTTGCCTCTGTGGTTTGTGGCCCTTGTGCCTTGCTTGTTTGGTTGTTGCGTTCATGCATGTTTCCAGTATTTCTTTACTTTGCAGTGATTCTTGTTTGCTGTTTAGTCCTGTTGCTATGATCCCTTAGGAGCTCTAACTTCTCTGGTGTGGAGGAGTTATGATAGACATTAGGTTGGTTAACCAGGCATGATAACATTAGGTAGATTCCCCTTTTGAACCATAGTTTTAGGGTGTCTCTTCCCTTTCTCAAAACAGCAGAAAAACACTTAATAAAGGATAAAACAAAAGTGAAGTCATTTCTTCCGTTAAAAGATTTGAACAAACATTAAAACCTTTTTGTCCTTCTGGATTGTGAAAACCCTTGGTTAAGGTGCATTTTCCCATAAAAAACACTTGAACAGCTTGTGTCGTGCGTAGTCGAACTACGTTTGCTTTGATCTTCCATGCCGTGTGGAAGTACGTAGGCCCAGGACGCGATGTCCTGGCGAGCAACCTTTCCCCCCGTCTAGACGTAGGTAGTCGAACTACGTTGACTCTGACTTTCCCATTGCACGAGGGAGTACGTAGGCCCAGAACAGCGTATGTTCTGTCGAGTCCTGTCCTTTTCTTTTCTTTTTTCAGACTGACCACTAGCGTAGATAGATAAACACACCCTTTTCCTTATGAACACCAAGCGTGGATCCCGTCGAGTACGACGGACGTGAGGGGTGCTAATACCTTCCCCTTGCGTAACCGACTCCCGAATCCAGGTTTTGGTTGCGATGACCATACCTTTCCCGTTTTTTTGCGAGGTTTACTTCGAGCGTTTCCTTTCCCTCCGTTGGGATAAATAACGCATGGTGGCGACTCTTCTGTCATCCGGCGCCGATTTTCGCAGTAGCGATAATATGGGTTTAACTTTTTCTAAAATAAATGTACATTTAACATCGGTTGCCTTTCTGGCCCGATGTAAAATGTTGGTTTGTACACCGGTTGCCTTTCTGGCCCAATGTAAAATGTCTTTAACATCAATTCTATCCACGGTTGATTCACATCAATTTTCAAAGCATATCATTTAGTATAAACTTTCAATATTTCACTTTTAATTTTATGTATAACTTCCTATTTTTAAGTGAACATCCTAATTCTCCACGGCTTTAACATATTCTAACAATCAATTTAAATATTATAAAATATCACATGTTATACTAGCACTGCATTTAACACTCAAAACATCATACATCAATAGCTAATAACACTAGTTTTAACAACACTCTTTCCAACAAGATAACTCTAACAACATTCAAGATAGTACATATTTTCCTTTTCTAATTAACACCAACAACCTTTAAAATCTTGAGTATCAGGGGGCGAATGTGATGTCTTGGATAAAAAGGGGATCCATCTCTTGTTGTGGCTGTAACATCTAAGTCCCATGTGTTCGTTGTAACACCCCAAGTTTATTGGAATATTTATTTAATTTATTTAAATATGAATATTTGTATTTTTGGTGATTTTCGGTGGTTGGTATGAAATATTGAGAATTATAGATTTTGGGTTATTTATTTAAATAATGTTATATAATATGAATATATTTATATTATTATTAATTTAAATAAATATAAGTGAATTAAGGGGAAAATGGACATTTGAGGAGGAGTTAGTGAGGGTGAAGTTGGAAAGCCCAATTTTAAGGCCCAAAGTTAGGTTTAACAAAAAGGAATTTTGAGGAAATTAGGATTCATTCTTGTTAGACCGTGAAAAGGGAAGAAATATAGGTCAGAGCTCTTAGGAAAAGGATTGAGGTAAAAGCTTCACAAGGTTTCCAACAATCAAAGAGAAAGGCTTAGAGTCAGCAATTAAGGTATGGGGAGTATTGCCTTTATTGTTTTCAATATGTGACTCAATGTGTTTAAAACTGACTTAAGGGTTTAGGGATTTTTGATTGAATTGTTGTTGCCTTTCTGATGGTGAGTTCAATGAGTTTGAGAGATTTGAACTGATGGTCTGATAGGTTTGAGGTTGATTTAAGATAAGGGGCATTAGGCCTTCGTGGCCAAAATTTGTTGTTGAGGTTTTAAGCGTATAGGGTAATTGATTGTGAGAACTTTAATGATTGTGGTATATTTGTAAGAAATAATGGGAATTAGAGGCGTAAATTTGATACGGGATTGGCCTAATAAGTCATAGATTTTATGCCTATATCGCCGTAATACCTTAGGAATGATTTAGGGATGTTTTTAGGGCATTGAGGAAGGAAATCGTAGAGGTTCTTGGACGTATTTTGGTGTTGGCGCGTAACAGTGATTTGTTGTAATCGCGAGTTCGCACGGCGAACATTCGCCCTAGACTCGCACGGAGAACTTGCTAGCGGATGTAATAGAGTTTTGTGAATTCTGATCTTGTGCAGTGATGTCTTGATGTTTTGATGTTGTGATTTCTTTGATGAATTACCATGACTATGATTATGATTCCTATGTGATTAATACATGATTTTATAATGATCCCTATGAGTAATGATGATGATTTATGATGTTGATTTCATGAGTTTTTGATGATTTTGATGAATGATGGTGCACCTAATGAGTTTATTATGAGGATGACATTGACGTGTGTATCATGCATTCATATGCATCCGGACTTCGGTTCAGGACCTTAATTTTTGTGGCTTCAGTCCCATTCTGCGGATGTGAGGCATTTTGTTGTGCTCCGGTTCTCGTGTAGAATCGATCCTACTATTGTGAATCTATGGAGGGTTGATGGCCCAGTGTCCATCAAATTTTGTTGATTGGTACCACATGCATGAGTCTTGTTGCATTTGCATTTATGTGACAATTTGGTGTAATTTATAATGTCGTGGCCTTTGATGTTCCTTGATGATTATGACGATGTTGAATATAAAAATGACGTCAATTTATATATTAATTCCTATATTGATTATTATGAATCATTTTACTCACCCTGCTTGTTTGAATGTTGCCTCCACGTGGGTAACGCGCAAATGGCCAAGTTTAGCCGTGGATTCCATCGAGGACTTTTGAAGTTTTTGGGTCGTTGGCTATTTTGGTTGACTTAGAGGGTCTTGCTCTGATAGTGTAACATCAGGTTGGGGTCTTTTGAGTCAAACTATATTTTATTGAGTTTTTGTTATGTTGATTTCCTTGTGGTGAAAGGAAAACTGTGGATTTGCTTTATTGAATTCCGCTGCCATTTAAGCACTTTTTGAGTAATTTTAAGAACACTCGCTGCTTACAGAGCATTGACCTTGATTTGAATTTATTGAGAAACGTACGCCCTTTGAGGTGATTTTATAGTGTGTAAAATTTTACTCTGATAAATAGGATTATTTTTGCCATAATATTCGTCGAGTAGAAAAGGGTGTTACATTAGTGGTATTAGAGCAGGTCCGTCCGTCTGACTAAGTTGTCTAATGTTATTGGTTCCCTAGTATGTGACATGTGTGTGGAAACACTGTCGGTACACGTTTGTTTTCCAACCTTTGTCTGCAGAAGTGGGAATGAAACAAGTGGGGGGAAAGCTTGTGCTTCTCCAAGATGCTTCAAGTGTGGAGTAGTGGCTCAGTGTGTCGATGAACACTATTATAGTTTGGTGAAGATGGTTTATTCCCCATCATGATTTTCGGCTGTCTATTGATTGTAAGTAAGAATTGCGCCTAAGAGGGGTGGTGAATTAGGTTCTTTTGAAATTTTCTGTTTTTAAGAGAGTTATGTTACTTTCTTTTAGCGGAGTGATGTTATGAAAGCTTGTAAAGGCAGAAAGTAAAAGAGACACAGGAAATTATAGTGGTTCCCCTCACACTCCGAGGGTACTCCATTCCCCTTTCGACTCTAAAGAGATTTCACTATAATTAGGATCAGCATACAACTTTCTTTCTAACCTATAGGGATATCAAAGGCTCTTAAACACCTTTAAGATCTGAACACTAAGTGCAATGAGAACAATCCTCTCCAATGCACACACTTGCTTTCAACAATCTTGAACAACAAGGGGAAATAAATACAATCTGATTTTTGTAATGATTTGTAACAATGTATACAGTTGTTTATCAATGTTGAGATTGATCTTCTCTTTCAATGGGAATTTCCACAAGTTTCTAAGACTTATTGCTCAAGAGTTTTCTTTTCAAAGGATATGAAATTTATGCAGAAAATTCTTTGTGAAAAGTGATTTTTCTTAGATGTGGAAAGATGAAATTGTGATAAAGATTTTGAAAGAGAATTGAAAGAGATGTATATTTGAATTTTGATTAGGTATTTATATTACACAAACACCTCTTGAGAAAAACATGCAAATCTCCAGAAAAATTGATGAACAATTATCATGTTTCAAAGGAAACATTCCACATAAATTCGATTGAAGAGATGCAATTTTTCAGAAAGGTTTTTCAAAAACGTTCAGTGAGCAATCGATTGCACAAAGAGCCCAATCGATTGCACCTTCACAAAAACACTTGAAAATTCAAATTTTCAATAGAGCAATCAATTGCACCTTTCAGACCAATCGATTGCACTTCAAAACAGAAGTGAAAAATTGAGAAATTTTTAATCATGCAATTGATTGCACCAAGGCAGCAATCGATTGCTTGCTGAAATAGAATCAAAAAGTGTTTAAAACATTGATCATGCAATCGATTTCTCTAAGAGTGCAATCGATTGCACTTACAAAAACTTAGAAAAATTCTCATTTAAAAAGCTTGTGTTAGTGTGAAAAGTAATGAACGATTTTTAATGATTTGAGCAATTAGGACTTAAATACTTAATGGAAGTTCTCATTATACCTTCTGAGGAAAACATCCTTAAAGTTGTGTCTTTATCCTGATGCTAATGGTTAATCATCTTTGCCTTCTTAAGTGATTTATCTTCATTAAAACATATTTTGATCTTTGAGAATATTGATTTCACATTCTCCCCCTTTTTGATGATGCCAAAGCATTCTTCTTTTGTTGCAATGTTCATCTGGCAAATGTTTCTCCCCCTCAATTTATGAAGTTGACAGGTTTTTCTCCCCCTCAATGTGTGAAGTTGAGAAGTTATGAATTTGTATTGAGGTTCAAAATAGTCTTGTTATTGTACCTTAAGGATCAAGGAAAGACAACAAGCAAGAAAAGAGTAACATCCTTCTCCCCCTTTTGACATTATCAAAAAGAAGGGAAAGATGGATTAAGGTAATAATATATATAGATGATAGACATAGATGATAATTTGAAAATAAAATACCAACTTAGTCATAAATCCAAATTGTAAATTGAAAACAGTTCAAAGAAACTAGAAAGTACGGAATTCAAATAACATAAATGACTTAAAAAGAAACATAAAACACATAGTAAAAGTTTATGACAGATCCATGTTGGGGTCAAAGGTTGGTTGGTTTGGAAATGTTTTCTGGAGATGTGATGGACGAGTTGGAGGAACAGTTGGGTTCGAAGGATCATAGGGAGGAATGTATAAGTGAGAGTACAGATAGGAGAATTGTTGATTGACGGCCTCTTGGAAGTTGTTGATCTGAGTGTTTGTTGACTCTTGAATAGCATTGTATTGGTCATTGATGGAATTGTTGAGATTTCCAAACTGTTGAGTCATGTAATCCATTAATTGTTGGTTATTCGGGCCATTTCCAGAAGGAGGAGGAACGTCATCATCGTCTTCATTCACTTGCTCATCATTATCAGCCATTCCTTCACCAAGGTAAACAACGGTTTTCGTTTTCGGGTTGTATTTAACACCCATCCGAGAGTCCACATTTTTTATTAAGATTTTGTTGATACTAGAGTCCATGAGACACTTATCAAACCCTTCAAAGTCTACTTTAAAATGTTCCAAAATCTTTGTGATGAACCATGCATATGGCAGAAACTTGGATTTTTCGTTGATTCCACGCATTTGAACCAAGATTAAATAAGCCAAACTTATTTGAATATCATGCTTAATAGTTTATAAAATCTGCATTTCTAGATCAGTCACAATGCAGTGGTTTCCGGCTCTTGGGAACATTATGTAAACCATAAAATAATGAAACAGCTGATCATCAATGTTAAAGATACCTGTCGACCATGAGTTTCGAGAGGGTTTCATGCCGCCTAAGGATCTGACACGTTTTACATGGAATTCTGCTTCATTCATACGGCAAAGACTCCAATAGAATTCTCGTTTATTGTATGCTTGCCAGAGGTCTTCGTTTTCTTCATAGAGTCTCCCACCAGAGGTTGGAATATTCAGAATCCTACCAAGTGTTTTTGAGTGGAGTGGGATTCTTTTTCCTTGAACATATGTTACCATCTTGCCTTCTTCCATTTATAGGTTACTACAGAACAATCTTACCAAATCCGAATAATACGGACCGGATGAGGAAATCACAGGTTCCAACCCACATACAATCAAAGTTTCTTAAAAAGAAAAACATTCTTTAGGGAATGATGAGAGAATACCATATTTTGGTGTTTGCACAACCTTCTTCTAAAAGTACTTAGTGACTTTTTCCCTTTGTTCATCATCCAAGTGTTGAAGAACAAGTGGAGTTTTTGAAGATGAAGAGGTTGGACCTTTGCCTTTGCTTTGTGCTGAAATCTTCCTCTTTGAGCGAGATGCCATGAGAGAATGATGGAGGATTTGAGTTTTAGGGTTTATGAAGGATGGTTTTTGGAAGAGATGGTTAAAAAAGGTTATGAGGAGTTGGGTTTTATAATGGTTGAGTGAAGAGATAAATTTTAATGTGGGATATAACTAGTTGAAGGTATTGATGGTTAAGACTTTGGGAATATGAGAATTAATGGTTAAAGATTTTGAGACTAGGATTAATAAGTAATGGCTAGTCATAGGTAGGTCAAAAATGTAATGATAGGGTAGTTAGAAAGGTGAAAAGCCCATGGATCTATTAAAGAAATAATAAAAAAACACATTTACAGTAGGTGCAATCTATTGGCACAGTGGTGCAATCGATTGCTCTACAAAACAGAAACGAAATTAGACAAAAACTACAGGGTGCAATCGATTGACACAGGGGTGCAATCGATTGCTTGCTTCAAAAATTAATAAAATTTGTAAAACTTACAGTGAGCAATCAATTGACACAGAGGTGCAATCGATTACATGCAGTGAAATTTTGATAAAAATGCCACAGATGGAGTTGTTTCATGATTCAACGTCAGTTTCATCCAGAATTCCAAGTTCCCTTCGTATTTTGAAGAAAGATTCCTTTACCAAAGGCTTCGTGAATATATCGGCAAGCTGATTATGAGTATCTACAAATGTTATCTCGACATCTCCTTGAAGTACATGATCTCGCAGAAAATGATGTTGTATGTCGATGTGCTTGGTCCTTGAATGCATGACTGGATTCTTCGTTATGTTTATTGCACTGGTGTTGTCACAGGGAAGAGGAATGCTACCCAAGTCGAGTCTGTAGTCACGAAGTTGTTGCTCGAGCCAAAGTATTTGTGCACAGCAACGTCCCGCTGCTATGTACTCCGCTTCAACCGTACTAAGTGCTACGCATGCTTGCTTCTTGCATGCACATGAGACTAGTGCATTTCCCAAGATGTGACATGTTCCACTTGTGCTCTTTCTATCAGTTTTACAACCTGCATAATTCGCGTCAGAATATCCAATTAAATTGCATATACTACCTTTAGGATACCATAAGACGACATTTGTTGTTCCTTTGTGATACTTCATGATCCGCTTGACTTCCATCAGGTGAGACTCCTTTGGATTTTCTTAAAAGCGAGCGCAAAGACGGATGCTAAACATAATGTCAGGGCGACTTGCTGTCAAGTATAGAAAGGAACCAATCATACCTCTACATTTTGTGATATCAACCGACACACCGGATTCATCTTGATCTACATATGTACCGGATCCCATAGGTGTAGATAAAGTCTTGCAATTGTCCATATCAAACTTCTTTAATAATTCTTTGCAGTATTTTGATTGATTGATAAAGATCCCATTCTCGAGTTGCTTGATCTGAAGTCCAAGAAAGTAGTTCATTTTTCCCATCATAGACATTTCAAATTCTCCTTGCATTATGGATGAGAATTCTTCGCATAACTTGGTGTTGGTTGAACCGAAGATGATGTCATCAACATATACTTGTACCAAGAGAGTAACTTCTTTTATTTTCTTGATGAACAAAGTATTTAGTCCACTTTTCCCTTTTCAAAGCCTTTGTCACATAAGAAATTGCTAAGTTGATCGTACCATGCTCTTGGTGCTTGTTTCAATCCATAGAGAGCTTTCTTTAATTTGAAGACATGAGATGGATATTTGTAATCTTCAAAACCAGGGGGTTGTTTGACATATACTTCTTCATTTATGAATCCATTCAAGAATGCGCTTTTGACGTCCATTTGGAAAAGCTGAAAATTCATGGAACATGCATAAGCTAATAACAGTCTAATTGCTTCCAATCTTGCAACTGGAGTGAATGTTTCGTCAAAATCGATTCCTTCTTCTTGGTTGTATCCTTGGGCAACCAATCTTGCTTTGTTCCGAACTATAATACCATTTTCATCGAGTTTGTTCTTAAAGACCCATATTGTTCCAATGATATGCTTGTTGTTCGGCCTAGGGACAAGATTCCAAACTTGATTTCTTTCAAACTAGTTCAGTTCTTCTTGCATAGCTATCATCCATTGATCATCTCCTAAGGCTTCATCGATTTTGGCCGGTTCAATTTGCGAAACAAATGCCATGTTAAGACAAGTATCCTTGAGATTTAATCTTGTTGTAACACTTTGACTGATATCACCAATGGCTTTATCGATCGGGTGATCTCTATGAGTTCTCCATTCTTTTGGTAGATCATTGTGTACTTTGTTTTGTTGTGAATCCTCTTGTCGCTATTTTGGTTGATCACTTGCAATATCTTTGAGAGTGTTTTCTTGAGAGGTTTCTACTACATCATCATCATCATTAACAATAATATCATCCTCCTTGGAGGGGTTAGATTCATCAAAAGAAACATGCATAGATTCTTCAATAGTTAAATTTTTTTGTTAAAAATTCTGAAAGCCTTACTTGAGAGAGAATAGCCGAGAAAAATACCTTCATCGGATTTCTTGTCAAACTTACCGAGATTGTCTTTGTCATTGTTCAAGACAAAGCATTTACACCCGAATATGTGGAAGAAGGATATGTTTGGTTTTCTTCCGTTGAACAGTTCATAGGGGGTTTTCTTGAGAATTGGTCTGATGTTTACACGATTACTTACAAAACACGCCGTGCTTACTGCATCTTCCCAAAAATATTTAGGACGATTTGAATCACTAACCATTGTTCTTGCAAGTTCTACCAACGACCAATTCTTTCTTTCTACGACACCATTTTGCTGTGGAGTTCTTGGTGCAGAGAAATTGTGTGAGATTCCATTTTCCTCGCAGAATTCTTCAAATAGAGCATTCTGGAATTCTCCACCATGGTCACTTCTAATGGATACAATTGAAAGTGACTTCTCATTTTGAATCTGTTTTGCATACTTCTTGAATGCCTTGAAAGCTTCACTTTTCTGCACTAAGAAGAAAGTCCATGTCTATTTAGAGAAGTCATCAACAATTACTAATGCATAAACATTACCTCCAAAACTTTTTGTTCTTGATGGTCCGAAGAGATCCATGTGTAACAATTGTAGTGGCCTAGTTGTGGACACCACATTTTTGGATGTGAAAGTTGATTTGGTCTGTTTCCCCTTTTGGCATGCGCCACACAATCTATCTTTGATGAATTTGATCTTTGGAAGACCAACAACTAAGTCATGTTTGATCAATTTGTTCAAATGCTCCATATGAATGTGAGCAAATCTTTTGTGCCATAACCAAGAGTCGTTGTTGTTCGCCATAAGACACTTAACCTTCAAAGATATGTTATCAAGGGAAATCATAAAAATAATATTGATTTTATTACCTTTTAACATTACCTCAGAAGTGACTTCGTTTTCTATCAAACATTCGTCTTTAGTGAAGTTGATTCTGAAACCTTTGTCACAAAGCTGACTAATGCTAAGTAGGTTATGCTTTAGCCCTTCTATGTAAAGGACATCTTCTATGATTGTAAAAGGTGGTGCACCAATGTTGCATATGCCAGGGATCTTTCCTTTGTTGTTATCACCATAGGTTACAAATCCTTTGGCCTTAAGCGTTAGATGTGAAAATTTGGTAATGTCACCCGTCATATGCCTTGAACATCCACTATCAAGATACCACTAATATGAGGAGGTCTTCAAGCATACTTATAAAACAAGATTAAGTTTTATTAGGTACCCAACTTGCCTTGGGTCCTTCATAGTTAGTGCCTTTCTTGACCCACACATAATGCCCCTTTGCAACACTAAAGTTTCTAACATAACAGGCATTAGGTGTATGGCCTTTGATACCACAATCAAAACAAGTGGGCTCAAAATTACTCTTGTATCTAGAAGGATAAGGTTTTTTCTTATTAACAACCTTTTTCTTGGGGTATTGATGAACCACTTTAGGCTTGACCACTTTCTCTTTTGGAGGTTGTTCACTAGCTTTAACAAAGATGGTTTTGTTGGAACTTGGTTTATAAAATTTTGAGTAACCAAGTCCACTTTTGTCATTTGAAAATCTTTGTTGGCTAAGAACAGCCTCTAATCCAATTTTTCCTTTTTCATACCTTTCAAGAACTCTTTTTAATTGGACAATTTGAAAAGAAAGTGACTCACACTTTGTGCATACAAAATTCTGTTTTTGATCACTAATCAATTTCTGTTTTTCATTTTTGAAATTCTTTTCCATAGTTTCAATTTTTTCTTCTAGAGTTGAAATTTGATTCTTTTGTGATGAATTAGTTTTGTACAGAATTTTGCATTCACTCAGAAGTTCATCGATTGCCCCTTGAGCATCATCATCATAAATTAAAAAATTATTACTAACCTTGTCGTCTTCATCATCAGAATGATGTGAGGCCATTAGTGCTAGATTTGCGCTTTGATCATTATCTGATTCTGATGAGGAGCTTATCTCGTTATCTTCCCATGCTACATATGCTTTATTTTTCTTGAATCCTTTTTTGCTTTTAGAGACATCGTTCTTGGAGAGTTTAGGACAGTTTGGTTTGATGTGTCCTAATTTTCCACATTCATAGCATTTGACATCTTGTGTGGATGTTGACGCCTCTTTCTCTTTTCTTTTTGAAAACTTCTTCCTTTTCATATAGTCAGAATTCCCAATATTATTTTTAGAACCAAAATATTTTCCTAACCTTTTTACAAGAAGCATGAAGTTTTCATCTTCAACTGGATCGTCTGCTTTTTATACTTCTTTGGAATCAGGCTTTAATGCGATGCTTTTAGATTTCTTCTCTTGATTCTCATGTTTCTCCAATCGCCCAAGTTCTGTTTCATATTCTTGAAGTTTTCCGAACAATGTGGTGGATGTCATCGTGGCTAGGCTTTTCTTTTCAAAAATTGTTGTCACCTTGGGCTGCAATTCTCTGGACAAATATCTAAGCACTTTAAGATTTAATTCATCATTAGTTAATGTCTTACCGAGTGCTATAAGATGATTTGTTAAGTGCACGAATCTTTTCTGCAAATCAAGAATTGATTCTCCTGGATGCATTCTGAATAACTCGTATTCTTGACTCAACGTGTTCAACCTTGATCTTTTAACTTCAATGGTTCCCTCATGTGTTTCCACTAAAGTGTCCCAGATTTCCTTTGTTGTTGTACATGTTGAGATGCGAAAGAACTCGTCCATACTTAGTGCACTTTGTAGGAGATTGATTGCCTTTTTGTCATAGAGAACCTTTTTCTTATCATCGTCATCCCATGAGGCTTTGGGCTTTGTTGATCCTACACCGTTAACGACCGTTGTTGGAACAAACGTACCGTTTTGAACAGCATCCCATATTTCATCTCCTTGTGTTTCTAAGTGAGCCTTCATACGAATTTTCCAGAAATCAAAGTATTCACCATAAAACAGTGGAGGCTTGTTGCTACTACCACCGTCTTTGAATACACCTTTGTTATTTGCATACGCCATACAGGATCGATTAGGAACGGGTTACCTAAACCTGCTATGATACCAATTGTAAGTAAGAATTGCGCCTAAGAGGGGGGTAAATTAGGTTCTTTTGAAATTTTCTAGTTTTAAGAGAGTTATGTTACTTTCTTTTAGCAAAGTGATGTTATGAAAGCATTTAAAGGCAGAAAGTAAAAGAGACACAGGAAATTATAGTGGTTCCCTCACACTCCGAGGGTACTCCACTCCCCTTTCGACTCGAAAGAGATTTCACTATAGTTAGGATCAGTGTACAACTTTCTTTCTAACCTATAGGGAGATCAAAGGCGCTTAAACACCTTTAAGATCTAAACACTAAGTGCAATGAGAACAATCCTCTCCAATGCACACACTTGCTTTCAACAATCTTGAACAGCAAGGGAAATAAATACAATATGATTTTTGTAATGATTTGTAATAATGTATACAGTTGTTTATCAATGTTGAGATTGATCTTCTCTTTCAATGGGAATTTTCACAAGTTTCTAAGACTTATTGCTCAAGAATTTTCTTTTCAAAGGATATGAAGTTTATGCAGAAAATTCTTTGTGAAAAGTGATTTTTATTAGATGTGGAAAGATGAAATTGTGATAAAGATTTTGAAAGAGATTTGAAAGAGATGTATATTTGAATTTTGAAAGATTTAGGTATTTATATTACAAAAACACCTCTTGAGAAAAACATGCAAATCTCCAGAAAAATTGATGAACAATTATCATGTTTCAAAGGAAACATTCCATAGTAATTTGATTGAAGAGATGCAATTTTTCAGAAATATTTTTCAAAAACGTTCAGTGAGCAATCGATTTCACAAAGATCCCAATCGATTGCACCTTCAGAAAAACACTTGAAAATTAAAATTTTCAATAGAGCAATCGATTGCACTTCAAAACAGAAGTGAAAAATTGAGAAATTTTTAATCATTCAATCGATTGCATTAAGGCAGCAATCGATTGCTTGCTGAAACAGAATCAAAAAGAGTTTAAAACATTGATCATGCAATCGATTGCTCTAAAAGTGCAATCGATTGCATTTACAAAAACTTAGAAAAATTCTCATTTAAAAAGCTTGTGTTACTGTAAAAAGTAATGTAAACGATTTTTAATGATTTGAGCAATTAGGACTTAAATACTTAATGGAGGTTCTCATTATACCTTCTGAGCAAAACATCCTTAAAGTTGTGTCTTTATCCTGATGGTGATGGTTGATCATCTTTGCCTTCTTAAATGATTTGTCTTCATCAAGACATATGTTGATCTGTGAGAATATTGATTTCACATTGACAAATTGAGGAATTGATCACCCTTAATCTCTTGTTGATAGTAGACGGAGTCATGTTGGATGGGATAGACGTGTCTTGCAAGCTTAGATGGTGTGTGCAGTGAATTGTTTTGAGTTAAGCTAAGTGGTTACAGATTGTGTTGATGAGTCGATGCAGGATGGTGCTGAGATGTTTATTTTGATGGAAACTTTGAGCGTTAATAAAGTGGGGAAGTTGGTGGTGTGCCAATTATTTGTGATTATCCGGAAGTTTTTCCTGATGAAATAAGTGATTTATCGCCGAAACATGAAATGGAGTTTATGATCGACCTAGTTCCTGGAACTAGTTTGGTAGCGATGGCTCCATATCGTATGTCCACACCGGAGTCGAAGAAGTTGAAGAATCAACTTGAAGATCTGCTTGAGGAGAGGTTTTTTTGTCCAAGTGGGTCACTGTGGGGTGCACCAATTTTGCTAGTTAAGAAGAAAGAAGGTTTTGTGTGGCATTGTGTGGATTATAGACAATTGAACAAGGTGACTATCAAGAATAAGTGTCCACTTCCAAGGATTGATGATTTGATGGATCAATTGGTTGTTGCAAGTGTGTTCAGTAAGATAGATTTGAGATCTGGGTATCGTCAGATTCGTGTGAAGGCTGAAGATATTCAAAAGACTGCGTTTAAAACAAGGTATGGACATTATGAGTATTTTGTGATGCCATTTGATGTGACTAATGCGCCATGTATCTTTATGGAGTATATGAACAGGATTTTTCATCCTTATTTAGACAAGTTTGTGGTTGTGTTCATTGATGATATTTTGATATATTCGAAGAGTAAAGAGGATTATGCTAAGCATCTGAAATTGTGTTATCAGTGTTGAAAGAGAAGCAATTGTATGCAAAACTGTCGAAGTGTGAGTTCTGGTTGAAGGAAGTGATTTTCCTTGTTCATGTGATCTCGAGTAGAGTTATTGCGGTTGATATGTCGAAGGTTGAAGTTGTATCGCAATGGAAAGCTCCAAAATCTATTTTTGAGATTAGAAGTTTTCTTAGGTTGGCAGATTATTATCGAAAATTCATTGAAGGATTTTTCTAAGTTATCTTTGTCATTGACGCACTGGACTAGGAAGGTGTCGCTTTCGCGAAAATAAGGTGCCGGCACAACAGAAGAGTCGCCACCTTTCGTTCTTTATCCCTCGGAGCGGGAAAGGAAACAATCGGAAAAACATAACGAAAAAGGGTAAGACAAGGTCGTCGCAACCATTGTCTGGGTTCGGGAGTCGGTTACGCAAGGGGAAGGTATTAGCACCCCTCACGTCCGTCGTACTCGACGGGATCCACGCTTGTTGTGTTTACTGGACGGGTTGGTTTATCTATCTACCTATCAAGGCTGGCTTAAAAAGAAAAGAAAATGACTCGATAGAGCGTCACACTCTATGCCTACGTATTCTCATCAGAGAATGAGAAATCAGAGTCTGCGTAGTTCGGGAAACTACGGGGAATTTTGCTCGGCAAGACGTCGCGTCTTGGGCCTACGTATTCTCGTCAGAGAAATCAGAGCATGACGTTGTTCAGGCTAACTACGGGTATACAAGGGTGTTCTCGGTCACACGGGGGTGAGAGATTAAGTTGACGATACTAGCGTGCACATTCTAGCAGTTAGGTGGACGCTGCTCGACCATTGGAGACTTAGGCGTACCTGTTTGCGGTAGAACGGACATAGTATGTCGGGTTGAAAGGTATGGGAACCTACGGGAACTAGAACTACGGTCTGGTCTCAAATGCGCTCGGGCAAGAGAAAAGGATAACATCAGTCGTCAGCGGGAAAGTCTCGATCGCACGGTAACGAGAGAACAGATAGGTTAGTTGTTAGTGTGCTCGCTAGGATATCGCATCCTATGCCTACATATTCTCATCAGAGAAAATCAGAGCAGCTGTAGTTCAGCTAACTACGGGTAGGACGGGGACCACAGCACAAATCTCATTTTATTAATATTCGGAAGGTTACAATGATAAAGTACAGGAAAATAAACTCCTAAAAAAAATCATACCCATCTATCATGGAAAATCTAACGAAAAATAGTCCCCTAACAAGTGGACCTTTAATTCTACCTCTAAAAAGGCGTAAAAGAAACTCCTAAAAGAAAATATATCCTAAAAAGAAAATATTAAAATACTATCATTTTTTATATTCCACTATATTTTCCATTTTTCTATTTTTATATTACATATTCTTTTTCTTTAAAAAAAATCTAAGCAAATGAATATAAAAGAAAATAATGAAAAAAGAGAAAAACAAAGGGGGGTGCATCAGCTCAGCCAGGGGTACAACCAGCAAAAACAATACAGAATTGGGGCCCAACCCAATCAAAAACAGCAGCCAAAGGAAAAATAAGGAGGGGGCGTGATTAGAAACACAGGGGTGTTGCAGCAAAACGGACAGGGCCCAGCCCAATTAGACCAAACAATAATAAAAAAAGGAGGGTGAAGGGAGTTGGAAGAAAAACGGAGGGTGCCAAAAACAACAACTGGGCCTGAGACCCAATACCCAATCCACGACCATGTATCACATCCCTCAGAACGCAAAACCTAACCCTAATCCCTTCTTGGCAAAACACTGTTCACAGAAAACTCCTTGCGTCGTTCTTCCTTCTCAGCCTCTCTCTCTCTCTCTCTCGTTCTCTCCTCTCTCTCACTAAGATCAAACACCATCTCAAAACCCTGTGCAAACAAAACTTAACGAAATCCCCTATAAGTAAACCAGATGACGAAGATGAGGATCTTGAAGGTTCTCTGAAGCTCTTGGAGGAGATGATGAATCTGAAGAGAGAATTTCTGGAGAAGAAGAACCGGATGGATGACTAAGAATCTGGGGATGCGTTGATGTTGTTTGAAGATTTACGAGCGCACGAATCCGGATCTCTTGACAGATGAACACGCTTGAAGTTACCTGATGAATCTAAGAAGATCTTGGATCTGGAGACGATGGATGATGAACGCGCGATGAGGTTCTTCGTGGACTTTCGCATTTCTGGAGATTGATGGCGAATCACAAAGGTCTTGTGAAGATCGTTCGCTGAAGACGTGCGATGAAGGTTGAATAAATTCTGGAAAAACGTATGAGCGTTGCTGAACGAGATGATGAACGCCAAGAACGAGTTGGAATATGGATGAAGATCATGACGATCTGGACAAAGATTTGGGATAAATCTTGGAGTTTGTTGATGATCGGAAGACGTTTGGAGGATGGACGCGAATTCACGGTGATTGTAGTGATCGGTTTCTGGAATGTTCTTCTTTGATGAGTTCTGGATGAAGAACGAGGGATGGATATTGAAGGATCTTCATCATTTTTTGGATGAATCTGGGTGGAATCAAGAACAGATGATGAACATGCATGAAGTTCGTATGCAGTTTCCGGCGGTGGTTGAATTTTCCGGTGAGATTGGGTGAAGGTTGGATGAACGAGATGGATGAAGAAGATGAAGGTCCATCATGGAATCTCAGACTTCCGGTGAAAAAACGGCTTCCGGCGAGTGGTTATGGCGGTCGGAAATAGTTAGAAGGTGGCCGGCGCGGCGGTTGCATGGCCGGCGGCGGGGTCTCCGGTGAGGGATGAGAGTGGGACAAGTGGCATCGCTGCATGCAGAGTGAGATGGGAATGAAACGCGTGGAGGCTGGGAAGAGAGAGGGAGTGCCACGTGGGGTGGCATGCAGAGGGAGGTGGTGAATTGTGTGGGCGAAACGTGGCGTGTGGAGAAGCTGGCTGAGATGAAACGTGGCGAATGGAGGAAGAAAAACGTGGCAATGAATGGAGAGAGAGTTCAGAAAAGAAACGTGGCGAGAATGGGAAGAAAAACGTGGCAATGAATAGAGAGCTGAGAGAAGCACACGCGGCTGCTTTATATGGATGACATGTGGACTGGGGTTTGGACTGGGCCTCCAAAACGTCTGGGCCCACGAAAATGGATTCAGACTAATATCTAATGACCCTAATTAAACTAATTAATACTCAATTAACACTAACTAAGACTTAAAACTACAATTAAGAGTAACTGAAAATTAAGGCCACTCTAAACCTAATTAAGGCTACTAAACTCAATTAAAACCCTAATTAAAACAGTAATTAAATCCTAAAGGAAAATTAAAACTATTCTAACCTAATTAAATCTAATAAACTCTAATTAACATCTAAACAAATGATTAAGACCTAATTAATCTCTATTAAATCCTAATTAAATCTAATAAACTCTAATTAACATCTAAACAAATGATTAAGACCTAATTAAACTCTATTAAATCCTATTTAAAAAAACCTAATAAAAGGGATATATCCTATAAAAATCATTTTTAAAAATTCTACTTAATATCTAAAAACAAGACTTATTCTTAAAAGAAATTAGAACTAAAATCTATTATCTAAAAATGATTAAAGAAATTCCTAAAAAAAGAAATTAAAACTAAACTATTTAAAAAACATTAATACCTATTAAAAAATCTATCTAACACCTAGAAAAATCAATTAACTCCATAAAAAATTCTAGAAAATAAGGGAAAAACCTAAAAATACCGAGGAAGCCGATTAAATCGATTAGCGACTGTATCGAAATAAACGGTAAAAACCCGGACACCGAGATGTCCTCAAAAACAACAGCGAGAGCTGAAAACACCGGGAACGAGCACCGACTCTCAAAGTACGTCCTCGTATTGGCCTGAAATGCCTGAAGCGTGATCAGAGGGTTGTAATCCCGATAAAGTCAATCTGAATGGAAAAAACGCAATGTACGCAGTATGCAAATGCAAAAATGAAATGAGTCGAAACACGAGCCAAATTGCGATAAGTAGTTGGTCAAATTTTGGGGTGCAACAGCTGCCCCTATTCAAACGGCTTGGACCTGAAGGGTTGAAAAGCGAACAACTTTCAAACATTCAAAGGTTGAATACCAAAGAACCCGAAAATTTGCCAACTACGCAAGTACACGGTACTCTGATGGGAACGAATCTTCGGAAGCTGAAATCATAGCTGCACGGCAACTAGCTGGAGAAATACTGATCTGAACCTCCGTCAGGATGATTCTCTGATTTATCTGATATCCTTGCGTCCTCAAATCATCGAGGGATCACTGGTTACACGGTAACGGGTGATTGGCCAACCTCACAGGTAAACGATACTCTGATTGGTAGGAACATCTTCAAAACTGAGCATAACGATCGCACTGCAACTCGTTGGGGAATTGGTCACACGGTGACCGGTGAAAGGTCTGATTTCAAATCTCCGTCAGGATGATCATGTGATTTTGCTGTAGATATTCGTCCTCAATTCATCAAGGGGTCACTGGTCACTCGGTAACCGGCAATACATGGTTGATTACACCGTCAGGCGTTCTGTGTCACAGCAGAAGAATTCCTCGGGACTCGTCAGGTCAACAATCAAGCTATTCATGCCGTCGGGTATTCAAGGGGATTCTCAGGCGTCAGCCGGACTTCATCAGTAGGTCGGGAATAGCATTCTTGGTCAATCATGAACCAAATAAGGATATGCAATCTTTTGCCATCAGGCACTCCGCATCAGTTGAGAGAACTGCTTCGTTAACATGGTCGGACTTCATCAGTAATTCTTTGAGGGAAGTTTCAACTTCGCTGTTCAGAAACCTGCTGGGGATGACGCATCTCCGCTGGGGATTCTGGAGAACTATCAAGTAACTCTGCTTCGGGGATCCAGAAATCATTCTGGATGAATCAACTCTGCTGAGGACTTCAAGAATCATCTTGGACAAATAACTCCGCCGGGGACTCCAAGAATCATCCTGAACCAATAACTATGCTGGAGATTTCAGGAATCATCCTGAGCAAACACTCTGCCGGGGACTCTAAGCATCAGCTTGAGCAACCAACTCTGGAGACTGCACTGGGGATTTTAAGAATCATCTTAAGCACACAACTTCCCTGAGGAATTCAAGAATCATCTTGGGTAAACGACTTTGCTGGGGAGTTCAAGAATCATCTTGGACCAAACCATTCTGAGGAGGAACATCTGCAAAACAAGAACGGTGGCGACCTGACTCATGTTTCGTATGCATATGTTTCGACAATGGCGCAATGCTCCACACGGTGGAAATGCTACGCGTTTTCAGGGTAAATGCTATGCAATCATACAACATGCTATGGCCCCATCAGCAAAATAAATGCTGAAGGGAAAAGCCTCCTGTCAAGGAGAAAGGACCACTCTGGTGGAGAGGAGGAATCATCCTGCCGAGGAGAAGAAGTCACACCAATCTCAATTGGACTCCGCCTGGGGAAACGAACTTCAGTCGACTGCTGCAGGGGAATAAAGCTCTACGAGAACCTGAACCTGCTCAACTGGGCATACAAACCGCAACTGCTGAGGAAAATGATATCAATCGCAGAAATAAACTACACGGCCTTCGCGGCTAAACTTTCCGGAAGAAAACGACTCCGGTGGGGAAATACAACATCAACTATTCAACACTTTACTGGGGAAAACCAATCATGGCCTCAACGGCTTTCTAAGGACTCGTCTCTCTTGGGGAACTGCAAACTCAGCTGAGGAAGAAGAAATCATTCTGCTTATCGAGGAGAATACGACTCTATGGGGAATCTCAATTCCGATGGAGACTTCAGTCTGGCACTATCAATTGCTGCACACTTCAGTGTATGACTCAGCTAGGGAGATGGTGATCCTTCAGGATACCTCTGGTTGGGGGAGAGAATCATCTCTACTTGGGGATACATATCAATGCTCCTGGTCCCGTATTCAGACTCTGCGGGGAGATGCTGCTACACTCTATCGGGGATATCAATCCTGATCTGCTGAGGGTAATATTGCATATGCCTTACGAAGACTGCCCCTTCTGGGTGACACCTGCTGGACTATCAAGTCTGATGAGGAATACATGTGTATCAACACTGCTGGGGATATCAATCCTTAGCTACTCATTGTACAACTCTGTTGGAGGTGTACCGATCCTATCAAGGAAACACCTCTGGCGTCTGCGAAAGATAACAATCGATCACTGGAATTGAATCTCACTTCACTGAGGAAAAAAACCATGAACGGTCCTTTTAGAGCACCTTAAGTCCTTATAGGGTACGCAGCAATCTGCTGAGCAATAACTCTTCTATGTCTGACATCAAAATCTACCCGTCTGGAGATTACTCAGCGAGGGAATCAACGTCGGCCTCTGCTTGAGGAATGAGTCAATGACCTAGACTCGGAGGGAAAAGGAGTCAAACTCGGACTCTATGGGGATACAACATTGCATCAGTCCCACTGCTGGGGAAATAAACCCAAATCTGTCGGTCAGGGAAAGCTTCAGTCTCAACCCACTTGGGAAAGTAGCACATCAGGCTAATCAACATTCAATGCTTGGGATGGCCATACTCTGCCGGAAATATCAATCAAACCCTGCTGAGGATAATCTTAATCCTACTCTGATAAGGGATAAGTGCCATCTCAGCTTGCTGCAATCTCAAACTGTACGTCTCCGCTGAGGAAACAATCCTGATTCAATAACATCAACACAGGGAATACAGAATACCAATCATGGAGCTCGGATCACTCGAGCCTTGTGTCGGGGAATATGACAACATACGAGTCGCTAGGAATCATCGTGTCGGATACAATTAGGCTTTTTATGGTTTAGGGATAGGTTTATAGTGATAGGGATTTATTTTTGGTTACCAACAAAAATGGATTTAAAAGGGACATACTAGACGAGAACTAGCATTCAAGGTGGACTACCAGACGAGAACTGGTGGCAAAATATGTTAGGTTGTCAGACGAGAACTGACTTATGGGTTTTGGATATCAGACGGGAATTGATTTCTGGTTTGCCAGACGAGAACTGGGCTTTAAAACTGTGTTGGCCAGACGAGAACTGGTTAAACAATAGGTTACAGAAAAGGTGACCCGACAGGGCTGGTTTCTGGTTTTGGATTTCAGACGAGAACTGATCTCCGGTTTTCCAGACGAGAACTGGACTTTGAAACGATTTGGTTACAAGGTTCAGCCGAGCAACAGGTTAAGCTGTAGGATAACAATCCAATGACAGCAAGGCTTCTTCAGAAGGTTCAGATTTTTGGCAGGGTAATGACACGATTCCCCGACACTCAACTCTTGCTAGGGTGAACAAACTCATTTGAACAACTTGCCTCAGTGCAATTCAACTTGCCCCAATCCGACTCTTGGGAAAATTCATTCTGAACAGAAAGCAACTGGCAACAAGACAATCTTCAGATGGCTTGCCCTAACATCTGCACAACGGAAGGATTCATCCTCAATTAACCAGCTCTCAGCACGGTTGGTTTCAATATCTCTGAAGTAGCTTGCCCCTGAACGAGCGTTGAGCGACTTAACATGCCCTTATTGAACACTGGAGGGATCTGCCCTCAAATCACAAGAGTTCTGGATAACTGCCCCTGATTGGGTCTCGAGAAGGTCAACTTCTGATCAACTGCTTCTTGAATAATCTGTCCCATCATCGACCGATACTCCGGGACTTGTCCTCAGACAAACTGATTCCAAACTCACGGGAAGTCAATGCCCCAAATTCACAGGGTTTCACGGTATACCATTCTGATCCAGACTGCTACGATTCAGTCCTGATTGGCTATTCCCTGGTGGAATTTCTTCGTATCAACTACTGACCTGCAATTAAAATTGTTTATTCACGAATGGTAATTTTAATGCAGTGTTCATGCAGATTTCGAAAAGATGTATTGTCACTCATTTACGTGTCATGATAGTGAGTGACGAATGAACTAAAGAGTTCAAACGTAGTGCTGATTCGATCAGTGAAAAATACAACAAGGATATGATTAGCAAATCATGTAGGAGTCAGGTTACTCAACCTTATCGTAATGCGCTTTTAGAATAAACCCTGCCTCAATTAGGTCTTTTAAGGGTTGTATCGTGGTCGGGTTCACGGTTCGTGAAACAAAGGACATTTGGCTCAAATTATGATTTGTACCCACCCCTTCTACGTGATGATCTCCGATCCTAAAGTTCAGTTAACTTGGCTCGAGCGCTCGCCTCTTCGAGAGGTATGTTGAATATTGGGAACAGCTGGTTAAAGAATTCACAAGGTGCTTCGGAGTGACAGTTACTCCTTTTTCGTTTCGGTGCCTGTATCTACACGACTTCGTCCTTGTTCGAGGATTTTTTTTCTTTTTGTATCCTTTCTTTTTCATTCTTTTGATTCCCTAATTTTTTCCTGAACTGACTCTTCAGAGTTCTTTTCGATTTTTCTTTTGAAGTCCAGCGGGATGCCCTGGTTTTTTCCTAAGTATTTGCTTTCCAGTTTTTCTTTTCTTTTACTTAGCGGGCTTCCTTTTTTCTCTTATTTTTTCGATACAAGTCGTGCGACACTGGCTGTCTGGATTCATCCGAGAGGTTTATAACCGTCTCACTCCTGATTGGTGAGGTTTAACCATTACGGTTGACGAGGTACGACCTCTGGGGAAAAGTGCGATGTGATTGGTCCTCGAAAGACAACACTCCTCTATAGGACTTGAACGCTCGATCAAGCTAACTGACGACTACCCTGCCCCGGGTTAAGATGTGAGGGTTTAAAAGTCTGAAAGAAACTCCTACTTCTCGGCTCGAAGTGGTTAACAAGGGATTCTCTTCCTTATCTCTCCGGTGTTTAGGGGATTTGAAACAATGCCTGTACATCATAGGCAAGGTTTTATCTGAAAGCATACGATCATCGGTTATGAGTATTCAGCTTCGTCATCCTCCCTCCAATCTTTGCTAATCATAGTGATAAAGTGGAGTGAATAAAGTGCAAGTGTCAGTGCAATGCAGTAAATGAGTGACAATGACATGATTAGTTCAGAAAAATGCATTGTCACTTTATTAATATTACCATTCGAAACAAACAATGTTTAACAGCAAGTAGTAACTAACAGAAAAGAAACTACAAATGCAAATGATAAAAAGTCTGAGGACTGCCAATGCTGAGGACGTCTGCCCGTCTGGACCACTGGCCTCTGGAAATAAACCCTCTGAATCTACGAGCTCAGACAGCTGAGAGGTTGTCATGCACAACCACAACTCCTTTTGGAAAGGAAATGCACCCTTTATCGATCAACTGTTGCACTTTTGCCTAAAAAGCTTTGCAATCTTCAGTTGAATGCCCCGGAGATCCACCATGGTAACCACACTGAGCATAGGGATTCTACCCAGGAGGGTAAGGCTCTGGCACGGGCTTAAGAGCCTTAGGTTCCACCAAAGAATTCTGAATCAAATGTGGTAGAATCTGGCTATACGTCACAGGCACTGGATGAGAAGGAGCATTCCTTCGTTCTAAGTTATTATGAGGTCGGCTCTGATTCTGACGCTGATTCTGATAACCTCGGCCACGGGCTCGTGGATTTGCAAGAGGAGCGACATAGAGTTCCCGACGTGGTGCCCTAGGCACAATTGTCTGTCCAGAATAACGAGACACAGAAGATACTGACCGCTGAGAAGGCGAAGAACCAACAGACTTCACCGATTCATCTTGAGGATACCCAACATCATTCATGATTGCATTGATCACAACTCCTTCTTCAGTTTGAAAGCTACAGAGAGATTCAGTTTCATTAGCCTGACCGCCCGAAACATTCTGGATTCTTCCAGTCTTTACACCATACTCGATGCGTTCTCCTGCCCTTACCAATTCAGAGAAATTTGGTGCAACTCCAAGCATTCTTTTGAAGTATGGGCTCTGCAAGGAGTTTACGAACATGCCTTTTAACTCTCGGTCTAGAAGTGGTGGTTGCACTCTAGCAGCAAATTCTCTCCATCTTTGAACATACTTTTTGAAAGGTTCATTGTTCCCTTGAGACAATTCTTGCAGCTGCATGCGACTAGAGGCTTCATCAAGATTGTAGTCATATTACTTCAGAAAAGCATTGGCTAAATCCATCCATGATCGGATCTGATCACTTTCTAACTGCATATACCAACTCAGAGGTGCCCCAGTCAGACTATCTTGAAAGCAGTGAATCATCAGCTTGTTGTCGTGCACAAATGAAGTCATTCTTCGACAGAACATCACCAAATGTTGCTTCGGGCAACCATCTCCTTTGTACTTTTCAAACCTCGGCATTTTGAACTTCGGAGGTAACACTAGGCCAGGAACCAGACACATGTCTGCAGCACTAGGGTTAACAGCGTCTTTACCTTTCAAGGCTTTGAATCTTTCATCCAATGCACGAAACCTTCTAGCATACGCGGGAGCTAATGGGTCTTCAGTCTTTGCTATCGGGACCTCTCTTCGGGACTTTGGCACAGGGAAGGCAACACCCTGGTCGTCTGAGATATCAACAGAAGGAGAACATTCACCTCGGACAACAAACTGCTCACGTAGATCTCGGTCTTCAACAGAAGGTTGTACAAGCTAAGCTGCAGTAAGGTTGTTCACTTGCGGAAAGTCTTCGTCATGCGTAGATCCATACAAAGGATTGGACGTCATAGTGAAACCTGACAAGGTATCAACAAACTGGAAGCTGCTCTCTAACATAACTACCAACAACTGTCAACTGACTTCACTGCTTGACCCTGCTCAAATCTGCTTCAGCCCCTTGGTCGTCTTCAACACTCACCTTCAGAATCAAAACAACGGCCGGATAAGAGCTCTGACTAGCTGGAGCATGGCATGCAATATGATGCAGGAATGTTCATGCAAATGCAATGCAAGATGCAACAAACATGGGATCACAGCCCCCACAAAGCTCTGATTGCTGCTGCGCTGCTGACGGGATAAGTCTGCTCTGACGAGAGAAAACCAGGATATCGGGTAGGCTGGAAGTCAAGTTTCCTGCAAAAACCCTCCCACTCACGGGTATGGACCTAAACTGACTCAAGTTCGGCATCCTATGCGGTCGTTGGCGTCACAGACTTTCAAGACTGATGATACGATACCCAGAAGGTGTGGCATCACCCTGTCCTGAAGAGGCCTCACTTAGCCAACTTCCAAATGATCGGTCCCCAGAGTCGACAATCCTCCAAACCAACAACCGTCTCAACCCAAAGGGTTGAAAGAGAAGCTAACCGGGAGAACCTCGTCTGAGCGTGGATTTCATGAGACACTAGTGCCTGCAAAGCAAGCACGCGCCCACTAATTTCCACAACTAATGCTATGGTGCACTCAAGCCTGGGTCTGGCTTCTCACTTATCAGAATACCCCTCCCACAACAACACAGATAATCATATTATACTGAAAAATAAAGATGCAGGAAATAAAGTGCGATAAATAAACACAACCCAACAAGTAATCATACAAGCGCTAGGATTGACTCTCGTAGGGGAACCGGAGAACCAGAGATTCTGGGTTCGGTCCCCAGCAGAGTCGCCAGCTGTCGCTTTCGCGAAAATAAGGTGTCGACACATCAGAAGAGTCGCCACCTTTCGTTATTTATCCCTCGGAGTGGGAAAGGAAACGATCGGAAAAACCTAACGAAAAAGGGTAAGACAAGGTCGTCGCAACCATTGTCTGGGTTCGGGAGTCGGTTACACAAGGGGAAGGTATTAGCACCCCTCACGTCCGTCGTACTCGACGGGATCCACGCTTATTGTGTTTACTGGACGGGTTGGTTTATCTATCTACCTATCAAGGTTGGCTTAAAAAGAAAAGAAAATGACTCAATAGAGCGTCGCACTCTATGCCTACGTATTCTCATCAGAGAATGAGAAATCAGAGTCTGCGTAGTTTGGGAAACTACGGGGAATTTTGCTCGGCAAGACGTCGCGTCTTGGGCCTACGTATTCTCATCAGAGAAATCAGAGCATGACGTAGTTCAGGCTAACTACGGGTATACAAGGGTGTTCTCGATCACACGGGGGTGAGAGATTAAGTTGACGATACTAGCGTACGCATTCTAGCAGTTAGGTGGACGCTGCTCGACCATTGGAGACTTAGGCGTACCTGTTTGCGGTAGAACGGACGTAGTATGTCGGGTTGAAAGGTATGGGAACCTACGGGAACTAGAACTACGGTCTGGTCTCAAATGCGCTCGGGCAAGAGAAAAGGATAACATCAGTCGTCAGCGGGAAAGTCTCGATCGCACGGCAGCGAGAGAACATATAGGTTAGTTGTTAGTTTGCTCGCTAGGATATCGCATCCTATGCCTACATATTCTCATCAGAGAAAATCAGAGCAGTTGTAGTTCAGCTAACTACGGGTAGGACGGGGACCACAGCACAAATCTCATTTTATTAATATTCGGAAGGTTACAATGATAAAGTACAGGAAAATAAACTCCTAAAAAAAATCATACCCATCTATCATGGAAAATCTAATGAAAAATAGTCCCCTAACAAGTGGACCTTTAATTCTACCTCTAAAAAGGCGTAAAAGAAACTCCTAAAAGAAAATATATCCTAAAAAGAAAATATTAAAATACTATCATTTTTTATATACCACTATATTTTCCATTTTTCTATTTTTATATTACATATTCTAGTTGTCGCTTTCGCGAAAATAAGGTGCCGGCACAACAGAAGAGTCGCCATCTTTCGTTATTTATCCCTCGGAGCGGGAAAGGAAACGATCGGAAAAACCTAACGAAAAAGGGTAAGACAAGGTCGTCGCAACCATTGTCCGGGTTTGGGAGTCGGTTACGCAAGGGGAAGGTATTAGCACCCCTCACGTCCGTCGTACTCGACGGGATCCACGCTTGTTGTGTTTACTGGACGGGTTGGTTTATCTATCTACCTATCAAGGCTGGCTTAAAAAGAAAAGAAAATGACTTGATAGAGCGTCGCACTCTATGCCTACGTATTCTCATCAGAGAATAAGAAATCAGAGTCTGCGTAGTTCGGGAAACTACGGGGAATTTTGCTCGGCAAGACGTCGCGTCTTGGGCCTACGTATTCTCGTCAGAGAAATCAGAGCATGACGTAGTTCAGGCTAACTACGGGTATACAAGGGTGTTCTCGGTCACACAGGGGTGAGAGATTAAGTTGACGATACTAGCGTGTGCATTCTAGCAGTTAGGTGGACGCTGCTCAACCATTGGAGACTTAGGCGTACCTGTTTGCGGTAGAACGGACATAGTATGTCGGGTTGAAAGGTATGGGAACCTACGGGAACTAGAACTACGGTCTAGTCTCAAATGCGCTCGGGTAAGAGAAAAGGATAACATCAGTCGTCAGCGGGAAAGTCTCGATCGCACGGCAGCGAGAGAACAGATAGGTTAGTTGTTAGTGTGCTCGCTAGGATATCGCATCCTATGCCTACATATTCTCATCAGAGAAAATCAGAGCAGCTGTACTTCAGCTAACTACGGGTAGGACGGGGACCACAGCACAAATCTCATTTTATTAATATTCGGAAGGTTACAATGATAAAGTACAGGAAAATAAACTCCTAAAAAAAATCATACCCATCTATCATGGAAAATCTAATGAAAAATAGTCCCCTAACAAGTGGACCTTTAATTCTACCTCTAAAAAGGCGTAAAAGAAACTCCTAAAAGAAAATATATCCTAAGAAGAAAATATTAAAATACTATCATTTTTTATATTCTACTATATTTTCCATTTTTCAATTTTTATATTACATATTCTTTTTTCTTTTAAAAAAATCTAAGCAAATGAATATAAAAGAAAATAATGAAAAAAGAGAAAAACAAAGGGGGGTGCATCAGCTCAGCCAGGGGTACAGCCAGCAAAAACAATACAAAATTGGGACCCAGCCCAATCAAAAACAGCAGCCAAAGGAAAAATAAGGAGGGGGCGTGATTAGAAACACAGGGGTGTTGCAGCAAAACGGACAGGGCCCAGCCCAATTAGACCAAACAATAATATAAAAAAAACGGAGGGTGAAGGGAGTTGGAAGAAAAACGGAGGGTGCCAAAAACAACAACTAGGCCTGAGACCCAATACCCAATCCACGGCCACGTATCACATCCCTCAGAAAGCAAAACCTAACCCTAATCCCTTCTTGGCAAAACACTGTTCACAGAAAACTCCTTGTGCCGTTCTTCCTTCTCAGCCTCTCTCTCTCTCGTTCTCTCCTCTCTCTCACTGAGATCAAACACCATCTCAAAACCCTGTGCAAACAAAACTTAACGAAATCCCCTACAACTAAACCAGACGACGAAGATGAGGATCTTGAAGGTTCTCTGAAGCTCTTGGAGGAGACGATGAATCTGAAGAGAGAATTTCTAGAGAAGAAGAACCGGATGGATGACGAAGATTCTGGGGATGCGTTGATGTTGTTTGAAGATTTACGAGCGCACGAATCTGGATCTCTTGACAGATGAACACGCGTGAAGTTACCTGATGAATCTAAGAAGATATTGGATCTGGAGACGATGGATGATGAACGCGCGATGAGGTTCTTCGTGGACTTTCGCATTTCTGGAGATTGATGGTGAATCACAAAGGTCTTGTGAAGATCGTTCGCTGAAGACGTGCGATGAAGGTTGAATAAATTATGGAAAAACGTATGAGCGTTGCTGAACGAGATGATGAACGCCAAGAACGAGTTGGAATATGGATGAAGATCATGACGATCTGGACAAAGATTTGGGATAAATCTTGGAGTTTGCTGATGATTGGAAGACGTTTGGAGGATGGACGTGAATTCACGGTGATTGTAGTGATCGGTTTCTGGAATGTTCTTCTTTGATGAGTTCTGGATGAAGAACGAGGGATGGATATTGAAGGATCTTCATCATTTTCTGGATGAATCTGGGTGGAATCAAGAACAAATGATGAACATGCATGAAGTTCGTATGCAGTTTCCGGCGGTGGTTGAATTTTCCGGTGAGACTGGGTGAAGGTTGGATGAACGAGATGGATGAAGAAGATGAAGGTCCATCATGGAATCTCAGATTTCCGGCGAAAAAACGGCTTCCGACGAGTGGTTATGGCGGTCGGAAATAGTTAGAAGGTGGCCGGCGCGGCGGTTGCATGGCCGGCGGCGGGGTCTCCGGTGAGGGATGAGAGTGGGACAAGTGGCATCGCTGCATGCAGAGTGAGATGGTAATGAGACGCGTGGAGGCTGGAAAGAGAGAGGGAGTGCCACGTGGGGTGGCATGCAGAGGGAGGTGGTGAATTGTGTGGGCGAAACGTGGCGTGTGGAGAAGCCGGCTGAGATGAAACGTGGCGAATGGAGGAAGAAAAACGTGGCAATGAATGGAGAGAGAGTTCAGAAAAGAAACGTGGCGAGAATGGGAAGAAAAACGTGGCAATGAATAGAGAGCTGAGAGAAGCACACGCGGCTGCTTTATATGGATGACATGTGGACTGGGGTTTGGACTGGGCCTCCAAAGCGTCTGGGCCCACGAAAATGGATTCATACTAATATCTAATGACCCTAATTAAACTAATTAATACTCAATTAACACTAACTAAGACTTAAAACTACAATTAAGACTAACTGAAAATTAAGGCCACTCTAAACCTAATTAAGGCTACTAAACTCAATTAAAACCCTAATTAAAACAGTAATTAAATCCTAAAGGAAAATTAAAACTATTCTAACCTAATTAAATCTAATAAACTCTAATTAACATCTAAACAAATGATTAAGACCTAATTAATCTCTATTAAATCCTAATTAAATCTAATAAACTCTAATTAACATCTAAACAAATGATTAAGACCTAATTAAACTCTATTAAATCCTATTTAAAAAAACCTAATAAAAGGGATATATCCTATAAAAATAATTTTTAAAAATTCTACTTAATATCTAAAAACAAGATTTATTCTTAAAAGAAATTAGAACTAAAATCTATTATCTAAAAATGATTAAAGAAATTCCTAAAAAAAGAAATTAAAACTAAACTATTTAAAAAACATTAATACCTATTAAAAAATCTATCTAACACCTAGAAAAATCAATTAACTCCATAAAAAATTCTAGAAAATAAGGGAAAAACCTAAAAATACCGAGGAAGCCGATTAAATCGATTAGCGACTGTATCGAAATAAACGGTAAAAACCCGGACACCGAGATGTCCTCAAAAACAACAGCGAGAGCTGAAAACACCGGGAACGAGCACCGACTCTCAAAGTACGTCCTCATATTGGCCTGAAATGCCTGAAGCGCGATCAGAGGGTTGTAATCCCGATAAAGTCAATCTGACTGGAAAAAACGCAATGTACGCAGTATGCAAATGCAAAAATGAAATGAGTTGAAACACGAGCCAAATTGCGATAAGTAGTTGGTCAAATTTTGGGGTGCAATAGAAGGTTCAAGCTTTTGTTTTGGATGCAAAGTGTGAAGAAAGTTTCAAGAGCTTTTGAGAATGCTGACAGCAGCTCATGTTTTGATTTTGCCAAATCCGGCAGAACCTTTGTTGTATATTGTGATGCTTCGTTGATGGGATGGGGAAATGTGTTAATGTAACATCAACAAGTTTTAGCTTATGCTAAAAGGCAACTTAAAGTGCATGAGAGGAATTATCCAACACAGGATTTAGAGTTAGTTGTTATTGTGTTTGTGTTAAAGCTTTGGAGGCATTATTTGTTTGGTTCGTGACTTGAGATATTTAGTGATCTTAAGAGTTTGAAGTATTTCTTTGATCAGAAAGAATTTAATACAAGGCAAAGGAGATGATTGGGACTTCTGAAAGACTATGATTTTGGTTTGAATTACCATTCGGGTAAAGCAAACGTGGTAGCTGATGCATTGATTTGGAAATCTTTACGTATGTCGATGATGATGGTAAGAGAGTTAGAAATGATTGAGCAATTTCGTGATATGAGTTTGGTTTGTGAAGAGAATTTTTATGGAGTTAATCTTGGTATTTTGAAGCTTACTAGTGGTATTCTTGATGAGATTCGAGAAGGTCAAAAATCTGATTTGAGTTAGTAGATCGATTGAATTTGATGAATCAAAGTCGAACTATTGATTTTTGAATTAATGAAAATTGTATCATGAGATGTCGTGATAGAGTTTGTGTTCCAGATATTTTTGAGTTGAAAAAGAATATTATTTAGGGAGGACATCGAAGTAGATTGAGTATCCATCCCGGTGCTATGAAGAGGTACCAGGATTTGAGGAAATTGGTTTGGTGGCCAGGGATGAAGAAAGAAGTGGCTGAGCTTGTGTATGCTGGTTAGACTTGTCAGAAGTCGAAGATTGAACATCAAAGTCTGTTGGGTCTGATGCAACCGTTGAATATTCCAGAGTGGAAATGGGATAGTATTTCCATGGATTTTGTGTTGGGTTTGCCGAAGACTGTAAGAGGGAATGATTCTAATTGAGTTATTATGGATAAATTGACTAAATCAACTCATTTCTTACTAATGAGGATTAATCGTCCTATGCTAAAGCTAGCTGAAATGTATATTGATGAAAATGTGAAGTTGCATGGGATACCGTCGAGTATTGTGTCAGATAGAGATCCAAGATTTACATCGAGATTCTGGAAGTGTTTGCAAGATGCTTTGGGTACCATGTTGAGATTGAGTTCTGCCTATCATCCGCAGATGGAGGGACAGACAGAGAGAACTATCCAGTCTTTAGAGGATTTGCTGAGAGCTTGTGTGTTCGATCAAGGTGGATTGTAGGATAGTTATTTGTCGTTGATTGAGTTTACCTACAACAATAGTTATCATTCTAGTATTGGAATGGCAGCATATGAGGTATTGTATGGTAGGAAATGTAGGACTCCTTTGTGTTGATATGAATTAGGCGAGAGTGTTGTACTCAGACCTGAGATTGTGCAAGAGACGACTGAAAAGATCAAGATGATCCAAGAAAAGATGAAAGCATCGTAGAGTCGTCAGAAGAGTTACCATGACAAGAGGAGGAAAGCACTTGAATTTCAAGAGGGAGATCACGTTTTGTTGAGAGTTACACCGGTAACTTGTGTTGGCCGAGCTCTGAAGTCTCGAAAGCTCACACCACGTTTTTTTGGTCAATATCAGAGTGGCGCAGCGGAAGCGTGGGAGAAGTAGCATGTCGGGTTGATTTACCGTCGTCGCTTGCGAATTTGCATGATGTGTTTCATGTGTCGCGGTTGAGGAAGTACATTCTAGATCCTTCACATGTGATTCAGATGGGTGATGTACAAGTGAGAGATAATTTGACTATTTAGGCATTGCCAGTTCGAATTGATAAACGAGAAGTGAAGCAACTGCGAGGTAAAGAGATTTCCTTGTTAAAGGTAGTTTTGGGATGACAAGCCGGAGAAAGTTGGGCTTGGGAGCGTGAGGATCAAATGAGGGAGTTGTATCCGACTCTGTTTCCTTGAGGTAATGTTCGAGGGCGAAAATTCTTTTAAATACTACCAAAATTTATTGGAATATTTATTTAATTTCTTTAAATATGAATATTCGTATTTTTGGTGATTTTCGGTGGTTGGTATGAAATATTGAGAATTATAAATTTTGGGTTATTTATTTAAATAATGGTATATAATATGAATATATTGGTATTATTACTAATTTAAATAAATATAAGTGAATTAAGGGCAAAATGGACATTTGAGAAGGAGTTCGTGAGGGTGAAGTTGGAAAGCCCAATTTTAAGGCCCAAAGTTATGTTTAACAAAAAGTAATTTTGAGGGAATTAGGATTCATTCTTGTTAGACGGTGAAAAGAGAAGAAATAGAGGCCAGATATCTAAGGAAGAGGATTGAGGCAAAAGCTCCACAAGATTTCCAAGAATCAAAGAGAAAGGCTTAGAGTCAGCAATTAAGGTATGAGGAGTATTACCTTCATTGTTTTCAATATGTGATTCAATATGTTTAAAGACGATTTAAGAGTTTAGGGATTTTTGATTAAATTGTTGTTGCCTTTCTGATGGTGAGTTCAATGAGTTTGAGATATTTGAACTGATGGTCTGATAGGTTTGAGGCTGATTTGAGATAAGGGAAATTAGGCCTTCGTGCCCAAAATCTGTTGTTGAGGTTTTAACCGTACAGGGTAATTAATTGTGAGAACTTTAATGACAGTGGTGTATTTGTAAGAAATTATGGGAATTGGAGGCGTAAATATGATACAAGATTGGCCTAATAAATCGTAGATTTTATGCCTATATCGTCGTAATACCTTAGGAATGATTTAGGGATGTTTTTAGGGCATTGAGGAAGGAAATCGAAGAGATTTTTATACTGATTTTGGTGTTGGTGCGTAACAGCGATTTGCTGTAATCGTGAGTTTGCATAGCAAAGAATGCTTCGCACGGTGAACATTTGCCCCAAACTCGCACAACGAACTTGCTAGCGAACGTAGCAGAGTTTTGTGAATTCTGATCTTGTGTAGTGATGTCTTGATGTTTTGATATTGTGATTTCTTTGATGAATTACCATGTGTATGATTGTGATTCTTATGTGATTAATACATGATTTTATGATGATCCTTATGAGTAATGATGATGATTTATGATGTTGATTTCATGAGTTTTTGATGATTTTATAATGACATGATTATTATGATGACTTTGATGAATGATGATGCACCTAATGAGTTTATTATGAGGATGATATTGATGTGTGCATCATGCATATATGCATTCGGACTTCGGTTCAGGACCTTGATTTTTGTGGCTTCAGTCTCATTGTGCGTAGGGGTGTTCATGGGTGCGGGTCGACCCGCAAACCCGCCTACCCAAACCGAACCAACCCACTAATTACCCGGACCCATTCATTTACGGGTATACCCGATCCAACCCGTAACAACCTGTATAGATTTGGTTCGGGTATTGGGTTTTAGTTTCTAAACCCATGAACCCGTTGACCCAACCCGTTGACGTGGCATAATTAATTATTATTATTATTATTATATTATTATTTATAAATTTTAAAGTTGCTATAACTTTGTAAATTGTAATGTACACAAAGATCTTTTGCACTTTCCTTCCAGTTTCCAATCACACATTAAATTATTATTATTATTATAATTAAACATTATTATTAATATTAATCATGCTTGCTTGACTTATGCACTTCTAGTTTACACTTTACTGCCTTTTTATTTTTTTAATGAATCTTTATTAACTAATAATAATTAAGTATATATTAGAAACTTACTAAACTAAAGACAATACCACTTAACCTAACCCTATTTTTTTACTACGGCAAATCTCAAACGTCACCACTCCTCTTTCTCTCACGATTTTTTTTTCATTTTACTCTCTCACATTCCAATTCCATCTTGCTTTCGAAAATCCACAGTCTATACTTTGACTCTCTCATAGTTTCGTCTCCATATTGAATAAGGTTTTATACTTTTTATAGTTCTACAATATATTTATTTCAATGCAATATATTGTTTTTACAGTATGTAATTCAATAGTTTTATATCAATGCAAAATATGATGATAGGTTTAATGTACTATTTTGTTTCATATGATGCAAAGTACTATTTTGTTTCATATGATGAAAATATATTTTGATGCAAAGTCCTGTTCTGTTTCATATTATTAATTTAAATATATTTTGTTTAATGTTGTTTTAATAATAATTTATATTAAAAATTATTTTTTTATAGAAAATGGAAGTGGAACAATCACAAATTGTCAGTGAAGATGTTGCTCATCCACTTGAACAAGAGCAAGAAGTTCAACAAATACAAGGAGAAGGGTTGTCATCATTGCCACCAAGTGCACTAATAGAGGTAAGCAAAAGAAAACCTTCTAGAAAACCTTCTACAGTTTGGAAAGATTTTAAAAGGGTTAATGATAAGGCTATATGTAAGTATTGTGGGAAACAATATGCTGCAAATAGTGGTAGTCATGGCACTACTAACATGCATAAACATTTGAAAGTGTGCCTGAAAAATCCAAATAGGGTAGTTGATAAGAAACAAAAAACTATAGCTATTGGAAAAGAAAGTGAGGATGATCCTAATAGTGTTGCTTGAAACTTATTGATTTTAATCAAGAGAGGACTAGATTAACACTTGCAAAGATGATAATCATTGATGAGCTCCCTTTTAAATATGTTGAAAATGAAGGATTTAATATGTTCATGAAAGAGGCTCAACCAAGATTCAAAATTCCATCTCGTGTCACTGTTGCCAGAGATTGTTTATGCTTGTACTTCGATGAGAAAGAAAAATTGAAATCTATGTTGTCTGCTAATAAACAAATGGTGTCTCTTACCACTGATACTTGGACATCGATTCAGAATATGAATTATATGTGTGTTACAGCTCACTATATTGATGACGAGTGGAATTTAAAGAAGAGTATATTAAGCTTTGGTATAATTGCTGACCATAAAGGTGAAACTATAGGGATAACATTAGAGAATTGCATGAAGGAATGGGGTATTAAGTCTATATGTTGTGTGACTGTTGATAATGCAAGTGCTAACAATTTGGCAATTGATTATTTAAATCGAGGCATGAGTTTTTGGAATGGTCGTACTTTGTTTAATGGGGAGTACTTGCATATGAGATGTAGTGCTCACATATTAAACTTGATTGTCAAAGAAGGAATAAAGGATATTGATGAATCTGTTAAAAGAATTAGGGCTGCATGTAAGTTTGTCAAGGCTTCTCCTAGTAGGTTGGCTACTTTCAAGAAGTGTGCAGAAGCTGTTGGTGTATGTTCTAAAGCATTGGTAACACTAGATGTAGAAACCAGATGGAACTCTACTTATTTAATGTTGAACATCGCTGAAAAGTATGAACATGCATTTTACCGCTTAGAACATGCTGATGTTGCATTTTTAACTAATCTCCGTATTGAGTCGAAAGGATGTCCTAATCGAGCTGATTGGGAACGAGCTCGTATTTTTGTGAAGTTTTTGAAAACTTTTTATGATGCCACACTTTCTTTTTCTGGGTCATTGCATGTTACTGCTAACTCTTTTTTCAAACAGTTGATGGATATTAAAAAAACGTTGAATAAATGGAGGCACAATGTTAGTGATCCAATTTTAAAAACCATGACAGCAAATATGCAATTGAAGTACAACAAGTATTGGGAAAGCAATACAATAAATTATCTTCTCTTTGTTGCTATTTATCTTGATCCTCGTTATAAGCTTGACTATATTGAATTTTGTTTTACTCGGATGTATGGTGAAAAATTGTCAGAGGATATGTTAAAGAAATTGAAATCTCTCATTGCTAAATTGTTTGAGCACTATTTATTTTTGTATCCTGTTTCTCATGATGGTGGTTCCAATGCCTCATCTTCAAACATTGCCTCTCATTCTAGAATTGAAAATGGTGAAGATGATGAAGATTGGGACAATTTGTTTAGAATGAATATGAAGAAAAAACAATGTGAAGTGCAAAAAAATGAGTTGGAAAGGTATTTGGAGGATGGTGTTGAAGATGATTCTCCTACATTTAATATTCTCACTTGGTGGAAAGGAAAAACAAATAAATATCATGTGCTTTCCCGCATAGCTAGAGATATATTGGCTATCCCTGTATCCACTGTATCTTCTGAATCCGCTTTTAGTACAGGAGGTCGTGTCCTTGATTCATTTCGTAGTTCCTTGAATCCCTCTACCGTTGAAGCTTTGATTTGTACTCAAAATTGGATCAAATCTCCTAAGGTCATTGATTTAGAAAAAGAGTTGGTTGAATTGGAAAAGGTTGAGTCAGGTATGAATTATATGTTTGAATTTTAAAATCTATTTTATTTTAGTATTACATTACATTATTCTTATTAGTTGTTTGTGTTTACATATATAGAGTTAGCTGGATTAGTTTCTATTGATGTTGGCATTACTGCGGTTGAGCTCAATACAACTGTTACTACTAGATTTTAAGGTATTTTCTAGTGTTGTTTTTTTTCTTCTTCTTTTGACTATTGTTGCTTAAACTTTTAACTGTTGTTGCTGGATTTTATGTTGTTGCTAAACGTTTCATTGTTGTTGCTGGAATCTTTTACAGCTACTGTTGCTGGATTTTCTGTTGTTGCTAAACCTTTCACTGCTGGTGCTGGAATCTTTTATAGTTGCTGTTAGATTTTGGTGCTATTAGACCAATATTGGACCAATACATCTATGTCATTTTAAAACTAAGTGATGTTTATTTGCTTTTGAATTATTTAGAATTTATGAATTTTATGGAAATGATATTTTATGGAATTTTATATATTATTAAGTGTTAATATATATGATAGTTTACGGACCTACTTTTAAGCATGTGCTAGAAAAGGTAACATTTGAGTATCAAAACAACTAATATATACTGTATATTATTATATATTTGTTTTACATATGTTGATATATATTTGTAATGGATAACATTTGAGTATCAAAATAAATAATAAATTTTTATAAATTAAGGTATATTAATGAAAATATATAAATAATTAATGGTGTATATGTATCTTAATATTTTTTATGACAAAGAAAATACATTTCAAAATTTTAATTGTTATATTTTTAATTATTCTATTTTATATGTAGGATTTGTCTCCACTATGTAAATAATTTAATTGTTTGAAATATGCAAAATTATATTGAATTGTGTTATAGATTTTTTAAATTGAAAATAATAATTATTATATACACAACCCGTGGACCCAACCCAACCCAACCCGTAAATATTCGGGTTGATTCGGGTCGGTTTTTAAAGTAGAATTACGGGTTTGATGATAAACCCAACCCATTGAAAGTTGAACGGGTTGGGTAACGGGTTAAGGCGAACCCGATCCAACCCAACCCGCGTACACCCCTAATTGTGCGGATGTGAGGTTATTTGTTGTGCTCCGGTTCTCGTGTAGAATTGATCTTACTATTGTGGATCTATGAAGGGTTAATGGCCCAGTGTACATCAAATTTTGTTGATTGGTATCACATGCGTGAGTCTTGTTGCATTTGCATTTATGTGACAATTTGGTGTAATTTATAATGTTGTGGCCTTTGATGCTCCTTGATGATTATGATGATGTTGAATATGAAAATGACGCCATTTTATATATTGATTATTATGAATCATTTTACTCACCCTTCCTGTTTGAATGTTGCCTCCACGTGGGTAACACGCAGATGACCAGGTTTAACCGTGGACGCCATCGAGGACTTTTAAAGTTTTTGGGTCGTTGGCTATTATGGTTGACTTAGATGGTCTTGCTTTGATAGTGTAACATCGGGTTGGGGTCTTTTGAGTCAAACTATATTTTGTTGTTTTTTTGTTATGTTGATTTCCTTGCGGTGAAAGGAAAACTGTGGATTTGCCTTTTTGAGTTCCGCTGTCATTTGAGCACTTTTGAGTAATTTTGAGAAAACTCACTGCTTACGGAGCATTGACCTTGATTTGAATTTATTGAGAAACGTACGCCCTTTGAGGTGATTTTGTAGTGTTTAAAATTTTACTCTGATAAATTCGATTATTTTTGCCATAATATTCATGGGGTAGAAAAGAGTGTTACATTCGTGGCCTTATCAAAAGAAATGTTTGTGTAAATTGCACACCAGCAACAAGATCCTGACATGAGAAAACAAAAACCAAAGTCATTTAAAAGCACAATAGGCATTAATTAACGAATTAGTTCACAACTCATGTTAATACATGATAATCTTACTTTAATTACCTCAACAATCAAGTTGATAAAAGAATCATCTATTTAATGCAGAAACACATATTCTGAGTTACATCCTTATTGCATTCAGGTTTCTTGATGATGGTCTATTTTAGCATCACATGTATTACAACTATATACATCTAATTTTGACACTTATTTATCTTGTTATTAGCACTTAATCTCTTGACAATTATACAAAGCTTCAATGTTGTTCACTTTAGTTTCCCATTTATTTGAATCACCTTATTCATCACACAACCATCTTGCATACTCAGGGAAAAATATCATAGTTGGATCCAATCAGTGCAAGGCTCATGAATTCTATTACTTTTCCTAAATATTCATTATCTACTTTATATTCTGGTATTTGTAAGCATGGTTGAATCAAATGGCTGCCCCTACGATTATTAACTAGCTCAACATCAATGACGCCTAACCCTTGGTACACTATTTCTGTGAGTACAAGACTTGCAGAAGAGGAAATTGGTACAACTTGTGTACTTTCAAGGATCAAATATGCAACGTAGAAAATGGGAACTCACCAAATCAACCTCACCAACGTCGTGGTGGACCTCACGGTGGTGATGCGTGTTGTTTCAACTGTGTGCGCCGGATGATTCACGAAGAGGGAGTTGTAAGTTTGTCACAGAAACAATAAATATTTCAATCACATGAACAACAATGACATATATATACCACTTCATCCCCATCATGAGTGAATTCCATAAAAGATCCCACCGCCTTGGAAAAATTTAGCACAATTTTTCATAAGCAAACACAAAATACTATAATCAATCATTTCTTTCAAGTTTGTACACACACAACTGAACCAATAAATATTTTTAACTTACTTGAGAGAAGCAACTCGAACCTGGTTGCTAGTCGCATCCTGCAAACACTTAAGTAAAAGAGCTTGCAGATCTGCGAAATGCAGTCGAAAAGCATTCCCAATTGTTTCAGTTAAAGAACTAAATAGAATAAATGCCACCTAATAACATCAAAGCTACATAGTTATTCTAATCTAACTCCAATACATCTACATGTACACTAGAAGTAAAATCGAAGTAAATTAGAAGAATGTAACTTACTTCACATTAATCCTCTTGAGGACTCTGACTACTATGAAAGAGAAACAGAAATAACTCCAGCCACTCACCGGCCGGAACGACATACTTTTCAACAATGCTAATAACATTCACACTCGCTTTCCGAACAGGAGGACTGTAATTAACATGTTTAATTAATTAATTAATTGATTAATTAATTGATTAAGTGATTAAGTGATTGTTGTGGTTTGAGGGATGAACCTCTGTTCTAGGGTGATACTTTGGATGAAGGAATCTTTGACGAGTTGTTTATCTTGAGGAGAGAATTTGGACCAATGACTGGTGATTCTTTTACCAAGGAGAACGACGGCGAGTTGGAGGATGTTAGGGGTTCTGACGGCGCGTAAGTGAAGAATCAAAGAAGGAACAACTTGAGGATCTTTAGCGAGGCGTTTGATTTGGTCTTCGGCTTGACGGAGAGCATTATTGTCTGGCATGAGAAATTGAATAAGCAAAAGCTCAAGAGACTGAGCTATCGGTAACTATGCCTCTATGTGAGGGTTTTGCTTTGAATACACACAACAAAGAGGAGTTTGGTAGAGTGAGGTTTTATATTGCTGCCACAAAACAGGGTTTGTGTTAATGGTGTTGCGACAGGATAAAAAGAGGGACTAGGGTTTTAGTGAGATTGGACTTTTTCACATCGGGTGCAAATCCAGGCCCGATGTGAAATCCTTTCATCAGTGAACATTTCACATCAAGTACATATCCAAGCCCGATGTGAAATCCTTTATAACAAAATTTCACATTATTTATGAAACTGACACCTTGTTATTTTTTCATTAGCGAACTTTTCACATCAGGTGCAAATTCAGATCCGGTGTGAAATCATTTATAACAAAATTTCATATTATTTACGAAACTGTCACCTTATTATTTTTTCATTAATGAACTTTTTACATAGGGTGCAAATTCAGGCCTGATGTAAAATCCTTTATAACAAAATTTCATATTATTTACAAAACTACCACCGCGTTATTTTTCACATCAGTGAAAATAAATGTTTGATGTAAAATCCCTAAATCAAATGTTTTTCATTTCATATTGTTATGAAATCTGATGTAAAATCCTTTAACAAATACTTTTCACATTATATATCTTGAAATCTGATATAAAATCATTTAACCAAATATCTCATTTTTAGTAGTAATCATATTTGAGAGTGAATTCATCTTTATAAAATAGTTGATTTGAAGAATGTTTCCTACATTTATCGAGTAGATTGTTGAGATGATATTAGACCAACTCCAATGTGAGTTGTTAAAGTGGGTTTGCCAGCCTGACACCCATATTTGTTGTTTCCAACATTGCCATTCTGTTCAACAGTATATAATTATGCAACGTTCTTCAACGACTCCCATATTAAAATATTGATTTTATAATATGAAAACTAGTCGTTGTTCAACGGCTAGTTACTTTTTTTTTCAACTTAATTTTTTTTGGTTATAAATATAGCTTTAATCCAAAAATTGTACCAACACAAATTTTCTCTCACTTTTATTTTCTCTTCAATTTGAAATTTCTCTCTCAAAATTTCATCAATTTTTTTTAAACTTTTAATTTTTTCCAACAATTATTTAGGCCAAATGGATCCTAATCATTTTCATTATCATCCAGCTATGTTTAATTACATGCAAAATTTACAAAATCCTAATTCTCAAAATTCTCATATTCCATCGGTGCCAACAAACTCCGCCATGTTTTTTCCGTCACCAAATATATTTGGGAATGTTTTGGACATGGAGATGATGAAATTTAAGTTTGATTAATTATGTGATGTTATTTATTTTTACTGTTTTTAATTATATATCATGTATTTGAGATTAATTTTAATTATTATTTTAAATTATAAGTTTAATTTGAATTTTATTTATTTTATTTTATATCAATGTTTATTTATTTATTTTATTTATTTTATTTATTTATTTAATATAAGATTTAATATGCATAAAATATTAATATATAAAGTAAAGTTGTGGGATCCAATATGAGTTCTTCATAATTACACAATTAGAATAAAAATTTAATTGAATTGATTCAATCTAACGTGACTTAATAGATCCCATAAAAAACTCAAAAATAAATTCAGGATTGAAGATACTCTTGGCATGAATGTGGCGTGTTAGAGTGTTAGAGGTAGTGAATGATGATATATGTGTTGACACATACTTAATTTGAATAAGTTCTTTGATGTTTTGAACCGTAGAAAAACACGGGTGCTTCCAAAACCTTTAGGTGTTGATAGATTTATATATTGATATGACATCGAGATTTGTTCTCACACCACATCATCTTTTGTATTGAAGTATTAATAAAAGACTTAACTTAGGTTGTGTTTTGTAATGGATCATGTTTTCACATTTCAACACATGCTTTAATGGTATTTGATGCAAACTATATCGAATGTTAGGTCTCTTAGGCCCGTAGCATTACATGTAACTTCTAAATTTTTTTTTTAGTAATTGATTTAAAAAATTGATTTTTATTCTTGTAAACAAACACACCATATTTTTCTTTTTAAAAAAATCATTTATAAGTTATTAAAATTTAAAGTAATTTTTTAAATTTAAAATGTAACAATTGGGTTCTATATAAGGTATAATACAAGACATTCTTTCCTCCGCCATATTTGATTATTTTCCATAAATTAAAAAATAATAATTTTATTCTATTATCCATCTCAATTATGATTATTTTTTATTAGTGGCTCTAATTTACTCTTTAAAAGTAAATAAGGGAAATGTCATGGATTTCAATCCGCACTTTCTTACATTTAATATCTCTAAACTGGTACTAATTAAGTTGACTTAATGAAACTACACATCTTAATTATTAATTTTCTATTATTATAAATAATAAGTGAAAAATAATAAATTAAAATTAAGAATGAAATTTTAATAAATAAAAAAAGAACAATTATTATTGCAATGAAAATTAAACATGTTAATCTTTTTAGATAGGAGGCTAAAATGCATCATACCTAATCAAAGTCCAATACTTGCTACAATGTCTATAATGATTAACAAACAAACACAATTTTAATTTAAGATTGCTTTTCAGTTCAAAATAGTTTTGTACTGATTGGCTTGGCTGTTTTATAAAAGTAATAAAATATCTCAGTGGTTAAAATTATAGAAAGATCTCTTATAAAATATACTAACTTCTAAAATAGAATGAGATTGTGAGAGTGATCACAGTTAAAATTGTATAGAAATAGCTATTCAACTTGTAATTGATTTGCCAAAAGAAAAAGCTTGTCACTAGATTAGCTTTATATAGGTCAGATAAGTCCCTTCTTTATTTAGAGAAGTGCTTGCACATTCCTTTCTAATTTTTCAGAATTTTAATTCTTGAATTCATTTCTTTTTTTGAGTAAGATCTAAAATCAAAATCGGTTCTTTTCAACAAAAGCTAAACAAGTAAAAAAATAAAAGAAAAGACAATGTTAAATCCATTTAAACAATTTGGTGATACATTTCTTTTTACAGCTTGGAGTTATTAACTGTGGAGCTCTTAAGAAGATAATCCTAGTCATGCAACACTTATTTATTTTTGTCTTTCATTCTATAGTTCAATAAAACAAGGATTATCGAATATGCAAATTCTATATCAACTGAAAAATGTCTAGAGATGTCAACATTCGATATCAAACTCTGAATTTTAAAGTATACGCGTGAGAATCTAATAGTTATTATCATTTAATTTATAGGAAAAAAAATGAGGATTAAAAATGAGGATTATCGAGACTTCAATTAAGAGGCAAATAAAATATAATTAAAAATTATTTTAATCAAATTTGAATTTAAATTTTATCTAACAATTTGTTAAATTATAATTTTTTGTGTCAAAATAGATTGTTCAACATAATTAAGAAAGTGTCAAAGTAGATTGTTCGACAGAATTAAAAAAGTAGAGAGAAACTCTGAAACTCTGCAGAAAATCTTTTCTTCTCTTATTTTTCTTAAACCCTAATTTCTTTCTTCTCCAATTACATTTTTTCTTGTCTTCTTCTTTTATTATTATTGTGCAGCGAAATCTTACAACTAAGAATAATTGATTCACTCGAGTGAAGAGTCAAGAACAAAAATTATAATTTGATTTAGAATTTATCAAATTGTGATGAAATTCTTAAATGAAAATTAGATATACTTTTTTTAAATTCATCAAGTTGTGGTGAAATTCTTGAACGAAAATCAAACGTATTTTCATTACGATTCTAGTTAATTATTGAATCCAAATATTTGGTAACACTAATTTTGTACTAACTATTTATAACATGATTAGAAGTAATTTTTAATATTGTCATTAATAATACCAATAAAAGTTTGTAGTAATAAGCTCATTTTAAATTTTAAACATTGCCAACAAGTAGGCTTATAATTTTGTGTGTTTCTTTCTGTACTAGTGCTAGAATGGAGTAGAGCCTAACCTTATGAATTTAAAACAAAAGCCAACTACTATTAGGGCAGAGTGTGGATCTGCTCCAGTTCTTAACCTCTAATTTCTGTTCTGTTATTTAACCGATGTGTGACACATGACAAAATAAATTTCAACGGTTGAGATTTTAAGTCTATAAACTAAATTATTTTAAATAAAAAATATAATATCATTCCTCTTCTCTCTTTTCCTACATGTTCATCTTCATCTTTGTTTCTATGTAGTTACACCTATAATTGTAATAGAGAAATAATATTCTTACACCATCCTTTACACTTACACTATATTTTACTGTTCATCAATACGGTGAATAGTAAAATATTATAAAATTAAATAAAATTTTTTTTAAAATATAAAAAATTAATTTTTTATATTCACTACTACAAAAAAGTTTTTTAATAGCGCTTTTTTTGCTTTTTAATAGCGCTTTAAAGCGCTATTAATCAAGACGCTATTGTAAAACAAAATTTTTAATAGCGCTTTAAAAGCGCTATTATAGTTCTGGTAATTAATAGCGCTTTTTCAAAAGCGCTATTATAGGACCTGTCTTTAATAGCGCTTTTACAAAACCGCTATTATAAGTCACATATTTGATAGCGCTTTCAAAAAAAGCGCTATTATAGCACCGGTAATTTGCTTTAATTTTGATAGCACTTTCAAACAAAGCGTTATTATAGTACACATATTTAATAGCGCTTTCCAATAAAACGCTATTATAAGACACATATTTAATAGCACTTTCAAACAAAGCGCTATTATAATCCACATATTCGATAGTACTTCCAAACAAAGCGCTATTGAAATACCGGTAAATTGCTTTAATTTTGATAGCACTTTCTAACAAAACGCTATTATAGCACACTCTCTTTAATAGCACTTTCTAGAAAAGCGCTATTAATACCCTTTATTTATTCTTTTAAAAAAGTGAAATTTATTAATGCCCTTTATTTATTCTCTTGTATTGAAATTCTAACATAATCTATCACAATTCAAAATCCATCTACTAACATAACAATAACAATTTAGTAAACATTTGACCATTCAAGCCATATAACAATCATAATAGTAACCATAAACACTAATTTCAATCAATAATTAGTATAGCCATAACAGTTAGACTAATTGATGTTGTTTCATGGCAATCCATAAGTTTTTCAATTCAAGCTCAAACAAAGTAACAATCTCAATACTTTAAATCACCAACAGTATAATTTGCTAACTTCCATCAACATACAATTCAAACTTTCATCCAACAAGCTCACTAACATAATTTAATCTAGTAATTTTCCATAACTGAAATTTGAATTCAGAACTAACACTAATAGCAAATTCTTTAACTATTGGAATTTCAAACGCCTAATCAAGTTCAAACTTCAATACTCTATCTATTTTCTTACTTTAACATTCAAATATAATATAATTCATTCAGATTAACCAAGGCTAATCACTAACTTAATAACATTTCAAACTATTTTATCTTGCAATCCAATTAACTCTATCTTTCAACTACATAACGTTTATCTTAACAGGTTTCCTCAATTAACACAACTAACTCTTTGTGAACTTCACTAACTACAATCCAAGCTGCACTTAACAATTTCAACAGATTTTCCAATAGAGTTTCATTTAAACTAATTCAAACTCACCTTCTAACTAGCACATAACAGAATTAACAGATTCTAATAGTTCCATAACACTGTTAATACACTCCTAACAAACTTATACTGAGAAATCTAACAGAATAGAGCTAACTGTGCCCTAACCTTTGTCGACCTGCCCCATTCTGTTATGATTCCACCCTATATAACTCATCGTCATCATTCAATCACGAGAACGATCATTTGGCTCGCAGAATTTCACTGCAAGTTCAGAATCTCTCTCCTATTCTCACGGAGAAATTTTGAATCCCTCTCAATCTCACTGAATTTTCTCAATCTCTCTGAATCTCTGCAATCATTCCACCCTCCTCATATAGAGTCAGCAACACCACAACTCACATTCACACCTATAGACAACATAACATAGAGGAAGAAGAAGAGGAAATCAAAGGGCAAATCAAGGAGTTCAGAATCTTACTGGGACATTTTGTGGTGTTTTGGTTCTTCAAACTTCATCATCATCCTCAGCGAGTATCCAAGGCGAGCCACGACCTTGTAGGTTGGTTATCCATTATTACTCATTATTTTCGCTTCAATCAAATACCACAATGTAGCATAGAAAGTATGACTAAACAACCCAGTCTTCTTTCTAAATTTCATTTTTCCTAAGGATTCACAAAGTTTGCAAATAACAGCACTCACACTGATTGTTTTCCTAAAGTTTTTTGGATCCTCTGGGTCCTCAAAAGGATACGCGCCGACTAACATCACGTATAACGTGACTCCAAAATGTGGTTGATTGCGTCCGGTTACACTCAACATTATCCAAATGCATAAGAAAAAAGTAAGACTCACCTTTCCATCATATTCTTTCTTCGTAAGTACCTCGAGTGCAATGTAAGCCGGAGTTCCTACTGTAGACTTTGGTTGCAAATGCAATCCAGATGACTAAAGGACAAGGTAAAAACAAATGAATATCACTTGAAGAAAAGATTCTAGACTTGTAATGTTTTGTAAACATGTTACCTTTGAGTAACCAAAGCCGCAAATCTTGACTCGTGGCGCGGTGCTTCCATCTAAGAGTGTATTTTCAAGCTTCAAATCTCTATGGCAGATTTGCTGCATAAAAAACATCCTTTAACTAAAAATATCTAGTCATTGTAATGATAAGGAGTATATCGTAACAGTTTTGTTTCGTTCCGTACCATTGAATGACAGTAACTGACTCCAGATATCAATTGCTAAAAGAAAAACCTTGCCTGATAATGAAAAATTTCAAAGATTGGACCAAATATTATGAATGAACCAATGATTATACAAGCTTAACAGAAAGAGTTAACTAGAAATGGATATCGTTAAACCTTTTTCATCAAATAAGAACCTTTACACAAGATCAGAATATGAATAATATCATAAAGAAATACAATGTTATCCTGAATGTTCCTGTTAGGAAAGAAACCAATTTGATTTGGGAGATGATGAGTCCATAAGCCCTTTCATCCTGTTAACCACAATCCTGCTCAGAATTTTATAAACCCCATTGCATAAAGCTATAGGACGAAATTGACTTATAAGTTCTGGCCGGGGGACTTTAGAAATGGGGAAAATCTCTGTACAGTTAACCTCAATAATTTGCACAGGATGCCTCAATAACTGCATGATAAACTGACAGATGACATCGCCAATAATATCCCAAGAATTTTGAAAAAAACCATCAGGACCCGGAGACTTCCAAGTTGCCATATCAAAAGTTGCTTGTTTAACTTCCTCCACACTATGTTCAGCATCCAGTCTGATTTTGGAATCCTCCAAAAGGGCTGGAAACAAATGGGATATCATAAGGTTGTCACTAGCATCGTTGTCAGAGGTATACAGCTGCTGAAAATTTTCTCTAAAAGCTGTAGCAATTTCAATAGCATTAGTTAGCCAAGTTCCATTAACATCCTTAATGGTGTGAACTTTCTTGCGGCGCCTCCGTTGAAGAGCTTCTATGTGGTAGAACCGTGTGTTTCTATCACCATCTGCGAGCCACCGGTCCTTAGCTCTCTGAAACTAGGCTATTTCTTCCTGACAAAGGATTTTGTGGAGCTCCTTTTGCTAGCTAGCTTCTAGCTTACGAAGGCCAGAATGGAAAATACCATTATGAGCTTTGCGTTGAATACCTCTAATTCTGCGCATTATCATTATTTTCTCTTGTAATAAGCTCTAGATCGAGTGCAAATTCCACCTTTTAGCATGATCCCGGACCTCCTCCAAATTCTGCAACATGCCTAAGTCAGAGTTCCAAGCAGTTAACATCATGGATTTAAAAGAGCTTTCCAAAATCCAAAAACATTCAAATTTAAAGAGGCCTAAGTTGGTCCTCATAAAGGTTAACAAGAATGGGGTGGTGGTCAGAACAGTCTATTCTAGTTTGCACCTTTTTTCTGGTCAACATGTTAGAAACGCAAATAGAAGAAATATTAAGCTACTATAACTTCTATAACTACATAAAAGTTATTTTCCCTATCAAGATTAAGAAATTATGCAAATGGAGTAGCATCGCAGAATCATACCATACAGAGAGCCATTGATGTCGGGAAGAATGGCAATCAACAACTCTATCTCTTTACCATCAAGTTTGTTTATAGCAGCAGTATGTACATACTTCAAAGCCTTCTTGACCTGATCTGATCTTGCTGAATATACAGGAATCACAGGTTCCTGACTAAATTCCTGATAGGCAGTATGCACTTAGTTTTTTTTACATTCATATAATTTGTTTTTGAAACCAAAACTGTGCTAACAAGGGCATAATCAAAGTTTGAGTTTTTACCATGCCTGAGATTCAACACTTCTGAACCAACTGTTGGCAAAATCCACGAGCTATACTTTCTTGTACACTTCATGAAAAATTGATGCATGCCCAATACATTACAGTACTTCCATTTATAACTTTCTGCATTGAAATTAGTAAGAACAATTTATTTCCTTTTTTCTTCATATAAAAGTGCTTCTCTCTTACATTATAATCATAAAAGCAAACAAGATAGGTAAACAATTAAAGAATTAAAGAATTACCCATGGAGGAGGAAGAATTACCCATGGAAGAATTACCCAAATTTTGAACAAAAGCTGCCTTTAACCCTTGCTCTTGTTGATCCTGCTCAACACCATCAGTCTAGCACCTACAGAGACAAAACTAGTAACAACCATTCATGTTTCCCAAGTAACCCCAAACCAAGAAAACCACAAACAGGAAGTATATTAACAACACCAACAACATCCGGCGTCAACCCATAACTCACTGTCATTTCACGAAAAAGCGAAACTGCAACTTTCGGAACAAAACAATGCAAATAAGCTGACACAATCGAATTCCACGACACCAAATCACAAGTCCTCTATGACATAATTCATCAAACACCTTATGCGCGTGAACAAGCACATTACATTTACCATACATCGAAACAACCACACTAACGCATTGTTCTTGCGTTGATTTTAGACGTGAACTAATCCATTGAATAACCGCAAAAAGAGCATCAGCATCGCGATTTTGAATATGAGTTTGTTGAAGAGGGTGCGGACATTCTATTAACTTTAAGAGTAGTAGCAACCAAAGACAAAGATGGCTGAAGACATGGTGAGATTCATTGTGAAGAGTTAGTCTAATAGCAAATGTCGCACATGAAATAATTTTTACGCTTACAACTCACCAGGATAAGAAGTTAAAGGATCCCAACACTTTTGTTGCGATGAGATCAAGAGAGATTACACAGAGATCAAGAGAGATTAAAGCACAGTTAATTGTTCAGCTCAATTCTGGCTCAAGTCTAGATACATACATGAAGTCACATTGACACTTTGTACAAGTCACCACATTAATACATATCCTAAAACAACAACAAACAAAAATCGTGTCTTAAATAAAATGTATACACTTTAAACAAATTAAGATTTGAACAAAGAACTTCTACACTAACGGCTAACTTTTTAAAACTAGACAACAGAAGTTATCAGAAATCAATCAGCCTTTCTTTGGCATTGCTGCAAGCCTCGTGTACATTCTTGCCATAGACTAGTACCCTCTAACATCACCTGAACGGAGAAGATTACCTACACAACCAAAAGAAAATAAATGATAAGTGTCTTTCTCTCCAACTAGATTACAAGTTTTCAGCTTCACTTTTGTTTAGTTTCAGTACAGAGAAATTAAGGTGTATATGTTTTGGAATGAGTTGGGGGCTAAAGGATCTGAAGTTCTTTATCTACCAAATAATTACCAATATACTACCGGGCAATTCTATAACAAATAACACAAATCTAGAAGCATATATGTAAATTCAAATAGTACAAAGTTGAAGACAACAAAATGGCCCTCGTTAATCTAGGGGATTACCACGCCCAACAAAAGGAAATAAATGATGATGTTGTTCTTCTTACTCCGCCGCACGCCGCTATCAACATCAGAAACCCATTGAAACCGTTAAACACCGGAAACATCCCTCCGTTAACATCAAAACAGAACCGGATCTAAACCCCTCTTTTAACCCTAACTTCAACATCCGAAAATCTTCAACACAGAATCCACATTCCATCTCTCACCATTAACAGAACCACACACAAAACGCCGGAAAACTCCTTCAAAACCTCCATCGGAACCCCTTCCAGAAACCTTCACCTCCGACCGTTAATCCATCCCTCACTTCAAACTGGCTTCAAACCCATTTCATCCGTAAATCCAACTTCAAAACACCCCTAATCATAAACCCTAACCCCTCTTTCAGTAATCCAAATCTCCATTCCTTCCGCCGTAAACCTCAAACTTCAATTGATTTCTATCATCAAAACCAAACCGTTCAGAATAATCATCATCAACAAACATAAACCAGATTCAGAAATAGAATAAGAGGAGATGGAGAGAGTTTGAAAGAGAGAGCCAGTGAAACGAGATTGAGAAAGGGGAATCCGAGTAATGATACGAAGAAGGAATTTTGAGCCAAAACGAAAACCATTTGGGCCAGGAAAGGTTTTGATATTTTAATTAATTTAATTTAGTGGAATATTTTAATAGCGCTTTTTAAAAAAGCGCTATCTTAAAACACAATTATAGAAACGATAGCGGTTCCATAGAAAGCGCTATTGTAGTTACATATTTTAATAGCGATCTTTAAAAAGCGCTATCGTAGTGCTTTTAATAATAGCGTTTTTATAAAAGTGCTATTGTAATACAACATTTTAATAGCGCTTTTTAGAAAAGCGCTATCTTAGTGAATATCTATAATAGCGCTTTTTTACAAAGTGCTATCAAAATCATATTCTCTGTATTCTTTAATAGCGCTTTACTATAAAGCGCTATTATAAATATGTTTGTTTCCTTTTTAATAGCGCTTATTTAAAAAGCGCTATTAAAGTAGGCGATACAAAAAACCAATTTTGGCGTAGTGATTTTTAAATTAAATGATACTGATATGAAATTGTGTGAACTAACTTCATAAATCCATTAACCAACATTTTACATATTATTAACCAATTTTATTTACTGTTAAAAATTATTTTTAATTCTGGGCGTTTATTAACCAATTCCATCACTTCATTAACCAACTTTTTATACTTCATTAACCAACTTTGTTTCAGAACTTAAAAAAATATTTACGAATACTGTTCACGAGCCACTGTTCATGGTACTGTTCATAACACTGTTGTGACACTGTTCCACACTATTTATATACTGTTCACCGTATTGGTGAACAGTGCATACGGTGTAGTGTATGCTTATGTGTCAACATAGCATTGCTGAATTGCAATATCATTGTATAGTTGCATCTTCTTCGAAACACTATTTATCCATTCATCTTTCTCTCTAATACTCTGACTATATTTGGTGTGGTTCATCACTTTACCACTACTCTGTTACGCTCTGCCATAATGTTATCATTACAAGTTAGCATTACCATCACTATTATTATTAAAATATTACAATTATGAGCATCTTTGAATAACTTTTGATTTTTAGTTTTGAATATGTACTTTATAAATTTGTTAAAAGAATTATTTTAAGTAAGAACTAAGATAAAACATATATGTTAATCTAATTTTTAAAATTGTTTTAAAAATAAATTTAAAAAAATCATGTGATAAATATATTTTCAAGATGATTCATATTCAAGAGGTTTCTATCCATATATTGAGTGTGTTTGACTATTTCATCTCCTTAAGCTCGTGTCCTCTTCGGTCGATTGGGGCACTTTTCAGGTTTTGATGTCCTTCCAACATTTTCAGGAGTTACTTCAATGTCAAACTTCTTAGTGTTGCACCCCAAAGTTTGCCCAACTTTTCTTTACCTAGCTTGTGTCTCATTTCATTCACATTAGCATTATCATTTGCATTTCATTGACATGTATGCAGGAGATCAAGAGGTATGATTACCAATCAAGAGCAATACAAGACTTTGAAGCTAGCTAAGAAGGTTATTCAGATGTTTAAGGTTTGATATCCTTGTCAGAGAAGTTAAAAGATCCTCAGAGAGAGTGGTTGAAGCCAAGAGTGTGTGTCTCATAACTTGAGAGTTGTGAGAAGTCATCAGATGATTCTGAAGCCATGAAGTTAGACTTGAGGTCTTGAGAGAGCTCATGAGAAGTGTTGAAGATCACTTTGAGGCCTAGACAGGTCATTGTGCAAGATTAAGAAGCCTCAGCCATGAGTGGTGCAATTAGGGTTTGACTGGGTCAACCCTAAGTCAACTGATGATTTGAAGAAGGTTGAGGCCTAATTCAAGAACCATGTGATCATGGATTGATACATTTAGATGTTATAAGGATGATTCCAAGGTTAACTCATCATGATTGAATAGTTTGAGAAGTTTCAGGCTAGGGTTTCTAAGGCTTGATAGTGTAAAATCCCCTAGTTTGACCCCCATCTTCAAAGCAATTTAACTCAAGATATGATTGTCATCTCATCTTGAACCTAACATGATTGTTGTAGGGCATGATCTTAGATTTAATTTGAGTACTAGAAGTCCTTGATAGGGTTTATAGAACTCAAGTTATGAGCCAAATAAGTTACAAGTCATATGAGGAATGTGAATTTGGAGCTTGAAAGTTACCCAATTTGCATGAAACTTTTCCCCAAGAAGGATGATTCCTATGAACTTTTGATTAACATTAATTTTGTTCCTTATTCTCTTAGCTTTCCATAAAGTACTATAAGTCCTTGATAGGATTTGTGTAACTCAAGTTATGGTTTTGACAAGTCAAGGGTATTTTGGGAAGTTGTGATTATGGGTCATTTATGATTATAGGTCATTTTCACTAACTTAGACATCTCAAATGAAATTTTGTTCAACTACAAAGTTGCTCAAAATAGGGTTTTAACCTTGACCATGCACCAATGGGGCATTGAAATGGCTCAAGGAGAGACTTGGTTCAAGGAATTTTGAAAAAGGAAGAATTAAAGGCATTAAATGACCAAAAAATTCAAATAAATCATTTTGTGTGCAAATGAAGCAAAGTAACATCATTTTTTGAATGGAAAAAGCATTTTAGAAACTTTGGCAATGTTAGAATTTTGGTTTGAGTCTCATATCATGCCCTTTTTCTTTGTTTCTTCATGATGAAGCAACATGCCATACACAAGCTATTGGATGAAAACAAGGAGGGAAACATCACCATTCATGTTCAAAATCTCATGAGAAGTTGAATGCAAGCTTGCTAAGGCAAAAACAGAGCTAAAATCGTGAGTTCCATGAATGATATTTTGAAGGAGAAATTGAAATTGGAAATCTCATTTGGGTGGTTCCAGAAGATTCTAGACATTGCCATTCACTTCTATATAACTAGTTGAATGAGTTTAGAGCATTTTTTGGTGAAGATTGATCCCTGAAGCAGAGAGAGCCATTGAAAATTCAGAGGTGCAAGTGAGAATCGATTTCTGAGTTCAAGGCCAAATCAAGGGAAAGTGAAGGTTGCATTAGCTTCAAAAGGTGATTTAGAGTGAATCTGCATCATCTTGAAGGTTGAATCGAGCAAGAAGTGCATCTGTTACAAGCTTGAACACAGGTTGGTGAATTTTGCAATTACTCATAATTTAGGCAGTGTTAGATAGAAATCTTCATGTAGTTAGGTTCTATTCATGATCTAGATGGATTTAGGATGGTTAATTACACGGTTAGAGACAATGCTAGGTGTTGTGCAATTTCTGTTGAGATGGATTTCTCATGGTTCTTGGAGTGTTATTCATGTTTGGATAGTGGAATGTGATCTCTGATGAGTGTAGTTTCCATTAGTGTCATTAATTTTAAGAATTATGATGATCAAGATTTGAGTGGTTTCTGAAACTTTGTTCGGGTTTTAAGTTAGAGCCAGAGTTAGGAAATTTGGATGATGGATTTGGATTCAGTAAGAAGAATTGAGTAAGATGATGATTCGGTTTGACATTTTTGATGACCTGAGACGAGCACCTCACCGGAGAAGACGGTGGCGCTGCAGCTCAGGCCACCGTCTGGATATTTCCCTCCATCTGATTCAAATTGGGGACGAAGCACACTGGCCATTGGATGAAGGGTGGACCTTTGACTCAGGCATGGGATACACGACCACGATTTGATTTCAAATTCTGAAGAGACTCTGAATGAAACGCACCGTTTTATTAATTGATTTGGTTTGGACTTAGTGGACAGATTGATATCCACACCCCCGTTTGGCCCAAATTCCTGAAATGAACTGAAGTTCATTGCTATTTGACACGCTTGTTTTATTAATTTCTTGTATTCTCTTTTATTTTCTTCATTTCACATAGTTTAGAAAATAATTCATAAAAAATGGGAAAATAACTCAATTAATTCTAGATTTTTTTCCCCTGATTCATGATTGAATCTAGAATTTTGTTGAATAAAAATATTAGGAAAATCATGCATTTTCATTTTAATTGCATTTTTTGTATTTTATTTGATATTAATATCATAATGGTTGATACCTTGTTTTGCTGATTTTTATGTGGTCATTTGATAATGATTCTTAAGCTAATTTTTGTGTGTGTGATTAGTTTAGATATGCATGCTCCTCTAGTAATTTTCTCACATTTTTGTGATGAAATTAGGTTGGGTTTTTAAGTTGAAACTTTAGGTGTTCTAGTTTTAGGGTTTAAGCTTAGTACCTTATGGTTTAGGATTTATTTCTAGGACTTTTTGGATGATCCAACCTCTGGATTTTGTATGATAGAGTCATGATTGACTTAGGTTCCCATAGTTATTTTTGTAGGATTTTACAATTGGTTTTAGTATTTTAGTTAGGATTAACTTTAGTACTAGGTTTTAGGTGATCCTAACTTGCTAATTCAACTAGAATGACTTCTTTGGTTCCCTTAGATTAGGGTTTTGCCTCTCTTGCTCTTGGCTGATGTTGAAGACTTGTGTGGGCTGCTGTGGAATGCATGAAGGAGCTTGGACTTGAAGTTTGCTTTTCCTTTCGTGTAGTTTTGTTTAGGTGTTAAGATTAGGGTTTGTAAGTAGAGCTTCTAGATAGATTCTCTTCTTTCATGAAACATGGAAGGTGTTGATCACTTCCATTCCTCCCTATGATGCAAGGTCCCCTTGTGAAGGCCTCATCCCTCCTTTGGTAGGATGTGTGACTCGTCACAAGTTGGTAGAACCTTTGAGGGTTCCTTTCCTTGATGATGGAGTGCTTAGGGGTGACCTTTGGTCTTCACTTTGCTTTCCACTATCCAAACCTTGCTCCTGTTAGATGAATATTTCTCCCTTGATAGAGGATGGATTTCCTTGTTAGAAGATTGAAGATGCTAGAGGTTGCACTTCCCAGTATCTGAAGACTGCCTGTGGAGCTGAAGCTTGATGAAGAACAAGTTGATACTTGTGAAGAGGATCCATTTGAGACTGAAGAAAGAGCTTAAGCTTGAAGGACAAGTTAATACTTATGTTTGGTGCATTGAGAGCCTGAAGGAACAAGTTGATACTTGCTATTGGGATTGAAGCCTGAAGATGAAGTCTACTTTGGAGCTGAAGCTTGAAGAAAGTGAAGAACAAGTTGATACTTGTGTTTGATGTATTGAAAGCTTGAAGAAGCAAGTTGATACTTGCTATTGAAGAGGAAACCCTGAAGAGCTGTTGAAGACTAAGGACTGAACTGATGTCAGAGGAGCTTTGTTGTGAAGTTGTGGAAGCTGTTGATCTGCTTTCTTTCCTGTCTGTTTGCTTTCTGTGCAACTATATTGGTTTGACTTGTTTGATTTGCTTGATGCATTAGAATAAATCCATATCTAGATTCTTTTAAGCTAGGAGCATGATTGCACTAGAGGTTGAGTTACTCCCTCTTCTTGTATTTTTACTGTATGGCTTTGCTTGCGGGTATTTGGTAGAGCCCAGCTCCCTTGCCTATGTGGTTTGTGATCTTGCTTGATGGAATTTTATCTTTATTTCATTCCTTCTGTATGATTGCAGTTATTCATATCTTGGCTTGAGGTCGAGACGAGCTTGTGGAGGCTGATTCCCCACACACATTTCCTTCCTCACTTGCATTGCATGCATTTTACAGTCGTTTACTGCTTACTGTTAAGCTGATGCTTTATCTGTTTCTGTTTATCATTGACATGATCCCTTAGGACTCTCATTTCCTTTGATAAGGAAGTGATGACAGAACTTTAGGTTGAAACCTATGCATGATAACTTCTAGGAGTTCCCTGTTTCAAACCTCAACCATAGGATGAATCCCTGGCATGACAACATTAGGACTTGACAGTCTCCCTTAGTTGAACCCTCTCTCTCTTCTCATCTTAAAACAAATCAAAATACAGTAATAAAGGTTAACTGATGTCGTTCGTTACGAGCCTTAAGTTATCTGAGAAAGGATTGTTGGAGAGTTTCTTTTCAACAGTCTGGATGTTTAGTATGGCACCCTTTGGGTGACATGCGACGCATTCACTCTCAGGTCATAGTCTCTAGTGCGATATTGGTTGCAAACACCATAAAAAACAGTTCTTTCGTAAAAGACAGAAAACAAACTTCAAACCTTTTTGCCCCGCGGGCCCATAATTCAAAGGAAGCTTTTCTAAAGAAAAGAGTGTCGTTAACTACCGGTTCTACCGTAAACGGTAACGCTTAAGCCTCCTAGGGTCGAGCTACGTACGCCAAACTGCTGGAACTGTTTGTTAACCCTACTCGATAAAATAGATGAATCTGAATCCCCGTAATCCGTATTATCCCGAACTACGTAAGCTCTGATGTCTCATACCTGTTGAGAGTACGTAGGCACAATACTGACGTATTGGCGAGCCACCTTCCCCATCACCCGTAGTTAGGTGAACTACGTTGACTCTGATTTCTCATTCTCTGATGAGAATACGTAGGCATAAAGTGCGACGCTTTGCCAAGTCATTTTATTTTCTCTTTTTTAGCCCGCCTTGATAGGTAGATAGATAAAACAAACCTGTCATGTAAACACAACGAGCATGGATCCCATCGAGTACGATGGACGTGAGGGGTGCTAATACCTTCCCCTTGCATAACCGACTCCCGAACCCAGACAATGGTTGCGACAACCTTGTCTTATACCTTTTTTCGTCAGGTTTCTCCGATCGTTTCCTTTCCCGTTCTGAGGGATAAATAACGAAAGGTGGCGACTCTTCTATTTTTCCGGCACCTTATTTTCGCGGAAGCGACAGCTAGCGACTCTGCTGGGGACTGTGATGGTTCTCTAAGAGAGTCTTGTCTTGGATTCTCTTCCTAGCTGTCTGGGTCATCCCCAGCAACTGGCGACTCTGATGGGGACTTGATAGTTTCCCGGGATCCAACGTCCCTTATGCGAGTCAGTTTGGGGATCCAACGTCCCCTGCGAGAGTCAATCCTAGCGCTTGTATGATTACTTGTTGGGTTATGTTTATTTATCGCATTCTATTTCCCGCACTTTATTTTCAGTATGATATGATTATCTGTGCTGTTGTGGGAGGGGCATTCTGATGAGTGAGAAGCCAGACCCAGACTTGAGTGTACCTAGCATTAGTTGTGGAAATTAGTGGGCGCTTGCTTGCTTTGCAGGAACTAGTGTCTCGTGAAATCCACGCTCAGACGAGGTTCTCCCGGTTGACTTCTTTTCCGGCCCTTTGGGCCTGAGGGGTTGTTGGTTTGGAGGATTTTCGACTCTGGGGACCGATCATTTGGGATTCAGCTGAGTGAGGTCGCTTCAGGAGATGATGATGCCACACCTTCTGGGTATCGTATCGTCTCTCTTGAATGTATGTGATGCTGATGACCGCATAGGATGCCGAACTTGTGTCAGTTTAGGTCCATACCTGTGAGCAGGGTCGGGTTTGTTGCAGGAAACCTTAACCTTCAGACTACCTAGTTTTCTTGATAGTGAAACAGTTTTGTTGGTATCAGAGGTTCTCATCATCAGATATATGTTTGTTCTTGACAGAGCAGATTTATGGTCTGACATCAGGGGTTTCTTCTCATCATCAGCTATGTGTTTGTTCTTGACAGAGCAGATTTATGGTCTGACATCAGGGGTTTCTTCTCATCATCAACTATGTGTTTGTTCTTGATAGAGCAGATTTATGGTCTGACATCAGGGGTTTCTTCTCATCATCAGCTATGTGTTTGTTCTTGACAGAGCAGATTTATGGTCCGATATCAGGATTCCTCATCAGAGACATGGTTGTTCTTGACAGAGCAGTATTGTAGTTTTGTTGATACAGAACCTTCATCACTTCAACAGCACAGTCGTCTTGATCTCCTGCTGCATGATTGCATTTTGCATTGCTTTGCATACTCATTTTCATATCATTAACGTGTGTCTGTGTTGCAGGTACCGTTTCCCCCGGTTCAGGTTTTCTTGCCTCCTATTTTGCTATCATGGGTTCTCTGAGGAAGACCGTGGCCTACAAGCTCCCCACTCCTGATGTTGTTCAGCTGTCTAGTTTGATTGCTCTGGCAGATGAGTCTGTGAGAAGTGAATTCAGAAAGTCTTATGGGAAACTGCTCAGCTTGGTCCGTAAACCTTCTGTATTTGAGTTGAACGGGTTGTATGCCTTGCTGCAGTTCTATGACCCTCCTTTGAGATGCTACACTTTCTCAGACTTCATTCTTGCACCCACACTGGAGGAGTATGATGTGTTGTTAGGTGTGCCTATCAAGAGCCAGATGCCCTTTGTTCATATGGATGCTGAGCCTAATTTGGCTAGTCTAGCTCTTTCGCTTCATCTGGACGCCTCTGAATTAGTCTTGTCTAGTTGGAACGGAGTTCCCGGTTTCTCGTTGCAGTTCTTGGTAGGAAAGGCCCAGCAGTGTGCCAAAGATGAATGTTGGATCGTGTTCAACGCCATCCTTGCTCTCTGCATATATGGCATCATTTTGTTCCCCAATATGCCCGACTTTGTAGAATTGGACGCCTTTCACATCTTTGCATCAGGGAATCCAGTCCCTACCTTGATTGGAGATGTCTACCATTCCGTCCATTACAAAAACGAGAACAGAAGGGGCAAGAATGTCTCGTGCTGTATGCCCCTATTCTACAGATGGCTTGATAGTCACCTGCCCAAGGAGGGTCCCTTCGCTTCATTTGCAGCCACAACTGAGTGGCCTGAGCGTTTGATGAGTCTATCAGCGAAGGATGTTTCCTGGTTTGATAGAGATAGGTTGGGTACTGAGATTATCTTCAGCTGCAGCGGATTTCCGAATGTGCCTTTGATAGGCAGGAAGGGCTGTATCAACTATAATCCATCTCTGCTTGTCCGACAGTTTGCTTATGCTTTGAGAGCTCCGCCGAAGGATGAAGAGGTGCAGGAATCTCTGTACCTCACTGGTCTTCTAGAGGGGGACATGTTATCTAAGCTTCAGCGCGCTTGGAATGGTATCAGTAGACGAGGGAAACCGCTGCTGGGAAAAAGTAATAGCCAAGCCTACGCTCCGTATGTGACCTGGATCAGAGCCAGAGCATGGATCATAGGGATGCCGTTTCCTCCTGCTAAGCTAGAAAGCCCTCCAGTGATTGAAGAGCCTACCACCGTGCCTATTCAGCAGTACAATCAGGTGTTAGCTGAGAGAGATGAGCTGAAGCAGGCAAATGAAGAATTGGAGAAAGAGCTGGCTCAGCTCAGAAGCGAGAGATGCGAAGCCGTCCATTCCTTCAAGAGGCAAACAGAGCTGGTAAACAAGTTAGGTACGGATTTGACTAAGCAGATGGTCGAGCGTGAGCGTTTGGGTCGGGACTTCAAATTTGTCAATGACGTATTGGCCACTAAGAAGCAGCACTTGGATGAAGCGTACCGGAGAATATCCAAGTTAAATCAGCACTGGAAGGCCACCCTAGCCAACGGCAAGGAACGGGAGGATAAGCTGAAGCAGCAGATCTCCAAGCTGAAAGCCCAGGTGAAGGCTAGTGAGAAGAGGTTTGATGAAGAAACCGCTTGCAGATATGTCGCCGAAGGCCTGCTCAACTAGGCTCTTGCTAACCTGAAGGAGCACAAACAGACGTTTGAATCCATGAAGCGGAAGCTAGAAGATTGTTTCGGCGAAGGAGCATGGGAAGACTCGGTCGAAGGTCTTCAATACACTATTGTGCAGAGGGAGTTACTCGTCGAAGGGTTGCTCACTCGGCCTGATCATCCAGAAACGAGGGATCTGTTAGAAGAGTTTCGCGCCCGTGGCCGTGCTTGACTATATTTGTAATCCTTTTGTTTTGATCATTGTTGTATGCTGACCATCACCAGGCTTGTTGGTCGAGGTCATGCTATTGATTCTGCTTGTACTTAGTGACGTTGTGTACTGCCTTGATGGGCTTTCTTTATACATATGAGATGTTATTTCCATGACTGGATCCAGACTTCTTATTATCAGCACTGGCACTCAGGCACTAGGATCGGGGGAGAAATCTCCCTAACGCATAGACACACGTTTGCATTTGCATGAAGCATTCGCATAACGAGCATGTTGTCGTTTTTCTAACCCTTTGTGTATGCAGGTTGTTCCAGGATTGATCGAAGGCCGATCCACCGCTATCCGACCAGAGCGAATCAAGCTAGAGCAATGGAACAAGTGCAGACTGACGTCCAGGAACTCCGAGAGAGGATGGACCGCTTCATGGAGCTCATGCAAGTGGTTGCCAACGGCCAAGACTAGCTCAAAACGTTGGTCCAGCCTCTGATCTCAAGGGTTGACAGCAACGATGTACTTCACGGTGGGAGCGTTCCGACCCCTCCACCTGTTGAAACTCCTTAGAATGGCATCCCCGTGACCGGGGGGAATGGAAGTGGTAACAGTAATGTGATCACTAACGTCGGGCTCAATGGTAATACGACTGGCGTCGGTAATGGAAATTTTGAGGCTAACGGCAATGCTGGACTGGGCAATGGCAACGCAGGTGCTGGAAATCTGTATGGGCCTAACGCTACTGGATTTGCTGCTGGTAATGGCACTCAACCATGGCTAGAAGATCACCAAGAAGATTTGTTCTCATAGAGGAGTGCTGAAGGAGAACTGACTGCTGAAGCACGTCTGAGGTTTAAGGCACTCGAGGACAAAATGAGGAATTTCGAGAACCTGAACACTATGGGTGTCGACATGTCTAAATTGGGATTGATTTCTGATTTCAAGGTGCTTCCGAAATTCAAGGTACCCGACTTTGAGAAGTACAAGGGCACCACTTGCCCTCGTGTCCACTTAAGGTCATACTACCGAAAGATGTCCGCTCACTCTGAAGACGAGAAGTTGTTGATGCACTTCTTCCAGGATAGCTTATCCGGCCCATCCTTGGAATGGTACATGAGTTTAGAACCCACCAGTGTGCGCACGTGGAAGGAACTTGCTGAGGCCTTTGTGCACCATTATCAGTATAACAGTGACTTGGCTCTGAACCGGGTTCAACTGCAGAACTTATCGCAGAGGAACAACGAAGGGTTCAAAGAATACGCCCAGCGATGGCGTGAATTAGCAGCGAGGGTTCAGCCGCCGATGGTTGAACGAGAGCTTGTTGAGATGTTTGTAGCCACTCTCCCGGGGGTCTATTACGAGAAACTAGTCAGTGGTATGTCGGGAAGTTTCTCTGATCTCATCATTACTGGCGAGCACGTTGAAAATGGGATCAAATTGGGGAAAATTCAAGGTGGTGATCTATCCTCAGCTGGAGGAGGAAAGAAACCGTATGGTAACAAAAGGCGAGAAGGAGAGACGAGCGCCGTGTCTAACGCTCGAAGGAAAGGTAAGGGCCAGCGCCAGCAGGTGGCTAGCATAACCATCCCTGCTGTCCAACAACCCCAGCCACCGCAGCCAAATCAACAAGGGTACAGAAAGTATCAGAGCAGGGCACCTCTATCGAGTCGTCACCTTGAGACACCGCCCATGTCTTATGCACAACTGTTACAAACTCTGCTTCAGTTACAGCTAGTCCAGAAGAGAACCCTGGCTCCATTGACAGGGACACCTCTGCCAGGTTATGATGCGAATGCAACATGTGAGTTTCACTCAGGGGCACCAGGCCACACGATAGAAAATTGCAAAGCCTTCAAGCACAAGGTGCAAGATATGGTGGATGCTAAGATCATCAATTTCTCAGATAATGTGCCGAATGTCATGAAGAACCCTATGCCGAATCATAGGGGAGGTGGGGTGACTGCCATTATTGAAGGCGAGAACTTAGATTTGTTGACTGATGTCAAGGATCTGAAGACACCGCTTAGCTTCGTTAAAGCCAAGCTGATGAAGAAAGGCTTCTTTCCGGGTTGTGGAGAATTGTGTATGGGCTGTGCGACTCGTCCCGATGGATGTGAACAGTTGATAGTGGGGATTCAGAGTCTGATGACCGAAGGAATCTTGCAATTTAGCCGAAGGGCCGAATGTGGATCTGGAGAGGTAATGCTGAAGCAAGATGATGAGGTTGCCACCATCACCATCCCTCGCCAGACGATCACCATTTCTGCACCTAGACCGCCCACAATTACCATCACAAAAGTTGGGCCGATACCATTTGAAAGCACCAATGCTGTCCCGTGGCACTATGGGGCAGACGTCTACTGTAACAGACAGAAGTTGGAGTTGGAACCCTCTGGGCAGTCTGTGGATAACCTAGTGGCACGGGCGGAATCACGCGCAGCGGAAGAGTATTTGATCGACCTGAGATTGTGGTAGACAAAGCAGATAAAGTTGAGAAAACCGATAAGGGAAAGAGTAAAGTCGTTGAGGAAACCCCTCGTGGGGTAGAGAAGGACTTGCTTGTAAAGGACGCTGAATACTTCATGAGGTTGATCAAGAAGAGTGACTACAAGATCATTGACCATCTTCATCAAACACCCTCGAAAATTTCCATCCTGAATTTGTTGCTGTGTTCGGAGTCACACCGTAACGCGCTGTTAAAGGTCTTGAATGCCACGTATGTACCGCAGGAGATCTCGTTCAACCAGTTGGAAGGGGTAGTAGCCCATGTGAATGCTGGAAACGGGTTTGGGTTCACTGACCTAGAGCTGACGCCGAAGGGAAGAAACCACAACAGCGCCCTGCACATCTCGATAGAGTGTAGGGGAACGATTATGTCTCACGTGTTGGTAGACACAGGGTCGTCGCTCAATGTTCTTCCGAAGAAGGCATTGATGAAGTTAGATATTCGAGGGTTGATTTGCACACCCAGTGATCTGGTTGTGAAGGCTTTCGATGGAACCAATCGTCATGTCTTTGGAGAAGTAACTCTGCCAATCCAAGTTGGGCCGGAAACTTTCGACGCAGTCTTCTACATCATGGACATCATGCCTGCCTACAACTGTCTCTTAGGCCGGCCGTGGATCCATTCTGCTGGTTATGTGACCTCTACGTTGCACCAGAAACTCAAGTATGTTGCCGGAGGCAACATCATAACTGTTTGTGGCGAGGAAGACATAATGGTGAGCCACTTGTCGTCCTTCAAGTATGTTGAGATGGATGGAGAAATCCACGAAACCCTATGTCAGGCGTTCGAAGCTGTTAAAGTCAAGGAAGTAGCTTCAGTAATGACTGAAAAACTAGAGATGACTCTCTCTTCCTTCAAGGAAGCCCGGGCCGTTGTTCAAGCCGGATCTACCCCAGGCTGGGGGCAAGTTCTAGAGTTACCTAACAAGCGGGACAAGTTTGGGTTAGGATACTCTCCTACGGCTGAAGCCTCCTCTTCTCACAGTGCGTCGCGAGGTAAAGGGTCGATCCAGTTTACCAGTGGCGGGGTGATATTTGAAAGTGTCAATGCAGTGTCTGAAGACGGCGAAGACAGCAATTGCAACCTGGACTCTTGGATCCAGCCAAGCAAACCAAGCCAGAGCCTCACCAACTGGTCCATCAGGAATATCATCCAAGTGACAGGCAAAGAGTAATGATTTACTTTCTCCAATTATTGTACAACCCTATGTCCTACCCGGGGCATAATGGTTTTATTGTCAGGGCCTTATTTGGTTATGTACATGCATTTTACCAATAAATCAAAAGGCGTTTTTCTTCGCATTCAAATATTGTGATCTCTGTTATTCCTGTTTTATATTTGTTTTGAAAAACAATAAAATGGCAATATGGTTTGTGCTAACCTGCATATCCTTCCCTTAAGCTTAACCCTTGTTATTACAGGATCCACATAGTAGATGACATCGAATCTGGACCTTCTACGGTTCACTTCGACTTCGATTGTCCGATCTATCAAGTCGAAGAAGAGATTGATGAAGACGAAGACCTTCCCGAAGAGTTGGCCCGTTTGTTGAAACAAGACGAGAAAGTTATTCTGCCTCACGAGGAAGAGATTGAGATTGTGAATTTGGGTTCTGAGGAACTTGTTGGGAACGTCAGGATAAGGGCCGCATTGCAGAGTGATGTCAAGCAGAGATTGGTCGAGATGCTTCGAGAGTATAGTGACATCTTTGCTTGGTCATACGAAGATATGCCCGAACTTGATACTGACATCGTGGTCCATCACTTGCCGTTGCGAGAAGATTGTCCTCCCGTTAAGCAGAAGCTTAGGAGGACACGACCAGATATGGCCGTTAAGATCAAAGAAGAAGTGCAAAAGCAGCTTGATGCTGGCTTCTTAGCGGTCACTACTTACCCTCCGTGGGTTGCCAACATAGTGCCTGTACCGAAGAAGGACGGTAAAGTGCAAATGTGCGTCGATTATCGGGATTTGAATAGGGCGAGTCCTAAAGATTAATTCCCGCTACCTCATATTGATGTGTTGGTCGACAATACAGCCCAGTTCTCCATATTTTCGTTCATGGATGGCTTCTCCGGTTACAATCAGATCAAGATGGCGCCGGAGGACATGGAAAAACTACGTTTATTACACCCTGGGGAACGTTTTGCTACAAGGTAATGCCTTTAGGTCTGAAGAACACAGGGGCCACTTACCAACGAGCAATGGTTACTTTGTTTCATGATATGATTCATCATGAGATTGAAGTCTATGTTGATGACATGATTGCGAAGTCCCAAACGGGGGAGGGACATCTGGTCAATTTGCTGAAGCTTTTTGAGAGGCTTAGGAAATTCAGGTTGAGGCTGAATCCTAACAAGTGTAATTTTGGAGTACGGTCTGGAAAACTACTGGGGTTTATCGTGAGTTAAAGAGGCATCGAGGTTGATCCTGCGAAAATAAAAATAATACAAGAGATGCCAGCGCCGAAAACCGAAAAAGAAGTTCGTGGTTTCCTGGGCAGAATAAACTACATTGCAAGGTTTATTTCTCAGCTCACGGCCACGTGTGAACCGATGTTCAAACTATTGAAAAAAGATCAGGCGATTATCTGGAACGAGGATTTCCAGAAGGCATTTGATAACATAAAACAGTATCTACAGGAACCTCCGATCTTGATACCCCCAGTGGCCGGAAGACCCTAATCATGTACTTGACAGTTCTTGAGAATAGTATAAGGTGCGTTCTCGGTCAGCACGACGAGACGGGCAGAAAGGAGCATGCCATTTATTATTTGAGTAAAAAGTTCACAGATTGTGAATCTCGTTACTCGATGCTGGAGAAGACGTGTTGTGCACTAGCCTGGGCTGCCAAACGTTTACGACAGTACATGCTCAATCACACGACCATGCTAATTTTGAAGATGGATCCGATCAAGTACGTCTTCGAGAAGCAAGCGCTTTCGGGCAGGATTGCCAGATGGAAAATGGTGTTGATGGAATATGACGTTCAGTACGTTTCCCAGAAGGCCATCAAGGGTAGTGTATTGTCTGAATACCTTGTCGAACAGCCGATCGAGGATTATCAGCCGATGAAATTTGAATTCCCTGATGAGGATATCATGTTTCTCAAGGTGAAAGATTGCGATGAACCGTTGCCCGACGAGGGTCGAGACAGGAAATCCTAGTGGAAATTGATATTTGACGGGGCGGTTAATTCTTACGGAAGTGGCATTGGGGCGATCATCACGACTCCCCACGGATCCCACATCCCGTTCACTGCGAGACTGACGTTTCCGGTCACCAATAATGAAGCGGAGTACGAAGCATGCATCATGGGTCTAGAAGAAGCAATTGATTTGAGAATCAAGAACCTAGATGTATATGGTGATTCGACACTTGTGATTAACCAGATTAAAGGGGAGTGGGAGACTCGTCAATCGAATTCGGTGTCGTACGTGAACTATGCCAGAAGGCTGCTTCCATTCTTTGATCGAGTGGAACTCCATCATGTGCCCAGAACTGAAAATTAGATGGCTGATGCCCTAGCCACGTTGGCTTCGATGTATAAAGTCAATTTTTGGAATGAAGCTCCAAGAATTGTCCTTTCTCGTCTTGATAGACCTGCTTTCGTCTTTGCGACCGAGGAAGCCTCCGATGGCAAGCCATGGTTCCACGATATCTAGACCTTCCTTATGACTAAGGAGTATCCTGCGGGAGCGTCAACCCAGGATAAGAAGACTCTGAGGAGGTTGTCTAGAAATTTTTATCTCAATCCTGATGGAGTTTTGTATAAAAGAAACCATGATCTCGTGCTACTCAGATGTGTAGATGAGAGAGAAGCGAGTATGCTCATGGAAGAAGTCCATGAAGGCACATTTGGTACGCATGCCGACGGACATGCTATGACGAGAAAGATCCTGAGAGCAGGATATTACTGGCTGACAATGGAATCGGATTGCTTTAAATTCGCGAAGAGATGTCATAAATGCTAGATTTATGCGGATAAGATTCATGTGCCGCTGTGCCCGTTGAATGTCATGTCCTCCCCGTGGCCGTTCTCCATGTGGGGCATCGACATGATAGGCAAGATCGAGCCCACTACATCTAACGGTCATCGCTTCATTCTAGTAGCTATCGACTACTTCACCAAGTGGGTGGAGGCAGCCTCATATGCTAATGTGACCAAGCAGGTGGTGGCTAGATTCATAAAGAGGGACATCATCTGTCGATACGGAGTTCCCGAGCGGATCATTATTGATAATGGTTCGAGTCTGAATAACAAGATGATGAAGGAGCTGTGCCAGAGTTTCAAGATTGAACACCACAACTCATCTCCTTACCGGCCGAAGATGAATGGCGCCGTTGAAGCGGCTAATAAAAACATTAAGAAGATTGTACAGAAGATGGTTGTGACCTATAAGGATTGGCATGAGATGCTGCCATTTGCACTACACGGTTATTGTACAACGGTATGTACATCAATCGGGACAACTCCTTTCTCACTAGTGTACGGTATGGAAGTTGTCCTACTGTTAGAAGTTGAGATTCCTTCTTTGCGAGTTTTGGTTGATGTGAAACTCGATGAGGCATAATGGATTAAGAACCGACTAAATCAACTCAGCCTGATGGACCAGAAGAGGTTAGCATCGATTGCATATGGTCGTCTATACCAAAGCCGAATGAAGAAAGCTTATGATAAGAAGGTGCGCCCTAGAAGCTTTCAGACGGGTGATCTCGTCCTGAAGAAGATTCTTCCTCCACACTCCAATCACTGGGGCAAGTGGACTCCCAATTACGAAGGTCCGTACATCGTCAGCAAGGTCTTCTCGGGAGGAGCCTTGTTGTTATCCACGATGGATGGTGAAGATTTTGCATCCCCGGTGAACACGGACGCAGTTAAAAAAATACTTTGCTTAAAGAATGACCGGCTGGAAAGAAAAAAGAATATCCAGGCAAAAATGGGGCATCCCGGCGAACTATAAAAAAGGAAAAAGGTTCGGGCAAAAATTAGGGATATAAAAGAAAAGAACGTACACCCGCAAAGTCGAAAACCTGGAAAGGCGACTTTGGCAAAAAAGGGTATCCCGGTGAATCGAAAACCCGAAAGGGCGATTCAGGCAAAAGTTAGGGATTTGAAAAAGCAAATGACTGCGTTCCGCGTGTGGACTGTATTTGTTTAGTGGTTTGGAAGACCTGAGGGCCGTTTATCTGAATCAATCTCTTCTGAAGCTGAAGCGTCGGAGAAGTATCGAAGTCGAGTGGGTCATAGAGGGATCAACTCATGGTGTTCGTCTACGCCACATTGCCGACATTTGTGTATATACTGATGTATATTTATGTTTTATGTTTGCGCAGCTTCCTCATTCCAGGAGCTTGCATCTGTTGTAAAACATTTTTGCCCATTCAGGGGTTCGTATCAATGAAATATATACTATTCAGCAATTCTGTTTGCTTGTTTAGCATCCATTTGTTTTGTTTGCGAAGAAGAACGCCGATGTTTTTGATAAAATGCGCATACATAAACTTACTGGCCTAGGCCACTAATTATTGAAACAATGAATTACTTGAATATTGTCACAAGATGATAACTTTGATAGGTCCCTTTAAGAAGGGTATCTTGTCTGTTTGTTTGTGTTGTTGCAGGTGGCACGTTCCAGGCAGTGCGCCGTATGTGTCCCCGAGCAGGGTGATTCCTTCTTCTCCAGCAAGTGTAGCAGCATTTCTCCGCAGAGTCTGAATACGGGACCAGAAACATTGATATGTATCTCCAAGCAGAGAAGATTCTCTCCCCAACCAGATGTATCCTGAAGGATCATCACTTCCCCAGCTGAGTCATACACTGAAGCGTACGCTCATTCCCCAGCACCGGGTCAGGGTGCAGTTTTCTCGTAGAAGACTATTCGCAAGTGTTCAGCTTTTGATAATCCAGACTGAAGTCTCCAGGAGAATTGAAATTCCCCACAGAGTTGTATTCTCCCCGGTAAGCAGAATGATTTCTTCTTCCCCAGTCGAGCTGGCAGCTCCTCAAAAGAGTCGAGTTCTTGGAAAGCGTTCGGGCCATGATTGGTGCTCCCCAGTAGAGTGTTGGATAGTTGATGTTGTATTTCCCCACCGGAGTCGTTATCTCCAGGAAGGTTTTACCGCAAAGGCCGTGCAGTTTATTTCTGCGATTGACATCGTTTTCCTCAGCAGTTGTGGTTCGTACACCTAGATGAGCAGGTCCAAGTTCTCGGAGAGCTTTGTTCCCCTACAGCAGTCGACTGAAGTTCGTTTCCCCAGGCGGAGTCCAATTGAGATTTGTGTGACTTTTTCTCCCTGGCAGGATGAGTCCTCTTCACCAGAGTGGTTCTTTCTCCTTGACAGGAGGATCTTCCCTTCAACATTTATTTTGCTGATGGGGTCATAGCATTTTTGCATGATTGCATAGTATTTTCCCAAAACGCGTAGCATTTCCACCGTGTGGAGCATTGGGCCATTGTCAAAACATATGCATATGAAACATGAGCTAGGTCGCTACTGTTCTTGTTTTGCAGGTGTTCCTCGGCAGAGTGTTTGCTCAGGATGATTCCTGAAATCTCAGAAGAGTTGTTTGGTTCAAAATGATTCTCGAATTCTCCCGCAGAATGGTTTGATCAAGATGATTCTTGAATTCCCCAGTGAAGTCGTTTGCTTAAGATGATTCTTAAAATCCCCAGTGAATTCGCCAGAGTTGGTTGCTCAAGTTGATGCTTAGAGTACCCAGCAGAGGTTGCTCAGGATGATTCCTGAAATCTCCAGCAGAGTTAGTGGTTCAAGATGAGTCTTGAAGCCCCCGGCGGAGTTATTTGTCCAAGATGATTCTTGAAGTCCTCAGCAGAGTTGATTCATCCAGAATGATTTCTGGATCCCCGAAGCAGAGTTACTTGATAGCTCTCCAGAATCCCCAGCGGAGATGTGTCATCCCCAGCAGGTTGTTGAGCAGAGAAGCTGAAGTTTCCCTTGAAGACTTGATGATTAAAGTCCGGCAGTAGTGCCAAATCTCCTGACTTACTGATGAAGTCCAGCTGCGATGTCGAAGCAGTTTTCCTAGCTGATGCGGAGTGACTGACGGCAAAAGAATGTACATCCTTATTGATTCCATTTGAAGACTTACTGACGAAGTCCGACTGCGAGGTCGAAGCAGTTCTCTCAGCTGATGCGGAGTGCCTGACGACAAAAGATTGTATATCCTTATTAGGTTCATGATTGACCAAGAATTCTATTCCCGACCTATTGACAAAGTCTGGCTGACGCCCAAGAAGTTTCTTTGAATGCCTGACGGCATGATTAACTTGATTGTTAAAAAGTTCCTAATGACCTGATGAGTCCCGAGGAATCCTTCTGCCGTAGTGTCGCAGAATGCCTGACGACAATATCAGCTATGTATCGCCAGTTACCGAGTGACCAGCGAGCCCTTGATGACTTGAGGACGAAGATCTACAGCAAAATTAGATGATCATCCTGACGGAGAATTAAAATCAGACCTTTTTCACCGGTTACCGTGTGACCAATTCCCCAGCGAGTTGCCGTGCAACTGTCAAGTTCACTTTCGAAGATGTTCCTACCAATCAGAGTATCGTTTACCTATGTGGCTGGCAAATCACCAATTACCGTGTAACCAGTGATCCCTTGATGATTTGAGGATGCCATGATATCAAATAAATTAGAGAATCATCCTGAAGGAGGTTCAGATCAGTATTTCTCCAGCTAGTTGCCGTGCAGCTATTATTTCAGTTTCCGAAGATTTGTCCCCATCAGAGTGCCGTGTACTTGTGCAGTTGGCAAATTTCCAGGTTTGTTGGTATTCAACCGTCTCGTACCTTGATTGTTTGAGAGCTGTCTGCTTCTCACCCAGCCCGGTCCAAGCCGTTTGAATAGAGGCAGCTGTTGCACCCCAAAATTTGCCCAACTTTTCTTTACCTAGCTTGTGTCTCATTTCATTCACATTAGCATTATCATTTTCATTTCATTGGCATGTATGCAGAAGATCAATAGGTATGATTACCAATCAAGAGCTATACAAGACTTTGAAGCTAGCTAATAAGGTTATTCAGATGTTTAAGGGTTGATATCCTTGTCAGAGAAGTTAAAAGATCCTCAGAGAGAGTGGTTGAAGCCAAGAGTGTGTGTCTCATAGCTTGAGAGTTGTGAGAAGTCATCAGATGATTCTGAAGCCATGAAGTTAGACTTGAGGTCTTGAGAGAGCTCATGAGAAGTGTTGAATATCACTTTGAGGCCTAGACAGGTCATTGTGCAAGATTAAGAAGGCTCAGCCATGAGTGGTGCAATTAGGGTTTGACTGGGTCAACCCTAAGTCAACTGATGATTTGAAGAAGGTCGAGGCCTAATTCAAGAACCATGTGATCATGGATTGATACATTGATATGTTATAAGGATGATTCCAAGGTTAACTCATCATGATTGAAGAGTTTGAGAAGTTTCAGGCTAGGGTTTCTAAGGCTTGACAGTGTAAAATCCCCTAGTTTGACCCCCATCTTCAAAGAAATTAAACTCAAGATATGATTGTCATCTCATCTTGACCCCAACATGATTGTTGTAGGGCATGATCTTAGCTTTAATTTAAGTACTATAAGTCCTTGATAGGGTTTATAGAACTCAAGTTATGAGCCAAACAAGTTACAAGTCATCTGAGGAATGTGAATTTGGAGCTCGAAAGTTACCCAACTTGCATGAAACTTTTTCCCAAGAAGGATAATTCCTATGAACTTTTGGTCAGCATTAATGTTGTTCCTTATTCTCTTAGATTTCCATAGAGTACTAGAAGTCCTTGATAGGATTTGTGTAACTCAAGTTATGGCTTTGACAAGTCAAGGGTATTTTGGGAAGTTGTGATTATGGGTCATTTATGATTATAGGTCATTTTCACTAACTTAGACATCTCAAATGAAATTTTGTTCAACTACAAAGTTTCTCAAAATAGGGTTTTAACCTTGAGCATGCATCAAGGAGGCATTGAAATGGCTCAAGGAGAGACTTGGTTCAAGGAATTTTGAAAAAGGAAGAATTAAAGGCATTAAATGACCAAATAAATCAAATAAATCATTTTGTGTGCAAATGAAGCAAAGTAACATCATTTTTTGAATGGAAAAAGCATTTTAGAAACTTTGGCAATGTTAGAATTTTGGTTTGAGTCTCATATCATGCCCTTTTTCTTTGTTTCTTCATGATGAAGCAACATGCCATACACAAGCTATTGGATGAAAACAAGGAGGGAAACATCACCATTCATGTTCAAGATCTCATGAGAAGTTGAATGCAAGATTGCTAAGGCAAAAACAGAGCTAAAATCGTGAGTTCCATGAATGATATTTTGAAGGAGAAATTAAAATTGGAAATCTCATTTGGGTGGTTCCAGAAGATTCTAGACATTGCCATTCACTTCTATATAACTAGTTGAATGAGCTCAGAGCATTTTTTGGTGAAGATTGATCCCTGAAGCAGAGAGAGCCATTGAAAATTCAGAGGTGCAAGTGAGAATCGATTTCTGAGTTCAAGGCCAAATCAAGGGAAAGTGAAGGTTGCATTAGCTTCAAAAGGTGATTTAGAGTGAATCTGCATCATCTTGAAGGTTGAATCGAGCAAGAAGTGCATCTGTTACAAGCTTGAACACAGGTTGGTGAATTTTGCAATTACTCATAATTTAGGCAGTGTTAGATAGAAATCTTCATGTAGTTAGGTTCTATTCATGATCTAGATGGATTTAGGATGGCTAATTACACGGTTAGAGACAATGCTAGGTGTTATGCAATTTCTGCTGAGATGGATTTCTCATGATTCTTGGAGTGTTATTCATGTTTGGATAGTGGAATGTGATCTCTGATGAGTGTAGTTTCCATTAGTGTCATTAATTTTAAGAATCATGATGATCAAGATTTGAGTGGTTTCTGAAACTTTGTTCGGTTTTTAAGTTAGAGCCAGAGTTAGGCAATTTGGATGATGGATTTGGATTCAGTGAGAAAAATTGAGTAAGATGATGATTCGGTTTGACATTTTTGATGACCTGAGACGAGCACCTCACTGGAGAAGACGGTGGTGCTGCAGTTCAGGCCACCGTCTGGATATTTCCCTCCATCTGATTCAAATTGGGGACGAAGCACACTGGTCATTGAATGAAGGGTGGACCTTTGACTCAGGCATGGGATACACGGCCTCGATTTGATTTCAAATTCTAAAGAGAGACTATGAATGAAACGCACTGTTTCATTAATTGATTTGGTTTAGGCTTAGTGCACAGATTGATATCCACACCCCCGTTTGGCCCAAATTCCTGAAATGAACTGAAGTTCATTGCTATTTGACACGCTTGTTTTATTAATTTCTTGTATTCTCTTTTATTTTCTTCATTTCACATAGTTTAGAAAATAATTTATAAAAAATAGGAAAATAACTCAATTAATTCCAGATTTTTTCCCCTGATTCATGATTGAATCTAGAATTTTGTTGAATAAAAATATTAGGAAAATCATGCATTTTCATTTTAATTGCATTTTTTGCATTTTATTTGATCTTAATATCATAATGGTTGATACCTTGTTTTGCTGATTCTTGTTTGGTCATTTGATAATGATTCTTAAGCTGATTTTTTGTGTGTGATTAGTTTAGATATGCATGCTCCTCTAGTAATTTTCTCACATTTTTGTGATGAAATTAGGTTGTGTTTTTAAGTTGAAACTTTAGGTGCTCTAGTTTTAGGGTTTAAGCTTAGTACCTTATGGTTTAGGATTTATTTCTAGGACTTTTTAGATGATTCAACCTCTGGATTTTGTATGATAGAGTCATGATTAACTTAGGTTCCCATAGTTATTTTTGTAGGGTTTTACAATTGGTTTTAGTATTTTAGTTAGGATTAACTTTAGTACTAGGTTTTAGGTGATCCTAACTTGCTAATTCAACTAGAATGACTTCTTTGGTTCCCTTAGATTAGGGTTTTGCCTCTCTTGCTCTTGGCTGATGTTGAAGACTTGTGTGGGCTGCTGTGGAATGCATGAAGGAGTTTGTACTTGAAGTTTGCTTTTCCTTTCGTGTAGTTTTGTTTAGGTGTTAAGATTAGGGTTTGTAAGTAGAGCTTCTAGATAGATTCTCTTCTTTCATGAAACATGGAAGGTGTTGATCACTTCCATTCCTCCCTATGATGTAAGGTCCCCTTGTGAAGGCCTCATCCCTCCTTTGGTAGGATGTGTGACTCTTCACAAGTTGGTAGAACCTTTGAGGGTTCCTTTCCTTGATGATGGAGTGCTTAGGGGTGACCTTTGGTCTTCACTTTGCTTTCCACTATCCAAACCTTGCTCCTGTTAGATGAATATTTCTCCCTTGCTAGAGGATGTATTTCCTTGTTAGAAGATTGAAGATGCTAGAGGTTGCACTTCCCAGTATCTGAAGACTGCCTGTGGAGCTGAAGCTTGATGAAAAACAAGTTGATACTTGTGAAGAGGATCCATTTGAGACTGAAGAAAGAGCTTAAGCTTGAAGGACAAGTTGATACTTATGTTTGGTGCATTGAGAGCCTGAAGGAACAAGTTGATACTTGCTATTGGGATTGAAGCCTGAAGATGAAGTCTACTTTGGAGCTGAAGCTTGAAGAAGGTGAAGAACAAGTTGATACTTGTGTTTGATGTATTGAAAGCTTGAAGAAGAAAGTTGACACTTGCTATTGAAGAGGAAACCCTGAAGAGCTGTTGAAGACTAAGGACTGAACTGATGTCAGAGGAGCTTTGCTGTGAAGTTGTGGAAGCTGTTGATCTGCTTTCTTTCCTGTCTGTTTGCTTTCTGTGCAACTATATTGGTTTGACTTGTTTGATTTGCTTGATGCATTAGAATAAATCCATATCTAGATTCTTTTAAGCTAGGAGCATGATTGCACTAGAGGTTGAGTTACTCCCTCTTCTTGTATTTTTACTGTATGGCTTTGCTTGCGGGTATTTGGTAGAGCCCAGCTCCCTTGCCTATGTGGTTTGTGATCTTGCTTGATGGAATTTTATCTTTATTTCATTCCTTCTGTATGATTGCAGTTATTCATATCTTGGCTTGAGGTCGAGACGAGCTTGTGGAGGCTGATTCCCCACACACATTTCCTTCCTCACTTGCATTGCATGCATTTTACAGTCGTTTACTGCTTACTGTTAAGCTGATGCTTTATCTGTTTCTGTTTATCATTGACATGATCCCTTAGGACTCTCATTTCCTTTGATAAGGAAGTGATGACAGAACTTTAGGTTGAAACCTATGCATGATAACTTCTAGGAGTTCCCTGTTTCAAACCTCAACCATAGGATGAATCTCTGGCATGACAACATTAGGACATGACAGTCTCCCTTAGTTGAACCCTCTCTCTCTTCTCATCTTAAAATAAATCAAAATACAGTAATAAAGGTTAACTGATGTCGTACGTTACGAGCCTTAAGTTATCTGAGAAAGAATTGTTGGAGAGTTTCTTTTCAACAGTCTGGATGTTTAGTATGGCACCCTTTGGGTGACATGCGACGCATTCACTCTCAGGTCATAGTCTCTAGTGCGATATTGGTTGCAAACACCATAAAAAACAGTTCTTCCGTAAAAGACAGAAAACAAACTTCAAACCTTTTTGCCCCGCGGGCCCATAATTCAAAGGAAGCTTTTCTAAAGAAAAGAGTGTCGTTAACTCCCGGTTCTACCGCAAACGGTAACGCTTAAGCCTCCAAGGGTCGAGCTACGTACGCCAAACTGCTGGAACTGTTTGTTAACCCTACTCGATAAAATAGATGAATCTGAATCCCCGTAATCCGTATTATCCCAAACTACGTAAGCTCTGATCTCTCATACCTGTTGAGAGTACGTAGGCACAATACTGACGTATTGGCGAGCCACCTTCCCCATCACCCGTAGTTAGGTGAACTATGTTGACTCTAATTTCTCATTCTCTGATGAGAATACGTAGGCATAAAGTGCGACGCTTTGCCGAGTCATTTTCTTTTCTCTTTTTTAGCCAGCCTTGATAGGTAGATAGATAAAACAAACCCGTCATGTAAACACAACGAGCATGGATCCCATCGAGTACGATGGACGTGAGGGGTGCTAATACCTTCCCCTTGCATAACCGACTCCCGAACCCAGACAATGGTTGCGACGACCTTGTCTTATACCTTTTTTCGTCAGGTTTCTCCGATCGTTTCCTTTCCCGTTTTGAGGGATAAATAACGAAAGGTGGCGACTCTTCTGTTTTGTCGGCACCTTATTTTCGCGGAAGCGACAACTAGCAACCTTAACTACTAGCATAAACACCTAATCAAAAAAATGTTCAAGAGCACTCATCAACTTCAGACAATTCTAAAAATGCAAAGAGCGAACAAATCGTACACATTCTGTTTGAGAGATTTTTGCGAGTAGAAGAAAATAGGCAAATAACTCTATCTTGGGTTCCCACACAAAATGAGGTATTGCAATGTAGTAACTTCAAAGTTACACTTACCTTGGTTCTCGGAACCCTTGTGAGCAACACATAAGGGCTTTGAAATAGCCAAAACATCAATGTCCTCGGACCCGTCACTCTCCTCCTCACGGTTCAAGAAGTTGTGTGATGTGTTCACAACACAATTTACAGCGTAGAAAATGACAACCGAAGATGATAGCCGTCCTCAGTGGGATTCACTAGAAAAAGAAGGAAATTTTTCGAGAGCATATCGACTAGTTTACAAAAGTGGTAGTAGAAGTAGCTAGATCCAATGACGAGCTGAAATGTTGGATATAATTGACGATGAATTGCATGTTTTGTGAGAAGGTAGGATTGAAGGGAAACGCAAGCATGAGTGATTTTCTTAATAGACCCTGATCGTATATTAATTATGAAGAAAAGTTATTAGCTAAAGATGTGGAGAAAAATAAAGGGTTGGGAAACTGTGCAAGCAAACGGTCCAAGGACAACAAGTGTCATGATGACAGGGAAAAAGACGCACATTAGGGACCATGAGCTAGGTTATCTTTTTACAATACTCTCAACACCTTAAGAGGAAAAATCATACTAGAGTGTTCCACACAAAACTCAAAGTGGCCGGAGTAAAATACCTTCGCCTCTTCATGAAGACCCCTAGGTTGGACATGGCAAGGTTTTGTCGCTTCCACAAAAGCAATTGGAATAAAACAGAATAATATGTTCATTTAAAAGGCATTATAGTAGAGTTGAACAAGAAAGGAATATTAGGTTGGTATGCCAAAGAGAACAAAAGGAAGAATGACAGGGGAAGAACAAGAGGCTCCCTTAGAGAATCCAAGAGGCGGGGCGACTCACCATACAATAAAATCCCCCTCCCCATCGGGATAAATCATCTCCGAAAAAGACGATTGAGGATTTCGAGAAGATCAAGAAAAATATGGATAACGACAATGATGATTCACAGGTTTCCCCTCACGAAGACAGTGTCGAAAGGGCTAATGAAAAGAAAAATTGTTGAGATGGTTACGATAGACAAGAAAAAAGACAGTGAAATGGTATACGGGAACCCCACTATGATTTTCCATTTAGTAATAATGACAATGAGGGCTAACATTGACATTTCATGAATCCCTATCGTCGTAGGGAGTTCGTGTAATATAATGTATTTTAAACACTTCGGAAAGTTGGGCTTAGGAAAAAAGTAGATATCACTCTACACCAGATCTGACTAACAGGCTCTCAACAATAGAGCAACTCATCCCTAGGGTTTTGTGGAGCTTATGGTCACCTTCGGGGAATGAAGAGATGCATGGATGATAGATCTTCAATTTTTTGTGGTCCTATGTAAAAATGAATATAATTGCATTTTAGGGCAGCTCTTCACTACAACTCTAGACATCGTAGCATTTCCCATCATGTCTAACTTAAGATTAAGTAATTTAAACATGTCCTAAGAATCGTAAAGAGATTTGGTCTCTTGCTATTCAAACTGTGTGATTTTAGCTTTTCTTTCAGTGAATTATGTTGCAGTGAAGAATATTTCCAAAAATTTGTCTTCCAATTCTTTCCAAGTTCTTATTACTCCATTAGGAAGACATAATAGTCAATCCTTCGCTCTTCCAATCAACAAGAAGCTGAATAACTTCAATTTAACTTGATCCTCTGTAATACCTTCTAGTTGACACATCAATGTTGTCTCGTAGAATCTTACTAGACGTTCCCACGAGTCACTAGTTGCGTTTCTGTCAAATTATTTATTTCGAAAACCTGAAAGAATTAAATACCTCAGTTGAGCTGCGCATTCTGTTAAAGTCCAAATTATGCATACTTTTGACTATATTTTATGGCCTTTCAAAAGGTTTCCTTGATATTTTTGTAGTAAATCTATTAGTGTTAGTGTAATTATGCTAATTTCCGATTTTATTGTAAATATTGTGAATTATGATCATTTTGATGCTCTTTGATAGGTCTTCTTGCTTATATTTGATGATAGGAACAATTGGTGAAGGAATGAAGGCCTAAAAGATGATTTTCAGCGCGATCTCAGTGCGCTCTTTCTGTTTGACACAGTAGCTAAAGTCTCCAACCGTGCTAAGCAACATGCTACGACATTTAGTGCTCTCTCTGGGAAATTTCCTTTGTTCATCTGACCGCACTTAGCGCCCTCTTGATGGCACTTAGCACAATGCCACTTACTGCACTTTGTGTACTTGCTATAAATATCTTCTCTTGTAGATATTTTCACCAACTCTTGTCACTTTACACTTTTCAGCACATTTTTGAAATAGAAATGGTTTTTTAGGTCAAAAACCTTAGGAACTCAAGGAGAAGTGAGAATTAGATATTTGGAGCATCAATCCTCGATTCTTCGACTTTGATGCTAGCAAAGCTTCTTTTCTTACTTGTTGATCAAGATACCATGGTGATGGGTAGCTAAACACTTTTGTGTCAAGATTAAAGGTAGTTAATCTTGCTATTATGTATTTCTTTTGATCTTTTGCATGTGAACAAGGTTTATGATCAGTAGATGATGAAGATATTTGCTTTTAATGATGTATTTATGGTTTGAATCACTCTAGACATAGATTTTCCAAGTCTTGATCTAATTTCTTCATCTACTAACCAAAAAAATCTAGACAAAGATTTGAAAATTAATATTTGCTTTGTATCGATCTTTATGTTTATTGTTTCGATTGTTATTTCGAGAAATCATCTAGCAATTAAAACAATAATATTCACGGAGCCGCTTTAGGATTAAATGGATTCGCGAGGATACGTGATTGTATTGATCGAAACTAAGTTCACTTGCTTGATTAATTAGATACATATGAAAGGGGTTAACAAAATCTAATCTTGACATGCTTTTCTTTAAAAAAATATCTTTGCCCTAATTTACTCTTTGCAACAAACTTATGTTACAAAACAAGAACTCTTTGAAAACTCTTTACTTAGAAAGTTAAACTATTGAACGACGAGCATCTATATATCTTGCGTACAATCCCTGTGGATACGATAAAACACCCACCTAAATTACTTTTCAATAAAATGGCGCCGTTGTCGGGGATTGTTAAGTAGGATATTGCAAGCATTGCAATAGTTTAGTGGTTTTAAGATATTTGTATTGTAAATCTCTTACCTATGTAATTCTCTTGTATTTTTTAATTTGTTTGGCTAGTGTGCAGGATCTATTTATGCAAGAGAATGTACCTACAGAAGAACATCTTTTTGATCCTGAGATTGAAAGAACTGCTCATAGACCTAATAGCAGAACAAGGCGGAGATAGCAACTTGCTAGAGAAAGGAAAGAGCGAGGAGAATCTTCTTCATCCACACCAATTATTACGCTAATCATGGCAGATCCACCACCACCACCACCACCTGTTTCAACTCCATGTACCAACAGTCCAAGGCATCATGCCCAGTTTGCGAGAAACGCCCATAATGGGAGGCATTCAGAGATGAAAACGAGAATTCTTGCACTTCTATACCAAAATCCTTTTACCGGTATGGACCACGAGGATCCGTTCACACATCTCATGAAATTCTATGAAATTGCGGATGCAACGGGAGCACCAGAAGGTGAAGAAGAATCCTTATTTAAGAGACTATTTCCGCATTCCCTAATCGAGAAGGCTATGTAATGGTATCTTGATCAATCAACTTTGATAATGACGGATTGGAATGTTTTGGAAGAAAAGTTCCTTGAACGGTTTTTCCATACAATAGATTCATGGAAGCAAAGACGGCGATATCGGTGTTTGCTCAAGGTGACAATGAATCTCTCAGTGAAGCTTGGGAGAGGTTTAAATCCATGTTACAAAAATGCAAAGGACACAGTTTTGATGAACTAACTCAAGTGCACATCTTCTGAAATGGACTGTAATCGGCTTACAAGACTTTGTTGGACGCTACTTCGGGTGGATCGTTAATGTCCAAAAGCGCCAAAGATGCAATTTTTATTATTGATAGGATGGCGCTCAATGATCACTAAGGGAATCACAACCGTGGTACAACTCAACAAAAACCGGGCATCATAGAGTTGGGAACAAATGACGTGATTCTTGCGCAAAACAAATTGATTTCTTAACAAGTCGAGTTTTTGACTCAACAAATGTCAAAGCTTCCACAACAAATAAAAGAAATGAAATAAATTCCCAACAACAACAAACAAGTGGCGAATTGTGAGCTTCGTGTGAGGGCAAAGTGTCTCAATACTTGATTATACTTGCTTTAATGATGTCAAAACATATATAGTTAAAAACATGTACTTTGGACGGTATCATCGAGTCGCATATGCATCTGCTATTTTTTAGTGTCAACCATTTATCAAAAATGTGTCTTAGTTCATATAGAAAAAGAACTATATGGGTTCTATGTGAGTTTGATCATGTTGGTTGAGTTAGATATGCATTAGGAACACTTAGAAATAGCTAAACATATAAAAAAAATCAGTTTTTTTTTTGCATATTCTGAGTCTTTGAGTCGAGTCGAAGCTTGCTTAGGTCGACTCATGCAGAAGTGAATTTTTGTGATTTGCTCTCAGAGAGGTCGCGTCGACCCTCCAGCCGACTCATACTGTGTCCATTTGTATTTTTCAAAAATGAGTTGCTTTGCATCGATGCATGGGCCTGTTTCGGTCGATGCAAAGAGTGTTTTTCTGCATAATTCTGAATTCGGGAGAGCTCAGGTCGACCCCCTATTTTTAGTTCGACTGTTCGCTCGTTTCTTATTATTTTTCTGTTATGTTTATCATTCAAAGTGTTTGTTATGTTGGTTATTTGGTCGTAGATTTGTATATATATTGAGTTAGCCCATTCTTCACAAAACAACAAGAAAAGTGAAAATATACATTGATTTGGTTCTCATCATCTTTATCCTCTTTCTTGCATTTTCTCAACAAATACACATAATCATTTTTGTTGTGCATTTTGTATAATCGAGGTGATAACGTCCAAACATAGGATCGGCGTATCGGGTTTGGATTGAGAAATCAGTGAGTTTTTCTTGAATAAAACCTTTAGGGTTTTATCCTCCAATAATCTTGGATTTTGGGGGTTTTTGCACAAATTATTTCATCAGAGATTCAGTTGAACGAATGTAATTGAAGAACGGGAGGTTTTGTCAATTTAGTAGCGTTAACCGAAGGATTGTGGAAGGAAGGTTTGGGTTCAAATTGTGGGTGTTTGAAATCATTCGGGGAAGATTTGAAGACCAGAGGGTTTTTCAAAGGTGGTGTCGTAATCGAAGGTTTACTCATCATATTCGAGGTACTTGATTCATCTTGAATCAAGGGAAGATAAGGCATAAGCTCAAAATCAACGTTTGAGATTGAGTGTTTAATTTCTATTGCTTCTCTTGTAAAAACAATTTGCAACAGGTTATATATACAAGTCTCAATTCTATTTTTAGAATTGAGGGCAGACGTACCCCGAGCGAGGACGACGGGGGAACTGCCTCAACAAATTGGTGTTCTCTCTTTTTACTAGTTTCATTGCTGAATTTTGAGTTTGTGTGAAAACAAATTGGTTGACTAAAATTATGGTTTATGTTAGTTCTAAAACATTTTTAGAAACCTCATTACAATCCGTTTGATTATAATCGTAAAAGCTTAGCACTACGTTTACTTATTGAATTTTACTTGGAGTGCTTCATACACCAAGTGTTCGACTAATTGCTTGAATACAAACGTTTGAGCTGTTTTTCAATTTGGTTTATATTCCACAAGCATTGGAAATTAACCAAGTTTTAATGGACAAAATCTTATTGATTTGCGTTCGAACTATTGTTTCAATTTCTCGTCTTTATCGGTATTCCATATAGGTGATGCATATATTCGATCTTTTTAGTAACGATTCGTTTAGACGATTGTAGTTCCTCGGCCGCTTCCACTTAAAACTTTTAAAAACCAATTTATCTTAAGCTCTGACTCTGTTTAGAATAAGTAATCTATTCAACCCCCCTTCTAGACAATTGTCATCGTCTAACAAGTTGTATCAAGAGCACCGGTTCATTCCGTGCTTCGCATATAACTTCTTAGAATATGGCAAACGAACCAAAAGGGGCTTACAATAGAGCACCTATTTTTAACGGTGAGAACTATAGTTATTGGAAAGATTGTATGCACGTGAATATCAATTCCATTGATAGAAAGGTATGGAATATTATATTGAACAGTCCTATGGAAATTACCATTACCGATGAAAATAATGTTGTTGTGCCTAAGCCTGAAGCACAATGGAATGATGAAGATGAGAAAAAGTACAATTACGATTGGATGGCTAGAAATATTCTAGTCTCCTTCTTTGGAGTTGAAGAATATTATTGAGTTTCACATTGTATGACTGCTAAAGCTATGTGGGACTCATTGAAAGTTGCCCATGAGGGAACTAGTGACGTCAAACTAGCTCGAATCAACACTTTGACTCAAGAGTTTGATCTCTTTCACATGGAGAAAGGGAAAACCATTGCCGACATGCAAAAGAGATTATCTAACTTAATCAATAGAATAAATTTACTTGGTAGACCAATTTCAAATGATGTTGCTACTAAAAAAGTTTTAAGATGTCTTACCAGAGAGTGACAACCAAAGGTCACGGCCATAAAGGAAGAAAATGATATTATGACTTTGGACCTTACAACTCTTTTTAGAAAGCTCCAAGAACATGAGAAAGTGCTTCTTAGTCTTGAGCAATTTGAGAAAAAGGAAAAGAACGAAAAGACCAAAACTACGGAAAAGAAGTCTATAGCTCTAAAAGCTTCTTGTTCAAAGTCCTACACAAAAGAGCTAAGTGATTACGACTCGAGTGATGATGATGATGAAGAAACGAATGAGGATATGAAGTTGTCTGTGAAGCGATATAATCGCTATGTAAAGAAGAATGGTATCCAACATTCCGAAAAGAATCTCGTCAATTTTAGAAGACAATCAAGGTCTTCCAAGAATGAAGGCAATAAGGGAAGTAAAGCAAGAGGGTCGTGTTGTAATTATGGAAAAGTCGGACACTATAAGCCAAATTGTCCATTGATGAAGAAGGACAAAGGAAAGGGAAGTAATTGCTCACAAAAGAAACAAGATAAGCCTAGAAGAGCTTACTGTAAGAGCAAGAATTGTCTCTACATGTTATCTCTATGTTTTGATGATAAAAATTAAGTATTTGTGAAAGAACCATTTTATGTTCTAATGTTTGTTGTGTGCAGATCTTTAAATTAAGATATTAAATCAACAAACAATATCAAGAAGTGCATTGAATACAATATGGAGTTACTTTGTGTGACGTGACATAAAGTGTAGCATTCAATGTTAGACTCTGAGTGAAGATCAATGTGAAACTCTGAGTGAAGATCAACATGATACTCTGAGCAAAGAACAACGTGATACTCTGGGCGAAGAACTTAAAGCGCTTATTCAAAGAAGCAAGTTTTCCTCTGTATCTGATCATAATCAGAAAGATCCAAAGATGCTGTATATTGCAGTTGCAATGCTCTTGTGGATTCTGTTCTGAGAAGTGCACCTGATCTGAAAGAAAACAAGGCGTATTGAAGAAGCTAGTATAGCTCTGTATCTGATCATAATCAGAAAGATCCAAAGATGCTGTATATTGCAGTTGCAATGCTCTTGTAGATTCTGTTATGAGAAGTGTATTTGATCTGGAAGCTATCAATGCATCTGAGATGTAGTCCTCTGAAGAACCAAGCTCTGAAGACTTGTTCTGAAGATCAAGACTCTGAAGATATAATCATCTGAAGAATTACGTTCTGAAGACTCTGATGACTTGAAGCTCTGAAGACTAAAGGCTCTGAAGACCAAGTGCAGAAAGACTCTGAAGACTAGATTCTGAAGTTGAAGATTATGTAGCAACACCCAGATGAAGACGTGTGGATAAACTCTGGTAAACAAGTTCTAAAGTAAGACTCTGATGTTATTACACTATCATACCAAAGTAGTTCTGAACTACTCATCAGATACATCATCAGAAGAAATAAAGCCAGAAGCTGATCTGTACAAAGGACAAAGAACAAAGTGAGTGATGTCACTGTACTATCTAACATGTGTCTATTTCTATCCGTTGGAAATGACTGTTGGAATATTTTAATGGACATATCTACCCTCACAATGTCTCTATTGGATGCACTATAAAAGAGAACATTTGATTCATTCAAATGTTGCTGCAGCTGTTGCTGCTGTTGCTGTTAGTTGGTTGGCTGTTGTGAACTAGTGAAGTTAGCTCGTGTAGCTTGCTGAACCAGTTTGCTTAACCATAGAAAAGCTTTATGAAAAGAAGCCACAATGCTTAATAAGAAAAGCTTTTAAGCTATATGGAAACTATATTGCTAATAATCTCTTAGAGATTTACCCTTAGATTAGTTTCTATATTAGTATGCAAGGAGGTGTTGCTCAATACTTGCCATGTACTTAATTACGAGTAATCTTCTTGTTAAGAAGCACTCATGTAATCTCCGGCAACATAAATTCTATATTAGAATTAGTGGTTCCTCAAGTGATCTTGTGAAGATTAGAATACTTGAGATGACAAATGACAGTTGTCATTTGTGGAATTCTAATAGGAGATCTCTTGTGATCGGATTCTATTAGAAGTCAATGAACGTTATATCCTAAGGGATCCCTGAAAGTGTCATTGTCAATTTGTTAGTCACTTGCAGTTAGCTTGTGCATATCTGTAATCAGTTTGGTTATAGTGGATTAAGTCCTCGACTGATTGAGGCAAAATCACCTTGGAAGGGTGGACTGGATTAGCTTGAGAGTTGCTCAAGTGAACTAGGATATATCTTGTGTTCTTTACTTGTTTTATGCTTTAATGTTAAATGCTTTTGCAACGTATCTGATAGTATCTTAACGTAACAAGTATAGAAGTGATAAGAAAGGAAAAAGTTTTAAAGAGGTGTAAACCCAATTCAACCCCCCCCCCCTTTCTTGGGTATTTCTCACACCTTCAGTTGGTATCAGAGCTCCGGTTCTGTTATTGATGGATATCAAACACCTAACAGTGTCAGAAAAAGATCCAAAAGTTATGTGAAGAAATACTCCTGGGGATTTTTGATGGAGATGAGTACTAATATTGTAATCAAATGGGTTATCTTGAGCAAGTCAGTGATTCGCTGAAGTTTGAAGTGTTGAATTTTTTAACAACAAAATATTCTCCACTAGAGCTTGGAAGAAGATTGAAGAATCAGCTGACAAGAAAGATTCATCAGATGAGAAGTTTTTCTGTTGAATGCTTATCTTACAATACGTTTGGATATACAACGTATTCACTCAAAAGATCAAATCATCAGAAGCAAGAAAACTGGTTTGCTGAAGATTATTTCTATATGAGTATGAGATGTTTTCAAGAAACGGATTAGTCCACTCTTGACTTTCTCATGAAAAGCTCATTGGGAATTTTCTTTAGTAAATAAAGTAATATTGTTGGCTAATGAATTTGATTCATAAGAACTTCTGAGTGAAGTTTGCAGAAAAGGTTTTGTCAACTCTGGTTGAACTAACTCTACAAGTTAGCTCAGTATTGCAAGAACGAAATCAGAGGATATGTGATCAGATCTGAAGATATATTCAGAAGACCCTTCTCAGAAGATCCTACGTCAGATGTTGTTAGTATGAAATCATGTATGCTGAATTCTACAGTAGCTAGAATGATTACCCAGAACCAAATGCAATTTATATCCCTCTGATGCATATTGATTCGGGATGTTCTAAAGCTATCAAGTACTCATTTGGAGCACTGGTGTCAGAATTCAAGTCATGATTGATTTGGTTACAACTTGGAATCGGAAACCAAAGAAGGGTTAGCAGAAGAAGTCACCATCAGATGATCTGATGTGGATTGATAAAGAGCAAGATTGTCATTCAAATAGATGGTAGAAATACATCTTGGTTTGATGATAGTTTGTAATGATTAACTACGTCTACTCGAAGGATAAGTTCTTATGATGCAAGAAGTCAACAAGTTTCCTTAGCTCAAAAACTTATGTTTATTCTGAGAAACTAGCGTTCATCTGAAATTAAATCGTCTTAAAGAAGATAAAGAGGTGTGTTCACTGATATCAGAAGATGGATGATTAGAAGATGACGACCAAAGGAAGAATCTGAATTTCGCAACTATTGTTAAAGAGAATACAATCATCTGAGGAGATTTGTTTCTATTCAAAGGAGATTTGAAGCTGAAGAAGTCATTATGTTTCAGATAAAGAGTGTAGCAGAAAGAAGATCAATCAGTCAGAGAGTAGCCAGCTAAGACTCTCATGCTCTTAACGTACACTTTGGGAAAAGAAGAGTGTATGTTTATGTGCTTGATTCCAATCAGATCCAAGAGAATATAACTTAATAGTTGTTAAGAGATTTTTGAGGCATCTGAAAGAATTAACGCAAGAGCACCTCTAGAAGCTGTCAGACAATCTGATCCTTGTTACAGCAAGAAGCAACTCAAATTAGCACTCTCTACTGCAGAAGCAGAATATGTTGTTACTGCTTATTGAAGTATCAAATGCTTATGATAAAGAATCAGCTGGAGAACTATCATATGCATAAGACTGAAGAATCAGAAACGCATTTGTTTTTACACCTTCAATTGATATCGGCTCACACATTACCTTCTATTGGTGTCAAAGAGGTAACTCTAAAGATATGAGCAAATCAGAAGTCATAGACTTAGATTATCTGGAGATCTAGATAAAAGATTCAATTAGAAGAAGTTCTGTCAAATCAAACTCTGTGATAACTCTGAAGTACATAGTGTTTTGTTGTTGAAGAATCAAGATGTAGAAAGATAAAAGTCAGAATGGAAAACACTCAGAGAAAGAATATCTATGAAGATCTCAAGATCTTATAGATGTATGAGCTTTCTGAAAAGTGAAAGCATTGATTCTTATAGTTCCTCTCCATCTGCATCTGCTTTGTTAAAAGAATATGGTTTCAACAATTCCTACATCTCTTTCAAATTGATATTCCTCAGTAAACAAATTCTTCTAAAGTTCCCTCTTCAAAAGCAATCAGTTGATGCAAATCTCTCTGAACTTTCTCTTGTGTATTTTTAACACATCACTTCTGAGCACTATTCATTCTCTGAGTATGTTCATGAACCTTCAGATCAGACTCTAGTTGGGTCAATGATTTTTATATCCATTAATTTGGATCACATAACATATCATTGTAAGTGTCCCTTGAGAGACTCAGTTCAGTCAGGATTCTCAAGATGACTCTGGCAAGAATCAGATTCTGTTAGTTAAATGAACTTTCATCCTCTAGAGTTTGAGACTTTCTGGAACGTCCTTCAAAAGTGGTTGAAGCTGAAGTTCAACTAGTTAAAGAAAGAGAAGACAAGCTAGAAAGGATAAGCAACTTCAAACTTCTTGCTAAGAAGATGCAAAAAGAAGCTGAAGAAGCAAGAATTTTTGGCATAGGAAGTTTCCAGAAGAAAAATTGTCAGTTTGACTCAAGAAGCTGTAGATGCTGAGAAGGCTAAGCAAGCGGTTGTAGTTGGTTCTTTTTCTGAAACTAATATTGTACGTTGAGAACGTGACAATTAGTAAGATTCAAGAAGATCACACCTTCAGTTGGTATTCAAGAAGATCAACAAGCTATGAAGAAAGAACAACAAGTTTTCATAGAAAGCTTTGCTAAACTGAAACTTGTCAACAACTCTTCTCTGTGCATGCTTAAACAAATTCTGGAAAAGATGTCAACCTATAAGAATGAGGCACTCAGGTTTTATCTCTTGACTCTACTAATTTATTTATGATATAAAAGAGGGAGAAATAGAACTTAATTCAAATAGTGTTTTTTAATGAAAACTCACCTTTTTGATGATGTCAAAAAGGGGGAGAAAGAGAAAATGATTTTGATATAACCTGGAGAAATAGAATATGTTTTGATAAAGAGAATGCAAAACATCAATTCTAATATAAACTGCGTTTATTACTAACTGTATGTTTGATGTTTTACCGAGGAACTCTGAACAAGTTCACTAGGCATTCTAAACACAGGTCAAATGAAAGAACTCTGAGTTCAAATGAACTGGTTGTTCATATAACCAAAGTTATACACTTCGTGAACATATGTTCAGAATTAGATGGACCCAATACTGTTCAAGAGGTTGGAATACCTCTGAAAGTTAAAGTCATCTGGAACTATAATGTTCAGAAGATGTAAACTCTGTGAATATGATAATCAGAGCATAAGAATCAGAAATCTTCATAAGAGCAAGAATTGGTCTCAGACTCAGAATCAAGAACTAGTATCGGATTCAGGGGGAGTTCTAAAGATCTTAATATTCGACATATTGTAGCCAGGGGGAGTTCACCTAGAAAGGTTCACAAGTCAGAATATTGGATTCACACCCAATCTGAAACTCAGGGGGAGTTTCTCATCTGACAAACTAATTCTTCTTCTGCTAAACAACGTGGCTAAGTTGTTAAAAACAATAAAAAATGTTTGGTATCTGAGTTACAAATGTGCAAATGCTCTAGAAGATTCTGAAGATATATGGCTCTGATACGATGTTTAAAGAATACAAGTTCTAAAGATCTGAAGATGGAAGTTCTGCTGAACTAGTCCAGATGCTAAAGACTTATGCTCTCTTATATTGTAGTGAAGTATCCCTTATCTTCTATCTCTTTCAATATTTCTATTTTGTGAGTCTTGGGATCAGAGAAAGTCTCTGAACAAGCATAAAAGAATTTTTAAGGTTAACACATTCAGGGGGAGCTGTTGCTTGAAACTCTGAATATGTTAGTGCTTGGTGATTACCCTGTATAAAATGTTCTATCAAAATACATGTTTTTGTCATCATCAAAAAGGGGGAGATTGTAAGAGCAAGAATTGTCTCTACATGTTATCTCTATATTTTGATGATAACAATTAAGTATTTGTGAAAGAACCATTTTATGTTCTAATGTTTGTTGTGTGCAGATCTTTAAATTAAGATATTAAATCAACAAACAATATCAAGAAGTGCATTGAATACAATATGGAGTTACTTTGTGTGACGTGACATAAAGTGTAGCATTCAATGTTAGACTCTGAGTGAAGATCAATGTGAAACTCTGAGTGAAGATCAATGTGATACTCTGAGCAAAGAACAACATGATACTCTGGGCGAAGAACTTAAAGCGCTTATTCAAAGAAGCAAGTTTTCCTATGTATCTGATCATAATCAGAAAGATCCAAAGATGCTGTATATTGCAGTTGCAATGCTCTTGTGGATTCTGTTCTGAAAAGTGCATCTGATCTGAAAGCAAACAAGGCGTATTGAAGAAGCTAGTATAGCTCTGTATCTGATCATAATCAGAAAGATCCAAAGATGATGTATATTGCAGTTGCAATGCACTTGTAGATTCTGTTATGAGAAGTGTATTTGATCTGGAAGCTATCAATGCATCTGAGATGTAGTCCTTTGAAGAACCAAGCTCTGAAGACTTGTTCTGAAGATCAAGACTCTGAAGATATAATCATCTGAAGAATTACGTTCTGAAGACTCTGATGACTTAAAGCTCTGAAGACTGAAGGCTCTGAAGAGCAAGTGCAGAAAGACTCTGAAGACTAGATTCTGAAGTTGAAGATTATGTAGCAACACCCAGATGAAGACGTGTGGATAAACTCTGGTAAACAAGTTATGAAGTAAGACTCTAATGTTATTACACTATCATACCAAAGTAGTTCTGAACTACTCATCAGATACGTCATCAGAAGAAATAAAGCCAGAAGCTGATTTGTACAAAGGACAAAGAACAAAGTGAGTGATGTCACTGTACTATCTAACACGTGTCTATTTCTATCCGTTGGAAATGACCGTTGGAATATTTGAATGGACATCTCTACCCTCACAACGTCTCTATTGGATGCACTATAAAAGAGAACATTTGATTCATTCAAATGTTGTTGCAGCTGTTGCTGTTGTTGCTGTTAGTTGGTTGGCTATTGTGAACTAGTTAAGTTAGCTTGCATAGCTTGCTGAACCAGTTTGCTTAACCATAGAAAAGCTTTATGAAAAGAAGCCACAGTGCTCAATAAGAAAAGCTTTTAAGCTATATGGAAACTATTGTGCTAATAATGTCTTAGAGATTTACCCTTAGATTAGTTTCTATATTAGTATGCAAGGAGCTGTTGCTCAATACTTGCCATGTACTTAATTAGGAGTAATCTGCTTGTTAAGAAGCACTCATGTAATCTCCGGCAACATAAATTCTATTTTAGAATTAGTGGTTCCTCAAGTGATCTTGTGAAGATCAGAATACTTGAGATGACAAATGACAGTTGTCATTTGTGGAATTCTAATAGGAGATCTCTTGTGATCGGATTCTATTAGAAGTCAATGAATGTTATATCTTAAGGGATCCCTGAACATGTCATTGTCCATTTGTTAGTCACTTGCAATTAGCTTGTGCATATCTGTAATCAGTTTGGTTATAGTGGATTAAGTCCTCGACTGATTGAGGCGAAATCACCTTGGAAGGGTGGACTGGATTAGCTTGAGAGTTGCTCAAGTGAACCAGGATATATCTTGTGTTCTTTACTTGTTTTATGCTTTAATGTTAAATGCTTTTGCAACGTATCTGATAGTATCTTAACATAACAAGTATATAAGTGATAAGAAAGGAAAAAAATTTAAAGAGGTGTAAACCCAATTCAAACCCCCCTTTCTTGGGTATTTCTCACACCTTCACTTACATCGCTTGGGAAAGTGATAGTGAGTCATCCGCAGATGACAGTTCAAGTGATGAAGAAGAGTCCATCAACCTTTGTCTCTCCGCTTATCAAAAGAAGAAAAATAGAAAGGTGCGACATGCTAAATACGAAAACTCAAATAAATTGTCTCATTCTGAATTACAACATGCCTTTGACACCCATGAAGCTAAGGAAGCCTTTAAATAGTTGACCTCAAACAATTTTTTTTTTACTCACTTAGAGAAAAAGATCTCTGATTATGAAAGGGAATTGGAGGCTCTCAAGGTATCCATGGTGGAAGTAACAAAGGTAGATGTTGATGAAGAAAGAAGTAGATGGTTAAACTTTGGGTTGATACTTGTCATATTTGGAAAAAAGAGGTTAGAACTCTTAAAGCCAAACTTGACAAGGCTCTGGAACCAACGATCACTTTTGCTATTGATATATGACACTTTAGAAAAAACATGATTAATCCTTATCAAAAATATACATATGTGATCAAAAATCATGGTAACAAAAGTGATAGAAAGGTTAACCTCACTTGCTTGTATTGTTGCAAAAGGGGTCATACCATTTCTAAATGTCGCTTTAGGAGATTTTTAGTTCCTAAAGGAGTTTATTAATGGTTTCCTAAATGCAACCAAGATTTCACTCACAACCAAGGACCCAATAAACAATTGGGTACCTATTTTCGTTGATTTTTTTTTAGGTACAAATTCTTGAGCCTACGGAGAGAAGATGGGTTCTCGATAGTGAATGCTCAATATATATGACAGGACATATATCTCTCTTAATTGACTTTGTGGCAAAGAAGAAGGGATTTATAACCTATGAAGACAACACCAAGGGAGAAATAATTGGAAAAGGTAGTGTAGGTAATCCATTGTCTACTACTATGTTTGATGTATTGCTAGTTGAGGGCCTTAAACATAACCTCATAAGCATTAGTCAATTATGTGACAAGGGATACAAAGTAAATTTTTCAAAGGATTGTTGCATGATTGAAAATAATGATAAAAAGGGGGGGGGGTGTTTAATGGCTTGAGGGTAAATAATGTGTATATGCTAGATTTGAGTGAAGTATCATTGAGTAGCGACAAATGTCTCGTCACTATGAGTGAAGACTCATGGTTGTGGCATAGAGGTTTAGCGCATGTCAATTTTGACTTGCTAAACAAGATAGTTTCTAAGGACCTAGTGATTGGCTTACCCAAAATCAAGTTTTCAAAGGATCACTTATGTGATGCATGCCAAATGGGGAAGCAAACAAGGATGTCGTTTAAATCTAAAAACATTGTTTCAACTACGAGACCTCTTGAACTTCTTCACATGGGCCTTTTTGGACCATCTAGAATTAAGAGTCTAGGTGGTAACTACTATGGTTTTGTTATAGTCGATAGTTTTTCTAGGTTTTGCTGGACTATCTTTTTGGCTAGCAAGAGCGATACTTTTTCCGCCATTGAAAATTTTGCCAAACTTTCTCAAAACAAGTTGAACACAAACATTATATCAATTATAAGTGATCATGGAGGTGAGTTTGAAAATCATCTCTTTGAAGAATATTGTGGTAGGCATGGAATTGATCATAATTTTTCTGCTCCGCGTACCCCTCAATAAAACGGGGTCGTGGAACGTAAAAATCGAATTTTGGAAGAGTTAGGAAGAACTATGATCAATGAAAGTGGTCTTCCTAAATATTTTTGGGCCGATGCCATTAGTAAGGATTTTCATGTTTTGAATAGGGTACTCATTTTCCCTATTCTTAGCAAAACTCTGTATGAACTTTTGAAGGGGAGGAAGCCCAATGTGTCTCACCTTCATGTTTTCAGTTGTATGTGTTTCGTGTTGAACAATGGTAAGGAGAGTCTTGGTAAATTTGACTACAAGGCAGATGGAGGTATCTTTCTTGGATACTCTCAGTCAAGTAAAGCATATAGGATATATAATAAGAGGTTACTTATTGTTGAAGAATCTGTTCGTGTCACTTTTGATGAAACTTATCCGAAAAGTGTTGGAAAAGGTACTTCGTTTCATGGTGCAGGTGTATCTTCTGAAGACATACTCAAAGACACTGAGAAAGGAATTGATCAACCTGAATCAATGAAAGTTGAGGAGGAAAAAGGTCACCATCATGAGGAGATTAAGGAGGTTCATTCGACTAACACTGATGGCATTCCTCCAGCTTGGAAGTCTTCTAAAGACTATCCTATCGATAACATTCTCGGTGTGACCACAAGATCTAAGCTAAGTAACTTCTATTATCACTTTGCTTTCGTCTCTCAGGTTGAGCCTAAAAACCCTAAAGAGGCATTACTCGATGAGCATTGGTTCTTATCAATGCAAGAGGAATTGAATCACGTTAAAAGAAATGAGGTTTGGGACCTTGTCCCTCCTCCGCGAGGCCATCGAGTAATTGGCACCCGATGGGTGTTTAGGAACAAAATGGACAAAAATAGAGATATAACATGTAACAAGGCGCGCTTAGTTGTGCAAGGGTATAAACAAGAGGAGGGAATCGGCTATGAGGAAACTTATGCGCCAGTTTCCCGACTCAAGGCTATACACATTTTGCTTACTTACACATGTGCGAAAAATTTCAAATTATTTCAAATGGATGTAAAAAGTGATTTCCTCAACGGATATATCAATGAAGAGGTTCTTGTAGCCCAACCTCCTGGGTTTGAATCCCATGAGTATCTTGCTGATGTCTACAAGTTAAAGCGAGCTTTGTACGGACTCAAACAAGCCCTTAGGGCTTGGTATGACCGTCTTAGCAAATTTCTACTTGATCAAGGGTATTCAAGAGGAAACGTTGACACAACTCTCTTCAACGTCAAGGAAAACACTCAATTTTGGTACAAATGTATGTTGATGATATCATTTTCAGATCAACTAACGTGAATATGGTCAAGGAGTTTCTAGATTGATGCAGGGAGAGTTCAAGATAAGTATGATGGGGGAGCTCAACTATTTCCTAGAATTGCAAATCAAGCAACTCGAAGAGGGTACGTTTTTGAGCCAGACAAAATATTGTATTGAGGTTCTCAAGCATTTTGACATGGCAAACTCCAAGGAGATTGACACTCCGATACCGACATGTGCAAATCTCAATCGAGATGAGAATGGTAAGGATGTGGAGGTGAAGAAGTATAGAGGTATGACCGGCTTTCTCCTCTATCTTATCACATCTTGACCCGACATAATGTTTAGTGTTTGCATGTGTTCAAGATATCAATCTTGTCACAAGGAATCTCATTTGAAATTCGTAAAGTGAATACTTAGATATCTCTCTGGTACTCCAAAGTATGAGCTCTGGTATTCCAAAGGTAGTGATTTTTCCTTGGTTGGCTATTCTGATTATGACTTTTTCGGTTGCAAATTAGATAGGAAAGTAACTAGTGGCACTTGTCATCTCTTTTCAAATTCTTTGGTGAGTTGGCATAGTAAAATGCAAGTTTATGTTGCTTTGTTAACATTCGAAGCGAAATACATTACGACCAGTAGTTGTTGCGCTCAAGTCTTATGGATTAAGCAATAATTGCTTGACTTCAATCTAAAAATTGAGCGTATTCCTATTTTTTGTGATAATACAAGTGTCGTTAATCTAACCAAGAACCCCGTATTACATTCACGCACCAAGAATATCGAAATACGTCATCATTTCCTTAGGGATCATGTGGATAAGGATGATGTGGTCTTTGAGCACGTTGATAACAAATATCAACTTGCGGATATCTTTACAAAATCACTCGCTATAGAGCCTTTCCTTCACATCCGTAGGGAATTAGGCGTTCTCGACATCTCGGATTTTGTTAAGGAGTTTATTATTGCATGCTTTCTATATATATGTGCTTTTCTATGTTTTTATCTAACAAAATGAAGAAGTAACTAAGCCATATGTGAGGGCATCTATCACCGGTCGCGGTTGAGGTAATATCATTCCTCTTTATCAAATTTTATTAATCACTTCATATGTGTAAGTTGGTGTACCAAGTTATGTGTTAATATTGATGTTTACTGCATGATTAAGCATCTTTTATCCTTTTGAATGTTTGAAATATATGTAGGTTATCTATTTATCTCTTTTTGATGCATGTATGACTCAAAATGATGATTTGTGTTGATTCTTACTGGTTGAGTTGACCTAAACAGGACACCAGTCGACTTATAAAATGACAATTTTTCATGATTTAGAAGCAGGTCTAATCAGGTCGGCCCTTAGGTTGACTCAAGTTTTGAATATTTATCATTGTCTATATGTTGACGTAAACATTGTATAGGTCGACGCGTCGCTCAATTTTTCTGAAAAATCTTTGTTTTGATGAAATGTTCAAAATGCTTTGACCCATTTAATGCTTTTATTATTTTTATGTATTCAAACATCATCATTAGCATTTACATTGGTACTTTGCATCTACACAAAGCCACTCTCTATATCTCCTCTTCCCAAAATCCCTATCAAAACCTAAGTTCATCATATATTCAAGGAGTCTAGTGAGTTTCTCTTCAACACCAAAACTCTGTTTACTATTCATTTTCCTCAAGAATTTCTCTCATGGCTACACAAAGAGTCACAGGCAAGAGAACAACCAGAGCTCCATCCGCTCAAGCTGGCACTTCAAAAGCTGCTCTACCGGTAACCACTCTCTCTTTATTACCTTCTGAATATACTGAACTTTATGAGAAAAATCTGAGCAAGCGATTAATCGTCAAACAATTTATTTATTATGGAAAAGATGCTAAAAGAATGCAATCCAAGAAGTTCTTGAACTTCTTGATGCTCAGAATTTCAACCAGTTTTTGGAATGCGATAATAAATATAATGAGGATTTGGTCAGAATTTTCTACACTGGTCTTAAACAAAGTTTGAAGGTTTTGAGTTCAGTACTAAGATTGGAAATAATAAAGTCTATGTAAATTACTCTGTTTGGAAAGATATTTTCAATATGTCTCCTATAACTATTGATCCATTGATTAAGGTCACGAATACTCAAATCGTGGATGGGTATGAGTTCAAAGAAGCCTTGAACTCCATGCTAAAGAAACCATATGCTGATAACATTGTCGCTAGCGATATTTTTCCAAAATCGGTCACAACTGGTAGGCTGAAACTGGTTGACAAAATTTTGCAATCGATTGTTTCTCACATTCTTCGACCCAAGAAAGGAGGCTATTCTCGGGTTGACCAAGTTGAGGTTCACTTGGTTTACATCCTGAAAAAGAAGATCGAAATCAATTAGCTTCACTACATTTCAAGTAGAACCTACTCTTTGAAAGACTCTGGCCGAGTGACCGCACTTTCATATGGTTTCTTCATCCAATCTGTCCTTAATAATGCTGAAGTAGTCGTACCCAGTATTCCATACAAAACTTTGACAGCCGACCAAGAGTTTTGTCAAAAGACCCTAACTATGATGGGTTATATTTGGGATCCTTGCGAGACACGTTACAGGTTTATTGTTAAGGCAACCAGTTCTCATCTGCAGGAATCTGATGAGAGTGACGAATATGAAGAAGAAGGAGAAGAGGGTGGAAATCAAATGGATACTGATGAATAGGATAATAGTGGTTGGCTAGATCAATCACCCCCTTTGGACTCAGATGGAAACCAAGGATGAGGTGCTTGGAAACACACGGGTTGGACCATACTTGGTTCAAATTACATGCCACAGACAACGAATTGGGATTATCAAGAGACACCTGATTGGAATTACATGCCTCTATCTCCTCTGTATCCCCAACAGAATAATGAAGAGCTCTTCGAGATGATGAGGAGCATGCAGCTCGAACAACAAAACTTTGTCACTGCATCAGATGAGCGGTTCATAAATCTGCAGAACCAACTTCAAGCTCACACAAATAACTTCAACGCATTCACCATAATAATGAAAGGTTGTTTTGATAGTATGGTTGAATCTGCTGCAGGTCAAAATCGTGCTCTCACTACTAGCTTCAACATTCTTAATCGAGTTGTCCTAGAACTTATGGAGCAGATAGATGAACAATAACTTCCTCCACCTCATGACTATCCATTTCGTGGAAGGGGCCATCATTTTAGAGGGAGGAGGCCTTGAGGAGTCTTTGTGTATTATTGTGCATGTCATTTCATATATTGTTCATTGCATTCTAGTGTTCATTTCCTATTATGTTTGTTTGAATTACTAAGACATGAAGCTATGTTAAACTTTAATATTTGTAATAGCACTTACTTCTTTTGGTCATTTATTGTGTTCCCTATTTATCCTTTTATATATTTTCATTAACTTCATTATATGTGAATGTTTGTTAATGTTATCCTGTCGCGAATTCAGTGAATATGCTTATCTCAATATCCTATGTCTTTTGTTGACCTATATCTTCTTTCTTTTTGGTGTTGTCAAAGATGGAGAAGAGAGCAAGAAAAAACAACAAATCACATTACAAGACTGATCAAACATGCAGATTGTTTCTAGATATATGCATAAAGTAAGGGGGAGGATGATATTACACACTATGCTCAATCATTTTGCTACTATTTTTCCAGCATCAAAAAGGGGGAGCATTTGAGGGCAAAGTGTCTCAATACTTGATTATACTTGTTTTAATGATGTCAAAATATATATAGTTAGAAACATGTACTTTGGACGATATCATCGAGTCTCATATGCATCCGTTATTTTTCTAGTGTCAAGCATTTATCAAAAATATGTCTTAGTTCATATAGAAAAAGGACTATATACATTCTATGTGAGTTTGATCATGTTGGTCGAGTTAGATATTGTTGCGGTGAGAATCAGATGTCAAGCTATTGATTAACTTGAATCTTAATTCATTGAAATTCACCACCGAACTTCGATTTATCCAAAGGAAAGGTTAAATAAAGAAAAACCTTTTGCGCGATGTAACAACAACGCTAAAGATTCAGGGATTGGGGGTTGGTTATACCTAAGGTAGGTATTTCACATCCTAGACATCTGTAGTACTCTACAGGAACCTTTTGTGTGTGTGTATGCTAAGTTATATAAGTTATTTGCTAGGGTTATTGGGATTAGGGTTAGGGTAAGGTTGAGGTAAAAACCTAAGGATATTTCTATGTTTTCTAGCAAAGACATCGCATCTTATGCCTACGTATCCTAACTAGAATGGAATCAGAGCAACCGTAGTGTTAGTTCTTGATTGGCAGGAATTTTGGTAAGACTTGGTGATATCACAAGATGTCCTACAGGATGTTTTGATATATGTTCTTAACATACTGCAGGTGGTTATTTTTATTGTTGCAGGGTTTAGTTCATGATGTCAAGAATGATGTCCTGACATTTGTGAACAAAACATTTAGTGAGAATGTGTTGGTTTGACTGTTGCATTTTTGTGCAAATCTTTACGCTGTTGTGATTAGAGTTTTAGTGGTTCAAATATGCGTGGAAACATTCCTTATTCAAAAGAGTTTTTGGTGCATAATTCGTGGAGTAATTATGAAATCTTTAGTGCTTTTTCTGAAGAAAATCTTGAAGATTTGAAGAGTGATTTGATTTGATTTGATCAAATTTGTTTTTTGTTTATTTCTGTTGCGGTGGAAATAGGATCACAAACTATTAATTAGTTTGAATCGCAATTCAATTCACAACCGCTCTTTGATTTATCCGAAGGAAAAGGTCAAAAGAGGGAAAACCTATTTTTGCATCGTAAACACAATGCGGGGAAAGATCTAGGGTTCGGGGGTTGGTTAAATTTAGGGAAGGTATTAGCACCCTAAACTTCTGTAGTACTCTACAGGAACCTTTTGTTCAAATGTTTACTATTTGCTTTACTTATTTGCTTAAGGTATATATACAAAGGGATTAAAAGTGAGAAAATAAACCTAAGGGGTTAATTCTAAGTTTACTCGGCAAGACATCGCATCTTGTGCCTACGTATCCTTACGGGAGTGGAATCAGAGTAATCGTAGTTCCCCTCAAAAGGGAGGTTAGAGACTTCTTGACTATGGTCAAGGTCTCAAGGGGAATAAACATGTCTTAAGGACACGCTTACGCGGAGTGTAGAAACTCCAAATTTCTACGTTGAAATGTTATGTTGTAATTAGGGTTAAATTAGGGATTCCACGGCGGGAAACCCTAAAATGAGCACGGCGGCTCTTTGACCTAGTACTAGGGGTAAAATGGTAACTTTGTCTGCGGCGAGACATTTATGGAAAATTAGGGTTTGTAAGGGTGTAGTTTTGAGGTTTTGAGGTTGAGGACTATTGACACGGCGGTCAAACGGCTAGACCTAATTCCTTCGGAGGAGTGAAATTAATTATAAAGATGCGATGAAATTAAATATACATACAACGGCAGAAAATAAAGTGCGGAAAGATAAATGCGACAATTGTCTCGCAAAATTACATCCCATAAGCAGTTACAAATATGATAATTGAATATTTAAACTGAAAATAAAATCAATTGAACTTAGTCAGCTGCAAAAAACCAAAACAAACAGAGACTGTTATTATACGGGGTTAGACAAAAAATTAGACGGGAATGTTAGGAATTTAAGTAGAAAATTATAATTTTAATGAAACAAGAAAAAAGTTAGAAATTTGGATCTTAAAAATGAGGATGTTAGCGAAAAATTAATAAACAATAAAAATTGATATGCAATGAAGATGATGATAATATACAAGTGATAATGGAATATGAAATAGCAACGATGATGTTAGATTATGTACAAATATAAAAATAAATACAAAAATAAATAAATAAATATTAGTGAACAGGTTCATGGATAATCAATAATATTGTTAGGAATGAAGGATGAAAATTGGAATTGACGATAATTAGAAGTTAAGTGATGAATGTTTTGAGACGGTGAGAATTTAGGTAATTAGAAAAGAGTTAGAATGAAATTAGGTTTTTTTTGGGTGAAATTTAGAAAAGTTAGAGTTTTTAATGTGATTAAGAAAAAGAAAATAGATTAAAAGTTAGAATTAAAAGTTAGCAAAAAAATTAGAACTTCGAAATTTGGTTTTTAAAAAAAAGGTTAGAAAATAAAAATAAAAGTTTGAAAATAATTCAAAAAAAAGTTAATACTCTTGGAAAAAAACAAAAATAAGATTAGAAATTTTTTAAGAAAAGAAGAGTTAGTTACTTTTGATGAAGACTGTAAGAGTCTTTGATGCTTGCCGATCTCCTGTTTTGTTGCTCCTGAGGGTCCTTTTATACTTGATTTTTTTAAATCTTTTTCAATCTCAGATTTGATTTGAATATCTCAATCTTTTTCAATCTCTGATTTGATTTGAATGAATTTTTATGATGATTTCAGATTTGATTCAATGATGGTGATGTTGATATTTAGATCTGATTTTCTTATGATGATGATATGATATGATTGATTTGATTTTGCTCCATATGTGATTCATTGTGATTGGATTTGATAAAAAAAAATGTTGGGATTTAAATTTAAAAATGTTAGCAAAGAAAGTTAGAGTTTCAAGTTAAATAAAAATTAGAGTTTTAAGTTTAAAAAAAATGAGTTAGAATTTTAAAATAAAAAACATTTGAATGTTGATTTTAAAAAATGTTAGAATTATTTTAAAAACTGTTAGAATTTAATTTTAAAAGGAATTTAGAATTTTAATTTGAAAAAGGATGGTGTCAAAAAAGATTTAGATTTAATTTAAAAAAAAGGATAGATTTAATTTATAAAAAAAAGGTTAGATTTAATTTTTAAAATAGTTAGAAAAAAAGATTTAATTTTAAAAGAAGTTAAAGAAAAAAAAGATTTAATTTTAAAAAGAATTTAGAGAAAAAAAGATTTAACTTTATAAAAGTTAGAAAAAAGATTTAACTTTAAAAAGGAGTTAGAAAAAAGATTTAATTTTAAAAAGAAGTTAGAAAAAAATATTTAACTTTAAAAAAGTTAGAAAAAAAAGATTTAGCTTTAAAAAGGAGTTAGAAAAAAAATATTTAACTTTAAAAAGAAGTTAGAAAAAAATATTTAACTTTAAAAAAGTTAGAAAAAAAAGATTTAGCTTTAAAAAGGAGTTAGAAAAAAAATATTTAACTTTAAAAAGAAGTTAAATTTTTATTTTAAAAAAGGTATTAGAATTTGATTAAAAAAATGTGTTAGAAATTAATTTAAAAAAAGGTTATAAAAAAAAATTTACTCTTAAAGAAAAGAAAAAAAAAAGTTAAATTTTAATCTAAATCCTAAAAGTTAGTAAGAAGAGCTTAAAATGATTTAAATAAATAAACTAAATAGAAAAAAAAGTTAATAAAAAACATTAGTAAAGTTATAAAAAAAATTTAATTAAATTATTATTAGTTAAAAAAACAAGATTTTAAAAAAAAAGGTTAATTTATTAAGTTAATCAGAATTTAAAATAAAAATAAAAAAGAAAGGGTAAAATTTGGGGTATTACAGTTGCCCCTATTTAAATAACTACACCGGATGATTTGAGTGGTGGAGACTCAAGGAATCATGGTGGAGGGATTTAAATATAGATAACCGAAAATTTTACCCTTATATGTGGCGATATGCAATGCTATGGACCAAGCGAGAACAGACTAATGCAGACGATGCCATGAATATGATATGATGCGTATGCTGGAATGATGAATGCGAAAATGCTGACGAATACGATGACACAGGGACAGACGCTACGAGAAGAACACACTGGGGAAAACAACGCGCTGGGACACAGTACAACACTGGGGAACTCTAAAATGATGGTCAACTGGTGCGAACACGACCAATTGTGATTTTTAGAAAAGGAACGAGATTCTCAAATGGAGATGGCACCTGTGAGACGACCTCCACTGGGAATCTAAAAGTAAAACTGGATCACGTACGATTGCAAGATCGATCACAGAATGCTGGAGCATTGAGCAAAGAATAACATCCAAGCTTCTGTAACCTATCCCTCGTGACAAGATCAAACGGACTTTTCAGAACTCCGTAGCAAATATACAGGGTAAAGACCGACTGTATGCCAAAATAAATGGACGTTAGGAATAAGGTTCTTAAATGGAGAGGGCACTTATGAGATGACCTCCATTTGGGAATGTTTAATAATAACAGGATCTACACGGCTTGCAAGATCGATTACAGACTGCTGGAGCATTGAGTAAAGAATAACATCCAAGCTTCTATAAACTATCCTTCGTGATGGGATCGAATGGACTTTTCGGAAATCCGTATCAAATATACAGGGTAAAGACCGGCTGTATGCCAAAGTAAATGGACTTTGATGGGAAATGCCCTGATAAGCTTCTCGAGGGAGAGCTGTCACTTATCGTTGGAAGGGACTTATGTGCAAAAATGGATAAGCACTCAAATAAAGAGGCTGCTGCTTATCTGATATATAAATCTTCTCATATTTAAGGTCGGTACCTGGAATACGATTCTGATTCTTCTCTTACTGAAGGATAAATAAACTTCTTCATGCTTCAAGATCGTGCTCTCCTGAACATGAAAAGGGTAAACTGAACTTCCTCATACTTCAGAATCGTGCTCTCCTGAATATGATTCGGCTCTTTCGGGTAAATGAAATTCTTCATACTTCAGAATCGTGCTCTCCTGAATATGAAAAGGCTAACTGAACTTCCTCATACTTCAGAATCGTGCTCTCCTGAATATGATTCGGCTCTTTCTTGTAAATGAAATTCTTCATACTTCAGAATCGTGCTCTCCTGAATATGAAAAGGGCTAATTGAACTTCCTCATAACTCAGAATCGTGCTCTCCTGAATATGATTCGGCTCTTTCTTGTAAATGAAATTCTTCGTACTTCAGAATCGTGCTCTCCTGAATATGAAAAGGGCTAATTGAACTTCCTCATAACTCATAATCGTGCTCTCCTGAATATGATTCCGCTCAAACCTCCCCGTACTTCAAGATCGTGCTCTCCTGAATACGATTTGGTTTCTTCTTTTACTAAAGGGTAAATGAGCTTCTTCATAATTCAGAATCGTGCTCTCCTGAATATGATTCCGCTCAAACCTCCCCGTATTTCAAGATCGTGCTCTCCTGAATACGATTTGGTTCAAACCTTCCCATACTTCAAGACGACAGGTAAATGGAAGCCCAACTGCTCCATGGAGATGGCCATTTGCTGCGAGTCATAACGAAGATAGGATCGGTTTCTTAGGTGAGAAATGTTATATACCAATGTTGTAAGATGTAAAGTGTTGTAAAGTGTTGTAAATGTAGGATTGTAAAGTGTTGTACCGATGTTTTTCCAGGCGTGAACTGGCGTGTATCTGTAAATGATTGTAGTTGAAGATAGTGCAAAATAAATGCACGTCCGGGTACAGTGATAAACTTCTCGGGCGAAAACAGTCGCGTATCTGTCATGATATGGTGAAAATCTTTAGATGGTGCAAAATAAATGCACGTCCGGTTGGGCTCGACGACCGACAATACTGAGATTCAATCTAGGATCGAGCTAGAAAGAAGACTGGTAATCAAGACTCCATCGAGGGAATGATCTCGAAGGGTAAATATCTTATCCTGGTAAGGAAAGATAGCTGAAGTAACCGTCATCCACGAGGATCGAGCTCCATGGGGAAACTGGAAACACATATGTATTTTATGCTTAGGGCTGACAATCTATTTGGAGAGAATGGACAAACCCCAGTTACTCGGCGGTAACGACCAATGATGGAGACACAATGAACCTGTGCATGTTAACGCGTATGTTAATGAATATGTTAATATGAATGTATATTGATGTCTATGTATGTGAATATGCAGGATGTTATGAAATGAGTATGTAATGAGTATGTAATGAATATGTAATGAATATGTAATGAAATAGGCATGTGATGCTTATGCCCTTGCGTATGCTGAAGAAACAGACTAGAGATGGGACGAGAGATGAAATAAACATCTCGACGGAAATACCCTGCGTTCTCTGCAACCAATACGTCAATCATGGGAGGGAATGGTAGGACCAAATCTGGTTTCAAAATTCTGAATTCTCTGGGGAGAAAGTAAATCGCTTGGGTGCACAGTATCACGTCTTCTCATGGGGAGAGGAAAACCTGAAGGACACTTTCGAGTTACCCAAGAAAAGGTTGTCAGCTTATAGTCTCTCTGGGGACTGTGATGAGGCAATAGTTTAGGAGCCTGTTGCAACACTGAGATTTACTGGGGTATGAAGGCCGCTGTGAGTAAAATCCATCGGGTGCATGAAGAAAAGTTGTGAAACCACATGGTTTTGATCTTGAAGGATCCTATAGTAGTCGCCATTTGTTTCTTAAAAACACGGTGCCCCAGGATACTTGCGTTGTGAGGTATGGTCATCTCAAGAGGATTTTATAGAGAACACGGAGTCTGGTTGCCCCACTGTTTTCAAACTCTTTGAGAGATTCGTCAGGTCTTGACGTAACTGGCACAAATTAATCGTGTTACGACGAAATCTTTGAGAAATAGCTTTTAAGAACGTCAGACTCGCGTTGGTAAGCGAACTGGGGAATTGCCTGCCCCTGTTTAGCAGGATATTCAAGTTCTAAGGGTTATGTCCATATGTAGATCTCTAAGATATCAAGCAGAGTCGTCATGCCTGAAATGCCTATCCTGAGCTTGTCAATGCACACATATATTTGTCTTGAATTTTTGTTTTGAAAAAGATATCGCAATAACTTGTGACCGAAATCACTAGTCGGGATATAAGTTTTAATTATAATGCCAACATGAATTTTTTCTGAGCATAGCTCGTAGGAGTCAGGAAACGTGATCTTGTCGAGTATGCTTTCAACCGAAGTCCTACTTCAATTAGGTCTTTTAAAGGTTGTATCGTGGCTCGGTTCACGGTTTAAGAAACAAAAGAATAAAGGCTCAAAGTTATATTTGTACCCACCCATTCTTCGTGATGTTCTCCAATCCTAATTCAGTTAATCGGATACGAACGCTCATATCTCAAGCGGATTTGCTATGGTCGAGAACTTATCAAGGCTTTGGACATGGCAGTCACTCACCTATTTCTAATGGCAATTGGTCACACGATTTTGTTCTTTACTAGGGATTATTTATTGTACCCTCTTGTTTTGCTTTTATTCTCTAACTTTTGCCTGGACAACGTCTTTTGATCTGACTTTGGAGTCCAGCGGGATGCCCCAGTTTTGCCTAAGTCTCCTTCATAGGTTTTGACTTAGCGAGCTCTTATTTTTTTTGAATATTCTTTTATGCACAAGTCGTGTAAATCTTTTGAAAGGCTCGTGACTGCCCCACTCCTTAGATAACCGAGGGATAGTCATTGTATTGGACTTCTTAAGATGCTAAGGATAAATTCTCGAAGGTTTGCTCTTCCTTTTTGAGAGTCTAAGCGCTCGATCGGCTTAACTGAAACCTACCCTGCCCCAGGTTAGGATGAGGGTTCTAAAAAAAGAAAACTCCTACTTCAAGGCTCAAAGGGTTGACTAGGGATTAACATCCTTATATCTCCAGTGTTTGGGATTTGAAACAATGCCTTACATCATCAGCGGGTTTCAATCGAAAGCATACGACAAGAAATCTGACGTTTTGGGTTCGTCATCCTCCCCCAAATCTCCATCAGAACAAGAGATCGGGTAAAGTTGGCAATATGATTTATGAAAACGTTTTTTTGAATGAGTGAAACGAATGGATTTATTCAAGACAAACATATGCGTTGCATTAATTAATCAAAGATAAACAAGTTCGTACATGCTAAATATGCTTAATCAAAGAGAAATGCATATAAATAAACAAATGAACTGTCGGAAAAATCCTTCTAAATGTTTATGGAATCTTGCATTCAAGAGTAACAGTTTCCTTTGGCGGAGCCTCAATGGAAAGGACGTCTGGTTCATGATCACTGCGAGTCATTATGACTTGCCCCAGTTATGCTGGTCACATCTTCAACAGTTTTCAGTCGTTGCTTCAAAATAACTTTCTCAGATTCTTTGTTGATCCCGGTCATATCATCTTGAGGGTTACTGAAATGAAGCGAGCTAGGTCTTTGAATAATTACTGGATTCGGCTGATTTGCTGAGGGGACAACATACTTTGCAGATTTTAAGCTTGACAAGCGGGGAACCCCGAGGGGAGTTTCGATCTTCGGCTGAGCATCGCTAAAAGACAACTTCTTCGTTTCTAGCAAATTTCTGACAAAGTTCTTAAGAGCGTAGAAATTCTCTAAATCATGACCGGGCGCACCCTCATGAAATAAACAATGAGCGGCAACGTTGTAACCTGCAGGTAACGGATTAGGCGGAGGACCCAAAGCACGGGTGGTAATCAGACCTTGTTGTACCAAATGGGAGTATAACTCAGTGAAAGTTATCGGAATTGGAGGACAAGGCTTATACTGCCTCTTACGGGGATAAGGAACCTGATCCTGTGATTGCTGGTGAACAGGAGCGTTGGGCACTCGTTGACTGTCGACAGGAACTTGCATAGGCGAATAACCGGAAGGTTGTTGATAAACTGGTGCCTGATATACCAGAGCTGACTGTACAGGCTGGCATGCAGGAAACTGCTGATCGAAAGGAGGTGCAACAGTAGCTACATAGGGTTGTTGAACATATAGAAACAGATAACCTGGAACATAACCCCGCTGATATTGTAAAGGTTGAGGAGTAACCTTTTTGCGGTTCTTTGAACGTGTAGGTCCTTTACCATGGTCGGATTTAGGAGTTTTGCACTTTGGAGGGGTAGCTCGTCGAACTGGTCGAGCACTGGGAGGCACCAAACCGGATTGAAGACCGTGAGGAGGTACATTCTCGACAGTAATAGCTGGTTGAGGTTCCATAACGGTATTAGTAGTCCCAGAAACAACAGTAGACTGAGCATCCACCTTCACACTAAGAGCTCATAACATCTCCAAAATCTGCCCTACACTTCCTCGAAGATCTTCGAATTCATGGCTGACACGGTTGATCTCTTGGTTTTGATCTTCCATTCTTTTGAAGGGTCGTATTGATGCAGAGAACTCAGGGTGACAAAACTGGAGGGTGAGAGAACCGAGTGTGAGAAATCGGGAGACACATGCAATGCAAAAGTATGATGCTAAAATGTGAATGCAAGTGAAGATTTCATGGAATTCAAACATTTACGAATGTCGTGGGGCACCAAGGAAATCTTTTTCTTGTTTTTTCATTTTATTTTTTTATTTATGGTATCCCGCGATATCCATAAATGATATTTGAATTCCATGAAATACAATGCAATGAGATGCTTTATGGATGCAATGCATGAAAACACACAAAGTCCTAGGTTAAAGGAACGTGAGCGGAGTCAAGGTCTACCCATCCCAAAAGGAGTGTACTATAGGTTAATTGTACCTGCCGAACAAGGTTCTACAAAGTGCCCAAAGTCATCAGCCCATCTTTCGGATATTATCAACCTTCCGACTGACTCGGGGGTGAATAATATTCTCAAGAGAACCTCTTTTGAGTGTAGTATCGCATAGCAGCCGTTGTAGGATTACTCCCACATAGCTCCCGCACTACGTCCTAAATAAGGCCAAGGTGGTGTTAAGGTACTACGGTCCTCAATATCACAGACTCCAATCGACCATGGAAAAAGTTTTCACGATTACTCGTTCAACCGAACCATTTTCGAAAAGGTCTCAACTGAGCGGTGATTCTCGAATCAGCTTGGTCGGGATTCAACTCCCTATAAGCCTCATCGAATATATCCCCATCCTATAATAATGTCACTAGTCCGGGCGTAGGACTTATCTCACAACACAAGGAACAGTCCCCCAGCCAAAGTACAATATATACATGCAAATGAATAGCAAAGCAAATGGTAATAAATATGAACAAATTAGGGATAACCCTCAAAAGTTTAGATTCCCCAGTGAAGTCGCCATTTTCTGTTGCGGTGGAAATAGGATCACAAACTATTAATTAGTTTGAATCGCAATTCAATTCACAACCGCTCTTTGATTTATCCGAAGGAAAAGGTCAAAAGAGGGAAAACCTATTTTTGCATCGTAAACACAATGCGGGGAAAGATCTAGGGTTCGGGGGTTGGTTAAATTTAGGGAAGGTATTAGCACCCTAAACTTCTGTAGTACTCTACAGGAACCTTTTGTTCAAATGTTTACTATTTGCTTTACTTATTTGCTTAAGGTATATATACAAAGGGATTAAAAGTGAGAAAATAAACCTAAGGGGTTAATTCTAAGTTTACTCGGCAAGACATCGCATCTTGTGCCTACGTATCCTTACGGGAGTGGAATCAGAGTAATCGTAGTTCCCCTCAAAAGGGAGGTTAGAGACTTCTTGACTATGGTCAAGGTCTCAAGGGGAATAAATATGTCTTAAGGACACGCTTACGCGGAGTGTAGAAACTCCAAATTTCTACGTTGAAATGTTATGTTGTAATTAGGGTTAAATTAGGGATTCCACGGCGGGAAACCCTAAAATGAGCACGGCGGCTCTTTGACCTAGTACTAGGGGTAAAATGGTAACTTTGTCTGCGGCGAGACATTTATGGAAAATTAGGGTTTGTAAGGGTGTAGTTTTGAGGTTTTGAGGTTGAGGACTATTGACACGGCGGTCAAACGGCTAGACCTAATTCCTTCGGAGGAGTGAAATTAATTATAAAGATGCGATGAAATTAAATATACATACAACGGCAGAAAATAAAGTGCGGAAAGATAAATGCGACAATTGTCTCGCAAAATTACATCCCATAAGCAGTTACAAATATGATAATTGAATATTTAAACTGAAAATAAAATCAATTGAACTTAGTCAGCTGCAAAAAACCAAAACAAACAGAGACTGTTATTATACGGGGTTAGACAAAAAATTAGACGGGAATGTTAGGAATTTAAGTAGAAAATTATAATTTTAATGAAACAAGAAAAAAGTTAGAAATTTGGATCTTAAAAATGAGGATGTTAGCGAAAAATTAATAAACAATAAAAATTGATATGCAATGAAGATGATGATAATATACAAGTGATAATGGAATATGAAATAGCAACGATGATGTCAGATTATGTACAAATATAAAAATAAATACAAAAATAAATAAATAAATATTAGTGAACAGGTTCATGGATAATCAATAATATTGTTAGGAATGAAGGATGAAAATTGGAATTGACGATAATTAGAAGTTAAGTGATGAATGTTTTGAGACGGTGAGAATTTAGGTAATTAGAAAAGAGTTAGAATGAAATTAGGTTTTTTTTGGGTGAAATTTAGAAAAGTTAGAGTTTTTAATGTGATTAAGAAAAAGAAAATAGATTAAAAGTTAGAATTAAAAGTTAGCAAAAAAATTAGAACTTCGAAATTTGGTTTTTAAAAAAAAGGTTAGAAAATAAAAATAAAAGTTTGAAAATAATTCAAAAAAAAAGTTAATACTCTTGGAAAAAAACAAAAATAAGATTAGAATTTTTTTAAGAAAAGAAGAGTTAGTTACTTTTGATGAAGACTGTAAGAGTCTTTGATGCTTGCCGATCTCCTGTTTTGTTGCTCCTGAGGGTCCTTTTATACTTGATTTTTTTAAATCTTTTTCAATCTCAGATTTGATTTGAATATCTCAATCTTTTTCAATCTCTGATTTGATTTGAATGAATTTTTATGATGATTTCAGATTTGATTCAATGATGGTGATGTTGATATTTAGATCTGATTTTCTTATGATGATGATATGATATGATTGATTTGATTTTGCTCCATATGTGATTCATTGTGATTGGATTTGATAAAAAAAAATGTTGGGATTTAAATTTAAAAATGTTAGCAAAGAAAGTTAGAGTTTCAAGTTAAATAAAAATTAGAGTTTTAAGTTTAAAAAAAATGAGTTAGAATTTTAAAATAAAAAACATTTGAATGTTGATTTTAAAAAATGTTAGAATTATTTTAAAAACTGTTAGAATTTAATTTTAAAAGGAATTTAGAATTTTAATTTGAAAAAGGATGGTGTCAAAAAAGATTTAGATTTAATTTAAAAAAAAGGATAGATTTAATTTATAAAAAAAAGGTTAGATTTAATTTTTAAAATAGTTAGAAAAAAAGATTTAATTTTAAAAGAAGTTAAAGAAAAAAAAAGATTTAATTTTAAAAAGAATTTAGAGAAAAAAAGATTTAACTTTATAAAAGTTAGAAAAAAGATTTAACTTTAAAAAGGAGTTAGAAAAAAGATTTAATTTTAAAAAGAAGTTAGAAAAAAATATTTAACTTTAAAAAAGTTAGAAAAAAAAGATTTAGCTTTAAAAAGGAGTTAGAAAAAAAATATTTAACTTTAAAAAGAAGTTAGAAAAAAATATTTAACTTTAAAAAAGTTAGAAAAAAAAGATTTAGCTTTAAAAAGGAGTTAGAAAAAAAATATTTAACTTTAAAAAGAAGTTAGATTTTTATTTTAAAAAAGGTATTAGAATTTGATTAAAAAAATGTGTTAGAAATTAATTTAAAAAAAGGTTATAAAAAAAAAATTTACTCTTAAAGAAAAGAAAAAAAAAAGTTAAATTTTAATCTAAATCCTAAAAGTTAGTAAGAAGAGCTTAAAATGATTTAAATAAATAAACTAAATAGAAAAAAAAGTTAATAAAAAACATTAGTAAAGTTATAAAAAAAATTTAATTAAATTATTATTAGTTAAAAAAACAAGATTTTAAAAAAAAAGGTTAATTTATTAAGTTAATCAGAATTTAAAATAAAAATAAAAAAGAAAGGGTAAAATTTGGGGTATTACAATTTCCTTGATGTTAATTATGAAAAGATTTGAAGAATTATCTGATTTGATTTTATCAAATCAGAGGTAGTTTTTGCTAAAGCCCAAGCACGTCCAAAGTGATACTATATAAAGATTTCACAATCCTATTTTTGAAGGTTAGAGAAGCTAGGGTTAAGTTAGTGCATTGCGTAAGGTATAAGCTTTTAGCTTCGTGTGTTTGTGTTATTTGTGAGCCATTCACTCATCATGTTGAGTGTATTATTCTTGATTGAAGCTATTAAGCAAGATCAAATATTGTCTTTGAAGAGTTTCTTCTACATTTTATTCATCTATTGTTATCACTGCTGTGATTGAGGGGGAGTGAGAGGTGTCTCATATCTAAGGTATTTTAGATAGAAATTGCAAGGGTGGAGATTAGGTGCGAAGATTGTAAACTAGAGAGAGTTTACTGTGTATCTTCAAACTAATTCTATTTAGTGAATTTCCTTCCTGGCTTGGCAGCCCCCAGATGCAGGTGTTTTTACACTGAACTGGGTTAACAATTGCTTGTGTCTATTTACTATTGTTAACAACCTTTTTATCTTGTTCATATATTGGTGATTATTTAGATATTAGTGTCGTGACATCTCCTTTGAAATCTCATATCTGATACCAGAATTTCAATTGGTATCAGAGCAGACATCCTGATTTGGTTCTGGGTGAGATCTAGGGTGATACTTTCTGGTACTATGGACAAAGAAGGAGGATTTGTGAATAGACCACCTATTCTGGATGGGGGAAATTACGATTATTGGAAACCTCGCATGGTTGCCTTCTTAAAATCGTTGGATAGTAAGGCCTGGAAAGCTTTTATAAAAGGATGGGAACACCCTGTGACTGTTGGGAAAGATGGAAAAGCTACATCTAACTTGAAGCCTGAGGAAGAATGGACTAAGGAAGAGGATGAATTGGCTCTTGGTAGCTCCAAAGCCTTGAGTGCCTTGTTCAATGGAATTGATAGAAATATATTCAGATTGGTGAACAATTGTGAAGTTGCTAAAGATGCCTGGGAGATACTCAAAACTACTCATGAAGGTACTTCTAAGGTAAAGATGTCAAGACTTCAATTGCTAACTACAAAATTTTAAAACCTAAGGATGAAAGATGATGAAAGCATACATGATTTTCATATGAATATTTTGAAATAGCCAATGCTTCAAGTGCCCTAGGTGAAAAGATGTCAGAAGAAAAGCTGATAAGAAAGATTCTCAGGTCTCTTCCCAAGGGATTTGATATGAAAGTAAATTCCATAGGAGAAGCTCAAGACATTTGCAAGATGAGGGTTGATGAACTTATTGGATCTCTTTTAACCTTTGAAGTGGGGATAAGTGACAAATCTGATAAGAAAAAGAGCATAACCTTTATGTCAAATACTAAAAATGGAGAGGATGAACCTAATGGGTATACTAATGAAAGCTTGTCCAATGCCATAGTGCTTCTTGGAAGACAGTTTAACAAGGTAGTGAAGAAGATGGATATGAAGTCAAGACCAAATGTCAAGAACAACTCTTATTACATCAGTAAGTCTAATGATGCAGGTAGAAGAACCAGGTCTGAAGAAAAATTCACCGAAAGCAAAGGGATTCAGTGCCATGGATGTGAAGGATTTGGTCACATTAGAGCTGAGTGCCCTACCTATCTCAAGAAACAAAAGAAAAGCCTTGCTGTCTCTTGGACTGATGAGGATTCTGATAGTGATGTTAAAGAAGAGTCTGTTAAACATGTGACTGCTTTGACTGGAAGATACTATTCTGATGACTCCAGTGATGATGAATTAACATTTGAAGAACTTGCAGCTTCCTACAAAGAGTTGTGTCTTAGAAGTGAAGAAGTATGTCATCAAGGAGAAAAACAGAAGAAACTCATAATCAAACTGAAGGCTGAGAAGGAAGAACATCTTAAAACTATCACTGAATTGAATGAGGAAGTTTCTCAGCTGACTTCCCAACTTGATCAAATGGGAAAGTCTGTTAGAATGCTGAACAGTGGTACTAACACCCTGGACGAAATCCTTCAAGCTGGAAAAAGGGCAGGAGACAAGACATGGTTAGGGTTTGATGAAGAAAAGAAACCATCTTCAGACTGTAATCCATCTTCACACCTCAATCCTTCTGGATCTAAGCGAAAGATTTCACATCAGATGTCTCAACATCATGACAGTGGACAACCCAACCACCCAAGAGGAAGATTCCAAAGATGGAAATGTCATTACTGTGGACGTTTTGGTCATATAAATCCTTTCTGCTTCAGACTGCATGGATATCCTAAACCTATTCCTCAAACTAGACCCAATCACAACATTCATTCTTCTAGGAAGCAATGGGTTCCTAAAGCTACTACTACAAAGCAATGGGTTCCTAAAGCTGCCGCTACAAGCTTGATAGCTCATATGTCCCTCAAAGTCTAAGCTAAGCAAGATTGGTACATTGACAGTGGGTGCTCCATACACATGACAGGGATTAAAACTCTCTTAGTAGACATAAAATCCCACTCTACTAGCTATGTGACTTTTGGTGATGGAGCCAAGGGTGAAATCAAGGGAGTTGGAAAATTGAACTACTAAGGAGCTCCTGACCTTGACAATGTGTTGGTGGTTAAAGGATTAACTGCTAACGTAATTGGCATTAGTCAACTGTGTGATCAAGGACTCAGTGTCAACTTCACTAAATTTGAACGCTTGGTTACAAATGAAAAAGGACAAGTGATCATGAAGGGAGTCAGATCTAAGGACAACTGCTACCTATGGGTTTCTCAGAACTCTAAATATGTTCTAGCCAAAGAAGATGAAGTGAAATTATGGCACCAGAAACTTGGTCATCTACATCTAAAAGGAATGAAGAAGATCATCTCTATGGAAGCTGTCAGAGGAATTCCTAAGCTAAAGATTGAAGAAGGAAAAATCAGCGGTGAATGCCAAATAGGAAAGCAAACGAGGATGTCACAACAAAAGATCAAACATCTCACTACTTCAAAAGTGTTGGAACTTCTCCACATGGACTTAATAGGACCTATGCAGGTGGAGAGCCTTGGTGGGAAGAAGTATGCCTATGTGGTGGTGGATGACTTTTCAAGATACACTTGGGTGAATTTTATAAGAGAAAAATCTGAAGTGTTTGATGTGTTCCAAGATCTCTATCAAAAGATTCAAAGAGAAAAGGAGAGCAAGGTTGTTATAATCAGGAGTGATCATGGGAAGGAATTTGAAAATTAAAAATTTGTTGAATTCTGTTCATCTGAGGGGATTAGCCATGAATTCTCTTCTCCCTTTACTCCACAGAAAAATGGAGTTGTGGAAAGAAAGAATAGAACTATCTAAGAATTTGCTAGAGCTATGATCCATGCAAAGAATTTTCCTTACCACTTCTGGGCTGAAGCTATGAACACTGCCTGCTATATTCATAATAGAGTGACTTTGAGAATAGGAACCATGACCACCTTGTATGAAATATGGAAGGGAAGAAAACCTACTGTCAAATGCTTCCATGTGTTTGGAAGCAAATGCTACATACTTGCAGATCGTGACCAAAGAAGAAAGATGGATCCAAAGAGTGATGAAGGAATATTCTTGGGTTATTCTACTAATAACAGAGCCTATAGAGTATTCAATTCCAGAACTAAAACTATAATGGAGTCCATCAATGTTGTTGTTGATGATGTGAATAAGGAGACTGATGTCCCAGAAGATGTTGAAACATCCCTTGATACCTCAACAGATCCTGCAAACAAAGACACTGATCCCAATCCTGCCAATACTGAACCTGAACCTATTAACAAAGGACCCTTTATCAGAATTCAGAAAGACCATCCTATGGATCTCATCATAGGTGATCTAAATAAGGGGGTTACTACTAGATCCAGAGAAGTTATTTCAAGCTCTTGTTTTGTGTCTAAGATTGAGCCAAAAATATCAAGGAAGCATTAACTGATGAATTCTGGATAAATGCCATGCAAGAAGAGCTAGGGCAATTCAAGAGAAATGAATTATGGGATCTTGTACCAAGGCCTGAAGGAACAAATGTGATTGGAACTAAATTGGTTTACAAGAATAAGTCTGATGAAAAGGGAGTGGTCACTAGGAACAAAGCCAGACTGGTTGCACAGAGATACACTCAGATTGAAGGGGTTGACTTTGATGAAAATTTTTCTCCTGTAGCTCGCCTTGAATCTATCAGATTGCTTTTGGGAGTTGCCTGCATTCTGAAAATTAAGCTACTTCAGATGGATGTTAAGATTACCTTTTTTATAAATGGTTACCTAAATGAGGAAGTCTATATGGAACAACCTAAGGGATTCATTGATCTAACTTTTCTAAATCATGTTTTTAAGTTGAAGAAAGCTCTGTATGGGCTGAAGCAAGCTCCTAAAGCATGGTATGAAAGACTAACAGAGTTTCTAGTTGATAATGGAAAAAGAAAAGGTGGCATAGGTAAGACATTGTTTATCAAGGAAGAAGGAGGAAAACTCATGATTGCTCAAATATATGATGATGATATTATGTTTGTTGGGATGTCTGATGAGATGGTTCAACATTTTGTCCAGCAAATGCAGTCAGAATTTGAAATGAGCCTTGTTGGGGAATTAACTTATTTTCTTGGGTTGCAAGTCAAACAGATGGAAGAGTCTATATTCTTATCTCAGAGTAATTGTGGAAGAAATATAATTAAGAAGTTTGGAATGGAAAATGCCAACCACAAGAGAACACGTGCACCTACCCATCTTAAGTTGTCTAAAGATGAAAAGGGTGTTAATATGGATCAAAGTATTTATAGAACCATGATAGGAAGCTTTTTATACCTTACAGCAAGCAGGCCTGACATTGCCTTTGTTGTGGGTGTTTGTGCTAGATATCAAGCTGAACCTAAAGTGAGTTACATCAATCAAGTCAAGAGGATTTTGAAATATATTAATGGAACATGTGAGTATGGGATGTTGTACACTCATGGATCTAGTTTTGTGTTGTCTGGATATTATGATGTTGATTGGGCTGGAAGTGCTGATGATAGGAAAAGCACATCAGGAGGTTACTTCTTTTTGGGGAATAATCTCATATCTTGGTTCAGCAAGAAGCAAAATTGTGTTTCTCTATCTACTGCAGAAGCTGAATATATAGCTGCTGGGAGTAGTTGTTCTCAACTGGTGCGGATGAAGCAAATGCTGACTGAGTATAGTGTCACACAAGATGTCATTACATTATATTATGACAACCTAAGTGCTATAAGCATATCCAAAAACCCTATTCAACACAGCATAACCAAGCTGTTGCACCCCAAAATTTGACCAACAATTATTTATTCATTGAGTATTTGAAAATGGATACCTTCATCAGAAAGTTCAAGAGATCCTCAGAGGAGTGGGTTGAAACCAGGGTTGTGTGCTTCATAGCTTGAGAGTTGTGGGTGCCCCTCAGATGATTCTGGGACTTTGAGAATGAACTTGATGTTTTGAGAAAGCCTATGAGATGTCTTGATAGCCATCATGAAGCCCAGAGAGGTCATTAGGCAAGAATTCAGAAGATTCAACCATGATTGGTAGAATTAGGGTTTTGACTGGGTCAACCCTAGATCAGCTGAAGATTTGGAGAAGGTTGAGACCTAATCAAAGGGCCATGAGATCATGGAATGATGTATGGATATGTTATAAAGATGATTCCTAGGCCAACTCATCATGATTGAGGAGTTGGAGAAGTTTTGAGTTAGGGTTTCTGAGGATTGGCAGTGAAAAAACCCTAATTTGATCCCTATTTTCCATGCAGTTTTAGCTCTAGATGTGATTGATATCTCATCTTCCCCACAACATGAATGTTGTAGAGCTTGTTCTTAGCTTTAATTTGAGTGGTGGAAGTCCTTGATAGGAGTTACAGAGCTCAAGTTATGGTTTTGACAAATTACAGGTCAGCTGAGGTGTGTGAATCTGGGTCCTTGAAAGTCACCCAACTTGCAGACAACTTTTGCCCTAGTAGGATGATTCCTATGATCTCTTGGTCAACATGAATGTTTAAGGGCATCTTCTTAGCTTTAATTTGAGTGGTAGAAGTCCTTGATAGGATTTATGGAACTCAACTTATGGTTTGAACAAGACAAGGGTATTTTGGTCATTTGTCAGTTATAGGTCATTTTAGCCAATGCCTAAAACTCCTATTTCCAAGCCTCAAATGGAAAAACTCAAAACATGAAAGTTGTTCAAAATGTGATTTTAAGTCTAGAAAGAAGGTCACAAATTGTTTTAAAAGCTCATAGCATGAAGTTGCATGATTGGTCAAATTTGAACTAAAAATGGCATATAAGTTTGAAAAGTTGAATTTGAAAATTGGTTTGGAGGATCTAGGAATCCAAAATAGGTCATCCAATATATCATTTTGATTGGAAACATCATTTTGAGAACTTTGGTTCGAATAGATTTTTCATTTGAGGCCTAAAAAAGGGACTTTCTTTGTAAATCTATTACTTGCATTATAAGGCAATGTTGAAAAACCTTACACAAGCCAAATGTAAGGGCTGATTTCCTTCATACACACTTAATATCTCATGTAAAGACATATTCAAGGGATTTTGGCAAGGTATGAAAGAAGATATCATGATATTTCAAGTTCTCATGTGGTGATATTTTCAACACTTTCTAGATGATTCTAGAATGATCTAGTTGTTTCCATCCATCATTATAAAAAGAGTGAAGCACAAGGGAGAAAAGGTTGGTGATAGCAAGAGGATTCAGAGGGGAAAGAAAGAGAGAGGCAGCCATTGAAGAGGTTTCTTCAAAGTGAAGCAATTCTGATTTTCTTCCATTGTAGATCTTCCCCTTCATCACAAGTGCAAACAGAAGGCTATTGATCATCCAAGGACCATTTGGAGGAAGTTTCAAGGCCTGAAAGCAGCCACACGAGTCTCCACCATAACCTCTTGACAGGTTCTTTCTCATCACCATTCTCTTCAGTTATGTAGTTTTAATTAGCTTTATAGGTCTAGAACTGGTGCATTAGGTTAAATGATGAAGTTCTGAGAGTTAGAGCCCGATCCATGGTAGTTGATGGCAGGGTCAAGAAAATTTGATCTCCAAGAATTAGCTGGTTTGTGAGTTTCAGTTAGCAAGAACTAGCTTAGAATGGTTAGGGTATCGTGTAGAATAACTGTAGGCTATTGGATTCAAGGATTATGGAAGGTTGACATCAGGTGCATATGGTGGAACTTTGATCTTGCAAGCTTCTGTTGGGATTATCTAGAGAGAATCAGGAAAAAGTATGCGTATAGTCTTGTTCCTCTTGATTAGTAGAGTCGTTTTCGTTTTGGAATCGTGGCATTTCATCCACTGAGCAGAGAGAACGAAGAGAGGAAAGGTCTGTGCATGAAAGGGGGTCTCATGAAACCCTAGGTGGCTGAAGGTAGGAGATGAAATCTCCACCGTTGGAGTGTTTTGAAATGTTAGACTTTGTCATTCAATCGCACGGTCCTCATTCGCCCAGAAAACGGAGGGAATTTTCAAAAACCAAAACGCAGCCGTTTGGTTTAGTGACTGATCCTGGGCCCAGCTGTTCTATTCGCACCCCCCACGCGCGTTGGCCCAATTGAAATGAACTGCATCCACTTCTATTCTCACCCCCTCTCTCCTTCTCTTGTATTATTTTATTTTTCAAATTTCTTCACATTTCATTAATTTTCTAAAAATCATAACTAAATGAAAAAATATTATTTTTAACTCATTCCTTTTTTAACATTTTCATTGAAATGTCTAGAAAATTAAAAAATATAAAAATTGCATTTTATATTTTAATTGGTATTTTTTGCATATTTTACAAATAAATGCACTTTTTTAACCATTCATTTCATACATGGATTTGTATATTTTTGTTCATGCATTTAGAAATAGATTTTTTGCCCATTCTTTTTTGTGGTGATTCATATTGCATTGTAGTATTCTCTGGATTTATTACTAGATTTGTGGATTAAAATTTGATGTATTTTGATTGTTAGACATGTAGGTGCTCTAATTAGGGTTTTAGGTTGTGTACTTGAACTTCAACATTTTATTTTTGGGGTTTTTAGGACAAATTAGTGTATGGGGAATATATGGGTTAAGGGTAAGTATGCATAGAATCCCCTAGAATTGTACTAGAATATTGTATGGTGTTTTAGTATTTTTCATTGATTTTTGAATGTATGGATAGTATGTGTGTTGCTTAAAGGCATAAGTTGTATTGTTGTGTTTTCTTTCCTTCTCCTTTGAGTGTGTGAGCTTGGAAGATTGAATTGAAGACCTTGTGGATCATCATTGAAGCTTTGAAGACCTTGCAGAGGAGTTTAGCATAGCTTTTGTTGTTTTGTTTATAGGTTTATAGGTGCATAGGCAGAGCCCTAGATAGAATACTTTGTTCAATAAACAAGGAGTGTCTTGTTCACCTCCTTCCTTCTCTATGACACAGAGTCCCTTAAGGGTATTCACCTCTCTCCTTTGGAGGGATTAGTGACCTTGCCCCATAAGGTAGAACTTTGAGAGAGCCTGTCCTTTGATGTTAAGTTCTCAATGGCATCCTTTGGAAGTCAGTGAGCACTGTAACATCCTCACCTCATCTTGTTGACTGAATCTTGTTTGCTGGAGCATTGGAGCCATTGAAGATAGAAGCTGAAGCCTTGAAGAGGATGATTCCTTGAAGATTACTGAAGTCTGAAGACTCTGTGAAGATCAAGTTGATGCCTGAAGATCCCTGAAGATAGTGAAGCCTGAAGGTAGAGCTGATCAAAGGAGCTGAAGCTCAAGGGAGAAGATGAGTTGATACTCATGTTGTAGGGTTGATACCTGGAAAGCAAGTGATCTCTGAAGTCTGAAGACTGGGTTGCTGCTGGAGGAGCTGAGGCTTTCTTCTGTTTTCTTTGATGTATTGTGTGTTTTGTCTGATTTGTCTGCTGCATTAGACTAAGTACATTTAGAATAAGTTCAGTCTAAGAGCATGAGTGCATCTGATTGTATTGTTATTGCTTGGCTTTGCTTGCGGGTATTCGGTAGAGCCCAGCTCCCTTGCCCATGTGTTTATTTTGCTTGATAGCATTTCATTTCTTTTGTCTGTATGATTACAATTTACTGTTTTTGCTTGATAGCATGTTGTTTATTTCAGTATGATTACTGTTATTTCATGACTGGCTTGAGGTCGAGACGAGCTTGTGGAGGCTGAAGCCCCACACACATTTCCTCCCTCACTTGCATTGCATGCATTTTACTGTTAAAGCTGATGCTTTTGTCTGTTTTGGTGTATCATTGACATGATCCCTTAGGACTCTCATTTCCTCTGATGAGGATTTGATGATAGACTTTTAGGTTGAAACCTATGCATGACAACATCTAGGAGTTCCCTGTTCAAATCTCAACCATAGGATGAATCCATGGCATGATAACAGTAGGACTTGATAGTCTCCCTCCTAGTTGGGCCTGTTCTCTTCTCATCTCAAAAGCAGTTTAAGATACAGTAATCATGAATGATTTCTTTCGTACATTACGAGCCTTAAGCTATCTGAGAAAGGATTGTGGGAGAGTTTCTTTTCCACAGTCTGGATGTTTAGTATGGTACCCTTTGGGTGACATGCGACGCATTCACTCTCAGGTCATAGTCTCTAGTGCGGTTGAAATCGCAAACACAATAAAAAGCACTTCTTTTAGGAGATAACCCGTAGTTTCCCGAACTACGTTTGCTCTGATCTTTCATACCAGATGAAAGTAAGTAGGCATAGGATGCGACATCCTAGCGAGCAACCTTTCCCCCATAACCCGTAGTTAGCCGAACTACGTTGACTCTGATTTCTCGTTCCAGACGGGAATACGTAGGCATAAAGCGCGACGCTTTGCCGAGTCATTTTTCTTTTCTTTTTCAGCCAGCCTTGATAGGTAGATAGATTATAACCAACCCGTCCAAGTAAACAAACAAGCGAGGATCCCGTCGAGTACGACGGACGTGAGGGGTGCTAATACCTTCCCCTTGCGTAACCGACTCCCGAACCCAGACAATGGTTGCGATGACCTTGTCTTACCCTTATTCGTCAGGTTTTTCCGATCGTTTCCTTTCCCGCTCTGAGGGATAAATAACGAAAGGTGGCGACTCTTCTGTTTTGCCGGCACCTTATTTTCGCGCAAGCGACAGCTGGCGACTCTGCTGGGGACTTCATAGTTTCCTAGGGATCCAACGTCCCGAAAGCAAGTCAGTTTTGGGATCCAACGTCCCTTAAGAGAGTCAATCCTATCGTTTGTGTGTTTGCTTGTTGGGTTGCGTTTATTTACCGCATTTTTACTTCTCGCACTTTATTTCCCGCATTTTATATTCAGTAAAATATGATTATTTGTGCTGTTGTGGGATGGGAGTTCTGATTGAGTGAGAAGCCAGACCCAGGCTTGAGTGCACCATAGACTTAGAGTGGAAATTAGTGGGCGCGTGCTTGCTTTGCAGGAACTAGTGTCTCATGAAATCCACGCTCAGACGAGGTTCATCCGGTTGGCTTCACTTTCAACCCTTTGGGTTGAGACGGTTGCTGGTTTGGTGGATTGTCGACTCTGGGGACCGATCATTTGTGATTCAGCTAAGTGAGGCCTCTTCAGGACTTGATGATGCCACTCCTTCTGGGAATCGTATCATCAGTTTTGAAAGTCTGTGACGCTGATGAACGCATAGGATGCCGTACCTTGAGTCAGTCTAGGTCCATACCTGTGAGTGGGACTGGGTTTATTGCAGGAAACTTAGACCTTCAGACTACCTGGTTTTCTTGACAGTGAATCAGTTATGTTGGGTTCTCAGTTGCAGATGTGTTCTTGACAGAGCAAGAGTTTGGTCAGAGGATCTTATCATCGGGTGTTCGTCTGTTTTTGATAGAGCAGGCTTTGATCAGTGTATTATCATCAGTGGTTTGTTCTGGATGGAGCAGATTTTGAGTGAGGTCTGAAGACCTCATCGGCAGATGTTATTTGTTCTTGATAGGGCAGATTTTGAGTGGGGTCTGAAGGTCTCATCAGCAGCTGTGTGTTTGTTCTTAATAGGGCAGATTTCTGATTTGGGGTCTGAAGACTTCAACAGGTGTTCCTTGATCTTGCGCCCGGGGTCCTTATTATCATGCACTTACTCTTGACAGAGCAGAATTTTGATCTCGATCCTATCAGATGGTTATTCTCAGCAGATCAGATCAGTGGCTTTACACCGGGGTTTCGTCCTCATCAGTGACTGTTGATACCGAATCTCCACAGCAGCCACTTGGATATATTATTGCATACCTGCATTTTGCATTAGTTTACGCATTCATCTGCATTCCATTAACGTGTGTCTGTGTTGCAGGTACCGTTCCCCGATCCAGGATTTCCCGTCTCCTACTGTTGTTATGGCTTCTCTCAGGAAGACTGTTGCGTACAAATTCCCGACCCCCGATGTGTCGAAGCTGACTGGTTTGATAGCCCTGGCAGGGAATTCTGTGAAGGATAGGTTCAGGAAGTCTTATGGCAAGTTGCTTAGTCTGGTCTACAAACCCTCTGCGTCTGAGTTGAATGGGTTACATGCTCTTCTGCAGTTTTATGATCCTCCCTTGAGGTGTTTCACTTTTCATGACTTCGTTCTCGCACCGACATTGGAAGAGTATGCTGATATGTTGGGTGTGCCTATCAAAAGGCAGATGCCTTTTGTCCACATGGATGCTGAACCTGATCTGGTTAGCTTGGCTTCCTCACTCCATTTGAGCGCTTCTGAGTTAGTGGTGACAAGTTGGAACAAGGTCCCAGGGTTCTCTCTGCAGTTTCTGATAGCTAAGGCTCAGCAGTGTGCTAAGGACAAATGTTGGGACGCCTTCAGCGCCATCCTTGCTTTATGCATATATGGCATCATCCTATTTCCCAGCATGCCTGATTTCGTAGATTTTGATGCATTCCATATCTTTGCCTCAGGGAATCCAGTCCCTACTCTGATCGGAGACGTTTACCATTCAGTGCATTACAAGAATGAGAACCGAAGAGGAAAGAATGTTTCATGCTGCGTACCGTTGTTGTACAAGTGGTTTGATAGTCATTTGCCCAAGAGGGGTTCTTCTGTCTTGTCTGCAGCCACAGTTGAGTGGCCTGAGCGTCTGATGAGCTTGTCGGCAGAAGACATTGTTTGGTTCGTTGACAGAAGCAGGTTAGGCACCGAGATGATCTTCAGTTGTAGTGGGTTTCCTAACGTACCTCTGATAGGTAGGAAGGGTGGCATCAACTACAACCCATCATTGCTAGTTCGTCAGTTTGCATATGCTTTGAGGAATCCACCGAAGGAAGAAGAGGTACGGGAATCTCTGTACCTCACGGGTATTCTAGAGGGGGAGTTGTTGTCCAGGCTTCAGTATGCGTGGAACAATATCAGCACGAGAGGAAAGTCTTTGTTGGGGAAGAGCGACAACCAAGCTTATCCTCCTTATTCAGATTGGATCAGAGCCAGAGCCAGCGCTATAGGGATGCCATTCCCTCATGTCAGACCAGAGAGTCCTCCACCAGTCGAAGAGCCTACCACTGTGTCCATTCATCAGCACAACCAGGTATTAGCCGAGCGTGATGAATTGAAAAGGGCAAATGCAGAATTAGAGAAGGAGTTAGCTCAGCTTCAAAGTGAGAGGAACGAAGCTGTGCATGCTCTCAAAAAGCAAACAGAGTCGGTGAGCCAGCTGAGTGCAGACTTGGCAAAGCAGATTGCTGATCGGGAACGCTTAGGTCAAGACTTCAGAGCTGCTAATGATGTGCTGGCTACGAAGAAGGCGCATTTGGAGGAAGCATACCGGAGAATATCTAAGTTCGACCAGCATTGGAAGACTTCCATGGCCACCAGGAAGGAGCGAGAAGACAAGCTGATGCTGCAGATTTCTAAGCTAGAGACTGAAGTGAAGGACAGTGAGCGGAGGTTTGATGAAGAGACCGCCCGCAGGTACTCCGCTGAAGCCCGTCTCAACAAAGCCATTGCTAGCCTGAAGGAGCATAAGCTGATGTTTGAGTCTAAGAAGCGAAAGCTGGAAGATTGCTTTGGCGAAGGCGCTTGGGAGAGTTCATTTCAGGGGCTTCAGCATACTATCAGGCAGAGGGAACTACTCGTCGAGGGGTTGGTCACTTCGCCAGATCATTCAGAGACAAAGGAGTTATTAGCAGAGTATCGCGCCCGTGGCCGTACTTGACTAGTTATATCCCTGTCGTTTTTGATCTTTGATGTATGCTGACCATCACCAGACTTGTTGGCTGAGGTCATGCTGTTGATTTGTACTCGCTGATACTGTGTATTGCCTTGACAGGCCTTTCCATATATATATGAGATTGATGTTTCCATGATTGGGCTCGGATTTCTTCTTCCTCTTGTTATTATCAGCACCGTCACTAAGGCACTAGGATCGGGGAAAAATCTCCCACGCACACGGACACATGCATGCATCTGCATGAAGCATATATGCATGATGTATATCTTATTGTTTTTCCTAACCTTTATTGTTGACAGGTTTTTCAGGATTCCGCGCTGCTTTCGATCTCCAGGATTGATCAAAGACCCATCCACCGCTACTCAACTCGCGCTAATCAGACAAGGATTATGGACCAGGTACAGTCAGATGTTCAAGAGCTCCGTGAGCGGATGGATCGTTTTATGGAGCTGATGCAGGTAGTCGCGAACGGTCAAGATCAGCTTCGTACTCTGGTTCAACCTCTGATCTCCAGGGTTGACAGTAATGGCATACTTCATGGAGGGGCCGTGCCTACTCCTCCTCAAGGGGATACTCCACAGAACGTTGTTCCTGCTGCCGGGGGCAACGGCAGTGCTAACGGCAATCTGATGACTAATCTCGGACTCAACGCGGCGGGCGCCGTCAATGGTAGTTTGGGGGCCAATGTTAACATGGGGCCGGTCAACGGCAATGCCGGTGCTGGAAATTTGGTGGTGCCTCAACCGTGGCTGGAGGACCATCAGGATGATATATTCTCTCAGAGAGGTATAGAGGCAGAGTTGAATGCCGAGGCTCGACTCAGGTTCAAGGCGCTGGAAGACAAGATGAGGAGCATAGAAAATCAGAACACATTGGGCGTTGACATGTCCAACCTCGGGTTGATTGCTGACTTTAAAGTACCCCACAAGTTCAAGGTGCCTACCTTTGAGAGGTATAAGGGTACTACTTGCCCCCGAGTCCACCTCCGATCTTATTATAGAAAGATGTCCGCCTATTCTGACGATGAGAAGTTGCTAATGCACTTCTTTCAGGATAGCCTTTCTGGCCCGTCGCTCGAATGGTATATGGGCTTGGAGCCCGCTGCTGTGCGCACCTGGAAAGAGCTTGCAGAAGCGTTTGTTCTCCACTATCAATATAATAGCGACTTGGCTCCCAACCGAGTTCAGCTTCAGAATCTCTCACAGCGGAACAATGAAAGCTTCAAAGAATACGCCCAGCGGTGGCGTGAATTGGCTGCTCGGGTTCAACCGCCGATGGTTGAGCGTGAGTTGGTACAAATGTTCGTGGCTACCCTTCCCGGAATCTACTATGAAAAGCTGGTCAGTGGCATGTCTGGAACATTCTCGGCTCTCATCACTTTGGGCGAGCATGTTGAGAACGGTATAAAGATCGGAAAAATTCAGGGCGAATCATCCTCAGCTGGAGGAGGTAGCAAGAAACCCTATACTGGCAAGCGTCGAGAGGGAGATGCCAGTGCTGTCACTAATGCTAGGAGAAAGGGCAAGGGCCCTCAGTCTCAGATTGCTAGCATAAACATTCCGGCTGCTCCGCCGCAGCCGCAACAGCAGCAGCCTCAGCAGCAGAATCAGCAGGGGTATAAAAGATATCAGAATCGGGCTCCTATGGCAAGCCGTCAGTTTGATACTCCACCTATGTCATATGCGCAGCTTCTGCAAACATTGCTTCAGCTCCAATTAGTTCAAAGGAGGACGTTGGCTCCCTTAACAGGGGCGCCACCACCGGGGTATGATGCCAGTGCTACTTGTGAATTCCATACTGGGGCACCTGGCCATACGATTGAGAATTGTAAAGCTTTTAAGCACAAAGTCCAGGACTTGGTGGACGCCAAGGTTATCAACTTTTCTGACAACGTGCCCAACGTCACCAAAAACCCGATGCCTCATCATAAGGGGGGCGGAGTGAATGCTGTTATCACTGAAGAGAGTGCGGACTTGCTGACTGATGTCAGAGATTTGAAGACGCCGTTGAGTTTTGTCAAGGCTAAGTTGCTGAAGAAGGGCTTCTTTCCTGGATGTGGAGAATTATGTATGGCTTGTGCTACGCTTCCTGATGGGTGTGAGCAGCTGATCGAAGGTATCCAAAGTCTGATGTCCGAGGGTATTTTACAGTTCAGCCGGAGCGTTGAGAGTACATCAGGGGAGGTTGTGCTGAAGCAGGCAGACGAAGTTGCTACCATTACCATTCCTCGCCACCCTATTACTATTTCTGCGCCTCGTCCGCCTACTATTACCATCACCAGGGCCGGACCAATCCCATTCGAGAGTACTAATGCCGTTCCATGGCACTATGGCGCCGAAGTTTATTGTAATGGTCAGAAGATAGAGCTTGAGCCGTTCGGGTCCACTATGCAGAATCTTACTGAGGTCAGTGGTATCACCCGGAGTGGTAGAGTGTTCGCACCAGCAGAGGTTGCAGCAGAGAAGGTGGTCCGGGCTGACGCTGTGGATAAGGGTAAAGGTAAAGTTGTCGAAGAGGTCCCCGCAGGGGCAGAGAAGGACTTGCTGGTTAAAGATGCTGAAAAGTTCATGCGACTAACCAAGAAGAGTGACTACAAGATTGTAGATCACCTTCATCAGACTCCGTCAAAGATCTCGATTCTTAACTTGTTGTTGTGCTCTGAGGCGCACCGCAACGCATTGCTGAAGGTATTGAATGCTGCATACGTGCCGCAGGAGATATCAGTGAATCAACTCGAGGAAGTAGTAGCCCATGTCAATGCTGGTAATGGGCTGGGATTTACAGATCTGGAGCTGACTCCTAAGGGAAGAGATCACAACAGCGCCTTGCACGTCTCAATAGAGTGCAGAGGCACGATTATGTCACATGTCCTGGTGGATACGGGTTCCTCGCTTAACGTGCTTCCGAGGAAGGCACTGATGAAGTTGGATACCCGTGGACTGCTGTGCACGCCCAGTGATCTGGTCGTGAAAGCCTTTGACGGAACCAAGCGCCACGTCTTCGGAGAATTGACCCTGCCAATTCAGGTTGGCCCAGAGACGTTCAATGCAGTTTTCTATATCATGGATATCATGCCCGCCTATAGTTGCCTCTTAGGTCGGCCATGGATCCATTCTGCTGGTGCCGTGACGTCCACGCTGCATCAGAAGCTTAAATATGCTGTTGGGGGCAGCATAGTGACAGTCTGTGGAGAGGAGGACATCATGGTAAGCCACCTGTCGTCCTTCAAGTACGTTGAAATAGATGGTGAGATCCATGAGACTCTTTGCCAGGCTTTTGAAACCGTCAGAGTGAAGGAGGTGGCTCCCGTCGTCGCAGAGAAGCAAGAGTTGAACCTCTCCTCGTTTAAGGAAGCTAGAGCCGTTGTCGAAGCTGGTTCCACCCCAGGCTGGGGGCATGTTTTGGATATACCAATCAAACAGGATAAGTTTGGATTGGGATATTCTCCGCAAGCTGAAGCTTCATCTTCTTCTGGTAGCTCGTCTCGTGGGAAAGGGCCGATCCTATTCACCAAGGGGGGAGTAATCTTCGAGAGTATCAATGCTGCGTCGGAGGACAGCGGAGACAGTGATTGCGATCTTGACGCATGGATTCAACCGAGCAAGCCGGGCGAGCACCTCCACAATTGGACCATCAAGGAGATTATCAAGCCGACAAGTGAAGAGTAATGATTTGCTTTTTACAATCTTTGTACAACCCTATGCCCTGCCCGGGGCATAGTGGTTTTACTGTCAGGGCCTTGTTGGATTATGTGTATGCATTTTGTTAATAAATAAAAGGCGTTTTCTTCGTAATCAAATATTGTGTTCTCTGTTATTCCTGTTTTATGTTTATTTCGGAAAACAGCAAAATGGCAACGGGGTTCGTGCTAACCTGCATATTCCTGCTTTAAACTTAACCCTTGTTATTGCAGGATCCACGTAACAGACGACATCGACTCTGGACCCTCTACGACTCACTACGACTTTGATTGCCCGATCTATCAAGCCGAGGATGAGATTGATGAAGACGAAGACCTTCCGGAAGAATTGGCCCGCTTGTTGAGACAAGAGGAGAAGGTTATTCTGCCTCACGAGGAGGATATTGAGATTGTAAATCTGGGTTCTGAGGAGCTCGTCAGAAATGTCAGAGTTGGGGCTGCGCTGCAGAAGGATGTCAAGCATAGGCTGGTCGAGATGCTTCGAGAGTATAGTGACGTCTTTGCTTGGTCATATGAGGATATGCCCGGACTCGACACTGATATCGTGGTTCATCGCTTGCCGTTGCGAGAAGATTGCCCTCCGGTCAAGCAGAAGCTCAGGAGGACGAGACCAGACATGGCTGTAAAAATCAAAGAAGAGGTCCAGAAGCAGTTGGACGCAGGATTTCTAGCCGTTACCACTTACCCTCCGTGGGTCGCCAACATAGTGCCTGTACCGAAGAAGGACGGTAAGGTACGCATGTGCGTCGATTATCGGGATTTGAATAGGGCGAGCCCTAAGGATGATTTCCCGTTGCCTCATATCGATGTGTTGGTCGACAATACAGCCCAGTTTTCCGTGTTTTCATTCATGGATGGCTTCTCCGGTTACAATCAGATTAAGATGGCACCGGAGGACATGGAGAAAACGACGTTCATTACCCCCTGGGGAACATTTTGCTACAAGGTAATGCCCTTCGGTCTGAAGAACGCAGGGGCCACTTACCAGCGAGCAATGGTAACTTTGTTTCATGATATGATTCATCATGAGATCGAGGTCTATGTTGATGACATGATTGCAAAGTCCCAAACGGAGGAAGAGCATCTGGTCAATTTGTTGAAGCTGTTTGAAAGGCTTAGGAAGTTCAGGCTGAGGCTGAATCCTAACAAATGCACTTTTGGAGTGCGGTCTGGAAAGTTACTGGGGTTTATCGTTAGTGAACGAGGTATTGAAGTTGATCCTGCGAAAATAAAAGCTATCCAAGAAATGCCAGCGCCGAAAACAGAAAAAGAAGTTCGTGGTTTCCTGGGCCGAATAAACTACATTGCAAGGTTTATCTCTCAGCTCACGGCCACTTGTGAACCGATGTTCAAGCTGTTAAAGAAAGATCAGGCGATTACTTGGAACGAGGATTGCCAGAAGGCATTCGACAAAATAAAGCAGTATCTTCAAGAACCTCCAATCTTGATACCCCCAGTGGCTGGACGGCCATTGATCATGTACCTGACGGTTCTGGAGAATAGTATGGGGTGTGTTCTCGGTCAGCACGACGAGACGGGCAGAAAAGAGCATGCCATTTATTATTTGAGTAAAAAGTTCACTGAGTGTGAATCTCGATACTCGATGCTGGAGAAGACGTGTTGTGCACTAGCTTGGGCTGCCAAACGTCTACGACAGTATATGCTCAATCACACCACTATGCTCATTTCGAAGATGGATCCGATCAAGTACGTCTTCGAGAAGCAGGCTCTTTCGGGCAGGATTGCCAGGTGGCAAATGGTGTTAACAGAATATGATATTCAGTACGTCTCTCAGAAAGCCATTAAGGGAAGCGTATTGTCTGATTACTTTGCCGAACAGCCGATCAAAGACTACCAGCCGATGAAGTTCGAATTCCCTGACGAGGACATTATGTTTCTCAAGGCGAAGGATTGTGATGAGCCATTGCCCGATGAGGGGCCAGATAGGAAGTCTCAGTGGAAGTTGATATTCGATGGAGCAGTTAATTCCTATGGAAGTGGTATCGGGGCTATCATTACGACTCCTCACGGATCCCACATCCCTTTTACTGCGAGACTGACGTTTCCAGTTACCAACAACGAAGCAGAGTATGAAGCATGTATTATGGGTCTAGAAGAGGCAATTGATTTGAGAATCAAGAATCTAGACATATATGGTGACTCAGCGCTTGTAATCAATCAGATCAAAGGGGAGTGGGAAACTCGTCAAGCGAATCTAGTGCCGTACATGAATTATGCCAGGAGGCTGCTTCCTTTCTTCGACCGGGTGGAACTTCATCATGTACCCAGGGCTGAAAATCAAATGGCTGATGCTTTAGCTACGTTGGCTTCCATGTATAAAGTCAATTATTGGAATGAGGCTCCAAGAATTGTACTTTCGCGTCTTGATAGACCGGCATTTATCTTTGCAATCGAGGATGCCACCGACGGCAAGCCATGGTTCCACGACATCCAGACCTTCCTTATGACTAAGGAGTATCCTGCAGGTGCGTCCACCCAGGATAAGAAGACTCTGAGGAGGCTATCTGGGAACTTTTATCTCAATCATGACGGAGTGCTGTATAAGAGGAACCACGATCTCGTGCTACTCAGATGTGTGGATGAAAAAGAGGCGAGTATGCTCATGGAGGAAGTCCATGAGGGCACATTTGGTACGCACGCCGGCGGGCATGCCATGACGAGAAAGATCCTGAGAGCAGGGTATTACTGGCTGACTATGGAGTCGGATTGCTTCAGATTCGCGAGGAAATGTCACAAATGCCAGATTTATGCTGATAAAGTTCATGTGCCGCCGTGCCCATTGAATGTCATGTCCTCCCCTTGGCCTTTCTCCATGTGGGGCATTGACATGATAGGCAAGATCGAACCCACCGCATCCAATGGTCATCGTTTCATTCTGGTAGCTATCGACTACTTCACCAAATGGGTGGAGGCAGCCTCGTACGCTAATGTGACCAAGCAGGTGGTAGCTAAGTTCATAAAGAGGGACATCATCTGCCGCTATGGAATTCCCGAGCGGATCATTACTGATAATGGTTCGAATTTGAACAACAAGATGATGAAGGAGCTGTGCCAGAGCTTCAAGATTGAACACCACAACTCATCTCCTTACCGGCCGAAGATGAATGGCGCTGTTGAAGCGGCCAATAAGAACATCAAGAAGATTGTTCAGAAGATGGTTGTGACGTACAAAGATTGGCACGAGATGCTGCCGTTTGCCTTGCACGGTTATCGTACGACGGTGCGTACGTCGACCGGGGCAACTCCTTTCTCCTTGGTGTATGGTATGGAAGCTGTCCTACCGTTAGAAGTGGAGATTCCCTCTTTGCGGGTTTTGGTTGATGTAAAACTTGATGAGGCAGAATGGATTACGAACCGCTTGAACCAGCTCAGCCTGATGGACGAGAAAAGGTTAGCATCGATTGCATTTGGTCGTCTGTACCAAAGCCGAATGAAGAAAGCTTACGATAAGAAGGTGCGTCCTAGAAGCTTTCAGACGGGTGATCTCGTCCTGAAGAAAATCCTTCCGCCACACTCCGATCACCGGGGCAAGTGGACTCCGAATTACGAAGGGCCGTATGTCGTCAGCAAGGTCTTCTCGGGAGGAGCTTTGTTGTTATCCACGATGGATGGTGAAGATTTTGCATCCCCGGTGAACGCGGACGCAGTTAAAAAATACTTTGCTTGAAAGAGACCCGCTGGACAAAAAAGAAAGAGTCCAGGCAAAAAAGGGGCATCCCGGCGAACCAAAAACAGAATAAAAGGTTCGGGCAAAAATTAGGGATATATTGAAAAATGTACACCCGCGAAGTCGAAAACCTACACTGGGAGGCTTCGGCAAAAAAGGGTATCCCGGTGAACCGAAAACCCGAAAGGGCGGTTCACGCAAAAGTTAGGGATTTGAATAAGCAAATGACTGCGTTCCGCGTATGGACCTTCATTGTTTGGTGGTTCGGAAGACCTGAGGGCCGTTTATCTGAATCGATCTCTTCCAAAGCTGAAGCGTCGGAGAGGTATCAAAGTCGAGTGGGTCTTAGAGGGATCAACTCATGGTGTTCGTCTACGCCTCGATTGCCAACATTTGTATATACTGATGTATATTTATGTTTTCTTTTTTCGTGCGGCTTCCTCATTCCAGGAGTTTGCCTCTGTTGTAAAACATTTTTGCCCATTCAGGGGTTCATCATCAATAAAATGCACATTATTCAGCAATTCTACTTGTCTGTTTAGCATTTATCTGTTTTGTTTACGAATGAAAACGCCGATGTTTTTGATAAAATGCGCATACATAAACTTACGGGCCTAGGATTGTTGAAACAATTGATTAACTGAATATTGTCACGAGATAATAACCTGGATAGGACCCTTTGAGGAGGGAGTCTTGTTTCGTTTGTTTGTGTTGTTGCAGGAGTAGTACCTTCCGGAAGATGTGCAGAGCGCACCCCCGAAGCAGGATTCTTCCCCAGCACCGGGTCACAAGTGCAGATTTCGTAGAAATGGTCGGGTGCCGAAGCTCGTGCTTTCCCCAGTAAAGTCACCGAAGCAGGTGTCTCTCCCCAGCACCGGGTCGCAAGTGCAGGTTTCGTAAGGAATTGGTCGTACGCCGAAATATGCAGTAACTAATGGTGTCAGACTGAAGTCTCCAGTGGGATTGAGATTCCCCACCAGAGTCATGTTCTCTCCCGAAGTTGGATGATTCCCTCTTCCCCAGTAGAGTGTTGGAACAGATGACGTTGTATTCCCCTGCAGAGTTGCACTCTCCCCCGAAGTCAGATGATTCTTTCTTCCCCGGCGAAATTGAAATTCCGCACCAGAGTCGTACTCTCCAGTAAAGTAGAATGATTTCTCTCCCCGGCTGAGTCCGCAGAAAAGCAGAATCCTTGAAAGCAGTCGGGACCTTGAGTGGATGTTCCCTAGCAGAGCGTGGGGCAGCTGATGCTGTATCTCCCCAGAATCGCACTCTCTCCAGCGAAGCAGAATGACTTCTCCTTCCTCAGCCGAGTTTGCAGATGTCCAAGAGAGCCGAGTCTTTGGAAGTTGATCAAACCATGTTTTCCCCAGTGGAGTGTGGAGCAGCTGAAGTTGTTTCCCCACAGAGTGGTTATCCCCGGAAGAGTAGCCGAGACGGCCACGCAGTTTATTCTCGCGATTGATATCAGCAGGTCCAAGTTCTCGTAGAGCTTCGTCCCCTGCAGCAGTCAGCTGAAGTTGTTTGCCCTGCAGCAGTCAACCGGAAGATCAATTCCCCAGACAGAGTCCAATTGGTAGTGGCGTGTCCACGTTCTCCTCAGCAGGATGATTCCTCTACCTGAGTAGTTCTTGTCTCCTTGACAAAAGGGTTTCCTCCCCCCAGCATTTATTTTGCGGACGGGATCGCATCATTATGCATGACTGCATAGCATCTAACACTACATAGCATCTAATGCTGCATAGCATTGTGCATGATTGCACAGCATTTAGCATAAACGCATATCATTCCCACCGTGTGGGGCATAGCGCAGAAGCATATGCATCATAAGCATGATCTAGGTCATTATTATTCTTGCCTTACAGGTGTTCGGCCGAAGGATCGGTTGCTCAGGATGATTCCTGATATTCTCTCCAACGAGGTCGTTGCCTTAAGATGATTCTTAAGACCCCGGTGTAATCCCCACAGTCGCTCGCTCAAGAGGATTTTTGAGATCCCCAGCGAAGCCTTCAGTTCGAGATGATTCTTGAATTCCTCAGCAGAGCCGTTTGCTTAAGATGATTCTTAAGACTTCAACGCAGCTTCCCGGGTTGTTCGGCTAGTATAATTCTTGAGCTCCCCAATGGCGTCCCCAGCAAAAGTTGCCCAGGAAGATTCCAGGAATATGCCTAGCAAAATAAAAGTCTCCAGAAAGGTCAGCAGTTCGAGATGATTCTTGAAGGTGCCCGACGGAGTTGTTCGTTCAAGATGATTCTTGAAATCCTCAGCAGCGTGATATGTCTGCTCCAACAGTGATGTCTAATCTGAAGATGGACCTCGTGAACGCCTGAAGGCGGTATCCGAATATTCCTGTGAGTTCAGATTTCCTTGTTGACGAATCAACGTTTGTCTGAAGACCGAGTTCAAAAGGTTGTAGATGCAGCTTTTGTAACAAAGTGATCCGTGTTGGTCTGAAGACCAAGTCAGTTGTCCTGAGGTGATGATTGATTGCGATCAAGTGGATAGTTTTTCTTCTGACCGAAGTCGAAGATGTTCCTCCAGCTGAAGCGGAGTTTTGCCTGAAGGCAAAGTGTTTGAATCCCCATAGAGTCATGAATGGCTCAGGATACCATTTCTCTGACTGAAGTCACAGATTTCCCAAGCTGAAGCGAAGGTGCCTGAGGGCAAGGTTATCCCCAAGGTCATGAATGACCTAGGATTCATTTTTTTTCGGACTGAAGGCCGAAGTATATCCCTGACTGAAGTCACGGATGCTCTATAGTAGAGGTGGAGTTGCCTGAAGGCATATCCATGTATCCTTGAAGGCCAAGGACCATTTCTTTAGACTGAAGTCGAAGATACCTCCTGCAGAGTTGCCAACGGGCAAAGTTTACATCCTTGAAGGCCAAGGATGTTGTTTCTAGCTGAAGCTGGAATCGCCGACGGGCAGGGTTTCATCCATCTTCAGAAGAACTTGAAGATTCTCCAGCGGATCTGGAGTGGCCAGGGGCCAGGGTTTCATCTATCTTCAGAAGAACTTGAAGATTCTCCAGCGGATCTGGAGTGGCCAGGGGCCAGGGTTTCATTCATATTCAGAAGTACTTGAAGATCTTTTCTAGCTGAAGCTGGAAGTGGCCAGGCGCCAGGGTTTCAAATATCTTTAATGTTGAAGTTCTACGGCGGGCAGTGTGCAGCAGTATGTCGATGTTCGTTATGGTTCTGAGGGTGAACCCCAGATCAGAGTGCGCTCGGTTAAGTCTCTCATTCCCAGCGGAGTAGTTTCAAATACGCAAGTGTACCTTTTGTTCCATTCACCAGGGGTGAACCCCAGGTCAGAATTGTTCAGGGTTGCATCATTTGTCCAGCGGCGAGGTTGGATGTTTGTTCGACGGCGAGGTTGAACGTTTGGATTTGGCGGCGAGGTCAGATCATCATTTGTCCAGCGGCGAGGTTGGATGTTTGTTCGACGGCGAGGTTGAACGTTTGGATTTGGCGGCGAGGTCAGATCATCATTTGTCCGGCGGCGAGGTTGGATGTTTGTCCGGCGGCGAGGTTGGATGTTTGTTCGGCGGCGAGGTTGAACGTTTGGATTTGACGGCGAGGTCAGATCATCATTTGTCCGGCGGCGAGGTTGGATGTTTGTTCGACGGCGAGGTTGAACGTTTGGATTTGACGGCGAGGTCAGATCATCATTTGTCCAGCGGCGAGGTTGGATGTTTGTTCGACGGCGAGGTTGAACGTTTGGATTTGACGGCGAGGTCAGATCATCATTTGTCCGGCGGCGAGGTTGGATGTTTGTCCGGCGGCGAGGTTGGATGTTTGTTCGACGGCGAGGTTGAACGTTTGGATTTGACGGCGAGGTCAGATCATCATTTTTCCGGCGGCGAGGTTGGATGTTTGTTCGACGGCGAGGTTGAACGTTTGGATTCGACGGCGAGGTCAAATTATGTTTGTTTGACGGCGAGGTCAGACTCCTTAAATCCCCAGTGAAGATGATGTTTGTACGACGGCGATGTCGAGTGTCTCTAAGAGGATGTTTGTTTCCGACGGCGATGTCAGATTCAGTTTTCCAGCGGCGATGTTGGGCGTGTCAAGATGATCCAGTCTTCCGACGGCGATGTTAGGTGACGCAGATCCTTTAGTTCTCCAGCGGCGATGCGGGGTACTTTGTTCAGAGATGTATTTTCTCCAGCGGCGATGCAGGGTATTTTGTTCAGTGTTGTATTTTCTCCAGCGGCGATGCGGGGTATTTTGTTCAGTGTTGTATTTTCTCCAGCGGCGATGCGGGGTATTTTGTTCAGTGTTGTATTCCCTCCAGCGGCGATGCGGGATATTTTGTTCATTTTTGTATTTTCTCCAGCGGCGATGTTGGATATTTTGGTGATTCAGGTTTAGGTCTCCGGCGGCGATGTTGGGCGCTTGTTTCCCCGAGTTGTGGTTGTTCTCGACGGCGATGTCAGATGATTTGGTGTTCCAGCGGCGATGTTGGACGTTCCTCAGAATCTTGTTTGACGATAATGTCAGGTGGTTTAGTCTTCCAGCGGCGATGTTGGGTGATGTGGTTGGCTGAAGGCAATATCAGAAGAAGTTAACGAGGATAACTGGCGGCGATGTCAGATCAGTATCTCTCCAGCTAGCGGCCGTGCAGCTAGCATTGCAATATTCGAAGATTTGTTCCCCGCAGAGTACCGTGTGCTCGTGCAGTTGGCAAATTTTCGGGTTTACCGGTATTCAATCGTCTCGCACCTTGATTGGGTGAGAGCCGTTCGCTTCTCACCCAGTCAGGTTCAAGCCGTTTGAATAGGGGCAGCTGTTGCACCCCAAAATTTGACCAACAATTATTTATTCATTGAGTATTTGAAAATGGATACCTTCATCAGAAAGTTCAAGAGATCCTCAGAGGAGTGGGTTGAAACCAGGGTTGTGTGCTTCATAGCTTGAGAGTTGTGGGTGCCCCTCAGATGATTCTGGGACTTTGAGAATGAACTTGATGTTTTGAGAAAGCCTATGAGATGTCTTGATAGCCATCATGAAGCCCAGAGAGGTCATTAGGCAAGAATTCAGAAGATTCAACCATGATTGGTAGAATTAGGGTTTTGACTGGGTCAACCCAAGATCAGCTGAAGATTTGGAGAAGGTTGAGACCTAATCCAAGGGCCATGAGATCATGGAATGATGTATGGATATGTTATAAAGATGATTCCTAGGCCAACTCATCATGATTGAGGAGTTGGAGAAGTTTTGAGTTAGGGTTTCTGAGGATTGGCAGTGAAAAAACCCTAATTTGATCCCTATTTTCCAGGAAGTTTTAGCTCTAGATGTGATTGATATCTCATCTTCCCCACAACATGAATGTTGTAGAGCTTGTTCTTAGCTTTAATTTGAGTGGTGGAAGTCCTTGATAGGAGTTACAGAGCTCAAGTTATGGTTTTGACAAATTACAGGTCAGCTGAGGTGTGTGAATCTGGGTCCTTGAAAGTCACCCAACTTGCAGACAACTTTTGCCATAGTAGGATGATTCCTATGATCTCTTGGTCAACATGAATGTTGAAGGGCATCTTCTTAGCTTTAATTTGAGTGGTAGAAGTCCTTGATAGGATTTATGGAACTCAACTTATGGTTTGAACAAGACAAGGGTATTTTGGTCATTTGTCAGTTATAGGTCATTTTAGCCAATGCCTAAAACTCCTATTTCCAAGCCTCAAATGGAAAAACTCAAAACATGAAAGTTGTTCAAAATGTGATTTTAAGTCTAGAAAGAAGGTCACAAATTGTTGGAAAAGCTCATAGCATGAAGTTGCATGATTGGTCAAATTTGAACTAAAAATGGCATATAAGTTTGAAAAGTTGAATTTGAAAATTGGTTTGGAGGATCTAGGAATCCAAAATAGGTCATCCAATATATCATTTTGATTGGAAACATCATTTTGAGAACTTTGGTTCAAATAGATTTTTCATTTGAGGCCTAAAAAAGGGACTTTCTTTGTAAATCTATTACTTGCATTATAAGGCAATGTTGAAAAACCTTACACAAGCCAAATGTAAGGGCTGATTTCCTTCATACACACTTAATATCTCATGTAAAGACATATTCAAGGGATTTTGGCAAGGTATGAAAGAAGATATCATGATATTTCAAGTTCTCATGTGGTGATATTTTCAACACTTTCTAGATGATTCTAGAATGATCTAGTTGTTTCCATCCATCATTATAAAAAGAGTGAAGCACAAGGGAGAAAAGGTTGGTGATAGCAAGAGGATTCAGAGGGGAAAGAAAGAGAGAGGCAGCCATTGAAGAGGTTTCTTCAAAGTGAAGCAATTCTGATTTTCTTCCATTGTAGATCTTCCCCTTCATCACAAGTGCAAACAGAAGGCTATTGATCATCCAAGGACCATTTGGAGGAAGTTTCAAGGCCTGAAAGCAGCCACACGAGTCTCCACCATAACCTCTTGACAGGTTCTTTCTCATCACCATTCTCTTAAGTTATGTAGTTTTAATTAGCTTTATAGGTCTAGAACTGGTGCATTAGGTTAAATGATGAAGTTCTGAGAGTTAGAGCCCGATCCATGGTAGTTGATGGCAGGGTCAAGAAAATTTGATCTCCAAGAATTAGCTGGTTTGTGAGTTTCAGTTAGCAAGAACTAGCTTAGAATGGTTAGGGTATCGTGTAGAATAACTGTAGGCTATTGGATTCAAGGATTATGGAAGGTTGACATCAGGTGCATATGGTGGAACTTTGATCTTGCAAGCTTCTGTTGGGATTATCTAGAGAGAATCAGGAAAAAGTATGCGTATAGTCTTGTTCCTCTTGATTAGTAGAGTCGTTTTCGTTTTGGAATCGTGGCATTTCATCCACTGAGCAGAGAGAACGAAGAGAGGAAAGGTCTGTGCATGAAAGGGGGTCTCATGAAACCCTAGGTGGCTGAAGGTAGGAGATGAAATCTCCACCGTTGGAGTGTTTTGAAATGTTAGACTTTGTCATTCAATCGCACGGTCCTCATTCGCCCAGAAAACGGAGGGAATTTTCAAAAACCAAAACGCAGCCGTTTGGTTTAGTGACTGATCCTGGGCCCAGCTGTTCTATTCGCACCCCCCACGCGCGTTGGCCCAATTGAAATGAACTGCATCCACTTCTATTCTCACCCCCTCTCTCCTTCTCTTGTATTATTTTATTTTTCAAATTTCTTCACATTTCATTAATTTTCTAAAAATCATAACTAAATGAAAAAATATTATTTTTAACTCATTCCTTTTTTAACATTTTCATTGAAATGTCTAGAAAATTAAAAAATATAAAAATTGCATTTTATATTTTAATTGGTATTTTTTTTGCATATTTTACAAATAAATGCACTTTTTTAACCATTCATTTCATACATGGATTTGTATATTTTTGTTCATGCATTTAGAAATAGATTTTTTGCCCATTCTTTTTTGTGGTGATTCATATTGCATTGTAGTATTCTCTGGATTTATTACTAGATTTGTGGATTAAAATTTGATGTATTTTGATTGTTAGACATGTAGGTGCTCTAATTAGGGTTTTAGGTTGTGTACTTGAACTTCAACATTTTATTTTTGGGGTTTTTAGGACAAATTAGTGTATGGGGAATATATGGGTTAAGGGTAAGTATGCATAGAATCCCCTAGAATTGTACTAGAATATTGTATGGTGTTTTAGTATTTTTCATTGATTTTTGAATGTATGGATAGTATGTGTGTTGCTTAAAGGCATAAGTTGTATTGTTGTGTTTTCTTTCCTTCTCCTTTGAGTGTGTGAGCTTGGAAGATTGAATTGAAGACCTTGTGGATCATCATTGAAGCTTTGAAGACCTTGCAGAGGAGTTTAGCATAGCTTTTGTTGTTTTGTTTATAGGTTTATAGGTGCATAGGCAGAGCCCTAGATAGAATACTTTGTTCAATAAACAAGGAGTGTCTTGTTCACCTCCTTCCTTCTCTATGACACAGAGTCCCTTAAGGGTATTCACCTCTCTCCTTTGGAGGGATTAGTGACCTTGCCCCATAAGGTAGAACTTTGAGAGAGCCTGTCCTTTGATGTTAAGTTCTCAATGGCATCCTTTGGAAGTCAGTGAGCACTGTAACATCCTCACCTCATCTTGTTGACTGAATCTTGTTTGCTGGAGCATTGGAGCCATTGAAGATAGAAGCTGAAGCCTTGAAGAGGATGATTCCTTGAAGATTACTGAAGTCTGAAGACTCTGTGAAGATCAAGTTGATGCCTGAAGATCCCTGAAGATAGTGAAGCCTGAAGGTAGAGCTGATCAAAGGAGCTGAAGCTCAAGGGAGAAGATGAGTTGATACTTATGTTGTAGGGTTGATACCTGGAAAGCAAGTGATCTCTGAAGTCTGAAGACTGGGTTGCTGCTGGAGGAGCTGAGGCTTTCTTCTGTTTTCTTTGATGTATTGTGTGTTTTGTCTGATTTGTCTGCTGCATTAGACTAAGTACATTTAGAATAAGTTCAGTCTAAGAGCATGAGTGCATCTGATTGTATTGTTATTGCTTGGCTTTGCTTGCGGGTATTCGGTAGAGCCCAGCTCCCTTGCCCATGTGTTTATTTTGCTTGATAGCATTTCATTTCTTTTGTCTGTATGATTACAATTTACTGTTTTTGCTTGATAGCATGTTGTTTATTTCAGTATGATTACTGTTATTTCATGACTGGCTTGAGGTCGAGACGAGCTTGTGGAGGCTGAAGCCCCACACACATTTCCTCCCTCACTTGCATTGCATGCATTTTACTGTTAAAGCTGATGCTTTTGTCTGTTTTGGTGTATTATTGACATGATCCCTTAGGACTCTCATTTCCTCTGATGAGGATTTGATGATAGACTTTTAGGTTGAAACCTATGCATGACAACATCTAGGAGTTCCCTGTTCAAATCTCAACCATAGGATGAATCCATGGCATGATAACAGTAGGACTTGATAGTCTCCCTCCTAGTTGGGCCTGTTCTCTTCTCATCTCAAAAGCAGTTTAAGATACAGTAATCATGAATGATTTCTTTCGTACGTTACGAGCCTTAAGCTATCTGAGAAAGGATTGTGGGAGAGTTTCTTTTCCACAGTCTGGATGTTTAGTATGGTACCCTTTGGGTGACATGCGACGCATTCACTCTCAGGTCATAGTCTCTAGTGCGGTTGAAATCGCAAACACAATAAAAAGCACTTCTTTTAGGAGATAACCCGTAGTTTCCCGAACTACGTTTGCTCTGATCTTTCATACCAGATGAAAGTACGTAGGCATAGGATGCGACATCCTAGCGAGCAACCTTTCCCCCATAACCCGTAGTTAGCCGAACTACGTTGACTCTGATTTCTCGTTCCAGACGGGAATACGTAGGCATAAAGCGCGACGCTTTGCCGAGTCATTTTTCTTTTCTTTTTCAGCCAGCCTTGATAGGTAGATAGATTATAACCAACCCGTCCAAGTAAACAAACAAGCGAGGATCCCGTCGAGTACGACGGACGTGAGGGGTGCTAATACCTTCCCCTTGCGTAACCGACTCCCGAACCCAGACAATGGTTGCGATGACCTTGTCTTACCCTTATTCGTCAGGTTTTTCCGATCGTTTCCTTTCCCGCTCTGAGGGATAAATAACGAAAGGTGGCGACTCTTCTGTTTTGCCGGCACCTTATTTTCGCGCAAGCGACACAAGCATATTGATATCTGTCATCATTTTATAAGGGAGCTTGTTGAAGATAAAATCATTACCCTAGAGCATGTTACTACAGAAAAACAGTTGACTGATATCTTCACTAAGGCATTGGATGCTAGTCAGTTTGAAACTTTAAGAGGGAAATTAGGGATTTGCATTTATGAAGATTTGTAGCAATTATTGCTTAGTGGGAATATCATTCAAGAGGGGTGGTATTTTCCAATAATAAAGATGTCTCAACATTACTCATTATTTCAAAACACGTTTAAAGACACTACCACACGCTACCCTAATCACTCTTTTCACTCCAACTACCCATTCACCTCCCATACCCTTACAACCTCTTTGCTCGATTCCCACTCTCTGCTTGAACCTCTGATTGAAACCCATTCTCCCACTCGTAAAAAACTCAAGATGTCTCCAAAACATGTTTCAACCTCGTCCAAATCCTCTAGGTCTGATTCTAAGACACAGGCTTAACCTATGAGCATCTCGTTTGAGGACGTCCTTGATGTAGCCCCTCTTGCCATGGTTCCATGCCACGATGCTGAAATGATCAAGTCCACACCCACACATGCAAGAGACTTCAAACAGGCCCCTAAAGGTAAATCTTTTGATACCTCTGTTGATTCTACAACTAAAATGAAGAACAAAAAGGGTAGTGCTTATGCCGATAAAGCCATTAGGAAGTTAGTTACTAAGGTTCTGTATGGAGGCCATAATGTCCCTGGGATTTCTATCCCCTTGTCACGTATGGAAGCTACTCCCATTACTGCTGTTAGCCAAGGTGAAGAAGAAAAAGATGTTGATGACTCTCCTTCTGAGAAGAACCCTAACACAGATAATCTGCACAAGCTACCTAGCTCTGTGCTCAAAGAAGGAAGAGTAGAAGGTGTTGCTAATGAGAATGCTGGTACCTCTGGTATGGAAAACAAAACAAACAATTCTGTTTAAAGTAAGAAGAATGAAAATGCTTCTGATGATGCGGTGGACCTTGAGAGTGTTCCATCTGATGATGAGTTAATAAAGAATGTGGCTCCTGGAATTGCAAAAAGGCTAAAGACTAGAAAAGGTAAATCTGTGATTGATCAATCTCCCTCTAAGAGGAATAAGAAGACAACTGTTGTTGGTCCCCCTAAAGCTTGGAGCAAAGTTACTCCTGTCTCCAAGAAAAGAAAGGTTAGAACAGAAACTGATTCTGATGAAGATGTTGAGGATGATGTCCAGGACATCACTCCTGTTAAGAGATTTGCTACAAAGAAAACAACATATATTGTACCTGCTGCCCCTGGGACAATATGTATTTCCACTCCATTGACAATGTGGCAAAGTGGAAATTTGTGTATCAAAGAAGGATTGCTTTGGAGAATGAATTAGGGAAGAATACACTTGAAATCAAGGAAGTCATGAAGCTGATCTTTGATGCTGGGCTGATAAAAATTAGACTTCCTGGGGGATCTGGTGACAACCAGACAAGAAAAGTAAATAGGGAGCTAGTAACAACTAGACTTTCTAGTGTCGCTACACGAAAAATGACATAGAGTCGCTACCATATTTGATTTATCCCAAGGAGGGAAAGGGAAATAACGATAAAACCATTAGGGAAAGAACATGGTCATCACAACTAAGTTTTAGGGTTTGGGAGTCGGTTATGTGAGGGGAAGGTGTTAGCACCCCTCACATCCATTGTATTCGATGGGAACCTTCTAGGTTGTTTAGCTTGAATGAGTGTTTTAATCTAAAAGTTTGCTTGCTTAAAGGAAAAGAGGGGTTGGGTTTTTATTAGAGTGCTCACCAAGGATTGTGGCCCTTGTGCCTATGTATCCTCACTTAAAAGAAACGAAGAATCAAAGCTCCATAGTTCAGAGGCTTGTGAAATGATTGTATGTTGGTTGGTTTTATACCTTGAAAAAGGGTTTTCGGATTGATGCCCTAAGGCGAAAAGAAGTTTGATGAGTTGATGTTATTTTTAGGTTTTTTTGAGAAGAAATTACTTTTAATTAGGATCATACTAAAGACTTTGGATAGAGATGAATGTTTCGAAAAACCAAGTCGAGCGCCTTCTGTTCAAAACATTCAGAACGAGTGTAAGAGAGGTTCCATTCTCATTCCTTCTCCACCACCTTATAGCAAATGGTGTATAACCCCAATCGTATATTTATTATTTTTTTGGATTTTTTATGAGAAAAATACCACTTGATGTTGGATCAAGGGTTTTATTGCTTGTAAAAATATTTGAAGTGATGCGAAAAAGGTTGATGGTGACGCACAAGGCGATCGACTTACAAGGGTGAAAATGGCTCGACAAAATCAAGATTTTTTTTTGAAAATAGTTTTTGGGATCCAAAAGTCAAGAATGACCAGTAACAATGTCCATACAGCCACATCGGATTAATCAGTTTTGAAAATATGAATAAAACAAAGACATGAAAAAAAAACGGCATGAAACAAAGACATGGAAATTTTTTTTGAAGGTGAAATAGCAAAAAAGAGTGAAAAAACAGGGGCCTGACCCGACCCGTGTCAATAAGTGACCACAACATTGATTTTTGAGGTAAGACAGGGGGCTGACACGGCCGCCCGTGTCAGCTGACACGACCCGTGTCAGGAAGTGTCTACAATACTGATTTTGGAAGTAAAACAGGGAGCTGACACAGCCGCCCATGTCAGCTGACACGACCCGTCTCAGCACCCCTGGGAGGTGCGCAGGATGGAAGTTAAAACAGCGGGCTGACACGGCCCGTGTCAGCCCTGCTGAGTGAAAAAAATTTGATTTTTTCTCTTTTCCTCGTTTTTACAACATTTCTTGGTCACTCTTGGGACCTTACCATAGTATGTTCAACAGAAATATCACTCAAAAGAGACAAACAAAAACAATGCAAAATATGTAAAGAGAGAAAAGTTTGAAAGAAAAGATACCCATGAGCTCTATTCTCCTTCTAATCACCAATGGCTTTGTTGGATGTGCTCTTTAATCCACTTCCTTGTTTTCTGGTTTTCTATCACTCTCTTGTTCTCTAAATGTTTTTTTTCAATGTTTCTTCATGTTTCCTCCCTTTTCTTGTTTTTTTTATGGTTCTCTTGTGTGTTTTCTAACTCTCTTGATTTTTTCTAGTTTTTTTTCCCTCTCTCTTGCTCACAATGCTCTCTCTCTCTCTCTCTCTCTCTCTCTCTCTCTCTCTCTCTCTCTCTCTCTCTCTCTCTCTCTCTCTCTCTCTCTCTCTCTCTCTCTCTCTCTCTCTCTCTCTCTCTCTCTCTCTCTCTCTCTCTCTCTCTCTCTCTCTCTCTCTCCAATTGGGCCCCCTTTTCTACTGCTATTGCTTCTCATTTATAGCCAAAACATTAGGGTTTGCACATGTTTTCAAACTTCAGAATTTCTACACTTAGAAATGTCCAATGCCACTTTCTTGGTGCACCCTTTTCCTCTAGAAATCCTACTTTTCGGCTGCACTTTTGCTGCTGTACCAAAGTATTAGAGTTTGCACATGCTTCAAGTTTCAGAATTTCTATACTTGGAAATGCTTATTACCACTTTCTTGGTGCAACCCCATTTCTTTCCATTTCTAGCATGTTGCTTTTTCCGCCTTTGCTGCTGCACTTTCCTAGTGTTGTTTTTTCTGCATTGCTCTCCTTTATTCACTTGTTCTTGGGTTGTCGTTGTGGTCCATGCTTCTACTTTTGACAACATTTTTAAAAATCTGAATTTTGGTATGTATGTGAACCAACATAAACTAGTTCCTTAAGTTTGTGACATGGTTTATTTAGTTATGAGTTAGTTGGTCATTTCTTGCATGGGACTGTTTGGATCACATTAAAGATTCCCGTGACTAAGCATGCATTGTCTTGCTTTTGAAAGGTTCCAATGTTGAATGGACCTTGATTATTTTTCTTGGATGTTTGTAGGCATAATGAGGAACATGTGGACTTGATGGGGCATGAAAGGTACCATAGCATGAAGTTGATTAGAAACTTGAATTAAGATTAGAAATAACTTAATTTTCTATGTATTACTTAGAGTTAGAAACTTTGTAACAAATGTGACATTCTTTCAATGTCATGAAATTTCCCTTTGTAATATTCTTGAATCTAATCTTGAATTCATGAATCTTGAATTTGGAATGATATATCTCCCTTATGCCATTGAATTTGAAAGGGAAGAAGTCTTGAATTATGAACTTGTGATCTTTTGAATTCCACTTGAACATAGAATTTAAAATAAAGTTGAATGAAGAAATCTTGAATTAGGCCTTGCACTTCATGCTCATTAGGAATATTGATCTTGAATATCCTAAGATTTTCCATGTAACTTCTCCTTGAAGGAATCTACATGAGTAGAATTTCCAACATGAACCAAACCTTAGATGATGAACATTTTCTTCCATGTAGCCCATGATAGGCAATTTATCTTATTTGGAATGGAAAACAACGAATCGACCCAATCCTTACCTTGTGAACCCACATGCTCGATATGCACTAGAACGATGTATGATATGACGAATGTAGGATATGAAAGGCTAAAGGTGAAAATGAGGGTGTGACACCTAGGGAATCCAGAGAGAAGTAAAACCTTCCTGGGGATTGTACCAAAATAAGGATTTCCTCATAGTGAAGAGTTCGAACGGGATCTTCAAGAAACAACTAGAAATGTAGGTGACATAAAAACATCCACAGATGAATGAAGCCAATAATTATTGGGTTTTTAAAAAGGATATGGTAACGATCGAAACCGAGATTCCAATATCAATTGGACTTTTAAAAGATGCTAGTTAAAACATTACTAGACTTACTAGGGATAAGAAGACAACCCTAAGCAGACTTTTACATTGAATGCCAATCAGGACATTACTGGATTTCAAATGGGGATAACCATCGAAACGGAGATGCCAATATCAATTGGACTTTAAACAACTCTAGTCAAAACATTACTAGGTTGCAGGGGATTTATAGTAACGACTAGAGATCCATGAGGGTGTCGTGACAACCAAGCAAAGATACCAATAACCATTGGATTAAAATAATGCTAGTAACTACTGGATTTTCCGGGGATATAAGTATTTATCACAATAATACTTAAGTCAGATAACTTGACAAAGTTAAGGTAACAAATGAAGGGTAAGCCTGTGACAACAGGTCTGAAGCAAAGGGTTTGGTGACGAACAATGGATCTCAAGATGACATCTAGTAACCACTGGGAACCCCTAATGGATTTTTGACCAAGAAAGCTGCCTAATTAGATCACAAAGGCTATAGCCAAAACAACTCGAAACACGAGGTATGCTGAAAAATGCATATGCTAAAGATATGATGCAGATGCAATGCCGAATGACGTATAAAGGAAGGCAACGAAAAACAAATGAGATCTATCACATGGGAAACAAAGAGCATCACACTGAATCTCATTGCTTGAAAATGGTACTAATCCTCTGGCGATTCTGCTGGGGAAATAATCTCTGTTTTGGCAAACTTGCTGGAGAGAGCTCATGACTTCAATACAGCTGACCAAATTACTAATCGAAGATGTCGACCGTTTGTAGCGCGGCGGCGTGGGAAAAGAAATCTCCATAGAACCTCATATTGATGAGATGATGGTATTAAGGTTTCAACCATTTTTTCCTCATGAGAGGAGTCTAAATATACACCGCATGTCGCAATCAAAGTTTTTGTTTTTCCTGTCAATTAACTTCCTTTAAAACAATTTTGTTGTTTCAAAAACTTTTACTTTTCAAAGATCATTATTAATGAATAAGTGATATTTTCATAACAAATAAACAATAGAATATAATAGAGCACAAACAAAGATTGGTTCAAATATGATTTTATTCAAAGATGGAAACTTGCAAAAAGGCAAAGTCCCATGGAACATTTACAAATTTGGAAAAATGGCAATATAGGTAAAGGTGTACAAAAAATCTAATGATCATCCATTCCTAACTAACTAAGAGTCGGTCCAAAACGCTGCCTCTGACGAGATTAGTGGGAGGTGAGCCTTCTTTTTTTTTTGACGATCTTCTGCAGTAGTGACAACTCCTGATGCAGTGATATGTCTTTATTACTCATTTTTGTCTAAGCCGCCTTTCCAGGTTTTCGACTTAGCAAGCTTTTCTTTTGTTTTGTTTTATCCCTAATTTTTTCCTAGATCTCCTTCATAGGTTATAACCCACCAGGATGCCCCTTTTTTTCCTAAGTTTCCTTTCCAGGTTTTCAACTTAGCAGGTTTTTTATGCATAACATTTTCTTACTGCATCTGAGTTCACGGGATGAGGGAGTTGTTCACCATCCATCATTGTAAGGATCAAAGAGCCTCTAGAAAAGACCGTCTTCATAACAAATGAGTCATTGTAGTTATTCATCCATTTTCCGCACACGTCTTGATGTACTGGCAGAATCTTTCTGAGTACCAACTCACCCTCCTTATATTCTTTGATTTGGACTTTTTTGTCGAAGGCTCTCTTCATCCTCTTTTGGTAGAGTTAACTGTGGCACATTGTTGTCATCCTCTTCTTGTCAATGAGATTCAGAGTATCGAATCATTCTTTTACCCATTTAGATTCCTCGAGCTTAGCTTTCATTAGGACCCTTAACAAAGGCATCTCAACCTCAATGGGTAATACTGCGTCCATCCCGTAGACCAGGAAAAAAGGGGTTGCCTCTGTTGAAATGCGAATAGATGTATTATATCCGTGCAGCGCAAATGGCAACATTTCATGCCAATCTCTGTAGGTCACTACCATTTTATATACAATATTTTTGATGTTTTTATTTACAGCTTCAATAGCGTCGTTCATCTTAGGCCGGTAAGGAGAAAAGTTGTGATGTTTAATTTTGAAACTATAACAGAGTTCTTTCATTGTTTTGTTTTTCAGATTTGTTCCATTATCTTTGATGATTTGGTCAGGGATTCCATACGACAGATGATCTCCTTTTTGATGAACCGGGCAACCACTTGCTTGGTCATGTTGGTGTATGATGCAACTTCTACCCATTTGGTGAAGTAGTCGATGGCGACGAGGATGAACCGATGGTCATTGGACGCCTTGGGCTCGATTGCCCCAATCATGTCAATTCCCTACATTGAGAACAACCAAGGTGACAACAACATGTTTAGAGGATGAGGTGGCACGTGCACCTTATTTGTGTAAATCTAGAATTTATGGCACTTTCGAGAAAACAGGATACAATCGGTCTCCAAAGTCAACCAGTAATAACCAACCCTCAAGATTTTCTTTGCCATGGAATGACCTCTTGCATCGGTACCGAAGGCACCTTCATGAATATTTGTCATTAGCATGTTTGCTTCTCTTTTGTCGACACATTTGGGTAAGACCATGTCGTGATTTCTTTTATACAGAACATTATTGCTGATAAAGAACTTGGATGACAGTCTCTGCACAGCTCTCTTATCAATTTTAGAGGCATTGACCGAATACTCTTGATTTTGGAGGTAATTTTTGATGTCTTAGAACCATGGTTTTCAATCAGATTCTTCTTCAGCAAGCATGACGTATGCTAGTGTAGTCTTTCTTTCAATACAGATCAAAGGAGCCTTGTTGACTAACTAGAACTTCCACTTTGATGCTAGCATGGCTAAAGCATCAACAATATGATTTTCAGACCTCAGGATGTGTCTAAAAGTGATCTCGTCAAAATACTTGATCATCTCCAAAATGTAGTCCTTGTAAGGTACCAATTTTCCGTCTCGGGTCTCCCATTCGCCCTTGAGCTGATTAATCACCAAGGTGGAGTTGCTGATTACTTCAAGAATCTTAATGTGAAGGTCAATGGCAGCTTCAAGACCTAAGATGCAGGCTTCATATTTAGCTATGTTGTTCGTGCATTTGAAGCATAATCTGACAGTAACCGCAAAATATCCTCCGGTAGGATTTTCCAGAACAGCACCAACACCATGACCTTTTTTGTTGGATGCACCATCGAACATCATTTTCCATCGGGAGCCAGGTTCAAAACCCTCTTCAGGACCATGTTCTTCTTTAGCTTTATGAAGAGACATGACATCTTCATCGGGAAAGTCGAATTTGAGCGACTGATAATCCTCAATAGGTTCATCAGCAAGGTAGTCTGACAAGATACCTTCTTTTATTGACTTTTGTGCAACATATTGATTATCATATTTTGACAGGAGCATGTGCCATCTTGCTAGTCTCCCCATCTGAACAGGTTTCTCGAATATGTACTTTATTGGATTCATTTTGGATATCAACAGAGTAGTGTGGCAAATTATGTACTGTCTCAGATGTTTGGCTGCCCAAGCCAGTGCGCAGCAAGCTTTTTCCAACAGGGAGTAATGACTCTCACAATTGGTAAACTTCTTGCTCAGGTAATAAATTGCATGCTCTTTCTTCCCGGATTCATCTGTTTGACCCAAGACGCAAGCTATTGAATCTTCGAGAACCGTCATGTACATGAAGAGAGGTCTTACAAGCACAGGTGAGATCAATATCAGAGGCTCTTGGAGATATCCTTTGATCTTCCCAAATGTCGACTGGAAACTTTTGTTCCATACAACTGTTTGATCTTTTCATAAGAACTTAAAGATTGACGTGCAAGTAAGAGTCAAGTTGGAGATGAATCTAGAGATATAGTTTAATCTGTCGAGGAACCCTCTGATTTGTTTCTCCATTTACGGTACAAGCATCTCCTGGATAGCATGTACCTTGTCGGGATCCAATTTGATTCCATGTTGACTAATGATGAAGCCGAGTAGTTTATCGGACCTGACTCCCAAGGAACATTTGGCAGGATTTAGTCTTAATTGGTATCTCCTAAGTCTTTTGAATAACTTCAGCAAATGACCAAGGTGATCTTCTTCAGTCTGAGACTTGGATGTCATGTCATCGACATAAACTTCAATTTCCTGGTGCATCATGTCATGAAATAATGCCATCATGGCTCGTTGATATGTGGCCCCCACATTCTTCAGACCAAAAGACATGACCTTTTAATAATAAGTGCCCCAGGGTGTGATAAAAGTTGTCTTTTCCATGTCGTCTAGGTCCATCTTTATCTGGTTATAGCCGGAGAAGCCATCCACGAATGAAAATACCGCAAAATTGGTTGTGTTATCCACTAAAGTGTCGATATGTGGCAGAGGGAAACCTTCCTTCAGACTGGCCTTGTTTAGATCCCTGTAGTCTATGCACATTCTGACTTTGTCGTCTTTCTTAGGCACAGGTACAATGTTAGCCACCCATTCTGGGTACTTTGATAATGCTAAGAAACCTGCATCGATTTGCTTTTTGACCTCATCTTTGATCTTGAGAGCCATGTCGGGTCTGGATCTTCGAAGCTTCTGCTTAACCGGAGGATACTCTGGTTTAAGAGGGAGCTTGTGCATTACAATATTGGTATTCAATCTAGGCATATCTTGTTAGGACTAAGCAAACACGTATCTATACTCTTTGAGAAGCATTATCAGTCTGTCTTTAACCTCTTCTCCTAGTGATGCCCCAATTTTGACCTCTTTTCTCTCTTCTTCCAAGCCCAAGTTGATGATGTCAATCTATTCTTTGTAGGGTTGAAGATAGGCATCCTCGTACTCGGTCATTTTCATCAACTCTTCAGGGACTTCAAAATCCCCATCACTCTCGTCTTCGACTTGGAATACCGGTGACTCAAAATCAAAAAGAACTGGGTGATCATCGGATCTGGTGGGTGATGGAGATTCTCTGCATATGCTGAATGGGCTTAAAATGAGCAAAAACACACAAAGGGATGCAGATGATGAGTTCTTTTTTAGGTTTTTTTTCCAAAAGATTGTCATTTTTGCTTTTTTACAAAAAAGTGAAAACAATAAAAATGCAATGAACAACAAAAATGGAATTTAATAAAACACTCATCCATTAATTGACCTCTTAATTGCAAAAGTGTGGCCCATACAAAATGATCCACTGGCCCCGGACATTACCATGGATTTAAAACAAAGGAAATGCTAACAAGCAAAACAAACAAATTACTCGAAGAGCGGTAACATGATGGGAATTTCTACGGCCTCCCAATTGCATAGAACGGCTTCACCTTAGAACACCTGGTCGTCTATGTAGCTCACTTCACCGTCTTCTATGATAGTGTTTATTTGAACGCCGCCACTTACGAAGATCTCCTTCAGAATCTTCAGGCGTTTGTCATTGACCTCTAATTCTTCACCTAGAGTTGGTTTGTAACCCAAGCCTTGCCGGTTATTCTTCGCTCGAACGTTGACTTCAATTACCTCTCCTCAACCTTACAGAAGTCCTTCCTTTATGACATTTTTAATGCTTTGGACGGAGGAAAAAGATGGGCCACGTGTAATGGCAGTATCCTCAACCAACACAACATGTGTAATCTCTAATGCTTGGAAAGCTGTTTCTAATGCATCTTCATCGGCTTCAATGTATCGGAAAGAGGATAGGTTGCTCACCATCAGATCCTTTTCACCGTACACCACGACCAAATGGTCCTCTGTAATGAACTTCATTTTTTGGTGTAGTGTTGATGTAACAACGTCTGCTGCGTGTATCCACGACCTTCCCAGCAGACAACTATATGCCAGATTTATGTCCATCACTTGGAAGGTGATTTCAAAGACTTGGGGCCCCATCATGATCGATAAATCTTCCTCTCCTATTATTGTCCTTCTTGATCCATCGAAAGCCTTCACAATTAAAGATGCGGGTCTCATATCAGCTCCTTTTTATGCCAATTTGCTAGCGATCTTTTGGGCATTACATTGAGGGCTGACCCAGTGTCGACAAGCACTCTGGAGAGCATATCTTTTTTGCACTTAACAGAGACATGCAAGGCACATTTGTGCTTGCGACCCTTAGTGGTCAAGTCACTATTTTCGAAGCTCAGCGTATTGCAGGCTGTGATATTAGCAACGACGAAGTCAAATTGCCCCATAGTGATATCCTTCATCACATGGGCTTGTGCGAGTATCTTCAATAAAGCTTGTCGATGGGCGGGAGAGCTCAATAGTAATGACATAATTGAGATTTTGGATGACGTCTGGTTGAGTTGGTCCACCACCCGGTAATTACTTCGGCGAATTATCCTTAGAAACTCTTCTTCATCCTCCTTAGGGACTTCTTTTCCTTTAACAGCGGGCTCCTTGGAGAGGGCTTCTTTAGTAATAGTTTCCTTAAGAATGGTAATGGTTTCTTTGGGAGCAGTGGCAGGTGCCTGAGGGACAGTAAAATTTTCCCTGGACTGATATATTCGACCACTGCGGGTCATTTTTCTTGCCCCGACGATGTTTGTCACATCCTTCTGTTTTCTTCCGGCCTTCATGTCGTACCAGGAATAATCGTACTTCTACGATATAGATTTTAGATTAGGACTGTTAGAACACAGATTGGTTCTTAATAATATCTCTATGTTTTGATGATAACTATTATGAAATTTTGTAATTAAGAATTATATACTCTAAAATTTGCTTAAGAGTTTTTACTGCATATAGTAAAGGAATTAACACTCCAGAAGCAACTCAGAATTGAACATAAGAAATTTTCTAGACTCTGAAGCGCCAGATGCATCCATTAGAAGATTCGGAATGCTGCCAACAGAAGATCCTGAGCGTAGCCTCCAGAAGGATCTGAAGCAGAAGCTCCAGAAGAATATGAAGCAGAAGCTCCAAAAGAATCTGAAGCAAATCAGAAGCATCTGAACCAAAGAAGAATTATGTATGAAGAGTTTTCAAAGCATAGTTACTACAGAAGATTCTGAAAGTACTAAAGCTTCCAGTACTGAAGATCTAACTCAAACATGCTCTGAACTTACACACGCTAAAAGCGCACCTGCTGCAGAAGACTCTGATTCAGCAAAACTATGATCAACATCAGAAGGCTCTGATCAACTTAGACTCTGATGGAACTTGCTGAAAATTAAAGAAGAATTATTCAAAGATTATATCCGTTGGAATAATACAAACGACTCTTTCCTTATTTATGCTAGACACAAGAACACAGACAAAAAGGATTTATCTGTGCTTTCTTCTTCTTCTAGGAAAGGTCACTTGATGTGAAGACAAAAAAGGCTCAGACCTTTTGGACACTCTTCTCAACTTGAAAGCTCTCTTGCATCAGCTTCCTATAAAAGCAAGCCTTCACCCATCTTCTTCAGTTGACGATTTATCAAAAAGAAATCATATTCAAAGCTCTCATACTATTCTTTCTAGAATTAATTTCTTTGTTCTTAACTTTAAGTGAAAAATCACAGTTGTGATAAAGCTTGATTAGAAGCAATTTAAACACTTATATTTGTTATTACATTTAATTGTAAGAAACCTTAAAAAGATCCAGATAGGATCAGTAGTTCTTGAGAAGACTTTGAACAGTTGTTGATTGAGAAAGGCAAATCACTCTAGGAAGGGTGGACTGGAGTAGTTGAGTTCAACGAACCAGGATAAAAATACTTGAGTTTTTATCTTCATACTTATTCAACCCCCCCCCCCCTTCTAAGTATTTTCTCACCTTCAGTTGGCATTAGAGCTCCGGTTCTGGGTGTGCTACCACTTTACAGTGACAGTAAAGATCCAGTGAGAAAAACACTGATATATATTTGGTTGTTACTATGGCTGATAATACAATATCTAACATTAACAACAAATATGAAGAAAGGGATAGAATCAACACCAAACCCTCTATGTTTGATCGGGAGAAATTTGATTATTGGAAAGACAAGATAGAAAGTTTTTTCCTTGGATATGATGCTGATTTATGGGATCTGGTCATAGATGGATATGTTCATCCCACTGATGGGTATGGCAAGAAAATAGACAGAAAATCTATGACAGATGCTCAGAAGAAGGAATTTAGAAATCACCACAAGGTCAGAACAATATTGTTGAATGCAATATCCCACACTGAGTATGAAAAAATTACAAATAGGGAAACAACATTTGACATGTTTGAGTCCTTAAAGATGACTCATGAGGGAAACTCTCAAGTCAAGGAAACAAAGGCTCTGGCTCTGATCCAAAAGTATGAAGCCTTTAAGATAGAAGACTCTGAATCTGTTGAAGCTATGTTCTCCAGATTTCAAATACTTACAGCTGGACTAAAGGTTCTGGATAAAGGATACTCTACTGCTGATCATGTGAAAAAGGTCATCAGAAGCTTACCTACCAGATGGAGACCTATGGTGACAGCGCTGAAAATGGCTAAAGATCTGAACAAGATCTCCTTGGAGGAACTGATCAGTTCACTAAGAAGTCATGAAATTGAACTTGAGGAAGATGAACCTAAAAAGAAAGGTAAATTTATTGCTTTAAAATCTAATAAATCTGCTAAAGCATTGCAGGTAATAGAGGAAAGCTCTGAAGAATCCTCATCTGAAGATGAAGATGAACTATCCATGCTGTCCAGAAGAATAAACAAACTCTGGAAGCATAAAGGAAAGAAGTTCAGAAACTTCAGGAAGCCTGACTAAAGAAAAGAATCTTCTGGACACAGAACATCTGGCAAAAAGGAGGTTGTCTGTTATGAATGTAAAGAACCTGGACATTACAAAAATGAATGTCCAAAGGTGCTGAAAGACAAGCCTAAAAGAAAATCTAATAAGAAGAAAAAGGTTCTAATGGCCACCTGGGATGATTCAGATACATCTGAATCTGAATCTGAGTCAGAAGAAGAATGTGCCAATGTAGCCTTGATTGCAGACATAGAAGATCAGGAGGAAGGAACTTCAGGTTCTGAAGCTGACTCTAAATCTGACTCTGACGCTGAAGAGGTAATGGCTAAACTCACTAAAGAAGAACTTATCAAAGTGTTATCAGAAGTCCTGAAGAGCTATAATAATATTAAGCTCAAATACAAGAAGCGTCAAAGCAATCTTGTATCTGAGAATAATATTCTCAAATCAGAAGTAGCTGAGCTAAAAGAAAAGAACTTAAAATTGAAAAATGATTCTGAATTAGCTCAACAAAACTATGATTCTGAAACTGAATCTAAATGCAAAAATATTTTGGAAAAATATGATTATAGCTTTCATAAGTTTCTTGCTAAAAGCATAGACAGAAGCAAAATGGCTTCTATGATCTATGGAGTTAGCAGAAATAACAGAAAAGGAATTGGATATGAATCTTCCTCTGGAAAGGATTTAAATCCAAAACCTATTGATAAAATTATCATCAAGAAAACTCCTTTATATTCCCACTTTAAATTTGGTCACTTGAATGATATTGAACAAACACGTTCTGAAAAGAATATTCATGTGTTTAAATCTAAGGCTAGTTAGAATAAACCTTATGTTGAAAAACAAAATTTTAGACAAACCTTCAGAACAACTAACCCTAAAGGACCCAAGAAGATCTGGGTACCTAAGAGTAAAATAATTCCTGTTGCAGATGTTCTTAGCAGCAAGGTCAGGACGCCAATCATGGTACCTGGACTCTGGATGCTCACGACACATGACAAGAGAAAGGTCTACGTTCCAAAGTCTGGAGCTTAGATCTGGAGGTGATGTGAAATTTGGAGGGAATCAGAAGGGCAAGATCATTGGATCTGGCACCATTGGAAATGGTAAACTTCCCTCTATTACTAATGTTTTACTTGTTGAAGGGTTAAAGCATAACTTATTGTCCATAAGTCAATTAAGTGACAATGGTTATGATATTACCTTTAATCAAAAATGTTGTAAAGCTATTAGTCAAAAGGATGGCTCTATTCTATTTAGTGGAAAGAGGAAAAACAACATTTATAAAATAAATCTTTCAAAACTTAAGGTTCAGAATGTTAAATGCCTCTTGTCTGTTAATGAAGAGCAATGGGTCTGGCACAGAAGATTGGGGCATATTAATATGAGACGTATATCTCAGATTAATAAACTTAATCTTGTCAGAGGACTTCCTAATTTGAAATTCACCTCAGATGCTCTTTGTGAAGCATGTCAAAAACGGAAGTTTTCAAAATCATCTTTAAAAATAAAAAATGTTGTTTCTACCTCCAGACCACTAGAATTACTTCATATTGATCTGTTTGGACCAGTGAAAACTGCATCCATCAGAGGAAAGAAGTATGGATTAGTCATTGTTGATGACTATAGTAGATGGACATGGGTAAAGTTCTTAAAACACAAGGATGAGTCACATTCTGTGTTCTTTGACTTCTGTAAACAAGTCCAGAATGAAAAAGATTTCAAAATTATAAAAGTCAGAAGTGATCATGGTGGTGAATTTGAAAATAAATTTTTTGAAAAATATTTTAATGAAAATGGCATTGCTCATGATTTTTCCTGTCCTAGAACTCCACAACAGAATGGAGTTGTAGAGAGGAAAAACATAACTCTGCAAGAAATGGCCAGAACCATGATCAATGAGACTAATCTGGCAAAACACTTTTGGGCAGAAGCAATCAACATAGCCTGTTACATTCAGAACAGAGTGTCTGTAAGACCTCTTCTGGAGAAGACTCCATATAAACTGTGGAAGAACAGAAAGCCTAACATTTCATGTTTTCATCCTTTTGGATGTATTTGCTATATGTTAAATACTAAAGAAAATCTGAACAAGTTTGATTCCAAAGCACAGAAGTGTTTCATGCTTGGATATTCTGAATGCTCTAAAGGCTACAGAGTATACAACACTAAGACACAGATTTTGGAAGAATCTATTCATGTTAGATTTGATGATAAGCTTGGCAGTAAAAAGCCAAAGCAGTCTGAAAACTCTGCAGATAGAGAAGTAGTCTTCACAGACTCTGATGGCTCAGAGGCAGACAAAGCTCAAGTAAAGGAACCAGAAGCAATGCCAGAGGCAATTCCTTTAACTTCTCAGATGAACAATTTAAACATTTCTGAAGAATCAACTGTTAGAGGATCATCTTCCAGAATCAAAGCTTCTCATCCAGAGAATGTTATAATTGGAAAGAAGGATGATCCCATCAGAACAAGATCCTTTCTAAGATCATCTGAAGCATCATTGTTTGGACTGGTGTCAGAAATTGAACCATCTTCTGTAGATGAAGCTCTGCAAGACAATGATTGGACTATTGCTATGCAAGAAGAGTTAAATCAATTCACTAGAAATGATGTGTGGGATTTAGTTCAAAGACCACAAGGATTCAATATAATTGGAACAAAATGAGTCTTCAGAAATAAGCTTAATGAGAAAGGAGAAGTTGAAAGAAATAAGGCAAGGCTTGTTGCTCAAGGGTACAGTCAACAAGAAGGTATTGATTACACTGAAACTTATGCTCCAGTGGCACGGTTAGAATCTATACGCCTTCTTATTTCATTTGCTGCACAAAATAACATCACTCTATATCAGATGGATGTTAAAAGTGCCTTTCTTAATGGTATTATAGAAGAAGAAGTTTATGTCCACCATCCCCCTGGTTTTGAAAATGAAAAATTCCCAGATCATGTTTTCAAATTAAAGAAATCTCTGTATGGTTTAAAACAAGCTCCCAGAGCTTGGTATGAGAGATTGAGCAATTTTCTTCTGGAGAAAGATTTCATTAGAGGCAAAGTGGACACAACACTCTTTTGTAAATCATTTAAGAAAGATCTTCTAATTTGTCAAATTTATGTGGATGATATAATATTTGGATCTACCAATACTATGCTGGGAAAGGAGTTTGCTCAATGTATGCAGGCAGAATTTGAAATGAGCATGATGGGAGAATTGAGATTCTTTCTGGGAATTCAAGTCAACCAAACTCCAGAGTGCACTTACATACATCAGACCAAATATGTTAAAGAACTTCTGAAGAAATTTAACATGACTGATAGTAAGCTGGCAAAGACTCTCATGCATCCAACTAGCTCACTAGGCAAGGAAGAGGTAGGTAAGAAAGTAGATCAGAAACTCTACAGAGGTATGATAGGATCTCTTCTTTACTTAACTGCTTCTAGATCTGAAATATTGTTCAGTGTATGCTTGTGTGCTAGATTCCAATCAGATCCTAGAGAATCACACTTGACAGTTGTCAAGAGGATTCTAAGGTATCTGAAAGGTACTTCTAATGTGGGTTTGTGTTACAGAAAATCTGATGATTTCAAATTAGTTGGATTTTGTGATGCTGACTACGCTGGAGACAGAGTGGAAAGAAAAAGTACTTCTGGAAGTTGTCAATTTCTAGGAAGAAATCTAATCTCTTGGTACAGCAAGAAGCAACCCACAATTGCACTATCAACCACAGAGGCAGAATATATTACTGCTGCTGGATGTAGCACGCAGATGCTCTGGATGAAAAGTCAACTAGAAGATTATCAGATATTTGAAAGTAACATTTCTATCTTTTGTGATAATACTTCTGCTATATGTTTGTCTAAAAACCCCATTTTACACTCTAAGGCAAAACATATAGAAATTAAGCATCATTTCATCAGAGACTATGTTCAGAAGGGAATCATAAATTTATCCTTTGTTGATACAGATCATCAATGGGCATATATTTTCACAAAACCCCTTGTTGAAGATAGATTCAAATTTATTCTGAAAAATATTGGTATGGATTTGTGTCCAGAATAATATTTGTCAGAAGCAAATTTTACAGATGCAAAAATGCCTAATGCTCTGAAGTATTTCTTCTAATTACTTATTCAGTTTCTTTAATTATTTTCTTGTGAAACTCTGAACTAACAATCCTTAGAGGATCTAAACATTGGTTAACGTTTCATTTCTCAAGAGAATTCCGAAGCACATGCAAGCAAACACGTGTCACTCCAAATTTGCAAAGGTGGAGTGTACACTACTGAAGAGACGTTTGAGGTGAAGTTTGAATAGTGAAAATCTTGATTTCCCCCCAAATTTTCAGAAGCAATAAATGCTTGAAATGATTTTTATTCCTTTCATTAAATGGTCTATGTGAACGTGCTGTATCTGACTGTTTGTATGCCTATGTGTTTAGTATAAATACCTCTCTTCTCACCAAATTCACACTTTTCACATCTCATTTGTTTATGAATTTTTGTCTTCTCTTCTCTCTTCATAAAAACCCTAAGCATTTGACAAACTCATCTTCAATGGCAACTTCATCATCAACTGCTGCACAATTTCAATCAACCATGGCTGCAGTTACCTCTGCTAATATGGGTGTGGCTCCTTATACACCACCAAAGAGAACATTACTAACACCTATTGAAAAACTGGAGGTTTTGTGTGAATCAATGGTGGAGTTTGATTCACTTGCTGAGAATGGGTTTGAGTTTCGCTCCATTATAGATGCTCAAGGATGGGTGAAGTATTTTGACAGACTTTTTGGACCAGTCTACCCCCTTCTGGTAAAAGAATTTTGGATACATGCTTCTGTTTACCCTAAGTTCATTTTATCTTCTGTTCTGTGCAAAGAGATAATCATTACAGAAGATCTGATTAGAAAACTCATTGGATATGAGGAAACAGATGGAGTATCACACTTACCAGCTGGGCGTGTGGATATGGATGAAGTTTATGAAGAAGTGATGACTGCTGGACAAGCTTCTAATAAGTTCAAGGATCTGAAGCCTGACTACAAGATCTGGGCTAAGATTTTCATGGGATGCATTCATCACAGAAAGTCTACAAACTCTCCAGACTATGTCAATAATGAACAGCTCTACTTTATGTATTGCTTAAGTCAGAGCACCAAGATAGATCTTCCATATATTCTGTTTATGCACTTATGGAATCATATAAATGCCTCTAGAGAATATGTGAAAGAAAAAGGCCAGAAGATCAGAACGTGGATTCCTTTTGGAAGGTTAATCTCAAATATTCTAACAAAAAATGGACTTGTAACTGCTCTATATGTTGCTGGCGTCACAGAAGAACTTGAATTTATTTTGGGAAAACCTATGAATGCAAAGAGTCTTCAGAGACTAAAAATAGTAGAAGAACTCACAACAGCACCAAAGAAGCTGAACATCACTGAACTAAGTCAGAAGAGAATTCCTATAGATGACTACCCTCTGTTCTATGCTGAAGAACCTAGGGAGATTGTAGTAAGATATGTTGATGATTGCAAGGCAGAAGGAAAGCCTATTCCTGCAGATATTATAAAAAGGGCAAGGGAACCATTGCTAGTTGTAGTAGAAGAGACTCCAAGAAAGAGAAGTCAATCAGAGGCAGAAGTTGCGCCTGCTCAGAAGAAGCCCAAGGTTGCTAAGAAGCCTCAGAAGCTGCTAAAGAGGAAAGAATCTGGAGACACTCCTTCTGTACCTGCTAAAAAAATCAAGATTAAAGGTACTAAATCTTCTGTATCTTCTGCAAATACTATTGTTATAAATGATTCAACTGTTAAGTCTATTCCAAAACCACCCTCTACACAAAATCAATCTGTTACTGCTCCACCTCATGTTTCTGCTTCATCTCCTCAAAAATCATCTAATCCTATTTCAATCTCACCTGTAAAACAATCATCTGTTCCAAAACCAACAACAACAAAACCACAAATTCAGACTCCACAAATACCAACAAAACCATCTGCACATCAAAAACCACAATCAGAACAACAACCACAAAAACCATCCGAACAACTCAAAGAAAAACCATCTGAAAAACAACAACAACCACGAGAAAAATAACAAGAAAAACCATCTGAACAACAGAAAGAAAAACCATCTGAACATCAACAACCAAAGGAAAAACCTTCTGTATCACAACAAACACAACAACCAGAAAAACAACCAGAAAAACCACCATCAAAACCATCTGAACCCACCGCATCTGTACCAGTTATTTCTGAACCTACAAAAGTAACATCTGTTCCAGTTACATCTGAACCAATAAAAATTTCATCTGATCCACCCACATCTGAACCACCTTCAAAACCCTCTGAAAATCCTTCAGAATCAAACCACCCATCTGGAATCAACATACCTGAGACAGAGGTTCTTAATGTTACACCTCTGAAAACTGCTTTTCAAGTGTCTTCTACCTCCTGCACACCAACCACATCATCAAATTCCTCAGAATCAGATATTCACCCAGATTTTCTAATATCCCCTTCTCACAGAGATTCTGAGGTAAACCAACCAGAACACCCTATATCTTCTAAAGTTCTTATTCCAGATCCTACTCCCACACCTAAACCATCATCTGAAATCCTCATTCCAAATACTATCCCAACATCAACACCAAGACCATTTGTAACTCCTGCTTCTTACAGACATTTCTCATCTTGTTTTCAAAACCTTTCCTATGGTTTCAAACTCAAAGATTTCTATGACAAAGTTGAACCATCTGACCATATCACTCCTTTCAAACCAAAACTTACAATCCTTCTACCATCTGTGCTTCTAACCTATATTAAATCAATGTCAGCAGTAGGCTCATTAGATACTATACCATATTCTGCTAAATCTGCAAAAGCTGTTACTTCTGCTAAACCTGCTTCATCTGATAAACCTGCTGCTTCTGATAAACCTGCCAAATCTGCTTTCAAACCTTACATTAATAAACCTTTTGATGTTGTTCCCAGTACTTCAACTACAAAACCTTGTCTGTTGAATGCTCTGCACAGACCAAAACCTGCAAAAACACCTGCACTTCCATTCATACCATACTATCCTCCTTCTCTGATCACCATTCGTGAATCCATATTTCCACCTACTCCTCAACCAAAGCCAATTACCTTAGAGACTCTGTTACACCCCAGACCTAGACTTAATATTGATCATTTATTTACATGTTTTTTGCAAGAAATACAGTTGTATTTAGGTAATGTACAGAAGAAGTGTTCAGAAATAATGGATGCAAAGGAATCTGATGTCATCTGAAATGGCTTCATAAACAGATTCAACACTGTAGCATCAAATCTGAAGAACATATGTTCTGATGATGTGAAGCTCAGATTTGCGGAAGCTGCAAGAAGTCTGGTCTGGACTGTCAAGAGATCTGGACCACTACTTCTTACAGATGCTCCTCCATCATCAGAAGAGAATACTGCATCTGCATCTGAAGACAATCCTATGGCCATGACTCTGATAGAACAACCTTCTGGCTCTACTGCTCCAAGCTCTGAGGCTCCTATGGAAATTGACTTTGTTCAAGCTTCAGAAAATGTTCCACCTTCTTCATCTGAGATTAAGAAAGAACATCCAGATCTTGAAGATAAGATTGCAGTTCTGGAAGCTGGTCAATCAGAAATTAAGTCTTGGATGGCTAAACAAGATAAGAAGTCTGAATACATGACTCAGTGGATGTCTCAACAGGATCAGAAGAATGAAACAATGGCTAAGTGGATGTCAAAGCAAGAACAATCCTCCTCTGAAATCACGGATCTGTTGAAGATGCTTTTGTCAAAACACTCTTAGTTTATTTTTTTTTCATTCTGATGTTTTCATATGTCTGTTTTTGAATATCTTCTGATATGTGTACTTTTGCTCTGAATTCAATGAATATGTGTTTCAAAGTTTTCTCCACTTGATCTATCTCTTTTACTGTTTCCTTTTATTTGTCTTTTCAAAGTTTTTACTTTTTTCTTATGACAAAAAAGGGGGAGAAAATATAGATATGAACTGTTTAATTAAACTTCACCAGAATATAACTTCAGACATATAAATTTTATCTAACATTAAATCTGAGTATTTCAGAACATTTGATAAGTACACTCTGTAGAAGAAACTCTGAGACTCTCAGATCATTTGAAAATTATCAAACTCTGACTCTGAAATTTGCAAGACACTCTGACTCTCAAATGTTAAAGAACAACCAAGCTCTAACTCTGAAAAATACTCAAGACAAAAGGGAAGTTTCTATTCCTTATCTGTATTTAATTCAGGGGGAGATTCATCATCTCAGGGGGAGTTATAATTATTATATTTTCAATTAAACAAAATTTCTGATGTTTTTGTCATCATCAAAAAGGGGGAGATTGTTAGAACACATATTGGTTCTTAATAATATCTCTATGTTTTGATGATAACTATTATGAAATTTTGTAATTAAGAATTATATACTCTAAAATTTGCTTAAGAGTTTTTATTGCAGATAGTAAAGGAATTAACACTCCAGAAGCAAATCAGAATTGAACATAAGAAATTTGCTAGACTCTGAAGCGCCAGATGCATCCATTAGAAGATTATGAATGCTGCCAACAGAAGATCCTGAGCGTAGCCTCCAGAAGGATCTGAAGCAGAAGCTCAAGAAGAATCTGAAGCAGAAGCTCCAAAAGAATCTGAAGCAAATCAGAAGCATCTGAACCAAAGAAGAATTATGTATGAAGAGTTTTCAAAGCATAGTTACTACAGAAGATTCTGAAAGTACTAAAGCTGCCAGTACTGAAGATCTAACTCAAACATGCTCTGAACTTACACACGCTAAAAGCACACCTGCTGCAGAAGACTCTGATTCAGCAAAACTATGATCAACATCAGAAGGCTCTGATCAACTTAGACTCTGATGGAACTTGCTGAAAATTGAAGAAGAATTATTCAAAGATTATATCCGTTGGAATAATCCAAATGACTCTTTCCTTATTTAGGCTAGACTCAAGAACACAGACAAAAAGGATTTATCTGTGCTTTCTTCTTCTAGGAAAGGTCACTTGATGTGATGACAAAAAAGGCTCAGACCTTTTGGACACTCTTGTCAACGTGAAAGCTCTCTTGGATCAGCTGCCTATAAAAGCAAGCCTTCACCCATCTTCTTCAGTTGACGATTTATCAAAATGAAATCATATTCAAAGCTCTCATACTATTCTTTCTAGAATTAATTTCTTTGTTCTTAACTTTAAGTGAAAAATCACAGTTGTGATAAAGCTTGATTAGAAGCAATTTAAACACTTGTATTTGTTATTACATTTAATTGTAAGAAACCTTAAGAAGATCCAGTTAGGATCAGTAGTTCTTGAGAAGACTTTGAACAGTTGTTCTTAGTGCTTGCTATTGTAATCAGTTGATTAAATAGTGGATTAAGTCCTTGATTGAGAAAGGCAAATCACTCTAGGAAGGGTGGACTGGAGTAGTTGAGTTCAACGAACCAGGATAAAAATACTTGAGTTTTTATTTCTAAGTTTTTATCTTCATACTTATTCAACCCCCCTTCTAAGTATTTTCTCACCTTCAAGGACCAGGTCCCCTCCTTGGATCGAATTTTAGTTTTGGTTGGCCCGTAGCTGACGCAGGGCTGTTGTGAAATACCGGCCTGACAGTAGTAGGAGAAGCAGACTTAAACACTGGCTTCTTTTTAGATTTCTTCGGTAAATTGAATATCGGTTCAATTACTGAGATGTCTTCTTTTTTCTTCTTTCCACATATTTGTAGCAAACCTTCGTCGACCATTGACTGAATGTCTTTTTGTACCAGGTTACAACCTTGTGGATCACGATGGCAATTACTGCAGCTTCCATGGGAAATTTTGATCAGTCCCGCCTTTATCAACTTTTTATGCAACTCCACCAAAGGAGTTTTGACTTCAGACACCTTGGAAATTAATCTTATGTTTGAACCCTCTTCCACAACATGGACACCACCATGGTTATGCAAAGGACGACCTTCTATGTTAAGCTTATTGTCCTCGAAGGAGAGTACTTTCTTCTCAATCAATTCTTGCACAATATGTTTGATTGCTATGCAACCTTCGAGGTCATGCCCCGCAGCATTTTCATGAAACGTGCATCGTGCGTTTGGGTCGTAATAATGTGGTAGCGGAGTTGGAGGAGGGCCCAACCTCCTAGTCTGAATTAGGCCTTGTTGTACCATTAGAGGGTACAAATTAGTGTAGCTCGTGAGGATAGGTTGAATCCCTGGTCTCCTGTTTTGAAAAGCAGGCCTTAGAGCCGGTGCTCTTTGTTGTGGCCGTATTTGCTGATTGTGACTTTGTTGATAAGTATTGGGCGCCGGTTGCTGGAAATTTTGTGGTTTCGGCTGGGGTTGAAATACCAGCGTGACTGCAGCCACATATTTTCGTCGCTGAAAATTTCGTTGAGGTTGTAGACGAGGTAACCGTTGATTTTGCAGGCGGTTACTTCTGTTTTGAACCCTCTCGTCTTACATTATAGCATTAGTCTCCTCTTCCTTCTTCTTATGGAAGTTTCCTGATGGCTTTTTTATTGTGCTGGTGCTGACCGAACTTGTCACCTTGCCATTTTTTAAACCAGCTTCCACTTTTACACCGATAACCACGATATCAGAGAAATTGGTCTTGATACTGCTAATCATTCTTTCAAAGAATTTGAGTCTGATAGTATCCGCGAACCAGTCAGCCAACTCTTTTTCTGTTAGGGGAGATTCCACCTGGGCGGTGGTCCCTTGCCATATTCGTGCATATTATTTAAAGGATTCTGAACTCTTTTGAGCCATACTAAGCAGTTGACGCTGATCTAGCGCGAGATCCATGTTATATTTATACTATTGAATGAATGCATCGGACAGATCTTGGAAGCAGTAGATTTTAGATTGATCTAGGCCTAAGTACCATTTAGCAGAGGCACCTTTGAGACTATCTTGAAAGCAGTGTATCAACAATTTGTCATTCTTAATATGTGGGGCCATACGTCGGCAGTACATGATCAGGTGATTTTTCGGGCAGGTTGCTCCTTCATATTTTTCGAACGTAGGTATTACGAATTTGGGAGAAAATACCAAGCCCGAGACTAACCACATGTCCTTGGCATCAGAACAAAAGACATTGTTCCCTTCTATAACCCTCATTCTTCTGGCCATTATGTCCATTTAAACCCGTAATTTCTTATGCTTCTAATCTTCAGTTTCAGATCCATCCGGCACGTCGAATATCGGTTGATGATTGTTGAAGACTGGGTGAACCTGTTCCTGAGCACCGACCTGAGTGTAAATGGGATTTTGAAAATCTGTTATTAATGGAACACTCTGTAAATTTGAATACGGCCGATGGTTGAGCATCACTATATGGATGCATGAAATCTCTGGCCATCCCGAAAGGATGTTCTGCTATTGAAGTTACTAATGGAGGTTGATTTGATGTCGTTGTGTTGATTTCAGACACTACTGTAGGCTGAAGGACTTCCATAATTTGGCTAACGTCGTTGCGTAGCCCTTCGACATTGTTGTTGATATGGTCGAACCTCAAGTCTTAATCTGCCATTTTCTTCTGAGCGTTCGCTCTTGTGTTGCACCGATGAGTATTCAGGGTGAATCTCTCTCTTTCTGATAGCAACAACATATAGGATAAGCCGAAGGACCAATGAAAGATGCAGGAGTGATGCAGGATGAGATGCAAGATGAAAATGCAGACCACACATTCAAGGAGAACCAAAAAGAATTGTTTACGAACAAAATTAATGGATCAGCACGTAACGACGTGATGAAAACTTAACAAAGTTTTCATTAATAAAAGAGTTTTACAACATAAAGTCTTCATTAACAAATGAATCTTTTAAAATCATTTTAAAAAATGAAAGATTGCATATTCCCATAAGGCTGGGGTATGACAACAAAGGGAAATCAACAGTTAAGGATCTTCTAACAAGATGACCCTTCTCCCTCCATCAGTCTTGTCTTCTTCTGACTCTGACGGAGCAGCTCCCAAAGTTCCGTATTTTCCTGTTCAGCTTTTACCAAAGCAAACTTCAATTCTCCCCTAGACAAAATTTTCTCTAGCTCCAGAGTAATGTCAAAGGAGTGAGTATAGAACATCTTTAATGCTATCACTTTTGACCAAAAGAGATATTCCTTCGAGACGAGACAACTTGGATTTTCCACAGCAGACATTCCTTGCACTTTGGGGTAACGCTAGGCAAAGATAATTTGTGCTTCAAGATCCGGGTCAGCATCCTTTTCACAGAAACAAGTTTCTAGTTAGGTTGGCTCTTGTTCTTTCTCAGTGGGGTATCCTAGCTGACGGCGAGCTAAGATAGGACTGTAGTTGATGTATCCTCTGGTACCGATTAGAGGTATATTTGGGAATTCCCCACAGTCGTGTATCATGGCTACTCCTCCGCAAGTCAGGTCATACCAGCTGATGTCGTAATGAGAGAGTGTGACCAATTTTCTAATCCATGCATCACTATCTTGGAGTTTCTATAGAGGGAATGTCCTAGGCAAGTGTGAAATAAACCACTTGCTTAGAAGTGTTGTGTAGCAGGAGAGTTGTCCAAGATTGAACACCTTCTACCGGTGAATTATGTAATAGGTATCAGCCAAAAGAGTGGGAACTAGATTTCTGACAAGAAACAGCTTGATGGCTTCCAGGCTGATGAACTCGGGTTTGCTGGAAAACAGGTATAGGCCGTAAATCAAGAAAGCTAATATAGCTTCTAAGATTTCCAAGTTTCCTCGATCATAATAGAACTCAGCCTTTTCCATGAATGGTCTCACCTCCATCTCGGTAAATCTACCCCTATTATCCAACTGGGTTGGAAGGTCAGTGGGTTCTAGATGAAGGGCTTCAGGCACATCTCTTCTGTTTGGTTTCTTCTCTCTTCCATAGTTAGGTGCGAAGGTAATAGGGATTTTTAGATGCTCAGAATATTCTTCCAGGGTTGGCATTAGCTGGAAGTCCGGGAATGTAAAATAATGGTATAGCGGGTCGTAAAACTTTACGAGGGCTTGCAACATTTCTTCGTTTACTTGTGTATCTAGCAGACGTAACAAGTCCAAATATTTCGCTATAAAAGCAGCAGGATTTCTTAAGAGGCTTCTTAAGATCCTTAGGTTATCTAACCTCAGGCCTGGGAATTTAATCAATTTTCTTTGATCCATCACTATGACTACAAAAAAACAAGATTTTGGACTCCTTGAATGGTTAGCGAAATGCAGAATGCAATGCAAAGACGCAACTGGTTTTACAAAACTCAGAAGATAATTAAAACAAAACCCTTGTTTCATTTATGTTGGGAGAATTTACAACTTTTGAAATATAACCCAAGAAATGTGAGGCTACATCAGAGGAGAAAACTTAGGCCCTATTGTTAGGAAATTTGACAAGAATCCTATCCGTGCATCCTTTTCAGTCATTTTAACATAGTATTCTCCATTACCAGCTTGTCTACTATTTCCTTCCAAGCGCCAGAAGTTGGTGGGATGTTCAAATACTAATGAGTACTGTTGCGGTGAGAATTGGATATCAAATTATTGATTAATTTGAATCACAAATCTTGAATTCCCAACTGGTCTTTGATTTATCCGAAGGAAAGGTTAAAGAAGGAAAAACCTATTTTGCATCGTAAACACAATGCGAGGAGATCTAGGGTTCGGGGGTTAGTTAAACTTAGGGAAGGTGTTAGCATCCTAAGAATCTGTAGTACTCTATAGGAACCTCTTTTTTAAATGTGTTATCTGGTATCTATCTATTTAAGGCATGCTAAAGGGTTATAGGAGACCTAAGGAGTTAGTCCTAAGCATACTCGCCAAGAAATCACATCTTGTGCCTACGTATCCTAGGTAGGGGATGGAATCAGAGTATTCATAGTTCCCCTCAAAGAGGATGAGGAACTTCTTGACTGAGGTCAAGGTTCCAGGGGGATGTAAGTTTTCATAGGGAAGCACTTACGTGGAGTGCGGCGACTCCGATTCTACGTTGAAGTTGAATGATGGGTAGATAGGTTTCCACGGCGGGAAATTATATGGAGTACGGCGACTTCTATCCTAAGGCTAGGATAAGGGATAAAAGAGAATGTCCACGGCGGGACGCTATCTGGAGCACGGTGACTCCAATCCTACGTTGCAAAAGGGATAACAAGAAGTTAGTTATTAGTAAGCTCGCCAAGATGTCACATCTTATGCCTACGTATTCTCAACGAGAAATCAGAGTGTTCGTACTTCCCCTCAAAGAGGAGTGAGGAACTTCTTAACTGCGGTCAAGGTTCCAAGGGGAAAGTAAGTTTTAATAGAAAGACACTTACATGGAGCGCGGCGACTCCTATTCTACGTTGAAAATTACGTTGAGAAAGGGTGAGTAAGTATCCACGACGGGAACTTACATGGAGTGCGGCGACTCCTGATCCTAAGGCTAGGATAAGGGTAAGAATGTCCACGGCGGGATGCTAAGTGTGAGTACGACGACTCAGATCCTACGGCTAGGATAAAGGATAGGGTGATGGAACGGGGTATTAACATGGTAGTCAGTGGGGGGAAACTTTCCTTCGGAATAGGTTTAGTAACAGGAAATTAAAGCGAATATCTCAAACATGCAACATAATGGATAAAGAGTGCAAATACGTTAATCGAAAAACAGTTAAACTCGGACTGACGAATTTGTGATTAATTTTAATGAATAAAGGTGAAACCTGAAATTTAAAATAAACTGGCAAGAAAAACTAAATATTTTTGAATTGTTTTCATTATTTTTGCTAAAATTAAATTAGAAAATAAAGAAAAATTACATTAAAAAAATCTAAATTTGCTAACATTTTAATAAATTTTTTTAAATGTTCTAAATTAAAATAAAATTGTTTTTAAATTCTAAAATCTAACTTATTAAAAAATCTAAATTAACTAAAATCTGAAATTAAATTATTTTTGTTATTTTATTTTTATTTTTTATTATTATACATTATTGTATTTATTTTATTATTATGTTATTTTTTGTTATTTGAGTTATTATTATTTTTTATTTTTTATTTTAAAAAAAAAGGATTTGGACCCACCCCACTTACAAAAAAAAACAGAAAATAAAAAATAAAATAAATATAAAAAAAAAATGGGCCGGTGGTGGTCAACCCACCGGACCCGGGTTAGCACCAAACAAAAACGCGAGAGGGGAGGGTTTCAGAACCATAGATCCTCCTTTTCTTCTTCAGCGGTGCCCCCTCCCAACAGTCTTCTTCTCTCTCGTCTCTCTCTGCTTTTCAACTTCTTTTTCTCTTCCCTTCTCCTTTCTATTCTTCTTCTTCTTCCCAACTTCTTCTTCTTCCTTCCTCCGCTTCAACCCTTTTTCTTCTTCTCTCCTTCCTCACCGTCTTCCATTTCTTCTTTTCTTTCTTCTCGATCTCAACCTCTTTCTTCTTCCTCCACTTCCATCCGATTCTTAACCTGTAAATAATAAAAAAAGAACAACTTAAAGAAAATCCAAACACTAGATTCAGATTTTTACCCAAATGAGAGACGGTAGAGGTCCGAATTAGGACTTATCTTACCACTCAAGATGTCACCAAAAGACCCAATGAAAACAAATATAGTTATATGTTCACAAATATACATGTATGGATATATAGAGATATAGCATATAAACACACAAAGTGGGCTAAACCCTCAAATTGTTAGGACGTCCCCAGTGAAGTCACCATTTCTGTTGCAGTGAGAATCAGATGTCAAGCTATTGATTAACTTGAATCTTAATTCATTGAAATTCACCATTAAACTTTGATTTATCAAAAGGAAAGTTTAAAGAAAGAAAAACCTATTGCGTGATATAAAAAAAAATGCTTAAGATTTGGGGATCGGGGGTTGGTTATGCCTAGGGTAGGTATTTCACATCCTAGACATCTGTAGTACTCTACAGGAACCTTTTGTGTGTATGTGTATGCTAATCTATCTAAGTTGTATTCTAGGGCTATTGGGATTATAGTTAGGGTAAGGTTGAGGTAAAGACCTAATGATATTTCTAAGTTTGCTCACAAAGACGTCGCATCTTATGCCTACGTATCCTAAGTAGGATGGAATCAGAGCAACCGTAGTTCTTCTCACTAGGGTTTGAGGAATACTTGACTATGGTCAAGACTCCAAGAGGAACAAACATAACAATGTTTGTGTAGAGTTTAACAAAACTCTCTAGATCTAGGTTATCACTTAAAGGGATTGATTCTGGCAAAATCCAAGGGGGGAGTAAGTAATCATGACAATGATCCTTACATAGAGTTAACAAACTCTATCTTAAAATTCTAATTGAAGGATACTTCTAACAAGGGGTGGGTCTTTTAGACTTAAAGCAAAATCTAATGGATATAGGTTCTAACTTAACTAAGTCAAGGGACCTAATGACTTAACCAAGTCAGGGGGTGGGTAATGAGCTATCCATGACTGTGAAGTCAATAGAGATACCTTCCTTTGGAATAAGGGATAACAAGGCCACTGGATGAGAACTAACAAGTTCCATCACTTGGGGAAAGAAACTTAACAAAGTTTAAGAGCATACAAACATTCATTCAAACATGATGAAGATATAAATAGTCATGGTAATAACCAAAAAATATTTAGGGCAAGCCTGTAGCAAAATTAAATAAGCATAACAAGGTTACAACCAAGTATTTAGTAATGAAAGAATCAAATCAAATGTTTACAACCAAAGGTAAACAGAGATGTTACAACATCTAAAAGGGGATGGTGATAAGGGTTCTTACAAGACCATACATTTCAATCATCAAGCATAATTCAAGACATTATTTATCATGGAAAAGTTCAAGGACTATGAAGATAACAACCAACAAAAGAAAACATGAAACATGTGTGACAACAACAAGTTCATTAATGGTAGGCAGACAAACTTCATTCATGCAAGTTACAACTTGGAATATGAATCAAACCCTAAATATTTTATGGTTCTAACAGGACACATAAGCAAGTAAGATAAGGTTAAAGGGACATGATCAAGAGGTTACAACATCAAGAAGCATGTTACAAATCAACAAGAGGTTTCAAGGCATCGTTTTCATGTTCATATCTTTACAAAGGCATGGATAAACATGGTAAAGCAAAGAACCAAATGTTTTCAAACACAAAAACATGTTAAACATTCAAAAATTATTCATACAAGATCAATCATGCAATAGAAATCAAGTTTTAAGTCAAGGAAACTCATGAAAACAAGTAAAAAGCCCTAGAAAATGTCATGTCTTTCAAGTGAATCAAAGTGTTTCAAAATTGACAATTCTTGAATTATTTGTTTACACATTGAAACTAGACATATCAAAGAGCACTTTTCAAAAAGAATGGCATAAAAATGATAAAAATCAAAGAAGTTATGCATAAATCAATTTACAAAGAAAATCATGAAAATTAGTGATAAAAAATATGGGAAATGCATCCTATGGGGTTTGAACCCACGCAGTAGTGCTCAATGGTAAAACCCTTACCAACTCAGCCAAAACGCACGTGTGAGAAATAAGTGAATTCAATACAATAAATGGTTGATCATCAAAATATCATATAATGAAATAAAAAGGTTGATCTGCAAGATCGAACCTAAGACTGGCAAGGCAAAGATACATGAAAGCGCATGGTAAACCATTGGGGTGGTGATACATCCATTGTATCACCCCCCATTCATAAATAAATAAGGTAAAACATGACCTGAGGCCTCCCCTCATGCGCCATGGCGGCTGGGCCAGAATCTCAAAATCAGGTTTGCATAACACCCCCTAACTCTCTCATTTCTCCATGGATTTGAATGATTTAAAGATCAAACTTGCTTAGAATTTCCCAAGGAACTTAATGGTAAAATTGGTTTTTGCTAATGATGCTTATATTTTAAAACCTGATAGCATGATCAAAATGCACCAACTTTGCAATTTCAACAACACAAACTTATTCAAACATGATAAGGTGCAATAGATGGTTCACACACATAATAAATATCATATCAAACATGTCTACAATCAATGCACATCAAAGCATAGTATGGTTTGCATAGTTCAAGTTTATAGTGACTTACCTCTTGAATCAAAACTTGGAATCTTTAAGAGAGTTGCTTCTAGAAGTTATTTGTTAGTCTGAACAACTTCAATATACCTCTAGGAACCTCTTTGAATGCTTGGAATCAAGTGGAAGCACTTATAGCAGAATCTTCCTTTCCTCTTGCAAAATGGCAAAGTGACTAATGTGGAACTTCAAGGAAATGAAGTTACAAATAGAAAATTTGTCTCTGAATAGTTTAGGGATGATTTATGGAAGGTGTTTGAAGTGTTTGAAGGTTTAGAAATGGTCAGAATAAGGACTTGGCTTTGAAAATGCAGAAAGTCAAAGTTTTCTTGGATTGAGGTTTGAATTTTTTAGTGAGAAGTTTTTTGTTGGGAGTGAGTGTTTGAACACCTTCAATACATCATATGTGATGTGGTTTAAGTATTGGTAGGGGTGTTTGATAATTGTATGAGGTTTTGAAGGAGTTTGTGCAAAAACAGATTTTGCTTCACAAGGAAGTTACCTTCAATGCTTGCAAGAAGGTTGTGATATGTGGAATGGGAGAGATTTTTCTTATTTTCTAGCTCAATATGGTGTAGTTTGGATTTGAGGAGAAGGCTCTATTTATTGACAAGCTTGGAAATCAAGTGGTATGGGCAGATTGGCTCATCTTGCCAACATTGCCCTTTTTGGAGGCAAAATGTGCAAAATCAACTTGATATCTTTCTTCTGAGCTTTAGCCACCTCTCTATGAGTCTGATCATCACCTATAGCCTGATAATAGTGGTCTTGAAGTGAAAGAGAGGGAGAAGCTGATGTGGTTGCTGAGTTGTGATATAACTTGCAAGAAAAGTTTCTCTCTCATGCCACTTGCATCCACTTTCATGATTAAACAATCCAATTAATCCAAAATCTGAGTTTTGCTCGTGGATATGCATTCTAATCTCATCAATTAAGTCCATAAGGATAAAATAATGAGTTAAGAAAGGGATTAGGAGAGGTTTGAATGGTTTATGCAAGAAAATACCAATGCTGAACTTGGTTTGTGACGTGGAAAATGTCCAACTTGCCTTCTTCGATTTTCCCTAACCAAAAAGGTTGAGAAAGTTCTCTTGTACTTTTTAAAAATCCCAAACATTATACACAACTTTCATGTTTTACATAAGTTCAAATTCCAAAGGGAACTATGTCAAAAATCCTCTTGAAGATTGTTGCAAAAGTTGACTTACAAGCCAAGAAGAAACATGAAAATTTTCTAAGTGTTGAAATTCTTCACAACTTGATGAGCTCACAACTCAAAATCTATGCATTTTTGGACGTCAAACCTATAGGACACTTTTGTACTAATCCTTGAGAGCTTTCCAAGAAGCTTTGTACCACTCCATTTGGATGTGTGGTTAGGAAGTTATGATCATTTCGAGTTGGCTTAAAATTAGGGATTTTTATGAACCCTAGTTTTCTTGATTTGCAAGTTATCCATCAATCCTTGATTAAATCTCCACAAAAATCACTAGTTAGGCACAAAATGATATTGAAAGACCTGCTTGCTTCAATTTGGGGTCAAAATTCTAAAAGTCAAAGAGTTGACTTTCCAGACAAACGAAATGAACGATTGAAATCTTCAGGATTGATCCTCAGTGTCCTGGATTCTTTAAGTTTCCCAAACTCCTTGGTAAGAGTTTAACACGTCATGGGGATGTCATGAATCATGATTCAAGATTTGGAAATTCATTTGGACCAAAAGTCAAACTTCGGTTGACTTTTCCACTAGAAACCCTAATCAGGGTGTTGCATTGTACTTCTTCTATTCTTTTGGTATCACCCTTAGATAACACTTGTTCTTGGCAAGATTGAAGTCTCTTGATGACATGAAGACTTGACCTGTAGAAGGTCAAACCAAAAATTTGACCGATCAGTCCATAGGGTCCTTGATTTTGACAATGTAGAACCTTAATTCATCTGCATCTTGACAAAGATAAACTTGAAAAAGTTTAAGGTTACACAAACACATGCTTGATGTTCCTAGAGTGATAATGGAATCTAGGGGTCAAAATTTTGGGTATGACAGATATGCATTAGGAACACCTAGAAATAGCTAAACATATCAAAATCAGTATTTTTGCATATTCTGAATTTTTGAGTCGACTCGAAGCTTGCTTATGTTGACTCATGTAGAAGTGAATTTTTATGATTTGTTCTCAGGAGAGCTCGCGTCGATCCTCCGATCGAATCATATTGTATGCATTTGTATTCATCAAAATTGAGTTGCTTTGCGTCGAAGCATGAACCTGTTTCGGTCGACACAAAGAGCGTTTTTCTGCATAATTCTGAATTCGGGAGAGCTCAGGTTGAACCCCCCCTATTTTTAAGTCGACCGTTCGCTCGTTTCTCATTATTTTTCTGTTATGTTTATCATTCAGAGTGTCTGTTATGTTGGTTATTTGGTCATAGCTTTGTGTATATATATATATATATATATATATATATATATATATATATATATATATATATATATATATATATATATATTGATTTAGCTCATTTTTCACAAAACAACAAGAAAAGTGAAAATATACACTGATTTGGTTCTCATCATCTTCATCCTCTTTCTTGCATTTTCTCAACAAATACACATAATCATTTTGGTTATGCATTATGCATCATCGAGGTGATAATGTCCAAACATAGGATCGGTGTATTGGGTTTAAGTTGAGAAATCAGTGGGTTTTTATTGAATAAAACCTTTAAAGTTTTATCCTTCAAGAATATTGGATTTTGGGGGTTTTGCATAAATCGTTCCTTCACAGATTCAACCGAGCGAATGTAATTGAAGAACGGGAGGTTATGTCAATTTAGTAGCGTTAACCGGAGGATTGTGGAAGGAAGGCTTAGGTTCGAATTGTGGGTGTTTGAAATCATTCGGGCAAGATTTGAAATCTAAGGGTTGTTCAAAGGTGGTGTCGTAATCGAAGGTTTACTTATCATATTCGAGGGACTTGATTCATCTTGAATCAAGGGAAGAGAAGGCATAGGCTCGACATCAATGTTTGGGATTGAGTGTTTGATTTCTATTGCTTCTCTTGTAAAAACAATTTGCAACAGGTTATATATACAAGTCTCAATTCTATTTTTAAAATTGAGGAGAGACGTGCCCTGAGCAAGGACGACGGGGGAACTACCTCAACAAATTGGTGTTCTCTCTTTTTACTATTTTCATTGCTGAATTTTGAGTTTGTGTGCAAACAAATTGGTTGACTAATATTCTAGTTTATGTTAGTGCTGAAACATTTTTAGAAACCTCATTACAATTCGTTTGGTTATAATTCGAAAAGCTTAGCACTACATCTACTTATTGAATTTTACTTGGAGTGCTTCACACACCGAGTGTTCGACTAATTGTTTGAATACAAATGTTTGAGTTATTTTTCAATTTGGTTTGTATTCCACAAGCATTGAAAATTGACCAACTTTGAGTGGACAAAATCTTATTGATTTATGTTCAAACTATTAATTCAATTTCTCGTCTTTATCGGTATTCTATATAGGCGTAGCCTATATCTGATCTTTTTGGTAACAGTTCATTTAGATGATTGTAGTTCCTCAACCGCTTCCGCTTAAAACTTTTAAAAACCAATTTATCTTAAGCGCCGACTCTGTTTAGAATAAGTGATCTATTCAACCCCCTTCTAGATCATTGTTTTCGTGTAACACTTTGTAAAAGATATCTCCCAACCGGGTATTATCCTCCGGTAATTGAAGAGGTTAACTACACGGGAAATTAAAACCAAGGCTATCAACCTCGACCACCTTACCAACAAGGCAACCAAGGTTACCAACAAATAGGTAATCAAGGTTATCAACAACAATGGAGGCATCAAGATGCCGAAACTTTTAATCGTCAACAACAATATCAAAACTAAACTTAACCTCCACAAGCTCCAAGTGGAAATTTAAAGATGGAAGACACCCTCACTCAATTCATGTGAATGTCAATGTATAATCAAAAGAAGACCGATGCGGCTATAAAGAACATTGAGATGCAAATAGGGTAATTATCAAAACAATTGGCCGACCACACAAAGGAATTTTTCCGACAAATACTCAAGTGAATCCAAAAAAGCATTGCAAGGATATTCTTACAAGAAGTGGAATAGAAATTGATATGGGTATAGGTGAGGAAGTAGTGGAAAGAGAGGCAGTAGTTGAAAAAAAAAGACATTGATGAGAAAGAAGTAGAAAAAATGTTGAGGGAGAATTAGTTGAAAATGAAAAGAAAGAGAGTGAGGAAGAAGAAAAGAAAATGAAAGAAGAAAATATAAAAAAGAATAAGAAGGGGAAGGAAAAAGTGAGCATTATTCCGATTTAAAATTTACCTTATCCTCATGCTCCATCAAAGAAAGATAGTGTGAGGCACTATGTTTATGGATATTTTTAAGCAATTTCAAATTAATATTTCATTTTTCGAGGCATTAGAGAAAATGCCAAAATACGCAAAATTCATGAAGGATATTCTCACCAAGAAGAAAAGGTAAACGGATCAAGAAACTATCATGGTTGATGCTAGTTGTAGCGCTATCATTCAACGGACTCTTCTGCAGAAAGAAAGTGACCCGGGATGATTTACTTTGCCGGTTACAATAGGAAACATTTATGTTGGCAATGGGTTGATCGATTTGGGCTCTAGTATCAATTTGATACCATTGTCCATTGTGAAAAGGTTAGGACATATGTAATTGAGAGCTACTCAAATGACATTGCAAATAGCCGATAAATCCATTACCCACCCTCACAGTGTAGCGGAAGATGTATTGGTTAAGGCAGACAAATTTTCGTTTCCCATCAACATTGTGGTGATTGATATGGAAGAAGATGAAGACGCTTCATTGATTCTTGGAAGATCATTTATGAAGACCGCTAGAATGGCCATTTATATGGATGACAGTGTCATGAAAGTGAGAGTTCAAGATGAGGAGATTTGTTTTAATCTATTTGAAGCCATAAAGCATTCAAATGACAAAGGTGATTATTTTAGAATCGATGCAATTGAGAAGGTGAATGAAGAAGTAGAATGGAAATTACAATTTCCTACCCCATTACAAAATTTTTTTGCAAATGATTTTCAAAGCATCAATGAGAATGAAGAAAAAGAAATTGAAAAGTGTTTGCAAGAAGTTGAAGAATTGGATGAAATTCCTCCTTTGAAAGAAAGAGTGGAAATTTTGAAAAAAGAAAATAATGCAGAAATCAAGCTTGAATTGAAGTTGTTGCCCTCTCATCTTAAATATGTTTTTCTTGATGATGAGGGGCATAAATCGATGATCATAAGCAAGTAGCTAACCAAAAATGAGGAGGATAAATTGATTTGTGTGTTGAAAAAGAATCAAGATGTGATGGGGTGGGGTGGACTCTTTCTGATTTAAAAGGAATAACTTCTTATTATTGTATGCATCGGATATTCATGGAAGATGATTTCAAACCTGTTGCTCAACCTCAACGTGCTTGAATCCTATCATAAAAGAAGTGTGAAAATACACCTACATCTAGGGGCTACCAAGCCAGGAAGGAAATCCACTAACTAGAATTAGTTTGAAGATCACAGTAGACTCTCTCTAGTTTACCATCTTCTCACCTAGTCTCTACCCTTGCAATTTCTACCTAGGACTCACCTAGATAAGAGACACCTCTCACTCCCCCTCAATAACAACAGTGATATCAATCAACAAAAATAAGAAGACTTTAGAAGACACTCTTTAAAGTCACAACTTGATCTTGCTTAAAAGCTTCAATCAAGTACAATACACTCTTGCTTACAAGCTTTGAGTGAACAATTTACAACTAACAACTTAGTCCAATTCACACATTAAACAATGAGTGAATGGCTCACAAAACTAACACACAAAGGCTAAACCTTACACAAATGCACACACTTTTTAATCCTTGCTTCTATGATCTCCAAGCTAGGGTTTATGCTTCTTTAAATAGTAATGTAGAATGGGCTTGGGCTGTGGCAAAAGTAACAGCAGGTTAAATAAGATTTCAATCTTCATAAATTGCAACAATGAAACAAATTTAATTTGATCAATCAGATCTAATCAAATCTTTCTTCCAATCTTCAATAAAATCTTCTGATAAAAGCTTCAAATCAAATCAAATATGATCCACAATATTTTCATCAGAAACTCCTTAGTAAAACATCAAAATCTTCGCATATTTTACACCAGATCAGTGCAACAAGATTGCACAAAAAGGAATAGACACACAAACACATTCATATTGAATGTTTTGTCCATAAGTGTCAGGACATCATATTTGACATCATAAGATAAGTCCTACTGCAACATCCAAAGCAACATGCAGAACTTTAAAGACAGATGTCACGACATCCTGTAGGACATCTTGTGATTACACCTAGTTTTACCAAAATACCTGCCAATCAAGAACTAACAAACTCCCCCTTTGGAAAATTTTGGCTAAAACATAAAACAGATCACAAGAGAGAAAGAAACTAGTAAAGAGCACAGCACAACAGAAAAACTCCACAGTGAGGAGAGTAAATGCAAATCTCCCCCTCAACATAAGCAACAAAACAACAAGCAACACAACAGCCCAAGCAACTACACAAAGCAACCCATAGTCTTAAAAACCTTCAGCAACCTGTAAAGCATAACAGAACAGCCCAAGCACACAGGCATACAAAGCTACTTTAGAACATAAATTCAGCAGCAGCCCCAAACAAAACAGACATCCAGCAGGATCAACATCCTGTCAGCCCAAGAAAATGAAAACACTCATCCAACATCAGACACGAAAATGAAAACACACATCCAACAGCATACACCATCTTCCAACCAGCTACACACCTGTTATAGCCATTCATACTAAAGTGTATACATTATACTCTTCTCCCCCTTTTTAGCCACAAATTTAAGAACAAAAGCTAAGATATAACATTGATCATAAAGTTAGAATCCAGATGAGTAAGGATCATAAAGATCCAATAATAATACAACCCAAATGCATATAAAGTGCAACAAATAAGTTCATTCTACCAAGGCAGACAAAAAAACAACAAAAAGAACCAATATCAAAGTAGACAACTTAATTTTCATCTTCAGATGCAGAACTAGAACCAACATCTACAACATTAGTTAGGACATCTTCACTACCATCTTCAGAACCCTTCCCAGATCCAGCCTCACCATCTTCTTCACTAGCATCATTAGGGCTAGGGAATGGATCTATACGAGAAATTGGGGTGGAAATACCATGCACATTACGACCTCCATGGAGAATCTTAGTGACAAGTTCCATAATGGATCTGTCAACATAAGTAGAGCCTTCCTTGTTTCTCATTCTATTAATGTTGTCAGTAGAGGAATCAGAGGTAAAACCTTTGGACGATTGTTGGGACTCATTTGCATGTGGGGGTGTGGTCTTGGGAGCTTCATTTTCATGACCAAGAACCATGCGTTTGGGAGACATCTTGATACTGATTGAAGATAAGTTTAGAGGATGATAGAGATATGAAGCAGTTTAATGAATATGCAGAGAGTGGGAGGTATTCTGAAAAGTAGTGGAGGTGTGGGAGTTGAAGGGCCAGTTGGAGGGAAAATTTTGAGTTGGATGGCGTGCTTTAGTAGACAAGGGCGTGCTATACATTAAAGAGGGATGTTGGAACATCTCTATTTTATACAAATATATTTTAAACTCAAAAATACCTCTTAGAAGTAATTGCTATAAATCCACATAAATACAAATCCCTAACTTTCCTCTCAAAATCTCAAACTGATTTGCATCCAAGGCTTTGGTAAAAATATCAGCCAACTGATTTTCTATAGTGACATGCTCAAGAGTAACGATTTTCCATTCAACAAACTCCCTAATGAAACGATGTCTAATATCAATATGCTTAGTTCTGCTATGTTGAATAGGATTCTTTGAGATATTTATAGCACTCATATTATCACAGTATAATGTCATGACATCTTGTGTGGCATTATACTCTGTAAGCATCTGCTTCATCCACACAAGTTGTGAGCAGCTATGTATTCTACTTCTGCAGTAGATAGGGATACACAGTTTTATTTCTTGCTAAACCATGAGATAAGGTTGTTTCCCAAAAAGAAGCAGCGTTTAAATGTACTTTTCCTGTCATCAGCACTTCCAGCCCAATCAGCATCACAATATCCAGACAACACACACCCTGAACCATGACTATACAACATCCCACATTCACTTGTCCCATTGATATACTTCAAAATTCTCTTGACTTGATTAATGTGACTAATCTTGGGTTCAGCTTGATATCTGGCACAAACTCCCACAACAAAAGTAATGTCAGGTCTGCTTGTTGTAAGATATAACAAGCTCCCTATCATGCTTCTGTATAGACTTTGGTCCACGTTAACTCCTTTTTTAGCTTTTGACAATTTTAGATGGGTAGGTGCAGAAGTTCTTTTGTGGCTGGCATTTTCCATTCCAAACTTCTTAACAATGTTCTTGGCATACTTACTCTGAGATAGAAATATGGATTCTTCCATCTGTTTGACTTGTATTCCAAGAAAGTAAGCTAATTCCCCAACAAGGCTCATTTCAAATTCAGATTACATTTGCTGCACAAAATGTTGAACCATCTCATCTGACATCCCACCAAAGACAATGTCATCAACATAGATTTGAGTAATCATGAGTTTTCCCTCTTCTTCCTTGATAAACAAGGTCTTATCCATGCCACCTTTTCTATATCCATTCTCAACAAGAAACTTTGTTAGTCTTTCATACCATGCTCTAGGAGCTTGCTTCAGGCCATACAGAGCTTTCTTTAACTTAAAAACATGATTAGGAAAGGTTGGATCAATAAAACCCTTAAGCTGTTCCACTAGACTTCTTCACTTAGGTAACCATTTAAAAAGGAATTTTTGACATCCATTTGAAGTAGCTTGATTTTCAGAATGCAAGCAACTCCCAGAAGAAGTCTGATGGATTCAAGTCTAGCTACAGGAGCAAAAGTTTCATCAAAATCAATCCCTTCAATCTGTGTATATCCTTGAGCAACCAACCTGGCTTTGTTCCTAGTAACCACTCCTTTTTCATCAGATTTATTCTTGTAAACCCATTTGGTTCCAATCACATTTGTTCCTTCAGGCCTTGGCACAAGGTGCCAAACTTCATTCCTCTTGAATTCACCTAACTCCTCTTGCATGGCATTTATCCATAATTCATCAGTTAAAGCTTCCTTGATGTTCTTAGGTTCAATCTTTGACACAAAGCAAGAGCATGAGACAATTTCTCTAGATCTAGTGGTTACCCCTTTATTTGGATCACTTATGATGAGATCAATAGGATGGTCTTTTTGAACTCTGATGGAAGGTCCTTTGTTAGCAAGTTCAACTTCAGTGATGGTAGGGTTAGAATCATTGTTTTTGTCTTCAGATTCAGCTGAGGTATCAAATGATGTTCCAACATCTTTTGGAACATCAGTTTCCTTATGCATGTCATCCATAACAACATTGATAGACTCCATCATGGTCTTATGTCTGTAGTTAAATACTCTATAGGCTCTGTTGTTGGTAGAGTAGCCCAAGAATATGCCTCCTTCACTCTTAGCATCCATATTTCTTCTATGGTCATGATCTGAGAGAATGTAGCACTTGCTTCCAAACACATGAAAATATTTAACATTAGGTTTTCTTCCTTTCCAAATTTCATACAGAGTGGTCATAGTTCCTATTCTTAAGGTCACTTTGTTATGAACGCAGCAGGCAGTGTTCATGGCTTCAGCCCAAAAATGGTAAGGTAGTTTCTTAGCATGGATCATTGCTCTGGCTGATTCTTGGATTGTTTTATTCTTTCTTTCCACAACTCCATTTTGTTGAGGGGTAATAGGAGAAGAGAATTCTTGGTTAATTCCTTCAGTGGAACAAAATTCAACAAACTTTTGATTTTCAAATTCCTTCCCATGATCACTTCTGATTCTGACAACTTTACTTTCTTTTTCTCTTTGAAGTTTCTGATACAGGTTTTGAAAAACATCAAACACTTCAGCTTTTTCTTTTAAAAAATTCACCCAGGTGTATCTTGAAAAATCATCCACAACAACATAAGCATACTTCTTTCCACCAAGACTTTCCACCTGCATAGGTCCCATTAAGTCCATGTGAAGAAGTTCCAGCACCTTAGAAGTAGTGAGATGTTGAATCTCCTGATGAGACATCCTAGTTTGTTTTCCTATTTGGCATTCACTACAAATTTTTCCTTCCTCAATCTTTATTTTAGGAGTTCCTCTGACAGCTTCCATAGATATGATCTTCATTCCTTTGAGATGCAAATGCCCAAGTGTCGCTACTGCGAAAATAAGGTGCCGGCAAAACAGAAGAGTCGCCACCTTTCGTTATTTATCCCTCAGAACGGGAAAGGAAACGATCGGAAAAACCTGATGAAAAGGTATAAGACAAGGTCATCGCAACCATTGTCTGGGTTCGGGAGTCGGTTACGCAAGGGGAAGGTATTAGCATCCCTCACGTCCGTCGTACTCGACGGGATCCACGCTTGTTGTGTTTATCTGACGGGTTGGTTTTATCTATCTACCTATCAAGGCTGGCTCCAAAAGAAAAGAAAATGACTCGGCAAAGCGTCGCACTTTATGCCTACGTATTCTCATCAGAGAATGAGAAATCAGAGTCAACGTAGTTCGACTAACTACGGGTTACGGGGAAGGTGGCTCGCCAATACATCAGTATTGTGCCTACGTACTCTCAACAGGCTTGAGAGATCAGAGCTTACGTAGTTCGGGATAATACGGATTATAGGAATTCAGATTCATCTGTTTTATCGAGTAGGGTTAACAAACAGCTCCATCAGTTTGGTGTACGCGGCTCGACCCTTGGAGACTTAAGCGTTACCGTTTACGGTGGAACTGGGAGTTAACGTCACTCTTTTCTTCAGAAAATCTTCCTTTGAATTATGGGCCCACGGGGCAAAAAGGTTTGAATTTTGTTTTCTGTCTTTTACGGAAGAACTGTTTTTTATGGATATTTGCAACCAATATCGCATTAGAGACTATGACCTGAGAATGAATGTGTCGCATGTCACCCAAAGGGTACCATACTAAACATCCAAGCTGTCGAAAAGAACTCTCCGACAACCCTTTCTCAAATAGCTTAAGGCTCGTAATGTACGACATCAGTTAACGTTTATTACTGTATTCTGATTTGTTTTGAGATGAGAAGAGAGAACAGGCTCAACTAAAGGAGACTATCAAGTCCTAATGTTGTCATGCCAAGGATTCATCCTATGGTTGAGGTTTGAAACAGGGAACTCCTAGAAGTTATCATGCATAGGTTTCAACCTAAAGTTCTATCATCACTTCCTTATCAAAGGAAGTAAGACTCATAGGGGATCATGTCAATGATAAACAGAAACAGATAAAGGGTCAGCTTAAACAGTAAACAGTAAACGACTGTAAAATGCATGCAATGCAAGTGAGGGAGGAAATGTGTGTGAGGCATCAGCCTCCACAAGTTCATCTCAACCTCAAGCCAAATATGAATAACTACAATCATACAGAAGAAATAACATGCTATCAAGCAAGATAGGAGCAACTGCAATCATACAGAGGAAATGAAATAAAGTGCCATCAAGCAAATAACAAACCACATAGGCAAGGGAGCAGGGCTCTACCGAATACCCGCAAGCAAAGCCATACAGTAACAATACAAGCAGGGGGAGCAACTCAGCCTCTAGTGCAATCATGCTCCTAGCTTGAGCCATTCTAAACATGAACTTATTCTAATGCATCAAGCAAATCAAACAAGTCACAGCAATACAGTTGCACAGCAAGCAAACAGACAGGAAAAGAAAACAAATCAACCACCCCTACAATTTTACAGCAAAGCAACCCCCTGACAACATTTCAGTCTTCAGACCTTCAACATCCCCTCCAAGATTATCATCTTCAATAGCAAGTGGACACTTGCTTCTTCAAGCTTCCAACACATCAAACATAAGTATCAACTTATTCTCTCTACTTCAACTTCAAGCTTTAGCTCTCCAGTCAATTCCACCTTCAGGCTTCACTCCTAATACCAAGTATCAACTTGGCTCCTTCAGGCTCTATATGCATCCTACACAAGTATTAACCCGTTCTCCAACTTCAAGCCTCAGCTCTCTCCCCAATTTCAATCTGATCTCCTTCACAAGTGTCAACTTGGTCTTCAAGCTTCAGCTCTCTCCTATTTACCAGTATCAACTTGTTCTTCTTTATCTACAAGCTTCAGCCTCTAAGGGTAATCTTCAAACACAAGGAAGTATCAACTCCTAGCATCCTCAATCTTTTAGTAAGGAACTCCATCCTCTAGCAAGGGAGAAAGATTCATTTGACAAGAGCAAAGTTTGGATGACTGACAGCAGAGTGAAGACCAAAGGTCACCACTAAGCATCCTATCATCAGAGAAAGGGACCCTCAAAGGTTCTACCAACTTGTAAAGAACCACACATCCTACCAAAGGAGGGATGAGGCCTTTACAATGGGACCTTACATCATAGGGAAGAATGGAAGTGATCAACATCTTCCATGTTTATGAAGGAAGAGAATCTATCTAGAAGCTCTGCCTACAAACCCTAATCTTAACACTTAATCAACACTACACCAAAAGAAGGGAAGATCCTCACATCCAAGCTTCTTCAAGAAAACCATGGTAGCCCAATCTTGTATTCAACATCATCCAAGAGCAAGAGAAACAAAACCCTAATCTAAGGGAACTAAAGAAGTCATTCTAGTTGGATTAGTGCATTAGAATCATCTAAAGTTAGCACCTAAACTAAAATCTAACAAAAATAGTAAACTACATTGTAAATTCCTATAAAAATTCCTAAGGGACCCTAATTCAATCATGAATCTACCATACAAAAATCAGAGGTTGAATCATCCACCAAGTTCTAGATATAAAACCTAAATCATAAGGTATCAACCATAAACCCTAAAAATGGAGCTCTTAAGGTATCAACCTAAAACTACCACTTATATTCATCACAAAAATGTGAGGAAAATCTATGGGTAGCATGCATATCTATGCTAGCTACTCACAAAAAATCAAGGCCAAAATCATCATCACATGATCAAACCAAATTCAACAAAATCAAGCATCAAACATGATTATTTTAATGTCAATTAAAATGTAAAAATGACCATAAAATCCGAAAATGCATGGAATATTAATATTTTTTATCTAAAAAATATTATATTCAATCAAGAATCCATAGCAAAAAGAATGGGATTAATTGCATCATTTTTCAACTATTTATGAATTTTCCAATAACCATGAATAAAATGAAAATAAAGTGAAAATCAAAATAAAATAAACATGCGCGTGGTGTGAATAGCAAGTATTCTTAGTTCATTTTAAGATTGGGCCCAAAAAAGGGGGTGCGGTTATCAGTTCTCACTTAAGCCCATTGCCACCAGCTTAATGAAATGCAGCGTATGATAATAGTTCAGAGTCCTTCACAAAATGAGAACCATTCGTGGCCGTTGGATCATGCCTTCAGTCAAAGTCCAACCAAGATCTGATGGCTCTCAAGTCATCTTCTCCATTTAAATTCCTGAAACACGCGCGCAGCCATGGTCGTCGCCGGTGGTTCTCCGGTCATCACCCCCAACCCTAACTCTCTCTAGGATCCTCCATTGCAAATGGTCTCTACACGAAACCTGTCCCAAATCTCACAAGGAATCTTTCTATACCACTTAATCATCCTAAGAGTTCAAGATTCACAAGAACAAAATCTCAACCAAAAATGGTAACAACACTAATTGGTCACTAACTCTCAAATTGATGATCCAAAAACCTTCCTACATCATTCTACTATGCGTCTAACACAATAATTCCTCTTAATTCTACCTAACTGAAGCCATAGAACAAGAACTGCATACCTGATAAAATTGAGCAAACAGAGGGGTTGATTCTTCAACTCAACCTTCAAGAGCTTGCAGAATCCTTCACTGAATCAATTCCAAGCTTCTGTATACAAAAGGAACACTTGAGGATGCTTAGATTATGGAAACCGAATTTGAGTTGCAGGTGAAAAAATCTGAGAGCAAGAACACTATTCAGCCACGAATTTTCCTTGATTATGATCTGGAATCAATTACTAGCATCCATGGAAGTGATTGCATTCAAGAAAATGGATGAAAAGTGAAGAAAATAGTGTAACCGAATTCAGTTGCAAGCAAGAAATTTTCAATCTCAATCTCTATTCTCTCCTTCAATTATCACCAACCTTCACTCTGAACCCCTTCTAAATCATATATAGAACCTGTATGGATGATCTAGAAAGTTCTAGATCCCTTTAATGAGAAATTCAATATCTCATGTCATGGAAAGTTTAATCTCATGGTGTGTTCATAACAGCTCATGTTGGCAGCTTGTATCCACCCTCATTCTCTTCCAATTTCTCTCCTAATGGTATTTTGGATGTGTTTGGATTGAAAGGAACCTTGGTTATGCCTTGCATATTGGTTTGGCAAATGTTACTTATGATGTAAGTAACTACTTTTCAAAGCAAGTCCTCAAATTAAACCTCAATTCAAAATTTTGGCAATACCAATGTTCTTAAAATGTGTTTTACAATCAAAATGACATATTACATGCCTTGGTTTGGACATGTAGATCAAAAATCCCAATTTCCATCTTTGGTTCATTTGAAATTCACCCTTATTTTAGGTCATTTTTGTGATTTTGTGAAGCAAGCTATTCCAAGCTCTCATGACCTCTTGGCTAACCTTAAAACATCATTTTGAACAAGTTTTATGTTGAACATTTTCCCATTTGAAGCTTGCAAATAGGAGTTATGGTCTTATGATTGAAATGACCTATAATCTCTAAATGACCAAAATACCCTTGACTTGTCAAAGCCATAACTTGAGTTCTACAAATCCTATCAAGGACTCCTAGTACTCTATAGAAAGCTAAGAGGATAAGGAACAACATTAATGTTGACCAAAAGTTCATAGGAATCATCCTTCTAGGGCAAAAGTTTCATGCAAGTTGGACAACTTTCAAGCTCCAAATTCACATACCTCAGATGACCTGTAACTTGTCAAAGTCATAACTTGAGTTCTACAAATCCTATCAAAGACTTCTAGCACTCAAATTAAAGCTACGATCATGCTCTACAACATTCATGTTAGGGGTAAGATGAGATGACAAACACATCTTGAGCTAAATTGCCTTGAAGATAGGGGTCAAACTAGGGGATTTTACACTGTCAAGCCTTAGAAACCCTAGCTTGAAACTTCTCAAACTCTTCAATCATGATGAGTTAACCTTGGAATCATCCTTAGAACATCTCAATGCATCAATCCATGATCACATGGCTCTTGGATTAGGTCTCAACCTTCCTTCAAATCCTTAGTTGACTTAGGGTTGACCTAGTCAAACCCTAATTGCACCACTCATGGCTGAGGCTTTTCAATCTTGCACAATGATCTATCTAGGCCTCAAAGTGATCTTCAACACTTCTCATGAGCTCTCTCTCAAGACCTCAAGTTCTTTTCCATGACTTCAGAATCATCTGATGGCTTCCCACAACTCTCAAGTTAGGAGACACACCTTCTTGGTTTCAACCACTCTTTCTGAGGATCTTTTAACTTCTCTGACAAGGATGTCAACCCTTGAATACTTGGATAACCTTCTTAGCTAGCTTCAAAGTCTTGTGTAGCTCTTGATTGGAAATCATACCTCTTGATCTCCTGCATACATGTCAATGAAATGCAAATGATAATGCTAATGTGAATGAAATGAAACATAAGCTAGGTAAAGAAATGTTGGGCAAATTTTGGGGTGCAACAGCTTCCCCTATTCAAGCGGCTTGGACCTGACTGGGTGAGAAGCGAACGGCTCTCAAACAATCAAGGTAAAAGACGGTTGAATACCAACAAACCCGGAAATTTGCCAACTGCACAAGTACACGGTACTCTGATGGGAACGAAACTCTTCGGAAACTGAAATGATGGCTGCACGGCAACTAGCTGGAGAAATAATGATCTGAACCCCCGTCAGGATGATTCTTTGATTTATCTGATATCATGGTGTCCTCAAATCATCGAGGGATCACTGGTTACACGGTAACGGGTGATTTGCCAACCACACACAGGTAAACGATACTCGGATTGGTAGGAACATCTTCAAAAATTGAGCATGATAGTTGCACGGCAACTCTACTGGGGATTCTGGAGAACTAATAAGTAACTCTGCTTCAGTGATCCAGAGATCATTCTGGGTGAATCAACTCTGCTGAGGACTTCAAGAATCATCTTGGACAAATAACTCCGTCGGGGACTTCAAGAATCATCCTGAATCAATAACTCTGCTGGAGATTTCAGGAGTCATCCTGAGCAAACACTCTGTCGGGGATTATAAGCATCAACTTGAGCAACCCTCTCTGGCGACTTCCTTGGGATTTTAAGAATCATCTTAAGCAATCGACTTCGCTGAGGAGTTCAAGAATCATCTTGGGCGAGCGACTTTGCTGGGGATTTTAAGAATCATCTTAAGCAATCAACTTCTGAGATTTCAGGAATCATCCTGAGCGGACACCCTGCCGGGGAACACCTGCAAAACAAGAACGGTCACGACCTAGCTCATGCTTCATATGCATATGTTTGACTATGGCGCAATGCTCCACACGGTGGAAATGCTACGCGTTTAGGGTAAATGTTATGCAATCATGCAAAATGCTACGCCCCATCAGCAAAATAAATGCTGAAGGGAGAATCCTCCTGTCAGGGAGGGAGGACCACTCTGGTGGAGGAAGGACTCATCCTGCCGAGGAGAAGAAGTCACACCAATCTCAATTGGATTCCTCCTGGGGAGACGAACTTCAGATAACTGCTGCAGGAGAGTAAGGTTCTTCGAGGACCTGAACCTGCCCATCTGGGTATTCAAACGACTAACTGCTGAGGAAAACGATGTCAACCGCCGAAATAAACTGCAAGGCCTTCGCGGAAAAACTTCCCTGGAGATACGACTCCGATGGGGAAATACAGCATCGGCCATTCAGCACTCTACTGGGGAAAACCAATCATGGCCTTGCCGGCTTCCAAGGACTCGGCTCTCTTGGAGAACTGCACACTCGGCTGGGGAAGAAGGAATCATCCTGCTTACTGGGGAGAGTACAACTCTGTGGGGAATTTCAATTCCGCTGGAGACTTCAATCTGGATTATCGAACGCTGCACACTTCAGTATATGACTCAGCTGGGGAAGTGATGCTCCTTCAGGATACATCTGGTTGGGGAGAGAATCTTCTCTGCTTGGGGACGTATACGGCGTGCCACCTGGTATATGCTACACCTGCAACAACACAAACAAACAGACAAGATACCCTTCTCAAAGGGACCTATCAAGGTTATCATCTTGTGACAATGTTCAAGTAATTCATTGTTTCAACAATCAGTGGCCTAGGCCAGTAAGTTTATGTATGCGCATTTTATCAAAAACATCGACGTTCTTTTTCGCAAACAAAACAGATAAATGCTAAACAGACCAACAGAATTGCTGAATAGTAACATTTTATTGATAACGAACCCCTGAATGGGTAAAAAATGTTTTACAACAGATGCAAGCTCCTGGAATGAGGAAGCTGCGCAAAAATAAAACATAAATATACATCAGTATATACACAAATGTCGGCAACGAGGCGTAGACGAACACCATGAGTTGATCCCTCTATGACCCACTCGACTTCGATACTTCTCCGACGCTTCAGCTTCAGAAGAGATTGATTCCGATAAACGGCCCTCAGGTCTTCCAAACCACTAAACAATGAAAGTCCACACGCGAAACGCAGTCATTTGCTTTTTCAAATCCCTAACTTTTGCCTGAATCGCCCTTTCGGGTTTTCGATTCACTGGGATACCCTTTTTTGCCAAAGTCGCCCTTCCAAGTTTTCGACTTTGCGGGCTTACATTCTTTTCTTTTATATCCCTAATTTTTGCCCGAACCTTTTTCCTTTTTTATGGTTCGCCAGGATGCCCCTTTTTTGCCTGGATATTCTTTTTCTTTCCAGCGGGTCATTTTTTAAGCAAAGTATTTTTTAACTGCGTCCGCGTTCACCGGGGATACAAAATCTTCACCATCCATCGTGGACAACAACAAGGCTCCTCCCGAAAAGACCTTGCTAACGACGTACGGACCTTCGTAATTGGGAGTCCACTTGCCCCGGTGATCGGAGTGTGGAAGAAGAATCTTCTTCAGAACGAGATCACCCGTCTGAAAGCTTCTAGGACGCACCTTCTTATCATAAGCTTTCTTCATTCGGCTTTGGTACAGACGACCATATGCAATCGATGCTAACCTCTTCTCGTCCATCAGGCTGAGTTGGTTTAGTCGGTTCTTAATCCATTCTGCCTCATCGAGTTTCACGTCAACCAAAACTCGTAAATAAGGGATCTCCACTTCTAACGGTAGGACAACTTCCATACCGTACACTAGTGAGAATGGAGTTGCCCCGGTCGATGTACGTACCATTTTACGATAACCGTGCAGTGCAAATGGCAACATCTCGTGCCAATATTTATATGTCACAACCATCTTTTGTACAATCTTCTTGATGTTCTTATTGGCCGCTTCAACGGCGCCATTCATCTTCGGTCGGTAAGGAGATGAGTTGTGGTATTCAATCTTGAAACTCTGGCATAGCTCCTTCATCATCTTGTTATTCAGATTCGAACCATTATCAGTAATGATCCGCTCGGGAACTCCGTATCGACAAATGATGTCCCTCTTTAAGAATTTAGCCACCACCTGCTTGGTCACATTAGCATATGAGGCTGCCTCCACCCACTTGGTGAAGTAGTCGATGGCTACTAGAATAAAGCGATGACCGTTAGATGCAGTGGGCTCGATCTTGCCTATCATGTCAATGCCCCACATGGAGAACGGCCACGGGGAGGACATGACATTCAACGGACACGGCGGCACATGAATCTTATCAGCATAAATCTGGCATTTATGACATCTCTTCGCGAATTTAAAGCAATCTGATTCCATTGTCAGCCAGTAGTATCCTGCTCTCAGGATCTTTCTCGTCATAGCGTGCTCGCCGGCGTGCGTACCAAATGTGCCTTCATGGACTTCTTCCATGAGCGTATTCGCCTCTTTCTCATCTACACATCTGAGTAGCACGAGATCGTGGTTTCTTTTATACAAAACTCCATCGGGATTGAGATAAAAATTTCCAGACAGCCTCCTCAGAGTCCTCTTATCCTGGGTTGACGCTCCCGCAGGATATTCCTTAGTCATAAGGAAAGTCTGGATATCATGGAACCATGGTTTGCCATCGGAGGCTTCCTCGATCGCAAAGACAAATGCTGGTCTATCAAGACGAGAAAGGACAATTCTTGGAGCTTCATTCTACAAATTGACTTTATACATCGAAGCCAACGTGGCTAAGGCATCAGCCATCTGATTTTCGACCCTGGGCACATGATGGAGTTCCACTCGATCAAAGAACGGAAGTAGCCTTCTGGCATAGTTCATGTACGGCACCAGATTCGATTGACGAGTCTCCCACTCCCCTTTAATCTGGTTAATCACAAGCACCGAGTCACCATATACATCTAGGTTCTTGATTCTCAAATCAATCGCTTCTTCTAGACCCATGATGCATGCTTCGTACTCCGCTTCATTATTGGTGACTGGAAACGTCAGTCTCGCAGTGAACGAGATGTGGGATCCATGGGGAGTTGTGATGATCGCCCCTATGCCACTTCAATAAGAATTAACCACCCCGTTGAATATCAATTTCCACTGGGATTTCCTATCTGGACCCTCGTCGGGCAACGGTTCATCGCAATCTTTCGCTTTAAGAAACATGATATCCTCATCAGGGAATTCAAATTTCATCGGCTGGTAATCTTCGATCGGCTGTTCGGCGAGGTATTCAGACAATACGCTTCCCTTGATGGCCTTCTGGGAAACATACTGAATGTCATATTCCATCAATACCATTTGCCATCTGGCAATCCTGCTCGAAAGCGCTTGCTTTTCGAAGACGTACTTGATCGGATCCATCTTCGAAATTAGCATGGTCGTGTGATTGAGCATGTACTGTCGTAAACATTTGGCAGCCCAGGCTAGTGCACAACACGTTTTCTCCAACATCGAGTAACGAGATTCACATTCTGTGAACTTCTTACTCAAATAGTAAATGGCATGCTCCTTTATGCCCGTCTCGTCGTGCTGACTGAGAACACATCCCATACTATTCTCAAGAACTGTCAAGTACATGATTAAGGGTCGTCCGGCCACTAGGGGTATCAAGATCGGAGGTTCTTGTAGATACTGCTTTATCTTATCGAATGCCTTCTGGCAATCCTCATTCTAGATGATCGCCTGATCTTTCTTTAGCAGTCTGAACATCGGTTCACACATGGCCGTGAGCTGAGAAATAAACCTTGCAATGTAGTTTATTCGGCCCAGGAAACCACAAACTTCTTTTTCTGTTTTTGGCGCTGGCATTTCTTGTATTGCTTTTATCTTCGCAGGATCAACCTCGATGCCTCTTTCACTCACGATAAACCCCAGTAGTTTTCCAGACCGTACTCCGAAAGTACACTTGTTAGGATTCAGCCTCAACCTGAACTTCCTAAGCCTCTCAAAAAGCTTCAGCAAATTGACTAGATGTCCCTCCTCCGTTTGGGACTTCGCAATCATGTCATCAACATAGACTTCAATCTCATGATGAATCATGTCATGAAACAAAGTAACCATTGCTCGTTGGTAAGTGGCCCCTGCGTTCTTCAGACCGAAAGGCATTACCTTGTAGCAAAACGTTCCCCAAGGTGTAATAAACGTAGTTTTCTCCATGTCCTCCGGCGCCATCTTGATCTGATTGTAGCCGGAGAAGCCATCCATGAATGAAAATACGGAGAACTGAGCTGTATTGTCAACCAACACATCAATATGAGGCAGCGGGAAATCATCTTTAGGGCTCGCCCTATTCAAATCCCGATAATCTACGCACATTCGCACCTTACCGTCCTTCTTTGGTACAGGCACTATGTTGGCGACCCACGGAGGGTAAGTAGTGACCGCTAAGAAGAAAGCATCAAGCTGCTTCTGCACTTCTTCTTTGACCTTAACGGCCGTGTCTGGTCGTGTCCTCCTAAGCTTCTGCTTGACGGGAGGACAATCTTCTCGCAGCGGCAAGTGATGGACCACGATGTCAGTAACAAGTCCGGGAATATCTTCGTATGACCAAGCAAAGATGTCACTATACTCTCTTAGCATCTCGACCAATCTCTGCTTGACATCACTCTGCAACGCAGCCCCTATCCTGACATTCTTGACTAGCTCCTCAGAACCCAGATTCGCAATCTCGATCTCTTCTTCGTGAGGCAGAATAACTTTCTCTTCTTGTTTTAACAAGCGGGCCAACTCTTCGGGAAGGTCTTCGTCTTCATCAATTTCTTCTTCGGCTTGATAGATCGGGCAATCAAAGTCGAAGTGAGTCGTAGAAGGTCCAGAGTCGATGTCATCTGCTATGTGGATCCTGCAATAACAAGGGTTAAGCTTAAAACAAGGATATGCAGGTTAGCACAAACCCCATTGCCATTTTATTGTTTTTCAAAACAAATATAAAACAGGAATAACAGAGATCATAATATTTGAATACGAAAAAAACGCCTTTTGATTTATTGATAAAATGCATGTACATAACCGGACAAGGCCCTGACAATAAAACCACTATGCCCCGGGTAGGACATAGGGTTGTACAACGATTGGAAAAAGTAAATCATTACTCTTTACCTGTCACTTGGATGATATCCCTGACGGACCAGTTGTTGAGGCTCTCGCCTGGCTTGCTTGGATGGATCCAAGTGTCTAGATCGCAGTCGCTGTCTTCGCCGTCTTCAGACACTGCGTTGACACTTTCAAATATTACTCCGCCACTGGTAAACTGGATCGGCCCTTTACCGCGCGACGCACTGCTAGAAGAAGAGGAGGCTTCAGCCGCAGGAGAGTATCCCAACCCAAACTTGTCTTGCTTGTTAGGTATCTCTAGAACTCGCCCCCAGCCTGGGGTAGATCCGGCTTGAACAACGGCCCGGGCTTCCTTGAAGGAAGAGAGAGTCATCTCTGGCTTCTCAGTGATCACGGGAGCTACGTTCTTGACTTTAACGGCTTCGAACGCTTGACATAGGGTTTCGTGGATTTCCCCATCCATCTCAATATATTTGAAGGACGACAAATGGCTCACCATTATATCTTCCTCGCCACAAACAGTCATGATGCTACCTCCAACAGCATACTTGAGCTTCTGGTGCAACGTGGAGATCATGGCGCCAGCCGAATGGATCCATGGCCGGCCCAAGAGACAGCTGTAGGCAGGCATGAGGTCCATAATGTAGAAGACTGCGTCGAATGTTTCCGGCCCCACTTGGATTGGGAACGTCACTTCCCCAAAAACATGCCGTTTGGTTCCATCGAACGCCTTCACAACCAAATCACTAGGTGTGCAGATCAATCCTCGAGTATCTAACTTCATCAATGCTTTCTTCGGAAGAACATTGAGCGATGACCCTGTGTCCACCAACACATGAGACATGATTGTTCCCCTACACTCTATCGAGATGTGCAAGGCACTATTGTGGTTTCTTCCCTTCGGCGTTAGCTCCAGGTCAGTGAACCCTAACCCATTTCCAGCATTCACGTGGGCTACGACCCCTTCCAACTGGTTGACCGATATTTCCTGCGGTACATACGTGGCATTCAAAACCTTCAGCAGCGCGTTGCGATGTGCCTCAGAACACAGCAACAGATTCAGGATGGAGATTTTTGAAGGCGTTTGATGGAGATGATCCACAATCTTGTAGTCACTCTTCTTAATCAACCTCATAAACTCTTCGGCGTCTTTAACAAGTAAGTCTTTCTCTACCCTACGAGGGATCTCTTCAACGACTTTACTCTTCCCTTTATCAGTTACATCAGCTTTGTCTGCTTTGTCCGCCACGATCTCAGGTGGAGCAAATACTCTTCCGCTGTGAGTGATTCCGCCAATGCCCACTAGGTTATCCACAGACGACCCAGATGGTTCCAGTTCCAATTTATGTCTGTTGCAGTAGACGTCTGCCCCGTAGTGCCATGGGACAGCACTGGTGCTTTCAAAAGGTATCGGCCTAGCTTTGGTGATGGTAATCGTAGGCGGCCTGGGTGCAGAAATAGTAATCGTCCGGCGAGGGATCGTGATGGTGGAAATCTCATCATCTTGCTTCAGCATTATCTCTCCCGATCCGCTTTCGGCCCTTCGGCTAAACTGCAGGATTCCTTCGGTCATCAGACTTTGAATCCCCTCTATCAAATGTTCACATCCATCAGGACTAGTCGCACAGCCCATACATAGTTCTCCACAGCCCGGGAAGAAACCTCTTTTCATTAGCTTGGCTTTAACGAAGCTAAGCGGTGTCTTTAGATCTTTGACATCAGTCAACAAATCCAAGCTCTCATCTTCAATAATGGCATTTACTCCACCTCCCCTATGATTCGGCATAGGGTTCTTTGTGACGTTTGGCACATTATCTGAGAAATTGATGATCTTAGCGTCCACCATATCCTGCACCTTGTGCTTGAAGGCTTTGCGATTTTCTATTGTGTGGCCTGGTGCCCCTGAGTGAAATTCACAAGTTGCATTCGCGTCATAACCTGGCGGAGGTGCCCCTGTCAAGGGAGCCAGGGTTCTCTTCTGGATCAATTGCAACTGAAGCAGAGTCTGTAATAGCTGAGCATAGGGCATGGGCGGAGTCTCAAGGTGACGGCTCGATAGAGGTGCCCTGTTCTGATACTTTATGTACCCTTGTTGGTTCGGCTGCTGCTCCTGCTGTGGCTGTTGGACTGCCGGGATAGTTATGCTGGCCACCTGTTGGTGAGGGCCTTTACCCTTCCTTCGAGCATTGGACACGACGCTCGTCTCTCCTTCCCGTCTTTTGCCACCATACAGTTTCTTTCCTCCTCCAGCTGAGGATAGATCACCTTGAATTTTCCCCAGTTTGATCCCAGTTTCAACGTGCTCACCCGTGATAATGAGATCTGAGAAGCTTCCAGATATACTGCTGACCAATTTCTCATAATAAACCCCTGAGAGGGTGGCTACAAACATTTCAACAAGCTCTCGTTCAACCATCGGCGGCTGAACCCTAGCTGCCAACTCACGCCACCGCTGGGCGTATTCTTTGAACCCCTCGTTGTTCCTCTATGAAAAATTCTGCAGTTGAACTCGGTTCGGAGCCAAGTCACTGTTATACTGGTAATGGTGCACGAATGCCTCAGCAAGTTCCTTCCACGTGCGCACACTGGTAGGCTCCAGACTCATGTACCATTCCAGGGATGGCCCGGAAAAGCTATCCTGAAAGAAGTGCATCAGCAACTTCTCGTCTTCAGAGTGAGCGGACATTTTCCGGTAGTATGATCTCAGGTGGACGCGAGGGCAAGTGGTGCCCTTGTACTTTTCAAAGTCGGGTACCTTGAACTTGGGAGGCACCTTGAAATCAGCAATCAGTCCCAACTTGGACATGTCAACACCCATAGTGTTCAGGCTCTCGAAATTCCTCATCTTGTCCTCGAGTGCCTTAAACCTCAGACGTGCTTCAGCAGTCAGCTCCCCTTCAGCACCTCTCTGTGAGAACACATCGTCCTGACGGTCTTCTAACCACGGCTGAGGCCCAAACAAATTTCCAACACCCGCATTGCCGTTGCCCAGTCCAACATTGACGTTAGCTTCAAAATTTCCATTACCGACGCCAGTCGTATTACCGTTGAGTCACATGTTAGTGATTACATTGTCGTTGGCACTGCCATTCCCCCCGGTCACAGGGACGCCATTCTGAGGAGTTTCAACAGGTGGAGGGGTTGACACAGTCCCACCATGGAGTACACCATTGCTGTCAACCCTTGAAATCAGAGGTTGAACCAAGGTTCTGAGCTAATCCTGGCCGTTGGCGACCGCTTGCATGAGCTCCATGAAGCGGTCCATCCTTTCTCGGAGTTCTTGAACGTCAGTTTGCATTTGCTCCATAACTCTGGCTTGATTTGCTCTGGTCGGATAGCGGTGGATAGGTCTCTGATCAATCCTGGAACAACCTGAAACAACCTGTATACACAAAAGGGTTAGAAGAACGACAAATTGCTCGTTATGCAAATGCTTCATGCAAATGCAAACGTGTGTATGTGCGTTAGGGAGATATCCCCCGATCCTAGTGCCTGAGTTCCAGTGTTGATAATAAGAAGTCCGAGTCCAGTCATGGAAATAACATCTCATATATAAAGAAAGCCCATCAAGGCGATACACAATGTCACTGAGTACAAGCAGAATCAATAGCATGACCTCGACCAACAAGCCTGGTGATGGTCAGCATACAACAATGATCAAAACAAAAGGATTACCAATATAGTCAACCACGGCCACGGGCGCGGAACTCTTCTAACAACCCCTTCGTTTCTGGATGATCAGGCCGAGTGAGCAACCCTTCGACGAGTAACTCTCTCTGCATAATAGTGTATTGAAGACCTTCAACCGAATCTCCCCATGCTCCTTTGCCGAAACAATCTTCTAACTTCCGCTTCTTGGACTCAAACGTCAGCTTGCGCTCCTTCAGGTTAGCAAGAGCCTTGTTGAGCAGGCCTTCAGCGGCATATCTGCGAGCGGTTTCTTCATCAAATCTCTTCTCACTAGCCTTCACCTGGGCTTTCAGCTTGGAGATCTGTTGCTTCAACTTATCCTCCCGTTCCTTGCCGTTGGCTAGGGTGGCCTTCCAATGCTGATTAAACTTGGACATCCTCCGGTACGCTTCATCCAAATGCTGCTTCTTGGTGGCTAGTACATCATTGACAGCTTTGAAGTCTCGGCCCAAACATTCACGCTCGGCTATTTGCTTAGTCAAATCTGTCCCTAACTGGTTCACCAGCTCTGTCTACTTCTTGAAGGAATGAACGGCTTCGCTTCTCTCGCTTCTGAGTTGAGCCAATTCTTTCTCCAATTCATCATTTGCCTTCTTCAGCTCATCTCTCTCAGCTAACACCTGATTATGCTGCTGAATAGGCACGGTGGTAGGCTCTTCAATCACTGGAGGGCTCTCTGGCTTGGCAGGAGGAAATGGCATCCCTATAGCATCTGCTCTGGCTCTGATCTAAGTCACATATGGGGCGTAGGCCTGGCTATTGCTTTTCCCCAACAATGGTTTTCCCCGTTTACTGATACCATTCCAAGCGTGCTGAAGCTTAGATAACATCTCCCCCTCTAGAAGACCAGTGAGGTACAGAGATTCCTGCACCTCTTCATCCTTCGGTGGAGCTCTCAAAGCATAAGCAAACTGTCGGATCAGCAGAGATGGATTATAGTTTATACAACCCTTCCTGCCTATCAAAGGCACATTCGGAAACCCACTGCAGCTGAAGATAATCTCAGTACCCAACCTATCTCTATCAAACCAGGCAATATCTTCCACTGACAGACTCATCAAGCGCTCAGACCACTCAGTTGTGGCTGCAGACGAAGCAAAGGGACCCTTCTTGGGTAGGTGACTATCAAGCCATCTATAGAGCAGGGGTACGCAGCATGAGACATTCTTCCCCCTTCTGTTCTCGTTTTTGTAGTGGACGGAATGGTAGACATCTCCTATCAAGGTAGGGACTGGGTTGCCTGATGCAAAGATGTGGAAGGCGTCGAAGTCTACAAAGTCAGGCATATTGGGGAACAGAATGATGTCGTATATGCACAGAGCAAGGATGGCGTTGAACACGATCCAACATCCGTCTTTGGCACACTGCTGAGTGTTTCCCACTAAGAACTGCAAGGAGAAACCAGGAACCTTGTTCCAACTAGACAAGACCAACTCGGAGGCATCCAGGTGAAGTGAGGGAGCTAGACTAGCCAGGTCAGGCTCGACATCCATATGAACAAAAGGCATCTGACTCTTGATAGGCACACCTAACAAATCCACATACTCCTCTAGTGTGGGTGCGAGAACGAAGTCCTGGAAAGTAAAGCATCTCAATGGCGGATCGTAGAACTGCAGCAGGGTGTGCAACCCATTCAACTCAAACACAGAGGGTTTACGAACCAGGCTGAGCAGTTTCCCATAAGACTTTCTGAATTCATCTCTCACAGAATCATCTGCCAAAGAAATCAAACCAGTCAGCTGAACAACATTAGGAGTGGGGAGCTTGTAAGCCACAATCTTCCTCAGAGGACCCATAATAGCACAAGAGAAGGCAAGAAAATCTGAATCGGGGGAAACGATACCTGCAACACAGACACACGTTAATGAAATGCAAATGGGTATGCAAAACAATGCAAAATGCAATCATGCAGCAGGAGATCAAGACGACTGTGATGTTGAAGTGATGAAGGTGAAGATCTTGTATCAACAAAACCACAATACTGCTCTGTCAAGAACAACCACTATCTCTGATGGGAAGAAAAACCTGATATCGGACCATAAATCTGCTCTGTCAAGAACAAACACACATCTGATAATAAGGACCTCTGATACAGGACCATAAATTCCTTCTGTCAAGAACACATATACATCTCTGAAGATAAGGACCTCTGATACAGGACCCTAACTCTGCTCTATCAAGAACACATACATCCTGATGATGAGGACCTCTGATACCAACAAAACTGATTCGCTATCAAGAAAACCAGGTAGTCTGAAGGTTAAGGTTTCCTGCAACAAACCCAACCCTGCTCACAGGTATGGACCTATACTGACATGAGTTCGGCATCCTATGCGGTCATCAGCGTCACAGACATTCAAGAGGGGTGATACGATACCCAGAAGGTGTGGCATCACCGTCTCCTGAAGCGGCCTCACTCAGCTGAATTCCAAATGATCGGTCCCCAGAGTCGACAATCCTCCAAACCAACAACCCCCTCAACCCAAAGGGTTGAAAAAGAAGTCAACCGGGAGAACCTCGTTTGAGCATGGATTTCATGAGACACTAGTGCCTGCAAAGCAAGAACGCGCCCACTAATTTCCACAACTAATGCTAGGTACACTCAAGCCTGGGTCTGGCTTTTCACTCATCAGAATGCCCCTCCCACAATAGCACAAATAATCATATCATACTGAAGATAAAATGCGGGAAATAAAATGCGATAAATAAACACAACCCAACAAGTAATCATACAAGCACTAGGATTGACTCTCGCAGGGGATGTTGGATCCCCAGACTGACTCGCATACGGGACGTTGGATCCCTAGGAAACTATCAAGTCCCCAGCAGAGTCGCCAGCTGTCGCTACTGCGAAAATAAGGTGCCGGCAAAACAGAAGAGTCGCCACCTTTCGTTATTTATCCCTCAGAACGGGAAAGGAAACGATCGGAAAAACCTAACGAAAAGGTATAAGACAAGGTCATCGCAACCATTGTCTGGGTTCGGGAGTCGGTTACGCAAGGGGAAGGTATTAGCACCCCTCACGTCCGTCGTACTCGACGGGATCCACGCTTGTTGTGTTTATCTGACGGGTTGGTTTTATCTATCTACCTATCAAGGCTGGCTCCAAAAGAAAAGAAAATGATTCGGCAAAGCGTCGCACTTTATGCCTACGTATTCTCATCAGAGAATGAGAAATCAGAGTCAACGTAGTTCGACTATCTACGGGTTACGGGGAAGGTGGCTCGCCAATACATCAGTATTGTGCCTACGTACTCTCAATAAGCTTGAGAGATCAGAGCTTACGTAGTTCGGGATAATATGGATTACGGGAATTTAGATTCATCTGTTTTATCGAGTAGGGTTAACAAACAGCTCCAGAAGTTTGGTGTACGCGGCTCGACCCTTGGAGACTTAAGCGTTACCGTTTGCGGTGGAACTGGGAGTTAACGACACTCTTTTCTTCAGAAAAGCTTCCTTTGAATTATGGGCCCACGGGGCAAAAAGGTTTGAATTTTGTTTTCTGTCTTTTACGGAAGAACTATTTTTTATGGATATTTGCAACCAATATCGCACTAGAGACTATGACCTGAGAATGAATGTGTCGCATGTCACCCAAAGTGTACCATACTAAACATCCAAGCTGTCGAAAAGAACTCTCCGACAACCCTTTCTCAGATAGCTTAAGGCTCGCAACGTACGACATCAGTTAACGTTTATTATTGTATTCTGATTTGTTTTGAGATGAGAAGAGAGAACATGCTCAACTAAGGGAGACTATCAAGTCCTAATGTTGTCATGCCAAGGATTCATCCTATGGTTGAGGTTTGAAACAGGGAACTCCTAGAAGTTATCATGCATAGGTTTCAACCTAAAGTTCTATCATCACTTCCTTATCAAAGGAAGTAAGACTCCTAGGGGATCATGTCAATGATAAACAGAAATAGATAAAGCGTCAGCTTAAACAGTAAACAGTAAACGACTGTAAAATGCATGCAATGCAAATGAGGTAGGAAATGTGTGTGGGGCATCAGCCTCCACAAGCTCATCTCAACCTCAAGCCAAATATGAATAACTGCAATCATACAGAAGAAATAACATGCTATCAAGCAAGATAGGAGCAACTGCAATCATACAGAGGAAATTAAATAAAGTGCCATCAAGCAAATAACAAATCACATAGGCAAGGGAGCAGGGCTCTACCGAATACCCGCAAGCAAAGCCATACAGTAACAATACAAGAAGGGGGAGCAACTCAGCCTCTAGTGCAATCATGCTCCTAGCTTGAGTCAGTCTAAACATGAACTTATTCTAATGCATCAAGCAAATCAAACAAGTCACAGCAATACAGTTGCACAGCAAGCAAACAGACAGGAAAAGAAAACAAATCAACCACCCCTACAATTTTACAGCAAAGCAACCCCCTGACAACATTTCAGTCTTCAGACTTCAACAGCCCCTCCAAGATTATCATCTTCAATAGCAAGTGGACACTTGCTTCTTCAAGCTTCCAACACATCAAACATAAATATCAACTTATTCTCTCTACTTCAACTTCAAGCTTCAGCTCTCCAGTCAATTCCACCTTCAGGCTTCACTCCTAATACCAAGTATCAACTTGGCTCCTTCAGGCTCTCAATGAATCCTACACAAGTATCAACCCGTTCTCCAACTTCAAGCCTCATCTCTTTCCCCAATTTCAATCTGATCTCCTTCACAAGTGTCAACTTGGTCTTCAAGCTTCAGCTCTCTCCTATTTACCAGTATCAACTTGTTCTTCTTTATCTACAAGCTTCAGCCTCTAAGGGTAATCTTCAAACACAAGGAAGTATCAACTCCTAGCATCCTCAATCTTTTAGCAAAGAACTCCATCCTCTAGCAAGGGAGAAAGATTCATTTGACAAGAGCAAAGTTTGGATGACTGACAGCAGAGTGAAGACAAAAGGTCACCACTAAGCATCCTATCATCAGAGAAAGGGACCCTCAAAGGTTCTACCAACTTGTAAAGAACCACACATCCTACCAAAGGAGGGATGAGGCCTTTACAAGGGGACCTTACATCATAGGGAAGAATGGAAGTGACCAACATCTTCCATGTTTATGAAGGAAGAGAATCTATCTAGAAGCTCTGCCTACAAACCCTAATCTTAACACTTAATCAACACTACACCAAAAGAAGGGAAGACCCTCACATCCAAGCTTCTTCAAGCAAACCATGGTAGCCTAAGCTTGTATTCAACATCATCCAAGATAAAGAGAAACAAAACCCTAATCTAAGGGAACTAAAGAAGTCATTCTAGTTGGATTAGTGCATTAGAATCATCTAAAGTTAGCACCTAAACTAAAATCTAACAAAAATAGTAAACTACATTGTAAATTGCTATAAAAATTCCTAAGGGACCCTAATTCAATCATGAATCTACCATACAAAAATCAGAGGTTGAATCATCCACCAAGTTCTAGATATAAAACCTAAATCATAAGGTATCAACCATAAACCCTAAAAATGGAGCTCTTAAGGTTTCAACCTAAAACTACCACTTATATTCATCACAAAAATGTGAGGAAAATCTATGGGGAGCATGCATATCTATGCTAGCTACTCACAAAAAATTAAGGCCAAAATCATCATCACATGATCAAACCAAATTCAACAAAATCAAGCATCAAACATGATTATTTTAATGTCAATTAAAATGTAAAAATGCCCATAAAATCAGAAAATGCATGGAATATTAATATTTTTTATCTAAAAAATACTATATTCAATCAAGAATCCATAGCAAAAAGAATGGGATTAATTGCATCATTTTTCAATTATTTATGAATTTTCCAATAACCATGAATAAAATGAAAATAAAGTGAAAATCAAAATAAAATAAACATGCGCGTGGTGTGAATAGCAAGTATTCTTAGTTCATTTTAGGATTGGGCCCAAAAAGGGGGTGCGGTTATCAGTTCTCACTTAAGCCTAATGCCACCAACTTAATGAAACGCAGCGTATGATAATAGTTCAGAATCCTTCACAAAATAAGAACCATTCGTGGCCGTTGGATCATGCCTTCAGTCAAAGTCCAACCAAGATCTGATGGCTCTCAAGCCATCTTCTCCATTTGAATTCCTGAAACACGCGCGCAGCCATGGCCGTCGTCGGTGGTTCTTCGGTCATCACCCCCAACCCTAACTCTCTCTAGGATCCTCCATTGTAAATGGTCTCTACACGAAACCTGTCCCAAATCTCACAAGGAATCTTCCTATACCACTTAATCATCCTAAAAGTTCAAGATTTGCAAGAACAAAATCTCAACCGAAAATGGTAACAACCCTAATTGGTCACTAACTCTCAAATTATTGATCCAAAAACCTTCCTACACCATTCTACTATGCGTCTAACACAATAATTCCTCTTAATTCTACCTAATTGAAGCCATAGAACAAGAACTGCATACCTAGTAAAATTGAGCAAACAGAGGGGTTGATTCTTCAACTCAACCTTCAAGAGCTTGCAGAATCCTTCAGTGAATCAATTCCAAGCTTCTGTATGAAAAAGGAACACTTGAGGATGCTTGGATTATGGAAACCGAATTTGAGTTGCAGGTGAAAAAATCTGAGAGCAAGAACACTATTCAGCCACGAATTTGCCTTGATTATGATCTGGAATCAATTACTAGCATCCATGGAAGTGATTGCATTCAAGAAAATGGATGAAAAGTGAAGAAAATAGTGTAACCGAATTCAGTTGCAAGCAAGAAATTTTCAATCTCAATCTCTATTCTCTCCTTCAATTATCACCAACCTTCACTCTGAACCCCTTCTAAATCATATATAGAACCTATATGGATGATCTAGAAAGTTCTAGATCCCTCTAATGAGAAATTCAATATCTCATGTCATGGAAAGTTTAATCTCATGGTGTGTTCATAACAGCTCATGTTAGCAGCTTGTATCCACCCTCATTCTCTTCCAATTTCTCTCCTAATGGTATTTTGGATGTGTTTGGATTGAAAGGAACCTTGGTTATGCCTTGCATATTGGTTTGGCAAATGTTACTTATGATGTAAGTAACTACTTTTCAAAGCATGTCCTCAAATTAAACCTCAATTCAAAATTGTGGCAATACCAATGTTCTTAAAATGTGTTTTACAATCAAAATGACATATTACATGCCTTGGTTTGGACATGTAGATCAAAAATCCCAATTTCCATCTTTGGTTCATTTGAAATTCACCCTTATTTTAGGTCATTTTTGTGATTTTGTGAAGCAAACTATTCCAAGCTCTCATGACCTCTTGGATAACCTTAAAACATCATTTTGAACAAGTTTTATGTTGAACATTTTCCCATTTGAAGCTTGCAAATAGGAGTTATGGCCTTATGATTGAAATGACCTATAATCTCCAAATGACCAAAATACCCTTGACTTGTCAAAGCCATAACTTGAGTTCTACATATCCTATCAAGGACTTATAGTACTCTCTAGAAAGATAAGAGGATAAGGAAAAACATTCATTTTGACAAAAAGTTCATAGGAATCATCCTTCTAGGGAAAAAGTTTCATGCAAGTTGGACAACTTTCAAGCTCCAAATTCACATACCTCAGATGACCTGTAACTTGTCAAAGTCATAACTTGAGTTCTACAAATCCTATCAAAGACTTCTAGCACTAAAATTAAAGCTACGATCATGATCTAAAACATTCATGTTGGGGGTAAGATGAGATGACAAACACATCTTGAGCTAAATTGCTTTGAAGATAGGGGTCAAACTAGGGGATTTTACACTGTCAAGCCTTAGAAACCCTAGCTTGAAACTTCTCAAACTCTTCAATCATAATGAGTTAACCTTGGAATCATCCTTAGAACATCTCAATGCATCAATCCATGATCACATGGCTCTTGGATTAGGTCTCAACCTTCCTTCAAATCCTTAGTTGACTTAGGGTTGACCCAGTCAAACCCTAATTGCACCACTCATGGCTGAGGCTTTTCAATCTTGCACAAGGACCTATCTAGGCCTCAAATTGATCTTCAACACTTCTCATGAGCTCTCTCTCAAGACCTAAAGTCATTTTCCATGACTTTAGAATCATCTGATGGCTTCCCACAACTCTCAAGTTAGGAGACACACCTTCTTGGTTTCAACCATTCTTTCTAAGGATCTTTTAACTTCTCTGACAAGGATGTCAACCCTTGAATACTTGGATAACCTTCTTAGCTAGCTTCAAAGTCTTGTGTAGCTCTTGATTGGAAATCATACCTCTTGATCTCCTGCATACATGTCAATGAAATACAAATGATGATGCTAATGTGAATGAAATGAAACATAAGCTAGGTAAAGAAATGTTGGGCAAATTTTGGGGTGCAACACCAAGTTTCTGGTGCCACAGTCTTACTTCATCTTCTTTGGCAAGAGCACATTTTGAGTCCTGAGAGGTCCTTAGGTAAGAATTGTCCTTGGATCTTACTCCCTTCATGATCAGCTCTCCTTTTTCATTAGTAACCAAACACTCAAGTTTAGTGAAGTTGGCACTTAGAACTTGATCACATAGTTGAATGATGCTAATTAGATTGGCATTTAATCCTTTGACTAACAGAAAATTGTCAAGATCAGGTGTTCCTGAGCAGTTTAAATTTCCAACTCCCTTGATTTCCCCTTTGGCCCCATCTCCAATGGTCACATAGTTGGTTGAGTGAGGTTTGATGTCTACTAACATATTTCTAATTCCAGTCATGTGTCTTGAGCACCCACTGTCAAAGTACCAATCTTCCTTAGTGGAAACTTTTAGGGACGTATGAGCTATGAAGCAAGTAGTAGCAGTTTTAGGTACCCATTGTTTAGTAGCAGGACCCTTGGGGACCCATTGCTTCTTAGAGAGGAGAGTTTTGTGGTTAGGTCTTGTCTGAGATGTAGAGTTTGGATATCCATGTAGTTTGAAACAGAATGACTTTATGTGACAAAAGCGACCACAGTGACGACATCTCCATCTTTGGAATTTTCTTGGTTGGATGGTTTGTTTTCTGTCGTGATGTTGAGACATCTGTTGGAACATCTTCTTCCTTGATCCAGAAGGTTTGTGGTGAGAGGTAGAGTTATTGTCTTCATTGAACCCTAACCCTATCTTGTCTCCAAATCTTCTGCCAGATTGAAGAATCTCTTCCAAGGTTTTGGTACCATTGTTCATCATTCTAACAGACTTTCCCATTTGACCAAGTTGAGAAGTTAGTTGAGCAATTTCATCTCTTAATTTAGTAATAGTCTTAACCTGTTCAGCAACTTCATCATTCAAACCCTTGATAATTATCAAGTGTTCCTCCTTTTTAGTCTTTAGCTTGATGATGTGTTTCTTCTATTTTTCACATTGTTGGCAAACTTCTTTGCTTCTGAGGCACAATTCTTTGTAGGAAGCTGCCAGTTCTTCAAAAGTCAATTCATCTTCACTGGACTCTTCATTAGAATAGTATCTTCTAGTTAAGGCAGTTATATGTTTGGCAGATTCTTCTTCAATATCATTGTCAGAGTCTTCATCAGTCCATGAAACAGCTAGACCTTTCTTTTATTTCTTGAGATAGGTTGGGCATTCAGATCTGATGTGACCAAAACCTTTACACCCATGACATTGTATCCCTTTGCTGTTTATGGGTTTTTCTTCAGTCCTAGTTCTACTTCCTACATCATTTAACTTACTGATGTCAAGTGAGATGTTCTTGACATTTGGTCTTGTCTTTATATCCATTCTTTTCATTACCTTGTTGAATTTTCTTCCTAGAAGAGCTATGGCATTTGATAGACTTTCATTTTTATCTTCATCAGATTCCTCTCTTCTTTAAGTATTTGACACAAAAGCTATGCTCTTTTTCTTGTCAGCTTTGTCACCTATTCCTACTTCAAAAGTTAAAAGAGACCCAATGAGTTCATCAACTTTCATCTTACAGATGTCTTGTGCTTCCTCTATAGCAGTTACTTTCATGTCAAATCTCTTGGGAAGAGATCTGAGAATTTTTCTTACCATCTTTTCTTCAGACATTTATTCACCTAGGGCACTTGAAGCATTTGTTATTTCAAGAATATTCATATGGAAGTAATGTATGCTTTCATCATCTTTCATTCTCAGGTTTTCAAACTTGGTTATGAGAAGTTGAAGTCTAGACATTTTTACCTTGGATGTGCCTTCATGAGTAGTCTTTAGTATTTCCCAAGCTTCTTTAGCAATCTCATAGTTTTTCACCAGCCTGAATATGTTCCTATCAATTCCATTGAACAAGGCATTCAAGGCCTTGGAGTTTCCCAGATCCAGATCATCTTCTTCCTTTGTCCATTCTTCCTTAGGTTTCAATTCAGGCGTAGCCTTTCTATCTTTATCGGTAATCACAGGATGTTCCCATCCCTTTATGTTAGCTTTCCATGCCTTACTTTTCAGAGACTTTAAGAAAGCAATCATCCTAGGTTTCCAATAGTCATAATTACTCCCGTCCAAAATAGATGGTCTATTCACAAATCCTCCTTCCTTGTCCATGGTACTAGAAAGTATCGTCCCTAGATCTCACCCAGAACCAAAGCAGGATGCTTGCTCTGATACCAATAGAAATTCTGGTATTAGATATTAGATGTCGAAGGTGATGTTTACGACATAAATATCTATTTCATCAACAATAAGAACAAACATAGACAAATAACAATTGTAAATAGGTGGTATGTTCGCACCTACATCTGGGCGCTACTAAGCCAGGAAGGAAATCAACTAAGTAGAATTAGTTTGAAGATACACAGTATACTCTCTCTAGTTTACCATCTTCTCACCTAATCTCTACCCTTGCAATTTCTACCTAGGACTCACCTAGATAAGAGACACCTCTCACTCCCCCTCAATCACAGCAGTGATATCAATCAACAAAAATAAGAAGACTTTAGAAGATAATTTTTAAAGTCACAACTTGATCTTGCTTAAAACCTTCAATCAAGTACAATACACTCTTGCTTACAAGATTTGAGTGAACAATTTACAATTAACAACTTAGTCAAATTCACACATTAAACAATGAGTGAATGGATCACAAAACTAACACACACGAAGGCTAAACCTTACATAAATGCACACACTTTTTAATCCTTGCTTCTCTGATCTCCAAACTAGGGTTTATGCTTCTTTAAATAGTAATGCAGAATGGGCTTGGGCTGTGGCAAAAGTAATAACAGGTTTGAGAAGATTTCAATCTTCATAAATTAGAACAATGAAACAGATTTGATTTGATCAATCAGATCTAATCAAATCTTTCTTCCAATATTTAATAATATCTTCTGATAAAAGCTTCAAATCAAATCAAATATGATCCATAATATTTGCATCAGAAATGCCTTAGTAAAACACCAAAATCTTCGCAGATTTTACACCAGATCAGTGCAACAAGATTGCACAAAAAGGAATAGACACACAAACATATTCATACTAAATTTTTTGTCCAAGTGTCAGGACATCATATTTGACATCATAAGATAAATCCTGCTGCAACATCCAAAGCAACCTGCAGAACCTTAAAGACAGATGTCACGACATCCTGTAGGACATCGTGTGATTACACCTAGTTTTACCAACATGCCTACCAATCAAGAACTAACAAAGTGGTTAGGAAGGAAGTAGTGAAAATGTTAGATACTGGAATGATATACCTGATTTTCTGATAGTCTGTGGGTTAACCCGATACAAGTGGTACCAAAGAAAGGAGGTATGACGATAATCTGAAACGAGAAAAATGAGTTGATCCCTACAAGAACCTTGATTGGATGGAGAATGTGCATTGATTACCGTAGGCTAAACCAAGCTACAAGGAAATATTATTTCCCTCTTCCATTAATGGATCAAATGCTCGAGAGACTTTTTGGTCAAGAATTCTATTGGTTTTTGGATGGTTATTCGGGTTACAATCAAATTATTATAATCCCGGTGGACCATGAGAAAACTGCTTTCACTTGCCCTTTTGGAATCTTTGCTTATAGGAGGATATCGTTTGGGTTGTGTAATGCACCGACGACTATTCAACGGTGTATGTAAGCAATATTTCCTGACTTGATCGAAAAGTCAATTGACGTTTTGATAGATGACTTCTCGATTTTTGGACATCGTTTGATCTTTGTTTGAAAAACTTGAATGTGGTATTGGAAAGGTGTGTGGAAACCAACTTGGAACTTAATTGGGAAAAATGCAATTTCACGGTAACCGAAGGAATTGTGCTCGGCCACAAAGTTTCTTCAAAGGGCCTTGAAGTTGATCAAGCCAAGATGGACGTCATTGAAAAATTGCCACCACCAATGAATGTGAAAGGTATAAGGAGCTTACTTGGTCATGCGGGATTTTATCGGATGTTCATCAAAGAATTTACAAAAATCGCAAAGCCTTTGAGCAATTTGCTCAATAAAGATAAGTCTTTTGAATTTGATGAGTCTTGCATGATCGCTTTTAATTCTTTAAAACAATGTTTGACTACCGCATCCATAATCATTTCTCCAAATCGGAAAATGGATTTTAAACTCATGTGTGACACGAGTGATTATGCGGTAAGTGTGGTATTAGGTCAACAAAGAACAAAAAATTTTCATGCTATACACTATACAAGCAAGGTCTTGAATGAAGCTCAAGCAAACTATGCCACAACAGTAAAAGAGTTGCTTGAACAGTATATGCATTGGAGAAATTTTGGTCATACTTAATTGGGTCTAAAGTTGTGTTTTACACGGATCATGCAGAGATTAAGTATTTTCTTACCAAGTTGATTCAAAACAAAGGCTAATTCGTTGGGTTCTTTTGTTGCAATAGTTTGGTTTAGAAATTCGCGACAAAAAGGGATCCGAGAATTTGGTAGCGGATCACTTATTCCGCCTTGTTAATATTGAGGTGACCAAGAATGAAAAAGAGGACAAGGAAGAATTTTATGATGAAAAGTTGTATATGGTTCAAGTTAAACCTTGGTTTGCCGACATGGCAAATCATAAAGCCGCTGGATTAATACCAGAAGGTCTAACTCGTAACCAGAAAAAGAAATTTTTATTTGATGTTAAGTACTTTGCTTGGTGTCGATAACATCTTGAGAAGGTGTGTGTCAAAAGAAGAGGCCAATAACATACTATGGCATTGTCACAACTCTCCGTGTGGAGGGTATTTTAACAGTTTGAGAACGAAAACGAAAGTCCTCTAATCGGGCTTTCATTGACCTTCTTTGTTCAAAGATGTGCATGCGCATACACGAAGTTGTCACAAGTGTCAAAGGAATGGTGAAATTTTAAAACAAAATGAAAATTCTTTACAAAACATGTTGGAAGTTGAGGTGTTTTATTTTTGGGGCATAGACTTTGTCGGCCCATTTCCATCATCATTTTCTAAAGAGTACATTTTGGTCGCAATGTATTATGTATCCAACTGGGTAGAAGTGATAGCATGTGCTAAAGCGGATGGAAAAACTGTGATAAGATTTTTAACGAAAAACATTTTTTCTCGATTTGGTACTCTGAGAGTATTGATAATGACGGAGGATCCCACTTTTTCAACACTCAGCTAGAAAAAGTCTTGGAGCAGTATGGTGTGAAGCACAAAGTTGCAACACCATACCATCCACAAGCTAACGGGCAAGCGGAAGTATCAAATCGAGAAATTAAAAGGATTTTAGACAAAATGGTGTCGACTTCTAGAAAAGGTTGGTCAAATAAGCTCGATGATGCTTTGTCGGCCTATCAGAGAGCTTTCAAAGCTCTGATTGGTCTCACACCTTTCAAAATGGTTTATGGTAAGAATTGTCATTTACCGGTGGAGTTGGAACATAAGGCATTATGGGCCTTAAATTTTTTGAATTTTGATCCAACTCTAAGCGGAGAAGAAAGAAAGGTACAATTGCATGACAAAAAGATAGTGACCAAACAGTTTGAGATAGGGCAGCTAGTCTTACTTTTCAATATTAAAACTGTTCCCTGGAAAGTTGAAATCCAAAAGGTCTGGTCCCTTACGGATAAAGGATATCAAACACTACAGGGAAAATTTCATTGAAGACACACTGTCAAATGAGAGTTGGACTATAAATGGTTAGAGGCTAAAGATTTATCTTGGTGGAGATTTTAAGCGAAATACCTCCACAATGCCTTTTTGCGATCCTTGAGATTGCATTGGACCGTCGAGCTCAAACGACGTATTTACTATGTTATTTGTTTTATTTTATGTGTTTTGAATTTAATCGGGCAGAAAAGTCGGGAGTGCACCATCTGAAACCAACCTTGACTAGCTAAGTTTCACTGAGCGCGCTTAGCTCACTTTTGAGGCCTCTTAGTGTGGTCACGTGAACTTGCCCAGTCAAGTGCGGGCATGAGTGGGAAATTAAGTGGGCCTGTGGGTCAGAATGTTCAAAAAAAAGCACAAGGTTTCAAAAACCCTCACTTTCCCACTCAGCTTTGTTCATCTCTTGGTATTCCAACGCCTCTCTCTCAAGTTCTCTCTTGCTCTTCAAGTGCAAAATCATTTTTCTTATCTCATCTCCCATTTCCATGTTTGTAACAATTCTTTATTTTTCTTTATTGTAGAATGCATGCTATTAGGGTTTTGGATAAGAGCAAGTTGAAATTAATTGTTATGGTTTGAGGGAAGTGATTTTGTAGAAGTGATTCTGAGCTCTTTTTGATTATCTGTTAGGGTTGTGAGTAAAATTTGATTTTGCATGCTGAGAACACCTTGTTTTTGTGATAGTCAGTTAATGCATGTTAATAGGTTTGGCTTGGGTGTTATTTTGATGTTGGTTGGACATATTGGTTATGGAGGCAGATGATTTTTTTATTATTTTCATAGACACGCTAAGTGGGCTCTGGCTGCGCTAAGCGCACCCCTCTTGCCCTGTTCTGGTTGTTTTTGATGTAAATATATGAAAATGTTGCTATTTGATAATTTTTCTATTGAAATTGAGTTTAGGGGAAGATTGGCTGCGGAGCAGATTATGCTTGCATGCCTGACCGCGCTAATTGCGCTCTGGCCGTGCTAAGCGCACCCCCGAGAATCAAATTCCTCGATTTTTAAATTTTTGTCGATTGTTTTACTGTTTTATGTTGACCTAGGGTTTCTTATGATTTTTATTGAATTTCTTGGCTGGTGGTTTAACCTATTTGGTGTTGTTTTGGTATGTTTTTCTTTGATTGCAGATCGCTCCGAAATGTACCCAACTCTGCACTAGACAATCATCACAGCTGAGACAGCCGCTGGTGGATTTTGATGCGCACATATTTTTAGGGGCTGAGTAGCAAGGTAGATACCTCGATCTAACCCGAAGAAGTATTTGGACAGAGCGCATTTTCAGGATTAACTCGCAAGGGGAGTTTCGCGACTGTCAAAACATCATTGAGTCGCATGGATGTCAGGCTCTCTTAACCCCACCGACCTTGCTTAACTACGAGATTATGTGTGAGTTATATGTGAATGTTATTCTGATAGGGGGTCAGATGTATACTTTCAGGACTTATGTCAGAGGGAGGTCAATGTCATTCTCGACAAATGCGATTAATGAATATCTGGGTGATCCATTTGTCTTGGTCGAAGGTGATCCCTGCTCTTACTATAAGAGGGTGGCTAGGAGGAAATTGAATTTGGAGAATGTCTTCTTAGCCTTGACACACCGGGGACGGGGATTTGAGTTGAATGCGGCAGGTAGGCCAAAGATACTGAAGAGATATATGAATAAGACAACTCAGGTTCTTATGACACTTGTCCTGCATAGCATCAGGCCAAGGAGTTATACCTCCTCCATTCCGATCGACATTACATGTATCTTTTACTACATCATGAAGGAGAGGCAGGTTAATATGGCTAGGATCATTTCTGATGATATCCGAGCCATAACTATTAGTGGACATCGCTTGGGCACTAAGGTCCCGAGTATTTTAGTATTTCTAGGACTTATTATGGGTTTGTGTGTGCGAGCAGGTGTCCCGATTCTAGGTGTGGTCCATAAGACCATTAAGGGGGTAGTTACTGACACTTGGATCTAGAATCACTATATGCCGAGACTGGACTAGCCACCACCACCGCGCCACCCAGATCAGCAGCCACAACAGCACGACGAAGTTCCACCCGCTGACCAGACCTTTGATGAGTGTGTCACATGCATGTACATGTGGGATATGCATATGGCTCATCAGAGGTCCTTTTGATTTTTGCATTCATCCATGCAAGCTTTGCATTTGTAGGTTTGTCAGCCACAGGTTGAGCACCCTTCCCCGACTCAGGAGGACTTTGACGCTTATGTAGCTTGGCCTGGGGACAGGCCTTATAATTTTACGGGGGGTAAGTTCCACCTCAGGGAGCTCAGGTGCCCCAATCTGAGGCTGCTAGGGGGATGAGGATGTAAAAGATACAAAGGATGTTGCAGCAACAGGTGATGACGACGACGATGATAGTGGGGAGACCACATGGGAGATTGGTTATGAGGCCAATTCTGAGTAGTTGATCCTGGGTTATCTTATCTTTTGTTGTTTTTATATTTACGTTTGAAATTTCTAGATTTTATTGTTATATTTTTATTTTATTTCAGGATTATTTTGTACCATCCTTGGAATGATGAGGAATACATGTGTGGCACCATTGTTTTGGTTGTCGCAAATCTTGGCATTATGATATTATGTTAGTATTTTGAGTAGTTTTTTTTTTATTTCAGCAATTGCTAGTTTTAGTAGAAAATTTTTTATTTTCGTTTGTTCCTAAGTTAAAAGCTTAAAGGAACCTTGTAAACTAATGTCAAGATTGATGAATCAATAAGCAATTGAGTGGTAATGATATGATCAAGTAAAGGTACCACACAAGGTACATTTTTATCGCTTTGTAAACTTAGCATGGAAATGAAACTTGTGATGAGTGTAAAACTTGTAGTCATTACTTCTTTTGAAATACTTATTCATTTTTGAATTATTTAGAACATTTACTTTTGTGAGGAAGCTTTCATTGTAATATATATGCAGGATACCAATATTCTTGTTTGACTCATTCTTATTATGTTGAAATCATGCATGTGTGTTAATTTGTGAAAAAGGAACAAAGGGATCAAGGAAGTTTTTGTGCATTTTGAGAAAAACCACTTGAACAAATAAGAATGATCAATCTACCTTGCGAATGAGCGATTATTTGATAACCCCTTTGAGCCTTTGTATCAAGATATGTGTGAATAATTGAAATGTGTAAATATTGTGCAGGAAAAAGATGTAAATTTTGAAATGGATCTTGAAATTTTGTTGTAAAACTTTTTGAACCCCAACCTTAAGTATGGTTGCTCTGTTGTTCCTTGCCTTAGATGTGTTAGAGCATTCCTAGTTATCATGTTTTTGTTGTGTTCAAAGTTGGGGAGAAAAAGGTAGTTTGAAGCATCATGAAAAATAATATGGTTTTGAAAGATGAAAGAGCTTGAAAGAAATAAACAAGTGAAAAAGAAAAGAAATTGGGTATGAATTGCCAACAAAAAGCTCAAAGTTGTAATGATGCTTCTAAAGAAAGAAAACAAGAAGGTTAAGGTCTTGAAGTATTGTGATTTTGAGATTGGAATGCTCTTTAGAAATAGTAATTTTTGTTTCAATGACTTTGATAAATGGCCCTTCCTTGTAGCCAAGCCAAGTTATAACCCTATAAGACCTTGTGATTCCTTCTTTTTCACTCATTAATGCATATTTTTTGTTGAATGCATAATTTGTTCTGAATGTTTGCAGGATTGTTTGGTGAGTGATAAAATCTCATTTTGTTTTCATCCATTGATGAATGTGTGCTTAGTTGTAATTCAATTTTGAACTCGTATTGCTAAAAAAGTCTTGAAGTGTGTTTTGCACTTAGCAGTAGTTTCATCTCTATGATGTATTTGGAGTTTGATAAGTTATCTTGTTGTTACTTTTACTTTTTGAACCATGAAATTGTCGTTTTTCTATTGGGTTGATTCTTATTTCTTGTTGTAGCACCCCAAAATTTGCCCTGCTTTTTCTAATTTTGACTGGCTTTTGCTTCACGTTCATTTGCATCATCGTTAGTTCATAGTTCATAATCATACTTTGCATTGCTCGTCTAAGACATGAGATCAGGAGTCTCTATGAATCAAATCATCAAGTATCAGGTTTACTTTCTTCAATAATTTTCAGACATCAAGGGGCTAGGGTTTTCATCAGTCCTTGGATTCAAGTTGTTGGCAAGCTTATATCTAGCTGGCTTAGGATCAGAGTTTATTTCCCATCATGGATAGGAGATCAGGTCTATCAGGGACGATGGCATGGTTTTTAGTCAAGTATGGTTGATCAGTCATGATCAAGATCAAACAGAAGTGTGACCTAATCTTGGTCAAACCGTCAAGAGTTTGCTTTTGTTTTGAGTTACCTACATCAGTGGCTATTTCTCAGGCAACGTGTATTCAAGGTCAATTTGTTCTGTGTAGAAGCTATTAGGTTATTAAGTATTGATTCATGAGAAGTTTAATCCAAAATTCAGGTTTATAAGTTCAGCTATGTTCAGGTTGTGGATTTGTTCTTCCAGAGAGCGATTCAGATAAATTCGAAGTGGTTCAAAACTTATGTCATTTTATTATCAAAGATTCGCCTGAACAAATTAATCTTGGAGGGTATTCAGTCAGGGCATTCTGGTTTATTCTCAAGTCATTTGCAAATCTTGTTTGTAAGATCCATAACTATGGTCATTGCTTCAGATACAAGTTATTCAGTGGCTCAGGAGCAGCTTCATTCATATTAATTAGATGCTTTGTGGGAAAAGTCAAGTTTGTGTGTTGTTCAGTCAAGGTTTTGGCTTTGGATGTTGGGCTTATGTTCATTATCTTCCTCTTATCCTAATTCTCATTTCAATTCATTTATCCATATTTTATTAATTTGTATCAAAATCCATTATTAACCCCATTTTCAGTTATCCATTCAAAATCCCTTCATAATCCAATTCATCTCAACTGTCCGTACTTTACTCATTTCAATATCCACTTTTAATATCCATAATTTTCAGTTTTTGTCCAATTAATCAATCCATTTTCCTTTTCTTTTTCCAATTCAATTTATCCACAAAAATAAAATTCATTTTTATTTTATCCATTTTAAAATCCAATTTTTAAATTATCCAATTGTCCATATTCAATATTCTTTTTATTATTATCCTTTTCTCTTACAAAAAAATCCAATCAAGTTCTTTTTTTTATTATTATAAAAATTCCAAAAAATCCATATTTAAAATAAAAGGTGACATAATCCTACAAAACCCATTAACATTTACTATCCAAGGGTTTATTACAAAGATACCAAAATTTCTAAAGAAAATAAATTCATGAAAAGCCCCATTTACAAACTCGCAAGATCATGATACAATTTGAAACAAATCCATGGTTCACACGGCCCATTCCCATCTAAGTTTGTAATTGCTTCAACCACTGCATCACTTGCTACTTTACACAAGCATGCCCCACTTTCCAGTCAGCTCCACGACAAAATCGTACCATCCTGCTATGCTACAACAACCACAAGCAACATATTGCTTCAACTGCTACTCTGCTACTCTAAAACTCTGCTTCTTCCATGTTGCCATGCCAGACCAACCAAGCTCCCATGCACGACAAAACTGTGCTATCACGCACGCCACCAGCCTTTGCGACTTGTGTAAAGTACCATCCCAAACTACAGACAAAATCTTCACAACAATAGGACAGCTTGTACCAAAGCTTAACTAACAAGAATCGATTCAATTTAAAAGAAAGAGAAGAGATGCAGATTGCAGAAAAAAATTTAAAAAAAACACACCTCAATCTTCTTTCAAAAACACGTAACACTTTGCAACTTCATCTTCATCCAAACAACACGATACCCTCCATCATTTTACTTCATCCACAAAACCCCTCAAACCAATAACATTAGATCATAACTCCACCCTAAACACAAACTCATCAACTCTCGTCCACTCTTCACAAATCAAAGTCACGCCTCACATAACTTTCTACCATGACTCTGCTCCAAAACCAATTTGCAGAATAAAAGCAACATAAAAATTTTGTTTTTCAAAAGGAAAAAAGTTCCAAATCTGCATCCACTTGTACACAACATTACAATTACACACAACTCTTCCCATTTCACCTTTCTCTTCTTCCATCAACAAAACCTCACCCCAAATAAACAACCTTCCCCCCTTCACCCGTAGTTTTCCAAACACGTTGACTCTGACTTTCCCATTGCACGAGGGAATACGTAGGCATAGGGTGGCGATGTCTTATCGAGTCTCTTTTTCTCTCCCCCCCCCCCCCCGTTTAGCAGTATCTTTTAGATAACACGCCCTTTTGATAGGTAACAAGCGTGGATCCCGTTGAGTACAGCGGACGTGAGGGGTGCTCATACCTTCCCCTTGTGTAAGCGGCTCCCAAACCCAAGATTTGGTTGCGATGACCTTGTCTTTTCCCGTTCTTTTAGGTTTTCTTCGACCGTTCCCTCTCCCTCTCTTTGAGATAAATAACGTTCGGTGGCGACTCTTCTATTTGTTTCCGCCAGTCCTTTTCGCAGTTGCGACACTTATGCGGGGTTTTCGGGTTCGTTTCTAGTTCAAGACACTTTTGTTTGAGGACAAACAAAATAATAAGTTGGGGAGAGTTTTTAAGGGCCAAATTGTGCATACTTTTGACTATATTTTATGGCCCTTCCAAAAGGTTTCCTTGATATTTTAGTAGTAAATCTATTAGTTTTAGTGTAATTATGCTAATTTATGATTTTATTGTAAATATTGTGAATTATGATCATTTTGATGCTCTTTGACAAGTCTTCTTGCTTATATTTAATGATAGGAATAATTGGTGAACGAAAGAAGGCCTAAAAAATGATTTTTCAAGAGATCGTGTCGGTAACTTGCGCTTAGCGCGTTCTCAGCGTGCTCTTTCTGTTTGAGGCAGTAGCTAAAATCTCCAACCGCATTAAGCGGCCTGCTACCACGCTTGGCGCACTCTTTGGGAAATTTCCTCTATTTTGCTGATCGCGCTTAGCACGGTGCCACTTACTGCACTTTGTGCACTCGCTATAAATATCTTCTCTTGTAGATATTTTCACCAACTCTTGTCACTTTACACTTTTCAGGATATTTTAGAAATAGAAAGGGTTTTTTAGGTCAAAAACCTTAGGAACTCAAGGAGAAGTGAGAATCAAATCTATGGAGCATTAATCCTCGATTCTTCGACTTTGATGCTAGCAAAGCTTCTTTTCTTATTTGTTGATCAATCTACCATGGTGATGGGTAGCTAAATACTTTTGTGTCAAGATTAGAGGTAGTTAATCTTGCTATTATGTATTTATTTTGATCTTTTGTATGTGAACAAGGTTTATAATCAATAGATGATGAAGATATTTGCTTTTAATGATGTATTTATGGTTTGAATTACTCTAGACATAGATTTTCCAAGTCTTGATCTGATTTCTTCATCTATTAACCAAACAAATCTAGACAAAGATTTGAAAATTAATATTTGCTTTGTATCGATCTTTATGGTTATTGTTTCGATTATTATTTCGAGAAATCATCTAGCGATTAAAACAATAATATTCACGGAGCCGCTTTAGGATTAAATGGATTCGCGAGGATACGTGATTGTATTGATCAAAAATAAGTTCACATGCTTGATTAATCGGATACATATGAAAGGGGTTAACGATATCTAATCTTGACATGTTTTTTCTTAAAACAAAACATCTTTGCCCTAATTTAATCTTTGCAACAAACTTATGTTACTAAACAAGAACTTTTCGAAAACTCTTTACTTAGAATGTTAAACTATTGAATGGAGAGCATCTATATATCTTGCACACAATCCCTGTGGACACGATAAAATACCCACCTAAAATATTTTTTAACATGTTCCTATCACCTGAGCTACGTACGCACAAACAAAAATACCTCAATAGCACTATGATAAAGAAGAAAATAACAAAAATTAACAAAAACTAAAACTAAAATAAAATAAGAAAAATAAAAGTTGCACAAAGCATTGCCTTGTTGCAATCAATAGACCCTTTCAACGACACCAAAAACTTGATGACTTCTCGGTAATCGTACCGATAATGTCGCAGTAACAAAAAGATCGAACTCACAAGGACTATGTTTGAACAAGACAATGATTTATGCAATTTAAAGTAAAACAGTAAAAAAAAAAGGTTTTTTGCAAGTTTCAGTGCAAAAAAGTACATAAATTGGGAAACAATGTCACGAAAGCGATCAGGTTGTGCTTTAGAATCGCCTTATCCCCTCTTGTTGATGTATGATACCTTATATGAATGATCTTATCCTTATAATATCACCGCAAATTAACAAAACCATTATAGTCAGACTCCTACGAAATAACTCACCAATAACTACTTAGGGCATTTTATCCCTAGTCTGCCAACATAAGTAGTGTTAGGCAATGTAGACACCATTAATTCCATATGCCATTACTCGGGGTCTCCTAGCCCTATTCAAGCATATTAAGTAGAATGGTTTCCCTAGGTCCAACGCATAGGCTACAAGTCAGGAATCCCTATATGTCTAACGATAGATTAACATAGTATCTCAAATAAAAAGCATTAAGCATAAGCAACAACAGAATAAAATTATAATTCAAAGGATTCATACAAAGTCAAACTAACATATAATGCCAAAAATATTGAATGAGGTTCATCATGACACAACCTAACCTAAGAGAATTTAGCTACACATTATTCAAAAAAGAATACCACAATCAATAAATGAAAATAACATGACAAACCCGTTAAAGAGATGGCCTCCATTGGCTTCAAATGCTCTAAAAATCTCCTTTTGTGCTCCCATATTCATGCCCTAGCCTCCAAATTTCGTAATCCTTGAAAAATGCCAAAAAAAACCCTTCAAAAGCAGTCATAATGGGTTAGAAACGCGTCAGAAAAAGGCCCATCATGTGCATGATGCTTTTCCATCACGCATATAATATTGCATATATTGTATCGCACGTGCGATACTTTCCGTAGCAGGCAGTATTATTCCTAAATGTAGATAATTTTCTTAGCTTCACTTTGCAACAAAAGAACGCGTCAAAACGAGTTACGGAACTCCATATATGATCAACTTAGTGGACATACGTCAAGATGTAAATTGAAAATTGCTCGTTTCTTTATAATCTCTTCCCGATTTCTTGGCTTTTCTTTGTTTCTTTGAATTATTCATTATCTTCATACTTGTTCATGTTTACCTCATATTTAGCTTGAGATTTCATCGAATTCATTGCAAATACTCATAAAAATTATGTAATGACAAACTGTCATCATGTAAGGATTTTGGGTATACTCAACCCCTTCCCTTCTAGACATTGTTATTTTCATATTCTCACCTAACGATTCGTATTAGAGCCTAGTTTTTGATCAAGGTCTAATAACTCCAAAAGTCGAGGATATGGTTACTACGAGCCAGACGAGTTTTCTTAAACGTTATGGAAGCTTATGCAATTCAATAAATCCACATGAAATTACATTAAATTAATTATGATTGATCATTTTTTTTATAATACATTACATAAATTATTTCAAAGTAAAAACTTATTAGAATAGTCTTTAAATCATTTATTATACTTGAGATGTTCACTAAGTGTTGATTCATCCATAATTGAACTAACAAGTTTTCTAAGATTTGTGCAACTTATTTCTGACATTGTTTCTTAAAGGATTTTCAAGATTGATCTTAATTTTGTATCATGCATTCACTATAATATGCTGGAAAGTATTATGAGAAAAGGAATTAGAAAAAAAAGCATCTTCTTGTGACCTAATCATCCAAGGTCGTTGTGTAAAAGAAGATGAAGGTAGTTTTTGTGACTATTGGCAATGATTCTTCAAAGTTTCAACTGCCTGCAAAAGATTCAAGGAATTTACGTGATGTGCTTATCAACTATCTAAGAGTTGTATCAGTGATCCAGGATTAACAAGTTATGTTAATCAATAATAATCATAGTATTGGTGTTTCTAGTTTATTTAAAGCCTTATGAAGGAGAGTCTGATAATGTTCTTCAGCTCTAACCAATTTGTATTTGACTGTTCGTGTTTAGAGCTTATGATTGTTCTTGTTATTGATTTTTCATTTGGTATCATTATTAGCAGGTTAAGCTTAAATCGTCAAAATTGGTATGATCGTTCCAACCATCCTTTAATTCTTTTGTGTACGCACTAGAGTATTTATTGTGTTACCTATGTGTGTAGTTTGATTTGTATTTGTTAGTTTTTGTGCTATGTTTGCACACTCATTCATTAAATGCTAAGTCATTCAACGCGTTAATTTATCATTAACGTCGTCCGTTCATTGAATTCATATGCATCACTAATACATTCACGCATGTTCATTTTTATAAAAAGAAATGTGTGCATTTACATTAAAACACATTTGCATTAAAAATTCATTTTGGCATTTACACTATAAAATGGCTCATTCTTTTTCATTCATGACATATCATTTTTATCTCATCCACATAAAAGTTTTTTAAAAGGAGTACTTGGGTGTATGTAAAGTCTCACTTTTCTTTAAAAAATTTAACTTTTGGTATCCAAATTTGAATAATTGGTTTTGAACTAAACTCATGATCTGAATCAAATTCCTGGGACTTGAGACGTTTGATTTTGATTCAATTCAAAATATTTACATTAAACCCGTGATTCAAATCACTTTTTATGGGTTTCAAATCTAGTCAAATCAGAATCAAATTACAGACTTGATTCGAATCAAATTGAAGAGTCATGTATTTCATTTTACTCATACCTCTTTTCAATCTTCTTTTTTTCCTTTAAAACTTCATTTCATCATTTTTTCTTTTATCATCAAACCTTAAACTTGAGCAAACACTAATTTTTTTGACTCATCATTTATCATCTTATTACATCACTCATCACTTATTATCTTCTATCATCATCATGACTCATGACCGTGGTAACCATGTGAGAGCTGACAAGCAAAGGGGCAACAACAAGTTGTTGAATATGCCTCACCTACACCCATTCCAAAAAGGTCCAGAACCAAAGTTTAAGCTAGCAAATATTCCATATATGGTGTCTTGAGTAAGAAAGCCAAACGATCACCTAATACATGTTCATATTCTCTAGCCAAGTGTCGCAACTGTGAAAAAAGGGAGCCAAGTGTCGCCTCCGAACTTTATTTATCCCAAAGAGAGGGAAAGGAAACGATCTAAGAAAACCTAAGAAGAAGGGAAAGACAAGGTCATTGCAACCAAATCTTGGGTTCGGGAGTCGATTACGCAAGGGGAAGGTATGAGCACCCCTCACGTCCATTGTACTCAACGGGATCCACGCTTGTTGTCTAATCTATGGGTGAAAACTATCTAAAAGCTACTGTTAAACGGGGTGAACGGAAAGAACAAACTCGATAGGACATCGCCTCCCTATGCCTACGTATTCCCTCGTGCAATGGGAAAGTTAGAGTCAACGTAGTTCGGAAAACTACGGGTGATGGGGGGAAGGTTGCTCGCCAAGACATCGCCGTCTTGTGCCTACGTATCCTCATCTAGTATGAGAAATCAGAGCAAACGCAGTTCGGGAAACCTAGACCATTGGTTGGTTCAAGTGTTTTAAGAGCAATGTTAAATCTCCATTCTAGCAGTTAGGGACGATGCCTGTTTGCGATAGAACAGAAACATAACATACTCTTTCTGAGAATGAGGTTTAAAAACAATCCCGAAGGATGAAAAAGTTTGATTTTGGTTTGTGTTTTTTAGAAGAAGTGAATTGAGTTAGTTTGAAACTAATGTTGCACTAAAGATTATGACATAAGAGTGAATGCATCGCATATCTCCCAAAGGGCATACGCTAAACACTCTAGATAATGTGAAGAGAGACCTCCCCACTTATCATTCCTCATGTACTTAAAGCTCGTAATGTACAACACTTATTATCCTTTATTAGGTGTCTTGAAAGAGTTTTGAGATGAGAAGAGAAGACACAAGAACTCTAAAGGGGACTAAGAAACCCTAATGTTATCATGCAAAGTGGTCCTAAAGTTGGGATAGAAGGGAACTACCTAATGTTATCATACAAAGGATTGAAAGCCTAATGTCTCTCCTACTCCCATCTTAAATAGAGGGAATAGGAATCCTAAGGGATCATGTGAACAAGCACAAGTAAACACAATGCATAATCAATCACAGATGAAACAAAAGGGTAGACTTAAACAAGTCTATGCAAGATGAAAAGAAATATGCAAAAGAAAATAAAATATGCAATCATGAAGCATTCACCAAAGACAAACACAAGTCAATAAAAGTCAACAAGATAAAGACTTAAACAAGTCAAGAGAGATGAGAGGAAATGAGAGAAGCAAGCTTCTACAATCAAATGCCATCAATCATCAAAAGAAGAAAGGTGATAAACAAAGAAGCACAATCAAAGGAAGTGAGGGTAGAGGTAGAGTGGGGCAGCAACCACATCATGAACATCTCAATCCAAACACTCGCTCATGATCAAATAAAAGAAAGCAACCAAACACCTCAAAAGAAGTTCAATTGTTCATAAACAACCTCAAAGTGAAACAAACATCACCAAAGCATCATGAACAAGCTCATAACCATCAAGGTCAGAAGTGAACTCAAGTGAGGATCATCAAATTAAAAATCAAATCATCAAGCACACACAAGAATGATCAAATCAAATTGAAGAACCAAAGTCCCTACAACCATCTCACACTTCAAACTTAAGTGGAAAGACGTGATCAAATGAAACTTGTGGCACAAGGTCACATCCAAATGACCTACAAACATGCAAGGCAGCACCTCAAGCATGTTAACAGAAGCTAACAAGGCTTAAGAGGTCCTCAAGGGATCACATGAGATCATATCCCAAAACTAGGTCAAGGATTGTATGCATACATATGGTGAAAACAACTTTGAATTTGAGGCATCCATTAAAAGTAGAAGCAAGCTCAAATAAAATCCAAATAAATTGGTAAATTCAAGTTGAACCAATCACAAATCAGAGTGCAAATGATCATAGAATGAATTAACTCAAAGCACCACCAAATGTGTCAATGAAAGCATGGTGTTCCACTTATCGAGCAAGCATCGAGGATCCAATAAAAGTCAATGAAAAACAAATAAAGAATGATCATCAAGACGTCAAACCAACCCTCAAATATGCCTCAATCAAACACCTAAGTGTGAGAGGAAAATTGGTCAAAGAGAAAGTTCAATTGAAGTCAAAGATCAAACTTAGAATCAAGGTATCAACCATAAAACCTCTTAACAAATTAAATCAATTAAAAATAATAAAATTAATTGAAAAATAAAATAAAAATAATGGAAAATATCCTAACATCCTAAAATGTCAGAAATATATTTTTTTGGATATTTTTAAAGTCTAAAACTAATTTAAAATGATTTAAATTGGAAATGCAATAAAAAGAAAAGAAAATAAAATGTAAATGGAAAGATGGGTGTATAAGCAAATTGGATTCGAACTGAAATCCCTTTGCACGCACCTGGGCCTCCCAAAAAGGGGGTGGGATTATAAAAACTGCAAAGCCCAAAGCCAACAGAAACCAGCTTTTAAATGAAATGATGTGTTTCACTTATCCACATTAGATTCAACATAACACGCGAGCAAGTCAACGTGCCATGTCATGAAACAACTCAGCATCCATGCAAACATCGGGGCCCTAGCTCCGGTCGTCTTCTCCGGTGAGCCCCACCGAGCTGGCTGAAAAATGTGATAAAAATCCAAACCCAAGGCATCATCTCAAAGGTTTTTTCACGTAGAATTCAAATACGGTGCTAGTTTTTGAAAAAGGTTATTGGAACAAGGTGAAATCAAGCCACGAAGTTTTATCATTCAAACTGAAAACAACATAAATAGCCATGATAATGATTCAAACAATGCCTACATGAAGTAGGGCTTCAGATGCACCAATCATGGACTTAAATACAAACCTAAAATGAGAGATTCAAGTCATGGAAGTTTACCTAACGGAGCTGCTCCGTTGGCTCTTCAAATGCTTAGCCAGCTTCAACTTCAAGCCTCTAATCTTCTCCTTATACCTCAGTGATGATGAAATGAGCAAGAAATTGGATGGAAAGTCCGTGATAATTCAAATTCAAAGGAGAGAAAGTTTTTTTGTATTTTTGATGGAAACTCTCCTCTCATGCAGCTATCCGCGTTCTGAGGCATTTAGGGTTTGTCTCCAGCTTATATATGAGGGCTTAATGAGTCCCATGCAGGCCCATGATGATTGGTTTGTTTGATTTTCAATCTTTGCCAAAAACACCCAAGTATGATGTACACGGGTTTGGCATGGTGTGTAGTCTTCTATTTGGTCAGCAAAGAGTACTAGAGGGGTGGGAAAAAGAATGTTGGTGATTTAGATGATTGGAAATGTCTTGGTCATGTGCTTTGACCCATTACCTCATATGGTGTGATATGTGAAAAATGGCTTGAAAAGTGAACTCATGTTGGCTCAATTTTGGTAAAGGATATCATGCACATGATATGAGGATGATGTAGTACCAAAAGATAAAAAAACAAGAGCATTTGATGACTTGGAATGAAAGAAACTCATACTATGTCCAAAAATCAAGTTTTTCAAGCTTAACATGGCTCAATGGTCTCATAAATCAACAAATTCCATGGAAATTGAGTTCAAGATAATGTTAAGGTACTTTGGCATAACTTTCATGTTTGTTGAAAATGGATTTGAGGTCATGAAGTGGATGAAATTGGTCATTGAAATGAAAGACCTAAGACTAGATTTCCAAACATACCCTTGACTTGTGAAGACCATAACTAGAGCTTCACACATGATAATGATGAGTTCTAGCACTTTTAGGAAAGCTAAGACAATGAGGAATAACTCTCGTGTTTGTTAGAAAATGAGATTGAACTTGTATCATAGTGAAACTTGTCCTTGAAGTTAGAAACTAAAAGAGGGAATTTTACACTTGAACTCATCTGCAACCCTAATTTAGTAACTTCTTGAGCTCTTGAATCTTCTTGACTTAATCTCAACATAAAATTAGAGACAACTTAGGATAACTTCTCATGGCTTCAATGATCAAGAACCAATTCTTGAGCTCTTTCAAATCCACAGTTGACTTCTTGTTGACCAGATGAAACCCTAACACCTTATCCATTGACTGAGGTTCTTGCAAATGATTTATGTGATCATACATCTTCCATAGAGGACCCCTAGGGTGAAAAATAAGCTCTTGAACCATGTCTCAACCAAGGATATGACCTCATGCACCTCCAATCATCCTCAAGATAGGAGGTAATGCCCAAACACAAACTTTCTCCTCTCAAGGAGCTTTAAGACCCATCCTGATGGCAATGAGGACTTGTTGACTTGAACATATACCCTTGCTTGAACTTGAACATGAAACTCTATCTTGAATGAGGAAAAAAATCTTGATCCCCTGTCTAGAGCCAATGCTATGCAAATGCAAATTCTAAATACTATGAAACATAAGCCAAGATAAAAGAAAAGGTTGGGCAAATTTTGGGGTACAACACCAAGTTATGTGGTAATGTTGCTCATCTCTTACCTGAGGATAGTTTAAAAGTGTACACTGATAAATTTATTTACAAACCGGTAGACCCTGAGTATTACATGAATAACTTTGCTGAGAATCTGTTAAAAACCAAATTTCTGAAATCGTTTGCTAACAACAATTTATTGACATTTATTGGCTTGAATCAGAAGTACAACCTGAATTATGTCAAAGTTTTTTTAATGTAACTTAGAACTCACCACTTCAGGTTTGCATAGTAGATTTAAGGATATAGTTGTGAAGTTTGGCTACTTTGACTTCATCAATTATTTTGGTATGAAAAGTGAAGGAATAAATTTTTCTAATCCAAAAGAAGAACAAGATTATGAAAAAGTTCTTTGTTTTGGATATTTCTAAATATGTCTATGAACATATAGAAATTTCAAACTTGAGGATAAGTCAAATCAAGTTTGGTGTGACGTTGATTCACTAGGTTATTGTGAAGATATGGCTAGGAAACCCAGTAACTCTAGCAGGGTTGATGACACTGACTTGTTCTTGATGTGGTGTCTTGTCTACAACATCAACGTTTGCAGGAATAATTGGGTTATATTCATCTTTGGTAGTATGATCAATTGCATAGACAATCCTAATAAGCATATATTTTCTCTTCATTTGTTATGATGATCCTGCAGCTTAATGGCATTGAGTGCAAGAAGGAAGAACTCACTGAATCTCCAAAAATTCCAGATTATGGTGTTGTGTCAAAGATGAGGTATTACAAGGACTCAAATGGTGATTAATACTACTTGGAGACCTATGGAAAAAAGAATATATGATCATAAGATTATTGAGAAGGAAACTCTTGAGACTACTATTCCATCCACTTTGGTGAAAGTGTTGTTGCTTCCACACCTGTCGATGTTAAGGCACTGTTGCATGATATTCTCTAGAAGCTGCTTTCACATAACCAAATCAGAGAGGATCATATCATATCATGCATTAATGCGATTTCCAATGTTGGATAGGAGAATTGGGTGAAGATGAAGGAATAAATTATTGCATCGGAAGGACGCCTGACTAGTTGAATCGAAGCATTGAAGAACACAGTTGATTATCTATGTGGTAACAACTACATCTTTCATCAAGACATTGTTGCAGCAACTATTCCTGTTCCAAAAGACCCTGCTACTATTGGTGCACCTTCTCCACTATTCTCTGATTTCGTTTTCACTGATGTTGTGTGAACTGCATAGCATTTCATGCCATGACACTTAGCATGTTTAGTTTTCTTTTTATATTATGTCTGCTTTGGTTTAAGTTATGTTGATGTTGTGGCCTTTTGATCCTTTATTAGAACAACTTTTGTGTACCGTGTGAATTGTATAATTTGAATTCACATTGTTTTGGTATTTCTAATATTTGCTCAATTGCCATTTTATCTTGATATCTGTTTCATGTTGCGTATTTGTGATTATTTCTTGGATGAAATGTATATGTTTGTGTTCATGATTCACTAAGTATGGCATTCAATTTTGGTTTTATGTTAGCTAGGATTCCTTGTGCGTTTTTCCTTGTTTTTGTATGGTTCTCTCCTTTTTGATATTTGACAAAGGGAGAGAGGTAGATGAGATATTGTCGATATTTATGCACATTAAGTGTTTAATGTAGGGGGAGCTTTACAACTTTTACTACTTAAAGAAATTACTATGTGACAGTCATCAGTATGAATAATGTTTCATCAAATTCCAAATTCCGGACTATATTATTCCATCAACAATAATCTCGCAATATTTCCAAATATAAAAAGGGAGGAGACTTTAGTATCATTTGGTATCTTTTACGTGTTTTAAGTATTTATTAAGTTTTGATGTTTTACAGTTAGATTACTGTTTCATTGCGCATTTGTAATTTGTATGTCATTTCGATTCATCTGTGTGATTGTAATCTTTCTTTACATTGGTATAATTGTTTGGTTATCTAACTTTACTTCTAAGAACGCTTTTGCATTTCATGTTGAATAAGTTAATCCTTTTTAGCTATTTTCTTTTTGAGCCTATGAAAGTTAGTATTTTGTCATTTCCACATGAGTAGCTTGAATCACAAGTTAGAACATTTGAATTTTGATGATTTTGGTAATTGACTCAGACCATGTGTAATATCTGATTCAAATCATTCACGTGTTGAAATTTGAGATTACATTCTGGATCATTTGATTCAGATCAAATTTTGAACATGATTCGAATCAAAATCACATTTGATTTGAATCAAGTACAAATAATGATTCAAATCATGTGTCATGAAAAGAAACTCTTTTTGGTTCTTTCCAAATTGATTCGGATCAAATTTCTTTCTTGATTTGAATCAAACCATAAAAACCCAATTTTCCATCACCCATTTAAATGCTTGTTTCTTTTAATTACAATAATAAGTGTGGAAGTCTATGATTTTTCATAGAGACAAAAATAGTAATTTTTGTCATCTTATTTTTAGTGTGTTCATCTTTACACAATTTTTTTCGCTTCTTCACCAAACACCAATATATGATATTGAACCCATGTCAATATTTTATTCGTTTTCGTTGCATCTTGATTATGCAATTTGGGTTGTTGTTGTGTGTTTTAAGGGCAAGTTATTCATATCATATTGTTGTTGTGTGTTTTAAGGGCAAGTTATTCATATCCTGTTGTTGTTTAGAATGTATGATTGTGGAAAACATAGGAATCAGAAGTCAATTCTCACGAACAACGTCGTTGTTTCGTTATGGTCATAAATTGACCAGAGAATCGGTGATCGCGGTGGACCACAGTGGACGTGAGCCTCAACTACGGAGGAGGAAGGAGAGATGACCTGCAAGGTTAGAACACAAATGCTCAAGTCAGTATATGTAGAAGAAAAGTGAATGAAATTTGAATTTGAAATTTTGTACCTAAAATTCTTCACACATGTCCTTTATATAATGGAACGGTTATAACATATTATTCTCTAAACGTTGCATGCAAGGAGCTGTTGGATGTATTTTGACCTTGAAACACTTGTACTCTTTCATAGGATAGTTTCTCTGTGCTCTGAACAATGCTCTCAACAATCCAAAATTGTTCAGAATAATAATTAATCTAGACTATTCCGTTGACGGTTCCCTTAGACAAATACCATTACATGTATCTTCTATAGAAAATTAATTTTAGAAATTGATTTAAAATTTGTTTTTTATTCTTGTAAACAAACAAACTATTTTTTATAAAAATGATTTATAATTATGAAAATATCAAAATATTTTTTAAATATAATATGTAACAATCAGGTCTTATATAGAGTATAACACAACACGCTCCTTCCTCTATCATATAATAATCACCGCATTTAATCTTTTTACATAATTAAAAAAATGATGATTTTACTCCATTATGTAGCTGAATTATTAATGGATTTCTATTATTATAAATAATAAGTAAAAAAATAATAAATTAAAATTAAGAGTGGAATTTTAATAAATAAAAAGAACAATTATTCTTGCAATGAAAATTAAACATGCTAATCTTTTGAGAGTGATAACAGTTAAAATTGTATACAAATAGTTATTCAACTTGTAATTTGATTTGCCAAAAGAAAAACCTTGTAATTAGATTAGCTTTATCTAAGTCAGATAATTCCCTTCTTTATTAAGAAGTGCTCGCACCTCCTTTCCAATTTTTCAGAATTTTAATTCTTGAATTCATTTCAATTTATGAGTAAGATCTAAAGTTATAATCGGTTCTTTTCAACAAAAGCTAAACAAGTCAACAAAAAAAAAATGTTAAATCCATTTAAGTAATTTGGTGATACATTTCATTTTACAGTTTGGATTTATTAACTGTTGGGCTCTTATGAAGATAATCCTAGTCATGCAACATTTATTTGTTTTTGTCTTCACTCTCCAATTCAATAAAATGAGAATTATTGATTATGTAAATTTTATCTCAACTTACAAATATCGATATTGTTATATTGTATGTAACATCAACGTTCGAATACCGACTCTCGTGATTATGTGTATGCATTTCTAATTGTTATTAGTATTTTGTCTTTAAAAAACCAAAAAAAATTATCAATAAACAAGACTTTAGTCTAAAGGTATATAAAATCTAATTAATTTTTTTAATAAATATTAAAATTCACAATTTTTCAAATAATTTTACCTTATTTGTTTTGGGGAGTTTGAAGAGACAAATGTTATAGGATCACAAGAGAGAAACGTCACATCTCTACCAAAAACTTTAAGGTATTAAGTAAATGAGTTTTCTCTCTTACAAATTCAGTATTTCACATTCATAATTCTAGACTTTAACCACTCATAGTTGTATCAACATTCTCCCCCATAAATGTGAATTTTCTGTTGAGGTTGGTTGAAAATATTCATGTTGATACTCTTTATGGTGGAGTATGATGTCGGTGAAGATAATGAAAGCTTATGTATTATTTTCGATCAAGGTAGAGATTGTTGGGGATAGTTGAAAATATACATGTTGAAGAAGTCTCACATCGCTTAGTTTTGTGAATGAAGAGAGAGTCCAAAGCTATATATAGGATACAAGTTTTTTGTAGTCTCACATCACTTAAATTTGTGAAGGAAGAGGGAGTCCAAGGTTATATATTAGGATTCAAGTTCTTCATTCCAAGACGCACCAATAAAAAACACTTTAAGCTTATATTTGATTTTCTTTGTTCTCTTATACTCTTGTATTATAGTTTTGTGAGATGTAATTAAATATTTGTTTTGGAAGGTGTAGGTGTACCGGGGGCCTAGTTTAGTTGAGGCTATATTATGTGTTGTAACAACTTTTACATAGTGTTATTCTCTGGTTGTCTATTGACAACGATCATGGTTTTTTCTCTGATTTTGGAGTTTTCACGTAATGTTCTTATGTTGTGATTATGTTCCTCATTTTTCTCTATGTTTTATTTGTTTGTTCACAACAACTGATATCAGATCCTGATTTGGTGGGGTATAAACTTTTTAGTATGCTCTGTAATTGTAGTTTTGCCTGATCTTCCACATCAGAAAATAAATTTTATACTCTGTGTTGGTTGAAAAAGTTTTGTTTTGCTGCTGGAAAGATTTTGGTTGACATGTCAAGTTTTTCAAGTGCAATGAAGAATGACTTAGAAAAATTTGATGAAAGAATTAATTTTTACTTGTGGAAAATTCAAGTCAAAGATGTTTTGATACAATTAGGATTACACAAGGCGTTGAAAGGAAACATTTTCAACATGGACAACGAGAAGTGAGAGGAACTGGATTTGAGAGCTTCGAGTACAATTCACATGTCTTTGGAATGTTCTAGGTACGTCTTCATTCAAAGAGCTCTGAGAGAAACTTGAAGGGTTATATCAAGGAAAGGGTATATTAAATCGTCTATTATTGAAGAAGTGGTTTCATAGCTTACGTATGGATGAACATACGAAAGTATCTGATCATCTAAGTGTTCTAAAGGGTATTGTTTCTGAATTAGTAATTATTGGAGTTAAGATTGATGATGAAGATAAAGCTTTGAGACTTATATGGTCTCTTCCATCTTCCTATGAGCATATTAAACCTGTTTTAATATATGGGAATGAAACTTTGAGCTTTGAAAAAGTTGCTAGTAAGATTATTTCTAAAGAAAGAAGATTGAAGGTTAAGGAGAATACTTCATCAAACTCAGTGTTGGTTGCTAGAGGAAGGTCGTATCTGAAGAAAAATAATGAAACGGGTGTGAAATGTTGGAAATATGGAAAGCTTGGACATATAAAGTATAAGTGTCTTGCTTGGGCTGCGTTAGAGAAGGGCTTTGAGTAAAATGCTAGCAATGTCTCTCTCGCTGTGAGAGAGGATGATCTTCTCTGAAAATTGAGAAGCGTGTCCTCATGACATTTCCACTGTCATGGAAAAGGATGAGTTATTGCTAGCGGATTAACACATGAGCATTGATGGGAAGTGTGTTGTGAGATTATGTTGGTGGTTGAAGAGCTTCCTACCAACATAGAAGTTGCACCATAAAGTTTCAACCTAGTTTTTGACATGTGAAAATTCTTGAAGTGGTTCAGCTTCAAGTGAATTATACTCTTCTTTAGGTGGAGTATGATAGTTTTTAAAACCATGATTGTCGGTGAAGACAATGTTAAAATTCTTGGAGTGGTGTAGCTTTAAGTGACTATACTCTTTATGATAGAGTGTGATTGTCTGTGAAGACAATGAAAGTTTATGTATTATTTTCAATCAAGGTGGAGATTGTTGGGGTTGGTTAAAAATATACATGTTGATACTCTTTATGGTGAAGTATGATTGTTGGTGAAGACAACGAAAGCTTATGTATTATTTTCAATCAATGCGGAGATTGTTGGGGTTGGTTGAACATATACATGTTGAAGAAGTCCCACATCGCTTAGTTTCGTGAATGAAGAGAGAGTCCAAGGCTATATATAAGATACAGTTTACTTGAAGTCCCACATCGCTTAATTTTGTGAAGGAAGAAGGATTCAAATGTTATATATAGGATTCAAGTTCTTCATTCCAAGATGCATCAGTCAAAAGTACTTTAAGCTTATATTTGACTTTCTTTGTTCTCTTATACTTTTGTATTAGTGTTGTTAAATGTAGTTAAATATTTGTTTTGTAGGGTGTGGGTGTACTAGAGGTCTAGGTTAGTTGAAGATATATTATACATTGTAACAATTTTTACACAGTGTTATACTCTAGTTGTCTATTGACAACGATTGTGGTTTTTTCTCCGATTTTGAAGTTTCCACGTTATGTTCTTGTGTTCCTCTTTTTTCCCTATGTTTTGTTTGTCTTTTCCCAACATCCCTCACATCCTATTATAGGATCCAACACAGGATCTAGCACCCACTCCCCCACTAAGCCAAACTAAAGTTATGGTACAACTGTTTGGGAATCCGAGAAAGGCGATAACACCAATGAGAACAATGCTCCAGGATCACAAGAGAGAGACGTCACATCTCTATTTAAAACCTTAAAATATTAGATAAATAAATTATATATTTTATAAATCCAGCATTTCTCTCGTTTATAAATGATATGAGACTTTAACCACTCACAGTTGCCCCAAACTATTGGAAGTTTGTTAACTATTGAAACCAAATATTTGGTTACAATAATTTTGCACTAAATATTTATTATGTGATTAGAAGTTTCAAATATTGTTATTAATATTATCAATAAAATTTTGTAGTGATAAGCTCGTTTTAAACATTCTCAACAAGTAGGTTTAGAATTTTGTGATTCTTTTTGTATTAATGCTAGAATTGAGTAGAGACAAACCTTATGAATTTAAAACCAAATCCAACAACTTTTTCTATTATTATTGATAATAGTACAATTACTAATTGAAAATACCGACCATATGATTATGGGCATGATTAAATAACTTTTAATTTCTAGTTTCTAAAATGTGCTTTATAAATTTGTTTTTAAAAAAATTATTTTGAATAAAAAATAAAATAAAACATATTTTTAATGTAATTTTTAAAAATTGTTTAAATAATTGTTTAATAGATTTATTTTAAAGATGATTCATATATAAGCAGTTCCTCTATCTTTTACTAGGGAGCAGTTAAGTTACTTCGTTCGTTTCATCTTTTCAAACCCTAGTTTCTCCACCGAACAATCAAGGTACTTTTAAGGTCATGTCGTCCTTCCTACCTTTTCATGAGTTATTCCAATGTCAAACTTTTAAGAAACCTCAACTGCTAGCACAAACACTTGAACAAAAAATGTTCCAGAACAACTTTAGGCTACACTAGAAATGCAAGGAGCGGACAAATTTAACACAAACATTTACAATCTGGTGCAACAAAAAATGCACACCTTCTGACTAAGAGATTCTTTTGAGTATAAGAAAATACACAAATAGCTCTTACGTAAGCCCCCACACAACGTGAGGTATTGCAACATAGCAACCTCGGAGTTACACCTAATGCGTTTCTCAACACCACCGTCTCACATTGTACAGGCTTCCAGATCATCAAAACATAGTTGTTCTTAGACCTCTCACTCTCCTCCTCACGGTTTAGAAGGCGGAGATGATAGCCACACACCTCACAAGGATCGTCGCACTAGGAGATCATTGTTGCGTCATTCTCAAAACTATTGGAGGAACCCATTTTTGAAGTATATTATTGACTATAAGATTCACAAGTGGCTTGAGAAACTAGTAAAAGTGTAAAAATACTATGGGACCAGAAATCTAGATGAGCACATTGAATATATGGATACCATGCGAGGAGTGTGGAGAAATGATAATTGTTCGTATTACTCTCAAAACAAAGTGGTTCAAAATCCTACAGGACGAATCCATCCATAGAGCAAAAAAATGACAATAGAAAATGATATCCTTTCTCAGTGAGATTAACAAAAGTGGCAATTGAAGTAAGAGAATCTAATGACGGGCTAAAAGGTTGGATATTCGAGAAGAAACTTAGGAAGCATTTTAGGTTTTGTGAGAAATTAGGGTTAAAGGGCGCTAGGAGCATGAATGATCTCCTCAACAGAGCCTAGTTGTATCCTAATCATGAAGAAATGCTATTAGCTGAAGATATGGAGACAAACTACACGAGCGGTCGGTCTAAGAACAATTGGCATCGTGATGATTGGGAAAAAAACACACATCGGGGACCAAGATCTAGGTTATCTTCTTATATTCATCTCAACACCTTTAGAGGAAAGATCCTACAAGAGTGTGCCAATGTTGAATTCAAATAGGCTGAAGTAAGATACCATCACCCTGTCATAAGGGCCCTCAAAATGAACATGTCAAGGTTTTGTCACTTCAACAAAAGCCATTGGCATAACACAAAAGAATTTTCTTATCTAAAAGGTATTGTCATAGAGTTGGTTAAGAAAGAAGATTGGGCTGGCCTGCCCAAGAAAATGAAAGGAAGGACGATAAGGGGAGAAGAAGGGGATCCCTTAGAGGATCAAAGAGGTAAAGCAACTCGTCAGGAAGGAAATGACTCCACATCGGGATAATTCATCTCTAAATAAGAATATTGAGGATGTCGAGAAGATTGAGAAAAATATGCATAACAACAATAATGAATAAGAAAATCAAAGAGGAAAATAACAATACATAACATTAGTTAAATGGGGATATAACTCCATTTATCATCGGAGGCTTCCCCCTTTCCAAAGACACCATTAAATGGGCCAATGAAAAGGAAAATCATTGAGCTGATTATGATAGATAAGAATAAAGAAACTTCCATTAAAAATAAACTAGAAAGACCCATCATAGAGTTTAGAGATAGCAAGAAGAGAAGTAGGATCCCCGCTAAGATTTTCCTCTTACTAATAAAGATAACCATGGCCAACTTCAACGTTTAACGAATCCTTATCGAAGCAGGGAGTTCGTGCATTATTATTTATTCCGAACTCTTAAAAACATTAGGCTTGGGTAAAAATAAGGTGTCGTTTTACAAAGTTTTAACTAACAAGATTTCAATAATATAGTAACTCATTCCTAGGATTTTATGGAGTTTGGAGATGATCTAAGTAAATCACTCGATCATTTAGCCAGACTCATATCAGGTACAAAGCAGTAGCTCCAATTTGATTAATGCATATACAAGTTATGGGAGGATAACACTAGATCGACTGTTATGAGAAGACACATGCTAGGTTGTGAGGTGTTGCGGTGAGAATCGTGATACCAAGCTATTGAATCAACTTCAATCTTAATTCTTAAATTCACAACCGGACTTTAATTTATCCAAAAGAAAGGTCTAAAGAAAGAAAAACCCTTTTCGCGATGTAACAACAATGCTAAGAGATTCGGGGATCGGGGGTTGGTTATGCATAGGGTAGGTATTTCACATCCTAAACATCTGTAGTACTCTACAGGAACCTTTTGTTTGTTTGCATGCTAAGTTTGTTAAATGTTTGCTATGGATTGGGATTGGGTAAAAGGTGAAGGTTAATACCTAAAAATAGTTTCTAAGTTTGCTCGCAAAGACATCGCGTCCTCTGCCTACGTATCCTAACTAGGATAGAATCAGAGCAATCGTAGTTCACCTTACTAGGGTTGAAGAACGCTTGATTATGATCAAGGTTCAGAGGGAGACAAACATTACAATATTTGTATAGAGTTTAAAAACTCTCTAGATCTACATTGTACACTCAAGAAAGGGGAGTAAGTAATCATTACTATGATTCTTACATAGAGTTTACAAACTCTATCCTAGGGTTCTAGTTGAAGAAACACTCCTAGTAAAGGTAGGTTTTTTATACTTAGAGCAAAGTCTAATGGCTTATATGTTCTAACTTAACTAAGCTAGGGTTTAATATGACTTTACAAAGTCAAGGGAGGGTAATGGGCTATCCAATAACACAAGGGTCAATGGAGAGACTTTTCCTTTGGAAGGAGAGAGAGGAGTAAGTAATCATTACTATGATTCATACATAGAGTTTACAAATTCTACCTATCACTATGTTGTAAGACCAAATGGTTATATCCAGACCAAAAGGTGGGAGAAGGGGCAAGGTTGCTCGCCAAGATATCACATCTTGTGCCTACGTATTCTCATTGTCCAATGAGAAATCAGAGCGGTCGTAGTTCAGGCACGAACTACAGAATAAGGATCTATTGGTTCTTTCCAGACCAAAAAGAGGGAGAAGGCTCTATCCAGGCCTATGAGTTTAAATCCTATTGGTTCTATCCAGACCAAAAGGGGGAAAAGGTTCTATCCAGACCTATGAGTTTAAATCCTATTGGTTCTATCCAGACCAAAAGGGGGGAAAGGTTCTACTCATACCTATGAGTTTATATGAGCTATCTATGACCCAAGGGTCAATAGAGAGACTTTTCCTTTGGAAGAGAAGAGGAGGCAATCTTGGCTGAGAACTAAAGAGTTCCATCACTTGGGGAAAATATACTTAACAAAGTACTAAACATTTAAGCATGATGAATACAAGGAATATGGTTACAACCAAGCAAGTGAGTATATCACAATAAGCAAGGATTAAATTGATACAAATGGTTACAACCAAGAATGACATATCTTCACAAAGACAAAAGTAACAACCCAAGGGATACATATTAACAAATATGGAAACAACAATCATGCAAATAAGTCACAACTTAAGGTAAGCATGCCATAGGTCAAAATGTATCAAATTTAACAACCTCATATCAACAAATCATGTATTGATAACAATCAAATACAAATAAACATGCAAGAAATGTCACCACAGTTCAAGCTCAAAGTTTAGGAAGAGAAAAATGTAGGTTCATGGTAATAACCAATGAGAAAACAAAGCTTTAACATGTTAACCAACACAAAGTAATCAATCATCCATAAATCTCACAAGATAAATTAAGCATGGTATAAAAGAAATTCATCAAGACGCAAGGTAACAACCCTAAAAACGAACCAACTTTCAAGTAGGAAAAAGGCAATGTGAATACAGGAAAATTGAAATTTTCTTTAATAAATGAAACTAGACATTAATATGAATATTTTGCAAAAAAGAATGGATTGAAAATAGCAAAAAAAGAACAAGTTATGAAATATTGAATTTTGTGAAGAAAAATAAATAAAGCAAGTAATAAAAAGAAATGGTCATGGGAGGGGGTTGAACCCACGACCTCATGCTTGCAAACACAAAACTTATCGACTCAGCCACTGCACGCGCGTTGTCAAGGAATGGAAATACAAGAGAAAATATTAAAACATGGAAAAATGAAAATAAAAGCAAAAGAGTTTATCTCCACCCGGATCGAACTCAGGACTGGTAGGTACAAGGGGTATAAGGCGCGCAAGTTACAACCACTGGGGTGGTGATACATCCAGTATGTAAAACCACCCCATAAACATACATACCTAAACAAGTGTGTGGCTGGGCAAAATGCAAGGTAAAACAAGTGATACTTCAAAATGCGTTTTCTTTCTAACTTTGTCAAAACTTAACCTTTTTTCATGAAATTTTAGCCTATCTTGACTGATTTTTTTTAGGATCACAGTGGTCACAACCAAATCTTGAAATAATATCCACAACTTAAAACCCGATGGGACATGCATTTTGGAACCTTGAGATGCATTTTGGAAAACATAAATTACACCAGAAGCAATTAGGATTATGGAAAGACATGACCAAGTTATAAACATGATTCAGAATGAGTTCTAACAAGAATATTGTTCAAAACAGCTTTGGATCAAAAAGAAGCATATGAGTTGCAATGATAGGCAAAGTGGCTCTTCTGTCCAGAATTTCAATCAAAAGGAAAAATGGATATATCTCAAACTTTGATCAAATCAAACATCAAATTCATGAAATCTCACCCTAACTTACTTGAAATCTAATGAACAACAAGATGGTAACAACCAAATGCCAAGATAATGCACTAACAACAGAACTGTCATTAATATGCCATGTGAAATTTGAAAAATGCAATTTGAAAACTATGTCATGAATTAAGCAGATTCAGGTTGAACAAACCTTACACACAAACTATAAGCATGTTAACAAGTGTTTCTACACTTCAAGACCAGTCACAAACCAAACAGAAATGAAAATGGTTCACTTAGTTGCTTATTTGCAAATGAAATGCATAAAGTAAATCATGATATGAATGGAACAGCTTTAGACCAAATAATCACCACACACAAGTTTCAAATGTGTTCATAGATGATTCTACAACTCAAGATTGAATATAAAATGCACACAACAAAAATTGGTTCAAAAGTTGCAAGTATATGGTATTCATGTGAGCAGGCTGTCATAGCAGGATGAGGTATAGATTGGCACAACATTCATGTGAGGTCTAGTTCATACACACATACAAGCCCTAATCATGTTGATAAATGATCTAATTCTCATGAAATAATCCAAAACACCTCAAACAGAATAAATGTATGGTGTGTGTGCAGCTGTGGTTTGCAAAAAGCTGTTTGACAGCAAGATGATGAGGCAAGTCCAAAATGAGTGGTTCATGTCATATAAAAGATACACACACATCACAAACATGAAAGTAGATGAGATCAAACTCAAAAATCAGAAATATTTCATTCAAGGCAGAATTTGGTATGTTGGTGGATATGCAAAAAGCTGTCTTGAGACAAATTGATGGTGCAACAGGTGTATTTTCCAAATGATGAGGCTCATGCTAAACCAATGATGCACACACACCACATATATGCTAAAGGATAATTTTATGCTCAAGGATTAGTTCAAATCAACACCAAACAGAAAAAGGTATATTGATTGCAATTAGAAGAGGATGAATCCTTGAGCATTGCCATTCCAGCTGAAGCTTGAAGAGCAACAAGAGCAAGTTGACACTTGAAGACCCCTGAAGATTAGGTGAAGCCTGAAGGTGGAGCTGATCAAGAAGCTGAAGCTTAAAGAGGAGAAGATAAGTTGAGACTTATGTGTAGGGTTGAAACCTGGAAAAGCAATTGATGTTTGTCAAGAATTATTGAAGTCTGAAGACTGAGTTGCTGTTGGAAAAGCTGAGGCTTAGAGTTGAGAGAGGAGTTGATCTGTTCTCTTCTTTTTCTTTTCTGTATTGATGTGTTTTGCTTGACTTGTTTGATGCATTAGAATAAGTTCATATCTAGAATAGGTAGAATCTAGGAGCATGATTACACTAGAGGTTGAGTTGCTCCCTCTGCTTGTATTGTTACTGCATGGCTTTGCTTGCGGGTATTCGGTAGAGCCCAGCTCCCTTGCCCATGTGGTTTGTTTGCCTGATGGCTTTTTATTTCATTTTATCTGTATGATTGCAGTTTACTGTTTATTGCTTGATAGCATGTTGTTTATATTTCAGTATGATTACTGTTATTTCATTCTGGCTTGAGGTTGAGATGAGCTTGTGGAGGCTGAAGCCCCACACACATTTCCTCCCTCACTTGCATTGCATGCATTTTACCGTTAAGCTGATGCTTTGTCTGTTTTGGTGTATCATTGACATGATCCCTTAGGACTCTCATTTCCTTTGATAAGGATTTGATGATAGAACTTTAGGTTGAAACCTATGCATGACAACTTCTAGGAGTTCCCTGTTCAAACCTCAACCATAGGATGAATGCATGGCATGATAAATGTAGGACTTGATAGTCTCCCTCCTAGTTGGGCATGTTCTCTTCTCATCTCAAAACAGTTTAAGATACAGTAATCATGAATGATTTCTTTCGTACGTTACGAGCCTTAAGCTATCTGAGAAAGGATTGTGGGAGAGTTTCTTTTCCACAGTCTGGATGTTTAGTATGGTACCCTTTGGGTGACATGCGACGCATTCACTCTCAGGTCATAGTCTCTAGTGCGGTTGAAATCACAAACACAATAAAAAACACTTCTTTCGTAAAAGACAGGAAATAAACCGTAGTTTCCCGAACTACGTGAGCTCTGATCTCTCATGCCTGTTGAGAGTACGTAGGCACAAGATGGCGATGTCTTGGCGAGCTACCTTCCCCTATAATCCTTCGTAGGCCGAACTACGTTGACTCTGATTTCTCATTCTCTGATGAGAATATGTAGGCATAAAGCGCGACGCTTTACCGAGTCATTTTTCTTTTCTTTTTCAGCCAGCCTTGATAGGTAGATAGAATAAAACCAACCCGTCCGAGTAAACACAACAAGCGAGGATCCCGTCGAGTACGACGGACGTGAGGGGTGCTAATACCTTCCCCTTGCGTAACCGACTCCCGAACCCAGACAATGGTTGCGATGACCTTGTCTTACCCTTTTTTCGTCAGGTTTTTCCGATCGTTTCCTTTCCCGCTCCGAGGGATAAATAACGAAAGGTGGCGACTCTTCTGTTGTGCCGGCACCTTATTTTCGCGCAAGCGACAGCTGGCGACTCTGCTGGGGATCTTCTGATGGTTCCCTATGCGAGTCTCGCCTTGGATTTTCTTCCTAGCTGTCTGGGCCTGTCCCCAGCAGCTGGCGACTCTGCTGGGGACCCGAACCCAGAATCTCTGGTTCTCCGGTTCCCTATGAGAGTCATTCCTAACGCTTGTATGTTTACTTGCTGAGTTGCGTTTATTTATCGCATTTTACTTCTCGCACTTTATTTCCCGCATTTTATTTTTGGTATAATATGATTATTTGTGCTGTTGTGGGATGGGAGTTCTGATGAGTGAGAAGCCAGACCCAGGCTTGAGTGCACTATAGACTTAGAGTGGAAATTAGTGGGCGCGTGCTTGCTTTGCAGGGACTAGTGTCTCATGAAATCCACGCTCAGACGAGGTTCATCCGGTTGGCTTCACTTTCAACCCTTTGGGTTGAGACGGTTGCTGGTTTGGTGGATTGTCGACTCTGGGGACCGATCATTTGTGATTCAGCTAAGTGAGGCCGCTTCATGAGCTGGTGATGCCACACCTTCTGGGTATCGTATCACCCCTCTTGAAAGTCTGTGACGCTGATGAACGCATAGGATGCCGTACCTTGAGTCAGTTTAGGTCCATACCTGTGAGTGGGATTGGGTTTATTGCAGGAAACCTTGACCTTCAGACTACCTGGTTTTCTTGACAGTGAATCAGTTTTGTTGGTACCAGGGTTTCTCAGTTGCAGATATGTCTGTTCTTGATAGAGCAGGTTTTAATCAGAGGATCTTATCATCAGGTGTAAGTCTGTTCTTGATAGAGCAGGTTTGATCAGAGTATTGTCATCAGTGGTTTGTTCTTGATAGAGCAGATTTTTGGGGTCTGAAGATCTCATCAGCAGATGTTGTTTGTTCTTGATAGAGCAGATTTTGAGTGGGGTCTGAAGATCTCATCAGCAGCTGTATGTTTGTTCTTGATAGGGCATATTTTTGATTTGGGGTCTGAAGACTTCATCAGCAGATATTTCTTGATCATACATCCGAGGTCCTTATTATCAGACATTTGTTCTTGACAGAGCAGAATTATGATCCTGTGTATATGGTCCTATCAGATGGGTGTTCTTGGCAGATCAGATTTGTGGTCTTATACTGGGGTTTTCTTCTCATCAGTGGTCGTGGTTTTGTTGATACAGAATCTCCACAACAGAAGTTACCCGGATATCTTATTGCATGACTGCATTTTGCATTAGTTTGCATGTTCATTTGCATTTCATTAACGTGTGTCTGTGTTGCAGGTACCGTTTTCCCCGATCCAGGATTTCTTGCCTCCTATTGTATTGTTATGGCCTCTCTGAGGAAGACAGTGGCTTACAAGTTTCCTACCCCTGATGTGGTTAAGTTGACTGGTTTGATAGCTCTAACAGGTGATGCTGTGAAGGATGAGTTCAGAAAATCTTATGGCAGGTTGCTCAGTTTGGTTTGCAAGCCTTATGCGTTCGAGTTGAATGGGTTGCATGCTCTGTTGCAGTTCTATGACCCTCCGCTGAGATGTTTCACTTTTCAGGACATTGTTCTCGCGCCGACGCTGGAAGAATATGCTGATTTGCTAGGTGTGCCGATCAAAAGGCAGATGCCTTTTGTTCACATGGATGTTGAGCCTGATCTGGCTGGTTTAGCTTCTTCACTTCATTTGGACGCCTCCGAGTTAGTGCTGACTAGTTGGAACAAGGTTCCTGGGTTCTCCTTGCAGTTTCTGGTGGTTAAGGTTCAGCAGTGTGCCAAGGACGGATGTTGGGACGCGTTCAATGCCATCCTCGCTCTATGCATATATGGCATTATTCTGTTCCCCAACATGCCCGATTTTGTAGACTTTGATGCATTTCACATCTTCGCCTCAGGGAATCCAGTCCCTACTTTGATCGGAGATGTCTATCACTCAGTCCACTACAAGAATGAGAACAGGAGAGGGAAGAATGTCTCATGCTGCGTACCTTTGCTATATAAATGGCTTGATAGCCATCTGCCCAAGAGGGGCCCTTTTGTCTTGTCTGCAGCCACAGCTGAATGGCCTGAGCGTCTGATGAGTTTATCTATAGAAGATATTGACTGGTTCGACAGAGACAGGTTGGGTACTGAGGTGATCTTCAGTTGCAGCGGGTTTCCCAATGTGCCTCTGATAGGTAGGAAGGGCTGCATAAACTACAATCCGTCGTTGCTGGTTCGACAGTTCGCGTATGCTTTGAGGAATCCGTCGAAGGATAAAGAGGTACAGGAATCTCTGTACCTCACAGGTACTCTTGAAGGAGATCTGTTGTCCAAGCTTCAGCGTGCATGGAATAGTATCAGTAAGCGAGGAAAGCCTTTGCTAGGAAAAAGCAAAAATCAAGCCTACCCTCCGTACTTGACATGGATCAGAACTAGAGCCAACGCTATAGGGATGCCATTTCCTCAGGCCAAGCCAGAAAGTCCTCCAACAGTCGAAGAGCCTACTACTGTGCCCATTCATCAGCATAACCAGGTATTAGCTGAGCGGGATGAATTGAAGCGGGCGAACGCAGAACTGGAGAAGGAGTTAGCTCAGCTTCGAAGTGAAAGGAACGAGGCCGTTCATTCTTTCAAAAAGCAGACAAAGTTGGTGAACCAACTGGGTACAGACCTGACTAAGCAAATAGCCGAGCGTGAACGCATGGGTCAAGACTTCAGGGCTGTCAACGACGTACTAGCTACGAAGAAGCAGCATTTGGACGAGGCATATCGGAGGATATCCAAGTTCGACCAGCACTGGAAGGCTTCCCTGGCCACCAGGAAGGAGCGGGAGGATAAGCTGATGCTGCAGATCTCCAAGCTGGAAGCCGAGGTGAAGGACAGTGAACAGAGGTTTGATGAAGAAACCGCCCGCAGATACGCCGCCGAAGGCCAGCTCAACAAAGCTCTTGCTAACCTGAAGGAGCGAAAGCTGACGGTTGAGTCCAAAAAGCGGAGATTAGAAGATTGCTTCGGCGAAGGAGCATGGGAAAGTTCAGTTCAGGGGCTTCAGTATACCATTGTGCAGAGGGAACTACTCGTCGAGGGGTTGGCACTTTGCCAGATCATCCAGAGACGAAGGAGTTATTATCAGAGTATCGCGCCCGTGGCCGTACTTGACTAGTTGTATTCCTTTTGTTTTGATCTTTTTTGTATGCTGACCATCACCAGGCTTGTTGGTTGAGGTCACACTGTTGATTTGTCTTGTACTCGCTGATGCTATGTACTGCCTTGATAGGCTTTCCTTTATATATGAGATTGATGTTTCCATGATTGGGCTCGGACTTCTTCTTCTTATTATTATTATCAGCACTGGCACTCAGGCACTAGGATCGGGGGAAAACTCCTAAACACACAGACACACGCATGCATCTACATGAAGCATTTGCATGGCGTACATTTTGTTGTTTTTCCTAACCTTTAGTGTTTACAGGTTTTTTCAGGTTTACAGGTTCCAGGCTGTTTCCGGGGACTCCAGGATTGATCATAGGCTAATTCACCGTTATCCAACTCGAGCTAATCAGACCAGGATCATGGATCAAGTGCAGAAAGATGTCCAAGAGCTCCACGAAAGGATGGATCGCTTTATGGAGCTTATGCAGGTGGTCGCTAATGGTCAGGACCAGCTCCGAACTTTGGTTCAACCTTTGATCTCCAGGGTTGATAGTAACGGCATACTTCATGGCGGGGTTGTGCCCACTCCTCCACCAGTTGATACTCCACATAATGGTGTTCCTGTTGTCGGGGGCAACGACAGTGCTAATGGCAATGTGATGGCCAACATCGGACTCAATGCGACAGGCGTCGATAATGGGAGTCTGGGAGCTAATGTCAACATCGGGCCAGTCAACGGCAATGCTGGCGTCGGGAATCTGTTGGTACCTCAACCATGGCTTGAGGATCATCAGGATGATGTGTTTTCTCAAAGAGGTGCAGAAGGGGAGCTGAATGCTGAAGCGCGGCTCAGGTTCAAAGCACTTGAAGATAAAATGAGAGATATTGAGAATCAGAATACTTTGGGTGTTGATATGTCCAAGCTGGGGTTAATTGCTGATTTCAAGGTACCTCCTAAGTTCAAGGTGCCTGTCTTTGAGAAATATAAGGGCACCACTTGCCCTCGTGTCCACCTGCGATCGTACTATAGAAAGATGTCTGCCTATTCCGAAGATGAGAAGTTGCTGATGCACTTCTTCCAAGATAGTCTTTCTGGGCCATCCCTCAAGTGGTATATGGGCCTGGAGCCCACTAGCGTGTGCACCTGAAAGGATCTCGCTGAAGCGTTTGTCCACCATTATCAGTACAATAGCGACTTGGCCCCGAACCGAGTCTAGCTCCAGAACCTCTCGCAGAGGAACAATGAAGGATTTAAGGAGTACGCCCAGCGGTGGCGTGAGTTGGCTGCTCGCGCTCAACCGCCGATGGTTGAGCGCGAGCTCGTGCAGATGTTTGTTGCTACCCTCCCGGGAATCTACTATGAAAAGTTAGTCAGCGGCATGTCTGGGACGTTCTCAGCTCTCATTACCATGGGCGAGCACGTCGAGAATGGTATCAAGATCGGGAAAATTCAAGGTGAATCATCCTCAGCTGGAGGAGGTGTAAAGAAACCTTATGCTGGTAAACGACGAGAAGGAGATGCGAGCGCTGTGACCAACGCTCGGAGAAAGGGTAAAGGCCCTCAGCAGCAGATAGCCAGTATAAATATCCCAGCAGCTCCGCAGCAGCAGCAGCAGCAACCGAATCAGCAGGGATATAGAAAGTACCAGAATCGGGCATCTATGACAAACCGTCACTTCGAGGCACCGCCCATGTCGTATGCGCAACTCTTGCAGACTTTGCTTCAGCTTCAGTTAGTTCAGAAGAGGACGATGGCACCCTTGACAGGGGCACCTCCACCGGGGTATGACGCAAATACCACTTGCAATTTCCATACAGGGGCACCAGGCCATACGATCGAGAACTACAAAGCCTTTAAGCATAAGGTGCAGGACCTGGTAGATGCCAAGATTATCAATTTCCCCGATAATATGCCCAATGTCACGAAAAATCCTATGCCTAATCATAGGGGAGGCGGAGTGAACGCCATTATCGAAGAAGAGAGCGCAGATCTGTTGACTGATGTCAAAGACTTAAAGACGCCGCTTAGTTTCGTCAAAGCTAAGTTGTTGAAGAAAGGGTTCTTTCCAGGATGCAGAGAGTTATGCATGGACTGTGCTACACATTCTGATGGGTGTGAGCAGTTGGTAGAAGGAATCCAAAGTCTGATGACTGAGGGGATTCTGCAGTTCAGCCGGAGGGCTGAAAGTGTATCAGGAGAGGTAGTGTTGAAGCAGGCCGATGAAGTCGCCACCATCACCATCCCTCGCCAACCAATAACCATTTCTGCGCCCCGACCGCCTACAATCACTATTACCAAAGCTGGGCCAATACCATTCGAGAGCACTAATGCCGTTCCGTGGCATTATGGCGCTGAAGTCTATTGCAACAGTCAGAAGTTAGAGCTGGAGCCGTATGGGTCGACTATGGAGAATCTCGCAGGTATCAGTGGTATTACCCGTAGCGGAAGAGTGTTTGCACCGCCGGAGGTCATGGCAGAGAAAGCGGTCAGAGCTGATGCGGCTGATAAGGGTAAAAGCAAAGTCGTCGAAGAGGCCCCGTGTGGGGTAGAGAAAGATTTGCTGGTCAAAGATGCCGAGGAGTTTATGCGGTTAATCAAGAAGAGCGACTACAAGATTGTAGACCATCTCCATTAGACGCCATCGAAGATTTCTATTCTCAACTTGTTGCTGTGTTCTGAAGCGCACCGCAACGCGCTACTGAAGGTATTGAACGCTGCCTACGTACCGCAAGAGATATCGGTGAATCAGCTAGAAGAGGTGGTAGCCCATGTTAATGCTGGCAATGGACTAGGTTTCACAGATTTAGAGCTGACTCCTAAAGGGAGAGATCACAACAGCGCCTTGCACATCTCGATAGAGTGCAGGGGCACAATCATGTCGCATGTCCTGGTGGACACGGGTTCGTCACTTAATGTGCTTCTGAAGAAGGCATTAATGAAGTTGGACACTCGTGGATTGCTTTGCACGCCCAGTGATCTGGTGGTGAAAGCATTTGACGGAACTAAGCGCCACGTTTTCGGAGAGTTGACCCTGCCGATCCAAGTCGGTCCGGAAACGTTCGACACGGTATTTTATATCATGGACATCATGCCTGCCTACAGTTGCCTCTTGGGCCGGCCTTGGATCCATGCTGCTGGTGCCGTGACCTCCACGTTGCACTAAAAGCTCAAATATGCTGTCAGAGGAAGCATAGTAACCGTGTGTGGTGAGGAGGACATAATGGTGAGCCATTTGTCGTCCTTTAAGTATGTTGAAATGGATGGCGAAATCCATGAAACTCTCTGCCAAGCATTTGAAGCCGTCAAAGTGAAAGAGGTAGCTCCTGTCGTCACAGAGAAGCCAGAGATGAATCTCTCCTCATTCAAAGAAGCTCGGGCCGTCGTAGAAGCCGGATCTACCCCAGGCTGGGGGCATATTTTGGAGATACCGAACAAGCAGGATAAGTTTGGATTGGGGTATTCTCCTGAAGCTGAAGCTTCTTCTTCTTCGTCTAGCAGCGCGTCACGGGGTAAGGGGCCGATCCTGTTTACCAGTGGCGGAGTGATCTTCGAAAGCATCAACGCGGCGTCTGAAGACAGCGGGGATAGCGATTGTGATATCGACTCTTGGATTCAGCCAAGCAAGCCAGGCGAGAGCCTCAACAATTGGACCATCAAGGATATCATCCAGCTGACAAGTGAAGAGTAATGATTTACTTTTTACAATCATTGTACAACCCTATGTCCTACCCGGGGCATAGCGGTTTTATTGTCAGGGCCTTGTTGGATTATGTACATGCATTTTGTTAATAAATCAAAGGCGTTTTCTTCGTATTCAAATATTGTGATCTCTGTTATTCCTGTTTTTATATTTGTTTTGAAAAACAGTAAAATGGCAATGGGGTTTGTGCTAACCTGCGCATCCTTGTTTTAAACTTAACCCTTGTTATTACAGGATCCACATAACAGATGACATCGACTCTGGACCTTCTACGGCTCACTTCGACTTTGATTGCCCGATCTACCAAGCCGAAGAAGAGATTGATGAAGACGAAGACCTTCCGGAAGAGTTGGCCCGCTTGTTGAAACAAGAGGAAAAGGTTATTCTACCTCACGAGGAGGATATTGAGATCGTAAATCTGGGTTCTGAAGAGCTCGTCAGAAATGTCAGGATAGGGGCTGCATTGCAGAGTGATGTCAAGCAGAGATTGGTCGAGATGCTTCGAGAGTATAGTGACGTCTTTGCTTGGTCATACGAAGATATGCCCGGACTTGACACGGACATCATGGTCCACCACTTGCCGTTGCGAGAAGATTGCCCTCCAGTCAAGCAGAAGCTTAGGAGGACGAGACCAGATATGGCCGTTAAGATCAAAGAAGAGGTGCAGAAACAGCTCGATGCTGGCTTCTTAGCGGTCACCACTTACCCTCCGTGGGTCGCCAACATAGTGCCTGTACCGAAGAAGGACGGTAAGGTACGCATGTGCGTCGATTATCGAGATTTGAATAGGGCGAGCCCTAAAGATGATTTCCCGTTGCCTCATATCGATGTGTTGGTCGACAATATAGCCCAGTTCTCCGTGTTTTCGTTCATGGATGGCTTCTCCGGTTACAATCAGATCAAGATGGCGCCGGAGGACATGGAGAAAACGACGTTTATCACCCCCTGGGGAACATTTTGCTATAAGGTAATGCCCTTCGGTCTGAAGAACGCAGGGGCCACTTACCAACGAGCAATGGTAACTTTGTTTCATGATATGATTCATCATGAGATCGAGGTCTATGTTGATGACATGATTGCGAAGTCCCAAACGGAGGAAGAGCATCTGGTCAACTTATTGAAGCTTTTTGAGAGGCTTAGGAAATTCAGGTTGAGGTTGAATCCTAACAAATGCACTTTCGGAGTGCGGTCCGGAAAGTTGCTGGGGTTTACCGTTAGTGAACGAGGTATCGAGGTTGATCCTGCGAAAATAAAAGCCATTGAAGAAATGCCAGTGCCGAAAACAGAAAGAGAAGTTTGTGGTTTCTTGGGCCGAATAAACTACATTGCAAGGTTTATCTCTCAGCTCACGGCCACTTGTGAACCGATGTTCAAGCTTTTAAAGAAAGATCAGGCAATTACTTGGAATGAAGATTGCTAGAAGGCATTCGACAAGATAAAGCAGTATCTTCAAGAACCTCCAATCTCGATACCCCCAGTGGCTGGACGGCCTTTAATCATGTACCTGACGGTTCTTGAGAGCAGTATGGGGTGTGTTCTTGGTCAGCACGACGAGACGGGCAGAAAAGAGCATGCCATTTACTATTTGAGTAAAAAGTTCACTGACTGTGAATCTCGATACTCGATGCTGGAGAAGACGTGTTGTGCACTAGCTTGGGCTGCCAAACGTCTACGACAGTACATGCTCAATCACACCACTATGCTAATTTCGAAGATGGATCCGATCAAGTACGTCTTCGAGAAGCAGGCTCTTTCGGGCAGGATTGCCAGATGGCAAATGGTGTTAACGGAATATGATATTCAGTACGTGTCCCAGAAGGCCATCAAAGGAAGCGTATCGTCTGATTACCTTGCCGAACAGCCGACCGAGGACTACCAGCCGATGAAGTTCGAATTCCCTGACGAGGATATTATGTTTCTCAAAGCAAAGGATTGCGATGAGCCGCTGCCCGGCGAGGGGCAGATAGGAAATCCCAGTGGAAGTTGATATTCGATGGAGCGGTTAATTCCTATGGAAGTGGCATCGGGGCTATCATCACGACTCCCCACGGATCCCACATCCCGTTTACTGCGAGACTGACGTTTCCAGTCACCAACAATGAGGCGGAGTACGAAGCATGCATTATGGGTCTAGAAGAGGCAATTGATTTGAGAATCAAGAATCTAGACATATATGGTGACTCAGCACTTGTGATTAACCAGATTAAAGGGGAGTGGGAGACTCGTCAATCAAATTTGGTGCCGTACATGAACTATGCCAGAAGGCTGCTTCCGTTCTTTAATCGAGTGGAACTCCATCATGTGCCCAGGGCTGAAAATCAGATGGCTGATGCTTTAGCCACGTTGGCTTCAATGTATAAAGTCAATTTTTGGAATGAGGCTCCGAGAATTGTCCTTTCGCGTCTTGATAGACCGGCATTTGTCTTTGCAATCGAGGATGCCGCCGACGGCAAGCCATGTTTCCATGACATCCAGACTTTCCTTATGACTAAGGAGTATCCTGCGGGTGCGTCAACCCAGGATAAGAAGACTCTGCGGAGGCTGTCTGGCAACTTTTATCTCAATCCTGATGGAGTGTTGTATAAGAGAAACCACGATCTCGTGCTACTCAGATGTGTAGATGAAAAAGAGGCGAGTATGCTCATGGAAGAAGTCCATGAAGGCACATTTGGTACGCACGCCGGCGGGCATGCTATGACGAGGAAGATCCTGAGAGTAGGATACTACTAGCTGACAATGGAGTCAGATTGCTTCAGATTCGCGAAGAGATGTCATAAATGCCAGATTTATGCTGATAAAGTTCATGTGTCGCCGTGCCCGTTGAATGTCATGTCCTCTCCGTGGTCGTTCTCCATGTGGGGCATCGACATGATAGGCAAGATCGAGCCCACTGCATCTAACGGTCATCGTTTCATTCTGGTAGCTATCGACTACTTCACCAAGTGGGTGGAGGCAGCCTCGTACGCTAATGTGACCAAGCAAGTAGTGGCTAAATTCATAAGGAGGGACATCATCTGTCGTTACGGAATTCCCGAGCGGATCATTACTGATAATGGTTCGAATTTGAATAACAAGATGATGAAGGAGCTGTGCCAGGGCTTCAAAATCGAACACCACAACTCATCTCCTTACCGGCCGAAGATGAATGGCACCGTCGAAGCCGCCAACAAGAACATTAAGAAGATTGTTCAGAAGATGGTTGTGACCTACAAAGATTGGCACGAGATGCTGCCGTTTGCACTGCACGGTTATCGTACAACGGTACGTACTTCAACCGGGGCAACTCCTTTCTCCTTGGTGTACGGTATGGAAGCTGTCCTACCGTTAGAAGTGGAGATCCCTTCTTTGCGAGTTTTGGTTGATGTGAAACTCGACGAGGCAGAATGGATTACGAATCGTCTGAACCAACTCAGCCTGATGGATGAGAAGAGGTTAGCATCGATTGCATTTGGTCGTTTGTACCAAACCGAATGAAGAAAGCTTATGATAAGAAGGTGCGTCCTAGAAGCTTTCAGACGGGTGATCTCGTCCTGAAGAAGATTCTTCCGCCACACTCCGATCACCGGGGCAAGTGGACTCCGAATTACGAAGGTCCGTACGTCGTCAGCAAGGCCTTCTCGGGAGGAGCTTTGTTGTTATCCATGATGGATGGTGAAGATTTTGCATCCCCGGTGAACGCGGACGCAGTTAAAAAATACTTTGCTTGAAAGCGACCCGCTGGACAAAAAAAAGAGAGTCCAGGCAAAAAAGGGGCATCCCGGCGAACCAAAAACAGAATAAAAGGTTCGGGCAAAAATTAGGGATATATTGAAAAAATGTACACCCGCGAAGTCAAAAACCTACACTGGGCAGCTTCGGCAAAAAAGGGTACCCCGGTGAACTGAAAACCCGCAAAGGGCGGTTCACGCAAAAGTTAGGGATTTGAATAAGCAAATGACTGCGTTCCGCGTGTGGACTTTCATTGTTTAGTGGTTTGGAGGACCTGAGGGCCGTTTATCTGAATCCATCTCTTCCGAAGCTGAAGCGTCGGAGAAGTATCGAAGTCGAGTGGGTCTTAGAGGGATCAACTCATGGTGTTCGTCTACGCCTCGTTGCCGACATTTGTATATACTGATGTATATTTATGTTTTATTTTTGCGCGGCTTCCTCATCCCAGGAGCTTGCATCTGTTGTAAAACATTTTTACCCATTCAAGGGTTCATTATCAATAAAATGCATACTATTCAGCAATCCTGTTTGTCTGTTTAGCATTTATCTATTTTGTTTGCGAAAAAACGCCGATGTTTTTGATAAAATGCGTATACATAAACTTACTGGCCTAGGCCACTGATTGATGAAACAATTAATTACCTGAACATTGTCACGAGATAATAACCTTGATAGGTCCCTTTGAGAAGGGTATCTTGTCTGTTTGTTTGTGTTGTTACAGGTGTAGCATATTCCAGACAGTGCGCCGTGCGCATCCCTGAAGCAGGATGATTCCTCCTTCTCCAGCAGAGTTCAGTAGTCTCTCCCCGCAGAGTCTGAACGCAAGATTGTGAGCATTGATATGTCTCCCCAGGCAGAGATGATTCTCTTCCCCAAGCAGACGCATCCTGAAGGAGCGTCACCTCCTCAGCTGAGTCACGCGCCGAAGCGTGATTTCTTTCCCCCAGCACCGGGTCACAAGTGCAGGTTTCGTAGGAAACTGTTCGTACGCTGAAGTATGCAGCAACTGATGGTGCCAGACTGAAGTCTCCAGCGGAATTGAGATTCCCTACCAAATTTGTATTCTCTCCCGAAGTCGGATGATTCCCTCTTCCTCAGTAGAGTGTTGGAACAACTGATGCTGTATTCCCCTGCAGAGCTGTATTCTCCCCCGAAGTCGGATGATTCCTTCTTCCCCAGCGGAATTGAAATTCCTCATCAGAGTCGTACTCTCTCCAACGAAGCAGTTGGGACCATGAGTGGTATCCCCTAGCAGAGCGTTGAGCAGCTGGTGCTGTATTTCCCCAGAGTTGTACTCTCTCCAGCGGAGCAGAATGATTTCTCCTTCCTCAGCCGAGTTTACAGATACCCAAGAGAGTCGAATCCTTGGAAGCTGATCAGACCATGATTGGTTTTTCCCCAGTGGAGTGTTGAGCAGCTGAAGTTGTTTCCCCACAGAGTTATCATTTCCAGAAGAGTAGCCGAGACGGCCACGCAGTTTATTCCCGCGATTGACATCGCTTTCTCTCAGCAGGTCTAGGTTCTCGTAGAGCTTCGTCCCCATGCAGTAATCAACTGAAATCGTTTCCCCCGCAGCAGTCAACTGAAGTTGTGTCCCCTGTAGAGTCCAATCGATATTGGTGTGACCATGTTCTCCTCAGCAGGATGAGTCCTCTATATGAGTAGTTCTTTCTCCTTGGCATGAGGCTTCTCCCTTCAGCATTTATTTTGCTGACGGGATCGCATCATTGTGCATGATTGCATAGCATTTAGCATAAACGCATAGCATTTCCACCGTGTGGAGCATTGTGCCATTGCAGAAGCATATGTATAATAAACATGATCTAGGTTGTTACCATTCTTGTTTTGCAGGTGTCCCGCTGAAGGATCAGTTGCTCAGGATGATTCTTCACATTCTCCCCAACGAAGTCGCTTGCTCAAGATGATTCTCGAGATCCCAGCGAAGTCTTCAGTTCAAGATGATTCTTGAATTCCTCAGCAGGGCCGTTTGCTTAAGATGATTCTTAAGCTCCCCAGTGCAGTCCCCAGTGAAGGTTGCCCAGGATGATTCCTGAAGCCCCAAGAGAGCCGAGTCCTTGGAGGCTGCTCAAGCCAAGATTGGTTTGTCCCCGACAAGAGTTGCCCCGGATGATTCCGGAATCCCCAACAGAGTGTTCGTTCAGGATGATTCCTGAAATCTCCAGAATGGTTCTCGGTTCAAGATGATTCTTGAGGTCCCCGACGGAATTATTCGTTCAAGATGATTCTTGAAGCCCTCAGCAGAGTTGATTCATCCAGAATGATTTCTGGACCCCCGGAGCGGAGTTACTTGATAGTTCCCCAAATTCCCCAGCGGCGAAGCGTCCTTTCCAGCAGGTTTTCTAACGGCGAAGTTGAAATCTCCTTTGAAGACTCCATGATTGAAGTCTGACCGTGTTAATGGAGTAGTTCTCTCAGCTAATGTGGAATGCCTGATGGCATAATCAACCTGATGGTTGAAGTCCGGCTGATGCCCGACAGATGACTTGGAATGCCTGATGGCATGATCAACCTGATGGTTGAAGTCCGGCTGATGCCCGACAGTGTTCTTGGAATGCCTGATGGCATGATCGACTATGTATTACCGGTTGATGTGTGACCCGTTCCCCAATGAAGTTTCTGCATCCTGACGGCGAGGTCAGATTATGTCAGTTCTCCAGCGGCGATGTTGGATGTTTGTTTCCGACGGTGAAGTCAGGTTCTTTAGTCCTCCAGCGGCGATGTTGGATGATTATGTTTGACGGCGATGTCAGACTCTTTAGCTCCCCACGGCGATGTCAGATAGATTTAGTTTTCCAGCGGCGATGTTGGGCGTTTGGTTTGACGGCGATGTCAGATTTTGCAGTTCTCCAGCGGCGATGTTGGATATTTGTTTGCTTATGACGGCGATGTCAGATTTAGCTCTCCAGCGGCGATGTTGGACGTTTGTCTTGACGGCGAGGTCAGATTTTGTTTGTTTCCCAGAGTTATAGTTTGTTTCTGGCGGCGATGTCAGATGATTCAGTTTTCCAGCGGCGATGTTGGATATATGTTTGTTTCTGGCGGCAATGTCAGATGATTCAGTTTTCCAGCGGCGAGGTTGGATGTTTGCTTATGACGGTGATGTCAGGTTCCTTATAGGTTTCCAGCGGCGATGTCTGATATTTGTTTGTTTCTGACGGTGATGTCAGGTGATTTAGTGTTCCAGCGGCGATGTTGGGCGTTTTGTTCAGATTCTTCAATTCTCCGGCGGTGATGTGGGATGTTTTGGTTTATGACGGTGATGTCAGATTCTCTATTTCTCCAGCGGCGATGTTGGGTGTTTAGTTTTCCAGCGGCGATGTTGGATGTTTGTTTCTGGCGGCGATGTTAGATGACTTAATCCTCCAGCGGCGATGTTGGATGTTTGTTTTTGACGGCGATGTCAGGTGTTCTCTAGCTTTCCAGCGGCGATGTTGGATATTTGTTTGTTTTTGACGGCAATGTCAGGTGATTTAGTGTTCTAGCGGCGATGTTGGGCGTTTCTCAGATTCTTCAGTTTTCCAACGGCGATGTTGGGTATGTCAGATTGTTCTTTAGTTCTCCAGCGGCGATGTTGAGTCTTTTGGTTGTTCGACGGCGATGTCAGCTTCTTTGTTGTCCCAGCGGCGATGTTGGCTGTTTGTTTCCAGCGGCGATGTTGGATGTTTGTTTCTGACGGCGATGTCAGATTATCCTTTGGTTGTCCAGCGGCGATGTTGGGTGTTCTGGTTCTCCAGCGGCGGTGTTGGGTATTTTGGTTGTTTGGCGGCGATGTCATATCCTCCAGTTCTCCAGCGGCGATGTTGGGTATTTTGGTTGTTTTACGGCGATGCCAGATTCTTTGGCTTTCCAAGCGGCGATGTTGGGTATTTTGGTTGTTTGGCGGCGATGTCATATCCTCCAGTTTTCCAGTGGCGATGTTGGGTGTTTTGGTTGTCTAATGACAATGTCAGAGGAATTTAATGTGGATGACTGACGGCGATGTCAGATCAGTATTTCTCCAGATAGTTGTCGTGCAGCTATTATTCCAGTACTTGAACAGTTGGCAAATTTCCGGGTTTACCGGTATTCAACCGTCTCGCACCTTGATTGGCTGAGAGTCGTTCGCTCTTCACCCAGTCAGGTTCAAGCCGTTTGAATAGGGGCAGCTGTTGCACCCCAAAATTTGACCAACATTTATTTATCCATCAAGAGTTGTATGAGGCTATGAAGCTAGCCAAGAAAGTTATTCCAATGTTCAAAGGTTGATACCTTTATCAGAGAACCCAAGAGATCCTCAGAGGAATTGGTTGAAACCAAGGTTGTGTGCCTCATAACTGGAGAGTTGTGGGTGCTCCTCAGATGATTCTGAGACTATGAGGATGAACTTGAAGCTTTGAGAAAGCTTATGAGATGTCTTGAAAGCCATCATGAAGCCTAGAGAGGTCATTGTACAAGAATTCAGAAGATTCAACCATGAATGGTAGAATTAGGGTTTGACTGGGTCAACCCTAGGTCAACTGATGATTTGGAGAGGGTTGAGACCTAATCCAAGAGCCATGTGATCATGGAATGATGTATTGAAGTGCTATAAAGATGATTCCTAGACCAACTCATCATGATTGAGGAGTTTGAGAAGCTTCAAGCAAGGGTTTCTAAGGATTGACAGTGTAAAATCCCCTAGCTTGATCCCTATCTTCAAGGCAGTTTAGCTCAAGATGTGATTGTCATCTCATCTTCCCCACAACATGAATGTTGTAGAGCTTGTTCTTAGCTTTAATTTGAGTAGTAAAAGTCCTTGATAGGACTGGTGGAGCTCAAGTTATGGTTTTGACAAATTACAGGTCATCTGAGGTATGTGAATTTGGGTCCTTGAAAGTCACCCAACTTGCAGACAACTTTTGCCCTAGTAGGATGATTCCTATGAACTCTTGGTCAACATGAATGTTGAAGAGAATCTTCTTAGATTTCTAGAGAGTACTATAAGTCCTTGATAGGATTTGTAGAACTCAACTTATGGCTTTGACAAGCCAAGGGCATTTTGGTCATTTGGAAGTTATAGGTCATTTCAAGCACAAGGCCATATCTCCTAGTTCCAAGCTTCAAATGGAAAAATCTTCAACATCAAACTTGCTTAGAATGATGTTTTAAGACTAGTAGGGAGGTCATGAGATGTTGAAAAGGCTCATATCAAAAAGTGATAAAAATGGCCTAAAAATGAGGCATAAGTTAATTCAAGTGAAGTTGAAAATCATAAATCCCAAGTTATAAATCCAAACCATGTCATGCAATAGGTCAATTTGACTCCAAATGACATTCTAAGAACAATGGTTCAGCCACAATTTTGATTTGAGGCTTGCATCATAGGGTTGCTTTGTAATTGGATTGCTTGCATATTAGGGTACCAAACCAAAACTCAAAATAACTCAATAAACAAGGAAGATATGCATTGTAACTTGTCCTAAATCTCATGTAAGGATAATTTCAAATCAGAAACCAAGGTTGCAAGGCATTTGGCATGAGATACCATGTTATGAGAAATGAGAATTCAAAATACCATGACATGAAAACTTCAAGTTCTCATTAGATGATCCTAGAGGGTTCTAGACTGTTCTAAACCTCTCTATATAATGAGTCCAACTTGCTCAGATGCAAGGTTGGTGTTAATTGGTGTAGAGAAGAGAGAGTGAAATCAAAAAGCTTCCATTGCAAGTTACATTCAATCTCTTGATTCTTCTTCATTGCTATCCCATTTTTCTTCACAAACCTTCTACATAGATCCCCATGAGTGTATGCATACTGGTTTGAAGCTCCATCCATGAATATTTGAAGGTTGCCATTGGAAATTGCAAGAAAGCAAATCACATTCGAATTCAAGGATACACGCTCTCTCCTCCAAATCTTTTGCAAACAGAAGAGTTTTCATCATCCAAGGAGTATTCTTGAAGAGTTTCAAGCCTTGAATTGAAGATCTACCATCACTAGCAATCCAAGAAGCCAGGTATGCAAAACCATCTCTACACCCTTATCTAGGCATGGTTAGGTTAAGTTATTAGTTTAGATTGGTTAGAGACAATTAGGTGATCAATTCTGAAGAGTTTAAGGTCATTTGATGAAGTTTCATTCATGGATGCCAATTCTTGATGGAGTAAGAACTAGTGGTATATTGAGTGATAATGCAAGATTATTAGATGATTTTAACCCATGGAATGTAAGGATCATTTTGATGTAAAGAAAGTTGAGTTTGGTTGAAGTCGTGGATTGATGATATTTTGAGATTGGTTTGGATTCACATTCGGGTTGCATGGTAGAGATTGTTTCAATGAAATCCAAGACCATATTCGTGTTCAGGGTGGAAAATGAAGCAAGATTGTGTTTTACATGTTGAGATTTGATGAAGAAATGAGGCCACACGAGTTGATGGAAATCGGTGCATGAATTCTGAGTTTCCATGGAGTTTCAGAAACCCTAGCTAACCCAAGGAAGAAGATGAAGTTCCTACGGTTGGATGCGCGTTTGACCACTTGACTGAGAAATAGATCCCACGATCCTCGTTTAATTTGGATTTTGGAGGGATTTCAGAAGCAGCTTGAAACACTGTGTTTCATTAAAGCGTGGCATTCTGTGCTTAAGTGGATCTTGTGATATCGCCACCCCCCTATCAGGCCCAAATCCAAAATGAACTGAATATTGCTTCTATTCGCACCGCTGCTTTTTCCTTTTTCTTTTGATTTTCATTTGTTTTTCTGAATTAAAATGGGCCCAGGCGCATTTCTTTTCAGACCCTCCAGTTTGGGCCCACGCATAAAATGAACTAGATATTATTGCTTGTTACACCCCATGTTCATAATTGTCATTTTATTTTTACTCCATTTTTTCTCATACTTAAAAATTTCATATTAAATAGAAAAATCAATATTTTTTAATGGGAGTTTTTTCTACCTCTTCATATTTTTGCCTAGAAAAATATAAAATGAAAACATTTGTCATATCATGCATTTTAATATTTTTTGCATATTTTCTTCTTTAATTGCTTTTTTATGCTTCTATATTGATACCTTAATTTGTAGAATTTAGTTTAGGTAGCTCCCTTAATATTTTTAGGTCAATCTTTTTAGGGTAGTTAGATATATGTTTTAGGTTCCCCCTGGATTAATTCCATATTTTTGTGATGATTTTTAGGATATTTTTGATTAGATGCTATTAGGTTGTGTAGAATTAGGTTAAAACTTCAACATAGGTCCATAATAACTTTAGATTTTGGGTTTTTAGGACAATTTAGACTATGGGGCATATATGGGTATTAAGGGTAGGTATGTAGGATCCCTTAGAAATTATATTAGGATTTAATATAGTAGTATGCTATTTGTAGTTGATTTTTGTATTGGTTGATTGTTTGTGTTGCCTTTAGGGCATGTTTGCTTTAGTTGCTTTGCTTTGTGAGCTTGGAAAGCTTGGTATCTCATTGTGGAGCATTGAGGAGCATAGTAGAAGACTTGAAGATGCATTGTGGAGCTTGAGAGCTTGTGCTTATTTCTTTTTGTTGTTGTTTTAGGGTTAGGGATTAGGAAGAGTTTAGATGTAGATAACTTCTTTCTCAAACATGGGTGGTATCTGTCACCTCCATTCCTCCCTATGATTCAAAGTCCTTCCATGGTATACACCTCTCTCCTTTGGAGGGATAAGTGATATACCTAGGGAGTAGAACTTTTGAGGGAACCATTCCTTTGATGTTGAACCCTTATAGGTCACCTTTGGTGGTCAAATAAGCAGTTCAATATCCCCCAGCTTATCCAGTAAGTGATTTTCTCTGGTTTTGATTGTCTTGAGAGATGCAGAGCCTGAGTTTGAAGATGAAGACTTCATTGAAGTGTAGAAGAGGATGAATCCTTGAGCATTGCCATTCCAGCTGAAGCTTGAAGAGCAACAAGAGCAAGTAGACACTTGAAGACCCTTGAAGATTAGGTGAAGCCTGAAGGTGGAGCTGATCAAGAAGCTGAAGCTTAAAGAGGAGAAGATAAGTTGAGACTTATGTGTAGGGTTGAAACCTGGAAAAGCAATTGATGTTTGTCAAGAATGATTGAAGTCTGAAGACTGAGTTGCTGTTGGAAAAGCTGAGGCTTAGAGTTGAGAGAGGAGTTGATCTGTTCTCTTCTTTTTCTTTTCTGTATTGATGTGTTTTGCTTGACTTGTTTGATGCATTAGAATAAGTTCATATCTAGAATAGGTAGAATCTAGGAGCATGATTGCACTAGAGGTTGAGTTGCTCCCTCTGCTTGTATTGTTACTGCGTGGCTTTGCTTGCGGGTATTCGGTAGAGCTCAGCTCCCTTGCCCATGTGGTTTGTTTGCCTGATGGCATTTTATTTCATTTTATTTGTATGATTGCAGTTTACTGTTTATTGCTTGATAGCATGTTGTTTATATTTCAGTATGATTACTGTTATTTCATTCTGGCTTGAGGTTGAGATGAGCTTGTGGAGGCTGAAGCCCCACACACATTTCCTCCCTCACTTGCATTGCATGCATTTTACCGTTAAGCTGATGCTTTGTCTGTTTTGGTGTATCATTGACATGATCCCTTAGGACTCTCATTTCCTTTGATAAGGATTTGATGATAGAACTTTAGGTTGAAACCTATGCATGACAACTTCTAGGAGTTCCCTGTTCAAACCTCAACCATAGGATGAATCCATGGCATGATAACAGTAGGACTTGATAGTCTCCCTCCTAGTTGGGCCTGTTCTCTTCTCATCTCAAAACAGTTTAAGATACAGTAATCATGAATGATTTCTTTCGCATGTTACGAGCCTTAAGCTATCTGAGAAAGGATTGTGGGAGAGTTTCTTTTCCACAGTCTGGATGTTTAGTATGGTACCCTTTGGGTGACATGCGACGCATTCACTCTCAGGTCATAGTCTCTAGTGCGGTTGAAATCGCAAACACAATAAAAAAAACTTCTTTCGTAAAAGACAGGAAATAAACCGTAGTTTCCCGAACTACGTGAGCTCTGATCTCTCATGCCTGTTGAGAGTACGTAGGCACAAGATGGTGATGTCTTGGCGAGCTACCTTCCCCCATAATCCTTTGTAGGCCGAACTACGTTGACTCTGATTTCTCATTCTCTGATGAGAATACGTAGGCATAAAGCGCGACGCTTTGCTGAGTCATTTTTCTTTTCTTTTTCAGCCAGCCTTGATAGGTAGATAGAATAAAACCAACCCGTCCGAGTAAACACAACAAGCGAGGATCCCGTCGAGTACGACGGACGTGAGGGGTGCTAATACCTTCCCCTTGCGTAACCGACTCCCGAACCCAGACAATGGTTGCGATGACCTTGTCTTACCATTTTTTCGTCATGTTTTTCCGATCGTTTCCTTTCCCGCTCCGAGGGATAAATAACGAAAGGTGGAGACTCTTCTGTTGTGCCGGCACCTTATTTTCGCGCAAGCGACACAATGCAAATGAGTGCTCATTTTGATCAGAAAAATTGTTTTGAACACAATGGCAATAGTGGAAAATTCATTTGAGGCATAATTCATAGTGTTTCAACTTGTTGCTTCATGATGAAGGAACACATCCAATCTTGGCCATAGGATACAAACAAGGGTTTAATCCTGTCCATACACTCTCCACAGTTAACAAGCATTGCAATTGAAGCTTCATGGAGAAGGAATTGAGAGAAATTCGTGTACACCATAGTTGGAATTTTGAAGAAAAAGTGGAAATTGGATCTCACTGTTTGGGCCTCCAAATCACCCAAACTCATTCTATTTAAGTTCAGAAATTGATTTGGATCAAGGTTGGTGGTTATTTCGTGCTAGAGTCAGAGATTGCAGAGTGAATTTTCAAGCTTCAAGTGAGAAATCGAATTTCAATTCTAGAGTGATTCTAGGCAAATTGAGGATCCAATCATCTTCAGCATCAATCATAGAGTGTATCTGCACAGTTTGAAGCCAAGGATCATGCCCTAACTGCTCCAATTTAAAGCTGCAACTCAGGTATGCAACTTTCAAAATTGCTGTAGATTCATGATGATCTAGCATGTTTTAGCATGAGGTTAAGGTTTAAGAGAGATTATAGATGGATTCTTGATCAAAATTGTGGAGTTTAGAGACAAATTAAGATGCAACATGATTTCTGTTTGGATTCGAATTGGCCTGTTCTTGAGGTTTTAGCATGAATGGAATAGTTTAAGATGATCTATGAAGTGTAAGGAGAAGATCTATGGCTTTGGATTGGGGTTTGGTGACACTTGAAGATTTGGTGTATTTTCTGTTTGTCATCGTGTTTCAAAACCTATAAGGAATTAGGAGAAAAGAACATTGGATTTGAGATCAGCATGGAAAATGGAGTGGAATTGTATAGATTTTGTTAAGGATTGATGACCTGTAAGTTTTTGCTCGCCGGAGAAGACGGTGGCTCAGCCACCGGAGCCACTGTCTGGTTCACTTGAGAACTCTCCCTCCATCTGGAATTCAAACGAGGAAGATGACCTCCCCACCCTTGGATCTGCTTGGAACGAAGACCTTGTATTCTCATCCAACGATCATGACTTGTTCTGAACTTTGAACTTGGACCAAATGAAATGATGCATTTCATTTATGCGTTGTCACCACCAGATCCCTTGGATTAGTATACTTAGTCCTCAGATCCTGCGCCTCTGATTAATTCTTGCTTTTTAATTTCTTTCATTAATTTTCTTTTTATTTTAATTGCTTTATTCATTTTAAATTCATAATAATTCCAATTTTAATCAGAAAAATACTATAAAAATATGTGGATGATCTAGACTTAATTTCTGATTTTCTGGTGCTGTTACATTTTATTTTCATGCAATTTTCAATTTAATTTGATTTTTTGCATTTTGTTTAATTCTTTAATTTTGGCATATTTCTTCATTTTCTTGTTGATTTTTGTATGGTTGATTGGTATTGAACTTGGATGAGATTTTTTGCGGGTTGCTAGTATAGAGATGCATGATCCCATAGGAATTATTTCATGATTTTTAGATAACAATAGGTTCTGTTTTGGATTAGGTTCCCATGACCTTCCATTTTAGGGTTTCCCTTTGACAACTTTAAGTTTAGGATTTCTTTAGTGGCTTTCCCCTTTGATTTAGGCCCTGGTCCTTTTACCCTAGGTTCCTAACACATGTAGGTTCCCTTAGAAACTTTTATAGGATTTTAGGAGATGATTTGATATTTTAAATAGATTTAATACTTAGGTTAGTTTTAAGGTGCCTTCAACATAACACTTGCACTAGTTGAACTCCAATGGTGGCCTATATCATAAGATCAACTTCCCATTCCTCTTGGATAGTGTTTTAGACTTATAGAGGCTTCTGTTTGCTTGATTGTGGTGTTTGGTTTTGGTGTTTAGACCTCCTTTTATTAGCTTTCTTTGAGCTTGATCAATTAGGGTTTAGGAAGAGCTTTAGTTTTGATTTCTCTTTCTTCAAATAAACATGGATTGCCTTGATTACTTTCCATTCTCATCCAATGATACAAGGTCCCTATGTGGAAGCCTCATCCCTCCTTTGGAAGGATGTGTGGCATATCACAAAGGTAGAACCTTTGAGGATGCCTATCTCTGATGTATGGTTGAGTGTCATGATGGATTCCCTTGGTTTCCATCATGTTTCCCATCATCATGCAATAATCTTGATGTTAAATCTCTTCTCTTTTGTTGAAGCATGAAGATGGAGCTTTCATTTCCTTCTCTTGGAGATGGCTTGGACTTGAAGTTGATTGCAGACTATTTGATTGTTTTGCTGTTAGACTGCTTTGCTGTTGAGCTGTTTGTCTGCTGTTTTATTTGCTGTATTTTCTGATTGCTCTGCTTTGCTTGTGTGACTGTTTGGTGTGTTGCATTATACTAGGCCTCATGTAGATGTTTCTAAGTTTAATAGCATCCTAAAGGTGGAATTTCTCCCTTTGCTTGTCTGCATTAGAGGTTGAGTCTGGCTCCCTCTGCTTGACTGTTATTGATTGGCTTTACTTGCTGTCTTAAGGTTGGGTCTGTCTCCCTTGCATGTGCTTTGTGTGTTGCCTTTGGGCTTGCTTACTCTAGAAGTTGAGTTTGGCTCCTTCTGCTTGTTTGTTGCATTACATGCATTTTATTTACAATTGTTTCTTTACTGTTATTTCTTTTACTGTTGCTTTCCTTTGCCATGTTACCCTTGGAACTCTGACTTCTCTTGTTCAAGAGAAGTTATGACAGACATTAGGATTCTAACCATGCATGATAACATTAGGTAGTTCCCTCATAACCTCAATCATAGGATCAACTTTGCATGACAACTTTAGGATTGGATCAGTTCCCCTTTAGTGCGTCCTTTCTCTTCTCATTTTCAAACAAGTCAAGATACAGTAATAAAGGTTAATTGATGTCGTACGCTACGAGCCTTAAGCTACTTGAGAAAGGGTTGTTGGAGAGTTTCTTTTCAACAGCTTGGATGTTTAGTATGGCACCCTTTGGGTGACATGCGACGCATTCACTCTCAGGTCATAGTCTCTAGTGCGATATCAGTTGCAAACATCCCTAAAAGTTACTTCTTCTAAAAAACAGAAAACAAAGATCAAACATATTTTTGTCCACTTGGACCTTTAATCCCTAGAAACCATTTTCATAAGAAGAGTTCTGTTAACTCCCGGTTCTACCGCAAACGATAAACGCCTAAGTCTCCATCGAGCGAGCTGCATACACCAACTGTTGGAACTGTCTGTTAACCCTACTCGGATAAAAAAGATAAACATGTGTCTCTTGTTGTCCCGAACTACGTTTGCTCTTATCTTTCACGCTGCGTGAAAGTATGTAGGCACGAGATGCAATATCTTGGCGAGAAACCTTCCCCCATAACTCGTAGTTAGGCGAACTACGTTGACTCTGATTTCTCGTTCCAGACGGGAATACATAGGCATAGAACTGTTGTGTTCTACCGAGTCATTTTCTTTTTTTTCAGACCAGACCTTTAGCGTAGATAGATATAACCAACCCGTCAGATAAACACAACAAGCGTGGATCCCATCGAGTACGATGGACGCGAGGGGTGCTAATACCTTCCCCTTGCGTAACCGACTCCCGAATCCAGACATGGTTGCAATGACCTTGTCTTATACCTCTTCGTCAGGTTTTTCTGATCGTTTCCTTTCCCTCTCTTTGGGATAAATAACGAAAGGTGGCGACCTTTCTGTTTTTTCGGCACCTTATTTTCGCGGTAGCGACAGCTGGCGACTCTGCTGGGGACATCTGGTTCCCTATGCGAGTCAATCCTAGCGCTTGTGTGTTTACCTGTTGGGTTTTATTTATCGCATTTTACTTTCCGCATTTTATTTTCAGTATGATATCATTATTGTGCTGTTGTGGGACGGGGCTCTGATGAGTGATAAGCCATACCCAGGCTTGAGTGTATACCTAGCATTAGTTGTGGAAAGTAGTGGGCGCGTGCTTGCTTTGCTGGTACTAGTGTCTCACGAAATCCACGCTCAGACAAGATTCTCCCGGTTGACTTTTTTTCTGGCCCTTTGGGCTTGAGGGGTTGTTGGTTTGGAGGATTGTCGACTCTGGGGACCAATCATTTGTGACTCAGCCGAGTGAGGCCCCTTCAAGAGATGATGATGCCACATCTCCTGGGTATCGTATCATCGTTTCTTGAAAGTCTGTGACGCTGGGAAACGCATAGGATGCCATACCTTATCAGCGACTAGGTCCATACCTGTGAGCGGGGTCGGGTTATTGCAGGAAACCTTAACCTTCAGACTACCTGGTTTTCTTGACAGTGAATCAGTTTTGTTGGTATCAGAGGGTTCTTATCATCAGAGATATTGTTGTTCTTGACAGTGCATATTTATTGGTCCTCTTCAGGGTTGTATTATCAGAGCAGTATTATAATTGTGTTGTAGCAGAGCCTCGGTCTCCTCGACAGCGCAATCTTGATCCCCTGTTGCATACTCATTTGCATATCATTAACGTGTGTCTGTGTTGCATGTGCATATATTATCCCCCGGTTCCGGTAATTCTTGCCTTCTGTTGTGTTAGCATGGGATCTCTGAAGAAGAATGTGGCCTACAAGCTCCCTACCCCAGATGTTGCTTTGTTGTCCTGTTTGATTGCCTTGGCAGATGATACAGTGAGAGGGGAATTCAGGAAATCTTATGGGAAGCTGCTCAGTCTGGTTCGTAAACCTTCGGTATGTTAGTTGAATGGGTTGTATGCCTTGCTACAGTTCTATGACCCTTCTATGAGATGCTTCACTTTTCCGGACTTCATTCTTGCACCTACTTTAGAGGAGTATGTTGAGTTGTTGGGTGTACCGGTTAAGAATCAGATACCATTTGTTCACGTGGATGTTAAGCCTAATCTGGCCAATCTAGCTCTTGCTCTTCATCTGGATGCCTCTGAGTTGCTTCTGTCCAGTTGGAATGGGGTTCCTGGATTTTCTCTGCAGTTTCTAGGTGGGAAAGCCCAACAGTGTGCCAAAGACGGTTGTTGGATCATATTTAACGCTATTCTCGCCCTCTGCATTTATGGCATCATTTTGTTTCCCAACATGACTGATTTTGTAGACTTGGATGCCTTCCACATCTTTGCATTAAGAAATCCAGTTCCTACCTTGATTGGCGATGTATATCATTCCATTCATTACAAAAATGAAAATAGAAGGGGTAAAAATGTATCATGCTGTGTACCCTTACTATACAGATGGTTTGATAGTCACATGCCCAAGAAGGGTCTCTTTGCTTCATTTGCAGCCACAGCTGAGTGGTCTGAGTACTTGATGGGTTTATCAGCAGAGAGCATTGTTTGGTTTAATCGAGATATGTTGGGTGCTGAAATCATATTCAGCTGCAGTGGTTTTCCGAATGTGCCTTTGATTAGGAGAAAGGGCTGTATCAACTACAACCTCTCTCTACTTGTCAGACAGTTTGCATATGCTTTGAGAGGTACGCCAAAAGATGAAGAGGTGCAGGAATCTTTGTACCTCACAGGTCTTCTAGAGGGGGATATGTTAGCTAAGCTTCAGCAGGCCTGGAATGATATCAGTAGACGAGGGAAATCATTGTTGGGTAAAAGCAATAGCCAGGCTTATACTCCGTATGTGACCTGGATTAAGACCAGAGTAGAGACCATAGGGATGCCATTTCCACCTGCTAAGCAAGAGTGCCCTCCAGTGGTTGAAGAGCCTACTAATGTGTCTATTCAGCAGTATAATCAGGTGCTGGCTGAGAAGGAAGAGCTGAAAAAGGCCAACGAAGAGTTGGAGACAGAGCTGGCACAATTTAGAAGCGAGAGAAATGAAGTCGTCCACTCCTTCAAAAAGCAGACAGAGCTGGTGAACTGGTTAGGTGCGGACTTGACCAAGCAAATAGCTGATCGTGAACGTTTGGGACTGGATTTCAAATTTGTCAACGATGTGCTTGCCACTAAGAAGCAGAATCTGGATGAAGCATACCGGAGAATATCCAAATTCAACCAGCAGTGGAATGCCACTATAGCCAGCAACAAAGAGAGGGAGGATAAACTGAAATAGTAGATCTCCAAATTGAAGGCTCAAGTGAAGGCCAGTGAGAAGAGGTTTGATGAGGAAACTGCTCGCAGATATGCCACTGAAGACATGCTAAACAAAGCTCTCGCTAACCTGAAAGATCGCATATATGTTCGAGTCTAAGAAGCGAAGGTTAGAAGACTGTTTTGGCCAAGGCGCGTGGGAAGATTCTGTTGAAGGTCTCCAGTGCACTATTATGCAGAGGGAGTTGCTTGTTGAAGGGTTACTCACTCGGCCTGATCATCCCAGAACAAAGGAGTTGCTAGAAGATTTTCACGCCCGTCGTCGCACTTGACTATCTTTGTAACCCTTTGTATTTTCTGATCTTTGCTGTAGGCTGACCATCACCAGGCTTGTTGGTCGAGGTCATGCTGTTGATTCTTCGTGTATTCAGTGACATTGTATTGCTGCCTTGTTGAGCCTTCTATATATGAGATGTTATTTCAGTGACTAGATCCGGACTTCTCACTATCAACACTGACACTCTGGCACTAGAATCGGGGGAGAAATCTCCCTAATGCATAGACACACGTTTGCATTTGCATAAATCATTCGCATGATAGGTAACTTGAACTGTTCTCCTAACCCTCTGTCGATTCAGGTTTCAGGATTGCCGATCAACGAATTCATCGCTACTCTACTAGAAGTAACTGCAAGAAAGCTATGGATCAAATGCAAACTGAGATGCAGGAGATGCACGGCAGGATGGCACAGTTCATGCAAGTGATGGAAACTGTGGCCAAGGGCCAAGAGCAGCTTCAGACTCTGGTGCAGCCTCTAATTGCCCGGGTTGACAGTCAGGGTGTGCTACATGGCGGGGTTGCTACTGATCCTCCTCATGGCGAGACTCTCCAAGTTGGTGACGCTGTACCGGTGGTTGTCCTCAACACTACTGAGAACGGTAATAGATCTGGGAATGGGATGTGACTGGTAATGGTAACGGGCATGTGGAAACCAATGGAAATATTGGTGTTGGAAATGTTGGTTTCAATGTTGGAACTGGGAATCCTGGTTTTGGTGCTGGGAACACTGGTGTAGGTATTGGTGTTGGCAATGCTGGTTTTGGTGGTGCCAATCAGGGCTACAGCAATCAGGGCTACGACAACCAAGGTTATGGCAATCAGGGCTTTAGGAACGCAGGTTTTGGCAACACAAGCAACAATGGTGTTGGAATAGGTTCTCACAACGCTGGTTTTGGGCCGGGTACTGGCAATTAGGGTCTTGGTAATATGGGGTATGGTCCCAGGTTCAATCAGAATGGCTTTGGTCCTAATGCCGCTTATGCTGGGTATGACAACAGGGATTCTCACTGGGGCGAGGATCGTCAAGAAGATGCTTTCCCTCCGCCAGGTAGGGATCTTGAGATGCCCACTGACAATGACCGAAGGTTCAAGATGTTGGAGGAACAAATGAGGAATCTTGCCAATCAGAATTCCGCGGGGTTGGACGTGGCTAATATGGGGTTGGTTCTTGGCTTGAGGGTGCCACTCAAATTCAAAGTGCCCACTTTCGACAAGTATAAGGGGGATACTTGCCCAAGAATTCATGTGCGGTCTTACTACCGGAGAATGTCTGCCTATTCTGATGACGAAATGATGCTAATGCATTTTTTCCAAGATAGCTTGTCTGGACCATCATTGGAATGGTATATGGGGTTAGAGCCTACTCAGATTGGTAGCTGAAAAGAGTTGGCTGAGGCCTTTGTAAAGCATTACCAATATAAAAGCGACCTTGCGCCGAACAGGGTCCAACTCCAAAATATTTCTCAGAAGAATGGTGGGAGTTTTAAAGAGTACGCCCAGAGGTGGCGTGAGCTTGCAGCTAGGGTGCACCCACCCATGGTAGAGCATGAGTTGGTGAATATTTTTGTGGGCACTTTCTCTGGGTTGTATTTTGACAGACTTATCAATTGTACGACGAATAATTTTTCTGAGATGATACTCTTGGGAGAACGTATAGAGAACGGCGTCAAGATCGGTAAGATTCAAGCAGGAGAATCAACCTCAGCTGGAGGTAGTAAAAAGGTTTTTGGGAATAGGAAGTAGGGGGATGCTAATTCTATATACAACTCCCGAGGAAGAGGTAGAGGTCGAAACCAATACCGTCAGCAACAGATTGCTAGTGTGACAATTTCCGTACCTCAACAGCAACAACAACAACAACAACAACAACAGAGCCAGCAGCATCCTGCTCAAAGGAGAATTCAGGATAGAGATAGGGCCATGAGAAGAGTATTTGATGCGCCTCCACTACCGTATGCTCAGCTTCTTCCAACTTTGTTACAATTGCAGCTTGTTGAGAAAAGGACGCTAGCTCCGTCGAACGGGAACCCCTCCTTTTGGTTATGACGCTAATGCACATTGTGAATTCCACTCCGGGGCGCTCGGTCACAGCATAGAGAATTGTCATGCTTTCAAGCACAAGGTGCAAGATTTGATAGATAGCAAGGCTATAAACTTCGATAATGAGGCACCCAATATTGAGAAAAATCCGATGCCGTCTCACGGATCTGCGCAGGTGGGTGCAATCTTGGAAGATGCCAGTCTGAATTTGGTTATGAATGTGGATGAATTGAAGACACCTCTGGGTTGTGTAAAAAGCATATTGCTGAAAGGGGGAGTATTCCCTGGTTGTGATACAGATTGTGTTGACTGTTTAGCCTGGCCTGAGGGTTGTGATAACTTAAGAAGAGGTATTCAAGGGCTGATTGATGAAGGAACGCTGCAATTCAACCGTACTGCTGAAGAGAAGCCTGTTGAGGCAATAACTGAAAGGCAGGGCGAAGTTGTGACGGTTACGATCACATTTAAAACTGTCATGATATCGGCGCCTCCCAAGAGGCCAACTATCACAATAACCAAAGCTGGACCCATTCCATACAAAAGCACTAAATCCATCCCTTGGAATTATGGGGCGGAGGTTTACTGCAATGGAGAAAAGATTAACCTGGAAAGCACGCCGGTAGGGTCAGTTGATAACCTTGTGGGGGCAGGGGGCATAATCCGCAACGGTAGAATTTTTACGTCACCAGAAGTAGAAGCTGAGAGAATTGCCAAAGGGAAGGGTAAAGTCAATGAAGAAGGACCTTCTCAAGAGAAGGAAAAAGAGTCTTTGACTAAAGATATGGAAGAATTTATGAGATTAATTCGGAAGAGTGATTATAAAATTGTCGATCATCTGCAGCAGACGCCTTCCAAAATCTCGACTTTGTCATTGTTGCTCTGTTCTGAAGCTCATCGGAACGCTTTGCTGAAAGCGTTGACACCGCTAATGTACCCCAGGAGATATCCGTTAATCAGCTCGAAGGAGTGAATGCACACGTGAATGCGGGGCATGGTCTTGGCTTTACAGATTTTGATTTAACACCCAGGGGCCGCAACCACAACAGTGTGTTGCATATTTCAGTTGAGTGTAGGGGCACTGTTATGTCTCAGGTCCTTATTGACACTAGTTCGTCCTTGAATGTTTTGCCCAAGAAGGCACTATTGAAGCTGGATACCCGAGGTATAATATGCACGCCAAGCGACTTGGTAGTGAGAGCTTTTGACGGGACTAGAAGGTCCGTATTTGGGGAATTGACTTTACCAATCCAGGTTGGTCCAGAGGTGTTTGATACTGTGTTCTACATCATGGACATTCCGCCAGCTTATAGCTGCTTGCTCGGACGACCTTGGATTCACTCTGCAGGGGCTGTAACGTCTACGTTGCACCAAAAGCTTAAGTATATGGTCGGTGGTAGCATCATCACCATATGTGAGGAGGAAGACATCCTGGTAGGTCATATGTCATCATTCAAATATGTCGAAGTGGATGGGGAGATCCATGAGACGCTGTGCCAAGCTTTTGAAGGGGTGCAGATCCGAGACAAATCTCCTGTCATAAGCAGTGGGCCAGAGGTGGCTATGTCTTCGTACAGAGAAGCCCAAGCGGTAGTTCAGGCCGGGGAAACCAAAGGTTGGGGTCAAGTTCTGGAGGTTCCTGTTAAGCAGGACAAGTTTGGCTTAGAGTATCGCTCGTCGTCGTCATCTTCATCACAGAGCGCGCCAAAGTTCAAAGGGCCGATTGTGTTTACTCCAGGAGGAGTCAGTTTTGAAACGATTAATGCTGTGTCTGACAGTGAAGATGGAGATAGCGACTGTGACATGTATTCATGGATCAAGCCCAGCGAGCCAGGACAAAGCCTATGCAACTGGTCTATTTAGGACCTTATTCAAGTGACGACGAAATAATAATGCCTTGTTTTTTCGATTATTATACAATCTTATTCTTATTTCAGATGTGTATGCTTTGCTTTAATCATCAAATAAAGGCGTTTTTCTCATGCAAATTTTGTGATCCCTGTTTTCCTATTTTTATTTTACAATAAAATGGCAATGTGGTTGTGTGCTTCGTTTGCATATCATTTGGAGCATTTAACCCTTTCTCTTGCAGGATCCATATTTCAGATGACACCGATCAAGAACTCCTTATGACTCGCTTCGACTTTGAGCATCTGATACTTCAAGCCGAAGAAGAGATTGTTGAGGATGACGACTTACCAGAAGAGCTGACTCAACTTTTGAGACAAGAAGAGAAAATCATTCTGCCTCATCAGGAGGATATCGAGGTCGTTAATTTGGGTTCGAAAGAAGTTGTCAGGAATGTCGAAATAGGGGCTGCGCTTCAGAGCGATATCAAGCAGAGACTTGTCGAGGTGCTTCGAGAGTATAGTGAAATCTTTGCTTGGTCTTATGAAGATATGCCTGGGTTGGAAACTGATATTTTGGTCCACCACTTGCCGTTGCGTGAAGACTGTCCGCCGGTCAAGCAAAAGCTCAGAAGAACGAAACCAAATATGGCCGTGAAGATTAAAGAGGAAGTACAGAAACAGTGGGACGTTGGTTTTCTAGCTGTTACAACTTACCCTCCTTGGGTCGCCAATATAGTACCTGTACCAAAGAAAGATGGTAAGGTACGGATGTGCATTGACTATCAGGATCTAAACAAGGCGAGCCCTAAGGATGACTTCCCGCTTCCTCATATTGACGTATTGGTCGACAATACTACTCAATTCTCTGTGTTTTCCTTCATGGACGGCTTTTCGGGCTACAATCAGATTAATATGGCACCGAAGGATATGGAGAAAACAACTTTTATTACCCCATGGGGAACGTTCTGTTACAAAGTGATGCCCTTTGGTTTGAAGAACGCAGGGGCAACATATCAGCGTGCTATGGCAACGCTCTTTCTTGACATGATGCATAAAGAGATTGAGGTCTATGTTGACTATATGATTGCCAAATCCCAGACGGAGGAAGAGCATCTGGTGAATCTTGTGAAATTGTTTGAGAGGCTTAGGAAATTCAGGCTGAGGCTGAATCCTAATAAGTGCAACTTCGGGGTGAGATCTGGAAAGCTAATGGGGTTCATTGTTAGTGAAAGAGAATTGAGGTTGATCCTACAAAAATAAAAGCTATACAAGAAATTCCAGCGCCAAAAACAGAGAAAGAGGTTCGTGGCTTTTTGGGGAGGTTGAACTACATTGCCCGGTGTTGCACCCTAAAATTTGACCAACTTTTCTTTACCTAGCTTATGTTTCACATTAGCATTATCATTTGCATTTCATTGACATGTATGTAGGAGATCAAGGGGTATGATTACCAACCAAGAGCTACACAAGAGTTTGAAGCTAGCTAAGAAGGCTATTCAAGTGTTCAAGGGTAGATATCCTTGTCAGAGAAGTCAAAAGATCCTCAGAGAGAGTGGTTGAAACCAAAGTTGTGTGCCTCCTAACTTGAGAGTTGTGGGAGCTCCTCAGATGATTCTGAAGCCAAGAATGTGGACTTGAAGCCTTGAGAGAGCTTATGAGATGTCTTGAAAGTCATCATAAAGCCTAGACAGGTCATTGTACAAGATTAAGAAGACCCAGTCATGAGTGGTGTACTTAGGGTTTGACTGGGTCAACCCTAGGTCAACTGATGATTTGAACAAGGTTGAGACCTAATACAAGGGCCATGTGATCATGGATTGACACATTGAGATGTTATAAGGATGATTCCAAGGTTAGCTCAAAGTTGCAAAAATGACCTAAAATGAAGGCATAAGTTAAATAAACCAAAGTTGGAAATTGATATTTTCAACCTACACATCCAAACCATGGCATGTAATATATCATTTTGACTCTAGAAAACATTTTAAAAACAATGGTTTAGCCACATTTTGGATTTGAGGTCCAAATTATGGACTTGCTTTGAAAAGCACTTGCTTGCATATTAAGTAACATGTGCATAACTTAAAATCAAGGCATGAGCAAGGGTTTGTGCAAGCTAAACACCTCTAATATGTCACTAGGGGAGAAATTAAGAGTGAATGGGATGAATTTCAAGCTGCAAACAGAATTGAGCATGTCATGATAAGTGATTCAAAATCTCATGACATGAGAAGTGGAAAATCTCATTGGAAGGATCTAGAGGGTTCTAGATCATCCAAACTTCATCTATATATTGAGTAGAATGGATCCATGGCAGAGGTTGGTGATCATTGAAGGATTGAGCTTAGTTTGAGATTGAGTTTTCATAGCTTGCAAGTGCAATCGGTTTCACCAAATTCCTCCATTTCCTTCCATTTTCTTGATTGATTCTTCTTCCATGAGTATCAAGGATTGATTCCAGATCATTTCCAAGGAGAATTGGTGGCTAGATCGTGTGGGAGCAAGTGGTTTTCAGCACCTGCAACTCATCATCGTGTTTCAAGATTGAAGCACTTTCCATTGAATCTTTTGCATACAGAAGCAAGGAGGAGGTTCAGTGATCGTGTCCAAAAGATTTGAGGGCTTGGAGTGAAGATTTGGTGCATCTGTTATTCAAGAATTTCCAGGTTGGTGACCTTCTTCCTATAGCATGATTTAGGTAGAGTTAGGTTGAATTAAGGTGCTAGATTAGTTGTAGAATGGCATAGGATGGATTTCAGATGGTTAATTGATGAATTAGAGACAAATTAAGTGAATCACCATTTTCGGTTGAGATTGGGAGATGATGATTCTTGGGGTTTCAGAAGAAACTAATGGCATGGTTGCATTAGTGGCAAGATTTGGAATGAGTTTCATGTTTTGACCTCTTGGATTGGAGGCCTCTAGAAAGAACTAGGGTTGAAGGGGACGATCGGAGCTCCACCGGCGGTGGCAGGAGCTGGGCGTGAAGCTCAGGCGTTTGAAATGGAGAAGATGAAGTTCTCACCATTGGATCTTGGTCTGACCATTGACTGTGAGAAGATCCAAGGGCCACGTTTTAATTCTGATTTGTGAAGGATTTCTGATGAAACGATGCGTTTCATTTATTCAGGCGTTTGGGCTTAGTGATTTAAGAGTTATCCACACCCCCCAGCGAGCCCAACCCAGATTTTGAACTGAAAATGACTGCTATTTGCACCGCGCGCTTCATTATTTTTATTTGATTTTCATTAAATTTCCATTTAATTCATGGCTTTTGTAAAATTCATAATAAATTGAATATTAATCCAATTAAACCCATTCTTTTTGCATATTACTCATGATTGAGCCTATTAGTTTTTAGAGAAAAAATATTTTCATTTCATATAATTTCTGATTTAATTGGAATTTTGCATTTTAATTGATATTAAACTGATTATGTTTGATGCATATTTTTGTGGAATTTTGTTTGATCTCATGGTGATGATTTTAAGCCTAATTATTTGTGTGTGATTAGGTTAGACATGTATGATCCCATAGAATTTTTCTCACATTTTTTTGATGAAAATAGGTATGCTTTCTAGATTGATATTTAGATGCTTCCTTTTTAGGGTTTTAGGTTGATGCCTCAGAATGTAGGATTTAGTTCTAGGTCCAATTTGATGGTTTGATCTTTGAAACTAATGAGATAGAGTCATGATTGACCTAGGTTCCCATAGTAATTTTTGTAAGATTTTACAATTGATCTTAGTATTTTAGTTAGGACTAACTTTAGTACTAGGTTTTAGGTGATCCTAAATTACTAATTCAACTAGCTTAACTCATTTAGTTCCCTTAGATTAGGGTTTGTGCTTGGTTTGCCTTTGATTGAGATTTAAGACAAGTTGAGGACAAGAGAAGGATGCTTGAAGTTTCTTGAAGTTGCTTGGAGCTTTGGATTTGTTGGTGCCTGAAAGTGTCTGATGAAGATTAGGAGATAGGACATAGAGAGAGCCTTGTAGTTAGAATGATTTCCTTCTCAAACATGGAAAGCATCTTGTGCTCCCATTCCTCCCAATGACTAAAAGTCCTTCTCAGATATTCACATCCCTCCTTTGGAAGGATGAGTGGCTTTATCTGGTAAGTAGAACTTTTAGGGAACCAGTCTCTCATAATGATGAACCCTTACAGGCTTCCTTTGGTTGTCAGTAAGTTGTTCATGATTTCCTCTCACTTTGTTAAATCAATTATCTTTTGGTTTGAGTATCTTGGAAGATATTGGGCTTGGGTTTGAAGATGAAGACTTCATTGAAGAGTGTGGAAGAGGATGATTCCTTGAGCAGTGCCATTGCAGCTGAAGCTTGAAGAGCAAAAAGGCCAAGTTGATACTTGAAGATCCAATGGAGATTGAATGAAGGCTGAGGCTTAAAAAGTTGAAGGATGAAGTTGACACTTCCAGGTGGTTGAAGATTACTCTGAGAAGCTGAAGCTTGTAGATGAAGAGGACCAAGTTGATATTGGTAAAGAAGAGAGAGCTGGAAGCTTGAGAACAAGTTGACACTTGTGAAGAAGATCCAAGTGAGATTGAGTGAAGAGCTGAGGCTTGAGAATAAAGGATAAGTTGATACTTATGTTGATACATTGAGAGCCTGAAGGAGTCAAGTTGATACTTGCAGTTAGGAGTGAAGCCTGAAGGTGGAATTGACTGGAGAGCTGAGGCTTAGAGAAGAATGAAGATAAGTTGAAACTTATGTTTGATGGATTGAAACCCTGGAAGCAAGTTGATACTTGGCATGAAGGGTGGGTGAAGTCTGAAGACTGGATTGCTGTCAGAAGAGCTGAAGCTTGGAGTTGAAAGCAGGAAGAGTTGTTGATCTGCTTTCCTGTCTGTTTTCTTTTCTGTATTGCTGATGTGCCTTGTTTGACTTGCTTGATGCATTAGAATAAGTTCATGACTAGACTAACTTTAATCTAAGAGCATGATTGCACTAGAGGTTGAGTTGCTCCCTCTGCTTGTATTGTTACTGTATGGCTTTGCTTGCGGGTATTCGGTAGAGCCCTGCTCCCTTGCCCATGTGGTTTATTTTGCTTGATAGCATGTTTTACTGTTACTGTATGATTGTAGTTTACTATGTTGCTTGATAGCATGTTGTTATTTCCTCAGTATGATTAATGTTTTTCATATCTGGCTTGAGGTTGAGATGAGCTTGTGGAGGCTGACACCCCACACACATTTCCTTCCTCACTTGCATTGCATGCATTTTGCAGTCGTTTACTGTTTATTGTTTAAGCAATGCTTTATCTGTTTCTGTTTATCGTTGACATGATACCCTAGGAATCTCACTTCCTTTGATAAGGAAGTGATGATTAGAACTTTAGGTTGAAACCTATGCATGATAACTTCTAGGAGTTCCCTGTTTCAAACCTCAACCATAGGATGAATCCTTGGCATGACAACATTAGGACTTGATAGTCTCCCCGTAGTTGTCCCTCTCTCTTCTTATCTTCAAACAAATCAAAATACAGTAATAAAGGTTAACTGACGTCGTACGTTACGAGCCTTAAGCTATCTGAGAAAGGATTGTTGGAGAGTTTCTTTTCAACAATCTGGATGTTTAGTATGGCACCCTTTGGGTGACATGCGACGCATTCACTCTCAGGTCATAGTCTCTAGTGCGATTGAAATTGCAAACACAATAAAAAACAGTTCTTTCGTAAAAGACAGAAAACAAACTTCAAACCTTTTTGCCCCGTGGGCCCGTAATTTAAAGGAAGCTTTTCTGAAGAAAAGAGTGTCGTTAAACTTCAGCGCCAACGCAAACAGGCTTTGTCCCTAACTGCTGGAACTGTTGTTTAACCCTACTCGATAAAACAGATGAATCTGAATCCCCGTAATCAGTATTATCCCGAACTACGTAAGCTCTGATCTCTCATATCTGTTGAGAGTACGTAGGCACAATACTGATGTATTGGCGAGCCACCTTCCCTGTAACCCGTAGTAGGTCGAACTACGTTGACTCTGATTTCTCATTCTCTGATGAGAATACGTAGGCACAAAGCGCGACGCTTTGCCGAGTCCTTTTTCTTTTCTGTTTAAGCCAACCTTGATAGGTAGATAGATAAACCAACTCATCCAGTAAACACAACAAGCGTGGATCCCGTCGAGTACGACGGACGTGAGGGGTGCTAATACCTTCCCCTTGCGTAACCGACTCCCGAACCCAGACAACGGTTGCGACGACCTTGTCTTACCCTTTTCGTCAGGTTTTTCCGATCGTTTCCTTTCCCGCTCTGAGGGATAAATAACGAAAGGTGGCGACTCTTCTATTTTGCCGACACCTTATTTTCGCGAAAGCGACAGATGGCGACTCTGCTGGGGACTTGATAGTTTCCTGGGATCCAACGTCCCGTATGTGAGTCAGTTTGGGGATCCGACGTCCCTGCGAGAGTCAATCCTAGCGCCTGTATGATTACTTGTTGGGTTGTGTTTATTTATCGCATTTCATTTCCCGCATTTTATTTTCAGTATGATATGATTATCTGTGCTGTTGTGGGAGGGGCATTCTGATGAGTGAGAAGCCAGACCCAGGCTTGAGTGAACATAGCATTAGTTTTGGAATTTAGTGGGCGCGTGCTTGCTTGGCAGGCACTAGTGTCTCATGAAATCCACGCTCAGAAGAGGTTCTCCTAGTTGGCTTCTTTTTCAACCCTTTGGGTTGAGGGGGTTGTTGGTTTGGAGGATTGTCGACTCTGGGGACCGATCATTTGTGATTCAGTCGAGTGAGGCCGCTTCATGAGCTGGTGATGCCACACCTTCTGGGTATCGTATCACCCCTCTTGAATGTCTGTGACGCTGATGAACGCATAGGATGCCGAACTTGAGTCAGTTTAGGTCCATACCTATGAGCAGGGTTGGGTTTATTGCAGGAAACTTTGACCTTCAGACTACCTGGTTTTCTTGATAGTGAATCAGTTTTGTTGGTACCAGAGGTTCTCATCATCAGATATGATTGTTCTTGACAGAGCAGAGCTTTGGTCCTGTATCAGAGGATCTTATATTCAGATGAGTATTTGTTCTTGATAGAGCAGGTTTATGATTAGGGATCTGAGGATCTCATCAGCAGATGTACGGTTGTTCTTGACAGAGCAGAGTTTTGGTTATCAGATGTTGTTCTTGACAGAGCAGAGTTTTGGTCCTGTATCAGAGGTCCTTATTATCAGATGTTTGTTCTTGACAGAGCAGATTTATGGTCCTATATGTGTGTGTTCTTGATAGAGCAGATTTGTGGTCCGATACCAGGGTTTTCTCCTTATCAGAGATAATGGTTGTTTCTGACAGAGCAGCATTATGGTTTTGTTGATACAAAATCTCCACAGCGCAGTTGCCTTGATCTCCTGCTGCATGATTGCATTTTATATTGCTTTGCATACCCATTTGCATTTCATTAACGTGTGTCTGTGTTGCAGGTACCGTTTTCCCTGATCTAGGATTTCTTGCCTCCTATTGTATTGTTATGGGTTCTCTGAGGAAGACCGTGGCTTACAAGCTCCCTGCCCCTGATGTGGTTCAGCTGACTGGTTTGATTGCTTTAGCAGATGATTCTGTGAGAGATGAGTTCAGAAAGTCGTACGGCAAACTGCTCAGTTTGGTTCGTAAACCCTCTGCGTTTGAGTTGAATGGGTTGCACGCTCTGCTGCAGTTCTACGATCCTCCGTTGAGATGCTTTACTTTCCAGGATTTTGTTCTCGCACCTACGTTAGAGGAATATGCTGATTTTTCAGGTGTGCCTATCAAGAGGCAGATGCCTTTTGTACATATGAATGTTGAGCCTGATCTGGCTAGTTTAGCTCCTTCACTTCATATGGATGCCTCCGAGTTGGTATTGTCTAATTGGAACAAGGTTCCTGGTTTCTCCTTGCAGTTCTTAGTGGGAAAGGCTCAGCAGTGCGCCAAAGACGGATGTTGGGTCGTGTTCAACGCCATTCTCGCTCTGTGCATATATGGCATCATTCTGTTCCCCAATATGCCCGACTTTGTGGACTTCGACGCCTTCCACATCTTTGCTTCAGGGAATCCAATCCCTACCTTGATAGGAGATGTCTACCATTCTATCCACTACAAAAACGAGAACAGAAGGGGAAAGAATGTCTCGTGCTGTGTGCCTTTGCTTTATAAATGGCTTGATAGTCATCTACACAAGAGGGGTCCCTTCGTTTCGTTTGCAGCCACATCTGAATGGTTCGAGCGTTTGATGAGTCTATCTGCAGAGGATATTGACTGGTTTGATAGAGATAGGTTGGGTACCGAGATTATCTTCAGCTGCAGCGGGTTTCTGAACGTGCCATTGATAGGCAGGAAAGGCTGCATAAACTATAATCCGTCTTTGCTGGTCCGACAGTTTGCTTACGCTTTGAGAGCTCCGCCGAAGGATGAAGAGGTGCAGGAATCTTTGTACCTCACTGGTCTTCTAGAGGGGGATCTGTTATCTAAGCTTCAATGCGCTTGGAATGGCATCAGTAAGAGGGGAAAACCATTGCTGGGAAGAAGTAATAATCAAGCCTACCCTCCGTACGTGACCTGGATCCGAGCCAGAGCAAATGCTATAGGGATGCCGTTTCTTCCTGCCAAGCCAGAAAGCCCTCCAATGATTGAAGAGCCCACTACCGTGCCCCTTCAGCAGCATAATCAGGTGTTAGCTGAGCGAGACGAATTGAAGAGAGCAAACGAAGAACTGGAGAAAGAATTGGCGCAGCTCAGAAGCGAGAGAAACTAAGTCGTTCATTCCTTCAAGAGGCAAACAGAGCTAGTGAACCAGCTAGGTACAAACTTGACTAAGCGAATAGCCGAGCGTGAGCGCATGGGTCAAGACTTCAAAGCTGTCAACGATGTACTAGCCACGAAGAAGCAGCACTTAGACGAAGCATATCAGAGGATATCCAAGTTCAACCAGCACTGGAAGGCCTCCCTAGCCACCAGGAAAGGGCGGGAGGATAAGCTGATGCAACAGATCTCCAAGCTGGAAGCCCAGGTGAAGGCTAGTGAGGAGAGGTTTGATGAAGAAACCGCTTGCAGATATGCCACCGAAGGCCAGCTCAACAGAGCTCTCGCTAACCTGAAGGAGCGCAATCTGACGTTTGAATCCAAGAAGCGGAAGCTAGAAGATTGTTTCGGCGAAGGAGCATGGGAAGATTCGGTCGAAGGTCTTCAGTACACCATTGTGCAGAGGGAGTTGCTCGTCGAAGGGTTACTCAATCTGCCTAATCATCCAGAAATGAAGGAGTTGTTAGAAGAGTATCGCGCCCGTGGCCGTGCTTGACTATTTGTATTCCTTTTGTTTGATCATTGTTGTATGCTGACCATCACCAGGCTTGTTGGTCGAGGTCATGCTATTGATTCAGTGACGTTATGTACTGCCTTGATGGGCTTTCTTCATATATATGAGATTGTTATTTCCATGACTGGACTCGAACTTCTTATTATCAGCACTGGCACTCAGGCACTAGGATCGGGGGAGACCTCCCTAACCCACAGACACACGTTTGCATTTGCATGAAGCATTCGCATAACGAGCACTTTGTCGTTTTTTCCTAACCCTTTTGTGTTTTGACAGGTCGTTTCAGGTTGTTCCAGGATTGATCAGAGACCTATCCACCGCTATCCGACCAGAGCAATCAAACCAGAATCATGGAGCAAGTGCAAACTGATGTTCAGGAACTCCACGAAAGAATGGATCGCTTCATGGAGCTCATGCAAGCGGTCGCCAATGGCCAGGATCAGCTCAGAACCTTGGTTCAGCCTCTGATTTCAAGGGTCGATAGCAATGGCGTACTCCATGGTGGGACCGTGCCTACTCCTCCACCAGTTGAAACTCCTCAGAATGGCGTCCCCGTGACCGGGGGGAATGGCAGTGCCAACGACAATGTGATAGCTAACATGGGACTCAATGGTAATACGACGGGTGTCGGTAATGGGAGTCTTGAAGCTAATGTCAATGTTGGGCTGGGCAACGGCAATGCAGGAGTTGGAAATCTGTTCGGGCCTCAGCCGTGGTTGGAAGATCGTCAAGACAATGTGTTCTCTCAGAGAGGTGCCGAAGGGGAGCTGACTGCTGAAGCACGTCTAAGGTTCAAGGCACTCGAGGATAAGATGAGAAATATCGAGAACCAGAACACCCTGGGTGTTGATATGTCCAAATTGGGACTGATTGCTGATTTCAAGGTGCCTCCCAAGTTCAAGGTACCTGACTTTGAAAAGTATAAGGGCACCACTTGCCCTCGCGTCCACCTGAGATCGTATTACAGGAAAATGTCAGCTCATTCTGAGGACGAGAAGTTGCTGATGCACTTCTTTCAAGACAGTTTGTCCGGGCCCTCCCTCGAATGGTACATGAGTCTGGAGCCTACCAGTGTGCGCACGTGGAAGGACCTTGCTGAAGCATTTGCGCACCACTACCAATATAACAACGACTTGGCCCCGAATCGAGTCCAGCTGCAGAATTTGTCGCAAAGGAACAACGAAGGGTTCAAGGAATACGCCTAGCGGTGGCTTGAGTTGGCAGCCAGGGTTCAGCCGCCGATGGTTGAACGTGAGCTCGTGCAGATGTTCGTAGCTACCTTCCCAGGGGTTTACTATGAGAAGTTAGTCAGCGGTATGTCCGGAACCTTCTCAGATCTCATTATCACGGGTGAGCACATTGAAAATGGGATCAAACTGGGGAAAATTCAAGGTGAGTCATCCTCAGCGGGAGGAGGCAAGAAACCTTATGCTGGCAAAAGACGGGAAGGAGAAACGAGCGCCGTGACCAACGCTCAAAGGAAGGGGAAAGGCCCTCACCAGCAGGTGGCCAGTATAACTATCCCGGCAGTCTCACCGCCACAACAGCAGCAGCAGCAGCAGCCGAATCAACAAGGGTACAGAAAGTATCAGAATCGGGCACCTCTGTCGAGCCGTCACCTCGAGACACCACCCATGTCGTACGCGCAATTATTGCAGACTTTGCTTCAGCTACAGTTGATCCAGAAGAGAACCCTGGCTCCCTTGACAGGGGCACCTCCACCAGGTTATGACGCGAATGCAACTTGTGAGTTTCACTCAGGGGCACCAGGCCACACAATAGAGAATTGCAAAGCCTTCAAGCATAAGGTGCAGGACATGGTGGACGCTAAGATCATCAACTTCTCCGATAATGTGCCAAATGTCACGAAGAACCCTATGCCGAATCATAGGGGAGGTGGAGTAAACGCCATTATCGAAGACGAGAGTTTGGATTTGTTGACTGACGTCAGAGATCTGAAGACGCCGCTTAGCTTCGTTAAAGCTAAGTTGATGAAAAGAGGTTTCTTTCCAGGTTGCGGAGAGCTATGTATGGGCTGTGCTACCTGTCCTGATGGATGTGAACAGTTGGTAGAAGGAATTCAAAGTCTGATGACTGAAGGGATTTTACAGTTTAGCCAGAGGGCCGAAAGCGGGTCAGGAGAGGTAGTGCTGAAGCAAGATGATGAGGTCGCCACCATCACCATCCCTCGCCAGACGATAACTATTTCTGCACCCAGACCGCCCACGATTACCATCACCAAAGCTGGGTCGATACCCTTCGAAAGCACCAATGTTGTCCCATGGCATTATGGGGCTGAAGTCTACTGCAACGGACAGAGGTTGGAGCTAGAACCGTTTGGGTCGTCTGTAGATAACCTTGCGGGAATCAGTGGTATCACTCGCAGCGGGAGAGTATTTGCACCACCTGAGGTCGTGGCGGACAAAGCAGACAGAGCTGATGCAACTGATAAGGGGAAAAGTAAAGTCGTTGAAGAGATCCCTCGCGGGGTAGAAAAAGACTTACTTGTTAAAGATGCCGAGGAATTTATGCGGTTGATTAAAAAGAGTGACTACAAGATTGTGGATCATCTCCATCAGACGCCCTCGAAGATTTCCATCTTGAATTTGTTGTTGTGTTCTGAAGCACACCGCAACGCGCTACTGAAGGTGTTGAACGCCGCGTATGTACCGCAGGAAATATCGGTAAACCAGCTGGACGAGGTCGTAGCCCACGTGAATGCTGGAAATGGGTTAGGGTTCACTGACCTAGAGCTGATGCTGAAAGGGAGGAATCACAATAGTGCCCTTCACATCTCGATAGAGTGTAGGGGAACGATTATGTCTCATGTGTTGGTAGACACAGAGTCGTCGCTCAATGTTCTTCCGAAGAAGGCATTGATGAAGTTAGATACTCGCGGAGTGATTTGCACACCCAGTGATCTGGTTGTGAAAGCGTTCGATGGAACCAAACGCCATGTTTTCGGGGAGGTGACCCTGCCAATCCAAGTCGGGCCAGAAACGTTCGACACAATCTTTTACATTATGGACATCATGCACGCCTACAGCTGTCTCTTAGGCCGGCCATGGATCCATGGTGCTGGAGCCGTAACCTCCACGTTGCACTAGAAACTCAAGTACGCTATCGGAGGTAGCATCGTGACCGTGTGTGGCGAGGAAGACATAATGGTGAGCCATTTGTCGTCCTTCAAGTATGTTGAGATGGATGGGGAAATCCATGAAACTCTATGCCAAGCGTTCGAAGCTGTTAAAGTAAAGGACGTAGCTCCTGTAGTCGTTGAAAAGCCAGAGATGACTCTCTCTTCGTTCAAGGAAGCCCGAGCTGTTGTTCAAGCCGGATCTACCCCAGGCTGGGGGCGACTTTTAGAGATACCTAACAAGCAAGACAAGTTTGGGTTGGGATATTCTCCTGGAGATGAAGCTTCCTCTTCTAGCAGTGCGTCGCGAGGTAAAGGGCCGATCCAGTTTACCAGTGGTGGGGTGATATTTGAAAGCATCAACGCAGTGTCTGAAGACAGCGGAGATAGCGACTGTGACCTCGACTCTTGGATCCAGCCAAGCAAGCCAGGCGAGGGCCTTACCAACTGGTCCATCAAGGATATCATCCAGATGACAAGCGAAGAGTAATGATTTACTTTTTTCCAATTGTAATACCCCAAATTTTACCCTTATATTTAGTCAGTCATTTCACATAGCATCTCATCTGTGCATCTGCTAACCACTATCAAGTCATGGAAGTGTTTGTTTTGCAGGATTGGTTCCAGGGGTATTTTGGTCATTTTACGTGGATTCCGCTAATTCTTTGAAGACGGGCTGTTACTAAGCTTTGAGGCATTTGAGACACTATTTCTGAGGCATGGTTCAATTATATCAAGGCATCATTACTGCTGGAAAATTGGTCAGAAACATATTTGAATGTGGGCCATCAGTTGCCCATGTTTCGTTCTAAGACCGTTTGAGCAGTTTTTTTGTGTTCATCAATAAAGCATTTCGGACATACAATAAGTGGGATTATTTTGAATTTATTTGGAGTTAATCAGGTTGCGGTTAAAATGGTCAAAGTATCATTCATAATACTGTCTAATACGGAAAGGGAAGTGAAAGCTTAATATTTGAGAATATCATTCGCGAATGTTTATACTTTACAATTAGGAAGTGAATTCAAATATTTGTGGATTTTTATTCATAAATATTTATAATCTACAACTAAGAAGTAAATATAAATAATTTCAAAATTTGGTATTCATAAGTACTTGAGATTTCAATTGAGAAAGAAATAAGTATTTGTGGAATTTTATTTCATAAGTATTTAATTTACAATTGAAAGGGAGGAATAATCTTTGAATTTCATTCATGAGTATTCATTTTTGTGTTTACAAGAAGTGTCATTTACACTGAACATCTACTCTAAAAAAAGGTCCTAAAGAATCCTAAGTGTTCTTCATGATGCTCCTTTGGTTTTCTCCGCAAATCTCCGATCAACCTGCACAACAAAGACAAAACAAACAGAAGCAGGAAAGGGTTAGAAGTTGTCTTCGACACTCTCAGAACAGCGTCATCACCGAGTGCCGGGAGTGGCACAACCGAAGCTACATCCTACCCCCGTTACCGATCCGCGCCATTAGCGTCAGATCAGGTAACATCTGTTCTTATCTAAGGGGCAACCGAGAGATGAAGAGTAAAATGAAATAGGGACTGAATAGTTTGCCGAAAGGGATCATATGCCAAAATTGGATTCGTTTTCAAAACCAAACAGAATGCCGTTCATCAAGTAAAACATGGTGACATTATCAAGTAAATTTCAAGATTGCTTCCAAACTGATACAAGGGTAAAACGGCACAGCCAATTCGGACTCAGACCCGGATGCCGGCAGGTCTGAATCTCTTTGTTTTCGAAGGTTTCCAACACCTGAAATTCCCCACAACAACATCAGTACAGAGTCATAACAGGATTTAAGACCAAAGTTGTTCAAGCTGCACTAAGCTTGAGCAGACAACTCAATCCATAAACATGAAACAGCTCAGGTGCATAAAAAAGAAAGAGTATCCAACAAAGATCAAAAAAGGCGGGCAGCATCAATTCAACGAACCAGTTCAGCAGAAACAAAAAAAACAGAAACAGGGCACGGTTCAGTAAACATCAAGATCCGGTTAAGATTCAAAGTTCAAATCATACCAGAAAGAGCAAGATAAGCTCACATAATCACATCAGCTCAGGGCAAGCCTCAATCAAAGGTGCAAGTCACAATGAAAAGCCAACAAAGCAGTTCATATCAGTGAAATCCCACGGCCAAACTGCCTCGAATCGCTATGAGCATGAGGGCTCAGTTCAGAACATCATTGCCCCAAGCTATAATGGAATCAATTGAGACAAACCATCTGCAAACAGAGGAGATACCAGAAAACTGAGTCCAATGGCGAATTAGACACCATAACTCATGAAACATCAGCACACGAAGGCTCCAACGCAGGTTCAGACAAGTATCATCACTACCATATGACCTCCCTCGGCAACATTCGATCCGACCGGGACTTTAGCACCTGTTCTGAAAGAAGAAAAGGAAAAGTAATGAGAACCGAGGCCAAACCATATCAGAACCATATCAGTTCATAAGCCCAGAAACCGTGACTCTGAACCAAATTCAAACAAGCAAAGAACACAGCAGAGAATATCAAAAGCAACTGTCAAAGGCAACCGCGGCATCATCAAATAGCATCCCTCAAAGGTTCAGACCCTAAAGTCATCATCACCGCATACCCTCCTCGGCAACTCTGACTCAACCAAAGCCTCAGCATTAGTTCACTGAAAAAAGAAGAGGAAAAGTTAGTTCGAAGTGAAAAAGCCAAAAGTCGTGAAGATCAAACCAGATATCAAAGAGTAAATCCGGAACCACATCCATGGATATCCAAAACGGATTTGAATCAACATCTGAAAAGGAAATCAATATTAGAAAGATATCCAAATGAAATCCATAATTCAATCAAGTCCGAAAAAGGAACGTGTTCTGAAAACCCAACAAAATCAAATCGTATCAGAAAAATCCAATCAATATCAAGTGAAATCTCAATCAAATCCAAATCTCAGGTTATCACAATAATAACGAGAATCATATTCAAGTCCAAAGGCCCAAAAGAGAGTCAAAGGAAAGATATAAAAGGGAACCACATCATCTCGTAAAAACCCTAGACGAAACGGCGGAGAGCACCAAAAAAAAGGGGTTGCGAAGAAGACGAATCGTGAAACCCTAGCGACCGCGAGATCGAAAGAAGAAGAGTTTTCGCCCAAAGCCATCACAAACAGCCATCGATCAAACCCAGCGAAAGAGGTCCGCCGGCGCCGTTCATTCAACGACGGGAAAACATCTGTTGAGGCTCAGTTCACCATCATCGCCTCCGCTTATCACCGATTGAGAACCCACCGTAAGCTTTCACTCCCTTATCATCATATTAACATGTTTTCCTGTTCTTTTAGTGTGGAGAAGAAGATATGAAGGAAAACATGGCGGAGACAAGAGAAAACGAGAAATGAAACGAGAGAACTGCGCCGTGAAGGATAATAGGGTTCATAAACCCTAATTTTGATTTTTGTTACTCACCAACCGGGTTGGGTCCGGAAGTGATTACCGGCCCAACCTCTTTTATTTTTCTTTTTTCATTTTTTAATTAGTTAGTTTGAATTTTAATAAAATTTTTTAATCAAATGTTAAAATTGTTTTCTTAAAAATAAATAAAATCAAAGAAAAACATTTTTTTCATATAATAAATAAAAACCTTTTTTTAAATAAATAACTTAAATTTTTTTTAATATATAAATTAAAACCTTTTTAAGATTAAATTTAAAATATTTTTTAAAGTTAACATTACTCTTTCTTTTATAAATTCAATTAAAATCTTTTTTCAAAACAACAAAAATCTCCAATATTGCGCTTTTGTTTCATGACTCGTCCAATTACCGTCCGACTTTGCCTACTAACGGGTGTTCATCTTTTGTAGCTCATGTTTACTACTATTGCGTTGTGTTTTTAAGTTTCATTATTATTGTAAATGCTTCTCATCTGTAACTCCGCGAATCCTAACAATCGCGCTTTAATTCCTGCCTTTAAATTTCTGCGTACATGGTTAAATTAGGACATTATTCTCTGTTTGCATGATTCAAGTCTCACACGTTCATCAATTATTCTGTCGCACTACACACATCCGAAGGTCAGGTCTAGCTTTTGGTCGCCGCGCCAATAGTCCTCAACTTCAAACCCTTTCACCTTACAAACCCTAATTTTCACAAATGCCTCGCCGCAGGCAAGATTATAATTTTACCCCTAGCATTAGGTCAAAGAGCCGCCGCGCTCATTTTAGGGTTTCACGTCGTGGAATCCCTAATTTAACCCTAATTACAACTTAACAATTCAACATAGAGATTTGGAGTTTCTACACTCCACGTAAGCGTGTCCTTAAGATGCGTTTATTCCCCTTGAGACCTTGACCACAGTCAAGAAGTCTCTAACCTCCCTTTTGAGGGGAACTACGATTACTCTGATTCCACTCCCGTAAGGATACGTAGGCACAAGATGCGATGTCTTGCCGAGTAAACTTAGAATTAACCCCTTAGGTCTCTTTTCTCACTTTTAATCCTTTGTACATATACCTTAAGCAAATAAATAAAGCAAATAGTAAACATTTGAACAAAAGGTTCCTGTAGAGTACTACAGAAGTTTAGGGTGCTAATACCTTCCCTAAATTTAACCAACCCCCGAACCCTAGATCTTTCCCCGCATTGTGTTTACGATGCAAAAATAGGTTTTCCCTCTTTTGACCTTTTCCTTCGGATAAATCAAAGAGCGGTTGTGAATTGAATTGCGATTCAAACTCATTAATAGTTTGTGATCCTATTTCCACCGCAACAGAAAATGGCGACTTCACTAGGGAAGACGTTTAACTTTTGAGGGTTATCCCTAATTTGTTCATATTTATTACTATCTGTTTTACTATTCACTTGCATGTATATTGTGCTCTGATTTGGGACTGTTCCTTGTGTTGTGAGATAAGTCCTACGCCCGGACTAGTGACATTATTATAGGATGGGGATATATTCGATGAGGCTTATAGGGAGTTGAATCCCGACTAAGTTGATTCGAGAATCACCGCTCAGTTGAGACCCTTTCGAAAATGGTTCGGTTGAACGAGCAATCGTGAAAACTTTTTCCATGGTCGATTGGAGTCTGTGATATTGAGGACCGTAGTACCTTAACACCACCTTGGCCTTATTTAGGACGTAGTGCGGGAGCTATGTGGGAGTAATCCTACAACGGTTGCTACGCGATACTACACTCAAAAGAAGTTCTCTTGAGAATATTATTAACCCCCGAGTCAATTGGAAGGTTGATAATATCCGAAAGATGGGCTGATGACTTTGGGCACTTTTTAGAACCTTGTTCGGCAGGTACAACTAACCTATAGTACACTCCTTTTGGGGACGGGTAGACCTTAACTCCACTCATGTCCTTTAACCTAGGACTTTGTGTATCCATGTGCATTGCATCCATAAAGCATCCCATTGCATTGTATTTCGTGGAATTCAAACATCATTTATATCGCGGGATACCATAAATAAAAAAAATAATAAAAACGAAAAGATTTCCTTGGTACCCCATGACATTCGTAAATGTTTGAATTCCATGAAATCTTCATCATAGCATCATATGTTTTTCTTGCATTACATGTGTCTTCCGTTTTCTCATGTTCGGTTCTCTCGCCTTCCAGTTTCGTCACCCTGAGTCCTCGGCACCAGTACAATACTAGAGCTCAAACTCGGAAAAGAATGGAGGATTAGACAAAGGAGATTGATCGCCTTAGCAACGAACTTGAAGACCTGCGAGGGGGTATGGGGCGTATGATGGAATTGTTACATGTCATGAACGCTAAGATGGATACCCAGCCCACTGTTGTTTCCGAGATTACCGGCATTACTGTGGACCCTCCACCAAATGTGACTGTAGCAAGGGACCCACCTTATGGTCTTGCTCCAGGTTTTGTGCCTCCTCAAGCCACTGTTCCGATTAATCAGCCTGTTCAGCAAGCCGTGCCTTTATTTTCTGAAGTTTCTAGGGGGGCTCCTATCTTTGCACCACCTGTTGTGCACACCCATGTGCAACCGTATTTCAATGAAGCCGTCTTTGATAATCTTGATGAGAATGTTGAAAGTTATGAGAAACATGACAAGCTTCGTGAGGAAGTAGACACTATCGTCCAGAGATTGAGAAAGGTAGAGGGTGATCAAATTTTTGGGGCTGCTGCAAGAGACGTTTGTTTGGTCTCAGGTTTGGTTATTCCCCCGAAGTTAAAAACTCTGAACTTCGATCGCTATGAAGGTGCCACTTGTCCTAAGAGTCATCTGATCATGTACTATCGCAAAATGGCTGCCCATGTTGAGAATGATAAATTGATGATTCATTGCTTCCAAGACAGTTTGAAGGGTGCTTCTTCCAAGTGGTACTTAACTTTGGACCAGTCTCGCATTAAGAGTTTCCAAGATTTATCTGACGCTTTCATCAAACATTACAAGTACAATATGGATCTGGCTCCTGATAGAAGACAGTTGCTGAGTATGTCACAAAAGAATTCTGAGTCATTCAAAGAGTACGCTCAAAGGTGGAGAGAGATTGCTTCGCAAGTAGAACCTCCTTTGACCGAGAAAGAGTTAGCTGATTGGTTTGTCGACACGGTTCGTCCAGAATTTTCCGAAAGGATGGTGGGTAGTGTGACTTCAAATTTCTCTGACATCGTTGCTGTGGGTGTCAAGATTGAATTGGGTATGAAAAGCGGTAAAATGACAAATACTCATGGTGTTTCAAAGGATCAGCCGAAGAAACCTTCGTACAGCTCTCAGAAGAAGAAAGAAGGTGAGACTAATGCTATATCCTCTGGTAGACGAAGATACCAAGTTTATCAATATCCGCAAGGTTATGCTCAACATCAAGAGTATCCGATTCAATATGCTCAACAACCCTATGTGGCAGCTGTTGCACCTTCTTTCAATCAACAGGTTCCTATGTATCAACCCATGCAACAATCTCCTGTTTATCTGCCTCCTAACTATCAACAAGCGCCCAACGCTCCCGCTCATCAACAGCCAAAGAGTCCAGCCCCTCGCCAGAATGTTCCGAACAAGAGACACTATAAACCTTGTCCGCCGATTCCAATGACTTTCACCGAGTTGTATCCCTCATTAGTCAAGCAAGGTCTAATCACTACTCGAGCTTTGGGTCCGCCTCCTAATCCTCTGCCCGCCAATTACAACGCTGCTGCTCATTGTTTATTTCATGAGGGTGCGCCTGGTCATGATCTGGAGAACTGTTATGCTCTCAAAAGTCTTGTCAGGGATCTGTTGGAAAAGAAGATTTTGTCATTTGAAGATCCTCAACCGAATGTTAAGAAGAACCCTTTTCCTAACCATGAAAGTGTTAATGCCATTAGTGCTGATTCTGAGGAAAGTTATGTCCTTGATGTTGTTCAGATTAAGACTCCTCTTAAGATATTCCATTCGAAACTGTTTGAAGCTGGTCTAGTAGATACATCCCACGTCGCATGCGCAAGTTGTGATGCCAGTATTAAGGGTTGTGTGTTGGTTCAGAATGATGTTCAGAGGTTGATTAATGAGGGTGTTTTACAAGTGACAAGCCAAGCCAAGAAGGATGAAGTCGCTGTGGTTGAGCCTGTCTTCCATCAGCCTGAATCAAAGGGTAAGGTACCAGTGTTTAATCTGTCAGGGGCAAGTTCTGCCAATCCCGTGTTCGATATACCAAAGTCGTCTATCCCTGAGACGAATCAGCCTAAGCCTATAATTATTCGAAAACCAAGTTCGTTTCCTTTCAGTGATCCTAAAGTTGTACCTTGGAAATATGACGTGACGATGATTGACAAGGAGTCTGGGAAGGTTATTCCAAATGAAGAGGTTAAGGACACTGTGACCAATATCGCAGAGGCAAGCAGGATGACTCGCAGTGGCCGTGTGTATACTCCCCGTTTCAATGAGGTTCCACCTAAGGAAACAACTATTATCCCAGTGCCTGTCAAAGACAAAGGTAAGGGAGCCGTTACGAATGATGAAGACGCTGAGTTTTTGAGGATCATCAAGAAAAGTGACTATAAAGTTATCGATCAACTTCATCAAACTCCTTCCAAGATTTCGATCTTATCTCTGTTGATGAGTTCACCCGCTCATAGGATGGCCTTGCAGAAAGTTTTGACTCAAGCCCACGTGGATCAAGATATCAGCACCAGTCGGTTCGATAGTGTGATTGCCAATTTGACCGCATGCAACACCCTTAGTTTCAGCAACGAAGAGTTACCAAAGAAGGGTCCGAATCACAATCGTGCTTTACATATATCAGTGAAATGTCAGGAGGACAATTTAGCGAGAGTGCTGGTGGACACCGGCTCTTCTTTAAATGTTCTACCCAAGAGGGTTCTTGATAAGTTGGTTTTCAAAGAGACTGTGTTGAAACCTACTCCCTTGATCGTCAAGGCTTTAGATGGTTCTCGCCGATCGGTAATGGGGGAGGTTGAACTTCCCATCCTGATTGGTTCGCATGTTTTTAATATCACGTTTCAAGTCATGGACATTAATCCCAACTACAGCTGCTTACTTGGAAGGCCATGGATCCATGCCGCTAGGGCACTAACCTCAACGTTGCATCAAAGGATGAAGTTTGTGATCGATGAAAAGTTAGTTATTATACACGGCGAGGAGGATCTGATGGTCAGTAACCTGTCTTCTTTCCGTTACATCGAGGCCGATGAGAATGCTTTGGAAATCTCCTTTCAAGCACTCGAGATCGCCAATGCTGTTCTATTAGAAGTCGAAGAGACAGTGGGCAAGGGTAATCCATCTTTTGCATCTCTGAAGAGTACCAAATCAACAATTGACAGGGGCATGCCGGAAGGTTGGGGAGAGGTAATTGATGTCAAGACCAAGACTGATCGCTGTGGGTTGGGTTACAAACCAACTCCGAATGGAGCCGCCACAACTGTTGAAGGGCGTCCGAAGGTTATCCAAGAGGTATTTGTCAGCGGAGGTTTCCAAGTCAATGCCGTCAGTAACTGTGAGGAAGATGAAGATCTGAGCGACCTGGTGTTTAAGGGTGATGCAGCTTTGAACAACTGGGAGGCCGTAGAGATCCCTGTTATTTTTCCATTGTCAAAGTAATTTTAACATTTTCATTTATAAAAAAAAAACCGTAGCTCTGCCCAAGGCTATAGAAACGTTTTTGTTGGGCCACCTTTCACTTTTAAAAGGATATTAATAAAGGCATTTTGTTCAGTTCCACTTTGGTTCATTTGCGTTTTTCGTTTCCACCTTTTAAAAATGAAGTTGGCAATCTTTTTTCAAAAAAAACAAAACAAAAAATAGCATTTCATTTCTTGTCTTACATATCTTCGAGCATTTTAATTAAGTAAGCCTTCCATCATGCAGAGACATCGCAAACCTTGTTGGATCCAATGACTTTATTGACACTCCTAACTGGGATGCACCCATCAATCAAGCTGAAGACGAGGGTGAAGAAGATTTTGAAGTACCCGCTGAACTGACAAAATTAATTGAGTACGAGTACACAGAGCTTCAACCGCATAAAGAGCAGATGGACTTAATTAATCTTAGTACAGATGAAAACAAGAAAGAGGTCAAGATTGGTGCAATGCTTGGGACAGAGGTTAAGCAGAGGCTGATTGAGTTGTTAAAAGAATATATCGATGTGTTTGCATGGTCGTATCAAGATATGCCTGGTCTAGACACAGATATTGTTGTTCACAAGTTGCCACTTAAGCCGAATTGTCCACCTATCAAACAAAAGCTCCGAAGAACGAGACCCGACATGGCTTTGAAGATTCGGGATGAGGTTAAAAAACAGTTGGATGCAGGTTTCTTGGCAGTTGCAAAATATCCAGATTGGGTTGCCAATATTGTGCCAGTGCCCAAGAAGGACGGTAAAGTTAGGATGTGTGTGGATTACAGGGATCTGAACAAAGCAAGTCCGAAAGATGACTTCCCTCTGCCACATATTGACACACTTGTAGACAATACAGCCAGTTTTGCGTTGTTCTCATTTATGGATGGTTTCTCTGGCTATAATCAGATCAAAATGGACCCCGATGATCGAGAGAAGACTACTTTCATTACTCCTTGGGGGACCTTTTGCTACAAAGTCATGCCCTTCGGTTTGAAGAACGCAGGGGCAACTTAGCAACGCGCTATGACAACTCTTTTTCATGATATGATGCACAAAGAGATCGAGGTGTATGTGGACGATATGATAGCCAAATCTCAGAGTGAAGAGGAACATCTAGACCATTTGGTGAAGTTGTTTGAACGACTCAGGAAATACCAGTTGAAGTTGAATCCTGCTAAATGTACCTTCGGTGTCAGATCTGGAAAATTGCTTGGTTTTATTGTTAGCCAACGAGGGATTGAGGTAGATCCTGACAAAGTCCGAGCCATTCAAGATATGCCCGCTCCGCAAACCGAGACACAAGTTAGAGGTTTTCTGGGGCGTTTGAATTACATTTCCAGGTTCATCTCCAACATGACCGCTACTTGTGAGCCGATATTCAAATTGCTTTGTAAGGGGCAGACGGTTGAGTGGAACCCTGATTGTCAGAAAGCGTTTGAGAAAATTAAGAGTTATTTGCAACACCCCCCTATTCTGATTCCTCCCGTACCCGGAAGACCGTTGTTTATGTACCTTACTGTTCTTGAGAAGTCTATGGGTTGTGTGCTCGGGCAACATGATGAGACTGGAAGAAAGGAACATGCGATTTATTATCTAAGCAAGAAGTTTACCGATTGTGAAAGCAGATACTCACCATTGGAGAAAACTTGTTGTGCGTTGGCATGGGCCGCTAGGCGCCTCCGGCAATACATGATCTGTCATACCACATTGTTGATTTCTAAAATGGATCCGATCAAGTATATTCTTGAAAAACCTGCTCAAACCGGGAGGCTAGCCCGTTGGCACATGTTGTTATCCGAATATGACATCCAGTATGTACCCCAGAAGGCAATTAAAGGTAGTATCTTATCGGATTATCTTGCAGATCAGCCAGTTGAAGATTATGAACCTCTTAAGTTTGATTTTCCTAATGAGGATATTTTGTTGATTAAGAGAGATTGTGAAGAACCAGATCCGAGTGAAGGTCCAGAACCAGGTCTTTGGTGGAGAATGATGTTTGATGGTTCCTCGAATTTCAATGGGCATGGTATAGGCGCCGTTTTGATGAACCCAAAAGGGGGGTTCACTCCGTTTACAGCAAGGTTAGACTTTGAGTGTACTAATAACGTCGCGGAGTATGAAGCATGTATTCTCGGCCTCGAAGCAGCAATTCACCTCCGAATCAAACTCCTTAAAGTAAGTGGTGACTCAGCCTTGGTGATCTACCAAGTACAAGGCAAATGGGAAACGAAGAATGAGAAGTTAATCCCTTACAAGGACTACATTGTCGAGCTGATTAAATATTTCGACAAGATAGAGTTCGAGCATGTTCCTAGATCTGAGAATCATGTTGCTGATGCTTTAGCCATGTTAGCATCCATGTGGAAAGTTAAATTCGTTAATGAAGCACCTCTCATTCATATTGAACGCAAAGTTGAGCCCGCTTATTGTCAAGTAGTTGAAGAGGATGAGATGGATGAAAAGCCTTGGTTTCATGACATCAAGAACTATCTAGTCAAGCAAGAGTATCCCGATGGTGCTACCGGTCTGGACAAGAAAACGTTGAGAAGACTGGCTTCTAAATTCTTTATCAGTAATGGTGTGTTATACAAAAGAAATTACGACATGGTTTTGCTCAGATGTGTTGATAAACGGGAAGCGGACATGTTGCTGCAAGAGATTCACGAGGGGACCTTCGGCACTCATGCCAATGGTTATGCTATGTCCAAGAAGATGTTAAGGGCTGGGTATTATTGGTTAACCATGGAAGCTGACTGCATCCAATACGCTAGGAAATGCCATAAGTGCCAAATTTACGCTGATAAAATGCATGTACCTCCATCGCCGTTGAATGTTTTGTCGTCACCATGGTCGTTCTCAATGTGGGGCATTGACATGATTGGGGCAATCGAGCCGAAGGCTTCTAATGGTCATCGTTTTATCCTTGTTGCTATTGATTATTTTACCAAGTGGGTAGAGGCTGTTTCCTACACCAACGTGACGAAGCAAGTGGTTGCCCGCTTCATCAGGAAAGAAATCATCTGCTGTTATGGAATTCCAAGTCGGATAATAACTGACAATGGCACCAATCTGAATAACAAGACTATGAAGGAGCTGTGTGACAGTTTCAAGATCACGCATCACAATTCCTCTCCATACCGTCCTAAGATGAATGGGGCCGTTGAAGCTGCGAATAAGAATATCAAGAAAATCCTGCAAAAGATGGTCGTGACTTACAAAGATTGACATGAGATGTTACCGTTTGCTTTGCATGGATACAGGACCTCAGTGTGAACTTCGACAGGGGCAACACCTTTCTCATTGGTGTATGGAATGGACGTCGTACTCCCCATCGAAGTAAAGATACCTTCTTTAAGGGTGTTGGTGGAAGCTGAACTTGAGGAAGCTGAATGGGTTCAAGACAGACTGGATCAGTTGAATCTCATTGACGAGAAACGCATGACAGCTATGTGCCATGGGCAATTATATCAGAAACGGATGAAAAGAGCATTTGATAAGAAGATTCGTATCCGTGAGTTCCGTCAAGGAGAGCTCGTACTCAAAAAGATCTTGCCAGTGCATAAAGATATGCGTGGAAAGTGGATGCCCAATTATGAAGGCCCATTTGTTGTAAAGACCGTTTTCTCCAGAGGATCTCTGATACTTACAACAATGGATGGTGAAGAGCTTGCACATCCCGTGAATTCTGATGCAGTCCGAAAATACTATGCCTAAAAACCCGCTAAGTTGAAAACCTGAAAAAGGCGACTTAGGCAAAAGTAAGGGTTAGAAAAAGTAATAATAATAAAAAGCTCGCTAAGTTGAAAACCCGAAAGGGCGACTTAGGCAAAAAAGAGCGTCCCGGTGGATTGAAAACCCGAAAGGGCGGTCCAGGCAAAAGTTAGGGACGAAGGCATTTCTTTGCATCAGAAAACACCGATCATCGCGGACACACTTTCCGCATGAGATCCATTTTCCAGTTCGTTCATCCTCGTCCAAAGCAAGATTCTGGATTAGTCTTAGTTATTAGTGTCAGTAGATGTCGTTGGATTCAATGTAACCTTTTCCCCTATTGCCAATTTCAAAGCATAATCATTTGTGGAGCTATGCCTTCAGCAAGCTGCCACCCTTTAATAAAAGATACCATTTCGTTACTTAAATTCCTTGGTGCATTACTCTTTGTTTCTATTGTTATGCAAAAGGCCATTTATTCTTAAAATTTTGAAAATGAAAGGTGTTGTGAAAATTTTTAAAACTGTTCTTCGAAAACGCAATCGAAAATATAAGAAGTTACTTTGACTAGTGGAAATTTCGGAAGGATCTCTTCACTCCTCGAAAAATCTCATTGTTGCAGAAACACTTTTAAACCATTGCTCTGACCCAGTCCCCAGCGAGACTATAAGCTGACAACTTTTTCTTGGGTAACTCGAAAGTGTCCCTCAGGTTTTCTTCTCCGCATGTGAAGACGTGATACTGTGCACCCAAGCAGATTACCTTCTCCCCAGAGAATTTAGAATTTTGAAACCAGATTTGGTTCTACCATTGATCTTTCTTACCCATGATTGACGTATTGGTTGCAGAGAATGCAGGGTATCTCCGTCGAGATGTTTATTTCATCTCTCGTCCCGTCTCTAGTCTGTTTCGTCAGCATACGCAGGGGCATAAGCATCACATGCCTACTTCATATACTCATTTCACATACTCGTTACATATTCATTTCACATACTCATTACATATTCATTTCACATACTCATTACATACTCATTTCATAACATCTTGCACATTAACATACATTCACATTAACATACGCAGTAACACATACGTTAGCATTCACAGGTTCATTGTGTTTCACCATCATTGGTTGTTACCGCCGAGTAACTGGGTTCGTCCATTCTCTCCAAATAGATTGTCAGCCCTAAGCATAAAATACATATGTGTTTCCAGTTTCCCCACAGAGCTCGATCCTCGTGGATGACGGTTACTTCAGCTATCTTTCCTCACCAGGATAAGATATTTACCCTTCGAGATCATTCCCTCGATGGAGTCTTGATTACCAGTCTTCTTTCTAGCTCGATCCTAGATTGAATCTCGGTCTTGTCGGTCGTCGAACCCAACCGGACGTGCGTTTATTTTGCACCGTCAAAAAAAATTTTTTCACCATACCCTGACAGATACGCGACTGTTCTCGCCTGAGAAGCTTATCACTGTACCCGGATGTGCATTTATTTTGCACTATCTTTCAAGAAAATCAATCACAATCCTTTACAGATACACGCCAGTTCACGCCTGGAAATCTATCAGTACATCTTATAGCATCGGTATGCAACTGTTCTCGCCTGAGAAGCCTATCGGTACAACACTTTACAATCCTACATCTTACAGCATCGGTATGCAACTGTTCTCGCCTGAGAAGCCTATCGATATAACAACCTTACACAACAAGATCAGCAACTGTTCTCACCAGAGAAGCTTATCACAACCATACACCACGGGATATGCAACAGTTCTCGCCAAGAGAAGCTTATCACAACATATCACAATCGATCAGCAACAGTTCTCGGTTAAGAAGCTTATCGTAACATTCTTCAGCAACGGTATGCAACAGTTCTCCGCCGAGAAGCTTATCATCATCTGTTATCACCTCTACAAGCAGTTCTTACATGAGGGGCTTATTATTGCCACTCTTGCAAATAAGCGACATTTCTCGCCTAAGAAGCTGATCCTATCTTCGTTATGACTCGCAGCAAATGGCCATCTCCATCGAGCAGTTGGGCTTCCATTTTCCTTGTCGTCTTGAAGTATGGGGAGGTTTGAGCGGAATCATATTCAGGAGAGCACGATCTTGAAGTATGAAGAAGTTTATTTACCCTTTAGTAAAAGAAGGAGCGGAATCATATTCAGGAGAGCACGATCTTGAAGTATGAAGAAGTTCATTTACCCTTTAGTAAAAGAAGAATCAGAATCGTATTCCAGGCGCCGACTTTAAATATGAGAAGATTTATATATCAGATAAGCAGCAGCCTCTTTATTTGAGTGTTTATCTGTTTTGGCATGTAAGTCCCTTCCAACGATAAGTGACAGTTCTCCCTCGAGAAGCTTATCAGGGCATTTCCACTTAAAGCCCATTTATTTTGGCATACAGCCGGTTTTTTACCCTGTATATCTGATATGGATTTCTGAAAAGTCCATTCGATCCCATCACGAAGGATAGTTTATAGAAGCTTGGATGTTATTCTTTGCTCAATGCTCCAGTATTCTGTAATCGATCTGGCGGTCGTGTAGGTCCAGTCTTATTGTTAGACATTCCCAAGTGGAGGCCATCTCATAAGCGCCATCACCATTAAGGGTCTTGTTCTAACCACTCAAAGTCTATTTATTTTGGCATACAGCCGGTTTTTTTACCCTGTATATTTGCTACGGAGTTCCGAAAGGCCCGTTTGATCCTGTCACGAGAGATAGTTTACAGAAGCTTGGATGTTATTCTTTGCTCAATGCTCCAGCATTCTGTGATCGATCTTGCAGTCGTACATGATCCAGTTTTACTTTTAGATTCCCCAGTGGAGGCCGTCTCATAGGTACCATCTCCATTTGAGAATCTCATTCCTTTTCTAAAAAAGACAATTGGTCGTGTTCACACCAGTTGACTATCATTTTAGAATTCCCCCAGTGTTGTACTACGTCCCAGCGCGTCGTTGTCCCAGCGTGTGCTCCTCGTAGCGTCTGTCCCTGCGTCGTATTCGTCAGCATTTTCGCAATTCATCATTCCAGCATACGCATCATATCATATTCATGGCATCGTCTGCATTAATCTGTTCTCACTTTGTCCATAGCATTGCATATCGCCACATATAAGGGAAAAATTTTCGGTTATCTATATTTAAATCCCTCCGCCATGATTCCTCGAGTCTCCGTCACTCAAATCATCTGGTGTAGCTATTTAAATAGGGGCAACTGTAATACCCCAAATTTTACCCTTATATTTAGTCAGTCATTTCGCATAGCATCTCATCTGTGCATCTGCTAACCACTATCAAGTCATGGAAGTGTTTGTTTTGCAGGATTGGTTCCAGGGGTATTTTGGTCATTTTACGTGGATTCCGCTAATTCTTTGAAGACGGGCTGTTACTAAGCTTTGAGGCATTTGAGACACTATTTCTGAGGCATGGTTCAATTATATCAAGGCGTCATTACTGCTGGAAAATTGGTCAGAAACATATTTGAATGTGGGCCATCAGTTGCCCATGTTTCGTTCTAAGACCGTTTGAGCAGTTTTTTTGTGTTCATCAATAAAGCATTTCGGACATACAATAAGTGGGATTATTTTGAATTTATTTGGAGTTAATCAGGTTGCGGTTAAAATGGTCAAAGTATCGTTCATAATACTGTCTAATACGGAAAGGGAAGTGAAAGCTTAATATTTGAGAATATCATTCGCGAATGTTTATACTTTACAATTAGGAAGTAAATTCAAATATTTGTGGATTTTTATTCATAAATATTTATAATCTACAACTAAGAAGTAAATATAAATAATTTCAAAATTTGGTATTCATAAGTACTTGAGATTTCAATTGAGAAAGAAATAAGTATTTGTGGAATTTTATTTCATAAGTATTTAATTTACAATTGAAAGGGAGGAATAATCTTTGAATTTCATTCATGAATATTCATTTTTGTGTTTACAAGAAGTGTCATTTACACTGAACATCTACTCTAAAAAAAGGTCCTAAAGAATCCTAAGTGTTCTTCATGATGCTCCTTTGGTTTTCTCCGCAAATCTCCGATCAACCTGCACAACAAAGACAAAACAAATAGAAGCAGGAAAGGGTTAGAAGTTGTCTTCGACACTCTCAGAACAGCGTTATCACCGAGTGTCGGGAGTGGCACAACCGAAGCTGCATCCTACCCCCGTTACCGATCCGCGCCATTAGCGTCAGATCAGGTAACATCTGTTCTTATCTAAGGGGCAACCGAGAGATGAAGAGTAAAATGAAATAGGGACTGAATAGTTTGCCGAAAGGGATCATATGGCGAAATTGGATTCGTTTTCAAAACCAAACAGAATGCCATTCATCAAGTAAAACATGGTGACATTATCAAGTAAATTTCAAGATTGCTTCCAAACTGATACAAGGGTAAAACGGCACAGCCAATTCGGGCTCAGACCCGGATGCCGGCAGGTCTGAATCTCTTTGTTTTCGAAGGTTTCCAACACCTAAAATTCCCCACAACAACATCAGTACAGAGTCATAACAGGATTTAAGACCAAAGTTGTTCAAGCTGCACTAAGCTTGAGCAGACAACTCAATCCATAAACATGAAACAGCTCAGGTGCATAAAAAAGAAAGAGTATCCAACAAAGATCAAAAAAGGCGGGCAGCATCAATTCAACGAACCAGTTCAGCAGAAACAAAAAAAACAGAAACAGGGCACGGTTCAGTAAACATCAAGATCCGGTTAAGATTCAAAGTTCAAATCATACCAGAAAGAGCAAGATAAGCTCACATAATCACATCAGCTCAGGGCAAGCCTCAATCAAAGGTGCAAGTCACAATGAAAAGCCAACAAAGCAGTTCATATCAGTGAAATCCCACGGCCAAACTGCCTCGAATCGCTATGAGCATGAGGGCTCAGTTCAGAACATCATTGCCCCAAGCTATAATGGAATCAATTGAGACAAACCATCTGCAAACAAAGGAGATACCAGAAAACTGATTCCAATGGCGAATTAGACACCATAACTCATGAAACATCAGCACACGAAGGCTCCAACGCAGGTTCAGACAAGTATCATCACTACCATATGACCTCCCTCGGCAACATTCGATCCGACCGGGACTTTAGCACCTGTTCTGAAAGAAGAAAAGGAAAAGTAATGAGAACCGAGGCCAAACCATATCAGAACCATATCAGTTCATAAGCCCAGAAACCGTGACTCTGAACCAAATTCAAACAAGCAAAGAACACAGCAGAGAATATCAAAAGCAACTGTCAAAGGCAACCGCGGCATCATCGAATAGCATCCCTCAAAGGTTCAGACCCTAAAGTCATCATCACTGCATACCCTCCTCGGCAACTCTGACTCAACCAAAGCCTCAGCATTAGTTCACTGAAAAAAGAAGAGGAAAAGTTAGTTCGAAGTGAAAAATCCAAAAGTCGTGAAGATCAAACCAGATATCAAAGAGTAAATCTGGAACCACATCCATGGATATCCAAAACGGATTTGAATCAACATCTGAAAAGGAAATCAATATTAGAAAGATATCCAAATGAAATCCATAATTCAATCAAGTCCGAAAAAGGAACGTGTTCTGAAAACCCAACAAAATCAAATCGTATCAGAAAAATCCAATCAATATCAAGTGAAATCTCAATCAAATCCAAATCTCAGGTTATCACAATAATAACGAGAATCAGATTCAAGTCCAAAGGCCCAAAAGAGAGTCAAAGGAAAGATATAAAAGGGAACCACATCACCTCGTAAAAACCCTAGACGAAACGGCGGAGAGCACCAAAAAAAAGGGGTTGCGAAGAAGACGAATCGTGAAACCCTAGCGACCGCGAGATCGAAAGAAGAAGAGTTTTCGCCCAAAGCCATCACAAACAGCCATCGATCAAACCCAGCGAAAGAGGTCCGCTGGCGCCGTTCATTCAACGACGGGCAAACATCTGTTGAGGCTCAGTTCACCATCATCGCCTCCGCTTATCACCGATTGAGAACCCACCGTAAGCTTTCACTCCCTTATCAGCATATTAACATGTTTTTCTGTTCTTTTAGTGTGGAGAAGAAGATATGAAGGAAAACATGGCGGAGACAAGAGAAAACGAGAAATGAAACGAGAGAACTGCGCCGTGAAGGATAATAGGGTTCACAAACCCTAATTTTGATTTTTGTTACTCACCAACCGGGTTGGGTCCGGAAGTGATTACCGACCCAACCTCTTTTATTTTTCTTTTTTCATTTTTTAATTAGTTAGTTTGAATTTTAATAAAATTTTTTAATCAAATGTTAAAATTGTTTTCTTAAAAATAAATAAAATCAAAGAAAAACATTTTTTTCATATAATAAATAAAAAACCTTTTTTTAAATAAATAACTTAAATTTTTTTTAATATATAAATTAAAACCTTTTTAAGATTAAATTTAAAATATTTTTTAAAGTTAACATTACTCTTTCTCTTATAAATTCAATTAAAATCTTTTTTCAAAACAACAAAAATCTCCAATATTGCGCTTTTGTTTCATGACTCGTCCAATTACCGTTCGACTTTGCCTACTAACGGGTGTTCATCTTTTGCAGCTCATGTTTACTACTATTGCGTTGTGTTTTTAAGTTTCATTATTATTGTAAATGCTTCTCATCTGTAACTCCGCGAATCCTAACAATCGCGCTTTAATTCCTGCCTTTAAATTTCTGCGTGCATGGTTAAATTAGGACATTATTCTCTGTTTGCATGATTCAAGTCTCACACGTTCATCAATTATTCTGTCGCACTACACACATCCGAAGGTCAGGTCTAGCTTTTAGTCGCTGCGCCAATAGTCCTCAACTTTAAACCCTTTCACCTTACAAACCCTAATTTTCACAAATGCCTCGCCGCAGGCAAGATTACAATTTTACCCCTAGCATTAGGTCAAAGAGCCGCCGCGCTCATTTTAGGGTTTCCCGCCGTGGAATCCCTAATTTAACCCTAATTACAACTTAACAATTCAACATAGAGATTTGGAGTTTCTACACTCCACGTAAGCGTGTCCTTAAGATGCGTTTATTCCCCTTGAGACCTTGACCACAGTCAAGAAGTCTCTAACCTCGCTTTTGAGGGGAACTACGATTACTCTGATTCCACTCCCGTAAGGATACGTAGGCACAAGATGCGATGTCTTGCCGAGTAAACTTAGAATTAACCCCTTAGGTCTCTTTTCTCACTTTTAATCCTTTGTACATATACCTTAAGCAAATAAATAAAGCAAATAGTAAACATTTGAACAAAAGGTTCCTGTAGAGTACTACAGAAGTTTAGGGTGCTAATACCTTCCCTAAATTTAACCAACCCCCGAACCCTAGATCTTTCCCCACATTGTGTTTACGATGCAAAAATAGGTTTTCCCTCTTTTGACCTTTTCCTTCGGATAAATCAAAGAGCGGTTGTGAATTGAATTGCGATTCAAACTCATTAATAGTTTGTGATCCTATTTCCACCGCAACACCAATCATTATACAACCCTATGTCCCACCCGGGGCATAGCAGTTTTATTGTCAGGGCCTTGTTGGATTATGTACATGCATTTTGTTAATAAATCAAAAGGCGTTTTTCTTCGTATTCAAATATTGTGATCTCTGTTATTCATATTTTATATTTGTTTTGAAAAACAGTAAAATGGCAATGAGGTTTGTGCTAACCTACATATCCTTGTTTTAAGCTTAACCCTTGTTATTGCAGGATCCACATAACAGATGACATCGACTCTGGACCTTCTACGACTCACTTCGACTTCGATTTCCCGATCTATCAAGCCGAAGAAGAGATTGATGAAGACGAAGACCTTCCTGAAGAGTTGGCCCGCTTGTTGAAACAAGAAGAGAAAGTGATTCTGCCTCATGAAGAGGAGATCGAGATCGTGAATCTGGGTTCTAAAGAACTGGTCAGGAACGTCAGGATAGGGGCTGCATTGCAGAGTGATGTCAAGCAGAGATTGGTCGAGATGCTAAGAGAGTATAGAGACGTCTTTGCTTGGTCATACGAAGATATGCCCGGACTTGACACTGACATCGTGGTCCACCACTTGCCGCTGCGAGAAGATTGTCCTCTCGTTAAGCAGAAGCTTAGGAGGACGCGACCAGATATGGCCGTTAAGATCAAAGAAGAAGTGCAAAAACAGCTTGATGCTGGCTTCTTAGCGGCCACTACCTACCCTCCGTGGGTCGCCAACATAGTGCCTGTACCGAAGAAGGACGGTAAGGTACGAATGTGCGTCGATTATCGGGATTTGAATAGGGCGAGCCCTAAAGATGATTTCCCGCTGCCTCATATTGATGTGTTGGTCGATAATACAGCCCAGTTCTCCGTGTTTTCGTTCGTGGATGGCTTCTCTGGTTACAATCAGATCAAGATGGTGCCGGAGGACATGGAGAAAACGACGTTTATCACTCCTTGGGGAACGTTTTGCTACAAGGTAATGCCTTTCGGTCTGAAGAACGCAGGGGCCACTTACCAACGAGCAATGGTTACTTTGTTTCATGACATGATTCATCATGAGATTGAAGTCTATGTTGATGACATGATTGCGAAGTCCCAAATGGAGGAGGGACATCTGGTCAATTTGCTGAAGCTTTTTGAGAGGCTTAGGAAGTTCAGGTTGAGGCTGAATCCTAACAAATGTACTTTCGGAGTACGGTCCGGAAAGTTACTGGGGTTTATCGTGAGCGAAAGAGGCATCGAGGTTGATCCTACGAAGATAAAAGCGATACAAGAAATGCCAGTGCCGAAAACAGAAAAAGAAGTTTGTGGTTTCCTGGGCAGAATAAACTACATTGCAAGGTTTATTTCTCAGCTCACAGCCACGTGTGAACCGATGTTCAAACTGTTAAAGAAAGATCAGGCGATTACCTGGAATGAGGATTGCCAGAAGGCATTCGATAAGATAAAGCAGTATCTACAGGAACCTCCAATCTTGATACCCCCAGTGGCTGGACGGCCACTAATCATGTACTTGACAGTTCTTGAGAATAGTATGGGGTGTGTTCTCGGTCAGCACGACGAGACGGGCAGAAAGGAGCATGCCATTTACTACTTGAGTAAAAAGTTCACTGACTGTGAATCTCGTTACTCGATGCTGGAGAAGACGTGTTGTGCACTAGCCTGGGCTGCCAAACGTTTACGATAGTACATGCTCAATCACACAACCATGCTAATTTCGAAGATGGATCCGATCAAGTACGTCTTCGAGAAGCAAGCGCTTTCGGGCAGGATTGCCAGATGGCAAATGGTGTTGACGGAATATGATATTCAGTACGTTTCCCAGAAGGCCATTAAGGGAAGCGTATTGTCTGAATACCTGGCCGAACAGCCGATCGAGGATTATCAGCCGATGAAATTTGAATTCCCTGATGAGGATATCATGTTTCTTAAAGCGAAAGATTGCGATGAGCCGTTGCACGACGAGGGGCCAGATAGGAAATCCCAGTGGAAATTGATATTTGACGGGGCGGTTAATTCTCATGGAAGTGGCATTGGGGCGATCATCACGACTCCCCACGGATCCCATATCCCGTTTACTGCGAGACTGACTTTTCCGGTCACCAATAATGAAGCGGAGTACGAAGCATGCATCATGGGTCTAGAAGAAGCAATTGATTTGAGAATCAAGAACCTAGACGTGTATGGTGACTCGGCGCTTGTGATCAACCAGATTAAAGGGGAGTGGGAGACTCGTCAATCGAATTTGGTGCCGTACATGAACTATGCCAGAAGGCTGCTTCCGTTCTTTGATCGAGTGGAACTCTATCATGTGCCCAGAGCTGAAAACCAGATGGCTGATGCCTTAGCCATCTTGGCTTCAATGTATAAAGTCAATTTTTGGAATGAAGCTCCAAGAATTGTCCTTTCTCGTCTTGATAGACCTGCATTCGTCTTTGCAATCGAGGAAGCCGCCAACGGCAAGCCATGGTTCCATGACATCCAGACTTTCCTTACGACTAAGGAGTATCCCGCGGGTGCGTCAACCAAGGATAAGAAGACTCTGAGGAGGTTGTCTGGAAATTTTTATCTCAATCCTGATGGAGTTTTGTATAAGAGAAACCACGATCTCGTGCTACACAGATGTGTAGATGAGAAAGAGGCGAGTATGCTCATGGAAGAAGTCCATGAAGGCACATTTGGTGCGCACACCGGCGAACATGCCATGACAAGAAAGATCCTGAGAGCAGGATACTACTGGCTGACGATGGAATCAGATTGCTTTAAATTCGCGAAGAGATGTCAAAAATGCCAGATTTATGCTGATAAAGTTCATGTGCCGCCGTGCCCGTTAAATGTCATGTCCTCCCCGTGGCCGTTCTCCATGTGGGGCATCGACATGATAGGCAAGATCGAGCCCACTGCATCTAACGGTCATCGCTTCATTCTAGTAGCTATCGACTACTTCACCAAGTGGGTGGAGGCAGCCTCATATGCTAATGTGACCAAGCAGGTAGTGGCTAAATTCATAAAGAGGGACATCATCTGTCGATACGGAGTTCCCGAACGGATTATTACTGACAATGGTTCGAACCTGAATAACAAGATGATGAAGGAGCTGTGCCAGAGTTTCAAGATTGAACACCACAACTCATCTCCTTACCGGCCGAAGATGAATGGCGCCGTTGAAGCGGCCAATAAGAACATTAAGAAGATTGTTTAGAAGATGGTTGTGACCTACAAAGATTGGAACGAGATGCTGCCATTCGCACTGCACGATTATCGTACAACGGTACGTACGTCGACCGTGGCAACTCCTTTCTCCTTGGTGTATGGTATGGAAGCTGTCCTACCGTTAGAAGTAGAGATCCCTTCTTTGCGAGTTTTGGTTGATGTGAAGCTAGACGATGCAGAATGTATTAAGAACCGATTGAACCAACTCAGCCTGACGGACGAGAAGAGGTTAGCATCGATTGCACATGGTCGTCTGTACCAAAGCCGAATGAAGAAAGCTTATGATAAGAAGGTGCGTCCTAGAAGCTTTCAGACGGGTGATCTCGTCCTGAAGAAGATTCTTCCTCCACACTCCGATCACCGGGGCAAGTGGACTCCTAATTATGAAGGTCCGTACATCGTCAGCAAGGTCTTCTCGGGAGGAGCTTTGTTGTTATACACGATGGACGGTGAAGATTTTGCATCCCCGGTGAACGCGGACGCAGTTAAAAAATACTTTGCTTAAAAATGACCCGCTGGAAGTAAAAAGAAGAGTCCAGGAAAAAATGGGGTATCCGGGCGAACCATAAAAAAGGAAAAAGGTTCGGGCAAAAATTAGGGATATAAATTGAAAAAATGTACACCCGCAAAGTCGAAAACCCGGATGGGCGAATTTGGCAAAAAAGGGTATCCCGGTGAACTGAAAACCCGCAAAGGGCGGTTCACGCAAAAGTTAGGGATTTGAAAAAGCAAATGACTGCGTTCCGCGCGTGGACTGTATTTGTTTCGTGGTTTGGAAGACCTGAGGGCCGTTCATCTGAATCAATCTCTTCTGAAGCTGAAGCGTCGGAGAAGTATCGAAGCCGAGTGGGTCATAGAGGGATCAACTCATGGTGTTCGTCTACGCCTCGTTACCGACATTTGTATATACTGATGTATATTTATGTTTTATTTTTGCGCGACTTCCTTATTCCAGGAGCTTGCATCTGTTGTAAAACATTTTTACCCATTCAGGGGTTCGTTATCAATAAAATGTATACTATTCAGCAATTCTGTTTGTCTGTTTAGCATTTATCTGTTTTGTTTGCGAAAAAGAACGCCGATGTTTTTGACAAAATGCGCATACATAAACTTACTGGCCTAGGCCACTGATTGTTGAAACAACGAATTACTCGAACATTGTCGCAAGATGATAACCTTGATAGGCCCCTTTGAGAAGGGTATCTTGTCTGTTTGTTTGTGTTGTTACAGGTGTAGCAGGCAGCACGCCGTATGTTTTCCCCAAGCAGGATGACTCCTCCTTCTCCAGCAAGTTCAGCAGTCTCTCCCCGCAGAGTCTGAACGTGAGATCGTAAGCATCGATATGTCTCCCCATGCAGAGAAGATTCTCTCCCCAATAAGATGCACCCTGAAGGAACGACATCTCCCCAGCTGAGTCAGGCGCCGAAGCGTGTGTTCATCCCCCAGCATCGGGTCACAAGTGCAGCTCTTGCAGGAGACTATTCACTGAAGTGTGCAGCAATTGATGGTTCCATACTGAAGTCCCCAGCGGAATTGAGATTCCCCGCAGAGTCGTACTCTCCCCTGTAAGCAGGATGATTCCTTCTTCTCCAGCCGAGTTTGCAGATCACCAAGAGAGCCGAGTCCTTGGAAGCAGTTGGGACCATGATTGGTTTTCCCCATTAGAGTATTGAATAGCTGATGCTGTGTTTCCCCACCGGAGTTGTTGTCTCCAGGAAGGTTAGCCGTGAAGGCCGTGCAGTTAATCTCCGCGATTGACATCGCTTTCCTCAGCAGGTCCAGATTCTCGTAGAGCTTCATTCCCCAGCAGCAGTCGACTGAAGTTCACTTCCCCACGCAGAGTCCGATTGAGATTAACGTGACCTTTTCTCCACCTGAGTGGTTTTTTCTCCTTGACAGGAGGATTCTCCCTTCAGCATTTATTTTGCTGATGGGATCGCAGCATTTTGCATGATTGCATAGCATCTATCATAAACGCGTAGTATTTCCACCGTGTGGAGCATTGCGCCATTGTCAAAGCATATACATATGAAACATGAGCTAGGTCGTTACCGTTCTTGTTTTGCAGGTGTTCCTCCGCAGAGTCGTTCGCTCAAGATGATTCTTGAATTCTCCAGCAAAGTCGTTTGCTTAAGATGATTCTTAAAATCCCCAGTGAAGTCGAAAGAATTGGTTGCTCAAGTTGATTCTTAGAGTCCCCGGCAGAGTGTTTGCTCAGGATGATTCCTGAAACCCCAGCAGAGTTGACTCACCCAGAATGATTTCCGGATCCCGAAGCAGAGTTACTTGATAGTTCGCCAGAATCCCCAGCGGAGATGCGTCATCCCCAACAAGTTTTTGAACAGCGAAGTTGAAACTTCCATTGAAGACTTGATAATTGAAGTCCAACCGTGTTAACGAAGCAGTTCTCTCAGCTGATGCGGAAGGCCTGACGGCAGAAGTTTGGGTATCCCCAATTGGTTCATGATTGACCGAGAATTTTATTCCCGACTTACTGATGAAGTCCGGCTGAGGCCCGAAAGTTTTCTTTGAATGCCCGACGACAGGATTGACTGGATTGGTGACCTGATGAGTCCCGAGAATCTCGATGCCTGACGGCGTGATCGACCATGTATCACCGGTTACCGTGTGACCAATTCCCCAACTAGTTGTCGTGCAGCTAATATTTCAGTTTCCGAAGATTTGTTCCCATCAGAGTACCGTGTACTTGTGCAGTTGGAAAATTTCCGGGTTTGTCGGTATTCAACCGTCTCGCACCTTGATTGGTTGAGAGCCGTTCGCTTCTCACCCAGTCAGGTTCAAGCCGTTTGAATAGGGGCAGCTGTTGCACCCCAAAATTTGACCAACTTTTCTTTACCTAGCTTATGTTTCACATTAGCATTATGATTTGCATTTCATTGACATGTATGCAGGAGATCAAGGGGTATGATTACCAACCAAGAGCTACACAAGAGTTTGAAGCTAGCTAAGAATGCTATTCAAGTGTTCAAGGGTAGATATCCTTGTCAGAGAAGTCAAAAGATCCTCAGAGAGAGTGGTTGAAACCAAAGTTGTGTGCCTCCTAACTTGAGAGTTGTGGGAGCTCCTCAGATGATTCTGAAGCCAAGAATGTGGACTTGAAGCCTTGAGAGAGCTTATGAGATGTCTTGAAAGTCATCATAAAGCCTAGACAGGTCATTGTACAAGATTAAGAAGACCCAGCCATGAGTGGTGTACTTAGGGTTTGACTGGGTCAACCCTAGGTCAACTGATGATTTGAACAAGGTTGAGACCTAATACAAGGTCCATGTGATCATGGATTGACACATTGAGATGTTATAAGGATGATTCCAAGGTTAACTCATCATGATTGAAGAGTTTGAGAAGTTTCAAGCTAGGGTTTCTAAGGGTTGACAGTGTAAAATCCCCTAGTTTGACCCCTATCTTCAAGGAAGTTTAGCTCAAGATGTGATTGTCATATCACCTTACCCCCAACATGAATGTTGTAGAGCTTGATCTTAGCTTTAATTTGAGTACTAGAAGTCCTTGATAGGATTTGTAGAGCTCAAGTTATGACTTTGACAAGTCACAGGTCATCTGAGGTATGTGAATTTGGGGCCTTGAAAGTTACCCAACTTGCATCAAACCTTTGCCCTAGAAGGATAATTCCAATGGACTTTTGGTAAACATGAATGTTGTTCCTTATCCTCTTAGCTTTCTATATAGTACTAGAAGTCCTTGATAGGATTTGTAGAACTCAAATTATGGCTTTGACAAGTCAAGGCATTTTGGTCATTTGGAGATTACAGGTCATTTCAAGCATAAGGCCATAACTCCTATTTCCAAGCTTCAAATGGAAAAATCTTCAACATCAAAATTGTTCAAAATGATGTTTTAAGGCTAGTAAGAAGGTCATGAGATGTTGGAAAGGCTTATAGCTCAAAGTTTCAAAAATGACCTAAAATGAAGGCATAAGTTAAATAAACCAAAGTTGGAAATTGATATTTTCAACCTACACATCCAAACCATGGCATGTAATATATCATTTTGACTATAGAAAACATTTTAAAAACAATGGTTTAGCCACATTTTGGATTTGAGGTACAAATTATGGACTTGCTTTGAAAAGCACTTGCTTGCATATTAAGTAACATGTGCATAACTTAAAATCAAGGCATGAGCAAGGGTTTGTGCAAGCTAAACACCTATAATATGTCACTAGGGGAGAAATTAAGAGTGAATGGGATGAATTTCAAGCTGCAAACAGAATTGAGCATGTCATGATAAGTGATTCAAAATCTCATGACATGAGAAGTGGAAAATCTCATTAGAAGGATCTAGAGGGATCTAGATCATCCAAACTTCATCTATATATTGAGTAGAATGGATCCATGGCAGAGGTTGGTGATCATTGAAGGAATGAGCTTAGTTTGAGATTGAGTTTTCGTAGCTTGCAAGTGCAATCGGTTTCACCAAATTCCTCCATTTCCTTCCATTTTCTTGATTGATTCTTCTTCCATGAGTATCAAGGATTGATTCCAGATCATTTCTAAGGAGAATTGGTGGCTAGATCGTGTGGGAGCAAGTGGTTTTCAGCACCTGCAACTCATCATCGTGTTTCAAGATTAAAGCACTTTCCATTGAATCTTTTGCATACAGAAGCAAGGAGGAGGTTCAGTGATCGTGTCCAGAAGATTTGAGGGCTTGAAGTGAAGATTTGGTGCATCTGTTATTCAAGAATTTCCAGGTTGGTGACCTTCTTCCTATAGCATGATTTAGGTAGAATTAGGTTGAATTAAGGTGCTAGATTAGTTGTAGAATGGCATAGGATGGATTTCAGATGGTTAATTGATGAATTAGAGACAAATTAAGTGAATCACCATTTTCGGTTGAGATTGGGAGATGATGATTCTTGGGGTTTCAGAAGAAACTAATGGCATGGTTGCATTAGTGGCAAGATTTGGAATGAGTTTCATGTTTTGACCTCTTGGATTGGAGGCCTCTAGGAAGAACTAGGGTTGAAGGGGACGATCGGAGCTCCACCGGCGGTGGCAGGAGCTGGGCGCGAAACTCAGGCGTTTGAAATGGAGAAGATGAAGTTCTCACCATTGGATCTTTGTCTGACCATTGACTGTGAGAAGATCCAAGGGCCACGTTTTAATTCTGATTTGTGAAGGATTTCTGACGAAACGATGCGTTTCATTTATTCAGGCATTTGGGCTTAGTGATTTAAGTGTTATCCACACCCCCCAACGAGCCCAACCCAGATTTTGAACTGAAAATGACTGCTATTTGCACCGCGCGCTTCATTATTTTTATTTGATTTTCATTAAATTTCCATTTAATTCATGTTTTTTGTAAAATTCATAATAACTTGAATATTAATCCAATTAAACCCATTCTTTTTGCATATTACTCATGCTTGAGCCTATTATTTTTTAGAGAAAAAATATTTTCATTTCATATAATTTCTGATTTAATTGGAATTTTTCATTTTAATTGATATTAAAATGATTATGTTTGATGCATATTTTTGTGGAATTTTGTTTGATCTCATGGTGATGATTTTAAGCCTAATTTTTTGTGTGTGATTAGGTTAGAAATGTATGTTCCCATAGAACTTTTCTCACATTTTTGTGATGAAAATAGGTATGCTTTCTAGATTGATATTTAGATGCTTCCTTTTTAGGGTTTTAGGTTGATGCCTCAGAATGTAGGATTTAGTTCTAGGTCCAATTTGATGGTTTGATATTTGAAACTAATGAGATAGAGTCATGATTGACCTAGGTTCCCATAGTAATTTTTGTAAGATTTTACAATTGATCTTAGTATTTTAGTTAGGACTAACTTTAGTACTAGGTTTTAGGTGATCCTAAATTACTAATTCAACTAGCTTAACTCATTTAGTTCCCTTAGATTAGGGTTTGTGCTTGGTTTTCCTTTGATTGAGATTGAATACAAGTTGAGGACAAGAGGAGGATGCTTGAAGTTGCTTGAAGTTGCTTGGAGCTTTGGATTTGTTGGTGCCTGAAAGTGTCTGATGAAGATTAGGAGATAGGACATAGAGAGAGCCTTGTATTTAGAATTATTTCTTTCTCAAACATGGAAAGCATCTTGTGCTCCCATTCCTCCCAATGACTAAAAGTCCTTCTCAGATATTCACATCCCTCCTTTGGAAGGATGAGTGGCTTTATCTGGGAAGTAGAACTTTTAGGGAACCAGTCTCTCATAATGATGAACCCTTACAGGCTTCCTTTGGTTGTCAGTAAGTTGTTCATCATTTCCTCTCACTCTGTTAAATCAATTATCTTCTGGTTTGAGTATCTTGGAAGATATTGGGCTTGGGTTTGAAGATGAAGACTTCATTGAAGAGTGTGGAAGAGGATGATTCCTTGAGCAGTGCCATTGCAGTTGAAGCTTGAAGAGCAAAAAGGCCAAGTTGATACTTGAAGATCCAATGGAGATTGAATGAAGAGCTGAGGCTTAAAGAGTTGAAGGATGAAGTTGACACTTCTAGGTGGTTGAAGATTACTCTGAGAAGCTGAAGCTTGTAGATGAAGAGGACCAAGTTGATATTGGTAAAGAAGAGAGAGCTGGAAGCTTGAGAACAAGTTGACACTTGTGAAGAAGATCCAAGTGAGATTGAGTGAAGAGCTGAGGCTTGAGAATAAAGGATAAGTTGATACTTATGTTGATACATTGAGAGCCTGAAGGAGTCAAGTTGATACTTGCAGTTAGGAGTGAAGCCTTAAGGTGGAATTGACTGGAGAGCTGAGGCTTAGAGAAGAATGAAGATAAGTTGAAACTTATGTTTGATGGATTGAAACCCTGGAAGCAAGTTGATACTTGGCATGAAGGGTGGGTGAAGTCTGAAGACTGGATTGCTGTCAGAAGAGCTGAAGCTTGGAGTTGAAAGCAGGAAGAGCTGTTGATCTGCTTTCCTGTCTGTTTTCTTTTCTGTATTGCTGATGTGCCTTGTTTGACTTGCTTGATGCATTAGAATAAGTTCATGACTAGACTAACTTTAATCTAAGAGCATGATTGCACTAGAGGTTGAGTTGCTCCCTCTGCTTGTATTGTTACTGTATGGCTTTGCTTGCGGGTATTCGGTAGAGCCCTGCTCCCTTGCCCATGTGGTTTATTTTGCTTGATAGCATGTTTTACTGTTACTGTATGATTGCAGTTTACTATGTTGCTTGATAGCATGTTGTTATTTCCTCAGTATGATTACTGTTTTTCATATCTGGCTTGAGGTTGAGATGAGCTTGTGGAGGCTGACACCCCACACACATTTCCTTCCTCACTTGCATTGCATGCATTTTACAGTCGTTTACTGTTTATTGTTTAAGCAATGCTTTATCTGTTTCTGTTTATCGTTGACATGATACCCTAGGAATCTCACTTCCTTTGATAAGGAATTGATGATTAGAACTTTAGGTTGAAACCTATGCATGATAACTTCTAGGAGTTCCCTGTTTCAAACCTCAACCATAGGATGAATCCTTGGCATGACAACATTAGGACTTGATAGTCTCCCCGTAGTTGTCCCTCTCTCTTCTTATCTTCAAACAAATCAAAATACAGTAATAAAGGTTAACTGACGTCGTACGTTACGAGCCTTAAGCTATCTGAGAAAGGATTGTTGGAGAGTTTCTTTTCAACAATCTGGATGTTTAGTATGGCACCCTTTGGGTGACATGCGGCGCATTCACTCTCAGGTCATAGTCTCTAGTGCGATTGAAATTGCAAACACAATAAAAAACAGTTCTTTCGTAAAAGACAGAAAACAAACTTCAAACTTTTTTGCCCCGTGGGCCCGTAATTTAAAGGAAGCTTTTCTGAAGAAAAGAGTGTCGTTAAACTTCAGCGCCAATGCAAACAGGCTTTGTCCCTAACTGCTGGAACTGTTGTTTAACCCTACTCGATAAAACAGATGAATCTGAATCCCCGTAATCCGTATTATCCCAAACTACGTAAGCCCTGATCTCTCATATCTATTGAGAGTACATAGGCACAATACTGATGTATTGACGAGCCACCTTCCCTGTAACCCGTAGTAGTTCGAACTACGTTGACTCTGATTTCTCATTCTCTGATGAGAATACGTAGGCACAAGGCGCGACGCTTTGCCGAGTCATTTTTCTTTTCTGTTTAAGCCAGCCTTGATAGGTAGATAGATAAACCAACTCGTTCAGTAAACACAACAAGCATGGATCCCGTCGAGTACGACGGACGTGAGGGGTGCTAATACCTTCCCCTTGCGTAACCGACTCCTGAACCCAGACAACGGTTGCGACGACCTTGTCTTACCCTTTTCGTCAGGTTTTTCCGATCGTTTCCTTTCCCGCTCTGAGGGATAAATAACGAAAGGTGTCAACTATTCTGTTTTGCCGGCACCTTATTTTCGCGAAAGCGACACCCGGTTCATATCTCACCTTACAGCCACGTGTGAGTCGATGTTTAAACTGTTGAAAAAGGATCAGACAATTGTCTGGAACGAAGATTTTCAAAAGGCGTTTGAAAGAATAAAAGAATACTTGCAGGAACCTCCGATCTTGATACCCTCAGTAGCCGGGAGACCACTGATCATGTACTTGACGGTTCTTGAGAACAATATGGGTTGTGTTCTCAGTCAACATGACGAGACTGGACGAAAAGAGCATCCGATCTATTACCTGAGTAAAAAGTTCACAGACTGTGAATCCCGTTACTCCATGCTCGAAAAGATGTGTTGTGCACTTGCTTGGGCTGCCAAACGTCTGAGACAATACATGCTAAATCATACAACCATGTTGATTTCGAAGATGGATCCGATCAAATATGTCTTTGAGAAGCAGGCACTTTCAGGAAGGATTGCCCGATGGCAGATGGTACTGACAGAGTACGATATACAGTATGTTTTGCAAAAGGCTATCAAAGGTAGCGTACTGTCAGAGTACCTGGATGAGTAGCCCATCGATGATTACTAGCCAATGAAGTTTGATTTTCCTGACGAGGATATCATGTACTTAAAGATGAAAGACTGCGAGGAGCCGTTGCATGGTGAAGGTCCCGAACAGGGTTCCCAATTGCAATTGATTTTTGACGGTACTGTTAATTTATATGGAAGTAGAATCGGGGCAATCATTACGACTCCCCATGGGTCGCATATCCTGTTCACTGCCAGATTGACATTTCCAGTTACCAATAATGAGGCTGAATATGAGGCGTGTATCATGGGTCTTGAGGAGGCTATTGATTTGAGGATTAAAAATCTTGATGTGTACGGAGACTCCGCGCTAGTCATGAACCAGATCAAGGGAGAATGGGAGACTCGTCAGCCTAATCTGATACCGTATATGAATTATGCGAGGAGGTTGTTGCCTTTCTTTGACAGAGTAGAGTTTCACCATGTGTCGCGGGCAGAAAATCAGATGGCTGACGCTCTTGCGACATGGTCTTCGATGTATAAAGTTAACTTCTGGAATGAGGCTTCCAGAATAGTTATCTCTCGCCTTGATAGGCCCGCCTTCATATTCGCCATTGAGGAAGCTTCCGATGGCAAGCCGTGGTATTTTGATATCCAGAATTTCCTAAAAGACCAAGAGTATCCGACTGGGGCTTCCAGCCGTGATAAGAAGACTCTTAGGAGATTAGCTGGCAACTTCTACTTGAATCCAGATGGTGGTTTGTACAGGAGAAACCATGATTTAATGCTATTGCGATGTGTGGATGAGAAAGAAGCTAGTCTGCTTATGGAGGAGGTCCACAAGGGAACCTTTGGCACGCATGCTGGTGGACACGCTATGTCTCGAAAGCTATTGCGAGCAGGGTATTATTAGCTGACAATGGAAAGAGATTGTTTCAAGTTTGCGAAGAAATGCCATAAATGCCAGATTTATGCAGACAAGATTCATGTGCCGCCAAGCCCTCTGAATGTTATGGCGTCCCTGTGGCCTTTCTCCATGTGGGGCATAGATATGATTGGCAAAATTGAGCCCACCGCATCCAACGGACACCGGTTCATCTTGGTAGCTATCGATTACTTCACCAAATGGGTTGATGCAGCGTCTTACACTAATGTCACCAAGTAAGTAGTAGCCGGGTTTATCAAAAAGGACATCATCTGTCGTTACAGCATCCCCAAAAGAATCATTACTAACAATGGTTCGAACTTGAATAATAAGATGATGAAGGAATTGTGCCAGAATTTCAAGATTGAGCATCACGACTCATCTCCATATCGGCCCAAGATGAATGGCGCTGTCGAAGCGGCCGATAAGAACATCAAAAAGATAGTTCAGAAGATGGTTGTAACATACAAATACTGGCACGAGATGTTGCCCTTCGCATTGCACAGTTATCGTACGACGGTACGCACATCAATCGAGGCAACACCTTTCTCACTGGTGTATAGTATGGAGGCTATCCTACCATTGGAAGTTGAGATTCCTTCTTTGAGAGTTTTGCTCGATGTCCAACTTGATGAGGCAGAGTGGATAAGGAATAGGCTGAATCAGCTCAGTTTGATGGACGAGAAGAGACTTGCATCTATTGCATATGGTCGTTTATACCAGAGTCGGATGAAGAAAGCTTACGACAAGAAGGTGCGCCCTCGAAGCTTTTAGACGGGCGATCTTGTGCTAAAGAAGATTCTCCCACCACAGTCAGATCACAGGGGCAAATGGACTCCCAACTATGAAGGTCCATATATCGTTTGAAAGGTCTTCTCCGGAGGAGCCTTACTATTGTCCACCATGGATGGCGAGGATTTTACATCCCCTATGAACTCGGACGCAGTTAAAAAATACTTTGCTTAAAGAGACCCGCTGGACAGAAAAAAGAGAGTCCAGGCAAAAATGGGGCATCCCGGCGAACCAAAAAGAAGAAAGAAAGGTTCGGGCAAAAATTAGGGAAAAATTGAAAAGATGTACACCCGCGAGGTCGAAAACCTGAAAAGGCGACTTCGACAAAAAAGGGTATCTCGGTGAATTGAAAACCCGCAAAGGGCGATTCAGGCAAAAGTTAGGGATTGAAAAAGCAAATGACTGCGGTCCGAGTTTGATACCGCATTGCCTAGTGGTTTGGGAGTACCTAAGGGTCGATTATCCAAGTCGATTTCTTCCGAGGACGGAGTATCGAGAAAGCGTCAGAGTCAGGCGAGTCATAGGAGGATCAGCTCATGGTGTTTTTCTGTACCACGTTGCCGACATGTATACAAATTTCTTCGTGCCTCTGTACATATTTGTATTTATTGTTGTAGCTTCCTCTTTTCAGGAGTTGCATCCATTATAAAAAATTTGCCTATTTACAGGCCTGTTATCAATAAACGCATACTATTCAGTACTTGATGTTTGTTTCTTGTTTTAACTTTTACTGGTTGTTTGTGGAAAATGCCGATGTTTTTGATAAACATGCACGTGCATAAACTTGCCGGCCTCGGCCAATAATTGTTAAAACCTTGAATTGACTGAACAATTGTCACGAATACTGACCTGGATATTTCCTTTTGTATAGGATATCTTGTTGTTGCTCATATTTTGCAGGGTCGTTACCTTCGAAGCAAACAACCAAGGGATTGTGTTTCCCCAGCCGGAGTCCCTTAACGTAGGAGCAAGCTCTAAGTGACCTTATTCCTCCCCAGTAAGTGGAAGTCGCGTCTTTATCCCCAGAAGAGTTGGATACGAGCTAGTAGGCGGTCAGGCAGTGATGTGAATCCCCAGCGGTGGTCATGTGTACATTTAATCCCCAGTGAAGACCTCACAGGGTATAACCAGGTTGTCAGTGGTTTTGAAAGGATCATCCTTGCACAGGATTGTTCTTTCTGTTCCCCAGCAGGTTGTCTCTCCTCCAATAGGTTGTTCATCCTCAGCAGAGTTCGCAACTATGGATTTGTCGAGATATCCCCCAGCAGGATTGTTTCTTCCTCCCAGCGGAAGTTTGGCTTCGTTCCTCCGACATTTATTTGGCCGGAACGCCCTCTGGCATTTGCATCGTGCATATCATCTACCCAAACGCGTAGAATTTCCATTATATATGGAGCATTATGCCATTTTCAAACATATGCATTTTGAAACATAAGCCAGGTTGGTTACCTCTTTGTTTTCAGGAGTTTTTCCCCTGCAGGTAATTGGAAATCTTGTTCAGGATAGTTTTCGAATATTCAATTTTTTGCATGAGATATGTGATGATTACGTTCGTCCTATCATGTGTTCCCTCATTAGAGTTGCTGGGTTAAGTTTCTTTTTCTTCCCCAGCGGAGTTTTCCTCAGATTGCTGTTACGTCAGTGTTAAAAGATTTCAGGGATTAGACCTTTGAAGTCGTTACTTGTTGTCAAAGTAAGTGTCTGGCAGTTGACGCCAGAATTTCCCCAGTAGAGTTTTTCCTAGGATTGCTGTCGCGTCAGCGGAAAAGAGAATCTCATAGATTGTTACCCATGTTGACGGAGATTGTTACCCGTGTTGACGGAGATTGTTACCCGTGTTGACGGAGATTGTTACCCGTGTTGACGGAGATTGTTACCCGTGTTGACGGAGATTGTTACCTGTAATACCCCAAATTTTACCCTTTCTTTTTTATTTTTTTATTTTAAATTCTGATTAACTTAATAAATTAACCTTTTTTTTTAAATCTTGTTTTTTTAACTAATAATAATTTAATTAAATTTTTTTTATAACTTTACTAATGTTTTTTATTAACTTTTTTTTTCTATTTAGTTTATTTATTTAAATCATTTTAAGCTCTTCTTACTAACTTTTAGGATTTAGATTAAAATTTAATTTTTTTTTTCTTTTCTTTATGAGTAAATTTTTTGATAACCTTTTTAAATTAATTTCTAACACATTTTTTAATCAAATTCTAATACCTTTTTTAAAATAAAAATCTAACTTCTTTTTAAAATTAAATCCTTTTTCTAACTTTTTTTAAATCTTTTTTCTAACTCCTTTTTAAAATTAAATCTTTTTTCTAACTTTTTTTAAATCTTTTTTCTAACTCCTCTTTAAAGTTAAATCTTTTTCTATCTTTTTTAAAATTAAATCTTTTTTCTAACTTTTTTTAAATCTTTTTTCTAACTCCTCTTTAAAGTTAAATCTTTTTCTATCTTTTTTAAAGCTAAATCTTTTTTTCTAACTTTTTTAAAGCTAAATCTTTTTTTCTAACTTTTTAAAATTAAATCTTTTTTTCTAACTTTTTTAAAGCTAAATCTTTTTTTTCTAACTTTTTTAAAGTTAAATATTTTTTTCTAACTTCTTTTTAAAGTTAAATCTTTTTTCTAACTTTTATAAAGTTAAATCTTTTTTTTCTAACTTTTTTAAAAAAATTAAATCTTTTTTTTCTCTAACTTCCTTTTAAAATTAAATCTTTTTTTTTCTCTAACTTCTTTTTAAAATTAAATATTTTTTTCTAACTATTTTAAAAAATTAAATCTAACCTTTTTTTATAAATTAAGTCTATCCTTTTTTTTTAAAATTAAGATCTAAATTCCTTTTAAAATTAAATTCTAACAGTTTTTAAAATAATTCTAACATTTTTTAAAACCAACATTCAAATATTTTTTATTTTAAAATTCTAACTCATTTTTTTTAAACTGAAAACTCTAATTTTTATTTAACTTGAAACTCTTATCTTCTTTGCTAACTTTTTAAATTTAAATCTCAACACTTTTTTAATCTAATCCAATCCCAATGAATTCCAGATAGAGTTAAATCAAATCAATCAGATCATATCATCATAAGAAAATCAGCATCACCATCATTGAATCAAATCTGAAATCATCATAAAAATCTACTCAAATCAAATCCGAGATTGAAAAAGATTGAGATATTCAAATTAAATCTGAGATTAAAAAAGATTTAAAAATCAAGTATAAAGGGGACGAAAATCATAACAAGAGAAGAAAACTTTTTCGTAAAATCCAAGCAAACCCCGTCAAAAATCCTCTAGCCTCAGGACAAAGCATCATCGGCCATCATCATTCCGTAAGGATCAAAAAATATAATTACAATTTTTGTGTTGCTTTTCATGTTTTTCAGGAAAAAGAGATGAAGAAGACAAATCGGCGGCCATGCAAAAGAAGAAGAAGATAACATCCGTGAGAGGCAAACAAGAAGGAGAGGAACACACGCAAACTCAGAGAGCAGAGAGAAGAAGAGTGATGACCGGCCCAACCCTCTTTTTTATTATTTATTGTTTTTCCATTTGTTATTTTATTTTGTTTATCTTTTTAAAAAAAAATCAAGAAGGCCCTTTCTTTTTGATAACCAAAAACCTTTTTCAAATTAATTAAAACTCTTTTTAAATAAAATAATCAAATGTTTTTTTTTTCAAATAATAAAACTTTTTTATAACTTTAAAGTAAAACGTGTTTTTAACTAACATTAAGATTTTTTAAATTAAACCAATTGTTTTTTAATGATTAAATCTTTTTTTCAAAATATTATCACTAAAACTCTTTTTTTAGAATAATTAACCAAACTTTCACTTTTTTATTAATAAATTTTTTTTAAAACTCAAAACTCTTTTAATTAAAATTAATCTCTCTTTTCACAAATTTAAATCCTTGGTTAAAAAGACCATAAAAGTCCTCCAAAATTCATACGGCTTGTTTCTCGTTCAATTTTGATTTCGTTTTCGTCTAACCCCACATACTGACATTTTTGTTTGTTTTGTTTCTTGCAGCTATTATGTTCATTTTGAAACTTATTTTCGGTTTTATATTTAGTTATCATATTTGTAACTGCTTATGGGATGTAATTTTGCGAGACAATTGTCGCATTTATCTTTCCGCACTTTATGTTCTGCCATTGTATGTTTATCGCGTCTTTACCAATAATCTCACTCCTCCGAAGGAATTAGGTCTAGCCATTTGACCGCCGTGTCAATAGTCCTCACCTTCAACCCTTACACCTTACAAACCCTAATTTTCACAAATGCCTCGCCGCAGGCAAAATTACAATTTTACCCCTAGCATTAGGTCAAAGAGCCGCCGCGCTCATTTTAGGGTTTCCCGCCGCGGAATCCCTAACCTAATTTAACCCTAATTACAACTTAACATTTCAACGTAGAGATTTGGAGTTTCTACACTCCACGTAAGCGTGTCCTTAAGACATGTTTATTCCCCTTGAGACCTTGACCACAGTCAAGAAGTCTCTAACCTCCCTATTGAGGGGAACTACGATTACTCTGATTCCACTCCCGTAAGGATACGTAGGCACAAGATGCGATGTCTTGCCGAGTAAACTTAGAATTAACCCCTTAGGTCTCTTTTCTCACTTTTAATCCCTTTGTATATATACCTTAAGCAAATAAATAAAGCAAATAGTAAGCATTTGAACAAAAGGTTCCCGTAGAGTACTACGGAAGTTTAGGGTCCTAATACCTTCCCTAAATTTAACCAACCCCCGAACCCTAGATCTTTCCCCGTATTGTGTTTACGATGCAAAATAGGTTTTCCCTCTTTTGACCTTTTCCTTCGGATAAATCAAAGAGCGGTTGTGAATTGAATTGCGATTCAAACTCATTAATAGTTTGTGATCCTATTTCCACCGCAACAGAAAATGGCGACTTCACTGGGGACCGTCTTAACTTTTGACGGTTATCCCTAATTTGTTCCTATTTATTACTATCTGTGTTATTGATCATTTGCATGTATATATTTGTGCTCTGATTTGGGAACTGATCCTTGTGCTGCGAGATAAGTCCTACGCCCGGACTAGTGACACTATTATAGGATGGGGATATATTCGATGAGGCTTATAGGGAGTGAATCCCGACCAAGCCGATTCGAGAATCACCGCTCAGTTGAGACCTTTTCGAAAATGGTTCGGTCGAACGAGTAATCGTGAAAACTTCTTCCATGGTCGATTGGAGTCTGTGATATTGAGGACCGTAGTACCTTAACACCACCTTGGCCTTGTTTAGGACGTAGTGCGGGAGCTATGTGGGAGTAATCCTACAATGGTTGCTACGCGATACTACACTCAAAAGAGGTTCTCTTGAGAATATTATTAACCCCCGAGTCAGTCGGAAGGTTGATAATATCCGAAAGATGGGCTGATGACTTTGGGCACTTTTTAGAACCTTGTTCTGCAGGTACAACTAACCCATAGTACACTCCTTGTTGGGATGGGTAGACCTTAACTCCGCTCACATACCTTTAACCTAGGGCTTTGTGTGCTTTCATGCATTGCATCCATAAAGCATCATATTACATTAAGACTTCATGGAATTCAAACTCTATTTATGAACATTGCAGGATACCATGGATCACCGTAGAAGGCATACTTTGAAATTTACTTTTAAGGGTTCTAATTTGGAAGTCCTAGAGAAGCTAAGAGATTTGGTTCAAGATCAAGAAAAGTTCCAAAACAGATATGGAAGGTTATTGTCTTTGTTGAAGGTTCAAGTAAACGAAGGACTTCTTGCGACTTTGCTACAGTTTTATGATCCAGATTATCACTGCTTCACCTTTCCAGATTATCAGCTTTTACCTACCTTAGAAGAGTACTCTCAGTTGGTGGGATTGCCTATCTTGGATAAGTCTCCATTCCCTTTCTTGGAGGAAGACCCTAAAGAACGAGATGTTGCTAAAGCCATTTGTCTAAGGATATCCGAGGTCAAAAGCAATATGATCACCAAAGGGGGGATCTCCGGTTTTCCCAGGGACTTCCTAATTAAGAAAGCCCAATTTTATGCCGATCATAAAGACATGTTTGCCTTTGAGACAATATTTGCCTTGCTTATTTATGGGTTGCTGCTTTTTCCTAGTTTCGAGGGGTTTGTGGACCTTAATGCAATCAAGACCTTCATGAGAAGAAATCCAGTTCCAACACTATTGGGTAATACTTATCATTCAGTGCATCTCCGAAACTTTCATGGTGGAGGAATGATTACATGTTGTGTGCCATTACTATACAAGTGGTTTATTTCTCACTTACCCAAGTCCGGTCTGTTCTGGAAACCTAATCAAGAACGTTGGTCGCAAAAAGTTATGGCTTTAACTCACTCTGATATTGATTGGTATAATCACATGTACGATGGGATATCGATCATTGATAGTTGTGGAAACTTCAGCAATGTGCCTTTGCTCAGTTTCAATGGAGGAATTAGCTACAATCCAGTCCTAGCTCGCCGACAGTTGGGATACCCCTTGAAGGAACCGCCTAAAGGTATTCATGTGGAGAAAATCTTTTTCGAAGACGACAAAAAGCTTCAAGATCAGATTCTATCTTCTTGGAATCGTCCGCATAGGAAAGACAAAGAAAGTTTGGGAAGACCTAATTGTGTGTCCATGGAACCATACCTTCAATGGGTCCGAGGAAGAGCTATTGAGTTGAAGATGCCCTACTCTCGCCAAGATCCTTTACCTCAAAGAGAAGAACCTGTCCAGTATTTCATGAATGAAGTTGAGACTTTGAAGATCACTTTGAAGAGATCGCAATGCAAAGCAGAATCATGGAAGAACAAATACCATGTGATGGTCAGCGAGTACGAAGAACTTCAAAAGCAGATTCAGTCGAAGAATGATGAGATACAATCCTACAAGAAGAGAAGGCTCTACGAATATTTATTTTCCTCCGGATCTCCGTCTGCCCACTGAAGTTGTGGAAGATGCTTCTCTAGGACTTTCTAGGCTTTTATTTAGCTATTTTGGTTGCAAGAATATTATTTGTAATCTGTCTTCAATAAATTAAAAGTTTCTTTGGTATTCCGCAATATTCGTAAATATTTGAATTCCATGAAATCTTCATTTGCATTCACATTTTAGCATCATACTTTTGCATTGCATGTGTCTCCCGATTTCTCATACTCGGTTTTTTCACCTTCTAGTTTTGTCACCCTGAGTTCTCTGCATCAAATACGACCCTTCAAAAGGATGGAAGATCAAAACCAAGAGATCAACCGTGTCAGCCATGAACTCGAAGATCTTCGAGGAAGTGTAGGGCAGATTTTGGAAATGCTACGAGCTCTTAGTGTGAAGGTGGATGCTCAGTCTACTGTTGTTTCTGAGACTAATACCGTTATGGAACCTCAACCAGCTGTTACTGTCGAGAATGTACCTCCTCACGGTCTTCAATCCGGTCTGGTGCCTCCTATTGCTCAACCAGTTCGACGAGCTACCCCTCCCAAGTGCAAAACTCCTAACTCCGACCATGGTAAAGGACCTGCACGTTCGAGGAACCGCAAAATGGCTACTCCTCAATCTTGGCAACATCAGCAGAGTTATGTTCAAGGTTATCCGTTTCCATATGTCCAACAACCCTATGTAGATACTGTTGCACCTCCTTTCGATCAGCAGTTTCCTACATACCAGCCTGTGCAGTCAGCTCTGGTATATCAGGCACCGGTTTATCAACAACCTTCCGGTTATCCGCCCATGCAGGTTCCTGTCAACAGTCAACGAGTGCCCAACGCTCCTGTTCTCCAACAATCACAGAATCAGGTTCCTTATCCCCGTAAGAGGCATTATAAGCCTTGTCCTCCAATTCCGGTAACTTTCACTGAGTTATACCCCCATTTGGTACAACAAGGTCTGATTATCACCCGTGCTTTGGGTCCTCCACCTAATTTGTTACCTGCAGGTTACAACGCTGCCGCTCATTGTTTATTTCATGAGGGTGCGCTCGGCCATGATCTAGAGAATTGCTACGCTCTTAAGAACTTTGTCAGAAATTTGCTAGAAACGAAGAAATTGTCTTTTAGCGATGCTCAGATGAAGATCGAGACTCCTCTCGGGGTCCCTCACTTGTCAAGTTCGAATTCTGCAAAGCATGCTACTCCTGTGGCAAATCAGCCGGATCCAGTAATTATTCAAAGGCCTAGCTCGTTTCATTTTAGTAACCCTCAAGATGATATTACTCGGATCAACAAAGAATCTGGGAAAGTTATTTTGAAGCAACGACTGAAAACTGTTGAAGATGTGACCGACATAACTGGGGCAAGCCATGACGACTCACAGTGGTCGTAAACCAGACGTCCTTTCCATTGAGGCTCCGCCAAAGGAAACTCTTACTCTTGAATGCAAGATTTCATAAACATTTAGAAGGATTTTCCCGACAGTTCATTTGTTTATTTATATGCATTTCTCTTTGATTAAGCATATTTAGCATGTACGAACTTGTTTATCTTTGATTAATTAATGCAACGCATATGTTTGTCTTGAATAAATCCATTCGTTTCACTCATTCAAAATACATTTTTTAAAATTATAATGCCAACTTTACCCGATCTCTTGTTCTGATGGAGAATTGGGAGGGAGGATGACGAACCCAAAACGTCAGATTTCTTGTCGTATGCTTTCAATTAAAACCTGCTGATGATGTAAGGCATTGTTTCAAATCCCAAACACTGGAGATATAAGGATGTTAATCCCTAGTCAACCCTTTGAGCCTCGAAGTAGGAGTTCTTCTTTCTTTTAAGAACCTTCATCCTAACCTGGGGCAGGGTAGGTTTCAGTTAAACCGATCGAGCGCTTAGATCCTCAAAAAGGAGGAGCAAACCTTCGAGAATTTATCCTTAGCATCTTAAGAAGTCCAATACAATGACTATCCCCCGGTTACCTAAGGAGTGGGGCAGTCACGAGCCTTTCAAAAGATTTACACGACTTGTGCATAAAAGAATATTCAAAAAAATAAGAGCCCGCTAAGTCAAAACCTACGAAGGAGACTTAGGCAAAACTGGGGCATCCCGCTGGACTCCAAAGTCAAATCCAAAAGACGTTGTCCAGGCAAAAGTTAGGGAATAAGAACAACAAACCAGTAGTTTTTTTTTTAGAATCCCTATAAAGAACAAAGTCGTGTGATCAAAACGCCATTAGAAATAGGTGAGTGACTGCCATGTCCAAAGCCTTGATGAGTTCTCAACCATAGCAAATCCGTTTGAGGTATGAGTGCTCACATCCGATTAACTGAATTAGGATTGGAGAACATCACGAAGAAGGGGTGGGTACAAATATAACTTTGAGCCTATATCCTTTTGTTTCTTAAACCATGAACCGAGCCACAATACAACCTTTAAAAGACCTAATTGAAGTAGGACTTCGGTTGAAAGCATACTCGACAAGAATCACGTTTCCTGACTCCTACGAGCTATGCTCAGAAAAAAAAAATTCATGTCGGCATTATAATTAAAACTTATATCCTGACTAGTGATTTCGGTCACAAGTTATTGCGATATCTTTTTCAAAACAAAAATTCAAGACAAATATATGTGTGCATTGACAAGCTCAGGATAGGCATTTCAGGCATGACGGCTTTGCTTGATATCTTAGAGATTTCAATATGGATATAGCCCGTGAAACTTGAAGATCCTGCTAAACAGGGGCAGGCAGTTTCCCAATTCGCTTACCAACGTGAGTCTGACGTTCTTAAGGAGCTATTTCTCAAGGATTTCGTCGTAACACGCTTAATTTGTGCCAGTTATGCCAGACCTGACGAACCTCTCAAAGAGTTTGAAAACAGTGGGGCAACCAGACTCCGTGTTCTCTATAAAATCCTCTTGAGATAACCATACCTCACAACGCAAGTATCCTGGGGCACCGTGTTTTTTTTAAAGGAAACAAATGGCGACTACTATAAGGTCCTTCAAGATCAAAACCATGGGGTTTCACAACTTTTCTTCGGGCACCCGAGGGATTTTACTCACAGCGGCCTTCATTCCCCAGTAAATCTCAGTGTTGCAACAGGCTCCTAAACTATTGCCTCATCACAGTCCCCAGCGAGACTATAAGCTGACAACCTTTTCTTGGGTAACTCGAAAGTGTCCCTCAGGTTTTCTTCTCCCCATGTGAAGACGTGATACTGTGCACCCAAGCAGATTACTTTCTCCCCCAGAGAATTCAGAACATTTAAAACCAGATTTGGTTCTACCATTGATCCTTCTCACCCATGATTGACGTATTGGTTGCAGAGAACGCAGGGTATCCCCGCCGAGATGTTAATTTCATCTTTCGTCCCATCTCTAGTCTGTTTCGTCAGCATACGCATGGGGCATAAGCATCACATGCCCATTTCATGTATTCATTTCACATACTCATTACATATTCACTTCACATACCCATTACATACTCATTTCATAACATCTTGCACATTTAACTACATACGTAGACATTAACATACGCAGTAACATATGCATTAGCATTCACAGGTTCATTGTGTCTCGCCATCATTGGTTGTCACCGCCGAGTAACTGGGGTTTGTCCATTCTCTCCAAATAGATTGTCAACCCTAAGCATAAGATACATATGTGTTTCCAGTTTCCCCACAGAGCTCGATCCTCGTGGATGACGGTTACTTCAGCTATCCTTCCTCACCAGGATAAGATATTTACCTTTCGAGTTCATTCCCTCGATGGAGTCTTGATTACCAGTTTTCTTTCTAGCTCGATCCTAGATTGAATCTCAGTCTTGTCGGTCGTCAAGCCCAACCGGACGTGCATTTATTTTGCACCATCTAAAGATTTTCACCATACCATGACGGATACGCGACTGTTCTCGTCCGAGAAGGTTATTACTGTACCCGGACGTGCATTTATTTTGCACTATCTTTCAACCACAATCCTTTACAGATACACGCCAGTTCACGCCTGGAAAACTATCCTACATCTTACAGCATCAGTATGCAACATTTCTCACCTAAGAAGCCGATCCTATCTTCGTTATGACTCGCAGCAAATGGCCATCTCCATGGAGCAGTTGGGCTTCCATTTACCTGTCGTCTTGAAGTATGGGGGGTTTTGAACCAAATCGTATTCAGGAGAGCACGATCTTGAAATACGGGGAGGTTTGAGCGGAATCATATTCAGGAGAGCACGATCTTGAATTATGAGGAAGTTCATTTACCCTTTAGTAAAAGAAGGAGCGGAATCATATTCAGGAGAGCAAGATCTTGAAGTATGAGGAAGTTCATTTACCCTTTAGTAAAAGAAGGAGCGGAATCATATTCAGGAGAGCACGATCTTGAAGTATGAGGAAGTTCATTTACCCTTTAGTAAAAGAAGAAGCGAAATCATATTCAGGAGAGCACGATCTTGAAGTATGAGGAAGTTCATTTACCCTTTAGTAAAAGAAGGAGCGAAATCATATTCAGGAGAGCACGATCTTGAAGTATGAGGAAGTTCAGTTTACCCTTTTCATATTCAGGAGAGCACGATCTTGAAGTATGAGGAAGTTCATTTACCCTTTAGTAAAAGAAGGAGCGGAATCATATTCAGGAGAGCACGATCTTGAAGTATGAGGAAGTTCAGTTTACCCTTTTCATATTCAGGAGAGCACGATCTTGAAGTATGAAAAAGTTCATTTACCCTTTAGTAAAAGAAGGAGCGGAATCATATTCAGGAGAGCACGATCTTGAAGTATGAGGAAGTTCAGTTTACCCTTTTCATATTCAGGAGAGCACGATCTTGAAGTATGAAGAAGTTCATTTACCCTTTAGTAAAAGAAGGAGCGGAATCATATTCAGGAGAGCACGATCTTGAAGTATGAGGAAGTTCAGTTTACCCTTTTCATATTCAGGAGAGCACGATCTTGAAGTATGAAGAATTTCATTTATCCTTTAGTAAAAGAAAAATCAGAATCGTATTCCAGGCGCCGACCTTAAATATGAGAAGATTTATATATCAGATAAGCAGCAGCCTCTTTATTTGAGTGCTTATTCGTTTTGGCATGTAAGTCCCTTCCAACGATAAGTGACAGTTCTCCCTCGAGAAGCTTATCAGGGCATTTCCCATTAAAGTCCATTTATTTTGGCCTACAGCCGGTCTTTACCCTGTATATTTGATACAGATTTCCGAAAAGTCCGTTCGATCCCATCACGAAGGATAGTTTATAGAAGCTTGGATGTTATTCTTTGCTCAATGCTCCAGCATTCTGTAATCGATCTTGCAAGCCGTGTAGATCCAGTTATTATTAGACATTCCCTAGTGGAGGTCATCTCATAGGTGCCATCTCCATTTAAGGACCTTATTCCTAAAGTCCATTTATTTTGGCATACAGCCGGTTTTTACCCTGTATATTTGCTACGGATTCCCGAAAAGTCCGTTTGATCTTGTCACGAGGGATAGTTTACAGGAGCTTGGATGTTATTCTTTGCTCAATGCTCCAACATTCTGTAATCGATCTTGCAATCGTACGTGATCCAGTTTTATTTTTAGATTCCCCAGTCGAGGCCGTCTCATAGGTACCATCTCCATTCGAGAATCTCGTTCCAGTCCTAAAAATGACAATTTGGTCGTATTCGCACCAGTTGACCATCATTTTAGAATTCCCCGGTGTTGTACTGTGTCCCAGCACGTCGTTTTCCCCAGTGTGTTCTTCTCGTAGCGTCTGTCCCTGTGTCGTCGTATTCGTCAGCATTGTCGCATTCATCATTCCAGCATACGCATCATATCATATTCATGGCATCGTCTGCATTAGTCTGTTCTCGCTTGGTCCATAGCATTGCATATCGCCACATATAAGGGTAAAATTTTCGGTTATCTATATTTAAATCCCTCCACCATGATTCCTCGAGTCTCCGCCACTCAAATCATCCGGTGTAGTTATTTAAATAGGGGCAACTGTAATACCCCAAATTTTACCCTTTCTTTTTTATTTTTTTATTTTAAACTCTGATTAACTTAATAAATTAACCTTTTTTTTTAAATCTTGTTTTTTTAACTAATAATAATTTAATTAAATTTTTTTTATAACTTTACTAATGTTTTTTATTAACTTTTTTTTTTCTATTTAGTTTATTTATTTAAATCATTTTAAGCTCTTCTTACTAACTTTTAGGATTTAGATTAAAATTTAATTTTTTTTTTCTTTATGAGTAAATTTTTTTATAACCTTTTTAAATTAATTTCTAACACATTTTTTAATCAAATTCTAATACCTTTTTTAAAATAAAAATCTAACTTCTTTTTAAAATTAAATCCTTTTTCTAACTTTTTTTAAATCTTTTTTCTAACTCCTTTTTAAAATTAAATCTTTTTTCTAACTTTTTTTAAATCTTTTTTCTAACTCCTCTTTAAAGTTAAATCTTTTTCTATCTTTTTTAAAATTAAATCTTTTTTCTAACTTTTTTTAAATCTTTTTTCTAACTCCTCTTTAAAGTTAAATCTTTTTCTATCTTTTTTAAAGCTAAATCTTTTTTTCTAACTTTTTTAAAGCTAAATCTTTTTTTCTAACTTTTTAAAATTAAATCTTTTTTTCTAACTTTTTTAAAGCTAAATCTTTTTTTTCTAACTTTTTTAAAGTTAAATATTTTTTTCTAACTTCTTTTTAAAGTTAAATCTTTTTTCTAACTTTTATAAAGTTAAATCTTTTTTTTCTAACTTTTTTAAAAAAATTAAATCTTTTTTTTCTCTAACTTCCTTTTAAAATTAAATCTTTTTTTTTCTCTAACTTCTTTTTAAAATTAAATATTTTTTTCTAACTATTTTAAAAAATTAAATCTAACCTTTTTTTATAAATTAAGTCTATCCTTTTTTTTAAAATTAAGATCTAAATTCCTTTTAAAATTAAATTCTAACAGTTTTTAAAATAATTCTAACATTTTTTAAAACCAACATTCAAATATTTTTTATTTTAAAATTCTAACTCATTTTTTTTAAACTGAAAACTCTAATTTTTATTTAACTTGAAACTCTTATCTTCTTTGCTAACTTTTTAAATTTAAATCTCAACACTTTTTTAATCTAATCCAATCCCAATGAATTCCAGATAGAGTTAAATCAAATCAATCAGATCATATCATCATAAGAAAATCAGCATCACCATCATTGAATCAAATCTGAAATCATCATAAAAATCTACTCAAATCAAATCCGAGATTGAAAAAGATTGAGATATTCAAATTAAATCTGAGATTAAAAAAGATTTAAAAATCAAGTATAAAGGGGACGAAAATCATAACAAGAGAAGGAAACTTTTTCGTAAAATCCAAGCAAACCCCGTCAAAAATCCTCTAGCCTCAGGACAAAGCATCATCGGCCATCATCATTCCGTAAGGATCAAAAAATATAATTACAATTTTTGTGTTGCTTTTCATGTTTTTCAGGAAAAAGAGATGAAGAAGACAAATCGGCGGCCATGCAAAAGAAGAAGAAGATAACATCCGTGAGAGGCAAACAAGAAGGAGAGGAACACACGCAAACTCAGAGAGCAGAGAGAAGAAGAGTGATGACCGGCCCAACCCTCTTTTTTATTATTTATTGTTTTTCCATTTGTTATTTTATTTTGTTTATCTTTTTAAAAAAAATCAAGAAGGCCCTTTCTTTTTTATAACCAAAAACCTTTTTCAAATTAATTAAAACTTTTTTTAAATAAAATAATCAAATGTTTTTTTTTTCAAATAATAAAACTTTTTTATAACTTTAAAGTAAAACGTGTTTTTAACTAACATTAAGATTTTTTAAATTAAACCAATTGTTTTTTAATGATTAAATCTTTTTTACAAAATATTATCACTAAAACTCTTTTTTTAGAATAATTAACCAAACTTTCACTTTTTTATTAATAAATTTTTTTTAAAACTCAAAACTCTTTTAATTAAAATTAATCTCTCTTTTCACAAATTTAAATCCTTGGTTAAAAAGACCATAAAAGTCCTCCAAAATTCATACGGCTTGTTTCTCGTTCAATTTTGATTTCGTTTTCGTCTAACCCCACATACTGACATTTTTGTTTGTTTTGTTTCTTGCAGCTATTATGTTCATTTTGAAACTTATTTTCGGTTTTATATTTAGTTATCATATTTGTAACTGCTTATGGGATGTAATTTTGCGAGACAATTGTCGCATTTATCTTTCCGCACTTTATGTTCTGCCATTGTATGTTTATCGCGTCTTTACCAATAATCTCACTCCTCCGAAGGAATTAGGTCTAGCCATTTGACCGCCGTGTCAATAGTCCTCACCTTCAACCCTTACACCTTACAAACCCTAATTTTCACAAATGCCTCGCCGCAGGCAAAATTACAATTTTACCCCTAGCATTAGGTCAAAGAGCCGCCGCGCTCATTTTAGGGTTTCCCGCCGCGGAATCCCTAACCTAATTTAACCCTAATTACAACTTAACATTTCAACGTAGAGATTTGGAGTTTCTACACTCCACGTAAGCGTGTCCTTAAGACATGTTTATTCCCCTTGAGACCTTGACCACAGTCAAGAAGTCTCTAACCTCCCTATTGAGGGGAACTACGATTACTCTGATTCCACTCCCGTAAGGATACGTAGGCACAAGATGCGATGTCTTGCCGAGTAAACTTAGAATTAACCCCTTAGGTCTCTTTTCTCACTTTTAATCCCTTTGTATATATACCTTAAGCAAATAAATAAAGCAAATAGTAAGCATTTGAACAAAAGGTTCCCGTAGAGTACTACGGAAGTTTAGGGTGCTAATACCTTCCCTAAATTTAACCAACCCCCGAACCCTAGATCTTTCCCCGCATTGTGTTTACGATGCAAAATAGGTTTTCCCTCTTTTGACCTTTTCCTTCGGATAAATCAAAGAGCGGTTGTGAATTGAATTGCGATTCAAACTCATTAATAGTTTGTGATCCTATTTCCACCGCAACATTACCCGTGTTGACGGAGATTGTTACCCGTGTTGACGGAGATTGTTACCCGTGTTGACAGAGATTGTTACCCGTGTTGATGGAGATTGTTACCCGTGTTGACAAAGGTTGTTACCCGTGTTGACGGAGATTGTTACCCGTGTTGACGGAGATTGTTACCCGTGTTGACGAATATTGCTACCCGTGTTGACGGAGATTGTTACCCGTGTTGACGGAGATTGTTACTCGTGTTGACGGAGATTGTTACCCGTGTTGACGGAGATTGTTACCCGTGTTGACGGAGATTGTTACCCGTGTTGACGGAGATTGTTATCCGTGTTGATGGAGATTATTACCCGTGTTGACAGAGATTGTTACCCGTGTTGATGGAGGTTGTTACCCGTGTTGACGGAGATTGTTACCCGTGTTGACAGAGATTGTTACCCGTGTTGACGGAGGTTGTTACCCGTGTTGACGGAGATTATTACCCGTGTTGACAGAGATTGTTACCCGTGTTGACGGAGATTGTTACCCGTGTTAACGGAGATTGTTACCCGTGTTGACGGAGATGTTACCCGTGTTGACGGAGATTGTTACCCGTGTTGACGGTGACGGAGATTGTTACCCGTGTTGACGGAGATTGTTACCCGTGTTGATAGAGATTGTTACCCGTGTTGACAGAGGTTGCTACCCATGTTGACGAAGTTGTTACCCGTGTGGACGGAGATTGCTACCCGTGTTGACGGAGTTGTCACCCGTGTTGACGGAGATTTTACCCATGTTCGCGCTTTACGTAGTGAAAATACCGGTCGTGTCAGAAATGTTCCCCGCAGAGTTATTCGTTCAAGTCTTCGAATGCCAGATTAGCACTTTTATTTAGTGCTTCGCCGTTTTCGCGGAAATGGAAGGTCAAAGATAGTACATTGACCACTCGCGCTTTACGTAGTGCTTGCCTGTCCTGTCGGAGGTAGAAAGTCAAGGACAATGTTTTTATATGGTCCTGCAACTCAGTTCCCGCTTATTGCAGCGTATAATGTGGATTCAACGCCTGTGGCATCACACAGGTGGTTGATGTTGAAATCAGTTTCTGTATCAGATGATTGATCAGTTGTTGCCGGGACAACCAGATTCAATTATATGGATTTTTGTTCCCCAAGCAGTTTGTGCAGTTTTTTCTTTGGTTGGCAAATTTTCGGGTTCTTTGGTATTCAACCGTATTTTACCTTGATCGTCTGAAAGCCGTTCGCTTTTCATCCAGTCAGGTCCAAGCCGCTTGAATAGGGGCAGCTGTTGCACCCCAAAATTTTCCTAACCTTTTTCTCACTTGGTTTATGTTTCATTGCATTAGCATATCATTAATCTAGCATTTGCATAGCATGGAATTGTTCATTTAGCAGGGGATCAAGTGTGGTTTATATCAAGAGGAGCCTATCTAGAGGTTGTGTCCAAGCTTGAGAAGTCGCCAAAGTCATCGGGAGGTGGGTTGTGTTCTTGAGAAGTTTGGTTGCTCGTAGAGGGTTCATCTTCTAACCTGAGGACCAATTGAAGACCATCAGTGGGTTGTGAGGCCTTGGTCATGGATAGGATATGTGGATAGAGCTTATAGAGTGCTTTGAGGTTCATGGTGGAGCTCAGTCAAGTCATTATGCCAAGTGTGAAGAGCCACAGTTGAAGGTGTTGCAATTAGGGTATTCATCTTAGTAACTTTGAGTCAATTGTGTAATTGAAGAGGATCAAAGCTCAATTCTAAGTCTTTATGATCATGGAAAGTTATGTTGAGATACATGAAGTGATATTCCAAGATCAATCCAAGACAAGTTATTATCCAGGACAAGTGATATTCCAAGATCAATCCAACATGAAACTTGTAGAGCATGTTCTTAGATTTAATTTGAGTACCAGAAGTCCTCCATTGGATTTATAGAACTCAAGTTATTATCCAGACAAGTTACAGGTCATCAGATGAATGTGAAATTTGTCTGCAAAATTCAACCAACTTCCAAGGAACTTTTGACCTAGAAGGGTGTTTCTCCTCAACTTTTGGCCGATCTTAGCTTTCCAAATTGTACTAGAAGTCTTCAATTGATTTATAGAACTCAAGTTATGAGGTTTACAAGTCAAGGGTATTTTGGGAAAGTGAGATTATAGGTCATTTGGCATTATAGGTCATTTTCACTATCTTGCAAGCTTCAAATGAAGTTTTGTCCAACATGAAACTTGCTCAAAATGGAATTTTTAGGTCAACCATGTATCAAGGATGAATTGATTTGGCTTAGGATGAGACTTGGTTTGAAAAATTTGACAAAAGGGGAATTTAAAGGCATTTAAGTGAAAAAATCGAAATTAATTCATATGTGTTCAAACCAATGCAAATGAGTGCTCATTTTGATCAGAATAATTAGTTTGACAATGGTAATAGTCGAAAATGCATTTGAGGCATAATTCATAGTGTTTCAACTTGTTGCTTCATGATGAAGAAACACATCCAATCTTGGCCATAGGATACAAACAAGGGTTTAATCCCGTCCATACACTATCCACAGTTAACAAGCATTGCAATTGAAGCTTCTTGGAGAAGGAATTGAGGGAAACTCGTGTACACCATAGTTGGAATTTTGCAGAAAAAGTGGAAATTGGATCTCACTGTTTGGGCCTCCAATGGGCCTCCAAATCACCCAAACTCATTCTATTTAAGTTCGGAAAGTGATTTGGATCAAGGTTGGTGGTTATTTCGTGCTAGAGTCAGAGATTGCAGAGTGAATTTTCAAGCTTCAAGTGAGAAATCAAATTTCAATTCTAGAGTGATTCAAGGCAAATTGAGGATCCAATCATCTTCAGCATCAATCATAGAGTGTATCTGCACAATTTGAAGCCAAGGATCATGCCCTAACTGCTCCAACTTGAAGCTGCAACTCAGGTATGCAACTTTCAAAATTGTTGTAGATTCATGATGATCTAGAATGTTTTAGCATTAGGTTAAGGTTTAGGAGAGATTATAGATGGATTCTGGATCAAAATTGTGGAGTTTAGAGACAAATTAAGATGCAACATGATTTCTGTTTGGATCTGAATTGGCCTGTTCTTGAGGTTTTAGCATGAATGGAATATTTTAGGATGATCTATGAAGTGTAAGGAGAAGATCTATGGCTTTGTATTGGGGTTTGGTGACACTTGAAGATTTGGTGTATTTTTTGTTTGTGATCGTGTTTCAAAACCTAGAAGGAATTAGGAGAAAAGAACATTGGATTTGAGATCATCATGGAAAATGGAGTGGAACTGTATAGATTTTGTTAAGGATTGATGACCTGTAAGTTTTGGCTTGCCGGAGAAGACGGTGGCTCAGCCACCGGAGCCACCGTCTGGTTCACCTGAGAACTCTCCCTCATCTGGAATTCAAACGAGGAAGATGACCTCCCCACCGTTGGATCTGCTTGGAACGAAGACCTTGTATTCTCATCCAACGATCATGACTTGTTCTGAACTTTGAACTTGGACCAAATGAAACGCTGTGTTTCATTTATGCGTTGTCACCACCAGATCCCTTGGATTAGCATACTTAGTCCCCAGATCCTGCGCCTCTGATTAATTCTTTCTTTTTAATTTCTTTAATTCATTTTCTTTTTATTTTAATTGCTTTATTCATTTTAAGTTCATAATAATTCCAATTTTGATCAGAAAAATACCATAAAAATATGTGGATGATCTAGACTTAATTTCTGATTTTCTGGTGCTGTTACATATTATTTTCATGCAATTTTCAATTTAATTTGATTTTTTGCATTTTGTTTAATTCTTTAATTTTGGCATATTTCTTCATTTTCTTGTTGATTTTTGTATGGCTAATTGGTATTGAAATTGGATGAGATTTTTTGCTGGTTGGTAGTATAGAGATGCATGATCCCTTAGGAATTATTTCATGATTTTTAGATATAAATAGGTTCTGTTTTGGATTAGGTTCCCATGACCTTCCATTTTAGGGTTTCCCTTTGACAACTTTAAGTTTAGGATTTCTTTAGTGGCTTTCCCCTTTGATTTTTGCCCTGATCCTTTTACCATAGGTTCCTAACACATGTAAGTTCCCTTAGAAAATTTTATAGGATTTTAGGAGATGATTTGGTATTTTAAATAGATTTAATACTTAGGTTAGTTTTAAGTTGCCTTCAACATAACACTTGCACTAGTTGAACTCCAATGGTGGCCTATAGCATAAGATCAATTTCTCATTCCTCTTGGATAATGTTTTAGACTTATAGAGGCTTCTTTTTGCTTGATTGTGGTGTTTGGTTTTGGTGTTTAGACCTCCTTTTAGTAGCTTTCTTTGAGCTTGATCAATTAGGGTTTAGGAAGAGCTTTAGTTTTGATTTCTCTTTCTTCAAATAAACATGGGTTGCCTTGATTGCTTTCCATTATCATCCAATGATACAAGGTTCCTATGTGGAAGCCTCATCCCTCCTTTGGAAGGATGTGTGGCATATCACAAGAGGTAGAACCTTTGAGGATGCCTATCTCTGATGTATGGTTGAGTGCCTTGATGGATTCCCTTGGTTTCCATCATGCTTCCCATCATCATGCAATAATCTTGATGTTAAATCTCTTCTCTTTTGTTGAAGCATGAAGATGGAGCTTTCATTTCCTTCTCTTGAATATGGCTTGGACTTGAAGTTGATTCCAAACTGTTTGATTGTTTTTCTGTTAGACTGCTTTGTTGTTGAGCTGTTTGTCTGTTGTTTTGTTTGCTGTATTTTCTGATTGCTCTGCTTTGCTTGTGTGACTGTTTGGTGTGTTGCATTAGACTAGGCCAGATGTATATGTTTCTATGTTTAAGAGCATCCTAAAGGTAGAGATTCTCCCTTTGCTTGTCTGCATTAGAGGTTGAGTCTGGCTCCCTCTGCTTGACTGTTATTGATTCACTTTGCTTGCTGGCTTAAGGTTGAGTCTGTCTCCCTTGCCTGTGCTTTATGTGTTGCCTTTGGGCTTGCTTGCTCTAGAAGTTGAGTTTGGCTCCTTCTACTTGTTTGTTGCATTGCATGCATTTTATTTACAGTTGTTTCTTTACAGTTATTTCTTTTACTGTTGCTTTCCTTTGCCATGTTCCCCTAGGAACTCTGACTTCTCTTGTTCAAGAGAAGTTATGACAGGCATTACGGTTATAACCATGCATGATAATATTAGGTAGTTCCCTCCTAACCTCAATCATAGGATCAACTTTGCATGACAACTTTAGGATTGGATTAGTTCCCCTTTAGTGCGTCCTTTCTCTTCTCATCTTCAAACAAGTTAAGATACAGTAATAAAGGTTAATTGATGTCGTATGCTACGAGCCTTAAGATACTTGAGAAAGGGTTGTTGGAGAGTTTCTTTTCAACAGCTTGGATGTTTAGTATGGCACCCTTTGGGTGACATGCGACGCATTCACTCTCAGGTCATAGTCTCTAGTGCGATATCAGTTGCAAACATCCATAAAAGATACTTCTTCTAAAAAACAGAAAACAAAGATCAAACATCTTTTTGTCCCCTTGGACCTTTAATCCCTGGAAACCATTTTCATAAGAAGAGTTCTGTTAACTCCCGGTTCTACTGCAAATGGTAAACGCCTAAGTCTCCGTCGAGCGAACTGCATACACCAACTGCTGGAACCGTCTGTTAACCCTACTCGGATAAAAAAGACAAACCTGTGTCTCTCGTTGTCCCGAACTACGTTTGCTATGATCTTTCACGCTGTGTGAAAGTACGTAGGCATGAGATGCGATATCTCGGCGAGCAACCTTCCTCCGTAACCCGTAGTCAGGCGAACTACGTTGACTCTAATTTCTCGTTCCAGATGGGAATACGTAGGCATATAACTGCTGTGTTCTGCCGAGTCATTTTCTTTTCTTTTCAGACCAGACCTTTAGCGTAGATAGATATAACCAACCCGTCAGATGAACACAACAAGCATGGATCCCATCGAGTACGATGGACGTGAGGGGTGCTAATACCTTCCCCTTGCGTAACCGACTCCCGAATCCAGACATGGTTGCTATGACCTTGTCTTATACCTCTTCGTCAGGTTTTTCCGATCGTTTCCTTTCCCTCTCTTTGGGTTAAATAACGAAAGGTGGCGACCCTTCTATTTTTCCGGCACCTTATTTTCGCGGTAGCGACATAGGGTTCTAGTTGAAGAAACACTCCTAGTAAAGGTAGGTTTTTTAGACTTAGAGCAAAGTCTAATGGCTTATATGTTCTAACTTAACAAAGCTAGGGTTTAATATGACTTTACAAAGTCAAGGGAGGGTAATGGGCTATCCAATAACACAAGGGTCAATGGAGAGACTTTTCCTTTGGAAGGAGAGAGGGGAGTAAGTAATCATTACTATGATTCTTACATAGAGTTTACAAACTCTACCTATCACTATGTTGTAAGACCAAATGGTTCTATCCAGACCAAAAGGTGGGAGAAGGGGAAAGGTTGCTCGTCAAGATATCGCATCTTGTGCCTACGTATTCTCAGTATCCAATGAGAAATCAGAGCGGTCGTAGTTCGGGCACAAACTACAGAGTAAGGATCTATTGGTTCTTTCCAGACCAAAAAGAGGGAGAAGGCTCTATTCAGGTCTATGAGTTTAAATCCTATTGGTTATATCCATACCAAAAGGGGGGAAAAGGTTCTATCCAGACCTATGAGTTTAAATCCTATTGGTTCTATCCAGACCAAAAGGGGGGAAAGGTTCGATCCAGACCTATGAGTTTATATGAGCTATCTATGACCCAAGGGTCAATAGAGAGACTTTTCCTTTGGAAGGGAAGAGGAGGCAATCTTGGCTGAGGACTAAAGAGTTCCATCACTTGGGGAAAAGATACTTAACAAAGTACTAAACATTTAAGCATGATGAATACAAGGAATATGGTTACAACCAAGCAAGCGAGCATATCACAATAAGCAAGGATTAAATTGATACAAATGGTTACAACCAAGAATGACATATCTTCACAAAGACAAAGGTAACAACCCAAGGGATACATATTAACAAATATGGAAACAACAATCATGCAAATAAGTCACAACTTAAGGTAAGCATGCCATAGGTCAAAATGTATCAAATTTAACAACCTCATATCAACAAATCATGTATTGATAACAATCAAATACAAATAAACATGCAAGAAATGTCACCACAGTTCAAGCTCAAAGTTTAGGAAGAGAAAAATGTAGGTTCATGGTAACAACCAATGAGAAAACAAAGCTTTAACATGTTAACCAACACAAAGGAATCAATCATCCACAAATCTCACAAGATAAATTAAGCATGGTATAAAAGAAATTCATCAAGACGCAAGGTAACAACCCTAAAAACGAACCAACTTTCAAGTAGGCAAAAGGCAATGTGAATACAAGCAAGTTGAAATTTTCTTTCATTAAATGAAACTAGACATTAATATGAATATTTTGCAAAAAAGAATGGATTGAAAATAGCAAAAAAGAACAAGTTATAAAATATTGAATTTTGTGAAGAAAAATAAATAAAGCAAGTAATAAAAAGAAATGGTCATGGGAAGAGGTTGAACCCACGACCTCATGCTTGCAAACACAAAACTTATCCACTCAGCCACTGCACGCGCGTTGTCAAGGAATGGAAATACAAGAGAAACTATTAAAACATGGAAAAATGAAAATAAAAGCAAAAGAGTTTATCTCCACCCGGATCGAACTCAAGATTGGTAGGTACAAGGGGTATAAGGCGTGCAAGTTACAACCACTAGGGTGGTGATACATCCAGTATGTAAAACCACCCCATAAACATACATACCTAAACAAGTGTGTGGCTGGGCAAAATGCAAGGTAAAACAAGTGATACTTCAAAATGCATTTTCTTTCTAACTTTGTCAAAACTTAACCTTTTTTCATGAAATTTTAGCCTATCTTGACTGATCTTTTATGAGGATCACAGTGGTCACAACCAAATCTTGAAATAATATCCACAACTCAAAACACGATGGAACATGCATTTTGGAACCTTGAGATGCATTTTGGAAAACATAGATTACACCAGAAGCAATTAGGATTATGGAAAGACATGAGCAAGTTATAAACATGATTCTGAACGAGTTCTAACAAGAATATTATTCAAAACAGCATTGGATAAAAAAGAAGCATATGAGTTGCAATGATAGGCAAAGTGGCTCTGCTGTCCAAAATTTCAATCAAAAGGCAAAATGGATATATCTCAAACTTTGATCAAATCAAACATCAAATTCATGAAATCTCACCCTAACTTACTTGAAATGTAATGAACAACAAGATGGTAACAAACAAATGCCAAGATAATGCACTAACAACAGAACTGTCATTAATATGCCATGTGAAATTTGAAAAATGCAATTTGAAGACTATGTCATGAATTAAGCAGATTCAGGTTGAACAAACCTTACACACAAACTATAAGCATGTTAACAAGTGTTTCTACACTTCAAGACCAGTCACAAACCAAACAGAAATGAAAATGGTTCACTTAGTTTCTTATTTGCAAATGAAATGCATAAAGGAAATCATGACATGAATGGAATAACTTTAGACCAAATAATCACCACACACAAGTTTCAAATGTGTCCATAGATGATTCTACAACTCAAGATTGAACATAAAATGCACACAACACAAATTGGTTCAAAAGTTGCAAGTATGGTATTCATGTGAGCAGGTTGTCATAGAAGGATGAGGTATAGATTGGCACAGCATTCATGTGAGGTCTAGTTCATACACACATACAAGCCCTAATCATGTTGACAAATGATCTAATGCTCATGAAATAATTCAAAACACCTCAAGTAGAATAAATGTATGGTGTGTGTGCAGCTGTGGTTTGTAAAAAGCTGTTTGACAGCAAGATGATGAGGCAAGTCCAAAATGAGTGGTTCATGTCATGTAAAAGATACACACACATAACAAACATGAAAGTAGATGAGATAAAACTCAAAATCAGGCATATTATATTCAAGGCAAAATTTGGTATGTTGATGGATATGCAAAAAGCTGTCTTGAGACAAATTGATGGTGCAGTAGGTGTATTTTCCAAATGATGAGGTTCCTGCTAAACCAATGATGCATACACACCACATATATGCTAAAGGATAATTTTATGCTCAAGGATCAGTTCAGATCAATACTAAACAGAAAAAGGTATATTGGTTGCAATTATAACATGAATGTGCAAGACTGCCAAAGTTCAAATGCAGTAGGATAGGTCATGGCATATTCAAGACAGCTATGCATCACACATAAACTTAAAACATGTTAAATGATGATTCTAGGCTCATAGATCAAACAGAAACAAACTGAAACAGAATTGGGCATGTTGTTGGTAATATAAAGCTTTGAAAATGCAAGTTTGAGAGTGGTCAACAGTTTTGAAAATGCAGGGCAGGTTGGATCATGCAAACACCACACACAACTTCTAATCATGTTATCTAAAGGTCCTAAACTTGTAAATCAATCAAAAGTAGCTTAACACAGAAATTGATATACTAAGGGTTGTTTTGAAAAATGGGAAGCAGGCTTGATCAAACAAGATACAAGTTATAGGGTGACAAACATCAACAACTTCATGACAGAAATGATACAGCATGGTATGGTATGATTCAATGGTGAGCCTCAAGTTCAAAGTGCATTTTGCAGTAGTTACAAACATTTGACAGCCTTAAAAGTAATATACCTCACAACAGGTCCTATTAGCTAATTCCTCATGTTTTTATCAGTTTCAACATGTTTCAACTAAGACACGCAAAACCAAACCAAAACAAGCCAACAGTTCAAACAATCACAGTATGAAACATTGCAACAGGCAGACACATAACATCTTGGCACAACATTCAGGAAAATGGTATAGTAATTGAAATAAACATCACAACTGTGAAACAAAAGCCACCCTAGATTCATACATGACCTATGGGCAGGGAAACCTCATGAAATAACTAACAAACAATTCAAATGACAAGAGCTGATAGATTTGTATCAAGCACAACAACATTTCATGTTAAGACCTCTAAAGCTACTCTTATGGACAAGTTCCTCAAAACTGTTGGGATCAACATACAAAGCTCAATCTTGACAGAATATCATCAATACATATCACTCATGAACATTATACTTTAACAAAAGCAGAATCATTGCAATAAACATAAGCTCTTGGCAAAGAGCAATTTTGGGACAACATGACTATGGTTTTCAAAACAGAACTTCAAAATTACAAGACATGACAATGTGATGTATAATGGGGAGGTTTAGAATTACATACCTCTTGTAGACTTTCTTGAGTAATCTAGAAAGCAAAAAAACCCAGAGATCCTCTTCTTTGGCTCAAATTTGAAGCTTGCTTCCTCTTGAAGCAATAAGCAACTTTTTAGGACAGTTTGAGTAATGAACCTCCCAACTGATTTTTGAGCCTTTGGATTGAAACAAGATATATATGAGGTGTTGTGGGTGTTGAAGTGGTAGGAAAGGCCTTAAGTAGAGACTTGGCTTCCAAAGTGCATAAAAGTCAAAATATGGAGGTATGAAGGTTGACTTTTAGATTGATGAGTTTTTTGATGAAAGTAATGATGGGAACAGTTTCAAATGGCCATTTTAATGGTGTGTATGTGGTCTTTGAGGTGTTTTGGTGTTTGGAACAAGAAATGGCATGAAAAGTGGAAAATGGTGATTTTGGTGATTTTGAGAACTTATGCACTTTCAAGCAAGGAAGGAAATGAGAGAGCTATGAGTTTCTAGGTATTCTTGATAGCTCTGGTGTCCTTAGAAACATAGAGAAATCCTCTATTTATAGGGGGAGTGAGAGTGAGGGCAGACTTGGTTTTTCCACTTTTGGAGGGAGATTTTGAAGGAAATATTGCCAAAATCATGTGGCAGATTTTCTCATCAGCTCTTGAGCAAATTGCTGGGCAAAATATCAAGTGAGATGGGAGGGATGAGGTGACTGAAGTGAAGCTATGAGAGTAGGGGACTGCAGCTGCACAACTCAAAAAGTTTCTCTTTCTTCCTCCTTTAAATGATTATTATATTAGCCACTTGTTTGCAAGTTGCAAAACCCATCAATCCTTCTTTTCTTCTGGTTTTCCCTTCATCTAAGCTTCACATTATCAAAATGGATCATGATCCAAGGGTTGAGGATGGCCCAAGTTGTTGAAATATGAATTTTGGAAAGAGTTGAAGTGGTGACTTCAAGTGTGGTAGCCTCAACTTCCATGATCCATATCTCTCAGCTCACAAATGTTATTGAGGAGTTCTACCATATTTTAGAAAGCCCTCATGTAGCTCTACAACTTTCATGTTCTTGATATTTTCAAATTCCCACTGAAACTAGGTCAAAAGACCTCTCAAAGTTACTGAAAAACATACCTAAAAGGCCAAATAACTTAGAATTTTTCTAAGTTATTTCCCTTCTTGAAATGAATTTGGTCATAACTCCAAATCTATGCATTTTCTGATCATGGACCACTTTGGGAATTTTGTATGACTTGTCAAGAGCTTTCCGATGAGCTTTGAACAAACTCAATTGGATGTGTGGTTGAGGAGTTATGGTCTTGCCCCTTTCGAAACCCTAATTCCTGACTTTTGCGATTACTTCTCAACCCTTGATCCAATGGTCATGAAATTTTATGGGAAGGTGTAATATTACATAAGGAACATTTTTTATTAATATCATGAGGTCAAATTCCTTATGGTTGAAGAGTTGACTTTTCGGTCAACGAACGATCAATCGGTGACTACCGAGTCGATCGTTGATGTTACGGGTATTTTGAGGCCTTGAAACTTCTTCAGTGGACTTTAATAATCCATAGGAACTTCATGGACCATGATCCCACCATTGTAACACCTTTTAAATCAAAATTCAAACCACAGTTGACTTTTCCCGCTCGAAAACCCTAATCGGGTACCCTGAACTGCACTGTTCTTAATTCCTGGGTGACAACCTCAAATTAGATTCATACTTGACCCAATGTAGTATCCTTGATATTGTTTATAGTTGAATCAATCCAAAACATTGATTGGTCAAACCATCGAAGCCTCAATTTTTGACGGTACGGAACCCTGATTCATCTGCATCTTGACAAAGATAAACTTGAAAAAGGTTAAGGTTAAATAATCAAATGAATATGATCCTAAAATGATGATGAGGATCTAAGGGGTCAAAATTTGAGGTGCAACATGAGGGAAGAAAGCTCATCCCTAGATTTAATGTAGGATGAAGAACTAGTGATAAAAAAGGGATTCGGGAACATAAAATCTAGCTTCAATGGTTGACTCAACATTGTGAGATACTATCGCAACCGACCCTTTTTTCATCAATGAAGTATTACCTAGGTGAATAAAATTGCAGCTAAGTTAATTTTGTCACATATTTGTATCATTTTCATGAAAATCAATGCAATCCTTTCATTCTTGACCAACACAAAGTTTAATTCAAAGATGGAAAAAGGCTGTTATCATAAACATCGTGATTGTGTGATTAAACCGATCAAATCTCAATAAAAAGAAGTCCCTCGATCAAGGACACTAAAAATTCTAACCCAAATATGGTGATCCAGGCTCACCCTATCTTGGTAGTTAGGCTTTCTAAAGTGCAAAAGGTGAAGCCCCATTTACATTATCCTTGAACCGTGTTTTTATTTATGGGCAAGGAAGAGGAATGAACCCTTGGTTGGAGGCGCTCCTCAAATTCGTACAATAAGATCTTGGGCACAAACTTGTGATGGATTCAATAAAACAAAAACACCATCCGTAATTCAATGACATTAAATATCATTGGAACATATCCTGTTGCAGGAAAACAATGAACCACCCCCTCCATTTGCAAAGAAAGCAGGAAGAATAGATAATAATTAAAGTTTAAAAAACATATAAAGACATAACATGAATGTTTCATTCATATACAATGTTCATACAAGAATCATAGGAGATGACAACCACACACACACAAACATGCACGCGCGCACACATACACACTTATTCGCAAACTCAATTTCTTTACTTTTTCAACTAAGAAAGGGGGGGGGGGGGGGGACTAGAACGTGTGAACCGCATCACCCTTTCCCTTAGAAGTTAAGTTGACCTAACAAGTTCATGAAGGATATCGTCCCTTTCAATAATAAGTGCACCAATACGTTATTAGTGTCTTTCTCTTATCTTTCTAAGACACCCGAGAGCAAGTTCCTCGCCCTTCCCTATGACTCCAAAAGCCAACATAACAATAGCATTGTGCTTCTGGTATGACATTTATGTCATTTATTTTTAACGAACCATTTTGGATTTAAATGTAAAATATGAATAATATTATTTAGAAAAATAAGACTAAATCTCTTTAGTAGTCTGGGGACCAGGTTGGTCAAGAAACGATGAAGATAGGTTCGTGGGGGAAGGAAACATGCTCCTTTAATGGCCAAGTTTTTTTGATTCCAACCCTTTATCTTGAAGTCTCTTAAAGACGGGTTATCCAAGGGAAGAGTCAGCATTTATGCCTCTCATTTTAGAACCTTCACCATCTACCCTCTATAATGGTCGAGGGATATTCTCACCTTCTAGCCAACATGAAGACTCTTGTATTTGTGCTTGGTTTCCTATAGACCAGGGGAAACCTAGTGGATCGGGCCTCTCTGATTGAAGATTCATTGAAGAGGTCATATTCATGACTTCCTTCATGAGGAGCTTTCGTCAAAGTCGGCACAATAATAATAATGAATGTCAAGGGTATATTCTTCAACAAAATGTGTCATAACACCTTGAGGGAACACCAGGCTAGACCTCACACATACTCTCATGAGTAATACTGGTGAGAGGTGTGACAAAGTAATATTTAACCTTGAAGTTTTATAGGCAATTGATGTATATTTTAAACATATTTATACCTTTTCTAAGGGATAAAAATCATTTCCCTATCATGAGTTGGTCGAAGTATGTTAGATGTTGGAACGATGGAAAAATAGTGTAAATGCCAGTGCACACTTCTTGTATTTGCATCTGTATTGAAAGACTTTGACATAAAACCAACTTATAGGATGTAGTTGTGAGATGGAAATCTCCATGTGGTAAACGGCCCCCACCTCAAAGTCATCAAAAGGAAGCATGAGCCTTATCTGAGAGAATAGACACTCGTTGATAGGAAAAATTCACCATTGTATCTAATGCATAACCTTTTATCAGCTTTGGGAGTCAGTATCCCCGAAATAGAGGAAGGACCCAAATCAGTGAAAATGCTATGCATACCCCCTTTGTTAGCAAAGACAGAAGTCATATGCAAAGCCTCTTGGTTTACCCATTGAAATTGATCTTTTCTTGCAGAAACCTCATCATTTTTCAGGTTCTTTCAATCTATTACCACCTCACTGTCAAAAGATATAAAAAAAAGAGTGACTATAAGTATAAGCATGTGATTGTGATTCTATCCACCACCTAACTTCATTATCAGTTGGCTCATAATCGAAAGAACGTATTTGTGCCATAATATAAGTTTGACCCTTATTCTATCGCCTGAAGTCACTCACATATTTTAGTTTGGCTAAAGTAAAAACTAGGTAAGCAAAACCTTTAGCGCCTTCTTTGAGATGACACCAAATACACCTTCATCTTCAATAGAAATAATAGCCTTTGGGTTTCTTAGAGCAGTCACACCAAGAATTTTATCATAAGAGCATACAAAGTGGTAAAATATTAAGATTATTACCTTAATGGACCCATGACTTCTAAAGTAGGAGGAGATTAAGTAACTAGAACTCTAGAAGGGAATCTAAGCAGAAAAGTAAATTTGGAGAATAAGAAGAATAAAGCCACAATGGTTAAAGGAACCATTAGAAGGAGAAAAACTAAGCACTTAATGAACGAGAAAGACAAAAATAGGATTTGTTTAGCCTTTTCACACACACACACACACACACACACACACACACACACACACATACACATATATATAAATAGTGAGTGACCCTAAGATCTGCAACTAAATATCGAGGAAGCATCAAGAAACAATTAAAGACCAAATTCTAACTTTGACATTGTAACAACACTTGAGTGATCTAATGATATCACTTATATCCCTAAGGCTTAAGGCCACATGGAGAGTTTATACTGCAAAACATTTTGGTTGTAAAACATTCATCTAATGTGCAAGTTACCGAGATCACTTATTCCCTCAAAACATACATATATCCTCTTTCAGAATATTGATTCCACCTCAAATCAAAAAATGAAATTGATTTAGAGGTTGGTCACAATATTTCACAATCTTAGTTGCACACCTAACATCAAGGACTTAGGGTAAACTGTTTTGGGTTGGTCAAATGGATGAATAAGACTAACCCAATTCTAGAGGCCTATTCTAGACACCCTCATTCAATATTGACGAACATGTGGACTCTCTCAAGAAGGACGCACACTAAAGCCAAACTACTTGCACATCTTCAGCCAGCAGATCCTATCCAACAACTCCCTACACTCAGTGACACGCCTACCAAGAGAGGTTTCAACCATCCACCATATATAAACTAGTTTATGTTCCATGACAAGTACATTTTCACCCACTCTTGCAAAGTTACACCTCTCTCACCTCATTGACTTGCTTGTTGGAATGTTAACCTTGTTGGCACACCCCTGCTCCATTGTACTAAAGATTTTTGTCACCATATAAAAAATATTCACATAGGTCATCAATCTTGTGTTCCATACCAAAATGGACCATAAATTGTGATTTTTTTATTTCTAGCTTTAAAATTGGTTTCATTCTCAAAATCAATTCTTCTTGAAAACTGATATTTTTAGCATACGTAGTACCATATAATCAATTATAAAATTTATTGGAAAAATCATACATGTTCTGGGTTGGCAAATGGCCCAATAAGACCGATCCAATATGGAGGCTCAATTCAAATACCACACCCACTTAAAAAAAATGCGATTCATTACACACTTGTGATTTTCATCTATTTAACTTTATTGAATTTGGTGTTGAAATACTAACCTTGCAGGTACACCCCATCTTCAATTATCAGAGACAACTAGCATCATGTTAGAGATTCCCTGACAGTTTTCACAAGTCTACTTTCTAATTTTTTTTATGTTCCATAATAGTGGTTCCATTCATCGGAAGCCTCTGGAATAGAGCCATAATAAATTTGTTGTGACATCTTTAGTTATGTCACAATTACATTATATATGTTGGTTACAAGTTTGTTGGCACCTTGTTTTATGATGACAAATCAGCGAGTGTACCGATAGTTATCAAAGTAATGTCATTTATAAGTTCATCTCCATGGGGATTTATTTATTATAACAAGGTGAATCAAGTTTTATTGAATTTAAACGGGGGGTTTTCAAGATTTTAATTTGCAAAAAGTAGATTGCATAAATAAATTGGTTGAAAATTGATCAGATTAGAGACGATTAGGTTTTGCTTCGAATCCCCTGTATATCATTATTGATGCTAATGTCTATTTACCCTTACGATGATTAATTCAATGATCACCATGGTTTAACTTAACCGTTATACCCAATCTCTTATTGTATAACTCGTTATTCTAGACTACAACTCCCCAATCTCTTAGGCCAACTGGATAATTAAAATATGCAATGTTTCGGTGCATTAAACCCTATGTCAGAACTTTATAATTGCATATCTATACCTCAATTATTAAGTTGAACAATTTACTTAGGTTAGATTTGTACATTTAGGATTAGTAATCAACACGAATCTGAATCGATATAAGAACATTCGTAAATGCATATAAAGCATTAAACACAAATATTAACTGAGTAACATTATTAATTTAATCAAAAGTGCAAATATTACAAAGAACTAACATATAATCCCAATAGATTCATACAAGTTCATCTTAACAAAACTAAATCAAAAGAAAACTAACAACTCATACTAATTAAATTCATAGCAGAAGTAATGAAGAATTAGTACATAAAAGTCTGGTTTAAATTTGACTTTCGATGATGAAAATCTTTGCTCCAAAATGTGATTTGTCATCCAATTCTCTTCCTGAAATCTGATATCCAATCCTCATCTAATCCTTTTCTTAAATAGGAGTTGGTATTGGGATTTTAGGGTTTAGAGAAAAGATCAATTCCATAATTTAGCATTGTCACAACGTCATATTTTTAATCTTTATTTTTCGTCCATTTACACTCTCATTTAGACTATGTCTTATTCATGAAATTTGTAGCTCTGAATCTTAGCTTTCATTTGTCATAAGTCCCTCCTCATTTCGAGTTATAGATATTTAGATATGGTCAAAATACCGAACATAAATCGTGATACAAATTATGCGGAAACATGGTTCTATAGCGCCACAATGGCCATACATCGTGATACATTTTATCCTGCCACAATGGTTCTATAGGACCACGATGGTTTTTACATCGCGCCATGATGCAATTTCATCGCTCCACGATGGGAATTCCATCATGTCATGACGGGACACAATAAAACCATAGTGTTTTTCCTCTTTTTAATTTTTTGCTCTTTTTCACCCTATTTTTTTTTCATGTTTTCATCTTTCTTCCTTATTCTTGGTCTTCCAAAAACACACTAATTCCTACTAAAACTTAACCAAGATCAACTCAAAACTAGTGAAATAAAAAACAAAATGCTATAAAAATTACATGTTGACAGAGTGTCATCACTTTACGAGTATGGCCTAGAGTCTATGGAGGTTGTCAGAAATTTCTAGTTCTAAAAATTGCAATGGTTGTAAAGGTGTTGCTATAAAATGAGTTACTAGAACTGGAACACCGGCTTGTGATGTAGGAGTGGTTCTTTTAGATTATAAAGTGAGGATTGGTATGGAGGCATTCTGAAGCACCTAGAATGATTATTAATTAAATGGGAGTCTGATGAACCCAATATACAGGATAAAAACTCATGAAGAGGTATCTCACACCCATCAAATCAAGTGCCCAATCTTTCACCTAGATCAAAGTGTGATATCGCCTAGTCAGAGGATGGGCGCACATCTTAGTGGGCATTTTATACCCTCCGTACATCAATGAAGATGGAAGTTGCCCCTAAAATATATTTTTCTGCCCAATGGAATGGTCAACATTAACAGTGAACTCGAGATCTTGTTGTCCCTTTTACACTTTTTCAGCCTCAATATCAATAAACAAAAAGTTACGACTAAGAGTACGAGCGTGTGATTGAAACTTTATCCACCACCTAACTACTTTGTCTATGATTTTTGGGTTTAGGATGGGAAGTTCAGGGAAAGAAAAGCCATAGGAAACCTCACTAATATCAATCCTAAAAGGATTGGTTTCTCCATCGCCAGTGACATCCATTTTGAGGTCTCTTGCTTCCATGAATTCCCTTGAATTAGAAATGCCCATATTTGGACTCTTCACACCATCAGCCTCTCTAACTTTTACAAAGTTCACGAAGGGCCTCCTTACCTCTAGAGGATTCACTTTTAAATTTTATGGATTTACCATTTCAGTTCGAGATGAAACATCACTTATATTGTAGTCATTGATCAATTCTATAAAGGTGATGTTTCGGTTTCATATATAGGTCATGTATAAGAAAGAAAACACAAGAAACTGATAGGATATGGCAAGAGAAAAGTATCTTGAATGTTGTTTCGAGTCTTGAAGACTAAAAAGAAACAAATCATCAAAAAACTAGAAAACTCCTTGTGACTGGGAATGAATGTAAATAACAAAGAATGGTTATAAGAAAATGAGAGCCAAGAGGAAGGTGAAAGGAGGTTAAGAACTCTAAAAATAAAGAAGGTAAAAAATAACTACTAACTTCACTTGCTTAATTTATAGGCAACTGAGGCACCAGAAACTACAATCTAAATCAAGGAAACACAAAAGGTCATTACCAATGATCCAAATGTAAACTCAATTTGTAACGACACTCAAGTGTACTCAAGAACCCTAATAGTACTCCCCTGCCCTAGAAGCCTAAAATTCATGTTGAGGTCTCCCTCTGTCGCAACTGCGAAAAACAACCGGTAGAAAAAAATAGAAGAGTCGCCACCGAACGTTATTTATCCAAGCGAAGGAAAAGGAAACGATCGAAGAAAAACTAAAAGAATGGAGAAGGCAAGGTCATCGCAACCAAAGCTTGGGTTCGGGAGTCGGTTACACAAGGGGAAGTTATTAGCACCCCTCATGTTTGTTGTACTCAACGAAATCCACGCTTGCTTCCTAAACAAAGGGGTGTGTCATCTAAAACTATACTGCTAAACATGAAAGGGAAATGGAAAAGGAAAAGGAGACTCGATAGGACTTCACTGCCCTATGCCTACATATTCTCTCGTGCAATAGGAAAGTCAGAGTCAACGTAGTTCAGAAAACTACAGGTGATGGGGGAAGGTTGCTCGCCAAGGCATCTTAGTCTTGTGCCTACATATCCTCATCTGGTATGAGAAATCAGAGAGAACTTAGTTCGGCTAACTACGAATAAAAAGGGAAAAGGGTGATAGCAAGGCTTCACCATCTTGTGCCTACGTATTCTCATATGGTATGAGAAATCAGATAAAACATAGTATGGTTAACTAAACCACAGGTTGGTTAAGTGTTTTTTTACGAGCGACATTAAGCTCCCATTCCATCAGTTAGGGTCGATGCCTGTTTGCGGTAGAACGAAAAAGTAACATACTCTTTTCTGAAAATGAGTTTGAAGAACAATTGCGAAGGACAAAAAGGTTTGAATTTTGTTCATGAGTTTTAGAGAAGTGAATTAACTGGATTTGAGATTCACATTGCACTAAAGACTATGATATAGGAACGAATGCGTCGCATATCACCCCCAAACGGGACATATACTAAACACTCTAGACAAGTAAGGAGAAACCCCTCACTCATCATTTCCCATATGCTTAAGGCTCGTGGCGCACAACGTTCATCGTCTTTATTAAGTGTGTTAGAATTGTTTTGAGATGAGAAGAGAAAGGACTCAAAGGGTGAAAAGAAAACAACTAAGGGAAACTGAACCCTAATGTTATCATGCACACTGGTCCAAAAGTTAAGAATGAGAAGGAAGTCTACCTAATGTTATCATATAAAGGATTGAAAGCCTAATGTTTCTCCTACCTTAAGCTTAATTGAAAATTAAATCGAGCTAGGAATCCTAAGGGGCATGTGAACAAACACAAGTAAATATTATACTAATCAATCACAAAGAAAATGATGTCGTGGTCTCAGCTGTGAAACAAAACTAAGTGACTCCTTATCCTCAACCGAAAGAATGATGTCATGATCTCAGCCAAAAACAAGACTGTCACACTCCTCGCTCACCACAAAGTAAGACAAAATGGTAATAATCAAAATCAAAGTATCAATTGAACTGGCACATAAGCCAAACACACAAATAAGAGTGAAGATTCCTCAATCAACAACTAGTTGTGAGAAAAAAATGCTAAACCCTAACTGTTGTACCCCAAAATTTGACCAACCATTTCTAGCAATTTGGCTTATGTTTCGTTGCATTTGCATTTGCATCTGCATACCGCATACTGTGAATTTTTTTTAGTCAGATTAATTTTATCGGGATTACAGCCCCTTTGCTCGCGTTTAAGGCGTTTCAAACCAGTTCAAATAAGGAGGTTTATTTTGGAATTTGTGCTCTTCCCGATGATTCAGTTTATGCTGCTATTTTTGGGGATATTTCAGTGTCCTCCTTGTTACCGTTTATTTCGTTGCATTCTCGCATTTTATATTCACTGATTTAATTTTCTAGAGTTTATTTCGTTAATTGTGGCATAGAAATTAGAGTTTTTTAAATAGTTTTTTAGATTTAATTTCTCTATTTTAGATATTTTAGTTTTTAATAGATTTTAAATAGTATTTTCTAGAAATTAATTCTTTATCAGAATATTAGTTTTTATTTTAAATTGACGTCATTTAAGATGACTTCATTTAGATTAATCTTTAATAGATTTTGAGTTTCAATTAATAGTCAGATTTTCTAATTAGGATTTTAGTAGATTCTTCTGCAGTAACCATTAGATAGATTTTTAATCCACGTTGCATTAATCAGCTTTTATTATTGTTGGCTTTATTGAATATTAGTTAATTTAATATTAGTTAACTTCTCAACATTTATTATTAAGCCAGCTTTATCATTAATTCATCAGCTTTAGTTAATTAATCTGCCAGCTTTTTTGTAACTAATCAGTCCTAACCAGATTTTTGCAGGCCAGGTGCCGTTGTGTCAGACTATAAATAGTCCTATTCACACTCTCTCTCAAGGCTGGCACGGATACCAAAAAAACCCTAATCACCTTCACCAGAAAAATCAACGGCCGCCCAACTCGCCAGAAAACTCATCCATCTTCATCGGAAAACTCATCCGTGTTCATACGCATTTATCAATTTTTCCAGATTTCTTCATCCACATCTTCATCAAGCCTTTTTTCCAGAAACATTCGAACGCATCAACCAGCTTCATACGTCATGAACATTCATCATCATCTTCATGAAGATCTTTCAGATCCTCATCATCCATAAAACGCATGAACAAAACTTCTTCACATCAACAAACCTTCACCTCACACGATCTAAACCATCAACATTCACCTTTGAACTACATCATCCCCGGATCCCTAGCCTCACAATTAAAACCAGATCTGTAAACCTTCAACTCATGAGCTTTCTTCTCAGATCTACAAATCTCCAAATCAAAATGTCATAGATCTTCACCATTAACTCAACCTTCACATCTTCATCGAGTTCTTTCCAGAACATCCAAACAATTTTCATCCACCATAATCGTCCTCGTGAACTTTTCTCCAGATCCGAAACTTCCATTAACATCATATGAAGACTCATCAACAACAACAAAGCTACGCAAACTCCAAAACGTGATTCCAACTTTCATTCTCACTATGGACCTTCATCCCTCAAGCTTCAACAGAGCTTAAACCATGGCACTTAACAGGAGTTGGAAAATTATTTGGTTTGTTTTTTATGGATTTGGTCTCTCGTTTGGTTTTTAGGTAATGGTGATGAAGGGAATGAAGTGTAGAGGTCGAGAGGAGTTTTGATCGGCGGCAGCGGAGTAGGTTGGAGATGACGGCGATGTTGAAGAAAAGGAAATCTAGGGTTCTGTTTTGGAAAAATGAAGAAGATGAAGGATTATGTGAACTTCTTGAATGGGTTAACGGGTTAGTGGGCCTTCTAGTCCATTAGTTTTCAGTCTATACTCCCCATTTCCATTATTGCACACCCCCTCTGTTGGCTGTTGTTTTTGTTGCTAATTATGGACTCAAAGCCCAACCGTGTTTTACTGGACTGTACCCCCTGCTGGACTGCTAGACCCCTGTTTCCATTTTCTTTTTGGTTCTATTTTTGTAATACATTTTTGTTTTGTATATATGTAAATACTTTTTTTTACTATTTTTATTTTAGGAAATTATGGTATTATTTTCTTATAGAATATTACATATATTTTGTATAGAGTTTATATTACATTTTTCTATGCATATTTTCTTTTTAAAATTCTTTTAGACCTTATTTTTCTTTTAGAAGTTTATTTCAATTCCCATTTGTTATTGGGCTTTTCATCTCATTTTGATTTTGTTTGGGTCGATGACGAGACCTCCGTAAATCGTTATTAATTAAATTGTTGATGGATAATGTAGGATCCGAGACCACTTCTTTCTCCCCTCACTTCTCTTCTCCTTCTGATTTTATTTTTGACTTTCTTCTGTTCTGGTCCGTGTGACACGATTCAATTGGAGAATGATTCTCAATATCATTTCTCTATCTTGTCTTTGACACGGATTTCAATATGCAACCTCCTATAGCTTGACTTCTGTTTATAAGTCGAGTTACGATGGTTTAGCGTCACAGTAGTCCCGATTCGATTCGAAACATCATCATCAAGGATCAAAAGAGGAGGAGCTTGGAAAGGAAGCTAGCACGCAAATTCAAGGGTCAACGGAACCACTCCGTTCGGTAACATTGTTTTTATTTCATTTCGTTTATGCAACCGTCGAGTGTTGTAAGATGTAGCGATAGACACGTGGGAAATGATGAGTGGGGGGCCTCCTCTCACTCATCTAGAGTGTTTAGTGTATGTCCTTTGGACAATATGCAACGCATTCGCTCCTAAGTCTTAGGACTTAGCGTGTGCACCCCAATCCGAACCTTTTCTCTCGCATTCTGGCGATTGAGACTCCCTTTTCTCTCGCATCCTGACGATTGAGATCCCTTCTCTTGCCCTCGTGCAAAACGAGACCGTTTTTCCTTAGTTGGCTGAACTACGACTGCTCTGATCTCTCATATCTGTTGAGAGTACGTAGGCATAGTATTGCAATAATCCTAGCGAGCACTTTTCCCTTTTTCCTGTAGTTAGTTGAACTACAGCTGCTCTGATTTCTCATGCCAGACGAGAATATGTAGGCACGAGATACGATGTCTTAGCAAACACACTAACAACTAATTTCCCTTTTCTCTCGCCCAAGTGCGATCGAGACTTTCCCACTGACGACTAATTCTTCCCTTCTCTTGCCTGAGTGCAATCGAGACCAGCCCGTTGTTCTAATACTTTAGGTAATCTGTACCTCTAAACCAATGACGTGCTACGTCCATTCTACCGCAAACAGGTAACGCCTAAGTCTCCGATGGTCGAGCTGCATACACCTAACCACTAAAATGTGTGCGCTAGTATCGTCTACCTTTTCTCTTGCTCCCCGTGCGATCGAGAACACCCTTTCGTCCCGTAGTTAGCCTGAACTGTGTTTTGCTCTGATTTCTCATGCCATATGAGAATGCGTAGGCACAAGACACAATGTCTTAGCGAGCAATTCCCCCTTGTCACACCCTCATTTTCACCGTTAGCCTTTTATACCCTACATTCGGCATATCATACATCATTCTATTGTGTATCGAGCATGCGGGTTCACAAGGTACGAACTAGGCCGTTTGGTTGTAACTTGTCTATTTTCGGACTACATGAAAAAAGGTTCATCACCTAAGGTTTGATCTAAGGAAAAAGTCTACTCATGAAAATTTTGGCAAGGGGAAGTTACTTGACAAAATACAAGGATATTCAAGATAAATATTAATAGACATGAATGCTAGGCCAAATCCAAAGCTCCTTCATACATGTTTATTTTTATGGCATAAGTGGAGTGCAAATTATTAAGGCATGAATCAAGATCATCAATGCATAATTCAAGATTTCATTTTTAAGCACATGAGGGAATCCATCATCCAAAATTCAAGATTCATGAATGGAGATAAAAATAATACTAAGAGGAATTTTGTGACATTACAATCATGTCATTTGTTACAAAAATTCCAACTCTAGATAATGTTTAGAAATTAATCTATTTCTAAATCTTTATTCAAGTCTTTAATCAAATCTATGATATGGTACTCTTCATACTACACCATTTTTTTCATGTGCTACATTATGCTCACAAACATCCAAGAAATATGCAAGAATTAAATCAACATTGGAATGTTTATGGGCCAAGATTATGCATGTTCAATCATAGGCAAAACAGCCCCATGCAAGAGTTGAAGAATTACTACATGTCACAAAATCAAGAGGACAACATGTACTATGTTACAAGATCATTTTTTATGTCACAAAGTCAAGGAAATAGCATGCAAATGATATATTTACTTGCTAAATATCAGTTTGCAAATGCTGTCAAAGAGTGGTAACAATTGGCTACATGGCAAGATACAAAGCAATACCATCCAAGAGACTAATGGGCAAAAAGAGGGATAGTAGTATAGTATGCTACAGCAGAAAAATGCAGCAAGTCATACTAGAAATAGAAGGGAAAAGTGGGGCTGCACAAAAGGAAGAAAAAGGCATTGCCAAGAATGGAAAGTTGGTGATGAAAAGGTGTACAAAGTGTGTGGCTTTAGGACAGCAGAAAAAGTTGACAGAAAAGGTGGAAAATGGGCTGCAAGCAAGCATAGAAAACATAGTATTCCTTACTATCAAAACAGAACACAACACAAGAAGCAAGCAGAGTAGAGACTACACATAGAGAGCAAAGAGTAAGAGCAAAAAACCAGAAAATAGTTAGCAAGAAACCCTCAAAAAACAGAAGAAAAAAAAAGAGTGAGACAGAGACACAAGAGGATCATTGAGAAACCAAACCTTCACAACATAGAGTGAAGAGGGGAGAGCACATCCAACAAAGGTCATTGGAGTACTTGCAAGAAGGATAGAAAGCTCTTGGTATCCATTTCTTCAAATCTTTCTCCTTTTATTCTTTGCTTTTATATTCATTTCATTCACTCTTTTATGTGTTGTTGAACTGTATATCATGTAAGATCCCCTAAGGGACTAAGAAACCATCCTCAAGGAACCACAAAAACGAAACGAAAACATAAAAAAAAAATGTGAGATTTCGACCTGGACCAGCAACACGGGCCGTGTCACACGACACGGCCGACCGTGTCACGCTACTGTATGAAGTTTTTTTCCCCAGGCCTTGCAACACGGGCCGTATCATACAACACGGCCGGCCGTGTTGCATCACTGTTTCAACTTTTTTTCACCCGTGTCACACCATTGTTTCCTCCATATTTTTTTACCGTTTTTTTTGTGTGTCTCGATTTTTTTGAGCCGTGTGGCTTATGTTTGTATGATGTTTGTATGTGAATATTGTTATGGCCCTTGTTGACCTTTGTTTCCAAAAACTATTTTTAAAAGTAAAGTCTCGATTTTATCGAGCCATTTTTGACCATGTAAGTCGGATGCCTTGTGCACCGCCATCGACCTAAATCGCATCACTTCAAATATCTTTACAAGCAATAAATCTTGATCCAACGTCAAGTGTTTCTCTTTTCGCATAAAAATACAAAAAAAAACACAATAAAATATATGATTGGAATTATGCACCATGAACTTTAAAGTGGTGGAGAAGGAATGAGAATGGAACCCTCCTACACTCATTCCGAATGTTTCGAATACAAGGCGCTCGACTTGGTTATTCGAGACATTCATCTCTATCCAAAGTCTTTTGTATAATCCTAGTCAAGAACACATTTTCTTCAAAAAAAAAACTAAAAACAACATCAACTCATCAAACTATTTTTGCCTTAGGGCGTCAATCCAAAAAACCTTTTTCAAGGTATAAAATCAACCAACAAACAACAATTTCATAAAGCCTCCGAACTACGGAGCTCTGATTCTTCACTTCTTTTAAGTGAGGATACGTAGGCACAAGGGCCACAATCCTTGGCGAGCATTAAAATAAATAAATCAATCCCTCTTTTCCTTAAACAAGCAAACTTTTAGAATAAAACACCCATTCACGCGAAATAACCTAGGAGGTTCCCATCGAGTATGATGGATGCGAGGGGGTGCTAATACCTTCCCCTCGCATAACCGACTCCCGAACCCTAAGACTTGGTTGCGATGACCACGCTCTTTTCCCAAAGGTTTTATCGCTATTTCCCTTTCCCCCCGTGGGATAAATAAAATTCGGTGGCGACTCTGTGTCATTTTTTGCGTAGCGACACCCCTGTAGTTTCCCGAACTAAGTTGACTCTTACTTTCCCATTGCACGAGGGAATATGTAAGCATAGGGTAGTGATGTCCTATCGAGTCAATTCTTTCCGTTTAGCTTTAGCAGCCATAGATAGTTTGTTTTTCACCCATAGACTAGACAACAAACGTGGATCCCGTCGAGTACGACGGACGTGAGGGGTGCTAATACCTTCCCCTCGCGTAACTGTCTCCCGACCCCAAGATATGGTTGCGATGACCTATCTTCTCCCTTTTCTTAGGTTTTCTCTGATTGTTTCCTTTCCCTCTTTTTGGATAAATAAAAAATGGTGGCGACTCTTCTGTCATTGCCGACCCCTCTTTGCAGCGATGCGACAACTAGCGACTCTGTTGGGGACTTCTTTTGCAGTCTCGCCTTGTTTTTTTCCTGGCTGTTTGGGCTCCCTAACAGCTGGCGACTCTGCTGGGGACAGGAATATCCCCTATGCGAGTCAATCCTAGCACTTGTCTGTTTTGTCTTTGGGTGTGTATATTTGTGTGTTGTATTTTGTATATTGATGTATTTACATTTTCCGCACTTTATTATTATATGTTGTTGTTGTCCTCTTGGGTGGTTGTTCCTTTGAGAGATAAGCCAAAACCCAGGCTTGAGTATACACATAGCATTAGAAGTGGAAACTAGTGGTGAACTTGTATGTTTGGCATGCACTAGTTCCCACAGAATTCGCGCTCAGACGAGATTCTCTTTGATGATTTATTTCCTGACCCTTTAGGCTTTAGGGGATTTTGGATCTGAGGATTGTCGACTCTAGGAACCGATCATTTGGAAGTCAGCTAAGTGAGGCCGCTTTGTTAGACTATGATGCCAAACCAGAAATGGTGAATGTATCATCGTTTTTTGAAAGTCTGTGATGCTGACGACCGTATAGGATGCCGAACCTTGTTAGATTAGGTCCATACTTGTGAGTGGGAGGGTTTTTGCAGGAAACTTGACTTCCAGCCAACCCGGTATTTTGGTTTTCTCTTCAGAGCGAACTTACCCAGTCAGCACCGCAACAGTTTTGTTCAGAGTTTTGTGGGATCTTTGATCCTTTGTTTGCTGCACCAGCATTTTGCATTGCATTTCATTTGCATCTCATTTTTGCATGTCCATCCTCAACCGGAACAGAGAGCTTACCCGTCTTTTGTCCAACCCGCAATTAATTTGCCGACATTCGCATTGGACTTGAATTAGCTTCTAGAAGGATCATGAACTCAGGAGAGCAGAATCAGGTTGTTACGAGGGCCGAATTTGAATTGATAAAGAATCAGTTGGATAAACTCATGAAAGCCACGACAACTATGACTATAGGAGAGGCCAATATTCAGAGGACTCCAGTGAACAATGTTGTTTAAGCTCAGCCTGTGCAGATTCCTATTGAAGAGCATACTATTGTCAGAGATAGAGATGCATCTTCTCTCCATGACACGGACTATCAGAGTTTCACTTTCTTTGTGCTAGATTCTCAAAGGGTTGTTCCGAAGATTAATCCTAAGAACCCACAGACTGTTGAATTTATGAGAGGATATCGTCTCTTGGATGAAAAGCTTGACGCCCTGATGAGTCAGTATAATCTTAATCTGAATGCTTCGAGCATGTGTTTGATGCCCAGTCTTGTGATGCCGCCGAAGTTCAAAATGCCAAAATTTGAAAAGTACAAAGGGGATAGCAGTCCGAAGCAGCATTTGGTAATGTTTTGCAGCAGAATAACCCCGTATGTCCATAATGACAAGCTTATGATTCATTGTTTCCAAGACAGTCTGAGCGGGGCATCTCTGAATTGGTATATGCAGTTGGAAAGTGGTTGTGTCAGATCATGGTCAGATTTACCCAATGCCTTTATGAAGCAGTACAACTACAATCTCAACATGAATCCCAGCCGTATGTAGTTGCAAGAATTATCTCAGGCAGACAATTAATCCTCCAGAGGGTATGTGCAGAGATGGAGAGAGTTAGCTGCTCACGTTCAACCACTACTTCTGGACAGATAATTGGTCGACATATTCATGGGTATTGATCGATAAATTAGCAAGTGTATTAATTGTACCGATGTAGTAATAAGGGGAAATTCCCCGAATATCGATCTCGCGGACTGCGTATGAACACAAGTGCTATAATAATGCAATTGAACAAAAAGTCATAGGGGTTTTGGTTTGTGTTCTTTAGAATTATAAAGCCAAAAGGCAAAAGCAGTAAAATAAAGGTTTTAAACGGTTATGAGAAGCATGCTAGGGTAGGGTGTATGAAAAATCCTTGTAATAACCTTAATCCTTAATTTTCAGAAATCACTGCTCAATTCAATCGTTACCGGTTTTAAAGATTAGTTGACTCTAATTCCTTAGCAGGAAACCCTTTGGTATTCTCCCTATGCCCCAATTCCTTGGCGGTATAGGAACAATACCAAGCAATATATTTTATCTAAATCATTAAGGTTACTATAGGGTATCCCCATTCCTAGGTAATATCTACTATAGTATTATCGTATACACGCGTTAACACTTGTTCTTCCAAACCTAAGGTCAACCGTAAATCATATTCCCATTTGTCAAATAAGAAAAGCCATAAAACATTATACGATAACAACAATGATTAGAAAGCAGTGAAATATATAATTCAAGAAACCAAAGGTTATTACAGAGTCAATTTAGGTACACCCCCCTAGCATTGGGGGGTTTAGCTACTCATAATAATGAAAATAAACTCAACAATAAAATTCAACATTACAAGAGAATTGGTTGCTTTGATCTTCAATCGCTTCCACTAATGAGGATCATCCGTTCCCAAATCCTTGATCGCTCCAATCTTTATCGTGAAATTTCTTTTTTCTGTTCAAAAGTCCCTTCTCCTTATTCAAAACACGTCTCAAATAGTATCCATTCAAACTCAGTACCAGGGAAATGCCCAAAATACCCTCAGGGATCCCAAGTGTCAAAAATACAAGAAAAATAGGTGATGAGGTGTTTCAACCAACACGGGCCGTGTCAGACAGCACGGGCGGCCGTGTTGGCTTCCTGAAACATTTTTCGCGTGAAATTTCCAAGTCCCAGGTGTCTTGACATGGGAGGTCGTGTCAGGCCACTATTTTCCACCAAAAATCACCTCTTCTGAGCACATCCTGACACGGGTCGTGTCACACGACTCGGGCGGCCGTGTCATGCCCCTCTTGCGAATCTGACTTCGACTCCAACATAAAAGTTGTAGCTCTCTCTCTTAGCTTTCCGGCGTTTTTTAGAACGCCTCAAACGGATTCCCGGAACTCCAATTATGATCGTTTTTGTGCAGACTGCTAAAGATTTTACTTTCAGTAGCCCTGACACAGGCAATGTCATAGGACACGGGCACCCGTGTCAGGCTGCTGGTTCACAACAAAACTCTTCTGAAATCTTGCCATGTTTCCCCAGTTTTTGCTCTGCTCCTCCTTTATTGTTTACCTGAACCTAGAAACAGTGAAAATACCAAATCGACGCGTAAAATGTAATAAAAACAACTAAAACGCGACAAGACAAAACAAATGATTAACTGAAATAAACGGTAAAATCACGTGTAAAAACCACTGATCAGTTACTTTGCAAGGCCATTACTTTGACAAGATGATTGGTAGTAGGGCATCAAACTTTGCTGACTTGATGATAATGGGAGAACTCATTGAAAGCGGAATCAAGAGTGGAAAGATTCGAGACATCTCAGATACCTCGGTTTATGGAAGCGAATCAGTTGTCAGTTCTCAAAAAGAATGGGAGAAAGAAAGTGATGCTATCCCGGAATCTCCCGTACCTCAGATTCAGTTTTCAGACAATTCGAGTGTTCAGAGTCAGCAACCTGTTAGGGTTGTATATCAGATATCTGTTCCCCGCCAGAGTCAACAGTCATACCGTCATCAGCCGCGTCAGCACGCCCGACGAAGACCAAGGAAGCCAGAGAGGCATTTCACTCAGCTGCCGATGTGATATAGTCAAATGTTGCCAGACTTGATCAGAGGTGGATTGATAGTACCGAAGAAGATTAATCCGGAGATTCCTCCGTATCCGCTAGGTTTTGATGTCAACGCCCGCTGTGAGTACCATGTTAGGGCACATGGGCATTTAAGCGAATACTGTAAGGTGTTAAAGAGAAAACATCAGACCCTGCTTGATTCCAACATGCTCTCAGTCATGCCTCAGGGTGTCAAGATCAACGATCTTCCATCATCCAATCACGTGAGTTCAGATGAGTATGAGACTGACTTCGACGAGAAATTCTAAAGATGGCTGGTTCAGTAGCAAATCAAGACTTGAAAGCCCAGTTCGCCGAAGCTGGCAATTTCTTTGTTATGTTATTTTCGTGCATTTGTAGTTTCCTTTTTGTTAAAGTGCAAATCTCATTTGTAAAACTTGTTTGTTTTCAAATGATAATGATAATGAAACGTGACACGACTGGCCATGTCAGGCCACTGTTTTCCACCAAAAATCACCTCTTCTGAGCACATCCTGACACGGGCACCCGTGTTAGGCCCCTCTTGCGAATCTGACTTCGACTCCAACACGAAAGTCGTAGCTCTCTCTCTTGGCTTTCCGGCAGTTTTTAGAACGCCTCAAACGGATTCCCGGAATTCCAGTTATGATCTTTTTCGTGCAGACTGCTAAAGATTTTACTTTCAGTAGCCCTGACACGAGCGATGTCACAGGACACGGGAACCCGTGTCAAGCTGCTGGTTCACAATAAAACTCTTCCGAAATCTTGCCATTTTCCCCGGTTTTTGCTCTGCTTCTCCTTTGTTGTTTACCTGAACCTAGAAACAGTGAAAATACCAAATCGACGCGTAAAATGTAATAAAAACAACTAAAATGCAACAAGACAAAACAAATGATTAACTGAAATAAACGGTAAAATCACGTGTAAAAACCACTGATCAAACTCCCATAAACTTAAACCATTTCTTGACCTCAAGCAAAAAGCTTGGATAAATACTTTCAAATCAAACAGCACATCAAGTGAAAGGCTCAGGATGTAAGGCGTGTTGATACTCATACGTGAGTCTAGGTCCGATCGGCTCAAACCAGCTCTCTCGGTACTCATCCGTTAACGAAGGCATTACATAAACACATACCGTAGTAAACCTATGGACCTAAATCCCTATTTCGGCCACCTCTCCAACTATGCTTTGGGCTTAAGTCTTTTCTTCAATTTTCCACCCCTTTCATTCGGATAATTAGATTAAGGCATGTACACTTTTGCTCGAGATTTTTTCCTGAGGCACCTTTATTCTTTTTCTCGCTCACAGACGTTTATTAGTCCTCTTTGGGACGATTATAGAGATTCAACCGCCGTTAGGCTAAATAACCGGGTGAGGGTTACCCAACTTAGAAGGACAGGTTGTCATTACCGTCATTATTCAACTCTTTTTGGTGCCACACATCATTCTCAAAATCAATATCTGCAATTTTTTTATCATGCCGGACTATCACAATGAACTAATCGGGGTATACTTTTCAAATCTAAGTACTATGGCACAAACCTACATGTTGGACTCGTTTTCTTACTCTGGGGAACCTAGGGTGTTCAAGCTATACCTCAATTTCCAAACTTTCACAAGTTCCTTAGTTCAAACTCCAATTCCCTTGAACTCTAAATACTTTCTTGACTACCTTACACACCTACCAATCACAAGAAAAATTTTACGGTCTCCGTTGGGGGGAATTCGGTGTGATTTTTAACGAACTTAAAAATAAAAAGGTATTTAAATTGACAATTCAAAACGGTAAAACCTCCCCCAAACTTGAACTAAACATTGTCTCAATGTTCAAGAACAAGAGAGGAAGAGGTGTACTCACAAAGATCCTCACATAGGGGTCGACATGTAATTCAGCACTTCTTTGCTGCTTCCACGTTTTCCCTTGCAAACTCTTGTTATTCCTGCAAAAACAATAATAACAAAAGAAACAACATCAATACTTAAAATCCGTGGGTTGCCTCCCACGCAGCGCTTCGTTTAATGTCGCATGGCTCGACGGTCGACGCCCCATTGTTATAGGGGGTACTTCAGCCTCCACACTCTATTGCTTGACTTCTTCGCAACAGAATATTTGGCAGGTTTAGAGATAAGAGCAAACTGAAGTGGTTTTGATCGTTCTTCTTTCTTAGTTGTGTTGATCTTCCCAACTGACGGTTTAACATCTTTTTCCTTACCTTTCTTTCTAACCTCATGAGCTTTTAACGTGATTTCCTCATCAAAACATTTCAAAGTGAGCGTACCTTTTTCCACATCAATATTGCACCGACTAGTAAGCAAGAACGGTCGACCAAGTATGATCAAAGTCTCTTCATCCTCTGGTATATCCATGATTTAAAAATCAACTGGATAAGTGAAGTTATTGATTTTCACTAGAACATCCTCTGCTAGCCCATATGCCATCTTAGTTGTGTGGTCGGAAAACTTCAAGCTTGTTCCCGTATCGCTCACTTTTCCAATATCCAGCTTTTTGAAAATAGATAACGGCATGAGACTCACACTAGCACCTGAATCAATTAGGACTTTCTTAAAAGTTCGATCTTTTATAGTACAAGGGATTACAACTAGTCCAGGATCCTTCCCCTTGATGGGGGTTCTCTTTTCTTGTGATACTTCCCTACATTGCTCAGTTGTGATCTTTGGTTCTTCACCCATTACTCTCTTTTTACCTATAACCTCTTTCATAAATTTCTTGTACAAAGGCATTTGCTCGAGTGCTTCAAAGAACAGCATGTTAGTTTCCAATTTGTTGAGCATTAAACTGAACCTTCCAATGTCTTTCTCTTTCTGATCCTTCTTTGTAACTCTTTGAGGAAACGACAGTTTAATTTTCGGTTTCACCTCCTCTTTCTTTTTCTCCCCAGTTTGTTTTTCAGATAGAACAACTTCTTCTGGTTCTTTCACTTTTTCTCTAACCTCAAGCTCCACCTCTATGCATTCATCCTCATTTGATTCCTCTTATTTTGTCATTTTCTGATTTCTGGTTGTGACAGCATTAATACTCTCTTGATTTTTCGAATTCGGTACTGTCGCACCCAGGAGGGTTCCTTGAGTATGTGTTGAGAGGTGTTGGGCTATCTGTCCCATTTGCGACTCAAGATTTGTGATGGAAGCTGTGTTATTCCTTTGAACATTACGGGTCTCTTCTTGAAATTGCATACTTTGAGCTTCCATTCTTTCAATAGCTAACTCCCATTCTGCTTTTTGAGGAGCCTGTTGTTGTTGCGGGTAAGGAGGTTGGTTTTGGTCTTTCCAGGAAAAATTAGGATGATTCTTCCATCCTAGATTATATGTCTGAGAATATGAATTGTTCTGCCTCAAAAATTTTATCTCTTCAATTTGTTGAGCTGTAGCAAGACAATGTGCAGTAAAATGGGAACCATTACAAACCTCACAACTCACCGCTTAGATAGGTTGGATCTGGGCTACAGTTTCAGTACCCAAGTTCATTCCCTTAAGCCTTCTTTCCACTTCAGCTTTTATTTTCTCTTCCATGTTCACAACTTGCTCCGCTAGCTTCAAATCAATCTTGCCCTCTGGTTGGTTCACATTGCGATCATACAACTCAAGATGCTCATTGGAGGCAATTGCTTCTATGATCCTCTGGATACCAATGGCTATTGAGAAATTAGTTGAGCCACCGAAAGCAACTTCAATAAACTGTTTTGTCTTGAGTCGTAAACCATTCACAAAGTTCTGCGTCTGCTCTGTGGCATCCATCTTATGAGTAGGGCATGCTGACAGACACCTCTTAAACCTCTTGTATGCATCTCCTAGAGATTCCCCTTCTTTTTGTTTGAAATTGACAATGTCGTATCTTTTTCGAATAAACATTGGAGCAGAGAAATACTCATTAAGAAATGCAGTTTCCATCTCTCGCCATGTGGTGATACTCCTAGTTAGAAGTGAATAGAACCATTCTTCCGCATCATCAGTCAATGTGAACGGAAACATCACAAGTCTCTTAGCCTCTTCGGAATGACCTTCTATCTTCAAAGATGTGGTAGTTGTTAGGAATCTCTGCAGATGCTCGTTTGCATCTTCGTTGATTCTTCCAGAGAAAGGCTTGCTCTCCAACTGGTGAATGGTGGAAGGATGTAGCTGAAAGTGTGCCACATTCACCGGTTGATTCATAATGGTCATCCGGTTTGGTTGAGCATTTGCCCCTCCATAGTCTCCCAAAAGTCTCTCCGCTGGTGGGAGATCCTCCATAGCTTCTGTGTCTCTTTCTGATTCCCAACCTGAATCTGAATGAACAGAAACTCTTTCTTCTTCTGAAGCTAATAATCTAGCTTTCCTACGTCTTTCGCGTAGAGTCCTTTCAATTTCTTCGTCCAAAGAAAAATTAGCTGAGGGGTCTCTTCACATAAAAATGTTAGACGCAGATTAGTAGTAACAAAATAATAATAATAAAAATTAAAAATAAAAACTCAAAATAAAATTTTGGTCGCAGAGCAACAAAAATTCAATTGAATTAGAATACAACTTATATTCTGGCAGTCCCCGGCAACAGCGCCAAAAACTTGACCGGTAAATTAGCAAGTGTACTAATTGTACTGATGTAGTAATAAGGGGAAATTCCCTGAATATCGATCTCGCGGACTGCGTATGAACACAAGTGCTATAATAATGCAATTGAACAAAAAGTCATAGGGGTTTTGGTTTCTTTCTTTAGAATTATCAAGCCAAAAGGCAAAAGCAGTAAAATAAAGGTTTTAAACGGTTATGAGAAGCATGCTAGGGTAGGGTGTATGAAAAAACCTTGTAATAACCTTAATCCTTAATTTTCAGAAATCACTGCTCAATTCAATCGTTACCGGTTTTAAAGATTAGTTGACTCTAATTCCTTAGCAGAAAACCCTTTGGTATTCTCCCTATGCCCCAATTCCTTGGCGGTATAGGAACAATACCAAGCAATATATTTTATCTAAATCATTAAGGTTACAATAGGGTATCCCCATTCCTAGGTAATATCTACTATAGTATTATCGTATACACGCGTTAACACTTGTTCTTCCAAACCTAAGGTCAACCGTAAATCATATTCACATTTGTCAAATAAGAAAAGCCATAAAACATTATACGATAACAACAATGATTAGAAAGCAGTGAAATATATAATTTAAGAAACCAAAGGTTATTACAGAGTCAATTTAGGTACACCCCCCTAGCATTGGGGGGTTTAGCTACTCATAATAATAAAAATAAACTCAACAATAAAATTCAACATTACAAGAGAATTGGTTGCTTTGATCTTCAATCGCTTCCACTCATGAGGATCTTCCGTTCCCAAATCCTTGATCGCTCCAATCTTTATCGTGAAATTTCTTTTTTCTGTTCAAAAGTCCCTTCTCCTTATTCAAAACACGTCTCAAATAGTATCCATTCAAACTCAGTACCAGGGAAATGCCCAAAATACCCTCAGGGATCCCAAGTGTCAAAAATACAAGAAAAATAGGTGATGAGGCGTTTCAACCAACACGGGCCGTCTCAGACAGCACGGGCGGCCGTGTTGGCTTCCTGAAACATTTTCGCGTGAAATTTCCAAGTCCCAGGTGTCCTGACATGGGCCGTGTCACGTGACACGGGAGGTCGTGTCAGGCCACTGTTTTCCACCAAAAATCACCTCTTCTGAGCACATCCTGACACGGGTCGTGTCACACGACTCGGGCAGCCGTGTCATGCCCCTCTTGCGAATCTGACTTCGACTCCAACACAAAAGTTGTAGCTCTCTCTCTTAGCTTTCTGACGGTTTTTAGAACGCCTCAAACGGATTCCCGGAACTCCAGTTATGATCGTTTTTGTGCAGACTGCTAAAGATTTTACTTTCAGTAGCCCTGACACGGGCAATGTCACAGGACACGGGCACCCGTGTCAGGCTGCTGGTTCACAACAAAACTCTTCTAAAATCTTGCCATTTTCCCCGGTTTTTGCTCTGTTTCTCCTTTATTGTTTACCTAAATCTAGAAACAGTGAAAATACCAAATCGACGCGTAAAATGTAATAAAAACAACTAAAACGCGACAAGACAAAACAAATGATTAACTGAAATAAACGGTAAAATCACGTGTAAAAGCCACTGATCAGGTACTTTGCAAGGCCATTACTTTGACAAGATGATTGGTAGTAGGGCATCAAACTTTGCTGACTTGATGATAATGGGAGAACTCATTGAAAGTGGAATCAAGAGTGGAAAGATTCGAGACATCTCAGATACCTCAGTTTATGGAAGCGAATCAGTTGTCAGTTCTCAAGAAGAATGGGAGAAAGAAAGTGATGCTATCCCGAAATCTCCCGTACCTCAGATTCAGTTTTCAGACACTTCGAGTGTTCAGAGTCAGCAACCTGTTAGGGTTGTATATCAGATATATGTTCCCCGCCAGAGTCAACAGTCATACCGTCATCAGCCGCGTCAGCACGCCCGACGAAGACCAAGGAAGTCAGAGAGGCATTTCACTCAGTTGCCGATGTCATATAGTCAAATGTTGCCGGACTTGATTAGAGGTGGATTGATAGTACCGAAGAAGATTAATCCGGAGATTCCTCCATATCCGCCAGGTTTTGATGTCAACGCCCGCTGTGTGTACCATGTTAGGGCACATGGGCATTTAACTGAAGACTGTAAGGTGTTAAACAGAAAACTTCAGACTCTGCTTGATTCCAACATGTTCTCAGTCATGCCTCAGGGTGTCAAGATCAACGATCTTCCATCATCCAATCACGTGAGTTCAGATGAGTATCAGACTGACTTCGACGGGAAATTCTAAAGATGGCTGGTTTAGCAGCAAATCAAGACTTGAAAGCCTAGTTCCCCGAAGCTGGCAATTTCTTTGTTATGTTATTTTCGTGCATTTGTAGTTTCCTTTCTGTTAAAGTGCAAATCTCATTTGTAAAACTTGTTTGTTTTCAAATGATAATGATAATGAAATGAATATGCATGTTTTGATTAAATCCATTTGTGTTCACTCTATGCTTTTATTGATGTCAAACGCTTGTTTAAGCGGAATCTGAGGGAGGTTGACGAAATTAAAGACGCGCAAGCTTCCGATCGTATGCTTTTGAATAAAATCTACTGATGATGTACAAGCATTGCTTCAAATTCCTAAACACTGGAGATATAAGTATGATAATCCCTTGTTAACCCCTTTGAGCCTAGTAGTAGGAGTTTCTTTCTGAAAACGAAAATCCCTCAATCATAACCTGGGGCAGGGTAGGTGTCAGTTAATTTGACCGAGTATCCGAATTGCAAAAAGGGTGTTCTCGTTCGAGGATCAATCACACCTGTAGAGGTCGTACCTAAAAAACCACAATGGTTATCCATCGCCGACCAAAGAGTGAGATAGTTACAATCCTTTCAACAAGTCAAACAAGTCGGTGTCACATGATTTGTTCTCGAAAAAGAATTAAAAGAACAGAAAAAGAAAAAGAAAAAGCCCGCTAAGTCGATAACTTGAAAACAAGTGGCTTAGGAAAAAAATGGGGTATCCCGCTGGAATTTGAAAAAATATTCTCAAAAGAGTCAGTCCAGGCAAAAATAGTGAGATATAAAAATGACGAAAAGCAAGTCGTGTGACTCCAGGCACCAAAGACGAAAAGCGAGTGACTGTTACTCCAAAAAAAACTCTTGGTGTCCCGAACTATCACTCCTGTCATTCAACCTCTGAGAGGTAAGTGAGTGTCGAATTAGCTGAACATATGATTGGAGAACATTAAGAAGAGTGGGTGGGTTAGGAAGAACTTTGAGTATGATATCCTTTCTTTTTTAACCGTGAACTTGACCACGTTACAACCCTCAAAAGTCCAAATTGAAGCAGGTTTGTTTCAAAAGCATATTTCAGTAAAGATCGCGTCGAAGCTGACTCCTAAAAGGATTCTTCTTACCATGTTGGTATTTATATTGGCACTATGATAAGTGATTCATTTACTATATGTCACAATTTTTTCCCGTGAACAGACTTGGATTCCAAAACTGTCAAATGCATTGCATTAATGTTATTTTTTGCAAAGTGATTGTTTTACTTGCGAGTAAGCACTTGACATTAGGAAAGTTTCTATAGTGGAAAGTTTTGTGCATAGCGCTTGAGTACTCCATTAAGTAGGGGAAAGCCATACCAAATGATCATGTCAGAGCAATCAGCCATTCGAAGATGCAGTTAATCTGGGGCAATCAAGTGGAGATTCGATAAATCTCTCGAAGTCAGTCAGAGGCACTTTTCCATAGATTAGCCAATCAGGGGCAAAGTCATTTCAAGGGTGGGGCAGGTCAACCCAAGAACTATCCTTATTTAGAAGACAATGAATTCGAAGCACCTCTCTAAGGATCATGATGCTGAGGCAGTTCATATCTAACCATCAGGGGACAGAGATTCCAGGTCTCCTTTCGAGGAATATTTCTACATAAATCTCATAGGCATGGGCAAAATTGGAAATAAAGGAATTGTTCCTCCCCATATCTTCAGAACTACTCAGAGCTATTCAAGCAGGATCAGTCAACCTTCAAGTTCAAGAAGAATGTCGATAAGTCATGTTAACCATCTCCTGACCCTTCAACCATAAACCTTGTATCCAGACAAGCCATTTTCATAGACCTTGTATCCAGACAAGACATTTCCCAACGTCAGTTGTACCTGACCCTTCACAGAAAACCCAAAGTCCAATCCCTATTGGTATACAAGAAAAGCAGTAATTGGTGAAGTAGATCTGCCAATGACCATTGGTTTATAGACTTTTATGATCACGTTCCAAGTCATGGACATTCGCGCCGCATATAGTTGTTTGTTAGGGAGGTCGTGGATACATGAAGCTGGGGCAGTTACCTCCACCCTGCATCAGAAACTGAAGCATGCTTTTGAAGGCAAAACGATTACAGTTTATGGAGAGCGAGCTTTAGTGGTGAGTCATTTATCATCATTTTCGTATGTTGAAGATGAAGAAGAGGTTGGTACGCAATTCCAGGCTTTATCTATTATAGGCGATAGTGCTCAGAAACCCAGAATACCTATGTCATCATTTAAGGATGTGCAGCAGGTTGTGAGCAGTGGTCCTCAGACAGGTTGCGGCAAAATGTTGTTTTTGCCAGAGAACAAGAATAAGGAAGGTCTCGGTTTTTCCAGTAGGTCTGCTCAACAGGTCATCAAAAACCAAGAGTTCCCGCCAATCAACGAAGTGTTCCGCAGTGGAGGGGTCATTCATCCTCCTCATATCAACGTCGTGTCTGAAGACGAGTATGAAGGCTACATATCAGATGGTTCAACGAGTCTCTCCATTCCATTTGAATATTATGAGCCCTATATGGAGGATCCAGATTATGCCTCAGATGACTTTGATTATAGTTTTGGAGTCTATGTTGTTACTGAAGAAGATTCTAATGAGGATGTTCTAGACTTTGTGACTCCAGGGGTTTTGGTTAAGAACTGGAGTGTGGTTGAAGCCCCTTCTGTGATTCATATATCAAAGTAAACATTTGTTTTTAAAGTTTTCGCTCTGCCCAAGGAGAAAATGTGTTGTGTGGGCTTACTTTTAATAATTCCCTTTGCTCTGCCCAAGGAAAAGGTGACCTTGTTGGGCATTTCTTTGTTCGGATTTTGTTATCATCAATAAATATTTGGTTTCCATTTATGTGTTATTTTATCTTTCTTTTATTATTATTACTATGTTGGAAAATAATAATAAGTAGCATCTCGCGTACACACACTTTCCACTTTATAAAACTGAATAAAATAATATCACATGCGCAGATTGCTACACACATCACATCTCGGGAATAATGACCCACTTCCTTCACCGAACTTCGAATTTCCTGTGTTTGAGGCTGAAGACGAAGAAGATGATATTCCAGAAGTGATCTCTAGACTGCTTGAGAAGGAAGAAAAAACTATCCAACTACATCAAGAGCCAGTAGAGGTAATCATTTTGGGAACAAAAGAAATTCGTAGGGAAGTGAAAATCGGAGCTCTGCTCAAGCCGGATGTGAAGGAGCAGTTGATTAAGTTGCTCAAAGAGTTTGTCGGCGTGTTTGCGTGGTCGTATCAAGACATGCCTGGATTGGACACTGCCATAGCTGAATATCGTCTGCCGTTGAAACCAGATTGCCCTCCAGTTAAACAGAAACTCAAAAGAACTCGGCCCGATATGCCTCTGAAAGTCAAAGAAGAGGTATAGAAACAGATTGATGCAGGTTTTCTTATTACTCCTGAGTATCCGCTTTGGATATCCAACATTGTGCCCGTTCCAAAGAAGGATGGAAAAGTTCATATGTGTGTGGATTACAGGGATCTGAACAAGGCCAGTCCAAAGGATGACTTTCAATTACCTCACATCGACATTTTGGTTGACAGTACTGCGAGATATGAAATCTTCTCTTTTATGGATGGGTTTTCAGGATACAATCAGATCAGAATGGCTACCGAAGATAGAGAGAAGACGTCGTTCATCACCCCCTAGGGCACCTTTTGCTATAGAGTTATTCCGTTTGGATTAAAGAACGTCGGAGCAACATATCAAAGGGCTATGACTACTTTGTTCCATGATATGATGCACAAAGAGATTGAATTTCATATGGACGATATGATAGCTAAGTCAAAGACTAAAGATGATCATGTCAAGCATTTGTTGAAGCTGTTTGGTCACTTGAGAGAATACAAGCTCCGTCTGAATCCCAACAAGTGCACGTTTGCAGTACGACCACGGAAATTATTGGGTTTCGTTGTCATTCAGAGGGGTATTGAAGTGGATCCTGATAAGGTGAAGGCTATTCAGGAAATGCCAGCTCCGTCTAAAGAGAAACAAGTCAGAGGATTTTTGGGCCATTTGAACTACATCTCCCGGTTTATATCTAATATGACTGCTACGTGTAAACCTATTTTTAAGTTGTTGAGGAAAGAGCAAGGGTATGCTTGGACCGAAGATTTCCAAAAGTATTTTGATAGTATCAAAGAGTATTTGCTTGAACCGCCAGTGGAAGGGCGACCTTTGATCATGTATTTGACGGTGTTAGAAGACTCGATGGGTTGTGTACACGGCCAGCAGGATGAAACAGGAAAACAAGACCATGTGACTTATTATTTGAGCAAGAATTTTACCGATTGTGAATCTCGATACACTATGCTTAAGAAGACATATTGTGCTTTAGCATGGGCCACTAAACATCTGCGACAATACATGTTGAGTCATACTACTTTGTTGGTTTCGAAGATGGACCCCTTCAAGTATATATTTGTGAAGCCCCCATTGACTGGAAGAATTCCTAGATGGCAGATGCTGTTATCTGAATACGACATCGAATACCGTACTCAGAAAGCTATTAGAGGAAGTATTTTGGCTGACCATTTGGCGCATCAGCCTATTTTGGATCATCAAGCTTTGAATGACGATTTCCCGGACGAAGAGGTTATGTATTTGAAAATGAAGGATTGTGAAGAACCTCTGCCAGATGAAGGACCCGAGGCCGATTCTCAATAGAGTCTGATTTTTGATGGAGCCGTCAACGCTCATGGGAGAGGAATAGGCGCGATTATCGTGACTCCCCATGGGTCTCATATTCCGTTTACCTCTAGGCTAACATTCAAGTGTACCAATAACGAAGCCGAGTATGAAACATGTATTATGGGCCTTGAGGAGGCAGTGGACTTAAGGATTAAGAATTTGAATGTGTTCGGTGATTCTGCTATAGTCATTTATCAAATCACAGGAGAGTGGGTAACTCGACAGGATAATTTGGTTCCGTACAGAGATTATGCAAGAAGACTGTTACCTTTCTTTGACAGGGTCGATTTTCACCATATTCCTCGCGACGAGAACAGGATGGCAGATGCATTGGTAACTTTGGCCTCCATGATTGTGGTGAACTCTTGGAATGTGTGTCCTCCGATCGAAGTAAGACGTCTTGACAGACCCGCCTTCGTCTTTGCCATTGAAGATACTGAAGATGGCAAACCCTGGTATCACGATATTGAAGTGTTTATCAGAACGCAAGATTATCCTTTAGGAGCCTCCAACAAGGATAAGAGAACATTGAGAAGATTGGCCGGTAATTTTCTCCTGAGTAATAATGTGTTATACAAGCGGAACTTTGACACGGTCTTGCTGAGATGTGTTGACAAGCGGGTAGCAGACATGTTAATGATGGAAATTCACGAAGGGTCCTTTGTTACTCATACCAATGGACATGCTATGGCTAAAAACCTCTTAAGAACTGGTTATTATTGGATCACGATGGAATCTGACTGCTACAAGTTTGCTAGGAAATGTCACAAGTGTCAGATCTACGCCGATAAGATTCATGTGCCTCCAACTTTATTGAATGTTATCTTGTCTCCTTGGTCGTTCTCCATGTAGGGAATTGATATGATTGGAATGATAGAACCGAAAGCATCTAATGGACACTGATTCATCTTAGTGGCAATTGACTACTTCACTAAGTGAGTCGAAGCAGCGTCTTATGCTAACGTAACTCGGCATGTGGTTGTCAAATTTATCAAAAATCAGCTCATCTGTAGATACGGTGTGCCGAGCAGGATTATTACAGATAACGGGTCCAATTTGAACAATAAAATGATGAAGGAACTGTGCAAAGAATTCAAGATTGAGCATCATAATTCTTCTCCTTACAGGCCAAAGATGAATGGGGATGTTGAAGCCGCCAATAAGAATATCAATAAGATAATTCAGAAGATGGTTGTCACGTACAAAGATTGGCATGAGATGCTCCCGTTCGCCCTACATGGATATCGTACTTCGGTACGCACATCAACTGGGGAAACTCCTTTTTCACTTGTCTACGGTATGGAAGTTGTACTCCCGATAGAGGTCGAGATTCCCTCCTTGAAGATTTTGATGGAAACAAAGTTATCAGAAGCGGAATGGTGCCAGAGCAGATATGATCAGTTGAACCTAATTGAAGAAAAGAGAATGACGGCCTTGTGCCATGGGCAGTTGTACCAGTAGAGGATGAAGAAAGAAATCGACAAGAAGGTTCGACCCCGTGAATTCAAGGAAGGCGACCTTGTGCTCAAGAAGATTCATTCTTTCCTCACTGATGTCAGAGGAAAATGGGCTCCGAACTATGACGGGCCGTATGTGGTGAAGAAGGTCTTCTCAGGAGGCGCTTTGATGTTAGCAACAACGGAAGGAGAAGAGATCACCCGCCCAGTGAACGTAGATGTTGTCAAGAAGTATTTTGCTTAGAACTTAGGAAGTTCCGGTCGACTTAGGAAGAAACAAGTTATTATCCCATCGATGTAATCACTTTTCATTATTTTTCAACATTGTAATATTGGAGTCACGCTGTTCTGCTGACTACCATTTAATAAATAAGGTTTTTCCCATTTGTGGCGTGTAAAATATTTCATTATGATGGCAAATTCCATAATAAATTTTAAAAATCTTTTTCAAGTACTTTGTGTTTTATTTAATATATGAATAACAAAAGGATGTTCGTGGACGTTTATTTCATCCACGAAGGCGAAAATTCATCATACCTCCCGTACAAGACAATGGAAGATTTCCCCAGGCGGTGACTGATCTGTGGAGATTTAGCTCGAGTGCTTTCTGTTTGGGACTTTTGTTTTTGTCCCTGTTGGTTTCGTTAGCATACGTATAGCATATAGATAGATGGCATAGCATGTGCATTTTGCTTTTCTCTGTGTTTGTGTGTTTTGTCACTTTGGCTGTGGTTATCCCCAAGTGATTGGGTTTGTCTTATCCCTTCAAGTAGAGTTGTCAGCCCTAGGCAGAAAAAGCGCAATATTTCTATTTCCCCATGAAGTTCGAACCTCGTGGAAGAAGGTTGTTTTTAAATACCATTTGAGCTCGTTCCTTAATGGTCGAGTCTTGCTTGACAGTTTCTCTTCAGTTATTTCCTGAATTGAATTTTGATCCCTGACAATCGCTATGGATATCTCCTAACTTTTGAATATGGATTAAGTGTGCATTTATTTTTCACCTTACTACCCAAGAGGTTCTTTCTGAAGATTACTATCTGAAGACACATACTTCTCCAACAATATTCTCAACAACTTACATATGGACTGCAAGCACTCTCTTTATTTGAGCAATTCATTTTGACCATGATTCCCTTCAAAATGATAAATTGTAGTCTCTTCAAGACGATTTGTCCATCCTCAGTAGGTTTATCAAGATTATCAACTCATCAAATGGCATTCCTCCGGAAATTTGTCAGAGAAATGCTCCGAAGACATTACAAATATTTCTCTTTATTTGAGAATTTACACTACCAAGGATACATGCTTTTACAGCTACAACAAGGATACTCCACAAGAATGTATTTCCCCAGTGAGTTCACTACACAAGATTAACTCCATCAAATGGCATATTTCCCGAGAAACTTGGGGAAACTTATTACAATTGATCTCTTTATTTAAGAAGACATATTTGCAAATCAACCGGCTTATATCTCTTCTGAAGATCCCCGATGAAGCTTTATGATATCCAATATGTTATGGATTACTGCTAAAGTTTTGCAATCTACAATGACATTTTAATCCCCCTGTGAAGATGCTCTCACGAGTTTTCATCATTTTGGGTAGAAACCAAGACCCGTTCATGGCAAACACACCATGAGGCGTGGGGTGGTTTTTTCAAGAAACCGAGACCCGTTCATGGAAAACACACCATGAGGCGTGTGGAGGTTATTTCAAGAAACCGAGACCCGTTCATGGCAAACACACCATGAGGCGTGGGGAGGTTATTTCAAGAAATCGAGACTCGTTCATGACAAATAAACCATGAGGCGTGGGGAGGTTTCGTTTACGCTATTTTCAAGCACCATACTCAATTAAGAAGCTGACTTTTGTTTTGATCAAGAGAGTTCGTTTTGGTTATTACCATTGTTTGGACTGCCACCTGTTGGTAGTAAATTATCCTTCGATTACAAGTTCCTCGCCCAATGTTTAAATTCGCCATGTTCTTGATGTATGTGCATTACTCTTATACTTTTGGAGATTCCCCATTGCTGGTTGTTTCCTTTCCCAGTGGAGTCTCGTTTTGTTGAGCCCGTCTTGTCCGTTGCTCCTGTGTTTCTCGCGTGTTGTGTTTAGCTTTTTCCCCTTGTGGCATCTTTTCTCCACAAGACCCTCGGTCTTGCATTCTCATATCATTGCAAATCATATGCATCTGGTGGCATCTTAGAACCAAAAATTATTTCCATGTTTGCATTTAAGTCCCTCCTATCTTGTCGAGACGAAGATTTCGATCTCCATATCTTCGGATAGAAGAAACTTAAATAGGGGCATCTGTCACACCCTAATTTTTGACCATAAGATCCAACCTCCTTTGTGCATTTCTTGTGCTATTTGACCTTATACTTCGTATTAATGTTTATGGCGACTAACCAGATTGCGCAGGTATGACAAATGTGAATGGTATACTTTTTCTTGTCTCAATTTAAGCATCTCAAGCCATCTCCGGATCATTTTTAAAGGGAGCATTATCATTGTCAAGAATGATTTACGGTCACAAAGATAAAGCGCAGGAGGCATTAATTATTTGAGAGTTCGAGTTCAAAGTTGCAAGCTTTGGTCTGATGATACAACCAGGATCCTTCCAACGCCCAGATATCTAAGTCACATTTCTATAAAAGCTCTTTTTCGCAAGTTCTACAAGGTCGCTGGATTCCGATTTAAAGAAAGCAAAGATGGTTTTGTGCGTTGAGTTCTATGGAATTCCAAGTTATTACAATGATATTTGGGTCCATGTTATAAAAGATTGAGCTCTGATCAATTGAAAAGGTGCATTGCGCTGGAGGGTAGGCATCCATTTTTCTCATCAGGTTTGTTGGTTCTAGGTGATTCAAGAATCACTTATTCACTACAAGACAGGATCGAAGGTTCTTATGAGCTGATATGCAAGGTTGGAAGTAAAGTCATGTGCAACCCAAGTATGAGTTGAGAATTCATAGAAGGAGTCATGGCAGGATTAACCAGGGATTTTCAAGTGATTTTTTGTTTCACCATTTAATCCAAATACTAAAGAAAGAGATGTTTTCACAAGAATTACAACCTATCCTAAATTACAAAACTCCAGGATTTCAAGTTGTGGTTATTCATCGACCAACCATGTCACGAGATACGAATGCACTTCTCTTTGTTCTAGTAGTTTAAATCCTCTTCAAGAGAGTAGGTTCACTCACAAGATACAAATTAGAATCATAAAAGTTGTCTGGAGAAAGTATAATTTAAGCTCATTACAAAAGACAAAAATAGGAAACTCAACATCGTTCGTTTCTCACTCACGCGGAAACCCAGCAAACTAAGGGGGATCGGTATTACAGCGGTGAAAATACAATAGACCTTAAGGGTGGCCCTACTAAGCGGGATGTTGCAACAAATTTTTCCAACATGTCTTGATTCTCCTTTGCTCTAAGTGTTGGATACCTCTTCATCATGGAAACCGGGCTTCCCTGCGTTATGTTTCAAAAGTTAGCTCTCACAAGGCATAAAGGAAACAACGGAAGACAAAGTTATATATGTTGAGAATACTATCGAGGGTCCTGCAAATGACGATTCCAGCAGTGAGAGATCTTTGTTTCCGGCAAATCACACCTGCGTAACCTCTAAACACCATCACAGAATCCGTGTCTTTTGAAATCCAAATAACTGCAGAACCTGCTCCTGAAAGGAAAGTCCATGAATCCATTAGTTGCTGCCACATAACGATATTTTGACATCTTTCATCGAGACTGAATTTCAAAACGCACCAGCTACAAGAGGCCTGGATAATATGATGCCGCCTGCCGGTATTATCGGTGATATCTTTCTTACTGCCGAGTATGCGAGTAAACCACCTTTGGGTTGGCTCTAGGAAAGGTCCCCGTAACCACATTGTACGACCTGTCAAGACAAGTGGAAAACCATGTCAGTACCAATCCCGCGTTCACAATAGCCTTGCAGCAGGCGACTAATTATAATCACACCCTGGAACACCATTACCAACGGGATGCTTTGACGCGTAGCAGCGACGAACTTGCTCTAATCTTCCAAACATAACCATCCAACATTGCACCTGCAAAAATACAAGAATAAATTAGTAATTGCAATCAGCACGTCGAATGCTATTATAGAAAAAGCAAAGGTCAAGAAAGGAGAGGAATTCAGCCTTTAGTTTAATGCATCATTGGGCATGAGCGGGAAGTCAGGAGGGCAACAACCAAAGTTGTCACCAGCTCACCACAAAGTGTCGAAAGCAAGAGAAGCAACTAATTTCAGATCCATCACAGTTCGGAAGTACAAGCGACATCAAGGCTGCAACTGCATTGGCAAGCTATCAGCTCAGGTGTTTCATCACCATAACAGCAACTTTTTCAACCTCCTCGCGGTTCAGACTGTTAAGTCATCATCACCGCTTCAAACCCCTCTCGGCAACGCCATAACAACCGACAACTTCTGAACTGCTAGCGGCATCCTGAGGGAAGAGAGAAACATCAGCAGCAAGCATTTCAAAGCCAGCAGGAACAAACAACACAGCTGACAATCCGAATAAACCATTGCAAGAGGAGTTTGAAGGATAAAGGTTAAGGATAAGAAGAGGTTATATTCTCAGCCCTCAGTTCCATTCATCATTGGGCAGAAGCTCGAGTAGCCGGAAGGACAACAAAGGGATTTGTCGTCAACTCCCTACCAAATCGAAAGCATCAACGGACATTCGAAAGCAACAGCGGCCGTAAACTTCTTAGCTCGGATGTAGTGTCGTCATCGTCGGTCCAAAACCTTTCCCGGCAAGCACAAGACAAGGCGAATATCTGAACTCAGAACATAGCTTTCCCTGTAAGAAGAAGAGAAGCATTAATGCAACTTCAAAATATTAACGTGGAAGTCAACCAACAACAGTAAAGATACGAGCCCAAATATCACAAACCAATATGAAAGAGAAAGATTCAAACTTCCCAAATTGAAGCCAGCATGTCATCGATAAAATCAAGCAAACAAGGAAAGAATTGAAGTTGTTCCCCAAATTCACCAAGTTGTCTCGACAAGATCAGAAGAACAAGGAACGAGTTGAAGTGCAACTTAATTAGAGGCCCATCAGCTTCACTTATAAAAAGGGCGACATTCAGCAATCGAGGGGATCATCGCGAAAAAGCCACCTTACCGAAAATAAGCAACCATGCTCAGAGCTTGAATCAGGGGAAAATCCACACTGCCACAAAGCTCAGACTACCCGCGAGACTCAATACCGCCAGTCGAGGGAGAGAACGAGATCGTGGATTGCATCACTGTTTCCCTGCCACCGTCAACGAGCCGCCACCGACTCCTGTTTGTGGGTAAAAGTATACTCCCAAATTATTTTGCATGTCTTTCTTTCTTCTTGGTTGCAGGATATCATGAAGCAAGACGGAGAAGAAGACGGAGAAATTGTTCGAAGAGAGGCGATGATGAAGGTCGCGGAGTGAAGAAGAAGAAGACTGACGGCGCATCAAAGAGGGTTCGGGGAAGGGATAAGGGTTTTGCCCCATCTTGCATTATTTGCTTTATTATTGTAAATGTTGTAATGTAAAATAATCATACGCGATGCACACACGCACATACCACGCACCCTCGCGCACACGACCCTCTGATCTCCAATGGATCAGATCGAGCGATCCTCATCGCGTACCCACCACAAGTATGCATCGCCCTCGCACGTAGAATTATTTTCTTAATTAATAACTAATTAATTATTAATCTCTTAATATTAGCCTTTTTATTCATTATCAACCCTTACAATTAACTAATTAAATCTCTTAATTTCCCCTATTTAAAATCTAATCAACTCTTTTTTTATTAAACAAATTAATGAAATTTATTTTATTTAAAAATCCCCTTTTTTTGGTTTATTTAAAACATTTCTCTAAATGATATTTCAATTTTATTTCCTTTAAATCAACTTAATAATTTTTTATTAAATAATGTTATTCACCGTAAAAAAAATTATTTTTCTAAATAACTTGCCATTTATTAATTACTAATCTATTTGTATATTTAAATAGTAATAATTTAAAATTATGTATTTGTTTATTAAAGAGGTCTATTAATAATAATAATCATTATTTATTTAAAATCTAGAAACTTAATCTTTTTTAACTCAATTTTATTTTTACTAAAAACCTTTTATTTTATAAAACCAATTTTATTTATTTATCTAAATTTATTTCTATCTAAATTTGAACCACTTCTAATCTAAGCTAATATCACTAAAATAATAAACCAAATAAATTTTCTCAAATTAATTTATCATCTAAAACTTTTATTAAAACTAATTAACCTTCTAACAAAACTTCACATAAAATAAATCTTGTAAATTAATCAATCGTGTGCGCTTCCGTCTCCGCTCCGATTCCGCTTCACATATTCACAATTCACACACTCACTTAGCGCTTTCATGCGTTCGTGTATGGATTTATTTACACGCTTTTACATTATCTGTTTTTATTTACTGTATTTACTTTATCGCAATGCATAAGCGTCCAAAGGAAGAATCTGCGCATAACGTAAAACTTGTGCGTATGCATTTCATTTGCATCATATTCCCCATTGATCCTTGATCCCATTCAAATCGATCACTTAAGATAAATCTTACACTATAGGAAGGACCTTTTTTTTTCTTTTCTTTACAATATAGAAAATAAACAATTCAACTCAATACAATTATTCAAACACATTAGAGAATAAGATGTTAATCATCTTAAGTGAGATAAAACTTCTACCCCATAACAATTCAATCAATATGTAGAGACTTTTCCGCTTAAGAGAGATAGAGGCGTACTTGTTGACAATCCGAGTACTTGAGCCCTTCTCTTAAGACGATACAAAGACTATTTTCCTACAAAGTTGTGGTGGTTAAATCAAGTAATCTCCCTTTAAATGACAACTCATCTTTTCTCCTAAAATCAATCAATCAACTACCCTTCTCCCGTAGGAACTTTGACCACAGTCAAAGGGCTCCTCAAACCCTTTAGGGGAACTAAAAATACTCTTATTCTAGTCCCGTCAGGATATGTAGGCACAAGATACGACGTCTTGACGAGTATACTTAGAAATAAACCCCTAGGTCTTTCATCCTTAAGCAGATAACCTTTAGCAATAAATAACATAAAACAAGAGGTTCATGTAGAGTACTACAAAAACTTAGGATGCTAGCACTTTCCCTAAGTTTAACCAACCCACAAACCTATAACTCTCTAACTTTTGCATTTGCATTGTATTGTAGGTAATTCGATCTTTTTCCCTTCCTTTGGACAAATAAAAGACCGGTTGTAATGAATTAAGATTCAAGCTAATCAATAGCTTGGTATCCAAATTTCACTGCGACAGGGTGGTTCTTTTTCTAATGAACTCTTCTCATCATCCCTAACAAGTTCTATTTGCATGGAAAGTTCATCAAAAGTTCCAAGACATTATAGGTCATTTCGGGTTCTGGAAGGTTTTCTTAGTCAACTTTCAAAGAGCATAACTTGGTAAATTTTCATCATTTCGAGCCCATCCTTATTCTAGAATGAACTTGAAGATGTCCTCTACAACTTTTATTCAACATGGAAGAGCTAAAAACCCATGGAAGGTCTTGGTTTTCATCAAAACACTATAGGTCACTTTTTGGTCCCTAAAATACTTGAAATTTTTCTAAGTGTTTTATGACTTGTACTTCTTTCATGGAGGCTACTTTGACAGACCATATCTCTCAACTCAAGCTGCCCAATTAATACTTTCTTTTCACATTGCAAAGATTGCATCTCCCTCTATCCAATGCAAGAAGAATCATCTCAAAAAGCCTCCTACATTGTGAGCACCATGGTTGCAAAATTTGAATTTCAAAACTGAAGTTTCTCTCCAAGTCAGAATTGAAGTTGTTTGAATTGGCCTCTAATCACTAAATTAAACCATGAATTCAATCTAAACATGATTAACCAACTTGCCTGGGTTGATTAGAGCCTTAAAACGCAAGGTTTGTGTGTATTTTGACAGATCTCAAGTCACACTTTGCTCATGCTGCAGGTTTGCCTCATTCACCCTCCATTTTGATTCAGATAGCTTCTCCTATAAATAGGGAGTTGTTTCCACCCATTTCCACAAGCTTTTGATAGCCAAAACCGCTCTGCTAAGATCCAGTTTGAACTCTTGAGCTTGAACTTCGAATTTCCAGTTCCAAACCTTAAGCACTCAAATTCTCCACTCAGTTAGCTTCACCAACATGCAGTGAAGCTAACCAGTCCAAGAACTTGAAGAATCATGGCCTAATCAAGCTAGAGAACTCCATTTTCAGAGCTTCAAGGTTGAGCTTCAACAGGTATAATTCTCAACCATTTTGATTCAAATTTGTTGCTAAAATGTAGCCCTTGGCATGCTGATGATGTTTGTATAGTTAGTTTTTAGTTGTAGTTGAGTTTTGTTGCTGAATTTTCAAATTCGTGTTTGAATCTTGTTCTGGTTTTTTTCAAATTGAGTGAGTTGTAGTTTAAAGAAATTTGGCGCGATGATATGGTTGAGATCGTCTTGAAAAGACTCATCAAATGAAACCACTATGAGCTCCATTGGTTATGGTTTGAAGGATCCATGATTTTTTGCATATCCTTGGTAGTTTCAGGTGGCTGGAGGTTGAAGATGATGATCTCACTGTCCATCATGCCACCTGTTCTAATCTGATGCTTTTGACTTTGTTTGGATCTGTGTGGGTGACCTGACTAGTGTCTATTGTGGATGCGTGCTTTCTGATCCTTGGATCAGCCACGTCATTTAATGAAATGAGATCCAACGCGCTGTGTTTTTTTCTGTTTCATTTCTTTTTCCTAATTTTATTTTAAATTCATTTTATTTTCAAAAATTCATAATAAATTCATTTTTTATCAGAAAAATACCAAAATACTTTCTAAAATTCTCTTTTATTTTTGTAATAACTTATACTCACAGAAGTTTGCAGTTACAAAGTGAATAAGAGATTTTCCACAGTTTGTAGAAAGAGAGAAACTCTGCAGAAAATCACCATCTTCTCTAATTTTTCGTTAAACTCTAACTTTCTTTCTTCATCTTGTCGCTACTGCGAAAATCGGCGCTGGCTGAACAGAAGAGTCGCCACCGTGCATTATTTATCCCAACATAGGGAAAGGAAACGCTCAGAGTAAACCTACCGCAAAGACGGGAAAGGAATGGTCATCGCAACCAAATCCTGGATTCGGGAGTCGGTTACGTAAGGGGAAGGTATTAGCACCCCTCACGTCCTCGTACTCGACGGGATCCACGCTTGTTTTCTAGTACGGATTGTTATTCTATCTATTCTACAGGTCTGGGGTTAAAAGGAAAAGAAAATGACTCGGCAAAGTATCGCACTTTATGCCTACGTATTCCCGTCTGGAACGAGAAATCAGAGTCAACGTAGTTCGCCTACCTACGGGAAAGGAGGGGAAGGTTGCTCGCTAGGATATCGCATCGTATGCCTACGTACTTTCATACAGCATGAAAGATCAGAGCAAACGTAGTTCGGGCCACGTACGACACAAGTCTGTCTTGATTGTTTTTTATCCTTCTGAAAAAGGTTTTCTCCTGATTATGGGTCCAAGCGGACAAAAATGACGTTTTTTGATTGGTTTATAGTCTTTTACGCAAGAACTGTCTTTTATGGTGTTTGAAATGTTTATTGTGTTTTTTGATTGTTTTGAGATGAGAAGAGAAAGAACAACTCTAAAACCTGCGGTTGAAAAGGGAATCAAAATCTACCATAATTTTGGCATGCATGGATAAAAGCCTAATGTCTGTCATATTCCTCTCTTGCGCAGAGAGAAACAGAGATCCTAAGGGATAAACGGAAAAGCAACAGCATATGTACAGTAAAGCGGTAAAATGCATGAATGCAGCAATACAAGCGAGGCAAGGGTGTCCCACTCAACCTCGAACCTAGAAAACAATGAGCAAGGTGAAACAGCTTCACCTCAAACTCAAGGGGAAGATTAACACACAATACAGTAAAGAAAATAAACCCCCAAAACCCAGCTCTGACAGCTCACCGAACTCTGACAGTTGATAAATAGCAATCTCCCAATGAACCCCAAAGTCAGGCTCCCATGACACCCAAGCTACAATAAGCTTCCATCTTCAAGAAATCACCAAGCTCAAGCAAACACAGAATCTTAACCAGTTGACAGCATCAGACAGCAGTAAACCCTAGCTTTAACAGTGGCACGGCTTTGACATGAACAATCTTCATCTTTGTCAATCTTTGATCTTCACCTCTATCTTCAGTGGCTTATTTCTTCAAGGCAAGCTCTCCAGCAAAGAATTGATTTTATCAGAAGAAAATTGAATGTCAAACAGTTCATTGGCAACCAAAGGAAGCCTATAAACAGTTGACATTGTAACAGACTGTTTCCCTCAAAGTTCTACCTCTAAGGTAAGGCCACTTATCCCTCCAAAGGAGGGAGGTGAATACCATAGAGGTAATTTATGTCACAGAGAGGAATGGAAGCACACGAAGCTATCTATGTTTGTACAAAAAATTCAGTCTATTCTAAGGCTCTGCTTACTCCTATTATCCTATGTCTTCAAAACATCTTCAATCCAAGCAATCTTCATGCTTCAACCTTTATTAACATCTTTAATCTTCTCTATTGATTCTTCATGCTTCCACAAGCCCAAACCAAGCCCATACCCCAAATAAGATGCCCAAAAGCCCAAGCAACAGACAGAAACCCCAAGAATGGGCAAACCAAACAATCACACAATTGTAAAATATACTAAAAATAGTAATATAATATTTACAAGTCTAATATTAATTCTAAGGGAAATACTATATCTATCCTATATACCCCATAGGTCCCATACTCTAATTCAATCTAAAAACCCAAAATAAAATGTTCAAGTGCACCTATGTTGTGTATAAACCCTAATATAACCATCTTAATATCATCTACTCAAAACTACCTAAAAATAATCCTAAAAATTATGGAATAAAATTCAGGGGTACCTAATGTTTGTATCTAATCATCCTAAAAAGAAAGGCCTAAAAAATTAAGGGGAACTATCTAAACAAAAATATAAAAAATTATGTACAAACTAAATGCAATAAAAAAACAACTAAATGTAAAATATTCACAAAAAATAAAGAAAATACCTAAAATAATATTTTTATTTATGCATAATTTTCTTGAAACAAATATTAACCTGTAGCAACAATTCCCATGTCAAAATAAATCTTTTTCAATTTTATATGATTTTTCAAAGTTGTAAAGAAAAATGAACAAAATGAATTAAAAAGAAAATAGTTAGTGTCAAATAGCAATTATTTACAGCATATAACGCACATGGGCCAGAGGGAGGGGTGCACTTATCAAAGCATGCTAGGCCCAAATAAACTTCAGAAAATGAAAAGAAAATCCAAAGAAAAATGAAAAATTAATGGTGCAGGAAGCAAGTAAGTTCAGTGTAAACCTAGTGGGCTTGTCTACTGGGGGTGCGTGTATCAAAATACCAATCAACTTAAGCCCATAGCTTCTAATAAATGAAACGACTGTGCTTTGATTCTCAGCAAATCCTTCACAAACTGGGATGCGATGATAGCCACACGATGGCATTTTTGGTCAAAGTCTAATCAGGATCCAATGGATGATAGATCGTCTTCCTCATTTGAAAATAGAATTGGAGCCAACTCCATTGATGAATGTCCAAGAACATATCCACTGCAGCTAATCGTGTATCCTCAATTCTCAACCAAAACTTAATTTGTAAAACATTATCATGCTCAGAATTCTTCCATGGTTCCAACTATGGTATTGAATTTAATTGATATGAACCCTAACCTGAAACACGATCCTCACTCCAAATTTGATCAGAAAATCAATCATCACCAATCATCAAATTAAGTATCCCAATCTCTTCCTTATTCAACACTGATCATGTCTAACCATAGAACTAAGATTATAACTCCATATCCAGCATGTTCTTGGTTGAAACAGAAACTATGTCACTATATCAATCATCACCAAATTGCTTCAAACTTTCCAGAAAGATCCACCTAACCACATACTATGCTTCTAACCTAAAGATTCATGTTAACTACTCCTAAATCGAGCCAGAGTTTGAATTTTACTAACCTGTGAAGATGAGAGAAACAGATAGTGAAAACCTCCAAATCAAGGCTTGTAAATCTCCAGATTCCTTCAGTGAGATGTATTATTGCTTCTGTATGCACTAAATCTCCCTGGAAGTTCTTGCTTTGTTGAATCCGAATTCAAGTTGCAGGTGGCAAAGTGGAAGATCAAGAACACGATTTCAGCTTGAATTCTCTCTGATTATGATCTGTGCACACTCAGTGGTGGCAATAGAATGAAATGAAATCAAGAAATTGGATTGATTGTAAAGAAAATAAAGAACTCGAATATGAATTGCAATGGAGGAAATTGAAACTCAATCTTTCTTCTCTGCACCAAACGACACCCAACCTTGATCTTGATCAACTCAAATGACTTTATAGATGAGGTTAGAAGCTTCTAGAGATTGCTGGAATGATCCAAGGAGAAATTGTGATTCTCATGTCATGATATTTTTAAATGGTGAGATCAACATATCAGTTGAAGCTAACTCTGTTACAGCACTTGAATGTGGCTTGAAAATCTCTCCAAATGAGAAATAGAAGGTGTTGGAATGGCTTGCTAGCTTGTGCCTTGATCCCTTGTTCATTTGGCAAGTGTAACTTCATTTACAAGCAACTAATGACAAGTCCAATTTCTTGACCCCAAATGAAAAATCTAATGATGCTAATGATCTCAAAATGTGTTTTCCCTTCAATTTGGTATATCACATGATGCATTTTGGCCTTCGATCAAAAATCCCCAATTTTGGTCACTTGAAAATGTACTTTTCCTTCCATATTTGGTCAAATTTGTCATTTTGAGTTCCATGCATTTCCAAACTATCATAACATCTTAATTAGACTCAAAACATCATTTTGAGCAAGTTTGATGTTGAACATTTTTTCATTTGAAGTTTGCAAGTAGGAGTTTTAGGCATATGCTTGAAATGACCTATAATCCTACTTTCCCAAAATACCCTTGGCTTGTCAAGATCATAAGTAGAGTTCCACAAATCAGAATGAGGCATACCATACCTTTTTAGAAAGCTAAGATCATGAGGAATAACTTTCATGTTTACCAAAAATCCATTTGAAAACTCCTTGTGGGGAAAACGTTGTTTGGAAGTCAAGTAACTTTCACAGATAAATTTCAGTGTCCTCAGATGACCAGTGACTTGCAAGAACCATAACTTGAGTTCTATAAATCTCCTTGATGACTTCTAACACTCAAATTAAAGGTCTTGCGATGCTCTACAAGTTTCATGTTGGCCAAATATCCATTTTAGACTTGTATTTTGAATTATTTTGCTTGGAAGTTTGACCTAAATTAGGGGATTTTACACAGAAACCCTAATTTAGAAACTTCTCTTCTTCTTGATTTCTTTTGATTTCTCCTTGGCACAACACCACATCCATATCCACATATCACATGATGAATCCCACATCCTTCAAATAGGCCTTGATGCCCTTCAATCAAGCATTAGACCTAGGGTTGACCCAGATGAAACCCTAGTTGACTGTCTTCAACTGTAGCTCTTGTAACCACACCAATAACTTGTCTTACTTTCAAAATGACCCTCTAGGTCTTCCATGATGTCTACACACATTCCATGACTCAGTTCATAGCTCACAACCTCTTTGATGATCTTCAAATACTCCCCAGATAGGATATAGATCTACTGCTTGATCTATTAACTTCTCAGAAGCTTCACCTTCTTTCTTGGTGACTTGAATAGGCTTGAACTTGAATAAAAACCTTTTGGATATGCTCCTTGAGATGAAAATGGCACCTGATCCCTTGTTGGATGGCTTGCCCATGCTATGCTATGCAAATGAATGAACTATGTATATGATCTACTGTGCAAATGATAAAGCTATGAAAACACAAATCAGGTAAAACAAGTTGGTCAAATTTTAGGGTGCAACAGCTGCCCCTATTCAAACGGCTTGGACCCGACTGGGTGAAACGCCCGGAGCCTTCAGACAATCGAGGTACGAGATGGTTGAATACCAATAAACACAGAAATTTGCCAACTATAAAAATAAATTTCGAAATAAACTGCACCACTACTTGGGGAACACTATCTACAAATCTGATTTCAACACTATCTTGTCAATATCGGAATAAACTTATTGACTTCACTGGGAGAAGTAATTTTATCGTATATAAGAATGCAATTCTGTCTTGTCATGGGACACATACTATGTTCCTTACGGGGAATCATCCGTCTAGATACTGAGGAGTTCATCCGCCTATCTCTCACGGGAAACATGCATCGATTTAGTAACACTTCATCCGCCTATCCAATACAGGAACACTATTCTGTCTACATCACAGGAAAACTTCATCCGCCTATCCAATACGGGAACACACTTCTGTCTATATCACATGAAATCTTCGTCCGCCTATCCAATACGGGAATACGCTTCTGCCCATCTCACAGGAAAATTTTCTTCTGCCCATCACACAGGAAAATACACTTCTGCCCATCACGCAGGAAAATACACTTCTGCCCATCACACAGGAAAATACACTTCTGCCCATCACGCAGGAAAATACACTTCTGCCCATCACACAGGAAAATACACTTCTGCCCATCGCGCAGGAAAATACACTTCTGCCCATCACGCAGGAAAATACACTTCTGCCCATCACGCAGGAAAATACACTTCTGCCCATCACGCAGGAAAATACACTTCTGCCCATCATGCAGGAAAATACACTTCTGCCCATCACACAGGAAAATACACTTCTGCCCATCACGCAGGAAAATACACTTCTGCCCATCACGCAGGAAAATACACTTCTGCCCATCACACAGGAAAATTTTCTCGGACATAGCTTCTTTGCCTATTCTTTGCATTAACTAACTCCACTGGGGATATTCCGAAAATAACTGTCAAACGATCGCCTTGATAACAAGTGGCTACTTCTGAACTTTGATTTTATGGAAACCTGAAACGCTGCCGCAGCAACAAATCTTAGAGAAAACATTCCGCTGGCCGGATACAATACCGCCTCAATTGGCAACTCTGTGGGGGAAATAACAAACTGAACTGTGTCATCACACGTCTCCCGGCGAGACCTCGATTACCTGGTACTATCTGAGCTTTTAGAGCTCCATACTCCTATTGAGGACCACACCTGAAAGCAAAAAAAATCAACCAACCTGGTCTATGTTTCAAAATGCGTATGTTTGATAATGGCGTAATGCTCCATACAACATGGAAATGCTACGCGTTTTTTGTTTGGGGGATGCAAATATGACACTATATGCCGATGCAAATGCAGGCTCGAACTGCTGGGATAGCTCTAACAAGCTTGCTTCATCAATCTTGGCCGTCGAGGACAAATATCACCCTGCTGGGGAGTGAACGGGTATCACAAAGTATTCTGGCAAAATAAATTCCAGGACACACAACCAACTCTGTCGGAGAGAGTTTTAACCTTCGATTTCCACCGGGAGGAAAGCAAACACTTGCTGAAAAGAGAGAACTCCGCTGGGGACGAAACGACTCTCTTGGGGAAAATCAACTGTCTCCGTTGGGGGGAGAATAAATGACCCTACTGGGGAGGAAATCTCTATTGGGAAGAGTAGACTGTTTGGGTACAGCTCACAAGTTTGGAAATATTAATCTTCTGAGACTAAACAACTATGCTCGAGATAGGGAATCCTTTCGGGGGACACCACACTGTCTGAATACAGCCTACAATCTTGGAATCACCAAACTCTGCTGAGGGTAAACGACCCTGCTGGAGAATGTACTTAGGATAAGCTGCGACTAGCTGGGAAATTTGATCCTTCTTTAGTAAGGAACATTGTCATCTCAGCTTCAGGGAATGAAGTGCGACCTGCATGGGGATTCAATTCACATAACGATCAAGTCTTTTCGTTACGAGCGTCTGGTTAGGACTGCAATCTTCTGATCGTCCACTTCGTATGGTCAAGAACCCTGCAACACCACAAACGAGACAAGACAAGTCTATACAACCAAATCTATTCAGGTTAGCGTTAGTGACATCATTTTCAGTCAATTCGAAGTTTTAGCAATTATTGGCAGGGGCCAGCAACGTTATGCACTTGCTAGTTTTATTAAACGTTGGCGCTTTTCACATACAAAACAGTAAATAACAAGAATCAAATACTGAATAACATGCTTTATTAATGGGCCCCTGAATGGGCAGAGTTTTGTACACTGGATGTAACTCCTGAAAAGAGGAAGTTACGCACAACAAATATACAAGTATGCACAGGGAGCATAAATACAGTGACAATTCAAATTTGCACATATGTCGGCAACGTGATGCAGACGAACATCATGAGATGATCCTCCTATGACTTGCCTGACTCTGGCGCTTTCCCGATATTCAAACTTCTGAAGAGATTGTATCTGATAATCGAACTCTCAGGTATACTCTCCCGCACCAATGTGCAACGTAGTATCAAATTCGGACCGCAGTCATTCGCTTTTTTAAATCCCTAACTTTTGCGTGAACCGCCCTTTGCGGGTTTTCAGTTCACCGGGATACCCTTTTTTGCCGAAGTCGCCCAGTGTAGGTTTTCAACTTCGCGGGTGTACATCTTTTCAATTTTATTCCTAATTTTTGCCCGAACCTTTTATTTTGTTTTTGGTTCGCCAGGATGCCCCGTTTTTGCCTGGACTCTCCTTTTTTTTTTTTCAGCGGGTCAATTTTAAGCAAAGTATTTTTTAACTACGTCCGAATTCACAGGTGACGTAAAGTCTTCAACGTCCATGGTGGACAACAACAATGCTCCTCCTGAAAAGGATTTTCTGACAACGTATGGCCCTTCGTAGTTGGGGGTCCACTTGCCCCTGTGATCAACCTGTGGCGGAAGAATCCTTTTCAGCACAAGGTCGCCCATCTGAAAGCTCCGAGGATGTATCTTCTTAGGATCATCAGAGGGTTATGAGGTCACCTATTTGGATAAGGAATAGTTCATGAGATCAATGTGCATCTTGAGGGTTCTATGTGGAAGTTATTTGATCACTCAAGTAATTTATAAGAACTTCAATCAAGGGATAAGAAGTTAGGGTTTCATCTGGTCAACCCAAAGTCAACTGTGGACTTGAGAAGGTTCAAGACTTGATTCATGATCATTGAAGCCATGGGAAGTCATCATAGGTCATCTAGGATGTCATATTGAGGATAAGCCAAGAGATTCAAGAGTTCAAGAAGTTACTAAATTAGGGTTTCAGTTGATTTCAGTGTAAAATCCCCTCTTTTGGTTCTTAACTTCAAGGACAATTTCCACCATGATACAAGTCTTGCCTCATTTTCTCCCCAACATGAGACTTGTTAATCACCTTTCAAGATTTATTTTTAGTACAAGAACTCATCCATTTGGTTTATACATCTCAAGTTATGATGTCAACAAGTTGGCGTCATCAGATGAAGAGATTTTTGAGGCACTTGAGGATAACTCACTTCTAAGACATTTTTCACAAAGAACCAAGCTCTTACTCACTTTATATCATACATGAAAGTTTTTCCCCATTGTCTTACCTTTCCAAAAAGTTCAAGAAGTCTTCAATATCATGTGTGGAGCTCAAGTTATGGTCTTCACAAGGCAAGGGTATTTTTGGAAACCTAGTTTTAGGTTTTTCATTTCAATTACCATTTCCATGAACTTCAAGATCTCAAATCCAAATTTGTGCCACATGAGAGTTGTGTCACATTGCCTTAACATAATCATGAACTAAATTTCCATGGCATTGGATGAATTGTGTGATCATTTGAACCATAATGAGCATGAAAGGTTGATTTTTGGACATAGTTTAGATTCTTCCATTACAAGTCATAAAATGAATTGATCTTTGTTTCTTTGGCATTATAATATCGTCTTATAATGGTCATGATGCTCTTTACCTCATTTGAACCAACATGAATTCACATTACATGCCATTTTTTCAAATTTCATACCTTAAAAAGTGTTGGTTCAAAACATACTATCAATGCATTACCAACTCACTAAATCAATAAAATTCATTCCTACACCCCTTAATTGACCATTTGCTGACCATGAATGGAAGGGAAAACACCAAAACCCGTGTATACATGAAAGGAAAAGTTTTTGGCAAGATTGGAAAATCAAATGATTCACTCATTATGGGCCTGCATGGGATGCATGAACCCATCATATATAAGTCATAAATCAACCTTAAATGCTGAGGAGGGAGCTTGCTGCGCAGAGAGGAAGATTTCCATCAAAAATTCCATAACTTTCTCTTTCTTCGAATTGCTCTCCACGGTGATATTTTCTTCAAGCTTTGGCTCAAATCATCATCATTAAGGATCAAGGAAGGGATTAGCAGCTTCAAAGCAAAGCTTAGACTGAGTTTGAAGAGCCAACGGAGAAGCTCCGTTAGGTATTTTTTTTCCACACTCTAAAGATCTCATTCTAGGAACCGATTTAAGTTCATTTGGTTTGCATCTGAAGTCCTACTTCATGTAGGCAATGTTTGGATAGTTTTGGTGTTTGTTTGATGGAGTTTCAGAATGTGCAACAAATCTCCATGGCTTGATTTCACCCATTTCTAGGAACCTTTTTCAAAAACTAATAGCATTTTTGGACTCTACATGAAAAATATTTGAAATGGTGTAAGGTGTTGACATTTTTATAGAGGTTGGAGGCCTGAGCTCCGGTGACCCTCCCGGAGAAGACGACCGGAGCCCTAGCTCCAGCGTCTGAGGGGGAAAGCTGATGTGGCTGAGAGACCTTTTGACCAGGTGATGTGTCAAGTATGTGTGGCCTTGACTTTGCTCGCGTGTCCCTTTGAATCTGACCTGGATAAGTGAAACGGTGCGTTTCACTTGGGAGTTGGTTTCTGATGGCTTTGGGCTTTCGTCCATTTGCTAATCCCACCCACTTTTTGAGGCCCAGACGTGTGTGTGAAGGGATTCAGTGCAATCCATTTTACTTGTTACACCCCTCTTCCTATTTTAATTCATTTTATTTTCTTTTTATTTGCCATTTCAGTTTTAATCTTTTTAAAATATTTTTATACTTTATAAAAATCCCAAAATATATTATTCTGACATTTTAGAATGTTAGGATATTTTTAATCAATTTTATTTTATTTTTCAATTATTATTATTATTTTTAATGCAATTAATGATTTAATGTGTTTCACGGTGTATACCTTGTTTTGAACATGATCATTTACTACAATTTAAAAAACCCCTAGGACTAAATTTCCTCTCACACTTACGTGATTGATTGAGGTATTTTTTAGGGTTGGTTTGAGGTATTAATGATCATGATTCAATTTTTTTTATTGACTTTTTGTGGACCCTCGATGCTTGCTCAACAAGTTGGGTATGTTGCCTTATTGGACCTAGTTGGTGATGCTTTGAATTGAGTTTTGATTTGATTTTTTTCACACAGACTTGTGCTTGATTCAACTTGCTTTGGGTATTTTATTTGGTATTTATTGGAGTCTTCTTCTATTTTTTGTGGATACTTCAAATTCAACATTGTTTTGGTCATGTGTACACATACATACTTGACCTAGCTTTGGGATATGATCATCAGTGATCCCTTGAGCACCTCTTAAGCCTTGTTATCTCTTGTTAACATGCTTGAGGTGCTTCTTTGCATGTTTAGAGGTCAATTGCATGTGTACCTTGTGCCACAAGTTATGTTTTGATCTTGTTTTTCCACTTGTTTGAAGTGTGAGATGTTTAGATGGACTTTGGTCCTCTAATTGAACTTGATCATGCTTGTCTTTGCTTGATGTTTTGATCTTGAATTTGAGGTTTCTTATTTGTGTTTCACTTCTGACCTTAAAGATTTTTTTGCTTTTTCATGATGATTTGGTGGTGTTGACTTCACTTTGAGTTTGTCATGAACATTTGCACTCTTTTGAGTTATTTTGGTGCATTTCTTTACTTGGTATTTGAGTAAGTATTTGGTTGAGTTGATTAAGATGTGGTGGTTGCCCTAAACTCTTTCCTCCCTCACTTCTTTGGTTATGCATCCTTTGTGTGCTCTTTGTGTAGCACCTTTGCTTCTTGATGATTGATGGTACTTGGTTGTAGGAGTTTACTTCTCCCATTTCATCTCATTTTCTTTTGACTTGTTTAAGTCTTCCCTTTTTGTTTGCATTTGTGCTTGCGTTTCATATTTCTTTTCATCTTTCAAGACTTGTTTAAGTCTTTCATTTCATTTTCATCTCTGATTGATCTAGCATTTTGTTTACTTGTGCTTTTTGCCATGATGCCTTAGGATTCCTAGTTCTCCTGTTTAAGATGGGAGTAGGAGAGACATTAGGCTTTCAATCCTTTGCATGACAACATTATGGTTTACAGTCCCCTTTAGAGTCTTGTGTCTTCTCTTCTCATCTCAGAACTTCTTAAGACACTTAATAAAGGATAACAATTGTTGTACGCTACGAGCCTTAAGTACATAAGGAATGATGAGTATGGGGCCTCCTCTCACATCGTCTATAGTGTTTAGTGTATGCCCTTTGGGCGATATGCGACGCATTCGCTCTTATATCATAGTTTTTAGTGCAACATGAGTTACAAACTAACTCAATTCACTTCTTCATAAAAAACACAAACAAAAATTAAACCTTTTCATCCTTTGGGATTGTTTCAAACCTAATTTTCAAAAAGAGTATGTTACATTTCTGTTCCGCCGCAAACAAGTATCGTCCCTAACTACTGGAATTGAAACGTAACATCACTCATTAAAACACTTGAACTAACCAGTGGTCTAGTTTTCCTGAACTATGTTTGCTCTGATTTCTCATACCAGATGAGGATACGTAGGCACAAGACAGTGATGTCTTGGCGAGTAACTTTCCCCCCACCACCTGTAGTTTTTCGAACTACGTTGACTCTGACTTTCCCGTTGCACGAGGGAATACCGAGGCATAGGGCGGCGATGTCCTATCGAGTCTATTCTTTCTCTTCACCCCCGTTTAGCAGTAGATTTTAGATAGTTTTCACCCTTAAATTTAGACAACAAGCATGGATCCCGTTGAGTACAACGGACGTGAGGGGTGCTCATACCTTCCCCTTGCGTAATTGACTCTTGAACCCAAGATTTGGTTGCGATGACCTTGTCTTTTCCCTTTCTCTTAGGTTTTCTTTGATTGTTTCCTTTCCCTCTCTTTAGGATAAATAACGTTCAGTGGCGACTCTTTTGTCTATTTATCGGCCCTTTTTCACAGTATATGACAGCTGACGACTCTGCTGGGGCTCTGGTTCCCTATGCTAGTCAGTCCTAGCGCTTGTGTGTTTATGTTTGTGGGTGTGTATATCTGTATATTTGTGTGTTGTATATGTACATTATTGCATTTGCATTTTATTTCCCGCACTTTGTTATTGTTATTATCTATTGCTATGTTGTTGGGTGGATGTTCCATTGAGAGATAAGCCTGATACCCAGGCTTGCGTATATACATATAATTAGTGTGGAGAGTAGTGAGGGCTTGCATGTTTGGCATGAAACAGCTCTCATAAAATTCGCGTTCAGACAAGATTTCTTTGACGAAATCCTGTCTAGTCCATTTCAGACAGTTGATAGGATGTTGGATCTAAAAATTATCGACTCTGGAGACCGATCATTTGGAAGTCAGTTAAGTGAGGCCTCCTCGTTTGACCATGATGCCAAACCAGAAATGGTGAACGTATCATCGTTTCTCGAGAGTCTGTGACATTGACGACCGCATAGGATGCCGAACCTTATCAGAGATTAGGTCCATACCTTTGAGTGGGAGGGTTATGCAGGAAACTTGACCTTCAACCAACCCGGATTTCTCGTTAGTGCAGACCTTTGACCTTTGATACTATGGGTTCCTATTGCTTCGGTATTCTGATGTTCCGGTAAGAGAGCCTTTATATACTTTGGTAGCTGAAGAACCAGCAACAGTTGATATACATAAGTATAACAAGCTGTGGGTTGAGAAAGAAGAGTTGCACAAAGCGAATGAAGAGCTGGAAAAGGAGGTTATTCAGTTGACAAGCGAAAAGAATGAGGCAGCCTATTTGTCCAAGATGAAGACTGAAACCTTGAATAAGATGGGGAGAGAATTGACTAAAGAGATTCGTGCCCTAGAACGAGTAGGTCAAGATCTGAAGAGTGCTAGCAATATTCTCAAGGATAAGAAGAAAGAGTTGGAAATAGCGCGCTTGGAGATATCCAAATTCAACAATCAGTGGAATGCTGCCTTGAATTCCAACAAGGGAAGAGAAGATGTGCTCCATCAGCAGATTGATGGGTTGAAGGCTCAACTCTGGATTAAAGATGAAAAGGCTTCAGGGGAATCATCTCGTCGGCATGAAAATGATCGTAAGTTACGAGAAGCTCTGGCAACGTTGGAAGAATACAAGCTGAGAGCGGAATTTATGAAACCAAGACTCGAAGACGCTTTCGGAGAAAGTGCTTGGGAGGATTATGCTCAAGATCTGAAGGATGTCATCAATAGAAGGGGGTTTCTCATTCAGGCGTTAGTTGCAAAGCCTGAGCATCCGGATACAAAGGCGTTGTTAAAGGAGTTTCAGACTCGCTACCGTGGCTGAAGGGAAAGTTACTTGATGCAGTTTTCTCTTTGTTCTTCTACTCTTTTGTTATAGCTATCTTATATTCAAACCATCACCAGGCTTGTTGGATAAGGTCATATTGATCATTCTGTTGTATTCCTGGATACTATGTACACTGACTTTTTCTCTCATTTTATTTATGGGAAGGATTTGGTGGCTCCATCTGTGGCTTTGTCTATTTCTTGTTCGTGTGTGGAACTAGAATCAAAGGGAGAATTTTCCTAAATCATATTTACATGCTTGCATTTTACATCATTATCATATTGCATTGCAGGTGTTCTTGGTGCCATTAACCTTATCTCTATGTGGTTTTCTCTCACCAGTTTTCAGGATAGCAGACCAGACGTTTCACCGATACTCGACCAGAGGGAATCAACAACGAACTATGAATCAGATACAGCTAGAGTTGCAAGAGTTTAGGGATCATATGGCTCAGTTCATGGATCTCATGCAAGGAGTTGCCAATGGTCAAGAGCTGCTCAGAACACTAGTCCAGCCTTTAATTTCCAGGGTGGATGGTAGTGGGGTCTTGCATGGAGGGACCAATGTTGTTCCTCCCTCGGCTGATGGGAATACTCCTCAGGCTAATTTTATTCCTATTGTTGTTATTCCTCCAAGCGAAGGCCATCAACTAGAAGTTCACGTACCAGGTGCAACGGGAATTGTACATGGGGCAGCAAGTCCTCAGTGGGAGGAGGATGAACAGGATGATGTTTTCTCGATGGGAGATTTGGGTGTAGGCCTTCAGACTGATGCAGATGAAAGGTTTAAAATTATTGAGGAAAAGATGAAGAATTTAGAAAACCAGAACTCTCTAGGGCTTGACATGTCCAACTTGGGGCTAATTCCAGGGGTGAAGATTTTGCCCAAGTTCAAAGTTTAAGACTTTGATAAGTAAAAAGGGACAACCTGTCCTATAGTACATCTCAGATCATATGATCGGAAAATTTCTGCCTACTCAGATGATGAGAAGTTGTTGATGCACTTTTTTCAAGATAACTTGTCAGGACCTTCACTAGAATGGTACATGGGCCTAAAGGGGACCCATATAAGAAGTTGGAGGGATCTTGGAGAGGCCTTTGTCCGTCATTATCAGTACAATAGTTACCTGGCACCGAATCGAGTTTAGTTGCAGAATTTGTCTCAGAGGAACAATGAGGGGTTTAAAGAGTATGCCCAGTTGTGGCGTGAACTAGCGGCCAGAGTTTAGCCTCCGATGGTGGAGTGGGAGCTCATTGATATGTTCGTGGCAACATTGCCAGGAATTTATTATGAGAAGCTAATTGGAAATATGTCTGGTAGCTTCTCTGATTTGATTATAACCAGTGAGAGGGTAGAGAACAGAATCAAGTTGGGTAAGATTCAGAGTGGAGAAGGATCCACATCAGGTGGAGGAAGGAAGATGTTCGGTAATTCTAAATAAAGAGAAGGTGATACAAATGCAGTTATAGGATATAGAAACAGGAGCAAGAACAGAGCTCAACGTCAATAGCAATTTTAGCCTCAGCAACAGTCACAGGTTGCCAAAATAACCATTCCAACAGCACCTCAACAACAACAAAATTATGCACCGCGACGGTTTCAGGACCGAGGAAGAACAATTAATAGGCAATTTGACTCTCTGCCTTTGTCGTATTATCAACTACTTCAACATCTTCTTCAGCTATAGCTGATCCAAAAGAGAAATTTGGAACCACTTACTGGCGCGCCACCTCTGGGCTATGACGCGAATGCAAGGTGTGAGTTTCATTCTGGCGCTCCGAGCCACAACATAGACAATTGCAAAGATTTTAAGCACAAGGTGAAAGACCTTCTTGACACCAAGACAATTAACTTTACCAATGAAAATCCGAACGTGAATCAGAACCCAATGCCTAACCATGGGGTAGCCGGAGTTAACGCTGTTATTGAGGAGGAAAAGTTGAATTTGATAACTGATGTGGCAGAGTTGAAGACGTCGCTAAGTTTTCTGAAAAGCAGATTGTTGAAAGGTGGGGTGTTCCTCAGTTGTGTGGAAGGTTGTGAAGGTTTTATTGCTCACCCTGAAGGTTGTGTGGATCTGAGGAATCATATTCAAGGCTTGATGAATGAGGGTATTTTGCAATTTGATAGAATCAAAGAAGAAAAAGATGTGAAAGATGTTAACAGTGGGCGGGATGAAATCGCTATGATTTCAATCCCATATAGAACAATAAATATTTCAGCGCCTCCAAGGCCAGCGCCAGTGATCATCACTAAAGCCGGACCAATACCTTACGAAAGTACCAAGGCCATCCCATGGAATTATGGGACAAAGGTATTTTGTAACGGACAAAAGCAAGAATTGATGGGAGCGTCATCCGGAAGTTCGTTTTTGGATAATATTGTTGGGTCCGGATGTTTAACCAGAAGCGGTAGAGTATTCTCCCCTCCAGAAGTTAATGTGGAAAGAACTGATAAAGGAAAGGGTAAGGCGGTAGCGGAAGAGAGTTCGCAACAAAAAGAGCAAGACTCTTTAATTAAAGATGCAGAGGAATTTATGCGACTTATCTGCAAGAGTGACTACAAGATTGTGGATCATTTGCAACAAATGCCTTCCAAGATCTCAAGCTTATCTCTGTTTTTGTGCTCTGAGGCACATCGGAATGCCTTGTTGAGAATTCTAAACACTGCCTACGTACTGGAGGAGATTTCTGTCAATCAGCTTGAGGGGGTGGTAGCCCATGTAAGCGCTGGCAATGGCTTGGGGTTCACAGATCTAGACTTGACTCCAGCAGGGAGAAATCATAATCATGCCTTACACATCTCCATTGAGTGCAGAGGGGCTGTTCTGTCACATGTTTTGGTTGATACAGGGTCTTCACTTAACGTGTTGCCCAAGAAAGCTTTAATGAAGTTAGACACCCAGGGTGTGATTTGTACTCCTAGTGATCTAGCTGTGAGAGCCTTTGATGGAACGAGAAGATCGGTGTTTGGTGAAGTTACCCTACCAATTCAAGTGAGCTCGAAAATCTTTAATGTCGTTTTCTACATCATGGTGTTGCACCCCAAAATTTTCCCAACCTTTTTCTTTAGCTGACTTTTGTTTCTTTGCATTGTTCTAACATTTGCATTGCATATCATTGTTCATTTAGCAGGGGATCAAGAGGTTGTTCCTAGAAAGAGGAGGTTACCAAGAATTTTGATCCTAAGCAAGGGGTTTTACTCAAGCATGAATGGTCATCAGGTCATCAAGGTGGTTATTTCTCTTTGAGAGAGTTGATGGATGTATGTGGATTATCTCCTAACTTGGAGGCCAATTGAAGATCATCAGAGAGTTGGGAATTCATCATTATGGATATGGGATGTTTAGAAAGCTCATTGAATGCTTTGAGAGCCGTGTTGAAGCTTATTCAAGTCATTATGTCAAGTGGAAGAAGCCACAGTCAAGAATGCTGCATCTAGGGTTTTCATCTGGTCAACCCTCAGTCAACTGTGAAATTGAAGGAGATTAAAACTAAATTCCAAGTCTCTATGGTCATGGGATGTTGTGTTGATATGTCTAATGTATCATTTCAATATCAAGTCAAGAAGAATCAAGAGTGTGAGAAGTTACTAAATTAGGGTTCTCAGTGTAAAATCCCCTATTTAGTGCTCAACTTCAAGACCACATATTCCAAGATATAAGCCTTATCTCATCTTGACCCTAACATAAAACTTGTAGAGAATGTTTCTAGCTTTCGTTTGAGTACTAGAAGTCATTCATCTGATTTCTAGAACTCAAGTTATGATGCTGACAAGCTACAGGTCCTCAGATGAATGTGATTTTGGTCAACAAAAGTCAACCAACTTCCAAGCCACTTTTGACCTAGAAGGATGTTTCTCCTCACCTTGACCAAAACATTAAAGTTGTTACTCATGATCTTAGATTTCCAAAGAGTACTAGAATTCCTTCATCTGATTTGTAAAACTCAAGTTATGAGGCTTGCAAGGCAGGGGTATTTTTGGAAAGTAGGATTACAGGTCATTTTCATTATAGGTCCATTTCACTATCTTGCACACTTCAAATGAAAATCTTTCCAACATGAAACTTGCTCCAAACGGGGTCATTTGCCCAACTAAACACCAAGGAATCATGGATTTTGGTTGGATTGGAGAATTAAGGTGTAACTTTTTCATGAAGAAAGTTTAAAATCACAAAATGGAATTAATTCATTTCTAACCATTTCAAGGCATATCTATGCATTTTTTGAGTGACAAAGATGTACTAAACAAGATGCAAGCATTGGATTGAAGTTTTGGTGCCATTTTCATGTGATTTCCAAAGGCATTTTCAAGTGGAATTTTGACAAACCAATATCCACCCTTTGATCAATTTAAGGGACAAATCATATCCACATAATCAAATTAACTTCCCAGCAGTGATTTGGAATGAAAAACAAGGGTAATTGGTGTTGTTCACATGTGCATGGGCATGAGAAAAGTGAGATTGGGCATTTTCACATTGGGCATAATTAAGCTACAATTGGGCCTTCAAACAGTTGGAGCAAGCAAAGGAAATTTGAAAATCGTGAAAGCAGATTCAAGCATTTTCAAAGCATTTCAAGGCCAAATTCATCTCCAACAAGGTTCATTGAGTGATTCTGGAGATTTCCATTAAGCTTCTTCAAGTGTAGAAGGCTCAGTGGAAGCTCTCCACTAGGTAACATTCAAATCAACATTTCTCTCTGTTTATGATGCATTTGCTTGCCATTTTTACATGATTGAGACTTAGGAATTATGTAGATCATTTATAACTAAAATGGACTTGCATTTTTTATGATTTGTGTTTGAAGCTCATTTCTGTTTGGCTTCGATATGGCTTGTGTGTTGTTTAAAAATGAAAACTAATTGTATATTTGTGATCTATGTGAGATGTATATGATGTTTGACATAAGTTTCGCATGTTTTGGTTGAGTTTCATGTTGGCCTTGCCGGAGTTTCATCGGAGAAGACGATCGGAACAGTGTTTCCGGCCGTCTGGTTTGTTCCCTCCAGTTTCATTTTTTTGAACGAGGAAGATGAGTACGTGTCCTCATGTGAACCTTTGGATCTATTTTATTTTTGTTTGTGTGGTTGAGATTAAGACCTACCGTGGGTCTTGTTTTCCTTCCCTTACCAGAACTCATTGAAACTCACCGTTTCATTTAAGTGGCTTGCCTGAGCCACGTGGTCTATTGTAGACCTTTTGATTTGCTTACCTGCTTGATCCAACAGCCCAGAGCCTGGCCTACCATGTGCTCACGTTGACCTAACCATACACAATCATGTTTGATTTCTCCAGTGTTTTTGTACGCTTTGGATCTGGGCCTTTCACGTGCTTTTTGCACCCCCCCCCCCCTCTTGGGCCCAGTTGTTTTTACACGCTTTCTGTTTGCTATTAAATATTGGAAGTGTTTTATTTGAGTTAAATCTTAACATGTTTTGTTCTTGATTTTGTTTCTTCCATTTCCTTTTGGTCCAATGACCCAAAATTCATCCTCATGTCCATGTTGAGCTGATGAATTTTTGAGGACCATTTTGCCCCTATTGGTTGACTTTTGAGTTGAATTTTGATGCATTTCATTTGACCCTCGACAATCCTCATTCACAATGGGACACCCTTGTGAATCAATTTCTTTAGTGGTGTTGTGAATTGATTTTGATTGTGATCTATTGGCCTCTACTTACCAACATGTTTGGGTACCTCCTGCATTTTACTTGATCATTTTTGAAGCATTTTCCTAATTTTGAGGTAACTTGCAAGTCAAGTTACCTCTAAGGGAGGTTCATACAAGTGCATGACCTAGTTTGAGTTGGAAATGACCTTTGTGGATCCATTAAGATCTCAACTCCTCTTGCTTCATATAATGGACATGTTGAGCTTGTTGTATGCTCATTTTTAGGTCAAGATTATGTTCATTGCTTGTTCATTTGAGTGCTTCATTTTGTTGCTTCCATTTAAGGTTCCCATATGTGACTTGTTTGCATCCTTTTGTGTGATTGCCTCTGGTGCATTTCTTCTTCTCCTTTCTTCTTTGTTTCATTTTATATGCACATGCTTGGTTGAGATGAGCTTGTTGAGACTACTGCCCCACATTATTTTCCTCCCACTTTCATTATACTTGTGCATCTTATGTTTGCATTCTCATTTGCATGTTCTTTCTTCTTCTTCTCCTTCTTTGGTTTTTTCTTCGCCATGCTCCCCATAAGTTCTCTAACCTCTTGAGGTTATGATAGACTTTAAGTTCAAACCATGCTTGATAACATTAGGTAGTTCCCTTTCTAATCTCAATTTTAGGATCACCATTGCATGACAACATTAGGTTTGTGTCAGTCCCCCTTTAGTTTGTCCCTTCTCTTCTCATCTTCATACAATCTTAACACACTTAATAAAGATAATGGATATTGTGCCATGAGCCTTAAACTTGGGAAATGGTTATTGAGGGGCTACCTCTCAATTGCCTAGAGTGTTTAGTATATGCCCTTAGGGTGATATGCGACGCATTCGATCCTAGGTTTTAGACTTTAGTACAACATATATTATGAAAACTCAAATTCAAAACACTTCTTCTATAAAAAAACACAAAAACACTTCAAACCTTTTTCACCCTTTGGGGTTCTTAATCAAGAAAATCTTTTCAGAAAAAGAATGTTGTTAACTCTTAGTTCTATCGCAAACGGTAACGCCTAAGTCTCCCATGCTCAAGCTGCATACACCAACTGCTAGAACTGATTGTTAACCCTACTCGGGCCTAAAAAACTTCTGAACCAAACCTGTGATCTTTTTTTATCCCGAACTACGTTTGCTCTGATCTTTCATACCAGATGAAAGTATGTAGGCACAAGACGCGACGTCTTGGCGAGCAACCTTCCCCCTTCACCCGTAGTTAGCTGAACTACGTTGACTCTGACTTTTCCATTGCACGAGGGAGTACGTAGGCACGGAGCGGCGATGCTTTGCCGAGTCTCTTTTCTTTTTCTTTTATCCTTTGACCTTTAGTGTAGATAGATTGATCACCCTTTTAGATAGACAACAATATTCGCATCCCGCTGAATACGACGGACGTGAGGGGTGCTCAGACCTTCCCCTTGCGTAACTGACTCCCGAATCCAGACTTGGTTGCGATGACCTCATCTTTTCCCTTTTTCGTTAGGTTTTTCCGATCATTTCCTTTCCCTCTCTTTGGGATAAATAACGAAAGGTGGCGACTCTTCTATTTTCCGCCGGTTGTTTTTCGCAGTTGCGACACATGGACATTCAGCCAGCGTATAGTTGTTTACTTAGTCGACCATGGATTCATTCTGCAAGAGCGGTTACTTCGACCTTGCATCAGAAGCTGAAATACATGGTTGAAGGAAGGATTGTAATAGTGTGTGGTGAAGAGGACATTATGGTTAGTCACCTATCTTCCTTCAAATATGTAGAGGTGGATAGAGAGATCCATGAAACACTGTGTCAGGCGTTCGAGGCGGTGCAAATTAAGGGAAACGCCTCCAGTTAAAGACAGAGCTCTGGAGATTTCAATGTCTTCTTTCAAAGAAGCTCGAGCTATTATGGAGTCTGGTTCCTCACAGGGATGGGATCAAGTCCTCGGCATTCCCAATAAACAAGACATATTCGGTTTGGGATACAGCCCATCTTCCTCCTCGTAGAGTACTCCAAAGTACAGGGGACCAGTGCATTTTACCAACGGTGGGGTCATCTTTGACAGAATCAATGTTGTCGAAGACGACGAAGGAGACAGTGACTGCGATATGGACGCGTGGATTCAACCATGTGTCTCTGGTCAAAGCTTGTGCAATTGGACTATCAAGGAAGTCGTTCAAGTTACCTTTGAAGAGTAATTTCTTTATTTTGATTATGTGTGGTCCTATGTTCCGCCCAGGACGTAGTGGCTTTCTTTAGTAGGGCCCTATTTTGCTTATGTTTGAACTCTTTTTTATCATTAATCAAAGGCGTTTATTTGCATTCAAATATTTTGATCCCTATTTTTCTTTTTCTTTTTGACAATAAAATGGCAATGTGTTTGTGTTTGTTTGCATATCATTTTAAGCATAAAACATCAATCATGCAGGTTACACATCACAGATGCCACCGCTTCAGATTCGTCTATGACTCGGTATGATTTTGACAGTCCCATTTTTCAAGCTGAAGAAGAGATTGATAAAGAAGACGATCTGCCTGAAGAGCTTGCCAGACTGTTGAAACAAGAAGAGAAAGTCATTCTGCCTCATCAAGAGGAAATTGAAGTTGTCAACCTGGGCACTAAAGAGGACAGAAAAGAGGTCAGAATTGGGGTTGCGTTGGAAGATGGTATCAAGAGAAGACTGGTCGAAATGCTCCGTGAGTACAAATACGTCTCTGCCTGGTCGTATGAAGACATGCCAGGATTAGACACGGAAATAGTAGTACACCGTCTACCTCTTCAAGAAGAATCTCCACCTGTAAAATAAAAATTGAGAAGAACTAGGCCTGAAATGGCATTTAAGATTAAGGAAGAGGTCCAGAAGCAATTGGACGCCGATTTTCTTGCTGTTACAAACTACCCTCCGTGGGTAGCTAACATTGTTCTTGTACTTAAAAAGGATGGAAAGGTCAGGATGTGCGTCGATTACAGAGATTTGAACAGAGCGAGCCCGAAAGATGATTTCCCGCTCCCCCACATTGATGTGTTAGTTGATAACACTACTTAACATTCTGTGTTTTCCTTCATGGATGGCTTCTCTGGGTACAACCAAATCAAGATGGCCCCAGAAGACATGGAGAAAACTACCTTTATCACGTTGTGGGGGACCTTTTATTATAAAGTTATGCCTTTTGGATTTAAAAATGCAGAGGCAACTTGTCAGCGGACGATGGTGACTTTATTTCATGATATGATTCATCATGAGATCGAGGTTTATGTTGATGACATGATCGCGAAGTCATAGACAGAGGAAGAACATCTGGTTAATCTTTTGAAGCTATTTGAAAGGTTAAGGAAATTCAGATTGAGGTTGAATCCAAATAAGTGCACTTTCGAAGTGAGGTCAGGGAAGCTATTGGGGTTCATTGTCCATGAAAGAAGAATTGAGGTAGATCATGCAAAGATAAAAGCAATACGATAAATGCCAGCGCCAAAAATAGAAAAATAAGTTTGTGGTTTCCTAGGGAGGTTGAACTATATTGCGAGGTTCATATCTCACCTAACAGCCACCTGCGAACCAATATTCAAACTTCTAAGGAAAGACCAAGCGGTTGTTTGGAACAAAAATTGTCAGAGGGCATTTGAAAGGATAAAAGAATACTTGCAGGAGCCTCCGATACTAATGCCTCTAGTGGCAGGAAGACCTTTAATCATGTACTTGACAGTTCTTGAGAACTCCATGGGTTGTATACTTGGTCAACACGACGAGACGGGAGGAAAAGAGCATGCCATCTATTACCTGAGTAAGAATTCATAGAATGTGAGTCCGGGTACTCAATGCTAGAGAAAACATGTTGTGCACTTGCATAGGCAGCCAAGTGCCTAAGGCAGTATATGTTAAACCACACAACCATGTTGATATCGAAGATGGATCCAATCAAGTACGTGTTCGAAAAGCAGGCACTTTCTGGAAGAATTTCCAGGTGGCAGATGGTTCTGACATAATACGATATTCAGTATGTTTCCCAAAAAGCCATTAAGGGAAGTGTTTTGTCAGAATATCTCGCAGAGCAGCCGATTGAAGATTATCAACCGATCAAATTTGAGTTTCCTGACGAGGACATAGTGTTTCTGAAGATGAAAGATTGTGATGAGCCACTACCTGATGAAGGTCCCAAAATAGGATCTCAGTGGAAAATGGTTTTTGACGGTGCTGTTAACTCATACGACAATGGAATTGGGGTAATAATTACAACTCCTCACGGTTCCCACATACCGTTTACCGCCCGGCTAACGTTTGCCTGCACCAATAACGAAGCTGAATATGAAGCATGCATCATGGGTATAGAAGAAGCCATTAATTTGAGAATCAAGAACCTTGATGTATATGGTGATTCAGCTTTAGTCGTTAACCAGATTAAAGGAGAGTTGGAAACTCGTTAGCCCAATTTGACCCCTTACATGAATTATGCCAGGAGATTACTATCTTTCTTTGACAGAGTGGAGTTTCATCATGTGCCAAGAGCCAAGAACCAGATGGCAGATGCTTTGGCAACCTTATCATTGATGTATAAAGTGAATTATTGGAATGAAGCTCCAGTGATCACTATCATGCGCCTAGATAGGCCGACATTCATATTTGTAGTAGAGGAGGCATCGGATGGGAAGCCTTGGTATTTTGATATCATAAATTTTCTCAAGAATCAAGAGTATCCACCTGGGGCATCGAGTCGGGATAAGAAGACTCTTAGGAGGTTGGCTGGAAGCTTCTACCTGAACAAGGACGATGTGTTATACCCAAGAAACTTCGACTTGGTATTGTTACGGTGTGTGGACAAAAATGAAGCAAGTTTGCTAATGGAAGAAGTCCACGAGGGTTCTTTTGGAACACATGTTGGCAGACATGCAATGTCCAGGAAATCATTGAGATTAGGTTACTATTGGATGACTATGGAATCTGATTGTTTTAAGTACGCCAGAAAGTGCCATAAGTGCCAGATTTATGTTGATAAGATGCATGTGCCGCCAAGTCCTTTGAATGTCTTGGCATCTCTGGAATTCTAGGTACCTAATAGTGGATGTTATCACGGATGTTATGACATCCACTATAACACAGACTACAAAACTTAATGACAAACTGTAAATGAAAACAGTAAATAACACAAGTAATTGTTTACCCAGTTCAGTGCAAACCACACCTACATCTGGGGACTACCAAGCCAGGGAGGAAATTTACTATTAGCATAATTCATTTAGAGTCAAACAACCAGTTTGCACTCTTCACTTAAGACCTACCCAATGACACTTCAGCCTAACACTAGACCTGAGTTACCAACTCACTCCCCCTCAATCACAGCAGTGATATCAACCAATTCAAAGTTACAGATACAATTGAATACACACTTCAAACACACCTTGATATTGCTTCACAGCTTTGATCAAGTGACATAACACTCTTGCTTAAATGCTTAGACTGACACACTTAACAGACAACTTAAGAACTCTAGACCAATGCAATCATACAGCAGATAATTGCTTGGTTTACAAGTATTCCTAAGACACACAAAAACACGTGAAGAACACAATTCTTCACTCACAAATACACGTTCTCTAAAACCCTGTCAAGAACTGTCTTCAAATAGGATTGCTACTTCTGTATATATAGGCAGCATATATTCCTTGGGCCTTAATGAAGAAATTAGGTTTACCTACGATAGACCTCTCTTCATGAAACTGCGCACATCCAATTTGGTCAGGGGCATTCCATGTTATCCTCAACAATGCCTGATATGTCACCTGAGATAACTAGGCTTCCTAAAATGTTTCCTGAAGTATAGCCTGAGCTAATACCAGAAACTAAAACCTGCATTCCCTGATGTTATACGCTTGAGGTCATAACATTCAGCATGACATCCAACATACTTGACTCTCAGCTATTCAAACTTACCCTGCTGAATACTCATTATGTATGTCATAACATCAGTCCTGACATTCATACATCCATCAATGTTTTGCCACAAAATGCAGCCAATCAAAAGCATCTACAATCTCCTTGGCCCTTTGCTATGTGGGGCATTCATATGATTGGTAAGATCGAGCCGACCGCTTCTAATGGACATCGCTTTATCTTTGTGGCAATCGTTTATTTCACCAAGTGGGTAGAAGCAGCTCCTTTTGCTAATGTAACTAGACAGGTTATAGCTCGCTTTATCAAGAAGGACATCATATGTCGTTATGGAGTGCCATAATGAATCATTACTGATAATGGTTCGAATTTGAACAACAAGATGATGAAGGAATTGTGTTAGAGTTTCAAAATCGAACACCACAACTCTTCTCCATACCGCCCAAAGATGAATGCTGATGTTGAGGCAGCCAACAAGAATATCAAGAAGATTGTACAGAAGATGGTGGTAACCTACAAGGATTGGAATGAGATGTTTCTCTTTGCTTTGCATGGATATCGTACTTCGGTGCGTATGTCGACTAGGGCAACTCCTTTCTCGCAGGTGTATGGTATGGAAGCTGTCCTACCATTAGAGGTCGAGATTCCTTCCCTGAGGGTGTTGGTTGATATGAAGCTTGATGAGGCAGAATGGGTGAAGGCTAGGTTGAATCAACTTAGTCTGATTGACGAGAAAAGATTGGCAGTTATTGCCCATGGTCGATTATAAAAGAGCAAAATGAAGAAGGCCTTCGATTAGAAAGTGCGCCCTCGACATTTTCAGGCAAGTGACTTAGTGCTGAAAAAGATCCTCCCTCCGCAAACAGATCACAGGGGCAAGTGGAATCCCAACTATGAAGGTCCATATGTGGTAAGGAAGGTCTTCTCCGAAGGAGCCTTGCTTTTGTCAACTATGGACGGTGAAGATTTTGCATCCCCTGTGAACGCAGACGCAGTCAAAAAATATTTTGCTTAAAATAGACCTACTGGAAAGAAAAAGAAAATTCAGGCAAAAATGGGGCATCCTGGCAAACTATGAAAGGAAAGGGTTCGGGAAAATATTAGGGATAAAAAGAAAAAATAATGAACCCGCAAAGTTGAAAACCTGAAAAAGGCGACTTTGGGAAAAATGGGTATCCCGGTGAATTGAAAACCCGCAAGGGCGATTCAGGCAAAAGTTAGGGATTTAAAAGTGAACGACTGTGGTCTGCGTCCGATCTCGGGAGCACAGTGGATTCTTGGAGTACCCGAGGGTTAACAAGTCAGTCTCTTCAGAAGGCGAAGCATTGATGAACATCAAAGTCATGTGAGTCACAGTCGAATCGACACATGGTGGTTGTCTGTTTCCACATTGCCGACATTTGTATATCTTTTGCATTTCTATACTTTTTTGCAAATTTCTCTTTTTAGGAGTTGCATCTATTGTAATTTTCCTATTTACACGCCATTTGCAATCAATGAAGTACTTATCCACAAAAAGCTTTCTTGTTTTGCTTTTTACTATTTTGTTTGCAAAAAAAGCCTGATGTTTTTGATAAAACTTTGCATATATAAATTTTTGGGGCTTTACTAATCATGATTGAAACATTTATTTGCTTGAATGATGTCATGGACGATGACCGAAATAGCCTTTATTGTGTACAGGACACATTGTTTGTTTGTCATTTGCAGGGCTCTTAGAGTTAAGAATTGTTTCAGAAGGGTATCCCCGACAGAGATATGTCTCTATCCCCACAAGGTGAAGATGTCAGGTCAGAAGTATCTCGCCGGAGATAGAGTGTACTTGTCCCCAGCAAGTTGAGATTGCACTTATCTCTAGCAGGTTGAGATCGAATTTCCCTGACAGCGGTGCGCCTATCGTTTAGCAAGTGGATCTGGGATTATTCCTCCAACAGTGGGATAAGTTCAGTGGTGTTTCCCCACAGAGTCTAAGTCATGGACTCAATTCCCCAAGAAGAGGTTGATGCTGGTTCCCTCGTTGAGTCTTACTCTCATTTCTCCAGGCAGAGGTTGATGTTGATTCCCTCGATGAGTATTCTCCAGTGAAGTCGTTCTTCGCAGCAGAATCCAGTGGTTATTGGTGTTCTTCAGAGCGAGATGTCGGGATGATTTCCCATTGTTTGTTTTTCTCAATCCCCGACGGAGCGGATTTTATCCCCGGTAGAGTGGATTTTATTTTCCGCAGAGTGGGATTATCCCCAGAAGAGTGTTATTCTGGAAGGTCGTTCATGGCATTTCCACAGTAGAATCCAGTGGATATTGGTATTCTTCAGAGCAAGAGTTTTTGGGATAGTTTCCCAAATAATCTTATTACTAATTCCCAACAGAGTGGAATTCTTCCCAGAAGAGTAGAGCTATCTCTGGCAGATCAGTTTTTTCCCTAGGAGAGTTTTTCTGGAAGGCCATCCAGGGCGTTTTCCTCAACACGAGTTTTCTTGCCGTTTATTTCGGCACCTTTTCGCGGTGGTGTTCCTTTGCATTTGCATTTTGCATAGCATCCTCCCATATACGTAGCATTTCCATTTTGTATGGAGCATTACGCCATATCCAAACATATGTATTCGAAGCATAAGCCAGGTTGTTACCTCTTGCTTCTAGACGTTCCTCCAACAGATAGTGGTGTATTTCATGAGCCTGTGTGGTATCCAGACCCCGGCAAGAATCTTTGATAGACGTTGTTGCGGTGAGAATCAGATATCAAGCTATTAATTAACTTGAATCACAAAACATAAAGTTCACCACCGAGCTTTGATTTATCCAAAGAAAAGGGTAAAGATCGAAGAAAACCCTAAGTGTGCTATGTAACAACAAAGCTAGAGATCTAAGGTTTGGGGGTTGGTTATACCTAGGGAAGGTGTTAGCATCCTAAGTATCTGTAGTACTCTACAGGAACCTCTTGTTAGTATTTGTGTTATGATAATGTTTTCTTGCTAAGGAGAAGTGCTAAGGTAAAGACCTAAGGGTATATACACTAAGTATGCTTGCCAAGACGTCGCATTGCGTGTCTACGTATCCTGACTAGGATGGAATCAGAGCAACCGTAGTTCACCTCAAAGGGCGAGGAACTCTTGATAGCGATCAAGGTTCCATAGGGGAATAAGTATTCGTAGCCACGGTACTTACATGGAGTTAACAAACTCCCTAAGTCTAAGTTGAAAACTAACTAAAGAAATTGACTTTAACTAAAGTCAAAGGGGAAAATGAGTATTCAAAACAATGATACTCACATAGAGTTTACGAACTCTTCCTAAATCTAAATTGCAAGGTAAAATGGCTCTAACGAGGCCAAGAGAGAGATCCTAACAAGGTCAAGAGGGGGACAGAAAAGCTGCTAAACTACCCAAAGGGTATGACTTACAAGTCAACAAGGTACCCTTCCTTTGGAATGGCGTGAGAAGGCAAAAAACTAAAGCAAACAACCGCACAAAGTACAAATAATAAATAAGATATGAACAAACTGATGGGAGAGTCGAAACCAAAATCAAAACTTCAACCTCATAAAATTGGAAAACAAATTGACTAGTGGTCTAATCATCATTAATTTGAAATTATTAAATTACTAATAACTAACCTAGAAACTATCAAGTTAAAACATAATTAATTAACCTAGAAATTATTAAGTCAAAAAACTACCTAATTAGTCTAGAAACTATTAAATCAAATCATAAATTAAAATAACCAACTATTAATTAGAAAAAGTATTAAGCTAAAAAAACTAACTAAATGTAACCAAACCAAAAACAAATCTGATATGGACTTGAGGAATTAAACAGCCCAAAACCAAAGCTGGGCGGATTGACATGAAGGGTCCTGGCCGCATGAAGACCCGATTTGGATGATAACGGAAAGGGATAAAGAAAATCTGATGTCGAGAGAGAGCGTGGAAGGGGGGAAACAACGGAGCTTAAGTTTGAAAATCAACGGAAGCTACAACAAATTGACGCAACTACAACGACCAAACGTTCTCCTGACTTCTCAAATCGCGACTCAGATCCTTCTTTGAGTCAATCTCGATCTGTTTCTCATTCTCTTCGCCTCGCACGGTGGGAGTAACTAAGGAAGGCTCACCTCGCTAAAATGAAGAAGGTGGAAAGGAATAAGGCTGTATGCAGGGTGTAGGTTCTGTTTTTAGTAACCATGTTGTTGTTGTCAAAATTTTAATGAATCATTTTGGAATGTTAGTGACAGGGTAAAGGATTCAAAGCAGGCTGCAGAGTGTAGGTTCTATTAGATGTTTTGCACATAAATTGTCTTGATGTGTCCAGAATTTTGCAGGGGTTTGTTTTGTTCGTAGCAGGATGTACAGTCTGATGCAATTTGTGTTTCCTGTTGTGTTCTGTTTTGAAAGTGTTGTAATTACTTGTTTTGAATGATGTTTTTGGCATATTGGAACTTTGTGGGTGTTATAGTTTGTGATGGCAGGTGGTGGAAAGTAAGGATGTGTTATGAATAAGAAACTATGATTATAATTAAAGGGAGGTAGTTTGTGAGAAACGGTTCATGAAATGGTTGTAGTTAAGATTGTTTTGATGGTGAGGTTTGGATTTGTGTGTTATAGTCTGTGATGGCAGGTGGTCATTAGAAGTAAAAGACGAATGATGAGAGTTTGTGGGGCTTGTTGGCATTGGTTCACGCCTGAAAAGTGGTTCACACTTGAAAAGTGGTTCACGCCTGAAGAGTGGTTCACACCTAAAGTAAAAGAGGATGTTATATGAAACTGTAAGTTGATGAAGCTCACTGCATCGTACCACGTCGGAAAGCTCTCGCAATAAAACGCAATCAAACACATCTAGGATATTAGAACAACAAACGCAAGAAAAACTCCGACAACGGCAGCCGACCAACATTGACAGATTAATACCTTAATAGAAAACAACATTCAGAATCCAAACATGCTACACGCAAATACATTATTCAGCAGGCCAAGCAAATGACAGCAAGTGAACAAATCTTAACTTATTATGAACCGCGAGACAAACATCAACAAATCAAAACCGAAACAACCTGAACATAATACACACACAAATCCAAGGCCAATGTAGAGTGAGAACAAAACTAGAGCACCATATGAGATGCTACAAAGAGTAACTTGAGGTGTTACTACCAGTAGAACAGCTGTGGAAAATCATTGGCTATGCGACATGAGTTAAACAAAGCAACCACGTAGCAACCAAACTCACAATGCCATCACATTATTAAGATATATGCAGTAGGAAAAGCATAAATTTAAGATGACTTCAAATTGAAAAGAACAGGACACTTATACGGAATAAAGTAATATGAAAACAAAATATAAAGTGCGTCGTTACCGTAAAACATCAAAGCGATGTTGGTATGATTTGGTGATATGTTGACACGACGAAACTGTTGCAAGGTCGTTGTTGTATTCTTGCGAAAAAATGCGGAGGTTTCGTCACAGCTGCACGATTACAATCAATATGCTTGTCCCTTCACTTGTGAGCGTCGTAACCGTCGTAGTGAGTTAATAAAGAGGGAAACACTGTGAGATTGCTACAATGTCATCCACCGCCAGTAAACTTGTGCGCCAACTCTGCAACTTATGGTGTTTTGGACAGGGATTAATGAACAAGAATGAAGGAAAGTGAGAATAAACTCTAGGGATGTTGGTTGAAATTAGTGGTTCCAGTTTTTTGTGAAAGTAATTTTCTGAGTTAACTGTGGAAAGTGATGAGGAATATGGTTTTTTTCTTGCTGGCTCCAATTCCCCCCCTTTAGTTCGAGTCCCTCCCTTTTAATCCTCTGGTGCAACCTCATAGACCCATCTTGGGGGCCGGGAAAAAAACCGGTCCTTGTCCAAAAATGCAACATCTTGGTGAAACTTTTTAGGTCATTCATTAGTACAAAGAGTAATGGTGATGACTTTGCTTTGTTGTGACAGAATGAGAAGCAGCAGATGATAGTGAACTATCCATGCTATAGCTGTACAATATTGTTTTACAAATGTTCATGACATGGTCCATATTGTCTTTTGTATGTGTCAGGAGAGAGAAGGCTCAAAGTAGCAAGCTTAGGGATTATCCATATGCAGGATTTGTGCACAACTATTGGGACCTTGGAATGCTGTCAAATTGAAAAGAAAACCTGGTTTATGCAATCTAGTTAGAGTGCTTGCATGAGTGTTCATGTGGAAACCTTTAGCACATAATATCTCCCCAATTCTTGATCCAAACATCAAGGTTGTGAACTCTTTTTGAAGCTGACATATAATGCTACTAATTTCATGCCCAATAAATTTTGAATAGAACCTTGAAATTGTATGAAAAACCCATGAGAAACTTGATGAAACCAGCTGTGTAGAGGAAATCTAGCAATACCTCTAAGTTAACCAAATCCACATTTTGTAACCTCCTAACTTTAAAGCATTCTAAATTTTGATTGGCTGGTCCAATCAAGGAACTTTTGGTATGCTTAGAAAGCTGGGAGGACAAGGAGTCACTCTTATGTTTGAAAATTTTCGAATTAGAGCTCGGAACATCAAGAAAAGACCTCCTGAAATTGCCTTCAAGATGCTGAAAATTATGTTGTCAAATGTAACAACTTGTACCCCCAACTTCAAAGCACCATAACTTGAGTTCTAGACATGATTTTGATGAGTTCTTTATATCAAAAGAAAGCTGAGAAGTTTATCTACAACTTTCATGTTGATGGAAAGGTCAAATTAAACTTGGAAATCTCTTGAATTTTGCCATGAAAATCACTCCAAAAAGCTGAAAGTTACAACTTAGAAAATTTTTAAGTATGGAATTCCCAAAATTAGTTTTTTTCAAATTTGAATCAAAATAACTCCAAATCCATTTACATTTTGGACATGAACTTGTGGTTTAGGAAACCCTCTTTACAACGACCATGGATTTGTCCCAATCGGCTCATGGATGAGTGAGATATGTCTCTTGCAAAATGACTAGAAATCTTAATTTCCACACTTAGCATTTTTCAACCAAAACCCTAATTGCACCTAACTCTTGATTTTATGATTCTATCTTGATTTTTCTTGATTCATTTACATGAAACCAAAAGATAAAACTTGTGAGGTTCAAATTTGACCATAAAACCAAAAGGTTGACTTTTATGAAGCTACAATCGACTTTTGAATCAGATGAAAACAAAATTTCTCCCATCCACTTAGGACACTGTTGCTTTGGGTTTCCTGGGGGAAAATGAGCTCTTAAGGACCCTTGATATGCATGAAGGTTTCCTTTGTTGGTTCCTCACCCATCCCTCGATTAATCAGGATTTCTTCTATTCTCTACAAACCCTAATTCCACAAAACAAACAAAATCGCAAAGCTAGATGAATTGGTTAGTTATGCAATGATGGTCCTAGGATGACCTGCAAAAGATCAAAGAATCTGAGGGTAAATTTTGGGGTATGACAGTTGCCCCTATTTAAACATCTTCACCGGATGACATGAGTGATGAAAAATCTTCATGAAATCATGGTGGAAGATATTTAAATATAGATAACCGAAAATTTTGCCCTTAAATGCAAAGGTCATGTTATGCTATGGGCAAAAGAAAACTATGAAGTGCTGATATGCCATGAAATCTAACATGATGAAAATGATGAGATGCCAAATGCAAAGAATGTAGACGACAACGAAAGCAAACAGGGAAGAAAAAGCGATACAATGAGTAGCCACTCACTTGGGAAAGACAACAATACCGGGGAAATCTAAAATGGTTGAGCAACTGGTTCAAATGTGACTAGCTGACAACTCTAGAAAAAGACAATAAACTGACTCTACTGGGGGTAAAACCAGAAAGAAGGAAAATGATCTCCACTGGGGATCAATTTAAACAAAAAGGTTAAAACCCTAAAGAACGAAACAAAGAAAAGGGCAAGATACCAGAGACCAAAGAGGTTAAGGAATGATCTTTGTACGAGAGATCAGGCAAGAATGGGAGCAAACAAGTTCTCTGGGAATTTCTCAAAATGAAGAGTTCAAACGGGATCTTCGAGAAACGCCAGAAAAGATAAAGATCTAAACAAACTCCGCATAGCAGTGTCAAAAGTGGGATAAGAGCGTCAAAACAAATTAACTTTGGTACCCATAACCATGGGATTTTCAAACAATGCCAGTCACTACTGGACTTTCAAAAGAAATGTCAATTACCATTGGACTTTGAATAATGCCAGTTACCACTGGACTTTCAGAAGATATGGGACGACCAAATCAACGATACCAATAACGATTGGATTTTAAACAATGCCAGTCACTACTGGACTTTCAAAAGAAATGCCAATTATCATTGGACTTTAAACAATGCCAATTACCACTGGACTTTCAGAAGATATGCCAATTACCATTGGACTTTAAACAATGCCAGTTACCACTGGACTTTCAGAAGATATGGTGACGACCAAATCAACGATACCAATAACGATTGGATTTTAAATAATGCCAGTCAATATTGGACTTTCAAAAGAAATGTCAATTATCATTGGACTTTAAACAATGCTAGTTACCACTGGACTTTCAGAAGATATGCCAATTACCATTAGACTTTGAATAATGCCAATTACCACTGGAATTTCAGAAGATATGGTGACGACCAGATCAACGATACCAATAACTATTGGATTTTAAACAATGCCAGTCACGACTGGACTTCCACGGAGATTGCTAGTAACGGCTAGACTCTAAAGGGATACAGGTGACGACCTATAACCATAAAACATAATTAGTAACAACTGAAATAGAGAAATTGGTGACGACCAAAACCTGAAAAGTCGAAGGATGCACACAACAAACAAAAATAACAAACAAGACCGCTGGTGACAACCAAGAAACAAACAAGACAAAAGGTAACAACCAAAGACAACAGAGGCAAGACAGATGCACATGATATGTCATGATGCAAATGATTAATGATGTGCAAAAGTCGACTCTGACGAGAGTCAAAAAAGAACCCGGAGACTCAAGAGGAAATATAGATAAGCAAATCTACCTCGCTATGAATGCAATGAATCACACTAAATTCAAAGAACAAAGGTGTCTATAGATTCGATGGGAAATAAACCCAACTCCACTTAGGAAATAAAGCTTAGGCAAGCTTGTCAAAAATGGCAAGGTAACTTCAAATAGAGGCCCTGAATGACTCCATTGAGGATGAGCCTCCGATCTATCATAAGAACATATCTCATAGAGGAACCTGGGGAGATGGTCTTCAATCCTGGTAAACTATACATGACCGAAGGAGCAACCTAACAAATCAATTCAACCGACGTTTCAATGGGAGATGCATTAAGATTGCACATCAAAACTTCTACCATCTTAAGACTTTCTGAGGCATATGATTTCCATTGAATCTTTCCGCGAGCCAAAGTACTTTATGTTTTGTTAAGCTTTCAAAAGTCATTTTTAAATTTAAACATTTTTCTTTCAAAATTATCATTGATTAATAAACGATGTTTTGCATAACAAAGGAAATAGTGAATTGCAAAAGAATGGTCCAAAAACTGATTTTATTTAAGAATGGAAGCTTGCCAATGACAAAACTCCATGGAACTTTTACAATTGAAAATGGAAACATGAAAAAGGTTACATTGAATCCACTGACAATCTACCCCTAATAAAAACTTTCCAAAACCTTGCTTCTGACAAGAACGGTTGAGATGAGCTTCCTGTAAAATCTTTTGCAGAGCTGACAACCCACCTGATGCAGTGAAACGCCTTTGTCCCTAACTTTTGCCTAGATTTTCCTTTCAGGTTTTCAATCCACCGGGACGCTCTTTTTTGCCTAAGCCGCCCTTTTGGGTTTTCAACTTAGCGAGCTCATTTCATTTTTCTTTTTATCTCATCCCTAACTTTTGCCTGGACCTCCTTCATAGGTTATGATCCAGCGGGATACCCATTATTGCATAAGCCGCCCTTGCGAGTTTTCGACTTATTGGGTTATTTAGGCGTAATATTTTTGTAATGCATCAGAATTCACCGGATGAGCAAGTTGTTCCCCATCCATCGTTGTGAGAATTAACGAGCCCCCTAAGAAGACTGTTTTTACAACAAATGGGCCATCATAATTGGGCATCCATTTTCCCCGTGCATCTTTGTGAACTGGCAAAATCTTCTTGAGTACAAGCTCCCCTTCTCGGAACTCTCGGATACGAACCTTCTTGTCAAAAGCTCTTTTGATCCTTTTCTGATATAACTGACTGTGACATACCGCAGCCATGCGCTTTTCGTTAATATGGTTCAATTGATCAAATCTTTCCCTCACCCATTCCGCTTCTTCAAGCTTGGTTTCCATTATGACTCTTAAGGAAGGTATCTCAACCTCGATAGGAAGTACTGCATCCATCCCATACACCAAGGAAAAAGGGGTTGCCCTTGTTGAAGTGCGAACAGACGTTCTATACCCATGTAAGGCAAATGGCAGCGTCTCATGCCAATCCTTATAGGTTTTCACCAACTTTTGCAAAATCTTCTTGATGTTCTTATTTGCAGCTTCGACGGCTCCATTCATTTTGGGACGATAAGGAGAAGAATTGTGATGTTCAATTTTGAAGTCAAAGCACAACTCTTTCATGGTCTTGTTATTCAAATTCGTACCATTATTTGTTATGATTCGGCTTGGGACTCTGTATCGACAGATAATCTCTTTCTTGATAAAACGGGCCACCACTTGTCGAGTAACATTGGCGTAAGATGCAGCTTCAACCCACTTTTTGAAGTAATCAATAGCGACCAGAATGAATCGGTGCCCATTAGATGCCTTTGGCTCGATTGCCCCAATCATGTCAATGCCCCACATAGAGAATGGCCAAGGTGATGTCAACACATTTAACAACGCTGGAGGCACATGCATCTTGTCCGCATAAATTTGGCATTCGTGACATTTCCTGGCATATTGGATACAGTCAATTTCCAAAGTCAACCAGTAATACCCAGCCCTCAAAATCTTTTTAGACATGGCATATCCATTGGCGTGGGTGCCAAATGTTCCTTCATGAATATCTTACATTAACAAATCTGCTTCTCGTCTGTCGACACATCTAAGCAGGACCATGTCATGATTTCTTTTATAGAGCACATCATTACTGAGAAAGAACTTAGATGCCAATCTTCTCAAGGTTTTTTTGTCAAGTGATGTAGCATCAACTGGATATTCTTGTTTTAACAGATAATTCTGTATGTCGTGGAACCATGGCTTGTCATCAATTTCTTCTTCAACCATCTGACAGTAGGCAGGCTCAGTCTTGCGTTCAATTCGAATGAGAGTAGCATCATTGAAATACCTGACTCTCCACATTGAGGCTAACATGGCTAGAGCATCGGCAATGTGATTCTCAGATCTCGGAACATGCTTGAAAGTGATCCCATCAAAGTATTCAATCATTTCAACAATGTAGGCTCTGTAAGGGATCAAATTCTCATGTCTGGTCTCCCATTCGCATGTAACTTGATAAATAACCAAAGCTGAATCTCCACTTACTTCGAGAAGTTTGATTCTTAGGTCAATAGCTGCTTCAAGTCCAAGAATGCATGCTTCATATTCGGCAATATTGTTTGTACATTCAAAGTCTAACCTTGCTGTAAATGGGGTATAACCACCTTCTGGATTCATCAGAACGGCGCCTATGCCATGCCCACTGTAATTTGAGGAACCATCAAACATCATCTTCCACCAAAGACCCGGCTCGGGACCTTCATCAGGACCTGGCTCTTTATAATCTTTCACCAACATAATGTCTTCGTCTGGAAATTCAAACTTGAGAGACTCGTAATCTTCAACTGGTTGTTCTGCAAGATAATCTGATAAGACACTGCCCTTGATAGACTTCTGGGCCATATACTGGATGTCGTATTCTGATAACAACATATGCCAACGGGCGAGCCTTCCTGTCTGAGCGGGCTTCTCAAAAATATACTTTATCGGGTCCATTTTTGAAATCAATAAAGTAGTATGACAAATAATGTACTGCCTTAAACGTCTGGCGGTCCTTGCTAAGGCACAACAAGTTTTCTCTAAAAGTGAATATCGGCTTTCATAGTCGGTGAATTTCTTGCTCAAATAATAGATGGCATGCTCCTTTCGTCCAGACTCATCCTGTTGACCTAACACATAACCAATCGAATTCTCGAGTACCGTTAAGTACATGAAAAGAGGTCTTCCCGGAATAGGAGGTATTAAGATCGGAGGCTCTTGAAGGTAGCCTTTAATCTTATCAAAAGCTTGTTGGCAATCTGAATTCCAAACAACTGTCTGATCTTTGCGTAATAATTTGAAAATGGGCTCGAAAGTAAGAGTCATATTAGAAATAAATCTGGATATATAGTTTAATCTTCCAAGGAAACCTCTGACTTGGTTCTCAGTTTGCGGAGCCGGCATATCTTGAATGGATCGAACTTTATCTGGATCTACCTCAATCCCTCGGTGGCTAACAATGAAACCGAGTAATTTCCCAGATCTCACTCCAAAGGTATACTTGGTTGGGTTCAGTCTCAACCGATACTTCCTGAGTCTCTTCAACAACTTCAAAAGATGATTCAAATGGTCCTCCTCACTCTGAGATTTCGCGATCATGTCATCGACATACACTTCTATCTCCTTATGCATCATATCATGAAATAAAGTCACCATGGCTCTTTGATAAGTGGCACCAGCACTCTTCAAACCGAAGGGCATGACTTTATAACAGTAAGTTCCCCAAGGAGTAATGAAAGTAGTATTTTCCATGTCATCTGGATCCATCTTGATATGGTTGTATCCGGAGAAACCATCTATAAACGAGAAAACTGCAAAGTGAGCTGTATTATCCACCAACGTATCAATATGCGGTAAAGGGAAATCATCTTTAGGACTGGCCTTGTTCAGATCCCTATAATCCATACACATTCTGACTTTCCCATCTTTCTTCGATACAGGTACAATATTAGCCACCCATTCGGGGTACTTGGATACTGCCAAGAAACTTGCATTAATTTGCTTCTTTAATTCATCTCGAATCTTAAGAGCCATGTCAGGTCTAGTTCTTCGGAGCTTTTGTTTGACTGGTGTGCATTCTGGTCGGAGCGGTAACTTGTGGACCACTATGTCTGTGTCTAAACCTGGCATATCCTGATATGACAAAGCAAATACGTCCACATACTCTTTTAAAAGCTTCACCAATTGCTGTTTGACTTCTGCCCCAAGCGTTGCCCCAATCTTGACCTCTTTCTTGTCTTCTTCGGTGCCAAGATTAATAACATCTACCTGCTCCTTGTGAGGTTGAAGCTCTGTGTACTCATAACATGCCATTTTTACCAGTTCATCAGGGATCTCGAAATCTTCGTCCTCATCTTCGGCTTGGTATATTGGTGAGTAAAAGTCAGGAGGGAAAGCAAAGTCATAGGATTCAACAGGTTTTGAGGTATCACTGCATGTTGGAATGGCTTAATTTATTAAAACACACAAGGACAAATGCAGCAACAAGAAAATTGTTTTGTTGATTTTGGAAAATTGCCATTTTCTTTTAAAAGTGAAAGCAAAAACAATTAAGGAAACAAAAACGAAGGATTTAACAAAATAGTTCATTAATCATAATATTCTTAAAAGCACAGGGCCCTTTCAAAAAATATCCTATAGCCTTGGGCATGGCTATGGAGGTTTAAAGAAAAACAACAAGTAAAGAAAACAAACAAATTACTTCAACACAGGAAAGATCACAGGAACCTCTACAGCCTCCCAATTGCTTAAAGCAGTCTCGCAATGGTATACCAAATGTTCAATATCCTCGTCTTCAAAATCTTCTCCCACGTCATTGACTTGGAATCCTCCACTGATGAACACCTCTTGGATAGTCTTCGGGCGTCCTTCGGTGTGTGTTGATGCTTCGACATGAGTTGGTTTGTAACCCAACCCTTGGCGACCCACTCTTTCTTTCACCATAATAACCTCTCCCCAACCTGCAGGAGTACCCTCTTCCAATGTAGACTTAATGCTCTGGGCGGATGCAAAAGATGGACCACTCTTTGCCACTGTGTCTTCTATCATCACCGTGTTAGCTATTTCAAGCGCTTGGAAAGAAGTTTCCAACGCATCCTCATCTGCCTCAATATACATGAATGACGATAAATTACTCACCATCAAGTCCTCTTCGCCATGCACAATTACCAGTTTGTCGTTTACAACAAATTTCATCCTCTGATGCAAAGTGGAAGTCATCGCTCATGCTGCGTGGATCCAAGGCCGTCCCAACAAACAGTTGTAAGCTGGGTTAATGTCCATTACCTGAAATTTGATATCGAACACGTGAGGGCCTATCATAATCGGCAACTCCACTTCCCCCACAACCGTTCTTCTCGAACCATCGAAAGCTTTAACAATTAACGACGTCGGCTTCATCTCTACCCCTTCATATGCCAACTTTGTGAGCGAACTTTTGGGCAAAACATTCAGCGAGGATCCAGTGTCAACCAAAACTCGTGCCAACGCGTCCTCTTGACATCTGATAGACACGTGCAACGCCCAGTTATGATTACGTCCTCCTCTCGATAGCTTTTCATCACTGAAACTCAGAGTGTTGCAGGCTGTAATATTGGCTATCACCGAGTCAAATGGTCCAAGGGTTATATCCTTCGTCACATGTGCTTGCATTAACACCTTTTGTAGAGCTTCTCTATGGGTCGGGGAATTCATCAGGAGAGACAAAATTGATATTTTTGAGGGGGTTTGATGAAGCTGATCAATAACCCTGTAATCGCTTTTTCGGATAATCCTTAAGAACTCCTCAGCATCTCCTTCAGTGATGGGCACTTCCTTGTCCTTTGCCGTCACGGCAGGGGTAACCTCCTTTTGAGCAACCACTGTTATTTTAGGTTGATATATTCGACCACTACGGGTCATTTTCCTCGTTCCCGCAATATTTGTCACATCAACCTGGTCATCCTTCACCTCCTCATTTTGAATAATCTTCCCAGATCTTTGGTCTAACACAACCATATCATACTTCCACGGGACTGCCTTTGTATTCTCAAAAGGAAACGATCTCGGCTTCTGAATAACAACTGGTTGAGGCTGATCAATAGCAGATTTTTTGAAAACAGGCTTCACATTCTTGTTGATCATATTGAACACAGGATCTTTCTCGCTTTTCCTTGGTAGATTGAAAATAGGCTCAACCACCGAAACTTCCTCCTTCTTTACCTTGATACCCACTTGCAATAATCCATCGTCGATCAGACTTTTCACATCTTTTTGTACCACACCACACCCCTTAGGATTAACAAAACACTCCTCACAATCACTATGGGTACCTTTAATCAGCCCTACTTTCAACAGTTTCTCATGAAGTGACCTCAACGGAGTCTTGATTTCTGACACACCACAAACTAACTTTTCATCTGAAGTCTCTTCTATAGCATTAACTCCTCCATGATTTTGTAATGGGTTATTTTTAACATTAGGCAGTACATCATCAAAAGATAAAATCTTCTTCTCTATGAGCTCCCTGACAAGATGTTTCAAGGCAAGACACCCCTCTAAGTCATGGCCGGCAGCACCTTCATGAAATGCACAATGAGCACTCGGGTTATAATGAGGTGATGAAGTGTCTGAAGGTGGATTCAACGGTCGCGTTATTATCAACCTTTGTTGCACCAAAGCCGGGTATAATCTTGTATAAGTCATTGGTATCTGAGGAAATGGAGGTCTCGTTGCTGGTCTTCGATTTTGGTAATTTTGCCTTGGTGCCTGAGCCCTAAGCTGCTGATATTGCTGATAGGGTGGAATATTGGGCGCTCGTTGATACCCTTGTTGTTGAACTGGTTGATACATGGGTGCTGGTTGCACTGTCTGATAATTCGGAGCAGGGTGATTGAAAGCAGGTGTTATAGCTGCCACATATGGTTGTTGGGCATACTATACTGGATACATCGGTTGTTGTGTCAGATTTTGTTGAGGTTGCTGAACATAGCCTGGTTGAGGCTGCTGAACATAGCCTTACTGAGGCTGTTGATATCGTTGGTAGGGCTGCTTCCAATTCTGATTCTTTCTCCCTACCATTATGGCGTTTATTTCTCCCTCCTTCTTTTTATGAAAATTACCACTGACCTTCTTGACATTGTTGTTGTTTGAACCACTAGAACTACTCGTCATTTTTCCATTCTTCAATCCCAATTCCACTCTCACCCCCACAGCCACTATATCGGAGAAACTCGTTGTTACACTGTTAATCATCTTCTCATAAAATTCCGGTCTTACCGTGTCTACGAACCAATCTGTCAGCTCTTTTTCATTTAAAGGAGGTTCCACCTGAGAGGCAGTTTCCCTCCATCGCTGTGCATACTCTGTGAACGATTTAGAATTCTTTTGTGACATACTCAGCAACTGTCTTCTGTCAGGGGCCAAATCCATATTGTATTTGTAATGCTTTATGAAAGCATCGGCCAAGTCTTGGAAACTGTGAATGCGAGATTGATCTAGACTCAAATACCACTTAGCAGGGGCTCCTTTCAAGCTATCCTGGAAACAATGGATCATCAGCTTATCATCTTCTACATGTGCAGCCATTCTTCGGTAATACATGATCAAATGCGTCCGAGGACAAGTAGCACCAGTGTACTGATCAAAGTTGGGGACTTTGAATTTTGGCGGGATTACCAATCCAGACACTAAACACATATCTCTGGCATCAGTACCAAAGATATCATTCCCATCCATCGTTCTAACCTTCCTCCCTATAGTTTCTACACTCTCCTTTAATTTCTCGTTTCGTCCACTTCCTTCTTCAAACCCATCAGGAACTTCAAACACTTGTTGATGGTTGCGAAAAACAGGGCGCACTTGAGCTTGCACAAAAGCTGGAGTATATGTCGGAACAGCTTGGGGAAACTCTGCCCCTAGAGGAACTGATTGTTGACTGACTGGTGGCGGAGGTACAAAACCTGGCGTTAATCCATACGGTGGTACACTTGCAACAGTGACTGTCGTTGGGATCGGCTCCACAACTACGTTAGTGACTTCAGAAACTATAGTGGCTTGAGTGTCCATTTTTGCATTAATGACTTGTAAGACTTCCATAATTCGTCCTACACTTCCTCGTAGCTCTTCAAGTTTGTTGTCAACCCTATCCAGATTCAAATTTTGTTCTTCCATTCTTTGACGAGCTTGGGCTCGTGTGTTGTATTGACGTCGAGGATTCAATGTGATTCTCTGGAGATAAGATAGCGAGATGAGACACAACACAGGAAATGCACATGAAATGCTTATGGGTGCAGATGCAAATGCAAAATTAAGCATTCAAGGAATCCAAAGAAATATTCGCAAATATTATAATAACGGGGATATAAAGCAAATTCAAAGTCTTCATAGATGAACAACTGATAGTTTTACAATAACAATTCGAAACTGAAGCACAAATCTTCAATACAGATTAATGATAAAACACAGAAAACAAAAAGGTCCTAGATCTTCTGGTCAGAGGGTCTTTCATCTTCTGGCTGACTCTTCTTTCCACCTTGATGGACTAACTCTTGAAGCTCTTCCTTCTCTTGCATAACCTTGAAATACTTATCTCTCCAAGCTTTTCCTTCTCTTTCAGCTTTTGCCAAAGCAGCTTTTAATTCTTCCACAAGAGTAAGTTTTGTTGGGTTAGGCTCAAAACGGGTATAGAACATCTTCAATGCTGCTTCTTTCACCCATGATAAGTAGGATTTTGAAACAGCAGTGTCAGGGTAATCCAAAGCAGTCATTCACCTTGTGTGGATGTGACGCCAAGCATACACAGTCTGAGCCTTGTAGGCTGGATCCTTCCCTTCTTCAAGGTAGAAACTTCTCAAAAGAACTGGGTCTGGTTCATTCTTCATTGGGTATCCCAATTGGCGACGAGCTAAAATGGGATTATAGCTAATGCAACCATCATTGTTGATAAGCGGTACATTTGGGAAATCCCCGCAGCTCTGAATCATGGCAATCCCTCCATACATAGGGTCATACCACTTAATATCTGAATGTTTGAGTAACAACAACCTCTCTGTCCATGAGAGTCCATTCTGCATATCCCAGAGTGCTGGTAGAATCGGCAAGTGCGAAATAAACCACTTGTAGAGAAGAATGGTGCAACATATAATCTGTCCAACTCCATGACGATTTCTGCGGTGGATAGAAAAATACACATCAGCCAACAAGGTGGGTACGGGATTTTTGATTAAGAAAAGGTTGATTGCACTCTCATCCACAAAATTATCAGCAGTCGGAAACAAGAAAAGTCCGTAAATTAGCAAAGCCGGAATGGCCTCAAATGCTTCAAAATTCTTCGACTCGCATAACATTGAGCTTTTTCACACAGGAACACAGCTGGAAATCCATATAGACCTCCCTTAGCAATCATATGAGATCGTACTTCAGTCATCTCCAAATGTGCAGCCTCTGCAATTACTCTTTCGCTAGGAATCCCTTCTCTTCCAGAAAATGGTCTGGGAGCGACGCCTAATCCCATCAGGGCAGAATATTCTTCCAAGGTTGGCAGAAATTGGTAATCTGGAAACGTGAAACAATGATAGGTCGAATCGTAGAACTGCACGAGCGCTGACAACATCTCTTCATCCACTTGAAATTTTAGTAAAGATAACATATTCCCATACTTCTCTCTAAACGCCTCAGGGTCTTCTACTAAACCTCCCAGTTTTCTCAGGTTCTCCAAATTTGGGCTTCGGAACACAATCTCTGTAGTTGTCTTTTTTCCAGAATCCATTCTATAATATCTTCAAAACAAACTTTAGTTCCTTGAATGGTTAATAAATGTGAATGCAAATGCACAAAGTGTCATGGAACTCAGATATCTGTAAACATCAAAAACATCATAGACTTAACTTTATTGCTTAACAAGATTGAATTACAAAATATTAGTACTTCTTACAAAAGGTCTTAAACAGAAAGCTAAATAAAAGCTAAAAAAATTCCCCAGAGGGTTCTCCTAACAGCCTCAAGTTGAGCTTCTCGATCTCTTTTTCCATCTGGGCCTTCTCAAGAATGAGCTTATCCACAATCAACTTCCACGGAGTCGACTGGGGACTAGAGGAAAATAAATCCTCTTGCTCCTTCCTCTTCTTACAAGAGAGTACTTCTTCATTCTTCAACTCTAGTTGCCTCTGGAGTTCTGCATTTTCTTCAACAACCACTTGATACTTGTGCTTCCAAGCGTCTTCTGTTTGTTGTGCCTTGCTCAAGGCAATCCTTAGCTTCTCCTCCTCAGACATGAAGATCAAGGTGCGCTCCTCCTTTAAAGCCATGGGTTCTTGTCGAGAATAGGGCATCTTCAACTCGATAGCTCTCTTACGGACCCAGTGGAGATATGGTTCCAAAGAGACACAGTTGGGTTTTCCTAGGTCTTTATTTCCATTCTTGTGCAAATGACTCCAGGCTTTTAGAATTTTCTCTTTCAGCTCCTGACCATTATTCTCTTCCTTGAAGAAAATATTTTCCACATGAATTTTCTGGGCTTGTCCTTCAAAGGGTATCCCAACTGTCGACGAGCAAGGACCGGGTTGTAACTGATTCCTCCATTAGTATTAAGAAGAGGTACATTACCAAAATCTCCGCAGCTGTCGATGATCATTATTCCATGATAGTCACGATTGTACCAATCAATATCAGAGTGCGTGAGAGCCATAATCTTCTGTGACCACCAACCTTTCTTCTGATCCCAAAAAGCATTAGCCTTAGGTAAGTGTGAAATAAACCACTTGTATAGTAAAGGAGCACAGCAAGTGATCATCCCTCCATTGTGGAAAATTCTAAGATGAACAGAATGATACGCATCCTCTAGCAAAGTAGGCATAGGGTTCTTTCTCAAAAAGATTTTGATGGCATTGAGGTCCACAAAATTTTCAAAACTCGGGAACAAAAAGATACCATTAATGAGAAAGGCAAGGATATCCTCGAATGCATCCATGCTCAAATGATCAGCATAATATTGAGCTTTCCTGACCAAGAATTCTGCAGTTAAGCCAAAAACTCCTCCTTTTGTAGTCATGTTCTTTTAAATATCAACCAACCCCAAGCGTGTAGCCTTAGCAATATCCTGCTCCTTAGGGTCTTTCTCCATGATTGGAAAAGGAGACTCATCAAGAATGGGCAATCCAACCAAATAAGATTACTCCTCTAGTGTGGGTACTAGCTGATAATCGGGAAAAGTGAAACAATGGTAGATTGGATCATATAACTGGAGAAGTGTAGAAAGGAGTCCATTATCCATCTTTATCTTCAATAATGACAATGGTCTCCCATATCTGCTCTTGAATCCCTCTGGATCTGTCACCAAGGTGCTCAACCTTCTTAGGTCATCCAAGTTAAAACCCTTGTAAGTGTACTTCAAAGTTTTCTTCCTTTTACCGTCCATAATGACCCTGATGTTTACAAACAAAAGTCTAAGTTCCATGAAACTTTATGATATGATGCTCATGAATGCAAGAATGCACAAACACAAGTAGGCAAAGATTCACGTATACACACATGTAAACAGATAAACAGACAAGGGCCTAGGTTTGGAGAACACGAGCATGGGGTCATGGTCTACCCATCCCAAAATGTGTGTACTAAAGGTTCCCAAATCTGCAGAACAGGGTTCTAAGTGGTTCCCAAAGTCAACAACCCATCCTTCGGATATTATCAATTTCCCAAATCACTCGGTAATCGGTAATATTCTCAAGAGATTCTCGTCCGAGTGTAGTATCGCGTATCAACTACTTCAGGACTACTCCCTAATATTCATTGCACTACGTCCTAACAAGGCCAAAGTGGGGTAAAGAAGTAATCTAGAGGTCTACAGTGTCACGGGCTCCTAGGTCGAAAGTAGTAATGTTTTCACGAATACTCGTTCAACAAAACTACTCCCAAGAGGGCCTCCGCTGAGTGGTGGTTTCTCAAGTCAGCTTGGTCGGGAATCAACTCCCTATAAGCCTTCTTGAATATACCACCATCCTATCATAAGTGCACTCAAGTCCGGGTATAGGACTTCCTCACCACTCAAGGTAACAACCCTGCAAACAGAAACCCAAGCACAATAGCCATATACAGATATTTACAAAGGGGAAAATGAGTATTCAAAACAATGATACTCACATGGAGTTTACGAACTCTTCCTAAATCTAAATTGTAAGGTAAAATGGCTCTAACGAGGCCAAGAGAGAGATCCTAACAAGGTCAAGAGGGGGATAGAAAAGCTGCTAAACTACCCTAAGGGTATGACTTACAAGTCAACAAGGAACCCTTCCTTTGGAATGGCGTAAAAAGGCAAAAAACTAAAGCAGGGTGGGAGAAACTAAGGAAGGCTCACCTCGCTGAAATGAAGAAGGTGGAAAGGAATAAGGTTGTATGCAAGGTGTAGGTTCTGTTTTTAGTAACCATGTTGTTGCTGTCAAAATTTTAATGAATCATTTTGGAATGTTAGTGACAGGGGAAAGGATTCGAAGCAGGCTGCAAAGTGTAGGTTCTGTTAGATGTTTTGCACATAAATTGTCTTGATGTGTGCAAAATTTTGCAGGGGTTTGTTTTGTTCGTAGCAGGATGTATAGTTTGATGCAGTTTGTGTTTCCTATTGTGTTCTGTTTTGAAAGTGTTGTAATTACTTGTTTTGAATGATGTTTTTGTCATATTAGAACTTTGTGGGTGTTATAGTTTGTGATGGCAGGTGGTGGAAAGTAAGGATGTGTTATGAATAAGAAACTATGATTATAATTAAAGGGAGGTAGTTTGTGAGAAACGGTTCATGAAATGGTTGTAGATAAGATTGTTTTGATGGTGAGGTTTGGATTTGTGTGTTATAGTTTGTGATGGCAGGTGGTCATTAGAAGTAAAAGAGGAATGATGAGAGTTTGTGGGGCTTGTTGGCATTGGTTCACGCCTGAAAAGTGGTTCACGCCTGAAGTAAAAGAGGATGTTATATGAAACTGTAAGTTGATGAAGCTCACTGCACCATACCGTGTCGGAAAGCTCACAGCTGCCAACTTAAATCCAAGGCAACCACAAGAAAGCCTGCTAAACTACTGAACACCCTATACCCCTCATATCCTGCTAGCCTCTCGCAACATAACGCAATTAAACACATCAAGGATATTAGAACAACAAACGCAAGAAAAACTCCGACAACGGCAGCCGACCAACATTGACAGATTAATACCTTAATAGAAAACAACATTCAGAATCCAAACATGCTACACGCAAATACATTATTTAGCAGGTCAAGCAAATGACAGCAAGTGAAGAAATCTTAACTTATTATGAACCGCGAGACAAACATCAACAAATCAAAACCGAAACAACATGAACATAATACACACACAAATCCAAGGCCAATGTAGAGTGAGAACAAAACTAGAGCACCATATGAGATGCTGCAAAGAGTAACTTGAGGTGTTACTACCAGTAGAACAGTCGTGGAAAATCATTGGCTATGCGACATGAGTTAAACAAAACAACCACGTAGCAACCAAACTCACAATGCCATCATATTATTAAGATATATGCAGTAGGAAAAGCACAAATTTAAGATGAATTCAAATTGAAAAGAACAAAACACTTATATGGAATGGAGTAATATGAAAACGAAATACAAAGTGCATCGTTACCGTAAAACGTCGAAGCCATGTTGGTATGATTTGGTGATATGCTGACACGACGAAACTGTTGCAAGGTCGTTGTTGTATTCTTGCGATAAAATGCGGAGGTTTCGTCACAGTTGCGCGATTACAGTCAGTATATTTGTCCCTTTACTTGTGAGCCTCGTAACCGTCGTAGTGAGTTAATAAAGAGGGAAACACTGTGAGATTGCTGCAATGTCGTCCACCGCCATTAAACTTGTGCGCCAACTCTGCAATGTATGGTGTTTTGGACAGGGATTAATGAACAAGAATGAAGGAAAGTGAGAATAAACTCTAGGGATGTTGGTTGAAATTAGTTGTTCCAGTTTTTTTTTAAGTAACTTTCTGAGTTAACTGTGGAAAGTGATGAGGAATATGGTTTTTTTATTGCTGGCTCCAATTCCCCCCCCCCCCCCCCTTAGTTCAAGTCCCTCCCTTTTAATCCTCTGGTGCAACCTCATAGACCCATCTTGGGGGCCAGGAAAAAAACCGGTCATTGTCTAAAAATGCAACATCTTGGTGAAACTTTTTACGTCAGTCATTAGTACAAAGAGTAATGGTGATGGCTTTATTTTTTTGTGACAGAATGAGAAGCAGCCGATGATAGTGAATTGTCTATGCTACAGATGTACAATATTGTTTTACAAATGTTCATGACATGGTCCATATTGTCTTTTGTATGTGTCAGGAGAGAGAAGGCTCAAAGTAGCAAGCTTAGGGATTATCCATATGCAGGATTTATGCACAACTATCGGGACCTTGGAATGCTGTCAAATTGAAAAGAAAACCTGGTTTATGCAATCTAGTTAGAGTGCTTGCATGAGTGTTCATGTGGCAACCTTTAGCACATAATATCTCCCCAATTCTTGATCCAAACATCAAGGTTTTGAACTCTTTTTGAAGCTGACATATAATGCTACTAATTTCATGCCCAATAAATTTTGAATAGAACCTTGGAATTGTATGAAAAACCCATGAGAAACTTGATGAAACCAGCTGTGTAGAGGAAATTTAGCAATACCTCTAAGTTAACCAATTCCACATTTTGTAACCTCCTAACTTTAAAGCATTAAAAATTTTGATTGGCTGGTCCAATCAATGAACTTTTGGTATGCTTAGAAAGCTGGGAGGACAAGGAGTCACTTTTATGTTTGAAAATTTTCGAATTAGAGCTTGGAACATCAAGAAAAAACCTCCTGAAATTGCCTTCAAGATGCTGAAAATTATGTTGTCAAATGTAACAACTTGTACTCCCAACTTCAAAGCACCATAGCTTGAGTTCTAGACATGCTTTTAATGAGTTATTTATATCAAAAGAAAGTTGAGAAGTTCATATACAACTTTCATGTTGATGGAAAGGTCAAATTAAACTTGGAAATCTCTTGAATTTTGCCATGAAAAGCACTCCAAAAAGCTGAAAGTTACAACTTAGAAAAATTTTAAGTATGGAATTCCCAAACTTAGTTTTTTTCAACTTTGAATCAAAATAACTCCAAATCCATTTATCTTTTGGACATGACTTCTTCTACAAACTTGTGGTTTAGGAAACCCTCGTTAAAACGACCATGGATTTGTCCCAATCGTCTCATGGATGAGTGAGATATGTCTCTTGTAAAATGACTAGAAATCTTAATTTCCACACTTAGCATTTTTCAACCAAAACCCTAATTGCACCTAACTCTTGATTTTATGATTCTATCTTGATTTTTCTTGATTCATTTACATGAAACCAAAAGATAAAACTTGTGAGGTTCAAATTTGACCATAAAACCAAAAGGTTGACTTTTATGAAGCTACAATCGACTTTTGAATCAGATGAAAACAAAACTTCTCCCATCCATTTAGGACACTTTTTCTTTGGGTTTCCTGGGGAAAAATGAGCTCTTAAGGACCCTTGGTATGCATGAAGGCTTCCTTTGTTGGTTTCTCACCCATCCCTTGATTAATTAGGATTTCTTCTATTCTCCACAAGCCCTAATTCCACAAAAAAAACAAAATCGCAAAGCTAGATGAATTGGTTAGTTATGCAATGATGGTCCTAGGATGACATGCAAAAGATCAAAGAATCTGAGGGTAAAATTTGGGGTATGACAGACGTGTTCATCTTATCTTGTTCTCCCCATCAGAGTGTGCTTATTTAAGTCCCTATTTTCCCCAACGGAGTTCTCCTTCAAATTGTGAATTGGTTGATTATTTTATCGACCTAGCAACGTTCCTGCTTGTTAGCAGATGTCCTTACCGACGTGAGCATTGAGCCTGCTTGGTTAGCAGATGTTCTTACCGACTTAATGTCGAGCCTGCTTGTTAGTAGATTTTTTTACCGAGTTAGTGTCGTGCCCTCTTCTTAGCATATGTTTTTACCGGAGGATGTCGAGCTTGCTTGGATAGCAGATGTTCTTTACCGAAGTGAGTGTCGAGTCTGCTTGGATAGCAGATGTTCTTTACCGACTTAGTGTCGTACCTACTTGTTAGCAGATGTTTGTACCGACCAAGCGTCGTGCCTGCGTGTTAGCAGATGTTTTTACCAGCGGATGCCGAGCCTATTTGTTTAATAAATGTTTTTACCGACTGCGTGTCTAAGCATACTAACTTGTGGTTAGTAGTCGGTTCCTTACAACTTTCACATACATTTCTCTTGATTCCACTTTGGTGGACAATTCGATAGTTTATTATCTTGCGGTTGGAAAATTTCTGGGTTCTTTCGTATTCAAATCACCTTTTACCTTGAATATTTGAAAGTGGTTTCTTTTCACACCTTCAGGTCCAAGTCGTTTGAATAGGGGCAGCTGTTGCACCCCAAAATATGACCAACCTTTTCCTTCTAATATGGCTTATGTTTCATATCATTTAGCATTTGCATTTGCATAGCATTGGTTCTAGATAGGGGATCAAGAGGTTGTATTTGTCATTCAAGAGAGAATATTTATTCTTCAAGCTCAAGCAAGGGTATTTGTTCATGTCAACAAGGGTTCTTCATCATCAGATTGGGTATCAAAGTTCCTTGAGAGGAGAAGTTTGTGTATGGGTGTCACCTCCTATCTTGAGGATCAATGGAGGGTCATAAGGTCACCTATTTAGATAACGCATAGTTCAAGAGCTCAATGTGCATCTTGAGGGGTCTATATGGAAGGTATTTTATCACTCAAGTAATTTACAAGAACTTCAATCAAGGGATAAGAAGTTAGGGTTTCATCTGGTCAACCCAAAGTCAACTATGGACTTGAGAAGGTTCAAGACTTGATTCTTGATCATTGAAGCCATAGGAAGTCATCGTAGGTCATCTAGGATGTCATATTGAGGATAATCCAAGAGATTCAAGAGTTCAAGAAGTTACTAAAGTAGGGTTTCAGTTGATTTCAGTGTAAAATCCCCTCTTTTGGTTCTTAACTTCAAGGACAATTTCCACCATGATACAAGTCTTGCCTCATTTTCTCCCAAACATGAGACTTGTTAATCACCTTTCAAGATTTATTTTTAGTACAAGAACTCATCCATTGGGTTTATACATCTCAAGTTATGATGTCAACAAATTGGCGTCATCAGATGAAGAGATTTTTGAGGCACTTGAGGATAACTCACTTCTAAAACATTTTTCACAAAGAACCAAGCTCTTCCTCACTTTTTATCAGACATGAAAGTTGTTCCCCATTGTCCTAGCTTTCCAAAAAGTTCTAGAAGTCTTCAATCTCATGTGTTGAGCTCAAGTTATGGTATTCACAAGGCAAGGGTATTTTTGGAAACCTAGTTTTAGGTCTTTCATTTCAATGACCATTTCCATGAACTTCAAGACCTCAAATCCAAATTTGTGCCACGTGAAAGTTATGTAACATTGCCTTAACACATCATGAACTCAATTTCCATGGAATTGGATGAATTGTGTGATCATTTGAACCATAATGAGCATGAAAGGTTGATTTTTGGACATGGTTTAGATTCTTCCACTACAAGTCATAAAATGAATTGATATTTGTTTCTTTGCCATTATAATATCATCATATAATGGTCATGATGCTCCTTACCTCATTTGAACCAACATGAATTCACATTACATGCCATTTTTTCAAATTTCATACCTTAAAAAGTGTTGGTTCAAAACCTGCTATCAATGCATTTCCAACTCACCAAATCAATATAGTTCATTCCTACACCCCTTAATTGACCATTTGCTGACCATGAATGGAAAGGAAAACACCAAAACCCGTGTGTACATGAAAGGAAATTTTTTTGGCAATATTGGAAAATCAAATGATTCAATCATTATGGGCCTGCATGGGATGCATGAACCCATCATATATAAGTCATAAATCAACCCTAAATGATGAGAAGGGAGCTTGATGCACAGAGAGCAAGATTTCCATCAAAAATTCCATAACTTTCTCTTTCTTCGAATTGCTCTCCATATTGAGTTTTTCTTCAAGCTTTGGCTCAAATCATCATCACTAAGGATCAAGGAAGGGATTACCAGCTTCAAAGCAAAGCTTAGACTGAGTTTGAAGAGCCAACGGAGCAGCTCCGCTAGGTATTTTTCCACACTCTAAAGCTCTCATTCTAGGCACCCATTTAAGTTCATTTGGTTTGCATCTGAAGTCCTACTTCATATAGGAAATGTTTGGATAGTTTTCTTGTTTGTTTGATGGAGTTTCAGAATGTGCAACAAATCTTTGTGGCTTGATTTCACCTATTTTTGAAATGGTGTAAGGTTTTGACATTTTTATGGAGGTTGGAGGCCTGAGTTTCAGAAACCCTCCCGGAGAAGACGACCGGAGCCCTAGCTCCGGTGTCTGATGGGGAAAGTTGATGTGGCTGAGAGACCTTTTGACCAAGTGATGTGTGACGTGTGTAGCCTTGACTTTGCTCTTGTGTCCCTTTGAATCTGACCTAGATAAGTGAAACGGTGCGTTTCACTTGGGAGTTGGTTTCTGATGGCATTGGGCTTTGGTCCATTTGCTAATTCCACCCCACTTTTTGAGGCCCAGACGTGTGTGTGAAGGGATTCAGTGCAATCCATTTTACTTGTTACACCCCTCTTCCTATTTTAATTCTTTTTATTTTCTTTTTATTTGCCATTTCAGTTTTAATCTTTTTAAAATAGTTTTAGGTTTTATAAAAATCTCAAAAAATATTATTCTGACATTTTAGGATGTTAGGATATTTTTCATCATTTTTATTTTATTTTTCAATTATTCTTATTATTTTTAATGCAATTAATGATTTAATGTGTTTCATGGTGCATACCTTGTTTTGAACATGATCATTTACTACAATTTAAAAACCCCCTAGTACTAAATTTCCTCTCACACTTAGGTGATTGATTGAGGTATTTTTGAGGGTTGGTTTGAGGTATTAGTGATCATGATTCAATTGTTTTTCATTGACTTTTTATGGACCCTCGATGCTTGCTTGACAAGTTGGGTATGTTGCCTTCTTGGACCTAGTTGGTGATGCTTTAAATTGACTCTTGCTTTGATTTTCTACACAATGACTTATGCTTGATTCAACTTGCTTTGGGTATTTTATTTAGAATTTATTGGAGTCTTCTTTTATTTTTGGTGGATACTTCAAATTCAATATTGTTTTGGTCATGTGTACACATACATACTTGACCTAGCTTTAGGATATGATCATGAGTGATCCCTTGAGCACCTCTTAAGCCTTGCTAGCTCTTTTTAACATGCTTTAGGTGCTTCTTTGCATGTTTAGAGGTCAATTGCATGTGTACCTTGTGCCACAATTTATGTTTTGATCTTGTCTTTCCACTTGTTTCTAGTGTGAGATGTTTAGATGGACTTTGGTCCTCTAATTGAACTTGATCATGCTTGTCTTTTCTTGATGTTTTGATCTTGAATCTGAGGTTTCTCATTTGTGTTTCAATTTTGACCTTAGAGATTTTGTTGCTTCTTCATGATGATTTGGTGGTGTTGACTTCACTTTGAATTTGTCATGAACATTTGCACTCTTTTGAGTTGTTTTGGTGCATTTCTTTACTTGGTCTTTGAGTAAGTATTTGGTTGAGTTGATTAAGATGTTATGGCTTCCCTACACTCTTTCCTCCCTCACTTCTTTGGTTATGCATCATTTGTGTGCTCTTTGTGTAGCACCTTTGCTTCTTGATGATTGATGGTACTTGGTTGTAGGAGTTTACTTCTCCCATTTCATCTCATTTTCTTTTGACTTGTTTAAGTCTTCCCTTTTTGTTTGCATTTGTGCTTGCATTTCATATTTATTTTCATCTTTCAAGACTTGTTTAAGTCTTTCATTTCATTTTCATCTATGATTGATCTAGCATTGTGTTTGAAGGTAGAAAAAAACACTTAGAAGGGGGGGTTGAATAAGGGTTTTAAAACAATTAAGACGATAGAAAAATAACACAGTATTTTTATCCTGGTTCGTTTAAACTCAAACTAATCCAGTCCACCCTACCAAGGTGATTTTCCTTTCTCAACAAGGAATTAATCCACTAAATCAAACTGATTATAGTGTTAACCACTAAGACAACTGTCTTAGTCTTCTCAAGAATTCTGACCACACTTGGTCTCTTAAGGAATCTTTTACAAAAGATAAACTAACAATGTGTTTAAGATGTGCTTCTAAAAAGCTATATCACAATAGTGATTTTTACACAAGTTAAAGAACGAAAATAAACTATTCAGCTTTTGAAGAAAGTTTGTATGATTTGTTTGCCAAGTGATTTTTCAATAGTTTCGTCAACCTTTGAAGTGATGCTAAGACTTGCTTTTATAGTACTTTGAAATCCATTTCTCAAAGACTGTGCATTCTGTGCATTCTGTTCTTTTTGTCTTCTATTGACTTTTCCTTTCTCAGAAGGGGAATGTTCTGACAAATCTTTTTTGTCTGAAATCCTGTGTCATGCACGAATTGGGAAAGAGCCGTTTGGAAAATGACAAAGAATATGCCAACGGATCTTTATTTGAACAACATCTTCTTTAACAACTTTGGAACGTCTTACATCAAAACTTCTGATGATGTTCCAAGTTCTTCAGATCAGAGTTAACTCAATCAGAGTTTCTCTATCAGAGTTTGCAGCAAAGTGCTTTAAGCATGAAATTCTTATCAGAGCAGGCTTGCTTATTAGATCCTCTGTACTTGCAGCGTTAAGTACATCCAGAGTCTTCTGAAGCTTTATGTATGCTCTTTACTCAATTTCTTCTTAGCTTCGCTCAGAGTCATTGTAGCAGACCAGAGTCTTCTGATGAGTTGCTTCTGACGTTCAGAGCTTTTTTGTTCTATAGTGTTCAGAGGCGTTCTTGCTTCCAGAATAAAATTAATTTTGATATCTGAAACAAATAAACACTTGAAAAAAATTAGTGTATATAAATTCTCTATACAAAATTTCATTAATGCTATCATCAAAACAATGAGATATATTAAACACCAATCTGTGTTCTAACAATCTCCCCCTTTTTGATGATGACAAGAACTATGGGAAATTTTGTTTAAATAGAAATGAAATATCTCTCTCCCTGAGAATATTAATCTCCCTCTGAAATGAATACTTCTGAAAAGATTAAATACTTCTCTTTCAGCTTCTGTATTCTTTTCAGCATCAGAGGAAACTTGTAGATTCTCAAACTTTAGTTCATAGTTAATTCTTAGAATTTTGTCAGATGAGAATTATTAGCTCTGAAACACTCAAACAATATGATTAGATAAAAATTATCATGTATGAGTTGCCTTTGGTAACTGTTTATGTGAATTATCAAAATTACCATTTTCTCCCCCTTTTTGTCATATCAAAAAGAATCTGATTAAGAAAAACTTTAAGACAGAAAAAAATAACAGAGGAAAAACAATAGAACATAAGATGGATTTAGTCAGAAAAACATAACATTCAGATGCATTGATAAACAAAATCCAAAAACAGAAACAAACAGTTAACACAAAAGTGCACAAACAACAAAGAAATTAAGGACGGGAAGCCAAAATCCTCAGAAGATTCGTTATCTCAGATGTTGACTCGTCCTGTTTCGCCACCCATGTCTTGATTTCTTCAGTTGTCTTTTCCTGCTTTACCATCCAAGATCTTTTCTCAGTGTTGCTAGCCTTGAGTTCAGCAAACTGAGCATGCAAATCTTCATCTTCTTTCTTCACTTCAGATGACTCAGGAGTAGATGTAGACGCAGAAGCATCGTGAACAACCAAAGAGGCAGAAGCATTCTGGACAATCATGTCAAAAGGTTGAGCAGAGTCAAGAGTCTCTTCAGGACCAGGAGCAGAAACTTCTAGAACTACTTCTTCAGGTCTAGACAGATCAGTAGTCTCAGATGCAACAAAGTCTTCAGAAGGAAGACACACATCCTTTACAGGTGTGTTTTCCAGAAGCAAGGTTGGATTTCTGCTAACACTCAGAAGAGTGAGTCTGACAGCTTCAGAAAATCTGACCTTTGAATCATCAAAACAAATCTCTTGAAGATTTGAAGCAACAGAATTGAACCTATTTTTGAATCTCTTCCAGATAGCTTCAGAATCATCAGGATTCATACTTGAGATACATTCCTTCTTGACAGAAGATAACCACATGTTTATTTCTTTTTCAAAACCAGCAAACAAAGTACCAACATCTAGCCTAGGTTTGGGTTTCAGATAGGCTTCTAATGATGGTGTTTTGGTGGGTTCAGAAGTTGATGGTATTGAAAAAGAAGGAATATATATATATATGACAGGTGGATAGGAGGAAGAAGATGGAGTGAGGACAGATAAAGTATTAATAGTCTTAGGTTCAGATGGGGTTGTTTCAGAAGAAAACGTATCATCATCAGGGTCAGATAGGATAGAAACAAAGGGTTTGAAAAGAGATGAGATGACATCTGCTCTATCAGAATCAGAGGAATCAAATAAATCAGAAGATTCAGATGATCCAGATGTAACTGGATAGACAGTCGTGAGAGGTTGCAGATCAAGAACGACCGGTTCAAGATCAGATGGGATGGTTTCTGGTTGTTGTGGTTCAGAAGTTTGTTTTTCAGATGAGGGATGTTCAGAAGTTTGGTTTACAGAAGGTTATGGTTCAGATGTTTTTGGAACAGAAGTTGGGGTTTTCTCAAGAGTAGTTTTCTGATGGATGTTGAATGAAGGTGTGGATGGTACAGAAGTTGTGTGTTCAGATGGTTGTGGTTGTGGTTTTTCAAAAGTTTTATGTCGTTGAGGTGTAGAAGGGGGTGGTTGAGACTTTTGTGGTTCAGATGGAATAGGTTCAGAGTTGTGAGGAGGATAAGGTGAGGGAATTGGTTCATAAGGAGGAGGTTCAGATGTTAGTACTTCTCTTACTGTTTCTAAAATAGAAGATAAACTGGCAGAAGGATTACCTTACTGTTTCTTGATGTGCTTTGTCTTTGCAGAAGATGCTTCGCCAGAAGCTTTCCTCTTGGGCTTAGAAGATCCTTCTTCTGAGATCTTTCTTTTCTTCCTCTGTCTCTCCCCATAGAAATCTAATCCACGTTCATCTGCTCTTTGAATCAGATGTTCTGGCAAAGGGGTTCCATCTGCTAAGCATTCAGCTATGTAAGCCAGAATGATTTCCTTTGGTTCGTTAGCATAGAAGAGAGGAAAATCATCTAAAGGGATTCTTCTCTTGCTTACTTCTTCAGTGTTGATCTGTCCTGGTGCAGAAGTAAGTTCTTCCACTATCCTCATCCTCTGCAGACTCTTGCCATTCAGAGGTTTTCCAAAAACTGAAGCTAACTCTTCTTTCATACCAGCTTCTGTTAGATGACCAACTAGTCCATTTTTAGTCAGAACATCTGAGATCAGTCTTCCCATAGGGATCCAATTTCTCACCTTCTGATGCTTTGTCTTGACAGATTCTCTGGACATTATAACATGTCCCCACAGATAGGTGAAAAGCAAGTAAGGCAGATCCACCTTAATACCTTTACCCAGATAATACATGAAATACATCTGATCAAAGTTGATGTAGTCAGGAGAATTTGTAGATTTCCTGTGATGTATGCAGCCTAAGAAGATCTTAGCCCAGATCTTGTATTGAACCTTCAAATCATTTATCTTGATTGAAGCTTCCCCATAAGTAAACACTTCACTGTACACCTCATCCATATCCATACGACTTGCTGGCAGATGAGTAACACCATCTGATTCTTGATATCCTATCATCTTGCGAATCATATCTTCAGTGATAATAATTTCTTTACCCAGAACTGAAGACACAATGAATTTGGGGAAAACGCTTGCATGAATCTAAAACTCTTTGACCAAGCAAGGATAAACTGGACCAATCAGTCTATCAAAATACTCTGTCCATCCTTGTGATGACACAGCTGGACGCAAATCATAACCATTCACAGCAATGCTTTCAAAATCAACCAAGAACTCACATAAAACTTCCAGTTGATCAACGGGAGTGAGGAGAGTTCTTACTGGTTCTTTGAACGGAGTATGAACCATTGCAGAAGATGACACAGCTGCCATTGTTGATTCAAACTGTTGAGAGGTTGAACATGAAGTTGCCATTCTTGATTTGTGAGATAACTCGTTCTTCTTAGAGATTTTGGTTTGGAGGAGATGAAGAATCAATGAAGCAAACAGAAATGCTTAAAAGGTGTGAGAGAGAGTGAAAAGTGTGAGAGGTGTTGTGTTGTGGAATTTATAGGGGCAAAAATTAGGGCACACATTCACACGATCAACATTTAACTCAATTAATTTAATTCAAAAAATCACATCAAAAAGAATAATGATTTAATAGCATTAAATGATACTGACAAGCGTGGGGAGGAAAACGAGAAATTGAGAATTGAAACAGTACCTCAAAACGGCGTCTCATTGAGTACACTCCACCTTTTCAGATATCATGTGACACGTGCTTGATGTTGATATGCCTCTGAATCTCTTTAGAATAAGAAATGTTAAACAACGCTTAGATCTTCTGAGACTTGTTAGATCAGAGTTTCACAAAAAAAATAACGTACCAAAAGAAATAATCAGAAGAATTACTTCAGAATATAGATATTAATCATATTTCATCTGAATAAATTTGACTCTGAATAATAGTTTTATTCTGGACAAAAATCCATACTAATATTCTTCAGAATAAATTTAAACCTATCTTCAGCAAGGGGTTTTGTGAAGATATCATCCCATTGATGGTCTGTATCAACAAAGTTCAAACTTATAATTCCCTTCTGAACATAGTCTTTGATGAAATGATGCTTAATGTCTATATGCTTTGCCTTAGAATGTAAAATAGGATTCTTAGAAAGGCAAACAACAGAAGTATCACTACTACAAAAAAGCTTTTTAATAGCGTTTTTTTGCTTTTTGATAGCGCTTAAAAGCGCTATTAATCAAGCTGCTATTGTAAAACAAAATTTTTAATAGCGCTTTAAAAGCGCTATTATAGTACTGGTTATTAATAGCGTTTTTCCAAAAGCGCTATTATACTACCGGTATTTAATAGCATTTTTCCAAAAACGCTATTATAAGGCACATATTAGATAGCACTTTCAAACAAAGTGCTATTATAGTACCGGTAATTTGCTTTAATTTTGATAGCACTTTCAAACAAAGCGCTATTATAAGACACATATTTAATAGCACTTTCTAACAAAGCGCTATTATAAGACACATATTAGATAGCACTTTCTAACAAAGCGCTATTATAAGACACATATTAGATAGCACTTTCAAACAAAGCGTTATTATAGTACCGGTAATTTGCTTTGATTTTGATAACACTTTCAAAGAAAGCGCTATTATATAGTTAAGCAACCCCCGCAGTCCCAATTGCAGTGGCAGGTGGTATAACATCTAACACCAATGGTTCAAAAATAAAAGCATATTGAAAATCATTTTTCAATAATAAAAGAATGAGAAAGCATATTGAAAATTATTTTTCAATAATAAAAGAATGAGCTGAAGTAAAAGAGAAACATGTGTTTGAAGCAATGAATGATTAGGGTAACATTTCGTTAGAGAAGCTTGAAGTTCTGTACTGAAGATAGAGACAAAAGCATTCACCAAAAATAATCCTAATATAGGTCAGACAAGTTGGATTTTATGACAGTATAGTCCAACAAATACACATTCTTTCTATTCTAATTAAAAAAATTGTGGATCCTGTGCCAGCAACACAGTTTTTCCACAGAATGTAATAGATTTGAACTTTGAAGCCTAACAAGGCTACCCTGTAGATCTTTAACTTTTGTAATTATCTGTTGAGCCTAGATAAACACAAACAGTAAGTCGCCAATCTGGGTTCCATAATACTTGAGGTATGAAACCATGAATCCACAAGATGAAGTTTACAAGGAATGTTTATATTTGTGGTTCGAACTTCTGCTTGGCAGCACATCAATTCATAGATGGTATGAGCTTTGTCCCAGTGAAATAAAACTTTTGTTCAAACTTATGCTCTGCAGCACATCAATTCACAGATGGTATGAGCTTGTTATTCCAAGAAGGACACTATACTCAAATTAATCGTATAAAACCATAAAATGACAATTATAATCATCAAAGTGTCTTAAACATAAGCCTGGAATTCAGTCAATCTGAATTGAGCTGCCACTCAAAGGATTTCATGAACTAGCAGAGTCACAGTATTCAGAACCACTCTTGCTACAAAGAAACACCAGCTTAATTTATATAGGCACATGGACTTATTTAAACTACAAATCATTATTAATTACCAACATCAATTGTATTGTGGGTAAGATTCAGATCAACAGCTCCCGTGTATAAAAAAATGGCCAAAGAATATAATGAGTATATTGTATTGACAAATACAATCTGCAATTTGCAATCAAGTCTGTTAAAATTAACACACGCTTCTGGCATACTATAGCAGCTAAGTATTAACATTGCTATGAAAATTTGTATGCATGATGGATAGAGATAAATAGTGACAAGTTATTACCTGAAACTTTTCAGTAAGAAACTTTCCATTGCTTTTGGCTTTGTGAACCGAGTCACACCACGTTTACCAACTGTTTTCGTACTAGACGAACCACCTTCATCATTAGTAGAAACCATATTTAACCTGTAAAAAATTTAATAGTATTATGTTTGATGACATTATTTAACCTGTAAAAAACCATATATACATACATACATATGAAATCGGTTATACTTGAATTCAGCCTTAAACTCTTTCCCTGCTTAGAATTCGGCCTGATGGAGTAGTGTCCTAGAAAGACATTGGAGCATGCAAGATGCTATTAAGAATTTGTTTGAAGAAAATTTGTGTTGTCTTTAACCCGAAGACTGTAATCGAATAGGATCTCAGCACTATCAGAAGAACTGAAACTATGCTAATAATTGCGTAGAAGGAAATAAACAACGAAGGATTGAAAAATTCAGCACGCTTGACCGATGTTTCATATGCCAACCAATAATCACTAGCCATCATAGATGCTTGCCACAACACAGAAAGAAAGAGTACCGCGAAAATCCTTATCCATCCAAAAACCTCGGTGCAGTAGAGTTTATAGATATTAAAGCTAACTTTATCGGTTTCTCGTTCTTCTTCTTTGACAAGTTTAGAACTTCCCTTAGCTGAATTAGGTTGGTCAAAAGAATTAATTTCACCATTGGTTTCTCTGCTGTTGTTAGACAAAGAACTTAGATGTCATAGGCTTATTTGAATTTTCACCAGGCATGGCTGCGCCTTGTTCTACAACCATTCCAAAAGCTGATGGGACACTTATACCATGTCTTCCAATATCTTCTTCAGTAAATGACCCTGAAATTAACAGAGTTGACTCATTTAGCACTGATATAATTTGGCCAAAGCATTATAAAATTGTTTTACAATATCTTAATGCTTACGCAATTTTTGGGCAATTGAAGCAGCCTCGGCAACACGGCTATCATCATAAAAAAGAGGAGAAAGTTCCATCAGATCACCAGGGCTGCTATTGAACTCCATTAAATACTGTAGAAATTAATCAACCATAAAGTAAATTTTCCAGTATGAATGATGGGTATAAACCACAAATGAATTGGATGATTTTTACTTTTATTAGCTCAATAGTTTGACTGGCAGTTTCCCGCTGAGCATCTGCACTCTGACAAAAAAAACCAGAATTGGAAATGAAATTATATTTCAAACAAAATATAGTTGAGGGGTGGAAGAACACTGCTCCTACCTGAAGATGATCTCCTATCTTTGCAGTTGTCTGACCAACACTTGAAATAAGTGAATCTAACTTCGCAAAGCTTTCAAACAACCCATCTACACCTTTCTCTAGCTGTATTTCCAAAACACTTTAAACCCAACACTACCCTTTTCACGTTTTTCGTCTTGAACAAGTTGGCCTTTCGGCACAAATGATTCATCTAACTTGCTGCTTTGATCATTTATGTTTTCCACTTCTTGCTCAAGTTCAAAATCGCTTAATGAACTTGTGTCTTCTCCGGTAATACTCGATGATTTAAATGTAGGCCCTCTCTCTAAAGACTTAACTGAAGACAATGTTGCTCTATGTGCGCCTACAAGTTTCATAAAATCGGTTCCTGGCGTAAGAATGTCATTGTATTTTCTCGATTGAGTTATCCTTCCTTCTTTCATGACCTAGATGAATTATAAGAAAGAGAAAAATAAGTAGAAAATGGTAAGCTATAATTTTTGAAACCAATTAAGGAGAATGCTGAAATATATAAATCACTCACAAGTATCAGATCGGCGTCGGGTAAGAACTCTACTTGATGTGTTATGTATATCCCACTTTTTTTGTTTTTAAAAGGCCAAGCAAACACTCCTGAAACATTACAGTAGTAGTAAATGTCCAGTAAGATACAAACCTTTCCATCAAAATGCATAACTGAGTGCACATGTATTCTAAAATATATTCTAAAGTAATAATCTAGTTCATTCGTCGAGCATTGCATTAGTTATATATGATAATAATAAGGATGTAGAGGTTAACATGTGCACTTTGGATCCTTGTATACGAGCTGTGAGTGGATGATAGATTTCTGATTCATGGTTATCATTTCCTTGTATACGAGCCATAAGTCTGGAGTCACCATTGAATCATATGGAAATTTTTCTTTTCTTCATAGTTTGTTAGTTAACAGGGAAGGAATAAAAAGAACTGTTAATCTGAAAATTCATAAGGAAGAAAACAGCCACGCCTACTTATGTAAATATGATGTGACTTACAAGCATTCGCCTATTTTTCCAATGCAGCAGCTGTTCCTACTGAGTCCTTTTAGAAGCCACAGGTTGTCCATTACTCTGAGTGTGTTAAGGAAGATACAATCAAGGGATTGCGAGTGCATATAGACAGATCCAATTCAAATACTAGTACATGTTTTACAAGTAATTACGTAAACATATTCAAAGAGATGATGGATATAGAACTACTTCTCTGTAGAATGTTGTTGAACACCAAATCAAAGACGCCCACCAGTCAAAATCGGTAGGTAGTTGACTTCCACAATGTAACGTTATTATTTACTGCTTGAGCTTACCTATGAATATAATTATGTTTATGAATCGACTCTATAGCTAGCGCAGTCTCCCCAACATAGGCCCCTCTCTGCTTTTACATGGTCAACCTAAACAAGGATGTAAAATTTACCGACGAGTATAACAAGGCACAATTCACATCAACAATCTGAGGAGGCCCTGATGATTTCAGTACCTGGCCTCGACGAAGCATCTCTGACTTCTTAAGCTTCTTCATAGCATATACATTACGAGCTGCCTTCTCTCGGCAGACTCTGACCTATACCAGCAAGAATCATGATTCGCAACATTCATGGAACAGAGCAATTAAACCGTTACATTCTGATTTTTTTCTTTGATGCTCCACACTAAGCTACGCACGTCCACGGTTAATATATGCTACATCCATCAAGCCACATCCTAAAAAAGAAAAGTACTTAAACCATGAAAACTCAGCTCATGTTATAACGTCATTTACCGATGCTCAATCCTGCACTTTGCACAAGTTTACTCCCATATAATGTGATTGAAGGGTAATTCAAGTCTGTTATGCTATGTGATCCTGAACAAGTAAATGTCATGTTAAAATTAAGTGAGATGAGTTGTTGGTTGTATCCAGAAGCACATAAGAAGTTTAAGTAATCAATAATGCTTAGATCATAAACAAGTCCTGGATCTATTGCACTGTTGGGTTGAATGTGTCCTGAGCCATAAGCAAATGGATTTTCCAAAGTTTTATCGAATGCGTCATGAATTGGTTTGTTGGTGTTATCTCATGTGCTTGCTGCAAGCATACAAATTTGGATAAGAAAGAAGTAATCATCTTAAAAGTTTGACATATAGGACAAGAAAATACCAGTGGTCATGATAGCTGATTTAATAGCTGCAGGAGACCAATTAGGATGAAGTGTTTTGATTAATCCAGCAGTGCCAACAACATGAGGACAAGACATAGATGTTCCTTTCATTACATTGAATGGAAAACATCGGCGAGTGTCTGTTATTAAATTAGATGCACTTGCAAACAATAAATAGGCAGCAAGTATGTTCACTCCCGGCGCAGTTACATCAGGCTGAAACAAAAACAAAAAACAAAGGAAATATTCTCATTGAATAATCAACAAGCGTTCAATAGTTACTAGTAGAGATCAAGTTCAAGTGTAAGAAACCTTGAGTATTGATGGTTGAACTTTATTTGGTCCTCTAGATGAGTATGAAGCCATAACTGGAGCTGGCTTTTTTCCATAGATTGTTTTTGCTTTTGACATTCTTATTTTAGTACCTGACTTTATATCTCTGTAAAAGTTTGACACATTCACATAGTCAACACATCTGTGGCCACTTGAACAGGATCAAATTGTCCAAATTTTCATTCGTAACATGTAATTTATTGATGTTACATTTTTAAAAGCTTATTATAAGTACCAACGGTATATATAATTTGACTAAAAAAATATTGATAGGATTAGTAATTACGTTGGAATTAAGTCTACATTATGTCCTATTGTAGTTTGATGTTTCGAATAATAGCTGACAGTAGACAAAACATGACGCTCAAAAAGAAGTGTTCTTCCATTAATTAGCGGTTGATTTCTCAAAATTACTCCCTTTGCACCTGCAGATAGAGCTTCTTGACCCTCAGCAACTGATTTTATTTTTCCTTCTCTAACACATGCCACTATTTTACCGTTCCCTTTTGAAGGATCAAGTGTTCCCGCTCTACAAAATTGCCTGCAAAAATGTGCATACCGAAAACGTGTAAGGAACAATCATAAACTCGATCTCTATTCATATTATTTTCATAGTCATCAACTTTTTTGTTATTGTAGCTTTATACTTACGCATCTCTTTTTTCCGCATTTGCCAATTTCGCATCAGTAGAAGTTATTACAGTGAAAGACTTGTTAGGTGGCAAGTTTACAAAAAGACTTGCACCCTAGTAATATAACAAAAACATAATTAACATCAAAGCTATGAGAATAATAATTTTCAGGAAAAAACATAACATAAATGATATATGTATAATGCCGTGATTGTTTTGTTATCAATGGTAATAGAGCTGCTGAAATCTCTATCTAATGTACTGGCAGCAACAGTGAACACCCAAGGGGCAACATTAACAACACTTTCAGGGATAGGTCCGAGATTTCCCGCAGAAGCAACTAACAATATATTTCTAGCAAGTGCATGAAATGCACCTATTGAAACTTCATCAGTAAAAATTTCTTGAGAATTTGTACTAGTACTTCCACCAGCAGAAACAGAAATCAAATCAACACCATCGCTAATGGCTTGATCGATAAGCGCTAATACATCAGCAGCAAAACAACTAGTAGCATCTGTTAGAGACCAACACACTTTGTATGTTGCAACTCTTGATTTTGGCGAACCGCCTTTTACGGTTCCGTTGCCAATATTAAATATACTTGCACCTGGTACAAAGTTTCCACCTGCTGTTGATAGTGTATGCGTGTCGTGGCCTACAAAATCGTGCGCTGTTTGTTGCGAACGAGGGAGTTTTCCGTTGACTGATTGGTATGCATTGTTGAAAAATCTTGCTCCAATTAGCTTCCTTTGATTGTGTAATATAGAAAAAACTTAGTACTATAATTGTATAGCATAAAAAATAATTAATAAGAGAAAGAGGTTAAAAGAGAACTTAGTACTATAATTGTACCATAAATCATGACCTCACAGTCACGCCAGAAAGGAAATCGGACTTGCCGTCATTACCTTTTTCGCCTCTTAAAACCAAACAACAAGCCATTAATTCTCAATCCAGACCTGTAGTTCGAAAAACCAAAGTCACATCAGAGTTGTTCTTGCTTTTGTGTGATACATATAATATGAACAAGTAGGAATTAACAAAGCAATATTCATTACCACTACAACTCTCAAACACGGCCTTCCACAACAACTCGACAAACCACGAAACTCTTTTGCTTCTTCTGTTCTTTCACGATATCACCATCATCTTGAAACTCACCTTCACGAGCCAAATAGCTCCTTCAAACACCATCAGCACTCTTCATGCAACTTTTCCTTTTCATGTAAAATTTTCACTCTTTTATGTAACACCTACACTATATTAACCATCCTTTTCAAAAACTCACCACAAACAATTCATATTTCACATTGTAAACAAGCTCATTCAATAAAACTCCATCGTGCAACAACGCACCACTTTCTGTCGTATAAAACAACAACATTCAACCATCCGAACTCATCAAACTTAACATGTTTCCAATAACCTTATAACTGAGTTCCTCCTTCCATTGTTGTTTCAACATTTACGACATCGCCAAGTCATCAACATCATCTCTCCTTCCATGTTTGTCTTCACCCTTATACAACCATACACACAATGTTGCTTCCTCTTTTCAAGCTCATTTGACAGTGCGGTAACAACGACAAAAACCACTCACACGTGTCACTTTTCTTGATGTTTCCATAACCATGAGAACCAACATAGCACCACCTGCTATTACTTGAAAAAAACCAACCGTAGCTCCTTTCTGAAAAATCACACTCCCTCTTCTCGTTTCAATACTCCTTCACACCATAACCCTCTCAAAGCATTTTTACAAATATTTGGTGTGCAAGGATAGCTCAATTGCTAGCAGTAACAACAACAGCCGCTGTGATTTCTATGAACCACATCTGGCTCTTCTTCCCTCTGTATTTTCCATCTTCCTCTTTTTGGTTTCACACAAAGTTATCATCAACCTCATCTTTAACCTATTTCAATCAAACCTTCTTCAAACTCAATTCCATTTCCTTAAGATCTCCTTCACAGAACCACCATAAACCTCACAAAACCTGTAACTTCTGCAAATCATCTTCAAACCAATCCTCACATAAACACACTCCTTCTATCGTTCTATTTTAAAGCACAACAACTATTACCGCCGACCTCCCTTCAAACCAAAATACTGCTACATATAGGGTGGAGCAGTCTGGAGAAAGAAATCACGGCGAGAATCACGAAACATAAGGATTGGGACGCGATGGAGAACAAATTTGAAATGCGAGATTGAGTAGGAGAGAAAGCACACCAGAGAAATCCAAACAAACCTGAAACCAAAACAGATCAAAGCATACACAAGGGAGGGAAGCGATGTCATGCTCGGTCCATGAACCCCTCCCAAAATGGCCAGAAAATGTAATCGCCTCCATTGATAGGAAAAGAAGAAGGATGCTACAGTCGATGTCAAATAATTTGGGAAATTTAGATCGGTTTTTTTTCTCGTTTTCTTTTTAAATGAATGCATTTGATTTGGTGTTTCTGAAAAGTAAAGTTTAATAATAGCACTTTTTATAAAGTGCTATCAAAATCACATTTTGTTTCTTTTTTAATAGCACTTTCTTTAAAAGCGCTATCTTAGTGAAGAATATTAATAGCTCTTTTAAGAAAGCGCTATCTTAGTGAAGTTTAATAATAGCATATTTTTACAAAGTGCTATTATAGATGTGTTTGTTTCCTTTTTAATAGCACTTTCTTTAAAAGTGTTATCTTAGTGAAGAATATTAATAGCATTTTTAAAAAAGCGCTATCTTAGTGAAGTTTAATAATAGCATTTTTTTACAAAGTGCTATTATAGATGTGTTTGTTTCCTTTTTAATAGCACTTTCTTTAAAAGCGCTATCTTAGTGAAGAATATTAATAGCGCTTTTAAGAAAGCGTTATCTTAGTGAAGTTTAATAATAGCATTTTTTTACAAAGTGCTATTATAGATGTGTTTGTTTCCTTTTTAATAGCATTTTCTTTAAAAGCGCTATTAAATTAGGCGACACAAAATATCAATTTTGGCGTAGTGTATTATCATAGAAAATGGAAATGTTACTCTCATGTATCTGATAATCTTCTAGTTGACTTTTCATCCAGAGCATCTGTGTGCTACAACCAGCAGCAGCAATATATTCTGCTTCTGTTGTTGAAAGTGCTATTGTGGGTTGCTTCTTGCTGAACCATGAGATCAGATGACTTCCTAGAAACTGACAGCTTCTAGAAGTACTCTTGCGCTCTATTCTGTCTCTAGCATAGTCAGCGTCACAGAATCCAACTAATCTGTATTCATCAGATCTTCTATAACACAAACCCACGTTAGTAGTACCTTTCAGATACCTCAGAATCCTCTTAACAGCTATTAAGTGAGATTCTCTAGGATCTGATTAGAATCTAGCACATAGACAAACACTAAAGAGGATATCAGGTCTAGAAGCAGTCAAGTACAAAAGAGAACCAATCATACCTCTGTAGAGCTTCTGATCTACCTTTTTACTTACCTCTTCTTTACCTAGTGTGCTTGTAGGATGCATTGGAGTCTTTGCTAGCTTTCTTTCTGTCATGTTGAATTTCTTCAGAACCTCCTTTACATACTTTGTCTGATGTATGTAGGCTCCTTCTGGAGTTTGATTCACTTGAATTCCCAGAAAGAATTTGAGTTCTCCCATCATGCTCATTTCGAATTCTGCCTGCATAGATTGACCAAACTCCTTTCCAAGCGTAATATTGGTAGTTCCAAAAATAATATCATCAACATAAATCTGACAGACTAAAATGTCTTTCTTAATTGATTTATGGAAGAGAGTAGTGTCAACTTTTCCTCTGATAAAATTATTTTCCAAAAGGAAATTACTCAGCCTCTCATACAAAGCTCTGGGAGCTTGTTTTAAGCCATAGAGTGATTTCTTCAGTTTAAAAACATGTTCTGAAAATTTTTCATTTTCAAAACCAGGAGGTTGATGAACATAAACTTCCTCTTCTATGAATCCATTTAAGAAAGCACTTTTAACATCCATTTGATACAGAGTGATGTTATTCTGTGCAGCAAAGGAAATAAGCAAGCGAATAGATTCTAACCTTGCCACAGGAGCATATGTCTCTGTGTAATCTATACCTTCTTGCTAATTGTATCCCTGAGCAACTAGCCTAGCCTTGTTTTTGATAAATTCTCCTTGCTCGTTCAGCTTGTTTCTGAAGACCCATTTAGTTCTAATGATGTTGAATCCATTTGGTCTTGGAACCAGATCCCAGATGTCATTCCTTGTGAATTGGTTAAGCTCTTCTTGCATAGCAAGTATCCAATCATTATAGTTCAGAGCCTCATCCACAGAACTAGGTTCAATGATAGATACCAAACCAAACAATGACATTCCAGAAGATCTGAGAAATGATCTTGTTCTGATAGGGTCATCCTTCTTTCCAATTATCATTTCCTCTGGATGAGAAGCTTTTATTCTGGATGATCCTTTAACAGTTGGTTCTTCAGAAACTGTCAAGCTATCCATCTGAGCAGCCAAGGGAGTAGCATCTGATGTTGCTTCTGGTGCTTTTGCTTGAGCTTTATCTGCCTCTGATTCTTCAGAGTCTGTGAGAAGAACTTCTCTATCTGCAGAAATTTCAAGCTGCTTTGGCTTTTGATTGCCAAGCTTATCATCAAATCTAACATGAATTGATTCCTTTACAATATGTGTCTCAGTATTGTATACTCTGTAGCCTTTAGAGCGTTCAGAATATCCAAGCATGAAACACTTCTGAGCTTTAGAATCAAACTTGTTCAGATTTTCCTTAGTGTTCAAAATAAAGCAGACGCATCCAAAAGGATGGAAATAAGAAATGTTAGGCTTTCTATTCCTCCATAATTCATAGGGAGTCTTCTCCAGAAGAGGTCTTACAGACACTCTGTTCTGAATATAACAAGTTGTATTCACTACTTTGCCCAAAAATGTTTTGCCATGTTAGTCTCGTTGATCATGGTTCTGGCCATTTCTTGCAATGTTCTATTTTTCCTTTCTACAACTCCATTCTATTGAGGAGTTCTAGGACAAGAAAAATCATGTGCAATGCCATTTTCTTTAAAAAAAATTTTAAAGTATTTTTTTTCAAACTCTCCACCATCATCACTTCTGACTTTGACAATTTTAAATTCTTTTTCGTTTTGGACTTGTTTACAGAAGTCAATGAATTCAGAATGTGACTCATCCTTGTGTTTCTGGAATTTTACCCATGTCCATCTGTTGTAGTCATCAACTATGACTAATTCATACTTCTTGCCTCTGATGGATGCAGTTTTCACTGGTCCAAACAGATCAATATGAAGCAGCTCTAATGGTCTAGAGGTAGAAACAACATTTTTAGCTTTGAAAGAAGATTTTGAAAATTTTCCTTTCTAACATGCTTCACAAAAAACATTTGAGTTGAACTTCAACTGAGGAAGTCCTCTGACCAGATTGAGCTTATTAATCTGAGATATACGTCTCATACTAATATGACCCAATCTTCTATGCCAGACCCATTGCTCATTGTTAACAGACAGAAGGCATTTTACATTTTGAACTTTAAGTTCTGAAAGATTGATTTTGTAAATGTTGTTCTTCCTTTTCCCATTAAAGAGGATTGAACCATCTTTTTGACTCACAGCTTTACAACATTTTTTATTGAAGATTATATCTTAACCATTGTCACTTAATTGACTTATGGACAATAGATTATGTGTTAATCCTTCAACAAGTAAGACATTAGATATGGAAGGAAATTTACCATTGCCAATAGTTCCAGAGCCAATGATTTTTCCCTTCTAGTTCCCTCCAAACTTCACGTCACCTCCAGATCTAAGTTCCAGGCTTTGGAACATAGACCTCCTTCCTGTCATGTGTTGCGAGCAGCCAGAGTCCAGGTACCATGATTGGTGTCTCAACTTTGCTGCTAAGGACATCTTCAACAAAAATTATTTTGTCCTTAGGTACCCATATTTTCTTGGGTCCTTTGGGGTTAGTAGGTTTGAAATTCTTTCTGAATTTCTTTCCCTTAAAGGCATATTTGTTCTGCTGATGTTTTGGTTTATTAAACACAAGTTTGTTCTGATCAGAACGTGTGTGCTTAATATCATTTGAAATGAGTATACAGAGGGGAATACTTAATGATCAGTTTATCAACAGGTTTTGGATTTAAATCCTTCCCAGAGGGTGATTCATATCCAATTCCCTTTCTGTTGTTTCTGCTTACGCCATAGATCACTGAAGCCATCTTGCTTCTATCTAGGCCTCTGGACAGAAACTTATGAAAGCTATAATCATACTCTTCTAAAATGTTTTTAGAGCATGATATAGGATCTGAGTCAGATTTTTGAGCTTTTTCTAAATCATTTTTCATTTTAAGATTGTTTGCTTTAAGCTCAGCAACTTTTGACCTCAGATGATCATTCTCAGATACAAGAAAGCTTTGAAGCTTCTTGTATTTGAGTTTGATCTTGCTGTAGCTTTCAAGAATTTCATATAAACTTTCAGCAAGTTGAGCTCTAGTAAGTTCAGAAAATACCTCTTCTGAATCTGATTCTGATCCAGATTCAGCAGTTTCTTTGTGGTCCTCCATGTCAGCCATCAGTGCCACATTAGCACATTCATCTTCTGACTCTGATGAAGATTCAGAAGCATCTGAATCATCCCACATGGCCATTAGAACTTTCTTCTTCTTTTCAAACTTCTTTTTGGATTTCTCCTTCAGAAGTTTGGGACATTCATTTTTATAGTGGCCTGGCTCCTTGCACTCGTAGCACACTACATCCTTCTTTCCAGATTTCTTATGTCCAGAAGATTCGCCACGCTGATCAGATCTCTTGAAGTTTCTTAACTTCTTTTGTTTGTGCTTCCAGAGTTGGTTTATCCTTCTGGACAGCAAAGACAGTTCATCTTCTTCAGAGGAAGATTCTTCAGAGATTTCTTCAATAATCTACAAAGCTTTAACAGATTTGTTAGATTTTAGCGCAACAGACTTACCTTTCTTCTGAGGTTCGTCTTCTTCCAGCTCAATCTCGTGACTCCTTAAGGAACTAATAAGTTCCTCCAGAGTGATCTTATTCAGATCCTTTGCAAGCTTCAGTGCTGTCACCATTAGTCTCCACCTTGTTGGCAAGCTTCTGATTATCTTCTTGACGTGATCAACAGTAGAGTAACCTTTGTCCAGAACCTTCAGACCAGCAGTTAGAATCTGAAACCTTGAGAAATAGCTTCTACAGATTCAGATTCCTCCATATTGAAGGCTTTGTATTTCTGAATGAGTGCCAAGGATTTTGTCTCCTTTGCTTGGGAGTTTCCTTCATGCGTCATTTTTAAAGATTCAAACATATCAAATGCAGTATCGCTATTTGTTATTTTCTCATACTCAGTATGAGATATAGCATTTAATAGAATGGTTCTCGCCTTGTGATGGTTTCTAAACTCCTTCTTCTATTGATCAGACATAGACTTTCTGTCAACCTTTTTGCCTTCATCATTAGTAGGACGAATATAGCCATCAGTAACCAAATCCCATAAGTCAGCGTCATAGCCTAGAAAGAAACTTTCTATTCTATCTTTCCAGTAATCAAACTTCTCACCATCAAACATGGGAGGTTTGGTGCTGATTCTGTCTCTATCATCGTATTTTTTGTTGTATGAAGTTGAAGTTGAAGCTTCAGTAGCCATGATAAATCAAGAACAATAGATTAAGAGTTTTTCCCAACAGGATCTTTTTCTGTCACGGTTAAGTGAGAGCACTTACAGAACTAGAGCTCTGATGCCAACTGAAGGTAGAAAAAAACACTTAGAAGGGGGGTTGAATAAGGGTTTTAAAACAATTAAGACGATAGAAAAATAACACAGTATTTTTATCCTAGTTCGTTTGAACTCAAACTAATCCAGTCCACCCTACCAAGGTGATTTGCCTTTCTCAAAAAGGACTTAATCCACTAAATCAAACTGATTACAGTGTTAACCACTAAGACAACTGTCTTAGTCTTCTCAAGAACTCTGACCACACTTGGTCTCTTAAGGAATCTTTTATAAAAGATAAACTAACAATGTGTTTAAGATGTGCTTCTAAAAAGCTATATCACAACAGTGATTTTTACACAAGTTAAAGAACGAAAATAAACTATTCAGCTTTTGAAGAAAGTTTGTATGATTTGTTTGCCAAGTGATTTTTCAATAGTTTCGTCAACCTTTGTAGTGATGCTAAGACTTGCTTTTATAGTACTTTGAAATCCATTTCTCAAAGACTGTGCATTCTGTGCATTATGTTCTTTTTGTCTTCTATTGACTTTTCCTTTCTCAGAAGGGGAATGTTCTGAAAAATCTTTTTTGTCTGAAATCCTGTGTCATGCACGAGTGGGGAAAGAGCCATTTGGAAAATGACAAAGAATATGCCAACAGATCTTTATTTGAACAGCATCTTCTTCAACAACTTTGGAACGTCTTGCATCAGAACTTCTGATGATGTTCCAAGTTCTTCAGATCAGAGTTAACTCAATCAGAGTTTCTCTATCAGAGTTTGCAGCAAAGTGCTTTAAGCGTGAAATTCTTATCAGAGCAGGCTTGCTTATCAGATCCTCTGTACTTGCAGTGTTAAGTACTTCCAGAGTCTTCTGAAGCTTTACGTATGCTCTTTACTCAATTTCTTCTTAGCTTCGCTCAAAGTCATTGTAGCAGATCAGAGTCTTCTGATGAGTTGCTTCTGACGTTCAGAGATTTTTCGTTTTGTAGTGTTCAGAGGCGTTCTTGCTTCCAGAATAAAATTAATTTTGATATCTGAAACAAATAAACACTTGAAAAAAATTAGTTTATATAAATTCTCTATACAAAATTTCATCAATGTTATCATCAAAACAATGAGATATATTAAACACCAATCTGTGTTCTAAAAGTGTTTACTTGTGCTCTTTGCCATGATCCCTTAGGATTCCTAGTCCCTCTGTTTAAGATGGGAGTAGGAGAGACATTAGGCTTTAAATCCTTTGCATGATAACATTAGATAGTATCCCTTTTCATCCCAACTTTAGGACCATATTTCATGACAACATTAGGGTTTACAGTCCCCTTTAGAGTCTTGTGTCTTCTCTTTTCATCTCAAAACTTCTTAAGACACTTAATAAAGGATAACAATTGTTGTACGCTACGAGCCTTAAGTACATAAGGAATGATGAGTGAGGGCCTCCTCTCACATCGTCTAGAGTGTTTAGCGTATGCCCTTTAGGCGATATGCGACGCATTCGCTCTTATGTCATAGTCTTTAGTGCAACATGAGTTACAAACTAACTCAATTCACTTCTTCATAAAAAACACAAACAAAATTCAAACCTTTTCATCCTTTGGGATTGTTTCAAACCTAATTTTCATAAAGAGTATATTACATTTATGTTCTACCGCAAACAGGCATCGTCCCTAACTGCTGGAATTGAAACGTAACATCACTCATTAAAACACTTGAACCAACCAGTGGTCTAGTTTTCCTGAACTATGTTTGCTCTAATTTCTCATACCAGATGAGGATACGTATGCACAAGACGATGATGTCTTGGCGAGCAACTTTCCCCCTACCACCCGTATTTTTCCGAACTACGTTGACTCTGACTTTCCCATTGCACGAGGGAATACGTAGGCATAGGGCGACGATGTCCTATTGAGTCTGTTCTTTCTCTTCACCCTGTTTAGAAGTATCTTTTAGATAGTTTTCACCCTTAGATTTTGACAACAAGCATGGATCCCGTTGAGTATAACAGACGTGAGGGGTGCTCATACCTTTCCCTTGCGTAACCGACTCCCGAACCCAAGATTTGGTTGTGATGACCTTGTCTTTTCCCTTTCTCTTAGGTTTTCTTCGATCCTTTCCTTTCACTCTCTTTGGGATAATTAACGTCCGGTGGCGACTCTTCTGTCTGTTTGTCGGCCCTTTTTCGCAGTATGCGATAATGTGCATAATGTTTCTTGCAATCAAGGTGTAATCATTTCACTCAAGTGAAGAACAATGGTTTTGATCAGGTTAATTGAATCTTGTTCATCAAGATTGATTAGGAATTCTCAAAAAGGTTTTGGGTTAATTCCAACATCTGGTATCTAGAGCTCCGGTTGAGATTCGTGGGAAGAAAATCACGATGGTGTTGAATCATCTGAACGAGAATTTTTTGGCGAGTCTCCCAATTCTAAAGGGTCGGAATTTTGAGAATTGGTGCAAGAAGATAAATGTGGTTTTCTATTATCAATATCTTTGGGATATTGTGAAGGAAGGAGTAGCACCGCTTGAAAAAATTGTGATGGATCAAGAAACGGCTGTTGTTAGCTCCCAAATTCGACTCTTAGTTTTAATTAATGGAAACAATAAAGAGAGTTACATGAGGTGGCGAGAGGTTTCGACAAAGTTGTGAAACTTGCTTGTTTTGGTCTAAGTTGTCTTTTTGTGTAAGGAGGATATGTTGATTAAGATTTGAAGAAAATTATTCTAAAGTTTTAGAAGTTAGTTCCACAGAAGATGGTGATGTTGTTTTGACATGTGATTTGAATTCGAATAAAGGAGAGAACTTTTGTTCTTATCCAGATTTTTGAAAGAGACACATGGAGCTTTTTCAAGGAAAGAAGACATGTCGAGCGCCACTTGTCATATGTTTATAGGAAGACTGTTAGGGTCAGCTATTTTTTATCATTATAAATAGAAGGTCCTAGCGTTAGGATCTGGGTGTGTTCAAAGTTATACAAAATTTCTAAAATTACTCAAAGTATTCGTGTGCAGAGAAATGAGTGTGTCGAGAAAATGTACGTTTGACAAACACCATACTTTTTACACTTTAATGAAAATTTCATCTTTTTACCACAAAGTTTATCATTTTATTGCTCAAGTTATTTTTCAATGCATTTAATTGCTTTTAATTAGGTTTCTGAAATTTACTTCCTTTAAATTTTGAAGTTGATAATTGTTAGATCATGAGTATTATCGAAATATTCACCATTTTCCAAACTTTAATTTAAGATTTACTAGCACATGTCTTAGGATTTGTATAATCGATCCTGTACGTAACCCAATTCTTTTTTTTTGGAAAGACCAGTGGTTGTTTACTAATTTTCACAGTAAAAAAATTAGCACGTCCAGTGGGATAGTGCTAGTAGTGTTCTTCCTAAGATTTCATTTTGTTTTTTTTCTCTCTTTGAAAATTTTGTTGTACGTTATTAAGAAGTAAAAAAGCAGCCTCCAGTAACGAGGATAGACCAAGGAGAAGATATATTAGGAGAATGGCAAATTCAAATCATCTAAATGTTTTGATTCCTCAAAGTTCATCGAGTAACAATAAAGAATTTCCCCAGTTATCTTCGAATGGGGGAACAACGTACCTAGCGACTGTGTCAGAACCAATGTCATCCATGGCAAGTACAATGCCCACGCAGTTGATTACCCATATATAGCTCATTATAAATTATATTGGGCCAAGGGGCCCTCCAGTAACCCATCCACCAATAAGAAATGCTTTGAATAGGCCTTTCATGCCCCTAGGTTTCTCTATGCCCTTAGGTAATCGAGATCAACCTTATGGAATGCCAACATCCATGATGGCGAATTTTCATAACATCGTCTCTACATTCTCAGAACCTGTAATGAATGCTACTTCGCCATTACAAGGATCAAGATCTGGGATAAACATGGGTTGAAATGGCCAACTTTTAGGAATGGTTATTCCACCTAAATGTCAAACTTGACTAATAATTCTGCAGCAGTCATTAAGCAACAAATGGATGAGAGTAACCAAGAAATGGTTCAAATGTTGGCCCAAACAATGGGGACAATTTTTAATCCCCTAATACAAAGCATCACTCAATCCAACTTACAAATCACAACGCAAATGATACGCCTTGTGAATATTTTTAGAGTGCCACAGCCTCCTCGACATCCGTAGAGAGAATACTTATTGGAAAATCATGGAATAATCTTCAAATAAAATCCTACTATTAATCAGGTCCAGCAAAACCAAAGAGGCTCGCCCCATGAAAATCTAGCCAATGCATGAGTAGCGGTCGAACATCTTAGAATCGAACCTCCTAGAGCCTAACTACAAATTCCCATTGAGGAGAGACCTAGGGTAGTAATGGTAAATAGGGACCAGAATGTTAATAACATTGTACAGTAGATTCGACGTGATGATATGGCCGCGGATAACAATCTAGCAGCCATGGTCGAAAGGATAATAACGCGAAATAGGGTAAACTTTGGTCTTCATATAGCTTCTCCTATAAATAGGGAGTCGTTTCCACCCATTTCCACAAGCTTTTGATAGCCAAAAACACTCTTCCAAGATCCCATTTGAACACTTGAGCTTGAACTTTGAATTTCCAGTACCACACCTTAAACACTCAAATCTCCACTCAGTTATCTTCACCAACATTTAGTGAAGCTAACTAGCTCAAGAACTTGAAGAATCGTGGCCTGAATCAAGCTAGGGAACTCCATTTTCAGAGCTTCAAGGTTGAGCTTCAACAAGTATAGTTCTCAACCATTTTGATTCAAATTTGTTGCTAAAATGTAGCCCTTGGCATGTTGATGATGTTTGTATAGTTAGTTTTTAGTTGTAGTTGAGTTTTGTTGCTGAATTTTCAAATTTGTGTTTGAATCTTGTTCTAGTTTTTTTCAAATCGAGTGAGTTGTAGTTTAAAAAATTTTGGCGCGATGATAAGGTTGAGATCGTCGTGAAAAGACGCATCAAATGAAACCAATATGAGCTCCATTGGTTATGGTTTAAAGGATCCACGATTTTCTGCAAATCCTTGGTAGTTTCAGGTGGCTGGAGGTTGAAGATGATGATCTCACCGTTCATCATGCCACCTGTTCTAATCTAATGCTTTTGACTTTGTTTGGATCTGTGTGGGTGAGCTAACTAGTGTCCATTGCGGATGCGCGCTTTCTGATCTTTGGATCAGCCATGTTATTTAATGAAATGAGATCCAATGCATTGTGTTTTTTTGTTTTATTTCTTTTTCCTAATTTGATTTTAAATTCATTTTATTTTCAAAATTCATAATAAATTCATTTTTTATCAGAAAAATAGAAAAATATTTTCTAAAATTCTCTTTTATTTTTGTAATAACTTATATTCACAGAAGTTTGCAGTTGCAAAGTGATTAAGAGATTTTCAACAGTTTGTGGAAAGAGAGAAACTCTGCAGAAAATCACCATCTTCTCTAATTTTTCGTTAAACTCTAACTTTCTTTCTTATTCAATTTTCTTTCTTCTTCTACTAACAATTGATGTGCATAACGTTTCTTGCAATTAAGGTGTAATTATTTTACTCAAGTGAAGAACAATGGTTTTGATCAAGTTGATTGAATCTTGTTGATCAAGATTGATTAGGAATTCTCAAAAAGGTTTTGGGTTAATTCCAACATCTGGTATCTAGAGCTCCAATTGAGATTCATGGGAAGAAAATCACAATGGCGTTGAATCATCCGAACGAGAATTTTTCGGCGAGTCTCCCAATTCTAAAGGGTCGGAATTTTGAGAATTGGTGCAACCAGATAAAGGTGATTTTCTGCTATCAATATCTTTGGGATATTGTGAAGGAAGGAGTAGCACCGCTTAAAAAAAATATGACGGATCAAGAAAAGGTTGTTGTTAGCTCCCAAATTCGACTCTTAGTTTTAATTAATGGAAACAATAAATTAATTTTTTATCAAAAAAATACCAAAATATTTTCTAAAATTCTCTTTTATTTTTCTCTTTCTGACTTATTTTTTGTGCATTTTTATTTTGCATTTTTGTATTTTTCATGATTATTATTTATTTTGCATGATTTTAATTGGTTTAAAAATACTTTTGAGTCATTTAAAATTATGAAATTATTTTCATATGATCCTATGATGGTTTTGAACCTATGGTGATTTTCTTGGATTTTTGTTTTCTGTTTTAGGTATTTTCATATATTTTTGATTTATTTACTTGATTTTTATTAATTTAAAATTGTTTTTGAGCAATGTTGAGGAAATTTTCATATGATCCTATGATGGTCCTAGACCTATGGTGATGCCTTTGAGTATTCTCTCATGCCTTTATCTCCTCTTTTCTCTTTTTAGGATTTTTTTTATTTCTTTGATTTATTTTTATTTTGGATTTTATTTGTTTATTTTGGTGAATAAATGATCTTGATCCTTTATGAGGTAATTTTCTCTTGACTTCTCCTCATTCCTTTAGGATTTATGATATTTGCCTTGGTGTTCCCTCAGTTGTGTTTGTTGTTGATGGTTAATTCCCTTTGAAGTTTGACTTTGACTGACAAACTCAAGTGATCCCTCTTGTGCACTCATGATTGGATGTATACCATTTGGTTTCTTTTATTGACTGCTTCATCTTGTCTCTTGGTTCATTTGATTTCATGATGCTTAGCTTCTTGCTTTGCTTCTTGTTTGGTCCATCTGATTGAGCATTAATTGGTTTGCTTTGCCGTTGGTGTTTGTCTGCATTTTGGATTTGTTGTGGACTTGGGATGCACCTATGATATGTTGATATGAGGTGTTCTTATGCATCTTGTTTGGGTTTGACCCTTGTGTGTTTGTTCTTCATCTTCTTCTTCTCCCTCTTTGAAACTTCTTCTATCTTTGTTTTCATCTATGATTTAGTTGGATATTGTTTACTTGTGCTTGCTCACATGATCCCTTAGGATTTCTAGTCCTTCTGTTTAAGATGGGAGTAGGAGAGACACTAGGCTTTCAATCCTTTGCATGATAACAAGTAGGATAGTCTCTTTCATCTCAACTCTAGGTCCACTTTGTATGATAACATTAGGTAGATTTCCATTTTATCTCAACCTTAGGACCACTTTGTATGATAACATTAGAGTTTCGAGTTTCCTTTTAGTGTTCTCTTGTGTATTCTCTTCTCATCTCAAATTTCTCTAAGACACTTAATAAAGAATGACAAACATTGTATGCTACGAGCCTTAAGAACATGGGAAATGATGAGTGGGGGGTTTCTCCTCACTTGTCTAGAGTGTTTAGTGTATTCCCTTTGGGAGATATGCGACGCATTCGTTCCTAGGTCATAGTCTCTAGTGCAACATGGGTCCCAAACTAACTCAATCCACTTCTTTAAAACCAACAAACAAAATTCAAACCTTTTTATCCTTCGGAATTATTCTTCAAATCATTTTCAGAAAAGAGTACATTATTTTTCTGTTCTACCGCAAACAGGCATCAACCCTAACTGCTGGAATGGGAACTTAACATCGCTCGTAAAAAACACTTAACCAACCTGTGGTTTCGTAGCCCGAACTGCGTTTGCTCTGATTTCTCATACCAGATGAGGATACGTAGGCACAAGACGAAGATGTCTTGGCGAGCAACCTTCCCCCCCCCCCCCCCCCCCTTTCACCCGTAGTTTCCCGAACTATGTTGACTCTGACTTTCCCATTGCACGAGGGAATACGTAGGCATAGGGTGGCGATGTCCTATCGAGTCTTCTTTTCTTTTCTTTTCCCCGGTTTAGCAGTAGTTTTTAGATAACTTACCCCTTTTTTAGATAACAAGCGTGGATCCCGTTGACTACAACGGACGTGAGGGGTGCTCATACCTTCCCCTTGCGTAACTGACTCCCGAACCCAAGATTTGGTTACGATGACCTTGTCTTTTCCCGTTCTTTTAGGTTTTCTTTGATCGTTTTCTTTCCCTCTCTTTGGGATGAATAATGTATGGTGGCGACTTGTCTATTTGTTTTCCGCCGGCCCTTTTCGCAGTTGCGACTGGTCGCCTACGTCAAATTTAATGAAGATAATGAAGGAAAATATAATGAGCCTTCAAGCTTCGACGAAAGTGAGATTGATCTTGTTGAGTTAAAGCAAGGGCCCCCTTATTCTTGTAAGGTATTAGCCCCCTCAAACGGGAAGAACCCACTCAAACCAGACAGGAACAATAGGTTCCCTAAGAATAAGAAAACTTACACCTTCGACGTCACCAAATGTGATGAAATTTTTGACTTGATAGTTAAGGATGGTCAAATGATAGTGCCTCCCAGTGTTAAAGTGCCTCCTTTAGAGAAAAGGAAGAAAAAAGGGTTTTGTAAGTATCATAACTTTTTGGGTCATAAAACATCTCAATGTTTTCTTTTCAGGGATCTTATTCAAAATTCCACCAAAGACGAGAGACTAAGGTTTGGAGAGAAAGTGAAGACCCAGATGAAAATCGACGCTGACCCTTTACAAGTGGTTGATGCCCATTTCACTAAACCTATTATTGTCAATATGATCAAAGTTATTGATGACTTTGCTCACAATGTTAACATGGTCGAAGTCACCAGTGACTTTGTCAATGATGCTGTCATGGTTAAGATCACTGAGGATATTGACGAGAAAGTTATGAAAGATTGCATATGTGAGGTTACTGATGGCCTCACCAAAGGAAACGTTAAGGGAGATAATAACGAAACTACTGATGGTTTCGAGACCACAGGAATTACTGAGGTTTCCAATTTGGTAATGGTAACGAAAGAGACCGCTCATGGTTTCGTACGGATGGATAAGGTTGTTGATGGCCTTACAATGGAATTTCAAAATATGGACATTGCTGAGTGTTGCACCCTAAAATTTTCCCTCACATTTTTAACTTTGACTGGCTTTTTGCTTCGCATTCATCTGCATATCATCTAGGTCGATCATTTCTCGCATACTGTCCATGTTATCAGTCAGAATGGATTTATTGGGACTACAACCGCTTTGTTCGCATTTTAGACAGTTTAAACCTGTTCAAATAATAAGTTCAAATGATAAGTTCTATGTTGAAATCGAGCGAAGTTGGTTCTCTTCCTGATGATTCAGTCCGTGCTGATAATTTTGTTGCGTTTCGGTGTTCGCCCGTTTCTTCCGTTTTTATTTCATGGTTTCTGTGATTAATTTCATTTCTTTTAATAGTTAATATTTATTTAGTTTTATTTTATTTAATATAGAATTTTAATTTAGAACTTGTATTAGTTTTAGAACTATTTAATTTCAATTAGAATTAGAAAATAGTTTTTTTTTTTTTTAAATTGGATTTTATAATAGATTTTTCATTATTATTTAGAATTATAATTAATTAATTAGGTTGATTAGTTAGGTTTAGAAATTTATTTTGAATTAATTAGAATTATTTTTTATTTGAATTTTTATTTAGAAATTAGAATAAATTTAAGTTTCATTAGATTAGAGCTTTAGTTAGGTTAAAATTTAGTTAGTTTAGATTTTAATTAGTTTAAACTAGGATTAGAATAGTTTTAATTGTTATTATTAATCAGTTAATTCATGAAATAGTCCAACATTTAATTAACAAAACAAAATTCAAAAATAGGACAAAAATAGCCAAAACGTAGGACACGTGTCGTGGCCTCAGTATATAACCTACTCATGTTCATTGTCTCCCACAATGAAACCCTAGAAACAACCACCCCTCCTCTCGCGTTATTGTTCATCATCTTGGAAATTGGAAACCCAAACTTCCATTTTCACTGTTCATCATCTTCAACTTTGAAAAAAAACCTACCGCCACCATCCCCTTCAACAATCGAAACCCACCATCTTCTTTCTTCTTCAATCCTTCAACCAACATTGAACAACCTTCAAACATCCGAAAAACCCAAATCAACCTCAACCTTCATCGCAAAACCTCTTTGATTTTCCAAACTCTCCATCTTCATCTTCCTCCATTCCGAAACATCTGACCCACCTCTTCAACCCGCGATTCTCATAACCCCCACTAAAAACCAGAAAAACTCATCAGCAATCCCTACACCTTCAACATCAAACAGCCGCGAATCCAAAACCCTTCCCTCACTTCTTTCAATCTCCAACCAGAGCATCATCAGCAACAATTAGAATCTAGGGTTTCACAACATCAACTTCATCAAGAGAAGCTATAATGGAGGAAGTTGAACAAGCTAGTAGAATAGCTGTTGAAAGATGTCATAGGGTTCTGAGTATGTTATCTCAACCAAGAGATCAAGTTCATCATAAGAACTTAATGGTGAAAACTGGTGAAGCTGTGAATAGGTTCAAGAAAGTTGTGTCTTTGCTTCATATTGGAATGAGACACGCACTTTGCTGACATTGTTGTTTCTCTTCTTTTTTTTAACTGTGTGTTTTTGGTTTTAAAAAAAAATATAAATGATGCTGATGTTGCTTAACCGTGTTGGAGTTTTTTCTTGACCCAACTCGTTGGATCCTTTTAGTCTGCATGGCTAAGTGGGTGAGTGGGCCATGAGGCCCACGAGGATCCCATCTAGTTTTCACCACCATCAATTATTTATACACCCATATAGTCTTTAGCACCCCCCCCCCCCCTGTTTTAACTTTTTTTAATTAATTTTCAAAAAAATTGTTAATATATTAATTTATGAATTAGTTTAGATTTTCTTTGATATTTTTATAAATATTGTTCCTGTAAATAAGTTTTTTTTTCTAATTTAGTTCTTTAAAAGTGTTTATATAGTTTTTAAAGTTTTATCTTTCTATTTTGCTAATTTTAGTTTTTTTAGAAGTTTGTTAGTATATCTTTTTTAAAGTTATATTTTAATGCTTTTTATTTTTTGAGGATTTATTTTCATATTTCCTCGTTTGGGTCGATCAAGAGACCTCTAAGTTTTTCTGTCAAATTACTGATGAAAAACGATGGATTTGAGACCCATTTTCTTTAAAACTTTTCATCTTCGATCTTTATTCATTTTATCTTTCTTTTCGATCGATGAAGAGACCTCTAAGTTTTTCTGTCAAATTATTGATGAAAAACGATAGATCCGAGACCAAGTTGTTATGTCGTTTTCATTTTCAACTTTTATTCATCTTTATGTATTTTCATCATTTTTTGGGTCGATGACGAGACTTCTGTAAACCGTTATTAGTCAAATTATTGATAAATGATGTTGGATCCGAGACCATCTTCTTTCTCTCCTCATTTCTTCTTCTTTCGATTTTATTTCAATTTCCTCGATCGATGAAGTCTTGTATTCGTAAGCGTCGGATTACCTTCGATTAATCGACATAATGTTTGCGATTAAGACGAGATTCCGCGCTTTTTGGCCCGTGCGACACGATTCAATTGGAGAATGATCCTCAATATCATTTCTCTATCTTGTCCATAGCATGGATAGCAATTACGCAGCCTCCTATAGTTCGACTTCCCTCATAAGTCGAGCTACGATGGTTTAGCATTACATTTGTCCTGATTTGATTCACTAACACTTTCGGACATTAATTCAAACCCTTATAACCATGATGAGTATTGTGAGTCAAGCGTTAGATACGTAGGAAATGATAAGTGGGGAAGTCTCTCTTCACATTGTGTAGAGTGTTTAGCGTATGCCCTTTGGGCGATATGCGACGCATTTGCTCCTATGTCTTAGGATTTAGCGTAGTACGCGTCCCAAACCAAGCCGTTTCACTCCCGTTTAGGCGTTCCAGGCCTAGGACCTTTTCTCTCACACCCGTGCGATCAAGATCCCGTTTTCCCGTAGTTGGCCAAACTACGGCTGCTCTGGTTCCTTATTCCCTAATAAGGATACGTAGGCACGAGGATCTCTATCCTTTAAGAGCACACTAACAACTAACTTCCCTTTTTCTCTTGCCCCCGTGCAATTGAGACTAACCTGTAATCCAAACCTTTCCATCCTGCGGGATTGTTTTAAACCTCTTCACCTAAGAAGAGTATGTTACTTTTTTCGTTCTACCGCAAACAGGCATCGTCCCTAACTACTGGAATGGAGATTTAACGTCACTCGCAAAAGCACCTTAACCAACCTTGTCCCGTAGTTTCCCGAAGTACGTTTGATCTAATTTCTCATGTCAGATGAGGATACATAGGCACGAGACGGAGATGTCTTGGCGAGCAACCTCCCCTCATCACCCGTAGTTTTCCGAACTACGTTGACTCTGACTTTCCCATTGCACGAGGGAATACGTAGGCATAGAGCGGCGATGTCCTATCGAGTCTGTTCTTTCTTTCCACCCCCGTTTAGCAATTGGCTTTTAGATAGCTCTCACCCGTAGATTAGACATCTAGCGTGGATCCCGTTGAGTACAACGGACGTGAGGGGTGCTCATACCTTCCCCTTGCGTAACCGACTCCCGAACCCAAGATTTGGTTGCGATGACCTTGTCTTTCCCATTCTTTTAGGTTTTCTTCGATCGTTTCCTTTCCCTCTCTTTGGGATAAATAACGTTCGGTGGCGACTCTTTTGTTTTCTTGTCGGCCTTTTTTGCAGTTGCGACATTAAGGATGTCGCTATGGATATTAACATGGTCGAACTTCTACAAGAAACTTCAATGGAAATTGACGAAGAGAGGCGTCAAGAGGAATATAAAAAAATAGCTTTCCCAAAGAAAGAAGAGAGTCTGATCAACTTCCTGCATTGATGTCAGAAGAAAAAGTCGGAGGTCATGCTCTGCCTAAGGTGTAGCGTTGTGTTTGACCAAAAGGCGGCCCAAAACATCGTGGGAGTTCGATTGGCGAAATCCATAAGAAACTAGAAGGACTCTGGTGGCCACCATGTTTTCGACAAGAAAGGGTCATACAAGGGGCATGATCAAGCAAAGCAAAGGTTCCCAGGTGCCAAACCTACCACGTTTAAACCAAATGCATAGGCTTCCAAAGGAAAATGGGCAAAGCTAGTCGAAAATAGAGAACGAGGATAACAAAGGTGGCAGAACTTCGAGGTCAATAAGGGTTCATCAATTGGGTACCGTATGGAATTCCAGACTTCCAGGAAGTCAGCCTATATCTCTGAGAACTACAAAGGTAAGAATCCAATTACTAGATCTTAATGGAGAAGTGAACAAAGGAAAAGGAAGGCAGAAAGGGAGGCTAGAGAGAATCATAAAGTTGAATCAAGTACCAATGTACCTGCTGAAAAAGGTGAGAAAATGGAATTGAAACCCATAAAAAAGAAGCATGCAGAGGAAAAGGTATTTCCTACTAAAGAAGATAAGGCTAAAAAGGAGCAGGATCGTTTGGTCGCTGAAGACGAAATGCTCATTGATGACTTCGATACAAACTCAGAAGCATATTTGGACATCATGTTTAATATGGTATTTGTACTACCAAGGGAGTTTGACCAAGTTACTGAGGTCGAAGAGCTGGAGGATAATACTGACATAGAGATGGCCACTCACAGGCCAGTTTGTTACTATGTTATGAACAACGGTTGCATGGAAGAGAAAAATGTGTTCTTAGATAGACCAGATGAGGTTATAAAAAGTCACTTAAAGCCTCTATTTATTACGGGAAAAATAAAAAATGTACCAGTCAACAAGATCTTGGTGGATTACAGCGCATCAGTAAACCTGATGCCACATTTCATGCTAATGAAGATAGGGAAGGTCGACACTGACACAAAGCCTCACAATATGGTGCTATCAAACTATGAAGGAAAAATAGGCACTACATTAGGGGTGATTATAGTCGATATGACGGTAGGAAAAATAAGTATGTTGAAAAATAGGCACTACATTATGGTTGTGGAGACTAAAGCTAACTACAATTTATTGTTAAGGCATGAATAGATTTACGACATAGGGGTCATACCATCATCAATGCATCACAGAATTACCATCTGGCAAACGGATGGTATTGTGGAAAATATTAAAGTCGATCATAACTATTTTATAGCTTCAGTTAATCATGTCGATAGATGCAGTTTCGATAAACATTGGGCTAGTATTGCTCCTTGCAATCTAGCTAGTTCCGCGTTTATCCTAGATGATAATGCATATTGTTCTTTGTATTTACACCCCAATAATGGTTTTCAGTGCAACCGAGAGGTTGTGGGCAAAGATGACCTTGCATACATAGGGACACCTGTAATCGACCCAACACGTTGGGGGAGCGAGTTTGGTGACGATGACTGAGTTTCCAGCGCTCAAAAGAATTTCGGATTATGTAGCTAAAAATAAATTAAAAGCAGCTTTGGAGGCCGAAGTAAAATTCATGGTTGTCGAAGCCAAGAAGGATTCGTATCAAGAAATTCCTAATAAGGACTTCAACCTAGAACCACCTGATAAGGTTCAGGATGAAGTGCAAGGCCAGAGGCTTGACACCATTTATGATGATGAGCCTTTGGGGTTCGTTAAAGATCTGATGGCAATCAACATCAAAATTCTAGCACAAGATCCACTCAAAGACATCAACTTGGGAGACGGGGCCGCGAAAAGGCCAACATATATCAGTGCCAATATTGACCCTTAAGTCAAAGTCAAAGTGATCCAAATGCTAAAGGAGTTCAAAGACTTTTTTGCTTGGGATTATGACGAGATGCTTGGTTTGGACAGAGAGCTAGTCGAATTAAAATTGCCAATCAAGTCTGGGAAGAAGCCCGTCAAGAAGAATCCAAGGCGGTTTACACCTGAGATTCTCTCGAAAATTAAAGAGGAGGTCGAAAGACATCTGCGTTGCAAATTCATATGTACGGCTAGGTATATCAAACTTCTTTCAAATCATGTCAGTTATTAAGAAAAATGGTACTTTGAGGGTTTTCATAGATTTTAGAGATTTAAATGATGCAACCACAAAGGATGAGTATTCGATGCCTATGGTAGAAATGCTAATCGATTCTGCCGTGGGACACGAATACCTTAGTATGCTGGATGGATATTCAGGATATAATCAAATATTCATTGTTGAAGAGGATGTTTCAAAAACATCGTTTCAATTTCCTGGAGCATTAGGCACTTATGAATGGGTGGTAATGCCTTTCGACTTGAAAAATGTTGGGGCAACATGCCAAAGGGCAATGAATTCGATTTTTCATGATTTCATTGAGACTTTTATGTAGATTTATATTGATAATATTGTTGTAATGTTAATTTCTAGGAAAGGTCATATAGACCATCTTCGACAATCCTTTGAAAGGATGAGGAGACATGGTTTGAAAATTAATCCTCTCAAATGTGCTTTTTGTGTGCAGGCGGGGGATTTCTTAGGCTTTGTGGTCCATAAAAAGGGAATCGAAATAAACTAGAATAAGACCAAGGCCGTGATGGAGGCGAAAGCGCCATCAAAAAAAGAGTTACAGTCATTGTTGGGCAAGATTAACTTCTTGAGAAGGTTTATCTCGAACCTTAGCGGCAAAACTCAAGCCTTCTCACCTCTGCTTCGAATTAAGAAAGAAGGATTCAAATGGGGGCAAGCTCAACAAGAGGCTTTCGACGGAATCAAGGAGTACTTGAGCCACCCTTCAATTCTAATTCCACCTTGAAGAAATAGGAGTATGAGGTTATATATATCTGCGTCAGATAAGACTTTAGGGAATATGTTAGCTCAAGAAGATGGAAATGGCGTCAAAAGAGTCATTTACTATCTTAGTAGGGTCTTGAACGACGCAGAAACTAGGTATAACTCAGTCGAAAAATTATGCTTGTATTTGTATTTATCATGTGTAAAACTTAAGCATTATATAAAGCCTATTGACATGTTTGTTTCCTCATATTTTGATGTTATAAAACATATGTTGTCGAAACCAATTTTGCATAGTCGAATTGGCAAATGCGCACTAGCTTTAACTGAATATTCTTTAACTTATATGCCTTTAAAAGCTATTAAGGGACAAGTAGTGGCGGAATTTATAGTCGACCACTCTATAATTGAGGGATCTTCAAATTACCTTGAACTAGAACCTTAGAAGTTGTACTTTGATGGTTCGAGTCATAAAGACGGGACAGGCGTGAGAGTCTTGATTATTTCTCCCAACAAAATTCAAGTACAAAGTCGAAGGGCTTTGTTCGAATAATGAAGTTGAATATGAGGCTCTTATAGTTGGACTTGAAATATTTTTGGAATTGGGGGCAACTAGAGTAGAAATAATGGGTGACTTAGAGTTGGTCATAAAACATATCACAAAGGATTACAAATGCGTGAAGGAAAATCTCATCATGTACTTCGTGATAGCTAATCGACTCTTAAAAATATTTGAGTTGGTTAGTATTCGACACATTCCTCGAATGGAGAATCAAGTAGCTAATGATTTGGCTCAGATTGCCTCTGGATATAAGATTTTGAAAGAGACGTTGCAAGAAGCAATCAAAGTTAGAGGGAGAGTAGTGTCAGCCAGACTATCCCCATCAGATCTAGAAATAACAAAGCTAGGGTATGTTGATAAAGAGAATTTTGAGATACTAGCAATAGAAAGCTTGACAGACGAAGATTGGAGAAAACTAATAATGGAATATTTGCAAAACCCAACGGCGTCTACTGAAAGAAATATCAGGTATCGAGCTTTAAGTTACACTCTTTTGGGAAATGAATTATTTAAAAAGACTCCCGAGGGAGTTTTGCTTAAATGTCTTAGTCAATCGGAGGCATATTTAGCCCTGTCTAGTGTCCATAGTGGGCCATGTGGGGCACATCAGGTGGGCCATAAGATGAAGTGGTTGTTATTTTGACAAGGAAAGTATTGGCCCACCATGTTGAAAGATTGTATTGAGTTTCTCAAAGAGTGTCAAGAATGCCAAGTGCATGCAGGCATATAACATGTTCCTGCAAGCGAATTGCATTCTATAGTTAAACCATGGCCATTCAAAGGATGGGTTCTAGGTCTTGTTGGAGAAGTTCGACCAGCATCATCTAAAAGCCAAAGGTATATCTTGGTCGGTATTTATTATTTTACAAAATGGATTGAAGTTGTACCGCTGTTGAACATTGACCAAGAAGATACGATCGAACTCATCAAGAATCACATCATTTACAGGTTTGGAATTCCAAAAACTATTATAATAGATCAATGATTGGTGTTCACTGGTCGAAAGATGCAAGAATTTGCTAAGGAAATGGGTTTCAAACTGTTAACGTCTACACCATATTATGCCCAAGCTAATGGCCAAGTCGAGGCAGAAAATAAGGTGGTCATTGGTTTAATTAAGAAACATGTGGGAAAGAAGCCTAGGAACTGGCATAAGACTTTAGACCAAGTCATTTGGGCATGTCGAACATCCCCTAAGGAGGCCACTAATACGACTCCATTTCGATTGACATTTGGTCATGATGCAGTTTTACCGATTGAAATTTATTTATAATCGACAAGAATTCAAATACATCATGAAATTCCATCAGTAACATAATGGAATATGATGTTGGACAAATTAGTCAATTTGGACGAAGAGAGACTCAATGCTTTGGAATTATTAAAAAGACAGAAAAAGAGAATAGAAAAGTCTTATAACAAGAAAGTTAAAGTTAAAGCTTTCTCTCCTAAAGACTTGGTTTGGAAAGTAATCCTTCTTATGAATCGAAAAGATAGGACTCTAGGAAAATGGTCTCCTAAGTGGGAAGGTCCTTTTCAAATAATTCAAGTATTCTTTAATGGAACATATGAGATCGAAGAGGTAAGCAAAGATAAGAGGATCTTGAGAGTGAATGGAAAGTATTTGAAGAAATACAAGCCTGCACTCCAAGAGATAAAAATAGAAAAAGAGTAATCGCATATGAAATAGTTGAAGCCAAAGTGGTAAATAAAATCTTGCCAACATGGCTAAATCCGTTACATCAAAAAAACCACAAAAGGCTCAAAATTATTACATAATAAATCCAGAGTTATGATAAATAAATAAAAGAGGATCAAGACTAAAAGGGAAGACTAGCCTTGATCTTAAGGTACTTCGCCCTCAGAAGCCCTAACCACTTGTCACAGACAGATTTGGTCGCTCTCAGTGTCTCTAACTCGCTTTCCAATTTTTGGGCTTCGTTAACATATTTTAACCCAACATCAAGCTCTTAGGTGACCTTGAGTTGTCGAATTTTAGAAGCTCAGCATTTCGTTTCTTGGCCTTAGAGATTTTGATTTTAGAGCTTTTATATGTTCCACCTAGGAGGCAATATCTCGATTATTACCTTCGATCTCAGCCTTATTTTATTCCTGAGCTTTCTCTAAATCGGCCAATCGGTTAGTTGACTCAGAGGCGAAGTCCCATGCAGCTGCTGTAGAACCAACTTTACTCTCAATCTCTTTCGAAACTTGTGCTAGTTGTTGAAGATTAACACTAGCCTGCTCGATCAGCGCACCCAATTCCAAGACGACGTTCGCAACTTCAGGAGAAGTGTTTAGAATATTAACCTTTCTAAGAAGACCTTTTGTAGCAACCATAAAAGAGGAGTCGGATTCCAGAAGACGAAATAGGTCACCTTTAAAAATCTTGTCCTTGATTTTCAAGAGTATCTCATTTGCAGGATTATTTGAGGATTGGCCGCCTAACACTGAGGAAGAACTAAGGCCCTTCTCAGATGAACTCCCTCTTGAGGATTGTCATCTTGATTTTGCAGGATGGCATCTGGGTTTTCGACTCTTTGAGAGCCATCCTCAATTTCGTCTTCGACACAGATTTTAGTACGTTCCACCTCCATATCATCCTTGGTTATTTCAGCTAGGGCTTCTTTCTCTAGGTCACCATTGCAGTCAGACCCACTAGTATGGGAATTTTGAGTTGTGGTTTTAGGTGGCAAAGTTTCACGTTGTTCCTTGACCGTCTGATTCATCTCACTCATAGAGTTTTTTTCAAAATCTCTGGCAAAGGTAGAATGATATGTGGGTTCGCCCTCGCTATTGAAGATTGTAGTATTGGTCGACTTAGTGGTTGGTTGAGTAGACATACCTGCATTATCCTAAAAAGAGGAGTCGATGAAAAAAAGAAAGGAAAAGTTTAAGAGGTAAGATGCGTTACTTTAGGAACATCATCCTCAGGGCTAGAGTTATCGCTTTCGGGCTGATCTGCAACTTTCTTCGACAAGGTCTCAGGAGTTAGCTCTAGTATTGTAAAGGCAGTAGGTCTTGTGGTCGATAACTTCATACCTTTTGTTTGTGGTTAGGCCAAAGCTTCAGTCATTTTGAGTTGTCTTCTTCTCTTTATGAGGGGTTGCTCAGTAGCCGGAGATAGATCTTCATCATCTGACTCAATCGCCAGCACTTCAATTTCTTTTGATTCCCTTTTTTGGGGAGTTTGAGGTTGTTTTCGAGAACCGTGAAAAAGAAATGTTAGAAATATAATGGAGCGTATAAAAGAGACAAAATCAATAAGGGAGATAAAATTCCTTTGTTGTTGTTGTTATTGTTGCACCCTAAAATTTGCTCAACCTACTTCACTTGGTTTATGTTTCAATTACATTAGCATTTGCATATAGAGTCATGTACATAGTCTAAGCATCTGCATAGCATAGCATAGCAAGTCATCCAACAAGGGACCAAGTACTATTCTCATCTCTATGAGCCTATCAAGAGGTTATTATGCAAATTCAATCTTAGTCAAGTCATCAGAAAGAAATTTGAAATCTAAGAAGTCAGTGGATCAAGCAGTGAATCTATCTCCTATCTGAGGGTATATGGAGATCATCAAAGAAGTTATGAGCTGTGAATTGAGGTCATGGAGGGTACCTAGACATCATGGAGGACATATGAGGCCATTTTGAAATTGAGACAAGTCATTGATATGATCACAAGAGTTGCAGTTGAAGACAGTCAACTAGGGTTTCATCTGGGTCAACCCTAGGTCAAATGACTGATTGAAGGGGATCAAGGTCTATTTGAGAGATGTGGGGTTCATCATTTGACATGTAGATAAGGATGTGGTGTTGTGCCAAGAAGAAATCAAGAGAAATCAAGAAGAAGAGGAGTTTCTAAATTAGGGTTTCTGTGTAAAATCCCCTGGTTTAGGTCAAACTTCCAAGCGAGATAATTCAAAATTAAAGCTTCAAATGGATCCTTGGCCAACATGAAACTTGTAGAGGATCTCAAGACCTTTAATTTTATTGGTGGAAGACATCAAGGAGATTTATAGAATTCAAGTTATGGTCCTTGCAAGTTACAGGTCCTCTGAGGTATCTGAAATTTTGTTTGTAAACGTTACTTGTCTTCCAAGCAACTTTTACCCCTCAAGGAGATTTCAAATGAATTTCTAATCAACATAAGCGTTGTTCCTCATTGTCTTAGATTTCTAGAATGGTATGGTATTCCTTCATATGATTTGTGGAACTCTACTTATGGTCTTGGCAAGCAAAGGGTATTTTGGTCATTTGAGAATTACAGGTCATTTCAAGCCTATGCCCAAAACTCATACAAGGAAGCTTCAAATGAAAAACTTCACAACATCAAACTTGCTCCAAATAACATTTTGAGTCTAGAAAAGTGATAATGAAAGTTTGGAAATGTTCATAGCTCAAGGTTCCAAATTTGGTCATTTAAAAGTGAATTTAATGAATAAAAGTGACCTAAAATTGAGATTTTTCATAACATGGCCAAATGGGATGAAATTATAGGTCATTTTGATTGGAAAAAATGTTTTAAGAACATTGGCGAAAGTAGATTTTTGAGTTTAGGGCAAATTTTGAGAGATACCATTGGTTACTTATGTATGAAGTTAACATATCCAAAATTCAAGGGAATTGTGCACAAGAAAGTTCTACCAAGTTCTAGAGTGTTCTATGAGTGTCTATATATTGAGTAGAGTGGCTTCATTCAAGGGTTGGTGATTTCATTTTGATCAAAATACCAAGTTTCATCTCATTCTTCAAGTGTGCAAATTCATCCCAAACTCTATCAAACCTTCATCAATTTCCAAAATCCTTGATCCTATCATCATCTACATCCTTCATAGATCCAATTTCCATCAAAATCTGTTTGAATTGAAGAGGAATTCGTGCTATTCAAGTGCATCATCCAAGTTGCAAAAGGAAGTGGTTATGGCAATCCAAGGAGTTTGAGCAAGAACTACTGCATACAGAATCAAGAGCCAAGTTTATTGAGCAAGTACCAAGCATTGCAAGCTTTGGATCCAAAGATTTCTACCTCTGTTTCCATCTTTACACCAGGTTAGTTTTCCTTTCGAATTGGCTAGATTAGTTAGAATATTAGATAATCATTAGGTTAGAATGGTTAGGATTGGTTAGATGAATGTTTCTGATGACTTTGAAGGCAATTCATGGAGGTTACCATTGGAGCACCAAAACTGTTAGGGCTTAGAACACCTAGGTTAGGGCATGATAATATTGGTTAGATAGATAAAAATGATCAGTATGGCACGTAGATTGTATTAGTGTAAAAGTTAGCAAGAATTGGCATGATTGATATCAGTGCAAAATGGTGGAACCAGAATTCTCTACCTATCGGGTTTGAATATTGATTGAGTTTTAGAGGAAAATAATGCTATGGTTGTGTAGAGGGAGAGATGCAGAGCATTTTTGGTTTTGGAATGATGGAGTTTCATCAAGAATTGAGGGAGAACAGAAGTGATGAAGATTCGTGCATGGGAGAGTGATTTTCTGGTTCTAGGGTTTCATGAGGAAGACGATGGAGGGATACCGTTGGATGACCATGGAGACTTTGACTCTCAACCTAATCCAAGGGCTCAGATTTAAACGGAATTTGGAGGGAGATATGAAGAGCAGCGAAGCACTGCGTTCCATTTAATTGGAATTCTGAGCCTGAGTCCAAACCTGCTAATCCCACCCCCTAATCAAAGCCCAACATAAGAATGAACTAATATTTCTGCTAATTGCACCGTTTTGTTTTTTGTTTTTCTTTTTGTGTTTTCTGACCAACTGGGCCCAGACGCGCCTTGCTATGCGCGGCCCCCAGTCTGGGCCCATTATCTTCTTTTAACTGAAATAGTTACTAACTGCACCCCATAACCAATTTAGTTCATATTAATTTCTTTCATTTTTTTTATTTCTTTAAAAAATCATAACAAATAGAAAATTTCATACTTTTAATTGGTTGTTTTTGCATATTTTTCATAATTCTGTTAAGAAACTTTTCACATAATAAAATTAGCATTTCATTTAATTTTTGTATTTTTAGTATATTTTTCTTTTAAATAGGTTTTGAATAATGCTTATTTTAATGCATGATATTGTTGATTTTAGTTTAGTTAGATGCTTTTACATTTTGGATCCATTCTTTTTAGGGTGATTAACTTAGGACTTTAATCTCCATATGAAATTTAATTCATGATTTTAGGACTTAATTTTAGATGATTTGTTTAGGTGTGATTAGGAGAGTCAGAATTAGGGTTTAGATATAACATAGGTGTGAGAGATCTTTCTTTTAGGAGTTGTAGATTGAATTTTGGGGTATGGGACTATAGGGGTTATGGGTAGATAATAGATCCCTTAGAAATTACTAGGTTTCCCCTATTCTACTATTACTATTAGTATACTGCTTGTACTTGCTTGACTGTGTGGTGTGCCCTCTCTAGGGTTATTATTTGACTGTGTGGGGTATTGGGTTTGTTTGGGGCTTGGGTTTGAGCTGAAGACTTTGTTGATGAAGCCCTTGAAGACAGAGAATGAAGGCCAATTTCCAGAGTTAATGAAGAGCATCTTGCTGGCAGCTGTTGAAGGTTATAGGATTTAGGGGCTAGGCAGAGCTCTAGAGTAGAAAACTTGATTCACAAACATGGAAGGTCTTGTTTGCCTCCATTCTTTCTCTATGATTCAAAGTCTCTTTTAAATATCCACCTCCTTCCTTTGGAAGGATTAGTGAATGTATTTAAAAGATAGAACTTTTGAGAGAAAATTGTCTGTATAATGTTAACAGTTAATGAGCCACCCTTGGTAGGCAATTGACTGTTTAACATCCATTTCATCTTGTTGACTGATATTCATCTTGGAGATTGAGACTTGAAGAAAAGCCCTGAAGACTGATAGAGACCTTGCTTGAAGGCTGTGAAGATGAAGATTGATGCATGCTTGAAGCTTGTAGCTGTTTGGAGATGACTTGAAGACAGATGTTGGTGAAGATTGTTGTTTGCTGTTTATTTTTGCTGTTTATAATTTCTGATGTATTGATTGAATTTCCCTGACTGTATTGCTTGTTGTTTAACCTGTTAGGTTGAAAGTGAATCCTGTTCACTTTTGCCTGTTGTTTTCTAGGTTCGAGGTTGAGTGGGACTCCCTTGCCTCGCTTGTATTGCTGCATCCATGCATTTTACTGCTTCATTATATATATGCTATTGTTTCTGTTTCCCGCTATTCCCTTAGGATCTCTGTTTCTCTCTGTGCAAGAGAGGAACATGATAGACACTAGGTCTTCACCCATGCATGATAACATTAGGTTAGTTTGATTCCCTTTTCAACCATGGATTAGAGTTCTGTCTCTTCTTTCTTCAAACAACAGAAAAATACAATAAATATTTCAAACACAATAAAAGACACTTCTTCCATAAAAGAACGTGAACTCATCAAAACATCATTTTTGTCCGCTTGGACCGGTAATCAGAAAAACCCTTTTTCAGAAGGAGATAAAAACAATCAAGACAGACTGGTGTCGTACGTGGCCCGAACTACGTTTGCTCTGATCTTTCATGCTGTATGAAAGTACGTAGGCATAGGATGCGATATCCTAGCGAGCAACCTTCCCCTCCTTTCTAGTAGGTAGGCGAACTACGTTGACTCTGATTTCTCGTTCCAGGCGGGAATACGTAGGCATAAAGTGCGATACTTTGCCGAGTCATTTTCTTTTTCTTTTAACCCCTGACCTGTAGAGTAGATAGAATAACAATCCATACCCGAAAACAAGCGTGGATCCCGTCGAATACGACGGACGTGAGGGGTGCTAATACCTTCCCCTTGCGTAACCGACTCCCGAATCCAGGATTTGGTTGCGATGACCATTCCTTTCCCCGTTTTGTGGTAGGTTTACCTCGAGCGTTTCCTTTCCCTCCTTTGGGATAAATAACGCGCGGTGGCGACTCTTCTGTTCAGCCGGCGCCGATTTTCACAGTAGCGACAACTGGCGACTCTGCTGGGGATCCAACGTCCCCTGGCCGCTAAGGACTGCGATAGTTCCTTATGCATTTGGGATCCAACGTCCCTTAAGAGAGTCAATCCTAGCGCTTGTTTTCCCGTCGAGGATTTTGTATGGGTTTATATTTCTGTCATTTACTTTCAGCGTTATATTATTGTTATTATCGCTGTATTGGGGTGTGAGGGGTGTTCTATGATTGAGAGATAAGCCGGACCTGGGCTTGAGTGCACCTAGAATTAGAGTAGAAAGTAGTGGGCGCGTGCCAGCTTTGCTTGCATTAGTGTCCCACGAAATCTACACTCGGACGAGGTTCTTCTGGTTGACTTCTTTTTCTACCCTTTGGGTCGAAGGGGTTGTTGGTTAGTTGGATTGTCGACTCCGGGAACCGATCATTTGGAAGTTGGCTAAGTGAGGCCTCTTCAGGAATTGATGATGCCACTCCTTCTGGGAATCGTATCATCAACCCTGAAAGTCTGTGACGCCGACGACCGCATAGGATGCCATACATTTGTCAGTTACTAGGACACCTACCTGTGAGAGGGTTTGGGGTTATGCAGGTAACTAGACCTCCAGATACCGGTTTGTTTCTTGATCTGAGATTCTGGGTATTTATGGACAGTTGAGAGGTCTATCAGAGACCAGTTGGAGTTATGATATGGGGTCTGTCAGAGACCAGTCAGAGTTATGATATGGGGTCTATCAGAGACCAGTGTTGGAGCTTTCGTATTGGGTTTGTCCGAGACCAGGGTTTGAGGAATTCTGGAGGGTCTATCTGAGACTTTTGATATGGTTCAGGCTTCTCAGCCATGGCACTTGGTCCCTGTTGCATGTATTTGCATTGCATTGCTTGCATAACCATTATCATTGCATCCCATTAACGTGTGTCTGTGCTGCAGGTGCATTTGCATATTCCCTGGTTCTAGTGCCCGGACTTCTGCTTATTGATCATGGCTGGTTTGAGAAAGACAGTTGCGTATAAGTTACCTACACCTGACATTACTCCCTTACTTGGTCTGATGTCCCTTGCTGATGAGGAGGTTAGGAGAATTTTCAGGATGAGTCATGGAAGATTGTTGAGACTGGTCTGCAAGCCAACTGCTATTGAGATGAATGGGCTGTACACCTTGATGCAATTCTATGACCCTGCATTGAGATGTTTCACGTTTGCTGACTTTATTTTGGGGCCTACCATTGAAGAGTATGTAGAGTTTACTGAGCTACCAGTACAGAATAAGGTTCCCTTTATTCACTCTGCCGCTGAGCCCAAGTTGGAGGACTTAGCTAAGGCCTTGCACATGAACGCTGTTGAGCTATTAGTGACTTCTTGGCTTGGGGTTCCAGGTTTCTCCCTTGATTTTCTGGTTGGCAAAGCTCAAGAGTATGCCAAGAGCGGGTGCTGGGTAGTCTTTAATGCTATCTTGGCTCTATGCATCTACGGAATAGTGTTGTTTCCCAACTTACCCAATTATGTGGACTTTGACGCTTTCCATCTGTTTGCTGCTGGCAACCCGGTACCCACTTTGATTGGAGATCTCTATCACTCATTGCACTACAAAAATGAAAACAGAAGGGGAAAGACTGTTTACTGTTGTGCGCCGCTGTTAAACATGTGGTTTAAGAGCCATCTTCCCCTGAAGGGACCTTTTATGGATAGTGCAACTACAGCTGACTGGCCAGAGCGCCTGATGAGGCTATCTTCTGAAGACATTGAGTGGTTTGACCGAGACTTGTTGGAGTCTGAGCTTATTTTCAGTTGTTCTGGGTACCCTAATGTTCCGTTGACAGGAAGAAAAGGGTGTATCAATTACAACCCATCTCTGTTCGTTCGCCAGTTTGGATATGCGTTGAAGAACCCACCTAAGGAGGAAGAAGTACAGGAATCTCTGTACTTCACAGGTGATTTGAATGGAGAGTTACTAGCCAAGCTTCAGCACGCATGGATGCGTATCAACAGAAGAGGGAAGCCACTGTTGGGGAAGAATGATTGTCAGGCTTATGCACCCTACAAAGTTTGGATCCAAGAGAGAGCAAGACGGTTGCTGATGCCATTTCCAGCTGCACCAGTCCCTATTCATATTCCAGTGGAAGAACCAACTACTGTTACTAGGGAGGCCTACGAGCAAGTTGTAAAAGAAAAAGAAGCCTTGATGAAGATCAATGAAGAGTTAGAACAGGAACTGGCTCAGATGCGTAGTGAGAAGAACAAGGTTGTGCATGCTTTCCAACAGCAGATCGAGTTAATAAACAGGCTAGGTGTTGAGTTGACTGAGGAGAAAAAGAAGCGCGAACGTCTGGGTCAAGAGTTCAGAAGCTCTCATGACATGTTGGAGTCCAAAAAGAAAGCACTCGATGCCGCCCACCGGGAAATCTCTTCTTGTAACAAGACGTGGAATGCTACGCTAACCAACAACAAAAAGAGGGAAGACAAATTGAAGCAGCAAATTTCTGAACTCGAAGAGCAGTTGAAGGCTAGCATTAAGAAGCATGAAGAGGAGGTAATGGCCAGATATAGTCTCCAGAATGCATTGAACAAGGCCATCGAAGGCAGGAACGAAGCTGTGTCTCAGAAGCGGAAGCTAGAGGATCGCTTCGGAGAAGGGGCATGGGAGGAAACCGCTGGTGACGTACGACGTGTTCTCAAGCGAAGAAATCAGCTTGTTGAGGGTCTGCTTACCCGACCAAGTCATCCAGAGACCAAGAAGTTACTAGAAGAGTACCAGGCTTATGAGAGTACTTGACCATTTCATGTATTGATGCTTTATTTGCATAGTGCTGACCATCACCAGGATTGTTGGTTGAGGTCATGCTTTCTTATTGTACACTCAGTGATATTGTATTCTTGGCTTATTGGATTTCTCTGCAATATATGAGGCGTTTTCTATGATTCAGCTCCGATCACCGTATTGCTGTCACTGTCACCGCACTGACACACTCGCACTAGAATCAGGGAATGATATTCCCTAATGCACAGACACATATTGCATTGCATTCCCATTCATATTGCATTACAGGTGATTATTGAAAGGTATCTCATTTCTTGCTCTGTATCAGGTCTTTTCAGGATTGAAGATCAGCGCCCGCACCGATACTCCACTCGCACCAACTGCCGAAGAATTATGGATCAAATGCAGAACGAAATGCAAGACATGCGTGAGAAGCTGGTGCTCTTCATGCAGACAATGGAGACCATTGCGAAAGGACAGGAGAATTTGCAAGCTTTGGTGCAGCCTCTGTTGGTAAGGAATGCTGGGCACGGAAATGAGGATCATCAGTCTGTGCGAGTCGACACCATTCACGGGGATGGTACTCCCACACTAGTGGCTCCACCTGTAGTCAACATACCTGCTGTCAATGTCAGCAACAGTGTTGCTGCCGGGAACGGTAACGTTGGAATTGGGAATGAGACTGTTGTCAACAACGTTGGGCTCGGAGATGTCAACCTGGGTGATAATATGGGAGGCAATGGCTTCGGTAATACTGGATTCGGCTTCAATGACCAGGGGTTCGATAATACTGGGAAGTACGGTTTCAACACTCAAGGCTTCGGGCAGGACGGTTTTGGTATGACTAATCAGGGTTATGGCGGATTCGGAAATGGAAATGGCGCTGGGTTAATGGCTTTTGGGCCTGCTGGGGTCGCTCCGGGGTATGACAACAGAGGGCGAGGCCCGGTAATGAATCAGACCAGAGTTGGCCGTAACAACGGATACGATGGATATGGAACTGGGAATGGTAATTGGCAGGAGGACCAGCAAGAGGACGCTTTCTCCGGTGGAGGTTTCGAAGGGCCGATGGATGACTCTCAGTGAATCAGGATGCTCGAGGAGCAGATGAAGGGGGTTGTAAATCAAAGTGTTGTTGGATTAGATATGTCAATAATGGGTCTGGTGCCTGGCCTGAGGGTACCAATCAAATTCAAAGCTCCCACGTTCGACAAGTATAAGGGGGACACCTGTCCAAAGGTGCAAGTGCGGTCATATTACAGAAGGATGTCGGCGTACTCAAACGATGAGAGGATGCTAATGCATTTCTTTCAAGATAGCTTGTCGGGCCCTTCCCTCGAGTGGTATATGGGATTGGAACCAACTCATATAAAGACATGGAAGCAGCTGGCTGAAGCATTTGTGGCTCACTATAAGTATAACAGCGACTTGGCACCCAACCGGGTCCAATTGCAGGGGTTGTCCCAGAAGAAGGGCGAGAGCTTCAAAGAGTATGCGCAGAGGTGGCACGACATGGCTGCTAGAGTTCATCCCCCTTTGGAGGACAAGGAAATGAATGATATGTTCATAGGAACATTCACCGGTATGTTTTATGACAAGTTGTTTCACACTTCTTTGGGCAGTTTCTCAGACTTAATCCTGATGGGAGAGAAGATTGAAAGCAACATTAAACAGGGAAGATTCCAAGCTGAGGAATCCACTTCGACTGGAAGTAACAGAAGGGCTTTTGGTGGGCGCCGTCAGGGCGATGCAAGCGCAGTGTTTGGGGGCCGAGGCCGAGGCCGGGGCAGAGGTCGAAACCAGTACAATCAGCCGCAGCAGGTGGCAAGCGTTACTATTCCGTTTCAGCAACAACCAATACAACAACAACAGCAACAACAACAGCAGCAACAGCAGCCACAACAGGGGGCACATACTGCCCAGTGCAGATTCCAGGGGGGCAAACCAAGGAGGGTGTTTGAGAAGCCTCCTTCAACGTATGCAGATTTGCTACAGACACTACTAGGTTTGAACTTGGTAGAGAAGAGAACTCTGGCACCAATAACAGGCACTCCTCCGTACGGTTATGATGCAAGCAGGCACTGTGAATTCCACTTCGGGGCTCCTGGCCACGATGTAGAGGGTTGTCATGCGTTCAAGCATGTAGTGCAGGATCTATTGGATAGTAAGGCTATCAATTTTGGACAGGCAGGTCCGAACATAGTGCAAAAGCCCATGCCCAATCATGGGGCAAACGCCATTTTAACAGAGGAGGGTTTGAACTTGATTATGCATGTTGATGACCTCAAGACACCGTTGTGCGAGATAAAGAGCAGATTATTGCAAGGGGGTGTGTATCCTGGATGTGACGAGTATTGTTTAGAGTGCTGGACCCTAGCTGGGGGTTGTGATGACTTAAAGAAGGGTATTCAGACTTTAATAGATGGCGGCACATTGCAATTTGACCGAGCAGCAATTGAAAAACCTGCAGGGGTATTAGCAGACAATCAGAGTGATGTAGCTACTGTGACGATTCCTTGAAAAACGATCACTATAACGGCACCGGCCAAGCGACCGCCGATCACTATCACCAAGGCAGGACCAATCCCTTACGAGAGCACTAAGGCAGTCCCCTGGTCCTATGGGTTGGAAGTGTATTGTGATGGGGTGAAAATTGATGTTAGCAAGCAGCCAGTTGAGACTGTAGACAACGTTGTCGGTACCGGAGGTATGACAAGAAGTGGGAGAATCTTCATATCGCCTGAGGTGGAGGCTGAACGACTGGCGAAGGGAAAGGGAAAGATGAATGAGAATGTCCCGGTGCAGGGGAACGAAAAAGAAACGGCATCGAAAGATGTGGAAGAGTTCATGCGCTTGATTCGTAAAAGTGATTATAAGATTGTTGAGCATCTGCAACAGACGCCGTCAAAGATATCCATACGGTCGTTGCTATTGTGCTCTGAAGCTCACAGAAATGCATTGTTGAAAGTGCTGGATACTTCCTTCGTACCCCAAGATGTTTCCGTGAATCAGCTGGAGAGGGTGTTGGCGCATGTGAACGCAGGCCATAGCTTGGGATTTACAGACTTTGATTTGACCCCGAAGGGGAGAGAGCATAATATGGCGTTGCACGTCTCTGTTGAGTGTAGAGGATCAGTCATGTCTCACGTACTGGTCGATACCGGATCGTCTTTGAACGTGCTGCCCAAGAAAGCGATGATGAAACTGGATGTCAGAGGTATCCTGTGTACGCCCAGTGACTTGGTGGTCAGGGCATTCGATGGTACGCGAAGAACAGTTTTTGGATCTATAACATTACCTCTACAGGTGGGGCCGGAGGTTTTCGCGACCGAATTTTATATCATGGACATCCAGCCTGCATACAGCTGCCTTCTCGGACGACCCTGGATCCATGGTGCTGGGGCAGTCACGTCTACCCTGCATCAGAAGTTGAAATACATGGTAGGGGACAGTGTGGTCACAGTCTGTGGAGAAGAAGATATATTGGTTAGCCATCTGTCATCATTCAAGTATGTGGAGGTCGACGGCGAGATTCATGAAACACCCTGTCAGGCATTCGAAGGGTTGCGCATCAAAGACAAAGGTCCCGGGCCGAGTAAAGCGTCGGAGGTAGCTGTCTCGTCATATAAGGAAGCTCAAGCTCTAGTGGAGACTGGTGAGACAAAGGGCTGGGGCAAGGTGCTGGATATTCCCGTGAAGATGGACCGGTTTGGGCTGGGATATCAACCGTCGTCATCAACACCCACTGTGGGGGCACCCCGTTTCAGAGGACCAATAACCATCACCGCTAGTGGAGTGTGTCACGAGACCATCAACGCTGCTTCAGAGTCTGACGAAGGAGACAGCGATTGCGATATGGACGCCTGGATTCAGCCGAGCGTGCCAGGACAAGGATTATGCAATTGGTCTATTCAGGAGATTGTTCCTGTGACTCTTAAACAGTCATGCTTTGTTTTTTAATTGTTGAATAATCTGGTGTCTTACCCGAGGCATCATGATTTTGCTTAGGGTCGTGCTGTTATGAACATTGCGTGTTAATCATTAAATAAAAGGCGTTTTTCATGTGCAAATATTGCGATCTCTGTTTTTCCTGTTTTGTGTTTTACAATAAAATGGCAACGCGGTTATTCGCTTTATACGCATTTTGAAGCATTTAATCATTCCTTTTGTAGGATAACATTTTCAGATGACATCATTGAACCACCTATGACTCGTCTCGACTTTGAGCACCCGGTATTTCAGACCGAAGAAGAGATTGTTGAAGATGGTGACGTTCCCGAAGAATTGTCCTGGTTGGTGAAGCAAGAAGAAAGAGTCATTCTGCCTCATGAGGAGGTCATCGAAATTATTAACCTAGGGTCGGAAGGGGTTGAAAAGAACATCCGTATAGGAGTTGCGCTGCAGAGTGACGTCAAGCGAAGACTGGTTGAAATGCTCAGAGAGTATAGTGATGTGTTCGCCTGGTCGTATGAAGACATGCCTGGGCTTGATACATATATGGTTGTACACCGTCTGTCGTTAAAAGAAGAATGCCCGCCAGTCAAGCAAAAGCTTCACAGAACTAGACCTGATATGGCAGTGAAAATTAAGGAGGAGGTTCAAAAACAGTGGGATGCTGGTTTCCTAGCTGTGACAAAATACCCCTCATGGGTCGCTAACATTGTACCAGTGCCAAAGAAAGACGGTAAAGTGAGAATGTGCGTAGATTACCGTGATTTAAACAAAGCGAGCCCAAAAGATGATTTTCCGCTTCCTCACATCGATGTGTTGGTTGACAACACCGCTCAATTCTCCGTATTCTCCTTCATGGATGGCTTCTCGGGCTATAATCAGATTAAAATGGCGCCAGAAGACATGGAGAAGACTACTTTCATAACGCCTTGGGGAACATTTTGTTACAAAGTGATGCCTTTCGGATTGAAGAATGTCGGGGCAACGTATCAGCGTGCAATGACGACTCTTTTCCATGATATGATGCATAAAGAGATCGAAGTTTATGTCGATGATATGATTGCCAAATCCCAGACGGAGGAAGAGCATTTGGTGAATCTGCTGAAGTTATTCAAAAGGCTTAGGAAGTTCAGGCTGAGACTGAATCCTAACAAGTGCACCTTCAGGGTGAGATCGGGTAAACTGCTGGGGTTTATCGTGAGTGAAAAAGGAATAGAGGTTGATCCTGCAAAAATAAAAGCAATACAAGAGATGCTGACGCCTAGAGCAGAGAAAGAGGTGCGCGGGTTTTTAGGGAGGTTGAACTACATCGCCCGGTTCATATCTCACCTAACAGCTACGTGTGAGCCATTATTCAAGCTGTTGAAAAAAGACCAAGCTGTAACGTGGAACGAAAATTGTCAAAAGGCGTTCGATAAAATAAAGCAGTATTTGCAGGAGCCTCCTATTTTGATACCCCCAGTGGCAGGGAGACCCTTGATTATGTATTTGACAGTTCGTGAGGGAAGTATGGGTTGTGTTCTCGGTCAACACGACGAGACAGGAAGAAAAGAGCATGCGATCTATTACTTGAGCAAGAAATTTACTGAATGTGAATCTCGATATTCAATGCTTGAAAAAACTTGTTGCGCGCTAGCCTGGGCCGCCAAGCGTTTGAGGCAATACATGCTGAATCATACAACCATGCCCATCTCGAAGATGGATCCTATCAAATATGTATTCGAAAAGCAGGCATTATCAGGGAGAATTGCCCGTTGGCAGATGGTCTTGACTGAATATGACATCCAGTATGTCTCGCAGAAGGCTATAAAGGGGAGTGTACTATCTGAGTATTTAGCAGAGCAGCCTATTGAAGATTACCAATCGATGAGGTTTGATTTTCCTGACGAGGATATCATGTACCTAAAGATGAAAGATTGTGAAGAGCCGTTGCCAGACGAAGAACCGGAATTGGGTTCCAAATGGAAGTTGATCTTTGACGGAGCTGTAAACGCCTACGGTAGCGGAATAGGGGCAATCATCACTACTCCACACGGGTCGCACATCCCGTTTATTACTCGATTGACCTTTCCAGTTACCAATAATGAAGCCGAATACGAAGCTTGTATCATGGGGCTTGAAGAAGCCATTGATTTGCGAGTCAAAAATCTGGACGTATACGGAGACTCAGCTCTGGTGGTGAATCAGATAAAAGGGGAATGGGAGACACGTCAGCCTAATTTGATACCATGCATGAATTACGCAAGGAGATTGTTGCCTTTCTTTGACAAGGTTGAGTTGCATCATGTACTGCGAGCAGAAAATCAGATGGCTGACGCCCTGGCCACATTGTCTTCCATGTATAAAGTCAACTTCTGGAATGAGGCTCCCAAAATTGTTATCTCTCGGCTTGACAGACCTGCCTTCGTATTTGCCATTGACGAAGCATCTGATGATAAACCATGGTATTTTGATATCCTTAATTTCCTGAAGAATAAAGAGTATCTGGCTGGGGAATCCAGTCAAGATCAGAAGACTCTCAGGAGATTGGCGGGTAATTTCTATTTGAATCCGGATGGTGTCTTATACAGAAGAAATCACGACTTGGTGCTGCTGCGTTGTGTAGACGAAAAAGAGGCAAAGCTGCTCATGAAGGAAATACATGAGGGTACATTTGGTACGCATGCTGGGGGGCATGCTATGACAAGGAAGTTGCTGCGGGCAGGTTATTTCTGGCTGACTATGGAAACTGATTGCTTCAAGTTTGCGAGGAAGTGCCACAAGTGCCAAATTTATGCGGATAAGATCCATGTGCCTCCGAGTCCTCTGAATGTGATGTCGTCGCCATGGCCATTCTCGATGTGGGGAACCGATATGATTGGAAAGATCGAGCCGACAGCTTCTAATGGACACCGGTTCATTCTGGTAGCAATTGATTATTTCACCAAGTGGGTGGAAGCGGCGTCTTACGCAAATGTGACTAAGCAGGTGGTAGCCCGATTCATCAAGAGGGATATCATTTGCAGATATGGAATCCCCGAGCGGATAATCACTGACAACGGTTCAAACCTGAATAACAAAATGATGAAGGAGCTCTGTCAGAATTTCAAGATCGAGCATCACAACTCCTCCCCTTACCGACCCAAGATGAATGGCACTGTTGAAGCGGCCAATAAGAATATAAAGAAAATCGTTCAAAAGATGGTGGTGACCTATAAGGATTGGCATGAAATTCTACCTTTTGCTTTGCACGGTTATCGTACGACGGTATGCACATCAACCGGGGCAACCCCGTTCTCGTTGGTATACGGAATGGAAGCAGTGCTACCACTGGAAGTCGAGATTCCTTCTCTGAGAGTACTACGAGATGTCCAACTAGACGAGGCAAAATGGGTGAAAGACAGGTTGAACCAGCTAAGTTTAATGGATGAGAAGAGGCTAGGTTCTCTAGCATACGGTCGTTTGTACCAGAGCCGAATGAAGAAAACATATGATAAGAAGATACATCCTCGGAGCTTTCAGATGGGCGACCTTGTGCTGAAAAGGATTCTCCCGCCGCAGGCAGATCACAGGGGCAAGTGGACCCCCAACTACGAAGGGCCATACGTTGTCAGAAAAGTCTTTTCAGGAGGAGCGTTGTTGTTTTCCACCATGGACGGTGAAGACTTTACGTCGCCTGTGAATTCGGACGCAGTTAAAAAATACTTTGCTTGAAATTGACCCGCTGGACAAAAAAAAGAGAGTCCAGGCAAAAATGGGGCATCCTGGCGAACCAAAAACAGAATGAAAGGTTCGGGGACAAGTTAGGGATAAAAGTGAAAAAATGTACACCCGCGAAGTTGAAAACCTACACTGGGCGGCTTCGGCAAAAAAGGGTATCCCGGTGAACTGAAAACCCGTAAAGGGTGGTTCACGCAAAAGTTAGGGATTTGAAAAGCAAATGACTGCGGTCCGAATTTGATACTGCATTGAGCATTGGTGCGGGAGAATATACTCGAGGGGTCGATTATCAGATACAATCTCTTCGGAAGTGTGGATACCGGGAAAGCATTAGAGTCGGGCGAGTCATAGGAGGATCAGTTCATGATGTTCGTCTGCATCCCGTTGCCGACATGTGTACAAATTTGATTTGTCATTATATTTATGCTTCTTGTGCATACTTGTATATTTGTTGTGTGTAGCTTCCTCTTTTCAGGAGCTACATCCCGTGTACAAAACTCCGCCCATTTAGGGGCCCTATCAATAAAACATGTTATTCAGTATTTGATGTTGGTTCTTTACTGTTTTGTACATGATAAACGCCTAGGTCTAATGAAACTAGCATGTGTATAACGTCGTTGGCCCTTGCCAATAATTGCTAAAACTTTGAATTAACTGAAAATAATGTCACTGACGCTAACCTGAATAGATTTGGTTGCGTAGACTTGTCTTGTCTTGTTTGTGGTGTTGCAGGGTCCGTAGTCGTGTGAAGTGGACGATCAAAAGAGTGCAGTATGGACCAGAAGTTCATAACGAAAGACTCGATCCCCACGTAGGTCGCGCTTCCAAGATAACAACGTTCCTTACTGAAGAAGGATCAAATTCCCCACCTAGTCGTAGCTTATCCCAAGGACATTCTCCAGCCAAGTCGTCCATCCTCAGTAAAGTTTGGCAATTCCAAGATTGTAGGATGTATTCAGACGGTGTGGTGTCCCCTAGAATGATTCCCCTATCTCAAGCAGAGTGGTTTAGCCTCAGAAGGTTAACATTTCTGACTCGTGAGCTGTACTTAGACAGTCTACCCTTCCCAGTAGGGTCATTTACTCTCCCCCAGCGGAGTCAGTTGATTTTCCCCAAGAGAATCGTTTCGTCCCCAGCGGAGTTCTCTTTCCAGCAAGTGTTTTCTTTCCTCCCAGTGGAACTCGAAGATTAAAACTCTCCCCGGCAGAGTTGGTTGGGTGTCCTGGCGTTTATTTTGTCAGAATACCGTGTGATACCCGTTCACTCCCCAGCAGAAGTCCAGTCCTGATTGGCACATTCAATTATCCCTCAGCAAAGTTGGCTTCACTTTTCCAGCATTTATTTTGCTGGAATAATTCTGTAGCACCTGGTTATCCCCAGTGGAGTCTGTGTCGTCTTCAGCATTTATTTTGCTGAAGCGGGTTTCTGTATCCCAGCAGTTCGAGTCTGCATTTGCATCGGCATGTAGTTTCATACTTGCATCCACCAAATAAAAACGCGTAGCATTTCCATGTCGAATGGAGCATTGCATCATTGTCAAACATAGGCATTTTGAAACATAGGCCAGGTTGGTTACCCGTTTATTTTCAAATGTTGTTTCCCTTGCAGGTGGAGAGAGCTCTTGCTCAAGTGAATTACCAAGCATTCAAGATCTCGACGTGAGACATTCAACGAAAATGTCGGTTTTATTCCCCACAGAGTTATCATGATAAATTTCTCTTTGTCCCCGAGCAGAGTTATTGGTGTAAATGTCTCTTGTTTTCCCCACCAGGGTTGCTTGTTGAAGTGTCTCTAGTACGGCCAGCGGATTACTTTCTTCAAAATTGTTGTTACGTCAGCATCAAAAGGTTTCATGAATCGGAATTTCAGAGGCTGCCGCCGGTTATCAGAACAGGCGTCCGGTAGTTTGGTTTCCAAATATCCCCAGTAGAGTCCGCCTCAAAGTCGCTATCACGTCAGTGCTAAGAAGTTTGTGGGTTGGGACCAATGGAGAAATGAGTCCTGACATGGATAATTTTATTGACGGGATTTCTTCGTGCTAGAGAAGTGGGTGTCCTAACGAGGACAGATTTATTTCCCCGGGTTGATGAGATGTGCTAGTCCTAACGTGGACAGATTCAAGTTCTCCGTATTGATTGAATGTGAAGTCCTGACGTGGACAAAATTGATTACTCTTCGTGTTGGTGTCCTGACGTGGACCATTTATTTCCAACAGATATCTTTATTCGTAATGGTGAAGTGTGCGTCCTGACGTGGACAAGTTTATAGCTCTTCGTGATGACAAGATGCGCGAGTCCTGACGTGGACAAATTTATCTTTCTTCGTGTTGGTGAAGCGTGAGTCCTGACGTGGACAAGTTTTATTTCTTCAGCGAGTCGAGATGTGAGTCCTGACGTGGACAAATCAAGACAAGATGTATACCTTACGTGGAAAGGTGTATTCCTTACGTGGAAAGATGTATTCCTTACGTGGAAAGATGTATTCCTTACGTGGAAAGATGTATTCCTTACGTGGAAAGATGTATTCCTTACGTGGAAAGATGTATTCCTTACGTGGAAAGATGTATTCCTAACGTGGAAAGTTTAGTCCTAACGTGGACGATGTATTCCTAACGTGGAAAAAGGTGAGTCCTAACGTGGACGATGTTATTCCTAACGTGGGAAAGTATATTCCTAACGGGGACAAATTTATTCCTAACGTGGAAGAGTTTATTCCTAACGTGGAAGAGTTTATTCCTAATGTGGACGATTTATTCCTGACGTGAATAATTCATTCCTATGTTGATAGGATCCCCTCGGGCTGATAGAATGCAGACGAGTCATCCCCAGCGAAGTCGCCGAGATTTTTCCGTGTTGACGGGAGATGGAGTCCTGACGTGGACAAGTTTTAGTTGAGATTTATTCGTGTTGACGAAACAGGCGTTCTAACATGGACAAAGTTCTATCCCTGCGATGATAGAATCTTCTTCAGGCTGATGAAAATAATCCCCAGCACGGTCGCTAATGGGTCAGTTGGTTGCTGTAACAGTTAGATTCAGTTGATGAATGTTGTTCCCCAAGCAGTGGTGCAGTTTATTTCTGCTGTTGGAAAATTTTTGGGTTCTTAATATTCAACCGTCTCGTACCTCGAATGTTTGAAGGCCGTTTTCTCTTCACCCAATCGGGTCCAAGTTGCTTGAATAGGGGCAGCTGTTGCACCCTAAAATTTGCTCAACCTACTTCACTTGGTTTATGTTTCAATTACATTAGCATTTGCATATAGAGTCATGTACATAGTCTAATCATCTGCATAGCATAGCATAGCAAGTCATCCAACAAGGGACCAAGTACTATTCTCATCTCTATGAGCCTATCAAGAGGTTATTATGCAAATTCAATCTTATTCAAGTCATCAGAAAGAAATTTGAAATCTAAGAAGTCAGTGGATCAAGCAGTGAATCTATCTCCTATCTGAGGGTATATGGAGATCATCAAAGAAGTTGTGAGCTGTGAATTGAGGTCATGGAGGGTACCTAGACATCATGGAGGACCTATGAGGCCATTTTGAAAGTGAGACAAGTCATTGATATGATCACAAGAGTTGCAGTTGAAGACAGTCAACTAGGGTTTCATCTGAGTCAACCCTAGGTCAACCCTAGGTCAAATGACTGATTGAAGGGGATCAAGGTCTATTTGAGAGATGTGGGATTCATCATTTGACATGTAGATAAGGATGTGGTGTTGTGCCAAGAAGAAATCAAGAGAAATCAAGAAGAAGAGGAGTTTCTAAATTAGGGTTTCTGTGTAAAATCCCCTGGTTTAGGTCACACTTCCAAGCAAGATAATTCAAAATGAAAGCTTCAAATGGATCCTTGTCCAACATGAAACTTGTATAGGATCTCAATACCTTTAATTTGAGTGGTGGAAGACATCAAGTAGATTTATAGAACTCAAGTTATGGTCCTTGCAAGTTACAGGTCCTCTGAGGTATCTGAAATTTTGTCTGTAAAAGTTACTTGTCTTCCAAGCAACGTTTACCCCTCAAGGAGATTTCAAATGAATTTCTGATCAACATAAGAGTTGTTCCTCATTGTCTTATCTTTCTAGAATGGTATGGTATGCCTTCATATGATTTGTGGAACTCTACTTATGGTCTTGGCAAGCAAAGGGTATTTTGGTCATTTGAGAATTACAGGTCATTTCAAGCCTATGCCCAAAACTCATACAAGGAAGCTTCAAATGAAAAACTTCACAACATCAAACTTGCTCCAAATGACATTTTGAGTCTAGAAAAGTGATCATGAAATTTTGGAAATGTTCATAGCTCAAGGTTCCAAATTTGGTCATTTAAAAGTGAATTTAATGAATAAAAGTGACCTAAAATTGAGATTTTTCATAACATTGCCAAATGGGATGAAATTATAGGTCATTTTGATTGGAAAAAATGTTTTAAGAACATTGGCGAAAGTAGATTTTTGAGTTTAGGGCAAAGTTTGAGAGATACCATTGGTTACTTATGTATGAAGTTAACATATCCAAAATTCAAGGGAATTGTGCACAAGAAAGTTCTACCAAGTTCTAGAGTGTTCTATGAGTGTCTATATATTGAGTAGAGTGGCTTCATTCAAGGGTTGGTGATTTCATTTTGATCAAAATACCAAGTTTCATCTCATTCTTCAAGTGTGCAAATTCATCCCAAACTCTATCAAACCTTCATCAATTTCCAAAATCCTTGATCCTATCATCATCTACATCCTTCATAGATCCAATTTCCATCAAAATCTGTTTGAATTGAAGAGGAATTCGTGCTATTCAAGTGCATCATCCAAGTTGCAAAAGGAAGTGGTTATGGCAATCCAAGGAGTTTGAGCAAGAACTACTGCATACAGAATCAAGAGCCAAGTTTATTGAGCAAGTACCAAGCATTGCAAGCTTTGGATCCAAAGATTTCTACCTCTGTTTCCATCTTTACACCAGGTTAGTTTTCCTTTTGAATTGGCTAGATTAGTTAGAATATTAGAGAATCATTAGGTTAGAATGGTTAGGATTGGTTAGATGAATGTTTCTGATGACTTTGAAGGCAATTCATGGAGGTTACCATTGGAGCACCAAAACTGTTAGGGCTTAGAACACCTAGGTTAGGGCATGATAATATTGGTTAGATAGATAAAAATGATCAGTATGGCACGTAGATTGTATTAGTGTAAAAGTTAGCAAGAATTGGCATGATTGATATCAGTGCAAAATGGTGGAACCAGAATTCTCTACCTATCGGGTTTGAATATTGATTGAGTTTTAGAGGAAAATAATGCTATGGTTGTGTAGAGGGAGAGATGCAGAGCATTTTTGGTTTTGGAATGATGGAGTTTCATCAAGAATTGAGGGAGAACAGAAGTGATGAAGATTCGTGCATGGGAGAGTGATTTTCTGGTTCTAGGGTTTCATGAGGAAGACGATGGAGGGATACCGTTGGATGACCATGGAGACTTTGACTCTCAACCTAATCCAAGGGCTCAGATTTAAACGGAATTTGGAGGGAGATATGAAGAGCAGCGAAACGTTGCGTTCCATTTAATTGGAATTTTGGGCCTGAGTCCAAACCTGCTAATCCCACCCCCTAATCAAAGCCCAACATAAGAATGAACTAATATTTCTGCTAATTGCACCGTTTTGTTTTTTGTTTTTCTTTTTGTGTTTTCTGACCAACTGGGCCCAGACGCGCCTTGCTATGCGCGCCCCCCAGTCTGGGCCCATTATCTTCTTTTAACTGAAATAGTTACTAACTGCACCCCATAACCAATTTAGTTCATATTAATTTCTTTCATTTTTTTATTTCTTTAAAAAATCATAACAAATAGAAAATTTCATATTTTTAATTGGTTGTTTTTGCATATTTTTCATAATTCTATTAAGAAAATTTTCACATAATAAAATTAGCATTTCATTTTATTTTTGTATTTTTAGTATATTTTTCTTTTAAATAGGTTTTGAATAATGCTTAGTTTAATGCATGATATTGTTGATTTTAGTTTAGTTAGATGCTTTTACATTTTGGATCCATTCTTTTTAGGGTGATTAACTTAGGACTTTAATCTCCATATGAAATTTAATTCATGATTTTAGGACTTAATTTTAGATGATTTGTTTAGGTGTGATTAGGAGAGTCAGAATTAGGGTTTAGATATAACATAGGTGTGAGAGATCTTTCTTTTAGGAGTTGTAGATTGAATTTTGGGGTATGGGACTATAGGGGTTATGGGTAGATAATAGATCCCTTAGAAATTACTAGGTTTCCCCTATTCTACTATTACTATTAGTATACTGCTTGTACTTGCTTGACTATGTGGTGTGCCCTCTCTAGGGTTATTATTTGACTGTGTGGGGTATTGGGTTTGTTTGGGGCTTGGGTTTGAGCTGAAGACTTTGTTGATGAAGCCCTTGAAGACAGAGAATGAAGGCCAATTTCCAGAGTTAATGAAGAGCATCTTGCTGGCAGCTGTTGAAGGTTATAGGATTTAGGGGCTAGGCAGAGCTCTAGAGTAGAAAACTTGATTCACAAACATGGAAGGTCTTGTTTGCCTCCATTCTTTCTCTATGATTCAAAGTCTCTTTTAAATATCCACCTCCTTCCTTTGGAAGGATTAGTGAATGTATTTAAAAGATAGAACTTTTGAGATAAAATTGTCTGTATAATGTTAACAGTTAATGAGCCACCCTTGGTAGGCAATTGACTGTTTAACATCCATTTCATCTTGTTGACTGATATTCATCTTGGAGATTGAGACTTGAAGAAAAGCCCTGAAGACTGATAGAGACCTTGCTTGAAGGCTGTGAAGATGAAGATTGATGCATGCTTGAAGCTTGTAGCTGTTTGGAGATGACTTGAAGACAGATGTTGATGAAGATTGCTGTTTGCTGTTTATTTTTGCTGTTTATAATTTCTGATGTATTGATTGAATTTCCCTGACTGTATTGCTTGCTGTTAAACCTGTTAGGTTGAAAGTGAATCCTGTTCACTTTTTCCTGTTGTTTTCTAGGTTCGAGGTTGAGTGGGACTCCCTTGCCTCGCTTGTATTGCTGCATCCATGCATTTTACTGCTTCATTATATATATGCTATTGTTTCTGTTTCCGTCTATTCCCTTAGGATCTCTGTTTCTCTCTGTGCAAGAGAGGAACATGATAGACACTAGGTCTTAACCCATGCATGATAACATTAGGTTAGTTTGATTCTCTTTTCAACCATGGATTAGAGTTCTGTCTCTTCTTTCTTCAAACAACAAAAAAATACAATAAATATTTCAAACACAATAAAAGACACTTCTTCCGTAAAAGAACGTGAACTCATCAAAACATCATTTTTGTCCGCTTGGACCGGTAATCAGAAAAACCCTTTTTCAGAAGGAGATAAAAACAATCAAGACAGACTGGTGTCGTACGTGGCCCAAACTACGTTTGCTCTGATCTTTCATGTTGTATGAAAGTACGTAGGCATAAGATGCGATATCCTAGCTGTAACGCCCCGATTCTGAATTCCCATTAATTGTTGAGTCTTTTAATTTATTTAATTGATGTTTGTTTTAAATTGAGAAATTATATATTGCTATGTGGTGTTTTGCTTATTTTATCTATTTTTACCGATTCGGAGAGTTTTCGGGGAATTAGAGTAAAAAGGGCATTTTAGACATTTAGCACTTTAGTGTAAGAATTGATTGATAAGTGTTGGAAAGAATTTGAGAGGAAAGAAATAGAGATAGAAATAGAATAAGAGAGGAAAAAGGAAGAAGATAGTAACATAAGAAGAAAAGCAAGAGAAAGAAAAGAGGAGAAGAGAAAGAGAAGAGAAAGTGGAGAGGAAAACCTAGAATCATCAAGGAATCGTCACCAAAGCTTGCAATCGATCGGTAAGGGTGTGAAACTCCATCATCTCTTTAATGTGTATGATTGTATGTGTATGTGTGTGGATTTTGTAGAGTGTCTACTCTTTTTCCACTTAGGTTAGAAGTTGTTTTTGTGAGTAGAATGAGGTTTTAATCGGTTAGAAATCGGATTAGACGATGTAGTTTAGTCGGGTGATGGTTGGGTTGTGCTACTGTGACTGGTTTGGATTTAATCGGTTGGTTGTGTGGAGTTTGGGCTTTGAGACAGCCATGGAAGTTCTGTCTTCGCAAGTTCGCCAGGCGAATGGCAGCGAAGCTTCGCCAGGCGAAGCCCAGCGAGCTGTAGCGAAGCAAGTCAGAAGCTAATATCCTGTATTCGCTGGCAAGTTCGCCAGGCGAGGTTAGTTGGCGAAGGTTCGCCAGGCGAGTGGGTAGCGAGCCTCAGCGAGTAATTCCAGAATTACTCCCAGTGGACTTCGCTGGGGAGTTCGCCAGGCGAAGGCCAGCGAGCATTCGCTGCGTGGCTTCGCCAGGCGAAGGTTGGCGAACCTGGCAGTGTTATTTGTTTTGCTGTTTGTTCATGGCATGATGTTTGATTGATTCAATTATGATTAATGCCTATATGAATGATTGATGTGTGAACTGCTTCAACATGTTGTGCTGTGGGTGGCCGAAAGGCGTGAATCCTAGATTGTAGAGTAAATGATAAATCTTGAATATTTGATAATCTTGTGTATTTGCTCGAATTGAATAGAAATGCATTGATAGGCTGATATGTGTGTAAACCCTGTGTGGAATGGTGTATAATGTGAATGCATGATAGATATATGCTATGTATATGATAAATGCAATGAATATGTTTGTGAGCATAGTATGCATTTTTGTGTCGATTGATCCCTCGGAGGATTTGCAGAACCTCGTATGATACGATGGTTATATTTGATTCCTTGGAGAATCGGTTGCATTGTGTGATTCCTCGGAGAATCGGTCATAACATGTAATCCCGTGGAGGATTGGTTAGAGTATTTGATTCCGTGGAGAATCTGCTGAGTACTTGATCCCGTGGAGGATCTGCTGAATATTCGATTCCGTGGAGAATCTGATGAATATTTGATTCCGTGGAGAATCTGCTGAGTACTTGATCCCGTGGAGGATCTGCTGAATACTCGATTCCTTAGGGAATTTGTTGAATGAGTCGGTACCGCATTTGCATCTGCATAGGGTCGTGTGTCGGTCTCTATGAGTTGCATGAGTCATCTGTGTATGATGCATTGGTTGTGTGAATATAACTGTGTATGTTATATGTGATTGTTTGGAGGAAATATAGTGAATGTTCATGTGTATGTGTAGAGACATGATTATTTGTATATGCTTAATGTGGTGAGAACATAATTTGAGTATAACTTGTACCAATATGAGTATATGTATATATACAATTTTATGCATTAACTGTTATGATGTTGTTTCTCACCCTTCTGCTGTTTTCTAATGCTCTATGAGGCATTGCAGAGTAGGAAGCTGGAGGTTCTTTTTGTGAAGCGATGTCTTCACTCTTTTTGGTCAATGGCTCTGATATGTAACATCTGGGTAGTTAGGAAGTCTTTGACTCTTTTGGAGTTACATTTGTTTGGATTCTTTTGTGATACATATGTGTATGTATCTGTTGTGGATACGTTGTAAATCATGAATTAACTGATGGTTGCATATACTTTTATGCATGAGATCGATTCAATATTTGGATGTTTCCGCTTTATTCTAAATATTGAGATGTGGGTTACCCGTTGTTGCATATCTATTTTGAGCAGGTATCGTATGTGTGTAATTTCATGATAATGTGATGCGCCTCTTTTATACCATGTTTTAATCAAACTCTGATGAAATAAATTTTCTATGTGCCTAATTGATTTATCTAATTTATTTGGGGTATAGAAAGGGGGTGTTACATTAAGTGGTATCAGAGCCAGTGTTGAGTCAGTCGTGTCTGTCTTGTTGTTGTGTTGGTTGAACGGTTGTTTAACCTTGTTGTAATTTTTGGGAATCCTCAGAATATGGCAGGTCGTAATGACAATGCTATGGCAGCGGCGTTAGAGGCTATGGCCAGAGCTGTGCAGGGTGCACCTAACGTGAATGCGAATGATGAGTTCAGGAAGAACCAACCACCGGTGTTTAAAGGGAGATTTGATCCGGATGGTGCTCAGATATGGTTAAAGGAAATTGAGAGAATTTTTAGGGTGATGGATTGTGCTGAAGGGAATAAGGTGAGACTAGGGACTCACATGCTGAGAGAAGAGGCCGATGACTGGTGGGTCAGCATGAGGCAAGTTCTTGAGGTCGACGACGAGGAGATTACGTGGGATTTATTTCGTGCTGAGTTTCTAAGGAAGTATTATCCCGAAAGTGTTAAAGGGAAGAGAGAAATGGAATTTCTGGAGTTGAAACAAGGTAATATGTCGGTGGTGGACTACACCGCTAAGTTTACTGAGTTAGTGAAGTTTCACCCTCACTATGATGCGGTTACGGCGGAATTTTCCAAATGTATCAAGTATGAGAATGGCTTGCGTCCGGAGATAAAGCAAGCGGTGGGTTATCAAAAGATACGAAGATTTTCGGATTTGACTAAGTGTTGTAGAATTTATGAAGAAGATAGTAGAGCTCGTTCTACTCATTATAAGGGTTTGAGCGAGAGGAGAGGGAAGCAGCAAGTACGAAGCGGACCTTATGTGACGCCTGCTGATAAGGGCAAACATAGGGGAAACTTTGATAGGAGACCCGGAGGAGGTTCCGGTGCGATCAAATGTTTTAAGTGTGGCGTGATGGGCCACAAGTCTTATGATTGTGGAAGGTTCAAGGCGAAGTGTTCCAACTGTGGACTCTTTGGTCATGATGCAGCAGAGTGTAGAAAGAATGCTGTGAAGTGTTTTAATTGTGGCGAGGTGGGTCACATTAGCCCGAATTGTACCAAACCGAAGCAAGCTCCGGCGGGCGGAAAAGTATTCGCATTAGCAGGTTCAGACGCCACTAATGCGGCAGATCGTTTGATTAAAGGTACATGCTTTATTAATGATATGCCTTTAGTTGCTATTATTGATACTGGAGCGACTCACTCGTTCATTTCTCTTGCGTGTGCTAAGCGGTTGGATTTGTGTATGGTTTCTTTGAGTAGTGGTATGGTTATTGGGACTCCCGCTTCGGGGTCGGTAACTACTTCTTTGGTGTGTGCAAGTTGTCCTTTGACCATGTATGGTAAGGACTTCGTTATGGATTTAGTGTGTTTGCCATTGGAAGGTTTGGACGTAATCTTGGGTATGAATTGGTTGCAATTTAATAGAGTTCATTTGGATTGCTATCACAAGTTAGTGAGGTTTCCTTCTTTGGAAGATGGTGAAAACGAGAGTTTTCTTTCCACTAAAGAGTTGAAGAAACTTTTAGCGGACGAAGCTCAGTTGTTTGGTTTGTTTGCATCGTTGTCGGTGGAGAGCAAAGTTGAGCTCGACGTGTTTCCTGTGGTTTGTGAATTTCCTGAAGTGTTTCCGGAAGATGTTGCGGATGTGCCGCCAAAGAGAGAGGTTGAATTTTCTATTGATCTAGTTCCAGGTACTAGACCGATTTCGATGGCTCCGTATCGGATGTCGGCATCGGAGTTGGTGGAATTGAAGAAGCAGTTGAATGATTTGTTGGATAAGAGATTTGTAAGACCAAGTGTTTCTCCTTGGGGTGCGCCGGTATTGTTGGTAAAGAAGAAGGATGGTAGTATGCGATTGTGTATTGATTATCGGCAGTTGAATAAGGTGACAATTAAGAACAAGTATCCGCTTCCAAGAATTGATGATCTGATGGATCAATTGGTTGGAGCCCGTGTTTTTAGTAAGATTGATTTAAGATCCGGTTATCACCAGATTCGGGTTAAGGAAGAAGATATTTCGAAGACGGCTTTTAGAACACGATATGGTCACTACGAGTATACGGTGATGCCATTCGGAGTTTCTAATGCGCCGGGTGTTTTCATGGAATATATGAACCGTATCTTTCACGAGCAGTTGGATCGTTTTGTGGTGGTGTTTATCGATGACATTTTGATTTATTCTAAGTCTCGAGAGGAACACGAAGAACATTTAAGGATTGTGTTGCGGATTTTGAAAGAGAAGAAGTTGTATGCAAAGTTGTCTAAGTGTGAGTTTTGGTTGTCGGAGGTGAGTTTTCTTGGACATATTATTTCCGGCAATGGTATTAGTGTGGATCCATCCAAGATCGATGCGGTAATGCAATGGGAGACTCCAAGATCGGTTACGGAAATTCGAAGCTTTTTGGGCTTGGCCGGTTACTACCGGAGGTTTATCGAAGGATTTTCAAAGTTAGCACTCCCGTTAACGCAGTTGACTTGTAAAGGAAAGGCCTTTATTTGGGATGTTAATTGTGAAGAGAGTTTCATGGAATTAAAGAGAAGGTTAACGACAGCGCCAGTTTTGATTTTGCCGAATCCTACGGAACCTTTTGTGGTTTATTGCGATGCTTCTTTGTCAGGATTGGGTGGTGTATTGATGCAAGATGGGAAGGTCGTGGCGTATGCTTCTAGGCAGTTGAGAGTGCATGAAAAGAATTACCCTACTCATGATTTGGAGTTAGCGGCCGTGGTGTTCGTTTTGAAAATTTGGAGGCACTATCTTTATGGTGCAAGATTTGAAGTTTTTAGCGATCACAAGAGTTTGAAGTATTTGTTTGATCAAAAGGAATTGAATATGAGGCAAAGGAGATGGCTAGAACTTTTGAAGGACTATGATTTTGGTTTAAATTATCATCCGGGTAAGGCGAATGTGGTAGCCGATGCCTTAAGTCGGAAGTCGTTGCACGTATCTGCTTTGATGGTTAGAGAGTGGGAACTCTTGGAGAACTTTAGAGATTTGAGTTTGGTTTGTGAGTTAACGCCGAGTAGTGTGAAGCTTGGTATGTTGCATGTCACGAATGATTTCCTTACTACAGTGTGTGAAAAGCAAAAGTTGGATTTGAAATTTGTGGATTTGATGACGAATGGAAATGAAGATTTCAACGTTGATGAATTAGGAGTTTTGAGGTTTCGAGGTCGTATTTGTATTCCCGATGACGCGGATTTGAAAAAGATGATATTGGAAGAGGGACATCGGAGTAACTTAAGTATTCATCCGGGAGCGAATAAGATGTATCAGGATTTGAAGAAAATCTTTTGGTGGTCTGGATTGAAAAGCGATGTTGCTCGTTTTGTGTACTCGTGTTTGACTTGTCAGAAGTCTAAGGTGGAGCATCAGAAGCCTAGTGGATTGATGCAACCGTTGGATATTCCGGAATGGAAATGGGATAGTATATCGATGGATTTTGTTACGGGATTGCCGAATACGCAAAGAGGACATAATGCTATTTGGGTGATTGTTGATAGGCTTACTAAATCGGCTCATTTTATTCCGATTGATATTACTTATTCTTTGGAAAGGTTGGCCGAGATTTATGTTGGCACTATTGTGAAGCTTCATGGAGTTCCTAAGAGTATTGTGTCGGATAGAGATCCTAGATTTACTTCAAGATTTTGGGAGAGTTTGCAAGGTGCCTTGGGTTCTAAGTTGAGATTGAGTTCAGCATATCATCCGCAAACGGATGGTCAAACCGAGAGGACGATTCAATCGTTAGAAGATCTGTTGCGTGCTTGTGTGCTTGAACAAGGTGGTGCGTGGGATGGTTATTTAGCGTTGATTGAGTTCACCTATAATAACAGTTTCCATTCGAGTATCGGTATGGCGCCATTTGAGGCTTTGTATGGTCGGAGATGTCGAACACCTCTGTGTTGGCATGAGACAGGTGAAAAGTCGGTAGTTGGTCCTGAAATGGTACAGCAAACGACGGAAAAGGTGAAATTTATTCGGGAAAAGATGAAAGCTTCTCAGAATAGACAGAAAAGTTATCATGATAAAAGGAGAAAGGATCTCGAGTTTCAAGAGGGCGACCATGTGTTTTTGAGAGTTACACCGGTTACGGGTGTGGGTCGTGCCTTGAAGTCGAGAAAGTTGACTTCTCGTTTTATTGGTCCGTATCAGATTGTCGCACGGATTGGTGTTGTGGCTTATCGTGTGGCGTTGCCTCCGACTCTTTCGAATTTGCATGATGTATTCCATGTCTCGCAACTTCGGAAGTATGTTCCGGATCCGTCACATGTGATCCCAATGGATGAAGTGGAAGTAAGAGATAACCTTACCGTTGAAGTTTTACCGGTTAGTATTTTGGACCGTGAAGTTAAGAAACTAAGAGGCAAGGATATTGCGCTTGTGAAAGTGTCCTGGGGAGGTGCCGCGGAAGGCAACATGACTTGGGAATTGGAAAGCAAGATGCGAGAATCGCATCCAGAGTTGTTTGAATCAGGTGATATTTTCGAGGACGAAAATTTCTAAAGTGGGGGAGAGTTGTAACGCCCCGATTCTGAATTCCCATTAATTGTTGAGTCTTTTAATTTATTTAATTGATGTTTGTTTTAAATTGAGAAATTATATATTGCTATGTGGTGTTTTGCTTATTTTATCTATTTTTACCGATTCGGAGAGTTTTCGGGGAATTAGAGTAAAAAGGGCATTTTAGACATTTAGCACTTTAGTGTAAGAATTGATTGATAAGTGTTGGAAAGAATTTGAGAGGAAAGAAATAGAGATAGAAATAGAATAAGAGAGGAAAAAGGAAGAAGATAGTAACATAAGAAGAAAAGCAAGAGAAAGAAAAGAGGAGAAGAGAAAGAGAAGAGAAAGTGGAGAGGAAAACCTAGAATCATCAAGGAATCGTCACCAAAGCTTGCAATCGATCGGTAAGGGTGTGAAACTCCATCATCTCTTTAATGTGTATGATTGTATGTGTATGTGTGTGGATTTTGTAGAGTTTCTACTCTTTTTCCACTTAGGTTAGAAGTTGGTTTTGTGAGTAGAATGAGGTTTTAATCGGTTAGAAATCGGATTAGACGATGTAGTTTAGTCGGGTGATGGTTGGGTTGTGCTACTGTGACTGGTTTGGATTTAATCGGTTGGTTGTGTGGAGTTTGGGCTTTGAGACAGCCATGGAAGTTCTGTCTTCGCAAGTTCGCCAGGCGAATGGCAGCGAAGCTTCGCCAGGCGAAGCCCAGCGAGCTGTAGCGAAGCAAGTCAGAAGCTAATATCCTGTATTCGCTGGCAAGTTCGCCAGGCGAGGTTAGTTGGCGAAGGTTCGCCAGGCGAGTGGGTAGCGAGCCTCAGCGAGTAATTCCAGAATTACTCCCAGTGGACTTCGCTGGGGAGTTCGCCAGGCGAAGGCCAGCGAGCATTCGCTGCGTGGCTTCGCCAGGCGAAGGTTGGCGAACCTGGCAGTGTTATTTGTTTTGCTGTTTGTTCATGGCATGATGTTTGATTGATTCAATTATGATTAATGCCTATATGAATGATTGATGTGTGAACTGCTTCAACATGTTGTGCTGTGGGTGGCCGAAAGGCGTGAATCCTAGATTGTAGAGTAAATGATAAATCTTGAATATTTGATAATCTTGTGTATTTGCTCGAATTGAATAGAAATGCATTGATAGGCTGATATGTGTGTAAACCCTGTGTGGAATGGTGTATAATGTGAATGCATGATAGATATATGCTATGTATATGATAAATGCAATGAATATGTTTGTGAGCATAGTATGCATTTTTGTGTCGATTGATCCCTCGGAGGATTTGCAGAACCTCGTATGATACGATGGTTATATTTGATTCCTTGGAGAATCGGTTGCATTGTGTGATTCCTCGGAGAATCGGTCATAACATGTAATCCCGTGGAGGATTGGTTAGAGTATTTGATTCCGTGGAGAATCTGCTGAGTACTTGATCCCGTGGAGGATCTGCTGAATATTCGATTCCGTGGAGAATCTGATGAATATTTGATTCCGTGGAGAATCTGCTGAGTACTTGATCCCGTGGAGGATCTGCTGAATACTCGATTCCTTAGGGAATTTGTTGAATGAGTCGGTACCGCATTTGCATCTGCATAGGGTCGTGTGTCGGTCTCTATGAGTTGCATGAGTCATCTGTGTATGATGCATTGGTTGTGTGAATATAACTGTGTATGTTATATGTGATTGTTTGGAGGAAATATAGTGAATGTTCATGTGTATGTGTAGAGACATGATTATTTGTATATGCTTAATGTGGTGAGAACATAATTTGAGTATAACTTGTACCAATATGAGTATATGTATATATACAATTTTATGCATTAACTGTTATGATGTTGTTTCTCACCCTTCTGCTGTTTTCTAATGCTCTATGAGGCATTGCAGAGTAGGAAGCTGGAGGTTCTTTTTGTGAAGCGATGTCTTCACTCTTTTTGGTCAATGGCTCTGATATGTAACATCTGGGTAGTTAGGAAGTCTTTGACTCTTTTGGAGTTACATTTGTTTGGATTCTTTTGTGATACATATGTGTATGTATCTGTTGTGGATACGTTGTAAATCATGAATTAACTGATGGTTGCATATACTTTTATGCATGAGATCGATTCAATATTTGGATGTTTCCGCTTTATTCTAAATATTGAGATGTGGGTTACCCGTTGTTGCATATCTATTTTGAGCAGGTATCGTATGTGTGTAATTTCATGATAATGTGATGCGCCTCTTTTATACCATGTTTTAATCAAACTCTGATGAAATAAATTTTCTATGTGCCTAATTGATTTATCTAATTTATTTGGGGTATAGAAAGGGGGTGTTACACTAGCGAGCAACCTTCCCCTCCTTTCCAGTAGGTAGGTGAACTACGTTGACTCTGATTTCTCGTTCCAGACGGGAATACGTAGGCATAAAGTGCGATACTTTGCCGAGTCATTTTATTTTTCTTTTAACCCCTGACCTGTAGAGTAGATAGAATAACAATCCATACCCGAAAACAAGCGTGGATCCCGTCGAATACGACGGACGTGAGGGGTGCTAATACCTTCCCCTTGCGTAACCGACTCCCGAATCCAGGATTTGGTTACGATGACCATTCCTTTCCCCGTTTTGCGGTAGGTTTACCTCGAGCGTTTCCTTTCCCTCCTTTGGGATAAATAACGCACGGTGGCGACTCTTCTGTTCAGCCGGCGTCGATTTTCGCAGTAGCGACAGTTATCTTACTTTTTCCTTCCTCTTTCACTTTGATTAGCTTCTTGGTTGTTAGCCTCTTTGGTGGAATTTTCACGGCTAAAGTAAAACAGGAAGAATTATTACAATTAAAAGAGAATGGGTAATGGAAAATGTTTAGTCGAAATCTTCCCTATTCCAAACCTTCATATATTTCGGACTTAATGTGAACATCTTCGATCCCAATATGAAGATGAACTTTGAAACTGTCTAATGTATGCATAGTTGCAACCACCCGTTGAGCACGCTTTTGTGATTCTTGTCGAAGGATTCTTATAAAATACCCACAAACAAACCAATCTGGGAATGGAAGGCTAAAATCCATCCCAAAGTCAGCACTGGGTAGTCGAGGGAATTTAGGAGGATACATGTTAAAAGTCGTTTTGTGTCGTTTCTTGGGAGGAACGTACAAATGGATTTTTAGGTTCTCTATTTTCTTTTTAAAAAAATCTTTTAAAATAACAGCTGTGTCACGAACGGTTCGACCAATATCATCAAGCCTATAAGCACTTTCAAATTTTTTCTGGAATGCTTGGATTTCCTTGATGTGTATCGAAATACCTTTCTTGACCTTTTCCTGCACATAGAGGAAAGCCTTGTTAATATGTTGATTAAAAGTAGCCACGTCAAAAAACTCTTCAGCATAATAGGTTTTCTATCACTCATCGAATTGTTGGGTACAGAGGAAGCTCGCTTCGAAAGAAACATGCAGAAGTTGTGTTCGACCAGCATATCGAGCGATTTATTTGATAGTTGCAGCTTTAGTATGGGATGAATTGTAAAGGAGGAGGAGGCTTTTCTTCTCATATAGAGGTTTAGGCAGAACTTGAACTAAGCCAAATTATCGAGCCACAAGATTAGGCTAATAAGTGATCAGGGTTACCAGACTCTTCGAAAGATTGAACCTAAGGGTTAAAATCCTAGGAGTCAGGAAAGCTTCCCAGATTGCAATAGACTCCACTTCTTGGGCTTTCATCGGAGCTGGGAAAGGCCTGGTAAACCATTCAGGACCATATTTTCTTGTAGCAAAAGGGGCCATGTTGGGAGAGAAGTCATAGTGTTTAGAAAACATCATGATGTACCTAGTAAAGGTCTGTTGAATAGCCCGACCATCACCGCTAGGAGTTAATTTGGCCAAACGTGGTCCTTCGGCTCTCCTGTTCTTCACTTCTTTAGCATCTTCATTGATCGGGTTTTTGTAAGGAAGGCAAGCTTTGAATGAAGCGTTCAACCACAATTGCAGAAGCCAGAAAGGCCTACAGAGGGACATCATTCCATAAGGAAGATGGAGAGTGTAGTTGGTGCTATCCCAAAAATACAAAGAAGAGAGAAGCATGTTCTAACAATAGTCAAGACCTACTTTCAACATCATGATTAAATAAAAAATGTCCATGTCTTTCTAGGTTTGGGACTTTGTTTTCTCTAATTTTTCTAGCCATTCTAAATAATCAAAAGGATCCTTAAAGGAGTTTGCCCGAAATACCCTAAAGTTATTCATGTATCTAAGGTCAATAGCCTCTTCAATCGGAGGATTGCCCTGGTTAGCGAGATTGGGGTCCTCATTCCTAGCCTTAGGTTTTTTAGCATGACCCATGGGTTTGTACTTATGGTAGGTTAGGAAGAAATCTTTAAGTTTTCTAGAATCAATGTTAACATCATATAAAGGACCAAATAAGGCCAATGGCTTACCAGCAACAATAGGGTGAAAAAGAACCTGGGAATCGTACATTCTTCTTTTCTCTTAAGCAGGTGGTTCGAGTAGGTATTGTTGATTTCCCACCATAGTTGGACCATTGATCGTGTCAAAAGGAGGAAGCTGGGAAATCTTCTTAGGAACCTTCACAGGTTTAGTAGATTCCTTGGTGGCTTTAGTGACATCTTTGGTGGAACAGGTTGAGGAAGGCATTATTGAAATAGAACTAAACTAGGTTCTTTAGAGGAGAAGAAGATTGTGAAGTTAGGGGTTCAGAAAATGTAAAGAAGGGAAAGAAATGAGAAAAAGAGTATTTATAAGGATGGAAGTAGAAACAGTTCTGAAGCAGCATTTATGGTTAAAATTGGAGTGGGACACATGTTCTACCCAATATCCTTGACGAAATAGTGGCAGTTAATGCCTAGCCCCATGATCTCCTAGGGTCTAGGATACATGATGATGACAAAGATTCTCATGTGGGGTTGAGAGAACGTTTTAGAAAAGGTAATCATGACCATGAAGTTGAATCATCCGAACGAGCATTTTTCAGTGAGTCTCCCAATTCTGAAGGGTCAGAATTTTGAGAATTGGTGCAAGAAGATAAAGGTGGTTTTTTGTTATCAAGATCTTTGGGATATTGTGAAGGAAGGAGTAGCACCGCTTGCAAAAAAATGTGATGGATCAAGAAAAGATTGTTGTTAGCTCCTAAATTTGACTCCTAGTTTTAATTAATGGAAACAATAAAGGGAGTTGCATGAGGTGGCGAGAGGTATCAACAAAGTTGTGAAACTTGCTTGTTTTGGTCGAAGCTGCCTTTTTGTGTAAGGAAGATATGGTGATTAAGATTTGAAGAAAAGTATTCTAAAGTCTTAGAATTTGGTTCGACAGAAGATGGTGATGTTGTTTCGACATGTAATTTGAATTCAAATAAAGGAGGGAACTTTTGTTCTAATCCAGATTTTTGAAGGAGACACGTGGACCTTTTTCAAGGAAATGAGACATGCCGAGCGCCACTTGTCATATGTTTATAGGAATACCGTTAGGGTCGGTTATTTTTTATCTAGCGTTCATATCAGGGTGTGTTCAAAGTTGTACAAAATTTCTAAAATTACTTAAAGTTTCCGTGTGTAGAGAAAAGAGTTTGTCGAGAAAATGTACGTTTGACAAACACCATACTTTTTACACTTTAATGCAAATTTCATTTTTTTTACCACAAAGTTTATCTTTTTATTGCTAAAGTTATTTTTCAATGTATTTAACTGCTTTTGATTAAGTTTCTGAAATTTACTTCCTTTAAATTTCGAAGTTGATAATTGTTAGAGTGTGAGTATTGTCGAAATATTCACCATTTTCCAAACTTTAGTTTAAGATTTACTATCACATGTCTTAGGATTTGTATGGTCGATCCTGTACATAACCCAATTCTTTTTTTGGAAAGACCCAGTTGTTTACTAATTTTCACAATAAACAACTGCATACAAAGAATTGAAGAAGAAAGATTATAAAGCTCTCTTCATAATTCATCAATGTGTTGATCCATAAAACTTTGAAAAGTTTAGTGATGTAGAATCAGTGAAAGAAGCATGGGAAATCTTGGAGAAATTGTTTGGAAGCGTAGAGAAGGTGAAAGAGGTGAGGTTACAAACTCACAAAAGAACGTATGAATTGCTTTAGATGGAAGAAAGAGAGAGCATAACTGATTTCTTCACTAGGGTTACTAAATTGGTGAATAAAATCAAGGCATGTGGAGAAGTGTTAACATCAAGATCAGTTGTTGCAAAGATCTTTAGGTCATTGGCTCCAAAGTTTGACCACGTGGCAGTAGCCATAGAAGAGTCGAAAGATTTGTCAGCATTGACAAAGGAAAAGCTTCCAGGGATGCTTGAGTCTCATTAACCAAGGATGGCTGAAAGAGCTGCAAGAAAGTCGAAGAGTGATATGCCTTTGCAAGCGCAGTCAAAAAAAGAAAATAAAGGCAAAGGAAGTTGGAATGGCAACAAAGGCAAAGGAGGCTACAACGATTCGACTGGTCGAAATCAGCTGGAAGGAAACTGGTCGAATCAAAGAAAACCCTGGAACGAAGGAAACCAAAGAGGTGGTGCTGCAGGTAGAGGAAGAGGCAATGGTCAAAAACCTAACAAATGTCACATTCAGTGTTACAATTGTCCGAAGTGTGGTTACTACTTTAGTGATTGTCCAAAAAATAAGAAGAATCAAGAAACTGATGCAAAACTGGCAAAACATGAAAAAGAAGAGATGTTGTTGATGGTCACAACAAGAGATGAGGAAAGATTCCAAGACCAATGGTACTTGGACTCGGGATGCTCATTACACATGACTAGTAGGAAAGACTGGTTTGTCACATTAAGCCCTCAAAGAATATGGTGAAATTTGAAAATGACAATACTCTAGCAGCTGAAGGTATTGGTGATGTTCTGATTATGAGGAAAGATGGTAAGAGGTCAGTAATTTCCAATGTGTTGTACATACCAGACATGAAGAGCAATTTGCTCAGTATAGTCAGTTGGTCGAAAAGAACTATAAGGTGTCGATCAAAGACAAGATGATGAAAGTTCTCAACTCAGGAGGAAGGTTAATCTTGAAGGCTCCTGTGTCTCAAAATAGAACCTTCAAGATTGAGCCTAATGTGATGGAGCATAAGTTTCTTGCAACTACAGCCAGTAGATATGAATGGAGATGGAATTATCGAGTTAGCCATCTCAACTTTAATGACATCACATATTTGAAGAAAAGAAATATGGTTTCGGGATTACCAGAAATCGATATTCTGAGTGAAGTGTGTGAAGAATGTGTTCAGGCGAAACAACACAAAAATAGCTTCAGCAAGGATGGAGGAAGCAAGTTGAAGGCAATTCTTGAAATCATATACTCTGATGTATGTGGTTCTATCCAGGTGGACGCGATTAGAGGTTACAGATACTTTGTCACATTCGTAGATGATTTTAGTCGAAAACTGTGAACTTACCTGATCAAGAAGAAAAGTGAAGTGATTGAGGTATTTTCCAAATTTAAATCCATGGTCGAAAGACAAAGTGGTCGTTAGCTAAAGATTCTGAGGACTGATGGTGGTGGAGAGTATGTGTCAAAAGATTTTAATGCATTATATGAGAAAGAAGGGATTGTTAATGAGGTGGTGTCACCCTACACTCCACAACAGAATGGAATTGCAGAAAGAAAGAATAGAACCATCATGAATATGGTAAAAAGTATGTTGAAATGAAAGCATATACCCAAAGAATTATGGTGAGAAGTTGTATCGACTGCAACATACATCCTGAATAGATGTTCGACAAAGAAGCTATAAGGAATCACGCAAGAAGAATGTTGGTATGGTGTCAAGCCTAGCCTAGGTCATTTGAAGGTGTTTGGATCTATAACACATAGACATGTGCCAGATTAGTTGAGAAGAAAACTTCATGACAAGTCGAGTCAAATGATCTTGATAGGATATTATTCGACTAGAGGATACAAGTTGTTCGACCTAGTGAACATGCAAGTAGTGATCAACAGGAACGTGATCATATATGAGCTTAAGGAATGGGATTTGACTGAGAATGTTAAGAAGGATTCAGTGAGAATCTTATGTGAAGAACTAGCTAGTGAAGTCGAAAGAGAATTTCGACAAGAAGAAGTCAGAGGTGAAGCAGGCCCAAGCAAACCTCGACGAACAAGACACTTCCCTGCAAGGAGTTTGAAGATTTCAAACATGATCTAAGTAAGGAGTTTGAAATGTCAGACTTGGGAAATCTCTAATATTTCCTTGGCATCGAATTCTACAAAAGTGGTAGAGGTTTGATGATGCATCAAAGAAGATATGCACGCGAAATACTCAAAAGATTTGAGATGCAAGATTGCAATCCAACTTCGACTTCAGCTAAACCCAGATTGCAACTATCTAAAGATTCAAATGAAGATGATGTCGACCCAACCTAATATATAAGACTTATTGGGTCATTAAGATACCTTCGTCACACAAGGCATGACTTAGCATACAATGTAGGTATGGTGAGTAGATTCATGCAGAAGTCAAAAGTATCACACCTAGCAGCGACGAAGAGGATACTAAGATATCTAAAAGGAACTCTCGAATACGGAATTTTGTTTCCTGCAACTGATGAAGGAAAATAATGCAAGTTAGTGGGATACACCGACTCAAGTTGGTGTAGTGATGCTGAGGATAAAAAATCCACAGCTGGCTATGTGTTTATGGTAGGTGATGCACCAGTTGCTTGAAGTTTGTGAAAAGAGCCAGTAGTGGCATTATCGTTGTACGAAGTAGAAGACATAACTACTTCTCTCTGTATGTGTCAAGCAACATGGATGATGAACCTGGTCGAAGAGATTACAGCGAAAAGTCATGGAGCAATTACCATGAAGATCGACAGCATGTCAACTATCAACCTGGTAACAATCTAATAGCATATGGGCGAAGCAAGCACATCAAAATGAGGCTTCACTATCTTTGAGAGTAGGTAGCAGAAGAGAAGATGAACATGGAACACTGCAAGACTGAGAATCAGATTGCAGATATCATGACGAAAGGGGTGCAAGTCGAAGTGTTCAAGAAGCTAAGGTCTATGATGAATACAAATAGCTTAGACACAACGAATTATGTGGTGTGTTGAAATGTAATTCCTTGTGTCGAAGCAGTGTAGCTCGACAAAAAAAAGGATTAGTCGAAATTAGCCTAATGTGTGTGTATCGAGTTATTTAGATGTCGAACTGTCAAAGCAGGTTACTTGGCACAGAATTTCGACTTAGACCAAAATAGTAATTTTTGGCTTCTTAATTATAAATAGAGAAAGTAACCCTTATTCTTGTCATAACTAGTTTTCACAGAAGTTTGCAGTTGCAATGTGAATAAGAGATTTTTCACAGTTTGTAGGCAGAGAGAAACTCTGTAGAAAATCACCATCTTTCTTGCAATCAATGTGTGATTGTTTCACTCAAGTCAAGAGTGAAAACACGGGTTTTGATCAGGTTGTTTGAATCTTGTTCATCAAGATTGATTAGAAATTCTCAAAAAGATTTTGGGTTAATTCCAACAATATACACATGTCAAAAACTTAAAAACAAAAACAAAGTTTGAATATCTATCTTGAAATAGTTTTACACCATTATCTAATAGGAATTTACTATTCAACTATGTCATATTAGTATTTTAAAATTAAAAGTGTAATTTAGCGGAATACATATCCCTCATTACTTGCCAATATAAAAATATTTTATATTAATAGTTCATTTTTTAAACAAATAAAAAATTACATAAATACACGTGTTGGGACTGATATACTTGATATCTATTGAAAACTAATGTTATTTATTTTATTACGTTTTGCTACCCCTGAATTTTATCAATTTTTTAAAATAAGTAATAAAATATACAACAATGAGAGAAAAATTATAAAATACTTGCTACAAAGATAAAGATATTTTTAATTAAATAAGATAAAAATGTAAAATAATTTTTAAAAGATATATGTTAATTCAGTTTTAAGAGAACAAATTAAAAAATAATATCAAATAAATTTGTAGTCTTATAAATATATTAAGTTTCGTTTTTAGTTTTAAATATTTTCTTCAAATAATGATTTTCGTAAATTTTTTCTCTTTACACTAATTATTCATCTAACTAACGTTCATTTATTGACAATAAATGACGTAGCATGCCATGTGACATGATAGTGTGACAATAATGCTAATGTGACATGTCAATTTTAAATATTTTATATCAATAATTAAATAAATTAGACAACATATTCGCCACTAAAATCATCGTAAAATATGAAAATCATAAGATAAAAATACTTGCTACAAAGATAAAGATATTTTTAATTAAATAAGATAAAAATGTACAGCAGAATCTCATAATTCGCCACTAAAATCATCGTAAAATATGAAAATTTATAAGACAAACCAAAATCCATCCTTAAAACCTCTCAAAAGATGATGATTAATGCCAAAAACCTAGAATTTGTCACTAAAATGTAAAATTGGTCATTAAAATCAACACGTGTCATTTAAAACCAAAAAAATTCAATTAAATAATAAATTTTGTAACTTTCCATCTTGCAAACAATTATATTCAACATTATTACATTTATTTTTTAATTTAATAAAATTCAAAATTTAATTTAGATAAATCACAATTACACTAACCATTAATATATAGTACTTTATTAAATAAAATTAATTATAATTTAAAAATTATAAATATAAAAGGATAAAAAAATTGTCCACACAATGTCAATATCTCAGCCTCATTTTCGTGCCAGATAATATGTCACCTCATCCTAAGTCAATAAACGTTTGTAAAGCAGACCACAGATAAAAAAATTTCAAGTACCAAAAAAATAATTTAGAGATTAAAAGTAAATATTGATATATTTAAGGGATCACAAACTTTTAATCCTACAAAATTTAATATATTTTCTTATAAAACAAAATGTATATTTAATTTTTTTAAATTTAAAAAATTGTATTTTCTAACACAAATTTAATTATTTTTATATTCTTTAACATACACTTAAGGTACAAATTAACAAAACTCTCATTTTAATATATAAAGACATTTAGAGAATAATTAAAATTTTGAGTATCTTCAATTTTAGGTATTTAATCATTATGATTTTATGAAATACTCTTTGCTTAACCATAATGATACACATTTAATCATTTATATTATGGTATATAATACTATTCCCGTTAATTAAAATTCTTGAATCTCTGTACACATGTCCAAAATTTAAAAACAAAAACAAAGTGTGAATATCTACCTTGATGGATCTATTTGTTTAAAATAATTATAAAGTTATGATATTTATCTAGCGATATGATGTGATTAAAATAGTGCTAGAATTCTCATGACAAACAAAAATATCAGAGTTTTTGCAGTAAAGTACTATTAATCTAATCATCTAAAAACTCTTTTTAACAAAATAAATATTCTCAAATCTAATCTATAAAGGTATCTTACATAGTACAAAAGATTTAAAAATAGTGTTCAAGTATCAGACAAAAATTAAAAAAAGTAACAAAACTTTTGTTGGATTTGGAAAACTCATGTGATCAAGTGTGAAAGTGTTTTTGTTGTTATACAAACCTGTGAGGAATAAAGACAAAGGTTTTTGAACATTGGGAAGGAGGCATGTCTTTGTCCAAAGCTGGCATGGTTCAGTGAATGGAATAACTAGAAAGTGAATTCATGCAAAACGTGATTAGATTCTACAAAACGAGGATTTTGTGTTTCAATTGTTTTCTTCGATGGGAACCTTTAACGTATTTTGTGTTTCAATTTATCAATGATGATAGAGTGAAAAATGGTTTGTTTCAAATCTTGGTAATTACTGAATTAATTTGAAATAGAATCAGTGAATTTTTGTAGTGATGGTAAAAACTATGAGATAAAGAATTTAAATACAAATAATAATTGAAAGGAAAAAATAAGAAGATAAATACACAAATGGTTCAACTAATGTGACATATGTTCACCTAGAGAACGTCATTTACCATGTTTCCAAGATTAATCTGAGAAATCATGTTTCAATACACTCACCATGTAGAGATCAATATAATTAACAGTAGTTTCGAACATCATTTCTGATTAAATAATTCCAATTAGAGTATACATGTATATTTAACCACTTAAATATTAGAATTAATTATCAACTAAATTGTGTTAACCTTTTAAGTGAATATTTAAAATCGGCTCGGCCATAGAACTGACAAGGTTATGAGGTTAAGGTATTTGCATTCGAACTAGAAAATTATTGGTTAAATCATATAACTGATTTGTTGTGATATAATCTAAGTTGTAGTCCAAGCCCAAATTAGTTAGAATTAGAGTTTGTTATATTAGTTACTTAATATACAAGTAACATTGTTGTATATATACACCTAATTGTAACTCAGTTTTAATGGTTTTTCATAATAACAGTTCATCAATTACTTCTCTCTCTCTCTCTCTCTCTCTCTCTCTCTCTCTCTCTCTCTCTCTCTCTCTCTCTCTCTCTCTCTCTCTCTCTCTCTCACACACACACACACACACACACACACACACATACATTCATTCTCTTACTAAAAGTGTCTCACACACTAACAAATTGGTATCCAGAGCTTTCAGTCTGTGTTTGAAAATGTTTGTCGAAAACCAGAGTGAAAAGAAGATCAAAGTTCTGCAACAGATGGAGGTGGCGAATACACGTCCAAGATGTTTGAAAAGTTTTGTGCAGAACATGGTGTCAACCATGTGGTAACGTCTCCTTACATGACTCAACATAATGGAATAGCAGAAAGAAGAAACAAGACCATATTGGATATGACGAGATGCATGTTGAAGTAGAAGAATTTGCCTGAATCTGTACGGGGTGAAGCTGTCACCACTGCTACTTATATTCTGAATAGGTTCCCTACCAAAAAGTTGAAGAACAAGATTCCTGAAGAAGTATGGAGTAACAAACGATCATCAGTGAGTCATCTAAAGGTGTCTGGCTCTATTTTCTACAAGCATATTTCTGGTGCTATGAGAAGGAAGCTTGATGATAAGAGTGAACCTATGATTCTGGTAGGATATCCTAAGATTTGAGAAAACAAAATATTCACTCCAAGGAACAATAAGATTGTAATGAGTCTATACATTGTTATTGATGAGAACTCTGTTTGGGATTGGAATTCAGGTGATGCATCTAGCAAGCCATTAATAAGCTATGGCGTTGATGAAGAAAATTGTGAGCAGGAAAAAATTCTGGTTAATCACACTCCAGCAACAGTCGAAGTCGAAGATGATAATAGAGTCAAGTCAAAGCAAATAACTGAGCGGGTGTGTCTAGCATAAGTCAAAGATCTCAAAGATCCATAGTACTCTCAGCAAGGCTTTAAAACTGTGAAGTGGTTGGTGATGATGAAGTCATGCCAGATGGAGATTTGGTTCATTTTACTTTACTTGCAGGTGTTAGACCAATCAACTATATTAAGGCCTTCAAAGATAAACAATGGAAGGAAGCTATGATCAAAGGGTTTTGAGCGATCTAAAGAAACAATACATGAGAGTTGTTTAAATTGCCAGCACACACAAAAGCTATTAAAGTGAAGTGGGTGTTCGAACTAAAGCATAAGCTTGATGGGTTGATCGCAAGACACAAGGAAATATTAGTAGCTCGAGGATTTCTTCAGATAGCAGGACTCGACTATTTTGAAGTATATGCGCCAGTAGCAAGATTAGATATTGTTCGATTGGTGGTAGCCTTGACATGTAAACAAGATTGGTCGACATTTCACTTATATGTGAAATCATGATTTTTAAATGGTCCCCTAGATGAAGTCGTGTATGTCTCACAACCTCCTGGGTTTGTGATACAGGAGGAATCGAGGAAATTATTTAAGTTGCACAAAGCCCTATATGGTCTCAAGTAGGCACCTAGGGCATGGAACACGAAGATTGACTCATATTTGGCCGAATTGGGGTTCATCAAATGCAAGTCTAAGTATGGTGTCTATGTTCAGGTTATGGCACAAGATATAACAATCATTTGGTTATATGTTGATGACTTGCTAGTAATTGGAAATAGCATGGAGAACTTATCGAAGTTCAAAGAGCTAATGAAAAAGGAATTTGAAATGTCGGATCTGAGAAAATTGTCTTATTTCCTAGGCATGGAATTTCAAATGTTGAAGCAAGGTATGGTGCTACATCCAAGAAAGTATGTCAAAGAAATACTCTAGATATTCAGGATAGAAGACTTGAATCCTGCGTCCTCATGCATTGAATCAAATCTGAAACTAGAGAAACATGGAGAGAAGGACAAGGTCGACGCTACTTTGTTCAAACAAATTGTAGGGTCTACAAGGTATGTTTGTAATTGCATACCTAATATAGGTTTCTCAATCGGATTAGTGAGAAGATACATGGATGAACCAAAGATGTCACACGTGAAGGCTACAAGAAGAATCCTAATATACTTAAAATGATCAATGAATTGTGGAATCATGTTTCAACGAGATTCTGAAAGCAAAGAAGTTGTGATTAATTGTTATTCAGATGTTGATTGGTGTGGAGACAAGGAAGATCGAATAAGTACAACTGGTTACTTCTTTCAAGTATTTGGTTCCCCGATCTCACGGTGCTCGAGAAAATAACCTGTGGTGGAATTATCATCATGTGAGGATGAATATACAACCGGATCCTATACTTCTTGTCAAGCAACTAGGATTAGATATGTGCTGGAAGAGATGAAGGTCGAAGTGAAGAAATATCTAGTGCTTCCGATCAACGACAATTCAGCCATTAATCTTGCAAAGAATCAAGTTTTTCATGAAAGAAGTAAGCACATTGAGGCTAGGTTTCATTTTCTAAGAGAGAAGGTAAACCAGGGTGAACTTGAAGTGAGGTATTGCTAGAGTGAAGCATAGTTGGATGACATTTTCACCAAAGGACTGAAGATCGATAGATTCATAACTTTAAGAAAGAAATTAAGAATAGTTCAGATCGATTATGATTAGTTTGTGTTTGACAACTTGGATTATAAGGGGGTATATTATGATATAATCTAATTTGTAGCCCAAACCCAAGTTAGTTAGGGTTAGAGTTTGTTATGTTAGTTAAAGTATACAAGCAACATAGTTGTATATATACACGTAATTGTAATTAAGTTTTAACAGTTTTTCATAATAACAATTCATCTATTACATTTTATTCTCTCTCTCATTCTATCTCTGAGTGCCTAACGCACTAAATTAAGATAAAATTGGATGAGTAGACCATATAAGTTAGTACCAATAATAAAAATTGTATTTTTTTTGTGATAAAATAAATAAATAATTATAAATATTAAATTGGATTGAAATTTATTATTTTATTAACTTGGTCAAGTTGCTTTTTTAATTTTATTTTATTTTTCAAAAAATATATTTAGTTTATTTTAAAATAATAATTATTAAATATAGTCATTTTAAGTTAAACAAAATAAAAAGAACAAAAACTAACCCTTTGAGTAAATAGTCTCGTTTTTTCATTTTGTATTTTGGCCGATTTACGCTGATTTGCACATGTTTAATTAGATTACACGTTTAATTAGATTTTCAATCCAATAATTAGTTCAAACTGATTATTCATTTGATTCATGATAAGTGTGAGTCGATTTGTAAAAATAAGGCTTTGAATCTGTAATATAAGAAGTTTAGTTGTTCTGGTAATCACCAAACTAACCTTCTTCTTAATTCTGCCACCTCACTATTTTAGGGGAAAATTATGTCTAAAACCAACTATTTCCAACCGAGTTTTCCTCTAATTGCAACATAACTACACCATTACCATTTTATATGCCACTTTAGTGTCATTTACTTGATGAACAGTTACCAACCGAACCAGATTTCTGTTTTTGAATATTGTTTGTAATTGGAATAGCAGTCAAGGCTACTTTTTCTCAGACCACACATGGGTGAGCTTTGTCATTTCCAATGCACATAATTCTTTGGTAGCAGTTCTATAGATTTCAACTCTCAGCTTCAACTCCCCTTCATTTTTTCCATGAAACATTAAAGTGGTTTCAAGAAACTCTACATTATTCAACCTTCCAGCAACAATACAACTGTAAATCTTTTGAAGCAGAACATAACAATAATATTGTTTCAAGTTTCCTCTTTCCTCTTTTCTCCTTCTCTATTTGTTTCCTCTTTTCTCCATTTAACCTAAATTCGTTTCGATTTTTTTGAACCATTGTTGTTGTTTTTCTGCAGAAATGAATTTAAGCAATTGGAGAAGATTAAGGATTCGAGTATTTAGAGCAGGCAATTGGAAGAGTATTCCATATCTGTTCTATTCTTCTGCATTTTTTCATGTCAGTATGAAGCATATTCTATTGGAGTTCATATCTTGAGCATGTAAGCATGAAACTCTATACTTTTAAAATAATTACAGATATGTTGCTTCCTTTGAATCTATCACTCAGTTTGAAGTTTTTGTTGCTTTATTTCAGAATTGCAAATGCACGCCATCTGTTTGATAAAATGTTTTAGAGGATCACATTAAAAAAACTTTTTTTTTTCAGGTTTCAACTCAAAGAAAGCAGGGTTATGTCATTTTTGAAGGGATACTGGTTTCTGAGTCTTCGACGGGTATGTGATGCTCTTTGTACATCTCTTATGATTTAAAGTTCAAAAAACATTTCTTGATGAAGTTACTATTTTGCAGTATGCTTGTAATTTATTCTCACATGATACACCTATTCTTTCAAATGGATATACTGAAGAAGAAATGAAGTTGGTTAAGGAAACAAGAAAGATTTGGGTAGATTGTGTTATTTATTTGCATTTTTTATTTATTATGTTATGAAATTCTCTAACCTGACCTACTTCACTATACTATTTTTCACAGTAACAGTGACGTTAAAATAACAGCTACATGTATACGACTTCCTGTCATGCGGACTCATGTTGTGGTGTAAACTCTGTTGTGTGTTGTAAGGACAAATGTCACTGTTGTCGACAAGATTATCCTGTTTGCGACACTATAAAGAGTCAATGCCTTAAGGTTTGTATGAATTATCTCATTTCTAAACCTATCATAAGTAAATTTCATATTTAACAAACTAGTTTATAGATTTGTCAATGTTGTAAATAGCGGCTACGGCGCTATAACATAATTTCATTATTCGCGAGTTTGAAATCAACACTACAATTCTAAATTGATTATCATGTTAATGGCTGTAGTTTTCATTTATAATTGTTGATTTCAGTCTTTAACTTGCAGAGAGTTGCAAATGGAACGATAACAACGACATCTGATAAAGAAGATAATGATTATCTGTAGTTTTTCTACAATAATGATTATCTGGAGCTTCTGGGTCTACTGTAAACTCCTCAAGACGGGCTACACTTTGGTCATCTAACGGCATACAACAAAAGAATTATGTAAGAGAAAAAATTTAAATACTTAGTAGCACTCACAACAACACTTATAATATCATATTTATAGTAAACTCATAAAATTAATATCATATCATCACAACTATAACAGTAAAAAAATGTATCAATAAAAGTATATAGGCTTAATTGCAACTATGGTCCCCCAATTTTGCATTTTTTTGGATTTTGATCCCTCCATTTTAAAAACCACAATTTTAGTCCCTTTTTTAAGTTTTGAGTTTGATTTTAGTCCCCTCTCTAATTTGAGACATTTTTTTAATAATGTGGTGTAACACCCCGTTCCCCAAAATAAAATAAAAAAATAAAATAAACACATATCAGAGTTTTCCCTTTGAAACGGGATGTCACATTTCACCAAAATTTCACCAAACATTTCTTAAATGATTTTCCAATAAAATTGCAGCGGAAAAAGAAGTCTGTCATAAACACATAATATGTATATATACGTCATCAACATCATCATATGTACAACAAGTCGGCCATCTGCCCAAAATGTACAAAACATCATCATCATATTCAACACAACAAGATACGCCACAGGGACACACAAAATTATCAATAAACATGAAAACTCCCAAAAGCCCCGGTGTTACGTATCAGAGCAATACCTACGACAATGCCACAATCCAAGCTAGCTAAACACCTGGATTGTCTGTACTTCTGAAGAAGCACAAACCACAACAACAACAAAGGGGTGAGAATTCATGATCAAATATTAACGGTATAAATGTACATGATATAAAGGCAGAAACATATAAAACGTCATTTCATATATAACACATTCGGACCTACTGTTCCACCATCAACAATCACTACACACAACAATGCAACACATGCAACTCAACACAATGATATGCGGTACCGACTCAACATCACTGGTTCGTCACCATCCTCAGGATAGATCGCATACGCTCCCTCTGAGAAACGATCTATCCCTACCACGCTCCCCATTTGGAGCCCCGGTAAATCACACTCAAGATAGATCGCATCCACTCCCTCTGAGCAACGATATATCCCTACCACTCCCTTCCGGAGCACCGGGAAAAATCACACTCAGGATAGATCGCATCCACTCCCTCTGAGCAACGATCTATCCCTACCACGCTCCCCATTTGGAGCACGCGAGTGAATCACATACGCTCCATCTGAGCAATGATTCACACCGTAAACATGCATATGCAAACCCCATGCACACAGCAACACTAGCACACATGGTGCACACGGTCCCCTGACCACATCTCATCATGTATCATACAAATATCACACAACACATCACACATCATGCACATCAGACATACCGGTCCGACTGACCCAATCGTCACAACAACACATAAACACGACGCATATAAAGCGTATCGATCCTACAGATCCTCTCATCACAACATATCACCACAACGCACTCAAGGCGTATCGATCCTACTGATCCACATCCCTCACACAACATACAAACACAACGCATATCAAGCGTATCGATCCTACGGATCCCACATATACCACACATAACACATACATATCTATACTTATCACATAATCCACCGATTATGTCCAATGCGATAAACGCCGGCCACACGGCCCTCATACCCCTCGACATACTCTCAACACTAAGCTATCATCACAGCACATCAGTCCGATCGCACTCAGCGTCATCAGCTGCACACAGTTCTCAAAAACTAAAACCTGCTACACTCGTTACCTGCTCGCTACGCGAGCTCCTAGCGAGTGTTCGCTACACGTTCGCCTAGCGAACCTCCTCGCGAACCACACTTCTGAGCTACTGGAAGTGCTCGCTACTACCTCGCTCAGCGACCTTGCTAGCGAGTACAGAAAAACAGCCACTATCAAGGCTCGCTACGCGAGCTGCTCGCATATGCTCGCCAGGCATTCTCCTAGCGATGGGCTAGCGAATGTCTGCGATTCTGGAAAAATAAAATTGCTGCTCAGAAATCAGCAGCTCTCCCACTCTCCAATTTCCATCGAGACAACATTAAAATCATCGGCTTAAGGTTCTACAACATAGCCCCAACATCCAAACTCAATTTTACTCGATAAACCTCATTATCTACTCAATTATCCAACTTCCGACAATAAACCTCGAACTACCCGGAACCCCAATTTCACTCAATCCAATACTCCACAGCACATGCAAATGAATTCTAACACTATAATCACAAACATATCAGAATTAACAACATGCAACAACATCAGATCATCATCAATCATGGGAACTAGGGAATTTCCCCTTTCTACCAATTACTCATGCAAATACCATTTAACCGATCAATTCCCCCCCCCCCCTTACCTCGATTGTAGTTTGATGATGATGAACCTTCACAAATTCACACGAAAATCTCACGACTCAGCTTCTTCTCTTGATCTTGCTTGCTCTTCCCAAAACGTGCTTTCTCCTCTTTCTCGTGTTCTTCTCTTCTTCTATTTCCACCAATGCCAACTTTACCCTCCATCCCAAAAATATACAACTCTTATTTATTTCATTCCAAATAATTTCCAATAATAATCTTCACATTTTTCTTAATTCCATAAATAATAATCTTATCCCTTTTAATTTCCAAAAATCCAATAATTATATTTTACTCATATATATTAATATTAGTAATAATAATAATAATTAATAGCAATATTAACATTACTATTGATTATTACATTTTATCACTATATATTAATATTATGATTTCTTTTGATCCTCCAATAATCCCACACAACCATATCCGTGAATAAAATAACACCGAAAATAAAAATAATTAAAATGGGCATTACATGTGGCGCTATCCAAGATGACATGGCAATGCCAAGTCATTTTAAAATTAATTTGAGACTTTAATTATTGATTAGGATAATTAATTTATTAATATTATTTTCATTAATAAATAAATAAATTATTAATTAATTAATCAAAATTTTAAATGAAACACTTTGGGCCTAACCTTTTTGTTCCATGTCTTTGGTCCATCTTTTTAACACACAATTGATTTGTTGTGTTTGTGTAAGATATATAAACACTAACAACATTTGTAATGAAAACAATGTGAAACTATTATAACACCGTCTACTATTATGTTATGTTATCTATCTCATCTTTTCACCCTCTCCTTGTAGCTCTCTCTCTCTCCATAATTAATATCACTCAAACCTTCTGAGATGAATCTTGGAGCTCACCAAATATAGAACAAATCTCATGTTCAAAGATAATCTATCTGTAAGATTTTTCAAATTATATCAAAATTTGACCTATTGTTCTTATGAAATATGAGTTTTTTTGTTTAATCATTGTTATCTAGCACTGGTGTTAAAAACATTAATTATGGGTGATAGTTGAACAACTTTAGTTTAATCAGTTGTGAAACTCCAGTGCACTATCTAAATACAATTTCATGGTATGTCGGCATATCACCATTTTAAAGCTGTTGATAAGCAAGAACGGTGACCATTTGCTCCTTCATGGAAAAGTAGTCCAACTTGAAGAAATATGTTTTTGTTTTAGAAATAATGATGTAAATAGGTTAAGAACAAGATGCCAAGTGCAGTACTGATAACCACGTTCCTAGTTTTGTAAAATTGTTTTTAAATCACATTTCTTATTTGATATTTTCCAATTTCCCGTCTTCCATGGGTAGACGAAGAAAATGAAGAATGCATTGTGCTTTTGACTTGGTACCAACATGGTCGACAATTTCATTCCAATTCTCATTGTAAATCTCCATTTCTTCAAGTAGCAGCAATGTTTCTTGATCAGTCCAACTTCCCCCGTCTAGTTCATCATCTCTTGTTGAATCCACCCTTAAAAAATCTATACTTGAATGACCGATGACAAATTTTCCATCATGGAAGCAATCAGTGCAGAGTAAAATATCAACCTGTAACATGAGAATGAGAAACTGATTACATATAATGGAAGTGAGGAACTCATGATATAGATAAATAGTCTGCACTAAACAAACACAACTCTCTCTAAAACACGTACAAAAAGTACACATTTCTCACTGACCAGACCAATCACTGTTGTCGTTATAAGACAGATGCTCCATTCAGAAGTCTGAATAAGATGCAAATTCCACAACTCAAGTACTAACGAGAGAAAACATACTACTGTATGAAGGTACACAACAATGATGAAAAAAAATAAGGCAATGTAGTTCCAACTTCCAATGAAGAGTAGTTATATAATTGGTTAGGTGTTGGCTTAAATAATAGGAAGAATATAATAGAATTCATTCTGAATTGTTAATATTGGAAAAGCAAATAGTAGCTCAGTTGTAAAAAGGGGCAACCCTTTGTTTAAGCCTTGAAGGGGAAACATTTGGAAGGGAAATTCTCTTCTTTTATGTTTGTCATACAGTCTAGTACCACAAGCATTCTTACACTTTCTTATCTGTTTTCTCAACTCTTTCTCTATAATATGACATCCTGTTTTTGACCTTTTGTGCTAGATTTCCTACTTGAAAATAAATAGAACAGAGGGTGGCAGTTTTTTGGCAGAATTTTTTATGAACTTCAGAACACAGAGAGCAATTACTCTCTCTGGATTTGACATCATAGAATTTATATGGTATAGAAGGAATTCATCAATTATTGGCTAAGGGAACGAATAAACCTAACGTTAGTTTAGCCATGGGAGGATATGAACAAGCAAATGATGATTGGGAGATGGTTTGCACTTAGGAAGGATAAGAAACGTAGGAATGTGCACTACAAGAAAATTGGCAAATTGCGACGGTTCATTTTGACATATTACGACAGTTTTAACTGTCGCAATTTGTAAGTTACGACGGTTTCAACCCCGTCGCGGAAACGTGCGTCGCGAGGCCGTATTGTGACGGTTGTGAAAACTGTCGTACAAACCGTCGTTATTTTCACGACGGGTAGCTAACTGTCGTAATCTCCATATTGTGACGGTTTTCAACCGTCGTAATTATATTTACTAATTCTAAATATTATTTATTTTCACGACGGGTAGCTAACTGTCGTAATCTGCATATTGTGACGGTTTTCAACCGTCGTAATTATATTTACTAATTCTAAATATTATTTATTTTCACGACGGGTAGCTAACTGTCATAATCTCCATATTGTGACGGTTTTTAACCGTCGTAATTATATTTACTAATTCTAAATATTATTTATGCTAGTTGCGACGGTTTAAACCGTCGTAATTTTATCCATAGAATTTTTTTTATAATATTGTATTTTTATTTAAATTACTTTCATCTCATTTTTTTTATAATAGTTTTTTTAATTTAAACTATTATTGTTATATAAAGACTCACGTATATCAAATATATAAAGACTCACATATAACAAATATATAAATTTATATAACTTAAAAAACAATTGATATTTCTTTATATCACTTTTCTAAATAACTTATTATATTTTCTACTAAATATATACTTATGAATATCTAAATGATCAAATGTCATAATCTATAACTTGATATATACAATATAATCAATATAATGTACAACCTATGATGATCCAAGGTATTCTGCCCAATTTTCCACACCAAGTGATGATCCAAGATTTTCTACCGATGGCTGAAGAATTCTTTGGTATGATTTTGCCTTAGAGGATAGACATGAACATATACAAAAGCTTAAAAATTACTTTCAGTTAGCACCAATAAAGAAAATCACTTGTGGTCTTCTAGTATCATCATGAGCCCTTCATAATCAGTTTTGTAGTCTTCTAGTTGCTGCTAATCTTTTGGCTTCACCAACCCCCTTTCTAGTATCAATGTCGCCATATTTGAATATTCTCGTTCCCCAAAACTTGTGTTGTCCCTGTTTACCTATTCAAAAAGTCAAATCACAATTCGCATTTACAGGTTTCCGAATAAAGGCAAAGTCAGCGTAGAAAAGATCAATACAGTACTTTACTTTTCTAAGGAACAAACAAGCTCAAAATCTCAATTATACATATGCTCCAACAAAAGCTTATTAATAGCTCATGTATCTTTGTTCTGAGGTCCACCGAGTATCAATTGTCACCCTTGCAGACATGGGTTTATAGCTATTATCCTTATATTTCAATGAACTCAAGTAAGGCCAAAAATATAATCCAGCAGCATGTTTTTTCTGTCTCAGTGTCCAATACTAAATATGATCCAGCAGCATGTTTTTCCTAACCGCTTGAAGTCATCGGGAGTATGAGCATGTTCCTAACTAAATTTCCTAACTCTTCTTGTGCATTATAGATATAGTAGCCATCTATATATCCGACTTAATGAAATTCTAGAGGAGCTTAATTGAGATATAATTACTGTCATAAAATTGATTAAGTTTTTCAATGAACCCGTTAGGAAGATGCACTGTTATAATTGTTCAGCAGCAAGTAAAAGCTATACAATAACCACAATACAGTTAGTATGAGTATGACTTCCTTACCATCATCATTATAGAATGAAGAATGTTATACATCAATTTTTGTTAGAGCAACAACCCCAATTATAATACAAGATGTACATACACTTCTACCACAAATGCATTTGATAGCAATATCGTTCGTAATATCAAGTGATATGATGCAATCAAAAGTATAACATCAAGTTAATATAAACAATTTCAGATCTATTCAAATTTCATCAGATACGAGCTTGATAGTAAGTGTTAAAATTACCTGACAAAATGTTTAGATACAACTCCTCCACCAAGGAGTCTGGCAAAATTGAAAAAACTGAAAACCGAGTGTAAGATAGTGATATCTTCAACACCTTGAGAAGCACTTACTTGAGCCAGATTATTAATCACAGTAACACCAGTTCCAATATCGGTGAAGTAACGATCATTACCTATGTTAAAGAATACATGCTTACCTTATGTGTTCAAAGAGTATTCAATAACATAAAACTCTATGGAATTTGTGAGTTGTTCTCTGCAGCAGTTTTCACTCCATTTTTACCAACCTTGTAGATGATCCAACCTCTCTACATCATGCAAATGTAGTCCTGATCTTGAATTTTCTGCAAAAAGATAAAGCATAAATCATAAGCATACCAGCCAAACCAGTTGCAATGACAAGCTTTAAATTGCACAATACATTAAAACATTAAAGTCTCATGAAATATCGACACTGGTGAATTAAGGGAAAGTACGAAGGTGTGCTTGGGAAATACCATTGTGATTCCTAAAAAGATAAGCAAATAAATATTGGCAGCCAATAAAAATAGAACAAAAATACAAAGAAAAGATGCTACCATACAGAGCAATGGTTACAAAGCAGTGACATAAATAACTCACAAGATATACTATATAAATCATGCAAGAAAGTTACAAATAAAAATAAACTTCAAGACTTTGTAGAAGTAAAGAACCAAGTATGTTCCTGAAGTATTTGAACCAGTATGATATGAAAAATAGGACCGAACAAACATCATTTTGGATTATAAGAAAACTAAGTAAATATAATAGATTTTGTGTAGTGAAAGATGATCAAACCTTTGTGGTAGCATTGTTTTTCATTGCACCATCTTCAAGCATTTCATGCAGTGGCTCCAACACCTTTAACATCCCTTCAATATTATGTTCACCAACATAAAGACGATTGGCTTCTTCAAGTGCTTCATACCATAGCTCGTGCCAAAGAATAACAACTCTGATAAGCTCTTTTGATACAAGTTGGGCATGTAGATACAATCATCATTCGGTGAAAAAGGTAGAATCTGACAAACATAAACTTAAAATGGATAATTGTCAAACCTAATCCACAAGTATACCACTGTGCTGCCAAACTTTGTCCACAACTTCCTGAGCTGCAGCTTTACGTAAGTTGCTTATTGATTTACAGGCCATAAGCAAAGGATACATGAGAGCCTGGAGAAGAAATGAAAACCAAAAGTCTAAAATTAGTAACATAATTGACATCCAAGTCTTGTCCCTAGATCCCCTGTAATAAAATACTATATCAACCAGCAATGATGCCGATGAATGGAAACGGGCTAATTCACGTTGAAAAGGGAGGATATGATGTTGAAACAAATATATTAATAATCATTATGGTAAAACAATACCATATATAGATATACAAAATGTATATCCAGACATGTGGATCATTTATCCAGACAAGCCCAATCTAGATTATTCAACATTAACACTACCCAACAAGATGGAGCCAATAGGTTATATGCACCTATCTAATTTTTGGGAACACATAACTCTGAAAATGTAGTTTGATGAAGAGTGTGGGAAAGCTCAATAGCAGAACACAGAACTCTTATTGTGCTCCTTCTTGCACAACACAACCAGGATCCTTTGCTTTACTTTCAATCTGTTGCCAGCCATCATCTATGATGAGAAACCGCAGAGGTGTACCTCCCTCTGATAGACTGCAGTTACAAAAAACAAATTTCATTCTTTAGTTCATCTTAAAATTCACCTTTACATCATTCATATGAAATGAAGCAAACATAATATACAATTCTCTCAAAAAATTACCTTTTCAGGCCTTGTTCAACACCCTCAGAAAAGATGGTAGTCCATGGTGAAGAACCAAAATATTGCCATAACATCTGTTTTATGGCGCCGTTGTAGTGGATTATGACGGAAAAACCAAAAAACCACCACTGATATCCACCGTGGAAGATATCCGATAACATTGAAAGTGGTTAATGATTCAGAATTGAAGATATGCTTTATGAAGTCCCTAAATTACAATTCTTTAAATTTCCCTTAAAGAAGAGGCTTATAGGAATTATAGAGGTATTTGTGCAAAAAATTGTGAAATATGATTTATACTAATTACATAAAATAGACGACTGTTAGGAGAAAAAAAAAATGAAAAGTAAAATGACCAAGCAAGAAATTAGATTACACACCTGAGAGTGATCAAGATTTCTATTAATGGAAGTGAAGGATACATCCTTCTTGGACACTCTTGGTTTCCTCTCCCCAAACAAGACAGGAATTAGATCAGAAGCAGGACCCTTATGCACACCTTTACTCAACTGTATTAATGCCTCTTTCATCCTGTGATATGTCACCTGGATGAACGATAAACATTTTCTGTATAAAAGAACCCAGGAGCAAGTAATTGAGTAAAAAATGGATAAAAAAAACCAAATAACATGCTAACATGTATGTTTACAAAAACACACTAGAAAATAGTTAAGTAACTAACCAAAAGTGAGATTCAGAGCATCACAATAAGTTCCTATTTAATGCAATTCATATATTTCACAAAAACATACAGTTATAGTATATATCAAAACGTGCTGAATATCATTTTAGTAGTTAAATTATCTTATAATCAAACCACAGAACTATCCTAAACAAAAAGAAATAAGAAGTACCTAGGGAGTAAGAGCTTATCAACATACCTTATTTGCAACCTTTTCCAGCCTTAGGGAACTGTTTAAGCCATCTTCTGGTATATCATCAAAAGCAACAGTAATTGATGAATCCTGTTAGAAATTGCACCAAACAAGCAAGTTAAATTAGGGCAAGATGTCCGCAGCCAATGGCATGGGAAATAATTTTTTTTCTTTTCCCAAAGAAAACCAATCAGATACCTTTAATCTATAAACTACACCTTGCCCAAGAGCAGGAGAACCTAAATCAGCCTTGTTGAGTTTTAAAACAATAACAACATCATGAGTACCAAACTGCACATAAAAAAATAACTCAATAATTCATGAAAGTAATAAAATATTGATTTAATGCATTGAAAATGACCTTAATCCTTATCAGTGCCAGAAAACGCTTTTGTTTTATGGCATAACAAAAAGGCAAAAGAAAAGGTAAACTATGCATTGCATACAATAAAGTAGGCTTATAAAATACATTGCTAAATAAACCCTAGGGAAATTGGTCAACTCAACCAGTAATAGAAGACAGATAAAAGAAAATCACCCTTTTACCTTGTGTGCAGGAAGAACATCTGCTTTTGTGGATTGGAGCTCAATAAGAGACTTTCCCATAAGCCCTGTCTATTTTCAGAGTAAACAACAAAAAGAGAGGCGCAATATAAGAATACAACATGAATTAAAGCTCCACTTACTAACGAGAGCACAAAAGAACATTTGATAACATAAAGCTGTGATGGCAACTGCACCCAGAATAAAATCGAAAATACATAATTAGTAAAGTCACACCTTATTTCCCTAGAAAGAGGATGATAGTATCCTGAAGAGTCCATCATGTACCTATATAAGACCAACATACGCACACAGTAGGGAAGAAAAAGAAGAAAATAATACACAGAGTGAGAAAAAATGAGCAGATACAAAAAACTATCTACACATGACAAACACTCACATACCGATGAAAAGCATATATCAGTGAAGGCACAATCCCATGATTTGGAAAATTACAAGGCCACTCACAAAAAATCAGAAGATCCATATTACACACACGTCAAAGAAGATCAAAAACACAACAAGAATATCAGAACATACACGCACACAGTGAGAAAAGAAAGAGAATTCACATGAAAAATATCACATACACTAATAGCATAGCAGTTATCAGAAGTTTACACGCACAGGGGGGAGACATACAGTTTGAAATACAGAGCAATACAAAGACAAAGTCAAATCAACTGCAGCACGTGCAATATCCATTAACATCAATTGAATGCGATAGAAAGTCACGACTCGCTATAGCAATGGAAGCAGACCGAAATTAAAGATAGAAAGGTCAAATTTGTACCTTTTGTTTCGTATGACATCAGGTAATTCCTTTTCTTCAACTTCAAAACTTCTTCGTTTTTCGCCGTAATCTGCAATTGTTCGTTGAGAGCATAGTGTGATAGATTGAGACAAAAGAGAGAGGAGCACAGTGTTATTCTAGCCGTCGCCGACCAACAGGCCATGGCACGATGTTGAAATGTTATCCCGGTGAGTTTTCGAAACGCAAATACGGAAGAAAGACGAGTCGTATACGAATCGTGACGAGAGAGTGAGAGCATGGTGATTGAATTGAGAGGAAGCTGGAGCGTGAAAGGGAGAATGGATATTTAACCTTCAATTTATGCACGACAGAGGGAATGGGGAGGAATGGTTACTTTCACAGGAGAGAGAGAAAGGAGAGGCTTGGAGGCTTTTGTAAAAAAACACCACCTTCTTTTTTTTACACCTTTTTATTGTTGGATTGTTTGTTTTTAAGTTTTTTTATTTTTTAATAATTGGTGGTTCATTGATCCACAATTTGCGAATAATTGATTGATAATCTATGATTAATTATCGATTGACAATTGGTGATTTGTTTTCAATTAAAAGTTATGGTTAATTTTTAATTATATTCATGATAGTGATTTGAATGTAGGATGAATCCTTCATCTAAATCTAGGATTAACTGTTAGATTAAATTTGTGATTAATTTCTTGAGTTAACGTTGATTATTTTTTCGTTGGTCTTCATTTAGAATTGATCAGGTTTTTTAATCAAATTAGTTGTTATCTTCTCGGTTGAATTTTGTAAATTTATCTATTTATTACTACCTTAATCTTGATGCATTGCCTAATGATAGCTTGTGATGTCTTTTAGCCTAGGATCGATTGCTTGTCTATAAGATTTCCATGTTCCCGTTCTTGATCCAATTTTGTCTTCGGAAATTGGATCGGATGTAGACACTAGGATAAAATTGTTACCAAAATTAATTTTAATAAAAGTTAACTATTTGTATAATAAAACAGAAAATAATTATTTATTAAATTAATTATAATAATTATTATTAATCTACATTGTCATGAAAATTATATTAATTATAATAATTATTTATTAAATTAATTAATAAAATTAAAAAGGTTAGAAAATAAAAATGAAAGAAAAAAGTGGAAAATAAAAGGAATGAAAAAATAGTGATTATGATTGGCTAAAGCAATTGCGACAGTTCGCCTTAATTGTCGCGAGTGTGGAAAGAGGGTGGTTCTTTGGTAACTGTCGCATTATTTTATATAACATGTCTAAAAAATCTGCGACGGTTGGCTCAAACCGTCGTAAGAACTGTCGTAGTCCAGGAATAAGGACGGTTTTTTGATAACTGTCGTAAAAAAATCTACGACAGTTGACCCTAACTGTCGTGACAACCGTCGCAATCCAGGAATAAGGACGGTTTTATGATAACTGTCGCAACTCAAGTGTCGTAAATCTCCTTTTTTCTTGTAGTGGTGACCTACAAAAATTTTAATGCAGGAGGAATCCCCATTCCCACATTGAGGATAATATTGAGCTTCAAGGAAAGGGTAGATGTTTTGAGTGTTGCTATTGGCTAACCATTTGGCACTATGCACAAATGCCCAAAAAAATGAAGGTTACAACCGTGGGAGATGTGAGCTAGAGGATAAGGATGGAGTACGGTCCTGACTCCATAGGGAGAAGAGATTCAAAGCATGTAACTATCACCCATAATTAATGTTTTTAACACTAGTGCTAGATAACAATGATTAAACAAAAAAAACTCATATTTCATAAGAACAATAGCTCCAATTCTGCTGTAATATGAAAAATCTTACAGATAGATTATCTTTGAACATGAGATTTGTTCTATATTTGGTGAGCTCCAAGATTCATCTCAGAAGGTTTGAGTGATATTAATTATGGAGAGAGAGCTACAGGGAGAGGGTGAAAAGATGAGATAGATAACATAGCATAATATCCTGAAATCTTATTGCTACACGTACCGCATAGGAAAAATTCTTTCTAAATATATATTTTAAAACAAATAGAGAGAGCCGACGATAGGCTTAATATTGTCAAAAACACTTGCAATTTATGATTGAACATAATACATTAAAAATGAAACACCTCAACCTCTTATTCTTTTAGTCTTAATAATTTATTATTTCATAAATTTTCTATTAATAAATATTCTTATCAAATAATGAATTAATGTATGACGTTGGTTTGGTTATCAATTTATTTACATTTGCTAATATGAATTCAAATAAAAATAAAAATATCTAAAATAATGTATGAATTCAAACACAGATAAAATATATTTATTAATGTTATTGATATTTATTTATACAATTAAAATAATATTTATAAATACTGGATTATTAATTGATATTTATAAAATGAAATGATTGTATAAATATTTTTATAAAAAAAATGGCAAAGCACAATTAATCTTTACACACGGAAAAATATACTATTGATCCAAATATTTGTATATATGAAAAAATTATATTTATGTTTTAAATAAAAATAAAAAAATGTTTTTCTTTTAAAAATAATAAACTTTCGTGGTTAAATAATTTTTTGTTTCTATTTTTCGTTCTTATTATATTTTAAAAATAAATGCGCGTAACATACTAGTACTCATGTAAACTCATGGGTATCCAAACCAGAATTTGTGCGAATGCACGGGTTATTATAATTTTTGTATAATTAAAAAAAATAAACGTAAATATATTTAAAATCATGTATGAATTCAAACACGGAGAAAATGTATTTATTTATGTTACTAATATTTATTTATACAAATAAATAAATATTTACACTATTATGTTATTAATTGATATTTATAAAAGTAGATGATTGCATAAATATTTTTATAAAAAAATGTCAAAACAAAAATAATATTTATACACGGAAAAATATAGGGTTGATCCAAATATCAATATATATATATATATATATATATATATATATATATATATATATATATATATATATATATATATATATATATATATATATATATATATATATATATATATATATATATATATATATATATATATATATATATATATATATATATATATATATATATATATATATATATATATATATATATATATATATATATATATATATATATATATATATATATATATATATATATTTATATGAAAATAATTTTGTCTTTCTATTTTGTCATTATTAATATTTTTAAAAATAAATACACATAACACATCAGTACACGTGCATATGCACGGGTATCCCACTAGTTATTTGTTAACACATGATGTTCAAATAATACTATTCATCAAGTTTAAAACAATGCTAAATTACATATTAAATAAATAAGATATTTTGGTGTTATCATACTACTTCTTATGTCTTAAATTATAAGTCACTTTGTTAAAAAAATTGTCCCAAATTATAAGTTATCTTACATTCCTAATGTAATATTAATGATAGTTTCTCAAATATATCTCAGTATTTTTTATCATTTATTCTTTTAACTCTTTTAATTTTTCTTTCATGTGTAATTATGAGGAGTATTACTGTAAACTCATATATAATTTATCTTTCTTAGTTCAAAACATTTTATAATTCGAGATGGAGAGAATATTATTTAAGAATCAATATTAAAAATAGTATGGATAGTATGGATGAGAAGAGGAGTTCAACTCATACTTATTAGTTGAGTTAAATAAATGTAAATTATTTCATGATTTAATGTCTAACAACAGTATTTATTAATACAAATAAATTGTTAATATTTTTTAATTATAATTTTAAAAACTATTAAAAATGATTTATAAATATTTATTTATATTTATGTATTAATATGCGCAAATTGTTAATATTTTATAAATTATAATTTTAAAAAATATTTAAAATGATTTATAAATATTTGTCTATCTCAACTCACATAAACATCTTTTAAAAACAATATCATAAGAATCTATATAAAATTCAAAATAGATAATACCTCAAAAGAAATGGTTAGAAAGTGGCTCAAGAGATGTCTAGTTCATAAATTGGTTGGTGATGGTGCTAGAAGAGGCTAAGAGTTACCATACATAGTTTATTCTTTACTTGTAAATGGTGCTAGAAGGAGGCCTAAGAGTTATCATAGTTTATACATTGCTAGTAAATGGTGCTAGGAGGCATAAAAGTTATCATATTTCATGCATTGCTTGTAAATGGTGCTAGAAGGAGGCCTAAGAGTTATGACCTAAGAGTTATCATAAACCATGCATTGCTTGTGAGTCGAGGTTTGAGTAATTTATAAGCATCGAATAGGTGCCTTATAAGGACAACATTGTAAGACTCACATAGCACTCCAATTTGATTATTAGTCCCTTTAAGAAATCTCAATTTTCTTAAAACATCAATACTTACTTGTTGAAGTTATGATTCGGAATTTCGAATGGATGAATGACCGGATCTTCCTCTGTATCTCACACTCCCGTTCACAACTTTCAATGGAGCAAGTTATGGAGCCGTCAGTTATGTTTCTGATATTACAGAGGAGACATAGCCATATAATATATATAACCCTAGTCCCTACCCATTATGGGCCCAAGGTTAAAGCTCACACTTTTACCCACACCAATCAGGTTTCAGATACTCGACCATTAGTTAAAAATTGATCACTTAATTAATTAAAAGGCTTATATATGCACCCCATCAGAATCACGATTAACCCATTTTTTACAAATTAAACCACAATTGATTGTAGCCTATAAAATATTAGATATATCTAATAGATACAACTTGCCCTCCATCTTTAAAGAAGTAATTTACAAGTGGTTGCGATTAGGTCGCAACAATTTCGACTGATTCAGGTTAGGTCGCACCGATTTTGATCGGTACAAATATTGTATTTTTAAGTCCAGCAAGAAATAAGTAACGAAGTACTGGTACATAAATATATTCTCATATTAATAATAGAATCGAATTACATGAATAATGTAACATACTATATGACCAACATCAAAACATATATAAAACCTAAGCCGAAGTCACTCTCCTTAGCCATGCAAGTAAAAAAGCCAGCAGACCAAGGTAGAAATAAATTTACAGCATATTTCACCCAATACTCAAATTGCAAACCTAACATAGAAAAAGACGCACCACTACAATTTTCAAATACTCAAATTGCAGTAGCCACCACCACTAAAACCCTATCATCTTATCTTTCAAAGAGAATCCCAATCAATCTCATAAGAAGGAAACTTCTGCAGATTAAAATTTCCCCACTGTGGCTCACCAGAATCACCAAAAGTAAGATCAGAAAGAGGAGAAGAATCATCAGAACCTTCACTTGAACAACACAAAGAGCTTTCAACAACAACCTTCTTGTTGTTGTTATTATCATCATTCTCAACAACAATCGGTTGAACTTGAACTTGAACCTGAGCCTCTTTTTTCACACACTTCTTAGATAGTTTCACTTTTTTCTCCACTTTCTCTGATTTCTTCGCTTCATCACTGCCTAAACTCTCACAAATAGCATCAAGTTTAGCATCAATAGACGAATGCAAAGTCTTAAATTCACCAAACAAACCTTGTTGGTCCTTCATGTTTGGGAAATTAAGCCTAGCGAAATCACCTCTTAATCTATAAGCAGCTCTATCATAAGCCAAAGCAGCTTCTTCAGCAGTATCAAAAGTACCAAGCCAGAGCCTTGTTCTGTTCTTGGGCAATCTTATCTCGGCCACCCATTTTCCCCAATGTCTCTGCCTTACACCTCTGTAAAGCTTCGTCGGCTTTGGAGGTACACCAGGCTGTTTCATCGGGACGGGCTTAGGCCCAAGAAAGCTCAAATTTGGATTGATTTGTTGAGACTGAAACTGGATCTGGGTTTGGATCTGATTGATTTGAGAGGGAGTTAAGTTGTTTAGCCCGATTGCAGAACTTGGTTGTGGTTGTTCAAAGCCTATGAAATTTTGGCTGGTTGATGAAGAATTACCCGAGGGAAATTGATAATTCATCATGGATGAACAATAACCCTTTTCTGTGTAGAAATTGGGCTGTGGAGGAGGAAAAGAAGGTGAAGAAAAAGAGGGTTGGAAATAGGTAGGGGTAAAAGAGTAAAATGGAGATGAAGTTGAAGGGAGGTGTGAATTTAGAGAAGAGGGTGTTGATGTAGAAAAAGATGAGGAAGGTGTAGTAGTGGAAGAACTCTTCATAAAAGGTTCAAGTACTTCCATTAAATCACCATTGAATGGATCTTGTGAATTGTTGAAGAAATCCATTCTACCTGCCATAAACTAGTTTATCAACAACAAAAAATTAAATAAAAAAACACAGATCTTAGATAAAATTAATCTGGGTTAACTAAAAAATTAAGATAAAATGAGAAAAAAATAAGAAATGGGTGGAAGAGGTTTAAAATAGACAACCTCTTTGTTCCAGAAATTTTTTTTAAAATAAAAATTGAAAAAGCTTTTGAGGGATAAAAAAAGAACCCTCGTGGCTGATTCAAAGATGAGAAAAGATTAAAATTTTCAAAATTTTAAATAAATTTTTTAAACAAAATTAAGAAAACTGGATCTCGATTCTGAAAACACCTGACTTTTTCTGGATATAGTTTTTTTAGAGAAAAACTCAAAAAAAAAATATTATAGAATGAAAGACAGATGATTAACAGAAAGGGATACAGAGAAGCGGGGTGTAAAGAGGGGGAAAGCGGGTGTGAAAAAGAAGACTACAACAGTAAAATCTTGAAAACTGAAAAATGAGAACACTCTTTTTTTCTCTCAACTCTCAATTGTGAAATGAAACTCCCGTTCACTCTTGGTTCTGATAATGTGAGATTATCACAGTTATATAGTGGCTCTGTGATACTTCAATTCAACTGTGGTGCGCGTAACCATGGGTTGGGTTTTGGTTGAGTTTGGTGCTTTGATTTGGGTTACTCATGATTTTGTCTTCATGCGAATCATGTTTTGTCATGATTTGGAAAATGAATGGTTGTGATTGTGACACGTGTAGATATATTGGAGCGGGGGACACGTGTAGTGTCGGATGGGTCAGGTGTATGAGTGTGTTTAACGTTGGTTTGACCGTTTCTTTGCGCGTTCATACCTCTGGCACTGAATTCGATGTGCCTTTTTCCCCTTAATTACGATTAGGATAGGAGTGTAGTTACTTCTTCTTTTAGTCCTAAAATTTGAAATAGAATTTTTTTTTGAATTTTTATGTATTCACGCATTCGATTTTCTTTAATCATTTTATCAAGATAAAATGTTCAAATTTTAATATTTTCTTTGTTTTAAAATAGTTGATTTAATTGTAAGATAAATGGATAAAATTTAGAAAAATTCTGGTTAATTAAATTAATTATTTTTAAATGAATTCGATAATAAAAATTTGAAAAATAAAAATACACATTCTAGAAATTAAACGGTACAATTTCAATCCGTTTATGAGTTTTTTTTTTTTTTTTCATTTCTTGACTAGATTTTAAAAATGTATTGATAAATAATAATTTAATGTCTTTTAAAAATTTAAAAATTATATATAAAAAATGCAAAAGTGTTTTATATCTACAGAAATAAATAGTATTTTCTTAATATCATATATATGATAATTATTTTAAGTTATAAAAATATAGTAAATGAAATTTTTTAGACAATAAGGAGACTTTTAATAGAGATTATTAAAATTGAATAAATATAAGAGAAAAATAATGGTACACTGTCCGTCTAAATTATTTTTATATTATTAACTAATGATAATTATATATTCCATCAAATCAATCTGTAAAATTTAAATTATTTATATAATTTATTATTTTAAAATATTATAATTGAATATATGTATAATATTTTTATATATTATTACAATACAATACCATTAAAATCTAAATATAAAATATAAAATATATTTTTTTATATTACTTTATTGGGTATTGATGTATTTATTATTATTATAAATAAAAATATTAAATTGAGAATATAACATATAACTTTTTTTGAAATAAAATATAAGAAAAGAAATTAAAATGGTCAAATGTTTTTAGTCTAAATTTTGTTACCAAATACATCTAATATTTGAATTTATTTATCTAAATTTTTTTTAAATGTTGTTCATTTATAAATATCAATCTCTTGTTGTCAAGAATACATAAATATAAATAAATATTTTTGTTAGATATTGAATTTTAGATCAATCATTCATATTTAATTAACTCAATAACTCAACTAACACATATCAATTGAGTTATCTCATTCACCTTTAAAATTTGTTTTTGTAACTAATATAAGTATTAATTATATTGTATAATTAAAAAAAATTAATAAAAATAACTTTTTGAATAAAAAAAGATTAGAGATGTAACACCTCAAAATTTAATTAATTTATTTAATAAAATTATTTTTATTTTATTTAATTAATTGGTATTTGTATGTGCATGTGGAGCATTGGTGGAGTGTACTGAGAGCCTTGGTAGAGGGTAGAAGGATTAGAATTATTGAATAATTAGAAATAATTATTGTTTTTGTGAGTGCTAAGTATTGCTAATTACAAATTCAATCGGGTTTTGAATGATGTCAAACAAAGAACAAGGTAGTATAGTATATTGTAGCTCTTTTGTATATTGGACGGTATCAACCTACATTTAAATGCTCATTTGTCCCCTTAGCCTTAGGATTCATAAAAAGGGTCTTTAAACAAGTTTGATAGGTCTTAGGCATACACATCAAAAATCATGTTTGTGTGTCAGAATAACTGCATAGACTAACCTATACATGATCAGGCTGACCTATGGAAGCCTCAGCTTCAGTAAAGGCTGACACATCCATATTTCAAGTCGGCCCCCACGCTTCAAAAACGAAGCCTGTAGGCTCTACCCACAGGTAGCCTCTCAGGTCGCCTCACAAGCCGGCCTGAACACCTTCATAGGCCAACCTATGCAACTTAAAACTTAAAAAATTATTTTTGCATTTTATTTTTCTTGCATCCTTTTGCCCATTTTCTTCACATATCTATATATATACTCATACATACATCTTCCTCCAGGCAAGGTTTTCTAGTAAATAAAACCTAAACGAAACCAGATTAGAAAGTTTCATATCATTCGTCATCCCTTCTTCTATGCATACACATAATTGAACTACACATAAATATTTTTTGATTGGGTGACCATCTAGATTAGGGTTGATAATGTCCAATTAGGTTTGATGTAACCGAGAATATTGGATTGGGAACTTTATGTGTTTCAAATAAGAAAACCAAGGAAAGGTTTTCCTTTAAGATCAGGTTGATTTGAAGGTTTTGGACAAGATCATGTCAAAACAGATTCGACCGAGTTAAAGTCTTGGGACAAGGTGGTTTCCTTGCAATGGAGTAGCGCGAGACAGTGAATTGTGTTTGGGAATCTTGGGTTTCATTAAGTTGTGCACTCGGGATAATCGGAGGATTGTAGCCATATTTATTGGTCACTTGATCAAGCTTTTGATCAAGGGTTGGAGGTGGAATAATCAACACAAAACAATAGGGTTTTTGGGATTTGCATTCTTCATCTCTTGTATAAACAATTTTGCAAAGAAAAGGTTAATAGCAATATCTCAATTTGATCTTGAATTAAGGGCAGACGTACCCATAGCAAGACCGATTAGGGAATTGCCTAAACAATTCTTGGTCTCTCTCTCTCTCTCTCTCTCTCTCTCTCTCTCTCTCTCTATATATATATATATATATATATATATATATATATATATATATATATATATATATATATATATATATATATATATATATATATATATATATATATATATATATATATATATATATATATATATATATATATATATATATATATATATATATATATATATATATATATATATATATATATATATATATATATATATATATATATATATATATATATATATATATATATATATATATATATATATATATATATATATATATATATATATATATATATATATATATATATATATATATATATATATATATATATATATATATATATATATATATATATATATATATATATATATATATATATATATATATATATATATATATATATATATATATATATATATATATATATATATATATATATATATATATATATATATATATATATATATATATATATATATATATATAGTTTATTATTGATTTTACAATTTATCGAGTTCATCGTTGTTTGATCAATTCGATTGGAAATTGTTTTCTACAATCTTTTAAAAGTGTTGTTATTGATATAATTGCAATCACTTTGATTATGATTGGCTTTTAACATCAACAAAACAAATTATATTTCTAATCGCTATCGATTGCACACCAAGTGTTTGATAAATTATTTGTGCGTATTTTGATTGTGTTTTAGTTCATTGGATATACGAGTTACGATTAGCATTGCATTTAATTGATTCGTAGCTTGATCGTTGTTGAACATTTACGTTAATTATCACTTTGTTTGGTTTGCGATACGTATATTTCTTTTCGATAGTAAGTTCGATTAGACGATTTGATTCAGGTCATTTTTCTGCTGCACCATATTTTGAAAACAGATTTTCGCCAAAAGCTTTTGGTTGTAAAATTTGTGATCTATTCATCCCCCTATAGATTAAAGCCTGCCATCTAACAAGTGGTATCAAAGCCCGGTTCATTCCGTGTTTGAGATACATTTCTTAGAAGAATGGCTACCGAACATAAAGATGTATACAATAGAGCACCAATTTTCACTGGCGAAAATTATGGCTCTTGGAAAGCTCTTACTCGTATACATGTCAACTATGTTGACAAAGGTATTTGGGATGCCATCCAAAATGATCTAAATGAAATAATTATGACCAATGAGGAAGGTGTCACAATACCTAAATCAGAAGCACGATGGGATAATAATGATAGGAAATTATGGTCACATGATTGGAAAGCGAAAAACATTCTCACTTCCGCTTTGGGAATCGATGAGTTCTATCGTATTTCACATTATGAGACCGCCAAAGCTATGTGGGACACATTAGAGATTGCCTATGAGGGAAATAATGATGTCAAACTATCCAGGATAAACATATTAATTCAAGAGTTTAAGCTATTTCGTATTGAGCATGGTGAAACCATTGCGGATATGCGAAAACGGTTCACTCATCTTATAAATCGATTAAATGCACTAGGTAATCTCGTTTCAATGAACTTGCTACTAACAAAGTTTTGTGGTGTTTAAGTAGGGAATGCCAACCAAAGATCACCGCTATTAAAGAAGCAAATGATCTTAAGTGCTTGATCTTACAACTTTGTTTGGTAAGTTAGAAGAGCACGGGCAAGAGCTTACTTGCTTCGCAAAATACGAGAAGGAATACGAAAAGAGATTGAAGAGTGAAAAAGGGAAAGACAAAGAAGAAGGGAAGAAGTTCATTGCTCTAAATAGTTTTATCTTAAAGCCTTATCAAGATGAGCAAAGGGATAGTGAATCTAAAGATGACAACGAATTAGACAAAGAAGATATGGGAATGTTCATAAAGCGAGTCAATAAATACATGGCGACAAATATCCCAACAAGAATCGTGATAAACCAAGAAGGTTATCAAGTTCCTCAAAAGAAGAATATGAGAGCAAAAAGGGAAAGTCGTGAAGTACATATTACAATTATGGTAAACCCGGACACTTTAAGCCAGAGTGTTCAAAAATCAAGAATGAAAGAGGCTTCCACAAAACATTTAGAAAATCTAGAAGTGTTTATGCTGCTTGGGAAAGTGAAAGTGATTCATCAAGTGATGATAACTCTACTTTAAGTGATGAATCGGCCAAGCTTTGCTATATGGATAAAAAAAGGAAATAAAAAGGTTGTAAGTCACTATAAACTTCAAGCCTCTCATGACTTAGCTTTTTCTCAACTTCAAGAATCCTTTGAGAATCTACAAAGACAAGCCATAGATGCTTTTAAGAGATTAACTTCAAACAAAATAATCATCTTTCATTTGGAAGCTAAGGTTGCTGAAAATGAAAAACATGTTGAAGCACTAAGGAAATCTATGTCAAATATTCTAGAAGGGCAAGATGGGGGACCCTAGATATTTGTTGAATTTTGGTTGTGAAACATGTCACATTTGGCAAAAGGAGTCAAGGACTCTTAAATCTAAACTTGATAATGCTTTGCAACCCAAGGTTAACTTTGCTATAAATACTTCCAAGTATGACTTACCATCTCACAATCCGTATCGAAGGTATAGTCATGTTAAAAAGGAACCAAATAGAAAAAAGGCTATTTTCTCTTAATTTGTATTGTCACTACTATTGCAAAAAGGGACACACTATTGCAAAGTGCAGAGTTAGAAAACTCCATGTTCCTAATGGTGCCTTTCAATGGATGCCTAATTGAAATCAAGGTTTTACTAATCCCCAAGGACCCAATGAATATTAGGTACCTAGCATAAGTTGTCAATCATTCAGGAAAAATTTCTTGACTCTATGGAGAGAGTATGGGATCTCGTTCGTTGAGCATGAAGGCACAACACGGTAACATGCCCATATTGTTCTAATCTATGTGACTAATAAGGAAGATTATGTTACCAACCAAGTTAACTCTTTGTGTTTTTTAAGTGGTTAAGTGTGTGAATGATTACTAATAAGCTATCCGAGAAGTGTTGAAAGGATATTATATTCAACTATGCAGGTTATCTTTGACTAGACTTCCTCAAGTACATCAAAATATGAGTGATTAACCTAAAATGATTAAACATGAGAAAAAGCCAGATTATCATCATAATTTAGTAAATAATCATTAAATGATGTTCTTGGATACATTATTGATCTGACTTTCAAATACTTGTACAAAAAGGAAAGTGGTAAGAACGTTTTGGTTTTGTTTGTGTTTCGTGGCACGTGTTGCATTCATTTCAAATTTCATTTGAAAGTTATTCATGGAATGTTTGTGAATCCTCCGTCTTATGTAAGGTGAGATAATATCGTTTCAACCCTATTTCTTATTATGTACATAAGTGTTTCTTTTACCTGTTTATTTCATAAGGATATATGATGAACTATGTGTGATGCTTGTGAGTTTACTTCCAAAAATATCAAATGTGACTGTTGTATGTTGCATTTTACATGTTTATAGTAACCATACATAAATGTCGTCATGATTCATTTGTATATTGGACCAAGTCATGCTTGCATATTTGTGTGTTGCATGTGCCAAGCAAAAAATCCATAAAGTTTGATCGTGTGCATGTGCATCTCATAAACCTTTTGTTCATGAGTCATTATAAGTCTTTCAAAGTCACCAAAAGTAAATTAAATTGAATCTTAGTGAAGTTTTGAAGTCTTCAGGTTGACACAACCTGGCACAGGTCAACCAGTGTAAGTAAAATTTTGAATTTGTCTGAAACGCTCTAGTACAGGACGACCAATTTTATTTCAGGTCGCCTCATGTAAAATTATTTTCAATTTTTTTGTTGCTCGCTTCAGTATATGTCGACCTATAGCATGGACAGGTCGTCACATACGTTCTCAGGTTGGCTCTTAGGTTCATTTTGGGACATTTCTCTTTATTCTTACTCTTGTTCTTGCATGCACAAAGATACCCACTATTCCAAATCCACTCAAAAACCTCAAACACACCAAGATTCTTGTTTTTGACTTCAATCTAACATCACAAATTTGTCATTAATCATCAAATCTTGTCATTTCCTACCTAAATTCATCATCTTTTTCCTCTCTAGTTGAAAAATCCCAAATTTACCCACTATCATCACAATTTTAAAATTTCCTCCTTGTTTGGTATTTGTAGTTGCATATTCGTGTTAATTTGCTGTTGTTACTTCTATTTGAGTGTGTGGGTGTTATTGCGTCACTCATTCTTTCATAAGTTTCATTCAAACATTTTCACAAACACCTTGTGTGCAAGTTATATCTCACAAATCCAATGGCCTATAAGTCAAAGAATGTATCCAAAGGCAAATGCAAGGCCTCTTTATCCACTACCGCCTCTAAGAATCCATTCTTTTTGGTTTCAAAGAAATATGAGAAGGATTTTAAGCTAAAGCTTGTGACTCGCCTAGTCGTTAGGCAATACATATTGAAGAAGAAAACAATTAATGGTTTGGCTCTACCCGAAGTTATGACTCATGTTGAGCATCAAAACATAGATTATTTTCATCAATTGGCTCAAGATTACAATGAGGATCTTATTCACGTGTTCTACTCTTGACCATACAAACAAGAAGGTGCAAGATTTAAATTCTCAATGGGTGACAAAGTGTATCATTTCACAAATGAAATGCAGAGCACCTTGTTTGGTATTACGGTTTGTGATCCAGACATTGATGAAGAATTTAATGAAGAAGCGACTGATGAAATGGTTACCGGCTCGAACAAGCATAAAGATTTCAATTGGAGTGTTCACTTGAATGAGATACTTAAGGCTCCTCATGCTGCAAATTGCTATGATTATATTACCATGGGTTAATTTAAGATGCTACCTCAAATTTTGTTATGGATTGTGTCTCATGTCTTGCATCCGAAGAATGGTGGATTTTCAAGAGTTAGTTTTGCTGAAATTCATCTTGTGTACGTCTTGCTGCACAAGGTCAAAATCAGTTGGCCATATTACTTTGTTGATCGCATATTTTCGGTCTGATATTGCAACAAAGGTACTTCTTTATGCTATTCGTCCATGATTGCAAAAATTCCGAAGCATTTCAAAATCACTGTGAAAAATTTCATCTACAAATCACCAAGTACCTCTCAAGAGTTCTCACAACAGACTCACACAAACATGAGATATTTTGGGGACATTGAGCATCGAGCATACCGTCTTCATAGGAATGGTAGGAAGATTTTTAACTTCGATGATCCAAACGTGGTTGTTGATGAGGCTGAAGAAAATAAGATAGAGAATGAGCAGCCTGATGAGATTCCTCATGGTGCTCCAGATGGTGATGCAACGATGCAAGATGCAAATCAAGGAGTTGGTCACACTAGTGGTCCTTACGCTAGTCCTAGAGACACTTCTGCTATCATTAGCATGCTTCAAAATATGAAGGTACATAAATATGAGAGATATACTGTTTAATCGAAGAAGCTTCGTCTAATGCGGGAGCACATGGCCACTCAAGATGTTGACTTCCATTCCTTTGTTGTCTATACAACAAAAAGCCTCGTGACTTTGTGTAACACTACTGATGAGAATCACACTGCTGAGATGGAACATTTGAATTACATTATTCATACCCATGAAAAAGATATAAATCATTATGATAGCTTTTATCGCGAGCTATATGAGATTGGCACATTCAATGCAAGACCAAGGCTGAGAGGGCGAGGAAAACATTGACTGGATTTTCTGATATGGTGTTATTTGGTGTCTTTTCTTTTGGTTATGTCCTTTGTGTATCATCTATTTCATTTTTTAATTATGGTTGTGTGCTTGCTGCTTCTTGATGGTTAGAACAATGTTTTAAGCAATTCCTTTGTTGTACTAAGTATTGACTTCTGTATTTCTTATGAATATTGTTGTTGTTAATTATTATGCTTTTACTATTTACATGTGTTGTATGCGAATGCATTTTTTTTCTTTTCAATTGCCTCTGTGTAGTATCTAAAATGTGTGAACTGTGCATCTACATGATGATTCTAATGGCTTAGTGTTTCTCTTTTTGATGTTTTCAAAGGGTAGAAAATAATGAAGAGGATTCTGCATGATATATGCATACACTTAGGGGGAGCTATCAAAGAGCTATCAAGAATAACACATAAATTTAGGGGGATTTTTTCCGTGTACCAAGATAAGCACAACAGGCTACAACTATATTATATACGTTTATCATCATAAAAAAGGGGGAGTATGTGAGTGTTAAGTATTGCTAACTACAAATTCAACCGGATTTTGAATGATGTTAAAGAAGGAACAAGGTAGTATAGTATATTGTATCTCTTTTGTATATTGTACGGTATTAACCTACATTTAGATGCTCATTTGTCCCCTTAGCCTTAGGATGCATAAAAAGAGTCTTTAAACAAGTTTGATAGGTCTTAGGCATGTTTACACATCAAAAATCATGTTTATGTGTCAAAATAACTGCATAGGCCGACCTATACGTGATCAGGCCGACCTATTGAGGCCTCAGCTTTAGTATAGGCCGACATATCCATATTTCAGGTCAGCTCCCATGCTCCAAGGACGAAGCCTGTAGGTTCTGCCTACAAATCGCCTCTCAGATTACCTCATAGGCCGGCCAGAACGCCTTCATAGGCCGACCTATGCAACTTAAAATTTGAAAATTTCTTTTTGCATCTTATTTTTCTTGCATCCTTTTGCCCTTTTTTTCACATATCTATATATACTCATACACGCATCTTCCTCTAGGCAAGGTTTCCTAGTAAATAAAACCTAAACGAAACCAGATTACAAAGTTGCCCATCATCTTCAGCCCTTCTTCTATGCATACACACAGTTGAACTACACATAATCATTTTTCAATTGGGTGACCATCTAAATTAGGGTTGATAGCGTCCAATTAAGTTTGATGTAACCGAGAATATTAGGTTGGGAACTTGTGTGTTTAAAATAAGAAAACCAAGGTGGGGTTTTCCTTCAAGATTGGGTTGATTTGAAGGTTTTGGACAAGATCACGTCAACACAGATTCGACCGAGTGAAAACCTTGGGAGAAGGTGGTTTCCTTGTAAAGGAGTAGCACGAGACGGTGAATTGTGTTCGGGAATCTTGGGCTTCATTAAGTTGCGCACTCGGGATAATCGAAGGATTGTAGCCGCATTTATTGGTCACATGATCAAGCTTTTGATCAAGGGTTGGAGGTGGAAGAATCAACACAAAACAATAGGGTTTTTGGGACTTACATTCTTCATCTCTTGTATAAACGATTTTGCAAAGAAAAGGTTAATAGCAATATCTCAATTCACTTTTAAACTGAGGACAGACGTACCCATAGCGAGGCCGATTGGGGAACTGCCTAAACAAATCTTGGTCTATCTCTCTCTTTCTTTATCTCTTTATCTATTTTATTGTTGATTTTGCAATTTATCGAGTTCATCGTTGTTTGATCAATTCGATTGGAAATTGTTTTTTACAATCTTCTAAAATTGTTGTTGTCGATATAATCATAATCATTTTGATTGTAATTAGCTTTTAACATCAACACAAAAAATTATATTTCTAATCACTATCAATTGCACACCAAGTGTTCGATAAATTGTTTGTGCGTATTTTGATTGTGTTTTAGTTCATTAGATATACGAGTTACGATTAGAATTGCATTTAATTGATTAGTAGCTTAATCGTTGTTGAACATTTATGTTCATTATCACTCTGTTTGGTTTATGATACGTATATTCCTTTTCGATAGTAGGTTCAGTTAGACGATTCGGTCCGAGTCATTTTTCCGCTGCACCATATGTTGAAAACATATTTTCGCTAAAAGCTTTTGGTTAAAATTTGTGAGCTATTCACCCCTCTAGATCGGAGCCTATCGTCTAACAGTTTTTAGCTAATAAATCAAATAAGAAAAATAATGAGAATTAATGGAGTTGGGGTTGATTTAACATAAAGGAAAAATATAGGGAATAAGGAGAAATAAGAGATAATAAGAGGGGAGGAAATATAATTATTAAAAAATTTGAATAATTAGGTTTTAGAATAAAAAGGAGTTAGAGAAACATAGAGTTGTCAGTACGTTAAAATAGAATTTTGGAAGAAAAGAGGCAAGAGCAAGGCTATGGCTTGAAGAGAGAAGATCAACCTTGATCAATTTTGAATTTTGCAAGGAACCTAAGATGAGGGGGATAAAATACTTTGATATGAGTGTATTGCATGAAGGGTTACAGAAGAGAGGTTCTTATTCTCTTTAGGAATTGTGTGATTTGCTTATCAGTTGTTGTTGATGTATGTAATTCTTGAATTTGATGATTAAAGATGTACGAATCTAATTTTTGTGACTGAATTTATGTACATATAGTTCTGTTTATGTGTGTATGCATGTGTGTCATTGTTGGAGTTGTTGAAAGTATGAACATAAATATGAATTAATTAAATTGAATGAATATTTAGTGTGAATTTGTGAATTAGCATATTATAATGATGTTATAACCTGTAATTTTTTTTGGACGTGTTTGGTGATCGCGACTTTCTATGTCTAATACAACCTAACTGCAAGTGCACAGTCTATCGCGTAGTAATAATAGATATCGATCCCACAGGGACTCGTAATCAAACTAGTGTTCTCGGGAGTTACTATGTTTAGCTAGGTAGATAATGTTTGAGGGAATAAGATTGTCACTAAAGGGAACTAAGAATGTTAATTAAATTATAATTAAGTGAATCGATATGCAGTAATTATGTTCTTCGGGGATTTGACAAGTTACCGGTATACGAAATATTTTTCAGAGCTTATTTAAGCAGAAAATGGTGATCTGAAGACTCTCGCCTCACGATGGTTATTGACGCTAATCATAATTCTAAGGGCCAAACGTACGCTTTCGTGTCCCATTCGGGGTTAAAATTATTTTTTGGAAATCTCTAAATTCTAATTCATTTTAAAGTGCTTTCACTGTTATTAAAATGAATGACTAGTGTTTACTATCTGGTCTTGCCGCAGCTTTCGCTTGTTGGTTTGTACCTTAATTAATTTCCTACTTTCGTGGCAAAACTACTTTTAAATAAGTTCTCGCTTTCGCGACGAAGTTTATTCAGTAAATTAATTTAAACACTCAGACCATAAACAACTTTTGAAAAAGACAATGTTCAACCGGTTATTATCAAATCCCTTCCGAATCATTATTACATATTGATTACTTTAATTTAGCCAGACATGGATTTGGGAAAGGTAAAACATAAATGAAAACAATAAATAATAGCATACATCATAATAAAAACTGGAATTACGATTAAAATGAGAAACCTGTAAATATTCCAATCGACCTTTGGGCAGATCCTCCACAAATGTTGGCAGGATTCTGGTCTTTGTGCCAATTGATCGTACAACGGAAACAAGAATTACAGAAGGAATGAAAGGAATGCAGAAAAAGAAAAGAGAAACAAATAAGAATATTAAAAACTGGAAACGTTGCTCTGAAAATAAATTGGCAGCACTTCGTTGTCTGAATGCGGATCCCTTCTGAGTTCCTCTTCTTCCCCTTTTATAGAAATGGAATTCTAACGGTTATAACTTGAAGAAGGTGGACTTTGAGGCAGAATTATCAGGGAGTAGTGGTCCACTATTTGGGACTTGGAACTGCTTCTTTCACGTGCATTTGAAGTGGGGCGTTTTTGCCTGCATGACGGTCGTCACAATGTGTGACGGTCGTCACCCGTGTGACGGTCGTCATGGAGCTGTGACGGTCGTCACAACAGCAAAATCAGCATTATGCGCTTTTCATGATGTTTTCATCCGTTTTTCGTCCATATTTCATCTGAGATTGCTTCTTTTCTTCATATTGCCTTGTTTAGACGTGATCATCAAATACCTGTAAAACATCAGACAAATAACACAGAAATAACCCGAAATCGGATCGAAAACAGTTAAACTTCAGTTGAATTATGCATCAAAATATATATACGATTTCGTGTTATCATTTGGGTGATTGGGGATCGGACTTTGGAGTTCAAGGGGACTTCTAGGAGGAAAACACAGTATTTTTTCTTCTAGTTCAGGGTGACGGGCGCCACTTAGATGATGGGTTACCCAACATGCACCTGGGGATGCTAACGGGCCTCCGCTTTCTGACAGGGAGACCATCATGGTCTCCAGGCTTATTTTCCAAGTCGTTCGCCAACATAATTTCGTTCTAGGAATTTGGGAAGGTGACAAGTGTCATTAGGGTCACTGGTTACCCATTATGCAGTTAGAAGGGGCATTCTCGTCCATGCTGCCTGATTTATGTTGCCGGTTTGGATTTTCGAGGTGTTACTTTTGTTCAGGTGATGAATGGCTACTTTTATGTTATTAATTCATTGTTATGACTTTAATTAATTAATTATGTTAGAATTATCATTGGTGAATGGTGATGGACTTGCTTACATGTTGTTGTATATGGTGTAGTTATGGTATGAGATACATTCAGTGTTGTTTTGGTATTGTTATATGACTAATGTTGTTGTGAAATGTATGATTATATGGTGAGTAATTATGTATTTGTTGGTATGAATTATTGTTGTTATTAGAAGATAGTAATTCAGAAGGGGGATTATTATTATTGTGTGTGCATTTTTGTTTATAGTCAGAAGGGGGCATAATTATTATTATTGTTGTTGTGTTTATTTGTATAGACATGCATCTTTGTGTCATGTTGTTGAAAGATGCATGTTCTCTAGTTCAGATGGGGTAACTAATGACTTGTCCTGAGCTTAGAAGGGGCGGGGGCTTGGAGCTCATAAGGGGGATTCATGGGTTCAAAAGGGGGACCTGGTTCTAGAGAGAACCAAATGTTCATTTGGTACCACATGCATAACTATCACGTTGTGTCGTGAGTCACAATAAATATATAATTGCATAATATTGTGAATGGGTGTGAGATTATGGTGATGTTGATTCTATATTAGATGTATGTTACTTTTTTTATTTCTCTACCTTCACATTCTTTACACTATTCATATTAAGTGTTGTTTCTCACCCCTTTGATGAATGTTGTCCACCGTGGACATTGTGCAGATAGTCAAAATTCAAGTTGTTGTTATTTGTGGAAGGTGACTTGTTTTCATTTTTAGTTTTTGTTTTATCGCTATCTAGTGATTTAGTGCTCTGATCTTGTAACATTGAGAACAAGGCGTTTGTTATGTTTTAAGTTAATGTTGATTTTGTTGTTTAAAAGTTTAATACTTTATTTAATTGAGTTTTAAATTGAATTTGTTATGATATGTTTTCCCCTGCATGTTGATAAATGTTTTGAAAATTGTTGTTGGATTTTCGTTGGTGACACCTTAAATTGTCAAGTAATTCTTTTTATATAAGTTTTGAGGTTTAAGGTGTTGTATTAGTGGTATCAGAGCATGGTCGGTCCATCCGGCTAGGTTTTAAACATGTTAATTGTTCCCTAGTATGTGACGTGTGTGTTTATATTGTCGATGCTTTATTTCTTTTGATGTTTGTTTGCTGGTGTCACACCCCCAATTTTGATCATGAATCGCCTAATCAATACAATTATCATCGCATTAACATCATTTGCATAACATAACATGCATTTCATGTCGCATAATGCCTAAAATGTTAGTTATAAATTCTCAGATATACAGACATACTGGTTGAATCATTTCTCAAATTGAGTGTATAATTAGTGGACGAAAATTTTTAAAATTTAGCCTGCATACTTCAGTATCATTAATCTACGGTTTGTGTAGTTTAACCTCACGTGCTCATTTTATTTTTCGACGAATTTTCAGTCACATTTTTTATCATATGAGCCTTTTTAACTGGTCAAAACTTATTTCAAAATCTGACCAAACACTGTATTTTTCCGAGTCGTTTATTTCACACTAATTATTTTAATGCATTCAGTTTAATTTTTCAGACACTTTTGCACTTGACTTTTATTTATAATCAGTCATTTAATTTTTATTGTTCAGTCAAAATAATTATTGTAATTATTTAGAATTAATTAAATAATTAGTTTGGACTTATTTAATTAGTTGCTTTTATTTAGTTACTATTTCCTTTAAAATTAAAAAAGAAAAAGAAAAATAGAAGAGATAATAGAAATATTTGCATTGGATTCCTTTTATATTGAATATGAAAGAAAATCCTATCTCTCAATTGGATAACCCACGTGACTGAGGTAGCTGGCACAAAAAAAGAAGATAAACAACTGTTATGAGATGCAACACGTCCTCCACCCATACTCTCTCTCTTTTTCACGCACATCACACTCTCCTCTCATTTTAGAAAAAACGTGAATTCCCACTACCCACTCACCAACCCACTGAAATTTCTCTCTCTCTCTCTCTCTCTCTCTCTCTCTCTCTCTCTCTCTCTCTCTCTCTCTCTCTCTCTCTCTCTCTCTCTCTCTCTCTCTCTGTTAATTTAAGATTCCAAAAAAAAATCAAGTGCCCAAATGAAGAAGCAAGGCGCGGACCCCAATAGCATATACTCTCTTTCTTTTTCACATTATAAAAGATAAAATTCTGACACTCTAACACATGTTAATACTGATGTTCTCACACCATAACATAATGTCAAGGCAGATATTACAACATCTTCTATTTGACAGAATAGATAAACTATACTAAAAATTAAATTGCATAAATAAAAATAACACAGTCAATTGGTAACCCAGTTCGGTGCAACGTCACCTACATCTAGGGGAATCCAAGGCAAAAAGGAAATTCAATATGATAACATTAGTTCAAAGCTAAACTCTCTCGTTTACAACTTCTCACCTAATCACTACCTTGTGCAACTTCTACCTAGAAACCCTCTAGATATGAGATCCCCCTCTCACTTCCTAATAAGTCACAATCCTAGTGACAATACCTCGAGAAACTAAAAAGAAGAAGAACACTCTTCCAACTACAATACTCACTCTTGCTTAAAAGCTTCAACCAAGAACAATACACTATTGCTTACAAGCTTTAGAGTGGACAATTAACAATACAAAATCAGTCTACCATAATTCATTAGAAGATACAAAGGGTGACATCAATTAACCAACACAAGACTCTCAAAACCTAAGACTATAAAACCTCCCCTTAATTTACAAAAGTGAAATTCGTATCTTCATTAGGTTTAGGTCTTCTTTAAATAACCTTCAGACCTAACAGGCTTGGGCTCTTGAGGCGCAATTCATCAGGAATCAGCTTGGAATCATAAGCATAATCTCCTGCAAAAAAAAGGAACAAAATGCAAAGTTTTTAAAAAAGGCTCAACGATCCTTTTTCAGAAAACCATCACAATCTGTCAAAATAGAAGTTCCCACAATATCCCTCCTTGGATAGCGGATACGTGTGAATTAAAACACACTAAAAAATCACACTAAAAATACCAAAATAATCATGCCTTAACTTTCTGGTATAACATGTCCTGAAACATGTCACAACATCATGCAGAACATGATGTCTGACTGTCATGGCAGAAGATCTGGTTCAACATCTTGCTCACAGCATGTTGTTTTACCAAAATGTAGCCAATCCAAAAGTCACAGAACTTACAACCTCCCCCTTTGACAAATTTTGGGTAAAATAACCTTTTCACAACATTTCTAGAGAAGAGGAATAATACCACAAAACCTACAAACACAAAGATATCAGAGATAAAGTGCAGCTATAAGCCATTAGAGATTACAACTCCTTCAACCTCCAAAAATATCCAAGTTCATGCATTAGAAATGCATACAACAGAAGCCACACATATTAGAAACACATACAATAGAAGCCACACATATTACTCAAAGTATCAGAGTAATAAACTACGATAGACCATCCACGGTTCTCCATAACCATAATATGTCATACCAACACAAAAACTACATTGCCCACATACATCCCATCAGTAATAACAGCATGAGCAACTCAGCTCCCCCTATATAGTTGTAGCACATCAAGCAACCACAAATTATTCTTCCTAAGGAGTTGCAAAACACAACTCATGACATGAAGTTGTGACATCTGATCCAACATCAGACACATACATAGCCAAAAACAACCTAACACTTTACTCCTTTTTTTAGCGAAAAATTGACAAAAAGAAAAAACAGAGTAAATGTAAACAACATAAATGGAAACACACAGTAGCAAAGGCTACAAACAGTACTAACAACGAAACAGATGGAAGCAAAAATTGTCAAGGAATTATTACAACACAAACAACAAAACAAAACAAAACAAAAACAAACCAAAACAAGGCTTCAACTATGGAGCCGACAATCCACTTCAACTTCCTGAGTTAATGAAATTAAACCAATCTTCATCACCATCTTCATCAGTGACATGATTTTTCTTGACGGGCCTCATTGTTGTCACAGATGCCTTCCTTGTCCTAGACGCACCAATAGATGGGGCAGCAGATGTCCCAACATTATACTTTACCTTCTTCGAATATGCACTGTTAACATTCTTGGCATCCAACACACTAGCCTTTATAGCATCATAAGTTTTGGAATTTTGGCTCATGTTGAAACACACCTGGGTACATGGCTGAAATTGTAATTTTTGAAATAAATAATAACAACCTTGCTTATAACGCCTGGATAGTCAAGAGTAGGATTAAGGAAAGAAGGGAAATTATCCTGGGTAACAGAGTCATTCTCCTTTTCCGCTTTCCAAATGTTGACTGCGGTCTTTGAAATGACATTTCTAATGTCATTGAAAAACCGTTTTTCTTGAGAAACACATGCACCAACAAAAACAAAAGAAAACATGTTTCACGCCTTCTAAACTGTAGATGATATAACTTTCCATTAATACAAAACCCCCCAAAACACCCCTGACAAGATAATGACTAGTCACAAATATGTTGTCCAACTGTTCAGAGTAAGAATCCTTGAAACTTATGATTGTGATCAGCTTGAGTACAATGTCATAACATCCTGATTGACATTGTAGACTATTAGTATCCAACTCAATCTGAAGCAACAGCTTCCTCAGCAATATGCTTAGACCAAAAAAAAATTTTACTGATCCAAAAAGACAAGATTGTTTCTCAATGAAGAAGCACCCTTAGATCAAAATAGAAGCACACTCAGCGGAATTAACTTATAATCCAAAAAAGAACACCACACAGTGATAACAAAAACAAACTCCTTCTCGATTACATAGTTTATGAGCTCAGCAAAGTGTAGCTGAACAGTTAAGCACAATGTCAAAACTCCAGGTCTAACATCACAAACCAACACAAGCTACAAGAGAACATGTAAGCTCTGTACAAACTGCAACCTTGCAGCTACAGATCAGACAGGTATACCCCTTGGAGATCACAACCTACTGCAGAGAAAAATAAATTCTCCCAAACAACAAACAACACTGTTCACAAACACATACACATGCAATCATGAACTGTCCAAGTTCACATATCAGAGGCATACACACAGTGGAAAAAGAAACCTTAAACTCATTTCGGAGAAACATGAGTTCTCCAAAGCACTTCAGGAAGGAAAAATGTCATAAACATTTGGTTTGAAATCATGTACCCAAACCATATCAGAAGAAGTATGTCTTCTCTTAAGCACCAACAACTAGAAGGATGTCAGAACAAGGCATCCCCTCATAAATCACAAAGGAAAGTAGAGATCATTCCCATGCTTCATACCATAGCATCACCAAGAAATCTAAGAGAAATCATGATTCTTCTTAACATCAAGAATGTCATCCTACTCTACACAGTAGAATCTTCTTTTCTGCATTGAGAAGGCCATCATCATCACCAGACTTGGCCAAAACTCTACTCCAAAATCCACCAGAACTTGATATTTCAGTTCTGAAGCTGTTGATGAACACAAACTCCATAAGATAAGCTCCCATGAATAATCTGTTGCAATAATTTCCCAACATTTGCTTGGACATTAGTCCCTTGAACCCTTAACCTTGGTTCTGGATAATATCATAAGATCTGTTATCATCATAGCGGCTCAGGCACATCCACTTGCATGAACTACTTGAGAATCATAACACAGCAATAAAGCAACAAACTGCAAAGACATATCAGAGACACTCAGGGAAAAACTCCACATAGAGAGATAAACTCTCACACACAACAAGAGCCAAACTAGCTTCTACACAGAAACACGATGTCAAGACAACCTGTCTAACAACACAATACCAACCTAAACCCTTATGCAAACAAGAAGATATTCCCTCAAATAAGCAATATCTGAGCTGACCTAATTACCAGAATGCTGACAGAGCATGTCACAAATATCAGACACTTCCACTTTAGTATTCTCCTCCATCCACTAAGAGTCTTCCTTGCACTGGCCTCATAAGCTATGAGAGGAAGGTTTATAAAACCTACAGAAGTCTGAAGGTTCACCATTTGGTGACATCTCTACTTTATCTTCCTTGCTCATTAAGCAGGGGCATGCAATTTCTTGTGGTACACACAAAACCAACTGGCTTAGGACTCAACTCATTAGTGACCAAGCATTCCTCTCTTCAATAGGACCTTGGTCAAGACAGACATATCAGGACTGGATATTCTAGTGCTCAAACCTTTTTAAGTTCACTTTAGGCACCATCATTTAAAGGACCACAGTTAGAGAGATACTCAAAGTCCACTAGAATCTCCTTAATTCCATTCGTGAGTCTGGGACACCCACAACCAGAATACCCATCTTGCTCTGTTGCAATTCCAAAAAGTATGAGAGAAAAAGCAGTTTGCATCCTCCTAGCGTTCTAACCACTACTTGGTTAGATATAGGATGAGTTGATCATTTAATACAACTTGTCAAGTTGAACCAAAGGTTCTTGATAAAACCAACTTAATCCTAGGAGAGAGACATCTCTAAAACAAGTTCACGCATAATGTTTAGCACAATGTCAAGACATTTCAAAGACAACATATACTCAGCTTGCCTCTTGAAAGGAAGAAATTCCTCTATCCATGAGATCCAACTTGGTTGATATAGTCTTCAGCACCTTAACCCTTTAAGGACTTTCTGATATCAACCCAACTTGAAGCACACCTCTAACACATGAGGAACAATAATCTGTACTACCAACATACAGCCAGAAACATGAGAGTTAATGCTTTAACAAAAATCCATCTTCAAAAAAGAATACCAAGGTAGACAGATTCATCTTCAAGCTCAATCCACTTATGAGATAGATAGCTTTTTAAGTTTCTTACTAAAATAGGTAGAGCAATATGCTCTAACACATTGATAGAACCCTTCAGGTTCATGACACTAAGTATCCATTCCTATACACCATGTCCAACTTATCCTTGAGTAACAGAATCTTGAAGATGTTATGATGAATGTTCTTGATATTTGAACCTAAATTGCCTCTTCATCATAATCCAGGTCACACACTCCTATAGAATAGGAGATAAACTTCATGCTCTTGTTCATTAAATCAAAACTTTCATCCATAAACACAGATCAACAAAAGAGTGACCTAAGAGATCCACCTGACGATGATGACTTGGTCTACATCTTAAACAACAGTACATTTATGACAGGTATCTTGGGAAAAGATCATCGAACCTTGCTGACCTGACTAGATGTGCCTTCATGAAAGATCTTGAGAGACTCACAAGCGTCTTTGGTCACCACACATGTGTTTATCAATCTGAACATATGCTAAACAACTTCATTGGATATGGACTTCAAATCTTCATAATGAACAATCCAAACACATTCTATGGATTGACTGTAACTCAGTTGGTGCAACGTCACCTACATCCGGGGGCATCCAAGCCAGGAAGGAAATTCACTATGATAGAATTATTTCAAAGCTAAACTCCCCTATTTACAACTTATCGCCTAATCACTTGTGCAACTTCTACCTAGAAACCCTCTAGATATGAGATCCCCCTCTCACATCCTAATCATTCACAATCCCAGTGACAATACCTCGAGAAACCAAAAAGAAGAAGAACACTCTTCCAACTACAATAATCAGTTTTGCTTAAAAACTTCAACCAAGAACAATACACTCTTGCTTACAAGCTTTAGAATGGACAATTAACAATACAAAATTAGTCTACCATAATGCATTAGAAGATACAAAGGGTGACATACAATTAACCAGCACGAGACTCTCAAAACCTAAGACTCTTAAACCTCCCCTTATTTTACAAAAGTGAAAGTTGTATCTTCATTAGGTTTATGTCTTCTTTAAATAGCCTTCAGACCTTGTGGGCTTGGGCTCTTGAGGCGCAATTCATCAGGAATCAACTTGGAATCATAAGCATAATCTCTTGCACAAAATAGGAATAAAATACAAAGTTTCCTAAAAAGGCTCAATGATCCCTTTTCTAAAAACCATCACAATATGTAAAAACAGAAGTTCCCATAATATCCTTCCTTGGATAGCACATACATGTGAATTAAAACACACTCAAAAATCAAGCTAAAAATACCAAAATAGTCATGCCCTAACTTTCAGGTATAACATGTCCTGGAACATGTCACAACATTATGCAAAATATGATGTCTGACTGTCATGGCAGAACATCTGGTTCAACATCTTGCTAACAACATGTTTTTTTTTACCAAAATGCAGCCAATACAAAAGTCACAGAACTTACAAAAGGCCTTTCCTATATAAAAAAATTGGTTTACTAATCATGACCTCTCTCTCATAACAATTGCTGAGAAAAGTTCACTCCTAATATCAGTATCTCTCTCTCTCTCTCTCTCTCTCTCTCTCTCTCTCTCTCTCTCTCTCTCTCTCTCTCTCTCTATATATATATATATATATATATATATATATATATATATATATATATATATATATATATATATATATATATATATATATATATATATATATATATATATATATATATATATATATATATATATATATATATATATATATATATATATATATATATATATATATATATATATATATATATATATATATATATATATATATATATATATATATATATATATATATATATATATATATATATATATATATATATATATAAGAAAAGGATTGGGGGGGGGGGGGGGGGGGGGGGGGGGGGGGAATTTCCCACTAAAGTATAACAAAAAAGACTCTCTTCTTTCAAATTTTTTTTTTTGATCTTACCTTATTTTTTCCTCAAACCAACGATCATCACCGCCCTTAATTTCCTCAGCCATCCAACTTTTTTCCTAACCACACCTTGAACCACCAACATCACTAAAACACAACAAGAAAACGAGCATCATCAACATTATCATAACAACTATCACAACTGCGTTTGCCTTCCGTCACCATAAACACGAAGCCAACAAAATCTCTGATTCACTGCTTCCTCAATCATCCTGACTTTAACATTCCGTTGCGAACCACCCACACAACCACCGCTACCTTTGTCCAACCCGCAACACCTTCATAAGACCACCATCAAATCACCTTCTAATCCACTAGAAACCACCAAACACTTTTTCTTAATCTTACTCCGCCATGCCTTAAATCGTGAGAAACATTTTTCTCTCTGTTTTGTATTATTTGCACTGCACCCTTTCATACTCAGGTGGAACCACATCATTGTTCGACCGTTGTGATGCCGCCGAAATTCTCGCCATCATCAATTACTCATATCGTGGCAACAAAAGCTCCATCTTACAACAACCGAGCTTCATTGTTTTTGTCATTTTAAAATCGTTTATGCTACTTTAGTAATTACTTCGTTCTCTTATTTTTTTTATGACTTATTTTTTATTCAATTTGAAGTTTAATGTTACAATTAAAGTTTGGTTGTTGTGGCTCCTTAAGGAAGAAAGTTTATTAGTGAGAGAAAGTTTGTTGTTGTTAATTTGTATGTTTGTTTCGTGTTAAAGCTCATGCATGAGAGGTAAGAGAGATTTGAGTTTTTACGCTTGTTTCTGTTGTACGGAATGTTCACGAGCAAGAAAAGGAAAGAATAATAGTAGCATGAAATTCTGCAGAAAATACTGTTACTATTTCATTTTATTTTATTTGTGTTTTATTATCAGCGTCATTTTATTATATATATATATATATATATATATATATATATATATATATATATATATATATATATATATATATATATATATATATATATATATATATATATATATATATATATATATATATATATATATATATATATATATATATATATATATATATATATATATATATATATATATATATATATATATATATATATATATATATATATATATATATATATATATATATATATATATAAATTAACGCAAATGAATAACAACTAATTGAGCCTGGTGGAGTGGTTGAGACTATCGTCTCCTAACCACCAGGTGCGCAGTTTCTTCATATTTTTCATGTTTTTCTCTTATTTTCCTTTATCCAAACATTATATATTATATATTAATTGTTGAAGCTTCATGCTTCCTACCGCCATGTCTTGGGTTCAAACCCTGTTGCCACTTTTCTCATCATTTTATTATCTTTTCCATTTTTTTCATGTGTTTTTCACCCTTATTTTTTACTTTCTTTCCCATTTTTTAGCCATTCTTTCCCAATTTTTACTTACTTTCTTTCCCATTCTTTCCCATTTTTTGATGCCTCCTTCTTATATGTGACATTATCTTTAAAATTTAATTTTTATTTTTATTTTTTCTACTCATTTTTTCCCGATTACGGTCATTGCAAAAGCACCATTTAATTGTTCAAAAAATGAAATACTTGTTGGTTTTTTGCTTGGTTTCTTTGAATCTTTCAATTGTTAAACATCAGATTTTAATCCATGGATTCGACATTTCCCATGTCGTTATTCCATCGATTATTTTATCGATATATTGATGGTATTTCATTGTGTTATGACCCTTGCGTACGACATTTCCTTTGTTGTCCATATGCACAAACCGACTTTGAGCACATTACATAGGGTTTTGCTTGCACCTCTCGATTTCATCTTTTTTTGCACGTTCTTATGGTATGTGACTTTGATTTGCATCCTCACATCTTGATTTTAATCCATGCATGCTTTGATTTTACTTCTTTCGATTTAATTTTTGAACATGTTGTAAATATAACTTGTGTGTTGCGATCTTCTTCACATGGATTACTCTTGGGCCTTCTTACAACACGACAATTCTCTTGTGCGCTTACGCTCATTTATTTATGTTTGTTGATTGGGCTCGATTTTACTTTTCCATTATCTCCTATCCCTATTCGACAAAATGTACCATCATTCTCATGAAGTGTAATAACTTTATTGCTTTCGTCTTGATTGTGTGCTTTATTCAATTGTTCATCACTTCAAGCATCACAATAAATCCTTTTCAAAAAGAACTAATCCTCGATTCAATGTCGATGTATTTTATACCTTATAAGTCGATTGCTTTTAAGCATCGCAATCAACCTCACATAGCTTACTCTTGGGCTTTCTTACAATGAGACTTGCTTTGCACCAGACACTTTTACATGCATTTGTTTGATGAATTTGATTCATAATTGCTTGATCCCATCCCCATTTGACAAAATATATCCTCATTCCCATGACGTGTAATATTTTTTATCGCTTTCTCCTTGATTGCTTTACGTTTAGGTTGTTTCTAATGTAAGAATAAAATCAACCACTTTTTGAAGAACACAAATAAAACTTGATCCAAGATTAAGCAATTTTCATAAATAAAGCTACAAACCATCAACCATTTCCATTCCACTTCGCATCCATACCCAACTTTCAAGTGGCACTTTCCCAAATAAATTCAAAAAACATAATAAAATACGAGGATAATTTTATGCCACGAGCCTTAAGTGGTGGAGAAGGAGTGAGAATGAAACTTTCTTACACTCACTCTGATTATTTTGGACACAAGACGCTTGGCTTGGTAGTTCGTGTAAGTGCTCTTGATTGGCTACATTTTATGGCAAAACTTTAGAGTGTGCATGTATGTCATACTGATTGTTAGGACATACTTAATGATGTGTGTGCAGGGTAAGTTAACGATAATTTAACTCAGTTAAACTGAATGTCATAACATTGAACGTATGGCATCTAGCAGGCAAGGTTGTTTTTCTGGTATCTATGAACTAGGAAACAAAATAAATGCTCAAGCTGGATATCAGGAGAATTTCTAGAAGCCCTAGGCGAACTAGAAGATCCCTGAATTGAGTGGCAAGTGTGCAGCTTTTTGAGAATAAGTTTTGATATGGATAAAACCTAATTAATGCACCAAGGCCCAAAAGGACTGACAGCTGCTATAAAGATCAGAAGATGCAAACCTGAAGAGCAGCACTTGAAAACAGAAGGAAAAAGAGTGCAGATTGCAGAGTCCTGTGTTAGTGAAGAAGGCTAGTCTTCACGTGTGAATTCTGTCTAGGAATACTTGTAATCCAAGCAATTGTCTAGTGGATGATTTGCATTGGATAAGTAGATTCTAGGTTGTGTCTCACTTGAAGTTTTGAAGCAAGAGTGTGTGTGTTCCTTGATCAAAGCTGTGAAGCACAATCAAGGTGTGTATGAAGTGTCTCTTCATATTATTTTCTGTAATAGTTTAAAATCACTGTTGTGTGATTGAGGGGGAGTGAGTGGGTATACTCAGGTCTAGAGTGTCTCTAGGTTGAAGTGTCATTGGGTAGAGATTAAGTGAGGAGTGTAAACTGGAGGTTTAACTCTGAATTGATTCTACTAATAGTGAATTTCCTCCCTGGCTTGGTAGCCCCCAGATGTAACTGTTGTTGACACTGAACTGGGTAAACAATTGTTGTGTTATTTTGTGCCTTTATTATTGCTGAGTATTAGCTGTTAAGTAGAAGATGTCACAATGGATGTTATAACTTTGGGAATAACATCCATCGTGTGCTTGCCAGAATTCTCAATTGGCATCAGAGCAGGCACCCTGCCTTTTTATTCTGGGTGAGATCTAGGGAAAACAAATTCTAGTACAATGGATAAAGGTATAGGCTTCACTAATAGAACTCCAATTCTGGATGGATCTAATTATGATTATTGGAAACCAAGGATAATTGCATTCTTGAAATCTATAGACAACAAGGCTTAGAGAGCTGTGAATTCAGGCTGGAAACATCCTGTGAAGACTGATAAAGATGGAGTATTTGTGCAAATTCGTGAAGAGGAATGTGTTAGAACACAGATTGGTTCTTAATAATTACTCTTTGTTTTGATGATAACTGTTAGGAAATTTATATTTAAGAATTATATACTCTAAAATTTGTTTGAGAGTTTTACTGCAGATTAAAATTATATTAACTCTCTAGAAGCAAATCTGCCTTGAATACAAGAAGCTATTCTGACTCTGAAGCGCCAGATGCACCTTACAGAAGAATCTGTTTGCTCCTTACAGAAGATCCTGAGCATAGTCTCCAGAAGGATCTGAAGCAAGAAGCTCCAGAACATTCTGAGTCAGAAGCATCTGAAGATAGTCAGAAGCATCTGAAGTTAATCAGAAGCATCTGAAGCTGAAGCATCAGAAGTATAGAAGAATATTGATTGAAGAGTTTCTCAAAGCATAAGTCTACAGAAGTTTCTGAAAGTACCTACGCTGCCAAGTACTGAAGTTCTGTGTCAAAATACTCTGATGATCAACACGCTAGAAGCACACACGCTGCAGAAGACTCTGATACAGCATAGTTCTGAATCTCATTAGAAGACTCTGATCCATTTAGACTCTGAAGAACTTGCTGAAACTGAAGAAGTGTTTTCAAGAATATATCCGTTGGAGCTATTCAACGTCTCTTTCCTTATTTGTGCTAGACACACTTACACAGACAAAAAGGATTTTTCTGTGCCATCTATTTCAAGGAAAGGCCAGTGCATGTGAAGACAAAAAGGCTCAGACCTTTTGAGACTCTCTTTTCAACGTTCAGCTTGCATGATTCAGCTGCCTATAAAAGGAGATCCTCACTTCATTCTTCAGTTACACGCTTGCTGAAAAGAAATCATAATATTCTATAAGCTCTCATTCTTATTCTTCATAGAATCTCATTGTACTTAAACTTAAGAGAAAAATCACTGTTGTGATTATAGCTTTATAGAAGCATTAAAAACTCTTGTATTTAATTTACATTGATTGTAAAGGATATTCCTTAAGAGGATTCCGTTAGAATCAGTAGCTCTTAAGAAGACTAAGAACTGTTGTTCTTTGGTGTTACTATTGTAATCAGTTTGATTTAATAGTGGATTAAGTCCTTGTTGAGAAAGGCAAATCACTCTGGAAGGGTGGACTGGAGTAGTTGTTAAACGAACCAGGATAAAAATAATTGTGTGACTATTTTCAAGCATTAGTTTTCCATACTTATTCAACCCCCCCTTCTAAGTATTATCTCACCTTCAGAATGGACCAAAGAGCAAGAGGCATTGGCCCTTGGAAACTCTAAAGCATTGAGTGCTCTATTCAATGGCATAGATAAAAACATCTTTAGGCTGGTACACCACTATGAACTAGCAAAGGATGTCTGGGATACTCTCAGAACTACTCATGAAGGAACCTCCAAAGTCAAAATGTCAAGACTTCAAATGCTGACCACCAAATTTGAAGGTCTAAGAATGAAGGAAGATGAGACCATTCATGAATTTTACATGAATGTTCTTGAACTTGCAAACACCTCAGGAGCTTTGGGAGAAAAGATGGCTGAAGAAAAGCTTGTAAGGAAGATTCTAAGGTCATTACCTAAAAGGTTTTCCATGAAGGTAACAACCATTGAAGAAGCTCAAGACATATGCCACATGAAGGTGGATGAACTCATTGGTTCCCTTCAAACCTTTGAGATGGGGATGTGTGATCAGGCTGTGGAGAGAAAGAGCAAAAGTATAGCTCTCGCCTCAAACACTGTTGAGGATTCAGATGATGAAAAAGAGGAGAATCTATCAGAGGCAATAGCCATGCTTGGAAGACAGTTCAACAGACTGGTCAAAAGGATAGATGCTAAGTCTAATCCTTACTCCAAAAGCTTGCCTGCTGACAAAGAGAAATCCGAGGAGAAAGTTAGTAAAGTACAGTGCCATGAATGTGAAGGATATGGACATATCAGAAAGGAATGTCCCACATACCTCAAAAAGAAAAGAAAGGGATTAACTGTCACCTGGTCTGATGAAGATTCAGACAGTGGATTAGAAGAGGAATCAGCTAAAGATGTCACTGCTCTAAATAGTGTGTGCATCTCTAATGATGATTCAAGTGATGAAGAGTTGTCTTTTGAGGAGCTTGAAGCCTCATACAAAAAGCTTCACATCAGAAGCACATAACTGGTTCAGCAAGGGGAGCAACAGATGAAAATCATCAAGGAGTTAGAAGCTGAAAAAAGGGAGCATCTAGCCACAATTGACACACTTAGAAGTGAAGTACAAGAGTTAAAAAGTAAGAAGGATCAAATGACAAAATCTATAAGGATGCTAAATTCTGGGACTGACAATCTAGAAGAAATTCTCTAGAGTGGACAAACCTCATGAGATAGATCTGGACTAGGATATGCTGATAAACAAAATCCTGTGCTAAATCTCAAGAGATTACAACCTAAGGTCCAGAAGCCAAAGATGATGTCACGACCAATGTCACAACATCCAACCAACAGAAACTGGAATCTAGTCAAGAGTAGATTCCAAGGGTACAGGTGTTACCACTGTGGAAAACTTGGTCATATCAAATCTGTGTGTTTCTGGCTGCATGGATTTCCTAGTCATCCTCATCAAAAACAGAGAGTGTCGCTACTGCGAAAATCGGCGCCGGCTGAACAGAAGAGTCGCCACCGTGCGTTATTTATCCCACGGGAGGGAAAGGAAACGCTCAGAGTAAACCTCGCACAACACGGGAAAGGTATGGTCGTCGCAACCAAAACCTGGATTCGGGAGTCGGTTACGCAAGGGGAAGGTATTAGCACCCCTCACGTCCGTCGTACTCGACGGGATCCACGCTTGTTTTCGGGTATGGATTGTTATTCTATCTACGCTAAAGGTCTGGGGTTAAAAGGAAAGAAAATGAAAACAAAATGACTCGGCAAAGTATCGCACTTCATGCCTACGTATTCCCGTCTGGAACGAGAAATCAGAGTCAACGTAGTTCGCCTACCTACGGGAAAGGAGGGGAAGGTTGCTCGCTAGGATATCGCATCCTATGCCTACGTACTTTCACACAGCATGAAAGATCAGAGCAAACGTAGTTCGGGCTACGGAAGACACAAGCTTGTCTTGGTTGATTTTATTCCTTCTGAAAAAGGTTTTCTTGATTAGCAGTCCCAGCGGACAAAAATGACGCTTTGATGAGTTCACATTCTTTTACGGAAGAAGTGTCTTTTATTGTGTTTGAAATCTTTATGTGTTTTTCTATTTGTTTTGAGAAAGAAAGAGACAGAACTCTAACCTACGGTGGAAAAGGGAATCAAACTATCCTAATGTTATCATGCATGGGTTAAGACCTAGTGTCTATCATGCTCCTCTCTTGCACAGAGAGAAACAGAGATCCTACGGGATAGGCAGAAACAGAAACAATATCAGATATATACAGTAATACAGTAAAATGCATGAATGCAGCAATACAAGCGAGGCAAGGGAGTCCCACTCAACCTCGAACCTAGAAAACAATAGGCAAAAGTGAACAGACTTCACTTTCAACCCAGCAAGGTAAACAGCAAACAATACAGTCCGGAAAACCAATCAATACATCAGCAATGAAATACAACAGCAAAAGAAACAGCATCAGCAGCTCCGAATCAACATCTGGCTTCAAGTAATCTCCAATCAGCTACAGGCTTCAACAAGCATCAATCTCCATCTTCATGACCTTCAGGCAAGGGCTTTGATCATCAGTCTTCTATCTGCAATGGCTTTTCTTCAAGCTCAAACCTCCAGGATGAGGGATTAGTCACAAGAGTGAAGAGAATGAATGTTAAACAGTCAATTACCTACCAAGGGTGGTTCATCAACTGTTAACATTAATCAGAAAGTTTCCTCTCAAAAGTTCTATCTTTCAAATATATTCACTGATCCTTCCAAAGGAAGGAGGTGGATATTTGAAAGAGACTTTGAATCATAGAGGAAGGATGGATGCAGACAAGGCAATCCATATTTGAGAAACAATCATTCTAATCTAGAGCTCTGCCTAGCTCCTAAACCCTAGTCTCCTCAGCAGCTGCTAGCAAGAATCCCCTCTTCAACTCTGGCAGTTGATCTTCAATCTTTGAATCTCCAATGGTCTTCATCTCCACAAGACTTCAGTTCCCCCAAGTCCCTAGACAATCCCCCATACCCAAGCAAGCAAGCAATAATCCCCGGAGGGCACACCACACCAGTCAATCAGATATACAGACAGTATTAATAGCAGTAGGGGAATCCTGACTTTTTCTAAGGGGTCTAATAACTACCCATAACCCCTATAGTCCCATAACTAAACTAGTCAAACCCTAAGTCCTAAGGGAAATGAAATCAAACTTCCTAAGTCATCACCTAAAAACCCTAATTTGTTCATGTGGTTCAAGCCTACATTAAGCACCTAAAATTAATTCCTAAAAATGGGAACTAAATTGAATCTACAAGCTTAACATCTAATCTAAACAATCTAAAAAGAATGAACAAAAAATATGAAAGCATCTAGTAGAACAAAAATTAGCAAAATCATGCATGAAATGAATCTATTTAAAATGACATTTATTAAGAAAATATGGAAAAAATATGAAATAAAAATAAAAATGCAATTTTATTTTTCTGTAATTTTCTACACATCTTAAAGAAAATGATGTAAAAAGAATGAAGTGAAAATGATTTTTTATGAATTTATTATGAATTAATGAAAATGCATAAAAAATTAAGAGAAATAAAAAACAAAATGCAAGAAATAAATGGGAGAGGGGTGTATTTAGTAGGCGCGCTTAGTTCAATTCAGGATGGGCCACACAGACAGGGGTGCGCGTAGCAATTGGCTTAAGGCCCAGCATCAGTCAGCAATAATGAAAAATAAGAAAACCAGCAGGGGGTGAAAATAGAAACAAAATCACGTTCAAAATTAAGTTGGGCTTAAAACTGGGGGTGGAAATAACACATCACAACTCAGGCCCGCCCGTTTCAATTAATGAAACGGTGCGTTTTGGCCAACTCACTTCCCTCCAACACAGAATTGAATATGAGCCACACGATGGGCTTCCAAGTCAAAGGTCTAACATGAATTGGACCGTCCAGATTATGTCTTCTCCATTGAATCCTGAAACTTAGGGTTTCCTCTCCCATGGCAGCCATGCACGAGCAACATTCAACTCATCTGTTCTCATTCCACATGCAATGAATCAACACGATCCCAACATGAAACTCACTCTAAATTCTTCCCTCTACCATCCCATGGCCTTAGATTACTCTGAAATTCAACAAATCATTCAACCCGAGCACAACAAGATCTGGTCACCATGAACATACTCTGAGATGCATCGTCACAATTCTCCATCAAACTTGCACTAATCTAACCTATAACTAATGGTGATTAACCTGATCTATCAAGCTAAGATTATGATGCATTAACCTAAGAGTTTCAAGCCCTAACAGTTTCTACCACCTGCTAACAATCATCACTAATCTACTCCAAATTCATCCTAATTGCTCTACTAACCTTCTACATTACATCTAAACTAACAAAGCTATGCCTAACTAACTGAATCAAGCAATTTGAATGAAAACACACCTGGTGCAAAAGCTTGAAAACAGCTATGGAGACTTGTGGATCTGAGGCTTCCAAGGCTTGGATCTTGATCAATTAACTCAATACTCAATTCTGTATGCAATACTTTGATGATTCCTGGCTTGAATTGTGCTGTCCAATGGAGATTGTGATTTTGATTTTCTTGAAGAAAGTGCACGAAAATGGATTCTAACCACCTTGTTCTTGATTGAATTATGATCTATGATGATGAAACAGTATAATGAAGTTGATTTTGATGATGATTTGGTGAAGAATTTGAGGAATTGGAATGAAACTTCAAAGAGAAAGAATGAGAAAGTTTGTGAAATTCTTGGTGAAAATGAAGCCAACCCTTGATCCATCCTCATTTCATGAATATATAGAGCTCATATGAACATTCTAGATCCATCTTGCACATTCCCTTGCCTTCCAACTTTGATCCATTTTGGCTATGTTTCTTAAAATACAAGTAACCATGAATATCTTTCTTTTTTCCTTCTAAACTCAAAAAAGTGTTTGAACCATTGTTCTTAGAATTGCTTTTCCATTCAAAATCATATATTGGAAGTCTCCATTTGGACTTGTAAATCTCCCAAACCATTTTCCATCTTGAATTTCTTTGAATTATAAGCCATTTTAGTTCAACTTTTGACCAATTATGCAACTTCATGTTATGAGCTTTTCCAACAATTTGTGACCTTCTTTCTAGACTTAAAATCCCATTTGGAGAAAGTTTGATGTTGTAAGTTTTTCCATTTGAGGCCTCCTTGTATGAGTTTTGGACATAGGTTAAAATGACCTGTAATTCACAAATGCCCAAAATACCCTTTGCTTGCCAAGACCATAAGTTGAGCTCCACACATCATATGAGGGCATGCTATACCATTATAGAAAGCTAAGACAATGAGGAACAATTCTTATGTTGACCAAGAATTCATTTGAAATCTCCTTGAGGGGTAAAACTAGCTTGGAAGTCAAGTCACTTTCACAGACAAAAATTCAGACACCTCAGATGACCTGTAACTTGCAAGGACCATAACTTGAGTTCTATAAATCTCCTTGATGTCTTCCACCACTCAAATTAAAGGTCTTGAGATCCTCTACAAGTTTCATGTTGGCCAAGAAGCCATTTGAAGCTAGAATTTTGACTTATCTTGCTTGGAAATTTGACCTAAACTAGGGGATTTTACACAGAAACCCTAATTTAGAAACTCCTCTTCTCCTTGATTTCTCTTGAATTCTCCTTGGCATATCTCCATATCCTTCTTCATATGTCCAATGATGAACCCCACATCCCTCCAATAGACTTGAATGCCCCTTAAATCAGTCAATTGACCTAGGGTTGACCTAGGGTTGACCCAGATGAAACCCTAGTTGACTGTCTTCAGTTATAGCTCTTGTGCTTTCCTCAATGACTTGCCTCCTTCTCCAAATAACTTTCTAAGTCTCTCATAATGTCTAGATACTCTCCCTGCCTTCAACTTCACAGCTCACAACCCTCTTGTTGACCCTCAGATACCCTCAGCTAAGAGATGGACTCAAGGCTTGATCTGCTGAACTCTTTGCTTTCAAATTCTTCCCTGATGACTTGAATGGGATTGAATTGGGATAATAACCTCTTGATAGGCTTCTAGAGATAAGAACAGTGATTGGTCCCCTGCTGAATGACTTGCTATGCTTATGCTATGCAGATGGTTAGTCTATGTACATGACTCTATATGCAAATGCTAATGACATTGAAATATAAACCCAAGGAATAAGGTTGGGCAAATTTTAGGGTGCAACAGCTGCCCCTATTCAAGCGGCTTGGACCCGATTGGGTGAAGAGCCCGGAGCCTTCAGACATTCGCGGTACGAGACGGTTGAATACTAGTGAAACCAGAAATTTGCCAACCGCAGAAATAAATTGCGCTCCTGCTTGAGGAACGACATTCATCAGCTGAATCTGACTGTTACAGTAACCCACTGATCTCGCGCGACCGTGCTGGGGATTATCTTCATCGTTCTGAAGAGAATTCTGTCATCACAGATTGCTTGCTTGTCCACGTTAGGACTCTATCTGTCATCAATACGAAGAAATCTCAACTAAAACCTGTCCACGTTAGGACTCCACTTGCTGTTAACTCAGAAAAATCTCTGCAACTCCGCTGGGGATAATTCGTCTGCATTTCTATAAACTGCATCGTCCACGTTAGGAATAAAACTCTTCCACGTTAGGAGTAACACCTGTCCACGTTAGGAGTCATCTCTTCTGTATCTGTCCACGTCAGGACTAACCCTTTCATCTTTCCACGTCAGGAGGCAATCTTCTTTCCACATAAGGAGAACTATATCGATCTGTCCACGTAAGGAATCCAATACCACTTGACATGTCCGCGTCAGGACTCCAATCTTTCCACGTAAGGAATTCAACTTTGGTTCTGAACCTATCCACGTCAGGGCTCAGCTTTCCACGTAAGGAATAAACTCGTCTTTCCACGTAAGGAAACCATTTTTCTTCCACGTAAGGGATGCTCTTGGTATGTCCACGTAAGGACTCTGATCTTTCCACGTAAGGAATGCCAACTTCTTTTCGATTTGTCCGCGTCAGGACTACATTTTTCCACGTCAGGAATGCTGTCATTTCCACGTAAGGCAACTATCTTTTGATATGTCCGCGTAAGGACTACACCTTTCCACGTAAGGAATCTCCATCTTTCCACGTCAGGAACACAATCTTAATCTGTTCACGTAAGGACTCTCCTCTTTCCACGTTAGGAATCACTTCTTTTGATATGTCCGCGTAAGGACTACATCTTTCCACGTAAGGAATCTCCATCTTTCCACGTTAGGAATAATAATTTCTTTGATTTGTCCGCGTCAGGACGTTGATCTCGTCTTGATTTGTCCACGTTAGGACTCAGGCATCTTCGACCCGCTGAGGAAATAAGACTTGTCCACGTGAGGACTCACACCCTGGTCTGATCTGTCCGCGTCAGGACACCAACACCAAGAGTAATCACTTTTGTCAACGTCATGACTTCCCATTCCACCAATTTCGAAAAACCGAATCTGCCCACGATAGGACTAACACAACTCACCAATCCAGGGAAATAAACCTGTCCACGTTAGGACGCCCACTTCTGAAGAAATCCCGTCAATATAGGAATAAATTGTCCGCGTCAGGACTTAGCTCTCCACTGATCCCAACCCACAAACTTCTTAGCACTGATGTGACAGCGACTTTGAGATGAACTCTACTGGGGATGTCTGGAAACCAAACTATCGGACGCCTGCTCTGATAACCGGCGGTGGCCTCTGAAATTCTGATTCATGGAAACCCTTTTAATGTTGACGTAACAACAACTTTGCAGGAAACCAATCCGCTGATCGGACTAGAGAAACTTCAACAAAACTCTGGCGGGGACGTAAGTAACTCTGCTTGGGGACAAAGAGAAACTTATCCTGGCAACTCTGGCGGGGAATACTGCCAAAACTGACATTATCATTGAATATCTCATGCCGAGATCTTGAATGTTTGATAGTTTATTTGAGCAAGAACTCTCTCCATCTGAACTGCTAAAGTACAGGAACTGCTTCAGCAAAATAAATGCTGGGATGATAATGCCGACTCTGCCGGGGATAGCCAGATGCTACAGAATTATTCCGGCAAAGTAAATGCTGGAAGGGTGAAGTCGACTCAGCTGGGAAATTAGGAACTTAAGCCAGACACCTTGTTGAGGTAACCCCCTACTGGGGAATAGCAGATGTGCATAGTACGATCGGACTTTCTGCTGGAACGTGAACTGATATCACCAGTATCTCTGACAAAACAAATGACAGGACCCACCATCAACTCTGCTTGGGAGAGTCTTAATCTTCAAGTTCCACTGGAAGGAATGAACACCATTGCAAAGAGAACTCCGCTGGGGATGGGATGATTCTCTTGGGGAAAATTAACTGACTCCGCTGGGGGAGAGTGCATGACCCTGCGGGGAAAGATGAACCTGTCTGAATACAGCCTCATGATCTTGGAATCGCCAAACTCTGCTGAGGACGAATAACTTTCTGGAGCACGTCCTTTGGATAAGCTACGGCTAGCTGGGGAATCCTATCCTTCTTCAGGAAGAACATGCATGACCTGCGTGGGGATTAAGTCTTTCGTTATCGCGATCTTTTGATTGTATTCCTCATAGGGCTATGAAACCTGCAACAACACAAACAAGGCAAGACAAGCCTATGCAATCAAATCAATTCAGGTTAGTGACGTTACACTCAGTTAATTCAAAGCTTTAACAATTGTTGGCAAGGGCCAGTGATGTTATACTCATGCTGGTTTCAATAAACTTAGGCGTTTTATCATGCACAAAACAGTAAAGAACAGTGTCAAATACTGAATAACACATTTTCATTGATTGGGCCCCTGAATGGGCGGAGTTTTTGTACATGGGAGGTAACTCCTGAAATGAGGAAGCTACACAAAGCAAATACATAAGTATGCAAGTATGCACAAGAAGCATGAATATTTTGACAAATTAAATTTTGTACACATGTCGGCAACGGGATGCAGATGAACACCACGAACTGATCCTCCTATGACTCGTCCGACTCTAATACTTTCCCGGTATCCCCACTTCTGAAGAGATTGTATCCGATAACTGACTCCTCAAATGTATTCTCCCGCATTGATGCTCATTGCAATATCAAATTCGGACCGCAGTCATTTGCTTTTCAAATCCCTAACTTTTGCGTGAACCGCCCTTTACGGGTTTTCAGTTCACCGGGATACCCTTTTTTGCCGAAGCCGCCCAGTGTAGGTTTTCAACTTCGCGGGTGTACATTTTTTCAATTTTATCCCTAACTTTTGCCCGAACCTTTCATTCTGTTTTTGGTTCGCCAGGATGCCCCATTTTTGCCTGGACTCTCTTTTTCTGTCCAGCGGGTCTATTTTAAGCAAAGTATTTTTTAACTGCGTCCGAATTCACAGGTGACGCAAAGTCTTCTCCGTCCATGGTGGACAACAACAACGCTCCTCCTGAAAAGACCTTACTGACAACGTATGGCCCTTCGTAGTTGGGGGTCCACTTGCCCCTGTGATCTTCCTGCGGCGGGAGAATCCTTTTCAGCACAAGGTCGCCCGTCTGAAAGCTTCGCGGAAGTATCTTCTTGTCGTACGCTTTCTTCATTCGTCTTTGGTACAAATGACCGTATGCCAGAGAAGCTAGCCTCTTCTCATCCATCAAGCTCAGTTGGTTCAATCTATTCGTTACCCATTCTGCCTCGTCCAGCTGAACGTCTCGCAATACCCTCAGAGAAGGGATCTCAACCTCCAATGGTAATACCGCTTCCATTTCGTATACTAACGAGAACGGTGTTGCCCCGGTTGATGTGCGTACCGTCGTACGATAACCGTGCAAAGCGAAAGGTAGCATCTCGTGCCAGTCCTTATAAGTCACCACCATTTTCTGAACGATTTTCTTGATATTCTTATTGGCCGCTTCGACAGCGCCATTCATCTTGGGTCGGTAAGGGGAGGAGTTGTGATGTTCGATCTTGAAATTCTGACAGAGCTCCTTCATCATTTTGTTGTTCAGATTTGAACCATTATCCGTGATTATCCGCTCGGGGATCCCATATCGGCAAATGATATCTCTCTTGATGAATCTAGCCACCACTTGCTTCGTTACATTCGCGTAAGACGCCGCTTCCACCCACTTGGTGAAATAATCGATTGCTACTAGGATGAACCGATGCCCGTTAGAAGCCGTCGGCTCGATCTTTCCAATCATATCGATTCCCCACATCGAGAATGGCCATGGAGATGACATCACATTTAGAGGACTCGGAGGCACGCGTATCTTGTCAGCATAGATCTGGCACTTGTGGCACTTCCTTGCGAACTTGAAACAATCAGTTTCCATTGTCAGCCAAAAGTAACCTGCCCTCAGCAGCTTTCTCGTCATAGCATGCCCACCAGCATGCGTGCCAAAGGCACCTTCGTGTATTTCCTCCATGAGAAGCTTTGCCTCTTTCTCGTCTACGCAACGCAACAACACCAAATCGTGGTTTCTTCTGTATAAGACGCCATCCGGGTTCAAGTAGAAATTACCCGCTAATCTCCTGAGAGTCTTCTGATCTTGACTGGATGCCCCAGCCGGATACTCTTTATTCTTCAGGAAATTAAGGATATCGAAATACCACGGTTTATCGTCAGATGCTTCATCAATAGCAAATACATACGCTGGCCTGTCCAACCGAGAGATAGTGATCTGGGGAGCTTCGTTCCAGAAGTTGACCTTGTACATGGAAGACAAAGTGGCAAGGGCGTCAGCCATTTGATTTTCTGCCCGCGGTACATGATGCAGTTCAACCTTGTCGAAGAAAGGCAACAATCTCCTTGCATAATTCATGTAATGTATCAAGTTGGGCTGCCGTGTCTCCCATTCCCCTTTGATCTGATTCACCACCAGAGCTGAGTCTCTGTATACGTCTAGATGTTTGATTCGCAAATCAATGGCTTCTTCAAGCCCCATTATACAAGCTTCGTATTCGGCCTCATTGTTGGTAACGGCAAAGGTCAATCGGGCAGTAAACGGGATGTGCGACCCGTGTGGCGTCGTGATGATTGCCCCTATTCCGCTACCGTAAGCATTCACAGCTCCGTCAAAAATCATCTTCCATTTGGACCCCAACTCTGGTCCTTCGTCTGGCAACGGTTCTTCGCAATCCTTCATCTTTAAGTACATGATATCCTCGTCAGGAAAATCAAATCTCATCGATTGGTACTCTTCAATAGGCTGCTCCGCCAGATACTCAGACAGCACACTCCCCTTTATAGCCTTTTGCGAGACGTATTGAATGTCATATTCGGTCAAGACCATCTGCCACCGGGCAATTCTACCTGACAACGCCTGCTTTTCGAATATATATTTGATAGGATCCATCTTCGAGATGAGCATGGTTGTATGATTCAGCATGTACTGCCTCAAACGCTTAGCGGCCCAGGCTAGCGCGCAACAAGTTTTCTCCAACATTGAGTACCGAGATTCACAGTCTGTAAATTTCTTACTCAAGTAATAGATCGCATGCTCTTTTCTCCCCGTCTCGTCGTGTTGACCGAGAACACAACCCATGCTTCCCTCAAGAACCGTCAAATACATTATCAAGGGTCTCCCTGCCACTGGGGGTATCAAAATAGGAGGCTCCTGCAGATACTTCTTTATTTTGTCGAACGCCTTTTGACAATTTTCGTTCCACGTTACAGCTTGATCTTTCTTCAACAGCTTGAATAATGGTTCACATGTGGCCGTTAGGTGAGATATGAACCGGGCAATGTAGTTCAATCTCCCTAAAAACCCGCGCACCTCTTTCTCTGTTTTAGGCGTCGGCATTTCTTGAATCGCTTTTATTTTAGCAGGATCGACCTCTATTCCTCTTTCGCTTACGATAAACCCCAGCAGTTTACCCGATCTCACCCCGAAGGTGCATTTATTAGGGTTCAGCCTCAGCCTGAACTTCCTAAGTCTTTTAAACAACTTCAACAGATTCACCAGATGCTCTTCCTCCGTCTGGGATTTGGCAATCATATCGTCAACATAAACTTCGATCTCTTTATGCATCATGTCATGAAAAAGAGTCGTCATCGCACGCTGATATGTTGCCCCAGCATTTTTCAAACCAAAGGGCATCACTTTGTAACAAAATGTTCCCCAAGGCGTTATGAAAGTAGTCTTCTCCATATCCTCTGGCGCCATTTTGATCTGATTGTAGCCCGAAAAGCCATCCATGAAGGAGAATACGGAGTACTGAGCGGTATTATCAACTAACACGTCAATGTGAGGAAGTGGAAAATCGTCTTTTGGGCTTGCCTTATTCAAATCTCTATAATCCACGCACATCCGAACCTTGCCATCTTTCTTTGGCACAGGTACAATGTTGGCAACCCATGAAGGATACTTCGTCACAGCCAGGAAACCAGCGTCCCACTGTTTCTGAACCTCCTCTTTGATCTTCATTGCCATATCTGGGCGAGTTCTGCGAAGTTTTTGTTTGACCGGCGGGCAATCTTCTTTCAGGGGCAGACGATGCACAACCATATCTGTATCGAGCCCTGGCATATCCTCATACGACCAAGCGAATACATCATTATACTCTCGGAGCATTTCAACCAGTTTTCGCTTGATATCACTCTGCAGTGCGGCTCCGATACGAATATTCTTCTCAACCCCTTCCGACCCCAAATTGATAATTTCGATGACCTCGTCGTGAGGCAGAATGGCTCTTTCCTCTTGCTTCACTAACCACGACAGTTCTTCAGGAACGTCGCTATCTTCGACAACCTCTTCTTCGGCCTGGAATACCGGGGGCTTGAAGTCGGGACGAGTCATAGGTGGCTCAAGGATGTCATCTGAAAATGTTATCCTGCAAAAGGAATGGTTAAGTGCTTCAAAATGCGTATAAAGCGAATAACCACATTGCCATTTTATTGAAAAATACAAAACAAGAAAGACAGGGATTACAGTATTTGCACATGAAAAAAACGCCATTCATTTAATGATTAACACGCAATGTTTATAACAACACAGCCCTAAGCTAATCCTGACGCCCCGGGCAAGACATCAGATTATTCAACAATTAATAAAGCAAAGCATTACTGTTTAAAAGTCACAGGAACAAGCTCCTGAATAGACCAGTTGCACAGTCCTTGTCCTGGCGTGCTTGGCTGAATCCAGGCATCCATATCACAGTCGCTGTCTCCTTCATCAGACTCTGAAACAGCATTGACAGTTTCATGACATACTCCACTGGCAGAGATGGTGATTGACTTTCTGAAATGGGGGGCCTCCACGGAAGGAGTTGATGACGACGGTCGGTACCCTAGTCCGAACCGGTCCATCTTCACAGGAATGTCCAGTACTTTGCCCCAGCCCTTGGCTTCTCCTGCTTCTACTAGCGCTTGAGCTTCTTTATACGATGAGACAGCTATCTCTGGCACTTTGTTAGGCCCGGGACTCTTGTCCTTGATGCGCAAACCTTCGAATGCCTGGCATGGCGTCTCGTGGATCTCCCCGTCGACTTCCACATATTTAAATGACGATAGATGGCTGACCAGGATGTCTTCTTCTCCGCACACGGTGACTACGCTGTCTCCGACCATATACTTTAACTTCTGATGCAGGGTAGACGTGACTGCCCCTGCCCCATGAATCCAGGGTCTTCCAAGCAAGCAGCTGTACGCAGGCTGTATATCCATGATATAAAACTCCGTTGCAAACACTTCCGGCCCTACTTGCAGAGGCAAGGTAATTGATCCGAAGACTGTTCTCCGCGTGCCGTCAAATGCTCTGACTACTAAATCACTGGGTGTGCACAAAATTCCTCGAACATCCAGCTTCATCATCGCCTTCTTAGGCAGTACATTCAAAGACGATCCAGTGTCAACCAATACGTGCGACATTACTGATCCTCGACACTCAACAGATACGTGTAATGCCATATTATGATCCCTCCCTTTCGGAGTCAAGTCGAAATCGGTGAAACCCAGACTGTGGCCTGCATTCACATGTGCCAATACTCCTTCTAGCTGATTTACGGAGACGTCCTGGGGTACAAAAGAAGTGTCCAGGACTTTCAGCAAAGCGTTCCTGTGGGCTTCCGAACACAACAACAAAGACAGGATAGATATTTTGGACGGTGTCTGCTGCAGATGCTCCACAATCTTATAATCACTTTTCCGAATTAAGCGCATGAATTCTTCCACATCTTTCGATGCTGCTTCTTTTTCACTTGCTTGCGCTGGAACATTCTCAACCGCTTTCCCTTTTCCTTTCGCTAGCCTTTCAGCCTCCACTTCAGGAGATATAAAGATCCTGCCGCTCCTCGTCATGCCTCCTGAACCAACAACATTATCCACAATCTCCGCTGGTTGCTTGTTGACATCAATCTTTATCCCATCACAATACACCTCTAACCCATATGACCATGGGACTGCTTTCGTGTTCTCATACGGGATTGGCCCGGCCTTAGTTATGGTAATCGGTGGTCGCTGAGCTGGTGCTGCAATAGTGATCGTCTTCCGAGGAATTGTCACTGTGGCCACATCACTCCGATTATCCACTACTGCCCTTGCAGGCTCGTCAGTTGCCGCTCGATCAAACTGCAATACACCTTCATCAATTAAGGCCTGAATGCCTTTCTTCAAATCCTCACACCCCCCAGATAGGGTCCAACAGTCTAAGCAATACTCGTTACATCCTGGGTAAACACCTCCTTGCAACAGTCGGCTCTTTATCTCGCTCAGCGGCGTCTTCAAATCTTCAACATTCATAATAAGATTCAGCCCTTCCTCAGTCAGCACGGCGTTTGCCCCATGATTAGGCATGGGTTTCTGGACTATATTCGGACCTGCCGTTCCGAAATTGATAGTCTTGTTGTCCAAAAGATCCTGCACGACGTGCTTAAAAGCATGACAACCTTCTATATCGTGGCCCGGGGCCCCAGAATGAAACTCACAGTGCCTATTTGCATCGTAGCCGAACGGGGGAGTTCCCGTTATCGGCGCCAGAGTTCTTTTCTCTACTAGATTCAATCCCAACAATGTCTGCAATAAATCAGCATAGGTTGAGGGAGGCTTCTCAAACACTCTTCTCGGCTTGCCACCCTGGAATCTTCGCTGAGCCTGCTGTGCCCCCTGCTGAGGCTGCTGCTGCTGTGGCATTGGTTGTTGCTGAACCGGTTGCTGTTGCTGGATTGGTTGTTGTTGATACGGAATAGTAACACTCGACACCTGCTGCGGCTGACGATATTGACCTCTTCCCCTGCCTCGGCCTCGGCCTCGGCCTCCAAATACTGCGCTAGCTTCGCCCTGACGGCGCCCACCATAAGCTTTCCTATTACTGCCAGATGCAGTTGATTCCTCGACTTGGAACTTTCCTTGCTTAATATTACGCTCAATCTTTTCCCCCATCAGGATCAGGTCTGAAAAACTGGCCAGAGAAGTATGAAACAACATATCATGAAACAGCCCTGTGAACGTGCCAACAAACATATCGTTCATTTCCTTATCTTCCACAGGAGGACGGACCCTGGCAGCCATATCGCGCCACCTTTGCGCGTACTCCTTAAAACTCTCCCCCTTCTTCTGCGAAAGCCCGGCCAACTGGACCCGATTGGGTGCCAGGTCGCTGTTATACTTGTAATGGGCTACAAATGCCTCCGCCAATTGCTTCCATGTCTTGATATCAGTTGGCTCCAACCCCATGTACCACTCTAGGGAAGGGCCCGATAGACTATCCTGAAAGAAATGCATTAGCATTCTTTCATCAGTGGAGTATGCAGACATCTTTCTGTAATAAGCTCGTACATGCACTTTCGGACATGTGTCTCCTTTGTACTTATCGAAAGCAGGCGCTTTGAACTTAATTGGCACCCTCAAGCCAGGTACCAAGCCCATTGTTGCCATGTCCAATCCCACAGCACTCTGGTTTAAGACTCCCTTCATCTGCTCTTCCAGCATTCTAATCTTTTGGGAATCATCCATTGGCCCTTCAAAACCTCCTCCGGAGAAGGCATCCTCCTGCTGATCCTCTTGCCACATACCGTTTCCAGCCCCGTACCCATCGTACGCATTATTACGTCCAGCTCTGATCTGATTCATTCCCGGACCTCGGCCTCTGTTGCCGTACCCTTGAACACCTCCAGCAGGACCGCAAGCCATAAATCCAGTACCATTTCCGTTTCCAAAGCCTCTGTAACCCTGATTGACCATACCATAACCATGTTGCCCAAAGCCTTGAGCATTAAAGCCATACTTGCCAGTGTTGTCAAATCCCTGATCGTTGAATCCGAACCCAGTATTGACAAAGCCATTGCCTCCGAGATTATCTCCCACATTGACATCACCCAACCCAACATTATGGACAGCAGTCTCATTCCCCACTCCGACGTTACCATTCACAGCAGCGGTAGCGTTGTTGACGTTAGCAGCAGTCATATTGATTACGGGCGGAGCCACTGGCGTGGGAGTGCCGTCTCCATGAGCAGTATCAACCCGGACAGACTGATGATCTTCATTACCATGACCAGCGTTGCGAGCCAACAGAGGCTGGACCATGGCCTGCAAGTTCTCTTGCCCTTTTGCTATAGCTTCCATGGTTTGCATGAAGAGGGCGAGCTTCTCGCGCACATCTTGCATCTCGTTCTGAATCTGGTCCATGACTTTCCGACAGTTGGAGCGTGTAGAATAGCGGTGCGGATGTTGATCTGGAATCCTGTTAAGTACCTGGTACAGAGCAGGAAATAAGACACCATTCAAAGATTACCTGTAATGCAATATGTATATGAATGCAATGCAATGTGTCTGTGCATTAGGGAAGTTCATTCCCCCCAGTTCTAGTGCAAAGGTGCCGGTGTAGTGACAGTGCTGACAATAAGAATATCGGAGCTGAATCATAGAAAGCCTCATATATTGCAGAGAGAATCAATAAGCCCAGGGTACAATATCACTGAGAGTACAAAGAAGGCATGACCTCAACCAACAATCCTGGTGATGGTCAGCACTATGCAAATAAAGCATGCAAGTAACTACATGAAATGATCAAATCCTCCCAAAAGTCTGGTACTCCTCTATCAACTTCTTGGTCTCCGGATGGCTTGGTCGATCAAGCAGCCCTTCAACAAGCTGGTTTCTCCTTTTAAGGACACGGCGTACGTCTTCAGCAGTTTCTTCCCATGTTGCTTCTCCGAAGCAATCTTCTAGCTTACGCTTCTGAGACACTGCTTCATCTCTGGATTTGATTGCCTTGTTCAGAGCATGTTGGACACTATACCGGGTCATCACTTCTTCCTCACACTTCTTGATGCTAGACTTCAACTTCTCTTCGAGGTCGGAAATTTGCTGCTTCAGCTTATCTTCCCTCTTCTTGTTGTTGGTGAGAGTGGCATTCCAGGTCTTATTGCAAGAAGAGATCTCTCGGTGTGCTGCGTCGAGCGCCTTCTTTTTTGATTCCAGCATGTCATGGGAACTTCTGAACTCTTGCCCCAGACGTTCGCGCTTTTTCTTTTCCTCGGTCAACTCAGCCCCTAGTCTGTTTACCAGCTCGATCTGTTGCTGGAAAGCATATACGGCCTTGTTTTTCTCACTGCGTGCCTGAGCTAGCTCTTGCTCTAACCCTTCGTTGACCTTCATCAAGGCTTCTTTTTCCTTCACAACTTGCTCGTAGGCTTCCCGAGAAACAGTGGTTGGCTCTGCTACCGGAATAGGAACAATGATTGATGCATCTGGAAACGGCATCCTCAACTGACTTGCTCGTTCCTGGATCCAAACCCTGTAAGGTGCATAGGCCTGACAGTCATTCTTTCCTAACAAAGGCTTCCCTTTGCGGTTAATACGTGTCCAGGCATGTTGCAACTTGGCTAATAACTCCCCCTTCACGTCTCTGGTGAAGTACAGAGATTCCTGTACTTCTTCCTCCTGAGGTGGATTCTTCAGCGCATATCCGAACTGACGAATGAATAGAGAGGGGTTGTAATTGATACACCCCTTTCTTCCTATCAGCGGAACATTAGGGTACCCAGAACAACTAAAGATGAGCTCAGATCCCAACAGGTCTCGATCAAACCATACAATGTCTTCGGAATATAGCCTCATCAGGCGTTCTGACCAACTGGCTGAGATTGCACTGTCTACAAATGGTCCCTTCGTGGGGAGATGACTCTTGAACCACATATTCAATAGAGGAGTACAGCAGTAAACAACTTTTCCTCTTCGGTTCTCGTTCTTATAGTGCAATGAATGATAGAAGTCTCCGATCAAAGTTGGCACTGGGTTGCCTGCAGCAAACAGATAGAAAGCATCCAAATCCACAAAGTTGGGCAAGTTAGGAAACAGCACGATTCCATAAATGCATAAAGCCAAAATAGCATTGAAAACCACCCAACAACCGTTCTTGGCGTACTCTCGAGCTTTGACAACTAAGAAATCCAGAGAGAAACCTGACACCCCAAGCCAAGAAGTCAATAACAGATCTGCAGCGTTCATATGCAAGGCTTCGGCTAAGTCCTCCAACTTGGGCTCAGCAGCAGAGTGAATGAAGGGAACTTTGCTCTGCACAGGAAGCTCGGTAAACTCCACATATTCCTCAATGGTAGGTCCTAGAATGAAGTCAGCAAAAGTAAAGCATCTCAATGCGGGGTCATAGAACTGCATCAAGGTGTATAGCCCGTTCATCTCATCAGCAGTGGGCTTACAGACTAATCTCAGTAATCTCCCATGGCTCATTCTGAAGTTCCTCCTAACCTCCTCATTGGCAAGAGATATCAGACCAAGCAAAGAAGTAATATCAGGTGAAGGCAGCTTGTACGCAACTGTTTTCCTCAAACCAGCCATAATCAATACTCAGAAGTCCGGGCACTAGAACTAGGGAAATGCAAATGCACCTACAGCACAGACACACGTTAGTGAAATGCAAAAGATAATGGATATGCAGGCAATGCAATGCAAGTAACATGCAACAGGGACCAAAGCTGCAGCTGAATAGCCTAAACCCAATCAAGAAAGGTCTCAGATAGACCATCCAGAAGTCATCAAACCCTGGTCTCAGATAGACCTAAAACAAAACTCCAACACTGGTCTCTGACAGACCTCAAACCATAACTCCAACTGATCTCTGGTAGACCTCAAATCGTATATCCAATTGGTCTCTGACAGACCTCAAGACACATCTCCAAATGGCCTCTGACAGACCTCAGAACACAACTCCAAATGGTCTCTGACAGACCTCAGAACACATCTCCAAATGGTCTCTGACAGACCTCATAACTCTCCATAAATAACCAGGATCTCTGATCAAGGAATAACCGGTAGTCTGAAGGTCTAGTTACCTGCATAACCCCAAATCCCCTCACAGGTGGGTGGCCCTATAACTGGCACAAGGTACGGCATCCTATGCGGTCGTCGGCGTCACAGACTTTCAGGGTTGATGATACGATTCCCAGAAGGAGTGGCATCATCAATTCCTGAAGAGGCCTCACTTAGCCAACTTCCAAGTGATCGGTCCCCGGAGTCGACAATTCAGCTGACCAACAACCCCTTCGACCCAAAGGGTAGAAAAAGAAGCCAACCAGAAGAACCTCGTCCGAGTGTAGATTTCATGAGACACTAATGCAAGCAAAGCCGGCACGCGCCCACTACTTTCTACGCTAATTCTAGGTGCACTCAAGCCCAGGTCCGGCTTATCTCTCAATATCAGAAAACCCGTCACACCCCAAATACAGCAATAATAATCAATATACAAAGCTGAAAATACAAGGTTAGAAATATACAATAACTCCATACAAAATCCTCGACGGGAAAACAAGCGCTAGGATTGACTCTCTCAAAGGGACGTTGGATCCCAAACGCATAAGAACCATCGCAGTTCTTAGCAGCCAGGGGACGTTGGGTCCCCAGCAGAGTCGCCAGCTGTCGCTACTGCGAAAATCGGCGCCGGCTGAACAAAAGAGTCGCCACCGTGCGTTATTTATCCCACGGGAGGGAAAGGAAACGCTCAGAGTAAACCTCTCACAACACGGGAAAGGTATGGTCGTCGCAACCAAAACCTGGATTCGGGAGTCGGTTACGCAAGGGGAAGGTATTAGCACCCCTCACGTCCGTCGTACTCGACGGGATCCACGCTTGTTTTCGGGTATGGATTGTTATTCTATCTACGCTAAAGGTCTGGGGTTAAAAGGAAAGAAAATGAAAACAAAATGACTCGGCAAAGTATCGCACTTCATGCCTACGTATTCCCGTCTGGAACGAGAAATCAGAGTCAACGTAGTTCGCCTACCTACGGGAAAGGAGGGGAAGGTTGCTCGCTAGGATATCGCATCCTATGCCTACGTACTTTCACACAGCATGAAAGATCAGAGCAAACGTAGTTCGGGCTACGGAAGACACAAGCTTGTCTTGGTTGATTTTATTCCTTCTGAAAAAGGTTTTCTTGATTAGCAGTCCCAGCGGACAAAAATGACGCTTTGATGAGTTCACATTCTTTTACGGAAGAAGTGTCTTTTATTGTGTTTGAAATCTTTATGTGTTTTTCTATTTGTTTTGAGAAAGAAAGAGACAGAACTCTAACCTACGGTGGAAAAGGGAATCAAACTATCCTAATGTTATCATGCATGGGTTAAGACCTAGTGTCTATCATGCTCCTCTCTTGCACAGAGAGAAACAGAGATCCTACGGGATAGGCAGAAACAGAAACAATATCAGATATATACAGTAATACAGTAAAATGCATGAATGCAGCAATACAAGCGAGGCAAGGGAGTCCCACTCAACCTCGAACCTAGAAAACAATAGGCAAAAGTGAACAGACTTCACTTTCAACCCAGCAAGGTAAACAGCAAACAATACAGTCCGGAAAACCAATCAATACATCAGCAATGAAATACAACAGCAAAAGAAACAGCATCAGCAGCTCCGAATCAACATCTGGCTTCAAGTAATCTCCAATCAGCTACAGGCTTCAACAAGCATCAATCTCCATCTTCATGACCTTCAGGCAAGGGCTTTGATCATCAGTCTTCTATCTGCAATGGCTTTTCTTCAAGCTCAAACCTCCAGGATGAGGGATTAGTCACAAGAGTGAAGAGAATGAATGTTAAACAGTCAATTACCTACCAAGGGTGGTTCATCAACTGTTAACATTAATCAGAAAGTTTCCTCTCAAAAGTTCTATCTTTCAAATATATTCACTGATCCTTCCAAAGGAAGGAGGTGGATATTTGAAAGAGACTTTGAATCATAGAGGAAGGATGGATGCAGACAAGGCAATCCATGTTTGAGAAACAATCATTCTAATCTAGAGCTCTGCCTAGCTCCTAAACCCTAGTCTCCTCAGCAGCTGCTAGCAAGAATCCCCTCTTCAACTCTGGCAGTTGATCTTCAATCTTTGAATCTCCAATGGTCTTCATCTCCACAAGACTTCAGCTCCCCCAAGTCCCTAGACAATCCCCCATACCCAAGCAAGCAAGCAATAATCCCCGGAGGGCACACCACACCAGTCAATCAGATATACAGACAGTATTAATAGCAGTAGGGGAATCCTGACTTTTTCTAAGGGGTCTAATAACTACCCATAACCCCTATAGTCCCATAACTAAACTAGTCAAACCCTAAGTCCTAAGGGAAATGAAATCAAACTTCCTAAGTCATCACCTAAAAACCCTAATTTGTTCATGTGGTTCAAGCCTACATTAAGCACCTAAAATTAATTCCTAAAAATGGGAACTAAATTGAATCTACAAGCTTAACATCTAATCTAAACAATCTAAAAAGAATGAACAAAAAATATGAAAGCATCTAGTAGAACAAAAATTAGCAAAATCATGCATGAAATGAATCTATTTAAAATGACATTTATTAAGAAAATATGGAAAAAATATGAAATAAAAATAAAAATGCAATTTTATTTTTCTGTAATTTTCTACACATCTTAAAGAAAATGATGTAAAAAGAATGAAGTGAAAATGATTTTTTATGAATTTATTATGAATTAATGAAAATGCATAAAAAATTAAGAGAAATAAAAAACAAAATGCAAGAAATAAATGGGAGAGGGGTGTATTTAGTAGGCGCGCTTAGTTCAATTCAGGATGGGCCACACAGACAGGGGTGCGCGTAGCAATTGGCTTAAGGCCCAGCATCAGTCAGCAATAATGAAAAATAAGAAAACCAGCAGGGGGTGAAAATAGAAACAAAATCACGTTCAAAATTAAGTTGGGCTTAAAACTGGGGGTGGAAATAACACATCACAACTCAGGCCCGCCCGTTTCAATTAATGAAACGGTGCGTTTTGGCCAACTCACTTCCCTCCAACACAGAATTGAATATGAGCCACACGATGGGCTTCCAAGTCAAAGGTCTAACATGAATTGGACCGTCCAGATTATGTCTTCTCCATTGAATCCTGAAACTTAGGGTTTCCTCTCCCATGGCAGCCATGCACGAGCAACATTCAACTCATCTGTTCTCATTCCACATGCAATGAATCAACACGATCCCAACATGAAACTCACTCTAAATTCTTCCCTCTACCATCCCATGGCCTTAGATTACTCTGAAATTCAACAAATCATTCAACCCGAGCACAACAAGATCTGGTCACCATGAACATACTCTGAGATGCATCGTCACAATTCTCCATCAAACTTGCACTAATCTAACCTATAACTAATGGTGATTAACCTGATCTATCAAGCTAAGATTATGATGCATTAACCTAAGAGTTTCAAGCCCTAACAGTTTCTACCACCTGCTAACAATCATCACTAATCTACTCCAAATTCATCCTAATTGCTCTACTAACCTTCTACATTACATCTAAACTAACAAAGCTATGCCTAACTAACTGAATCAAGCAATTTGAATGAAAACACACCTGGTGCAAAAGCTTGAAAACAGCTATGGAGACTTGTGGATCTGAGGCTTCCAAGGCTTGGATCTTGATCAATTAACTCAATACTCAATTCTGTATGCAATACTTTGATGATTCCTGGCTTGAATTGTGCTGTCCAATGGAGATTGTGATTTTGATTTTCTTGAAGAAAGTGCACGAAAATGGATTCTAACCACCTTGTTCTTGATTGAATTATGATCTATGATGATGAAACAGTATAATGAAGTTGATTTTGATGATGATTTGGTGAAGAATTTGAGGAATTGGAATGAAACTTCAAAGAGAAAGAATGAGAAAGTTTGTGAAATTCTTGGTGAAAATGAAGCCAACCCTTGATCCATCCTCATTTCATGAATATATAGAGCTCATATGAACATTCTAGATCCATCTTGCACATTCCCTTGCCTTCCAACTTTGATCCATTTTGGCTATGTTTCTTAAAATACAAGTAACCATGAATATCTTTCTTTTTTCCTTCTAAACTCAAAACAGTGTTTGAACCATTGTTCTTAGAATTGCTTTTCCATTCAAAATCATATATTGGAAGTCTCCATTTGGACTTTTAAATCTCCCAAACCATTTTCCATCTTGAATTTCTTTGAATTATAAGCCATTTTAGTTCAACTTTTGACCAATTATGCAACTTCATGTTATGAGCTTTTCCAACAATTTGTGACCTTCTTTCTAGACTTAAAATCCCATTTGGAGCAAGTTTGATGTTGTAAGTTTTTCCATTTGAGGCCTCCTTGTATGAGTTTTGGACATAGGTTAAAATGACCTGTAATTCACAAATGCCCAAAATACCCTTTGCTTGCCAAGACCATAAGTTGAGCTCCACACATCATATGAGGGCATGCTATACCATTATAGAAAGCTAAGACAATGAGGAACAATTCTTATGTTGACCAAGAATTCATTTGAAATCTCCTTGAGGGGTAAAACTAGCTTGGAAGTCAAGTCACTTTCACAGACAAAAATTCAGACACCTCAGATGACCTGTAACTTGCAAGGACCATAACTTGAGTTCTATAAATCTCCTTGATGTCTTCCACCACTCAAATTAAAGGTCTTGAGATCCTCTACAAGTTTCATGTTGGCCAAGAAGCCATTTGAAGCTAGCATTTTGACTTATCTTGCTTGGAAATTTGACCTAAACTAGGGGATTTTACACAGAAACCCTAATTTAGAAACTCCTCTTCTCCTTGATTTCTCTTGAATTCTCCTTGGCATATCTCCATATCCTTCTTCATATGTCCAATGATGAACCCCACATCCCTCCAATAGACTTGAATGCCCCTTAAATCAGTCAATTGACCTAGGGTTGACCTAGGGTTGACCCAGATGAAACCCTAGTTGACTGTCTTCAGTTATAGCTCTTGTGCTTTCCTCAATGACTTGCCTCCTTCTCCAAATAACTTTCTAAGTCTCTCATAATGTCTAGATACTCTCCCTGCCTTCAACTTCACAGCTCACAACCCTCTTGTTGACCCTCAGATACCCTCAGCTAAGAGATGGACTCAAGGCTTGATCTGCTGAACTCTTTGCTTTCAAATTCTTCCCTGATGACTTGAATGGGATTGAATTGGGATAATAACCTCTTGATAGGCTTCTAGAGATAAGAACAGTGATTGGTCCCCTGCTGAATGACTTGCTATGCTTATGCTATGCAGATGGTTAGTCTATGTACATGACTCTATATGCAAATGCTAATGACATTGAAATATAAACCCAAGGAATAAGGTTGGGCAAATTTTAGGGTGCAACAGAGAGCACATCAAGAAAGAGCAAAGAAGGCTGCTCCTAACAGGCAAAGACATTGGGTTACCAAGAATATGGCCTTAGCAGCTCACACTGATCTAAGGATGCCAACCCAAGAGGACTGGTACTTTGACAGTGGTTGTTCCAGACATATGACTGGAATTGAGGACCTCTTAATAAAGCTTAGCCCTCATATATCCAGTCATGTAACCTTTGGTGATGGAGCTAGAGGAAAAATCACAGGTATTGGACAACTTGACAGTCTTAAAGCCCCAAAATTGAAGGATGTCCTGCTGGTTAAAGGACTGACAATTAACCTAATAAGCATAAGTCAGCTATGTGATCAAGGCTTAAAAGTCCAGTTTTCAAAGGATAAGTGTGTAGTGGTCAATGAAGAAGGTGAGGTAGAAATGAGGGGATCCAGAGCAATGAATAATTTCTACCTATGGGAGCCCAGAAGTATCCTCAATAACCTAGAGAAAAAGGAAAATAGGGAAAAAGTATTGCTGGTGAAGGACAGACAATAGAGAAGATCCAACACACCAGCAAGAAGATCCTCAAAGTATGCCTCAGAAAGAAGGACAGGATGCAAGAAACCTCATGGAGGGAAGCAAGCCAAGAGGGGATACCCATACATTAGTCATCAGGGAAAGCTAGATAGGCTATACTGGAACCTAATGGAGTCCATGGATGCTATCTTGCCTAAAAGAAGCCATGTCACAACTGATGTCATGACCTTGTTCTGTGACATCCAGCGCACCATTCAAACAAGTCCTGGTAAGTTCAAAGGAGGCATGCTCAGGGGTCCCTCGTGTAAATGGAAAGGGAGTGGCGCAATACCTAATGAGGATGCAATAAACAGGACTGAAATTGGTGCATGGAAGGTCAAGGCCCATAAAAGTGATTTACAAAAATTGAGGCCTTTAAGTAATGGTGAGTTATAGCAATTAATGAGAATAGGGAATTATAATTTAAAATTCAATCATTTACTGATTGGTCAAAACATTAAGTTCCCCCCTCATTTTCCATATCACCTAGTGAGCCTCTCCATATCAAACTCCCTCACCACTTGGTTCACTATCAAACTATTCATCTTCCCTACAACCTCCAATAAATGGAAACCCCTGCTCACACGATCAACGTCCTGTACAATGTCTCAACATTCACCAAAATCCTCTCCCTCCAAGAACATACCTGCCAACGAGTCTGAGATAGGAACTGAGTCAAGCAACCCTAACTCAGTGCTTGAAATAGCACCCCTGCGCATGATGACCCCAAAAGGGGTTCTGGTAAAAAATCCAAGGAGCCAACATGTAGGAAGATCAAAAGACATTGTCTCAGGTAAAACTCATACTCCTGCAACTACTGATGTAAATAATGATGAAGCCAAGGAAACGCACAACATCATTGCTGGCATGGTGGCTAGGACTCTGAACATCCCCATTCTACCCAGCAATGAAGGGTCTGGCCCAACTGTGCATGATCAAAGTGATGCTATGCCCAATGTTGGAACCTTGAATGATTGTACCTCAAAAGAGAAGAACAAGGGAGTAGTCTTTGATGGTGGAGGTGATGATGTGCAAGGCACCAAGAATACGGAGTTGGTGGACCTTGATGAATATTCGGATAATGATTTAATAGCAAACATCAATCCTGGCATAGCCAAAAGACTCATGACAAGGAAAGGTAAACAGGTAGCTGAACAAGGTTCTCCCAAGAAAAAGGTAGTTGAACAGGTTGTTGTGCAATACAACCCCATAAAGAAGAAGACATATGATTATGATACTCCCTCAAGGAAGGCTAGAACTAAAAGAAGACCAGTTGGACCTCCCAAAGCCTGGAGCAAAGTCACCACCAAGAAGAGAAAGGCTGAACCTGGTATTGAATTAGAGACTGAGTCTGATGTTGCTGAAGATGTCACTAACATCCAAAACAAGAAGAAACCCTCCAAGAGCAAACTGGCTGAAAAAGTCCCTGAAGTTCCAATTGACAACATTTCATTTCATTACCCCTCGTGTGTTAATAGGTGGAAGTATGTTGTTCAGAAAAGGTTGGTTGTGGAAAGGGAGCTGGGACAGAATGCTCTTGAGAGTAAAGAAATCATTAAACTCATTAATGATGCAGGATTAATGAAAATAGTTAGTGAACTCTCTTCATGCTATGAGTTACTTGTCAAAGAATTCATAGCTAATCTCTCAAAGGAATGTGCTGACAGGAAATCTAAAGAGTTTGGCAAGGTGTACGTCAGAGGGGAATGTGTTACTTTTACTCCAACAACAATCAATAAATATCTGGGAAGATCAGATAGAGCTTGTCCTGATGTAAATGTTTCAGAAAACAAAATATATCAAGTGATAACAGGCAACCAAGTACAAAAATGGCCATCCAAAAGAAAGCTAGTTGCCAGCAAATTGAGTGTCAAACATGCCATGTTGCATAAGATTGGAGTAGCAAATTGGGTGCCCATAAACCATAAATCTACTGTGGCAAATGGACTTGGAAAGATCATCTATGTTATTGGGACCAAGGCCAAATTTGATTTTGGAACATATGTTTTTGATCAAACTATGAAGCATGCAGGCAGCTATAGCATCAAGGGCCCCATTGCATTCCCTTCACTCATATGTGGCATCATTTTGAAACAGTATCCCAACATTCTCAAAAAGAGTGATGCTGCGAGAAAACGAGAAAGCCCCTTGTCATTTCATCCCAAGCTGTTTCTTGGAACTCATGTTCCTGACATTGTTGCAACATCAGTTGAGACATCCCAGTCTACATCAACAAAAGCAGAAGTGATTGCCAAGATAAAGGAAACATGTCAGGAGCTGGATGCGAGGAAAAGAACTCTTGAAGCACTAATCAGGACCCTTGAGCAAAATGACAATGATGAGTTCACTGGTGAGGACAGGCAAAACGATGGTGCTAAAGAGAGTGATAACCAGACAACTGATTCAGAGAAAGAGAGAGAGAGAGAGAGAGAGAGAGAGAGAGAGAGAGAGAGAGAGAGAAAACAGTGATGAAGATGGATCTACTGAGGCTGAGGAGACTAGTGATGGAGAATCTGACAAAGGTAGGTCCAGTTCTGCATCTGAAGAAGAAGAATGACATGTGCTGATAAAGTGATGTGAAGCTCGAGCTGGTTGTTGCTGAGCTGGTCTTGTGAACTGGTGTGCTGATGTTTTTTTTTTGCTATTTGGGCAGATCTATTTGACAGCAAGAATTGCACTGGTTGTATGAAGCTCTCTATGAGTAGTTAGTTTAATCTGTACTTCAACATTTGTTATGTTACACTGTTGATCTATGCATTAGTTAGATCTGAATTTATGGCTAAAAAGGGGGAGAAAATAATATGTGAGCTAACAGAAGGTGGAAGAACAAGGAGAACTGGCTTGAACAGATGTGCCTTTGTGAACATATGTGCCTTTGTGCATATGATATGAGACTTGCATGCTTGCAGGTGTAACTACATGTGCAGCTGGTGAAAAGTGTGATGACAGCTGACAATGCTGTTAGCAATAAAGTAATATGCATGTATAGCCTGGATAGAAATGAATGTATGCTAGAACTAGGAGCAAACCTTGTGTGTGTACTTCAGGATGTTAGCCTGAAGGGCATAACATCCAGAGCAGACTGGATGGATATGTGCAGAGAGCCTTGTGCAACTCTTCAGGGGGAGTAGCATAGGTATGTGTGACTTTAGAAGGACATTCTGAATGTACGGACATCCATAGGATGGATGCTTGTTTTTGTAACTGCAGGGTGTGCAGGTGAAATGTTCAACTGATAAAGCCATGATCAGTTGAGGGGGAGAACACCAGATTGTTACTTAAAGAAATGTGACATATGTAGTGATAACTACCAGATGATTAACAGAATGAGCTAACAGTGAGAGCTAACTATGAGGACTCTGAGTTGCTTGAGCTAGGAACTAGCTGCATGACTAAACACATCATAAGTCTTTTGCTGTGTGTAAACTCTGATATGTTAACAGGTTGTTTTAGCCAAAAATTTGCCAAAGGGGGAGTTTGTAAGTGCTCTTGATTAGCTACATTTTATGGCAAAACTTTAGAGTGTGCATGTATGTCATACTGATTGTTAGGACATACTTAATGATGTGTGTGCAGGGTAAGTTAACTATAAGTTAACTCAGTTAAACTGAATGTCATACAGAATGTCATAACATTGAACGTATGACATCCAACGGGAAAGGTTGTTTTTCTGGTATCTATGAACTAGGAAACAGAATAAATGCTCAAGCTGGATATCAGGAGAATTTCTAGAAGCCCTTGGCGAACTAGAAGATCCCTAAATTGAGTGGCAAGTGTGAAGCTCTTTGAGAATAGGTTTTGATATGGATAAAACCTAATTAATGCACCAAGGCCCAAAAGGACTGACAGCTGCTATAAAGATCAGAAGATGCAAACCTGAAGAGCAGCACTTGAAAACAGAAGGAAAAAGAGTGCAGATTGCAGAGTCCTGTGTTAGTGAAGAAGGCTAGTCTTCACGTGTGAATTCTGTCTAGGAATACTTGTAATCCAAGCAATTGTCTAGTGGATGATTTGCATTGGATAGGTAGATTCTAGGTTGTGTCTCACTTGAAGTTTTGAAGCAAGAGTGTGTGTGTTCCTTGATCAAAGCTGTGAAGCACAATCAAGGTGTGTATGAAGTGTCTCTTCATATTATTTTCTGTAATAGTTTAAAATCACTGTTGTGTGATTGAGGGGTAGTGAGTGGGTATACTCAGGTCTAGTGTGTCTCTAGGTTGAAGTGTCATTGGGTAGAGATTAAGTGAGGAGTGTAAACTAGAGGTTTAACTTTGAATTGATTCTACTAATAGTGAATTTCCTCCCTGGCTTGGTAGCCCCTTGATGTAAGTGTTGTTGACACTGAACTGGGTAAACAATTGCTGTGTTATTTACTGCCTTTATTATTGCTGAGTATTAGCTGTTAAGTAGCAGATGTCACAATGGATGTTATAACTTTGGGAATAACATCCATCGTGTGCTTGCCGGAATTTTCATTTCGAAATAATCGCCTCTGCCCATAGTCTATTGTGAAATTCAAATAAAAAATAATCTTTTCTAAAATCCTAAAAAAGATCTCAACTCATCAAACACAAATTTTTGTGCCTTGTGGCACCACTCAAAAAACCCATTTTCTAGGTAAAATCGACCAACAAACACTTATTTTATACCCCGAACTACAGAGCTCTTATTTTTCATCTCACAATGGGAATACGTAGGTACAAGGATCCCAATCATTGGAAAACACCCTAATGAAGAAACCCATATGTTTCCCCTTTAACAAGTAGATCCATAGACAACGACACCCTTTCATGCTTAGACGACTTAGATGGTTCACATCGAGTAAGATTGATGTAAGAGGTGCTAATACCTTCCCCTTTACACAACTGACTTCCAAACCTGACACTAATTGCGATGACCATACCCTATCCCTTTTGTTCATGGGTTTTATCGATGTTTTCCCTTTCCCTTATGGGAATAAATAAAGTTCGGCGGAGACTCTGTTAGTCCTTTCGCGAGCGTGCGATTGTGCTTCGCGAGGTCGTTATCTTATTTTCCAGGGTACGACAGCTGGTGTGTAGAGTAATGTCTGGAAGAAATGGCCGAGCGATTACTGATGCTATGGGTGAAATTCAAGAGGAACCATCACCAATGTTGGGACTTACAGCGGTTTAACATTAGATGAAAGTTCTATCGAATAAAGGAAAATAATTAAAACTAAGTGTTATATTATGCTATTAATTGGTTAATTATTATTTCCCGAAGGAAGTTGTTCTAGTATACATGTTATGTATTTACCCTTATTAAGAAACGTAGATAAAATGGGAATATATAGTTGCGGTTCAACTTGTTTGTCTTATCTCTAAGCTCTTTGTGTAAAAATGCAAAATAAAATAAAATAAAGACACATCTACATTTTATGGAGGCACCGTTTTGCTCTAAGCATGGAGTTGGTCTAGATTGTCATCCATAACGCTCGTCAACTATAACAAATTCACATTTATGTACACACAAAAGTATGTTAATATTATTATTTCCATTTACTTACTTTATTCATTTAAATTTCTAAATAATTTATATTAACTTTTTTGGTTTAGATGGTCGGTTCATGGTATGACTTACAACAGATGTCCAAGACACTGCATCACTTAATATCACAAATTCTTGGATCACCTTACACCAGATAATATATTGTCACTAAACTAACCAATTCATAATAATTTACTTTTAATATTACCTATTTTATAATCTAACTTATTTTTCTTCAACAATTTATTTGGCGACCATATTTAGGCCTGAAACATCATCATGAAATCAAAGAAGAAGATGCAATTGTTTGGACTGCATTCATACCGATCATCAAGTACACCACTATGGATATGCACCATAGTGACCGTGTGAAATAGCAGTTCGAGATGCGTCAAAAAATCCCATGTCCCTTGACATACCTCGGACAATGGCATCAACATAAAATCAGTTAACGATGGGGCTTTAACAATTGGAAAGACTTCGCTAAATCTGAGTGTCGTAAATGGAGGCACCGTAGTTAACGAGTCTTACTTGATGTTGTGATGCCAACCAAATCCTAGCCAACTAATAATTATATGGATTAGTAAAAATTAGTTGCAATTGGGTTTGTCTTCGAAGATAGGTATTTATATGACCCACGACAAACCAGTTACACACAAGAAGCGTCAACGTCCAACCCCCCAAAAAATTACCAGACTACGTACTTAAAACCCCATACCTAGAAAAATTACACACCCATAAACACACAAACTAACAACCATTACATGTCAAATACACAACCATAAAACTAAGAGCATACTATATACCACCACCAACAAGATGATTATTATCAAAACTCCCAACATCCATATGTCCCCAACACATCATCCTACCATAGCCAAAACATGCAAGGAACATATAACACAAAAACTTCCTCCTACCATAGCCAATACGCTCAAACGTCACAACAACAAGACATGCAACAAACATGGGGATTCCAAACACCACAACAACCATTTCTTACTTTCTCCAATGAATCATTCACATCAGTGTCACCCTTCAATCGTCCAGGTTGCACACCAATAACCCCATCAACAAAACCTAGCTACTCTTCCATGGATTACGAACTCAATTGCGACAATGTGTCATTTCATACACAAGACTACTTAGAAATGCAAGAACATATTAGGGAATCGGGTGATGGTGATGTTCGTGAGACCACAAATTCTCAAACACCTAGGGTGAATCGACAAGTTAGGGTAGTTGTAGGGTGTGGAATGGGTGGCCGGTATGAAAAACTCGATTGTCCTCGTTGGTGTTAATTTTGTTTTCTTATGTAAAATTAATTTAAATTAAATATTAATATTTATTATTTAGTTTTTTATTTAATTTCCTATTTTTATAAAAATAATAATAATAATAATATATCTCAAGCGCCAGATGAATTGGAACTAGCATTTAATTTAAGCCATGCATGTACTTACCACTTGGATTGACTACATCACATTTAGTTGCTAATTCAATTGGCAACACCTATGAGTTTTTAAATGGTGGTGCCAATTCATCAGGTAACAACTCTTCATTTTAAATTCTATTTGTTTGAAAGTGGATTATTTTAGAAAATAAAATGGAAATTTGGTTGATGGAAGTGTTATTATTATGGGAATTTATATGAAAAATTAATTATTTATATAAATGTTTCGACTTGAGATTGAAGAATTAACAAAATATAAGTCAACATTTTATTTATTTGATGAATTAATTATTGTGAGATATTGGATCAAACCCTATATTATCGAAGGTAGCTTCTTGGTTCGACACTTCGACAAATGTTTAGCATGCAATCGAAGGTCATTTAAAGTTGTTGTCAAAGTAGTGTATGTTGTAGTTGAAATAGGGTTAAGCATGCAATTGTTGGAAATGCTAGATTTGTTAGCATGACGATTTGGGCTTGTTTGTTATGTCCAATTGTTTAAGTTAGCTTGTACCCTAAGTTAGCTTGTAATGAGTAATTGTTAAAAAACCCATTAGTTTAGTATGTTAGGTCTTATTATAAATAGCTACTAGTCTCCCATCTTAACTGTGGCAAATCTTAATTAGGGTGAGAGAGGTTAATTGTTGGTATTCACTTGTAATCTTTGAAATCTTATGGAGAATTGAGCCTTGATGATAAGGTTTTACGACAGGTTTTAAAGGAGACGACAATGGCGGGGTTATGATGAAACTTGAAAGTTTGTACATGACCAAATCATTAGTCAATTGCCTCTACCTGAAGTAAGCTTTGTATTCATTCAATAGGAGTGAAGACAAATTTTTGGCTGAGCAGTTGGATATGTTCAACAAGCTGATTCTTGATCTTGAAAATATCGATGTCAAGATTGATAATGAAGATCAAGCGTTGTTGCTATTGTGTGCTTTTCCCAAATCATTTGCTCACTTCAAAGAAAATCTCTTGTATGGAAGAGAGTCTCTGAACTTTGAAGAAGTTCAGCCAGCACTATATTCGAAGAATTTGAACAAACGAAAGGATCACAGGCCATCTTCGACTGGTCAAGGCTTGTCGGTCAAGGCGAAATTCACAGAGAGATGGCAAGTTTGACAAGAAGAAGGGAAAAAGTCAGCAGAAGTCTTATAGCGGTGATGCATCTGGCATTCAATGTTATCACTATAAGAAATGGGGTCATAGAAGAAAAGTGTGTCCTGAACGCTTGAACAATCATGGTGGAAAGGATAATGGTAATGAAACCATTGTGCAAGATGATTATGAATCATCTAATGTTCTTGTGGTTTCAACCAACGACTCAAGAAAGGAGTCGATTATGAATTCAGGACTAGAATGTACAAGGAAGGACTAGAATGCCCCCAACGTCTTTTGGGAGGGAAAATAAAATGAAAGAGTGGCGCCCGTCATACCCTCATGGAGCCTTCCATGTGTACTAGAGAAGAAAGAAGTGGCGGACGTGGCAATTGTCAGAAGTTGGTCTCTTATCCAAGTTATGGCGTCCCCTATGGCGCCCGCCATGGTGGGAGCCATGTGTACAATTCCTAAAAAGCTGGTCTTTATGCTCATTTTTTCTTCCTTTCAACTCGAGAAGCTCTGGAAATACAAAATCCTGAAAATGAAACAAAACGGAAGCATAACACAAGAAAACAGTAATAAAATCCTAAGGAAAGCTTGCAATTCGAGTCAAATATATAGTACATTTTAGGTCTATCAAATTCTCCCAAACTTAAGCCTTTGCTTGTCCTCAAGCAAAACATTATGACAGAAAAAAGTGATATCCATAAATGATTTGGGCAAAAAGGGCTTCTAAGTTCAAGTTGGGATGAAGCAATAGGTATTAACTCAGTGAACCACAGGTATCGAAATGACACTTCTCCGTAAACACGAACATAGGCTTCACTCTTATATAAACCAATCCATAATACCCCACCATACCTAGGACTACTTTTAAATCTCCTTTTGGGTCCTTTTCATTCTGGTGCAATCACATTAAGCCCGTTATTCATACATACTCATAGTGATGTGTGTGTGCGAGTGATACATGGCGGGGCGACATAGGATGATCAGGAGACTTGTCTCTCCGGTCATACTCATCATCAGTGACATCATCGTCACCAATAGGAACATTAGGAGGTAATGGACCCGTAACAGGTGGAACATCTAAATCGTAGGTCCAATTCTTCGCGATATGCACATCAGTACGTCTAGTGCAAGGCAAAACAATAGATGGGATAGCCTTCCCATGGATCATGAGCTCAAAGCCCCCTTCCTTCCTTACCTTGCACAATTTCATGTCTTTTAAAATTTTTTAATTTATCGTGCGAGGAGGAAGGGGTGCTAAGGTTGTTATCTCAGCATTGAGGTTCAGAGCTTTTGCGATAGACGTAATTAATCCTCCGAAGGCAATGGGTCTTGTGCCCTTGATTGCGGCAGTCATAAGGGCAATCATAAAAGGAACCACATTAAATTTCTTGTTTGTGAGGCACCCTTGCAAAAATAGAAGTTCTTTTGCATTCAACTTATTTGGATTCTCCGGGCCAAAAATAATACAGGCCAACATGTAACAAAATACACAGATGGTCGGGTTATGGATCCGGGAGGCTAGAATTCCTTCAAAAGATGTAATCGTAAAATTTGACAACCTGTGCCAGAAGGAAATGCCTCCACTGACCAATCAGAATCCTAGGGTGCTTCGCAAACAACATCCTCACCAAAATGCAATCCCAACCTCTCTGCTTGTTCCTTGGTACTGAATTTGTACTAAACATTAAACATTCTAAATTGTACCGTGCCAACGATACTAGCAGTGTTAGGCCTGACTATATATATTAGGGAACTCAAGAATTCCCTGGTCAACCTTTTGAAGGTAGGTTCGTGCCTAGCAAAAATGTCGTGCAGTCCTAAAATGTCTAACATATGAAAAACTCTATGGTAAGTGCCAAGAGCATAAAGACAGTTTTCGTCTATGTACCGTGTCGAAGCAACTTCTCGGGTCTGCAATTTGTCGAGAATTTTCTTTTGCCTTTCTCTGGTTTGCCTTGACAAAAAATGTAGCCATCGTACTCCATTGATGTACCTTCGAGGTGGTAGATGAGAGAAATGGGTATTTTTTGGGAAATTGGTGAAAATGGATTTTTGATAGATTTTGATGTAGAGAAATGAAAATGGGATTTGGAATGGTTAAAGGGATGGATGATAAATTTTGGAACTTTTTGGGGTTTGAAGGAAATTTTGGAATGGGTAAAAATGGAGGTTTGAAGGTTTGAATGTGTGAAAATGGTGGTTATGGAGGTCCTGCCCCGCATATAGTCCAGACCCCATGGCGGGCGCCATGGACTATATGGCGGGCGCCATCCTCACAAAATGATTGTGGGCCGGATTTTCCTTTTCTTTTTGGGCTTTTGTGCTCCTCCTTGTTTTTTGGGTGTGTAGGCAGCATGATTTACTTGTCCTAGCACACTTATATTCCTCCTATATTTTTTCTTATTTTGACATAAAAATTTCAGAAAACAAAAATAAGTAAATAAATAAATAAAATAACAAAATGTCAATAGGGAAATAATAAACATCGCATATATATATATATATATATATATATATATATATATATATATATATATATATATATATATATATATATATATATATATATATATATATATATATATATATATATATATATATATATATATATATATATATATATATATATATATATATATATATATATATATATATATATATATATATATATATATATATATATATATATATATATATATATATATATATATATATATATATATATATATATATATATATATATATATATATATATATATATATATATATATATATATATATATATATATATATATATATATATATATATATATATATATATATATATATATATATATATATATATATATATATATATATATATATATATATATATATATATATATATATATATATATATATATATATATATATATATATATATATATATATATATATATATATATATATATATATATATATATATATATATATATATATATATATATATATATATATATATATATATATATATATATATATATATATATATATATATATATATATATATATATATATATATATATATATATATATATATATATATATATATATATATATATATATATATATATATATATATATATATATATATATATATATATATATATATATATATATATATATATATATATATATATATATATATATATATATATATATAAGCCTCTAAAGAAAACAGAAACAAATTAAGCTATAAAAATAACGAAAGCAGTGTCATCACGGAGTTGGGTGCTCTTCGGTCTGGTAAGGATGTCGGAGTGCGTGTAACTCTCGATGCAAGTTTGAGATCTTCTGATATAAGTTGTCGGCTTCTGTTGCATGAGTCATGTCAGATACCTGTACCTGCAAAGTGAGGTCATCAACTGTCTGTTGGAGCCTGGCTATCTCCGTACGCAGCTCTGCCACCTGAGTGTATAAGTCAGCCCTCCATAGTGAGTGATTGTTGGACAATACTGTAGTCCTCGGAGAGGGTGGTGAAGGATGGTACTCTACTGAAGGTGGTGAACGCGACTCATCAACTGTCTCTCCATAACCTTCCAAGGCGTAACTCCAGTTAGAAGGATCATGGACACTGGTCATAACAGGACCAGGCAATGTAAAGTAGTGGATGGTCTGGTAGTCGATCGGGAGTCTGAAATAGTCAGGTTGAAATGATGCTCTCCTCATCAACCATCTATCTAAGCAGAAGTCAATGTCCAGTAAGGTATACCCACAATATGGAGTCAGGTGAAGCAGCTGGCTGGTGAGACCCAAAGCTGTGGCAATCTGAGTAACGGTACCTCCTACATGGATAATCCCTTCAGAGGATTATTCAGCAAAAAGTTCCCACAAGCCACCGGACATGACTGGTTTGCACAAAACAAGAAGAAGATCTCCTCCTCGCTAACATGAATATCAGAGTCAGCCTTTCCGAGGAAAGTGTGGGCCAGGACCTCTGAAAGTACCTTAGAGAGGGGTTGTGGATGACTAGAGATAGCTGAGTGGATGGATTGAGGCTTCCTCCACCTGTAATGTCACTCCAGAATTTGTCGATGTCTCGACTTATAAAATATCCCATCGGCCAATAATGTATAGCATCTGGTGTGGTCTGGAAACCGAGCAAATCGCTGAATCCTTTAATGGTAAAGGCATACTCCGTCCCGAACAGTCTGAATGTGGTGATACCGTCCTGACCAACGTATGGCTCACGGCAGAATGAACTAAGGAATTCCAGAGTAAGGTGTCTGTAGGTTTGGTGCAACTCATCAGTATATGCATCCCACTGGAGCTGATGACAGAGAAACCTTATGCTGGGCTCAATGCCCAAGGTGTCTATACAAGCATGATCTGGGTACCGGATAGGTGCCATGGGACGCTGCTGAAGAACTAAGTATCGCTGCCTCTGAGAGTCGTCTCTAAAGGTGACATGCATGTCTTCGAGAGGCTACATCCTGCAAATAAAATTTTAGAGAATAGGACCTGGAAGCACAGGCATTATAAATGATTAGTTGACATATAACAAAATAATAATTACTTAAAAGAAAAGAAAATAAAATAGAATAAAAGATAAGTAAAGAAAAATAAAGAAAATCGTAAGTTACCTCCCAAGCAGCGCTTTTTTAACGTCGTTAGCTTGACGAGTAGAACCTATATGGTTGAAGTAGGCAGTGGTGGATCAATCAAAGTGTGGCTGGAGTAATAATTGGGAATGTCACCTCCTTTATAGTATTTCAATCTCTGCCCATTTACAATGAATAGGCTACATGACTGGTTATGGATCTTAACTGCTCCTGATTTTAGGACTTTAGTAACTGTAAAAGGACCTGCCCACTTGGAACAAAGCTTGCCAGGAAAAAGTCGCAACCTGGAATTAAAGAGGAGAACAGGGTCTCCTATATGAAAATCTTTCTTTATAATCCTTTTGTCATGCCAGTCCTTGGTTCTTTCTTTATATATTATGGTGTTTTCGTAGGCAGATTGACAAAGTTCTTCCAGTTTATGAATGTCGAGGATGCGTTTTTCTCCCGCAGTCAAATAGTCAAAGTTTAGGGTCTTAATGGCCCAATAGGCCTTATTCTCTAACTCAAAGGGTAGATGACAGAAATTTCCATAGACCAATTGGTAAGAGTGGTTCCAATAGGGGTTTTGAAGGTGGTTCTGTAGGCCCATAGTGCATCTTGTAACTTCTGAGACCAATCTTTTCTTGATATAGAAACAATTTTCTCTAAGATCTGTTTAATCTCTCTATTAGATACCTCTACCCGGCCACCAATCTGTTGATGGTAAGGTGTCGCTATCCTATGCTTAACTCCATATTTGCTTAAAAACTTGTCAAAAGTTCTTGATATGAAATGTGATCCACCATCGCTGATAACAAGACGGGGTACTCCGAATCTAGGGAATATGTAATTCTTAAACAACTTTATCACTACACGTGTGTTGTTGGTGGGTGAGGCTATAGCTTCGATCCACTTGGGCACGTAGTCAACTGCTACTAAGATATATTTGTTTCCTAATGAAGACGAAAATGGTCCCATAAAATCGATGCCCCAAACATCAAAGAGTTCTACTTCCTGAATATTTCTTAAGGGCATTTTGTCACGCCGGGAGATGTTTCTAGTACGCTGGCACCAGTTACATTTAACTATATAAGCGTGCACATCACGCCATATTATGGGCCAAAACAGGCCGGCTCGAAGAATCTTGGCGTATGTTTTGGAGGTGCTAGCGTGTCCTCCGTAGGGTGTAGAGTGGCAATGTTCTATGATCTTTCTTACCTCTTCTTCTGGGACGCAATGGTGAAAAGTACCGTCAGTGCCTCTTTTGAAAAGGAGTGGCTCGTCCCAATATAATTGTCTTACGTCGTTAAAGAACTTCTTCCTCTGCTGATAGTTAAAGTTAGGGGGTATGATGTCGGCAGCTAGGTAATTTACAAAATTTGCATACCAAGGTACGCCGCTTACTGCCAGAGATTTCTCAGGGGTCTTATAAGGATCTAGGTTATTTTTTCTATGGATTCTATCCTAGATATTAACCTATCATAGGTAAACTCATCGTTTATAGGGAGTGGATCTGGTTTCAGGTACTCAAGTCTAGAAAGGTGATCGGTAACTACATTTTCTGTGCCTTTCTTGTCTCGAATATCTAAATCAAACTCTTGTAATAAAAGGATCCATCGAAGTAACCTAGGGTTGACATCCTTCTTGTTTAATAAGTAACAAATGGTTGTGTGATATGTATAAACTATGATTTTAGCTCCTACCAGATAGGATTGAAATTTGTCCATAACAAAAACTACGACGAGGAGTTCTTTTTCAGTGTTTGCGTAGTTAAGCTAAGCAGCATCTAGGTTCTACTAGCATAGTAAATAACATGTAATTTCTTATCCTTTCTTTGCCCTAGAATAGCTTCTCCAGCGTAATCGCTAGCATCACACATAATTTCGAAAGGTTCGGCCCAATCTGGAGGTTGGATAATGGGTGTCGAGATCAACGCTTGTTTTAAAAAATTGAATGCTTCGAGGCATTTTTCGTCAAAGTTAAACTCGATATCTTTCATCAGGAGGCTGGTTAAAGGTTTGGTTATTTTAGAGAAGTCTTTGATAAAACGCTGGTAGAAACCAACATGTCCAAGAAAACTTCGGACTTCTCTGACGGTGTTAGGGGGTTTTAGATTTTCTATCACTTCTATCTTGGCTCTATCTACTTCAATACCTCTTTTCGAGACTACATGTCCTAAAACTATACCTTCGGTGAACATAAAGTGACATTTCTCTCAGTTCAGCACCAGGTTAACATCAACACATCTTTTCAAGATTTTCTCAAGGTTAGCGAGACAGTTTTTGAAATCAAATCTGCATACTGAGAAATCATCCATGAACACTTCCATAATTCCATCTATATCATCAACGAAGATTGCCATCATGCAACGCTGGAAGGTTGCTGGCGCATTATAGAGGCCGAAAGGCATTCGTCTATAGGCAAAGGTTCCATAAGGGCATGTAAAGGTAGTTTTTTCTTGATCTTCCGGGTGGATATGGATTTGGAAAAATACTGAATATCCATCAAGATAGCAAAAATAGAAGTGTCTGGCTAAACGTTCCAGTATTTGATCTATAAATGGTAGGGGAAAATGGTCTTTTATAGTAGCTTTGTTTAATTTCCTATAATCTATGCACATACGCCATCCTCATTCTATCAGTTTTGCTACATGTTCTCCTTTCTCGTTCTGCACGACTGTGAGGCCTCCCTTTTTAGGTACTACATGCACAGGGCTTATCCACTTACTATCTGAGATTTGATAAATTATGCTTGCTTCCAGTAACTTAAGAACTTCCTTTTTTACAACATCACTCATTATAGGGTTTATTCTTCTCTGATGTTCTCTAGAGGGTTTTGAGTCTTCCTCGAGTAAAATCCGGTGCATGCACACGGATGGACTTATACCTTTTAGACCAGAGATGTTATATCCTAAGGTTGAGGGGTATTTACGTAAGACATATAAGAGCTGGTCTATTTCTCCCTGGTACAAGGTAGCACTAACTATAACTGGACGGTTCATTTCTTCATCCAAGAACTCGTATCTTAGATTTTTGGGTAGTTCCTTAAGTTCTAAAGCTGGCTTCTTAGGGCATGGTATTGGATCGGGGTTAAGGGATAAAAATTCATGTAGATCAATGTAGGGTTCCATAACTCCACCATCTTCCCTTATGAAAGTTGAAGGCAGTGTGATGGTTTCTTTTTGCTCTAGTTTTAGCTCGCTAATGCATTCATCAATGATGTCTATGGCATAACATGCGTCTCCTGATACTGGTGCCATAAGAAACTTCGATAGAACGAATTCTATCTTTTCATCACCTACCTCAAAAGTCAACTTCGCTCTCTTGACATCTATTATGGCTTCTGCGGTTGATAAGAATGGCCTACCTTGGAGGATTGGGATGTCATCATCTTCTTTAATGTCCATGACAACAAAATCAGTAGGGATGAATAACTGACCGATCCTGATTGGGACGTCTTCCAATATGCCAACCAGATACTTGACGGATCTATTGGCTAACTGAAGAGACATCTTAATAGGTTGTAATTCTCCTAGTTTTAACCTTTCAAAAACTGCCAGAGGCATTAAGCTTACACTGGCTCCTAAGTCTAGGAAAGCTTTATTGATGACATGACTCCCCAAAATACAAGGTATGGAGAAATTTCCAGGATCTTTATCCTTTTTGGCAAGTTTATTTTCGGAAATGGAATTGCATTCCAAAGGTTTTGGATCGTCAAGTCTACGTTTATTGGAAAGGATGTCTTTGAGGAATTTTGCATATGATGGTATCTAGGTGATGACTTCTGTGAAAGGGATCTCCACATGAAGTTTCTCTATGAATTTAATGAATTTTTGATATTGGTTATTGATCTTGGTTTGTTTTAGTCTTTGTGGATAAGGTATAGGAGGTTTGTATGACGGAGGTGGTTCGTTAGTTTTTTCTATAAAATTTTCTTTGTCTTGGTTTTTCTGTTTTTCAGATCCTACTAGTTCCTCTACTTCGTCTGTGGGTACCATGCTTTCCTTAGAAGTCTTGGGTTTGCTCAATGTCGGGTTAACTGGTTCATTGTAAGCGGTCCTACTTTGTAAAGTAATCGCATTGGCTTGCCCTCGGGGGTTTTGTTGAGGTTGTCCAGGGAATTGCCCTCCGACTGTAGTCTCGGGGGCTTGTTTTAGAGCTATCTGAGATATCTGGGTTTCAAGAATTTTATTGTAGGTGACTATTTGGTCTATCTTAGTTCCTAACTGGGTAATTAGTTCATTTACATGAATGTTCTGGTTTAGGAATTCTTTGTTTTTCTGGGTTTGAGCCGTAATGAAATTTTCCATGATTTTCTCAAGGTTCGGCTTAGGTTGCACAACTTGCATAGGTGGGTTTTGTCTTTGAGCTTGAAAACCGAATGGTCTCGAAGGTGCAGGGTTTTGGATAGGTTTGTTATTTTTGCAGGAAAAATTTGGATGATTCTTCCATCCAGGGTTGTAAGTGTTTGAAAATAGGTTCCCTTGGGTATAGTTGACCTCCTCTGAATGAGTTTCATTCAATAGATTACACTATGCTGATTGGTGTTCTTTGGTTCCACATAATTCGCATTCAGTCGAGACTGCTGCTGCATCAACTTAGTTTGCATACATATGTTCGACCTTAAGGGCCAAAGCGTCCATTTTGGCTTGCATCTTGTCTATGGAACTTATCGTATGTATTCCTCCTTGGGCTTCTTTCTTCTTCATCGTTGCTTGCTCTATCCCCCATTGACAATGGTTTTGAGCCATATCCTTGATGAGAGTGCAAGCTTCAGAGTAAGGTTTATTCATCAGAGTGCCACCTGCAGTAGCGTCGATGGTCATCCTAGTGTTATAATGAAGTCCATTATAGAAGGTGTGGATGATTAGCCATGATTCTAGGCCATGGTGTGGACATATTCTCAATAAGTCTTTATATCTCTCCCAAGCCTCGAAGAGTGATTCACCTTAGTTTTGAGTGAATCTGGTTATTTGGTTTCTAAGAATAGTTGTTCTGCTTGGGGGAAAATATCTAGCGAGGAAAACTCTCCTAAGGTCTTCCCAAGTTGTTATAGAGTTGGATGGAAGGGAATCTAACCAAGTAAGGGTTTTGTCTCTGAGGGAAAAAGGAAATAGTCTTAGATGAATCGCCTCAGGAGTAGCACCATTGGTTTTAAAAGTGTTAGCTAATTGGATAAAGGTTTCTAAATGTTGGTTTGGGTTCTCAGTAGGGAGACCCGCAAATTGGTTTTGTTGTACTAATTGTAATGGGAGGGTTTTAGTTCGAAATTGTGAGCAGGAACACTAGGGTTCACAATACTAGAACTAGGTTCGTCATTTGATGGTTGGGAGAAATCCATAAGGGGTCTTTGGTTACGGTCTTCGGCCATAGTTTCCTTAATTCTACGAAGTAAGAGACGTGCGCGAGTGTAACGTTCAGGTTCCTCTAAAGGATCTATAAGGCTACTGGTGTTGCGAGTTCTTCGCATTGACCAGTAGGTAAAACCTTAGTCTAGACGGTGTAACAACAGGGTACGAAATTTTGACGTAATTGGTCCCCGGTAGGGCTGGCAATGAACCAAACCAACTCGAAGATAGTTCGGAATTCGACTCGACAATTAAATCGTTGAACTAGGTTCATGAACCAAATGAGTTGAGTATGAGCGAAAAATTAAGTTCGTTAACTAAATGAGCTGAACTTGAACTATACATAGTTCGACTCGTTAGGTTCATGAGTCAACTCGATTACATATGAAAATAATTATACTGTCTTTAAGATTAGGTTTAAATATTTACTTTAAATCTTAGACAAATTTAATCTTAAATTTAGTAGTTTTTGAATTAGACTCTCAAATGTATCTCTTTAAAGTTGTGTAGGTTTTGAATTAGTAGATTTCGAAGATAAAGTTAAATTTCAATATGATAACTTTTATTTTACTTTAATATTTTATTAAAAAAATATATATTTATTTAAAATGTCAAATATACTAAAAAATATATATATATTTAAAAAAATAGTTTTTAAGTTCGTGAACCACGTGAGATGAACCTAATGAGATGAACCTAACGAGTCGAACCGAACTGTTCGTGAACTTATAACGAGTCGAGTTTGAGCTTAAAAAAAAGTTCGTGTCAAACTCGAACTCGAACTCGAATTCGAACAATTCTTAACGAGTCGAGCCGAGCTGAGGTGAGTTCGACTCGACTCGACTCATTTCCAGCCCTAGTCCCCGGCAATGGCGCCAAAAACTTGATGCTGAATTTCGCAAGTATACGAATAACGTCAGAGTAATACAAAAGATTATCGATCCCACAGAGGCCAAACGTCAATATTTTGATTACTATTGTTACGGTGTTTATCTAAGGTAAATCAATTGGGAATTGGATTGTGCAAAGTAAAAGTAAAGTGCGAGAACAAATTTAATATTAAAATAATAGGCTTGTATGTAATTCACATAGCTGGGTAGTATTCCAAGTGCGTATAAATACAACCAGACAATTAAGGCATTAAGTAGATGTCCCAAACATGATGAAAACACGCTGAAGCAAAAATAGAAAGAAGGTTATCGCCATGTTATCATGTCCCAAAAGGTTATATTTCTTTCCAAAAAAAATGCCCTGACATGTTACAAACACACTCAAATCGAAATTGGAAAAGTTTGATTAACCACCTTAATGAGAATCATACTTAAAGAAGTAGTCTTAGCTATAAAACCATGAAGAAAAGGACAACGGGAGGAGAAGAAAAAAAATCGCATACATACCTGTTAGTTCCATGATTCTAAGATTGTCCATGGTTCTATGATTGGCTAAATTTTGGTAAAACATGATTATGCACTGATGTTAAGCAAGATGTTATAACATCTCCATCTGCTGTGGTGACAGAACTGTTGTCATGTGTTTTAACCAAGATGTCAAGACAGATGTCGTGACATCCATCTGCTGTGGTGACAGAACTGCTGTTATGTGTTTTAATCAAGATGTCAAGACAGATGTCGTGACATCTTTGTCTGGTACAGCAGGAGCTGCTATTTTATATCTTTTGACAGAGGTGGTTTGGTTTGATGAGATCCTGTTGGATATATCTCATCAGCGTGTGCAGGTCAAAGAGGTTTATTAGGAACAAAGTGCATATTTAATTGGTGTTCATAAAAAGGATCTTTGACACTTTTTAGGAAACTATAATATATTTGTTTCTACTGTTATGAAGAAGATTCTACAGGAGTGTACTACAGGATAAGTTTGGTTAGCTAGAACAGAGTGTATTGGATGTCATGCTGAATGTTATGACATCAGGTAGCTGCCAACAAGGGTGCTGTTTGTTTTTCTGTTATGGTTCCTGATACATCTCAAGCCAGAATTCAAGAAACCTGTTATGGCTCCTTAGTTATCTCAGGCGAGATTCTAGTCAGGGTTGGGAAGAACATGATACGGCTGTGACCTAATTCGTAACATTTGAATTAGAGAAATTGGTTTAAATTGGTTAAACCTAATATATGTTCCTCAGGCCCAAGATCCATACGCTGCATATAAATAAAGAAGTGGCAATCCTGATTGTGGACGGACTTAGAGATTGTGTCGTGAAGAGTTTTGTTGGTGTAACTTAATCTTCACGTGTGTTTTTGTGTTTTAGGGTTTTGAAAGTCTCTTGTGTATAACATTTTAAGTCACCCTTTGTATCTTTGGATGCGTCGTGGTAGACATGTTTAGGATGTTATGTGTTAATTGTTAATTATTCACTCGAAGCTTTTAAACAAGAGTGTATTGTTCTTGATTGAAGCTGTTAAGAAAAATCAAGTATTTTGACTTTGAAGAGTGTCTTCTAAAATCTTTCTTTTTGTATTGGATTGTTATCACTGCTGTAATTATGGGGAGTGAGAGGTGTCTCTTGTCTAGTGGGGTCTAGGCAGAAATTGCATTGGGTAGAGATTAAGTGAGGAGTTGTAAACTAGGAGTTTAGCTCTGAATTAATTATGCTAATTGTGAATTTCCTTCCTGGCTTGGTAGCCTCCTGATGTAGGTGATTTTGCACCGAACTGGGTTAACAAATCTCTGTGTTCTTTACTGCTTTCCTGACTTGTTTACTGCTAAGTTTAATAATCTGTCCTAAAGTGTATGTCATAACATCCTACATAACATCGACTGTCTGTTACTGCATTTACAATTCTACACAATTTAAATGGTTGGATAAATAGTTCTTTCTTTCTGCAAATGTTACAACAGATGTCATGACACTGTTAATTTTTAAAGGGATTTAAAATGCTCATGTTTTGTCCTTATTCTGTATTAGCAGAGATCAATATCTTAACATCGCTAGGGACATTTGAAATCTGCATACCAGAATTTCAACTGGTATCAGAGCAGGCATCCTGTATGTTCTAGATGAGATCCAGGGACATACTTTCTGGTGTTTTGAACAAGGAGATGTGGTAGCTGATTTGCTGATCTTGCTAAATGTCTAAGTTGCTGCTTGCCTTATGGATTTAAGGGAGAGTTTGTGTTTACTCTTGTTTTTGAAAGATTCAGTGTATCTGTTGCTGTGCTCTTTGATATAGGAGCTTCTATGATTTGTTGAATGTTTTTCTTGGATATATCAGATCATATACTCAAGGAGGAGTGGCTTTTTTCTTTGTATGATGTCCTATAAGATGTTCTGACATCTTGTTCAGGGCATGTTGAAGAGGTTCTTTTGGTGGTTCCGCTGCATATTTTTCTGATGGAAGAACTCAGATATCAACATTTCTGAAAGCTCTAGTTATTCCAACGTCGGGAGCAATGGAATGAAGAGAGTTGTTTGTTGATATATGTTATTGCTGACTTCATACTTGGAAGATTGGTTTTTTTTTTCATGTACCTTGAAGTCAATTTGAAGAGAAGAGCTCTTTCAGGGAGATAATCTGGTTCTCATGCTGAAAAAGGATTTCTGAAGGTCTCTGGTGCTGATAAATGATATAATGGGAGGTGATTTATTTTCACCATTCATGTTTTGCAAGAGCTATATTAGCAAGAGGAAGTCATAGGCAGGTTGAGTCAAGGGTGGCAGCCTTGTTGTTTCAACATTAAAGATACATATACTAAAGAACAATTTTGGTATTAGTGAAGTGTAAATATCTATCAGATGGTCTTCTCAACAAGTTGTGTGGATCTAAGATCAGTTGCTATTTGTGGACTACACACGTATTTAATTGGTTATCCATGAAGTTCAGAGAAGGATTTAGTATAAGGATTCAAGATTCATTGCCATTTGAGATATTCTCAAATATTTAATGGATTATCCTTAGTTGATGATCAAGTTGTCTCATCAGTTATAGCACAAGTATCAGGCCCTTGATCTGTTTGAGGATCTGATGTTCAACCAGATGTTGAGACATTCCATCAGCAGAGATTATGCAGAATTCAGTTGATTCAAGGAGTGAATCACTAGATTAAAGGAGATATAGCTGATGATCTTGGTACCATACACATGTGTGGTAGGATCTGTCTTTATTCTAGTAAGGTTCTTTGCAAGAAGCTAAGGCTAGAAGGTAGTGCTGATGGAAGTGAAGATGAAGACATTTTTCTTGGATCAGTTTATTGGAGTGCAGCAGATGTGTTCTAGTCTCTACTAGAAGCATCTGATATTTATCTAGAAAGTTTCCTGGCAAGAAACTTGTCTAGAATATGGTGCTGGTGATAGCACTGCTTGGGTCAGTTTATTTCTGATCTAAGTACATAGGAGCATGTGACCTTGCTTATCTTGGAGGTCAAGGATAAGTGGCAGTTATCTTTGACTTTCTGAAGAAGTCTCTACTTAAGGAAAGCGGGATTCCTTCTGTAAAGATCTCTTGTGACTAATCTTCTCTGAAGAATCAATCTTTGGCATGTTTGGTTTCTCTAAAGAGGAGTTTTCTGGAGCACATGCATTTCGAAGGTAGCTATTGCAGAGTAGAGGTTGTCTACTCAAACCTGATATTATTAATCAAGTCTATGAGAACATGGAACTCTTTTTCTGTTATGTGGAGAAGGTTATTCTAAGTGACAGAATGAAAGCCTGAACTCTCCAGCAGGATGTCTGATCAGATGTTGTGACATCAAGCAGAAACTTCAGTTTGCAAGAGCTGTAAGAAGAAGTAGATGTTACATGTCCAAGTCTTGGTTTATCCAAGATGCCTTGCCATGGAGCAAGTAGGATATGTAACTTGAAGATCAAGTTTGCTTGGTGGATCAGAAGATTTTCTAGAGCTCTGGAAGCAGCTGAGTAACCAAACAGTAGCATTTGGTTATTTAAAGAAGTGGGCTTAAAGAAAATTACTCTTGTGCAGAAGGATAGTTGTTTGAAGACCAAAGAAGGTTCTGATTCTATTCATATATTGGAGCTTGTGGTAGAAGCCCTAAGTTGCGTATGGAAGATTAACCTTTTTTTAGAGTTGTATTTAATCAAGCTGGTGGAGTTGTATTCTCTAAAGATCTTCATTTGGATTACTAGGAAGTAGTAAGTCCAGTTGTGGGCATATCAAGAACCATTGGACGTTGTGTCTGTGATATGTGAAGGATGTCCTAACTGATGTTAGAACATCTTCTGGTTTGTTGTGGAACTTGCTGAAATTCTGGTATACAGATCTTAGATGTCCTAAGAGATGCAAAGAACATTTATCTCTGCTAAAACAAAACAAGGATAGAACATGACCATTTTAAATTTCTTTCAGAAATAATAATGTCATAACATCTGTTGTAACATCGCCAGACTGACAAAACTATTTATTTAACCATTTAAATTGTGCAGAATTGTAAATGCTGAAAGATAAATAACACAATGAATTGTTAACCCAGTTCGGTGCAACATCACCTACATATGGGGGCTACCAAGCCAGGAAGGAAATCCACTATTAGTAGAATTAATTCAGAGCTAAACTCCCAGTTTACAACTCCTCACTTAATCTCTACCCAATGCAATTTCTGCCTAGAACCCACTAGACACGAGACACCTCTCACTCCTCACAATCACATCAATGAAAAACAACTCAAAACAAAAAGAAGACTTTAGAATACACTCTTCAAAGTCACAACTTGATCTTGCTTACAAGCTTTGCTCAAGAACCATACACTCTTGCTTAAAAGCTTTGAGTGAACAATTTACAATTACAACTTATTCCAATTCGCACATTAATCAATGCATGAATGGCTCACAAAACTAACCCATAAATATGTCTACCACAATGCATCAAAAGATATAAAGGGTGACTTACAAAGTCACGCACACAAGAGACTCTCAAAATCCTATAACACAAAACCACTCGTGAAGATTAAATTACTCAGACAGAATTCTTCACTACCCAATCTGCTAGTCTTCAGAAGGATTCCTCCTTTATTTACATGCAGTGCATGGGTCTTGGGCCTACAGATCATATATTAGGTTTAACTCAGTTAAACCAACTTACATAATTCAGGTGCTGCGATAAATCAGGAACCTTACCAAAAAAACAAAACACGTGCGCCCTGATGTTAGCTACCTGATGTCATGACATTCAGTATGACGTCCAATTTACTTTGTTCTAGCTAACCAAACTTACCCTGCAGAACACTACACATGTATCTCACAACATCAGTTATGACATTCACATATACATCAATGTTTTGCCACAAAATGCAGCCAATCAATAACATCTACATACTCCCCCTTTGGCAAATCTTTGGCTAAAACACTCTGTCATCATATCAGAGATCAAGCAGCAGAAAAAGTACATATCTAATCATGCAGGATAGCAACTAGCTAATACTACCAATTAACACACACATGTTGTAGTACCATATCAGAGTCAACTACACACACTAACAGTATCAGCTTCCAGCCACTCAGGATCAACCTGTTTACACACACTTACACAGTCTATTTTGGATTTCTAAACTTATAGGATGATCTCCTAAAAACACACAGTTCCACAACACACAAAGGATGACCTGTTAGTCTAAACTACAGATGTCACAACATTTTGCGGAACATCCTGTGATACTCCCCTTCAACTGATGCACAACCAAACACATTCTGCAAGAAACCTGCAGACACACACACTACTAACAACAGCTAGGATAGCTACTACTAACAACATCTAGGATAGCTACTCAGTTCCAACCAAAAACACACAAACTCTTAACAGCATCAGCAAAACTCACACACACAGGAATAACATCCTACACATAACAGCAGCACAATATCATCACATCTGCAAACCTGCTCAGTGCTGCTCATCCTCCACCTGTTAGGGACATATCTAAACACAACTAGGCAGCTGAAATCTATAGCTAATTCTCCCCCTTTTTAGCCACAAATTAAGATCATAACTAAAGACCTAGTATAGATCAAACAAGGTTGGAAACACAAATTTAAGGGATTATTACAACACTACTCTTTCCACAGTAGTAGCTACAGATAATAACACTTTACTCCCCCTTTATTTAGCTAAGAGAGTAAATATGAACTTAGATGCTCACATCAAATAGAGCCAACCCAAACAAACTGAATGACATCTCACAACCTCCCAAGTGATACATAAACTGCTTGATACTCCATCAATATACAGACTGCACCACTGCAGCAACAATCCATGGACACAGATTTAAACCCCCTTCTGAACTCATTCAAACACTCTAGAGGTAAGGAGAGAAATCAGCTCTCTTGTAGCTTCCTCAGATACATAATGTTCTGACTTCCAGTTTGACATTACAATAATTATTCTTAAGCACCTTAATAATTGATTCCTTCATCAATCAGTCAGACTACAAATAGCAAGTCATGGACATAAACTACTTTTCCTTCTTCTTTCTATCTACTGCCCTTTTGCACAGATCCATCAAACAACGATTCTTCATCATGACCATCATACACCATGCTTCATGATGAGAAACAACCTCCACAGTAAAAACTCCACATAGCTTTACCCCATGAACATTTTCATTGATTCTTGAGTTCTTGCCTTGTCTGAAGCTGCACCTTCAGGAGTGACACCTTTGACATCACCAATTCAAGGATAATCAATTAAATACTTGCCACAAGTAACAATTGATTTTAAATCCCCAATTTGAGACACACAAGTATTCCATAAACACATTGTGAAGACAAAAAGTACACCAGCCAGCATAATGTCAAGACATCTTGTCTGACATTACAACCTCATCAGTGGTCCAAGAACACAAGCTTGCCTGAGAACCAGCAAACTTTGCACAGGCTACAGCAATGCAGCTGCACATGAGACAAGTACACAGCTCCCCCTGTCATGCATAATCAGTACTCCCCATAAAAGAGAGAATCCAAAAACATGAAGACTTACTTCAACATCTTCATATACACACACCGGAAACACATGCAACTTTACTCCCCTTGATTCACACGCCACACTAGAATCAACAACAAAAGTAGTTGCAGGATAGACATAACTATCTGATAGATTAATCAGATTCAACTTTGAAGACCTAAAAAAATTTCCAGGATGTCAGGATGAATATCCTTCTATATGCACAAAATCAAAGTTGATGATGCCTTGATCTTCATCTTCACTTAGTCATACAACTACAAGACAAAACACTTGGAGAGAGGCCCAAAAACTTGGTTTGATCCATTGATACCCAATGACAGAACCAAAAATAATACTATGTCAAGTTCACCATGAGCTAGAGCAGTAACATAATCTCACAACATCTGGTCTGACATTCCATCCTCCTAGAGGCAAACAATCATAAACTGCTTGAAACCATAAACAATCTAAAAGGAACTGTACTATTGCAGCAACAGATCCTAGATAGAAGTATAACTCCCCATATCAAGGATAACCAGTGCTCTTTTTCCAGAAGCACGTGAATGGAAAACATAAGACTCATCTTCATGTCTTCAAGAGCTTACTCTTTGTTCAACACACCTGCTGAACGCATTCACCCACTTCTTGAACCACATGCAACTAGTACATCCATCAGACAGAAGCTCTCCCCCTATCTTTTATAAAAGATGCTCCAAGATCAGCACAATATCTCAAGACCAACCTCGTGCTCATACACTGAGAAGGTACTAAATTGCTCCAAATCTTACTAGAGTTACCACTTCTCCACAAGACTTCTGGCCCTAGTCAGAAAGAAAGATAGACACCCCATAATCCAAGACATTCTTTCCTCATCATTCTCCCATATGATAAGTTAGAACACTTCTGGTTTAACTGGTGCATATTCACATCAGAATCAAGACTTTCATGCAATCAACCAATGATCCACTCCAGTCCTGTACAATACCTTCACATCATACTCCAGGACAGTCCTTTTACCTCATCATTCTCCCGTATGACAAGATAGAGTACTTCTTAGTCAATATGTGAATCAACAGATCTTCAAGTCCTTCTCAAAGGAAAAACAACCTAGATGATACATATCACAGACATAACATCCAATGGTTGTTTATATGCCCATAACTGGACTTACTACTGCCTAGTAATCCATCTGAAGATCTTCAGAAAACACAGCACCACCAGCTTGATCAATAAGAACTTCAAACAACCAAAGAGATAAACTATCATACATCTCCAAAAGAAGGTAATCTTCCATAAGCAACTTAGGGCTCTTACCACAAGCACCAATATATGAACAGAACCAGAACCTTCTTTGATCTTCAACCAACTACCCTTCTGCACAAGACTAATTAGTTCCAAGCTCTCTGCTTGGAATCACATTAGAGACCAACCAAATGCCATTGTTTGGTTAACTCATCTTTTTTCAGAGCTCTAGAAAATCTAAGCAAACTTGATCTTCATATCCTTCATGCTCCAAGGCAACTTAAATACACCAAGACTTAGACCTGTGACATCTACTCCTTCACACGGCTTCTGCAAACTGTATGAGATAATATCAATTCCATTCATACCCGAGAAGATCAACCTATCTTACAATGACGTGCCACAACATCAATTAAGGCCCTGAAGTTTGCTTGATGTCACAACATCTGATAAGACATCCTGCTGGTGAATTATGCCATTTAGAAGAACCTCATCAAGAGTACCATGTTCATATAGACTTGATTGCTGATAGCAAGTTTGAGTAGACAGCCTGTATTCTGCTTTATTGTACCACAACAAATCCCTTGAAGTACATTTGCTTCAGAACCTCCTCTTTAGAGAACCCAAACATGCCAAAACTTGATTTTTCAGAGTGGATTAGTCACAAAAGATCTTTACAAAAGGACTCCCGCTTTCCTTAAGTAGAGACTTCTTCAGAAAATCAAAGATAACTGCCACTTATCCTTGTCCTCCAAGATATGCAAGGTCACATGCTCCTATGCACTTAGATCAGAAATAAACTGACCCAAGCAGTGCTATCACCAACACCATCTTCTAGACAAGTTTCTTGCCAGGAAACTTTCTAGATAAAGATCAGATGCTTCTAGTAGAAACTATAACACACCTGCTGCACTCCAATACTCCTAGATTAGAAATAAACAAATCTAAGAAAAATGTCTTCACTTTCATCAGAACTACATTCTAGCCTTAGTTTCTTGCCAAGAACCTTACTAGAATAAGGACATATCCACCTATATCTCCTTTGGTCTAGTGATTCACTCCTTGAATCAACAGAATTCTGCACAATCTCTGCTGATGGAATGTCTCAACATCTGGTTATACATCAGATCCTCAAACAGATCAATGGCCTGAAGCTTGTGCTACAACTGATGAGACATCTTTGATCATTGACTAAGGATAATTGTTGCACCCTAAAATTTGCTCAACCTATTTCACCTGGTTTATGTTTTAATTGCATTATCATTTGCATAGTCACATCATGTACATGGTCCAATCATTTGCATATCATAACATAGCAAGTCATCTAAAAGGGGATCAAGTGCCATCCTTATCTAAAGAAGCACATCAAGGGGCCTTATTCAAGCTGAAGAACATCCAAGTCATCAAGGAGTGGGTTGAAGCTTTGAGGAGATTTGAGTGTCAACAAGTGGATTTCTCTCCTAACTTGAGGTGTATTGAAGATCATCAACATGGAATTATGGATTTGAGGTGTATGGATCCCATGGGAGGCCTAGAGAGCCCTATTGAAGCTTAGACAAGTCATGTTATCAAGTTCAAGAACCACAGTTGAGGTGTGTACAAGTAGGGTTTCATTTGGGTAACCCTAGGTGAAGGAGAGCAAGGAAAGGGCACCAAGACCTAGCTCTAGGTCATGGAAGTCATGGGTTGAGATGTTAAAGCATGTGTATGGATGAGTCAAGATTAAGTTCAAGAGAATCAAGAGTGGTTGGAGGTGTTTGAGACAGGGTTCCTAGGGTAAAATCCCCTGTATAGCACTGGACTTCCAAGCCACATAAGTCAAAATACAAGTTTCAAATGGATTCTTGGACAACATGAAACTTGTAGAGCTTCTCAATAGCTTTAATTTTAATACTAGAAGTACTCAATAAGATTTTTAGAACTCAAGTTATGGTTCTTGCAAGTTATGGGTCACCAGAGGACACTGAAATTTATCTATGAAAGTCACTTGACTTCCAAGCAACTTTTTCCCATCAAGGAGTTTTCAAATGGATTCTTGTCCAACATAAGAATTGTAGGGCTTGATCTTAGCTTTAATTTGAGTACTATAAGTCCTCAATAAGATTCGTGTAACTCAAGTTATGATATTGGCAATCCAGGGGTATTTTGGGAAAGTTGAATTATAGGTCATTTTTCAACATAGGTCAAAATCTCTATCTTCCACTCCTCAAATGAAAAAGTGTCCAACATGAAATGTGTTTAGAATGATGTTTTTATGTCAAATAAGAAGTCATGGGTGATTGAAATGGCTTGCTTCACAAAATGATCCAAAATGGCCTAAAAAGAATGATTTTTCAAATGATTCAAAGGAGGGAAATTGAGATTTTTGGATTATGAGACATACACATGGCATATGGGTAGTCATTTTGAATGGAAATTGGATTCTAAACAAAATTACATTTCCACATTTTTGAATTGAGGCTTAGTTTTATGACTTGTTTTGTAAAATGCTTACTTACATTACAAGTTACAATGCCAAAACAAGAATCAAAGTGTTTCAAGCCAAGCCAACTATCCATTCACACTCACAAACCCATTTGCAGTTGGATAGAACATTCTAGAGCAAGCTGGAAGCTCAGAATCGTGACTGTAGCATTGGACTTTCATGGCCATGACAGAATTTTGGATCAACAGATTTAGGCCTGAATTGGGTTGCAAAAGCCCACAAATGGTTTCTATTTAAGCTCTAGAATGTTTCCAGATGAAGTTTGGTGCAGAATTCGTGGAGAGAGTGAAGATAGAAAGTTGAGTTTCAAGGGTTCTAACTGAAAACAATTTTGGAGTTTGGATCAAGATCAAGCCAAATTGAAGTGCCTAGAAGATTCATCTTGCTCCCCTGATCGTGTTTGAAGAGTTGCAAAGCCTGAATCCATCATCTTCTACCTCTGTTGATTCAATTTTCACAGGTATGTAACCTTTGAATTTCCTCTTGATCTAGGCTGAATTAGGGAGATTCTTGCATGTGGTTAGGGTTTAGATGGAACCTAGGTCGTTTCTAGATAGGAATTGGAGCAGTTAGAGACATTTCAAGATGACATGTGATTTCTGTTTGAGCACGAATTGAGTTGATCCTAAGGCTATGAACTGAGTTGGATAGATCATTATGATGTATAAAACATGAGGATCATTTATGTGGATTCAATTTTGAAAATGGTGATGGTTGAGCTTTTGGCATATTTTGAAAATGGCTTCGTGTTTTAATTTCCATTAAGAATTGGATGAAATGGATGTGATATTCATGATCCTGGTGATTTTCTGAGTAAGATAGGTATAAGGTTCATCAGTTTTGGTCACCTGAGTTTGGGACCTCATCGGAGAAGACGGTGGAAACCACCGTCTGGAATTTGCCTCAGGTCACCAGAGTTTTGGGGAAGACGATGCATGAAGCGTTGGATCAGGTTGACTCATTGACTGGGCAGCGTGATCGTGTGGACATGATTCGATCTCAGATTTCCCTCTTTAATCAATACGTTGCGTTTCATTAATCCCAGTCAGCGTGTGACTGAGATGCCATCTGGTCCTCACATGGGCGCGCCTCAATGATTGGATTTGATTACCAGTCTCTCCATCTGATGGCTCCCATTTAATCCAGTTTTTAATTTCTTTATTCTTTTTAATATTTTCTTTTATTCCATTTAATTTCTAAAAATCATAATAAATCCAATATTGATCCAAAAAATATTTTAAAAATACCTCCATGATCTTGGATTTATTTGTGATTTTATGAAATTAATAGATCCCATTTTTATCCATTTTTCAATTTAATTTGATTTTTTTCCATTTTATTCTTTTCTTTAATTTTGCATATTTGCTACATGTTCTTGCTGATTTTCTTGTGACCAATTGGTGAATGATTTTAAGTTGATTCTTGTTGGATTGATTAGATTAGGGAAGCATGTACCCTTAGAAATTTTATCACATTTTTGTGAATAAAATTTAGGTTAGTTTGAGAGGTGAATAGGAGAGGTGTTAGAATTAGGGTTTCAAGACAAATAGTTGTAGTTTTGTGCATAGTTTGAAGATTAAATGAGTGGTCTAGGGTTTGGGATTCCTATGGGGTATTAGGTATAGGGTTAGGTTCCCTTATAAATTTACCTAGGATTTTCTGATGAGCTTTAGCATTTTATTTGATTTTTGCAACTTGTGTGGTGGTTGTGGGTTCTCCATTGGATATTTGGTTTGGTTATATTTGTGTGGGGCTATTTTGGGGGTGCTTTTGGCTTGGGCTTTGCTTGGAGGACTTGAATATCAAATGAAGTTGCTTTGGATGGCTTGAAGAAGCTTGGAGTTGAAGATTTCTCATTTGTTGGAGTGCTTGTCAGAGGCTTAGGGATTAGGATACATAGGAAGAGCATTAGAATAGTCTAGTTTCTTCTTTCAAACATAGAGAGCTTCTTGTGCCTCTATTCCATCCCATGACACAAGGTCCCCCAAAGAAGTTCCATCTCTCCTTAGGAGGGATGTAGAGCATGCTTTGGTTGGGTAGAACCTTGAGGGTACCTTTCATTTACCATGTTAAGATCTTAGTGATTTCCTTGGGTTGTCACTAAGCCTCTTAACATTTCAACTTCATCTATTGGTTGATTCTCTTCTGGAGTGGTTGCATTAAAGATGGAAGCCTATTGAAGATGAAGTTCATTGAAGATTGGTGAAGATGAAGCTTGTTCCTGTCAAAGCTGGTTGACTGTTGAAGCTAGGGTTTTGCTGCTTTGTGTTGAAGCTGTTTACTGTTTGAGGTTCATGCTTGCTAAAGATGGGGCTTATTGAAGATAGGAGCTTATCTAAAGCTTGAAGGTCATTGAAGATTGAAGATGGGGTCTTGCTTGGAGAAGTTGTTACTGTCAACCCTTTGCTGTTGGGTCAACTGTAGCTGTCAGAGCTGTTGCTGTTTGAGTTGCTTACTGTAGGAGCTGGTATTACTGTCAGAGCTGGTGTTGGGTTTTATTTCTTTTTCTGTATTGATTGTTGGCTTGTACAGCTTGCCCCAAAGGCTTGAAGTGAATACTATTCACTTTGCCTGCTGTTTCCCCAGGTTCGAGGTTGAGTGAGACTCCCTTGCCTCGCTTGTACTGCTGCATTGCATACATGTTTACTGCTTACTGTATATATCTGTTTCTTTTCTGGTTATCCCCTAGGATCTCTGTTTCTCTCTGTGCAAGAGAGAAATATGACAGACAATAGGTTTTATCCATGCATGACAACTTTAGGGTAGTTTTGATCCCCCTTTTCTACCCTAGGTTTTTTTAGAGCTTCTTTCTCTTCCATCTCAAAACAATTCAAAACACAGTAATAAGGATAATCGATGTCGTACGCTACGAGCCTTAAGCTATTTGAGAACAGGTTGCTGGAGGGTCACTCTTCAGTAATCTGATTGCTTAGTGTGTTACCCTTAGGGTGACATACGACGTAGTCACTCTCAAATCATAGTCTCTAGTGCGTCAAAGATTGCAAACACACTAAAAAAACACTTCTTTCGTAAAAGATTCAAAACAAATATCAAAGTGTCATTTTTGTCCGCTTGGACTCCTAATCATAAGAAAACCTTTTCAGAAGGATCTAAAAAAGAGTCAGACAAATCTGTGTCTTTCGTAGCCCGAACTACGTTTGCTCTGATCTTTCATGTTGTATGAAAGTACGTAGGCATAGGATGCCGTATCCTAGCAAGCAACCTTCCCCTCCTTTTCCCGTAGGTAGGCAAACTACGTTGACTCTGATTTCTCGTTCCAGACGGGAATACATAGGCATAAAGTGCGATACTTTGCCAAGTCATTTCATTTTCTTTTAACCCCAGACCTTTAGAGTAGATAGAATAACAATCCGTACTAGAAAACAAGCGTGGATCCTGTCGAGTACGATGGACGTGAGGGGTGCTAATACCTTCCCCTTGCGTAACCGACTGCCGAATCCAGGATTTGGTTGCGATGACCGTTCCTTTCCCGTTTTGCGTTAGGTTTACTCTGAGCGTTTCCTTTCCCTCTTATGGGATAAATAACGCATGGTGGCGACTCTTCTGTCATAGCCGGCGCCGATTTTCGCAGTAGCGATAGCTGGCGACTCTGATGGGGACTCCAGTGGTTCCCTACACGAGTCAATCCTAGCGCTTATTTTCCCCGTCGTGGGTGTTGTATGGATTTACATTTCTGTCCTTACTTTCCGCATTTTATTGTCAACTTTATATTGTTATTGCTGTTGTAGGGAGGGGGTGATCTGTTGAGAGATAAGCCGGACCTGGGTTTGAGGGTGCACATAGACTTAGAAATAGAGAGTAGTGGTTAGCCTGCTTGTTTAGCTCGCACCAGCTAGCCACGAAATCTGCGCTCGGACGAGATTCTCTTTGACGCTTCTTGCCTGGCCCTTAGGGCTCGATAAGTTGTCTGACCCGAGGATTGTCGACTCTAGGGACCGATCAATTGGAAGTTGGCTGATGAGGGCCTCTTCAGGACATGATGATGCCACACCTTCTGGGTATCGTATCATCAATCTTGAAAGTCTGTGACGCCGACGACCGCATAGGATGACATACCTTGTGTCAGATGATAGGACACCTACCTGTGAGAGGGGTTGGGGCATGCAGGAAACTTGACCTCCAGATTACCGGTTTCTTGACAGTGGTTTAAGATTTGGGGTTCTTCATCAGAACAGTGTTATGGGTCTGTTGAGACCAGGTTGGAGCATTGTTACGGGTCGAGACCAGGTTTGAGCAGTATCGTGGGCCTATGAAGACAGATATTATGGATGGATCTCCTCAACAATATATCACTTAATCCCCGTTGCATTATTTTGCATATTGCATTGTTGCATACTCATTTTTCATATCATTAACGTGTATTTATGTCGCAGGTGTGTTCATTCCCCTCTGATTCTAGTGTATCTTCTGGCCAGACATGAAGTCCATGATAACACGAAATCGTATATATATTTTGATGCATAATTCAACTGAAGTTTATCTGTTTTCGATCCGATTTCGGGTTATTTCCGTGTTATTTGTCTGATGTTTTTGCAGGTATTTGATGATCACGTCTAAACAAGGCAATATGAAGAAAAGAAGCAATCTCAGATGAAATATGGACGAAAACCGGATGAAAACATCATGAAAAGCGCAAAATGCTGATTTTGCTGCTGTGACGACCGTCACAGCTCCATGACGACCGTCACACGGGTGACGACCGTCACACAGGTGACGACCGTCACACATTGTGACAACTGTCATGCAGGCAAAAACGCCCCACTTCAAATGCACGTGAAAGAAGCAGTTCCAAGTCCCAAATAGTGGACCACTATTCCCTGATAATTCTGCCTCAAAGTCCGCCTTCTTCAAGTTATAACCGTTAGAATTCCATTTCTATAAAAGGGGAAGAAGAGGAACTCAGAAGGGGGCCGCATTCAGACAATGAAGTGCTGCCAATTTATCTTCAGAGCAACCTTTCCAGTTTTTAATATTCTTATTTGTTTCTCTTTTCTTTTTCTGCATTCCTTCCATTCCTTCTGTAATTCTTATTTCCGTTGTACGATCAATTGGCACAAAGACCAGAATCCTGCCAACATTTGTGGAGGATCTGCCCAAAGGTCAATTGGAATATTTACAGGTTTCTCATTTTAATCGTAATTCCAGTTTTTATTATAATGTATGCTATTATTTATTGTTTTCATTTATGTTTTACCTTTCCCAAATCCATGTATGGCTAAATTAAAGTAATCGATATGTAATAATAATTCGGAAGGGATTTGATAATAACCGGTTGAAAATTGTCTTTTTCAAAAGTTGTTTATGGTCTGAGTGTTTAAATTAATTTACTGAATAAACTTCGTCGCGAAAGCGAGAACTTATTTAAAAGTAGTTTTGCCACGAAAGTGGGAAATTAATTAAGGTACGAACCAACAAGCGAAAGCTGCGGCAAGACCAGATAGTAAACACTAGTCATTCCTTTTAATAACAGCGAAAGCACTTTAAAATGAATTAGAATTTAGAGATTTCCAAAAAATAATTTTAACCCCGAATGGGACACGAAAGCGTACGTTTGGCCCTTAGAATTATGATTAGCGTCAATAACCATCGTGAGGTGAGAATCTTCAGATCACCATTTTCTGCTTAAATAAACTCTGAAAAATATTTCGTATACCGGTAACTTGTCAAATCCCTGAAGAACATAATTACTGCATATCGATTCACTTAATTATAATTTAATTAACATTCTTAGTTCCCTTTAGTGACAATCTTATTCCCTCAAACATTATCTACCTAGCTAAACATAGTAACTCCCGAGAACACTAGTTTGATTACGAGTCCCTGTGGGATAAATATCTATTATTACTACGCGATAGACTGTGCACTTGCAGTTAGGTTGTATTAGACATAGAAAGTCGCGATCAAGTTTTTGGCGCCGTTGCCGGGGACCCGTTTAGTCAATAGTGTAACCTTCTGTTACGCCGTATAGACTAGGTTCATTATTTTCATTTTTCCTTTATTAGTGCTGCCGATTGTATGCCAAGTGATCGCCCGCAAGGCGATATCTTGAAACCTTCATTCGCAGAACTAGAATGCTTCTTACATCTAAGAAGCCGAATCATTGAGTACCAACTCAAACATAACATTCCCGATCCTCTCACTCCCATTCCCAAATCCGAAGAAGAATCAAACATGGCTGAAGGACATCCAAACAAACCGCTGAAGGCATACGCTACACCCTCTCAGATGGAGCCTAGGAGTAGCATTGCTTCCCCAGCTATTACTCAAAATGATTTTGAGCTGAAACCATCATTGCTGTCAGCTGTACAACAAAACCAATTCTCAGGAAACGCAAATGAGGATCCAAACGAACATTTAACGAAGTTTGTATAATACGCAGACACAATGAAAGCAAATGGAGTAACTCTAGACGCGATAAGACTTCGTCTTTTCCCATTCTCTCTTAGAGACAGAGCATGGACATGGTTACAGTCCTTACCATCCAACTCTGTTACGACGTGGGAACAATTGAAAAACGTCTTCTTAGCGAGATATTTTCCGCCAAGCAAAACTGCTATGCTTAGAGCTCAAATCAACAGATTTCGACAAAAAGATACTGAATCTCTTTACGAAGCATGGGAACGATTCAAAGATATGATGAGAACATGTCCTCACCACGGTTTAGAAGACTGGGTGACAATCCATACTTTTTATAATGGGCTTTTATACAATACTAGATTGACAATAGACGCTGCCGCGGGCGGTGCACTTATGGATAAGCCATACGACGAAGCCTATCAACTAATCGAAAACATGTCTCAAAACCACTGCCAATGGGGAGGTGAACGCACTCCAACAGAGAAAACCACAGCGAAAGGTGGGATGTACGAGATCAGCAGCCTTGAAAAGTTCAACGCTAAAGTAGATGCTCTAGCACAAAAGATTGATAGTCTGACCGTTAACCCCACTGCAACCGTCGCTGCCGTAACTCCAAACTGCGAGTTATGTGGAAGCACCACTCATAATGCGCCCGAATGCCCATTGCTAGCCGGAATCCCACCAGACCAAGTAAATTATGCTCAAGGAAATCCTTACGCAAATACTTACAACCTAGGTTGGCGAAATCATCCAAACTTTTCTTACAAAAGCGAAAACGCATTGCAAATGCCTACTGCTCCGCCAGGATATCAGAAACCAGCTGCTGCTCTGACTGCACCTAGGAAATCAAACCTCGAATTGATGATGGAAAAATTCATAGCTACTCAAGCTCAAACAAACAAAGAATTCCAAAATCAAAACATACACACTAGCGAGCAAATTAAACAGTTGACTGGAAAAGTAGACGCTTTAGCCACCCACAACAAAATGCTAGAAACACAGATATTACAAGTGGCTCAACAACAAGCCTCTACTGCCGCACCCGCTGGCACATTTCCTGGACAACCCGAACAGAATCCAAAAGGCTAAGCAAATGCTGTAATACTAAGAAGTGGAAAAGAATTGGACGAACCGATCGATCCGAGGACCGAAAACTCAGCCATGCAATTAAAACCAACTGAACAAGCAGAAAAGGAATCCGAGTTAGAGAAGAAGGAAGACAACGAGAAGGAGGATACCGCAAGTGAAAAAACTCAAGCACCTCCAGTGCCATATAAACCACCCATCCCTTATCCCTAAAGATTAATAAACTCCAAAACTTCAGGACAGTTTAAGAAATTTGTAGAGCTCCTTAAACAGCTGAATATTACTATTCCTTTTACAGAAGCGATAACTCAAATGCCGTCATACGCTAAATTTCTCAAAGAAATCCTGTCAAATAAGAGAAAGATCGAGGATAACGAAACAGTTACACTTACTGCAGAGTGTAGCGCCATTATTCAAAACCGCATGCCTCCTAAATTAAAAGACCCAGGTAGTTTCTCCATACCCTGCGTCATAGGAAAGTTCGTAATAGACAAAGCTCTATGCGATTTAGGAGCAAGTATCAGTGTTATGCCTCTATCTATATGCAAAAAGCTGAATATGGGAGACCTTAGACCAACCAAAATGTCCGTACAATTAGCTGACCGATCAATAAAATACCCCGTCGGAATACTGGAAAACGTTCCAGTACGCATAGGACAATTCTACATCCCAACCGACTTCATAATCATGGACATCAAGGAGGACACTGTTACCTCAATTATCCTAGGAAGACCGTTCCTAGCTACAGTCGGAGCTATTATAGACGTGAAGAAAGGAAGGCTAACATTCGAAGTAGGAGAAGAAAAGATAGAGTTCATTCTCACCAAGTTCTTACAAGCACCAGCCATAGACGATACCTGCTATTTAGTAGATGAAATTGACGAATGCATAAGAGAACTTGAAAATGAAGAGACCACGTATTCAGAAATAATAAAGATTAAAATACCCGATATTTCTGAAGACGATGATTGGCGTAAACCGTATAAAGACGACAACCTAAGCGAAAGCTTAGCACTGACCCCAAACCATATGCCAGGTCCGAAGAACCCATCTTTAGAACTTAAAACACTACCCAAAAACCTTAGATATGAATTCTTAGACGATGAACTAAAAAGACCAGTGATAGTCAACGCCGACTTAGGACAACCAGAAATCGAAAAGCTATTAGAAGTCCTAAAGAAGTACCCCACCGCGTTAGGCTATAACATAAGCTATCTAAAAGGTATAAGCCCTTCGATTTGTATGCATCGAATTACAATAGAGGAAGACTCTAAAACCTCTAGAGAGCATCAGAGAAGACTGAACCCCATCCTAAGCACTGTAGTCAGAGATGAAGTAAAGAAATTGCTAGATGCAGGAATCATCTATCCAATCTCCGATAGTGAATGGGTCAGCCCAGTTCATGTCGTACCAAAGAAAGGAGGAGTCACAGTAGTTAAAAACGAAAAAGGCGAATCAATAACAAAATGAGTCGTGACTGGAAGCAGGATGTGTATTGATTATAGAAAGCTTAACAAGGCCACACGAAAAGATCACTTCCCGTTACCCTTCATAGACCAAATGTTGGAAAGATTAGCCAAACATTCATATTTCTGCTATCTAGATGGTTATTCAGGATTTTTCCAAATTCCCATTCATCCAGATGACCAAGAAAAGACTACATTCACCTGTCCTTATGGTACTTTTGCTTACCGCCGAATGCCGTTTGGACTCTGTAATGCTCCAGCAACCTTCCAAAGATGCATGATGGCAATCTTCGCAGATTTCATAGACGACATCATGGAAGTATTTATGGACGATTTCTCGGTATGTGGACAAAGTTTTGAAGGATGCCGACAACACTTGGAAATGGTATTAGAACGTTGTGTAAAAGTGAACCTCGTCCTAAATTGGGAAAAATGCCATTTTATGGTCCGACAAGGAATAGTCCTAGGACATGTCATATCAAATAAAGGAATTGAGGTTGACAAAGCTAAAATAGAGATTATAAAAGATCTCCAACCTCCAAAATTCGTACGAGAAATACGGAGTTTTCTAGGACATGCCGGTTTCTACAGAAGATTTATAAAAGATTTTTCAAAAATCACAAAACCTTTGACCGGCCTGTTGATGAAAGATGCTGAGTTCGTCTTCGACGACGACTGTCTAAAAGCATTCGAAACATTAAAATCAGCCCTTATCACCGCACCGATTATGCAGCCACCCGATTGGCGACTACCGTTCGAAATCATGTGCGATGCGAGTGATTATGCCGTAGGCGCAGTTCTAGGACAAAGGAAGGACAAGAAACTCCATGCCATCTACTATGCCAGTAGAACCTTAGATCCTGCCCAAATGAACTACGCTACCACAGAAAAGGAACTTCTAGCAGTTATATTCGCGCTTGACAAATTCCGTTCTTACTTAGTAGGAGCAAAAATTATCATATACACAGACCACGCTGCCATAAGGTACCTAATAAGCAAAAAGGATGCCAAACCAAGACTATTGAGATGGATCCTGTTATTACAAGATTTTGACTTAGAAATCAAAGATAAGAAAGGAACCGAGAACGTTGTTGCAGATCACTTATCCCGAATAGAAGACATCAAACATGAACCAGTACCGATAAACGACGATTTCCCGTACGAACGTCTGATAGCCAAATTAGAAAGTGACATACCCAACTCAATCTCGGAAGATCCAGAATTCGAAAAAGCCGTAGAAGCCGTCTATGCCCAAGTCACATTACCTTGGTATGCTGACATCGTTAATTACCTCGCTGCAGACGTGCTTCCACCAGATCTCACTTATCAGCAAAAGAAGAAATTCTTCCTTGATCTGAAACACTATTATTGGGACGAACCTCTACTCTTCAAGAAAGGGGCCGACAACATATACCGTCGCTGTGTCCCAGAGGAAGAAATAGAAAATATCATTTCCCAATGCCATTCAGCACCGTATGGTGGTCATGCTAGTACATCCAAGACGTGCGCTAAGATTCTCCAAGCCGGCTTATTCTGGCCTAACCTCTGGAAAGACGTTCACATCGCTGTGCTAAAATGTGATCGATGCCAACGAACCGGCAACATCTCAAGACGCGATGAAATGCCTCAGAAAGGAATCTTAGAGGTAGAAATCTTTGACGTATGGGGAATAGATTTCATGGGACCATTCCCACCTTCTTTTGGTAATAACTACATACTCGTCGCTGTCGATTATGTGTCTAAATGGATAGAAGCCATAGCTGCTCCAACAAACGACGCACGAGTAGTAATCAAACTCTTCAAAAACACAATCTTTCCTAGATTCGGTGTACCCAGACTCGTCATTAGTGACGGCGGATCTCACTTCATATCGCGAATATTTGATAAACTTCTTTCTAAATATGGAGTCCGACACCGAGTAGCTACACCCTATCATCCGCAAACTAGCGGACAAGTAGAGGTCTCGAACAGGGAAATAAAACAGATATTGGAAAAGACTGTCGCTACCTCAAGGAAAGATTGGTCATCAAAGCTACATGAAGCTTTATGGGCTTATAGGACCGCCTTTAAGACACCAATAGGCACTACACCCTACAAATTAGTTTACGGTAAATCCTGCCATCTCCCTGTAGAATTAAAGCATAAGGCCTTTTGGGCCATTAAGACACTCAATTTCAACTACACCGAGGCGGGAGAAAAACGAATCTTGAACTTACACGAATTGGAAGAACTTCGATTAGACGCTTACGAAAATGCCCGTATCTACAAAGAACGAACTAAAAAGTGGCATGATAAACGTTCAGTCAAGAAACAATTCAGTGTGGGAGACATCGTATTGCTATTTAATTCAAGATTAAAACTCTTCCCAGGTAAACTAAAATCTAGGTGGTCTGGACCTTATGAAGTGACTAAAGTACTTCAGAGTGGAGCTGTTGAAATTACCGATAAGACGAATGCACCGTTTATCGTAAACGGGCAACGTCTAAAACATTATAATAAGAAGGAAAACAGCCCTCAAGTCTGCAGTATAGCATTGCTTGAGCTTCCAGCTCAAACACCCGAATAGCTTGTCACCAAGCTATCGTCAGGCTTTAGACGTTAAAAACATCGCTCACTGGGAGGCAACCCAACTTTTCCCGCATTTTTCCTCGTTACTGTATTTCAATTTTTTATTTAAAATTTTACTTTGAAACTTTAACAAAAAAAAAACTCTAAACTTAAAATTACTACTATTTTTTACTTTCGTTTGTTTTCATATTTTTATTTTTATTTTATTTTTCTCTTTTGGTCTTTTGTTTTTACCGCTTTTTATTTTTAAAAATCCTGACTTCAAACTTCTGTTTTAAACTTTTCAGGATTTTAAAAGTCTTCAAAACATTCCTCCTGTTTTCTCCGACTTACCTGCAAGTATGGCCGAGTACGACTTCACAAAAGTTCATTTTCGAGGACTAGCTCAAAAGGCAAGCTTTACAGCACTAACTGAAAGAGAAATCGCCTTAACGCTGTATTATGATAAGTCTACCATGGATAAACTAGGAATCACGGATAGCATTCAATACCTGTCCAATCAATTGGGTTGGGAGAACACTGCTTTGAAAACACGTTTTGCTACCTATAAGGATCTCACCTATGAATTCCTTAGTTCCTTCCGATACCTACCCAACTATGGTTTTGGATCCAACACAGAGCTGATTACCTTTCGAATTTGGAATGGACCAAACCCATAGCCGGATGTCACTAGCTAACCTCCTAGGATTTCCTAGCGGACCGCATGTGTTCATCGGTGCAGAAGATGACAATATTGATTTTGAACTCGACCAATTCTGGGGTAGAATCACAGGCGACTATCACCCTGAACCAGACAGAATGTATAATGATGATATTCATAACCCAGCTTTCAGATACTTCCATAAGATACTAGCTCACACCCTTTTCGGGAAAGAAGAAAATATTACTACAGTATCTAAAGAGGAGTTATTCATCATGTTCTGTGCTTCTCAGGGACGTACAGTAAATGCAGTGCCTTTCATGATGAGATCTTTCAGACGCCTCACTCAGGACCCACATCACCTATTCTTATAGGAGGCCTCGTGACAATGATTGCCCACGAGCTCAGCCTTAGATTCCACTTAAATGCAAGCACTCGTTTCGGCACCATCCGACCCATGAATATACAGTTCTGCTTTAACAGGCGCATTTTAGGAACTATGGGACCTGGACCTTACGAGTACCTCATAAATGAAAAACCTGTCCAGCTATTCACACTGCCTGATCATCAGATAACAAGTATCCACAACAAGGACAACTGGCTTTATGAATTGGATGAGCCTATGGGACCTCCTTCACCTCAATCAACACCACAGAACTATATGTACGACAGTGACCACATCTCTGAGGCACACGACTATATGTACTATGAGGATGCTGTATCAGAAGCTGAAGTAGACCCTACGACTCCTCCGCATTACAACACCTATCCTGAGCCCATTCCTGAGGAGGCCACCGACAAAATGGATATTGTTCTACTCCGGTTGGACAACGTTGATGCAGCTCTGACTACTGTAAAAGATGACATCGCAGGCATACACAGCGAACTAGTAGTCTTCATGGACTTAGTCTGTGACCAGCTCGACTACTACGCACGGAAGTTTGATGAGTTGAAGGCACGAAAAGACTAGATACTAGTTTTAGTTTAGTTTGGTTTAGTTTAGTTTTGTTTAATCATTTGGATTTTTTTGCATTGTTAATTTCTTTATGTATTACCTTACAATCAGTCTATTACTTCTTTTTTTATTTCAATTGCAGTCTTTATCTATTTATCCTGTCTTTACGTTGTTTCTTTGTTTATTGACCACTATAATGCATTGCCATATCAATAATAGGCCTAAAAGTCACTGCATGAACACCCTCACAGCAAAATTCTGCGTTCTGCAGATTTTGCTGCTGTGACGACCGTCACAGGATCCTGACGAGCGTCACGCGGGTGACGACCGTCACGAACCCAAAACTGTTATCTGATATAACAGGGGTTGCGTTTTCTCTCCCACTCATCTCTTTTCAACTTCCAATCATCAGCAACTCCCTACCCACTCCAATTTTTCGTTTTCCCCACCTTGCACCATATATCCCAACCCCCATCTCAACTTCCTACTACACTTCTGTCACATTCTCCCACTCCTCCGAACCACCTCAATCCTCCAACAATGGCGAGAAACCACGAAACCCCAGACCTCGGCAACATTGTGTTCAGCAACGGTGACTCTGGCGAGAGACAGCGGGCCAACTACATCGCATTCCATCAACGGTCGCTCCAGCCGACTCATTATCCACATATTCCATCGCTCACGGAGCTCGGACTCCTTGAAGGCGTCACTTGGATGCTTCAAAGAGCCGGCATCTGGAACCTCTGCACCAATCCACTGCCGACGTAGGAACAACTCACTCTCGAGTTCCTAAGTTCGTTTACCTACGTCACTTCCAGCGGCGACCTCAGCCAACACTCCGGTGCCGCATGCTTCCGGATGTTCGGCACTAACTATCAGGTGAACCAGAACCAGATTGCCGCCATCTTACAACTCCCTCGAGGCGACAATGCTCACCGCCGCCTCACCGATCAGTTCCATCACGAAGCCTTCATGCTCTGGTACCAGTTAACCGGCATCAATGCCGATGGTTGGGATTCTCTGCACGCCACGCATATCCATAACCCGACCATCTGGTACTTCCACCGAGCATTGAGCAACACAATCTTCGCCCGGGATAACAACCATAAGGTGAACTCGAAAGAGCTTTTCTTCCTCCACTGTGTCTTCAACAACGAGCCTATCAACACCGCTCTGTTCCTCCTGGCCCACATTCAGGCCAACTGTAACCGTGGCTCCAAGCCATTTTACTTTGGCGGGATTGTCACTGCCATTGCACTTGGGCTGAACCTCGGTGACCGCCTCCAGCACCTCCACGCCATTCCCTCGGTGTTCCTTGACACCGACCACTGCAGAGCCTCTCACCTCATCCGTTCCAGAGCCGACGGCAAGTACCACCCGGTAGTGCGTGGCAAAACCGTCCGAAGCATCATCCTTCCCTCACGCACCCGGACACACCCAGAGGATCGTACCAACTGGTTATTTGACCTCACTGCCCCTCCTGCTGCCGCTGCTCCAACTCAGGACCACACCCAAGGTTCTGACGATGAAATCCAAGCTGAGTTGGACAGGCCGGAGCAACCGGAGGCATCGCAGCCTCTTCCTACCGAAGGTACATCCTCCCGCCGCCGCCGCCATCGTCCCGTGCCCGACTACTCAGAAGAGGACCTCCGCCGCTCTCTCGACCAGCAGGCCCAGATACTCGCTATGATGCAGCAGCAGAATCAGCGAGCAGAGCAGTTCGAAGCTTGGCATCGGACCCAAATGCAACAACTTCAAACCGGCCAAGAAACCATTACTGAGAACTTGGCGAATCTGACCTTGCAGGTCGAAGGACTCCGTGACTATGTCTACCACACCGGAGCTATGAGTTTTGAGGACCGAGTCGCCCAGGTCAGAGCAAGAGGACGCGAGCGCGGACGTGACCGAGGCAGAGGACGTGATTAGTTGTCATTTTCCTTAATTATTTACTATATTTGTAGTTTCTATGTACTTTCATTTCCGTTGTATCTCCCTCTCGCATTCTTTCAAATCAGTGGGGACACTGATTGAGATAGTGTGGAAGCGGAGCGTTTATTTCCCATTCCACTGTACTTTGAATTTCGTAATTTCTATTCAAACATTTTCTATTTTTAGCAAATAAAGCTCGTTTATATATCCTTTTTCCATTACGCAAACATCCCCACGTTATTCGACGTAAACAACAAATTTTTTCGTTCGTTCCTCAAAAGCAAAAGCATCACGAGAATGCGCCCAAGTTCAAACCAAGTTTTGAAACTCCGAGGAGACGACAGTTCTAACAAAACCAGTACTGTCCTGACACCCTAGATCTCCGGTTTATGTGAGTCGGCTTCACTACCTACGTGTACCAAAGTCTCAAGTGTCTACGCAAACTCAGCCCCAAGTAGTTTATACTAGCAGTCAGCACCATCCTAAAACACTTCTAAGCGAGCGACCAATGCAAATAAGTGTATGATCTCCAAAAAGATGGAAAAAAAATCATGAAAAGAAAGCTAGATAGCCAAAAATATAAAGACACGTTTCCCTCTAAGTTAGGTGTTCCTCACCCGAGCATTTAGCCCAACGACACGAAAACTCATTGAAAAATCAATGATATAAGCTTATGATCAATGAAGAAGATCAAAATAGAAATGAGATCATATTCACTAACAGGTCGACTTGCCATGAAAGTGTATGCACAACGGGCTTAATGTGATTGCGCTAGAACAAACAGGGCGAACTTGCCGCGAGAACCTTGACACCAAGCTACAGTAGCATGACTGGGACCGATTTGCATAAGAAGGAGACCTCCGAAGACTTGTAGTCCAGTGTCGTCATGGTACTCGTTTTGTTCTTGCCAAGAATCCCGGTTTTTCCCAACTTTGCGAACGAAGAAGCTGCCTCGGGCTTGCCGACCTTTTCCTGTTTTACTTGAGGACAAGCAAAGATTCAAGCTTAGGGGAGTTTGATAACATGAAATCGTATATATATTTTGATGCATAATTCAACTGAAGTTTAACTGTTTTCGATCCGATTTCGGGTTCTTTCCGTGTTATTTGTCTGATGTTTTACAGGTATTTGATGATCACGTCTAAACAAGGCAATATGAAGAAAAGAAGCAATCTCAGATGAAATATGGACGAAAACCGGATGAAAAAATCATGAAAAGCGCAGAATGCTGATTTTGCTGCTATGACGACCATCACAACTCCATGACGACCGTCACACGGGTGACGACCGTCACACATTGTGACGACCGTCACACATTGTGACGACCGTCATGCAGGCAAAAACGCCCCACTTCAAATGCACGTGAAAGAAGCAGTTCCAAGTCCCAAATAGTGGACCACTACTCCCTGATAATTCTGCCTCAAAGTCCACCTTCTTTAAGTTATAACCGTTAGAATTCCATTCCTATAAAAGGGGAAGAAGAGGAACTCAGAAGGGGGCCGCATTCAGACAACGAAGTGCTGCCAATTTATCTTCAGAGCAACCTTTCCAGTTTTTAATATTCTTATTTTTTTCTCTTTTGTTTTTCTGCATTCCTTCCATTCCTTCTGTAATTCTTATTTCCGTTGTACGATCAATTGGCACAAAGACCAGAATCCTGCCAACATTTGTGGAGGATCTGCCCAAAGGTTAATTGGAATATTTACAGGTTTCTCATTTTAATCGTAATTCCAGTTTTTATTATGATGTATGCTATTATTTATTGTTTTCATTTATGTTTTACCTTTCCCAAATCCATGTCTGGCTAAATTAAAGTAATCGATATGTAATAATAATTCGGAAGGGATTTGATAATAACCGGTTGAAAATTGTCTTTTTCAAAAGTTGTTTATGGTCTGAGTGTTTAAATTAATTTACTGAATAAACTTCGTTGCGAAAGCGAGAACTTATTTAAAAGTAGTTTTGCCACGAAAGTGGGAAATTAATTAAGGTACGAACCAACAAGCGAAAGCTGCGGCAACACCAGATAGTAAACACTAGTCATTCATTTTAATAACAGCGAAAGCACTTTAAAATGAATTAGAATTTAGAGATTTCCAAAAAATAATTTAAACCCCGAATGGGACACGAAAGCGTACGTTTGGCCCTTAGAATTATGATTAGCGTCAATAACCATAGTGAGGCGAGAATCTTCAGATCACCATTTTCTGCTTAAATAAACTCTGAAAAATATTTCGTATACCGGTAACTTGTCAAATCCCCGAAGAACATAATTACTGCATATCGATTCACTTAATTATAATTTAATTAACATTCTTAGTTCCATTTAGTGACAATCTTATTACCTCAAACATTATCTACCTAGCTAAACATAGTAACTCCCGAGAACACTAGTTTGATTACGAGTCCCTGTGGGATCGATATCTATTATTACTACGCGATAGACTGTGCACTTGCAGTTAGGTTGTATTAGACATAGAAAGTCGCGGTCAGTCCACCAAGAGGACAGTTGCTTACCGGTTGCATTTTCCTGATATCAGTTCCTTGTTGGGATTGGTTGCTCTAGCAGATGAGAGGGTGAGGTCTGAGTTCAGAGTATTTTATGGGAGATTGCTTAGTTTGTTGTACAGGCCTTCAGCATTTGAGACAACTGAGGTGTATACTTTGAGGCAATTTTATGAGCCGCAGCTGAGATGCTTCTTATTTCCCGACTATATTCTGGCACCCACCTTGGAAGAGTATTCTGCTATGTTGGGAGTTCCCATGTTAGACCATATGCCCTTTATACATGTTGATGTTGAGCCTGATTTGGTTACACTTGCTGAGATTGTCAGTTTAGACGCTTCTGAGTTTCCTGGAGGGTTGGTCAAGCTGAATGGAGCTTATGGGTTCCACCTGTCTGTCCTGGTTGAGAAGGCTACACAGTGCACGAAGAGTGGATGTTGGGTTGCCTTCAGTGCCATTCTAGCTGTCTGCATCTATGGGATTGTCTTGTTTCCTAATGTGCCAGATTTTGTCGACTCAGATGCCTTCTTGATTCTTGCCTCGAAGAATCCTGTTCCTACTCTATTGGGCGATGTTTATCATTCCATTCACTACAAGAATGAGAAACGTCGTGGCAAGAATGTTTCCTGCTGTCTTCCTCTTTTGTACAGGTGGTTCCAGGGACATCTTCCGAAGACAGGGCCTTTTGTTGATACTTTGGATTGGTCTTCCCGGTTAATGGGACTGTCTGCTGAGAACGTCATTTGGTTTGATCGGAGCATGCTTGGTACTGATATTATATATAGTTGCAGTGGCTTTCCGAATGTCCCTTTGATTGGACGGAAAGGCTGTATTAACTATAACCCTTCACTGCTGGTGAGACAGTTTGGTTATGCTTTGAGGGACGCTCCTATTGAGAAGGAGATACAGGAATCCCTATATCTCACGGGCTTATTAGACGCGGTTGTTTTGATCAGATTGAGACATGCATGGGCTAACATCCATAGGAGGGGAAAAGTTTTGCTTGGTAAGAGCAACAACAAAGCTTATGATCCTTATTTGGCTTGGATCCGCGAGAGAGCTAATATTTCCTTGATGCCTTATCCTGCTGTGGAACCTCTATATCTTCCAGTGATTGAGACACCTACTTCGACAGAGCTTGAAAAGTATAACAAATTGTTGGCTGAAAACGAAGAATTGAAGAAAGCCAATGATGAGTTAGAGAAAGAGATCTTCCAGTTGCGTCATGAGAAGAATGAAGCTACCTTCACTGTGAGGGAACAAACTGAATTGATTAATAGGTTGGGTTCAGAGTTGACGGAAGAGACCAACAAGAAAGAAAAAGTGGGAATAGCCTTGAACGGTGTTAGCAAGGTGCTTACTTCCAAGAAGGAACTTTTAAGCAAAGCTTATTCCCGCCTCAGCAAGTGGGAAGCGTTGTGGAATGCCACGCTTACCAAGCGGAAGGAGCGTGAAGATGAACTGAAGCTGCAGATTGCCACGCTAGAGGCGCAGATTAGAGCCTAAGACGCAAAAATTGCTGAAGAGACATCACTTAGGAGCGCTGTTGAGCTTATAGTCAGTGACCTTGACGAGAAGCTGAGAGGTTATGAAGTGAAGGCCGGCTCCAAGAGATGCAGACTCGACGAGGGTTCTGGCGAAGGAACCTGCCAGGACGACGCCAAAAAGCTGAGATCCACTGCCGAGCGGCATGCCTTACTGATACAAGAGCTAACCTCCAGGATGGGTCGTTCAGAGACGTTGAGGATATTGGAATACGTCAGAGAGCGCCACTTGGCCTGAGTTGTCTTTTGCCTCGCTTTTGTTATCTGTACGTGTATTTTGACCATTGCCAGGCTTGTTGGCCGAGGTCTCTTCAGTTGTATTCAGTTGTACTCTTGTACTCAGCCTCTTGGCATTTGTTTATATATGAGAATTTTCTGTTTCCTTGCTTGATTAATGGGGACTCCATTGTCGTGATGGCCTTCTCTCCGAAACTAGAATCGGGGGGGAATATAACCTGTAGCATATTTACACATTTGCATCTGCATTCATATTGCATGACTGGTATTTTTGAATCTATATCTTATTTCCTGCATCTTCAGGTTTTTCAGGATTGACGAACAAAGAGTCCACCACTACTCAACCCGAAACAACTGCAAGAGAATCATGGATCAAGTCCAAATGGAGATGCAGGAAATCCGCGAGAAACTGAATTTGTTCATGCAAGCAATGGAGAACATTGCTAAGGGACAGGAGAGCCTCCAGACTTTGGTATAGCCGCTGCTGACGCAGACTAATGGGAACGGCAACAATGACCACAATTCTACACACGTTGAAACTATTCCGGAGGATGGGCCCCCTACGCCTGTGGTTCCACCTGTAGTGACCCTACCTGTTGTGGTTGTAAACGATGACGCTGGCATTGCCAATGGCAACACAGGGAATGGAAATGAGACTGTTGTTAACAATGTTGGATTTGGGGACGCCAACCAAGGCGGTGGTAACAACAATGGCGGTAATGGTTTTGGCAACAATGGTTTCGGCTACAATGATCAGGGATTTGATTACGTCAATCAGGACGGGAAATTCGGCTTCAACATTCAGGGTTTCGGTTACGACGGTCTTGGCAACGCTAACCAGGGGTATGGTGGATTTGGTAATATGAATGGTGTTGGGGTGATTCCTGTCAACACTGGGTTTGGACCTGTTAGGGTCAACCAGGGTTTCGGTAACAGGGGACGAGGTCCCATGATCAATCAGCAAGGGTTTGGTCGCAACACTGGTTACGACGGGTATGGGAATGAAAATGTGAATTGGGGTGAAGACCGCCAGGAGGACGCCTTTTCTGGAAGAGGCGTAGGATTTGAAGGACCTGTTGATCCTGTGTAGAGGATCAAAATGCTTGAAGAACAGATGAAGGGGGTAGTGAATCAAAACTCCACCGGTTTGGATATGACTACAATGGGCTTGGTACCAGGGCTGAGGGTGCCATTGAAATTCAAGGCTCCCACTTTTGACAAATACAAGGGGGACACCTGCCCTAAAGTCCATGTCCGCTCTTACTACAGGAGAATGTCCGCGTATTCAGATGATGAAAGGATGCTCATGCATTTCTTTCAGGATAGCTTGTCAGGACCTTCACTTAAATGGTATATGGGGCTGGAGCCCATGCAGATCAAAACCTGGAAGCAGTTGGCTGATGCTTTCGTGACACATTACAAATATAACAGCGATCTGGCGCCAAACCGGGTCCAATTGCAGGGTTTGTCACAGAAGAACGGTGAAAGTTTTAAAGAGTATGCGCAAAGGTGGCGCGATATGGCAGCGAGGGTGCATCCTCCTTTAATTGAAAGAGAGATGAATGACATGTTCATTGGGACATTTACGGGGGTGTTCTACGAAAAATTGTTTAGTGTGTCATTGAGCAGTTTCTCAGATTTGATTCTTATGGGGGAGATGATCGAAAACGGGATTAAAGTTGGAAGGTTCCAAGCAGGTGAGTCTACTTCAACAGGAGGTGCCAGAAAAGCATTTGGTGGTAGACGACAGGGCGATACTAGTGCCGTGTTTGGAGGCAGGGGCAGGGGCAGAGGAAGAAATCAGTATGTTCAGCCGCAACAGATAGCTAGTGTCACTATCCCTTTTCCTCAACAAAGGCAGCCTCAGCAACAACAACCACAACCACAACAACAACAAGGACAGAATCCTGGTCAGAGAAGGGTACAAAATGCGAGACCGAAAAGAGTGTTCGACGCACCTGCTTCCACGTATGCAGAACTCCTCCAGACCCTACTAGGGTTGAACATGGTTGAAAAGAGGACTTTGGCACCACCTACAGGGGCGGTACTTCCTTACGGGTATGATGCCAACAAGCATTGTGAATTCCATTCCGGGTCACCCGGGCATGATATAGAAGCTTGTCAGGCATTTAAACACAAAGTTCAGGATTTGTTGGACAGCAAATCTATCAACTTTGGACAGCTGGGTCCAAATATAGTACAACAGCCTATGCCTAATCATGGAGCAAATGTCATCCTGACAGAAGAGAATTTAAATCTAGTGATGGATGTCAATAAGCTGAAGACACCGTTGGGTGAGATTAAAAGCACGTTGCTAAAAGGGGGTGTATTCCTGGGTTGTGATGAATTCTGCTTGGATTGTTGGACCCAGCCAAAGGGTTGTAATGAGTTGAAGCAGGGTATTCAGGCTATGATGGATGAAGGTACCTTGCAATTCGATCGAACTGCGGTTGAAGAACCTATGGAGGCGTTATGTGATGAGCAGAACGATGTTGCGACGGTAACTATTCTGAGGAAAACAATAACAATAACGGCGCCTGCCAGGAGGCCGACGATCACAATTACCAAAGCAGGACCAGTTCCTTTTGAGAGTACTAAAGCAGTGTCGTGGACTTATGGATTGGAGGTATATTGCGACGGTGAGAAGATTGAAGTCAATGGACAACCCGCTGGGGTTGTAGATAATGTTGTCGGAACAGGGGGTATGACCAGAAGCGGAAGAATCTTCACGTCACCCGAGGTAGAGGCAGAAAGATTAGCCAAGGGTAAAGCCAAGGTAACTGAGGGTGGTCCGTCTCAGTCAAATGAAAAGGAAACGTCACTTAAGGATGTAGAGGAGTTTATGAGGCTCATTCGTAAAAGTGATTACAAAATCGTTGAGCACCTCCAGCAAACACCGTCAAAAATTTCCATACTATCATTGTTGTTATGTTCCGAGGCCCATCGGAACGCTTTGCTGAAGATTCTAGCCACGTCATTCGTTCCTCAAGAGGTTTCTGTTAATCAGTTAGAAGGGGTGATGGCGCATGTCAATGCGGGGCACAGTTTGGGCTTCACAGACTTTGATTTGACTCCGAGAGGGCGAGAGCACAATATGGCATTGCATGTGTCAGTAGAATGCCAGGGCACGGTCATGTCCCATGTTTTAGTAGACACTGGATCTTCCCTGAATGTGCTACCGAAGAAAGCCATGATGAAGTTAGATATCAGGGGGATTATCTGCACGCCCAGTGATTTAGTGGTGAGAGCGTTCGATGGAACGAGGAGGTCAGTTTTCGGATCAATAACATTACCGTTGCAGGTGGGGCCTGAAATATTTGAAACTGAATTCTATATAATGGACATCCAGCCAGCGTATAGTTGCCTTCTTAGGCGCCCATGGATTCATGCTGTCGGGGCTGTCACATCCACGTTGCACCAAAAGTTGAAGTATATGGTTGGGGATAGTGTTGTCACTGTTTGTGGGGAGGAAGATATTCTGGTTAGCCATTTGTCTTCGTTCAAATATGTCGAGGTCGACGGCGGAATACACGAAACACCCTGTCAAGCCTTCGAGGGGTTGTGAATTAAAGACAAAGGTCCAGTGCCAAGTAAAGTGCCAGATGTGGCCGTGTCATCTTATAAGGAAGCTCAAGCTTTAGTGCGGACAGGTAAGACTAAAGGCTGGGGTCAAGTGGTGGAGATTCCGGTAAAAATGGATAGATTCGGGCTTGGATATCATCCTTCGTCATCAGCATCCTCTTCAGGAACGCCCAGGTTCAGAGGGCCAATAACAATTACACCAAATGGAGTATGCCATGAGGCTATCAATGCTGTTTCCGATGCTGAAGACGGAGATAGCGACTGTGATATGGACGCGTGGATCAAGCCAAGCGTGCCAGGACAAAGTCTCTGCAATTGGTCTATCCGGGAAACTGTTCCTGTGACAACTAAACAGTAATGATTTGTTTTCTTAATTGTTGAATAATCCTGTGTCCTACCCAGGGCATAGTGATTTTGCTTAGGGCCATTTGGTTATGTACATTACATTGTTTAATCATGAAATAAAAGGCGTTTTTCATATACAAATATTGTGATCCCTGTTTTTCTTGTTTTACTTTAACAGTAAATGGCAACGTGGTTATTTGCTTTGTTTGCATGTTGAAGCGTTTAACCATTTCCTTTGCAGGATTACTATTTCAGATGACATCTCATACGAACCGCCTATGACTCGTTTCGACTTCGAGCACCCGGTATTCTAAGCAGAGGAAGAGATTGTTGAAGATGGCGACGTGCCAGAAGAGTTGACTTGGTTATTGAAACAAGAAGAAAGAATCATTCTGCCTCATGAGGAAGTCATTGAGATTATCAATTTGGGGTCGGAAGAGGTTGTGAGAAACATCCGTATAGGGGTTGCACTGCAGAGCGACATCAAGCAAAGGTTGGTTGAGATGCTCAAAGAGTACAGTGATATATTTGCTTGGTCGTACGAGGATATGCCTGGGTTGGATACAGATATGGTTGTTTACCGTCTGCTACTGCGAGAGGAATGTCCGCCTATTAAGCAGAAACTCCGAAGAACTAGACCGGACATGGCTGTGAAGATCAAGGAAGAAGTTCAAAAATAGTGGGATGCTGGTTTCCTAGCTGTTACAAAATATCCCTCATGGGTCACTAATATTGTGTCAGTGCCGAAGAAAGACGGTAAAGTGCGAATGTGTGTAGACTACCGTGATTTGAATAGGGCGAGCCCGAAAGATGACTTTCCACTTCCTCACATTGATGTGCTAGTTGATAACACTGCTCAGTTCTCCGTATTCTCCTTCATGGACGGATTCTCGGGCTATAATCAGATCAAAATGGCGCCAGAAGACATGGAGAAGACTACCTTTATTACTCCTTAGGGAACATTTTGCTACAAAGTGATGCCCTTCGGATTGAAGAACGCTGGGGCAACATATCAACGTGCTATGACGACTCTCTTTCATGACATGATGCATAAAGAGATTGAGGTTTATGTTGATGATATGATTGCCAAATCCCAGACGAAGGAGGAGCATTTGGTTAATCTGCTGAAACTGTTCAAGAGGCTTAGGAAGTTCAGGTTGAGACTGAACCCTAACAAGTGCACCTTCGGGGTGAGATCGGGCAAACTACTGGGGTTTATCGTGAGCGAAAAAGGAATAGAGGTTGATCCTGCGAAAATAAAAGCAATACAAGAAATGCCGACGCCTAAAACAAAAAAAGAAGTGCGTGGGTTTTTAGGGAGGTTGAACTATATTGCCCGGTTCATCTCTCACCTAACAGCTACTTGTGAACCATTATTCAAGTTGTTGAAAAAGGATCAGGCTATGACTTGGAATGAAAATTGTCAAAAGGCGTTCGACAAGATAAAAGAATACTTGCAGGAACCTCCTGTTTTGATACCCCCAGTGGCGGGAAGACCCTTGATTATGTATTTGACGGTTCTTGAGGAAAGTATGGGTTGTATTCTCAGTCAACACGACGAGACCGGACGTAAAGAGCATGCGATCTACTATTTGAGTAAGAAGTTTACTGACTGTGAGTCCAGATACTCAATGCTCGAGAAAACGTGTTGTGCGCTAGCCTGGGCCGCCAAACGTTTGAGGCAATACATGTTGAATCACACAACCATGCTAATTTCAAAGATGGATCCAATTAAATACGTGTTTGAAAACAAGCACTCTCCGGAAGAATTGCCCGATGGCAGATGGTGTTAACCGAATACGATATCCAATATGTCTCGCAAAAGGCTATTAAAGGTAGCGTTCTGTCAGAGTATCTTGCGGAGCAGCCAATTGAGGACTACCAATCGATGAGGTTTGATTTTCCTGACGAGGATATCATGTACCTGAAGATGAAAGATTGTGAAGAACCGTTGCCGGACGAAGGACCAGAGTTGGGTTCCAAATGGCAGTTGATATTTGACGGAGCTGTAAATTCCTATGGTAGCGGAATAGGTGCAATTATTACTACTCCTCAAGGGTCGCACATCCCATTTACTGCTCGATTGACCTTTCCAGTTACCAATAACGAATCTGAATATGAGGCTTGCATCATGGGTCTGGAAGAAGCCATTGATTTGCAAATCAAACATCTGGATATATACGGAGACTCAGCTCTAGTGGTGAATCAGATTAAAGGAGAATGAGAGACACGTCAGCCCAATTTGATACCATATATGAATTATGCAAGGAGATTGTTGCCTTTCTTTGACAAGGTTGAATTGCACCACGTACCACGAGCAGAAAATCAAATGGCTGACGCCCTGACGACATTGTCTTCGATGTATAAAGTTAACTTCTGGAACGAGGCTCCCCGGATTGTTATCTCTCGGCTCGATAGGCCTGCCTTCATATTTGCCATTGACGAGGCTCCCGATGGTCAACCCTGGTACTTTGACATCCAGAATTTCCTGAAGAACAAGGAGTATCCGGCTGGGGCATCCAGTCGAGATCAGAAGACTCTCAGGAGATTGGCTAGCAATTTCTATCTGAATCCTGACGGTGTCCTGTACAAAAGAAACCACGACTTGGTGTTGCTACGCTGTGTAGATGAGAAAGAGGCGAAGTTGCTCATGGAAGAGATACATGAGGGTACATTTGGCACACATGCTGGTGGGCATGCTATGACGAGAAAACTGCTGCGGGCAGGTTACTATTGGCTAACTATGGAAACAGACTGTTTCAAGTTTGCAAAGAGGTGTCATAAATGCCAGATTTATGCGGATAAAATCCATGTGCCTCTGAGTCCTCTGAATGTGATGTCATCACCGTGGACTTTCTCGATGTGGGGAATTGATATGATCGGAAAAATTGAGCCTACGACATCCAATGGACACCGGTTCATTTTGGTGGCAATTGATTACTTCACCAAATGGGTGGAAGCAGCATCATATGCCAATGTCACCAAACAAGTGGTCGTCAGATTTATCAAACGAGATATTATCTGCAGATATGGAATCCCTGAGCGGATTATCACTGACAACGGTTCAAATTTGAATAACAAGATGATGAAAGAGCTGTGCCAGAATTTTAAGATTGAACATCACAACTCTTCTCCTTACCGACCCAAGATGAATGGCGTTGTTGAAGCGGCCAATAAGAACATAAAGAAGATTGTTCAGAAGATGGTTATGACGTATAAGGACTGGCACGAGATGATACCTTTCGCTTTGCACGGTTATCGTACGATGGTACGCACATCAACCGGGGCAACCCCTTTCTCATTGGTATATGGGATGGAGGCAGTGTTACCGTTAGAAGTGGAGATTCCTTCCTTGAGGGTTTTACGAGATGTCCAACTTGACGAGGCAGAATGGGTTAAGAATAGACTGAATCAGCTCAGCTTAATGGATGAGAAGAGGCTAACTTCTCTCGCATACGGTCGATTATATCAGAGCCGGATGAAGAAAGCTTACGACAAGAAGATATGTCCGCGAAGCTTTCAGACGGGCGACCTTGTGTTGAAAAGGATCCTCCCGCCACAAACGAATCACAGGGGCAAATGGACGCCTAACTACGAAGGTCCATACGTTGTTAGAAAAGTCTTCTCTGGAGGAGCCTTGCTACTATCCACCATGGACGGTGAAGACTTTACGTCGCCTGTGAATTCGGACGCAGTTAAAAAATACTTTGCTTGAAAGTGACCCGCTGGACAGTAAAAAGAGAGTCCAGGCAAAAATGGGGCATCCTGGCGGACCGTAAAAAATGAATAAAAGGTTCGGGAAAAAGTTAGGGATAAAATTGAAAAGATGTACACCCGCGAAGTCGAAAACCTGAAAAGGGCGACTTCGGCAAAAAAGGGTATCCCGGTGAATTGAAAACCCACAAAGGGCGATTCACGCAAAAGTTAGGGATTGAAAAAGCAAATGACTGCGGTCCGAATTTGATACTATATTGCTTGGTGGTTTGGGAGTACCTGGGGGTTCGTTTATCCAACACAATCTCTTCTGAAAATTGAATACCGGGAAAGCGCCAGAGTCAGGCGAGTCATAGGAGGACCAACTCATGATGTTTGTCTGCACCACGTTGCCGACATGTATACAAATATTGTTTTGTATTTTTACTTTATGTTTTTTGTGCATATATGTATGTGTGTGTCCGTAACTTCCTCTTTTCAGGAGTTGCATCCGATGTACAAAGCTTTGCCTATTTACAGGCTTAATCAATAAAACATGTTATTCAGTATTTGGTGTTTGTGCTTTACTGTTTTGTATGTGAAAAACGCCGATGTTTTGATAAACTCGCATTTGCATAACTTTGCTGGCCCTTGCCAATGATTGATAAAACTTCGAATTGACTGAGGGGATTTCGTGGGCATTAACCCGAATAGATTTGGTTGTATAGATTTGTTTTGTCTCGTTTGTGTTTTGCAGGGTTCTCACCCTTGGAGCAGACAGTCAGAAAATTGTATCCCCCAGCCAGAGGCTCTGGAAGAAGGACTTGACCTTATTTCCCAGCAGGTCGCACTTCATCCCTAGAGGTTGAGATGATGTTATCCTTTACCGAAGGAAGGATTATTTTCCCAAGAAGGGTATCCTCATGGAAGTGGTCCACAGGATATCCCCAACAAGTCGAAATCAGTATCCCCTGCAAAGGTTATACTCCCCAGAGAGTCGAAGATATGCGCGTTCAATCCCCAGCTGGGAGGATTTCCGCGGCACGTAACCAAGTCATAGTAGGTTCAGAAGGATTATCCCCACCGAGGATGGTTTTCTTTCTCCCCACAGGTCGTCATGCTTTCATCAGGATGATTATCCCCAGCGGAGTGGTAGCTCCGAGTTTCTAAACTGTACCTAGACAGTTGTCTCCCAGAAGGGTCGCTTCTCCCCCAGCAGCCTGAACCTGCATGCGCATTTGCATATATTATCATATTTGCATCTACCCAAAAAACGCGTAGCATTTCCATGCCGTATGGAGCATTGCGCCATTGCCAAACATACGCATTTTGAAACATAAATCAGGTTGGTTAACCTTTTGCTTTCAGGTGTATTTCTCAGCATGAGTATGAAGTTACAGCTCAGGTCTATTACCAGACGATTGAGGTCTCGCCGTGAGACATGTGATGATGTGGTCCTTGTTATTATTCCCCACAAAGTTACTGGCTGAAGTTTCTCTTATCCGACCAGCAGAGTGTTTTTCTTCAGGTTTGCTGTCGCGGCGGCATTGCAGGGTTTCATGAATCAGGATTTCAAAAGTGGTCACTTGTTATCAAAACAGGTGTCAGGCAGTTATTTTCAGAATATCCCCAGTGGAGTTATCTACTGCAAAGAATAGGCAAAGAAGCTATATCCAAGTTAATTTTCCCGTATGAAGCAGGCGGATGAATTTTCCTGTAATTAGGCAGATGTGTTTTCCCGTATGAAGCAGGAGGATGAATTATTCCTGTAAGAATCAGGCAGATGTGTTTTCCCGTATGGAGCAGGCGGATGAATTATTCTTGTAAGAATCAGGCAGATGTGTTTTCCCATATGAAGCAGGCGGATGAATTATTCCTATAAGAATCAGGCAGATGTGTTTTCCCGTATGAAGCAGGCGGATGAATTATTCCTGTAAGAATCAGGCAGATGTGTTTTCCCGTATGAAGCAGGAGGATGAATTATTCCTGTAAGAATCAGGCAGATGTGTTTTCCCGTGTGGAGCAGGCGGATGAATTATTCATGTAAGAATCAGGCAGATGTGTTTTCCCGTATGAAGCAGGCGGATGAATTATTCCTGTAAGAATCAGGCAGATGTGTTTTCCCGTATGGAGCAGGCGGATGAATTATTACTGTAAGAATCAAGCAAATGTGTTTTCCCGTATGAAGCAGGCAGATGAACTTTCCTGTAATCAGGCAGATGACTTTTCCCGTATGAGGCAGGCGGATGGATTTTCCTGTAATCAGGCAGATGTGTTCTCCCGTATGGAGCGGACGGATGAACTTTCCGGTATCCAGATAGATGATTCTCCCGTGATTGACAGAGTATGTGAGTTGTGTTCCGATATTTGGCAAAAGTATTTTCCCCAAGGAATTCGCCGTGATTTTCTCGTGTTGACGAACTATTCCTGTTCCCAGTACAGTCATCCTCCAAATAGTTTATGGGGTGGGCCTAACTAAGTTAGCCAATGCAGAGATACGCAGAGTCTCCTGTGATTAGACAGAAATGTTTCCCCAGCGAAGTCGCCGGGATTTTTTTTCTGTGTTGACGGAATGTAGAGTCCTCACGTGGACAAAGTTCTATCCCCGCGATGATAGAATCTTTTTCGGGTTGAGGAAAATGAGCCCAGCATGGTCGCTAATTTGTTTTCTCCGTATTGACGATGAAGTTTTAACGTGGACAAAAGGGAGTTCACAGCCTGTGGCGTTACACAGGCGGTTGACGTTGAATCAGATTTTGATATTGGATGACTGATCGGTTGTTGCAATAACCACCCGATTCAGTTCTCTGGTTATTGTTCCCGAGCAGTTTTGCAGTTTATTTCTGCGGTTGGAAAATTTCTGGGTTCTTGGTATTCAACTGTCTCGTACCTCGATTGTTTGAAGGTCGTTCGCTCTTCACCCAGTTGGGTCCAAGCCGTTTGAATAGGGGCAGCTGTTGCACCCTAAAATTTGCTCAACCTATTTCACCTGGTTTATGTTTTAATTGCATTAGCATTTGCATAGTCACATTGTGTACATGGTCCAATCATTTGCATATCATAACATAGCAAGTCATCTAACAGGGGATCAAGTGCCATCCTTATCTAAAGAAGCACATCAAGGGGCCTTATTCAAGCTGAAGAACATCCAAGTCATCAAGGAGTGGGTTGAAGCTTTGAGGAGATTTGAGTGTCAACAAGTGGATTTCTCTCCTAACTTGAGGTGTATTGAAGATCATCAACATGGAATTATGGATTTGAGGTGTATGGATCCCATGGGAGGCCTAGAGAGCCCTATTGAAGCTTAGACAAGTCATGGTATCAAGTTCAAGAACCACAGTTGAGGTGTGTACAAGTAGGGTTTCATCTGGGTAACCCTAGGTCAAGGAGAGCAAGGAAAGGGCACCAAGACCTAGATCTAGGTCATGGAAGTCATGGGTTGAGATGTTAAAGCATGTTTATGGATGATTCAAGATTAATTTCAAGAGAATCAAGAGTGGTTGGAGGTGTTTGAGACAGGGTTCCTAGGGTAAAATCCCCTATAGCACTGGACTTCCAAGCCACATAAGTCAAAATACAAGTTTCAAATGGATTCTTGGACAACATTAAACTTGTAGATCTTCTCAATAGCTTTAATTTGAGTACTAGAAGTCCTCAAGAAGATTTGTAGAACTCAAGTTATGGTTCTTGCAAGTTATGGGTCACCAGAGGACACTGAAATTTATCTGTGAAAGTCACTTGACTTCCAAGCAACTTTTGCCCATCAAGGAGTTTTCAAATGGATTCTTGGACAACATAATAATTGTAGGGCTTGATCTTAGCTTTAATTTTAGTACTATAAGTCCTCAAGAAGATTTGTGAAACTCAAGTTATGATCTTGGCAATATAGGGGTATTTTGGGAAAGTTGAATTATAGGTCATTTTTCAACATAGGTCAAAATCTCTATCTTCCACTCCTCAAATGAAAAAGTGTCCAATATGAAATGTGTTTAGAATGATGTTTTTAGGTTAGATAAGAAGTCATGGGTGATTGAAATGGCTTGCTTCACAAAATGATCCAAAATGGCCTAAAAAGAATGATTTTTCAAATGATTCAAAGGAGGGAAATTGGGATTTTTGGATTATGAGACATACACATGGCATATGGGTAGTCATTTTGAATGGAAATTGGATTCTAAACACAATGACATTTCCACATTTTTGAATTGAGGCTTAGTTTTATGACTTGTTTTGTAAAATGCTTACTTACATTACAAGTTACAATGCCAAAACAAGAATCAAAGTGTTTCAGGCCAAGCCAACTATCCATTCACACTCACAAACCCAATTGCAGTTGGATAGAACATTCTAGAGCAAGCTGGAAGCTCAGAATCGTGACTGTAGCATTGGACTTTCATGGCCATGACAGAATTTTGGATCAACAGATTTGGACCTGAATTGGGTTGCAAAAGCCCACAAATGGTTTCTATTTAAGCTCTAGAATGTTTCCAGATGAAGTTTGGTGCAAAATTCGTGGAGAGAGTGAAGATAGCAAGTTGAGTTTCAAGGGTTCTAACTGAAAACGATTTTGGAGTTTGGATCAAGATCAAGCCAAATTGAAGTGCCTAGAAGCTTCATCTTGCTCCCCTGACCGTGTTTGAAGAGTTGCAAAGCCCGAATCCATCATCTTCTACCTCTGTTGATTCAATTTTCACAGGTATGTAACCTTTGAATTTCCTCTTGATCTAGGCTGAATTAGGGAGATTCTTGCATGTGGTTAGGGTTTAGATGGAACCTAGGTCGTTTCTAGATAGGAATTGGAGCAGTTAGAGACATTTCAAGATGACATGTGATTTCTGTTTGAGCACGAATTGAGTTGATCCTAAGGCTATGAACTGAGTTGGATAGATCATTATGATGTACAAAACATGAGGATCATTTCTGTGGATTCAACTTTGCAAATAGTGATGGTTGAGCTTTTGGCATATTCTGAAAATGGCTTTGTGTTTTAATTTCCATTAAGAATTGGATGAAATGGATGTGATATTCATGATCCTGGTGATTTTCTGAGTAAGATAGGTATAAGGTTCATCAATTTTGGTCACCTGAGTTTGGGACCTCATCGGAGAAGACGGTGGAAACCACCGTGAACCACCGTCTGGAATTTGCCTCAGGTCACCTGAGTTTTGGGGAAGACGATGCATGAAGCATTGGATCAGGTTGACTCATTGACTGGGCAGCGTGATCGTGTGGACATGATTCGATCTCAGATTTCCCTCTTTAATCAATACGCTGCGTTTCATTAATCCCAGTCAGCGTGTGACTGGGATGCCATCTGGTCCTCACGTGGGCGCGCCTCAATGCTTGGATTTTATTACCAGTCTCTCCATCTGATGGCACCCATTTAATCCAGTTTTTAATTTCTTTTATTCTTTTTAATATTTTCTTTTATTCCATTTAATTTCTAAAAATCATAATAAATCCAATATTAATCCAAAAAATATTTTAAAAATACCTCCATGATCTTGGATTTATTTGTGATTTTATGAAATTAATAGATACCATTTTTATCCATTTTTCAATTTAATTTGATTTTTTCCATTTTATTCTTTTCTTTAATTTTGCATATTTGCTACATGTTCTTGCTGATTTTCTTGTGACCAATTGGTGAACGATTTTAAGTTGATTCTTGTTGGATTAATTAGATTAGGGAAGCATGTACCCTTAGAAATTTTATCACATTTTTGTGAATAAAATTTCGGTTAGTTTGAGAGGTGAATAGGAGAGGTGTTAGAATTAGGGTTTCAAGACAAATAGTTGTAGTTTTGTGCATAGTTTGAATATTAAATGAGTGGTCTAGGGTTTGGGATTCCTCTGGGGTATTGGGTATAGGGTTAGGTTCGCTTAGAAATTTACCTAGGATTTTCTGATGAGCTTTAGCATTTTATTTGATTTTTGCAACTTGTGTGGTGGTTGTGGGTTCTCCATTGGATATTTAGTTTGGTTATATTTGTGCGGGGCTATTTGGGGGGTGCTTTTGGCTTGGGCTTTGCTTGGAGGACTTGAAGATCAAATGAAGTTGCTTTGGATGGCTTGAAGAAGCTTGGAGTTGAAGATTTCTCATTTGTTGGAGTGCTTGTCAGAGGCTTAGGGATTAGGATACATAGGAAGAGCATTAGAATAGTCTGGTTTCTTCTTTCAAACATAGAGAGCTTCTTGTGCCTCTATTCCATCCCATGACACAAGGTCCCCTAAATAAGTTCCATCTCTCCTTAGGAGGGATGTAGATCATGCTTTGGTTGGGTAGCACCTTGAGGGTACCTTTCATTTACCATGTTAAGATCTTAGTGATTTCCTTGGGTTGTCACTAAGCCTCTTAACATTTCAACTTCATCTATTGATTGATTCTCTTCTGGAGTGGTTGCATTAAAGATGGAAGCCTATTGAAGATGAAGTTCATTGAATATTGGTGAAGATGAAGCTTGTGCCTGTCAAAGCTGGTTGACTGTTGAAGCTAGGGTTTTGCTGCTTTGTGTTGAAGCTGTTTACTGTTTGAGGTTCATGCTTGCTAAAGATGGGGCTTATTGAAGATAGGAGCTTATCTAAAGCTTGAAGGTCATTGAAGATTGAAGATGGGGTCTTGCTTGGAGAATTTGTTACTGTCAACCCTTTGTTGTTGGGTCAACTGTAGCTGTCAGAGCTGTTGCTGTTTGAGTTGCTTACTGTAGGAGCTGGTATTACTGTCAGAGCTGGTGTTGGGTTTTATTTCTTTTTCTGTATTGATTGTTGGCTTGTACAGCTTGCCCCAAAGGCTTGAAGTGAATACTGTTCACTTTGCCTGTTGTTTCCCCAGGTTCGAGGTTAAGTGGGACTCCCTTGCCTCGCTTGTACTACTGCATTGCATACATGTTTACTGCTTACTGTATATATCTGTTTCTTTTCTGGTTATCCCCTAGGATCTCTTTTTCTCTCTGTGCAAGAGAGAAATATGACAGACAATAGGTTTTATCCATGCATGATAACTTTAGGGTAGTTTTGATCCCCCTTTTCTACCCTAGGTTTTTTTAGAGCTTCTTTCTCTTCCATCTCAAAACAATTCAAAACACAGTAATAAGGATATTCGATGTCGTACGCTACGAGCCTTAAGCTATTTGAGAACAGGTTGCTGGAGGGTCACTCTTCAGTAATCTGATTGCTTAGTGTGTTACCCTTAGGGTGACATACGACGTAGTCACTCTCAAATCATGGTCTCTAGTGCGTCAAAGATTGCAAACACACTAAAAAAACACTTCTTTAGTAAAAGATTCAAAACAAATATCAGAGTGTCATTTTTGTCCGCTTGGACTCCTAATCATAAGAAAACCTTTTCAGAAGGATCTAAAAAATAGTCAGACAAATCTGTGTCTTCCGTAGCCCGAACTACGTTTGCTCTGATCTTTCATGCTGTATGAAAGTACGTAGGCATAGGATGCCGTATCCTAGCGAGCAACCTTCCCCTCCTTTTCCCGTAGGTAGGCGAACTACGTTGACTCTGATTTCTCGTTCCAAACGGGAATACGTAGGCATAAAGTGCGATACTTTGCCGAGTCATTTCATTTTCTTTTAACCCCAGACCTTTAGAGTAGATAGAATAACAATCCGTACTAGAAAACAAGCGTGGATCCCGTCGAGTACGACGGACGTGAGGGGTGCTAATACCTTCCCCTTGCGTAAACGACTCCCAAATCTAGGATTTGGTTGCGATGACCATTCCTTTCCCGTTTTGCGTTAGGTTTACTCTGAGCATTTCCTTTCCCTCTTATGGGATAAATAACGCACGGTGGCGACTCTTCTGTCATAGTCGGTGCCGATTTTTGCAGTAGCGACAATAATCCATTAAATATTTGTGAAGATCTCAAATAGCAATGAATCTTAAATCCTTATAATAAATCCTTCTTTGAACTTCAGCAATCTTGAACTTCATGGATAACCAATTAAATACGTGTGTAGTCCACAGATAGCAATTGATCTTAAATCCATAACTTGTCGAGAAGACCATCTGATAGATATTTACACTTCAGTAATACGAACAATATTCTTTAGTATAAGTATCTTTAATGTTGAAACAACAAGGCTGCCACCCTTGACTCAAACTGCCTATGACTTCCTCTTGCTAATAGAGCTCTTGCAAAACATGAATGGTGAAAACAAATCACCTCCCATTATATCATTTATCAGCACCAGAGACCTTCAGAAATCCTTTTTCAGCATGAGAACCAGATTATCTCCCTGAAAGAGCTCTTCTCTTCAAATTGACTTCAAGGTACATGAAAAAAAACCAATCTTCCAAGTATGAAGTCAGCAATGACATATATCAACAAACAACTATCTTCATTCCATTTCTCCCGGCATTGGAATGATTAGAGTTTTCAGAAACGTTGATATCTTCAAGAATAACCGGTCTATCAGAGTTCTTCCATCAGAAAAATATGCAGCGGAACCACCACAAGAACATCTTCAACATGCCCTAAATAAGATGTCATAACATCTTATAGGACATCATACAGAAGAAACAACCACTCCTCCTGCAGTTGTTGTATACACTCCTATATCAAAGAGCACAACAGCAGATACACAGAATCCTTCCAAAACATGAGTAAGCACAAAGTCCCCCTTAACTCCATAAGCAGCAGCTCAAACATTTGGCAAGATCAACAAATCAGCTACCATTTCTCCTTGTTCAAAAACACCAGAAAGTATGTCCCTAGATCTCATCCAGAACAGACAGGATGCCTACTCTGATATTAATTGAAATTCTGGTATGCAGATCTCAGATGTCCTAAGAGATGCAAAGAACATTGATCTCTGCTAAAATAGAACAAGGACAGAACATGACCATTTTAAATTTCTTTCAGAAATAACAATGTCATGACATCTGTTGTAACATCGCCAGACTGACAGAACTATTTATCTAACCACTTAAATTGTGCAGAATTGTAAATGTTGAAAGATAAATAACACAATGAATTGTTAACCCAGTTCAGTGCAACATCACCTACATCTGGGGGCTACCAAGCCAGGAAGGAAATCCACTATTAGTAGAATTAATTCAGAGCTAAACTCCCAATTTACAACTCCTCACTTAATCTCTACTTAATGCAATTTCTGCCTAGAACCCACTAGACACGAGACACCTCTCACTCCCCACAATCACAGCAGTGATAAACAATTCAAAACAAAAAGAAGACTTTAGAATACACTCTTCAAAGTCACAACTTGATCTTGCTTACAAGCTTTGATCAAGAACCATACACTCTTGCTTAAAAGCTTTGAGTGAACAATTTACAATTACAACTTATTCCAATTCACACATTAATCAATGCATGAATGACTCATAAAACTAACCCATAAATATGTCTACCACAATGCATCAAAAGATACAAAGGGTGACTTACAAAGTCACGCACACAAGAGACTCTCAAAACCCTATAACACAAAACCACACGTGAAGATTAAATTACTCAGACAGAATTCTTCACCACCCAATCTGCTAGTCTTCAGAAAGATTCCTCCTTTATTTATATGCAGTGCATGGGTCTTGGGCCTGTAGAACATATATTAGGTTTAACTCAGTTAAACCAATTTACATGATTCAGGTGCTACGAATTAGGTCACAGTCGTTCCATGTTCTCTCAGCCCTGACTGGAATCTTGCCTGATATAACTAAGGAATCCTGAATTTTAGCCTGAGATGAATCAGGAACCATACCAGAAAAACAAAACACGCGCGCCCTGATGTTAACTATCTGATGTCATGATATTCAGTATGACATCCAATTTACTTTGTGCTAGCTAACCAAATACCCTGCAGAACACTACACATGTATGTCATAACATCAGTTATGACATTCACACATACATCAATGTTTTGCCACAAAATGCAGCCAATAAAAAACATCTACAATTGTGATTCACATTTTGACTAAGAAGTACTCTATCTTGTCATACGGGAGAATGATGAGGTAAAAAGATTGTCTTGGAGTATGATGTGAAGGGATTGTACAAGACTGGAGTGGATCATTGGTTGATTACATGAAAGTCTGGATTCTGATGTGTTATATAGAAATGAAGATTGACCAGTTAAATCAGAAGTTTTCTAACTTATCATATGGGAGAATGATGAGGAATGAATGTCTTGGATTATGGGGTGTCTATCTTGTTCTCTGACTCAGGCCAGAAGTCTTGTGGAGAAGTGGTAATTCTAGTAAGAAGTGGAGCAGTTTGATACCTTCTCACTGTATGAGCATGAGGTTGGTCTTGAGATATTGTGGTGATCTTGGAGCATCTTTTATAAAAGATAGGGGGAGAGCTTCTGTCTGATGGGTGTACTAGTTGCTTGTGGTTCAAGCAGTAAGTGAATGCGTTCAGCAGGTGTGTTGAACAAACAGTGAGCTCTTGAAGACATGAAGATGAGTCTTATGTTTTCCATTCACGTGCTTATGGAAAAAGAGCACTAGTTATCCTTGATATGGGGAGTTATACTTCTAGGATCTGTTGCTGCAATAGTATAGTTATTGTTCAAGATTGTTTGTGGTTTCAAGCAGTTTGTGATTGTATGCCTCTATAAGGATGGAATGTCAGACAAGATGTTGTGACATTATGTTACTGCTCTAGCTCATGGTGAACCTGACAATGTATTTTTTTTGGTTATGTCATTGGGTATCAATGGAGCAAATCAGGTTTTTGGGCATCTATCCAAGTGTTTTATCTTGTATGACTGGTGAAGATGAAGATCAAGACACCATCAGCCTTGATCTTGTGCATAAGGAAGGACATTCATCCTGAAATCTTGGAGATTTCTCTAGTCTTTCAAAGCTGAATTTGAGATAGTTATGTCTATCCTGCAACTACTTCTGCTATTTGTTCTAGTGTGGTTTGTGAATCAAGGGGTGTACAGGTGCATGTGCTACCAGTGTGTGAATATGAAGATGATGAAGTGAGTCTTCATGTGTTTGGGTTCTCTATTTTAGGGGGAGTGTTGATTATGCATGATAGAAGGAGTTGTGTACCTGTCTGATGTGTAGCTGCATTGCTGCAGCCTGTACAAAGTTTGCTGATTCTCAGGCAAGCTTGTGTTCTTTGACCACTAGTGAGGTCGTAATGTCAGACAAGATGTCTTGACATTGTGTTGTCTGGTGTACCCTTCTACCTTGACAAGGTGACTATGGGTCTGGCTTTGTGAGACTGTTGGTTTGAACTAGGACTGTGCTTGCTTCTTATGAATGATCTAGGAAACAACATTGGTTATTGTCTGGGAGAATTTATTTTTCTCTGCAGAATATTTGTGTGTCTCAAATTGGGGATTTAAAATCAATTGTTACTTGGCAAGTATTTAATTGATTATCCTTTAATTGGTAATTTCAAAAGTGTCACTCCTGAAGGTGCAGCTTCAGACAAGGCAAGAACCCAAGATTCAATGACAATGGTCATGGGTTAAAGTCATGAGGAATTGACACTGTGGAGATTGTTTCTTATCATTATGAATCATGGTGTAAAATAGTCAGTGTGTTAGTTCATATGCATAAGTTGGACATAAAACTTAGTGCTCTGATTTATGTTTAGCCAAAATTTTCCAAAGGGGGAGATTGTTAGTTCCATGATTCTATGATTGTCCATGCTTCTATGATTGGCTAAATTTTGGTAAAACATGATTCTGCACTGATGTTAAGCAAGATGTTATAACATCTCCATCTGCTGTGGTGATAGAACTGATGTCATGTGTTTTAACCAAGATGTAAAGACAGATGTCGTGACATCCATCTGCTGTGGTGACAGAACTGCTGTCATGTGTTTTAATCAAGATGTCAAGACAGATGTCGTGACATCTTTGTGTGGTACAGTAGGAGCTCCTATTTTATATCTTTTGACAAAGGTGGTTTGGTTTGATGAGATCCTGTTGGATATATCTTATCAGTGTGTGCAGGTCAAAGAGAATTATTAGGAACAAAGTGCAGATTTAATTGGTGTTCATAAAAAGGATCTTTGATAATTTTTAGGAAACTATAATATATTTGTTTCTACTGTTATGAAGAAGATTCTGCAGGAGTGTACTACAGGGTAAGTTTGGTTAGCTAGAACAGAGTGTATTGGATGTCATGCTGAATGTTATGACATCAGGTAGCTGCCAACAAGGGCGTTGTTTGTTTTTTTGTTATGGTTCCTGATATATCTCAGGCTAGAATTCAGGAAACCTGTTATGCCTCCTTAGTTATCTCAGGCGAGATTCTAGTCAGGGTTGGGCAGAACATGATACGGCTATGACCTAATTCATAACATCTGAATTAGAGAAATTGGTTTAACTTGGTTAAACCTAATATATGTTCCTCAGGCCCAAGATCCATACGCTGCATATAAATAAAGAAGTAGCAATCCTGATTGTGGACGAACTTAGAGATTGTGTCGTGAAGAGTTATGTTGGTGTAACTTAATCTTCACGTGTGTTTTTGTGTTTTAGGGTTTTGAGAGTCTCTTGTATGTAACTTTGTAAGTCACCCTTTGTATCTTTAGGTGCATTGTGGTAGACATGTTTAGGCTATTATGTGTTAATTGTTAATTGTTCACTCGAAGATTTTAAGCAAGAGCGTATTGTTCTTGATTGAAGATGTTAAGCAAAATCAAGTATTGTGACTTTGAAGAGTTTCTTCTAAAGTATTTCTTTTTGTACTGGATTGTTATCACTGTTGTGATTGTGGGGAGCGAGAGGTGTCTCTTGTCTAGTGGAATCTACGCAGAAATTGCATTGGGTAGAGATTAAGTGAGGAGTTGTAAACTGGGAGTTTAGCTCTGAATTAATTATGCTAATAATGGATTTCCTTCCTGGCTTGGTAGCCCCTAGATATAGGTGATGTTGCACCGAACTGGGTTAACAATTCTCTGTGTTCTTTACTGCTTTCCTGACTTGTTTATTGCTAAGTTTAATAGTCTGTACTGAAGTGGATGTCATAACATCCTACATAACATCGAATGTCTGTTACTGCATTTACAATTCTGCACAACTTAAATGGTTGGATAAATAGTTTTGTCTGTCTGCAGATGTTACAACAGATGTCATGACACTGTTAATTTTTAAAGTAATTTAAAATGCTCATGTTCTGTCCTTGTTTTGTATTAGCAGAGATCAATGTCTTAACATTGCTAGGGACATCTGAAATCTGCATACCAGAATTTTAATACCCACAAATAAACCAGAACTCACACACAAAATCTACACAGAAGGAAAATCCCATTCATACAAATCACAAAAACCGCATACATTAAGGAAACCAAAAAGAGTACAGAAGAAGAAGAAAGGAAGTAGAAGAAGAACATTGAGCAAATTGGAAAAATTTTGTACCCATCATGAGAGTTGCCTCCCGTCCCTCATTCGCCTTCGTCGTTTCCAAAATCACCACTCACCAAGGAGAGCCTCATCCTTGTAGGTAAGAATCTTCATCTGTTTCTTCTTTTTCTCGTCTATGGTACTATGATTAGAACATAAGCCCTTGCATTAGGTCTCGATTTCACCACGGGTTCGTACTTAGGGTTTGTATTGCAAAGTCCTCTCTGTTCGAATTGTTGAGGACATGGGTGCAAACCCGGCTGTGTTGGATCTCCGTTCATTTGTACTCCGGTACGACATAACCACCATCGGTGTCGGAGCTTGAGAGAGTCGTGTGGAGAGGAACAGGGAGAGAAAGGGTATAACGGTGCCAAGATGGAGTTGTTGATGTTTTCCCCTTTTATTGCTTCACTACCCATAAGCAGATGATGTTGAATTTCGCAAGTATACGAATAACGTCAGAGTAATATAAAAGATTATCGATCCCACAAAGACCAAACGTAAATCTATCGATTACTATTGTTATGGTGTTTATCTAAGGAAAATCAATTGGGAATTGGATTGTGCAAAGTAAAAGTAAAGTGAGAGAATAAATTTAATATTAAAACAACAGGCTTGGATGTAATTCACATAGTTGGGCAGTATTCCAAGTGCGTATAAATAGAACGTCTTATGGGGTAGTGTTTTCTACTCGCGAAAAGAACTAATTTAACGGGAATTGTCGCTTTCGCATATTCAGAACCGAGTTTATCCCTTAATCGATCCCTCTTATTGTCACTTATAAAAAGGTGCGCATTGCGTTAAAGTAATAAACCTATTTTTAAGAAATATAGTTTCTTAACTTAGTTGAAAAGTATTTTGACCTTGAATTTCTAACAAAAAGAGGTTCATACGAACTGGACTTTAAACCCAGAAACACGTCCGAAAATAGTTTTAAAATCGTTTTTCTAAAGTATTAAAGATTCCTACTTAACTAGACCAAGCGCTTTCGCTTCCTTTGAACAGTTAAGACTAACCATGTTTAACTAAAGGTTGGACGGCTTTCGATCTTACCCAACAGATTTTTAGTGCAGAAAATATGTGTTAAAAGTCAGAATAACCCCTAAGTGATTCTATCGACAGCCGTATGGAATACCACTTTAACTATGATCCTCACATCCTAACCTCTAAGATTTATCCGGACATGGAAACGTGAATAGACATGGTAAATAAAGTGCGAGAAAATAAAGTGTAAGAAATAAATGTGGGAAATAAATAGAAATTTGCTCCAATCGGGAGGTTTTAAATTTGGTACAACTTGAAGTAAAAGACTGGAAATAAAATGGCGGTAGGATTAACTACTACCAAAGTGCTCCAAACCCGATTACAGACTCGATTAGACAATGTGATAACTACTCGATGTGAGAAGTTTATCACTTTACAACATATGGAAATTTATGGCTTGAGTTCTGTAACTTAGCTTAGATGCTTAGAAATGAGGAAGAACTCTTCTATTTATAGTGCTAGGAATGTACAAGGAAGGACTAGAATACCCCCCAACTTCTTTTAGGAGGGAAAACGAAATGAAAGGGTGGCGCCTGCCATGTGTACTAGAGAAGAAAGAAGTGGGAGACGTGACAGTTGTCAGAAGTTGGTCTCTTATCCAAGTTATGGCATCCCCTATGGCGCCTGCCATGGTGGGAGCCACGTGTACAATTCCTAAAAAGCTGGTCTTTATGTTCGTTTTTTCATCCTTTCTTCTCGAGAAGCTCTAGAAATACAAAATCCTAAAAATGAAACAAAACAGAAGCATAACACAAGAAAACAGTAATAAAATCCTAAGGAAAATGTGCAATTCGAGTCAAATATATAGTACATTTTAGGTCTATCAGCACACAGTGTTGGACAATTCTAGAGGGCTCAAACCGACTTTTTTTCCTTTCTCTTTTGGGCCTTTGGTGGGTTGTTCCTTCATGGGCCCACGAGTTCTTTTTCTTTTTCTTTCATTCAAGTTTTAATTTCATTTTACTTATTCTCATTTAATATTATCCTAGCAAGAATTCAATTTTCAAATTATCAAGTGGTAATTATTTTGTAAGTTTAAATTAACTAGATTTCTAATTGACCAACGAAACTCTCATAATCCTAATTAACGAAATAACCCCCTAGTTAATTTATAATTAAATGGTAATTAATTCTATTTTAACTTATAATTTTTCATTGGTCAAATTCCTTGCAAGATGATGTCATACGCCGATTTTGGTACTCCCTTAGGTTCATGATACAACTTTACCTATGATCTAGGTCAAGTCTTCTGACTATCTACAACAACATTAAGCCTAAATTCCATGTTTGATCTTAACTTCTTGATTAGCCTTTGTTCAACCACATATCTTGTTTGCTTTTATCTGATATTTATTCATAGTTTTTAAATCTTTATTATTGCACAAGCTACATGTCCAAGGGAAGAACCTGTATATGACTTTATAAGTTGTATGCACCGCATTTTCATTCGCATGATCTCCCCTCCTTGATCCCTGATTTTTTAGGTCGATCAACTTAGGATACCCTTATATCTTAAGGTAGGCTCCTCTAAGTTTCCAACTTAGACAACTTATCCCATATTCTCCCATAAGAGAATTAGACGTGATTCATCTGTGTAGTCAAGATGTGATTCTCCTACCCCATAATATAATCGAGAAAGATGTAGAATCTTTTCCGCTTGAGAAAGGTATGTGGCATACTCGTCGATTATATATCCGAGTCGGAGCCATTCTCTCAATGTGACGTAAAGACCGTCTTCTATATGTTTGTGGTGGTTAAGTCAAGTCTTCTCCCTAAGATGATGACATGTATCTTCTCCTAGAATCAATCAATAAACCTTCTCCCCCTGGAACTTTAACCAATAGTCAATGGTTCCTTGTCCCTTTAAGGTGAACTACGAATACTCTGATTCTACTCCCGTCAGGATACGTACGCACAAGATGCGATTTCTTGGCGAGTATACTTAGAAATAAACCCCTAGGTCTTTCACCCTTACCAAACAACAATAGCACAATATAACAAGAGTTTCCTGTAGAATACTACAGATGCTTATGATGCTAATACCTTTCCTAGGTTTAATCAACCCCCCGAACCTTAGACTCTCTAACTTTGCATTGCATGCTTTTGGGTAATTCGATCCTTTTCCCTTCCCTTGGACAAATTAAAGACCGGTGGTGAATAATAATTTATGATTCAAGTTAATCAATAGCTTGGTATCTAATTCTCACCGTGACATATCCACCAGATCTTGACAAATTGAAAGTATTTTCCTGTGTGGCCTATGCTTACATTAGACAAGACATGGTCAAACTTAGAGCTCTAAAATGCATGTCCATGGGATACCCTGAAGAAGTAAAAGCTTATAGGCTATGGTGCCTAGAGCCAGGTCATAGGAGGTGTATCATCAGTTGAGATGTAGTTTTCAATGAAGCTGATATGACCTTCAAGAAAACTGACGATTCTGACGAAGAGCTAGAACAGGGAAAGATTCCTATTAAGGTGGAGCATGTTGGTGCTGAATTACGTATCCCAGATGAAGTCAAAGAAGAAGCAAAAGATACTGAAGAAGTTGAGGAAACTGTCGATGACTACTTATTATCAAGAGATAGGTCGAGGAAAGTCATCAAGCCACCTCAGAGACTTAGATATGCAGATCTTATAGCTTATGCCTTAATCTCTGCAAGTGAGGTTCTAGAAGAAGAACCTAGAGACTATAAGGAAGCTATAAGGAGTCGAAATAAGACTGAATTTATGAAGGCCATGGATCATGAAATGAGATCTCTTCGTGATACCAACACATAGGAACTGATCAAGAAACATGTTGGAGCCAAGTTAGTCAGCTGTAAGTGGGTTTTCAAAGTTAAGGAAGGAATCGAAGGAGTGACGTAGAAGAGATACAAGGCAATATTGGTTGCTAGGTGCTTCACTCAAAAAAAGGTGTCGAATTTAATGATGTGTTCTCTCTTGTTGTGAAGCACGGGTCTATTTGAATATTGCTTGCCATAGTGGCACAACTCGACCTTGAACTAGAACAAATGAATGTGAAGACCGCGTTCTTGTATGGTGATCTAGATTAAACAATCCTAATGAGGCAACCTGAAGGGTATGTCGAAAGGGGGAAGGAAGATTATGTGTGCAAGCTGAAGGGATCTTTATATGGACTGAAACAATCCCCTCGACAGTGGAATAGGAGATTCAATAAGTTTATGGCATACATAAGTTTCATTAGAAGTTAGTTCGACCACTGTGTTTACTTCAAATTTTGACCTGGTAATTCATTTGTTATTTTGTTTCTTTATGTGGATGATATTATAATAGTAAGCAACAATGTCGAAGATGTAATGAGGGTGAAGGATGAACTTAATAAAGAGTTCGACATGAAGGATCTAGGAGCTACATCCAGAATTCTTGCGATTAACATCCGAAGAGATAAAAAGCAGTCAAAACTTTGCTTATCTTAAGAGGCTACCTATGAAAGATTCTCAAAAAGTTTGGTATGTCGAATTCAAAGCATGTTGTAACTCCAACAAACCCTCAAATCAAGCTAAGTATAGATCATTTTCCTAATACTGATTTTGAACGAGCTTATATGAATAGCATTCCATATGCTAATATAATGGGTTATTTGATGTATGATATGGTTTGTACTATACCCGATATAACATATGCAGTAAGTCTTATAAGCAGGTACATGGCAAATCCTAGAAAGGCTCACTGGCATCAATTGAAGGAACCTTGGGTGAAGATAGTAAAGCAGTAATTGAAGTGGATTCTAAGGTACATAAATGGGTCTCTGAACAGTGTCCTAATTTATGGTGGAACCTTGGGTGAAGATAATAAAGCAGTAATTGAAGGATATGTCGACTCTGACTATGCAGGTTGTATGGATTCTAGAAATTATATTTCTAGATATGTGTTCACTATGTTTAGCACAACAATCAGTTGGAAAGAAACACTTCAAAAGGTTGTTGCATTATCAACCACTGAAGCAGAATATATTGCCCTAACTGAAGCTGTGAAGGAAGAATTGTGGCTTGAAGGTTTTGCAAAGAAGCTGAAACTTTAAGGTCGAGTTATCACTGTTAAATGTGATAGTCAAAGTGCAATACACCTGTCAAAGAATTCATCCTAACATGAGCGAACTAATCACACCGATATGAGGTTGCATTTCGTTAGAGGGGTAACTGAGCATGGGGAAGTCTAAGTGCTGAAGGTTTCGACAGATCATAATGTAAGAACAAGGTTTAGTTCTACATCTGGCCTTTAAGTTTTGATGATAATTGCACAAGTTATCTAAAATAAAAATTTTGTATGATATGGTTTATGTCTAGTGCATGGCTGTTGTCAATATGATTCAGAATCTGATAAGAAGGCGTGTGACATCATCAGACTCTGTTATCAACACTCTAAGGAGCGTTAGTAACGAGGTTTCTGATTGATACTTTATAAGTAAGCCTAGAAGGCTCTACAAGAAATGTGCTTCAGATAATGACTTGTTGAAGACTCTAAAGACAAAGAACATGCTTAATGAAATCTGAAGACTCTGAAGACAAGGTTCTGAAGAAACAGGTTCTAGAGACTCTGAAGATAATGCTTCTAAAAGAACGAGTGCCGAAGATTCTCAAGATAGATTTTACTGAAGAAAGATCTTGGAATTCTGAAGACCAAGGTTTTGAAGACTACACAAAGAAATACTCTTCTACAACACGCTTCTTCAAGTCAATATCTGAAACCTTTGAAGATCATAGAAGACTGAAGATAAGAATCATGTTTAAGCTAAATATAATCGTACTAAAACTCTGTTACTTCTACCTCGAAAAGGTGGTGCAGGAGCAACTTTTTGTACAGTGATGTTGGCCATTCCTTCACTTGAACGTTGGGATATTACTGTTGGAATATGTTTCTAAGAATACCCTTCAACAGATCTATTCTTTTGAGCTCTATAAATTGAAGATTAAGAAGCTTGAAGAATAGTTGATTTGCAGAAAATAGATAGTGAGTTGCTGATGATAGCATGCTACTATGCAAAGCCAAAATGCTGAAGAAAATGCTACAAGCTGAAGCCTAAATGAAGAATGCTCAATGAACATGAAGCTGAAGCAAAATTGGCGTGCGTACAATGACGCAATATGTTGAAGCCATGTGAAACTAGTTAAGTGAAACATCAATAAGTGAAGCATAGTAACTTAGTTGATTTTGATGGTTAAACTGGAAGAAGTGTTTTTCACTCAAGAAGGAGAAATCAAAACAAGCCAAAGCTCATGATAAGAAGCCTTAGTGCTCATATGGAAAGCTTATAAGCAATACAGAACTAGTGTTTTATAATCTCTCAGAGATTTATTCTTTAGATAGTTTTCTGTATTAGAAAGTAAGGAGTTGTTGCTCATATCTTTCTTAGAAACACTTAGGTGTTCGTGTACTTCATCTATGTAATCAGCTTGTAATAAGCATATTAGTGCACAAGAAAATCCTTAAAAAATGTATTGTTCCTTGAGCGGCCGTGTGATGACCAGAATGCTTGAGAGGGCCAAGTCATTGATGAACAGCTTGGAGGTTGATTCCTTGAAAGATGAATGAATGCCAGGATTCTCAAGAAGGAAATGGAAGGTATCCTTGTGGTTGTCATCATTGATGATTTCCTTGAGCAGCTAAGTGAAAGCCAGGATGCTTGAGAGGGCTAAGCATGTTGGTCAACAACTTAGAGGTTGTAATCATTTTGATGATTGTTGGATTAAGTCCTTGTGATAAGGAGAAATCATCTTGGACTTGAGTAACTTTGTTAACAGTGAACCAGGATTAAAATAATTGTGTCATTTATTTTTATTATCATTGTTATATTTATTATCATAATTCTGCAAAAGGGGAAAACTGTGAAACTTAACTCAAACCCCCCTTTCTTGTATTTCTCAACCTTCAATTGGTATCATAGCTCCGGTTTTGTTATTGATGTTTATCAAACACTTAACCGTGTTAGATAAAGATCTTGACAAGCTCTGAGGAATGCTCTGGTTTATCTCTTCCACCATCTATGTTTTAGTCTCATATGATGATGAAAAGATTGAATACTGAGATGACAACCCAGAAAGGTTCACTCTGGATCATGTCACTGATTCTTAGAACTAGTCGTTATTGACTACATAAGTTTCTCTTATAGCGCTTGCAAGAAAATTGAAAGCAAGTTGAAGAATCAGCTGGTAAAAGGAAAATAGACTCATCAGATTAGTAGAAGAATCTGATGAATGCTATTCTTGGAATACGTTAGTTGAGAGCTACATATTTCCACAAAGTGATGCCTAGATAAGGCTTAAGAAGAATGATCCAGATGAGATCAACAAGAATCACCAGAAAGCAATAAATCTTGTTTGTTGAAGGTTAACTCTTTCTGAGTATGGGATGTTTTCAACAATCAGACTCGGTCTACCGTTGACTTTCTCAGTATTGCTCATTAGTAACTCTTTCATGTAAAGAAGAGAGAATCCTCATGTCATGATTTTGTAGCATGAAAACTTCAAGATGAAGTATGCTGAAGATGTTAGAAATCTTGTCATCAAGATTTTGAATCATGACTGCAGAACTTAAGATTCTAAATGATAATTTCTTCGTCAGGATTCTTGAAAAAGATGACTAGAAGATTGCTATTTTGAATAGAACATTATTACAATTGATCAAGCATGCAGAAGATCTCTCCAAAGGATAAATCAGTTTCTTATTCAATAAAAACTAATTCTACTGCAGATAAGCATTGAAGCAGGTTATCAAGATTCTAATTGTATGCACAGAATGAAGACATCTACTTCAATTCTGGGAAGCTTCAAGGATTTCTGAAGAGATCAGAAAGGAAGATTGTCAAGCTATCAAAAGTTCGGAAGAACAACACATTCAAGATCAGATATTCTGGGTTCTTAACAATGTGCGTCTACGAAAAGGTTTGGCTAAAGTATAAGATAAATTAAGCCATGTTAGCTTGAGAAAGGTATCTCAGTTAAACAAACTTAAGTTGGTCAGAATGCCTTCCATAGTTTCTTTTCAGAAGCACCTGATACATAAATGTATTCTTCTGTCTTCACTACTTTTTGGACTCATGTGACTGAGTGAAAGTATGAACTTGAGAAGCTATCTGATGAAAAGAAGATTTTTATGTTTTAGTTCTTCAAAATCTGATACAAAAGATTGAAGATCGAATAAGCTAGGGAAATAAATGGCTTAAATCATGATATATGAGAAACCATCATGAAAAAGCATTTCTAGGAAGCACCCAACATGTTTATTCAGAATATAATATGATTTGAACCCACTCTGATGCATTTTGGTTAGATTGCTCTGAATATCCAAAGGCTATTGAAGTACCTTCATCAAAAATCAAATTAATGTTAGATTTGATAGTAAGCTTAGAAGTCATAAACTAAAGCTTAGTGGATGAATACAAAGCTGGAAACTATTGTTTATATGATGAAGTAAATGGAGTTGCTTAAGAAGTATCAGAATGAAGAAATCAAAAGATGCTCAATCAAAAACAATTACAGTTCATTTACTCCCTAAGAAAGAATAGAAGATATTACTTTCTGATGAATTGATTCTGGATGAGGAGGCTCAGCCAGTAAGAACAATATATTCATTCAAACTCTCAAAGGTAATATGTCTTGGTTTGATGACTATGACGATATCTGCATCTGGTGTAGATTAGAATCTATTCAATGATTGAATTCTGATGATGCAAGAAGATTTCAACAAGTATCTTTAGCACATAACTGCTCAAAAGTTTGTGTTTAATCTAAGAAAATTTTGGCCTTCTGAAAATAAGCCTTCTTGAAGAAGTCGCTTTCTGAACTTTATTGAAGATAAAAGATGGACGATTCTAAGGTGAAAACTAGAGATAAAACTTGGTCCTTCTTCAATGATCAAATATGAAACATCAGAAGAGATGCTCTTCATTCTTCAGAAAGGAAGATAAAGAAGTCTTGAAGATATTCGTGCTTCCGCTTAACGCTCAAAGACTCAAATATGAAGATCACAACAGAAAGGAGATAACTAATGAAAGAAGAAATGATTCTAGTGATCCAACAAGAAGAACAAAGTCATCAACTGTAGACGCTAAACATATGATGATTCTGAAGAAGCCTCTACATTAGAAGATAAGAATCTACATAAGGATTGAGTAATGTATTTCTAACCATTACTGTTTACTTTAAATAGTTTAGAAATCTATTTTTATACTCTAGTGAAATAGGTTTTAAGAGACTATGTCAGAAGGAATTCAATTTCTAAAATCTTTAAGATAAAGTCCTTGCTAAGGATAATATCTTTCTTTTAAAATTTCCTTACTGAAATTAGAATTGTTTTCATTTCGCGTGTGAAGTTAGTTCTTCTACATAAATGAAAAGAGTTATCTTCAAATGAAATTTTCTGGAATAGCAAAATAAATTTATATTTAGTTAGTAACATTTGCTCTACTTTTTGAAATATCAATCTTATGACCTATGAAGTTCTCATGTTTCGTAAAGCAACTAGTTAGAATGCATATATGTTGGTAAATGACTTTAACCATTGGAAACTGAAGAGCATAAGGCATTTATTAGTCATTATGATTGATACAATAAATTGTCTCTTACATGCACCATACCTAGTATTTGATGGGAATACTCAATTAATGAGAATATATTGGTTTTAGAAATTAAAATTATTTTATATCACCCCTTGTCAGATTCTCAGAACTTATTCCCTCTTTAGAATGTTTTCCCTGTATCTTTTTAATATTATGTCTTATCAAAACCTCTTATTCCATCTTTTATTTTTCATATTACTCTTACCCCCTTGCGTGTCTCAAGTGTTGAGTCATCATTAAATTCTATGTCATATTCATAGTTTCCTCTCTTATTTATTGTTCCCGACTAGCTTTTCCTTAGTCACTCCTTCTGTTGGTAACCATCATCTCCTTTTTATCTTGAGTCGTTAGTTTCCTGTGAACTTCATATCCTTTCTTTATTACAATTTACTCTCTTTTAACTATGTCTCTCAAAACCTTCTGTGGCAATGAAGAGATTCTTGAAGTCATTGTCAAAAAACGACTTAATTTTATGAGTGTTAAGGGAACAAATCGTGAAATTATCCTTAGTCAGCATATTTAGGATTGGCCTAACTACTTTGCTTTGTTAAGAGGCTTTGTCTATCTGCGAAAGCCTTCTGGGAATATGCTTTAGAAAGTGAAGATGGTAACTTCATCAAATCATATGTGTATGGTATTCCATTCACAACCACTCCCTCTTCTATTGTTAAGGCCATAGGTTGTATCCTAAGTGGTGTCACTGTTGATGAGTTTCGCCTAAACTACTCTTTAATTGATAAGTTCTGTGACATCTTCAACACTTCCTTCCTTATATTTGAACAAAATACCCATATATACTTTCTCCCACTACAAAAGCTTGGTTTAATCTTCTTCTAAATAATTTTGACCTCGGGAAACAAACAAAAATGTTATGTCTTATGAAGACAGATTGTTTATCTATTTTCTGATGAAGAATGCCATAATCAATCTTCCTTTAACAATCTTCAATCACTTGAAGGATTCTATTAAAACTTCTAGAGGTTAGCACAAGTCATACATTCCTTATGGAAGAGTTTTAATTGAGCTCTTCTTCAAGGATGAAATTATTAGTTTAGCTTAACGGCTTATACCAGATGAGGCTTGTATAGAAGTAAGATGCAAAGTTGTTAAGGATATGCTAGAATATTAGTTTCTATGTTCTAAATGGAAGGGAGCTTGCAAACCTCGCTTCTTATACTTTTCAAATAGGATTCCAGAAGAGCTTACAAACCTCCTCTAGAAGATCATCTGATACAGGGAGAGCTTACAAACCTCAGGCCCTAAAGAGTTGTTGAATCTTAGAACTTCTAAGTTTTTAGCTTTCTAAGTATGTTTATGTATGTCGTGTTTTATTTTAACTTCGTTATTTAAAATGAATGAAAATTTTTATTTTTCATCTTTCTAATACTCTTCATATTTCTATATCTTTATTTTTCTTCTTTACCTTTTTGATTTTTTGACAAAGGGGGAGAAAGTGATATATGATTTTGATAACTAATCTAAAGAATCTCATCCCAAATATAATGCAAATATGTTTATTTCTAACCATATGTTTGAGAATTGATCAAAAACTTCGCAAAAGTTCACTGTACATTATAACAGGTGTCGTAACCCGAAATTTGACCTCCCTTTTGCCTTTTGCATAAGCATGTGCATTCACATCACTGACATATGCATTCACACTTTTTCTCTGTGATTTTCATTGCAGGAATATTTAGGTTTTCCAAGCCCGGTTAAACACATCCTCTCAAAGATATCACGTCATCAAAACAAGCACAAAATGAAGGTTTTTATGCATATTCATCAAAATAAAAGGTCAAAAATCAGAATCGTGGCCACAACAACATTTTTGCAAGCAAAATATGCAAGTTTTTCCTGTGGTAACAGATTACCACTTTTCTAGGCAAAGTAGGGTAATCGGTTACCCTGTGTAAAAATGAAGTTTTTACTGCATTTTTTGTGATAACCACTTTCACTCTACATTTTGGGGGTATACTTGGTTTTAACATTGTGTGGAACATTCTAGATATCTCTAGACAATTCAAGACCTTTCTAAATACTTCAAGGCATTTGCTCCAATACATAAATTTGGATTAAGACCACCATGTTGCTTCATTCCCAAGCATGTGAGCCCTTAGATTCAAGTTTGCATTTGGATGGTTACCGAGTCAAGTACCTAACTAACTGAGTTAACCTCTAACTCAATGAGTTGATGCTAACTAACTCTAAGGCTAGTTCCATGGCCACATCCAAAGCTCACTCCGAACTTAGCAACTCCGAAGCAAAACTCTATATAAGCAAATCACCACCATTTCACAGAAGGGGGTTAACTATTTCTTCACCCTTAGACATTTTTTCACCCTCAATCATTCTCCCAAATTCTTCATTGATCACTATCAATTCTCTCACATTCTCTCTAATATTTTGTGCAACTTTTCCTCACATTCATCTCCATCATCTTCCCAGAACCTCACAAAAACTCAATTTCTACCATTAAAGTGTAGCAATCTTCACATCAAAATTGTTATACTCTTGAGCTAAACCTCATTCCAACATATTCCTACTTGGATTTCTGGATTTACAGTAGCTTCTTCTCCAATTCAAGTAATCATCTCAAAGCTTCTTCGTTGCAAATCGGTATTTGGAGCATTTATCGTGTTTTTATCGATTTTGCTATGATTTGATCTCAAGCTTGGAATTCTCTGGTTTTCTCTGCTTATTCACATCACATATCAATTGCAACAATCACCAAGGAAATCCTCTGCCTTGTAGGTTGGTAATTCGCACTTAGTTTACTGTTTTGATCACTTTCGCGCATTTACGATGTAGTTCGATCATTTTTCGGTGTTGATTGATCATGTGATTGTTTGATCTTTGATATTCATGTTTAATGCTTTCAATTGATGTTTAATTGATGCCTAAGTGATTTTGAACTTCTTATTTCGTGCTCAAATGTTAATCATAGCATGTGGATGATTGGATAATTGTTTTCGTTACTGAAAGTGCTTTTTCAAAAGCTATTTTTTTTGCCACTGTTATAGTGATAATCTGTTACTATATGTGGTAACCGGTTACCATGCACCATTTTCACGTGATTTTTCCATTTTTAAGTAGGTAAGCAATTACCTGCATGTGGTAATCGATTACCACAGTGACATAATGCCATTTTTGCCTATTTTCAAGCTTGTTTGCTATTCTTTCCTCATGTAACTTCCATGGCTTGATATGCTTGATATTTATGGATGTTTTATGAGCTGTTTAAATTCTCTATGAAACAAGTATCCAAACTTTCAATGTGCGATTTTTCGATTCTCGATTATTTGCATCTTTGACATTGTATGATCATGATCTTTCTTGCACATTCTTTGATCACATGCTACATGATTTGTGATGCATATTAATTGTATTTGGTACTATTTTACACTTTCGTTCATGTTTTCATTAAGATTACTCCTCATTGGAATAAATTTAATCTTGTATAATCAATAACTTATCCTTTGCTTCAATGATTTTTCATCCCTTTGGAAAATTGTTAGCATCTTTCCCTTTTGATAGATTAATCAAAATTTTGTTTCGATTAGTTGATCCTTCCTTTTTTCCTCTCCTTTGGATCTTATAGAGCTTTCTCCTTTCTTTTCCCATATGGAGTTAAAGATTCACAACACATTGGAGCACTGTACAAACTCGGCGCCGTTGTGTTGTCTGTTCGTTTCTTGCACTGTACTTTGGTGTTAGAGAAGGAATAAGAGTGGAGAATTCCTACACTCATTTTGACTATTTTGGGTAGGAGACGAATGATCTTGTGCCCGGAATAGTCGCCTCTATCTCCTTACTAGTGTATCCTTGCTTTCTCCAGTCGAGTCAATCCTTGACCACTTGCACCCTTTTCTCCTCTTTGGAAGTGACTCTCTCCTTTCAATTCAACACTTTTTTCTCTTGAGGCCAATCCATTCTTGGTTCACCCACAGTCTTGTGGTCAGTTTTTTTCCTTGGTTGATCAACCATTTCTTTGGTTAAAACCAATTCTCTTCTTCCTCAGCAAAGTCATTCTTTCTTCTTTGGTTAACACAGTCATCCTGTTAAGACCTAATCCCCATCAGAGTTCACAACCTTCTCTTGGTTCTCTCCTTCTTGTTTGGTTAATCATTGCCTTTCAATTAAACACAAATCCTCTTTTCCTCAGTTAATCACATTTCGTCTGTTAATACAAAACTTTCTTTGGGTTAATCACCTTCTTCCGGGTAATAACCCTATCTTTGGTTGATCACGGTCTGCCTGTTAAAACCAGCTTTTTCTTTGGGTTAATCACCTTCTCTTGGTTAAACGCCCGTCTTTTGATCAATCACAGTCCACCTGTTTGAACCAATCACCCTTTTTCTCAAGTAACCATATTCCACATGTTAAGATACTGAGTTTCTCTTGAGTTAATCACCTTTTTTGGTTAATCACTCATTATGTTCGGTTAGTCATAGTCTGTCTGTTAAGCACCGAATCCCCTGCAGTTAGCGACCTTTCTTTGGTTCAAATACTGCCAGCTTTGGGTTAGTAACCTTTGTTCAGTTCGAATACCATTTCCTTTGGTCAAGTGTTGTCTGTTCAGTCAATGTACCATTCTTTGGGTTACAACCTTGTTGGTTCCACACCCGTTCTTTATGTCACAACCTTTGCTTGGTTCCACACCCGTCTATTCGTTTATCACCATTTATTGGTTATAACCAGTTCCTTTCTCCTTCTGGTTAATCACTATTTATCAATTAGTATACCAATTTCCCCTCAGAGTTAAACACGTCCCTTTGATTCAATACTATCTTTCTCTTGGTTCGTCATAGTCCGTCTGTTGACACCAAACTTTTTGCTCCCCCCACAGAGTTTTACCCTTATCTTTCTTCGGTTAATCACTACTTGCTAGTTAATGCATCGAGTCCCACACGGATCATACCTTTATTTTAGTTCTTGTCTTTTACTTGGTTTTTCTCTTGGCTCCGTCGCCATTCTTTTGTTTTCTCCCTAGTGGAATCATCTCTTTTCTTCTGCATTCCCTGGCAGAGTTCTTGCCTCGCTTCTCTGTTCCTCAGTAGAGTTTTCTTTCGTCATCTTTCTTGGTTTTGACACCATTGCTCTTGCATTCCCCAGTTGGGTCTTGCTTCCCCTTTTCGTTCTTGGCTTTGATGCCTTCTCTTTTTACCTTTTTCTTTATCGTTAGTTCCTCGAACTACGTAGGCTTTGATTTCCTCATTGCACTATGAGGGTACGTAGGCACAAGATTGCAAAATCTTGGCGATCCACCTTCCTCCGTCTTCTTCCATTCTTCTGTGTCTCTGGCCCACCCAGATCCTCTTCTTTTCCTTGGTTCCATGAACTACGGAGCTCTGACTTCCTCATTGCACTATGAAGGTACATAAGCACGAGGGCTCCAATCCTCCGCAAGCATTTTCTTTCTTTTCTTTCTTCTCTCTCTCTCTCTCTCTCTCTCTCTCTCTCTCTCTCTCTCTCTCTCTCTCTCTCTCTCTCTCTCTCTCTCTTTCTCTCTCTTTCTTTCTCTCTCTTAGCTAGAAGCCTTTAGATAGATAACCCATCTAAGCCTAGAAGAAAGCTAAAGGGTTCTCGTCGGGTACGACAGATGCTTAAGATGCTAGTACCTTCCTTTCGCATAACCGACCCCCCTTCCCGTTTCTCTTCCCTTGGGTTTTATCAATATTTTCCCTGTCCTTTGGGACTAAATAAAGTTCGGTGGCGACTTTGTTGTATCTTTGAGTGTGCTATTCACTCAGGTATAATCCCGCTAGCTTCAACGGGTTATCAGAAGACTTCACCAGAAGTAACAAGACATATCATAATCTATGATACATCAGAATACATAAATTGTATTTGAGATAAGATCAAGAAGAAAGTGATGTGCATTAGAAGTTAATAATCAAGAAGATCATACAAGAAGCATTTGTACAAGATATCAGAAGATATAATCATCAAAAAATATGTACAAGAAAGAAGAATGCTAACTGATAATATATGAATATCTGATGTTGACCATTAAAGTATCAGAAGCAAAGGATAACCAGAAAGGATATCCATAAGTTTCATGCTGATACCCAGAACTTGTCAGAAGTTGTTAACTTTCAGAAAGGATAATTCAATTGGTATCTAAAGTTCAATGGTATCCAAAACTTCAAAAGGTATCTAGACTCCAGCATCAAAAGAATGTAAATCCTTCATAGTTCATATCAAGTCAAGATCATTAAAGAAAATATTTGGTTTCTGAACCATCAAATGACATGAGGATATATGCAACTATTGGTGATATGTGCTAAGATATTGAAATTTTGACTTTGATACATGATGTGTGGCATCTAAGAAAGTATCTACTAGTTTCTGATAAATATATAATGCAAGGTATCAAGTCTTACAAGACAAATTAGGTTCTGATACATCTATAGTATTCTGATAGCAAGCTTGGTTCTGAGATGAAGACCAACCAATTCTAGTCATATTTTGATGAGACGTCATTGAGAAGTAATCCTTATTTGTGGATATGATTCTAATTCAAAATGATTTTGTGAGTCTTGGGATCATGGGGAGACTCTGAGCAAGCATAAATGAATTTTGAGACTAACAGAATTAGGGGGAGCCTATTAATCTTATCTCCGACTCTGTTGATCTATGGTGATTACTCTACAAGAATTGTTTATTAAAATGCATTATTTGTCATCATAAAGAAATGGGGAGATTGTAAGTACAAGGTTTGGTTCTACCTCTGGACTTTAAGTTTTGATGATAAATGCACAAGTTATCTAAAAGAACAATTTTGTATGCTATGGTTTCTGTCTAGTGTGTGACTCTTGTCAATATGATTCTGACTTTGATAAGAAAGCGTGTGACGTCATCAAACTCTGTTATCAACACTCAGGAAGAAAAATATATGTACGAACAAGATAAAGTTATGATTCATAAATATTTCTAATACAACGGTTCTAAGGAACGTTAGTAACGAAGTTTCTGATTAATACTTTATAAGTAAGCCTAGAAGGCTCTACAAAAAATGTTCTTTACATTGATATAGTTCTGAAGATTCTGAAGACATGGTTCTGGTGAACAAAACTCTGAAGATTTTGAAGACACAATTAATGAAGATCAAGTTCTGAAGAGTTTCTAAAGACAAGGTTCTAAACAAACAAAGCGCTAAAGATTCTAAGACAAAGAACATGCTTAATGAAATCTAAAGACTCTGAAGACAAGGTTCTGAAGGAACATGTTCTGAAGACTCTGAAGATAATGCTTCTAAAATAATGAGTGCTGAAATTCTCAAGATAGATTCTACTGAACAAAGATCTTGGAATTCTGAAGACTGAGGTTCTGAAGATTAGACAAAGAAAGACTCTTATACAACACACTTCATCAAGCCAATATTTGAAGTCTTTGATGATGCTAGAAGACTAAAGATAAGAATGGTGTTTAAGCTGAATATAATAGTACTAAAACTCTATTACCTCAACCTCAAGAAGGTGGTGCAGGAGCAGCTTTTTGTACAATGATGTTGACCATTCCTTCACTTGAACGTTGGGATATTACTGTTGGAATATGTTTCCAAGAATACCCTTCAACAAATCTATTCTTTCGAGCTCTATAAATTGAAGATCAAGAAGCTTGAAGAATAGCTGATTTTCAGGAAATAGATAGCAGGTTGCTGATGATTGTATGCTACTACAAAGCCAAAGTGCTGAAGAAAATGCTACAAGCTGAAGCCTAAATGAAGAATGCTCAATGAAGATGCAGCTGAAGCAAAATTGGAGTGCGTACAATAATGCAATATGTTGAAGCCATGTGAAACTAGTCAAGTGAAACATCAATAAGTGAAGCATAGTAACTTAGTTGATCTTGTTGGTTAAACTAAAAGAAGTGTTATTCACTCAAGAAGGAGAAATCAAAAGAAGCCAAAGAACATGATAAGAAGCCTTAATGCTCATCAAGAAAGCTTCTAAGTAATATAAAACTAGTGTTTTATAATCTCTCAGAGATTCATTCTTTAGATAGTTTTCTATATTAGAAATCAAGGAGTTGTTGCTTATATCTTTCTTAGAAACATTTAGGTGCTCATGTACTTCATCTGTGTAACCAGCTTATAAGAAACATATTAGTGCACAAGAAAATCCTTGAAAAAGGTATTGTTCCTTAAGCGGTCGTGTGATGACTGAGGCTAGCGGGATTATACCTAAGTGAATCGCACACTCAAAGATACAAAAGAGTCGCCACCAAACTTTATTTAGTCCCAAAGGATAGGGAAAATATCGATAAAACCCAAAGGGAAGAGAAACAGGTAAGGGGGTCGGTTATGCGAAAGGAAGGTACTAGCACCTTATGCATCCGTCATACTCGACGGGAACCATTTCGCTTGCTTATAGGCTTGGATGAGTTATCTATCTAAAGGCTTCTAGCTAAAAAGAAAGAAGAGAGAAGAGAAAAGCGAAAGAAAGTACCCGTGGAGGATTGGGGCCCTCGTGCCTACGTATCCTCATAGTGCAATGAGGAATTCAGAGCTCCATAGTTCATAGAGCCAGGAAAGAAAAGAAGAAGATCTGGGCGGACCAGAGAGAAAGAAGATGGAGGAAGGTGGCTCACCAAGATTTCACAATCTTGTGCCTACGTACCCTCATAGTGCAATTAGAAAATCAGAGCCTACGTAGTTCGGGGAACTAGGGCAGAGAAAGAAAAGGAAATTGAGACAGTGACAAAATACGAAAGGAAGAAAGAAAAACCCAACTGGAGATGCCAAAGAAATGGTGTCAAAACCAAGAAAGAAAGACAAAAGACAACTCTACTAAGGAATGCAGAAGACAAGTGATAACTCTATTGGGGATAAAACAAAAGAAAAGGTGTCGAAACTAGGAGAATTAAAGATAAGAATTAAAGTAAAGGTAAGATCCACAGGGAACTCAGTGTGTTAACTGGAAGGCAATGATTAACCGAAGAAAGATAAGAGCACAACTCTGTGGGGAAAGTAAAAAGTTTGTATCAACAGATAGACTGTGATGAACTAGAAGAAAGAGAATATTGAACAAAGGAAGGTGTTAAACTCTATGAAGAACTCGACATGTTAACTGATAAATAATGGTTAACCGAAAGGAGAAAGAGGTTGGCTTTAACCAAAGGATGGTGATCAACCAAAAGGACGTGTGTGGAACCAAGCAGAGGTTGTAACCTAAAGGACGCGCATAAAACCAAGCGAATGTTGTGACCTAAAGGATGACACACTTTCTAAACAAGCAGTACTTGACCGAAGGAAAGGGTATTTGAACCAAAAAAAGGTTTCTAACCCAAAGGTGCGAGTGTTTGAACCAAAGAAAGGTTGCTAACTGTAGGGGATTCAGTGGTTAACAGACGAACTGTGATTAACCGAAAAGAATGAATGATTAACCAAGAGAAGGTGATTAACTCAAGAGATATTGGTCTTAACAGACGGACTGTAATTAACCAAAGGACGAGTGATTAATCGGAAGAAGGTGATTAACCCACAGAAGACTCAGTATGTTAACAGGCAGACTGTGGTTAACTAAGAAAAATAATAACTTGGTGTTTTAACTGACAGGCAGCGATTAACTAAAGAAACAAGGAGAGAGAGCGAAGAAAAGGTTGTGAACTTTGCTAGGAACTCGGTATTTAACAGGCAGACTGTGTTTAACTGAAGAAAAGACTTGACTTCGCCAGGAAGAAGAGAATTTAGCTTTAACCAAAGTAAGGTAGACTAACTAAAGAAAGGGCTGATTACAAATCTCCTGAGGAATCACCAAATAGTGATTGGCCAAACAAACAAAAAAAGGTGTTGAATCAAAAGGAGGAAGTTAATCCAAGAGACAGGAGATTAGGGTATCGGTGATCAAGGATCGACTTGACTAGGAAGGAGAAGACGCTACAATAAGAAGACAGAGATGACTACTTGATGCACAAGGTCATTCGTCCCCTACCCAAAATAATCAGAATGAGTGTAGGAATTGCCCACTCTCATTCCCTCTCTAACACCAATGTGTAGTACGACAAACAAAACCGACAGTGTAACGGCATAAACTTGTACAGAGCTCCAACGTGTTGCAAATCTTCGACTCCGTAGGGGAAATAGAGGACAAAGCTCCAAAATATCGAAAAGAGGTGAAAGAGGGAAGATTAACTAATTGAAATATGGTTTCGATCAAGTAATCAAAAGGTAATGATGTGCTAACAATTTTCCAAAAGAGATGAAAAATCATTAAAGTAAAATGGTGAATTATTGATTATACAAGATTAAGCTCATTCCTTGAAGAACAAACTTAATTCAAACATGAATGGAAGTGAAAAATAGTACTAAATGTCATTTAGTATGCATCACAAATCATGTAGCATATGATCAAAGAATGCAAGAATTAACATAATACTACAATACCAAAAATGTGAACAAATATGTAATTGATACAATTGAACATCAGAAAGCTTACAAGCATGCTTCAAACATAAGTTAAATAACTCATAAAACATCCATCAAGATCAATCATATCAATCTGTGGAAGTTAAATGAGGAAAGAATATAAAACAAGCTTGAAAATAGGCAAAAATGACATTCTATTACAGTGGTAATCGATTACCACATGCAGGTAATTGATTACCTGCTTAAAAATTGCAAAACCACATGAAAAATAAACAGGGTAATTGATTAGCCATATATAGGTAACCAATTACCACTGTAACCGCGACAAAAAATAGCCTTTCAAAAAGCACTTTCAGCAACCAAAATACTTATCCAATCATCCACATGTTATGGTAAACATTTGAGCATGAAAATCAAGTTCAAAATCATCAATTAGGCATCAATTAACTCATCAAGAACAAGAATCAAACAATTGCACAATCACTTTATACACAAGAAAAATTACCGAATCTACATCGCAAACAATACGAAAGTGGTCAAAAACAGTAAATTGAGTGAAAAATTCCAACCTACAAGGCGGAGGATTGCCTTGGTGATTGTTGTTATTGATATATGATGAGAAAGATCAAAGAAAACCCGAGAAATCTGAATTTGCAACCGAACTGTAGCGAAACCAAGTAAAATGCGACGAAATCTTCAAACACGAATTTGCATTGAAGAAACTCGAGATAATCACTTAATTTGAAGCAAAAGCCAATAAAATTCCAGAAAACCAAGTAAAATTGCAAGATGATGATGGTTAAGCTCAAGACAATAGCACTTCCAATGTAGAAGTTGCTACTCTTTAATGGTGAAATTGAGCTCTAGTATGGTTTTGGGAAGAAGATGAAGATGAATGTGAAGAAGTTACAGAAAATTTAAAGAGAATTGAGAGAAATGAGAGGATGACGAATGAAAATTGAGAGAAAATTGTGAAAAAAGGTTGAAGGTCCTTGTGAAATAGTGAAGATTTGTTTATATAAAGTGGAGATTTGGAGTTGCTAGGTTTGGAATGTGCTTTGGAGTTTGCTTTGGAGATAGTCTTGGAGTTAGTTTCACTTGACTCACTGAGTCGGAAGTTAACTCACTTAGTTAGGTAGTTGACTTGGTAGCAATCCCAATGCAAGTTCAAATCAAAGGGATCTCATGCTTGCAAATGAAGTTACATGGTGGTCTTGATTCAAATTGATGTATTGGATTAAATAATTTAGAATGTTTTGAAAGGTCTTGAACTGTCTAGATATGTCTAAAATGTTCTACACAATGCTAGAACCAAGTAGACACCAAAATAGTAGAGGGAAAGTTGTTGTCATGAAAAATGCAGCAAAATCTGCTTTTTTGCACAGGGTAATCATGATAGATTTTACATTTGATCGAATAGATACAAATTATTGCATATTGTTATATTAAAGAATAATCAAGAACAATAAGTATGGTGTACCTTTTAGTATTGGAGAGATTGTCGTCAAAGATAGTGAGTATGAGAGAATTACTACCCTCATTGTCGTTTAGGATTTTTAGAGTATCTTAATAGTCTAATGGGGAGACACTTAAATAACTAAACGACTGGGGGTAGAGACCTCTCATTGGCCTTAACTGAATGATCCAATTCATCACGGTCAATTCAGGCACAAAACTCAATCAAACAATTCATCTTTTTAGTGTTTAATAACAATAGACCATAGTATAATTAATTGATAATTAATTATGTCAATCCATATTTGATTAATTAAATAATTAATTAACAATCTCCCACTTGGATAACAATAGTTAATTATTAAAAAGTATTGATTTTATTATTAGAATATCAACAATGGTCAAAACACTAATCAATCAAAAATAAGTAAATTTCAACGCTGCAGAAATTGTATCCGATAGGAAAGACAAATCATACATGTTAAAACTTACAACTTTATATAAATAATGATAAATTTATAATAACATATCTAAGCTAAGAGTAATATGTTATAAATAATGGCCCAAACATATGAAAATGCTATTGATAAACTCACACTAACCCAAAATATCATAAGACTTACTCATGTGTATAAGTCTTTGGTTAATGATTATACTAACAAGTTTTCAAATTAAAGGTCATAGAATATCCACATAGGTCTAAGAATAGTAATTACCTATAGGGATACCCTATTGCGAGAGTAATTACATTTAATCATAAGTACCTTCATAATACAATATCATACTCGATAGGAGTATTGATATTTACTTGTACTTTCATATTATGACTTAACAAATGTGGACTATTGAAGATAGAATAACACAATATTATTGCATGCTAAAAAAATTATTGTGTCTTTTCAATATCGACCTAAACATCAAGTTATGATGTTTCCTGAGATTAAGAGAATAAGTATAATAGAATAAGACTTTTTGAGTTATTATAAATTTTGAAGTCTTCTTAGAATATGTCATATTTTATAATACGCGCAAGAATATATGTCAATAAGAGAATAATAATCTAAAATTCTTAGATTATATAATTAAGTGCACATGCACTCCCACTGATCCAATAGAGTAAAGATTTATCAAAGTCCACTCGTATTAAATACTTTGATTATACAATAAGATACTAATTTTATCAACCACATATATTGTATGTAAATAGAATATATCATTGTTTACATAATTTCACATGAAAGAGTATGATGGTTATATAAAAGGTTTGCATTCATTTGAGTGAGATCAAATCTCTATAATTTTAAACAGAATATAGGATTATATACAACATCTTAATAACTCACTCAAAACTCAAATGCTACAATGATAACTACACACACTTAAGAATTATATTATGTTATACGCAGCGGAAAAATATAAAACTTAAATTTAACTATTATTGAGGATATAACATCAATAGTCATAAACTTTATTACTAACATAAGATTATAATATTCTAAATATAAGTCTTCATAAAGTAACATTATATTAAATTAATAATATTTGTTTCTCATTTTTAATATAATTGACATATTAAATTCTCTCACTTGATAGACAATAATAGTTGAACTAAAATTAAGAGTTTTGAAAAAATAATTTAAAACTATTTTCTCTAACAAACAGATGATGATGTCAAATAAGGTCACACCGATAAAGTATATCCATCACTTACATAATTTAGAGAGAATTAAAATTCATTATAATAAAAAAATATTAAAAATAAATTATTGAATTTCATAAAATATTACATGTCTTTAAAAAAATTATTTATTTATTATTATCTTAAGGAATAATATCAACAATATTAAATAAGAAATATCTAACATACAAATATCATGTGACAAAAAATTATAATACTCATAATGTACTCGAATAGTAATTTACATAATCATAAATCATAAGTACATTAAACAAAATAAATTATATTAATAATAATATACCTATAGGGTATAACTATTATCAATATAATATTTATTCTAATTACAACAAATTTAATTATTTTATTAACCAAAATTTGTACAATTATATCCACGATAGGTGAGTTACAATCATACAAATTAAGAATAATTATATTTTATTTAAAATAGAGAAATTTATATAATTGTATCAATGATAGGTGAAATTACAATCATACAAATTAATAGTAACTATTTAATTTTTCTAGAAAAAAACTCTCAAAATAATTAGATTTCTAATATGCTCATAAAACTATATTTTTATTTATTTATTTGAGTATATAACAAAAAAAATTAATTTATGACAATAAATAAGGAGTTTTTTAATTTAAAATATTCTAGAAAATTAGTAATTTTATAAAAACGCATTTTTTTTAATTTAAAAAATAGTAGATAATATTATAAACAAATGTCTACTTACATGCAATTATATAATTAATCACAGATATTGAAAATAAACTAGGACTAACCTCGAAAAATATGACATTCTTCCTTTTAAGTAGAGTCATTGATCTTTATTGAATTTCAGAATATTATAATATCATCTCAAAATCTATTATAAATAAAGAGTAAATCGTTATATAAAAAATATAAGACTCTAAACTTCATTCGACAATATAAAATTAAAATCATTGAATTTACACAAATAAAATAGACACGGTTATAAAAAAATTGCACAAGTACAAAATAGTCACAAAGTAATACAAATGCTTTATCATCATGATTTCTTTTTCAAAAAGAAATTATTCCATATGTATTAGTCATACATGATTTTTTTTTTTATGTTAGTTAGTGTATCTAATAAGTCTATGACTAGTCGTGTCACTATTTCCAAGTTTTGGGGAAGTTATTGTGGGCGAAAATATTGGATAAGGCGAGAATAATATGCTAAAATCTAGTTGTAGGCACCGGTAATATTAAAATCTGAGAGTTAACCTTTTAAAGGAAGGAATGAGTCATACAAATATTCAATAAGACTCCAAACTAAAAAGCATCATGTAATTACGTGTATGACTTATTCAAATAATATTTATGGCGTGGTCTATTGATTTATATTTTTGTGGGTGAGAATGTGTCGTGTTGAGAATCGTGATGTCAAGCTATTAATTAACTTGAATCTTAATTCATTAAATACACAATTGGACTTTAATTTATCCAAAGAAAAGTTATAAAGAAAGAAAAAACTTTTGCACGATGTAATAGTAACGCCAAGAGATTTAAGGTTCGGGGGTTGATTATGCCTAGGGTATGTATTTCACATCCTAAACATCTGTAGTACTCTACAAGAACCTTTTGTTAGTATTTGTCTTATGCTAAATTTGTTTGCTAAGGGAAATGTGCTAAGGTAAAGATCTAAAGTATATACAAAGTATGATCGCCAAGACATTGCATCTCGTGCCTACGTATTCTGACGGAAATGGAATCAGAGCAACCGTAGTTCCCCTAACTAGGGGTGAGGAACTCTTGACTATGGTCAAGATTCCAAAGGGAAAAGAGTAAATGTCTGCGGTGAGACACCTACATAGAGTGAGGCAACTCAAAACTAAGTTAAGTTAGCAAGGAAGGGAATGTCTACGGCAGGACGACTAAATAGAGCACGACGACTCCAAGCCTAAGTTGCAAATGTTGACAGGAAGTTAGTTGTTAGTGAGCTCGCCAAGACATTGCATCTTGTGCCTACGTATTCCCATCGATAAATGAGAAATCAGAGCGTTCATAGTTCTTGTAACTACAAGTTGCCAGGTTCTAAGAACCAAGAACAACTAACACAGGTAAAGATCAGATGAGGGACATGCATAATGACGATAAGTCAACATATAATCCCTTCCTTTGGATTAAGTCACAGGGAATAGAAAACAACAAATACATGGAAGAAAATCATATAAATGGTATCAAACAATACACAGACGTAATACTACAGAATACACATGGAAAAACATCAAGGTAATCAGGCAGTAAAAAGTCAATAGAAATACACGGAAAAGTATCATGTAATCAGACACTGAAAAGTCTACACAAATACATGGAAAAGCATCATGTAATCAACAGGCAAAGATATACACAAAATACACATGGAGAAACATCATGGTAATCAGACAATGAAAAGTCTACCGAAATACACGAAAAAACATCATGTAATCAGCAAACCAAGATACGCGACAAAGTAACATGTAAAATAAATAGAAAGTACAGTCACGACAAAACATCGTGAAACAGATTAATCACGGGAGAGCAACATTAAGAATTAATCAGATAGAACAGACAAAGATACGCGGTAAAGCATCACGAGTAAAATTTACTAACGAAGAAAACATACACGGAATAGCATCGTGTAAAATAAACAGAAAGTGCACGACAAAACATCGTGGAAAACAATCCAATTAATCATGGAAAAGCGTCAACAGTTAATCAGATATAACAAAACTAAAAAACATGAGAGCAAATAAGTTGCAAAATTGAAACAGGTAACTAAGGAATTATTAATTAATTTAAATATAAATATTTAATAAGAATAATTAATAGTTTAATTAATCAATATTAAATAAAGATATTTAAATTAATTAATAATTAAATAACATTTTCACAATTTTTTAATATAATTTAAATTAACTAAAAAAATAGAAATAAGAAGAATTATAAAAATAAATGATTAAAAATATTTTTTCTTTTGACTTTTAATATTAAATATACTAAAATGAAAGCAATTAAAAATGAATAATTAAACCTTAGAATTGGTCTTTTAAATATTGTACAAACTAAAACTACAAATAGTTTAAACAAATAACTAAATATAAATTTAATCTCCTATTATTTTTTAAAAGAAAACTAATGGTTTTAATAAATTTCAAAATATGCTACAGATTTAGCACCTTCTTTTTTAAAAAAAAAATATTATTACTATAAAAATATCATATTTCTAATAACAACGATAACAACACTACTGTAAAATACTAGTCCACTAACAATAATAATAGTAAATAAAAAAAAAGTCAACACAAATAAAGTATAGAATAAAGTAAGATGTAAACAAAATTTGGTTTGGAAGTAAAACCGACAACAATAGAGAACCAAAATGCCACCTAATTTGAAACAAAAAAAAAATAACAACATCAACTAAAATGAAACTCAGAGAATGAAGCAAAAACTCGGCCACACATTCGTCTCTCTCTCTCTCTCCAACGATACAATCTTACAGTCTTCCTCTCTCACACAAAATCTCCTTTCTCAAAGAAACAACATCTAAGTTTTAAATCCAAACAAAAGCACAGTCTCAAAGCATATACATTTAAAATAAGAATAAATCCTTCACATAAGAAAACTCATAGATTTGAAGAAAAAACGAAAGAAAATTATCGAAACGACGGAAACTTGGGTGTTATTGATAGTTTTCGCCGGAGAAGAGGAAAACAAGCAGAGTTGTTGCATGCGTGATCTGCTAAGTTTAATGGTGGTGGTGTCGAAGTCGACACGGTGGGTTGCGGTACAGATTTGTAGTAGAGGGATGGAGGTCTGAAATATTGTTCTTCTAAGGTGGTGGTCGTGGCTTTTTACGATGAGTTTTAGTGGTGGTTTTGCTTTTAATGGAGGTTATAAGGTTGTGTTTTTTTTCTTTTGAATTTGTGTGATGGAAAAGGTAAAAGAGAATGAGGAAGGTCAAGTTTTTCTTGGATGTTGTGGTGGTTATCAAGATGAGTGAAATGGTAACCTGCTCCTTTTTCAAGATCATCAAGGTGAAGTGGTGATGGTGGCATTAAAAAGGGAGGGGGTCAGGCGCTGTTAGCAGGTGGGAGCTTGAAGGTGAGAAAATACTTAGAAGGGGGGGGTTGAATAAGTATGACAGAAAATAATCAAAGATAAAAACACAAGTATTTTTATCCTGGTTCGTTGAACTCAACTACTCCAGTCCACCCTTTTCAAGAGTGATTTGCCTTTCTCAACAAGGACTTAATCCACTATTCAAATCAACTGATTACAAATAGCAACACCTAAGAACAACTGTTCTTAGTCTTCTCAAGAGATACTGATCTACCTAGATCCTCTTAAGGAAAACTTCCTTTACAAATTAATGTAATACAATGTAAGAGTAAGAAATGCTTCTATGAAAGCTATAAACACAACTGTGTTATTTCTCTAAGTTTAGAACAATGTATGAACAGCAAAGAATATGAGAGCTTTTAGCGTGAGAGAGTTCTTGCAATAAGTTCGTCAATTTCGTCACTTGAAGAATGAGCTATGATATCCTTTATATAGCCACTTGAATATTGGAGAGAATATTTTACCGTTAGAGAAGATATTTCCAATATCAAATAGTACTGTCCTATGTACTATTGCAGCAGAGAGACGGCGCACAAAATGTGGGTGTAGCAATTGTCTGCTGAGCTGTGAATATACCATATATGGAATGTACCAGAGGAATAATATTCTTGCAGAGAATTTTGTCTATCCCAATTAAGGAAAGATTTGCTGGCATATTCCAACGGATATATTAAAATAATCTTCTTCAAATAATTCTTCAGATGGTTCAGATCAACAATCAATATCAGAGTCTTCAGTCTTCAGATTCTTCTGGAAACTTCAGAGCCTAAGATGTTCTTCAGATGTTGATGAATCAGAGTCTGGTGCAGCTGTGTGCTTGAAGCGTAACATGCTCTTAGATCAGATTCTTCACTCAGATCAGAGTCTTCTCTCATTCAGAGTCTCTTCACTCAGAGTCTTCTTTCATTCAGATTCTTGATAATGCATGCAGCGTGTTGTATCTTCAGAATCTTGATGACTAAGTTCTTATACTTCAGATTCTTCTAATCTTCAGATGCTCTTGAGCCATTCAGAATTTATTGTTCACATCAAATTTGCTCTTTAAGATTAAAATCTTTTGTGCCTGTAGAAAACAGTTTAGAACAAATTTAGAGAGTATAATTCTTGTATACAAATTATCATTAATGTTATCATCAAAACATAGAGATATTACTAAGACACAATCTGTGCTCTTACAATCTCCCCCTTTTTGATGATGACAAAACATGAGAAATTTGTTCAATAAAAACTAAAATTACTCCCCCTGAGATTAGCAATCTCCCCCTGAAATGAATACTCTAATGGAATTAGATACTTCCCTTTCTGGTTGAGTACATTTCAGATTCAGAGCCTGATTACATTTCAGATTCAGAGCCTGATTGAGTTTCAGATTCAGAGCCTGATTGAAGCCTGGTTAACATCCTGATTGAAGCCTGGTTGACATATGTTTGACTTCTAGAGTCAAAGCTTGATGCCATATTAAAGCTTGATTCCAGATGAACAACTTCAGAACACTTGGTTGTTTATCTTGCCATTTCCTGTCTTGAGTTATCTTTTAGATCATAGTACTCAAGGTTAGATATCAGAGTCTGGTCTACTCAGATTTAGCTATTTTTGATCAGGTTCTGAAAAGATAGATCTCAGGAAAAACTTCAATGAAATTTGTCAGAGTCTGGTTAGATAAATTTATCAGAGTCTGGTTAGATTCAAAGAATGTTAGTAACATGTCTGACTTAGTTCAGATAATTGCTTATAGATTTGAACAATCAGATTCTATTTTGTTTCTCCCCCTTTTTGTCATAATCAAAAAGAATTTTAAAAGACAGTAAAGATGCAGAAGAAACACATATCCAGATAAGCAAAAAGATCATTGTCATTAAGATAACATCCAGATTCAGATAGAAGCAAACAAAACATATCAGAAGAAAATCAAAACAAAGCAAAACATGAACAACTTGTGCAAAACATCAAGTAGGTTTAGCAGATGAGGCTTGTTGAGAAGCAATGAGTTGCAGCAGTGCTGTAATCCTTTCTGAATTTTCATCTTGCTTAGCCATCCAAGTTTTCATTTCTTCATTTGTTTTCTTTTGATCAACCATAAAATCCTTTAGTTCTTTGACATCCTTCTGAAGATCTGTAGATTCTGAAATAGCAGATTCTGAAACAATAGATTCTGAAACATTCTTAGTAACATCAGGTGCAGGAATTTCTGGAGGTGGAGGAGCTTCTAGAAGAAGAATAGGAGGAGGGTTTCTCTTAATCCGTTTTTGATAAGCAGCAAGCCTTACTTTTGACAATCTAAGACATTGAGTCCTGATTTTCAAAGCCTCCCTATTCAGTCTGTAAAGATATTTCTTCCAAACAGCGTTAGCAGCCTCTTTGTCCATAGTAGTCATGCAAACATCCATAATGTCAGCAAAGTCTGAGACATTATCCTTATCAAAATCTCTTAACAGAGTATAAACACTGGATCCCAATTCTGCTTCATCAGGAATTCTGGGTTGGGTTGGTTGTGTTTGTGGTGTTTGTTTAGAAGGTTAAGGTTGTGAAGATGGATGTTCAGATGTTTGTGGCTCAGATGTTTGAGGATTGATTTGTGGTTCAGATGTTGGTTGTGGAGTGTTTTGGATTTCAAGAGGTTGTGGAGTGAGAGTTTGAGTTGGGGAATTTTGTGGAGAAGGTGGATGTTCAGAAGTTGGAGATTTAAACAGTTGTTTCCAAACACTCTCAGAACGAGGTTGTTTGAGATCATTCAAGCATTCATTAATGTAACCAGATGATTCATCATCAGATGATGTATCAGAGTGATTAGATTTTTCAGAAGTTGAAGATGAAATGATAGAACGGTTTAAAGGTGTGACATCTAATATTTCATTAGGATCAATGAGATGTTCAGGTTGGTCAGAGTGTTCAGGGTGAACATCCTCTGGAATGGTAGATTCTGGGATAGTGTTTTGAGGTTGTGGTGTTGTTTGTTGAGTTTGTTGAGGAATGTTTGTTGGTTGTGGTGTATGAGTCTCAGATGGTCTAGATCTTTTAAATATAAGGGGTGAATCAGATGGTGTGGGGGTAGCAGAATGATGAACAGGATTAGAATCAGTGTTAAATACCTGTTTCAGAGTATCTCTTATTTCTTCAAAAGTTGCTGCAGGAGGATTTTGTTGAACCTTCTTCAGCTTCTTTCTTTTCTTCTTCTTTTCAGCATCTGAATGCTTCCTTTTCTTCTGATGACCTTCACTATCAGCTTTTCTCTTACGTCTTCTTTCCCTTGTCAAATCAGGAAGAACTTGGCCTTCCTTCTGCACAAGATTTGCAGGAATCTCAACACCATCTCTTATGCAGCGAGCAACATACTCAGCAATCAGTTCTCTAGGTTCATCTGAGGTGAATAAAGGAAAATCCTCAACAGGAATCCTTCTTCCCCTAACTTCTTCAGAGTTAGTTTTCCTTGGTTTCTCAGATAAATCTTCAACCAGTTTCATCCTTCTCAGAGTTAAACCATTTATTTCAGAGCCAATGATAAAATTCAGATCTTCTGTCAACCCAGCCTCTTGCAGATGCGCCACAAGTTGGTTTTCTATCAGAATATCTGAAATCAGCCTTCCCATAGGGATCCATGTTCTGACTTTTCCAGATTTATCTCTAGCTGTTTCCCTTGTTTCCTTGACGTGAGATACCAGATGATTAAACAACAGATATGGAAGATCAATCTGAATGTTTTGGTGTAAACAATACATGAAGTAAAGTTGTTCAGCATTAACATAATCAGATGAGTTTGAAGAGGGTCTGTGAAAAATGGTGTTCATGAAAATCTTAGCCCATATCTTGTAAGTGGGTTTCAAGAACTTAACCTTCTTACAAGGTTCACCAGTGGTACAGATTTCTTGACAAACATCTTTCAGATCTTCACGCGCAGAAGACAGAGAGGTTACTCCATTAGTTGCCTTAAAACCTATGAGTTTCCTGATCAGATTTTCAGTGATAACAATCTTTTTCCCCAGCACAGAGGAGTGAATGAACTTTGGAGTAGCAAATGCATGGATCCAAAACTCCTTCACTAACTTTGGATACACAGGACCCATAAGCCTGTCAAAGTAACCGTCCCAGCCTTGTGCTTTGATTGAAGAAATCAGATCAAACCCATTTTCAGCAAGATCTTCTAAATCCACGAAACTTTCACACAGTACTTCAAGTGAATCAACAGGAGTTAGGAGAGTGCGTACTGGTTCTATGACAGTGGTAGCATCTTTGGTAGTAACTGCTTTTGAAGTGGATGCCATTGTTGATGATGATGAAGAAGATGAAGATTTCTGAGTTCTTTTAGGGTTTGCAAAGAGAGAGAACAACAAACAAAAACGCATATGTGTTGAGAATGTGAAAAGTGTGAATGTGTTAAGAGAGTGGTTTATATAGACAAATAAAACACGCATGGGAAACACAACAGACACACATAGGACACATACGCACGTTTGCATTAAATGAAAAGTAATCATTTTTAATTATGATATGACATTTGGGGGGAAAATCAAGACAGATTGAGATTTTCAAAGCAATACCTTAAACGTCATAATCAGTAGGTGTACTCCATCTTTTCAGATTCTGAGTGACACGTGTTTGCTTGCATGTGATTCTGAAACTCTTAAGAAATGAAACGTTTTCAACTTTCAGATCCTCTGAGATGGTCAGTATAGAGTTTCACACAAAAAATAATTCACCGATAAAATAAACAAGCAAGACAGATGAAATACTTCAGAGTGTTAAACACTTAGCATCTGAGAAGTTGACTCTGAGAAATATTACTCTGGACAAAAATCCATACAAATATTTTTCAGAATAAACTTAAACCTATCTTCAGCAAGGGGTTTTGTGAAAATATCTGCCCATTGATGATCTGTATCAACAAAGGCTAAATTTATTACACCCTTCTGAACATAGTCTCTGATGAAATGATGTTTAATCTCTATATGTTTGGCCTTAGAGTGTAAAATTGGATTTTTGGATAAACATATAGCTGAAGTATTGTCACAGAAGATAGAAAGATTACTCTCATAGATTTGATAATCTTCTAGTTGACTCTTCATCCAGAGCATCTGAGTGGAACATCCAGCAGCAGCAATGTATTCTGCCTCTGTGGTTGATAGTGCAATTGTTGGTTGCTTCTTGCTGTACCATGAGATCAGATGACTTCCAAGAAACTGACAGCTTCCAGAAGTACTTTTGCGCTCAACTCTATCTCCAGCATAGTCAGCATCACAGAATCCAACTAGTGAATATTTGTCAGATCTTCTGTAACACAAACCAACATTAGCAGTACCTTTCAGATACCTTAGAATCCTCTTAACAGCAGTTAAGTGTGATTCTCTAGGATCTGATTGGAATCTAGCACATAAACAAACACTAAACAGAATGTCTGGTCTAGAAGCAGTCAAATAAAGAAGAGATCCTATCATACCTCTGTAGAGTTTCTGATCTACCTTCTTACTTACCTCTTCCTTACCTAGAGTGCTTGTAGGATGCATTGGAGTCTTTGCCATTTTGCTATCCAGCATGTTAAACTTCTTCAGAAGCTCTTTAACATACTTGGTCTGATGTATGTAGGTGCATTCTGGAGTCTGATTTACTTGGATTCCCAGAAAGAATTTCAGTTCTCCCATCATGCTCATCTCAAATTCTTCCTGCATACATTTAGCAAACTCCTTTCCAAGCATAATATTTGTTGATCCAAAAATAATATCATCTACATAAATTTGACAAATCAACAAATCTTTCTTAATGGTTTTACAAAATAGTGTGGTATCCACTTTTCCTCTGATGAAATTTTTCTTCAGAAGAAAATTACTCAACCTCTCATACCAAGCTCTGGGAGCTTGTTTTAGTCCATAAAGAGATTTTTTCAGTTTGTAAACATGATCTGGAAAATTTTCATTTTCAAAACCAGGAGGTTGGTGGACATACACTTCCTCTTCTATAATTCCATTAAGAAAAGCACTTTTAACATCCATCTGATAAAGAGTGATGTTATGTTGTGCAGCAAATGAAATAAGCAAGCGTATAGACTCTAACCTTGCAACAGGAGCATATGTTTCTGTGTAGTCTATGCCTTCTTGTTGACTGTAGCCTTGAGCAACCAGTCTTGCTTTGTTCCTTTCAACTTCTCCTTTCTCATTTAGTTTATTTCTGAAAACCCATTTTGTTCCAATTACATTGAAACCTTTAGGTCTTGGAACCAGATCCCAGACTTCATTCCTTGTGAATTGATTCAGCTCCTCTTGCATAGCTAAAATCCATTCATTATCTTCCAGAGCCTCATCAACAGATGTTGGTTCTATAATTGACACTAAGCCACAGAAGGAAGATTCAGAAGTTCTGAGAAATGCTCTTGTCCTTATTGGATCATCTTTCTTTCCAATTATCACATCCTCTGGATGAGAAGCTTTCATTCTGGAAGAAGATCCTCTGACTGTTGGTCTTTCAGAAATATGCAGATTGTCAAGTTGGGAAGTTAGAGGCGTAGCATCTGGATTTGCTTCAGAGTCTTTGTCTTCAGTCTTGTCTGCCTCTGAGCCTTCAGAGTCTGTGAGAATAACTTCTCTATCTGCAGAACTTTCAACTTGCTTTGGCTTTTCAGAGCCAAGCTTATCATCAAATCTAACATGAATAGATTCTTCCACAATCTGTGTTTCAGTATTGAATACTCTGTAGCCTTTAGAGCGTTCAGAATAACCAAGCATGAAACACTTCTGTGCTTTGGAATCAAACTTGTTCAGATGATCTTTAGTGTTAAGCATATAACAAATACATCCAAATGGATGAAAATAAGCAATGTTGGGCTTTCTGTTTCTCCACAATTCATAGGGAGTCTTTTCCAGAAGAGGTCTTACAGACACTCTGTTCTGAATATAACATGCTGTATTTATTGCTTCTGCCCAAAAGTATTTTGCCAGATTTGTCTCGTTGATCATGGTTCTGGCCATTTCTTGCAGTGTTCTATTTTTCCTCTCTACAACTCCATTTTGTTGTGGAGTTCTAGGACAGGAGAAATCATGTGCAATTCCTTTTTCAGAAAAATATTTTTCAAAATATTTGTTTTCAAATTCACCACCATGATCACTTCTGACTTTAATAATTTTGCATTCTTTTTCAGTCTGGACTTGATTGCAGAAGTCAATGAACACAGAATGAGACTCATCCTTGTGTTTTAGAAACTTTACCCATGTCCATCTGCTGTAGTCATCTACAATGACTAACCCATACTTCTTGCCTCTGATGGATGCAGTTTTCACTGGTCCAAACAGATCAATATGAAGTAATTCCAATGGTCTAGAAGTGGAAACAACATTTTTTGGTTTAAAATGAGATTTTGAAAATTTACCCTTTTGACATGCGCCACACAGAGCATCTGAATTGAACTTCAGATTAGGGAGTCCTCTGACCAGATTGAGTTTATTAATCTGAGATATACGTCTCATATTAATATGTCCCAATCTTCTATGCCAGACCCATTGCTCATCATTCACAGATAAAAGGCATTTTACATTTTGAACTTTAAGTTCTGAAAGGTTAATTTTGTAAATGTTGTTTTTCCTCTTTCCACTGAACAGGATTGAACCATTCTTTTGACATACAGCTTTGCAACATTTTTGATTAAAGATGATATCATAACCATTGTCACTTAATTGACTTATGGACAATAGATTATGTTTCAATCCTTCAACTAACAGAACATTAGAAATAGAGGGTAGGTTACCATTACCTATTGTACCAGAGCCAATGATCTTGCCCTTCTGGTTCCCTCCAAATTTCACGTCCCCTCCAGATCTAAGTTCCAGGCTTTGGAACATAGACCTTTCGCCCGTCATATGTCGTGAGCATCCAGAGTCCAGGTACCATGATTGGTGTCTGGATTTTGCTGCTAAGAACATCTCTTCAGAGTCAGAGTCTGATTCTGACTCAGATTCAGATGATGACGTTCCTTCATCTTGATCATTTGTGTTGGCCATCAGCGCAACATTTGCACATTCTTCCTCAGATTCAGAAGATGATTCAGATTCATCTGAGTCATCCCATGTAGCCATCAGAACCTTTTTCTTTTTATCAAACTTCCTTTTGGGTTTTTCCTTTTGAAGTTTGGGACATTCACTCTTGTAGTGTCCAGGTTCTTTACATTCAAAGCAAGTGACCTCTTTCTTGCCAGATCTTCTGTGTCCAGAAGATTCTCTCTTTTGATCAGATCTTCTGAAGTTGTTGAACTTCTTCCCTTTGTGCTTCCAGAGTTTGTTGATCCTTCTGGACAGCATTGATAGTTCATCTTCTTCTTCAGAAGAAGATTCCTCAGAGCTTTCTTCATTAACCTGCAAAGCTTTAACAGATTTGTTAGATTTAAAAGCTAAGGATTTACCTTTATCTTTCTTCTGGGGTTCATCTTCCTTCAGCTCAATCTCATGACTTCTCAAAGAACTGATGAGTTCTTCTAATGAGATTTTGTTCAGATCCTTGGCCAGCTTCAATGCAGTCACCATAGGTCTCCATCTGGTAGGAAGACTTCTGATGATCTTCTTGACATGATCAGATGTTGAGTAGCCCTTGTCCAGAACTTTCAACCCAGCTGTTAGAATCTGAAATCTGGAAAACATAGTCTCAATGTTCTCAGATTCTTCCATTTTGAACGCTTCATACTTCTGTATCAGCGCCAGAGCCTTTGTTTCTTTCACCTGAGAATTTCCCTCATGAGTCATTTTGAGAGACTCAAACATATCATGAGCAGTTTCTCTGTTGGTAATCTTCTCATACTCTGTATGCGAGATTGCATTAAGAAGTATGGTTCTGGCTTTGTGATGATTCTTGAATTCTTTCTTCTGCTCCTCAGTCATTGATTTTCTATCAATCTTTTTGCCATCCTTAGTAGGATGTTCATACCCATCAATGACTAAATCCCAGAGATCAGCATCATACCCCAAGAAAAAACTTTCAAGTCTATCTTTCCAATAATCAAATTTTTCTCCATCAAACATTGGAGGTTTGGTGCTGATTCTGTCTCCTTCATATTTGTTGCTTGATGTAGGAATATCACCCATATTAGCAACCAAATAAATAACAGAGTATTTTTCTCACTGGATCTTTATCTGTCACGGTTAAGCGAATGCACACTCAGAACCGGAGCTCTGATGCCAACTGAAGGTGAGAAAATACTTAGAAGGGGGGGTTGAATAAGTATGACAGAAAATAATCAAAGATAAAAACACAAGTATTTTTATCCTGGTTCGTTGAACTCAACTACTCCAGTCCACCCTTTTCAAGAGTGATTTGCCTTTCTCAACAAGGACTTAATCCACTATTCAAATCAACTGATTACAAATAGCAACACCTAAGAACAACTGTTCTTAGTCTTCTCAAGAGATACTGATCTACCTAGATCCTCTTAAGGAAAACTTCCTTTACAAATTAATGTAATACAATGTAAGAGTAAGAAATGCTTCTATGAAAGCTATAAACACAACTGTGTTATTTCTCTAAGTTTAGAACAATGTATGAACAGCAAAGAATATGAGAGCTTTTAGCGTGAGAGAGTTCTTGCAATAAGTTCGTCAATTTCGTCACTTGAAGAATGAGCTATGATATCCTTTATATAGCCACTTGAATATTGGAGAGAATATTTTACCGTTAGAGAAGATATTTCCAATATCAAATAGTACTGTCCTATGTACTATTGCAGCAGAGAGACGGCGCACAAAATGTGGGTGTAGCAATTGTCTGCTGAGCTGTGAATATACCATATATGGAATGTACCAGAGGAATAATATTCTTGCAGAGAATTTTGTCTATCCCAATTAAGGAAAGATTTGCTGGCATATTCCAACGGATATATTAAAATAATCTTCTTCAAATAATTCTTCAGATGGTTCAGATCAACAATCAATATCAGAGTCTTCAGTCTTCAGATTCTTCTGGAAACTTCAGAGCCTAAGATGTTCTTCAGATGTTGATGAATCAGAGTCTGGTGCAGCTGTGTGCTTGAAGCGTAACATGCTCTTAGATCAGATTCTTCACTCAGATCAGAGTCTTCTCTCATTCAGAGTCTCTTCACTCAGAGTCTTCTTTCATTCAGATTCTTGATAATGCATGCAGCGTGTTGTATCTTCAGAATCTTGATGACTAAGTTCTTATACTTCAGATTCTTCTAATCTTCAGATGCTCTTGAGCCATTCAGAATTTATTGTTCACATCAAATTTGCTCTTTAAGATTAAAATCTTTTGTGCCTGTAGAAAACAGTTTAGAACAAATTTAGAGAGTATAATTCTTGTATACAAATTATCATTAATGTTATCATCAAAACATAGAGATATTACTAAGACACAATCTGTGCTCTTACAGAGCTATGGTGGACAAGATAGAGGTGGAGTTTATATGTGGGATATCAATAATAGTAAACGTGAAGAGGCAAAAGGCTAGCGTGGGAAGTTGCAGCTAGTTTGGTGCACAATGTATTATTTTACTAAAAAAATCTGAACAAAATCTACTGCATATATACTTTAAAATTAAATACTAAAAGCAAAACAATAAAATGGATAAAATATTGACTATTAAAAAAATATTTAAAATAAAAACTAATTCATTAAAATGATTATTAACTAAAAATAGAAATAAGAGCGGTTACAAAAATAATTGGACCGACATCGAAGTACTCGAAAAAATAAAATGAATACATCAAAGTGATCAGCAAAAAATATACGATTCGGAAAAATACGGCGTTTTGTCAAATTTTGAAATAAGTTTTACCTGCTAAAACGGCTTAAACTATCAAAAACGTAACTGAAAAGTGGTCGAAAAATTTAAATGAGTACGTCAGGTTAAACTACACGAAACATAGATTAATACCACTGGCGTTTGTAGGCTCGATTTTAAAATTATTTGTCCACTGATTTTGCGCACAGTTGACTTTTAGTTTGACCGACTCGGCTGTAATTCCGACAAGTTTACTCAAGCTAATAAATTGGGTATTATGCAAGATGCAAGACATGATAAACAACACATATGATGCAAAAAGATGTGAGATCTTAGAGTCAAAAATTAGGGTGTGACAGATGCCCCTATTTAAGTTTCTTCGATCCGGAGATGTGAAGATTGAAATCTTCGTCTCGACGAGATATGAGAGACTTAAACACAAACATGCGCAATTTTTGGTCCTAAGATACCACAAAAATACTTATGATATGATATGAATGCTGGAAAAAACTGAGCAAAAATCAGAAGAAAGAAAAAAAAAACAGGTAAATAAGTAACAGAAAACGTGACTGAGGAGAAACAAGATATTATGGATATCCGTCAGGGTGACAAAGAGTATCCAACAATACTTGAAAAGAGAAAAGAAAATCCTGAACAGAGATACAGACATCCGGGAAAGCATCAGATGCTGAAAATAACACAATCTAGAAACAAATCAACAACATCTAGAAAAGCAATAGATGTGGAATGAGACCAGAAATTTGAGAACATAACAGAGACTTCCAAGAAAGCTATTAACTTTACTGTGGAATAACAGGAACATCCAGAAAGCAAAAGCAACTTTACTGGGGAAGGGTAACAATCATCAGATGTTCTGTCAGAAATGCATTGAACAAAACTCTAAAATAAAAAACAGTAACAACCGTCAAAGCCATTCAGAAGAACGTTAAATGAACCTTGGAACATAAACATGCATAAGAGATAAACTAGAAACCACCAGAGATATTTAGAATATCATTAAATAAGCTCCACTGGAGAATCAACAGTCATCATCTATGAATGGAACTGGATGGAAAAGAGTTACAATATTCAGAAGATCATTGAATGATGTGAGGAATATTCTGGGAAGTACATGAGAGACATTCTAGCAAACATCAGAGGCATTCAGAAAAGCATTCAATGAACTCTGGAAAATAACAGACATCAGAGACATTCAGAAGAGCATTGAATGAACTCTCAGACACATAACGATATTCGGAAAAGCATCGAATAAACTCTGGAACACATCCAGAGAAACATTGGATGGAGAGTGAAAACAGACTTGAAAATATCAACAATCGTTAACCACAGTCAGAAGTAAATTGAAGACATCTTGAAGAGTATTAGATGAAGACAAAAATTCTGAAGATACATCTGAAACATTTAGAAAAGCATTAAATGTATGGGAAAAGGTTTTGAAGACATATCTGAAAGAACACCAGATAAGCAACATCATATCTGGAAGAGCATCAGATAAACAAGGTCGTATCTGGAAGAACATCAGATAGCCATAAAGGAGCTCTGGAAAAACATCAGAAGTAAAGTCATATCTAGAAGAACATCAGATAGATACAAACAAGATTCCAGAAAAACATTAGAACAAAAGACACATCTGGGAAAACATCAGATGGTAAAACAAATGAAATTCTGGAAAAGCATCAGAATTACAGACACATCTAGAAAAACATCAGACGGCAAAAGAAACGAAATTCTGGAAAAGCATCAGAATTACAGAGCGTATATATCTGGGAACTCACTGAGGAGTAAAACAAATTCTGGAAGGGTGTTAAAATCACAATGGAAATATCTGGAAAAATATCAGATAGGTTTTGGGAGAACATCAGAACAAAAGACTCAATCTGAAAAAACATCAGAGAGACAAACACATCCAATAAAACCTCAGATAGATTCTGGAAAAGCATTAGAATTGAAGGAAACATCTGGAAGAACATCAGAACAAAAGACTCAATCTGGAAAATCATCAGAGAGAGACAAAAAAAGCCATTTGGAAAAACATCAGATCACACACAAAGAGAGTCCTGGGAATACGTCAGAACACAAAAAAATATTTGGAAAAACTTTAGATAACACAAAGAGAATACGTGTTTGGTAGGTGCCAAGTAAGTTGAACTTTGACCACAAGGTGAGACGTGGATAATGACACGGCCTCCGGAGAGTGAAAATGAGAATGAAACACCCACGCTATGCATATGTATATAAATTATGCAGATTATATGATCAAATGCAAATGCAAATGCAAATGTCGACGACAAGGCTTGACTCTTTTGGTGAGAAGACAGGACTAGAAGACTGATTCCTCAACACGGAGATCACTACCATTCTGCTTGGGGACTAAAAGTGCTACAGCTGAGTACATCTCTTCCATACTGGTAAACTGTATCAAATCGATGATCCTTATAGGAAGGATAAAGAGCTGCTTAGGGGACTCTTCAAGTAAACTGCTCCAGATTAGATGATTGTTGTAGGTGAGCTGATAATTGTTTCTGCTTGTTTGATGCTGAAAATGACTCTTTTATTGTACACTGGCAAAGCTTTCCCCAATATGAGTTTTGAAGAGTCTTCTGGATAAATCAATTCTTAGAAGGAGTTGCCCCTGAACCACAAATCTTAAACTGATTCTCAATAGGACCAGGAAGGAACTTGCCCCTGATTGGATCACCGACCAAGTTTCTCAACTGTTTGAAAATTCCTTGAGGAAAGCTAGTTTGCAAACAAAAGTGTTCATACAAACATGGTAAATGCAAAGTTCATGCAGCTTTTGAAATTGAAATCATTTTTGAAAAGATGCAAAACGTATGAGTCATATGTCAGAATGTGACAGTTCAAAACATGGAAAATGGAAAGTAAAGCAAAAGTGGTAATGCCAAAGTAATTGATTTGCAAAGATCTTTTGGAGTAAGTTTGCGCAACCTTATTGCAGTATGCTTTCAAAATAACCTTGTTTCAGTCAGGTCTTTTGAGGGTTGTAACATGGCCTGGTTCACAGTTTATGAAACAAAGGATAAAGGCTCAAAGTTTATTTGTTCCCACCCAATCTTCGTGATGATCTTCGGTCCTATGCTCAGCTAACTCAGACTATACACTCAGGTTCCTATAGGTTAGGAATTGCACTAATGATAATAATGATGGTTCAGAAGTCAAGGGACTCTTGAGATGGCAGTCACTACTTCCTTACAACATTTGGTTATTTTTTCATTGAGGACTTTCATGATAAGGTTTTAAACATTTCCTCTTTTTGGTTGTCCCTAATTTTTTCCTGAACTGTTTCTTGGTGATTACAGTCAGCGGGATGCTCCAGTTTTGCCTAAGTCTCCTTCATAGGTTTTGACTTAGCGAGCTTTTTTTTTTAAAGAAAGTGACTGCTTGGCTTAATGGTTATGGTGAACCGTCATTAGATTTTGACTTGAAAAACATCTTCGACACTTGCTTGTTATGTGCGAAGGAAAAAATTGTGGTTGCAACCTTTATATGAAAGGTGTCTCGCATGAACACACAACCGAGTTAACTAAGAACTACCCACCCTAAGGTTAAGATTGTGAGGTTTTTTTGTAAGGAAAGAAACTCCTACTTATAGGCCATAATGGGTTGACAAGGGAATAACTTCCTTATTTCTCCAGTGTTTAGGGAATTGAAACAATGCCTTACATCGTCAACAAAGTTTGACTAAAAGCATACCGACATCAGTTATGCGTATAATGTTTTCATCATCCTCCATCAAATATTTGCATGTCAAAAGTTTGAACAAAAGGTGCGTATTTTAAAAGATAAAGCATAAAGATGCAAATGCTGGACAAAATGAATTGAATCAAAATTTGCAATGCTCATTTCATTAATACAAAAGTACAAAAATAATTTGAAGGCAAACAGCTAGTACAAAATAAGGAAAGTGCAAACAACAAGAAACGTGGCCTAGTGACTAATCAATAACAAGGATGAGATGTCATGTCTGAAACACTGGCTTTTAGGATGGTAGTCTGCTGAATTCGACTGAAGCTCACTTTTGATGCTATGGTAATGGATTGTTCTGGACATTCGTACGACTATCCTTAAAACCAAGGATTCCAGTTTTAACCAAATCACGCACTCTGGCTTTCAATGCACAATAATTCTCCAAGTCGTGGCCTGGGGCGCCCTCATGAAATGCACAGTGGAGATCAGCTCTAAATCCAGCTGGAAGAGGATTAGATGGAGGTTGCAGAGTCCTTGTAGTGATCAGCCCTTGTTGAATCAGGTCAGGATAAAGTTCTGTATATGTCATGGGAATAGGATCAAATTGATTCCTATTCTGATACTGGTTCTGTCCAACAGTTGGACGTTGAGGAATCTGAGCTGGTCGTGGAGAAGCAACAACAACAACAACATGATGATCAGTATACTGAGGTCTAGGACGAGGACTTCTCACTTCAGTCATGACAACATTGGTCTGATCTTCTCTCTTCTTTTGGAAGGTCCCAAATGATTTCTTTGCACCATTGGAAGATTCAGCGGCTTTGGATACTTTACCATTTTTCAGTCCTTCTTCTAACCTTTGGCCAATAGTCACCAGATCTCTAAAGCTTGAAGAGACACTCCCAATCATCTTTTCCTAATAGAAAGGGGACAAAGTATCCATGAACATTCTAGTTAGCTCCTTCTCTGCTAGAGGGGGTTCAACTTGGGAAGCTAACTCTCTCCAACGCTGAGCGTATTCCTTGAACGACTCTCTTTCATTCTAAGACATATTTTGAAGTTGACGGTGATCAGGAGCCATGTCCAGATTGTATTTGTATTGCCTCATGAAAGCGTTGGCGAGATCCTGGAAGAAGTGGACATTGTCATGCTCTAAGTTCATATACCACTCGAGAGTGGCACCAGTCAAACTGTCCTAAAAGTAGTGGATGAGCAGCTTCTGATTGTTGGTGTAAGCTGTCATCCTTCGGAAGTACATGACTAGATGGGCTCTTGGACATGAGTGACCCTTATATTTCACGAACTCGGGAGTTTTGAACTTAGCAGGCATAACAAGGCCAGAAACTAGGCACATATTCTCTGCATCTACGTTGAAGAAGTCAGTACCCTTGATGACTTTGAGTCTCTTATCTATAATCTGAAACTGTTCACGGACAACCTCAGGCTCAACAAAATCTTCATGGTCTTCCCCTTGAGCCCTTGAAGCATTGTACTCATAGAGAGGGTTCTCAAAGGGAGCTCGGACAGTCTGGGTAACAGTGTGGACCACAGGTCTGGGCTCAACAAAGACAGGAGCTTGAAAAACTAGTCTGACAGTCTGACCAATCATAGTAGTAGATGCAAGAGGTGGAGAGTAGTTATGAGGTAAACCAAACTCGGGCCAAGTTGAAGGCGGCATTTGAACAGGAGGAGGATCAACACTTGAAACTTCTTGACTGACGGTCCTTTGAGATTCTCCTCTGGCCATCAGGACTTGAAGCATCTCGGTGATCTTAGTTATGCCTGATTTTAACTCATCGATCTCCATTCGGATTTCTGCATTGTGTACTTCTTGCTCTGACATCTTGCGTCTGTAGTTAGCTCTAGTCCGATATCGGTGTCTAGGAATGACAAAAAAACTCGGACCCGTCGGGGCCCGCCCGGACCCGCCCTGAAATTAGCGGGGAAAACCCGGTTTGAGTGGGTACGAGTGCGGGTGCAGGAAAAACCCGACTTTTAATTACGGGTGCGGGGAGACACTAAGACCCGCCCGCACCCGGCCCCACCCCGCCCCCGAATAATGCATTTTAGTTTAATTCTCTGATTTTACTTATTTTAATATTCATTTATTAATTATATTTTTAATTAAATTATTAATACCTGTATTGCAATTAAAATAATTAAATTAATCAAATTAATATTCATTTACTAATTAAAATTTTAATTAAATAAATAATTAATTTATTAAAATAATCAATTTTTTAATTAAATTATTAATTTTTATTGCAATTAAAAAGAAATTAATTTTTTTCGGGTGGGGGCGGGTGCGGGTGCACCCGTTCTCTACTGGGGGCGGGTCTGGGCGGTAAATTTTTACCCCCGATTGGGTTTGGGGGCGGGGGCGGGGGCGGGTGTGTTACATGGAGGCGGGTGCAGGTGCGGGTATAGTAAAACCCGCCCCCGACCCGCCCCGTTGCCATCCCTACCGGTGTCCAGGAATCAGTTTGACGACTCACAGGTACACTGGAAGATAGAGACAGCTGGAGATGAGCGACCAGACAAGTAGATGGTATGCAATGGATCATGCAAAAGATGCAAACGATATGCAATGCGATGCAAGACAAGATGCAAAACACACATAGCAGAATCAAAGGTTCAAGATCACTGCATGAAGTTTGGGTAAAAAACCAACCAAAGGGTGTGTACTAGGGGTAAAACACCTGCACAACGGGTTCTAACAAGGTTCCCAGATTCATCGATAAATCTTTCGAATATTATCAACTTACACGACTACTCATGTGAGTCAGAAATATTCTCAAGATAAACTCGTCTGAGTGTAGTATTGCGTTCGGGACTACTCCCTTGTAGTCTCTGCACTACGTCCTAGAAAGGCTTAGTAGGGTAATAGTGTTACTAAAGGTCCTCAGTTTCACGGACTCTCAGGTTGAAATAATTAATGGAATGCATGACTACTCATACATCATCAATCATCTCAAGGAGGTCTCAATTGAGCATGATCACATCATATGTTAAACTTGTTAGGACTACTCCCAACAATCAACTATTGATCATATCACATCCTATCATATGTGTCACTCAAGTCCGAGTTAGGACTTATCTCACCACTCTAAGGTCACAACCCTGCACACAGCAAAAACCCAGACACAAACAGATATATATACAAATATACAAGCAAGCAAACATATAGCAAACACAAATATAAACAAGGTGGGCTTAACCCTTTTAGGGGAGGTCCCCAGTGAAGTCGTCATTTCTGTTGCGGTAAGAATCGTGATGTCAAGCTATTAATTAACTTGAATCTTAATTCATTAAATTCACAACCGGACTTTAATTTATCCAAAGGAAAGGTTTAAAGAAAGAAAAACTTTTTGCGCGATGTAACAACAACGCCAAGAGATATAAGGTCCGGGGGTTGGTTATGCCTAGAGTAGGTATTTCACATCCTAAACATTTGTAGTACTCTACAGGAACCTCTTGTTAGTATTTGTGTTATGCTAAAGTTGTTTGATAAGGGAAATGTGCTAAGGTAAAGATCTAAAGTATATACAAAGTATGCTCGCCAAGACATCGCATCTCGTGTATACGTATCCTGACGGGAATGAAATCAGAGCAACCATAGTTCCCCTAACTAGGGGTGAGGAACTCTTGACTATGGTCAAGGTTCCAAAGAGAAAAGAGTAAATGTCTGTGGTGAGACACCTACATAGAGTTCAGCGACTCTAAACTAAGTTAAGTTAGCAAAGAAGGGAATTTCCACGACGGGACGACTAAATATAGCACGGCGACTCCAAGCCTAAGTTGCAAATGTTGACAGGAATTTAGTTGTTAGTAAGCTCGCCAAGACATCGCATTTTGTGCCTATGTATTCTCATCGATAAATGAGAAATCAGAGCAACCGTAGTTCTTGGAACTACGAGTTTCCAGGTTCTAAGAACCAAGAACAACTAAGACAGGTAAAGAACAGACGAGGGACATGCACAATGACGATAAGTCAACATATAATCCCTTCCTTTGGATTAAGTCACAGGGACAGAAACCAATAGATACATGGAAGAACATCATATAAATGGTATCAAAGAATACACAGACGTAATACTACAGAATACACATGAAAAACATCAAGGTAATCAGGCAGTAAAAAGTCAATAGAAATACACGGAAAAATATCATGTAATTAAACAATGAAAAGTCTACAGAAATACATGGAAAATCATAATGTAATCAACATACAATGATATACACATAATACACATGGAAAAACATCATGGTAATCAGACAATGAAAAGTCTACCGAAATACACGAAAAAACATCATGTAATCAACAAACCAAGATACGCGGCAAAGTAACGTGTAAAATAAACAGAAAGTACAGTCACGACAAAACATCGTGAAACAGATTAATCACGGGAGAGCAACATTAAGAATTAATCAGATAGAACAGACAAAGATACGCGGTAAAGCATCACGAGTAAAATTTACTAACGAAGAAAACATACACGGAATAGCATCGTGTAAAATAAACAGAAAATGTACGACAAAACATCGTGGGAAACAACCCAATTAATCATGGAAAAGCGTCAACAATTAATCAGATATAACAAAACTAAAAAACATGAGAGCAAATAAGTTGCAAAACCAAAACAGGTAACTAAGGAATTATTAATTAACTTAAATATAAATATTTAATAAGATTAATTAATAGTTTAATTAATCAATATTAAATAAAGATATTTAAATCAATTAATAATTAAATAACATTTTCACACTTTTTAAATATAATTCAAGTTAACTAAAAAAATAGAAATAAGAAGAATTATAAAAATAAATGATTAAAAATGTTTTTTCTTTTAATTTTTAATATTAAATATACTAAAATGAAAGCAATTAAAAATGAATAATTAAACCTAAGAATTAGTCTTTTAAATATTGTACAAATTAAAACTACAAATAGTTAAAACAAAGAATTAAATATAGATTTAATCTCCTATTATTTTTTTAAAGAAAACTAATGGTTTTAATAAATTTTAAAATATGCTATAGACTTAGCACCTCTATTTTTTAAAAAAATATTATTACCATAAAAATATATCATATTTATAATAACAACGATAATAACAGTACTATAAAATACTAGTCCTTTAACAATAATAATAGTAAATGAATAAAAAAGTCAACAAAAATAAAGTATAGAATAAAGTAAGATGTAAACAAAATCTGGTTTGGAAGTAAAACCGACAATAATAGAGAACCAAAATGCCACCTCATTTGAAAAAAAAACTCGGCCACACATTCGTCTCTCTCTCTCCAACGATACAATCTTACAGTCCTCCTCTTTCACACAAAACCTCCTTTCTCAAAGAAACAACATCTCAGTTTTAAATCCAAACAAAAGCACAATCTCAAAGCATATATATTCAAAATAAGAACAAATCCTTCACATAAGAAAACTCATAGATTTGAAGAAAAAAATGAAAGAAAATTACCGAAACGACAGAACGACGGAAACTTGGGTGTTATTGATAGTTTTCGTCGGAGAAGAGGAAAACAAGCAGAGTTGTTGCGTGCGTGATCTGCTGAGTTTATGGTGGTGGTGTCGAAGTCGACACGGTGGGTTGTGGTACAGATTTGTGGCAGAAGGATGGAGGTCTGAAATATTGTTCTTCTAAGGTGGTGGTTGTGGCTTTTTACAACGAGTTTTAGTGGTGGTTTTGCTTTTAATGGAGGTTATGAGGTTGTGTTTTATTTTTCTTTTGAATTTGTGTGATGGAAAGGGTCAAAGAGAATGAGGAAGGTCAAGTTTTTCTTGGATATTGTGGTGGTTATCAAGATGAGTAAAATGGTAACCTGCTCCTTTTTCAAGATCATCAAGGTGAAGTGATGATGGTGGCATTAAAAAGGGTAGGGGTCAGGTGTTGTTAGCAGGTGGGAGCTATGGTGAACAAGATAGAGGTGGGGTGTATATGTGGGATATCAACAATAGTAAACGTGACCGAAAAGTGGTCAAAAAATTTAAATGAGTACGTCAGGTTAAACTACACGAAATGTAGATTAATACCACTGACGTTTGTCAGCTCGATTTTAAAATTTCTCGTCCACTGATTTTACGCACAGTTGACTTTTAGTTTGTCCGACTCGGCTGTAATTCCGACAAGTCTATTCCAGCTGATAAATTGGGTATTATGCAAGATGTAAGACATGATAAACAGCACAGATGATGCAAAAAGATGTGGGATCTTAGAGTCAAAAATTATGGTGTGACAAAATGTAGGGACATAATTTGAAAGAGAAAATTGTTTCTCTGAAATTACTATTTCTTAAAGGCAGAATGAGAACACTTGATATATACATCGTGTACACATAACTTAAGTAAAAAATTAAGGAAAATCAACAGGTAAATTACAAATAACTGAGAATAGCTAGTGTACAGAACATTAAACGAAATAGGACGATGACATAAAAAGGTCAATGTTCATAACAAATAATAGCCATAAAATATATCTATTTATCTCTAATACCAATTGATAGATTTTACATTTTATTAAATAGATACAATTTATTGCATATTGTTATATTAAAGAATAATCAAGAACAATAAGAATGGTGTACCTTTTAGTATTGGAGAGTTTACCGTCAGAGATAGTGAGTATGGGAGAATTACTACCCTCATTGTTGTTTAGGGTTTTCAGAGTATCTTAATTGTCTAATGGGGAGACACTTAAATAGCTAAACGGCTGAGGATAGAGACCTCTCATTCGACTTAACTGAATGATTCAACCCATCACGGTCCATTCAGGCACAAAACCCAATCAAATAATTCATCTATTTAGTGTTTAATAACAATAGACCATAATATAATTAACTAATAATTAATTATGTCAATCCATATTTGATTAATTAAATAATTAATCTAACAAATCGATTACCCTACTTTGCTTAGCAAAGTGGTAATCAATTACCACAGGCAAAACTTGCCCATTTTGCTTGAAAAATGGTATTGTGGTCACGACTCTGATTTTCAACCTTTTGCTTTGATGAATAGGCATAGAAACCCTTGTTTTTTTTTCTTGTGTCGATGATATGATGTCTTTGTAAATATGTGATTAATCGAGCTTCAGAAACCTGAATATTCTTGCAACAAAAACCATAGAGAAAAAGTGAGAATGCGTATGTCAGCGATGCGAATGCACATGCTTATGCAAAAGGCAAAAGGGGAGGTCAAATTTCGGGTTACGACAATGACCAGGATGCTTGAGTGAGTCAGGTCGTTGTTGAACGACTTGGAGGTTGATTCCTTGAGAGACGAATGAATGTCAGGATTCTTAATAAGGCAATGAAAGGTATCCATTGTAGTTGTCATCGTTGATGATTTCCTTGAGAGGCTAAGTGAAAGCCAGGATGCTTGAGAGGGCTAAGTGTGTTGGTCAACAAATTAGATGTTGTAATCATTTTGATGATTATTGGATTAAGTCCTTGTGATAAAGGCGAAATCACCTTAAGGGGTGGACTGGAGTAACTTCGTTAACAGTGAACCAAGATAAAAATAATTGTGTCATTTACTTTTATTATCATTGTTATATTTATTATCATAATTTCGCAAAAAGGGACAAAATGTGAAACTCAATTCAACCCCCCCCCCCCCCCCCATTTTTCTTATGTTTTTCAACCTTCACATAATGTTGCTGATATGATCACTAAGACATTGCCCAGTTGCAAAATTTTCCACTATATACAGTTGATAAAATGACACGAAGAAAGCTAGTTTGTTCCTTGATGTTATAGAGTTTGTTCCAAGATGGAGATTTGTGAGATATTGGATCGAACTCTAATATGATCGAAGGTAGTTTCTTGGTTTGACACTTCGACAAATGTTTAATATGTAGTTGAAGGTCGTTCACATGTTGTTGTCGAAGTAGTGTATGTTGTAGTCGAAGTAGGGTCAAACATGCAGTTGTCGAAGATGCTATATTTGTTAGCATGACGAATTAGGCTTGTTTGTTATGTCTAATTGTTTAAGTTAGTTTGTACCGTAAGTTAACTTGTAATGACTAATTGTTAAAAACACATTATTTTAGTATGTTAGGTTTTATTATAAATAATATACTAGTCTTTCATCTTAAGTGTGACAAATCCTAATTAAAGTGTGAGAGTTATTTGTTATTCTTGAGTACTTGTAATCTGATTTAAAGAGAAAGTAAAAAATAACCGTTATAACCAATCATTATTAGTCTTCTTGTTTTTCGTTAACTCTAATTCTTATATGTTTCTTTTCGGAAAAAAAACTATTTATACTTTATTTCAAGATATAGTTTTTCACAACAATTATTTTTATTAAAGGTTTGATACTTCTATCTATGTTTTACAATATTTTTAATTAAAGTGGATTTTATGTTTTACAGTATTTTTAATTAAAGCGGATTTTCTTTTGAGAAATCATTACACATTGTATAAATTTGTGAGAATAAGAAAAAAAAATGTAACACAAACATTTTATTATGATAAACAACACAGATGATGCAAAAAGATGTGGGATCTTAGAGTCAAAAATTATGGTGTGACAAAATGTAGGGACATAATTTGAAAGAGAAAATTGTTTCTCTGAAATTACTATTTCTTAAAGGCAGAATGAGAACACTTGATATATGCATCGTGTACACATAACTTAAGTAAAAAATTAAGGAAAATCAACAGGTAAATTACAAATAACTGAGAATAGCTAGTGTACAGAACATTAAACGAAATAGGACGATGACATAAAAAGATCAATGTTCATAACAAATAATAGCCATAAAATATATCTATTTATCTCTAATACCAATTGATAGATTTTACATTTTATTAAATAGATACAATTTATTGCATATTGTTATATTAAAGAATAATCAAGAACAATAAGAATGGTGTACCTTTTAGTATTGGAGAGTTTACCGTCAGAGATAGTGAGTATGGGAGAATTACTACCCTCATTGTTGTTTAGGGTTTTCAGAGTATCTTAATTGTCTAATGGGGAGACACTTAAATAGCTAAACGGATGAGGATAGAGACCTCTCATTCGACTTAACTGAATGATTCAACCCATCACGGTCCATTCAGGCACAAAACCCAATCAAATAATTCATCTATTTAGTGTTTAATAACAATAGACCATAATATAATTAACTAATAATTAATTATGTCAATCCATATTTGATTAATTAAATAATTAATCTAACAAATCGATTACCCTACTTTGCTTAGCAAAGTGGTAATCAATTACCACAGGCAAAACTTGCCCATTTTGCTTGAAAAATGGTATTGTGGTCACGACTCTGATTTTCGACCTTTTGCTTTGATGAATAGGCATAGAAACCCTTGTTTTTTTTTTCTTGTGTCGATGATATGATGTCTTTGTAAATATGTGATTAATCGAGCTTCAGAAACCTGAATATTCTTGCAACAAAAACCATAGAGAAAAAGTGAGAATGCGTATGTCAGCGATGCGAATGCACATGCTTATGCAAAAGGCAAAAGGGGAGGTCAAATTTCGGGTTACGACAATGACCAGGATGCTTGAGTGAGTCAGGTCGTTGTTGAACGACTTGGAGGTTGATTCCTTGAGAGACGAATGAATGTCAGGATTCTTAATAAGGCAATGAAAGGTATCCATTGTAGTTGTCATCGTTGATGATTTCCTTGAGCGACTAAGTGAAAGCCAGGATGCTTGAGAGGGCTAAGTGTGTTGGTCAACAAATTAGATGTTGTAATCATTTTGATGATTATTGGATTAAGTCCTTGTGATAAAGGCGAAATCACCTTAAGGGGTGGACTGGAGTAACTTCGTTAACAGTGAACCAAGATAAAAGTAATTGTGTCATTTACTTTTATTATCATTGTTATATTTATTATCATAATTTCGCAAAAAGGGACAAAATGTGAAACTCAATTCAACCCCCCTCCCATTTTTCTTATGTTTTTCAACCTTCACATAATGTTGCTGATATGATCACTAAGACATTGCCCAGTTGCAAAATTTTCCACTATATACAGTTGATAAAACGACATGAAGAAAGCTAGTTTGTTCCTTGATGTTATAGAGTTTGTTCCAAGGTGGAGATTTGTGAGATATTGGATCGAACTCTAATATGATCGAAGGTAGTTTCTTGGTTTGACACTTCGACAAATGTTTAATATGCAGTTGAAGGTCGTTCACATGTTGTTGTCGAAGTAGTGTATGTTGTAGTCGAAGTAGGGTCAAACATGCAGTTGTCGAAGATGCTATATTTGTTAGCATGACGAATTGGGCTTGTTTGTTATGTCTAATTGTTTAAGTTAGTTTGTACCGTAAGTTAACTTGTAATGACTAATTGTTAAAAACACATTATTTTAGTATGTTAGGTTTTATTATAAATAATATACTAGTCTTTCATCTTAAGTGTGACAAATCCTAATTAAAGTGAGAGAGTTATTTGTTATTCTTGAGTACTTGTAATATGATTTAAAGAGAAAGTAAAAAATAACCGTTATAACCAATCATTATTAGTCTTCTTGTTTTTCGTTAACTCTAATTCTTATATGTTTCTTTTCGGAAAAAAAAACTATTTATACTTTATTTCAAGATATAGTTTTTCACAACAATTATTTTTATTAAAGGTTTGATACTTCTATCTATGTTTTACAATATTTTTAATTAAAGTGGATTTTATGTTTTACAGTATTTTTAATTAAAGCGGATTTTCTTTTGAGAAATCATTACACATTGTATAAATTTGTGAGAATAAGAAAAAAATGTAACACAAACATTTTATTATGATAAACAGCACAGATGATGCAAAAAGATGTGGGATCTTAGAGTCAAAAATTATGGTGTGACAAAATGTAGGGACATAATTTGAAAGAGAAAATTGTTTCTCTGAAATTACTATTTCTTAAAGGCAGAATGAGAACACTTGATATATGCATCGTGTACACATAACTTAAGTAAAAAATTAAGGAAAATCAACAGGTAAATTACAAATAACTGAGAATAGCTAGTGTACAGAACATTAAACGAAATAGGACGATGACACAAAAAGGTCAATGTTCATAACAAATAATAGCCATAAAATATATCTATTTATCTCTAATACCAATTGATAGATTTTACATTTTATTAAATAGATACAATTTATTGCATATTGTTATATTAAAGAATAATCAAGAACAATAAGAATGGTGTACCTTTTAGTATTGGAGAGTTTACCGTCAGAGATAGTGAGTATGGGAGAATTACTACCCTCATTGTTGTTTAGGGTTTTCAGAGTATCTTAATTGTCTAATGGGGAGACACTTAAATAGCTAAACGGCTGAGGATAGAGACCTCTCATTCGACTTAACTGAATGATTCAACCCATCACGGTCCATTCAGGCATAAAACCCAATCAAATAATTCATCTATTTAGTGTTTAATAACAATAGACCATAATATAATTAATTAATAATTAATTATGTCAATCCATATTTGATTAATTAAATAATTAATCTAACAAATCGATTACCCTACTTTGCTTAGCAAAGTGGTAATCAATTACCACAGGCAAAACTTGCCCATTTTGCTTGAAAAATGGTATTGTGGTCACGACTCTGATTTTCGACCTTTTACTTTGATGAATAGGCATAGAAACTCTTGTTTTTTTTTTCTTGTGTCGATGATATGATGTCTTTGTAAATATGTGATTAATCGAGCTTCGGAAACCTGAATATTCTTGCAACAAAAACCATAGAGAAAAAGTGAGAATGCGTATGTCAGCGATGTGAATGCACATGCTTATGCAAAAGGCAAAAGGGGAGGTCAAATTTCGGGTTACGACAATGACCAGGATGCTTGAGTGAGTCAGGTCGTTGTTGAACGACTTGGAGGTTGATTCCTTGAGAGACGAATGAATGTCAGGATTCTTAATAAGGCAATGAAAGGTATCCATTGTAGTTGTCATCGTTGATGATTTCCTTGAGCGGCTAAGTGAAAGCTAGGATGCTTGAGAGGGCTAAGTGTGTTGGTCAACAAATTAGATGTTGTAATCATTTTGATGATTATTGGATTAAGTCCTTGTGATAAAGGCGAAATCACCTTAAGGGGTGGACTGGAGTAACTTCGTTAACAGTGAACCAAGATAAAAATAATTGTGTCATTTACTTTTATTATCATTGTTATATTTATTATCATAATTTCGCAAAAAGGGACAAAATGTGAAACTCAATTCAACCCCCCCCCCCCCCCCATTTTTCTTATGTTTTTCAACCTTCACATAATGTTGCTGATATGATCACTAAGACATTGCCTAGTTGCAAAATTTTCCACTATATACAGTTGATAAAACGACATGAAGAAAGCTAGTTTGTTCCTTGATGTTATAGAGTTTGTTCCAAGGTGGAGATTTGTGAGATATTGGATCGAACTCTAATATGATCGAAGGTAGTTTCTTGGTTTGACACTTCGACAAATGTTTAATATGCAGTTGAAGGTCGTTCACATGTTGTTGTCGAAGTAGTGTATGTTGTAGTCGAAGTAGGGTCAAACATGCAGTTGTCGAAAATGCTATATTTGTTAGCATGACGAATTGGGCTTGTTTGTTATGTCTAATTGTTTAAGTTAGTTTGTACCGTAAGTTAACTTGTAATGACTAATTGTTAAAAACACATTATTTTAGTATGTTAGGTTTTATTATAAATAATATACTAGTCTTTCATCTTAAGTGTGACAAATCCTAATTAAAGTGAGAGAGTTATTTGTTATTCTTGAGTACTTGTAATATGATTTAAAGAGAAAGTAAAAAATAACCGTTATAACCAATCATTATTAGTCTTCTTGTTTTTCGTTAACTCTAATTCTTATATGTTTCTTTTCGGAAAAAAAAAACTATTTATACTTTATTTCAAGATATAGTTTTTCACAACAATTATTTTTATTAAAGGTTTGATACTTCTATCTATGTTTTACAATATTTTTAATTAAAGTGGATTTTATGTTTTACAGTATTTTTAATTAAAGCGGATTTTCTTTTGAGAAATCATTACACATTGTATAAATTTGTGAGAATAAGAAAAAAATGTAACACAAACATTTTATTATGATAAACAGCACAGATGATGCAAAAAGATGTGGGATCTTAGAGTCAAAAATTATGGTGTGACAAAATGTAGGGACATAATTTGAAAGAGAAAATTGTTTCTCTGAAATTACTATTTCTTAAAGGCAGAATGAGAACACTTGATATATGCATCGTGTACACATAACTTAAGTAAAAAATTAAGGAAAATCAACAGGTAAATTACAAATAACTGAGAATAGCTAGTGTACAGAACATTAAACGAAATAGGACGATGACACAAAAAGGTCAATGTTCATAACAAATAATAGCCATAAAATATATCTATTTATCTCTAATACCAATTGATAGATTTTACATTTTATTAAATAGATACAATTTATTGCATATTGTTATATTAAAGAATAATCAAGAACAATAAGAATGGTGTACCTTTTAGTATTGGAGAGTTTACCGTCAGAGATAGTGAGTATGGGAGAATTACTACCCTCATTGTTGTTTAGGGTTTTCAGAGTATCTTAATTGTCTAATGGGGAGACACTTAAATAGCTAAACGGCTGAGGATAGAGACCTCTCATTCGACTTAACTGAATGATTCAACCCATCACGGTCCATTCAGGCATAAAACCCAATCAAATAATTCATCTATTTAGTGTTTAATAACAATAGACCATAATATAATTAATTAATAATTAATTATGTCAATCCATATTTGATTAATTAAATAATTAATCTAACAAATCGATTACCCTACTTTGCTTAGCAAAGTGGTAATCAATTACCACAGGCAAAACTTGCCCATTTTGCTTGAAAAATGGTATTGTGGTCACGACTCTGATTTTCGACCTTTTGCTTTGATGAATAGGCATAGAAACTCTTGTTTTTTTTTTCTTGTGTCGATGATATGATGTCTTTGTAAATATGTGATTAATCGAGCTTCGGAAACCTGAATATTCTTGCAACAAAAACCATAGAGAAAAAGTGAGAATGCGTATGTCAGCGATGCGAATGCACATGCTTATGCAAAAGGCAAAAGGGGAGGTCAAATTTCGGGTTACGACAATGACCAGGATGCTTGAGTGAGTCAGGTCGTTGTTGAACGACTTGGAGGTTGATTCCTTGAGAGACGAATGAATGTCAGGATTCTTAATAAGGCAATGAAAGGTATCCATTGTAGTTGTCATCGTTGATGATTTCCTTGAGCGGCTAAGTGAAAGCTAGGATGCTTGAGAGGGCTAAGTGTGTTGGTCAACAAATTAGATGTTGTAATCATTTTGATGATTATTGGATTAAGTCCTTGTGATAAAGGCGAAATCACCTTAAGGGGTGGACTGGAGTAACTTCGTTAACAGTGAACCAAGATAAAAATAATTGTGTCATTTACTTTTATTATCATTGTTATATTTATTATCATAATTTCGCAAAAAGGGACAAAATGTGAAACTCAATTCAACCCCCCCCCCCCCCCCCCCCATTTTTCTTATGTTTTTCAACCTTCACATAATGTTGCTGATATGATCACTAAGACATTGCCTAGTTGCAAAATTTTCCACTATATACAGTTGATAAAACGACATGAAGAAAGCTAGTTTGTTCCTTGATGTTATAGAGTTTGTTCCAAGGTGGAGATTTGTGAGATATTGGATCGAACTCTAATATGATCGAAGGTAGTTTCTTGGTTTGACACTTCGACAAATGTTTAATATGCAGTTGAAGGTCGTTCACATGTTGTTGTCGAAGTAGTGTATGTTGTAGTCGAAGTAGGGTCAAACATGCAGTTGTCGAAAATGCTATATTTGTTAGCATGACGAATTGGGCTTGTTTGTTATGTCTAATTGTTTAAGTTAGTTTGTACCGTAAGTTAACTTGTAATGACTAATTGTTAAAAACACATTATTTTAGTATGTTAGGTTTTATTATAAATAATATACTAGTCTTTCATCTTAAGTGTGACAAATCCTAATTAAAGTGAGAGAGTTATTTGTTATTCTTGAGTACTTGTAATCTGATTTAAAGAGAAAGTAAAAAATAACCGTTATAACCAATCTTTATTAGTCTTCTTGTTTTTCGTTAACTCTAATTCTTATATGTTTCTTTTCGGAAGAAAAAAAACTATTTATACTTTATTTCAAGATGTAGTTTTTCACAACAATTATTTTTATTAAAGGTTTGATACTTCTATCTATGTTTTACAATGTTTTTAATTAAACTGGATTTTATGTTTTACAGTATTTTTAATTAAAGAGGATTTTCTTTTGAGAAATCATTACACATTGTATAAATTTGTGAGAATAAGAAAAAAATGTAACACAGACATTTTATTAGATCACTCATTCTAGTACCACGCTCACCCATTACAGTTAGCCGTAGCTCTGATGTAATTATACTATTTACCTTACCTCACACCTTGATCAGATGTCCAAGCGCGATGCAGTAATAGTATGATGATGTAAGTGAATGGTGGCAGGTGATGAGCACTCCACTCTAAACGGGAAACGCGTTATTTCCAGAAGAAGTGATTGCCGGTGACGAACACTAATTTGGCGTCTTCATTAAAAAGAAAAAACGGTTCATGTGCTGAACAGTTTTTATGTGGACTTTGAGTGTCAGAAAATATTAATTGGAGTAGTTGGTTGGTTGATGGACAAAGTGTTTATTGCTGGGCCCTTGTGTGATGTAACAGTTGCGTAACAGGCTACAAGATAGAAGATCAATTTTCATATTTATATATATTTTATGCAAATGGGATTTCGTTTTTGAAAAATTGTTATTGTTAGACCTTTTTTTACATTCAATATTTATACGGTATATACTGTTTACCGTATTTATATGGTGAACATTATTTTTTTATTAAAATAACATATATTTTTAAAATATTAATTTTTAAAAAAAAAATATTTATTTTTAAATTTATTTTATAACACAAATATAAGATTGTGCGTTAACTAACTTCACAGTTGTATTAACTAGGGGTGGCAAAATGGATGGATCGGATGGATATGGATTGGATTGCTAATGAATGGATTAAAACAATCCATTAGTCCATTAAAATCCACTAAAATTTTATTAAAATTATCCAATCCGATCCATCCATTAAGAATAAAATTCATCCAATCCATCCATTAACATATTTTTAATGGATGGATATTCATCCATCCAACTTTTTTTTTAATTTCGTAAAAATAAATATTTTTTTTTCAAAAACAAATCAGTTTTTTATTCTGAAAAAGAAAATCGATTTTTTTCCAAAAAAAAAAAAAGTCGATTTTTTTTTCGAGAAAATTTTTTATTTTTTTTTAAAAACAAATCATTTTTTTATTCTGAAAAAAAAACCGATTTCTCAGAAAAAAAAATTGATTTTTTTTCCAAAAAAAAAAGTCGGTTTATTTTTCAAATTTTTTTTTGAAAAACAAATCAGTTTTTTATTCTGAAAAAAAAAACCGATTTTTTCAGAAAAAAAATTGATTTTTTTTCCAAAAAAAAAGTCGTTTTTTTTCGAGAAAAGATTTTATTTTTTTTCGAAAAACAAATCAGTTTTTTATTCTGAAAAAAACCGATTTTTTTCCAAAAAAAAAGTCGGCTTTTTTTTCGAGAAAAAATTTTATTTTTTTTCGAAAAACAAATCAGTTTTTTATTCTGAAAAAAAACTGATTTTTTTTCCAAAAAAAAAATGTCGGTTTTTTTTTTCGAAAAACAAATCAGTTTTTTGTTCTGAAAAAAAAAACAGATTTTTTTTCAAAAAAATTAAAATTTTTTTTTCAGAAAAAAAATATAGTTTTTTAATTATTTTTAAAAAAATCTAATTTTAAAAAAATAAATCTAACGAAAATAAAAATAATCTATTGGATTCTTAAAATATGTTGGATGGATTGAATCAATCCATGCATATAAATGGATGGATTGAATTCATCCATGCATATAAATGGATGGATTTAATCCAATCCATTAACTTATTTTTTGTGTGGTGGATGGATTGGATGAATTTTTTGATGGATGGATTGGATGGATTTTGCCTTAATGGATTTAATTGCCACCTCTAGTATTAACCATAAAAATCTATATCATTAACCAATTATTTTACTTATAATTTATTAACCACTTTTACTACTTCATTAACCAATAAAATACACACTATTAACCATGTTATGAAGAATTTGTTCAAATATTTGTAAACAATAAATTGGGTGTAGAGTGTAGAAAAGGATGTCAATGTAGCAATCGTATTCTTTTTTATATAGATAAGAACAAAAAATAGATAAATTAGGGAAAGTGTGTAAATTAATTTTATATTATTAATTAATAATGATACAAAAAAATTTAAATTATTTATATAATATGATAAAGTAATATATTTTTATTAAATGACAGTACATCTCTATTAAAAATAAGAGTAAGTGTTTATTTGATGTAGTTTCGATTTTAGTTTTTAAAATTCAAATTTAAATACACCATGTTTTTTACCTACTTTATTTAATAAAATTATTTTTGAAAATTAAATTAATTTTTTTTATAAAAATTAAAAGATTAAAAAAGTTTAGAGATTTTATTTTTTGGTTTTGGGAATTAAAAAGAGAAAAAATTAAAAAAATGATACATTATTTTTATTAACGACATGTATATAATTCTGTCCAAGTTTAAAATGTAAAATAAATGTACATGAATCGTCTTCCTTTTTTATAAAGTTTAATCAAAGTGCAAAGAACATAGAAAATTGAATTCACTTTTAATAAATTAACACTTTATTAATTAGGTAAATCTTTAGTTGAATTATCTTATTTTATTTATTTTATAAATATAAATGTAAAATTTTTATTCAAATAATTTACTTTTTTAATTTTATTTTTAAAATAACTCAATTTTTAAAAAAATTTCCAATCTATTTTATTTTCAAACAAAAAAAATTGAACGAAGTAGTATTGTCAGGCCAATTGGCAACAACAATTATTTTTCCAGTGATGACGTCAATTTGGTTGACAATTGCATATGTTGTCAGCCAAATTGGTGTCAGTGTACAAGTTATCAAAAGTGATATCAATTCATCTAACACTAGTGTATATTGTAATTTTTTAAAAATAAATATAACTAGTAAACATTAATATTTAATTTAAAATAATTTTACAAACACTAACGATGTCGACCAGATTGGTCATATCGGTCATGGTTTGCACACCACAGCTACCCTAACTTGTTGCACTTGTTGTCGATTCACCTCAACTATTTGAGTATTTGAGGTCTGTTATACCCCAAATTTTGATCCTAGATTTCACCATCATTCTAGGAGCATCATACACTACATTGCTAACCCTAACCATGTAAAATTCTTTTTTGTTTGGTTTCATCTGAGAATTAGGATTTTGAATCAAGAGGATCTTTATTTGATCAGTCAATGTCTTGGATTGAACATCAACCTACCAAGTGTGCATACACTCAAGAGGCCTCTCTCCACCAAGAATCAAGTGCAAATTTGTCTTGTTACAAGTTCATTGAAGCTCAATTTCATCTGACCCCAAATTAGGATTTTTATCTAGCAAACACAATTGTGCCTTTGATTTTTGATCAAAGCATGATCCCAAGCCTTGGGACATGGTTCAAGATGCTTAAATACATCCTTTGAGTCCATCCATGATTTTTGAAAGACTCAAGAGTTCAAGATCATTGAAAATCACACAGTCAAATTCATTTGATACACAAGCTTTTAACTACAAAGTCAATTCTTTGACTTTTGAGATTTTTGGTCAAAATTGAAGCCCTCAAGCTAAATTTCATGAAAATGTGTTTGATCATGAAAAATTAAGAATTGAAAGGTTTCTTGAAAAAGGGATAAAGTGGGAGAAGTTGAATTTTTCTAAGTATAGGAGAAAAAACTCTAATTTGGTGTCAACTTTGAAAGGGCATAACTTTCAATCTAGATCACCATTTTTTGTGTTCCAAAGATTAAACTGAAGCCCTTGAAAAATACTACAACTTTGTCAATGATGGCCAATCTAAAAAAAGTTCATAGATTTTGAGTTATGAGGCCATCAAATTGTTGAAAATCTTTTCACACAGAAATTTTTTCAAGGCAGTTGTTGTTCACAAAAAGTACGAAACTTTGGAGGCCGTTTTCACTATGATCCATTGAGAATCAAGAAATTCATCAAACATGAAAGTTGTAGAGAATGTTTGAGGATTTTTAGAAATTAAAAGAACTCATCCATAGCATTTTTGAGCTAGGAGTTTCGAAGATGAGAAGTTGGCCTCAAAATCTGATTTTTCAAGTCATGTTCTTGGCAAGCCATGAGTGCAAATTGTAACACCCCCTTCTATACCCCCAAATAAATGCATATACAAATTTATCAGAGTGAAAATTTTAGAATAAGGTATAAAGGAAGAATGTCACAATTTCACCAATGACACACTTTAACATTTGCTCCAAAAATATGTAACATTTTCATGGTTTAGAAATCACATTTCAACATTTAAATTAAAGCGGAAGATAAAATCATTTAATCATTTCCAAAATATTAATTCACATACAGATAAGATATCCAGATTGATACATCATGTCAGGTAATTACAAAACCACATCAGCTGATACATCACAATGTATCACAAAAGAATAACTATACTAGTCTAACTACCCGGTGTTACATATCAGAGCAGCCGACTCAAAAGAATGAAGCTAACTTCACAAAAAAAAACTCCAGCATCCTAATCTGCAATGCCTCGTAGAGCATTATAAAACAGCAGAAGGGTGAGAAATATAACCATAATAATCAAAGCATAAGATTATATATATATATATATATATATATATATATATATATATATATATATATATATATATATATATATATATATATATATATATATATATATATATATATATATATATATATATATATATATATATATATATATATATATATATATATATATATATATATATATATATATATATATATATATATATATATATATATATATATATATATATATATATATATATATATATATATATATATATATATATATATATATATATATATATATATATATATATATATAGGTAATCATATAACTCAACTCCATATTTCTCACCACAATTCACCCTCTTAGTCATATATATTTACCACACATATATAGACAACATGAATATTCACAAAGCATTCCCACATCATTCATACACTCACATTTCCACAATCTTATCATTCACACATAAGCATCTCTTCATGCATATGTCATATATCAATGTGACTCAACAACTCAATGCAACTCATGCAATGCGGTACCGACTCTCGTTATCATTTTTCGGTTTTTACATTAAACCGGGTCCACTCTTCTAGACTGATAACAACAAAGGCCCGTCCTCTAAGCCTTCAAACCCACTCTTCTAGGTTTGGGACAAGTCACTAGTCTCCACGAAACTAGCAAGCATTGCCTCTTGACTAAATGATGCATATGCAATCGAAAATCAAGTGCACTTAAGACCGACATCTTAATCTCATGCATTCCAATAATTCATCTCTTCAAGAATTACAACATGATTGCACACACAACATATTCATAACAATTCATGGTATTCACATTAATACCATTAACGTAATTCACAAGTCATGCACACATATCCACAATGTTCTCATGCATACTTATCACACAATTGCATACAACATTAGGCATTTACAATTTATCGGACAATGCACACATAACCTCTATTATGTTCTCATGCATTTCCAATCAATACAAACAATATACACATCTCAAAACCTAGGATTCACGCCCGAAGGCTACCCACAACATATCACAATAGTACATACACTATGCGATTAATCAGACAATAAACCATAGTCGAACCACACAATCAACCTATGGATAAATCTCAAATAAAACATCAACCTGTCCTACTCGCTACTCCTTCGCTAAGCGAACTCCTAGCGAGTATTCGCTACTTGTTCGCCTAGCGAACGTACTAGTGAATCTCAACAGAAGTTACTGACTTCATTCGCTACCTGCTCGCTACAGCGAGCTTCCCAGTGAATGGTTCGCTATCTCTTCGCTACACTTTCGCTACCAGCGAGCACACCAAAACCCATTATGTCCAAGTCTGGGACCATTCGCTACTTGTTCGCTGAGCGAGCTCCTAGCGAGCATTCGCGACCTGCTCGCCTAGCGAGCTGCTAGCGAATGTCTGCGTATTTTGTTTTTCGCTTACTGTTATCCAACTCAACCAACTCCAAAAACTCCAATCTCACCAATCCAATTCCAATACTCTTAGTCTAACATTTCTAGACTATTCTACATCATCTATTTCAGATTTTAACCGATTAAATTGAGTTCTACCGATTATTCCAACTTTTGCCCTAATTGGAAAAGGATGGAAACTACACCAAAACCTCAACCCAACATATATAACATCATGCAATGATCAAATAGAAACATTTCTCACCCTTACCTCGATTAATCGGAGCTTTGAGGTTGGTTCTTGATGATTTTCCACTTTCCTCTTCTTCTCCTCTCTTTCTCTTCTTCTTTCTTTCCAAATGTTTCTCTCTAACTTTCTTTTCTTTTCCTTCTCTATTATATATTTCCTTTATTTTCCTTCCTTCCAATTTCCTTCTCAATTCTCTATTAATTCCAATTAATAAAAATTAATTTCCAACATTAACAAAAATCCCACTAAATCAATTAATTACTATAATTAATTATTTAATGAAATTCGGGCTGTTACAACCCTCCCCCACTTTAGGAATTTTCGTCCTCGAAAATGTTACCTGGTTCAAACAGTTCTGGATAAGACTCCCTCATTTGGCTCTCTAGTTCCCAAGTTACATTTCCACCAGCCGGTCCTCCCCAAGCGACCTTCACCAAAGAAATCTCCTTGCCTCGAAGTTGCTTCAATTTCTGATCCTCTATCCGCATAGGTGATGTCTCAACAGTCAGGTTATCTCTCACCTGCACCTCATCTAATTGGACTACATGAGACGGATCCGCAATGTATTTCCTCAACTGAGATACATGGAATACGTCATGAAGATTAGCAAACGACGGTGGTAAAGCCACACGATAGGCCACTTCTCCTATCCTCTGCAAAATCTGATAAGTACCAATGAAACGCGGCGACAACTTGCGCGACTTCAATGCTCTACCAACACCTGTCATCGGAGTGACTCGAAGAAACACATGATCTCCCTCTTGAAATTCAAGTTCCTTCCTCCTCTTGTCATAATAACTCTTCTGACGACTCTGAGCAACTCTCATCTTCTCTTGAATCATCTTGATCTTATCAGTAGTCTGTTGAACTAACTCGGGTCCAACAACAGAACTCTCTCCGGACTCAAACCAACACAATGGTGTCCTACACCGCCTACCATACAATGCCTCAAATGGTGCCATACCGATACTCGAATGAAAACTGTTGTTGTAGGTAAACTCAATCAAAGGCAAGTAGCTATCCCAAGCTCCTCCTTTTTCCAATACACAAGCTCTCAAAAGATCTTCAAGCGACTGAATCGTCCTCTCCGTCTGACCATCTGTCTGAGGATAATAAGCTGAACTCAAACGCAACTTAGTACCCAAAGCACTCTGCAAGCTCTCCCAAAATCTCGAAGTGGACCTCGGATCTCTATCCGAAACAATACTCGACGGAATACCATGCAAACACACAATCCTCTCAATATACAATTTAGCCAACTTCTCCAACGGGTAATCCACACGCATAGGGATAAAGTGAGCGGATTTAGTCAATCTATCCACAATAACCCAAATAGCCTCAAAATTACTCGGCGTCCTCGGCAAACCCGATACAAAATCCATGGAGATACTATCCCACTTCCACTCAGGAATAAACAACGGCTTCATCAAACCCGATGGCTTCTGATGCTCAATCTTTGACTTCTGGCAAGTCAAACAAGAATACACAAATTCCGCAATATCCTTCTTTATACTAGGCCACCAAAACACTTTCCTCAAATCCTGATACATCTTAGTAGCACCCGGATGAATACTCAATCCGCTACGATGTCCTTCCTCAAGGATACTCTTTTTAAGCTCCACAACATTCGGAACACAAACTCGATCCCGACATCTTATAATCCCATTCTCATCAATCCGAAAATCACCACCTTGGCCTTGGTTGATTAAAGTCAACCGATCAACTAAACTCAAATCCGATTTCTGTCCTTCTCGAATTTCATCCAAAATACCACTTGTAAGCTTTAACATACCCAACTTAAATACAAAAGAAGTTCTCTCACATACTAAACTAAAATCTCGAAATTGCTCGACCAATTCCAACTCTTTCACCATCAACACCGACATATGCAATGATTTCCGACTCAATGCATCCGCTACTACATTTGCTTTACCCGGATGGTAATTCAAACCAAAATCATAATCCTTTAAAAGTTCAAGCCATCTTCTTTGTCTTGCATTCAATTCCTTTTGATCAAAAAGATATTTCAAACTCTTGTGGTCACTAAACACTTCAAATCTTGCACCAAACAGATAATGCCTCCAAAGTTTCAATACGAACACAACGGCGGCCAACTCTAAGTCATGCGTCGGATAATTCTTCTCATGCACTTTGAGTTGCCTCGAAGCATAAGCCACAACTTGATTATTCTGCATCAACACACCTCCCAAGCCCATTAAAGAAGCATCACAATACATAACAAACGGTTCTTCCGGATTTGGCAAAATCAAAACAGGGGCTGTCGTCAACCTTCGCTTAAGTTCTTGGAAACTCGCTTCACACTTGGCATCCCAAACAAAAGCTTGACCCTTCCTAGTCAACTGCGTCAACGGTAACGATAACTTAGCGAATCCTTCAATAAACTTCCGATAATAACCGGCTAAACCAAGGAAACTTCTAATCTCAAAAACTGACTTCGGAGTCTCCCATTGCGATACCGCTTCAACCTTTGACGGATCAACCGCAATACCATTACTCGAAATTACATGACCAAGGAAACTAACTTCCTTCAACCAAAACTCACACTTAGAAAGCTTTGCAAACAACTGCTTCTCTCTCAACACAGATAGCACAATCTTCAGATGCTCGACATCCTCTTCTTCGCTCTTCGAATAAACCAAGATGTCGTCGATAAACACAACCACAAACGTATCCAAATAAGGGTGGAAAATCCTATTCATGTACTCCATAAATACACCTGGTGCATTAGTCACGCCAAATGGCATTACAGAATACTCATAGTGTCCATACCTCGTTCTAAAAGCAGTCTTCTGAATATCCTCAGCTTTCACGCGAATCTGATGATACCCAGATCTCAAATCAATCTTGCTGAACACACTTGCACCAACCAACTGATCCATCAGATCATCAATCCTCGGGAGTGGATACTTGTTCTTAATAGTCACCTTGTTCAACTGTCTGTAATCCACACAGAGCCTCGTAGAACCCTCTTTCTTCTTAACCAACAACACCGGTGCACCCCACGGCGACACACTCGGACGAATAAACCTCTTTTCAAGCAAATCCTCAAGTTGACTCTTCAACTCTTTCAATTCTGATGCCGACATACGATAAGGAGCCATCGATATCGGACTAGTTCCAGGAATCAAATCTATTGAAAACTCCACTTCTCGCTCCGGTGGTAAATCCTTTATCTCTCCAGGGAAAACTTCCGGAAAATCTCTAACAATTGGTAAAGCACCAATCTCTTCACTTCCACCAATTCTCAAAGTTGCCATGAGCATAAATACCTTAGCTCCATCTTGCACTGATTCTTTCACTTGTCTCGCTGTCATAAACAAATCTCTTGCAACATCCGATTCCGGAAAAATAACCGTCTTGTCAAAACAGTTAATATATACCCGGTTGAATTCCAACCAATTCATCCCAAGGATGACATCGAGTTGGTCTAGGTGAAGACACACTAAATCAATTCCAAAATCTTTACCGAAGATACTCAACGGACAATTCAAACAAACATACGGTGTAGTTACCGAACCCATAGCAGGAGTATCAATAACCATACCGCCACCAATCACAGACAACTCAAGATTCAACCTTCTAACACAATCCAAAGAAATAAAAGAATGCGTAGCTCCGTTATCAATTATAGCGATCAAAGGTGTACCATTAATGAAGCACGTACCTCGGATCAATCGATCGTCGCTAGCAGTCTCAGATCCAGATAGAGCGAACACTTTCCCGCTCCCTTGATTCTTCTTAGGCTTATCACACTTGGTACTAATGTGTCCTTGCTCGCCACAGTTGTAGCAAGTCACATTTGCACCGCTTCTGCATTCAAGAGCTTTGTGGCCTGGCTTGCCACACTTAAAACACTTCTGTTCCACACTCTTGCACTCAGGAGCATGATGTCCCGCTTCACCACAATTGTAACATCTCACTGGAGTAGAAACTCTCCCACTTGGCTTCTTACCGAAACCAACCCTTTGTTTTCCCTTATCAGCAGGAGTCACGTAAGGTTTCCCTCGGAAGTGGCCCCTTCCTTTCTTATCACTTAGGCTCTTGTAGTGGCTAGATCGAGCCCTACTGTCTTCATCATAGATTCTGCTCTTGTTCACTAACTCAGAAAACCGCCTAGTTTCCTGATATCCAATAGCTTGCCTAATCTCAGGTCTCAAACCGTTCACAAACTTGAGGCACTTAGACCTCTCGGCATTAGCAGTGTTGTAGTGAGGACAAAACTTGATCAACTCCTCAAATTTTGCCGCATACTCAGCTACCGTTGAATTACCTTGCTTCCGCTCAAGGAATTCAATCTCTTTCTTTCCGCGCACATCTTCTGGAAAATACTTCTCCAGAAATGTCTCTCTAAAAAGATCCCAGGTGATCACAATATCATCCTCTTCAAATCTTTGGCGAGTATTACCCCACCAGTCTTCGGCTTCCTCTTCGAGCATGTGAGTCCCAAACTGCACCTTTTGTGCATCTGAGCAATTCATAACCCAAAAAATCTTCTTGATAGCCTTCAACCAAATCTGTGCTTTGTCAGGCTCATGGGTTCCCTTGAAAATCGGAGGATTGTTCCTTTGAAACCTCCCCAAAGCACGAAATTCATCTTCAACAACATTCCCCGCATTCAAATTGGTCGGAGGATTATGCCCAATCGCTCCCGCCAACCTTGTCAAAGCTTCTGCGATCGCTTCATCGTTCCTCCCTGCAACCATCTTACTAATTCCAACAACAGAACTACGTAAGAACAACCAATATTGATAATGCAACACACGCATATCAATAACACACAGGGAAAAACACTCTAACAACTTGGCCGGACGGACCGACCTGCTCTGATACCACTATTGTAACACCCCCTTCTATACCCCCAAATAAATGCATATACAAATTTATCAGAGTGAAAATTTTAGAATAAGGTATAAAGGAAGAATGTCACAATTTCACCAATGAAACACTTTAACATTTGCTCCAAAAATATGTAACATTTTCATGGTTTAGAAATCACATTTCAACATTTAAATTAAAGCGGAAGATAAAATCATTTAATCATTTCCAAAATATTAATTCACATACAGATAAGATATCCAGATTGATACACCATGTCAGGTAATTACAAAACCACATCAGCTGATACATCGCAATGTATCACAAAAGAATAACTATACTAGTCTAACTACCCGGTGTTACATATCAGAGCAGCCGACTCAAAAGAATGAAGCTAACTTCACAAAAAAAAAACTCCAGCATCCTAATCTGCAATGCCTCGTAGAGCATTATAAAACATCAGAAGGGTGAGAAATATAACCATAATAATCAAAGCATAAGATTATATATATATATATATATATATATATATATATATATATATATATATATATATATATATATATATATATATATATATATATATATATATATATATATATATATATATATATATATATATATATATATATATATATATATATATATATATATATATATATATATATATAGGTAATCATATAACTCAACTCCATATTTCTCACCACAATTCACCCTCTTAGTCATATATATTTACCACATATATATAGACAACATGAATATTCACAAAACATTCCCACATCATGCATACACTCACATTTCCATAATCTTATCATTCACACATAAGCATATCTTCATGCATATGTCATATATCAATGTGACTCAACAACTCAATGCAACTCATGCAATGCGGTACCGACTCTCGTTATCATTTTTCGGTTTTTACATTAAACCGGGTCCACTCTTCTAGACCGATAACAACAAAGGCCCGTCCTCTAAGCCTTCAAACCCACTCTTCTAGGTTTGGGACAAGTCACTAGTCTCCACGAAACTAGCAAGCATTGCCTCTTGACTAAATGATGCATATGCAATCGAAAATCAAATGCACTTAAGACCGACATCTTAATCTCATGCATTCCAATAATTCATCTCTTCAAGAATTACAACATGATTGCACACACAACATATTCATAACAATTCAAGGTATTCACATTAATACCATTAACGTAATTCACAAGTCATGCACACATATCCACAATGTTCTCATGCATACTTATCACACAATTGCATACAACATTAGGCATTTACAATTTATCGGACAATGCACACATAACCTCTATTATGTTCTCATGCATTTCCAATCAATACAAAAAATATACACATCTCAAAACCTAGGATTCACGCTCGAAGGCTACCCACAACATATCACAATAGTACATACACTATGCGATTAATCAGACAATAAACCATAGTCGAACCACACAATCAACCTATGGATAAATCTCAAATAAAACATCAACCTGTCCTACTCGCTACTCCTTCGCTAAGCGAACTCCTAGCGAGTATTCACTACTTGTTCGCCTAGCGAACATACTAGTGAATCTCAACAGAAGTTACTGACTTCATTCGCTACCTGCTCGCTACAGCGAGCTTCCCAGCGAATCGTTCGCTATCTCTTCGCTACACTTTCACTACCAGTGAGCACACCAAAATCCATTCTGTCCAAGTCTGGGACCATTTGCTACTTGTTCGCTGAGCGAGCTCCTAGCGAGCATTCGCGACCTGCTCGCCTAGCGAGCTGCTAGCGAATGTCTGCGTATTTTGTTTTTCGCTTACTGTTATCCAACTCAACCAACTCCAAAAACTCCAATCTCACCAATCCAATTCCAATACTCTTAGTCTAACATTTCTAGACTATTCTACATCATCTATTTCAGATTTTAACCGATTAAATTGAGTTCTACCGATTATTCCAACTTTTGCCCTAATTGGAAAAGGATGGAAACTACACCAAAACCTCAACCCAACATATATAAGATTATGCAATGATCAAATAGAAACATTTATCACCCTTACCTCGATTAATCAGAGCTTTGAGGTTGGTTTATGATGATTTTCCACTTTCCTCTTCTTCTCCTCTCTTTCTCTTCTTCTTTCTTTCCAAATATTTCTCTCTAACTTTCTTTTCTTTTCCTTCTCTATTATATATTTCCTTTATTTTCCTTCCTTCCAATTTCCTTCTCAATTCTCTATTAATTCCAATTAATAAAAATTAATTTCCAACATTAATGAAAATCCCACTAAATCAATTAATTACTATAATTAATTATTTAATGAAATTCGGGCTGTTACACAAATCCTAGACAAAGTCATGAAATCTATTTTTGTAGCCTATGTAACTTGTAAATCTTCCTCTAATCAGAGAATTACACAAGTATTTGATGCATTACACATTGATTTGAGGCATTATCCAAGTGATCACACCATATTTGGAATGTTTTGCCAAAAAGAGTTCAATGTCATTCTCATAAAGCACCTTTAATCACAATGTCAACCCTTCTTGAGCTCCACATTGTTTTCTCTGCACAAAATCTTTTCTTTGCACAGAAGCAAAGTTTCTGAACTTTCCAACAAATTTAGAAAACATGGTACTATGCATTGGAACTTCAAAAATCCATGGAACCATCACTTGGATTTCAACCAAACCATGAACTCTTCAAGTTACAATTCTGCAGAGCCCTTGATTTTCACTATTTCCCTATAAATAGAGGCTCATTTAAAGCCTCTAACATACAACAAAAACCTAGCAAAATCATCCCTCAAACCTCCAATTTCTGCATCTTGCTCATTACCTCCTTTTGTGCCAAGAAACCTTAACTTGCATAAACACACCATCTGCCTTTTGTAAACACCAAACCACAAATCAACTATTCAAACACATCATAAATCATGCCCTGAAGGTGTTCAAACCTTCACCTTCACCTCAAACCTGCAAAATCAGAAAGTCAACTCCCAAAACCTCACATTGTTAACTTTTTGCACTTTGCTACCCAAAACTCTATCCAAACCATTTCCAAGGCATCTATCACTTCTAACACACTCTATAAATCATCCTTAAACTGTTCCAAACTTGGTTTTACATTTGTAACTTCATTTACTTGAAGTTCTATTTTGGTCACTTTTCGCACATTTGCAAGAATGAAGCATAATCTGTTCCAGTTGGTTTCTTTTGTTTCCAAGCATTACAAAGCTTCATAGGAGGTCCATTGGAGGTGTCAAAGTCATCAAAATAACTTTGTAACATCTTTGGAGGATTTTTTCTTTTTTGCTTCAAGAGGTAAGTTCACTTTAAACTTGAACTTTTCAAACCATTCCTTATTTTGATGTGCATTGATCATGGACTTGTTTGTTATGTTGTATGTGATGTTTTTGAACCATTAATTGTTGCTTATCATGAATGTGTAAGACTGTGCGATAGAATTTACAAGTTTGATCCATTTTGAGCGTGCTATCATGTTTTAAAATATAAGAGTTTTTAGGAAAAACTAATTGGACCACTGAATTCCTTGGAAAAAATAGACAAGTTTGGGTTTTACATCTTTGAGTTTCATTGAGTATTCAGAGAGATAAACTAGGTTTTGCAAAATTGAGAATGTTGATGATGATGATAATGACCAGCCATGGCGCCTTGACTGGGTTTTTAGGGCACGATTTGGTATATCTTTCATTTGGTGGGGGTGATACAATAGGCGTATCACCAACCCAGTGGTTCAACATGTGCGCATTAGTACTTTCTTGTCCTCTTTATTCTGGGTTCGAGTCTGGCTGACCACCCTTTTGCTACTTTGTGCAATTTTATTTTTGTTTGGATTTCTGAAGTTGTTTTAAAATATATATTGATGTTTCCATAAATATTAATATGTGTGTGTTAACTCATATGGTTTAATTTTGAACCATGAATCAACCTGTCATGGGTTCAACACCCATCAAGGCCACTTCCATCATTTTTTTAATTACTCATTTTCTTATTTTTCTTCACAAATTCAAGCCCTCATAACTTCTTCATCCTAATTGATTTTTGACCCATTATTTTTTCCAAAATCTCATGAAGATGTCCACTTTATGTTTGGGAAAAGATATTTCCAAAAATAATTATTTTTCTTGCACTTATGAGTGTTTAAAGTGTGTGACATTTTTAGGGTTTCTTAAGGTTCCTTTTTATTTCTTTGATTGATCCCTTGCTTTTCCTTGCTCACAATGACTTGTATGAACCTTGTGCATCTTTTATAAAATTTATATGATGTTGTGAACTTATCCACCATTTTTATAACTTGATTTTGATACATTTTCAATTGTATGTTTACATGTAAATTTGTGTTGAAACTTCCAATCATGCCATGAGTTTTTGCTTGATCATTTTGTCTCTAACATGTGACTTTCTTCCATGTTTACATAAATCTTGATGTGCATATATGCCTTTATGTTGATCACACCATGTTTATATGTTCTTAAACATTTGTTTTTATCTTAAATGTGACTTTGAATACATGTTTGTATGTCTAAACCTTTGTGATGTTTCCACTTTGTTTAAAACCATGTTTGAACCCTAACATGTATGTTTGTTTGTTACCAACTTGTCCTAAACATGTTCAATTTGCATCCTTGATTAAATGTTCAAGTAATGTCTTAACTTGTTCACATGATGTTTAAACTCTAACTTGCCATCTATAAGCATGCTCACATGTCATCTCTTATATGTTTGCATCTTCCATCCATGTGTTATTGTCATAAACATGTCTTCTTTATAAAGTATGTTTTGGTTGTTACCTATACTTGTCTTAAATGTCTTAAATTGTATTCATGATTAAGTGATGTTTTAACTTATACATGTTTACCTTGAATTGTTACCATGTTAAGTAATTCTTTGACTTATATATGTCTTATTTCAACTTTGAATATTCTTCATGTTAAGTGATATCTTGACTCATACATGTTAACTTTGAACTTTGTTCTCATCCATGTTTAGGTGTTGTTATAACTTATACATGTCATACTTGAATTTTGAATCTTACCATGTTAAGTATTTTTTTGACTTATGCATGATTGTTTTGAACCATTAATGATGCCATGATAAGTAATGTCTTGACTTATACATGTTTCGCTACAACTTATCCATGTTAATTGTAAGTTATATGTATGCCTAAGAGGGGGGGGGGGGGGGGGTGAATTAGGTTCTTAGACACTTTTTCTGGTTTTTGATGATTCTTGGATTTTACTTCTTTAAGTTCTTCTAGATGATGAAAGGAAGTAAAGTGCAGAAGGTAAAGGACACAGCGATATATAGTGGTTCCCCTCACAATCCGAGAGTAGTTCACTCCCCTTTCAACATGAAAGAGTATTTACTATCAATGTTATATTTCTACACAAGACAATCCTAACAACCAAGAACACCCTTCTTAGATTTACACAATTTTTAAGTCCTACTGAGAATGAATATCTCACACAAGGACCTCTTGTATCCACAATCCAGATCACAAGGAAAACCCTACAAACTTATCTTTTATAATTATAAGAATAAGTTGTAGTCAATATGAATTTGTATATAAGTAACAATTTGAATGTATATCAATATGAAATATTGATCTTCTTCTCGAAACAAAGATTAGTCAGAAATAATATACAAGTGTTCTTTTTGTGAAAGAAAACTGTGAAGATGTGAAAGTTAATTTCAATGGCTTCTTTCAAAAATGTTTGAACACTTTTATGAAAATTCAAAAGGTTGAAGACAAAGAGTAATTTTTTTAAAATTTGTTTCTTGAAGGTGATTTTGATTTTGAAAATGAAATCAATTTATAGAAGTGAAAAACCTTTCCAAAAAGGTATGATTATGGGACAGAAAAAAATAGCCAATAAGAATAATAGAGAACAATGCAATCCTCCATGAAAAGTTACTATTTTTGGCTGTTGTTTCAGTATTAATCGGTTAACCAAATAGGTTAATCGATTAACACCTTTCCAACGTACAAAAAATTTGAATTTTACATGTGTTAATCGGTTAACCCATATGGTTAATCGGTTAACACTGTTAAAAAGTCCCAAAAACATATTTTTGAAATGTGTTAATCGGTTAACCCATATGGTTAATCGGTTAACACTGTTAAAAAGTCCCAAAAACATATTTTTGAAATGTGTTAATCGGTTAACCCATATGGTTAATCGATTAATGCTGAACATTTTTCCAAAAATACTTAATTTAAAATATAGAAACTATTTTAAAAATATTTTAAAAAGTTTAGTGATAGTGGTGTAGTGAAGTGTGATTGAAAGAACACTTGTATAAAATATTTCTAAGTAAAATATGTTTATACCGATTCTTGTATCATCAACTCTGCTTGAAGCTTGAGGACGAAGCTTGATCCATAGCATCATGTGTGATTTTAACTTGATCTTTGATAATGAATTCTTATCGATTGCTTGCGTCTCTTTCTTTTTGCGAATGTGTACCAATCTTGTATGAGTTATCTTCATCAAAACTCAAAGGTCTTGAAGCTTGCTTCCACAATCTCCCCCTTTTTGATGATGACAACCGCTTCTTTGAAAGTCTTGTTTTGATACGTGATTCACAACATTTCTCCCCCTGAGTTGGATCTCCCCCTAAATACAAAAGAAAGAAAATTCTTCTGCATATGGAAATGTTAGAAACACAATCCCTTCTCCCCCTTTGTCATTAGCAAAAAGGAAGAGGGAAAAGAAGGATAGCAACACACAAGTATGCAACAACCATCACACATTATTCACACATAAACCATAACTTGATTTAAAATTAAAATTAAAACGAGTGAAATAGTGTACGAGTACAAGAATGAAAACGAAAGTGAATTTTAAACTTAAACTAGAAACTAGAAAGCAATAAACAACAATAGCAAGTGATTTTTAATTTTTATCCGCCGACATTTCCTCATCTTCAACTTCTTCTTCATCACTACCAACCTCTTCTTCATCCTATTCTTCATTGTTTCCGGTGTTGGAATTCTGAGAATTAAGCATTAAGTTACGGAGAGAGGTAATGGCTCGAGAGGTTTCTCTATCAAGGTTCATGGTTTCTCGGTGTTGGTTCATCATGGTTATGTAGAGAAACTCATTTGTTATACCTCCTTCAGGAATGGGGTAGGATTGGTTTGAAGCTAAGGATCCGTCATCGGCATATTGGTAGGTTCCGTCGGAAGCTTTGATAATTCCGGTATTCTTCACAATAGTAATTTCATTGATTTCACTTGCTGATGGTTTCATTTTGGTTGCCGGTTTGCAGTTTGTTGCACCCTAAAATTTGCCCAACCTTATTCACTTGGTTTATGTTTCAATGTCATTAGCATTTGCATATAGAGTCATGTACATAGGTTACTCATCGGCATAGCATAAGCATAGCAAGTCATACAACAGGGGGACCAATCATTATTCTCATCTCTAGAGGCCTATCAAGAGGTTATTATCCTGATTCAATCTCATTCAAGTCATCAGAAAAGAATTTGAAAGCTATCAAGTCAATGGGTCAAGCAGTTCATCTATCTCCTGGCTGAGGGTATCTGGGGATCATCAAGGAAAGTATGAGCTGTGAATTGAAGGCACGGGGAGTATCTAGACATCTTGGAGGACTTAGAAAGTCATTTGGAGAAGGAGACAAGTCATTGGTGTGATCACAAGTATTGCAGTTGAAGACAGTCAACTAGGGTTTCATCTGGATCAACTCTAGGTCAATTGACTGATTGAAAGGCATTAAGGGCTATTGGAGAGATGTGGGGTTCATAATTTGACATGGAGAATAAAGATATGTTGTTATTCTAAGAAGAAATCAATAGAAATCAAGGAGAAGAGGAGGTTCTAAATTAGGGTTTCTAGGTAAAATTCCCTGGTTTAAGTCAAACTTCCAAGCAAAATAAGTCAAAATGCAAGCTTCAAATGGATCCTTGGCCAACATGAAACTTGTAGAGGATCTCAAGACCTTTAATTTGAGTGGTGGAAGACATCAAGGAGATTTCTAGAACTCAAGTTATAGCTCTTGCAAGTTAGGGGTCACCAGATGGCACTGAAATTTGTCTGTGAAAGTTGACTGTCTTCTGACAAACTTTTGGCCCTCAAGGATAATTCAAATGGACTTTGAACAAGCAAGAGAGTTGTTCCTCATTGTCTCCCCTTTCCAAAAAGGTATGGTATGCATTCATATGATTTAGGGAACTCTACTTATGGCTTGTGCAAGACAGGGGTATTTTGGTAATTTGGAATTACAGGTCATTTTTAGCCAATGCCCAAAACTCCTACAAGGAAGCTTCAAATGGAAAACTTCCCAACATCAAAGTTGCTCAAAATGGGATTTTAAGGCTAGATAAGATGTTGTGAGAGTTTGAAAATGCATGGAGCATGGATATTTTAAAATGGTCAAAATGGCTTGTAAATGGCTTATAAGTTGAAAAAGTTGGAATTGAATTTTGGTTTGAGAGATCTACAAATCCAAAATGGGGCATATGATAGATGATTTTGATTGGAAACATCATTTTGAGAACAATGGTTTAGCCACATTTTTGAGTTTAGGCTTAAAAATTGGAGTTTCTTTGTAAATTTGTTATTTGCACTTTAAGGCATCAAAAGGAAAGATGAGAAAATGCTACATAAAGGTTTGTAAGACCTTATTTTCATGTCATAATACCATATGAGGAGAATTTAAGTAAGATTGCATGGTTTATCATGAGATGGCATGAGATTCACTCAAGATGACAAATTCAAAATCTCATTACGTGATACATTCTAGAAACTTCATGGAAGGTTCTACAAACTTCCACACATTTCTATTCTCATCTATATAAGCCCTAGAGTGACTCCATGTATTGGTTGGTGATTCTAAAAGCTTGCATGCTACACTTTGATTCCTTCACTCCAAAATTGCATTTTCATTCCAAACTCCATTAAAACACCATCAATCACTACAATTCTGATCATCATCAACATCTATAATCAACATTGAGCATTTGGCAAAGGAAAGGCTCAAGAATTCGTGGCTGGATTATGAGATCTCCAACTTCACTCCAACTTGCATGAAGAGTTGAATAGGTTGATTCAAGAAGATAGAACAAGAACTACTGCAACCAGAGGCTTCAACATTCATCAAAGACCATACAAAGCAATTGGCAAGGTCTGAATTGGAGGAGAACCATCATCACCATCATCACTTGCAAGGTATGCATTTTCTCATGAAACTCTCTATTTATCCATAGTTCAAGCATGTTGTTAGGAGAAATCTAATAGAGACCAATTAGGGATGTTGTATGATGAGTTTAAGGGCTGTTTGCGAGGTTTGCTTCCATGGTGTCAATTCTTTAATGATCAAGAACTCACGATTTAGTGTACTATAATCTTAGGTATTAGGCTTAGGATAATCCCCATAAGATGTAGTACATGATAGGTTAATATGAGACCATTTGATTACCATGCAAACTAAGGTGCGAAAATGGTGACCACCCCTTGTAGCCTTCGTATTTCTTTCTTGAGGGAGAGTTAGAGAATTCTAGTACCATGGCTGTGTAGAGGGAGAAGAGTAGATGAGTTTTCATCTTTGGATCGTGAAAAATGGTGGAGAAATGAGAGAGTTAGAGAGGGTGGAAGTTGCTTGCATGAGTTCTTTTTTTTTAGAAACCCTAAGTGTCCAAGGTAGAAGAGATAATCTCTACCATTGATTCATGTTGGGATATTTGACTTTGTCCCTCAATCCAGCGGCCTAGATTTTATTAAACTTCAAAAATTCATAACTAAATGGAAAATGCATATTTTTAACTCATTCTTTTTTTAATATTTTCCTTAACATGTCTAGAAAATTAAAAAAATATAAAAATTGCATTTTATATTTTTTTCGCATTTTTTCCATATTTTACAAATAAATGCATATTTTGAAGGTTTTATTTCATACATGATCTTGTAGATTTTTGTTCTTACACTTAGAAATAGATTTTTTTCCCATTCTTTTTTGTGGTGATTAATATTGAATTGTAGTATTCCCAGAATTTATTACTAGATTTGTTAGAATAAAATTTGATTAGTTTAGATAATTGAACTTAGGATAGTTTAATTAGGGTTTTTAAGTAGTATACTTGAACTTCAACATTTCATTTTTGAAAATTCATAACAAATTAGAAATTGCATATTTTTAATTCATTCTTTTTGCATCATTTTCTTTAAAAGAGTCTAGAAAATTATAAAAAATAAAAATTGCATTTTATTTTTTATTTGATATTTTCCCCATATTTTCTAAATAAATAGCATTTTAAATAGTTTCATTTCATGCATGATTTTGTTAATTTTTGTTCTATTAGATGCTTTAATATTTTTTGTCCATTCTTTTTAGGTTGTTTAGTTTAGACATTAAAATTGTAGATTCAATTTAGTTCCCATTTTTAGAAATTAATTTTAGGTGTTTAGTTTAGGTGTGAACAACATGAACAAACTAGGGTTTTAGGTGATTACTTAGGAGAATCAATTCATTTCCCTTAGGACTTAGGGTTTGAATAATTTAGCTATGGGACTATAGGGGCTATGGGTAGTTATTAGATCCCCTTAGAAAAGTCAGGATTCCCCTACTGCTATTACTGTACTGTATATATCTGATTGACTGGTGTGGTATGCCCTCTGGGGTTTATTGCTTGTTTGTGTGGGTATTGGGATTGTCTGGGGACTTGGGAGAGCTGAAGACTTGAGAAGATGAAAGCCATTGAAGATCCAGAAATTGAAGATCAACTTCCAGAGTTGAAGAGGAGGTTCTTGCTAGCAGCTGCTGAGGAGACTAGGGTTTAGGAGCTAGGCAGAGCTCTAGATTAGAAAGCTTGTTTCTCAAACATGGATTGCCTTGTCTGTATCCATTCTTCTCTGTGATTCAGAGTCTCTCTAAGACACTCACCCCCTTCCTTTGGAAGGCTTGGTGATAGTGTCTAAGAGATAGAACTCTTGAGAGAAAATGTCTTTTGTGTTAGAAGCAGTCTGTTCACCACCTTTGGTAGTCAACTGATTGCTTAACACCCAATTCACTCTTGTGACTGATCCCTCATCCCGGAGTTTTGAACTTGAAGAAAATCCATTGCAGATAGAAGACTGATGATCAAAGCCCTTACCTGAAGGCCATGAAGATGGAGATTGATGCGTGTTGAAGCCTGTAGCTGATGGGAGATTACTTGGAGCCAGATGTTGATCCAGAGCTGCTGAGGCTGTTTATTTTTGCTGTATTTCATTTCTTGATGTATTGATTGGTTTTCCTGACTGTATTGTTTGCTGTTTACCCTGTTGGGTTGAAAGTGAATCCTGTTCACTTTCGCCTATTGTTTTCCAGGTTCGAGGTTGAGTGGGACTCCCTTGCCTCGCTTGTACTGTTGCATCCATGCATTTTACTGTTTTACTATATATATCTGATATTGTTTCTGTTTCTGCCTATCCCTTAGGATCTCTGTTTCTCTCTGTGCAAGAGAGGAGTATGATAGACACTAGGTCTTAACCCATGCATGATAACATTAGGTTAGTTTGTTTCCCTTCGCAACCGTAGGTTAGAGTTCTGTCTCTTCTTCCTCAAAACAAACAGAAAAACACGTAAAGATTTCAAACTCAATAAAAGACACTTCTTCCGTAAAAGAATGTGAACTCATCAAGACGTCATTTTTGTCCGTCGGGACTGTTAATCAAGAAAACCTTTTTCAGAAGGAATAAAATCAATCAAGACAAGCTTGTGTCTTTCGTGGCCCGAACTACGTTTGCTCTGATCTTTCATGCTGTATGAAAGTACGTAGGCATAGGATGCGATATCCTAGCGAGCAACCTTCCCCTCCTTTCCCGTAGGTAGGCGAACTACGTTGACTCTGATTTCTCGTTCCAGACGGGAATACGTAGGCATAAAGTGCGATACTTTGCCGAGTCATTTTTATTTTCATTTTATTTTCTTTTTCACCCTTGACCTATAGTTTAGATAGAATAACAATCCATACCCGAAAACAAGCGTGGATCCCATCGAGTACGATGGACGTGAGGGGTGCTAATACCTTCCCCTTGCGTAACCGACTCCCGAACCCAGGTTTTGGTTGCGACGACCATACCTTTCCCGTCTTTGCGAGGTTTACTCTGAGCGTTCCCTTTCCCTCCCGTGGGATAAATAACGCACGGTGGCGACTCTTCTGTTCAGCCGGCGCCGATTTTCGCAGTAGCGACAGCTGGCGACTCTGCTGGGGAACCAACGTCCCCTGGCTGCTAAGGACTGCGATGGTTCTTATGCATTTGGGATCCAACGTCCCTAGAGAGAGTCAGTCCTAACGCTTGTTTTCCCGTCGAGGATTTTGTATGGAGTTATTTTATATTTCTAACCTTGTATTTTCAGCTTTATATATTGATTATTGTTGCTGTATCTGGGGTGTGACGGGTGTTCTGATATTGAGAGATAAGCCGGACCTGGGCTTGAGTGCACCTAGAATTAGAGTAGAAATTAGTGGGTGCCCGCTTGCTTTGCTTGCTTTGGTGTCCCATGAAATCTACACTCAGACGAGGTTCCTCTGGTTGGCCTCCTGCCCCTTCCTTTGGTTGGCGTGGGTTGCTGGTTAGTTGGATTGTCGACTCTGGGGACCGATCATTTGGAAGTTGGCTAAGTGAGGCCTCTTCAGGAATTGATGATGCCACTCCTTCTGGGAATCGTATCATCAACCCTGAAAGTCTGTGACGCCGACGACCGCATAGGATGCCGTACCTTGTGCCAGTTATAGGGCCACCCACCTGTGAGGGGATTCAGGGTTATGCAGGTAACTAGACCTTCAGACCACCGGTTTGTTTCTTGATCAGGATCTTGGATATTTATGGAGGGTTCTAAGGTCTGTTAGAGACCAGTTGGTGTGTTTCGAGGTCTGTCAGAGACTATTTGGAGATGTGTTCTGAGGTCTGTCAGAGACCAGTGAGGGATATGATCTGAGGTCTGCCAGAGACCATTCAGGTTATGATTATGGGGTCTATCACAGACCAATATTGGAGCTTTGTTTGAGGTATATCTGAGACCAGGGCTTGAGGACTTCTGGATGGTCTATCTGAGACCTTTCTTGATTGGGTTCAGGCTATTCAGCTACAGCTTTGGTCCCTGTTGCATGTTACTTGCATTGCATCACTGCATATCCATTACCATTTGCATTTCACTAACGTGTGTCTGTGCTCCAGGTGCATTTGCATTTCCCTAGTTCTAGTGCCCAGACTTCTGAGTATTTGATCATGACTAGCTTAAGGAGAACGGTTGCTTACAAATTGCCTACGCCTGATGTTGTTCCTCTACTTGGGTTGATCTCTCTTGCTGATGAGGGTGTTCGTAGGAGCTTCCGGATGAGCTATGGTAGATTATTGAGATTGGTGTGCAAACCTACAGAGGTAGAGTTAGATGGGCTGTATGCTCTGATGCAATTCTACGACCCTGCTTTGAGATGATTTACGTTCTCTGACTTTATTATGGGACCAACCTTGGAGGAATACGCTGAGTATGTTGAGCTGCCCGTGCAGAACCGGGTTCCATTCATTCATTATGACGCCAAGCCCAAGCCGGAGGACTTGGCAAAAGCTTTGCATATTGATGCTTCTGAACTGGTGACTACTGTTTCCCGTGGAGTTCCAGGCTTCTCATTTCAGTTCTTAGTTGGTAAAGCCCAGGAGTACGCCAAGAGCGGGTGCTGGGTTGCTTTCAATGCTGTGTTGGCTTTGTGCATTTATGGCATAGTTTTGTTTCCCAGCATACCGGATTTTGTGGACTTTGATGCTTTCTACTTGTTTGCCGCTGGTAATCCTGTACCTACCTTACTCGGAGATCTCTACCACTCGCTGCATTACAAGAATGAGAAGGGAAGAGGGAATAATGTTCATCTGTGTGTGCCCTTGTTGAGTATGTGGTTTGAGAGTCACCTTCCTAAGAGAGGATCTGTTGCAGAGACTACAGTCCCAGTTGATTGGCCGGAGCGCCTGATGAGGCTATCGTCGGAAGATATGGAGTGGTTTGATAGAGATCTGCTGGGATCCGAGCTTATCTTCAGTTGTTCTGGTTACCCTAATGTCCCACTGATTGGAAGAAAAGGGTGTATCAACTACAACCCATCGCTGTTGGTCCGTCAGTTCGGATATGCGCTGAAGAACCCGCCTCAGGAGGAAGAAGTACAGGAATCTCTGTACTTCACAGGTGAAGTGAAAGGGGAGTTATTAGCCAAGTTGCAACATGCCTGGACGCGTATTAACCGCAGAGGGAAGCCGTTGTTAGGAAAGAATGACTGTCAGGCCTATGCACCTTATAGAGTTTGGATTCAGGAGAGGGCTAGTCAGTTGAGGATGCCGTTTCCAGACGCACCAATTCTTGCTCCCATTCCGGTAGCGGAGCCAACTACTGTTTCTAGGGAAGTCTACGAGCAATTTGTGAAGGAAAAAGAAGCTTTGATGAAGGTCAACGAAGGGTTAGAGCAAGAGCTAGCTCAAGTACGCAGTGAGAAAAACAAGGCTGTATATGCTTTCCAACAACAGATCGAGCTGTTAAACAGGTTAGGGGCCGAGTTGACTGAGGAGAGGAAGAAGCGCGAACGTCTGGGGCAAGAGTTCAGAAGCTCCCATGACATGCTTGAATCCAAGAAGAAAGCGCTTGACACAGCACACCGAGAAATCTCCTCTTGCAATAAGACTTGGAATGCTACACTCACCAACAATAAGAAGAGGGAAGATAAGCTGAAGCAGCAAATTTCCGACCTCGAAGAGAAGTTGAAGTCTAGCATCAAGAAGTGTGAGGAGGAAGTGATGACCCGGTATAGTGTCCAGCATGCACTGAACAAGGCAATCAAATCCAGAGATGAAGCGGTGTCTCAGAAGCGAAAACTAGAAGATTGCTTCGGAGAAGCAACGTGGGAAGAAACTGCTGAAGACGTGCGCCGTGTTCTTAAGAAGAGAAACCAACTTGTTGAAGGGCTGCTTGATCGACCAAGCCATCCGGAGACCAAGAAGTTGATAGAAGAGTACCATACTTTTGGGAGGATTTGATCATTTCATATAATAACTTGTATGCTTTATTTGCATAGTGCTGACCATCACCAGGATTGTTGGTTGAGGTCATGCCTTCTTATTGTACTCTCAGTGATATTGTACTCTCGACTTATTGATTTTCCCTGCAATATATGAGGCTTTCTATGATTCAGCTCTGATATTCCTATTGTCAGTACTGTCACTGCACTGGCACCTTCACACTAGAACTGGGGGAATAAATTTCCCTAATGCACAGGCATACACATTGCATTGCATTCATATTCATATTGCATTACAGGTAATTATTAAATTGTATCTCATCTCCTGTGTCTCTCAGGTCCTCCAAGATTAGCGACCGGAGAATTCCCTGACGTTCAACCAGAAGCAGCAGCAAGGAAGTCATGAGTCAGGATCCGACTGAGATGCAAGAGGTGCACGACAACATAATGAGGCTTATACGGGTAATGGAGGCCATGGCCGAGAGTCAGAAGCAGTTGCAGGATACGGTGCAGCCTCTGATGGCACGGGCTAATGACAGAGCTGCCGATTTTGCTCAGCTAGAGAATCAAGGTTTTCTCCCAGGCCGCATACGCCAACTTGTGGGGATAGACATCGAGCATGTTCAAGCAGAATTAACGGATGTTCGAGGCCAGCTGGGGCAGTTCACAAAAGATATGCAAGCGTTGCTCTCGAATCAAGAGACGCTAGAAGAAGAGAACTGCCGATTGAAAGCACAGATAGGGTTGATGGCTGAAATATTAAGGAACGTACTCAGGAGAGAAGGAGGGAAAATGTTGGAAGACGCGGCTGGCTTATCTGTTCCTCAGGGGTCTGAAGAACCATTACCCACGCAGGATAGGCTTAAGAGACCCTCTCCACGGTTCGAAGCTCAGGAGTCTCCTCGTCAGCAGTCGCAATTGATTTTGCAGGATAACTCAAGGAGGTGGGGTAAGAGAATGAGGTTTTCTAACAGAGTATTTGATGACATCCCTGTGGATTATGATCAGCTGGTGCAACTCTTGTTCCAACTTCAACTGGTTGAGCCCCGCATTTTGGTTCCACTGACAGGGCAGCCGCCACCAGACTATGACCTGAACGCCCATTGTGCCTTCCACTCCGGAGCACCGGGGCATAGCATTGCAACCTGCAAAGCTTTTAAGCATAAGATTCAAGATTTGCTGGATGAGAAAATAATTGAGTTTGTACCAGGGGGCATAAAAGTTTCAGGGACTGATATTCCCCTTTCTCCGCCAGAGGTTGCAGACGAATCGAGATATATCCCAGAGCCGCTGGAAGATAAGTCCCCATGTCCACAACAGTTGCCGATGCCAGGGTTGAATTTAAGGATGATAGCGCTTGAGCCTAAGGAATCGTCTGAGCAAAGCCAGCAGCATACAAGATGCCAGTATACGACTCAGCAAAGAATTCGGGGAAAGAAGCCGAGGAGGGTGTTTGAGAAGCCTCCCTCAACGTACGCAGATTTGTTACAGACACTACTAAGATTGAGCTTGGTGGAGAAAAGAACTCTGGCGCCAATAACCGGCACTCTGCCGGATGGCTATGATGCGAGCAGGCACTGTGAATTCCACTCCGGGGCTCCCGGACATGATATTGAAGGTTGCCACGCGTTCAAGCATAATGTCCAAGATTTAATCGACAGCAGGGTCATTAATTTCTCTGACATGGTTCCCAAGGCGGTGCAAGGCCATCGACAAGCGAAAACCGGGGTGATGAAAAAGTTTCCCAGATTTGATCGGGCCGGTGAAAGAAGATCGAGACAGCAGTAGACTACCCCTGATGATAGCTTCTGAGGATGGTTGACTCGCCAATAAGTCAGAGTGCGGGAAGTCCAGTTCCGAGACGCCGACATTTTTCATGTTATCTTGTTCATGTCTTCACATTTGTAGTTTCTTTTCTGTGTAATTGCAAATTTCGCTCTTAAAACTTGTTGTTTTTCAATTGATATTAATAAACGAAATGAATATGCATGTTTTGAATTAATCCAGTCGTGTTCACTCTTTGTTTTTCTTTAATGCTTAATGCTTGTTTTAGCAGGAATCTGGGGAGGATGACGAAAACAGATGACGAATAATATTCCGATCATATGCTTTTGGATAAAGAACCTGTTGATGAGATACAGGCATTGTTTCAATCCATAAACACCGGAGATATAAGGAAGATAATCCCTTGATAACCCCTTTGAGCCAGTAGTAGAAGTTTCTTTTGAAAATGAAAAAAAAACCTAAATCTCAACCCGGGGCAGGGTAGGCGTCAGTTAGTTCGGCCAAACGTTCGAATCGTGAAAGGAGTGTCCGGTTGAGGATAAATCACACTTGTATAAGTCGTGCCTAAAGAACCGCAATGGTTAAACCGTGCCGACAAAGAGTGAAACAGTCACATTACCCCACAAGAAGTCAGACAAACCAGTGTCACACGACTTGTTCAAAAAAAAAAGAGAGAACGAAAAGCAAAAAGAATCAAAAGCCCGCTAAGTCAAAACTTGAAAACAAGCGACTTAAGCAAAAATTAGGGCATCCCGCTGGACTGGAAAATCAAAAGAATCTCAAAAGATACTCAGTCCAGGCAAAAGTTAGGGAATGAAAAAGAAAAAGAAAACAAAACAAAAGACGGAAAGGATTGTCAAAGAAAAAGAAAAATCCTCGAAAGGGACAAAAGTCGTGTGATTCTGGGTACCCAAAGACGAAAAGCAAATGACTGTCACTCAAAAACAAAAAATGTGTGGTATCCTGAACCATCACTCCTATCATGCCACCTCTAATAGGTGAACGCTGAGGTCGGATTAGCTGAACATAGGATTGGAGAACATCACGAAGAATGGGTGGGTCGAAATAAATTTTGAGCCTATATCTTTCCTTGTTAACCGTGAACCTGACCACGTTACAACCCGCAAAAGTCCTAATTGAAACAGGTTGTGTCCGAGGGCATACGTCAGTAAAGATCTCGTTGATTCTGACTCCTAAAAGGGTTCCTCTTACCAGCTTTCATATTGACATTTTGATAATTGATTCATTACATGTCACAAAATTTTTTAGTGAACAGACTTGGATTTTGAAACTGTCATATGCATTGCGTTTAGTATATCTTTTATGCAGAACAACTTGTGTTACTTGCGAGTAAGCGCAAGCCGACAGGAAAGATTCCTACAGTGGAAGGTATGACCGGGATAAAATGCAGAAATGCCCAAATGTTTCATGAACTGGGGCAAGCTATACTGATTAATTCAGGTAGAGTCAGTCATCCTAGAATCAGTAAATCTGGGGCAGTCAGGTCAAGATTTGGCAAATCTCTCATAACTATGGGCATTGCTCCACGACACAGGCAATCAGAGACAAAAGATTGTTGCGAGACCGGGGCATGTCACCCTAGAAGCACGAAAGTTATGTTCTTGAAACACCCCTTCGAGGTCCGAAATGTAGAAGCCGTCCATGTCTGGTTGTCAAGATACAAAGACTGTAGGGTCCATTCCAGAACTGTTGCAGATTCAGGGGCAAGCTGGGCATGTTAGTATCCCCGAAGCGGAGTTCTCTCTTTTCAGCAAGTGTTCTTTCCTCCCAGTGGAACTCGAAGATCAAGACTCTCCCCAGCAGAGTTGGTGGTGGGTCCTGTCATTTATTTTGTCAGGGATACTGTGTAATATCAGTTCACTCTCCAGCAGAAATCCAATCGTACTGTGCACATCTGCTATTCCCCAGCAGAGTTATATTCCCCAGCAGGATGCTACTTCAACAAGGTGTTTGGTTTAAGTTCCTAATTTCCCAGCTGAGTCGACTTCACTCTTACAGCATTTATTTTGCTGGAATAATTCTGTAGCACCTGGCTATCCCCAGCGGAGTTGGCATTATCTTCAGCATTTATTTTGCTGAAGCGGTTCCTGTATCCCAGCAGGTGGGGAGAGCACTTGCTCAAATGAACTACCAAACACTCAAGATCTCGGCATGAGATATTCAATGATAATGTCAGTTTCGGCAGTATTCCCCACAGAGTTACCAGGATAAGTCTCTCTTTATTCCCAAGCAGAGTTATTTGTCATCAAAAGGTTTCATGAACCAGAATTTCAGAAGTGGCCTCCGGGCATCAGAACAGGCATCCGGTAGTTTGGTTTCCAGATATCCCTAGTAGAGTCCGCCTCAAAGTCGCTGTCACGTCAGTGCTAAGAAGTTTGTGGGTCGGGACCAATGAAGAAGTGAGTCCTGACGTGGACAAGTTGTATTTCCCCAGCGGGTCGAAGACGCCTGAGTCTTGACATGGACAAATCAAGACGAAACATGGGTCCTGACGTGGAACGAAGTTGTTTCCTTACGTGGAAAGATTGAGTCCTTACGTGGACATATCAAGCCAGAGTCCTTACATGGACAGATTGATAACGTATTCATTACGTGGAAAAAGATCATTCCTTACGTGGAAAGATTGGAGTCCTTACGTGGACAGATTAAGATTGTGTTCCTAACGTGGAAAGATGAAGATTCCTTACGTGGAAAGATTAGAGTCCTCACGCGGACATATCAAGATGGAGATTCCTTACGTGGAAAGATTAGAGTCCTTACGCGGACATATCAAGAGGAGATTCCTAACGTGGAAAGATGGAAATTCCTTACGTGGAAAGATTTGAGTCCTCACGCGGACATATCAAGATTGATTCCTTACGCGGAAAGATTAGAGTCCTTACGCGGACATATCAAGAGGAGATTCCTAACGTGGAAAGAAGGTAGATTCCTTACGTGGAAAGTTTAGTCCTGACGTGGACAGATCCAGATCAAGATCATTCCTTACGTGGAAAGATTGGAGTCCTTACGTGGACAGATTAAGATGGTGTTCCTGACGTGGAAAGGTGGGTCCTAACGTGGACGATGTTCTCCTTACGTGGAAAGACAATGTTTCCTTACGTGGAAAGAAGATGGTTTCCTTACGTGGAAAGACGAATTTATTCCTTACGTGGAAAAAAGTTGGTATTCCTTACGCGGAAAGATGTAGTCCTTACGCGGACATATCGAAATGGATTCCTTACGGGGAAACAAGTGCATTCCTAACGTGGAAGAGTTTAGTCCTAACGCGGACAGATCCAGACGAAGTCTTATTCCTTACGTGGAAAAATGGTGATTCCTTACGTGGAAAATAGATTGATTCCTTACGTGGACAGATCAAAGTTCGATCAGAGTCCTTACGTGGACATATCAAGAGCATTCCTTACGTGGAAGAAAAATGATTCCTTACGTGGAAAGACGATTTTATTCCTTACGTGGAAAGATTGAGTCCTTACGCGGACATATCAAGAATGATTCCTGACGTGGAAAGAAAGTGATGACTCCTTACGTGGAAAGATTGAGTCCATACGCGGACATATCAAAAGTTATTCCTTACGTGGATAAGAGCATTCCTTACGTGGAAAAGAAGTTATTCCTAACGTGGAAAAATGGTGATTCCTTACGTGGAAAAATGGTGATTCCTTACGTGGAAAGATTGGAGTCCTTACGGGGACAGAGAAAGAGTGCATTCCTAACATGGAAGAGTTTAGTCCTTACGCGAACAGATCAAAGAAGTTATTCCTAACGTGGAAGAAGAAGATAGATTCCTTACATGGAGAGTTTAGTCCTGACGTGGACGGAAAGAAGAAACGGTATTCCTTACGTGGAAAGAAGAAGCATTCCTAACGTGGAAAGAAAGATTGATATAGTATTCCTCACGTGGAAAGATTGGGGTTCCTTACGTGGAAAATTTGTGATTCCTAACATGGAAAAAGAAAGAGTCCTTACGTGGACAAAGCAAAAGAAGACGTATTCCTTACGTGGAAGAGTTTGACAAAGCAGAGAAAAGTCACCCCTGACGGGGAAAAGCGATGTATTCCTTACGTGGAAAGGTGAGTCCTAACGTGGACAGTATTATTCCTAACGTGGAACGGTTATTCCTTACGTGGAAAGGTGAGTCCTAACGTGGACGGTGGTATTCCTAACGTGGAAGAGTTTATTCCTAACGTGGACGATTTATCTCTGACGAGAAGGCAGACGAGTCGTCCCCAGCAAAGTTGTTAAAGTTTTTTCCGAGTTGACAGCAGATAGAGTCCTGACGTGGACAAGCAAAGGACGAAGTTTCCGATAATTCAATCTTTTTCAGGATGATGAGAAGAATCCCCAGCACGGTCGCACGAGATCAGTGGGTTGCCGTAACAGTTAAATTCAGCTGATGAATGTCGTTCCCCAAGCAGTGGCGCAGTTTATTTCTGCGGTTGGCAAATTTCTGGGTTCCTAGTATTCAACCGTCTCGTACCGCGAATGTCTGAAGGCTCCGGGCTCTTCACCCAATCGGGTCCAAGCCGCTTGAATAGGGGCAGCTGTTGCACCCTAAAATTTGCCCAACCTTATTCACTTGGTTTATGTTTCAATGTCATTAGCATTTGCATATAGAGTCATGTACATAGGTTACTCATCGGCATAGCATAAGCATAGCAAGTCATACAACAGGGGGACCAATCATTATTCTCATCTCTAGAGGCCTATCAAGAGGTTATTATCCTGATTCAATCTCATTCAAGTCATCAGAAAAGAATTTGAAAGCTATCAAGTCAATGGGTCAAGCAGTTCATCTATCTCCTGGCTGAGGGTATCTGGGGATCATCAAGGAAAGTATGAGCTGTGAATTGAAGGCACGGGGAGTATCTAGACATCTTGGAGGACTTAGAAAGTCATTTGGAGAAGGAGACAAGTCATTGGTGTGATCACAAGTATTGCAGTTGAAGACAGTCAACTAGGGTTTCATCTGGATCAACTCTAGGTCAATTGACTGATTGAAAGGCATTAAGGGCTATTGGAGAGATGTGGGGTTCATAATTTGACATGGAGAATAAAGATATGTTGTTATTCTAAGAAGAAATCAATAGAAATCAAGGAGAAGAGGAGGTTCTAAATTAGGGTTTCTAGGTAAAATTCCCTGGTTTAAGTCAAACTTCCAAGCAAAATAAGTCAAAATGCAAGCTTCAAATGGATCCTTGGCCAACATGAAACTTGTAGAGGATCTCAAGACCTTTAATTTGAGTGGTGGAAGACATCAAGGAGATTTCTAGAACTCAAGTTATAGCTCTTGCAAGTTAGGGGTCACCAGATGGCACTGAAATTTGTCTGTGAAAGTTGACTGTCTTCTGACAAACTTTTGGCCCTCAAGGATAATTCAAATGGACTTTGAACAAGCAAGAGAGTTGTTCCTCATTGTCTCCCCTTTCCAAAAAGGTATGGTATGCATTCATATGATTTAGGGAACTCTACTTATGGCTTGTGCAAGACAGGGGTATTTTGGTAATTTGGAATTACAGGTCATTTTTAGCCAATGCCCAAAACTCCTACAAGGAAGCTTCAAATGGAAAACTTCCCAACATCAAAGTTGCTCAAAATGGGATTTTAAGGCTAGATAAGATGTTGTGAGAGTTTGAAAATGCATGGAGCATGGATATTTTAAAATGGTCAAAATGGCTTGTAAATGGCTTATAAGTTGAAAAAGTTGGAATTGAATTTTGGTTTGAGAGATCTACAAATCCAAAATGGGGCATATGATAGATGATTTTGATTGGAAACATCATTTTGAGAACAATGGTTTAGCCACATTTTTGAGTTTAGGCTTAAAAATTGGAGTTTCTTTGTAAATTTGTTATTTGCACTTTAAGGCATCAAAAGGAAAGATGAGAAAATGCTACATAAAGGTTTGTAAGACCTTATTTTCATGTCATAATACCATATGAGGAGAATTTAAGTAAGATTGCATGGTTTATCATGAGATGGCATGAGATTCACTCAAGATGACAAATTCAAAATCTCATTACGTGATACATTCTAGAAACTTCATGGAAGGTTCTACAAACTTCCACACATTTCTATTCTCATCTATATAAGCCCTAGAGTGACTCCATGTATTGGTTGGTGATTCTAAAAGCTTGCATGCTACACTTTGATTCCTTCACTCCAAAATTGCATTTTCATTCCAAACTCCATTAAAACACCATCAATCACTACAATTCTGATCATCATCAACATCTATAATCAACATTGAGCATTTGGCAAAGGAAAGGCTCAAGAATTCGTGGCTGGATTATGAGATCTCCAACTTCACTCCAACTTGCATGAAGAGTTGAATAGGTTGATTCAAGAAGATAGAACAAGAACTACTGCAACCAGAGGCTTCAACATTCATCAAAGACCATACAAAGCAATTGGCAAGGTCTGAATTGGAGGAGAACCATCATCACCATCATCACTTGCAAGGTATGCATTTTCTCATGAAACTCTCTATTTATCCATAGTTCAAGCATGTTGTTAGGAGAAATCTAATAGAGACCAATTAGGGATGTTGTATGATGAGTTTAAGGGCTGTTTGCGAGGTTTGCTTCCATGGTGTCAATTCTTTAATGATCAAGAACTCACGATTTAGTGTACTATAATCTTAGGTATTAGGCTTAGGATAATCCCCATAAGATGTAGTACATGATAGGTTAATATGAGACCATTTGATTACCATGCAAACTAAGGTGCGAAAATGGTGACCACCCCTTGTAGCCTTCGTATTTCTTTCTTGAGGGAGAGTTAGAGAATTCTAGTACCATGGCTGTGTAGAGGGAGAAGAGTAGATGAGTTTTCATCTTTGGATCGTGAAAAATGGTGGAGAAATGAGAGAGTTAGAGAGGGTGGAAGTTGCTTGCATGAGTTCTTTTTTTTTAGAAACCCTAAGTGTCCAAGGTAGAAGAGATAATCTCTACCATTGATTCATGTTGGGATATTTGACTTTGTCCCTCAATCCAGCGGCCTAGATTTTATTAAACTTCAAAAATTCATAACTAAATGGAAAATGCATATTTTTAACTCATTCTTTTTTTAATATTTTCCTTAACATGTCTAGAAAATTAAAAAAATATAAAAATTGCATTTTATATTTTTTTCGCATTTTTTCCATATTTTACAAATAAATGCATATTTTGAAGGTTTTATTTCATACATGATCTTGTAGATTTTTGTTCTTACACTTAGAAATAGATTTTTTTCCCATTCTTTTTTGTGGTGATTAATATTGAATTGTAGTATTCCCAGAATTTATTACTAGATTTGTTAGAATAAAATTTGATTAGTTTAGATAATTGAACTTAGGATAGTTTAATTAGGGTTTTTAAGTAGTATACTTGAACTTCAACATTTCATTTTTGAAAATTCATAACAAATTAGAAATTGCATATTTTTAATTCATTCTTTTTGCATCATTTTCTTTAAAAGAGTCTAGAAAATTATAAAAAATAAAAATTGCATTTTATTTTTTATTTGATATTTTCCCCATATTTTCTAAATAAATAGCATTTTAAATAGTTTCATTTCATGCATGATTTTGTTAATTTTTGTTCTATTAGATGCTTTAATATTTTTTGTCCATTCTTTTTAGGTTGTTTAGTTTAGACATTAAAATTGTAGATTCAATTTAGTTCCCATTTTTAGAAATTAATTTTAGGTGTTTAGTTTAGGTGTGAACAACATGAACAAACTAGGGTTTTAGGTGATTACTTAGGAGAATCAATTCATTTCCCTTAGGACTTAGGGTTTGAATAATTTAGCTATGGGACTATAGGGGCTATGGGTAGTTATTAGATCCCCTTAGAAAAGTCAGGATTCCCCTACTGCTATTACTGTACTGTATATATCTGATTGACTGGTGTGGTATGCCCTCTGGGGTTTATTGCTTGTTTGTGTGGGTATTGGGATTGTCTGGGGACTTGGGAGAGCTGAAGACTTGAGAAGATGAAAGCCATTGAAGATCCAGAAATTGAAGATCAACTTCCAGAGTTGAAGAGGAGGTTCTTGCTAGCAGCTGCTGAGGAGACTAGGGTTTAGGAGCTAGGCAGAGCTCTAGATTAGAAAGCTTGTTTCTCAAACATGGATTGCCTTGTCTGTATCCATTCTTCTCTGTGATTCAGAGTCTCTCTAAGACACTCACCCCCTTCCTTTGGAAGGCTTGGTGATAGTGTCTAAGAGATAGAACTCTTGAGAGAAAATGTCTTTTGTGTTAGAAGCAGTCTGTTCACCACCTTTGGTAGTCAACTGATTGCTTAACACCCAATTCACTCTTGTGACTGATCCCTCATCCCGGAGTTTTGAACTTGAAGAAAATCCATTGCAGATAGAAGACTGATGATCAAAGCCCTTACCTGAAGGCCATGAAGATGGAGATTGATGCGTGTTGAAGCCTGTAGCTGATGGGAGATTACTTGGAGCCAGATGTTGATCCAGAGCTGCTGAGGCTGTTTATTTTTGCTGTATTTCATTTCTTGATGTATTGATTGGTTTTCCTGACTGTATTGTTTGCTGTTTACCCTGTTGGGTTGAAAGTGAATCCTGTTCACTTTCGCCTATTGTTTTCCAGGTTCGAGGTTGAGTGGGACTCCCTTGCCTCGCTTGTACTGTTGCATCCATGCATTTTACTGTTTTACTATATATATCTGATATTGTTTCTGTTTCTGCCTATCCCTTAGGATCTCTGTTTCTCTCTGTGCAAGAGAGGAGTATGATAGACACTAGGTCTTAACCCATGCATGATAACATTAGGTTAGTTTGTTTCCCTTCGCAACCGTAGGTTAGAGTTCTGTCTCTTCTTCCTCAAAACAAACAGAAAAACACGTAAAGATTTCAAACTCAATAAAAGACACTTCTTCCGTAAAAGAATGTGAACTCATCAAGACGTCATTTTTGTCCGTCGGGACTGTTAATCAAGAAAACCTTTTTCAGAAGGAATAAAATCAATCAAGACAAGCTTGTGTCTTTCGTGGCCCGAACTACGTTTGCTCTGATCTTTCATGCTGTATGAAAGTACGTAGGCATAGGATGCGATATCCTAGCGAGCAACCTTCCCCTCCTTTCCCGTAGGTAGGCGAACTACGTTGACTCTGATTTCTCGTTCCAGACGGGAATACGTAGGCATAAAGTGCGATACTTTGCCGAGTCATTTTTATTTTCATTTTATTTTCTTTTTCACCCTTGACCTATAGTTTAGATAGAATAACAATCCATACCCGAAAACAAGCGTGGATCCCATCGAGTACGATGGACGTGAGGGGTGCTAATACCTTCCCCTTGCGTAACCGACTCCCGAACCCAGGTTTTGGTTGCGACGACCATACCTTTCCCGTCTTTGCGAGGTTTACTCTGAGCGTTCCCTTTCCCTCCCGTGGGATAAATAACGCACGGTGGCGACTCTTCTGTTCAGCCGGCGCCGATTTTCGCAGTAGCGACACAGTTCAGGTCCAAATCTGTTAACTCAAGAATCTTTGAAATCAACCGTGCATAAGAAAGCCTAGTTGACAAAGAGAGTTATTGCTGCAGATGATACATCATAGTGAGAATCCAATTAACCTTTATCTTGTTCTTGATAGCATATAGCAACTGCATCTCCAAATCATTAATTTGAGAGTGGTTGGAGTCCTTCGGAAGTAATACGTAACAGATAATATAGTGCAACATTCTATTGTTAACCGTCAGATTCTTTACATAGCACAACATGCGAGCAGTCCTTTGACCCGCAATAACAGCCTCTTTTGGAAACCGGAAGATACGATAATAGTATTCCATCTTATCGTATTTTGCCCATGGACCTTCCACATGGTTGACTCCTTTCTTGAGAAAAAATCCTTTGGATGGTATCTCTAATCTCGCAGCAATGTCAGACAGATTTTCCTTCAATTCACAGTTCCGAACAGAAGTTTCCAACATATGTTCATCATCAGCATTCAAATAAACAGACATCTTATTCATAAAGGATTTCACCAAATCGGTGTAACACTTTCCATTGTCAGCCACAAATTTATCAATCTTTTGGAATTTTAACAGAGCTGGGAAATCAAAAGCAGAAGCCGGAAATGCGTTGAAATTAACGTACTTTACCGGGAGGAGATGACGAACCCGAACCTTGAAATCCATTCTACGCTTCTTTGTAGATTCCATGGGAGTACTGTCTTCATCAAAGGTAGAGATGTTTTCCGGTAGTTTTCCCTTGCCTTTGTTGTTGGGAGCCATTTGAGGAGTTGGAGCTTCTGAGAGTTTGAGGCGCTTCTGAGAGATTTGGGGTTTTAGGGTTTTGTGAGGAAGGAGGTAAGGTGCAACCAATTTATAGAGAGAGAGAGTTTAAGTGGGTTTTAAAATGTAGGGTTGGAAGTTGGAAGAGAAATACTCTTGTAGTCAACAAAGAAAAAGTGAGTTCCAAGGATTTGTGGTTGATGATATTTAAAAGTCACTTGTACCACACATAAATAATCATTTAAACACATTTATCCAAAATTTGACTAATTTTTCGTTTCTGATTTTTTTTGAAAAATTAACAGTGTTAATCGGTTAACCATATAGGTTAATTGGTTAACACATAAAAAAATTTAATTTTTTGAATAAAAAGTAATAGTGTTAATCGGTTAACACATTAAAAAATTAACCCAGAATTGAAAAATTAACAGTGTTAATCGGTTAACCCTATAGGTTAATCGGTTAACACACGCGAAATTTTAGAAAAATGTTTAAAAACAAAATGCAAACAAGTTTGAAAACATACAATATGAACACATTAACTTAAGAAGAGGTTAGATGTCACCTTCATCGAGAATTCTGAGTTCTCGTCGAATCTTGAAGAAAGGTTCTTTTGCCAGTGGCTTTGTGAAAATGTCGGCGAGTTGGTTATGCGTATCCACAAAGGTAACTTCGACATCTTCATTAAGCACATGATCGCGTAAGAAGTGGTGTCGAATATCTATATGTTTGGTTCTTGAATGCATGACGGTATTTTTTGTTATGCTGATTGCACTAGTGTTGTCGCACCGAAGTGGAATGCATCCGAGATTCAATCCGTAATCATCAAGTTGTTGCTTAAGCCAAAGAATTTGTGCACAACAACTTCCCGCCGCTATGTACTCTGCCTCAGCCGTACTTAGATCAACATATGCTTATTTCTTGCAAGCCCATGAAACCAATGAATTTCCTAGGATGTGACACATTCCACTTGTGCTTTTCCAATCTATTTTACAACCTGCATAGTCCGCGTCAGAATAACCAACTAAATTGCATATACTACCTTTTCGATACCATAGGCCGACGTTTGATGTTCCCTTGAGATAATACATAATTCTCTTTACTGCGGTGAGGTGTGACTCTTTTGGATTTGCTTGAAATAGGGCACACAAACAAACACTGAACATAATGTCCAGACGACTTGCCGTCAAATACAGTAAGGAGCCAATCATTCTTCGATACTTTGTTATGTCGATAGAAACACCGAATTCATCTTGATCTACATAGGTTTCGGATCCCATAGGTGTATCCATTGCCTTACAAGAATCCATATCAAACCTTTTCAACAACTCTTTACAATACTTGCTTTGGTTGATGAAGATACCGTCTTTCAATTGCTTGATTTGAAGTCCAAGAAAGTAGTTCATATTTCCTATCATGGACATCTCAAATTCTCCTTGCATCATGGATGAGAATTCCTCACATAGGTCTTTGTTAGTTGAACCAAAAATGATATCTTCAACATAGACTTGAACTAATAAAGTATTACCTTTATCTTTCTTGATAAACAGAGTCTTGTCAACTTTGCCTTTAATAAATCCCTTTTCGCAAAGGAAATTGCTAAGCCGATCATACCATGCCCTTGGTGCTTGTTTTAAGTCGTAAAGAGCTTTCTTCAACTTGAAGACATGTGAAGAATTATTTAAGTCTTCAAAGCCCGGGGGTTGTTTGACATAGACTTCTTCATTGATGTAGCCATTCAAGAATGCGCTTTTGACGTCCATTTGAAAAAGCTGAAAATTTAACGAACAAGCATAAGCAAGCAAAAGACGAATCACTTCTAACCTTGCAACCTGAGCAAATGTTTCCTCGAAATCAATCCCTTCCTCTTGATTGTAGCCTTGGGCCACCAATCTTGCTTTGTTCCGAATGATAATTCCATTCTCATCCAGTTTGTTCTTAAATACCCATCTTGTACCAATGATGTGCTTATCACTAGGTCTAGGAACAAGTTCCCAAACTTGATTCCTTTCAAATTGGTTTAACTCTTCTTGCATAGCGATAATCCATTGGTCGTCATTTAGTGCTTCACCAACTTTGGAGGGTTCGATTTGAGAAACAAAAGCCATGTTTAAGCAAGCATCTTGGAGATTGAGTCTCGTTGTAACGCCTTGACTAATGTCACCAATAACTTTGTCAATTGGATGATCTCTATGAGTTCTCCATTCTTTTGGTAGATCGTTGACATTGGAATCTTGTTGAATTGGTATATCTTGTTCTTTCATGATATCTTTAGAAGTATCTTCATCGGGAATTCCTTCATCCAATTTTTCATCGAACTTACCAAGATTGTCTTTGTCATTGTTGAGGACAAAGCACTTGCATCCAAAAATATGAAAGAAAGCAATGTTTAGTTTCCTTCCTTTGAATAATTCATACGGTGTTTTCTTGATGATTGGTCTGATATTTACCTGATTACTCACAAAACATGCTGTACTCACCGCATCTGCCCAAAAATACTTAGGTAGATTTGAGTCGCTAAGCATTGTTCTTGCAAGTTCCACCAATGAACGATTCTTCCTCTCTACGACACCATTTTGTTGGGGAGTTCTTGGTTCCGAGAAGTTGTGCAAGATTCCATGTTCTTCACAAAATTCTTCGAATAAAGTATTTTGGAATTCTCCACCGTGATCGCTTCTTATGGAGGCTATTGTAAGAGACTTCTCATTTTGGATTTGTCTGGAAAACTTTTTAAATGCTTTAAAAGAGTCACTTTTCTGCACTAAAAAGTAAGTCCAACAAAATCTAGAATAATAATCTACAATAACTAAAGCATAGAAATTACCTCCGAAGCTTTTTGTTCTAGATGGACCAAAAAGATCCATATGCAACAATTGTAGCGGCCTTGTTGTGGACACCACATTTTTAGATATGAAAGTTGATTTAGTTTGTTTCCCCTTTTGACATGCATCACACAATCTATCTTTGACGAATTTGATCTTCGGTAATCCAATCACCAAATCATGTTTAATTAATTTGTTCAAGTGCTCCATGTGAATGTGAGTGATCCTTTTATGCCATAGCCATGACTCGTTGTTGTTCACCATAAGACATTTAACCTTTAAAGATACATTGTCAAGGGAAATCATAAAAATATTATTGATTCTATTACCTTTTAACATAACCTCATGAGTGACTTCGTCTTCTATCAAGCATTCATCTTTGTTGAACTTGATTTTGAATCCTTTGTCACAAAGTTGGCTAATACTAAGAAGATTGTGCTTAAGCCCTTCGACATAAAGTACATCTTCTATTGTTGTAAGAGGTAGTGAACCAATAGTGCCTATGCCAAGAATCTTGCCTTTATTATTATCACCATAAGTAACATAACCCTTGGCTTTAAGCGTTAGTTGTGAAAATTTGTTTATATCTCCCGTCATATACCTTGAACACCCACTATCAAGATACCAATGATTTCCGAAGGTCTTCAAGCATACCTACAAAACAGGATTAAGTTTTCTTAGGTACCCAAATTTCTTTGGGTCCTTGATAGTTAGTTCCCTTTTTCACCCACACATAATTCCGTTCTGGAACACTAAAGTTACGAACATAACAAGCATTAGGTGTGTGGCCTTTAATTCCACAATAAAAACAAGTTGATTCAAAATTGATTTTATATCTAGGAACATAAGATTTCTTCTTAGCAAATACTTTCTTTTTAGGATGATGATGCATAATTTTAGAATTGTTTACTTTTTCCTTAGGAATTTGGTTCTTAGGCCTAACAAAGATTGTTTCATTTGAACTTGGTTTAGAGAACTTGGAATATCCGAGTCCACTTTTATCATTAGAAAATCTTTGATGCCTAAGAACTTCTTCCAAACCAATTTGACCTTTCTCATATCTTTCAATAACTCTTTTAAGTTGAACAATTTGAAATGAGAGAGATTCACAATTTTTACATACAAAATTCTGTTTTTCACTTAAAATTTTTTGTTTCTCATCTTCAACATATTTTGATAATTCAAAGTTCTTTTCTTCTAAAAAAGCCATTTTTTTCTTTTTAGATGAGATAGTCTTATACAGATTTTTGCATTCAAGTAACAATTCATCAATAGCATCTTGTGCATCATTATCATAAACAGAAAAGTTACTACTAACCTCATCTTTTTCATTATCGGAGTGGTGTGAAGCCATTAGAGCCAGATTTGCACATTCATCACTTTCCGATTCCGATGAGGAACTTATTTCATTATCTTCCCAAGCAATACACGCCTTCTTGTTCTAAAGTCCTTCTTGCCTTTGAATCCTTCTTTCTTTGGAAGCTTTGGATAATCTGGTTTTATGTGGCCTTGTTTTCCACATTCGTAGCATGTAACATCTTGCGTTGATGTGGATGCTTCCCTTTTTCTGAAATGTCTATTCTTTTTATCATAAAGGGGTTTATTATTTTTATTGAAAAATTTACCAAGCCTTTTTACAAGAAGCATGAACTGTTCATCTTCCTCCAATGCGTCATCATTTTTCTTTTCTTTTGACTCCACTTTCAAAGCAATTCCTTTGGACTTCTTTTCTAGATTTTCATGTTTCTCAAGCCTTCCAAGTTCTAACTCATGTTCTTGAAGTTTGCCAAAAAGTGATGCGGACGTCATTGTTGAGAGACTTTTCTTCTCCGAAATTGCCGTCACTTTTGGTTGTCATTCCCTGGTTAAGGATATAAGAATTTTAAGATTCAAATCATCATTAGTAAAGGTCTTACCGAGAGAAATTAAGTGATTTATCAAGTGGACGAATCTTTTCTGTAATGCCACAATGGATTCTCCGGGCATCATTCTAAACATTTCCTATTCTTGACTTAGTGTGTTCAATCTGGATCTCTTTACTTCGGCGGTGCCTTCATGTGTTTCCACTAAGGTGTCCCATATTTCTTTTGCCGACTTGCATTGAGAGATTCAGAAGAACTCATCTATACTCAAAGCACTTTGTAATATGTTGATAGCCTTTTTCTCATTAAGAATCCTTTTCTTGTCATCATCATCGTATGATGATTTAATCTTCGGAGTTCCTACACCATTGACGACACTTGTCGGTTGATGAGGGCCATCTTCAACAGTTTCCCATATTCCTTCTCCTTGGGCTTCTAGATGTGCCTTCATGCGGATTTTCCAAAAATCAAAATATTCTCCAGAAAACAGTGGGGGTTTGTTACTACTTCCACTGTATTTGAAAACCGGGTTGGTGCTAGCGGAAGCCATTATGGATCAATAGGAGTAGGTTACCTTAACCTGCTCTGATGCCAATTGTAATTTATATGTATGCCTAAGAGGGGGGGGGGGGGGGGTGAATTAGGTTCTTAGATACTTTTTCCGGTTTTTGATGATTCTTGGATTTTACTTCTTTAAGTTCTTCTAGATGATGAAAGGCAGTAAAGTGCAGAAGGTAAAGGACACAGCGATTTATAGTGGTTCCCCTCACAATCCGAGAGTACTCCACTCCCCTTTCAACATGAAAAAGTATTTACTATCAATGTTATATTTCTACACAAGACAATCCAAACAACCAAGAACACCCTTCTTGGATTTACACAATTTTTAAGTCCTACCGAGAATGAATATCTCACACAAGGACCTCTTGTATCCACAATCCGGATCACAAGGAAAACCCTACAAACTTATCTTTTATAATTATAAGAATAAGTTGTAGTCAATATGAATTTGTATATAAGTAACAATTTGAATGTATATCAATATGAAATATTGATCTTCTTCTCGAAACAAAGATTAGTCAGAAATAATATACAAGTGTTCTTTTTGTGAAAGAAAGCTGTGAAGATGTGAAAGTTAATTTCAATGGCTTCTTTCAAAAATGTTTGAACACTTTTATGAAAATTCAAAAGGTTGAAGACAAAGAGTAATTTTTTTGAAATTTGTTTCTTGAAGGTGATTTGATTTTGAAAATGAAATCAATTTATAGAAGTGAAAAACCTTTCCAAAAAGGTATGATTATGGGACAGAAAAAAATAGCCAGTAAGAATAATAGAGAACAATGCAATCCTCCATGAAAAGTTACTATTTTTGGATGTTGTTTCAGTGTTAATCGGTTAACCAAATAGGTTAATCGGTTAACACTTTCCAACGTACAGAAAATTTGAATTTTACATGTGTTAATCGGTTAACCCATATGGTTAATCGGTTAACACTGTTAAAAAGTCCCAAAAATATGTGTTTGAAATGTGTTAATCGGTTAACCCATATGGTTAATCGATTAACACTGAAGGTTTTTCCAAAAATACTTAATTTAAAATATAGAAACTATTTTAAAAACATTTTAAAAAGTTTAGTGATAGTGGTGTAGTGAAGTGTGATTGAAAGAATACTTGTATACAATATTTCTAAGTAAAATATGTTTATACCGATTCTTGTATCATCAACTCCACTTGAATCTTGAGGACGAAGCTTGATCCATAGCATCATGTGCGATTTTAACTTGATCTTTGATAATGAATTCTTGTCGATTGCTTGCGTCTCTTTCTTTTTGCGAATGTGTACCAATCTTGTATGAGTTGTCTTCATCAAAACTCAAAGGTCTTGAAGCTTGCTTCCACAAAATTGTATTCATGATTAAGTGTTGTTATAACTTGTTCATACTTGTCTTGTATTCATGATTAAGTGGTGTTAGTAAACCCTAATGCATGCTTGCCTTAATTATGTGCTTGAACTTGTCATGCATGATAATTTATTCTTGTTAGAACTTTACCTTATGTGTGTTTAGATGTTGTAATATCTTTGCTTGTATGAACTTACTTTGGTTGTCACCATCTTGATTTGTAACTTCATTAAACTTTGAATGTGCTTGGTTGTTACCTTGTTCTTTTATGACTTTGTCAAGTCTTTGCTTTAGATATTGTCATATCTACCCTTATGCTTTGGTTGTAACCACGTACTTTAAATTTGTCATACCATATTTAACATCATGTTTGAATGTTACTTTGAATACTTGTAATTGATATCATGTTTGAATATCATACTTGTCCTTGTCATCCTTTATTCATACTTCTTTTAACTTTTTCAGGTTATTCCCCAAGTGATGTTAGCTTGTTATCTTTCATCCTCCTTTGTTGCCTCTTATTCCCAAATCCACGGGAAATAATACTTCATTAACTCAATGTTATAAGTAGTTTAGCAATACCCAAATCCCATTTGACCTTGTTAGAGTCATTAAGTCTTACAACTTAGACTTAGGGTAGAATTTACAACTCTCTTGACTTTGTTAAGTCGTGTAAGTGTTAAAGCTATAACACTTACCTCCCCTTTTGAAACTTGATCATAATCAAAGTGTTCATTCATACCTAGTGATGTGAACTACAAATGCTCTGATTCCATCCTTGTAAGGATGTGTAGGCACAAGACCGCAAAGTTTTGGCGAGCATACTTAGTAATAAACCCTTAGATTCCTATCATCATCAACAAAACCCAAACACAAGACATTTCAAAGCAACTAGAAAACAATAACACAAGTACTAGCAAGAGGTTCCTATAGAGTACTATAGATGCTTAGTATGCTAACACCTTCCCTATGTATAACCAACCCCCGAACCTTAGATCACTTAGGTTTTTTTTTATATTGCAAACTTAGGGTTTATACGATCTTTTCCCTTTCCCTTGGATAAAACAAAGTTCGGTGGTGAATCTTAAAGGTTTGTGATTCAAGTTAGTCAATAGCTTGATATCTAATTCTCACCGCAACAGAAATGGTGACTTCATTGGGGAAACCCCTAAGAGGGTTGAGCCTAACTTGCTTATATTTATGCTATTTTGTTTGCTTGCTTTTATTTGTCTTGTTGTTCTCTCATGGGTGGTTAGCTTTTATGTGGTGAGATAAGTCCCAACTTTAGACTTGAGCATAAAATAAGATAGGAAGGTGGTATGTTCAAGGAGGCTTATAGGGAGTTGATTCTCGACCAAGCTAACTTGAGAAATCACCACTCAGTAGAGGAAATTTTAAGATTAAGTATTGTTGATCAAGAGATTGTGAAAACAATACTACTCTTAATTGAGCCTATGAAACTGAGAACTTTTAGTCACCTTTAACCCCACTTGGCCTTTTTAGTAACATAGTGCAATGACTATGACGATATAGACCCAAAATAGTTGATACGCGATACTACACTTAAAAGAGGTTCTCTTGAGAATATTATTAACTACCTGGTAATTGGGAAATTGATAATATCTGAAAGGTGGGATGATGACTTTGAGAACTTATTAGAACCCTCCGTACATGTACACTATAAACCCTAGTACATACCTAATGGAAGGGGTAAACCTTTGACTTCATGCAAGCCTTAAACCTTGTTTCTGTTTAACCTTGTTATGTTTGTGAATACATGCATTCATAAGCATCATTTTCATCAAAGTTTCTTGGAACTTAGGAGCTTTTGTTTGCAAACATCATAGGATTATCATGGATTGTAAAAGGAAAAAGACTTTGAAGTACACTTTTAAGAGTCATAAGATGGATGACCTAAGTACATTGGGAGCTTTGGTTGCATACTAAGATGGTTTCAAGAACAAGTATGAGAAGCTTTTATTACTGTTGAAGACTAATATGGAAGATGGACTTCTCTTTACGCTGCTTCAGTTTTATGATCTAGTCTATCATTTTTTCACCTTCCCCACTACCAACTTGTGCCTACATTGGAAGAGTATTCCTATCTAGTTGTTTTTCCTATCCTTGACGAGTTTCCCTTTCCTATCTTAGAGAAAGATCCTAAAGAACAATACATTGCCAAAGCCACACATTTGGAATTGTCTGAAATCCAAGCCAACATGACAACCAAAGGAGGAGTCTTTTAGTTAACCACATAGTTTTTGATGAATAAAGCTCAATACTATGTTGATAAGTTGAGCATGGATGCATTTGAGGCTATTCTTGCCTTACTCATCTGTGGTGTGTTTCTCTTCCCTAGTTTGAGGACTTCGTCGACATCAACGCTATCAAGGTTTTCCTAAAGAAGAACCCAATCTATACCTTGTTAGCAGATTCTTATCACTCTGTTCACTTAAGAAACTTCCATAGAGAAGGGATGATCACATGTTATTTTCCATTACTGTATAAGTGGTTTACTTCTCACTTGCCCAAGTCTAGCTCTTTTTGGGATCTCAAGAATGGTTTATGGTGGTCGCTGAAGATTATGTCTCTTACTCACTCTAATATTGATTGGTACGATTGTGCCTATGATAGGGTAATAATCATTGATAGATGTTGGGACTTTGTTAATGTACCTCTTCTTGGTACCAAAGGAGGGATCAGTTGTAATCCAGTCTTAGCTCGCCATCAGCTAGGTTATCCTTTGAAAGACAAGCCAAATAGTGTTCATGTAGAGAGTATCTTCTTCAAGGAAAGTGAAGATAACAAAGAGCTCAAGGAAAAGATTGTGATTGCTTGGTGTCACTTTCATAGGAGGGGAAATAAAGAATTGGGAAAACCTAACTATGTTTCTTTGGAGCCTTATCTCCGATGGGTCCGAGATAGGGCCAACAAGATGAAGATGCCTTATCCTCGAAAAGAGCCCATATCTTTGAAGAAAAATCCCACTCTAATTTTCATGTATGAAGTAGAAAAGTTGAAGATCGCTTTGAGCAACGCGCAATGAGAAGGAGATGCTTGGAAGAACAAGTATCAAATTGTCGTCGACAAAATCACAGAACTTCAAAGGCAACTACATATGAAGATTAAAGAAGTACTCTCTAGTAAGAACAGGAAGTCACAAGAGAATTTGTTTTCCTCTAGCCCTCAGTCAACTCCTTGGAAGTTGATCGTGGATAAACTCATTCTCGAGAAGACTCATATGGAGGAGTAGATTAAGAAGCTCAACATGAGAATGCTAGGAGAATCTCCTTTTGTTAGTTTTTATTTAGCTTTTGTTTAGGACTCTTGTAAGTACTAAATTTTTAATCCTTTTTTGATTAATGAAAATGAATTTCTTTTGATGTTACCTCTTTATGTTTGCCAGTACTTAAGTTCTAAGAAACTTTTTTCATTTGCATTCGCATTTTGCACTCGCATCTGTTGTCACATTTGCATTTCATTTCATCAAGAAAAAACTCATTGCTTCTTATCATCTCTAGTTTTCAAGATAAATCCTTCACATCAGTACAATACTCGTGCCCAGGCCAGAAGAAGCATGGCAGAAGAGAATCATGAGCTGGACCGAGTCAGTAATAAGTTGGAAGACCTACGTGGAAGCGTAGGACAAACTATGGAGATGCTGCAGCTAATGCATGCAAAAATGGATACTCAACCCATTGTTGTCTCTGAGATTGTTAGTACTCTTATGGATCCTTCACTAGCAATAGTTACTACAACAAATCTACCTCCATATGGTCTCCCGCTCAGTTTTATGCCCGCACCTGTTGTGGCTGTAACACCCCAAATTTATTGGAATATTTATTTAATTTTTTAAAATATAAATCTTAGTATTTTTGGTGGTTGGTGTGAATATTGAGAATTATGGATTTTTGAGTTATTTATTTAAATAATAGTATATAATATGAATATATTTGGTATTATTATTAACTTAAATAAATATAAGTTAATTTAAGGGAAAAGTGGACATTTGAGGAGGAGTTAGTGAGGGTGAAATTGGAAAGCCCATTTTAAAGGCCCAAAGTTAGCTTTAACAAAAAGGAATCTTGAGAGAATTAGGATTCATTCTTGTTAGACCGTGAAAAGGGAAGAAATAGATGACAAAGCTCTGAGGAAGAGGATAGAGGCAAGGCTTCGTGAGGTTTTCCAAGAACTCAAAGGAGAAAGGATTAGAGTCGGCAATTAAGGTATGAGGAGTACTGCCTTCATTGTTTTCAATATGTGATTCAATATATTTAAAGCCGATTTAAGGATTTATGAGGTTTTTGAGTTTGAGGAAAATTAGGCCTTCATGGCCAAATCTATTTTGAGGTTGTTTAAGTATGGGGAGTATTACCTTCATTGTTTTGAATATGTGATTCAATGTATTTAAAGCCGATTTAAGGGTTTAGGGATTTTGAGTATTGAATTGTTGTTGCCTTTCTGGTGAGTTTAATGAGTTTGAGGGATTTGAACTGATGGTCTGATAGGTTTGAGGCTGATTTGGGAGTAAGGGAAATTATACCTTCGTGGCCAAAATCTGTTATTGAGGTTTTAACCGTATAGGGTAATTGATTATGAGAACTTTAATGAATGTGGGAAAATTATAAGGATTTTATGGGAATTGGAGGCGTAAATATGATACGGGATTGGCCTAATAAGTCGTAGATTTTGTTCCTTTATCGCCGTAATACCTTAGGAATGATTTAGGGATGTTTTTGGGGCATTGGGGAAGGAAATAGTAGGGACTTTTGGGCTGGTTTTGCTAGTGGCGCGTAACAGCGGTTTGCTGTAATCGCGAGTTCGCACGATGAACTGTCCAGCAAATGTAGAACAGTTTCGCGAATTGTGTTCTTGTGCGGTGTTATTTTGATGCTTTAATGCTATGATTTTCTTGATGAATTACCAGGAGTATGATTGTGATTCCTATGTGATTAATACATGATTGTATGATGATTCCTATGAGTAATGATGATGAGTTATGATGTTGATTCCATGAGTTTTGATAATTATATGATGACATGATTATTATGATAATTTTGATGAATGATGATGCTCCTAATGAGTTTATTATGAGGATGATGTTGACGTGTGCATCATGCATTCATATGCATTTCAGACTTCGGTCTAGTGTTTGATTCTTGTGGCTTCAGTCCCATTGCGCGGATGCGAAGTATTTTGTTGTGCTCTAGTTCTTGTGTAGAATTGATCCTATTGATGGGGATCTATGGAGGGTTGATAGCCCAGTGTCTATCGATTTTTAATGAATTGGTACCACATGTATGAGTCTTGTTGCATTTGTATTTATGTGACAATTTGGTGTAATTTATGATATTATGGCTTTTTGATGTTTCCTTGATGATTATGGTGATGTTGAATATGAAAATGAAGCTATTTTATATATTGATTCCTATATTGATTATTATGAATGGTTTTACTCACCCTTTCTATTTGAATGTTACCTCCACGTGGGTAACGTGCAAATGACCAGGCCTAGCCGTGGATGCCGTCGAGGACTTTTTGGAGTTTTTGACATTTTGGTTGACTTAGAGGGTCTTGCTCTGATAGTATAACATCGGGTTGGGTTCTTTGAGTTAAACCATGTTTTATCGATTTTTGTTATTTTAATTATGTTGACGTGCAAGGAAAACTTTGGATTTGCCTTTTTGAGTTCCGCTGCCATTTGAGCAATTTTTGAGTAATTTTGGGAAAACCCGTTGTTTACGGAGCATTGACTTTGATTTGAATTATTGAGAAATGTACGCCCTTTGAGGTGATTTTTATTATGTTTAAAATATTACTTTGATAAATATGAATTATTTGCCATTATATTTTTGGGTAGAAAAGGGTGTTACATTAGTGGTATCTGAGCAGGTCGGTCCGTCCGACCAAGTTGTCTAATGTTATTTGTTCCCTAGTATGCGACATGTATGTGAAAACATTGTCGATGCACGATTGTTTTCTAACCTTTGTCTGCAGAAGTGGGGGAGAAGTTTGTGCTTCTCCAGGATGCTTTAAGTGTGGAGTGGTGGGGCAGTGTGTCGATGAACGCTCTTATAGTTTGGTAAAGATGGTTTATGCCCCCATCATAATTTTCGGCTGTCTATTGACAAATTGAGGAACTGATCACCCTTAATCTCTTGTTGATAGTAGACAGAGGCATGTTGGATGGGATAGACGTGTCCTGCAAGCTTAGATGGCGTGTGCAGTGAATTATTTTGAGTTAAGCTAAATGCTTACAGATTATTTTGGTGAGTCGGTGCAGGATGGTGCTGAGATGTTTATTTTGATGGAAACTTTGAGTGTTAATAAAGTGGAAAAGTTGGTGCTGTGCCAATTATTTGTGATTATCCTGAAGTTTTTCCTAATGAGATAAGTGATTTATCGCCGGAACATGAAGTGAGGTTTATGATCGACCTAGTTCCTGGAACTAGTTTGGTAGCGATGGCTCCATATCATATATCCACACCGGAATCGAAGAAGTTGAAGAATCAACTTGAAGATCTGCTTGAGGAGAGGTTCTTTTGTCCGAGTGTGTCACCGTGGGGTGCACCATTTTTGTTGGTTAAGAAGAAAGAAGGTTCTATGAGGCTTTTTGTAGATTATAGACAATTGAACAAGGTGACTATCAAGAATAAGTATCCATTTCTAAGGATTGTTGATTTGATGGATCAGTTGGTTGTTGCAAGTGTGTTCAGTAAGATAGATTTGAGATCTGGGTATCATCATATTTGTGTGAAGGTTAAAGATATTCAGAAGACTTCTTTTAAAACATCGTATAAACATTATGAGTATTTCATGATGCCATTTGGTGTGACTAATGCACCATGTGTATTTATGGAGTATATGAACAGGATTTTCCATCCTTATTTGGACAAGTTTGTGGTTGTCTTCATTGATGATATTTTGATATATTCGAAGAGTAAAGAGGATCATGCTGAGCATCTGAAAATTGTGTTATTAGTGTTGAAAGAGAAGCAGTTGTATACAAAACTATCAAAGTGTGAGTTTTGGTTGAAGGAAGTGAGCTTCCTTGGTCATGTGATCTCGAGTAGAGTTATTGCGGTTGATATGTCGAAGATTGAAGCTGTATCGCAATGGGAAGCTCTAAAACCAGTTTTTGGGATTAGAAGTTTTCTTGGGTTGGCAGATTATTATCGAAAATTCATTGAAGGATTTTTCCAAGTTATCTTTTCCATTGCTGCAGTGGACTAGGAAGGTTCAAGATTTTGTTTTGGATGCAAAGTGTGAATAAAGTTTCAAAAGCTTTTGAGAAGGTTGACAGCAACTCATGTTTTGATTTTGCCGAATCTAGCAGAACCATTATTGTATATTGTGATGCTTCATTAATGGGATGGGGAGGTGTGTTAATGAAACATCAACAATTTTTAGCTTATGCTTCAAGGCAACTTAAAGTGCATGAGAGGAATTATCTAACGCAGGATTTAGAGTTGGTTGTTATTGTGTTTGTGTCGAAGCTTTGGAGGCATTATTTGTTTGGTTCGAGATTTGAGATGTTTAATGATATAAGAGTTTGAAGTATTTCTTTGATCAGAAAGAATTGAATGCGAGGCAAGAGATGATTGGGACTTCTGAAGGATTATGGTTTTGGTTTGAATTACCATTCGGATAAAGCAAGCGTGGTAGCTGATGCATTGAGTAGGAAATCTTCACATATACCGATGATAATGGTAAAAGAGTTAGAACTGATTGAGAAATTTTGTGATATGAGTTTGGTTTGTGAAGAGACTTCTTATGGAGTTAAGCTTGGTATATTGAAGCTTACTAGTGGTATTCTTGATGAGATTCGAGAAGGTCAGAAATATGATTTGAGTTGGTAGATCGGTTGAATTTGATGAATCAAAGTCGAAGAGCTGATTTTCGGATTAATGAAAATGGTATCATGAGATGTCATGATAAAGTTTGTGCTCCAGATATTGTTGAGTTGAAAAAGAGTATTCCTGAGGAAGGACATCAAAGTAGATTGAGTATTCATCCGGTGCTACAAAGAGGTACAAGGATTTGAGGAAATTGTTTTGGTGTCCACGGATGAAGAAAGAAGTGGTTGAGTTTGTGTATGCTGGTTAGACTTGTCAGAAGTTGAAGATACCAAAGACCGTTGGGTCTGATGTGACCGTTGAATATTCCAGAGTGGAAATGGGATAGTATCTCCATGGATTTTGTGTCCGGTTTTCTGAAGACTATGAGGTGGAATGATTCTAATTGGGTGATTATGGATAGATTGATTAAATCAACTCATTTCTTACCAATAAGGATTAATCGTTCTATGCTGAAGCTAGCTGAGATGTATATTGAGGAAATTGTGAAGTTGCATGGGATACCGTCGAGTATTGTGTCAGATGGAGATACAAGATTTACATCGAGATTCTGGAAGAGTTTGCAAGATGCTTTGGGTACCATGTTGAGATTGAGTTCTTCCTATCATCCGCAGACAGATGGGCAGACAAAGAGAACTATCCAGTCTTTAGGGAATTTGGTGAGAGCTTGTGTGTTGGATCAAGATGGATCGTGGGATAGTCATTTTCCGTTGATTGAGTTTAGCTACAACAACAATTATCATTATATTAATGGAATGGCACCGTATCAGGCATTGTATGGTAGGAGATTGTTGCACCCTAAAATTTTCCCTTGAGTTTTCTAACTTTGACCGGCTTTTACTTTGCTTTCATTTGCATATCATTTAGGTAGATTATTTCTTGGATACTGCTATTGTTATCAGCCAGATTGAATTTATTAGGATTTTAGCCGCTTTGCTCGCATTTCAGGCGACTCAAATCAATTCAAATGAGAAGTTTCATGTTGAAATCGAGTAAAAATTGCTCTCTTCCCGGTGGTTCAGTCCGTGCCGATTATATTGGTGCATTCCGATGTTCGCCCGTTTTCTCGTTTCTTTTTCCATGGAATTTTGTGATTTTATTGCTATTTTTGCTTTATTTTTATATATTTAGAATAGATTTTTATTTATTAGAAAATATTTTAAATAGAAATATATTTTTTATTTTTTAGAATTGGTTTTGAAATAGAATTTTTAATAGGATTAGAATTAAATAGATTTTATTAGAAATAGAAATAGATTTTTTATTTTTAGAATTGGTTTTGAAATAGAATTTTTAATAGAATTAGAATTAAATAGGTTTTATTAGAAATATAAATAGATTTTATTTAGTTTTTCAATAGATTTTTAGAAATAGTTATTTTCTAGAAGTAGTTTTTAGAATTAGTTTTTTTATAGTTCTAGAATATTATTTGTTTTTTAAATAGATTTTTAATATAATTTTAGAAATGAATATTATAATTTATTTGGTTTAGTTTTTTTAAACTTAATTAGGATTTTATTAAGATTTATTATGTAGATTTGATTTTGTTTTAATTAGAATTAATCCATAGATATTATTAATATTTAGGTTAATTGGTATTTAGATTAGTTATTAGTTAACTAGGATTATTGTTTATTAAAATTAGCTTTAATTAAATGATTAGTTTAGGTTAGTTTTTATTAGAATTAATTAGGCTCTTTTAATTAGAACTAGGTACAACATTATCAACATCATCAACATGTTATTCATTAATTAATCGAACATCAACTTTTTATTTGAAATTAACCAAGTCATTAGCACAGCCACGTGTCACCTTCCAGGCTATATAACCACTATTCATTGTCATCTACCTCTGGATCCGAAAACCTAGAAACTGTAGCCGCCTACCCCTTTAACCCATCTTCATCATCATCAACCCAAAAAAAACCACTCACCGCCCGCCACCCTCCATTCTCACCGCTCTTGTTCTTTCTCCTTCATCTTCCTCACGACACCATTGAAACCCATTTTCGAAAGCTTCAACCCACTTCATATGTTCAACCACCATCTCACATAAAACCATCACCCATCTTCTTCTCACAACTTCCACCATTTTCTTCCGCAAAATCACCCGAACAGAGACCTGCGAAACATCCCTCTCTCTCTAAAACCCAGCCGCTCACCAAACCCTTTTTCAACCTTCATAAGCAAACCCGAAAAACTCCTTCTACAAACCTCATCATCATCATTCAAAAACCCAACAACTTCATCGCTTTAAACCCAACCAACAACCAACAGAACCACCTTCGTCCCCCATTAACAACCATTAACAAACTTCATCCACCCTTCTCAATGAAACCCATATCTCGATTGTCTTTGCAAAAAATGAATGAATCCCATTCAAATTATTCACAACCCACATCATAACAGAGTGATTTCAGAAAACGAATCAAGAGTTGAAGTCGGACAGTTCAATGGCGGTGTTCTGTGAACGTGTTCGTCCAAGGCTTAATGTTGATAATTTTGTTTTTTTGTCAGAACAGGATGCTAGTTGTTGGTTTTGTTTTGTTGGATTCAACTGACAGTCTTGGGCTTTTGTAAGCCCGTGTTTGTTTTGGGTCCATACCCCCTGTTTATTTTCTTCACCCCACCGTGTTGCTTTCACACCCTTCCCTATTTTCTTTTCAATCTTTATGTAAATATGTTTATTTATTAGTTATTATGTAAATATATTATATATTAGTTTTTTAAAACATACTGTTATTATGTAAATATATTATATATTAGTTTTTTAAAACATACTGTTATTATGTAAATATATTATATATTAGTTTTTTTAATATTTCTTTTAGGAGTTTTTATTAATTTCTTTTAGAACTTTTTAATTTTATTTTAGAAGTTAGATTTTATTTTTCATTTATCATTGAGCATTTTATTCCACTTTTGCTCTTTTTTGGTCGATGACGATACCTCCAAGTTGTTATAAGTCAAATTATTGATGGAAACGACAAGTTCGAGACGTATTTTTCTCTTCACTTTTCATTTTCGACGTTTATCCATCTTTGGTTATTTTCTTCGCTTTTTGGTCGATGAGAGACCTCTATTGTTTTTCTGTCAAATTATTGATGAGAAACGATAGATCCGAGACCATTTTCTCTCTTCTTTTTATTTTCGACTTTATTTCATCTTTGGTCATTTTTCACCATTTTTGGGTTTATGACGAGACTTCCGTAATCCATTACCAGTCAAATTATTGATGAATAATGTTGGATCCGAGACCACCTCCTTTCTCTCCTCATTTCTTCTTCTTTTCGATTTTATTTTGACTTTCTTGGATCGATGAAGTATTGTATCCTTAAGAGTCGGATTTATCGGAGTTGATAACCTTCCCGATTTCAAATCTATGGAAGATGACCATTTGGGTCATTTTCTTTACTTCGGGATCGTGATAGGCTACCTTCGATTAATCGACATTTTTGTTTGCGATTAAGACGAGATCCCATCTATTTTTGGTCCGTGCGGCACGATTAAATCAGAGAATGATCCTCAATATCATTTCTCTATCTTGCCCTTAGCACGGATATCAATCACGCGACCTCCTATAGTTTGACTTCCCTCATAAGTCGAGCTACGACGGTTTAGCGTCACATTGGACCCGATTCAATTCACTTTGACCCTTTCGAGCCGTATTTCAAAACATCGTCATCAAGGATCAAAGAGGAGATTAAAAGCATTGGATCAAAGCTTGCATGCAATTTCAAGGGTCAACAGAACTACTCTGTTCGGTAACTTTCCTTACTTCAATCTTTTAATCAACCGTGATGAGTGTTGTGAGCTGTTAGCGTTAGATACGTAGGAAATGATGAGTGAGGAGCCTCTTCTCACTTCATCTAGAGTGTTTAGCATATACCCTTTGGGAAATATGCAACGCACTCGCTCCTACGTCTTAGGATTTAGCGTGTGCGTCCCGATCCATTCTGTTCCAGGCCTAGGACCCTTTTCTCTTGCCCCCGTGCGATTGAGACCCTTTTCTCTCACATCCTTGCGATTGAGACTCCTTTTCTATTGCCCCCGTGCGATTGATACCGTTTTCTCTCACATCCATGCGATCAAGATCCTTTTCTCTCGCATCCTTGCGATTAAGACTCCTTTTCTCTCGCCCCCGTGCGATTGAGACCCTTTTTTTCTCGCATCCGGGCGATCGAGATCCTTTTCTCTCGCTCCGTGCGATTGAGACTCCCTTTTCTCTCGCCCCCCATGCGATCGAGACCCTTTTTCCCGTAGTTAGCCAAACTACGGCCGCTCTGATTTCTCATACCAGATGAGAATACGTAGGCATAAGACGTGATGTCTTAGCGAGCACACTAACGACTAATTTCCCTTTTCTCTCGCACCCATGCGATCGAGACCTTCACGCTAAATTCCCTTTTCTATTTCCCCCGTGCAATCGAGACCAAAACCTTTTCTCTCGCCCCCGTGCAATCGAGATCTTGTCCCGTAGTTGCCTGAACTACGTTTTGCTCTGATCTCTCATACCATATGAGGATACATAGGCATAAGGCGGTGATGTCTTGGTGAGCAACCTCCCTCGTAGTTTCCCGAACTACGTTGACTCTGACTTTCCCATTACACGAGGGAATACGTAGGCATAGGGCGGTGATGTCCTATCGAGTCAGTTCTTTCCATTTAGCAGCAACCTTTAGATAGTTTTACACCCTTTTAGATAGACAACAAGCGTGGATCCCGTTGAGTACAATGGACGTGAGGGGTGCTCATACCTTCCCTTTGCGTAACCGACTCCAGAACCCAAGATTTGGTTGCGATGACCTATCTTTTCCCTTTTCCGTAGGTTTTCTATGATTGTTTCCTTTCCCCCTCTTTGGGATAAATAACGAACGGCGGCGACTCTTCTGTCCTTGTCGGCCCCCTTTTCGCAGTGATGCGACAGCTGGCGACTCTGCTGGGGAAGATTCCCATCCCCTATACGAGTCAATCCTAGCGCTTGTCTGTTTTTGTTTGTGGGTGTGTGTATCTGTACATTTGGGTGTTGTATCTGTATTATTATTGTATTTACATTTTCCACACTTTATTATTATCTGTTGTTGTGCTGTTGGGTAGGATTGTTCCTTGGAGAGATAAGCCAAAACCCAGGCTTGAGGACATACATAGCATTAGAGCGGAAAGTAGTGATGGACCTGTATGTTTCAGCATGCATTAGTCCTCACGAAATTCGCGTTCAGACGAGGTTTTCTTTGAAGACATCCTATCCTGTACATTAGTCGGGAGGGGATGTTGGATCTAAAAGCTGTCGACTCTGGAGACCGATCATTTGGAAGTCAGCTAAGTAAGGCCGCTCGTTAGATTATGATGCCAAACCAGAAATGGTGAACATATCATCGTTTCTCAAAAGTCTGTGACGTTGATGACCGCATACCTGTGAGTGGGAGGGTTATGTAGGAAACTTGACCTCTAACCAACCCGGTATTCTGGTTTTTCTCTTCAGAGCGGACTTTTGAATTTCTCCAGTCAACAGTACAGCAGTTAGTTAGAGCTTTGTGGAAGTTTTGATCCTTTGTTTGTTGCATTTTTGCATTGCATTGCATTTGCATCTCATTTTCGGATGTCAATCCTCGGCCAGAACAGAGAGCTTACCCATCTTTTGTCCAACCCGCAGTTGATTTCCCGAACCTCGCATTAGATTTGAGTTAGCTTCTGGAAGAATCATGAACTCATGAGAGCAGAACTTGGTTGTTACAAGGGCAGAGTTTGAATTCATGAAGAATCAGTTGAATCGGCTCATGGAAGCCATGACAACTATGACAAGAGGAGCAGCCAATATTCAGAGGACTCCAGTGGACAATGTTGCTCAAGCTCAGCCTATGCAGATCCCTGTTGAAGATCGAGAGCATACCATTGTCCGAGATAGAGATTCATCTTCTCTCAATGACTCAGACTATCAGAGCTTCACTTTCTCTGTGCCAGATTCTCAAAGGGGTGTTCTGAAGATTAATCCTAAGAAATCACAGACTGTTGAGTTTATTAGAAGATGTCATCTGTTGGAGGAAAAGCTTGACGCCTTAATGGATCAGGATACTCTTAATCTGAATGCTTCGAGCATGTGTTTGGTGCAAGGACTTGTGTTGCCTCCTAAGTTTAAGACGCCAAATTTTGAGAAGTACAAGGGAGATAGTTGTCCGAAGCAGCATTTGGTAATGTTTTGCAGAAGAATGACCTCATATGTCCACAATGACAAGCTTATGATTCACTGTTTCCAGGACAACCTGAGTGGAGCATCATTGAGTTGGTACATGCATTTGGAGAATGGTTACATCCGATCATGGTCAGATCTAGCCAATGCCTTTGTGAAGCAGTACAATTACAATCTTGACATGACTCTGAGTCGTATGCAGTTGCAAGAATTATCTCAAGCGGACAATGAATCCTTCAGAGGGTATGTAAAGAGATGGAGAGAGTTTGCTGCTCGCGTTCAACCACCACTTCAGGATAAAGAATTGGTTGACATATTCATGGATACTTTGCAAGGTCATTACTGGGATAAGATGGTTGGTAGTAGGGCATCAAACTTTTTTGACTTGATAATAATGGGAGAACGTATTGAGAGTGGACTCAAGAGTGGACTCAAGAGTGGAAAGATTCGAGACACCTCAGATATCTCGGTTTATGAAAGTGAATCAGTTGTCAGTTCTCAAGAAGAATGGGAGAAAGAAAGTGATGTCATCCCGGAGTCTCCAATACCTCAGCTTCAGTTTTCAGACACTTCAAGTGTTTAGAGTCAGCAGCCTGTTGGGTTTGTGTATCAGATATCTGTTCCTCTCCAGAGTGAACAGTCATACCGTCATCAGCCGCGTCAGCATGTCCAACGAAGACCAAGGAAGCTAGAAAGGCATTTCACTCAGTTTCCGGTGTTGTACAGTAAGATGTTGTCAGACTTGATCAAAGGTGGATTGATAGTGCCGAAGAAGATTAATCCGGAGATTCCGTCGTATCCTCCAGGTTTTGATGTCAACGCCCGCTGTGAGTACCATACTAGAGCATATGGGCATTCAACCGAAGACGGTAAGGTGCTCAGAAGCAAGATTCAGACTCTGCTTGACTCCAACATGTTCTTAGTCACACCTCAGGGTATTCAGATCAACGATCCCCCTTCATGCAGTCATGTGGGTTCAGAAGAGTATCAAACTGATTTCAACGAGCAATTCTGAAGATGGCTGGTCTAGTAGCGACTCGAGATTGGAAAGCCCAGTTCCCCGAAGCTGGAAATCTTTTTATCATGTCATTTCTTTGCATTTGTGTTTTCTTTTCTGTTAAAGTGCAAACTTATATGTAAAACTTGTCTGTTTTCAATTGATAATGAACCGAACACTTGTTTAAGCGGAATCCGAGGGAGGATGACGAAGTTTAAAGGGGCAAAGCTTCCAATTGTATGCTTTTTAATAAAACCTCTGCTGATGATGTACATGCATTGTTTCAAATTCCTAAACACCAGAGATATAAGGATGATAATCCCTTGTCAACCCCTTTGAGTCTAGTAGTAGGAGTTTCGTTCTGAAAACAAAAAACCCACAATCTTAACCTGGGGCAGGGTAGGTTTCAGTTAATTCGACCGAACACCCAAATTGCAGAAGGAGTGTTTCCGTTTGAGGATCAATCACACCTGTAGAGGTCGTACCTAAAAAACCACATTGGTTATCCCTTGCGACCAAGGAGTGAGGCAGTCACAATCCTTTCAAACAAGTCAGACAAGCCAGTGTCACATGACTTGTTCCCATAAAGAAAAAAACATAAAGAAAAAAACATAAAGAAAAAAAATAAGAAGCCCGCTAAGTCGATAACTTGAAAACAAGTGGCTTAGGCAAATATTAGGGCATCCCTCTGGACTTCGAAATCAAAAGATGTACTCAAAAGAGTCAGTCTAGGCAAAAATAGGGAAATAATAAGTCGTGTGACTACAGGCACCAAAGACGAAAAGTGAGTGACTGTCACTCTGAAAACTTGTGGTTTCCTGAACCATCACTCTTGTCATTCAACCTTTGAGAGGTGAGCGCTTGTGTCGAATTAGCTGAACATAGGATTGGAGAATATCAAGGAGAGTGAGTGGGTTAGAACAAACTTTGAGCCTTGTATCCTTTCTTTCTTAAACCGTGAGCCTGGCCATGATACAACCTTCAAAAGACCTAATTGAAGCAGGTTTGTTTCGAAAGCATACTTCGATAAAGATCATATCAAAACTGACTCCTAAAAGGATTCTTATTACCCTATGGGTATTGATATTCACATTCTGATAAGTGATGCGTTCACTATATGTCACAACTCTTTTTCAGTGAACAGACTTGGATTTCAAAACTGTCATATGCATTGCACTAATATTATCTTTTGCAAAACGATTTGTTTTACTTGCGAGTAAGCACTTGACATCAGGAGAGTTTTCGTAGTGGAAAGTTTGATCGAGATAAGATGTAGAATGCCTGAGTACTCCGTTGAGCAGGGGCAATCCATATTGAATGATCATAAGGGGAGTCATCCATCCGAAGATGCAGTTAATCTGGGGCAATCAGGTCGAGATTTGATAAATCTCTCGAAGATTAGTTAGAGGCATCTTCTGCACAGGTCAACCAATCAGGGGCAAAGTCATTGCAAGGCTGGGGCAAGCCACCCCAAGAGCATAACTCCTTATCCAGAAGGAAATTAATTTGAAGCACCTCCCCGAGTTTCATGATGCTGAGGTAGTTCATTTTAAACCATCAGGGTACAGAGATTCCAGGTTTCCTTTCGAGGAAGATTTCTATAGAGATCCCACAGCCTGGGGAAAAATTGGAAATAAAGGAACTTTTCCTCTCCATATCTTCAGAGCTGCTCATAGCTATTCAAGCGGGTTCAGTCAACCTTCAAGTTCAAGACGAATGTCGGGAAGTCATGTAAACCATTCCAAGACTCTTTCAAACCTTGTATCCAGATAAGCCATTTTCACAAACCTTGTATCCAGACAAGATGTTCTCACAAACCTTGTATCTAGACAAGCCGTTTTCCAACCCTGTATCCAAACAAGACTTTTTTCCCAACGTCATCCGTACCTGACCCTTCACAGACAACCAATCACCGTCAGGTTTCACCTGTTTTCACCAGCAAAAGTCCATCATACTTGGCACATCCGGTTATCCCCAGCGGAGTTGGCTTCGTCTCTTCAGCATTTATTTTGCTGGAGTGGTTCTTTTGCATCCAGCTTTCCCTGGCAGCCCGAGCCTGTATCTGCATCTACATATAGTTAGCATATTTGCATTACATCCTCAAATGCATAGAATTTCCATTTTGTATGGAGCATTACGCCATAGAAAAAAATTCAAACATATGCATGCGAAGCATAAGCCAGTTTTTGTTAGCCTTCCGTGGCAACCTGAACCACTCTTCGATCAAGACAGTGGCATAACTCCAGTAGCCTGGTTCAGTCAACTCATCTGCTTACTTTCTTTTGGGTTCTAGATCATACGTCGGTCGTACTTTGTCCATCATCCCTCTGATGATGACATCCCCAGCAGATGTTGCTTCCCGTCTAGCATTAGACGATGTGATTTTCGGATATTGTTTCTTCTCGTCTAGCATTAGACGATGTGAGTTTTGGATATGATTTTCTTCCCGTCTAGCATTAGACGATGTGAGTTGTGGATATGGTTTTCTTTCCGTCTATCCTTAGACGATGCGAGTTTTGGATGTGGTTTTCTCTCCGCCTATCCTTAGACGATGTGAGTTTTGGATTTGGGTTGCTTCCCGTCTATCATTAGGTGATGTGAATTTTGGATATGATGTTTCTTCCCGTCTAGCATTAGACGATGTGAGTTTTTGGATATAGTTTTCTTCCCATCTATCATTAGGCGAAGTGAGTTTTTCGATATGGTTTGCTTCCCGCCTATCATTAGATGATGTGACATTTGGATATGGTGTTCTCAACTTCACGTTGAGCCGGCCTTCAGGTTCGATGCTCGTTTTAAGTAATGGATGTCTGCTCGGATTAGAAGATGTTCTCAACTTCGTGTTGAGCTGACCTTTGGGTTCAATGCTCTTTTTAAGTAACGGATGCCTGCTTGGATTAGCAGATATTCTCAACTTCGTGTTGAGCTGGCCTTCGAGTTCAATGCACGTTTTAAGTAACAGATGCCTGCATGGATTAGCAGATGTTTTTTCCGACTGCGTGTCGATGCTTTCTATTTTTGGTGATGAGTTAGATCATTTTCCTGCAACTTTCAGATACATTTCTCAAGTGATCCTGATCGACAAATTCAACAGTTTACCATCCTGATTAGACTGCAAATTTCCGGGTTCTTTTGTATTCAATTACCTTCTACCATGAATGTCTGAAAGCAGCTACCTTTCATCCCTTCAGGTCCAAGTCGATTGAATAGGGGCAGCTGTTGCACCCTAAAATTTTCCCTCGAGTTTTCTAACTTTGACCGGATTTTGCTTCACTTTCATTTGCATATCATTGTCGCTACTGCGAAAATCGGCGCCGGCTAAACAGAAGAGTCGCCACCGTGCGTTATTTATCCCAACAGAGGGAAAGGAAACGCTCGAAGTAAACCTACCACAAAGACGGGAAAGGAATGGTCATCGCAACCAAATTCTGGATTCGGGAGTCGGTTACGCAAGGGGAAGGTATTAGCACCTCTCACGTCCGTCGTACTCGACGGGATCCAAGCTTGTTTTCTGGTACAGATTGTTATTCTATCTATTCTACAGGTCTGGGATTAAAAGAAAAGAAAATGACTCGGCAAAGTATCGCACTTTATGCCTATGTATTCCCGTCTGGAACGAGAAATCAGAGTCAACGTAGTTCGCCTACCTACGGGAAAGGAGGGGAAGGTTGCTCGCTAGGATATCGCATCCTATGCCTACGTACTTTCATACAGCATGAAAGATCAGAGCAAACGTAGTTCGGGCCACGTACGACACAAGTCTGTCTTGATTGTTTTTATCTCCTTCTGAAAAGGGTTTTTCCTGATTATGGGTCCAAGCGGACAAAAATGACGTTTTTTGATTGGTTTACAGTCTTTTACGCAAGAACTGTTTTTTTATTATTGATGTTTATCCTTTTATTGTATTTTTCTGATTGTTTTGAGAAAGAAAAGACAGAACTCTAGAACCTATGGTTAAAATGGGAATCAAAATCTACCCTAATATTGGCATGCATGGATGAGAGCCTAATGTCTGTCATATTTCTCTCTTGCGCAGAGAGAAACAGAGATCCTAAGGGGATAAACGGAAAAGCAACAGCATATGTACAGTAAAGTGGTAAAATGCATGAATGCAGCAATACAAGCGAGGCAAGGGAGTCCCACTCAACCTCGAACCTAGAAAACAATGAGCGAAGTGAAACAGCTTCACCTCAATCTCAGGGGGGCAATTAACAAACAATACAGTCAAGAAACTCAAACAATACATCAACAGCTCTAAACAGCACCAGCAGCTCTAAACAGCACAACCTGACAGCATAAGCTCCTTTTTCTATCAGTCTTCAAGGCAATGAATTCCATCTTCCATCTTCAAGGGATTCTCAAAGCAAGCTCTCCAGCAGAGAAATGATTATAAGAGGATTTAGAATGTTAAACAATCTGTTGAGCACCAAAGGTGGCCTACAGAAAGTTAACATAATACAAACTGTTTCTCTCAAAGTTCTATCTCCTAGATACAGTCACTAATCCTTCCAAAGGAGGGAGGTGAGTATCAAGGAGAGACTTTTAGTCATTGAGAAGAATGGAGGCAAAAGAAACCATCCATATTTGTGAAGAAATTTTCTATTCTAAGGCTCTATCTAGCTCCTATGTCCTAGGTCTTCAAACAGCTTAAAGCAAGCCAAGCATCTTCATCAAGCTTTGATCTTCAGCTTCAATCTTGTCTTCAATATGCTCCACCATCATGCTCTTCAAACCAAGCCCACACCCCAAGCAAAGCCCAATAAGCCCACACAAACAGTATAAACCCCAAAAGGGCACACCATACAATCAAACAAAATTACAAAATATACTAAAAATATTAATATAGTAGGGAAAATTCTAATATTATTTCTAGGGGATCTACTATACCTACCCTTAATACCCTATATGCCCCAAGTCCTAATTCACTCTAAAAACCCAAAAGAAATTGTTTTAATGCACCTAAGTTGTGTATAAACCCTAATCTGATCACCTAAAGTTCTCTAATTAAAACTACCTAAAAAATAATCCTAAAAAATATGGAATAAAATACAGGGGTACCTAATATATCTATCTAATTTCCCTAAAAAGATTGACGTAAAAATATTAAGGGGACTACCTAAAATAAAATCTACAAAATCAAGTACAAACTATATTCAATAAAAGAGCAATTAAAAGTAAAATATTCACAAAAATAAAGAAAATGCCTAAACTAACATTTTTATTTATTTACAATTTTCTTGAAGCAATTATCAACATGTAGCAAAAATTCCCACATTAAAATGACCATTTTTTAATTTTATATGATTTTTTAAAGTTTGAAATAAAATGGAGGAAAAAATAAAATGAAAATATGAGATGGGGTGCAAGAAGTAAACAGACATAATTCAACTCACATATGGGCCCAGACTGGGGGGTTCAGAAAGCAAGGCGTGCTGGGCCCAATTGATTCAGAAAATAAATGGAAAAATATAAAGAAAAAGAAAATAGCGCAGTGCAAATAGAAATACAATTCAGTTCATTATGCAAGTGGGCCTTGATTGGGGGTGGGAATAGCATGATCTAACTTAAGCCCATCAACACATTAAGTGAAACGCTGCGTTTCACTCTCAGCCAAACCATTCACAAATTGAGATACAATCAGAGCCACACGATGCATGCTTTGGTCCAAGTCAAAAGTGAGATCCAACGGTGCAGCGCTTGTCTTCTCCATTCAAACACAATTGGAGCCAAAACTCCATTGATGAAGCTCCAAGAAAGCTCCAAACTCAGCAACTCGAACCTCATCAAATCTTGATCAAAAATCATGAAATGAAACCCTAACATGCTCTATTTCTCACCCTGATTTCATCTATGGCATTGAAATTCATTGATATGAACCCTAACCTCAAACACGATCCTTACTCCAAATATAGCTCAAAAATCAATCAACACCAATCTTCAAATTATTGTTCTCAATCTCTTCCTTGCTCATTACTAATCAATTCTAACTAAAAAACTAAGCATATAACTCCATATTCACTGAGTTCTTGATCTCAACAGAATCTATGTGCACATATGAATCATCATCAATCCTTCTCAAACTCTCCAGAAAGTTTCATCTAACCCCCTACATTACTTCTAACCTAGAGATTCTTGCTAATTCTATCTAATTCAAGACATGGTGAGAAAGTTACTAACCTGTAAAGATGAGTGAAACAGATGAACCAAAGCTCCAAATCAATGCTTGATACGTTCCAGAATCGATCAGTGTGATGATTGCTTGCTTCTGTATGCAATAGATCTTCCTCAAATGGCCTGAATCAGTGTAACAGAATTCCAATTGCAGATGAAGAAATGAGAACTCAAGAACACGATTTGGCCAATGATTCACTCTGATTTCAATTGCAATACACTCAGTGATGATTATTGAGTTGATTTGGATCAAGAAATTGAAGAAATGATGAAGAATTGGGTGAATTCAAAATTGAATTGCAAGTGAGCAAGATGAATCTCAATCTCTCTTTTCTGCACCAAATGAAGTCCAACCTTGGTTTAGATCGACTCAAATTCATATATAGGAAGTGTTAGAAAGATCTAGAATGTTCTGGATGGCTCCAATGAGATTATGAAATTCTCATGTCATAGATTTCTCATTTGATGATATCAACATATCATCTCTGGTTTTAGCTCCCAATTCAACTTGTTTTATGTTCAATTTACCTTCTAAGGAGATATTGGATGTGTGTGGATAGTTAGCTTGGCTTGGATCAGCTTGTGTTGGATTTTGGTTGTGTAACTTGGATTTCAAGTAAGAGGTTTATAAAGCAAGTCCATGATTCTGACCTCAAATAAAAAAAGTGTTAATGTCATTGTTTTTAAAAGATGTTTTCCAATTGAAATGAGTATTTGGATGATGCATTTTGGACTCATAACTTGAAAATTACATTTTCCCTCCATGAATCCATTTGAAATTCTTCCATATTCAAGCCATTTTTGGGCATTTTGTGATACAAGCCATTATAGCTCACCATGACTTCTTGTATAGCCTAAAAACATCATTTTGAGCAAGTTTGATGTTGAACATTTTTCCATTTGAAGCTTGCAAGTAGGAGTTTTAGGCATATGCTTGAAATGACCTATAATCTTACTTTCCCAAAATACCCCTGGATTGTCAAGATCATAAGTAGAGCTCCACAAATCAGATTGAGGCATACCATACCTTTCTAGAAAGCTAAGATCATTAGGAACAACTTTCATGTTGGCCAAAAATCCATTTGAAAATGCCTTATGGGGTAAAAGTTGCTTGGAAGTCAAGTAACTTTCACAGATAAATTTCAGTGTCCTCAGATGACCTGTAACTTGCAAGAACCATAACTTGAGTTCTATAAACCTCCTTGATGCCTTCCATCACTCAAATTAAAGGTCTTGAGATACTCTACAAGTTTCATGTTGGCCAAGGATCCATTTGAGACTTGCATTTTGAATTATTTTGCTTGGAATTTTGACCTAAATCAGGGAATTTTACTCAGAAACCCTAATTTAGAAACTTCTCTTCTTCTTGATTTCTTTTGATTTCTTCTTGGCACAACACCATATCCATATCCACATATAAAATGATGAATCCCGCATCCTTTAAATGAGCCTTGATGCCCTTCAATCAAGCATTTGACCTATGGTTGACCTAGGGTTGACCCAGATGAAACCCTAGTTGACTATCTTCAACTGTAGTTCTTGTAACCACACCAATAACTTGTGTCATCTTCAAAATGCCCCTCTAGGTCTTCCATGATGTCTACACACATTCCATGCCTCAGTCCATAGCTCACAACCTCTATGATGATCTTCAAATACTCCCCAGACAGGCTCTAAATCCACTGCTTGATCTATCAACTTCTCAAAGCTTTACCTCCTTTCTTGGTGACTTGAATAGGCTTGAACTTGAATAAAAACCTTTTGGATATGCTTCTTTGAGATGAAGATGGAACTTGATCCCTTGTTATGCTATGCTATGCAAATGAATGAACTATGTATATGATCTACTATGCAAATGATAAAGCTATGAAAACACAAATCAGGTAAAATAAGTTGGTCAAATTTTAGGGTGCAACAGCTGCCCCTATTCAAACGGCTTGGACCCGACTGGGTGAAACGCCTGGAGCCTTCAGACAATCGAGGTACGAGACGGTTGAATACCAGTAAACCCGAAAATTTGCCAACTGCCAGAAATAAATTGTGAAATAAACTGCTCCACTACTTGGGGAACACTATCTACAAATCTGATTCCAACACTATCTTGTCAATATCGGAATAAACTTATTGACTTCACTGGGAGAAGTACCTCTGTCGAATATAAGAACGCAACTCTGTCTTGTCATACAGGAAAATCTTCCTCTGCCCATCCATAACTCCGCCCTTGCTACGGGAAAATAACTCCGCCCTTGCTACGGGACACACACTGTCCATCCATACAGCAAAATAACTCCGCCTTTGCTACGGGACGTACCCTATCCATCACACAGGAAAATAACTCCGCCTTTGCTATGGGACGTACCCTGTCCATCACACAGGAAAATAACTCCGCCTTTGCTACGGGACGTACCCTGTCCATCACACAGGAAAATAACTCCGCCTTTGCTACGGGACGTAACTCTGCCCATCACACAGGAAAATAACTCCGCCTTGCTACGGGACGTACCCTGTCCATCACACAGGAAAATAACTCCGCCTTTGCTACGGGACGTACCCTGTCCATCACACAGGAAAATAACTCCACCAAATGCAGGAAAATAACTCCGTCACCATTACGGGAAATAACTCTGCCAAATACAGGAAAATAACTCCGTCACCACTACGGGAAATAACTCTGCCAAATACAGGAAAATAACTCCGTCACCACTACGGGAAATAACTCTGCCAAATACAGGAAAATCACTCTGAATACAGCTTTTCTGCCTATCTTTGCAGTAGCTAACTCCACTGGGGATATTCCGAAAATAATTGTCAAACACTCGTCTCGATAAGAAGTAGCTACTTCTGAACTTTGATTCCATTAAAACCTGAAACGCTGCTGCAGCAACAAACTTGAAGAAACATTCCGCTGGCCGGATACAATAATGCCTCAATTGGCAACTCTGTGAGAAAATAATAAACTGAACTATGTCGTCACACGTCTCCTGGCGAGACCTCGATTGTCTGGTAATATCTGAGCTTTAGAACTCCATACTCCTATTGAGAAACACACCTGAAAGCAAAAGGTCAACCAACCTGATCTATGTTTCATAATGCGTATGTTTGATAATGGCGTAATGCTCCATACAACATGGAAATGCTACGTGTTTTTTATTTGGTAGATGCAAATATGACACTACATGCCGATGCAAATGCAGGCTCTAACTGCTGGGATAGCTCTAACAAGCTCGCTTCCTCAATCTTGGCCGTCGAGGACAAATATCACCCTGCTGGGGAGTGAACGGGTATCACAAAGTATTCTGGCAAAATAAATGCCAGGACACACAACCAACTCTGTCGGGGAGAGTTTTAACCTTTGATTTCCACTGGGAGGAAAGAGAACACTTGCTGAAAAGAGAGAACTCCGCTGAGGACGAAACGACTCTCTTGGGGAAAATCAACTGACTCCGTTGGGGAGAATAAATGACCCTACTGGGAAGGGAATCTCTACTGGGAAGAGTAGACTGTCTGGGTACAGCTCACAAGTTTGGAAATATTAATCTTTTGAGGCTAAACCACTCTGCTCGGGATGGGGGATCCTTTTGGGGAACACCACACTGTCTGAATACAGCCTTCGATCTTGGAATCATCAATTCTGTTGAGGGTAAACGACCCTGCTGGAGAATGTCCTTCGGATAAGCTGCGACTAGCTGGGGGATTTGATCCTTCTTCAGTAAGGACATTGTTATCTCAGCTTCCGGGAATGAAGCGCGACCTGCATGGAGATTCACTTCACATAACGATTAAGTCTTTTCGTTACGAGCTTCTGGTTAGGACTGCAATCTTCCGATCGTCCACTTCTTATGGTCAAGAACCCTGCAACACCACAAACGGGACAAGACAAGTCTACACAACCAAATCTATTCAGGTTAGCGTTAGTGACATCATTTTCAGCCAATTCAAAGTTTTAGCAATTATTGGTAAGGGCCAACAATGTTATGCATTTGCTAGTTTTATTTAACATTGGCGCTTTTCACATACAAAACGGTAAAGAACAAACATCCAATACTGAATAACATGTTTTATTGATTGGGCCCCTGAATGGGCAGAGTTTTGTACACTGGATGTAACTCCTGAAAAGAGGAAGTTACGCACAACAACTATACAAGCATACACAGGAAGCATAAATACAATGACAAATCAAATTTACACATATGTCGGCAACGTGATGCAGACGACCATCATGAGCTGATCCTCCTATGACTCGCCTGACTCTGGCGCTTTCCCGGTATTTAAACTTCCGAAGAGATTGTATCTGATAATCGAACTCCCATGTATATTCTCCCGCACCAATGTGCACCGTAATATCAAATTCGGACCGCAGTCATTTGCTTTTCAAATCCCTAATTTTTGCGTGAACCGCCCTTTGCGGGTTTTCAGTTCACCGGGATACCCCTTTTTGCCGAATCCTCCCAGTGTAGGTTTTCAACTTCGCGGGTGTACATTTTTTCAATTTTATCCCTAATTTTTGCCCGAACCTTTCATTCTGTTTTTGGTTCGCCAGGATGCCCCATTTTTGCCTGGACTCTCTTTTTTCTGTCCAGCGGGTCAATTTCAAGCAAAGTATTTTTTAACTGCGTCCGAATTCACGGGCGACGTAAAGTCTTCACCGTCCATGGTGGACAACAACAAAGCTCCTCCTGAAAAGACTTTTCTGACAATGTATGGCCCTTCGTAGTTGGGGGTCCACTTGCCCCTGTGATCTGCCTGTGGCGGGAGAATCCTTTTTAGCACAAAGTCGCCCGTCTGAAAGCTCCGAGGATGTATCTTCTTATCATACACTTTCTTCATTCGGCTCTGGTACAACCGACCATATGCTAGAGAAGCTAACCTCTTCTAATCCATTAAACTCAGCTGGTTCAACCTGTCTTTCACCCATTCTGCCTCGTCGAGTTGGACATCTTGTAATACCCTCAGGGAAGGAATCTCAACTTCCAGTGGTAACACTGCTTCCATTCTGTATACCAACGAGAACGGGGTTGCCCCGGTTGATGTGCGTACCGTCGTACGATAACCGTGCAAAGCAAAAGGTAGCATCTCATGCTAGTCTTTATAGGTCACCACCATCTTCTGAACAATCTTCTTTATGTTCTTATTGGCCGCTTCAACAGCGCCATTCATCTTGGGTCGATAAGGAGAAGAGTTGTGATGTTCAATCTTAAAACTCTGACACAGCTCCTTCATCATCTTGTTATTTAAGTTTGAACCGTTGTCGGTAATTATCCGCTCAGGGATTCCATATCTGCAAATGATATCTCGTCTGATAAACCTGGCTACCACCTGCTTGGTTAGATTTGCGTATGATGCCGCTTCCACCCACTTGGTGAAATAATCAATTGCTACCAAAATGAAACGGTGTCCGTTAGATGTCGTCGGCTCAATCTTTCCAATCATATCGATTCCCCACATCGAGAATGGCCACGGTGACGACATCACGTTTAGAGGACTCGGAGGCACATGAATCTTATCCGCATAGATCTGACACTTATGACACCTCCTCGCAAACTTGAAATAGTCAGTTTCCATAGTTAACCAGTAATAACCGGCCCGCAGCAGCTTCCTCGTCATAGCATGCCCACCAGCATGTGTACCAAATATACCCTCATGTATTTCCTCCATGAGCAACTTCGCCTCTTTCTCGTCTACACATCGTAACAACACCAAGTCGTGGTTTCTCTTGTACAGGACACCGTCCGGATTCAGATAGAAATTACCCGCCAACCTCCTGAGAGTATTCTGATCGTGACTGGATGCCCCAGCCGGATACTCTTTGTTCTTCAGGAAATTCTGGATATCAAAATACCAGGGTTTATCATCAGATGCTTCGTCAATTGCAAATACGAAGGCGGGTCTGTCAAGCCGAGAGATAACAATTCGGGGAGCCTCATTCCAGAAGTTGACTTTGTACATGGAAGACAATATGGCCAGGGCGTCAGCCATCTGATTCTCTGCTCGCGGTACATGATGCAACTCAACCTTGTCAAAGAAGGGCAACAATCTCCTCGCGTAATTCATGTACGGTATCAAATTGGGCTGACGTGTTTCCCATTCTCCTTTTATTTGATTCACCACCAGAGCTGAGTCTCCGTATACATCCAGATTTTTGATTCGCAAATCAATGGCCTCTTCTAGCCCCATGATTCAAGCTTCGTATTCGGCTTTATTATTGGTAACCGGAAAGGTCAATCGAGAAGTAAATGGGATGTGCGACCCATGTGGAGTAGTGATGATTGCCCCTATTCCGCTACCGTAGGAGTTTACAGCTCCGTCAAAGATCAACTGCCATTTGGAACCCAATTCTGGTCCTTCGTCCGGCAACGGTTCTTCACAATCTTTCATCTTCAGGTACATGATATCCTCGTCAGGAAAATCAAACCTCATCGACTGGTAGTCCTCAATAGGCTGCTCAGCAAGATATTCCGATAACACGCTCCCCTTTATAGCCTTCTGTGAGACATACTGGATGTCATATTCGGTCAAAACCATCTGCCAACGGGCGATTCTCCCCGATAGTGCTTGCTTTTCAAATACGTATTTGATAGGATCCATCTTCGAGATGAGCATGGTTGTATGATTCAACATGTACTGCCTCAAACGCTTGGCGGCCCAGGCTAGCGCACAACAAGTTTTTTTGAGCATCGAATATCAAGATTCACATTCAGTAAACTTCTTACTCAGATAATAAATTGCATGCTCTTTTCGTCCTGTCTCGTCGTGTTGACCGAGAACACAACCCATACTCCCCTCAAGAACCGTCAAATACATAATTAAGGGTCTCCCTGCCACTGGAGGTATCAAAATAGGAGGCTCCTGCAAATACTGTTTTATTTTATCGAACGCCTTTTGGCAATTTTCGTTCCATGTCACAGCCTGGTCTTTTTTCAACAGCTTGAATAACGGCTCACACGTTGCTGTTAGGTGAGATATGAACCTAGCGATGTAGTTCAACCTCCCTAAAAACCCGCGCACCTCTTTTTCTATTTTAGGCGTCGGCATCTCTTGTATGGCTTTTATTTTTGCAGGATCAACCTCTATTCCTTTTTCGCTCACGATAAACCCCAGCAGTTTACCCGACCTCACCCCGAAGGTGTATTTGTTAGGGTTCAGCCTCAGCCTGAACTTCCTAAGCCTTTTGAATAATTTCAGCAGATTCACCAAATGTTCCTCCTCCGTCTGGGATTTAGCAATCATATCATCGACATAAACCTCGATCTCTTTATGCATCATGTCATGAAAGAGCGTCGTCATTGCACGTTGATACGTTGCCCCAGCTTTCTTTAATCTGAAGGGCATCACTTTGTAACAAAATGTTCCCCAAGGCGTAATGAAGGTAGTCTTCTCCATGTCTTCTGGCGCCATTTTAATCTGATTGTAGCCCGAGAAGCCATCCATGAAGGAGAATACGGAGAATTGAGCGGTGTTGTCAACCAGCACATCGATGTGAGGAAGTGGAAAATCATCTTTCGGGCTCGCTTTGTTCAAATCACGGTAATCTACGCACATTCTCACTTTACCGTCTTTCTTTGGCACTGGTACAATATTAGCAACCCATGAGGGATATTTTGTAACAACTAGGAAACCAGCATCCCACTGCTTTTGAACCTCCTCCTTAATTTTCACTGCCATATCAGGTCTAGTTCTGCGAAGCTTCTGCTTAACCGGCGGGCATTCTTCTTTTAGCGGCAGACGGTGCACAACCATATCCGTATCCAGCCCAGGCATGTCTTCGTACGACCACGCGAATACATCACTATACTCTCTGAGCATTTCAACCAGTCTTCGCTTGACGTCGCCCTGTAGCGCGGCCCCTATACGGATGTTCCTTTCAACCCCTTCCGACCCCAGATTAATGATCTCAATGACCTCCTCATGAGGCAGAATTATTCGTTCTTCTTGCTTTACCAACCAAGACAACTCTTCTGGAACGTCGCCATCTTCAACAATCTCTTCTTCGGCCTGAAATACCGGGTGCTAAAAGTCGAAGTGAGTCATAGGCAGTTCAATGATGTCATCTGAAAATGTTATCCTGCAAAAGGAATGGTTAAATGCTTCAAAATGTGTATCAAGCGAATAACCACGTTGCCATTTTATTGTAAAACACAAAAACAGGAAAAACAGAGATCACAATATTTGTTCATGAAAAACGCCTTTTATTTAATGATTAAACAATGCAATGTACATAACATCACGACCCTAAGCAAAATCACGATGCCCCGGGTAAGACACCGGATTGTTCAACAATTAAGAAAACAAAGTATTACTGTTTGGTAGTCACAGGAACAGTCTCCTGAATAGACCAATTGCATAATCCTTGTCCTGGCACGCTCGGCTGAATCCAGGCGTCCATGTCGCAGTCGCTGTCTCCTTCTTCAGATTTTGAAACAGCGTTGATGGCCTCGTGATACACTCCACTAGCCGTGATTGTTATTGGTCCTTTGAAACGGGGTGTCCCAGCAGCAGGCGTTGATGATGACGGTTGATATCCCAGCCCAAATCTGTCCATCTTCACGGGAATATCCAGAACCTTGCCACAGCCTTTTGTCTCACCAGTCTTCACTAGAGCCTGAGCCCCCTTGTATGATGAGACTGCCACCTCTAATGCCTTACTTGGCCCTGAAACATTGTCTTTGATGCGCAACCCTTCAAAGGCTTGATAGGGTGTCTCATGAATCTCGCCGTCGACTTCTACGTACTTGAACGACGACAGATGGCTGACCAATATGTCCTCCTCTCCACAAACTGTGACCACACTGTCCCCTACCATGTGTCGCTACTGCGAAAATCGGCGCCGGCTGACAGAAGAGTCGCCACCGTGCGTTATTTATCCCAACAGAGGGAAAGGAAACGCTCGAAGTAAACCTCGCAAAAAACGGGAAAAAGGTATGGTCATCGCAACCAAAACCTGGGTTCGGGAGTCGGTTACGCAAGGGGAAGGTATTAGCACCCCTCACGTCCGTCGTACTCGACGGGATCCACGCTTGCTTGGGTTATCTACAGGATGCAAAAACAATCTATCTACGGCTGCTAAATCTAAACAGAAGGGAATTGACTCGATAGAGTGTCGCACTCTACGCCTACGTATTCTCAAGCGAGAAAGTCAGAGTCAACGTAGTTCGGGACTACGGGGAAATGAGCTCGCCAAGACCTCGCGTCTTGTGCCTACGTACTTCCATACTACGTGGAAGATCAGAGCTTTACGTAGTTCAGGCTAACTACGGCTAATCTGGGTATTCTCACATAGCAGTGAGAAATCAACTGGTTTCAAAGGTACGGGAACCTATGGGGAAAACTACGGTCTGGTATCAAATGCACTCGGGCAAGAGAGAAGGGTAACATCAGTCGTCAGCGGGAAAGTCTCGATCGCACAGCAGCGAGAGAACAAAGGGTCAGTTGTTAGTGTGCTCGCTAGGATATCGCATCCTATGCCTACATATTCCCGTCTGGTACGAGAAATCAGAGCAGCTGTAGTTCGGCTACTTCGGGACCACAACTCAAATCTCATTTTATTAACATTCTGAAAAATGGTTACAATGATTGAATACTGAAAATAAACCTCCTAGGAAATACTATCATATCATATCCTGAAGAAATCAAATGAAAAAGTCCCCTAACAAGTGGACGTCTAAACTATCCCTAAAAGGTGAATAAACTCTATGAAAAAAATGTACTCAAAAAATACTAATATTTTTTCTCTTTTTCATACTTCTATCTTCTTCTTCTTTCTCAAAATATTTTCAAGTATTTTCTCACATATGATTTTTTCAATATTTCTTTTATTATTTTCCAAATATTTCTTTTCTCTTTTCTCCAAATATTCTTCTATTTTTTTCAAAATACTTTTCTTTTCATATTCCTCTTTCTCATTTCCTTTTTTTTTCAATTTTATTTTTTCAAGTATTTTTCTCCTCTTTTTCATATATTTTTCTCTATTCTTTTTCTCATTCTTTTTTTCTCAAATATATTTTTTCTTTATTATTTTTTTCTAAACAACATAAAATAAAGAAAACAAAGAAGGGGGGGGGGGTATGGCAGTTACAGGGGGAAGTTATTGAAAAATAAAACAGAAACAGGGTCCAGCCCACCACAAACTTCAGCCAAGAAAAAAAATGAAGGGGGGTGAAATGAGTGAAACAGAGGATGTAGATCAGCCAGATCCACGTTGGGCTCAGGCCCAAGAAAAGAAAAAAACGGAGAGGGTGTACCCAGGGATAGGGGGTGTGGCTCCAAACGCGTTGGGCTTGAGGCCCAATCCCCAGCCCAATCTCTTCCTCCCTTCCTCCACCTTCTGAAACCCTAAGTTTCACCACTTTCCTTCTCTCTCAACCTAGCGTCGTCGCCACCGCTGTTCTAAGCTCTCACCTCACCTCTCAAACAAACCATCAGACACCTCGCCATCTCGTCACTTACTTACAAACTCCTCTTCATTTATCGTCTTCAAACTCCGTCTGAATCGACCGCAACCACCAACGGAAATCCAACAACAAGCTGGGAAAACTACGAACGTCCATAAATGCTCTTGAAGTTGTTACGACCGGATGAGAGTCTTTGAAGAAATCTTCTGGAGATTTGAAAGTTTAACTGAAGACATTGAAAGTGTGCCGAAGATACTCTTTGTTGAAGACGGTAGATCTGGAAATTTGACGAGCAAACAATGAAGAACCTGATGATCCTTGAGCGTTCCTGGAGAAAGAATTGAAGAAATGCATGGACGTTCTTGAGGATGTTCGTTGAAGCTGACGAACTGAGATGAAGTTCGTTCTTGAAGTTTCTTTTCTGGAGATGGATGACTAGATGATGATTCTTGATAGAGGTCTTTGAATATTTGCTGAAGAATTTTGAAAAGTGAAGGCGATTTGGACGCGTTGTTAGATCTAGACGAAGATTCTTCTGGACACTGATTTGAAGAGGCTTGACGAAGGTTCCGGAGGTTGTTGAAGTGGATGAAGATCTCTGAAGATTGGTGTTCTTGCGTGAAGATCTGGGAGTTTGGGTGATGAACCAGATGAAGTTCTTGGAGAGAGTTCTTTATCTGGAGGTGTTAACGACCATTGACGATGGATGATGAACATCGCTGATGAATTTCTGGGAAAATGGATGAACACGATGAAGAATCGCTGGGAAACTGGATGAACACGCGATGAATCGCTGGGAAACTGGATGAACATGCGATGGTGATTGAAGCTGATGATCGGAGTTTCTTGTTGTATGGATGATTGGAGGTTGATCGGAGAAAGATGAAGGTTGATCGGGGGTGAGAGATGAAGATTCAGAAGGAGTTCTGGGCAAAAATGGTTTTCCGGTGAACTTGGATTTTCCGGCGACTGTTACGGCGGCCGGAGGAAGTTGGGGAAGTAGTTAGGGTTGGCCGGAGTTGGTTGGCGGTGGCCGGGAGGGTTCAGGCGCGGTGGTTGCATGGCCGCCGGCCATGCAACCGGTGGAGGCTGGGTGATTGCCAAGTGGCAGGGTTAGTGGAGAGGTTGATTGCATGCGTCCCACGTGTCCTAGGCGTGGCAGAGAGAGGAAGAATGGGAAGTGATGCGTGGCAGTGAGAATTATGATATGTGGCCCCCTCCTTCTGATTACACGTGTTCAGACTGAATTTATAGGACTTTGAATTTGGACTGAAAATCTGGACAAACAATGAACTGGGCCTCCAAAAAAATGAAAATCTGGGCCCACGAAATATGATAATAAACCTCCCAAAAATCTGAATTGAAAAAAAAGATTAAAACTGATGGGTTAACATGAGATTAATTGGGTTAATGACGTGGATTAGTAAAAGCTGAATGGATTAATAGAAATGCAAAGGATTAATCATGATATGAACGGATTAATATGGGAAATTAAGGGAAATGAAGATTAAATGGATTAAAAACCTAATTAATCTAAAATTCTACAAAGATCTATTAACATCTAATATTCTAAAATCCCTAATTAAAATCTACTAAACTAATTAATATCTATTATTCTAAAAAATGATTAAAATCTGATTTAAAGCTATTAAAACTATAAAAAAACAAACTATTAATATCCTAAAATGATTAAAATCTATTAAAATATCTATTTTATTCTATTAATGATTAAAAAATCTATTTAAATTCTAAAAAATATTATAAAGCCTATTTAAAATCTACAAGAAGCTATTAAATTCTAAAAAAATGCAGACAAAGGCAAATAACCAATATAAAAGAGAGCGCGAGACCAGATCGAAGCAAATAGTAACCCGAACACCAAAAATCTCAAAAATCACTGCGTAAGCCGAAAACACCCAGGAAGCGCGCGACTTCCCAAAATAACCTCCGATTACCCGAATCAGTCCGAGATACCCAAAATGCGACAGCAGGGCTGTAATCCCGATAAAATCACCATGATTGAAGAAATGCATTATATGTAGTATGTAAATGCGAGTGCGAGATGCGTCGAAACAAGGACAAGATGCGGGACCCGGTTGGTCAAATTTTAGGGTGCAACACCATGTACTTTAGATTTTGGTGCAAGGTAGATGTGACTGCCCCAGCACCATGGATCCATGGTCATCCGAGAAGACAGCTGTATGCTGGCTGAATGTCCATAATGTAAAATTCAGTTTCGAAAATCTCCGACCCCACCTGCAGAGGTAACGTTATAGATCCAAAGACTAACCTTCATGTACCATCAAATGCCCTGACCACCAAGTCACTAGGCGTACACATGATCCCCCTGATGTCCAATTTCACCATTGCTTTCTTTGGCAGCACGTTCAAGGAAGACCCGGTATCTACCAGCACGTGGGACATGACTGAGCCCCTGCATTCAACTGAGACGTGCAACGCCATGTTATGCTCTCTCCCCCTCGGGGTCAAATCAAAATCCATAAGTCCCAAGCTATGACCTGCATTTACATGCGCCAACACCCCCTCCAATTGATTCACAGAAACATCTTGGGGTACAAACGACGTGTCCAGAATTTTCAATAATGCATTCCTATGGGCTTTGGAACACAATAACAGTGACAATATGGATATCTTCAATGGCGTCTGTTGAAGGTGCTCAACAATCTTGTAGTCACTCTTACGAATAAGGCGCATAAACTCTTCTACATCTTTCAGTGACGTTTCTTTTTCATTCCTCTGCACAGGGACATCCTCATTCATTTTTCCTTTTCCTTTTGTCAACCGTTCAGCCTCTACCTCAGGCGATATAAAAATTCTCCCACTTCTTGTCATCCCTCCGGCCCCGACAACATTGTCTACAACCTCAGCTGGCTGTCTACTGATATCGATTTTCACCCCATCACAATATGCTTCCAGTCCATAAGTCCAGGGTACCGCCTTAGTGCTCTCATAAGGTGTTGGCCCTGCCTTGGTGATAGTGATCGGCGGTCGCCTGGCTTGCGCCGTCATAGTTATTGTTTTTCGGGGAATTGTCACTGTAGCGACATCACTTTGCTCATCATCTAATATCTCTGCAGGTTTCTCAACTGCCGCTCTGTCGAATTGCAACGTGCCTTCATCTATTAAGGTTTGAATACCCTTCTTCAATTCAGCACAACCCCCAGCTTGGGTCCAACACTCTAGACAAAACTCATCGCAGCCCGGATACACACCTCCTTTTAATAACCTGCTCTTTATCTCACACAACGGCGTCTTTAGTTCATCAACATTCATGATCAAGTTCAAACCCTCCTCAGTCAAAATAGCATTTGCCCCATGGTTGGGCATGGGCTGTTGTACTATGTTCGGACCTGCTTGTCCAAAATTTATGGCCTTGCTATCCAACAGATCTTGCACCACATGCTTGAACGCGTGGCAAGTCTCTATGTCATGGCCCGGGGCCCCGGAGTGGAACTCGCAGTGCTTGTTCGTATCGAAACCGAACGGAGGAGTGCCCGTCATTGGTGCCATAGTCCTCTTTTCCACCAAGTTCAAACCCAGTAATGTCTGTAGCAACTCTGCATACGTTGAAGGAGGCGTTTCAAACACCCTCCTTGGTTTGCCCCCCTGAATTCTGCGTTGGGCAGGATGTAACCTTTGTTGTGGCTGCTATTGCTGTGGTGGTATCTGCTGTAGTGGTATTGGTTGTTGATGAAATGGAATTGTGACACTTGCCACCTGTTGCGGATGATTGTACTGATTTCGCCCTCTGCCCCGGCCTCGGCCTCGGCCCCCGAATACTGCACTTGTGTCACCTTGACGGCGACCACCGAAAGCTCTTCTGTTACTGCCAGCTGAAGTAGCTTCCTCAGCATGGAATCTCCCCATTTTAATATTGCTTTCAATTTTCTCACCCATCAAGATCAGGTCCGAGAAACTGCCCAAGGAAGTATGAAACAACTTATCATAAAACATACCAGTAAATGTTCCTATGAACATATCATTCATTTCTTTGTCATCCAAAGGAGGATGAACTCGTGCGGCCATATCGCGCCATCTCTGCGCGTATTCTTTGAAGCTCTCATCTTTCTTTTGGGACAACCCCTGTAATTGGACCCGGTTGGGTGCCAAGTCACTATTGTACTTATAATGAGCCACAAATGCTTCAGCCAGCTGCTTCCAAGTCTTTACCTGAGTAGGCTCCAATCCCATGTACCACTCAAGGGAAGGACCAGACAAGCTGTCTTGAAAGAAATGCATCAGCATTCTTTCATCGTTCGAATAAGCCGACATTCTTCTATAGTATGACCGCACATGCACCTTTGGACAAGTATCTCCCTTATATTTGTCAAATGTGGGAGCTTTAAATTTTAGCGGTACCCTCAGGCCAGGCACCAGACCCATTGTGGTCATATCTAAACCGACAACACTTTGATTCACAACACCTTTCATCTGCTCCTCGAGCATCTTGATTCGCTGAGCGTTATCTACAGGACCTTCAAAACCCCCGCCGGAGAAAGCATCTTCTTGCTGATCTTCTATCCAATTACCGTTCCCATTTCCGTATCCATCGTATCCATTGTTACGACCAAATCTAGCCTGATTCATCACAGGGCCCCGCCCCCTGTTACCATACCCTGGAGCGACCCCGGCAGGTCCAAAAGCCATTACTCCAGCGCCATTTCCGTTACCGAATCCGCCATAACCCTGATTGGCATTACCAAATCCATCCTGTCCAAAGCCCTGAGCGTTGAAGCCGTACTTCCCATCTTGATTAGCATAATCAAACCCCTGGTCGTTATAGCCAACTCCGTTGTTACCGAAGCCATTACCTCCAATATTATCACCACCCAGATCGGCATCTCCGAACTCAACGTTGTTGATGACAGTCTCGTTACCGATTCCTGCGTTACCGTTCCCGGCGCCAGTGCCAACATTCACAGCAGGTATGTTTGCCACAGGTGGAGCTACCGGTGTAGGAGTACCATCCCCGTGAATGGTGTCAACACGTACCGAATTGTGGTCTTCGTTTCCATGCCCAGCATATCTCACCAGCAAAGGCTGCACCAAAGCTTGCAAGTTTTCCTGGCCTTTCACAATTGTCTCCATTGTCTGCATGAATAGCGCCAGCTTCTCACGCATGTCCTGCATCTCACTCTGCATTTGATCCATAACTCTTTTGCAGTTGGTATGAGTGGAGTATCGGTGCGGGCGTTGACTTTCAATCCTGAAAAGACCTGGACGATGCAGGAAATGAGATACAGTTCAATAATCACCTGTAATGCAATATGAATGCGTATGCAAATGTGACATGTGTTTGTGCATTAGGGAATATCACTCCCCAATTCTAGTGCTAATGTGTCAGTGTGGTGACAGTGACAGCAATACGAAGTTCGGAGCCTAATCATAGAAAACACCTCATACATTGTAGAGAAATCCATCAAGTCAGGAATACAATATATATGAGCGTACAATAAGAAGGCATGACCTCAACCAACAATCCTGGTGATGGTCAGCACAATGCAAATAAAGCATACACATCAATACATGAAATAGTCAAGTGCAACCATACGCCTGGTACTCCTCTAATAATCTTTTAGTCTCGGGATGATTTGGTCGGGTAAGCAAACCCTCAACAAGTAGATCTCTTCGCTTGAGCACACGTCGCAAATCACCAGTAGATTCCTCCCACGCCCCTTCTCCGAAGCGATCCTCTAGCTTCCGTTTCTGAGACACAACCTCCTTCTTGCATTCAATGGCTTTGTTCAATGAGTTCTGAAGACTATATCTGGCCATCACCTCCTCTTCATACTTTTTCTTGCTAGCCTTCAACTGATCTTCGAGTTCAGAAATTTGCTGCTTCAATTTGTCTTCCCTCTTTTTGTTGTTGGTTAGCGTAGCATTCCACGTTTTGTTGCACGAAGAGATTTCCCGGTAGGCAGCATCGAGTGACTTCTTCTTGGACTCTAACATGTCATGAGAGCTTCTGAATTCTTTTCCTAGGCGTTCACGCTTCTTTTTCTCTTCGGTCAGTTCAGCCTCTAGCCTGTTTACCAACTCAGTCTGCTGTTGGAAAGAATGCACAACTTTGTTCTTCTCACTCCTCATCTGAGCCAGTTCCTTCTCTAACTCTTCATTGATCTTTATCAAGTCCTCTTTTTCTTTCACGACCCGCTCATAGACCTCAACAGCTACAGTAGTTGGTTCCTCCACTGGAATGGGAACAGGACGTGATACAGCTGGAAAAGGCATCTGCACCTGTCTTACCCTCTCCTGAATCCACACCTTGTAAGACATATAGGCTTGACAATCATTCTTGCCTAGTAATGGTTTTCCTCTTCTGCAGATATGATTCCAAGCGCGCTGAAGCTTGGCCAATAATTCCCCACTCAGGTCACCAGTGAAATACAGAGATGCCTGTATTTCTTCTTCCTTCGGTGGACTCTTCAAAGCATACCCAAACTGTCGAACCAACAAAGATGGGTTGTAGTTGATACATCCCTTCCTTCCAATCAAAGGAACATTGGGAAACCCGGCGCAACTGAAAATAATCTCTGACCCCAATAAGTCTCTATCGAACCAGACAATGTCTTCTGAAGAAAGCCCCATTAGACGCTCAGACCAATTCACCGTATCTGCAGACTCAGCAAAGATACCCTTCTTGGGCATATGACTCTCAAACCACATATACAACAAGGGTACACAACAAGAGACGTTCTTCCCTCTTCTGTTTTCATTCTTATAATGCAGGGAATGATAGAAATCCCCAATCATGGTAGGCACCGGGTTGCCTGCAGCAAACAAATGGAACGCATCCAAATCAATGAACTCAGGTAGATTAGGGAACATTATAATCCCATAGATACACAAGGCAAGAACAGCGTTAAACACGATCCAGCAGCCACTTTTGGCATATTCTTGAGCTTTGCCAACCAAAAATTGGAGAGAAAAACCCGAAACTCCATGCCAGGAAGTCAACAACAGCTCTGCAGGCTCCATATGCAAGGGAACAGCTAAGTCCTCCAGCTTAGGCTTAGCATTATAGTGAATGAAAGGAACTTTGTTCTGAACTGGCAACTCTAGAAACTCAGCGTACTCTTCCATGGTCGGAGCCAAAACGAAGTCCTGGAACATAAAACACCTCAAGGAGGGATCATATAACTGCATCAATGTATACAACCCATTCAGCTCATATGTAGTTGGTCTGCAAACCAAATTCAGTAGCTTCCCATAACTCTTTCTAAAACTTCTCCTCACATCATCGTCAACTAGGGAAATCAGACCCAACAGAGGAGTCACATCAGGGGTAGGCAACTTATACGCGACAGTCTTCCTCAAAGTACTCATAATAACAGATAGAAGTCCGAAGCACTAGAATCGGGAAGTATGAAAATGCACCTGCAGCACAGACACACGTTAATGATATGCACATGATGATGCAAAAAATGCAATATGTAAGCAATGCAACAAGGGATCTCGTGCCCCTGGCTGAGAAATTCAATCCACAACACTGGCCTCAAACAGTCCCACAAACTGCTTAAGATCATCCACAATGCTCCCACCTGGTCTCAGACAGACCTAATAACACTGTCCTCAAATATCACACCACTGAATCGCAATCAAGAAAACCGGTAATCTGGAGGTCAAGTTACCTGCATGCCCCAACCCCTCTCACAGGTAGGTGTCCTAATAACTGACACAAGGTATGGCATCCTATGCGGTCGTTGGCGTCACAGACTTTCAAGACTGATGATACGATACCCAGGAGGTGTGGCATCATCATGTCCTGAAGAGGCCTCACTTAGCCAACTTCCAAATGATCGGTCCCCGGAGTCGACAATCCAACTAACCAACAACCCCCTCAACCCAAAGGGTTGAAAAAGAAGTCAACCAGAAGAACCTCGTCCGAGCATGGATTTCATGAGACACTAGTACATGCAAAGCATACACGCGCCCACTAATTTCCACTCTAATTCTAGGTGCACTCAAGCCCAGGTCCGGCTTATCTCTCAATCATCGAACCCCCTCATGACCCCACAGCAATAATCACAATAAAATAATGCTGAACGTAAATGACTGAAAAGTAAATCCATACAAAATCTTTGACGGGAAAACAAGCGCTAGGATTGACTCGCGCAGGGAACCGTTGGAGTCCCCAGCAGAGTCGCCAGCTGTCGCTACTGCGAAAATCGGCGCCGGCTAAACAGAAGAGTCGCCACCGTGCGTTATTTATCCCAACAGAGGGAAAGGAAACGCTCGAAGTAAACCTACCGCAAAGACGGGAAAGGAATGGTCATCGCAACCAAATCCTGGATTCGGGAGTCGGTTACGCAAGGGGAAGGTATTAGCACCCCTCACGTCCATCGTACTCGACGGGATCCACGCTTGTTTTCTGGTACGGATTGTTATTATATCTATTCTACAGGTCTGGGATTAAAAGAAAAGAAAATGACTCGGCAAAGTATCGCACTTTATGCCTACGTATTCCCGTCTGGAACGAGAAATCAGAGTCAACGTAGTTCGCCTACCTACGGGAAAGGAGGGGAAGGTTACTCGCTAGGATATCGCATCCTATGCCTACGTACTTTCATACAGCATGAAAGATAAGAGCAAACGTAGTTCGGGCCACGTACGACACAAGTCTGTCTTGATTGTTTTTATCTCCTTCTGAAAAGGGTTTTTCCTGATTATGGGTCCAAGCGGATAAACGGAAAAGCAACAGCATATGTACAGTAAAGCGGTAAAATGCATGAATGCAGCAATACAAGCGAGGCAAGGGAGTCCCACTCAACCTCGAACCTAGAAAACAATGAGCAAAGTGAAACAGCTTCACCTCAATCTCAGGGGGGCAATTAACAAACAATACAGTCAAGAAACTCAAACAATACATCAACAGCTCTAAACAGCACCAGCAGCTCTAAACAGCACAACCTGACAGCATAAGCTCCTTTTTCTATCAGTCTTCAAGGCAATGAATTCCATCTTCCATCTTCAAGGGATTCTCAAAGCAAGCTCTCCAGCAGAGAAATGATTATAAGAGGATTTAGAATGTTAAACAATCTGCTGAGCACCAAAGGTGGCCTACAGAAAGTTAACATAATACATACTGTTTCTCTCAAAGTTCTATCTCCTAGATACAGTCACTAATCCTTCCAAAGGAGGGAGGTGAGTATCAAGGAGAGAATTTTAGTCATTGAGAAGAATGGAGGCAAAAGAAACCATCCATATTGTCGCTACTGCGAAAATCGGCGCCGGCTTAACAGAAGAGTCGCCACCGCGCGTTATTTATCCCACGGGAGGGAAAGGAAACGCTCAGAGTAAACCTCGCACAACACGGGAAAGGTATGGTCATCGCAACCAAAACCTGGATTCGGGAGTCGGTTACGCAAGGGGAAGGTATTAGCACCCCTCACGTCCGTCGTACTCGACGGGATCCACGCTTGTTTTCGGGTATGGATTGTTATTCTATCTACTCTAAAGGTCAGGGGTTAAAAAGAAAAGAGAATGAAAATAAAATGACTCGGCAAAGTATCGCACTTTATGCCTACGTATTCTCGCCTGGAACGAGAAATCAGAGTCAACGTAGTTCGCCTACCTACGGGAAAGGAGGGGAAGGTTGCTCGCTAGGATATCGCATCCTATGCCTACGTACTTTCATACAGCATGAAAGATCAGAGCAAACGTAGTTCGGGCCACGTACGACACAAGCTTGTCTTGGTTGGTTTTATTCCTTCTAAAAAAGGTTTTCTGATTAGCGGTCCCAGCGGACAAAAATGACGCTTTGATGAGTTCACATTCTTTTACGGAAGAAGTGTCTTTTATTGTGTTTGAAATCTTTATTGTGTTTTTCTGTTTGTTTTGAGAAAGAAAGAGACAGAACTCTAACCTACGGTTGCGAAGGGAAACAAACTAACCTAATGTTATCATGCATGGGTTAAAACCTAGTGTCTATCATGCTCCTCTCTTGCACAGAGAGAAACAGAGATCCTAAGGGAATAGACAGCAACAGAAACAATATCAGACATATACAGTAAAACAGTAAAATGCATGGATGCAACAGTACAAGCGAGGCAAGGGAGTCCCACTCAACCTCGAACCTAGAAAACAATAGGCAAAAGTGAATAGGATTCACTTTCAACCCAACAGGGTAAACAACAAACAATACAGTCCAGAAAACCAATCAATACATCAGCAATGAAATACAACAGCAAAAGAAACAGCATCAGCAGCTCTGAATCAACATGGCTTCAAGTAATCTCCAATCAGTTACAGGCTTCAACAAGCATCAATCTCCATCTTCATGGCCTTCAGGCAAGGGCTTTGATCATCAATCTTCTATCTGCAATGGCTTTTCTTCAAGCTCAAACCTCCAGGATGAGGGATCAGTCACAAGAGTGGATTGGGGTGTTAAGCAATCAGTTGACTACCAAAGGTGGTGAACAGACTGCTTCTAACACAAAAGACATTTTCTCTCAAGAGTTCTATCTCTTAGACACTATCACCAAGCCTTCCAAAGGAAGGGGGTGAGTGTCTTAGAGAGACTCTGAATCACAGAGAAGAATGGATGCAGACAAGGCAATCCATGTTTGAGAAACAAGCTTTCTAATCTAGAGCTCTGCCTAGCTCCTAAACCCTAGTCTCTCAGCAGCTGCTAGCAAAAATCTCCTCTTCAACTCTGACACTTGATCTTCAACATCTGGTTCTCCAATGGCTTTCATCTCCTCAAGTCTTCAGCTCTCCCAAATCCCCAGACAATCCCAATACCCAAACAATCAAGCAATAATCCCCAGAGGGCACACTACACCAGTCACTCAGATATATACAATACAGTAATAGCAGTAGGGGAATCCTGACTTTTTCTAGGGGATCTAATAACTACCCATAGCCCCTATAGTCCCATAACTAAACTAGTCAAACCCTAAGTCCTAAGGGAAAGGAATCAAGCCTCCTAAGTCATCCCCTAAAAACCCTAATTTGTCCATGTTATTCACACCTACACTAAGCACCTAAATTTAATTTCTAAAAATGGGAACTAAATTGAATCTACAAGTTTGATGTCTAACCTAAACAACCTAAAAAGAATGGATGGAAAATATTGAAGCAATTAATAGAACAAAAAATATCAAAATCATGTATGAAATGAAATTATGTAAAATGTTATTTATTTAGAAAATATGGGAAAAATATCAAATAAAAAATAAAATGCCATTTTTATTTTTTATAAATTTCTAGACATCCTAAAGAAAAATATGCAAAAAGAATGAATTAAAAATAATGATTTTTCCATTTATTATGAATTTTATAAGATGAATGAAAAATGAAAAGAAAATAATTAAGAAAATAGAAAGAAATAGCCAGAGGGGGTGAGAATAGCAGGGAATTCATGTTCAGCGCGTTGGGCCAACTAACTTGGGGGGTGCGAATAGATGTCTGAGCCCAATCCCCCCCATAAGTGAAACGGTGCGTTTTACTTTTTAAATTTCCCACCAGAATGAAGTTTTAATCGTGGCCGTTGGATACTTCCCCCAGGTTAAAGGTCCAACCTCAATCGTATGGCCACCAACCCTTCTTCAACCTCCAGCCCTTTTAGGGTTTCAGAACCCCTTCCCATGCACGATGATTCCATCTCCTCATGCTCTCTCCACACGCCATGAAAACGCACGATGTAAAAAACAAAACTCCTCCATTTCTTCCCCTCTACAAGTCTATGGTCCTAGCTTCCATTAAAAATCACACAATCAGCCAATTCGAAGAAGGTAACAGATGGGAACCACCATTAGTGCCTGAGATGAAACCTCTCCAATTCTTCTTCAAACTCATCCTAAGCTAATCTACACTTCCTCATGATCATAACATGCTATTTTACTAACATTCTCGTGCCTTAATCCAAGAGTTAAGAGCTTCAACAGAATTACTACCTCATGTTCAAACTTCATGAAACTTCTCTAAAATCACCACAACCAGTCATCTACCTATGCTTAACCGTTCTATGCTATCAAGACCCTAAGATTCTACCTAAATTAAGCAATTCGAACAGAATACAAACCTGGTGTAATTCCTTGATACAGGTGCTAAGATCCTCAAATCAACTGCTTGTGATGAGGGGAATGTGATCAGTAGGCTTGGTATTGAGTTCTGTATGCAATCAAAGATGCTCTAAAGCTTTGAATCTCCTAATTCCAAGATCCTTGCACTTTGAAGGATGATGATGAATAGCACGATTCTTTGTTCAATTTGCCAAATAAATGTGTGGATTCTGATCTTTGTGTGATGATGATGAAGATTGAATCAAGAATATTGAAGATTGATGGAGATTATGGGAGTTTGAGAAGCTTATGCAAGAATGGAAAATGAGTGAAAATGGAGGTTTTGAACAAAATGGGAGCACCAACCCTTGCATGAATCAACTTGCATGAATATATAGGTTGCATTAGAACCTCCTAGAACATTGGAGAAATTTCCCTTACACCTTTCCCTTTCAATTTGGATTATGTTTCTTTCAATTCAAGCAACCATGGATAACTCACAAATTATGACCTAAACTCAAAATTCCACTTTAGCCAATGTCTTTAGAATGCCTTTTCCATTCAAAATGACCTATAATTTTGCATCATTTGGCCAAGATATGAAAAATATCATTTTTTAAGCCATTTTTCTTCATTAAATTCAACAATTTTGAAACCTTGTGCTATGAACTTTTACAATCTCTCATGGTTACTTTTCTAGACTCAAAATGTCATTTGGAGCAAGTTTTATGTTGTAAGTTTTTCCATTTGAGGCTTCCTTGTATGAGTTTTGGACATAGGTTAAAATGACCTGTAATTCACAAATGACCAAAATACCCTTTGCTTGCCAAGATCATAAGTTGAGTTCCACACATCATATGAAGGCATACTATACCATTCTAGAAATCTAAGACAATGAGGAACAATTCTTATGTTGACCAGAAATTCATTTGAAATCTCCTTGAGGGGTAAAACTAGCTTGGAAGTCAAGTCACTTTTACAGACAAAATTTCAGATGCCTCAGATGACCTGTAACTTGCAAGGACCATAACTTGAGTTCTATAAATCTCCTTGATGTCTTACACCACTCAAATTAAAGGTATTGAGACCGTCTACAAGTTTCATGTTGACCAAGGATCCATTTGAAGCTTGCATTTTGACTTATCTTGCTTGGAAATTTGACCTAAGTTAGGGGATTTTACATAGAACCCTAATTTAGAGACTCCTCTTCTCCTTGATTTCTCTTGAATTCTTCTTAGCACAACAACATATCCTTACTCTCCATGTCAAATGATGAACCCCACATCTCTCCAATAGCCCTGAATGCCCTTAAATCAATCAATTGACCTAGGGTTGACCTAGGGTTGACCCAGATGAAACCCTAGTTGACTGTCTTCAACTGTAGCTCTTGTGCTCACATCAATCACTTGTTTTCTTCTCCAAATGACTTTCTAAACCTCTCATGATGTCTAGATACTCTCCATGCCTTCAATTCATAGCTCATACTCTCCTTGATGATCCCCAGATACCCTCAGCCAGGAGATAGATGAACTGCTTGACCCATTGACTTGATAGCTTTCAAATTCTTTTCTGATGACTTGAATGAGATTGAATTAGGATAATAACCTCTGGATAGGCCTCTAGAGATGAGAATAATGCTTGCTCCCCTGTTGAATGACTTGCTATGCTTATGCTATGCAGATGGTTAGGCTATGTACATGACTCTATATGCAAATGCTAATGATATTGACACATAAACCAAGTGAATAAGGTTGAGCAAATTTTAGGGTGCAACAGCTGCCCCTATTCAAGCGACTTGGACCCGATTGGGTGAAGGGCTCGGAGCCTTCAGACATTCGCGGTACGAGGCGGTTGAATACTAGTGAAACCAGAAATTTGCCAACCGCAGAAATAAACGGCGCTCCTGCTTGGGGAACGACATTCATCAGCTGAATCTGACTGTTTGCAACCGCCCACTGATCCCGTAACGACCACGCTGGGGATAACAGATTGCTTGCTTGTCCACATTAGGACTCTGTCTGTCATCAATACGAAGAAATCTCAACTAGAACCTGTCCACGTTAGGACTCCACTTGCCGTTAACCCAGACAAATCTCGGCAGCTCTGCTGGGGGTAATTTAATAAATCGTCCACGTTAGGAATGGACTCTTCCACGTTAGGAATACACCATCCACGTAAGGAATCATCTCTTCTGCATCTGTCCACGTCAGGACTAAACCTTTCATCTTTCCACGTCAGGAAGCAATCTTCTTTCCACATAAGGAGAACTATATCAATCTGTCCACGTAAGGACCCCAATACCGCTTGACATGTCCGCGTCAGGACTCCAATCTTTCCGTGTAAGGAATACAACTTTGGTTCTGAACCTGTCCACGTTAGGACTCCACTTTTCCACGTAAGGAGTACATCATTCTTCCACGTCAGGAATCAACTTTTCTTGAATCCGTCCACGTAAGGACCCCAATCTCTCCACGTAAGGAAACCAACTCTTTTCGATTTGCCCGCGTCATGACTACATTTTTCCACGTAAGGAATGCCATCTTAATCTGTCCACGTAAGGACTCCGCTCTTTCCACGTAAGGACCTGAAGTTTCTCTTTCTCTTCCACGTAAGGAACACGCCTTCCTTCCACATTAGGCATACTTCTTCTTCTGAATCCGTCCACGCCCGGACTAAACTTTCCACGTAAGGAATCTATCTTCTTCTTCCACGTTAGGAATAACTTCTTTGATCCATGTAAGGAAACTGAGACCTCTTTTTCCACGTAAGGAATAGATTCGTCCACGTCAGGACCCATGTTTCGTCTTGATTTGTCCGTGTCAGGACTCAGGCATCTTCGACCCGCTGGGGAAATAAAACTTGTCCACGTCAGGACTCCCATCTCCTTTGTTGAGAAAGCCAAACTCGTCCGCGTCAGGACTCACACCTTCGTCTGATCTGTCCACGTCAGGACCCATGCTTCGCCAACACGAAGAAAGATAACTGCTGAGAGTAAATGGTCCACGTCAGGACACCAACACAAAGAGTAATCAGTTTTGTCAACGTCATGACTTCACCTTCCGCCAATTCCGAGAACCCGAATCTGTCCACGTTAGGACTAACACATCTCATCAACCCGGGGAAATAAATCTGTCCACGTTAGGACGCCCACTTCTGAAGAAATCCCGCCAATATAGGAACAAATTGTCCACGTCAGGACTTAGTTCTTCATTGATCCCCCACCCACAAACTTCTTTAGCACTGACGTGACAGCGTCCTTGGGGCGGACTCTACTGGGGATATCTGGAAACCACACTACCAGACGCCTGTTCTGATAACCGACGGTGGCCTCTGAAATTCTGATTCAAGGAACCCCTGATGACAACTAACTCAGCCTGGGAATAAAGAGAAAATTATCCTGAACTCTGTGAGGAATACTGCCGAACTGACATCATCATTGGATGTCTCATGCCGAGATCTTGAATGTTTGGTAGTTCATTTGAGCAAGAGCTCTCTCTACCTGAATTGCTAAAATACAGGAACTTGTTTCAGCAAAATAAATGCTGAAGATAATGCCAACTCCGCTGGGGATAGCCAGATGCTACAGAATTATTCCAGCAAAATAAATGCTGGAAGGGTGAAGTCAACCCTGCTGGGAAACTGGGAGCTCAAACCAAACACCCTGTTGAGATAACCCCCTGCTAGGGAATAGCAGATGTACACGGTATGATCGGACTTTCTGCTGAGGAGTGAACTGATATTACACAGTATCTCTGACAAAATAAATGACAGGAACCACCACCAACTCTGTTGGGGAAAGTCTTGATCTTCGAGTTCCACTGGGAGGAAAGAACACTTGCTGAAAAGAGATCTCCACTGGGGATGGGACGATTCTCTCGGGGGAAATCAACTGACTCCGATGGGAAAGAGTGAATGACCCTCTGGGGAAAGATGAACCTGTCTGAATATAGCTCACCAATTTGGAAATATTAATCTTTTGAGGCTGAACCACTCTGCTTGAGATAAGGAATCCTTCCGGGGGACACCACACTGCCTGCATGCAGCCTACAATCTTTGAATCGTCAATTCCGTAGAGGATGAACGACTTTGCTGGATAATCCTTTTGCACAAGCTACGACTAGCTGGAGAGTTCTATCCTTCTTCAGGAAGAACCTGCATGACCTGCATGAGGGCTGAGTCTTTAGTTATCGCAATCTTTTGATCATCTTCCTCGTACGGTTATGAAGCCTGCAACAACACAAACAAGACAAGACAAGCCTATGCAACCAAATCAATTCAGGTTAGTGACGTTATTTTCAGTTAATTCAAAGCTTTAACAACTGTTGGCAAGGGCCAGTGGCGTTATACACACGCTAGTTTCATCAAACTTAGGCGTTAATCATGCACAAAACAGTAAAGAACATTGTCAAGTACTGAATAACGTATTTTATTGATTGAGCCCCTGAATGGGCGGAGTTTTGTACACGGGATGTAACTCCTGAAATGAGGAAGCTACACAAAGCAAATATACACGTACACAAGTATGCACAAGAAGCATAAATATTGACAACTTAAATTTGTACACATGTCGGCAACGGGATGCAGATGAACACCACGAACTGATCCTCCCATGACTCGCCCGACTCTAATGCTTTCCCGGTATCCCCACTTCTGAAGAGATTGTATCAGATAACTGACTCCTCAAATGTATTCTCCCGCATTGATGCTTATGGCAATTATCAAATTCGGACCGCAGTCATTTGCTTTTCAAATCCCTAACTTTTGCGTGAACCGCCCTTTACGGGTTTTCAGTTCACCGGGATACCCCTTTTTGCCGAAGTCGCCCAGTGTAGGTTTTCAACTTCGCGGGTGTACATTTTTCAATTTTATCCCTAATTTTTGCTCGAACCTTTCATTCTGCTTTTTTTGGTTCGCCAGGATGCCCCATTTTTGCCTGGACTCTCTTTTTTCTGTCCAGCGGGTCTATTTTAAGCAAAGTATTTTTTAACTGCGTCCGAATTCACAGGCGACGTGAAGTCTTCTCCGTCCATGGTGGACAATAACAACGCTCCCCCTGAAAATACTTTCCTGACAACGTATGGCCCTTCGTAGTTGGGGGTCCACTTGCCCCTGTGATCTGCTTGCGGCGGGAGAATCCTTTTCAGCACAAGGTCGCCCGTCTGAAAGCTTCGCGGATGTATTTTCTTATCATACGCTTTCTTCATTCGGCTCTGGTACAAACGACTATATGCTAGAGAAGCTAGCCTCTTCTCATCCATCAAACTCAATTGATTCAACCTGTCTTTCACCCATTCTGCCTCGTCCAGCTGAACGTCTCGCAATACCCTCAGAGAAGGGATCTCAACTTCCAATGGTAATACCGCCTCCATTCCATACACTAATGAGAACGGGGTTGCCCCGGTTGATGTGCGTACCGTCGTACGACAACCGTGCAAAGCGAAAGGTAGCATCTCGTGCCAATCCTTATAGGTCACCACCATTTTCTGAACGATCTTCTTGATATTCTTATTGGCCGCCTCAACAGCGCCATTCATCTTGGGTCGGTAAGGGGAGGAGTTGTGATGTTCGATCTTGAAATTCTGACAGAGCTCCTTCATCATTTTGTTGTTTAGGTTCGAACCGTTGTCCGTGATTATCCGCCCGGGAATCCCGTATCGGCAAATGATATCTCTCTTGATGAATCTGGCCACCACTTGCTTAGTTACATTTGTGTAAGATGCCGCTTCCACCCATTTGGTGAAATAATCGATTGCTACCAGGATGAACCGATGCCCGTTAGAAGCTGTCGGCTCGATCTTTCCAATCATATCGATTCCCCACATCGAAAATGGCCAAGGCGATGACATCAAATTCAGAGGACTTGGAGGCACATGGATCTTGTCAGCATAGATTTGGCACTTGTGGCACTTCCTTGCGAACTTGAAACAATCAGTTTCCATTGTCAGCCAAAAATAGCCTGCCCGCAACAACTTTCTTGTCATAGCATGCCCACCAGCATGCGTGCCAAAGGTACCCTCGTGTATTTCCTCCATGAGCAGCTTTGCCTCTCTTTCGTCTACACACCTTAACAGCACCAAATCATGGTTTCTCCTGTATAAGACACCATCCGGGTTCAAATAGAAATTACCCGCTAATCTCCTGAGAGTCTTCTGATCTTGACTGGATGCCCCAGCCGGATACTCTTTATTCTTCAGGAAATTAAGGATATCGAAATACCATGGTTTGTCGTCGGATGCTTCATCAATAGCAAATACGTAAGCTGGCCTGTCCAGCCGAGAGATAATGATTCTGGGAGCCTCGTTCCAGAAGTTGACTTTGTACATGGAAGACAAAGTGGCAAGGGCGTCAGCCATTTGATTTTCTGCCCGCGGTACATGATGCAATTCGACCTTATCGAAGAAAGGCAACAATCTCCTTGCATAGTTCATGTAATGTATCAAATTGGGCTGCCGTGTCTCCCATTCCCCTTTGATCTGATTCACCACCAGAGCTGAGTCTCCGTATACGTCCAGATGTTTGATTCGCAAATCAATGGCTTCTTCAAGCCCCATTATACAAGCTTCGTATTCGGCCTCATTGTTGGTAACGGCAAAGGTCAATCGGGCAGTAAATGGGATATGCGACCCGTGTGGCGTGGTGATGATTGCCCCTATTCCGCTACCGTAAGCATTCACAGCTCCGTCAAATATCATCTTCCATTTGGAACCCAACTCCGGTCCTTCGTCTGGCAACGGCTCTTCACAATCTTTCATCTTTAGGTACATGATATCCTCGTCAGGAAAATCAAACCTCATCGATTGGTACTCTTCAATAGGCTGCTCCGCCAGATACTCGGATAGCACACTCCCCTTTATAGCCTTTTGCGAGACGTATTGGATGTTGTATTCAGTCAAGACCATCTGCCAACGGGCAATTCTGCCTGACAACGCCTGCTTTTCAAATACATATTTGATAGGATCCATCTTCGAGATGAGCATGGTTGTATGATTCAGCATGTACTGCCTCAAACGCTTGGCGGCCCAGGCTAGCGCGCAACAAGTTTTCTCCAGCATTGAATACCGAGATTCACAATCTGTAAATTTTTTACTCAGGTAATAAATCGCATGCTCTTTTCTCCCTGTCTCGTCGTGTTGACCGAGAACACAACCCATGCTTCCCTCAAGAACCGTCAAATACATTATCAAGGGTCTACCTGCCACCGGGGGTATCAAAATAGGAGGCTCCTGCAAATACTGCTTTATTTTATCGAACGCCTTTTGACAATTTTCGTTCCACGTTACAGCTTGATCTTTCTTCAACAACTTGAATAATGGTTCACACGTGGCCGTTAGGTGAGATATGAACCGAGCAATGTAGTTCAACCTCCCTAAAAACCCGCGCACCTCTTTCTCTGTTTTAGGCGTCGGCATTTCTTGAATCGCTTTTATTTTAGCGGGATCGACCTCTATTCCTCTTTTGCTTACGATAAACCCCAACAGTTTACCCGATCTCACCCCGAAGGTGCATTTGTTAGGGTTCAGCCTCAGCCTGAACTTCCTAAGCCTTTTAAACAACTTCAGCAGATTCACCAGATGCTCTTCCTCCGTCTGGGATTTGGCAATCATATCGTCAACATAAACTTCGATCTCTTTATGCATCATGTCATGGAAAAGAGTCGTCATCGCACGCTGATATGTTGCCCCAGCATTTTTCAAACCGAAGGGCATCACTTTGTAGCAAAATGTTCCCCAAGGCGTTATGAAAGTAGTCTTCTCCATATCCTCTGGCGCCATTTTAATTTGATTATAGCCCGAAAAGCCATCCATGAAGGAGAATACGGAGTATTGAGCGGTATTATCAACTAACACGTCAATGTGAGGCAGTGGAAAATCGTCTTTTGGGCTTGCTTTATTCAAATCTCTATAATCCACGCACATTCGAACCTTGCCATCTTTCTTTGGCACTGGTACGATGTTGGCAACCCATGAAGGATACTTCGTCACAGCCAGGAAACCAGCGTCCCACTGTTTCTGAACTTCCTCTTTGATCTTCATTGCCATATCTGGTCGAGTTCTGCGAAGCTTTTGTTTGACCGGCGGGCAATCTTATTTCAGTGGCAGGCGATGCACAACCATATCTGTATCGAGCCCCGGCATATCTTCATATGACCAAGCGAATACATCATTATACTCTCGGAGCATTTCAACCAGTCTTCGCTTGATATCACTCTGCAGTGCGGCTCCGATACGAATATTCTTCTCGACCCCTTCCGACCCCAAGTTGATAATTTCGATGACCTCATCGTGAGGCAGAATGGCTCTTTCCTCTTGCTTCACTAACCAAGACAGTTCTTCAGGAACGTCGCTATCTTCAACGACCTCTTCTTCGGCCTGGAATACCGGGTGCTCGAAGTCGGGACGAGTCATAGGTGGCTCGAGGATGTCATCTGAAAATGTTATCCTGCAAAAGGAATGGTTAAGTGCTTCAAAATGCGTATAAAGCGAACAACCACGTTGCCATTTTATTGAAAACTATAAAACAAGAAAGACAGGGATTACAGTATTTGCACATGAAAAACGCCATTTATTTAATGATTGACACGCAATGTTCATAACAACACAGCCCTAAGCAAATCCTGATGCCCCGGGCAAGACATCGGATTATTCAACAATTAATAAAGCAAAGCATTACTGTTTAAAAGTCACAGGAACAAGTTCCTGAATAGACCAGTTGCACAGTCCTTGTCCTGGCGTGCTTGGCTGAATCCAGGCATCCATATCACAGTCGCTGTCTCCTTCATCAGACTCCGAAGCAGCATTGACGGTTTCATGACACACCCCACTGGCAGAGATGGTGATTGGCCCTCTGAAACGGGGCGCTCCCACGGAAGGAGTTGATGACGACGGTTGGTATCCCAGCCCGAATCGGTCCATCTTCACCGGAATGTCCAGCACTTTACCCCAACCCTTTGCTTCTCCTGCTTCTACCAGAGCTTGAGCTTCTTTATACGATGAGACGGCTATCTCCGACGCTTTGCTCGGCTCGGGACCTTTGTCCTTGATGCGCAAACCCTCAAATGCCTGGCAGGGTGTTTCGTGGATCTCTCCGTCGACTTCCACATATTTAAATGACGACAGATGGCTGACCAGGATGTCCTCTTCTCCGCACACGGTGACTACGCTGTCTCCGACCATATATTTTAACTTCTGATGCAGGGTGGACGTGACTGCCCCTGCCCCATGAATCCAGGGTCTTCCAAGCAAGCAGCTGTACGCAGGCTGTATATCCATGATATAAAATTCAGTTGCAAACACTTCCGGCCCCACCTGTAGAGGCAATGTGATCGATCCAAAGACTGTTCTCCGCGTGCCATCAAACGCTCTGACTACCAAATCACTGGGCGTACACAAGATTCCTCTAACATCCAGCTTCATCATCGCCTTCTTGGGCAGCACATTCAAAGACGATCCGGTGTCAACCAACACGTGCGACATTACTGATCCTCTACACTCGACAGATACGTGCAGCGCCATATTATGATCTCTTCCTTTCGGAGTCAAGTCAAAATCGGTAAAGCCCAAGCTGTGGCCTGCATTCACATGTGCCAATACTCCTTCTAGCTGATTCACGGAGACGTCTTGGGGTACAAAAGAAGTATCCAGGACTTTCAGCAACGCATTTCTGTGGGCTTCCGAACACAACAGCAATGACAGAATAGATATCTTGGACGGTGTCTGCTGCAGATGCTCCACAATCTTATAATCACTTTTTCGAATCAAGCGCATGAACTCTTCTACATCCTTCGATGCTGCTTCTCTTTCACTCGCTTGCACTGGAACATTCTCAACCGCTTTCCCTTTTCCTTTCGCTAGTCTTTCAGCCTCCACTTCAGGAGATATAAAGATCCTGCCGCTCCTCGTCATACCTCCCGATCCAACAACATTATCCACAGTCTCAGCTGGCTGCTTGTTAACATCAATTTTTATCCCGTCACAATACACCTCCAACCCATATGACCATGGGACTGCTTTCGTGCTCTCGTACGGGATCGGCCCGGCCTTAATTATGGTGATCGGTGGGCGCTGAGCTGGCGCTGCGATAGTGATCGTCTTCCGAGGAATCGTTACCGTGGCCACATCATTCCGATCATCTGCCACTGCCCCTGCGGGCTCTTCAGTTGCTGCTTGGTCAAACTGCAATATGCCTTCATCAATTAAAGCCTGAATGCCCTTTTTCAAATCACCACACCCCCCAGCTAGGGTCCAACAGTCTAAGCAATACTCGTCACATCCCGGGTAAACACCCCCTTGCAACAGTCGGCTCTTTATCTCGCTCAGCGGCGTCTTTAAATCTTCAACATTCATAATCAGATTCAACCCTTCCTCAGTTAGAATGGCGTTAGCCCCGTGATTAGGCATGGGTTTCTGCACTATATTCGGACCTGCCGTTCCGAAATTGATAGTCTTATTGTCCAAAAGATCCTGCACAACGTGCTTAAAAGCATGGCAACCTTCTATATCGTGACCCGGAGCCCCAGAATGAAACTCACAGTGCCTGCTTGCATCGTAACCAAATGGGGGAGCTCCCGTTATCGGTGCCAGAGTTCTTTTCTCTACCAGGTTTAATCCCAACAATGTCTGCAACAAATCGGCATAGGTTGAGGGAGGCTTCTCAAACACTCTCCTCGGTTTACTACCCTGGAATCTTCGCTGAGCCTGCTGTGCCCCCTGCTGAGGCTGCTGCTGCTGTTGCATTGGCTGTTGCTGGACCGGTTGTTGTTGCTGGAGTGGTTGTTGTTGATACGGGATAGTAACACTCGCCACCTGCTGCGGCTGACGATATTGACCTCGTCCCTTGCCTCGGCCCCGGCCTCGGCCTCTAAATACTGCATTTGCCTCGCCCTGACGGCGCCCGCCATAAGCTTTCCTATTACTGCAAGATGCAGTTGATTCCTCGACTTGGAACTTTCCTTGCTTAATGTTACGTTCAATCTTTTCCCCCATCAGAATTAGGTCTGAAAAACTGGCCAGAGACGTATGAAACAACATATCATGAAACAGACCTGTGAATGTGCCGACAAACATGTCATTCATTTCCTTATCTTCTACTGGAGGACGGACCCTGGCAGCCATATCGCGCCACCTTTGCGCGTACTCTTTAAAGCTCTCCCCCTTCTTTTGCGACAGCCCGGCCAATTGGACTCGATTGGGTGCCAAATCGCTATTATACTTGTAGTGAGCTACGAATGCCTCTGCTAATTGCTTCCATGTCTTGATATCAGTTGGCTCCAGCCCCATGTACCACTCTAGGGAAGGACCCGACAGACTATCCTGAAAGAAATGCATTAGCATTCTTTCGTCAGTTGAGTACGCAGACATCTTTCTGTAATAAGCTCGTACATGCACTTTTGGACATGTGTCTCCTTTATACTTGTCAAACGCAGGAGCTTTGAATTTAATTGGCACCCTCAAGCCAGGTACCAGCCCCATTGTGGCCATGTCCAAACCCACAGCACTTTGGTTTAGGACTCCCCTCATCTGCTCTTCCAGCATTCTGATCTTCTGGGAGTCATCCATCGGCCCTTCGAAACCTCCTCCGGAGAAAGCGTCCTCCTGCTGATCTTCTTGCCACATACCATTTCCAGCCCCATACCCATCATATCCATTATTACACCCAGCTCTGATCTGATTCATCCCCGGACCTCGGCCTCTGTTGCCGTACCCTTGAACACCTCCAGCAGGACCAAAAGCCATAAACCCCGCGCCGTTTCCGTTCCCGAAACCCCCGTAACCCTGGTTGGTCGCGCCATAACCGTCCTGCCCAAAGCCTTGAGCATTAAAGCCATACTTCCCGGTGTTATCGAATCCCTGATCGTTGAACCCGAATCCAGTATTGACAAAGCCGTTGCCTCCCATATTATCTCCCAAATTGACATCACCCAGCCCAATGTTATGGACAGCAGTCTCATTCCCAACTCCGACGTTACCATTCACAGCAGCGGTAGCGTTGTTGACATTAGCAGCAGGTATATTGACTACAGGTGGAGCCACTGGCGTGGGAGTGCCGTCTCCATGAACAGTATCGACCCGTACAGACTGATGATCCTCGTTACCGTGACCAGCATTTCGAGCCAACAGAGGCTGGACCATGGCCTGTAAATTCTCCTGCCCCTTTGCAATAGCTTCCATGGTCTGCATAAAGAGAGCGAGCTTCTCGCGCACATCTTGCATCTCGTTCTGCATTTGATCCATGATTCTTCGACAGTTGGTGCGGGTAGAATAGCGGTGCGGGTGTTGATCTGCAATCCTGGAAAGTACCTGGTACAGAGCAGGAAATAAGACACTATTCAAAGATTCCCTGTAATGCAATATGAATATGAATGCAATGCAATGTGTCTGTGCATTGGGGAAGTTCATTCCCCCAGTTCTAGTGCGACGGTGCCAGTGCGGTGACAGTGCTAATGATATAAAGACCGGAGCTGAATCACAGAAAGCCTCATATATTACTGAGAAAGCCAGAATACAACGTCGCTGAGAGTACAACAAGAAGGCATGACCTCAACCAACAATCCTGGTGATGGTCAGCACTAGGCAAATAAAGCATACAAGTTACTATATGAAATGATCAAATCCTCCCAAAAGCCTGGTACTCTTCGATCAACTTCTTGGTCTCTGGATGACTTGGTCGACCAAGCAGCCCTTCAACAAGTTGGTTTCTCTTCTTAAGAACACGACGCACGTCTTCAGCAGTTTCTTCCCATGTCGCTTCTCCGAAGCAATCTTCTAGTTTTCGTTTTTGGGATACCGCTTCATCTCTGCATTTGATTGCCTTGTTCAGTGCATGCTGGACACTATACCGGGTCATCACTTCCTCCTCACACTTCTTGATGCTAGACTTCAACTTCTCTTCGAGGTCGGAGATTTTCTGCTTTAGCTTATCTTCCCTCTTCTTATTGTTGGTGAGTGTAGCATTCCAAGTCTTGTTGCAAGAGGAGATTTCTCGATGTGCCGCGTCAAGCGCTTTCTTTTTGGATTCCAGCATGTCATGGGAGCTTTTGAACTCTTGCCCCAGACGTTCGCGCTTTTTCCTCTCCTCAGTCAACTCAGCCCCTAACTTGTTTAACATCTCAATCTGCTGTTGGAAAGCATGAACGGCCTTGTTTTTCTCACTGCGTATCTGGGCTAGCTCCTGCTCTAACCCTTCGTTGATCTTCATCAAGGCTTCTTTTTCTCTCACAACCTGCTCGTAGGCTTCCCTAGAAACAGTATTGGGCTCTGCTACCGGAACGGGAACAAGAATTGGTGCATCTGGAAATGGCATCCCCAACTGACTGACTCTCTCCTGAATCCAAACTCTATAAGGTGCATAGGCCTGACAGTCATTCTTTCCTAACAACGGCTTCCCTCTGCGGTTAATACGCGTCCAGGCATGCTGCAGCTTGGCTAGTAACTCCCCCTTCACGTCTCCGGTGAAGTACAGAGATTCCTGTACTTCCTCCTCCTTTGGTGGGTTCTTCAACGCATATCCGAATTGGCGAATGAACAGAGAAGGGTTGTATTTGATACACCCTTTTCTTCCTATCAGCGGGACATTAGGGTAACCAGAACAACTGAAGATAAGCTCGGATCCCAGCAGATCTCTGTCAAACCAATCAACGTATTCGGAAGTTAATCTCATCATATGCTCTGGCCAACCAACGGGGACTGTAGTCTCTGCAACAGATCTTCTCTTAGGAAGGTGGCTCTCAAACCACATACTCAACAAGGGTACACAAAGATGAACATTCTTCCCTCTGCCCCTCTCATTCTTGTAATGCAGTGAGTGGTAGAAATCTCCGAGTAAGGTAGGTACAGGATTACCAGCGGCAAACAAGTAGAAAGCATCGAAGTCCACAAAATCCGGTATATTGGGGAACAAAACTATACCATAAATGCACAAAGCCAACACAGCATTGAAAGCAACCCAGCACCCGCTCTTGGCATACTCCTGGGCTTTACCCGCTAAGAACTGAAGTGAGAAGCCTGGAACTCCACGGGAAACAGTAGTCACAAGTTCAGAAGCATCAATATGCAAGGCTTTTGCCAAATCCTCCGGCTTGGGCTTGGCGTCATAATGAATGAATGGAACCTGGTTCTGCACGGGCAGCTCAACATACTCAGCGTATTCCTCCAGGGTTGGTCCCATAATAAAGTCAGAGAACGTAAAGCACCTCAAAGCAGGGTCGTAGAATTGCATCAAAGCATACAGCCCCTCTAACTCTACCTCTGTAGGTTTTCACACCAATCTCAATAATCTACCATAGCTCATCCGGAAGCTCCTACGAACACCCTCATCAGCAAGAGAGATCAACCCAAGTAGAGGAACAATATCAGGCGTAGGCAATTTGTAAGCAACCGTTCTCCTTAAGCTAGTCATGATCAAACACTCAGAAGTCTGGGCACTAGAACTAGGGAAATGCAAATGCACCTGCAGCACAGACACACGTTAGTGAAATGCAAATGGTAATGGATATGCAGTAATGCAATGCAAGCAACATGCAACAGGGACCGAAGCTATAGCTGAATAGCCTGAACCCAATCAAAAAAGGTCTCAGATAGACCATCCAGAAGTCATCCAAATCTGGTCTCGGATAGACCTCAAACAAAGCTTCAATACTGGTCTCTGATAGACCCCATAATCATAACCTGAATGGTCTCTGGCAGACCTCAGATCATATCTCCCACTGGTCTCTGACAGACCTCAGAACACATCTCCAAATAGTCTCTGACAGACCTCGGAGCACACCAACTGGTCTCTGACAGACCTTAGAACCCTCCATAAATATCCAAGATCCTGATCAACAAACCGGTGGTCTGAAGGTCTAGTTACCTGCATAACCCTGAATCCCCTCACAGGTGGGTGGCCCTATAACTGGCACAAGGTACGGCATCCTATGCGGTCGTCGACGTCACAGACTTTCAGGGTTGATGATACGATTCCCAGAAGGAGTGGCATCATCAATCCCTGAAGAGGCCTCACTTAGCCAACTTCCAAATGATCGGTCCCCAGAGTCGACAATCCAACTAACCAGCAACCCACGCCAACCAAAGGAAGGGGCAGGAGGCCAACCAGAGGAACCTCGTCTGAGTGTAGATTTCATGGGACACCAAAGCAAGCAAAGCAAGAGGGCGCCCACTAATTTCTACTCTAATTCTAGGTGCACTCAAGCCCAGGTTCGACTTATCTCTCAATATCAGAACACCCGTCACACCCCAGATACAGCAATAATATTCAATATATAAAGCTGAAAATACAAGGTTAGAAATATAAAATAACTCCATACAAAATCCTCGACGGGAAAACAAGCGCTAGGATTGACTCTCTTAAGGGACGTTGGATCCCAAATGCATAAGGACTATCGCAGTCCTTAGCAGCCAGGGGACGTTGGATCCCCAGCAGAGTCGCCAGCTGTCGCTACTGCGAAAATCGGCGCCGGCTTAACAGAAGAGTCGCCACCGCGCGTTATTTATCCCACGGGAGGGAAAGGAAACGCTCAGAGTAAACCTCGCACAACACGGGAAAGGTATGGTCATCGCAACCAAAACCTGGATTCGGGAGTCGGTTACGCAAGGGGAAGGTATTAGCACCCCTCACGTCCGTCGTACTCAACGGGATCCACGCTTGTTTTCGGGTATGGATTGTTATTCTATCTACTCTAAAGGTCAGGGGTTAAAAAGAAAAGAGAATGAAAATAAAATGACTCGGCAAAGTATCGCACTTTATGCCTACGTATTCTCGCCTGGAACGAGAAATCAGAGTCAACGTAGTTCGCCTACCTACGGGAAAGGAGGGGAAGGTTGCTCGCTAGGATATCGCATCCTATGCCTACGTACTTTCATACAGCATGAAAGATCAGAGCAAACGTAGTTCGGGCCACGTACGACACAAGCTTGTCTTGGTTGATTTTATTCCTTCTGAAAAAGGTTTTCTGATTAGCGGTCCCAGCGGACAAAAATGACGCTTTGATGAGTTCACATTCTTTTACGGAAGAAGTGTCTTTTATTGTGTTTGAAATCTTTATTGTGTTTTTCTGTTTGTTTTGAGAAAGAAAGAGACAGAACTCTAACCTACGGTTGCGAAGGAAAACAAACTAACCTAATGTTATCATGCATGGGTTAAAACCTAGTGTCTATCATGCTCCTCTCTTGCACAGAGAGAAACAGAGATCCTAAGGGAATAGACAGCAACAGAAACAATATCAGATATATACAGTAAAACAATAAAATGCATGGATGCAACAGTACAAGCGAGGCAAGGGAGTCCCACTCAACCTCGAACCTAGAAAACAATAGGCAAAAGTGAATAGGATTCACTTTCAACCCAACAGGGTAAACAACAAACAATACAGTCCAGAAAACCAATCAATACATCAGCAATGAAATACAACAGCAAAAGAAACAGCATCAGCAGCTCTGAATCAACATGGCTTCAAGTAATCTCCAATCAGTTACAGGCTTCAACAAGCATCAATCTCCATCTTCATGGCCTTTAGGCAAGGGCTTTGATCATCAATCTTCTATCTGCAATGGCTTTTCTTCAAGCTCAAACCTCCAGGATGAGGGATCAGTCACAAGAGTGGATTGGGGTGTTAAGCAATCAGTTGACTACCAAAGGTGGTGAACAGACTGCTTCTAACACAAAAGACATTTTCTCTCAAGAGTTCTATCTCTTAGACACTATCACCAAGCCTTCCAAAGTAAGGGGGTGAGTGTCTTAGAGAGACTCTGAATCACAGAGAAGAATGGATGCAGACAAGGCAATCCATGTTTGAGAAACAAGCTTTCTAATCTAGAGCTCTGCCTAGCTCCTAAACCCTAGTCTCTCAGCAGCTGCTAGCAAGAATCTCCTCTTCAACTCTGACACTTGATCTTCAACATCTGGTTCTCCAATGGCTTTCATCTCCTCAAGTCTTCAGCTCTCCCAAATCCCCAGACAATCCCAATACCCAAACAATCAAGCAATAATCCCCAGAGGGCACACCACACCAGTCACTCAGATATATACAATACAGTAATAGCAGTAGGGGAATCCTGACTTTTTCTAGGGGATCTAATAACTACCCATAGCCCCTATAGTCCCATAACTAAACTAGTCAAACCCTAAGTCCTAAGGGAAAGGAATCAAGCCTCCTAAGTCATCCCCTAAAAACCCTAATTTGTCCATGTTATTCACACCTACACTAAGCACCTAAATTTAATTTCTAAAAATGGGAACTAAATTGAATCTACAAGTTTGATGTCTAACCTAAACAACCTAAAAAGAATGGATGGAAAATATTGAAGCAATTAATAGAACAAAAAATATCAAAATCATGTATGAAATGAAATTATGTAAAATGTTATTTATTTAGAAAATATGGGAAAAATATCAAATAAAAAATAAAATGCCATTTTTATTTTTTATAAATTTCTAGACATCCTAAAGAAAAATATGCAAAAAGAATGAATTAAAAATAATGATTTTTCCATTTATTATGAATTTTATAAGATGAATGAAAAATGAAAAGAAAATAATTAAGAAAATAGAAAGAAATAGCCAGAGGGGGTGAGAATAGCAGGGAATTCATGTTCAGCGCGTTGGGCCAACTAACTTGGGGGGTGCGAATAGATGTCTGAGCCCAATCCCCCCCCATAAGTGAAACGGTGCGTTTTACTTTTTAAATTTCCCACCAGAATGAAGTTTTAATCGTGGCCGTTGGATACTTCCCCCAGGTCAAAGGTCCAACCTCAATCGTATGGCGACCAACCCTTCTTCAACCTCCAGCCCTTTTAGGGTTTCAGAACCCCTTCCCATGCACGATGATTCCTCTCCTCATGCTCTCTCCACACGCCATGAAAACGCACGATGTAAAAAACAAAACTCCTCCATTTCTTCCCCTCTACAAGTCTATGGTCCTAGCTTCCATTAAAAATCACACAATCAGCCAATTCGAAGAAGGTAACAGATGGGAACCACCATTAGTGCCTGAGATGAAACCTCTCCAATTCTTCTCCAAACTCATCCTAAGCTAATCTACACTTCCTCATGATCATAACATGCTATTTTACTAACATTCTCGTGCCTTAATCCAAGAGTTAAGAGCTTCAACAGAATTACTACCTCATGTTCAAACTTCATGAAACTTCTCTAAAATCACCACAACCAGTCATCTACCTATGCTTAACCGTTCTATGCTATCAAAACCCTAAGATTCTACCTAAATTAAGCAATTCGAACAGAATACAAACCTGGTGTAATTCCTTGATACAGGTGCTGAGATCCTCAAATCAACTGCTTGTGATGAGGGGAATGTGATCAGTAGGCTTGGTATTGAGTTCTGTATGCAATCAAAGATGCTCCAAAGCTTTGAATCTCCTAATTCCAAGATCCTTGCACTTTGAAGGATGATGATGAATAGCACGATTCTTTGTTCAATTTGCCAAATAAATGTGTGGATTCTGATCTTTGTGTGATGATGATGAAGATTGAATCAAGAATATTGAAGATTGATGGAGATTATGGGAGTTTGAGAAGCTTATGCAAGAATGGAAAATGAGTGAAAATGGAGGTTTTGAACAAAATGGGAGCACCAACCCTTGCATGAATCAGCTTGCATAAATATATAGGTTGCATTAGAACCTCCTAGAACATTGGAGAAATTTCCCTTACACCTTTCCCTTTCAATTTGGATTATGTTTCTTTCAATTCAAGCAACCATGGATAACTCACAAATTATGACCTAAACTCAAAATTCCACTTTAGCCAATGTCTTTAGAATGCCTTTTCCATTCAAAATGACCTATAATTTTGCATCATTTGGCCAAGATATGAAAAATATCATTTTTTAAGCCATTTTTCTTCATTAAATTCAACAATTTTGAAACCTTGTGCTATGAACTTTTCCAATCTCTCATGGTTACTTTTCTAGACTCAAAATGTCATTTGGAGCAAGTTTGATGTTGTAAGTTTTTCCATTTGAGGCTTCCTTGTATGAGTTTTGGACATAGGTTAAAATGACCTGTAATTCACAAATGACCAAAATACCCTTTGCTTGCCAAGATCATAAGTTGAGTTCCACACATCATATGAAGGCATACTATACCATTATAGAAATCTAAGACAATGAGGAACAATTCTTATGTTGACCAGAAATTCATTTGAAATCTCCTTGAGGGGTAAAACTAGCTTGGAAGTCAAGTCACTTTTACAGACAAAATTTCAGATGCCTCAGATGACCTGTAACTTGCAAGGACCATAACTTGAGTTCTATAAATCTCCTTGATGTCTTCCACCACTCAAATTAAAGGTATTGAGACCCTCTACAAGTTTCATGTTGACCAAGGATCCATTTGAAGCTTGCATTTTGACTTATCTTGCTTGGAAATTTGACCTAAACTAGGGGATTTTACATAGAACCCTAATTTAGAGACTCCTCTTCTCCTTGATTTCTCTTGAATTCTTCTTAGCACAACAACATATCCTTACTCTCCATGTCAAATGATGAACCCCACATCTCTCCAATAGCCCTGAATTCCCTTAAATCAATCAATTGACCTAGGGTTGACCTAGGGTTGACCCAGATGAAACCCTAGTTGACTGTCTTCAACTGTAGCTCTTGTGCTCACATCAATCACTTGTTTTCTTCTCCAAATGACTTTCTAAACCTCTCATGATGTCTAGATACTCTCCATGCCTTCAATTCATAGCTCATACTCTCCTTGATGATCCCCAGATACCCTCAGCCAGGAGATAGATGAACTGCTTGACCCATTGACTTGATAGCTTTCAAATTCTTTTCTGATGACTTGAATGAGATTGAATTAGGATAATAACCTCTGGATAGGCCTCTAGAGATGAGAATAATGCTTGCTCCCCTGTTGAATGACTTGCTATGCTTATGCTATGCAGATGGTTAGGCTATGTACATGACTCTATATGCAAATGCTAATGATATTGACACATAAACCAAGTGAATAAGGTTGAGCAAATTTTAGGGTGCAACACATATTTGTGAAGAAATTTTCTATTCTAAGGCTCTATCTAGCTCCTATGTCCTAGGTCTTCAAACAGCTTCAAGCAAGCCAAGCATCTTCATCAAGCTTTGATCTTCAGCTTCAATCTTGTCTTCAATATGCTCCACCATCATGCTCTTCAAACCAAGCCCACACCCCAAGCAAAGCCCAATAAGCCCACACAAACAGTATAAACCCCAAAAGGGCACACCATACAATCAAACAAAATTACAAAATATACTAAAAATATTAATATAGTAGGGAAAATTCTAATATTATTTCTAGGGGATCTACTATACCTACCCTTAATACCCTATATGCCCCAAGTCCTAATTCACTCTAAAAACCCAAAAGAAATTGTTTTAATGCACCTAAGTTGTGTATAAACCCTAATCTGATCACCTAAAGTTCTCTAATTAAAACTACCTAAAAAATAATCCTAAAAAATATGGAATAAAATCCAGGGGTACCTAATATATCTATCTAATTGCCCTAAAAAGATTGACGTAAAAATATTAAGGGGACTACCTAAAATAAAATCTACAAAATCAAGTACAAACTATATTCAATAAAAGAGCAATTAAAAGTAAAATATTCACAAAAATAAAGAAAATGCCTAAACTAACATTTTTATTTATTTACAATTTTCTTGAAGCAATTATCAACATGTAGAAAAAATTCCCACATTAAAATGACCATTTTTTAATTTTATATGATTTTTTAAAGTTTGAAATAAAATGGAGGAAAAAATAAAATGAAAATATGAGATGGGGTGCAAGAAGTAAACAGACATAATTCAACTCACATATGGGCCCAGACTGGGGGGTTCAGAAAGCAAGGCGTGCTGGGCCCAATTGATTCAGAAAATAAATGGAAAAATATAAAGAAAAAGAAAATAGCGCAGTGCAAATAGAAATACAATTCAGTTCATTATGCAAGTGGGCCTTGATTGGGGGTGGGAATAGCATGATCTAACTTAAGCCCATCAACACATTAAGTGAAACGCTGCGTTTCACTCTCAGCCAAACCATTCACAAATTGAGATACAATCAGAGCCACACGATGCATGCTTTGGTCCAAGTCAAAAGTGAGATCCAACGGTGCAGCGCTTGTCTTCTCCATTCAAACACAATTGGAGCCAAAACTCCATTGATGAAGCTCCAAGAAAGCTCCAAACTCAGCAACTCGAACCTCATCAAATCTTGATCAAAAATCATGAAATGAAACCCTAACATGCTCTATTTCTCACCCTGATTTCATCTATGGCATTGAAATTCATTGATATGAACCCTAACCTCAAACACGATCCTTACTCCAAATATAGCTCAAAAATCAATCAACACCAATCTTCAAATTATTGTTCTCAATCTCTTCCTTGCTCATTACTAATCAATTCTAACTAAAAAACTAAGCATATAACTCCATATTCACTGAGTTCTTGATCTCAACAGAATCTACGTGCACATATGAATCATCATCAATCCTTCTCAAACTCTCCAGAAAGTTTCATCTAACCCCCTACATTACTTCTAACCTAGAGATTCTTGCTAATTCTATCTAATTCAAGACATGGTGAGAAAGTTACTAACCTGTAAAGATGAGTGAAACATATGAACCAAAGCTCCAAATCAATGCTTGATACGTTCCAGAATCGATCAGTGTGATGATTGCTTGCTTCTGTATGCAATAGATCTTCCTCAAATGGCCTGAATCAGTGTAACAGAATTCCAATTGTAGATGAAAAAATGAGAACTCAAGAACACGATTTGGCCAATGATTCACTCTGATTTCGATTGCAATACACTCAGTGATGATTATTGAGTTGATTTGGATCAAGAAATTGAAGAAATGATGAAGAATTGGGTGAATTCGAAATTGAATTGCAAGTGAGCAAGATGAATCTCAATCTCTCTTTTCTGCACCAAATGAAGTCCAACCTTGGTTTAGATCAACTCAAATTCATATATAGGAAGTGTTAGAAAGATCTAGAATGTTCTGGATGGCTCCAATGAGATTATGAAATTCTCATGTCATAGATTTCTCATTTGATGATATCAACATATCAGCTCTGGTTTTAGCTCCCAATTCAACTTGTTTTATGTTCAATTTACCTTCTAAGGAGATATTGGATGTGTGTGGATAGTTAGCTTGGCTTGGATCATCTTGTGTTGGATTTTGGTTGTGTAACTTGGATTTCAAGTAAGAGGTTTACAAAGCAAGTCCATGATTCTGACCTCAAATAAAAAAAGTGTTAATGTCATTGTTTTTAAAAGATGTTTTCCAATTGTAATGAGTATTTGGATGATGCATTTTGGACTCATAACTTGAAAATTACATTTTCCCTCCATGAATCCATTTGAAATTCTTCCATATTCAAGCCATTTTTGGGCATTTTGTGATACAAGCCATTCTAGCTCACCATGACTTCTTGTCTAGCCTAAAAACATCATTTTGAGAAAGTTTTATGTTGAACATTTTTCCATTTGAAGCTTACAAGTAGGAGTTTTAGGCATATGCTTGAAATGACCTATAATCTTACTTTCCCAAAATACCCCTGGCTTGTCAAGATCATAAGTAGAGCTCAAAAAATCAGATTGAGGCATACCATACCTTTCTAGAAAGCTAAGATCATGAGGAACAACTTTCGTGTTGGCCAAAAATCCATTTGAAAACTCCTTATGGGGTAAACGTTGCTTGGAAGTCAAGTAACTTTCACAGATAAATTTCAGTGTCCTCAGATGACCTGTAACTTGCAAGAACCATAACTTGAGTTCTATAAACCTCCTTGATGCATTCCACCACTCAAATTAAAGGTCTTGAGATACTCTACAAGTTTCATGTTGGCCAAGGATCCATTTGAGACTTGAATTTTGAATTATTTTGCTTGGAAGTTTGACCTAAATCAAGGAATTTTACTCAGAAACCCTAATTTAGAAACTTCTCTTCTTCTTGATTTCTTTTGATTTCTTCTTGCCACAACACCATATCCATATCCATATATCAAATGATGAATCCCACATCCTTTAAATGAGCCTTGATGCCCTTCAATCAAGCATTTGACCCAGGGTTGACCCAGATGAAACCCTAGTTGACTGTCTTCAACTGTAGTTCTTGTAACCACACCAATAACTTGTGTCATCTTCAAAATGCCCCTCTAGGTCTTCCATGATGTCTACACACATTCCATGCCTCAGTCCATAGCTCACAACCTCTATGATGGTCTTCAAATACTCCCTAGACAGGCTCTAAATCCACTGCTTGATCTATCAACTTCTCAAAGCTTTACCTCCTTTCTTGGTGACTTGAATAGGCTTGAACTTGAATAAAAACCTTTTGGATATGCTTCTTTGAGATGAAGATGGCACTTGATCCCTTGTTATGCTATGCTATGCAAATGAATGAACTATTTATATGATCTACTATGCAAATGATAAAGCTATGAAAACACAAATCAGGTAAAATAAGTTGGTCAAATTTTAGGGTGCAACAATCATTTAGGTAGATCATTTCTCGGATACTGCTATTGTTATCAGCCAAATTGAATTTACCAGGATTTTAGCCTCTTTGCTCGCATTTCAGGCGATTCAAATCAATTCAAATGAGAAGTTTCATGTTGAAATCGAGCAAAAATTGCTCTCTTTCTGGTGGTTCAGTCTGTGTCGATTATATTGGTGCATTCCGATGTTCGCCCGTTTTCTCGTTTCTTTTTCCATGGCATTTTGTGATTTTATTGCTATTTTTGCTTTATTTTTAATTATTTAGAATAGATTTTTATTTATTAGAAAATAGTTTAAATAGAAATAGATTTTTTATTTTTAGAATTGGTTTTGAAATAGAATTTTTAATAGGATTATAATTAAATACGTTTTATTAGAAATAGAAATAGATTTTTTGTTTTTAGAATTGGTTTTGAAATAGAATTTTAAATAGAATTAGAATTAAATAGGTTTTATTAGAAATAGAAATATTTTATTTAGTTTTTCAATAGATTTTTAGAAATAGTTATTTTCTAGAATTAGTTTTTTATAGTTCTAGAATATTATTTGTTTTTTAAATAGATTTTTAATATGATTTTAGAAATGGATATTAGAATTTATTTGGTTTATTTTTTAAAAACTTAATTAGGATTTTATTAAGATTTATTATGTAGATTTGATTTTGTTTTATTTAGAATTAATCCATAGATATTATTAATATTTAGGTTAATTGTTAATTAGATTAGTTATTAGTTAACTAGGATTAGTGTTTATTAGAATTAGCTTTAATTAAATGATTAGTTTATGTTAGTTTTTATTAGAATTAATTAGGCTCTTTTAATTAGAACTAGGTATAACATTATCAGCATCGTTAGCACGTTATTTATTAATTAATCGAACATCAACTTTTTATTTGAAATTAACCAAGTCATTAGCACAACCACGTGTCACCTTCCAGACTATATAACCATTATTCATTGTCATCTACCTCTGGATCTAAAAACCTAGAAACTGTAGCCACCTACCCCTTTGACCCATCTTCATCATCATCAACCCAAAAAAAACCACTCACCGGCCGCCACCCTCCATTCTCACCGCTCTTGTTCGTTCTCTTTCATCTTCCTCACCACACGATTGAAACCCATTTTCGAAAGCTTTAACCCACTTCATCTGTTCAACCACCATCTCACAGAAAACCATCACCCATCTTCTTCTCACAACTTCCACCCTTTTCTTCCGCAAAATCACCCAAACAAAGATCCGCGAAACATCCCCCTCTCTCTGAAACCCAGCCGCTCACCAAACCCTTTTTCAACCTGTAATACCCCAAATTTTACCCTTAGATTAGTCATTTCGTTTTGCATTCCATCTCATTTTGCATTGCATTGTAACTAATCGCTAACCAGTTTGCTCAGTCTGTTGGTTTTTGCAGAAAAAATCACCCTGTGTGCGATTTAATTGGTGAAGGGCAAAATGATCATTAATCTGCGGCCTGCCGATAATTCATGAAGCTGAATCGTCATCAGGGGTTCCCCAAGTGATTCCTAAGCCATATGGAGCTGAGTGGGTTGCGATTGAATTGGATTCAAGTTAAATCGGTGCAAGAATGTGTTTTGAGGAACAGACGCACGCTTTCCTGCTCTCTGCTGGTCAATGGTCGATTTTAAAGGAACAGTGAAATTTCGGTGTGCATTTGAATTTATAAGGAATATATTTTGGTTTGGTCATGATTGTTATCCGAGCTGGTTCAGGTTGCCGGGTTAAAGTATTCGAGACGTGATTTGAATTTAAAAAACGGAAGGTAGTTCGTTTTGCCGTTTAACTAAATTTCTCTGCTTATCCGTTCAAGGCCATATTCACCGTTAATATCAGGTACGAATTAATTTGTGAAGGTAGGAAAAACACTTAGAAGGGGGTGGGGGGTTGAATAAGGGTTTCAAATAACAACTATGACAATAGTAAAAATAACAAGGTATTTTTATCCTGGTTCGTTTGAACTCAAGCTACTCCAGTCCACCCTACCAAGGTGATTTGCCTTTCTCAACAAGGACTTAATCCACTAAATCAAACTGATTACAATGTTAACCACTAAGACAAATAGTCTTAGTCTTCTCAAGAAATCTGACCACACTTGGTCTCTTAAGGAACTTTTAGAAACAAGTAAAATACAATGTGTGTTTAAGAGTTGCTTCTAAAAAGTTATATCACAACTGTGATTTTACACAAATGAAGAACGAATTAAATCTTAGAATGAAGTTGAGAGATGTTTGAATATTGTTCCTTGATTGTTCAGTAATTCGTCAACTTAGAAATGATGTAGAAGTCTTGTTTAAATAGAACTTCACTTTCATTTCTTTGAAGGGCGTGCAGCTGGCATTCTGTCTTCTTTGACTTTTCTTTCCCAGAAGAGGAATGTTCAGACAAATCCTTTTTGTCTGAATTCTTGTGTCATGCACGGATGAGGAAAGAGTCATTCGAATAAGGACAAGGAATATGCCAACGGATCTTTATTTCAACAACATCTTATTCAACAAATCTGGAATAGTCTTGCATCAGATCTTCTAATGATGTTCCTTGTTCTTCAGATCAGAGTTACTCTCTTCAGAGTATTTGCAGCCACGTGCTTTAGCGTGAATGATCTTTATCAGAGCTGACTTAAATATCAGAGCCTTTGTACTTGCAGCGTTAAGTACCTCCAGAGTCTTCTGATTCTTTACATATGCTTTTTCGCTCAGAGTCTTCTGATTCTTTACATATGCTTTTTCGCTCAGAGTCTTCTGCAGCTTCACTAAGAGTCTTCTGCAGCATTCAGAGTCTTCTGATTCTTAACTTTCAGAGGAGTTTTTGCTTCCAGAGGAATATTAATTTTACTATCTGAAACAAAACACTTGAATACAATTAGAGTATATATTTACTTCATACAAAATTTCATTTAATGTTATCATCAAAACACAGAGATATATTAAGAACCAATCTATGTTCTAACAATCTCCCCCTTTTTGATGATGACAAAAACTATGGAAAATTTTGTTCAGAGCATTAAAAAATATCTCTCCCCTTGAGATTATGAATCTCCCCTTGAATTGAATACTGATAGAAAAAAATAATTACTTCCCTTTTAGCACAAGTATTCTTTCCAGAGTCAGAGCAAACTTTGGAGACTCTCAGAGTTTATTCAGAGTTACTCTAATCAATTTATCTGATGAAAATTTTGAGCTCTAAAATAATGAATTCAAAGTTAGTTAAATTTAAACATGTCTGAGTTCCATTTTAGTAACTATTTATGTGAACAATTAGAATTTGCATTTTCTCCCCCTTTTTGTCATATCAAAAAGAAAAACTTTTGAAGACATGAAACGATAACAGAGGAAAAACATAAAGCATATCATATAATCAGATGGAAAAATCAAACAGTCACAGATGCATTGATAAGAAATTTAGAAGATAAACAAGATAAGCAAAACAACATAGAAGTGCACAAATAACAAAATAACTAAGAAGAAGAACGAGAAGCCAAAATCTTCAGAAGATTCATTATCTCAGAGGTTAACTCTTCTTGCTTCGCCATCCAAGTCCTGATCTCAGATTTTGATTCCTCTTGCTTAGCTATCCAGTATTTTATTTCATCTGTTGTTTTCTCTTGTTTGATCATCCATGTCTTGAACTCAGCATTTTCTGCTTCTTGCTTTTCAACCTTAGGCTTCAGATCTACAACTTCTTCTGTCTTCAACTTAGAAGAGTCTGGAACATTCACAGAAGCAGATGCATTATTAATAACCATTGTAGATTCATTCTCTATTTCCATAGGAGAAGGTTGAGCATATGTAGAAACGGCTTCAGGAATGGAAGCCTCTGTGATAACTTTCTCAGTCTGAAAATCCTCAGGCATCTGAAGTGTAGCAGCTTCTTTAGAAGAAGAACATACAACCTCTGGAGGTATATTTTCTAGAATTAGAGTTGGAGTTCTGCTAACTCTTAGAAGAGTGAGTCTGACAGCTTCAGCAAATCTCACCTTTGCATCGTCAGAGCAAATATCTTGAAGATTTGAAGCCACAAAGTTGAATCTAGTTTTGAATCTTATCTAGATGGCTTCAGAATCAGCATGATTTATGCTTGTGAGGCACTCCTTCTTAACAGAAGATAACCACATATTCATCTCTTTTTCAAAACTAGAAAACAGTGCACCAACATCTAGCCTAGGTTTGGGTTTCAGGTAGGCTTCTAATGGCGATGTTTTAATAGGAGCAGAGGTTGAAGGTATAGAAAAAGTAGGAATAATGATTACATGAGGATATGGTGAAGATGGAATACAGACAGATGACGTAGTAACAACCTTAGGTTTGTGAAGGGATAACTGGTTGGGTAATTTCTGGGATATCAGAAGAATGGATTAGGGAGTTGTGAAGTGGTGAGGTAGCTTCTAATGAGTCAGAGTCAGATGAGTCTGAGGAATCAAATGAGCTAAGGGATCTAGATGATATAGGGTGTACGATCATTAAAGGTTGAATGTCAAGTATCTTTGGTTCAGGGTCAGAGGGGTGAGGTTCTGAATAGTTTGGTTCAAAGGGGTTTGGTCCATCTGGTTGTGGAATAGAGGATGGGGTTTTAACAGAAGTTGTTTGCTGATGGATGTTGAAGGAAGGTGTGGATGGTACAGTTGTAGTGTGTTCAGATGATTGTGGTTGTTGTGGTTCAGAAGGTTGATGTTCAGATGGTTGTTGTTCAGATGGTTGGTTTATGGAAGGGTTTGGTTTAGATGAAGGCACTTGGTTCTGTTGAGGGGAGTTATTTTGTGGTTGAGGTTGAGAAGGGGGAACAAATTCATGAACATTTTCAGATGAAAAGTTTTCAGAGGTAGTGTGTGTTGGAGAGGGAGTAGGTATGGGGTCATAGGGAGGAGGAGATCTAGATGTTGGTGGTTCTGTTACTTGTTCCAAAATAGTAGATAAATTTGCAGAAGGGTTACCTTTCTTCTTTAAGCGTTTGGTCTTTACAAAAGATGCTTCTCCAGAAGCTTTCCTCTTAATCTTTGTAGATCCTTCCTCTGAGACCTTTCTCCTCTTTCTCTTGTTCTCCTCAAAGAAATATGGTCCAAGTTCATTTGCTCTTTTTATCAAGTCTGGTGGCATGGGGGTTCCATCTGCTATGCATGCATCAATGTAGTTCAGAAGAACTTCCCTTGGTTCTTCAGCAGTGAAGGGAGGAAAATCATCCATAAGAATTCTTCTTCTGTGTACAACATCAGAGTCCATCTTGACTGGCTCTGATAGAAGTTCCTCTACAAGTCTCATCCTCTGCAGACTTTTCCCATTCAGAGGCTTTCCTAGAATTGGAACCAATTCTTCTGTCTCACCTGCCTCTGTCAGATGTGCAACTAAACCATTTTCTGTCAGAATATCAAAAATCAATCTGCCTATTGGAATCCAGTTTCTGATCTTCTGATGCTTTGTTTTGATTTCCTCTCTGGACTATGTTACATGGCTCCACAGATGAGCAAATAACAAGTGTGGCAGATCCACCTTGATGTTATTTCCCAAGCAGTACAGAAAGTACAGTTGTTCTTCGTTGATGTAATCTAGAGAGTTGGTTGATTTCCTATGGTGAATACATCCCAGAAAGATCTTCGCCCAGATCTTGTAGTGCACTTTCAGATCTTTGATTTTGGTTGAGGCCAGCCCAGTTGTAAAAACTTCTCTGTAGACATCAGCCATGTCTATACGTCCAGCAGAGAGATTGTGAACACCATCTATTTCTTCATATCCAATTAATTTGCGAATCAAGTCTTCAGTTATGATTATCTCTTTACCCAGCACATACGAAATAATGAATTTTGGGTATACCTTTGCATGAATCCAAAATTCTTTCACCAAAAGAGGGAAGACTGGACCAAACAGTCTATCAAAGTACTTAGTCCATCCTTGTGCAGAAACAATTGGTCGCAAATCAAACCCATTCTTTGCAATGCAGTCAAAATCAACCATGAATTCACAAAGAACTTCCAAATCTTCAACAGGAGTGAGAAGGGTTCTTTCAGGTTCTTTGTAAGTGACATTACCCGTTTCAGATGTAGATCCAACCATTGTAGATGCAAGCTTTTCAGTTGATGACGATGAGGTTGCCATTGAAGAACTTGAGAGATAACTTGATCTTCTTGAAGATTTGGGTTTGTAGAGATGAAGACAATGAAGCAAGCAAAAATGCATAAAGGTTGTGAACGAGAGTGAAAAGTGTGAGAAGTGTTGTGTTGTGGAATATACAGGGGCAAAGAATTAGGGCACACAATCACACGTTTAGCATTTACTCAAAATTAATTAAAACATTAAATCACATAAAAATAATAATGATTAAAAAGCATTTAATGATTCTGACAAGCGTGGGGAGGAAAACGAGAAAATTAATTGTTCGAACAGTACCTCTAAACGGCGTCTCAGTGTTTACACTCCACCTTTTCAGATTCTGTGTGACACGTGTTTAATGTTTGGGTGTCTCTGAAACTTCTTAAGGAAATGAAACGTTAGCAGTGTTCAGATCCTCTGAAGGTTGTTAGTTCAGAGTTTCAAAAGAAATAAGGTAACAAATGAAATACAGATGAAAACACTCCAGAGTATAGACATTAATCAATTTTCATCTGAGTAAATTTACTTCTGAATAATAATGTTATTCTGGACAAAAATCCATACTAATATTCTTCAGAATAAATTTAAACCTATCTTTAGCAAGGGGTTTTGTAAAAATGTCAGCCCATTGATGGTCTGTATCAACAAAGTTTAAACTTATAATTCCCTTCTAAACACAGTCTCTGATGAAATGATGCTTAATTTCTATATGCTTTGTCTTAGAATGTAAAATGGGATTTTTAGATAGGCAAATAGCAGAAGTATTATCACAGAAAATAGAAATGTGACTCTCATATATCTGATAATCTTCTAGCTGACTCTTCATCCAGAGCATCTGCATAATACAACCAGCAACAGCAATATATTCTGCTTCTATTGTTGAAAGTGCTATTGTGGGTTGCTTCTTGCTGAACCATGAGATCAGATGACTTCCCAGAAACTGACAGCTTCTAGAAGTACTTTTATGTTCTACTCTATCTTCAGCATAATCAACATCACAGAATCCTACTAGTTTGTATTCATCAGATCTTCTGTAACACAAACCCACGTTAGTAGTAACTTTCAGATACCTCCGAATCCTCTTAACAGCTGTTAAGTGAGATTCTCTAGGATCTGATTGGAATCTAGCACACAGACAAACACTGAAAAGAATATCAGGTCTAGAAGCAGTCAAATACAGAAGAGATCCAATCATACCTCTGTAGAGCTTTTGATCTACCTTCTTACTTACCTCTTCTTTTCCTAGAGTGCTTGTTGGATGCATTGGAGTTTTAGCCAACTTACTTTCTGTCATGTTAAACTTCTTAAGAAGCTCCTTCACATACTTTTTCTGATGTATGTAGGTGCCTTCTGGAGTTTGATTAACTTGAATTCCCAGAAATAATCTGAGTTCTCCCATCACGCTCATTTCAAATTCTTCCTGCATAGATTGAGCAAACTCCTTTCCAAGCGTAATATTTGTTGTACCAAAAATAATATCATCTACATAAATCTGACAGATTAAAATGTCTTTCTTAATTGATTTATGAAATAGAGTTGTATCCACCTTTCCTCTGATAAAATTGTTTTCCAGAAGGAAATTACTTAGCCTCTCATACCAAGCTCTAGGAGCTTGTTTTAGACCATAGAGTGATTTCTTTAATTTAAAAACATGTTCTGGAAATTTTTCATTTTCAAAACCAGGAGGTTGATGAACATAAACTTCTTCTTCAATTAAACCATTTAAGAAAGCACTTTTAACATCCATATGATACAGAGTGATGTTATTCTGTGCAACAAAAGAAATTAATAAACGAATAGATTCTAACCTTGCCACAGGAGCGTATATCTCTATGTAATCAATTCCTTCTTGCTGGCTATAGCCTTGAGCAACCAGTCTTGCTTTGTTTCTAACAACTTCTCCTAGCTCATTCAGCTTGTTTCTGTAAACCTACTTAGTTCCAATAATATTAAATCCTTTTGGTCTTGGAACCATATTCCAAACATCATTCCTTGTGAATTGGTTAAGCTCCTCTTGTATAGCAAGTATCCAATCATTATCTTGCAGAGCTTCATCCATATAGGTAGGTTCAATGATTGATACCAAACCAAACAATGACGTTCCAGATGATCTGAGAAAGGATCTTGTTCTGATAGGGTCGTCCTTCTTTCCAATTATCATTTCCTCTGGATGAGAGGCTTTGATTCTGGAGGATCCTTTCAGAGGGGGTTCTTTAGAAATGGTCAAGTTGTCCATCTGAGCAGTCAAAGGAGTATCATCTGACGTTGCTTCTGGTTCTTTTACTTGAGCTTTGTCTGCCTCTGAATCTTCAGAGTCTGTGAGAACCACTTCTCTATCTGCAGAAATTTCAAGTTGCTTTGGCTTTTGATTGCCAAGCTTATCATCAAATCTAACATGAATTGATTCCTCTACAATCTTTGTCTCAGTATTGTATACTCTGTAGCCTTTAGAGCGTTAAGAATATCCAAGCATGAAACACTTCTGTGCTTTAGAATCAAACTTGTTCAGATTGTGTTTAGTATTCAAAATAAAACAAACACATCCAAAAGGATGCAAATAAAAAATGTTGGGCTTTCTATTCCTCCACAATTCATAAGGAGTCTTCTCTAGAAGAGGTCTTACAGACACTCTGTTCTGAATATAACATGTTGTATTGATTGCCTCTGACCAAAAATGTTTTGCCATGTTTGTCTCGTTGATCATGGTTCTGGCCATTTCTTGCAACGTTCTATTTTTCCTTTCTACAACTCCATTCTGTTGAGGAGTTCTAGGACAAGAAAAATCATGTGCAATGCCATTTTCTTTAAAATATTTTTCAAAATATTTATTTTCAAATTCTCCACCATGATCACTTCTGACTTTAACAATTTTAAATTCTTTTTCGTTTTGGACTTGTTTGCAGAAGTCAAAGAATACAGAATGTGACTCATCCTTGTGTTTCAGGAATTTTAACCATGTCCATCTGCTGTAGTCATCAAATATGACTAATACATACTTCTTGCCTCTGATGGATGCAGTTTTCACTGGTCCAAACAGATCAGTATGAAGTAGCTCTAATGTCTAGAGGTAGAAACAACATTTTTAGCTTTAAAAGAAGATTTTGAAAATTTTCCTTTCTGACATGCTTCATAAAGAGCATCTGAGTTGAACTTCAACTGAGGAAGTCCTCTGACCAGATTGAGCTTATTAATCTGAGATATGCGTCTCATACTAATATGACCCAATCTTCTATGCTAGACCAATTGCTCATCGTTAACAGACATAAGGCATTTTACATTTTGAACTTTTAGTTCTGAAAGATTAATTTTGTAAATGTTGTTCTTCCTTTTCCCATTAAAGAGGACTGAACCATATTTTTGACTCACACTTTTACAACATTTTTGATTGAAGATTATATCATAACCATTGTCACTTAATTGACTTATGGACAATAGGTTATGTGTTAATCCTTCAACAAGTAAAACATTAGATATGGAAGGGAGGTTACCATTACCAATAGTTCCAGAGCCAATGATTTTTCCCTTCTGGTTCCCTCCAAACTTCACATCACCTCCAGATCTAAGTTCCAGGCTTTGGAGCATAGACTTTCTTCCCATCATATGTCGTGAGCAACCAGAGTCCAGGTACCATGACTGGTGTCTTAACTTTGCTGCTAAGGACATCTGCAACAAAGATTATTTTTTCTTTAGGTACCCATGTTTTCTTGGGTCCTCTGGGGTTAGTTGGTTTGAAATTTTGTCTGAACTTCTTTCCCTTAAAAGAATCTTTGTTCTGACGAAATTTTGGTTTAACAAAAACTTTAGTGTTCTGATCTGTACGTGTGTGATTTATATCATTCAGGTGACCATATTTAAAATGGGTGTACAGAGGAGAATACTTGATGATCAGCTTATCAGCAGGTTTTGGATTTAAATCCTTCCCAGAGGGTGATTCATATCCAATTCCTTTTCTATTATTTCTGCTTACGCCATAGATCATGGAAGCCATTTTGCTTCTATCTAGGCCTCTAGACAGAAACCTCTGAAAACTATAATCATACTCTTCTAAAATGTTTTTAGAGCATGACCTAGTATCTGAGTCAGACATTTGTTGAGCTTTTTCTAAATTAGTTTTTATTTTAAGATTATTTGCTTTTAGCTCAACAAATTCTAATCTCAGCTGATCAGTCTCAGGTGCAAGATAGATCTGAAGCTTCTCGTATTTGAGTTTGATCTTACTGTAGTTTCCAAGCATTTCAGATAAACTTTCAATAAGTTCAGCTCTGGTAAGTTCAGAAAATACCTCTTCTGAATCTGATTCTGATCTAGATTCAGCTGTTTCTTCGTGGTCCTCCACGTCAGCCATCAGTGCCATATTTGCACATTCTTCCTCTGACTCTGATGAGGATTTAGAAGCATCTGAACCATCCGACGTGGCCATCAGAACTTTCTTCTTCTTTTCAAACTTCTTTCTGGGTTTGTCCTTCTGAAGTTTGGGACATTCATTTTTGTAATGACCTGGATCCTTTCACTCATAGAATACAACTTCTTTCTTGCAAGATCTTTTGTGTCCAGAAGATTCTCCACGTTGATCAGATCTCTTGAAGTTTCTGAACTTCTTTTGTTTATGCTTCCAGAGTTGATTTATCCTTCTGGACAGCAAAGACAGTTCATCTTCTTTTGAGGAAGATTCTTCAGAGCTTTCTTCAATTACCTGTAAAGCTTTAGCAGATTTGTTAGATTTTAACGCAACAGACTTACCTTTCTTCTGAGGCTCGTCTTCTTCCAGCTCAATCTCATGACTTCTTAAGGAACTGATAAGTTCCTATAGAGTGATCTTATTTAGATCTTTTGACAGCTTCAGCGTTGTAACCATTGGTCTCCACCTTGATGGTAAGCTTCTGATTATTTTCTTGACATGGTCAGAACTGGAGTAACCTTTATCCAGAACCTTCAAACCAGCAGTTAGGATCTGGAATCTTGAGAACATAGTTTCCACAGATTCAGACTCCTCTATTTTGTAAGCTTCGTACTTCTGGATAAGCGCTAAGGCCTTTGCCTCCTTCACTTGAGAGTTCCCTTCATGTGTCATCTTTAATGACTCAAACATGTAAAATGTTGTTTCTCTATTTGTAATTTTCTCATACTCAGTATGAGATATAACATTTAATAGAATGGTTCTCGCTTTGTGATGATTTCTGAAATCCTTTTTCTGTTGGTCAGTCATTGACTTTCTGTCAACCTTTTTGCCCTCACCATCAGTGGGGTGAATGTAACCATTAGTGACCAAATCCCATAGATCAACATCATAGTCTAGAAAGAAACTTCCTATTCTATCTTTGCAATAGTCAAATTTCTCTCCATCAAACATGGGAGGTTTGGTGCTGATTCTATCTCTATCATCATATTTGTTGTTGTTTGAAGTTGAAGTTTCAGCCACGATAAATCAAGAATAATAAGTCAAGAGTTTTTCCCAACTGGATCTTTCTCTTTCACTGTTAAGTGATAGCACTACAGAGCCGGAGCTCTGATACCAACTGAAGGTACGAAAAACACTTAGAAGGGGGGGGGGGTTAATAAGGGTTTCAAATAACAACTATGACAATAGTAAAAATAACAAGGTATTTTTATCTTGGTTCGTTTGAACTCAAACTACTCCAGTCCACCCTACCAAGGTGATTTTCCTTTCTCAACAACGACTTAATCCACTAAATTAAACTGATTACAGTGTTAACCACTAAGACAAACAATCTTAGTCTTCTCAAGAAATCTGACCACACTTGGTCTTTTAAGGAACTTTTACAAACAAGTAAAATACAATGTGTGTTTAAGAGTTGCTTCTAAAAAGCTATATCACAACTGTGATTTTACACAAATGAAGAACGAATTAAATCTTAGAATGAAGTTGAGAGATGTTTGAATATTTTTCTTTGATTTTTCAGTAATTCGTTAACTTAGAAATGATGTAGAAGTCTTGTTTAAATAGAACTTCACTTTCATTTCTTTGAAGGGGGTGCAACTGACATTCTGTCTTCTTTGACTTTTCTTTCCCAGAAGAGGAATGTTCAGACAAATCCTTTTTGTCTGAATTCTTGTGTCATGCACGAATGAGGAAAGAGTAGTTTGAATAAGGACAAGGAATATGCCAACGGATCTTTATTTCAACAACATCTTCTTCAACAAATCTGGAACAGTCTTGCATCAGATCTTTTGGTGATGTTCCTTGTTCTTCAGATTAGAGTTACTCTCTTCAGAGTATTTGCAGCCATGTGCTTTAGGGTGAATGATCTTTATCAGAGCATACTTAAATATCAGTGCCTTTGTACTTGCAGCGTTAAGTACCTCCAGAGTCTTTTGATTCTTTACATATGCTTTTTCGCTCAGAGTCTTTTGCAGCGTTCAAAGTCTTCTGATTCTTAACTTTCAGAGGAGTTTTTTGCTTCCAGAGGAATATTAATTTTAATATCTGAAACAAAAACACTTGAATACGATTAGAGTATATATTTACTTCATACAAAATTTCATTAATGTTATCATCAAAACACAAAGATATATTAAGAACCAATCTGTGTTCTAACAATTTGCAAGCTGATTTGTTTGAGCTCGGTTATGTCTGATTTAAATCATGCAAAATGATTAATGGCCGAGTTCGGAGTTGGAAATCGGATCAATCTCATTTGCGGAATTTAGTCAATTTGATTTATTTGGATGAGCTTAAACCATAAGAGTTTAGCCATTTGAATTTAATCAAACAAGTTGGATTTAATCAATTTGATTTATTTTGGATGAGCTTAAATCAGAAGAGTTTAGCCATCTGAATTTAATCAAACAAGTTGTATTTATTAAGTTGAGGTTATTCGTTCAAGTTATCGGATGAGTTATTCAGAGGTTTTATTAGAGATTGGGATTAATCAGATGGATTTGTTGTGAGAAATTCAAGTTAATAGAAAAGATAGAATTTTATTTATTCTATTATTTTATTTATTACAATATTACAAAAGAATTACAAATTACAAAATAAATTCTTAAAATTCCTAATTGTTTCTAAAGATTTGTCTTCATGCCGAACAAGTCATAAACGCAATTTTCCAAGAGATTCTGAACCCAACGGATTAAGCCCTATGCAACAAGAATCCCTGAAAATGCTGAACGCAACGAATAAGCCAAAGTTTCAGCCATGGATTTCGCAACAAACAATTTTTCCCAAAAATCATGCCACAAAACGGATCAAATCACATGCAACAACAACTTTTCCACATTCCAACAATAATTTCGCAGCCAGCAACAAACTCCTGGGAAAACAAATAATAACAAATGCATCAGAAGAACTAGTAAACAACCGAACGAGTCAACCACCGACAAATTCGCAACGGTGAAACCATAATCTCGTGAATCTAGGCAACCAAACCGTAAGGAAGATCGTAACAAATTAAATCCAAGCCCAGAATCCCAAGCAGAACTCAATATATAGAGAGGAGTTCATCAGATCGAAAAAGAACGAATTTTTTCAGAACCCAAAAGGATCCCCAGCATCAAAATCATAAGATATTAAGGATCCGCGGCAGCGTCACCATCACCATCCGTCACAAGGACGAGCGACGGGCAACAAAACCCCAGAAGCCTCAAAAGATAGCTTCATCACTGGCCGGAAACGAAAACTCCCAACGTCAAATAGTCAACATCATCGCCGTTCTTTTTGCTAACCACCACCAAAATCAACCGGAAATCATCATTTTCATCCCAAAATCACAAAGACCACAAGGCAAAATCGTAAGTTATATGATAGAATCCATGTTTTTCCGTTTGATTTTTAGGTGATACGAGCAGGTTGCAACAATGGTGACGAAGAAGAAGAAGAAACAAGTCTGGGCAGAGAAAGTGAAAGCAACGGAGCCAACTCCTCCAAGGAGGGAGCCGCCGCATGCAAAAAGAGGATGTGTTTTCCAACCCTAGCACTTTCTCAGCATTTTATTTGACCCTTTCATTTTTTTTTAATTTTTATGTTTTATTCTACTTTTTTTATTTTATTTCAGTCCTTATTAGTCCTAGCTGGCAAACATCAAGGTTTAGGTTTTAAAATTTAAAATAATTTCTAAATAAAATTGTTGAATAATTTAAATGCAACTTTAACAAAGACTAAATTTTTTTTTAAAAAGAAAATTAATTAAGATTCTAACTTTTGAAATAAATATTTTCTAGAATCTAACTTTTTTAAAAGAATAATTGAAAATCTTTTTTATAATTTAAACTAATCTTTGTAATTCAAAATTAATGTTCTAAGAAAATTTTAATCTAACATCTTGATGATAAAAATAACTTTTAATAAAAAATCTTTTTTAACACCAACCTTGCTTTTAAAAAGAAGATAAATTAAATTAAAACTCCTTGCGTAGATTCCTCAATTAGTCCAAAAACTTTTTAAAATTTCCTAAACATTTCACTTTCAGTTCAAATTGAACCTTGCCGTTTATTTTTGTATGTCGTTCCCTGCATATTTCCCAATTGTACAATTATAATACTTTTTATTTTCCGTATTTATTTTTCATAGGTGTAATTTATGCGAGGCAATCGTCGCTTATATTATGTTTTTATCCTTGCATTTTTGGGTTGTAATTTACGCGAGTGTATCGTTGCTGTTGTTGCACCCCAAAATTTGACCAACCGGGTCTCGTATCTGGCTCGAGGTTTCGACGCATAATCGCATTCACATCTGCATATCGCATACATTGCATCTTTCATTTATTTTGATTTTATCGGGATCACAACTCTCGTCTCGTGTTTCAGGTGTTTTTGATCAGTAGAATCGTATTTTTGGGATGTTTCGGTGCCCGTTTATTTTTACCGGTTATTTTGGTGTGCTCTCGCGGTGTTATGTGTCGTTCGGTGCTATTTTTGTTCCTCTGGGAATTATTGTGATTTTTCTGGATTTTATTGGCTATTTTTAGGGTTTAAATAGATTTTTTTATCATTTTAGATATTTTTAATAGTTTTAATTCTTTTTAAATAGATTTTAATCATTTTAGGAATTTTTAGAATATTAATAGTTTTTAAATAGTTTTAATAGTTTTTTTAATCTTTTTTAATATAGATTTTTCCTTGTTAAATGAATAGTTTTTAGGATATAATGTTTTAGAATAATAAATAATATGGTAATAGAAATTAAATGTTTTTAATTTTAGATATAGAATAATAATAGATTTTTTTCTTTTATTAGTAAATAGAGGTAAATAGATTTTATAGGTTTTTGTTATTAATAATAGATTTTAATCATTTTTAGATAATATAGAGTAATATAGATTTTTCATTTTTAATAAATAAATAAGATTTTTTCTTTAGTAGATATTAATAGAGTTGTTCTCATTTTAGATGTAATTGATTTTTAGATCTTAGTTAGTTAGGATTAATTAGTTGTAATCATTTTCATTAGCTTTTAATCCATTTTTAATCATTTAAGCTTGTTTCATTTCATTGCAGTTTTTTGGAGGTTTGTCAGTTTTTCGTAGGCCCATATCAGGCAAAGGCCCAATTCAAAGTTTTTTGTCCAGAAAAGTTCAGAATAAGTCCAGCATTCTCCAGCATCTTCTGGAAGCTTCTAGAAATCTCAGTGCTATAAAGAGTCAGCGTACACGTGTACGCAAGAGGAGGGGACCCACGTTACGCTGCCATCATACTGCCACACACCTCACAACTTCCTTCTCTCTCACCCTGCCACGCCAGGCCCCACGTGGCGCACATGCGCGCCGTCCCTCCCACTATCACACCACGCGTCCCTCCACCGTCCTTCGCCGGGAAGACCCACCGGCCGGCATGCATGGCCGGCGGCCGCTGTACTTCACCGGAAAACCCCAGAAAATCCCTAGATCCCAGGCATCTTCATCGTCCTCCTCTCATCACCACCGTGAATCTCCCCAGAAACGCCCAAAATCCCAGAAACCTCCATAACCTCCTCTAACATTCATCACCAGAAAAACCCAGAAACTTCCAAGAGTCAACCATCAATCTTCGTCTTCAACGTCTCTCTGATCAAGCTTCATCCTTCTCAACCCTAAAACCCAGAATCCGATCCATCAACCACCGATCGACCTCCTCCAACCTTCAAGAACCACCGGATAAACTTCATCATCATCAACAAACTTCATATCATTATCTCCAGAACAAAACTTCAGCAGAAGATCTTCAACGCCATCCATGAACTCCAATATTTGCCCGAATTGGTTGAAGCTTCGTACGGTGAAGATGTGTTCGTCAAGAAGTCTTTCATTCTCAGAAACTCATCAACAGCAAGTTTCCAGATCCGCGTTCATCTTTGAAGACCATCTTCAACGAGCATCTTCAGAACCTTCATGTTCTTCATCATTGCATGAACCTTCAAGGCGTACATAAACCATATCCAGAAATGTTCCTCGATCCAGAACCTTCATCAAACACTAGAACATTCAAGATCCTTCAGTGAGTTTCCAGATCAAGAATATTGTGATGTTGTTCGCTTTGATTCGTGTTGCATTCTGCTAAGGATGTTTAGGTTGAAGAGATTTCAGCAAGAAGGTGAGGAAAGATGGAAACAGAGAGGACGGAGGAGAAAGATTGAGAGATGAGGGAGTCTGAGAGGAAGACGGCGGCGGCGGTTGAGGTTAGGTTAGGGTTTTCAGAATGGAGATGGAGAGAGGGAGAAGGAGAGGATGGGTCGGTGGGCTGGACCCAGGCCCAACAGTTTTTTGAGACGCTTCCCCCCTCATTTTTTGCTGAGCAATGGGCTGGGCCCAAATGCGAGTTTTGCTGCTAGCATACTCCCGTTCCACATCTCACCCCCTCCCAATTGTTTTCTCTGAGTTCCTAATTGGGCTGGGCCCAATCTCAGTCAGTTTTTTTACTTTTTTTGCTCATTACTCCCCCTGTAACAGCAGTGTACCCCCTTCCCATTTTATTGTATTTTTTTCATTTTTCTTTTGTTTAAAGTTTGTTAGGAGAAAAAACAATAAAGAAAGGTATATTTAAAAAAAAGAAAAAAAAAAGAAAAGAGGATATTAAGAAAAATATAGAAAAAGAATATGAAAAGAAATATTGAAAAAAAATAGAAAAAGAATATGAAAAGATATATTGAGAAAAATAATAAAAAGAAATATATTGAAAATAGAGAAAAATAAAGGGAAAAATATGGAGGAAAATATATTGAAAAAGAGAGAAAATATTGTGAAAAAATACATAGAAAAATATAGAAAAATATGGAAAATTGTTGAAAAGAAAAGAAGAAAAAAGAGAAAAAAATATTAGTAGATATAATATTTTTTAGAGTACATTTTCTTTTAGGATATATTTTCATAGGGATTATTTTACGATTTTAGGATGGTTTAGACGTCCACTTGTTAGGGGGCTATTTTCCATTCAATTTTTAGGATAGAATAGGATAGTATTTCCTAGGAGATTTATTTTCAGTATTCCATCATTGTAATCATTTTTTCAGAGATTAATAAAACGAGATTTGAGCTGTGGTCCCGAAGTAGCCGAACTACAGCTGCTCTGATTTCTCGTACCAGACGAGAATATGTAGGCATAAGATGCGATATCCTAGCGAGCACACTAACAACTGACTTTTTGTTCTCTCGCTGCTGTGCGATCGAGACTTCCCCGCTGACGACTAACTGTTACCCTTTTTTCTCTCTTGCCCGAGTGCATTTGAGACCAAGCCATAGTTTTGCCCATAGGTTCCCGACCCTGTGAAACCAGTTGTTTTTCTCACTGCTGTGTGAGAATGTTTGTTTAGCCGTAGTTAGTCTGAACTACGTAAAGCTCTGATCTTCCATGAAATGTGGAAGTACGTAGGCACAAGACGCGAGGTCTTGGCGAGCCAATTTTCCCTGTAGTCCCGAACTACGTTGACTCTGACTTTCTTTCTTGAGAATACGTAGGCATAGAGTGCGACACTCTATCGAGTCAATTCCCTTCCGTTTAGATTTAGCAGCCGTAGATAGATTGTTTTGCATCCTTTAGACAACCCAAGCAAGCGTGGATCCCGTCGAGTACGACGGACGTGAGGGGTGCTAATACCTTCCCCTTGCGTAACCGACTCCCGAACCCAGGTTTTGGTTGCGATGACCATACCCTTTCCCCGTTTTTTGCGAGGTTTACTTCGAGCGTTCCCTTTCCCTCCCGTGGGATAAATAACGCACGGTGGCGACTCTCCTGTCAGCCGGCGCCGATTTTCGCAGTAGCGACAGCTAGCGACTCTGCTAGGGACTTGATAGTTTCCTAGGGATCCAACGTCCCGAAAGCGAGTCAATTTTGGGATCCAACGTCCCTTAAGAGAGTCAATCCTAGCGCTTGTTTGCTTGGCTATTAGGGCTTATTTATCGATTTTATCTGTTGCTGTTGGGGTGTTACGGGTGTTCTATGATTACGAGCTAAGCCGGACCTGGGCTTGAGTATGCACCTAGATATAGTTGCGGAGAAGTAGTAGACGAACCTGTCTGCTGAGCAGGCACAGTTCCCTACGAAAATCTGCACTCAGACGAGGTTCTCGCAGAGGTGCTCCTTTCCGGTCCTGAGGATCTGAGGGGAGTCCAGACGTGAGGATTGTCGACTCTAGGAACCGATCATTTGGAAGTTAGCTAAGTGAGGCCTCTTCATGAGACGACGATGCCACTCCTTCTGGGAATCGTATCATTCCTCATGAAAGTCTGTGACGCTGACGACCGCATAGGATGCCGTACCTTGTCAGATATAGGTCCACACCTGTGAGTGGGGGGTTTTTTTGTGCAGGAAACTTGACTTCCAACCTACCCGTTATTCTGGTCTTCTCTTCAGAGCAACCGTACTCCGTCAGCAGTGCAGCAGTATTTAGATTGTGTGGGGGCTGTGATCCCGTGTTTGTTGCATTGCATTGCATTTGCATGGGCATCTTCGCATCATATTGCATACCATTCGCCAGCTAGTCAGAGCTCTTATCCAGCCGTTATTGTGATTCTGAAGGTGAATATTGAAGACGACCAAGAGGTTGAAGCAGATTTAAAGCAGATTTGATCAGAGTCAAACAGTGAAGTCAGCTGACAGTTGTTGGTAGCTATGTCAGAGAGCAGCTTCCAGTTTGTTGATACCTTGTCAGGTTTCACCGTGACGTCCAATCCTCTGTACGGATCTCCGCACGATGAAGACTTTCCGCAAGTGAACAACCTTACTGCAGCTCAGCTTGTGCAGCCATCTGTTGAAGACCAAGGTCTGCGTGAGCAGTTTGTTGTCCGAAGTGAACGTTCTCCTTCTGTTGATGTCTCAGACTACCAGGGTTTTGCCTTCCCTGTGCCAAAGCCCCGAAGAGAGGTCCTAACAGCAAAGAATGAAGACCCATTAGCTCCCGTGTATGCTGAAAGGTTTCGTGCATTAGAGGAGAGATTCAAAGCCTTGAAAAGTAAAGACGCTGTTACTCCTAGTGCTGCAGATATGTGTCTGGTTCCTGGCCTAGTGTTGCCTCCGAAGTTCAGAATGCCGAGGTTTGAAAGGTACAAAGGAGATAGTTGCCCGAAGCAACATTTGGTAATGTTCTGCCGAAGGATGACTTCATTTGTGCATAATGACGAGCTGATGATTCATTGCTTTCAAGATAGTCTGACTAGGGCACCTCTGAGTTGGTATATGCAGTTAGAGCATGATCAGATCCGATCATGGATGGACTTAGCCAATGCCTTTCTGAAGCAGTACGACTATAATCTTGACGAAGCTCCTATTCGCATGCAACTGCAAGAATTGTCTCAGGGAAACAATGAACCTATCAGGAAGTATGCTCAGAGATGGAGAGAATTTGCTGCTAGAGTGCGTCCACCGCTCCTAGACCAAGAGCTGAAAGGCATGTTCGTAAACTCCTTGCAGAGTCCGTACTTCGAAAGAATGTTTGAAACCGCACCAAATTTCTCTGAGTTGGTAAGGACGGGAGAGCACATCGAGTATGGTGTAAGGACTGGAAGAATCCCGAATGTTTCAAGAGGTCAAGCCAGTGAAACTGAATCTCTCTATAGCTCTCAATCTGAAGATGAAACTATGATCAATGCGGTCCTGACAGATGTTGGATATCCTCAAGTCGAATCGGTGAAATCTGTTGGTTCTCCGTCTTCTCAGCGGTCAGTATCTTCTGTGTCTCGTTACTCTGGACAGACAACTGTGCCTGGGGCACCCCATCGGGAATCTTGTGTCGCTCCTCTTGCAAGTCCACAAGCCCGTGGCCGAGGTTATCATAATCAGCGTCAGAACCAGAACCGACCTCGTAACAACTTGGAACGAAGGAATGCTCCTTTCCATCCAGTACCTGTGCCGTATAGCCAGATTCTTCCGCGTTTGATTCAGAATTCCTTGGTGGAACCGAAAGCTCTTAAGGCAGTTCCAGAGCCTTACCCTCCTGGGTACAATCCCCACGTTCAGTGTGGTTATCATGGCGGCTCACCGGGGCATTCGACGGAAGATTGTAAAGCATTTCAGGCGAAGGTACAACAATTGATTGACCAGGATCGCATTTCCTTTCGATAAGGGTTTCTGTTGGTTCATCCCAACCGCTCAGCTGTCTAAGCTCGTAGACTTGGAAGGTGTTCCCCAGCAAAGAAGCCAGTGGTTCAGACAGGCAGGCGCCTCAGCATTGGCAGTTCTCAGACTTTTATATCATTTGCATCTGTAGTTTCTTTTCTGTTAGTTACTACCTGCTTTTAAACATTGTATGTTTCGAATGGTGATAATAATAAAGTGACTATGCATTTTTCTGAATTAATCATGTCGCTGTCGCTCATTTACTGCATTTCACTGACACTTGCATTTTATTCACTCCACTTTATCACTGTGACTAGCAAAGTTAGGAGGGAGGATGACGAAACTGAATACTCATAACCGATGATCGTATGCTTTCAGATAAGACCGTACCGATGACGTACAAGGCATTGTTTCAAATTCCCCAAACACTGGAGATATAAGGAGTTAGTCCCTTGTTAACCACTTCGAGCCGAGAAGTAGGAATTTCTTTCGGACTTTTTAACCCTCACATCTTAACCCGGGGCAGGGTAGTTGTCAGTTAGCTTGACCGAGCATTCAAATCTTGCAGAGGAGTGTTGTCTTTCAGGGACCAATCAGTGTATACCTTTCAAGAGGTCAAATCTCACAAATCAGGAGTGAGACAGTTACAATCCTTTCGGAGCAATCAAGACAACCAGTGTCACACGACTTTGTTCCAAAAGAAGAAAGAAAGCCCGCTAAGTAACAAGAAAGAAAAGCTGGAAAGCTAAATACTTAGGCAAAAATCAGGGCATCCCGCTGGACTTCAAAAGAAATCAAAAAAATTGAAAAGAACTCAAAATGAGTCAGTCCAGGCAAAAATTAGGAAATCAAAAGAATGGAAAAGAGGGATTAAAAAGAAAATTTTCCCCAGCAAATCACAAAGTCGTGTACACAGACACCGAAAGCGAAGAAGGAGTAACTATCACTCTAGAAGAAAAGCGTTGTGAATTCCTTAATTGTGGTTCTTACCATTCAACATACCTCTCGAAGGGGCGAGCGCTCGTGCCAGGTTAACTGAACCTTAGGATCGGAGATCATCACGTAGAAGGGGTGGGTACAAATCAAAATTTGAGCCAAATATCCTTTGTTTCACGAACCGTGAACCCGACCACGATACAACCCTTAAAAGACCTAATTGAGGTAAAGTTTAGTCTGGAGCGCATGACGATAAGGTTGAGTAACCTGACTCCTTCTTGACTTGCTAGTCACATCCTTGTTGTATTTTCACTGACCACGTAAGCACTACGTTTGAACTTCGGTTCACTCGTCACTCACAATCATATGCATGTAAATGAGTGACAGCTCAAAATATTTTCAAAATCTGCATAACCATTGCATTAAGATTACCATTCGTAGACAGACGATTTTAATTGCAGGTTAGTAGTTGGCATGAAAGAAATTCCAACAGGGAATAATCAAGCAGGACTGAGTAATTCAGTAGTCTGAACCAGAATGGTGTACGTTGTGAAAACCTATGAATCAGGGGCATTATCTTCCAGTAAGTTCGGAATCAGTCAGTCTGAGGACCAGTCCCGAAGCTTCAGTTAATCAGGGGCAGTTTGTTGACCAGAAGGGAGGCTTCTCGAGAGCTAATCAGGGGCAGTTATGCAGAATGCAGATATTTGAAAGCAGATACTTCCAGTGGATAATCAGATCGGGTTAAGTCGCTAGAACACTCATTCAGGGGCAAGTCATCGCAGAAATGATGAAACCAGTCAGGGTTGATAGGTGTTTAATTGGAGATTGAATCCTTTTGTCGTACAGATACCGGGGCAAATATTCTCGAAGTCTTCTCGTAGCAAGCTGTTCAGAGCAGGTATTCCCAAGAGTTAAATTGGGGCAAGTTGAATTGTACTGGGGCAAGTTGTTCAAACCAGTCTGTTTATCCCCAGCTGAGTGTACTGGGGCAAGTTGGTCAAACCAGTCTGTTTATCCCCAGCCGGAGTTGAGTATCGGGGAATCATGTCAATACCCTTATCAAAACCATTACTCTTATCAGCATTCCGAAAAGGCCGTGTTGTCATTGGATCATTATCCTACAGTTTCAACCTGTTGCGTGTCAGTAACCAGTCGTTTCCAAAGCCAGTTCTCGTCTGGCCCACCCGTTTGTAAGCATCAGTTCTCGTCTGGTGCAGTTTATTGAGTAGCCAGTTCTCGTCTGGTCACCGTTTCTTCAAGTGTTGTATCAGTTCTCTTCTGGTACATGTCGTCGCGTAACCAGTTCTCGTCTGATCATCGTGTGTTTTAACCTATGTGGTATACCAGTTCTCGTCTGGTGTACATGAGCTTTCAGCCAGTTCTCGCCTGGTTGTCTATACCTCAGTCTGTTATCCAGTCAGCCCCGTCTGATGTTCAAAACACAAAAATCAATTTTCCTAACCTATTTTCCTATCAGTTCTCGCCTAATAGTCTACCTTTGAATGCTAGTTCTCGTCTAGTATTTTCCATTCCACTGTGTACATAATCCACGTTTATTCTAAACCAAAAAAAACCTAAAGGTATCTGACACAGTATTTCCCAATGACCCGCATGTTGTCATGTTCCCCGATACGAAGCTCAACGGATTCCAGCGCTCCGAGTAATGTTTGAATTCCTGGTGGATGTTGTTAAATCAGAATTGCCACTCTTCAGCAGATGAAAGTTGCTTATTATCCCCGGAAGAGTCGAGATTGTATTTTACCCTGTATCAGAGTAGGATCAGAAGGATCCTCAGCAGATTAAGATCGACATCCTTGATAGCAGGGGCATTTCCCGCAGTGTGCTGCGCGCAACCAATCCCAGTTTGGGTCAATCCCCGCAGAGTACAATCAGTTGTCAATGGTTTGAAAGGAGCATCCCCAAGTAGAGTTGTTTTCTTCCCCCAGTGAAGTCGTCAGGCAGGGTTGCCTTTTCATTTCTCCAGCAGGACGATTATCCCCAGCGGATTTGATTTCCTGTTTCCAGCATTTATTTTGCTGAGATGATCCTGTGACCTCAGTTTATCCCCAGTAGAGTTGGCGTTACCTTCGGCATTTATTTTGCCAAGCGGTTTTCAGACCTGGTGTTCTCTGGCAGCTCGAGCTTGCATTAGCATTTGCATATAAAGTCATAGCATTTAACACTGCAAAGCATTTAACGTTGCATAGCATTGTGCATGATTGCACAACATTTAGCATAAACGCATATCGTTCCCACCGTGTGGGGCATAGCGCAGAAGCATACGCATCATAAGCATGATCGAGGTTACTATCATTCTTGTTTTACAGGCGTTCCACCAAGAGACCAATTGCTCAGGACGATTCCTAATATTCTCCCCAACGAGGTTGTTGCCTTAAGATGATTCTTAAGACCCCGGTGTAATCCCCACAGTCGCTCGCTCAAGATGATTTTCGAGATCCCCAGCGAAGTATTCAGTTCGAGATGATTCTCGAATCCCTCAGCAGAGCCGTTTGCTTAAGATGATTCTTAAGACCTCAGTACAGCTTCCAGAGTTGTTCGCCTAGTCTGATGCTTGAGCTCCCCAATAGCGTCCCCAATAAGAGTTGCCCAGGAAGATTCCTGGAATACCCCGCAGAATAAAGTCTCCAGAATGGTTATCAGTTCAGGATGATTCTTGAAGATGCCCGACGGATTTGTTTGTTCAAGATGATTCTTGAAGTCCTTAGCAGCGTGACATGTCTGCTCCAACAGTGATGTCTAATCTGAAGATTGACTTCGTAAACGCCTGAGGGCAGTATCAGAAGGTTCCTGTGAACTCAGACTTCCTTGTTGATGAATCAACGTGTGGCTAAAGACAAGATTCCAAGCTCAGGTTTCGTACCTTTGGATATGTTCGCCTCCAAGCTCAGGTTTCGTACCTTTGGATATGTTTGCCTCCAATATTAGGATGTGTACCGTGGAAGTGTTTGTTTCCATCCCAAGCTCAGGTTTTGTACCTTTGAGATGTATACTTCGGATTCCCGGACCGGGTTTGTGTCCAGCGGCGAGGTTGGATGTTTGTTCGACGGCGAGGTTGAACATTTGACGGCGAGGTCAGACTCTTTAAATCCCCAGTAGAGATTATGTTTGTACGACGGCGATGTCGAGTGTCTCTAAGAGGATGTTTGTTTCCGACGGCGATGTCAGATTCAGTTTTCCAGCGGCGATGTTGGGCATGTCAAGGTGATCCAGTCTTCTGACGGCGATGTTAGGTGATGCAGATCCTTTAGTTCTCCAGCGGCGATGCGGGGTATTTTGACAGATTTAGTTCTTCAGCGGCGATGCGGGGTATTTTGTTCAGTGTTGTATTCTCTCCAGCGGCGATGCGGGGTATTTTGATTGTTCGACGGCGATATCAGGTTTAGTCTTCCAGCGGCGATGCGGGGTGTTGGGTGTCTGAAGGCAGTATCAGAAGACGTTAATGTGGATGACTGACGGCAATGTCAGATCAGTATTTCTCTAGATAGTTGTCGTGCAGCTATTATTCCAGTGTTCGACAAGTTGAGCAGTTGGCAAATTTTCGGGTTTACCGATATTCAACCGTCTCGCACCTTGATTGGTTGAGAGCCGTTCGCTTCTCACCCAGTCAGGTTCAAGCCGCTTGAATAGGGGCAGCTGTTGCACCCCAAAATTTGACCAACCGGGTCTCGTATCTGGCTCGAGGTTTCGACGCATAATCGCATTCGCATCTGCATATCGCATACATTGCATCTTTCATTTATTTTGATTTTATCGGGATCACAGCTCTCGTCTCGTGTTTCAGGTGTTTTTGATCAGTAGAATCGTATTTTTGGGATGTTTCAGTGCCCGTTTATTTTTACCGGTTATTTTGGTGTGCTCTCGCGGTGTTATGTGTCGTTCGGTGCTATTTTTGTTCCTCTGGGAATTATTGTGATTTTTCTGGATTTTATTGGCTATTTTTAGGGTTTAAATAGATTTTTTTATCATTTTAGATATTTTTAATAGTTTTAATTCTTTTTAAATAGATTTTAATCATTTTAGGAATTTTTAGAATATTAATAGTTTTTAAATAGTTTTAATAGTTTTTTTAATCTTTTTTAATATAGATTTTTCCTTGTTAAATGAATAGTTTTTAGGATATAATGTTTTAGAATAATAAATAATAGGGTAATAGAAATTAAATGTTTTTAATTTTAGATATAGAATAATAATAGATTTTTTTCTTTTATTAGTAAATAGAGGTAAATAGATTTTATAGGTTTTTGTTATTAATAATAGATTTTAATCATTTTTAGATAATATAGAGTAATATAGATTTTTCATTTTTAATAAATAAATAAGATTTTTTCTTTAGTAGATATTAATAGAGTTGTTCTCATTTTAGATGTAATTGATTTTTAGATCTTAGTTAGTTAGGATTAATTAGTTGTAATCATTTTCATTAGCTTTTAATCCATTTTTAATCATTTAAGCTTGTTTCATTTCATTGCAGTTTTTTGGAGGTTTGTCAGTTTTTCGTAGGCCCATATCAGGCAAAGGCCCAATTCAAAGTTTTTTGTCCAGAAAAGTTCAGAATAAGTCCAGCATTCTCCAGCATCTTCTGGAAGCTTCTAGAAATCTCAGTGCTATAAAGAGTCAGCGTACACGTGTACGCAAGAGGAGGGGACCCACGTTACGCTGCCATCATACTGCCACACACCTCACAACTTCCTTCTCTCTCACCCTGCCACGCCAGGCCCCACGTGGCGCACATGCGCGCCGTCCCTCCCACTATCACACCACGCGTCCCTCCACCGTCCTTCGCCGGGAAGACCCACCGGCCGGCATGCATGGCCGGCGGCCGCCGTACTTCACCGGAAAACCCCAGAAAATCCCCAGATCCCAGGCATCTTCATCGTCCTCCTCTCATCACCACCGTGAATCTCCCCAGAAACGCCCAAAATCCCAGAAACCTCCATAACCTCCTCTAACATTCATCACCAGAAAAACCCAGAAACTTCCAAGAGTCAACCATCAATCTTCGTCTTCAACGTCTCTCTGATCAAGCTTCATCCTTCTCAACCCTAAAACCCAGAATCCGATCCATCAACCACCGATCGACCTCCTCCAACCTTCAAGAACCACCGGATAAACTTCATCATCATCAACAAACTTCATATCATTATCTCTAGAACAAAACTTCAGCAGAAGATCTTCAACGCCATCCATGAACTCCAATATTTGCCCGAATTGGTTGAAGCTTCGTACGGTGAAGATGTGTTCATCAAGAACTCTTTCATTCTCAGAAACTCATCAACAGCAAGTTTCCAGATCCGTGTTCATCTTTGAAGACCATCTTCAACGAGCATCTTCAGAACCTTCATGTTCTTCATCATTGCATGAACCTTCAAGGCGTACATAAACCATATCCAAAAATGTTCCTCGATCCAGAACCTTCATCAAACGCTAGAACATTCAAGATCCTTCAGTGAGTTTCCAGATCAAGAATATTGTGATGTTGTTCGCTTTGATTCGTGTTGCATTCTGCTAAGGATGTTTAGGTTGAAGAGATTTCAGCAAGAAGGTGAGGAAAGATGGAAACAGAGAGGACGGAGGAGAAAGATTGAGAGATGAGGGAGTCTGAGAGGAAGACGGCGGCGGCGGTTGAGGTTAGGTTAGGGTTTTCAGAATGGAGATGGAGAGAGGGAGAAGGAGAGGATGGGTCGGTGGGCTGGACCCAGGCCCAACAGTTTTTTGAGACGCTTCCCCCCTCATTTTTTGCTGAGCAATGGGCTGGGCCCAAATGCGAGTTTTGCTGCTAGCATACTCCCGTTTCCACATCTCACCCCCTCCCAATTGTTTTTTCTGAGTTCCTAATTGGGCTGGGCCCAATCTCAGTCAGTTTTTTTTACTTTTTTTGCTCATTACTCCCCCTGTAACAGCAGTGTACCCCCTTCCCATTTTATTGTATTTTTTTCATTTTTCTTTTGTTTAAAGTTTGTTAGGAGAAAAAACAATAAAGAAAGGTATATTTTAAAAAAAAAAAAAAAAGAAAAGAGGATATTAAGAAAAATATAGAAAAAGAATATGAAAAGAAATATTGAAAAAAAATAGAAAAAGAATATGAAAAGAAATATTGAGAAAAATAATAAAAAGAAATATATTGAAAATAGAGAAAAATAAAGGGAAAAATATGGAGGAAAATATATTGAAAAAGAGAGAAAATATTGTGAAAAAATACATAGAAAAATATAGGAAAATATGGAAAATTGTTGAAAAGAAAAGAAGAAAAAAGAGAAAAAAATATTAGTAGATATAATATTTTTTAGAGTACATTTTCTTTTAGGATATATTTTCATAGGGATTATTTTACGATTTTAGGATAGTTTAGACGTCCACTTGTTAGGGGGCTATTTTCCATTCAATTTTTAGTATAGAATAGGATAGTATTTCCTAGGAGATTTATTTTCAGTATTCCATCATTGTAATCATTTTTTCAGAGATTAATAAAACGAGATTTGAGCTGTGGTCCCGAAGTAGCCGAACTACAGCTGCTCTGATTTCTCGTACCAGACGAGAATATGTAGGCATAGGATGCGATATCCTAGCGAGCACACTAACAACTGACTTTTTGTTCTCTCGCTGCTGTGCGATCGAGACTTCCCCGCTGACGACTAACTGTTACCCTTTTTTCTCTCTTGCCCGAGTGCATTTGAGACCAAGCCATAGTTTTGCCCATAGGTTCCCGACCCTGTGAAACCAGTTGTTTTTCTCACTGCTGTGTGAGAATGTTTGTTTAGCCGTAGTTAGTCTGAACTACGTAAAGCTCTGATCTTCCATGAAATGTGGAAGTACGTAGGCACAAGACGCGAGGTCTTGGCGAGCCAATTTTCCCTGTAGTCCCGAACTACGTTGACTTTGACTTTCTTTCTTGAGAATACGTAGGCATAGAGTGCGACGCTCTATCGAGTCAATTCCCTTCCGTTTAGATTTAGCAGCCGTAGATAGATTGTTTTGCATCCTTTAGACAACCCAAGCAAGCGTGGATCCCGTCGAGTACGACGGACGTGAGGGGTGCTAATACCTTCCCCTTGCGTAACCGACTCCCGAACCCAGGTTTTGGTTACGATGACCATACCCTTTCCCCGTTTTTTGCGAGGTTTACTTCGAGCGTTCCCTTTCCCTCCCGTGGGATAAATAACGCACGGTGGCGACTCTTCTGTCAGCCGGCGCCGATTTTCGCAGTAGCGACAGCTGTGCATTTCCTTTATTGTTTTCGCACTTTCTCGTATTTTCATTCTGCCACGTAATTAATTTTTCATTTGCATTGTTTACCGTTAATTTCTCCATCCGAAGGGTTAGGTCTAGCCGTTTGACCGCCGTGTCAATAGTCTTCACCTTTGACCCATTCAAAACCCTAATTGCCTAGTGTCGCTTCCGCGAAAATAAGGTGCCGACAAAACAGAAGAGTCGCCACCTTTCGTTATTTATCCCTCAGAACGGGAAAGGAAACGATCGGGAAAAACCTGACGAAAAAGGTATAAGACAAGGTCATCGCAACCATTGTCTGGGTTCGGGAGTCGGTTACGCAAGGGGAAGGTATTAGCACCCCTCACGTCCATCGTACTCGATGGGATCCACGCTTGTTGTGTTTATCTGACGGGTTGGTTTTATCTATCTACCTATCAAGGCTGGTCAAAAAGGAAAGAAAATGACTTGGAAAAGCGTCGCACTTTATGCCTACGTATTCTCATCAGAGAATGAGAAATCAGAGTCAACGTAGTTTGGCTAACTACGGGTTATGGGGAAGGTGGCTCGCCAATACATCAGTATTGTGCCTACGTACTCTCAACAGATATGAGAGATCAGAGCTTACGTAGTTCGGGATAATACGGCTTACGGGAATTCAGATTCATCTGTTTTATCGAGTAGGGTTAACAAACAGTTCTAGCAGTTTGGCGTACGCAGCTCGACCCTTGGAGACTCTGGCGTTACCGTTTGCGGTAGATTTGAAAGTTAATGACACTCTTTTCTTCAGAAAAGCTTCCTTTGAATTATGGGCCCACGGGGCAAAAAGGTTTGAAGTTTGTTTTCTGTCTTTTATGGAAGAACTGTTTTTTAAGGATGTTTGCAACTAATATCGCACTAGAGACTATGACCTGAGAGTGAATGCGTCGCATGTCACCCAAAGGGTACCATACTAAACATCTAAGCTGTCGAAAAGAAACTCTCCGACAACCCTTTCTCAGATAGCTTAAGGCTCGTAACGTACAACATCAATTAACCTTTACTATTGTATTTTAATTTGTTTTGAGATGAGAAGAGAACAGGCTCAACTAAAGGGAGACTATCAAGTCCTAATGTTTTCTTGCCAAGGATTCATCCTATGGTTGAAGTTTGAAACAGGGATCTCCTAGAAGTTATCATGCATAGGTTTCAACCTAAAGTTCTATCATCACTTCCTTATCAAAGGAAGTGAGATTCCTAGGGGATCATGTCAATGATAAACATAAACAGATAAAGCATCAGCTTAAACAGTAAACAATTAACGACTGTAAAATGCATGCAATGCAAGTGAGGGAGGAAATGTGTGTGGGGCAGCAGCCTCCACAAGCTCATCTGAACCTCAAGCTAGATATGAATAACTGCAATCATACAGAAGAAACAACATAAAATGCCATCAAGCAAACACAATAACTGCAATCATACAGAAGAAGTAAAACAAGATGCCATCAAGCAAATCACTGACCATATAGGCAAGGGAGCTGGGCTCTACCGAATACCCGCAAGCAAAGCCATACAGTAAAAATACAAGCAGAGGGAGCAACTCAACCTCTAGTGCAATCATGCTCCTAGCTTAAATCAATCTAAATATGAACTTATTCTAATGCATCAAGCAAATCAAACAAGTCACATCAATACAGTTGCACAAAAAGCAAACAGACAGGAAAGAAAGCAGATCAACAGCTTCCACAGCTTCACAGCAAAGCAATCTTCTGACAACAGTTCAGTCCTCAGCCTGCAACTGCTCTTCAAAGATATTATCTCCAATAGCAGCTGTCAACTTGCTTCTTCAAGCTTCTAAACTAACAAACATAAGTATCAACTTATTCTCTCCTCCCTAGGCCTCAGCTTCAAAGTAGACTCCACCTTCAATGAATTCCTCTCATAAGTATCAACTTGTTCCTCAACTTCAAGCTTCAGCTTCTTCATTCAATCTCCATTTGATTCCCTTCACAAATGTCAACTTGTTCTTCTGGACCTTCAAGCTTCAGTTCTCTTCTCCTTACAAGTATCAACTTGCTCTTCCTGATCTATAAGCTTCAGCTCCTAATGGTAACCTTCACACACAAAGAAGTATCAACTCCTGTCCCTCAATCTCTTCAAGCAAGGACCTCCATTTTCTAACAAGGGAGAAAGATTCATCTAACAAGAGCAAAGTTTGGATGATTGACAGCAGAGTGAAGACCAAAGGTCACCACTAAGCATCCTATCATTAGAGAAAGGGACCCTCAAAGGTTCTACCAACTTGTAAAGAGCCACACATCCTACCAAAGGAGGGGTGAGGCCTTTACAAAGGGACCTTACATCATAGGGAAGAATGGAAGTGATCAACATCTTCCATGTTTATGAAGGAAGAGAATATATCTAGAAGCTCTGCCTACAAACCCTAATCTTAACACCTAATCAACACTACACCAAAAGAAGGGAAGATCTTCACATCCAAGCTTCTTCATTCAATCCATGATAGCCCAAGCTTGTCTTCAACATCATCCAAGAGCAAGAGAGACAAAACCCTAATCTAAGGGAACTAAAGAAATCATTCTAGTTGAATTAGTGCCTTAGAATCATCTAAAGTTAGCACCTAAACTAAAATAAAAAAAAAATAGTAAACTACCTTGTAAATTCCTACAAAAATTCCTAAGGGACCCTAATTCAATCATAAATCTACCATACAAAAATCAGAGGTTGAATCATCCACCAAGTCCTAGAAATAAAACCTAAATCATAAGGTATCAACCATAAACCCTAAAAATGGAGCTCCTAAAGTTTCAACCTAAAACTACCACTTACATTCATCACAAAAATGTGAGAAAAATCTAGGGGGAATATGCATATCTATACTAGCTACACACAAAAAATCAAGGCAAGAATCATCATCAACCATGATTATTTTAATGTCAATTAAAATGTAAAAAATGCTAATAAAATAAAAAATGCATGAAATATTAATATTTTTTGTCTAAAAAAAACTAGATTCAATCATGAATCAATGACAAAAAGAATGGAATTAATTGAGTCATTTTTCAATTTTTTATGGATTATTCAATAACCATGAATGAAATGAAAAATAAAATGAAAATAAAAAGAAATTAATAGGCGCGTGGTGTGAATAGCATAAAGATTCAGTTCATTATCCAGACTGGGCCATAAAGGGGGTGTTGGTAGCAATCTGTGACTTAGGCCCAAAACTATCATTTAAATGAAACGCATCGTTTCATCACTCAGAGTCCTTCACAAAATTTCCCTCACGCGTGGCCGTTGGATCCTTCCCAGGTCAAAGTCCTCATCCCAATCCAATGGCTATCTAGTCATCTTCCTCCTTTCAAATTTCTGAGTTTTCCTCCATCTGCGCGCGCTAGAGTCACCGCCGGTGACTTCTCCGATCATCCTCTCCCAACCCTAACTCTCTCCACAGGCCTCCATTCCAAATGGTCTCTACATGAATCTTATCCCAAATTTCACAAGGAATCTTCCTATGCTACTTAATCATTCTAAAAGTTCAAGATTTGCAAAAACACGATCTCAACCGAAAATTGCATAAACCCTAATTGGTCACTAATTTCCAAATTAACGATCCAGCAACCTTCCTACATCAATCTACAATGCATTTAACCTAACAAATCCTCTTGATTCTACTTAAATTAAGCTATGGAATGAGGTTTACATACCTGTCAAAATCGTGTGAACAGAGTGCTCAAACCTTCAAATCAACCCTCAAGAACTTCCAGACTCCTTCACTAGCATCCAAGGAAGGTTCTGTATGCAACCAAATGGATTGAAATACTCTGAATCTTTGAACCCGACTATGAGTTGCAGATGAAGAAATCCAAGTGCCAACTCCCAATTCTCCCACGATCTTGCCTTGAATTTAATCTGAACTCACTCTCTAACCCTAGAGCAAGCTATTGAGATCAATATCTTGGATTGAAATGGCTCCAAACCTTGTAACAGAATTGGATTTGCAAGAAGAAAGTTCAAAGTGCAATATTACTCTCCTCTCTCAATTCTCACTAACCTTGGCCTTGGATCACTTCATGATCATATATAGGACATGAATGAATGATCTAGAAAGTTCTGGATCACTCTAATGAGAAGTTCAATATCCCATCTCACTTGAAATTCAATCTCATGCCATGGTCATAACAGCTCTTGCAGCAGCTTGCATTTGCCCTCATTCTCATCCAAATTCTCTCCACATGAGATTTTGAGTGTGTTTGGAATGTGTTTGCACCTTGGTTTGATCTTATGAGAAGTTTGACATATGTACCTTAAGCCTTAAGTAACAAAATTCAACTCCATGATTTTGACCTCAAATGAGAAAAGTGATATTGCCAATGTCTTTAAAATGTCATTTCTGATCAAAATGACATATTACATGCCTTATCTTGGCTTTGGAATGAAAAATCACAAATTTGGTCTTTTTAATGAACTTTAATTCTTCCTTTTTAAGTCAATTTTGCAATTTTGAGTTACAAGCAATTCCAACCTCTCATGACCACTTGGCTAGCCTCAAAACATCATTTTGAACAAGTTTTATGTTGGACATTTTCCCATTTGAAGCTTGCAAATAGGAGTTATGGACTTATGATTGAAATGACCTGTAATCTCCAAATGACCAAAATACCCTTGACTTGTCAAAGCCATAACTTGAGTTATACAAATCCTATCAAGGACTTCTAGTTCTCTCTAGAAAGCTAAGAGGATAAGGAACAACATTCATGTTGACCAAAAGTTTATAGGAATCATCCTTCTAGGGCAAAAGTTTCATGCAAGTTGGGTAACTTTCAAGCTCCAAATTCACATTCCTCAGATGACTTATAACTTGTCAAAGCCATAACTTGAGTTATACAAATCCTATCAAAGACTTATAGCACTCAAATTAAAGCTAAGATCATGCTCTACAACAATCATGTTGGTGGCAAGATGAGATGACAATCACATCTTGAGCTAAATTTCCTTGAAGATAGGGGTCAAACTAGGGGATTTTACACTGTCAAGCCTTAGAAACCCTAGCTTGAAACTTCTCAAACTCTTCAATCATTAGGAGTTGACCTTGGAATCATCCTTAGAACATCTCAATGCATCAATACATGATCACATGTCCTTTGAATCAGGTCTCAACCTTGTTCAAATCATCAGTTGACTTAGGGTTGACCCAGTCAAACCCTAATTGCACCACTCATGGCTGAGTCTTCTTAATCTTGCACAATGACCTGTCTAGGCCTCAAAGTGATCTTCAAAACTTATCATGAGCTCTCTCAAGACCTCAAGTCTAACTTCATGGCTTCAGAATCATCTGATGGCTTTCCACAACTTTCAAGTTAGGGGACCTACACCCTTGGCTTCAATCACTCTCTCTGAGGATCTTCCAACTTCTCTGACAAGGATATCAACCCTTGAACACTTGAATGACATTATTAGCTTACTTCATAGTCTTGTATAGCTCTTGACTGGTAATCATACCTCTTGATCTCCTGCATACATGTCAATGAAATACAAATGATAATGCTAATGTGAATGAAATGAAATATAAGCTAGGTAAAGAAATGTTGGGCAAATTTTGGGGTGCAACAGCTGCCCCTATTCATACGGCTTGGACCTGACTGGGTGAGAAGCGAACGGTTCTCAAACAATCAAGGTACGAGACGGTTGAATACCAATAAACCCGGAAATTTGCCAACTGCACAAGTACACGGTACTCTGATGGGGACAAATCTTCGGAAACTGAAATAGCAGTTGCACGACAACTAACTGGAGAATTGGTCACACGGTAACCGGTGAAAGGTCTAATCTCAAATCTCCGTCAGGATGATCATCTGATTTTGCTGTAGATCTTCGTCCTCAATTCATCAAGGGGTCACTGGTCACTCGGTAACCGGTGATAAATGGTCGATCATGCCGCCAGGCATCAGAATTCCTCGGGACTCATCAAGTCATTGGGAACTTTTTTTTATAATCAAGTTAATCATGTCGTCGGGCATTCAAAGAATCATCCTGGGCGAGCGACTTTGCTGGGGGAATTCAAGAATCATCCTGAGCCACGCAGCTCTTCTGAGCTTTCTAAACATCAATTTGAGCAACCCTCTCTGGCGACTTCACTGGGGATTTTAAGAATCATCTTAAGCAAACGACTTTGCTGGGGAAATCAAGAATCATCTTGAGCCACATAACTCTTCCGAGATTTCAGGAATCATCCTGAGCAAACACCCTGCCGGGGAACACCTGCAAAACAAGAACGGTAACAATCTAGCTCATGTTTCACATGCATATGATCGACAGTGGCGTAATGCTCCACACGGTGGAAATGCTACGCGTTTTTAGGGTAAATGTTATGCAATCATGCAAAATGCTATAACTTCATCAGCAAAATAAATGCTGAAGGGAGAATCCTCCTATCAAGGAGAAAGGACCACTCTGGTGGAGGAAGGAATCATCCTGCCGAGGAGAAGGAGTCATGCCAATCTCAATCGGATTCCGCCTGAGGAAACGAACTTCAGTCGACTGCTGCAGGGGATCAAAGTTCTGCGAGAACTCGGACTTGTTCACCTAGGTACTCAAACCACAAACTGTTGAGGAGACGATATCAATCGCAGAAATAAACTGCACGACCTTCGCGGCTAAAACTTTCCCGGAGATAACGACTCCGGTGGGGAAATATAGCATCAGCTACTAAACATTCTACTGGGGAGCACCAATCATGGCCCGAACGGCTTCCCAGGACTTGGCACCCTTGGGGATCTACAAACTCGACTGGGGAAGAAGGAATCATCCTGCTTGCAGGGGAGAGTACAACTCTGTGGGGAATTTCAATTCTCCTGGAGACTTCAGTCTGTACTGTCGAAAGCTGCACACTTCAATATACGGCTCAACTGGGGATATGACGTTCCTTCAGGATACATCTTCTGGGGAGAGAATCTTCTCTGCTTGGGGAAACATATCAATGCTTATGATCTCATGTTCAGACTCCATGGGGAGATGCTGCTGAACTCGCTGGAGAAGAAGGAATCATCCTGCTTGGGGACGCATACGGCGTACTGCCTGGAATATGTTATACCTGCAACGACACCAACAACAGACAAGATACCCTTCTCAAAGGGACCTGTCAAGGTTACCATCTTGTGACAGTGTTCAAGTAATTCATTGTTTCAACAATCAGCGGCCTAGGCCAGTAAGTTTATGTATGTGCATTTTATCAAAAACATCGGCGTTCTTTTTCGCAAACAAAACAGATAAATGCTAAACAAACAAACAAAATTGCTGAATAGTATACACTTTATTGATAACGAACCCCTGAATGGGTAAAAATGTGTTACAACAGATGCAAGCTCCTGGAATGAGGAAGCTGCGCAACAATAAAACATAAATATACATCAGTATATACACAAATGTCAGCAATGTGGCGTAGACAAACACCATGAGTTGATCCCTCTATGACCCACTCGACTTCGATACTTCTCCGACGCTTCAGCTTCAGAAGAGATTGATTCAGATAAACGGCCCTCAGGTCTTCCAAACCACTAAACAGTGACAGTTCATACGCAGAACGCAGTCATTTGCTTTTTTAAATCCCTAACTTTTGCCTGAATCGCCCTTCCGGGTTTTCGATTCACCGGGATACTCTTTTTTGCCAAAGTCGCCCATCCGGGTTTTCGACCTTGCGGGTGTACATTTTTTCTTTTATATCCCTAATTTTTGCCCGAACCTTTTTCCTTTTTTATGGTTCACCGGGATGCCCCATTTTTGCCTGGATATTCTTTTTTCTTTCCAGCTGGTCATTTTTTAAGCAAAGTATGTTTTAACTGCGTCTGCATTCACTGGGGATGCAAAATCTTCACCATCCATCGGGGATAACAACAAGACTCCTCCCGATAAGACCTTGCTAACGACGTACGGACCTTCGTAATTGGGAGTCCACTTGCCACGGTGATCGGAGTGTGGCGGAAGAATCTTCTTCAAGACGAGATCACCCGTCTGAAAGCTTCTAGGGCGTACCTTCTTATCATAAGCTTTCTTCATTCGGCTTTGGTACAGACGACCATATGCAATCGATGCTAATCTTTTCTCGTCCATCAGGCTGAGTTGGTTTAGTCGGTTCTTAACCCATTCTGCCTCATCGAGTTTCACGTCAACCAAAACTCGCAAAGAAGGAATCTCCACTTCTAACGGTAGGACAGCTTCCATACCGTACACCAGTGAGAAAGGAGTTGCCCCGGTTGATGTACGTACCGTTGTACGATAACCGTGCAATGCAAATAGCAACATCTCGTGCCAATCCTTGTAGGTCACAACCATCTTCTGTACAATCTTCTTAATGTTCTTATTGGCCGCTTCAACATCGCCATTCATCTTCGACCGGTAAGGAGATGAGTTGTGGTGTTCAATCTTGAAACTCTGGCACAACTCCTTCATCATCTTGTTATTCAGATTCGAACCATTATCAGTAATGATCCGCTCGGGAATTCCGTAACAACAGATGATGTCCCTCTTTATGAATTTAGCCACCACCTGCTTGGTCACATTAGCATACGAGGTTGCCTGCACCCACTCGGTGAAGTAGTCAATAGCTACTAGAATGAAGCGATGACCATTAGATGCAGTGGGCTCGATCTTGCCTATCATGTCGATGCCCCACATGGAGAACGGCCACGGGGAGGACATGACATTCAACGGGCACGACGGCACATGAATCTTATCAGCATAAATCTGGCATTTATGACATCTCTTCGCGAATTTAAAGCAATCTGATTCCATCGTCAGCCAGTAATATCCTGCTCTCAGGATCTTTCTTGTCATAGCATGCCCGCCGGCGTGCGTACCAAACGTGCCTTCATGGACTTCCTCCATGAGCATACTCGCTTCTTTCTCATCTACACATCTGAGTAGCACGAGATCGTGGTTTCTTTTATACAAAACTCCATCAGGATTGAGATAAAAGTTTCCAGACAGCCTCCTCAGAGTCTTCTTATGCTGGGTCGACGCTCCCGCAGGATACTCCTTAGTCATAAGGAAAGTCTGGATATCATGGAAGCATGGTTTGCCGTCGGAGGCTTCCTCGATCGCAAAGACGAATGCAGGTCTATCAAGACAAGAAAGGACAATTCTTGGAGCTTCATTCCAAAAGTTTACTTTATACATCGAAGCCAAAGTGGCTAAGGCATCAGCCATCTAATTTTTCAGTCCTGGGCACATGATGGAGTTCCACTCGATCAAAGAACGGAAGCAGCCTTCTGGCGTAGTTCATGTATGGCACCAAATTTGATTGACGAGTCTCCCACTCCCCTTTAATCTGGTTAATCACAAGTGCCGAGTCACCATACACATCTAGGTTCTTGATTCTCAAATCAATTGCTTCTTCCAGACCCATGATGCATGCTTCGTACTCTGCTTCATTGTTGGTGACCGGAAACGTCAGTCTCGCAGTGAACAGGATGTGGGATCCATGGGGAGTCGTGACGATCGCCCCAATGCCACTTCCATAAGAATTAACCGCCCCGTCAAATATCAATTTCCATTGGGATTTCCTATCAGGACCCTCGTCGGGCAACGGTTCATCGCAGTCTTTCACCTTGAGAAACATGATATCCTCATCAGGGAATTCAAATTTCATCGGCTGATAATCTTCAATCGGCTGCTCGGGAAGGTACTCAGACAATACGCTTCCCTTGATGGCCTTCTGGGAAACGTACTGAATGTCATATTCCGTCAACAACATTTGCCATCTGGCAATCCTGCCCGAAAGCGCTTGCTTCTCGAAGACGTACTTGATCGGATCCATCTTCGAAATTAGCATGGTTGTGTGATTGAGCATGTACTGTCGTAAATGTTTGGCAGCCCAGGCTAGTGCACAACACGTTTTCTCCAGCATCGAGTAACGAGATTCATAGTCTGTGAACTTTTTACTCAAATAGTAAATGACATGTTCCTTTCTGCCCGTCTCGTCGTGCTGACCGAGGACACACCCCATACTATTCTCAAGAACTGTCAAGTACATGATTAAGGGTCGTCCGACCACTGGGGGTATCAAGATTGGATGTTCCTGTAGATACTGCTTTATCTTATCAAATTCCTTCTGGCAATCCTCGTTCCAGATAATCGCCTGATCTTTCTTTAGCAGTTTGAACATCGGTTCACACGTGGCCGTGAGCTGAGAGATAAACCTTGCAATGTAGTTTATTCTGCCCAGGAAACCACGAACTTCTTTTTCGGTTTTTGGCGCTGGCATTTCTTGTATCGCTTTTATCTTCGCAGGATCAACCTCGATGCCTCTTTCACTCACGATAAACCCCAGTAGTTTTCCGGACCGTACTCCGAAAGTACACTTGTTAGGATTCAGCCTCAACCTGAACTTCCTAAGCCTCTCAAAAAGCTTCAGCAAATTGACCAGATGTCCTTCCTCCGTTTGGGACTTCGCAATCATGTCATCAACATAGAATTCAATCTCATGATGAATCATATCATGAAACAAAGTAACCATGGCTCGTTGGTAAGTGGCCCCTGCATTCTTCAGACCGAAAGGCATTACCTTGTAGCAAAATGTTCCCCAAGGTGTAATAAATGTAGTTTTCTCCATGTCCTCCGGTGCCATCTTGATCTGATTATAACTAGAGAAGCCATCCATGAACGAAATTACGGAGAACTGAGCTGTATTGTCGACCAACACATCAATATGAGGGAGCGGGAAATCATCTTTAGGGCTCGCCCTATTCAAATCCCGATAATCGACGCACATTCTCACCTTACCGTCCTTCTTCGGTACGGGTACTATGTTGGCGACCCACAGAGGGTAAGTAGTGACCGCTAAGAAGCCAGCATCAAGCTGCTTTTGCACTTCTTCTTTGATCTTAACGGCCATATCTGGTCATGTCCGCCTAAGCTTCTGCTTAACGGGAGGACAATCTTCTCGCAGCGGCAAGTGATGGACCACGATGTCTGTATCAAGTCCGGGCATATCTTCGTATGACCAAGCAAATATGTCACTATACTCTCTAAGCATCTCGACCAATCTCTTCTTGACATCACTCTGCAATGCGGCCCCTATCCTGACGTTCCTGACAAGTTCTTTAGAATCCAGATTCACAATCTCGATCTCTTCTTCGTGAGGCAGAATAACCTTCTCTTCTTGTTTCAACAAGCGGGACAACTCTTCGGGAAGGTCTTCGTCTTCATCAATCTCTTCTTCGGCTTGATAGATCGGGCAATCGAAGTCGAAGTGAGTCGTAGAAGGTCCAGAGTCGATGTCATCTGCTATGTGGATCCTGCAATAACAAGGGTTAAGCTTAAAACACGGATATGCAGGTTAGCACAAACCCCATTGCCATTTTATTGTTTTTCAAAACAAATATACGACAAGAATAACAGAGATCACAATATTTGAATACGAAAAAAAACGCCTTTTGATTTATTGGTAAAATGCATGTACATAATCAAACAAGGCCCTGACAATAAAACCACTATGCCCTGGGTAGGACATAGGGTTGTACAATGACTAGAGAAAGTAAATCATTACTCTTTGCCTATCACTTGGATGGTACCCCTGATGGACCAGTTGTTGAGGCTCTCGCCTGGCTTGCTTGGATGGATCCAGGAATCCAGGTCGCAATCGCTGTCTTCGCCGTCTTCAGACACCGCGTTGACACTTTCGAATATCACCCCGCCGCTTGTAAACTGAATCGGCCCTTTACCTTGCGACGCACTGTGAGAAGAGGAGGCTTCAGTCGCAGGAGAATATCCCAACCCAAACTTGTCCTGCTTGTTGGGTATCTCTAGAATCTGCCCCCAGCTTGAGGTAGATCCGGCTTGAACAACGGCCCAGGCTTCCTTGAAGGAAGAGAGAGTCATCTCAGGTTTCTCAGTGATTACAGGAGCTACGTTCTTGACTTTAACAGCTTCGAACGCCTGACATAAGGTTTCGTGGATTTCCCCATCCATCTCAACATATTTGAAGGACGACAAATGACTCACCATTATGTCTTCCTCGCCACAAACAGTTACGATGCTGCCTCCGACAGCATACTTGAGCTTCTGGTGCAACGTGGAGGTCACGGCACCCGCATAATGGATCCATGGCCGGCCCAAGAGACAGCTGTAGGCAGGCATGATGTCCATAATGTAGAAGACTACGTCGAATGTTTCCGGCCCAACTTGGATTGGTAGCGTCACCTCCCCGAAAACATGACGTTTGGTTCCATCGAACGCTTTCACAACCAGATCACTGGGTGTGCAAATCAATCCTCGAGTATCTAACTTCATCAATGCTTTCTTCGGAAGAACATTGAGTGACGACCCCGTGTCCACCAACACGTGAGACATAATCGTTCCCCTACACTCTATCGAGATGTGCAGAGCACTATTGTGATTCCTTCCCTTCGGAGTCAGCTCCAGGTCAGTGAACCCTAACCCGTTTCCAGCATTCACGTGGGCTACGACCCCTTCTAACTGGTTGACCGATATTTCCTGCGGCACATACGTGGCATTCAAAGCCTTCAGCAGCGCGTTGCGATGTGCCTCAGAACACAGCAACAAATTCAGGATGGAAATTTTCGAGGGTGTTTGATGGAGGTGATCCACGATCTTGTAGTCACTCTTCTTAATCAACCTCATAAACTCTTCAGCGTCTTTAACAATTAAGTCCTTCTCTACCCCACGAGGGGTTTCTTCAACGACCTTACTCTTTCCCTTATCAGTTACATCAGCTTTGTCCGCTTGGTCCGCCACGATCTCAGGTGGAGCAAATACTCTTCCGCTGCGAGTGATTCCGCCAATTCCCACTAGGTTATCCACACACGACCCTGATGGTTCCAATTCCAACTTCTGTCCGTTGCAGTAGACGTCTGCCCTATAATGCCATAGGACAGCATTGGTGCTTTCAAAAGGTATCGACCCAACTTTGGTGATGGTAATCGTGGGCGGCCTGGGTGCAGAAATGGTTATCGTCCGGCGAGGGATGGTGATGGTGGCAACCTCATCATCTTGCTTCAGCATTACCTCCCCCGATCCGCTTTCGGCCCTTCGGCTAAACTGCAAGATTCCTTCGGTCATCAGACTCTGAATCCCCTCTACCAACTGTTCACATCCATTAGGACAAATCGCACAACCCATACACAGTTCTCCACAGCCCGGGAAGAAACCTCTTTTCATCAGCTTGGCTTTAACGAAGCTAAGCGGTGTCTTCAGATCCTTGACATCAGTCAACAAATCCAAGCTCTCGTCTTTAATAATGGAATTCACCCCATCTCCCTTATGATTCAACATAGGGTTCTTCGTGACGTTTGACACATTATCTGAGAAATTGATGATCTTAGCGTCCACCATATCTTGCACCTTGTGCTTGAAGGCTTTGCAGTTTTCTATCGTGTGGCCGGGTGCCCCTGAGTGAAACTCGCAAGTTGCATTCGCATCATAACCTGGCGGCGGTGCCCCTGTCAAGGGAGCCAGGGTTCTCTTTTGGATTAGCTGTAATTGAAGCAGAGTCTGTAACAGTTGAGCATAAGACATGGGCGGCGTCTCGAGGTGACGACTTGACAGAGGTGCCCTGTTCTGATACTTCCTGTACCCTTGCTGATTCGGCTGCTGCTGCTGCTGCTGCTGTGGCTGTTGGACCGCAGGGATGGTTATGCTGGCCACCTGCTGGTGCTGGCCTTTGCCTTTCCTTCGAGCGTTGGACACTGCGCTCGTCTCTCCTTCCCGCCTTTTGCCACCATATGGTTTCTTTCCTCCTCCAGCTGAGGATAGATCACCTTGAATTTTCCCCAGTTTGATCCCATTTTCAACGTGCTCACCTGTGATAATGAGATCTGAGAAGCTTCTAGACATACTGCTGACCAATTTCTCGTAATAAACCCCTGGGAGGGTGGCTACGAACATTTCAACAAGCTCCCGTTCAGCCATCGACGGCTGAACCCTAGCTGCTAATTCACGCCACCTCTAAGCGTATTCTTTGAACCCTTCGTTGTTCCTCTGTGACAAATTCTGCAGTTGGACCCGGTTCGGAGCCAAGTCACTGTTATATTGGTAATGGTGCACGAATGCCTCAGCAAGTTCCTTCCACGTGCGCACACTGGTAGGTTCCAGACTCATGTACCATTCCAGGGAGGGCCCGGACAAGCTATCCTGAAAGAAGTGCATCAGCAACTTCTCGTCTTCAGAGTGAGCGGACATTTTCCGGTAGTATGATCTCAGATGGACGCGAGGGCAAGTGGTTCCCTTGTACTTCTCAAAGTCGGGTACCTTGAACTTGGGAGGCACCTTGAAATCAGGAATCAGTCCTAACTTGGACATGTCGACACCCATAGTGTTCAGGTTCTCGAAATTCCTCATCTTGTCCTCGAGTGCCTTAAACCTCAGACGTGCTTCAGCAGTCAGCTCTCCTTCAGCACCTCTCTATGAGAATACATCGTCTTGACGGTCTTCTAACCATGACTGAGGCCCATACAGATTTCCAACACCTGTGTTGCCGTTGCCCAGCCCAACATTGACATTAGCTTCGAAATTCCCATTACCGACGCCAGTCGTATTGCCATTGAGTCCCATGTTAGCTATCACATTGCCGTTGGCACTACCGTTCCCCCAGTCACGGGGACGCTGTTCTGAGGAGTTTCAACAAGTGGAGGGGTTGGAACAGTCCCACCATGGAGTACACCATTGCTGTCAACCCTTGAAATCAGAGGTTGGACCAAAGTTCTGAGTTGGTCTTGGCCGTTGGCAACCACTTGCATGAGCTCCATGAAGCGGTCCATCCTCTCTCGGAGTTCTTGAATGTCAGTCTGCACTTGCTCCATAGCTCTAGCTCGATTTGCTTTGGTCGGATAGCGGTGGATTGGCCTTTGATCAATCCTGGAACAACCTGCATACACAAAGGGTTAGAAAAACGACAAAGTGCTCGCTATGCAGATGCTTCATGCAAATGCAAACGTGTGTCTGTGCGTTAGGGAAACATCCCCCGACCCTAGTGCCTGAGTGCCAGTGTTGATAATAAGAAGTCTGAGTCCAGTCATGGAAATAACATCTCATATATATAAAGAAAGCCCATCAAGGCAGTACACAACGTCACTGAGTACAAGAAGAATCAATAGCATGACCTCAACCAACAAGCCTGGTGATGGTCAGCATACAACAATTATCAACACAAAAGGATTACAAATAGTCAAGCACGACCATGGGCGCGAAACTCTTCTAACAACCCCTTCGTTTCTGGATGATCAGGCCGAGTGAGCAACCCTTCAACGAGTAACTCTCTCTGCATAATGGTGTATTGAAGACCTTCAACCGAATCTTCCCATGCTCCTTCGCCGAAACAATCTTCTAACTTCCGCTTCTTAGATTCAAACATCAGCTTGCGCTCCTTCAGGTTAGCAAGAGCCTTGTTGAGCTGGCATTCAGCGGCATATCTGCGAGTGGTTTCTTCATCAAACCTCTTCTCACTAGCCTTCACCTGGGCTTTCAACTTGGAGATCTGTTGCTTCAGCTTATCCTCCCGTTCTTTGCCGTTGGCTAGGGTGGCCTTCCAATGCTGATTAAACTTGGATATTCTTCGGTACGCTTCATCCAAGTGCTGCTTCTTAGTGGCCAGTACGTCGTTGACAGCTTTGAAGTCCCGACCCAAGCGCTCACGCTCAGCCATCTGCTTAGTCAAATCCGTACCTAGCTGGTTCACCAGCTCTGTTTGCCTCTTGAAGGAATGGACGACCTCGCTTCTCTCGCTTCTGAGTTGAGCCAATTCTTTCTCTAGTTCTTCATTGGCCTTTTTCAGCTCATCTCTCTCAGCTAACACCTGATTATGCTGCTGAATAGGCACGATGGCAGGCTCTTCAATCACTGGAGGGCTTTCTGGCTTGGCAGGAGGAAACGTTATCCCTATCATATCTGCTCTGGCTCTGATCCAGGTCAGATATGGAGCGTAGGCTTGGCTATTACTTTTCCCCAGCAACGGCTTTCCCCGCTTACTGATACCATTCCAAGCGCGCTGAAGCCTAGATAACATATCCCCCTCTAGAAGCCCAGTGAGGTACATAGATTCCTGCACCTCTTCATCCTTCGGTGGAGCTCTCAAAGCATAAGCAAACTGTCGGACCATCAGAGACAGATTATAGTTGATACAGCCCTTCCTTCCTATCAAGGGCACGTTCGGAAACCCACTGCAGCTGAAGATGATCTCAGTACCCAATCTATCTCTATCAAACCAGGCAATATCCTTCGCTGACAGACTCATCAAACGCTCAGGCCACTCAGCTGTGGCTGCAGATGAAGCAAAGGGACCCTTCTTGGGTAGGTGACTATCAAGCCATTTATAGAGCAGGGGTACACAACACAAGACATTCTTTCCCCTTCTGTTCTCGTTTTTGTAATGGACGGAATGGTAGACATCTCCTATCAAGGTAGGGACCGGATTCCCTGATGCAAATATGTGAAATGCGTCGAAGTCTACAAAGTCAGGCATATTGGGGAACAGAATGATGCCATATATGGACAGAGCAAGGATGGCGTTGAACACGATCCAACAACCGTCTTTGGCGCACTGCTGCGCTTTTCCCACTAAGAACTGCAAGGAGAAACCGGGAACCCTATTCCAACTAGACAAGACCAACTCGGAGGCATCTAGATGAAGTGAAGGAGCTAGACTAGCCAGATTAGGCTCAGCATCCATATGAACAAAAGGCATCTGATTCTTGATAGGCACACCTAACAAATCCACACACTCCTCTAGTCTGGGTGCGAGAATAAAGTCTTGGAAAGTAAAGAATCTCAACGGAGGATCGTAGAACTGCAGCAGGGCGTGCAACCCATTCAACTCAAACACAGAAGGTTTACGAACCAAGCTGAGCAGTTTCCCATAAGACTTTCTGAATTCGCCTCTCACAGAATCATCCGCCAAAGCAATCAAACCAGTCAGCTGAACAACATCAGGAGTGGGGAGCTTGTAGGCCACAGTCTTCCTCAGAGAACCCATAGTAGCACAAAGAAAACCTGAATCGGGGGAAACAGTACCTGCAACACAGACACACGTTAGTGATATGCAAATGAGTATGCGAAACAATGCAAAATGCAATCATGCAGCAGGAGATAAAGACGACTGTGCTGTTGAAGAGATGGGGGTTCTGTATCAACAAAACCACAATACTGCTCTGTCAAGAACAACCACTATCTCTGATAAGAAGAAAACCCTGGTATCGGACCATAAATCTGCTCTGTCAAGAACACACATATCTGAAGACAAGGACCTCTGATACAGGACCACAAATCTGCTCTGTCAAGAACAAATACCTCTCTGAGAATAAGGACCTCTGATACAGGACCACAAATCTGCTCTGTCAAGAACAAATACATCTCTGAGAATAAGGACCTCTGATACATGACCACAAATCTGCTCTGTCAAGAACACATATACGTCTGATGATGAGAACCTCTGATACCAACAAAACTGATTCACTATCAAGAAAACCAGGTAGTCTGAAGGTTAAGGTTTCCTGCAACAAACCCGACCCTGCTCACAGGTATGGACCTAAACTGACATAAGTTCGGCATCTTATGCGGTCATCAGCGTCACAGACATTCAAGAGGGGTGATGCGATACCCAGAAGGTGTGGCATCACCGTCTCCTGAAGCGGCCTCACTCAGCTGAATCCCAAATGATCGGTCCCCAGAGTCGACAGTCCTCCAAACCAACAACCCCTCAGGCCCAAAGGGCCGGAAAAGAAGTCAACCGGGAGAACCTCATCTGAGCGTGGATTTCATGAGACACTAGTGCCTGCAAAGCAAGCACGCGCCCACTAATTTCCACAACTAATGCTAGGTACACTCAAGCCTGGGTCTGGCTTCTCACTCATCAGAATGCCCCTCCCACAACAGCACAGATAATCATATCATACTGAAAAATAAAGTGCGGGAAATAAAATGTGATAAACAAACACAACCCAACAAGTAATCATACAAGCGCTAGGATTGACTCTCGCAGGGGACGTTGGATCCCCAAACAGACTCGCATAAGGGACGTTGGATCCCAGGAAACTATCAAGTCCCCAGCAGAGTCGCCAGCTTTCGCTTCCGCGAAAATAAGGTGCCGGAAAAACAGAAGAGTCTCCACCTTTCGTTATTTATCCCTCAGAACAGGAAAGGAAACGATCGGGAAAAACCTGACGAAAAAGGTATAAGACAAGGTCATCGCAACCATTGTCTGGGTTCGGGAGTCGGTTACGCAAGGGGAAGGTATTAGAACCCCTCACGTCCATCGTACTCGATGGGATCCACGCTTGTTGTGTTTATCTGACGGGTTGATTTTATCTATCTACCTATCAAGGCTGGTCAAAAAGGAAAGAAAATGACTCGGCAAAGCGTCGCACTTTATGCCTACGTATTCTCATCAGAGAATGAGAAATCAGAGTTAACGTAGTTTGGCTAACTACTGGTTATGGGGAAGGTGGCTCGCCAATACATCAGTATTGTGCCTACGTACTCTCAACAGATATGAGAGATCAGAGCTTACGTAGTTCGGGATAATACGGCTTACGGGAATTCAGATTCATCTGTTTTATCGAGTAGGGTTAACAAACAGTTCCAGCAGTTTGGCGTACGCAGCTCGACCCTTGGAGACTCAGGCGTTACCGTTTGCGGTAGAACTGAAAGTTAGCGACACTCTTTTCTTCAGAAAAGCTTCCTTTGAATTGTGGGCCCACGGGGCAAAAAGGTTTGAAGTTTGTTTTCTGTCTTTTATGGAAGAACTGTTTTTTAAGGATGTTTGCAACTAATATCGCACTAGAGACTATGACCTGAGAGTGAATGCGTCGCATGTCACCCAAAGGGTACCATACTAAACATCTAAGCTGTCGAAAAGAAACTCTCCGACAACCCTTTCTCAGATAGCTTAAGGCTCGTAACGTACGACATCAGTTAACCTTTATTATTGTATTTTAATTTGTTTTGAGATGAGAAGAGAACAGGCTCAACTAAAGGGAGACTATCAAGTCCTAATGTTGTCTTGCCAAGGATTCATCCTATGGTTGAAGTTTGAAACAGGGATCTCCTAGAAGTTATCATGCATAGGTTTCAACCTAAAGTTCTATCATCACTTCCTTATCAAAGGAAGTGAGATTCCTAGGGGATCATGTCAATAATAAACAGAAACAGATAAAGCATCAGCTTAAACAGTAAACAGTTAACGACTGTAAAATGCATGCAATGCAAGTGAGGGAGGAAATGTGTGTGGGGCAGCAGCCTTCACAAGCTCATCTCAACCTCAAGCCAGATATGAATAACTACAATCATACAGAAGAAACAACATAAAATGCCATCAAGCAAACACAATAACTGCAATCATACAGAAGAAGTAAAACAAGATGCCATCAAGCAAATCACTGACCACATAGGCAAGGGAGCTGGGCTCTACCGAATACCCGCAAGCAAAGCCATACAGTAAAAATTCAAGCAGAGGGATCAACTCAACCTCTAGTGCAATCATGCTCCTAGCTTAAATCAATCTAAATATGAACTTATTCTAATGCATCAAGCAAATCAAACAAGTCACATCAATATAGTTGCACAGAAAGCAAATAGACATGAAAGAAAGCAAATCAACAGCTTCCACAGCTTCACAGCAAAGCAATCTTCTGACAGCAGTTCAGTCCTCAGCCTGCAACAGCTCTTCAAAGATATTATCTCCAATAGCAGGTGTCAACTTGCTTCTTCAAGCTTCTAAACTAACAAACATAAGTATCAACTTATTCTCTCCTCCCTAGGCCTCAGCTTCAAAGTAGACTCCACCTTCAATGAATTCCTCTCATAAGTATCAACTTGTTCCTCAAATTCAAGCTTCAGCTTCTTCATTCAATCTCCATTTGATTCCCTTCACAAATGTCAACTTGTTCTTCTGGACCTTCAAGCTTCAGTTCTCTTCTCCTTACAAGTATCAACTTGCTCTTCCTGATCTATAAGCTTCAGCTCCTAAGGGTAATCTTCACACACAAAGAAGTATCAACTCCTGTCCCTCAATCTCTTCAAGCAAGGACCTCCATTTTCTAACAAGGGAGAAAGATTCATCTAACAAGAGCAAAGTTTGGATGATTGACAGCAGAGTGAAGACCAAAGGTCACCACTAAGCATCCTATCATTAGAGAAAGGGACCCTCAAAGGTTCTACCAACTTGTAAAGAGCCACACATCCTACCAAAGGAGGGATGAGGCCTTTACAAATGGACCTTACATCATAGGGAATAATGTAAGTGATCAACATCTTCCATGTTTATGAAGGAAGAGAATATATCTAGAAGCTCTGCCTACAAACCCTAATCTTAACACCTAATCAACACTACACCAAAAGAAGGGAAGATCTTCACATCCAAGCTTCTTCATTCAATCCATGATAGCCCAAGCTTGTCTTCAACATCATCCAAGAGCAAGAGAGACAAAACCCTAATCTAAGGGAACTAAAGAAATCATTCTAGTTGAATTAGTGCCTTAGAATCATCTAAAGATAGCACCTAAACTAAAATCAAACAAAAATACTAAACTACCTTGTAAATTCCTACAAAAATTCCTAAGGGACCCTATTTCAATCATGAATCTACCATACAAAAATCAGAGGTTGAATCATCCACCAAGTCCTAGAAATAAAACCTAAATCATAAGGTATCAACCATAAACCCTAAAAATGGAGCTCCTAAAGTTTCAACCTAAAACTACCACTTACATTCATCACAAAAATGTGAGAAAAATCTAGGTGGAATATGCATATCTATACTAGCTACACACAAAAAATCAAGGCAAGAATCATCATCACATGATCAAACCAAATTCAACAAGATCAAGCATCAACCATGATTATTTTAATGTCAATTAAAATGTAAAAAATGCTAATAATATAAAAAATGCATGAAATATTAATATTTTTTATCTAAAAAAAACTAGATTCAATCATGAATCAATGACAAAAAGAATGGAATTAATTGAGTCATTTTTCAATTTTTTATGGATTATTCAATAACCATGAATGAAATGAAAAATAAAATGAAAATAAAAAGAAATTAATAGGCGCGTGGTGTGAATAGCATAAAGATTCAGTTCATCATCCAGACTGGGCCATAAAGGGGGTGTTGGTAGCAATCTGTGACTTAGGCCCAAAACTATCATTTAAATGAAACACATTGTTTCATCACTCAGAGTCCTTCACAAAATTTCCCTCACGCGTGGCCGTTGGATCCTTCCCAGGTCAAAGTCCTCATCCCAATCCAATGGCTATCTAGTCATCTTCCTCCTTTCAAATTTTTGAGTTTTCCTCCATCTGCGCGCGCTAGAGTCACCGCCGGGGACTTCTCCGATCATCCTCTCCCAACCCTAACTCTCTCCACAGGCCTCCATTCCAAATGGTCTCTACATGAATCTTATCCCAAATTTCCCAAGGAATCTTCCTATGCTACTTAATCATTCTAAAAGTTCAAGATTTGCAAAAACATGATCTCAACCGAAAATTGCATAAACCCTAATTGGTCACTAATTTCCAAATTAACGATCCAGAAACCTTCCTACATCAATCTACAATGCATTTAACCTAACAAATCCTCTTGATTCTACTTAAATTAAGCTATGGAATGAGGTTTACATACTGTCAAAATCGTGTGAACAGAGTGCTCAAACCTTCAAATCAACCCTCAAGAACTTCCAGACTCCTTCACTAGCATCCAAGGAAGGTTCTGTATGCAACCAAATGGATTGAAATACTCTGAATCTTTGAACCCGACTATGAGTTGCAGATGAAGAAATCCAAGTGCGAACTCCCAATTCTCCCACGATCTTGCCTTGAATTTGATCTGAACTCACTCTCTAACCCTAGAGCAAGCTATTGAGATCAATATCTTGGATTGAAATGGATCCAAACCTTGTAACAGAATTGGATTTGCAAGAAGAAAGTTCAAAGTGAAATCTCACTCTCCTCTCTCAATTCTCACCAACCTTGGCCTTGGATCACTTCATGATCATATATAGGACATGAATGAATGATCTAGAAAGTTCTGGATCACTCTAATGAGAAGTTCAATATCTCATCTCACTTGAAATTCAATCTCATGCCATGGTCATAACAGCTCTTGCAGCAGCTTGCATTTGCCCTCATTCTCATCCAAATTCTCTCCACATGAGATTTTGAGTGTGTTTGGAATGTGTTTGCACCTTGGTTTGATCTTATGAGAAGTTTGGCATATGTACCTTAAGCCTTAAGTAACAAAATACAACTCCATGATTTTGACCTCAAATGAGAAAAGTGATATTGCCAATGTCTTTAAAATGTCATTTCTGATCAAAATGATATATTACATGCCTTATCTTGGCTTTGGAATGAAAAATCACAAATTTGGTCTTTTTAATGAACTTTAATTCTTCCTTTTTAAGTCAATTTTGCAATTTTGAGTTACAAGCAATTCCAACCTCTCATGACCACTTGGATAGCCTCAAAACATCATTTTGAACAAGTTTGATGTTGGACATTTTCCCATTTGAAGCTTGCAAATAGGAGTTATGGACTTATGATTGAAATGACCTGTAATCTCCAAATGACCAAAATACCCTTGACTTGTCAAAGCCATAACTTGAGTTCTACAAATCCTATCAAGGACTTCTAGTACTCTCTAGAAAGATAAGAGGATAAGTAACAACATTCATGTTTACCAAAAGTTCATAGGAATCATCCTTCTAGGGCAAATGTTTCATGCAAGTTGGGTAACTTTCAAGCTCCAAATTCACATTCCTCATATGACTTATAACTTGTCAAAGCCATAACTTGAGTTATACAAATCCTATAAAGGACTTGTAGCACTCAAATAAAATCTAAGATCATGCTCTACAACAATCATGTTGGGGGCAAGATGAGATGACAATCACATCTTGAGCTAAATTGCCTTGAAGATAGGGGTCAAACTAGGGGATTTTACACTGTCAAGCCTTAGAAACCCTAGCTTGAAACTTCTCTAACTCTTCAATCATGAGGAGTTGACCTTGGAATCATCCTTAGAACATCTCAATGCATCAATCCATGATCACATGGCCTTTGGATCAGGTCTCAACCTTGTTCAAATCATCAGTTGACTTAGGGTTGACCCAGTCAAACCCTAATTGCACCACTCATGGCTGAGTCTTCTTAATCTTGCACAATGACCTGTCTAGGCCTCAAAGTGATCTTCAAAACTTATCATGAGCTCTCTTAAGACCTCAAGTCTAACTTCATGGCTTCAGAATCATCTGATGGCTTCCACAACTTTCAAGTTAGGGGACCTACACCCTTGGCTTCAATCACTCTCTCTGAGGATCTTCCAACTTCTCTGACAAGGATATCAACCCTTGAACACTTGAATGACATTCTTAGCTTACTTCATAGTCTTGTATAGCTCTTGAATGGTAATCATACCTCTTGATCTCCTGCATACATGTCAATGAAATGCAAATGATAATGCTAATGTGAATGAAATGAAACATAAGCTAGGTAAAGAAATGTTGGGCAAATTTTGGGGTGCAACACCTAGGCGCCCTGCCCTGGACCAAAATTCCCTTTACCCTAGCTTTAGGTTAAGGAGTCTCCGTACTCCATTTTAGGTTTCCCGCCGTGGAACACCTATTTTACTCTTTCAATTCAATTCAACTTCAACGTAGAAATAAGAGTCGCCGAACTCCACGTAAGCGCTTCCATATGAACGCTTATTCCCCATTGAAACCTTGACCACCATCAAGAAGTTTCTCTTCCTCCCTTTCAAGGGGAACTACGATTACTCTGATTCCATCCCCTACCTCGGATACGTAGGCACAAGATGCGAATCTTGGCGAGTAAACTTAGGACTAACCCTTAGTTTTTTCTGTCAATTTCTAACCTTTAGTTTAGTATATACCCTCAAGCAAATAATTAAAGCAAAATAGTAAACTTTAAGCAAAAGGTTCCTGTAGAGTATTACAGAAGTTTAAGGTGCTAATACCTTCCCTAAGCCTAACCAACCCCTTACCTAGATCTCTCCCTGCATTGTTTACGATGCAAAAATTAGGTTTTCCTTCTTTTGACCTTTTCCTTCGGATAAATCAAAGATCAGCTATGAACTAAAGATGTGATTTAAACTAGTTAATAGTTTGATATCCTATTCTCACTACAACAAAAAATGGCGACTTCATTGGGGAATGAAATATAACTTTTAAGGGTTACCCCTACTTTGTTTTATTTTTACTATTGGCTTCATTATTTTCTTGCTTGTATATAATATATCTCTTGTACCTTGCTTGGGGTACCTTTGTTATGAGATAAGTTCTACACCCGGACTTGAGTGAACTTATGATAGGAAGGTGATATATTCGACGAGGCTTATAGGGAGTTGAATCTCGACCAAGCTGAATTGAGAATCACCACTCAATTGAGGCCCTTTCAAAAATGGTTCTGTTGAACGAGTAATCGTGAAAACACTTACTATTCTCGTTTTGGAGCCGGTGATACTGGGGACCGTAGTCACCTTAATGAAGGTGAGAAAATACTTAGAAGGGGGGAGGGGTTGAATAAGTATATAGAAAATATTATTGCAATAAAAACACAGATTTTTATCCTGGTTCGTTGAACTCAACTACTCCAGTCCACCCTATCAAGAGTGATTTGCCTTTCTCCACAAGGACAGATATAACTTTGAATTCTTATTCAACAAGTTTCTAATTCCCAACAATTCACATCAGAGCCTTGAGTGATCAGAGTCTTGATGTCTTCAGAATTTGTTGTATCAGAGTATTGCAGCAAGTGTGCTTTAGTGTGAGATTACTCAGAGCAGAGTTTGGGATTAGATCCTCAGTACTTGCAGCGTACAGTATTGTTGCGGTGGAAATAGGATCACAAACTATTAGTGAGTTTGAATCGCAATTCAATTCACAACCGCTCTTTGATTTATCCGAAGGAAAAGGTCAAAAGAGGGAAAACCTATTTTGCATCGTAAACACAATGCGGGGAAAGATCTAGGGTTCGGGGGTTGGTTAAATTTAGGGAAGGTATTAGCACCCTAAACTTCCGTAGTACTCTACGGGAACCTTTTGTTCAGATGTTTACTATTTGCTTTATTCATTTGCTTAAGTTATATGTACAAAGGGATTAAAAGTGAGAAAGGAGACCTAAGGGGTTAATTCTAAGTTTACTCGGCAAGACATCGCATCTTGTGCCTACGTATCCTTACGGGAGTGGAATCAGAGTAATCGTAGTTCCCCTCAAAAGGGAGGTTAGAGACTTCTTGACTGTGGTCAAGGTCTCAAGGGGAATAAACGCATCTTAAGGACACGCTTACGTGGAGTGTAGAAACTCCAAATCTCTACATTGAATTGTTAAGTGAATTAGGGTTAAATTAGGGATTCCACGGCGGGGAACCCTAAAACGGAGTGCGGCGACTCCTTGACCTAATGCTAGGGGTAAATTGGTAACTTTGTCTGCGGCGAGACATTTGTGAAAATTAGGGTTTGTAAGGAGAAAGGGTTTGAAGTTGAGGACTATTGGTGCGGCGACCAAAAGCTAGACCTAACCTTCGGATGTGCGTAATGTGACAGGTTTATTGATAAATGTGTGAAATAATTGAATTATGCAAACAGAGAATAATGACCTAATTTAACTATGCAAGCAGAAATTTAAAGGCAGTAATTAAAGCGCGATTGTTAGGGTTCGCGAGGTTACAACCGAGAAGTAGTTATAATAATAATAAAACTTAAATAAAACACAATGTAATAAGCTGCAAAATGAACACACGCGTTAATGAGCACAGTCAGACGGTAAGTGGACAAGAGTGCAATGGTGAAGGTTTTTGTTGTTTTTTAAAGAAAAGGTGTTAATTGAATTTGTAAAAAGAAAGAGTAATGTTAATTTTAAAAATATTTTAAATTTAATCTTAAAAAATTTCCACTTATATTGAGAGAAAGTTTTAAAAGAAGATTTTAAGTTATTTATTAAAAAAAAGTTTTTTATTTTATTATGTGAAAAAAAGGTTTTCTTTTATTTATTTTTGAAAAAAGAACAATTTTAATTAAAAAAAAAATTTAATAAAAGTACAACTAACTAAATATAAGGAAAGAAAAAATAAAGAGGTTTGATGATATTATTTTAAAAATGTTTTTTTTAATTATTATTTTAAAAAAATACTTTATTTATTATCCAAGAAAAAGTCTGGATTAATATAAATTTTGCTTTTGAAGAAAACATCACTTTAGAAAAATTTTAAGACGTTGCTTTGAATAAAACTTAATAAACTAATTAAATTATTTACTTAAAGACTAAATTAATTAAAAACACAAACAGAATAAAAATTAAACCAAACAAAAACAACAGAAAAAAAAGAAAACCGGGTTGGGCTGAGTGATCAAACCCCAGTCCCAACCCACACGGTCCACACAAAACCATTAGAATCTCGCTGCTAGGGTTTCCAACTCCCATTCGCGAACGACGCCTTCTCCCCACTTTGCTATGTCATTCCTTGTTCCTCCCTTGATGTCTCCTCCTAAAATCACACGAAACCTGTTAAACGACGATGACATAATGTTATTTTTGCTTACGTTTTAACTCGCGGGTGGCTTTCGGCGTTTGTAGAAATAATGAGGCGATGGTGATGGTGGAGGAATTTGCCCGTCGATTTTGAGCGGCGCCGGTGGATTCCTTCGAAAGGTTTCGCGATCCGATGGGTTTCGTTTGAGGTGATGCTTGATCGAAGTCAATAGCCGATGATGAGTTCCCTGAGGCTTCACGGCTCCGACTTGGAATGGTTTGCGGCCGATTTCGCTCTCGTTCGCGTTCTGATGATTGCCTTTGATGAACCCTTCCTCCTCTCTCTCTCTCGCGGTCGCTAGCCCGTTAGGGTTTTGTGTTCTTTGCCGTTTTCGTCTAGGGTTTCACACAGGTGATACCGTTCCCTTTTATAATTCCTCTTTTGATTTTCTCTTTTGGGCCTTTGATACCAGTGGATTTGCGTTACTATTGGATTTTTCGATCTGATATGACTTGCTGTGATTCTTTTGATTTGATTTGAACACTTTTTCGGATTCACTTTTGCTTGATCATTTTTCTGATACACTGATTGGATTTTGTTTCCTTTTTTAGGATTTGATTGGTTTGCCTTTCAGATACTGATTGGATTCACTCTGATACAGTTTGGATTTGAAATTGAATATGCTTTTTGATACGGATTGGATTCATTCCGATACTGATTCTGTTTTCATTTTTCTGATAAGATTCGGATTCCTGATTTCCAGCTGATACGGATTGATCTTTTCCTAATACAATCTGGATATTGGTTTTTGTACTGATATGGATTCTTTTCCTGATGCAGTTTGGATTAACTTTTCCTCTTCTTCTTTCAGAGAGAGTTGGTAGTACGGCTTTGGTCGAGTCAAACGCTGCCGAGAAGGGGGTATACGGCGATGATGACAATGTTCTGAGCCTGATGAGGGATGCTATTCGATGATGCCGCGGTTGCTTTCGACAGTGGCTTTTGATAGTCTCTGCTGTGTTCTGTTGAATTTGGTTCAGAACATGAGTTCTGGGCTTGATTGTGACTGATATTGCTTGGATACGGGTTTTGTTTTGTTGTTTATCAGATGTGTATTTGTTACGCTTCCATTTGAATTGCCTTGTGATAGTCTGATTTGTCTTTTTTTCTGATATAGGTCCAACTGCGGTTCGATCATCCACTTTAATGTCAGGTTTGCTGCTTGTATCCAACTGCGAAGTTTGAACTCTATTTCTTGATTCTTCCAATTTCTGATGTGGAACTGAGTTGGATATCGTTCAGTATCCTTGGCACCGGGCTGTGATGTTCTGAACTGAGCCCTTATGTTTGGCGCTTTACTTCACGACGCTTGTAGCGATTTGAGGTAGTCTGGTCGTGGATTCTTACTGAGCTCTGGCCTGGTTCTGATTGTTTGTTGAATCACACTTAGTCTCCTATCTTGAACTCGATTTTCCTGCAATTGTTGTTCTATTTTTCGAGTTGGCTTGCGAAATGTTGGACTTGGTCCTTCTTTTTTTTAAGAACATGTGCTGGTTTTTGGAACCTTGTGAATTGAAATTTTTATCCAACTTTGAGCATCCTGTGAGTTGTTTTGTTTATGCAGCTTATGAACTATTTTGGCTTTGAGTTCTATTATCAATTTTGTACTGATGCTGTTGTGGAATTTCAGGTGTTGGAAATTTTCGAAAACAAAACGATTCAGACCTGCCGGCATCCGGGTCTGAGTCCAAATTTACCTTTGTATCAGTTTGGAAATCCAATTGCGGCAAAAGCGAATCAGTCCCGCTTCTTTTATCTCTTTTATCTCTCGGTTGTCCCGCATGATAAGAACATGTGACCACTTGATCTGACGCCAACGGCGCGGGTCGGTAACGGGGGTAGGACGCAGCTTCGGTTGTGCCACTCCCGGCACTCGATGATGACGCTGTTCTGAGAGTGTCGAAAACAAACTTCTAACCCTTTCTTGCTTCTGTTTTGTTTTGTTTCCCTTTGTGCAGGTTAATCGGAGATTTGCGGTGAAGATCGAGGGAAATCACGAAGAACACTTAGAAATCTTTAAGATTTAGGACTCTTTAGAGTAGAGATACTCCTTTGTGAATGTAATTCCTTGTAAACTCAAACAATGATTCATGAATTAGAATTCAAAGTTTATTTGAGTCACTCTTTTGTAAATTAAATACTTTATGAAATAAAAATTCAAAAAGTACTCACTTACTTCTTAAATATCTATGAACATACAAACCTGAATTTATTTATATTTATTTCTTAGTTACAAATTATAAACATTCGTGAATAAAAATCCACAAACATTTAAATTTATTTCTAATTATAAATTATAAATACTCACGAATGACATTCAAAGGTACTTAAGTTCTGGCTCATATGCTTATTCTCTTCATAGTCCTGATCAAAACTAGGTGAATTCAACTAAATCCTCTCTGTTATGTATATCGAAAGAACGTGTTATTAACTGAAACGAAACTCCTCCCTGAACAAATGAACGACCCAATCATTAGATACACTCCCGGTATTTTCCAATAATAAAACGAGCCAGCTTGATGCCTTGAAGGAAATCAACTTCTATGGTAGACAAATGTCCCACGTATCATGCTCTGAACGCCTCGGGGCTTAAAGACCAATTTTCTTCAGAATTAGCCAAAATAATGTAAAATGACCAAAACGCCCTTGAACTGGATTCCTGCAAAACAAATCAACTCTAGGACTGGTTAGTGGTTAGCAGATGCTATGCTATGCGAAATGGCTGACTAAATGTAAGGGTAAAATTTGGGGTATTACAGTTGCCCCTATTTAAATAGCTACACCAGATGATTTGAGTGACGGAGACTCGAGGAATCATGGTGGAGGGATTTAAATATAGATAACCGAAAATTTTGCCCTTATATGCGGTGATATGCAATGCTATGGACAAAGCGAGGACAGATTAATGTAGATGATGCCATGAATATGATATGATGCGTATGCTGGAATGACGAATGCGACAATGCTGACGAATGTGACGACACAGGAACAGACGCTACGAGAAGAAACACACTGGGGAAAATGACGCGCTGGGACACAGTACAACCCTGGGGAATTCTAAAATGATGGTCAACTGGTGCGAACACGACCAATTGTCATTTTTAGAACGGGAACGAGATTCTCAAATGGAGATGGTACCTATGAGACGGCCTCCACTGGGGAATCTAAAAGTAAAACTGGATCATGTACGACTGCAAGATCGATCACAGAATGCATGGAGCATTGAGCAAAGAATAACATCCAAGCTTCTGTAAACTATCTCTCGTGACACGATCAAACGGACTTTTCGGGAATCCGTAGTAAATATACAGGGTAAAAACCGACTGTATGCCAAAATAAATGGACTTTAAAAACGAGATCCTTAAATGGAGATGGCACCTATGAGATGACCTCCACTTGGGAATGTCTAAGAATAACTGGATCTACACGGTTGCAAGATCGATTACAGGATGCTGGAGCATTGAGCAAAGAATAACATCCAAGCTTCTATAAACTATCCTTTGTGATGGGATCAGTCGGACTTCTCGGAAATCCGTATCAAATAATACAGGGTAAAGACCGGCTGTATGCCAAAATAAATGGACTTTAATGGGAAATGCCCTGATAAGCTTCTCGGGGGATAAACTGTCACTTATCGTTGGAAGGGACTTACATGCCAACACGGATAAGCACTCAAATAAAGAGGCTGCTGCTTATCTGATATATCAATTTTCTCATATTTAAGGTCGGCGCCTGGAATACGATTCTGATTCTTCTTTTACTGAAGGATAAATGAACTTCTTCATACTTCAAGATCGTGCTCTCCTGAATATGATTCGGCTCCTTCTTTTACTAAAGGATAACTGAACTTCCTCATACTTCAAGATCGTGCTCTCCTGAATATGATTCCGCTCCTTCTTTTACTAAAGGGTAAATGAACTTCTTCATACTTCAAGATCGTGCTCTCCTGAATATGATTCCGCTCCTTCTTTTACTAAAGGGTAAATGAACTTCCTCATACTTCAAGATCGTGCTCTCCTGAATATGATTCCGCTCCTTCTTTTACTAAAGGGTAAATGAACTTCCTCATACTTCAAGATCGTGCTCTCCTGAATATGATTTCGCTCCTTCTTTTACTAAAGGGTAAATGAACTTCTTCATACTTCAAGATCGTGCTCTCCTGAATATGATTCCGCTCCTTCTTTTACTAAAGGGTAAATGAACTTCCTCATACTTCAAGATCGTGCTCTCCTGAATATGATTTCGCTCCTTCTTTTACTAAAGGGTAAATGAACTTCTTCATACTTCAAGATCGTGCTCTCCTGAATATGATTCCGCTCCTTCTTTTACTAAAGGGTAAATGAACTTCCTCATACTTCAAGATCGTGCTCTCCTGAATATGATTCGGCTCAAACCTCCCCGTACTTCAAGATCGTGCTCTCCTGAATACGATTTGGTTCAAACCTCCCCATACTTCAAGACGACAGGTAAAATGGAAGCCCAACTGCTCAATGGAGATGGCCATTTGCTGCGAGTCATAACGAAGATAGGATTGGCTTCTCAGGCGAGAGATGTCGCTTATTTTGCAAGAGTAGCAATAATAAGCCTCTTATATAAGAACTGCTTGTAGAGGTGATAACAGATGATGATAAGCTTCTCTGGCGAGAACTGGTGCTGATCGATGATAAGCTTCTCTGATGAGAACAGGTGCGTATCTGGTTGTGTAAGGTTGTTATATCGATAGGCTTCTCAGGCGAGAACAGTTGCATACCGATGCTGTAAGATGTACTGATAGATTTCCCAGGCGTGAACTGGCGTGTGTCTGTAAAGGATTGCGATTGATCTTCTTGAGAGATAGTGTAAAATAAATGCACATCTGGGTATAGTGATAAGCTTCTCAGGCGAGAACAGTCGCATATATGCCATGGTATGGTGAAAATCTTTAGATGGTGCAAAATAAATGCACGTCCGGTTGGGCTCGACGACCGACAATACTGAGATTCAATCCAGGATCGAGCTAGAAAGAAGACTGGTAATCAAGACTCCATCGAGGGAGTGATCTCGAAGGGTAAATATCTTATCCGGGCGAGGAAAGATAGCTGAAGTAACCGTTATCCACGAGGATCGAGCTCTGTGGGGAAACTGGAAACACATATGTATTTTATGCTTAGGGCTGACAATCTATTTGGAGAGAATGGACAAACCCCAGTTACCCGGCAGTAACAACCAATGATGGCGAGACACAATGAACCTGTGAATGCTAACGCATATGTTAATGTATGCTAATGTGAATGAATGTTAATGTCTATGTATGTAGTTAATCGTTATGTAATGAGTATGTGAAATGAATATGTAATGAGTATGAGTATATGAAGTAGGCATGTGATGCTTATGCCCCTGCGTATGCTGAAGAAACAGACTAGAGACGGGACGAGAGATGAAATAAACATCTCGACGGAGATACCCTGCATTCTCTGCAACCAATACGTCAATCATGGATAAGAACGATCAATGGTAGACCCAAATATGGTTTTAAAGTTCTGAATTCTCTGGGGAGAAGGTAATCTGCTCGGGTGCACAGTATCATGTCTTCACCTAGGGAGAAGAAAACCTGAGGGACACTTTCGAGTTACCCAAGAAAAGGTTGTCAGCTTATAGTCTCTCTGGGGACTGTGATGAGGCAATAGTTTAGGAGCCTGTTGCGACACTGAGGTTTACTGGGGAATGAAGGCCGCCGTGAGTAAAATCCATCGGGTGCATGAAGAAAAGTTGTGACCACATGGTTCTGATCTCGAAGGACCTTATAGTAGTCGCCATTTGTTTCTTTTAAAAAAAAAACACGGTGCCCCAGGATACTTGCGTTGTGAGGTATGGTCATCTCAAGAGGATTTTATAGAAAACACGGAGTCTGGTTGCCCCACTGTTTTCAAACTCTTTGAGAGATTTGTCAGGTCTCGACGTAACTGGCACAAGTCAATCGTGTTACGACGAAATCTTTGAGAAATAGCTCTTTAAGAATGTCAGACTCGCATTGGTGAGCGAACTGGGAAACTGCCTGCCCCTGTTTAGCAGGATCCTCAAGTTCCATGGGTTATGTCCACATATAAATCTCTAAGATATCAAGCAAAGTCATCATACCTGAAATGCCTATCCTGAGCTTGTCAATGTACACATATATTTGTCTTGAATTTTGTTTTGAAAAAGATATCGCAACAACTCGTGACCGAAATCACTAGTCAGGATATAAGTTTTAATTATAATGCCAACATGAATTTTTTTCTGAGCATAGCTCGTAGGAGTCAGGAAACGTGATCTTGTCGAGTATGCTTTCAACCGAAGTCCTACTTCAATTAGGTCTTTTAAAGGTTGTATCGTGGCTCGGTTCACGGTTTAAGAAACAAAAGGATAAAGGCTCAGAGTTATATTTGTACCCTCCCATTCTTCGTGATGTTCTCCAATCCTAATTCAGTTAGTCGGATACGAATGCTCATATCTCAAGCGGATTTGCTATGGTCGAGAACTTATCAAGGCTTTGGACATGGCAGTCACTCACCTATTTCTAATGGCAATTGGTCACACGACTTTGTTCGTTATAGGGATCCTAGAAAAACTACTGGTTTGTTCTTATTCCCTAACTTTTGCCTGGACAGCGTCTATTGATTTGACTTTGGAGTCCAGCGGGATGCCCCAGTTTTGCCTAAGTCTCCTTCATAGGTTTTGACTTAGCGGGCTCTTATTTTTTTTTTGAATATTCTTTTATGCACAAGTCGTGTAAATCTTTTGAAAGGCTCGTGACTGCCCCACTCCTGAGGGGTAGTCATTGTATTGGACTTCTTAAGATGCTAAGGATAAATTCTCGAAGGTTTGCTCTTCCCTTTTTTAGAGTCTAAGTGCTCGATCGGTTTAACTGAAACCTACCCTGCCCCAGGTTAAGATGAGGGTTCTTTAAAAAAAAAACTCCTACTTCAAGGCTCAAAGAGGTTAACGAGGGATTATCATCCTTATATCTCCAGTGTTTGGGATTTGAAACAATGCCTTACATCATCAGCGGGTTTCAATCGAAAGCATACGACAAGAAATCTGACGTTTCAAGTTCGTCATCCCCCTCCCAATTCTCCATCAGAACAAAAGATCAGGTAAAGTTGGCATTATAATTTATGAAAAAATATATTTTGAATGAGTGAAACGAATGGACTTATTCAAGACAAACATATGCGTTGCATTAATCAAAGATAAACAAGTTCGTACATGCTAAATATGCTTAATCAAAGAGAAATACATATAAATAAACAAATGAACTGTCGGAAAAAATCCTTCTAAATGTTTATGAAATCTCGCATTCAAAAATAACAGTTTCCTTTGGCGGAGCCTCAATGGAAAGGACGTCTGGTTCATGATCACTGTGAGTCGTCATGACTTGCCCCAGTTACGCTGGTCACATCTTCAACAGTTTTCAGTCGTTGCTTCAAAATAACTTTCCCAGATTCTTTGTTGATCCCGGTCATATCATCTTGAGGGTTACTGAAATGAAGCGAGCTAGGCCTTTGAATAATTACTGGATTCAGCTGAGCAGCCACAGGAGTAGCATGCTTTGCAGAATTCGAACTTGACAAGTGAGGGACCCCGAGAGGAGTCTCGATCTTCATCTGAGCCTCGCTAAAAGACAACTTCTTCGTTTCTAGCAAATTTCTGACAACTTTCTTAAGAGCATAGCAATTCTCTAGATCATGGCCGGGCGCACCCTCATGAAATAAACAATGAGCGGTAGCGTTGTAACCTGCAGGTAACGGATTAGGCGGAGGACCCAAAGCACGGGTGGTAATCAAACCCTGTTGTATCAAATGGGGGTATAACTCAGTGAAAGCCATCGGAATTGGAGGACAAGGCTTATACTGATCTTTACGGAGGTAAGGAACCTGATCCTGTGATTGCTGGTGAACAGGAGCGTTGGGCACTCGTTGACTATTGACAGGAACTTGCACGGGCGGATGACCGAAAGGTTGTTGATAAATCGGTGCTTGATATACCGGAGCTGACTGCACAGGCTGGCATGTAGGAAACTTATGATCGAAAGGAGGTGCAACAGTAGCTACATAGGGCTGTTGAACATATGGAAACGGATAACCTTGAACATAACTCTGCTGATGTTGCCAAGGTTGAGGAGTAGCCATTTTGCGGTTCCTCGAACGTGTAGGTCTTTTACAATTGTCGGAGTTAGGAGTTTTGCACTTTGGAGGGGTAGCTCGTCGAACTGGTTGAGCACTAGGGGGCACCAAACTGGATTGAAGACCATGAGGAGGTACATTCTCGACAGTAACAGCTGGTTGAGATTCCATAACGGTATTAGTAGTCTCAGAAACAACAGTAGACTGAGCATCCACCTTCACACTAAGAGCTCGTAGCATCCCCATAATCTGCCCTACACTTCCTCGAAGATCTTCGAGTTCATGGCTGATACGGTTGATCTCTTGGTTTTGATCTTCCATCCTTTTGAAGGGTCGTATTGATGCAGAGAACTCAGGGCGACAAAACTGGAAGGTGAGGGAACCGAGTATGAGAAATCGAGAGACACATGCAATGCAAAAGTATGATGCTAGAATGTGAATGCAAATGAAGATTTCATGGAATTCAAATATTTACGAATATTGCGGAATACCAAGGAAACTTTTAATTCATTGTAGACAAATTACAAATAATATTCTTGCAACCAAAATAGCTAAATAAAAGCCTAGAAAATCCTAGAGAAGCATCTTCCACAACTTCAATGAGCAGACGGAGATTCGGAGGAAAATAAATACTCGTAGAGCCTTCTCTTTTTGTAGGATTGTATCTCATCATTCTTCAATTGAATCTGCTTTTGAAGTTCTTCGTACTCGCTGGCCATCACATGGTATTTGTTCTTCCATGCTTCTGTTTCTAGTTGTGATCCCTTCAAAGCGATCTTCAAGGTCTCAGCTTCAGTCATGAAATACTGGACAGGCTCTTCTCTTTGAGGTAAAGGATCTTGGCGAGGGTAGGGCATATTCAACTCAATAGCTCTTCCTCGGACCCATTGAAGGTATGGTTCTAGGGACACACAATTAGGTCTTCCCAAACTTTCTTTGTCTTTCCTATGCAGATGATTCCAAGAAGATAAAATCTGATCTTGAAGCTTTTTGTCATCTTTGAAAAAGATTTTCTCCACATGAATACCTTTAGGCGGTCCCTTCAAGGGGTATCCCAACTGTCGGCGAGCTAAGGCCGGATTGTAGCTAATTCCTCCATTGAAACTGAGTAAAGGCACATTGTTGAAGTTTCCACAACTATCAATGATCGATATCCCATCGTACATGCGATTATACCAATCAATATCAGAGTGAGTTAAAGCCATAACTTTTTGCGACCAACGTTCTTGATTAGGTCTCCAGAACGGACCGGACTTGGGTAAGTGAGAAATAAACCACTTGTATAGTAATGGCACACAACATGTAATCATTCCTCCCCCATGAAAGTTTCGGAGATGTACTGAATGATAAGTATTACCCAATAGCGTTGGAACTGGATTTCTTCTCATGAAGGTCTTGATTGCATTAAGGTCCACAAACCCCTCGAAACTAGGAAAAAGCAGCAACCCATAAATAAGCAAAGCAAATATTGTCTCAAAGGCAACCGTGTCTTTATGATCGGCATAAAATTGGGCTTTCTTAATTAGGAAGTCCCTGGGAAAACCGGAGGTCCCCCCTTTGGTGATCATATTGTTTTTGACATCAGATATCTTTAGACAGATGGCTTTAGCAATATCTCGTTCTTTAGGGTCTTCCTCCAAGAAAGGGAATGGAGACTTATCCAAGATAGGCAATCCGACCAACTGAGAGTACTCTTCTAGGGTAGGTAAAAGCTGATAATCTGGAAAGGTGAAGCAGTGATAATCTGGATCATAAAATTGCAGCAAGGTCGCAAGAAGTCCCTCATTTGTTTGAACCTTCAACAAAGACAATAACCTTCCATATCTGTCTTGGAACTTTTCTTGATCTTGAACCAAATCTCTTAGCTTCTCTAGGACTTCCAAATTAAAACCCTTAAAAGTAAATTTCAAAGTATGCCTTCTAGAGTAATCCATGGTATCCTGCAATGTTCATAAATAGAGTTTGAATTCCATGAAATCTTAATGCAATATGATGCTTTATGGATGCAATGCATGAAAACACACAAAGTCCTAGGTTAAGGGTACGTGAGCGGAGTTAAGGTCTACCCATCCCCAAAAGGAGTGTACTATAGGTTAGTTGTACCTGCAGAACAAGGTTCTAAAAAGTGCCCAAAGTCATCAGCCCATATTTCGGATATTATCGACCTTCCGATTGACTCGGGGGTTAATAATATTCTCAAGAGAACCTCTTTTGAGTGTAGTATCGCGTAGCAACCGTTGTAGGATTACTCCCACATAGCTCCCGCACTACGTCCTAAATAAAGCCAAGGTGGTGTTAAGGTACTACGGTCCTCAATATCACAGACTCTTATCGACCATGGAAAAAGTTTTCACGATTATACTCGATCAACCGAACCATTTTCGAAAAGGTCTCAACTGAGCGGTGATTCTCGAATCAGCTTGGTCGGGATTCGACTCCCTATAAGCTTCATCGAATATATCCCCATCCTATAATAATGTCAATAGTCCGGGCGTAGGACTTATCTCACAACACAAGGAACAGTCCCAAACCAGAGCACAAATATATACATGCAAAATAACAAAACAAGTAGCAGTAAATATGAACAAATTAGGGATAACCCTCAAAAATTAAGAATAAGTCCCCAGTGAAGTCGCCATTTTCTGTTGCGGTGGAAATAGGATCACAAACTATTAGTGAGTTTGAATCGCAATTCAATTCACAACCGCTCTTTGATTTATCCGAAGGAAAAGGTCAAAAGAGGGAAAACCTATTTTGCATCGTAAACACAATGCGGGGAAAGATCTAGGGTTCGGGGGTTGGTTAAATTTAGGGAAGGTATTAGCACCCTAAAGTTCCGTAGTACTCTACGGGAACCTTTTGTTCAGATGTTTACTATTTGCTTTATTCATTTGCTTAAGGTATATGTACAAAGGGATTAAAAGTGAGAAAGGAGACCTAAGGGGTTAATTCTAAGTTTACTCGGCAAGACATCGCATCTTGTGCCTACGTATCCTTACGGGAGTGGAATCAGAGTAATCGTAGTTCCCCTCAAAAGGGAGGTTAGAGACTTCTTGACTGTGGTCAAGGTCTCAAGGGGAATAAACGCATCTTAAGGACACGCTTACGTGGAGTGTAGAAACTCCAAATCTCTACATTGAATTGTTAAGTGAATTAGGGTTAAATTAGGGATTCCACGGCGGGGAACCCTAAAACGGAGTGCAGCGACTCCTTGACCTAATGCTAGGGGTAAATTGGTAACTTTGTCTGCGGCGAGACATTTGTGAAAATTAGGGTTTGTAAGGAGAAAGGGTTTGAAGTTGAGGACTATTGGTGCGGCGACCAAAAGCTAGACCTAACCTTCGGATGTGCGTAATGTGACAGGTTTATTGATAAATGTGTGAAATAATTGAATTATGCAAACAGAGAATAATGACCTAATTTAACTATGCAAGCAGAAATTTAAAGGCAGTAATTAAAGCGCGATTGTTAGGGTTCGCGAGGTTACAACCGAGAAGTAGTTATAATAATAATAAAACTTAAATAAAACACAATGTAATAAGCTGCAAAATGAACACACGCGTTAATGAGCACAGTCAGACGGTAAGTGGACAAGAGTGCAATGGTGAAGGTTTTTGTTGTTTTTTAAAGAAAAGGTGTTAATTGAATTTGTAAAAAGAAAGAGTAATGTTAATTTTAAAAATATTTTAAATTTAATCTTAAAAAATTTCCACTTATATTGAGAGAAAGTTTTAAAAGAAGATTTTAAGTTATTTATTAAAAAAAAGTTTTTTATTTTATTATGTGAAAAAAAAGGTTTTCTTTTATTTATTTTTGAAAAAAGAACAATTTTAATTAAAAAAAAAATTTAATAAAAGTACAACTAACTAAATATAAGGAAAGAAAAAATAAAGAGGTTTGATGATATTATTTTAAAAATGTTTTTTTAATTATTATTTTAAAAAAATACTTTATTTATTATCCAAGAAAAAGTCTGGATTAATATAAATTTTGCTTTTGAAGAAAACATCACTTTAGAAAAATTTTAAGACGTTGCTTTGAATAAAACTTAATAAACTAATTAAATTATTTACTTAAAGACTAAATTAATTAAAAACACAAACAGAATAAAAATTAAACCAAACAAAAACAACAGAAAAAAAAGAAAACCGGGTTGGGCTGAGTGATCAAACCCCAGTCCCAACCCACACGGTCCACACAAAACCATTAGAATCTCGCTGCTAGGGTTTCCAACTCCCATTCGCGAACGGCGCCTTCTCCCCACTTTGCTATGTCATTCCTTGTTCCTCCCTTGATGTCTCCTCCTGAAATCACACGAAACCTGTTAAACGACGATGACATAATGTTATTTTTGCTTACGTTTTAACTCGCGGGTGGCTTTCGGCGTTTGTAGAAATAATGAGGTGATGGTGATGGTGGAGGAATTTGCCCGTCGATTTTGAGCGGCGCCGGTGGATTCCTTCGAAAGGTTTCGCGATCCGATGGGTTTCGTTTGAGGTGATGTTTGATCGAAGTCAATAGCCGATGATGAGTTCCCTGAGGCTTCACGGCTCCGACTTGGAATGGTTTGCGGCCGATTTCGCTCTCGTTCGCGTTCTGATGATTGCCTTTGATGAACCCTTCCTCCTCTCTCTCTCTCTCGCGGTCGCTAGCCCGTTAGGGTTTTGTGTTCTTTGCCGTTTTCGTCTAGGGTTTCACACAGGTGATACCGTTCCCTTTTATAATTCCTCTTTTGATTTTCTCTTTTGGGCCTTTGATATCAGTGGATTTGCGTTACTATTGGATTTTTCGATCTGATATGACTTGCTGTGATTCTTTTGATTTGATTTGAACACTTTTTCGGATTCACTTTTGCTTGATCATTTTTCTGATACACTGATTGGATTTTGTTTCCTTTTTTAGGATTTGATTGGTTTGCCTTTCAGATACTGATTGGATTCACTCTGATACAGTTTGGATTTGAAATTGAATATGCTTTTTGATACGGATTGGATTCATTCCGATACTGATTTTGTTTTCATTTTTCTGATAAGATTCGGATTCCTGATTTCCAGCTGATACGGATTGATCTTTTCCTAATACAATCTGGATATTGGTTTTTGTACTGATATGGATTCTTTTCCTGATGCAGTTTGGATTAACTTTTCCTCTTCTTCTTTCAGAGAGAGTTGGTAGTACGGCTTTGGTCGAGTCAAACGCTGCCGAGAAGGGGGTATACGACGATGATGACAATGTTCTGAGCCTGATGAGGGATACTATTCGATGATGCCGCGGTTGCCTTCGACAGTGGCTTTTGATAGTCTCTGCTGTGTTCTGTTGAATTTGGTTCAGAACATGAGTTCTGGGCTTGATTGTGACTGATATTGCTTGGATACGGGTTTTGTTTTGTGGTTTATCAGATGTGTATTTGTTACGCTTCCATTTGAATTGCCTTGTGATAGTCTGATTTGTCTTTTTTCTGATATAGGTCCAACTGCGGTTCGATCATCCACTTTAATGTCAGGTTCGCTGCTTGTATCCAACTGCGAAGTTTGAACTCTATTTCTTGATTCTTCCAATTTCTGATGTGGAACTGAGTTGGATATCGTTCAGTATCCTTGGCACCGGGCTGTGATGTTTTGAACTGAGCCCTTATGTTTGGCGCTTTACTTCACGACGCTTGTAGCGATTTGAGGTAGTCTGGCCGTGGATTCTTACTGAGCTCTGGCCTGGTTCTGATTGTTTGTTGAATCACACTTAGTCTCCTATCTTGAACTCGATTTTCCTGCAATTGTTGTTCTATTTTTCGAGCTGGCTTGCGAAATGTTGGACTTGGTCCTTCTTTTTTTTAAGAACATGTGCTGGTTTTTGGCACCTTGTGAATTGAAATTTTTATCCAACTTTGAGCATCCTGTGAGTTGTTTTGTTTATGCAGCTTATGAACTGTTTTGGCTTTGAGTTCTATTATCAATTTTGTACTGATGCTGTTGTGGAATTTCAGGTGTTGGAAATTTTCGAAAACAAAACGATTCAGACCTGCCGGCATCTGGGTCTGAGTCCAAATTTACCTTTGTATCAGTTTGGAAATCCAATTGCGGCAAAAGCGAATTAGTCCCGCTTCTTTTATCTCTTTTATCTCTCGGTTGTCCTGCATGGTAAGAACATGTGACCACTTGATCTGACGCCAACGGCGCGGGTCGGTAACGGGGGTAGGACGCAGCTTCGGTTGTGCCACTCCCGACACTCGATGATGACGCTGTTCTGAGAGTGTCGAAAACAAACTTCTAACCCTTTCCTGCTTCTGTTTTGTTTTGTTTCCCTTTGTGCAGGTTAATCGGAGATTTGCGGTGAAGATCGAGGGACATCACGAAGAACACTTAGAAATCTTTAGGATTTAGGACTCTTTAGAGTAGAGATACTCCTTTGTGAATGTAATTCCTTGTAAACTCAAACAATGATTCATGAATTAGAATTCAAAGTTTATTTGAGTCACTCTTTTGTAAATTAAATACTTTATGAAATAAAAATTCAAAAAGTACTCACTTACTTCTTAAATATCTATGAACATACAAACCTGAATTTATTTATATTTATTTCTTAGTTACAAATTATAAACATTCGTGAATAAAAATCCACAAACATTTAAATTTATTTCTAATTATAAATTATAAATACTCACGAATGACATTCAAAGGTACTTAAGTTCTGGCTCATATGCTTATTCTCTTCATAGTCCTGATCAAAACTAGGTGAATTCAACTAAATCCTCTCTGTTATGTATATCGAAAGAACGTGTTATTAACTGAAACGAAACTCCTCCCTGAACAAATGAACGACCCAATCATTAGATACACTCCCGGTATTTTCCAATAATAAAACGAGCCAGCTTGATGCCTTGAAGGAAATCAACTTCTATGGTAGACAAATGTCCCACGTATCATGCTCTGAACGCCTCGGGGCTTAAAGACCGATTTTCTTCAGAATTAGCCAAAATAATGTAAAATGACCAAAACGCCCTTGAACTGGAATTCTGCAAAACAAATCAACTCTAGGACTGGTTAGTGGTTAGCAGATGCTATGCTATGCGAAATGGCTGACTAAATGTAAGGGTAAAATTTGGGGTATTACAAGTATTATCAGACTATGCTCCAGATGCTTCTGTAGCTTCTGCTTCAGATCCTTCTGTAGGCAGCGCACAGAGTCTTTTGTAGGCAGCGTTCAGATTCTTCTAATAGATGCTTCTGACGCTTCAGAGCCTTGCATAGTTCCATGTTCAGATCCATTTTTTCTTTTAGAAGAATATTGAATTAAATATCTGCAGCAAAAATACTTGAACAAATTTAGAGTGTATAATTTTTTAATACAAAATTTTGTACGTATTATCATCAAAACATAGAGATATAACTAAGAACCAATCTATGTTCTAACAATCTCCCCCTTTTTGATGATGACAAAAACATAAGAAATTTTGTTCAATAACAAGATAATTATAACTCCCCCTGAGATTATGAGTCTCCCCCTGAATTGAATACTTAGAAAGAATAGAAACTTCCCTTTTGCATGAGTATTCTTTTTAGAATCAGAGCCTGATTGTTCCAAAAGAAAGCTTGACTTGGATGAACATTTTAGAATCAGAGCCTGATTGGTTAAAACTTAATCTGAAGATCTCAGAGTTACTTTAAAGAATTTGTCATATTTTTCATAAGTTCTAAAATACTAAAAGTTCACGTTAGTTATAATTGATATGTCTGAATTTCATTCAGATAAAATTTATTTGAACAGTCAGAATTTCATTTCATTTTCTCCCCCTTTTTGTCATAATCAAAAAGAAAACTTTAAAGATAAAAAAATAAACAGAGAGAAAAGATACATTCATGTAGAGAAAACATCAGATTCATTCATTCAAAAGTACTCAGATAGAACAGATAGAATATCAGATAAGAAATCTAAGTATAAGTGCACAAACATTAGAAAACATAAAACTAGGTTTGTTTGGAAAGAATCATCTTCAGTAGTTGAGTGATCTCAGATGAAGACTGTTCTTGCTTTGACATCCATTTCTCCATGTTCTCATTCTTCTGATCTTGTTTATCCATCCAGGACTTTATCTCAGATTGACCAGCTTCTAACACAGCAATCTTATCTTCTAATTTTGGGTTCTCTTTCTTGATCTCAGAAGAAGTAGATGGAGCAGATTTTGATGTAGGAGCAGAGTCAATAGCCAATGGAATTGCAGAGTCTGGAGCCACAGATGCAGAAGGTTTGTCCACAGTTGTCAGAGCCAATAAATTTTCTTCAGAAGCAGATCCTGCAAAGATTTCTGTAGCATATACTTCAGAAGATAAAGGTACATCCTCAAGAAGCAAAGGTGCAGATATTTTCATGTTCCATAACATGGTTCTGGTAGTCTCAGCAAATCTGATCTTCGCATCATCAGAACAGACATTCTTCAGATTTGAAGCCACTGTATTGAATCTGGAGATGAAGTTATTCCAGATAGCATCATATTCAACTGAGTTCATGGTTGACAAGCATCTTTTCTTCACAGAGTCTAAATTCATCTTTATCTCTTTCATAAAATTTGCAAATAGAATATCAACATTTAGCCTTGGTTTGGGTTTGAGAAGGGCTTCCAGAGTGAATGGCTTGGGTTGAACAGGTGGAGCAGGTATGGTAAATTTTGGAATGATGAAGAGAGGACGAGGGTAGGAGGGAAAATATGGATGGTCAGATGATGAAGTAAAGATTTTGGATCTGGATAAGGTATGAATCAGAAATGGTTTTACACGTGATGTAGAGGGAATGGCATCAAATGTAGTGGAAGTGTAGGGAATAAAAATAGATTTATCAAACAACAGAAGTTCTGATGAAATGATATCTGGTAGTTGTTCAAATTGAGTTTGAAGTTCAGATGAAAGAGTGGTTGAAGGACTGGGTTTGAATGGAGTGACTGTGTCAGATGGTTCTATTCTGGTATAAAAATGTTTAAGCTTGAAACCAGATGGAAGGGGATCAGAGGGAAGTGGTTTAAAAGAAGCAACTGAAACAAACTCAGATGTCCCGGGTTTAGGTGTTGGAGTGGGTTTAGGAATGATAGCATCAAATGAAATAGGTGGATCTGATTGCTTGGGTTCATATCGTCTGAGAGATGGGGGTGAGTTAACATATGGATGATCATCAGATTCAGATGAATCAGATGAGGTGGTTGAGTGACAGGAAATGGAAGATATGTCAAACATGATTTTCAGAGGTTGGACGTCCAGAACCTCAGAATCAGATACATTTGATTCAACAGGTTTGGTTTGTTCTGGTTGAGGATTAGAAGGAGTGGATTTTGGTGGTTCAGATGCAACTGGTTCAGATTGTATTGGTTCAGGTACAAAGGTTTGTTGAATTTCAGGTTGCTGTGTTGGAGTTGGTTCTGTTGTTTTTCTTATTTGTGGTTCTGATTGAGGAATGTCAGATGATTTTAATGGCGTTGTGGAAACAGGATCAGATGGAATTTGTGAAGTAGGAATTGTAGGTGGTTCAGATGTTTGAGAAGGAACATGAATTGTTTGAGTTTGAGTGGGAGGAGGTTCAGGTATAGAACTAACTGTTGATACATCTACTACAATTTTAGAAATAGAAGGTGAAGATTTTTTAGTACCTCTTATCTTGATGCGTTTTGCAGGAGTAGGAGGGACTTCTCCAGAAGCTTTTCTCTTAATCTGCTTCTGTGGTTTTTCAGCAACTTTTTGTTTCTTCTGAGCAGCAGCTTCTTCTGCCTCTAATTGTCTTCTTTTCTTCATGTTTTCCTCATAAACATCTGGAATAGGTTCTCTAGCACGTATCAAAATATCAGCAGGAACAGGTGTTCCATCTGCGTTGCACAACTCAATGTACCTCAGAATGATATCTCTAGGTTCTTCAACACCAAAGATTGGAAAGTCTTGAACTGGAATCCTTCTCTGACTTACTTCATCAATATTCAACTTTTTAGGAGCAGTTGTGAGATCATCCACAACTTTTAGTCTTTGGAGACTTTTTCCATTCAGAGGTTTTCCAACTATTGACTCAAGCTCTTCTTTAACTCCAGCTTCATGTAGAGCAGCTACCAGACCATTCTCTATCAGAATGTCTGAGATTAATCTTACAAAAGGAATCCACGTCCTGATCTTATGACCCTTAGTCTTAATAGATTCTCTGGATGCATTAATATGATTCCACAGATGCATGAAGAGAATGTGTGGCAGATCCACTTTAGTACTCTGACTTAAGCATTACATGAAGTAGATCTGTTCATTATTCACATAATCTGGAGAGTTTGTGGATTTTCTGTGGTTGATGCAGCCCAGAAAAATCTTTGCCCAGATTTTGTAATCAGGTTTCAGATCCTTGAATTTATTTGAAGCTTGTCCAGAAGAAATCACTTCAGCATACACTTCTTCCATATCAACATGCCCAGCTGGCAGATGACAAACCCCATCAGTTTCCTCATACCCAATGAGTTTTCTGATAAGATCTTCAGTGATTATGATTTCTTTTCCCAGAACAGAAGAGAGGATGAACTTTGGGTAAACAGATGCATGAATCCAAAATTCCTTCACTAAGTGTGGATAAACTGGTCCAAATAATCTATCAAAATACTTTACCCAGCCTTGAGCATCAATAATAGAATGCAAATCAAATCCATTGTCAGCCAAAGAATCAAATTCCACCATAGATTCACATAGAACTTCAAGCTTATCAACAGGAGTTAACAAAGTTCTCTTAGGTTCCTTAAACGGAGTAGCACCCATGTTTGATGACGCAACTGCAGCCATTGATGATTGAAACTGAGTTGAGGTTGAAGATGATGTTGCCATTGTTGAAGATGAAGAAGGTTTAGATGAAGGTTTAGGGTTTTGATGAAGGCCAAAGAGCAAATAGAAATACATATACGTGTTTGTGAAGTGAAAAGTTTGAAATGGTGTGATTTGTGGTATTTATAGAGAGAAATTAGGGCACACAAACAGACATATTCAACGTGTTCTCAATTAGCATTAAATGGCATTTAATGAAAAGAATAATAATCATTTCAAAGCATTAATTGATTCTGACAATTTGGGGGGAAATCAAGAATTTTAACTATTCAAAAGTTACCTCAAATGTCTCTTCAGTATTGTGCGCGCCATCTTTTCAGATTCAGAGTGACACGTGTTTGCTGGCATGTGCTTCTGAATTCTCTTGAGAAATGAAACGTTAGCCAATGTTCAGATCCTCTGAGACTTGTTAGTTCAGATACACACAAATAATAATAAATCAAGAAATCAAATAACTGACAGATGAAATACTTCAGAGTTTTAAACATTTTGTATCTAAGAAGTTTGCTTCTGATAAATATTATTCTGGACAAAATTCCATACCAATATTTTTCAGAATAAACTTGAACCTATCTTCAACAAGGGGTTTTGTGAAAATATCAGCCCATTGATGATCTGTATCAACAAAGTCTAATTTTATAATACCCTTCTGAACATAGTCTCTGATGAAGTGATGTTTAATTTCTATATGTTTTGCCTTAGAGTGTAAAATAGGATTTTTAGACAAACATATAGCAGAAGTATTATCACAGAATATAGAAATATTACTCTCAAAGATCTGATAGTCTTCTAGCTGACTTTTCATCCAGAGCATCTGCGTGCTACATCCAGCAGCAGCAATATATTCTGCTTCTGTAGTTGATAGCGCAATTGTAGGTTATTTCTTGCTGTACCAGGAGATTAAATTTCTTCCTAGAAATTGACAACTTCCAGATGTACTTTTTCTTTCCACTCTGTCTCCAACGTAATCAGCATCACAGAATCCAACTAATTTGAAATCATTAGATCTTCTGTAACACAAACCCACATTAGAAGTACCTTTCAGATACCTTAGAATCCTCTTAACAACTGTTAAGTGTGATTCTCTAGGATCTGATTGGAATCTTACACACAAGCATACACTGAATAAAATGTCAGGTCTAGAAGCAGTTAAGTAGAGAAGAGATCCTATCATACCTCTGAGTTTCTGATCTACTTTCTTACTTACCTCTTCCTTACCAAGAGTACTTGTTGGATGCATAGGAGTCTTTTCCATCTTGCTATCAGTCATGTTGAACTTCTTCAGAAGCTCTTTAACATATTTGGTCTGATGAATGTAAGTGCAATCTGGAGTCTGGTTGACTTGAATTCCCAGAAAGAATCTCAATTCTCCCATCATGCTCATCTCAAATTCAGCCTGCATACATTGAGCAAAATCCTTTCCCAACATAACATTGGTAGATCCAAATATAATATCATCCACATATATTTGACAAATTAACAGATCTTTCTTAAATGTTTTACAAAAGAGTGTTGTGTCCACTTTGCCTCTGATAAAAATTTTCTCCAGAAGAAAATTGCTTAATCTCTCATACCAAGCTTTGGGAGCTTGTTTTAAACCATAAAGAGATTTCTTGAGTTTAAAAACATGTTCTGGAAAATTTTCACTTTCAAAACCAGGAGGTTGGTGAACATAGACTTCTTCTTCTATAATTCCATTTAGAAAGGCACTCTTAACATCCATCTGATATAAAGTGATGTTATTTTGTGCAGCAAAAGAAATAAGTAAACAAATAGACTCTAACCTGGCTACAGGAGCATATGTCTCTGTATAATCAATTCCTTCTTGCTGGCTATAACCTTGAGCAACAAGCCTTGCTTTGTTTCTTTCAACTTCTCCTTTTTCATTCAACTTATTTCTGAAGACCCATTTAGTTCCAATTATGTTGAATCCTTCTGGTCTTGGAACCAAATCCCAAACGTCATTTCTTGTGAATTGATTGAGCTCTTCTTACATGGCAATTATCCAGTCATTGTCTTGCAGAGCTTCATCCACAGAAGTTGATTCAATAAATGACACCAACCCAAATAATGACGCTTCAGATGATCTGAGGTAGGATCTTATTCTTATAGGGTCATCCTTCTTTCCAATGATCGCATCCTTTGGGTGAGAGGCCTTGATTCTGGAAGATGATCCTCTAACATTTGATTCTTCAGAAATGTTCAAGTTGTTCATTTGAGAAGCTAAAGGAATTGCATCTAGCGTTGCTTCTGGTTCCTTCACTTGAGCTTTTTCTGCCTCTGAGCCTTCAGAGTCTGTGAGAATTACTTCTCTATCTGCAGAACTTTCAAACTACTTTGGCTTTTCAATGCCACGCTTATCATTAAATCTAACATGTATAGATTCATCCACAATCTGTGTTTCAGTATTGTATACTCTGTAGCCTTTAGAGCGTTCAGAATAGCCAAGCATGAAACACTTCTGTGCTTTAGAGTCAAACTTGTTAAGATTCTCTTTAGTGTTCAACATATAACATATACATCCAAAAGGATGAAAATAAGAAATGTTGGGCTTTCTGTTCCTTCATAATTCATAGGGAGTCTTTTCCAGAAGAGGTCTTACAGACACTCTGTTCTGAATATAACACGCTGTGTTTATTGCTTCTGCCCAAAAGTGCTTTTCTAGATTAGTCTCGTTGATCATGGTTCTGGCCATTTCTTGCAGAGTTCTATTTTTCCTCTCTACAACTCCATTCTGTTGTAGAGATCTAGGGCAGGAGAAATCATGAGCAATGCCATTTTCATTATAAAAAAAATTCAAAATATTTGTTTTCAAATTTGCCACCATGATCACTTCTGACTTTAACAATTTTAAAATCTTTTTCATTCTGGACTTGTTTGCAGAAGTCAAAGAACACAGAATGTGACTCATCCTTATGTTTTAGGATTTTCACCCATGTCCATCTGCTATAGTCATCAACAATGACTAATCGATACTTCTTGCCTCTGATGGATGCAGTTTTCACTGGTCCAAATAGATCAATGTGAAGTAATTCTAATGGTCTTGAAGTTGAAACAACATTCTTAGTTTTAAAAGAAGATTTTGAAAATTTTCCTTTTTGACATGCTTCACAAAGAGCATCTGAGTTGAACTTCAACTTAGGAAGTCCTCTGACCAGATTGAGTTTATTAATCTGAGATATACGTCTCATATTAATATGCCCCAATCTTCTGTGCCAGACCCATTGCTCATCATTAACAGACATAAGGTATTTAACATTTTGAACCTTAAGTTCTGAAAGATTAATTTTGTAAATGTTGTTCTTCCTCTTTCCATTAAATAGGATTGAGCCATCCTTCTGACTAACAGCTTTGCAACATTGTTGATTAAATATTATGTCATAACCATTGTCACTTAATTGACTTAGAGGGAAGGTTACCATTGCCAATAGTACCAGAGCCAATAATCTTGCCCTTCTGATTCCCTCCAAACTTCACTTCTCCTCCAGATTTAAGCTCCAGGTTTTGGAACATAAACCTTTCTCCCGTCATGTGACGTGAGCAGCCAGAGTCCAGGTACCATGACTGGCGTCTTGACTTTTCTGCTAAATACATCTGCAACAGGGATTATCTTATCCTTAGGTACCCAAATCTTTTTGGGTCCTTTTGGGTTAGTTGCCTTGAAAGTTTGTCTGAACTTCTGTCTTTTTACAACAGTTTTGTTCTGACTGACTTTTGGCTTAAACACAGGAACATTTTGATCAGAACGTGTGTGTTTAATATCATTCAGATGACCAAACTTAAAATGAGAGTATAAGGGAGTCTTCTTAATGATAAGTTTATCAACAGGCATTGGATTTAAATCCTTTCCATAGGAAGATTCATATCCAATTCCTTTCCTGTTGTTTCTGCTAACTCCATAGATCATTGAAGCCATCTTGCTTCTATCTATGGTTTTAGCCAGAAACTTTTGAAAGATGAAGTCATATTCTTCTAAAATATTTTTGCATTTAGACTTAGTTTCAGATTCAGAGTCTTGTTGAGCTTTTTCAAAATTGGTTTTCATTTTCAAATTGTTTTCTTTGAGCTCAGCAACTTCTGACTTTAACAGATTATTCTCAGATTCAAGATTGCATTTAAGCTTCTTGCATTTGAGCTTAATCTGGTTATAGTTTTTCAGGACTTCTGATAAAACTTTAATAAGATCTTCCCTAGTGAGATCAGAAAGTACCTCTTCTGAGTCAGATTCAGATCCAGATGATCCCTCATCCTGATCTTCCACGCCTGCCATCAGAGCCATGTTGGCGCATTCTTCTTCAGATTCTGATGAAGATTCAGAATCATCTGAATCATCCCAGGTTGCCATTAGAACCTTCTTCTTTTTGTCAAACTTCCTTTTTGGCTTTTCTTTTAGAAGCTTTGGACATTCATTCTTGTAATGGCCAGGTTCTTTGCGTTCAAACCAAACAACCTCCTTCTTTCCAGATCTTTTTGGTCCATAGGACTCCTTGCGATGATCTGGCTTCTTGAAGTTCTTGAACTTCCTCTGTTTGTGCTTCCAGAGTCTGTTGATTCTTCTGGACAGCAAGGACAGTTCATCTTCTTATTCAGAAGAAGACTCTTCAGAACTCTCTTCTAAAACCTGCAACGCTTTAACATATTTGTTAGATTTTAAGGCAATTGACTTACCTTTCTTTTGAGGCTCATCTTCCTCAAGTTCAATTTCATGGCTCCTCATTGAGCTGATTAGTTCCTCCAATGTGATCTTGTTCAGATCCTTAGCTAGCTTCAGAGTAGTGACCATTGGTCTCCATCTGATGGGTAAGCTTCTGATGATCTTCTTCACATGATCAACAGTTGAGTAGCCTTTGTCCAGCACTTTTAGACCAGCTGTGAGGATCTGGAATCTAGAGAACATAGTTTCTATAGATTCAGATTCTTCCATTTTGAACACTTCATACTTCTGTATTAGCGCCAGAGCCTTGGTCTCTTTAACTTGTGAGTTTCCTTCGTGTGTCATCTTCAAAGACTCAAACAAGTCAAATGCAGTTTCTCTGTTGGTGATTTTCTCATACTCAGTATGAGATATTGCATTTAACAAGATTGTTCTAGCTTTGTGATGATTTCTGAACTCCTTCTTTTGGGCTTCAGTCATAGATTTTCTATCAATTTTATTGCCATCCCCATCAGTGGGATGAACATACCCATCAATGACTAAGTCCCATAAATCAGCATCATAACCAAGGAAGAAACTCTCTATTCTGTCCTCCCAATAGTCAAATTTCTCCCCATCAAACATAGGGGGTTGTGTGCTGATTCTATCCCTTTCTTCAAATCTGTTGTTGTTGTTAGATGTTGAAGTTTCAGCCATAATAACAACCAAGAAAATATATCAAAATTTTCTCACGGGATCTTTTCTGTCATGGTGAAGTGGTAGCACACACAGAAGCGGACCTCTGATGCCAACTGAAGGTGAGAAAATAGTTAGAAGGGGGGGGGGGGACACAAAGATTTTTATCCTGGTTCATTGAACTCAACTACTCCAGTCCACCCTATCAAGAGTGATTTGCCTTTCTCCACAAGGACTTAATCCACTATTAATCAAACTGATTACAATAGCAAACCCTAAGAGAAACTGTTCTTAGTCTTCTCAAGAACTACTGACCACAACTGGGTCTTCTCAAGGAACTTTTACAATCAAATGTAAAACTAAACAAGTGTTTGAATGCTTCTAAGAAAGCTATATCACAACTATGATTTACACTTAAGTTTAAGAACGAATGAAATAAATTCAGCAAAGAGAATAAATTGTATAATAGCTTTTCAATGAATTTCTTTCAATAAATCGTCAACTTGAGAAAGATGTTGAAGTCTTGCTTTTATAGGCACACAAGTCCAAGACGTTTGCACTTTGAAGACTGTGTACTGAAAAGAGCTGTAGCCTTTTTGTCTTCATATCACTTGACCTTTCCTAGAAGTAGAACGTTCAGAGAAATCCTTTTTGCCTGTGTTCTAGTGTCTAGCATAAAAGAGGAAAGAGTCGTTTGGCATTTATCAACGGATATAACTTTGAATTATTCTTCAACAAGTTTCTAATTCCCAACAATTCACATCAGAGCCTTGAGTGATCAGAGTCTTGATGTCTTCAGAATTTGTTGTATCAGAGTATTGCAGTAAGTGTGCTTTAGCGTGAGATTACTCAAAGCAGAGTTTGGGATTAGATCCTCAATACTTGCAGCGTACAGTACTATCAGAGTCTTCTCAAAAACTATGCTTGAAACTCTTCATACAAAAGTCTTCAGACTATGCTCCAGATGCTTCTGTAGCTTCTGCTTCAGATCCTTCTGTAGGCAGCACTCAGAGTCTTCTGTAGGCAGCATTCAGATTCTTCTAATAGATGCTTCTGACGCTTCAGAGCCTTGCATAGTTCCATGTTCAGATCCATTTTTTCTTTTAGAAGAATATTGAATTAAATATCTGCAGCAAAAATACTTGAACACATTTAGAGTATATAATTTCTTAATACAAAATTTTGTAAGTGTTATCATCAAAACATAAAGATATAACTAAGAACAATCTGTGTTCTAACACTTAACCCCACTTTGGCCTTATATAGGACGTAGTGCGAGGACTATGAGGGAGTATTCCCCAAATAGTTGCTATGTGATACTCCACTTGAAAGAGGTTCTCTTGAGAATATTATTAACCACCGAGTCAGTCAGGAAATTGATAATATCCGAAAGATGGACTGATGACTTTGGGCATCACTTTAGAACCTTATTCTGTAGGTACAACTAACCTATATTACATACCTTATGGGGATGGGTAGACCTTGGCTCCGCTCATATACCTCTAACCTAGGACTTTGTTTGCTTGTGTGTATTTGTGAATTGCACCCATAAAGCATCACATTACATTACATTCCATGGAATTCAAACTTTATTTATGAACATTGCAGGATACCATGGATTACAATAGGAGAAGTACTTTGAAATATTCTTTTAAGAGTCTCAAGTTGAACGACCTAAGGAAGCTAGGAGTTTTGGTCGAAGATCAAGAGGGGTTCCGAAACAAGTATGGAAGGCTGTTATCTTTGTTGAATCTTCAATTTGATGAGGGACTTCTTTCTACTTTGCTACAGTTATATGATCCGAATTATCACTGCTTTACCTTCCCAGACTATCAGCTCTTGCCTACTTTAGAAGAGTACTCTTATTTGGTTGGCTTACCTATTCTGGATGACTCTCCTTTCCCTTTCTTGGAAGGGAACCCTAAAGAACAAGACATTTCTAGAGCCCTCTATCTAAAGACATTCGACATCAAAGGCAATATGATTACCAAAGGTAGGACTCTCGGTCTGCATACGGACTTCTTAATCAAGAAAGCCCAATACTACGTCAATCATTTGAGCATGCCTACATTTGAGGAAATCCTCGCCTTACTTATTTATGGAGTGCTACTTTTCCCAGGTGTCACACCCTAATTTTTGACCTTAAGATCCCACCTCCTTGCGTTTTCGTTATCTTCTACGTGTTTCCTTTTTACTTTTGTACGCGTGTTTATTATGACTAACAAGTGTGTGCAAGTGTATTAAATTCCAGTGAAGATGACACTCGTATTTCAATACTTCCAGACATGGCCGACTGGTTCTTATTCAGGTTGTGCTTTTGGTGATTTCATCGTTTAAGTAATAAGTACCAAGTTCAAGGGAATCTTCATGTGGTCCTTACCAAATCTAGATTCCAAAATATGAGAGCCAGGTTTTATCAAGTTCATAAGCTGGACTAAGCTCGAATTAATTTATTTGGTTTTCTAAAGTGATGTGTCAAGGGTTTGATCTCATTCATCATATTCAAGACTCACGAATAAATCCGTACAGATAAGGTTGTCACATATCTTGAAGTAAAGATGCAGGCTACGCGAAATAGAATATCACAAAACCAAATTCATGGTGGACTTTTTTGACTATTGCAATGATAAACTTTATGGATATAACCACTTGATTTCACCCTTGGCATGAAAGAGGGACTCTTTGATTACTAATTGGGCAAGTTGATTCTTAATTGAGTACTTTTGCACGGTTGTTACAGGCTTTTCAAATCTCATATTCATTTAAATACATGAAGATATTACATGATATCAACAGCCGGTTTACACTATTTTAAGACACCAAAGCTATTTACATAAGTTTGTACATGGTTCTGGGAAAACAATATTGACATAACCATTGCATTCATGGTCCTGTTATGCTACTAAAACACTAAGAGGACGGGAAATGGGACTATTCTCATCAGTAACACACCTAATGTTCGGTTAATCGTCGTAAGCATGCACTTTACATCAAGGAAGCCCTGCTGTTACACCAGACTACGTATAGATCCCCACAGCAGGACATATTCAACTTCCTGGATGAAAATGTGGTAGCACCTCGAGCTAGAGTTTTCTGATACAACCAACTCAAATTTGTTTCTCACTCCATTAACTTGTTCGCAGCTATCGCGATTCGTAGCATCCACCTTTTTGTAAGGGTCCACTCAGTGAAGGTAGTGAGTTTACTTTGTCCTTGACAACCTATAAGTATGACAAAAAAACAATTGTTAGCATTTGAGATGGAACCAAAGCTCCAATCAAAGGATTGGTCATGAATTCATGTTTTTTTCTGCTTTACCGGAAGGACCGATAAAGATGTCATCTAGTCGAGGCAATCAGTAGTAAGCCATTATTCTTGCATAAAGTTGGTAAACCAGACATTAACTTGGCAAGGAATTACATTACGGTTTTGGCAAGAAGAAATTAAGACATGATAAAGCAAAGAGGCAGAGAATTCATACCTTGAACGCATTTCAGCCAGGACCAAGTGTTGCACACCAAAACCATTGATTGCGCCGCATTTTCGGAGCTCAAGACATATGCGCGACTGTGAAATGGTGGGCGTATTACTCACACTGGTTGCTTGCACATACAATACAGGCGGGAGTCCTTTTGAAGCACCCCTAAAGTATCTCATTGTGCGACTTCCTTCTGAAGACAACACCGACAACAGACCAGAGGATTTGGTTGAAGACAATCTTAGCCGACACCTTGAGCTCTGACACCTTTCATAGCCATCTGTTCGCCATCAATGAGCCTGCTACCAAAACAAATAGCCAAAATTCAGTATGGTTAACATAATTTCAAGAGGAATTATGAGGTTATCTACAACAAAGAGAATGCCCCTGTACCCTGTCAGAACCAGCCGCAACCGTCTTTCCGAATCCAAAGGCGTTCTATTGACAACAGCTTCCGAATGCGTCTACTCAACGGTTCCTTCCTCAACAATTTATAAGTGGGAGCCGTGAACTTCAATGCCAAGAATCCACCCTATTCCTGCAGTAGGAATAACTACGATATGTTAATAAAGCGGCATCAATATAACATCACCCGGTTGAGAAATGGATGTAATCTTGATTACCTGATGAAAGGAGCACCAATAATTTCACGGTGATTAGCTTATCTAGCTGCGGCAACTTATTTAATATCGTTTATTTACAACTGTTGCGAGTTGGATTACGCAGAAGCTACATTGAAATCAAGGTTAAACCAAAACTTAGAATAAGTCATGCTCCGCAGCCACGACCTCATGTTGACTCCCACCAGGCTCTCTTCCTAGCAAACTCGTCCAAGCGTCAAGACCTGCAAAAAGAACCAGAGCGAACAAGGTCAATATCTTCGAACATCTCCAACGACTGAACATGAGTAACAAGCAACACAATCAAGGCATGGTTTACGACAATATTCATTAAGGAGAGATACCCAATTTATGACCTGGTGAGAAAAATGGAAAGAACCATCAGAGTTTAAACCACTGTGGTATTGTTCCCTGCAACCGAAATAGAACTGTCGTCGTCATACAATCATGACATTAAGGTCCATAAAGCAAGCTACAAACGAAAGAGAAGCAGGGTATTACCCTCATTGTTGATTTTGAATCCAAACGTCCTCACCATCATCATGAGCACATGAAAAGAAACAGAGAAACGGTTATAAAATTGCTACATACACATGATATATAAATAAGCCAATACACAGATCCTGGAAGATTCGTGGCATGATTTTCCATGGCAGGGTCCATGACAACATACAAGAAAATAGGGTACATCAAAACAATACGACCATTCTCGAGGCCACAACATCAATCCAAGTCAAAAGTTCATAGTAGAAACATCACAAGAGTACTACACCAAAGGCAACATAAGCAAATAGCATAATGTGTTCTTCACCAAAATCAGCACATACGAGCAAAACACTTCACAAGAATGCAAGACCAAATGAGGGAATGAACAAGGCTAACAGTGCAAAATTACATAGGTTTCCAAAGTTGTTATCAGCATTATGGAATGCGTCAAACGTGTTTAAGCATATCAGATCTAGAAAGGGAAATTACGGTATGTTTCAAGTAGAGTCATGACAGAACCAGTCCACAGAATTTCTTTCCAAAACAAAATTTGACTACATTAACTTGGGCATTCAAGTTAAAATCAAATTTCATAATCACTCGGTTCATTGTACTTAATTGGGCGGATTGAGTTACTTGGAACAATCGTGGGTGTCATTCCTTTCCAAAACAGGAGGAGCAAAGTGTTGCACCCCAAATTTTGACCCCTTAGATCCTCATCATCATTTTAGGATCATATTCATGTGATTAACTAACCTTAACCCATTTCAAGTTTATCTTTGTCAAGATGCAGATGAATCAGGGTTCCGTACCGTCAAAATCGAGGCTTCGATGGTTTGATCAATCAATGTTTTAGATTGATTAGGATACTACATTGGGTCAAGTATGAATCCAATTTGAGGTGGTCACCCAAGAATTGAGAACAGTGCAGTTCAAGATACCCGATTAGGGTTTTCGATTAGGAAAAGTCAAATGTAGTTTGACTTTTGATTTAAAAGGTGTTTCAATGGTGGTATCATTGTCCATTAAGTTCCTATGGCTTAGTAAATTTTATCCAAAGAGTTTCAAGTCCTCAGAATACCCGGAGCATCAACAGTCGACTCGGTAGTCACCGATTGATCGAACGGTTGACCGAAAAGTCAACTCATCAACCATAGGGAATTTGAATTCAAGATGTGAATCAAAAATGTTCCTTATGTCATATTACACCTTCCTATAAAATTTCATGACCATTGGATCAGGGGTTAAGAAGTATTTGCAAAAATCGGGAATTAGGGTTTTGAAAGGGGCAAGACCATAACTCCTCAACCACACATCCAAATGAAGTGGTTCAAAGCTCATTGGAAAGCTCTTGACAAGTCCTACAAAAGACCCAAAGTGGTCCATGATCAAAAAATGCATAGATTTGGAGTTATGACAAAATTCATTTCAAGAAGGGAAATAACTTAGAAAATTTCTAAGTTATTTGGCCTTTTAAGTAGGTTTTTTCAGCAACTTGGAGGGGTTTTTCAACCTAGTTACACCTAGAATTTGGAAATCTCAAAAACATGAAAGTTATAGAGCTACTTGAGGGCTTTCTAAATTGTGGTAGAACTCCTCAATAGCATGTGTGAGCAGAAAGTTATGGATCATGAAAGTTAGGGCTGCCACACTTGAGATCACCAATCCAACACTTTTCAAAATTCAGAATTCATCAACTTTGGCTACCCTCAGCCATTGGATCTTGTTCTTTTCTGATATTATGAAGCTTGGATGATGCAAAAACCAGAAGAAATGAGGAATTGAAAGGCTGGTGCAACTTGGAGCAAGTGGCCATTATAATATTCATTTAAAAGCCATGAAAGAGAAACTTTTCAAAGAAACAGGGCAGCTGCAGTCCCCTACCTTCATAGCCTCACTTCAGCCATCCCATCCTTCCCATCTCACTTGATTTTGGCTCAACATTTGTCCATGGAGCTGATATGTAGAGCTGCCACAAAGATCATGGCAAGATTCATTCAAGATTTCATAATCTCCCTCCAAAAATGGCAAAATCCAAATCTGCCCCACCTTCATTTTCACTATAAATAGAGGCATTCTCTATGATGTTAGACACACCATAGCACTCTTAAAAACCAAGAGAAATTACAGCTCTCAACTCTCATTCATTTTATCAAAAGCTTCATTCTTCAAAAACTTCAAGTTTTACACCAAAATCTGTCTTGAGCAAAACTCTGCTCAAACTCAGTTCCACCACTTCCAAGCCACTCAAAACCATTTGCACAATCTATAAACATTGTGTATAAGGTGTTCATACACTCAAACCACCCAAAAAGCATCATTCTTCTAAAAGTCAAACTTCATACCTTCATATGTTGACTTTCATGCACTTTGGAAGCCAAGTCTCTACTTAAGGAATTTCCTACTACCTCAACACTCCCAACACCTCATATATATCATATTTCAACTGTCCAAACTCCCAAAAACTAGCTGGGAGGTTCACAACTCTAACTGTCTTGAAAGATAGTTTGTTGCTTCAAGAGGAAGAAAGCTCCAAATCTTTGCCAAAGAAGAAGATCTCTGGGTTTCTTAGCTTTTTTAGCTTGCTCAAGACTTGTCTATAAGAGGTATGTAAGGCTCAACCTCTTTATTATTCATACATTGTCATGCTTTACCATTTTGAGATTCTTGTTGTGAAAGTACAGTCATGCTGTCCCATATTGCTTCTTTGTCAAGAAGTTATGTTTTGTGGTTATGATATTTGCTTTTGTTAAAGTATTTCATTCATGAATGATGTGTTATTGATATGTTACCAATATTGAGCTTTGTTGTTGTGTACAACTTGTTTTGAGGATTTTATCCAAGATTAGTCTTAGGGATCCAAACATTGAAATGTTGGTGTGCTTCCTCTAGATCTGTCAATCTTTGTTTATTGGTCACGTTTGAATAACTTGTAAGTTGTTTCATGAGATCCCCCTGCCCCTAGGTCATGTTTGAGTCTAGTTTGGCTTGTGGTGATATTTGCCTTACTTTTCTATACTATGGTTATGAGTCTTGATGTTAGACTGCTTGTGTTTGCCATGTTTCATCTCAAAGTGTTTAAAATGTGGTTTGTTATGTTTTGGTTATGCTTATATCATTTGAAACTTGTTGAAAATATTGAAAACATGAGATTTGGTTGTTGAGGCCAGTTATGAGGTTTTATGTGTTTTGTTGTCAAAAGTTTTGAACCAACATGTCATTTCTTGTGGTGAGCAGTTTATGTATGATCTTTGTATGTGAGAACATCATTTAACATGTTTTGAGGTTGTATGTGGTATGTGTATGTCCAAACTGGCCTTACTTGTTCAAAACTGTTTTGTCATTCTCCACTTGCATTTTTCAAAACCTCATTGATACCAACAGCATATCATTTTCTATTCCAACCTGTTTTTACTTGATCTATGTGCATAGAATCTTCATTCTATATATTTTGAGCTTGTATGTGGTGCCAAATCATCCCAACTGCCATAAACTTACCTGCTGCCTGAATGAGTTGCTTTTTTTTTTTTTTGCATTTCATGAGTTTCAATATGCCATATTTTGTTTGGTGTGGATTTGATTTGATTTTGAAGCATGATCTCATCTTTTAGCATGTATGTAGTATGTGTATGTCATTTGTTTCATCATAGAACATCATTACTTGCCAAATGCCCTGCTGTACCACTATTCTGTTTCAATACAGTTTTTTCATAGCCATCAATATGCCAAGTTCATTTCTGTTTGCATAAGCCTGAGTTTTTAAGCATGATCCCTTTCATTTTCATAAGTATGATGTGTGTGTGATGATTGCATGACCTATGTCTACTTATTTCCTCATCTCACTTTCAAATTGCACTTTCTTAGCCAAAATATGCCACCAATATACCAACTTCTGATCTGTTTGCAATATGTTTGAATTTTGGGTATGACCTCATTCATTGTCATGTTTGAGATGTGTATTTGCTAATTTCATGATAAGAAACCATTCATTGTTGACTGAACTAGCTTGCCCCCTCACCCTGCTGTCAAAACTTCTTTTTTTGAAAACCACAGCTACACACACCATACAATTGGTCTGTTTGAAGCATTTTTATTGAGTCATGAACCTGAAATCACTTGTCAACATAATTACAGTTTATATGTGGTGTGTATGTTAACTAAGTTTGCTCATTCTTGAATTTGACATTCCATCTACAGCCTGCTACCATGTATGATACCATTGCAACTTGATAACCAGTTTGTATTGTGTGCATTGTTTGGTCATTCTTGAGGTATAAAATCATTCATGGACATGATTGTAACTTGTGGATGATGTTTTGTTCGGCCTAAACTTTTCCAATCATGTCTTGGTCTCATTTATGCATTTTTATGTGTGTATGAGCAACTGATGTGTGACATTCATTTCTGTTGGGTTTGAGACAAGTCTTGAGGTGTGGAAACACTCAAGATGATGTTTATGGTTTGTGTGATGGGCCTGTTTAAACTGTTTGTACTTATTACATGACTTTGGATTTCAAATTGCATTTCTTTTCATTTCACTTGGCAACACATGATAGTTGTGTTTTGTGTTTGATTTTGGCATTGTGTTTGTTATATGCTTGTTTCTCATTGCACTTTAAGTATGTTGGTGGAGGCCTCATGATTTTCTTGTTCTGTTTGATCAAGCTTTGATATGCATCCATGTTAGGCCTGCTGCTTTAGTTTCCAATTTGATGTCATCTATGCATCTTGCTTCTTTCTTCTGCCAGAGCATTGGTGTTTGGTTTGTAAACTTTAAAAACATCAATTGACATGTTTAAAAACTGTTAGGCCATGTATATGTATGAACTGAACATTTTCATCTGCATCCTTGGCTGTTTGCTTGCTTTTTCATGCTTCATTTGCAATTCACGAACCACTTTCCATTCTATTGATCTATGCTTGAGCCCTAAGTGATTAATACATATATTATCATATTCATGACTTGTGTGCAATGCCTTTTTGATGTGTATGAACTCTGAACTGGTGTGGTTTTTCAAAATGCAACTCATTTGATCAATATGCATCTTCAATCCTGTTTTTTGTTAGAGACATTATTTCAAAATTCTGTTAATACCATCATAATCCTTGTTAAAAAACAGTCATGTTTGACTAAAATTTCACAAAAAAAGATTGAGTTTTGACCAAGTTTGGATTCTTCATGTTTTTGGTTTGGTTGGTTTGTTTGTTGCCCGAAATATCCATCATATCTAGTATTATCTATTTATGGGGGTGGCTTAATACTTGGATGTATAGCCACCCCAGTGGTAGACAACTTGCGCGCCTTATACCATTTCACTTGCCTGACCTGAGTTCAATCCTTGGTGATCAACTCTTTTGGCATTTTTATTTTCTATTGTCATTGATTTATTTTGTGTCATTCCTTCCATTTCCTTACCAGCGCGCGCCTAGCGCCTAGTGCCTTCCATTTTCAATCCCTACCCATGCCACCTTTTTTTTATGTGCTTGTTTCACTTGTTTATTTTATTTTCATAAAATCTTTGAAACTTCAATAATTCATAATTTGTTCATTCTTCATTGTTTTTAACCCGTTTTTTTGCAAATGATTCATTGTAATGTCTATTTTCACTTAATCGATTCAAATCTCATTTTGTTTGTATTTACAAAGCCTTTTTTTCCCGCTTGTTAGTTGGTTCATTCTTAGGTCGTTACCTTGCGTCCTGACGATTTTCTTTCATACCATGCTTATTTTATCTTGTGAGATTTATTGATATTGGATTTTTTTATGTTTGTTAACATTTTGAGACTTTATTTCTTGTTGGTGGTTACCATAAAAATTGTTGTTCTCTTCCTGAGTCTTAAGATTTAACTGTTATAATTAGTCCTTGCGTATTTGATTGTCATCAATGCCTAATTGTTGTTACATTTGAGCTTATAACATGATAATTTTAAGTTGTGACTTATTTGTATGATGGTTGTTTCCATATTTGTTAATATGTATCCTTTAAGTTGTTTATCTTTGTGAAGATATGTCATTTTTGGTTGTAACCATTTGTGCCAGTTAAATCCTTGCCTATTGTGATATGCATGCTTGCTTGGTTGTAACCATATTCCTTATTCTTCCTGCTTAATTATTTATTGCTTTGTTAAGTATTTCTTCCCCAAGTGATGGAACTTTTTAGTTCTCATCCAAGTTGCCTCTCTCTCTCTCTCTCTCCTTCCAAAGGAAAAGTCTCTTCATTGACCCTTGTATCATTGGATAGCTCATTACCCGCTCCCTTGACTTTGTGAAGTCATCTTAAACCTTAGTATAAGCCTTAGACTTTGCCTTAAGTCTAAAAAAAACCCACCTTTATTAGGAGTGTTCTTCAACTAGAACCTTAGGATAGAGTTTGTAAACTCTATGTAAGAATCATAGTAATGATTACTTACTCCCCTCTTGAGTGTTTCAACATAGATCTAGAGAGTTTTGTTAAACTCTACACAAGCATTGTAATGTTTGTTCCCCTTTGAACTTTGATCATAATCAAGTGTTCTTCAACCCTAGTGAGGTGAACTACGATTGCTCTGATTCTATCCTAGTTAGGATACGTAGGCAGAGAACGCGATGTCTTTGCGAGCAAACTTAGAAACTATCTTTAGGTCTTTACCTATCACCCTTCGCCTTTACCCAATCCAAAACTTAACAAACATTTACCAAACTTAGCATGCAAACAAACAAAAGGTTCTTGTAGAGTACTACAGATGTTTAGGATGTGAGATACCTACCCTATGCATAACCAACCCCGATCCCCGAATCTCTTAGCATTGTTGTTACATCGCGAAAAGGGTTCTTTCTTTCTTTAGACCTTTCCTTTGGATAAATTAAAGACTGGTTTTGAATTTAAGAATTAAGATTCAAGTTAATCAATAGCTTGGTATCACGATTCTCACCGCAACACAAAGTATCAACAATATCAATTTTTCAAAGAGCGAAATCATGAGCATATCTTCGCATTCAAGTCCGAATCAAGAGAATAATCCTGACATTAAGACACATCCAAGTCACAAACCTATAAATATGGTAACATACAAAGAATTGAAAGGGGAAAAAAAAAGAAGATACCAACGGACAACACTCACAAAAAGAATCCTGAGTCGTGAAGAGGAAAGCAACTTATCTGTCGTACTTCCGAAACCCCTTTCGCAATCCCACCTTCAAGACGTCACTCACCCTCCTAAGACGATCTAATCAAACCCACATCATACACCATCAACCACCGTGAGTCTTCAAACCCACAGATCATCATCGTCGTGCCATCTCAGACTTCCGTCTCCCATAGTTCGCGGTAACCTTTCTGTTTGCGTCGAAATTATTGAAACGTTTGATTTATTGGTTTGTATTTCAGGTTTGAAGTGAAGGAGATACAATGGAAGGAAGACGATGCGAGTGAAGAAGAAACAATGGCGAGGAAAGGAGAGACGGGGGACATATTGGCGGCGCCGGAAAACGGAGAGGGATTGGGGAGATGAGGGTTTGTCTTTTCTTTTAATTTCGTATCTATTTTAATGTAATACAATCTGATGCCTGGACACCCACACACACATCGACGCACCCTCACACATCATCCATAGAATATCCAATGGATCCCATCGCTCGATCCACAATGCACACACACCATACACCCGCGCAGCCCTTACACCACCGAATCCATCCGCCTCTCTCTTAATCCCACCGTTATCCTTTAATTAACCTCACTAATCTTTTTTTCTAATTAACTTATTTAACAGTCTTTATAATTAGAATTATTAATTCTTTTAATTAAATAACGTCAATCAACTTTCTTTAAACTTGCTTTTTTAATTAATCCTTATTTAATTGGTTCTCTATCATTTTGTTTTATTTAGAATAATTTATTAAACCCCTTTTCTAAATAAATAAAATATATATCCATTTTATGCTTAAAAAAATATAATAACTTTTAAAATAAATAATAATAACAAACTTTTCTTTATAACTTAAATCAACTATTCATCTTTTATTATAATGACCAAAGTTTTTATATATTAGAAAATCTTTTGTCAATTAAGTTAACCGTAATAATAACCATCACTTTTATACAAAAAATAACCCTTTTTTAAAAATAAAATAAGGTATGAAATCTCTCATTCTCTTAAATCACTCTTTAGAAACTTAAAACTTTTATTTAAACAAATACGTTAATTCAACACCCCCTTAAAATCAGATTCATTTATAATTTCTAATCTAATAAATTAATATAACTTTTCCTAAAAATCAATTCATCAACCCAACTTTTCTTGAATCAAATCTCACCTAAAAAATCAATTCCCCCCTTTAAAAACAATTTTCTCTTAAAATCAATTTATCTAATGTAATTTCCTTAAAATCAATCCTACAGCTTAAATCAACATCGTAATGCAATCCATCGTGCACACTCCGTTTCCATTCATCTTTTCACTTGCACTCACAATCCACACACTCACTTAGCGCTTTCATGCGTCTGTGTATGGATTTAATTATTCGCCTTTACTTTCGGCAATTTATCGCTATCACATTTATCTTTATGGCATCGCATTGCATTCTGTCCAAAGGAAGAACTTGCACGTAACGTAAAACTTGCGCGTATGCATTACATTTGCATCATACTCCCCCTTGATCCTTGATTCCATTCAAGTCGATCTTCTAAGTTAGATCCTACCCCATAGGAAGGACCTTTACCTTTACAACTTAGATAAAAATACAATTCAACTCAATACAACTTTTCAAACACATTAGAGAATAAGATGTTAATCATCTTAAGCGAGATAAAACTCCTACCCCATAACAATTCAATCAATTCGTAGGGACTTTGCCTTAAGAGAGATAGTGGCATACTTGTCGATTAAATTCCGAGTGTTTGAGCCCTTCTCTTAAGAAGATGCAAAGACTATTTTCCTACAAAGTTGTGGCAGTTAATCAAGTAATCTACCTTAAAATGACAACTCATCTTTTCTCCTAAAATCAATCAATCAACCACCCTAAACCTGTAGGAACTTTGACCACAGTCGAAGAACTCCTCAAACCCTTTAGAGGAACTACAGATACTCTGATTCCACTCCCGTAAGGATATGTAGGCATAAGATGCGATATCTTATCGAGTATACTTAGAAATAAACCCCTAGGTCTTTCAACCTTAAGCAAATAAACCCTTAGCAAATAAACAAAAATAAAACAAGAGGTTCCTGTAGAGTACTACAGAAACTTAGGATGCTAGCACCTTGTTGCACCCCAAAATTTGACCAACATTTATTTACCCATTAAGAGTTATATGAGGCTTTGAAGCTAGCCAAGCGAGTTATTCAAAGGTTCAAAGGTTGATACCTTTGTCAGAGAACTCAAGAGATCCTCAGAGGAATTGGTTGAAACCAAGGTTGTGTGCCTCATAACTTGAGAGTTGTGGGAGCTCCTCAGATGATTCTGAGACTATGAGGATGGACTTGAAGCTTTGAGAAAGCTTATGAGATGTCTTGAAAGCCATCATGAAGCCTAGAGAGGTCATTGTACAAGAATTCAGAAGATTCAGCCATGAGTGGTGGAATTAGGGTTTTGACTGGGTCAACCCTAGGTCAACTGATGATTTGGAGAGGGTTGAGACCTAATCCAAGAGCCATGTGATCATGGAATGAAGCATTGAGATTCTATAAGGATGATTCATAGACCAACTCATCATGATTGAGGAGTGTGAGAAGTTTCAAGCTAGGGTTTCTAAGGATTGATTGTGTAAAATCCCCTAGTTTGATCCCTATCTTCAAGGCAGTTTAGCTCAAGATGTGATTGTCATCTCATCTTCCCAATAACATTAATGTTGTATAGCTTGTCCTTAGCTTTAATTTGAGTAGTAGAAGTCCTTTATAGGATTTGTAGAGCTCAAGTTATGGCTTTGACAAATTACAGGTCATCTGAGGTATGTGAATCTGGGTCCTTGAAAGTCACCCAACTTGCAGACAACGTTTGCCCTAGTAGGATGATTTCTATGTATTCTTGGTCAACATGAATGTTGAAGAGCATCTTCTTAGCTTTCTAGAGAGTACTAGAAGTCCTTGATAGGATTTGTAGAACTCAAGTTATGGCTTTGACAAGTCAAGGGCATTTTGGTCATTTGGAGGTTATAGGTCATTTCAAGCATAAGACCATATCTCCTACTTCCAAGCTTCAAATGGAAAAATATTCAACATCAAACTTGCTTAGAATTATGTTTTAAGGCTAGTAGGGAGGTCATGAGATGTTGAAAAGGCTCATATCAAAAAGTGATAAAAAGGGCCTAAAAATGAGGCATAAGTTAATTAAAGTGAATTTGAAAAATGGAAATCACAAGTTATAAGTCCAAACCATGTCATGTAATAGGTCATTTTGACTCCGAATGACATTCTAATAACAATGGTTCAGCCACAATTTTGATTTGAGGCATGGATCATAGGGCGGCTTTGGAATTGGATTGCTTGCATATTAAGGTACCAAACCAAAACAAGGCAAAACTCAATACACAAGGTGGTTATGCATTGTAACTTACCCTAAATCTCATGTGGGGATAAATTCAAGTCAGAATTGGTAGTTATGAGATGCTTGCCATGAGATAGCATGTAAGGAGAATGAGAAATCAAAATACCATGACATGAAAACTTCAATTTCTCATTGGATTGTTCTAGGGGGTTCTAGATGATTCTAAACCACTCTATAAGATGATTGTAACTTGCTCAGATGCAAGGTTGGTAAGAATTGGTGCATGAAAGAGAGAGTGAAAACCAAAATCTTCCATTGCAAGTCACATTCAACTTCTTCATTCTTCTTCATTTCCCTCCATTTTTCTCCATAAACACTTTCCATAGATCCTTCTGAGTGTGTGCATACTGAGTTGAAGCTCCATTGATGGAGAATTGAAGGTGTTCCCATTGGATTTGCAAAGAAGCAATCATCATCGAATCTTGAAGTACAAGCTCTCTCCCTCAGAATTTTTGCAAACAGAAATCTTATCTTCCTCCAAGGATCATTCTTGAAGAGTTTCAAGCCTTGAAAGCAAGGATTTCATCATCTACCATATCAAGAAGCCAGGTTTGCAAAATCTCTTTCACCTCATTATTTAGGCATGGCTAGGTTGAATTGTTAGCATAGGAAGGTTAGAGACCAATAGGTGATCAATCCTGAAGAGTTTAGGATCATTTGATGAAGTTTCAGTCATGGATACCATTTCTTGATGGAGCAAGAACGAGTGATATAGTGAGTGATAATGCAAAATGGATAGCTTGTTTTAACCAGTGGAATATGAGGATCATTTTGATATAGAGAAATCTAAGGTTGGTTGAAGTTGAAGATTGATCATATTTTGAGATTAATGTGGATTCACCATCGGGTTCTTTGGTAGAGACCATTTCAATGTATTTCAAGGTCAGGATCGTGTTCAGCGTGGAAAACTGAGCAACTTTGTGTTTTACATTTTGAGAATCAATGAAGAAATGAAGGAGTACGAAGAGATGGAAGATGAGTGCATGAACTCTGGTTTTAATGGAGGTTTCTGAAAACCCTAGGTTGGAGGTTGATGATGATGTTTCAACCATTGGATCACGCGCTGACCCCTTGACCAAAGACTAATCCAACGGACGCGATTCGATTGAATTTTGAGAGGGAAACTCAGAAACCTAATGAAACGCCGCGTTTCATTAAAGGGAAGATTTTGGGCTTAGTGTGATCAATTGCTATCTGAACCCCTCTTCGTGGCCCAATTGGTTTTTAAACTGGATCTTTTTGCTATTCTCACCACGTCTTTTTCTTTTTCTTTTCATTTTCTTAATTGTTTTGCTGATTTTAATTGGGCTTAGGTGCATGCTATCCCCACCCCCCAGTCTGGGCCCAAGCATATATTAAACTGCATTATCTTACTGATTGCACCCCATGCTTCATAATTCATTTTTATTTTTCTCCATTTTATTTCATACTTTAGAAAATCATAGTAAATTGAAAATTCAATATTTTTTAATGAGAGTTTTTTCCTCCACTTCATATTTTTGTCTAGAAAAATATAAAATAAAGACATTTTTCATCTCATGCATTTTAATATTTTTTGCATATTTTTTACTTTAATTGCATTTTGATGCTTTTATATTGATGTGTGATTTTGTAGAATTTAGTTTAGGTAGATCCCTTAGTATTTTTAGGTCAATCTTTTTAGGATAGTTAGGTATATGTTTTAGCTTCCCCCTGGATTTATTCCATGATTTTGTGATGATTTTTAGGATAGTTTTGATTAGATGCTATTAGGTTGTGTAGAATTAGGTTAAACTTCAACATAGGTCCATAATAACTTTAGATTTTTGGGTTTTTAGGACAAATTAGACTATGGGACATATATGGGTATTAAGGGTAGGTATGTAGGATCCCTTAGAAATTATATTAGGATTTAATATAGTAGTATGCTATTTTTAGTTGATTTTTGTATTGGTTGATTGTTTGTGTTGCCTTTAGGGCATTTTTGCTTTAGTTGCTTTGCTATTGTGGGCTTGGAGAGCTTGATCTTGTCCTAAGGAGCATTGAGGAGCATAGTAGAAGACTTGGAGATGGATTGAGGAGCTTGAGAGCTTGATCTTATTTCCTTTTTGTTGTTTTAGGGTTAGGGATTAGGAAGAGTTTAGACATAGATAACTTCTTTCTCAAACATGGACGGTATCTGTCACCTCCATTCCTCCCTATGATTCAAAGTCCTTCCATGGTATACACCTCTCTCCTTTAGGACAAATTAGACTATGGGACATATATGGGTATTAAGGGTAGGTATGTAGGATCCCTTAGAAATTATATTAGGATTTAATATAGTAGTATGCTATTTTTAGTTGATTTTTGTATTAGTTGATTGTTTGTGTTGCCTTTAGGGAATTTTTGCTTTAGTTGCTTTGCTATTGTGGGCTTGGAGAGCTTGATCTTGTCCTAAGGAGCATTGAGGAGCATAGTAGAAGACTTGAAGATGGATTGAGGAGCTTGAGATCTTGATCTTATTTCCTTTTTGTTGTTTTAGGGTTAGGGATTAGGAAGAGTTTAGACTTAGATAACTTCTTTCTCAAACATGGATGGTATCTGTCACCTCCATTCCTCCCTATGATTCAAAGTCCTTCCATGTTATACACCTCTCTCCTTTAGGACAAATTAGACTATGGGACATATATGGGTATTAAGGGTAGGTATGTAGGATCCCTTAGAAATTATATTAGGATTTAATATAGTAGTATGCTATTTTTAGTTGATTTTTTTATTGGTTGATTGTTTGTGTTGCCTTTAGGGCATTTTTGCTTTAGTTGCTTTGCTATTGTGGGCTTGGAGAGCTTGATCTTGTCCTAAGGAGCATTGAGGAGCATAGTAGAAGACTTGAAGATGGATTGAGGAGCTTGAGAGCTTGATCTTATTTCCTTTTTGTTGTTTTAGGGTTAGGGATTAGGAAGAGTTTAGACTTAGATAACTTCTTTCTCAAACATGGATGGTATCTGTCACCTCCATTCCTCCCTATGATTCAAAGTCCTTCCATGGTATACACCTCTCTCCTTTGGAGGGATAAGTGATGTACCTAGGGAGTAGAACTTTTGAGGGAACCATTCCTTTGATGTTGAACCCTTAAAGGTCACCTTTGGTGGTCAATAAGCAGTTCAATATCCCCCAGCTTATCCAATAAGTGATTTTCTATGGTTTGATTGTCTTGAGAGATGTTGAGCTTGAGTTTGAAGATGAAGACTTCAATGAAGAGTGCAGAAGAGGATGAATCCTTGAGTATTGCCATTCCAGCTAAAGCTTGAAGAGCAGCAAGAGCAAGTTGATACTTGAAGACCCCTGAAGATAAAGTAAAGACTGAAGGATGAAGTTGACACTTCTAAGTGATTGAGATTGATTCTGAAGAGCTGAGGCTTGAAGAACAAAGGAAGTTGATACTTACTTTGATGCCTGGAGATCCTGAAGGAGCCAAGTTGATACTCATGATTGATAGTGAAGCCTGAAGGTGGAGCTGATCAAGAAGCTGAAGCTTAAGGGAGAAGATAAGTTGAAACTTATGTTGAAGGGTTGAAACCTGGAAAAGCAATTGATGTTTGTCAAGAGTGATTGAAGCCTGAAGACTGAGTTGCTGTTGGAAGAGCTGAAGCTTGAGGTTGAGAGAGGAGTTGATCTGTTTTCTTTTTCTTTTCTGTATTGATGTGTTTTGCTTGACTTGCTTGATGCATTAGAATAAGTTCATATCTAGAATAGGTAGAATCTAGGAGCATGATTGCACTAGAGGTTGAGTTGCTCCCTCTGCTTGTATTGTTACTGTGTGGCTTTGCTTGCGGGTATTCGGTAGAGCCCAGCTCCCTTGACCATGTGGTTTGTTGGCCTGATGGCATTTCATTTCATTTTATCTGTATGAGTGCAGTTTACTGTCATTGCTTGATAGCATGTTGTTTTATATTTCAGTATGATTACTGTTATCCATTCTGGCTTGAGGTTGAGATGAGCTTGTGGAGGCTGAAGCCCCACACACATTTCCTCCCTCACTTGCATTGCATGCATTTTACTGTTAAGCTGATGCTTTATCTGTTTTGGTGTATCATTGACATGATCCCTTAGAACTCTCACTTCCTTTGATAAGGATTTGATGATAGACTTTTAGGTTGAAACCTATGCATGACAACTTCTAGGAGTTCCCTGTCCAAACCTCAACCATAGGATGAATCCATGGCATGACAACAGTAGGACTTGATGGTCTCCCTCTTAGTTGGGCTTGTTCTCTTCTCATCTCAAAACAGTTTAAGATACAGTAATCATGAATGATTTCTTTCGTACGTTACGAGCCTTAAGCTATCTGAGAAAGGATTGTGGGAGAGTTTCTTTTCCACAGTCTGGATGTTTAGTATGGTACCCTTTGGGTGACATGCGACGCATTCACTCTCAGGTCATAGTCTCTAGTGCGGTTGAAATTGCAAACACAATAAAAAACACTTCTTTCGTAAAAGACAGGAAATAAACCGTAGTTTCCCGAACTACGTGAGCTCTGATCTCTTAGGCCTGTTGAGAGTACGTAGGCACAAGATGGCGATGTCTTGGTGAGCTACCTTCCCCCATAACCCTTCGTAGGCCGAACTACGTTGACTCTGATTTCTCATTCTCTGATGAGAATACGTAGGCATAAAGTGCGACACTTTGCCGAGTCATTTTTTCTTTTTCAGCCAGCCTCGATAGGTAGATAGAATAAAACCAACCCGTCCGAGTAAACACAACAAGCGAGGATCCCGTCGAGTACGACGGACGTGAGGGGTGCTAATACATTCCCCTTGCGTAACCGACTCCCGAATCCAGACAACGGTTGCGATGACCTTGTCTTACCCTTTTTCGTCAGGTTTTTCTGATCGTTTCCTTTCCCGCTCTGAGGGATAAATAACGAAAGGTGGCGACTCTTCTGTTGTGCCGGCACCTTATTTTCGCGCAAGCGACACACCTTCCCTAAGTTTAACCGACCCCCGAACCTATAACTCTCTAGCTTGCATGTGTATTGCATTGTGGGAATTTCGATCTTTATCCCTTCCTTTGGACAAATCAAAGTTCGGTTGCAAATGAATTAAATTCAAGCTCATCAATAGCTTGGTATCCAAATTTCACCGCGACACCAGGTTTTGAAGGATTCATTGATCCCAACACCATTAAGATCTTCATGAAGAAAAATCCGTTACCAACTTTATTGGGTAATACTTACCATTATGTGCATCTCCGAAACTTTCATGGTCGAGGGATGATTACCTGTTGTGTGCCCTTATTATACAAGTGGTTTATTTTGCACTTGCGCAAGTCTACTTCTTTTTTGAGTCTTGACAAAGGACTTTGGTCACAAAGGGTTATGGTTCTAACTCATTCGGATATTGATTGGTATAACCGTGTGTATGATGGGACATTAATCGTTGACGGTTGTGGAGACTTTGCTAACATACCCTTACTTGGTTTTAATGGACGAATCAGCTACAATCCAGTTCTAGCTCACCGGCAGTTGGGATATCCGTTGAAGGAACCACCTAAGAGTGTTCATATGGAGAAAATCTTCTTCAGGGACAATAAAGAACTTCAAGATAAGATTGTGTTCACTTGGTGTAATTTGCATAAGAAAGGTAGAGAAAGTCTGGGAAAGCTTAATTGTGTGTCCATGGAACCATATCTTCGTTGGGCCCGAGAAAGAGCCATCCAAAGCTGAAGAGTTAAAGATCGCTTTAAGAAAAGCACAACATGAGGCAGAAGCATGGAAGAACAAATATCAGGTTATCGTCAGTGAGAATGTCGAACTTCAGAAGTAGCTTCAGGAGGAGAATGAAAAACCGCCTTCCTACAAGAAGAGAAAAGTCTACGAGGATTTATTTTCCTCCCACTCTCAATCTACTCTTTGAAGTTGTGGACAATGCTTCCTTAGGACTTTATTAGCTTTTATTTAGCTATTTTTTAAGACTTTATTTTAAGACTATTTATTTGTAATCCATTTTCAAAAAAAATAAAATAAGTAAAGTTTCTTCGAAATCCCGCGATGTTCGCAAATACTTGAATTCCATGAAATTTTGCACATTAGCATCATATTTTTGCATTGCATTTGTCTCCCGGTTTCTCATTCTCGATTCTCTCGCCTTTCAGTTCCGTCACCCTGAGTTCTCTACATCGGTACAACACTAGAGCCCAAGCTCAAAAAAGAATGGAAGAACAAGCTCAAGAGATGGATCGTGTCAACAATGAACTCGAAGACCTTCGAGGAAGGGTTGGACAGATTATGGAGCTACTCCAAGTCCTTAATGCAAAGATGGATACTCAGCCCACTGTTGTCTCTGAGATCACCAATGCTATTGCAGATCCTCCACCAGTTGTTACTGTCGCAAATGCACCTCCTTATAGTCTTCCACACGGTTTCGTGCCTCCTCCTACTGTTGTTCCCGTTGTTCCACTAGTTCAACTGGCTGTTCATGTTGTTCAACCAATTCAACAAGCTACTCCTTTGGTTTCCGAAGCCCCTCAAGTGGTTCCTACTTTTGCACCAGCTACTGTTCATACTCTTGTGCAACCTTATTTCAATGAGCCTGTTTATGACATCCCTGATGATGAGGAAAATGAGCGACATGAAAAGCTTCGTGAGAATGTTGAAACTTTGGACAAGAGATTGAGGAAGATGGAAGGTGATCAAATTTTTGGCGCTGCTTCTAGAGATGTCTGTTTGGTTTCCGGTTTGGTTATTCTTCCAAATTTTAAAACTCTGGACTTTGATCGTTACGAGGGTACTACTTGTCCAAAGAACCATCTGATAATGTATTACCATAGGATGACTGCTCATGTTGAGAATGATAAACTGATGATTCACTGTTTCCAAGAAAGTATGAAGGGTACTTCATCAAAATGGTATCTGACTTTGGATCAGTCTCGCATCAAGAGTTTCCCGAATTTATCTGATGCCTTCATCAAGCATTACAAGTACAACATGGATCTGGCTCCCGATAGAAGACAATTGTTGAGTATGTCGCAGAGGAGTTCGTAATCATTTAAAGAATATGCTCAAAGGTGGAGAGAGATTGCTTCACAAGTCGAACCTCCTTTGACCGAAAAAGAACTCGCCGATTGGTTCGTTGATACTGTTCACCCATAATTCTATGAGAAAATGGTTGGTAGTGTGACTACAAATTTCCCTGATATCGTTATTGTCGGTGTTAAAGTTGAGTTGGGTCTGAAAAGTGAAAGAATGTCTAGTTCTGGTAGCTCGAGCTCAAAATACCCAGCGAAGAAGTCTTCCTTCAATTCTCAGAAAAGAAAGGAAGGTGAGACCAATGATGTATCTTTCAGGTAGACGAAAAATCAACAGTATCAACATCCACAGGAGTATGCTCAACCTCAAGGTTATCCGGTCTAGTACGCTCAACAACCTTATATAGCTGCTATTGCACCTTCTTTCCATCAACAAGATCAACAAGCTCCTGCTTATCAACCTATGCAACCGGATCCTGTTTATCAGCCTTTGGTCTATCAACAAGCTCCTCCTAATTATCAACAAGCGCCCAACGCTCCTGCCAATCAACTGCTGAGGAATCAGGCACCTCGTCAGAATGCTCCTAATAGGAGACAATACAAGCCTTGTCCTCCGATTCTGATGACTTTCACTAAGTTGTATCCTTTCTTAGTTCAACGAGGTCTGATTACCACCCGAGGTTTGGGTCCACCTCCCAATCCTTTTCCTTCCAACTACAATGCCTCCGCTCATTGTTTATTTCATGAGGGTGCGCCCGGACATGATTTGGAAAACTGTTATGCTCTGAAGAACATTGTCAAAGATCTGATGGAAAAGAATATTTTGTCTTTCGATGATCCTCAGCCAAATGTCAAGGACAACCCTCTTCCTAACCATGGGGCTGTAAACGCAATTGATGACTCGTCCGATGAAGGTCTTATTCTCGATGTAGCTCAGATCAAGACTCCTCTCAAGGCATTCCATTCGAAGTTGTTCGAAGCTGGCCTAGTACCTATTTCTCATATTGATTGTACAAGTTGTGACGTTTGCTCCAAGGGTTGTTTATGGGTTCGAAAGGATATTCAGAAATTGATCGACGATGGTTTTCTACAAGTGATCAACAAGTTGAAGAAAGAGGAAGTTACTACGATTAAGCATGTCTTTAACTTGCCAGAACCAAAGGTTAAGGTGCCGATGTTTAATATGCCAGGGGCAAGTTCTGCCAAGCCAGTGTTCAGTATATCGAAGCCTGTTACTCCTACGACGGATCGACCGAAGCCGACAAGTATTCAGAAGCCGAGTCCATTTCCTTTCAGTGATCCCAAGGCTGTACCCTGGAAATACGACGTGACCATGATCGATAAAGAATTTGGGAAGGTCATTCCGAGGGAAGAAGTGAAGACTGATAGTGAAACTGTGACCAATATAGCTGGGGTAAAGCAGGATGACTCGCAGTGGTCATGTTTATACTCCCCGTTTCAACGAGGCTCCGCCTAAGGAAACGACTGCCACTACTGATGTGCCTGCCAAAGACAAAGGTAAAGAGGCAGCTACGAATGATGAAGATGCTGAGTTCTTGAGGATCATCAAGAAAAGTGATTACAAAGTTATTGGCCAACTTCATCAGACTCCTTTGAAGATCTCTATCTTGTCTCTGTTGATGAGTTCACCCGCTCATAGGGCTGTTTTGCAGAAAGTATTAACTCAAGCTCATGTCGCTCAGGACATTACTACTAGTCAGTTTGATAGTGTGATTGCCAATATTATTTCTTGTAATACTCTCGACTTCAGAAATGAAGAGCTCCCGAGAGAGGGTCCGAATCACAATCGGGCTTTACAAAGATCAACATAGTGTCAAGAAGATAACTTATCAAGGGTGCTTGTGGATATCGATTCATCTTTGAATGTCCTACCCAAGAGAGTTGTTACCAAGTTGGCTTACAAAGAGACCATGGTGAAGCCTACTTCCCTAATTGTCAAAGCTTTTGATGGTTCTCGCAGATCTGTGATTGGAGAAGTGAAACTTCCGATTCTGATTGGTCCGCATGTTTTCAATATCATTTTCCAAGTTATGGACATTAATCCTAACTATAGTTGTCTGCTTGGAAGACCTTGGATCCACGCCGCTGGGGCAATAACTTCAACTTTGCATTAGAAAATGAAGTTTGTGGTCGATGAAAAGCTAGTTATGATACATGGTGAGGAGGATTTAATGGTCAGCAACCTATCTTCTTTCCGTTATATTGAGGTTGATGAAGACGCTTTAGAAACATCTTTCCAAGCACTCGAGATCGCCAATGCTGTTCTATTGGAAGTCGAGGAGACAGAGGGCCAGAGTAATCCATCTTTTGCATCCTTGAAGAGTACCAGACCAACAATCGACAGGGGCATTCCTGAAGGTTGGGGAGATGTAATTGATATCAAGACCAAGATCGATCGCCACGGTTGGGTTACAGACCAACTCATGATAAATCTTCAACTGTCAAAGGGCGTTCGAAGATTATTCAAGAAGTGTTTGTCAGCGGAGGTTTCCAAATTAATGCCATCGGCGACTATGATGAAGATGAAGACCATAGCAACCTGGTATTCAAGAGCGATGCAGCCTTGAGCAACTGGGAGGCTATAGAGGTTATTGGATCACTGTGTAGGGCCATGTTTCACTTCTAAAACAGTTATTAATAAATGCATTTTGTTCAAATTCCTTTTGTTTTATTAGCATTTTTCATTTTCGCCTTTTAAAATGAAATTGACAATCTTTTCAAAAACTAAAAATAAAAAAAAGCATTTTTTCGTTCTCTTGCATTTTTCTTTGAGCATTTAATAAAATAAGCCTTCCAACATGCAGTGACATTACAAACCTTATTGAATCCAATGACTCTTCTGTCTCTCCTGACTAGGATACACCCATTTATCAAGTCGGAGATGAGGGCGAAGAAGATTTCAAAGTACCCACCGAACTGACAAAATTGGTTGAGTACGAGTACACAGAACTTCAACCGCACAAGGAGCAAGTAGATTTGATTAATCTTGGCACAAATGAAGACAAGAAAGAGGTCAAAGTTGGTGCAGTACTTGGGGTTGAGGTCAAGCAGATATTGTTCAAGCTTTTGAAGGAATATGTTGATGTGTTTGCATGGTTGTATCAAGATATGCCCGGTTTAGACACAAATATTGTAGTTCACAAGTTGCCGCTTAAGCCAGAATGTCCGCCTATCAAGCAGAAACTTCGAAGAACGAGAGCTGACATGTCTTTGAAGATTCTAGATAAAGTGAAGAAACAGCTGGATGCAGGTTTCCTTACAGTTGCAAAGTATCCTGATTGGGTTGCCAACATTGTGCCAGTGCCCAAAAAGGACGGTAAAGTCAGGATCTGTGTAGATTACAGGGATCTGAATAAAGCAAGCCTAAAGGATGATTTTCCTTTGCTACATATTGATATACTTGTTGACAATACAACTAGTTTTGCAGTCTTTTCCTTTATGGATGGTTTCTCTGGTTACAATTAGATCAAGATGGATCCAGCTGACATAGAGAAGACTACATTCATTAATCCTTGGGGAACCTTCTGTTACAAAGTTATGCCCTTCGATTTGAAGAACGCAGGGGCAACATACCAACGCGCCATGACGACTCTCTTTCATGACATGATGCACAAAGAAATCGAAGTTTATGTGGATGATATGATTGCCAAATCTCAGAACGAAGAGGAACATTTAGATCATCTGTTGAAACTGTTTGAACGACTCAGGAAGTACCAGTTGAAACTAAATCTTGCTAAGTGTACCTTTGGTGTTAGATCTGGAAAGCTACTTGGTTTTATTGTTAGCCAACGAGGAATCGAGGTGGACCCTGATAAAGTCCGAGCCATTCAAGACATGCCTGCTCCGTGGACTGAAACACAAGTCATAGGTTTTCTTGGACGTTTGAACTATATCTCCAGATTCATCTCTAACATGATGGCTACCTGTGAGCTGATATTCAAGTTACTCTGTAAGGGTCAGACTGTTGATTGGAATCTTGATTGTCAGCAAGCATTTAAAAAGATCAAGGATTACTTACAAGAGCCTCCTATGTTAGTTCCTCCTGTTCCGGGAAGGCCATTGTTCATGTACCTTACTATTCTTGAGAAGTCTATGGGTTGCGTGCTTGGGCAACACGATGAGACTGGAAGGAAGGAACATGCCATATACTAGTTGAGCAAGAAGTTCACCGATTGTGAAAACAGGTATTCACTTTTAGAGAAGACTTGTTGTACGCTATCATGGGCTGCTAGGCGTCTCAGGAAGTACATGATTTGTCATACTACTTTGTTGATTTCAAAGATGGATCCAATAAAGTACATCTTTGAAAATCCTGCTCAGACTGGAAGACTTTCCCGTTGGCATATGTTGTTATCAAAATACGACATCCAGTACGTACCTCAGAAAGCTATCAAAGGAAGTATCTTGTCAGATTATCTGGCCGACCAGCCAGTTGAAGATTATGAGCCTCTCAAGTTCGACTTTCCTGACGAAGACATCATGTTGATAAAGAAGGATTGCAAAGAGCCAGGTCCTAATGAAGGTCCCGAGTCGGGTCTCTGGTGGAAGATGATGTTCGATAGTTCCTCTAATTACAGTGGGCATGGGATAGGCGCCGTTTTGATGAATCTAAAAGGTGGCTATACTCTATTGACAACAAGGTTAGACTTCGAATGCACGAAAAATATCGCCGAATATGAAGCATGCATTCTTGGCCTTGAAGCAGCTATTTACCTCCGAATCAAACTTCTCGAAGTAAGTGGAGATTTTGCCTTAGTTATCTATTAGGTAAAAGGTGAATGGGAGACCAAACATGAGAAGTTAATCCCTTACAGAGCCTACACTGTTGAATTGATGAAATACTTCGATGAGATCAAGTTCAAACACGTTCCGAGATCTAAGAATCATATTGCTGACACCTTAGCCATGTTAGAATCCATGTGGAAGGTCAGCTTTGTCAATGAATCGCCACTCATTAGAATCGAACGCAGGATCAAGCCCGCCTATTATCAGGTGATTGAAGAAGATGAGGTGGATGAGAAGCCTTGGTTTCATGACATTAAGAATTATCTGCTCAAGCGAAAGTATCCAGCTGACGCTACCAATCTTGACAAGAAGACTAACATCCAGATTCTTCCTCGGCAACGACGTGTTATACAAAAGAAATTACGATATGGTTTTGCTCAGATGTGTTGACAGGCATGAAGCAGACATGTTACTTCAAGAGATTCAAGAAGGAACCTTCAGAACTCATGGCAATGGGTATGTTATGGCTTAGAAGATCTTAAGGGCTGGATACTACTGGTTAACCCTGGAATCCGACTGTATCCAATATGCCAGGAAATGTCACAAGTGCCAAATCTATGCTGACAAGATGCATGTACCTCCGGCGCTGGTGAATGTTCTAACTTCACCGTGGCCTTTCTCAATGTGGGGCATTGACATGATTGGGGCAATCGACTTGATCAAATGGGTAGAAGTTGCTTCCTACGCCAATGTGACCAAGCAAGTTGTTGCCCGCTTCATTAAGAAAGAAATTATCTGCCGCTATGGAATTCCAAGCCGAATCATAACAGACAACGATACCAACCTGAATAACAAGACTATGAAGGAGTTGTGTGACAGTTTCAAAATCACGCATCACAATTCTTCTCCGTACCGTCCTAAGATGAATGGAGTTGCTGAAGCTGCGAATAAAAAAAATCAAGAAAATCCTGCAAAAGATGGTCAAGACTTACAAATATTGGCATGAAATGTTACCATTTTCTTTGCATGGATACAGAACCACAGTGCAAACTTCAACAGGAGCAACTCCTTTTTCATTGGTCTATGGAATGGACGCCGTCCTCCCCATCGAATTTGAGTTACCTTCCTTAAGGGTGTTGATGGAAGCCAAGCTGGATGAAGTCGATTGGGTTCAAGACAGATTTGACCAGCTGAATCACATCGATGAGAAGCGTTTGACAACTATGTGCCATGGTAAGTTATATCAGAATCAGGTGAAGAGAGCCTTCGACAAGAAAGTCCAAATCCGTGAGTTATGCCAAGGAGAACTTGTACTTAAAAATATCTTGCTAGTTCACAAAGATATGCTCGGGAAATGGATGCCCAATTACGAAGGCCCATTTGTTGTGAAGACAATCTTCTCCGGAGGATCGCTAATTTTTACAACAATGGATGGTGAAGAGCTCGCACATCCTGTGAACTCTGATGCAGTTCGAAAATATTATGCCTAAAGAAAAACAAAAATATACAACTCGCTAAGTAGAAAACCCGAAAGGGCGGCTTAGGCAAAAATGAGCGCCCCGGTGGATTGAAAACCCGAAAGGGCGGTCCAGGAAAAAGTTAGGGACAAAGGCATTTCACTGCATCGGATGACACCGAGCATTGTAGATACATTTTACAGACGAGATCCATTCCAATCCAATCGCTCTTGTCAGAAGCAGGACTTCGGGTAGTCTTAAGTCATTAGGGTCAGTAGAGGTCGTTGGATTCAATGTAACCCTTTCCCATATTGCCAATTTCAAAGTGTAATCTTTCTATGGAGCTATGCCTTTAGCAAGCTACCATTCTTTAATAAAATTAAACCTTTTGCTATCTAATTTCCTTGTTCATACTATCTATATTTCATCATTGTTGTGCAAAATGCTATTTGTTAATAAAGTTCTAAAAGTGAAAAGTGTTTTCAAAATTTAAAACTATTTTTGAAAATCATTTGAAAATAAAAGTTGTTTTGACGTGTGGAAATATCTGAGGGATCTTTTCATTCCCCAATAGGTATCATCGTTGCAGAAGTACTTTTAAATCATTGCCTCAGACCAGTCCCCAACGAGACTTTAAGCTGACAACACTTTTGGGATCCATCCGATAAATCCCTAGTGACTCTCAAGACTGCAGAGATATCCCTGGTATCCTCCATATGTTCCGTGTCCTTGAAGACCCACTCTTAGTGGAATCATCTGTTCCTCAGTGAAATTGCCTTACTTTCCTCAGGATACTTTCCCCATGGATGTCTGGTGAATTCTACCCAAGAAGTCAAGATACTTTCCCCAGGGATGTCTGGTGAATTCTCCCCAGTCAGTCTGAGGAACTCTCCTCAGGGAAGTCTGATATAGTTTATCACTAGGGAAGTTGGATACACGTTTTTCCCATAAAGTCGATGTTTTATTCCTAGGAAGTCGCTACGCTTTCTCCATTAAGCCTCCTAGCTCCACATCTTCCCCACAAAGCGAATATTTATCTTATCCCCGGAGGTCTCTAATCCAAAGATTTTCCTTGGCTAATTATGATTCATGATAGTAATCCCTCCAGTGAGGTCAGGATATCGTACTCTCCAGTGAGGTCGTATCGTATCCCCTTGAGGAAGTCATGATACCATATCCCCAAGTGGATTATTTTCTCCCTAGAGAAGTTGGAACTTTGAAGCAAGATTTGGTTCTACCATCAACTTTTCCTATCCTCTGATAGATGTACCGTTGCAGAGGTCACCGGGTATCCCCGTCGAGATGTTTATTTCATCTCATGTTTCCTCCTCTCGTCTGTTATCAGCGTAGGCATATGCATAAGCCTAAGCATGAACATATTCATAGCATTTTCATACATATTAACATACACATTAATACAGACATCAACATTTGCATGTTTGCTATCCTTGGCGTCCTTTTTCGTTACCGCCGAGTAACTGGGTTTGTCCGCTCTCTCCAAGTAGATCGTCATCCCTAAGCATAAAATACCTATTATTTCCAGTCCCCATAAAGCTCGATCCTCATGGACGATGATTATTTCTGTTATCTTTCAGCGCCCGGATAAGATAATCCCCATTTGAGTTCATTTCCTTAATGGAGTCTAGTTTGACAATTTATTTCTAGTTCGAGTCTAGATTGAACTTTGATCCTGTCGGTCGCTGAACCTACCTGGACGTGCATTTATTTTGCACTATCTTTCAAAAAGAGCCTCTTACAACGCCTTTACCGATAAGCTACTATTTTCTGCCGAGAAGCTCATCTTACATCTTTCAACCATGATTAGCTACTGTTCTCATCCGGGAACCTCATCATTATATTACAACTATCGTTACCTTTTACAACCGATCAGCGACTGTTGTCACCTGAGAAGCCTATTATTACATCTTTCGACAGCGGTATGCGACAGCTCTGACCTGAGAAGCCTATCATTATATCATTACATTTTATAATAACCGGTATGCAACTATTCTCTGTCGAGAAGATTATCATTACATTACAACCTTCATTACAACCTAATTACACTTTACAACCTTACATTACATTTTACAACCTATACCAGCAGTTCTCATCCGAGAAGCTTATCATTGCTACGTTTGCAAATAAGCGGTATTTCTCACCTGAGAAACTTATCCTATCTTCATCATGACTAGCCGCAAGTGGCCATCTCCATCGAGAAGCTGGTTTCCATTGCCCTTTCATCTTGAAGTATAGGGAGGTTTAAACTGAATCATATTCAGGGAGCACAGACCTGAAATGTGAAGAAGTTTATTTTACCCTTTAGTAAAAGAAGAAACTGAATCATATTCAGGGAGCACAGACCTGAAATGTGAAGAAGTTTATTTTACCATTTAGTAAAAGAAGAAACTGAATCATATTCAGGGAGCACAGACCTGAAACGTGAAGAAGTTTATATTACCCTTTAGCAAAAGAAGAAACTGAATTATGCTCAGGGCGCCGACCTTGAAGTATGAAGAAGTTTAGTTTATCCTTTAGTAAAAGGAAAAGATGAATCATGCTTTGCTCATGGAAGCTTATTTTTATTAGATGAACGACAGTCCCTCCAGTGGAGCTTATCAATCATTTCATATATTATCCCCAGATACGCAACGATCTCTTTATTTGAGAGCTTATCCTTTTTGGCATATAAGTCCCTTCCAACGATAAGTGGCAATTCTCTCTCGAGAAATCTTATCAGGGCATTCCCCATTAAAGTCCATTTATGTTGGCATACAACCGGTCTTACCATGTATATTTGCTACGGATTCTCGAAAATTTCGTTCGATCCTGTCATGAGGAGAGTTTCCAGAAGCTCAGATGTTATTCTTTGCTCAATTCTCCAGCATTCTGTTTGTTGGGTCCTACAGTCGTGCGGATCTAGTTTTTCCTTTTATCCTAGAGTATCAGCCGGTCACGCCTGCACCTGTTGAACAATTACTCTTAGATATTCCCTTATGGAGGCCGTCTCACCGGTGCTATCTCCATTGAGGATCCCGTTCTTACCGTTTATTTCTAAAAGTGACAATTGGCCGGGCTCGCACCAGATGGCCATCGCTTTAGAATTTTCCCTAGTGTCGTGTTGTTTCCCCAATGCATCGTATTCCCCAGTGTATTCGTCGCGTCTGTCCCCTGTGTCATCGTGTCGTCTGCATCCTTGCATTTATCATTCCAGCATACGCATCATATTAGATTCATGGCATTGTCAGCATTATAGTTCGTTTCGGTTTGTCCATAGCATTGCATATCACTGCATCTAAGGGCAAAATTTTCGATTATCTGTATTTAAATCCCTTTCACCATGATTTCTCGAGTCTTCGTCGCTCAAATCATCTGGTGAAGCTATTTAAATAGGGGCAACTGTAATACCCTAAATTTTACCCTTAGATTAGTCGTTTCATTTTGCATTGCATCTCATTTTGCATTGCATTGTAACTAACCGCTAACCAGTTTGCTCAGTCTGTTGGTTTTTGTAGAAAAAATCACTCTGTGTGCGATTTAATTGGTGAAGGGCAAAATGGTCATTAATCTGCAGCCTGCCGACAATTCATGAAGCTGAGTCGTCATCAGGGGTTCCCCAAGTAATTCCTAAGCCATATGGAGCTGAGTGCATTACGATAGAATTGGATTCAGGTTAAATCGGTGCAAGAATGTGTTTTGAGGAATTTATTTTAACAGAGGCACGCTTTCTTGCTTTCTGCTGGTCAACGGACGATTTTAAAGGAACCGTGGAATTTCGGTATGCATTTGAATTTATAATGAATATCTTTTGGTTTGGTCATGATTGTTAGCCGAGCTGGTTCAGGTTTCCGGGTTAAAGTAGTCGAGACGTGATTTAAATTTTCAATACGGAAGGCAGTTCGTTTTGCCGTTTAACTAAATTTCTCTGCTTATCCGTTCAAGGCCATATTCACCGTTAATATCAGGTACGAATTAATTTGCAAGATGATTTGTTTGAGCTCAGTTATGTCAGATTTAAATCGTGCAAAATGATTAATGGTCGAGTTCGGAGTTGGAAATTAGATAAATCTCATTTGAGGAATTTAGTCAATTTGATTTATTTGGATGAGCTTAAACCGGAAGAGTTTATCCATTTGAGTTTAATCAAACAAGTTGGATTTAATCAATTTGATTTATTTTGGATGAGCTTAAATCGGAAGAGTTTAGCCATTTGAATTTAATCAAACAAGTTGGATTTATTAAGATGAGGTTATTCGTTCAAGTTATCAGATGAGTTATTCGAAGATTTTATCAGAGATTGGGATTAATCGGATGGATTTGTTGCGAGAAATTCAAGTTAATAGAAAAGATAGAATTTTATTTATTCTATTATTTTTTTTATTACAATATTACAAAAGAATTACAAATTACAAAACAAATTCTTAAAATCCCTAATTGTTTCTAAATATTTGTCTTCACGCCGATTCTTCAATTTTTGTCTTCATGTCCGAACCTACAAAGAAAAATCAACAACATAGAAATTTTTTAAATTGTTAGAAAATTGGTTTTTCCACTTCCGATACCCTCAGTTAACTATCATCATCGGGTACGTCGGGAGGGTAACGGAATATTCCTCCGCCAGCTCCCGACACTATTTCCCGACCTCGGTAAATCCGAAAATATCTGTTCAAGAGTTTTTCTGGGAGAGAGAGAAAAAGTGATTTTTTATGAAAAAGTGATTCTGAAAATAAGTGCTTTTGGAAAAAGCACTTATTTCTAAAAATTGGTTTTTGCCAAACAAGTCATAAACGCAGTTTTCCAAGAGATTATGAACCCAACGTATTAAGCCGTATGCAACAAGAATCCCTGAAAAAGCTGCAAGCGACGAATAAGCCAAAGTTTCAGCTATGGATTTCGCAACAAACAATTTTTCCCAAAAATCATGCCACAAAACGGATCAAATCACATGCAACAACAACTTTTCCACATTCTAACAATAATTTCGCAGCCAACAACAAACTCTTGAGAAAACAAATAATAACAAATGCATCAGAAGATCTAGTAAACAACCAAACGAGTCAACCAGCGACAAATTCGCGACTGTGAAACCATAATCTCGTGAATCCAGGCAACCAAACCGTAAGGAAGTTCGTAACAAATTAAATCCAAGTCAGAACTCAATATAAAGAGGGGAGAGTTCATCAGATCAAAAAAGGAAGAATTTTTTCAAAACCCAAAAGGATCCCCAACATCAAAATCATCAGATACAGCGTCACCATCACCATCTGTCACAAGGACGAGCGGCGGACAACAAAACCCCAGAAGCCTCAGAAGATATCTTCATCACTGGCCGGAAACAAAAACCCCCAACATCAAACAGTTAACATCATCACCGTTCTTCTTGCGAACGACCACCAAAATCAACCGGAAATCGTCATTTTCATCCCAAAATCACAAAGACCATATGGCAAAAACGTAAGCTATATGAAAGAATCCATGTTTTTCCGTTTGTTTTTCAAGTGATACGAGCAGGCCGCAACAATGGCGATGAAGAAGAAGAAGAAACGAGTTTGGGCAGAGAAAGTGAAAGAAACGAAGCCAACTCCTCCAAGGAGGGAGCCTCCGCATGCAAGAAGAAGAGGATGGGTTTTCCAACCCTAACACATGCTCAACATTTTATTTGACCCTTTCATTTTTTTTTAATTTTTATGTTTTATTTAAATTTTTTTATTTTATTTCAGTCCTTATTAGTCCTAGATGGCAAACATCAAGGTTCAGGTTTTAAAATTTAAAATAATTTCGAATTAAAATTGTTGAATAATTTAAATGCAATTTTAACAAAGACTAACTTTTTTTTTAAAAAGAAAATTAACTAAGATTCTAACTTTTGAAATAAACATTTTCTTGAATCTAACTTTTTTAAAATAATAATTGAAAATCTTTTTTATAATTTAAACTAATCTTTGTAATTCAAAATTAATGTTGTAAGAAAATTTTAATCTAACATCTTTATGATAAAAATAACTTTTAATAAAAAATCTTTTTTAACACCAACCTTGCTTTTAAAAAGAAGATAAATTAAATTAAAACTCCTTGCGTAGATTCCTCAATTAGTCCAAAAACTTTTTTAAATTGCCTAAACATTTTGCTTTCAGTTCAAATTGAACCTTGCCGTTTACTTTTGTATGTCGTTCCTCGCATATTTCCCAGTTGTACAGTTATAATACTTTTTATTTTCTGTATTTATTTTTCATGGATGTAATTTATGCGAGGCAATCGTCGCTTGTATTCCATTTTTATCCTTGCATTTTTGGGTTGTAATTTACGCGAGTGTATCGTCGTTGTGCATTTCCTTTACTGTTTTAGCACTTTCCCGAATTTTCATTCTGCCACATAATTAATTTGTCATTTGCGTCGTTTACCGTTAATTTCTCCCTCCGAAGGATTAGGTCTAGCCGTTTGACCGCCGTGTTAATAGTCCTCACCTTTGACCCATTCAAAACCCTAATTGCTTAGGCGTCCCACCATGGACCAAAAGAATGATGGAGCGAACTAACACCGGCTACTACCACCAAAAGGATGAAAGAGCTAACACTCGCACAATCTTACATCAACAAGATGACAAACCCTTTACCCTAGCTTTAGGTTATGGAGTCGCCGTACTCCGTTTTAGGTTTCCCGCCGTGGAACACATATTTTACCCTTTCAATTCAATTCAATTTTAACGTAGAAATAGGAGTCACCGAACTCCACGTAAGCGCTTCCATATGAAAACTTATTCCCCATTGAAACCTTGACCACCGTCAAGAAGTTTCTCTTCCTCCCTTTCAATGGGAACTAAGATTACTCTGATTCCATCCCCTACCTCGGATACGTAGGCACAAGATGCGAATCTTGGCGAGTAAACTTAGGACTAACCCTTAGGTCTTTCTATAACTTTCTAACCTTTAACTCAGTATATACCCTCAAGCAAATAATTAAAGCAAAATAGTAAACTTTAAGCAAAAGGTTCCTGTAGAGTACTACATAAGTTTAGGGTGCTAATACCTTCCCTAAGCTTAACCAACCCCTTACCTAGATCTCTCCCACATTGTTTACGATGCAAAACTTAGGTTTTCCTTTTTTTGACCTTTTCCTTCAGATAAATCAAAGATCGGTTGTGAACTAAAGATGTAATTCAAACTAATTAATAGTTTGATATCCTATTCTCACTGCAACACAACCTTCAAAAGCAAACCCAGAAAACTCCTTCTACAAACCTCATTATCATCATTCAAAAACCTAACAACTTCATCGCTTTAAACCCAAACAACAACCAACAGAATCACCTTCGTCCTCCATTAACAACCATTAACAAACTTTATCCACCCTTCTCAACGAAACCCATATCTCAGTTGTCTTTGCAAGAAATGAATCGAATCCCATTCAAATTATTCACAACCCACATCATAACAGAGTGATTTTAGAAAGCGAATCGAGAGTTGAAGTCTGACGGTTCAATGACGGTGTTCTGTGAACATGTTCGTCCAAGGCTTAATGTTGATAATTTTGTTTTTTTTTCCAGAACAGGATGCTAGTTTTTGGTTTTATTTTGTTGGATTTAACTGACAGTCTTGGGATTTTGTAAGCCCGTGTTTGTTTTGGGTTCATACCCCCTGTTTATTTTCTTCACCCCACCTTGTTGCTTTCACACCCTCCTCTGTTTTCTTTTTAATTTTTATGTAAAATATGTTTATATACTAGTTATTATGTAAATATATTATATATTAGTTGTTTAAAACATACTGTTATTATGTAAGTATATTATATATTAGTTTTTTAAAACATACTGTTATTATGTAAATATATTATATATTAGTTTTTTTTTTAATATTTCTTTTAGGAGTTTTTATTAATTTCTTTTAGAACTCTTTAATTTTATTTTTGAAATTAGATTTTATTTTTCATTTATCATTGAGCATTTTATTCCACTTTTGCTTTTTTTTGGTCGATGACGAGACCTCCAAGTTGTTATACGTCAAATTATTGATGGAAACGACAAGTCCGAGACCGATTTTTCTCTTCACTTTTCATTTTCGACGTTTATCCATCTTTGGTTATTTTCGTCGCTTTTTGGTCGATGAGAGACCTCTATTGTTTTTCTGTCAAATTATTGATGAGAAACGATAGATCCGAGACCATTTTCTCTCTTCTTTCTATTTTCGACTTTATTTCATCTTTGGTCATTTTTCACCGTTTTTGGGTCTATGACGAGACTTCCGTAATCCATTACCAGTCAAATTATTGATGAATAATGTTGGATCTGAGACCACCTCCTTTCTCTCCTCATTTCTTCTTCGTTTCGATTTTATTTTGACTTTCTTGGATCGATGAAGTCTTGTATCCTTAAGAGTCAGATTTATCGGAGGTGATAACCTTCCCGATTTCAAATCTATGAAAGATGACCATTTGGGTCAGTTTCTTTACTTTGGGATCGCGATAGGCTACCTTCGATTAGTCGACATTTTTGTTTGTGATTAAGATGAGATCCCATCTATTTTTGGTCTGTGCAACACGATTAAATCGGAGAATGATCCTCAATATCATTTATCTATCTTGTCCTTAGCACAAATATCAATCGCGCGACCTCCTATAGTTTGACTTCCCTCATAAGTCGAGCTACAACGGTTTAGCGTCACATTGGACCCGATTCAATTCACTTTGACCCTTTCGAGCCGTATTTCAAAATATCGTCATCAAGGATCAAAGAGGAGATTATAAGCATTGGATCAAAGCTTGCATGCAATATCAAGGGTCAACGGAACCATCCCGTTTGGTAACTTTCCTTACTTCATTCTTTTAATCAACCGTGAAGAGTGTTGTGAGCTGTTAGTGTTAGATACGTAGGAAATGATGAGTGACGAGCCTCTTCTCACTTTGTCTAGAGTGTTTAGCATATACCCTTTGGGTAATATGTGACGCACTCGCTCCTACATCTTAGGATTTAGCGTGTGCGTCCCGATCCGTTTCGTTCCAGGCCTAGGACCCTTTTCTCTCGCCCCCGTGCGATTGAGACCCTTTTCTATCGCATCCTTACGATTGAGACTCATTTTCTCTCGCCCCTGTGCGATTGAGACACTTTTCTCTTGCATCTGTGCCATCGAGATCCTTTTCTCTCGCATCCTTACGATGGAGACTCCTTTTCTCTTGCCCCCGTGCGATTGAGACCCTTTTCTCTCGCATCTGTGCGATCAGGATTCTTTTCTCTCGCCCTCGTGCGATTAAGACTCCTTTTTCTCTTGCTCCCGTGCGATCGAGACCCTTTTTGCCGTAGTTAGACGAACTACGGCCGCTCTGATTTCTCATACCAGATGAGAATACGTAGGCACAAGATGCGATGTCTTGGCGAGCACACTAACGACTAATTTCCCTTTTCTCTCGCCCCCGTGCGATCAATACCTTCACACTAACTTCCCTTTTCTCTTGCCCCCGTGCAATCGAGACTAGCCTGTTTCCTGAACTACGTTTTCCTATGATTTGTCATACCAGATGAGGATACATAGGCACAAGACGACAATGTCTTGGTGAGCAACCTCCCCCGTAGTTTCCCGAACTACGTTGACTTTGACTTTCCCATTGCATGAGGGAATACATAGGCATAGGGCGAAGGTATCCTATCGAGTCAGTTCTTTCCGTTTAGCAGCAGCCTTTAGATAGTTTTACACCCTTTTAGATAGACAATAAGCGTGGATCCCGTTGAGTACAACAGACGTGAGGGGTGCTTATACCTTCCCCTTGCGTAACCGACTCCCGAACTCAAGATTTGGTTGCGATGACCTGTCTTTTTCCTTTTCCGTAGGTTTTCTCTGATCGTTTCCTTTCCCTCTCTTTAGGATAAATAACGAATGGTGGTGACTCTTCTGTCCTTGCCGGCCCCTTTTTCGCAGCGATGCGACAGAGATGTAGGACTCCTTTGTGTTGGTGTGAGTCAGGCGATAGTGTTATGCTCGGACCTAAGATTATGCAAGAGACGACTGAAAAGATCAAGATGATCCGAGAAAAGATGAAAGCGTCGCAGAGTCATCAGAAAAGTTATCACGGCAAGAGTGTTGCACCCCAAAATTTTCCCAACCTTTTCTTTTAGCTCGACTTATGTTTCATAGCATTTGCATTTGCATAGCATTGGTCCTAGACAGGGGATCAAGATTGTTGTTCTCACTCAAGAGAGAAGCCTTATGTTCAAGCTCAAGCAAGAGCACATTTGCAAGCGATCAGAGTTTATCATCATCAAAGTTGGGTTTCAAAGCTCCTTGAGAGGAGAAAGTTTGTATGGTTATACAAATCATTGGCAAGAGCCTCAATCAATGGATATGAGATTAGGGTTTCATCTGGTCAACAGAAAGTCAACTGTGGACTTGAGAGGGTTCAAGACTTGGTTCTTGATCATTGAGTCTATGAGAAGACATCTTAATTTATTTCTAATGTCATGTTGAGGATAAGTCAAGAGATTCAAGAGTTCAAGAAGTTAGTAAATTAGGGTTTCAATTGAGTTCAAGTGTAAAATCCTCTCTTTTGGCTCCTAACTTCAAGGACAATTTTCACCATGATACAAGTCCAATCTCATTTTCCAATAAACACGAGACTTATTCATCATCTTTCAAGCTTTATTTTGAGTACAAAAACTCATCCATTGGGTTTGTACATCTCAAGTTATGGTGTCGACAAGTTGGTGTCATCAGATGAAGAGAATTTAGAGGTACTCAAAGTCAACTCACTTTAAAGGAATTTTTCACATGCAACCAAGCTCTTCCTCACTTTCCAATGAACATGAGAGTTGTTCCACATTGTCTTAGATTTCCAAAAAGTCCTAGAACTCATCACTCGCATGTGTGGAGCTCAAGTTATGCTCTTCAAAAGTCAAGGGTATTTTTGGAAACTTCATTGTAGGTCATTCACTTCAAAGCCCATTTTCATGAACTTCAAGACCTCAAATCCAAATTTGTGGCACATGAAAGTTGTGTCACATTGCCTTAACTTCATCATGAACTCAATTTCCATGGTATTTGGTGATTTATGTGATCATTTGAACCATAATGAGCATAAAAAGTGGATTTTTGGACATGGTTTGAATTCCTTGCATTTGAAGTCATCAAATGAAGTTATCTTTGAACTTTTGGCACCATTCTAATATCATTACATGGCCATGATTCTCTTTATCTCTTTCGAGCCAACATGGAACCATTTTTCATGACACTTTTTCAAATATCATGCCATAGAAAGTAAAGATCAAAACTTTGCACCAAGGCATTTCCAACTCACCAAATCAACATGATTCATTTCTACACACCCGAAATGTTCATTTGCTGACCCAAGAGGATTGTACAAGGAGCTAAACCATGTGTACACCTCACTTGAAGCTTTTGGCAAGTTTTGGATTTCATCTCATTTAACCAACATGGGCCTGCAGGGGATTCATTAATCCACCATATATAAGCCAAAATGAAACCCTAATACCTGAGAATGGGAGATACTTGCATGAGAGAGGAGTTTCATCAAAAAAATTTCACAATATTCCCTCTCTTCGAATATGAGTTTCCATTGAATTTTTCTTCAACCTCTGGTTCATTTCATCACCACACAAACATCAGAAGAGGATTGGAAGCTTGAAAGTGAAGTTTGCTTAAAGTTTGAAGAGCCAACGGAGCAGCTCCGTTAGGTAAGCTTCAAGTCTCTGAAACTCTCATTTTAGCCTTGCACTCTGGTTCATATCTGGTGCATCTGAAGTACTATCTAGTATAGGCAATGTTTGGATAGTTACCATGCGTGTTTGAACCATTTTCAGAATGTGCATAAAATTTTCGTGGCCTGATTTCTCATAGTTTCAAGAACCTTTTTCAAAGACCAAGTTCATATTCTTACTCTACGTGAAATTTGGTTTAAAATGATGCAAGGTGTTGGCATTTTTATGGTGGTTTGAAGTCTAAGCTCCAGCAACCCTCCCGAAGAAGACGACCAGAGCCCTAGCACCGGTGTTTGAGGGGACGCTGATGTGGTTGTGAGACTTCTTGACCAGGTGATGTGTCACTTGTGTGTGGCCTTGACTTTACTCGCGTGTAAGTTTGAATCTGACCTGGATAAGTGAAATGGTGCGTTTCACTTAGAAGTTGGTTTCTGATGGCTTTGGGCCTTGTCCATTCGCTAATCCCACCCCCTGAGTGAGGTCCATGCGTGTGTTGTGAAAGGAATCAGTGCATTCCATTTTTACTTGTACACCTCTCTTTCATTGTTATTTTCTTTTTATTATAACTTCATTTTAAAATTGTTTTGAGCTTCATAAAAATCCCAAAAAATGCTTTTATGATATTTTAATATGTTGAGGTTATTTTCCATATTTTTATTTTATTTTTAAATTATTTTTAATATTTTTAATTGATTTAATGATTAAAGGTGTTTTATGGTTTGTGCCTTGATTTGAACTTGATCATTGACCCTCATTTGAAAACCCCCAAGGACCCAATTTCCTCTCACACTTAGGTGATATATTAAGGTATATTTGAGGGTTGGTTTGAAGTCTTAATGATCGTTTTTCAATTGTTTCTCATTGGTTTTTTATGGACCCTCGATGCATACTCGACAAGTTGAACATGTTGCCTTCTTTGATTTAATTGGTTGTGCTTTGAATTGACTCTTGCCTTGAGATTTTGCACATTGATTTTAGATTGGTTCAATTCAAGTTTGATGATTTATTTGGATTTTATTTGAGATCTTTTATATTTTTGGTGAGTACTTCAAATTCAAGTTGTTTTCATTATGTGTATACATCCTTTTCTTGACCTAATTTTTGGGATGTGATCTTGTATCATCCCTTGAGCACCTCTTAAGCCTTGTTAGATTTTTTTTTAACATGCTTGAGGTGCTGCCTTTCATGTTTAGAGGTCAATTGTATGTGTACCTTGTGCCACAAGTTTCATTTTGATCTTGTCTTTCCACTTGTTTGAAGTGTGAGATGTTTAGATGGACTTTGGTCCTCTAATTGAACTTGATCATTCTTGTGTTTTCCTTCCTTTTTGAGGTTTCTCACTTGAGTTTCACTTCTGACCTTGATGGTTATGGACTTGTTCTTGATGCTTTGGTGATGTTTCTTTCACTTTGAGATTGCTACGACAAAGTGAACTCCTTTTGCATTGTTTAGTTGCTTTGTTTTACTTGATCATGTGTAAGTGGATGGTTGAGATGTTCATGAGGTGGTGGTTGCCCCACTCACTTTCCTCCCTCGCTTCTTTGATTGTGATTTTGTGTTTATCACCTTTCTCCTTTTGATGATTGATGGCATTTGATTGTAGGAGCTTGCTTCTCCCATTTCCTCTCATCTTGCTTGACTTGTTTAAGTCTTCCATCTCCGTGACTTGTTTATGTCTTCTCTTTTGTTGATTTGAATTTGACTTGTGTTGCTCTTGTTTCATTTTTTGCATTTGTGCTTTCAATTCATATCTTTTCTGATCTTGCATTGACTTGTTTATGTCTTTGATTTCATCCTCATCTATGATTGATTATGTAGTGTGTTTACTTGTGCTTCTTGCCATGATCCCTTAAGATTTCTAGTCCCCCTGTTTAAGATGGGATTAGGAGTCCTTTGCATGATAACATTAGGTAGTATCCCTTTTCATCCCAACTCTAGGACCATCTTGCATGCTAACATTAGGGTTTATAGTTCCCTTTAGAGTCCTTGGGTCTTCTCTTCTCATCTCAGAATCTCTTAAGACACTTAATAAAGAAAGACAATTGTTGTACGTTACAAGCCTTAAGTACATAAGGAATGATGAGTGGGGGGTCTCTTCTCATATTGCCTAGAGTGTTTAGCGTATGCCCTTTGGGCGATATGCGACACATTCATTCTTATGTCATAGTCTTTAGTGCAACATGAGATTCAAACTAACTCAATTCACTTCTTCTAAAAAACACCAACAAAATTCAAACCTTTTCATCCTTCGGGACTGTTTCAAACCTAATTTTCAGAAAGAGTATGTTACATTTCCATTCTACCGCAAACAGGCATCGTCCCTAACTGCTGGAATTGAAATGTAACATTACTCATAAAACATTTGAACCAACCTGTGGTCTAGTTTTCTCGAACTACGTTTTCTCTAATTTCTCATACCAGAATAGGATTTGTAGGCATAAGACGACGATGTCTTGGCGAGCAACCTTCCCCCCAATCACCCGTAGTTTTCCGAACTACGTTGACTCTCACTTTCCCATTGCACGAGGGAATACATAGGCATAGGGCGGCAATGTCCTATCGAGTCTGTTCTTTCTCTTCACCCCGTTTAGCAGTAGCTTTTAGATAGTTTTCACCCATAGATTAGACAACAAGCATGGATCTCGTTTAGTACAATGGACGTGAGGGGTGCTCATACCTTCCCCTTGCATAACCGACTCCTGAACCCAAGATTTGGTTTAACAGATATCTTCTTGGTAAAGATATTATCTTCAGTTGCAGAAACTTTTCTTATGTTCCTTTGATAGGAAGGAAGGGTGGCATCGACTACAATCCTACTCTGGTTGTCTGGCAATTTGGTTACGCTTTGAGAGGACCTTCGAGGGAATAAGAAATACAGGAATCTCTGTATTTCACAAGAGTGGATGACAGTGATACTTTGACCAGATTGAAAAAGGCTTGGGGAAGGATTCATCGGAGAGGAAAATAATCTTTGGGTAAGGGTGGTTGTAGAGCCTATAGACCATATATGGATTAGATCCAGGAGAGGGTGGAAAGACTGTTGCTACCATTCCCGGTCAAAGAGCCTTTATATCCTCTAGTAGCAGAAGAACCAACAATAATTGATATTCAAAAGTATAACCAGCTGTAGGCTGAGAAAGAAGAGTTACGCAAATTGAATGAAGAGCTGGAAAAGGAGGTTATTCAGCTAAAGAGTGAAAAGAATGAAGCAGCCTACTTGTCCAAGATGAAGACAAAGACCTTGAACAAGATGGGGAAAGAATTGACTGAAGAGATTCGTGTCTGAGAACGACTTGGTCAAGACTTGAAGAGCATGGGTAATGTCCTTAAAGGCAAGAAGAAAGAGCTGGAAAAAGCGTGCCTGGAGATGTCTAAATTCAATGCTCAATGGAATACAGCTCTGATTGCCAGCAAGGGAAGAGAAGATGGGCTCCTTGAGCAGATTGATAGGCTGAAGACGTAGTTCAAGATTAAAGATGAAAAAGCTTCAGGGGAATCATCTCATCAGTATGAAGTGGATCGCAAGTTACGAAAAGCTTTGGCAATGTTTGAAGATTACAAGATAAGAGCAGAATTGAAGAAACCAAGACTCGAAGACGCTTTTGAAGAGGGTTCTTGGGAGGAGTATGCTTATGATTTGAAGGATGTTATCAGCAGAAGGGAGTTTCTCATTCAGGTGTTGGTTGTGAGGTATGAACATCCAGATACTAGGGAGTTGTTAGAGGAGTTTCAGACTCGTTACCGTGGCTGAAGGGAGAGTTATCTGATGCAGTTTCCTGTGTAGTTTTTCCTCTTTTGTTGCTATCTTGTATTCAGACCATCACCAGGCTTGTTGGATGGGGTCATATGATCATTTTTTATTGTATTCCTTGGTGTTATGTTGTGAACATTTCCTCTTGCTCTCATTTTATTTATGAGGAGGGATTTATGATTCTATATGTTGCTTCTTCTGTCTCCCGTTTGTTTGTGGAACTAGAATCAAGGGGAGAATTTCCCTGAGTCATATTTGCATGCTTGCATTTTGCATTATCATTTTCATGTTGCATTGTAGGTGTTCTTGGGCCCGTTAACCTTATTTTTGTGTGGTTTTCTTCCAGCGGTTTTCAGGATAGCAGACTAGACGCTTCAAAAATACTCGACTAGAGAGAATCAGCAAAGAGCTATGGATCAGATACAGCTAGAGTTACAAGAGTTCAAAGATCGTATGGCTTAGTGCATGGATCTGATGTAGGGAGTTGCCAATGGGCAAGAGCAGCTTAGAACACTAGTCCAGCCACTAATTGTCAGGGTGGATGGTAGTGGGGTCTTGCATGGAGGGACCACTGCTATTCCTTCCCCGACTGATGGGAGTACTCCTCAGGCTAATGCTATTCCTACTATTGTTATTCCTCCGGGTAGAGGTCACCAACCAGGAGTTCGTGTACCAGGTGCAACAGACGTTGCACATGGGGCAGCAGGTCCTCAGTGGGAGGAGGATGAGCAGGATGATGTTTTCTCAATGGGAGACTTGGGCGTAGGCCTTCAGACTGATGCAGATAAAAGGTTTAAAATGATTGAGGAAAAGATGAAGAATCTCGAGAATCAGAACTCTCTAGGGCTTGACATGTCTAATTTGGGGCTTATTCCAGGGGTGAAGATTCTGCCTAAGTTCAAAGTTCCAGACTTCGATAAGTATAAAGGCACAACCTATCCCAAAGTACATCTCAGATCTTATTATCAGAAGATGTCTGCCTACTCAGACAATGAGAAGTTGTTGATACACGTTTTCCAAGACAGCTTGTCAGGGCCTTCACTAGAATGGTACATAGGCCTGGAGGGGACCCATATCAAAAGTTGGAGGGATCTTGGAGAGGCATTTGTCTGTCATTATCAGTATAATAGTGACCTGGCACCGAACCGAGTTCAGTTGCAGAATCTATCTCAGAGGAGCAATGAGGGGTTTAAAGAATATGCCCAGAGGTGGCGTGAACTAGCGGCCAGAGTTCAGCCTCCGATGGTGGAGAGGGAGCTTATTGATATGTTCGTGGCAACCTTGCCTGGAATATATTATTAGAAGTTGATTGCAAATATGTCTGGAAGTTTTTCTGATCTGATTATTATCGGAGAAAAGGTAGAAAACAGAATTAAGTTGGGTAAGATTCAGAGCGGAGAAGGTTCCACATCAGGTGGAGGAAGGAAGACGTTTGGAAATTCTAAGAAAAGAGAAGGAGATACCAATGCAGTTACAACTTATAGAAATAGAAATAGAGCTCAGCGTCAATAATAATATCAGCCTCAGCAACAACCACAGGTTGCTAGCATAACTATTCCAGCGGTACCTCAACAATAAAATATTGCACTGCACCGATTTCGGGACCGAGGAAGAACAGTTAATAGGCAGTTTGATACTCCGCCTACGCCATACTCTCAACTTCTACAACATCCGCTTCAGTTACAGCTGATCCAAAAAAGATCTTTGGCACCACTTACTAGCGTGCCACCTCCGGGTTATGATGCGAATGCAAGGTGCGATTTTCATTCTAGTGCTCCGGGTCACAACATAGACAATTGCAAAGCTTTTAAGCACAAGGTGCAAGATCTTCTTGACACTAAGGCAATTAACTTTACCAACGAAACCCAGAATGTGAATCAAAACCCAATGTCGAACCATGGGGTAGCCGGAGTTAACGCTATTATTGAGGGAGAGAAGTTGAATCTGATAACTGATATGGAAAAGTTGAGAACGCCGCTAAGTTTTATGAAGCGCAGATTGTTGAAAGGGGGTGTTTTTCCTGGCTGTGTGGAAGGTTGTGAAAGATGTGTTGTGCGTCCGGAAGGTTGTGTTGATCTAAGAAAACATATTCAAGGCTTGATGAATGAGGGTGTTTTTGCAGTTTGATAGAACAGGAGAAGAAGAAGATGTGAAAGAGATTAACAGAGGGCGGGATGAAATCGCCATAATTTCAATCCCATACAGAATAATAAATATTTCAGCGCCTCTAAGGCCAGCGCCAGTGATCATCACTAAAGCCGGACCAATACCTTATGAAAGTACCAAGGCCATCCCGTGGAATTATGGGGCAGAGGCATTTTGTAATGGACAAAAGCAAGAATTGGTGGAAGCGTCATCCGAAGGTTTATTTGTGGATAATATTGTTAGGTCCAGAGGTTTAACTAGAAACGGTAGAGTATTCTCCCCTCCAGAGGTTAATGTGGAAAGAACTGATAAAGGAAAGGGTAAGGTTGTAGCGGAGGAGAGTTCGCAATAAAGAGAGCAAGACTCTTTAATCAAAGATGTAGAGGAATTTATGCGACTTATCCGCATGAGTGACTACAAAATTGTGGATCATTTGCAACAAACTCCTTCCAAGATCTCCATCTTATCTCTGTTGTTGTGCTCCGAGCCACACCAGAACGCCTTGTTGAGAATTCTAAACACTGCTTACGTACCACAGGAGATTTCTGTCAATCAGCTTGAAGGGGTAGTAGCCCATGTAAACGCTGACAATGGCTTGGGGTTCACAGATCTAGACTTGACTCCAACAGGGAGAAATCATAATCACGCCCTATATATCTCCATTGAGTGCAGAGGGGCTGTTCTGTCGCATGTTTTGGTTGATACAAGGGTCATCACTAAACGTGTTGCCCAATAAAGCTTTAATGAAGTTGGACACCAGGATGTGATTTGTACTCCTAGTGATCTAGTCGTAAGAGCGTTTTAAGGGACGAGAAGATCGGTGTTTGGTGAAGTTACCCTACCAATTCAAGTGGGCCCAGAAATATTTAATGTCGTTTTCTACATCATGGATATTCAACTAGCATATAGTTGTTTAACTATGGATTCATTATGCAGGAGCAGTTACTTCGACCTTGCATTAGAAGCTGAAATACATGGTCGAAGGGAAGATCGTCACCATGTGGGATGAAGAGGATATCATGATTAGCCAGCTGTCGTCCTTCAAATATGTAGAGGTGGATGGAGAGATCCATGAAACACTGTGTCAGGCGTTCGAGGTGGTGCAGATTAAGGGAAATCCTAAAGTTGTGGACAGAGCTCTGGAGATTTCAATGTCTTCTTTCAAAGAAGCTCGAGCTGTTGTGGAGTCCGGTTCTTCACAGGGAAGGGGTCAAGTCCTCAATACAACCCATCTTTCTCCTCGCAGAGTGCTTCAAAGTACAGGGGGCTGGTACAATTCACTAGTGGAGGGGTCATCTTTGACAGAATCAATGTTGTGGGAGACAACGAAGGAGATGGTGACTGCGATATCGACGCTTGGATTCAACCGTGTGTTCCTGGTCAAAGCTTATGCAACTAGATTGTCGAGGAAGTTGTTCAAGTTACCTTTGAAGAGTAATTTCTTTGTTTTAATTATGTGTGGTCCTACGTTCCGCCCAGGAGGTAGTGGCTTTCTTTTGTAGGGCCCTGTTTGATTATGTTTGAACTCTTTTTTATCATTAATAAAAGGCATTTGTTTGCATTCAAATATTTTGATCCCTGTTTTTCTTCTTTTTATTTTTGACAATAAAATGGCAATGTGTTTGTGCTTGTTTGGATATCATTTTAAGCATAAAACATCAATCATGCAGGTTGCACATCGCAGATGTCGCCGATTCAGATTCGACTATGACTCGGTATGATTTTGGCAGTCCCATATTTAAAGCTGAAGAAGAGATTTATGAAGAAAATGAACTTCTTGAAGAGCTTGCCAGACTGTTGAGACAAGAAGAGAAAGTCATTCTGCCTCACCAAGAAGAAATTGAAGTTGTCAACCTGGGTACCGAAGAGGACAGAAAAGAAGTCAGAATTGGGGTTGCGTTGGAAGACGGTGTCAAAAGAAGACTGGTCGAAATGCTTCGTGAGTAAAGAGACGTCTTTGCCTGGTCGTACGAAGACATGCAAGGATTAGATACGGACATAGTGGTACACCATCTACCTCTTCGAGAAGAATGTCCACCTGTAAAACAAAAGCTGAGAAGAACAAGGCCATATATGGCAGTCAAGATTAAGGAAGAGGTCCAGAAGCAATTGGACGTCAGTTTTCTTGTTGTTACGAACTATCCTCTGTGGGTCGCTAACATTGTTCCTGAAAGGGAATCTACCATACTGCTATCATGCATGGATTCATCCTAAAGTGTATCATCACTCCTTAAACAAGGAAGTGAGAGTCCTAAGGGAACATGCAAAAGGGAAAAAGAAACACAACTATCAAGCAGGTGATACATAAAGTAATTGGATGCAGATGCAATGCAACAGTACAAGCAAGGGAGACAAGTTCAACCTTAGATGCAAACATGGGCAATTACAAAAGAGAAAAGAACATACAAGCAAGGAAGGATCACCTCAACCTTCAATGTAATCAAGCAAGGGCAAGTACGAAAGCAGAGAAACAATCAAGCAAAGGGAGGATCACCTCAACCTTTAATGCAATCATGCACCTAAACAAGAGTATCTACTCATGCAAGTCTATCTTAATACATCACAGCAAGGAGGCAATCAATCAATCCATCAGGAGAGAGATAAAATAGATGAGCAACAAGGAAATCATCCCAAGGCTACATCAGGTTTAGATGTGTATCAACACAAGAGTCCATCCCAGGTTCAACCTTTTTATTGAATGCACATAATTCAACCAAAGGAAGAATTAGGCTCTCACAAGAGGGATCCTAAGAATGTAGGACATATGAGAATGGTGGAACCTAGATTTCAATCTAAGGTATCTAGTTAATGTGTATCAACACAGGATGTCCATCAAAGGCTCAAACTCCTCATGGGATGCACAGAATTCAACCAAAGGAAGAATTAGGCTCTCACAAGAAGGATCCTAATCACGTAGGACAGATAGAAAATGTGCAAAGCACTTGAGTCCTCAAAGGCTCAACCTCTTATGGAATGCACAGAATTCAACCAAATGAAGAATTAGGCTCTCACAAGAGGGATCCTAAGAATAGGACTTGGAGAATGAAGGAAGATAGTGTAAACCAAAGGAATACACTATGCCATTGAATGTCCATCCAAGGCTCAACCTCTTATGGAATGCATAGAATTCAACCAAAGGAAGAATTAGGCTCTCACAAGAGGGATCCTAAGAATAGGACTTGGAATGAAGGAAGATAGTGTAAACCAAAGGAATACACTATGCCATTGAATGTCCATCCAAGGCTCAACCTCTTATGGAATGCACATAATTCAACCAAAGGAAGAATTAAGCTCTCATAAGAGGGATCCTAAGAATAGGACTTGGAGAATGAAGGAAGATAGAAGGATAGAAGGAACAAGGCAAAACCAAGAAAAAGGAACCACATAAGGAGGAGCAACCATTCACAAAAAGCTTCTAAAGAAACCCTACAAGCAAAGCTCTAAAGGACATCTCTATTAAGGGAGCTAATGACATCATAAAGACTTGAAAACTACCCTATAAAGGTCTCAACCTATGTACTATGGTATCAAACCAAGATGGGGTGCTTAAGGTTTGCTAAAAGCTCACTTAAAGGCAAAACTAGGTGGAATGCTAAACCCTAACATCATCCAGAATGTAAAATCTATGAAAAATAGGAAAACAAGTCCTAAAATCCTAATAAAATTCCTAAGGGATCCTAAATATGTTAGAAAGTTATGGTAAAACTTTCAGGTCAAGATTCCAGGTCTAGGTACACTAACAGAAAGCTAAACCATGATATGTGCTATGGGAGATAAAAATGGGGAAGGTTCTAAAGATCTACCTTAAACCCTAATCAAACAGCTCCTAAAAATTAGGACAAAAATACTACAATATCATACAACGTGTCTAGAGTCAGCATGCAAAAAATTATATCTATCAAGAAATAAAATCAGCAAGATGAACATGTCAATTTCATATTTATTAAAAGCACATAACATGGAAAATATGCAATTAAATTGAAAAAAAGCTCAAAAATTAATCCAATAGCATGTAAAATCACTTAACACATTAAGGAATTAGAGGAAAAGAAAATCAGGAATGATGGATGCTTTTTGCTATTTTTAATGAATTAAAACAATCATGCTTCAAAACATAAAAAAATAATGAAAATAGAATGAAAAAGATAAATGCTCGTGGCAAATAGCAAGAAAACCAAGTTCAAAATCCAATGGGCCTCAGAAAGGGGGTGTAAGTATCAATAACAGGCCCAGGTCCATCAGGACTTGAATGAATCCCATGCGCTCAGTCAATGCGTGACTATGGTGCGTCTTAATCTCAGCCACTCAACATCTAAGTCATCAGATCCTACACTCCTCATCACGCCACGTCAATTAAAAAATCCAAAACCTAGTTGACTCACTCATGAGCGTTGGATCAAGGGACTAGGTCAAGGATCTATCAAGATCCAACGGTCCACATTGCATATGGTGATTTAAATTGGAATAAAAGGGGGGAACGAACTAGTGGTGGCCGGAGAAGACTCCGGTCGTCTTCTCCGGTGGGACGCCATCGTACCAGTTGTAAAATGTTCATGAAACTTGGATTTCTTTATATAAATCTCTTCGTCTCTCTACGTACATCATAATGTTATGTTCTAAATTCAATTTTCTCTCAAGAATCAACCAAACCGAAAGCTTAAACAAATTGTGCTTTGCTAACAATTGTCACAATCGGCCCTCTAACTTATCCTAAATTCATCTAGGAGTTACCTGGACCCTAACCACATGCATATTACATAATAATTCGCCATAAATAAAGAGAAATTTTGAGAGAAAGAAACCTGTGTAGAAGCTTGAGCAGAGGTGGATTCAGGTGACAATTCTTGATCAAACCAATGCAGAAAGCTCCAATGATCCCTGAGGAAGCTTCTTGAATGATCAATTTGCTTGGAAAATTCTTCAATCTTGAAATCCGATTTTTCTCTTCTCTTGAGTTGGTTGCAACTGTAACTGCTCTAACTGCCACCAAACTTCATCAATCTTCATTTGAGAATCATCTAGAACTTATATAGAATCATTTTGGATAGGTACTGAAGCCCAATTGTGGCTGGTTTGGCCCAATGTAAATCTCATTTTTCTTCACTTTTCACATGTTAATGTGCATGAAAATAGAGCTTCCAAGCTTCAAAATTGGTTCAATTCACTGGCTGGTAATGTAAGGAACATGAAGGGATAGGATTGGTTCCTTGTTTTTGATCAATGGTGGATATTGATTGTGTTTCTTCAAGCTTAAGTAACATGAAAAATGGGGTGTTTTCATGGTTCAATTCTCAAACCCATGAATGCCATTGTTCTTGAATGTGTTTTGTGTACAAAATATGCACAAACATGGCTTGGAATCATCCATTTTGCATTTATTTGAATTTTTTACTTTAAATGCCTTTAAAGTTTCTTTTTATGAAACTTTCTTCAACCAATCTTCAATCCAATCCATATCAATGAATCCTTGATGTTTGATGGAGTAAATAACCCCATTTTGAGCAACTTTCAAGTTGGACAAATTTGCATTTGAGGTATGCAAAGTGGTGAAATGGACCTATAATCCAAAATGACTTATAATCCAAGTTTCCCAAAATACCCTTGCCTTGCAAGCTTCATATCTTGAGTTCTACAAATCCAATCAAGGACTTTTAGTACTCTTTATAAATCTATGAAGATAAGGAACAACATTCATGTTTGGGTCAAGGATTGGTGAGGTCTTCTTCAAGGTCAAAAATGGCATGGAAGTTGGTTGAATTTCAAGTTCCAAAATCACATTCATCTGATGACCTGTAACTTGTCTGCTTCATAACTTGAGTTCTACAAATCCAATCAAGGACTTCTAGTACTCAAAAGAAATCTAAGAACATGCTCTACAAGTCTCATGTTGATATCAAGATGAGATGAAACTTGCATCTTGAGTTATGTGGTCTTGAAGTTAGGCACTAAGATAAGGGATTTTACACTGACAAAGCTTAGAAACCCTAGCTCAATAACTTCTCACACTCTTGAATATTGATGAATTGATCTTGAAATGATCTCTTAGGTGTCTCAACACAACATTCCATGATCATAGTTTCTTTGAAATTAGGTCTCAACCTCTTTCAATTCACCTGTTGACTTAGGGTTGACCAGATGAAACCCTAATTGCACCAAGCTTGATTGTGACTTCTTATATCTAGTATAATAGCTTACCCAAGCTCCATAATAACTTTCAAGCCATCTCATGAGCTCTCTCACTGCTTGAAATCCATATCCATGGATTCAATATCACTTGATGATCTCCCATGACCTTCAAGTTAGGAGATGTGCACACAATTGTCTAGCCACTTCTCTGGGGATCTTTGCCTTCTTTTGGTGACTTGATGAGGATGTCAAACCCTTGAATACTTGAATAAAACCTCTTGAATAGCATTAAAACCTTGATAACCCTTCCTGATAAGCATAACTCTCTCAATCCCCTGCATATGAATGATGGTATGCAAATGCTAATGCTATATGAAATGCAATGAAACATAAGCTAGGTATAGAAAAAAGTTGGGCAAATTTTGGGGTGCAACAACTAGGCGAAGGATTCTTTGCTAGGCGAGTCTGGGAATAACATGTTTCGCTAGGCAAAGCTTTCTTTTCTAGGCGAACTGTGCAATGACAACAAGTTCTGCTACACACCAGAACCTGAAATCACTCAAAAAGCTCTAAGATTCACTTCCCCAATGCCCCCAAAACATCCCTAAATCATCCCTAAGGTCTTACGGCGATAAAGACACAAAACCTACGGTTTATTAGGCCAATCTCGGAATATATTCACGCCTTAAATCACAAATTTTCCTTCAATTACACCCTACTCATTAATATTACTCACTATCCAATATTCCTACAGGGTTAGGCAACGTTAATCAACGTTTTTGGCCACGAAGGCCTAGGTTTCCCTTTCCCCCAACGAATCCCAAAGTCAGATTTACAATCACAGGTTTAGGCCACAAAGGCCAAAGATCACTATTTCTCATATCTATGCTCTAACAGTCATAAATACTTACCACTACACCACAATCATCAGTGTCCTCATCATCAATTTCCCCTAAGGTTAGACCAATATCAAATCAGAGTTTTTGCCACGAAGGGTGAATTCCCTTTTTCCCATAACTCTCTATAAAACCCTTAAACCCTTAATCAACCATAATCACATCGAAATATACACATGGAAAATCATGAAAAGCTATACTCTCCATACCGTTATTGTCGATCAAAGCCCTCTCAAATGTCTTCGGGAATCCTCCGAAGCTTTTGCCTCCAATCTCCCTTTTCAGAGCTCTGACCTCCATTCTTTTCACGGTCTAACAAAATGAATCATAATTCCATCATATTTTCCTTTTTGTTAAACCTAGACTTGGGCCTCAAAAATTTGGGTTTTTCCCTTAATACCCTTACTAACTCCTTTTAATGCCCAAATTACCCTTATTTCACTTATATTCATTTTAACTAATAATAATACTAATATTTCCATATTGTATACTATTAATTAAATAAATAATCCAAAAATGCATAATTCCGAATAATCCGCAAAACCACCGAAAACCACCAAAATATGGATATTCTTAATTAAATAAATAAATTAAAATATTCCAATTAAATTCGGGGTGTTACAACTAAGAATGGAATTGATCATAATTTTTCTGCACCACGTACTCCTTAACAAAATAGAGTTGTGGAACGTAAATATCATTTTTTAGAAGAACTTGGAAGAACTATGATCATTGAGAGTGACCTTCCTAAATACTTTGAGCCCGATGCTATTAGTACGACATGTTATGTTTTGGATAGGGTGATTATCCATCCTATTCTTAACAAAACTGTATATGAGCTCTTAAAAGGAAGGAAGCCTAATGTGTCACATCCTCATGTTTTTGGTTGTAAATGCTTTGTGTTGAATAATGGGAAGGAGAACCTTGATAAGTTCGACTCAAAACCCGATGAAGATATCTTTCTTGGATACTTTCAAACTAGTAAGGCATATAGAATTTTCAATAAAATGTTACTTAGTGTAGAAGAATTCATACATGTTACTTTTGATGAATCTTATCTGAAAAATATCGGAAAAGGTATTTCTTTTCATGGTGCAGGTGTATCTTCAGAAGATATACTCAAAGACACTGAAAAAGGGATTGATCAACCTGAATCAGTGAAAATTAAGGAAGAGGAAGATCACAACTCTAACAAGATTGAGAAGGACCATCCAATTAGCAACGATGACCTTCCTCTGGCTTGTAAATCCTCTAAGGATCATCCCATTGAGAATATACTCAAAGACATATCAAAGGGAGTAACTACGAGATCCAAGCTAAGTAACATTTCTTATCACTTTGCTTTCGTCTCTCAAATTGAGCCTAAAAACTCCAAAGAGGCCTTACTCGATGAAAATTGGTTTTCAGAAATGCAAGATGAGTTAAATAAATTTAAAAGAAATGAATTTTAGAATCTTGTCCCCCTCCAAGAGATCATCGAGTGATTGGTACCAAATGGGAATTTAGGAACAAGCTTGACAAAAATAGAGTTATAACTAGGAACAGGGCGCGCCTAGTGGCGCAAGGTTATAACCAAGAGGAGGGAATCAGCTATGAGGAAACTTATGCTCCCGTTGCCCACCTTGAGGCTATATACCTATTGCTTGCATATGCTTGTTACAAGAACTTCAAATTATTCCAAATGGATGTTAAGAATGCTTTTCTAAACGGACAGATTAATGAAGAGATCAATATATCTCAACCTTCCAGTTTTGAAAGTCATGAGTATCCTAACTATGTTTATAAGCTTAAGTGTGCTTTTTACGGTCTTAAACAAGCTCTTAGGGCTTGGTATGAGCGTCTTATAAATTTTTTACTAGATCAAGGATTCTCAAGAAGGAAGGTTGATACTACCCTCTTTATTAAACATCAAGGAAAACACTCCATATTAGTACAAGTTTATGTAGATGACATTATCTTTGGATCTAATAACATAAATTTGGTCAAGGAATTTTCTAAGTTGATGCAGGGTGAGTTTGAGATGACCATTATGGGGGAGCTAAACTACTTCCTCAGACTTCAAATCAAACAACTCGAAGAAGGAGCATTGGTGAGCGAAACAAATTATTGTAATGAGATACTCAAGTGCTTCGACATGGCTAACTCTAAAGAAATTGACACTCTAATGCCTACATGTGTAAACTTGCATCGAGATGAGAATGGTAAGGTCGTCGATGTAAAGAGTTATAGAGGTATGATAGGTTCTCTTCTCTGTCTCACCACATCTCGACCAGATATTATGTTGAGTGTATGTATGTGAGCTAGGTATCAATTATGTCCCAAGGAATCACATTTAAAGGTCGTCAAGCGCATACTTAGATACTTATGTGGTACTCCCAAGTATGGGCTTTGGTTTTACAAGGGAAGTGATTATACTTTGGTTGGCTATTCCTATTCTGACTTTTCCGGTTGCAAATTAAATAGGAAGAGCACTATTGGCACTTGTCATTTCTTCTCAAATTCCTTAGTAAGTTGGCATAGCAAAAAGCAAGTTTCCATTGCTTTGTCAATAGCCGAGGCGGAGTACGTTGCAGCTGGTAGTTGTTGTACCCAAATCTTGTGTATCACGCAACAATTACTTGACTTTAATGTTAAACTTGAACGTATTCCCATTTTGTGTGACAATACAAGCGCCATTTACTTAACCAAAAATCCTATACTACATTCACGCACAAAACATATTGAAATCCGCCATCATTTCCTTAGGGATCATGTAGAGAAAGGTGATGTCGTATTCGAGCATATTAATAGCAAGAATCAACTTGCCAGAATTTTCACAAAACCACTTACGACAGAACCCTTCTTTAACATTCGTAGGGAACTTGGCGTTCACGATATCTCGGATCGAGTTTAAATTGCATTATATATATATATATATATATATATATATATATATATATATATATATATATATATATATATATATATATATATATATATATATATATATATATATATATATATATATATATATATATATATATATATATATATATATATATATATATATATATATATATATATATATATATATATATATATATATATATATATATATATATATATATATATATATATATATATATATATATATATATATATATATATATATATATATATATATATATATATATATATATATATATATATATATATATATATATATATATATATATATATATATATATATATATATATATATATATATATATATATATATATATATATATATATATATATATATATATATATATATATATATATATATATATATATATATATATATATATATATATATATATATATATATATATATATATATATATATATATATATATATATATATATATATATATATATATATATATATATATATATATATATATATATATATCTGTGTGAGGGCATTCATCGTTCACATTCATTGGAGGTAATATCGTTCATATATATGAAATTGTACTATGATTTGTGTTATATTGATGTTTATTTGAGTTTTTGGACCCATTATTAATCTATTTTTATGTTTGAAGTATGTGTATGCTTGTTATTTATTTTTGTGTGATGCATACATAACATGTTTTTCTTCATTTTTCCATGTTTACATTGCATTTGTCAATCCCAACAGGGCATAGGTCGACTCATGCTCTTCCAAATTCAATAAGATTTGATTCGGGTTTGTATGTGTCGACTCACCCTGTAAGCTTCAGAATTTTTATTTTTCAACTGGCATGCGTCGACGCATCCTAGACTTAGGTCGACATGCCGCTGCGTGACCCCGAATTTTTTCTTGGAAATTGAAGCGTAACTGATTTTCTTGGGAACTAAATATCACTCAATGTGCCTCTTCATTTAATTTTTTAATTATCATCATCATTTACATCTATTCATCTCATTTCTCTTCTCCAACACTCTCAAATTTCACTACAAACTCTAAAACCCATTTCCAAATCTCTCTCAAATCAGAAACTTCAAGTTCAAATAAATGTACAATTTGGTTTCTCATCACCAATCCCCACTCGGGTACTGTTCACTACTCACAAAAACAGAGTTTCCATGGCTTCTTCTAGAGTAATAGGAAAGAGGACCACTAAAGCTTCAACTTGTACTGTTCACTACTCACAAAAACAGAGTTTCCATGGCTTCTTCTAGAGTAATAGGAAAGAGGACCACTCAAGCTTCAACTTGTAGAGCAGAAACTTCACAACCTCCGTCAAATATTCCAGTAAATGTTATGTCTTTAGTTTCTATGAACTAGCTGAAATTTATGAGAAGAACTTTAAGAAAAGGTCAGTTATCAAACAATTTATTTACTATCCGAAAGTGGTTGAACGTATGCACATCTAAGATATTATTGATATACTTGGTCATCAAAAGTTTGATAATTTTCTAAAGTCTGGTACAAATTATAATGAAGACATGTTTATGTTATTTTACACCGGTATACACGGAAATTTTCGTGATTATACCTTTGGCTACAATATAGGTGGTAAGAGTTTAAAGGCTGATGCTGTTGTTTGGAGAGACCTATTTGACATGTGTCCACTTTTGAGTCCTGATCTTAAAATATCTAATACCGAACTGGCTCCGGATTATGAATTCAAATCTGCTCTGTATCCTGAAGATATTGTTGTGCCATACCCTAAATTTTAACCATAATACTTCACATCATTGTGCCAATCATCACCATAATATGGATGTATTTTCATACCTCACCAATCTTCTTAAAGATTATTGAGTATTCACTTTAACCAAGGATTAGGGTTTTGAGCCCTCTCAGAGCATTCAGACAAGGGATCAATCAAGAATTTACATGATATTCAACTTGTCAAGCCTCTCAAAAATCCATGAAGTATCAAGAGATCCTCCCCATCAAGAATTTAATACAAGATTGCACCATCCAAAGTTAATCAAGCCTCAAGACCATTAGTGTTACCAAATTAGGGTTTTTATCGACCAAGACTTCCAAAGAGAAATTTTTATATGTGAATGAGCCAATACTTCAATATATGATTCAAGTAGCTTAAAAAAACCTCATGAGTCCATTCATAAGTTCAAAATAGCCTCAGGGGCTTGCATCTATCAAAAATCAGGAATTAGGGTTTTGATTTAATTACACCCATAGGTTGACTTTTGAAGTAAGGCATGATCTAAGACTTCAAGATATTTTTCAAGGACCTAAAATACATCATATTGATTCATTCACAAGATTGGATTAATTCAAAGAACTTGATTCATAAGCAATACAAAGATTCAAATTCATCTAGACCACAAACTAGGGTTCTTGAGAAAAAGTCAACCATACCTTTGACTTTTGACTAAGACATGATCTCAAACCTTGATATATGATTCAAGACACTCAAAAATTGCTTTGGAATCTAACCATTAGGTTCAATTTAGCCCAAGTACTTGATTTCATAAAGGATCACCGAGTTCAAAATTCATCTAATGTAAAAAGTCAATTGTGATCAAAACCAAGTTTGACTTTTGGAATTTTTTGGCAAACATGGCATCTTTAAGTTAAGAACAATGTTAACTTATGATTTGGATCATGATCAATCAATAAAAATCAAGAAAAGTGAGGTTACTTGCAAAAAGGGCAACCTTGAGAAACTTGAAATTTCACAAAGTTATGGAAAGAACTTGATTTTTACCCAACTTTGCAAGACCATAACTTGTGATCCAAGCAACTATTTTCTCCCATCCAAAGCTTAAATGATAGATCGTCTTACATAAAAAAATATTGCAAAGCTGAAGTACCCTAAAAAAATGCCTAGATTTTGAGATATGAAGCGTTAAAGTTAGGGTTTCATGAGATGTGGAACTTTGACACTTAGAAATGTTTTAGGCAGAATCTGCCTCATGTATTGCCCAACTTTGGAGGCATTTTTCATTATGATCCAAGATGAATCAAGACCAAATTTAAACATCAAAGTTGAAGTATGATATACAAGATTTCCAAAGAGTACAAGAACATCCATTTATTCAACTTGAGCAAGAAGTTATGAACCTCACAACAGGCCTTGATACAAACTGTTGTTTTGATACCATTGGCGCATAACTTGCTTCTTACGATTTTCAAGCCAATTTTGGACTTTGCATCATTGGATTTCCATCCAATATCAACAAAAATGGTGAAGGAATCTGAACCATAACACAAGAGTTCAAGAATCTATCCATAGCATGTGCAAATTCATCATGGCATGAACCTTGAAATTCAATTTTGTCATCTTGCATTTATGTGGTACAAAGAGGTGGCATGAATCAAGTTCATATCAGTCCAAATGAGTCAACACTTATCCAAGAATCAAAAGACCTAAAACCTGCAAGTTTAGCTCAAGTCAATGGCTAGAGGAGACTTTGACTACATGACAAAAACCATTGGATAATAGAGTGATTTAGCCTCCATTCACTATTCCTTGCAAAACAAACTTCATCTACTATAACTAGAGGTCATTTTTGGTTGATCAAAGACACACCAAAGCAATACCATAGCTTTGTTTTCTCATCATCCCACTCTTGCTCACAATTTCAAAGTTTCGAGGATTAAACTTAGAATTCTCAAAACCAGAGCCTAAACCATTCAAACAACCTTAAAAACACATCACAAATCATCCATTGAAGGTGTTCAAACACTCACCTTTATCTCAAATCACCAAAATCAGAAAGTCAACCATTAAAACCTCAAATTTTGAATTTTCTGCATTTTTTAAGCCATGTCTTGATTCAGTCCATTTCAAAACCAAGCAACACCTTAAACACACTCTAATATATACCATTAAGGTGTTTCAAGCATTGTTTCTCAACTATAACACAATTTGAAAGAGTTGCCACTTTGGTCACTTTTGTCTATTTTGCAAGAAAATGGCTAGTTTATGTTCCCAAGATTTTCTTTGGATTTGATCATCCTAAAAGCTTCTAAGGGATCCATTAAGAGTGTTCAAGACATTGGATTGCTTCTATCACAAGTATCTTGAAGGTTAGCGAGTGGAGCTTCAAGAGGTAAGTGCATAAGAATTTGAACTTTGTAAAATATGCATTGCTTTGATATACATTAATCATGAACATGTCATACATATCATATTTGTTATGTTTAAACTATTTTATCATGCTATTAATGATTGTATAGAGTGGTAGCATAGGACTTGCAAAAGTTGAACTATTTTGAAACCACTACTGGGTTTTAAAATGTAGGTATTTTTAGAAAACTCTAAAACTACCATTGGATTCCTCATAAAAATCTAGGTAGGATCCATCTTTAATTCATCCATTTTCATGGAGAAATGAGTAAGTTATGGCCTTCTTGCAATTGAATAAAATACAACCTCCCTTGGGCAAGAACCAGGCCATGTGCGCCTTGTCTGGCCAGGCCTAAGTAACTTCTAGGCATATCACTTAATGGGTGTGGCTTGATACATAGGTGTATCACCACTCCAGTCGTTGCAGCATGTGTTTTCAAGTGTGTTTCTGTGCTAGGGCGCGGGCTCAACGCCCACCTATGCCATTTTTCACATTTTCACCATATTTTTTAAAATATTTTTCATTTTTTTAATAATTATTTTTGTTAATCAATTATAATTATTTTAAAATGATTTTTTGCACAAAACTCACTCATATATTAAAATATTTTATTCACCAAAAAAATCACAAAAAATAATATTTATTTGATATATTTTTAATATTATTTTTTAAATTATTTTAAATATTTTAAAATAAATTCTTTTTATTGATATTTTTGAATCAAAATGATTTTAAATATTCATGTGAATAAAATAATTTTTTCATAAACTTTAATCTTTTTTTTAAACATGATTAATGATTTTATTTGATAAATTATGCATATTTTATTTGATTTTTCTTTGAAAAACATCTTTAAAAAATGTGAAGTTAGGGTTTTGTTTTGATTCAATTTTTCAAACATCATTTCAAAAATTTTAGGCCTCTATTAGAGTGTAAAACCAAACCCCATATGTGCATAAATAAATTTTAGGCTTCTACAATAGTATAAGTCCCACAACGTCTTTCAGTATCACAGTGTGATAACTATTTTCAAATAAAACATCTGGGTCTCTCCTTGAGTATAAGCCCCAATATTTTGTACATAAACTTTGTTTTAAACAATAAACAATCTCTATGGGCCTCTCCTTGAGTTGTAAGCCACATACCTCTGTTTTCAAAATCATCTGTCTATGTTAAACTCTTGAAAACATCTAGGTTTCTCCCCGAGTATAAGACCCAATACTATTCTTTCATTCTTTCATTCAAAATACATTATCCTTGGGCCTCTTAATAGAGTGTAATTCTCATCTTTCACCCTTTTATAATAAAAAGAAGAAGATTCAAATTAAATACATTGGCACTAAGAGGAGCATTATTCCCGGTGAAGCTGCTCTTAGACCACATGGGCCTCTGCTAGGAGTGTAAGTCCCATCTCTCTATACATAAACTTTGTTTTCAATCATCATGGGCCTCTATTATAGTGTAAGACCCAGACAACATGGGCCTCTGCTAGGAGTTTAAGTCCCATCTCTCTATACATAAACTTTGTTTTCAATCATCATGGGCCTCTATTATATTGTAAGACCCAACACCTTTTGTAAATAGAAAACCTTTTAGCCTCATTCATCTTGGACTTTATACAGGATATAAATAACCACGTGCCTCTATCTAGAGTATAAGACCCAACACCTTTGTTTACTTAGAGATCAAGTCACCTTCAAAGTCAAAAATTTCTTCAATTTCTCAAAACCCTAACTCATTCTTGAAGAAAACATCTAATAAATCACAATACATGTGGGCCTCAATCCAAATTATAAGACCTACCACCTTTCTTAATTCAATTCACATTAGTTGATATACTTGTTCATATCTATGTATATATGCTTGTACATATCTTGTTAAGTTTCTCTTAGCATTTGAATCATCCTTAGTTTAAACTAGTTCAAACAATAGGATCTTTGTCAATCAGTATAAGTTAGTTCAAACAACTAGTTCCCCCTTGTACAAAGGAATTCTTCTTCCCAATACAGTCAACCTCCTCTTGGGATTTGTTCAATTGATTCAACCTTGAAAGGCTTCAATAAAGAGATGATTATTTCCCAATGAAACCTCTTCTTTAACCCCTTTAATCTTGAAACAGTTCAACAAAGAAAGGATTATTTCTCGGTGAAACCTTTCTTAAACTCTTCTTAAATACTTGGATAGTATAAATTCCTTAGCCTTCTCTTAGCCTTCATACAAGCATCATTGCCTCCTCTTGGGAATCATATAAAAAATCTCCCCAGCAAGATAGCCTCCTCTTGGGCTTAGTACAAGGACCCATGAGCTTCCTAGAAGCATTCCTAGCCTCCTCTTGGGCTTCATATAAGGACCCTCAGGCTTCCTAAAAGCACAGGATAAACCCTAGTTATCCCTATTCCTACATCAATTCCCATGAAAGCCAAAACCTCTTAGACATTCAAACTCATCCTTTGAGTCTCCTCTGATCCTCAACAAGGCTTGACCCTAACCTTAAATCCCCAGCAAAGGGTCAGGATACAATCAATGAATCCCCCCAAAGAATTCTAGCCTTTATGGCAGTTCAATAAATCCAACTCTGCTCTAATTTCCAGCAGGAGTCGGTTTCTCTTTTAATTCCTCGGAGCAGTTGGATCCTACTCTTGGATTTAATTTACCTCAGGAAGAGTCAGTCTCCACTTAAATTACCTCAGCCGCCTCTTAGATATAAGGATTTCCCCCAGTCAGCCTTAATCTTGGGCTTTGTGTAAGACATATATAATACTCCCCTAATTGAGTCAGTTTTTAATCCTTTTTTTGCTTCAACATTGGGCTTTGATCAAGGCACGAAATTCAACATCCCTACAGATAAGACTCTGAGTCCTATCTAAAGGAGGATATTTCCTCTATACATCATACTTTAAAACAAACAAGTAAACCATTTTCCAGATAATTGATGTAAGTGGCACACTTGTTGATTCAAAATCCAAGTTAGAGTCCCTCCTTTATCATGGCCAAAGTTATCTTTCATCTAATGATGTAAGTGGCAAGCCTCTGGAACACATCTAAGCCAATGTCCCTCTCTTAGCATGCAAAGATTCATAAAAGAACAAGTGTCATTGCTCTACACTGAGTTAAAGCTTCTTCCTTCATGACATTTCAATTCTCTTATAAAGGAAGATGTGGCATTGCTGGATCCCATATATCCCAGTTAAAGCAACTTCCCTTATAAACAAACCCTCAATAATTGTGATGAATAGGTGAGATATCTCCCTTTAAAGATGACAAATTCTCTCTCAGATACTCCTTTAGCTTCAATATTGGGCTTTGAACAAGACACGAAAACTCTTTTAGCTTAAATCTTGGGCTTTGAACAAGACACAAACTATTTTAACTTAAATCTTGGGCTTTGAACAAAACACAAACTTCTATTTTAGCTTCAATCTTGAGCTTTGAACAAGACACCTATGAGGAACTAAGAATGCTCTGATTTCTCAGTTTCCTCTTTTGAGAATACGTAGGCATAAGATTGTGAAATCTTAGCGAGCACACTAATCAAAAACCTTAGGTCCAGGTACCTTTCCAAAAACAATAGAAAATCCTAAAACAACAAAAACATTTCCTCAACCTCCCCAAAGGAGAAAATTTCCCCACCTAACAACAAATAGACTCAAGAAAGCAACTCAAACAGTAAAAACATATGTAAATGAAGGTTCCTATATATTACTATAGATACTTTAGGTGTTAATAGCTCCCCTTTGTATAACCAACCCCCTATTCCATATCTCTCCGCATTTGTAGGGAAAACACTTGTGCACAGGGTTAGTTTAAGATATCTTCCCCTTCCTTTTAAGCTTCATAGGATAAATATAGAAATTAGAAAGTAGCACCAGGAGCGGTAGTGGTCTTCAGCCATAAAAAATGACTGCAACAGAAAAATGGCGACTTCGTTGGGGACTTTCCCATCCCCTAAGAGGGTTAAGCCTTGCATTACTTTTTTTTAATGTTTATTTTCTTTTTTCATTTTATATCATTTTCTATCATACTATCTTCTTATATGCTATATTTGTTTAAATTAATGTTATCTGCGAATGCGATTAATACGCATGTGGCGAGTCAGAGAGAACTTTAAGATAGGAGGTGGAAAACTCAGGAAGGCTTATAGGGAGTGATTCCCAACCAAGCTGACTTAAAAATCCACCAAATTAGTGGAGGTACCCTTTTGGAACTACTGATGTTGAACGAGCAAGTTATGAAAACATTGTTTTTTCTACTGGGCATCCTTGAAACTGAGGATTAGTAAGCATTTAACCACTTGATCATTAGGTAGTGTAGTGACTATCGGGAATAGTTGATACACGATACTACACTCAAATGAGATTCATCCTAGGGATATTACAGCTCCCATGAGTTAGTCGATTTGTTGGCAATATTCTTAAGAAGGGTCAGTGATTTTGGGAACCATGTTAGAACCCGTTCTATAGGTACAAAATTGAACCCTAGTACACACCTTAGGGATGGGTAGATCTATGGCTCCATGCTCATGATGATGAACCCTCAAACCCATGTTTTCAAATGTTTTTGTTTGCTACATTCATGCATCTCATTCATTCCTTAAAAAACTAAAACAATTGTTGTAAATATCAGAAGTTGTGCTATGGATTTCGGTTGAAGAAAAACATACAAGTACACCTTAAAAATCCCAAAATTAGAAGACCTGAGGAAATTGGGAAGGTTGATTACTAATCTGGAGGCTTTTAGAGCTAAGCACGAAGGATTGTTGTCTCTTTTGAAAATCAACATGGTGGAAGGAATCTTGTCTACATTGGTTCAGTTCTATGATCCACTATACCACTGCTTTACATTTCCATATTATTAGCTCACACCAACATTGGAAGAGTACTCCCATATGATTGATCTACATATCACTGATCAAGATCCATTCTCTGGACTGGAAGAAATTCCAAAAGATCAAACCATTGCAAAAGCTACATCTTTGGAAGAGTTAGATATCAAAGCTCACATGAACACTAAAGGAGGAATTCAGCGTTTACCAGCTAAATTTCTGGTGGAAAAAGTCCTATACTTTTCCAACATAGGAAACATAACTGCTTTCGAGGATGTCTTTGTTCTACTCATCTATGGGTTATTCCTCTTTCCCAACATTGACAACTTCGTTGATAATAACGCTTTCAAGATATTCTCAACCGGGAATCCAGTCCCAACTTTGCTTGTAGATGCTTATCACTCGATACATTTAAGGAATTTGTACAACAGAGGGATGATTACATGTTGCGTACTATTACTCTACAAATGGTTTACTTCCCACTTACCTAAATCAGCTACTTTTTTGGATCCCAAGAGTAGTATGCGATGGTCGCAAAAGATTATGTCTCTTACCCATTCTGACATGGATGGGTACAATCGGGTCTATGACGGAATAAAAATCATTGACAAATGTGGAAGTTTCCCCAATATGCCTCTCATTGGCACCAAATGAGGGATCAATTATCATCCAGGGTTAGCTCGTTGTCAGCTCGGATACCTTATGAAGAACATACCATATAAAACTCATCTGGAAGGTCTTTTCTTCAAGGAAGGAGAAAATGACAGAGCACTTAAGAAGGAAATTTTGCATGTCTGGCAACATGTTCATAGAAAAAGAAGAGAGTCTTTGGGAAGGTCAAACTACGTCTCTACAGAGCCTTATCTCCGATGGGTGCAAACTAGAGACATCAAACTAAACCTGCCTTACCCTCGTCAGGAAGTTTTTCCCCTGAAAGAGTCTATTTTCTACTTCATGAATGACACAGAAAAACTCTAAGTTGCTTTCAACAAAGTCCATCGCGAGAAGAACTCTTGGAAGAACAAGTAGTAGATCGTCAGCTTGGGATGCACAAAGATCCAAGAACTATTAAGAGAGAAGGATGCTCTGATTGAGATATTAGAGCAACATGCTATTGAAAGTCAAGAGGAACGGAGCATCTTGCTCTCTCCCCTTTCACTTGGCAAAGGATCATTGACCCGACAACAGATGAAGGGGCTCGATCAAAGAAGAGAAAATGGAGTCAGCAACCAGCATTTGGACCTTCGTCAGGAAATCCCTAGAGTTCATAGGCCTAGTTTTCCTCCCTACACTTTGTAAAATGATGTACTTTTCCCTGTAAGATATTGTATTCCTTTGAATTCAAAAAAAGGTTCCATCGTTGTATGATATTTGCAACATAATTTTTAAAAGTTATTTTGAAAAAAAAATTCATTCTCATTTCTTTGCATATCATTCATCATTCTTGCATTACACATCTTTGTCATAGAGTCTCACACATGTGTCGCACTTTAGAGTCAAACTGTCTCATTCGTACAATACACAGGCCAATCACCAGAAGAAAATGGACGATCTTGAGGAAGAGAATAGAGAGTTGAGAGAGTAGGTCAGTGTACTAAAAGAAGGAATGGAAAGACTCAATGGCATGATTAATCCTCGATAGCAGCTCAGGATCAGTCAGCTCAAAAGACGGTAAACTCAAAAATTGTGTCTCCACCAATATTTGAGGTACCCACCAGTCTTCCTCGGTACAATATGCCTAAAGGTTTTCCCTGGGGCATGCCTTTCAATTTTATACCTTAGGGATACATACCACCAGTCACTGAAGACCTAGAAGCTATAGCCATAACCTCCAAACCTGAAGGTTACAAACTTCAGGTGAATGAGGATGCAAGGGGTACAACAGAGACTCCCGTACCTGAAGGTTACAAACTTCAAGTCACTGAAGCGCCAAGAGTTACAGTAGTGATGTCTATATCACAACCTGTGATACATACTATCCCAGAGGAACAAATTCTTCAGACCACTTCTGAAAGGCATGAATAAGTATACAAAATAATGAATAAAGTCCAAGAACAATTTTGAAACACATGCTGGCGGACATGCAATGTCCAGGAAATTGTTGAGAGCAAGTTACTACTAGATGACTATAGAATATGATTGTTTTAAGTATGCCAAGAAGTGTCATAAATGTCAGATTTATGCTGATAAAATGCATGTGCCGCCAAGTCCTTTGAATGTATTGGCATCTCCTTGGCCCTTTGCTATATGGGGTATTGATATGATTGGTAAGATTGAACTGACCGCCTCGAATGGGCATCACTTTATTTGGTGGCAATCGATTATTTCACCAAGTGGGTAGAAGCAACTTCTTTTGCCAATGTAACAAGACAAGTAGTGGCTCGCTTTATCAAGAAGGACATCATCTTCCATTATGGAGTGCCAGAACGAATCATTACTGATAATGGTTCCAATTTGAATAATAAGATGATGAAGGAACTGTGCTAGAGTTTCAAAATCGAACAACACAACTCTTCTTTATATTTCCCAAAGATGAATGGTGTTGTCGAGGCAGCCAATAAGAATATCAAGAGGATTGTACAGAGATGGTGTTGACTTACAAGGATTGGCATGAGATGTTGCCCATTTTCTTTACATGGTTATCGTACTTCGGTGCGTACATCAACTAGGGAAACTCCTTTCTCGTTGGTGTATAGTATGGAAGTTGTCCTACCACTAGAAGTCGATATTCCTTCCCTTAGGGTGTTGGTTGATGTGAAGCTTAATGAGGAAGAATGGGTGAAGGCTAGGTTGAATCAACTTAGTCTGATTGACGAAAAGAGATTGGCAGCTATCGCCACAGCCGTTTATATCAGAGTAGAATGAAGAAGGCCTTCGATCAGAAAGTGCGCCCTCGACATTTTCAAGCAGGTGATTTAGTGCTGAAGAGGATCCTCCCTCCACAAACAGATCACAGGGAAAAATGGACTCTCAACTATGAAGGTCCATATGTGGTAAGGAAAGTCTTCTCTAGAGGAGCCTTACTACTGTCAACTATGGACGGTGAAGATTTTACGTCCCTTGTGAACGCAGACGTAGTCAAAAACTACTTTGCTTAAAAGAGACTAATTGGAAATAAAAGGAAAGTCTAGGAAAAAATGGGGCATCCTGGCGAACCATAAAAAGAATGGTTTGGGAAAATTAGGGATAAAAAGAAAAAAAGAATAAACCCGCAAAGTTGAAAACCTGAAAAGGCGACTTTGGCAAAAATGGGTATCCCGGTGAATTGAAAACCCGCAAGGGCGATTCAGGAAAAAGTTAGGGATTTTAAAAGCAAACGAATATGGTCTGCGTCTGACCTATGACACAGTTGGATTCTTGGAGGACCTGAGGGTTGATCAGCCAGTCTCTTCAGACAGTGAAACATTGGTGAAGCATCAAAGTCATACGACATTGCCGACATTTGTATATCTTTTTCATTTGTACTTTTTGCGCAACTTTCTCTTTTCAGGAGTTGCATCCGATGTAATTTGCATATTTACAGGCCATTTTCAATCAATGAAGTATTTTCTCCAAAAAAAAAGCTTTTTATTCTTGTTTTTACTTTTTACTGTTTTGTTTGCAAAAAGACGCCTGATTGTTTTTGATAAAACTTTTCCTACATAAACTTGTGGGGCTTTGTTAATCATAATTGAAGCAATGATTTATTTGAATGATGTCATCGACGATGACCGAAATAACCTTCGCTACATACAGGACACGTTGTTTGTTTGTCATTTGCATGGCTCTTACCGTTGAAAATTGTTTCAGAAGTGTCTCACCAACAGTGACATGTCTCTACCCCCACAGGGTGATGATATCAGATCAGAAGTATCTCCCTAGCAGGTTAAGATGGTGGTGTGCACTTATCCTCAGCAGGTTAAGATTTGGGATTTTTCTCCCAACAGCAGGGCAAGTTCAGTGCAGTTCCCCACAGAGTCTATGTCGTTGACTCATTTCCCCAAGCAGAGGTTGATGCTGATTCCCTTGATGAGTATTCCCCAGTGAAGTCTCCGTCCGCAGCAGAATCCAGTGGATATTGGTATTCTCCAGAGTGAGATTTTGGGATGATTTCCCAATAAATCTTATTTCTTAATCCCCGATAGAGTGGAATTATTCCCAGCAGAGGGGAGCTATATCTAGTAGATCAAAATTTTCTCCAGAAGAGTTTTACTCTGGAAGGACATTCAGGGCATTTTCCCCAGAAGATTTTTATTCTGGAAGGCAATTTAGGGCACTTCCCCAGGAGAGTTCTATTTCCAGGAGGCCATTCAGGGCGCGTTCCCCAACACGAGTTGGCTTGCCGTTTATTTCGGTACCTTTTTCGCAGCGGTGGTCCTTTGCATTTGCATTTTGCATAGCATCCTCCCAAGCACGTAGCATTTCCATGTCGTATGGAGCATTACGCCATATTCAAACATATGCATACGAAGCATAAGCCAGGTTGTTACCTTTTATTGCCAAACATATCTCCAATAAATAACGGTGTATTTCATGAGCCTGTATGGTATTCAGACCCCAGCAAAATCATTGATGGATGTTTCCATCTTATCTTTTACTCCCCAACAGAGTTTGCTTGTTTAAGTTCCTCTTTCCCCAGCGGAGTCCTCTTTCAGATTGTGAATCGGTTGATTCTATCTCCAACTTTGTGTTGAGACTGTCTAACTTGTGTAGTAGTTGCTTTTCTGACTGTGTGTCGAGCCTGCTGTTTAGCAGATGTTTTTCCGACTGCATACCGAGCCTGCTGTTTCACAGAGGTCTTTTTCGACCGAGTGTCGAGCCTGTTGTTTAACAGTTGTTCCAACTTTGCGTTGAGACTGTCTAACTTGTGTAGAAGATGCTTTTCCGACTGCGTGTCGAGCCTACTGTTTAGCAGATGTTTTTCCGACTGAGCGTCGAGCCTGTTGTTTAACAGTTGTTCCAACTTTGTGTTGAGGCTGTCTAACTTGTGCTAGCAGTTGCTTTTCTGACTTAGTATCGAGCCTGATGTTTAGCATTTGTTTTTTCTGACTTAGCGTCGAGCTTGTTTGTTTAACAGTTGTCTTTCCAACTTTATGTTGAGGATGTCTAACTTGTGTTAGAAGTTGTTTTTTCCAACTGCGTGTCGAGGCTTTCTTACTTGTGGTTAGTAGTTGTTTCCTATCATTTCAAATACATTTCTCTGGTGATCCTGATTCCACTTTGGTGGACAAATTCTACAATTTACAATCTTGCGGTTGGCAAATTTCTGGGTTCTTTTGTATTCAATCACCTTTTACCTTGAATGTTTAAAAGTGGTTGATTTTCATACCTTTAGGTCCAAGTCGTTTAAATAGGGGCAGTTGTTGCACCCCAAAATTTTCCCAACCTTCTCTTTTATCTTGGCTTTTGTTTCATAGCATTTTGCATTTGCATTTGTGCATAACATTGGTTCTTGACAAGGGATCAAGATGTTGTATTTGCCACTCAAGTGAGAAGTTTCATGTTCAAGTTCAAGCAAGGGTACATTTGCAAGTCGTCAAGAGTTCATCATCAGAGTTAGGTCTCAAATCTCCTTGAGGGGAGAAAGATTGTGTGTGGGTATTGTTGCACCCTAAAATTTTCTCAACCTAATTCGTTTGGTTTATGTTTCAATTACATTAGCATTTGCATATAGAGTCATGTACATAGTCTAATCATCTGCATAGCATAGCATAGCAAATCATCCAACAAGGGACCAAGTACTACTCTCATCTCTATGAGCCTATCAAGAGGTTATTATTCAAATTCAATCTTATCCAAGCCATCAGAAAGAAATTGAAATCTAAGAAGTCATTGGATCAAGCAGTGAATCTATCTCCTATCTGAGGGTATGTGAAGATCAGCAAAGAAGTTGTGAGCTGCGGATTGTGCATGTAGAGTATGTAGACATCATGGGAGACTTATAAAGTCATTTGTAGAAGGAGGCAAGTCATTGATGTGATCACAAGAGCTGCAGTTGAAGACAGTCAACTAGGGTTTCATCTGGGTCAACCCTGGGTCAACCCTAGGTCAATTGATTGATTGAAAGGCATCAAGGTCTATTTGAGAGATGTGGGGTTCATCATTTGACATGTAGATAAGGATATGGTGATGTGCCAAGAAGAAATCAAGAGAAATCAAGAAGAAGAGGAGTTTCTATATTAGGGTTTCTGTGTAAAATCCCCTGATTTAGGGAAAACTTCCAAGCAAGATAAGTCGAAATTAAAGCTTCAAATGGCTCATTGGCCAGAATGAAACTTGTAGAGGATCTCAAGAACTTTAATTTGAGTGGTGGAAGACATCAAGGAGATTTATAGAACTCAAGTTATGGTCCTTGCAAGTTACAGGTCATCTGAGGTATCTGAAATTTTGTCTGTGAAAGTTACTTGTCTTCCAAGCAACTTTTACCCCTCAAGGAGATTTCAAATGAATTTATGGTCAACATAAGAGTTGTTCCTCATTGTCTTAGCTTTCTATAAAGGTATGGTATGCCTTCATATGATTTGTGGAACTCTACTTATGGTCTTGGCAAGCAAAGGGTATTTTGGTCATCTGAGAATTACAGGTCATTTCAAACCAATGCCCAAAACGCATACAAGGAAGCTTCAAATGAAAAACTTCACAACATCAAACTTGCTCCAAATGACATTTTGAGTCTAGAAAAGTGATCATGAAAGTTTGGAAATGCTCATAGCTCAAGGTTTCAAATTTGGTGAATTTAATGAATAAAAAGTGACCTAAAATTGAGATTTTTTCATAATTTGGCCAAATGGGATGAAATTATAGGTCATTTTGATTGGAAAAGATGTTTTAAGAACATTGGAAAAAGTGGATTTTTGAGTTTGGTTCAAAATTTGGAAGTTATGCTTGGTTACTTATGTATGAAGTTAACATATCCAAAATTCAAGGAAAGTGTGCACAAGAAGTTTCTATCAAATTCTAGAAAGGTCCATGAGTGTCTATATATTGGATTGAGTAGCTTCATGTAAAGGTTGGTGATTCATTTTGTTCATAACACATAGTTTCATCTCATTCTTCCATTTTGCAAAACCATCTCAAACTTCATCAAATCTCCATCAATTTCCAAAGTTCTTGATCCTATCATCATCTAAATCATTCAAGGATCAAATCTCCATCAGAATCTGGTTGAATTGAGGAAGAAATCGTGTGCTACCAACTTCATCATCTAAGGTGCAAGAAGGTTGTGATTGCAAGATTCAAGAGGTTTGAGCAAGATCTATTGCATACAAAACCAAGAAGCAAGCTTATTGATCAATTTCCAAGCATTGCAAGCATTGGATCCAAGGATTTCTACCTCTGTTTTCATCTGTGAACCAGGTTGGTGATCCTATCAAGTTAGCATGAATTAGTTAGAATAGTGTAGAATATTTAGGTTAGAATTGTTAGGTTAGGTTAGAGGATCATTTCCATAAAGTTTGAGAAGGTTTCATGGAGGTTGCCATTGGTGCACCAAAGCTGTTAGGGTTTATTTTTTTGACTGTGTGGGGTATTGGGCTTGTTTGGGGCTTGGGTTTGAGCTGAAGACTGTGCTGATGAAGCCCATTTGAAGATCAGAGAATGAAGACCAACTTCCAGAGTTGATGAGGAGTATCTTTTGCTGGCAGCTGTTGAGGCTATAGGGTTTAGGAGCTAGGCAGGGCTCTAGAGTAGAAAACTTGATTCACAAACATGGGAGGTCTTGTCTGCCTCCATTCTTTCTCTATGATTCAAAGTCTATTTTAAATATCCACCTCCTTCCTTTGGAAGGATTAGTGAATGTATTTAAAAGATAGAACTTTTGAGAGAAAATTGTCTGTATAATGTTAACAGTTAATGAGCCACCTTTGGTAGGCAATTGACTGTTTAACATCCATTTCAGCTTGTTGACTGATATTCATCTTGGAGATTGAGACTTGAAGAAAAGCCATTGCAGATTGAAGATAGAGACCTTGCTTGAAGGCTGTGAAGATAAAGACTGAGGCTTGCTTGAAGCTGGTAGATGTTTGGAGATGACTTGAAGACAGATGCTGATGCAGAGCTGCTGTTGCTGTTTATTTTTGCTGTTTTAATTCTTGATGTATTGATTGGTTTTCCCTGACTGTATCGCTTGCTGTTTAACCTGTTAGGTTGAAAGTGAATTCTGTTCGCTCTTGCCTGTTGTTTTCTAGGTTCGAGGTTGAGTGGGACTCCCTTGCCTCGCTTGTATTGTTGCATCCATGCATTTTACTGCTTTATTGTATATTTGCTATTGTTCTTGTTTCCGTTTATCCCTTAGGATCTCTGTTTCTCTCTGCGCAAGAGAGGAGCATGATAGACATTAGGTCTTAACCCATGCATGATAACACTAGGTTAGTTTGATTCCCTTTTCAACCGTAGGTTAGAGTTCTGTCTCTTCTTTCTCAAAACAAACAGAAAAACACAATAAGATTTCAAACACAATAAAAGACACTTCTTCCGTAAAAGAATGTGAACTCATCAAAACGTCAATTTTTGTCCGCTTGGACCGGTAATCAGAAAAACCCTTTTTCAGAAGGAATAAAAACAATCAAAACAGACTTGTGTCGTACGTGGCCCGAACTACGTTTGCTCTGATCTTTCATGCTGTATGAAAGTACGTAGGCATAGGATGCGATATCCTAGCGAGCAACCTTCCCCTCCTTTCCCGTAGGTAGGCGAACTACGTTGACTCTGATTTCTCGTTCCAGACGGGAATACGTAGGCATAAAGTGCGATACTTTGCCGAGTCATTTTCTTTTCTTTTAACACCTGACCTGTAGAGTAGATAGAATAACAATCCATACCCGAAAACAAGCGTGGATCCCGTCGAGTACGACGGACGTGAGGGGTGCTAATACCTTCCCCTTGCGTAACCGACTCCCGAACCCAGGATTTGGTTGCGATGACCATTCCTTTCCCGTCTTTGCGGTAGGTTTACTCTGAGCGTTTCCTTTCCCTCCGTTGGGATAAATAACGCACGGTGGCGACTCTTCTGTTCAGCCGGCGCCGATTTTCGCAGTAGCGACAGGTATCATTTCCTATCTTGAGGATGAGTAGAAGCACATGAGGTCTTATCCTTGAATGATACATGGTTCAAGAGCTCAATGTTTACCCTAGAGGTTCTCTATGGAGTTTGTTTGATCATATAATTCATTTGCAAGAGCCTCAGTCAGTGGATAAGAAGTTATGGTTTCATCTGGTCAACAAAAGTCAACTGTGGACTTGAGAGAGCTCAAGGCTTGGGTCTTGATCTTGGAAGCCATGGGAAGTCATCCCAGACCATCTCAAATGACATGTTGAAGCTAGGATAATAATATTCAAAAGTTCAAGAGGTTACTAAATTAGGGTTTCAGATGAGTTCAAGTGTAAAATCCCCTCTTTTAGTCTCTAACTTCAAGGATAAATTCCACTATGATACAAGTCTTATCTCACTCTTCAACAAGCAGGAGACTTGTTCATCATCTTTCAAGCTTTCTTTTGAGTACAAGAACTCATCCATTGGATTTATATAACTCAAGTTATGGTGTCAACAAGTTAGTGTCACCAGATGAAGAGAATTTAGAGGTACTCAAAGATAGTTCACTAGCATTTTTTACAAGGAACCATGCTCCTCCTGACTTTTCAACAAACATGAAAGTTGTCCCTCATTATCTTAACTTTCCAAAATGTGATAGAACTCATCATTCTCATGTGTGGAACTCTATTTATGGTCTTCTCAAGTCAAGGGTAATCTTGGAAACCTAGTTTTACGTCATTCACTTCAAGGACCAATTTCATGAACTTCAAGACCTCTAATCCAATTTCTTGCCACATGAAAGTTATGTCAAATGGTATTAACTTCATCTTGATCTTAAATTCCATGGCATTTGATGAATTATGAGATCCCTTAAGCCATGATAAGCATGAAAACTTGACATTTGGACCTAGAATGAATTTCTTCAAATTCAAGTTACTAAATGAAGTTGTTTTTGAATTCTTGAGACCATACCATCATCATATCATGTGCATGATACTCCTTACCCAATTTGAGCCAACATAGAACCACTTTTCAAGTCATTTTTAAACTTTCATGCCATTTGGAGTAATTGCTCAAAACTTTATTCCAACTCATTTTTAATCATCCAAGCCACCATGATTCTTTTGCACACACCCTAATTGTCCTAAATTGCTGACTAAGAGGATTGTACAAGAAGCCATACCCGTGTGCACATGGAATGGAGTTCTTTGGAAAGTTTTGTAAATCAAACAAATCCGTCAACATGGGCCTGCATGAGTACCCTTAAGCCCTCACATATAAGTGGAAATTGAACCCTAAATGATCAGAATAGGAGGAGTTACACAGAGGAGTGAGTTTCATCAAGAATTGCATAGGATTTCTCTCTCTTCGAATTGGGTTTCTCACTGAGTTTTCCTTCCAACTATTGCTCAATTCATCATCACACAAGCACAAGGAATGGATTAGCAGCTTTAAAGTGAAGCTTACATTGTGTTTAAAGAGCCAACGGAGCAGCTCTGTTAGGTAACCTTTCACTCTTTGAATCTTCCATTTTAGGCATGTATTTAGGAGCATATTGGTTTCATCTGAAGCCCTACCTCGTGTAGGCCATGTTTGGATCATTATTGTGTCTGTTTGAGATGATTTTAGTTTGAGCACCAAACTTTCGTGGCCTGTTTTCACCTAGTTCTAAGAACATTTTTCAAAAACCATTGCCATATTTGAATTCTACGTGAAAAAAGCTTTGAAATGATGCCTTGGGTTTTTATTTTTATCATGTTTTTCAGCCAACTCCGGTGAGGCTCAACGGAGAAGACGATCGGAGCTAGGGCTCCGGCGTCTGAGGTGTTAAGCTGAGATGGCATTGACCTTGCGTGCGTGTCTGTTTGAATCTAAGCTGGATTGCCGCTCAGTTTAATGAAACGGTGCGTTTCATTCAAACTGAGTCTGAATTTTGTTATAGGCTTTAACATTTTTTATAACTACACCCCCCACTTGCTGAGGCCCTAACACGTATAACATGAGGTCAGTTCAAGTCCAATTGCTAGTGCACCTCCCTTCTCATGTGATTTATTTTTATTTTCTTTTTATTGCATTTTCTTTTTAAATCATTTAAAAATAGTTTTGAGCTTTACAAAAATCCCAAAAAATGTGTTTCTGATATTTCAAGGTCTTGTGATATTTCAATTGATTTTTATTTTATTTTTCAATTATTTTTGTTATTTTTAATTAATTTAATTGTTGGGGTGGTTTTATGGTTTGTACATTGAATTCAAGCTTGATCTTTGACATTGATTGAACACCCCCTTTGACCAATATTCCTCTCAAACTTAGGTGTTTGATTGAGGCTTATTTTAGGGCTGTTTTGAGGTCTTGATGATGACTTCTCAATTGTTTTGCATTGGTTTTTGGTTGTTCCTCGATGAATGCTCGATAAGTGGAACACCTTGTCTTGATTGACACAATTGGTGGTGCTTTGAGTTGATTCTTGCCATAACCTTTTGCACTCTAATTTTTGATTGATTCAAATTGAATTTTCCAATTTATTTGGATTTTATTTGAGCTTGCTTCTATTTTTAGTGGATGCCTCAAATTCAAAGTGTTTTAACTATGTGTATGCATACAATCCTTGACCTAGTTTTGGGATATGGTCTTGTGTGATCCCTTGAGGACCTCATGATTATTGTTAGCTCTTGTTAACATGATAGAGGTGCTTCCTTTCATGATTAAAGGTCTATTGGATGTGTGCCTTGTACCACACGTCTTGTATGATCATGCTTTTCCACTTGTGTTTGGAGTGTGAGATGTTTGGATGGACTTTGGTCCTCCAATTTGATTTGATCATTCTTGTGTTTGCTTGAAAACTTGATTTTGAATATGATGATCCTAACTTGAGTTCACTTCTGACCTTGATGGTTATGTGCTTGTTCATGATGCTTTGGTGATGTTTGTTTCACTTTGAGGTTGTTTGTGAACAATTGAGCTTCTCTTGAGATGTTTGGGTGCTTTTCCTTATTTGATCATGAGTGAGTGTTTGGTTGAGATGTTTATGATGTGTTTTCTGCCCCATTTTACTTCTCCCCTCACTTCTTTGATTGTGCTTCTTTGTTTAGCACCTCTCTTCTTGTGATGTTGATGGCATTTGATTGTAGGAGCTTGCTTCTCTCATTCCCTCTCCTTTTTCTTAACTTGTTTAAGTCTCCCATCTTGTTGACTTATGTGTGACTTGTGTTTGTCTTTGATGAATGCTTCATGATTGCATATTTTGTTTGCTTTTGCATATTTCTTTTCATCTTGCATAGACTTGTTTAAGTCTTCCCTTTTGTTTCATTTGTGATTGATTATGCATTGTGTTTACTTGTGCTTGCTCACATGATCCCTTAGAAATCCTAGTCCCTCTGTTTAAGATGGGAGTAAGAGAGACATTAGACTTTCAATCCTTTGCATGATAGCATTAGGTAGTTCCCTTTTATCCCAACTTTAGGACCACTTTGCATGACAACATTAGGGTTCTTAGTTCCCTTTAGAGTCCTTGTGTCTTCTCTTCTTATCTCAAAACTCTTTTAAGACACTTAATAAAGAATGACAAGTGTTGCATGCTACGAGCTTTAAGTACATGAGGAATGATAAGTGGGGAGGTCTCTCTTCACATTATCTAGAGTGTTTAGCGTATGCCCTTTGGGCGGTATGTGACGCATTCGCTCTTATGTCATAATCTTTAGTGCAACATGAGTCTCAAACTAACTCAACCCACTTCATCTAAAAAACACAAAAAAAACAAATTCAAACTTTTTCATCCTTCGGGATTGTTTTCAAACTTAATTTTCAGAAAGAGTATGTTACGTTTTTGTTCTACCGCAAACAGGCATCGTCCCTAACTGCTAGAATGGAGATGTAACATTGCTCATAAAACACTTGAACCAACTAGTGGTCTAGGTTTCCCGAACTACGTTTGCTCTAATTTCTCATACCAGATGAGGATATGTAGGCACAAGACGGAGATGTCTTGGTGAACAACCTTCCCCCCATCACCCGTAGTTTTCCGAACTACGTTGACTCTGACTTTCCCATTGCACGAGCGAATACGTAGGCATAGGGCAGCGATGTCCTATCGAGTTTCTTCTGTTCTTTCTCTTCACCCCTATTTAGCAGTAGCCTTTAGATTGTTTTCACCCATAGATTAGACAACAAGCATGGATCCCGTTGAGTACAACGGACGTGAGGGATGCTCATACCTTCCCCTTGCGTAACCGACTCCCGAACCCGAGATTTGGTTGCGATGACCTTGTCTTTCCCTTTCTCTTAGGTTTACTTCGATCGTTTCCTTTCCGTCTCTTTAGGATAAATAAAGTTCGGTGGTGACTCTTCTGTCTGTTTGCCAACCCTTTTTTCGCAGTTGCGACAGGAAAATATCTACCCAGATAGAAAACCAATGGCTACTAATCCACTACTTCCAAGACAGTTTAACCACTGTCGCACTCAAATGGTATATGAGATCTAACCATGCAAAGATCAGTTCTTTCAGAGATCTCAGGGCAGCTTTCGTTTAGTAGTACAAATACAATTTGGATATGGCACCCAATAGGGACCAGCTCAGAGAAATGTCCTAGAAAGATAAGGAAACCTTCAAGGAGTACGCTCAAAGATGGCGTGAAATTGCCGCCCGAATTTTTCCTCCCCTTGAGGAGAAAGAAATGACAAAAATCTTCTTGAAAACCTTGAGCTCATTTTATTATGAACGAATGGTTGCAAGTGCACCTAGTGACTTTATCAAGATGGTAAAAATGGGGGTACGTCTAGAGGAAGCAGTTCGAGAAGGTCGACTGATAAAAAACGTAGAGCCATCCAGCAGTACTAAAAGATATTGGAGTACTTTCCAAAAGAAGAAAGAGCAAGATATCAGTAATATCTCACAGGGTAAGCAAAGGTAAAGGTATCAGTCTCAGTAGATGGCAGCAATATCTCTTGTTATCAACCCAGTGCCGGCTACGACCTATCAATCACAGGATGCTTAAAGCCAGCCGAATCAACAACTATATGAGCAAAGGCAGCAACAACCTCTTCAGCAGGCTCGCTCGCAATACAATAACAATAACCATCTTCCACGATCATCGGGGTTTGACCCCATACCAATGTTATATGCAGAACTGTTCCCAGTACTGCTGGAAAAGGGGCACATTCAAACCAGGACTTCTCTCACAGTACCGGAAAATCCCCTTTATTGGTTCAAAGCTGATCAATTTTACCCTTATCATCAAGGAGGACCTGGGCATAACATTAAGAACTACCTCAGCTTTAAATATGACGTATAGAGGCTCATCAAAAATGGAGTTTTATCTTTCAAAGATACAAATCCAAATGTCCAAACAAACTAGTTGCCGCAACATGAAAAAGCTTCAGTGAACTTGATAGAAGAAGGATCAGGCAGCAATTATCAAATTCACGATGTACGCCAACTAGGAACAAATTTGGTAAAAATGCATTGCAGGCAAAGCGGATATGGCTATGTGCCATCTCACAACTATCATCAATGCGACATTCGTTCCTAGAATAATCAGGGGTGCATCATTGCACAAGCAGCTCTTCAAGAGCAGATGGATCTAGGTTGGATCCAAGATCACCGGATTCGTGAAGTAAATATGTCCCACGAACATCTAGGCATTGCTCAAAATTATGACATTCGCGCGATGAATGTTAATCTAATGGCAATCCACTCAAGACAAAGTTAGTATCACAATTTGCCACTGCACGACTATAACGCTACCTCGATTTGCTCAAAAGAAAATCAAGGATGTTCTTTTGTACAAGAAGCCCTCCAGCGTCAAATAGATTTTGGATGGATTCAAGAATACCATGGAAGGAATGATCATCATGTCAACATGGTTCAGATTTTTGAAATTCGTTTAATGAATACCAGTTTGGTAGAATTACATGCCAAGCAAATTAGACTCGGTTTTCTGTCCTTGTATAAAGAACTCTTTAACATCTATTGGACCATTGGTGGCTTCCAATATACCAAGATGAAAGCATACATCAAGTCAGCATAACCAATGGAAATCCAGACAAATACCAAAGTTATGACATCCTCTTGCTAGAAACGGATCTGGTAAAGATGCACTACATACAAAGCGGGTACGGTCGTATATAACCTTACAATTATGAATGCTTCCGAGTATGTTCAAAAAATAGCCAACGGTGCTACTTCGTGCGAGCAGCTCTCCAGGATCAAGCGGACCAAGGGGAAACCCATTTATGTCTGAATTCTCACTCAATCAACATGGTATAAGATTTCCCCAGACAATATGCAGTTTATGACATTAAAAATATTGAAACGTCATTCGTAAAATTTCACAAAAGCTTGTGCGAACTTGACTACTTTGGTTCAAATCACCACGATCACTCAGCTTGCAGACAATGTTGCAGAAGTCGACAAGGTTGCCTCCTTATCCGGAATGAGATTCAAGAACTGTTGGATAAAAGAACCATCATAATTCTCAATGAAAGAGATCCTGTTTGAAATTCTGGCAAGCACACGATGGATGTTACTGTCAAACTTATAACATCCACTATGACATTGACTACTGTACTACATAATTAACCTGTAATTAAAAGCAGTAAATAATACAGCAATTGTTCACCCAGTTCTGTGTCAAAAACACCTACATATGGGGGCTACCAAGCCAGGGAGGAAATTCACTATCAGCAGAATTAATTTAGAGTTAAACCTCCATTAATCTCTACCCAATGACACTTCAACCTAGAGACACTCTAGACCTGAGTATTCTCACTCACTCCCTCTCAATCACACCACAGTGATATCCAATTACAGTTTCAGAATAAAGATGAAGACACACTTCATGCACACCTTGATCTTGCTTCAAAGCTTTGATCAAGGGACACACACACTCTTGCTTAAAAGCTTTGAGTGGCACACCAGCTTAGAAACTACCTAACCAATGCAGCATATGGTTGCTTGGTGAACAAGTATTCCTAAGACACACTACACATGTGAAAAACACACTTTCTTCAATCACAATACTCACGTGAAGAATAACCTTCTTCACTCACAAGGACTCTTGGTCTGCACTCTCTGATCTTCTGTTAAGTGCTTGATTTCTAGGATTTCTCCTTCTGATATTTATAGTGCATTCAGTCCTTTTGGGCCTTGGTGCATAAATTAGGTTTTATTTATAACAAACCTATCTTCAATAATCTGCACGCTTGCCGATTAATTCAGGATCATTTATTTCGCTTTAGGGCTTCTCAAATGTCTCCTGTCTTTTAGCTTGAGCTCCTGATTTGATTCCTGATTTCTAGATACCAGAAAAACTAACTTGCCCGCTGGATGTCATACGGTCAGTGTCATGACATTCTATATGACATTCCGCTTAACTTATAGTTAAATTACCATGCACACACATCATTAAGTATGTCTTAACATTTAGTATGACATACATACACACTCTAAAGTTTTTCCACAAAATGAAGCCAATCAAGAGCACTTACAAACTTCCCCTTTGGCAAATTTTTGGCTAAAACACCCTGTTAACATATCAGAGTTTACACACAACAAAAGACTTATGATGTGTCCTATCATGCAGGATAGTTACTAGCTCAAGCCTCTCTGAGTCCTCACAGTTAGCTCTCACTGTAATAACTCACTTTGTTAACCATCTGTTAGTTACCACTACAGATGTCACACTTTGCTAAGTAACACATTGGGTTACTCCCCCTCAACTGATGCATCTTACCAGCTGAGCACTTAACCTGCACACTCTGCAGTCACACATATTCATCCAGTCTGCTCTGGATGTTATAACATTCAGGATGACATACACCCTGAAGCATACACACACATGTGCTACTCCCCCTGAAGAGATGCACAACATACTCTGCTACTATCATGCAGACACACACAACTCCTAAACATCTTCTAGGATCACACATTGTACACATTGTTAGCAACATACACAATCAACCAAACAGTCCTAACAAACGTTCCTATAAACCATAGGAATTCACACACATCAGAGTTTACTAGCAGCACCTGTGTTCACACTTGCAAGCATGATTATACCATGTGCACACATGCTAGCACATATGTTCTTCAAGCTATCCACCCGTTCTTCACTGTTCTGCACACCTCCTGCACTTGTTCTTTTATTTCATCTGTTGTACCTGCTATTTTCTATTATACTCTCCCTCCCCCCCCCCCTTTTTAGCCACAAATTACGATCCAACTAAGGACATAACATAGATCATACATTGTAACATTACAACTATTTGGAGTTACAACAAAACTGCTCTCTAAAGAGCATCACAAATTAGAAAAAACATAAACACATTAAGCCAGCAGCACACCTCAGCAGATTGAGTCACATACTCAGTCTTCTTCACCAGAGGAAAAACTGAAGTCACTGTTATTGACATTGGTTGGGACATTCTCACAACTGTCATCAGCCTCTTGTTCTGACATAGCTCCACTATTATCTGCATCTCTTTCAAGCCTTTGGATAAGATCTTCTAGCTTGGTTTTTCTAGTTGTAGTTGTACAAATGGTTTCTCCTAACTCCTTACAGGTTTCCTTTAATTCTGCAATCATCATTCTCTTGGAGATCTTAACTTTCTCAGCAGATGTAAACATCATATCTGGAACATGTCTTCCTTCAAACAGTTTAAAGTGAAGTGACAGTTCAGGCTCCCTCTTGCTGACACCATCGCTTGAGTTCAGGATCCCAGGATGTTGATTTAGGATGATCTCACAAATGAGGGAGGGAAATGCAATAGGTAACCTGACAGCACTGGTTGTGGAGTGCTTAACAGTCCGATTAAAGATGTATAGACCAAAATCAAAATTAATCTTGGTACCTATGGCATGAATGATCTTGCCTAGTCCAACAACAATGGAAAATGTATGGTTGGTAGGCACCCAGTTAGTAGCTCCAATTCTATGAAGAATGGCATACTTTACACTGAGCAGTGCTGCAGACAACTTCCCTTTGGATGGCCATGTTGTGACTTAATTTGTAGTGATGATCTTGCAGACCTGGTTGTCTGAAGTATCCAATTCTATTGTACCATCATTTGCTTGCCCCAGATACCTGTTGATCACAGCAGGAGAGAATTGCACACACTTTCCACTAACAAATACCTTCATTAACTCCTTGTTGTTTCTGCTAGAGATTGAGTCAGGTATGTTTACAATGAACTCCTTGACCAGTCCCTCATAGCATCTGGAAAATCCAATGACTGTCTTAAGCAGTTCAGTCTTGTCGATGAGTTCCATTACCTCCTTGATCTCCAGGGCATCCTTCCCTAATTCTCTCTCAAGGGCTATTCTCCTTTGATAGACATATCTCTATTTGGTTACACTGTGAATGGAGTGAAAGGAGATGTTGTCTAGAGGGGCAGCTGGCATGGGCTTAAGTGGCCTCTTACCCAATGAATGTTTGACATTGACGATGTTAGGGACATCTGTTATGACATCACCTTCAGACTCAGGACTATGTTGCACCCCAAAATTTGACCAACATTTCTTTACCTAGCTTGTGGTTCATTTCATTCACATTAGCATTACCATTGGCATTTCATAGACATGTATGCAGGAGATCAAGAGGTATGAGTACCAATCAAGACTTTGAAGATAGCCAAGAAGGTTATTCAAGTGTTCAAGGGTGGATATCCTTGTCAGAGAAGTTAAAAGATCCTCAGAGAGAGTGGTTGAAACCAAGGTTGTGGGCCTCCTAACTTGAGAGTTGTGGGGAGTCCTCAGATGATTCTGAAGCCATGAGTGTGGACTTGAAGCCTTGAGAGAGCTTATTAGATGTCTTGAAAGCCATCATAAAGCCTATACAGGTCATTGTGCAAGATTAAGAAGACTCAGCCATGAGTGGTGCAATTAGGGTTTGACTGGGTCAACCCTAGGTCAACTGATGATTTGGAGAGGGTTGAGACCTAATCCAAGAGCCATGTGATCGTGGATTGATGCATTGAGATGCTATAAGGATGATTCCAAGGTCAACTCATCATGATTGAGGAGTTTGAGAAGTTTCAAGCTAGGGTTTCTAAGGCTTGACAGTGTAAAATCCCCTAGTTTGACCCCTATCTTCAAGGCAGTTTAGCTCAAGATGTGATTGTCAGCTCATCTTACCCCAAACACGAATGTTGTAGAGCTTTCTCCTAGCTTTAATTTTAGTACTAGAAGTCCTTGATTGGATTTGTAGAGCTCAAGTTATGACTTTGACAAGTTACAGGTCATCTGAGGTATGTGAATCTGGGGCCTTGAAAGTCACCCAACTTGCATCAAACCTTTGCCCAAGAAGGATGATTCCTATGAACTTTTGGTCAACATTAATGTTGTTCCTTATCTTCTTAGCTTTCTAGAGAGTACAAGAAGTCCTTGATAGGATTTGTAGAACTCAACTTATGGCTTTGACAAGTCAAGGGCATTTTGGTCATTTGAAGATTATAGGTCATTTCAAGCACAAGGCCATAACTCATATTTCCAAGCTTCAAATGGAAAAACCTTCAACATCAAACTTTCTTAAAATGATGTTTTAAGGCTAGTAAGGAAGTCATGAGACGTTGAAAATGCTTGTAGCTCAAAGTGGTAAAAATGACCTAAAATGAAGGCATAAGTTAAATAAGTCAAAGTTGGAAATTGAAATTTCCAAGATACACATCCAAACCATGGCATTTAATATACCATTTTGACTCTAGAAAATTTTTTAGAAACAATGGTTCAGCCACATTTTTGATTTGAGGCCTAAATCATGGACTTGCTTTGGAAAATGGTTACTTGCATATTAGGGTACATATGCAAAACATAAGGAAAATCAATACACAAGCTAGCAAAGCATCCTAACATATCATGCATCTCATCTAAGGAGATTTTCAAAGGAGATACAAGTGCTGCAATAAGCCAAACACAAGCTGGTGTATGAGATGGATTGAAATCAAAAACTCATGACATGAGAATCTCAAATTCTCATTGGATGATTCTAGAAAGTTCTGGATGGTTCTGAACCATCCTATATATTGATTAGAACTTGCTCAGATGCAAGGTTGGTGAGAGATTAGAGAGGAGAGTGAGATTTCCATTTCATTTTCTTCCATTGCAAGTTGAAATCAATTTCTATATTCCACACCATTTCCATTGATTCTTTCAATCCTAACATCTTCCATTGATCATACTGAATGTGTGCATACCAAATTGAGAGCAAGATCGTGTGGGATTGAAGAGATAGCATTTGGATTTTGGGAGCTGCAAGTTACCATCGGATTTGGAGATTCAAGCTTCTTGGATCGAATCTTTTGCAAACAGAAGCACTAACATCAATCAAGGAGTGATTCTGAAGAGTTTGAGGTGTTGAATTGAAGATTTGATCTACCTGTTACTCAGAAATTTCCAAGTTTGCAACTTTTACTCTACACCCTAATTTAAGCATAATTAGTTAGATTTGTTAGGTTAAAATGGTTAGAGATGGTTAGGAGATGGATTCTGGAAAGTTTGAGGTCATTTGGAGAGGATCAAGATAGTGACACCATTTCTTTATTGATCAAGAACATGAGGTATAGTGAGATATAACATGAGTTCTATAGCAAGTTTTAATCAGGGTAATGTGATGATCATTCTGAGGTAATCAATTTCAAGAATAGTCAGAATTGAGATTTGAGCATAATTTGGATTCACTATCGGGTTTAGAGATTGAGGATGATTCTTTGAATTCTAAGGCTATGGTTGCGACCAGGGATGAATTTAGAACAGATTAGGGTTTTGAACCATGGATTTTGGTCGAGTTTGGAAGGTGCCCGAGTTAGGTATGTGAAGCTCTGTTCATGGAGCCTTCCCTCCATTTTCATGGCTGGAGGAAGAAGATAATGTTTTAGCCGTTGGATGGAGAGTAGACTCATTGACTGGACTTAGATCTAAAGGTTGTGTTTTGATCTCACGTTTGAAGAGGGAAGTCTGAAGACAACCAAACGCGGCCGTTTCATTAATTGGAGTCTTGGGCTTTAGTGGATTGATTGCTAATCACACCCCCTCTCGTGGCCCATTGTGGATTTGAACTGATTTTCTCTACTTTCTGCACCGCGTGTTTTTCCTTTTTCTTTATATTTTGAGTTGGTTTTCTGATTAAATAGATGGGCCTAGCGCATCTGCTTTACGTACCCCCATTTAGAGCCCATCTGGATAATGAACTGCATATCATTGCTATCTGCACCAAACATTTCACATTTTATTTTCTTTTTCTTCATTTTTCTTTAATCTTTGAAAAATCATATTAAATAGAAAATTAATGATTTTTACGTGGGAGTTTTTTCTCCTATTTCATATTGATGTTTAGAAAATTATAAAATCCAAACATTTGCATTTCATGCAATTTTAATATTTTTTGTGTATTTTCTCTTTTAATAGCTTTTTAATTCATTTTATGTTGATGCATAGTTTTGTAGAATTTTGTTTAGCTAGTTCCCTTTGTATTTTTGCACCATTCTTTTTAGGATAGTTAGATTAGGACTTTATCTCCCCTCTGGATTTATTCCATAATTTTTTGATTAATTTTTGACTAGTTTTGATTAGATGACTTTAGGTTGTGTAGATTTAGGTCAATCCTTAACATAGGTCCACAATAACACTAGAATTTTGGGTTTCTAGGTCAAGTTAGATATTGGGACATATAGGGTATTAAGGGTAGTTATATAGGATCCCCTAGAAATTCTATTAGATTTTAATATAATAGTATACTATTTTTAATTGATTTTTGTAATTGATTGTTGTTTGTGTTGCCCTTGTGGGCTTGTATTTTGTTTTACTTTGCTTTGTGGGTTTTTTCCTGGCTTGGTGGGCTTGGTCTTGCTTTGTGGAGCATGGAGGAGTATAGTAGAAGACTTGAATATTGAGGAAGGAGCTTGAGAGCTTGAAGACTTGTTTGTTTTGATGTTGTTTTAGGGTTAGGAATTAAGTAGAGCTTAGACTTAGTTAATTTCTTTCTTAAACATGGATGGTATCTCTCACCTCCATTCTTCCCCATGATTCAAGGTCCTTCCATGGTATTCACCTCCCTCCTTTGGAGGGATAAGTGATGGTACCCAGGAAGTAGAACTTTTGAGGGAACCATTCTTTTGATGTTGAACCCTTATAGGTCACCTTTGGTGGTCAATAAGCAGTTTAATATCCTAGCTTATCCAGTTAAGTGATTTCTCCTGGTTTGAGTATCTTGAGAGATGTTGGGCTTGAGTGTGAAGATGAAGACTTCATTGAAGAGTATGGAAGAGGATGATTCCCTGAGCATTTCCATTTTAGCTGAAGCTTGAAGAGCAAGAAGAATAGATTGATACTTGAAGACCCAATAAAGACCCAATTGAGATTGAATGAGGAGCTGAGGCTTAAAGATTGATGGATAAAGTTGACACTTCTAGATGATTGAAGACTACTCTGAGAAGCTGAAGCTTGTAAGAAGAGAAGACCAAGTTGAGACTGGTAAAGTAAGAAAGCTGAAGCTTGAAGAATAAAGGATAAGTTGATACTTACTTTGAAGCTTGGAGAGAGAGAGAAGTTGATATGCTTTCTTGTTCTGTTTTCTTTTCTGTATTGTTGATGTGCCTTGTTTGACTTGCTTGATGCATTAGAATAAGTCCATATCTAGACTAGCTGTAATCTAGGAGCATGATTGCACTAGAGGTTGAGTTGCTCCCGCTGCTTGTATTGTTACTGTATGGCTTTGCTTGCGGGTATTCGGTAGAGCTCTGCTCCCTTGCCCATGTGGTTTATTTTGCTTGATAGCATGATTTCATTGTTACTGTATGATTGCAGTTTACTCTTTTTGCTTGGTAGCATGTTGTTACTTTCAGTATGATTACTGTTATTCATTCTGGCTTGAGGTTGAGATGAGCTTGTGGAGGCTGCTGCCCCACACACACTTCCTCCCTCACTTGCATTGCATTCATTTTACGGTCGTTTATTGTTTACTGTTTAAGCTGATGCTTTACCTATTTCTGTGTATCATTGACATGATCCCTTAGGACTCTCATTTCCTTTGATAAGGAAGTGATGATATAACTTTAGGTTGAAACCTATGCATGATAACTTCTAGGAGTTCCCTGTTTCAAACTTCAACCATAGGATGAATCCTTGGCATGACAACAGTAGGACTTGATAGTCTCCCCGTAGTTGAGCCTGTTCTCTTCTCATCTCAAAACAGCTTAAGATACAGTAATCATGAATGATTTCTTTCGTACGTTACGAGCCTTAAGCTATCTGAGAAAGGATTGTTGGAGAGTTTATTTTCAACGGTCTGGATGTTTAGTATGGCACCCTTTGGGTGACATGCGACGCATTCACTCTCAGGTCGTAGTATTTAGTGCGATTGAAATTGCAAACACCATAAAAAACACTTCTTTCGTAAAAGACAGAAAACAAACTTCAAACCTTTTTGCCCCGTGGGCCCATAATTCAAAGGAAGCTTTTCTGAAGAAAAGAGTGTTGTTAAACATCAGCGCCAACGCAAACAGGCTTTGTCCCTAACTGCTGGAACTGCCGTTTAACCCTACTCGATAAAACAGATGAATCTGAATTCTCGTAATCCGTAGTATCCCGAACTACGTAAGCTCTGATCTCTCATACCTGTTGAGAGTACGTAGGCACAATACTGATGTATTGGCGAGCCACCTTCCCCGTAACCCGTAGTAGGTCGAACTACGTTGACTCTGATTTCTCATTCTCTGATGAGAATACGTAGGCATAAAGCGCGACGCTTTGCCGAGTCATTTTCTTTTCTTTCTCAGACCAGCCTTGATAGGTAGATAGATAAACCAACTCGTCCAGTAAACACAACAAGTGTGGATCCCGTCGAGTACGACGGACGTGAGGGGTGCTAATACCTTCCCCTTGCGTAACCGACTCCCGAACCCAGACAATGGTTGCGATGACCTTGTCTTACCCTTTTTCGTCAGGTTTTTCCGATCGTTTCCTTTCCCGTTCTGAGGGATAAATAACGAAAGGTGGCGACTCTTCTATTTTGCCGGCACCTTATTTTCGCGGAAGCGACAGCTGGCGACTCTGCTGGAGAATTGATAGTTTCCTGGGATCCAACGTCCCGTATGCGAGTCAGTTTGGGGATCCGACGTCCCCTGCGAGAGTCAATCCTAGCGCTTGTATGATTACTTGTTGGGTTGTGTTTATTTATCGCATTTTATTTCCCACATTTTATTTTCAGTATGATATGATTATCTGTGCTGTTGTGGGAGGGGCATTCTGATGAGTGAGAAGCCAGACCCAGGCTTGAGTGAACATAACATTAGTTGTGGAAATTAGTGGGCGCGTGCTTGCTTTGCAGGCACTAGTGTCTCATGAAATCCACGCTCAGACGAGGTTCTCCCGGTTGGCTTCTCTTTCAACCCTTTGGGTTGAGACGGTTGTTGGTTTGGAGGATTGTCGACTCTGGGGACCGATCATTTGTGATTCAGCCGAGTGAGGCCGCTTCATGAGCTGGTGATGCCACACCTTCTGGGTATCGTATCACCCCTCTTGAATGTCTGTGACGTTGATGAACGCATAGGATGCCGAACTTGAGTCAGTTTAGGTCCATACCTGTGAGCAGGGTTGGGTTTATTGCAGGAAACTTTGACCTTCAGACCACCTGGTTTTCTTGATAGTGGATCAGTTTTGTTGGGATCTGAAGATCTCATCTGCAGATATATGATTGTTCTTGACAGAGCTGGTTTTTGATTGGGATCAGAGGATCTTATCATCATATGTGTATTTGTTCTTGACAGAGCAGGTTTTTGATTGGGATTAGAGGATCTTATCATCAGATGGGTATTTGTTCTTGACAGAGCAGGTTTTTGATTGGGATCAGAGGATCTTATCATCAGATGTATTTGTTCTCGATAGAGCAGATTTATGATTGGGGTCTGAAGATCTCATCAGCAGATGTATGTTTGTTCTTGACAGAGCAGAGTTTTTGGTCCTGTATCAGAGGTCCTCATTATCAGATGTTTGTTCTTGATAGAGCAGAGTTTCGGTCATCAGTTGTTTGTTCTTGACAGAGCAGATTTATGGTCCTGTATCAAAGGTCCTTATTACCAGACGTTTGTTCTTGACAGAGCAGAATTATGGTCCTATGTATATGGCCCTATCAGATGGTTGTTCTTGACAGAGCAGACTTGTGGTCCAATACCAGGGTTTTCTTCTTATCAGATACAGTGGTTGTTCTTGATAAAGCAGGATTATGGTTTTGTTGATACAGAATCTCCGCAGCACAGTTGCCTTGATCTCCTGCTGCATGATTGCATTTTACATTATTTTGCATACTCATTTGCATTTCATTAACGTGTGTCTGTGTTGCAGGTACCGTTTTCCCCGATCCAGGATTTCTTGCCTCCTATTGTATTGTTATGGGTTCTCTGAGGAAGACCGTGGCTTACAAGTTCCCTGCCCCTGATGTGGTTCGGCTGACCGGTTTGATTGCTTTGGCAGATGATTCTGTGAGGGATGAGTTCAGAAAATCTTACGGCAAATTGCTCAGTTTGGTTTGTAAACCTTCTGCGTTCGAGTTGAATGGGTTGCACGCTCTGCTGCAGTTCTACGACCCTCCGTTGAGATGTTTCACTTTCCAGGATTTTGTTCTCGCACCCACGCTAGAGGAATATGTTGATTTGCTAGGTGTGCCTATCAAGAGGCAAATGCCTTTTGTTCATATGGATGCTGAGCCTGATTTGGCTGGTTTAGCTCCTTCACTTCATCTGGATGCCTCCGAGTTGGTATTGTCTAGTTGGAACAAGGTTCCTGGTTTCTCCTTGCAGTTTTTAGTGGGAAAGGCTCAGCAGTGTGCCAAAGACAGATGTTGGGTCGCGTTCAATGCCATCCTCGCTCTGTGCATATATGGCATCATTCTGTTCCCCAATATGCCCGATTTTGTAGACTTCGACGCATTTCATATCTTCGCATCAGGGAATCCAGTCCCTACCTTGATAGGAGATGTCTACCATTCCGTCCACTACAAAAACGAGAACAGGAGGGGCAAGAATGTCTCATGTTGTATACCCTTGCTTTATAAATGGCTTGATAGTCATCTGCCCAAGAGGGGTCCTTTTGTTTCGTCTGCAGCCACAATTGAGTGGTCTGAGCGTCTGATGAGTTTATCTGCAGAGGATATTGACTGGTTTGACAGAGATAGGTTGGGTACCGAGATTATCTTCAGCTGTAGCGGGTTTCCAAACGTGCCTTTGATAGGCAGGAAGGGTTGTATAAACTATAATCCGTCTTTGCTGGTCCGACAGTTCGCGTATGCTTTGAGAGCTATGCCAAAGGATGAAGAGGTACAGGAATCTCTGTACCTCACTGGTCTTCTAGAGGGGGGTCTATTATCCAAGCTTCAGCGCGCTTGGAATGGTATCAGTAAGAGGGGAAATCCATTGCTGGGGAGAAGCAACAATCAAGCCTACCCTCCGTATGTGACTTGGATCAGAGCCAGAGCAGATGCTATAGGGATGTCGTTTCTTCCTGCCAAGCCAGAAAGCCCTCCAATGATTGAAGAGCCTATTATTGTGCCCATTCAGCAGCATAATCAGGTGTTGGCTGAGAGAGATGAATTGAAGCGGGGAAATGAGGAACTGGAGAAAGAATTGGCGCGGCTTCGAAGCGAGAGGAACAAAGTCGTTCATTCTTTCAAAAGGCAAACAGAGCTGGTGAACCGGCTGGGGACATACCTGACTAAGCAGATAGCCGAGCGTGAACACATGGGTCAAGACTTCAAAGCTGTCAACGACGTACTGGCTATGAAGAAGCAGCACTTGGACGAAGCGTATCGGAGGATATCCAAGTTCAACCAGCACTGGAAGGCTTCCTTGGCCACCAGGAAAGAGCGGGAGGATAAGCTGATGCAACAGATCTCCAAGCTGGAAGCCCAGGTGAAGGCTAGTGAGAAGAGGTTTGATGAAGAAACCGCTCGCAGATACGCCGCTGAAGGCCAGCTCAACAGGGCTCTTGCTAACCTGAAGGAGCACAAACTGACGTTTGAGTCCAAGAAGCGGAAGTTAGAAGATTGTTTCGGCGAAGGAGCATGGGAAGATTCGGTCGAAGGACTTCGGTACACCATTGTGCAAAGGGAATTACTCGTCGAAGGGTTACTCACTCTGCCTGATCATCTAGAAACGAAGGAGTTGTTAGAAGAGTATCGCGCCCGTGGCCGTACTTGACTATCTGTATTCCTTTTGTTTTGATCATTGTTGTATGCTGACCATCACCAGGCTTGTTGGCTGAGGTCACGCTATTGATTCATCTTGTACTCGCTGACGTTGTGTACTGCCTTGATGGGCTTTCTTTATATATGAGATTGTTATTTCCATGATTGGACTCGGGCTTCTTCTTATTATCAGCACTGGCACTCAGGCACTAGGATTGGGGGAGATCTCCCTAACGCACACACATGTTTGCATTTGCATTTGCATAACGAGCACTTTGTTGTTTTTTCCTAACCCTTTTGTGTTTACAGGTTGTTTCAGGTGGTTCCAGGATTGATCAGAGACCTATTCACCGCTATCCGACTAGAGCTAATCAAACCAGGATCATGGAGCAAGTGCAAACTGATGTTCAGGAACTCCGCGAAAGAATGGATCGCTTCATGGAGCTCATGCAAGCGGTCGCCAATGGCCAGGATCAGCTCAGAACCTTGGTTCAGCCTCTGATTTCAAGGGTTGATAGCAATGGCGTACTCCATGGTGGGACCGTGCCTACCCCTCCACCAGTTGAAACTCCGTAGAATGGTGTTCCCGTGACCAGGGGAAACGGCAGTGCCAACGGCAATGTGATGGCCAACATGGGACTCAATACGACGGGCGTCGGTAATGGGGGTCTGGGAGCTAATGTCAATGCTGGGCTGGGCAACGGCAATGCCGGTGTCGGGAATCTGTTTGGGCCTCAGCCATGGCTAGAGGATCGTCAGGACGATGTGTTCTCTCAGAGAGGTGCTGAAGGGGAGCTGAATGCTGAAGCACGGCTTAGATTCAAGGCACTTGAAGATAAGATGAGAGATATCGAGAACCAGAACACTTTGGGCGTTGATATGTCCAAGTTGGGATTAATTGCTGATTTCAAGGTGCCTCCCAAGTTCAAGGTACCTGACTTTGAAAAATATAAGGGCACCACTTGCCCTCGCGTCCACCTGAGATCGTACTACAGAAAAATGTCTGCTCATTCTGAGGACAAGAAGTTGTTGATGTACTTCTTTCAAGACAGCCTTTCCGGGCCATCCCTTGAGTGGTACATGAGTCTGGAGCCTACTAGTGTGCGCACGTGGAAGGATCTTGCTGAAGCATTTGTGCACCACTACCAATACAATAGCGACTTGGCCCCGAATCGAGTCCAACTGCAGAATCTGTCGCAGAGGAACAATGAAGGGTTTAAGGAATACGCCCAGCGGTGGCGTGAGTTGGCAGCCAGGGTTCAGCCGCCGATGGTTGAACGTGAGCTTGTGCAGATGTTTGTAGCCACCCTCCCAGGGGTTTACTATGAGAAGTTGGTCAGCGGTATGTCTGGAACATTCTCAGATCTCATTATCACGGGTGAGCATATCGAAAATGGGATCAAACTCGGGAAAATTCAAGGCGATTGATCCTCAGCTGGAGGCGGAAATAAACCTTATAGTGGCAAGAGACGGGAAGGAGAAGCGATCGCTGTGACCAACGCTCGAAGGAAGGGTAAAGGTCCTCACCAGCAGGTGGCCAGTATAATTATCCTGGCAGTTCCACAGCAGCAGCAGCAGCAACCGAATCAACAGGGATACAGAAAGTACCAGAATCGGGCACCTCTGTCGAACCGTCACCTCGAGACACCGCCCATGTCGTACGCGCAACTCTTGCAGACTTTGCTTCAGCTACAGTTGATCCAGAAGAGGACCTTGGCTCCCTTGACATGGGCACCTCCGCCAGGTTATAACGCGAATGCAACTTGTGAATTTCACTTAGGGGAACCAGGCCACACAATAGAGAACTGCAAAGCCTTCAAGCACAAGGTGCAGGACATGGTGGATGCCAAGATCATCAACTTCTCGGAAAATGTGCCAAATGTCACGAAGAATCCTATGCCGAATCATAGGGGAGGCGGGGTGAACGCCATTATCAAAGAAGAGAGTGCGGACTTATTGACTGATGTCAGAGATCTGAAGACGCCGCTTAGCTTCGTCAAGGCTAAGCTGATGAAAAGGGGTTTCTTTCCAGGTTGCGGGGAGCTGTGTATGGACTGTGCCACACGTCTTGATGGATGTGAACAGTTGGTAGAAGGAATTCAAAGTCTGATGACTGAAGGGATATTACAGTTTAGCCGAAGGGCCGAAAATGGGTCAGGAGAGGTAGTGCTGAAGCAAGATGATGAGGTCGCCACCATCACCATCCCTCGCCAGACGATAACTATTTATGCGCCCAGACCGCCCACGATTACTATCACCAAAGCTGGGCCAATACCGTTCGAGAGCACTAATGCTGTCCCATGGCATTATGGGGCTGAAGTCTATTACAACGGCCAGAAGTTGGAGCTGAAACCGTTTGGGTCGACTGTGGAGAACCTTGCGGGAATCAGTGGTATTACTCGTAGCGGAAGAGTGTTTGCACCACCAGAGGTCGTGGCAGATAAAGCAGTCAGAGCTGATGCGGCCGATAAAGGTAAAAATAAAGTCGGTGAAGAGATCCCACGTGGGGAAGAAAAAGACTTGCTTGTTAAAGATGCCGAGAAGTTTATGCGGTTGATTAAAAAGAGTGACTACAGGATTGTAGATCATCTCCATCAGAAGCCCTCGAAGATTTCCATCCTGAACTTATTGCTGTGTTCTGAAGCGCACCGCAACGCGCTGCTGAAGGTGTTGAACGCCGCATATGTACCGCAGGAAATATCGGTGAATCAGCTAGAAGAGGTCGTAGCCCACGTAAATGCTGGAAATGGGCTAGGTTTCACAGACCTGGAGCTGACACCAAAAGGGAGGAATCACAATAGCGCCCTGCACATCTCGATAGAATGTAGGGGCACGATTATGTCGCACGTGTTGGTGGACACGGGTTCGTCACTTAATGTTCTTCCAAAGAAGGCATTAATGAAGTTGGATACTCGTGGAGTGACTTGCACACCCAGTGATCTGGTTGTGAAGGCGTTCGATGGGACTAAATGCCATGTTTTCGGGGAGGTGACCCTGCCAATCCAAGTCGGGCCGGAAACGTTCGACGCGGTCTTTTATATTATGGACATCATGCCTGCCTACAACTGTCTCTTGGGCCGGCCGTGGATCCATGTTGTTGGTGCCGTGACCTCCACGTTGCACCAAAAACTCAAATATGTTGTCGGGGGTAGCATCGTGACTGTGTGTGGCGAGGAAGACATAATGGTGAGCCATTTGTCGTCCTTCAAGTATGTTGAGATGGATGGAGAAATCCATGAGACTCTATGCCAAGCGTTCGAAGCTGTCAAAGTCAAGGACGTAGCTCCTGTAGTCACTGAGAAGCCATAGATGACTCTCTCTTCCTTCAAGGAAGCCCGGGCCGTTGTTCAAGCCGGATCTACCCCAGGTTGGGGGCGAATTTTGGAGATACCCAACAAGCAAGACAAGTTTGGGTTGGGATATTCTCCTGGAGCTGAAGCTTCTTCGTCTAGCAGTGCGTCGCGAGGTAAGGGGCCGATCCAGTTTACCAGTGGAGGAGTGATTTTCGAAAGCATCAACGCGGTGTCTGAAGACAGCGGAGATAGCGACTGTGACCTCGACTCTTGGATCCAGCCAAGCAAGCCAGGCGAGGGCCTCAACAATTGGTCCGTCAAGGATATCATCTAGATGACAAGCGAAGAGTAATGATTTACTTTTTCCAATCATTGTACAACCCTATGTCCTACCCGGGGCATAATGGTTTTATTGCCAGGGCCTTGTTGGATTATGTACATGCATTTTGTTAATAAATCAAAGGTGTTTCCTTCGTATTCAAATATTGTGATCTCTGTTATTCCTGTTTTATATTTGTTTTGAAAAACAATAAAATGGCAATGGGGTTTGTGCTAACCTGCATATCCTTGTTTTAAACTTAACCCTTGTTATTGCAGGATCCACATAACAGACGACATCGACTCTGGACCTTCTACGGATCACTTCGACTTCGATTACCCGATATATCAAGCCGAAGAAGAGATTAATGAAGACGAAGACCTTCCTGAAGAGTTGGCCCGCTTGTTGAAACAAGAGGAGAAAGTGAATCTGCCTCATGAAGAGGAGATTGAGATCGTAAATCTGGGTTCTGAAGAACTCGTCAGAAACGTCAGGATAGGGGCTGCACTGCAGAATGATGTCAAGCAGAGATTGGTCGAAATGCTGAGAGAGTATAGTGACGTCTTTGCTTGGTCATACGAGGATATGCCCGGACTTGACACGGACATCGTGGTCCACCACTTGCCGCTGCGAGAAGATTGTCCTCCCGTTAAGCAGAAGCTTAGGAGGACGAGACCAGATATGGCCGTTAAGATCAAAGAAGAAGTGCAAAAACAGCTTGATGATGGCTTCTTAGCGGTCACTACTTACCCTCCGTGGGTCGCCAACATAGTGCCTGTACCGAAGAAGGACGGTAAGGTACGCATGTGCGTCGATTATCGGGATTTCAATAGGGAGAGCCCTAAAGATGATTTCCCGCTGCCTCATATCGATGTGTTGGTCGACAATACAGCTCAGTTCTCTGTGTTTTCGTTCATGGATGGCTTCTCCGGCTACAATCAGATCAAGATGGCACCGGAAGACATGGAGAAAACGACGTTTATCACTCCTTGGGGAACATTCTGCTATAAGGTAATGCCTTTCGGTCTGAAGAACGCAGGGGCCACTTACCAACGAGCAATGGTTACTTTGTTTCATGACATGATTCATCATGAGATTGAAGTCTATGTTGATGACATGATTGCGAAGTCCCAAACGGAGGAGGGGCATCTGGTCAATTTGCTGAAGCTTTTTGAGAGGCTTAGGAAGTTCAGGTTGAGGCTGAATCCTAACAAGTGTACTTTCGGAGTACGGTCCGGAAAGTTACTGGGGTTTATCGTGAGCGAAAGAGGCATCGAGGTTGATCCTGCGAAGATAAAAGCGATACAAGAAATGCCAGTGCCAAAAACAGAAAAAGAAGTTCGTGGTTTCTTGGGCAGAATAAACTACATTGCAAGGTTTATCTCTCAGCTCACGGCCACGTGTGAACCGATGTTCAAGCTTTTAAAGAAAGATCAGGCGATTACCTGGAACGAGGATTGCCATAAGGCATTCGACAAGATAAAGCAGTATCTTCAGGAGCCTCCAATCTTGATACCCCCAGTGGCTGGACGGCCACTAATCATGTACTTGACAGTTCTTGAGAATAGTATGGGGTGTGTTCTCGGTCAGCACGACGAGACGGGCAGAAAGGAGCATGCCATTTACTATTTGAGTAAAAAGTTCACAGACTGTGAATCTCGCTACTCGATGCTGGAAAAAACGTGTTGTGCACTAGCCTGGGCTGCCAAACGTTTACGACAGTACATGCTCAATCACACCACCATGCTAATTTTGAAGATGGATCCGATCAAGTACGTCTTCGAGAAGCAGGCGCTTTCGGGTAGGATTGCCAGATGGAAAATGGTGTTGACGGAATATGACATTCAGTACGTTTCCCAAAAGGCCATCAAGGGGAGCGTATTGTCCGATTACCTTGCCGAACAGCCAATCGAGGATTACCAGCCGATGAAATTTGAATTCCCTGATGAGGATATCATGTTTATCAAAGCGAAGGATTGCGATGAACCGTTGCCCGACGAGGGGCCAGACAGGAAATCCCAGTGGAAGTTGATACTCGACGGGGCGGTTAATTCCTACGGAAGTGGCATTGGGGTGATCATCACGACTCCCCACGGATCTCATATCCCGTTCACTGCGAGACTGACGTTTCCGGTCACCAATAATGAAGTGGAGTACGAAGCATGCATCATGGGTCTAGAAGAGGCAATTGATTTGAGAATCAAGAACCTAGACTTATATGGTGACTCGGCGCTTGTGATCAACCAGATTAAAGGGGAGTGGGAGACTCGTCAATCGAATTTGGTGTCGTACATGAACTATGCCAGAAGGCTACTTCCGTTCTTTGATCGAGTGGAACTCCATCATGTGCCCAGGGCCGAAAATTAGATGGCTGATGCCTTAGCCACGTTGGCTTCGATGTATAAAGTCAATTTTTGGAATGAGGCTCCAAGAATTGTCCTTTCTCGTCTTGATAGACCTGCATTTGTCGTTGCGATCGAGGAAGCCGCCGACGGCAGGCCATGGTTCCAAGACATCCAGACTTTCCTTATGACTAAGGAGTATCCCGCGGGTGCGTCAACCCAGGATAAAAAGACTCTGAGGAGGCTGTCTGGAAATTTTTATCTCAATCCTGATGGAGTTCTGTACAAAAGAAACCATGATCTCGTGCTACTCAGATGTGTAGATGAGAAAGAGGCGAGTATGCTCATGGAAGAAGTCCATGAAGGCACATTTGGTACGCACGCCGGCGGACATGCTATGACGAGGAAGATCCTGAGAGCAGGATACTACTGGCTAACGATGGAATCAGATTGCTTTAAATTCGCGAAGAGATGTCATAAATGCCAAATTTATGCTGATTGTAACACCCCCTTCTATACCCCACTTATATATGCATTTAAAACAATTAAGCGCATACAAATTATCAGAGTAAAAAGGTTTTATAATAAGGTATAAAAGAAGAATGCCACAATTTCACCAATAAAACACTTTCACATTTTTCTCCATAAGATATGTAACATTTTCAAAATTAAGCGGAAGATCAAATCATTTAATCGTTTTCAAAATATTAATCCACGTACACACAAGTTAATCCAAATTAATACATCATATCAGTTAGATTACACAATCACATCAACTGATACATCGCAATGTATCACCAAAGAATGACTATACTAGTCTAACTACCCGGTGTTACATATCAGAGCAGCAGACTCAAAAGAATGAAGAATACTTCACAAAAGGGACTCCAGCATCCTAATCTGCAATGCCTCATAGAGCATTATAAAACAGCAGAAGGGTGAGAAATATAACCATAATAATCAATGCATAAGATTATATATATATATACAGGTATCATATAATTGCATTCTACATTTCTCACCACAAATTCATTTCATAGTTATATTTACCATATTAAACAAATATGAACATACCCAAACATATCCCTTCATACATATTCCCCAATCATCCAAAACCCATTATATTCACAAGCATATTTCATATATCCATGACATTTATGCTATTACCACGTCATCAAACAATGCACACATATCCACGATATGTTCCCATGCATTTCTCACAATTATTAACGATGCACACATATCCACGATATGTTCCCATGCATCTCTCACAATTATTAACGATGCACACATATCCACGATATGTTCCCATGCATCTCTCACAATTATTAACGATGCACACATATCCACGATATGTTCCCATGCATCTCTCACAATTATTAACGATGCACACATATCCACGATATGTTCCCATGCATCTCTCACAATTATTAACCGATGCACACATATCCACGATATGTTCCCATGCATCTCTCACAATTATTAACCGATGCACACATATCCACGATATGTTCCCATGCATCTCTCACAATTATTAACGATGCACACATATCCACGATATGTTCCCATGCATCTCTCACAATTATTAACCGATGCACACATATCCACGATATGTTCCCATGCATCTCTCACAATTATTAACGATGCACACATATCCACGATATGTTCCCATGCATCCCTCATAATTATTAACGATGCACACATATCCACGATATGTTCCCATGCATCCCTCACAATTCAATACAACATCATATTTAGCAAGCAATGCACGCATATCCATCATTATGCTCTCATGCATTCTTCATGTATTTTAACATACAATCGCATATAAACAATATGCATCCACAACACATTTTTCATAGTATGTTTATTCTTTATCTCATGCCATCTCATACAAGGTATACACATCACAATACCAATCATACAATTATAAGTTATGCACACATATCCACCATGTTCTCATGCATACTCATCACATAATTGTATACACATCAAGCATTCGCAAGTTCATTAGACAATACACATACATTCATCATTGCATTCACATGTATTTCTATTTATCACAATTAATACGCATCGCACATCAACTATGATTCACGCCCGTAGGCTACCCACAACACACATCATCACAATAGATCATATCTATATCATATCATAGAGGCATTAACCTATGTGAATCAATCAAACAATCACCACATGAGCAACACAGCAAAAGAAAAATGTTGTCACATTCGCCTTCATTCGCCTGGCGAACCCTCGCAGCGAACCTTCGCCTGGCCTTCGCCTGGCGAACTCTCTCAGCGAACACTCGCTAGGCTTCTCCTGGCGAGACTTCCCAGCGAGCCCAAGTCAGTAGCTACTGACTTCATTCGCCACTATTCGCCAGCACCTTCGTTGGGCGAACCTTCGCTATCCAACTTCGCCTGGCGAACTCGCCAGTGAAGTCCACTGGAACTTAGACTTAATTATTCGTCAGCATTCGCTGGGCTTCGCCTGGCGAAGCTTCGCCTTCGCTCGCCTGGCGAGAGCCAGCAAACCTGCGCAGAACAGAACCACACTCTGTCCCTCCTTCACCATTCCACCATCCACCAACTCTTGAACATCCAAATCAGTACAAATAGCATCAATACATGTTACCCGACTATTCTACGGTGTTATTACTCAGTTCCAACCGATTAAATCATCAATCTACCGATTAATCCAACATTTGCCCTAATTGGAAAGTGATGAAAACTCTACCAAAACCCCAACCCAACATACATAACATCATGCAATGATCAAATAGAAACATTTCTCACCCTTACCTTGGTTTAATCGAAGCTTTGAGTTGCCCTTGATGATTTCCACACTTTTCTTCTTCTTCTTCTCTTTTCTCCTCCTTTTCCTTCTTTCTCTTTTTTCTTCCCTTTTCTTTTTTTCTTACCAACTCTTATCTCCTTTTCTTCTATTTCTATTCTTTATATTTATTTCCATTCTATTTCCTCCATAATACCTTTCTCTTTATTTCTTTCCAATATATTTACTCTCTCAAAACATCTATCAATCCATTAAACAAACATCTAATTATTCAAATAATTAGAATAATCCAAATAAATCAATTAATTAACACAATTAATTAATTATTGAAAATTGGGCTGTTACAACTCTCCCCCACTTTAGGAATTTTCGTCCTCGAAAATGTTACCTGATTCAAATAACTCTGGATACTATCCTCACATCCCAACCTTCCAAATCTAACTCTCTCTCGAACTACCTCCATCAAAGGAATTCCTTTACCTCGAAGTTACCTCTCGTTCATCAACCTGAACTAGTAATGCCTTAACGGTCAATTCCTTTCTCACTTGTACACCATCTATCTGAATGAATGCACTTGCACTTCCTCAACTTAGGTACATGAACATATCATGCAATTCCCACAAGTGACAGCGGTAAAACAGTCTAACATACTACTTCTCCCACGCTTCCGCTGCGCCACTCTGATACAAATAAGCAAAACACGGTGGGTGCTTCCGAGACCTCAAGCTCGACCAACACCAGTTACTATTGTAACTCCCGAAACACTTCTTTTCTTGGATCCTTTTGATCTTTCTAGTCGTCTCTTGCATAATCTCAGGTTCGAGTACAACACTCTTGCCTGGCACACATCAACACAAAGGATTCCTACACCTCTTACCGTACAAAGCCTCATACAATGTCATTCCGATACTAGAATGATCATTATCATTGTAGGTAATTCAAGCAACGATAGTTAATTATCCCACGATCCACCTTGATCCAACACACAAGCCCTCCAGAAATCCTCTACATACTGGATAGTTCTCTTTGTCTACCCATCCGTCCACGGATGCTAGACAGAGATTATCATCAACAGGTCGCTCAAAGCGTCTGCAACTCCCTCAAAATCCCAATGAAAAACTCTGATTCCCATGTGACACAACATTCGACGGTATCTCATACCACTTCGCAGCTTCCTCAATATATCTCCTAGATAGCTTCAGCACAGGATGATTAATCCTCATTGGTAAGAAATAAGTTAATCTTGTCGATCTATCCACAACCACTCAAATCAAATCATACCCCTTCAAATTCTTCAGAAAACCCGGCACAAAGTCTATGGAAATACTATTCCATCCCACTCGGGAATATTCAATAGTTGCATCCGACCCAACGGTCTCTGACGTTTATTCTCCGACATTCTAATAAGTCTAATCCAGTATATACAAACTCAATCACTCCTCTCTTCATCTGTGGTCCTCAAAATAATTCCTCAAATTCGGTCACACCTTCCCAGTACCTGCATGGATACTCCATTTATCTCAATGTCCTTCTTCCCGTGTACTTTCATCCAACTCACACTATTCAGAACACATACTCCATCCTGACATCTCATGATACCATTTCCATAAATCCAAAAATCACCTCCTCGACTTTTATCCCTTAAATTCAATCAATCTATTAACTCGGATTAGAATTCCGACCTCCTTGAATCTCATCGAGAATACCAATAGTCAGTCGTATCATATAAAGTTCAACTCCATGAGAAGTCTCTTCACAGACTACAATCATATTCTGAATTTACTCAATCAGTCCTAACTTCATTACCATCATCATCAGTACATATAGAGATTTCCAATGCAATAACTCAGTTACCACTTGGTCTCAATCGAATGGTAACTCAACTAAGACCATACTCTTTCAGAAGTCTCAAATATTTCCCCTGCATCATATTCAACTTCTCAAATCAAACAAATACCTTAAGATCTTAAGATCATTAACCATCTCAAATCTCAACTAAACAATTGAGGCTTCCAAACTCCGGTAGAAACACACAACAACACCCAACTCTAAATCACTTGTCTGATAATTCCCTTATGTACTTTAAGTTGCTTCAAAGCATAGCCAAAACTCATTGATGTTGCACTTAACATATCTCTCAGTCATATTAACAAAGCATTACAACGCAACAAATAGTTCCGTCGGATTCGGCAAGACCAACACACGAGCTATTGACAACTTTCCAAAAACTCTCTGAACTTCTTCACAGTGGCATATCACTACTTCTTCTCCAATACTGATAACACAAGTTCCCGATGCTCAACATGATCCTCTATATTCTTCGAATTATCAAACACATTCCATCAATAAATTAATTAATTTCCCTGCCACTACGTCACCATCACACAAAGCATTAAAATAACGTCCAACGCTCCGAATGGTGCGTCAAAAGACGAAAACAACATTTTCACACTCCGAAGGCCACTCAACGCATTTCAACTCTTGAAATTCCAAAGGTCTAATTATACCCGTATTGTACTCCACATTTTACTTTTCTTAATAATCACCGAAAGTCATTATACATTCTTATACTCGACTTCACACTTTGCTGTCGTAGCATACACACCAAACACAAGCCTCAACACAACTTAATCAATCTTAATTCCTTGGCCACTCAAACAAACGTATAATATGGAGCTTCCAATATCTGATTATTCTCCGCAACTAAGTCGATCACAACTCAACTTCACGTCTTGGCTGTTTATCCCTTATCTTGTCAGGATAATTCTCAGACTACCACAATCAAACGGTAAACCGACAACTCCTCCACTTCCATCAATACTCAATATTTCCATCGACATCAAACATCTCATCACTGTCCTGCACCGACTCATCAAAACAATTCTCAAGTGCTCGGCTTTACTCAAGACAATTCACTGCACCACGCCATCTAAGCTTGCAAGACACATCTATCCCATCCAACACAATCCCAACTACTATCAACAAGAGATTAAGGGTGATCAGTTCCTCAATTTGTCAATAGACAGCCGAAACCATAATGGGGCATAGACCATCTTTACCAAACTATAATAGCGTTTAACTACACACTAAGCTACAACTCCACACTTGCAGCCTTCTAAGGAATCACAAGCTTCTACCCCACTTTGATCATTCCCACTTCTGCAAACAAAGATTAAACAACAAACATGTATCGACAGTGTTTTCATACACATGTCGCATACAAGGGAACAAATAACATTAAACAACATGGCCGGACGGACCGACCTGCTCTGATACCACTTTTGTAACACCCCCTTCTATACCCCACTTATATATGCATTTAAAACAATTAAGCGCATACAAGTTATCAGAGTAAAAAGGTTTTATAATAAGGTATAAAAGAAGAATGCCACAATTTCACCAATAAAACACTTTCACATTTTTCTCCATAAGATATGTAACATTTTCAAAATTAAGCGGAAGATCAAATCATTTAATCGTTTTCAAAATATTAATCCACGTACACACAAGTTAATCCAAATTAATACATCATATCAGTTAGATTACACAATCACATCAACTGATACATCGCAATGTATAACCAAAGAATGACTATACTATTCTAACTACCCGGTGTTACATATCAGAGCAGCAGACTCAAAAGAATGAAGAATACTTCACAAAAGGGACTCCAGCATCCTAATCTGCAATGCCTCATAGAGCATTATAAAACAGCAGAAGGGTGAGAAATATAACCATAATAATCAATGCATAAGATTATATATATACAGGTATCATATAATTGCATTCTATATTTCTCACCACAAATTCATTTCATAGTTATATTTACCATATTAAACAAATATGAACATACCCAAACATATCCCTTCATACATATTCCCCAATCATCCAAAACCCATTATATTCACAAGCATATTTCATATATCCATGACATTTATGCTATTACCACGTCATCAAACAATGCACACATATCCACGATATGTTCCCATGCATTTCTCACAATTATTAACGATGCACACATATCCACGATATGTTCTCATGCATCTCTCACAATTATTAACGATGCACACATATCCATGATATGTTCCCATGCATCTCTCACAATTATTAACGATGCACACATATCCACGATATGTTCCCATGCATCTCTCACAATTATTAACGATGCACACATATCCACGATATGTTCCCATGCATCTCTCACAATTATTAACCGATGCACACATATCCGCGATATGTTCCCATGCATCTCTCACAATTATTAACCGATGCACACATATCCGCGATATGTTCCCATGCATCTCTCACAATTATTAACGATGCACATATATCCACGATATGTTCCCATGCATCTCTCACAATTATTAACGATGCACACATATCCACGATATGTTCCCATGCATCCCTCACAATTATTAACGATGCACACATATCCACGATATGTTCCCATGCATCCCTCACAATTCAATACAACATCATATTTTGCAAGCAATGCACGCATATCCATCATTATGCTCTCATGCATTCTTCATGTATTTTAACATACAATCGCATATAAACAATATGCATCCACAACACATTTTTCATAGTATGTTTATTCTTTATCTCATGCCATCTCATACAAGGTATACACATCACAATACCAATCATACAATTATAAGTTATGCACACATATCCACCATGTTCTCATGCATACTCATCACATAATTGTATACACATCAAGCATTCGCAAGTTCATTAGACAATACACATACATTCATCATTGCATTCACATGTATTTCTATTTATCACAATTAATACGCATCGCACATCAACTAGGACTCACGCCCGTAGGCTACCCACAACACACATCATCACAATAGATCATATCTATATCATATCATAGAGGCATTAACCTATGTGAATCAATCAAACAATCACCACATGAGCAACACAGCAAAAGAAAAATGTTGTCACATTCGCCTTCATTCGCCTGGCGAACCCTCGCAGCGAACCTTCGCCTGGCGAACTCTCTCAGCGAACACTCGCTAGGCTTCGCCTGGCGAGACTTCCCAGCGAGCCCAAGTCAGTAGCTACTGACTTCATTCTCCATTATTCGCCAGCACCTTCGCTGGGCGAACCTTCGCTATCCAACTTCGCCTGGCGAACTCTCCAGCGAAGTCCACTGGAACTTAGACTTAATTATTCGTCAGCATTCGCTGGGCTTCGCCTGGCGAAGCTTCGCCTTCGCTCGCCTGGCGAGAGCCAGCGAACTTGCGCAGAACAGAACCACACTCTGTCCCTCCTTCACCATTCCACCATCCACCAACTCTTGAACATCCAAATCAGTACAAATAGCATCAATACATGTTACCGGACTATTCTACGGTGTTATTACTCAGTTCCAACAGATTAAATCATCAATCTACCGATTAATCCAACATTTGCCCTAATTGGAAAGTGATGAAAACTCTACCAAAACCCCAACCCAACATACATAACATCATGCAATGATCAAATAGAAACATTTCTCACCCTTACCTTGGTTTAATCGAAGCTTTGAGTTGCCCTTGATGATTTCCACACTTTTCTTCTTCTTCTTCTCTTTTCTCCTCCTTTTCCTTCTTTCTCTTTTTTCTTCCCTTTTCTTTTTTTCTTACCAACTCTTATCTCCTTTTCTTCTATTTCTATTCTTTATATTTATTTCCATTCTATTTCCTCCATAATACCTTTCTCTTTATTTCTTTCCAATATATTTACTCTCTCAAAACATCTATCAATCCATTAAACAAACATCTAATTATTCAAATAATTAGAATAATCCAAATAAATCAATTAATTAACACAATTAATTAATTATTGAAAATTGGGCTGTTACACTGATAAAATTCATGTGCCGCCGTGCCCGTTAAATGTCATGTCCTCCCCGTGGCCGTTCTCCATGTGGAGCATCGACATGATAGGCAAGATCTAGCCCACTGCATCTAACGGTCATCGCTTCATTCTAGTAGCTATCGACTACTTCACCAAGTGGGTGGAGGCAGCCTCATATGCTAATGTGACCAAGGAGGTGGTGGCTAAATTCATAAAGAGGGACATCATCTGTCGTTACGGAATTCCCGAGCGGATCATTACTGACAATGGTTCGAATTTGAATAACAAGATGATGAAGGAGTTGTGCCAGAGTTTCAAGATTGAACACCACAACTCATCTCCTTACCGGCCGAAGATGAATGGCGCCGTTGAAGCGGCCAATAAGAACATAAAGAAGATTGTTCAGAAGATGGTTGTAACCTACAAAGATTGGCACGAGATGCTACCGTTTGCATTGCACGGTTATCGTACGACGGTACGTACGTCAACTGGGGCAACTCCTTTCTCCTTGGTGTACGGTATGGAAGCTGTCCTACCGTTAGAAGTGGAGATCCCTTCTTTGCGAGTTTTGGTTGACGTGAAACTCGACGAGGTAGAATGGATTACGAACCGACTGAACCAACTCAGCCTGATGGACGAGAAGAGGTTAGCATCGATTGCGCATGGTCGTTTATACCAAAGCCGAATGAAGAAAGCTTATGATAAGAAGGTGCGTCCTAGAAGCTTTCAGACGGGTGATCTCATCCTGAAGAAGATTCTTTCTCCACACTCTGATCACCGGGGCAAGTGGACTCCCAATTACGAAGGTCCGTACGTCGTCAGCAAGGGCTTCTCGGGAGGAGCTTTGTTGTTATCCACGATGGATGGTGAAGATTTTGCATCCCCGGTGAACGCGGACGCAGTTAAAAAATACTTTGCTTAAAAATGACCCGTTGGAAAGAAAAAGAGTATCCAGGCAAAAATGGGGCATCCCGGAGAACCATAAAAAAGGGAAAAAGGTTCGGGCAAAAATTAGGGATATAGATTAAAAAAATGTACACCCGCAAAGTCAAAAACCCGGATGGGCGACTTTGGCAAAAAAGGGTATCCCGGTGAACTGAAAACCCGCAAAGGGCGGTTCACGCAAAAGTTAGGGATTTGAAAAAGCAAATGACTGCGTTCCGTGTATGGACTTTCATTGTTTAGTGGTTTGGAAGACCTGAGGGCCGTTTGTCCGAATCAATCTCTTCTGAAGCTGAAGCATCGGAGAAGTATCGAGGTCGAGTGGGTCATAGAGGGATCAACTCATGGTGTTCGTCTACGCCTCGTTGCCGACATTTGTATATACTGATGTATATTTATGTTTTATTTTTGCGCAGCTTCCTCATTCCAGGAGCTTGCATCTGTTGTAAAACATTTTTACCCATTCAGGGGTTCGTTATCAATAAAATGTATACTATTCAGCAATTCTGTTGTCTGTTTAGCATTTATCTGTTTTGTTTGCGAAAAAGAACGCCGATGTTTTTGATAAAATGCGCATACATAAACTTACTGGCCTATGCCACTGATTGTTGAAACAATGAATTACTTAAACATCGTCACAAGATGATAACCTTGATAGGTCCCTTTGAGAAGGGTATCTTGTCTGTTTGTTTGTGTTGCTGCAGGTGTAGCATATTCCAAACAGTGCGCCGTGCGCATCCCCAAGCAGGATGATCTCTCCTTCTACAGCAAAGTTTAGCAGCCTCTCCCCGCAGAGTCTGAACACGAGATCATGAGCATTGATATGTCTCCCCAGGCAGAAAAGATTCTCTCCCCGATCAGGTGCATCCTGAAGGAACGTCATCTCCTCAGCTGAGTCATTCACCGAAGTGTGCAGCAACTGAGGGTTCAAGACTGAAGTCTCCAGCGGAATCGAGGTTCCCCACAGAGTCGTAATCTCCCAAGCAAGCAGAATGATTCCTTCTTCCTCAGCCGAGTTTGCAGATCCCCAAGAGAGCCGAGTCCTTGGAAGCCGCTCAGGCCATGATTGGTTTTCCACAGTGGAGTGTTGAATAGCTGATGCTGTGTTGCCCCGCCGGAGCCGTTATCTCCAGGGAAGTAGCCGTGAAGGCCGTGCAGTTTACTCCCGCGATTGACATCGCTTTCCCTCAGCAGGTCTAGGTTCTCGTAGAGCTTCGTCCCCCCGCAGCAGTCAACTGAAGTTCGTTTCCCCAGGCGGAGTCCAATTGAGATTGGCATGACTTCTTCTCCTTGGCAGGATGAGTCCTTCCTCCACCAGAGTGGTCCTTTCTCCTCGATAGGAGGGTTCTCCCTTCAGCATTTATTTTGCTGACGGGATCGCATCATTTTGCATGACTGCATAACATTTATCATAAACGCGTAGCATTTCCACCGTGTGGAGCATTGCACCATTGCTGAAGCATATGCATAATAAGCATGATCTAGGTTGTTACCGTTCTTGTTTTGCAGGTGTTCCGCCACAGAATTGATTGCTCAAGATGATTCTTGAATTCTCCCCAACGGAGTCGCTTGCTCAAGATGATTCTTGAAGTCCCCAGCGAAGTCTTCGGCTCAAGATGATTCTTGAATTCCCCAGCAAGGTCGTTTGCTTAAGATGATTCTTAAAATCCCCAGTGCAGTCGCCAGAGTTGGTCGCTCAAGTTGATGCTTAGAGTCCCCGACAGAGTGTTTGCTCAGGATGATTCCTGAAATCTCCCGCAGAGTTATTAGTTCAGGATGATTCTTGAAGTCCCCGGCGGAGTTACTTGTCCAAGATGATTCTTGAAGTCCTCAGCAGAGTTGATTCATCCAGAATGATTCCTGGATCCCCGAAGCAGAGTTACTTGATAGTTCTCCAGAATCCCCAGTGGAGGTGTGTCATCCCCAGCAGGTTTCTGAACAGCGAAGTTGAAACTTCTCTCGAAGACTTGATGATTGAAGTCTGACCGTGTTAACAAAGCAGTTTTCTCAGCTGATGCGGAGTGCCTGATGGCAGAAGTTTGGATACCCCCAACTGGCTCATGATTGACCGAGAATTCTATTCCCGACTTACTGATGGAGGCCGGCTGACGCCCGAAAGTTTTCTTTGAATGCCCGACGGCATGATTAACTTGAGTGTTGACCTGATGAGTCCCGAGGAATCTTGATGCCTGACGGCATGATCGACCATGTATCACCGGTTACCGTGTGACCAATTCCCCAGCTAGTGTCGTGCAGCTAGTAGTTCAGTTTTCGAAGATTTGTTCCCGTCAGAGTACCGTGTACTCGTGCAGTTGGCAAATTTCTGGGTTTGTCGGTATTCAATCTTCTCGCACCTTGATTGGTTGAGAGTCGTTCGCTCATCACCCAGTCAGGTCCAAGCCATTTGAATAGGGGCAGCTGTTGCACCCTAAAATTTGACCAACATTTCTTTACCTAGCTTGTGGTTCATTTCATTCACATTAGCATTACCATTGGCATTTCATAGACATGTATGCAGGAGATCAAGAGGTATGAGTACCAATCAAGACTTTGAAGATAGCCAAGAAGGTTATTCAAGTGTTCAAGGGTGGATATCCTTGTCAGAGAAGTTAAAAGATCCTCAGAGAGAGTGGTTGAAACCAAGGTTGTGGGCCTCCTAACTTGAGAGTTGTGGGGAGTCCTCAGATGATTCTGAAGCCATGAGTGTGGACTTGAAGTCTTGAGAGAGCTTATGAGATTTCTTGAAAGCCATCATAAAGCCTAGACAAGTCATTATGTAAGATTAAGAAGACTCAGCCATGAGTGGTGCAATTAGGGTTTGACTGGGTCAACCCTAGGTCAACTGATGATTTGGAGAGGTTTGAGACCTAATACAAGAGCCATGTGATCGTGGATTGATGCATTGAGATGCTATAAGGATGATTCCAAGGTCAACTCATCATGATTGAGGAGTTTGAGAAGTTTCAAGCTAGGGTTTCTAAGGCTTGACAGTGTAAAATCCCCTAGTTTGACCCCTATATTCAAGGCAGTTTAGCTCAAGATGTGATTGTCATCTCATCTTACCCCCAACATGAATGTTGTAGAGCTTTCTCCTAGATTTAATTTGAGTACTAGAAGTCATTTATAGGATTTGTAGAGCTCAAGTTATGACTTTGACAAGTTACAGGTCATCCGAGGTATGTGAATCTGGGGCCTTGAAAGTCACCCAACTTGCATCAAACTTTTGCCCAAGAAGGATGATTCCTATGAACTTTTGGTCAACATGAATGTTGTTCCTTATATTCTTAGCTTCTAGAGAGTACTAGAAGTCCTTGATAGGATTTGTAGAACTCAACTTATGGCTTTGACAAGTCAAGGGCATTTTGGTCATTTGAAGATTATATGTCATTTCAAGCACAAGGCTATAAGTCCTATTTCCAAGCTTCAAATGGAAAAACCTTCAACATCAAACTTGCTTAAAATGATGTTTTAAGGCTAGTAAGGAAGTCATGAGATGTTGAAAAGGCTTGTAGCTCAAAGTGGTAAAAATGACCTAAAATGAAGGCATAAGTTAAATAAGTCAAAGTTGGAAATTGAAATTTCCAAGCTACACATCCAAACCATGGCATGTAATATACCATTTTGACTCTAGAAAACATTTTAGAAACAATGGTTCAGCCACATTTTTTATTTGAGGCCTAAATCATGGACTTGCTTTGGAAAATGGTTACTTGCATATTAGGGTACATATGCAAAACATAAGGAAAATCAATACACAAGCTAGCAAAGCATCCTAACATATCATGCATCTCATCTAAAGAGATTTTCAAAGGAGATACAAGTACTGCAATGAGCTAAACACAAGCTGGTGTATAAGATGGATTGAAATCAAAAACTCATGACATGAGAATCTCAAATTCTCATTGGATGATTCCAGAAAGTTCTGGATGGTTCTGAACCATCCTATATATTGATTAGAACTTGCTCAGATGCAAGGTTGGTGAGAGATTAGAGAGGAGAGTGAGATTGCCATTTCATTTTCTTCCGTTGCAAGTTGAAATCAATTTCTATATTCCACACCATTTCCATTGATTCTTTCAATCCTAACATCTTCCATTGATCATACTGAATGTGTGCATACCAAATTGAGAGCAAGATCGTGTGGGATTGAAGAGATAGCATTTGGATTTTGGGAGCTGCAAGTCACCATCGGATTTGGAGATTCAAGCTTCTTGGATCGAATCTTTTGCAAACAGAAGCACTAACATCAATCAAGGAGTGATTCTGAAGAGTTTGAGGTGTTGAATTGAAGATTTGATCTACCTTTTACTCAGAAATTTCTAGGTTTGCAACTTTTACTCTACACCCTAATTTAAGCATAATTAGTTAGATTTGTTAGGTTAGAATGGTTAGAGATGGTTAGGAGATGGATTCTGGAAAGTTTGAGGTCATTTGGAGAGGATCAAGATAGTGACACCATTTCTTTATTGATCAAGAACATGAGGTATAGTGAGATATAAAATGAGTTCTATAGCAAGTTTTAATCAGGGTAATGTGGTGATCATTCTGAGGTAATCAATTTCAAGAATAGTCAGAATTGAGATTTGAGCATAATTTGGATTCACTATCGAGTTTAGAGATTGAGGATGATTCTTTGAATTCTAAGGCTATGGTTGCGATCAGGGATGAATTTAGAACAGATTAGGGTTTTGAACCATGGATTTTGGTCGAGTTTGGAAGGTGCCCGAGTTAGGTATGTGAAGCTCTGTTCATGGAGCCTTCCCTCCATTTTCATGGCTGGAGGAAGAAGATAATCTTTTAGCCGTTGGATGGAGAGTGAACTCATTGACTGGACTTGGATCTAAAGGATGTGTTTTGATCTCACATTTGAAGAGGGAAGTCTGAAGACAACCAAACGCGGCCGTTTCATTAATTGGAGTCTTGGGCTTTAGTGAATTGATTGCTAATCACACCCCCTCTTGTGGCCCATTGTGGATTTGAACTGATTTTCTCTACTTTCTGCACCGCGTGTTTTTCCTTTTTCTTTATATTTTGAGTTGGTTTTCTGATTAAATAGATGGGCCTAGCGCATCTGCTTTATGTACCCCCATTTAGAGCCCATCTGGATAATGAACTGCATATCATTGCTATCTGCACCAAACATTTCACATTTTATTTTCTTTTTCTTCATTTTTCTTTAATCTTTGAAAAATCATATTAAATAGAAAACTAATGATTTTTACGTGGGAGTTTTTTCTCCTATTTCATATTGATGTCTAGAAAATTATAAAATCCAAACATTTGCATTTCATGCATTTTTAATATTTTTTGTGTATTTTCTCTTTTAATAGCTTTTTAATTCATTTTATGTTGATGCATAGTTTTGTAGAATTTTGTTTAGCTAGTTCCCTTTATATTTTTGCACCATTCTTTTTAGGATAGTTAGATTAGGACTTTAGCTCCCCTCTGGATTTATTCCATAAATTTTTGATTAATGTTTGATTAGTTTTGATTAGATGACTTTAGGTTGTGTAGATTTAGGTCAATCCTTAACATAGGTCCACAATAACACTAGAATTTTGGGTTTCTAGGTCAAGTTAGATATTGGGACATATAGGGTATTAAGGGTAGTTATATAGGATCCCCTAGAAATTATATTAGATTTTAATATAATAGTATACTATTTTTAATTGATTTTTGTAATTGATTGTTGTTTGTGTTGCCCTTGTGGGCTTGTATTTTGTTTTACTTTGCTTTGTGGGTTTTTGCCTGGCTTGGTGGGCTTGGTCTTGCTTTGTGGAGCATGGAGGAGCATAGTAGAAGACTTGAAGATTGAGGAATGAGCTTGAGAGCTTGAAGACTTGTTTGTTTTGATGTTGTTTTAGGGTTAGGAATTAAGTAGAGCTTAGACTTAGTTAATTTCTTTCTTAAACATGGATGGTATCTCTCACCTCCATTCTTCCCCATGATTCAAGGTCATTCCATGGTATTCACCTCCCTCCTTTGGAGGGATAAGTGATGGTACCCAGGAAGTATAACTTTTGAGGGAACCATTCTTTTGATGTTGAACCCTTATAGGTCACCTTTGGTGGTCAATAAGCAGTTTAATATCCTAGGTTATCCAGTTAAGTGATTTCTCCTGGTTTGAGTATCTTGAGAGATGTTGGGCTTGAGTGTGAAGATGAAGACTTCATTGAAGAGTATGGAAGAGGATGATTCCCTGAGCATTTCCATTTCAGCTGAAGCTTGAAGAGCAAGAAGAACAGATTGATACTTGAAGACCCAATGAAGACCCAATTGAGATTGAATGAGGAGCTGAGGCTTAAAGATTGATGGATAAAGTTGACACTTCTAGATGATTGAAGACTACTCTGAGAAGCTGAAGCTTGTAGGAAGAGAAGACCAAGTTGAGACTGGTAAAGTAAGAAAGCTGAAGCTTGAAGAATAAAGAATAAGTTGATACTTACTTTGAAGCTTGGAGAGAGAGAGGAGTTGATCTGCTTTCTTGTCTGTTTTCTTTTCTTTATTGTTGATGTGCCTTGTTTGACTTGCTTGATGCATTAGAATAATTCCATATCTAGACTAGCTGTAATCTAGGAGCATGATTGCACTAGAGGTTGAGTTGCTCCCTCTGCTTGTATTGTTACTGTATGGCTTTGCTTGCGGGTATTCGGTAAAGCTCTGCTCCCTTGCCCATGTGGTTTATTTTGCTTGATAGCATGATTTCATTGTTACTGTATGATTGCAGTTTACTGTTTTTGCTTGATAGCATGTTGTTACTTTCAGTATGATTACTGTTATTCATTCTGGCTTGAGGTTGAGATGAGCTTGTGGAGGCTGCTGCCCCACACACACTTCCTCCCTCACTTGCATTGCATGCATTTTACGGTCGTTTATTGTTTACTGTTTAAGCTGATGCTTTACCTGTTTTTGTGTATCATTGACATGATCCCTTAGGACTCTCATTTCCTTTGATAAGGAAGTGATGATAGAACTTTAGGTTGAAACCTATGCATGATAACTTCTAGGAGTTCCCTGTTTCAAACTTCAACCATAGGATGAATCCTTGGCATGACAACAGTAGGACTTGATAGTCTCCCCGTAGTTGAGCCTGTTCTCTTCTCATCTCAAAACAGCTTAAGATACAGTAATCATGAATGATTTCTTTCGTACGTTACGAGCCTTAAGCTATCTGAGAAAGGATTGTTGGAGAGTTTCTTTTCAACGGTCTGGATGTTTAGTATGGCACCCTTTGGGTGACATGTGACGCATTCACTCTCAGGTCGTAGTCTTTAGTGCGATTGAAATTGCAAACACCATAAAAAACACTTCTTTTGTAAAAGACAGAAAACAAACTTCAAACCTTTTTGCCCCGTGGGCCCATAATTCAAAGGAAGCTTTTCTGAAGAAAAGAGTGTCGTTAAACTTCAGCGCCAACGCAAACAGGCTTTGTCCCTAACTGCTGGAACTGCCGTTTAACCCTACTCGATAAAACAGATGAATCTGAATTTTCGTAATCCGTAGTATCCCGAACTACGTAAGCTCTGATCTCTCATACCTGTTGAGAGTACGTAGGCACAATACTGATGTATTGGCGAGCCACCTTCCCCGTAACCCGTAGTAGGTCGAACTACGTTGACTCTGATTTCTCATTCTCTGATGAGAATACGTAGGCATAAAGCGCGATACTTTGCCGAGTCATTTTCTTTTCTTTTTCAGACCAGCCTTGATAGGTAGATAGATAAACCAACTCGTCCAGTAAACACAACAAGCGTGGATCCCGTCGAGTACGACGGACGTGAGGGGTGCTAATACCTTCCCCTTGCGTAACCGAGTCCCGAACCCAGACAATGGTTGCGATGACCTTGTCTTACCCTTTTTCGTCAGGTTTTTCCGATCGTTTCCTTTCCCGTTCTGAGGGATAAATAACGAAAGGTGGTGACTCTTCTGTTTTGTCGGCACCTTATTTTCGCGGAAGCGACAGACTACTCTCAGTAACTTTCCTTTTCTTAAAGGCACTTTTGCTCCTAGGTTTGGAGGACCCAACATGAGCTCCATTTCTCTGACTTTTAAGAGAGTTGTTTTCCAGACTAGGTTTTCCTTTCTTGGTCATTAGTTTCTGAGCTATGCCCGAAGCAACATTCTTGAGGAATTCATCATTTGAAGATACATCAACACCATTAGCAGGAGCTTCATTCAGATCATCATCATGTCCTTCCTCCTGTACTACATAGTTAGTTGAATTTGCTAGTTTTTCTTTGGTAGGGTTAGTCTTATCAAGGGAGAACTCAAAATTTTCCTCATGGTTCTTATTCGATATTGGAGAAGGATCAACCCTAGGCAGTGGAATGGTGACTCCATGTACATTATGACCTTCTTGGTCTGCATGTGAAGTAGCTGACGCCTGGTCTTCACTCCTTCTTCCAGAATTCATACCAAGAGGGCTTACATTCATCACAGAGATGCTCTTGTGCTGAGCAGGGTCGGGCTTGGTGGGGCTGGACGTATGTTGTTGAGACATTTTAGATGACTTAGGTTGTAATGAAAGAGGGTTTCTGATGGGGTTGTGTGAGATAAGGCAGGAGGTGGATTGGAAGACGAGAACGGGTTTAGAAGGGTTTACTTGTAGAAGAGGAGGGAATTCAATATTTTGACCAATCAAATGTGATTATTTTTCAAAATATAATTCCCTATTAATTGCTAGAATTCATCATTAATAGAGGTCCTCAACTTTCTTAGAGAATTTTTAAATTGAGTATCCTTGAGGCCTCGTGTAACTACTTTAACATCATTTAGGTCAGAATCACCAAGTTTTACACCAGCCTTTTGATATTGACACCAGTTATCCTTGAGTATGGCTCTCTTGTATACCACATATTTCATACTCTTAATGTCACAGAACAGGGTCATGACATCCTGAGTGACATTGCTTCCTTTATGCATGCCATCTTTCAGGGATTCCATCAAATTCCAATACAGCAGGTCCAGATGTCTGTGATGTACCTTCTTTGGATATGCTATCTTGACTTGCCTGCTGTCCTCACATTCATCATATCATGTTCTCCCATTAGGTGGGTACTTTAGAGTACCTCTTCCTGACTCCTTGGTCTTCTTTATCCTTGTTGGATGTCTCCCTTTTTCCAACCATCTTTGCTCCTTCTTTTCATTATTGATTGATCCAGTGAGGTTACTTCTAGACTCCCATAAATAGCAATTATTCTTTACTCTGGATCCCCTCATGACTTCTTTACCTTCTTCATTGATGACAGCACATTCATCTTTAGTGAATTCCACACTGAAGCCTTGATCACAGAGTTGACTGATACTGATGAGATTAACAGTCAGTCCTTTAACCAACAAGACATCATTCAGTCTTGGACCCTTCGGGCAATCTAGTTTTCCAGCACCTTTGATTTCTCCTTTAGCTCCATCACCAAATGTTACATGACTTGAGGAATGAGGTTCTATGTTTACCAAAATATTCTCTATTCCAGTCATGTGTCTAGAACAACCACTGTCAAATTACCAATCTTCCTTGGTTGGCATCTTTAGAGAAGCTTGAGCTACTAAAGCCATATTCTTGACAACCCATTGTCTTAGCTTGTTAGGACCATCTTTCTTGGGTTTTGCTTGATGCTGCCTTTTGACATGAGCATTCTGTTTAGATTTCTTTTGATGAGGACGACTAGGAAATCCATGCAGCCAGAAACACATAGATTTGATATGTCCAAGTTTTCCACAGTGGTAACATCTATAACCATGGAATGGTCTTTTGACTTGGTTCCAGTTTATGTGTGGTGGATGTTGTGACATTGGTCGTGACATCCTTTTTAACTTATGAATCTTAGGTTGTAATCTCTTGAGTTTTAAAATAGGATTCTGTCTATCAACAAATCCCAGTCCAGACCTATTTCCTGAGCTCTGACCACTCTGCAGAATCTCTTCTAGAGTGTCTATCCCAGGAGTTAGCATCCTTATGGATTTTGCCATCTGCTCCATTTTGGATTCCAACAAGTTGACCTCACTTTTGAGTGAGTCTATTGTTGTTAGTTGCTCTACCTTCTCAACCTCTAATTCCATTATGCACTTCTTCTGGTGCTCTCCTTGCTGATAAAATTCAATGCTTCTGATGGACAGCTTCTTATATGATTCTGCTAGTTCATCATAAGTTAGCTCACCTTCACTTGAGTCACCATCAGATACACATACATTGTTCAGAGCAGTGACATGTTTTGCAGACTCATCTTCTAATCCACTCTCAGAATCTTCATCAGACCAGGTGATAGTTAGGCCTTTTTCTTTCTTTTTGAGATAGGTGGGACATTCCTTTCTTATGTGTCCATATCCCTCAAACTCATGGCACTGTACTCCTCTACTTTGGCTGACTTTATCTTCAGATTTCTCTTTATCAATTGGCATGCTTTTGGTATAGGGTTTAGACCTAGCATCTATCCTTTTGACCAGTTTTTTGAACTGTCTTCCAAGCAAGGCAATTGCTTCATACAGATTCTCCTCCTTTTCACCATCTTCTTCTTCTGAATCAGTAGTGTTTGAGACAAGAGCTATACTTTTGCTCTTTTTCTCCACAGACTGATCACACATGCCCATCTCAAATGTTTGGAGAGAACCTATGAGTTCATCCACCTTCATGTTGCATATGTCTTGGGCTTCTTCAATAGCTGTTACTTTCATAGCAAACCTTTTAGGTAGTGACCTTAGAATCTTTCTTACAAGCTTCTCTTCAGTCATCTTTTCTCCCAAAGCTCCTGAGGTGTTTGCAAGTTCAAGAACATTCATCTAAAACTCATGAATGGTCTCATCTTCCTTCATTCTCATACCTTCAAATTTGGTGGTCAGCATTTGAAGTCTTGACATTTTGACCTTGGAAGTTCCCTCATGAGTAGTTCTGAGAGTGTCCCAAATATCCTTTTCTAGTTCACAGTGGTGTACCAGTTTAAATATGTTTTTGTCTATACCATTGAAGAGAGCATTCAATGCTTTAGAGTTCCCAAGAGCTAGGGTCTCTTGCTCTTTGTTCCATTCCTCTTCAGGAATTAACACATCTACTCCCTCCTTGTCAGTCTTCACAGGATGTTCCCAATCAAAGTTTGCATCTCTCCAAGCCTTGTTGTCTAATGATTTTAAGAATGCAATCATTCTAGGTTTCCAATAATCATAATTAGAACCATCCAAAATTGGAGGTATATTAGTGAATCATATATCTTTATCCATATTACCAGAATTTATTTCCCTAGATCTCACCCAGAATAAACAGGCAGGGTGCCTGCTCTGATACCAATTGAAATTCTGGCAAGCACACGATGGATTTTACTGTCAAAGTTATAACATCCACTATGACGTTGACTACTGTACTACCTAATTAACCTGTAATTAAAAGCAGTAAATAACACAGCAATTGTTCACCCAGTTCAGTGTCAACAACACCTACATCTGGGGGCTACCAAGCCAGGGAGGAAATTCACTATCAGCAGAATTAATTCAGAGTTAAACCTCCAGTTTACACTCCTCGCTTAATCTCTAACCAATGACACTTCAACCTAGAGAGACTCTAGACCTGAGTATTCCCACTCACTCCCCCTCAATCATACCACAGTGATATCCAATTACAGTTTCAGAATAGAGATGAAGACACACTTCATACACACCTTGATCTTGCTTCAAAGCTTTGATCAACAGACACACACACTCTTGCTTAAAAGCTTTGAGTGGCACACCAGCTTAGAAACTACCCAACCAATGCAGCATACAGTTGCTTGGTGAACAAGTATTCCTAAGACACACTACACACGTGAAGAACACACTTTCTTCACTCACAATACTCACGTGAAAAATAACCTTCTTCACTCACAAGGACTCTTGGTCTGCACTCTATGATCTTCTGTTAAGTGCTTGCTTTCTAGGATTTCTCCTTCTGATATTTATAGTGCATTCAGTCCTCTTGGGCTTTGGTGCATAAATTAGGTTTTATTTATAACAAACCTATCTTCAATAATCTGCACGCTTGCCAATTAATTCAGGATCATTTGTTTCGCTTTAGGGCTTCTCAAATGTCTCCTGTCTTTTAGCTTTAGCTCCTGATTTGATTCCTGATTTCTAGATACTAGAAAACCTAACTTTCCCGCTGGATGTCATACGGTCAGTGTCATGACATTTTGTATGACATTCAACTTAACTTATAGTTAACTTACCCTGCACACACATCATTAAGTATGACCTAACATTCAGTATGACATACATACACACTCTAAAGTTTTGCCATAAAATACAGCCAATCAAGAGCACTTACACTGTTAATTATGGAATTGACGAGGATGTTTTCACCATAATTCCTTTGCTCAATGAGCCAAAACTCTTGGAGATCCCGTTCGAAAGTGGGAAAGTTTCCAACATCCACAAGCTGGAACTAATTGTGGTTACTTATGACAGTCGAAAGACCCTGGTAACCCCTTTGATCATCTACTTACCAAGCCCAGTGCCATACAAGTTAGAGAAATCCATTCCATACAAATATGGTGGGACCATAATAGAAGATGGAAAAGAAATTCCACTGCCATCTGTTGTCAACATTGCTGATACCAATCGAGTCACCAGAAGTGGCCGAATTTTGTATAGAGGAGTTGGAGAACCTGTAAAAGAAAAGGAACCTCAAGCCAAAGTTCCTAATCAACCCATTGATCAATCCAACAGCACGGAGCCTGTGTAAAATAACGATGAAATGCTGAAACTCATCCAGAGAAGTGAATACAACATGGTGGATCAACTATTACAAAATCTTTGTTGGATATCTGTGTTATCTCTCCTACTCAATTCAGAAGCTCTAAAAAGTCTTGGGATAAGCCTTTATTAACAATATGTGATAGTAGGTCAGTTTGGCAATATTATTTCCAACATCACTTCCTGCAACAATTTGGGTTTCAGTGATGAAGAACTTCCAGAGGAAGGAAAGAATCATAACACGAAACTCAATATCATAATCAACTGCGAAGACGATGCTTTAGTCAACGTACTCATAGACACGGGTCATCCTTGAACGTCATGTAAAACTCAACTCTGGCATGATTATCTTTTCAAGGCGCCCCCATGAGAGGTAGTGAGATCATAGTCAAAGATTTAGACGAATCCAGGAAGACACTTATTGGCGAAGTCGACCTTCCTACAACAATTGGTCCTAACACTTTCCAATTCACCTTCTAATTCATGGACATCTGAGTGGCTTACATCTATTTATTGGGATAACCTTAGATACATGAAGTAGGGACGGTCACTTCGAAACTTCACCAAAAGCTGAAGTTTGTCAAGAACGACAAGTTGATCATAGTATGCGGGGAACAAACTCTAATTGTGAGCAAACTATCATCACTCTCATATTTAGAACCTGAGGAGGTCATTGGAACTCAATTTCAGGCACCCTCTATGAGCAATGAGAATCATCGGGAAGAAGGAACATCGATTTCCTCGTACAAAGATGCTCTCCAAGTATTAAGAAGCAGTAACATAAAAGGATGGGGGCAAGTTGTGATTCATGTTGATAACAAGACAAGAAAAGGTCTCAGTTTTTCTCCAACACATACCAAGGTTATAAAAAAAAGATAAGACCACTCGACCTATTAAAGATTTCTTCCACAATGGAGGCTTCCTCCACCCAATATCTCAAGAAGTCAACATCATCGAGGAAAATGATCCCTCTGATACAGATGAAAAGTGGAAATACTATTTCAATGATGAAGGATATATGTCTCAAGATGAAACATACATGCCATTTTTCTATCCTAAGAAAGGTCCTAGATATATACCAAGATCAGATGTCAGGATGACCTATGGAGATTGCAATCCCGAAGGATGTCGTGCTTCTCCCAACTCATTAGAAGAAGATACTCTGATGAAATACAACTTCAATTACAACTCATATGATCCCATGGATGATTTTCCCATTTGGGAACCTTACATGGAAAATCCAGGATATAAGAGTCATCCAGAGAATGCATATTTGCTGAATGACCTTGAGGAAAATCCACCTGCTCTCTCATAATCATGGAATCCTTATCAGGAAATTCTGAAAATGTCAAATATCATGTTGATGAAGTTGCAAGAATTATTGGACAAGAATTCATCAACTTTGCATTTCCTAAAGTTAATGTCATCGAAGAAGATGATTCATCTATCCCTTCAGAAACCTGGGATACTTTGGGACAGCCAAGTGGTAAATACGACTTTCTAGTGAAGTACACTGCTCCTGAAAGCTCTCGCATTAGAATTGAAGACATCCAATCAACAGGATGGGGAAATCCATTTAAAAATGTAATTTCTATTGAAGATACAATAGAAGAGTCCTCTTATGATAACTCTGCATGGGAAGAAGACTCTAGTGATTCAACTCCACCAGAAATCAGTGTCATTACTGAAGACAATCCTGGAAGAAAAATAATGGACTTTATGATCTACAGAGAAGTTCGTCGCAATTGGGTCGTGGTTGATGTCTTGAATATCGTTCATAAATCAAAGTAATTGCCTCGTCTATGTTTTAACCTTTCACTTTACCCAAGTGAAAAGGATGTTTTATAGGGCTTGCTTTTCTGTAAATGTCCCTCTTTGCTTCGCCCAGAGCAAAAGAATTTTGTTCATAGGGTTTGTGTTTCAAGAATCGACAGATCATAAATAAGAATGTCATTCTGAATTCCTGCATTCATTGTTATTTTCACTTTTTTCTTTATCATGAAATGGTAATCCTCTAAAACAACCCAAAAATAAAAATAAGCGTTTTTCAAAAAATACATTGCACACACTTTTTGTATTCTCTCTATATTTTCTAAAAAAAGAATCATTATGCTATGTAGATTGTTTGTTTTAAACCCCATTTAAATGTATGATTCTATGCCTTTTCCCAACTTTGAATTCCCGGTATTCGAAGTCGGAGAAGAAGAGGATGAAGAAATTCCATATGAGATCTCTTGACTACTCAGACATGAGGAAAAATCCATTCAACCTTACAAAGAACCATTGGAAACAGTCAATTTGGGTTCAGAAGAGGAGAGAAAAGAAATTAAAATTAGAGCACTACTCATTCCAACTGTCAGAAAGAGTCTGATAGAACTGCTCAAAGAATTTTCATATGTGTTTGCTTGGTCCTACCAAGACATGCTAGGGTTGGATACCAACATCGTGGAACACCACTTACCACTGAAGCCATAGTGTTCTCCGGTTAAACAAAAACTGAGAAGGACTCATCCAAATATGGCCATCAAAATTAAGGAAGAGGTACATAAACAGATCGACGCAGGTTTCATTCATCACACCATGGGGGACCTTTCATTACAAAGTAATGTCGTTCTTTGTTTCACGACATGATACACAAAGAAATTGAAGTGTACATCGATGACATGATTGCCATAATCTAAAATAGAAGAAGTCATGTGGAACACCTATCAAAGTTATTCCAGCGTCTGAGGAAATACAAACTCTGCTTGAATCCCAACAAATGTACATTCGGTGTTCATTCAGGAAAGCTCTTGGGGTTCATTGTTAGCCAAAAAGGAATTAAGGTTGATCCTGAAAAAGTCAAAGTCATTCAAGAAATGCCTTCACCCAGAACTGAAAAGCAAGTAAGAGGATTTTTGGGATGTCTGAATTACATTTCAAGATTCATATTTCTCATGACCGCGACATGCGCGCCAATCTTCAAACTACGCAGAAAGAACCAAAGTGGTGTATGGATAGAGGATTTCCAAAAAGCTTTTCACAACATTAAAGAATATCTGTTAAATCCACTTATTTTGTCCCCTCTAGTGGAAGGAAGACCAATGATCCTCTACTTAACAGTCTTGGAAGACTTCATGGGATGTGTACTTGGCCAACAAGACGAAACCAAAAGAAAAGAGTCTGCCATTTATTACTTGAGCAAGAAGTTCACGGACTGTGAAACTCGATACACTATGCTCGAGAAAACTTGATGCACTCTAGCTTGGGAAGCTAAACATCTTCGCCAGTACATGATTTGTCACACTACTTGGTTAATCTATGAAATGGATCTAATCAAGTATTTCTTTAAAAAGCCGATTTTATCAGGAAGGATTTCCCGTTGGTAGATGTTGTTATCAAAATACGACATTAAGTATCATGCTCAAAAAGTTGTCAAAGGAAGTATTTTAGCCGATCATTTGGCTCATCAGCCAATTGACGATCAAGAATCAATCAAATTTGACTTCCCAAACGAGGATGTGATGTACCTAAAAAAGAAAGACTGCGATGAACTGCTACCAAGCAAAGGGCTAGAGCCAGGGTCCCAATGGGGATTAGTATTCGACAAAGTTGTCAAAACTTATGGAAATGGAATTGGTGCAATCATTATTACACCTTAGGGTACCCATATTCCTTTCACCACCCGGTTGGCATTCAAATATACCAATAATGAAGCCGAATATGAAGCTTGTATCATGGGTCTCGATGAAGCTATTGACTTAAGGATAAAGAACTTATATATGTATGGAGACTCAGCTCTGGTTATAAATTAGATCAAAGAAGAGTGGGGCACACGTCAACCTGGACTAATTCCTTACAAAGACTATGCAAGAAGGTTGTTACCTTTATTCAACAAGATTGAGCTTCATCACATACCCCATGAAGAAAACCACATGGCTGATGCACTGGCTACACTATCCTGCATGATTAATGTGAATCGATGGAACGATGTGCCCAAAATTGACATAATGTGCCTTGATAGGCCCGCTAACAATATCAAAATAGAGGCAATCATTGATAACAAACCTTGGTATCACGACATCAAGTGTTTCCTTCAAAGACAGGAGTACCCGCCTAGAGCATCAAGAAAACATATGAAGATTCTCAGAAGACTGGCTGGCAATTTCTTCCTGAACAATGATGTACTCTACAAAAGAAACTCCGACATGGTTTTTCTAAGATGCGTAGACAGACACGAGGCAAAAGTGCTAATGAAAGAGATTCATGAAGGATCCTTTAGCACTCATGCCAATAGGCATACAATGGAAAGAAAAATTTTAAGAGCAGGGTATTATTGTCTGACAATGGAATCTGATTGTTACAAGTACATGAGGAAGTGTCACAAGTGTCAGATATACATCGACAAGATTCATGTACCACCAACGCATCTCAAAGCTCTCTCTTCTCCATGGCGTTTTTCTATATGGGTAATCAATATGATTAGCATGATTGAACCCAGAGCCTCAAACAGACATCAGTTCATCCTGGTAGCCATTGATTACTTCACCAAATGGGACGAAGCAACATCATATACTAATGTGACCAGACAAGTGGTTGTCCGATTTATCAAGAACAATCTCAGCTGCCATTATGGTGTTCCAAGCCAGATCATTACTGATAATGGATCGAACTCGAACAAAAAAATGATGAAGGAATTATGTGCTGAATTCAAAATTGAACACCATAACTCGTCTCCCTACCAACCTAACAAAAATATTAAGAAGATCATTCAGAAGATGGTTGTAACCAACAGATATTGGCACGAGATGCTACAATTTTCTCTTCACGGTTATCACACATTCGTCCGCACTTCAACTGGGGCAACCCCTTTCTCTTTAGTGTATGGAATGGAAGTAGTGCTCCTCATAGAGGTTGAGATCCCGTCAATAAGAATATTGATGGAAGTCGAGTTAACAGAAGCTGAATAGTGTCAAAGCATACACGATGAGCTGAATCTGATCGAAGAAAAAAGAATGACGACTTTATGCCATGGTCAATTATATCAACAAAGAATGAAGAAAGCTTTTGAAAAAAAGGTTCGACCTCGAGTATTTAGAGAAGGCGACCTCGTACTCAAAAAGATCCAATCATTTATCACTGATTCCAGGGGAAAATGGACTCCAAATTATGATGGCCTCTATATTGTTAAGAAAGCCTTCTCAGGAGTTGCCTTAATTCTCACAACTATGGATGGAGAAAAATTTACATATCCCACAAATGTTGATGCAGTCAAGAAATACATCGCCTAAAAAACAATAGCTCGCTAAGTTGAAAACCCGAAAGGGCGACTTAGGAAAAAACAGCGTCTCGGTGGATTGAAAATCTGAAAGGGCGATCTAGGCAAAAATTAGAGACATAAACAGAAAATAATCATCCATATAGATTGAAACCTGAAAAGGAGATCTAGGCAAAAGTTAGGGATTTATGGCAAGTAACTGCATCCAAAAAGATTGGATCCTCAAAACCAAAGTCATCTGTCAAGGAATCCTCAATCAAGGCGACCTTCAACAGGAGCTCAACAATGTCCAAAATTCAAAGTTGATAAAAGGATAGTGGTCATTATGTTTCAATGTAGCCCTTTTCCCTTTAAATTACCATTTTCTAAACATTGTAACACAACCATAGAATCACGCATTAGGCTGATCACCATTCTATTAATGGAAACTTGAGCCCTTGTGCCTTTTGTTTGCAATTTTCATTTATTCTTCTTTGCAAAATGACATGTTTATTTGATTAACATTCTTGAAACGCAAAAATGAATTTACCTTTTGTTTTCAAAAGAGAATTTCTAAAATTTTTACTTCTGATTTTAAAAAAAAAATGATGGCAATTTCCTTTTGATTAATGAACCCAAAGAGGAACATCAACAGCTTATCCGAAAGCAATCAAACCTCAAAATGCATAATCAAAATATTTCTTGTGATCAATACATCCCTGAATGGAGGATCATTACTTCAAATGGATAAGATTGGACATCTTACTTCTCATCCATAGTAAGGGTCAAGTTTTATATCTCCTCAGATAAACGTTGGAATCAAGATCAAGTTTCTATCCCCAGTGGAGTTTTACCTCCGAAAATTAGAGTAAGAATAGGAATTCCCTTCCTCCAATAGACCGCTACCTTCAGAAAACACCGATAAAAGTTTTCACTCCCTAGGAGTCGCATTTGTTAACCACCAAGAGTAGGTAAATTTCAACAACAAGACTTTATTTCCCTCAACAATACTCATCACCAGTGATACTTTTTATCCCCCACAATGGCCATGTATCCAGTTGTATTCACCACCAGCCAGTATGTCGTGGTTGTTTTGTCAGCATAAGCATACATACATCACGCATATTTGATTCATATTCATAAATGTATAATTTACGTCGTATACCCCTAAGTGTTATTTGCCCACTCTCCATTAGGGTCGTCAGCCTTAGGAAGAATGAACGTGCCTTTTTCTAAATCCCACTGAGTTTGATCCTTGTGGAATATTTTTCTTCAGATTCCTTTCCACACTTGGATAAGTTAAAATCCCAGTTTGAGTTCTTTCCTCATCAAGAAATACCTTATTTAGGCCATCTCTCTCCAGTTCATTCCTGGATTGAAATCACTCCTCGGTCACTTTGATAACTTGAATCTCTAAAAGGCAAGAAGACATTTAGTTATGCAACCTTGGAACTTCACTCTTCATCATTCAAAATGATATTTCGCTTTCCCAGATTAAGGAAAATCACCAGTGAAAGTTTCTCAACGACAGACTCTTGGAAATATGGACATCAAATACACCAAGAAACCTCTACCAATCAGCAAGCAAAGAGCCATCTCTCAAGAGACTTATTTTTCCTCAAAAATTCCTAGTGGGTCAACAAACCGCAGTTTCTCCCTGAGAAGTTTGTCTTGCTTCCAAGGAATTCATCAACACCTCAAATTAAATTACATCACCTATCATCTCTACGGAGAAGTATCGAAGGGAAGAATGATGTAATCTCTCTAAGAAAATGGCATATCAACAAAGAAGTTTATGAACCTTTACACCATATTCTGTAGCATTCCCCAGTAAGTCTGACGTCAAAAATTTACTCATCCTATGGCATCTCTCCGAAGAAGGCTCGAGAGAAGTATGATGAAAAGCATTTTTTTCCATCAAATGGCTATCTCCTCAGTTAACCTCGAATAAAAGTTTGGTGAAGACCCTCATATATAACTTTCCTTGTCAAGATAAAGACTTGATAAGAAGAAACTAAAACCAATTCCATGGATAAATATCAGGATCAAGGGGAAGTTTATTTGAAACTGAGACCAGTTCCATGGTTGAAGACCAGGATCAAGGGAAGGTTTACTTTAAGAAACTAAGACCAGTTCCATGGCTGAAGACCAGGATCGAGAGGAATTTTATTTCAAGAAAACTGAGACCAGTTCTGTGGCTGACGACCAGGATCGAGGGGAAGTTTGTTTCAAGAAACTGAGACTAGTTTCATGGCTGAAGACCAGGATCAAGGGGAAGTTTGTTTCAAAGAAAACTAAAACCAGTTTCGTGGCTGAAGACCAGGATTGAGGGGAAGTTTTACCCTTTTCTAAGTAATATTACTTAGTAAAGGAAGATGGATAAGCAAAATTTGGAATTTGTTACCATTCACATCCACAATCAAAATTTCGGGTATTCTGATATTTAATCCTCTTTTACCTTAAATGTCTGAATGTCTTCATCATTCACACCTTCAGGTCCAAGAAGATTAAATAGGGGCATCTGTCATACCCTAAATTTTGACCATAATACTTCACATCATTGTTCCAATTGTCACCACAATATGGATGTATTTTCATACCTCACCAATCTTCTTAAAGATTGTTGAGCATTCACCTTAACCAAGGATTAGGATTTTGAGCCCTCTCAGAGCATTCAGGAAAGGGATCAATTAAGAACTTACATGATATCTAACTTTCCAAGCCTCTCAAACATCCATGAAGGATCAAGATATCCTCCCCATGAGTAATTTAACACAATATTGCACCATTCCAAGTTAATCAAGCCTAAAGACCATCAGTGTCGCTAAATTAGAGTTTTGATCGACCAAGGCTTCCAAAGAGAAATTTTCATATGGGCATGAGTCAATACTTTAACAAATTATTTAAGAAGCTTAAAAGAACCTCACGAGTCCATTCATAAGTTCAAAATATCCTCAGGGGCTTGCATCTATCAAAAATCAAGAATTAGGGTTTTGACTTAATTCAACTCATAGGTTGACTTTTGAAGTAAGGCATGATCCTGTTAGAACACAGATTGGTTCTTAATAATATCTATATGTTTTGATGATAACTATTATGAAATTTTGTATTAAAGAATTATATACTCTAAAAATTGTTTAAGATTGTTTGCTGCAGATATTAAAGTGAATATTATTCTGGAAGCAAATTAGATCTGAACATGAAAAATATGCAAGGCTCTGAAGCGTCAGAAGCATCTGTTAGAAGATTCTGAATGCTGCCTACAGAATATTCTGAGCGCTGTCTACAGAAGGATCTAAAGCAGAAGCTACAGAAGAATCTGAATCAGAAGCCAGAAGCATCTGAAGCATTGAAGAATTCTGTATGAAGAGTTTCAAGCACAATTATTCCAGAAGACTCTGATAGTACTAACGCTGCCAGTACTGAGGATCTGATTCCAAACTCTGCTCTGAATAATTACACGCTGAAAGCACACTTGCTGCAAAGACTCTGATTCAGTAAACTCTGATGAACATCAGAAGGCTCTGATAAGTCAAGGCTCTGATACTTTGCTGAAACTTGTTGAAGAAGAATTCAAAGTTATGTCTGTTGGAATAGCCAAACGACTCTTTCCTCATTTACGCTAGACACAAGAACACAGACAAAAAAGATTTTTCTATGCATTCTACTTCTAGGAAAGGTCATGTGATGTGAAGACAAAAAGGCTCAAACCTTTTTGGTACACAGCCTTCAACGTGAAAGAATTCTTAGACCTCTGTGCCTATAAAAGCAAGACTCCATCCATCTTCTTCAGTTGACAAAATCTTTGAAAGAAATTCATTACAAGCTCTCATACAAATCATTCTCTCTAGCTGAATTTATTTCATAGTTCTTAAATCTTAAGTGATAAATCACAGTTGTGATATAGCTTAATTAGAATAAATTTAAACACTTGTATTATTCTTACATTTGATTGTAAAGGATCCTTAAGAAGATCCAGTTGGGATCAGTAGTTCTTAAGAAGACTAAGAACAGTTGCTCTTAGTGCTTGCTATTGTAATCAGTTGATTTAATAAAGGATTAAGTCCTTGTTGAGAAAGGCAAATCACTCTTGATAGGGTGGACTGGAGTAGTTGAGTTCAACGAACCAGGATAAAAATCCTTGAGTGTTTATTGCTATAAGTTTTTCTACATACTTATTCAACCCCCCTTCTAAGTATTTTCTCACCTTCAGTTGGCATCAGAGCTCTGGTTCTGTGTGTGTTACCACTTCACAGTGACAGAAAAGATCCAGTGAGAAAAACTTTGATATGTATTTGGTTGTTATTATGGCTGAAACTTCAACATCTAACAGTAACAATAGATATGAAGAAAGGGATAGAATCAGCACAAAACCCCCTATGTTTGATGGGGAGAAATTTGATTATTGGAAGGACAGGATAGAAAGTTTCTTCCTTGGTTATGATGCTAATCTGTGGGACTTGGTCATAGATGGGTATGTTCATCCCACTGATGGGAATGGCAAGAAAGTAGACAAAAAATCTATGACTGAAGCCCAAAAGAAGGAGTTTAGAAATCACCACAAGGCTAGAACAATCTTGTTAAATGCAATATCTCACACTGAGTATGAGAAGATCACAAATAGAGAAACTGCATTTGACATGTTTGAGTCTTTGAAAATGACTCATGAAGGAAACCTTCAAGTTAAAGAGACCAAGGCTCTGGCGTTAATACAGAAGTATGAAGCGTTCAAGATGGAAGAATCTGAGTCTATAGAAACTATGTTCTCTAGATTCCAGATCCTCACAGCTGGTCTAAAATTTCTGGATAAAGGCTACTCAACTGCTGATCATGTGAAGAAGATCATCAGAAGCTTGCCTATCAGATGGAGACCTATGGTCACTGCTCTGAAGCTTGCCAAGGATCTGAACAAGATCACTCTGGAGGAGCTAATCAGCTCACTAAGGAGCCATGAAATTGAACTTAAGGAAGATGAGCCTCAAAATAAAGGTAAGTCAATTGCCTTAAAATCTAACAAATCTGTGAAAGCTTTGCAGGTGTTAGAAGAAAGCTCTGAAGAATCTTCCTCTGAAGAAGAAGATGAATTGTCCTTGCTGTCCAGAAGAATCAACAGACTCTGGAAGCACAAGCAGAGGAAGTTCAAGAACTTCAAAAAGCCAGATCATGGCAAGGAGTCCTCTGTACCAAAAAGATCTGGAAAGAAGGAAGTTGTTTGTTTTGAATGCAAACAACATGGCCACTACAAAAATGAGTGTCCAAAGCTTCAGAAGGAAAAGCCCAGAAGAAAGCCTGAGCACAAGAAGAAGGTTCTAATGGCTACATGGGATGACTCTGATGAATATGGATCCTCATCAGAATCTGAAGATGAATGCGCCAATATGACTCTGATGGCAGGCATTGAAGATCAGAATGAAGAATCATCTAGATCTGAGTCTGATTCTGAATCTGACTTAGAAGAGGTACTTTCTGATCTCACTAGGGAAGAGCTTATTAAAGTCTTATCAGAAGTCCTGAAAAATTATAATCAGATTAATCTCAAATGCAAGAAGCTTAAGTGCAATCTTGGCTCTGAGAATAATATGTTAAGATCAGAAATTGCTGAGCTAAAAGAAAATAATTTGAAAATGAAAGCCAATTTTGAAATAGCTCAACAAAACTCTGAATCTGAAAGTAAGTCTAAATGCAAAAACATTTTAGAAGAATATGACTTCAGCTTTCAGAAGTTTCTTGCTAAAAGCATAGACAGAAGCAAGATGGCTTCAATGATCTATGGGGTTAGCAGAAACAACAGGAAAGGAATTGGATATGAGTCTTCCTCTGGAATGAATTTAAATCCAATGCCTGTTGATAAACTTGTAATCAAGAAAACTCCCTTATACTCTCACTTCAAGTTTGGTCATCTGAATGACATTAAACACACACGTTCTGATCAGAACGTTCCTGTGTTTAAGCCAAAAGTAAGTCAGAACAAAACTGTTGTAAAAAGACAGAAGTTCAGACCAACTTTCAAGGCAACTAACCAAAAAGGACCCAAAAAGATCTAGGTACCTAAGGATAAGATTATCCCTGTTGCAGATGTTTTTAGCAGAAAAGTCATGACGCCAGTCATGGTACCTGGACTCTGGCTGCTCACGTCACATGACGGGAGAAAGGTTTGTGTTCCAAAGCCTGGAGCTTAAATCTGGAGGAGAAGTGAAGTTTGGAGGGAATCAGAAGGGCAAGATCATTGGCTCTGGTACTATTGGTAATGGTAACCTTCCTTCTATATCTAATGTTCTTCTTGTAGAAGGATTGAAGCATAATCTATTGTCCATAAGTCAATTAAGTGACAATGGTTATGATATAATCTTTAATCAACAATGTTGTAAAGCTGTTAGTCAGAAGGATGGCTCAATCATGTTTAATGGAAAGAGGAAAAACAACATTTACAAAATAAATCTTTCAAAACTTAAAGTTCAAAATGTTAAATGCCTCTTGTCTGTCAATGATGAGCAATGGGTCTGGCACAGAAGATTGAAGCATATTAACATGAGACGTATTTCTCAGATTAATAAACTCAATCTAGTCAGAGGACTTCCTAAGCTGAAGTTCAACTCAGATGCTCTTTGTGAAGCATGTCAAAAAGGAAAATTTTCAAAATCTTCTTTTAAATCTAAGAATTTTGTTTCAACCTCAAGACCATTAGAATTAATTCACATTGATCTGTTTGGACCAGTGAAAACTGCATCCATCAGAGGCAAGAAGTATGGTTAGTCATTGTTGATGACTACAGCAGATGGACATGGGTAAAGTTCTTAAAACACAAGGATGAGTCACATTCTGTGTTCTTTGACTTCTGCAAACAAGTCCAGAATGAAAAATATTTCAAAATTATTAAAGTCAGAAGTGATCATGGTGGTGAATTTGAAAACAAATATTTTGAAACATATTTTTAATGAAAATGGCATTGCTCATGATTTTTCCTGTCCTAGAACTCCACAACAGAATGGAGTTGTAGAGAGGAAAAATAGAACTCTGCAAGAAATGGCCAGAACCATGATCAATGAGACTAATCTGGCAAAGCACTTTTGGGCAGAAGCAATAAACACAGCTTGTTACATTCAGAACAGAGTGTCTGTAAGACCTCTTCTGGAAAAGACTCCCTATGAATTGTGGAGGAACAGAAAGCCCAACATTTCATATTTTCATCCTTTTGGATGTATTTGCTATATGTTGAATACTAAAGAGAATCTTAACAAGTTTGATTCTAAAGCATAGAAGTGTTTCATGCTTGGGTATTCTGAACGCTCTAAAGGCTACAGATTATACAATACTGAAACACAGATTGTGGAGGAATCTATACATGTTAGATTTGATGATAAGCTTGGCATTGAAAAGCCAAAGCAGTTTAAAAGTTCTGCAGATAGAGAAGTAATTCTCACAGACTCTGAAGGCTCAGAGGTAGACAAAGCTCAAGTGAAGGAACCAGAAGCAACGCCAGATGCAATTCCTTTGGCTTCTCAGATGAACAACTTGAACATTTCTGAAGAATCAACTGTTAGAGGATCATCTTCCAGAATCAAGGCCTCTCACCCAGAGGATGTGATCATTGGAAAGAAAGATGACCCCATTAGAACAAGATCCATCCTCAGATCATATGAAGCATCATTATTTGGGTTGGTGTCAGTTATTAAACCAACTTCTGTGGATGAAGCTCTGCAAGACAATGACTGGATAACTGCCATGCAAGAAGAGCTAAATCAGTTCACAAGAAATGATGTCTGGGATTTGGTTCCAAGACCAAAAGGATTCAACATAATTGGAACTAAATGGGTCTTCAGAAATAAGTTGAATGAGAAAGGAGAAGTTGAAAGAAATAAGGCAAGGCTTGTTGCTCAAGGTTATAGTCAGCCAGAAGGAATTGATTATACAGAGACTTATGCTCCTGTAGTCAGGTTAGAGTCTATTTGTTTACTCATTTCTTTTGCTGCACAAAATAACATCACTCTATATCATATGGATGTTAAGAGTGTCTTTCTAAATGGTATTATAGAAGAAGAAATTTATGTTCACCAACCTCCTGTTTTGAAAGTGAAAAATTTCCAGAACATGTTTTCAAACTAAAGAAATCTCTTTATGGTTTAAAACAAGCTCCTAGAGCTTGGTATGAGAGTTTAAGCAATTTTCTTCTGGAGAAAATTTTCATCAGAGGCAAAGTGGACACAACTCTCTTTTGTAAAACATTTAAGAAAGATCTTTTAATTTGTCAAATATATGTGGATGATATTATATTTGGATCTACCAATGTTATGCTGGGAAAGGAGTTTGCTCAATGTATGTAGGCAGAATTTGAGATGAGCATGATGGGAGAATTGAGATTCTTTCTGGGAATTCAAGTCAACCAAACTCCAGAGTGCATTTACATTCATCAGACCAAATATGTTAAAGAGCTTCTGAAGAAGTTTAACATGACTGATAGTAAGATGGCAAAGACTCCCATGCATCCAACAAGTACACTTGGTAAGGAAGAGGTAAGTAAGAAAGTAGATCAGAAACTCTACAGAGGTATGATAGGATCTCTTCTCTACTTAACTGCTTCTAGACCTGATATTTTATTTAGTGTATGCTTGTGTGCAAGATTCCAATCAGATCCTAGAGAATCACACTTAACAGCTGTTAAGAGAATTCTAAGGTATCTGAAAGGTACTTCTAATGTGGGTTTGTGTTACAGAAAATCTGATGATTTCAAATTAGTTGGATTCTGTGATGCTGACTACGCTGGAGATAGAGTGGAAAGAAAAAGTACTTCTGGAAGTTGTCAATTTCTAGGAAGAAATTTAATCTCCTGGTACAGCAAGAAGCAACCTACAATTGCACTTTCAACTACAGAGGCAGAATATATTGTTGCTACTGGATGTAGCACGCAGATGCTCTGGATGAAAAGTCCACTAGAAGACTATCAGATCTTTGAGAGTAACATTTCTATCTTCTGTGGTAATACTTCTGCTATATGTTTGTCTAAAAACCCTATTTTACACTCTAAGGCAAAACATATAGAAATTAAACATCATTTCATTAGAGACTATGTTCAGAAGGGTATTATAAACTTAGCCTTTGTTGATACAGATCATCAATGGGCAGATATTTTCACAAAACGCCTTGCTGAAGATAGGTTCAAATTTATTCTGAAAAATATTGGTATGGATTTTTATCCAGAATGATATTTATCAGAAGCAAATTTTTACAGATGCAAAATGCTTAAACAATGAAGTATTTCATCTGTAATTTATTTAATTTATTGATTTATTATTATTTGTGTGTATCTGAACTAACCAATCTTAGAGGATCTGAACGTTGGCTAACGTTTCATTTCTCAAGAGAATTCAAAAGCACATGCAAGCAAACACGTGTCACTCTGAATCTGAAAAGATGGCGTGTACACTACTGAAGAGACATTTGAGGTATTGTTTGAATAGTGAAAATCTTGATTTTCCCCCCAAATTGTCAGAATCAATTAATGTTTTGAAATAATTTTTATTCTTTTAATTAAATGCCATTTATTGCTATGTGAGAACGTGTTATTTGTGTCTGTTTAATTTCCCTAATTACTTTCTCTATAAATACCATATTTCACACCATTTCACACTTTTCACCTCACCAACAATTTATGCATTTCTGTCTTCTCTTTGCTCTTCACAAAAACCTTAAACCTTTGTCCAAATCATTTTCATCTTCATCAATGGCAACTTCATCCTCTACAGCAGCTCAGTTTCAATCATCTATGGCTGCAGTTACATCAGCAAACATGGGTGTTACTCCATTTAAGGAACCTAAAAGGACATTGTTAACCCCTGTGGACATACTTGAAGTTCTCTGTGAATCCATGGTGGAATTTGACTCTCTAGCTGAAAATGGGTTTGAGTTACGTTCTATAATTGATGCACAATGTTGGGTTAAGTATTTTGTCAGGTTGTTTGGACCAGTGTACCCACATCTTGTGAAGGAATTTTGGATACATGCATTTGTTTATCCTAAATTCATACTTTCTTCTGTTCTGGGAAAGGAGATCATCATTACTGAAGATCTCATCAGGAAATTCATAGGGTATGAGGAGACTGATGGAGTGTGTCATCTGCCAGCTGGGCGTGTGGATATGGAAGAAGATTATGAGGAAGTCATTACATCTGGACAAGCCTCTAACAAATTTAAGGATCTGAAACCTGACTATAAGATCTGGGCAAAGATTTTTCTGGGATGCATCCATCACAGAAAATCCACCAATTCTCCAGATTATGTGAATAATGAACAACTTTACTTTATGTACTGTTTAAGTCAGAGTACAAAGGTAGATCTTCCATACATTCTCTTTATGCATCTGTGGAATCATATCAACCCATCAAGAGAATCTGTAAAGGATAAGGGACAGAAGATCAGGACATGGATTCCCTTTGGAAGGTTGATCTCAGACATTCTGACAGAGAATGGTCTGGTGACTGCTCTTTATGAAGCTGGAGTTACAGATGAGCTTGAAACAATTATTGGAAAACCATTGAATGCAAAGAGTCTTCAAAGGCTAAAGATTGTGGATGAACTCACAGCTGTTCCTAAGAAGCTGAATGTTTCTGAAGTGAGTCAGAAGAGAATTCCAGTTCAAGATTTTCCACTCTTTGGTGCTGAAGAACCTAGGGACATTATTCTTAGGTATATTGATGCGTGCAAAGCAAATGGAACACCTTTTCTTGCAGACATTCTGATAAGGGCAAGAGAACCTATGCCAGATATGTATGATGAGAACATGAGGAAAAGAAAACAATTAGAGGCAGAAGAAGTTGCTGCTCAGAAAAAGCCAAGAGTCGCTGAAAAGCCACAGAAGCAGATCAAGAGAAAAGCTTCTGGATAAGTTCCCTCTGTTCCCACCAAGCGCATAAAGACTAAAGGTACTAAATCATTTGTATCTTCTTTTTCTAAAATTGTAATAAATGAATCAACATTTAGTTCTATTCCTGAACCTCCTCCCACTCAGAATCAAACAATTCCTGCTCCATCTCAAACATCTGAACCACCAAAAATTCCTACATCACCAAAATCATTTGATCCTGTTTCCACTACACCATAAAAGTCATCTAATATTCCTCCATCAGAACCACAAACAAAACCAACAGAACAACTAACAACACATCAACCACCAGAAATACAACAACCAGAAATTCAATAATCAGCTGCATCTGAACCCATACAATCTGACCCAGTTGCATCTAAACAAGTTGCATCTGAACCAGTTGTATCTGAACCACCCTCATCCAAACCTTCTGATCCTCAACTAGAACCATCCAATCCTTCTGAAACAAACATACCTGACTCTGAGATTCTGGATGTTCAACCTCTCAAGACTATGTATGTTGTATCCTTTACATCTTGCACCCCAACCACATCATTTGATTCATCTGAATCTGATATCCATCCAGATTTTATCTCACCCCCTTCCCTCAGAGCATTTGAATCTAACCAACCAGATCTACCCATTTCTTCTGAAACAACCATTCCTGAACCCACTCCTGAACCAAGAACATCTGAATTTGTTTCAGTTGCTTCTGCTAAATCATTTCCTTCTAATCCCCTTCCATCTGGACTTGAAATAGAAAACTTTTTTGATCAACCACCTCAATTAGCTTTTGTTCCTTACCTTGTTAAGCAAAAACAATCTACGTTTGTTCCGTATTTTGATAATCCAAAAGTTGTCATCCCTTCCATTCGCATAATCAAACCATTATTTCGTATTATGCCAGCTCAGAAGAAACCAGCATATCCTAGCCCTCTGATCATTATTCCAGAATTCACCATTCCACCTCCACCTCAACTAAAGCCATTCACCCTGGAAACCCTTCTGAAACCAATATCTAGACTAAATGTTGATAATTTATTTGCAACTTTTATGAAAGAAATAAAGATGCATTTAAGCTATGTTCAGAAGAGATGTTTGTCAACAATGGATGCAAATGAATCTGAGGCTATCTGGAATAGCTTCATCAACAGATTCAATACTGTAGCCTCAAATCTGAAGAATGTATGTTCTGATGATGCGAAGCTCAGATTTGCGGAGACTGCTAAAAGCATGATCTGGAATGTAAAAAGATCTGAACCTTTGCTTCTTGAAGATGTTCCTTCATCTTCTGAAGTATCTGCTACAGAAGTAACTGTTGAATCTGCTTCTGAAGAAAATCCTCTGGCTATGACAATTGTGGAAAATCCCTCTGGATCTGCTGCTCCTGACTCTGCATCTCCTATGGAAATTGACTATGTTCCTGCTTCAGAATCTGCCCCACCTTCATCTGAGATCAAGAAAGAGAATCCAGATCTTGAAGATAAGATTGCAGTTTTGGAAGCTGGACAATATGAGATTAAGTCATGGATGGCCAAGCAAGACCAGAAGACTGAAGACATGGCACAATGGATGTCCAAGCAAGATCAGAAGAATGACAACATGGCTAAGTGGATGACAAAGCAAGAAGAGTCTTCATATGAGATCACTCACCTGTTAAAGATGATTTTGTCCAAGCAAACCTAGTTTATGTTTTTTTTCTGTATCTGATGTTTGTGCACATGTACTTGAATATTTATCTGATTATTTGTCTGTTTTGAATCTGAATGAATAACTCTGAGTTTTCTCTACTTGTTATATCTTTTATGTATTTCCTTTTATTTGTCTTTTAAAAGTTTTACTTTTTGATTATGACAAAAAAGGAGGATAAAATGGATATGACAGTTCAAATAAACTCTACCTAAATGAAATTCAGACATATCTATTTTAACTAACGTGAACTCTTAGTATTTCGGATCATTTGAAAAATCTGACAATTTCTTTAAAAATAACTCTGAGATCCCCAGATCTAGTTTTAACCTATCAGGCTCTGATTCTGAAACATGCATCCAAAGTTAAGATCTAATTTTTTGAACAATCAGGCTCTGATTCTGAAAAGAATACTCATGCAAAAAGGGAAGTTTCTATTTCATCTAAGTATTCAATTCAGGGGGAGTTTTAATTATATTGTTTATTGAACAAAATTTCTTATATTTTTGTCATCATCAAAAAGGGGGAGATTGTTAGAACACAGATTGGTTCTTAATAATATCTCTATGTTTTGATAATAACTATTATGAAATTTTGTATTAAAGAATTATATACTCTAAAAATTGTTTAAGATTGTTTGCTGTAGATATTAAAGTGAATATTATTCTGGAAGCAAATTAGATCTGAACATGAAAAATATGCAAGGCTCTGAAGCGTCAGAAGCATCTGTTAGAAGATTCTGAACGCTGCCTACAGAAGATTCTGAGTGCTGTCTATAGAAGGATCTGAAGCAGAAGCTACAGAAGAATATGAATCAGAAGCCAGAAGCATCTGAAGCATTGAAGAATTATGTATGAAGAGTTTCAAGCACAGTTATTCCAGAAGACTCTGATAGTACTAACGCTGCCAGTACTGAGGATCTGATTCCAAACTCTGCTCTGAACAATTACACGCTGAAAGCACACTTGCTGCAAAGACTCTGATTCAGCAAACTCTGATGAACATCAGAAGGCTCTGATAAGTCAAGGCTCTAATACTTTGCTGAAACTTGTTGAAGAAGAATTCAAAGTTATGTTCATTGGAATAGCCAAACGACTCTTTCCTCATTTATGATAGACACAAGAACACAGACAAAAAGGATTTTTCTGTGCATTCTACTTCTAGGAAAGGTCATGTGATGTGAAGACAAAAAGGCTAGGACCTTTTTGGTACACAGCCTTCAACGTGAAAGACTTCTTGGACCTCTGTGCCTATAAAAGCAAGATTCCATCCATCTTCTTTAGTTGACGAAATCTTTGAAAGAAATTCATTACAAGCTCTCATACAAATCATTCTCTCTAGATGAATTTATTTCATAGTTCTTAAATATTAAGTGATAAATCACAGTTGTGATATAGCTTAATTATAAGCAACTTAAACACTTGTATTATTCTTACGTTTGATTGTAAAAGATCCTTAAGAAGATCCAGTTGGGATCAGTAGTTCTTAAGAAGACTAAGAACAGTTGCTCTTAGTGTTTATTATAAGTTGCTAATAGTGGATTAAGTCCTTGTTGAGAAAGGAACCAGGATTAAGTCCTTGATAGGGTGGACTAGAGTAGTTGAGTTCAACGAACCAGGATAAAAATCCTTGAGTTTTTATTGCTATAAGTTTTTCTACATACTTATTCAACCCCCCTTCTAAGTATTTTCTCACCTTCAGATCCAAGTCTTCAAGATATGTTTCAAGGACCTAAAATAAATCATATTAATCCACTCACAATATTGGATAGATTCAAATAACTTGATTCATAAGCAATACAAGGATTCAAATTCATTTGGACCACAAACTAGGGTTCTTAAGAAAAATTCAACCATACCTTTGACTTTTGACCAAGACATGATCTCAAACCTTGGGATATGATTCAAGACACTCAAAAACACCTTTGGGATCCATCCATTAGGTTCAATTTATCCAAAGGACTTAATTTCATAAAGGATCACCAAGTTCAAAATTCATCTAATGTAAAAAGTCAATTGTGACCAAAACCAAGTTTTACTTTTGGAATTTTTGGCAAACATTGCCTCTTTAAGTCAAGATCAATGTTAAATCATGATTTGGGTCATGATCAATCAATACAAATCAAGAAAAGTGATGTTACTTACAAAAAGGGCAACCTTGAGAAACTTGAAATTTCACAAAGTTATGGAAAGAACTTGATTTTTATCCAAGTTTGCAAGACCATAACTTGTGATCGAAACAACCATTTTCTCCCATCCAAAGCTCAAATGATAGATCGTCGTACATAAAACAAGATTGTAAAGCTGAAGTACCCTAAAAAAATGCCTAGATTTTGAGATATGAAGCATTAAAGTTAGGGTTTCATGAGATTTGGAACTTTGACACTTAGAAATGTTTTAGGCAGAATCTGCCTCATGTATTGCCCAATTTTGGAGGCATTTTTCATTATGATCCAAGATGAATCAATACCAAATTTAAACATCAAAGTTGAAGTATGATATACAAGCTTTCCAAAGAGTACAAGAACATCCATTGATTCAACTTGAGCAAGAAGTTATGAACCTCACAACAGGCCTTGATACAAATTGTTTTTTTTTGACAACATTGGCACATAACTTGCTTCCCATGATTTTCAAGCCAATTTTTGACAGTTGTATCATTGGATTTCCATCCAATATCAAAACAAATGGTGAAGGAATATGAACCATAACACAAGGGTTCAAGAATCTATCCATAGAATGTGCAAATTCATCATGGCATGAACCTTGAAATTCAATTTTGTCATCTTGCATTTATGTGGTACAAAGAGGTGGCCTGAATCAACTTTATATCAGTCCAAATGAGTCAACACTTATCCAATAATCAAAAGACCTAAAACCTGCAAGTTTAGCTCAAGTCAATGGTTAGAGGAGACTTTGACTACATGACAAAACACATTGGATAATAGAGTGATTCAGCCTCCATTCATTATTCCTTGCAAAACAAACTTCCTCTACTATAAATAGAGGTCATTTCTGGTTGATTAAAGGCACACCAAAATAATACCACAACTTTGTTTTCTCATTCTCCCTCTCTTGCTCAAAATTTCAAAGTTTCAAGGATCAAACTTGGAATTCTAAAAAAAGGCCTAAACCACTCAAAATGCCATACAAACACATCACAAATCATCCATTGAATGTGTTTAAACACTCACATTTATCTTAAATCACCAAAATCATAAAGTCAACCATCAAAACCTCAAATTTTGAATTTTCTGCATTTTTCAAGCCATGTCTTGATTCAGTCAATTTCAAAACTAAGAAACACCTTAAACACACTCTAATATATACCCTTAAGGTGTGAAGGTGAGATAATACTTAGAAGGGGGGTTGAATAAGTATGAAAGATTAAAACATAGAATTAAAACACAAGTATTTTTATCCTGGTTCGTTGAACTCAACTACTCCAGTCCACCCTTCCTAGAGTGATTTGTCTTTCTCAATCAAGGACTTAATCCACTATTTAATCAAACAGATTACAATAGTAACACCTAAGAACAACTGTTCTTAGTCTTCTTAAGAGCTACTGATTCCAACTGAATCCTCTTAAGGAAATCTTTTACAATCAATGTAAAACTATTACAAGAGTAAGAATGCTTCTAAAAAGCTTTAATCACAAGAGTGATATTTCTCTTAAGTTTAAGTACAATGAAATAAGTTCTTAGAAAGAATGTGAAAGTATGAGAGCTTAAGTGTTTTAATTTCTTTTCAACAAAACGTCTAACTGAAGAATTTGGTGGAGTCTTGCTTTTATAGGCAGCTGATCCAAGGTGAGCTGCACGTTAAGAAGAGTGTCCAAAAGGTCTGAGCCTTTTTGTCTTCACATCAAGTGACCTTTCCTAGAAGAAGAAAGCACAGAAAAATCCTTTTTGTCTGGGTTTTTATGTCTAGCATAAATAAGGAAAGAGACGTTTGATTTACTCCAACGGATATAATCTTTGAATATTTCTTCTTCAATTTTCAGCAAGTTCATCAGAGTCTGATTGGGTCAGAGTCTTCTAATGATGATCAGAGTCTTGCTGGATCAGAGTCTTCTGCAGCAGGTGTGCTTTCAGCGTGTTAAATATCAGAGCATATTTGAAACAGAACTTCAGTACTAGCAGTTTTAGTACTTTCAGAATCTTCTGTAGAAACTATGCTTTGAAAAACTCTTCATACAAAATTCTTCTTTGCTTCAGATGCTTCTGACTTACTTTAGATGCTTCTGACTTGCTTCAGATGCTTCTGGAGCTTCTGCTTCAAATTCTTTTGGAGGCTACACTCAGAATCTTCTGTTGGCAGCAATCAGAATCTTCTAATGAGTGCATCTGGCGCTTCAGAGTCTAGTTAATTTCTTGCATTCAATTCTGATTTGCTTCTGGAGTATTAATTTCTTTACTATCTGCAGTAAAAACTCTCAAGCAAATTTTAGAGTATATAATTCTTATATACAAAATTTCCTAATAGTTATCATCAAAACATAGAGATATTATTAAGAACCAATCTGTGTTCTAACAATCTCCCCCTTTTTGATGATGACAAAAACATCAGAAATTTTGTTTAATTGAAAATAATAAAATCATAACTCCCCCTGAGATGATGAATCTCCCCCTGAGTTAAATACAGATAAGGAATAGAAACTTCCCTTTTGCCTTGAGTAATCTTCAGAGTTAGATCTTGTTTGTTCTTTTAACATTTGAAAGTCATAATGTCTTGCAGATTTAAGATTCAGAGTTTGATAATAGTCAAATGATCTGAGAGACTCAGAGTTTCTTTTATAGAGTGTACTTATCAAATGTTCTGAAATACTCAGATTAAATGTTAGATAGAATAAATATGTCTGAAGTTTTGTTCTGGTGAAGTTAACTTAAACACTTCAGATCTATATTTTCTCCCCCTTTTTTGTCATAAGCAAAAAGTAAAAACTTTAAAAACGAAAAATAAAAGGAAACAGTAAATAAGATAATTCAGTGGAGAAAACTTTGATTCATTCAATAAGTTCAGATCAAGAGTACATGCATCAGAAGATATATCAAAAAGTACAATAGCAAACATCAGATGCAAAAACAATCAGAATGAAAAAAATGAAAATCTAAGAGTGTTTGGACAAAAGCATCTTCAATAGATCTGTAATCTCAGAGGAGGACTGCTCCTGCTTGAACATCCACTTAGCCATTGTTTCATTCTTTTGATCCTGCTTAGACATCCACTCTGTCATGTCTTCAGATTTCTTATCCTGTTTTGCCATCCAAGACTTGATCTCTGATTGACCAGCTTCCAGAGCAGCAATGTTATCTTCAAAATCTGGATGTTCTTTCTTTATCTCAGATGAAGAAGTATGATCAGGTTCTGGAGCTTGAACAGAGCCAATTTCCATGGGTTCTGTAGAGTCTGGAGCATTAGAGCCAGAGGGCAGGTCTACCAGAGTCATAGCCAACGAATTGTCCTCAGATGCAAGTTCAGGAGTTTCTTCTGATGATGGAGGAGCATCTGTAAGGAGCAGAGGTTCAGATTTCTTGACAGTCCAGAACAGAGTTCTTGCAGCCTCAGCAAATCTGAGCTTCGCATCATCAGAACATATGTTCTTCAGATTTGAGGCCACTGAGTTGAATCTGTTGATGAATCCATTCCAGATGATATCAGATTCTTGGGCATCCATTGTTGCTGAGCATTTTTTCTGTACAGTACCTAAATACAACTGTATTTCTTGCAAAAATGATTGAAATAAATGATTAATATTAAGTCTGGCCTTAGGATGTAACAGAGTTTCCAGAGTTATTGGTTTTGGTTGGGGAGTTGGTGGAAAAAGAGATTTCTGAATAGATATTAGAGGAGGAGGATAATATGGAATGAAAGGAAGTTCAGGAGCTTTTTCTTTGGATCTGTTTAAGGCATTTAACAGATGAGGTTTTGCTCTGGTGTGAAAGGTAACCACATCAAAGGGTTTATTTGAGAAGGGTTGGAAATCAGATTTGGGGGGTTCATCAGAAGCAACATTGTTATCAGATGAAATTGGTATAGCTGAAGCAACAACTTTATCAGATTTAGCAGAACAAGATATAATTGCTAATGAACCTACATCTGACATGGATTGTATGTAGTTGAGAATCACAGATGGAAGGGTCATTGTGAGTTTGGGTTTCATAGGGGCGATAGGATCAGATGGTTCAACTCTGTCATAAAAGTCTTTGAGTTTGAAACCATATGCCAAATTGTGAAATAGTGATGAAACTTGGGCACAAGAAATAGATGATCTTGGGTTAGAATTGGGAATCAGTATTTCAGATGATGGTGCAGGTATGGGAATAGGATTTGGAATAGGAGCTTTAGAAGGTATAAAGAGTTCTGGTTGGTTTACCTCAGAGTCTCTGTGAGAGGGAGAGACTAGAATGTCTGGGTGGATGTCAGATTCTGAAGAGTTTGAAGAGGTGGTTGGTGTGCAGGAAATAGAAGATACTTGAAACACAGTTTTTAATGGTGTGACATCAAGAACTTCTGTCTCAGGAATGTTGGGTTCAGAAGTGTTGGTTGGTTCTGAAGGAATTTCAAAGGGTTTTGATGGTTGTTCTGAGGTGGGTGAGTCAGATGGAATTGTGATTGGTTCAGATGAGACTGGAACAAGTGTTATTTTTGTAGGTTCAGATGCAGTGGGTTCAGATGATTTTAATGGTGGATTATTTGATGGTGGTTGATTTTCAGAGGCTTTTTCTGGTAGAGATTCTTGTGGTTTTTCAGGTTGTTTTTCTTGTGGGGGCTTTTGTTGTTCAGATGGCTTTTGTTTAAGTGGTTCAGAGGATTTTTGTTGCACAGAAGGTTGTGGTTGTTGTTATGTAGGTTGTTTTTCTGATGGTTGTTTCTGTGGTACAAATTGTTTGATTTGAATTTTTGGTTGAGTAGTTTGTGGTACAGAGACTTTTGGTTGACTTGTTTTTGTTGTTATTGGTGTTGGAACAAATGATTGTTTTTGTGGTGATTTAGAAATTGGAGCAGTAATAGAAGTATTTTGTGTAGAGGGTGGTTTTGGAATAGACTTAATATTGGAATAATTTAAAACAACAGTATTTGCAGAAGATACAGAAGATTTAGTACCTTTGATTTTGATTCTCTTGGATGGTACAGAAGAAGTGTCTCCAGATTCTTTCCTCTTCAAGAGCTTCTGTGACTTCTCAGTAATCTTGATCTTCTTCTGAGCAGGTGCAGCTTCTGCTTCTGGCTGAGTCCTCTTTCTTTGTAGTTGTTCTTCTTCTTCTTCTTCTGCTTCAGGCAATGGTTGTCTTGCTAGCTGAATAATGTTTGCAGGAACAGGCTTTCCTTCCTTCTTACACTCATCAATGTACATCACAACAATGTGCCTAGGTTCTTCAGCAAAGAATAGAGGATAATCATCTATAGGAATCCTCTTCTTACTCAGTTCAGAAACATTCAACTTCTTGGGAGCTGTTGTGAGTTCATCCACTATTTTAAGTCTCTGAAGACTTTTGGCATTCAGAGGCTTTCCCATTATGAATTCCAATTCCTCTGTAACTCCAGCAGCGTACAGAGCAGTGACCAATCCATTCTCAGTTAGAAGATCTGAGATCAACCTTCCAAAAGGGATCCAGGTTCTGATCTTCTATCCTTTTTCTTTCACATACTCTCTAGAGGCATTTATATGATTCCACAGATGCATAAAGAGAATATATGGAAGATCTACCTTGGTGCTCTGACTGAGGCAATACATGAAATAGAGCTGTTCATTATTGACATAGTCTGGAGAGTTTGTTGACTTCCTATGATGGATGCATCCCATGAAGATCTTAGCCCAGATCTTGTAGTCAGGCTTCAGATCCTTGAACTTGTTAGAAGCTTGACCAGCAGTCATCACTTCTTCATACACTTCATCCATATCCACACGCCCAGCTGGCAAGTGTGAAACACCATTTGTTTCTTCATATCCAATAAGCTTTCTGATCAGATCTTCTATGATTATAATCTCTTTGCCCAGTACAGAAGATAGGATAAACTTAGGGTAAACTGAAGCATGGATCCAGAACTCTTTCACAAGGAGGGGGTAAACTGGTCCAAAGGGTCTATCAAAGTACTTTACCCATCCTTGAGCACCTATGATAGAACGAAACTCAAAGCCATTTTCTGCAAGTGAATCAAATTCCACCATTGATTCACACAAAACTTCCAGCTTTTCAATAGGGGTTAACAGAGTTCTTTTTGGTGGAGAGTAAGGAGCAACACCCATGTTTGCAGAAGTAACTGCATCCATTGAAGATTGGAATTGAGCAGCTGTTGATGATGAAGTTGCCATTGAAGATTGTTTTGTCACACGCTTAGGGTTTTTATGCAGAGAGAAGAGAAGATGAAAATGCATAAAATTTTCTGAGATTGTGAAAAGTGTGAAAGTGAAGATAGGTCATGTACTTATACTAAAACAAGTAGGCATACAAACAGTCAGATTTTGCACGTTTGAATCAAAGCATTAAATGAAAAGAATTATTTCAAGCATTTATTGCTTTTGACAAATTGGGGGGAAAATCAAGATTTTGACTATTCAAACTTCACCTCAAACGTCTCTTCAGTAATGTACACGCCACCTTTGCAGATTTGGTGTGACACGTGTTTGCTTGCATGTGTTCTGAATTCTCTTGAGAAATAAAACGTTAACCAAAGTTCAGATCCTCTAAGGATTGTTAGTTCAGAGTTTCACAAAAACAAATTAATAAAATAAATAAGCAATCAAAAGAATTACTTCAGAGGATTAGGCATTTTTGCATCTGTAAAAATTTGCTTCTGAAAAATATCATTCTGGACAAAAATCCATACCAATATTTTTCAGAATAAATTTGAATCTATCTTCAACAAGGGGTTTTGTAAAAATATCTGCCCATTGATGATCTGTATCAACAAAGGCTAAATTTATTATTCCCTTCTAAACATAGTCTCTGATGAAATGATGCTTAATTTCTATATGTTTTGCCTTAGAGTGTAAAATAGGGTTTTTAGACAAACATATAGCAGAAGTATTATCACAAAAGATAGAAATGTTACTTTCAAAAATTTGATAATCTTCTAGTTGACTTTTCATCCAGAGCATATGCGTGCTACATCCAGCAGCAGCAATATATTCTGCCTCTGTGGTTGAAAGTGCAATTGTGGGTTGCTTCTTGCTGTACCAGGAGATTAGATTTCTTCCTAGAAATTGACAACTTCCAGAAGTACTTTTTCTTTCCACTGTGTCTCCAGCGTAGTCAGCATCACAGAATCCAACTAATTTGAAATCATCAGATTTTCTGTAACACAAACCCACATTAGAAGTACCTTTCAGATACCTTAGAATCCTCTTGATAGCTGTCAAGTGTGATTCTCTAGGATCTGATTGGAATCTAGCACACAAGCATACACTGAACAATATGTCAGGTCTAGAAGCAGTTAGATAAAGAAGAGAACCAATCATACCTCTGTAGAGCTTCTGGTCCACTTTCTTACTTACCTCTCCCTTACCAAGTGAGCTAGTTGGATGCATGGGAGTCTTTGCCAGCTTACTATCAGTCATGTTAAATTTCTTCAGAAGTTCTTTAACATATTTGGTCTATTGTATGTAAGTGCACTCTGGAGTTTGATTGACTTGGATTCCTAGAAAGAATCTGAGTTCTCCCATCATGCTCATTTCAAATTCTGCCTACATACATGTAGCAAACTCCTTTCCCAGCATAGTATTGGTAGATCCAAATATTCTATCATCCACATAAATTTGACAAATAAGAAGATCTTTCTTAATTGATTTACAAAAGAGTGTTGTATCCACTTTGCCTCTGATGAAATTTTTCTCCAGAAGAAAATTGCTCAATCTCTCATACCAAGCTCTGGGAGCTTGTTTTAAACCATATAGAGATTTCTTTAGTTTGAAAACATGATCTGGAAATTTTTCATTTTCAAAACCAGGAGGTTGGTGGACATAAACTTCTTCTTCTATAATACCATTAAGAAAGGCACTTTTAACATCCATCTGATACAGAGTGATGTTATTTTGTGCAGCAAATGAAATAAGAAGGCGTATAGATTCTAACCTTGCCACTGAAGCATAAGTTTCAGTGTAATCAATACCTTCTTGTTGACTGTATCCTTGAGCAACCAGCCTTGCCTTATTTCTTTCAACTTCTCCTTTCTCATTCAGCTTATTTCTAAAGACCCATTTTGTACCAATTGTATTGAATCCTTGTGGTCTTTGAACTAGATCCCATACATCATTTCTGGTGAATTGATTTAGCTCTTCTTGCATGGCAATAATCCAATCATTGTCTTGCAGAGCTTCATCTACAGAAGATGGTTCAATTTTTGACACCAGTCCAAATAGTGATGCTTCAGATGATCTTAGAAAGGATCTTGTTCTAATGGGATCATCTTTCTTTCCAATAATGACATTCTCTGGATGAGAAGCTTTAATTCTGGATGATGATCCTCTAACAGTTGATTCTTCAGAAATGTTTAGATTATTCATCTGAGAAGTTAAAGGAATAGCATCTGGCGTTGCTTCTGGTTCCTTCACTTGAATTTTGTCTGCTTCTGGGACATCAGAGTCAATGAAGACTACTTCTCTATCTGCAGAGTTTTCAGACTGCTTTGGCTTTTCAGAGCCAAGCTTATCATCAAATATGACATGAATGGATTCTTCCACAATCTGTGTCTCAGTGTTGTATACTCTGTAGCCTTTAGAGCGTTCAGAATATCCAAGCATGAAACACTTCTGTGCTTTGGAATCAAACTTGTTCAGATTTTCCTTAGTATTTAACATATAGCAAATACATCCAAAAGGATGAAAATATGAAATGTTGGGCTTTCTGTTCTTCCACAGTTCATATGGAGTCTTTTTTAGAAGAGGTCTTACAGACACTCTATTCTGAATGTAACAGGCTGTGTTGATTGCTTCTGCCCAAAAGTGTTTTGCCAGATTTGTCTCATTGATCATGGTTCTGGCCATTTCTTGCAGAGTTCTGTTTTTCCTCTCTACAACCCCATTTTTTATGGAGTTCTAGGACAGGAAAAATCATGAGCAATGCCATTTTCAGAAAAATATTTTTCAAAATATTTATTTTCAAATTCACCACCATGATCACTTCTGACTTTTATAATTGAAATCCTTTTCATTCTGGACTTGCTTGCAGAAGTCAAAGAACACGGAATGTGACTCATCCTTGTGTTTTAAGAACTTTACCCATGTCCATCTACTATAGTCATCAACAATGACTAATCCATACTTCTTTCCTCTGATGGATGCAGTTTTCACTGGTCCAAACAGATCAATATGAAGTAATTCTAGTGGTTTGGAAGTAGAAACAACATTTTTTGATTTAAAAGATGATTTTGAAAACTTCCCTTTTTGGCATGCTTCACAAAGAGCATCTGAAGTGAACTTCAGATTAGGGAGTCCTCTGACAAGATTAAGTTTATTAATCTGAGATATACGTCTCATATTAATATGGCCCAATCTTCTGTGTCAGACCCATTTCTCTTCATTAATAGACAAGAGGCATTTAACATTTTGAACTTTAAGTTCTGAAAGATTTATTTTATAAATGTTGTTTTTCCTCTCACCACTAAATAGGATAGAGCCATCCTTTTGACTAATAGCTTTACAACATTTTTGATTAAAGGTAATATCATAACCATTGTCACTTAATTGACTTATGGACAATAAGTTATGCTTTAACCCTTCAACAAGTAAAACATTAGTAATAGAGAGAAGTTTACCATTTCCAATGGTGCCAGATCCAATGATCTTGCTCTTCTGGTTCCCTCCAAACTTCACATCACCTCCAGATCTAAGTTCCAGGCTTTGGAACATAGACTTTTCTCCTGTCATGTGTCGTGAGCATCCAGAGTCCAGGTACCATGATTGGCGTCCTGACCTTGCTGCTAAGAACATCTGCAACAGGAATTATTTTATTTTTAGGTACCCAGATCTTCTTGGGTCCTTTAGGGTTAGTTGGTTTGTAGGTTTGTCTAAACTTCTGTTTTTCAACATAATGTTTATTCTGACTTGCCTTGGGTTTAAACACATAAGTATTCTTCTCAGAGCTTGTGTGTTTAATGTCATTTAAGTGACCAAACTTAAATTGAAAGTACAGAGGTGTCTTCTTGATGAAGAGTTTATCAACAGATTTTGGATTACTTCCAGAGGAAGATTCATATCCAATACCTCTTCTGTTGTTCCCACTAACACCATAGATCATAGAAGCCATCTTACTTCTGTCTATGCTCTTAGTAAGGAATCTCTGAAAGCTAGAGTCATATTTTTCTAAGATGTTTTCACATGACTTAGTCTCAGATTCAGATTCTTGTTGAGTTGTTTCAAAGTCATTTTTGATTTTCAGATTAATTTCTTTTTGCTCAACAAGTTCTGTCTTCAGAAGATCAATTTCAGATTCAAGACTGCTTTTCAGCTTCTTGTATTTGAGTTTGATATTGTTATAACTTTTCAAAACTTCTGATAAAACTTTTATAAGTTCTTCTTTAGTAAGTTTAGCCATTACCTCTTCAGCGTCATCATCAGATTCAGAATTTGATTCATATTCTGAAGTTCCTTCCTCCTGATCTTCTGTGCTGGCCATCAATGCAACATTAGCACATTCTTCTTCTGATTCAGAAGATGATTCAGACTCATCTGAGTCATCCCATGTTTCCATCAGAACCTTCTTCTTTTTGTTAAACTTCTTCTTGGGTTTTTCTTTTTGAAGTTTGGGGCAATCATTCTTGTAATGCCCAGGTTCTTTGCACTCATAGCACACAACTTCTTTCTTGCCAGATCTTCTGTGCCCAGAAGACTCCTTTCTATGATCAGATTTTCTGAAGTTGTTGGACTTCTTTCCCTTGTGCTTCCATAGTCTGTTGATCCTTCTGGACAGCATGGATAATTCATCTTCTTCTTCAGAAAAAGATCCTTCAGAGCTTTCTTCAATAACCTGCAAAGCTTTAGCAGATTTATTAGATTTTAAAGCAACAGATTTACCTTTTTCTTTCTTCTGAGGTTCATCTTCCTCAAGCTCAATTTCATGGCTCCTTAGTGAGCTGATGAGTTCTTCTAAAGAGATCTTGTTCAGATCTTTAGCCATCTTCAAGGCAGTCACCATTGGTCTCCATCTGGTAGGTAGACTTCTGATGATTTTCTTTACATGATCTGATGTGGAGTATCCCTTGTCCAGAACCTTTAGCCCAGCTGTGAGGATCTGAAATCTGGAGAACATAGCTTCAACAGATTCAGAGTCTTCCATCTTGAAGGCCTCATACTTCTGGATCAGAGCCAGAGCCTTTGTTTCCTTGACTTGAGAATTTCCCTCATGAGTCATCTTTAAGGATTCAAACATATCAAATGCAGTTTCCCTGTTTGTAATTTTTTCATACTCAGTATGAGATATTGCATTCAATAATATTGTTCTGGCCTTGTGATGATTTCTAAAATCTTTCTTCTGAGCATCTGTCATAGATTTTTTGTCTATCTTCTTGCCATTCCCATCTGTGGGATGAACATATCCATCTATGACCAGATCCCATAAATCAGCATCATATCCAAGGAAAAAACTTTCAATTCTGTCTTTCCAGTAATCAAATTTCTCCCCATCAAACATAGGGGGTTTGGTGCTGATTCTGTCCCTTTCTTCATATTTATTGTTAATGTTGGATATTGTATTATCAGCCATAGTAACAACTAAATATATATCAAAGTATTTCTCTCTGGATCTTTACTGTCACTGTTAAGTGGTAGAACACACAGAACCGGAGCTCTGATGCCAACTGAAGGTGAGATAATACTTAGAAGCGGGGTTGAATAAGTATGAAAGATTAAAACTTAGAATTAAAACACAAGTATTTTTATCCTGGTTCGTTGAACTCAACTACTCCAGTCCACCCTTCCTAGAGTGATTTGCCTTTCTCAATCAAGGACTTAATCCACTATTTAATCAAACAGATTACAATAGTAACACCTAAGAACAACTATTCTTAGTCTTCTTAAGAGCTATTGATTCCAACTAAATCCTCTTAAGGAAATCTTTTACAATCAATGTAAAACTATTACAAGAGTAAGAATGCTTCTAAAAAGCTTTAATCACAACAGTGATATTTCTCTTAAGTTTAAGTACAATGAAATAAGTTCTTAGAAATAATATGAAAGTATGAGAGCTTGAGTGTTTTAATTTCTTTTCAACAAAACGTCTAACTGAAGAATTTGGTGGAGTCTTGCTTTTGTAGGCAGCTGATCCAAGGTGAGCTGCACGTTGAGAAGAGTGTCCAAAAGGTCTGAGCCTTTTTGTCTTCACATCAAGTGACCTTTCCTAGAAGAAGAAAGCACAGAAAAATCCTTTTTGTCTATGTTCTTGTGTCTAGCATAAATAAGGAAAGAGACGTTTGATTTACTCCAACAGATATAGTCTTTGAATATTTCTTCTTCAGTTTTCAGCAAGTTCATCAGAGTCTGATTGGGTCAGAGTCTTCTAATGATGATCAGAGTCTTGCTGGATCAGAGTCTTCTGCAGCAGGTGTGCTTTCAGCGTGTTAAATATCAGAGCATATTTGAAACAGAACTTCAGTACTGGCAGTTTTAGTACTTTCAGAATCTTCTGTAGAAACTCTGCTTTGAAAAACTCTTCATACAAAATTCTTCTTTGCTTCAGATGTTTCTGACTTGCTTCAGATGCTTCTGGAGCTTCTGCTTCAAATTCTTCTGGAGGCTACGCTCAGAATCTTCTGTTGGCAGCAATCAGAATCTTCTAATGAGTGCATCTGGCGCTTCAGAGTCTAGTTAATTTCTTGCATTCAATTCTGATTTGCTTCTGGAGTATTAATTTCTTTACTATCTGCAGTAAAAACTCTCAAGCAAATTTTAGAGTATATAATTCTTAAATAAAAAATTTCCTAATAGTTATAATCAAAACATAGAGATATTATTAAGTACCAATCTATGGTCTAACAAGGTGTTCCAAGCATAGTTTCTCAACTGTAACACCATTTGAGAGAGTTGTCACTTTGGTCACTTTTGCCTATTTTGCAAGAAAGGGCTAGTTTCTGTTCCTAAGGTTTTATTTGGATTTTGATCATCCTAAAAGCTTCCAAGGGATCCATTATAAGTGTCCAAGGCTTTGGATTGCTTATATCACAAGTATCTTAAAGGTTAGCAAGTGGAGCTTCAAGAGGTAAGTGCATAAGAACTTGAACTTTTGTAAAATATGCATTGCTTTGATGTACATTGATCATGAACGTGTCATACATATCATATTTGTTATGTTTAAACTATTTTATCATGTTATTATTGATTGTATAGAATGGCACCATAGAATTGGCAAAACATGGCCTATTTTGAAACCACTACCGGGTTTTAAAATGTGGGTATTTTTAGAAAAACTTAAGACCACCATTGGATTCTTCATGAAATTTTAGGTAGGATCCATCTTTATTTCATCCATTTTTATGGAGAAATGAACAAGTTATGTCCTTCTTGCCATTGAAGCAAATCTGGCCTTCCTTGGGCAAGAACTAGGCCATGGGCGCCTTGTCTGGCCAGACCTAGGTCACTTCTAGGCATATCACTTAATTGGTGTGATTTGTTACATAGATATATTACCACCCTAGTGGTTGCAGCGTGTGTTTTCAAGTGTGTTTATGTGTTAGGACGTGGGTTTAACACCCACCCATGCCATTTTTCCCATTTTTCACATTTTCACCATATTTTTTAATTTTTTTAATTTTTTTTCATAATTGTTTTTGTTAATCAATTTTAATTATTTTAAAATGATTTTTTCACAAAAATCACTCATATATTAAAATATTTTATTCACCAAAAAAATCACAAAAATAATTTTTATTTGATATTTAATATATTTAAATATTATTTTTAAATATTTTTAAATAATTTCTTTTTCTTGATATTTTTAAATCAAAATGATTTTAAATATTCATGTGGATAAAATACTTTTTTCATAAACTTTAATCCTTGTTTTTAACATGATTAATAATTTTATTTGATAAATTATGCATATTTTATTTGATTTTTCTTTGAAAAATATCTTTAAAAAATATGAAATTAGGATTTTGTTTTAATTCAATATTTCAAACTTCATTTCAACACTTTTGAGTCTCTATTAGAGTTTAAGACCCAACCCCCTATATACATAAATAAATTTTGGGCTTCTACTATAGTATAAGTCCCACAACATCTTCGGGTATCGTGGTGCGATCACTGTTTTCGAATAAATCATCTGAGTCTCTCCTTTAGTATAAGCCCCAATATTTTGTACATAAACTTTGTTTTAAACAATAAAAAACCTCCATGGGTCTATCCTTGAGTTGTAAGCCCCATACCTCTATTTTCAAAATCATATGTCTGTTTTAAACTACTTGAAAACATATGGGCTTCTCCCCGAGTATAAGACCCAATACTATTCTTTCATTATTTCATTCAAAATAAATTATCTTTGGGCCTCTTAATAGAGTGTAAGTCTCATCCTTTTCCCTTTTATAATAAAAATAAGAAGATTCAAATTAAATAGACTGGTACTAATAGGAGCATTATTCCCGGTGAAACTGCTCTTAGACCCCGTGAGCCTCTGCTAGAAGTGTAAGTCCCATCTCTCTGTACATAAAATTTGTTTTCACTCATCATGGGCCTCTATTAGAGTGTAAGACCCAACACCTTTTGTAAATAGAAAACCTTTTATCCTCATTTGTCATGGACTTTGTATAGGATACAAACAACCATGGGCCTCTATCTAGAGTGTAAGCCCAACACCTTTGTTTACTTAGAGATCAAGTCACCTTCAAAGTCAAAACTTTCTTCAATTTCTCAAAAACCCTAACTCAGTCTTGAAGAAAACATCTAATCAATCACGATACACATGGGCCTCTATCCAAAGTATAAGACCCGTCACCTTTTTCAATTCAATTCATATTGGTTTATATACTTGTTCATATCTTTGTATATATGCTTGTACATATCTTGTTAAGTTTCTCTTAGCATTTGAATCATCCTTAGCTTAGACTAGTTCAAACAATAGGATCTTTATCAATCAGTATAACTTAGTTCAAACAACTAGTTCCCCCCTATACAAAGGAATTCTTCTTCCCAATATAGTAAGCCTCATCTTGGGCTTTGTTTAATTGATTCAACCTTGAAAAACTTCAATAAAGAGAGGATTATTTCGCAGTGAAACCTCTTCTTTAATCCCTTTAATCTTGGAACAGTTCAACAAAGAAATGATTATTTCCTGGTAAAACCTTTCTTGAACTCTTCTTAAAGACTTAGACAGTCTAAATTCCTTAGCCTTCCCTTGGGCTTCATACAAGCATCATTGCCACCTCTTGGGCGTCATACAATGAATCTCCCCAGCAATATAGCCTGCTCTTGGGCTTAGTACAAGGACCCACAAGCTTCCTAGAAGCATCCCCAACCTCTTCTTAGGCTTCATACAAGGACCCTCAGGCTTCCTAAAAGCATAGGATAGACCATAGTCATCCCTATTCCTACATCAATTCCTAGGAGAGCCAAAAACTCTTAGATATTCAAACTCATCCTTTGAGTCTCCTCTGATCCTCAACAAGGCCTGACTTCCACCTTAAATACCCAACAAAGGGTTAGGATACAATCAATGAATCTCCCAAAAGAATCAAAGTCTTTATGGCAGTTCAATAAATCCAACTCTCCTCTAATTTCCAGCAGGAGTCAGTTTCTCTTTTGATTCCTCAGAGCAATTAGATCCTGCTCTTGGATTTAATTTTACTCAGCAAGATTCAGTCTCCACTTAAATTCCCTCATCCCCCTGTTAGGCTTCGTATAAGAATTTTCCCCAGTCAGCCTTAATCTTGGGCTTTGTACAAGACAAATATAATACTCCCCTAATTGAGTCAGTTTTTAATCCCTTTTTTAGCTTTAACCTTGGGCTTTGATCAAGGCACAAAATTCAACATCCCCATAGATGAGACTTTGAGTCCTCTTTGTAGGAAGATATTTCCTCTATACATCACATTTCAAAACAAACAAGTAAACCCTTTTCTAGATAATTGATGTAAGTGGCACACTTGTTGATTCAAAATACAAGTTGGAGTCCCTCCTTTATCATGGCCAAAGTTATCTTTCATCTAAGGGATGTAAGTGGTTAGCCTCTGGAATACATCCAAGCCAATGTCCCTCTCTTGGCATGCAAATATTTGTAAAGGAACAAGTGCCATTGCTCTACACTGAGTTAAAGCTTCTTCCTTCATGACATTTCAATTCTCTTATAAAGGAAGATGTGACATTATTGGATTCCACATATCCTAGTTAAAGCAACCTCCCTTATAAACAAACCCTCAATAATTGTTATGAATATGTGAGATATCTCCCTTTAGAGATGACAAATTATCTCTCAAATACTCATTTAGCTTCAATCTTGGGCTTTGAACAAGACACAAAAACTCCTTTGTCTTTAATCTTGGGCTTTAAACAAGACACAAAAACTATTTTAGCTTTAATCTTGTGCTTTGAACAAGACATGAACTTCTCTTTTAGCTTTAACCTTGAGCTTTGAATAAGACACAAACATCTCTTTTAGCTTTAATCTTGGGCTTTGAACAAGACACCAAACATTTTTCTCCCATAGAATAGGAGGAACTATGAATGCTCAGTTTCCTTTTTTAAGAATACGTAGGCATAAGATTGCGAAATCTTAGCGAGCGCACTAATCAAAAACCTTAGGTCCAGGTACCTCTCCAAAAATAATAGAAAATCCTAAAACAACAAAAACATTTCCTCAACCTCCCCAAAGGAGAAACTTTCCCCACCTGACAGCAAATAGACTCAAGAAAGCAATTCAAACAGTAAAAACAAATGTAAATAAAGGTTCCTATAAATTAGTATAGATACTCTAGGTGTTAATAACTTTCCTTTGTATAACCAACCCCCGATTCTAGATCTCTCCACATTTGTAGGGAAAACACTTGTGCGCAGGGTTAGTTGAAGATATCTTCCCCATCCTTTTAAGCTTCATAGAATAAATATAGAAATCAGAAAGTAGTACCAGGAGCGGTAGTGGTCTTCAGCCACAAAAACTGACGACAACATGTTGCTAGTGATTTGTTCCTTAAATCGGTTACTACCGGTCGGTTGAAGTCGATTGACAAGATTCTACAGTGGATTGTGGCTCACATTCTCCATCCCATGAAGGGAGGTTATTCAAGAGTTGACCAAGTTGAGGTGCATTTGGTTTATTTGCTGAAGAATAAGAAAAGAGTTCACTGGCCATTCAAAGTGTTCTTGATAGGGTCGGGATTGTTGTTCAATATATTCCATACATTTCCATTACGAGTGATCAAGAATTTAGCCAAAAGACCATGACTTTGATGGGTTACCTTTGAGATCATCAAGGAAAAAGGTATGTGGTCAAGACAAAGGCTTTGGGTGAAGAGTTCAGAATCTTGATTAAGATGAAGAGGAAGACTAAGAGGAGGATGAGGAAGCTCATCACATTGAGGAGGATGACCATCTTGTTGATGGTCATGGTGATTGGTTAGGTAATTCACCTGGATATGATCCTTATGCTAACCAAGGCTGGGGAGAATGGAAACACACAGGCTGGACTAACCAAGGCCCATCCTACATGCCTCCATCTCCACCTCAATACCAACCAGATAATTATGAAGTCCTGAAAATGTTGAGAAATATGCAGCTTCAACAACAAAATTTTTCTACTCTTCAAGAGGAAAGGTACAAATCATTACAGGGTCATATCCAAGCCCAAAGTGAAAACTTTGAGTTGTTTGCTTCCACAGTCCTACAAAGGTTTGATACTTGGCTAACACTGTTAAAAATTAGCATCGATCCCTCTCCGTTTACTTCAATACCCTAAACAGGACTATTATTGACTTTATTGAATGCCAAGAGGAGAAAAGTGCACCACATTCAGATTACTCTTTCAGAGGGATGGGTCACCCACATAGGGGGAGGATACCATAAAGTATTGAGTTGTGTTGTGAGTTTCATGTTTCATTTTGCATGTTATTGTGAGTTTTGTTATTTGTTTGGTTTTGTTGACTTGGGACATGTATTAAACTAATTTGGTTGTGTAATGCACTAAGTTTCTTTCTCTATGTTTCTTGTCGTATTTATGCTTATATCTCTTGCATTAACATCATTTTATGTGAATGGTTGTTGATGTTTATACGTTTCAAAAAGTATGATTTTGTTTATATGAATATGTTTTAACTACGATTGACCTCTTGCTTCACTCTTTTTGATATTGTCAAAGGGGGAGAATGCAAAAGCAATTGCTTCATAAAGATAGATCATAATTTTTTCACAGAGAAACACATAAAATCGGGGAGTTTTTCCATCATCAAAAAGGGGAAGTATTTGAGGGCAAGGTTCCTTAGTCCTTGTTTTAATGATGTCAAAACTAGTATTATCTCGTTCTTGTACTTTGGACGGTATTATGGTGTCTTAGACTATATTCATTCTTTAATATGCATAAAATATCTCACGTTCATGTGTCTATGCATACAGGAGCATCTCGTATATGAAATTTGTGCATTTGATAATGTTGTATTCCATAGGTCAACTCAAAAAGGGGTTTAGGTCGACAAAAATATTTATAAAAAGGTGTTTATAGAATTCTGGTGTCCTTGCGTTGACTCACAGACATGTGGAGGTCGACGCATGTTGTTGATGAAATGAATTGTTGCTCTCGGTGTCCATGCATCGACCCACAGGTATGGGGCGTTCGATGCATATTGTAAGAAAAAGAATTCTTTGTTTTGAGGTGGACTTGCATCGATGCATGACCTGGTTCAGGTCGACCCATTGCTGGAAGTTTTATGCAATTTTACATTCAAGTGTGCTCAGGTCGACCACCTAATGCTTTAGTCGACCTCTCACTCACTAAAACTGATTTTTCTATTTCTTTGTGTTAAAGTTGTTATTTCAGTTATTGGGTCTTGGCATCATATATATTCAGTTATCTCATTATTATACACATAGAACAAGAAAAGTGAAAGATATACACTGATTTTTTCTCATCATTGTCATTCTCACACTTGCATTCTTCAACAATTACACATAATCATTTTTGTTGATCTTGTGCATTGCCAAGGTGATAAAGTCCAAACGTAGGATTTGTGTATCTAGTTTGGGTTGAGAATTTAGTGGATTTTTCTTGAATAAAACCATTGGGATTTTGTCCTCCAAGATCTTGAGGAATTGGGGTTTTTGCATAGATCTTTGCTTCACAGATTCAGCCGAGTGAAAGGTTTGAAGAACGATGGGTTCGTTCAAACAAGTAGCGGTAATTGGAGGATTGTGTAGAAAGATTTGGGTCGAGCGTCTTGCGATCAAAATCAGCCGAGCAAAAGGTTTGAAGAATAGTGGGTTTGTTCAAACAAGTAGCGGTAACCGGAGGTTTACTTGAAGTGTTTGATGCACTTGATTCAACTTGAATCAAGGGGAGAGAAGGGAATAGTATCAACTTCAACAATTAGGCTTGAGTGGGTGGTGACTATTACTTCTCTTGTATAAATTTTGCAACTTGATAATATACATCTCAATTCTAGTTTTAGAATTGGGGGCAGACGTACTCGAAGCGAGGACGAAAAGGGGAACTGTCTAAATAAATCTAGTGTCGTTCTCTCTTTCTGTATCTTTTTATTTTGTGTTGATTATATTTGTTTGATATCAATTGTTCGATAAATTTCCACTTTTGCGTAGTCTTGAAAATCTGTTTTGAAAATTCATTATAATCACTTGAATTATAATTGTGAAAATTTTTGCACTATCATTTGATTGGAAATTCAACTTGGGGTGTTTTGCACACCAAGTGTTCGACACATTGATCGCATACAAATTGTTTGTGAATTTGTCAAGCTAATTGCTACATTATATAATTAATTGGAAATCGATTGATACAAAGTGATTATTATTTGTATTGATTAATTGGCAACATATTGACTCTTTTTCTCATTGAATTTATTCCATTTGGCTACACATATATGATCTTATCAATAACGGTTCGTTTAGACAATTAAAATCCATGGCCGCTTCCGCACGTTTTTGAAATAATTTTTAAGCGTCAATTTTTGATAAAAATTAGTGATCTATTCAACCCCCCTTCTAGATCATTATCATCGTCTAACACCAAGGAGTATGGATCTATGGTTAGGAGTTAGTAGGACATCAAAAGACACAATCAACGATCCAAGATCAATCTTATTCCTATAATAAAACTTGAGTGCACTCAAGTGTAATAACACCCCTATCTCCCTATCCTAGAAGCATAGGGCTACCTGGAGGATTTTCACAATGAAATATTTTAGTTACAAGACAAGCACTTAATGTGTATGTACCCAATACCACCAACTTCCACTCAACATGTCATTGACCTCACTCCAACACAAAGAAAAAAAATTCTAGAAATGATTTGCGTGACAACTATTTTGGGGTCAACCAACGACCCAATAAAACTAACTTAATTCAAAAACTCAGTGTAAAGTTTTGCCAGCTCAAGAATGTCAAACAAGTAGATCCTTGATAGAGAGTTGTGCATTAGAGTCGTGAATCATGCATATTTCAATCATTGGAATAAATTCAACAATCAAAAATGTCAAACAAGTAAATCCTTGATAAAAAGTAGTGCATTAGAGTCGTGTATGACGCATATTTCATGTATTGGAATAAATCACATATCCATGTCATGCTTACATGAGCAGATTTAATTGTAGTCTAAATTATGCGTCAAACCATCATATATTTCATTATATGATTTTTTATGAAATAAATTAAATTTAGTTGCACATTATTATTATTAATATAATTAATTATATTAATTTTAATAATTAAATAAAATTTATTTAATAATTGTTTTATTTTTATAACTAATGAAGTAGTTGGATTAATTCGAATTCAATAAATATATGTTGATTGATAAAAACAAGTAAATAATATTTTGTTGATATTTGTCAAATAACTTAATATCTTAAGTGAATTTTTTTAACGAGATTGAGAAAATAATTTAGAATCTAATTTAAGCAAGAAAACGTGATACGTAATGCCACATGGGGTGCGAGAGGAACGTTGCAATTGCGGCGCAGTAGGAATCAGGTCCAGCGCCGAAGCGTAAAGTTTTTAGTCAAATGCCTCGTGTGTTTCATACTAAACTTATCACATTACATGGTTGATCTGAAGATATTTTTAGTGGGTGATTAAGTATTTCTATAAATATTTTTTTGAGTCTTGAGATCATAATGAGTTATCGGAGTCTAATTCCTATAAAAAAGAATTCTCATTCCTTCGTTATCTGAAAGTTCCTTTTCCTTCAAGTTTTTTTACCATTTAAAATAAGTATTTATTTTATTATTCTGTTATGACTAGCTCAAAAATCCAAACAAGTTCTTTTTCCTCTATCGCACGACTTTCCCACTAATTTTCTTATCAACATTGTTGTGTGTTCCACTTCAGCATTTGATATTATAAACAATATATTATATTCCTTTCACATAAGTTGTGTATGTTTCCCCTACTACTAAATTCTTCGTCAATACTAATATCAACAATAATTAGAAAATTTCAACTACATAACTAGACAATAATTTATAACTTTTCGTTGACTATATTTTTATATTGATTTGAGTTTTTTTAAACATAGACAGCCAATAATGGCTAAAAATCAAAATTTCTCGGTCCAAGCTTATATTTTTTTTTAAATGAAGTCATTTTATATGTATAGGCCACTAATCACAACCTTTTTTCAATAATTGTTTTCTTTTTAAGAAGCAAAATTATATAAAAGGATCAAAACTAGACATAAGATGTGCAAAGAAATGATCTAGATTCAATACAACAAACACCTCACAGTGGATATAGAATATATAACCTAGAAAAAGACTATCTAAGATGATTAAAATCCCACAATATAAATATTTTACACTGTTTTCAAGTAGATTTGGAATTTCTTTTGTAAATTACAAATTCAATATAATGGAAATTAGAAATATTTTAATATGATTTCGTTAGATAAGTTAAATTGATAGGTAGAGAAATTAGATGTAAGAATGCAGATTCAAATCTATAACATCTTATTTATTCATCTTTAAGAATGAATTACAGTTATTGCATTAGTTAATTTAAAAATTAAAAACTATATATATATATATATATATATATATATATATATATATATATATATATATATATATATATATATATATATATATATATATATATATATATATATATATATATATATATATATATATATATATATATATATATAATTAAAAAATTTTAATAACTTATTTATTATTGTTTTTTAGTTAAAAAATTATAATATAAATTAAATTTTTAATGACTTATTTATTATTGTTTTTTAGTTTAAAAATTCTAATATAAATTAAATTTTTAATAACTTATTTATTATTGTTTTTTAGTTAAAAAATTCTAATATAAATTAAATTTTTAAATATCTTAATTATTTTTGTTCTTTTTTCATGTCAAATTAGTTTTTTTATGTTTAAAATTTTTAACCAGGTTGAACCAAACAATATATTTTTATGTAAATTTAATATGTGATTAATTAGGATTCTATATGTCACCCTCAAAATTAAACTTGGCACTCCTCTAAATTTTTATAATTTTAAATTGTCCTTGAAAGAATTTGAAATAAGTGAAAAAATTTTACATTATCCAAAATTTAAAAATTATCGAAAATTTCGAAATTGGTGGTACTACACCGGGTATAAAAAAATTTCAAATTTTTTTTACACTACCACCAATTTCGAAACTGGTGGTACAGTACCGGAAATTTTGAAATTTCTCGTACAGTACTGCCAATTTCAAAATTGGTGATAGTGTAAAAAAAATAGAATTCTTTTCACTGTCGAAAATTTCAAAATTTCCGGTACAGTATCTCCAATTTAAAAATTTCCGAAAATTTTCACACATTACCGGAAATTTCGACATTTTCGGTAAAAAAAAATGAAAATTTTCAAAATTTTCAATATACACTTAGAAAATTCATAAATTTTGAAAATATTTGAAGGGTAAAAATGGAATTTTGTCATAATTTACGGGGTGCTAGGTATAAGTGAGGGGGTGACAGGTAGAGTCCTTGTGATTAATGTTCTTCACCAAAGTTTGACATGTCATGCAACTAGACACATCATTCTTGAGCACCTGAACAACCACAATCAAATCGACATTCATCTCTACTATAATATACCATATATTTTGAGTATATTTCAACCCTTCAAAAACTCCCCATAACTCATCTACATAAGCATTGCACAAACCTAGCAATTTAGTGAAGCTACTAATCCAATGACCCTTATTATCTCTAATAACTCTTCCACGATGAGCTGTTTTTCCTTCCTTACAAGCAACATCCATCTTTAATTTCACTAAACCTTCCTTTTATTGTTTTCAACCAATCAAGCAAAGAGCCCGCGATCCCTCAACGATAGAAATATTAGATCGCGTACCACTATAACAATAAATTGTAAGTCGCACAACAAGTTACCCTAGGTTATGTGTGTCGCAACTGCGAAAAACACTAGCAGAAACAAATAGAAGAGTCGCCACAGAATGTTATTTATCCCAAAGAGAGGGAAAGGTGTAACAACCTAATATTTCAATAATTAATTATTCATGTTAATTAATTGATTTATTTGGATGATTTTAATTATTGGAATTATTGTTAGATAATTGAGAGGAGAATATATGGAAGGAAATAGAATGGAAAGACTTATAAAAGAAAAGTGGAAAGAAAAGAGATAGAAAAGAAACATAAGAGAAAGAAGGAGAAAGAAGAGAAAAGAGAAGGAGAAGAAGGAAAAGTTGGAAAAGCTCAAGAACAACTCTCAAGCATCGATTTAATCGAGGTAAGGGTGTGAAATATTGTTATTATGTCAATATATATGATTATGTATGCTTGGGTTAGATTGTTGGATGTTTTTCTACAACTTCCATTTTAGGGAAAATTGGATTTAATCGATAGAAACCGAGTTTTAACGGTAGAAAATGAGAATAAGTGGGAGAGTTTAGTCAAGGAATGCTAAGTTTAGACTGCGGGAACGAGTCGGGATTGAATCGGTTGGATTTGGTGAGTTTTGGAGGTTTGGACAGTGAGAATTTCTGAGTTCGCAGACGTTCGCTAGCACCTTCGCTAGGCGAACATGTCGCGAACTTTCGCTAGCAACTCGCTAGGCGAACAAGTTAGCGAGAGGTCTCAGACTTGGACATAATGCATTTGATCTGGTTCGCTGGTAACGAGTGAGGTAGTGAAGGATTCGCTAGAGCCTCGCTGCAGCGAGTAGGTGGCGAGCGAAGTCAGAAGCTTCTGTTTGCCTTCACGAGCTTGTTCGCTAGGCGAACAGATGGAGAGTATTCGCTAGAGATTCGCTAGGCGAGCAAGCCAGCGAGCGTGACAACATTTGGTTTTCTTGTGATTCCATTCCATGTTGATTGCTCGATCCTTGTTGGAAATAAGTGATTGTGTGCTGTGAAATATGTGTTGTGGGTAGCCGTAAGGCGTGAATCCTAGATTGTGGACTTGATTGTGAATTGTGGTCTTTGACAAATATAATGCTTTGTTTTAATTGATTAAAATGCATGATGAATGTTATTGAATTGTTGCTGTGAACACTATGTTGTGAATGCATATTGTTGTATGTGATAGTGTTTGAGAATGCATGGGAACATATTGTGAATGTGTGTGCATTGTTTGGTATGTATATATTGATGATATTGTATATGAATATGTTGTGTGTGCAATCATGTTATAATTCTTGTGTGATAAATTATTTGAATGCATGGGATTAAGATGCGAGAATGGTCTTAAGTGCATTTGGTGGTTGATTGCATATGCATCATTTAGTCATGAGGCAATGTTTTCTAGTTTCATGGAGACCAGTGACTTGTCCCAAACCTAGAAGGATGGGTTTGAAATCTTAGGAAACGGGCTTTTGTTGTTACCGGTCTAGAAGGGTGGACCCGGTTTAAGTGTAAAAACCGAAAAATGATAACAAGTGTTGGTACCACATGGCATGAGTTGCATTGAGTCGCATTGAGTCGTATTGAGTCACATGATTAATGTGTATTGTTGTATGAAAGTATACCTTTATGTGAAGTATTGAATTGAGAATTATGGATGTATGCATAATAAAACGTGCTTGTGATTATCCATGTTTGTCTACACATATGTTGTGATGTATATGACGATTGGAATGAATTGTGGTGAGAAATATGAAATGTATATGTTCTATACTTATGTATGTATATATATAATTATATGCCTTGATTATTATGATAATGTTTCTCACCCTTCTGCTGTTTTATAATGCTCTATGAGGCATTGCAAATTAGCTTTGCTGGAGGTCTTTTGTGAAGTTTAGCTTCATTCTTTTGATCGGTTATGCTCTAATATGTAGCACCGGGTAGTTAGGCTTGTGTAGTATTCTTTTGTGGTACCTTTGTAAATGTATCGGCTGTTGATGTTTATGTAAACATGACTAATTTGTGAACCAAACTGAATGAGATGTATTTATATGATTACATGTCTTAAGTAATTCAAATGTTGATCTTCCGCTTGAGTTTTAAATATTGAAATGTGGGTGTAAGGATTTAAGTTCCTCTGTTGAACTACCCCACTGTTGCATGTCTTTTATAGAGCAGGTGTTGTATGTTATTTTGGTGAATGATGTGGCATACTTCTTTTATACCATGTTTCAAATTTACTCTGATGAAATTTTATCATGTGCTTACATGATTTATTTGTTTATTTATGGGTATAGAAGGGGGTGTTACAAAAGGAAATGATCAAAGAAAACCTGCAGAACGGGAAAAGACAAGGTCATCGCAACCAAATTTTGGGTTCGGGAGTCGGTTACGCAAGGGGAAGGTATGAGCATCCCTCACGTCCGTTGTACTCAACGGGATCCATTATTGTTGTCTAATCAAAGGGTGTGTTTATCTAAAAGCTACTTCTAAACAAAAACGAGAACAAAGAAAAATAAAGAGACTCGATAGAACATCGCCGCCCTATGCCTACGTATTTCCTCGTACAAATGGGAAAGTCAGAGTCAAGGTAGTTCGGAAAACTACCGGTGATGGGGGGAAGGTTACTCGCCAAGATATCATCGTCTGGTGCCTATGTATGCTCATATGATATGAGAAATCAGAGCAAATGTAGTTCGGGTAATGAAACCACAGGTCGGTTAAGTGTTTTTTATGAGCGACATTAAGTTCACGTTCCAGCAGTTAGGGTCGATGCATGTTTGTGGTAGAACATAAAAGTAACATACTCTTTATGAAAATGAGTTTGAAACACAAATCTCGAGGGATGAAAAGATTTGAATTTTGTTTGTGAGTTTTAGTGAAGTGAATTAGTTTTCTTTGAGATTCACGTTGCACTAAAGACTATGATATAGGAACAAATGTGTCGCATATCGCCCACGGGGTGTACACTAAACACTCTAGACAAGTGAGGAGAAACCCCTCACTTATCATTTCCCATATTCTTAAGACTCGTGGTGCACAATGTTCATTATCTTTATTAAGTATGTTAGAATTGTTTTGAGATGAGAAGAGAGAAAGATGCATGAAAGGTCTAAGGAAAACTCGGCCCTAACATTGTCATTCAAAGTGGTCCTATGGTCGGGATGCGAAAGGAAATTCTATCCTAATGTTAGCATGCAAAAGATAGACCTAAGGTTGAGGTTAAAAGGGACTAGCCTACTTGTTATCATGCATGGATTGCACTCCTAATGTCTATCCTACTCCAAATTTAATCAAAAATTAAATTGGAATAAGAATCCTAAGGGAGCATGCAAAAGCAAGGCAAAAAGCAAGAAAATAAGGCAAAAACAGCAGCTACAACAGCGATTCCTACACAAAGCAGCAGCAAAATCCAGCAAGGCAGCACAACAACATACAACAACTACCAATTCAGCATAAAAGTAGGTGTGAAAGGCAGGCAGTAAACAAGCATAACATAGACAACATGAAAATTCAAAATAACAACAGCTGTAAAAAGCAAGGCAACAAGCATATTTCAATACAATCAACATGAGCAAGCATTAATCATGAACAAATATTATGCAAGGATGTACATGCATCAACAATTAAACATCATTGTTCAACAATATTGCATCAACAAGAATCAACAAGATCAATATGCTTTTCAATCAATTATGCAATTCAACGATCATGCGACAAACGGAATCGGGAGCAAAGCAAACATGCATCACAACTCCAACAAGATAATCATCAACAATTAATCCTTAACATGATACAATTAAGCAAAGCATATGATCATCATATCAATCAAGAAACATGAACATGTTAAGCATTCAAACATAAACTGGAAGTTATGCGTCGAAGAATCACAATCAAACAATCAAACATGATGAAACAAGTAAAAACAATCCATATAAATGCATTATATCAATCCATGAAGGTTAGAGGTGGAAAGAAATCAAAACATACTTGCAAAACCCAAAATCACATTCTGGTCCAGTGTTGATCAATTAACCATTTGCTAGTGCAAACTGGTTAATCGACTAACCACTTGAAAAATTCAGAAATTGTATTGGTTAATTGATTAACCAGTTTTGTATTGCAACTGGTTAATCAATTAACACTGCACCAGAAGCAGAAAAACAACAATTCAAAAAGCACTTTCAACAATTAATCCAATGCGCAATCATCCAAATGATAATGTAATCAATTATGCACGAACTTAACACCAAAAATCAGTGATCAAATATCAACCAAACTTAATCAAGCAATGAGATCACAAATCATATAGATCAAAATCACTAAAAACAATTAAAACTTGAAGATCTACATTGTAATTATCCAAATAAGCTCAAAATAGAAATGGATCTAGGATTAACCAACCTTCAAAGCTGAGATTTGCTTTGGTAAGTATTGATCTACTTCAATTTGATAGATCCAAGCTAGAAACCTAAAGAATCTTCAAGATCCAAGAGATTTCTTGCAAGAGAAGTGAAGAACAAGCCAAAATAAGCCAAAATTAATCCAAGAACCACTTATAAGCTTACTTCCAAGATCAGATCCAAATCTAAACGAAAATTAAATGATGAACTGAAGATGATGGAGATGAATGATGGAGGTTTAGCTCTAGAATTCAATAATTCCAATAAAGAATCAAAGAACTCAAAGAAAAGAGCTCTAATGGAGTTTTGTAGTGTAGAAAAGTTGAGAGAATTTTGAGAGCAAATGAGTGTAAAATCTGAAAATTGTGAGTTATGGTGAAAATGTCTAGTGATGTTTGGAGAAAATTCATTTAAATAGGCTCTTGATTAGGAGTAGAATTATAGTTTGGAATGAGGTTTTTAAAATTGGAAGGGGATTAGGAATGGAAAATTGGAGGAAAATTCAATTGATTTTGAAAGCTAATCAAAATTAGAATGATTCTAGATCCTTTTTCTAGTGTAAAAATCAAATCACAAGTAATCAAAATAGACCCCAAAAGTGGTAGTATTGAAAATGCACGTATCTGTTAGCCACTTACAAATTTCCAAATTGCGCCATTTGGAGGGAAACTTACACATTTGTCCATTTCACATGTTCTAAGCCCTATTAAGCCTCTGAAACTTGCTCTTGGATACTGTAACCGTGAAAATGCCTGAGATAGCCCGTGGCCTGTCTCCTGTGCTAAAAATAACCTGCTGAAAAATAAAATCAGCCACTCGATTGCTAGGCAAAATAAATGTCGACGCCTCTGTCGCTCGCTGTTTAAACTCTTGCAATGAAAGGGAACCCCGAGCCATAGAAACACCTTGATCCCACGTCTCGAGAACCAATGTCATGATATACAGAAATGCAAAAATGCAGAGAACCATAAGCCAGTAGGTCAAGAAACGATGAAGCAAATTTTAGGGTACTACATGTGAATGATGGAAAGAATCATTATCCAATTCTCTATTGGGCTACATCAATAGGTGATGTTACACATTCACCAAATAATATTTTCATTGAACACCATTAAGACCAAAAAAGTTATAATTGAGTTCATATTGAATCTAAGCCTTCGAATTTTCATGGAAGATATGATTTCTAACATCACTAAGTATAAAATTCAACCAAACTTGCATAGCAATAGGACAATCCATGATAAAATGCAAACTAGCTTCCATAATATTAGCACAATAGTGAGACATAACATGCTCCATTTCCATCCTATTTTTGTTATAATTTATGAAAAGCCTATCATGAGTCAAGAGTTAAATAAAACATATCACTCTATCAGGAACACAAGATTTCTAAAATTTGTCCCGAACATCATCAATTGTTGGTGAACCAAAATTACAAACCAAATTATACATAATAAAAACTAAAAAACTGTTTGCATCACCTCCCACAACAATATACTCTTCTCTAACGTATGCTAACTAGGGGAAGGCTTGAAGCACATTTATGAATTAAATCATGCAGCATCTAACTCTATAATAATTACCAATTTTAGTCGCCATTTAAACCAACCAAATCACATAACTTAGAACCTAGCAACCTTTCTAGAATAACCTAGTTCTGATCATCAAGGCGTAAACCTGACTCCAACCAAATAGAGATCCAAGCAAAAATATCTCCACCATCCCCTAACATATACTCATCTCTAACATATTCTAGTGAAGGGGGTAGGCTTGAAGCACATTTATGAATTACATCTTGCAGCATCCAACTTTACAACAATTGTTAATTCTAGTCACCATTTAAACCAACCAAATCACATAACTTAGAATCTAACAAATTTTCTTGAATAACCAAGTTTTTCTCACCAAGGTGCAAACCTGGCTCCAACCAAATAGAGATTCGAGCAAAAATATTTCTACCATCCCCAACAATCCAAATATCAGTGAGATAGAGGCAAGGTGAAAGCTTAATAATCGCCTTCCATAAGCCAGAACTGGAGCTTCCATAAGTGACATAATCATGCATATTATTACATACATATTTGTTTTTGAAAACATTACAACAAAATCATCAGCACAAGTATTCGACTTCCATCCAAGCTTATGCATGCTTATTTTATTCATATTGTCGAGTCTTCTCAAACCAAGACCTCCCAACCACTTAGGATAGGTAATTGTCTCCCAATTCACAACATGATACTTCCCCTTATCCTTAGTATTGTTTTATATATTCTTGACTTTATATATTTTAATACCCAATATTTCCTTAAATTCTCAATTAGGTATCACTTGGATTTATTGAAGCTCGTAAGTGCTATAAGTGTCATCAATTGGGACCAATATAGTAACTAGCAGACTCTGAAGAGGTTCATTATTAATAAAAGAGACAGACCAATATTAATAAGTATGAGAGGGGAGATTTTGGTCACATTAATAATTGGCCAATGTGTAATAAAAGATAAAATATCAATTGAGATATTTTTCATCATTCCATAATATTATATTATAATACTAAATATTGATATTGTATGGTGGAAAGAAAAGAAAGAATATATGGATGGAAATGAAAGAAAGAAAGTAGGTAAGGATGAGAACAAGAGAGAAGTTATCAGGAAAGAAATGAGAATGAAAACGTGAGAGAAGAGAAAGAGAAAGGGAAAAAGGAAAGAAAAGGAAACTTGGAGAAGAGAAGAAGAACAAACTTGTGGAGGTAAAAGGAGGAAACAAACTTGGATTTCATCATCTCATCATCATGATCTTGTGTTAGAGGTGAGTTCTTAGTTAGAACTTGGGAAATTTATAAACTCTTAGGGTTTCAAGAATCTAGGCATGATTTTGGGAATTGAGTTGTTGATCATAACATGTTGTATTTGGTAGTGTGTTATTGTTGTTGTTGAATTGGGTGCTTATGACCTTGAGAGGAAAGCTTATGGAATGTGTTAATGGTGTTGTCCTTGTGATTGAATGTTGCCATTGTTGTGTGATTTCATGTTCATGAGCTTTTGAACCCGTATGAATATGCAAGTTGTTGATGAAACATGTTATGCATTATTAGTAGTTTGAGTGACATATTTGTTGAGTTGAAACCAATATAATGCAGGTTGTAACATAAATGTTTTAGAGAGGTATTATTGAGAAATGATAGGAACAAGTTTAGAAATGGTTTAGATAGGAGTAATGCATTTAAAATTGAGTTTTTATGTAAAAAACATCAGTATTGGCCGACCTTAAAACTCCATAGGCCGACCTTCATACATAAATATTGAAGCATGTGGTTGTTAGCTTCCAATTTTGACTCCTGGTATTAATTGATAGAAACAATAAAGAAACTTATTTGAAGTTATAAGAGATTTCGACAAAGTGGGACACTTATTTTCATTCGAAGCTACCTTGTCATGTAAATGTTGAATAAGATGTGAAGAAACATATTTTAAAGTCTTAGAAGATGGTTCGACAGAAGATGATGATTTTGTTTCGACATGTGATTTGAATTCAAATAAGGGAGGGAACTTTTGTTCTTATCTAGGTTCGTGAAGAAGACACGTGGAGTTTTTCTAAGGAAATGAGACATGCCGAGCGCCACTTGTCATTTATTTGTAGGAAGATATTAAGGGTCGGTTATTTTTTATATTCATAAATAGAGGGTTCTAGCATTAGGATCGGTGTGTGTTAAAATTTTTACAAAGTTTATAAAATTACTCAAAGTACCCGCGTGTAGAGAAAGAGTGTGTCGAAGAAAATGTACATTTGACAAACACCATACTTTTTACACTTTAAATAAAAATTTCGTCTTTTCACCAAAAAGTCTATCTTTTTAATTCAAGTTATTTTTCAAAGCATTTAATTGTATTTATCAAGTTTCTGCACTTTACTTCCTTTAAATTTTGAAGTTGATAGTTGTTATATCATGGATATTGTTGAAATATTCACTATTTCCAAAACTTTAAATTAAGAATTACTAGCACATGTCTTAGGATTTGTGTGGTCGATCCTGTACGTAACCCAATTCCTTTTCAATTTGAAAGACCAGCAGTTATTTACTAATTTTCATAGTAAAAAAATTGGGACGCCATGTGGGACAGTCCTAGTAGTGTTCTTGTTGCAATTTCATTTTGTTATCTTTTCCCTTTGAAAACTTTGTTGTATATTATTAAGAAGTAGAAAAGTAGCCACCGGTAATGAGGATAGACCAAGGAGAATATATACTAAGATAATGACGAAAATAAATCAGGCAAATGTTTTGATTCTTCAAGATTCATCGAGTAACAATCGAGAACTGCCTCAAGTATCTTTGATCGGGGCGGCAACGCCATTAGTGACTATATCATAACCAATTCCATCTATGGAATGTTCGATGCCCATGAAATCGATTACCCATAGTGAGCCCATTCTAAATTATATTGGGCCAAGGGGCCCTACAGTAACTCTTCCACTAGTGGGGAATGCTCCAAATAGGTCCTTCATGCCCCCAGGTTTTTCTATGCCTTTTGGAAATCGAGATCAACCTTATGGAACACCAACATCCATGATGGCGAATTTTCATAACGCCGCCTCAACACTCTGATAACCTGTAGTGAATGTTATTTCACCATTACAAGGATCGGGATCTAGGATAAACATAGGTCGAAATAGCCAACCTTTAGGAATTGGGTATTCCACCCAAATGACAAACTTGACCAATAATTCTGCGACAATCATTAGGTAACAAATGGATGAGAGTAACCACGAAATGGTCCAAATGTTGGCCCAAATAATGGGGACTATTCTTAATCCTCTAATACAAAGCACCACTAAATCCAACCAACAAGTGACGACACAGTTGACACGTTTTACATTTTTTTTTGAAGTACCACAACCTCCACGACATCCATAGAGAGAACACATATTGGAAAATCAGGGAGTAGCCCTCAAAGAAGATCCCACTATTAATCAGGTTCAATAAAACCAAGGAGATATACCCCATGCAAATCTAGCCGATGCAAGAGTTGCACTCGAATAACCTAGAGTCAAACTTCCCAGAGCCCAACCTCAAATTCGTATTGAGGAGAGACCTAGGTTAGTAATGGTGAATAGAGGCCAAAATGTTGATAACGTTGTATAACAAATTCTACGTGATGATTGTTGCACCCCAAATTTTGACCCCTTATATCTTCATCATCATTTTAGGATCATATCCATTTGTTTATCTAACCTTAACCTATTTCAAGTTTGTCTTTGTTAAGATACAGGCAAATCAGGGTTCCGTACAGCCGAGAATCGAGGTTTCGATGATTTAGTCAGTCAATGTATTGGATTGATTCTCCATGAAATAAGTCTCCACATTATAAAATTTACTCCATTGGGTCAAGTATGAGTCCAATTTGAGGTCATCACCCAAAGATCAAAGATTATGGAGTCCAGGATCCCCGATTAGGGTTTTCGATTAGGAAAAGTCAACCGCAGTTTGACTTTTGATTTAAATGGTGTTACAATGGCGGGATAATGGTCCATGAAGCTCATATGACTTATTCAAGTCCCCTCAAGAAGTTTCAAGGCCTTAGAAGACCTGAACGTCAACAGGCGACTTGGTAGTCATCAATCGATCGTTTCATTGACCGCAAAGTCAACTCTTCAACTATAAGGAATTTGACCTCAAGGTGGGAAGAAAAAATGTTCCTGATGACATATTACACCTACCCATGAAGTTTCATGACCATTGGATCAATGATTGGGGAGTAATCGCAAAAATCGGGAATTAGGGTTTTGAAAGGGGCAAGACCATAACTTCCTAACCACACATCCAAATGATGTGGTTCAAAGCTTGTTGGAAAGGTCTTGGCAATTACTACAAAAGTCTCACAGTGGTCCATGAGCATAAAATGCATACATTTGGAGTTATAGCCAAGATCATTACAAGAGGGAAAAATAACTTAGAAAAATTCTAAGTTATTGGCCTTTTTAGGCATGTTTTTAGCAACTTTGAGAGGATTTGTGACTTAGTTTCATTTGGAATCTGAAGATCATGAAAACATGAAAGTTGTAGAGATTCATGAGGGCTTTCCAAAATGTAATAGAACTCCTTCATAGCCCTTATGAGTTGAGAGTTATGAATTCAACAAGTTGGGGTTTCAACACTTGAGTTCACCATTTCCATTTTTTCACAAACTCACTTTTTAACCACTTGATCTATTCTCATCCATTGGATCATGTTTCTATCTGATAATTAGAGAGTGTGATGTGTAGAAATGCAGAAAGTTAGGGGACTTGGTGGATTTGGCAAGTTGTATGCAAGTGGCATTATTTTAATCAAAGAAATCAAGGAAAGAGAAGCTTTTCATGAAGTAACTTGCAGCTGCAGTTCTCCTACTCCTTAGCCACACTTTATCACTTCTTTGTCATTCATGACACTTGATTTGTGCATCATCTTGAGTCAAGAACTTGGACTTGCAGCTGCAACAAATCTTGAACAAGATTGCATTTACAAAATTCCCTCCAAAATGCCAAAAATACCAATATGCCCCAAACCTCTCCTTGGCCTATAAATAGAGGATTCCGCTATGTTGAAACACACACCAGAGCACTCTAAAATCCAAGAGAAAACCATAGCTCTCATCTTGCCTTGCATTTTCTTACAAGTGAAGAAAACCATTCCAAAACTTCTCAAAAATCTGCCTTGAGCATTTAGCCTTCCAAAACCATTTTCACCCACTCAAAATCATCACAAACCATCCACACAATCCACAAACGATGTGTGGTAGGTGTTCAAGCCTTTAAACCAGCCAAAAACTTCATTTTCTCAAAAGTCAACTTTCAACCAAGCAAAGTTTGACTTCACACACAAAATCTGCTAAATCACTGCTCATGCCTGTTTTGATCACTTTAACCATCCAAACACCCTTGGTTTATGATGTACCAACTGTCCATAACCTAAAATACACTCAACATCACTTGTTTTAAGTTCTGTCCTAAAGATCACTGGTTTACTTCAAGTGCAAGAAAAGTTGTCATCTTCATCAAAGCATTGGTTGGATCTCACTTAGGAGCCTTCAAGGTTTTACCTTCTATATTAACTTGCTTTGAGGTCTACAAGAGGTTGGTAGTCACTATCCTCTTCTTAAACTATCATGAGTATGTTTGATGTGCATTAGTTGGTTTGAGTTTAAATGCAAAATGCAGTTTATGTATGAATCTGCCTTACTTTGTTTGTCTTGCTCATCAATGTGTATTTTGCTCTTATAATCATCATCCAATGTGGTGTTGTTGTTTTGTTTATGCTGTTGAAGCTCCTTTACATATCATCCTAGGTCATGTGTGAACTTAGGTAAAGTTTGTTTGCAACTTCATGAAGTTTTGATGTTGTCTTGTTTTTGGTTATGTTTGTGAAGGATATTGATTTGCTTCTGTTGCAGCATCATTTTTATATCATGAATCTGTTTGTTAGTATTTTGAATTAGAGGCCCTTATATGTGTGATTCATGTGATGTTGGTATCATTTGGAACTGGTTTGGTTTCTGTTCTGCTACATTTCTGTTTTGGCCATTTCAAACTCATGTGCATTTTCAACTCATATACCTTTGTGTTTGAACTTGGTCTATAACATGTTTTGAATATGCTTGTAAGTTGTATAGTCTTGTTGGACTTGTCAAAGATCATTGGGATGAGTCATGTAATTGAGAGGCCTGTTTTTTGATTCATGAGGACCAATACTCATTTTGCTATCTTAATGTTTGTAACCATCATGCTATATGCCTTGAAATTCTGATACTTGCCATTGCCATGATAAGTGAATATCTGTGATAGCTTGAACTATTGCTTGGTGTTTGGTTCATGTTTTGTTAACATGAGATATGTGGTTTTCATTTGAATCTTGTCGGTAGATAAGTGACTTTATCATCTGTGCATATGTTGCTGTCATCACTTAGGCATTATGGTAGGGTTGTGTTGTAATCATGATTTGTCCATATCTAGTTTGCATTATCAACTATGATAGGCATTTATGTATGTTCTTTTGTTCTATGAATCATGTTTGCATTCTGTCTTAATTTTGCTTGTAAGCATCATTGGTCAATAAGTTGAATGTTTGCATCAATATGTCATACCTATTTTGTTGAGAGTTCAAACTGCCATAGCACTATTTGTTGTAGGTTAGCATCTGCCATACTTGCAAGTGTTTTATGTGAATTAGGTGCATTAAGTCTAATTATTGATTGATACTAGCATTGTCATGTTAGGATCCATGTTGCTATTAGAATTGCCTAAAGTCATGAACCACTGCCATGCTGCTATGTTTGTTTCCAACTATTTCCAACTTTGTTGATTCTTGCTGTTTGTAAACAGAACTTTGTTGTTTGATGCTAATTGATATATTTTGCATCTGTTGTTGCTAGAACTAGGCTTTTTCTGTTAGAATCTGTGTATGTTCATTACCATGGTGTTGTAACTTCCATTGCAAGGCATGAATTGATTGATGTGTTTGATTTTGGTATTGTAATAACCAAGACTGGCTACTGCTTCTGTTGTTATGTTTGCTGTGCAAAACCAATTACCATGATTGGTTTGATAGGCTATTTTGTTTAAGGTCAAGTTGTCTTGATGTGTATGCATGCTTGTTTAATATGCTGTTTTGACAAGTACAAACTTGCTGCCAGATTCTATTTTGTGCTCTCACTTTATATGCTATCATCTTTATATTGAAATTTCTTGCAATTTGTGTCTGAATTCATGTTTTTTTTGATATGTATGAGAATCATCCAATGTGTATTAATATTTTGAGGCATGTCTGCTGCAATGTGACTTTTCTATTTTCCAAAGCTGCATACCAAGCATTTTGATCCATAAGTTGCAGTCCACATACCAAATTATGTTTGGAGTTGTTTGTGATTGATCTTTGCATCTAGATTCCATGAGTTATGTATTTGAAACTTGTGCATACCTTCACATGGTCTTAATCATTGTTGTTTTCTGTTATGGCTGCCATATTGCATTTCCTAGCTTTCCTTTGCAACTGCCATCGTGTTTTGATTTGTATGACTTATCTTGAAAAACTAATGATGCCATTGTGTTCCTTGTTAAACTTCATGCAAGATAGACCTAAATTTTGTGAAAATTGGATGAGTTTTGAAGGAGTTGTGATGTAATCGTTTTCATGTCAACTTGCCTTGTGTTTTGCCTTGCCTTTTTCCCAGAATGCTCACTTTTTCAAGTATGTGTATTTATTGGGGTGGCATAATACACGGATGTATCGCCACCCCAGTGGTTATGCCTTGTTCTCATATTTTCCTTGTCATTGCCTTGACCTGGGTTCGATCCGTGTGGAGATCAACCCTTTTGCTTATTTTTTCATATTTTTCCATGTTTTCCCATTTTAATCTTTTTCTCCTTCAACTTGCACGCGCGCGCCTCTAGTTGGTTTGGCCAAGTTTTGTGCTTGTAACCACCAGGTGGTGGGTTCAACGCCCACCAAGCGCATTTCCATCTTTTTAATTGCTTGTTTGTTTGATTTTTCTTTAAATTTCAAAATAGCATAACTTTGTCAATTTTTATCATTTTTGATTGATTCTTTTTGCAATTGTCTTGTATTTTTGCATATTTTCATATGGCATTTAAAAATCCTAGAATCTCATTTTTAGAAACCACTTTACATTAAAGAAGTTTGTGATCCGTTTTAGGGTTTTCACCCTCCTATTTCTCATTCTCTCATTGTCAAATTTTTATTTTATTCCTCTTTGAGTTTAATTTTAAGATGGCATGGACTTGTATTATTGGCTCCCTTGTGCATTTAAGTTTGAATTTCAACTTTGTTTGTACGCGTTTAAATGTCGACCTTTTAAACCGTTGGTTATCCCCTCGAGGTTTTGAGCCTTCTGTTTATATTATGTGACATTGTTGGTTTACATAGGACATCCTTTATCCAGTTATCCTAACCTTAGGATTTGAGTCGCCGTGCTCACTTTTAGCGTCCCTCCGTGGACATCCTTTCCCTTTATCCTAACCTTAGGATTTGAGTCGCCGTACTCATGTTTAGCGTCCCGCCGTGGACATTCTTTATCATAACAATCTCAACGTAGATTCAGGAGTCGTCGCACTCCATATAAGTACTTTCATATGAATGCTTACATCCCTCTGGAACCTTGACCACAGTCAAGGGTTCCTCACCCCTAGATAGGGGAACTACGAATGCTCTGATTTCTCTTTGAGAATACGTAGACATAAGATGAGACGTCTTAGCGAGCCACCCACTAACCAACTTCACATTTTCCAACCTTTTCTTTCTCCCTCACTAACAACTAACTTCCTGTTAACATTTACAACTTTGATTTGGAGTCGACGTGCTCTATTTAGTCGTCCCTCCGCGGACATTCCCTTTGTTTACCTTTGCCTTAGGCTTGGAGTCACCGTGCTCTATTTAGTTGTCCCGCCGTGGACATTCCCTTCTTTTCTAACTTAACTTTAGTTTAGAGTCTCTGCACTCTATGTAGGTGTCTCGCTGCATACATTTACTTGCCTCCATGGAACCTTGACCACAGTCAAGGGTTCCTCACCCCACCAGGGGAGCTACGGTTGCTCTGATTCCATTCCCTCCAGGATACATAGGCACGAGATGTGATGTCTTCGCGAGCAAACTTTACCAAACTTTGTATATACTTTATATCTTTACCCTAGCATTTTCCTTTAGCAAGCAAACTTTAGCAAACACAAATATTAACAAGAGGTTCCTGTAGAGTACTACAGATGTTTAGGATTTGAAATACCTACCCTAGGCATAACCAACCCCCGAACCTTTAGATCTGTCTTTGCTTAGCTTTAAGCCTTGCTTTTTTGCTTTGCATTTTTATAGGTTTTTCTTTCTTTAAACCTTTCCTATTTGGATAAATTAAATTCTGGTTGTGAACTTAAGAATTAAAGATTCAAGTTAATTCAATAGCTTGGTATCACGATTCTCACCGCAACAATGATATGGCCGCAGATAACAATCTAGCAGCCATGGTCGAAAGGATAATGGCGCGAAATAGGGTAAACTTTGGTCTTTAGAAACCAGACTATACTTCTCCATTATCAGAGTATATTTTACAATCAGACCTACCCCCTAGATGGAAAGTATCTAAGTTCACTAAGTTTTCTAGGGATACCACTGAATCCACTGTAGAACATGTGGCTAGATATTTGATAGAGGCTGGAGAGATTTCGAATAATCAAAATCTTAGGATAAAATATTTCCCAAGTTCTCTCACCAAAAATGCTTTTACATGGTTCACAACCTTGCCACCAAATTTGGTCTATAACAGGACTCGGTTAGAAAGGTTGTTCCATGAATAGTTTTATATGGGACAAAACAAGATTAGCTTGAAGGACTTGATCAGTATCAAACAAAAGTTTACTGAGCTAGTAGATGATTATTTGAATAGGTTTCATTTACTTAAGCCCAGGTGCTTTACACAAGTGCTAGAGCACGAATTAGTCGAAATGGCCACTGGAGGTCTAGATTATTCTATTAGGAAGAAACAAGATGCCCAGTACCTAAGAGATATGGCCCAACGGGCTGACAGTGTTCGACAATTAAAACACTTATAAGAGGAAAAGGCTAGAGCAAATAAAAACAAGGCGGTGGCCTATGTCGAATTTAATGAAGATGATGAGGGATAATATAATGAGCCTTCAAACTTCTATGAAAGTGAGATTAATCTTGTTGAATTAAAGCATGGGCCTTCTTATTCATGTAAGGTCTTAGCCCCCTCAAATGGCAAAAACCCGCTCGAACTTGATAAGAACGATATGTTCCCTAAGAGAACTTACACCTTTGACGTAACCAAATTGACAAAATTTTTGACTTATTAGTTAAGGATGGTCAAATGATAGTGCCTCCCGGTTCTAAAATGCCTCCTTTAGAGCAAATAAAGAAAATAAGGTTTGTAAGTATCAAAACGTTTTGGGTCATAAAACATCTCAATGTTTTCTTTTCATGGATCTTGTTCAAAATGCCATCAAGGACAGGAGATTAAGGTTCAGTGGAAAAGCCAAGACTCATATGAAAATCGATGATGATCCTTTACAAGTGGTTGGTTCCCATTTCACTTAACTTGCTATTGTCAATATGATCGAAGTTGCCGATGATTTCGCTCATAATGTTAACATGGTCAAAGTCAACAGTGACTTCGTCAATGTTGTTGACATGGTTAAGATCACTGAAGATCTTGACGAGAAAATTATGAAAGATTTCTTAATTGAGGTTACTGATAGCCTTACTAAAGGAACCGTCGAAGGTGTTAATAACAAAACTGTTGATGGTTTCGATACAATAGGAATCACTGAGGATTCCAATCTGGTAATGGTGATGAAAGAGACCATAGATGGTTTCGTGCAGATGGACAAGGCTACTGATGGCCTTACAATGGAGTTTCAAAATCTGGACATTACTGAGGATGTCGTTATGGATATCAACATGGTTAAACTTTCGCAAGAAACTTCGATGGGAACTGAAGAAGAGAGACGTCAAGAGGAATATAACAAAATAGCCTTCCCAAAGGAATAAGAGAGTCTGATCAAATTCCTGCATAGATTTCAGAAGAAAAAGTTGGAGGTCATGCTCTGCCTAAGGTGTAGCGCCGTATTCGACAAAAAAGCAGCCTAAAACATGGTGGGAGTTCGACTGGCAAAGACCAGAAGAAACTAGAAGAATGTTGGTAGCCACCAAGCCTTCGATAAGAAAAGGCCATACATGGGGCAGGATCAAGCGAAACATAGATTCCCAGGTGCCAAACCTACCACTTTCAAACCAACTGCAGATGCTTCCAGAGGAAAGTGGGCGAAACTAGTCGAAAATAGAGAGCAAATCCAACAAAAGTGGCAGAACATCGAGGTCAATAGGGGTTCATCAATGGGGTACTGTAGGGAGTTCCAGACTTCCAGGAAATTAGCTTATATCTCTGAGAACTACAAAGGTAAAAATCCAATGACCAAATCTCACTAGAGAAGGGAACAAAGGAGAAGGAAGGCATAAAGGAAGGCTAGAGAAATTCAAAGAGCTGAATTAAGCACCAATGTGTCTGTTGGAAAGGGTGAGAAAAAGGAATTGAAAACTATCGAAAATAAGCCTGTAGAGGGGAAGGCATTTCCCACTCAAGAAGACAAGGCTAAAGAGGAGATGCCCACTAATGACTTCGAAACAAACTCAGAGGCATCTTTAGATATCATGGTTAATGTGGTATCTATACTACCAAGGGAGTTTGACCAAGTTATTGAGGTCGAAGAGTTGGAGGACAATACTGAAATAGAAATGGCCATTAACAGGCCAGTGTGTTATTATTTTATGAACAATGATTGAGTGGAAGAAAAAAATGCGTTCTTTGAGAGACCATATGAGGCTATGAAAAGTCACTTAAAGCCTCTTTTTATTACGGGAAAAATCAAAGACGTACCAGTCAACAAGATCTTGATGGATTGCGGCGCAGCGGTAAACCTGATGCCACATTTCATGCTAATAAAGATAGAGAAGTTCGACGCTGACACGAAGCTTCACAATATGGTATTATCCAACTATGAAGGGAAACTTAGCACTACATTAGGGGTGATTCAATTCGATTTGATAGTAGGGACCATTACCAAACCAACCATGTTTATGGTTGTGGAGACGAAAGCTAACTACAATTTATTATTAGGACGCGAATGGATTTATAGCATAGGAGTCGTACCATCATCAATGCACCAGAGAATTACCATTTGGCGAATAGATGGTATTGTGGAAAATATTGAAGTCAATTAGAGCTATATTTTGGCTTCAGTCAATCATGTTGGTAGACACAGTTACGACAAACATTTGGCTAATATTGCTCCTTGCAATCCAACTAGTTTCGCATTTACTCCAGATGACAACGCGTATGGCTCTTTGTATTTACACCTCACTAATAGTTTTTAGTGGGACCGAGAGATTGTGGGCGAAGACGACCTTGCATACATAGGGACATATGGAATTGACCCAACAGGTTAGGGGCGAGTTTAGCGATGATGAGTGAGTTGCTAGCGCTCGAAAGAATTTTGGCTTATATAGCCCAAAGTAAATTAAAAGCAGCTTTGAAGGCCAAAGTAAAATCCATGACTGTCGAAGCCATGAATGAGTCATATCAAGAAAGTCCTGGTAAGGACTTCGATCTAGAACCACCTAATAAGGTTCGGGATGAAGCGCAAGGCCAGAGGCTCGACGCCATTTACGATTACAAGCCTTTAGGGTTTGAGAAATATTTGCTGGAAACCAACATTAAAATGCTAGCGTAAGATCCACTCGAAGAGATCGACTTGGGAGACAGGGGCACGAAAAGGCCAACGTATATCACTGCCAATATCAACCCTCAACTCAAAGCCGAAGTGATCTAATTGCTAAAAGAGTTCAAAAACTGCTTTGCATGGGATTATGACAAGATGCCTGGTTTGGACAGACAGCTAGTTGAATTAAAATTGCCAATCAAGCCTGGGAAGAAGCCCATCAAGCAGAATCTAAGGCAGTGTTCATACGAGATTCTATCAAAAATTAAAGAGGAGGTCGAAATACTTTTGCGTTGAAAATTCATCCGTACGACCAGGTATGTCAAATGGCTTTCAAATATTATGTCAGTTATTAGGAAAAATGGTACTTTGAGGGTTTGTATAGATTTTAGATATTTAAACAATGCAACCCGAAAGGATGAATATTCGATGTCTATGGTGAAAATGCCAATTGACTCTTCCGCAGGATACAAATACCTTAGTATGCTCGATGGGTACTCAGGACATGATTAAATATTCATTGCTGAGGAAGAAGTTTCAAAAACAGTGTTTCGATGTCCTGGGGCATTAGGCACTTATGAATGGGTGGTAATGCCCTTCGGCTTGAAAAACATTGGGGAAACATACCAAAGGGCAATGAATTCGATTTTTCACGATTTCATTGAGACTTTTATGCAGATTTATATTGATAATATTGTTGTAAAGTCAATTTCTAGGAAAAGTCATATAGACCATCTTCGACAATCCTTTAAAAGGATGAGGAGACATGGTTTAAGAATGAATCTGCTCAAATGTGCTTTTTGTGTGCAAGCGGGGGAATTCTTAAGCTTTGTGGTCCATAAAAAAGGAATCAAAATAAACTAGAACAAGACCAAGGCCATAATGAAGGTGAAAGCGCCATTAACAAAGAAGGAGTTGCAGTCATTGCTGAGCAAGATTAACTTCTTGAGAAGGTTTATCCCGAACCTTAGCAGCAAAACTTAAGCCTTGTCACCTCTACTTTGACTCAAGAAAGAAGGATTTAAATGGGGGTAATCTCAACAAGAGGCTTTTGACAAAATCAAGGAGTACTTGAGCCACCCTCCAATTCTAATTCCACCTTGTAGAAATAAGAGTATGAGGTTGTATATATCTGCATTGGATCAAACCTTAGGGAGCATGCTAGATCAAGAAGATGAAGATGGCGTCGAAAGAGCCCTTTATTATCTCAGTAGGGTCTTGAACGATGCAGAAACTAGCTATAACACAGTCGAAAAGTTATGCATGTTGTCGCTACTACGAAAATCGGCGCCGGCTAAACAGAAGAGTTGCCACCGTGCGTTATTTATCCCAACAGAGGGAAAGGAAACGCTCAGAGTAAACCTACCGCAAAGACAGGAAAGGAATAGTCATCGCAACCAAATCCTGGATTCGGGAGTCGTTTACGCAAGGGGAAGGTATTAGCACCCCTCACGTCCGCCGTACTCGACGGGATCCACGCTTGCTTGGTTTTTCTAAAGGATGTAAAAACAATCTATCTACGGCTGCTAAATCTAAACGGGAAGGAAACTGACTCGATAGAGCGTCGCACTCTATGCCTACGTATTCTCAAGAGAGAAAGTCAAAGTCATCGTAGTTCGGGAAACTACAGGGAATTGGCTCGCCAAGACTTCGCGTCTTGTGCCTACGTACTTCCACACAGCATGGAAGATTAGAGCTTACGTAGTTCAGGCTAACTACGGCTAGACAGGGTGTTCTCACACAGGAGTGAGAGATTGAACTGGTTTGAAAGGTACGGGAACCTACGGGAACTAAAAACTACGGTCTGGTCTCAAATGCGCAAGGGCAAGAGAAAAGGATAACGTCAGTCGTCAGCGGGAAAGTCTCGATCGCACAGCCGCGAGAGAACAGAAGGGTTAGTTGTTAGTGTGCTCGCTAGGATATCACATCCTATGCCTACATATTCTCATCAGATATGAGAAATCAGAGCAGCTGTAGTTCATCCTACTACAGCTAAAACCTAGAAAAAGGGAAAAGGGAAAATGGGAGCTCGCTAGGATACGGCATCCTATGCCTACGTACTCTCGTCTGGCACGAGAGATCAGAGCTAATGTAGTTCGACGGAAAAACGAATCTCAATTGCACGGGGGCAAGAGAAGGGAAACAGGGATTCGCTCGCGCGGGGCGAGAACAAAGAGGAAGCAGGCCTACGCCTAAACGGGAAGGAACCCGGGACACGCACGCAAGAACCTAAGAAGAACTCTTCAGCTGGCACTTCCTTTGTATCTGATGTTGCAGCCCACAACACTCGCTGGTTGCCTGAAGATTTGAATACGCCAATGATAATGAACGAAGCAGCTCCGGGGCTCCTGACATACCCGCAAGCTCCATTCCAATCTTCTCCTCTTTGGATCTTGATGATGACGCTCGAATTAAGAACAATGTGACGCTTAGACCGTCATGGTTCGACTTATACGAGAAATCGAACTCTAAGCGGTAGCGTATTAATATCCGTGTCAAAGACAAGATGGAGAAATGATATCGAAAATCATTCTCCAATTGAATCGTGTCACACGGCCAGCCAGAAATAAAAGCGAGAATAAAATCATATGGAAACGAAAATAGGAGAAAAAATCCACCACAAAATACAGGTCTACTCCTAAAAAATAGCAATTAATTTCTAATAGGAAATATTCTAAAGAATTAAATCTATAAACTTCTAAAGATATCTAATTCCTAAATTCTCTCTAAAAGAAATTAACACCTAAAATTATATTCTAAGTATTTAAAATATACTCTAAAAATATAAAACTATTCCTAAAGAATTACAATTAACTGTACAATACAAAATATTAAAGGAATAAAATGTAGGGGAGGGGTTTAGGTCCAGCCAGGGGGGTACAGTCTGCAGAAAATAAAGCAGAATTGGGGCCCAGCCCACTAAGAAAATTCAGAAAAGAAAATAAAAACAGGGGGGGTTTATGGCCAAAAACGGAGGTGTGAGTCCAGAAAAGATATAATGGGCCCAGCCCAACTACACACACGAACGGGGGGTGAAAGGAAAAGCGGGGGGTGCGTTACAACAACCAATGAGCCTCGGAGCCTAATCCCTAGCCACGTAGCACAACCTTCATACAAACAAAACCCTACTCTCTCCTTTGCAGAACACTGTTCATTTCCTCCCAAACGGCGCTTGACTCTCCAATGTTCCTCTCTCACCATCTCCAACCTATCTCCCCTCTTCCACTCCTTCCAACACTACCCTTCCCTTCTCCGATCAACAACCCCAAAGCTTCTCCCTCACACCTTCTTTGTTTGAAACTCGCGAAAATAACTGGGGATTCTGAGAGACGCGCGAAACATTGTTTAAGGGATTATCGTTGGAATGACGAAGCAAAGTGGTGACGAATCTGGGGGACGAGGAAGATCTTTGTTGATTCTAGTTCTCTCGTTTGAAGATCTGCAGATCTATGGCGTTTGGAAGTTGAAGGTTCTGACATGAAGATCCATGGAGAAACGGATGAAGATCTTGACGTAGATCTTGATGGACTCGCGAAGAACGCCTGGTGGTGGTTATTAACAACGGTGGATCGATGAAGATCCTGGGAGCTTCTGATGCGCGTTCTTGAATCGGATGATTAACTTGATGAGCTTCTTGAACGGTTTCTAGAAAAAGCTTGCACGGATGATGAAGACTGTTGAGGACCTAGAGAACATGAAGATTATTGATGAACATATGATGAGTGGTGTTGAACTGGAAAATGGATCCGGCAAAGAACTGATGAACACGCATGAAGATCGGGAAAATTGCGATGATAGATCTATGAAGATGATGATAGATCTATGAGAATCTTCGAATTTCTGGAGATTTGGTGATGAAGCATGGATGAACTGGATAAGGATTCTTGAATGGATCTATGAAGGTGGACGAAGAACACAATGGATGTTCTTGAAAATTTCTGGAGATCTGGATGAAGTTCGTTGAAGATTCATGGCGGAAGTTCTGGAAAAGTGATGAACATGCATGAAGTTCATATGAAGTTTCCGGCGGCGGTTGAATTTTTCGGTGAAACTTGGTGAAGGTTGGATGAACAGGATGGATGAGGAAGACAGAGGTTGTGGATGAAAGATGAGTTTTCTGGGCAAGAATGTATTTCCGGCGAGTTTGTTGCGGTGGTCGGAGGAAGTTAGGGTGGCCGGAGGTGAGCGGTTGGGGTGGTTGCATGGCCGGCGGCCATGCATCCGGTGAAGGCTGTGGGTGGATGAGAAGGCGCCACGTAGCTCACATGCATGAAGGAGAGAATGTGGCGAAGCCACGTGTGGTGAGGTGGCGGAAGTGGGGGACTCTGAGAATGAAACGTGGCGAGGAGTCGAGGGATCTGAAATGCACACGTGGGACTTTATATGGTGGACATGTGGCGCTGAATTGGACTGGGCCCAGAAAATGGACATCTGGCCCACGAATTAATACTTGATTAACATCTAATGACCCCAATTAAACTCAGTTAATACTAAACTAAACCTAAAACTGCAATTAAGACTATTCTCCCTAATTAAACCTAATAAACTCCTAATTAACATCTAAAAACTGATTAAGATCTAACTAATCTAATTAAATTCTAAATCTCTATTAAATCTAAAAAAGAGGATTAAACCTATAAAACTCTATTAATTTCTAAACTAATAAAAAAACTCTATTAATTTCCTATTAATTCTACTAATTTCTATACAAACAAAAAATAGAAGACATTCTATTAATTCTATTTAAAAAAATACCTATTAAAAGAAATATCCTATTAAAAATCATTTTAAAAATTCTACTTAATATCTAAAAACAAGAATTTTATTAAAACCTATTATCTAAAAATGATTAAAGAAATTCCTAAAAAAAGAAATTAACTAAACTATTTAAAAAACATTTAATATCTATTAAAAAAAATCTAATGTCTAGAAAAATCAATTAAATCCATAAAAAAAAATCTATTATCTCAAAAAAAATTCTAGGAATCATTTATTTAAATTCTAGAAAAAAAACCATAAAACCTATTTAATATCTATAAAAGGCTATTAAATCCTAAAAATGCAAATAAAGGCAAACAACCAACATAAAAGAGAGCGCGAGACCAGATCGACGCAAGCAGTAAACCCAGACACCAAGAACCTCCAAAATCACTACGTAAGCTGAAAACACCCAGGAAGCGCGTGACTCCTCAAAATAACCTCCGATTATCCGAACCGGTCTGAAATACTCGAAATGTGAAAACAGGGCTGTAATCCCGATAAAATCAATATGAATGAGAAAATGCACTGTATGCGATATGCGAATGCGAATGCAAAAATGCGTCGAACCATAAACCAAATATGGGGACCGGTTGGTCAAATTTTAGGGTGCAACAGCTGCCCCTATTCAAGCGGCTTGGACCCGACTGGGTGAAGAGCGAACGACCTTCAAACATTCGAGGTACGAGACGGTTGAATACCAAAGAACCCTGAAATTTGCCAACCGCAGAAATAAGCTGCAAAACTGCTTGGGGAACGACATTCGTCGAGTGAACCTGATTGTTCGTCGGAGAATAACTCTGATTTTGACTCCCACCACCCGTGTAACACCACAGGTACTGAACTATCTTTGCAACAACACCTCTGTCCACAACTGGACTAAACTTGTCAACACAAGAAGAGAAACAAATTCATCAACAGGAGTAAAGATCCCATCATCACAAGAAAAAATCTTATCCCTAATTGCCCTTAAATTTCGTCGACACGAAAAGCCATAAATTCGTCATTACGAGGAAATCCTATCATCATAGGAATACAACTTGCCCTCATCAGGACTCCATATTCCATCATCATGGAGAAACAAAACTGGCCGACTCCACTGGGGATGGGCTATCCGCATCTTGTCAACACAAGGAGATCCTACCAGCATGGGTAATGAAGTGCTTATTTACGTCTCATCACTACAAGAACTCCCATTAACATAGAAATAGCTTGTCCGCGTCAGGACTCACGTCTCGTCAACACGAGGAAAATAGGTTCATTAACATGAATGAATCCTATCATCATAGGAATACCATTCTTGTACATCTCTGAACTCACATTTCGTCAACACGAAGAAATCCTATCCACATAATCATAAATTGTCCTCATCAGGACGCACATTCTGTCAACACAGAGAGAGTAATCCGTCAACACGAATAAATCCTATCAGCAGAGGCGTAGATTGTCCTCATCAGGACTCCCTATTCTATCAACACAGAAAAATCCCATCAACATAGACATAACTTATCCTCATCAGGACTCCCTATTCCGTCAACACAGAAAAATCCCATCAACATAGGCATCAATTGTCCTCATCAGGACCCCATATTCCGTCAGCACGGAGAAGCAATTCGTCAATACGAATAAATCCTATCATCATAGGCCTAAATTGTCCTCATCAGGACTCCATATTCCGTCAACACGGAGAAATAATTCATCGACACGAATAAATCCTATCATCATAAATTGTCCTCATCAGGACTCCATATTTCGTCAACACGGAGGAATCAAACTTCGTCCTCAACAGGACTCCATATTCCATCATCATGGAGAAGAAATTCGTCAACACGAACAAATCCTATCAACATAGGTGTAAATTGTCCTCATCAGGACTCCATATTCCGTCAACACGGAGAAATAGTTCGTCAATACGAATAAATCCTATCATCATAGGCGTGAATTGTCCTCATCAGGACTCCGTATTCCGTCAACACGGAGAAATAATCTTCGTCCTCAACAGGACTCCGTATTCCATCATCATGGAGAAGTCAAACTTCGTCCTCAACAGGACTCCATATTCCGTCAACACGGAGAAGTCCTATCAACATAGGCGTAATTTGTCCTCATCAGGACGCCATATTCCGTCAACACGGAGGAAATAATTCGTCAACACGAATAAATTCTATCAACATAGCTGGGGATATTCTGAAAACCAATGACCGACACCCGTTCTGACAACAAGTGACCACTTCTGAAATTTTGATACACGGAACCCTGAGATGCTACTGCAGCAACAAACTTGACAAAACAGTCCGCTGATCGGACACGAGAAAACCTCAACCAATAATTCTGCGGGGATGATAATAAACTGAATCACATCATCATATGTCTCACATCAAGACTTTGATTGTCTGAAAAGACCTCTGAGCTTTAAAACTCCATACTCCTGTTGAGAAAACACACCTGAAAGCAAAAGGTTAACCAACCAGGCTTATGTTTCAACATGCATATGTTTGACAATGGCGCAATGCTTCATACAGCATGGAAATGCTACGCGTTTCTAGATGGGTGCAAACATGATAATGCATGCAAATGCAAATGAAAATGCAGGTTCATGCTGCTGGGGAAAAGCTCTGATAAGCTCGCTTCATCACGGATACTGAGGGCAAATACCACCCTGCTGGGGAATGAACGGGTACCACCAAGTATTCCGGCAGAATAAATGCCAGGACATACAACGAACTCTACCGGGGAGAGCTTTAAACCTTCAATTTCCACTGGGAGGAAAGAAAACACTTGTTGAAAAGAGAGAACTCCGTTGGGGACGAAACGACTCTCTTGGGGAAACTCAACTGACTCCGCTGGGGAGAATAAATGACCCTACTGGGAAGGGAATCTCTGCTGGGGAGAGTGAACTGTCTGGGTACAGCCCCCCAAGTTTGGAAATATTAATCTTCTGAGGCTAAACAACTCTGCTCGGGATAGGGAATCCCTTTGGGGAACACCACACTGTCTGAATACAGCCTACAATCTTGGAATCACCAAACTTTGCTGAGGGTAAACGACCCTGCTGGAGAATGTCCTTCGGATAAGCTGCGACTAGCTGGGGGATTTGATCCTTCTTTAGTAAGGAACATTGTCATCTCAGCTTCATGGAATGAAGCGCGACCTGCATGGGGATTCACTTCACAGAATGATCAAGTCTTTTCGTCACGAGACTCTGGTTAGTGCAACATGAACTCTATTCCTTCTCGGAAATTTGCCCCAAAAATACCAACATGCCCCAGTCTGAGCATTTCGTCTGGAAAGGAAAGGCTAGCCATAGTGCTACTCATAATACCTTGCCCCTGAATCGGCACCAACCTTCTGATAAGGACTCTTCAATCTCTGTACCCTGACGGTTAGATCTGAACTGTTTCTGCACGTTAAACCCAAAAGAATGTCCCAACACCATCTTCTGTTCTTAGGGTGGTCTGCCCCGATCTTGCAACAATCTTTTGCCCCTGATCGACTGACTCGTGGAGCAGTGCCCATAGCTGCAAGAGATTTTCCAAATTTTGACCTAATTGCCCCAGATTAACTGATTCTCGAATGTACGACTTTACTGGGGATAACCGAACGCGCCAAGTAGGATGGGGCTTCTGTACATCCGTGATAGGTCATACACTCCTGATGCTGGACAATACCCTGTCTGAATTCACGGCTTCTAGTAGAAGGGTCAATGGATGGTAGCACGATTTCTCGATACTTGTCTCAAACTTGAAGATTGGTTGAATCTGCTCAAGTAGCTCTGAGTAACTCTGATGACACTGAGAAGAACAATTCTTTCGCCCCTGTTATACCCCAGCCTGCTGGGACCTCTGTGGGATAGTCTGAAAATCTGTACCCTGTCGGTTTAATATGAACTGCCCCAGTATTCCGAACTTCAGCGAGATACTTTGAATCGAATGCCTCTCGAATAAAGAATAGCCCCTGCGCTCTTAGGATGACATGCCCCTGTCCGCAATGACTTTGCCTTAATCTGGTTCTTGGAAAAACCCACTCTGAACCGAAAGCACCTTGCTATAATACGACCTTGCGATGGCTTACCCCGGTGGTTGCACGACAAAAGGATTCCCTCAATTCAACAATCGTCAACATAGTGACTTGCCCCTGAACGAGCGTTGAGCAACTTAACCTGCCCTAATCAAACATAGCATTCGGGATAACTGCCCCTGATTGGCTCTCGAGAAGATTCTCTTCTGATCAACTGCTTCTCAAGTGAACTTCCCCTGATCAACTGATGCTTCGGGACTTGTCTTCAGAGTAATTGATTCTGAACTTACTGGAAGTCAATGCCCCTGATTCACAGGGTTCCACAACATACACCATTCTGATCTAGACTGCTGAATTATTCAGTCCCGTTTGATTATTCCCTGTTGGAATTTCCTTCATGTCAACTACTGACCTGCAAGTAAAATTGTTTAATCCCGAATGGTAATTTTAATGCAGTGTTCATGCAGATTTTGAAAATTTTTGTGCTGTCACTCATTTACGTGTCATGATTGTAAGTGACGAATGAACCAAAGTTCAAACATAGTGCTTACGTGATCAGTGAAAAATACAACAAGGACATGATTAGCAAATCAAGAAGGAGTAAGGTTACTCAACCTTATCGTAATGCGCTTTCAGAATAAACCCTACCTCAATTAAGTCTTTTAAGAGTTGTATCGTGGTCGAGTTCACGGTTCGTGAAACAAAGGATATTTGGCTCAAATCATGATTTGTACCCACCCCTTCTACGTGATGATCTCCGATCCTAAAGTTCAGTTAACTTGGCTCGAGCGCTCGCCTCTTCGAGAGGCATGTTGAATGGTAAGGACCATGGCTAAGGAACTCACAAGGTTTCGGAGTGACAGTTACTCCTTTTTCGTTTTCGGTGTCTGTATACACGACTTTGTGACTTCACCGGGGAATTTTTTCTATTGATATCTTTTCTTTTTCATTCTTTTGATTCCCTAATTTTTGCCTGGACTGACTCCTTTTGAGTTCTTTTTCGATTTTTCTTTTGAAGTCCAGCGGGATGCCCTAATTTTTGCCTAAGTATTAGCTTTCCAGCTTTTCTTTTTCTTTTTACTTAGCGGGCTTTCTTTTTCTTTCTTTTGGAACAAAGTCGTGTGACACTGGTTGTCTTGATTGCTCCGAAAGGATTGTAACTGTCTTACTCCTGATTGGTGAGGTTTAACCATTGTGGTTGGCGAGATGCGACCTCTTGAAAGGCTTAAACGGTAATTGGTCCTCGAAAGACAACACTCCTCTGTAAGACTTGAATGCTCGGTCAAGCTAACTGACAACTACCCTGCCCCGGGTTAAGATGTGAGGGTTTAAAAGTCCGAAAAAACTTCTACTTCCTGGCTCGAAGTGGTTAACAAAGGACTAACTCCTTATATCTCCAGTGTTTGGGGGATTTGAAACAATGCCTTGTACGTCATTGGCAAGGTTTTATCTGAAGGCATACGATCATCGGTTATGAGTATTCAGTTTCGTCATCCTCCCTCCAATCTTTGCTAATCATAGTGATGAAGTGGAGTAAATAAAATGCAACTGTCAGTGCAATGCAATAAATGAGCGACAGCGACATGATTAATTCAGAAAAATGCATAGTCACTTTATCAATATTACCATTCGAAACAAACAATATTTAACAGCAAGTAGTAACTAACAGAAAAGAAACTACAAATGCAAATGATATAAAAGTCTGAGGATTGCCAATGCTGAGGACGTCTGCCTGTCTGAACCACTGGCTTCTTGAAAACAAACTCCGAATCTACGAGCTTAGACAGTTGAGAAGTTGGTATGAACAAACAGAAATCCTTCTCGAAAGGAAATGTAATCTTGGTCGATCAACTGTTGTACTTTTGCCTGAAAAGCTTTACAATCTTCAGTTGAATGCCCTGGGGATCCGCCGTGGTAACCACACTGAACTTGGGGATTGTATCCAGGAGGGTAAGGCTCTGGAACAGGCTTAAGAGCTTTCGGTTCCACTAAAGAACTCTGGATCAAAGATGGCAGCAAATGGCTATACGGCATAGGCACCGGGTGGGAAGGAGCATTCCTTCGCTCCAAGTTGTTACGAGGCCTGTTCTGATTCTGGCGCTGATTCTGATAGCCTCGACCACGAGTTCGCTGATTTGCATGAGAAGTGACATAACGTTCCTGATAGGGTGCCCTGGGCACAGTTGTCTGTCCAACATAACAAGGTACAGGAGATACTGATCCAACAGATTTCACCAATTCATCTCGAGGATATCCAACATCTGGCATGATTGCATTGATCACAACTCCTTCTTCAGTGTGGTAATCATAAAGAGATTCAGCTTCACTAGCCTGACCGTTTGAAATAATCTGAATTTTCCCGATTTTGATGGCATGCTCAAGGCGTTCTCCAAGTACTACCAAGTCCTAGAAACTTGACGGAGGTCCAAGCATTCTTTCGCAGTACGACCTCTGCAGTGAGTCTACAAACATGCTCGTTAGCTCTCGGTCTAAAAGCGGTGGTTGTACCCTGGCGGCAAATTCTCTCCATCTCTGAACATACTTCCTAAAAGGTTCATCGTTCCTTTGAGACAATTCTTGCAACTGCATGCGACTAGGAGCGATGTCTAGATTATAATCGTACTGCTTCAGCAAAGCTCTGGCTAAATCCACCCATGATCGAATCTGATTACTCTCTAACTGCATATACCGTCCTGGCTACTGGGATATCTCTTCGTGGATTCATCACAGGGAAAACAACACCTTGACTGTTGATAAGAGGAGGTTGTTCATCGCGGACAACAAACTGCTCATGTCGATCTCGGTCTATAACAAGAGGTTGCACCAACTGGTCTGCCGTAAGGTTGTTCACCTGCAGAAAGTCTGCCTTGGAGGTAGAACCATACAGAGGATTGGTCGTCATCGTGAACCCTGCCAAGGTGTTAGAAGACTGGAAGTTGCTTTCATACATAGCTACCAATGACCCTCAACTGACTTCACTGCTCGATTCTGCTCAAATCTACTCAACCCCTTGGTCGTCTTCTAAAAATCAACAGTTGCTCAGGCCAAACACCGGGTAATCACCTTCAGAATCAAACAACGGCTGGATAAGAGCTCTGGCTAGCTGGAGTATGACATGCAATATGATGCAACACGTTTATGCAAATGCAATACAATATGCAGCAAACACGGGATCACAGTCCCCCACACAATCTCTGAATACTGCTGCGCTGTTGACGGAGTACGTTCGCTCTGACGAGAAGACCAAAATAACGGGTAGGCTGGAAGTCAAGTTTCCTGCAAAACCCTCCCACTCACGGGTATGGACCTAATCTGACAAGGTACGGCATCCTATGCGGGTATCAACGTCATAGACTTTCAAGAGAAATGATACGATACCCAGAAGGTGTGGCATCATCATCCCTTGAAGAGGCCTCACTTAGTCGAATTCACAATTGATCGGTTCCCAGAGTCGACAATCCTTGGGTCAGACAACTTGTCGAGCCCTAAGTGCCAGGAAAGAAGCATCAAAGAGAATCTCGTCCGAGTGAGATTTCGCGGCTAGCTGGTGCGAGCTAAGCAAGCAGGCTAACCACTACTCTCTCTCTAAATCTATGTGTGTACTCAAGCCTGGGTTTTGGCTTCTCTCTCAAAGGAACAACCGCCCAACAGCACAACAACAACAGATAATAGCAAAATGCGGAAATTGTAAATACAGTAAAATACAACACGCAAAAGGTAAACATCCAAAGACAAGCAAACAAGCGCTAGGATTGACTCTCTTAAGGGACGTTGGATCCCAAAGGCATAGGGAACCATCACAAACCCCAGCAGAGTCGCCAGCTGTCGCTACTGCGAAAATCGGCGCCGACTGAACAGAAGAGTCGCCACCGTGCGTTATTTATCCCAACGGAGGGAAAGGAAACGCTCAGAGTAAACCTACCGCAAAGACGGGAAATGAATGGTCATCGCAACCAAATCCTGGATTCGGGAGTCGTTTATGCAAGGGGAATGTATTAGCACCCCTCACGTCCGCCGTACTCGACGAGATCCACGCTTGCTTGGTTTGTCTAAAGGATGCAAAAACAATCTATCTACAGCTGCTAAATCTAAACGGGAAGGAAACTGACTCGATAGAGCGTCGCACTCTATACCTACGTATTCTCAAGAGAGAAAGTCAGAGTCATCGTAGTTCAGGAAACTACAGGGAATTGGCTCGCCAAGACTTCGCGTCTTGTGCCTACGTACTTCCACACAGCATGGAAGATCAGAGCTTACGTAGTTCAGGCTAAATACGGCTAGACAGGGTGTTCTCACACAGGAGTGAGAGATTGAACTGGTTTGAAAGGTACGGGAACCTACGGGAACTAAAAACTACGGTCTGGTCTCAAATGTGCAAGGGCAAGAGAAAAGGATAACGTCAGTCGTCAGCGGGAAAGTCTCGATCGCACAGCCGCGAGAGAACAGAAGGGTTAGTTGTTAGTGTGCTCGCTAGGATATCGCATCCTATGCCTACATATTCTCATCAGATATGAGAAATCAGAGCAGCTGTAGTTCAGCCTACTACAGCTAAAACCTGGAAAAAGGGAAAAGGGAAAATGGGAGCTCGCTAGGATACGGCATCCTATGCCTACGTACTCTCGTCTGGCATGAGAGATCAGAGCTAACATAGTTCGACGGGAAAATGAATCTCAATTACACGGGGGCAAGAGAAGGGAAACAAGGATTCGCTCGCGCGGGGCGAGAACAAAGAGGAAGCAGGCCTACGCCTAAACGGGAAGGAACCTGGGACACACACGCAAGAACCTAAGAAGAACTCTTCAGCTGGCACTTCCTTTGTATCTGATGCTGCAGCCCACAACACTCGCTGGTTGCCTGAAGATTTGAATACGCCAATGATAATGAACGAAGCAGCTCCGGGGCTCCTGACATACGCGCAAGCTCCATTCCAATCTTCTCCTCTCTGGATCTTGATGATGACGCTCGAATTAAGAACAATGTGACGCTTAGACTGTCATGGTTCGACTTATACGAGAAATCGAACTCTAAGCGGTAGCGTATTAATATCCATGTCAAAGACAAGATGGAGAAATGATATCGGAAATCATTCTCCAATTGAATCGTGTCACACGGCCAGCCAGAAACAAAAGCGAGAATAAAATCAGATGGAAACGAAAATAGGAGAAAAAATCCACCACAAAATACAGGTCTACTCCTAAAAAATAGCAATTAATTTCTAATAGGAAATATTCTAAAGAATTAAATCTATAAACTTCTAAAGATATCTAATTCCTAAATTCTCTCTAAAAGAAATTAACACCTAAAGTTATATTCTAAGTATTTAAAATATACTCTAAAAATATAAAACTATTCCTAAAGAATTACAATTAACTGTACAATACAAAATATTAAAGGAATAAAATGCAGGGGAGGGGTTTAGGTCCAGCCAGGGGGGTACAGTCTGCAGAAAATAAAGCAGAATTGGGGCCCAGCCCACTAAGAAAATTCAGAAAAGAAAATAAAAACAGGGGGGGGGGGGGGTTTATGGCCAAATACGGAGGTGTGAGTCCAGAAAAGATATAGTGGGCCCAGCCCAACTACACACACGAACGGGGGGTGAAAGGAAAAGCGGGGGATGCGTTACAACAACCAATGGGCCTCGGAGCCCAATCCCTAGCCACGTAGCACAACCTTCAGACAAACAAAACCCTACTCTCTCCTTTGCAGAACACTGTTCATTTCCTCCCAAACGGCGCTTGACTCTCCAATGTTCCTCTCTCACCATCTCCAACCTATCTCCCCTCTTCCACTCCTTCCAACACTACCCTTCCCTTCTCCGATCAACAACCCCAAAGCTTCTCCCTCACACATTCTTTGTTTGAAACTCGCGAAAATAACTGGGGATTCTGAGAGACGCGCGGAACATTGTTTAGGGGATTATCGTTGGAATGACGAAGCGAAGTGGTGACGAATCTGGGGGACAAGGAAGATCTTTGTTGATTCTGGTTCTCTTGTTTGAAGATCTGGAGATCTATGGCATTTGGAAGCTGAAGGTTCTGACATGAAGATCCATGGAGAAACGGATGAAGATCTTGATGTAGATCTTGATGGACTCGCGAAGAACGCCTGGTGGTGGTTATTAACAGCGGTGGATCGATGAAGATCCTGGGAGCTTCTGATGCGCGTTCTTGAATCGGATGATTAACTTGATAAGCTTCTTAAACGGTTTCTGGAAAAAGCTTGCACGGATGATGAAGACTGTTGAGGACCTGGAGAACATGAAGATTATTGATGAACGTATGATGAGCGATGTTGAACTGGAAAATGGATCCGGCGAAGAACTGATGAACACGCATGAAGATCGGGAAAATTGCGATGATAGATCTATAAAGGTGATGATAGATCTATGAGAATCTTCGAATTTCTGGAGATTTGATGATGAAGCATGGATGAACTGGATAAGGATTCTTGAATGGATCTATGAAGGTGGACGAAGAACACAATGGATGTTCTTGAAAATTTCTGGAGATCTGGATGAAGTTCGTTGAAGATTCATGGCGGAAGTTCTGGAAAAGTGATGAACATGCATGAAGTTCATATGAAGTTTCCGGCGGCGGTTGAATTTTTCGGTGAAACTTGGTGAAGATTGGATGAACAGGATGGATGAGGAAGACGGAGGTTGTGGATGAAAGATGAGTTTTCTGGGCAAGAATGTATTTCCGGCGAGTTTGTTGCGGTGGTCGGAGGAAGTTAGGGTGGCCGGAGGTGAGCGGTTGGGATGGTTGCATGGCCGGCGGCCATGCATCCGGTGAAGGCTGTGGGTGGATGAGAAGGCGCCACGTAGCTCACATGCATGAAGGAGAGAATGTGGCGAAGCCACGTGTGGTGAGGTGGCGGAAGTGGGGGACTCTGAGAATGAAACGTGGCGAGGAGTCGAGGGATCTGAAATGCACACGTGGGACTTTATATGGTGGACATGTGGCGCTGAATTGGAATGGGCCCAGAAAATGGACATCTGGCCCACGAATTAATGATTGATTAACATCTAATGACCCCAATTAAACTCAGTTAATACTAAACTAAACCTAAAACTGCAATTAAGACTATTCTCCCTAATTAAACCTAATAAACTCCTAATTAACATCTAAAAACTGATTAAGATCTAACTAATCTAATTAAATCCTAAATCTCTATTAAATCTAAAAAAGAGGATTAAACCTATAAAACTCTATTAATTTCTAAACTAATAAAAAAACTCTATTAATTTCCTATTAATTCTACTAATTTCTATACAAACAAAAAATAGAAGACATTCTATTAATTCTATTTAAAAAAATACCTATTAAAAGAAATATCCTATTAAAAATCATTTTAAAAATTCTACTTAATATCTAAAAACAAGAATTTTATTAAAACCTATTATCTAAAAATGATTAAAGAAATTCCTAAAAAAAGAAATTAACTAAACTATTTAAAAAACATTTAATATCTATTAAAAAAAATCTAATGTCTAGAAAAATCAATTAAATCCATAAAAAAATCTATTATCTCAAAAAAAATTCTGGGAATCATTTATTTAAATTCTAGAAAAAAAAACCATAAAACCTATTTAATATCTATAAAAGGCTATTAAATCCTAAAAATGCAAATAAAGGCAAACAACCAACATAAAAGAGAGCGCGAGACCAGATCGACGCAAGCAGTAAACCCAGACACCAAGAACCTCCAAAATCACTACGTAAGCTGAAAACACCCAGGAAGCGCGTGACTCCTCAAAATAACCTCCGATTATCCGAACCGGTCTGAAATACCCGAAATGTGAAAACAGGGCTGTAATTCTGATAAAATCAACATGAATGAGAAAATGCACTGTATGCGATATGTGAATGCGAATGCAAAAATGCGTCGAACCATAAACCAAATATGGGGACCGGTTGGTCAAATTTTAGGGTGCAACACATGTGTTTGTATTTCTCATGTGTAAAACTTAAGCATTATATAAAACCTGTTGACGCCTTTGTTTCCTCACATTTTGATGTTATAAAGCATATGTTGTCAAAACCAATTTTGGATAGTCGAATTGGCAAATGGGCATTAACTTTAACTGAATATTCTTTAACTTATATGCCTTTAAAAATTGTTAAGGGACAAGTAGTGGCATACTTTATAGTCGACCACCTTATAAATGAGGAATCTTTAAATTACATTTAACTAGAACCTTGGAAGTTATACTTCAGCATTTCGAATCATAAAGATGGCACAGGCATGAGAGTCTTGATTATTTCTCCCAACAAAATTCCAACAAGATTCAAATACAAAGTCGAAGGTCTCTGTTTGAATAATGAAGCTGAATATGAGGCTCTTATAGCCGGACTTGAAATATTTTTGAAACTGGGGGCAGCTAGAGTCGAAATAATGGGCGGCTTAGAGTTGGTCATTAAACAGATTACAAAGGAGTACAAATGTGTGAAGGAAAATCTCATCATGTACTTTACAATAGCTAATTGACACTTAAAAATATTTTAGTTGGTTAGAATTCAACACACCCCTCGAATAAAGAATCAAGTAGTGAATGATTTGGCTCAGATTGCCACTGGATATAAGATTTCGAAAGAAAAGTTGCAAGAAGAAATTGAAGTTAGAGGGAGAGTGGTGTCGGCCAGAATATCCCCATCAAATCTAGAAACAATAAAGCTAGGGTATCTTGATAAAGAGAACTTCGAGATATTAGCAATAGACATCTTGAATGACGAAGATTGGAGAAAACCAATAGTGGAATATTTGCAAAACTCAATGGCGTCTACTGGACGAAAGATCAGATATCGAGCTTTAAGTTATGTTCTTTTTTGAAATGAATTATTTAAAAAGACTCCCGAGGTGTTTTTCTTAAATGTCTTAGTGAATCAGAGGAATATTCAGCTATGTCTAGTGTCCATAGTGGGCCATGTGGGGCACATCAGATTGGCCATAAGATGAAGTGGTTGTTATTTCGACAAGGGATGTATTGGCCCACCATGTTAAAAGATTGTATTGAGTTTGCCAAAGGGTGTCAAGAGGTCTAAGTGCATGCAGGCATACATCATATTCCTGCAAGTGAACTACATTCTATAGTTAAACCATGGCCGTTCAGAGGTTGGGCTTTAAATCTTGTTGGAGAAATTTGACCAGCATCATCAAAAAGCCAAAGGTACATCTTGGTCGATATTGACTATTTTACAAAATGGATTGAAGCTGTACCATTGGTGAACATTGACCAAGATGATGTGATCGAATTCATCAACAAGAATATCATTTACAGGTTTGGAATTCCAGAAACTATTACAACAGACCAAGGATCGGTGTTTACTGGTCGAAAGATGCAAGAATTTTCTAAGGAAATGGGTTTCAGACTATTAACATCTACACCCTATTATGCCCAAGCTAATGGCCAGGTCAAGGCAGCAAATAAGATGGTCATTGGTTTGATTAAGACACGTGTGGGGAAGAAGCCTAGGAACTGGCATAAGACTTTAGACCAAGTCCTTTAGGCATGTCGAACCTCCCCTAAGGAGGACACTAATACAACTCCATTTTGATTGACATTTGGTCATGATGCAGTCTAACAAGTGGAAATCTATTTACAATCAACAAAAATTCAAAGACATCACAAAACCCCATCAGTGACATATTGGAATATGATGTTGGACAAATGAGTTGATTTAGACGAAGAAAGACTCAATGCCTTGGAATTATTAAAAAGACAGAAAAAGAGAGTAGAAAATTCTTATAACAAGAAAGCTAAAGTTAAAAATTTCTTTCCTGGAGATTTGGTTTGGAAAGTAATCCTTCCTATGAATCGAAAAGATAGGACTCAAGGAAAATAGTCTTCTAAGTGGGAAGGTACTTTTCAAATAATTCAAGTATTCTCTAATGGCGCATATGAGATCAAAGAGGTAAGCAAAGATAGGAGGATCTTGAGAGTGAATGGAAATTATTTGAGGAAATACAAGCCTGCACTCCAAGAAATAAAAATAGAAAAAGAGTAATCACAGATGAAATAGTCAAGGCCAACATGGTAAATAAAAGCTTTCCAAAATGGCTAAATCCGTTACATCAAACGAACCACAAGGAGCTCCAAATTATTACATAATAAATCCAGAGTCATTATAAATAAAAGAAAAGGGGACCAGGATTAAAAGGGAAGACTAACCTTCATCTTGAGGTATTTCGCCCTCAGAAGCTCTAACCGCTTGACACAGACAGATTTTGTTGACCTAAGGGCCTCTAACTTGATTTCCAATTTTTGAGCTTCGTCAACATATTTCAACAAAAAATCGAGCTCTTCAGTGACCTTTGAGTTGTCGAGTTTTAGAATCTCAGTATTTTGTTTCTTGGCTTTCGAGATTTTGATTTGTAGCGCTTTTATCTGTTCCTCCATAGAGGCGATATCTTGATTATTGCCTTCGATCTGAGCCTTATTCTGTTCCCGAGCTTTCTCTAAATCTGCCAGTTGATTAGTTAACATAAAGGCGAAGTCCCATGCAGTTGCTGTAGAACCAGCCTTACTCTGAATCTCTTTCGGAACTTGCGATAATTGTTGAAGATTAGCACTAGCCTGCTCGATCAGCGAACCCAATTCTAAGATGATGTTTGTAACTTCGAGAGAAGCAATCAGAATGTCAACCTTTTTAAGGAGACCTTTTACAGCAATCAGAAAAGTAGATTCAGATTCCAAAAGCATAAATATGCCACCTTTAAAAACCTTGTCCTTGATTTTCGAGAGTATCTCAGTTGTAGGATTAGTCAAGGACTGGCCCCATGACATTGAGGAAGAACTAAGACTTCTCTCATATGAACTTCCTCTAGAACTAAGCAGGGTCTTCAGATATTCACGAGGATTGTTCTTCTTTAAAGCAGCCAGTTCTTCTATAGAAAAGGTTGTAGTAGTTCTATTCGAATCTTTTATATTCGTTAGATTAGGTTTAGGAATTAGGTGTTGGGTTATGCCATCTCGAGTTTCTTCATTCTCTTCTTCATCTCCACTTTCATCGGCCTCAGCACTGCCTTCTTCGTCTTCAAGCTCTTCAACAGGAGGCATATTATAGTTAGGAAACAAGGAGTGACCCTCCACCTTTTCCATATTGTCATCTTGATTTTGCAAGATGGAATCCGAGTTTTGGACTCTTGAAGAGCCATTCTCACTTTCTTCTTCGACACGGATGTCAGTGTGTTCCACCTCCATATCATCCTTTGCTGTTTCGGCTCGCGTTTCTTTCTCCAGATCACCTTTGCATTCAGACCCACTAGTATGAGAATTTTGAGTTGTGGTTTTAGGCGGAAAAGTTTCACGTTGTTCCTCGACCATCTAATTGATCTTACTCATAGAGCTCTTTTCAGAATCTCTGGTAGAAGTAGGATGATATGTTGGTTCGCCTTCACTATTGAAGATTGTAGTATTGGTCAATTTAGTGGCTGGTTGGATGGACACACCTGAATCATCCTGAAAGGAACGGACGATAAATATATATAAATAAAAAGAAAGCAAAGCAAAGTTTAAGAAGTAAGATGTTTTACTTTGGGAACATCAGCCCCAAGGCTGGAGCTGTCGCTTTCAGGCTGATGTGCAGCTTTCTTCGACAAGGCCTCAGGAGTTGGCTCCACTATTGTAAAGGTAATAGGTCTTGCGGTCGAAACCTTCATATTTTTTTTCTGTGGTTGGGCCAAAGCTTCAGTCATTTTGAGTTGTTCAGCAGTTGGGGACAAGTCTTCGTCGTCTGACTCAATTACCAGGACTTCAATTTCTTTAGACTTTCTTTTCTGGGGGAGTTGGAGGGTGTTTTCGAGTGCCCTGAAAAAAATGTTAGAGATATAATGGAGCATATAGAAAGCGGAAAAATCAATAACGGAGATAAAATACCTTTGTTGTTGTTACTGGCTTACTTTTGCCTTCTTCCTTCACTTCGATTAGCTTCTTAGCCGTCAGTCTTTTCAGGGGAATTTTCACGGCTAAAGTAAAAAAGGAACAATTATTACAAGTAAAAGAGAATGGGTAATATAAATTTTTTTGTCGAAATCTTCCCCATTCAACACCTTCATATAGTTAAGACTCAATGTGAACATCTTCGATCCCAATATGAAGATGACCTTTGAAACTGTCTAATGTATGCTAAGTCACAACCATCCGCTGAGCACGCTTTTGTGATTCTTGTCGAATGATTTTTATAAAATCACCACAGACAAACCAGTCTGGGAATGGAAGGCTGAAATCCACCCCAAAGTCAGCACTAGGTAGTCGAGGGAATTTAGGAGGATACATGTTAAATCTGTTTCATAACGTTTGTGGGGAGGAATGTAAGAAGGGATCTTTAAATTCTCCATTTTCTTTTAAAAAAAATTCTTTTAAAGTAACAGTTGCGTCGCGGACGGTTTGACCAATATCATCGGGTCTATAAGCAGTTTCAAAGTATTTCTAAAATGTTTGGATTTCCTTTATGTGTGTCGAAGTACCTTTCTTGACTTTTTCCTACACAAAGAGGAAAGCCTTGTTAATATGATGGGTAAAAGCAGTCACGCCAAAATTTTTTTTTAGTGTAATAGGCTTTCCACCACTCATTAAACTATTGGGTACAGAGGAAGCTCACTTCGAAAGCAACAGGTAGGAGTTGTGTTCGACCGACATACCGAGCGATTAGTTTGATGGTTGCAACTTCATTATGCGATGCACTGTAAAGAAGGAGGAGGTTTTTCTTCTCCTACAGAGGTTTAGGCAGAACATGAACTAATCCAAATTTTCGAGCCACAAGATTGGACTAATAAGTGATTAGGGTTATCAGAGTCTTTGAAAGATTAAACCCGAGGGCTAAAATCCTAGGAGTCAGGAAAGCATCCCAGATTGTACTAGACTCCGCTTCTTGAGCTTTCGTCGGAGCTGGGAATGGCCTGGTGAACAATTCAAGACCGCATCTTCTTGCAACAAAAGGGGCCATGTTCAAAGAGAAGTCGTAGCGCTTGGCGAACATCATGATGTAACTAGTAAAAGTTTGTCGAATGGGCCGACCATCATCGGTAGGAGTTAATTTTGCCAATCGTGGTCCTTCGACTCTTCTCATCAATCTGGTTTTTGTAGGGAAGACAAGCTTCGAATTAAGCATTCAACCACAATTGAAGAAGCCAGAAAGGCCCAGAGAGGAGAAGGTTTCCTTTGTCCCCTAGGTTTTTCAGTTGGGTAACACCTTCACTCATGGATTCATATAGGCTAGCCAAGATTATTTCTCTTAAACGCAGATTGTGGACAAAGTGGAGTTGGTTCGCCATGGTTAAAAACTTCCTGGCTACTTGAAGCGATTTCGAGCAAAAGACACAACGGGATAACCATAACGCTAGGAAAGTTATATGTTCTACATCAGATACATCTTTGACATCTTTGTCATGATAATGTGCAATATGAGTCGAATACGCTGCCCTAGAAGTGGCGAAGTTGATGCTATCCTCAGACATATAGTCAGGGTCGTATATATTTCCTGTTGGTTTAAGCCATGTGATAGCGGCTACGTCGAACAGTGTGGGGGACATCATTCCACAAGGAAGATGGAGAATGTAATGGATGTTATCCCAAAAATACAAAGAAGAGAGAAACATGTTCGAGCAATAGTCTAGACCTACTTTTGACAACATGATTAAATCATAAATACCCATGTCTTTCAAGGTTTGGGATTTAGTTTTCTCTAATTTTTCTAGCCATCCTAAATAATCAGAAGGATCCTTAAAGGAGGGGCTTGCCCAAAATACCCTAAAGTTATTCATATACCTAAGTTCAATGGCCTCTTCAGTCGAAGGAGTGCCTTGGTTGGTAGGATTAGGGTCCTCATAGCTAGCCCTAGGTTTTCTAGCATGACCTATGGGTTTGTACTTATGGTAAGTTGGGAAGAAGTCCTTAAGTTTACTAGGATCAGCGTTTACATCAGATGAAGGAACAAATAAATCCAATGGCTTACCAACAACAATAAGAAGAATAAGTACTTGGAAATCATAAATTCTTCTTTTCTCTCCAGCAAGCGATTCGGGTAGGTACTATTGGTTTTCCACCATAGTTGGACAATTGATGGTGTCAAATGGAGGTGTCACAACTGCGAAAACACCCGGCGGAAAAACAGAAGAGTCGCCACCGAACGTTATTTATCCTAAAGAGAGGAATAGGAAATGATCGAAGAAAACCTGAAGAATGGGAAAAGACAAGGTCATCGCAACCAAATCTTGGGTTCGAGAGTCGGTTACGCAAGGGGAAGGTATGAGCACCCCTCACGTCCTTTGTACTCAACGAGATCCATGCTTGTTGTCTAATCAAGGGGTGTATTATCTAAAAGCTACGGCTAAACGGAAACAAGAATAAAAGAAAAAGAAAAAGAGACTCGATATGACATCGCCTGCGTATTTCCTTGTGCAATGGGAAAGTCATAGTCAATGTAGTTCGGAAAAATACGGGTGAATGGGGAAGGTTGCTCATCAAGACATCGTTGTCTTGTGCCTACATATCCTCATCTAGTATGAGAAATCAGAGCAAACGTGGTTTGGGAAACGAAACCACAAGTTGGTTAAGTGTTTTTTTATGAGTGACGTTAGGTTCCCATTCCAGTAGTTAGGGTCGATGCCAGTTAGGGTCGATGTTTGAAAAAAGAGAGTTTGAAACACAGATCCTGAAGTATAAAAAGGTTTGAATTTTGTTTGTGAGTTTTAGTGAAATGAATTAGTTTGTTTGAGATTCACGTTGCCCTAAAGACTATGACATAAGAGCGAATGCGTCACATATCACCCAAAGGGAATACGCTAAACACTCTAGACAAATAAGGAGAAACCCCCACTCATCATTTCCTATGTGCTTAAGGCTCGTAGCGTACAACATTCATCGTATTTATTAGATGAGTTAGAATGTGTTTTGAGATGAGAAGAGAGACGCACGGAAGGTCTAAGGGAAACTCGGCCCTACTGTTCACATGCAAGGTGGTCCTAAAGTCGGGATGTGAAAGGAGATTTTATCCTAATGTTAGCATGCAAAATATGGACCTAAGGTTAAGGTTAAAAGGGACTAGCCTACTTGCTATCATGCTTGGATTAAATTCCTAATGTCTATCCTACTCCAAATTTAATCAGAAATTAAATTGGAATAAGAAACCTAAGGGAACATGCAAAGGCAAAGGAAAAAGAAAGAAAGAAAGGCAAAAGCAGCAGCTACAACAGTTCTTCCTGCACAAAACAGCAATAAAATCCAGCACTCAAGCAAGACAGCCTATAATAGCACATGTTTTAGCACAGGTGTAAAAAGCAGGCAGCAAGCAAACAACCATGATTTAATGCAATCAAACATAAGAAAACACTAATCATGGATAGATATCATGCAAGTATGGACATGCTTCAACAATCAAACATAATTGATCAACAACATTGTATCAACAAGAATCAATAAGATCGACATGCTTTTCAATTCAAATTGAAACGATCGACAGATCAAACAAACGCGCAACAAAGCGGAGTCGAGAACAAATGTGTGCATCAAACATCCAGCAAAGCAAACAATTCATGATAACCAATTAACATGTTATAAGCAAGCAAATCATATGATCATTCATTAACCAAGCAATAATAACATGTTATGCATTTAAACGAAAACCAGACATTACGTGTCGAAGAATCATGATCAAACATTCAAGAATGATGAAGTATGTCAAAAACAATCCATATAAATGCATCATATCAAATCATGAAGTTTTGAGATGGAAAGAACATCAAGCAAGCAAGAAAAATGCAAAAACAAAGCATTTTGTTCAGTGGTAATCGGTTATTGTAATCAGGTAACCAGTTACCTATTAAAAAATAGTCTGGAACAAGAAATTTACAAAGGGTAATCGGTTACCCATATGTGGTAACCAGTTACCACTGAACCAAAAACAGAATGACCCCTTTCAAAATCAGTTTTTAGCACCAAACAACTTATCTAATCAATCACATGAACATGTAATCAATTAAGCACGAAATTACCATCAAGAATCAGTGATCAAGCATCATGTAAACACAATTAAACATTGAAATCACAAATCACAAAGATCCAAATTAACGAAATGGATCAAAATGAATCAAAAGCCATGGATCTACATTGTGATTATGCAAATACGTACAAAATTGAATTAGATCTTGAATTACCAACCTTCAAAGCTGAGATTTGCTTTGGTAAATGTTAATTCACTTGAAATTAATAGATCCAAGCTAGAAACCCAAAGAACCTTCAAGATCCAAGAGCTTCCTTATGGTAGAAATGAAGAACAAGCAAAATCAAGCAAAATTGACTCAAAAAAGCACTTCCAATCTAGCTTTCTAACTCAGATCCAAACTCAAATGAAAATTGAATGATGAATTGAAGATAATGGAGATGAATAATGGAGGTTTAGCTCTAGAATTTAAGGATTCTAATGAAGAATCAATAAAGTCAAGTGAAAAGAGCTTTAATGGGGGTTGAAGCTAGCGGGATTATACCTGAGTGAACCGCACATTCAAAGATACAACAGAGTCGCCACCGAATTTTATTTAGTCCCAAAGGACAGGGAAAATATCGATAAAGCCCAAGGGAAGAGAAACGGGAAAGGGGGTCGGTTATGCGAAAGGAAGGTACTAACACCTTAAGCATCCGTCATACCCGACGGGAACCATTTCGCTTACTTCTAAGCTTGGATGGGTTATCTGTCTAAAGGCTTCTAGCTAAAGAAAAGAAAATGAGATGGAAAGAAAAGAAATAAAGAAAATAAAGAAAGGAAGGTGCTCGAGGAGGATTGGGGCCCTCGTGCCTACGTACCCTCATAGTGCAATGAGGAAGTCAGAGCTCCATAGTTCAAGGAACCAAGGAAAAGAAAGAAGAGGATCTGGACGAACCAGGGAGACAGAAGAATGGAAGAAAATAGAGGAAGGTGGCTCGTCAAGATTTTGCAATCTTGTGCCTACGTACCCTCATAGTGCAATGAGGAAATCAGAGCCTACGTAGTTCGGGGAACTACTGCTAGGAAAAAGGGAAAGAGACAGCGTCAAAGCCAAAAGCTAAAAGGGAAAGCAAACCCAACTGGGGGATGCAAGATGAATGGTGTCAAAACAATGAAAACTCTGCTGAGGAACAAAAAAGCAAGACAATAACTCTGCCGAGGAATGCAGAAGAAAAGAGATGACTCTATAGTGGATAAAACAAGAGGATGGCGACATGGTCGGGGAAGAAAGAATCAAAACAAAGGTAAGATCCACGGGGGGATTCGGTGCATTAACTGGTAAGCAGTGATTAACCGAAGAAAGATAAGAGTAAAAATTTATGGGGAGAGTAAAAGGTTAGGTGTCAACAGACGGACTGCGAAGAAACAAAAGAAAGAGAGTACTGAACCAAAGAAAGGTGTTTGACTCAGAGGGGAAATCGGTATATTAATTGATAAACAGTGGTTAACCGAAAGGAAAAAGGAGCTGGTTTTAACCAATAAATAGTGATCAACCAAAGAAAGGGTGTCGAACCATGCAAAGGTTATGACCCAAGAGACAGGTGTAGAACCAAGCGAAGGTTGTGACCAAAAGGATGGTACACTGAATGAACAACAAATACTTGACCGAAGGAAAGGGGTATTCGAACCGAACAAAGGTTACTAACCCAAAGCTCACAGTATTTGAACCAAAGAAAGGTTGCTAACTGCGGGGGTTCAGTGTTTAACAGATGGATTATGATTAACCGAAAAGAATGAGTGATTAACTAAAAGAAGGTGATTAATTCAAAAGAAACTCAATATCTTAATAGACAGACTATGGTTAATTGAGAAAAGGGTGATTGGTTCAAACATGCAGACTGTGATTCACCAAAAGGCGGTTGGTTAACCAAGAGAAGGTGATTATCCCAAAGAAAAAGCTGGTTTTAACGGGTGGACCGTGATCAACCAAAGATCGGGTGATTAGCCGGAAGAAGGTGATTAAACCAAAGAAAAGCTCAGTATTAACAGACGGACTGTGATTAACCAGAGAAAAGAGGATTTAGTGCTTGACTGTTAAACAATGATTACCCAAACAAGAAGGAGAAAGAATCAATAGAAGGTTGCAAACTCTAGTGGGGAATAAGTTAGAACAGGAAGACTGTGTAAACTAGAGAAGAAAGATTGACTTAGCTGAGGAAGAAGCGAATTAGGTTTAAACTGAAGGACAATTGATCAACCAAGGAAAAGAGTGATTTCAAATCTCTGGGGAAACCAAGAATGGTGATTGGCTGAGAGAGAAAAGAGTGTTGGTTTGAAAGGAAGAAGCTACTTCCAAAGAGGAGGTAAGGGTGCAAGTGATCAAGGATCGACTCGACTGGAGAAAGAGGGATACCACAGTAAGAAGGTAGCGACGACTACTCCAGGCATAGGGTCATTTGTCCCTTACCCAAAATGGTCAGAATGAGTGTAGAAATTCTCCACTCTCATTCCTTCTCTAAAACTAAAGTGCGGTGCAAGATTCGAAACGGATAGCACAACGGTGCCAAATTTGTATAGTGCTCCAATGCGTTGTGAACCTTCAACTCCACGGGGGAAAAGAGAAGGAGGACAAAGATACAAAATATCCAAAGGATAAGAAAGAGAGAAGGATCGATTAATCGAAATAAAGTTTCGATTTATCGATCAAAAGGGGAATATGCTAATAATTTTCCAAAGGGATGAAAAACCATTAAAGCAAAAGGGTGATTTATTGATTATACAAGATTAAGTTTATTCCAAAGAGGAACAAACTCAATGAAAACATGAATAAAATTGAAAAACAGTACAAAAACAATTAGCATGCATCACAAACAATGTAGCAAGTGATCAAAGAAATATGCAAGAATGATCATGATCCAAGTGTCGAAAATGCACATAATCGAGAATTGACAAATAACATATTGAAATAATGCATAGATGCTTCAAAGAATAGGTGAATAGCTCATTAAAAATCCATAAATATTAAGCATATCAAGCCATGAAAGTTATATGAGGAAAGAATAGCAAATGAGCTTGAAAACAGGCAAAAAATGACATTCTGCCCTTGAGTAACCGGTTACTTTAAGCAGGTAACCAGTTACTTGCTCAAAATTGGAGAAAATAGGCTAAAATTGTGCAGAGTAACCGATTACCCTATATAGAGTAACTGGTTACCATTGTAAAAGTGGCAAAAACAACTTTTTGAAAATCACTTTTTACGACCAAAAGATTTCCCCAATCATCCACATGCTATGCTTGACATTTGTGCACGAAAAATGAAGTTCAACAGCACTTAAAAATCAATTAATCATCAATGGGAAGCATTAAACATGGAGAGAAAAGATCAAGAAATTACATGATTAAGCAAAACCAAAAAGACAATCGAACTACATCGTAAACGCGTGAAATAGATCGAAACGGTAAATCAAGTGAAAGATAACCAACCTACAAGGCTGAGATTTGCCTTGGATGTTGCTGCTATTAATATATGATGAGAAGAAGCAAATAAAACCAGAGAATTAAGAATTTGCAACTGAGCCGTAGCGAAACCAAGCAAATTGCGACGAAATCTCCAAATACGAGTTTGCACCGAATAAGCTTGAAGTAATCACTTCAGATGAATCAAAAGCCAATAAAACTCCAGAAAATAAGGTAGAATCCCAAGATGATGATGGCTAAGCTCAAGAGAAATCACTTCTAATGAAGAAGTTGCTACTCTTTAATGAAGGATTTGAGCTTTAGTGAGGTTTTGGAAAGATGATGGAGATGAATGTGCAAATGTTGCAGAAAAATCAGAGAGAATGTGAGAGAATTAAGAGTGATGAATGGAGAATTTAAAAAATGATTGAGCCCCCTTGTGATATATTGGTGATTTGCTTATATAGAGTTTTGCTTCAGAGTTGCTAGGTTCGGAGTGAGCTTTGGATATAGCCTCGGAACTAGCCTTGGAGTTAGTTAGGCTCAACTCACTGAGTTGGAGGTTAACTCAGTTAGTTAGGTAGTTGACTTGGTAACCATCCCAATGCAAGTTGAAAATCCAATGGTTCACATGCTTGGAAACAAAGGTGTATGGTGGTCTTGATTGGAAATGATGCATTGGAGAAAATGCCTTCAAGTGTCTTGAATGTTCCACACAATGCTAGAACCACATAAACCCCAAAATATAGAGAGAAAAGTGGTTGTCCCAAAAAAATGCAGCAAAATCTGCATTTTTGCACTGGGTAACCGGTTGCCCTACTTTGCCTAGCAAATAAGTAACCGGTTACTTCAGGAAAAATTTCCCAAATTTGCTTGCAAAATGCTGTTGTGGCCACGATTCCGATTTTCGACCTTTTTCTTTGATGAATAGGCATAGGAACCTTAATTTTGTGCTTGTTTTTGATGATGTGATTAATCGGGTTCGGAAAACCTGAAAATTCTTGCAACATAAACCACAGAGGAAAAGTGCTAATGCGTATGTTAGCGATGCAAATACACCTTCTTATGCAAAAGTGAAAAAGGGGGTCAAATTTTGGGTTACGACAGGGGTTTTGGGAGTGAAAAGGTTGTCAGAAAATTCTGAGATTGAGATGAAGAATGAGAGAAAAATGGTGTGAGCGAAGGTAATTCTGAAAATGAAGGTCATTGTGTGAGGTTTGGAGCAAATTCACTTAAATAAGCTCTGGGTTTGGAATCAAAGTATGGTTTGGAATATGGATTAGCATTTGGAATGGAAATTAGGAGTGGGATTATAAATGGAGTGTTTGAAATTTGGAGGGAAATGGTGAAAATTGAAACAATTCTAGATCCTTCCAATGATGATCATGTGAAATGAATGGTTGAAAATGATTGGAAAACTTGCAATGCTGAAAATTTAAATTTATTGGCAAATTTCGCCCAGGGTAACCGATTACGCATATGTGGTAACCAGTTAAAACATTCAAAAAATGTCCAATTTGGCGCCAAATGGAGGGAATCCTGTATAATCACTCGTTGTCACCTGTTCTAAGCTCCGTTAAGCCTCTGAAACTTGCTCTTGGGCATCATAATTGTTAAATGCTTGAGGTAGCCTGTGCACCGTCTCCTGAACTGAAAATAACTCTGCCGAATAAAATAAAATTGAACTCTTGCAACGAAAAGGGAACCCTGAGCCATATAAAAACCTTGATCCCATGTCTCGAGAACCAATGATATGATATGCAGAGATGCAAAAATGCAAAGAAACATAAGCCAGTAAACAAGAAAACGATGAGGCAAATTTTGGGGTGCTACAGCTGCCCCTATTCAATCGACTTGAACTTGAAGGGATGAGAGAAACGACTTTCAAACATTCAAGGTGGATGGAGATTGAATACCAAAAGAACCTAGAAATTTGCAACATACGGGGATGCAAAACAGCGAATACCAACCAAAAGTTGGGATGCGACACGCTAAGGATAACAATCCAAGATGAAAAAAACATGAACCAAAAGTTGGAACGAAACCGCCGGATACATACCAAAAGATGGAATGAAGCGAATGGTACTAACCAAAAGTTAGGATATCAACCAAAATATGCCAACCAAGAGATAGGATAACAACCAAAGGATACCAACCAAGAGTTGGGATAAACAATCAAAGGATACCAACCAATAGTTGAGATATCAAGAATGCCGACCAAAGGTAACTTTCTGGGGACAAAACTCAAATCAAAAACCTGCAGGATGTACAATTAACGGACCTACAACCTAGGGGAAAAGACAACTCCATTGGGGTCGAAGAGAAGCCTAAACAGACAACTCTGCGGGGAAGGATATCTACCAGAAGATACTAACCAAAGGATACCAACCAAAAGATGGGATAAAGGTTACTCCCTGAGGATAAAACTCAAACACTACCAACCAAGAGTTGAAATAACAAAGACTACCAACCAAAAATTGGAATGATGGGGAATAACATCCTGAAATCAGCAACCTCATCGGGGAGTATACTAACCAAAAATCAGAATACAGCGAAAGGTACTAACATAAGCTACCAACCAAAGTTGGAATCAACTGAACACCAAACAAAGTTGAACACAAGCTACCAACCAAAAGTTGAAATCACTGGATGAAACAACACTTAATACAAGCTACCAACCAAAAGTTGGAATCACTTCAAATCTGCAAGGGATAACATCCAACCCAAAAGCTGAGGAACAAGGCTACTAACCAAAAGTTAGGATCACCAGAACGCCGACTGAAAGCAAACTCTGCGGGGAAAGATACCAACCCTAATAGTTGAACCAACAAAAGAAGATTACCAACCAAAAGTTGGAATAACGTCAACAAAAATTTGAGATAACTACTTTATAGAGGAAATCAAAGACTACTAACCAAAAGTTAGAATAACATCCAGGAAAGGCAGACTACCAACCAAAAGTTGGAATAACAGACTCCGCAGAGGAAACCAAGGACTACCAACCAAAAGTTTGGATAACGCCAACAAATTTTACCAACCAAAAGTTGGGATAAAGTCAACAAATTTTACCAACCAAAAGTTGGAATAACAACTCTGTTGGGGAAAAGGATCTCACTGAAGGACTACCAACCAAAAGTTGGGATCGAGGCAAAGGTTACCAGGAAAAAGTTGGGATAACTCCCACAAACTGAAGATTACCAACCAAGAGTTGGAATAACATCAACAAAACATTGCCAACCAAAAGTTGGAATAACATCCAACAAGCCATGGATTACCAACCAAAAGTTGGGATAACATCCAACAAGCAACATAATACCAACCAAAAGTTGGGATAACATCCAACCACCAATGGGCTACGACCAAAAGTTGGAATGAAGTAACGGTTACCAACCAAAATTTGAGATAACATCCACAAAACTTACGAACTAAGCTGGGGGTTACCAACCAAGAGTTGGAATCAAATGCCCAGAATAGGCAAGAAATAGAATCAACCGACTCATAACCTAAAAATCAAGCTCCGACGGGGAAAGAGAAGTTTAAAAAAATGACTATGCCGAGGAAAATGACGTTTAAATAAACGACTCAGCTGAGGAAAGAGAAGTTTAAACAAATAACTCTATTGAGGAAAATACATTTAAACAAACGACTCATCCGGGAAGAACCTGTAACAGCCCGAATTTCATTAAATAATTAATTATAGCAATTAATTGATTTAGTGGGATTTTATTAATGTGAAAAGTAATTTTTATTAATTGGAATTAATAGAGAATTGAGAAGGAAATTGGAAGGAAGGAAAATAAAGGAAATATACTAGAGAAGGAAAAGAAAAGAATGTAGGAGGGGAAACATTTCGAAAGAAAGAAGCGAAAGAGGGAAGAAGAAGAGAAGGAGAGGAGAAGAAGAGGAAAGTGGAAAATCATCAAGAACCAACATCAAAGCTTCGATTAATCGAGGTAAGGGTGAGAAACATTGCTATTTGATCATTGTATACTATTATGTACGTTGGGTTTGGATTGTGGGGTAGTTTCCACCATTTTTCCATTTTAGGGCAAAGTTGGATTTAATCGGTAGAACTCCATTTAATCGGTTAAAATCTGAAATAGATGATGTAGAATAGTCTAGAAATGTTAGACTGAGAGTATTGGAATTGGATTGGTGAGATTTGGAGTTTTTGGAGTTGGTTGAGTTGGATAACAGTAAGTGAAAAACAAAATACGCAGACACTCGCTAAGCGAGCAGGTCGCGAATGTTCGCTAGGAGCTCGCTCAGCGACCAGATAGCGAATGGTCCCAGACTTGGACAGAATGGATTTTGGTGTGTTCGCTGGTAGCGAAAGTGTAGCGAACAGATAGCGAAATGGTTCGCTGGGAAGCTCGCTGCAGCGAGCAGGTAGCGAAGCCTTCCAGTAGCTCCTGTTGGGGGTTCGCGAGCTTGTTCGCTAGGCGAACAGGTAGCGAGTGTTCGCCAGGTGCCCGCCTAGCGAGGTGGTGGCGAACATGACAGAATTTTGTTTTTTTCTGTGATTTCATTCTATGTTGTGTTGTGGTTCGATCGGGTTCGATCCTTAATGGAATGAAATGTTATATACTGTATGTGTATGTGCTGTGGGTAGTCTTTAGGCGTGAATCATAGATTGCGGTATGCATAATGTTTGCATCGATTAGAAAATACTAGAGAACATAGTAATGATTATGTGTGTATTATTCGATGAATTATGAGTGTACGTTGTTGTATGCAAATGTATGAGATGCATGGGAACATATCGTGGATATGTGTGCATCGTTAATAATTGTGAGAGATGCATGGGAACATATCGTGGATATGTGTGCATCGTTAATAATTGTGAGAGATGCATGGGAACATATAATGGATATGTGTGCATCGTTAATAATTGTGAGAGATGCATGGGAACATATCGTGGATATGTGTGCATCGTTAATAATTGTGAGAGATGCATGGGAACATATCGTGGATATGTGTGCATCGTTAATAACTGTGAGAAATGCATGGGAACATATCGTGGATATGTGTGCATCGTTAATATCTGTGAGAAATGCATGGGAACATATCGTGGATATGTGTGCATCGTTAATAATTGTGAGAAATGCATGGGAACATATCGTGGATATATGTGCATCGTTAATAACTGTGAGAAATGCATGAGAACATATCGTGGATATGTGTGCATCATTAATATCTGTGAGAAATGCATGGGAACATATCGTGGATATGTGTGCATTGTTTGATGATGTGGTAATAGCATAAATGTCATGGATATATGAAGTATGCTTGTGAATATGATGGGTTTTGGATGATTGGGAAATATGTATGAAGGGATATGTTTAGGTATGTTCATATTTGTTTATATTTACAACATGATAAATATGACTATGAATTGAATTTGTGGTGAGAAATGTGGCATGTAATTATGTGATACCTGTATATGTATATAATCTTATGCATTGATTATTATGGTAATATTTCTCACCCTTCTGCTGTTTTATAATGCTCTACGAGGCATTGCAGATTAGGATGCTGGAGTTTTTTTGTGAAGTTATCTTCATTCTTTTGAGTCGGCTGCTCTGATATGTAACACCGGGTAGTTGGACTAGTATCGTCATTCTTTTGTGATACATTGCGATGTATCAGCTGATGTGGTTTTGTGATGACCTGACATGATGTATCAATCTGGATATCTTATCTGTATGTGAATTAATACTTTGGAAATGATTAAATGATTTTATCTTCCGCTTTAATTTAAATGTTGAAATGTGATTTCTAAACCATGAAAATGTTACATATTTTATAGAGCAAATGTTAAAGTGTTTCATTGGTGAAATTGTGACATTCTTCCTTTATACCTTATTCTAAAATTTTCACTCTGATAAATTTGTATATGCATTTATTTGGGGGTATAGAAGGGGGTGTTACAATAGTGGTATCAGAGCAGGTCGGTCCGTCCGGCCAAGTTGTTAGAGTGTTTTCCCTGTGTGTTATTGATATGCGTGTGTTGCATTATCAATATTGGTCGTTCTTACGTGGTTCTGTTGTTGGAATTAGTAAGATGGTTGCAGGGAGGAGCGATGAAGCGATCGCAGAAGCTTTGACAAGGTTGGCGGGAGCGATTGGGCAGAATCCTCCGGCCAATGTGAACACGGGGAATGTTGTTGAAGATGAATTTCGTGCTTTGGGGAGGTTTCAAAGGAACAATCCCCCGATTTTCAAGGGAACCCATGAGCCTGACAAAGCACAAATTTGGTTGAAAGCTATCGAGAAGATTTTTTGGGTTATGAATTGCTCAGATGCACAAAAGGTGCAGTTTGGGACTCACATGCTCGAAGAAGAGGCTGAAGATTGGTGGGGTAATACTCGCCAAAGATTTGAGGAAGAAGATATTGTGATCACTTGGAATCTGTTCAGAGAGACTTTTCTGGAGAAGTATTTTCCAGAGGATGTGAGAGGGAAGAAAGAGATTGAATTTCTTGAGTTAAAGCAAGGTAATTCGACGGTAGCGGAGTATGCGGCAAGATTTGAAGAGTTGATCAAATTTTGTCCTCATTACAATACTGCTAATGCCGAGAGGTCTAAGTGCCTCAAGTTTGTGAACGGTTTGAGACCCGAGATTAGGCAAGCTATTGGATATCAGGAAATCAGGCGGTTTTCTGAGTTAGTAAACAAGAGCAGAATCTATGATGAAGACAGTAGGGCTCGGTCTAGCCACTACAAGAGTTTAAGTGATAAGAAAGGAAAAGGTCAATTCAGAGGAAAACCTTATGTGACTCCTGCAGACAAAGGGAAGCAGAGAATGGATTATGGCAAGAGGCCAAGTGGGGGAGTTTCTACTCCGATGAAGTGTTATAGGTGCGGTGAAGAGGGACACCGTGCTTCGGAATGCAAGAGTGTTGAGAAGGCATGTTTTAAGTGTGGCAAGCCAGGCCACAAAGCCCTTGAATGCAGAAGCGGTGCAAATGTGACTTGCTACAACTGTGGCGAGCAAGGACACATTAGTACCAAGTGTGATAAGCCTAAGAAGAAGCAAGAGAGCGGAAAAGTGTTCGCTCTATCTGGATCTGAGACTGCTGGCGACGATCGATTGGTCCGAGGTACGTGTTTTATTAATGGTACGCCTTTGATCGCTATAATTGATACCGGAGCTACGCATTCTTTTATTTCTTTGGATTGTGTTAGAAGGTTAAATCTTGAGTTGTCTGTGATTGGTGGCGGTATGGTTATTGATACTCCTGCTATGGGTTCGGTAACTACATCGTATGTTTGTTTGAATTGTCCGTTGAGTATCTTCGGTAAAGATTTTGGAATTGATTTAGTGTGTCTTCACCTAGACCAACTCGATGTCATCCTTGGGATGAATTGGTTAGAATTCAACCGGGTATATATTAACTATTTTGACAAGACGGTTATTTTTCCGGAATCGGACGTTGCAAGAGATTTGTTTATGACAGCGAGACAAGTGAAAGAATCAGTGCAAGATGGAGCTAAGGTATTTATGCTTATGGCAACTTTGAGAATTGGTGGAAGTGAGGAGATTGGTGCTTTACCAATTGTTAGAGATTTTCTGGAAGTTTTCCCTGAAGAGATAAAGGATTTACCACCGGAGCGAGAGGTGGAGTTTTCAATAGATTTGATTCCTGGAACTAGTCCGATATCGATGGCTCCTTATCGTATGTCGGCATCAGAATTGAAAGAGTTGAGGATTCAACTTGAGGATTTGCTTGAAAAGAGGTTTATTCGTCCGAGTGTGTCGCCGTGGGGTGCACTGGTGTTGTTGGTTAAGAAGAAAGAGGGTTCTATGAGGCTCTGTGTGGATTACAGACAGTTGAACAAGGTGACTATCAAGAACAAGTATCCACTTCCGAGGATTGATGATCTGATGGATCAGTTGGTTGGTGCAAGTGTGTTCAGCAAGATTGATTTGAGATCTGGGTATCATCAGATTCGCGTGAGAGCTGAGGATATTCAGAAGACTGCTTTTAGAACGAGGTATGGGCACTATGAGTATTCTGTGATGCCATTTGGTGTGACTAATGCACCAGGTGTATTTATGGAGTACATGAATAGGATTTTCCATCCTTATTTTTATAAGTTTGTGGTTGTGTTTATCGACGACATCTTGGTTTATTCGAAGAGCGAAGAAGAGCATGCCGAGCATCTGAAGATTGTGTTATCTGTGTTGAGAGAGAAGCAATTGTTTGCAAAGCTTTCTAAGTGTGAGTTTTGGTTGAAGGAAGTTAGTTTCCTTGGTCATGTAATTTCGAGTAATGGTATTGCGGTTGATCCGTCGAAGGTTGAAGCGGTATCGCAATGGGAGACTCCGAAGTCAGTTTTTGAGATTAGAAGTTTCCTTGGTTTAGCCGGTTATTATCGGAAGTTTATTGAAGGATTCGCTAAGTTATCGTTGTCGTTGACGCAGTTGACTAGGAAGGGTCAAGCTTTTGTTTGGGATGCCAAGTGTGAAGCGAGTTTCCAAGAACTTAAGTGAAGGTTGACGACAACCCCTGTTTTGATTTTGCCAAATCCGGAAGAACCGTTCGTTGTGTATTGTGATGCTTCTTTGATGGGTTTAGGAGGTGTGTTGATGCAGAATAACCAAGTTGTGGCTTATGCTTCGAGGCAACTCAAAGTGCATGAGAAGAATTATCCAACGCATGACTTAGAGTTGGCCGCCGTTGTGTTCGTGTTGAAACTTTGGAGGCATTATTTGTTCGGTGCGAGGTTTGAAGTGTTTAGTGACCACAAGAGTTTGAAGTATCTCTTTGATCAAAAGGAATTGAATGCAAGGAAAAGAAGGTGGTTAGAGCTATTGAAGGATTATGATTTTAGTTTAAATTACCATCCGGGTAAAGCGAATGTAGTAGCGGATGCATTGAGTCGGAAATCATTGCATATGTCGGCGTTGATGGTGAAAGAGTTGGAATTGGTCGAGCAATTTCAAGATTTGAGTTTAGTATGTGAGAGAACTTCTTTTGGATTTAAGTTGGGTATGTTATAGCTTACAAGTGGTATTTTGGATGAAATTCGAGAAGGACAGAAATCGGATTTGAGTTTAGTTGATCGGTTGACTTTAATCAACCAAGGCCAAGGTGATGATTTTCGGATTGATGAGAATGGGATTATGAGATGTCGGGATCGAGTTTGTGTTCCGAATGTTGTTGAGCTTAAAAAGAGTATCCTTGAGGAAGGACATCGTAGCAGATTGAGTATTCATCCAGGTGCTACTAAGATGTATCAGGATTTGAGGAAAGTGTTTTGGTGGCCTAGTATGAAGAAGGAGATTGCGGAATTTGTGTATTCTTGCTTGACTTGCCAGAAGTCAAAGATTGAGCATCAGAAGCCATCGGGGTTGATGAAGCCGTTGTTTATTCCTGAGTGGAAATGGGATAGTATCTCCATGGATTTTGTATCGGGTTTGCCGAGGACGCCGAGTAATTTTGAGGCTATTTGGGTTATTGTGGATAGATTGACTAAATCTGCTCACTTTATCCCTATGCGTGTGGATTACCCATTGGAGAAGTTGGCTAAATTGTATATTGAGAGGATTGTGTGTTTGCATGGTATTCCGTCGAGTATTGTCTCGGATAGAGATCCGAGGTTCACTTCGAGATTTTGGGAGAGCTTACAGAGTGCTTTGGGTACTAAGTTGCGTTTGAGTTCAACTTATCATCCTCAGACAGATGGTCAGACGGAGAGGACGATTCAGTCGCTTGAAGATCTTTTGAGAGCTTATGTATTGGAAAAAGGAGGAGCTTGGGATAGCTACTTGCCTTTGATTGAGTTTACCTACAACAACAGTTTTCATTCGAGTATCGGTATGGCACCATTTGAGGCGTTGTATGGTAGGCGGTGTAGGACACCATTGTGTTGGTTTGAGTCCGGAGAGAGTTCTGTTGTTGGACCCGAGTTAGTTCAACAGACTACTAATAAGATCAAGATGATTCAAGATAAGATGAGAGTTGCTCAGAGTCGTCAGAAGAGTTATTATGACAAGAGGAGGAAGGCACTTGAATTTCAAGAGGGAGATCATGTGTTTCTTCGAGTCACTCCGATGACTGGTGTTGGTAGGGCATTGAAGTCGCGTAAGCTAACGCCGCGTTTCATTGGTCCTTATCAGATTTTGCAGAAGATAGGAGAAGTGGCTTATCGTGTGGCTTTACCACCCCCGCTTGCTAATCTTCATGACATATTCCATGTATCTCAGTTGAGGAAATACATTGCGGATCCGTCTCATGTAGTCCAATTAGATGATGTGCAGGTGAGAGATGACCTGACTGTTGAGACATCACCTATGCGGATAGAGGATCGGAAATTGAAGCAGCTTCGAGGTAAAGAGATTGCTTTAGTGAAGGTCGCTTGGGGAGGACCGGCTGGTGGAAATGTGACTTGGGAACTGGAGAGCCAAATGAGGGAGTCTTATCCAGAACTGTTTGAACCAGGTAACATTTTCGAGGACGAAAATTCCTAAAGTGGGGGAGGGTTGTAACAGCCCGAATTTCATTAAATAATTAATTATAGCAATTAATTGATTTAGTGGGATTTTATTAATGTGAAAAGTAATTTTTATTAATTGGAATTAATAGAGAATTGAGAAGGAAATTGGAAGGAAGGAAAATAAAGGAAATATAATAGAGAAGGAAAAGAAAAGAAAGTAGGAGGGGAAACATTTGGAAAGAAAGAAGAGAAAGAGGGAAGAAGAAGAGAAGGAGAGGAGAAGAAGAGGAAAGTGGAAAATCATCAAGAACCAACATCAAAGCTCCGATTAATCGAGGTAAGGGTGAGAAACATTGCTATTTGATCATTGTATACTATTATGTACGTTGGGTTTGGATTGTGGGGTAGTTTCCACCATTTTTCCATTTTAGGGCAAAGTTGGATTTAATTAGTAGAACTCCATTTAATCGATTAAAATCTGAAATAGATGATGTAGAATAGTCTAGAAATGTTAGACTGAGAGTATTGGAATTGGATTGGTGAGATTTGGAGTTTTGGGAGTTGGTTGAGTTGGATAACAGTAAGTGAAAAACAAAATACGCAGACACTCGCTAGCATCTCGCTAAGCGAGCAGGTCGCGAATGTTCGCTAGGAGCTCGCTCAGCGAACAGATAGCGAATGGTCCCAGACTTGGACAAAATGGATTTTGGTGTGTTCGCTGGTAGCGAAAGTGTAGCGAATAGATATCGAAATGGTTCGCTGGGAAGCTCGCTGCAGCGAGCAGGTAGCGAAGCCTTCCAGTAGCTCCTGTTGGGGGTTCGCGAGCTTGTTCGCTAGGCGAACAAGTAGTGAGTGTTCGCCAGGTGCCCGCCTAGCGAGGTGGTGGCGAACATGACAGAATTTTGTTTTTTTCTGTGATTTCATTCTATGTTTTGTTGTGGTTCGATCGGGTTCGATCCTTAATGGAATGAAATGTTATATACTGTATGTGTATGTGCTGTGGGTAGTCTTTAGGCGTGAATCATAGATTGCGGTATGCATAATGTTTGCATCGATTAGAAAATACATGAGAACATAGTAATGATTATGTGTGTATTATTCGATGAATTATGAGTGTACGTTGTTGTATGCAAATGTATGAGATGCATGGGAACATATCGTGGATATGTGTGCATCGTTAATAATTGTGAGAGATGCATGGGAACATATCGTGGATATGTGGGCATCGTTAATAATTGTGAGAGATGCATGGGAACATATCGTGGATATGTGTGCATCGTTAATAATTGTGAGAGATGCATGGGAACATATCGTGGATATGTGTGCATCGTTAATAATTGTGAGAGATGCATGGGAACATATCGTGGATATGTGTGCATCGTTAATAACTGTGAGAAATGCATGGGAACATATCGTGGATATGTGTGCATCGTTAATATCTGTGAGAAATGCATGGGAACATATCGTGGATATGTGTGCATTGTTTGATGATGTGGTAATAGCATAAATGTCATGGATATATGAAGTATGCTTGTGAATATGATGGGTTTTGGATGATTGGGAAATATGTATGAAGGGATATGTTTGGGTATGTTCATATTTGTTTATATTTACAACATGATAAATATGACTATGAATTGAATTTGTGGTGAGAAATGTGGCATGTAATTATGTGATACCTGTATATGTATATAATCTTATGCATTGATTATTATGGTAATATTTCTCACCCTTCTGCTGTTTTATAATGCTCTACGAGGCATTGCAGATTAGGATGCTGGAGTTTTTTTGTGAAGTTATCTTCGTTCTTTTGAGTCGGCTGCTCTGATATGTAACACCGGGTAGTTAGACTAGTATAGTCATTCTTTTGTGATACATTGCGATGTATCAGCTGATGTGGTTTTGTGATGACCTGACATGATGTATCAATCTGGATATCTTATCTGTATGTGAATTAATACTTTGGAAATGATTAAATGATTTTATCTTCCGCTTTAATTTAAATGTTGAAATGTGATTTCTAAACCATGAAAATGTTACATATTTTATAGAGCAAATGTTAAAGTGTTTCATTGGTGAAATTGTGACATTCTTCCTTTATACCTTATTCTAAAATTTTCACTCTGATAAATTTGTATATGCATTTATTTGGGGGTATAGAAGGGGGTGTTACAGAACCCAATAAGATGAACGACCAAAAGATCTATTCTGATGGGGATAACGCGAAAATCTTCTGAATAAAACCATCATCTGCCGAAGAGACAACTGGCACCAAAGGTATCAATCCTGGATTATACTTCAAATGCATATGTTTGGAAATGGTGTAATATTCCATACGAAATGGAAATGCTACACATTTGGGAGGATGCTATGCAAAATGCAAATGCAAAGAAACACAACCCAGAGGATTGTTGAGAAGACCAGCAAACCAACCCTGCCGAGGAATACGCCCTGGATGGCCTTCCTGGAAAAATTTCACCCTCCTGGGAAATACGCCCTGGATGGCTCTCCGAAAAACTTCACCCTACTGGGGAATACGCCCTGGATGGCTCTCCAAAAAACTTCACCCTACTAGGGAATATGCCTAAGACTCCACTCAGTAGAGAATCAAGAATAGCATTGAAAAATCCAACCTGGTGGGGATAACAAGCTCCTGCTGAAGGTTCCACTCTGCTTGGAATACAAGAATAATCCGCCCTGCTATGGACATACAAGTAATAATTTACCCTACTAGGGATACCAGATACTTCTACTAAAGATTCCATCCCGGCGAAGAGATGAAAGTAACCTCTGTTCATTACGTTCCCCTAAAGAGAACTCCACTCTGCTGGGGAATAAATAAGCTCTGATCAAACATCTTCCTTGAGGAAAATGAGAATATTATCCGTTGGGAGTTCGTCCCGAAAACTGAACCTGAAAGATGCCAATGATCATTGGGCTTTACTGGCGATATCAATCGGCCGTTAATATACTTGTCGATGGAATCAACACTAAACTCTGCTCAGGGGAGAAGTTCATGAATACCGATCTTACCGGGGAAGGACGTCAAGGACATCGACTCTGCTGGAGAGTAAAACTAAATTGAAATCCAACTTATTGCCGTGGGAATATCCTTCACCCTTACTCTAGTGGGAATATGCTGAGAATAAATCCACCCTGTTAAGGATTAGCCTCTTTGGGGAGACAGAAACTCTGCTCTGCTAGAGATACGCCACACACCTCCGCTGGTGATAACACTTCTGATTTGATAACAAAATTTTGTGGGGAAGACAAAATCTCTCCTATGGGGAAACAACAATCTTTGCTGACCAAATGCCTGACTGCATTCTATCTGAAGTAGTCAACCCTCGAACACTCGCTGGGTAGTATAAATCCACTCCGGATAAGACACACAACTCTGAACTCCTGCTGGGGGAGGAAGTTCACCATGCACTATTGTTAAAACTTCACCATCAGGTAGAAAAGCTCTACTAGGGAGAGGACCATGCCATCCTACAACAAACAAGAAACAATAGGATGGCCCATGTATGAAATGGCTACCTTGGTTACCATTCATGACACTTATCACTCAAGCAAATCCATTGCTTTTATTATGCTATGTAAAGCCTCATGTTTTAACCTGTAATGTTTATAAAAAATATCTGACATTTTTGCAAACAAAAACAGTAAAAGTAAAAACAAGAAATGAAAAACTCTTTGACTGAAATTAATACTTTATTGATAAAAGGCTTGTAAATAGGCAAATTACAATTCAGATGCAATTCCTGAAAAGAGTTAATTGCATAAAAAGGAAAAAGAATATATATAAATGTCGACAATATGGGATCAGATATCCACCATGTGTCAATTTTTCAGCTATGACTTATATGTCTTTGATGTTCCCCCATGTTTCGCCTTCTGAAAAGACTGATTGAACTGATTCCTTTCCTTCAGGATAACCACGTATCGGATAAGCTCACAAATCGAATGCAGACCACATTCGTTTGCTTTTAAATCCCTAACTTTTGCTTGGATCTCCCTTTCGGGTTTTCAATCCACCAGGATACCCATTTTTACCAAGGTCTCCTTTTTCAGGTTTTCAACCTTGCGGGCTCATTCTTTTTTTTTATCCCTAATTTTGCATGAACCTTTTCCTTTTATGGTTCACCGGGATGCCCCATTTTTGCCTAGAATTTCCCTTTTCTGTCCAGTGGGTATCTTTTAAGCAAAGTATTTTTTAACCACGTCTGTGTTCACATGGAACGAAAAATCTTCACCATCCATGCTAGATAGTAATAAGGCTCCACCAGAGAAAACCTTTCTTACCATATATGAACCTTCATAGTTGGGACTCCATTTGCCCCTGTGATCTGCCTGAGGAGGAAGGATCCTTTTTAACACCAAATCACCTGTCTGGAAGCATCGAGGACGCACTTTCTAATCAAAGGCTTTCTTCATCCTACTCTGGTACAACCGACCATGAGCAATGGATGCCAATGTCTTCTCGTCAATCAGGCTCAACTGATTCAATCTGGTTTGCACCCACTCAACTTCGTTAAGCTGCACATCAGACAATACCCTTAAAGAAGGAATTTCAACTTCTAATGGTAGGATTGCCTCCGTACCATACACCAATGAGAAAGGAGTTGCCCCGATTGATTATGCACCGAAGTACGATAACCGTTAAGAGCAAGGGCAATATCTCATGTCAATCCCTATAGGTTACCACCATCTTCTGCACAATCTTCTTGATATTCTTGTTAGATGCCTCAACAACACCATTCATCTTCGGACGATATGGAGAAGAGTTATGATGCTCAATCTTGAAACTCTGGCACAGTTTCTTCATCATTTTGTTATTCAAAATTGAACCATTATTAGTAATGATTCTCTTTGGAATTCCATATCGACAAATGATGTTATTCTTTACGAATCGGGCTACCACCTGTTTCGTGACATTGGCAAAAGAAGCTGCTTCTACCCATTTCATGAAGTAATCAATGGAAACCAAAATGAAGTGATGCCCATTGGAAGCAGTAAACTCAATCTTTCCAATCATATCAATGCCCCACATAACAATGGGCCAAGGAGATGTTAACATATTCAGGGGGGTCGGTCTCGTATGCACCTTATCAGCATAAATCTAGAATTTATGGCATTTTTTGGCGTATTTGAAGCAATCGGATTCCATAGTCATCCAGTAATACCCAGCTCTCAACAGTTTTCTGGCCATGGCATGTCCACCGACATGAGTACCAAAAGAACCCTCATGATCTTCCTCCATCAACAGGCCTGCTTCATGTTCATCAACATAACACATCAAGACCATGTCAAAGTTTCTCCTATAGAGCACATCATCCTTGTTCAGATAGAAGTTACCAGCTAACCTCCTCAGAGTCTTCCTATCTTTGTCGTGTTCCCCAGATAGATACTCTTGAGTCTTAAGAAAATGCTTGATATCAAAATACTAAGGCTTTCCATCTGATACCTTCTCAATTGCAAACACAAAGGCGGGTCTATCAAGAAGAATGATGGTGATAGCTAGAGCTTCATTCCAGAAATTCACTTTATACATCGATGATAACATTGCCAATGCGTCTGCCATCTAATTTTCAGCCCTCGGTACATGATGGAACTCAACTCTATCAAAGAATGGTGGCAGTCCTCTTGCATAATTCTTGTAAGGCACCAGGTTGTCCTGAAGAGTCTCCCACTCTCCTTTAATCTGATTGACGACTAGTGATGAATCGCCATACACATCTAGATTCTTGATCCTTAGATTAATGGCTTCTTCTAAACCCATAATGCACGCTTTGTACTCAGCTTCATTATTGGTGTAGGAGAATTTCAATCGAGCATTGAACGGTATGTGAGAACTGTGAGGAGTTGTAATGATTTCACCAATTACATTACCATATGAATTAATAGCTTCATCGAAAACCAATTTCTACTGAGATCCAATCTCAGGACCCTCGTCAGGTAGAGGCTCATCACAGCCTTTCATCTTCAAAAACATGACATCTTCGTCTGGAAAATCAAACTTCATCGGCTGGTAATCCTCAATCAGCTATTGTTGTACCCCAAAATTTGACCAACCCCTTTCATTTGTTTTTGCCTTATGTTTCATTGTATTTTAGAATCTTGCATTATTTGCATAACGTTGTTCTTATAGGGGATCAAGTGATTGTGTGTGTGCCATCCAAGAGGAGAGCCTTATGGGCTTCGAGCTCAAGCAAAGGCATTGGTAGAGGTTATTGTGTGTGTTATCATCATGAGGTTATCAGAGCTCCTAGAGAGGAGAGACGTGTCACAGCTCATTCTCAAAGAATTATCAGAGGGTTTTTTTAAGGGTTCATGAGGACCTATAATTGGTGCAAGCATGAGGTAGAAGCTTTTGAGTACCTCAGAGGTTATTGTGGATTTGGAGTGGTCACTCAGTTCATCTGCACAATACCTAGGCAGATAAGCATGAAATTAGAATTTCACATATAATCAGGATAGACTTGTATTTGAAGCAAGACTTGTTTCCATGGTCATTCATATGTCCCAAGGTGTTTGGAGGTAGGAGGTTGATCATCAATTTTAATCAGAAGAGCTTCAATTGGTCAAACAATTGAAAATCAGGAGATTTGGGGAAAAAAGTCAATTGTGCAGTGAAAAAGTCAACTCCTGACTTTTTTAAGGTCAAAATCATGTTCCTCAAGTTTAATATGGCCAATGTATGGAACTTGATCAAGAAATATCAAAGGAATCATGAAAATTCAAGAAATGTTGAAACTTACCATTTTGGGAAAATTAGGGTTTTAGGAACTTTCTATTTATGGAAAGTTTTATGGTTGAATCAGCCACCTTCAAGGCCATTTTTCTTCATGATCAAGGTTTCAAATGAATTTTTGTCCAACATAAAACTTTTTCCTCATGTTTCAAGCTTTCTTTTGAGTACCAATTCATCACCATATGATACTTGGAGCTCAAGTTATGACGATTTAAAGTTAGGGATTTCAATGATTTCAACATTGGCAAGTTTGGACAGATTTTTGCACTACTTTTCCAAGCCAATTTTCATCACTTTCTTGTTGTCAAATGAAACTTTGTCCCAAATGAAAGTTGTAGATCTTATTCCAAGCTTTCCATCCACTACTAGAAGTCTTTCATAGGATTCTTGAAGCTCAAGTTATGGATGTCCCAAGTTAGGGTTTTCAAATGTTTCAATGTTCATAACTTAGAATTTTTCTAAGTTATTTCTAGGAAGCTTGCATGACATGATTTTCAACATCATCTTACATAGTCTTCCATGATGCAAATGAAGATGGACCTAACACCAAAATTGTTCCATGCCATGCACTCTTTGATTAGAGCTCAAGTTCTAGCCAAAATGATCCATGTACACGAAGATACCATTGCTCAAAGTTGATGATTTGAACATTTTCACAAGGCATGATATTTGTTTCATTTTGGCATGTTTTGCAATTAGTCATGCAGCATACTTTCCTTACTCTTTTCATGCGCATAGAGTGGCATTTTATGCACAAGAAACATTGCCCAAACAAGACAAACCAAAGCATGTACCACTTGTATACCATTTTGAATCTCTTGCCCAAAAAAGGAAGAGACAAGTTGCCTCTATTATGAATTCATTCAGTCCATACAACTTGTTCCCTCCACTCAAACAAAACCAACAGAACGCAAGCATGCTCGTGTCCTTGCTCTATCATCCACCATTGATTCAAAAATCCAAGATATGTAACATCTGCTCCCTCCAATTTTTACCACTGCAAAACCTTCATTTTCATGTTTTTCACCTCATATATAAGCTTAACATAAACCCTAGGTCAAGCTAGCCACTATTTTGAGCAAAAACCGTAGTTTCACATTCTTGCTTCTCTTTGAAAATCTCTTCGAAGCTCACAATTTATTAAGCCATTCAACAAGATTTCACTCAATCCATCATCACCATAAACGTTTCTCCCATCTGTTTGCAAAAGGAGCCCACTGCGTGCACCTTGATCATCACTTGTTCATATTAGTTTGGAGCTTTAGAAAGGGATTCAAAGCCATTTAAACATACCATCATCTCCCGCAAGTCCTAGTGGTTTGTTCTGCAGCTTCTGGTGAAGTTTCAGCAAGCTTTGAAGAGGCAGTGGACCATTCTCCACTAGGTATTTCTTCCAACTTTTTCCATAACACTAGGCACAATCTAGGGTCATGTTGTGTACATCTGAAGACCTACTTATGTGGGCATTGTTTGCATTATGATTTGGTTGAGTTTCATGGAGTTTGCATTTTTGACACCTTAACTGTTTAGCTTCGAAACACTATGCAAACACCATCTTTTATGGAAAATAAGTTCATATTCGAGATCCTTGTGGAATTCTGAGGAGGAGGGTCCCCCTTTTTTCCATTTATGGGCATGTGGAACCCTAGCTCCGGTGACCTCTCACCAGAGGAGACGACTGGAACTAGGGTTCCGGCGTCTGTGTGAAGAAGACAGGATGACATGGCCTGCGCGCCTCTTTTTAAATTCAAATAAATTGTGGTTTCATGTTCCTATTGGCCTACGTGTGTGAGTCAGCTCCACATCATTTAATGAATGCCACCATGGCCTCAGACTTGGGCATTGGGCCTTGGACGTATTGTTATTCCCACCCCCCGTGTTAGGCCCAGGCGTGTGTGTTGTGAAGGATCCTGTTCAATTCAGGGTTGCTAATACACCCCCTTTACTTGTTTGTTTTATTTTTATTTCACTTATTTTCTGTTTACATTTTAATTATTTTAAAATACTTCTGGTCATCTCAAAAATAGCCAAAAATATTTTCTTGACATTTTAATATGTTAATTAATTTTCCAAATTTTTATTTTGCATTTATTATTTATTTTGCTATTTTATTTGGAGTTAAAGTTTCAAGGTACATTTTGTTGTTTACCCTAATTTGAATGGATCATTTGAACCTCAATTTTAAATCCCCTATGACCATGGCTTCTCCATCACTTAGGTGAGGGATTGAGGTTCCTTTGAGGGTTGATTTGGTCCATTTATGATCATTTTTTAATTGGTTTTGAATTTATTTTTCTTGCCCCTCGATAAGGTGGAGCACCTCTAACAATTGATTGTTTGGTGATGCCTTGAGGTGAGTTTCCTCTTTAAACATTGGCTTCTGTTTACCATTGAGCTTGGCTGCTTTGTGTAATTTACTTGGCATATATTGAGCTTTCCTCCTATTTTTGGTGATTTTTGCAAGTTAAGTCCTTTTGTGAGGTGTTTACACATGCTAGTTTTGACCTAATCTTTAGGATATGATCATGAGTGATCCCTTGAGCACCTCTTAATCCTTGTTAGCTCATGTTTAAATGCTTGAGGTTTTGCCTTTCTTGTTAGAGGTCAAGAGTATGTGTACCTTTCATCACAAGTCACTCATGAATCATGTTTCTCCACTTGTTTAAGTGTTGAGATTGTGTTAGGGCTTTGGTTCCTTCACTTCATATGATTGTGCTTGTGCTTTGCTTCTTGTTTGTTGCTTGAATTTGAATATTTTCCTTTGAGTTTTACTTCTGCCCCATGTGGTTTACCACTTGTTCATGATAGTTTGGTGCATTTGTTATACTTTGAACTTGTCATGAACATTAGTGTTGGTTGTGCATTGTTTGCTTGCCTTGTGTTTGCTTGAATCTTAAGAATGTCATGGTTGAGATGTGCTTATGGTGGTGGCTTCCCCCACACGTTTTTCTCCCTCTTTTCTTTGTGTATGCATCTTTTCTTTGCATCTCATATCCCTTGTTTGCATTGCATGTTGACTTGTTCAAGTCAATTTCTTTTCTTTCTTCACTTCATCTGTGAGTGAATTATTTAGTGTTTACTTGGCCTTTGGCCATGATCCCCCTAGGATTCCTAGTCCCTTTGTTCAAGATGCGAGTAGGAGAGACATTAGGTGTTCAATTCTATACATGATAACATTAGGATATTTTCTTCCCTTCATCCCAACTTTAAGAGCATTGTGTATGACAACATTAGGGTCCAGTTTCCCCTTAGTTTGTGTCTTTCTCTTCTCATCTCCTAAAAAATTCAAAACACCTAATAAAGGATAACATGTATTGTACGCTACGAGCCTTAAGTACTTGGGAAATGATGGTTGGGTGGCCTCCTCTCAATTGTCTAGAGTGTTTAGCGTATGCCCTTTGGGCGATATGCGATGTATTCGCTCTCAAGTCATAGTCTTTAGTGCAACATGGGTTACAAATCTTAACTCAATTCACTTCTTTCATAAAAAAACATAAAACAAAAACATCAAACCTTTTTATCCTTTGGGATTAATTGAAAACCATTTTCAAAGAGAGTGTGTTAACTCTTGGTTCTACCGCAAACATGTAACACCTAAGTCTCCAATGGTCGAGCAGCAATACCCCTAACTGCTAGAACGAAGATTTAACCCTACTCAGTTAAAACACTTGAATCAACCAGTGGTCGTGTTAGCCCGAACTATGTTTGCTCTGACTTCTCATACCAGACGAGGATACGTAGGCACAAGACGATGATGTCTTGGTGTTGCACCCTAAAATTTGACCAACCGGGTCTCGTATCTGGTCCTATGTTTCGACGCATGACCGCATTCGCATCTGCATATCGCATACAGTGCATTTTTTCAGTTGTTTTGATTTTATCGGGATCACAGCCCTCGTCTCGCGCTTCAGGTGTTTTTAATCAGTTCAGATAGGTAGAATCGTATTCTTTGAGCAGTCGTGCTGTCCCCGGTGTTTGCAGCTTGCGCTGTTGTTTTTAGGGATGTTTCGGTGTCCGTTTATTTTTACCGGTTGTCCTGGTGCGCTCTCGTGGTTTTATTTGTCGTTCGGTGCTACTTTTGTTCCTTCGGGAATTATTGTGATTTTTCTGGATTTTATTAGATTTTATTAGGGTTTTATTAGATTTTTTAATCATTTTAGGATAATATAGAATATTTTTAGGATATTAATAGGTTTTTAATATTTTTAATAATTGTAATTCTTTTTAGATAGATTTTTAATCATTTTAGGATATTAATAGTTTGTTTTTTTTATAGTTTTAATAGATTTAAATCATTCTTTTAATCTTTTTTAGAGTATATTAGATATTAAATAGATTTTTTTTATCATTTTCTTAATAGAATAATATAGATTTTTCTTTTATTAATAGTAGGTTTTCTTTTATTGGATATCCTATTTTAGATATAAATAATATAGGTTTTAATAGAGATTTAATTAGAGTTAATAGAATTTTTTCTCTTTTTAGATTTAATTCAGATTTAATTAGATTAATGGGTCCTAGTTAATTAGGGTTAATCGTTTTAGTGTTAATCAATTAATTTTTAATCTTTTCTTATCTCATTTCAGATTTTTTGAGTTTTATCATTCATTCTCGTTAGGCCCAATTGGTGGAGGCCCAGAGTTTTTTTTCTGTCCAGTTTCAAGAATTGTCCAGAAAGTACCAGTCTACTATAAATTCAAAGTGTACACGTGTTGTACAAGGAGGGAGCCACATATCATCACCCACACGCCTCCACCTCACCCTTCCCATTCCCTCTCTCTGCCACGCCCACGCCACGTGGCGCGCATGCACCGTCCTCTTCCACCCACCAAGACACGTGTTTGCACCTGAGCCCCCACCGGTTGCATGGCCGGCGACCATGCAACCACCGTACCAGAACATCGCCGGCCACCGTAACAGATCCCCCAACGACTTCCGGCCACCGCACCAGTCACCAGTCACCCAAAAATCTCCAGAATTCCGATCAAACTTCATCTTCCTCCAATCAACATCATCCACAATCATCTCCAGAAATTCAACCATCGTCATCTTCAACGTTCATCAAGAATCATCAAACTCCGATCCAAGATTCATCATCTGCAACTTGTTTTCCCAGAATCTTCACAACTCCACCATAAGCAATGAAGAACATTCATCTAGCTTCACAAATTTTCAGACAGTTTTCCGATCACCAACGCCTACAAAGATCTTCACTGATTTTCGAGATCCTCCGTGAATCAAGGTCCTTGAGTGTTGTCGGATTTCATCGTTTCCAGAAGATCAACATCATCACGATCATCAAGCTCCGTCAGCTTCAGTTCGTCAACGGTGTTCAACGAATCCAAAAATCTTCAACTCGTTTAATCTTCAAGAATGTTCAAGCGAATCTCCGGGTTTTTCCAGATTTATTGTTTTTTCTTCATCTGAGATTCTTCGTGTTCGTCACAAACCTTCACCGCAAGTCAAGAACACGCATTTATCTCCAGCAAAGAAACTTCAAGAACATCATTCCTCCATTCATATCCATATGCATCCGTCATTAGAAACTTCTTCCGGAGCATCTTCCATTCTTCTCCGCCCAGAACTTCTCCAGAAGTCTCTTTCAGATTCATCAGATCTCCTATTGATACGCAAGACACTGTTTAAAGTTTGGTTGTGTAGATTTGTAACACGATTTTTGTTGTTCATTTGCTGTTGATTCAAAACAAAGATTGAGAGAGAGTTTTGGTGAGGGTGATGAACTGAGATGAGAGGTTGAGGGTGAGTCTCTGAGAGGAAGAATTCGCAAAGGAAGCGGCGACTTGGTGTGTGTGAACAGTGACGGTAAGATAGTAATGACTTAGGGTTTTCTTCCTTTTTGCTGAAGTGAGAGCTAAGTGGGCTGGGCCCGTGCGTGTGTAATTTTGGAATTGGGCTGGGCCCGTGGATCTTCACTAATTGCTAACCCCCTGTATCCATCTGCACCCCCTTCCCCTTTCTTATTTCTTTTTTTGTTTTTTTCTTTTGTATGAGAAAAAATATATTGAAAAAAAAGAAATAGAATAAAGAAAAAAAGAAAAGAATATTGAATATGAAAAAAAGAGAAAAAAGACTTGAAAAAAAATATTGAAAAAAAGGAAAAAGAAGAGTTTGAAAAAATATTGAAAAAATATCAAAAAGGAGAAGAGAAAAAAGATAGTGAAAAAAATATAGAAAATACTTGAAAATAGAGGGGAAAATATTTGAAAAAAGGAGAGGAAATAGAAATATTTGGAAAAAGAAAGATACTTGAAAAAATAGCAAAAAAATATTAGTTTTAATATTTTTTAGAGTACATAGAGTTTATTTTCAGCATTCAATCATTGTAATCATTTTTCAGAATGTTAATAAAACGAGATTTGAGCTGTGGTCCCGAAGTAGCCGAACTACAGCTGCTCTGATTTCTCGTACCAGACGAGGATATGTAGGCATAGGATGCGATATCCTAGCGAGCACACTAACAATTAACCTTTGTTCTCTCGCTGCTGTGCGATCGAGACTTTCCCGCTGACGACTGATGTTACCCTTTTTCTCTCTTGCTCGAGTGCATTTGAGACCAGACCGTAGTTTTTCCCATAGGTTCCCGTACCTGTGAAACCAGTTTATTTTCTCACTGCTGTGTGAGAATACCCTGTTTAGCCGTAGTTAGCCTGAACTACGCAAGCTCTGATCTTCCATGCAGTGTGGAAGTACGTAGGCACAAGACGCGAGGTCTTGGCGAGCCAATTTCCCCGTAGTCCCGAACTACGTTGACTCTGACTTTCTCTCTTGAGAATACGTAGGCATAGAGTGTGACGCTCTATCGAGTCAATTCCTTTCTGTTTAGATTTAGCAGCCGTAGATAGATTGTTTTTTCATCCTTTAGACAACCCAAGCAAGCGTGGATCCCGTCGAGTACGACGGATGTGAGGGGTGCTAATACCTTCCCCTTGCGTAACCGACTCCCGAACCCAGGTTTTGGTTGCGATGACCATACCTTTTCCCGTTTTTTGCGAGGTTTACTTCGAGCGTTTCCTTTCCCTCCGTTGGGATAAATAACGCACGGTGGCGACTCTTCTGTCAGCCGGCGCCGATTTTCGCAGTAGCGACAGCTGGCGACTCTGCTGGGGATCCAACGTCCCCTGGTTGCTAAGGACTGCGATAGTTCCTTATGCATGTGGGATCCAACGTCCCCTAAGAGAGAGTCAATCCTAGCGCTTGTTTGCTTGTCTATTGGGGCTTATTTATTGATATTATCTGTTGCTGTTGGGGTGTGACGGGTGTTCTATGATTGAGAGATAAGCCGGACCTGGGCTTGAGTGCACCTTAGACTTAGAGTAGAGATTAGTGGGCGCGTACCGGCTTTGCTTGTACTAGTGTCCCGCGAAATCTACACTCGGACGAGGTTCTTTTGGTTGACTTCTTTTTCTACCCTTTGGGTCGAGGGGGTTGTTGGTCAGTTGGATTGTCGACTCCGGGAACCGATCATTTGGAAGTTAGCTAAGTGAGGCCTCTTCAAGACTTGATGATGCCACTCCTTCTGGGAATCGTATCGTCAGTCTTGAAAGTCTGTGACGCTGAAGACCGCATAGGATGTCGTACCTTGTCAGATATAGGTCCATATCTGTGAGTGGGGGGTTTTTTTTTTTGCAGGAAACTTGACTTCCAACCTACCCGTTATTTTGGTCTTCTCTTCAGAGCAAATGTCTTCCGTCAGCAGCGCAACAGTATTCAGATTGTGTGGGGGTTGTGGTCCCGTTGTTTGTTGCATCTTGCATATCATGTGCATAATAGTGTTGCATCATATTGCATATCATCCTCCAGCTAGCCAGAGTTCTGATCCAGCCTTTGTTTCCTGAAGGTGATTACCCGGAGTTCGGATTGAGCAGCTGTTGATTGTCAGAAGACCGATCTAGGGTTTGAGTGGATTTGAGCAGAATCGAGCATTGAAGTCAGCTGAAGACTATTGGTAGCTATGTCTGAAGGCAATTTCCAGTCTCCTAACACCTTGACAGGGTTCACTATGACATCCAACCCTCTGTATGATTCCATGGAAGACTTCCCGCAAGTGAACAACGTTACTGCCGACCAAGTTGTACAGCCTTCTGTTAAGAACCGAGGTCGACATGAGCAATTTGTTGCCCGAAATGAACGTCCTCCTCCTGTTAACAATCAAGGTGTTGCTTTCCCTGTGATGAATTACCGAAGAGATATTCCAATGGCCGGGATGATAGATCCAAGAGCTCTTGAAAAGGATAGAAGACTCCGAGCGTTGGAAGAGGGAATGAAAACTTTGAAAATGAAAGATGCTGTTAACCTGAATGCTGTAGACATGTGTTTGGTTCCTAACCTGGTGTTGCCTTATAAGTTCAAAGTGCCAAAATTTGAGAAGTACACGGGAGATAGCTGTCCGAAGCAACATTTGATGATGTTCTGTCGAAGAATGACTTCGTTTGTGCGAGACGACAAATTGATGATCCATTGCTTTCAAGATAGTCTGACTGGTGCATCTTTGAGGTGGTATATGCAGTTAGAGAGAAATCAGATTCAGTCATGGATGGATTTAGCCAGAGCTTTTCTGAAGCAGTACGATTATAACCTAGACATAGCTCCCTATCGCATGCAGTTGCAAGAACTGTCTCAAGAGAATAATGAACCTATCAGGAAGTATGCTCAGAGATGGAGAGAATTTGCTGCTAGAGTGCATCCACCGCTGTTAGACCTAGAGTTGACAAGCATGTTTGTAGATTCCCTACAGGATCCGTACTTCGAAAGATTTCTCGGACTTCCATTAAGTTTCTCTGACGTGGTAGCATTAGGAGAACGCCTTGAGTATGCCATAAGAATTGGGAAAATTCAGATTACTTCAAATGATCAAGCTGGTGAAACTGAATACCCTTGTGACTATCAGGATGAAGAAGAAATTGTGATCAATGCAGTCATGCCAAAGGTTGAATATCCTCGAAGCGAATCAGTGAATTTTGTTGGTTCTTCATCTTATCAGAGATCAGTACCTCCTGTGGCTTGTTATACTGAACAGACAGCCGTGCCTGGGGCACCATATCAGGAATCTTATGTCGCTTCCATTGCAAAGCAGCGAACTCGTGGATGAGGTTATCAGAATCAGCGTCAGAGTCAGAATCGACCTCGCAACAACTTGGAACGAAGGAAAGCTCCTTTTCACCCAGTGCCTATGCCGTATAGCCAGCTGCTACCATCGTTGATCCAGAGTTCTTTGGGGAAACCTAAAGCTCTTAAGCCAGTTCCAGAACCTTACCCTCCTGGGTACAATCCCCACGTTCAGTGTGGTTACCATGGTGGCTCTCCAGGGCATTCGACAGAAGATTGTAAAGCATTTCAGGCGAAAGTACAACAGTTGGTTGACCAGGATCGCATTTCCTTTCGGGAAGGATTTCTGTTTGTTCATCCCAACCGCTCAGCTGTCTAAGCTCGTAGACTCGGAAAGTATTCCCCAGCAAAAGCCAGTGATTCAGACAGGCAGGCGCCTCAGCATTGGCAGTCCTCAGGCTTTTATATCATTTGCATTTATAGTTTCTTTTTCTGTTAGTTACTGCTTGCTTTCAAACATTGTATGTTTCGAATGGTGATAATAATAAAGTGACTATGCATTTTTCTGAATTAATCATGTCGCTGTCGCTCATTTACTGCATTGCACTGACACTTGCATTTTTCCACTTTATCACTGTGACTAGCAAAGATTGGAGGGAGGATGATGAAACTAAACTCACAACCGATGATCGTATGCTTTCAGATAAGACCTTACCGATGACGTACAAGGCATTGTTTCAAATCCCCAAACACTGGAGATATAAGGAGTTAGTCCCTTGTTAACCACTTCGAGCCAAGGAGTAGAAGTTTTTTCGGACTTTTAAACCCTCACATCTTAACCCGGGGCAGGGTAGTTGTCAGTTAGCTTGACCGAGCATTCAAGTCTTACAGAGGAGTGTTGTCTTTCAAGGACCAATCAGTTTATACCTTTCAAGAGGTCATACCTCACCAATCAGGAGTGAGACAGTTACAATCCTTTCGGAGCAATCAAGACAACCAGTGTCACACGACTTTGTTCCAAAAGAAAGAAAAAAAGCCCGCTAAGTAAAAAAGAAAGAAAAAGATGGAAGGCTAATACTTAGGCAAAAATCAGGGCATCCCGCTGGACTTCAAAAGAAAACGAAAAAACGAAAAGAACTCAAAAGGAGTCAGTCCAGGCAAAAATTAGGGAATCAAAAGAATGGGAAAGGGATCAATAGAAAATATTTCCCCAGCAAGTCACAAAGTCGTGTACACAAACACCGAAAGCGAAAAAGGAGTAACTGTCACTCCGGAAAAGCCCTGTGAGTTCCTCAGTTGTGGTTCTTACCATTCAACATACCTCTCGAAGAGGCGAGCGCTTGTGCCAGGTTAACTGAACTTTAGGATCAGAGATCATCATGTAGAAGGGGTGGGTACAAATCAAAATTTGAGCCAAATATCCTTTGTTTCACGAACCGTGAACCCGACCACAATACAACCCTTAAAAGACCTAATTGAGGTAGGGTTTATTCTGAAGCGCATTACGATAAGGTTGAGTAACCTGACTCCTTCTTGACTTGCTAGTCACATCCTTGCTGTATTTTTCACTGATCACGTAAGCACTACGTTTGAACTCTGGTTCATTCGTCACTCACAATCATGACGTGTAAATGAGTGATAGCTCAAATTTTTTCAAAATCTGCATAAACACTGCATTAAGATTACCATTCGTAAATAGACAGTTTTAATTGCAGGTTAGTAGTTGGCATGAAAGAAATTCCAGCAGGGAATCGTCAAGCAGGACTGAGTAATTCAGCAATCTGAACCAGAATGGTGTATATTGTGAAGACCTTGTGAATCAGGGGCATTGACTTCCAATAAGTTCGGAATCAGTTAGTCTGCGGACAAGTCCCGAAGCATCAGCGATTCAGGGGCAGTTTATGTGAGAAGCAGTTGATCAGAACGGAATCTTCTCGAGAGCCAATCAGGGGCAATCACCCAGAGCGTTGAGATTTGAAAGCAGATACTTCAGGTGGATAATCAGATCAGGTTAAGTCGCTAGAACGCTCATTCAGGGGCAAGTCATCGCAAAGAGTGAAGACCAGTTGGGTTGATAGGGGTCTAATGGAGATTGAATTCTGTTGTCGTACAGATACCGGGGCAAATATTCTCGAAGTCATCTCGTAGCGAGCTGTTCAGAGCAAGTACTCCCAAGAGTTAGATTGGGGCAAGTTGGTTGCACTGGGGGCAAGTTGTTCAAGCCAGTCTGTTTATCCCCAGCCGGAGTTGAGTATCGGGGAATCATGTCAATACCCTTATCAAAAACCTTAACATTCCGAGAAGAGTTGTGTTGTCGTTGGACCATTATCCTGCAGTCTAAACCTGTTGCGTGTCAGTAACCAGTCGTTTCCAAAGTCCAGTTCTCGCCTGGCAAACCGGTAACCAGTTCTCGTCTGGCCCACCTTTCCGTAAGCATCAGTTCCCGTCTGGTGTAGTTTATTGTAAGCATCAATTCCCGCCTGGTGTAGTTTATTGTAACCAGTTCTCGTCTGGTTACCGTTTCTTCAAGTGTTGTATCAATTCTCGTCTGGTACATGTCGTCGCGTAATCAGTTCTCGTCTGATCATCGTGTGTTTTAACCTATGTGTTATACCAGTTCTCGTCTGGTATACGTCAGCTTTCAGCCAGTTCTCGCCTGGTTGTCTATGTCTCGATTTGTTATCCAGTCAGCCCCGTCTGATGTCAAAACACAAAAATCAATTTTCGTTCAATTTTCCTAACCTATTTTCCTATCAGTTCTCGCCTGGTAGTTTACCTTTGAATGCTAGTTCTCGTCTAGTATCTTCCACTGTGTACATAGTCCATGTTTATCCTAAACCAGAAAAACAAAAACCTAAAGGTATCTGACACAGTAATTCCCAATGACTCGCATGTTGTCGTGTTCCCCGATACGAAGCTTGATGGATACCAGTGCTCCGATTAATGTTTGAATTCCTTGTGGAGGTTGTTAAATCAGGATTGCTACTCTTTAGCAAATGAAGGTTGCTTATTATCCCCGGAAGAGTCGAGATTGTATTTTACCTCGTATCAGAATAGGATCAGGAGTATCCTCGGCAGATTAAGATTGATATCCTTGATAGTAAGGGCATTTCCAGCAGTGTGCTGCGCGCAATCAACCCCAGTTTGGGTCGATCCCCGCAGAGCGCAATCAGTTGCCAATGGTTTGAAGGGAGCATCCCCAAGCAGAGTTTTTTTCTTTCCCCAGTGAAGTCGCCAAGCAGGGTTGCCTTTTCATTTCTCCAGCAGGACGGTTATCCCCAGCGGGTTTGGTTTCCCTTTTCCAACATTTATTTTGCTGAGATGGTTTTGTGACTTCGGTTCATCCCCAGTAGAGTTGACGTTGCCTTCGGCATTTATTTTGCCAAGTGGTTTTCAGACCTGGTGTTCTCTGGCAGCTCGAGCCTGCATTTACATTTGCATATATCGTCATAGCATTTATACAAACACATAGCATATTCATGTCGTCTGGGCATCGCATTTTCAAACAGAACGCATAGCATTTACATGTCATATAGGGCATTGCATCATTTCAAGCATACGCATGTCGAAACATAGACCAGGGTGGTTACCTTTTGGCTTTCGAATTTGTTCACCTGCAGGGTTGTTTGGTTAAGCTTCTCTTCTCCATCAGCGGAGTGATTTCTTCACATCTGGTTGTTACGTCAGCACTGGAAAGAAAAACAACAAAGATTGACATATAGCAGATTTCTGAAGCTGTGGGCTGTTGACAGAATGGGTGCCGAGCAGTCGATTCAGAAGTTCCCCAGGAGAATTGTCCTCAAGTTCGCTGTGAACTGTGAGATGACAGGATTTGATCCCATAAGAGAGATGGGAATCAAGTCGTTTGCTTTTCGAAGCATTATTCCAATACTTGTGGCGTCACACAGGTGATTGGTGTTGAAAAGGAGAAGAAAATTTATCAGAAAATTGACCAGTTGTTGCTGTGACAACCAAACTTTAGTTCATTGGAGGCTATTCCTCAAGCAGTTTTGCAGTATAATCCCGCGGTTGGCAAATTTCAGGGTTTCATTTGTATTCAACCGTCATCTACCTTTGAATGTTTGAAGGCTGAGCGCTCTTCAACCATTCAGGTCGAAGCCGCTTGAATAGGGGCAGCTGTTGCACCCTAAAATTTGACCAACCGGGTCTCGTATCTGGTCCTATGTTTCGACGCATGACCGCATTCGCATCTGCATATCGCATACAGTACATTTTTTCAGTTGTTTTGATTTTATCGGGATCACAGCCCTCGTCTCGCGCTTCAGGTGTTTTTAATCAGTTCAGATAGGTAGAATCGTATTCTTTGAGCAGTCGTGTTGTCCCCGGTGTTTGCAGCTTGCGCTGTTGTTTTTAGGGATGTTTCGGTGTCCGTTTATTTTTACCGGTTGTCCTGGTGCGCTCTCGTGGTTTTATTTGTCGTTCGGTGTTACTTTTGTTCCTTCGGGAATTATTGTGATTTTTCTGGATTTTATTAGATTTTATTAGGGTTTTATTAGATTTTTTAATCATTTTAGGATAATATAGAATATTTTTAGGATATTAATAGGTTTTTAATATTTTTAATAATTGTAATTCTTTTTAGATAGATTTTTAATCATTTTAGGATATTAATAGTTTGTTTTTTTTATAGTTTTAATAGATTTAAATCATTTTTTTAATCTTTTTTAGAGTATATTAGATATTAAATAGATTTTTTTTTATCATTTTCTTAATAGAATAATATAGATTTTTCTTTTATTAATAGTAGGTTTTCTTTTATTGGATATCCTATTTTAGATATAAATAATATAGGTTTTAATAGAGATTTAATTAGAGTTAATAGAGTTTTTTCTCTTTAGATTTAATTCAGATTTAATTAGATTAATGGGTCCTAGTTAATTAGGGTTAATCGTTTTAGTGTTAATCAATTAATTTTTAATCTTTTCTTATCTCATTTCAGATTTTTTGAGTTTTATCATTCATTCTCGTTAGGCCCAATTGGTGGAGGCCCAGAGTTTTTTTTCTGTCCAGTTTCCAGAATTGTCCAGAAAGTACCAGTCTACTATAAATTCAAAGTGTACACGTGTTGTACAAGGAGGGAGCCACATATCATCACCCACACGCCTCCACCTCACCCTTCCCATTCCCTCTCTCTGCCACGCCCACGCCACGTGGCGCGCATGCACCGTCCTCTTCCACCCACCAAGACACGTGTTTGCACCTGAGCCCCCGCCGGTTGCATGGCCGGCGGCCATGCAACCACCGTACCAGAACATCGTAGGCCACCGTAACAGATCCCCCAACGACTTCCGGCCACCGCACCAGTCACCGGTCACCCAAAAATCTCCAGAATTCCGATCAAACTTCATCTTCCTCCAATCAACATCATCCACAATCATCTCCAGAAATTCAACCATCGTCATCTTCAACGTTCATCAAGAATCATCAAACTCCGATCCAAGATTCATCATCTGCAACTTGTTTTCCCAGAATCTTCACAACTCCACCATAAGCAATGAAGAACATTCATCTAGCTTCACAAATTTTCAGACAGTTTTCCGATCACCAACGCCTATAAAGATCTTCACTGATTTTCGAGATCCTCCGTGAATCAAGGTCCTTGAGTGTTGTCGGATTTCATCGTTTCCAGAAGATCAACATCATCACGATCATCAAGCTCCGTCAGCTTCAGTTCGTCAACGGTGTTCAACGAATCCAGAAATCTTCAACTCGTTTAATCTTCAAGAATGTTCAAGCGAATCTCCGGGTTTTTCCAGATTTATTGTTTTTTCTTCATCTGAGATTCTTCGTGTTCGTCACAAACCTTCACCGCAAGTCAAGAACACGCATTTATCTCCAGCAAAGAAACTTCAAGAACATCATTCCTCCATTCATATCCATATGCATCCATCATTAGAAACTTCTTCCGGAGCACCTTCCATTCTTCTCCGCCCAGAACTTCTCCAGAAGTCTCTTTCAGATTCATCAGATCTCCTATTGATACGCAAGACACTGTTTAAAGTTTGGTTGTGTAGATTTGTAATACGATTTTTGTTGTTCATTTACTGTTGATTCAAAACAAAGATTGAGAGAGAGTTTTGGTGAGGGTGATGAACGAAGACGAGAGGTTGAGGGTGAGTCTCTGAGAGGAAGAATTCGCAAAGGAAGCGGCGGCTTGGTGTGTGTGAACAGTGACGGCAAGATAGTAATGACTTAGGGGTTTCTTCCTTTTTGCTGAAGTGAGAGCTAAGTGGATCAGGTGGTTTGGGCCTCTAAGCCCGTTTTCGTTTTTTCTGATACAGACCTCCGTTTTTTTTCTGGTGAACCCCCTGTGCATGTGTGATTTTGGAATTGGGCTGGGCCCGTGGATCTTCACTAATTGCTAACCCCCTGTATCCATCTGCACCCCCTTCCCCTTTCTTATTTCTTTTTTTGTTTTTTTCTTTTGTATGAGAAAAAATATATTGAAAAAAAAGAAATAGAATAAAGAAAAAAAGAAAAGAATATTGAATATGAAAAAAAGAGAAAAAAGACTTGAAAAAAAATTGAAAAAAAGGAAAAAGAAGAGTTTGAAAAAATATTGAAAAAATATCAAAAAGGAGAAGAGAAAAAAGATAGTGAAAAAAATATAGAAAATACTTGAAAATAGAGGGGAAAATATTTGAAAAAAGGAGAGGAAATAGAAATATTTGGAAAAAGAAAGATACTTGAAAAAATAGCAAAAAATATTAGTTTTAATATTTTTTAGAGTACATAGAGTTTATTTTCCTTCTAGAGGTAGTTTTAGAAGTCCACTTGTTAGGGGACTATTTTCCATTTGATTTTTTCCATTATAGATGGATAGGATAGGATAGTATTTCCTAGGAGATTTATTTTCAGCATTCAATCATTGTAATCATTTTTCAGAATGTTAATAAAACGAGATTTGAGCTGTGGTCCCGAAGTAGCCGAACTACAGCTGCTCTGATTTCTCGTACCAGACGAGGATATGTAGGCATAGGATGCGATATCCTAGCGAGCACACTAACAATTAACCTTTGTTCTCTCGCTGCTGTGCGATCGAGACTTTCCCGCTGACGACTGATGTTACCCTTTTTCTCTCTTGCTCGAGTGCATTTGAGACCAGACCGTAGTTTTTCCCATAGGTTCCCGTACCTGTGAAACCAGTTTATTTTCTCACTGCTGTGTGAGAATACCCTGTTTAGCCGTAGTTAGCCTGAACTACGCAAGCTCTGATCTTCCATGCAGTGTGGAAGTACGTAGGCACAAGACGCGAGGTCTTGGCGAGCCAATTTCCCCGTAGTCCCGAACTACGTTGACTCTGACTTTCTCTCTTGAGAATACGTAGGCATAGAGTGCGATGCTCTATCGAGTCAATTCCTTTCTGTTTAGATTTAGCAGCCGTAGATAGATTGTTTTTGCATCCTTTAGACAACCCAAGCAAGCGTGGATCCCGTCGAGTACGACGGACGTGAGGGGTGCTAATACCTTCCCCTTGCGTAACCGACTCCCGAACCCAGGTTTTGGTTGCGATGACCATACCTTTTCCCGTTTTTTGCGAGGTTTACTTCGAGCGTTTCCTTTCCCTCCGTTGGGATAAATAACGCACGGTGGCGACTCTTCTGTCAGCCGGCGCCGATTTTCGCAGTAGCGACACTTGGCGAGCAACCTACCCCCACCTCCATCCGTAGTTTTCCGAACTATGTTGACACTGACTTTCCCATTGCACGAGGGAATACGTTGGCATATAGCGGCGATGCTCTATCGAGTTTCTTTTCTATTCTTTTGTCCCCGAGTGCCAGTAGCTTAGATAGTTTAACACCCTTTTAGATAGACAACAAGTGTGGATCCCGTTGAGTACAACGGACGTGAGGGGTGCTCATACCTTCCCCTTGCGTAACCGACTCCCGAACCCAAGATTTGGTTGCGATGACCTGTCTTTTCCCTTTTCCGTAGGTTTTCTCTGATTGTTTCCTTTCCCTATCTTTGGGATAAATAACGAACGGTGGTGACTCTTCTGTCTTTGACGGCCCCCTCTTTCGCAGCGATGCAACAGTTGTTCAGCGAGATATTTTGACAAAACGCTTCACTTAATTGCTTTTTGGGAAACATACTGAATATTATACTCTATTAAAACAATTTTCCATCAGGTAATCCTTCCGGAGAGTTCTTGCTTTTTGAAGACATACTTGATCAGATCCATCTTCAAAATCAATAGGGTTGTGTGGTTTAACATGTATTGCCTCAAGCGCTTAGCAGCCCAAGCGAGTGCACAACATGTTTTTTCCAGCATTGAGTATCTCGACTCACAATCGGTAAATTTCTTACTAAGGTAATAAATGGTGTTCTCTTTTCTACCTGGATCGTCCTGTTCACCGAGCACACATCCAATTGAATTCTCAAGAACCGTGAGATACATGATCAGAGGTCTCCCTGCTATTAGAGGCACGAGTATTGGAGGTTCCTGCATATACTCTTTATTCTTTCAAACGCCTTCTGTCAATTTTATTCCACCTGATCGTTTGATATTTTCTTAACAATTTGAATATTGGCTCACAAGTGGCTATAAGATGAGATATGAACCTTGCAATGTAGTTCAATCTCCCTAGGAAACCACGAACCTTTTTTTCCGTCCTCGGTTCAGGCATTTCTTGTATAGCTTTTATTTTGGCAGGATCTACCTCAATACCCCTTTCACTGACAATAAACCCTAGTAGCTTTCCATATCTCACCCCGAAGGTACACTTGTTAGGATTCAGCCTCAGCTTGAACTTCCTTAACCTTTCAAGCAATTTCAGAAGATTGACTAGATGCCCTTCCTTCGTTTGTGACTTCGCAATCATGTCATCAACATATACCTCGATCTCATGATGAATCATATCATAAAAGAGAGTCACCATTGCCCGCTGATAAGTTTCCCCAGCATTCTTTAATCCAAAGAGCATCACCTTGTAGCAAAAAGTCCCCAACAGTGTAATGAAAGTAATTTTCTCCATGTCCTCTAGGGCCATCTTGATTTGGTTATAACCAGAGAAGCCATCCATGAAGGAAAACACAAAATATTGAGCGGTGTTATCAACCAACACATCAATGTGGGGGATCGGGAAATCATCTTTTGAGCTTGCTCTATTTAAATCTATATAGTCAATGCACATCCTGACCTTTCCGTCTTTCTTAGGCACATGAACAATATTAGCGACCCACAAAGGGTAATTCGTGACAGCAAGAAAACCAACATTCAACTGCTTCTGAACTTCTTCTTTGATTTTGACTTCTATGTCAGGTCTTGTCCGTCTCAACTTCTGCTTGACTGGCGGACATTCTTCTCAGAGAGGCAATCGGTGTACCACAATATCTATATCCAGCCCAGACATGTCTTGGAAAGACCAAGCGAAGACATCTTTATACACACGGAGCGTTTCAACCAATCTTCCCTTGACACTGTCTTCCAATGCAGCCCTAATTCTAACCTTTTTCTTGTCGTCTTCGGTACCCAGATTGATGTATTCAATATCCTCCTGATGAGGCACAATGATCTTTTCCTCCTACTTGAAAAGTCTGGCTAACTCTTCAGATAGTTCAGGTGTCTTCATCAGTCTCTTCTTCGGCTTGATAAATGAGATTATCAAAGTCATACGAAGCCATAGCTGAATTTGAATCGATGCATCTGATAGAAAATACCTACGTGATGATGTTTATGTTTATTATGTGATGTAACAAACAAAATACATTGCCAATTTTCTGTTTAATATAATGCAAAAACAAAAACAAGAAAAAAAGGGATCACAATATTTGAATGCGAAAACGTCCTTTATTTATGATAAATTGCAAATAAACAAAAGGGCCCCACAGATTGGGTCACTACACCTTGGGTAGAATGTAGGACTGGACATAATTAAAACAATGAAAAATTACTCTGCAGTAGTAACATGAATGATTTCTTCAGTAGTCCAATTGCATAGCTTCTGGCCAGGAGTACATGGACAAATCCAGGCATCCATATCGCAATCACTATCACCTTCGTCATCTTCAATGGCATGAATCCTGTCAAATATCACACCATCACTGGTGAATTGGACAGGTCCCCTGTACCTCGGAGGGTCTTGAGAAGAACTTGAGGGTTTGTATCCCAGGCCGAACTTTTTGTCGCATCGCTGTGAAGAGGGGCTGGTAAGGACAGAAGAGTCGCCATCGTTCATTATTTATCCCCAAGAGAGGGAAAGGAAACAATCAGAGAAAACCTACGAAAAAGGGAAAAGACAGGTCATCCCAACCAAGTCTTGGGTTCGGGAGTCGGTTACGCAAGGGGAAGGTATGAGCACCCCTCACGTCCATTCTACTCAATGGGATCCACGCTTGTTGTCTATCTAAAAGGGTGTTAATCTATCAAAAGGCTGGCTCACAGGGACAAAAGGAAAGAAAAGAGACTCGATAGAGCACCGCCGCTCTATGCCTACATATTCCCTCGTGCAATGGGAAAGTCCGAGTCAACGTAGTTCTGAAAACTACGGGTGAAGGGGGGAAGGTTGCTCGCCAAGGCATCGCCTTCTTGTGCCTATGTATCCTCATCTGGTATGAGAAATCAGAGCAAACATAGTTCAGGCTATACGACCACAGATTGGTTCAAGTGTTTTAACTGAGTAGGGTTAAACCTTCGTTCTAGTAGTTAGGTGTATTGCTGCTCGACCATTGGAGACTTAGGTGTTACATGTTTGCAGTAGAACCAAGACATAACACAATCTTTCTGAAAATAATTTTCAAACAATCCCGAGGGATAAAAAGGGTTTGATGTTTTGTTTTGTGTTTTTTAGGAAGAAGTGAATTGAGTTAAGTTTGTAACTCATGTTGCACTAAAGACTATGACTTGAGAGCGAATGCGTCTCATATCGCCCCAAGGGCATACGCTAAACACTCTAGACAAATTGAGAGGAGGCCCCCAACTATCATTCCTCAAGTACTCAAGGCTTGTAGCGTACAACATTTATTATCCGTTATTAAGTGTCTTAAGGTGTTTAGGAGATAAGAAGAGAAGACACAAACTCTAAGGGGAAACTAATCAACCCTAATGTTATCATGCACAATGCTCCTAAAGTTGGGATTAAGAGGGGAAGAATCTATCCTAATGATATCATGAAAATGGTTGAACACCTAATGTCTCTCCTACTCCCATCTTAATCAGAGGGACTAGGAATCCTAAGGGGTCATGGCAAAAGACCAAGTAAACAACAGATAATCCAATCACAGGTGAAATGAAGAATGAGAAAAAAATTAACTTAAACAAGCCAAAGCAATGCAAACATGATATGCAAAGATACAAAGATGAGATGTGAAAATCAAAATGATGCAACAAAGACAAATGATCAAAACAAATTGACTTAGACAAGTCAAAGAAGAGTGAGATGAAATGGGAGAAGTCACAACTCCTACAACCATTCAAACATCCATCACTTACACAAAGGCTAAGCACAAAGCAAAAGCAAAAGGCCAAGATCAAAGAGAAGATGGGAGAAAGAATCATGGGCAGCAAGCACATGTAAAATATCTCAACCAAACATTTCAAATTGATCATGCAAAAGAAAAGAGCAAACAAGTGCTAAAAGAGATGCATCATTCAAGACAAACTCAAAGTGAAAATATGTACACCCAAATCATCTTGAATAAGAGGTAAACCACATGGGGCAGAAGTGGATCATCAAGAGAAAAACCTTAAATCAAATTAGAAACAAGATAAAAGCACAAACAAGATCATGGTAAGTGTAAGAAACAAAGTTTCAACACAAACTCAACACCTAGGACAAGTGGAGAAGCATGATTTCAAAGTAACTTGTAATGCAAGCAACACAAATGTAGGACCTAAAAATCAAGAACCAACACCCTAATCATGTCATAAACAAACATCAAAACTCATAGGGTGCATATGGGATCCATAGAAGTCATTTCCCAAAGGAACTAGGTCAAACTAGTTTATATGAACATCCTCTTAGATGACTTGACTTGCAAGCTTCATCAAACATAGGAAGATTGTTCAATAAATCTCAAATAAAATGCTCAATAAAACTTGATCAATCATAAACCAGCAAGAAAAATCTCGTGGACAAAATCAACTCAAGGCATCACCAAATAATTCCAGAATGAATGGTGCTCCACCTTATCGAGCATGTGTCGAGGAGCAACTAAAGTAATTCAAAACCAACTGAAAAATGATCACAAATGTCTCAAACTAGCCCTCAAAACTTCTTCAATCCATCACCTAAGTGAGATAAAAATTTTGATCCTTGGGGGTATTGGAATGAAAGTCAATGATCATGATCAAATTAGGGTACACATCAAAATACATCTCAAATCATTAATTCCAAATAAAATAACAAAATAAATGGAAAATGAAAATAAAAAAATATGGAAAATTAATAACATTTTGAAATGCTAGAAAAATATTTTTTTTTGGAATTTTTGGATGATTGGAGCTATTTTAAATAATTAAAAATGAAAACAAAAATTAAAATGAAATAAAATAATGAAAAGCCCAATTAACACACATATTCAAACTTAACTGAAACACACTGTTTCACTTAAGTGACGTGGGGTTAAAAGCACGCGTGGACGAAGTCAAGCGAATGGGAGTGTAACACATCATGTAGTCAGCATTTCAACATACAGCCACATCAGCATATACCAAAAACATAACCAGACACCAGAGCTAGGGCTCCGGTCGTCTTCTCCGGTCACTCCGCCGGAGCTTAGTCATGAAACAACCATAAAAATGGCAAATTCTGGTACCAAAATGAAGGGCTTCCCACAAGGATCATTAATCCATCATCCGTTTCTAAAAAAGGTTCTTAAATCAAGGGAAAACACAGCCACGAGTTTTGAATACACATTCTGAAAGTGAAGCAAACAAGCATGATAGCTTGAGAAACATTGCCTACAAGATGTAGGACTTCAGATGCGCCAATAATGAGCCTAAAAATGTGCCTAGAATGAAGGTTTGAAGTTGAGAAAAATACCTAACGGAGCAGTTCCGTTGACTCTTCTAAAGACCAACAAGCTTCAGTTTCAGCCTTCCAATTTGTTCCTTGGGCTTTGGTGAAGAAGAATGGAGCACCAGTCTGAAGGATAAACCAAGGAAATGGGATATTCGAAGAAATGACAATTTGAGAAAATTTGGAGTGCTCTCCCTTCCTCTCACGCAGCCAGCCAATTCTCTGCTTTTAGGGCAAAGCTTGAGCTCTTATATGAGGGCTTAGTGATGGTCATGCAGGCCCATGTAGGCTGTTTCAAGTGATTCCAAAAAAATGACCAAAAACTTAAATCCTTGAATACACACGGGTTGAATCTCCTCCACTCACCAATGGGTCAGCAATCAAGTATGTGAGGTGTGTAAAAATCAGATGGATCATTTTGGCTCATGTAGGAAAGGTTTTTACAAAGTTTCCATTCATTACTTCTTAAGTAAGAAATTTGAAAAAGTGGCATGTAAATGGCATTCTTGTTGGTCCATTTGTGGTAAACCTCTTTGTGATCATGTATTGGTGTGAAAAGATAAAAAATGAGGCCAAAAGGTGACTTGTAATGTAAGATACTTGAACCATGACCAAAAGTCAACATTTCACCTTTAAAATGGTCCACATGATCATATAATGCACCAAACTCCATGAATTTTGAGTCCATTGTGAAGTTGATACCCTTAGGCACAAGTTTCATGTTGGTTAAAATTGGATTTGAGGCCTTAAAGTTCATGAAAATGACCATTGAAACAAATAACCTATAATGAACTTTCAAAAAATACCCTTGCCTTGGGAAGTCTATAACTTGAGATGTACAAATGATAAAGAGGACTTATAGGAATTTTTGGAAATCTAAAATCATGAGGAACAACTCTCATGTTCACTTGAAGTTGGGGAGAAACTTGATTCTAGGCCAAATATGCCTTGGAAGTGAGTTGACTTTTAGTTGACCAAAAATATCTTCATCTGAGGACCTCAACTTGTTGGCATCATAACTTGAGATTTACAAACTCAATGGATGAGTTCTTGTACTCAAATGAAATCTAAGAACATGCCCTAAAAGTTTCATGTTTTCATGAAAAAGAGATTGAGCTTGCACCATAGGGAAAAATGTCCTTGAAGTGGGGCACCAAAGAAGGGGATTTTACACTAAAACCATCTGAAACCCTAACTTAGTAACTTCTTGAACTCTTGATTCGTCTTGACTTGATCTTATCATGAAATCTTAGATGCTTCAAAATGACTTCCCATGGCTTGTATGACTTAGAACCAAGTCTTGAACCCTCTCAAGTCCACAACTGACTTAGGGTTGATCAGATGAAACCCTAGCTCCATGTCCTCTAACTGAGCCCTTTGCAGATGAATTGAATGATTGCACAAGCTCCACAAAGACCCCTCAAGGTACACAATGAGCTTGTAGACCATGTATTTTCCAAGATAAAGACATCATGATCCCTTGTTGACCCTTTGATGATCCTCAAGACAGGAGGTAACATACACATTAATCTCTCTCCTCTAGGAGCTTTGAAACTTCATCATGATAATGATAAACACTTGATGGCTTACCCAAATGCCCATTGCTTGAGCTTGAAACCAAAGAGACCCTCCTCTTGAATGGCACAATACACCTCTTGATCCCCTGTTAAGAACAATGCTATGTGTTGCACCCCAAAATTTGCCCAACCTTTCTTTACCTAGCTTGTGTTTCATTTCATTCACATTAGCATATCATTTGCATTTCATTGACATGTATGCAGGAGATCAAGAGGTATGATTACCAATCAAGAGCTATATAAGACTATGAAGCTATCTAGAGAAAGTTATTCAGGTGCTCAAGGGTTGACATCCATGTCAGAGAAGTTGAAAGAGCCTCAGAAAGAGTGGTTGAAACCAAATGTGTAGGCCTCCTAACTTGAGAGTTGTGGGAAGTCATCAGATGATTCTGAAGCCATGAAGTTAGACTTGAAGCCTTGATAGAGCTTAGGAGATGCCTTGGAAGCCATCATGAGGCCTAGATAGGTCATTGTGAAAGATTAAGAAGACTCAGCCATGAGTGGTGCAGTTAGGGTTTGACTGGGTCAACCCTAGGTCAACTGATGATTTGAACAAGGTTGAGACCTAATTCAAAGGCCATGTGATCATGGATTGATACATTGAGATGTTATAAGGATGATTCCAAGATCAACTCATCATGATTGAAGAGTTTGAGAAGTTTCAAGCTAGGGTTTCTAAGGCTTGACAGTGTAAAATCCCCTAGTTTGACCCCTATCTTCAAGGCAGTTTAGCTCAAGATGTGATTGTCATCTCATCTTACCCCCAACATGAATGTTGTAGAGCTTGATCTTAGATTTAATTTGAGTGCTAGAAGTCCTTGATAGGATTTGTAGAACTCAAGTTATGACTTTGACAAGTTACAGGTCATCTGAGGTATGTGAATCTGGGGGCTTGAAAGTTACCCAACTTGCATCAAACCTTTGCCCAAGAAGGATGATTCCTATGTACTTTTGGTCAACATGAATGGTGTTCCTTATCCTCTTAGCGTTCTAGAGAGTACTAGAAGTCCTTGATAGGATTTGTAGAACTCAAGTTATGGCTTTGACAAGTCAAGGGCATTTTGGTCATTTGGAGATTACAGGTCATTTCAACCATAAGGCCATAACTCCCATTTCCAAGCATCAAATGGAAAAATGTTCAACATTAATCTTGCTCAAAATGATGTTTTAAGGCTATTAAATAGGTCATGAGATGTTGGAAAGGCTTGTAGCTCAAAGTTGCAAAAATGACCTAAAATAAGGGTATAAGTTAAATGAATAAAAGTTGGAAATTGATATTTTCAATCTACACATCCAAACCATGGCATGTAATATATCATTTTGACTCTAGAAAACATTTTAAGAACTTTGGTTTAGCCACATTTTTGAGTTGATATTCAATTTGTGTACTTGCTTTGGAAAGTACTTGCTTGCATATTAAGTAACATGTGCAAAACTCAAAATCAAGGCATGAGCAAGGTCCCTTGCAAGCTAAACACTTCCAAAATGTCACTAGGGGAGAAATTGGAAGGAATTGAGATGAATTCCAAGCTGTTTGCAAGGTTATGCATATCATGATATGTGATTGAAAATCTCATGACATGAGAGATTGAAACTCTCATTAGAAGGATCTAGAGGGTTCTAGATCATTCACCCATCATCTATATATTGAGTAGAGGTGATCCAATGCAGAGGTTGGGGATGATTAAAGGAGAGAGCTTAGATTGAGATTGAGATTTCTTGGCTTGCAATTGAATTCGGTTTCACCAAATTCTTCACTTTCCATCCATTTTCTTGATTGAAACTTCTTCCATGGATGCAAGGGAGTGATTCCAGATCATAATCCAAGAGAATTCGTGGCTGAATCGTGTAGGAGCAATTGAATTTCTCCACCTGCAACTCACCATCGGATTTCAAGATTTAGGAGCTTTCAACCGGTTCTTTTGCATACAGAAGCAAGGAGAGGGTTCATTGATCGTGTCTGGAAGATTGGAGAGCTTGATTTGGAGGTTTAGTGCATTTGTTCATCCAAGATTTTCAGGTTAGAAACTTTCTTCCTCTAGCATGATTTAGGTAGAATCAAGATGAATTAAGGTGTTAGAAGCATTGTAGAATGGTGTAGGATTGATTTCAGACCATTAATGTGAGAATTAGAGACAAAGTAGGTGTGTTACCATTTTCGATTGAGGTTTTGTTATGGTGAATCTTGAGGTTTCGGAGAGAGTAAAGGGTATGGTTGAATTCGTGACACAATTTGGGACAAGTTTCATGTATTGACCATTTGCAATGGAGGATCCTAGAGAGAACTAGGGTTGGGGATGGTGACCGGAGCACCACCGGTGGTGGCCGGAGCTGGGCGCGAAGTTCAGAGGTTCAAAAGGTAGGAGATGACTCTGGGACCATTGGATGGGAGTTGGACTTTGATTGAGTGGGTGATCCAATGGCCACGTTTTAATTTCAAGTTGTGAAGGAATTCTGATTATGAAACGCTGCGTTTCATTTAATCAGTGGTTTTAGGCTTAGTGAAATAGGTGATATCCACACCCCCTGATGGCCCAACCCATAATTTGTACTGAGCGTGTTTGCTATCTGCACCATGGATTTATTATTTTAATTGGATTTCCATTATTTTTTTCATTTTATTCATGGTTCTTGTAAAAATCATATAAAATTGAAAATTAATCCAATTAAACCCATTCTTTTTGCATTTTACTCATGATTGAGTCTAGTATTTTTTGGAGAAAAAATATTTTCATTTCATGTATTTTCTGATTTTATGGGAATTTTATATTTTAATTGATATTAAAATGGTTATGTTTGATACATAATTTTGTGGAATTTTGTGTGATCACTTGGTGATGATTTTGATCCTAATTTTGTGTGTGTGATTAGGTTTGACATGTATGCTCCCATAGCATTTTTGTCACATTTTTGTGATTAAAATAGGTGTGCTTTCTAGATTGATATTTAGGTGCTTCCTTTTAGGGTTTAGGTTTAGTACCTCATGGTGTAGAATTTATTTCTAGGTCTAATTTGATGATTTGATCTCTGGAATTAGTATGGTAGAGTCATGATTGACCTAGGTTCCCATAGTTATTTTTGTAGGATTTTATAATTGGTTTTAGTATTTTAGTTAGGACTAACTTTAGTACTAGGTTTTAGGTGATCCTAATTCACTAATTCAACTAGTTTAACTTCTTTAGTCCCCTTAGATTAGGGTTTTTGCTTTGTTTGCCTTTGGTTGAGTTGATACCAAGTTGAAGACAAGGTGAGGATGCTTGAAGTTGCTTGAAGTTGCTTAGGGCTTTGGATTTGCTTGTGCCTGAAGGTGTCTGATGAAGATTTAGGAGATAGGAGACATAGGGAGAGCCTTATAACTAGAATGATTTCTTTCTCAAATGTGGAAAGCATCCTGTGCTTCCATTCCTCCCAATGACTAAAACTCCTTCTAAGATATTCACATCCCTCCTTTGGAGGGATGAGTGGCTTTATCTGGGAAGTAGAACTTTGAGGGAACCAGTCTCTCATAATGATGAACCCTTACAGGCTTCCTTTGGTTGTCAATAAGTTGTTTATCATTTCCACTCATCCTGTTAAATCAATTGTCTTCTGGTTTGAGTATCTTGAAAGATATTGGACTTGAGTTTGAAGATGAGGACTTCATTGAAGAGTGTGGAAAAGGATGATTCCTTGAGCAGTGCCATTGCAGCTGAAGCTTGAAGAGCAAGAAGAACAAGTTGATACTTGAAGATTCAAGTGAGATTGAGTGAAGAGCCGAGGCTTGAAGAATAAAGGATAAGTTGATACTTACACTGATGCTTGGAGAACCTGAAGGAATCAAATTGACATTTGTAGTTTGAAGTAAAGCCTGAAGGTGGAATTGACTGAAGAGCTAATGCTTGGAGAAGAGAGGATAAGTTGAAACTTATGATTGATGGATTGAAACCTTGGAGGAGCAAGTTGATACTTGTCATGGAGGATGATAGCCTTGAAGGGTGATTGAAGTCTGAAGACTGGATTGCTGTCAGAAGAGCTGAAGCTTGAGAGGGAAAGAGGGAGCTGGTGATCTGCTTTCTTTCTTGTCTGTTTTCTTTTCTGTGCTGATGTGCCTTGCTTGATTTGCTTGATGCATTAGAATAAGTTCATATCTAGACTGAATTTGAGCTAAGAGTATGATTGCACTAGAGGTTGAGTTGCTCCCTCTGCTTGTATTTTTACTGTATGGCTTTGCTTGCGGGTATTCGGTAGAGCTCAGCTCCCTTGCCTATGTGGTTTGTGTCTGCTTGATAGCATTTTATATCATTTGTATGATTGCAGTTATTATTCTATCTTGCTTGATAGCTTGTTATCTCCTCTTCATGATTGAAGTTATTCATGTCTGGCTTGAGGTTGAGATGAGCTTGTGGAGGCTGCTGCCCCACACACATTTCCTCCCTCACTTGCATTGCATGCATTTTACAGTCGTTTACTGTTTACTGTTAAGCTGATGCTTTATCTGTTTCTGTTTATCATTGACATGATCCCTTAGGACTCTCACTTCCTTTAATAAGGGAGTGATGATAGAACGTTAGGTTGAAACCTATGCATGATAACTTCTAGGGGTTCCCTGTTTCAAACCTCAACCATAGGATGAATCCTTGGCATGACAACAGTAGGACTTGATAGTCTCCCCTTAGTTGAGCATGTTCTCTTCTCATCTTAAAACAGATTAAGATACAGTAATCATGAATGATTTCTTTCGTACGTTACGAGCCTTAAGCTATCTGAGAAAGGATTGTTGGAGAGCTTCTTTTCAATAGTCTGGATGTTTAGTATGGTACCCCTTGGTTGACATGCGACGCATTCACTCTCAGGTCATAGTCTTTAGTGCGATTGAAATTGCAAACACAATAAAAAACACTTCTTCCGTAAAAGACAGAAAACAAACTTCAAACCTTTTTGCCCCGTGGGCCCATAATTCAAAGGAAAGCTTTTCTAAAGAAAAGAGTGTCGTTAACTCCTAGTTCTACCGCAAATAGGCTTTGTCCCTAACTGCCGGAACTGTTTGTTAACCCTACTCGATAAAACAGATGAATCTGAATCCCCGTAATCCGTATTATCCCGAACTACGTAAGCTCTGATCTCTCATACCTGTTGAGAGGACGTAGGCACGATACTGATGTATTGGCAAGCCACCTTCCCCGTAACCCGTAGTTAGGCGAACTACGTTGACTCTGATTTCTCATTCTCTGATGAGAATACATAGGCATAAAGCGCGACGCTTTGCCGAGTCATTTTTCTTTTTCTTTTTAAGCCAGCCTTGATAGGTAGATAGATAAACCAACTCGTCCAGTAAACACAACAAGCGTGGATCCCATCAAGTACGATGGACGTGAGGGGTGCTAATACCTTCCCCTTGCGTAACCGACTCCCGAACCCAGACAATGGTTACGATGACCTTGTCTTATACCTTTTCGTCAGGTTTTTCCCGATCGTTTCCTTTCCCGCTCTGAGGGATAAATAACGAAAGGTGGCGACTCTTCTGTTTTGCCGGCACCTTATTTTCGCGGAAGCGACACTATGCAAATGCAAATTCTAAAATGAAATGAAACATAAGCCAAGTACAAGAAATTGCTGGTCAAATTTTGGGGTACAACAGCTGCCCCTATTCAAACGACTTGGACCTGAAGGGATGAAAAGCGAACGACTTTTAGACATTCAAGGTAAAAGGTGGTTGAATATAACAGAACCCGTAAATTTGCCAACCACAAAAGAAACTGCAACTGATAACTGTAACTGATAAACCCTGTTGGGGGAAAATGTGACAGGATGAACGCATCTGTCAAGGACATGTCAATCTTTCGGGGTTTGGATACCGCACAGGAAAAAATAAATCATCTATTGGGGTCTGGATACCGCACAGGAAAAAATATAAACCGGTGGAAGCCGGCGTCTGGATACCACATGGGCTAAAGCAAACATCATAATCTGTCGGGGTCTGGACACCGCACAGGCGAATGAAACAAATCGGTCGAAGCCGGGGTCTGGATACCGCACGGGCTTGAGCAAATAGAACTGGTGAAAGCCGGAGTCTGAATACGCACGGGCTTGAGAAATATATCAACAATCGCCAGGTTCTGGATACCGCACAGGCTCATGAAATACCAACATCAGCTGGGGTCTGGATACCACACGGGCTAAAGAAAATAAAATCGGTGGAAGCCAGGGTCTGGATACCACACGGGGTTGAGCCAATAGATCTGGTGAAAGTCGGGGTCTGGATACCACACGGGCTTGGGAAAGTAAACCAGTGGAAGCCGGGGTTTGGATACCGCACGAGCTTGAGCCAATAGAACCATTGAAAGTCGGAGTTTGGATACCACACGGGCTTGGGAAAGTAAACTGGTGGAAGTCGGGGTCTGGATACCACACGGGCTTGAGAAAATAAATCGGTGGAAGTCGGGGTTTGGATACCACACAGGCAAAAGAGAAAATCGGTGGAAGCCGGGGTCTAGATACCGCACGTGCTTGAGCCAATAGAACCGGTGAAAGCCGGGGTCTGGATACCGCACAGGCTAAATAAATAAACCAATATCAGTAAGATGGAAACGTCTGTCAATAACTCTTGCTGGGGTCTGGATACCGCGCGGGCTAAGGAAATAAACCGGTGGAAGCCGGGGTCTGGATACCGCACGGGCTTGAGCCAATAGAACCGGTGAAAGTCGGGGTCTGGATACCACACGGGATTGGGAAAGTAAATCGGTGGAAGCCGGGGTCTGGATACCACACGGACTTGAGAAAATAAACCGGTAGAAGCCGGGGTCTGGAGACCGCACAGGAAAAAGAGAAAACCGGTGGAAGTCGGGGTCTGGATACCGCACGGGCTTGAGCCAATAGAACCGGTGAAATCCGAGGTCTGGATATCATGCAGGCTCAAGAGGAAATATCGTCGTCTGTTGGAGATACATCCGAAAACAAGAGGTAGCACCTTGGCTTATGTTTCAAATGTGCATGTTTGAAAATGAATGAAATAATGCTCCATACGAAATGGAAATGCTACGCGTTTGGGAGGATGATATGCACAATGAAAATGCAAAGGAATCACTCCAGCAAAATAAATGCAGAAGAGAGAAAACCAACTCCGCTGGGGATCACTGGGCATGCCAAGTACAATTGGACTTTTGCTGGGGAAAACAAGCCCTGGATGACTTCCTGGAAAAGAATTCTCCTGTGTATAACTGCTCTGTTGAGAATAAAATCCACTCCGTTGGGGATCACAAAATCAACTCTGCTGAGGAAAGCGGCCCTAGATGGCCTACCAGACTACAACTCTTCTGGGGGAACAAACGTCTCAGTTGGGGAAACAGATCCACTCTACCGGGGACATCAGCTCTGGATGACCTTTCAGAAGACGACTCTACCGAGGAGTGAAGCAAAATGCTGGGAATTACCCACTCTGTCGGGGATTCCACTCTTTTGGAGATTGAATCTGCTATCTGCTATGGATAATGAATAAGATTTATTAGGAAGATATCCCCAAACTCTTTCTGCCGAGGATGGAGAATAATAATTCTCTGGGTCAATCCCACTCTACGGGGAAGAAAACTACTCCAGTGATTTCGCTGGGGATTTGCAGGGGATGAAAATTAATTGGGGAAACATCCCAAAGGAAACTCACCCTAACGAATACCAATGACCAACTGGATTCTGCTATAGACAACAACTCCACTAGGGATCAACCAATGAGGGATTCATCCTCTACATCTGCTTGGGGAAATGAGCAATAAATTCGACAAAATTAACCTCTGCTTAGGGAATTGAGTCCCTGACTTGAACTCTGAGGGGAAAGGAGTCAAAAGATTTAGAATCTGTGGGGAAACAAAACTCTGAACTCGCTCCACTGTTGGGGGATAATCCCAAGTCTACCTGTTGGGGATAATCACAAACTCAAACTGCTGGGGAGAAACTAGTCATAATCTGCTGGGGAGAAACTAGTCTTAGCCTGCTGGTGTTGCACCCCAAAATTTGCCCAACCTTTCTAACCTAGGTTTATGTTTCAATTGCATAGTCATTTGCATTGTCATCATGTGCATAGTGTATTCATCTGCATTGCATAGCATGAGCAAGCTATCTTAATCAGGGAATCAAGTGCTATTCTTATCTCAAGAGGTATATCCAAGGGTTTCATTCATAGTCAAGGCTACTCAGGTCATCAGAGGAGAATTTGAGCTTTGAAGAGCTGCCAGGTTGATCAGTGAATTCTCTCCTATCTTGAGGCTAGTTGGGGATCATCAGAGGAAATGTGAGTTATGAGCCAAGAGTATGAGGTGTGTATGGATGTTATGAAGAGTCTAGAGAATCATTTTTGAGGAGAACCAAGTCATTGGAATGATTGCAAGAGCCTCAGTTGAAGTCAGTCAACTATGGTCAACACTGGGTCAATTCTGGGTCAAAGAAGGGTTTTGAAGGGCATCAAGGATCATTTGAAGAATGTGGGATTCATTATTTGCTATGTGGATATGGATATGATGTTGTGATAAAGAAAAATCAAGAGGAGTCAAGGAGAATTGGAGTTACTAAATTAGGGTTTCAGTGCAAAATCCCCTGATTTAGGGCAAACTTCAAAGCAGTGTAACTCAAGATGAAAGCTTCATATGAATTCTTGGTCCACATGAAACTTGTAGAGTATCTTCATAGCTTTAATTTGGGTGGTGGAAGTCATCAAGATGATTTGTATAACTCAAGTTATGGCTCTTGCAAGTTACAAGCCATCTGAGGGTACTGAAATTTGTCTGTGAAAATTGTTTGTATTCCAAGCAACTTTTGACTTTCAAGGGTATTTCAAATGGATTTCTGGCCAACATGAGAATTGTTCCTTATTGTCTTAGATTTCTAGAATGGTATGGTATGCCTTCATATGATTTGTGGAACTCTACTTATGGTCTTGGCAAGCAAAGGGTATTTTGGTCATTTGAGGATTCCAGGTCATTCTTAGCATGTGCCTAAAACTCATACAAGGGAGCTTCAAATGAAAAACTTCACAACATAAAAGTTGTTCAAAATGGGATTTTAAGGCTAGAAAAGAAGGTGTGAAAGTTTGGAAAAGCTTAGAGCATGGAATTTTAAAAGTGGTGCAAATGACTTGAAAATGGCTTATAAGTTAAAAAAGTTGAAATGAAAAATTGGTTTGAGAGATCTACAAATCCAATATGGGTCATCCAATATACCAAATTGATTCCCAACATCATTCTAAAGACAATGGTTTAGCCACATTTTTGAGTTTAGGCTTAAAAATTGGACTTCCTTTGTAAATGTGTTTCTTGCATCTTAAGGCACCAAAAGGAAAAGTAAGGAAATGCTACATAAGGGTTTGTAAGGCCTTGTTCTCATATCATAATATCATGTGAGGATAAATTAAGTGGGATTGCATGGTTTATCATGAGATTGCATGAGATTTACTAAATATAGGAAATTCAAATTCTCATTGCATGATACATTCTAGAAACTTCTTGGAAGGTTCTCAAAGCTTCCACACATTTCCATTGACACCTATATATGCCCTAGAGATGATCCATGCCCTGGTTGGTGACTGATTGTGCTTGCATACCATAGTTTGATTCCATAACTCCATATTGCATTTTGCTCTCAAACTCCATTGAAACTTCATCAATCATCATAATTCTTGCTATCATCATCATCTACCATCATCATAGAGCAATTGGCAAACAAAATTGAGAGGAATTCGTGGCTGGTTCATGAGATCCAGAGTTTCACTCCAAGTTGCATGAAGAATTGGATAGAGTGATTCAAGAGGTGTAAGCAAGAACCAGTGCAAACAGAAGAATCTACAGCCATTGAAGATCATTTGAAGCAAGCATCAAGGCTTGAATTGAAGAGGAACCACCATAGCCATCATCACTTGCAAGGTATGCATTTCTCTTCGAATCGCCTTAATTATTCAGTTTGAGATCATGTGGTTAGGATAAATGTGATTAGAGACTCTTAGGGATGAATCATGATTAGTTTGAAGGCATTACATGAAGGTTGGTTCCATGGCAGTTTCTGTTTATTGATCAAGAACTCGCATGTTAGGGCACTATAATACTGGATATCATGTTTAGAATACTCACCATGACCTGTAGATCATTCTAGGGTAGTTTGAGCAAGAAATATTGAGGTGCATATCAGGTACAATCAATGGTGTCCAGAACTTCCAATCGTCGGGTTTTACTTTGGGTTGAGAATTAGGTGAAATTAAGACCATGGCTGTGTAGAGGGTAGTGAGTAGAGCAATTTTACTCTTTGGATCGTGAGATTTCATGGACTGTGGAGAGAGAACAAAGAGCACGAAGATCCCTGCATGGACATGAATTTCTGAGTTCTAGGGTTTGCTTTGGGGACGATGGTTGTGGACCGTCCGATCATCGCAACTATTTGACCATTTCCATCCATCCAACGGCTCAGATTGAAAAGAAAAACGGAGGGAGAATTCAAAAATCAAAACGCCCCATTTTGATTAATGAATCAGCATTGGGCTCTGCTTCTATTGGCACCCCCACGCGCGTGAAAGCCCAATGATTTTAACTGATGGTCTTGCTATTCTCACCCCCTCCCTCTATTTCTTTATATTTCATTTTTTAATTTCTTTTCATTTTCATGCATTTTGTAAAAATCATATCAAATTGAAAAAACATTATTTTTTGATAATTCTTTTTGCATAATTTTATTTAAAGAGTCAAGAAAATTATAAAAAATAAAAATTGCATTTTATTTTTTATTTGATATTTTTCCCATATTTTCCAAATAAATGCCTATTTTAGGTGTTTCATTTCATATATGAATTTGTCAATTTTTGTTCATGCACTTTCTAATTGATTTTGATCCCATTCTTTTTTGTGCCATCAAATATGAATGTGTAGACTCTCTGGATTTTGTACTAGGATTTTTAGAAGTTTATTTTTAGTAGTTTGCTTATGTGGCATTTAGGTGTTCAAAATTAGGGTTTTAAATGAGCATAGATGAGATAGATTAATTCTTTTAGGAGATTTTCATTTGATTTTTGGGGTATGGACTATAGGGGTTATGGGTATAGGATAGATCCCCTTAGAAAATACTAAGATTCCCCTACTGCTATTAGTATATTGCTTATAATTTGTTAACTGTGTGGTGTGCCCTCTTTAGGGTTATCTTTTTGTCTGTGTGGGGTATTGGGTTTGTTTGGGATTTGGGGGGAGCTGGAGACCTGTGATGATGAAGCCCAGTGGAAGATCAGAGAATGAAGACCAATTTCCAGAGCTAATGAGGAGTATCTCTTGCTGGTGGCTGCTGAAGTTCGTAGGACATAGGAGTTAGGCAGAGCTCTAGAGTAGCCAACTTGATTTTCAAACATGGAAGGTCTTGACTGCCTCCATTCTTCTCTGTAATACAGAGTCTCTCTAAGACACTCACCCCCTTCCTTTGGAAGGCTTGGTGCTAATGTCTGAGGGATAGAACTCTTGAGAGAAATATTCTTTGTGTTGATAGCAGTCTGTTTGCCACCCTTGGTGGTCAACTAATTGCTTAACACCCAGTTTACTCTTGTGATTGATTCCTCAGCTTGGAGGTTAGGACTTGAAGAAAAGCCATTGGGAGATTGGAGATAAAGTCTGATGCTTGCTTGAAGCCTGTGAATAGCTGATATTGACTTGAAGATAGTTGCTGATGCTGATGAAAATTGTTTTGCTGTTTAGCTTTTGCTGTTTAATTTTTGATGTATTGTGTGAATTTCCCGGGTTGTATTGTTTGCTGTTTAGCTTGCTGGGTTGAAAGTGAATCCTGTTCACTTTTGCCTATTGTTTTCTAGGTTCGAGGTTGAGTGGGACTCCCTTGCCTCGCTTGTATTGTTGCATCCATGCATTTTAGTGCTTTATTGTATATATCTGCTGTTTCTGTTTCCGTCTATTCCCTTAGGATCTCTGTTTCTCTCTGCGCAAGAGAGGAGCATGATAGACATTAGGAGTTAACCCATGCATGATAACATTAGGGTAGATTTTATTCCCCTTTTCAACCCTAGGATTTGTAGAGTGTCATCTCTTCTTCCTTCAAAACAACAGAAAAACACTAATAAAGGTTATAACAGAGATTAATTCATTTCTTCCGTCAAAAGATTTGAACAAACATCAACCTTTTTGCAATAAGAAAACCCTTGTTTAAGGTGAGATTTTTCATAAAAGACACTTGAACAGCTTGTGTCGTACGTAGCCCGAACTACGTTTGCTCTGATCTTCCATGCTGTGTGGAAGTACGTAGGCATAGGATGCGATATCCTAGCGAGCAACCTTCGCCCACCTTCACCCGTAGTTAGGCGAACTACGTTGACTCTGATTTCTCGTTCCAGACGGGAATACGTAGGCATAAAGTGCGATGCTTTTCCGAGTCATGTCTTCTTTTCTTTTCAGACCTCATCCTGTAGTTTAGATAGAAGTGTAATCCGTACAAACCAAGCAAGCGTGGATCCCGTCGAGTACGACGGACGTGAGGGGTGCTAATACCTTCCCCTTGCGTAACCGACTCCCGAACCCAGGTTTTGGTTGCGATGACCATACCTTTCCCCGTTTTTGCGAGGTTTACTTCGAGCGTTTCCTTTCCCTCCGTTGGGACAAATAACGCACGGTGGCGACTCTTCTGTCAGCCGGCGCCGATTTTCGCAGTAGCGACAGCTGGGGATAAATTTGCTCTGCCGGAGATATCAATCTCGACCTGTTGAGGATAACCTTGATCACACGTAATCCTAACCCACTGGGGAAACACCAGTCTCGAACTGCACATCTTCCTCTTGTGGGGAACAAGGGTAAAGTGACCTTAATGTGGATACACCTCTGGAATAGTCTCGGGAATGATAGCCCTGCAACAAATACAAACAAAGTATCCTGTATACAACAAGAGCTATCTTGGTTATTGTCCATGACATCGTCTGAGCAAATCAAAGTTTTAGTGATTATTAGCAAATCCCACAAGTTTATGTATGCAAAGTTTTATCAAAAACATCAGGCGTCTTTTGCAAACAAAACAGTAAAAGCTCAAACAAGCACAAAAGCTTTCTAAATAACATGTACTTCATTGATAAATGGCCTGTAAATAGGCAAATTTACAACAGATGCAACTCCTGAAAAGAGAAAGTTGCGCAAATAGAACAAAAATGCAAGAAACTATACAAAATGTCGGCAATATGGTATAGACAACCACCATGTGTCGATTCATCTATGACTCGCATGACTTTGATGCTTCTCCTGATGATTCATCTTCCGAAGAGATTGACTTGATTGATTGACCCTCGGGTTCTCCCAGAAACCACTGTACTCAAAAGATCAATACACAGGCCACGGTCATTTGCTTTTCAAATCCCTAACTTTTTCCTGAATCGCCCTTGCGGGTTATCGATTCACCGGGATACCCATTTTTGCCAAAGTCCCTTTTCCAGGTTTTCAACTTTGAGGGTTTACATTATTTTCCTTTTTATCCCTAATTTTTTCCCGAACCCAATCTTTTTATGGTTCGCCGGGATGCCCCATTTTTTCCTGGATTTTCTTTTTTATTCCAGCGGGTCTCTTTTTAAGCAAAGTATTTTTTAACTGCGTCTGCATTCACAGGGGATGTGAAATCTTCTCCATCCATGGTTGACAATAGTAAGGCTCCTCTGAAGTAAACTTTCCTTACCATGTATGGACCTTTATAGTTGGGAGTCCATTTGCCCCTGTGATCGGTCTGCGGAGGGAGAATCTGCTTCAACACTAAGTCACCTGCCTAAAAGCTCTGTGGGCGCACCTTCTGATCAAAAGCTTTCTTCATCCTGCTTTAATACAAATGACCATATGCAATGGATTCCAATCACTTCTCGCCCATCAAGCTGAGTTGATTCAATCTGTTACTTACCCATTTTGCCTCATCCAGTTTGACGTCAACCAAAACTCTCAAAGAAGGAATCTCGACTTCCAATGGTAGGACAACTTCCATACCATACACTAGCGAGAAAGGAGTTGCCCCAGTTGAAGTACGTACCGAGGTACGATATCCGTGTAATTCAAAGGGCAACATATCGCGCCAATCTTTATAGGTCACAACCATCTTTTGCACAATCTTCTTTATATTCTTGTTGGCCACTTCAACAACGCCATTCATCTTCGGACGATAAGGAGAAGAATTGTGATGTTCAATCTTGAAACTCTGGCACAGTTCCTTCATCATCTTGTTATTCAAATTCCAACCATTATCAACAATGATTCGTTCAGGCATTCTGTAACGACAGATAATGTCCTTCTTGATGAATCAAGCCACGACCTGTCTGGTAATATTGGCGAAGGAAGTTGCTTTAACCCACTTAATGAAATAATCAATTGCCACTAAGATGAAGCGGTGTCCATTGGATGCGGTCGGTTCAATCTTACCGATCATATCAATGCCCCACATGGAAAAGGGCCAAGGAGACGTCATGACATTCAAAGGACTCGGCGGCACATGAATTTTATCAGCATAAATCTAGCATTTATGGCATTTCTTAGCGTATTTGAAATAATCAGATTCCATAGTCAACCAATAGTAGCCTGCCCTCAACAGTTTCCGAGACATTGCATGTCCGCCTGCATGCGTACCAAAAACATCCTCGTGGACTTCTTCCATAAGCAAAATTGCTTCTTTTTCATCCACGCGTCTCAATAGAACTAAGTCGAAGTTTCTTCGGTAGAGTACATCATCCTTGTTCAGATAGAAGTTTCCATACAATCTTCTCAAAGTCTTCTTATCCCGGCTCGATGCCCCAGGCGGATATTCCTGATTCTTAAGAAAGTTTCGAATATCATAATACCATGGCTTCCCATCTGAAGCTTCCTCTATTGCAAATACGAATGCTGGCCTATCGAGGCAGGAGATGACAATTCTCGGAGCTTCGTTCCAATAATTCACCTTATACATCAAAGATAATGTAGCCAAGGCATCTACCATCTGATTCTTCGCTCTTGGCACGTGATGAAACTCTACCCTGTCGAAGAAAGGTAACAACCTCCTCGCATAGTTCATGTAGGGAATCAAATTAGGCTGACGAGTCTCCCATTCTTCCTTGATCTAATTGACTACCAAAGCTGAATCACCCTATATATCAAGGTTCTTGATTCTCAGATCAACCGCCTCTTCAATACCCATGATACATGCTTGATATTCATATTCATTATTGGTGTAGAGAAATGTTAACTTGGCAGTAAATGGTATGTGCGAACCATGGGGAGTGGTAATGATTGCCCCAATCCCACTACCATAGGAGTTAACAGCACCGTCAAAAATCATTTTCCACTGGGAGCCTATCTCAGAACCTTCATCCGGTAACGGCTCCTCGCAATCTTTCATTTTCAAGAACATGATATCCTCATCAGAAAATTCAAACTTCATCGGCTGATAATCATCGATTGGTTGCTCTGCAAGATATTCTGACAGAACACTCCCCTTGGTAGCCTTTTGGGAGACGTATTGAACGTCGTATTCTATCAAAACCATTTGCCATCTAGCAATCCTTCCTGAAAGCGCTTACTTTTTGAACACATACTTAATCGGATCCATCTTCGAAATTAGCATGGTTGTGTGATTCAGCATATATTGCCTCAGGCGTTTGGCGGCCCAAGCAAGTGCACAACACGTCTTTTCTAACATTGAGTATCTGGATTCACAATCTGTGAACTTTTTATTCAAGTAATAGATGTCATGTTCTTTTCTTCCTGTCTCATCATGTTGACCGAGAACACAACCCATGGAGTTCTCAAGAATCGTTAAGTACATTATCAATGGTCTTCCTGCCACTGGGGGCATCAGTATCGGAGGCTCCTGCAAATACTCATTTATTCTTTCAAATACCCTTTAGCAATTTTCATTCCAGACCACCGCCCTGTCTTTCTTTAATAGCTTGAACAATGGTTCACAAGTGGCTGTAAGGTGAGATATGAACCTTGCAATGTAGTTCAACCTACCTAAGAAACCATGAGCCTCCTTCTCTGTTTTCAGTGCTGACATCTCTTGTATAGCTTTTATTTTTGCAGGATCGGTCTCGATTCCTTTTTCATTGACTATGAACCCCAACAGCTTTCCTGACCGTATGCCAAAAGTGCACTTGTTCGGATTCAACCTTAGTCTGAGTTTCCTTAACCTCTCAAACAGCTTCAACAGATTCACCATATGATCTTCCTCCATTTGTGACTTTGCGATCATGTCATCAACATAAACCTTAATCTCATGATGAACCATATCATGAAACAAAGTGACCATCACCCGCTAATAGGTTGCCCCTACATTCTTCAATCCAAAGGGTATTACCTTATAACAAAAAGTCCCCCACGGCGTGATAAAGGTCGTTTTCTCCATGTCCTCCGGGGCCATCTTGATCTGGTTATACCCGGAGAAACCGTCCATGAAGGAAAATACTAAATACTGAGCAGTATTATCAACAAACACATCAATGCGGGGGAGCGAGAAATCGTCTTTTAGGCTCGCTCTGTTTAGATCACGATAATCTACACACATTCTTACCTTACCATCCTTCTTAGGTACAAGCACAATGTTAGCGACCCACGGAGGGTAATTCGTCACGGCAAGAAATTCGGCGTCCAACTGCTTCTAGACCTCTTCTTTGATGTTAACTGCCATGTTTGGTCTGGTCCTTCTTAGCTTTTGTTTCACAGGTGGGCACTCTTCTCGAAGAGGCAATCGATGAACCACAATATTCGTATCAAGTCCAAGCATATCCTCGTATGACCAAGCAAAGACATCTTTATAATCTCGGAGCATTTCTACCAGTCCTTTTTTGACATCATCTCCTAAAGAAGCCCATATTCTGACTTCTTTTCTGTCTTCCTCTGTACCCAGGTTGACAACTTCAATCTCCTCCTGATGAGGCAGAATAACCTTCTCTTCTTGTCTCAGCAACCAGGCGAGCTCTTCAGGCAGGTCTTTGTCTTCTTCAATCTCTTCTTCAGCTTGAAAGATTGGATTATCAAAGTCATATCAAGTCATAGACGAGTCTGAATCGGTGGCATCTGCGATGTGAAACCTGCAATGATGATGATTTGATGCTTAAAATGATATGCAAACAAGCACGAACCAAATTGCCATTTTATTGTTAAAAATAAAACAAGAAAAACAAGGATCACAATATTTGAATGCAAAAACGCCTTTTGATTAATGATAAAACAATTGTTCAAAACATAAACAAGGATAAGGCCCTACAAACAAAGACCACTATGCTCTGGGTAGAACATAGGGCAGCACATAATCAGAAAATAAGATAATTACTCTTCACGGGTCACTTGGATAACTTCTTCAATAGTCCAATTGCTCAGGCTTCGGCCGGGAACTCATGGTTGGATCCATGCATCCATATCACAGTCACTATCACCCTCATCCTCGGACACAGCATTGATTCGGTCAAATATCACCCCACCACTTATAAATTGGACCGGTCCTCTGTAGCGTGGAGCACTCGGTGAAGAAGAAGATGACGGGTTGTACCCCAATCCAAACTTATCTTGTTTATTGGGGATACTCAGTACCTTCCCCCAACCTTGAGATGATCCAGACTTTACCACAGCTTGCGCTTCTTTGAATTAGGACATAGCAACCTCAGGAGTTCTATCCACAACTGACGCCTTCTCTCTGACCTGGACTGCCTCAAACGCTTGACACAGGGTCTCATGAATATCCCCATCAATTTCCACATACTTGAATGAGGATAAATGGCTGATCATGATGTCCTCCTCACCACAGACGGTGACAATGTTACCCCTTACCATATACTTTAACTTTTGATGTAGAGTCGACGTCACCGCCCCTGCCGAGTGAATCCAGGGCCGACCTAACAAGCAACTGTATGCTGGTTGGATATCCATTATGTAAAAGACAGCATCAAAAACCTTTGGGCCAACTTGGATAGGAAGAGTCACTTCTCCAAACACAGACCTTCTCATTCCATCGAACGCTCGCAAAATCAGGTCACTAGGAGTGCATATTACTCCTTGGGTGTCAAGCTTCATCAAAGCCTTTTTGGGCAACACATTAAGTGAAGACCCAATGTCCACCAGAACATGAGATAATACAAATCCTCTGCACTCAATGGAAATATGCAGGGCATGATTGTGGTTTCTCCCTTTAGGTGTCAAGTCCAGATCAGTAAATCCTAATCCATTTCCAAAATTCACATGCGCCACCACTCCTTCCAGTTGGTTCACTGATATCTCTTGTGGAACATACGCAGTGTTTAGAATCCTCACAAGGGCATTTCGATGTGCCTCAGAGCATAATAATAATGATAAGATTGATATTTTTAATGGGGTTTGTTGTAGATGGTCCACAATATTGTAGTCACTTTTTCTAATCAGACGCATGAATTCCTCAGCGTCTTTCAACAAAGCATCCTTCTCACCCCCTTGAGAACTTTCTTTAACAACAACCTTCACCTTTCCTTTATCTGGTCTTTCAACATTAGCCTCTGGAGGTGCAAACACCCTCCCACTTCTCGTCATTCCGCATGTTCCCACCAAATTATCCACAGAATCAAACGGCATTCCCTTCAGCTCTTGTTTTTGGCCATTACAAAAGACTTCAGCCCCCTAATTCCACGGGATTACTTTAGGGTTACCGTAAGGCACAGGCCCTGCTTTTTTTATTATAACGGTAGCTGGCCTCGACGGTGCAGATATGTTAATGGTTTTAAAAGGAATTGAGATTGTGGCAACCTCATCCTGCTCTTGACCAATCACCTTCTCATCTTTCTCTTCACCAATTCTGTCAAATTGTAGCACACCTTCGTTCATTAATCTCTGCACATGATTTTTCAAGTCCTCACATCCCTCAAGATGAGCCAAACAACCTTCACAGTCTTCAATACAGCCTGGAAACACTCCATCCTTCAACAGCCTTATCTTAACCACACTTAAAGAAGTTCTCAGCTCTTCAATGTTGGTCACCAAATTCAAATTCTCTTCACCCACAATAGCATTTACCCCAGTCGTTCCATGGTTGGGCATAGGATTTTGAACAACATTAGGCGCATCATTTGTAAAATTGATTGCCTTGCTATCTATAAGGTCCTGAACCTTATATTTGAAGAATTTACAGTTGTCTATATGATAGCCACGAGCGCCTGAGTGAAAGTCACATTTGGCGTTTGCATCATACCCTGGGGGTGGCGCGCCGGTCAGAGGTGCCAGCATCCTCTTCTGAACCAACTGCAGCTGCATCAAATGTTGTAACAATTGTGAGTACGGCATTGGTGGTGCATCAAAATGTTTGTTCATAGTCCTTCTACGGTCTTGGAACTGCCGCGGTGCATAGTTATGCTATTGTTGCTGCTGTTGTGGACGTTGTTGTTGTTGTTGTTGTTGAGGTTGTACTACTGGAATAACAATACTTGCAACCTGAGGTTGTTGCTGATGATACTGTTGATTTCTGTTTCTATTTCTGTTATTATTCATGTACCCTGAGACCGCATTCGTCACTCCTTCCCTTTTCTTTTTACCAAAATTTTTCCTTCCTCCTCCAGACGAGGATCCCTCTCTCGCTTGGATCTTTCCCAATTTAATCCCATTTCCATGTAGACTTTACAACATTTCCATGTACAGCGCATGTCACCCCTGGAACATGGACTCCATTCTGATTACCTCCGCCTGGAGGAATAACAGCTGTTGGGATGGCAGTGGCATGAGGAGTGTCATTGTCAGCTGGAGGTGGAACATCAGCGGTCCCATCATGCAGAAATCCACTTCCGTCAACCCTAGAAATCATAGGTTGAATGAGGGTTCTCAGCTGTTCCTGACCGTTAGCGACCCCTTGCATCAGGTACATGAATTGCGCCATGCGGTCACGGAACTCCTGTAGCTCAAGTTGAATTTGGTCCATGGCCTTTTGTTGATTTCCCCTTTTTGAATAATAGTGAACGGTGCGGTCCTTAATCCTAAAACAGTGCTGAGAAAACCACATAAAGAAATAAGGTAAACGGAACTAGAACACCTGCGATGCAATATGAAAAATGATGCAAAATACAGACATGTAAATATGGTTCAGGGAAATCTTCCCCTTGATTCTAGTTCCACGGGAACAATAGGATAATGAAGAGCCAACAAAAAAGGAGCCACATAACTTCTCTCATAAATAAAATGAGAAACAGAGTATCAATACACATCACATCACCAAGGAAACACTACTACAATAATGACTTTTAGCAGCGCATTAAAAGACTACGCTTTCTGAAAAAGTGCTGCTAAAGAGTCATGAAAAAAAATGAAAAAAATAGCATATCTAAGACAACGCTTGTTAAAAAAGCGTTGCTAAAGGGGGGGGGGGGGTCTAAGAAAGCGCTTTAAAAAAGCGCTGCTAAAGGGGGGTCATAAAGCAGACTTGTAGAAGCGCTTTCTAAAAGCGCTGCTAAATGCCATGCAAAAGCGCTGTTATAGGTTTAAGTAGCATAAATTTAAAAAATCCCAGTATTTTCACAGAATCAGAACAGTTTTCTTCTTTCTTCTTTCCCACTCGCGAACGTTGTCCTATTCACCGTCGACGCATTTCGTCCGTGCCTCCGTCCGACAGCCTCCATATGTCGCCTTTCCTCCGGTCATTCCGTCATCACTTCATTCCGCCGCCGTCCGTCCATTTTTTACGGTCATCTCTGTCCTCCACCAGCGCATTTCCACCATTTTTAAGGTATTTGAAGTTTTTCATTTTCCATTTTTATTATTCTCATAGTTGAATGCATTATTGGAGTTGGATGATGTAGTATGTTTGATAACCATGAACATGAATTAAGTAATTTGTTATAGAATCTGCAGTTTTGGGAAACTTTTCTGTAATAAGAAGTTTAACATCTCTATATTCAAACAAAAACAGCATAAGAGTATACCAAATAACACTTTGCAGAACAACGATTTTCACCATGAGATCTTCTGAGAAATCACCATACATAGCTGTTAAAAGAGGGATTCCCATAACAAGTGTGTTAAGAGTTGAAAGATAGAAAAGTGTGATAGCCCAATCAAGACTATCTTGGTTTTTTGTGAACATGTTCCATATGCTAATATCAGAGCAACATATAACGATACAATAGCGGAGAAAACATTGTACATATCCTTACCGGTAATCATGATTTTAGATAGATCAAGGTGGATTAGAAACACATAAAAAGGAAGTTTGTGAAAGGTTCAAATATGTATTTCTATAAGTTGACACATTAATGAGATTTATAAAGGAGATAGTAATAAATTAAAGGTGAAAAAATTTACAATAAAATATAGAAAGGAGAAGGTTCGAATTTCTATGAAATTATGTATATGTTTTTCTTATTTATACATTTCTTATGTATATGTTTCTTATTTACATATTTGCATGTCATTCATTTGATACTTTGGTTTTTCTGAACTACAGGTATTATGGCCACCAACGAGGAAACATCACATGATGGAAACGAAACATCAAAAGACATGGAAGGCGATATTAAAAGAGGAATAACGATTATGAAAAAAATCATCTGTGCGAGAGATAAAGGTGTAAAGTATGATGTGCATTGAAATGAAAGAGATTAATTAGTTGAGCCTAATGGTGTGATGCTGACAAGTTACATTGGAGCACTGGTACGTTCGCAAATTCTGATTACTTGCGATAATTGGAGAATTCCTTCGTTACAACCGGCTAAAGACAAAATTTGGAGCGAGATACATGTATGATATTTGATTATTTTTAATTATGTTGACGGTTACATCTTTAAATTAATTATACTAACATGTTATATGTATGTGTATTTGTTTGCAGAGATCTTTTAATATTGATGATCGCAGGAGAAAATATTGTCTTTAATTGGCCGGAAAATGACTGAGGGGATTTAGAGCATTTTTAACGAACAAGTTTCTTAAAGATTTTGATGGAAACTTTGTCGACTCGGAGCGTCCAAAGAAGTACGCTGATCTGATTTCAGATGAAGAATGGGAGACATTTGTTGCCAAGCGAAGAACCAAAGAATTTTGCGTAAGTACAACTTATCATGAACAATGTATAGTATATATACTTCTTCCACAAGAGTTCTGATATGACTTAAACATGTTTTTTCATGTTGTGAGTTGCATAAATCGGCAACAGGCATCAAAACCCGCGTATCCATACAAAAAATGGCGTTTGGGATATGCACGCTTAGAACAAATAATAATAAGTATATATAAATGCTTTAATATGATATAGTTACAAAATATAGTAAGTATATATAATAGGATATGAATGCTTTATTATCCGTCTTAATGCGTAGTTAGAAGAGGAGAAAAGTGATGCGACATCTCTTCCGGACCATGTTGTGTGGAAGGCTACCCGTGTGGGAAGAGATGGAGTCGTTCAGGAAGAAGTTCAACAAGTATTTGAACAATGTGTAAGTACAACATTAGTTTTGTTACTAACTCAAATGTGTATAATATATTTATATATGCTTTTATCTATATTTCAGGAGACTCTATCCCATACTATAACTGTAGCCGAGGACGATGATTGTAGGAGCTTAATGAGTCGGGTGTTAAATATTTCTGAGTATTCTGGGCATGTGAGGGGTAAGGGATTTGGCGTCACTCCATCAAAACTGTATAAGCAGCCAAAGAAAAAAAGTCCTAGCAATAAAGAAGTGATGGATACGTTGGAGGAATTGAAAGCTCAGATTCGTGAATTACAAAAGGACAAAGAGAGATACATGTCGAAAAGGCGCGGTCCAGAGGGTAAAGATAGTATCAATTGTCCACAGAAGCTTCTAGAGGTAATTGTATATGTTACATTGAAATTAATTTAACACAATTTTCTTAATTGACACATTAATCGGCATCATTATTTGTTTAGGGCATTTCACCTTGTCGGCTATATTTATTGTCACTGACTTATCGCATGGTTGGCAACCGAAAGGTGCATAACACTGTGAGAGACTTACTTCACCATAAACCGCTCCCTGCTGGATTTTTGAAAGTATCGGTTGATATTGCGTTAGAGGGGGGTTGCATTGTTGCCTATACTAGATGATGTTTCAAACGCAACAGTGGTGGGAGACGCAATAGGAGCGTATGTTGCATGGCCGACAAATCTCATTTTCATAGATGATGAGGTAGGTTGAACACCATTATGAACCTTGTAATATTCAAATGTTTTATGACCCATACATGAAAGTTATTCTTACATTTACATTTTCTTATTTACATGATGAGAAGAGAAGACACAAACTCTAAGGGGAAACTAATCAACCCTATCATGCACAATGCTCCTAAAGTTTGGATTAAGAGGGGAAGAATCTATCCTAATGTTATCATGTAAAGGATTGAACACCTAATGTCTCTCCTACTCCAATCTTAAATAGAGGGACTAGGAATCCTATGGGATCATGGCAAAAGACCAAGTAAACAACAGATAATCCATTCATAGATGAAATGAAGAATGAGAATAAATTGACTTAAATAAGTCAAAGCAATGCAAACATGATATGAAAAGATGAGATGTGAGAATAAAATGATGCAAAAAATAGAAATGATCATAACAAATTGACTTAGACAAGTTAAAGAAGAGTGAGATGAAATGGGAGAAGTCACAACTCCTACAACCATTCAAACATCCATCACTTACGCAAAGGCTAAGCACAAAGCAAAAATAAAAGGCCATGATTGTCGCTACTGCGAAAAACAACCGGCAATGACTAACAGAGTCGCCACCTATCGTTATTTATCCCAAAGAGAGGGAAAGGAAACGATCGGAAAAACCTGACGAAAACGGGAAAAGACGAGGTCATCGCAACCAAGTCCTAGGTTCGGGAGTCGGTTACACAAGGGGAAGGTATGAGCACCCCTTACGTCCGTCGTACTCGACGGGATCCACACATGTGTTGTCTAGCTAAAAGGGTGTCTAAACTATCTACGCTAAAGGCTTAAGGACAAAAGAAAAATAAAGGACAGGACTCGACAGAACAATCGCTGTTCTGGGCCTACATACTCCCTCGTGCAATGGGAAAGTCAGAGTCAACGTAGTTCGACTAACTACGGCTAAAGAAGGGGGGAAGGTTGCTCGCCGAGACATCGCGTCTCATGCCTACGTAATTTCGTCTGGTACAAAAGATCAGAGCAAATGTAGTTCGGGCTTACGAGAACACATGCTGTTCAAAACCTTTACCCGAGTAAGGTTAACAGACAGTTCTAGCAGTTGGTGTATGCAGCTCGACCTTTAGAGACTTAGGCATTACCGTTTGCGATAGGACTGAAAGTTAATAACACTATTGTTTATGAAAAGAGTTCTTCTGATTAAGACCCCAAGGGGTAAAAAAGAGTTTGAGTTGTTTTTGTGTTTTTTAAGGAAGAAGTGTTTTGAATTTGGTTTATGACTCATGCTACACTAGAGACTATGATCTAGGAGCGAATGCTTCGTATATCGTCCGAAGGACATACACTAACATTCTAGATAATTGAGAGGCAACCACCCAATCATCATTTCCCAAATGGCTTAAGGCTCGTAGCGTGCAACAATGTTCAAGCTTTATTAAGATGATTGAAGTTGTTTGAAGATGAGAAGAGAAAGAGGACGAACTAAGGGGGACTAGTCCAAACCCTAAAAGTTGTCATACAATGTGCACCTAAAGTTGAGTTTGAAAGGGGACTACCTAATGTTATCATGCATGGTTAGAACCCTAATGTCTATCATAACCTCTCTTGAACAAGAGAGGTTAGAAATCCTAAGGGAAGGAAGACAAAAGAAGAAGAAACAATAAAAAAAATAATGCAAATGTAGGATGCAAACATAAATTCAACAAGGAAGACAAAGATGCAATACAAGTGTGGGAGGAAATATGTGTGGGGATGGAACCTCCACAAGCTCATCTCAACCTCAAGCCATGGTATGAATAAGCACAAGAGAAAAGGAGAAGAAGATGCATAGAAAACAAACAACAAAAGCAATGAGAAAAAGTCCTCATGGATTCATTACTTTAGGCAAGCTTCAAGTTCCTCCTGAACCAAGCAACCTTAAGTAGTATTCCAAGTTCATAGGAAAGAATGGGGATGAGAAAAAGAGATTTCAAAAGTTAAAATAAAACACCACAAGCAAATGCCAACAATAACATCAAAGAATGCAAGCAAACATCGCTTATGGAAACACAATATGCAAACATGCAAGTATGAGATCAAATGAACAACTTATGCATATGATAAAGACCCATGAATTAGCACACAAGACCTATAACAAGCCCCTAACATGAAACAATCATAATTAGATTCATCAATAATGCACAACCAAGCTTTTGGAAGTAAAACAAAACAAGTACAACAGCAAAGATGCACAAACATGAAGCAACTTACAAAATACATTAAAAATAAGAAAATGCATCTAAAAATGCCAAATAAAATCTCAGAGGACCCCCAAGGTATTAGGAACCAGGGGTCAAAGGGGAGATTGAAACTCAAAAGGTAAGTGCCTCAACAGAAGGCAAACACCAAGAGTGTTCCAAAACAAGGCAGAAATGGAGAGGGAACAAAAACAATTCAAACCACATGGAAACAACACTTAAAAAATCATGGAAAAAAAATCTGGAGATTAATCAACATGTCAACACAATGCTAAAAAAAAATTAGAAGTTTAATCCATACCATGAGCAAGAAATAAAATCAACAAGTCAGCACACATTTTTCACATCATTAAATGACCAATTAAAAGGAAAATATGAAAATAAATGGAAAATGCATCAAAAGACGAAATTAAAAATGCACAAAATTAAAAGACATGTTAAAGTATGTTCATGATTTTTTTCAGAATTTTTAAATATTGTTTGCTATTTTTTACGAATTTTTAAAGTGCAAACAAATAAAAAGAAATAAATATAGAAAACACAAATGCAGAAAAAAGCACATCCATCCGATCAACATACTAGTCAACAGATCCAAAGCACCAGAATGTGCCACCTCAATTAATGAATTGAGGTTTAAATTGTGTGTGCATGAGCAAAAGAGGGAACACATGAGTCTTGTTCCAAACCACATGATCAGAAAATCCATGAACTGACGAACGGGATCGCGCCACATCACCTTCATCTTCAACCTTTGGACTCCGGCCAATCCAGTCCGCCGGAAAAGTCACCTGCCACCGCCATGCCAACCACCGGCCGCCGCGATTCGTCTTTCCCACATGAGCTTCATCAATTCTTCACCGTTTCTTGCAAATTTTAGATGAAAATTCATCTACTCTCCGAGAGGAACATGAATCCAACCTCCATTTTCGTTAATTCTCAACAACCACTCCATAAATCAAACAACAAGAAAACATGCCAAAAAATAAAGTTCACGAAAACTTAAAATAAAAGGTCCAAACAATATCTACATGCTACAAGGAGTAAGAATCTATGAAAATTAGAACAAAACACCATGAAAAAACATCAAAAAGAAACAGCACAACTTTGAGCTCCAAAAATCAAATGTCATAAACACAAACAACAATGATCCAGAAATGATTTACATATCACAAAGGTTCAAATGCAACGAAAATGGTGGAAAATCATGGAGTATTAAGAGTGTAAAGTTGAAATAAAGTTTACCTAGTGGAGAGCCTTCACTGGGCCTTGAAATGGTGATGAAGCTTAACGAAAAACATCCAGAATCACTTCATGAACTTCAATTGAGGTGTTTGCAAGCTTGATTTGGTCTGAAAATGGTTGAATCTAAGAATTGGATTTTGAGTTTTTCACCACTTTTTGAAAACGAAAATTGGTTGTTTACGCAGAAAAATGACCTAGCTCTGCCTCAAAATTCATCTGGAATACTTATATGATGGATTTGTGATCAAATGGGGCCTTAATTCATGCAAAACAGCCCACTTCCAATTTTCACATTTCAACACTTTTTCGAAAATGTCATGCACGTTTTTACCACTACACTACTTGATATTTTGATCCAAATCCACTACAAATCAGTTGTGTAAATTAAAGGAATGAGATTGGAGGTTTAATTTTGATCCTATGGTTGATTTCCATTTTGTTACTTCAAGGGGAAGAAACCATGAAAATGGCCTATTTTGAGACTTCAAAAATTCCAATGTGAATATGGAAATGTCTTTGAATTGTTATTTGCAATCAAAAAAAGCACAAACTTGCCTTGAAAAAGTTTAAAAACCATTAATTCTCAAATTCTCAATTTAAGCCTCCTTTATGAAAAATTCAAACCTCAAATTCTCAATCCAAGCCCCCATCATGACAAGAGATGGTTTGGTAGTGCAAATGGCCCCATTTGAAGCAAGTTTCATGTTGAAAAGATTTCCATTTGAAGTGTGCAAGTTGGTGAAATGGACCTATAATTTTATGACATGTAATCTTACTTTCCCAAAATACCCCTGACTTGTAAACCTCATAACTTGAGTTCTACAAATTAGATGAAAGACTTCTAATACAATTTGGAAAGCTAATATCAAGACCTACAACTTTCATGTTAACCAAAAGTTGAGAAGAAACACCCTTCTAGGTCAAAACCGGCTTGGAAGTTGGTTGACTTTTGTTGACCAAAATCACATACCTCAAATGACCTGTAACTTGTCCGGATCATAACTTGAGTTCTATAAATCCAATAAAGGACTTCTAGTACTAAAATTGAAGCTAAGAACATGCTCTACAAGTTCCATGTTGGCCAAAAATTAAGATGAGACTTTTATATTGAGGTAGGTGGTATTGAAGTCAGGCACTAAATAGAGGATTTTACCCTGAGAACCCTAATTTAGTAATCTCTCAAACACTTAACCCTTGATGAATTGAACTTGAAATGATGTCTCATATGTCTCAACACAACATCCCATGACCATAGAGACTTTAAGTTGAGTTTCTATCTTCTTCAATTGCACAGTTGACTGAGGATTTACCAGCTGAAAACCCTAACAGCGATACTTTCAACTGTGGCTTGTTCCACTTCACACAACCACTTGCATAAGCTCCACAATAACCCTCAAGGCCCTCAATAAGATTTCTTTACATCTCATACCCAAAATCATGCATTCAAGAACCTCTAATGCTCTTCAGTTGTGTTGTACCCTAAAATTTGCTCAACCTTATTCACTTGGTTTATGTTTCAATATCATTAACATTTGCATATAGAGGCATGTACATAGTCTAATCATCTGCATAGCATAGCATAGCAAATCATCCAACAGGTACCAATCATTATTCTCATCTCTATGAGCCTTTCAAGAGGTTATTATTCTAATTCAATCCCTTTCAAGTCATTAGAAAGAATTTGAAAGCTGGAAAGTCAATGGATCAAGCAGTGCATCCATCTCCTATCTGAGGGTATCTGAGGGTCAACAAAGAAATTGTGAGCTGTGGGCTGAGCATGGAGAGTATCTGGACATCATGGGAGACTTAGAAAGTCATTTGAAGAAGAAGACAAGTCCTTGGTGTGATCACAAGAATTGCAGTTGAAGACAGACAACTAGGGTTTCATCTATGGTCAACTCTAGGTCAATTGACTGATTAAAAGGCATTAAGGTCTATTGGAGAGATGTGGGGTTCATCATTTGACATGTAGAAGAGGATATGGTGATATTCCAAGAAGAATTCAAGAGAAATCAAGGAGAAGAGGAGTTTCTAAATTAGGGTTTCTGTGTAAAATCCCCTAGTTTAGGTCAAATTTCCAAGCAAGATAAGTCAAAATGCAAGCTTCAAATGGATCCTTGGCCAACATGAAACTTGTATAGGATCTCAAGACCTTTAATTTGAGTGGTGGAAGACATCAAGGAGATTTATAGAACTCAAGTTATGGTCCTTGCAAGTTACAGGTCATCTAAGGTATCTGAAATTTTGTCTGTGAAAGTGACTTGACTTCCAAGCAATTTTTACCCCCCAAGGAGATTTCAAATGAATTTCTGGTCAACATAAGAGTTGTTCCTAATTGTCTTAGCTTTCTATAATGGTATAGTATGCCTTCATATGATTTGTGGAACTCTACTTATGGTCTTGGCAAGCAAAGGGTATTTTGGTCATCTGAGGATTACAGGTCATTCTTAGCCTATGCCTAAAACTCATACAAGGAAGCTTCAAATGAAAAACTTCACAACATCAAAGTTGCTCAAAATTACATTTTAAGTCTAGAAAAGAAGTCATAAAAGTTTTTAAATGCATGGAATGAGACTTGACCAAAGTTGGTGGAAAATGACCTAAAAAAAGGCATATAAGTTGAAAAAGTTGAAATGAAAAATTGGTTTGAGAGATCTACAAATCCAAATTGGGTCATCCAATATACCAAATTGATTCCAAACATCATTTTAGAGACATTGGTTCAGCCACTTTTTTGAGTTAAGAGTAAAAAATTGGACTTGCTTTGTATTTTTGTTGCTTGCATAATAAGGCAGGAAGAGAAAACTTGGCATAAGTGACTTTTCAAGGCAAGGGACTTGGTTTTTTCATACATACCATTTCAATAACTCATGAGAGGAGATTTTGACACAAGTTTGGAAGGTTGTATGCATGAGATAAGAGATATTCAACATGTCCTTAAGTGAGAAGTTCATGAATTTTCCACAACTTTCTAGAATCCTCTAGGATCAATCTAGAAACTTCTCAATCTGTTAATCATCATCTATATAATGAAATGAAACCATTTGTGCAAGAGGTTGGTGCATTGAGGGGGAGAATAGAGAGAATTAAGAGATTGCTTCCATTATAAGAAAGTGAGGATTCATTGATAACACTCCATTTCTGTCCAAGTTTCTTCTTCATATTCAATCTCTGGATCATAGTGAGTGAGAGGAAGCATGCTTAGAGGTCCATTAATGGCATCTTGAAGAGTTGGCATTGAAGATTCAAGAACCTACACCAGAGTTGCAGTCACCATTACGAGTTTCTTCATCCTTTTCCTTTGCATACAGTAGGACCAACACCTCCCAAGGATCATTAGTGAAGCTTGCCAGGCCTTGAAGTGCACGATTCCACAACTGTTTCATCAAATTTCAAGGTATGCATCTCAATCTACATCTCTTCATCTAGGTAGTATTAGATGGAATGGTTAGGATCAAAATGCTTAGAGACCATAGGGGATTGATTCCTGAAGATTAGAGAGGATTCTATAGGGTTTCATAACAGGATGTTGAAACTTTGGTGATCAAGTTTGGTTAGGTTAATGAGTGTTAATCATCGTGTATTGGCTTGATGAGATCAGTGTAGCATGGTGAACAAGATAGGACAGTTAAATTGGAGAATTGTGAGGCTCCATTGATGAGTGCAGTTAGTATTCTATGAGGTTCCACTTGTCGGGTTTTATTATGGGGTTAGTCTCAGTCCAAACTAAAAGCATGGTCGTGTAGAGGGGAAGAAATGGAGTGAGTTTGGTCTTTACAAGTCTTGATTTCATGGACTATGGAGAGAGAACGAAGAGCATGAAGATTCCTGCATGGACATGAATTTCTGAGTTTAGGGTTTTGATTTGGGGACGATGAAGGATAATCGTCCGATCATCCTGGTTATTTGACATTTTCATCGCATCGTGTGGCTAATATTCAATTTAAGAAACGGAGGGAAAGACCAAAGTGAAACGCAGCGTTTCACTTAAACGCGCGTCTGGGCTGGGTCCAACAATTCCTATCCCCACCCCCATTTTGAGAAGCCCAATGAATTACACATGATATTGCTGCTATCCACACCGAGGTTTTATCCTTTTTTCTGGTATTTTTCATTTGGTTTTTCTGAGCGCGCTGGGCCTAATAGAATTGTTATTCACACCCCTGGTTTCATGGCCCAATGGAGATTTCAACTGAGCGAGTTGCTGGTAGCACCCCCTCCCCTTTTATTTCTATTTTGTGCTTTTTAATTCCTTTAATATTTTTGTCATCTTTAAAAAATCATAAAAAAATGAAAATAGCTTAGTTTTAATTGGTTCTTTTTTCTCTAGGTCAATAATTCTGTATAGAAAAATATGAAAAAATAAAAATGGCATTTTATTTTGTTTTAATATTTTTCATGCATTTTTCTTGTAAATAGCATTTTGTTAAGTTTAGTTTGATGCTTAAATTTGATGATTTTTGTTCTAATAGATGCTTTAGTATTTTTAATCCCTTCTTTTTAGGTTGATTAGGTTAGACATGTATCTTGTATATAGGATTTAATTCACAATTTTAGAAATTAATTCTAGGTGATTTGATTAGATGTGAATAGCATGACCAAAATTAGGGTTTAGGTGATAACATAGGTGAATAAGTCCATTTCCCTTAGGAGTTAGAGATTGAATTTTTGGGGTATGGGACTATAGGGATTAGGGGTAGTTATTAGATCCCTTAGAAAATGTTAGGATTCCCCTACTGCTATTAGTATTGTATGTATTTGCTTGACTGGTGTAGTGTGCCCTCTTTGGGGATTATAATTTGTCTGTGTAGGTATTGGGTTTGTTTGGGATTTGGAGAGAGCTGAAGACCTGAGATAATGAAGCCCATTTGAAGATCAGAGACTAAAGACCAACTTCCAGAGTTGATGAGGAGATTCTGTGCTGGCAGCTGCTGAAGTTGGTAGGATCTAGGAGTTAGGCAGAGCCCTAGAGTAGTCAACTTGATTCTCAAACATGGAAGGTCTTGACTGCCTCCATTCTTCTCTGTGATGCAGAGTCTCTCTAAGACACTCACCCTCTTCCTTTGGAAGGCTTGGTGCTACTGTCTAAGGGATAGAACTCTTGAGAGAAAATATCTTATGTGTTAGTAGCAGTTTGTTTGCCACCCTTGGTAGTCAACTAATTGCTTAACACCCAATTCACTCTTGTGATTGATCCCTCATCCTGGAGGTTTGAGACTTGAAGAAAAGCCATTGTAGACTGAAGATGGATGACAAAGACCTTGCTTGAAGGCTGGGGAGATGGAGATTGATGCTTGCTGGAGCTTGTAGCTGATTGGAGATGACTTAAAGATAGGTGTTGATGCAGAGCTGCTGTGGCTGTTTATTTTAGTCGTTATTCATTTCTGATGTATTGATTGGTTTTCTGGACTGTATTGTTTGCTGTTTACCCTATTGGGTTGAAAGTGAATCTTGTTCACTTTCTCCTATTGTTTTCTAGGTTCGAGGTTGAGTGGGACTCCCTTGCCTCGCTTGTATTGCTGCATCCATGCATTTTCCTGCTTTACTATATATTTGCTATTGTTTCTGTTTCCGTTTATTCCCTTAGGATCTCTGTTTCTTTCTGTGCAGGAGAGGAGCATGATAGACACTAGGTCTTAACCCATGCATGATAACGCTAGGTTAGTTTGATTCCCTTCACAACCGTAGGTTAGAGTTCTGTCTCTTCTTTCTCAAAACAAACAGAAAAGACACAATAAGATTTCAAACACAATAAAAGACACTTCTTCCGTAAAAAAAAAAAAGGGAAATCATCAAAACGTCATTTTTGTCCGCTTGGACCGGTAATCAGAAAAACCCTTTTTCAGAAGGAATAAAATCAATCAAGACAGACTTGTGTCTTACGTGGCCCGAACTACGTTTGCTCTGATCTTCCATGCAGTGTGGAAGTACGTAGGCATAGGATGCGATATCCTAGCGAGCAACCTTCCCCTCCTTTCCCGTAGGTAGGCGAACTACGTTGACTCTGATTTCTCGTTCCAGACGGGAATACGTAGGCATAAAGTGCGATACTTTGCCGAGTCATTTTCTTTTCTTTTAACCCTTAACCCTTAGTTTAGATAGAATAACAATCCATACCCGAAAACAAGCGTGGATCCCGTCGAGTACGACGGACGTGAGGGGTGCTAATACCTTCCCCTTGCGTAACCGACTCCCGAACCCAGGTTTTGGTTGCGACGACCATACCTTTCCCCGTTTTGCGGTAGGTTTACCTCGAGTGTTTCCTTTCCCTCCGCTGGGATAAATAACACACGGTGGCGACTCTTCTGTTCAGCCGGCGCCGATTTTCGCAGTAGCGACAGCTGGCGACTCTGCTGGGGATCCAACATTCCCTGGCTGCTAAGGACTGCGATAGTCCTTATGCATTTGGGATCCAACATCCCTTAAGAGAGTCAATCCTAACGCTTGTTTTCCCGTCGAGGATTTTGTATGGATTTATATTTCTGTCATTTACTTTCAGCATTATATTATTGTTATTATTGTTGTATTGGGGTGTGACGGGTGTTCTATGATTGAGAGATAAGTCGGACCTGGGCTTGAGTGCACTTAGAATTAGAGTAGAAAGTAGTGGGCGCGTGCCGGCTTTGCTTGCATTAGTGTCCCACAAAATCTACACTCGGACGAGGTTCTTCTGGTTGACTTCTTTTTCTACCCTTTGGGTCGAAGGGGCTGTTGGTTAGTTGGATTGTCGACTCCGGGAACCGATCATTTGGAAGTTGGCTAAGTGAGGCCTCTTCAGGAATTGATGATGCCACTCCTTCTGGGAATCGTATCATCAACCCTGAAAGTCTGTGACGCCGACGACCGCATAGGATGCCATACCATTTGTCAGTTACTAGGACATCCACCTGTGAGAGGGTTTGGGGTTATGCAGGTAACTAGACCTTCAGATACCATTTATTTCTCGATCAGAGATCTTGAGTATTTATGGAGAGTTCTGAGGTCTGTCAGAGACCAGTTGGAGAGTTCGGAGGTCTGTCAGAGACCATTTGGAGGGTTCTGAGGTCTGTCAGAGACCAGTTGGAGATATGATTTGAGGTCTACCAGAGACCAGTTGGAGTTATGGTTTGAGGTCTGTCAGAGACCATTGTGGGAGCTTTGTTTTAGGTCTATCTGAGACCAGGGTTTGAGGACTTCTAAAGAGTCTACCTGGGACTTCTTGATATGGTTCAGGCTGTTCAGCTACGGCAGTTGGTCCCTGTTGCATGTTACTTGCATTGCATTGTTTGCATACTCATCAGCATTGCATCCCCACTAACGTGTGTCTGTGCTGCAGGTGCATTTGCATTTCCCTAGTTCTAGTGTCCGGATTTCTGGGTGATTGGTCATGGCCAGCTTAAGGAGGACAGTTGCTTACAAATTGCCTACTCCTGATGTTGTTCCCCTGCTTGGGTTGATCTCTCTGGCTGATGAGGATGTTCGTAGGAGCTTCAGAATGAGCTATGGAAGACTATTGAGATTGGTGCGCAAACCCACGGAGATGGAGCTAGATGGGTTGTATGCCTTGATGCAATTCTATGATCCCGCATTGAGATGTTTTACGTTTGCTGATTTTATTCTGGGGCCTACCATTGAAGAGTATGTGGAATTTACTGAGCTACCAGTGCAGGACAAGGTTCCATTCATTCATTCTGGTGCTAAGCCCAAGCCGGAGGACTTGGCAAAAGCTTTGCATATGGATGCGTCTGAACTGTTGACTACTGTTTCCCGTGGAGTTCCAGGCTTCTCGCTCCAGTTCTTGATTGGTAAAGCCCAGGAGTACGCTAAGAGCGGGTGCTGGATTGCCTTCAATGTTGTGTTGGCTCTGTGCATTTACGGCATAGTATTGTTTCCCAATGTACCGGATTTTGTGGACTTCGACGCCTTCTACTTGTTTGCCGCTGGTAATCCTGTACCTACCTTGCTCGGAGATTTCTACCACTCACTGCATTACAAGAATGAGAAGGGAAGAGGAAAGAATGTTCATTTCTGTGTACCATTGCTGGGTATGTGGTTTGAGAGCCACCTTCCTAAAAGAAGATCTGTCATAGAGACTACAGTCCCATTTGGCTGGCCGGAGCGCCTGATGAGGTTATCTTCTGAAGACGTCGAATGGTTTGATAGAGATCTGCTGGGATCTGAGCTTATCTTTAGCTGTTCTGGGTACCCTAATGTTTCGTTGATAGGAAGGAAAGGATGTATCAATTACAACCCTTCTCTGTTCATTCGCCAATTCGGATATGCGCTGAAGAACCCACCCAAAGAGGAGGAAGTACAGGAATCTCTGTACTTCACCGGAGATTTGAAGGGGGAGTTATTAGCCAAGCTGCAGCATGCCTGGACGTGTATTAACCGAAGAGGGAAGCCGCTGTTAGGGAAGAATGACTGTCAGGCCTATGCACCTTACAGAGTTTGGATCCAGGAGAGAGCAAGTCAGTTGCGGATGCCATTTCCAGATGCACCAGTCCTTGTTCCCATTCCGGTAGCAGAGCCAACTACTGTTTCTAGGGAGGCCTACGAGCAAGTGGTGAAAGAAAAAGAAGCCTTGATGAAGATCAACGAAGGGTTAGAGCAGGAGCTAGCCCAGGTACGCAGTGAGAAAAACAAGGCCGTGCATGCTTTCCAACAGCAGATCGAGCTAGTAAACAGACTAGGGGTTGAGTTGACTGAAGAGAGGAAGAAGCACGAACGTCTGGGGCAAGAGTTCAGAAGCTCCCATGACATGCTGGAATCCAAAAAGAAGGCACTCGACGCAGCACACCGAGAGATCTCTTCTTGCAATAAGACTTGGAATGCTACACTGACCAACAATAAGAAGAGGGAGGATAAGTTGAAGCAGCAAATTTCCGATCTCGAAGAGCAGTTGAAGTCTAGCATCAAGGAGTGTGAAGAAGAAGTGATGACCCGGTATAGTCTCCAGAATGCACTGAACAAGGCCATCAAAGGCAGGGACGAAGCCGTGTCTCAGAAGCGGAAGTTGGAGGATCGCTTCGGAGAAGGGGCATGGGAGGAAACTGCCGGTGACGTGCGCCGTGTGCTCAAACGAAGAAACCAACTCGTTGAAGGGCTGCTTACCAGACCAGGCCATCCAGAGACCAAGAAGTTAATAGAAGAGTACTAGACTTATGGGAGTGCTTGATCATTTCATGTATTAACTTGTATGCTTTATTTGCATAGTGCTGACCATCACCAGGATTGTTGGTTGGGGTCATGCCTTTCTTTGTACTCAGTGACATTGTATTCCTGGCTTATTGGTTTTCTCTGTAATATATGAGGCTTTCTATGATTCAACTCCGATCTTTGTATTGCTAGCACTGGAACCTTCACACTAGAATCGGGGAATGCTATTCCCTAATGCACAGACACACACATTGCATTGCATTCATATTCATATTGCATTACAGGTAATCATTGGATGGTATCTTATTTCCTGTTTTGAACCAGGTATTTTCAGGATTGCAGATCAACGCCCACACAGATATTCCACTCGCACCAACTGTCGAAGAATCATGGATCAAATGCAGAACGAGATGCAAGATGTGCGCGAGAAGCTAGCTCTCTTTATGCAGACCATGGAAGATATTGCAAAAGGTCAGGAGAATCTGCAAGCCATGGTGCAGCCTCTGTTGGTCAGAAATGCTGGTCACGGTAATGAGGATCATCAGTCTGTGCGAGTCGACACTGTTCATGGAGATGGCACTCCCACGCCAGTGGCTCCACATGTAGTCAATATATCTGCTGCTAATGTCAACAACGCTACCGCTGCTGGGAACGGTAACGTCGGAGTTGGGAACGAGACTGCTGTCCATAACGTCGGGCTCGGTGATATCAACTTGGGTGATAATATGGGAGGCAACGGCTTCAGCAATGCTGGATTTGGGTTCAACGATCAGGGATTCGATAACGCTGGGAAATATGGTTTCAATGCTCAAGGCTTTGGGCAAGATGGTTATGGTGTGGCCAATCAGGGTTACGGAGGTTTCGGAAATGGAAACGGCGCTGGGTTAATGGATTTTGGACCTGCTGGAGTTGCTCAGGGGTACGGCAACAGAGGGCGAGGCCCAGTGATGAATCAGATCAGAGCTGGCCGCAATAATGGATATGATGGTGTTGCACCCCAAAATTTGACCAACATTTATTTATCCCTCAAGTATTTGAAAGTTGATACTTTCATCAGAAAGTTCAAGAGATCCTCAGAGGAATTGGTTGAAACCAGAGTTGTGTGCCTCCTAACTTGAGAGTTGTGAGAGCTCCTCAGATGATTCTGAGACTTTGAGAATGAACTTGAAGCTTTGAGAAAGCCTATGAGATGTCTTGAAAGCTATCATGAAGCCCAGAGAGGTCATTATGCAAGAATTCAGGAGATTCAACCATGAATGGTAGAATTAGGGTTTTGACTGGGTCAACCCTAAGTCAACTGAAGATTTGGAGAAGGTTGAGACCTAATCCAAGGGCCATGAGATCATGGAATGATGTATGGAGATGTTATAAAGATGATTCCTAAACCAACTCATCATGATTGAAGAGTTTGAGAAGTTTTGAGTTAGGGTTTCTGAGGATTGTCAGTGAAAAACCCTAATTTGATCCCTATCTTCCAGGCAGTTTTAGCTCAAGATGTGATTGATATCTCATCTTCCCCACAACATGAATGTTGTAGAGCTTGTTCTTAGCTTTAATTTGAGTGGTAGAAGTCCTTGATAGGAGTTGCAGAGCTCAAGGTATGGTTTTGACAAATTACAGGTCAGCTGAGGTGTGTGAATCTGGGTCTTTGAAAGTCACCCAACTTGCAGACAACTTTTGCCCTAGTAGGATGAATCCTATGATCTCTTGGTCAACATAAATGTTGAAGGGCATCTTCTTAGCTTCCTATAGAGTACTAGAAGTCCTTGATAGGATTTATAGAACTCAACTTATGGTGTGAACAAGACAGGGGTATTTTGGTCATTTGGCAGTTATAGGTCATTTTAAGCAAAGGCCATATCTCCTATTTCCAAGCCTCAAATGGAAAAACTCAAAACATGAAAGTTGTTCAAAATGGGATTTTAAGTCTAGAAAAGTGGTCATGAGTTATTGAAAGAGCTTGTAGCAAGGATTTACAAGATTGGGTAAAAATGACCTAAAAATGGCTTATAAGTTGAAAAAGTTGAAGTTGGAAATTGGTTTAGGAGATGTACAAATCCAAAATGAGTCATCCAATATGTCATTTTGACTCCAAACAATATTTTAAAAACAATGGTTCAAGTAGAATTTTTATTTGAAGCTTAGAAATGGGGGTTACTTTGTAATTCTCATTCTTGCATAATAAGGCAACTTGACAAAGCTTCACCAAAGGCAAGGAAATGCATGTTTTCCACTCATTCTTTCTCAATATCTATTGTAAGGAGATTTTAAAGTCAATTTGGCAAGCCTAAGGCATGAGATCATGGATATCCAATGTATCATTTCATGAGAAGTTCTAAAACTTTCTAACACTTTCCACAAGTTTCTAGATGGATCTAGATTATTCCATGGATTGCTATAAGAAGAGTGAATCACAATTTGGCCAGGGTTGGTGATAATTGGTGGTGAGTGGTGAGATTAGAGTGTAAGAAAGTGAGATTCTTCCATTTGCAATTTCACATCAAACCTTCATTCTCTTCCATTTTCATTCATTTCTTCTCCACAAACACACTACTCTGATCCTTGTGATTGATTGCATACTGAGATAGAGGAAGATCCATGGAGGTTTGAAGCTGTTTTGAAGAATTTGCAAGAATTGCATATTGAGATCAAACACAAGATTCAAGCTTTGTTCATCCATCCTCTTGCATACAGAATTCATATCTGCCATTGGAGATCAATTAGGGAAGCTTGCAGACATTGAATTGTAGGGAAACCATATCCACCATCAAAGTTTGACAGGTTGGTAATCTTGCTCGTATCACCTAATTTATGTGCATTCCATCATAGTTTTAGGTTTAGACTGGTTAAGCTAGGGTAGAGGACCATATTCTGAGGATTAGAGGAAGATTCATGAGGTTTCGAGGCAGGGTACCATTTCTTGCAGAATTGATAGCAAGCTATTTTGTGTGCCTTAATGGATAGGGTATTGCATAGTTTGGTTAGGGAAGCATGTAGAATGATTCTGGATCATTAGTTTGAAGTTCCATTAAGGTTGATAGCAGAGGAAAGAATTGGAACCATGATGATGGAGCCTTCTGTTGGAACGATTCAAGAGGTTTCAGGGACAACTAGGGGTATCATTGTGTTCAGGGTGATTGGTAGACCAAGTTTGCTTTTGGAATTTCTTGGTTTCATCCAGCCATCAGTGAGAACGAGCTTGAAGAAGATCCTTGCATGGGGTTAGGGTTTCTGAAAACCCTAGGGTTGAGTTGGAGACGATGAAGCTCCATCGTTGGATCGTCCAGAATGCTTGACTAATTCAGTCCATCGCACGGCCATGATTTAAACTGGTAAATGGAGGGAAGACTGAAGCGTACAAAACGCAGCGTACCACTTAACCAAATGCACCGTTTTGGTTCATTGATGAAACTGGGCCTCAGCATTTGTTTCTATTCCCACCTCCCAGGATTTTGGCCCATCATGAAAACAACTGGGGCGTGTTACTTTTGATACCCCCTCCCATTTATTTCTTATTCTTTTATTTTTATTTCTTTTAATTTCCTTGCATTTTAATAAATTCATATAAAATCTAAAAATCAATATTTTTCATTTCTTCTTTTTTTCACATAATCATGATTTTGTCTAGAAAATTAATAAAAAATAAAATTCCATTTTATTTTTAGTTTAATATTTTTTAGCATATTTTCTTGTAAATAGTCTTTTTAATATGTTTTAGTTAACCCTTTATTTTGTACAATTTGTTTTAGGACTTTCCCTTAGGGTTTTTGGGCCATTCTTTTTGGCATAGTTAGATATTGAACCCTAGTTTCATATAGGATTTAATTATCAATTTGTAGATTAAAATTTGATGTAGTTTGATTGTTAGACATTTAGGTGTTCTAATTAGGGTTTTAGGTTGTATAAGTAGACTTGAACAATTTTGTTTTGGGGTTTATAGGCCAAATTAGTGTATGGGGGATATATGGGTTAAGGGTAAGTATGTATAGAATCCCCTAAAATTTTGCTAGAATGTTGTATGGTGTTTTAGTATTTTTCATTGATTTTTGAATGTATGGATGGTATGTGTGTTTCTTAAAGGCATAAGTTGTATTGTTGTGTTTGTTTTTCTTCTCTTTTGAGTGTGTGAGCTTTGAAGATTGAGTTGAAGACCTTGTGGATCATCATTGAAGCTTTGAAGACCTTGCAGAGGAGTTTAGCATAGCTTTTGTTGTTTTGTTTATAGGATCATAAGTGCATAGGCAGAGCACTAGATAGGATACTTTTATTCAATAAACAAGGAGTATCTTGTTCACCTCCTTCCTTCTCTGTGACATAAAGTCCCTTAGGGGTATTCACCTCTCTCCTTTGGAGGGATTAGTGACCTTACCCTCTGAGGTAGAACTTTGAGAGAGCCTTTCCCTTTTGTGTTAAGTCCTCAATGGCATCCTTTGGAAGTCAGTGAGCACTCTAACATCCTCACCTCATCGTGTTGACTGAATTTTGTTTGCTGGAGCATTTGAGCCATTGAAGACAGAAGCTGAAGCTTTGAAGAGGATGATTCCTTGAAGATTGTTGAAGTCTGAAGACTTTGTGAAGATCAAGTTGATGCCTGAAGATCCCTGAAGATAGTGAAGCCTAAAGGTGGAGCTGATCAAGAAGCTGAAGCTTAGGGGAGAAGATGAGTTGATACTCATGTTGTAGGGTTGATACCTGGAAAGTAAGTGACCTCTGAAGTCTGAAGACTGAGTTGCTGCTGGAGGAGCTGAAGCTTTCTTCTGTTTTGCTTTTCTGTATTGTTTGTTTCTGTTGCATTAGACTAAGCTCATCTAGAATAAGTTCAGTCTAAGAGCATGAGTGCATCTGCTTGTACTGTTATTGCATGGCTTTGCTTGCGGGTATTCGGTAGAGCCCAGCTCCCTTGCCCATGTGGTTTGTTTGCCTGATGGCATTTCATTTCTTTTATCTGTATGATTGCAGTTTACTGTTTATTGCTTGATAGCATGTTGTTTATTTTTCAGTATGATTACTGTTATTTCATGACTGGCTTGAGGTTGAGATGAGCTTGTGGAGGCTGAAGCCCCACACACATTTCCTCCCTCACTTGCATTGCATGAATTTTACCGTTAAGCTGATGCTTTGTCTGTTTTGGTGTATCATTGACATGACCCCTTAGGACTCTCACTTCCTTTGATAAGGATTTGATGATAGACTTTTAGGTTGAAACCTATGCATGACAACATCTAGGAGTTCCCTGTTCAAACCTCAACCATAGGATGAATCCATGGCATGACAACAGTAGGACTCGATAGTCTCCCTCCTAGTTGGGCCAGCTCTCTTCTCATCTCGAAACAGTTTAAGATACAGTAATCATGAATGATTTCTTTCGTACGTTACGAGCCTTAAGCTATCTGAGAAAGGATTGTAGGAAAGTTTCTTTTCCACAGTCTGGATGCTTAGTATGGTACCCTTTGGGTGACATGCGACGCATTCACTCTCAGGTCATAGTCTCTAGTGCGGTTGAAATCGCAAACACAATAAAAAACACTTCTTTTAGGAGATAACCCGTAGTTTCCCGAACTACGTTTGCTCTAATCTGCCATGCAGTATGGAAGTACGTAGGCATAGGATGCGATATCCTAGCGAGCAACCTTTCCCCCTTAACCCTTCGTAGGCCGAACTACGTTGACTCTGATTTCTCATTCTCTGATGAGAATATGTAGGCATAAAGCGCGATGCTTTGCCGAGTCATTTTTCTTTTCTTTTTCCGCCAGCCTTGATAGGTAGATAGATTATAACCAACCCGTCCAAGTAAACAAACAAGCGAGGATCCCGTCGAGTACGACGGACGTGAGGGGTGCTAATACCTTCCCCTTGCGTAACCGACTCCCGAACCCAGACAATGGTTGCGACGACCTTGTCTTACCCTTTTTTCGTCAGGTTTTTCCGATCGTTTCCTTTCCCGCTCTGAGGGATAAATAACGAAAGGTGGCGACTCTTCTGTTTTGCCGGCACCTTATTTTCGCGCAAGCGACAGATGGGTATGGAGCTGGGAATGGTATGTGGCAACAAGATCAGCAGGAGGACGCTTTCTCCGGCGGAGGTTTCGAAGGGCCGATGGATGACTCCCAAAAGATCAGAATGCTAGAAGAGCAGATGAGGGGGGTCCTGAACCAAAGTGCTGTGGGCTTAGACATGTCAACAATGGGCCTGGTACCTGGCTTGAGGGTGCCAATCAAATTCAAAGCTCCTACGTTTGATAAGTATAAAGGGGACACATGTCCGAAAGTGCACGTACGGGCTTATTATCGAAAGATGTCTGCGTACTCAACTGATGAGAGAATGCTAATGCATTTCTTTCAAGATAGTCTATCAGGCCCTTCCCTAGAATGGTATATGGGGTTGGAGCCAACTAATATAAAGACATGGAAGCAGCTGGCAGAGGCATTTGTAGCTCACTATAAGTATAACAGCGACTTGGCGCCCAATCGGGTCCAATTGACAGGGCTGTCTCAGAAGAAGGGTGAGAGCTTTAAAGAGTACGCGCAAAGGTGGCGCGACATGGCTGCCAGGGTCCGTCCTCCTTTAGAAGACAAGGAAATGAATGACATGTTTATCGGAACATTCACAAGCATGTTTTATGACAAGTTGTTTCACACATCTTTGGCCAGTTTCTCGGACTTAATTCTGATGGGAGAAAAGATTGAAAACAACATTAAACAAGGCAGGTTCCAGGCTGAGGAATCAACTGCATCTGGCAGTAATAGGAAGAATTTTGGTGGGCGCCGTCAGGGCGAGGCAAGCGCAATGTTTGGAGGCCGAGGCCGAGGCCGAGGCAGAGGTAGGAACCAATATAATCAGCCGCAGCAGGTGGCGAGTGTTACTATTCCATATCAACAACAACCGTTTCAGCAGCAGCCCATACAACAACAACAGCAACAACAACAGCAGCAGCAGCAGCAGCCACAGCAAGGGGCACAGCAGGCTCAGCGAAGATTCCAGGGTGGTAAACCAAGAAGAGTGTTTGAGAAGCCGCCCTCAACGTACGCAGATTTGTTGCAGACTTTGTTGGGTTTGAACCTGGTAGAGAAGAGAACTCTGGCACCGATAACGGGAACTCCTCCGTATGGTTATGATGCAAGCAGGCACTGTGAGTTTCATTCTGGGGATCCGGGCCACGATGTAGAGGGTTGCCATGCTTTTAAGCCTATTGTGCAGGATCTTTTGGATAATAAAGCTATCAATTTCGGAACAGCAGGGCCGAATATAGTGCAGAAGCCCATGCCTAATCATGGGGCAAACGCCATTCTGACTGAGGAAGGGTTGAATCTGATTATGAATGTCGATGATTTAAAGACGCCGCTGAGAGAGATAAAAAGCAGATTGTTGCAAGGGGGTGTTTATCCAGGATGTGACGAGTATTGCTTAGAATGCTGGACCCTGGCTGGGGGGTGTGATGATTTGAAGAAAGGCATTCAGGCTTTAATTGATGACGGCACATTGCAGTTTGACCGAGCAGCAATCGAAGAGCCCGCAGGGGCAGTAGCAGATAATCAGAGTGATGTGGCCACTGTAACGATTCCTCGAAAGACAATCACTATAACAGCACCGGCTCAGCGACCGCCGATCACCATAACTAAGGCCGAACCAATCCCGTACGAGAGCACAAAAGCAGTCCCATGGTCATATGGGTTGGAAGTGTATTGTGACGGAATAAAGATTGATGTTAATAAGCAACCAGCCGAGACTGTAGAGAATGTGGTCGGTTCAGGAGGCATGACAAGGAGTGGTAGGATCTTCATATCGCCTGAGGTGGAGGCCGAAAGACTGGCAAAAGGAAAGGGAAAGATGGTTGAGAATGTCCCCGTGCAAGCAAGCGAAAAAGCATCGGCATCGAAAGAGGTAGAAGAGTTCATGCGCTTGATTCGAAAAAGTGATTATAAGATTGTGGAGCATCTGCAACAGACGCCTTCAAAGATATCTATCCTGTCATTGCTATTGTGTTCTGAAGCTCACAGAAATGCTTTGTTGAAAGTCCTGGATACTTCCTTCGTACCCCAAGATGTCTCTGTGAATCAGCTGGAAGGAGTGTTGGCACATGTAAATGCAGGCCACAGCTTGGGCTTTACCGACTTCGATTTGACCCCGAAGGGGAGAGATCATAATATGGCGCTGCACGTATCTGTCGAGTGTAGAGGATCAGTCATGTCGCATGTATTGGTAGACACCGGATCGTCTTTCAATGTGCTGCCCAAGAAAGCGATGATGAAGCTAGATGTCAGAGGAATCCTGTGCACGCCCAGTGACTTGGTAGTCAGGGCATTTGATGGGACGCGGCGAACAGTTTTCGGATCGATAACATTGCCTCTACAGGTGGGGCCGGAGGTGTTTGCGACTGAATTCTATATCATGGATATACAGCCTGCATATAGTTGCCTGCTCGGAAGACCCTGGATTCATGGGGCTGGGGCAGTCACGTCTACCCTGCATCAGAAGTTGAAATATATGGTCGGAGACAGCGTGGTCACCGTATGCGGAGAAGAGGACATCCTGGTCAGCCATCTGTCGTCATTTAAATATGTGGAGGTCGATGGAGAGATTCACGAAACACCCTGCCAGGCATTTGAAGGGCTGCGCATCAAGGACAAAGGTCCCGGGCCGAGCAAAGTGTCGGAGATAGCCGTCTCGTCGTATAAAGAAGCCCAAGCTTTGGTGGAGGCTGGAGAAGCAAAGGGCTGGGGCAAAGTACTGGATATTCCTGTGAAGATGGACCGGTTCGGGCTGGGATACCAACCGTCGTCGTCAACACCTGCTGTGGGAGCACCCCGTTTCAGAGGGCCAATAACCATCTCTGCCAGTGGAGTATGTCATGAAACCATCAATGCTGCTTCGGAGTCTGATGAAGGAGACAGCGACTGTGATATGGATGCCTGGATTCAGCCAAGCACGCCAGGACAGGGACTGTGCAATTGGTCTATTCAGGAGCTCGTTCCTGTGACTCTTAAACAGTAATGCTTTGTTTTATTAATTGTTGAACAATCTGAGGTCTTGCCCGGGGCATCATGATTTGCTTAGGGCTGTGCTGTTATGAACATGGCGTGTTTATCATTAAATAAAAGGCGTTGTTTTCATGTGCAAATATTGTAATCTCTGTTTTTCTTGTTTTGTATTTTTCAATAAAATGGCAACGTGGTTATTCGCTTTATACGCCTTTTGAAGCATTTAACCATTCTTTTTGCAGGATAACATTTTCAGATGACATCCTTGAACCACCTATGACTCGTCCCGACTTTGAGCACCCGGTATTTCAGGCTGAAGAAGAGGTTGTCGAAGATAGCGACATTCCGGAAGAGCTGTCTTGGTTGGTGAAGCAAGAGGAAAGAGTCATTCTGCCTCACGAAGAGGTCATCGAAATTATCAACTTGGGGTCGGAAGGGGTTGAGAAGAATATTCGCATCGGAGCCGCGCTGCAGAGCGATATCAAGCGAAGACTGGTTGAAATGCTCCGAGAGTATAGTGATGTATTCGCTTGGTCGTACGAAGATATGCTAGGGCTCGATACAGATATGGTTGTGCACCGTCTGCCATTGAAATAAGAATGCCCACCGGTCAAACAAAAGCTTCGCAGAACTAGACCAGACATGGCAGTAAAGATCAAAGAGGAAGTTCAAAAACAGTGGGATGCTGGTTTCCTGGCTGTGACAAAATATCCCTCGTGGGTTGCTAACATCGTACCAGTGCCAAAGAAGGATGGCAAGGTTCGAATGTGTGTGGATTACAGGGACTTGAATAAGGCGAGCCCAAAAGACGATTTTCCACTTCCTCATATCGACGTGCTAGTTGATAATACTGCTCAATACTCCGTATTCTCCTTCATGGATGGCTTTTCAGGCTATAATCAGATTAAAATGGCGCCAGAGGACATGGAGAAGACTACTTTCATAACGCCTTGGGGAAAATTTTGCTACAAAGTGATGCCCTTTGGTTTGAAAAATTCTGGGGCAACATATCAGCGTGCGATGACGACTCTTTTCCATGATATGATGCATAAAGAGATCGAAGTTTATGTTGACGATATGATTGCCAAATCCCAGACGGAGGAAGAGCATCTGGTGAATCTGCTGAAGTTATTTAAAAGGCTTAGGAAGTTCAGGCTGAGACTGAACCCTAATAAATGCACCTTCGGGGTGAGATCGGGTAAGCTGCTGGGGTTTATCGTAAGTGAAAGAGGAATAGAGGTCGATCCTGCTAAAATAAAAGCGATACAAGAAATGCCGACGCCTAAAACAGAGAAAGAGGTGCGCGGGTTTTTAGGGAGGTTGAACTACATCGCTCGGTTCATATCTCATCTAACGGCCACGTGTGAACCATTATTCAAGTTATTGAAGAAAGATCAAGCTGTAACATGGAACGAAAATTGTCAAAAGGTGTTCGATAAAATAACGCAGTATTTGCAAGAGCCTCCTATTTTGATACCCCCAGTGGCAGGGAGACCCTTGATCATGTATTTGACAGTTCATGAGGGAAGCATGGGTTGTGTTCTCGGTTAACACGACGAGACAGGGAGAAAAGAGCATGCAATTTATTACTTGAGTAAGAAATTTACAGATTGTGAATCTCGATATTCAATGCTTGAGAAAACTTGTTGCGCGCTAGCCTGGGCCGCCAAGCGTTTGAGGCAATACATGCTGAATCACACAACCATGCTCATCTCGAAGATGGATCCGATCAAATATGTATTCGAAAAGCAGGCGTTGTCAGGGAGAATTGCCCGTTGGCAGATGGTCTTGACTGAATATGACATCCAATACGTCTCGCAAAAGGCTATAAAGGGGAGTGTGTTGTCTGAGTATCTGGCGGAGCAGCCTATTGAAGATTACCAATCGATGAGGTTTGATTTTCCTGACGAGGATATCATGTACCTAAAGATGAAAGATTGTGAAGAGTCGTTGCCAGACGAAGGACCAGAGTTGGGTTCCAAATGGAAGATGATATTTGATGGAGCTGTGAACGCTTACGGTAGCGGAATAGGGGCAATCATCACTACGCCACACGGGTCGCACATCCCGTTTACTGCCCGATTGACCTTTGTTGTTACCAATAATGAGGCCGAATACGAAGCTTGTATAATGGGGCTTGAAGAAGCCATTGATTTGCGAATCAAGAATCTGGACGTATACGGAGACTCAGCTCTGGTGGTGAATCAGATAAAAGGGGAATGGGAGACACGTCATCCCAATTTGATACATTACATGAATTATGCAAGGAGATTGTTGCCTTTCTTTGACAAAGTTGAATTGCATCACGTACCGCGGGCAGAGAATCAAATGGCTGACGCTCTCGCCATTTTGTCTTCCATGTACAAAGTCAACTTCTGGAACGAGGCTCCCAGAATCATTATCTCTCGGCTTGATAGGCCTGCCTTCGTATTTGCTATTGACGAGGCATCCAATGACAAACTGTGGTATTTCGATATCCTTAATTTCCTGAAGAACAAAGAGTATCCGGCTGGGGAATCCAGTCAAGATCAGAAGACTCTCAGGAGATTAGCGGGTAATTTCTATTTGAATCCGGATGGTGTCTTATACAGAAGAAACCACGACTTGGTACTGTTGCGTTGTGTAGACGAAAGAGAGGCAAAGCTTCTCATGGAGGAAATACACGAAGGTACCTTTGGTACGCATGCTGGTGGGCATGCTATGACGAGAAAGCTGCTGCGGGCAGGATATTTTTGGCTGACTATGGAAACTGACTGTTTCAAGTTCGCAAGGAAGTGCTACAAGTGCCAAATCTATACTGATAAGATCCATGTGCCTCCGAGTCCTCTGAATGTGATGTCATCGCCATGGTCGTTCTCGATGTGGGGAATCGATATGATTGGGAAGGTCGAGCCGACAGCTTCTAATGGGCACCAGTTCATTCTAGTAGCAATCGATTATTTCACCAAGTGGGTAGAAGCGGCTGTTGCACCCCAAAATTTTCCCTCACAATACAAGACTTTGTGCTTCTTGAAGGTTCACAAGGTTCACAAACTTCTCAACATCTACAAGACCTTTCATGAGGTTCATGAAGTCCATAGGTTGCTTCTTGAAGGTTCACAAGGTTCACAAGATTCACAATGTTTAAAAAGCTTTCCTAAGGGTCATGAGGTCTACAAAGCCACTTCATGATGTTCACAAGGTTCACAAAGTTCACAATTGGTCAGAAGAGTTGACAATTCCCTCAGACAATGCACCTCCTAAGCAGTGCATCCGAAACTAGGGTTTTGACTTTAATCAGGCTAAATGGACTTCCAAGACTTCAAGTGAGCTTCATAACATCTTATATGTGTATAAGAACCCCCATGTCAAGTTTCAAGACTTTTCTCAAAAGTTTGCTCAGTCAGATGATCAGATAAGTCAAAAGCAGTCAATGTAGTTAAAAAGTCAAACTGAGGTCAACTGTGGTCAAACCAAAGTCAAACTTCATGATTTTTTGCCAACATCAAGTATATGAAGTAAAATTCATCATTTTATCAAGGGTTGATCATGATTCATCAAGGAGATTCCAGATCATCAATAATCAGGAGTTTCTAAATTAGGGTTTCCTCAGTAAAAGTCAACTGAACTTTGACCAGGCATAACTTTCACATACTTCATCACCAAGTCTCCATCCAAAGCTCATTTTGAAGGAAATTGAATTCTCTACAACTTTGATGTTGAAGGTTAAGCCCAAAAATGCTTTATTTGAAAGATATGATCTAAGACATTATAGGTCATTTCAAAAGTCAACAAAAAGTCAACAACTTCAAAAGGGCATAACTTGAGATTGGTAAATGATATGGACCTGAAACCAATGGGGTTGTTTAGAGGACTCTTCAAGCTTTCCAAAAAGTCCAAGAACACCATCATACCTTTAAAATTGAGAGAAATGTGCCCTTGCAAAGTTGGTTAATTTTGTGATGGTTTATGTTGAAAATGGAGGCTTAGAAGTATTTCTTTCCAAATGGGCTGCCTAATTTATGACCCAATCCATCTCATAACATGGTGCACGACCCAATTGACCAAAATTCATCATTTTTATTATTTTTTATTTATTTATTATTGATTTAATTCATAAAAATCATTTTAAATAAATAAAAAATATAAAAATCTATTTTTGGGTGAAGATTTTGTTTCTAGAAATTCATAATCATTGATTGAATTAGAATGAGAAGGAAATCATGTGATCTCTCCCAAATTATTATTTTTTATTTATTTATTATTGATTTAATTCATAAAAATCATTTTAAATAAATAAAAAATATAAAAATCTATTTTTGGGTGAAGATTTTGTTTCTAGAAATTCATAATCATTGATTGAATTAGAATGAGAAGGAAATCATGTGATCTCTCCCAAATTATTATTTTTTATTTATTTATTATTGATTTAATTCATAAAAATCATTTTAAATAAATAAAAAATATAAAAATCTATTTTTGGGTGAAGATTTTGTTTCTAGAAATTCATAATCATTGATTGAATTAGAATGAGAAGGAAATCATGTGATCTCTCCCAAATTATTATTTTTTATTTATTTATTATTGATTTAATTCATAAAAATCATTTTAAATAAATAAAAAATATAAAAATCTATTTTTGGGTGAAGATTTTGTTTCTAGAAATTCATAATCATTGATTGAATTAGAATGAGAAGGAAATCATGTGATCTCTCCCAAATTATTATTTTTTATTTATTTATTATTGATTTAATTCATAAAAATCATTTTAAATAAATAAAAAATATAAAAATCTATTTTTGGGTGAAGATTTTGTTTCTAGAAATTCATAATCATTGATTGAATTAGAATGAGAAGGAAATCATGTGATCTCTCCCAAAATAGCAAGCACTCATGATCAAATATTTGAAATTTATACAATGATCTTTTTGAATATTTTTTGGATCAAATATCCACACAACACATCAATGTTTCTGACCTAAATCCATCACACATATATACTAAGCACAAACCCTAGCCTCATTCACGAATTTGCAGCAGCCTAAAGGTAAGATCAAAAGCACAAAAATCTTTCAAAAAGTCATATTCGGGTTCTCAAATTCAGAGCATTGCAAGGTATTTGGAAGACATAGCAAGCTTCCTTGGACTCTTCTGATCATAAATCATCATCCATATGCATCATATACACACCCAATTGCTCAACCCGAGTTCATCTTGACCTTGAATATTTTGTTTTCGAATCCATTGATTTATCATGTTTAAACTGTTTTTGATTGTTGTAGGATGTTTAGAATGAACTCTAGAACGATTCTGGGTGGTTCAATTGGATTTTCATTGCAGGAACAAGAATTCACCATGATTAGGGTTTTCGGCCCTCTTTAGGGTTTCACGATTTTCAAATGATAAATGGATTTGAAAAACATAGGACGATTGAAAAACTCAGTAGCAATACAATGGTGCAATCAATTTTGTGAAATTTTGCCGTTTGGATGAAGTTTGTGTTTCGCAGGGTGGAAGAACTCGTAACAATATTCGTAGGAGAAAACGTTGCAAAATCCGCAGCGTGATGGTTGTTGTGCTTCCTGGAAATCAAGCTGGCCTGGGTTCAAACCTCAGCCAGGTAAGTTTCCGCTTTTTTTTCTTTCCTTTTATTTGATTTAAATATTATAATATTAAAAATTAAATATATTATGTATATTTCTCAATAATAAATAAATAATAATAAAATATGTCTGTTTTCTTTAATTTTAAAAAATATGTTTTTTTTCACAAATTTTGTTTCTATATTTTATGTCTAAATTGTAATATGTATAAATTAGAAAATTTTTGTATATAACTAAATCCTATTTTTTTTTATATAAACCCTAAAAATTTATTTCTCATATAAACCCTAATTTCATAAAACTCTAAAAATATTTTTTAATACAAATCTAATCCTATTTTTTTTAATGTTATTTTCTAATATAATTATTATGTATGTATGTTTACTATAATTCTTACAAATTTTTGTAAATATGCTTATAAATATTTTTTTACATAACTTTAGTTTATAAATAATTGTGCTTATAATAATTAGATTTTTTGTAGTAATTTCATGATTAAAATATAATTTAATAATTTGTAAATTAAAACAATTGTTTATTCATATTTGTTTTTTTTAGTTGATTATATTAAAAAATTGTTAATTTCTTATTATTATAATATTTGGATTAATTCTGTTTACTCTTATTTACTAACCCATTTATATTCCAATCATGCTTATTATTTTGTTAAATATTGCTTACTAACCCCCTTTATTATTTATTATTGTTTATTTATATTTTATTTATCTTTGCTATTTAATTATTTTGCTTATTATTTTGTAATTGCCTCTTGGATGTAAATTGTAATTATTTAATTATTATTATCATTATGGTTAGTAATTAGGGAGTGCTAATATGTATGATATTTAAAAAAATAAATTAGATCATTTTAATATAAGATAATTAAATTAAACATTTCACACACGTAAGTCGATTTTAATCGCCGTCTCACTTCCTAAGGATATCCCTCAAGTTGCCTACGAATACTGGTTAAGTGGGGTGTATAAAGCAAGTCTCTCAAATAGAAAAATCATCAAAGTCCCTTATGGTTGCCTTTACGAATCGAGTCCCTTTCGAAAAATGATGATGGTCCCTTATATGTGCTTATTACATCCCACAATGGCCTTCAAAGTCAAATTGTCCCTCACATGTCCCTTAACATCCAAAGTAAGGACTACCTACTCCATTATAGTAGGGATAGTCTTACTAAAGGAAAGAATAAAGAATAAGAAAGACCTTTAAACATTAGGGTAGGTTACTCCTAGGTGCTTGCTCACTTCAAAACTGTTTCACACTTAAACAAATTTTCAACAAGTTTTCAAACAAGTTCTTAACACATCCTTACATGGATTATTTATTAACTATTCTGAAAATTTTCTATTCACACACTACAATTTCAAAACAATTCAAAAGTGAGCTTAAGTACCTAAGAGCCCATGGATAACCATGGATGAAAAGGATGCTAATACCTTCCCTTTTCATAACCTACCCCCCGGACCCAAAATATTCTCTAAGGTCTTTCCTGTTCTTTTATAACCTTTCCTTATGGATAAAATAAAAGTCGGTGGCGACTCTTGCTATCCGCAACATTGTTTAAAGTCAGTTCTCCCACCGTGTTACAGAACTGGCGACTCTGCTGGGGACCTATTTAAGAGGGGTACCCTTAGGAATTAAGATCACTTTAAATTGTTTGCCTTGTTTGCTTTATTATTATATTGTTGGGGTGCTCTTATGTGTGAAAGGTCCTAACCCGGATCTAGTGTACCTTAGGTAAATGGCAATAGACCAAGGAAACTGTACGACGTATATCGATACGGTTGATCTGGTGGCCATAGTTAGTGCGACTTCTTGGTTGGTGCTTATATTCCTTAAGTCAAGTTGAGGATAATATTGAGGCTGCCATATGTTGTCAATGCACTAACTGACTTTTAGAACCCTAGTTAACTCATCTTGGCCTTTAGAAAGTAGTGAGGTAACCGGCTTTGGTGCAGACTGAAGTTGGTTGACACTCGATACTACGCTCATTGAGATCTTAAACTTGGAGGGTTTTGGTTGGCAAGTAAGTTGCCTTCTGAACAACCACCCTTGTGAAGGATCAATGATATTGAGATCCCTTAGAACCTGGTTACTTTTGTAGGACAGGATGAACCATCTAACTTCAGGGGAGGGTACTTGCCTTTGAACCTCATGCAAGCCTTTAAACCTAGGGCTATGGTGTGACTTGTTTGTGTGTGCCACATGTTTGTGATTGAGCATGACATCATGACATCATCATGCATCATAAGCATATCATTTTCCCTAACCATTTCAAGGACCAAAGGATTTATCTTTGTTCTTTGTTGCAGGTCATGGCTTCCGCTCGTAGAAACACCATCAGGATCAACTTTGTAGGGATACCTGCTAAGCTCAAGGAGTTGGTTTCCCTAGTGCCTGATCATTCCCAGTTCAACAAGAGACATGGTCACTTATTGGATCTAGTTACTTCAGGGTTCAGTGAAGACATGATGAGTGTGCTGTTTCAGTTCTTTGACCCTAAGCACCATTGCTTTACATTTCCTGATTATCAGCTGGTTCCAACCATGGAGGAGTTCTCTAAACTTCTGGGTATACCTGTTCTTGATCAGAAGCCATTCACAGGCTTAGAGAAGGAGCTTAAACCAGAAGTTATTGCTGCGGCTCTACATCTGAAGAAGTCTGACATTGTTCTAGAGACGAGAAGTGGAGTTAAAGGTATTCTTGCCAAGGTATTAGTGGATAAAGCTCAAATGTTCTTGAAGGCTATGAGCTACGATGCTTTTGAGGAGATCTTAGCCTTATTGATTTATGGCTTAGTGTTGTTCCCCAATCCTGATCAGTTCATAGACGTTCATGCCATCAACATATTCCTGAGTCACAATCCAGTGCCTACCTTACTTGGAGACATCCTACATTCTCTTCACACCCGTACTACAAGGGCAAGAGGAACTTTGATGTGCTGCATACCTTTACTTTCTAGGTGGTTTATTTCTCACCTTCCTCGCTCAGTAATGAAGAATGAGCAAGGGTTCAGATAGTCCAAGAGGATCATGTCACTTTCTCACTCAGACATCCATTGGTGCTCCAGATCTATGGAGAATGTCACCATCATTGACCGTTGTGGGGAGTTTCCTAATGTGCCACTTCTAGGCATAAGAGGAGGCATCACCTACAACCCATCTCTAGCTTTACGACAGTTTGGTTACGCCCGGAGCGATGGTCCACATGACATGTTGATTCAGGGCATTGTGTTTGACTACGACAACGATCTTCAGGGTTACCACCAGAGATTCATACGAGCTTGGGGAAAGGTAAACAGGATTGACAGCAAGACACTGGAGCCTAAGTACACTATTCCTATGGAGGCTTATCTCAGATGGGTACGATCTCGTGCTCAGACACTCATGATGCCATATCCTGCCGTCCTACCAGTTACCATGGAACCTGTTGCTGAAGGAGACACAGCTTATACCATCCTTCACCCAGACATGCCTACTGATATGGAAGACTTGCAGAGATCATGGATCCAACTGAAAGAGCAAAGGGATACTTTCGAGGCTCATTACAAAGCAAGCCAAGCGAGGATCCTAGAGCTAACAAAGCTACTTCATGAGGAACGAAACCTCAACTCATACCTCAACACAAAGAGGAAACGTCCATGGGAGACTTAAAACCCCATCTTTTGTACTTATTTCGTTTTCATTTTTTGTAAGCCTAAAAGGCAAAACAAGTTATTACTAATAAAAAGTTACTTTCTTGTTTGTTTAAGCAAATTTAAACCCTGCGGTCCTTGAAAACATTGCATATGCATTCCCATATCATTGCATCACAGGTTTATAATTGTGCACAGGTTTCTCATATCCTCGCTGTTTATTTCAGCAATGGCTCTTGAACAATTAGTTAAGGATCTCCAGGCACAGAATGCACAGTTCCAAGAGCTGATCCTGAACCTATCCAAGGGACAGGATGAATTGAAGACACTGCTGGCCAAGAAGACTAAGAAGGCTAGAAGGTCTGCTGGGTTGCTCAACATGGGAAGAAGGTTCAAAGGTCCTGCCAAGACCAAGGAACAGGTTGAAGACTATGAATCTGAAGAATCTGAGCAGGAGAGAGGTAGTCTCCACAACACTATGGGGGACTCTGATTCTGAGGCTAACTACTACCATGAGCCTAACGAAGACAAATTCAAGATGCTGGTGGATAGAATGGATGCTATGGAATTACAGAAATCATCTGGGCTGGATTTTGAGGATTTGAGCTTGATATCTGGGGTGGTCATACCCATTGGGTTCAAAGTTCCTACATTCGTTGTCTATGATGGGGTCTCTTGTCCCAAATTGCATCTGAGGTCTTATGTCAGAAGAATTCAACCCCACACTGCTGATAAAAAGTTGTGGATCCATTTCTTTCAAGAAAGTTTATCTGGAGCTCAGCTAGAGTGGTATTATCAGTTGGAGAGTGTCGACATCAGAGATTGGAATGACCTTGCTGAAGCTTTCTACAAGCAGTATCAATACAATGCTGACTTAGCCCCCACTCGCATGCAGCTTCAAAGCATGTCTATGGGTGCCAAAGAAAGCTTTAAGGAGTATGCTCAGAAGTGGAGAGACTTAGCTGGAAGGGTTCAACCCCCTTTGACTGATAGGGAGTTGGTTGATATGTTCATGTGTACGCTGAATGGTCCGTTTTACAGTCATCTCATTGGAAGCTCATCATCTAGCTTCACTGAGTTGATCATGACAGGAGAGCGAGTAGAGAATGGTATCAAGAGTGGTAAGATCCAAGTGGGCACTTCTTCACCAGGTGCTGCAAAGAAGCCTCCCACTGGGAAGAAAGAATCTAATGCTGTGTATGGTCAGCCTGATCGTAACAGAAGGCATCAGTCTGTTAGTGCAGTTCATATTTCAAATCCAACTCCTGCAACAACAGAGCAGCCTCAAGGCAACCAACAGAGGGCTAGAAGACAGTTCACGAAGATCAACATGTCAATGGCTCAGGCATTGCAACACTTGTTGAAGGCTGAATTTATTACCCTGAGGGAGGCTCCTTAGAATCCCAATGTTACCTCTCCCAAGTACAATCCCAATGCACGATGTGCATATCATTCAAACTGTCCAGGACATGATACTAATAACTGCTGGGTCTTGAAGAACAAAATTCAGGATATGATTGATGCTGGAGAAATTGAGTTTGATCCACCAGGTACTCCAAATGTGATTACAGCTCCAATGCCAAATCACGAGAAGACTGTCAACGCCATTGATGAAGATATTGATGAAGATCTGCATGTCCATTCAGTTATGGAGTTGAGCACACCATTGTCTGTTATCAAAAAGAGGTTAGTACAAGCTGGGATCTTTCCAGGTTGTCATGAAGATTGTCTATATTTTACCTATAAGCCGGATAGTTGCTTTATTTTGAGAGATGGGATTCAACGTCTCATGGATAAATATACTATAGTGTTTGAAAGAAGACCAGCATCTGTAGAAAGTATGGTGGATCATCTGACTCAGGGTAAGAAGATTGAAGAGGTTGACATGGTTGACAAAGTACCACTAAGAATCACTTCAAAGGGTCCCATTAAAATCACTCATCAGGGCCCAATCAAGATTACTGCTGAAGGTCCTGTGAAAGTTGTTGCTGAAGCCAGAGTAGCTCCTCTGATCATTACCACTCCTGGTCCTATTCCTTATACATCTGACAAAGTTGTGCCTTGGCACTATGGGTCTGATGTTTACATCCATGGTGTCAAGCAGGAGCCTTTACCTGATATGCCTGTTGACATTGATAATATTGCTGGATCTAGCAAGATCACTCGTAGTGGAAGAGTCTTCTCTCCTCCAGTTGCTTCTAAGAGTGCAGTTACTCCTGCTGTTACTTCCACCACTGATGCTCGGGGCAAGGGTCCTGTTATTGAGCCTGTATCTACTGATGTGCCAGCTGCTGATGACCTCTCTAAGCAGATGGAAGAAGTATTGAAAATCATTCGCAAGAGTGATTATGATATTGTTGATCAGCTGGGGCATACTCCCTCAAAGATTTCTATGCTCTCCCTGTTATTATGTTCAGAGGCTCATGCCAAGTCATTGATCAAGTTTCTAAAGATGGCTCATGTACCCAGTGCAATTTCTGTGGACCAGTTTGAGAATTGTGTTGCTCACCTGACCTATGACAACGGGTTAGGATTTTCTGATGCTGACTTGACCCCTGCCAAGAGGGATCATAACAGGGCCTTGCATATTTCAATTGAATGCAGGGGCACTACCCTGTCTCATGTGCTGATAGACAATGGTTCCTCTCTGAATGTGTTGCCTAAGGAAGTCCTGAACAAGCTGAGTCCTGAAGATACGGTATTGAAGCCCAGTAATATTGTGGTAAAGGCTTTTGATGGTTCTAGAAGAGTAGTGCATGGGGAAATTGATCTTCCAATCAAGGTTGGCTCTCAGGTGTTCACTGCTACATTCTATGTGATGGATATTCGTCCTTCGTACTCATGTCTGCTTGGTCGTCCCTGGATCCATGGGGCAGGTGCTGTGACCTCCACATTACATCAAAAGTTGAGATATCCGGTGAATGGAAAAGTTGTTACTGTCTTTGGAGAGGAAGAATACTTTGTCAGCCATGTAAACACTTTCAAGTATCTGGAAGTAGAAGGTGAATACGTTGAAACTCCATGTCAGTCATTTGAAGTGGTTCCCTGGGCTGTTAAGGATTGTGTGACTCCTCCTGCTGTGAAGAAGGTTCCTGTGGTCATCGGAAACCCTCCAACAATGGCAATGGCCTCCCTCAATGATGCAAAAGCTGTGGTGGAAGAAGGTGGTTGTACTATTTGGGGTCAGCTTCCTGATATTCCATACAAGTCTGACAAGTTTGGTTTGGGTTTCACTGCAGGGTCCCAGAAGGCTGTCCGTCGTGCCCGTGCTGTTCGTATCACCAATCAAGGGGTTATCAATGCTGTGGGAGATCAAGATGAAGACTACAACTTGGAGGCATGGATTTTTCCTACTGTGGGTGCTGGACTCAATAATTGGACAGCTGAAGATGTTATCCCTATCTCCTTTAGTCAGGAGTAAATACTATTACTGTGTTATGTTTTTAAATTTGTGATTTCTGGAACAATTAAAACTTTCAAGCCATGTGCCTTACCCGGGGCACAATGGTGTGCTTGTTACGGGTTGTCATTTCATTTGCATACTTCATTCAATAAAATCAGTGGACGTTTCGTTTTCGTAAATATTGTGTTCCTTGTCTTTCTTTTTCTTTTATTTTTGCTTTATCAGCTATGTGTTCTTACACACACCCACGTCACTAAAATGCAGATCCTCATCCACTCTGGATCCAGTTGATAACAGTTCTACTATTGCCAATTACAATTTCGAGAATCCGATCTATCAAACTGAAGACGGAAACGAGGACGATTGTGAAATACCTGTAGAGCTTGCTAGGTTGTTACAACAAGAAGAGAAAGCTATACAGCCACATGAAGAGCCAGTCGAAGTTGTGAATCTGGGAACTGAAGAAAACAGAAAAGAGGTCAAAATAGGGGCTGATTTAGAGGACAGTGTCAAGAGCAGGTTGATTCAGATGCTACGTGACTATGTGGAGATCTTTGCTTGGTCTTATGAAGATATGCCAGGGTTGGATACAGACATTGTGGTTCACCGTTTGCCAGTGAAAGAAGATTGTCGTCCAAAGAAGCAGAAGGTTCGTCGTATGCGTCCTGAAATGTCAGAAAAGATCAAAGCAGAGGTAATGAAACAGTTCAATGCAGGGTTCTTGGCCGTAACTTCTTATCCTCAGTGGGTTGCGAATGTGGTACCAGTTCCTAAGAAAGACGGTAAGGTACGTATGTGTGTAGACTACAGAGATCTGAACAAGGCTAGCCCTAAAGATGACTTTCCACTTCCTCATATTGATATCCTGGTAGACAACACTGCTCAGCATAAGGTATTCTCTTTTATGGATGGTTTCTCTGGTTACAATCAAATCAAGATGGCACCTGAAGATATGGAGAAGACTACATTTGTGACAGAGTGGGGCACCTTTTGCTATAAGGTAATGCCATTTGGTTTGAAGAATGCAGGGGCAACCTATCAGCGTGCCATGGTGGCTTTGTTTCATGATATGATTCATCATGAGATAGAGGTATATGTGGATGATATGATAGCCAGGTCTCAGAATGAAGAACAACATCTTGATCATTTGCACAAGTTGTTTGAGAGGTTGAAGAAATACAGGTTGAGATTAAATCCAAACAAGTGTACTTTTGGAGTTAGATCTGGAAAGCTCCTGGGTTTCATTGTCAGTGGAAAAGGTATTGAAGTGGATCCTGCAAAAGTGAAAGCTATACGAGAGATGCCAGCTCCCCGTACTGAGAAGGAGGTTAGAGGTTTCTTGGGACGATTGAACTACATTGCAAGATTTATTTCCCAATTAACTACCATCTGTGAGCCAATCTTCAAGTTGTTGAAGAAAGATCAGGTGATGGAATGGAATGATGAGTGCCAGACTGCCTTTGATGAAATCAAGAGATATTTGCTAGAACCTCCAATTTTAATGCCACCAGTTGATGGAAGACCCTTGATTATGTATTTAACAGTATTAGACAACTCAATGGGGTGTGTATTGGGGCAACATGACGAGTCTGGTCGAAAAGAGCAGGCAATATACTACCTTAGCAAAAAGTTTACCGACTGTGAAACAAGATACTCACTGCTCGAGAAAACTTGCTGCGCTTTGGCATGGGCTGCTCGCCGACTAAGACAGTATATGTTGACCCATACTACCTTGTTGATTTCGAAGATGGATCCAATCAAGTACATATTTGAGAAACCTGCTCTCTCCGGAAGAATTGCAAGATGGCAAATGATCTTGACGGAATATGATATACAGTATACTACTCAGAAGGCCATTAAGGGGAGTGTTGTTGCTGATCATTTGGCTCATCAAGCAGTAGATGATTACCAGTCAATGAATTTTGAGTTCCCTGATGAAGACATTATGTCTGTTACCAAAGAACCTGGACAATATGACGGACCTGAACAAGGATCCCGATGGACTATGGTTTTTGATGGTGCCTCCAATGCACATGGTAATGGTGTTGGTGTTGTGATTAGTTCCCCTGAAGGTTGTCATACCCCGATTACTGCCAGACTTTGTTTCTATTGTACCAATAACATGGCTGAGTATGAGGCATGTATCATGGGTATGCAAGTTGCTATTGATATGAAGATTCAGTTCCTTGAGGTGTATGGAGATTCAGCTTTGGTAGTAAGTCAGATTAAAGGAGATTGGGATACAAAGCATGATAATCTCATTCCTTACAGAGAACATGTGTTGTCTTTGATCCCACATTTCAAAGAGATTACTTTTGGACATATTCCACGAAGAGAGAATCAGTTGGCAGACGCATTGGCCACCATGGCATCTATGTTTGAGATAAGCTGGGATGATGAAGCTCTCAAGATTACCATTGATAGATTTGAGAAGCCTGCATACTGCAATGAGATTGACACTGAAGGGGCAAGTGGACTCCAACATATGAGGGACCATTTGTAGTCAAGACAGTGTTCTCAGGAGGTGCCATGATACTGACTACAATGGATGGTGAAGACTTCCCACAACCTGTAAACGCAGACATAGTTAAAAAATACTACGCATAAAAAGAGACCCGCTAGGTTGACAGGCCTAGGCAAAAATAAGGGCATCCCGGCAAACCAAAAGGGTTTGGGCAAAAATTAGGGATATATATATAAAAAGATGTACACCCGGCAAGTCGAAAACCTGAAAAGGCGGCTTGGGCAAAAAAGGGTATCCCGGTGGATTGAAAACCTGAAAGGGCAATCCAGGCAAAAGTTAGGGATTAAAGCGTATGACTATGTCTCGTTTGGATCACTCATGAAATTGCAACCAGTTGTACTGCTTACTCAAGCCCAAACAGATAAAGCTCAATCCAATCGTTTCCGTCTCAACAGCAAGAAGATGAGATACTTGAGTGGCAATAGTAGAATTGAAACTCAATAGGATTATTTCCCACATAGCTGATTCTTTTTGTAAAACTTCATGACAAAATTCTCTTACTAGGGTTTATGTCTCCTTGTACAAACTTACCCGTGTATGGGTCACTTTTGATATAAATAAATTCCATCTTTTGAATCCAGATTTACTTTTACCCTATTTACATAAGCGAAACGTCCATTGGTTGTGTTTGAATGTATGTATGCCTTTGAATATGATTGATGTTTACCAGAAATGCATGTATGCTTTTAATATGATTGATGTTTACCAGAAATGCATGAAAATGCAGTAATAGTATTTACTAAGGACGAACGAGGGCAGGATTTCAACGAAGCTTCGCCGGTTCATCTTTACAAGACAGTTACAAACCATCAGTAGGACTAATCCATTTTCACAAAGTCTAATCTCCCCTGGAATTTATATCCATCTCTTTTATCCTCATACGGATATACGGGAAATTACTTTCCAATAAGGGCACGATGAACGAAGACGGGATGTTATACTTATCCTACTATCAAACGAAAACGAAGGTTATCTATACCCTACTATCCCCAACAACGGGAGGTTATATATACCTTGTTATCCCCAACAACGGGAGGTTATCTATACCTTGTTATCCTCAGCAGACGGAGGGTTATATATTCTTCAACAAATCGGGATTTATTTTCCTTGGCCAGCAGTTGTTATACAAGGATATCCAGACACTTCCAGCAGTGTCATATCATACATACATCATTTACATCATACCATAACATATATGTCTATAGTACATTACCTAAGTGCATCATGTCATACATGCATACATAAAGCATAAACTAATGTTGTTATACAGAATGCTACCTTGTTTTCAGGTTAATTATCCAACAAACAAGCTTATGATCTTTGGGACTGCTTTATTGTAACCTCAGGGTTACTTTATCCTCCTGATGAGCTTCTTATTACTTTGGGACTGCTTTATTGTAACCTCAGGGTTACTTTATCCTCCTGATGAGCTTCTTATTACTTTGGGACTGCTTTATTGTAACCTCAGGGTTATTTTATCCTCCTGATAGCCTCTCATGACTTCAAGACTGCTTTAGAGCTACTGATTGCTCTATCCTCCTGAAATCATCCTATTACTTCAAGACTGCTTTAGAGCTATTCATTGCTCTATCCTCATGAGGTCATATTACTACTTCAAGACTGCTTTAGAGCTATTCATTGCTCTATCCTCCTGAAGCCATCTAATTATTTCAAGACTGCTTTAGATTTATCCATTGCTCTATCCTCCTGAAATTACATTATTATTTCAAGACTGCTTTAGAGCTATCCATTGCTCTATCCTCCTGAAATCATTACTTCAAGACTGCTTTAGAGCTATTGATTGCTCTATCCTCCTGAAGACATATCACATTATTATTTCAAGACTGCTTTAGAGCCATTCATTGTTCTATCCTCCTGAAATCATATCATTGCTTCAAGACTGCTTTAGGGTTATCACTATTGATTGCTCTATCCTCATGAAGACATGCTGCTACATCATTATTATTCCAGACTCCTGACAGCTTTCATCATACACCCATATTTTGAACTGCTCCCCCCCCCCCTAGTGGCATCTTTAAGCCCACTCAATCATATTCAACTAGCCATCTGTACCACTCTAGTGCACTGGTGAGTGCAAATTTTTGGGCTTTTGTGTTCAATCCCCTTCAACCTTCCAGGTTACGACTGGCAAATATACCAATCTAACCCCTCAGGTTTCAGAAAATTGAACAGGGGCAGCTGTTGCACCCCAAAATTTGCCCTCACAATACAAGACTTTGTGCTTCTTGAAGGTTCACAAGGTTCACAAACTTCTCAACATCTACAAGACCTTTCATGAGGTTCATGAAGTCCATAGGTTGCTTCTTGAAGGTTCACAAGGTTCACAAGATTGACAATGTTTACAAAGCTTTCCTAAGGGTCATGAGGTCTACAAAGCCACTTCATGATGTTCACAAGGTTCACAAAGTTCACAATTGGTCAGAAGAGTTGACAATTCCCTCAGACAATGCACCTCCTAAGCAGTGCATCCGAAACTAGGGTTTTGACTTTAATCAGGCTAAATGGACTTCCAAGACTTCAAGTGAGCTTCATAACATCTTATATGTGTATAAGAACCCCCATGTCAAGTTTCAAGACTTTTCTCAAAAGTTTGCTCAGTCAGATGATCAGATAAGTCAAAAGCAGTCAATGCAGTTAAAAAGTCAAACTGAGGTCAACTGTGGTCAAACCAAAGTCAAACTTCATGATTTTTTGCCAACATCAAGTATATGAAGTAAAATTCATCATTTTATCAAGGGTTGATCATGATTCATCAAGGAGATTCTAGATCATCAATAATCAGGAGTTTCTAAATTAGGGTTTCCTCAGTAAAAGTCAACTGAACTTTGAGCAGGCATAACTTTCACATACTTCATCACCAAGTCTCCATCCAAAGCTCATTTTGAAGGAAATTGAATTCTCTACAACTTTGATGTTGAAGGTTAAGCCCAAAAATGCTTTATTTGAAAGATATGATCTAAGACATTATAGGTCATTTCAAAAGTCAACAAAAAGTCAACAACTTCAAAAGGGCATAACTTGAGATTGGTAAATGATATGGACCTGAAACCAATGGGGTTGTTTAGAGGACTCTTCAAGCTTTCCAAAAAGTCCAAGAACACCATCATACCTTTAAAATTGAGAGAAATGTGCCCTTGCAAAGTTGGGCAATTTTGTGATGGTTTATGTTGAAAATGGAGGCTTAGAAGTATTTCTTTCCAAATGGGCTGCCTAATTTATGACCCAATCCATCTCATAACATGGTGCACGACCCAATTGACCAAAATTCATCATTTTTATTATTTTTTATTTATTTATTATTGATTTAATTCATAAAAATCATTTTAAATAAATAAAAAATATAAAAATCTATTTTTGGGTGAAGATTTTGTTTCTAGAAATTCATAATCATTGATTGAATTAGAATGAGAAGGAAATCATGTGATCTCTCCCAAATTATTATTATTTATTTATTTATTATTGATTTAATTCATAAAAATCATTTTAAATAAATAAAAAATATAAAAATCTATTTTTGGGTGAAGATTTTGTTTCTAGAAATTCATAATCATTGATTGAATTAGAATGAGAAGGAAATCATGTGATCTCTCCCAAATTATTATTTTTTATTTATTTATTATTGATTTAATTCATAAAAATCATTTTAAATAAATAAAAAATATAAAAATCTATTTTTGGGTGAAGATTTTGTTTCTAGAAATTCATAATCATTGATTGAATTAGAATGAGAAGGAAATCATGTGATCTCTCCCAAATTATTATTTTTTATTTATTTATTATTGATTTAATTCATAAAAATCATTTTAAATAAATAAAAAATATAAAAATCTATTTTTGGGTGAAGATTTTGTTTCTAGAAATTCATAATCATTGATTGAATTAGAATGAGAAGGAAATCATGTGATCTCTCCCAAAATAGCAAGCACTCATGATCAAATATTTGAAATTTATACAATGATCTTTTTGAATATTTTTTGGATCAAATATCCACACAACACATCAATGTTTCTGACCTAAATCCATCACACATATATACTAAGCACAAACCCTAGCCTCATTCACGAATTTGCAGCAGCCTAAAGGTAAGATCAAAAGCACAAAAATCTTTCAAAAAGTCATATTCGGGTTCTCAAATTCAGAGCATTGCAAGGTATTTGGAAGACATAGCAAGCTTCCTTGGACTCTTCTGATCATAAATCATCATCCATATGCATCATATACACACCCAATTGCTCAACCCGAGTTCATCTTGACCTTGAATATTTTGTTTTCGAATCCATTGATTTATCATGTTTAAACTGTTTTTGATTGTTGTAGGATGTTTAGAATGAACTCTAGAACGATTCTGGGTGGTTCAATTGGATTTTCATTGCAGGAACAAGAATTCACCATGATTAGGGTTTTCGGCCCTCTTTAGGGTTTCACGATTTTCAAATGATAAATGGATTTGAAAAACATAGGACGATTGAAAAACTCAGTAGCAATACAATGGTGCAATCAATTTTGTGAAATTTTGCCGTTTGGATGAAGTTTGTGTTTCGCAGGGTGGAAGAACTCGTAACAATATTCGTAGGAGAAAACGTTGCAAAATCCGCAGCCTGATGGTTGTTGTGCTTCCTGGAAATCAAGCTGGCCTGGGTTCAAACCTCAGCCAGGTAAGTTTCCGCTTTTTTTTCTTTCCTTTTATTTGATTTAAATATTATAATATTAAAAATTAAATATATTATGTATATTTCTCAATAATAAATAAATAATAATAAAATATGTCTGTTTTCTTTAATTTTAAAAAATATGTTTTTTTTCACAAATTTTGTTTCTATATTTTATGTCTAAATTGTAATATGTATAAATTAGAAAATTTTTGTATATAACTAAATCCTATTTTTTTTATATAAACCCTAAAAATTTATTTCTCATATAAACCCTAATTTCATAAAACTCTAAAAATATTTTTTAATACAAATCTAATCCTATTTTTTTTAATGTTATTTTCTAATATAATTATTATGTATGTATGTTTACTATAATTCTTACAAATTTTTGTAAATATGCTTATAAATATTTTTTTACATAACTTTAGTTTATAAATAATTGTGCTTATAATAATTAGATTTTTTGTAGTAATTTCATGATTAAAATATAATTTAATAATTTGTAAATTAAAACAATTGTTTATTCATATTTGTTTTTTTTAGTTGATTATATTAAAAAATTGTTAATTTCTTATTATTATAATATTTGGATTAATTCTGTTTACTCTTATTTACTAACCCATTTATATTCCAATCATGCTTATTATTTTGTTAAATATTGCTTACTAACCCCCTTTATTATTTATTATTGCTTATTTATATTTTATTTATCTTTGCTATTTAATTATTTTGCTTATTATTTTGTAATTGCCTCTTGGATGTAAATTGTAATTATTTAATTATTATTATCATTATGGTTAGTAATTAGGGAGTGCTAATATGTATGATATTTAAAAAAATAAATTAGATCATTTTAATATAAGATAATTAAATTAAACATTTCACACACGTAAGTCGATTTTAATCGCCGTCTCACTTCCTAAGGATATCCCTCAAGTTGCCTACGAATACTGGTTAAGTGGGGTGTATAAAGCAAGTCTCTCAAATAGAAAAATCATCAAAGTCCCTTATGGTTGCCTTTACGAATCGAGTCCCTTTCGAAAAATGATGATGGTCCCTTATATGTGCTTATTACATCCCACAATGGCCTTCAAAGTCAAATTGTCCCTCACATGTCCCTTAACATCCAAAGTAAGGACTACCTACTCCATTATAGTAGGGATAGTCTTACTAAAGGAAAGAATAAAGAATAAGAAAGACCTTTAAACATTAGGGTAGGTTACTCCTAGGTGCTTGCTCACTTCAAAACTGTTTCACACTTAAACAAATTTTCAACAAGTTTTCAAACAAGTTCTTAACACATCCTTACATGGATTATTTATTAACTATTCTGAAAATTTTCTATTCACACACTACAATTTCAAAACAATTCAAAAGTGAGCTTAAGTACCTAAGAGCCCATGGATAACCATGGATGAAAAGGATGCTAATACCTTCCCTTTTCATAACCTACCCCCCGGACCCAAAGTATTCTCTAAGGTCTTTCCTGTTCTTTTATAACCTTTCCTTATGGATAAAATAAAAGTCGGTGGCGACTCTTGCTATCCGCAACATTGTTTAAAGTCAGTTCACCGGGTTACAGCGGCGTCTTACGCAAATGTAACTAAGCAGGTGGTGGCCAGATTCATCAAGAGAGATATCATTTGCCGATATGGGATCCCCGAGCGGATAATCACGGACAACGGATCAAACCTGAACAACAAAATAATGAAGGAGCTCTGTCAGAATTTCAAGATCGAACATCACAACTCCTCCCCTTACCGACCCAAGATGAATGGCGCTGTCGAGGCGGCCAATAAGAATATCAAGAAGATCGTTTAGAAAATGGTGGTGACCTATAAGGATTGGCACGAGATGCTACCTTTTGCTTTGCACGGTTATCGTACGACGTGTCGCTACTGCGAAAATCGGCGCCGGCTGAACAGAAGAGTCTCCACCGTGCGTTATTTACCCCACAGGAGGGAAAGGAAACGCTCAGAGTAAACCTACCGCAAAGACGGGAAAGGAATGGTCATCGCAACCAAATCCTGGATTCGGGAGTCGGTTACGCAAGGGGAAGGTATTAGCACCCCTCACGTCCGTCGTACTCGACGGGATCCACGCTCGTTTTCTGGTACGGATTGTTATTTCTATCTAAACTAAAGGTTAAGGGTTAAAAAAGAAAGAAAGGGACTCGGCAAAGTATCGCACTTTATGCCTACGTATTCCCGTCTGGAATGAGAAATCAGAGTCAACGTAGTTCGCCTACCTACAGGAAAGGAGGGGAAGGTTGCTCGCTAGGATATCGCATCCTATGCCTACGTACTTTCATACAGCATGAAAGATCAGAGCAAACGTAGTTCGGGCCACGTACGACACAAGTCTGTCTTGATTGCTCTTATTCCTTTTGAAAAAGGGTTCTTCTGATTACAGTCCAAGCGGACAAAAATGACGTCTTGATGAGTTCACATTCTTTTACGGAAGAAGTGTCTTTTATTGTGTTTGAAATCTTTTATGGTGTTTTTCTGTTTGTTTTGAGAAAGAAGAGACAGAACTCTAACCTATGGTTGCAAAGGGAATCAAACTAACCTAATGTTATCATGCATGGGTTAAGACCTAGTGTCTATCATGCTCCTCTCTTGCGCAGAGAGAAACAGAGATCCTAAGGGAATAGACGGAAACAGAAACAATATCAGATATATACAGTAAAGCAGGAAAATGCATGGATGCAACAATACAAGCGAGGCAAGGGAGTCCCACTCAACCTCGAACCTAGAAAACAATGGGCAAAAGTGAACAGACTTCACTTTCAACCCAACAGGTTAAACAGCAAACAATACAGTCAGGGAAACCAAACAATACATCAGAAATGAATAACAGCAAAAATAAACAGCCACAGCAGCTCTGCATCAACACCTATCTTCAAGTCATCTCCAATCAGCTACAAGCTTCAGCAAGCATCAATCTCCATTTCCACAGCCTTCCAGCAAGGTCTTGATCATCAATCTTCAGTCTACAATGGCTTTTCTTCAAGTCTCAAACTCCCAGGAGGAATATCAATCAACAAGATGAAGTGAATAAATGTTAGACAGTCAATTACCTACCAAGGGTGGTTCATTAACTGTTAACATTATATAGACAATTTTCCCTCAAAAGTTCTATCTTTCAAATACATTCACTGATCCTTCCAAAGGAAGGAGGTGGATATTTGAAAGAGACTTTGAATCATAGAGAAAGGATGGATGCAGACAAGGCATTCCATGTTTGAGAAACAAGCTTTCTAATCTAGAGCTCTGCCTAGCTCCTAAACCCTAGTCCCCTCAACAGCTGCTAGCAAGAATCTCCTCTTCAACTCTGGAGGCTGGTCTTCAGTCTCTGGATCTCCAATGGCTTCATCATCACAAGTCTTCATCTCTCCCAATCCCCAAGCAATCCCAACACCCACACAGACAAATCATAATCCCCAGAGAGGGCACACCACACCAGTCAAGCAAATATAGACAGTATTTAATAGCAGTAGGGGAATCCTAACATTTTCTAAGGGATCTAATAACTACCCATAGTCCCTATAGTCCCATACCCCAAAAATTCAATCTCTAACTCCTAAGGGAAATGAACTAATTCACCTATGTTATCACCTAAACCCTAATTTTGTTCATGTTATTCACATCTAATCAAATCACCTAACATTAAGTCCTAAAAATGGGAACTAAATTGTATATACAAGCTGACAATGTCTATTAATCAACCTAAAAAGAATGGATAAAAAATAGTAAAGCAACTGATCAAACTAAAATTGACAAAATCATGCATTAAACAAAGCAATTATTTACACCTATTAAAAGAAAAATATGCCTAAAATATAAAAATGAAATGAATTATTAATTTTTTTGTATGATAATTTTCTTGACAAAATTATGAAAAGAATGCAAAAGGAACCAATTAAAAATATGCATTTTATGATTTGTTATGATTTTCTAAAGATTTAATGTTTTTTAAAAGAAAATAAAAATGAATTAATGAGATGGAGGGTGCAGCAAGAAATTAAAATCAGTTAAAAGGGAGAACTGGGCCAGGCAGGGGGGTGTTAATATCACATACGCGCGAGGCCCAAAAAGCATCAGAAAGTAAGCAAAAATTAAAAAAACGAAAACGGTGTGAATAGCAGGTTTTTTAGTTCATTATATCATTGGGCCTTATTTGGGGGTACGAATAGCAACAATTATTTGAGCCCAGTCTGAAGTTATTAATGAAACGGGGTGTTTTGGTGTTTGAATTCTCCCTCCGTTTTCCATTTAAATCGTGGCTGTTAGATGATGGACAAAGTCAAGGTCAAAATGAAGATCGTGTGGACAGGGCATCGTCTTCAACCTTAGAAACCCTAGGGTTTCTGAAACTCTCCTTCCATGCATGATTTTCGAGCTCTCTGTTCTCCCTCATCTCTCCACGAAATCAAACACCTCCAAAAGCAAAATTTCCCTAGAACAATCCCTCTACACAGCCATGCCAATCATTCCTTCTAAAACTCAGCCAAACTCCAAACCTGATAAGCATAACAGTTAGGTTCCACCATTTTCAACTGATATCAACCTCTCCAATTCTCCCTAATTCTTGCCCTAACATACTCTACACATTATACTGATCATAGCAAGCTAATGAACTAAGATTTTCGTGCTCTAATCCAAGAGTTATTCATCCAAACAGATCTTGCACTCCATGATCAAACTCCATGAAAGCTCTCCAAACTCATCTAACTCAGTCATCTATCCTAGCTTAACCTTTCTAGGCTAACAAAACCTAATAATTCTCACCTAAACATGCCATTCGAATGAGAACATACCTGGTGCAATTGATGAAAACAGGTACCAAATCCTCTTGATCCAAGGCTTGAAGTGAGTGGAAAATGATCCAAGAACTTGATGATGAGTTCTGTATGCAACCAATGATACTCCAAAGCTTTGAATCTCTCAATTCCACAATTCTTGCTTCTTGAATGGTCAACTTGCACAGCTCGAATCTTCCTTCAATTTCACCAAGCTTGATGTGAATTATGATCCTTGGATGATGATGATGAAGATCCAATCAGAAAATGTGAAGATTGATGAGAATTAGAGAGAGTTTGGATTGATTTTGCAAGTGGGAGAAAGTGTGTGAAACTTGTGATTATGAGCAAATGTGATCACCAACCCTTGCATGAACCTCTTCATACCAATATATACATGACATTAGAACCTCCTAGAAACTTGGAGAAACTTCCCTTGCACTCTTTCCTTATATTTTGGATTATGTTTCTTCCTTTGTAAGCAACCTTGAATAACTCTCAAAATTTGAACTAACCTCAAAATTCCACTTTAGCCAATGTTCTCAAAATGATTTTTCCATTCAAAATGACCTATAATTTTGTCCCATTTGGCCAAAATATGAAAAATCTCATTTTTAAGTCCTTTTTTATTCATTAAATCCAACAATTTTGAAACCTTGTGCTATGAATCTTTCCAATATCTCATGGTCACTTTTCTAGACTCAAAATGTCATTTGGAGCAAGTTTGATGTTGTAAGTCTTTTCATTTGAAGCTTCCTTGTAGGAGTTTTGGGCATAGGTTGAAATGACCTGTAATTCTCAAATGACCAAAATACCCTCTGCTTGCCAAGACCATAAGTAGAGTTCCATAAATCATATGAAGGCATACTATACCATTATAGAAAGCTAAGACAATGAGGAACAACTCTTATGTTGACCCGAAATTCATTTGAAATCTCCTTGAGGGGTAAAAATAGCTTGGAAGTCAAGTTACTTTTACAGACAAAATTTCAGATACCTCAGATGACCTGTAACTTGCAAGGACCATAACTTGATTTCTATAAATCTCCTTGATGTCTTCCACCACTCAAATTAAAGGTCTTGAGATCCTCTACAAGTTTCATGTTGACCAAGGATCCATTTGGAGCTTGCATTTTGACTTATCTTGCTTGGAAATTTGACCTAAACTAGGGGATTTTACACAGAAACCCTAATTTAGAAACTCCTCTTCTCCTTGATTTCTCTTGATTTCTTCTTAGCATATCACCATATCCTTATTTATATGTAAAATGATGAACCCCACATCTCTCCAATAGCCCTTAATGCCTTTCAATCAGTCATTTGACCTAGAGTTGACCTAGAGTTGACCCCAGATGAAACCCTAGTTGACTGTCTTCAACTGCAATTCTTGTGATCACATCAACAACTTGTCTCCTTCTCCAAATGACTTTCTAAGTCTCCCATGATGTCTAGATACTCTCCATGCTCAGCCCACAACTCACAATTTCTTTGATGATCCCCAGATACCCTTAGATAGGAGATAGATGGCTTGCTTGATCCACTGACTTCTTTAGCTTTCAAATTCTTTCTGATGACTGGAAGGAGCTTGAATCCAGATAATAACCTCTTAATAGGATCATAGAGATGAGAATAATGCCTGGTCCCCTGTTGGATGACTTGCTATGCTTATGTTATGCCTATGAGTAGACTATGTACATGACTCTATATGCAAATGCTAATGATATTGAAACATAAACCAAGTGAATAAGGTTGAGCAAATTTTAGGGTGCAACACGACGGTACGCACATCAACCGGGGCAACCCCGTTCTCGTTAGTGTACGGAATGGAAGCAGTGCTGCCACTGGAAGTTGAGATCCCTTCTCTGAGGGTATTGCGAGATGTTCAACTAGATGAGGCAGAATGGGTGAAAGACAGGTTGAACCAACTGAGTTTGATGGAGGAGAAGAGGCTAGCTTCTCTAGCATACGGGCGTTTGTACCAGAGCCGAATGAAGAAAGCATATGATAAGAAGATGCATCCGCGAAGCTTTCAGACGAGCGACCTTGTGCTGAAAAGGATTCTCTCGCCGCAAGCAGATCACAGGGGCAAGTGGACCCCCAACTACGAAGGGCCATACGTTGTCAGGAAAGTCTTTTCAGGAGGGGCGTTATTGTTATCCACTATGGACGGTGAAGACTTCACGTCGCCTGTGAATTCGGACGCAGTTAAAAAATACTTTGCTTAAAATTGACCCGCTGGACAGAAAAAGAGAGTCCAGGCAAAAATGGGGCATCCTGGCGAACCAAAAACAGAATGAAAGGTTCGGGCAAAAGTTAGGGATAAAATTGAAAAAATGTACACCCGCGAAGTTGAAAACCTACACTGGGCGGCTTCGGCAAAAAGGGGTATCCCGGTGAACTGAAAACCCGTAAAGGGCGGTTCACGCAAAAGTTAGGGATTTGAAAAGCAAATGACTGCGGTCCGAATTTGATATTACAGTGAGCATCAGTACGGGAGAATATACCTGAGGGGTCGATTATCAGATACAATCTCTTCAGAAGTGTGGATACCGGGAAAGCATTAGAGTCTGGCGAGTCATGGGAGGATTAGTTCGTGGTGTTCATCTGCATCCCGTTGCCGACATGTGTACAAATTTAGTTTGTCAACATATTTATGCTTCTTGTGCATACTTGTATATCTGCTTTGCGTAGCTTCCTCTTTTCAGGAGTTACATCCCGTGTACAAAACTCCGTCCATTCAGGGGCCCAATCAATAAAATATGTTATTCAGTACTTGATGTTGGTTCTTTACTGTTTTGTGCATGATAAACGCCTAAGTTTACTGAAACTAGCATGTGTATAACATCACTGGCCCTTGCCGACAATTACTAAAGCTTTGAATTAACTGAAAATAACGTCACTAACCTGAATCGATTTGGTTGCATAGGCTTGTCTTGTCTTGTTTGTGTTGTTGCAGGTTTCATAGCCGTACAAGGAAGATGATCAAGAGATTGCGGTAACGAAAGACTCGACCCCCACGCAGGTCATGCATGTGCTTCCTGAAGAAGGATCGAATTCCCCAGCTAGCCGGAGCTTATCCAAAGCACATGCTCCAGCAAAGTCATTCATCCTCAGCAGAGTTTGGCGATCCCAAGATTATAAGGCTGTATTCAGACAGGGTATCTCAAGCCGAGTTGGTTTAGTCTCAGAAGATTAATATTTGTGAGCTGTATTCAGACAAGTTCACCTTTCCCCGCAGGGTCAGTTTACCTCTCCCCCAGCGGAGTCAGTTGATTTTCCCAAGAGAATCATCCCGCCCCAGCGGAATTCTCTTTCCAACCAGTGTTTTCATTCCTCCCAGTGGAACTCGAAGATTAAGACTCTCCCCGGCAGAGTTGGTGTGGCGCATTGGCATTTATGTTGTCAGAATACTGTGTGATACCTGTTCACTCTTTAGCAGAATTCCAATCATACCAAGCGCATCTGTTATTCTCCAGCAGAGTTATATTCCCCAGCAGGGCATTACTTCAACAAGGTGTTTGATTTAAGTTCCTAATTTCCCAGCTGAGTCGACTTCACTCTTCCAGCATTTACTTTGCTGGAATAATTCTGTAGCACCTGGCTATCCCCGGCGGAGTTGGCATTGTTTTCAACATCTATTTTGCTCGAGCAGTTCGAGTCTGCATTGGCATCGGCATATAGTGTCATACTTGCATCCACCAAATAAAAGCGTAGCATTTCCATGTTGAATGGAGCATTGCATCGTTATCAAACATACGCATTTTTGAAACATAAACCAGGTTGGCTAACCGTTTGTTTCAAGTATTGTTTCTCTTGCAGGTAGAGAGAGTTCTTGCTCCAATAAATCAATAAACAGTCGAGGTATCGGCGTGAGACATTCAACGAAGTGTCAGCTTTGGCACTATTCCCCGCAGAGTTATTTGTGTAAATTTCCCTTGTTTTCCCCGCCAAAGTCAGTAGGCAAAATCTCTCCTCATTCCCAAGCAGAGTTATTTGTCATCAACAGGTTCATGAATCAGAATTTCAGAGGCTGCCGCCGGTTATCAGAACAGGCATCCAGTAGTTTGGTTTCCAAATATCCCCAGTAGAGTCCGCCTCAAAATCGCTGTCACGTCAGTGCTAAGAAGTTTGTGGTTTGGGATCAATGGAGAAATGAGTCCTGACGTGGACAATGTTATTGACGGGTTTTCTTCGTGCTAGAGAAGTAGTGGTCCTAACGTGGACAGTTTTATTTCCCTGGGCTGATAGGAGGTGCTAGTCCTAACGGGGACAGGTTCGATTTGTCAGAATTGTTGGAATGTGGAGTCCTCACGTGGACATTTCTTCTAGGTGGCGATATGTGTTAGTCCTGACGTGGACTGATTCGAGTTCTCGGTATTGATTGAGTGTGAAGTCCTGACGTGGACAAAGTTGGTTACTCTTCGTGTTGGTGGCCTGACATGGACAATTTATTTCCAGCAGATAGCTTTATTCGTAATGGTGAAATGTGCGTCCTGACGTGGACAAGTTGGTAGTTCTTTGTGATGACAAGACGCGAGAGTCCTGACGTGGACAAATTTATCCTTCTTCGTGTTGTGGACAAAGTATGAGTCCTGACGTGGACAAGCCTTGTTTCCCCAGCAAGTCGAAGACGCGCAAGTCCTGACGTGGACAAGTCTCACTTCCCAATGGGTCAGAGGTGCATGAGTCCTGACGTGGACAAGTTCTATTTCCTCAGCGAGTCAAGAGGCGAGTCCTGACGTGGACAAATCAAGACGAAACGTGAGTCCTGACGTGGACAGGTTTCTTCCCTACGTGGAATGAGAAGTTTTAGTTCCTTACGTGGAAAAATTGAATTCCTTACGTGGAAAGATTGTATTCCTTACGTGGAAAGAGTGGAGTCCTTACGTGGACAGAGTGACATAGTATTCCTTACGTGGAAAGGTACGGTTTCCTTATGTGGAAAAAAGGTGAGTCCTTACGTGGACGAATCCTAGGTGTTTCCTTACGTGGAAAGAGATGGCATTCCTTACGTGGAAAGATTGATTCCTGACGTGGAAGAACGATGTATTCCTTACGTGGAAAGTTTAGTCCTGACGTGGACAGATTTAGAAGAGAATGTATTCTTTACGTGGAAAGAGGTGATTCCTTACGTGGAAAGATTGAGTCCTTACGTGGACATATCAGATTTATTCCTTACGTGGAAAGATAGCATTCCTGACGTGGAAAGATTGATTCCTTACGTGGAAAAGATGAGTTTGTTCCTTACGTGGAAAGATTGAGTCCTTACGTGGACATATCAAGTTGGAGTCCTGACGTGGACAAATCAGAAAGATTGCATTCCTTACGTGGAAAGATTGGAGTCCTGACGTGGACAAACTAAGACAAGATTGTGTTTCCTTACGTGGAAAGGAAAGAAGTTTGTTTCCTTACGTGGAAAGATTGGAGTCCTTACGTGGACAGATTGAGAATTTATTCTTTACGTGGAAAGAGATTGTGATTCTTTACGTGGAAGAGCGATGTATTCCTAACATGGAAGAGTTTAGTCCTGACGTGGACAGATTGAGAATGTATTCCTTACGTGTAAGAGCGATGTATTCCTAACATGGAAGAGTTTAGTCCTAGCGTGGACGATTTATTTCTGACGAGAAGGCAGACGAGCCATACCCCAGCAAAGTTGTTGAAGTTTTTCCGAGTCGACGAAGCAGGCGTCCTAACGTGGACAAGCAAAGTTTTATTCTTGCAATGAGAGAAGCTTTTCAGGCTGATGAAAATAATCCCCAAGCAGTGGTGTAGTTCATGTCTGCGGTTGGCAAATTTTTGGGTTCTTAGTATTCAACCGTCTCGTACCGCGAATGTCTGAAGGCTCCGGGCTCTTCACCCAATCGGGTCCAAGTCGCTTGAATAGGGGCAGTTGTTGTACCCTAAAATTTGCTCAACCTTATTCACTTGGTTTATGTTTCAATATCATTAACATTTGCATATAGAGGCATGTACATAGTCTAATCATCTGCATAGCATAGCATAGCAAATCATCCAACAGGGACCAATCATTATTCTCATCTCTATGAGCCTATCAAGAGGTTATTATTCTAATTCAATCCCTTTCAAGTCATCAGAAAGAATTTGAAAGCTGGAAAGTCAATGGATCAAGCAAGGCATCCATCTCCTATCTGAGGGTCAACAAAGAAATTGTGAGCTGTGGGCTGAGCATGGAGAGTATCTGGACATCATGGGAGACTTAGAAAGTAATTTGAAGAATAAGACAAGTCCTTGGTGTGATCACAAGAATTGCAGTTGAAGACAGTCAACTAGGGTTTCATCTGTGGTCAACTCTAGGTCAACTCTAGGTCAATTGACTGATTAAAAGGCATTAAGGTCTATTGGAGAGATGTGGGGTTCATCATTTGACATGTAGAAGAGGATATGGTGATATGCCAAGAAGAATTCAAGAGAAATCAAGGAGAAGAGGAGTTTCTAAATTAGGGTTTCTGTGTAAAATCCCCTAGTTTAGGTCAAATTTCCAAGTAAGATAAGTCAAAATGCAAGCTTCAAATGGATCCTTGGCCGACATGAAACTTGTAGAGTATCTCAAGACCTTTAATTTGAGTGGTGGAAGACATCAAGGAGATTTATAGAACTCAAGTTATGGTCCTTGCAAGTTACAGGTCATCTAAGGTATCTGAAATTTTGTCTGTGAAAGTGACTTGGCTTCCAAGCAATTTTTACCCCCAAAGGAGATTTCAAATGAATTTCTGGTAAACATAAGAGTTGTTCCTCATTGTCTTAGCTTTCTAGAATGGTATAGTATGTCTTCATATGATTAGTGGAACTCTACTTATGGTCTTGGCAAGAAAAGGGTATTTTGGTCATCTGAGGATTACAGGTCATTCTTAGCCTATGCCTAAAACTCATACAAGGAAGCTTCAAATGAAAAACTTCACAACATCAAAGTTGCTCAAAATGCCATTTTAAGTCTAGAAAAGAAGTCATAAAAGTTTGTAAATGCATGGAATGAGACTTGACCAAAGTTGGTGGAAAATGACCTAAAAAAAGGCATATAAGTTGAAAAAGTTGAAATGAAAAATTGGTTTGAGAGATCTACAAATCCAAATTGGGTCATCCAATATACCAAATTGATTCCAAACATCATTTTAGAGACATTGGTTCAGCCACTTTTTTGAGTTAAGAGTAAAAAATTGGACTTGCTTTGTATTTTTGTGTCTTGCATAATAAGGCAAGAAGAGAAAACTTGGCATAAGTGACTTTTCAAGGCAAGGGACTTGGTTTTTTCATACATACCATTTCAATAACTCATGAGAGGAGATTTTGACACAAGTTTGGAAGGTTGTATGCATGAGATAAGAGATATTCAACATGTCCTTAAGTGAGAAGTTCATGAATTTTCCACAACTTTCTAGAATCCTCTAGGATCAATCTAGAAACTTCTCAATCTGTTAATCATCATCTATATAATGAAATGAAACCATTTGTGCAAGAGGTTGGTGCATTGAGGGGGATAATAGAGAGAATTAAGAGATTGCTTCCATTATAAGAAAGTGAGGATTCATTGATAACACTCCATTTCTGTCCAAGTTTCTTCTTCATATTCAATCTCTGGATCATAGTGAGTGAGAGGAAGCATGCTTAGAGGTCCATTAATGGCATCTTGAAGAGTTGGCATTGAAGATTCAAGAACCTACACCAGAGTTGCAGTCACCATTACGAGTTTCTTCATCCTTTTCCTTTGCATACAGTAGGACCAACACCTCCCAAGGATCATTAGTGAAGCTTGCCAGGCCTTGAAGTGCACGATTCCACAACTGTTTCATCAAATTTCAAGGTATGCATCTCAATCTACATCTCTTCATCTAGGTAGTATTAGATGGAATGGTTAGGATCAAAATGCTTAGAGACCATAGGGGATTGATTCCTGAAGATTAGAGAGGATTCTATAGGGTTTCATAACAGGATGTTGAAACTTTGGTGATCAAGTTTGGTTAGGTTAATGAGTGTTAATCATCGTGTATTGGCTTGATGAGACCAGTGTAGCATGGTGAACAAGATAGGACAGTTAAATTGGAGAATTGTGAGGCTCCATTGATGAGTGCAGTTAGTATTCTATGAGGTTCCACCTGTCGGGTTTTATTATGGGGTTAGTCTCAGTCCAAACTAAAAGCATGGTCGTGTAGAGGGGAAGAAATGGAGTGAGTTTGGTCTTTACAAGTCTTGATTTCATGGACTATGGAGAGAGAACGAAGAGCATGAAGATTCCTGCATGGACATGAATTTCTGAGTTTAGGGTTTTGATTTGGGGACGATGAAGGATAACCGTCCGATCATCCTGGTTATTTGACATTTTCATCGCATCGTGTGGCTAATATTCAATTTAAGAAACGGAGGGAAATACCAAAGTGAAACGCAGCGTTTCACTTAAACGCGCGTCTGGGCTGGGTCCAACAATTCCTATCCCCACCCCCATTTTGAGAAGCCCAATGAATTACACATGATATTGCTGCTATCCACACCGAGGTTTTATCCTTTTTTCTGGTATTTTTCATTTGGTTTTTCTGAGCGCGCTGGGCCTAATAGAATTGTTATTCACACCCCTGGTTTCATGGCCCAATGGAGATTTCAACTGAGCGAGTTGCTGGTAGCACCCCCTCCCCTTTTATTTCTATTTTGTGCTTTTTAATTCCTTTAATATTTTTGTCATCTTTAAAAAATCATAAAAAAATGAAAATAGCTTAGTTTTAATTGGTTCTTTTTTCTCTAGGTCAATAATTCTGTCTAGAAAAATATGAAAAAATAACAATGGCATTTTATTTTGTTTTAATATTTTTCATGCATTTTTCTTGTAAATAGCATTTTGTTAAGTTTAGTTTGATGCTTAAATTTGATGATTTTTGTTCTAATAGATGCTTTAGTATTTTTAATCCCTTCTTTTTAGGTTGATTAGGTTAGACATGTATCTTGTATATAGGATTTAATTCACAATTTTAGAAATTAATTCTAGGTGATTTGATTAGATGTGAATAGCATGACCAAAATTAGGGTTTAGGTGATAACATAGGTGAATAAGTCCATTTCCCTTAGGAGTTAGAGATTGAATTTTTGGGGTATGGGACTATAGGGATTAGGGGTAGTTATTAGATCCCTTAGAAAATGTTAGGATTCCCCTACTGCTATTAGTATTGTCTGTATTTGCTTGACTGGTGTGGTGTGCCCTCTCTGGGGATTATAATTTGTCTGTGTGGGTATTGGGTTTGTTTGGGATTTGGAGAGAGCTGAAGACCTGAGATAATGAAGCCCATTTGAAGATCATAGACTGAAGACCAACTTCCAGAGTTGATGAGGAGATTTTGTGCTGGCAGTTGCTGAAGTTGGTAGGATCTAGGAGTTAGGCAGAGCTCTAGAGTAGTCAACTTGATTCTCAAACATGGAAGGTCTTGACTGCCTCCATTCTTCTCTGTGATGCAGAGTCTCTCTAAGACACTCACCCCCTTCCTTTGGAAGGCTTGGTGCTACTGTCTAAGGGATAGAACTCTTGAGAGAAAATATCTTATGTGTTAGTAGCAGTTTGTTTGCCACCCTTGGTAGTCAACTAATTGCTTAACACCCAATTCACTCTTGTGATTGATCCCTCATCCTGGAGGTTTGAGACTTGAAGAAAAGCCATTGTAGACTGAAGATGGATGACAAAGACCTTGCTTGAAGGCTGGGGAGATGGAGATTGATGCTTGCTGGAGCTTGTAGCTGATTGGAGATGACTTAAAGATAGGTGTTGATGCAGAGCTGTTGTGGCTGTTTATTTTAATCGTTATTCATTTCTGATGTATTGATTGGTTTTCTGGACTGTATTGTTTGCTGTTTACCCTATTGGGTTGAAAGTGAATCCTGTTCACTTTCGCCTATTGTTTTCTAGGTTCGAGGTTGAGTGGGACTCCCTTGCCTCGCTTGTATTGCTGCATCCATGCATTTTCCTGCTTTACTATATATTTGCTATTGTTTCTGTTTCCGTTTATTCCCTTAGGATCTCTGTTTCTTTCTGTGCAGGAGAGGAGCATGATAGACACCAGGTCTTAACCCATGCATGATAACGCTAGGTTAGTTTGATTCCCTTCGCAACCGTAGGTTAGAGTTCTGTCTCTTCTTTCTCAAAACAACCAGAAAAGACACAATAAGATTTCAAACACAATAAAAGACACTTCTTCCGTAAAAAAAAAAGGGAAATCATCAAAACGTCATTTTTGTCCGCTTGGACCGGTAATCAGAAAAACCCTTTTTCAGAAGGAATAAAATCAATCAAGACAGACTTGTGTCGTACGTGGCCCGAACTACGTTTTCTCTGATCTTCCATGCAGTGTGGAAGTACGTAGGCATAGGATGCGATATCCTAGCGAGCAACCTTCCCCTCCTTTCCCGTAGGTAGGCGAACTACGTTGACTCTGATTTCTCGTTCCAGACGGGAATACGTAGGCATAAAGTGCGATACTTTGCCGAGTCATTTTCTTTTCTTTTAACCCTTAACCCTTAGTTTAGATAGAATAACAATCCATACCCGAAAACAAGCGTGGATCCCGTCGAGTACGACGGACGTGAGGGGTGCTAATACCTTCCCCTTGCGTAACCGACTCCCGAACCCAGGTTTTGGTTGCGACGACCATACCTTTCCCCGTTTTGCGGTAGGTTTACCTCGAGCATTTCCTTTCCCTCCGCTGGGATAAATAACGCACGGTGGCGACTCTTCTGTTCAGCCGGCGCCGATTTTCGCAGTAGCGACAAGTTGGCCTCCAAGTTAGGAGCTGACCCACACACATCCATCTGTTCTTTCACAAGACAATGACCACTTCAAGATGTCCTGATGACCACTCTGACTTGAGTAACAACCCTTGCTTAGGCTCAAACCCCTGAGAAGACTCTTCTTGCTGCATAATCTCTTGATCCCCTATTCAATGCAACATGTTATGCAATGCAAATGCTAGAAAGAAATGAAATGAAACATAAGCCAGCCAAAGAAATAGGTTGGGCAAATTTTGGGGTGCAACAATGATCAAAGAGAAGATGGAAGAAAGAAGCTTTGGCAGCAAGAACGTGTAAAATATCTCAACCAAACATTTCAAATTAATCATGCAAAACAAAAGAGCAAACAAGTGCTAAAAGAGATGCATCATTCAAGACAAACTCAAAGTGCAAATATGGACACCAAATCATCTTGAATAAGAGGTAAACCACATGGGGCAGAAGTGGATCATCAAGAGAAAAGCCTTAAATCAAGTTAGAAACAAGATACAAGCACAAACAAGATCATGGTAAGTGTAAGAAACAAAGTTTCAACACAAACTCAACACCTATGACAAGTGGAGAAGCATGATTTCAAAGTAACTTGTAATGCAAGAAACACAAATGTAGGACCTAAAAATCAAGAACCAGGACCCTAATCATGTCATAAACAAACATCAAAACTCATAGGGTGCATATGGGATCCATAGAAGTGATTTCCCAAAGGAACTAGGTCAAACTAGTTTGTATGAACATCCTCTAAGATGACTTGACTTGCAGGCTTCATCAAAAATAGAAAGATTATTCAATAAATCTCAAATAAAATGCTCAATAAAACTTCATCAATCATAAACTAGAAAGCAAAATATCATGGACAAAATCAACTCAAGGCATCACCAAATAATTCCAGAATGAATGGTGTTCGACCTTATCGAGCATATGTTGAGGGGCAACAAAAGTAATTCAAAACCAAATTAGAAATGATCACAAATGTCTCAAACCAGCCCTCAAAACTTCTTCAATCCATCACCTAAGTGAGATAAAAAGTTTGATCCTTGGGGGTATTGGAATGGAAGTCAATGGTCATGATCAAATTAGGGTACACATCAAAATACACCTCAAATCATTAATTTCGAATAAAATAACAAAATAAATGGAAAATGAAAATAAAAAATATGGAAAATTAAATAACATTCTGAAATGCTAGAAAAATATTTTTTTGGAAATTTTGGATGATTGGAACTATTTTAAATAATTAAAAATGAAAACAAAAATTAAAATGAAATAAAATAATGAAAAGACCATGGGAGGTGCAATCAGTAAACTGGATTTAAATTGAAGCAGGGAAAAACGTATCTAGGCTCAGAATGGGTGGGGTGTGATTATCAGATTAAGCCCAATTAACAAATGGATTCAAACTTTAGTGAACGCACCGTTTCACTTAAGTGATGTGGGGTCAAAAGCACGTGTGGACGAAGTCAAGCGAATGGGAGTGTAACACATCATGTAGTCAACATTTCAACGTACAACCACATCAGCATGGACCAGAAACATAACCAGACGCCAGAGCTAGGGCATCGATCGTCTTCTCCGGCCACTCCGCCGGAGCTCAGTCATGAAATAGCCATAAAAATGGCAAATTCTGGTACCAAAATGAAGGGCTTTCCACAAGGATCATTAATCCATCATCCATTTCTAAAAAGGTTCATAAATCAAGGGAAAATGCAGCCAAGAGTTTTGAATACACATTCCGAAAGTGAAGCAAACAAGCATGATAGCATGACAAACATTGCCTACAAGATGTAGGACTTCAGATGCGCCAATAATGAGCCTAAAAATGTGCCTAGATTGGAAGTTTGAAGTTGAAGAAAATACCTAACAGAGCAGTTCCGTTGACTCTTCTAAAGACCAGCAGGCTTCAGTTTCAGCCTTCCAATTTGTTCCTTGAGCTTTGGTGAAGAAGAATGGAGCACCAGTTTGAAGGATAAACCAAGGAAATGAGAGATTCGAAGAAATCAAATTTGGAGTGCTCTCCCTTCCTCTCACGTAGCCAGCCAATTCTTTGGTGTTAGAGCAAAGCTTGAGCTCTTATATGAGGGCTTAGTGATGGTCATGCAGGCCCATGTTGGTTGTTTCAAGTGATTCCAAAAAAATGACCAAAAAATTAAATCCTTGAAAACACACGGGTTGAATCTCCTCCACTCACCAATGGGTCAGCAATCAAGTAAGTGAGGTGTGTAAAAATCAGATGGGTCATTTTGGCTCATGTAGGAAAGGTTTTTACAAGGTTTCCATTCATTACTTCTTAAGTAAGAAATTTGAAAAAGTGGCATGTAAATGGCATTCTTGTTGGTCCATTTGTGGTAAACCTCTTTGTGATCATGTATTGGTGTGAAAAGATCAAAATGAGGCCAAAAGGTGACTTGTAATGTAAGGTACTTGAACCATGACCAAAAGTCAACATTTCACCTTTAAAATGGTCCACATGATCACATAATGTACCAAACTCCATGAATTTTGATTCCATTATGAAGTTGAGACCTTAGGCACAAGTTTCATGTTGGTCAAAATTGGATTTGAGGCCTTAAAGCTCATGAAAATGACCATTGAAACAAATGACCTATAATGAACTTTCCAAAAATACCCTTGCCTTGGGATGTCCATAACTTGAGACGTACAAATGATAAAGAGGACTTCTAGGAGTTTTTGGAAAGCTAAGATCATGAGGAAGAACTTTCATGTTCACTTGAAGTTGGGGAGAAACTTGATTCTAGGCCAAATATGCGTTGGAAGTGAGTTGACTTTTAGTTGACCAAAAATATCTTCATCAGAGGACCTCAACTTGTTGGCATCATAACTTGAGATGTACAAACTCAATGTATGAGTTCTTGTACTCAAAAGAAAGCTAAGAACATGCCCTACATGTTTCATGTTTTCATGAAAAAGAGATTGAGCTTGCACCATAGGGAAAAATGTCCTTGAAGTTGGGCACCAAAGAAGGGGATTTTACACTAAAACCATCTGAAACCCTAACTTAGTAACTTCTTAAACTCTTGATTCCTCTTGACTTGACCTTATCATGACATCTTAGATGCTTCAAAATGACTTCCCATGGCTTGTATGACTTAGAACCAAGTTCTGAACCCTCTCAAGTCCACAGCTGACTTTGGGTTGACCAGATGAAATCCTAGCTCCATGTCCTCTGACTGAGCCCTTTGCAGATGAATTGAATGACTGCACAAGCTCCACAAAATACCCCTCAAGGTACACAATGAGCTTGTAGACCATGTATTCTCCAAGATAAAGACCTCATGATCCCCTGTTGACCCTCTGATGATCCTCAAGACAGGAGGTAACATACACATTAATCTCTCTCCTCTAGGAGCTTTGCAACTTCATCATGATGATGATAAACACTTGATGGCTTGCCCAAATGCCCTTTGCTTGAGCTTGAAACCTAAGAGACCTTCCTCTTGAATGGCTCAATACACCTGTTGATCCCCTGTTAAGAACAATGCTATGCAAATGCAAATGCTAAAATGAAATGAAACATAAGCCAAGTACAAGAAATGGTTGGTCAAATTTTGGGGTACAACACTTGTCCTGCTTGACGGGAACATTAAGAACTTGGCCCACTTCTGAAATGAACCGGATTCTACAATAGTACGGGTTGTCTTGAACGATAACATGGAAACCTCTAAGCCTTTGGCTTCTACAGGAGACTTCTCTTCAATCTGAACTCTTTCAAATGCTTGGCATAGTGTTTCGTGGATCTCCCAATCCACTTCCACATATTTGAAGGATGAAAAATGGTTAACCATGATATCCTCTTCACCGCATACTGTAACAACTTTCCCTTCCATCATATATTTCAGCTTTTGATGCAACATTGAAGTGACTGCTCCCGCCAACGTGTATCCAAAGTCGGCCAAGCAAACAGCTGTATGATGACTGGATATCCATATCGTAAAAAGTTGCATCAAAGATCTTCAGTCCCACCTAAATAGGCATCGTAATCTCCCCAAACACTGATCTCTTAGATCCATCGAAAGCCCTCACAACCAAATCACTTATCGTACATATCAAACCTTGAGTATTTAATTTCATCAATGCCTTCTTCGGTAACACATTGAGGGATGAGCCTGTATCAACCAGGACATGCGACAACAGGGACCCTCTACACTCTATTGATATGTGTAAAGCATGGTTATGGTTTCTCCGGGCAGGAGTCAAATCTAGATCAGTAAAAGCCAAACCATTACCAGCGTTTACATAAGTTACTACCCCCTCCAACTGATTAACATAAATCTCCTGGGGTACATATGCTGAATTCAATATTTTCAATAAAGCGTTGTGGTGTGCCTCTGAACACAAAAATAATGACAGAATAGAAATCTTAGAAGGAGTCTGATTTAAGTGATCTACGATCTTATAGTTGCTTTTTTGAATGAGTCTCACAAATTCCTCTGCGTCTTTCGAGGAAACATCATTACCAACCTATTATTGGATGCTCTCCTCAATCACTGCCTTACCCTTCCCTTTGTCATTCCTATCAGTGTTAACCTCTGGTGGGGAAAAGATCATGCCACTTCCAGTGATACCACTGGCACCAACTATATTCTCAATCGAAGAACCCCCGCATGAAGATCCTGTCAATTCCTGCCTCTACCCATTACAGAACACCTCTGCCCCATAGTTCCATGGGATGGCTTTAGTGCTCTCGTACAGCACAACTACAGGAACAGTAATGATAATCGGCGCTGGCCTAGAAGGCGCTGAAATATTGATTTTCCGGTATGGAATAGAGATTGTAGCCACTTCACTTCCATCATTACTCACCTTAACCTCGACGTTTTCTCTTACAACCTTTTCAAATTGGAAACAACCCTCATCAATCATTCTCTGAATACCCTTCTTCAAAAGATCAAAACCCTCAGGCTACGCTTCACATTCTGAGAAGTCAGTAGAATACCCCAGAAACACTCCCTTCTTCAACAAATTAGCCTTCATGAAACTCAACGAAGTCTTCAAATCCCCAAAATCAGTTACGAGATTCAACTTTCTCAATGATAACATTAGCTCTTTCCGCCCCATGATTTGGCATCGGGTTTTGATTCATATTAGGCCTCTCGTTCGTGAAGTTGATTTCCTTTGAGTCAAGCAAGTCCTGAACTTTGTGCTTGAAGGCTTTGCAGTTGTTAATATTATGGCCCGGGGCGCCTGAATGGAAATCTCATATGGCATTTGCATCATAACCAAGAGGCGGTGTACCAGTGAGAGGTACCAAAGTCCTCTTTTGAACCAGTTGCAACTACAACAGATGTTGTAACAACTAAGAATACGGCATCAGAGGAGTCTCAAACTGCCTGTCAACCATTCTTGGTGTAGCAGCGTAAGGTCGTGGTGTGTTAACTCGTTGCTGAGGTGTGGCTGGGATAGACACAATAGCAACTTGTTGATGATAACGAGATTGCGCTCTACCTTTACCCTTGTGATAAATAAGATTCGCATCTCCTTCTCTCCTCTTAGGGTTTGCTGAATATGGTTTCTTTGCTCCTCCCGAAGAGGATCCACCACCATTTGGAATCTTCCCAGAATTAATCCCACTTTTAACTCTTTCACCAGCCATTACCAGATAAGAAAATCCCGTAGACATACAGCCTATCAACTTCTCAAAATACACATCAGGTAGTGAAGCCATGAACATGTCAATCGGCTCTCTTTCCACCATAGGAGGTTGTACCCTCGCTGCCAAATCTCGCCATCTCTGGGCATACTCCTTGAAGCTCTCAGTATTCTTATGTGACAAACTCTGCAATTGTACCCTGTTCGGTGTCAGATAACTATTATACTGATAGTGACACACAAAGGCCTCAGTCAATCCTCTCTAGCTGCGGGTATGGGTTCTCTCCAACCCCATATACCATTCCAAAGATGCTCCTGCCAGACTGTCTTGGAAAAAAATGCATTATCAGCTTTTCACCATCGGAGTATGCAGACATTTTTCTGAAATACACCTAGATGTGTACTCTGGGACAGGTTGTCCCTTTGTACTTGTCAAAATCTGGTACCTTAAACCTGGGGGGAATCCCGATCCCAGGAAATAGACTAAGACCTGACATATCGAGACCCAGAGATTTCTGATTCTCGAAATACTTCATCTTCTCCTTGATTAATTTAAACCTTCTGTCAGCTTTAGTTGGCAAACCACCATCCATATATTTCATAGAAAAGACATCGTCCTGGTGATCTTCCCAATGAGAACCAGTAGCTCTGTGCATAGCGCACACACTCCCACCAGCAACATTACCATTCTCATTCACAACACCTCCGCCCGAAGGTATGACAACATTAGGAATACCAAGTGGAATAGAACCACTAATAGGTGGAGGAGTAACACCAAATCCTCCATGCAAGACACCCTTTTCATCAACCCGTGCTATCAACGACTAGACCATACTTCTCAATTGTTCCTGGTCACTGGCAACATTCTGCATCAGCTCCATAAACTGGGCCATGCAAGCTCTGACTTCCTTTAATTCAGCCTGAACTTGATCCATTAGTTTTTGTTGATTCCCTCGAGTTAGATATCTGTGGAAACTGAACTCGTCAATCCTGTTACTGAAGAAAACCAAGCAGAGATAAGAACAAAAGGCCACAAAGAACACCTGCGATGCAAATGAAAATGTAGGATGCAAAATGCGAACATGTCTATGTATTTACAGGGAGATCTCCCCCTTGATTCCAGTTTCAATAAACAAGAATAGCATAGATGGACAAGAATCCTACAAAAATCTTCTCATATATCAAGTAAAGCTAAGACAATACATAACAACAAATGAGAAATATCTGAATACAAAAAGGTACTGATCTCATCCAACAGATCTGGTGATGATCAAGATAAAAAGAAAAGAAACTACTGTGACATATCAGAATATAATCCTCCCCAGAAATCATGCTCCTTGCTCCAGGTCTGAGCCTCCTTAAGCACTGTCTTCGTATCTGGATGGTCTGGTCTGGAAACCAATTTTTTGATGAGGGTGTCGCTTCTGCATATCACATCTTGTAGACAATAGCAATAATCTTCCCAAGCATCTTCGCCAAAGGCATTTTCAAGCCTGGGTTTCTTCACATCTTCTTAAATCTTGCGCTCTTCAAGCACTAATAAAGCCTCATGGAGTTTCTACTCAATCGTGTACCTAAGGGACGATTTTACCCTTGTTTCCTTCTCCTTGACCTTGAGTTGCGCCTTCAGCTTATCAATCTGAGTACGAAGCTGGTATTCCCTGTTCTTGTTGGCAGTTACCGTAGCATTCCATTGCTCTTTGAATTTGGATATCTCCATATACTCTATGTCTAAATCCGCCTTCTTGTGTTTCAAAATGCTACAAGTACTCTTTAGATCCTAACCGATCCGCTCTCGTACCTTGATCTGCTCAAATAACTCTTTCTCCAACTTGGTCAATGATTCTGACTTCCTCTTGGCCAAATAAACAACTTCACCTTTATCACACTTCAGCTGACTAATCTCCTGTTTTAACTCTTCATTCTCTTTGCGCAACTCTTCCTTCTCTGCCCAAAGCTTATTATATCTCAGGATGTCGATCGTGTAGGCTCTTTAATCATCAGGGGATACAATGGTTCTTCAACAGGAAACGATAATAGTACTTTTCAACTCTCTTCTGAACCCAATCCAAGTAAGGGTCATAAGCTCTAGAATCACCTTTTCCCAAAGAAAGCTTTCCCTTTTTATGAACTATTCTTCACGCCTCTTCTATTCTGGCTAGAAGATCATAATCAGCTACACCTGTGAAGTACAGAGACTCCTACACTTACTTCTCTTCTGGGGGTCCCTATTTCCCGTGAAAATTGGAAAGCAACCGCTGATCTTCCAAATCTAACTTTGGTGACTTACAGGATTGATCCTAGGACATGTGCTAAATTTTAATCTACGGAAAATATTAAAGACTTAATACTTCAACAGTGTTTATGAATAAAGGGCAATTGAAATGTCTGGTTCAACAGGAATGTAAGAATGTTAAATTGAAAGAAAAGGGTAAAAACTTTAATAAAAAGGCTTAAAAGAAACAAAGTGTAACGTACATTCTCCCAAGACTCTTTTCTCTACACACGTATACTTTGAGCAAATTTGGAGTGACTTGTACAATAGTAAACACAACACCCTGAATCTTATTGCTAGCACCCCTATTTATAATAATAAAAGTAACTGCTGTTAACTTCCTAAGATAATCAACCCCTGACAAGTGTCGTGTTGCATGCATTTGCCTCTTGAATGTGCGCCACTTGTCTCGTTCAAGAATGAGAAAGCATAACTACTCCCTCCTTTATTTGAATTTCAAATTCTGCTAGTATTTTTCCATCATTCTCGGTCGAAGGTGACTTCTTTAATCTTAGAAATATTTTCTAAGTCCCAAAAGGTCTTCCTTTCTTATGCGAGCGCCTTCGATTTCATTTGTTGTTAAGACCAAGTCGAAGGCTTCTTCACATTACCTCGAGAAATCAATATTTTAACCAAAAAACTCTAATTTAATATGGGCGTCAAATTTGTGAGCTAAAAGTCCCCTCAAAGCATAACCAAATTGTCTAATAGCAAGAGAAGGGTTATAATTGATTCCCCCTTTTCTTCCTATCAAGGGTACATTAGGTAAGCTTCCACAACTAAAGATGAGATCATGACCTAGCAGATCTCGGTTGAACCAGATAATATCCTTAGTTGTTAAACCCATAAGCCTTTTTGACCATTCAGACGTAACCCTGGTGTCAACAAAAGCTCTGACGTGAGGAAGGTGATCTACAAAGCGCTTGTGAAAAAATGGTGTACAACAAGAAACAATTTTTCCTCTCCTCTTTTCGTTTTTGTAGTGTATTGAATGCTACAAATCTCCTAGGAGAGTGTGTACAGGGTTTTTTGAAATGATGATGCTAAAAGCGTCCATGTTAATAAAGTATGTTATGTTGGGGAACAAAATAATTCCATATATGCATAGAGCCAGAACGCTGCTGAAAACCATCCAACAACTTTCTTTGGCATACTTCTGGGCTTTACTCACCAAGAAAGACAAAGTGAAGCCAGAAGCTCCATTTCTGCGAACTACGTCATCCACCAAGTCAGGCTTGCTTAAATAAAGAGCATTAGCAAACTTCTCAAGGTCAAACTCCTCCTCTGAATGATAGAATGATATTTCCTCTAAGACCGGAACTCCTAAAATGAAAGAGAACTCTTCCAAATTAGGAACCAATACATAATCCGGAAAGGTGAAGTAGCGTAATGAAGGGTCATAGAACTGCAACAAAGCATGGATAGCCCCTTGTTGGTAGTTTGTAACTTTGCGGATAAGGCTTAGGATTCTCCCATAATCTCTTCTAAAATCTTCGAGAATGCCAGGATCATCCATAGAAATCAAACCAAATAAAGGTCCAAGGTCTGGTAATGGAAATTTGTAAATGATGGTCTTTTTCATTTTAGCTTCCATCTCAACAGAAAACCAAGACCGGAATCAAGAGAAAGACAAGAACCTGTAAAACACATAGACATGCAATGTTAAATGCAGGATGATTATGCAAATGCAAACATGGGATCAAGTATCCAATGCTCAAGAATTGTTGTTATGCTGTTGACTGGATCAGAACTCTGCTTTGATAAGAAAACCCAAAAACCATAGTATCTAAGGTCAAAGGTCTGCTCTAACAAGAAAACCAGAAAATCGGGTTGGTTGGAGGTCAAAGTTTCCTGCGAAACCCATCGCTCTCACAGGTTGGTTCTAGTCTTGAAAGGTACATCATTATGTGCAGGTCATCAGTATCACATACTCTCAGGTCAAGAAACAATGATACGCTCACCATTTGTGGTTTGGCATCATGTCCAATCGAGGAGATCTCAACTGACTTCCCAATGAACAGTCTCTAGACTCGTTAGCTTTTAGATCCAACACCCTATCAACTGTCCAAGATGCACAGGATAGGATGTCTTTAAAGAAAACCTCGTCTAGACGTGAATTTCATGCAGACTCTTGCGTGGCAAGATGCCACACAAGTCCACACTACTCTCCACAATAATCCTAGGTGTGTACTTAAGCCTGGGTATTGGGCTTACCTCTCATGGAACAACCCACCCAACAGCACAGCAACATCGGCATAATCAAATGCAAATGCAATAATATACAACATGTAATGTATATAAAGCAAATAATTGCACAAAAGTAAACACCCAAAGACACAAAATAGACAAATGCTAGGATTGACAACTGCGAAAACACCTGGCAAAAAAACAGAAGAGTCGCCACCGAACATTATTTATCCCAAAGAGAATGAAAGGAAACGATTGAAGAAAACATGAAGAGCGAGAAAAGACAAGGTCGTCGCAACCAAATCTTGGGTTCGGAAGTCGGTTACGCAAGGGGAAGGTATTAGCACCCCTTACGTCCATTATACTCAATGGGATCCACTCTTATTGTCTAATCAAGGGGTGTATTATATAAAAGATACTGCTAAACGGAAACAAGATCAAAAGAAAAAGAAAAAGAGACTCGATAGGACATCGTCGCCCTATGCCTACGTATTCCCTCGTGCAATGGGAAAGTCAGAGTCAACGGAGTTCGGAAAACTACGGGTGAAAGGAGAAGGTTGCTCTCCAAGACATCACCGTCTTGTGCCTATGTATCCTTATCTAGTATGAGAAATCAGAGCAAACCTAGTTCGGGAAACAAAACCACTGGTTGGTTAAGTGTTTTTTTATGAGTGACGTTAAGTTCCCATTCCAGCAGTTAGGGTCGATGTCTGATTGCAATATAACGGAAAAGTAACATACTCTTTTCTGAAAAAAGAGTTTACCCATATGTGGTAACCGGTTACCACATTCAAAAAATGTCCAGTTTGGCGCCAAATGGAGGGAATCTTGTACAATCACCTGCTGCCACCTGTTCTAAGCTCCGTTAAGCCTCTGAAACTTACCCTTAGATATCATAATTGTGAGAATGATTGAGGTAGCCTGTACACCGTCTCCTGAACTGAAAATAACCTGTCCAATAAAATAAAATCGGTCGCTCGATTGTTGGGAAAAATAAATGTCGGAGCTTCCGATGCTCGCTGTTTGAACTCTTACAACGAAAAGGGAACCCTGAGCCATAGAAAAACCTGGATCCCATGTCTCGAGAACCAATGTTATGATATGCAGAGATGCAAAAATGCAAAGAAACATAAGCCAGTAAACAAGAAAAAGATGAGGCAAATTTTGGGGTTCTACAGGAGGAAGTTGAGGAATCTTCTTAGGCGCTTTCACGGGTTTAGAAGATTCATTGGAGGCTTTGGTGACGTCTTTATTGTAACGGTTTGAGGAAGCCATTATTGAAATGGAGTTAAATAGGTATTTTTTTTAGGAGAAGAAGATTGTGAAGTAAGGGATTCAGAAACTGTAAAAAGAGGAAAAGAAATGAAACAAGGGTATTTATAAGGGTGGAAGCGGAAGCAGTTCTGAAGCAGCATTTATGGTTAAAATGGGAGTCGAACACATGTTATATCCTCTATCCTTGATGAAACGGTGGCAGTTAATGCCTAGCCTCATGATCTCCTAGGGTTTAGGATACGTGATGATGGTAAATATCCTCACGTTGGTTTTGAAGGGACGTTTCAGAAAATGTAATCATGACCATGACGTCATAGGTGTGTTATAGAAGTTAAACCGTTTATAGTAGTGACTCATCAAACATGTCGAATCACACATGGATCAATTAATGCGTCGAATAAAGTTATCAAAAAATGTATTTTTCTTCAGTGATATTGAAAATGACATTTTTTTGGGGGCAATTTGTTAGCTACCAATTTCGACTCCTAGTATTAATTGATGGAAACAATAAAGAAAGTTATTTAAAGTTATGAGAGATTTCGACAAAGTGGGACACTTATTTTCAATCGAAGCTACCTTGTCATATAAATGCTGAATAAGATGTGAAGAAAAATATTTTAAAGTCTTAGAAGATGGTTTGACAGAAGATGATGATGTTGTTTTGACATGTGATTTAAATTCAAATAAAGGAGGGAATTTTTGTTCTTATCTAGATTTGTGAAGGAGACACGTGGAGCTGTTCTAAGGAAAGGAGACATGTCGAGCACCACTTGTCATTTGTTTGTAGGAATACCATTAGGATCGATTATTTTTTATCATTATAAATAAAGGATTTTAGTGTTAGGATCGGTGTGTGTTAAAAGTTGTACAAAGTTTCTGAAATTACTCAAAGTATATGCATGTAGAGAAAGAGTGTGTCAAAGAAAATGTAAGTTTGACAAACACCATACTTTTTACACTTTAAATGAAAATTTCATCTTTTCACCACAAAGTCTATCTTTTTATTATTCAAGTTATTTTTAAATGCATTTAATTGTCTTTGATTGAGTTTCTGCACTTTACTTCCTTTAAATTTTGAAGTTGATAGTTGTTAGATCGTGGATATCGTTGAAATATTCACTATTTCCCAAACTTTAAATTAATAATTACTAGCACATGTCTTAGGATTTATGTGGTCGATCCTATACGTAACCTAATTTTTTTTCAATTGGAAAGACCAGCGGTTATTTAATAATTTTCACAGTAAACAGTGGCATTCTGCCCATGCTTCACCTTATAGGTTGACCTAAAAACCATCATAGGCCAACCTGAAATCTTTATAGGCCGGCCTATACCCTGTTTCCTTGAGAAAAATTGCTTGATTCTTGTTTTCCCCATAACTTAAGAAACGTAACTCTGATTGACACATGGTCGGAAGCGTTGGAAAGCTATTCCAATGCTCTATGAGATTATAGAGTATAAACATGGTTTTATGTTATTTATTGATAGGATAGAGATGGAATTGAAGTGAGTGTGGATTATGTGATTCTTATTTCCCACCATAATTCATGAATCGAGAGTCCGATTGATATGAGACTTGAAGCCTTGGAAAAAGAGTCCAATGTGCTATTATATGGTGAGGTGAGATCATGAACTAATCAAAGATGTTTGGTAAAGGATATTAGTGGCTTTTATACCTTTATATCTATGTGAATTACTATGTTGATTATGTTTGACATGTCATGCTATTATGTGTCCTCCATGAATGATATTGTTAAATACCATTGTGTTATAACATTATGTATGATATATGAATGTGATTATGTGATAACATGCTTAAAAGACTATAATAATTATGAGGAAACCCTTGATATTAATAAATGGAATGAACTAGTAAAGTGATGAGGACATGATGAATAACATAAATGGAAATGCTTGAACAAGAGTGCCAAGATGTGTATCATTGTCAAATAGTTGCCTAGTTGTGAAAAGGTCTTTGTATGGAACATGTATGGTTGTGTTGTTTATGGTTAAGGCAAGTGTGATACCTTGTGGTTTTCGAACACAAATATTTTATCCTTAATGATCACATAACGTATGTATCCTACGGGTAGAGACTTGTGATGGGGTACAACCCATGAGAAGTGATGATTCATAAGGTCGATTATATATCCCTTATAATCTGAATTCATTATACGTTATGTTATGCTTTATCAAGAAGTTGGAACCGAATTTCCTTTAGATGTGTTGTTCTGAGAGTAGAGGCTTATAATGAATGCTCATTCGAGATGTACGCATTATTACCTTGACAAGTTTGACTCTCGTGTGTGAGTACGAATGGAGCCTACGGGTAAAGAGACTTATGATGGGGTATAACCCATGAGAAGTGACGATTCATGTGGATTACATGTCTTGTGGATTCGAATGCATTTTGTATGTTAAGGTATATTACAAGGATCCATGACTCGTGTTAATCTCCTAGACGTAGAAGAGGGCTGGAAAAGGGGATGCCTTGGTAAGGTTTCCGAACTAGTGATTGTTTGAGTTGATGGGCTCAAAAGGCATGCTTCTATACATTGCAAATTAAGTGAACTCGAGTCTTATTCCCTTTCCCTTTTGACTCGAGATAGAAATTGATTAAAACCTTGTAGAGCCGAGTGAACCCATAAGATAGGGGAACTCACTGAGATTATTATCTCACCCTATTATTGTTGTTATTTTTCAGGTATTGTTTGCAGGTTTAGTTTACAAGTGAAGTTATGCTTGGATGTTTCAAGAGAAGCTAAGTTTGAGTTTTTCTGCTGTGCATTTGTGTATTGTGTATCTCGTACAATGAAGGACATTGTACTTAGATCTTAGTTTTATTATTTTAGATCATTTCCATGTCTTGTACAATAGGTTTTGTTTTATGTTTTGTAAATGGTCAAGTATGTGAATTATGCCAGTAGGCACTTACGATGGTGTCAGTACCAAATAAAACACTTGTATGGTATTATTCTAGATATATATTATACAGGACGTTAAAGTTGGTATTAGAGCAGGTTATATCCTCGACCTAGCCTTGAAACATCATTTGTAAATTTGTTCATGCCTCATAAGTATGTCTTACCAACATGGTTCTTAATATAATATTAGGTAGTGTTAGGCCTGATCAACCTAATGTTGTGTATGTGGTAGTAGGATCATGGTTGAGCAACCACGAGGACTCTGAAGTGTTGGTGGAACTTGTTCCTTGAGTGTAGGCTCAAGCCAAGAGTTAGGAATTAGGAGAAATGGCCAGTTCATTTGAAGTCTTAGAAGAAGTTGTGATTCGAGTAATATGGAATTGAAGATTAATGTATGGTTTGAGGAATCCGGTAGTGCTGATGGAATCAAAAAGTTGAGGATTTATGTTGGGTGAATTGTTGAAGTTGAAGAATATGCGGATTTACTAGTAGAGGTGGATTGACCATTGGTATGTTCAAGAATTTCAAGTAATTCAATTCAGTGGGGGAGAAGGATGTTTTGTTAAGAGTATAACGTAAAGTTTAGAAGGGAGGTAGCCTATCTGTCTACATCTGTTTCTAAGGGTAATGTGGCATCTGGGAAGAACGGGAGTATGTTTAGAATGGCAACTTTAAGTGGTTGATAGATTGATAGTTAAAGATTTCCAACTTTTGTTGGGAACCTAAGGTAGAAGTGTAGTCTAAAGGGAGAAACAAGGGTACGACTGACTGTATGTTCCACGTGAAGTATGTGTATATCAGACGAGAAGTATGGGATAACTAAAGTATGTTAAGTCTTGGAAGGGAGACCAGATTTAGGACATTACATTAGGAATTTAGTATTCAGCGAGAGACCAATTTGGAAATATTAAGTTGCCCAAGGATCAATTATAAGAGAATATGTTATAGAAGGAACGAGTATTTTATAGTAATGGAAGTTCTAACAGTATGAGCAAGACAGGGTTGTGTTGAAAGATAGAGCATGTGATTTGGATTCAAGGAGACATTGGTAAGATGGTTTTTATATTTGGAATTACGAGAAATACCTTAGGAAGGAAAGCAAACGCGGAATAGAGAATGGTATCAACGTTGTAGTACGAAGTGGTAACATGATGTAATTTTGGATAGAGGTACAATGGAATTATTAAGTTTGTTGAGATTAAGGGAAGAATGTGGCAGTAAATGTTCTTCACTCATGAAGACTTTTGAAACGTGAAGTTGGACGGAAGAAGTTACACCTCGGTATTATGAGACATGTGGTAGTAGAATTGTGGTCACAAGTGTACGTTATGGATTTCTAGTCTTGAGACGTATGTGAAGCACTACACTCTTTGTTGAGCAGTGAGGATTGTGTTTTAAGAACTAGGATTGTAGCAAAGCCACGAGGACAAAACCAAGAATCAATGCAAACTAAGTATAAATCATGAAATAGACCATACCGGGTGGTCTTGTAGGTAGTTGGCAAGAATTGTTGGTTACACGTCATTCAACAAGTGGTTTTGGTGTAGTGGGGTGTTCAGTGGATATTATATGGGAAGAGAATCCCAATCCATAAGCATACGAGCGATGTAAAGAATAAGAGGGTTTTCTGTAATTGTGGATGATTGAAGTGTTCTAAATCTACCTTTTGTTGGACTAAGGAAGTTTTTTGTTTTGATTCTTGTAACGCCCTGTTTTATTCTAAATTATTTTTCGTAATTTAGTTACATGAAGTTCTACGTATAAATATGATTATGTGTATTTTTGGATACCCTTGGTGTGGGGTAGTAACCTTAAGAGTAGGCCTTGAAGGTGGAGGAATGTGTGAGAATTTGAGTAGAGATTGGTGGTGTGAGAAGTAAAATTAAATAGAAATATTAGTGCTAATTATTTAATTATTTAATATTAGGTGGATATTAATTCAATTAAATAATTGTTGGAAATTATTATTATTATTATTATTTTAATTAGATGGGAGTAATAATAATAATAATAAATAATGAAATAAAATAAAAATGAAATATTAGATGTGTAGAGAATTGAAGGGTGGGATAGTAATTGTATGCAGATGAGTGAGGGTAAATGAGGTAAAACATAGTTGAGAGATTTTATAAAGAGAATGGGAGAATATTGGAGTCAGTTTTCATCGTACGTGAAATTGGAACAGAAGGTGAAAAAGACTAGGGCAAAAAAGAGGGAACAACTCCATTAGAGGAAGGGAAAAGCTCATCAATCTAAGGTAAGGGTGGGGTTCTGATCTTCTAAGGGATAGTATGTTAAATAGTGGGTAAGGGTTTAGGTCCTTACATTATGATTTATTGTGTTCTTCTATGCCATGAATATTGTAAAGTAATGGGTGATGATATTGTTTAATGTATCGATATGTGATGAGTTTCGTTTGTCTGTATGTGTGATAATTTTGTTTTGGGTTGTTGATATGTTTCCTCCATTGTTGAGTTATGAAGGTTTGAGTCGTAGGTAAGAAAGTGATGATTGTATGATGTTAATCCATGAGTAAAACAAGGTATAATTGAGTTTTAGAATGTTAATACAGTATAAAACTGAGTCTATGATGATGAAATTTCATAGCATAGGTTCTAGTATGATAAGCTAGTGTGAAAGTGCTTTTAATAAAAAGTGATACTTGGAATTTGTAGCAGTGTGTGTTGACCTGGAGCTTCCCGAAATGAATACTTTGAAAATCGAAACAACATGTGTTGACCTACAAGCCTACACGTCGACCTGCATGCCTTGTGCGTCGACCACTGCGTAGAACTTTAACATGGTATAATTAGGTGAATCATTTTTCCAATGTTTTTTTATGTCTAATATGTGAAGGAATGTGATTATTACTTGTTGTGTATGTTAAGAAGTCTTGTCGTAAGTGACGAATCTTGAGTGTTGTTACAATGATATTGTTGTGGTGTTAATGGTGGTAATATGATGGATCAGTGAGTGGTTCTGATCCTAGGAGGTGGGGATCATAATGGTGAACCTGAGCATTCACGAAAATTGGTACCACATGCATAAGCATTGAGTCAGGTAGTGAGTCTCATTGCATTATATATTAATCATGTTGCTATGTTACTAAATATATGGTGTTGTATAATTAGTTGGACTTGCCATTATGTGCTTCTATGTTGGTTGAGGAATAAGTAATAATGATGTTGTTAGGTGATTAATATGAGATAATTGGATGATTTGTTGTGTTATCTTATGCTTGGATAATTTAGTGTTGGTGTTGAGCGTGTTGTGTTGTAGAAAGGGCGATAATGTATGTGATACCCTAATGCATATTGTTTGTTATGCTTTCCTTTATATTATCACAATATCTCACCCCTTCTGTTTGAATATTGCCTCCACGTGGGTAATATGCAGATACTCCACAGTAGGACTCAGATGTGAGTTGAAGATGGAGTCTCTTTAATCTTTTTCTTTATAGTTGGTGTGTGCTCTGATTGTAACAATGGGGAGTCGTTGGAACGTTTTTATGATTTATATTTCTTTAAGATTTATGGACATCTCCCTTATTGTGTTTAGTTTTTATTTTGATGAATTATGTAATTCCATGATAATTTTTATATACTGTTGCACCCTAAAATTTGCTCAACCTATTTCACCTGGTTTATGTTTTCATTGCATTTCATTTGCATAGTTACATCATGTACATAGTCTAATCATTTGCATACCATAGCATAGCATGCCTCCAACAAGGGATCAAGGTGTCTATCAAAAGAAGAAGCCTATCCAGAGATGTTATCTGAGCTTAAGAACATCCAAGTCATCAAGGAATGGGTTGAAGCTTTGAGAAGATTTTAGTGTCAACAAGTGGATTTCTCTCCTAACTTGAGGTGTGTGGAAGGTCATCAATGGGGTATGAAGCATGGAATCGTGAATTTGAAGTGTGTATGAAGCTCATGGGATGCCTAGAAGGCCATATTGAAGCTTAGACAAGTCATTGTATCAAGTTCAAGAGCCATGGTTGAGGTGCGTACAAGTAGGGTTTCATCTGGGTAACCCTAGGTCAAGGAGAGCAAAGAAAGGGCATCAAGATCTAGCTCTAGGCCATGGAAGTCATGGATTTGTATGTTGAAGCATGTGTATGGATGAGTCAAGATCAAATTCAAAAGAACCAAGAGTGGGTGGAGGTGTTTGAGACAGGGTTCCTAGGGTAAAATCCCCTGTATAGCACTGGACTTCCCAGCCACACAAGTTAAGATACAAGTTTCAATTGGGGTTTTGGCCAACATGAAACTTGTAGGGCTTCTCAATAGCTTTAATTTGAGTTCTAGAAGTCTTCAAGAATATTTTTAGAACTCAAGTTATGGTTCTTGCAAGTTACAGGTCACTAGAGGACACTGAAATTTATCTGTAAAAGTCCCTTGACTTCTAATCAACTTTTTCCCTTCAAGGCGTTTTCAAATGGACTCTTGGCCAACATAAGAGTTGTATATCTTGATCTTAGCTTTCCATATAGTACTATAAGTCCTCAAGAGGATTTGTAGAACTCAAGTTATGATCTTGGCAATCCAGGGGTATTTTGGGCATTTGTGATTATAGGTCATTTTTCAACATGTGTCAAAATCTCCATCTTCCCCTCCTCAAATGAAAACGTGTCCAACATGAGATGTGCTTAAAATGATGTTTTTAGGTCAAATAAGAAGTCATGAGGGATTGAATTGGCTTGCTTCACAAAATGATCCAAAATGGCCTAAAATAAGGAAGGATTTTAAATGAATCAAAAAGGGAAATTGTGATTTTTGAGCTATAGGTCCAAACCAGTCCATATGATATACCAAATTGATCAGAAATTGGATTCTAAACACAATTACATTTCCACATTTTTGAATTGAGGCTTAATTTCATGACTTGCTTTGTAAAGTGCTTACTTACATTACAAGTTACAATGCCAAAACAAGAATCAAAGCGTTTCAGGCCAAGCTAGCTATCCATTCACACTCACAAACCAATTTGCGGTTGAATAGAACATTCTAGAGCAAGCTGGAAGCTCAGAATCGTGACTGGTGCATTGCATTTTCAAGAGGAAAATCAGAAATGATGGATCACTGAATTGGGCTTCATATTGGGCTCAAAAGCCCATAGAGAGTTTCTATATATTGAGAGGAGTGAGTTCAGACTCATTTTGGTGCATAATTCGTGGAGGAGAGGAAGATTGAAGTTGAGTTTCAAGAGCTTCAACTCAGAATCGGTTTTGGAGTTGGAAGCCTATTCAAGTCAAATTAAAGGTTGAAGAAGCTTTATCTTGCATTTTTGATCGTGTTTGAAGAATCTTGGAGCTTGAATTGAGCATTTGATCTCTCTGTTCATCCAATTTCTTCAGGTATGTAACTCTCAAATTCCACATTGATCTAGGCTGAATTAGGTAGCAATGTGCATGTGGTTAGGTTCCCTATGATTGGTAGAATGATTTAGGTTTGGTTTGGCATCGTTTGGTGATGATCGAGTGTGATACACCATTTCTGTTTGAAGACGGTTATGCATAATCTTGAGGTTTTGACTTGAATTAGATAGCTAGTAATGATCAATGCAACAAGAGGTAGAGATCTGTGGCTTTGTTTTTTGATTTGGTGTTGATCATTCTGGTGGTGGCATTTCTGTTTGCCTTTGAATTTCAAAACCTAGGAAGATCTAGAGGAAATGGATATGAGATTGGAGATCTACGTGAATTTCTGAGCAAGATGATGTTAAGTTTGAGATTTTTCCTTGACCTGCAACCACCACTCCACCGGAGAAGACGGTGGAAACCACCGTGAACCACCACCTGAGAATAGTCTCAGGTTGCCTGAGCTTTTGGAGAAGATGAAGTTCCGGCCCTCAGATTGTATTGACCGGTTGACTCAGATGATCATCCAATGGCCCGTGTTTAAACTTTAGAGTTCCCTCTTTAAACCAAAACGCATTGTTTCATTAAACGATGTGGCACGTCAGTCATCACCACACGTGGACACGTTCTGAAGCCTCAGATGCGCTTACCAGTCAATTGATCCAATGGCTCCCATTTAATTCAGCATTTTAATTTCGTTTATTAGATTTTCTTTTATTTTTAATCCATTTGATTTCTAAAATTCATAATAAATCCAATATTGATCCAAAAAATATTTTAAAAATACCTCCATGATCTTGGATTTATTTGTGATTTTATGAAATCAAGAAATCCCATTTTCATCCATTTTTCAATTTAATTTGAATTTTTCCATTTTATTCTTTTTTTTAATTTTGTATATTTGTTACACGTTCTTCCTGATTTTCTTGTGACCAATTGGTGAATGATTTTGAGATGATTCTTGCTGGATTGATTAGATTAGGGAAGCATGTACCCTTATAAATTTTATCACATTTTTGTGAATAAAATTTAGGTTATTTTGAGAGGTGAATAAGAGAGGTGTTAGAATTAGGGTTTCAAAACAACTAGTGGTAGTTTAGAACATAGTTTGGGGACTTAATGATTGATATAGGTTCTGGGATTTATATGGGGTATTGGGTATAGGCTTAGATCCCCTTAGAAATTTAATTAGGATTTTTTGATGAGTTTTAGCATTTTAGTTGATTTTTGCAACTTGTGTGGTGATGGTGGGTTTCTCCATTGGATATTTGGTTTGGTTATACTTGTGTGGGGCTATTTTGGGGGTGCTTTTGGCTTGGGCTTTGCTTGGATGGCTCGAAGATCAAATGAAGTTGTTTTGGATGGCTTGAAGAAGCTTGGAGCATGGACATGACGATCTTTCTTTTTGAAGTTTGCTTTTGAAGACTTAGGAGTTAGGATATATAGGAAGAGTATTAGAGTAGTCTTGTTTCTTCTTTCAAACATAGAGAGCTTCTTGCGCCTCTATCCAATCCCATGACATAAGGTCCCCCAAAGAAGTTCCATCTCTCCTTAGGAGGGATGTAGAGCATGCTTTGGTTGGGTAGAACCTTGAGGATCCCTTTCATTTGCAACGGTAAGTTCTTAGTGATTTCCTTGGGTTGTCACTAAAGCTTCTTAACATTTCAACTTAATCTGTTAATTGATTCTCTCTTGGAGATGGGGCTTATTGAAGATAGGAGCTTATCTAAAGCTTGAAGATTGTTGAAGATGGAAGATAGGGTCTTGCTTGAAGAAGTTGTTACTGTCAACCCTTTGTTGTTTGATCAACTGTAGTTGTCAGAGCTGTTGCTGCTTGTGTTGCTTACTGTAGGAGCTTGATTGTTGCTGTCAGAGCTGGTGTTGGTACTATTTTGCTTTTCTGTATTGTTTGTTGGCTTGTACAGCTTGCCCCCCAAAGGTTTGAAGTGAATACTGTTTCACTTTGCCTGTTGTTTTCCCAGGTTCGAGGTTGAGCGGGACTCCCTTGCCTTGCTTGTACTGCTGCATTGCATACATGTTTACTGTTTACTGTATATATCTGTTTCTTTTGCTGTTTATCCCCTAGGATCTCTGTTTCCCTCTGTGCAAGAGGGAAATATGACAGACATTAGGCTCTTACCCATGCATGACAACTTTAGGGTAGTTTTATTCCCTTTCAACCATAGGCTTTTTAGAGCTTCTTTCTCTTTTCTCATCTCAAAACAATTCAAAACACAGTAATAAGGATAATTGATGTCGTACGTTACGAGCCTTAAGCTATTTGAGAAAAGGTTACTGGAGGGTCACTCTTCAGTAATCGAATTGCTTAGTGTGGTACCCTTAGGGTGACATACGACGTAGTCACTCTCAAATCATAGACTCTAGTGCGTCGAAGATTGCAAACGAACTAAAAAACACTTCTTTCGTAAAAGATTCAAAACAAACATCAAGGTGTCATTTTTGTCCGCTTGGACTCTTAATCAAGAAAAACCCTTTTTGAAGGTAATAAAAAAAACAGTCAGACAAGCTTGTGTCTTCCGTAGCCCGAACTACGTTTGCTCTGATCTTTCATGATGTATGAAAGTACGTAGGCATAGGATGCGATATCCTAGCGAGCAACCTCCCCCTCCTTTCCCGTAGGTAGGCGAACTACGTTGACTCTGATTTCTCGTTTCAGACGGGAATACGTAGGCATAAAGTGTGATACTTTGCCGAGTCATTTTCTTTTCTTTTTAACCCAGACCTGTAGAGTAGATAGAATAACGCACCCTTAGATAGAAAACAAGCGTGGATCCCGTCGAGTACGACGGACGTGAGGGGTGCTAATACCTTCCCCTTGCGTAACCGACTCCCGAATCCAGGATTTGGTTGCGATGACCATTCCTTTCCCTCTTTGCGTTAGGTTTACTCTGAGCGTTTCCTTTCCCTTTTGTGGGATAAATAACGCACGGTGGCGACTCTTCTGTCATAGCCGGCGCCGATTTTCGCAGTAGCGACAGCTGGCGACTCTGCTGGGGACTCCCAACGGTTCCCTACGTGAGTCAATCCTAGCGCTTGTTTTCCCGTCTGGGGTTTTGTATGTATTTACCTTTATGCCTTTACTTTCAGTATTATATTATTGTTGTTGTGCTGGGAAGAGGGTTAGATTGAGAGATAAGTCGGACCTGGGCTTGAGTTTGCACATAGACTTAGAAGTAGAGAGTAGTGGTTAGCCTGCTTGTTTAGCTCGCACCAGCTAGCCGCGAAATCTGCGCTCGAACGAGATTCTCTTTGATGCTTCTTGCCTGGCCCTTAGGGCTCGACAAGTTGTCTGACCCGAGGATTGTCAACTCTGGGGACCGATCAATTGGAAGTTGGCTGAGGAGGGCCTCTTCAGGACATGATGATGCCACACCTTCTGGGTATCGTATCATCGATCTTGAAAGTCTGTGACACCGACGACCGCATAGGATGCCATACCTTGTGTCAGTTGATAGGACACCTACCTATGAGAAGGGTTGGGGTATGCAGGAAACTAGACCTCCAGATTACCGGTTTTCTTGACAGTGGTTCAGTGGTTTGAGATTTGGGGTTCTTCATCAAGACAGTGTTATTGGATCTGTTGAGACTAGGATGGAGCTTCGTTATGGGTCTGTTGAGACCGGGTTTGAGCAGTATCGTGGGCCTATTGAGACAGATATTATGGATGGATCTCCTCAGCAATATAGCACTTGATCCCTGTTGCATGTTTGCATATTGCATTGTTGCATACTCATTTTGCATATCATTAACGTGTATTTATGTTGCTGGTGTGTGCGTCCCCTCTGATTCTAGTGTATCTTCTGGCCAGACATGGAGTCCACGAAGAGGACAGTTGCTTATCGGTTGCATTCTCCTGATATCAATTCCTTGCTAGGATTAGTTGCTCTAGCAGATGAGAGAGTGAGGGATGAGTTCAGAGTATCTTATGGGAGATTGCTTAGTTTGTTGTACAGGCCTTCAGCATTTGAGACGACTGGGGTGTATACTTTGATGCAACTTTATGAGCCTCAGCTGAGATGTTTCCTATTCCCCGACTATATTCTGGCACCCACTTTGGAGGAGTATTCTGCTATGTTGGGAGTTCCCGTGTTAGACCAGATGCCCTTTATGTAAGAGCACAGATTGTGTCTTAGTAATATCTCTATGTTTTGATGATAACATTAATGATAATTTGTATACAAGAATTATACTCTCTAAATTTGTTCTAAACTGTTTTCTACAGGCACAAAAGATTTTAATCTTAAAGAGCAAATTTGATGTGAACAATGAATTCTGAATGGCTCAAGAGCATCTGAAGATTAGAAGAATCTGAAGTATAAGAGCTTAGTTATCAAGATTCTGAAGATACAACACGCTGCATGTATTATCAAGAATCTGAATAAGAGAAGACTCTGAGTGAAGAGACTCTGAATGAGAGAAGACTCTGATCTGAGTGAAGACTCTGATCTAAGAGCATGTTACGCTTCAAGCACACAGCTGCACCAGACTCTGATTCATCAACATCTGAAGAACATATTAGGCTCTGAAGTTTCCAGAAGGTTCTGAAGACTGAAGACTCTGATATTGATTGTTGATCTGAATTATTTGAAGAAGAATATTTTAATATATCCGTTGGAATATGCCAGCAAATCTTTCCTTAATTGGGATAGACAAAATTCTCTGCAAGAATATTATTCCTCTGGTACATTCCTTATATGGTATAATCACAGCTCAGCAGACAATTGCTACACCCACTATTTGTGCGCCGTCTCTCTGCTGTAATAGTACAAAGGACAGTACTATTTTGATATTGGAAATATTTTCTCTAACGGTAAAATATTCTCTCCAATATTCAAGTGGCTATATAAAGGACATCATAGCTCATTCTTCAAGTGCTGAATTACAACAATATTGACAAGAACTCTCTCACGCTAAAAGCTTTCATATTCTTCACTGTTCATACATTGTTCTAAACTTAGAGAAATAACACAGTTGTGTTTATAGCTTTCATAGAAGCAATTCTTACTCTTTCATTGTATTACATTAATTTGTAAAGAAAGTTTTCCTTAAGAGGATCTAGGTTAGATCAGTAGCTCTTAAGAAGACTAAGAACAGTTGTTCTTAGGTGTGCTATTTGTAATCAGTTGATTTGAATAGTGGATTAAGTCCTTGTTGAGAAAGGCAAATCACTCTTGAAAAGGGTGGACTGGAGTAGTTGAGTTCAACGAACCAGGATAAAAATACTTGTGTTTTTATCTTTGATTATTTTCTGTCATACTTATTCAACCCCCCCCTTCTAAGTATTTTCTCACCTTCAGTTGGCATCAGAGCTCCGGTTCTGAGTGTGCATTCGCTTAACCGTGACAGATAAAGATCCAGTGAGAAAAATACTCTGTTATTTATTTGGTTGCTAATATGGGTGATATTCCTACATCAAGCAACAAATATGAAGGAGACAGAATCAGCACCAAACCTCCAATGTTTGATGGAGAAAAATTTGATTATTGGAAGGATAGACTTGAAAGTTTTTTCTTGGGGTATGATGCTGATCTCTGGGATTTAGTCATTGATGGGTATGAACATCCTACTAAGGATGGCAAAAAGATTGATAGAAAATCAATGACTGAGGAGCAGAAGAAAGAATTCAAGAATCATCACAAAGCCAGAACCATACTTCTGAATGCAATCTCGCATACAGAGTATGAGAAAATTACCAACAGAGAAACTGCTCATGATATGTTTGAGTCTCTCAAAATGACTCATGAGGGAAATTCTCAGGTGAAAGAAACAAAGGCTCTGGCGCTGATACAGAAGTATGAAGCGTTCAAAATGGAAGAATCTGAGAACATTGAGACTATGTTTTCCAGATTTCAGATTCTAACAGCTGGGTTGAAAGTTCTGGACAAGGGCTACTCAACATCTGATCATGTCAAGAAGATCATCAGAAGTCTTCCTACCAAATGGAGACCTATGGTGACTGCATTGAAGCTGGCCAAGGATCTGAACAAAATCTCATTAGAAGAACTCATCAGTTCTTTGAGAAGTCATGAGATTGAGCTGGAGGAAGATGAACCCCAGAAGAAAGATAAAGGTAAATCCTTAGCTTTTAAATCTAACAAATCTGTTAAAGCCTTGCAGGTTAATGAAGAAAGCTCTGAGGAATCTTCTTCTGAAGAAGAAGATGAACTATCAATGCTGTCCAGAAGGATCAACAAACTCTGGAAGCACAAAGGGAAGAAGTTCAACAACTTCAGAAGATCTGATCAAAAGAAAGAATCTTCTGGACACAGAAGATCTGGCAAGAAAGAGATCACTTGTTTTGAATGTAAAGAACCTGGACACTACAAGAGTGAATGTCCCAAACTTCAAAAGGAAAAACCCAAAAGGAAGTTTGACAAAAAGAAAAAGGTTTTGATGGCTACATGGGATGACTCAGATGAATCTGAATTATCTTCTGAATCTGAGGAAGAATGTGCAAATGTTGCGCTAATGGCCAACACAGATGATCAAGATGAAGGAACGTCATCATCTGAATCTGAGTCAGAATCAGACTCTGACTCTGAAGAGGTATTTTCTGAACTCTCCAGAGCTGAACTTGTTGAAAGTTTATCTGACATGATGGAAAGCTACAGCAAGATTAAACTCAAATACAAGAAGCTGAAAAGCAATCTTGAATCTGAGATTAATCTTCTGAGAACAGAACTTGTTGAGCAGAAAGAAATAAATTTAAAACTCAAAAATGATTTAGAAACAACTCAACAAGAATCTGATACTGAAACAGAGTCTAGTGAAAATATTTTAGAAAAATATGACTCCAGTTTTAGAAGATTTCTCACTAAAAGCATAGACAGAAGCAAAATGGCTTCTATGATCTATGGTGTTAGTGGGAACAACAGAAGAGGCATTGGATGTGAATCCTCCTCTGGAAGCAATCCAAAGTCTGTTGATAAACTCTTCATCAAGAAGACTCCTCTGTATTCTCATTTCAAGTTTGGTCATCTGAATGATATTAAACATACAAGCTCTGAAAAGAGTACTTATGTGTTTAAGCCAAGGGTTAGCCAGAATAAACACTATGTTGAAAAACAGAAGTTTAGGCAAAACCGCAGAACATCTAACCCCAAAGGACCCAAAAAGATCTGGGTACCTAAAAGCAAAATAATACCTGTTGCAGATATCCTTAGCAGCAAAATCCAGACACCAATCATGGTACCTGGACTCTGGATGCTCACGACATATGACGGGCGAAAGGTCTATGTTCCAAAGCCTGGAACTTAGATCTGGAGGAGACGTGAAATTTGGAGGGAACCAGAGGGGCAAGATCATTGGCTCTGGTACGATAGGTAATGGTAACCTACCCTCTATTTCTAATGTTCTGTTAGTTGAAGGATTGAAACATAATCTATTGTCCATAAGTCAATTAAGTGACAATGGTTATGATATCATCTTTAATCAAAAATGTTGCAAAGCTGTTTGTCAAAAGAATGGCTCAACCTTATTCAGTGGAAAGAGGAAAAACAACATTTACAAAATTAACCTTTCAGAACTTAAAGTTCAAAATGTAAAATGCCTTTTATCTGTGAATGATGAGCAATGGGTCTGGCATAGAAGATTGGGACATATTAATATGAGACGTATATCTCAGATTAATAAACTCAATCTGGTCAGAGGACTCCCTAATCTGAAGTTCAATTCAGATGCTCTGTGTGGCGCATGTCAAAAGGGTAAATTTTCAAAATCCCATTTTAAACCAAAAAATGTTGTTTCCACCTCTAGACCATTGGAATTACTTCACATTGATCTGTTTGGACCAGTGAAAACTGCATCCATCAGAGGCAAGAAGTATGGGTTAGTCATTGTAGATGACTACAGCAGATGGACATGGGTAAAGTTTCTAAAACACAAGGATGAGTCTCATTCTGTGTTCATTGACTTCTGCAATCAAGTCCAGACTGAAAAAGAATGCAAAATTATTAAAGTCAGAAGTGATCATGGTGGCGAATTTGAAAACAAATATTTTGAAAAATATTTTTCTGAAAAGGGAATTGCACATGATTTCTCCTGTCCTAGAACTCCACAACAAAATGGAGTTGTAGAGAGGAAAAATAGAACATTGCAAGAAATGGCCAGAACCATGATCAACGAGACAAATCTGGCAAAACATTTTTGGGCAGAAGCAATAAATACAGCATGTTATATTCAGAACAGAGTGTCTGTAAGACCTCTTCTGGAAAAGACTCCCTATGAATTGTGGAGAAACAGAAAGCCCAACATTGCTTATTTTCATCCATTTGGATGTATTTGTTATATGCTTAACACTAAAGATCATCTAAACAAGTTTGATTCCAAAGCACAGAAGTGTTTCATGCTTGGTTATTCTGAACGCTCTAAAGGCTACAGAGTATTCAATACTGAAACACAGATTGTGGAAGAATCTATTCATGTTAGATTTGATGATAAGCTTGGCTCTGAAAAGCCAAAGCAAGTTGAAAGTTTTGCAGATAGAGAAGTTATTCTCACAGACTCTGAAGGCTCAGAGGCAAACAAGACTAAAGACAAAGACTCTGAAGAAAATCCAGATGCTACACCTTTAACTTCCCAACTTGACAATCTGCATATTTCTGAAAGACCAACAGTCAGAGGATCTTCTTCCAGAATGAAAGCTTCTCATCCAGAGGATGTGATAATTGGAAAGAAAGATGATCCAATAAGGACAAGAGCATTTCTCAGAACTTCTGAATCTTCCTTCTGTGGCTTAGTGTCAATTATAGAACCTTCATCTGTTGATGAGGCTCTGGAAGATAATGAATGGATTTTAGCTATGCAAGAGGAGCTGAATCAATTCACAAGGAATGAAGTCTGGGATCTGGTTCCAAGACCTAAAGGTTTCAATGTTATTGGAACAAAATGGGTTTTCAGAAATAAACTGAATGAAAAAGGAGAAGTTGAAAGGAACAAAGCAAGACTGGTTGCTCAAGGCTACAGTCAACAAGAAGGCATAGACTACACAGAAACATATGCTCCTGTTGCAAGGTTAGAGTCTATACGCTTGCTTATTTCATTTGCTGCACAACATAACATCACTCTTTATCAGATGGATGTTAAAAGTGCTTTTCTTAATGGAATTATAGAAGAGGAAGTGTATGTCCACCAACCTCCTGGTTTTGAAAATGAAAATTTTCCAGATCATGTTTACAAACTAAAAAAATCTCTTTATGGACTAAAACAAGCTCCCAGAGCTTGGTATGAGAGGTTGAGTAATTTTCTTCTGAAGAAGGATTTCATCAGAGGAAAAGTGGATACCACACTATTTTGTAAAACCATTAAGAAAGATTTGTTGATTTGTCAAATTTATGTAGATGATATTATTTTTGGATCAACAAATATTATGCTTGGAAAGGAGTTTGCTAAATGTATGCAGGAAGAATTTGAGATGAGCATGATGGGAGAACTGAAATTCTTTCTGGGAATCCAAGTAAATCAGACTCCAGAGTGCACCTACATACATCAGACGAAGTATGTTAAAGAGCTTCTGAAGAAGTTTAACATGCTGGATAGCAAAATGGCAAAGACTCCAATGCATCCTACAAGCACTCTAGGTAAGGAAGAGGTAAGTAAGAAGGTAGATCAGAAACTCTACAGAGGTATGATAGGATCTCTTCTTTATTTGACTGCTTCTAGACCAGACATTCTGTTTAGTGTTTGTTTATGTGCTAGATTCCAATCAGATCCTAGAGAATCACACTTAACTGCTGTTAAGAGGATTCTAAGGTATCTGAAAGGTACTGCTAATGTTGGTTTGTGTTACAGAAGATCTGACAAATATTCACTAGTTGGATTCTGTGATGCTGACTATGCTGGAGATAGAGTTGAGCGCAAAAGTACTTCTGGAAGCTGTCAGTTTCTTGGAAGTCATCTGATCTCATGGTACAGCAAGAAGCAACCAACAATTGCACTATCAACCACAGAGGCAGAATACATTGCTGCTGCTGGGTGTTCCACTCAGATGCTCTGGATGAAGAGTCAACTAGAAGATTATCAAATCTATGAGAGTAATCTTTCTATCTTCTGTGACAATACTTCAGCTATATGTTTATCCAAAAATCCAATTTTACACTCTAAGGCTAAACATATAGAGATTAAACATCACTTCATCAGAGACTATGTTCAGAAGGGTGTAATAAATTTAGCCTTTGTTGATACAGATCATCAATGGGCAGATATTTTCACAAAACCCCTTGCTGAAGATAGGTTTAAGTTTATTCTGAAAAATATTTGTATGGATTTTTGTCCAGAGTAATATTTCTCAGAGTCTACTTCTCAGATGCTAAGTGTTTAACACTCTGAAGTATTTCATCTGTTTTGCTTGTTTAATTTATCTGTGATTTATTTTTGTGTGAAACTCTGTACTGACCATCTCAGAGGATCTGAAAGTTGAAAACGTTTCATTTCTTAAGAGTTACAGAATCACATGCAAAGCAAACACGTGTCACTCAGAATCTGAAAAGATGGAGTACACCTACTGACTATGACGTTTAAGGTATTGCTTTGAAAATCTCAATCTGTCTTGATTTTCCCCCCAAATGTCATATCATAATTAAAAATGATTACTTTTCATTAAATGCAAACGTGCGTATGTGTCCTATGTATGTCTGTTGTGTTTCCCATGCGTGTTTTATTTTTCTATATAAACCACTCTCACAACACATTCACACTTTTCACATTCTCAACACATATGCGCTTTTGTCTGTTGTTCTCTCTCTTCTCAAACCCTAAAAGAACCCAGAAACCGTCATCTCCTTCTTCATCATCAACAATGGCATCTACATCAAAAGCAGTTACTACCAAAGATTCTACCACTATCATTGAACCAGTACGCACTCTCCTGACTCCTGTTGATTCTCTAGAAGTGTTATGTGAAAGTTTCGTGGATTTGGAAGACCTTGCTGAAAATGGGTTTGATCTGGTTCCTTCAATCAAAGCACAAGGCTGGGACGGTTACTTTGATAGGCTGATGGGTCCTGTGTATCCAAAGTTAGTGAAGGAGTTTTGGATCCATGCATTCGCTACTCCAAAGTTCGTTCATTCTTCTGTGCTGGGTAAGAAGATTGTTATCACTGAAAATCTGATCAGGAAACTCATAGGTTTCACAGCAACTGATGGAGTAACCTCTCTGTCTTCTGCGCGTGAAGACCTGAAGGATGTTTGTCAAGAAATCTGCACTACTGGTGAACCTTGTAAGAAGGTTAAGTTTTTGAAACCCACTTACAAGATTTGGGCTAAGATTTTCTTGAACACCATTTTTCACAGACCCTCCTCAAACTCATCTGACTATGTTAATGCTGAACAACTTTACTTCATGTACTGTTTGCATCAAAACATTCAGATTGATCTTCCTTATCTGTTGTTCAATCATCTGGTATCTCATGTCAAGGAAACAAGGGAAACAGCAAGAGATAAAACTGGAAAAGTCAGATCATGGATTCCTATGGGAAGACTGATTTCAGATATTCTGGTAGAAAACCAACTTGTGGCGCATCTGCAAGAGGCTGGGCTGACAGAAGATCTGAACTTTATCATTGGCTCTGAGATAAATGGCTTAACTCTGAGAAGGATGAAATTGGTTGAAGATTTATCTGAGAAACCAAGGAAAACTAACTCTGAAGAAGTTAGGGGGAGAAGGATTCCTGTTGAGGACTTTCCTCTATTTACCTCAGATGAACCCAGAGAGCTAATAGCTGAGTATGTTGCTTGCTGCATCAGAGATGGTGTTGAGATCCCTGCAAATCTTGTGCAGAAGGAAGGCCAAGTTCTTCCTGATCAGACAAGGGAAAGAAGACGCAAGAGAAAAGCTGATAAAGAAGGTCATCAGAAGAAAAGAAAGCATTCAGATGCTGAGAAGAAGAAGAAAAGAAAGAAGCTGAAGAAGGTTCAACAAAATCCTCCTGCAGCAACTTTTGAAGAGATAAGAGATACTCTGAAACAGGTATTTAACACTGATTCTAATCCTGTTCATCATTCTGCTACCACACCATCTGACTCACCCCTCATATTTAAAAGATCTAGACCATCTGAGACTCATACACCACAACCAACAAACATTCAAACACCACAATCCAAACAAACTCAACAAACAACACCACAACCTCAAAACCCCATCCCAGAATCTACCATTCCAGAGGATGTTCACCCTGAACACTCTGACCAACCTGAAAATCCCATTGATCCTAATGAGATATTGGATATCACACCCTTAAACCGTTCTATCATTTTATCTTCAACTTCTGAAAAATCTAACCAATCTGATACATCATCTGATGATGAATCATCTGGTTTCATTAATGAATGTTTGAATGATCTCAAACAACCTCGTACTGAGAGTGTTTGGAAACAACTTTTTAAATCTCCCACCTCTGATCATCCACCTTCTCCACAAAATTCCCCCACTCAAACTCTCAATCCACAACATCTTGAAATCCAATCCACTCCACAACCAACATCTGAACCACAACCAACATCTGAACCACAACCATCATCTGAACCAACCAACCAACAAACTTCTGAACCACAAATTAACCAACAAACATCTGAACCTCAAACATCTGAACATCCATCTCCACAACCTCAACCTTCTAAACAAACACCACAAACACAACCAACCCAACCCAGAATCCCTGATGAAGCAGAATTGGGATCAAGTGTTTATACTATGTTAAGAAATTTTGACAAGGATAATGTCTCAGACTTTGCTGACATTATGGATGTGTGCATGACTACTATGGATAAAGAGGCTGCTAATGCTGTCTGGAAGAAATATCTTTACAGACTGAATAGGGAGGCTTTGAAAATCAGGACTCAATGTCTTAGATTGTCAAAAGTAAGGTTTGCTGCTTATCAGAAACGGATTAAGAAAAACCCTCCTCCTATTCTTCTTCTAGAAGCTCCTCCACCTCCAGAAATTCCTGCACCCAATGTCACTCAGATTGTTTCAGAATCCACTGTTCCAGAATCTTCTATTTCAGTATCTACAGATCTTCAGAAGGATGTCAAGGAACTAAAGGATTTCATGGTTGATCAAAAGAAGACAAATGAAGAAATGAAAACTTGGATGGCTAAGCAAGATGAGAATTCAGAGAGGATTACAGCACTGCTGCAACTCATCGCTTCTCAACAAGCCTCATCTGCCAAACCTTCTTAATGTTTTTGCACAAGTTTTTCATGCTTTGTTTTGTTTTTGATTGTCTTCTGATATGTTTTGTTTGCTTCTATCTGAATCTGGATGTTATCTTAATGAAAATGATCTTTTGCTTATCTGGATATGTGTTTCTTCTGCATCTTTACTGTCTTTTAAAAATCTTTTTGATTATGACAAAAAGGGGGAGAAACAAAATAGAATCTGATTGTTCAAATCTATAAGCAATTATCTGAACTAAGTCAGACATGTTACTAACATTCTTTGAATCTAATCAGAATCTGACAAATTTATCTAACCAGACTCTGACAAATTTCATTGAAGTTTTTCCTGAGATCTATCTTTTCAGAACCTGATCAAAAATAGCTAAATCTGAGTAAACCAGACTCTGATATCTAAAGACCAGACTCTGATATCTAACCTTGAGTACTATGATCTGAAAGATAACTCAAGACAGGAAATGGCAAGATAAACAACCAAGTGTTCTGAAGTTGTTCATCTGGCATCAAGCTTTAATATGACATCAAGCTTTGGCATCAAGCTTTGACTCTAGAAGTCAAACATATATCAACCAGGATTTGTCAACCAGGCTTCAATCAGGATGTTAATCAGGCTCTGAACCCAAAATGCAATCAGGCTCTGAATCTGAAATGAAATCAGGCTCTGAATCTGAAATATACTCAACCAGAAAGGGAAGTATCTAATTCCATTAGAGTATTCATTTCAGGGGGAGATTGTTAATCTCAGGGGGAGTAATTTTAATTCATTTTTATTGAACAAATTGCTCATGTTTTGTCATCATCAAAAAGGGGGAGATTGTAAGAGCACAGATTGTGTCTTAGTAATATCTCTATGTTTTGATGATAACATTAATGATAATTTGTATACAAGAATTATACTCTCTAAATTTGTTCTAAACTGTTTTCTACAGGCACAAAAGATTTTAATCTTAAAGAGCAAATTTGATGTGAACAATGAATTCTGAATGGCTCAAGAGCATCTGAAGATTAGAAGAATCTGAAGTATAAGAGCTTAGTTATCAAGATTCTGAAGATACAACACGCTGCATGTATTATCAAGAATCTGAATAAGAGAAGACTCTGAGTGAAGAGACTCTGAATGAGAGAAGACTCTGATCTGAGTGAAGACTCTGATCTAAGAGCATGTTACGCTTCAAGCACACAGCTGCACCAGACTCTGATTCATCAACATCTGAAGAACATATTAGGCTCTGAAGTTTCCAGAAGGTTCTGAAGACTGAAGACTCTGATATTGATTGTTGATCTGAATTATTTGAAGAAGAATATTTTAATATATCCGTTGGAATATGCCAGCAAATCTTTCCTTAATTGGGATAGACAAAATTCTCTGCAAGAATATTATTCCTCTGGTACATTCCTTATATGGTATAATCACAGCTCAGCAGACAATTGCTACACCCACTATTTGTGCGCCGTCTCTCTGCTGTAATAGTACAAAGGACAGTACTATTTTGATATTGGAAATATTTTCTCTAACGGTAAAATATTCTCTCCAATATTCAAGTGGCTATATAAAGGACATCATAGCTCATTCTTCAAGTGCTGAATTACAACAATATTGACAAGAACTCTCTCACGCTAAAAGCTTTCATATTCTTCACTGTTCATACATTGTTCTAAACTTAGAGAAATAACACAGTTGTGTTTATAGCTTTCATAGAAGCAATTCTTACTCTTTCATTGTATTACATTAATTTGTAAAGAAAGTTTTCCTTAAGAGGATCTAGGTTAGATCAGTAGCTCTTAAGAAGACTAAGAACAGTTGTTCTTAGGTGTGCTATTTGTAATCAGTTGATTTGAATAGTGGATTAAGTCCTTGTTGAGAAAGGCAAATCACTCTTGAAAAGGGTGGACTGGAGTAGTTGAGTTCAACGAACCAGGATAAAAATACTTGTGTTTTTATCTTTGATTATTTTCTGTCATACTTATTCAACCCCCCCCCTTCTAAGTATTTTCTCACCTTCACTTTATACATGTTGATGTTGAGCCTGATTTGGCTACACTTGCTGAGATTGTCAGTTTGGATGCTTCTGAGTTCCATGGAGGGTTGGTCAAGCTGAACGGAGCTTATGGTTTTCACTTGTCTGTCCTGGTTGAGAAGGCTACACAGTGCGCGAAGAACGGATGTTGGGTTGCCTTCAGTGCCATTCTAGCTGTCTGCATCTATGGGATTGTCTTGTTTCCTAATGTGCCAGATTTTGTCGACTCAGATGCCTTCTTGATTCTTGCCTCGAAGAATCCTGTTCCTACTCTCTTGGGCGATGTTTATCATTCCATTCACTACAAGAATGAGAAACATCGTGGCAAGAATGTTTCCTGTTGTCTTCCTCTTTTGTACAGGTGGTTCCAGGGACATCTTCCGAAAACAGGGTCGTTTGTTGATGCTGTTGATACTGTGGATTGGTCTTCCCGGTTGATGGGACTGTCTGCTGAGGACATCGTTTGGTTTGAGTGGAGCATGCTTGGCACCGATATTCTATATAGTTGCAGTGGCTTTTCGAATGTCCCCTTGATTGGACGGAAAGGCTGTATTAACTATAACCCTTCTCTGTTGGTGAGACAGTTTGGTTATGCTTTGAGGGACGCTCCTATTGAGAAGGAGATACAGGAATCTCTGTATCTCACAGGCTTATTAGACGCGACTGTTTTGATCAGATTGAGACATGCATGGGCTAACATCCATAGGAGGGGGAAAGCTTTGCTTGGTAAGAGCAACAGCAAAGCTTATGATCCTTATTTGGCTTGGATCCGCGAGAGAGCTAGTGTTTCTTTGATGCCATATCCTGCTATGGAACCTCTGTATCTTCCAGTGATTGCGGCACCTACTTTGATAGAGATTGAAAAGTATAACCAATTGTTGGCTAAAAATGAAGAATTAAAGAAAGCCAATGATGAGTTAGAGAAGGAGATCTTCCAGTTGCGTCATGAGAAGAATGAAGCTACCTTCACTATGAGGGAACAAACTGAATTGATTAATAGGTTGGGTTCGGAGTTGACGGAAGAGACCAACAAGAAGGAAAAAGTGGGAATAGCCTTGAACGGTGTTAGTAAGGTGCTTGCTTCCAAGAAGGAACTCTTGAACAAAGCTCATTCCCACCTCAGCAAGTGGGAAACATTGTGGAACGCCACGCTTACCAAGCGGAAGGAGCGTGAAGATGAACTGAAGCTGCAGATTGCCACGCTAGAGGCGCAGATTAGAGCCCAGGACGCAAAGATTGCTGAAGAGACAACACTTAGGAGCGCTGTTGAGCTTAGAGTAAGTGATCTTGACGAGAAGTTGAGAGTTTATGAATTGAAGGATGGCTCCAAGAAATGCAGACCCGACGAGTGTGTTGACGAAGGAACCTGCCAGGACGATGCCAAAAAGCTGAGATCCACTGCCGAGCGGCATGCCTTACTGATACAAGAGCTAATCTCCAGACTGGGTCGTTCAGAGACGTTGGGGATATTGGAAGACGTCAAAGAGCGCCACTTGGCCTGAGTTATCTTTGCCTTGCTTTTATTGTTTGTACTTGTATTTTGACCATCGCTAGGCTTGTTGGCCGAGGTCTCTTCAGTTGTATTCAATTGTACTCTTGTACTCAGCCTCTTGGCATTTGTTTATATATGAGGGTTTTCTGATTCCTTGCTTGCTTGATGGGGACTCCATTATTGTGATGGCCTTCTCTCCGAAACTAGAATCGGGGGGGGGGGGGATATAACCTGTAGCATATTTACACATTGCATTTGCATACACATTCATATTGCATTACCAGTTAATTGTGGAATCTGTATCTTATTTCCTGCATCTTCAGGGTTTTTCAGGATTGAAGAACAAAGAGTCCACCGCTACTCAACCCGAAACAACTGCAAGAGAATTATGGATCAAGTTCAAGTTGAGATGCAGGAAATCCGCGAGAAGCTGAATCTGTTCATGCAAACAATGGAAAACATTGCTAAGGGCCAGGAGAGCCTCCAGACTTTGGTATAGTCGCTGCTGACGCGGACTAATGGGAATGGCAACAATGTCCATAATTCTGTGTGCGTTGAGACTATTCTGGAGGATGGGACTCCTACGCCTGTGGTTCCACCAGTAGTGACCCCACCTGTGGTGGTTGTAAACAATCACGCTGGCGCTGGCAATGGCAACACAGGGAATGGAAATGAGACTGTTGTTAACAATGTTGGATTTGGGGACGCCAACCAAGGCGGTGGTAATAACAATGGTGGTAATGGTTTTGGCAACAATGGTTTCGGCTACAATGATCAGGGATTTGATTACGTCAATCAGGACGGGAAATTCGGCTTCAACGCTCAGGGTTTCGGGTACGACGGTTTTGGTAACGCTAACCATGGGTATGGTGGGCTTGGTAATGTGAATGGTGCTGGGGTGATTCCTGTTAACGCTGGGTTTGGACCTGTTGAGATCAATCGAGGTTTCGGTAACAGGGGACGAGGTCCTATGATCAATCAGCAAGGGTTTGGTCGTAACACTGGTTACGACGGGTACGGAAATGAAAATGTGAATTGGGGTGAAGACCACCAGGAGGACGCCTTTTCTGGAAGAGGCATGGGATTTGAAGGACCTGTTGATCCTGTTCAGAGGATCAGAATGCTTGAAGAACAGATGAAGGGGGTAGTGAATCAGAACTCCACCGATTTGGATATGACTACAATGGGCTTGGTACCAGGGCTGAGGGTGCCGTTGAAATTCGAGGCTCCAACTTTTGACAAATACAAAGGGGATACCTGCCCTAAGGTCCATGTGCGCTCGTATTACAGAAGGATGTCCGTGTATTCAGATGATGAAAGGATGCTCATGCATTTCTTTCAGGATAGCTTGTCAGGACCTTCACTTGAATGGTATATGGGGTTGGAGCCCACTCAGATCAAAACCTGGAAGCAGTTGGCTGATGCTTTCGTGACGCATTACAAATATAACAGCGATCTGGCGCCAAACAGGGTCCAATTATAGGGTTTGTCACAGAAAAACGGTGAAAGTTTTAAGGAGTATGCGCAAAGGTGGCACGATATGGCCGTGAGGGTCCATCCACCTTTAATCGAAAGGGAGATGAATGACCTATTCATTGGGACATTTACAGGGGTGTTCTACGAAAAACTGTTTAGTGTGTCGTTGAGCAGTTTCTCAGATTTGATTCTTATGGGGGAGATGATCGAGAACGGGATTAAAGTTGGAAGATTCCAAGCGGGTGAGTCTACTTCAGCAGGAGGTACAAGAAAAGCATTTGGTGGTAGACGACAGGGCGATACTAGTGCCGTGTTCGGTGGCAGGGGCAAAGGCAGAGGAAGAAATCAGTATGTTCAGCCGCAACAGATAGCTAGTGCCACTATCCCTTTACCTCAACAAAGGCAGCCTCAACAACAACAACAACAACCACAGCAACAGCAAGGACAAAATCCTGGTCAGAGAAGGGTGCAAAATACGAGACCGAAAAGAGTGTTCGACGCACCCCCTTCCACGTATGCAGAACTCCTTCAGAACCTGCTAGGGTTGAACTTGGTTGAAAAGAGGACTTTGGCACCACCTACAGGGACGGTACTTCCTTATGGGTATGATGCCAACAAGCATTACGAATTCCATTCCGGGGCGCCCGAGCATGATGTAGAAGCTTGTCATGCATTTAAGCACAAAGTTCAGGATTTGTTGGATAGAAAAGCTATCAACTTTGGACAGGTGGGTCCAAATATCGTACAATAGCCCATGCCTAATCATGGGGCAAATGCTATCTTAACAGAAGAAAATTTGAACTTGGTGTTGGATGTTAATGAGCTGAAGACACCATTGAGTGAAGTGAAAAGCAGATTGCTCATAGGGGGAGTATTTCTGGGTTGTGATGAATACTGTTTAGAGTGCTGGACCCAGCCAGAGGGTTGTAACGATTTGAAGCAGGGCATTCAGGCCATGATCGACGAAGGGACCTTGCAATTTGATCAAACTGCGGTTGAGAAGCCTGTGGAGGCGTTATGTGACGAGCAGAATGATATTGCAACGGTGACGATCCCGAGGAAGACTATAACGATAACGGCGCCCGCCAAGCGGCCAACTATTACGATTACCAAAGCAGGGCTTGTTCCCTTTGAGAGTACGAAAGCTGTCCCGTGGACATACGAATTAGAAGCATATTGCAACGGCGAAAAGATTGTGGTGAACAACCAGCCAACTGAGGCTGTTGATAATGTCGTTGGAACGGGGGGCATGACCCGTAGCGAAAGGATCTTTACCTCACCTGAAGTAGAAGCAGAGAGGTTGTCCAAAGGTAAAGCCAAAGTAAATGAAAGCGGGCCTTCTCAGTTGAAAGAAAAAGATACGTCACTCAAGGACGTAGAGGAGTTCATGAGACTGATTAGCAAGAGCGACTACAAAATTGTTGAACACCTGCAGCAGACGCCGTCGAAGATTTCTATCTTGTCGTTGTTGTTATGTTCCGAGGCGCACCGGAACGCCCTGCTAAAGATCTTGGATACGTCATTTGTACCTCAAGAAGTTTCTGTGAATCAGTTAGAGGGGATAATGGCACATGTCAATGCTGGACATAGCCTGGGTTTCATAGATTTTGATCTAACACCTAAGGGCCGAGAGCATAACATGGCTTTGCATATATCGGTAGAATGCCGGGGCACCGTAATGTCACGGGTATTGGTGGATATTGGGTCGTCGTTGAACGTATTGCCAAAGAAAGCCATGATGAAATTGGACATACGGGGAGTTATTTGCACGCCCAGCGATTTGGTTGTGAGGGCGTTTGACGGAACGAAAAGATCAGTATTTGGGTCAATAACATTACTGCTTCAGGTGGGGCCGGAAATTTTTGATACCAAATTCTACATCATGGATATACACCCAGCTTATAGCTGCCTTCTTGGGCGCCCATGGATCCACGCTGCAGGGGCCGTAACGTCCATATTGCAACAGAAGTTGAAGTACATGGTAGGTGATAGTGTTGTTACCATTTGCGGGGAGGAGGACATTTTGGTCAGTCACCTGTCATCATTCAGATATGTGGAGGTCGACGGAGAAATACACGAGACACCTTGTCAAGCCTTCGTGTAACAGCCCAAATTTCATTAAATAATTAATTGTAGTAATTAATTGATTTAGTGGGGTTTTTATTAATGTTGGAATTAATTTTTATTAATTGGTATGGATAGAAAATTAAGAAGGAATTGGAGAGGAAGGAAAATGAAGGAAATATATAAGAGAGAAAGAAAAGAAAAGAAAGATAGAAAACATTTGGAAAGAAAGAGGAAAGAAGAAGAAAGGAGAGAAAGAGAAGAGAAGAAGAGGAAAAGTGGAAATCATCAAGAACCAACATCAAAGCTCCGATTAATCGAGGTAAGGGTGAGAAATGTTTCTATTTGATCATTGTATGATGTTATGTATGTTGGGTTGGGGTTTTGGTAGAGTTTTCATCACTTTCCAATTAGGGCAAATGTTGGATTAATCGGTAGATTGATGATTTAATCGGTTGGAACTGAGTAATAACGCCGTAGAATAGTCGGGTAACATGTATTGATGCTATTTGTACTGATTTGGGTGTGTAAGAGAAGGTTGATGATGGATTGGTGAAGGAGAAGACAGAATAGGGTTCTGTTCTGCGCAGGTTCGCTGGCTCTCGCCAGGCGAGCGAAGGCGAAGCTTCGCCAGGCGAAGCCTAGCGAATGTTGGCGAATAATTATATTTAAGTCCAGTGGACTTCGCTGGTGGGTTCGCCAGGCGAAGTTGGATAGCGAAGGTTCGCCCAGCGAAGGTGCTGGCGAATGGTGGCGAATGAAGTCAGTAGCTACTGACTTGGGCTCGCTGGGAAGTCTCGCCAGGCGAAGCCTAGCGAGTGTTCGCTGAGAGAGTTCGCCAGGCGAAGGCCAGGCGAAGGTTCGCTGCGAGGGTTCGCCAGGCGAATGGAGGCGAATGTGACAGCATTTTTCCTTTGCTGTGTTGTTCATGTGGAGATGGTTTGGTTGCCTCTCATAGGTCAATACCTCTATGATGTGATATAGATATGATCTATTGTGATGATGTGTGTTGTGGGTAGCCTACGGGCGTGAATCCTAGTTTGAGGTGCGATGCGTATTAATTGTGATAAATAGAAATACATGTGAATACAATGATGAATGTATGTGTATTGTCTAATGAACTTGCGAATGTTTGATGTGTATACAATTATGTGATGAGTATGCATGAGAACATGGTGGATATGTGTGCATAACTTATAATTGTATGATTGGTATTGTGATGTGTATACCTTGTATGAGATGGCATGAGATAAAGAATAAACATACTATGAAAAATGTGTTGTGGATGCATATTGTTTATGTGCGATTGTATGTTAAAATACATGAAGAATGCATGAGAGCATAATGATGGGTATGCGTGCATTGCTTGCTAAATATGATGTTGTATCGAATTATGAATACATCGATGAATGTTATGTGAATATGTTGTGTGTGCAATCATAATGTAATTCTTGAAGAGATGAATTATTTGAATGCATGAGATTAAGATGTCGGTCTTAAGTGCATTTGTTGTGACTGATTGTACATGCATCATTTAGTCAAGAGGCAATGTCTGTTAGTTTCGTGGAAACTAGTGGCTTGTCCCAAACCTAGAAGAGTGGGTTTGAAGGCTTAGAGGACGGGCCTTTGTGGTTATCGGTCTAGAAGAGTGGACCCGGTTTAATGTAAAAACTGAAAAAAGATAACGGGTTATCGGTCTAGAAGAGTGGACCCGGTTTAATGTAAAAACCGAAAAAAAGATAACGAGAGTCGGTACCGCATTGCATGAGTTGCATTGAGTTATTGAGTCACATTGATATATGACATATGCATGAAGAGATGCTTATGTGTGAATGATGAGATTGTGGAAATTGTAAGTGTATGCATAATGTGGAAATGCTTTGTGAATATCCAGGTTTGTCTATATATGTGTGGTAAATATATATGACTAAGAGAATGAAGTGTGGTGAGAAATGTGAATATGTGTTATATGACTACCTATATATATAATCTTATGCTTTGATTATTATGGTTATATTTCTCACCCTTCTGCTGTTTTATAATGCTCTATGAGGCATTGCAGATTAGGATGCTGGAGTCCTTTTGTGAAGTTAGTCTTCATTCTTTTGAGTCGGCTGCTCTGATATGTAACACCGGGTAGTTAGACTAGTATAGTCATTCTTTTGTGATACATTGCGATGTATCAGCTGATGTGGTTTTGTAATCTAACTGATATGATGCATTAATCTGGATGACTTATGTGCATTTGAATTAATATTTTGGAACTGATCAAATGATGTTATCTTCCGCTCAAATTAAATGTTGAAATGTGAATTCTAAAACTACGAAATTGTTACATATTTTATGGAGCAAAATGTTAAAGAGTTTCGTTGGTGAAATTGTGGCATTCTTCTTTTATACCTTATTATAAAACCTTTTTACTCTGATAATTTGTATGTGCTTAATTGTTTTATCTGCATTTATTTGGGGTATAGAAGGGGGTGTTACACTTCGAGGGGTTGCGGATTAAAGACAAAGCTCAGGGTTCCAGCAAAATATTAGATGTGGCAGTGTCATCTTACAAAGAGGCTCAGGCTTTACTGCAGACTGGTGAGACTAAAGGCTGGGGGCAGGTACTGGAGATTCCCGTGAAGAATGACAAGTTTGGGCTAGGGTATCGACCGACGTCGTCAGCATCCTCTTCAGGAGCGCCCAGGTTCAAGGGACCGGTTACGATTATGCCAAGCGGGGTATGCTTTGAGACTATCAACGTTATTTTCGATGCTGAGGACGGGGATAGCGACTGCGATATGGACGCATGGATCAAGCCAAGCGTGCCAGGACAAAGTCTCTGCAACTGGTCCATCCGGGAAACTGTTCCAGTGTCTTTTAAACAGTAATGATTTGTTTTCTCAATTGTTGAATAATCCTATGTCTTACCCGGGGCATAGTGATGTTACATAAGGGTTGCTTGATTATGTGTATTGCACTGTTTAATCATGAAATAAAGGTGTTTTTCATATTCAAATGTTGTGATCCCTGTTTTTCTTGTTTTTACTTTAACAATAAATGGCAACGTGGTTATTTTCTCTGTTTTCATGTTGAAGCGTTTAACCATTTCCTTTGCAGGACTAATATTTCAGATGACATCTCATACGAACTGCTTATGACTCGTTTCGACTTTGAGCACCCGGTATTCCAAGCAGAGGAAGAGATTGTTGAGGATAGCGACCTGCCAGAGGAGCTGACTCGTTTGTTGAAACAGGAAGAGAGAATCATTCTGCCTCATCAGGAGGAAATTGAGATTATCAACCTGGGGTCGGAAGAAGTTGTGAGAAATATCCGTATAGGGGTTGCGCTGCAGAGCGACGTCAAGCAAAGGCTGATTGAGATATTGCGAGAGTATAGTGATATATTTGCTTGGTCGTACGATGATATGCCTGGGGTTAGATATGGACATGGTTGTGCACCGTCTGCCGTTGCGAGAGGAATGTCCGCCTGTTAAGCAGAAACTCAGAAGAACCAGACCAGACATGGCTGTGAAAATCAAGGAGGAAGTTCAAAAACAGTGGGATGCTGGTTTCCTAGCCGTTACAACTTATCCGTCATGGGTCGCTAATATAGTACCAGTGCCGAAGAAAGACGGTAAAGTGAGAATGTGTGTAGACTACCGTGATTTGAATAGGGCGAGCCCGAAAGACGACTTTCCACTTCCCCACATTGATGTGTTGGTTGATAACACTGCTCCGTTCTCCGTATTCTCATTCATGGACGGCTTCTCAGGCTATAATCAGATCAAAATAGCACCGGAAGATATGGAGAAGACTACCTTCATTACTCCCTGGGGAACATTTTGCTACAAAGTGATGCCCTTCGGACTGAAGAATGCTGGGGCAACATATCAACGTGCTATGACGACTCTCTTTCATGACATGATGCACAAAGAGATCAAGGTTTATGTTGATGATATGATTGCCAAATCCCAGACGGAGGAGGAGCATTTGGTTAATCTGCTGAAACTATTCAAGAGGGTTAGGAAGTTCAGGTTGAGACTGAACCCTAACAAGTGCACCTTCGGGGTGAGATCGGGTAAACTGTTGGGGTTTATTGTGAGCGAAAAGGGAATAAAGGTTGATCCTACGAAAATAAAAGCTATACAAGAAATGTCGACGCCTAAAACAGAAACGGAAGTGCGTGGGTTTTTAGGGAGGTTGAACTATATCGCCCGGTTCATATCTCACCTAACTGCGACATGCGAGCCGTTATTCAAGTTGTTGAAAAAGGATCAGGTGTTGACCTGGAATGAAAATTGTCAAAAGGCGTTCGACAAGATAAAAGAATACTTGCAGGAACCTCCTGTTTTGATACCCCCAGTGGCCGGAAGACCTTTGATTATGTATTTGACGGTTCCTGAGGAAAGTATGGGTTGTATGGTCAACACGACGAGGCCGGACGTAAAGAGCATGCGATCTATTATTTGAGTAAGAAGTTTACTGATTGTGAGTCTAGATACTCGATGCTCGAGAAAACGTGTTGCGCACTAGCCTGGGCCGCCAAACGTTTGAGGCAATACATGCTGAATCATACAACCATGCTAATTTCAAAGATGGATCCAATCAAATATGTGTTTGAGAAGCAAGCACTCTCCGGAAGAATTGCCCGATGGCAGATGGTGTTAACAGAATACGATATCCAATATGTCTCGCAGAAGGCTATTAAAGGTAGTGTTCTGTCTGAGTACCTTGCGGAGCAGCCTGTTGAGGACTACCAATCGATGAGGTTTGATTTTCCTGACGAGGATATCATGTACCTGAAAATGAAAGATTGTGACGAGCCGTTGACGGACTAAGGACCAGAATTGGGTTCCAAGTGGCAGTTGATATTTGACGGAGCTGTAAATTCCTATGGTAGCGGAATAGGTGCAATTATCACTACTCCTCAGGGGTCGCACATCCCATTTACTGCCCGATTGACCTTTCCTGTTACCAATAATGAAGCTGAATACGAGGCTTGCATCATGGGTCTGGAAGAAGCTATTGACTTGCGAATCAAGCATCTGGATGTATACGGAGACTCAGCTTTAGTGGTGAACTAGATTAAAGGGGAACAGGAGACACGTCAGCCTAATTTGATACCATATATGAATTATGCAAGGAGATTGTTGCCTTTCTTCGACAAGGTGGAATTGCATCATGTGCCACGAGCAGAAAATCAAATGGCTGATGCCCTGGCGACATTGTCTTCAATGTATAAAGTTAACTTCTGGAACGAGGCTCCCCGAATTGTTATTTCTCGGCTTGATAGGCCTGCATTCATATTTTCCATTGATGAGGCTCCCGATGGTCAACCCTGGTACTTTGACATCCAGAATTTCCTGAAGAACAAGGAGTATCCGGCTGAGGCATCCAGTCGAGATCAGAAGACTCTCAGGAGATTGGCTGGCAATTTCTATTTGAACCCGGATGGTATCCTATACAAAAGAAACCACGACTTGGTGTTGTTACGCTGTGTAGATGAGAAGGAGGCGAAGTTGCTCATGGAAGAGATACATGAGGGTACATTTGGTACACATGCTGGTGGGCATGCTATGACGAGAAAACTGCTGCGGGCAGGTTATTTTTGGCTAACTATGGAAACAGACTGTTTCAAGTTTGCAAAGAGGTGTCATAAATGCCAAATTTATGCGGACAAAGTCCATGTGCCTCCAAGTCCTCTGAATGTGATGTCATCACCGTGGCCTTTCTCGATGTGGGGAATTGATATGATTGGCAAGGTTGAGCCTACGACATCAAACGGACACCGGTTCATTTTGGTGGCAATTGATTACTTCACCAAATGGGTGGAGGCAGCATCATATGCCAATATCACCAAATAAGTGGTCGCCAGATTTATCAAAAGAGATATTATCTGCAGATATGGAATCCCAGAAAGGATTATCACCGACAACGGTTCGTATTTGAATAAAAAACTGATGAAAGAGTTGTGTCAGAATTTTAAGATTGAACACCACAACTCTTCTCCTTACCGACCCAAGATGAATGGCGCTGTTGAAGCGGCCAATAAGAACATAAAGAAGATTGTTCAGAAGATGGTTGTGACATATAAGGACTGGCATGAGATGCTACCTTTCGCTTTGCACGGTTATCGTACGACGATACACACATCAACCGGGGCAACCCCTTTCGCATTAGTATACGGGATGGAGGCAGTGTTACCGTTGGAGGTTGAGATTCCTTCCTTGAGGGTTTTACGAGATGTCCAACTTGACGAGGCAGAATGGGTTAAGGATAGACTGAATCAGCTCAGCTTAATGGATGAGAAGAGGCTAGCTTCTCTAGCATACGGTCAGTTGTATCAGAGCTAGATGAAGAAAGCGTACGATAAAAAGATATGTCCGCGAAGCTTTCAGACGGGCGACCTTGATACAATTCTTGTTATTATCCCCACAGAGTTACTGGTTGAAGTTTCTCTTATCCGACCAGCAGAGTGTTTTTCTTCAGGTTTGTTGTCGCGGCAGCATTACAGGGTTTCATAAATCAAAATTTCAGAAGTGGTCACTTGTTGTCGAAACGGGTGTCGGGCAGTTATTTTTAGAATATCCCTAGTAGAGTTAGCTACTACCAAGAATAAGCAAGGAAGCTATATCCAAGATGAACTTTCCTGTAAGAACCAGGCAGATAAACTTTCCTGTAAGAATCAGGCAGATGGGTTTTCCCATATGAAGCAGGCGGACGAATGTTCCTGTATGAACCAGGCAGATGAACTTTCCTGTAAGAATCAGGCAGATGTGTTTTCTCGTATGAAGCATGCGGACGAATGTTCCTGTATGAACCAGGCAGATGAACTTTCCTGTAAGAATCAGGCAGATGTGTTTTCCCGTATGAAGCAGGCGGACGAATGTTCCTGTATGAACCAGGCAGATGAACTTTCCTGTAAGAATCAGGAAGATGTGTTTTCCCGTATGAAGCAGGCGGACGAATGTTCCTGTATGAAGCAGGCGGACGAATGTTCCTGTAAGAACCAGGCATATGTGTTTTCCTGTAAGAACCAGGCAGATGTATTTTCCTGTAAGAACCAGGCAGATGTGTTTTCCCGTATGAAGCAGGCGGATGAACTTTCTGGTATCCAGATAGATGATTCTCCCGCGATAGACGGAATATGGGAGTTGTGTGCCGATATTTGACAAAAGTATTTTCCCCAAGGAAGTCGCCGTGATTTCCTCGTGTTGGCGCAATATTACTGGCCCCAGTAGAGTCCTCCTCCAAGTCGTTTGTGGGTGGGCCCAACGGAAATAGCTAATGCAGAGATAAGCAGAGTTTCCTGTGATTAGTCAGAGATGTTTCCCCAGCGAAGTCGTCGGGATTTTTTCGTGTTGACAGAATGTAGCGTCCTAACGTGGACAAAGTTCTATTCCTGCGATGATAGAATCTTTTTCGGGTTGATGAAAATGATCCCCAGCATGGTCGCTAATTTGTTTTCTCCGTATTGACAGAATGCGGAGTCTTAACGTGGACAAAAGGCGGGGTGTTTTGACAAGAGGGAGTTCAAAGCCTGTGGCGTTACACAGGCGGTTGACGTTGAATCAGATTTTGATATTGGATGACTGATCGGTTGTTGCCGTAACAACCCGATTCAGTTCTCTGGTTATGGTTCCCAAGCAATTGTGCAGTTTATTTCTGTGGTTGGAAAATTTCCGGGTTCTTGGTATTCAACCGTCTCGTACCTCGATTGTTTGAAGGCCGTTCGCTCTTCACCCAGTCGGGTCCAAGCCGTTTGAATAGGGGCAGTTGTTGCACCCTAAAATTTGCTCAACCTATTTCACCTGGTTTATGTTTTCATTGCATTTCATTTGCATAGTTACATCATGTACATAGTCTAATCATTTGCATACCATAGCATAGCATGCCTCCAACAAGGGATCAAGGTGTCTATCAAAAGAAGAAGCCTATCTAGAGATGTTATCTGAGCTTAAGAACATCCAAGTCATCAAGGAATGGGTTGAAGCTTTGAGAAGATTTGAGTGTCAACAAGTGGATTTCTCTCCTAACTTGAGGTGTATGGAAGGTCATCAATGGGGTATGAAGCATGGAATCATGAATTTGAAGTGTGTATGAAGCTCATGGGATGCCTAGAAGGCCATATTGAAGCTTAGACAAGTCATTGTATCAAGTTCAAGAGCCATGGTTGAGGTGTGTACAAGTAGGGTTTCATCTGGGTAACCCTAGGTCAAGGAGAGCAAAGAAAGGGCATCAAGATCTAGCTCTAGTCCATGGAAGTCATGGATTGGTATGTTGAAGCATGTGTATGGATGAGTCAAGATCAAATTCAAAAGAACCAAGAGTGGGTGGAGGTGTTTGAGACAGGGTTCCTAGGGTAAAATCCCCTGTATAGCACTGGACTTCCCAGCTACACAAGTCAAGATACAAGTTTCAATTGGGGTTTGACCAACATGTAACTTGTAGGGCTTCTCAATAGCTTTAATTTGAGTTCTATAAGTCTACAAGAAGATTTGTAGAACTCAAGTTATGGTTCTTGCAAGTTACAGGTCACCAGAGGACACTGAAATTTATCTGTGAAAGTCCCTTGACTTCCAAGCAACTTTTTCCCTTCAAGGAGTTTTCAAATGGATTCTTGGCCAACATAAGAGTTGTATATCTTGATCTTACCTTTCCATATAGTACTATAAGTCCTCAAGAGGATTTGTAGAACTCAAGTTATGGTCTTGGCAATCCAGGGGTATTTTGGGCATTTGTAATTATAGGTCATTTTTCAACATGTGTCAAAATCTCCATCTTCCACTCCTCAAATGAAAAGGTGTCCAACATGAGATGTGCTTAAAATGATGTTTTTAGGTTAGATAAGAAGTCATGAGGGATTGAATTGGCTTGCTTCACAAAATGATCCAAAATGGCCTAAAATAAGGAAGGATTTTAAATGAATCAAAAAGGGAAATTGTGATTTTTGAGCTATAGGTCCAAACCAGTCCATATGATATACCAAATTGATCAGAAATTGGATTCTAAATACAATGACATTTCCACATTTTTGAATTGAGGCTTAATTTCATGACTTGCTTTGTAAAGTGCTTACTTACATTACAAGTTACAATGCCAAAACAAGAATCAAAGCGTTTCAGGCCAAGCTAGCTATCCATTCACACTCACAAACCAATTTGCGGTTGAATAGAACATTCTAGAGCAAGCTGAAAGCTCAGAATCGTGACTGGTGCATTGCATTTTCAAGAGGAAAATCAGAAATGATGGATCACTGAATTGGGCTTCAAACTGGGCTCAAAAGCCCATAGAGAGTTTCTATATATTGAGAGGAGTGAGTTCAGACTCATTTTGGTGCAGAATTCGTGGAGGAGAGGAAGATTGAAGTTGAGTTTCAAGAGCTTCAACTCAGAATCGGTTTTGGAGTTGGAAGCCTATTCAAGTCAAATTAAAGGTTGAAGAAGCTTTATCTTGCATTTTTGATCGTGTTTGAAGAATCTTGGAGCTTGAATTGAGCATTTGATCTCTCTGTTCATCCAATTTCTTCAGGTATGTAACTCTCAAATTCCACATTGATCTAGGCTGAATTAGGTAGCAATGTGCATGTGGTTAGTTCCCTATGATTGGTAGAACGATTTAGGTTTGGTTTGGCATCGTTTGGTGATGATCGAGTGTGATACACCATTTCTGTTTGAAGACGGTTATGCATAATCTTGAGGTTTTGACTTGAATTAGATAGCTAGTAATGATCAGTGCAACAAGAGGTAGAGATTTGTGGCTTTGTTTTTTGATTTGGTGTTGATCATTCTGGTGGTGGCATTTCTGTTTGCCTTCGAATTTCAAAACCTAGGAAGATCTAGAGGAAATGGATATGAGATTGGAGATCTACGTGAATTTCTGAGCAAGATGATGTTAAGTTTGAGATTTTTCCTTGACCTGCAACCACCACTCCATCGGAGAAGACGGTGGAAACCATCGTGAACCACCACCTGAGAATAGTCTCAGGTCGCCTGAGCTTTTGGAGAAGATGAAGTTCCAGCCCTCAGATTGTATTGACTGGTTGACTCAGATGATCATCCAATGGCCCGTGTTTAAACTTCAGAGTTCCCTCTTTAAACCAAAACGCATCGTTTCATTAAACGATGTGGCACGCCAGTCATCACCACACATGGACATGTTCTGAAGCCTCAGATGCGCTTACCAGTCAATTGATCCAATGGCTCCCATTTAATTCATCATTTTAATTTCTTTTATTTGATTTTCTTTTATTTTTAATCCATTTGATTTCTAAAATTCATAATAAATCCAATATTGATCCAAAAAATATTTTAAAAATACCTCCATGATCTTGGATTTATTTGTGATTTTATGAAATCAAGAAATCCCATTTTCATCCATTTTTCAATTTAATTTGAATTTTTCCATTTTATTCTTTTCTTTAATTTTGTATATTTGCTACATGTTCTTGCTGATTTTCTTGTGACCAATTGGTGAGTGATTTTGAGATGATTCTTGCTGGATTGATTAGATTAGGGAAGCCTGTACCCTGAGAAATTTTATCACATTTTTGTGAATAAAATTTAGGTTAGTTTGAGAGGTGAATAGGAGAGGTGTTAGAATTAGGGTTTCAAAACAACTAGTGGTAGTTTAGAACATAGTTTGGGGACTTAATGATTGATATAGGTTCTGGGATTTATATGGGGTATTGGGCATAGGCTTAGGTCCCCTTAGAAATTTAATTAGGATTTTGTGATGAGTTTTAGCATTTTAGTTGATTTTTGCAACTTGTATGGTGATGGTGGGTTTCTCCATTGGATATTTGGTTTGGTTATACTTGTGTGGGGGATATTTTGGGGGTGCTTTTGGCTTGGGCTTTGCTTGGATGGCTTGAAGATCAAATGAAGTTGTTTTGGATGGCTTGAAGAAGCTTGGAGCATGGACATGAAGATCTTTCTTTTTGAAGATTGCTTTTGAAGACTTAGGAGTTGGGATATATAGGAAGAGCATTAGAGTAGTCTTGTTTCTTCTTTCAAACATAGAGAGCTTCTTGCGCCTCTATTCCATCCCATGACACAAGGTCCCCCAAAGAAGTTCCATCTCTCCTTAGGAGGGATGTAGAGCATGCTTTGGTTGGGTAGAACCTTGAGGATCCCTTTCATTTGCAATGGTAAGTTCTTAGTGATTTCCTTGGGTTGTCACTAAAGCTTCTTAACATTTCAACTTAATATGTTAATTGATTCTCTCTTGGAGATGGAGCTTATTGAAGTTAGGAGCTTATCTAAAGCTTGAAGATTGTTGAAGATGGAAGATGGGGTCTTGCTTGAAGAAGTTGTTATTGTCAACCCTTTGATGTTTGATCAACTGTAGTTGTCAAAGCTGTTGCTGCTTGTGCTGCTTACTGTAGGAGCTTGATTGTTGCTGTCAGAGCTGGTGTTGGTACTATTTTGCTTTTCTATATTGTTTGTTGGCTTGTACAGCTTGCCCCCCAAAGGTTTGAAGTGAATACTGTTTCACTTTGCCTGTTGTTTTCCCAGGTTCGAGGTTGAGCGGGACTCCCTTACCTTGCTTGTACTGCTGCATTGCATACATGTTTACTGTTTACTGTATATATCTGTTTCTTTTGTTGTTTATCCCCTAGGATCTCTGTTGCCCTCTGTGCAAGAGGGAAATATGACAGACATTAGGCTCTTACCCATGCATGACAACTTTAGGGTAGTTTTATTCCCTTTCAACCATAGGCTTTTTAGAGCTTCTTTCTCTTTTCTCATCTCAAAACAATTCAAAACACAGTAATAAGGATAATCGATGTCGTACGTTACGAGCCTTAAGCTATTTGAGAAAAGGTTACTGGAGGGTCACTCTTCAGTAATCTGATTGCTTAGTGTGGCACCTTTAGGGTGACATACGACGTAGTCACTCTCAAATCATAGACTCTAGTGCGTCGGAGATTGCAAACGAACTAAAAAACACTTCTTTCGTAAAAGATTCAAAACAAACATCAAGGTGTCATTTTTGTCCGCTTGGACTCTTAATCAAGAAAAACCCTTTTTGAAGGTAATAAAAAAAAACAGTCAGACAAACTTGTGTCTTCCGTAGCCCGAACTATGTTTGCTCTGATCTTTCATGCTGTATGAAAGTACGTAGGCATAGGATGCGATATCCTAGCGAGCAACCTCCCCCTCCTTTCCCGTAGGTAGGCGAACTACATTGACTCTGATTTCTCGTTTCAGACGGGAATACGTAGGCATAAAGTGCGATACTTTGCCTAGTCATTTTCTTTTCTTTTTAACCCAGACCGGTAGAGTAGATATAATAACGCACCCTTAGATAGAAAACAAGCGTGGATCCCGTCGAGTACGACGGACGTGAAGGATGCTAATACCTTCCCCTTGCGTAACCGACTCCCGAATCCAGGATTTGGTTGCAATGACCATTCCTTTCCCTCTTTGCGTTAGGTTTACTCTGAGCGTTTCCTTTCCCTTTTGTGGGATAAATAACGCACGGTGGCGACTCTTCTGTCATAGCCGGCGCCGATTTTCACAGTAGCGACATATACCATGAGATGATAAATGATTATGATTATTCCGCTGCAATAAAACTTACATTCAGACATGTTCTGGTTTTCATGTTATACAAAAAAATAAGTGTTACATAGTCAGTCTGGTGAGTAGGTTTCATATGTTGGTCGTAACATCCTATGTTTATATGTGTTTAATTTAATTAATCTGATGTCTTGTTTAATAGTATTACGAAATTTCCTAGGGCACAAAAGGTGCGGTTAGGTACTCACATGATAGCTGAGGAGGTCGACGACTAGTGGGCCAGCACCCGTCAACAGTTGGGAGCTATAGGGGAAGTTATCACTTGGGCTATGTTCAGTAGCAAATTCCTAAGGAGATACTTTCTAGAAGATGTTTGAGGTAAGAAGGAGGTTGAGTTTTTGGTGTTGAAGCAGAGTAACATGTTGATTACAGAATGTGTTGCCAGATTTGTGGAAATTGCTATGTTCTACCCTCACTATAGTGAGGAACTGTTGAGTTCTCGAAGTGTGTAAAATTTAAGAACAGTTTGAGGTCTGAGATCAAACAGGTTATCGGGTACCAACCAATCAGAAAAATACCAGATTTTATGCATTGTTGTAGAATCTATGAGGAGTATAGCAAGGCTCAATCATCTCCTTATAAGGGGCTGGCCGAGAGGAAAGGAAAACAACAGATGAACCATGGAAAGCCTTATGCAGATCCAGTTGATAAAGGTAGACCGAGATATGCTGATGGCAAGAAGCCAAGTGGGGGAGGTGCTTCTACTATTCTTAAGTGCTATAGATGTGGTGAGATGAGTCATCGCGTCAATAAGTGTAAGAGCGATGTGAAGAAGTTATACAAGTACGGTAACACAAGACATTTGGTTGCTAATTGCACTAAGAAGGTAGTGACTTTCTTCAATTGTAGGGAACCTGGTTATATTAGTAATCATTTCTAGAAACTAAAGCAAGCTACAACTGGAGGCAAATGTTCACTGTGTCAAGAACTCGGACTTCTAGTGAGGACATGTTGATCAGAGGTACATGTTATATTAATAATACGCCTTTGATTTCTATTATTGATATTGGTGCTACTCATTCCTTTATTTATGATTATTTTGTGAAAAATATAGGCTTTAGTGTATCTATGATGAAGGGAGAAATGGTTATCGAAACTCCTGCTAAGGGATCGGTGGCTACTTCTCTTGTTTTCTTAAATTGTCCTTTGAGAATATTTGATAGGGATTTCAGTGTGGATCTCATTTTTTGTCGCTGATGAATCTCGATGTTATCTTGGGAATGAACTGGTTGATGTTTAACCATGTTTAGATTAATTGTTTTAATCAATCGGTGTGGTTTCCTACTCCCGATGGTGATGAGGGGCTGATTTTTTTTATATATGGAAGGTTTGAAAGAGATTTTAGAAGATGACGCTTAGGTGTTTGTGATGTTTGCATCGCTACCTGTTGACAGCCAAGCTGTGATCGATGAAGTGCAGGTGGTACGAGAGTTTTCAGAAGTATTCTCGGTGGATATTTCAGATGTACCGCCAGAAAGATAAATGGAGTTTACTATTGATCTTGTCCCCGGTACCAGACCTATTTCTATGGAACCATACAGGATGTTGGCTTCAGAATTAGCGGAGTTGAAGAAGCAACTAAAAGACTTGTTGGAAAAGAAGTTTTTAAGACCAAGTGTGTCGCCTTGGGGAGCTCCGATATTGCTGGTAAAGAAGAAAGATGGTAGTATGAGATTGTGTATAGATTATCGGCAGTTGAACAAAGTGACGATTAAGGACCAGTATCCACTTCCCAGAATAGATGATTTGATGGATCAACTGGTAGGTGCTCGGGTGTTCAGCAAGATAGACTTGAGGTCGAGTTATCATCATATAAAAGTAAAAGATTAAGATGTTCAGAAGACAACTTTCAGAACTCATTATGGACATTATGAATACTTTGTGATGCCTTTTGGTGTTTCTAATGCACCCGGTGTATTTATGGAGTATATGAATCATATTTTTCATAACTATTTAGATTATTTTGTTGTAGTGTTCATTGATGACATTTTGATCTATTCTAAGTCAGAAGAAGAGCATGGGAAGCATTTGAGGATCGTGTTGCAGGTTTTGAAGGATAAGAAAATTTATGCTAAGCTGTCGAAGTGTGAGTTCTGGTTGAAGGAAGTTAGCTTCCTTAGTCATTTTATTTCAGGTAATGGTATTGCAGTGGATCCTTCCAAGGTAGATGCAGTTCTACAATGGGAAACTCTCAAGTCAATTACCAAAATTTGAAGATTTTTGGGGTTGGATGATTACTACCACAGATTCATTGAAGGTTTTTCCAAGTTAGCACTTCTGCTAGCTCAGTTGACCTGCAAGGGTAAGTTGTTCGTATGTGATATTCATTGTGAAAAGAGCTTCATAGAGTTGAAGATGAGGTTGACTATAACTCCAGTTTTGGTTTTTCCTAAACCAAATGAACCTTTTTTAGTATACTGTGATGTGTCATTGATAGGTTTTGGAGGTGTGTTGATGCAAGATGGAAAAATTATGGCTTATGCTTCCCGACAGTTGAGGATTCATGAGAGGAACTATCCTACTCATGACTTAGAGTTGGCTGCAGTAGTGTTTGTGTTGAAAATATGGAGACATTATTTGTATGGTTCTAGGTTCGAAGTGTTCAGTAACCATAAAAATCTGGGATACTTGTTTGATCAGAAGGAATTAAACACGAGGCATCGTAGATGGTTGGAATTCTTGAAAGACTATGATTTTGGCTTAAACTATCATCCCAGGAAAGCTAATGTCGTGGCTGATAATTTAAGTCGAAAGTCGTTGCACATGTCAGTAATGATGGTTAGAGAGTTGAAGATTGTGGAACGGTTTAGAGACATGAGTTTAGTCTGTGAATTAACACATCAGAGTGTGAAGTTGGGGATGCTAACAATCAATAATGATTTTCTTACTAGAATTAAAAATAATCAGTAATTAGATGTGAAATTGGTGGACTTGATGGCTAGAGATGATCAAGCTGCAGTGAATGATTTAAAAGTAGACGAACAAGGTGTGTTGAGATTCAGGAATAGAATTTGTATTCCCAATAATGCGGAACTAAAGAAGATGATTTTATAAGAAGGTCATCGGAGTAGCTTAAGTATCCATCCGGGTGCTACTTGTGAAATGAAGATTCTCAAGGATCAACTTATGTTTTGATGAAGACAAACCACTTGACAAGAAGGCAAAGATGTTCAACTATTTTCAAGACATCAGCATCAGGACGAAGACTTGACATGAAGAATGTTTTCATTAGAAGGTATAATGAAAATTTTCATCAAGTATCTAAGTCCTAAGTTGCTCAAACAATAAAAAAACTTTTGCATTACTTTTCACACTAACACAAGCTTTTAAAAAAAAATATTTCTTTTCTATGTTTTTGTAAGTGCAATCGATTGCACTCTTAGAGCAATCGATTGCATGATCAAAATTTTACTTCTATTTTGCTTCTGTTTCTTAGTGCAATCGATTGGTGCTTTGGTGCAATCGATTGCATACTTAAAAATCTTTAAATTTTTACTTCTGTTTCTTAGTGCAATCGATTGGTGCTTTGGTGCAATCGATTGCTCTGTTGAAAAATTCAAATTTCAAGTGTTTTTGTGAAGGTGCAATCGATTGGTCTATATGTGCAATCGATTTCTCACTGAACATTTTTGAAAAATTGTTCTGAAAAATTGCATCTCTTCAACCAATCTTCTGTGAAATGTTTCCTTTGAAACATAGCAATTGTTCATCAATTTTTCTGATGATTTGCATTTTATTTCAAGAGGTGTTTGTGTAATATAAATACCTAATCTTTCAAATTTTCAAAAACACATCTCTTTCAATTCTCTTTCAAAAAACCTTAACATATTTTTCATCTTTCCACATCTAAGCTCAAACCACTTTTCATAAAGAATTTTCTGCATATTTTCATATCCTTTGAAAGAAAATTCTTGAGCAAAAAGTCTTAGATAATTGTGGAAATTCTCATTTAAAGAGTAGACCTGTCACAACATTGATACAACATTGAATACATTGTTACAAACTCATTGTAAATATCAGATTGAATTTATTTCCCCTTGCTGTTCAGGATTGTTGAAAGCAAGTGTGTGCATTGAAGAGGATTGTTCTTCTTGCACTTAGTATTTAGATCTTAAAGGTGTTTAAGAGCCTTTGATCTACCTATAGGTTAGAAAGTATTGTACATTGATCCTAACTATAGTGAAATCTCTTTCGTGTTGAAAGGGGACTGGAGTACCTTCGGGGTGTGAAGGGAACCAGGATATTGCTCTGTGTTCTTTACTTTCTGCTCTTTACCGCTTTCATAACCTCATCACATCTCAAGAAAGTAATGACTCAGTCGATAAAACCAGAAAATTTCAAAGAACCTAATTCACCCCCCTCTTAGGTGCAACTCAGACTATCAATTAGCATCAGAGCAGGTTTAGGTAACCTGTTCCTATTTGATCCAGTATGGCTTCCACAAACAACAAAGATGTGTTTAAAGACAGTGGTAGTAGCAACAAGCCTCCACTTTTTTGTGGTGAATACTTTGACTTCTGGAAGATTCGCATGAAAGCTCACTTAGAAGCACAAGGAGATGAAATATGGGATGCTTTCTAAAATGGCCCATTCGTTCCTACAATGGTCGTTAATGGTGTTGGATCAACAAAGCCTAAAGGCTCATGGCATGACGGTGATAAGAAAAAGGTTCTCTATGACAAAAAGGCAATCAATCTTCTGCAAAGTGCACTAAGCATAGACGAATTCTTTCGCATCCCAACATGTACATCAGCAAAGGAAATATGGGATACTTTAGTGGAAACCCATGAGGGAACCACTGAAGTTAAGAGATCAAGATTGAACACGTTGAGTCAGGAATACGAGTTATTCAGAATGCATCCAGGAGAATCAATTCTTGATTTGCAGAAAAGATTTGTGCACTTGACAAATCATCTCAGAGCACTCGGTAAGATATTTACTAACGATGAATTAAATCTTAAAGTGCTTAGATCTTTGTCCAGAGAATGGCAGCCCAAGGTGACAACAATTTCTGAAAAGAAAAGTCTATCCACGATGACATCCGCTGCATTGTTTGGAAAACTTCAAGAATATGAGACGGAACTTGGGCGATTGGAAAAACATGAGAATCAAGAGAAGAAATCTAAAAGCATTGCATTAAAGGTTGATTCCAAAGAAGTAGAAAAGGCAGACAATCTGGTTGAAGATGAAAACTTCATGCTTCTCGTAAAAAGGTTAGGAAAATATTTTGGTTCTAAAAATAATATTGGAAATTCTGACTTTATGAAAAGGAAGAAGTTTTCAAAGAACAAAGAGAAGGAGGCGTCAACATCCACCCAAGATGTCAAATGCTATGAATGTGGAAAACAAGGACACATCAAACCAAATTGTCCTAAACTCTCCAAGAATGATGCCTATAAAAGAAAAAAGGGTTTCAAGAAGAATAAGGCGTACTAGCATGGGAGAATAACGAGAGAAGTTCCTCATCAGATTCAAATAGTGATAAAAGCGCAAATCTAGCACTAATGGCCTCACATCATTCTGATGATGAAGACAACAAGGTTAGTAATAATTTTTCAATTTATGATAATGATGCTCAAGGGGAAATTGATGAACTTCTGGGTGAATGCAAAATTCTGTACAAAACTATTTCATCACAAAAGAACCAAATCTCAATTTTAGAGAAAAAGGTTGAGACAATGGAAAATAATTTCAAAGATGAAAAACAGAAATTAATTAGTCATCAAAAACAGAATTTTGTATGCACAAAGTGTGAGTCACTTTCATTTCAAATTGTTCAATTAAAAAGAGTCCTTGAAAGGTATGAAAAAGAACAGATTGGACTAGAGGTTGTTCTTAGTCAACAAAGATTCTCAAATGATAAAAGTGGACTTGGTTACTAAAAAATTTCTAAACCAAGTTCCAACAAAACCATCTTTGTTAAGGCTAGTGAACAAACTCTTAAAGAGAAATTGGTCAAGCCTAAAGTGGTTCATCAATACCTCAAGAAGAAAGTATCCAGTAAGAAAAAGTCTTATCCTCCTAGATACAAAAGTAATTTTGAGCCCACCTATTTTTATTGTGGTATCAAAGGCCATACACCTAATGTTTGTTATGTAAGAAACTTCAGTGTTGCAAAAGGGCATTATGTGTGGGTAAGAAAGGCACTAACTATGAAGGACCCAAGGCAATTTGGGTACCTAATGAAACTTAAACTTATTTTGTAGGTATGCTTGAAGACCTCTTCATATCAATGGTATCTTGATAGTGGGTGTTCAAGGCATATGACGGGTGACCTTACCAAATTTTCACATCTAACGCTTAAGGCCAAAGGATTCGTAACCTATGGCGATAACAATAAAGGGAAGATCCTTGGCATAGGCAGCATTGGTGCACCACCTATTACAACCATAAAAGATGTCCTCTATGTTAAAGGCCTAAAGCATAACCTACTTAGCATTAGCCAACTTTGTGATAGAGGTTTCAGAATCAACTTCACTAAAGATGAATGTTTGATAGAAAACGAAGTCACTCATGAGGTAATGTTAAAAGGTAATAGAATTAACAACATTTTTATGATTTCCCTTGATAACATGTCTTTGAAGGTTAAGTGTCTTACGGCGAACAACAATGAATCTTGGTTATGGCACAAAATATTTGCTCACATTCATATGGAGCATCTGAATAAATTGATCAGACATGACTTAGTAATTGGTCTTCCAAAGATCAAATTCATCAAAGATAGATTGTGTGGCGCATGTCAAAAAGGGAAACAGACTAAATCAACTTTCATATCCAAGAATGTGGTGTCCACAACAAGGCCACTACAATTGTTACACATGGATCTCTTCGGACCATCAAGAACAAAAAGTTTTGGAGGTAATGTTTATGCATTAGTAATTGTTAATGACTTCTTTAGATATACATGGACTTTCTTTTTAGTGCAGAAAAGTGAAGCTTTCAAGGCATTCAAGAAGTATGCAAAACAAATTCAGAATGAGAAGTCACTCTCAATTGTCTCAACTAGAAGTGACCATGGTGGAGAATTCTAGAATGCTCTATTTGAAGAATTTTGCAAAGAAAATGGAATCTCACACAACTTCTCCGCACCAAGAACTCCACAACAAAATGGTATCGTAGAAAGAAAGAATCGGTCATTCATAGAACTTGCAAGAACTATGCTGAGTTATTCAAATCTTCCAAAATATTTTTGGGCAGATGTGGTAAGCACGTCATGTTTTGTAATTATTCATGTCAAAATCAGACCCATTCTCAAGAAAACCCCCTATGAACTCTTCAAAGGAAGAAAATCAAACATATCATTCTTTCACATCTTTGGGTGTAAATGCTTTCTCTTGAACAATGACGAAGATAACCTCGGTATGTTTGACGAGAAATCCGATGAAGGTATTTTTCTTGGCTACTCTCTCTCTAGTAAGGCATTTAGAATTTTTAACAAAAGAGCTTTAACCATTGAAGAATCTATGCATGTTTCTTTTGATGAATCTAACCCCTCCAAGGAGGATGATATTATTGTTGTTGATGATGATGATGATGTAGTAGAAACTTCTCAAGATGATACTCTCAATGGTGTTCCAATTGATCAACCGAAACAACAACAAGATGATCCACAACAAAATGAAGAACATAATGATCTACCTAAAGAATGGAGAACTCATAGAGATCACCCGATCGATAAAGTCATTGGTGATATCAGTCAAGGTGTTGCAACAAGATTGAATCTCAAGGACACTTGTCTGAACATGGCATTTGTTTCGCAAATTAAACCAGCCAAAATCGATGAAGCCTTAGGCGATGATCAATAGATAATAGCTATGCAAGAAGAATTAAACCAGTTTGAAAGAAATCAAGTTAGGAGTCTTGTCCCCAGACCAAACAATAAGCACATCATAGGAACAAGATGGGTCTTCAAAAAAAAAACTTGATGAAAATGGAATAATAGTTCGAAATAAAGCAAGATTGGTGGCACAAGGATACAACCAAGAAGAAGGAATCGATTTTGACGAAACATTCGCTCTAGTTACAAGGTTAGAAGCAATTAGACTTTTATTGGCTTATGCATGTTCTATGAATTTTCAGCTTTTCCAAATGGACGTCAAAAGTGAATTCTTGAATGGATTCATAAATGAAGAAGTTTATGTCAAGCAACCACCTGGGTTTGAAGACTACAAATATCCCTCTCATGTCTTCAAACTAAAGAAAGCTCTCTATGGATTGAAACAAGCACCAAGAGCATGGTACGATCGTCTCAGCAATTTCTTATGTGACAAAGGCTTTGAAAAAGGAAAGGTTGAAAAGACTTTGTTCATTAAGAAAATTAAAGAAGATACTCTCTTGGTACAAGTATATGTTGATTACATAATCTTCGGTTCAACAAACACAAAGTTATGTGAAGAATTCTCATCCATGATGCAAGGAGAATTTGAAATGTCTATGATGGGAAAAATGAACTACTTTCTAGGACTATAAATCAAGCAACTCAAGAATCGGATTTTTATCAATCAATCCAAATAGTGTAAAGAATTATTAAAGAAAATTGATATGGATAATTGCAAGACGTTGTCTACACCTATGGGATTCGGTACATATATAGATCAAGATGAATCAGGTGTGTCAGTTGATATCACAAAATAGAGAGGTATGATTGGCTCCTTACTATACTTGATAGCAAGTCGCCCTGACATTATGTTCAGTGTTTGTCTCTGTGCTCGCTTTCAAGCAAACCCAAAGGAATCTCATTTCATGGCAGTCAAGCGGATCATGAAGTATCTCAAAGGAACAACAAATGTCGGCTTATGGTATCCTAAAGGTAGTATTTGCAATATAATTGGATATTCTGACGAGGATTATGCAGGTTGTAAAACAAATAGAAAAAGCACAAGTGGAACATGTCACATCTTGGGAAATGCACTAGTCTCGTGGGCATGCAAGAAGCAAGCATGCGTAGCACTTAGTACGGCTGAAGCAGAATACATAGCAGCGGGTAGTTGTTGTGGACAGATACTTTGGATTAAGCAACAACTTCGTGACTATGGACTCGATCTCGGAAGCATTCCTCTTTGCTATGACAACATAAGTGCAATCAACATTACAAAGAATCTGGTCATGCACTCAAGAACCAAGCATATCGACATACGACATCATTTTCTACGAGATCATGTATTTCAAGGAGATGTCGAGATAACCTTTGTGGATACTCATAATCAACTTGCCGATATATTCACAAAGCCTTTGGAAAAGGAACCATTCTTCAAAATTCAAAGAGAACTCGGAATATTGGATGAAACTGACGTTGAATCATGAAAGAACTTCAAAAATGCTATTTTTTCTCAAATTTCACTGCATGCAATCGGTTTCAGCCTTGTGTCAATCGATTGCTCACTGTAAGTCTTCTAAAAATATTTAAATTTTTAAGCATGAAATCGATTGCATCCTTGTGTCAATCGATTCCACCCTGTAGCTTTTGATTTATTTCGTTTCTGTTTTATAGTCCAATCGATTGCAGCATTGTGCCAATCAATTGCACCTACTGTGATATCTGTTTTTTATTATTTTTAATAGGTCCATGGTCTTTTAAACCTTCCATTTATCCTATCATTACACTTTTGACCCACCTATGCTATCTTTACTCCTTAGCCCTATTTTCAAGATTTTGACCATCTTTTCACATATTTTCCAAAGTCTTCAATCATTCAATTACCATCAACTACTCAACTCCCACATTAACTATCTACATATTCTCTCTTCCTTCAATTATTATAAAAACCCTACCTCTAAACCAAATTTCATCATCTCTCCCAAAACCTAAACTCTACAAAACTCACTCTCCCTCAAAAAACCCTAAAACAACAACCCTTCATCATCTCTCATGGCTTCTCGTACAGAAAGAAATATTTCATCCCAAAGAAAAGGCAAAGCTCTGCCATCTTCATCCTCAGAGACTCCACTTGTTCTTCAAAATTTGACCGATGAACAACACAAAAGATTCACTAAATTCTTTCAGAAAAAGGTTGTGCAAACACCAAAGTATGGTATTCTCTCATCCTTTCCTGAGGAATGTTTTTCTTTTCAAAATTCATTGATTGCATGCGGCTTGGAATCCTTGATTTCTTCATCCGGGCCATATTATCTGGACTTAGTAAGATTGTTCTACAGCAACTTACAAATGGAAAAAGGCAGAATGGTCACATATGTTAGAGGCAAAAGAATCCTTCTCACCTCAAAGAAACTTTGTAGAATTCAGGATATTCCAATCTCCGGTGGGAGACTCTATGAAGAAAACGAAGATGTTTGGCAAGCATATAACAAAAGAGATTTTTATTGGAGCCTTGGCCAAATGTCTGAAGCAGAATTCCATGCAAAACATGTCATATCCTTAGGTGGCATGGAACCTTCTCGGACCTCTTGGTCAGCAGGTATTTTTAACATTGATGATCGGTTGTTTCACTACTTTATGGTATACATAATGTTTCCAAGGGCTGGAAACCACTGCATTGTGACTGGTTTAGAAATGCAAATTTTGTACACTCTCAAGAATGGAATTACCATAAGTTGGGCTCACTTAATTCTGGTGCATATGAGGTCAGTCAACGAAAAACCCAAAAATTTTCCCTATGCATGGTTCATCACTAAGATTCTGGAATATTTTGAAGTATATTTTGAAGGCTTTGATATGTGTCTTATAGACTCCAACATCAACAAAATCTCTATAAAAAATGTGGACTCTAGGATGGGTGTCAAATATAACCCGAAAACAAAGACAATTGTTTACCTTGGTGAAGGTATGACTGAAAATGACAAGCAAGAGAATGAAGAAGATGATGATGTTCCTCCTCCTCCTCCTCCAACTCAACATGGCCCTAGTAACCAACAACTGATGGACTACATGACTCAATAGTTTGGAAATCTAAACACTTCCATAAACAATCAATACAATGTAATTCAAGAGTCAACAACCACTAGGATCAACAATTTCTAAGAGGCTGTCAATCAACAATTTTCATATCTCTACTCTCACCTATACATTCCTCCATACGACCCTTCCAACCCGGTTGTTCCCCCAACTCGTCCACCACCTCTCCAACAAAGACTTCCGAACCAACAAACTTTTGATCCTAACATGGACCTGTCATAAATTGTTTACATGTTTTTTTGTATGTTTCTCTCAGTTTTTATGTAGTTTTTAAAATTCTGCACTCTCAATTTCTCTATGTACTCTTGGCATTTGTCCTTTCAATTTATGGCTAGTTATTATGTTATTTTCAATTATTATATATATATATATATCTTGTCCATCTTTCCCTTGTTTTTGATAATGTCAAAAGGGGGAGAAGGATGTTACTCTTTCGTTGTTTGCTTTCTTTCCTTGATTCTTAAGGTACAAATACAAGGTTACTTCAACCTCAATACAAATTCAAATCTTCTCAGCACTTCATACATTGAAGGGGAGAAAACTTGTTGGAAATAATTTTGCAGCAAAAGATGAGGCTTTGTCATCATCAAAAAGGGGGAGAATGTGAAATCAAGATTCTCAAGGATCAACTTATGTTTTGACGAAGACAAACCACTTGACAAGAAGGCAAAGATGTTCAACTATTTTCAAGACATCAGCATCAGGACAAAGACTTGACATGAAGAATGTTTTCATCAGAAGGTATAATGAAAATTTTCATCAAGTATATAAGTCCTAAGTTGCTCAAACAATAAAAAAAGTTTTTGCATTACTTTTCACACTAACACAAGCTTTTTAAAAAAACAATTTTTTCTAAGTTTTTGTAAGTGCAATCGATTGCACTCTTAGAGCAATCGATTGCATGTTCAAAATTTTACTTTTGTTTTGCTTCTGTTTCTTAGTGAAATCGATTGGTGCTTTGGTACAATCGATTGCATACTTAAAAATCTTTGAATTTTTGCTTCTGTTTTTTAGTGCAATCGATTGGTACTTTGGTGCTATCGATTGCTCTGTTGAAAAATTCAAATTTCAAGTGTTTTTGTGAAGGTGCAATCGATTGGTCTATATGTGCAATCGATTGCTCACTGAACATTTTTGAAAAATTGTTCTGAAAAATTGCATCTCTTCAACCAATCTTCTGTGAAATGTTTCCTTTGAAACATAGCAATTGTTCATCAATTTTTCTAAGGATTTGCATTTTATTTCAAGAGGTGTTTGTGTAATATAAATACTTAATCTTTCAAATTTTCAAAAACATGTCTCTTTCAATTCTCTTTCAAAAACCTTTAACATATTTTTTATCTTTCCACATTTAAGCTCAAACCGCTTTTCATAAAGAATTTTCTGCATATTTTCATATCCTTTGAAAGAAAATTCTTGAGCAACAAGTCTTAGATAATTGTGGAAATTCTCATTGAAAGAGGAGACCAATCACAACATTGATACAACATTGAATACATTGTTACAAACTCATTGTAAAAATCAGATTGAATTTATTTCCCCTTGCTGTTCAAGATTGTTGAAAGCAAGTGTGCGCATTGAAGAGGACTGTTCTTCTTGCACTTAGTATTTAGATCTTAAAGGTGTTTAAGAGCCTTTGATTTACGTATAGGTTAGAAAATATTGTACACTGATCCTAACTATAGTGAAATCTCTTTCGTGTTGAAAGGGGACTGGATTATCTTCGGGGTGTGAAGGGAACCAGGATATTTCTTTGTGTTCTTTACTTTCTGCTCTTTACAGCTTTCATAACCTCATCACATCTCAAGAAAGTAATAACTCAGTTGATAAACCAGAAAATTTCAAAGAACCTAATTCACCCCCCCCCCCCCCCTCTTAGGTGCAACTCTGACTATCACAACTAAGATGTACCAAGATCTGAAGAAGATATTTTGGTGGTCATGAATGAAGCGCGATGTTGAAAGGCTTGTTTATGCTTGTCTGAATTTCTAGAAGTCAAAGGTTGAGCATCAGAGACCTACAGGGTTGATGCAACTGTTGGATGTTCTAGAATGGAAATGAGACAATATTTCCATGGATCTTGTGACTAGATTACCAAATGCTCCGAGAGGGCATGATGCTATTTGGGTAGTTATGGATAGACTGATGAAGTCAACCCATTTTATTCCGATTATCATCAGTTCTTCTATGTAGAAGTTGGTAAAGATCTACATCCGTATAATTATGAAGTTGCATGGAATTTCGTTGAGCATTGTATCGGATAGAGATCCGAGGTTCACATCCAGATTTTGGGAGAGTTTGTAAGAGGTGATGGGTTATAAGCTGAGGTTGAGTTTGGCTTATCATCCATAGACGGATGGTCAGACGGAGAGGACTATTCAATCATTAGAAGATTTGTTAAGGGCTTGTGTTCTCGAACAAGGAGGCGCTTGGGATAGTCACTTGTCATTGATTGAATTCACTTATAAAAAAAATTTTAATTCTAGTATTAGAATGCGACTTTTTGAAACGTTGTATAGTCAGAGATGCAGGACGCCTTTGTGTTGGCATGAATTTGGTGAAAGTGTGGTGCTTGGACCCGAATTAGTCCAATAAACTTCGGAGAAAGTGAAACTAATTCGAGAACAGATGAAAGCTTCTCAGAGTAGATAGAAAAGTTATTATGACAAGAGGAGAAAGAATCTTGAGTTCCAGGAAGAGGACCATGTATTCTTGAGAGTCACTCTAGTGACCGGTGTTGGATGTGCCTTGAATTCGAAGAAGCTCACTCCTCGGTTTATCGGTTCGTATCATATATTCGAGCGGGTATAAGTGTTGCACCCTAAAATTTAACCAACCGGTTCTCCTATCTGATTCGTGGTTTAATTTGTATTCGCATATCAGATGCATGACATTTGTACACAGACAGAGGATGTCAGGGTTACAGCTTGGTTTTCATCTACCGGATATTTCAGATCCAGTCTAGATAGTTGGAGTTTCATTTTTGGGAGATTACGCGCTTCTCGGCATTTTCAGTTTACACAGTGATTGGTGGTATTTCTGATGCCCGGGGTCTTCTATTTCGTCCAGTCAGGTTAACAGTTTCTTTTTTAGGGGTTTTATAATTTTTTATGATGATTTTTTTTTTTAGACTTTATTGAGGTTTTTTTAGCATTTTTAGATAATATGTTGTGTTTTTAATAGAATAGTTGAGTTTTTTAATATTTTAGTATAGAATATTAATTGGTTATGTAAATTTCAATAGGGTATTTTATAGTTGTTGAAATATAGATTTCTTTTGTAGATTTTAATAAATTGTCTTAGGGTTCTATAGAATTTTTATAGAATTTAAATAGTTTTAAATAGATTTTATTAGATTTTGTTTTAGAATATTTTAGAAATGATATAGAATATAATGGTTTCTTTAGAATATATTTCCTTTTAATAGATAATAGGTATTTGTAGAATTTAATAGGTTTTAAATCTGTTAGAATATAATTAGATATTAATAGTTTTTTTCTGTTTTTTTAGAATATTAGGTTGATTAGCATATTGTTAGAGTTTATTTAGAGTCTATAATTCATTAATCAATGCAGGTTAATAGTCATTAAGAGTTTTTGATTGTAGTCTATTGCTTTTAATTCGTCTAGGCATTAATCATCATTAGTCAGCATTAATTCAGTTAATCCAGTCTTAGTCCATGTCTAATCCTTTCATTCAGTTAATCCAAGTTAATCACGTCATTAATACATGGTCAGTCCAATTAGCCCTTTAATCCTCATTTAATCATGCTAATCGTGTTTTAGTCTTTAGTGGGCCAGGCATTAGTCAAAGTCCAAATTCAGAGGCCCAGAAATTATCCAAAGTCCAAGTACACGTGGCTATATAAGAGCCTGCCACGCATCTTCTCTTTTTTGGCTCCCTCTTGCCACGTTTCCAGATCCACTATCTCTCTCTCTGCCAGCTGCACCCCACGTGTCTTCCTCCTCTCACTCCCTCAAGCCACGCGTCCTCCTAGCCTTCACCCTCTGCATGCAAGCTTGCCACCTGGTGGCTCCTCATTCTCGCCGGAACACCCTACCGACGGGCATGCAAACGCCCTAACCTCCCACCGCCGGCCGCCCTAACCATCACCGGACCACCTCCAAACTCGCCGGAATCTGCAAAAAACTTCAGAAATTCAAGAACATCACAAGACCTTCATCTTTCTACTCCGTTCGCCCCTCACCGGAAAGCGCAATCTCGCCGGAAAACCTATCTTCACCAGAATCTTCATCCTCATCCATAATCTTTCCAGATCTTCACATCTTCTCTCATCATCGTCCATCAAGATCCTTGTTAGTCCACCGCGTACTCAAGCATCTTCATCGTCTTGATCTCGTTCATCCACGATCTCCAGAAACTGCAAACTCCAAGAACGACGAAGCAGATTCAACATTCTCCTCAGCGAACCTCAAGAACATTGTTACTCTTCATCTTTTGAGAGGTCTTCAACAGACGAAGCAAACGCCTTCAGTCTTCTTCAACGATCCAGCGAGATCCATCATCAAGAACTTCACGCTCTTAGGTCTTCAATTTCTCCAGCGAGCTTCAAGATCTTCATCTCCTTGCAACGACCTTCAACAGTTTGTTCTTCGGTTCTTTCCCAGAAACTACACAAATCTTCATTCTCCAGTTTTTCTTGCTTCATCTCCAGGTACATGTTCACGAAGCTCATTGCATGTTGATTTTGATAGCTTAGTTTGTGTTGTGGACTGCTAGGGTTTGAAGGTTGTTGATGCGTGTGAAGATGTTGTTTTGTTTTCGTTTGTTCGGTGAGCATGGGAAGGTTCAGAGAGTTTGTTGTTGCCTGATTGATTTCGTTGAGAGTTTGTGTGAGAGATTTGAGGTGCGTGTTGAGAGTTCTTGAGAGATTGTGTTTAGGGATGTTGAGAAGAGAATGAGAGGGTTCAGAGAGGGTGTTCGTGAGAAGAGAGCGGTGCAGGGTCTCAGAATGGTGAACAGTGTCTGAGAGTTTGAGAGGGTGAGGGTTTTGTCTGCTAGGGTTAGGGTTTAAGTTTGGGCTGGGCCCAAATGACATTGGCTATCCGCACCCCCTTTTTTGGCCCAAGGTGGATGCTGAATTGAAGCTATTGCTATTCGCACCCAGCGCTTTTCCTATTTTTCTTTATATTTTTAATTTTAAATTCCTGATTAGTACTGGGCCTAAGCGCATTACTACGCGCACCCCCATTTGGGCCCAGTCTGAAAGATAACTGAACATAATTGCTATTGGGCACGCTCCCTTATTCATTTTCTTTTATTTCCTTTTATTTTCTCATTTTTGTGCATGTTAGAGAATAATTCATGAAAAATAGTAGGATGATCCAATTAATTCCCTTCTTTTTTCTGTAGATTCATAATTCAATTTAGAATTTTATGGTGCAAAAATATTAAATTGATCATGCATTTTCATTTTTATTTGCACTTTTGTATTTTATTTGGTTTTGAATATTGATTTGTGATGTGTCTGCCTTGCTGATTTTATTTCTCTCACTTGGTATTGAATCTTGCTTTTCTTTTTTTGTATGTTATACTAGACTAATGCATGCTCCCCATGGGATTTTCGTGGATTTTTTAGAAATTGATTGATGTTGTTTCAGGGTTAGAGAGTAGAGACCTCATAACTTGCTGGTTAACCCTCGACCATTCATATGTTAGGGATTGTTTAGTAGCCTTAGAAGTTGACTTAGGCTTTGAGATTTGATCTTGGGATCATAGAGGCATGTAGGTTTCCCCTAGATTTTTGGTGGATTTTTAGAAGTCGTTTTGCTATTTTTGCTTGAGCTTGAGAATAGGAGAAGTCTTGAGGGCTTCTGACTTTGAAGTTCAACTGTGGTTGAACTTTAGAGATAGTTTCTTTTGGTTTGAGGGCCTGTGGTTTCTTCTTGAAGATGGAGGCTAGATGAAGACTTGATGGAGCTTGCAAGGATGCATGGATTGTAGACCTAGTCTAGGAGCTTGCTCTCTTTCTGTGAGGTTTGAGATCCTGAAGTTTGAGGGAAATTCACGGTACTTTCCTGAGGAAGACACTATGGATGTCTTTCATTCTTTCTTCTCACCTCTTTCTTAAGTATCCAATGATGTTGGAGCCTTCATGTGAGTTTAGTTTCTCCTGAGGAGGAATGTAAACCGTTCACAGTTGTTGAGCCACATGGGATATGATTCCTAAGTGGAAGCCCCCTAGTATTTTCCAGAGGAAGGCACTATGGGTCTGTTCACTTAGTTCCCGTAGTTCATGTAGGATTTCTTAAGTATCCAATGATGTTGGAGCCTTCATGTGAGTTTAGTTTCTCCTGAGGAGGAATGTAAACCGTTCACAGTTGTTGAGCCACATGGGATATGATTCCTAAGTGGAAGCCCCCTAGTATTTTCCAGAGGAAGGCACTATGGGTCTGTTCACTTAGTTCCCGTAGTTCATGTAGGATTTCTTAAGTATCCAATGATGTTGGAGCCTTCATGTGAGTTTAGTTTCTCCTGAGGAGGAATGTAAATTGTTCACAGTTGTTGAGCCACATGGGATATGATTCCTAAGTAGCAGCCTCCTAGTACTTTCCTGAGGAAGGCACTATGGGTCTGTCTACTTAGCTCCCTTTCTTTGGTAAGCTTGTCTTGAAGCTTGAAGAATGGGATTGATTCCTCCCTTTAGGGTTTTGCTTAGGGTAGATTAGGGTTTTGTTTTAAGGTTGTTTAGGGTCCTGCTCAGGGTTAGTTTCTTGCTTTTGGATAGGAGTTTTCCAGGCTGGTTAGCCTTCTCTTTGTGTTGATTGACTTGTGTGGTGTTGTGCTGCATTAGACTTAGGGGTTCATATAGATATTTCTGAGATAGGTGCATCTTAGAAATAAGCCTGCTTGTGTGCATGAGAAGTTGAGGTGGTCCTCCTTCTGCTTGATTGTTATTGAGTGGCTTTGCTTGCTGGTATTTGGTAGAGCTGAGCTCCCTTGCCTCTGTGGTGTGCGGCCTTTGTGCCTTGCTTGTTTGGTTGTTGCATTCATGCATATTTCCAGTATTTCTTTACTTTGCAGTGATTCTTGTTTGCTGTTTAGTTCTGTTGCCATGATCCCTTAGGAGCTCTAACTTCTCTGCTGTGGAGGAGTTATGATAGACATTAGGTTGGTTAACCAGGCATGATAACATTAGGTAGATTCCCCTTTTCAACCATAGTTTTAGGGTGTCTCTTTCCTTTCTCAAAACAACAGAAAAACACTTAATAAGGGATAAAACAAAAGCGAATTCATTTATTCCGTCAAAAGATTTGAACAAACATCAAAACCTTTTGTCCTTCTGGACTGTGAAAACCCTTGGTTAAGGTGCATTTTCCCATAAAAAACACTTGAACAGCTTGTGTCGTGCGTAGCCCGAACTACGTTTGCTCTGATCTTCCATGCCGTGTGGAAGTACGTAGGCACAGGACGCGATGTCCTGGCGAGCAACCTTCCCCCCGTCTAAACGTAGGTAGTCGAACTACGTTGACTCTGACTTTCCCATTGCACGAGGGAGTACGTAGGCCCAGAACAGCGTATGTTCTGTCGAGTCCTGTCCTTTTCTTTTCTTTTCAGACTGACCACTAGCGTAGATAGATAAACACATCCTTTTCCTTATAAACACCAGGCGTGGATCCTGTCGAGTACGACGGACGTGAGGGGTGCTAATACCTTCCCCTTGCGTAACCGACTCCTGAACCCAGGTTTTGGTTGCGATGACCATACCTTTCCCGTTTTTTGCGAGGTTTACTTCGAGCGTTTCCTTTCCCTCCGTTGGGATAAATAACGCACGGTGGCGACTCTTCTGTCAGCCGGCGCCGATTTTCGCAGTAGCGACAATAAGTTGTTGCTTATAGGGTGGAGTTTCCACCGAGTTTGTCCAATTTGCATGATGTATTTCATGTTTCACAGTTGCGGAAGTACATTACAGATCTGTCGCATGTGATTTCGATGGATGATGTGCAAGTAAGGGATAACCTTACTGTGGAGGCCTTACCTTTGAGAATTGATGGTCACGAAGTGAAACAGTTATGAGGCAAGGAGATTGCTCTCGTAAAAGTCGTGTGGGGAGGCGCTATTGGAGGAAATATAACTTGGGAACCGGAGAGCAGGATGTGAGAGTCATATCCTGAGTCATTTGCGTCAGGTAATTTTCGAGGACAAAAATATTCTAAGTGGGGGAGAGTTGTAACACCAATTTTAATCTAAATTATTTTTCGTAACTTAATTATATGAAGTTGTATGTATAAATGTGATTATATGTGTTTTGGGATACCCTTGTTGTGGGGTAGTAACCTTAAGAGTAGACCTTGAGGGTGGAGGAGTGTGTGAGCATTTGAGTAGAGATTGATGGTGTGAGAAGTAAAACTAAATAGAAATATTAGTGATAATTATTTAATTATTTAATATTAGGTGGATATTAATTCAATTAAATAATTGTTGGAAATTATTATTATTATTATTATTATTATTGTAATTAGATAGGAGCAATAATAATAATAATAATAATAATAATAATAATAATAATAATAATAATATAATGAAATAAAATAAAAACGAAATATTAGATGTGTAGAGAATTGAAGGACAAGATGGTAATTGTATGAGGATAAGTGAGGTAAATGAGGTAAACCATAGTTGAGGGATTTTATAAAGAGAATGGGAGAATATTGGAGTCAGTTTTCGTCGTACGTGAAATTGGAACAGAATGTGAAAAAGGCTAGGGCAAGGAAGAGGGAAGAACTCCATTAAAGGAAGGGAAAAGCTCATCAATCTAAGGTAAGGGCAGAGTTCTGATCTTCTAAGGGATAGTATGTGGAATAATGGATAAGGGTTCAGGTCCTTAGATTGTGGGTTATTGTGTTCTTCTATGCCATTAATATTATGAAGTAATGGATGATGATATTTTTTAATGTATCAATATGTGATAAATTTTGTTTGACCATATGTGTGATAATTCTGTTTGGATTGTTGATAAGTTTCGTCCATTGTTGAGTTATGAAGGTTTGAGTCATAGGTAAGAAAGTGATGATTGTATGATGTTAATCCACGAGTAAAACAAGGGATAATTGAGTTTTATAATGTTAATACAGTATAAAATTGAGTATATGATGATGGAATTTCGTAGCATGATAAGCTAGTGCGAAAATGATTTTTTTAAAAAGTGATTTTTGGAATTCGTAGCAGTGTGCATAGACCTCCAAGGTCTTGTTCATCGACCTGAAGCTTTCCGAAATAAATACTTTGAAAGCCAGAACAATATGCGTCGGCCTCTGCGTCGGCACATAGAAAAAATGCTAGAAACGGTTTCGATCATAACTTTTTAACCGTATATCCAAATGACAAACTGTTTAAAGCATTGGAAAGCTACTGAGTAGAACTTTAACATGGTATAATTAGGTGAATCGTTTTCCCATTATTTTTAATTTCTAATATATGGAGGAATGTGATTATTATTTTTTGTGTATGTTAAGAAGTCTTGTCGTAAGTGGTGAATCTTGAGTGTTGTTACAATCTTGTTGTTGTGGTGTTAATGGTGGTAATATGAGTATGTTTTCATAATGTTGTGGTGATTGCATTATATATATATATATATATATATATATATATATATATATATATATATATATATATATATATATATATATATATATATATATATATATATATATATATATATATATATATATATATATATATATATATATATATATATATATATATATATCCATATGGTATGAACTATACTTTTATGCTTGTTGGTCATTTTGGACGGTGTATAATAACCATGGTGGTGGGTTATTGTGCACGATGATGTTATTGTTGTTGCATGCATAATTAGTCACATTGCATACATTTGTGTATAAATCGTCCTTTGTTGGTGAGCCTAAAATCTCATTATGTAGATTGGGCTGGTAGCTAATTTGGAGGTGATGGATCAGTGAGTGGTTATGATCCTATGAGGTGGAGATCAAAACGGTGAACTTGAGTGCTCACGAAAATTTGTGCTATATGCATAAGCATTGAGTCAGGTTGTGAGTCTCATTACAATATATATTAGTTATATTACTATGTTACTAAATATGTGATGTTGTATGATTAATTGGATTTGACATTATGTGCTTCTATGTTGGTTGAGGAATAAGTAGTAATGATGTTGTTAGGTGATTAATATGAGATAATTGGCTGATTTTTTGTATTATCTTATGCTTGGATAATTTAGTGTTGGAGTTGAGCGTGTTGTGTTGTAGAATGGGTGACAATGTATGTGATACCTTATTGCATACTGTTTATCATGCTTTCCTTTATATTATCATGATATCTCACCCCTTCTGTTTGAAAATTTCCTCCATGTAGGCAATGTGCAGATACTCCTCAGTAGGACTCAAATGTGAGTTGAAGATGGAGTCTCCTTACTCTTTTTCTTTATAGTTGGCGTCTTCTCTGATTGTAACACTGTGGAGTCGTTAGAACGCTTTTATGATTTATATTTCTTTGAGATTTGTGGACATCTCCCTTATTGTGTTTAGTTGTTGTTTTAATGAATTATGTGATTCCATGTTAATTTTTATCATGAGACGATAAATGATTATGATTATTCTGCTGCAATAGAAGTAACATTCAGACTTGTTCATGTTTTCATGTTATAGAAAAATATAAGTGCTACATAGTTAGTTTGATGAGCAGGTTTCGTATGTTGGTCGTAACATCCTAAGTTTGCGTGTGTTTAATTTAATTACTCTGATATTTTATTTTATAATATTACGGGGAAATTTTAGGGTGTTACAATTCTCACCAAGGAAATCTAGTAAGGGTGTGAGTTTGTGTGCTTGACGTGATATGTCCATGATGATTTTACAGTTGGAGTCTGTAGAAGGGTATTGCACAGTTGATTATCTGTATGAATGCCAAAGGAGTTCGACATTGGGAAATAATATTATGAACCATACTTAGTGTAATTGAATCTTGGATATATTACTATTATGATTTCTAAGGACCTTAAGGGTTAAGTTGGAAAAGACTTGTGGCGACCTTACGAGGAACAGTTTGGTAACTTTTGCATATGCGTTAGTAAGATATAAGTGGATAGTTGGGATATGGCGTTCGTTATGTCTCGCGAGTTCATGGCATCAGATATCGACTTTGTGAGAGTGGTACCGGATGTGTACAGAGTATTTTACCAGTCAAAGGAATTTGTAAGTTATACCTCCAAGCAGAAGTCAGAATGAGATATTGATGAGGATAGGCATGTAACTTGGAACGTATGTAGAACAGGACGTTGAGAGGAATGATCTTAGACAGGAAGTGTAATATAACTTCCAAATGTGTGTGAAGCGTTGCGTATGAATTGGTGAGTAGTGCGGAAACTTGCAGTCGTGTTATGAATGACTTATGTTTTAGGAGTGGTGACTCACGGATGATTTGAAACTCTATGATGGTGTTATGTTGTGATTGGTTAAGGTCTCGTGTCAACAGAAATCACAATGATTCGAAATTCCAAAAGAGGATTTGATATGAAATGTAATAACCAAACCGGAAGTTGTTAAGCTAATTTGGATAAATTGCTTTGAACTTATAATGGACTTGAAGGTTGTATATGTTTGTGGTTGTAGTTCTAACTTCTATATATCTATTGTTTGGAAAGTGTATCATCGATTCTAAACATTGGTGTGTTAACAAGGTTCTTGTACCATTGGTTAGTAGGCACTCTGGTGGGCAAGAATGTTTCTACACAGATTGTTAGCTGTCTTGTAGTGCTTAAGAATTTGAGATGTTTCATTGTTAAAATCAGGGTTGCACGGTGGAAGGCGACGGGTGAAGGAGTTTAGTTAGATTAATAAGAATCAGAGACATAATTAATTGTAATATTAGAGGTAAGACAATCTCGTTCTAAGTGTGTTATCTTTTTGTGTGATATGGAAGAGATGAATCATCAGATGTAAACGGTCACAGTGTATAGCACCAGATCAAGTGGGACTGATAAAGAAGTTAATGGATAGATTATAAAGTTGTTGTCAATGTGAAGGATTTATAAGGTAATGGGTGTCCATGTTGCGTGTAGTCAATGGATCGGTAAGTCATATTGTGGAGATTTGATGAGCATTGGTTGCTCGAACCAGGATAAGATGTTGTATTTATGGTTTGTGACTCAGTACAAAAATATGGAGTTGTAAATGTTTTAGATGGAATGACCGATGAATTAAGAAAAAACAAGTTAGAAGTTAACCACACGTTGGAACAGGAGTATGGTCAAGACTAATAAATTTGAGAAGTTGTGGAAAACAAGGAATTTGATCAGTGAAAATAAGATGAAAGGAATCGAGTACGTCAGAAGTTTAACTGAGATTAAGTCAAGTGTTGATCCTTGACGGTAGTACGAGGAGTAGTATCCATTGAGAAGAGGAAATTTAGGGATGAATTTCAATTTAAGGGGGAAAGTGTAACTCCTCATATTTTCTTAAATGTTCAATTAGGTCTTAGTTGGATTTATTGAAGCTCATAAGTGCTCTAAGTTTTATCAGTTGGGATCAATAGAGTAACTAGCAGACTCTGAAGAGATTGATTATTAATAAAAGAGATAGATCAATATTAATAAGTATGATAGGGGCATTTTGGTCACATTAATAATTAGTTAATTTGTACTAGAAGATAAAATATCAATCAAGATATTTTCATCATTCCATAATATTATATTATAATACTGGATATTGATATTGTGTGGTGGAAAGAAAAGAAAGAATATGTGGATGGAAATGAAAGAAACAAAGTAGGTAAGGATGAGAACAAGAGAGAAGTTATCAAGAAAGAAAAGAGAAGGAAAACGTGAGAGAAGAGAAAGAGAAAGAAAAAAGGGAAGAGAAAGAGGAAAGAAAAGGAAACTTGGAGAAGAGAAGAAGAACAAACTCGTGGAAGTGAGAAGGAGGAAAGAAACTTGGATTTCATCATCTCATCTTCATCATTATCACTATTCATCATCTTCTTCACCAAACTTCATATCTTCATCTTGTGTTAGAGGTGAGTTCTTATATTAGAACATGGGGGAATTTAGAAGCTCTTAGGGTTTCAAGAATCTAGGCATGATTTTAGGAATTGAGTTGTTGTTGCTAATCATAACATGTTGTGCTTGGTATGAGTTGTTGTTGAATTGGGTGCTTATGACCTTGAAAGAAAAGCTTATGGAATGTGTGTGAGTTATTGATGATATATTTTATATGTTAATGGTGGTGTCCTTGTGATTGAATGTTTTCATTGTTATGTGATTTCATGTTCATGAGCTTTTGAACCCATAATGAATATTCAAGTTGTTGATGAAACATGTTATGCATTATTGGTAGTTTGAGTGACATAGTTGTAGAGTTGAAACCAACATTATACAGGTTGTAACAGAGAGGTTTTAGAGAGGTGTTGTTGAGAAATGATAGGAACAATTTTAGAAATGGTTTGGATAGGGGTAATGCATTCAAAATCGAGTTTTTATGTAGAAAACATCAGTATAGGCCGATCTCCATGCATAAATATTGAAGCCTATGGAATTCTACCCATGCGTCGCCTCATAGGCCGACCTGAAAACCATCATAGGCTGGCCTAAAACCTTTATAGGCCGAAATATACCTTGTTTCTTTAATAAAAATTGTTTGATTCTTGTTTTCCCCATAACTCGAGAACCATAACTCTGATTGACACACGGTCGAAAGTGTCAGAAATCTATTCTAATTCTCTATGAGATAATAGAGTATAAACATGGTTTTATGTTATTGATTGATATGATAGAGATGGAAGTGAAGTGAGTGTGGATTATGTGATTCTTATTTCCTACAATAATTCATGAATCAGGAGTCCAATTGATATGAGACTTGAAGCCTTGGAAAGAGAGTCCAATGTGCTATTATATGGTGAGGTGAGATCATGAACTAATCAAGGATGTTTGGTAAAGGTTAGTAATGGCTTGTATACCTTTATATGTATGTAAATTACTATGTTGATTATGTTTAACATGTTAGGCTATTATGTGTCTTCTGTGAATGATATTGCTAAATACCATTGTGTTATGACATGATGTATGATATATGAATGTGTATAAGAATGGTGAGGAAACCCTTGATATTAATAAATGGAATGAACTAGTAAAGTGATTAGGAAATGATGAATAACATAGATGGAAATGGTTGAACAGGGATGCCTAGGTGTGTATCATTGTCAAGTAGTTGCCTAGTTGTGAGAAGGGCTTTGTATGGAATATGCATGGTTTTTTTGTTTATGGTTACGAAGAATATGATTCCTTGTGATTGTCAAACAAAATTATGGTATCCTTAGTGATCACATAACGTATGGAACCTACAGGTAGAGACTTGTGATTGGGTATGGCCCATGAGAAGTGACGATTAGTAAGGTCAATTGTATGCCCCTTAGAATCCAAATCCATTATACGTTATGTTATGCTTTATCATATAGTCGGAACTGAATTCTCTTGAGACGTGCCACTCCGAGAGTGAAGGCTTACATAGAGAGCTCCTCCGGGATGTACGCACTATTACCTTGACAGGTTTGATTCCTGTGTATGAGTATGAATGGAGTCTACGAGTAAAGAGGCTTGTGATGGGGTATGACCCATGAGAAGTGATAGTTCATATGGATTATATGTCCCGTGGATCCAAATCCATTTTGTATGTCAAGCTACATTGCAAGAATCCATGGCTCGTGAAGATCTCCTAGACATAGGAGAGGACGGGAAAAGGGGATGCCTTGGTAAGGTTTCAGGACTAGTGATTGTTTGAGTTGGTGGACTCAAGAGGCATGCTTCCATATGTTGCAAATTGAGTGAACTCGAGTCTTATTCCCTTTCCCTTTTGGATCGAGATAGAAATTGATTAGAACCTTGTAGAACCGAGTGAACCCATAAGATAGGGGAAATCAATAAGATTATTATCTCACCCCATTATTGTTGTTTTTTTTTCCAAGTATTGTTTGCAGGTTTAGTTTACAAGTGGAGTTATGCTTGGATGTTTCAAGAGAAGCTTAGTTTGAGTTTTTCTGCTGTGCATTTGTGTATTGTGTATCTCATACAATGAAAGATATTGTACTTAGATCTTAGTGTTATTGTTTTGGCTAATTTCCATGTCTTGTACTATAGATTTTGTTTTATATTTTGTAAATAGTTAAGTATGTGAGTTATACCAATAGCCACTTATGATGATGCCAGTACCAAATAAAATACTTGTATGGTATTATTCTAGATATATATTATATAGGGCGTTACATATAATCTTTCCTCTTTACAAAAAATAGTACAAGACAACAAAAATAACAACAACCATAACAAAAGTAATGAAGAATAACAATAACAACAATTAATAAATTTCTCACCATTGTGTTTATAAATAAATAAAAAATTGAAAGTTATTTAACCACGGTTTTACAATACATCCGTTGTAAAATTTTAAAATTGCATCACGGTTTTTCTTTCTAACCGTTATGAAAAGTGATATTTTTTTAGTATATAAGCGAAAGTATCTATCGTTCAGGACAAAACAGTTGTTTCTCTCAAAATAAAACCCTAACATATTTCACTCTTCTCTCTCATAACATAACGCTAACATCCATGTCACTCTTTAAATATACTTCAACCTTCAGATTCGTCTTCACCAATTGCTAACTTGAGGTTCGTTCATTAAACTTATGCTTTAATTTCATTTACATCTATTGTTAAAAATGGGTTCTCATTTTTTCATTTGGTGAATATTCTCATTTTTTCAAATTCGTCTTCACCATTTTAACAAAGCGCATACTTTGGCTATGATACATATAGTTTGTGTAGCTATGTAAAAATACAAGAAGTATGAAACTATTATGTAAACTTCATTCACCTTGTACTTCTTCTTCATAGCTTCATAAACTAGATGAACTTCATAATTTGTTCCAGATCCACGATTAGTTTAAAAAAAGGTGTGTTCTTGAAACATTACATAATATCTTGTGTTGTGGTATGATGTTGTATGTTGTTGTTGTTGATTAATGTTCTCAGAAGTTCATAATTTTTTGTTGTTTTTGTTTATTATATATTATGTTCTTGAAACTTATTTTTTTATTTTGTTGTATGTTGTTGTGTTGTCGATAAATGTTTTTGTATGTTATTGTTGTTGATTAATATTTTCAGAACAATAGCAAAACATTTCTAAGTCACAAGAAAGAAGCTTTTTGTGACTTAGCAATGTTTTGTTCTTGTTCTGAAAACTTTGATAAATTTTTTTCTTGTTGATAAATGTTGTTGCATGTTGTTGTTGTTGATTAATGTTTTCACAACAAGAACAAAACATTGTTAAGTCACAAGAATGAAGCTTCTTGTGACTTAGCAATGTTTTGTTCTTTAAATTCTTATATGTTATATATATGAAGTTGAGTTTATTATATGCTATGTAGATTGTTTATTTCACTAACCCTTCACTGAAAATACATTTCATTTAAATTGACATAGAAGCTTATAATTTAAAAATTAAGTTGTATTTGAAAACCAACTTATATCAATCAATGTTTTCCTAATTGCATTTGTCTCATCATTCATCTCCCGCTCTTTAACATATAGGATGTGGTTAAATGACCTGATTCCTTCATCACATCCATATCTTGTCCTATAGTTTAATTTGAATAACAAAAATTTATTGATATTATTCAAATTTAATTAGAATTGAAGGAATTGATGTCATGAAGGACTTAGACCATTGGACCATATTTTATATGTTAAATAGCAGAAAATGAATGATGAGACACATACAATTTGGAAAACAATGGTTTATATAAGTTGGTTTTCAAGAGTAGTTTAATTTTTCAGATTATATACTTCTTCATCAATTTGAATGGTTGTATGTTGTTGTGAGGTTTATTGAAAAACAAGTAATCTACATATTTTATAATAAACCTGGGTGCTTTCAACAACAGTTATTTATTTTAACCGTGATTAAATCATATTATATATATATATATATATATATATATATATATATATATATATATATATATATATATATATATATATATATATATATATTTATATCACAACAGTTGATACTAGTAACTGTTGTGGTAGGTAGCGCTCGTCCTGCCTTACTATCACGGTCTCGCGACCATTGTGTAAAGCACCAGATATACAATCACCTCTTACCTTACAACAGATGGTCAGGCGTTGTGGTATCTCTTTTTCAACCGTTGTCGTATGCCTTTTTCCTAGTGGTGCTAGAAATAAAAAGAAATAATTGAAAGAGTAAAGTAAGAGAGCATTACCTTGAGTGTTTGCGGAGTTCGGTTTCAAGAATTAAAAACAAGACCACTATAGACCCAAAAATGTAGTGCAAGCAAAGATGATGAATGAAAAATGGGAAGATTGTTGGAAAAGTAAAAAAAAAATCACAGAAAAGACTAGATATAGGGAATTCTAGTGCAAAGGAAGCGAAATGAGTAACTAACTACATCCTATCAATTTATAGACAACCAAGGAGTATGAATCTACGGTCAGGAGTTTCTAGGACATCAGAAGACGCAACCAATGATCCAAGATCAACCTCATTCCTATAATGACACTTGAGTCCACTCCAGTGCTATACATAATGACATCACCATCTCCCTATCCTAGAACATAACATAGGGCCACATGGAGGATTTTCACAATGAAATGTTTCAATTGCAAGACAAGCATTTAATGTGTGTACCCAATACCACTAACTTCCACTCAACATGTCATTGACCTCACCTCAACACAGAGAGTTGCTTAGAGACATTAAAATGAAAGAAAAAAATTTCTAGAAAAGATTTGGGCGAAAACTGTTTTGGGGTCGATCGACGACCCAATAAAACTAACCTAATTCAAAAGCTCAATTCAAAGTTTTGCCCGTTCAAGAATGCCAAACAAGTTGATCCTTGATAGGGAGTCGTGCATCATGCATATTTCAATAATTGAAATAAATTCTACTATATCCCACATCCACGTCATGCTTTTGTGAACAATTTTAACTGTCGTCCAAATTACGCGTCAAACCAATATATATTTCTTTTATTCTTAAAAGATATAACATTTTTATGTAATAAACTAAATTGAGCTGCATGTTATTATTATTCATATAATTAATTTCATTAATTCCAATAATTAAATAAAATTTATTTATTAATTTTGTTTTATTTTTATAATTAATGAAGTAGTTGGATTGATTAAAGTTCAATAAATGAATGCTAATGGATAAAAACAAGTAAATAATATTTTATTGATATTTGTGAAATAACTTAATATTCTAAGTAGGAATGTTTGCGGGTTGAGCTGAGTCTAATTTGATTAAATCTATCATCCAACCTGATCAATAATATTTGGTTTGGGTTGAATGTTCAATCCGTATTTATAAAACTAAACTCGAACTAAACCAACCCGCGCATCAATGGATTGGATTGATTTGGATTCGTGGAGTCATCCATTAAATATAATTTTTAAATTCTAAATAAATTTATTTCAATTTAATTAACAAATTTATTTCACAAAAACATTAAAAAAAATATCATAATTTTTTTAATATTTAATTCGAATAAAATTCATCTTTTAATATCTAAAAATTCTTTTATGATTCACATCAAGTTAGAAAATATACAAATAGTGTAAAAGATAATTTAAAATGTAAGATACTAAGATATATATTTCTTTGAGTAAAGAAATGTGATCTCTCAAATTTAATTTATATTTAAATTTTTATAATTAATAAAAACTATAATTATAGTTTTAAAAAAAATGCATCGTAAGAACTAGAACTATGCTAAATAATTGATAAATATAAAATAGTATGACATATCAATGAGTTGAGTTTATGAGTTGGTAAATTTAAAACTTTAAATCCGTTACCCAAACTAAATATCAATAAATCTAAATGAGTTAGCTTGAGTTAGATGGATATATAATTAAGCTAAAAATAAATAAAAATTGAATTGAGTTGAGTGGATTTGCATATTTGCCTATACCATAAACTTCATTAATCTTAAGTGAATTTTTTTAACGGACATTGAGAAAATAATTTAGAATCTAATTTAAGCAAGAAAACATAATGTGGTAATGGCACATGGGGCGCAAGAGGAACGCTGCAATTGCGACGAAGTAGGAATCAGGTCTAGCGACGAAGCGTAAAGTTTTTAGTCAAATACCTTGTGTGCTTCATGCTAAACATATCTTATTACGGCACTTATGTAAAGAGATTTTTAGTAGGTAATCTATAAATACTTCTATAAGTATTTTTTGAGTGTTAAAATCTACTCTGATTCTATTAAATTTTAAGAGTCTAATTCACTTAAATTTTACTTTTATAAAAAAAAATATTTTTCATTACTTCATTATCTAAAAGTTTATTTTCCTTCAAAAACTTATAAAAAAATTTACTTTTTAGTATTTTTAAAATAATTAATATATTTTATCTATATCACTTATCATATATATTAATTATTTTATGAATATAAAAAATAATAATTTTCCTTTAAATTTCAAAAGAATATTTATTTTATTATTCTGTTTTAACTATTTCAAAATACCAAACAAGTTCTTTTTCCTCTATCCCACCACTTTCCCACTAATTTTCTTATCAACATTGTTGTGTGTTCCACTTCAGCATTTCATATTATAAACAATATATTATGTTCTTTTCACATAAGTTGTGTATGTTTCTCCTACTACTAAATTCTTCGTAAATATAAATATCACCAATAATTAGAGAAATTCAACTACATAGTTAGACAATAATTTACACCTTTTCGTTGACTTTATTTTTATATTGATTTGACTTTTTAAAACTTAGACAGCCAATAATGGCTAAAAAACGAAATTTCTCGGTCCAAGCTTATATTTTTTAAAATGAAGTCATTTTATATGTATAGGCCACCAATCACAACCTTTTTTCAATAATAGTTTTTTTTAAGAAGCAAAATTATATAAAAGGATCAGAACTAGGCATAAGATGTGCAAAGAAATGATCTAGATTCAATACAACAAACACCTCACAGTGGATATAGAATATATAATCTAGAAAAAGACTATCCAAGATGATTAATTAATCCCACAATATCAATATTTTACACTGGAATTTATTTTGTAAATTACAAATTCAATATAATGAAAATTAGAAATATTTTAATATAGTTTTGTTAAGTAAGTTAAATTGATAAGTAGAGAAACTAGAGGTAAGAATACGGGTTTGAATACATAACATTTCATTTATTCATTTTTAAAGGATAAATTATAGTTATTGAATTAGTTGATCCAAAAATTAAAAAATATATGTAAAATAATTTAAAATTTTAAATAGCTTATTTATTATTGTTTTTTAGTTAAAAAATTATAATATAATTTAAATGTTTAAATAGCTTATTTATTTTTGTTTTTTTCCGTGTCAAATTAGTTTTTTATGTTTAAAATTTTTATCTATGTTGAACGAATAATATTTTTTTTTAATGTATATTCAATAAGTGATTAATGTTCTTCACCAAAGCTTGACATGTTATGCAACTAGACACATCATTATTGAGCACCTGAACAACCACAATCAAATCAACATATAGTTCTATTACAATATAACATAGATTCCGAGTATATTTCAACCCTACAAAAACACTCCACTTATCTACATAAGCATTGCACGAACCTAGCAATTTAGTGAAGCTACCAATCCAATGACTCTTATTATCTCTAATAACTCTTCCACGATGAGTTGTTTTCCCTTCCTTACAAGCATCATCCATCTTTAATTTCACCAAACCTTCATTTTATTGTTTCCAGCCAATCAAGCAAAGAGCCCGCGATCCCTCAACGATAGCAATATTGGACCACTTACTGCTATAATAATCAATTGTAAGTTGCACAACAAGTTAACTTAGGTTACATGAATGATGGAAAGAATCATCATGCAATTCTCTATTGCGCTACATCCACAGTTGATGATACACATTCACTAAATAGTCTTTCCATTGAACACCATTAGGACCAACAAAAATTATAATTGAGTTTATATTGAATCCAAGCCTTCGACTTTCAATGAAAGAAATGATTTCTAACATCACTAAGTACAAAGTTCAACCAGATTTGCATAGCAATAGGATAATCCCTAAACAAATGCAAACTAGTTTCCATAATATTAGCACCATAATGACACATATCATGCTCAATTTTCATCCTATTTTTGTTATAATTTGTGAGAAGCCTATCATGAGTCAAGAGCCAAACAAAACATATCACTCTCTCAGAAACACAAGATTTCCAAAATTTGTCCTAAACATCATCAATTTTCGATGTACCAAAATTACAAACCAAATTATACATAATAAAAACTAAAAAATTGTTCGCATCACCTCCTACAACAATATACTCGTCTCTAATATATGCTAATTAGGGGGAAGGCTTGAGGCACATTTATGAATTAAATCCTGCGGCATCCAACTCTACAATAATTTCCAATTTTAATCGCCATTTAAACCAACCAAATCACATAACTTAGAATAGCAACCTTTCTAGAATAACCTAGTTCTAATCATCAAGGCGTAAACCTGAATCCAACCAAATAGAGATCCAAGAAAAAATATCTCCACCATCCCCTAACATATACTCAACTCTGACATATTCTAGTGAGGGGGGAAGGCTTGAAGCACATTTATGAATTACATCTTAAGGCATCTAACTCTACAACAATTTCTAATTCTAGTCACCATTTAAACCAACCAAATCACACAACTTAGAATTTAACAAATTTTCTTGAATAACCAAGTTTTGCTCATCAAGGCACAAACCTGGCTCCAACCAAATAGAGCTTCAAGAAAAAAAATATTTCTACCATCCCCAAAAATCCAACTATCGGCGAAATAGAGGCAAGGTGCAAGCTTAACAATCATCTTCCATAAGCCAGAATTGGAACTTCGATAAGTGACAGAATCATGCATATTATTACGTACATATTTCTTTTTAAACATTACATCAAAACTCATCGGTACAGGTATTCAACTTCCATCTAAGCTCATGCATGCTTGCTTTATTCATATAGTCGAGTCTTCTCAAACCAAGACCTCTCAACCACTTAGGTTTGGTAGTTGTCTCCCAATTAACAACATGATACTTCCTCTTATCCTTAATATCTCCCTAAATAAAGTTATGTTGGAAATAATGGATCATATCAATATAAGCTATACGCTTATAACTAATCTGATCATTTATATATTGGGTATTCGAATGCTTAAGAGCTCTACCAGTAAGGGGCACACCAAGATACTTTCCAAGCTATATTGTTTTCATGAATGCTTGAGATATGGACTTATTTTCCTCCCAAACTCCTATTGACATTCTTGGAGAAGAACACTCTAGTTTTTTCATTAATCACCTTTTGACCAGACGTGCTAGAGAAAAGATGAAGGATTTCTATGACATAATTCATTTGTATTTCTGTAGCCTCACCAAATAACAAGATATCATCCATAAAATCAATTGAGAAATAAATGGGGATGAAAATATATCATTTATTACACCATTCCACTTGACATTGGTTTGAATTCTAATAATAACATGCATAATGATATTCACCATACAATCAAATATCTTTATCTCAAACAAAATCCTCCAGATAATTTCTCAACTAAGTTTATCATAAGTTTTCAATAAATATACCTTAATAGAAAAGTAACATTTTTCTTTCATGTCATCTTATTCATACTATACACCCTCTCGCTGGAAACAATAATATGTTGTGAATCAGATATCTTGAAATAAAGTATAAATGGTTTCTTTATGATCAAGAAACACACAACGGTTAGGGTTAATAAACAAAACAAGGTAAAACAACAAGGAACAACAAGGATTGGTTATAAACATCTATTCTTTCATTTCTCTTAGAACAAGATTACAAGTATACAAGAATAACAAAATAACCTCTCTCTCTTGAAATTAGGATTTTATCTTCCTATTTTTCCTTATGCCAAGATTGAGAAACTAGCATCATATTTATAAGAAAAATAGCACACTAACCTAATGGGCTTTTTAACAATTACCCATTACAAGCTAACTTAGGGTACAAGCTAACTTAAACAATTAGGCTTACAAGCAAGGCCCAATTCAACATGTTAACAACCCTAGCAATATTGACTAATGCATGTTAGAACAAACTTCGACTACAACACGCATTATCTTCGATAGCAGTATGAAAACAGACTTTGACCTCATGCTTAATTCCTATCAAACCAAAAGCTACCCTTTAACCATACGAGAGTTCGATCCAACATCTCACAAATCTTCACCTTGGATCTAACTCTATAACATCAAGAAACTAGCTTTCTTCATGCAGCTTTATCAACTGCATACAGTGGAAAAACATGCAACTGAGCAACGTCTTGGTGATCATATCAGCAGTATTATGATTTGTCAAAACCTTCAGCACTTGGACTTCTCCACGCTCGATTACCCCTCTGAAGAAATGCAGCCTCACATTAATGTTCTTGGTTCGCTCATGATAGGCTGAGTTCTTCGACAGATGTATTGCATTTTGACTATCACATTTAACAGTGATAACTCGACCTTGAAGTTTTAGCTCCTTTGCCAAACCTTCAAGCCACAATGCTTCCTTCACAGCTTCAATTAGGGAAATATATTTCGCTTTAGTGGTTAATAAGGCAACGACCTTCTGAAGTGTTGCTTTTCAACTGATTGTTATCCCAAACATAGTGAACACATATCCAGAAATAGATTTTATGGAATCCATACAACCTGCATAACTAGAGTCAACATATCTTTTGATTGCTGCTTTACTATCTTCACCCAAGGCTCCACCATAAATTAGGACTCTATTCAGAGACCCATTTATGTAACTTAAAATCTACTTCTATGCTTTCCAATAAGCCTTTCCAAGATTCGCCATGTACCTGCTTATAAGACTTACTGCATATGCTATGTCGGATCTAGTACAAACCATAACATACATCAAAGAACCTACTACGTTAGCATATGGAATGCTATTCATATGAGTTCTTTCAACATCAGTGTTGGGACATTAATATATACTCAACTTGAATTTAGGGTTTGTCATAGTCACAACAGGCTTTGAATTCGACATACCAAACTTTTCGAGATCCTTTCGTAGGTATGTCTCCTGAGATAAGCATAATTTCAACTGCTTTCTATCTCATCAGATGTCAATCCCAAGAATCCTGGACACAGCTCCCAGATCCTTCATGTCGAACTCTTTATTGAGTTCAGCCTTCACCCTCATTACCTCTTCGACATTGTTGCTTGCTATTACAATATCATCCACATAGAGCAAAAAAAATAGCAAATGAATTACCCAGTCAAAATCTGAAGTAAACACAGTGGTCGAACTGACTTCTGATGAAACGTATGTGTGCCATGAACTTATCGAATCTCCTATTCCACTGTCGAGGAGATTGTTTCAGCCCATATAAGGACCTATTCAGCTTGCACACATAATCTTCCTTCCCTTTTTTGACATACCTTTCAGGCTGCCTCATCAAGATTGTTTCATCTAAATCACCATAGAAGAGCGCAATCTTAACATCTATCTGTTCCAGTTCAAGGTCGAACTGTGCCACTGTGGCAAGCAACATTCGAATGGATATGTGCTTCACAACAGGAGAGAACACATAATTAAAGTCGACACCTTCTTTATGAGTGAAGCCCCTAGCAACCAATCTTTCCTTGTATCTCTTCGACGCCACTCCTTTAATTCCTTCCTTAACTTTGAAAATCCATTTACAGCTGACTAACCTGGCTCTAGCAGGTTTCTTGATCAGTTCCCAGGTATTGTTATCATGAAGAGATTTCATCTCATCATCCACGTCCTTCAGCCATTCAGTCTTCTTTCGACTCCTCATAACTTCCTTATAGTCTCTAAGTTCTTCATCTATAACCTCACTTGCAGAGGTTAAGGCATAAGCTATAAGATCTGCATACCCAAGTCTCTAAGGTGTCTTGATGACTCTCCTCGACCTGTCTCTTGCTAGAAGGTAGTCATTATCAGTCTCCTCATCTTCGACAACATCTTATGCATCTTCTTCGACTTCATCTAAGGTATGCAATTCAACATCAACATGTTCCACCTCAACAGGAATCTCTCCCTGTTCCAGCTCTTCGTCAACATCATCAGTTTTCTTGAAAGTCATCTCTGCTTCATTGGAAACTATATCTCAACTGGTGACACACCTTCTGTGACTTGGCTCTAGGCACCATAGCCTATAAGCTTTAACTACTTTAGGGTATCCTATGAACATGCATTTCAGATCTCTAGGTTCGACCTTGTCTTTCCTAACATGAGCATAGGCCACACAACCAAATACTCTCAGTCTGTCGAGACTAGGTGGATGTCCCGACCAAACTTCTTCAGGTGTCTTCATTCTCAAGGCAATTGAGGGACATCTATTTATCATGTAAGTTGCTGGCGAAACAGCTTCCGCCCAAAACATCTTCTTCAATCCAACACTAACCAACATGCATCTAACCCTTTCAAGGATTATTTGATTGAATCTCTCAGCTAAGCCATTTTGTTGAGAATTACCTGCTACAGTCTTATGCCTTACAATCCCAGACTCAACACAATAACTTTTGAACGCTTCGTTGTAAAATTTAAGGCCATTGTTGGTTCTCAACCTCTTAACTTTTTTTCCAGTTTGAGTTTCGACCAGAATCTTTCAACTTTTGAAATTCTCAAAAGTTTCATCCTTCGTGTTCTGAATGAATACCCATAGCTTTCTGGAATAGTCATCAACAATGGATAGCAAATACCTTGCACCTGAGTGTGAAGGATTCCTTGCAGGCCTCCAAAGATCAGCATGAATGTAATCCAGGGATCCATGTGTTCTTTGTTTGTCTTTGTTAAACTTCGCCCTACAGGATTTACCAAATACACAAGATTCACAAAACTCTAACTTTTCGACTTTGTCACCTCCTAGAAAGTTCTACTTCCCTAATTCGACCAGGCCTCTTTCACTGGCATGGTCCAATCTCATGTGCCATAATTCTGTCTTCGACACAGGTTTCGTGGATGCAACATTTTTCGAACCACTTACAACCTCAGCCTCAAGGGTATACAAGCCTTGTTTCTTCACGCCTCTCAATACTTCCTTCGACCCCTTCATGACTCTTAGGAAACTTTTCTCTCCTCGAAAAACATATCCCTTTCTGTCGAATTCACCAAGAGAAATCAAATTTCTCTTCAAGTCAGGTACATACTTGACTTTAGTCAATAACCTTATCGACTCATCATGGAGCTTGAATCTCACATATCCAATACCTGCAATTTTGTAAGATTTGTTATTTCTCAACAGCACAGATCCACCATCTTGATCACATAGCTCCTCGAACTATTCTATGTTTGGAGTCATGTGCTAAGTGCAACCTGAATCCATAATCCACTCTTTTCTCGACTCGCCACTTGAAACCACAAGAACATCAAATGAGTCAAAGTCATCTTGAACAATGGATGTGTTGCCATTACCTCAATTATCTTTTAGGCGTTCATGGCACACCTTTCTTGTGTGACCCTCCTTCTTACAGTGATAATATCGAATACCAGATGTTTCTCCACTATAAGATTTCTGTTCACTTTTACCTTTCTTCTTGTCGAACTTACCATCCTTTCGCAAGAATTTTCCCTTAACGGCCAAACATTCGCCCACCGTTGAAGGTTTATGCTCCTTTCATTCGTTCAAGTCCTTAGACTACAAGGCTGATTGAACTTCTTCAAAGGTCAGGGACTCCCTTCCATTCAAGAGAGTTTCTTTGAAGTGAGTATGTGTTCTAGGAAAAGGACACAACAACAACAATGCTTGATCTTCATCATCGATCTTCACATCAATATTTTCAAGATCAAGAATTAGCTTGTTGAACATATCCAACTGCTCAGCTAACACTTTGTCTTCACTCATCTTGAATGAATACAAAGCTTGCTTCAAGTAGAGTCGATTCACCAGAGATTTGGTCATGTACAAGCTTTCAAGTTTCACCCATAATCCCGATGTTGTAGTCTCCTTTGATACCTGTCGAAGAACCTTATCACCAAGACTCAACAATATTGCATTGTGGGCTTTCTCAATCATGCCCGTCTTTTCTTTTGCGTTAGCACAGCGTCCATGGCTGCCTCTCCCTTCAACGCTTCCAAACAACCATGCTGAACCAGTAGGACTTTCATCTTCAAGCGTCACAGACCGAAGTCGTTCACTCCGGTGAACTTTTCAATCTCATACTTTATTGAAGGCATCTTCTCCGTGCTCACCGTAGCAATTTGTTGTGAATCGGATACCTTGAAACAAAGTATAAACGGTTTCTTTATGATCAAGAAACACACAAGGGTTAGGGTTAACAAAGAAAATAAGGTAAAACAACAAGGAACAATAAGGATTGGTTATAAACAGTTATTCTTTTCTTTCTCTTAGAACAAGATTACAAGTATACAAGAATAACAAAATAACCTCTCTCTCTCTTGAAATTAGGATTTTATCTTCCTATTTTTCCTTATGTCAAGATTGAGAAACTAGCATCCTATTTATAAGAAAAATAGCACACTAACCTAATGGGATTTTGAACAATTACCTATTACAAGCTAACTTAGGGTACAAGCTAACTTAAACAATTGGACTTACAAGTAAGGCTCAATTCAACATGCTAACAACCCTAACAATATTGACTAATGCATGTTAGAACAAACTTCGACTACAACATGCATTATCTTCGACAGCAGTATGCGAATAGACTTCGACCTCATGCTTAATTTCTGTCAAACCAGAAACTACTCTTCGATCATACGAGAGTTCGATCCAACATTCCACATAATATTTTCTTGAATATTTCTCCCTTGAGCAATTCTAGTTTGAAATGGTGACACCAACTTTGAAATGTGTTGCTTAAGTCACTCAGCAAAAACCATGCTGGTAATAATATAGACCGTGTTACACAGAGTTATGAATTAAAATCGGGAGACATATCGGTTGCATAATTTTAAGAATAAATTAAATATCAGTTTGATTTACAAAAGCAATCTCAGTAGGAGTATCTCATATCTTACTAACATAATCGAAAACCTTGCTCCCCACAATTTGCCAAGGTTTTTAATAAAAACCGGCTGGGAATCCATCAGGACTAGGTGCTTTCTACGGTCTATTAGTAAAGACAACATGCTTGAATTCATCATCACTAATCTGATCAACTAACATTTGAAACACATACCCTTTCAAAGCTAGCAACATGAAACTATTAGATTCCTATAAAAACCATTCACCAAAATCTTGGAGTTGGTCGTTATCCTCTACTCACTGCCCTTGATCATCTTTGAGCTTAATAATATTACTACAACGCCTTCTACTAACAATTTTGATATGATAATAACACATATGACAATGACGATCAATTTACTACTTAGCATGATATCGTTGAGACCACATTAACTATTATTTATTAAGAATATTATGGAGTTCAATAAGTAATATTTTCTTCAATATCTTTAAACCTATATTCTTTACACCTCTGTGCTTGCGCAGTTGAATTCGTCCAAACAAGCCATAACCTCTCTCTTTTTTATGACAACTTGTGCAATAGTGGTATACTTTCAACCTTTAATCACTTCCTGAAGATGATTTAGAATATTATAAATACTATTATCATTTCTCCAAGTAGCTTGTAACATGTCATGATAAGAATTTTTGAAATCCAAGCACTTTCAAATTTAAATTGACGGGGAGCCACATGATGGGAAACATCAATCGAAGCAATCAAAATAGGGTGGTGATAAGAAAAATCTACCCTAGTTAAAACTTTAACATACTAATCATGAAACTCCAATATTCATAACTCATTTCTCAAAGCTCTATCAAGCTTCCTATAGATACGTTGTCCACTGTGATAAATAGGTCATCTACAAATATACTTTTCCCCTAGTGTACCAAAATCTAAAAGTTGACAAGCATTAATTCTCCCTTTTAAAATATTATCCTTTCGAATAGACATCAGAGCTCCACCTTTCTTCTCTGCGAAAAAAAAGTAATAACATTAAAATCCCCACTACGCAACCGTGGACCATTCATACTATCACAAATTAAAATTATATCTTCCCATAAAAGTCTTATATTATCCTTATTATGATTAACATAGATTAAAATATTAAAAAAAAATCAATCCCTACCTTGCGGATAATGCACACACAAATCAATAAATTGAAATTTCTTACTACACAGATCAACAATAATTTAATCCTTCATTCAAACAGCCAAAATACCCCTAACATAACCTTTATTATCCATAGCAACAAAACCATCATAACCCAAGATTAGGAAAGTACAACAAAACTTTTTAGGATCACACAAAGTATCAATAATGACAAGCAAGGTCGTCTTATGCATAGTCACATATTGCTTATAGTAACAGACAAAATATGTATTGGTTGAACCTATTCAATTCCGCACAAAAAACTTACTTCTTGTAATCATCATAAAGAAAGTAATAATAATAAGACGAACCATAAATCCAACCAATTATTGGTTGACATTAGGTTTTAAGTAAGGGTGAAAAAACAGGTGATTAGCCTTGTCCCACTTTAAATCCGCCAAAAAAGAAGAGGGTTGGGTAAGCCTGTCAAGTGAAATTAGACTTAAACATCTAGCTCGCTCTAGCAAAGTGACTAGTTGATGGACGTTTGCCTATATTTTTTGTTTATTTTTATTTTTTAAATAGATTAATAGGTTTTTTTTATATTTCAATTAGATTTTTCATTTATATTTTAGAACAATTTTTATAAAGCATCGTTCTAACAAATTTTACTTTAAAAAATTACATATTTTCAAAAATAAATGTATAAAATAAAAACGTAAAGAATTAGAATTACTAGAATAAACTAAAATGACAACTAAATTCTAAAATCATCAAGAAATTTCACCTAAAATAGTACCATCAACAAGAGTTCCAAAACTATAATTCAAGTACTAACTTTCAACTAACCAAAATAAATATTTTGAATGCTTGATAACTAGGTTAGCGGATCAACTCGCCCTTTTTTTGGCGAGCTTAAGGCGGGGCGGGTTAAACAGGTAGGTGGGCACAAAATCCCAACCCAACCCACCATTTTTTTCCGGGTGTGCGGCCGCTCTGGAGGGCCACAACCCATTTTAATATTCTTAGTTTCAGACACCTCCTCTATATATGCTCTAGAGGATACATTTGATCCTAGATCATTTGCATCCATAAATCCTTCATTTTTTATGTTTATCTAACCATTCTTAATATCTAAATTAGATCTAGCATTAGTATAAGGAGGTGTAAAAATGAAATCTGCTGGTCTAGGAATATTTGTAGTATCCACCTATATCCTACCCTTATTGAATGACCCCAATAAGGTCACCGAATTTTTACTAGTTGTGCCCACCTTCCCCTTAAAAGCATTTCTTCCACATATGGACAACTTAACATCTTTGATTAGTTTTTTCTGATTTGTTGCTTGTTTAAAATTACTTGTTACAACAACTGACTTTTTCTCACTACTTCCTTGATTAACGTTTTCATGAGCATTACTAACATTGTCATTATTGACTATCAAAACGGGCCCCTCACAATGCTCATTTCCCCTTTCTTATTATCCTTATCATTAAAAAAAACATCAAAATTAACTTATAGAATCTCCTTACTTACGGAAACAAATCTCGATCTCTTTAATGACAAATCCTAATTAATTTTTTCCAAAGTTATGATCCTCTGCTTATTAGCCAGTTTGCAACTTTGTTACTATTTCTGGACAATGAATATACTATGGAGATACTTTATATGATAATTATATTGACCCATACTATATATGATATGATTTGGAGATGATAAGTTGTAGGCTTGCCTTTGAATATAAGAACTCTGAGATAGATAAAAGGTGTATGTCCCACAATGAATCCAAGCATATATACAATGTGCATCAACCTCGATCCAGAAGTACCTCCACCATAAATCTTACATTTAATTGGAGTGATATGTTAATCATAATTCTAACCATATTCTTGAAGGAAATGTTGAATGACTTGAGTATTTTTTCGGGTAGGTTTGCAAAATATCATAAGGTCGTCAGCAAAAAAAAGTGTGGTTATGAATGATTGTCTTACCAATTGATATACATGTTAACTTACCCAAATTCAGAAACATAGATAATTGTCTACTAAATGTCTATTTTGAAATACAGAAGATCAAGGGAGACAAAGGATCTCCTTTGCTCACTCCTCTAGAGCAAGAAAAAATTCCTTCAGCTTTTTCATTTATCATGATCTATAGTTTGGCTGAGTGCAAAATGGTAAGTATTCAATCACAAAACTTTTAATCAACACTAAATTGAACAAGAAATTTAATAAAATATTTTCAATCTAAAGTATCAAAGAATTTTCTAATGTCTATTTTCAAATCTATTGAATCCCTAGAAACTTTGGCTTAATGTCAAAAATGTAAGCGGTAGATGATTGATATTCAAGATCAGATGCAACAGTTTCACACTCATTTGAATCAAGAGATTGACTTGGATTAAAAGGCTTTTTGACTAGCCATTGTACTTGAGATTGCAATGAGTCCTTATTCTTTGTCACCCCATTTCCCTTGGGACCAAAACTAAGCTCCACAGAAGAAGAAGAGACTTAAAAAAACTTAATATGCTTGACTGTTGACTAACAGAAATGATGCATGGGAAAAGACCAAATATATCACAGGCTTTCTTCGAAGAGTGGTATACCGGAAAAAAATCCTTTTTAAAGTAAATAAAGAAGATAGGCTTAAGTTATCATCAAATAGGTTGTCCAACATATTAATGACTTCTAAAGTCATCTCAATGCACTCATAAATATGTTGGCCTGTAATGAAGCCTCTTTTGTGTTCTGAAACAATTTTAAAAGTTAATATGGCCAACTTGTCTACCATGATCTTAGTGATGATTTTTAGCATCATAAAATATGCTTTATGTGGTTTAAGTATCAAAGTCACATTGATGAATTGAAATTAGGAAGGATCCAACATTGTTCAAAAACTTGAGTTACTGAATTGCTCACATCAGTCCCTATTATATTCCAATAGGCTTGCAAAAATATCCCCCAAAGCCATCAGGACTTGGAGCAGAATTACCATCCATATTGTGCACTGCATTCATAATTTTCTCTACATGAGGCATTTTAGTGAGATATTCATGTTGAGATGTTAGATATAATCCAAGTTAAATTATGTTGCCCAAGCCCAAAGCTCATTAGGGTTTAGGGTTTGTTACTTAGTTTTTTATATTTATTGCTTAGTAGTCAAGTCACTTAGGTATATATAAATGGACACTTTGCGATTCAGTTTTATTAATCATTCATTCAATAATATTAATCCTTATTACCTTATTCTCTCTCTTTCTATCCTTACTAAAAGTGTCTTACACACTAACAAATTGGTATCTAGAGCTCCGGTTAAATTCTTGTTCGTATTTTCAAGAATCACACGTCAAAGATCGTATTTCTGGGATTGTGAAAACCGCAACAAAGATGAATGGTAACAGAAACTTACTAAACTCCCATCCAACTCTTGACGAAAAGAATTGGCTTCGATGAAAAAAACAGATGCAATCTCTATTTGGCTTTCACGAAATCCTAGAAGGGGTTAGTAATGGTGTTCCTACACTTGGTGAAGATGTGATCCGCTGTCGCACGCGGGTCAAATGAGTTTAAGAAAAATTGGTAACAGGAAGCGACACTCAGATTTCGTATCGCAAGGATTCTTGTAATGAATTAACTAATTACAGTAATGGCTTATGGGGGGGTTGGTTTTGATTTAGAAAAAGTGATTAAAAATATAAGTGATTATAAGATAAGTTAATATGTTGTTCGTTCTCCCACTTATCACCGATCAAATAATTCCCAAGGCATAAGCGGATTCCATTCCCTTTCAATTATAGTAACAATTAACAAGTGTGATTGAAACTGATATATGATTTATGTTCCTAAATCCAAATTAAGCAAATGCAGTTACGGTTAACAGAACACACATCAATCAAATTAATCCAATCCTACCCTATAAAACATGCAATTGAATTAAGCAAGAAACAACAACTGAATAAAGCATTCAGAATTATAGATAGAATTGAAAAGAGAATCGGAATTACTTGAAAATTATATTAACCTCAAAGTTAACGGTGATACGGTTACTGCAGATCAACCCGAAGGAGTTTAGCTCTCCATAAGATTCGTACAAAGCAAAAGCAACATTTTGAACAGTGAAAAGAAAGTATGAATGAGTAGCACGCGACTTCTAGGTATAGGAAAGCATCACAAATTCTGGTTCTAACCCAACTGGGTCGAAAAAACATAAAAAAACCTGGCCCAAAACTAAATATTTCTAAAGTCTAAAACTATAACAAATTATTAGAGCCTGCTACACTTCGAATCAGGTCCTAGCTTCAACACAAAACTTGTAGCTCTTTGTCTTAGCTTTCCAACGCCCATTAGAAAACGTCAATCCAATTCTCTTAGCTCAAGTTATGGTCTGCATGGTAAACATGTATCAAGTAACTGCTAGTGCTAAAAATAAGCTTCGAAAATAAAATAAAGCTAGAAAAAAACTTAAATATGAAAACACATTAAAATAGTAAAAATACTCAAATAAACTGCATGAATACCTAAAATGAAATAATATGCATGAAAATGCACTGATCAAATTTCTCCACACTCAAACTTTTTCACTCCGAGCAAAATAGTATCAAGACTCATGAAAAACAATAGAATTCAGATACTCATTCTAGGCTACAAACTCTTCTTCGGTTAATATTGCATCGATAGGTACTAATTTTGCACACTAAGGATATCATAAGAACACAAATCCTCAATTGTGCGGTCATAAACCTCCCTCCTTTTCAAACCAATCCGAATCATGTTATTATGCCTAAGCTTAACTTACGCATCCTCCTTTTTGCTCTCTTTCATTCTAATGCAATCACATTAAGCCAATTATCCATTCACACACATGGTAAATACGCTTGTTAGTGACTATGATCTATATCTTGTCAACAATTTAAAATTAACCACTTTAGCAACAACAATTTTTTTCTTGAAGGTTTCATAACTGTTAGGCTAAGCGATCGGGTGAGGGTCACCTAACTTAAAAGGCATATTCCTATTCAGATTTCTTATTAAGCACGAGAGCATTCACTTATTTACATCATCTTAATTACTTAGTGTGTGATTTCTAGATGGTACTGACTACTAGATAAACTACTTAAAAGCTATTAAAGGATGAGAACTCAAGGCTATGTCATAACAAGTATTTAAATCAATTTTCATATTCAGAAGACTTAAGGTGTTAAAACGGTACCGATCTTATGAATTTTTCCCAAGTCTCCACAATTTAACCTCAAATTAATCTATAGCCTAAAAATTTCAAAAGATGCATTGTGTTTCTAAGTCTATTTTTTTTCACTTAAAGAAAACAGAACAAAAAAAAAAGAATACTGGTAGAAACCCCATAAAAGAGATGATTCCCTTTCCCCCACTTAAAACATGCATTATCCTCAATGAAAGGACATAATTATACAATAAGAGTAACAAAAGGTGCACCCTAGTCAAGTTACAGAGTAGGCGGGAATTTCCAAGGAAAGTTTTTCCATGGTTGCATCTTTAGGCACCGAGATTTCATGGCATAACTTCAGGAGCTACCCATTAACCTTGAAAACCTTATGAGTACCTGCACTTTTAATCTCTATTTCACTATGAGGGAAAACATTAGTAACAAGATAATTAACAATATGAGCAAACAAAGGAGTAACTCCATGCAAAAGTAACATCTGCTCATCAAGAAAGTCATCCTGAATGGGAGAAGGATCTTCATCCCGCTCTATTATGCTCAAGTGGTCAGCTACTAAATTCTTAGCTCCACTTTTGTGCTTAATCACCACATTGAAATCTTGGAGCAACAACATCCATTGAATTAATCTCGACTTTGCTTCTGGTTTCTTTAAAAGATACTTCAAAGCTGCATGGTCAGTAAAAACAACAACCTTGGAACCTAGCAAATATGATCTAAACTTATCAAGAGAAAAAACAATGGCTAAAAGTTCCTTTTCAGTGGTAGTGTAATTAGCATGTGTAGAATCTAAAGTCCTAGAAGCATAATAAACCACATGGGCAGCCTTGTCCACCCTTTGTGCAAGGACTGCACCCACTGCATAGTTAGACGCATCACACATAATCTCAAAAGGAAGGGTCCAGTCAGGAGGTTGGATGACGGGGATGGAGGTCAATGCTTATTTCAAGAAATCAAACACCTGTTTGTATTTGTCATCGAAGTTGAAAGTGACATCATTCTTCAACAAGTTTGAAAGCGGAAAATCTTGCTGAAATCTTTTATGAAGCACCTGCAAAAACCTGCATGACCAAGAAAAGAACGAATCTCACGAATGCAAGATGGTTAAGTAGTATAGAAATCACATCAACCTTAGCAGGGTTTACTAAAATTCCTTTTTCAAAAATTATGTGACCCAAAACAATTCCCTGCTCAACCATAAAATGACATTTTTCATAATTCAAAACAAGGTCAGTTTCAATGCATCTCTCTAAAACCATATTCAAACTTTTCAAGCATGCATCAAATGAAGAACCATAAACAGTAAAATCATCCATAAACACTTCCATACAATTTTCAATAAATTCAGAAAAAAAAAAATACTAATCATGCATCGTTGGAATGTGCCAGGAGCATTGCAAAGACAAAATGGCACCTTCTGTAAGCAAATGTACCAAATGGGCACATGAAGGTTGATCCTCTGGTGTAATATGGATCTGAAAATACCCTAAAAACCATCAAGAAAACAATAGTATGATTTACCAACTAGCCGTTCAAGCATTTGATCAATGAACAGTAAATGAAAGTAATCATTTCTGGTAGCCTGGTTCAACCTCCTCTAATCAATACAAACTCTTTAGCTATTCTAAACTCTAGTGGGAACAAGTTCATTCTTTTCATTTTTCACCACAGTGAGTCCATATTTTTTAGGTATAAACTGCACTAGGCTTACTCAATTTCTGTCAGAGATAGAATATATTATACCTGCTTGTAACAACTTGGTTACCTCTTTCTTCACTACATACAAATTAAAGGATTAAGCCTCCTTTGGGGCTGCCTCACTACCTTAGCTCTCTCTTCAAGTAAAATCTTATGCATGCACATGGAGGGGCTAATACCAAGAATGTCGGCCAAGGTCCACCTAATCGCCTTTTTATACTTCTTCAAAACCTGAAAACGCTTATTTTCTTGATCAAAATCAAGGTTAGAAGAAATTATAACCGGTAGCTTTTCATTCCTCTCTAAATAGGCAAATTTTATATTGTCCGAAAATGGTTTAAGCTCTAAGGAAGGAGGTTGTTCAATGGACGGAATGGTTGGGGTAGAAGGGATGTCAAAAGCTTCGGCCGCATAAACGACTTCATCTATAAATTCATCTATATGAAAAACATCAACCTGCAAGGCAACATTAATCTCAGCACAAACAAAGCAAACATTAGTGTCAGTACATGAATCGCAAGAGTAGGTATCATCAAAGTCTGATAAAGATGGAAAATCAGATAACAATTTAGAATAAGTATCATCAACTAAATCAGAAAGTAACTCAATGCAAAAAATAGAGTGTTCTTTCATGGGGTGTTTCATGGCGTCAAAGATGTTAAATTTAGCAATGATATCACCAAACTCCATGGACATTGTGTCATCATCAACATTAACTTTTGTCTTCGCCATTTTCATGAACGGCCTGCCTAGAATGATGGGTGTCTTGTTTGACTTTTTTCTCCTTCCCTGTCAAGAATGTAAAAGTATGCAAGATAAATTAAGTCGGTAACTTACACAAGTACATCTTCAGCTACTCCAGCAGGGCGAGCATTGCTTCTATTCACCAGTTGAATGATTAAACTTGTATTCTGCAAAGGACCAAGATCAAGATTATTAAAAATAAAAGTAGGCATAAACTTAATGTCCACTCCTAAATCAAGCATGCAATTTTTGAATTTACTATTCCCAATGGTACAAAGGATATCAAAATTTCCTGGTTCCTTGCACTTTTGTGGCATGGCCTGGAGGAGGGCTGAAACATTTTGCTCAAGTGTATCCTTAGATTGAATGAAATCAGAAATATTTCTTCCCATATTCACTCTCTCATTCTCTTTTAATCTCCTATTGTGAGTACATAAGTCTTTAAGAGACTTGGCATATTTCAAAATTTGCTTAATTGCATCAAGAAACGGAATGTTCACCGCCACTTTTCTGAACACATCAAAAATCTCTCTCTCTCTCTCTCTCTCTCTCTCTCTCTCTCTCTCTCTCTCTCTCTCTCTCTCTCTCTCTCTCTCTCTCTCTCTCTCTCTCTCTCTCTCTGCCTTCCTCATCACTCTTCTTATTTTTCAGCACTCTATGTGGGAAAGGGATCTTAGGTACACATTTTTTTCCTTTTTAGCTTCAACAACAACAGAAGGTTTAGGTTCAGGTTTAGGGGTTACCTCAATAATTTTTTTGTTTTTTTCTGGGATTGGTTCAGGTTCAGCAACTTTTCTAGATCTTAAGGACATTGCAATCATATTATTAGTAGGCTTTGGATTGACTAATATTTAGGAAGGTATTTGGTTTGATCATTGAGCTTGCTGCATGGCATTCATAGAGGTAGCAAGTTGTCCAATTTGAGCCTGCAAGGCCTGAATGCTAGAATTTGTTTGCTGCTAAAATTTGATACTATTGGTTGCTAATTGCTTGACAAGTTCCTCTAGTGAAGGTCCGGATGTTGTTGGGGCGGAAGTGGTTGTATCCTGTGGAGGGTTTTGTGGTTGTGGTAATGGTAACATCAGTTGTTGTTGTGGATTCCTGTACCGAAGGTTTGGATCATTTCTCTAGTTGGTATGGTACCGATTAGTGGATAGGTCGAAAGTGTTGTACCTATTCTGATTGTTACCTTGATTATAAAGGGTTGTTGTATATGCTTGAGGCAACTCAATAGTCTTTTCATCTTAAAAAATAGGACATGTATCGGTCGGATGGTCAGGCGAAGTACAAATACCACATAACTTTGCTGTTTGGGCTGCTATTTGAGCTTTACCTACCACTACCAACTATTTCACTAAGAGGTCAGCTCATCTATTCTATTTTCGGAGGCCTAGTTGGAAGAAGAAACATGAACCTCATTCACACCTTTTATTTGGACATAATAGTTTCTAGTTGTAAACTGTTGAGAATTGAATGTCATATTCTCAATAAGGGATTTGGCAGCAGCTGGAGTCTTATCAACAAGTGCTCCATAGGTTGCAACCCCTCATAGAAATGCTGAATAAGTAGCTACTCGGTAATCTGATGCTGAGGACAATTGGACACTAACTGTTTAAATCATCTCCAGTATTTAGCCAATGATTCCATGTCAAGTTGTATAATACTATATATATCTTTTCTGATTGAGGCAGCTCTGGAGACAGGAAAATACCTCTCTAGGAAAACTTTCTTCATCATTTTAAGTTGTGACAGAATTCGGCTCAAGATAATATAATCAATCTTTGGCAGTACCCTGTAGTGAAAATGGAAAGGCTCTCAGCTTGATGTGATCTTCTGTAATTCCTTCAGGCCTCAATGGAGTAGAATAAACAACCTAAAATTCCTTAAAATTCTTGTGCAGATCCTCACCTGCAAGACCATTAAACCTTGGCAACAAGTGTATTAAACTAGATTTCAATTCAAAAGGAGTAATGACATTAACATATTCAATACAGAAACCATTGTAATTAACATCAGGAGTAGCAAGCTCTCTTAATATTCTTTGTTCATCTGTGTTATCAAAAGCAAGCTCAGAATCACAATCGAATAAGTTATGCAAATAGTCAGAATCAGAATCGCAAATGGGTGGTGAACTAGTGTTAGCCTGATTTTCTCTGTGGTGTGCGAACAAAGTTCTCTATGCCTCAGAATCAAAATTGAAAAGATCAGAACAACCAGAAGACCTAGTAGCCAGGACTAATGCAGCAATGCAGCAACAAATGTGAAAATACCAACAATGTCTTATTTAGGTTTAAACAAAATGTAAGAAGAAATACGATAAAAATTAATTCTGAAAATTTTAAAAACACGAAATTTAATCAAATTAAGTCAAATAAGAATTTTGAGAATTTTTTTGGAATTTTCTGACACTATGAAAATAGTAAAAAATTCATAAAAAATAGAAAAACAATGAAAAATATTTCAAAAAGTACACAATTTTCCTTAAACCGGGTTTTCGGTCCGGGTCGGACCAAAACGATCGTCCAGATGAAAATCGCACAAAAGAGACCTAAAACGCAACAATCGACACATATGATTCAATTAATTGTTAAAACGATAAGAATCCCATACAACAGCGCCAATTTGATCCTCTATCGCACGCAGGTCAAAACGAGTTTAAGAAAAATTAGTAGCGAGAAGCGACACTCAGATGTCATATCGCAAGGATTGTTGTAGTGAATTAACCAATTACAATAACGACTTATGGGGGGGGGGGGGGGGGGGGTTGGTTTCCATTTAGAAAAAGTGATTAAAAATATAAGTGATTAAAAAAATATAAGTGATTATAAGATAAGTTAATTTGCTTTTGGTTCTTCCATTTATCATCGATCATATAAATCCCAAACCCTAAGCGGATTCCATTCCCTTTCGATTACAGTAACAATTAACAAGCGTGATTGAAACTAATATATGATTTATGTTCCTAAGTCTGAATTAAGCAAACAGATAACGCAAACACGAATTAAGCAAACACAGTTACAGTTAATAGAACATACATCAATCAAATTAATCCAATCATATCCTATAAAAGATGCAATTAAATTAAGCAAGCAACGACAACTGGATAAAGCATTCATAATTATAGATAGAATTGAAAAGGGAATCGAAATTACTTGAAAGTTATATTAACCTCAAAGTTAACGGAGATATGGTTATAACTGATTAATCCGAAGGAGTTTAGCTCTCCACAAGATTCGTACAAAGCAAAGGCAAAATTTTGAACAGTGAAAAGAAAGTACAAATGAATAGTGCATGGCTGCTAGGTATAGGAAAGCATCACAAATTCCGGTTCTAACCCAATTGGGTCGAAAAAACAAAAAATCCGGCCCAAAACTAAATATTTCTAGAGTCTGAAACTATAACGAATTATTAGAGCCTACTACACTCTGAATCAGCTCCTGTCTTCAACATAAAACTTGTAGTTCTTTGCCTTAGCTTTCTAACACCTATTAGAACGCGTCAATCCAATTCTCATAGCTCATGTTACGGTCTACACGGTGAACATGTATCAAGTAACTTCTAGTGCTGAAAATAAGCTGCGAAAATTAAATAAAGTTAGAAACAAACTTAAATATGAAAACACATTAAAATAGTAAAAATACTCAAATAAACTATAGGAATGCCTAAGCATAAAAATGAGAGAATGTGCATGAAGAAGCACTTATCAAGATGCAATCGACACACAGAGAACCGCTCACAAGGATGCCAAGAAGAAGGATTGTAAGAGAACATTTTACATCCAATCGGCGGATGATGTGGCTAATTTTGATAGAATTGCTCATGCTGAATAAGCTAAGAAGGCATGAGACTTTCTTGTTAAGTACTATGGATGAGGCGCGAAAGTCAAGGTTGTCAAGTTGCAAACTTTGTGACGAAAATATGAATTGTTATTGATGGGAGAAGACAAAAATATTGCAGGCTATGTGTCGAAGGTGCAGAAACTCGTCCATGTCATGAAGGGTTGTGGTGATACCCTAACCGATAAGATGATAGTTGAGAAGGTAATGCGCAGGTTGACTTCTCACTTTGATCATGTTATTATAGCTATTCAAGAATCCAACAATCTTGAAACCCTAAAACTGGAAGATTTGGTTGGCTCGTTAGAGGCGCATGAGATTAGGATTGTCGAAAGGAAAGGAGTTCAAGAATTGATACAAGACTCACGACAAGAATTCATGGGAGAATCCTCACAAGAATAAGATCGATTATAGAACTTCTGAATCCTCAAAAAGAGGATAAGGAAATTCCTATTAGAAAGACAAATTAGAGAAAAAAAAGTGTGCATTTCTATAACTGTGAAAAGTGGGATCACTTGGCTAAGCACTATTGGTACAGCAAAGACAAAGGATCTACAAAAGGCAAGAACGAATGAGTGAACCTTGCACGTCAAGATTTAGATGATTCTGATGATATGGTGGTTATGGCTAGAGTTGCAGATGACTATGTCGAATCCAAGATCTGGTTCCTCGACTCTGGTTGCTTGAACCACATGACTCATAGTAAAGAGTGGTTAGCGGATTTTGACAAGTAGAAGAAGGGAAAAGTCAAACGTGCTGATAATAGCTCATTGAAAGCACAAGGAACTGGCGACATAGTTATTCAAAAAAGCAATGGAGGAAAAGCTATGATCAAAGATGTACCCTATGTCCCCAAAATGAAGTGCAAACTGTTAAGTGTTGGACAACTGGTCAAAAAGGGGTTCTCAGTAGATATGAAATATGGAGCCTTATAAAATTTTGACATCCAAAATAACTTGGTCTTGAAATATCCCTTTTCGAAGAATAGGACATCTAAGACCATGATTATTTCGACTGAGGTACAATGTTTGAAAATAGTTGTCGACCACAAGAATAGTTGTTTGTGGCATTTGAGGTTTGGTCATCTGAACTTTAGGTCACTCAATCACCTAATCACTCAAGATATGGTAACTGGTATACCAAGTCTTGAGATGCCTGACAAATTTTGTGAAGGTTGTCTAGTCGGAAAGTAGTCCATGAAGTCTTTCGTTTTGACTATGCCAATGAGATCATCTTGCATACTCAAAGTTGTACATTCATATTTATGTGGTCCTTTTGAAGAGCATACCATTGGTGGAAACAAGTATTTTGTCTCATTTGTCGATGAGTATAATCGGAAGCTCTAGATCTATGTGATCAAACGAAAGGACAAAGCATTTGAAATCTGTAAGAGATTTAAGATACTTGTCAAAAATTAGGGTGAAAAGAAGATCAAAGTTATGCGAACAAATGGAGGTGGCGAATACACATCCAAGATATTTGAAGCATTCTATGCAGAACATTGTATAAATCATGAGATAACTCCTCCGTATACTGCTCAACGTAATGGAACAGTAGAAAAAAGAAACATGACCATAATGGACATGGCGAGATGCATTCTAAAGCAGAAGAATCTGCCAAAGTCCTTATGCGGTGAAGTTGTTTTGACTGCTATTTATATTCTGAACAAGTGTCCTACCAAGAAGCTGGAGAACAAGGTTCCTAAAGAAGTATGGAATGGAAAACGACCATCAGTGAGTCATCTGAAGGAGTTTAGCTCTATTTTCTACAAGCATATTCCTGATGCTAGGAGAATGAAGCTTTATGATAAGAGTGAACCTATGATTCTGGTAGGATACCATAAGACTGAAGCATACAAGTTGATTAATCCAATTAATCAGAAGATCGTGATGAGTTAGGATATTATGATTGATGAAAATTCTGCCTGGGATTAGAATTTTAGTAATGCAATTGACAAACCATTGATGAACTATAATTTCGACGAAGCAAGTAATGACGTTGAATTCAAAGATATTGTCAATATTCCAGTTAAAGTCCAAGTTGTTGCTGACATACCCGAACCAGTTAAAGTCAAAAAGGATATGGTTGGCACAAGCTAGAAACATCGAAGAACTAGAGCTCGTCCAATAAGATTTCAAGACTATGAAATGGTTGGTGATGATGAATTCACAACAGATGGAGAACCATTTCATTTTGCTTTACTTGCAGGTACTGAACCAATTAACTATAGCGAAGCTTTCAAAGATAAACAATAGAAGTCTGTTATGGTCAAATAGTTACAAGAAATCGAAAGAAATAACATATGGGAGTTGGTCGAATTGCCAACACTTACAAAAGTTGTCGAAGTGAAGTGGGTTTTCAAGTTGCACAATGTTGATGGTTCGATAGCAAGACATAAGGGGAGATTGGTAGCTCGAGGATTTCTTCAGAGAGAAGGACTCGACTACTCTGAAGTATTTGCACATGTCCCAAGATTGGAAACTATTCACCTAGTGGTAACTTTGGCATACAATCAAGGCTGTCAACATTTCACATAGATGTGAAATATGCATTTTTGAATGAACCTTTAGATGAAGATGTGTATTTTGTAACACCTGAGGTGAAAGAGGACGGTGGTTACATGTAACACCCGTGGGCGAGGGAGTGGTTGTCGGTGTCATGAGGCATGACAATGAGACACTCCTAGCAGCTTCTAGGGGAAAACCGAATTCACATCCGAATGAGAGGGATCCTGAGGCTATGCAGGTATGGGACTGCATGGTTGAATGAAGGCTTATAAGGATTAATTGATACTACCTATACCAATAAGATGCATCTTCTTTTCGGTAGCCCGTTCATAAGAACTCCACAGTTAAGCGGGCTTGACTTGGAGCAATTCTGGGATGGGTGACCTTCTGGGAAGTTTCCTGGAAAGCGTGCGATTGAGGACAAAGCATGCTGAAAAGACCCGTGTTGGTTTGTGGGGTCAGTCGGTAATCCTAAAAGCAATATGGGGAGTTACAAATGGTATAAGAGCCATACCTCTCCCAGTACGATGTGGTTCGGGGACGAACCAAGCGGAAGCTGGTGGGCATGTAACACCTGAGGTGAAAGAGGACGGTGGTTACATGTAACACCCGTGGGCGAGGGAGTGGTTGTCGGTGTCATGAGGCATGACAATGAGACACTCCTAGCAGCTTCTAGGGGAAAACCGAATTCACATCCGAATGAGAGGGATCCTGAGGCTATGCAGGTATGGGACTGCATGGTTGAATGAAGGCTTATAAGGATTAATTGATACTACCTATACCAACAAGATGCATCTTCTTTTCGGTAGCCCGTTCATAAGAACTCCACAGTTAAGCGTGCTTGACTTAGAGCAATTCTGGGATGGGTGACCTTCTAGGAAGTTTCCTAGAAAGCGTGTGATTGAGGACAAAGCATGCTGAAAAGACCCGTGTTGGTTTGTGGGGTCAGTCGGTAATCCTAAAAAGTAATATGGGGCGTTACATATTTCACACAACCCCATGGGTTTGCGATTCAGGAGGAATCAAGGAAAGTATACAAGTTGGCACAAAACGCTCTATGGTCTCAAGCAGACACCTAGGGCATGGAACAAGAAAATCGACTCATACTTGGTAGAATTGGGATCCGTCAAATGCAAATATGAGTATGGGTTCTATGTTTAGGTTGGGACACAAGATATAACAATCATCTTCTTATATGTTGATGACTTGCTAGTAACTGGAAATAGTTTGAAGAACTTATCAAAGTTCAAAGAGCTAATGAAGAAGGAATTTGAAATATGAGATCTGGGGAAGTTGTCATACTTCCTAGGCATGGAATTTCAAATGTCGTAGCAAGGTATGGTGCTACATCAAAGAAAGTATGTCAAAGAGATACTCAAGAGATTTAGAATGGATGATTCGACTCTTACATCTTTGCCTATCGAACCAAATTTGAAATTGGAGAAGCATGGAGAGGAAGATAAAGTTGATGCGACTTTATTCAAACAAATTATCAGATCTCTGATATATGTGTGCAATAGTCGGCCTGATATAGGTTTCTCAGTCGGATTAGTGAGCAAATATATGAGTGAACCAAGAGTGTCACACATGAAGGCTTAAAGAAGAATTTCGAGATACTTAAAAGGATCGACAAACTATAAAATTTTATTTCAAAGAGACTCTGAAAGAAAAGAAGTTATGGTTACTCGTTATTCATATGGTGATTGGTGTGGAGATAAGGAAGATCGAAGAAGCACTATTGGATATTTCTTTCAAGTATTTGGTGCCATAATCTCATGGTGCTCGAGAAAGCAACCTATGGCGGCATTCTCATCGTATGAGGCTTAATATATAGCAGGATCCTATGCTGCATGTCAAGCAATTTGGATCAAATCTGTGCTTAAAGAAATGGAGGTCGAAGTGAAGAAATCTCTGGTACTAAAGATCCACAATAAGTTAGTTATAAATCTAGCGATGAATCCAATTTTGCCTGGAAGAAGTAAGCACATCAAAGCTAGATTTCACTTCTTAAGGGAGAAGGTGAATCGAGGTGAACTTGAAGTAAGACATTGCTCGAGTGAAGCATAATTGGCCGAAATTTTCACCAAAGGATTGAAGATCGACATGTTCCTAACTTTGAGAAAGAAATTGAGAATAGTTCAGATCGACAATGATTAATGTGTTTCGATAACTTGGATTACAGGGGGGTATGTTAAGATATTAGATATAATCCAAGTTGAATTACATTGCCCAAGCCCAAAGATAATTAGGGTTTAGGATTTGTTACTTAGTTTGTCATATTTATTGCTTAGTAGTCAAGTCACTTAGGTGTATACAAATAGACACTTTGTAATTCAGTTTTATTAATCATTCATTCAATAATATCAATTCTTATTTACTTATTCTCTCTCTCTTTCTCTCCTCACTAAAAGTGCCCCACACACTAACAATTTATTATCCACTTGAGTTATAAATTGTGGAATAGTTCTCTCTGACATAACAATATAACTAGAATTATCTTCTGAGCTAAACAAATTTTTGTAGAAGTCAAAAACATGATTATCTAATTTAATGTCCTCCTCTAAAAAAATATTGTCATGTATTGGTCTAGTGATTTTGTTACTAGCATATCTCTATTTGACTGCGTTATGAAAAAATTTGTATTCTCATCTCTATCCTTAAACCATGTATTCCTTATCACAAAAACTGGTCATGCATATGTAATACTTTATTTAACAGAGATTAATCATTGTTTTTCCTCCAATCCAAAATGTTGTAACCTGCACTATTAACCAAACTTTATAATCTATTAACTTCATTAATAACTTAAGTCACTTTAAGATGGATATTGTTAAATATCTCTTTATTCCACTTCTTAAGAATAAATGAGATCATTTTATATGAGAATGAAATACATCAAAATTAACTCATTAAAAATATACTTAAAACATTAATTTTTTATATATTTTATTAACATATAAAATTATTTATTAGTTAAAATTTATAAAGATGATTTTGACAATAGCTTTCGATCAAACCGTAAAATTTTATTATACAAATATTTGATAAAAGTAATTATATATATATATATATATATATATATATATATATATATATATATATATATATATATATATATATATATATATATATATATATATATATATATATATATATATATATATATATATATATATATATATATATATATATATATGTGCGCGCGCGCGCGTGTGCGTGTGTGTGTGCGCGCGTGCGTGTGCGCGCGTTTGTGTTATCGTAGATCCACTTGTTTTTATGAAATTCTATTTTAACGACATATACCTTAGAATGCATTTAACTATTTTAAGTTAAAACTTGCAAAAAGACACCTTCATTAAAAAAAAGTGAGTGTATTATAGTAATTCCCACAAAGGTTTGCTATAAAGTTAATGTAGTTCACATACAAATTTCATGGAATTTATATGATATTTAATTAATAATTTTTTTTAAAATAATAATAAAATGTGAATAAAAGTAGTCTTGCTAGCATTTATCCATTAAGTATATGAAGGTAAAAATATATAATTCCCAATACATGCATGATGATAATGCATGCACAACCCCCAATATATATATTGGTTGTGTCCCTCGGTTGCTTACATCTCTACGCCAAAGAGCACGTTTCCTTCATCGAAAGTTAAAAAATAGCTAGTTCTTTATCTTCACGTCTCAAACATGTCAATATTTTATTTAGTCAATTGTATTTCCTTGCTTCTAAGAGTCCGCAAGACCGCAACTTTGCTTGTCAAATGCATTTCAAAATCACAATTCACATGACGATAAAATGCTAAAATAATTTTCGGTGTAAATTACCAAAAAAAATGCCATTTTTTAAAGAGGGTACACATAGTACTCCACTCCTTATACAAAGAGATATGTAATGAGACGATAAAACACCAAAATTGAACAATCCTTTTACGGAAGAGTATAGTATTTTATTAATGATATCAGTAGTATTCATTACCCTCCATACAATGATCATAACAATTATAAAAACTTAAAAATACTCATTGTAATGTCGGCAATTGGAATTGGTCAAAAGTATTTTTTATACAACAAATTTTTCATTAGAGAGATATTTATATTTTTTTTAAATACGTAATTTATTGTTTTATAAAAATTAGATTTGATTTAAAAAGATCAAATTTAATTTAAAAAGATTAGATTCGATATTTTTAGACTTTTATAGTTTGAATTTTAGTTTGAAATGCAAATTAACCTAAATCTATAAATAGGGAGGAACCCTTATCATTGTAATAATCAAGTTTGATAATCACAGTTTTTCAGTTGTAAAGTGATAATAAAATTCCACAATTGTGGGCAGAGAGTTACTCTACAGTTCATACTCATCTTCTTTAAACATGTTTTTGTTTTTGTTCATTGTCATTACATAACAATTTTGAGATCAAGATTGAGAAGAATTCACCATAGATCGTGGAAGAATTTACAATTTTGTAGAAACTATGACAGATCAGGAGAAAGCAGCATATAAAGAATTGAAGAAGAAAGATTATAAAGCTCTCTTTATAATCCATCAATGTGTTGATCCAGATAATTTTGAAAATGTTAGTGATGTAGAATGAGCAAAAGAAGCTTGAGAGATTCTTGAAAAATCGTTTAGAAGCGCAGAGAAGGTGAAAGAGGTGAGGTTACAAACTCATAAAAGGACTTATGAATTGTTTCAGATAGAAGACAATGAAAGTATAACATATTTCTTCACCAAAGTTACAAATATGGTGAATCAAATCAAGATATGTGGAGAAGTGTTGACATCAAGATCAGTTGTGTTAAAGATCTTGAGGTCATTGGCTCCAAAATTCGACCACGTGGTAGTAGCCATAGAAGAGTCGAAAGACTTGTCAGCATTAACGAAGGGAGAACTTCAAGGGATGTTTAAGTATCATGAACAAAGGATGACTGAAAGAGTTGCAGGAAAGTCGAAGAGTGATATGGCTTTGCAGGCGCAGTCAGAAAAAAAAAAGGTAAAGGAAGCTGGAATGGCAACAAAGGTAGAGGAGGTTACACCAATTCGACTAATCAAAATCAGCATGAAGGAAACTAGTCGAATCAGGAAAAAAAAACCTAGAACCAAGGCAACCAAAGAGGTGGTGTTGTAGGTAGAGAAAGAGGTGGTGGTTGAAAGCCTGACAAAAGTCACATTCAGTGTTTTATTTGTCAGAAGTATGATCACTATTTTAGTGATTGTCCAAAAAAGAAGAAGAATTAAGAAACTAATGCAAAGCTGACGAAACATGAAGAAGCAGAGATGTTGCTCATGGTCACAACAAGAGACAAAGAGAGATTCCAGGACCAGTGGTACTTGGACTCAAGATGCTCATTGTTGCAACTACGAAAAACAACCGGCGGAAAAAACAGAGTCGCCGCCGAATATTATTTATCCAGACGGGGGAAAGGAAACGATCGAAGAAACCTAAAAAAAGGAGAAGGAACATGGTCTCACAACCAAATCCTGGGTTCGGGAGCCGATTACGCAAGAAGAAGGTATTAGCACCCTTCGCGTTCATTGTACTCAATGGGATCCACTCTTGTTGTTCTAATCAAAGGGTGTGTTTATCTAAAGCATATATACTAACGGAAATGGAAAGGAAAAATGAAAAAAAATAAGAAAAGAAAAGGAGACTCGATATGACTTCGTCGTCCTATGCATACGTATTCTCTCGTGCAATGGGAAAATCAGACTAAATGTAGTTCGAAAGACTACAGGTGAAAGGGGGGAAGGTTACTCGCCAAGACTTCGTCGTCTAGTGCCTACGTATTCTCAACAAATATGAGAAATCAGAGTGTCCGTAGTTCGGGTAGCCACAAGTTGCTAAGTGTTTTTTTATGAGCGATGGTAAGTTCGCATTCCAGCAGTTAGGGTCGATGAATGTTTGCGGTAGAACAGAAAATAACATTCCCTTTTCTGAAAAAGTTTGACTGACAATCCCAAAGGATAAAATGATTTGAATTTGTTTGAATTTTTTATTAGAAGTGAATTGACTTTATTTGAGATGTGTATTGCAATAATTCTATGACACAGGATTGAATGTTTCGTAAGATCGATCCAAGACGGAACGTATACAAAGCACTCTAGACAAGGTAAGGAGAGACTCCCGCTTATCAGTTCCCATGTACTTAAGGCATGTGGCATACAATACTCATCGTATTTATTAAGTGTTTTGATTTTGTTTAAGAGAGAGGAAAGAAAGACGCATGAAAGGTCTAAGGGGAACCTCGGCCCTACATGTTATCATGTAAAGTGGTCTTAAGGTTAGGATGCGAAAGGAATCTATATCATAATGTCATCATGAAAAGGTGGAGCTAAGGTTGATGTTGCATTGAGAATCGGACATCGAGCTATTAATTAACATGAATCACAAATCTTTAAATATTCACCATCAAACTTTGATTTATCCAAAGGAAAGAGTAAAGATCGAAGAAAACCCTAAGTGCACTGCATAACAACGAAGCTAAGAGATCGGGGGGTTCGGGGGTTGGTTATACTAAGGGAAGGTATTAGCACCTTAATTATCTGTAGTATTCTACAGGAGCCTCTTATTTGGTAGTTGTGTTACTGTCAATGTCTGTCTGCTAATGGTCATGTGCTAAGGTAAAGACCTATGGGTTTGTACACTAAGTATGTGTAATACCCCAAATTTTGACCCCTAGATTCCATCATCATTCTAGGAGCATCAGCATTTATTTATCTAACCTTAACCCCTTTCAAGTTTGATCTTTGTTAAGATGCAGGTGAATTAGGGTTTCACACAGTTGATAATTGGGGTTTCTATGGTTTGATCAGTTAAGATTTTGGATTGATTCTCCATGTAGCAACTCTCTAAATCATTAAGGATACTATATTGGATCAAGCATGAATCCAATTGGAGGTTGACTTTTGATTTAAATGGAATTCCAATGGTGGAATCATGATTCATAAAGCTCATATGACTTATTGAAGTCCCCTCAAGAAGTTTCAAGGCCTTAGTGAATCCAGAACACTAATCGTCGATTCGGAGGTTTTTGATCGTTCGGTTCGTCTGATTGAAAAGTCAACTCATTGAACAATAGGGTTTTGACCCAAAATTGAAGACAATTATGTTCCCAATGATGTGTCATATCTAATAATGAAGTTTGGTAACCATTGGATCAAGAATTGAGAAGTAATTGAAAAGTCAAGAAATTAGGATTTTGAAAGGGGGAAGGTCATAACTTCCTAACCACACATCCAAATGGAGTGTTTCAAAGCTTGTTGTAAAGGTCTTGAGAAGTCCTACAAAAGTGCCACAGTGACCTATGTTTAAAAAATGAATAGATTTTGAGTTATGATAAAAGACAATGCAAGAGGGGAAACACTAAGAAAAATTTCATGTTTTTGCCACTTTTAAGTCAATTTTTCAGCCAACTTCAAGGGGATTTTTGACACAGTTCCCTTTGGAATTTGAACTTGTGTAAATCATGAAAGTTGTAGATCATATTTGGGTCTTTCCAAAAAGTACAAGAGAATTTTCTCAGCGCTTATGGTTAGGGAGAATCGGAGGAAGCAAGTTGAGGATTTATCATGTCACCAAACCAAGTGCAACTCATGCCAAAGGATGCAAAAACCAGCCAATTGAGTTCTAACCACTTAGTTAACCTTTTATCTGATGGATGGAAGTACAAGAGGAATCCATGAGCAAAACCAGAATTGGGGTTAATAGATTTGTTTAACCAAAGAAAGTACAAAGAAGTACATCATGAGAGAGAACCTTTTGAGCCAAAGCTACTGCAGCATAGCTACCCTCCTTCTTCCATCCCTCTAGTCACCTCATACCACTTGTTTACAGGTTGTTCTAGTGCTAAGATGCATTGGAAACTCACACCACCATCAGAATCAAGATCAAGAGGAAGATTTGCTCCCATTTCCCTCCAAAAAGCAAGATTTGTGTAAAAGTTCCAATCTGCTCTTACCCTTTGATCCCTTATTTCCCCTATAAATAGAGCTTCACTCTCACATCAAAAAATACAATTTACATGCTTGAAACTAGTTGAAAATCCCTCCTTCCCACAGTTGCAAAGATCTTGCAAAATCTCACTAAATTTCCAAAAACCACAAAAAATTGTTTTGCACTTTCACCCCTAAAACCTTTTCCAAACACTTTCAAACTCAAACCAGGCCTCAAACACATCAAAAATGACGTGTTAGAGCTATCCAAACCCTCACCTTGGCCAGGAACTCATCCAATCCAAAAGTCAACCTTCAAAACCTCATTTTGTTAACTTTTTTGCGTTTTAAAGGACAACCAGTAGTCCCTTGCCTTTAATTGAGGTTTAAGACCTCTAACACTTCATATTTGACATATAGAAGTTGTCCATAACCAATCCAAACTTCTGTAACAAGGATTGAAGGAGTTGTCTTTGAAAATCATTGGATTTTGGAGGTTTTTCTTCACTTGCAAGCCATTCTGCCCATCAACTTGTTTGAGCTTGACTTGGAGCATCTTATCATCATCCTATGAGAATTTTTATACCTGGGATAAGCACTCAAAGTCTCTAGTTTTCTTATTGTGCAAGTTTTCTTCGAGAGGTAAGCCTAAAACATAAGAAAACATGAAATTTTCACTTGCATTTCACATGCTACCATGACTTTTAGCTATGATTTGGTGTTGTACATTGTTTGAAAATGTCTTATATATGTTATGTGTCATGTATGAACCATTACTTGCATCAAAACATGTAGTTTTTGAACTGTCAAATTCTGGTCACTAGCTAGGTCACAAACTAGGCCCAACCTAGTCACTTTTTGCATTTTGCATCTAATCTGCCAAACCATGTGTGCATCTCTTGATTTCTTTTATGATAACCTATTATTATGATGTATATGTGATGTTTATACACTTTTTTCACCAAGCACACCACCGCACATGACTGTTCACATGTTCACGCTTTTGGTTGTCACAAAACTTGCCTAAACCAATGTTGCTATCGAATTTTTCTATGGGTGTATGGTATGGAAAAACAAATGGTACCATTTAATTCCTTGTTTAAAAATAAAAAATTTTAAATTTTGTTTGACTTCATTTGTTTAAGAATTGACTTAGTTCCAATCCTTCACGCAAATGACTCTTAGGTTATGACCTAGCCTTGCCCTAGTTTTTGCCCTCTTGGTGCACCAACTTGTAATGATCATAACTTGCTCAATTTTTGTTCTATTGATGCCATTATTTTTTAAAACTACTCCTTATCATGTCTATTTTCATTGAGTGAAGAAAGAATTCAAGGACTGTTATCCTAGAAAGACTTTGATCCACTTGAAAAGCATGTGTTTTTAGGATTTTTACCTTGGAGTTCTTGAACTTTTTCAAACTTATAACTTGATTTTTCTTGTGAGCTTGATCTTGTATGATTCATATATGTTTTTTAACATGTTTAAATGCTCAAATATGTTTTATTAATTGCCTTACGATGTTCATACTTGCTTTTGTGAATACATATATGTGAAAATGGCCTGTTGAACTTTGCCATGATTCTTGATGTTGTAACCTCTTGAATGTGTTCACTATGCCTCGTTTTACTTCCTTATTTATCCCAAAGACAACCGGCGGAAAAAATAGAAGAGTCGCCACTTTCGTTATTTATCCCAAAGAAAGGGAAAGGAAACGATCGCAAAAACCTGACGAAAACGGGAAAAGACGAGGTCATCGCAACCAAGTCCTAGGTTCGGGAGTCGGTTACGCAAGGGGAAGGTATTAGCACCCCTCACGTTCGTCGTACTCGACGGAATTCACGCATTATTGTCTATCTAAAAGGGTGTGTTGAAACTATATAGCTAAAGGCTTAAGGACAAAAGAAAAAGAAAGGACAGGACTCGACAGAACAATCGTTGTTCTGGGCCTACGTACTCCCTCGTGCAATGGGAAAGTCAGAGTCAACGTAGTTCGAATAACTACGGCTAAAGAAGGGGGAAGGTTGCTCGCCGAGACATCGCGTCTCGTGCCTACGTACTTTCGTCTGGTATGAAAGATCAGAGCAAATGTAGTTCGGGCTTACGAGAACACAGGTTGTTCAAAAGTTTTACCCGAGTAGGGTTAACAGACAGTTCTAGCAGTTTGGTGTATGCAACTCGACCATTGGAGACTTAGGCGTTACCGTTTGCGATAGGACTGAAAGTTAACAATACTCTTGTTTATGAAAAGAGTTTTCCTGATTAAGACCCCAAGGGGTGAAAAAGAGTTTGAATTGTTTTTGTGTTTTTTAAGGAAGAAGTGTTTTGAATTTGGTTTGCGACTCATGCTACACTAGAGACTATGATCTAGGAGTGAATGTTTCGTATATCGTCTGAAGGACATACACTAACATTCTAGATAATTGAGAGGAAACCACCCAATCATCACTTCCTAAATGGCTTAAGGCTCGTAGCGTGCAACAATAGTCAAGGTTTATTAAGTGGATTGATGTTGTTTGAAGATGAGAAGAGAAAGAGGACGAACTAAGAGGGACTAGACCAAACCCTAAAAGTTGTCATGTAAGATGCACCTAAAGTTGAGTTTGAAAGGGGACTACCTAATGTTATCATACATGGTTAGAATCCTAATGTCTATCATAACCAAGAAAGGTTAGAAATCCTAAGGGAAGGAAGACAAAAGAAAAAGAAACAATAAGAAAAAAAAACAATGCAAATGTAGGATGCAAACATAAATGCAACAAGGAAGACAAAGATGCAATGCAAGTGAGGGAGGAAATATGTGTAGGGCTGGAACCTCCACAAGCTCATCTCAACCTCAAGCCATGGTATGAATAAGCACAAGAGAAAAGGAGAAGAAGATGCATAGAAAACAAGTAACAAAAATAATGAGAAAAAAGTCCTCATGGATTCATTACTTTAGGCAAGCTTCAGGTTCCTCCTCAGGAGGAACCAAGAAATCTTAAGTAGTATTCCAAGGTCATGGGACAGAATGAGGATGAGAATAAGATATCTCAAAAGCCAAAGCACAACATCATAAGCAAATGCCAACAATAACATCAAAGAATGCAAGCAAACATCACTTATGAAAACACAATATGCAAACATGAAAGTATGAGATCAAATGAACAACTTATGCATATGATAAAGACCCATGAATTAGCATACAAGACCTATAACAAGCCCCTAACATGAAATAATCAGAATTAGGTTCATCAATAATGCACAACCAAGCTTTTGGAAGCAAAACAAAACAAGTACAACGACAAAGATGCACAAACATGAAGCAACTTGCAAAATATATGAAAAATAAGAAAATGCATCTAAAAATGCAAAATAAAATCTCAGAGGACCCCCAGGTATTAGGAACCAGGGGTCAAAAGGAGAGATTGAAAATCAAAAGGGAAGTGCCTCAACAGAAGGCAAACACCAAGAGTGTCCCAAAACAAGGCAGAAATGGAGAGGGAACAAAAACAATTCAAACCACATGGAAACATCACTTAAAAAATCATGGAAAAAAATCTGGAGATTAATCAACATGTCAACACAATGCTCAAAAAAAATTAGAAGTTTAATCCATACCATGAGCAAGAAATAAAATCAACAAGTCAGCACACATTTTTCACATCATTAAATGACCAATTAAAAGAAAAATATGAAAATAAATGGAAAATGCATCAAAAAACCAAATTAAAGATGCAAAAAATTAAAAGACATGTTAAAGTATGTTCATGATTTTTTTCAGAATTTTTAAATATTTTTTGCTGCTTTTTACGAATTTTTAAAGTGCATACAAATAAAAGAAATAAATATAGAAAACAAAAATGCAGAAAAAAGCACAGCCATCCGATCAGCATGCTAGTCAACAGATCCAAAGCACCAGAATGTGTCACCTCAATTAATGATTTGAGGTTTAAATTGTGTATGCATGAGCCAAAGAAAGAACACATAGGTCTTGTTGTGGAACACATGATCAAAATGGACCGATCGGACGAACCACCTTGCGACACGTCATCATCTTCTTCCCCAAATGGAGTCCGGCCAAACCAGTCCGCCGGAACAGCGCCGGCCACCCCCATTTCCGCCGCCGCGATTCTTCTTCCCCACATGAGCTTCATCGATTCTCAACCGTTTCTTGCGAATTTTAGATAAAAATTCATCTACTCTCCGAGAGGAACATGAATACAACCTCCATTTTCGTTAATTCTCAACAACCACTACACAAATCAAACAACAAGCAAACATGCCAAAGAATAAAGTTCACCAAAACTTAAAATAAAAGGTCCAAACATCATCTACATGTTACAAGGAGTAAGAATCCATGAAAATTAGAGCAAAACACCATGAAAAAACATCAAAAAGAAACAACACAACTTTGAGCTCGAAAAAACAAATTTCATAAACACAAACAATAATGATCCAGAAATGATCTATGCATCACAAAGGTTCAAATGCAACAAAAATGGTGGAAAATCATGGAGTATTAAGAGTGTAAAGTTGAAATAAAGTTTACCTAGTGGAGAGCCTCCACTGGGCCTTGAAATGGTGATGAAGCTTAACGAAAAACGTCCAGAATCACTCCATGAACTTCAATTGAGGTGTTTGCAAGCTTGATTTGGTCTGAAAATGGTTGAATCTAAGAATTGGATTTTGAGTTTTTCCCCACTTTTTGAAAACGAAAATTGGTTGTTCATGCAGCAAAATGACCTAGCTCTGCCTCAAAATTCATCTAGAATACTTATATGATGGATTTGTGATCAAATGGAGCCTTAATTCATGCAAAACAACCCACTTCCAATTTTCACATTTCAACACTTTTTTGAAAATGCCATGCACGTTTTTACCACTACACCACTTGATTTTATGATCCAAATCCACTACAAATCAGTTGTGTAAATTAAAGGAATGAGATTGGAGGTTTAATTTTGATCCTATGGTTGATTTTCGTTTTGTTACTTCAAGAGGAAGAAACCATGAAAATGGCCCATTTTGAGACTTCAAAATTCCAATGTGAAAATGGCAATGTCTTTGAATTGTTATTTGCAATCAAAAAAAGTACAAACTTGCCTTGAGAAAGTTTAAAATCAATTAACTCTCAATTTCTCAATTTAAGCCTCCTTTATGAAAATTTAAACCCCAAATTCTCAATTCAAGCCCCCATCATGACAAGAGATGGTTTGGTAGTGAAAATGGCCCCATTTGAAGCAAGTTTCATGTTGAAAAGATTTCCATTTGAAGTGTGCAAGTTGGTGAAATGGACCTATAATTTTATGACTTGTAATCTTACTTTCCCAAAATACCCCCTGACTTGTAAACCTCATAACTTGAGTTCTACAAATCATATGAAAGGCTTCTAATACAATTTGGAAAGCTAAGATCAATACCTACAACTTTCATGTTGACCACAAATTGAGGAGCAACACCCTTCTAGGTCAAAACTGGCTTGGAAGTTGGTTGACTTTTGTTGACTAAAATCACATACCTCAAATGACCTGTAACTTGTCCGGATCATAACATGAGTTCTATAAAACCAACCGGGGATTTCTAGTACTCAAATTAAAGCTAATAACATGCTCTACAAGTTCCATGTTGGCCAAAAATTGAGATGAGACTTTTATCTTGAGGTAAGTGGTCTTGAAGTCAGGCACTAAATAGGGGATTTTATCCTGAGAACCCTAACTTAGTAACTTCTCACACACTTAACCCTTGATGAATTGAACTTGAAATGATGTCTCATATGTCTTAACACACATCCCATGACCATAGATACTTTGAATTGAGTTTCTATCTTCTTCAATTGTACAGTTGACTGAGGATTTACCAGATGAAAACCCTAACTGCGATATTTTCAACTGTGGCTTGTTCCACTTCACAAAACCACTTGCATAAGCTCCACAATGACCTTCAAGGAACTCCATGAGCTCTCTTAACATCTTATATCCATAATCATGCATTCACAATCTCTTGATGCTCTTCAATTGGCCTCCAAGTTAGGAGCTGACCCACATACATCCATCCTTTCTCTCATAAGACCATTGTCAATTCCTGCTGACTTGATTACCATGCAAACTTGAGTAAAGCCCACTTGCTTAGGCTCAACCCTCTGAGTAGACTCTTCTTGATATGCACAAACTCTTGATCCCCTGTTCAATGAACTATGTTATGCAATGCAAATGCTAGAAAGAAATGAAATGAAACATAAGGCAAGTTAAGAAAAGGTTGGGCAAATTTTGGGGTGCAACACTTATGTGTCTTGTTAGAACCATAACATGTTTAGGGTTTGTTCTTTCCTTTGTAAAATGCTTGAATATGCATGGTATGCCTTGAACTTCTTCTATGAACTTTGACATGATTCTTGATGTTGTGACCTCTTGAAAATGTTTATCATGCTTCATTCTACTTGCTTATGTGCCTTTTTAGAACCAAAAAATGCTAGGGTTTGATTGTTTTCTTGGTTGTTACCATGAAACTTGTATGTTTTCCCCCATGAAGTTATGAATTTACACTTGAACTGTTGTAACATTTCTTGTATTCTTGCTTGTTTGATTGTTATCAACCCATGTTTAGTTGGTCTTATGTTGTTACATTTTATCACTTTTGATCCTTATAACATACTTGCTTCAAGTTGTAACTTGTTTGCATCAATTTCATATGAATGTTATAGATGAACTTGTTGTTGTTACACATGTTATTTACTTACATTGTTGGTTATCACCTCTATGTCTTTTAATCTTTGTTAAGATGTTAAATGTTGATCTTGATTGTTATCATTATTGTTTACATGCTCTTACTTTATTTCTTCAACTTTGTCAAGTTATTTCCTAGTGATGGAACTTATTAGTTCACATCAAGTTGTTTGTATCACTTGTGTCCAAATGAAAGTCTCTCTATTGACCTTTGGGTCATATATAGTTCATTATCCTTATAGGCCTTGATAGAGCCTCCTCCCTCCTTTTGGTTTGGATAGAACCAATTGGTCTTACAACGTAGAATTAGGTAGAGTTGGTTAACTCTATGTAAGAATCATGGTGATGATTACTTACTCCCCATTCTTGAGTGTTCAATATAGATCTAGAGAGTTTGGTTAAACTCTACACAAGCATTATTATGTTTTTTCTCCTAGAGTCTTGACCATAGTCAAGTAATTTTTAATCCTCGGTGAGGTGAACTACGGTTGCTCTGATTCTATCCTAGTTAGGATACATAGGCAGAAGATGCAATATCTTTGCAAGCAAACTTAGAACTATCCCTAGGTCTTTACCTACAAAACTTGTACCCTAATCCCAAGCTATAGCAAACCATTAGCAACTTAGCATACAAACATACAAAAGATTCCTGTAGAGTACTACATATTTTTAGGATGTGAAATACCTACCCCAGGCATAACCAACCCCCGATCCCCGATCTCTTAGCGTTGTTGTTACATCACGCCAAAGATATTTCTTTCTTTAACCTTTCCTTTGGATAAATCAAAGTCCGGTTGTGAATTTAATGAATTAAGATTCAAGTTAATCAATGGCTTGACATCACGATTCTCACCGCAACAGTATGCTTACCAAGACGTCGCATCTCGTACCTACATATCCTAACAAGGATGGAATCTTATCAACTATAGTTCTCCTAACTATGGAGAGAACTCTTGACTATGGTCAAGGCTCAAGGGGAATAAGCATCCATAACAATGATACTTATATAGATTTAACAAAATCTCTAAGTCTAAGTTGAAAGACTAAATGGGGGTTTGACTTTAACAAAAGCCAAAAGGGGAAAAGTGAGTACCCATAACAATGGTACACACATAGAGTTAACAAAATCTAGACCTAAGTTTTAAGTTATACGATTCTTAACAAGGTGTGCTAAAGATATTTACTTGACAAAGTCAAAGGGATAAGGTTCTCTAAAAGTCCTAATGACTCTAACAAGGTCAAAGGAAGGATAAAACAAATGAGCTATATTTGACATTGAGTCAATAGAGAGGCTTTCCTTTGGACTTATGGACACAAGTCAACTCTTGAGAATGAGAGCTAACAAGCTACATCACTTGGGAAAATTATCAAAGCTTAAGCACATATTTACATTCATTCAAACATGATAAAGATATAAAGATCAAAGTAACAACCAAAGAAGCATGTAACAATATTAAACAAAGATAATAACAAGTTTACAACAAGTACTCATCAATAGTTAGAATGAATATAACAATATTTAAGCATGGATACAAGTCAAGGTAAATGTCATGTATAAGTCAAAACATTACTTATAACAAAGATCAAATGATCAAGATTGACATGCATAAATCATAACAATATTTAAGCATGGATACATAGAGGATCATGTATAAGTCAAAACATTATTTATCATGGATACAAATCAAGTAGAGGTAACAACCAAAATAACTTGAACATGTGTGGGACATGTGTGAACAATCATGTGATTTATGGTGAATCATGTTAGGCAAGTAGGTAACAACTAAACATGTAAAGAGATTAATTCATGGATTTGTAAATAATGAGAAACATCTGAAAGAGGATTCATGTATACTTGAACATGTTCCAAAGATAAAATAGCATGTGTATGAGAACACTCAAGGTAAGGTAACAACCAAGGTTTTAAGATATGCATTCATATGTGAAAATGAACTTGAAAAAGGTAATAACCATCATGTAACAACAAGGGCATGCAAATTCACACATCAAGTGAGGTCCATACAAAGTTGTGAGTGCATACAAGCAAAGAGAATCAAAGGAGATTAAGGGAAAGCCTAAGAAACCCTAAAAAGTCATAAACTTTGAACATGCACAAGGGCAAGAAAAATAATTATTTTTGCAATTTTCTTGACATGGATAGAAAATAAACATTCTCATGAACATTTAGCAAAAAGAATGAGACTAAGATGATAAAAACCAAAGAAGTTATGATTAAATCAATTTGTGAAGAAAAACATAAAAATTAGGTATTAAAAATAAGGAAATGCACTCCAAGGGGTTTGAACCCACGCCACTAGGGTTACTACCCAAAATTCTAACCATTTGGCTTGCACGCACATTGTGAATATTGAATGCAAACATGTAATAAAATAAAATAAAAATGATGATTAATCAAAAGAAAAAGATCAAAAGGTCTGGGGGGATCGAACCCCAGAACCTTCACTCACATACTCTCCTCCTTGACCAGCGGTGCTACGCCCTCATCCAATATGTATATGCTTCAAAATTGTTTTAAAGTAGAGACACCTTAACACGGCCAACTCAGCGCCATGTCATGCCCAGTCATCCCCACCTCAGCTTCGTCTTCATCAGCTTTCTCTCTCTCTCTCTCGCTCATGCCCTAGAACATCTTCCATGGCCAGATTTTCTTCTTCCTCTAAATCTCTCAAATATCAACCAAATTAAATGAAATTAAAACCAAAGTTGAAGCATTTTTCAAGGAGAATCCAAATATGTTACTTGTTTAACCTAACTCTAACAACATAACACATAGTGAAGCCAACAACAGTGCAACACAACAAAAATATTAAATGTCAAAACATTACATGTTCAGCTCATACAAAACAAGCAGTAGTTGAAACATCTAGCACATGATGATATCTACATGTTTGCTTCATAAATGAATCATTAATGGTACATGGATTATGAAGTTCAAGGAGAAAGAAGCTTACCTCTTGGAGATAGTCTAAGGCTTCTTCAAATGCTCTTACAGAAAGGAAATGACAACCTCATTGGCTTTGTTAATCCTTAGAGAGATGACTTGAATATTCAAAGGGATTGGAAGCAGCTTCAAGAATAACACTCGTAGTGTCTTGCAGAATGAAGGATGGAAATGGTAGATGAGGTTTCAGGTGTTTCCGAACCTGTTTGATGGTTGGAACCAAGTCTATGAGGTGTTTAGAGAAGCTTTGTGGTGTTGGTTTATAGAAAGCACAAAGGAAATGATTCTGACCAGAGGTTTTGCAAAAACTAGGGTGTTTTATTAGAACAGTTTGCTACATAAATACACAAGTGTTTTGGTGTGGTTTATGAGGTTTTTCCTTGTTGTTTGCACTGAAGATTAACTTAGTATTTATAGAGAGAGTGGAGAGTTTGAAGTGTAGTTAGAATCCAACTTCTTGCCAACTATCCATTTGGATTCCAAAGAGCTTGTGATGATGGTTTTTGTGTGGTTTAAGGAAGCAAGTACAAGGTGATTGAACTTTGAGCATGCCTTTGCAGATCGACTTGTACTTGGGAGGCTGAGGGAGTGGCACTATGCTGAATTGGTGGAAATGCCATGACTTACCAAAATGGAAGGGTTACCTTTATGTCATAAATGGAATAACATCTTGGTTTATGCCTTAAAACCTTGTGTAATCTCTTGCAATTTTGTGTAATACTCTAACCAAAATAGATATTGCAATTAGACAACTCAAAACACCATGATTTGCAACAAAAGATTGGTTTTGCATCATGCCATGTCATGTTGAAATCTTGAATTTCAAGTTCTTGGACCTCAACTTCTTTTCTTTGAAACTCCTAGCTCACAAATGCTATAAAGGAGTTCTTGTACTTTTTGGAAATTCCTAAAAATGTTCTACAACTTTCATGTTTTGAAAATGTCTTGAATCTCAAGGGATAATTGAGAAAACTAGCCTTGAAGTTGATTGAAAGTTGGAGTAACAAAGCTGTCTTGAAAAAAATTTCTACGTGTTTTGAAATTCTTCCAAACTTTGAAGCTTCATAACTCAAAATCCAAGCATCTTTTGCTCATATGTCATGACAATTTTTTAGTACATGAGAAGATCCTTGAATTGATCTTTGGAACTCACAAAATGGATATGTGGATTAGAAGTTATGGCCTTTCAAAGTTGGTACCAAAACTAGGGTTTTTTCCACACTTAGAAAAATTTCAAGTTTATCCAAGTTTTCTTCTTTTGAAAGAAACCTCTCAAACCTTGATTTCCCATGTTCAAACTCATAGATTGAACATATTTTGATGAAATTTGGCTTGGATGCTCCAATTTGAACCAAAAACCATAAAAGTCAAAGAGTTAACTTTGTTAGATGAATTTTGAATCAGATGAATTCAACTGTGTGATCTTCAATGAAATTACATATTGATACTTCTCAAACATAATAAGTAGGCTTCAATGGTGTATATGAACATGTTGAATAATGTACCATGGCTTGGGGTCATGCTTGGATCAAAAGTCAAAGACACAGTTGATTTTTCTTAACAAAAACCCTAATTTGAGGCCAGATGAAATGATGCTTCAATTGACTTGTAGTGAGATCAATTAAACCTTGATTATTTGTTTAATATAGGCTCCTTGAATGTATGGAAACTTTATTTGATGATGAACAATCCAAAACATTGACTGATCAAGTAATAATCCTCTTGATTCTACAGATGCAAAACTCTAATTCAGATGAACCTCAACAATAACAAATTTGAAACAAGGTTAGGGTTAGGTAACCATGCTTGATGCTCCTAGAATGATAATGGAATCTAGGGGTAAATCTTTGAGGTATGATATTTTCCCCTATTTAAATAAATTTACTAGATGGTATGAGAGATGACAATCTCTGTAGAATCATGGTGAAAGGTATTTAAATATAGCAAACTGAAAATTTTGTCCCTTAGATGCAATGGTATGCTAAGGACGACAAAACTATGCAAGTGATGACATGTCATGACCTCAACTATCATACTTTATGATGAGAAATACACAAAAGCAAGATGCAGACCTACGTGCAAGCGGAAGAAATCCAATACAATGAATAACTATTCATTGGGGAGAATCAGCAACATCGGGGAAACTGAAACAAACCGGGGAAATCTAAAGTGATCAGGCACCAGGTCCAAACATGACCACTGTGACACTCTAGAGGAAAGAATTTCCTAACAGGCGTAGGAAACGATCCTATTGGTGAAAAACTAAAGAAAACAAGACTCTACTAGGGAAATCCAGAAAGAAACAAAATCTCTATTGGGGAAACCAAAATTTCCACCGGGAAAAACCAGGAAGGAACAAAATCTCCACTAGGGAAAACAAAAATAGAGAATTTCCTTACATCAAAGAGTTCAAATGGGGTCTTTGATTTATCCGAAGGAAAGGTTAAAGAAAAGGGAAAACCTGTTTTGCATCGTAAACACAATGCGAGGAAAGATCTAAGGTTCGGGGGTTGGTTAAGTTTAGGGAAGGTATTATAATCCTAAACCTCTGTAGTACTCTACAGGAACCTCTTGTTTTAAAATGTGCTATTTCTAAGTTACCTGCTTAAGGATAATGCTAAGGGTTAAAGGGTAAAGAGAAGGACCTAAAGGGTTAGTCCTAAGTTTACTCGCCAAGACTCGCATCTTGTGCCTACGTATCCGAGGTAGGGGATGAAATCAGAGTAATCGTAGTTCCCCTCACATAGGAAGAGGAACTTCTTGACTGTGGTCAAGGTTCTGGGGGGAAGTAAACGTTCATAGGGAAGCGCTTACTTTGGAGTGAGGCGACTTCGATTTCTACGTTGTAAGTTCGAATTAAGAAGGGGGTGAGATAAGTATTACACGGCGGGAAACTTATATGGAGTGCGGTGACTCCTAATCCTAAGGCTAGGATGAAAGGTAAAATTGTCCACGGTGGGACGCCTAAGTATGAGTACGGCGACTCAAAGTCCTAAGGTTTGGGAAAAGGGTGAGGTGTGTCCACGGCGGAACGCCTAAGCACAAGTACGACACTCGGATCCTAAGGCTAGGATGGGGTGAAGGTGAGGCATTGACTCGGCGGTCAAATAGGTGAACCTTTTCTTCGGAGGGGAATAAACGATAAAATAAAGCAGATGAATAATTAAAAATGTAAGCAGATGACAAGTGATGATAGCAGTGATATATGAAAGGTAACAAGATATGGTAAACATGATTAGAGATTGTTTTTAATGGTAAGTTAGATGTGATTAGATGCGAATAATTTTGAAAAATCAGGAGTTAGTTGTTTTTATGATTTTTGAGAAGTTTGTGGTTAAGTGAAAGTTAGCAAATGTTAGAAATTAAATAAATATGGTTTTGGTGAGATTTTATTAAGAATTAGAAATTAATTAAAAAATGAATTAATCTTGAATTACTAACAAATGTTATTTTATTTTATTTTTATATTTAAAACATTGAATTAATTAGTGAGAAGAGTAATTAAATCCTAATTTATCTAACAGAAAAGTTGATTAGATTAGAGTTTGAAAAAAAGTTTTAGATTTTTATTATTGAAATGGAAATTAAATAAGAAACAAAATGAATAATTTTTTAGTGTTTTTATTATATGTATTATTATTTTTAGAGAAATAAAATAAATTAAAACTAAATTTGAAATTATTATTTTTATTAAAATCCGTTTTTTCTTTATTAATTATTAAATATGTTTAGATTTTTAAATTAAATTTTAATGGTTAGTTGGTTAGTATTTAGTTAACATTGATCTAAAATTAACATACAGAGAAAATGGGCCCAACCCAACAAAAATGAAAAGAAAAAAAAAAAAAAAAACAGGGCCGATAGTGGTCAACCCACCAGACCCAGGTTGACCCGCCCCATAACTAAAAGTAGAACTAGGGTTTAGAAACCCCAAATTGGTTCAAAACGGCGCCCTTCCCCCAGCGGCGGCTTTCTCTCTTCTCCTTCCCTTTCACGAATTCTTCTTTCTTTGCTTCCTTCTTCGTCTCCTTCTCCAATTCCTCCAATAAGCCTGAAAACAAACCAAGAAAAAACTCAATAAATCCAAAACAAACGCACAGAAGTTACCCAAGTGATGTTTACGGTGACGGGGATGATGGTTTCCGGCGAGGTTGAAAATTTTCTGGCGGAGTTCGACGGTTTAGCGACGTTGGAAACGGCGGTGGCATAAAAAAGCAGATAAGTTTCTCTCTTTTTATTTGCGAGTTCAATGCTTGCAAACCTCGTCCGTCCTCCTTGGATCTCTGGGTCTTCCTCCTTTTATAGACTCTCCGATTCCTGTTTTCCAATTAAATGTGAATCAAACTTGCTGCTTTTAGTGTAATTTCACGATTAATACACTTCCAAATTCCTGCCGACATGTTCATCAATTGTTATGGAAATGTTGTTATGAGTTGTTATCTTATTCTGAACACACAATTTCCCTGAACGAATACCCTTTTATTTCTGTCCTAGACATGTTCCGACAACTCGAACACTTTCCTTTTTAGATTCAGCACAAGTGTATTGGTTTGGAAACCAGATATTGTTGTTTTTAAAACATAGTTTCTTGCTTGGACATCATGTTTTTCATGGTTAGACTCCCATATTTATCTCTATTATGCTTGAAGGTATTTTGCTCTCCTCTTAATTCTATTTCAAAGTATTCATTTTCCATCTTCAGTGCATTTTACGTATTCCTGACACTTACTTCCTTGTAGGTTGTGCTGCTTGCTGAAAATTTCGCTTCGAACGTCGGATCCCGGACTTCTTCTTTTGCTTATTTTCTGGGTAAGTGGATCTTCCATCAGATGAAACAACTTTATGGGGTACTTGCTTGTAAATTGAGGTGAATGTTGGAGTTGATGTTAAGGTTGGTTTCTTGCAGGTCACAGCAACGGAAAGTGGTATTGGCCCACCACTTGGAGGCGCACGGTTTGGTGGTTTTATGCCTTGCGGATATGAGTTCTAACGGTATCGCAAAAGTCATAAGGAGGGCTAAACCGCAGGGTAATGTTCTGTTGAAAGTCGTTTGCGACAAGTCTAAATTGCATTTCCCGTCAAATAAAGAAATAACATTTTGTTGTGCTTGATGTGATTCTCGGGTGGACTTCCAAATGCGTATGTAGGTTGACGCCGCAAGTTTCCGAAGCTTAATGCTACCGGAAGTAAGGACAACTCAAAAAAAAAGAAGGAAAGCAAACTGGTATTGTTTTTCTCCATTATCTTAAATATATGACTTGTATCCATTGCCATTTGACTCTTACACACTGCTGTTGGGATTTTTTTTTTCATCCTGAACTTTTGACAACCTTTGGGAGGTCCAGATCTTTGTTATTGGAATGATAATTTCCACTTTTATGACTCTGCAGAACTTAAAGATACATGATTCCTCAACTATTTCTTCTGAGAATCCTGGCGGTGCAACCTTATCTTCAAGGGGAAAAATCGGGCTTGGCAAGTTGTAACTAACGGCACGTCATATACTTGAATAGTCTTCCATCAGAGGCGATAGCTTCCGTCATGGGCAGGTAGTTTCAAGTTCGGATATACTTTATTCTAGCCAAATTATCTTTCCTACTATTGACCTCATTTTCTTCATTTAACGACAGTCCCAATAATACTTGTTGTGTGCTGAAGACAGCGTTCAAGAACAACTCGTATGGTCTTTGAAAACGGGATGATGGATTTTTGAAGAGTAAACCTTTTCATCTTGGATGAATTTGGATGCAAACAAACCAAATGACATCATCTTCGTATTCTTTTTCTTATTTTTGTAAAGACAAGTTGATGATAACAGAGTTTCAAACCTTTGAATATTGTAAAATTCTTTTTGTAATATCATATATGAATGGAATTCTTTGAGTTTTGTAAAATTAATCATGACTAATTTTGAATCATTGATACATGCTGGGTTTGTGAGCTTTTAGGGTAAGTCTTAAATTACTTGTATTCTTTGACATGAAATTTTGGAGAAACTCGGACCTAACAACTGATACAAACTAAATGCATGTCTTCTTAAATTTCCCCATAAATCTCATCTTACCCAAAATCGGATGGAGTCAGAAGTAACACAATGAATCAACCTATTATGCAGGTTCCCAAAATTGAGTTTTTTTAAAAAAAAGTGACGAACCTTGCACTTAGCCAAAAGACTCTTTTGAATTGTCCTCTAAATAACTACAATGACATAACTCCAATTGAACGTGGATACATAACCTCTTTGGCATTGCAGTTTTAGTACTAAACACGGTGAATTATTTGATATTTGTGAAGAAATGAATCTTGCATCTTAAATTGAAGTTTATTCGTCTGAAACCTAGCCCAACTTGTTGGTCCATATTCTGTTTCACATCAAACCGTTCAAGACTAATCATAGACCAAACCTTTTCATTTGACAATTAATAATCCCCTCCATGCACAAAATGAAATCCTTGGAAATTGAACTTGTATTAACTGAGGAGTCCTGAAGATGAAAAGACCTTGTAATGATGATAGGACCATGAGAACGAGGGTATACTCTTCTTTCATATCCACATGAATTCAACATAACTTAATGGACACACACACACACACACACACACAAGATTTCTTATTATTTTCAGATTTCTTCGACGGACCTGCAAAACGAATAAACTAGACAAAACAGTTAGTTTATGCATAAGTGATTGACTTAAATGATATGTAAATGACCAATGAATCTAAGGGTAAAATTTGGGTTATGACAGTTACCCCTATTTAAATAACTTCACCAGATGATTTGAGCGACGAAGGCTCAAGAAATCATGGTGAAAGGGATTTAAATACAGATAACCGAAAATTTTGCCCTTAGATGCAATGATATGTGTCGCTTGCGCGAAAATAAGGTGCCGGCACAACAGAAGAGTCGCCACCTTTCGTTATTTATCCCTCAGAGCGGGAAAGGAAACGATCGGAAAAACCTGACGAAAAAGGGTAAGACAAGGTCGTCGCAACCGTTGTCTGGATTCGGGAGTCGGTTACGCAAGGGGAAGGTATTAGCACCCCCCACGTCCGTCGTGCTCGACGGGATCCTCGCTTGTTGTGTTTACTTGGACGGGTTGATTTTATTCTACTTACCTATCAAGGCTGGCTTAAACAGAAAAGAAAACGACTCGGCAAAGCGTCGCGCTTTATGCCTACGTACTCTCATCAGAGAATGAGAAATCAGAGTCAACGTAGTTCGGCCTACGAAGGATTATGGGGGAAGGTAGCTCACCAAGACATCGCCATCTTGTGCCTACGTACTCTCAACAGGCATGAGAGATCAGAGCTCACGTAGATCGGGAAACTACGGTTTATTTCCTGTCTTTTACGAAAGAAGTGTTTTTTATTGTGTTTGCAATTTCAACTGCACTAGAGACTATGACCTGAGAGTGAATGCGTCGCATGTCACCCAAAGGGTACCATACTAAACATCCAGACTGTGGAAAAGAAACTCTCTCACAATCCTTTCTCAGATAGCTTAAGGCTCGTAACGTACGAAAGAAATCATTCATGATTACTGTATCTTAAACTGTTTCGAGATGAGAAGAGAACAGGCCCAACTAGGAGGGAGACTATCAAGTCCTACTGTTGTTATGCCATGGATTCATCCTATGGTTGAGGTTTGAACAGGGAACTCCTAGAAGTTGTCATGCATAGGTTTCAACCTAAAATTCTATCATCAAGTCCTTATCAAAGGAAATGAGAGTCCTAAGGGATCATGTCAATGATACACCAAAACAGACAAAGCATCAGCTTAACAGTAAAATGCATGCAATGCAAGTGAGGGAGGAAATGTGTGTGGGGCTTCAGCCTCCACAAGCTCATCTCAACCTCAAGCCAGAATGAAATAACAGTAATCATACTGAAAAATAAACATGCTATCAAGCAATAAACAGTAAACTGCAATCATACAGATAAATGAAATGAAATGCCATCAGGCAAACAAACCACATGGGCAAGGGAGTTGGGCTCTACCGAATACCCGCAAGCAAAGCCACACAGTAACAATACAAGCAGAGGGAGCAACTCAACCTCTAGTACAATTATGCTCCTAGATTCTACCTATTCTGGATATGAACTTATTCTAATGCATCAAGCAAGTCAAACAAAACACAGCAATACAGAAAAGGAAAAGAAAGCAGATCAACTCCTCTCTCAACTTCAAGCTTCAGCTCTTCCAACAGCAACTCAGTCTTCAGACTTCAATCACTCTTGACAAACATCAATTTGCTCTTCCAGATTTCAACCCTACAACATAAGTTTCAACTTATCTTCTCCCTTTAAGCTTCAGCTTCTTGATCAGCTCCACCTTCAGGCTTCACCTAATCTTCAGGGATCTTCAAGTATCAACTTGCTCTTGTTGCTCTTCAAGCTTCAGCTGGAATGGCAATGCTCAAGGATTCATCCTCTTCAATACTCTTCAATGAAGTCTTCATCTTCAAGCTCAGGCTCAGCATCTCTCAAGATAATCAAACCAGAGGAAATCACTTACTGGATAAGCTAGGGGATATTGAACTGCTTATTTGACCATCAAAGGTGACCTATAAGGGTTCAACATCAAAGGAATGGTTCCCTCAAAAGTTCTACTTCCTAGGTGTATCACTTAATCCCTCCAAAGGAGAGAGGTGTATACCATGGAAGGACTTTGAATCATAGGGAGGAATGGAGGTGAATGATACCATCCATGTTTGAGAAAGAAGTTATCTAAGTCTAAACTCTTCCTAATTCCTAACCCTAAAACAACAAAAAAGAAAAAAAGATCAAGCTCTCAAGCTCCTCAATGCATCTTCAAATCTTCTACTATGCTCCTTAGGACAATACCAAGCTCTCCAAGCCAAAGGAAAACTCCAAAGCAAAGCAACTAAAGCAAACATGCCCTAAAGGCAACACAAACAATTAACCAATACAAAAATCAACCAAAAATAGCATACTACTATATTAAATCCTAATATAATTTCTAAGGGATCCTACATACCTACCCTTAATTCCCATATATGCCTCATAGTCTAATTTGTCCTAAAAATCCAAAATCTAAAGTTATTGTGGACCTATGTTGAAGTTTAACCTAATTCTATACAACCTAATAGCATCTAATCAAAACTATCCTAAAAATCATCACAAAAATATGGAATAAATCCAGGGGGAGGCTAAAACCTATATCTAACTATCCTAAAAAGAATGAACTAAAAATACTAAGGGATCTACCTAAACTAAATTCTACAAAATCATATATCAATATAAAAGAATTAAAATGCAATAAAAGTAGAAAATATGCAAAAAATATTAAAATGCATGATATGGAAAATGTTTTTATTTTATATTTTTCTAGACAGAAATATGAAGTGGGAGAAAAAACTCCCATTAAAAAATATTGAATTTCCCATTTAATATGAATTTTCAAAGTATGGGAAAAAATGGAGAAAAATGAAATGAGAAATGAAGCATGGGTGCAGATAGTAAACAACCATAGTTCATTTTATTGATGGGCTCAACATGTGGGGTGCAGAAAGTAAAGCGCCTGGGCCCAATTAAATCAGAAAACAATTAAGAAAATCATAAGGAAAAGGAAAAAACGAGCGGTGCAAGTAGAAACGAATTTCAGTTAAAAATACAATTGGGCCTGAAAAGGGGGTGGGGATAGCCATTATCACTTAAGCCCAGAATCTTTCCTTTAATGAAACGCGGCGTTTCATTATTTCTGAATTTTCCTCCAAACGCGAGATCAAATGTGGACCGTGGGATTAGCTCTCAAGTCAAGGGTCAAGCTACCATCTGATGGTTGTGAGGTCTTCTTCTTCCTTGGACCTAGGGTTTGCAGAAACCACCATGGAAACTCAGCTCAAGAACACTCATCCTCCTCCATACGAACTCCTTCAATTCTCCATCAATTCTTGAAATTTAAAACCCTAACATGCCTAGAATTCCATGCTGAACACGATCATGCCCTTAAAATCAACTGAATCTTCCTTGAACATAAAACACGATCCAAGATCCAAATTATGCTCAGAAATCAATCTTAACCAGTCTCCAAATTAATGGTCCTAAACTCATCCTCATGCTTCCCTGAGCATTTCTTGATATCTAACTAAGCTCAACACTCAATATCCAAAGAGATACAAGGCCAAACAGAAATCTTGGTCATAACAAAACCATCACCAATTGCCTTCAAACTTTCCAAAATCCATCACCTATTGGTCTCTAACCATTCTACACTAATAATTAACCCTAATCATGCCTAAATTAAGGTGTAGGAGAGAAATTGCAAACCTGGTTAAATTGAATGAACAGAGGTAGTAATCCACCAATTCAAGCCTTGAATCTTTCCAAATTCCTTCACTGAGCAATCTTCTTGCTTCTGTATGCAAAAAGAATGGCTGAAATTGCTTGATTCTTGAAATTCGATTTTGAAATGCAACCTTGAAACTTGGATCACCAACTCCTCAATTCTCCATGGAAATGCTCTTGATTCAATCTGCACAGCTTCAATGTGATGTATGGAAGGTGTTTGTGTGAAAAAGATGAAAGGAAATGAAGAGGAATGAAGAAATTGGATTTGACTTGTAATGGAAGAAATTGGATTTCACTCTCTCTTCTATGCAGCAATTCACACCAACCTTGCATCTGAGCAAGTTAGACTTGTTATATAGAGTGGTTTAGAATCATCTAGAACCCCCTAGAACAATCCAATAAGAAATTGAACTTTTCATGCCATGGTATTTTGATTTCTCATTCTCCTTACATGCTATCTCATGCCATAGCCTTTGTACACTTCAATTCTGACTTGAATTTATCCCCACATGAGATTTAGGACAAGTTACAATGCATAAGTACCTTGCTTATTGAGTTCTTTTGAGTTTTGGTTTGGTACCTTAAGATGCAAGTAATCCAATTCCAAAGCAGCCCTATGATGCAAGCCTCAAATCAAAATTGTGGCTGAACCATTGTTCTTAGAATGTCATTTGGAGTCAAAATGACCTATCACATGACATGGTTTGGACTTATAACTTGGGATTTCCATTTTTCAAATTCACTTGAATTAACTTATGCCTCATTTTTAGGCCATTTTTATCACTTTTTGATATGAGCATTTTCAACATCTCATGACCTCCCTACTAGCCTTAAAAAATCATTCTAAGCAAGTTTGATGTTGAAGATTTTTCCATTTGAAGCTTGGAAGTAGGAGATATGGCCTTATGCTTGAAATGACCTATAACCTCCAAATGACCAAAATGCCCTTGGCTTGTCAAAGCCATAAGTTGAGTTCTACAAATCCTATCAAGGACTTCTAGTACTCTATAGAAAGCTAAGAAGATTCTCTTCAACATTAATGTTGACCAAGAATCCATAGGAATCATCCTACTAGGGCAAAAGTTGTCTGCAAGTTGGGTGACTTTCAAGGACCCAGATTCACATACCTCAGATGACCTGTAATTTGTCAAAACCATAACTTGAGCTCTACAAATCCTATCAAGGACTTCTACTACTCAAATTAAAGCTAAGAACAAGCTCTACAACATTCATGTTATGGGGAAGATGAGATGACAATCACATCTTGAGCTAAACTTCCTTGAAGATAGGGATCAAACTAGGGGATTTTACACTGTCAATCCTTAGAAACCCTAGCTTAAAACTTCTCAAACTCCTCAATCATGATGAGTTGGTTTAGGAATCATCCTTATAGTATCTCAATACATCATTCCATGATCACATGGCTCTTGGATTAGGTCTCAACCTTCTCCAAATCATCAATTGACCTAGGGTTGACCTAGTCAAACCCTAATTCTACCACTCATGGTTGAATCTTCTGAATTCTTGCACAATGACCTCTCTAGGCTTCATGATTGCTTTCAAGACATCTCATATGCTTTCTCAGAGCTTCAAGTCCATCCTCATAGTCTCAGAATCATCTGAGGAGCTCCAACAACTCTCAAGTTATGAGGCACACAACCTTGGTTTCAACCAAGCTCTCTGAGGATCTCTTGAGTTCTCTGACAAAGGTATCAACCTTTGAATACTTGAACAAACTTCTTGGCTAGCTTCATAGCCTCATACAACTCTTGATGGGTAAATAAATGTTGGTCAAATTTTGGGGTGCAACAGCTGCCCCTATTCAAACGGCTTGAACCTGACTGGGTGAGGAGCGAACGGCTCTCAGCCAATCAAGGTGCGAGACGGTTGAATACCGATAAACCCGGAAATTTGCCAACTGCATAAGCACACGGTACTCAGGCAGGACCGAATCTTCGAACACTGAAATACTAGCTGCACGGCAACTAGCTGGAGACATATTGATCTGACATCGCCGTCGGACAATCAAAGCACCCAACATCGCCGCTGGAGAACTAAAGAATCTGACATACCCAACATCGCCGCTAGAAAACTGAAGAATCTGACAAAAACACCCAACATCGCCGCTGGAGTACTAAGGAATAATCTGACATCGCCGCCAGAAACAAACATACCAACATCGCCGCTGGAAAACTGAATCAACTGACATCGTCGTCAGAAACAAAACACCCAACATCGCCGCTGGAGGACCAAAGAACCTGACATCGCCGTCGGAAAACTAACATAACTCTGAGCAACACCCAATATCGTCGTCGAGTACTCAACATAATCTGACCTCGCCGTCAAACATAAACATCCAACATCGCCGCTGGAAAACTAAAGAATCTGACATCGCCGTCGGAAACAAACAAAACACCCAACATCGCCGCTGGAGAGCTAAAGAACCTGACATCGCCGTCGGATAATCAAAATACCCAACATCGCCGCTGGAGAACTAGATCACCTGATATCTCCGCCAGAAACAAACAAATATCCAACATCACCGCTGGAGAACTACCACCTGACATCGCCGCCGAGTATTCAACCTGATCTGACTTCGCCGTCAATTCTCAACATCGTCTGACCTCGCCGTCAAAAACAAACATCCAACATCGCCGCTGGAAACAAACATAATTTGACCTCGCCGCCAGAGAACAAACATCCATTTGGGAATTGGTCACACGGTAACCGGTAATACATAGTCGATCATGCAATCAGGCATCCAAAGAAACTGTCGGGCATCAGCCAGACTTCAACCATCAGGTTGATCATGCCATCAAGCATTCAAAGAAACTGCTGGGCATCAGCCGGACTTCAACCATCAGGTTGATCATGCCATCAGGCATTCAACATTACTGTCGGGCATCAGCCGGACTTCATCAGCAAGTAGAGAATAGAATTCTTGGTCAATCATGAGCCAACTGGGAACATCTAAACCTCTGCCATCAGGCACTTCGCATCAGCTGAGATAACTGCTTCATTACCACGGTCAGACTTCAATCATGGAGTCTTCAAAGGAGATTTCAACTTCGCCGTTAGAAAACCTGCTGGGGAGGACGCTTCGCCGCTGGGGAATCTGGAGAACTATGAAGTAACTCCGCTCCGGGGGTCCAGAAATCATTCTGGAGGAATCAACTCTGCTGAGGACTTCAAGAATCATCTTGAACAAATAACTCCGTCGGGGACCTTCAAGAATCATCCTGAACCGATAACCATTCTGAGCAAACACTCTGTTGGGGATTCCAGGAATCATCCTGGGCAACTCTTGCCGGGGACAAACCAATCATGGCTTGAGCAGATTCCAAGGATTCGGCTCTCTTGGGGCTTCAGGAATCATCCTGGGCAACCTTCACTGGGGGCTCTACTGGGGTCTTAAGAATCATCTTAAGCGAACGGCCCTGCTGAGGAATTCAAGAATCATCTTGAACCGAAGACTTCGCTGGGGATCTCAAAAATTATCTTGAGCAAGCGACTTCGTTGGGGAGAATGTCAGGAATCATCCTGAGCAACTGATCCTTCGGCGGAACCTGCAAAACAAGAACGGTAACAACCTAGATCATGTTTATGATGCATATGTTTCGGCAGTGGCACGATGCTCCACACGGTGGAAATGCTATGCGATTATGGTAAATGCTATGCAATCATGCATAATGATGCGATCCCGTCAGCAAAATAAATGCCGAAGGGAGAATCCTCCTGTCAAGGGGGAAGAACTACTCCGATGGAGGAATCATCCTGTTGAGGAGAACATGGTCACGCCAATATCAATTGGACTCCGCAGGGGACACAACTTCAGTTGATTGCTGCGGGGGAAACAACTTCAGTTGACTACTGCAGGGGAACGAAGCTCTACGAGAACCAGGACCTGCTGAGAGAAAGCGATGTCAATCGCGGGAGTAAACTGCGTGGTCGTCTTGGCTACTCTTCTGGGGATAAGAGCTCTGTGGGGAAACAACTTCAGCTGCTCAACACTCCCACTGGGGAAAACCAATCATGGTCTGATCAACTTCCAAGGATTCGGCTCTCTTGGGCATCTGCAAACTCGGCTGAGAAAGGAGAAATCATTCTGCTTCGCTGGAGGGTACGACCCTGGGGGAAATACAGCATCAGCTGTTCAACGCTCTACTGGGGAAAACCACTCATGGTCCCAACTGCTTCCGTGGAGAGAGTACGACTCTGTGGGAATCTCAATTCCGCTGGGGAAGAAGGAATCATCCGACTTCGGGGGAGAATACAACTCTGGTGGGGAATTTCAATTCCGCTGGAGACTTCAGTCTAGCACCATCAGTTGCTGCATACTTCGGCGTACGACTAGTTTCCTACGAAACCTGCACTTGTGACCCGGTGTTGGGGGACGAACACGCGCTTCAGCGCCTGACTCAGCTGAGAAGATGACGTTCCTTCATGGTGCATCCGCTTGGGGAAGAGAATCATCTCTTCCTGAGGAGACATATCAATGCTCATTATCTCGCGTTCAGACTCTGCAGGGAGAGGCTACTGAACTCTGCTGGAGGAAGAGGAATCGTCCTGCTTCAGGGATGCGCACGGCGCATTGTCTGGAATATGCTACACCTGTAACAACACAAACAAACAGACAAGATACCCTTCTCAAAGGGACCTATCAAAGTTATTATCTCGTGACAATATTCAAGTAATTAATTGTTTCAACAATCAATGGCCTAGGCCAATAAGTTTATGTATGCGCATTTTATCAAAAACATCGGCGTTCTTTTTCGCAAACAAAACAGATAAATGCTAAACAGGCAAACAAAATTGCTGAACAGTATGCATTTTATTGATAACGAACCCCTGAATGGGTAAAAATGTTTTACAACAGAGGCAAGCTCCTGGAATGAGGAAGCCGCGCAAAAATAAAACATAAATATACATCAGTATATACAAATGTCGGCAACGAGGCGTAGACGAACACCATGAGTTGATCCCTCTATGACCCACTCGACTTCGATACTTCTCCGACGCTTCAGCTTCGAAAGAGATTGATTCGGGTAAACGGCCTTCAGGTCCTCCAAACCACTAAACAATGAAAGTCCACACGCGGAACGCAGTCATTTGCTTTTTCAAATCCCTAACTTTTGCGTGAACCGCCCTTTGCGGGTTTTCAGTTCACCGGGATACCCTTTTTTGCCGAAGCCGCCCAGTGTAGGTTTTCGACTTCGCGGGTGTACATCTTTTCAATATATCCCTAATTTTTGCCCGAACCTTTTATTCTGTTTTTGGTTCGCCGGGATGCCCCTTTTTTGCCTGGACTCTCTTTTTTGTCCAGCGGGTCGCTTTCAAGCAAAGTATTTTTTAACTGCGTCCGCGTTCACCGGGGATGCAAAATCTTCACCATCCATCGTGTATAACAACAAAGCTCCTCCCGAGAAGACCTTGCTGACGACGTACAGACCTTCGTAATTCGGAGTCCACTTGCCCCGGTGATCGGAATATGGAGGAAGAATCTTCTTCAGGACGAGATCACCTGTCTAAAAGCTTCTAGGACGCACCTTCTTATCATAAGCTTTCTTCATTCGGCTTTGGTACAGACGACCAAACGCAATCGATGCTAACCTCTTCTCGTCCATCAGGCTGAGTTGGTTCAGACGATTCGTAGTCCATTCAGCCTCGTCGAGTTTCACATCAACCAAAACTCCCAAAGAAGGGATCTCCACTTCTAACGGTAGGACAGCTTCCATACCGTACACCAAGGAGAAAGGAGTTGCCCCGGTTGACGTACGTACCGTCGTACGATAACCGTGCAATGCAAATGGCAGCATCTCGTGCCAATCTTTGTATGTCACAACCATCTTCTGAACAATCTTCTTTATGTTCTTGTTGGTCGCTTCAACGGCGCCATTCATCTTCGGCCGGTAAGGAGATGAGTTGTGGTGTTCGATCTTGAAGCTCTGGCACAGCTCCTTCATCATCTTGTTATTCAGATTCGAACCATTATTAGTAATGATCCGCTCGGGAATTCCGTAACGACAGATGATGTCCCTCTTTATGAATTTAGCTACCACTTGCTTGGTCACATTAGCGTACGAGGCTGCCTCCACCCACTTGGTGAAGTAGTCGATAGCTACCAGAATGAAACGATGATCGTTAGATGCAGTGGTCTCGATCTTGCCTATCATGTCGATGCCCCACATGGAGAACGGCCACGGGGAGGACATGACATTCAACGGGCACGGCGGCACATGAACTTTATCAGCATAAATCTGGCATTTATGACATCTCTTCGCGAATCTGAAGCAATCCGACTCCATCGTCAGCCAGTAGTATCCTGCTCTCAGGATCTTTCTCGTCATAGCATGTCCGCCGGCGTGCGTACCAAATGTGCCTTCATGGACTTCTTCCATGAGCATACTCGCCTCTTTCTCATCTACACATCTGAGTAGCATGAGATCGTGGTTTCTCTTATACAACACTCCATCAGGATTGAGATAAAAATTGCCAGACAGCCTCCTCAGAGTCTTCTTATCCTGGGTTGACGCACCCGCAGGATACTCCTTAGTCATAAGGAAAGTCTGGATGTCATGGAACCATGGCTTGCCGTCGGCGGCTTCCTCGATTGTAAAGACAAATGCAGGTCTATCAAGACGCGAAAGCACAATTCTCGGAGCCTCATTCCAGAAATTGACTTTATACATTGAAGCCAACGTGGCTAAGGCATCAGCCATCTGATTTTCCGCCCTGGGCACATGATGGAGTTTCACTCGATCAAAGAACGGAAGTAGCCTTCTGGCATAATTCATGTACGGCACCAAATTCGATTGACGAGTCTCCCACTCCCCTTTAATTTGGTTGATCACAAGCGCTGAGTCACCATATACGTCTAGGTTCTTGATTCTCAAATCAATTGCCTCTTCTAGACCCATGATGCATGCTTCGTACTCCGCCTCATTGTTGGTGACTGGAAACGTTAGTCTCGCAGTAAACGGGATGTGGGATCCGTGGGGAGTCGTGATGATAGCCCTGATGCCACTTCCATAGGAATTAACCGCCCCATCGAATATCAATTTCCACTGGGATTTCCTATCTGCCCCCTCGTCGGGCAACGGCTCATCGCAATCCTTTGCTTTGAGAAACATAATATCCTCGTCAGGGAATTCGAACTTCATCGGCTGGTAGTCCTTGATCGGCTGTTCGGCAAGGTAATCAGACAATACGCTTCCCTTGATGGCCTTCTGGAACACGTACTGAATATCATATTCCGTTAACACCATTTGCCATCTGGCAATCCTGCCCGAAAGAGCCTGCTTCTCGAAGACGTACTTGATCGGATCCATCTTCGAAATTAGCATGGTGGTGTGATTGAGCATGTAATGTCGTAGATGTTTGGCAGCCCAGGCTAGTGCACAACACGTCTTCTCCAGCATCGAGTATCGAGATTCACAGTCAGTGAACTTTTTACTCAAGTAGTAAATGGCATGCTCCTTTCTGCCTGTCTCGTCGTGCTGACCGAGAACACACCCCATACTATTCTCCAGAACTGTCAAGTACATGATTAATGGTCGTCCAGCCACTGGGGGTATCAAGATTGGAGGTTCTTGAAGATACTGCTTTATCTTTTCGAATGCCTTCTGGCAATCCTCATTCCAAGTAATCGCCTGATCTTTCTTTAAAAGCTTGAACATCGGTTCACAAGTGGCCGTGAGCTGAGAGATAAACCTTGCAATGTAGTTTATTCGGCCCAAGAAACCACGAACTTCTTTTTCTGTTTTCGGCGCTGGCATTTCTTGAATGGCTTTTATTTTCGCAAGATCAACCTCGATGCCTCGTCGCTAACGATAAACCCCAGCAACTTTCCGGACCGCACTCCGAAAGTGCATTTGTTAGGATTCAGCCTCAACCTGAACTTCCTAAGCCTCTCAAAAAGCTTCAATAAGTTGACCAGATGCTCTTCCTCCGTTTGGGACTTTGCAATCATGTCATCAACATAGACCTCGATCTCATGATGAATCATATCATGAAACAAAGTTACCATTGCTCGTTGGTAAGTGGCCCCTGCGTTCTTCAGACCGAAGGGCATTACCTTGTAGCAAAATGTTCCCCAGGGGGTGATAAACGTCGTTTTCTCCATGTCCTCCGGCGCCATCTTGATCTGGTTGTAACCGGAGAAGCCATCCATGAACGAAAACACGGAGAACTGGGCTGTGTTGTCGACCAACACATCGATATGAGGCAACGGGAAATCATCTTTAGGGCTCGCCCTATTCAAATCCCGATAATCGACGCACATGCGTACCTTACCGTCCTTCTTCGGTACAGGCACTATGTTGGCGACCCACGGAGGGTAAGTGGTGACCGCTAAGAAGCCAGCATCAAGTTGTTTCTGCACTTCCTCTTTGATCTTAACGGCCATATCTGGTCTCGTCCTCCTAAGCTTCTGCTTGACGGGAGGGAAATCTTCTCGCAGCGGCAAGTGGTGGACCACGATGTCCGTGTCAAGTCCGGGCATATCGTCGTATGACCAAGCAAAGACGTCACTATACTCTCGAAGCATCTCGACCAATCTCTGTTTGACATCACTCTGCAGCGCAGCCCCTACTCTGACATTTCTGACGAGCTCTTCAGAACCCAGGTTTACGATCTCAATTTCCTCCTCATGAGGCAGAATGACTTTTTCCTCTTGTTTCAACAAGCGGGCCAACTCTTCAGGAAGGTCTTCGTCTTCATCAATCTCTTCTTCGGCTTGATAGATCGGGCAATCGAAGTCGAAGTGAGCCGTAGAAGGTCCAGAGTCGATGTCATCTGTTATGTGGATCCTGCAATAACAAGGGTTAAGTTTAAAACAAGAATATGCAGGTTAGCACAAACCCCGTTGCCATTTTACTGTTTTTCAAAACAAATATAAAACAGGAATAACAGAGAACACAATATTTGAGTACGAAGAAAACGCCTTTGATTTATTAACAAAATGCATGTACATAATCCAACAAGGCCCTGACAATAAAACCGCTATGCCCCGGGTAGGACATAGGGTTGTACAATGATTGAAAAAAGTAAATCATTACTGTTCACTTGTCAGTTGGATGATATCCTTGATGGTCCAATTGTTGAGGCCCTCGCCCGACTTGCTTGGCTGAATCCAAGAGTCGAGATCACAATCGCTATCCCCGCTGTCTTCAGACGCCGCGTTGATGCTTTCGAAGATCACTCCGCCACTGGTAAATAGGACCGGCCCCTTACCCCGTGACGCGCTGCTAGACGAAGAAGAAGAAGCTTCATCTTCAGGAGAATATCCCAATCCAAACTTATCCTGCTTGTTCGGTATCTCCAAAATATGCCCCCAGCCTGGGGTAGATCCAGCTTGGACGATAGCCCGAGCTTCTTTGAATGAGGAGAGATTCATCTCTGGCTTCTCTGTGACTACAGGAGCTACCTCTTTCACTTTGACGGCTTCAAATGTTTGGCAAAGAGTTTCATGGATTTCGCCATCCATTTCAACATAATTGAAGGATGACAAATGGCTCACCATTATGTCCTCCTCGCCGCACACGGTTACTATGCTTCCCCCGACAGCATATTTGAGCTTTTGGTGCAACGTGGAGGTCACGACACCAGCAGCATGGATCCATGGCCGGCCCAAGAGGCAACTGTAGGCAGGCATGATGTCCATGATATAAAAGACCGTGTCGAACGTTTTCGGGCCAACTTGGATTGGCAGGGTCAACTCTCCGAAAACGTGGCGTTTAGTTCCGTCAAATGCTTTCACCACCAGATCACTGGGTGTGCAAAGCAATCCACGAGTGTCCAACTTCATTAATGCCTTCTTCGGAAGCACATTAAGCGACGAATCCGTGTCCACCAGGACGTGCGACATGATTGTGCCTCTGCACTCTATCGAGATGTGCAAGGCGCTGTTGTGATTCCTCCCTTTAGGCGTCAGCTCTAAATCTGTGAAACCCAACCCATTGCCAGCATTAATGTGGGCTACCACCTCTTCTAGCTGATTCACCGATATCGCTTGCGGTACGTAGGCAGCGTTCAATACCTTCAGTAGCGCGTTGCGGTGCGCTTCAGAACACAGCAACAGGTTGAGAATAGAAATCTTCGAAGGCGTCTGATGGAGATGGTCTACAATCTTGTAGTCGCTCTTTTTGATCAACCGCATAAACTCCTCGGCATCTTTGACAAGCAAATCTTTCTCTACCCCACACGGGACCTCTTCGACGACTTTGCTTTTACCCTTATCAGCCGCATCAGCGCTGACCGCTTTCTCTGCCACAACCTCTGGCGGTGCAAACACTCTTCCGCTACGGGTAATACCACTGATTCCTGCGAGATTCTCCACAGTCGACCCATACGGCTCCAGCTCCAACTTTTGACCGTTGCAATAGACTTCAGCCCCATAATGCCACGGAACGGCGTTGGTGCTCTCGAATGGTATCGGCCCAGCTTTGGTAATAGTGATTGTAGGCGGTCTGGGCGCAGAAATGGTTATCGGTTGGCGAGGGATGGTGATGGTGGCGACTTCATCGGCCTGCTTCAACACTACCTCTCCTGATACACTTTCAGCCCTCCGGCTGAACTGCAGAATCCCCTCAGCCATCAGACTTTGGATTCCTTCTACCAACTGCTCACACCCATCAGAATGTGTAGCACAATCCATGCATAGTTCTCCGCATCCCGGAAAGAACCCTTTCTTCAGCAACTTAGCTTTGACGAAACTAACCGGCGTCTTTAAGTCTCTGACATCAGTCAACAGATCTGCACTCTCTTCTTCATAATGGCGTTCACTCTGCCTCCCCTATGATTCGGCATAGGATTTTTTGTGACATTGGGCACATTATCGGAGAAGTTAATAATCTTGGCATCTACCAGGTCCTGCACCTTGTGCTTAAAGGCTTTGCAGTTCTCGATTGTGTGGCCTGGTGCCCCTGTGTGGAAGTCGCAAGTGGCATTTGCGTCGTACCCTGGTGGAGGTGCCCCTGTCAAGGGAGCCATCGTCCTCTTCTGAACCAACTGAAGCTGAAGCAAAGTCTGCAAGAGTTGCGCATACGACATGGGCGGTGCCTCGAAGTGACGGTTTGTCAAAGGTGCCCGATTCTGGTACTTTCTATATCCCGGCTGATTCGGTTGCTGCTGCTGCTGCGGAGCTGCTGGGAAATTTATACTGGCTATCTGCTGCTGAGGGCCCTTGCCCTTTCTTCGAGCGTTGGTCACAGCGCTCGCATCTCCTTCTCGTCGCTTACCAGCATAAGGCTTCTTTCCACCTCCTCCGGCTGAGGATGATTCACCTTGAATTTTCTCGATCTTGATACCATTCTCGACGTGCTTGCCCATGGTGATGAGAGCTGAGAACGTCCCAGACATACCGCTGACTAACTTTTCATAGTAGACCCCTGGGAGGGTGGCAACAAACATCTGCACGAGCTCGCGTTCAACCATCGGCGGTTGAACCCGAGCAGCCAACTCACGCCACCGCTGGGCGTACTCCTTAAATCCTTCATTATTCCTCTGGGAAAGGTTCTGGAGCTGAATTCAGTTCAGGGCCAAGTCGCTATTGTACTGATAATGGTGGACAAACGCTTCAGCGAGATCCTTCCATGTGCACACGCTAATGGGCTCCAGGCCCATGTACCACTCGAGGGATGGCCCAGAAAGACTATCTTGGAAGAAGTGCATCAGCAACTTCTCATCTTCGGAATAGGCAGACATCTTTCTATAGTACGATCGCAGGTGGACACGAGGGCAGGTAGTGCCCTTATATTTCTCAAAGTCAGGCACCCTGAACTTAGGAGGTACCTTGAAATCAGCAATTAACCTCAGCTTGGACATATCAACGCCCAAAGTATTCTGATTCTCAATATCTCTCATTTTATCTTCAAGTGCTTTGAATCTGAGCCGCGCTTCAGCATTCAGCTCCCCTTCTGCACCTCTTTGAGAGAACACATCATCCTGATGATCCTCAAGCCACGGTTGAGGCACCAACAGATTTCGACGCCTGCGTTGCCGTTGACCGGCCCGATATTGACATTAGCTCCCAGACTCCCATTGCTGGCGCCCGTCGTATTGAGTCTGATATTGGCCATCACATTGCCATTAGCACTGCCGTTGCCCCCGGCCACAGGGACACCATTCTGCGGAGTATCAACTGGTGGAGGAGTAGGCATAGCCCCGCCATGGAGTATGTCGTTGCTATCAACCCTGGGGATCAAAGGTTGAACCAAAGTTCTGAGCTGGTCTTGACCATTGGCGACCACCTGCATTAGTTCCATAAAACGATTCATCCTCTCGCGTAGCTCCTGGACATCTGTCTGCACTTGATCCATGATCCTGGTCTGATTAGCTCGAGTTGGATAACGGTGAATGAGTCTCTGATCAATCCTGGAGTCACCGGAAACAGCCTGGGACCTGTGAACCTGAAAAAACCTGTAAACACTAAAGGTTAGGAAAAACAACAAAATGTACGATATGCAAATGCTTCATGCAAATGCATGCGTGTGTCTGTGTGTTTGGGAGATTTCCCCCGATTCTAGTGCCTGAGTGCCAGTGCTGATAATAAGAAGAAGAAGAAGCCGGAGTCCAATCATGGAAACATCAATCTCATATATAAAGGAAAGCCTATCAAGGCAGTACATAGCATCAGCGAGTACAAGACGAATCAACGGCGCGACCTCATCCAACAAGCCTGGTGATGGTCAGCATACAACAAAGATCAAAACAAAAGGAATACAGCTAGTCAAGTACGGCCACAGGCGCGATACTCTGCTAACAACTCCTTCGTCTCTGGATGATCTGGCAAAGTGAGCAACCCCTCGACGAGCAGTTCCCTCTGCACAATGGTATACTGAAGTCCTTCGATCGAACCTTCCCATGCTCCTTCGCCGAAGCAATCTTCTAATTTCCGCTTTTTAGACTCAAACGTCAGCTTGCGCTCCTTCAGGTTAGCGAGAGCTTTGTTGAGCTGGCCTTCGACGGCGTATCTGCGGGCGGTTTCTTCGTCAAACCTCTTTTCACTGTCCTTCACCTCGGCTTCCAGCTTGGAGATCTGCAGCATCAGCTTATCCTCCCGCTCTTTCCTGGTGGCCAGGGAAGTCTTCCAGTGCTGGTTGAACTTGGATATCCTCCGATATGCCTCGTCCAAATGCTGCTTCTTCGTAGCCAGTACGTCGTTGACAGCCTTGAATTCTCGACCCATGCGTTCACGCTCGGCTATCTGCTTCGTCATGTCTGTACCCAGCTGGTTCACCAACTCTGTTTGCCTTTTGAAAGAATGAACGGCCTCGTTCCTCTCGCTTCGGAGCTGAGCAAATTCCTTCTCTAGTTCTTCGTTCGCCCGCTTCAATTCATCCCGCTCAGCTAATACCTGGTTATGCTGATGAATGAGCACAGTAGTAGGCTCTTCGATTATTGGAGGACTTTCAGGCTTGGCATGAGGAAACGGCATTCCTATAGCATTGGCTCTGGCTCTGATCCAAGCCAAATACGGAGGGTAGGCTTGACTGTTGCTTTTTCCCAGCAAAGGCTTTCCTCGCTTACCGATACTATTCCACGCACGCTGAAGCTTGGACAGCAGATCCCCCTCTAGAGTACCCGTGAGGTACAGAGATTCCTGTACCTCTTCATCCTTCGGCGGACTCCTCAAAGCATACGCGAACTATCGAACCAGCAACGACGGATTGTAGTTTATACAGCCCTTCCTACCTATCAAAGGCACATTAGGAAACCCGCTGCAACTGAAGATCACCTCAGTACCCAACCTGTCTCTGTCGAACCAATCAATATCCTCTTTCGATAAGCTCATCAGACGCTCAGGCCACTCAGTTGTGGCTGCAGACAAGACAAAAGGACCCCTCTTGGGCAGATGACTATCAAGCCATTTGTACAGCAAGGGTACGCAGCATGAGACATTCTTCCCCCTCCTATTCTCATTCTTGTAGTGGACTGAGTGATAGACATCTCCTATCAGGGTAGGGACTGGATTCCCTGAAGCGAAGATGTGAAATGCATCAAAGTCTACAAAATCGGGCATGTTGGGGAACAGGATAATGCCATATATGCATAGAGCGAGGATGGCATTGAATGCGTCCCAACATCCGTCCTTGGCACACTGCTGAGCCTTAACCACCAGAAACTGCAAGGAGAACCCAGGAACCTTGTTCCAACTAGTCAACACTAACTCGGAGGCGTCCAAATAAAGTGAAGGAGCTAAACCAGCCAGATCAGGCTCAGCATCCATATGGACAAAAGGCATCTGCCTCTTGATAGGCACACCTAGCAAATCAGCATACTCTTCCAGCGTAGGTGCAAGAACGAAGTCCTGAAAAGTGAAACATCTCAGCGGAGGGTCGTAGAACTGCAGCAGAGCATGCAACCCATTCAACTCGAACGTAGAAGGCTTACAAACCAAACTGAGCAACCTGCCATAAGATTTTCTGAACTCATCCTTCACAGAATCACCTGCTAGAGCTATCAAACCAGTCAACTTAGCCACATCGGGGATAGGGAACTTGTAGGCCACGGTCTTCCTCAGAGAACCCATAACAATACAATAGGAGGCAAGAAATCCTGGATCGGGGAAAACGGTACCTGCAACACAGACACACGTTAATGAAATGCAAATGAACATGCAAACTAATGCAAAATGCAGTCATGCAATAAGATATCCAAGCAACTGGTGCTGTGGAGATTCTGTATCAACAAAACCACGACCACTGATGAGAGGAAAACCCTGGTGTAGGACCACAAATCTGATCTGCCAAGAACAACCATCTGATAGGACCATATACACAGGATCATAAATCTGCTCTGTCAAGAACAAATGTCTGATAATAAGGACCTCTGATGTATGATCAAGAAATATCTGCTGATGAAGTCTTCAGACCCCAATCAAAAATCTGCTCTATCAAGAACAAACAACATCTGCTGATGAGATCTTCAGACCCCAAAAATATGCTCTATCAAGAACAAACAACATCTGTTGATGAGATCTTCAGACCCCAAAAATCTGCTCTATCAAGAACAAACAACATCTGCTGATGAGATCTTCAGACCCCAAAAATCTGCTCTATCAAGAACAAACAACATCTGCTGATGAGATCTTCAGACCCCACTCAAAATCTGTTCTATCAAGAACAAACAACTGATGATAAGATCCTTTGATCAAAACCTGCTCTATCAAGAACATACATACACCTGATGATAAGATCCTCTGATCAAAATCTGCTCTATTAAGAACAGACATACACCTGATGATAAGATCCTCTGATCAAAACCTGCTCTATCAAGAACAGATAAATCTGCAACTGAGAAACCCTGGTACCAACAAAACTGATTCACTGTCAAGAAAACCAGGTAGTCTGAAGGTCAAAGTTTCCTGCAATAAACCCAACCCCACTCACAGGTATGGACCTAAAGTGACTCAAGGTACGGCATCCTATGCGTTCATCAGCGTCACATACTTTCAAGAGGGGTGATACGATACCCAGAAGGTGTGGCATCACCAGCTCATGAAGCGGCCTCACTTAGCTGAATCACAAATGATCGGTCCCCAGAGTCGACAATCCACCAAACCAACAACCGTCTCAACCCAAAGGGTTGAAAGTGAAGCCAACCGGATGAAGCTCGTCTGAGCGTGGATTTCATGAGACACTAGTGCCTGCAAAGCAAGCACGCGCCCACTAATTTCCACTCTAAGTCTATGGTGCACTCAAGTCTGGGTCTGGCTTCTCACTCATCAGAACTCTCATCCCACAACAGCATAAATAATCATATTATACTGAATAAAATGCGGGAAATCAAGTGCGAGAAGTAAAATGCGATAAATAAACGCAACCCAACAAGTAAACATACAAGCGCTAGGATTGACTCTCGCAGGGAACTGATTGGAGTCCCCAGCAGAGTCGCCAACTGTCGCTTGCGCGAAAATAAGGTGTCGGCACAACAGAAGAGTCGCCACCTTTCGTTATTTATCCCTCAGAGCGGGAAAGGAAACGATCGGAAAAACCTGACGAAAAAGGGTAAGACAAGGTCGTCGCAACCGTTGTCTGGATTCGGGAGTCGGTTACGCAAGGGGAAAGTATTAGCACCCCCCACGTCCGTCGTACTCGACGGGATCCTCGCTTGTTGTGTTTACTTGGACGGGTTGATTTTATTCTACCTACCTATCAAGGCTGGCTTAAACAGAAAAGAAAACGACTCGGCAAAGCGTCGCGCTTTATGCCTACGTACTCTCATCAGAGAATGAGAAATCAGAGTCAACGTAGTTCGGCCTACGAAGGATTATGGGGGAAGGTAGCTCGCCAATACATCGTCATCTTGTGCCTACGTACTCTCAACAGGCATGAGAGATCAGAGCTCACGTAGTTCGGGAAACTACGGTTTATTTCCTGTCTTTTACGAAAGAAGTGTTTTTTATTGTGTTTGTGATTTCAACCGCACTAGAGACTATGACCTGAGAGTGAATGCGTCGCATGTCACCCAAAGGGTACCATACTAAACATCCAGACTGTGGCAAAGAAACTCTCCCACAATCCTTTCTCAGATAGCTTAAGGCTCGTAACGTACGAAAGAAATCATTCATGATTACTGTATCTTAAACTGTTTCGAGATGAGAAGAGAACATGCCCAACTAGGAGGGAGACTATCAAGTCCTACTGTTGTCATGCCATGGATTCATCCTATGGTTGAGGTTTGAACAGGGAACTCCTAGAAGTTGTCATGCATAGGTTTCAACCTAAAATTCTATCATCAAGTCCTTATCAAAGGAAATGAGAGTCCTAAGGGATCATGTCAATGATACACCAAAATAGACAAAGCATCAGCTTAACAGTAAAATGCATGCAATGCAAGTGAGGGAGGAAATGTGTGTGGGGCTTCAGCCTCCACAAGCTCATCTCAACCTCAAGCCAGAATGAAATAACAGTAATCATACTGAAAAATAAACAACATGCTATCAAGCAATAAACAGTAAACTGCAATCATACAGATAAATGAAATGAAATGCCATCAGGCAAACAAACCACATGGGCAAGGGAGCTGGGCTCTACCGAATACCCGCAAGCAAAGCCACACAGTAACAATACAAGCAGAGGGAGCAACTCAACCTCTAGTGCAATCATGCTCCTAGATTCTACCTATTCTGGATATGAACTTATTCTAATGCATCAAGCAAGTCAAACAAAACACAGCAATACAGAAAAGGAAAAGAAAGCAGATCAACTCCTCTCTCAACTTCAAGCTTCAGCTCTTCCAACAGCAACTCAGTCTTCAGACTTCAATCACTCTTGACAAACATCAATTTGCTCTTCTAGGTTTAAACCCTACAACATAAGTTTCAACTTATCTTCTCCCTTTAAGCTTCAGCTTCTTGATCAGCTCCACCTTCAGGCTTCACCTAATCTTCAGGGATTTTCAAGTATCAACTTGCTCTTGTTGCTCTTCAAGCTTCAGCTGGAATGGCAATGCTCAAGGATTCATCCTATTCAATACTCTTCAATGAAGTCTTCATCTTCAAGGTCAGGCTCAGCATCTCTCAAGATAATCAAACCAGAGGAAATCACTTACTGGATAAGCTGGGGGATATTGAACTGCTTATTTGACCACCAAAGGTGACCTATAAGGGTTCAACATCAAAGGAATGGTTCCCTCAAAAGTTCTACTTCCTAGGTGTATCACTTAATCCCTCCAAAGGACAGAGGTGTATACCATGGAAGGACTTTGAATCATAGGGAGGAATGGAGGTGAATGATACCATCCATGTTTGAGAAAGAAGTTATCTAAGTTTAAACTCTTCCTAATTCCTAACCCTAAAACAACAAAAAAGAAAAAAAGATCAAGCTCTCAAGCTCCTCAATGCATCTTCAAATCTTCTACTATGCTCCTTAGGACAATACCAAGCTCTCCAAGCCAAAGGAAAACTCCAAAGCAAAGCAACTAAAGCAAACATGCCCTAAAGGCAACACAAACAATTAACCAATACAAAAATTAACCAAAAATAGCATACTACTATATTAAATCCTAATATAATTTCTAAGGGATCCTACATACCTACCCTTAATTCTCATATATGCCCCATAGTCTAATTTGTCCTAAAAATCCAAAATCTAAAGTTATTGTGGACCTATGTTGAAGTTTAACCTAATTCTATACAACCTAATAGCATCTAATCAAAACTATCCTAAAAATCATCACAAAAATATGGAATAAATCCAGGGGGAGGCTAAAACCTATATCTAACTATCCTAAAAAGAATGACCTAAAAATACTAAGGGATCTACCTAAGCTAAATTCTACAAAATCATATATCAATATAAAAGAATTAAAATGCAATAAAAGTAGAAAATATGCAAAAAATATTAAAATGCATGATATGGAAAATGTTTTTATTTTATATTTTTCTAGACAGAAATATGAAGTGGGAGAAAAAACTCCCATTAAAAAATATTGAATTTCCCATTTAATATGAATTTTCAAAGTATGGGAAAAAATGGAGAAAAATGAAATGAGAAATGAAGCATGGGTGCAGATAGTAAACAGCCATAGTTCATTTTATTGATGGGCTCAACATGTGGGGTGCAGAAAGTAAAGCGCCTGGGCCCAATTAAATCAGAAAACAATTAAGAAAATCATAAGGAAAATGAAAAACGAGCGGTGCAAGTAGAAACGAATTTCAGTTAAAAATACAATTGGGCCTGAAAAGGGGGTGGGGATAGCCATTATCACTTAAGCCCAGAATCTTCCCTTTAATGAAACGCGGTGTTTCATTATTTCTGAATTTTCCTCCAAACGCGAGATCAAATGTGGACCGTGGGATTAGCTTTCAAGTCAAGGGTCAAGCTACCATTTGTGGCTGTGAGGTCTTCTTCCTTGGACCTAGGGTTTGCAGAAACCACCATGGAAACTCAGCTCAAGAACACTCATCCTCCTCCATACGAACTCCTTCAATTCTCCATCAATTCTTGAAATTTAAAACCCTAACATGCCTAGAATTCCATGATGAACACGATCATGCCCTTAAAATCAACTGAATCTTCCTTGAATATAAAACACGATCCAAGATCCAAATTATGCTCAGAAATCAATCTTAACCAGTCTCCAAATTAATGGTCCTAAACTCATCCTCATGCTTCCCTGAGCATTTCTTGATATCTAACTAAGCTCAACACTCAATATCCAAAGAGATACAAGGCCAAACAGAAATCTTGGTCATAACAAAACCATCACCAATTGCCTTCAAACTTTCCAAAATCCATCACCTATTGGTCTCTAACCATTCTACACTAATAATTAACCCTAATCATGCCTAAATTAAGGTGTAGGAGAGAAATTGCAAACCTGGTTAAATTGAATGAACAGAGGTAGTAATCCACCAATTCAAGCCTTGAATCTTTCCAAATTCCTTCACTGAGCAATCTTCTTGCTTCTGTATGCAAAAAGAATGGCTGAAATTGCTTGATTCTTGAAATTCGATTTTGAAATGCAACCTTGAAACTTGGATCACCAACTCCTCAATTCTCCATGGAAATGCTCTTGATTCAATCTGCACAGCTTCAATGTGATGTATGGAAGGTGTTTGTGTGAAAAAGATGAAAGGAAATGAAGAGGAATGAAGAAATTGGATTTGACTTGTAATGGAAGAAATTGGATTTCACTCTCTCTTCTATGCAGCAATTCACACCAACCTTGCATCTGAGCAAGTTAGACTTGTTATATAGAGTGGTTTAGAATCATCTAGAACCCCCTAGAACAATCCAATGAGAAATTGAACTTTTCATGCCATGGTATTTTGATTTCTCATTCTCCTTACATGCTATCTCATGCCATAGCCTTTGTACACTTCAATTCTGACTTGAATTTATCCCCACATGAGATTTAGGACAAGTTACAATGCATAAGTACCTTGCTTATTGAGTTCTTTTGAGTTTTGGTTTGGTACCTTAAGATGCAAGTAATCCAATTCCAAAGCAGCCCTATGATGCAAGCCTCAAATCAAAATTGTGGCTGAACCATTGTTCTTAGAATGTCATTTGGAGTCAAAATGACCTATCACATGACATGGTTTGGACTTATAACTTGGGATTTCCATTTTTCAAATTCACTTGAATTAACTTATGCCTCATTTTTAGGCCATTTTTATCACTTTTTGATATGAGCCTTTTCAACATCTCATGACCTCCCTACTAGCCTTAAAACATCATTCTAAGCAAGTATGATGTTGAAGATTTTTCCATTTGAAGCTTGGAAGTAGGAGATATGGCCTTATGCTTGAAATGACCTATAACCTCCAAATGACCAAAATGCCCTTGACTTGTCAAAGCCATAAGTTGAGTTCTACAAATCCTATCAAGGACTTCTAGTACTCTCTAGAAAGCTAAGAAGATGCTCTTCAACATTCATGTTGACCAAGAATCCATAGGAATCATCCTACTAGGGAAAAAGTTGTCTGCAAGTTGGGTGACTTTCAAGGACCCAGATTCACATATCTCAGATGACCTGTAATTTGTCAAAACCATAACTTGAGCTCTACAAATCCTATCAAGGACTTCTACTACTCAAATTAAAGCTAAGAGCAAGATCTACAACATTCATGTTGTGGGGAAGATGATATGACAATCACATCTTGAGCTAAACTGCCTTGAAGATAGGGATCAAACTAGGGGATTTTACACTGTCAATCCTTAGAAACCCTAGCTTAAAACTTCTCAAACTCCTCAATCATGATGAGTTGGTCTAGGAATAATCCTTATAGTATCTCAATACATCATTCCATGATCACATGGCTCTTGGATTAGGTCTCAACCTTCTCCAAATCATCAATTGACCTAGGGTTGACCCAGTCAAACCCTAATTCTACCACTCATGGTTGAATCTTCTGAATTCTTGCACAATGACCTCTCTAGGCTTCATGATTGCTTTCAAGACATCTCACATGCTTTCTCAGAGCTTCAAGTCCATCCTCATAGTCTCAGAATCATCTGAGGAGCTCCCACAACTCTCAAGTTATGAGGCACACAACCTTGGTTTCAACCAAACTCTCTGAGGATCTCTTGAGTTCTCTGACAAAGGTATCAACCTTTGAACACTTGAACAAACTTCTTGGCTAGCTTCATAGCCTCATACAACTCTTGATGGGTAAATAAATGTTGGTCAAATTTTGGGGTGCAACAATATGCAATGTTGCGGACAAAACGACAATGCTGATGATGCCATGAATCTAGAATGATGCATATGATGGAAATGATAAATGCAAGGATGCAGGCAAAACAACGACACAGGGGAACGACGCGACAAGCAAACACGCACACTGGGAAAACGACACACTGGAGAAACAGCACGGAACCCGAGGAAATCTAAAGTGATGGACAAACAGGTTCAGGCATGACCAGTTGTCACTTTAGAAAGACAAACAAGAAGAGATCCTCAATGGAGATGGCACCCGCGAGACGACCTCCACTAGGGACATATCTAGGAGTAGTTGCTCAACAGGTTCAAACACGACCGATTGACACTCTAGGATGAAAAGGTAACTCAGGATCCACACGGCGGTAGGATCAAGTAAACAGAATGCTGGAGCATTGAGCGAGAATAACATCCGAGCTTCTGAAAACTCTTGAGCGAAGAGATCAAACAGGATCTTTGATGCAGATGGCACCGCCAAAACGGCCTCCACTAGGAAAAATAACCAAGAGTGGCTGCTCAACAGGTTCAAACATGACTGGTTGACACTCTAGGGTAGGATCAAGTAGAGAGAATGCTGGAGCATTGAGTAAGAATAACATCCGAGCTTCTGGAAACAGGATCTTCAGGACTCATTAGAAAATATACAGGGTAAGAACCTGCTCTATGCCAAAATAAATGGACTTCAAGGGGGAATGCCCTGATAAGCTTCTCGAGAGAGACTGCCACTTATCGCTGAAAGGAACTTACATGCCAAAATGGATAAGCTCTCAAATAAAGAGACTGTCGCTTATCTGGGAGTACAGATGAAATGATAAGCTCCTCTGGAGGGACTGTCGCTCATCTGATAAAAATAAACTTCCATGAGGTCCTCAATGAAGAAGGCACCGGCGAGACGGCCTCCACTAGGGAAATATCCGAGAGTACGGCTCAATAGGTTCAGGCATGACCGGCTGATACTCTAGGGTGATGGACCAACAGGTTCAGGCCTGACCAGTTGGCACTTTAGAAACTAGATCCTCAATGAAGAAGGCACCGGCGAGACGGTCTCTACTGGAGAATATCTGAGAGTACGGCTCAACAGGTTCAGGCATGACCGGCTGATACTCTAAAAAGGGAGAAAAGAGATCCTCAATGAAGATGGCATCGGCGAGACGACCTCCACTGGGAAAATATCTGAGAGTACGGCTCAACGAGTTCAGGCATGACCGGATGATACTCTAAGATAAAGGGTAAGCTTCCATGATCAAAATATGATTTAGCTTCTTCTTTAACTAAATGATTCATTTAGAAAGGGTAAATAAACTTCTTCATACTTCAAGGTCTGTTGCTCCCTGAAATGATTCAATTTCTTCTTTTACTAAAGGGTAAAATAAACCTCCCCCATACTTCAAGGTTTGTATTCCATGAACGGGTCTCAGCTTCTTCTTTTACTAAAGGGTAAAATAAACCTCCCCCATACTTCAAGGTTTGTATTCCATGAACGAGTCTCAGCTTCTTCTTTTACTAAAGGGTAAAATAAACCTCCCTCATACTACAAGGTTTGTATGCCATGAACGGGTCTCAGTTTCTTCTTTTACTTGAAAAGGGTAAATATTGTCCACGGCGGGACGCCCAAGTATGAGTACGGCGACTCAACATCTTAAGGTTCAGGAAAGTATATGTCCATGGCGGGACGCCCAATAATGAGTACGGCGACTCAACGTCTTAAGGATTAAGGAAATGATATGTCCACGGCGGGACGCCCAAGAATGAGTACGGCGACTCAACGTCTTAAGGTCTAAGGAAATGATATGTCCACGGCGGGACGCCCAAGAATGAGTACGGCGACTCAACATCTTAAGGTTTAAGGAGATAAAATATCCACGGCGGGACGCCCAAGAATGAGTACGGCAACTCAACGTCTTAAGGTTACGGTTACTTGTTGCTAGTCATAATAAAGATGGGGATAAACTTCTCAGGCGATAACTGTTGCATACCGTTGTTTGTAGTGATAAGCTTCTCAGGCGAGAACTGTCGCATATCTGTGAAGGTTGTAAAAGGGCTCTTTTTGATAGATAGTGCAAAATAAATGCACGTCTAGGTAGGTTCGGTGACCGACAGGGATCAAAGTTCAATCTAGAATCGAGCTAGAAAGAAACTGTCAAACAAGACTCCATTGAGGGAATAAACTCAAATGGGAATTATCTATTTCTGGCGCGGAAAAGATAACTGAAATAACCATCATCCACGAGGGTTGAACTCTGTGGGGAAACTGGAAAATAGTAGGTCTTTTATGCTTAGGGGTTGACGACTCTATTTGGAGAGAACGGACAAACCCATTTACTTGGCAGTAACCATAGCCAAAGTAACGACAAAAGACAACGAGGATAGCAAACATGCAGATGCCAATGTATATGTCAATGCGTATGCAAAAATGAAAATGCAATGAGTATGCAATGCTCATGCTTATGTGCATGCACATGCTGACAAAACAGACGAGCGGAGGAGGAAATAGGAGATGAAATAAACATCTCGACGGGGACCCGATGACCTTTGCAAAAGTACATCTATCAAGGGATAGGAAAGTTGATGGCGGAACCAAATCATGCTTCAAAGTTCCAAAAACTCTGGGGAGAACAGAAATTCCACGCGGGGATATGATATTATGACTTCACTGGAAGGATTGCCATCACGAATCTGAATTCTGATCAAGGAAGACCTGTTCACCGGGAGAGTCGTCTCAGGGGTAGAGACTTCCGGGGATAAAATAAATATCCACTTCATTGGGGACGTGTGGAGCTGGGCAGCTTCATGGAGAAAGTGCAGCAACTTCCTGGAGAAAATACATCAAAATCTCCCTGGGGAAAGTATATCAACTTCCCTGGGGAAAATATCTCGACTTCTTGGGAGGATATGGCAATATCCTGGGGAAAATTTCCTGTGAAAAGTATGGCAACTTCAGCGAGGAAAAGATGATTCCATTGAGAGTGGGTCCTCAAATAATATGTATCACTTGGGAGATACTGGGGAACTCTCTGCAATCTTGAATGTCACTGGAGATTACCGGATCAGTCCAAAATGTTGTCAGCTTATAGTCTCGTTGGGGACTTTGCGCTGAGGCAAAGGTTTAGAGTGCTTCTGCAAAGTTGAGACTTACTGGGGAACGAAGACCGCCTGAAGTAAAAGCCATCGGTGCATGAAGAATGTAATAGTCGCTATTTTGAAAAACAATAATGCCCTAGAGTATCTGCTTTATGCGAATGAGTAATCTCAAGATAACTTTACAGAGAACATGGGGTCCAATTGCCCCACTATTTTCAAACTCTTGGAGAGATTTGTCGGATCTCGACGTAACTGGCCCGAATCGACAGTGTAATGACTGAGTCTTCAAGAAATAGCTCTTGAGAGAGTCTGACTTGCATCAGTAAGCAATTTGGAAACCTGCCCCTGTCTAGCAGAATCTTCAAGTTCCATTGTTGATGTTTATATGTAAATTTCTAAGACAGTCAGGCAGAATCAGCATGCATGAACGCTAATCCTGAAATTGTTAATGCAACATACATATTTGTCTTGAAGTTGTTTTTTTTTCTTTTTGTTTTGAAAAAGATATCATGATAATTTGTGATCGGATCACTAGTTAGGATACAAATTTAATTTATAAAACCAACATCAAATTGAGCATAGCTCGTAGGAGTCAGGAAACGTTATAACATCGAATATGCTTTCAAGATAAACCCTACTTCAATTAGGTCTTTTCAAGGTTGTATCATGGCTTGGTTCACGGTTTAAGAAACAAAGGATAAAGACTCAAAATTATTTGTACCCACCCCTTTTTCGTGATGTTCTCCAATCCTAGATTCAGTTAACTGGTGTCGCTACTGCGAAAATAAGGTGCCGGCAAAACAGAAGAGTCGCCACCTTTCGTTATTTATCCCACAGAAAGGGAAAGGAAACGATCGGAAAAACCTGACAAAAAGGTATAAGACAAGGTCATCGCAATCATGTCTGAGTTCGGGAGTCGGTTACGCAAAGGGAAAGTATGAGCACCTCTCACGTCCGTTGTACTCAACGGGATCCACGCTTGTTGTGTTTATCTGACGGGTTGATTTATCTATCTACCTATCAAGGCTGGTCTGAAAAGAAAAGAAAAATGACTGGACAAAGCATCGCGCTTCGTGCCTACGTATGCTCGTCAGAGAACGAGAAATCAGAGTCAACGTAGTTCGGCTAACTACGGATGATGGGGGAAGGTGGCTCGCCAATATGTCAGTATTGTGCCTACGTACTCTCAACGGATATGAGAGATCAGAGCTTACGTAGTTCGGGATACTACGAAACACAGGTTCAGATTCATCTGTTTTTCCGAGTAGGGTTAACAAATAGTTCCAGCAGTTTGGTGTATGCAGCTTGCTCGTCGGAGGCTCGTGCGTTACCGTTTGCGGTAGAACTGAGAGTTAACGACACTCTTTTCCTGAAAACGTTTTCCTGAGATTATGGGCCCACGGGGCAAAAAGAGGTTTGATGATTTGTTTTCTGTCTTTTACGGAAGAAGTGCTTTTTATGGATGTTTGTAATTCATACCGCACTAGAGACTATGACCTAGGAGTGAATGCGTCGCATGTCACCTAAAGGGTACCATACTAAACATCCTGATTATTGGAAGGAAACCCTCCAATAACTATTTCCTAAGTAGCTTAAGGCTCGTAACGTACGATATCAATTAACCTTTATTACTGTATTTTGATTTGTTTGAAGATGAGAAGAGATAGAACACAACTAAGGGGAAACTATCAAGTCCTAACAGTTGTCATGCAAATTTGTCCTATGGTTGAGGTTTGAAACAGGGAACTCCTATATGTTATCATGCAAAGGCTTCAGCCTAAAGTCTAATCATCACTTCCTTATCAAAGGAAGTGAGAACCCTAAGGGATCATGTGAAGTGGAAAATAGACAACAGATAACTGCAAAAACCATTAAAGCAGATAAACCGAAAAGTAAACAGTAAAGATGCAAATGTAATGCAGCAATACAAGCAGAGGGAGAGACTCAACCTCTTAATACAATCAAGCAAAGAAATAAACTAAACAGACAAGCAAAGGGAGGATCACCTCAACCTTTATATGCAAACACATCAGATAAAAAGGGAAAAAAACAACACACAAGCAAGGGGAAGATCATCTCAACCCTTAAGAAAAGCAAGTAGAGGGAGACTCACTCAACCTCTTAATGCAGTCATGCACCTACACTTAGACTATCCTAAACATGAGCTACTCTAATGCAACACACCACTCAATCATGAATGAAGGAAAAGAATTATGACAGATAAGGAATTCATTCCACAAGTAAACAAATAAGACATTTATCCTAAAGAATGAAATTGATGATGGGATGCATGGTGTATACCAAAGGTATCCACCATGATGTTCAACCAATCATGGATAATCAAGAAATGAGGTGATACATGGTGTATACCAAAGGTATCCACCATGATATTCAACCATTCATGGGAGATTGAAATGAAGGGAAGCATGGTGTATGCCAAAGGCATCCACCATGACACTCTACCATTCATGGGAGATTGAAATGAAGGGAAGCATGGTGTATGCCAAAGGCATCCACCATGACACTCTACCATTCATGGGAGATTGAAATGAAGGGAAGCACGGTGTATGCCAAAGGCATCCACCATGACACTCTACCATTCATGGGAGATTGAAATGAAGGAAAGCATGGTGTATGCCAAAGGCATCCACCATGACACTCTACCATTCATTGGGAGAATAATCTTCCTAGAAGGCTTCAGGAGGAACCCTAAGAACTAGTTAAGGATCACCTAAACTAGAAGGGATTAAAGGCTCTATCAAAGCCTAATCTAGGTTCTTAGTAGGTCTCAACCTAAACTTGATCCTATCAAGGAGCAATTAAAGGCCTAAAATTAGCTAAAGGTTCACCTTTAAGTCTAAACTAAGGGAAAAGCTAGATTAGGATCACCTAAACATCCTCAATTTGTAAAACGGGGGAATAATAGAAAATCAATTCTAAAAATGCTAAGAAAAATCCTAGATGATCCTAAATGTGTTAAGAATCTATGGAAGAAAAACCAAGGTCAAAACCTAAATGAAAAGGTCCTAAACAATTTCTTCATTTCAAGGTATGCTAAAAGGGATCCAAAAGGGGAATGTCCTAAAAACCTATCTCAAAACCATATATAGAATCATATAAAAAATGTAAGAAAAAACACACAATATACTACAATGTGTCAACATTCATCATGTAAAAAATCAGAGATTAAATCCAAGCATTGATATGGAAACAAAAATCTAGAAGTTAACATGACATTATTTCTATTCATGGAAAAGCACATAAAATAAAAATACAAAATTAATTGGAAAAAGAATTAAAATTGCAATTAAAAAATATGGCAAAATTCTAGAGATGTCAAACTATCTACAATATTTTTCTCAAGATTTATTGAGCTCAATTATCATTTTTTCTGAATTAATATGAACAAGCAATCAAATGAAATAAAGAGAAAAAATGAATTAAAAGGGAAAATGGGCCAAGGGTGCATCTAGCGATAGATCTATGTGCATTATCCAGGGGCCAAGCGAATGGGGGTGTGAATAACAAGGTCCAGTTCAGAATTTAAGTGACTCCAATAATCAAGTGTGGCAAGTCAAATGAGGACCATGACGAGTCTTAATCACAATCGTACGCGAGAAAGTCATCCGATCGGACGGACGACCATCATCTTCTCTACATGAACCGCCGCCGGCGCCGGAAAATTTTCCGGCCGTCTTCCCCAAGAAGTCCGGCCGCCGCGGCTTGTATCCCAACAACATGGTTTCCCGATTTCTTCACCGTTTTGCACGTTTCTTTAACCAAATTCGTGTGATTTTTCGCGTAGAATCCAAATATCAAATTTGTTTTCACTTTCCTCCATTAAAACTCAGAAATCATAAACCTCTAAGAATCTCTCAAGAAAATTCAACTTTCACAAAATCCAAAATTGAAGCCACTAATCTCTTCCTCTCACCTCCTACATCAACAATCTATGTTTCTTTTCCATTTTCATCCAATGATTAAGGAGATATTCGAACTACAACCTAAGGTGCTCTGTCAAGAATTGTCATGAAACTTAACCGTTCTAATCCTAAAACGTTCTACACACTCTAAGGATCACAATCATGTGAAAATAGCATGGCAATTCATCAAGAACAGAGCTTACGGATGAAAGTTAAGAACCTGGTTTTGAGTTTCAATGGAGGCTTGAATTGTTGATGAAGCTTCAAGCAAATCGTCCAGAATCCATCAATAAACCTCACTGAAGCTTTTTGCAATGGTGATTTGGACTGAAAATGGCTCTATCTCCAAAATCAATTTTCCAAGTTTCTCCACTTTTTCTCAACTCAATTTTCTGTTATCTCCACCAAAATTCAATTATGGCAGTTAGGAATCATCCAAAAATGTTATATGCAATGGACCTAGAGTGATTACAAGCCCAATTGAAGCCTATGACAGCCCAACTCAAAATCCAAATTTCCAAGTTTGAAGCTTTTATGTTACGGTGAGAACAAGGCCAACCCACTTGCAAACTGATGCAATTTCCTTTCTTGTGATGTAAGGAAGATGTGTGGATGGGATTGAGACCTTGGAAGTGAATGGATGATTGATTTCCATTATGTTGCTTTTTGGTGAAGAAACCATGAAATTAACATAGCAAATGAATTCAAACTTGGTTTCTAATTTTTCCAATGTTCTTAAAACATCCATTGGACTCAAAATAAGCACAAACATGGCCTAATTTGTTTCCAAAATGAATTGGTTTGAATTAGCCCTTTTCAAGCTTCCTTTAATGATTCATTCATGAATTCTCTTCACACATTTCTCATTCTAACTCATATCAATGGATTCTTGGTGCATGGTTGGACAAATAACATCATTTTGAACAAATTTCAAGTTGGACAAAATTTCATTTGAGGTGCTTGAGTTGGTGAAATTGACTCATAATCAAAATGGCCTATAATCTCAAATTCCCAAAATACCCTTGTCTTGCAAAGCTCATATCTTGAGTTCTACAAATTCAATCATGGACTTCTAGAACTTTTTGGAAAGCTAAGAAGATAAGGAACAACATTCATGTTGGCCAAAAGTTCATGAGAATCATCTTTCTAGGGAAAAAGTGTCATGCAAGTTGGTTGACTTTCAAGCTCCAAATTCACATTCCTCTGATGACCTGTAACTTGTTTGATTCATAACTTGAGTTCTATAAACCCTATCAAGGACTTCTAGTACTCAAATTAAAGCCATGATCATGCTCTACAACAATCATGTTGGGGTCAAGGTGAGATGAAAATCACATCTTGAGTTATGTGGTCTTGAAGTTAGGCACTAAACTAGGGGATTTTACACTATCAAGCTTAGTAACCTTAGCTTAGGAACTCCTCACACTCTCGATTCATGATGAGTTGACCTTGGAATCATCCCTTGGGCATATTAATACATCAATCCATGATCACATGGACTTGCAATTAGGTCTCAACCTTCCTCAAATCATCAGTTGACCTAGGGTTGACAAGATGAACCCTAGATGCACCAGTCTTGATAGCAGCTTCTTATCCTTCACATGATAACCTGTCTAGGCTCCAAAATGAACTTCAATACTTCTCATGAGCTCTCTCAAGGCTTCAAGTCCAACTTCCATGGATTCAACATCATCAGATGACCTCCCCACAACCTTCAAGTAGGGAGATATACACACTTGACTTCAACCACTCTCTCTGAGGATCTTTAACTTCATTGATAAGGATATCAACCCTTGAATACTTGAATAAACCTCTTAGCTAGCTTCATAACCTGGTGTAGCCCTCTGTTGGTAGTCATACCTCTTGATCTCCTGCACACATGTCAATGCAATGCAGATGATAATGCTAGAATGAATGCAATGCAACACAAGCTAGGTAAAGAAAAGGTTGGGCAAATTTTGGGGTGCAACAGCTGCCCCTATTCAAACGGCTTTAACCTGACTGGGTGAGGAGCGAACGGCTCTCAAACAATCAAGGTAAAAGACGGTTGAATATCAATAAACCCGGAAATTTGTCAGCCGCGCAAGTAAACGATACTCTGATGGGGACAAATTCTTCGGAAACTGAAATGACAGTTGCACGACAACTTGCTGGAGAATTACTGATCTGACGTATCTGATTTCACGGTAGCACTTCGCCCTCAAGTCATCAAGGGATCACCGGTTACACGGTAACTGGTGTAGGATAACTGATATTGATAGTTGCATGGCAACTTGCTGGTGAATGCTTAATCTCAAATCTACGTCAGGATGATCATCTGAATTCACTATAGATCTTCGTCCTCAAGTCATCAAGGGATCACCGGTTACACGGTAACTAGTGAAGGATGGTCGATTTTTCCGTCGAGCATTCTGCGCCACATCAGAAGAATTCCTTATCACCGCCTATGGACTCGTCAGGTCGCTAGGAACGTTCGATAGTATCTTTGTCGGACTCCGTCAGTAAGTCAATAAGGGGTCACTGGTTACACGATAACTGATGAAGGATTGTCGATTATGTCGTCGGGTATTCTGCGCCACAGCAGAATAATTCCTTATCGTCGCTTAAGGACTCGTCAGGTCGCTAGGAACGTCGACAATATCTTTGTCGAACTCCATCAGTAAGTCAATAAGGGATCACTGGTTACACGATAACTGGTGAAGGATGGTTGATTTTGCCATCGGGCATTCTGCGCCACAGCAGAAGAATTCCTTATCACCGCCTATGGACTCGTCAGGTCGCTAGGAACGTCGACAATATCTTTGTCGGACTCCGTCAGTAAGTCAATAAGGGATCACTGGTTGCACTGCAATTGGTGAAGGATGGCTGATTTTTCCGTCGGGCATTCCGCGCCGTAGCAGAAGAATTCCTTATCACCGCCTATGGACTCGTCAGGTCGCTAGGAACATCGACAATATCTTTGTCAGACTCCGTAAGTAAGTCAATAAGGGATCACTGGTTGCACGACAACTGGTGAAGGATGGCTGATTTTGTCGTCGGGCATTCCGCGCCACAGCAGAAGAATTCCTTATCGTCGCCTATGGACTCGTCGGGTCGCTAGGAACATCGACAATATCTTTGTCGGACTCCATCAATAAGTCAATAAGGGATCATCAGTTACACGGTAACTGGTGACTTGCCAACCGCACAAGTAAACGATGCTCTGATTGGTAGGACAAACTTCGAAATCCAAAATGACAGCTGCACAGAAATTGGCTGGAGAATCGGTTACATGGTAACCGAAAATTTGCCAACCGCACAAGTAAACGATACTCTGATTGGTAGGACAATCTTCGAAATCGGAAATGACAGTTGCACGACAACTGGCTGGTGAGCGACTAATCTCAAATCTCCGTCAAGATGATCATCAAGTTTCGCTGCAGCTTCTTCCTCAAGTCATCAAGGGATCACTAGTTACGCAGTAACTAGTGACACATAGCTGATATTGTCGTCAGGCATTCTGCGGCACGGCAGCTGAAGAATTCCTCAGGACTCATCGGGTCATTAGGAACTTTTGACAATCAAGTTAAATATGCCGTCAGGCATTCAAAGAAATTCTCGGACGTCAGCCAGACTTCGTCAGTAAGTCGGAAATAGAATCCTCAATCAATCATGAACCAATAGGGATATCTAAACTTCTGTCGTCAGACTGGGAGAACTGCTTCGACATCGCAGTTGAACTTCATTAGTAAGTCTTGAAATAGAATCCTTAACCAATCACGGACCAATAAGGATATCCAATCTTTTGTCGTTAGGCACTCTGCGTCAGCTGGGAGAACTGCTTCGACATCACAGTCGGACTTCATCAGTAAGTCAGGGGAGTTTGGCACTACTGCCGGACTTCAATCGTCTTCAATGAAATTTCAACTTCTCTTGTTCAAAACCTGTTGGGGATGACACATCTCCGCTGGGGATTTTGGAGACTATCAAGTAACTCTGCTTCGGGGATTTCGGAATCATCCTGTACGAATAACTTTGTTGAGGAACTCAAAAATCATCTTGAACAAACAACTTCGCCGGGGACTTCAAGAATCATCCCGAACAAACAACTCTGCTGAGGAACACCTGCACACAAGGAGGGTAACGACCTAGCTCGTGTTTCACATGCATATGTTTGACAATGGCGTAATGCTCCACACGGTGGAAATGCTACGCGTTTTAGGGTAAATGCTATGCAATCATGCAGAATGTTATGACCCCATCAGCAAAATAAATGCTGAAGGGAAAATCCTTCTGTCAAGGAGAAAGAACCAATCTGAAGGGACGAAGGAATCATCCTGCCGAGGAGAAGAAATCACACCAATCTCAATTGGACTTAGCCTGGGGAAACGAACTTCAGACGACTTTCTGCAGGGGACAAAAGTTCTACAGGAACCTGTACTTGCTCAACTGGGTACACAAACCACAAACCGCTGAGGAAACGATGTCAATCACAGAACTAAACTGCACGGCCTTCGCAGATAGCATCTTCCTGGAGATACGGACTCCGATGGAGAAGCATAGCAACATTTATTCAACATTCTCTGCTGGGGAAAACCAATAATGGCTTGAACGGCTTCCAAGGACTCAGCTCTCTTGGAGAACTGCAAACTCGGCTGGGGATACGCAACCAGACGCTGGAATAAATCCTACCTGCCGGGGAGAATACAACTCTGTGGGAAATTTCAATTCCGCTGGAGACTTCAATCTGAACTATCGGAAGCTGAACACTTACGGATAGTCTTCTACGAGCAAACTGCTTACTGACCCACTGTTGGGAACGGGTATACACTTCTGCGCATGACTCAGCTGGGGAAATGATGATCCTGCCTATAATGCGAACGTAAATAAACAATAGCAGTAAAATGGTATAGCATGCATACTGACAGAATTAAAATAGGAATTCAATTAATAAAAACCTGCAAGTCGTACTGATCATGAATTCTCGAGTAGTCCTCCACAATGTCGACAAGATTCTACTTCAGCGAAATACAAGTGCAGAATGAAATACAATACTTAAACTAAAGAAAAGGAAAAGAAATAACAGCAAGAATGAAAAATGGCTTCAGCAGAATTTTTGGCAGCACTTCGGTACGTAGAATGAGTTGCATAAGGAAAAGTCGGAGGAAAATGAGTTGAGGGAGAGAATTCTTAGGGCAGTCGTGCCTAAATTCTCTCCCTTTCGTGGGCACGTTTTGTTTTGAATGTTATGACTAAAAATATACTCGTGACGATCGTGTTGGGCAATGACGGTCGTGGTGGTCGTGACGACCGTGGTGCATTGTGACGACCGTCACACTCCCAAAATCCTGCTTTTCTGTTCTTTTCTGGAGTTTTCTCCCTTTTTTGTCCCTTCCTTGCGTGCTTTTCTATGTCTTGCTTATTTTTAGCGTGAGAATGAAATACCTGCAAAAACACTTAGCAAACTTGCGGAATAATAAGGACTCGGGTTGAAATCATACAGTTAACAAATGAAAAATACGGCAATAATAATGTACATTTTCGCATTATCACAGATCTACCGAAAGGATTTAAGCCAATTGGAGTTAAGTGGGTTTTTAAAACCAAACTCAACAAAAGTGGAGAAGTAGAAAAGCACAGAGCAAGATTGGTGGCAAAACGATATGCACAACGATATGGAATAGATTACTCATAAATTTTTACACCAGTGGCTAGACTTGATACAGTACGTCTAATTCTTGCACTTGCAGCTCAATATGAATATGTGAAGAGTGCATTTATTCATGGAAAACTTGAAGACGTTTTCATTGAACTACCAGAAGGCTTTATCATAAAGGGAAAATAAGACAGGGTTTACAGATTGAAAAAGGCATTGTATGGCCATAAAGGGCTTAGTAGAGCAAGATAGAAGTATACTTTATGCGTAAAGGGTTTGAAAGAACACACCTCATTTACCAAGAAAGAAGGAGGTAACATACTTATTATTAGTCTTTATGTAGATGATCTCATATTTACTAGAGGCAATAACAATATGTGTGATAAATTCAAAAGCTCAATGATGAGAGAATTTGATATGTCTGACTTGGGAATGATGAGATACTTTTTTGGGAATTGAAGTTATATAGAATGAAACTTGAATATTTATCTGCCAAAGAAGATATGCTCGAGAAATCCTTGAAAGATTCGGCATGGGGAACAGCAACTTCATGAAGAATCCTATTATTCTCAGAACACGGTTATCAAAAGATGAGGCAGAAGATGGAGTAGATACCACCATGTTTAAACAAGCAATTGGAAGCCACGTGTACCTCACAACCACTCGACCAGATCTAATGTATAGAGTAAGCTTGATTAGTAGGTTCATGGCAAATCCAAAGTCATCTCATTGGCTTACAGCAAAAAGAATTTTAAGGTAAATAAAAGGAACCATTGATTTTGGCATACTCTACAAAAGAGACAAAAGAAACGCGAGTCTTGTATCTTATACAGATAACAACTATGTTGGAGATTTGGATGACCGGAAGAGCACTTCTGTTTTGCTTTCATTATGAGATCTGGAGCAATTTCATAGGCTTCAAAAAAAGCAGCCAGTAGTGAGCCTATCAACTACCGAAGTTAAATGCTGAATACATTGTTGCTGCACTTTGTGTGTGTCAATGTATTTGGCTTAAGAGAATCTTGGAGTTGAAGAAAGAGGAAGCACGAAAATTAATTGCGACAACAATTCTACAATTTAGTTGTCCAAAAGTTCTATTTTTCATGGACGAATCAAACACATTAGAGTAAGATTTCATTTTCTCTGAGACTTGGTAAATGATGGAGATGTGAAGCTGAGATTTTGTAGCTCTGAAGAACAAATTGCTAATATAATGACAGAGCATCTTAAATTGGAGCAATTTGTGAAGCTCCGTGAAATACTTAGTGTAATTGATGCAGCTGAAGTTTAAACTCAATGCAGATGCATTAAGCTTAAGGGAAGGAATGATAGTCAAAATTAGTTATTCATTTTATTCACGTTCTCAGTAAAATTCCTAGTCTTATGGGTGTCCTATTTTCTAGGATTAGTTGTTTTGAATTTCCATGTAACTTGTCATGAAAAATAGCTTTTCAATTTTTGCTTCTGCTTCAGTACGTGTAAGAGGCTATAAAATGCTTGATATTCATTTTTCAATAATAACATAACTCAATTCCCTTCTATTTTCACGTATTATTTCATTTTAGTCTCTACAAGATTTTAGGAAAATGTTATGTAACAGATAGGATATTTGACGTATACAGGACTTCATGGCATAAATTGAACATGATAAGCAACTAACATAACATAATCATCAAAGACAATAAAAAACGCAGGTAAAGCATAAAACAAGAGTAGTCAATCCCGGATTGCGGCGTAACATATTGCTGGATGACCTCTATTTGATATTTTTAACAAATAAAAACAAGTATTAATACAGATGAAATAATAACAAATTCCAGTAACAATAAAATAAAAAAGACAATAAAAACATGAAATAAAAACAAAAGTTTGAATAATACAAATGAATTTAAAAGAGTGAAATAAAATAAAAACAGATTGCAGTAAAATTAAAATAAGGAAGAAACTATAAACAGACGAAATACAAACAAAGTGCAATGAAACAGAGTGAGGGAGGATGAAATATAAACAAAGTGCAGTAAAACAGAGTGGAGGGAGGAAGAAACAGAATTGGAGGAAGATGAAACAGGGGAAAAACCAACTGAAGAGGGAGGATGGGTGCGACAACGGTTGAAAGGGATGCCAGCGGCGATGATGGAGGGATGGAGGAACACTGTGACTGAGGAAGAGGGAGGGAGAAAGGTGAAGCAAAGTTAGGGCTCATATTTGAGCAAAAAACTCGAAATTACTCTTAAAACAGTTTAAATGTGAAGGTAATTTCAATTTGGAGGGGAAATTGTAACGCCCCCGGCTGGAAACTGCTCTGATCCCGCAACCCGCGATCCATCCAATATCGCATGCGACGCTGAACTGCGCCGCTAGGGCTTTTCTGGTCACAGCCGGCCTCCACACCGCTCGCTCGAGAGAGCGCCGCTATCCACAGCCATCACCATCAATTACAGTGCATAAACAGGGCTATTTTACCATGACATAATGTCAATATGAATCAAACATCATCTAAATTAGAACAAACAAGATACTAGGAGTATTGTTTAAGATAAACACCAAAAGATTATTCTTTTTGAATATTTATATAAAAATAACATACCTTTTTCCATAGAGTTTTTAGAAAATGACACATTGACATATACCCATAAAATGACACATATCACAATACCTTCAAATCAACAAAGAAACAATTCATAAGCAATTCATTGGGATGGAGAAATATAAGTTACTAAAGCATAGATAGAATCATAGAACTAACCAGAGACTGGTGAACAAACAAAATTTATAAAATAAAGCTCAATTACAGAAGTCCCAAACTTAGCTAGTTAAAATACCAGTAAGTAAATTGATTTTCCTCAGAAACAAAACGAACCTTTCATTTAGTGATTATTTGATTTAGTAGAATGGGATCACTGCATCTTTATGAATTTTGATCAGTGTTGTTAAATTGTGAAGAATTGCCTGCAATAACAGCATGATAGGCCACTATGGGGTGTGAATAATATGGCAGAATTTTCGCAATGGGCCAGCAAAAACATTGATATTGATAACACTGATCTTAATGCCCACGGCTTAAAGTCAAAAAAATCGACAACCAAGCCTTAACCCACTAAGTGGGGTTGGCTACATGGATTAAACGACGTCACAATATTCTATCATAAACCATATCTCTATCCAACTCATTAATCTCTATATCTTACTCTTAAAATTTGTTCACGTCTTCCTCTACCTCTACCTCTAGTTATTCGACTACTCTCCATTTGATCTACTTTCTTTACTACAGAATTTACATGTCTTCTCTCTACATGCACAAACCACCTAAGTCGAGTTTCCACCATCTTTACTATGATAGGGGCTACTCCAACTCTCTCTAATATTGTCTTTCCTAATTTATCATGTCTAGTCTTACCACACATATAACACACAAATTTGATAACCAAATTTCTGTTGAGTGATCATAATAAGTAATTACTTCAAACTCATGCAGACACAAAACTGTAGTAATACTTGAAGTTGGTTGCATAACAGAAATCTTTGACCGCACTGTCTTTCTTGCAAAAAATGACACAGTAAAAAGAATTGCATGCCACTATATAGCTGACACAATAACAGTTTAGAATGGGATGACAAAATCTCTGCAAGCACAGACCTAGAAGTGAATAACAGTTTGAAATCCAACACATATCTGTAAGAGTTTAATATCTTAAAGGTTGAAACAGACTCTGAGACAAAGTCATAACAAGAGAAGTCTCATAACATAAGTGCTAGATAGTTGATATCAGTGTCAAGCAATTACCATTTAGTATTCAAGTAAATAACAATTTGGTCCTCAAATATGTCTTTCTAAAGTTAATTTGGTTCTGTGTATCTTTGGTCAGTCAGTTTAGTCCATAGAAATACTAACAGAAACAAATACACACTTCAGTTTATACCTTCAAGAACTAGAGTGACAATAGCCAACACGCTTAATGACTATTTCCTCATTACTATTCCTTAGGCTTCTTCCTTATCATGAAGATCAATAATTTCTGACTTTACACATTTGAGAGAAAGCTCTGATTCTCATTTCATTAAAATGACAAGCTACAACAGCAACAACAACAAAAATATAACCACCCAATGGTCATTATATACTCAATAGTCAAATAGACTCAAAATAGACTACAAATACATCAAAGCATAGTTGCAAACTAATCTATCAAGACTCGACTAAATCCTACAAAATGGTTTCATCTCTCTTCTAAATCACATAGCACTAACTTTTCAAACTAAAGGTACAAGCACATTATCATAATCACTTCTATTTTTTAAATCATTATCAGTGTCTACTTCTAAGCACATAAAATCAAAGAGGAAAAGGATCAAACCCTCCTTTAAGCATCTTTTCCAACGGCCAAAACAACGGATTTGGCAAATTCTCCCATTCATACCAATCCCAACCATAACACTTCTCAGGTTCCATATTCTGAACCACTTGCTTCTCTTCTGCATCCAACACTACTCTCATGAAAACAGTAACGTAATGGCATTTCTTTGGCTGATCCAAAAACACGTTATTTGTAACCGTCAAATACTCTATATTATTTTGACCTAATTCTAACCCTGTTTCCTCTTTCACTTCTCTCGCCGCGCATTCCTCGAAGTTTTCCCCTAAAATCAACCGTAAAACAGTGAAATAATAGTCTCAACTTTTTAAAATGTTTTTTCCAGAAAAATAAAGCAGAGTGAGTGAAAATACCGAATTCGAGGTGGCCGCCGGGAAGAGCAAAGGTGGCGTCTCCGACGGTAGAACGACGGCGGCCGAGTAGGATTGATCTGTTTTTCAAGATGAATATAACCACCGCAACTCTCGGTGCCGGAAGCGGCGCGTTTAGCTCGCCGTTCTTCTCCATTTCTTGTTTGGTTTATGTGTGCTTAGTCTCTGCATTTTTTAATATAAATTGATGGAGTGCTTTCCTACAGTCTTTTTGGGATTTTTCTTGGAAGTTGAGTGTACTTGGTTTTCAAGTAACTGAGTTATGGAAAAATGATAATAAATTAATAGGTTAGATATGTTTTTTTTTTTCCATCAAAAATTATTAATTTTTAGTTTTTTTTTTATAAAAAAAATAGTATGTTTTGATCTCTACAAAATAATTATGCATGTTATTTTAGTCTTTATTGTTAAATTAATTTGTATTTTTAAATAATTATTTTGCAGGTGTATTTAAAACATTATAAAAAATTGCTCGAAAAAAAGAAACCTAAAATTTAATGTATAAGTCGAAATTTTTATTATTTTTATCAATTATCTTTTGAAATTTAAAATATTCAAATTTAATTCTTCTTATTTTAAAAAATTATATAATTTGGTAAACACGTATAATCTAAACACTTATGAAAAAAATTATTCAAAAATTTAAAAATTTAGGAGTAATTAAATAGTTTTCAAATTTTTAAAAAATAGCAATGACTAAAATTGTAGCATAAAATTTTTGTAGGATCAAAATATGTTTATTTTTCTATAAACTAAAATTGAAATCTAAAATATTTATAGAGACCAAAAACATATTTAATCCTAGATTAAAAAAATGTCTGTGTGTTTTGTTTAAATTACTCTATTCTATAATGAGTGTCTTAATGTTTTATTAAACTTATCTATTGGTGAATTTTATTCATTTATTTATAAAATAGAATAATATTTTTAAAATAGTATAGTAATTTTAATTAGGAGGATTCATATTTTATTATAAATTGTTTTGGACATTTCATACGTATTAAGAAATTTATTATTGTATAAAACTAATTATAAAGAATTTTATAAAATTGTCATTTATTAATATATAAGAAACATAAATTTTAAAAATTGAAAAAAGAGAATAAAATAAATTTTATTAATGATTCTTTGATATTATAATATCCAATTTTTTTTTAAAATGACTTATAATTAAAAAAAAAAAAGTGGAGTATATTTTTGTCTTTGTTTTGTGTAGCCGCAAGCCCAAAAACACGGAAGTCTAATAGTGGTGAAAGGTGACATTCGGCACGAACAAGTGGTCTCTTTTTCTCCACCAAGCATGTGAACTCTTCCGCAAATCATATCATAGTCGTATAGATCGGTCTAACGGACGAATGCACCTCAAGCCACCTCATACGCGTTCGATTGCTAACTAATTATTCTATGTAATGAGGATATTGCATAATTTCTTAAGTATTTAAATCATTTCTCATTCAAAAGTTATTTTTGACTCTCTTCAAATCATTTTTGTCGTACTAAACTTTCCTTATATCATCATCATTTCATGCATCTTTAGACTATGATTGTTTTACATCATCTACATTAGTCGTCCTAAAATTTTCTTCAAAATATTGCCTTTAAAGAATAGTCGTCTTAAAATTTTTCATTCACATTTTTGGTCCCTAATACAAAAATTGGCGTTAATTCAATCGTTAAGTAATAAATCATTGTTAATTATGTCACTAATTTGTAAAAATGATTGCCAAGTTGCAAGAGTGATTAAAAGTGTGGATGAAAAATTTTATGAGAATCGTTCTTTGAAAAAAAATATTTTGAGAGACTAAAAATAAAATTTGATATATTTTGGAGGATCACAAACATATTTAATCATTTAAATTATTACATTACAATTAAATTCTAGAATATACTAAACCACAATATCCATCACTTCCACTAAGTTAAATAATTCTACTCACACTCATTTATTTAATTAAATTAAATAAATAAATCAAAAACATTCCAAAACTCAATTAAAACAAAATAATCAAAAATTGGGGTGTTACAAGGATTGAGTATGCCCTATGTCTAATAATCATAAACGACCTTTCAATAATATTTAATTCCAAAAGCATTATCTACAAATAGTTCTCAAAAGTTATCTAGATTGATCCTCAATTTCATAAGTGGGAAAAAATATTAAACAAAAAATATATTGAATAACTATAAGAGTTTATCATTATAGAAATAATATCTAAATGAATTACATGGTTCATATTATTGGTTAAAAATTCATCTAGGAGACTCAATGCAAGAGAACTAGTCACTCATCCTTAAGTGATTAATGACCAATGCAAGAAAAAATAAAGAATTTACACTTTACAAACGAATAGGAATAGGAATGAATCCCTAATAATTCATTGCCTTATCCTCTTCTTAAATGCTTCAAAATACGCCCTTTATCTAAAAACAATTTGGAACCCTAATGATTGAGCGAGTTTTACAATTTATAAAAATATTTTGATTTTGCAAAATCACGCCACTTTATCTTTAAGGTGTGTTGCATTTTTACAATGTTGTTGATGTTTTAGTCTTTTGATGGTAGATATTATGTTACTCCAATACGTCTTGCATACTGTAACAGTCCAATTTTCAATAATTGATTATTTGTACTAATTAATTGATTTAATGAATTATTGGATCTATTTAATTTATATGAGTTAATGGATTTAACTAATTTATTCTATTTGGTAGAATAAGGTGAATTTACTAGATCTTCTCTAATTAATGATAAGATGAGATATATTGAGGAGAAATAAAAGAGAAGGATATATAAGAGAAAGTGGAAAGAAAAAGATAGAAATAGAGAGAAAGGAAAAAGAAGAGAAAGAAAGAAGGAAGAAGAGAGAAGAGGAGAAAATAGAGGAAAAGCTTGGAATCATCAGAACGACTTCTAGCTTCCGATTAATCAAGGTAAGGGTGTGAAATATCATTATCTTATCAATGTTTATGATTATGTATGTGTGTGTTTGGATTTGTTGGAGGTTTTCCCATCTTTTTCCATTCTAGGGCAGAAATGGATTTAATCGATAGAGTCGATGTTTGAATAGATAAAATTTGGAATAAATGGTGTAGATTAGTCGAGGATTGTTAGGCTAAGACTACTGGAATTCGTTGGAATTGAATCAGTTGATTTTGTGATAATTTGATGATTTTGGACAGTTGGGGTTTTGAACATCGCAGACGTTCGCTAGCACCTTCACTAGGCGAGCAGGTCGCGAGTATTCGTTGTATCGAGCTAGTAGCGAATGGTCCCAGACTTGGACAGAATGTAATTGACCCTCTTCGCTGGTAGCGAGCGAGGTAGCGAGGGGTTCACTAGGCGAAGCCCCAGCGAGTAGGTAGCGAAGCCTTACAGTAGCTTTTGTTTTCCTTCGCGAGCTTGTTCGCTAGGCGAACAGGTAGCGAGTGTTCGCTAGGAACTCGCTAGGCGAGCAAGCTAGCGAGTGTGACAGCATTTTCATTTCCTTGTGTTTCCATCCAATGTTGATTGTTTGGTTCGATTGTGTTTAATCCTTATCGGAAATGAATAGTTTGTGTACTGTTGTGATAAGATGTGTTGTGGGTAGCCCTATGGCGGGAATCCTAGATCATGGAATCGATTGTGAAATGTGGCCTTTTGGCATATATAATGCATTGTTTAAATTGATTAAAAATGCATGATGATTTGTGATGAAGTTTGTTGTCGTTTGGCACGATGATGTGAATGCATAATGATTTTTATGTGATTGTATGTGAAAAATGCATGAGAACATATTGTGAATATGTGTGCATTGCTTGATAAATATGGTCTTTTGACAAATATATGCATTGTTTAAATTAATTAAAAGTGCATGATGAATGTGGTTGAGTTTGTTGTCGTTGGCGCGATATTGTGAAATGCATATTGATTGTATGCGGTTGTATGTGAAGAATGCATGAGAACATATTGTGAATATGTGTGCATTGCTTGATAAATATGGTCTTTTGACAAATATATGCATTGTTTAAATTAATTAAAATTGCATGATGAATGTGGTTGAGTTTGTTGTCGTTGGCGCGATATTGTGAAATGCATATTGATTGTATGCGGTTGTATGTGAAGAATGCATGAGAATATATTGTAAATATGTGTGCATTGCTTGATAAATGCGGTGATGGTATTGAATTGTGAATGCATATTGATTGTATGCAATATTGTGAAGAATGCATGGGAACATATTGTGAATATGTGTGCATTGCTTGATAAATGTGATGATGTTGAAAGTATGAATACTTTGATATGATATATGAGTGTGCAATCATGTTATAATTCTTGTGTGATGAATTATTTGAGAATACATGGGATTAAGATGCGAGAACGGTCTTAAGTGCATTTGGTTGTTGTTTGCATACGCATCATTTGGTCAAGAGGCAATGCTTGCTAGTTTCGTGGAGGCCAGTGACTTGTCCCAAACCTAGAAGGGTGGGTTTGAAAGCTTAGAGGACGGGACTTTGTTGTTATCGGTCTAGGGGACGGACTCGGTTTAAATGTAAAAACCGAAAAATGATAACAAGTTTTGGTACCACATGGCATGAGTTGCATTGAGTCTCATGGCATAAATGGATAATTGTTGTATAAAGTTATGCATATGAGTATGTACATGACTTGTGTAATTGAGAATGATGAATATGTGATTATTGTATGAAAGTATGCATATGTGCGTGAATTGTTGGATTGAGAATTTTGGATGTAGGCATGATGAAATATGCTTGGAAATTATCCATATCTGTTTATATCTGTATTGTGAATGTGTAACTGTGAATTGGTGAATAAACATAATATGAGCATGTTGATGTGGAATGATGAGGATTATGGATGTGTGTATTATGAACACGCTTGATGATTATCCATATTGGTTTATATAAACATTGTGAGGTATATGATAATCATAATGAATTGTGGTGAAAAAAATGTGGAATATGTGTATTCAATGCTTGTGTCTACATATATGATTATATGCATTGTTATTATGATAATATTTCTCACCCTTCTGCTGGAATGATGTCCTATTTGACATCGTGCAGGTATCGAGAATAGAGCTGCTCGTAGTTGCATGGTCGTTTTTGGTGTAGCCATTTAGTAATTTAGTTATATTGGGTCGAGTCATGCTCTGGTCATATAACAATGGGATCGTTTGGTTTATATTTTAGAGATACATTATGTATTATATGTTATGTTTTTTTATATTCATTGGAATATTATGATGTTGGCCTTGGTGCCTAAGTAATGTTGAAGTATGTGATGAATCTGAATATTCTGTTAAGAGAGTTATGTTATAAAATGAATCCACTGCTACATGCACAGTGAAATTGTGAGAAGCATGATTATTTATTATAAGTGTTAATGAGCATGACAGGTGGTTTTGATGTTTTGAAAGTTATGTGTGACGCCCTTTTGTGAATGCATGAAAATTTACTCTGATTATTCATATATTTTTCGTGGGGTTTAGAAGGGTGTTACATTAGTGGTATCAGAGCAGGTCGGTCCATCCGGCCAAGTTGTCTAATGTTGGTTGTTCCCTTGTATGCGACATGTGTGTGAAAACACTGTCGATACATGTTTGTTATCTAACCTTGTCTGCAGAAGTGGGAATGATCCAAGTGGGGGAGAAACTGGTGCTTCACCAGGATGCTGCAAGCGTGGAGTTGTAGCTCAGTGTGTGGTTAAACGCTCTTATAGTTTGGTAAAGATGGTTTATTCCCCATTATGATTGTCGACTGTCTATTAACAAATTGAGGAACTGATCACCCTTAATCTCTTGTTGATAGTAGTTGGGATTGTGCTGGATGGGATAGACGTGTCTTGCGAGCTTAGATGGCGTGAGCAGTGAATTGTTTGGATTTAAATCCAGTGCTTAAGAATTGTTTTGATGAGTCGGCACAAGACAGTGTTGAGATGTTTAATTTTGATGGGAATTTTGAGTGTTAATGAAAGTGGGAAGTTGGTGGTTTGCCGATTAATTGTGGTTGTCTGGAAGTTATCCTGACAAGATGGTGATACACAGCCAGGACGTGAAGTAGAGTTGTGATTGACTTAGTTATAGAAACTAGTCTGATATTGAGAGCTCCATATTATATGTCTATTTGGATGGTCAAGGAATTAAATTGATTGAGTAGTTTTGAGACTTGTGTCTGGTGTGTGTGCTACGGCAACAGATTGTGAGGTCGAGTATGTAAAGGGTGGATGGTGACTTCTGGTGTTTATTAAAGTAAGAGGTGGGATACAATATTGGTATAATTAGACCTTTAAACATTTTAAGAGTTGGAGATGTGTTGAATGGCCTTCTAAGTGTGAAGATGTTGTTTTCGTATTGTTGTCGTAACGGGAGAACCGTAACTCGGAATGACACTAGATTAGAAGCGTTAGAAGCTATTACAATGCTCTATGTGATGGTGAAGTAGTGACATGGAATTAAGTTATTTATTGATGGAATACGTTTGGATGTTGTAGTGAGTGCGGAAAGTGCGATTCGTGTTTCCGCCATAACTCACAAATTGAGTGAGTCAATGGTTGTGTAACCGATGATGGTTGGATATATTCGAAGAGTATAGAGGATCATGTTGAACATCGGGGACTTGAGTTATCAGTGTTGGAGAAGAAGCAATGATATGCTCCTGTGAAGAAAGTTCAAAGAGTTTTTGGGGAGAGCTGTCAATAGCCCGTGTGTTAGTTTTTCCGAATCCGACAGAACTATTTGTTGTGTTTTGTGATGCTTGTTGATATGATTGGGAGATATGTTAATTGCAACATTAGCGAGTTTTGGTTATGCTTTATGTAACACCCCACGACCCAAAAACAATTAAAATAATAAACATTATAAATAAACATCAGAGTTTTTATTCCCAAGTGGGATATCACATAGCAAAACCAACATTTCCTTATAAAAAGGTTTTTCTCCAAATACAGTGTAATATTAAATAGTAAAATCCAACAAAGGTTTTTTATACGTTCATAGGAAACAAAATACAAGTTTAGCATAAAACAAATAAAAACACCCAAGTCCTGTGCTATGTATCAGAGCATCCTAGACTCGACTGGCACACCATAATCCAAGCTAGCTAAGTACCTGGATTATCTGTACTTCCGAAGAAGCACAAACCACAACAACAACAACAAAGGGGGTGAGAAAACATGATCAAAAATATATTGGTAATGTAATACATGTAAACAAGGTAGTAAAACACACCAACACACCAATATTCACACCACAACACCAATCACGAACCTACTGTTCAAAATACAATATAACATATTATAATGCAAATATGCAACTCAACACCATGCATGCGGTATCGTCTCATTGGTTCATTCAATCGAACCCTGGACAAATCACTTATGCTCCTACTGAGATATGATCTATCCCCGACAGATCACTTACGCTCCTACTGAGATATGATCTATCTCCCACCATTCTCCACAAAGGAGTACGGATGAATCACTTATGCTCCTCTTGAGATATGATTCATCCCACCAAACACCATGATATGCACGACACCAATGCATAACATTATATTCAGGCACACTAAGTGCACACGATCCTCCTGATCATATCATCATACGTCAATGCATATATGTATAGATATATTACACACCAACATCATATAATTCAAATCACACAGTGAGTAATCTCACATTCTAACACCAAGTATAAACACATCCCACCACTCGGGGATACACCAACTAATCATCCACTTAAAATAAAATATTAAGGGATCACTTACTATCACCAAGTACACCAGTTAAATCCTACAATCACCACTCTATCACTTCATCATGGCCAAAGGGATCACACAAGATCAAAGCTCAAGGCCAAACATCACAAAAAGTCTCATTTTTCTGCTACGTTCGCTTGGACATTCTCCAGGCGAATCCCCGTAGCGAACCTTCGCTGGCATTCGCCAGGCGAACCTGCTGGCGAAGCCCTCATTTTACTATCGTGCATTCGCCAGGCGAAGCAATCGTTCTCCAGGCGAACCTTTACTGGCCACACTCGCCAGACAAAGTTCCTACTCTTTTGATATGGGATTTAATTCATAATTATTTGCTACCACTCGCCACAGCTTGCCAAGCGAATACTCGCCTTCATTCGCCAGGCGAAGCCCAGCGAATGCTGCGATACCTCTAATTTTCCCACAGCTCTGCAGTGCTATCCAGGCCAAATTCAGTCTAACTTTCCCCTTCCAACTCAAATCTTATTATCGGTACCAACAATGTACAATATCATAACCTATCAGTTTCTAAACCACATCCCAGAATCAACCCTTAGACATTTTATCGGTACCTCAAAAGATCACACAGAACTTCTCTAAAACCGTAACCCAACCAATACCCCAATCTCACCAAAAACAACAATTCATCAACATCGATATATATATATATATATATATATATATATATATATATATATATATATATATATATATATATATATATATATATATATATATATATATATATATATATATATATATATATATATATATATATATATATATATATATATATATATATATATATATATATATATATATATATATATATATATATATATATATATATATATATATATATATATATATATATATATATATATATATATATATATATATATATATATATATATATATATATATATATATATATATATATATATATATATATATATATATATATATATATATATATATATATATATATATATATATATCGATGTTGATGAATTGTTGTTTTTGGTGAGATTGGGGTATTGGTTGGGTTACGGTTTTAGAGAAGTTCTGTGTGATCTTTTGAGGTACCGATAAAATGTCTAAGGGTTGATTCTGGGATGTGGTTTAGAAACTGATAGGTTATGATATTGTACATTGTTGGTACCGATAATAAGATTTGAGTTGGAAGGGGAAAGTTAGACTGAATTTGGCCTGGATAGCACTGCAGAGCTGTGGGAAAATTAGAGGTATCGCAGCATTCGCTGGGCTTCGCCTGGCGAATGAAGGCGAGTATTCGCTTGGCAAGCTGTGGCGAGTGGTAGCAAATAATTATGAATTAAATCCCATATCAAAAGAGTAGGAACTTTGTCTGGCGAGTGTGGCCAGTAAAGGTTCGCCTGGAGAACGATTGCTTCGCCTGGCGAATGCACGATAGTAAAATGAGGGCTTCGCCAGCAGGTTCGCCTGGCGAATGCCAGCGAAGGTTCGCTATGGGGATTCGCCTGGAGAATGTCCAAGCGAACGTAGCAGAAAAATGAGACTTTTTGTGATGTTTGGCCTTGAGCTTTGATCTTGTGTGATCCCTTTGGCCATGATGAAGTGATAGAGTGGTGATTGTAGGATTTAACTGGTGTACTTGGTGATAGTAAGTGATCCCTTAATATTTTATTTTAAGTGGATGATTAGTTGGTGTATCCCCGAGTGGTGGGATGTGTTTATACTTGGTGTTAGAATGTGAGATTACTCACTGTGTGATTTGAATTATATGATGTTGGTGTGTAATATATCTATACATATATGCATTGACGTATGATGATATGATCAGGAGGATCGTGTGCACTTAGTGTGCCTGAATATAATGTTATGCATTGGTGTCGTGCATATCATGGTGTTTGGTGGGATGAATCATATCTCAAGAGGAGCATAAGTGATTCATCCGTACTCCTTTGTGGAGAATGGTGGGAGATAGATCATATCTCAGTAGGAGCGTAAGTGATCTGTCGGGGATAGATCATATCTCAGTAGGAGCATAAGTGATTTGTCCAGGGTTCGATTGAATGAACCAATGAGACGATACCGCATGCATGGTGTTGAGTTGCAAATCCTCCCTTTTCCAACGCACAAGCTCTCAGCAAATCCTCAAGCGACTGAATAGTCCTCTCTGACTGACCATCAGTTTGCGGATGATAAGCTGAACTCAACTTTAACTTAGTTCCCAAAGCTTCCTGCAAGCTTTTCCAAAATTCCGAAGTAAACCTCGGGTCTCTATCCGACACAATACTGGACGGAACACCATGTAACTTTACAATTACCCGAATATAAATCTCCGCCAGCTTCGTCAACGGGAAACTAATATTAATCGGCACAAAGTGTGCAGACTTCGTCAATCGATCCACAATTACCCATATAACATCAAATCCTCTCGCCGTATTCGGCAAACCTGTAACAAAGTCCATAGTAATACAATCCCATTTCCAAACCGGAATCTCTAATGGTTGCATAAATCCAGAAGGTCTCTAGTGTTCCACCTTCGACTTCTGACACGTCAAACAGGCATAAACAAATTGAGCAATGTCTCTTTTCATGTCAGACCACCAAAATAATTTCTTCAAATCATGATACATTTTCGTAGCTCCCGGATGGATACTCAGATTACTACGATGTCCTTCACTCAAAATCAGCTTTTTCAATTCCTCATCATCTGGTACACAAATCCTGCCTCTAAATCTCAATACACCTGTACTATCCAATTTAAAGTCACTATCGGAGTCACTTCCTACTCCAGGCATCAAATCTAGTAATTTCACATCCAACTTCTGATTCTCTCTAATCATATCCAAGAAGTCATTATTTACCTGCAACATACCCAACATCACACTATCTACAGTAGTCTCACAAACCATGCTCAAATCTCTGAACTGTTCAATTAACTCAATTTCTTTCACCATCAGAGCTGCCATATGAATCGTTTTCCTGCTCAAAGCATCTGCCACTACATTGGCCTTTCATGGATGATAACTCAAATTGAAGTTATAATCCTTCAAAAATTCTAACCATCTTCTCTGTCTCATATTCAGCTCTTTCTGATCAAACAGATATCTCAGACTCTTATGATCACTAAACACTTCAAATCTCGAACCATATAAATAATGCCTCCAAATTTTCAACACAAAAACAACCGCAGCCAATTCGAGATCATGAGTAGGATAATTTCACTCATGCACTCTCAGTTTCCGCGAAGCATATGCTACTATCTTACCATTCTGCATAAGAACTCCACCTAATCCCATCTTAGACGCATCACAGTATACCACAAACGGTTCACTTGGAGTCGGCAACACTAACACCGGTGTCGTAGTCAATTTCTTCTTCAGCTCTTCAAAGCTTTCTTCACAAGCAGCATCCCATATAAAAACTTGGTTCTTCCTCGTCAACTGAGTCAATGGCAACGCCAAATTAGAGAACCCTTCAATAAATATGCGGTAATAACCTGCCAAACCCAAAAAGCTTCTAATCTCCGTTGCTGTCTTTGGTGGTTCCCACTGCAACACTGCACTTACTTTTGACGGGTCCACCGCTATGCCATCACCAGATATTACATGCCCCAAGAAACTCACTTTCTTCAACCAGAAGTCACACTTCGACAGTTTAGCAAACAATTTATTTTCCTTCAGCACCTGCAAGGCAATCCTCAGATGTCCTGCATGTTCTTCATCAGATTTAGAATAAATTAATATATCATCAATAAATACCACAATGAACTGATCCAAATAAGAATGGAAAATTCTGTTCATATACTCCATAAATACTCTCAGCGCATTAGTAACTCCAAACGGCATTACAACATATTCGTAATGTCCATATCGAGTCCTAAAAGCAGTCTTCTGAATATCACCTTCTTTTACCCTTATCTGATGGTAACCTGATCTCAAATCGATCTTACTGAACACACGAGCTCCCACCAGCTGATCCATCAAGTCATCAATCCTTGGTAGAGGATACTTATTCTTAATAGTCACTTTATTCAACTGACGGTAGTCGATGCACAAACACATACTACCATCCTTCTTCTTCACCAATAACACTGGAGCTCCCCACGGCGACACACTCGGTCTAATAAACTTTCTATCCAACAATTCTCCAATCTGAGACTTCAACTCAGCCAATTCCACTGCAGACATCCTGTACGGCGCCATAGAAATAGGCCTCGTACCAGGAACAAGATCAATACTAAATTCAACTTCCCTCGTCGGAGGCAATTCCGTAATGTCATTAGGAAACACTTCCGGAAATTCATTCACCACTGCCAATTCCTCCATTGACGCTTTGCTATCCACCGATAATGATGCAAATAAAGCAAACACTTTAGCTTCATCTTCCAACAAGGTCCTCAATTTTTTACTAGACAAAGAACCTGCTAAAGCTTCCTCTTCTGGAGTCAGGAACAACAATTCCTTCCGAAAACAATCGATGTAGACTCGGTTGAACTCTAACCAGTTCATACCCAGAATAACATCCAAATTACCAAGTGGTAGACAAATCAGATCCACTCCAAATTCTCTACCAAAAATAGTCAGTGGACACTTCAGGCATACCAAAGAAGTAGTCACTGAGCCAATAGAGGGTGTCTCAATAGTCATTCGTCTCTCAAGAGTAGACGACACCAATCCTATCCTCTTCACACAGTCAACAGAAATAAACGAGTGGGTTGCACCCGTATCAATAATAGCAGTCAAAGAAATATTATTGATGATACAAGTACCTTTGATAACTCGTTCATCACTGACAGCTTGAGTTCCTGCCAAAGCAAACACTTTCCCACCAGCCGGAGATGCCTGAGGCTTCTTCGGCTTCTCACAATGGGTACTGATGTGACCCTTCTCACCACAGTTATAACAGGTCGACATAGTAGCTCTGCAATCAGCTATCACATGACCTGGCTTCCCACACTTAAAACACTTCTTTACTTCATTAGGACAATCGTTAGCACGGTGTCCCATGCCACCGCATCGGAAACATTTCCCATCAGCAGATGTTTTTCCCTCTCTGGGCTTCTTATCAACAACAGCTTTACGCTTTCCCTTATCAACAACAACACTATAAGGAGTACCACTGAACCTCTGCTTACTCTTACGGTCATTAACAGCTTTGTAGTGTGCAATCCTTGCCCGATTGTCATTATCATAAATTCTGCTCCTGCTTACCAGCTCGGGATAACTCCTGATCTTCTGACAAGCAATCCCCAACTTAATCTCTGGACGCAGTTCATTCTCAAATTTTAAACACTTAGAAGTCATTGCCCCATCAATATTATAATGAGGACGATACTGCACCAGCTATTCAAACTTAGCAGCATACTCTGCTACCGTCATACTACCCTGCTTCAACTCTAAGAATTCAATCTCCTTAGCACTTCGAATATCTTCCGGAAAATACTTTTCCAGAAAACCTTTCCGAACCACCTCCCAAGTAATGGCAGTTCCAGCAGCTTCCAATCTTTGGCGACTGTTGTCCCACCAAGCTTTAGCTTCGCCCTTCAGCATGTGAGTACCAAACCTCACCTTTTGCTCATCACTACAATCCATAGTCCTGAAGATTTTCTCGATTGCCTTCAGCCACTTCTGTGCAGCTTCAGGATCCAGAATTCCTCCTTCAAACGTCGGCGGCTTGTTGCTCCGAAACTGCGCCAAACTCCTGAATTGGGCATTTGCAGTTTGGTTCTGATTAGCAACCGCCTGCGCCATTGCTTGCATAGCAGCAGCCAACGCAGCATCGTTCCTTCCTGCCATACTGCTCAAAAATAACAACACCAGGTTAAAAGATACTCAACTCTATCCTAAAGGACAGACTCAACTCGACTCAACAACACTGGCTGGACAGACCAACCTACTCTGATACCAATTGTAACACCCCACTTCCCAAAAACAATTAAAATAATAAACATTATAAATAAACATCATAGTTTTTCTTCCCAAGTGGGATATCACATAGCAAAACCAACATTTCCTTATAAAAAGGTTTTTCTCCAAATACAGCGGAATATTAAATAGTAAAATCCAACAAAGGTTTTTGATACGTTCACAGGAAACAAAATACAAGTTCAGCATAAAACAAATAAAAACACCCAAGTCCTGTGCTACGTATCAGAGCATCCTAGACTCGACTGGCACACTATAATCCAAGCTAGCTAAGTACCTGGATTATCTGTACTTCCGAAGAAGCACAGACCACAACAACAACAAAGGGGGTGAGAAAACATGATCAAAAATATATTGGTAATGTAATACATGTAAACAAGGTAGTAAAACACACCAACACACCAATATTCACCCCACAACACCAATCACGAACCTACTGTTCAAATTACAATATAACATATTATAATGCAAATATGCAACTCAACACCATGCATGTGGTACCGTCTCATTGGTTCATTCAATCGAACCCTGGACAGATCACTTACGCTCCTACTGAGATATGATCTATCCCCGACAGATCACTTACGCTCCTACTGAGATATGATCTATCTCCCACCATTCTCCACAAAGGAGTACGGATGAATCACTTACGCTCCTCCTGAGATATGATTCATCCCATCAAACACCGTGATATGCACGACACCAATGCATAACTATTATATTCAGGCACACTAAGTGCACACGATCCTCCTGATCATATCATCATACGTCAATGCATATATGTATAGATATATTACACACCAACATCATATAATTCAAATCACACAGTGAGCAATCTCACATTCTAACACCAAGTATAAACACATCCCACCACTCGGGGATACACCAACTAATCATCCACTTAAAATAAAATATTAAGGGATCACTTACTATCACCAAGTACACCAGTTAAATCCTACAATCACCACTCTATCACTTCATCATGGCCAAAGGGATCACACAAGATCAAAGCTCAAGGCCAAACATCACAAAAAGTCTCATTTTTCTGCTACGTTCGCTAGGACATTCGTTAGGCGAATCCGCGTAGCGAACCTTCACTGGCATTCGCCAGGCGAACCTGCTGGCGAAGCCCTCATTTTACTATCGTGCATTCGCCAGGCAAAGCAATCGTTCTCCAGGCGAACCTTTGCTGGCCACACTCGCCAGGCAAAGTTCCTACTCTTTTGGTCTGGGATTTAATTCATAATTATTCGCTACCACTCGCCACATCTTTCCAGGCGAAGCCCAGCGAATGTTGCGATACCTCTAATTTTCCCACAGCTCTGCAGTGCTATCCAGGCCAAATTCAGTCTAACTTTCCCCTTCCAACTCAAATCTTATTATCGGTACCAACAATGTACAATATCATAACCTATCGATTTCTAAACCACATCCCATAATCAACCCTTAGACATTTTATCGGTACCTCAAAAGGTCACACAGAACTTCCCTAAAACCGTAACCCAACCAATACCCCAATCTCACCAAAAACAACAATTCATCAACATCGATATATATATATCAATTCATAATTGGTTTATCAAATACCAATTCTCAACATCAATCAACAATTATAGGCATGTCAACATAAAACTTCATATACGATACATTCCTACGGAGTTAAGGAATCCCCTCTACTCTATACATGTATATACCATTCCCAATCAAGTTTCTCCCCCCTTACCTTGTTAATAGATCTGATTGGTGAAGAAATCCTCCAAGGTTGGCCAATTCTGACTTTCCCTCTTCTCCTTCGTTCTTCGCTCTCTTTCCCGTTCTTCTCACTTCTATCGTTCTTTCTCCCAACTCTTCCAATTCTCTCGTATCCGTTTTCTCTTCTCTCTCCCTAATTCCCTTCTTACCTCTTCAACTTATATCTTATTCTTAATATTCTAATCCCAACTAATAATAATAATAATAATATAATATTACTAAATATTAATAATACTAATCATAATAATACTAATAATAATAATAATAATGGTATTATTAACTCACCAAAAGTCATAATAATATTAATAATAATAACAAATATAATAATAATAATAATAATAATAATAATAATAATAATAATAATATCACCACCAATATTACTATTATTTTTTATATTATTATATCCACTCCAAAACACCACCAATAATCCTCCCATATCAAGGACACCCACCAATCATCATCCAACACACCCCCACCAAAGGGCACACCAACATATAATAATTAACTGTTGCACCCCAAAATTTGACCAACCGGTTCCCATATCTGGTTTATGTTTCGATGCATTTTGCATTCGCATTCGCATACTGTACGCATTGCATTTTCTCAGTCAGATTGATTTTATCGGGATTACAGCTCCTGGCGTTTCAGGCAGTTCAGGCCGGTTTGAATAAGTGTATTTTGAGAATCGGTGCTCGTTCCCTGTGTTTTCAAGCCATCTCGGTGCCCGGTTTTCGCTATGGTTGCGCAATTGTTCTCTAATCGATTTAATCGGCTTCCTGACATTTTTAGAATTCTCTATTTTTTTTTCTAGATCTTTAATGCAGTTTAATAGATTTTTTAATAGATTTACTAGGTTAATATTTTCTTATAGAATTAAATAGATTTTTCTAGATTTTTTTAAATAGATATTCTCTTTTTAAATAGTTTTAATAGAGTTTTAGCCTATTAGATATTAGTTCTTTTATTATTAAATAGAATAGTTTTCTAATATAGATTTTAAATAGTCTTTTTAGATTTTTTTAAATAGTTTTTTTGATATGGTTTTAAAAACGGGAGTATAATAATGTTAGATTTTAGTGATAAAGAATTTTGATATAGAATTTTAATAGGTTTTTTAGTATTTTTTAAATAGAATTTTAAATAGTTTTAATAGATATTAATAGATTAATAGAATTTAGATAGATTTTATTTTTTAGGTTTTATTAAATGGTTTAAATAGATATTAGGTTCAAATTAATATAGTTTTAATAGTCTTAATTGATTTGCTAGATTTTAAGTAGGTTTTATATAGATATTAATTAGATAGGCATTAATTAGATTAGGGTTTAGTTTTAATTAGAATTTATCTTTAGCTTATTAGTCAGATTTTATTAATTGGGTTGGTTAATAGTTTTAATTAGGCTTCATTATTATTTTCGTTTTTAATTAGCATTAATCATGTCTTAATCATCTTCATTAAGTCAGTATTAATCAGAGTCTGCATAATGGGCCAGCTGTCCAGTTTTTCGTGGGCCTAATCCAGTCAAAGTCCAGAAATATGCCATGTGTCACTATATAAGGGGTCCCACGCGTGTCTCCCTCTCTCTGCCACTTCACAAATTTTGCCACCTCACCTCACACCACTCTCAGCTCTCTGCCACCTCTCTCCCTCTCTCTCCCACGTGTCTCTCTCAGACCCCACACCCACAGCCACGCGTCTTCACCGCCTCCCTCTCTGCTTGCATGCGTGCCAGCTGTAATCCACTAACCGACCCCCCACCGCCGGCCATGCAACCACCGCTGGACACCGCCTAACCGTCGCCAGAACGCCTAACAGCTCGCCGGAAACTGCAAAATTCCCATAATTCCTCCAAACTCCTTCCAAACGTCATCATCCTCAATGATCAGCCTCCATCAATCTTCACCGGAAAACTACTCCTCGCCGGAATCTTCATCAAGATTCATCCAGTTCATCGTTTTTCCAGGAACACCAAGAACATCATCATCGTTCATCCACTACATCGTTCATCTGCGTTTTCCAGAACACCTTCAAACGCCAAGAACTTCATCAACATTCAAGAGACTTTGCCCAGAAATTCCTCAAGATTGCTCCAAACTCCAGTTCTTGTTAAGATCTTCGCAGATCTTCAAATCTTCAACGACGATCGTTCAACGTTCATCAAGTCGCAGATCTTCCTCGTCCAACTCCAAGATTTGCAGATCTTCACGCCTATTGAACCTCGCCATCCTCATCGTTTTCCAGAACTCATCCTCTTCATTGCTTCTCCAGGTTCTCGCTATGAACTGATTTAACTTGTTCTTTTGTTGTTGTTAGCTGAAAACTAGGTTACATGGAGCGTTAGTTTGTTGAACAAGATTAGGTTAGGGAGGTTCGTGAGCTGAGAGATTTGAAACGGGTTTAGTTTGAGGCGATTGTTGATGAACAAGGTTGGTGAAGAGTTAGAGAATCAGAGAGGTTGGGGAGGGTGAAGCACCGTTAGGGTTTGGGGAAGATAGTGAACAGTGAAGGAGAGGATTAAGGGATTAGGGTTTTGTTGCTGAGTTTGGGTGGTAATGGATTCGGGCCTTAGGCCCATGGTGTTTGTTGCTGATCCTCCCCCCCGTTTCCCCATGGCACCCTTCTCAGAGTGAATTGTGTTTTGGGCCATAGGCCAGTTTTGCTAACCACACCCCCAAATTGGAGGCCCATTGAGAAATCAAGGTGAAGTATTGCTATTCGCCACGGCTTTTTTCCATTTTCCTTGTTTTTCTTCCATTTGTTTTCTGATTGGTTTGGGCTTAGTGCGCGCTTGATAAGCGCACCCCCCCTGAGCCCAATATCATGTCTGACCTAGATGAAATTGCTATTCACCACGCCTGTTTCTTATTTTTAATTGATTTTCATTTTATTTCATGTTTGCATAGGATTAGAAATAAATTCACAATAAATTGAAAAAAGATCATTTTAGGGTGAGGATTTTTTTCCTTGTTTTCCTTAGGGTTTCTAGAATTTAATAAAACAATAAAAATATTAATTTCATGTATTTTATATTTTTGGCATATTTTACAATTTGATTGTTTTTATTTTGCATTTGTTTGATACTTAATTTTTCTGAATTTAGTATGAGAGATTGGTGCATGATTTTTGATTGATTCTTGTGAGGTTGATTAGATTAGGGAAGTATGTTCCCTTAGGAATTTTGTCATATTTTTTTTGACTAAAACTTAGATTAATTTGAGAGGTAGATAGGAGAGGTATCAGAATTAGGGTTTCACAACAATTAGGTGTAGTTTAGGGCATAGTTTTGGGGTTTAATATTTGATTTAGGCCTTGGGGTTTATATGGGGTATAGGGTATATAGTTAAGCTCCCTTAGAAATTTAATTAGGATTTTATAGTGAGTTTTACTATTTTTACTTGATTTTTGCAATTTGGTTGATATTGGTGTGTTTCCCACTTGGGATGTTGTTTTGTTTGTGGGGTTTGGGTCATTTCAATTGGGTGTTGGGCTTGAGTTTTGCTTGTTGAGGCTTATGAAGACCTGGGATGATGATTGAAGACAAGGGATAGAGCTTGATGCATGAAGATTCCTCTCCTGGAAGATGGTTTGTGAAGACTTAGGAGATAGGAGAAATAGGGAAAGCTTTAGATTAGAATGATTTCTTCTTGCAAACATAGAAAGCATCTTGTGCTTCTATTCCTCCCTATGACATAAAGTCCTTATAAGGTATTCACATCCCTCCTTTAGAGGGATAAGTGGCTTATTTTAGAAGTAGAACTTTAAGGGAACATTTCTCTTATAATGTTAAATACTTATAGGCTTCCTTTGGTTGTCAATAAGCTGTTTAACATCTCAACTTAATCTGTTTAGTAATTCTCTCATGTGAGTGCTGGCCTTAAAGATATAAGTCCATTGAAGATAAGAAGTATTGAAGATTGGTGAAGATAAAGCCTGTACCTGTCAAGGCTGGATATCTGTTGAAGTTAGGGGTTTGCTGCTGTTTGAAGCTGTTTATCTGTTGGGGTTCATTGCTTGCTAGAGCTTGGGGTTTTTCTTGGAGATAAGAGATTATCTAAAGCTTGGGGATCGTTGAAAAGTGAAGTTGGGATCTTGCTTGAAGTTGGTGCTGTCAACCCTTTGCTGTTAATCAACTGTAGCTGTCAGAGCTGGTGCTGTTTGAACTGCTTACTGTTGGAGCTGGTGTTGCTGTCAGAGCTGGTGTTGGGTTTTATTTCTTTTATATTGTTTGTTGGCTTGTTCAGCGTGCCCCTTAGGTTTGAAGTGAAGCTGTTTCACTTTGCCTATTGTTTTCCCAGGTTCGAGGTTGAGCGGGACTCCCTTGCCTCGCTTGTACTGTTGCATTGCATGCATTTTACTGTTTACTGTATATATCTGTTTCTTTTCCGTTTATCCCCTAGGATCTCTGTTTTTCTCTGTGCAAGAGAGAAATATGACAGACCTTAGGTTTTAACCCATGCATGACAACATTAGGTTAGTTTTATTCCCTTTCCAACCATAGGATTTTAGAGTGTCGTTTCTCTTCTTATCTCAAAACCACTAAAAAAACACAGTAATAAGGTTAATCAATGTCGTACGCTACGAGCCTTAAGCTATTTGAGAAAGGGTTGCTGGAGAGTTTCTTTCCAGTAGTCTGGCTGCTTAGTGTGGTACCCTTTGGGTGAGACGCGACGTAGTCACTCTCAAGTCATAGTCTCTAGTGCGTCAGAGATTGCAAACATCATAAAAAACAGTTCTTGCGTAAAAGACTGAAAACAAACATCAAAGTGTCATTTTTGTCCGCTTGGACTCCTAATAAGAAGAAAACCTTTTCAGAAGGATCTAAAAAACAGTCAGACAAATCTGTGTCTTCCGTAGCCCGAACTACGTTTGCTCTGATCTTTCATGCTGTATGAAAGTACGTAGGCATAGGATGCCGTATCCTAGCGAGCAACCTTCCCCTACTTTCCCGTAGGTAGGCGAACTACGTTGACTCTGATTTCTCGTTCCAGACGGGAATACGTAGGCATAAAGTGCGATACTTTGCCGAGTCATTTCATTTTTCTTTTAACCCCATACCTTTAGTGTAGATAGAATAACAATCCGTACTAGAAAACAAGCGTGGATCCCGTCGAGTACGACGAACGTGAGGGGTGCTAATACCTTCCCCTTGCGTAACCGACTCCCGAGTCCAGGATTTGGTTGCGATGACCATTCCTTTCCCATTTTGCGTTAGGTTTACTTCGAGCGTTTCCTGTCCCTCTCGTGGGATAAATAACACACGGTGGCGACTCTTCTATTCAGCCGGCACCGATTTTCACAGTAGCGACAGCTGGCGACTCTGCTGGGGACTCCAACGGTTCCCTACGCGAGTCAATCCTAGCGCTTGTTTTCCCGTCGTGGGTTTTGTATGGATTTACATTTCTGTCTTTACTTTCCGCATTTTATTGTCAGCTTTATATTGTTATTGCTGTTGTGCGGATGGGGTGATCTATTGAGAGATAAGCCAGACCTGGGCTTGAGTGCACCTAGAATTAGTTGTGGAAAGTAATGGGCGCGTACATGCTTTGCATGTACTAGTGTCCCGCAAAATCCACGCTCGGACGAGGTTCTTCTGGTTGACTTCTTTTTCAACCCTTTAGGTTGAGGGGGTTGTTGGTTAGTTGGATTGTCGACTCCGGGGACCGATCATTTGGAAGTTGGCTAAGTGAGGCCTCTTCAGGACATGATGATGCCACACCTTCTGGGTATCGTATCATCAGTCTTGAAAGTCTGTGACGCCGACGACCGCATAGGATGCCGTACCTTGTGTCAGTTGATAGGACACCTACCTGTGAGAGGGGTTGGGGGCATGCAGGTAACTTGACCTCCAGATTACCGGTTTTCTTGATTGAGGTTCAGTGGTGTTTGAGGACAGTGTTATGGATCTTTTGAGACCAGGTTTTGAGCAGTTTGTGGGTCTACTTGAGACCAGCATGGTGGATTGGGCTTCTCAGCCATGTGCACTTGATCCCTGTTGCATGTTGCATATTGCATTGTTGCATACTCATCCTGCATATCATTAACGTGTGTATGTGCTGCAGGTGCATTTTCATACTTCTGATTCTAGTTGCCCGGATTTCTGTCTACTGATATCATGGCTACCCTGAAAAAGACTGTTGCGTACAAGTTGCCTACTCCATATATTTCTTATTTGCTTGGTTTGATATCTTTAGCGGATGATGATATGAGGAGAAGCTTCAGGAAGAGCTATGGGAAGTTACTTAGATTGGTGTATAAACCATCCATGTATGAGCGTAACGGATTGTACACGCTAATGCAGTTCTATGATCCCCCGCTGAGGTGTTTTACTTTCCCTGACTTCATTCTGGCTCCGACTATGGAGGAATATGATGAGATCTTAGAGTTGACCATCCAGAACAGGGTACCTTTTGTTAGAACACAGATTGGTTCTTAATAATAACTTTTTGTTTTGATGATAACTGTTAGAAAATTTATATTTAAGAATTATATACTCTAAAATTTGTTTGAGAGTTTTACTGCAGATTGAAATAATATTAACTCTCTAGAAGCAAATCTGTTTTGAATACAAGAAGTTATTCTGACTCTGAAGCGCCAGATGCACCTTACAGAAGAATCTGCTTGCTCCTTACAGAAGATCCTGAGCGTAGTCTCCAGAAGGATCTGAAGCAAGAAGCTCCAGAACATTCTGAGTCAGAAGCATCTGAAGATAGTCAGAAGCATCTAAAGATAATCAGAAGCATCTGAAGCTGAAGCATCTGAAGTATAGAAGAATATTGATTGAAGAGTTTCTCAAAGCATTTGTCTACAGAAGTTTCTGAAAGTACCTACGCTGCCTAGTACTGAAGTTCTGTGTCAAAAATGCTCTGATGATCAACACGCTAGAAGCACACATGCTGCAGAAGACTCTGATATAGCTTAGTTCTGAATCTCACTAGAAGACTCTGATCCATTCAGACTCTGAAGAACTTGCTGAAAACTGAAGAAGCAATTTTCAAGAATATATATCCGTTGGAGCTATTCAACGTCTCTTTCCTTATTTGTGCTAGACACACTTACACAGACAAAAAGGATTTTTCTGTGCCATCTACTTCTAGGAAAGGTCAGTTGATGTGAAGACAAAAAGGCTCAGACCTTTTGGGACTCTCTTTTCAACGTTCAGCTTGCATGGTTCAGCTGCCTATAAAAGGAGAACTTCACTACATTCTTCAGTTACACACTTTGCTGAAAAGAAATCATAATATTCTAAAGCTCTCATTTATTCTTATTCTTATAAGAATTTATTGTACTTAAACTTAAGAGAAAAATCACTGTTGTGATAAAAGCTTTTTAGAAGCATTAAAACTCTTGTATTTAATTTACATTGATTGTAAAGGATATTCCTTAAGAGGATTCAGTTAGAATCAGTAGCTCTTGAGAAGAATAAGAACTGTTGTTCTTAGGTGATACTATTGTAATCAGTTTGATTTAATAGTGGATTAAGTCCTTGTTGAGAAAGGCAAATCACTCTAGGAAGGGTGGACTGGAGTAGTTGTTAAACGAACCAGGATAAAAATAATTGTGTGATTATTTTCAAGTCTTAATTTTCCATACTTATTCAACCCCCCCCCCCCCTTCTAAGTATTATCTCACCTTCAGTTGGCATCAGAGCTCCGGTTCTGAGTGTGCTACAACTTAACAGTGTCAGTAAAGATCCAGAGAGATATACTTTGATATTTATATTTATTTGTTATCATGGCTGATAATTCAATGACAAATATTAACAATAAATATGAAGAGAGGGATAGGATCAACACCAAACCCCCAATGTTTGATGGGGAGAAATTTGACTACGGGAAAGACAGAATTGAGAGTTTTTTCCTAGGATATGATGTTGATCTATGGGATCTTGTCATAGATGGATATGTACATCCCACAGATGGGGATGGCAAAAAGATTGACAGAAAATCTATGACAGATTCTCAGAAGAAAGACTTCAGAAATCACCATAAAGCCAGAACCATATTACTGAATGCTATCTCACATACAGATAATGAGAAAATTACAAACAGGGAGACTGCTTTTGATATGTTTGAATCCCTAAAAATGACACATGAGGGAAATTCTCAAGTTAAGTAGACAAAAGCTCTGGCTCTGATCCAGAAGTATGAGGCTTTCAAAATGGAAGACTCTGAATCTATTGAAGCCATGTTCTCCAGATTCTAGATACTCACTGCTGGGCTGAAAGTTCTGGACAAGGGATATTCTACGTCAGATCATGTAAAGAAAATCATCAGAAGTCTGCCCATCAGATGGAGACCAATGGTGACTGCCCTGAAGATGGCCAAAGATCTGAACAAGATCTCTCTAGAAGAACTCATCAGCTCACTGAGGAGCCATGAGATTGAGCTTGAGGAAGATGAACCTCAGAAGAAAGATAAAGGTAAATCTGTAGCATTAAAATCTAACAAAACTGCTAAAGCTTTGCAGGTCATTCAAGAAAGCTCTGAAGAATCTTCTTCTGAAGAAGATGATGAGTTATCCATGCTGTCCAGAAGGATTAACAAAGTCTGGAAGCACAAGGGAAAGAAGTTCAACAACTTCAGAAGATCTGACAACAGAAAGGAATCTTCTAGTCACAGAAGATCTGCTAAGAAAGAAGTTGTGTGCTATGAGTGCAAAGAACCTGGGCACTACAAGAATGACTGCCCCAAACTTCTGAAAGAAAAACCTAAGAAGAAGTTCAACAAAAAGAAGAAGGTTATGATGGCAACATGGGATGACTCAGATGAGTGTGAATCATCTTCTGAATCAGAAGAAGAATGTGCAAACGTTGCACTGATGGCCAGGACAGAGGATCAAGAGGAAGGTACCTCAGGATATGAATCAGAATCTGAATCTGATGATGATGCAGAAGAGGTAATGGCTAAACTTACCAAAGAAGAACTCATTAAAGTTTTAACAGAAGTTCTTAAAAGTTATAACAACATCAAACTCAAATACAAGAAGCTGAAAAGCAATCTTGAATCTGAGATTGATCTTCTGAAAACAGAACTTGTTGAGCAAAAAGAAATAAATTTGAAAATCAAAAATGACTTTGAAAGAACTCAACAAGAATCTGAATCTGAGACTAAGTCATGTGAAAATATTTTAGAAAAATATGACTCTAGTTTTCAGAGATTTCTCACTAAGAGCATAGACAGAAGCAAGATGGCTTCCATGATCTATGGTGTTAGTGGAAACAACAGAAGAGGCATTGGATATGAGTCTTCATCTGGAAGCAATCCAAAACCTGTTGACAAACTTTTCATCAGGAAGACACCTTTGTATTCTCAATTCAAATTTGGTCACTTGAATGACATTAAACACACAAGCTCTGAGAAGAGTACTTATGTGTTTAAACCCAAGGCAAGTCAGAATAAACATTATGTTGCAAAACAGAAGTTTAGACAAACCTATAAACCAACTAACCCCAAAGGACCCAAGAAGATCTGGGTACCTAAAAACAAAATAATTCCTGTTGCAGATGTTCTTAGCAGCAAGGTCAGGACACCAATCATGGTACCTGGACTCTGGATGCTCACGACACATGACAGGAGAAAAGTCTATGTTACAAAGCCTGGAACTTAGATCTGGAGGGGACGTGAAGTTTGGAGGGAACCAGAAGGGCAAGATCATTGGATCTGGCACTATTGGAAATGGTAAACTTCCCTCTATTACTAATGTTTTACTTGTTGAAGGGTTAAAGCATAACTTATTGTCCATAAGTCAATTAAGTGACAATGGTTATGATATAACTTTTAATCAAAAATGTTGTAAAGCTATTAGTCAGAAGGATGGCTCTATCCTATTTAGTGGTAAGAGGAAAAACAACATTTATAAAATTAATCTTTCAGAACTTAAAGTTCAAAATGTTAAATGCCTCTTGTCTGTTAATGAAGAGCAATGGGTCTGGCACAGAAGATTGGGCCATATTAATATAAGACGTATATCTCAGATTAATAAACTTAATCTTGTCAGAGGACTCCCTAATCTGAAGTTCACTTCAGATGCTCTTTGTGAAGCATGCCAGAAAGGGAAGTTTTCAAAAACATCTTTCAAATCAAAAAATATTGTTTCTACCTCTAAACCATTAGAACTACTTCATATTGATCTGTTTGGACCAGTGAAAACTGCATCCATCAGAGGCAAGAAGTATGGATTGGTCATTGTTGATGACTTTAGCAGATGGACATGGGTAAAGTTCTTAAAACACAAGGATGAGTCACATTCTGTGTTCTTTGACTTCTGCAAGCAAGTCCAGAATGAAAAGAATTTCAAAATTATAAAAGTCAGAAGTGATCATGGGGGTGAATTTGAAAATAAATATTTTGAAAAATATTTTTCTGAAAATGGCATTGCTCATGATTTTTCCTGTCCTAGAACTCCACAACAGAATGGGGTTGTAGAGAGGAAAAACAGAACTTTGCAAGAAATGGCCAGAACCATGATCAATGATACAAATCTGGCAAAACATTTTTGGCCAGAAGCAATCAATACAGCATGCTACATTCAGAACAGAGTGTCTATTAGACTTCTTCTGAAGAAGACTCCTTATGAATTGTGGAAGAACAAAAAGCCCAACATTTCATATTTTCATCCTTTTGGATGTATCTGTTATATGTTAAACACTAAGGAAAATCTGAGCAAGTTTGATTCCAAAGCACAGAAGTGTTTCATGCTTGGATATTCTGAACGCTCTAAAGGCTACAGAGTATACAACACTGAGACACAGATTGTGGAAGAATCCATTCATGTCAGATTTGATGATAAGCTTGGCTCTGAAAAGCCAAAGCAGGTTGACAACTCTGCAGATAGGGAAGTAGTCTTTATTGACTCTGAAGTTCCAGAAGCAGATAAACTTCAAGTGAAGGAACCAGAAGCAACTCCAGATGCTACTCCCTTAACTTCTCAGATGAATAATCTAAAAATTTCTGAAGAGTTAACTATCAGAGGATCATCATCCAGAATTAAAGCTTCTCATCCAGAGGATGTCATTATTGGAAAGAAGGATGATCCCATCAGAACAAGATCATTTCTAAGATCATCTGAAGCATCACTCTTTGGACTAGTGTCAAAAATTGAACCATCTTCTGTTGAAGAAGCTCTGCAAGACAATGATTGGATTATTGCCATGCAAGAAGAGCTAAACCAATTCAGCAGAAATGATGTATGGGATCTAGTTCAAAGACCTCAAGGATTCAATATTATTGGTACAAAATGGGTCTTCAGAAATAAACTAAATGAGAAAGGAGAAGTTGAGAGGAATAAGGCAAGGCTGGTTGCTCAAGGATACAGTCAGCAAGAAGGTATTGATTACACTGAGACATATGCTCCAGTGGCAAGGTTAGAATCTATACGCCTTCTTATTTCCTTTGCTGCACAGAATAACATCACTCTGTATCAGATGGATGTTAAAAGTGCCTTTCTTAATGGTATTATAGAAGAAGAAGTTTATGTCCACCAACCTCCTGGTTTTGAAAATGAAAAATTTCCAGATCATGTTTTCAAATTAAAGAAATCTCTATATGGATTAAAACAAGCTCTCAGAGCTTGGTATGAGAGATTGAGTAATTTTCTTGTGGAGAAAAATTTCATCAGAGGCAAAGTGGATACAACTTTATTCTGTAAAACTATAAAGAAAGATCTTCTAATTTGCCAAATTTATGTAGATGATAATATTTTTGGATCAACAAATATTATGCTTGGAAAGGAGTTTGCTACATGTATGCAGGCAGAATTTGAAATGAGCATGATGGGAGAACTCAGATTCTTTTTAGGAATCCAAGTTAATCAAACTCCAGAGTGCACCTACATACATCAGACAAAGTATGTTAAAGAACTTCTGAAGAAATTCAACATGTCTGACAGCAAGCTGGCAAAGACTCCAATGCATCCTACTAGCTCACTTGGCAAAGAAGAGGTAAGTAAGAAAGTATACCAGAAGCTCTACAGAGGTATGATTGGTTCTCTTCTTTATCTTACTGCTTCTAGACCTGACATATTATTCAGTGTTTGTCTGTGTGCTAGATTCCAATCAGATCCTAGAGAATCACACTTGACAGCTGTCAAGAGGATTCTAAGGTATCTGAAAGGTACTTCTAATGTGGGTTTGTGTTACAGAAAATCTGATGATTTCAAATTAGTTGGATTTTGTGATGCTGACTATGCTGGAGACAAAGTAGAAAGAAAAAGTACCTCTGGAAGTTGTCAATTTCTGGGAAGAAATCTAATCTCCTGGTACAGCAAAAAGCAACCCACAATTGCACTTTCAACCACAGAGGCTGAATACATTGCTGCTGCTGGATGTAGCACGCAGATGCTCTGGATGAAAAGTCAACTAGAAGATTATCAAATTTTTGAGAGTAACATTTCTATCTTTTGTGATAATACTTCTGCTATATGTTTGTCCAAGAATCCCATTTTACATTCTAAGGCAAAACATATAGAAATTAAGCATCATTTCATCAGAGACTATGTTCAGAAGGGAATCATAAATTTAGCCTTTGTGGATACAGATCATCAATGGGCAGATATTTTTACAAAACCCCTTGTTGAAGATAGATTCAATTTTATTCTGAAAAATATTGGTATGGATTTTTGTCCAGAATGATATTTATCAGAAGCAAATTGTTACAGATGCAAAAATGCTTAATTCATCTGAAGTATTTCTTCTGTTTATTTATTCTATTCTGATTAATATTTCTGATGTGAAACTCTGAACTAACCATCCTTAGAAGATCTGAACGTTGGCTAACGTTTCATTTCTTGAGAGATTTCAGAACAGCATGCAAGCAAACACGTGTCACACAAAATCTGAAGAGGTGGCGTGTACATAACAGAAGAGACGTTTGAGGTGAAATTTGAATAGTAAATATCTTGGTTTTCCCCCCAAAAATTGTCAGAAGCATTTATTATTTGAAATGATTTTATTCTCTTCATTTAATGCTGCTCAAACGTGCGTTTCTTTCTGACTTTTGATGTGCCTAAGTGATTAGTATAAATACTTGTTGTGTATTCACTTTCACACTTTTCACTCTCAGAATTTACATGCGTTTTCATCTATTGTTCTCTCTGCATAAAAATTCAAAACCTAAGTGTTTAAAAAAGCAATCTTCAATGGCGTCTTCTTCATCAACAACTGCTCAGTTTCAATCTACAATGGCTGCTGTGACTTCAGATAACTTAGGTGCTGCTCCATATTCTCCTCCCAAGAGAACTCTGCTCACACCTATTGATAAACTAGAAGTGCTGTGTGAATCTATGGTTGAATTTGACTCTTTGGCTGACAATGGGTTTGATTTTCGCTCCATTGTTAGAGCTCAAGGTTGGGTGAAATATTTTGATAGATTGTTTGGACCAGTTTACCCTTTACTTGTTAAGGAATTCCGGATTCATGCATCTGTGTATCCCAAGTTTATTTTATCATCTGTTCTGGGAAAGGAGATTATCATCACAGAGGATCTGATAAGAAGATTGATTGGTTATGAAGAAACAGATGGTGTTTCCCACCTGCCAGCTGGGCGTGTGGATATGGATGAAGTTTATGAGGAAGTTATGACTGCTGGACAAGCCTCTAACAGATTCAAAGATCTGAAGCCTGATTACAAGATCTGGGCCAAGATCTTCATGGGATGCATACATCACAAGAAGTCAACAAATTCCCCAGATTATGTCAACAATGAACAGATCTATTTTATGTACTGCCTTAGTCAGAGCAACAAGGTAGATCTTCCTTACATTCTGTTCATGCATCTGTGGAATCACATCAATGCATCTAGAGAATCTGTAAAAGAAAAAGGCCAGAAGATCAGGACTTGGATCCCTTTTGGAAGGTTGCTCTCAGATCTTCTCACTGAAAATGGTTTAGTGGCTGCTCTGTATGATGCTGGGGTTACAGAGGAATTGGAGTTCATTATGGGAAAGCCTCTGAACGCTAAAAGTCTTCTGAGACTCAAGATTGTAGATGAACTCACTACTGCTCCAAAGAGATTAAATATGTCTGATTTGAATAAGAGGGTTCCAGTATCTGACTTTCCTCTATTCTTTGCTGAAGAACCTAGACATATAGTACTGATGTATATAGAGGAATGCAAAAAGGAAGGAATACCTGTTCCAGCCAATGTGTTTCAGCTTGTCAAACAACCACTGCCAAATGCAGGAGAAGAAGAAGAAGTACCACTTCAGAGGAAAAGGTCTCAGCCTGCAGCAGAATCTGAACCTGTCCAGAAGAAGGCTAAGATTGCTGAGAAACCCAAGAATCTTTTAAAGAGAAAGGATTCTGAAGAAGCTACCTCTGCATCTGCTAAGAGGATTAAACTCAAAGGTACTAAGACTTCTGTTATTTCTAAAAATGTTGTTATTAATGATTCAACTATTAAGTCTGTTCCCAAACCACCTGTCACTCAAACAACTTCTGTTGCTGCCCCTAGTTCTGTCTCACCTCAAAAACAAAACACTGCTTCTGTATCAAAACCACCTCAACCCAAAATACACATCAAACACTTCACTCCATGTCCATCACCATCAGCTTCACAACCAACAGAACCACAACAAACAGAACCACAACCATCAGAACTACAACAAACTTCTGATAAACAAAACTCTGATCAACCACAAACAGAAAATCAACCACAAACTTCTGAACATCCAGAAAAACAAACCACAAAAGATCAACCAGAAAAAGACTCTGTCATACCACCATCAAACATTCCATCTTCTGAACCTGTTGCACCTGTTACTTCTGAACCCACAAAAGTAACTTCTGCTCCTATTTCATCTGAACCACCTTCTCAACAATCTGATACCCCTTTAGAACCTTCTCATATCCCTGAGACAGAAGTTCTTGACATCACTCCATTAAAAATAGTGTTTCAAGTTTCTTCTACCTCTTGTACACCTACAACATCCTCCAACTCATCAGAATCAGAAATTCATCCAGATTTTCTAATTAATCCATCGGACAAATACCCTGTACATGAACCTGAACCTGAATCAACCTTAACTGCTAAAACTCCCATTTCAGACCCTTTTCCTCCACCTACACCATCATCTGAGATGATTGTTCCCACTTCCATTCCATCATCATCTGGTATATCTTGTGCCCAAGTGTCTTCTCTTTATCATAATTTATCTTATGGTTTCAAACTGAAAGATTTTTATGATAGAGTTGAACCTTCTGAACCCCTGAAACCTCTTAAACCAAAACTCAGACAGGCCCTTCCATCTGTAATCCTTTCATATATTCAATCTATGAACAATGAAGGATCCTTAGTAACTATATCTGCTACATCTGGTAAAGCTGTTGTTTCAGCTCTGCAACCTACATCTGATAACAAAGTTGCATCTGATAAACCATCAACCTCTGCTTTCATACCATATTCTAATGCACCCTTTGATGTTGTTTACCCACGCACAAGACCACAACCTAAACTGCTTAATGCTTTAAACAGATCCTTACCTCAAAAACCAGAAATTCCTTTCATTCCATATTATCCCCCTCCTCTGATTTCCATCTAAAAATCACTGATACCACCAACTCCCAAACCTAAGCAGATGACTCTGGAAACCTTGCTTAAACCACCACCCAGACTTAATATTGATCATTTATTTCAAACATTTTTGCAAGAAATACAGATGTCTTTAGGTACTGTTCAGAAAAGATGCTCTGAAACTATGGATGCAAATGAAACTGACATCATCTGGAAAGGTTTTATCAATAGATTCAACACTGTAGCTTCTAATCTGAAGAACATCTGTTCCGATGATGCAAAGCTCAGAGCTGAAAGAACTCAATTCTGGATTGTCAACAAGACTGAACCTCTGCTTTATTTGGATGCTCCTCCTTCTCCACCAGAACCAACTGCCAATGCATTGACTATGACTCTGGTAGAACCCTCTTCAGGATCTCCAGAACCTATGGCAATTGACTCTGTTCAGGCTGCAGAACCTCCATCTTCTTCATCAGAGATAAAAACAGAACATCCAGATTTTGGAGACAAGATTGCTGCTCTGGAGGCTGGTCAATCTGAAATAAAATCTTGGATGGCGAAGCAAGACAAGAAATCTGAGGACATGTCAGAGTGGATGTCAAAACAAGATGAGAAGAATGAGACAATGACTAAGTGGATGTCAAAGCAAGAGCAATCTTCATCTGAGATCACAGACCTATTGAAGATGCTTTTGTCAAAACACTCTTAGATATTTTTTTTCTCATTCTAATGTTTGTGCATCTGTTGCGACATCATCTGGATTTGGTTGCGATGACCATTCCTTTCCCGTTTTGCGTTAGGTTTACTTCGAGCGTTTCCTCTCCCTCTCGTGGGATAAATAACGCACGGTGGCGACTCTTCTGTTCAGCCGGCACCGATTTTCACAGTAGCGACAGCTGGCGACTCTGCTGGGGACTCCAACGGTTCCCTACGCGAGTCAATCCTAGCGCTTGTTTTCCCGTAGTGGGTTTTGTATGGATTTACATTTCTGTCTTTACTTTCCGCATTTTATTGTCAGCTTTATATTGTTATTGTTGTTGTGGGGATGGGGTGATCTATTGAGAGATAAGCCAGATCTGGGCTTGAGTGCACCTAGAATTAGTTGTGGAAAGTAATGGGCGCGTACATGCTTTGCATGTACTAGTGTCCCGCAAAATCCACGCTCGGACGAGGTTCTTCTGGTTGACTTCTTTTTCAACCCTTTAGGTTGAGGGGGTTGTTGGTTAGTTGGATTGTCGACTCCGGGGACCAATCATTTGGAAGTTGGCTAAGTGAGGCCTCTTCAGGACATGATGATGCCACACCTTCTGGGTATCGTATCATCAGTCTTGAAAGTTTGTGACGCCGACGACCGCATAGGATGCCGTACCTTGTGTCAGTTGATAGGACACCTACCTGTGAGAGGGGTTGGGGGCATGCAGGTAACTTGACCTCCAGATTACCGGTTTTCTTGATTGAGGTTCAGTGGTGTTTGAGGACAGTGTTATGGATCTTTTGAGACCAGGTTTTGAGCAGTTTGTGGGTCTACTTGAGACCAGCATGGTGGATTGGGCTTCTCAGCCATGTGCACTTGATCCCTGTTGCATGTTGCATATTGCATTGTTGCATACTCATCCCGCATATCATTAACGTGTGTATGTGCTGCAGGTGCATTTTCATACTTCTGATTCTAGTTGCCCGAATTTCTGTCTACTGATATCATGGCTACCCTGAAAAAGACTGTTGCGTACAAGTTGCCTACTCCAGATATTTCTTATTTGCTTGGTTTGATATCTTTAGCGGATGATGATATGAGGAGAAGCTTCAGGAAGAGCTATGGGAAGTTACTTAGATTGGTGTATAAACCATCCATGTATGAGCGTAACGGATTGTACACGCTAATGCAGTTCTATGATCCCCCGCTGAGGTGTTTTACTTTCCCTGACTTCATTCTGGCTCCGACTATGGAGGAATATGATGAGATCTTAGAGTTGACCATCCAGAACAGGGTACCTTTTGTTAGAACACAGATTGGTTCTTAATAATAACTCTTTGTTTTGATGATAACTGTTAGGAAATTTATATTTAAGAATTATATACTCTAAAATTTGTTTGAGAGTTTTACTGCAGATTGAAATAATATTAACTCTCTAGAAGCAAATCTGTTTTGAATACAAGAAGTTATTCTGACTCTGAAGCGCCAGATGCACCTTACAGAAGAATCTGCTTGCTCCTTACAGAAGATCCTGAGCGTAGTCTCCAGAAGGATCTGAAGCAAGAAGCTCCAGAACATTCTGAGTCAGAAGCATCTGAAGATAGTCAGAAGCATCTGAAGATAATCAGAAGCATCTGAAGCTGAAGCATCTGAAGTATAGAAGAATATTGATTGAAGAGTTTCTCAAAGCATTTGTCTACAGAAGTTTCTGAAAGTACCTACGCTGCCTAGTACTGAAGTTCTGTGTCAAAAATGCTCTGATGATCAACACGCTAGAAGCACACATGCTGCAGAAGACTCTGATATAGCTTAGTTCTGAATCTCACTAGAAGACTCTGATCCATTCAGACTCTGAAGAACTTGCTGAAAACTGAAGAAGCAATTTTCAAGAATATATATATCCGTTGGAGCTATTCAACGTCTCTTTCCTTATTTGTGCTAGACACACTTACACAGACAAAAAGGATTTTTCTGTGCCATCTACTTCTAGGAAAGGTCAGTTGATGTGAAGACAAAAAGGCTCAGACCTTTTGGGACTCTCTTTTCAACGTTCAGCTTGCATGGTTCAGCTGCCTATAAAAGGAGAACTTCACTACATTCTTCAGTTACACACTTTGCTGAAAAGAAATCATAATATTCTAAAGCTCTCATTTATTCTTATTCTTCTAAGAATTTATTGTACTTAAACTTAAGAGAAAAATCACTGTTGTGATAAAAGCTTTTTAGAAGCATTAAAACTCTTGTATTTAATTTACATTGATTGTAAAGGATATTCCTTAAGAGGATTCAGTTAGAATCAGTAGCTCTTGAGAAGACTAAGAACTGTTGTTCTTAGGTGATACTATTGTAATCAGTTTGATTTAATAGTGGATTAAGTCCTTGTTGAGAAAGGAAAATCACTCTAGGAAGGGTGGACTGGAGTAGTTGTTAAACGAACCAGGATAAAAATAATTGTGTGATTATTTTCAAGTCTTAATTTTCCATACTTATTCAACCCCCCTCCCTTCTAAGTATTATCTCACCTTCACCTTTCATTCACATGGACGCTGAGCCCAAACTGGAGGATTTGGCTCCTGCCTTGCATTTAGAGTCTTTAGAGCTGTTGCTGACCTCGTGGAATGGAGTGTCTGGTTTTTCTCTCAAGTTCTTGGTTGGGAAAGCACAAGAGTATGCCAAGAGTGGATGTTGGACTGTGTTTAATGCTATTCTTGCTCTGTGTATCTACGGCATTGTACTGTTCCCGAACCTGCCTGACTTCGTTGATCTGGATGCGTTCTATATATTTGCTTCAGGCAATCCTATGCCTACTTTGATTGGAGATTTCTATCACTCATTGCATTATAAGAACAAGAACAAGAGGGGAAAGAACGTCTCTTGTTGTGGGCCTTTACTATATATGTGGTTTGAGAGTCATCTGCCCAAGAGGGGTATCTTCGCTGAGTCTGTAGATACGGTGGATTGGTCTGAGCATCTGATGGGACTTTCTTCAGAAGACATTGTCTGGTTTAATAAAGATTTGCTGGGATCTGTGATCATCTATAGCTGCGCCAGATATCCTAACGTTCCCCTGCTCGGGAGGAAAGGGTGTATTAACTACAATCCTTCATTGTTGATCAGGCAATTCGGGTATGCTTTGAAAAGCCCACCAAAAGAGGAGGAAGTGCAGGAATCTCTGTACTTCACAGGTGATTTGAAGGGAGAACTATTGTCCAATCTTCAGCATGCTTGGAGAAACATCAACAGAAGGGGTAAGCCATTGTTGGGTAAGAATGATTGTCAAGCCTATCCCCCGCACAGAGTCTGGATCCAAGATCGAGCAAAGCAAGTGCGGATGCCATTTCCTGCAGTATTACCTCCTGTTTCCCCCGTGATTGAGGAGCTAACTACTGTGCCTATTGAGAGGTATGAACAGGTTGTGAAGGAGAAAGAAGAGCTGATGAAAGCCAACGAGAAGCTGGAAGAAGAGCTAATGCAACTCAGGAGCGAAAGGAATGAGGCTGTATATTCCTTCGAGCAGCAAACGAAGCTGGTGAATCAACTAGGCGCGAAACTGACTGAACAACGAAAGAAGCGTGAGCGATTGGGGATAGATTTCAAAAGCTCTCATGATATGCTGGAGTCTAAGAAGAAAGCACTTGATATAGCCTACCGGGAGATCTCTGCATTCAAAAAAACCTGGAATGCCACGCTGACCGGCAATAAGGAAAGAGAAGACAAACTGTAGCTGCAGATCTCTGAGCTGGAAGGTCAGTTGAAAGCTAGCCAGAAGAGGTTAGAAGAAGAGGTTACGCGGAGGTATGATGTCCAGAATACCTTAAACAAAGTTATCAAGCGCAAGAAGGAGTCTGCATCTCAGAAACGGAAGCTAGAAGATTGCTTTGGGGAAGGTGTTTGGGAGGAATCCATTAGTGATCTCCAGCGTGTTATCAGGCAAAGGGACTCGCTCGTCGAAGGGTTGCTTGCTCAGCCAAATCATCCCAAGACTAGGAGATTATTAGAGGAGTACCAGGCATATGGTCGCACCTGATTATTTCATATATTGATGTGTATGCTTTATTTGCATTGCGCTGGCCATCACCAGGATTGTTGGTTGAGGTCATGCCTTCCTATTGTACACTCAGTAATATTGTATTCCTGACTTGACAGGCTTTTCTGCAATATATGAGATGTTTTCTATGATGGGGTTTCGAGCTTCTTATTGCTATCACTGTCACTGCACTGGCACTTTGGCACTAGAATCAGGGGTTGATCTCCCTAACGCACAGACACATATTGCATCTGCATATCCATTTTGCATTGCTAGTTACTTGTTGAACTTGTATCTCATTTCCTGCATCTCCAGGTTTTCCAGGATTGACGAGCAAAGAGTCCACCGCTACTCAAACCGAAACAAATGCAAGAGAATCATGGATCAAGTCCAAGTGGAGATGCAGGAAATCCGCGAGAAGCTGAATCTGTTCATGCAAGCAATGGAGAGCATTGCTAAGGGCCAGGAGAGCCTCCAGACTTTGGTGCAGCCGCTGCTGGCGCGGGCTAATGGGAACGACAACAATGACCACAATTCTGTGCATGTTGAGACTATTCCGGAAGATGGGCCCCCTACGCCTGTGGTTCCACTTGTAGTGACCCCACCGGTTGTGGTTGTAAACAATGACGCTGGCGCTGGCAACGGCAACACAGGGAATGGAAATGAGACTATTGTTAACAATGTTGGATTTGGGGACGCCAACCAAGGCGGTGGTAACAACAATGGCGGTAATGGTTTTGGCAACAATGGTTTTGGTTACAATGATCAGGGATTTCATTACGTCAATCAGGACGGGAAATTCGGCTTCAACACTCAGGGTTTCGGTTACGACGGTTTTGGTAACACTAATCAGGGGTACGGTGGATTTGGTAATATGAATGGTGCTGGGGTGATTCCTGTCAACACTGGGTTCGGACCTGTTAGGGTCAACCAGGGTTTCGGTAACGGGGGACGAGGTTCCATGATCAATCAACAAGGGTTTGGTCGCAACACTGGTTACGACGGATATGGAAATGGAAATGTGAATTGGGGCGAAGACTGCCAGGAGGACGCCTTTTCTGGAAGAGGCATGGGATTTGAAGGATCTGTTGATCCTGTGCAGAGGATCAAGATGCTTGAAGAACAGATGAAGGGGGTAATGAATCAGAACTCCACCGGCTTGGATATGACTACAATGGGCTTGGTACCAGGGCTGAGGGTGCCGTTGAAATTCAAGGCCCCCACTTTTGACAAGTACAAAGGGGACACCTACCCTAAAGTCCATGTTCGCTCTTACTACAAAAGGATGTCCGCGTATTCAGATGATGAAAGGATGCTCATGCATTTCTTTCAGGACAACCTATCAGGACCTTCGCTTGAATGGTATATGGGGCTGGAGCCCACGCAGATCAAAACCTGGAAGCAACTGGCTGATGCTTTCGTGACCCATTACAAATACAACAGCGATCTGGCACCAAACCGGGTCCAATTGCAGAGTTTGTCACAGAAGAACGGTGAAAGCTTTAAAGAGTACGCGCAAAAGTGGCGCGATATGGCAGCAAGGGTGCATCCTCCTTTAATTGAAAGGGAGATGAATGATATGTTCATTGGGACATTTACGGGGGTGTTCTACGAAAAATTGTTTAGTGTGTCATTGAGCAGTTTCTCAGATTTGATTCTTATGGGGGAGATGATTGAAAATGGGATTAAAGTTGGAAGGTTCCAAGTAAGTGAGTCTACTTCAACAGGAGGTGCCAGAAAAGCATTTGGTGGTAGACGACAGGGCGATACTAGTGTCGTGTTTGGTAGCAGGGGCAGGGGCAGAGGAAGAAATCAGTATGTTCAGCCGCAACAGATAGCTAGTGTCACTATCCCGCTTCCTCAACAGAGGCAGCCACAACAACAACAACCACAACAACAGCAAGGACATAATCCTGGTCAGAGAAGGGTACAGAATGCGAGACAGAAAAGAGCGTTCGACGCACCTCCTTCCACGTATGCAGAACTCCTCCAGACCCTGCTAGGTTTGAACTTGGTTGAAAAGAGGACTTTGGCACCGCCTACAGGGGCAGTACTTCCTTATGGATATGATGCCAACAAGCATTGTGAATTTCATTCTGGGGCACCCGAGCATGATATAGAAGCTTGTCAGGCATTTAAGCACAAAGTTCAGGATTTATTGGATAGCAAAGCTATTAACTTTGGACAGGCGGGTCCAAATATCGTACAACAGCCTATGCCCAATCATGGGGCAAACGCCATCCTGACAGAAGAAAATCTGAATCTAGTGACGGATGTCAATAAGCTGAAGACACCGTTGGGTGAGATTAAAAGCAGGTTGTTAAGAGGGGGTGTATTCCCAGGTTGTGATGAGTTTTGCTTGGATTGTTGGACCCATCCAGAGGATTGTAATGAGTTGAAGCAGGGTATTCAGGCCATGATGGATGAAGGCACCTTGCAATTTGATAGAACCGCGGTTGAAGAGCCTGTAGAGGCGTTGTGTGATAAGCAGAACGATGTTGCGACAGTGACGATTCCGAGGAAAACAATAACGATAACGACGCCCGCCAGGCGGCCGACGATCACAATTACTAAAGCAGGACCAGTCCCTTTTGAAAGTACTAAAGCAGTGCCGTGGACTTACGGGTTGGAGGTATATTGCGATGGTAAGAAAATTGAAGTCAATGGACAACCAGCTGGGGTTGTAGATAATATTGTCGAAACAGGGGGTATGACCAGAAGCGGGAGGATCTTCACGTCACCCGAGGTAGAGGCGGAAAGATTAGCCAAGGGTAAAGCCAAGGTAGTTGAGGGTGGTCCGTCTCAGTCGAATGAAAAAGAAACGTCACTTAAGGATGTGGAGGAGTTTATGAGGCTCATTCGTAAAAGTGATTACAAAATCGTTGAGCACCTCCAGCAAACGCCGTCAAAAATTTCTATCCTATCATTGCTGTTATGTTTCGAGGCCCATCGGAACGCCTTGCTGAAGATTCTAGACACGTCGTTTGTTCCTCAAGAGGTTTCTGTTAATCAGTTAGAAGGGGTGATGACGCATGTCAATGCGGGGCACAGTTTGGGCTTCACCGATTTTGATTTGACTCCGAGAGGGCGAGAGCACAATATGGCATTGCATGTGTCAGTAGAATGTCGGGGCACGGTCATGTCCCATGTTTTAGTAGACACTGGATCTTCCCTGAATGTGCTACCGAAGAAAGCCATGATGAAGTTGGATATCAGGGGGATTATCTGCACGCCCAGTGACTTAGTGGTGAGAGTGTTCGATGGAACGAGAAAGTCAGTTTTCGGATCGATAACATTACCGTTGCAGGTGGGGCCTGAAATATTTGAAACTGAATTCTATATAATGGACATCCAGCCAGCGTATAGTTGTCTTCTTGGGCGCCCATGGATTCATGCTGCCGGGGCAGTCACATCCACGTTGCACCAAAAGCTGAAGTATATGGTTGGGGATAGTGTCGTCACGGTTTATGGAGAGGAAGATATTCTGGTTAGCCATTTGTCTTCGTTCAAGTATGTTGAGGTCGACGGCGAAATACACGAAACGCCCTGTCAAGCCTTCGAGGGATTACGAATTAAAAACAAGGCTCCGGTGCCAAGTAAAGTATCAGATGTAGCGGTGTTATCGTACCAAGAGGCCCAGGCTCTGGTGCAGGCAGGCAAAGCCAAGGGCTGGGGTCAGGTGTTGGAGATTCCCGTGAAGAATGACCGGTTCGGGCTTGGATATCATCCTTCGTCATCAGCATCCTCTTCAGGAGCGCCCAGGTTCAGAGGGCCGATAACCATCACACCAAGCGAGGTGAGCTTCGAGAGTATCAATGCTGTTTTCGATTCTGAAGAAGGAGATAGCGACTGTGATATGGACGCGTGGATCAGGCCAAGCGTGTCAGGACAAAGTCTCTGCAATTGGTCTATCCGGGAAATTGTTCCTGTGACAACTAAACAGTAATGATTTGTTTTCTTAATTGTTGAATAATCCTGTGTCCTACCCGGGGCATAGTGATTTTGCTTAGGGCCATTTGGTTATGTACATTACATTGTTTAATCATGAAATAAAGGCGTTTTTCGTATACAAATGTTGTGATCCCTGTTTTTCCTGTTTTTATCTTTTACAATAAAATGGCAACGTGGTTATTTGCTTTGTATGCGTTTTGAAGCATTTAACCATTTCCTTTGCAGGATTACTATTTCAGATGACATCTATGAACCGCCTATGACTCACTTCGACTTCGAGCACCCGGTATTTCAGGTTGAGGAAGAGATTGTTGAAGATGGCGACGTACCAGAAGAGTTGACCTGGTTATTGAAACAAGAAGAAAGAATCATTCTGCCGCATGAGGAAGTCATCGAGATTATCAATTTGGGGACAGAAGAAGTTGTGAGAAACATCCGTATAGGGGATGCGCTGCAGAGCGACATCAAGCAAAGGTTGGTTAAGATGCTCAAAGAGTACAATGATATATTTGCTTGGTCGTACGAGGATATGCCTGGGTTGGATACGGATATGGTTGTTCACCGTCTGCCGCTGCGAGAGGAATGTCCACCTGTTAAACATAAGCTCAGGAGAACCAGACCGGACATGGCTGTGAAGATCAAGGAAGAAGTTCAAAAACAGTGGGATTCTGGTTTCCTAGCTATTACAAAATATCCCTCATGGGTCGCTAATATTGTTCCAGTGTCGAAGAAAGACGGCAAAGTGCGAATGTGTGTAGACTACCGTGATTTGAATAGGGCGAGCCCGAAAGATGATTTTCCACTTCTTCACATCGATGTGCTGGTTAATAACACTGCTCAGTTCTCTGCATTCTCCTTCATGGATGGCTTCTCAGGCTATAATCAGATCAAAATGGCTCCAGAAGACATGGAGAAGACTACCTTCATTACTCCCTGGGGAACATTTTGCTACAAAGTGATGCCCTTCGGATTGAAGAACACTGGGGCAACATATCAACGTGCTATGACGACTCTCTTTCACGACATGATGCATAAAAAGATCGAGGTTTATGTTGATGATATGATTGCCAAATCCCAGACGGAAGAGGAGCATTTGGTTAACTTGCTGAAACTGTTCAAGAGGCTTAGGAAGTTCAGGTTGAGACTGAACCCTAACAAGTGCACCTTTGGGGTGAGATCGGGTAAACTGCTGGGGTTTATCGTGAGCGAAAAAGGAATAAAGGTTGATCCTACGAAAATAAAAGCAATACAAGAAATGTCGACGCCTAAAACAGAAAAAGAAGTGTGTGGGTTTTTAGGGAGGTTGAACTATATCGCCCGGTTTATATCTCACTTAACTGCGACGTGCGAGCCGTTATTCAAGTTGTTGAAAAAAGACCAGGTTGTGACCTGGAATGAAAATTGTCAAAAGGCGTTCGACAAGATAAAAGAATACTTGCAGGAACCTCCTGTTTTAATACCCCTAGTGGCCGGGAGACCGTTGATTATGTATTTGACGGTTCTTGAGGAAAGTATGGGTTGTGTTCTCGGTCAACACGACGAGACCGGGCGTAAAGAGCATGCGATCTACTATTTGAGTAAGAAGTTTACTGACTGTGAGTCCCGATACTCAATGCTCGAGAAAACGTGTGTTGCACTAGCCTGGACCGCCAAACGTTTGAGGCAATACATGCTAAATCATACGACCCTGCTCATTTCAAAGATGGATCCAATCAAATACGTGTTTGAGAAGCAAGCACTCTCCAGGAGAATTGCCCGATGGCAGATGGTGTTAACCGAATACGATATTCAATATGTCTCGCAAAAGGCTATTAAAGGTAGCATTCTGTCAGAGTACCTTACGGAGCAGCCTGTTGAGGATTACCAATCGATGAGGTTTGATTTTCCTGACGAGGATATCATGTACCTGAAAATGAAAGATTGTGAAGAACCGTTGCTAGATGAAGGACCAGAGTTGGATTCCAAATGGCAGTTGATATTTGATGGAGCTGTAAATTCCTATGGTAGCGGAATAGGTGCGATTATCACTACTCCTCAGGGGTCGCACATCCCCTTTACTGCCCGATTGACCTTTCCTGTTACCAATAATGAGGCTGAATATGAGGCTTGCATCATGGGTCTGGAAGAAGCTATTGATTTGCGAATCAAACATCTGGATGTATACGGAGACTCAGCTCTAGTGGTGAACCAAATTAAAGGGGAATGGGAGACACGTTAGCCCAATTTGATACCATATATGAACTATGCAAGGAGATTGTTGCCTTTCTTTGACAAGGTGGAATTGCATCATGTGCCGCGAGCAGAAAATCAAATGGCTGACGCCTTGGCGACATTGTCTTCGATGTATAAAGTTAACTTCTGGAACGAGGCTCCCCAGATTGTTATCTCTCGGCTTGATAGGCCTGCCTTCATATTTGCCATCGACGAGGCTCCCGATGGTCAACCCTGGTACTTTGACATCCAGAATTTCCTGAAGAACAAGGAGTATCCGGATGGGGCATCCAGTCGAGATCAGAAGACTCTCAGGAGATTGGCTGGCAATTTCTATTTGAATCCTGACGATGTCCTATACAAAAGAAACCACAACTTGGTGTTTCTACGCTGTGTAGACGAGAAAGAGGCGAAGTTGCTCATGGAAGAGATACATGAGGGCACATTTGGTACACATGCTGGTGGGCATGCTATGACGAGAAAACTGCTGCGGGCAGGTTATTACTGACTAACTATGGAAACAGACTGTTTCAAGTTTGCAAAGAGGTGTCATAAATGCCAAATTTATGCGGAAAAGGTCCATGTACCCCCGAGTCCTCTGAACGTGATGTCATCACCGTGGCCGTTCTCGATGTGGGGAATTGATATGATTGGAAAGATCGAGCCTACGACATCAAATAGACACCGGTTCATCTTGGTGGCAATTGATTACTTCACCAAATGGGTGGAAGCAGCATCATATGCCAATGTCACCAAGCAAGTGGTCGCCAGATTTATCAAACGAGATATTATCTGCAGATATGGAATCCCTGAGCGGATTATCACCGACAATGGTTCGAATTTGAATAACAAGATGATGAAAGAGTTGTGCCAGAATTTTAAGATTGAGCATCACAACTCTTCTCCTTACCGACCCAAGATGAATGGCGCTGTTGAAGCGGCCAATAAGAACATAAAAAAGATTGTTCAGAAGATGGTTGTGACCTACAAGGACTGGCACAAGATGCTACCTTTCGCTTTGCACGATTATCGTACGATGGTACGCACATCAACCGGGCAACCCCTTTTTCATTGGTATACGGAATGGAGGCAGTGTTACCGTTGGAGGTTGAGATTCCTTCCTTGAGGGTTCTACGAGATGTCCAACTTGACGAGGCAGAATGGGTAAAAGACAGGTTGAATCAGCTGAGCTTAATGGACAAGAAGAGGCTAGCTTCTCTAGCATATGGTCGGTTGTATCAGAGCCGGATGAAGAAAGCGTACGATAAGAAGATATGTCCGCGAAGCTTTCAGACGGGCGACCTTGTGCTGAAGAGGATTCTCCCACCACAAACAGATCACAGGGGCAAGTGGACCCCTAATTACGAAGGTCCATACGTTGTCAGAAAAGTCTTCTCTGGAGGAGCCTTGCTACTATCTACCATGGATGGTGAAGACTTTACGTCTCCTGTGAATTCGGACGCAGTTAAAAAATACTTTGCTTGAAAGTGACCCGCTGGACAGTAAAAAGAGAGTCCAGGAAAAAATGGGGCATCCTGGCAAACCGTAAAAAATGAATAAAAGGTTCGGGCAAAAGTTAGGGATAAAATTGAAAAGATGTACACCCGCGAAGTCGAAAACCTGCATTGGGCGACTTCGGCAAAAAGGGGTATCCCGGTGAATTGAAAACCCGCAAAGGGCGATTCACGCAAAAGTTAGGGATTGAAAAAGCAAATGACTGTGGTCCGGATCCGATACTACATTGCTTAGTGGTTTGGGAGTACCTGAGGGTTCGTTTATCCGACACAATCTCTTCCGAAAATTGAATACCGGGAAAGCGCCAGAGTCAGGCGAGTCATAGGAGGATCAGCTCACGATGTTTGTCTGCACCATGTTGCCGACATGTGTACAAATATTATTTGTATTTTTATGCTTTTTGTGCATATATGTATGGGTGTGTGCGTAACTTCCTCTTTTTAGGGGTTGCATCCGGTGTACAAAACGTTGCCTATTCAGAGGCCTGTTATTAATAAAACTTGTTATTCAGTATTTGATGTTTGTGCTTTACTGTTTTGTATGTGGAAAACGCCAAGGTTCCGATGAACTTGCACGTGCATAACTTTGCTGGCCCTTGCCAATAATTGCTAAAACTTCGAATTGACTGAAGTAATTTCACAGACACTAACCCGAATAGATTTGGTTGTATAGATTTGTGTTGTCTCGTTTGTGTTTTGCAGGGTTCTCACCTTTGAAGCGAACAATCAGAAAATCGTGGCCCCAGACGGAGGCTCGTGGTGAAAGACTTGACTTTGTGCGACGCTAATCCCCATGCAGGTCGCCCCTCATCCCCAGAGGTTGAGACGATGATTATCCCTTACCGAAGGAGGGATTATTTTCCCCAGAAAAGTATCCCCGTGGAAGTGTCCACAGGGTATCCCCAGCAAGACGAGATCAGTATCTCATGCAGAGGTTATACTCCCCAGAGAGTCGAAGATGTGCGCATTCAATCCCCAACTGGGAGGATTTCCATGGCGCATAACCAAGGAAGTAAGTTCAGAAGGGTTATCCCCACCGAGGGAGGTTTTCTTTCTCCCCGCAGATCGTCATGCTTTCGTCAGGATGATTATCGCCAGCGGAGTGGTAGTTCTGAGTTTGTAAACTGTACCCAGACAGTTGTCCCCCAGAAGGTTTGCTTCTCCCCCAGCTGAGTTAATCTTCCCGGCAAGTGTTATTCTTTCCTCCAGTGGAAATCGATGTGTAATCTCTCCCCGGCAGAGTTAGTTGTATTTTCGGCATTTATTCTGCCAGAGTACTTTACGATACCCTTTCATCCCTAACAGGGTGGTATTTGTCCTCAACAGCCGTGTTGAAGCAAGCTTGTCAGAGCTTCCCCAGCAGTCTGAACCTGCATTTGCATTTGCATACATCATCATGTTTGCATCTACCCACAAACGCGTAGCATTTCCATGCCGTATGGAGCATTACGTCATTGCCAAACATATGCATTTTTGAAACATAAATCAGGTTGGTTAACCTTTTGCTTTTCAGGTGTGTTTCTCAGCAGGAGTATGGGGTTCTATCTCAGATCTATTTCCAAATATTCGAAGTCTCGTCGTGAGACATATGATGATGCAGTCCTTGTTATTATTTTCCACAGAGTTACTGGTTGAAGTTTCTCTTATCCGACCAGCGGAGTGTTTTTCTTCAGGTTTGCTGTCGCGACAACATTTCAGGGTTTCATGAGTCAAAATTTTAGAAGAGGTCACTTGTTGTCAGAACGGGTGTCGGGCAATTATTTTCAGAATATCCCCAGTAGAGTTAGCTACTACCGCAAACAGGCTAGGAAGCTATATCCAGTGTAATCTTTTCCCGTAAGAATCAGGCGGAAGAACTTTCTTGTATGTATTAGGCAGATGTGTTGTATTTTCCCGTAAGAATCAGGCGGAAGAACTTTCCTGTATGAATCAGGCAGATGTGTTGTATTTTCCCGTAAGAATCAGGCGGAAGAACTTTCCTGTATGTATCAGGCAGATGTGTTGTATTTTCCCGTAAGAATCAGGCGGAAGAACTTTCCTGTATGTATCATGCAGATGTGTTATGTTTTCCCATAAGAATCAGGCGGAAGAACTTTCCTGTATGAACCAGGCAGATGTGTTGTATTTTCCCGTAAGAATCAGGCGGAAGAACTTTCCTGTATGTATCAGGCAGATGTGTTATGATTTTCCCGTAAGAATCAGGCGGAAGAACTTTCCTGTATGTATCAGGCAGATGTGTTGTATTTTCCCGTAAGAATCAGGCGGAAGAACTTTCCTGTATGTATCAGGCAGATGTGTTATGATTTTCCCGTAAGAATCAGGCGGAAGAACTTTCCTGTAAGTATCAGGCAGATGTGTTAGATTTTCCCGTAAGAATCAGGCGGAAGAACTTTCCTGTATGAATCAGGCAGATGTGTTGTATTTTCCCGTAAGAATCAGGCGGAAGAACTTTCCTGTATGTATCAGGCAGATGTGTTGTATTTTCCCGTAAGAATGTGGCGTCACACAGGTGGTTGAGGGAAATCAAAATTGTATCAGGTAATTGATCAGTTGTTGCCGTAATAACCAGATTTAGTTCATTGGACGTTGCTTCTCAAGCAGTTTTGCAGTTTATCTCCACGGTTGGCAAATTTCAGGGTTTCTTTGGTATTCAACCGTCTCGTACCTCGAATGTTTGAAGGCCGTTTGCTCTTCACCCAGTCGGGTCCAAGCCGTTTGAATAGGGGCAGCTGTTGCACCCCAAAATTTGACCAACCGGTTCCCATATCTGGTTTATGTTTCGATGCATTTTGCATTCGCATTCGCATACTGCATGCATTGCATTTTCTCAGTCAGATTGATTTTATCGGGATTACAGCCCCTGGCATTTCAGGCAGTTCAGGCCAGTTTGAATAAGTGTATTTTGAGAATCGGTGCTCGTTCCCTGTGTTTTCAGGCCATCTCGGTGCCCGGTTTTCGCTATGGTTGCGCAATTGTTCTCTAATCGATTTAATCGGCTTCCTAACATTTTTAGAATTTTCTATTTTATTTTTCTAGATCTTTAATGTAGTTTAATAGATTTTTTAATAGATTTACTAGGTTAATATTTTCTTATAGAATTAAATAGATTTTTCTAGATTTTTTTAAATAGATATTCTCTTTTTAAATAGTTTTAATAGAGTTTTAGCCTATTAGATATTAGTTCTTTTATTATTAAATAGAATTGTTTTCTAATATAGATTTTAAATAGTCTTTTTAGATTTTTTTAAATATTTTTTTTGATATGGTTTTAAAAAAGGGAGTATAATAATGTTAGATTTTAGTGATAAAGAATTTTGATATAGAATTTTAATAGGTTTTTTAGTATTTTTTAAATAGAATTTTAAATAGTTTTAATAGATATTAATAGATTAATAGAATTTAGATAGATTTTATTTTTTTAGATTTTATTAAATGGTTTAAATAGATATTAGGTTCAAATTAATATAGTTTTAATAGTCTTAATTGATTTGCTAGATTTTAAGTAGGTTTTATATAGATATTAATTAGATAGGCATTAATTAGATTAGGGTTTAGTTTTAATTAGAATTTATCTTTAGCTTATTAGTCAGATTTTATTAATTGGGTTGGTTAATAGTTTTAATTAGGCTTCATTATTATTTTCGTTTTTAATTAGCATTAATCATGTCTTAATCATCTTCGTTAAGTCAGTATTAATCAGAGTCTGCATAATGGGCCAGCTGTCCAGTTTTTCGTGGGCCCAATCCAGTCAAAGTCCAGAAATATGCCATGTGTCACTATATAAGGGGTCCCACGCGTGTCTCCCTCTCTCTGCCACTTCACAGATTTTGCCACCTCACCTCACACCACTCTCAACTCTCTGCCACCTCTCTCCCTCTCTCTCCCACGTGTCTCTCTCAGACCCCACACCCACAGCCACGCGTCTTCACCGCCTCCCTCTCTGCTTGCATGCGTGCCAGCTGTAATCTACTAACCGACCCCCCACCGCTGGCCATGCAACCACCGCCGGACACCGCCTAACCGTCGCCGGAACGCCTAACAGCTCGCCGAAAACTGCAAAATTCCCAGAATTCCTCCAAACTCCTTCCAAACGTCATCATCCTCAACGATCAGCCTCTATCAATCTTCGCCGGAAAACTACTCCTCGCCGGAATCTTCATCAAGATTCATCCAGTTCATCGTTTTTCCAGGAACACCAAGAACATCATCATCGTTCATCCACTACATCGTTCATCTGCGTTTTCCAGAACACCTTCAAACGCCAAGAACTTCATCAACATTCAAGAGACTTTGCCCAGAAATTCCTCAAGATTGCTCCAAACTCCAGTTCTTGTTAAGATCTTCGCAGATCTTCAAATCTTCAACGACGATCGTTCAACGTTCATCAAGTCGCAGATCTTCCTCGTCCAGCTCCAAGATTTGCAGATCTTCACGCCTTTTGAACCTCGCCATCCTCATCGTTTTTTAGAACTCATCCTCTTCATCGCTTCTCCAGGTTCTCGCTATGAACTGATTTAACTTGTTCTTTTGTTGTTGTTAGCTGAAAACTAGGTTACATGGAGCGTTAGTTTGTTGAACAAGATTAGGTTAGGGAGGTTCGTGAGCTGAGAGATTTGAAACGGGTTTAGTTTGAGGCGATTGTTGATGAACAAGGTTGGTGAAGAGTTAGAGAATCAGAGAGGTTGGGGAGGGTGAAGTGCTGTTAGGGTTTGGGGAATATAGTGAACAATAAAGGAGAGGATTAAGGGATTAGGGTTTTGTTGCTGAGTTTAGGTGGTAATGGATTCGGGCCTTAGACCCATGGTGTTTGTTGCTGATCCTCCCCCCCGTTTCCCCATGGCACCCCTCTCAGAGTGAATTGTGTTTTGGGCGATAGACCAGTTTTGCTAACCACACCCCCAAATTGGAGGCCCATTGAGAAATCAAGGCGAAGTATTGCTATTCGCCACGACTTTTTTCCATTTTCCTTGTTTTTCTTCCATTTGTTTTCTTATTGGGTTGGGCTTTGTGCGCGCTTGATAAGCGCCCCCCCTGAGCCTAATATCATGTCTGAACTAGATGAAATTGCTATTCACCACGTCTGTTTCTTATTTTTAATTGATTTTCATTTTATTTCATGTTTGCATAGGATTAGAAATAAATTCACAATAAATTGAAAAAAGATCATTTTAGGGTGAGGATTTTTTTCCTTGTTTTCCTTAGGGTTTCTAGAATTTAATAAATCAATAAAAATATTAATTTCATGCATTTTATATTTTTGGCATATTTTACAATTTGATTGTTTTTATTTTGCATTTGTTTGATACTTAATTTTTCTGAATTTAGTATGAGAGATTGGTGCATGATTATTGATTGATTCTTGTGAGGTTGATTAGATTAGGGAAGTATGTGCCCTTAGGAATTTTTTCATATTTTTGTGACTAAAACGTAGATTAATTTGAGAGGTAGATAGGAGAGGTATCAGAATTAGGGTTTCACAACAATTAGGTGTAGTTTAGGGCATAGTTTTGGGGTTTAATATTTGATTTAGGCCTTGGGGTTTATATGGGGTATATGTTATATAGTTAAGCTCCCTTAGAAATTTAATTAGGATTTTATAGTGAGTTTTACTATTTTTACTTGATTTTTGCAATTTGGTTGATATTGGTGTGTTTCCCACTTGGGATGTTGTTTTGTTTGTGGGGTTTGGGTCATTTCAATTGGGTGTTGGGCTTGAGTTTTTCTTGTTGAGGCTTATGAAGACCTGGGATAATGATTTAAGACAAGGGATAGAGCTTGATGCATGAAGATTCCTCTCCTGGAAGATGGTTTGTGAAGACTTAGGAGATAGGAGAAATAGGGAAAGCTTTAGATTAGAATGATTTCTTCTTGCAAACATATAAAGCATCTTGTGCTTCTATTCCTCCCTATGACATAATGTCCTTCTAAGGTATTCACATCCCTCCTTTGGAGGGATAAGTGGCTTATTTTAGAAGTAGAACTTTGAGGGAACATTTCTCTTATAATGTTAAATACTTATAGGTTTCCTTTGGTTGTCAATAAGTTGTTTAACATCTCAACTTAATCTGTTAAGTAATTCTCTCCTGTGAGTGCTGGCCTTGAAGATATAAGTCCATTGAAGATAAGAAGTATTGAAGATTGGTGAAGATAAAGCCTGCACCTGTCAAGGCTGGATATCTGTTGAAGTTAGGGTTTTGCTGCTGTTTGAAGTTGTTTATCTGTTGGGGTTCATTGCTTGCTAGAGCTTGGGGTTTTTCTTGGTGATAAGAGCTTATCTAAAGCTTGGGGATTGTTGAAAAGTGAAGTTGGGATCTTGCTTGAAGTTGGTGCTGTCAACCCTTTGCTGTTAATCAACTGTAGCTGTCAGAGCTGGTGCTGTTTGAACTGCTTACTGTAGGAGCTGGTGTTGCTGTCAGAGCTGGTGTTGGGTTTTATTTCTTTTGTATTGTTTGTTGGCTTGTTCAGCTTTCCCCTTAGGTTTGAAGTGAAGATGTTTCACTTTGCCTATTGTTTTCCCAGGTTCGAGGTTGAGCGGGACTCCCTTGCCTCGCTTGTACTGTTGCATTGCATGCATTTTACTGTTTACTGTATATATCTGTTTCTTTTCCGTTTATCCCCTAGGATCTCTGTTTTTCTCTGTGCAAGAGAGAAATATGACAGACCTTAGGTTTTAACCCATGTATGACAACATTAGGTTAGTTTTATTCCCTTTCCAGCCATAGGATTTTAGAGTGTCGTTTCTCTTCTTATCTCAAAACCACTCAAAAAACACAGTAATAAGGTTAATCAATGTCGTACGCTACAAGCCTTAAGCTATTTGAGAAAGGGTTGCTGGAGAGTTTCTTTCCAGTAGTCTGGCTGCTTAGTGTGGTACCCTTTGGGTGACACGCGACGTAGTCACTCTCAAGTCATAGTCTCTAGTGCGTCAGAGATCTCAAACATCATAAAAAACAGTTCTTGCGTAAAAGACTGAAAACAAACATCAAAGTGTCATTTTTGTCCGCTTGGACTCCTAATCAGAAGAAAACCTTTTCAGAAGGATCTAAAAAACAGTCAGACAAATCTGTGTCTTCCGTAGCCCGAACTACGTTTGCTCTAATCTTTCATGCTGTATGAAAGTACGTAGGCATAGGATGCCGTGACCTAGCGAGCAACCTTCCCCTCCTTTCCCGTAGGTAGGCGAACTACGTTGACTCTGATTTCTCATTCCAGACGGGAATACGTAGGCATAAAGTGCGATACTTTGCTGAGTCATTTCATTTTTCTTTTAACCCCAGACCTTTAGTGTAGATAGAATAACAATCCGTACTAGAAAACAAGCATGGATCCTGTCGAGTACGACGGACGTGAGGGGTGCTAATACCTTCCCCTTGCGTAACCGACTCCCGAATCCAGGATTTGGTTGCAATGACCATTCCTTTCCCATTTTGCGTTAGGTTTACTTCGAGCGTTTCCTCTCCCTCTCGTGGGATAAATAACGCACGGTGGCGACTCTTCTGTTCAGCCGGCGCCGATTTTCGTAGTAGCGACAGAGGTGTATGACTCCTTTGTGTTGATGTGTGTCCAGCGAGAGTGTTGTACTCGGACCTGAGATTGTGCAATAGACGATTGAAAAGATCAAAAGGATCCAAGAAATGACGTGTTTTGAGAGTTACGATAGTAACTAGTGTTGGTCGAGCTTGAGGTCTTGGAAGCATACACTGTGTTTTGTTAATCTGTATCAGAGTGGCACAACGGAAGCGTGGGGAAAATAGCATATTAGACTGTTTTACCGCTGTCACTTGTGGGAATTGCATGATATGCTCATATGTCTAAGTTGAGGAGGTACATTGATTCAGATGGATGGTGTACGAGTGAGGGAGGATTTGACTGTTGAGGCATTGCTAGTTCAGGTTGATGAACGAGAAGAAACTTCGAAGTAAAGGGATTCCTTTGGTGGAGGTAGTTTGGGAGAAAGTTGGATTTGGGAGATTGGGATGCGAGAGTCGTATCTAGAGTTGTTTGAATCAGGTAACATTTTCGAGGATGAAAATTCCTAAAGTGGGGGAGGGTTGTAACAGCCTAATATTCAATAATTGATTATTTGTACTAATTAATTGATTTAATGAATTATTGAATCTATTTAATTTATATGAGTTAATGGATTTAACTGATTTATTCTATTTGGTAGAATAAGCTGAATTTACTAGATCTTCTCTAATTAATGATAAGATGAGATATATTTAGGATAAATAAAAAAGAAGGATATATAAGAGAAAGTGGAAAGAAAAGGATAGAAATAGAGAGAAAGGAAAAAGAAGAGAAAGAAAGAAGGAAGAAGAGAGAAGAGGAGAAAATAGAGGAAAAGCTTGGAATCATCAGAACGATATCTAGCTTCCGATTAATCAAGGTAAGGGTGTGAAATATCATTATCTTATCAATGTTTATGATTATGTATGTGTGTGTTTAGATTTGTTGGATGTTTTCCCATTTTTTTCCATTCTAGGGCAGAAATGGATTTAATCGATAGAGTCGATGTTTAAACGGATAGAATCTGGAATAAATGGTGTAGATTAGTCGAGGATTGTTAGGCTAAGACTACTGGAATTCGTTGGAATTGAATCGGTTAATTTTGTGATGATTTGATGATTTTGGAAAGTTGGGGTTTTGAACATCGCAGACGTTCGCTAGCACCTTCGCTAGGCGAGCAGGTCGCGAGTATTCGCTGTAGCGAGCTAGTAGCAAATGGTCCTAGACTTGGACAGAATGTAATTGACCCTCTTCGCTGGTAGCGAGCGAGGTAGCGAGGGGTTCGCTAGGCGAAGCCCCAACGAGTAGGTAGCGAAGCCTTACAGTAGCTTCTGTTTGCCTTCGCGAGCTTGTTCGCTAGGTGAACATGTAGCGAGTGTTCACTAGAAACTCGCTAGGCAAGCAAGCTAGCGAGTGTGACAACATTTTCATTTCCTTGTGTTTCCATCCAATGTTGATTGTTTGGTTCGATTGTGTTCAATCCTTATCGGAAATGAATAGTTTGTGTACTGTTGTGATAAGATATGTTGTGGATAGCCCTATGGCGGGAATCCTAGATTATGGAATCGATTGTGAAATGTGGCCTTTTGGCATATATAATGCATTGTTTAAATTGATTAAAAATGCATGATGATTTGTGATGAAGTTTGTTGCTGTTTGGCACGATGATGTGAATGCATAATGATTTCTATGCGATTGTATGTGAAGAATGCATGAGAACATATTGTGAATATGTGTGCATTGCTTGATAAATGTGGTCTTTTGACAAATATATGCATTGTTTAAATTAATTAAAAGTGCATGATGAATGTGGTTGAGTTTGTTGCCGTTGGCGCGATATTGTGAAATGCATATTGATTGTATGCAGTTGTATGTGAAGAATGCATGAGAACATATTGTGAATATGTGTGCATTGCTTGATAAATGTAGTCTTTTGACAAATATATGCATTGTTTAAATTAATTAAAAGTGCATGATGAATGTGGTTGAGTTTGTTGTCGTTGGTGCGTTATTGTTAAATGCATATTGATTGTATGTGGTTGTATGTGAAGAATGCACGAGAATATATTGTGAATATGTGTGCATTACTTGATAAATGCGGTGATGGTATTGAATTGTGAATGCATATTGATTGTATGCAATCTTGTGAAGAATGCATGGGAACATATTGTGAATATGTGTGCATTGCTTGATAAATGTGATGATGTTGAAAGTATGAATACTTTGATATGATGTGTGAGTGTGCAATCATGTTATAATTCTTGTGTGATGAATTATTTGAGAATGCATGGGATTAAGATGCGAAAACGGTCTTAAGTGCATTTGGTTGTTGATTGCATATGCATCATTTGGTCAAGAGGCAATGCTTGCTAGTTTCGTGTAGGCTAGTGACTTGTCCCAAACCTAGAAGGGTCGGTTTGAAAGCTTAGAGGACGGGCTTTTGTTGTTATCGATCTAGGGGACGGACCCGGTTTAAATGTAAAAACCGAAAAATGATAACAAGTGTTGGTACCACATGGCATGAGTTGCATTGAGTCATGGCATAAATATATGATTGTTGAATGAAGTTATGTATATGTGTATGTACATGACTTGTGTAATTGAGAATGATGAATATGTGTTGTTGTATGAAAGTATGCATATGTGCGTGAATTGTTGGATTGAGAATTTTGGATGTAGGCATGATGAAATATGCTTGGAAATTATCCATATCTGTTTATATCTGTATTGTGAATGTGTAACTGTGAATTGGTGAATAAACATAATATGAGCATGTTGATGTGGAATGATGGGGATTATGAATGTGTGTATGATGAACACGCTTGATGATTATCCATATTGGTTTATGTAAACATTGTGTGGTATATGACGATCATAATGAATTGTGGTGAAAAAAATGTGGAATATGTGTATTCTATGCTTGTGTATACATATATGATTATATGCATTGTTATTATAATAATATTTCTCACCCTTCTGCTGGAATGATGTCCTATTTGACATCATGCAGGTATCGAGAATAGAGCTGCTCGTAGTTGCATGGTCGTTGTTGGTGTAGCCATTTAGTAATTTAGTTATATTGGGTCGAGTCATGCTCTGGTCATATAACACTGGGATCGTTTGGTTTATATTTTAGAGATACATTATGTATTCTATGTTATGTTTTTTTATATTCATTGGAATATTATGATGTTGGCCTTGGTGCCTAAGTAATGTTGAAGTATGTGATGAATCTGAATATTCTGTTAAGAGAATTATGTTATAAAATGAATCTGCTGCTACATGCAAAGTGAAATTGTGAGAAGCATGATTATTTATTATAAGTGTTAATGAGCATGACAGGTGGTTTTGATGTTTTGAAAGTTATGTGTGACGCCCTTTTGTGAATGCATGAAAATTTACTCTGATTATTCGTATATTTTCTCTGGGGTTTAGAAGGGTGTTACACACACCGCTATCTTTTAAGAATTGAATTGTTGATTTGTGCTCCAAATCGGGCTGCTTTGACTTATTGATATAACATATTTTGCTCTAACTTGCAATTTTTCTTTGTTTTCTTTTGTTTTTTTTTGTGTAAGTCCCTTTCTTCATTCTTCATCAAAAGAAAAATTGGTCTTTTACATTATTCTTCAAAATCTTTATTCAAACCTACAAAAATTTAACCAAATTAAAAGCAAAATCACTTAAAGTTTAATGAAGTTATACCCAGAAATATGAGAAAACCATGATAAATTACCTACTTTGATGATATTGTCTAAGTTTGACGTTACTTACTGAAATACTTTAATGATCCTGCTCAATTTCTACTTGTTTTCTCAAACTTCAAGATAAATAAACAAAAGGGTTTAATATACGTTACCCCCTCCAATATGAGATAATTTTGGTTTACTTCCGATAAAAAAAATTGATTCCCCCTTGTAATGTTTATGTTCTGACCTGGGCCAGAGGCTGGCCCACCGTCAGGCACGACCCAACCTAGCTCCCCGTCGGGGAGGGTCCAATGAAGCCTCAATCCTCTAACGCCCACAGGGAGAGCACGTCATCAAGTAACTACCCACCTTTCGAGGATCACAGGGCAGTTGACCCAAGACGAAGACCACGTGCTGGTCTTCCCTATGCCACGTAAGCCCTGACAGTTACTCGTATTAGGCCTTGCAATCTAACCCAGTACAAAGTAACTGTTGGTCTAGCACTGGGGGCACACTATAAATACTATCTTTCACTAAATGGTCAGGTATTCAATTCTCTACACACTCTATGTACTTGTTTTTCCTACTCTGTCTCTTACTTTAGCATCGGAGTACCATGCGAGTACACCCCCCTCCTCTTTTCCACCATCGACAAATTAAAGAGCTCATGACGTGTTGCTAGCTTTTGATCCTTTTCTGATCCGGTAAGATCACTGACGCCATCTGTGGGAAACTTGCTTCCCTGTTCTTCCTTCTGAAAGAAATCCAAGAACCAAAGCATACCTCAACCCCCGTTGATCATGACCAGCCAACGCAATAACGACAACATCCATGAAACTGCCTTCACCCTATTCACCAACAGCGACAATCACGATCCCAACGTAACCATTCACGTCGAAGAAGGCAACGACATGGACGGGAACACCGCCTCACCCCCCTGACGATGCGGCCTACAACGCCGCCCGACACTTTGACAGCCCAACTGTCTTCCAACCAATTCATGTGCCGCCCAACATTGACCTGACCATGGTGGCTTTGTTCATGACAATCAATCAGACAAACTTGATGATTTTCTAATAGAACGGGCGGATCAAAATGTTAGAGAAAGACCGACAATCACACCCTCCCTCGCGGAGACATCTTCACCTAATTTCTTGCAACCCGTCCTTGCAACGACGAGAAACTCGTCCTTCACCCCCCGGTGCACGGAGGCCACAACATGATGTGTCTCGGAGTCCCTCTCCGAGACAAGTCGGGCATCGTCTGCGACTGGAACGACCACAACCTGTGGCCACCCAGAAGCGTGACCATTCTTCTCCCCGGAAGGAGCGACGTTCCCCAATTCCCAAGAGAAACCAAGCTGACGGGCATGCTAGAAAGTCGAAGAGCCGCCCGAGGAGCCCTCGGTATGACCCTCCCCCCTCACAATCACCCATCAAAAGTGACGAGGACGACCCCCAACAGTCTTCTGTTCAAGGCGATCACGGAGAATCCTCTCCCCTTCAGATGGAAAAGCCTTTAATCCTATCCACCTACGATGGTATCGCCGATTTAGACAACCACATTGAAAGCATCTATGTGATGCTCGACTATAGGAATGTTCGTGAAGCCATCAAGTGTAGGCTCTTTCCCAAGACTTTGAGGAAAGGAGCGATGGAGTGGTATAAAAGCCTTGAGCTCGAGTCCATCACCTCCTGGAGATAACTAAAGAGGCAATTCTCCAGGCACTTCACAGCCTCCCGACGACACCCAAAAACGGAAGCATCCTTGGAAGACATCATCTAGGGGAGAAAGGAATCTCTCTAGGACTATATAGAGAGATTCAACCGAAAGGCTATACAAGTGTCTACCTCGGACGACGTGAAGAAGTATATGCTCGAACGAGGACTGTGACCTCGCACAGAGTTTTCCAAGACCATTAGGATTGAAAGGTCTAACACACTGGACACCCTCTTTCACAGGGCCTAGCCATACATCCAATATGAGAAAAAAGAGGCTGCTCACTATGCTTGCGACTCGTGGAACCAGGAGAGCACCAGAAATGTCATGCATGAACACTCTGCCGCACCCTGACAAGGTAAAGAGAGAAGGAGGGAGGATAGGTCCCGAGATTCCCGGGAACAGAGGGGATCGACTGGCCGTTTCACCGAGCACATGCTACTCACAACTGCCCGCGAGCGCATTCTGGCCAAGTGCATAAACTCGAATTTCCAACTAGGTGGTGTCTGTTTCCTGAAGCCAACGCCCCATAAGCCCAACGTCGACAAGTCCAAGTATTGTCGGTTCCACTGGAGCCATGGACACGTCATGGAAGATTGTGTCCGCCTTAAGGATGCAATAAAAATCCTAATCAAGGAGGGGCATATGAAGTAATACACTAGAAGAAACGAGGCCCCTCAACATGAAACTCGCGAGGCCAAGAGGGTCAAGGAGGTGCCACCTCCATCCGACGAGACCGGGCTGCAAGTCGCCTTGTGCATCTCCCGACCAGAAGACTTCTGCCTCCCCTTCGAGGCTGACATGGTGCTATCCGCTCGCAGTCCGTGGGGAACTTCCTAGTCGCGATGGTCATATCCGGCGGTGGTCCCAGCAAGCTCTCAATAAGCTCGCCCAAGAGGAAATTTGAGGAGCTGATCGACAAGAGTTCAAAGCAGAACGCCACCATCGAGAATTTCAAAGAAAACTCGAACCCGATCACCTTCTACCTTGAGGAGCTACCGGACGGCGCCTCCAACTCCAACATTCCCCTTTTGATCAGGGCTCAAATGGCTAACTTTGACGTCCACCGCATTCTCATCGACCAAGGAAGCTCGGTGGACATCATGTACGCCCACCTCTTCACCACCCTCCAGCTCGACGAGAGCCATCTGACGTCGTATGTTGGCTCTACCTACAGGGCTTCAGCGGTACCACCACGCGGCCATGGGGGTACATGGAGCTCCTCATCACCTTCGGGTCCGAAGAGACTGTGAGACAGGTCAATGTCCGCTTCCTGGTGATATAATTCCCCTCCCTGTACTAATGCATTATGGGGAGGCCGACCCTAGCCGAGCTAACCGCGGTGTCGTCCACAGTGTACCTAAAGATAAAGTACTACATGACCAGAGGTCGAGTTGTCACCCTCCACGGAGTCATCGAAACGGCCAGAAGATGCTTCAAAGCAGTCATCAAGGGACTTAATTTGATCAATATCACGCCCAAGAATGCCAATAAGCTAGCCCAGACTGAAGATCAAAATCCGCTCCCTTGCGTCAACTCTATCGAGCTCGACAACCGCTTCCCTAGCAAGCAGGAGCAAAACGACATACCGGGAGACGCACCTCTAGCAAACAACGGACAACTGCTCCATCCAACACGTCTTATTCTAGATGGAGAGTTCGAACTCATTACACTCGGTGACGACCCTGATAGGAGCGTGAAGATCAGAATTGGAATCCCCGACCAAGCGCGGAAGTAGCTGAAGGCATGCCTTTGGGAGAATGTTGACCTCCTAGCGTGGAGTGCCAAAGAGATGCCCGTGCTTAGCCCTGATATGGCTTGTCACCAATGTTAGATGCCCAATTGTGCTTATTTGAGCTATCAAATATGGGCATCTTTTGCTCCTTTTTGTCAAGTTTGTGTTCAAAACCGCTTTGTTTTTGTTGATATGCAATGTTATGTAAAATACTCTTAGTACCTTTGATTTGTGTATTATTTTGAAGAAATTTGGCATTAAAAAATAGAAGTTGAAGGCACAAGAAAAATGGCAAAGCAATGAAGGAAGAAGGCAAGCAAAAGCATGTTCGCTAGGAGAACACCTGGCGAGTGAGGCAGCGAACTGTTTGCTAGGCGAGCTCATAGCGAGCTGCTAGCGAACACTTCCAGACTTGGATAGAATCAAATTGGCATCATTCACTTGGGGCGAATCTGTAGCGAGCATTCACTTTGACTTCGCTAAGCGAACAAGTCAGCGAACATGACAGATATTTTTCATTGTGCTTATTGCTAATCCGTGCTGCTGTTTGTTGTTCTTTTCTATGGTGTTTTTTGCAGATGGCCTCGGGTAGTCATGGGAAAAAGAGAAAGGTTGGTAACACCTCTCGTCAGGTGCCCATTCAGTTTGATACAGAGAAGTTTGTTGGAGCAAAACAAGCGGCACGCTTTGTTGCATTAGAGAAAAGAAAGATTCTTCTCGAAAAGAGGTTTATAATCGATGCACAAGGTGAATACATCACGTTTGCGAGGCTAATTATTAGTAAAAGGTGGGACAAGTTGGTTTCCCCATTTGAGAGCTACAATATTGACACAGTGCATGAGATCTACGCGAACGCATTACCTAACGACGATGAGCCTTTCACGTGGACAACAAGAGTGTTAGGCCGTCAGGTCACTTTCGATAGGGACCCCATTAACCGAGTGCTTGGCGAACCGCTCCTTCTGGGAGCAAATGAATTGGATACATACACTAGAAACCTGAGGTTGCACAGGAACACAAATGACATTTCCGCTGCCCTGTTGCTAGAGGGTAAATCGGTTGAGCTAAACCAATCCGGACATCCTATGAGATATCATAGGGAGGACATGATTCCTATAGCTCAGCTGATTTTACTTCTGGTTCTGAAAAACATCGTGCCAAAATCCCACACATCGACCGTGTCGATTCCAATGGCACACCTGGTCCATTGCATACTCACAAATGTCCAGATTGATGTGGCTCGGATTATTGCTAATGAGCTGAAGTCAGTTGTTGAGAGCGGTCTAAAGTCGGGGGCGCGAGTTAATTGCCCCCTTGCTTTTCCTTGCCTCATTATGGATTTATGCTCACAGTCAAGGATGAAGCTTCCATCCCGCAGTTTAGTGAAGATCACGCTGGCAATTGATGATAAATATGTGGATAAGTATTGTAAGCCAAAGAACTAGAGAAGTGGTGCAACTGCTGGTACCGGGACTACTGATGGTCTCGACGCTTTTTCTCAAGGGTTCGACCCTTTTCAGCAGGCAGTGTGTAACTACAACTGGGATTGGATGGCGGCTACTCAGCGTGCCATGGTGGATATTCACGACTCTATTCAGGTACTGCAACTTCAGTTCCGCGACCCTTCCATTGAGCGTCCGATGATGACGCGTAGGCAGTTTTTGCAGCAAGCGGGCTGGCCTGAGGACAGGCCTGTTTTCAAAGAGGGGGCGGGTGTCTCTAGTGGTCCTGTTGATGCTGATGATGATGACGATGATGATGATGATGATGATGATGATATAATGATGATGGTGATGATGAGGAGTATGAGTCCGATGAGGATTAAGTTTTCTTTTATGTTATGTTTTATTATTTTCGTATTTTCATATACTTTGGTTTTAGTTGTACTTTTTGGGGTGTTTTATCCCCCGTGCACATTTTTAATTTTTTGGAAGTAATGTTTAATGTTTTGTTTTAAATTATTGTGTTTTTTAAAGTTCTTTTGTGTTTGTTTAAGTTCTTTTGTTTAATAATTTTTTTTAGTTGATTGATTATCAAACCTTATAGATTGATTGCTCTCTGAAAGAAGTATTCAATGAAGGTGCATCCGAGCTTGGATGGCAATGATAAAAATAAGCAAGTGAATAAGGCTAAGGTACATGGTTACCTTCGGTTAGAACTTTAGAATGCATGAAGAACTTTACTCTTTTCGTAATTGAATATTGTTCTTTTTGCAACATAATTGAATGAATGATTCACTTAGAACTTAAAACCACACATTGTGAGGAAACCTCCATTTTGCACTTAAATGCTGGGTTATGATAAATTGTGTTGATTCATTTAATTCATGTTTTGTCTTTTATTATTCTGAATTTGTGGAAGCAATGAGAAATGATCAAGGCACTTTTTTTATTTCGAGCATAACCATTTCCAAATACAATCTACCCGTAAGCAGAGAGTATTCGTGAACCCCTTTGAGCTTAAATAGTTGAATCTCAGTTTGAAATTAGGCGAGATTCAAAATTTTTTTTCTTGAAACCCGGAAATTTTTTGTAAATTGTTCTTTTGCCGTAAAAAGTCAAGAACATTCACTTAGGGGTGAGTAAAAAGATAAGTTGGGGAGAACGAAAATGAATCGGTAGGTTGCCACAACTATTGAATAACCAAGCAAGCATTGAAGAATAAAAATAAAATAAAAAAATAAATAAATAAATATAAAAAGAAGAGAATGAAAATGAATGCTTGCTTGGAAGAAAAAGAATGGAAAACAAATTGAGTTGTGGAACAAGAGTTGTGAAGGTTTCAAATGAGAAACAAGTAGAGCGAAGTTGAGATGTGTGAATAGTTATACAGTGAATGTTTCTTTTGCATCGGCAATTTCGTTTCAATGGCCTGAGATATGTCCCTTGTTTGTAAACTTGACCAAGCTACAACCGGAAAAGTCCTTAGTGATCTTCGTGCTTCCGCATTTTCGTTTATAATTTTTAGACATAATATGAATTGAATTGATTTTTGCATTGTTTGTTGGAGAGTGAAATTATCCTCGCGGTTGTAAACGCGTAATTTCTTCAATCCTTGTTCGAAGAGGAGAGATAGGGTGATTCATTCAGGATAACATTGTTGTGGATTGATACATGTTTGTATTGCTATAAGATTTTAGTTCTTGTGTATTGTGTTGTTCTAACCATGGGGAACTCGTGTCTGGTTGATTCTCTTGTGTTTGAGCCATTTGATCCGAGTTCGGAGAAATCTTTTGTTTTGAGCAAATCCTCTTGTTCTTCAATAGGCATACTTTGCTTGAAGGCAAGCAAGACTCTAGATGGGGAGAGTTGTTAGATGCCCAATTGTGCTTATTTGAGCTATCAAATATGGGCATCTTTTGCTCCTTTTTGTCAAGTTTGTGTTCAAAACCGCCTTGCTTTTGTTGATATGTAATGTTATGTAAAATACTCTTGGTACCTTTGATTTGTGTATTATTTTGCAAAAATTTGGCATTAAACAATAGAAGTTGAAGGCACAAGAAAAATGGAAAAGCAATGAAGGAAGAAGGCAAGAAAAAGCGTGTTCGCTAGGTGAACACCTGGCGAGTGAGGCAGCGAACTGTTCGCTAGGCGAGCTCATAGCGAGCTGCTAGCGAACACTCCCAGACTTGGACAGAATCAAATTGGCATCATTTGCTTGGGGCGAGGAATGTAGCGAAGAACTTGTTAGGCAAACACCTACCGAGCAAGTAGCGAAGCATTCCAGAATTAAATCATCAGGATTCGCTAGCATGTTCGCTAGGCGAATCTGTGGGGAATGTCCGCTCAGAGCCTGCTAGGCAAGCAAGGTCACGAGCGTGATAGCACAACAACTTTTTCTATATGTAGCATGGTCACCTTTATGGAAATATATCATTTTTGTACTAGTTTTTGCTGTAAAGGGATTTTTGTGCCCTAGAAACCCAATCTTTCATTATTCTTCATCTATTAACAAGATCTTCCAAAAAGAAGGTGGATTCTCATCCAAACTTGATTCTTCGACTCAGATGTTGATCAACCGTCTCCCGAAACTTCTTGTGCAAGCAAGCTACCATGAAAATGAGTAGCTAAGTTCTTCATTTTGTCAAGGTTAGATGTAGATGATCACAAGCTTTGTATGTACATGGGATGATCTTCATTTGTAAACTCTTTGATGATGAATATATGGTGAAAAATTTGTCTTATTGTTAACTCTTTGTGCTGGTTTATGATTGAAAGATATTTATCAACTCTTTACCTAGGTTTTCATCCATCTATGTTCTTGAGCTAGAGATAGCCTTGAATGTGGTTGCTCACTAAAATATCAAACCCTAAAAGTTGTCATTTTGATAGACTGTGTGAGAAATCAACAATGGATCAAAATGGGAAAAATCACAATGTGTGTTAGAAATAAACACATTGATAGGATATTGTGAATGTGATTATCATCTAACGGAGTTTACTAGTTTTGTTGATCGAACATATACATGTAAAGTGATCATCGAACCCTAACTTTGACAATCTTTCTCCAATCGTAAAACAAAAACTTTTACCGCATTTATTACTTTTTATCCAAAGCAATCGTAACTGAAAACCAAAACCCCATTGTTACTATAAGTTAAGAACTTAACAACTGTCGAACGACGACAATATCACAGATTCCCTGTGGAGACGAAAACAAACCCCGATACTTTACCACTGTAATAATAACCAACTCTCCATAGATCTGGTCGTTAGGGTCATAGTACAACGTAGGCGTAGGCAGTCTCTTGAGAAAGCAAAGGCTGCAGAAAAAGCTGTAAAAGACCTCCTAGAGGCAAATTTTATTTCGGAAGCCCGGTACACAACCTGACTGTCCAACATTGTATTGGTTAAAATATTTAATGGAAAATGGAGAATGTGCATTGATTACATCGATCTCAATCGGGAATGTCCCAAAGATGCATACCCATTGCCTAACATCGACAAATTGGTCGACAATTTTGCAGGTTTTAAACTATTGTTGTTCATGGATGCCTACTCGGGGTACAACCAAATCCCCATGGAAAAGGCCGACAAGCAGCACGCGACTTTCATGACCGAGTCGGACCATTATTACTACAATGTAATTCCCTTCGGTCTGACAAATGACAGTGCAACCTATCAGCGAATGATGAACAAAGTCTTCCAAGATGAGATCAGAGAAACGCTCGAGGTCTACATGGACAACATGATCCTGAAATCACGAGAAGAAATCAACCACACTACCCGTCTTCAATACTGCGAGGAGATGTATAATGGGTACCTTGGAAGGCCAGTACTACGAGAAACTGATTGGTAGCATCTCTGCTGGATTCTCTGACTTGGTGATCGTTGGTGAGAAAATTAAAGAAGGGTTAAAGAGTGGAAAGATCCAAGGAGGTTCTAATAGCCAAGCTGGTGCCAAGAAGCCTTTCAATGGATACAAAAAGAAAGAGGGTGAAACGAATGTTGTCTCTGTATAGAAAGGGTAAGCTCCTGCTCCTATGCCTTATCAAATCCCCTACTATCCGTATCTGTATGTTACTGTTGTGCAATATGCTCCAATGCCTTATCCTCCAGCTGTTCAAGCAGCTCAAGCTCAAATGCCTCAACAACAGGCTCCTCAGCAATAATCTTATAACTAGTAAGGATATCAGTATCCTCCTCAGCAACAACAACTGCAAGCTGCTCAACAACAGCAAGGTGCTCGCCAATAGCGTCAGCAGAGAACATAGAGGCCAGATAGAGTCTTTGATCGCCTGCCAATGACATATGCTAGTATCTTTGCTTAGTTGATGGAGAAGAAGGCTATCGTTTTGAGAGATTTAGCTCCCCCAACTGTCATTCCTGCCGACTACGATGCAAATTCTCATTGTGAGTTCCATAAGGGTGCTCCAGGTCACACCATTGAGAACTGCAGGGCTTTCAAGCACAAAATTCAAGACATGATTGACAGAGATGCTATCAACTTCAATGGGAAGTCTCCAAATGTCATCAATAATCCAATGCAACCGGCCAGCTAGTGCCAGCATCAGATTAAGTCAAATCAAGTCAAGTTTATCTCCCCAGAGAAGGCAGTCGTGTTTCCATTGTCGACTTTTGTTTTCTTGTATTTTGTCTTTGTTCGTTTAAGTATTGTATGCTTTGAACATTACCATTCATATTTGGTTTCATTAAGGTATTGTTTATGCATGCTTTGAATTAATTATGTCGTATTCACTCATTTTTATCACAAGCACTGACACATTTATTCACTTCACTCTATCAACTGTTGTTTAGCATGATTTGAGGGAGGATGACGAAAACGAAATACTCATAATTGCGAATAGTATGCTTTTAGAAAAAATCTCGTCGATGATGTACATGCATTGTTTCAATTCCCCAAACACTGGAGATATAAGGAGTTAATCCCTAGTAAACCACTTCGAGCCTAGAAGTAGCAGTTTCCTTCGGATGTTCAAAACCTTTACACTCAATCTGGGGCAGGGTAGTGTTCAGTTAATCTAACTACACACTCAAATAACAAAACAAAATCTGAAGACATGACGGTTATTCTTCAAAGGCCCATGACTTGGCAGTTATAATTATCCAACAAAAAAATATAAAAAATCATAAGCCCGCTAAGTCAAGCACCTCAAAGGGGACTTAGGCAAAAATCAAGGCAATCCCGATGGATCTAACAAGCAAAATCAGTCCATGCAAAAGTTAGGGATCAATAATAAAATTAAAAGAGGCCCTCAAACCCTCAACAAAAAAACAAAATAAGAGTCAATGGCCACCGTATCAATCAAAAGGGTCACTGGCATCCTTCGAATACAAAATAAGGTGGCTGCCATTTCGAGCAAACCTTGAATCATTAAGCTTACACCGTCAAGATAAACATGTGCAAGATTTACTGAATGTAGGACTGGAGATCATCAAGAAGAATGGGCAGGTAGAAATCACACTTTGAGCCTAATATCCTTTGTTTTCTGAATTGTGAACCAGGCCACATTACAACCTTTAAAAGACTTAATTGAGGCAAGGTTTGTTCTAAAAGCATACTATTGCAAGATTATGTAAACTGACTCCTGACATATTTGCTAATCATCAACATTGGTGTCATTTTCCTTGCTATATCTTTCACACTAATCAAATTAGCACAACGTCTGGACTAACGGTCCATTTGTCTCTCACTATCACGACACTTCAATACAAATGACACTTTTTCAAAACTTGCATGAGCTTTGCATTAATAGTACCGTTTGTGAATATACAATTTTAACTGCAAATCAATGATAGACATCAAAGACACTCCAATAAGGGGCAATAAAGGAGGAACTTGACTCTCAGTGGCAGACACAAATTAAGGCTACCTCAAAACCCACAGGCTGGGGAAATCATTCAACATCTCGAGCAAGGGCTAGTCATCTCCAAAGCATCAAAGTCCAACTTCAGCTTCAAAACTAGTTTAGTCTGGGGCAAGACTAGGTTGTCCTGACCATCAAGCAGAGCTACAATCTCCTCTGAAGCAAATTCACAACAAATCACTAAATGCTCAGACTTGGGGCATCAAGAACATCTTCTGCTCCAATCATGGCGGCTTTAGCAAATAGCATGTCGAGAAAGCCAATCCCTTCCACCACCCAAAGTCCAATCTGCATTGGCAACTACAAAAAATCCACCAAGCTTGCGTCTTCCACCTGCATATTCAATCACCCGTCTGAAATCACTACTATAAAAATGACTTTTGGCAGCGCATAAAAAGACAACGCTTTATGAAAAACCACTGCTAAAGAGTCATGAAAAAAAGAAGAAAAAAATATCATACCTTAGACAGTGCTTTAAGAAAAGCTCTTCTAAAAGTAGGCCCTAAGAAAGCGCTTTATAAAAAGCGCTTCTAAAAGTATGCTCTAAGAAATCGCTTTTTTAAAGCGCTGCTATAGGTGTAACCTACGAGAGCGCTGCTAAAGAGGGGGTCTAAGAAAGCACTTTCTACAAAAGCGCTGCTATAGGGGGTACAAGAGAAAGCACTTTTAAAAAGCGTTGCTATAGGTGTAACCTACGAGAGCGCTTTCTAAAAGCGCTGCTAAAGAGGGGGTCTAAGAAAGCGCTTTCTACAAAAGTGCTGTTATAGGGGGTACAAGACAATGCTTTATGAAAAATCACTGCTAAAGAGTCATGAAAAAAAGAAGAAAAAAAATAGCATACCTTAGACAGTGCTTTAAGAAAAGCGCTTCTAAAAGTAGGCCCTAAGAAAGCGCTTTATAAAAAGCGCTTCTAAAAGTATGCTCTAAGAAAGCGCTTTTTAAAGCGCTGCTATAGATGTAACCTACGAGAGCGCTTTCTAAAAGCGCTGCTAAAGAGGGGGTCTAAGAAAGCGCTTTCTACAAAAGCGCTGCTATAGGGGGTACAAGAGAAAGCACTTTTAAAAAGCGCTGCTATAGGTCTTGCCTAAGGCAGACCTTAGAGAGCACTTTTCAAAAGCGCTGCTAAAGGCCATGCAAAAGGACTGCTATAGGTTTAAGTAGAATAACTTTAAAAATACCCACCATAATTTTTCCAGAAACAGAACAGTCGTGTATCCTTATTTCCTTCTTTCCCTCTCGCGAATGTTGCCCTATTCACCGTTGATGCATTCCGTCCATTGCCTTCGTCCGTCGTTGTCCTCCGTTCATTCCGTCGTGCATTTCATTTCGCCGTCGTCCGTCCGTTTTGACGGTCATCTTCGTCCTCCACCTCCACTGTCAGCGTATTTCCACCATTTTTACGGTATTTGAAGTTTTTCATTTTTCTCGATTATTCTCTTGATTTTTCATTTTTCTGAACTAATAAATTTAAACTTTGGATTGAAACTGATTGTTTATTGGTTGTAAAGTTAGTGGATGTGGTGGTATATTTGAACTTTGGATTGAAACTGATTGTTTATTGGTTGTAAAGTTAGTGTAACTAATTCAGTTAATGTTTGTGGCAGGTTTGTTTGCAATTAGGGTAGACACGAATGTTAAGGATTTCATGAAGAAGTTAGTTTTTGAATTGTAACAATGTTAATCTTTCTATTAGTAATAGTTAGATGGAATTAGGATAATGAGAGATTGAAGGTTAGTTGTTAGGGAGTTAGTGTTAAGGATTAGTTAGAACTATTGGTTAGTTTTGGAGCTTGAACTGAAGTTAGTTATGTTAAGAGTTTAGTTTATGTTAATTTGTTGAGATGTGAATTTAACTTTGAATCTCACTTGGTGTTGTGAAGCTGTTAGGATAACTACTTGGTAGTCAATGAAACTTGCTTGTTAAATTTGAGACATATTGGTCTTTAGAATAGATGGTTGGAGAGTACTAGCCACACTAACTTTACAAATATTACTTTCACACACATAGTTAGAGAAGAGAATTTTTGCGTTGATTTTTTTTTGCTAATATAAGTAGCAGTGCAGATTTTTTAATTACTTTTGTTTATATCCCTATTAGAATTAAAGAGAATTTTAATTTGTAAAAAATATGTTAGGTATAACTTTCTTTAAGTTTTCTCGTTTTTTATGGTATTTTATTTTGTTCCTCATTTTATAGTTCCTTAGTTGTTCCACATTTTTCTTTTAATATTATAAGGCTTTATTAAAAGAAATTATCAACTATATAAGAAGTTGTTACATTATTGCAAGTTTTATCAACAATTGATGTTCCAAGAATTATTTAATATTGATGATGTTATTAATTTTGTTTGTTATAGGGTTACCTGTGAAGAGCAAGGTTGTGATCGTTTCCAAGAATCCTACTGTGTAGATTTCTTAGAAGTTGGTGATTTCTTTACAGGTATTCGTTGTTTTTGTTTAACTTTCTTAGTTTAGTATAGCCTACTTAATTAGTATGGATAAAAAATGGATGTCTTCTAATCGATTGTCAAAAGAGTATGAGAATGGGGTATCAAAATTCTTTAAGTTTGTTGTTGAACACGCCAAAGACCCTAGTAGGATCACATGTCCTTGATTAGGTTGCTGTTATGGGCGTTAGATTGACGCCGTTCAGTTGGAATCTCATTTAATGAGACATGGAATTGATCGAAGTTATACATGTTGGACATTACATGGTGAGATAAGTAACGAGAATTTCGAACCCGAGGATAATACGACCTATACTTCAAAGGACAATGGCAGGGATACATATGATTATGATCGAGTCGAAGAGATTTCAGAAGCACTTAAAGAAGATCTTCAAGATTATCCCAAGATGTTTGAGAGGTTGGTAAGTGATGCAGAGAAACTGTTGTATAAAGGTTGCACTACTTTCACAAGATTGTCTGCGGTATTAAAGTTGTACAGCTTAAAGGCGGGTAATGGATGGTCGGATAAAAGTTTCACAGAGTTGTTAGTCCTACTACAAGAGATGCTTTCGGAGGATAATGTTCTTCCCAATCGAACCTATGAAGCTAAAAAAAATGTTATGCTCTATTGGCGTGAGCTATGATAAGATACATGCTTGTCCGAATGGTTGCATTTTGTTTCGAAATGAATATGCATCATTAAATGAGTGTCCTAAATGCGGTGTATCTCGGTATAAGAAAAAGTTGTCACCAGTAAAAGTCTTATGGTATTTTCCTATAATTCCGAGATTTAGACGCATGTTTCGTAGTGAAACAGATGCAAAACACTTGACTTGGCATGCAGATGATAGAATTATAAATGGGAAGTATCTGAAGGTGGGAAAAACACTTAGAAGGGGGGTTGAATAAGGGTTTTGAAATAATTATGGCAATAAAAACAACACAGTATTTTTATCCTGGTTCGTTGAACTCAACTAATCTAGTCCACCCTACCGAGGTGATTTAACTTTCTCAACAAGGACTTAATCCACTATATTCAAATAGATTACAGTGTCAACCACTAAGAACAACTGTCTTAGTCTTCTCAAGAAATCCTGACCACAACTTGGTCTTCTTAAGGAACCTTTTACAAATAAATGTAAACTAACAAGTGTTTCAGATGCTTCTAAAAAAAGCTATACCACAACGGTGATTTTTACACTTAGATTAAGAACGAATAAAAACTATTCAGCTTATGAAATATATTGTATGAGAGCTTGAGAGTAGTTTTCAATTTGATTTCTCAATAATTCATCAACTTTGAAATGTTGTTGAAGACATCCTTTTATAGAGCAGAAAGTCCAATGCTTGAAGACTGTGCGTAGCAGAGTAGCTGTAGCCTTTTTGTCTTCTATTGACTTTAGCTTTCCTAGAAGAGGAATGTTCAGACAAATCCCTTTTATTTGATTTCCTGTGCCATACATGAATAAGGAAAGAGTCGTTTGGAATATGCCAATCTGTGTTCTAACAGTATCGACATCTGGCATATTCACCATAGTGGATGAAAATTGATAATGAGTATCCTGATTTTGGAGAAGAAGCTAGAATCCTTCTCTTGGCATTATCGACTGATGGAATGAATCCGCATGGTCTACAAAATATCTAACATTCCACATGGCCTGTAATTATTATGATTTATAACCTACCTCCATGGCTATGTATGAAGTGTAAGTACATGATGTTATCTATGTTAATTTCTGGGCCTAAACAACCAGGGAATGACATAGACGTATACTTGACACCTTTAATCAAAGACTTAAAGAGTTTGTGGGAGAACGGTGTGGAGGTTTATGATGGATGTAGGAAAGAAAGTTTCAATTTGAGGGCGATGTTGTTTGGCACAATTAATGATTTTCCAGCATACGGAAATCTATCGGGGTATAGCATTAAAGGTCAATGTGTGTGTCCTATCTGTGAAGAAAACACAGATTGGACGCGATTCGAATTTGGTCAGAAGAATGTCTTTCTTGGTCATCATAGATTCTTAAATTCTAATCATCACTACCGTGGGTGGAGAAAAGCATTCAATGGAAATTCATAACAACGTAGAGCTCCACCTACATTGACCGGCGAACAAATTTTTGAAAAGGTGAAAGATGTGGGTACTAAGTTTGGCAAGCCTTTTGCTCAAGCGATTATCACTCGTGGGTGGAAGAAGAGGTCAATTTTGTTTGAGTTGTCGTATTGGAAGTCGTTGTATGTAAGACATTTTCTTGATGTTATGCATATTGAAAAAAATGTATTTGAAAGTGTTATTGGTATGTTACTCAATATACAAGGAAAGTCTAAGGATGCCCTTAAAGCAAGGAAGGACTTGGTAGCAATGGGAATAAGAAATGAATTAGGACCCTTGAAGAAAGGAAATCGAACATATCTACCACCTGCTACTTATACTTTATCTAGAAAGGAGAAAAAGATATTGTGTAAGTTTCTGAGTGAAGTTAAAGTTCCAGAAGGATACTCTTCAGATATTAGAAGATTTGTTTCTATGAAAGACCTCAACTTAAAGAGTTTAAAGACACATGATTACCATGTTATAGTGGAACAATTTCTACCAATAGGTATACGTTCTATTTTTCCAAAAAAGTGAGAAGCGCAATAACTAAATTGTGTTTTTTCTTCAGGTCAATTTGTAGTAAGGTGATCGATCCTGTGATCTTACCAACATTGCAAAAAGAAATAGTTATTACTTTGTGTGAGCTTGAAATGTATTTTCCTCCATCATTTTTTGACATAATGGTGCATTTAGTTCATCTTGTGAAAGAGACACAATTGTGTGGACCAGCTTATATGAGATGGATGTACCCTATTGAATGTTATATGAAAATATTGAAAGGGTATATGAAAAACCGAAGTCGACCAGAGGGTTGTATTGTTGAACGATACATTGTTGAAGAAGCGATTGAGTTTTGTACTAAATATTTGTCCAATGTTCAATCCATTGGCCTCCCAAAATCTAATGTTGTTGAAAAAATAGTAGGAAAACAGTTAATTGGAAATAAGGTTGTGACAGTTTCAAGGGATGAACGGGAGCAAGTGCATTTGTATGTTCTGCACAATGACATTGAGGTTGAGCCGTATGTTGAAATGCACAAGGACGTTCTCCGAGGTTTAAATATGAATAGAAATGAAAATTGGATAGTACGTGAGCACAATCAAAGTTTTATAACATGGTTCAAGGATCATATTTTTTCAAAGTTTTATTCTGATCCCGCTTTAATAACAGAAAGGTTGAGATGTTTAACATATGGTCCAAGTTTGCATGTGTTTTCTTATAGCGCATACGCAATTAATAGATACACATTTTATACCAAAGAACAAGATGATAAAAGTACAATGCAAAATAGCGGTATCACCGTGCTTGCCGAAGCAATGCACATTTCAAGTGTGAAGGACTTAAACCCCAAATATGCAAATCGGTCGTATTTTGGGGTTATCGAGCGCATTTGGGTGTTTGATTATGAGAAGTTTCAGATTCCTATCTTTGGATGCAAGTGGGCTGAAAATAATAGTGGCATACAAATGGATAACTCAAGATTTTTGAAAGTGGGTCTTAATAAGGTGGGGTACAAAGATGAGCCTTTTATTCTAGCCACACAAGCTAAACAAGTGTTCTATGTCACTGATCCGACAAGTACGAAATGGTCTATAGTTCTTTTTTCCAACAAAGTAATCGATGATAACATTAGAGACAAGGGTGATGTTGATGTTAAGAAGGAATCTTATATTATAGATGATCCAGATGAGAATATTAGAGCGGACGACTCATATATTAGAAATGATCATAATGAGGGAATTTGGATCAATCCATTCGTCCGTGTTGTTAAGAGACAAGTAAACCACGTTCCAACGAAGAAAAGAAAGAGACGTTAGTAACAAAGGTACTTGTAAAATTACATATTGTTTCATTCAATAAAATTACATATTTATATCATGCAATAAAATTACATATTATGTCATTCAATAAAATTATATATATGTCTCCCAAAGTCATTTCATAAAGCGCTGTCTTTTTATACGCTGCCAAAAGTCATTTTATTCGTTTATATTATGTCAGAGCTATACAAATATTTCGATCGCAAAGAGAAGAAACAGTGCCAAAAAGGAAGGCTAACAACATTAGCTGGATCAGAGTGCAGGTATATTTTCACATTTTTTACTGTTATAGTGATTCTACTTGATAAAACTATTTAAACTATATATCCTCATAAATGATCGTTTGTTTTTTCCATTTACAGTGTCCTCATCAACGCAATAGGATTGATTGCGGATATTTTGTATTGCGCTTTATGAAGGAAATTATTCACTCGTGTCAAATAGATATTCCAATCACAGTATGGATAAATTCATAAGTTATATGATTTATTTTAATAATTAACCGATATTTCATCTGAGTAATAAGTTTTAAAACTAAATCATGCATGTTCTGTTATATTATGTAGTACTTTGATGAATTCAAGTGTGGTACTTACTCGAAAGCAGAATGGGAAGAAATTAAGGAGGAATGGTGTCAATACATTATTGAGTTAAGAATTGTATAAGGTATATGTATCGTCAAATATTGATGTGGGATAATAATATTTCTGGAAGTCGTATCTATTTGTAAAGTTATCGGTTTTGTAATTATATGTAAATTGATTGTATTTGTGAAGTTGTTTTGAGGATCAGATTGTGTTGAATTATATATAAGCAGGTTTATGTGAATTACAATGATTATGGCCAAAGTGCTGAATTACAATGTATATGTAAGGCCAAAGTGTTGAATTACAATGTATATATAAGGTCAAAGTGTTGAATTAAAGGCCTGAATTATAAGCAGGGAATATAATTGTTATAAGCAGGTTTATCGAAATTTTTTTTTAAAAAGTGATTACTTTTAAAAAAAAAATTTAAAATCGTGAAGAATAGACAACACTTTTACTAAAAAGCGCTGCTAAAGGGGGGGGGGCATAGAGAACGCTCACAAAAGCACTGCTATAGGAGGGGAAAGGGGGAAGAATAGACAGCGCTTTAGAAAAGCGCTGCTAAAGGGGGGGGGATAGGCAGCACTTTTGAAAAGCGCTGCTAAAGGGGGGGAATAGGCAGCGCTTCTGAAAAGCGCTGCTAAAGGGGGGGGGGGTTGGGGGAATAGGCAGCGCTTCTTAAAAGCGCTGCTAAATGGGGGGAAAAGCGCTGCTAAAAGTGCTGCTAAAGGGGGCCTATAGCAGCGCTTTTTCCATAAAAAAAGCGTTGTCTTTACCTTTAGTAGCGCCACTTTAGGCAGCGCTGCTAAAGGGCAAAAAAAGCGCTGCTAAGGTCTTATTCGGCATAGTGAATCATATGCATCATACGCGTCATACACATCACATTCGACATCATAAGCATCATCTTGCATCATATGCATATCCAAAACCAATCATACTTCCATAAACTCTTGCATCTCCGTGCGCTAGCATTTGCATTTCCATTCATTATGGAACATCATTACACAACAAGCATTTGCATATGTAGGTCAAGGTCCAGGATCGATCTCGAAGATTTCCAAGGCCATATGCAGCCCAATCAGGAGTATCCTCCGTAAGACTGTGGTCTTCCCTCACGAAGTTGTTCAACCTTTTGTTGGGAAAATTCAAGAGCTTTAAAGCAATTATCGGCCTAGTCAGGGGCATCTTTTGCAAGATCGTGGGTTTCCCCGCAAAATTCAAGAGTATCAAAGCAAGATTCAGCCCAACTAGGGGCATCTCCTTCAAATCCGTGGGTGTTTCTCACAAAGTTGTTCAACCTTTTGTTGACCAAGACAGAACATCAAGCAAAACCCAGCCTAGTTAGGGGCATCCTCTTCGAAGTTCATGAGTCTTCTTCATGAAATTATTTCAACCTTTTATGGTCAAAACTATGACCTCCAAGCAAGTCAGTGGGCGTTCCCCATTGATTTTGTTTCAATCCAATCTTTCTCTTGGGTGTTCCCTAGTGAGTTGTCTCTAGCAAACATGACCTTTGTCAATTTCCTCACTATCATTCTTTTGGTGATAGCCAAACCTCGTCAGTTCAACCTAGCATACATCCTTTTGGTGTTGGTAACCTTCAAATTGTATTGCTCTATCATCCTTTTGGTGGTAGTAGCCAGTGTGAGTTTGCTCCACCATCCTTTTGGTGATGGGTATGTCATCCTTTTGGTGCCAGATTATGCGAGTGTTGCTCTACCATCCTTTTGATGGCAGTAGCCGGTGTAAGTTCGCTCCATCATCCTTTTGGTGATGGATCTGTCATCCTTTTGGTTCCAGATTGTATGAGTGTTGCTCTACCATCCTTTTGGTGGTAATAACCGATTTGAGTTCACTCTATCATCCTTTTGGTGATGGGTCTATCATTCTTTTGGTGTCAGATTGTGCGAGTCTTGCTCTATCATCCTTTTGGTGGTATTAGCTGGTGTGAGTTTGCTCCATCATCCTTTTGGCGATGGGTCGGTCATCCTTTTGGTGCCAGATTGTGCGAGTGTTGCTCTACCATCCTTTTGGTGGTAGTAGCTGGTGTGAGTTTGCTCCATCATCCTTTTGGTGATGGGTCTGTCATCCTTTTGGCGCCAGATTGTGCGAGTGTTGCTCTACCATCCTTTTGGTGGTAATAGCCGGTGTGAGTTTGCTTTATCATCCTTTTGGTGCCAGATTGTGCGAGTGTTGCTCTATCATCCTTTTGGTGATAGTAGCCGGTGTGAGTTTGGTCCATCATCTTTTTGGTGATGGGTCTGTCATCCTTTTGGTGCCAAATTATGCGAGTGTTGCTCTATCATCCTTTTGGTGGTAGTAGCCGGTGTGAGTTTGCTCCATCATCCTTTTGGTGTTGGATTGTGCGAGTGTCGCTTTGCCATCCTTTTGGTGGTAGTAGCCTGTGTGTATGTCGCTCCATCATGCTTTTAGTGATGGGTCTGCATCCTTTTGGTGCCAGATTGTGTGAGTGTCGCTTTACCATCATTTTGGTGGTAATAGCATGTGTGAGTGTTGCTCCATCATCCTTTTGGTGATGGTTCTGTCATCCTTTTGGTGCCAGATTGTACGAGTGTCGTTCTATCATTCTTTTGGTGATAGTAACCGGTGTGCGTGTGTTGCTCTATCATCCTTTTGGTGATAGTTCTATCATCCTTTTGGTGCCAGATTGTGCGAGTATTCTTTATTATCCTTTCAATAATAGATCCTACATCCTTTTGATGTCGGGACCGTGTGCATGAGTTTACTGTCATCCTTTTGGTGTCAGGTTGTCTCTATTATCATCCTTTTGGTGATAACGACCTTTGCCAATTTCTCAGTGTCTACTCGAGGATTGACATTGATTCGTTTTCCACTGCCCAAGTATTTCCTTTCTTTTTGGACAAATTTGGGGCCTTCTTTGTATCTAATTATCTTCTACCTTAAAATAATGAATGTCGTAGCAGTTCATCTTACCAGGTTTAAGCCAATTAGATAGGGGCATCTGTCATACCCCAAATTTGTCCTACTTGTATAAACTTCATCTGTACTTCCATTCGCTGACTATTATTCAAAAATCCCAAAAAAATTGTTACTTTTATTATGAGGCCGAATTAATTTAAATCATGTTTCATGCAAGGATGTCAGGTCAGGTAAATGTGTAGTATGGATTAAGTCTCAGTGGTTTTGACTTAATAAGGTAAATGTTTGATTTCAGGATCAAGACCAAGGAATGCAGTTCATATGGTGTATGTTTGAAGTTCCAAGTCAACTCAATTTGAAGGGATCAAGTTATCAGGGTTTGGAAAGTTATCAGAGTGTCATGTTGCAGTTCATTTTTAATCAGGATTATGGACAGTGCAATTCATTATTTTTTTTCAAGTCATAACTCTTATTATTAATGCATGGTTCGCAGTTTCAATTCGAGTGAGTGTTCCTAAAGGAGGATCCAAATTTGTTAAAAATGGATTTAAAGTGGCGCCAATAATGATTATGTCCAAGTTTGATTATTTCAAAAAAGTCAAGTACACGAAAAAGAATACTAAGTTCTATTTATCAAAGCTCTGTGTTTTACGAAAAACCACATATGCTACCATTTACAAAAGTCCATCAAATTTACAAAAGAGGTCCATTTTTAAATGTCACATACCATAGTCCATATTTGTACAAAATTGTGTCCAAGGTTCATTCACATAAAAAAGGAAGAAAAAAAGAGAGGCAACAATCTATTACAACAACCCACAAGCCCATTTACATTTCCATACAAATAAAATATGAAAGAACCATGGTATAATACAACAACTTGATTCCACGGCCCACAACACAACTTAAACCTTGATTTCTCCATCAATTAAGCTAAAATCCATCATCAAATGATCAAAGAAAATTTCCAGCACACATGCACGTGTTTCACTGCTTCCCAACTATTGCTAATCAAAATTGCAACTCAAACCCCAACTACTTCAATCCTCCCAAAACAATTTCAATGCAAATTCACTTTGTGTCAACCCACACAGAATAAAAGTACTGCTATCACTAAAAACAAACGATATGCAAGCCTTCCAAATTTCCACTCAAACGCGGTGCAAAGACAAGTTGCTAACATCTTACGCGAAAAATGCTCATCCCATGATATGGCATCACACCATATAACTTGTACAAGACAACCAAATTCCACGTAGATTTATACGGTCTTCAAAATAAATCAAATATAAACAAATCAAAATGGCAAACAAATGGTAACCTCCACTCCTCACCTTTACAATATAAATAAAGCTTACCTTCATTCATTTAAGGGAGCTCATGGCAGCCAAAGAAATGCTGAGCAATTTTCCCTGATTTCATCACTCAGCCGCCCCAACTCTACAACCCTTCAAATCCAATCTGAAACATCCCTAAAAGCACTTTCAACCCATAAACAAATCCAAAAGAAAAATAAGAAGAGAGAAGATTCTAGAAACAAAATGAAGCACAAAAAGAGAGAGGGGGAGAAATGGACTGAGAAAACAAGCACAAACGAAATAAAAAACCGGATTGAGCCGAGATTGAGACTGTCGCACCCTAATTTTTTACCATAAGATCCCACTCCCTTTATCTTATTTATTTTCCGTTGTTTTGTGTTTGTTTATTATAACTAACCAGTTGGCGCAGGTCCAACTAACTTCAAGCAAGTTTTTTTTAATTCAAGATCCTAGGGCTTTCTGGTGATCGCGCTACTAAGAGCGTGTTGGACATGTTTGTGTTTTGAGGAGGTTTAGGGCTTTTTGCTATGTGGTTTGGAGAGTGGTCGTTCGCGTTCAGTTATGGTTTTCATGACAATTGACATCAAGTTATATTATTATCTTCACAAGACTTCTAAAGGGTTTAGTTTAATTTTAAATCTTGGATTTTGGACCATTTATTTTGTCAAGTAGAAGAAATTTGGATCATGTGGTTCGAATCATTGAATTGAGATGAAAATTGGGAATCAAGGCTAAGCGTTTGCGTTTGCATGGAGGTGTCATATTTATGTGCAAGTGGGGGTTATTCCTTGAACTTTCAAGAAGTTTCTCTGTTTTCAAAGGTCTTAATGCAAGATTTTTGGTTCATGAGATTCAAATCTTTGAGGGGCTATGTGGTTTTTTTTTAGTACGTGGATTCCACTTTCAATGGTATCATCATTCAAATCAGAATCCAAATCGGTGGAAATCTTAACTTCAGCGCGAATCCATTCATCTTTTCGAAGGAGGGTATGCTAAGAATCATTTTAAGAATAAGCATAAATATTAAAAACTCTGATGCCAAGTTCAATACAAAATCATCAAACTGTGCAACTTAAATACAACCATCTTCTTATTACAAGCAGTTCTGAATATTTTTTTGACTGTATCATAAAACCCCCACACTTTGAGATTGGGACCTACTGCTAAATTAACTGAACATAGTATTCACTCCTAACTCAGATTTGATCCACCCTCTTTCTCACCTCGCTGTCGCGACATCTATTTCTTGAAGCATGTTCCCAGCGGACCCGTCAAGTTAGAAAACGCTGTACCTATAACAACTTGAATCAACGCACCCTCCGACGTACTCGAAAACCTGAACAGCAAAAAAAAGCTATAAATAACCAAGTCATGGAAAGCAACTACTAAACCATATTAAACACCCTGGAAGTACATGGATACATTAGTCTTACCCAATGTTCAATCATTCCATAGGTCCTTGTGTAGCGTGAGAGTGGAAATGTCGCTTTATCCCGCAGAATCAGTAAAGCTATGGCCTGTTATACAACTGGTATAAAGAGAGAATGTGTTAAATCCTGATGTCACTAAAATGCAATAATTTAAATGGCTAGTTCAGTTCTTACATAAAAATCATGGAGATAGCCAAGATCAACACCAGAATTTATACCGTTTAAAGACTGCAACATGCTTAAGAAACCAAATATAAATCGAGTGTTGCCGCAGAAAACGAATGCAAACCGTAACAGCAATGTGCTGGTACAGAATAATCAAACGCAAGCTTGGCACGCAAAGGCAACCCCACAAGTTGTAATGCGACCGCTATTATTGTAGACTGGCAAGAAGCGCCAGAAATAACAGAAGTTGTCATGCATCAGCATTGAGGTATCACCAACATAAGAGGTTCTTATCAAAATACAAAGAAATCTGACATGGGCATGTGATGAGTTCAAGCAACTACCGGTTCGAATATTGCCAAGGTTTTAGTGGCCCAGATATCCCTGCTGCGTGAAGTGCTTGTCGCCACACTATTTAGTATATCTTGCAGCAATTACCGGCACCTGAACAAATGAAATGCTTCATTAACATACAACATTTAGAGGACAAGACCAACACATTAGTAATTTTCATGTTAGCGGTATTTTGTTTTTGAGTTCAGCAGGCGAGTTCAACGTAACGGTTTTAGACAGACAATTATTCGGAGAAGCTATTTTCATTACTACCCACTTTGGCCTACATGATGGTTGCTTTTCAAGATGCAAGGTTTTGAGGTGTTAGAGAAAGAAATCAAACCGTATCTTGAGTTAAGAGTCGACACGGTCATGCGTAAAAGAAAATCCCCCTCCCAACAGAGCCTCGACTTACTGCCATAACCTGCAAAAGATAATTCAAATCAATTCCTCTCACGGTCGGCTCAATTACTGCAATAGATGCGAGTGCACAATACGAGTTTCGCACTCAAGAAGATCAGAGGACATTGAAGTTCTGATGTAAATGCCAACGAACTACAAGCATTTTATGGTAAAGAAAAGGAATTCCTAAAAATTTACAAACCAAGCTGAAACTGAAAGAACAATGAAAGTCAGAGCAAGCAACGAGGATGTGATTATTGTCACAAATAGTGTTCTCCCTCTCCAAATAAGTTATCAGCACGTTAAATTTGCTTCCGAAACCGTCAACCATAAACTCGCACACAACCCTCCTTGCATTTGGAAACTTCAGGTTGTCATTCCAACCAAGACCTGCATAATGAAGGGAAGTTACGACAATGTTAGAAAGCGACCATTAATGAAGAACAGACTAGTACCAAAAGAGAGGATATCGGTTTCGTCACGAAAGAAGAAGTTCTTACCTCGCGAGACATTGGAACAATTGAGAAACTGAAGTTGTTACTTTAACTCGGGAGTACCGCATATCGCCATCAACTGTCGTTAAACCTGCAACTTTGGAAGAAACATCATCAAACGCTTGTTTTGCTCCCTTTCAGGTTAAAATCTTTAGCAATAGCGGTAGTCTCCATGTCAACGGCAACACCTCGAGACACATTAAACAATCGAAGATCCTGCATTTCCAAAGCAAGTGTATTAAGCAAGAAGAAAGTCAAGAATTAAATAGCAACAAGCATGAAAGCTTTCTCGTCGTTAACTCAAGACAGTAAAATATAGTTACTATAACACCAAGCATGTTTGTGTATGGATCAAAATTATTGAAGACTTTCAGCGTGAGAAGGAGAACACAATACATTTCCAATTCAATTCGGGAAGCCTAGGGATGAAGGCTATCATACGCACATAGGAAATGGGGCCACACAAGATATATCATAGTACCATATGCACATGAATAGAGGATTTCAAAGCTCACAAACATCATCTCAGCGTGTTAAAAAAAACACGGCCAGTTTAATCATACCCACAACCATAATCATTTAAATAAACTTTGCAGGAAAGGTTTGGTTTGAATCAGAATTTAATCGTGCTCAGATTATGTTATGTGTCATCATAAAGTCATTTACAACATGTTCCAGACAACTTTTAACCCTTCCCAAAACCGTTTCCCCGACACAGATGAACGAGAAGGGAAAGTCCTTCAATACTTCCTGCAAGCACATCAAAGCAGAAGAGAATTCATCAGACAAAAATCGAAACTTTCCAAAACAGAACAAAGCAAAAAACGGAAATAAATTCAAACTCATCAGGAAAGAATCATGAAATTTCAAGGCTTTCATTACCAAATCATGGCTAAAACGGGACGAAACCAATAAGGAATATATTTTAATTGCATTCAACTCGGAGTTTTTTCTGAAGATTATAAGAAGGAGGCAACAACAATGTTCAGGGGAGCCATCTATCGTGAAACAACCACAAAACCTGCAACAACAAATCCACATAAATCCTAAATGAAACCCTAAATTTCATAAAGAGAAGAAATAAGAAACTTATCCCTTTTAAGCATCACCAGAAATCTTCCCGTCGCCACCACTTCCAACCTACGAAAAAAAAACCCATTTGAGAAGAACGAAAGTAGGAGAAACCGAGGTGAAAATTGAAAGGCGAAAGGAGAGAAAAAGAAGACTCATCTTCGATCATGGAGTCCACCTCGCCAGAGATTGAATCGCCGTATCTCACCACGTGGGGCCTCCGTCTTCACCGCGACCTCGTTTCGCCGCTATCCACTCAAGTATCTCTTCAAATGGGTAAACTCGTTCTCTATCTAACTCTTTTTTGATGTTTTGGTTTAACTCTGCTAGTCATTGCTTGTTTTACTTTGAATTTCATGGAACAAATGGGAGAAATGGAAGACGAAGAGCAAGATAAGGAAACGAGGAAGAAGAGATGGGCGGAAGAAAGGAGAAGAAGAAGGAAGACGGAGCGAGGATGTGAGAGATCGCGAAGAAGAACGGCGGAGGGGGAGAAACTGGGTCTTAGGGTTTTCTTTTTTCTTTTTAATTTTGTTTTATACTGTTGTAATCCCATACGCACACACCCACGCCAATTATAATGCACGCTCACTTAACACCCACGGATCTCCAACGGATCCCATCTCACGACCCGCATGCGCTTGTCCACGGTACACTTCGCTGCCCTTACCCCACTGGATCACACGCCCCCCACTAATTATTTAACTAATCTCTTAATTAACCCTTAATTCACTATTATTTATTAACTCAACTTATTTCCAATTTAATTCCATTTTATTAAATAACTTAATAGTATTATCCCTTAATAAAAACTTTTTCTAAATGACTTAATAAAAAGCAACCTTTTTTTATAGTTATAACTTAAACTATTTTATTTAATAAGAAAAAAACCTTTTAAAAATAACTTGAGTTTAATAACAACCCTTTTTATAAATAATGGAATTATTTTATAAAAAGACCTATTTCATAATTTTAAAAATAACTTATAATAATTTATAATAACCAAAATCTACCTACACTTTAATGAAACCCATTTTATTTAATAAATCCTGTTTATTTAGAATTAATTCGCCAAAATCTTTCTGCTAGTAAAATTAAATTAACTTTTTTTTCTTAAAATCAATCTCACCAAAATAATATAATTTTTCATAAAAAAAATCTCTTCCTAAAAATCAACTCCACTCCTAGAAACAACTCCGTCTAAAACCAATCTCACATCTTAAAACTAAATCAACCGTGCACGCTTCCGTCTTCGTTCCTACTCCACGCACGTATTCACTTCCACTCACCTATGCACAATTCACACACCTAGCACTTTCATGCGTGTGTATGTTTACTTTATCTGCTTTTATTTCTTTCCGCAATTTACAATTATCATATTTATCTTTCTTGCATCGCATTCCGTCCAAAGGAAGAATCTGCACATGACTTAACACTTGTGTGTATCGCATCTACATTTGCATCATATTCCCACTTGATCCTTGATCCCATTCAAGTCGGTCTTCTAAGTTAGATCCTACCCCATAGGAAGGACCGTTATCTTCAGAACTTAGACAAACACAATCAACAACTCAATACAAATATTCAAACATTATAGAAAGATATTAATCATCTTAAGCGAGATAAAATCTCGACCCCACAACAAATACAGTCTCTTACACTTGTGGCGGTTAAATCTCCCTTAAAATGACAACTCATCTTTTCTCCTAAAATCAATCAATCAACTATCCTAAACACATAGGAACTTTGACTACAGTCAAAGAACTCCTCAAAGCCTTTAGGGGAACTACAGATACTCTGATTCCACTCCCGTAAGGATATGTAGGCATAAGATGCGATATCTTATTGAGTATACTTAGAAATAAACCCCTAGGTCTTATATCCCTTAAGCAGATAAACCTTAGCAATAAACAAACATAAAACAAGAGGTTCCTGTAGAGTACTACAGAAACTTAGGATGCTAGCACCTTCCCTAAGTTTAACCAACCCCCGAACCTATAACACTCTAGCTTGCATTTGCATTGCATTGTGGGAATTTAGATCTTTATCCCTTCCTTTGGACAAATCAAAGTTCGATTGCAAAATGAATTAAAGATTCAAACTAACTAATAGTTTGGTATCCGATTTTCACCGCGACAGAGACAGCGCGAGAGAGTCGAAGAAGGTGGGGATATGATGCATCTGTGTTTCTTTTACTTTGACCTTCTTCTTGATTTTGTTTTTGTAAGTAACGTTAGATTTTGGTGTGAGAAGGACATCCTTGTTGTTTCACACCATGGCTCCGTTCTTAATTTCATTTTTTCTCTAAAGATAGGTTGATGAGGGTATTGTAGAACATCTTGCTGAAAACCCTGTTCTGATTTTAGAGAGTAGGAATGTTGTTATTTGAGTCATCAAAGCATAACATTGCCTTATGAGGCTTACTTACCACCGGGCTTGGCCTGTTTATTGCTTTTGTTTTTTTGTTCAAGTTAGCATTCTTGGATGAATGGGCTTTGGTTAAGCCCGTAAGGATTCCTATTGCTCACACCCATATCAGGGCACCTCACCCCTCTCCTTGTGTTTTTTTAATTTAATTTATCATTTTGGTTAAAAAAATGTGTTGTTAATAACATTTGCTAAACTTTCTTGTTAATTGTTAATAATGTTTTATTAATGATTTCGTAAAATACTTTACTAAATATTTTGTTGATATTTTTAGAAGCACTTGCTAATTATTTTGGATCTTTTTGTTAGATATATTATTATTGATTTATCTTCATATCAATTTCATTTTTATTGTCCAATTTATTTTCTTTTTTGGTCGATGAAGAGACCTCAAAAATTATTATTAGTCAAATTATTGATAAATAGTAATTAATCCGAGACCATTTTCTTTTCCTCTCTTCATTTTCAATTCCATCTCGATTTTAATTCATTTTTCGATCAATGAAGTCTTTGAATTCTTAAACGTCGATTTATCGAAGTCGATAACCTTCACTATGTCAAATCTATGGAAAATGACCATTTGGGTCATTTTCGTCTGTACAACACGACTAAATTGGAGAATGATTCTCGATATCATTTCTCTATCTTGTTTTTTAGCACAAATATCAATTTACCGACCTCCTATAGTTTGAATTTCGTCATAAGTCGAGCTACGATGGTTTAGCGTTACACTTCGTCCCGATTCGATTCATAAATCAACTAACGACTAATTTTACTTTCCGTCAATATACAACTGTTTTATTTTTAGTCAAATATACATTGTTTTACTTTCAGTTAATATTATGTTGATTTATATTATCTTGTTCATATACTTGCTGATATTTATCTCGATTATATTATTGTGAATATTACCTTGATTATATTGTTATATATCTTGCCATATTATTCATATTGTACATATTCATATTATTCATCTCATATTCATATTCAATTCAAAAACACTTAACAAATACCGAAACAATAAAAGCCTAAATTGGTGGACTGTTGGTTATTTGTCCGAGCAATGGACTATTGGACTTTATCAGAAACCCTTGCTTGGAGTTGTGTTCGACTTTTGTTCAAGGTATAGTTTAGGACACTTCACGCACACACGACTTTCTCTTGGGCTATGTTACAATGAGATAATTTATTTTGTGCAACCCCGTGTAACTCACATGTATCCCTCCCATTTCAATGTACGCTTTCGTATTGCTTTGATCTTAGTTTATCTTCTAGGAGCACCCTTAGGGACTAGCGTAGATTAAACCATTTTCAAACTAATTCTCGATTCATCGTCAAGCCATTTTCAAACACCCTCTGTAAGTCAAATGCTCATACGCATTTGTCATCAACCTATTGCACACACTTTCAAAATTCATCGTGGTTTCGATATTGGGGGCACCCTCAGGGACTAGTATCGTTTCTCACAACCTAACCCTTGACTCGTCGTCAAGCCGATTCCATTTTCAATCAAATCCTCGACTCGTCGTCGAGCCGTTTTCAAACTAATTTCTATTCCACCATGTTTTACACGCAAATATAAGTCAAACCTTTGATCCAACGTCAAGTAGTGTTTTAGCCAAGATGTAAGTCGAGTGCCTTTTGCCTCGCAGTCCACCTCTTTTCACAACGTATTTGATTCAATCCTTTATTCAAACGGTTTTCCTAAACAAATGACGAAAGAAGAAGATTCTTTAAGTCAAACATTCATTGAATCTTCGAATGAATGACTCTTGAGGTGCACACTTTGGGTTGTCATTTATTCACCCTTTCGTCTTAAAACACCTAATCTTTATTCAAACATATTTCGTAATCAAACTTACGAAAGAAGAAGATTCTTGGAGTCGAGCATTCCTTGAAACTTCTAATGAATAGCTCTCGAGGCATGCCCCTTGAGTTGTTGTTCATTCACTCTTTCGATTTCAAAACATTCAACCTTTCTCCAACCATATTCTTTTAACTTACGAAAGAACTGAGCTCTTGGGATCTCGCATTCCTTAGATTTGTGAGTGATAGCTCTCGAGGCACACCCCTTGGGTTGCTTGTTAGTCATTCTTTCGTTCCGCAACCAAACTTCAAATTCAATTCAACCCTTTCATCTTTTCATGGTCGTTACCACGAACTACAGACGCTCTAATTCTTCGCTCTCGTCTGAATGTAAGATACGTAGGCACAAGATTACGGTGATCTTGGCAAGCACACTTCTATCTTTCTCTGTTATTTTGTCTACCTTCTATCCATCTTCCGTTTCCCCCTTATCCTTTTCCGTAGTCGAACTATGAAGCTCTAATTCCTCATTCTCGTCTAAATGAGCATATGTAGGCACAATGTGTTAGAACACAGATTGGTTCTTAATAATAACTCTTTGTTTTGATGATAACTGTTAGGAAATTTTATATTTAAGAATTATATACTCTAAAATTTGTTTGAGAGTTTTACTGCAGATTGAAATGAAATTAACTCTCTAGAAGCAAATCTGTATTGTATACAAGAAGTTATCTTGACTCTGAAGCGCCAGATGCATCCTGCAGAAGATTCTGATTGCTGTTTACAGAAGATCCTGAGCGTAGTCTCTAGAAGGATCTGAAGCAAGAAGCTCCAGAAGATTCTGAAGCTAGTCAGAAGCATCTGAAGCTTAGAAGAATATTGTATGAAGAGTTTCTCAAAGCATAATTTCTACAGAAGTTTCTGAAAGTACTAACGCTGCCAAGTACTGAAGTTCTGTGTCAAATATGCTCTGATGATCAACACGCTGAAAGCACACATGCTGCAGAAGACTCTGATACAGCAAAGTTCTGAACATCATTAGAAGACTCTGACTCAATCAGACTCTGAAGAACTTGCTGAAAACTGAAGAAGAAATATTCAAAGATTATATCCGTTGGAGTAAATCAAACGTCTCTTTCCTCATTTGTGCTAGACACAATAACACAGACAAAAAGGATTTTTCTGTGCTATCTACTTCTAGGAAAGGTCACTTGATGTGAAGACAAAAAGGCTCAGACCTTTTTGGGACTCTCTTTTCTACGCTCAGCATCCTTGGATCAACTGCCTATAAAAGGAAGACTCCACCAAATTCTTCAGTTACACAATTTGCTGAAAAGAAATCATATTATTCAAGCTCTCATTCTTTCATATTCTTCTTAGAATTTCTTGTACTTAAACTTAAGAGAAAAATCACTGTTGTGATAAAAGCTTTATAGAAGCATTAATACTCTAATATTTGATTTACATTGATTGTAAAGGTTTTTCCTTAAGAGGATTCAGTTGAAATCAGTAGCTCTTGAGAAGACTAAGAACAGTTGTTCTTAGGAGTTACTATTGTAATCAGTTTGATTAAATAGTGGATTAAGTCCTTGTTGAGAAAGGCAAATCACTCTAGGAAGGGTGGACTGGAGTAGTTGTTTTAAACGAACCAGGATAAAAATAATTGTGTCATTATTTTTAAAGTCTTAATCTTTCATACTTATTCAACCCCCCCTTCTAAGTATTATCTCACCTTCAGTTGACATCAGAGGTCTGATTCTGTGTGTGCTACCACTTAACAGTGTCAGTAAAGATCCAGAGAGAAATACTTTGATATATATTTATTTGTTACAATGGCTGATAATTCAATATCCAATATTAACAATAAATATGAAGAAAGGGACAGGATCAGCACCAAACCCCCAATGTTTGATGGGGAGAAATTTGACTACTGGAAAGACAGAATTGAGAGTTTTTTCCTAGGATATGATGCTGATCTATGGGATCTAGTCATAGATGGATATGTCCATCCCACAGATGGGAATGGCAAGAAGATTGACAGAAAATATATGACAGATGCTCAGAAGAAAGATTTTAGAAATCATCATAAAGCCAGGACTATATTATTGAATGCAATTTCACATACTGAGTATGAAAAAATTACAAACAGGGGAACTGCTTTTGATATGTTTGAATCCCTAAAAATGACTCATGAGGGAAATTCTCAAGTTAAGGAGACAAAAGCTCTGGCTCTGATCCAGAAGTATGAGGCCTTCAAAATGGAAGACTCTGAATCTGTTGAAGCCATGTTCTCCAGATTTCAGATACTCACTGCTGGGCTGAAAGTTCTGGACAAGGGATACTCTACATCAGATCACGTAAAGAAAATCATCAGAAGTCTGCCTACCAGATGGAGACCAATGGTGACTGCCTTGAAGATGGCTAAAGATCTGAACAAGATCTCTCTAGAAGAACTCATCAGCTCACTGAGGAGCCATGAGATTGAGCTTGAGGAAGATGAACCTCAGAAGAAAGAAAAAGGTAAATCTGTTACATTAAAATCTAACAAAACTGCTAAAGCTTTGCAAGTCATTCAAGAAAGCTCTGAAGAATCTTCTTCTTCTGAAGAAGATGAGTTATCCATGCTGTCCAGAAGGATCAACAGACTCTAGAAGCACAAAGGAAAGAAGTTCAACAACTTCAGAAGATCTGATAATAGAAAGGAATCTTCTGGACACAGAAGATCTGCCAAGAAAGAAGTTGTGTGATATGAGTGCAAAGAACCTGGGCACTACAAGAATGATTGCCTCAAACTTCAAAAAGAAAAACCCAAGAAGAAGTTTAACAAAAAGAAGAAGGTTCTGATGGCAACATGGGATGACTCAGATGAATCTGAATCATCTTCTGAATCAGAAGAAGAATGTCCTAATGTTGCACTGATGGCCAGCACAGAGGATCAAGAGGAAGGTACCTCAGGATATGAATCAGATTCTGAATCTGATGATGACGCAGAAGAGGTAATGGCTAAACTTACCAAAGAAGAACTTACAAAAGTTTTAACAGAAGTTCTTAAAAGTTATAACAATATCAAACTCAAATACAAGAAGCTGAAAAGCAATCTTGAATCTGAGATTGATCTTCTGAAAACAGAACTTGTTGAGCAAAAAGAAATAAATCTGAAAATCAAAAATGACTTTGAAATAACTCAACAAGAATCTGAATCTGAGACTAAGTCATGTGAAAACATTTTAGAAAAACATGACTCTAGCTTTCAGAGATTTCTTACTAAGAGCATAGACAGAAGCAAGATGGCTTCTATGATCTATGGTGTTAGTGGAAACAAAAGAAGAGGTATTGGATATGAATCTTCATCTGGAAGCAATCCAAAACCTGTTGACAAACTTTTCATCAAGAAGACACCTCTGTATTCTCAATTTAAATTTGGTCACCTAGATGACATTAAACACACAAGCTCTGAGAAGAATACTTATGTGTTTAAACCCAAGGCAAGTCAGAATAAACATTATGTTGAAAAACAGAAGTTTAGACAAACCTACAAACCAACTAACCCCAAAGGACCCAAGAAGATCTGGGTACCTAAAAAGAAAATAATTCCTGTTGCAGATGTTCTTAGCAGCAAGGTCAGGACGCCAATCATGGTACCTGGACTCTGGATGCTCACGACACATGACAGGAGAAAAGTCTATGTTCCAAAGCCTGGAACTTAGATCTGGAGGTGACGTGAAGTTTGGAGGGAACCAGAAGGGCAAGATCATTGGATCTGGCACTATTGGAAATGGTAAACTTCCCTCTATTACTAATGTTTTACTTGTTGAAGGGTTAAAGCATAACTTATTGTCCATAAGTCAATTAAGTGACAATGGTTATGGTATTACCTTTAATCAAAAATGTTGTAAAGCTATTAGTCAAAAGGATGGCTCTATCCTATTTAGTGGTAAGAGGAAAAACAACATTTATAAAATAAATCTTTCAGAACTTAAAGTTCAAAATGTTAAATGCCTCTTGTCTGTAAATGAAGAGCAATGGGTCTGGCACAGAAGATTGGGCCATATTAATATGAGACGTATATCTCAGATTAATAAGCTTAATCTTGTCAGAGGACTCCCTAATCTGAAGTTCACTTCAGATGCTCTTTGTGAAGCATGCCAAAAAGGGAAGTTTTCAAAAACATCTTTCAAATCAAAAAATGTTGTTTCTACTTCTAAACCACTAGAATTACTTCATATTGATCTGTTTGGACCAGTGAAAACTGCATCCATCAGAGGCAAGAAGTATGGATTAGTCATTGTTGATGACTTTAGTAGATGGACATGGGTAAAGTTCTTAAAACACAAGGATGAGTCACATTCTGTGTTCTTTGACTTCTGCAAGCAAGTCCAGAATGAAAAGAATTTCAAAATTATAAAAGTAAGAAGTGATCATGGTGGTGAATTTGAAAATAAATATTTTGAAAAATATTTTTCTGAAAATGGCATTGCTCATGATTTTTCCTGTCCTAGAACTCCACAACAGAATGGGGTTGTAGAGAGGAAAAACAAAACTTTGCAAGAAATGGCCAGAACCATGATCAATGAGACAAATCTTGCAAAACATTTTTGGGCAGAAGCAATCAATACAGCTTGTTACATTCAGAACAGAGTATCTGTTAGACCTCTTCTGAAGAAGACTCCTTATGAACTGTGGAAGAACAAAAAGCCCAACATTTCTTATTTTCATCCTTTTGGATGTATTTTCTATATGTTAAACACTAAGGAAAATCTGAGCAAGTTTGATTCCAAAGCACAGAAGTGTTTCATGCTTGGATATTCTGAACGCTCTAAAGGCTACAGAGTATACAACACTGAGACACAGATTGTGGAAGAATCCATTCATGTCAGATTTGATGATAAGCTTGGCTCTGAAAAGTCAAAGCAGTTTGATAACTCTGCAGATAGGGAAGTAGTCTTTATTGACTCTGAAGTTCCAGAAGCAGACAAAATTCAAGTGAAGGAACCAGAAGCAACTCCAGATGCTACTCCTTTAACTTCTCAGATGAATAATCTAAACATTTCTGAAGAGTCAACTATTAGAGGATCATCATCCAGAATTAAAGCTTCTCATCCAGAGGATGTCATTATTGGAAAGAAGGATGATCCCATTAGAACAAGATCCTTTCTAAGATCATCTGAAGCATCACTATTTGGACTAGTGTCAGAAATTGAACCATCTCCTGTAGATGAAGCTCTGCAAGACAATGATTGGATTATTGCCATGCAAGAAGAGCTAAATCAATTCAGCAGAAATGATGTATGGGATCTAGTTCAGAGACCTCAAGGATTCAATATAATTGGTACAAAATGGGTCTTCAGAAATAAGCTAAATGAGAAAGGAGAAGTTGAGAGGAACAAGGCAAGGCTGGTTGCTCAAGGGTACAGTCAGCAAGAAGGTATTGATTACACTGAGACATATGCTCCAGTGGCAAGGTTAGAATCTATACGCCTTCTTATTTCCTTTGCTGCACAAAATAACATCACTCTGTATCAGATGGATGTTAAAAGTGCCTTTCTTAATGGTATTATAGAAGAGGAAGTTTATGTCCACCAACCTCCTGGTTTTGAAAATGAAAAATTTACAGATCATGTTTTCAAATTAAAGAAATCTTTATATGGATTAAAACAAGCTCCCAGAGCTTGGTATGAGAGATTGAGCAATTTTCTTCTGGAGAAGAATTTCATCAGAGGCAAAGTGGATACAACACTCTTTTGTAAAACAATTAAGAAAGATCTTCTAATTTGCCAAATTTATGTAGATGATATTATTTTTGGATCAACAAATATTATGCTTGGAAAGGAGTTTGCTACATGTATGCAGGCAGAATTTGAAATGAGCATGATGGGAGAACTCAGATTCTTTCTAGGAATCCAAGTTAATCAAACTCCAGAGTGCACCTACATACATCAGACAAAATATGTTAAAGAACTTCTGAAGAAATTTAACATGTCTGACAGCAAGCTGGCAAAGACTCCAATGTATCCTACTAGCTCGGCAAGGAAGAGGTAAGTAAGAAAGTAGACCAGAAGCTCTACAGAGGTATGATTGGCTCTCTTCTTTATCTTACTGCTTCTAGACCTGACATATTGTTCAGTGTTTGTCTGTGTGCTAGATTCCAATCAGATCCTAGAGAATCACACTTGACAGCTGTCAAGAGGATTCTAAGGTATCTGAAAGGTACTTCTAATGTGGGTTTGTGTTACAGAAAATCTGATGATTTCAAATTAGTTGGATTCTGTGATGCTGACTACGCTGGAGACAGAGTGGAAAGAAAAAGTACTTCTGGAAGTTGTCAATTTCTAGGAAGAAATCTAATCTCCTGGTACAGCAAGAAGCAACCCACAATTGCACTTTCAACCACAGAGGCTGAATACATTGCTGCTGCTGGATGTAGCACGCAGATGCTCTGGATGAAGAGTCAACTAGAAGATTATCAAATTTTTGAAAGTAATATTTCTATCTTTTGTGATAATACTTCTGCTATATGTTTGTCCAAGAATCCTATTTTACATTCTAAGGCAAAACATATAGAAATTAAGCATCATTTCATCAGAGACTATGTTCAGAAGGGAATCATAAATTTAGCCTTTGTTGATACAGATCATCAATGGGCAGATATTTTTACAAAACCCCTTGTTGAAGATAGATTCAATTTTATTCTGAAAAATATTGGTATGGATTTTTGTCCAGAATGATATTTATCAGAAGCAAATTTTTACAGATGCAAAAATGCTTAATGCTCTGAAGTATTTCTTCTAATTGTTTATTTTATTCTGATCAATATTTCCTTTGTGAAACTCTGAACTAACAATCTTTAGAAGATCTGAACGTTGGCTAACGTTTCATTTCTTAAGAGAATTCAGAACAACATGCAAGCAACCACGTGTCACACCAAATCTGAAGAGGTGGCGTGTACACAACTAAAGAGACGTTTGAGGTGAAGTTTGAATAGTGAGAATCTTGGTTTTCCCCCCAAATTGTCAGAAGTAATTAATGTTTTGAAATGATTATTATTCTCTTCATTTAATGCTTGTTCAAACGTGCATTTTTCTGACTGTTGATTTGCCTAAGTGTTTTAGTATAAATACATGTCTTGTATTCACTTTCACACTTTTCACATTCTCAGTAATTACATGCGTTTTCATCTCCTCTTTTCTCTGCATAAAAACCCTATACCTAAGCGTTTGACAAAGCATTCTTCAATGGCATCTTCATCATCAACAGTTGCTCAATTCCAATCTTCTATGGCTGCTGTAACTTCAGAAAATATGGGTGTTGCTCCATACTCTCCTCCCAAAAGAACTCTTCTAACCCCTGTTGATAAGTTGGAAGTTCTATGTGAATCTATGGTTGAGTTTGATTCACTGGCAGAAAATGGGTTTGAGTTTCGTTCCATAATTGGAGCTCAAGGATGGGTTAAGTATTTTGATAGGCTCTTTGGACCAGTTTACCCTCTCCTTGTGAAAGAATTCTGGATTCATGCATCAGTTTACCCCAAGTTCATCTTATCTTCTGTGTTGGGAAAAGAAATTATTACCACAGAAGATCTGATAAGAAAATTAATAGGATATGAAGAAACAGATGGTGTTTCCCACTTGCCAGCTGGGCGTGTGGACATGGATGAGGTTTATGAAGAAGTAATGACTGCTGGTCAAGCTTCTAACAAATTCAAAGATCTGAAGCCTGATTACAAGATCTGGGCCAAGATCTTCATGGGATGCATCCACCACAGGAAGTCAACAAATTCTCCAGACTATGTCAATAATGAACAACTCTATTTCATGTATTGCCTTAGTCAGAGCACCAAGGTAGATCTTCCATACATTCTGTTTATGCATCTGTGGAACCATATCAATGCATCTAGAGAATATGTGAAAGAGAAAGGACAGAAGATCAGAACTTGGATCCCCTTTGGAAGGTTGATCTCAGATCTTCTTACTGAGAATGGTTTTGTAACTGCTCTGTACGCTGCTGGAGTTACAGAGGAATTAGAATTTATAATGGGAAAGCCTCTGAATGCTAAAAGTCTTCTGAGACTCAAAATTGTTGATGAACTCACAACAGCTCCCAAGAAGCTAAATATGTCAGAATTGAATAAGAGGGTTCCTGTAGATGACTTTCCTTTATTCTTTGCTGAAGAACCTAGACATATAGTGGTTATGTATATTGATGAATGCAAGAAGGAAGGAAAACCTGTTCCTGCTAATGTGATTCAGCTAGCTAGACAACCACTACCAGATGCAGGAGAAGAAGAAGCACAACTCCAGAGGCAAAGGACTCAGCCTGTAGAAGAATCTGAACCTGTTCAGAAGAAGGTCAAGATTGCTGAGAAGCCCAAGAAACTCTTGAAGAGAAAAGATTCTGAAGAAGCTGTTTCTGTACCTGCCAAGAGGATTAAAGTAAAAGGTACTAAATCTTCTGTATCTTCTGCAAAACTTGTTATTAATGATTCTAATGTTAAGTCTGTTCCAAAACCACCTTCAACACAAACCACTTCTGTCACTGCTCCTAGCTCCATATCACCACAAAAACAAACAACAACACCAACAGTTTCTGTACCAAAACCATCTCAACCCAAAAATCATATCAAAAAATTTGTTCCACGACCTCAACCATCAGAACAACAACCATCAGAATAACAACCATCAGAACAACAAACATCTGTTTAACAACAAACCTCTGAACATCCAGAGAACCAACCAAAAGAAGTTCAACCAGAAAAAGCCTCTGACAATCCACCATCAAATAATCCACCTTCTGAACCCATTGCACCTGTTACTTCTGAACCTGCAAAAGTAACTTCTGCTCCAGTTTCATCAGAACCAATATCTATTTCATCTGATTCACCCATCTCAGAACAACCATCCAAACCATCTGAAATTCCTTCAGAACCTACCAATACTTCTGAACCTCACATCCCTGAGACAGAAGTTCTTGATGTCACACCACTAAAAACGGTGTTTCAAGTATCTTCTACCTCTTGTACACCAACCACATCCTCTAACTCCTCAGAATCAGAAATCCACCCAAATTTTCTAATCTCTCCATCTGACAAATACTCTGAGATAAACCAACCTGAAACTACCATACCTTCAAAAACTCCCATTCCAGATCCTATTCCTCCACTTGCACCATCATCTGAGATATTAATCCCCAATTCCAATCCAACATCTTCTATATCTTGTGCCCAAGTTTCTTCTCTATTTCATAATCTGTCTTATGGTTTCAAACTGAAAGATTTTTATGATAGAGTTGAACCTTCTAAACCCCTCAACCCTTTGAAACCAAAATCCACAATGATCCTTCCATCTGTGATTCTTGATTACTTAAAATCTATGACAGATGTAGAACCTTTAGCAACCATATCACATTCTGCAAAATCTGATAAAGCTGTTGTTTCAGCTCTGCAAATTGCATCTGATAACACTGTTGCATCTGTTGAACCACCAAAATCTGCTTTCAAACCCTACTCAAATGCACCTTTTGATGTTGTTACCCCTCACAGAAGACCAAAACCTCATTTGCTTAATGCTTTAGTCAGATTTAAATAAAAAGCTCCTGAGATACCCTTCATTCCATATTATCCTCCTCCTCTGATTTCCATCCAAAAATCACTTTTTCCACTAACTCCCCAACCTAAACCTATAAATCTGGAAACCTTGTTATGACCACAACCCAGACTTAATATTGATCATTTATTTCAAACATTTTTGCAAGAAATACAGATGTATTTAGGTACTGTTCAGAAGAAATGCTCAGAAACATTGGATGCCAAAGAATCTGACATCATCTGGAACGGATTCATCAACAGATTCAACACTGTAGCTTCAAATCTGAAGAATGTCTGTTCTGATGGTGCAAAGCTCAGAGCTGAAAGGACTCTCTTCTGGACTGTCAACAAAACTGAACCTTTGCTTCGCTTAGATGCTCCTCCACCATCAACAGAATCTACTGATAATGCATTGGCTATGACTCTGGTAGACCCCTCCTCAGAATCTACAGAACCAATGGAAATTGACTATGTTCAGGCTACTGAACCTCATCATAATTCTTCATCTGAGATAAAGAAAGAACATCCAGATTTTGAAGATAAGATTGCTGCTCTGGAAGCTGGACAGTCAGAGATAAAATCCTGGATGGCTAAGCAGGATAAGAAGTCTGAGGATATGACAGAATGGATGTCAAAGCAAGATGAAAAGAATGAAACTATGACTAAGTGGATGTCCAAGCAAGAGCAATCATCCTCTGAGATTACAGATCTATTGAAGATGCTTTTGTCCAAACACTCTTAGATTTTTTTTCATTCTAATGTTTTTGCATCTGATTGTTTGCATATGTACCTTATTGCTATATCTTCTACTGTTTGCCTATGTATTCTTGATCTGATCTTTTGAATGAATCAAAGTTTTCTCCATTGAATTATCTTATTTATTGTTCCTTTTATTTGTCTTTTTAAAAGTTTTTACTTTTTGCTTATGACAAAAAAGGGGGAGAAAATATAGATCTGAACTGTTTAATATAACTTCACCAGAATGAAACTTCAGACATATCTATTCTATCTAACATTTAATCTGACTATTTCAGAACATTTGATAAGTACATTCTATAAAAGAAACTCTGAGTCTCTCAGATCATTTGACTTTTATCAAACTCTGAATCTTAAATCTGCAAGACATTCTGACCTTCAAATGTTAAAACAACAAACAAGATCTAACTCTGAAGATTACTCAAGACAAAAGGGAAGTTTCTATTCCTTATTCATATTTAACTCAGGGGGAGATTCATCACCTCAGGGGGAGTTATAATTCCATATGTTCAGTTAAATAAAATTTCTGATACTTTTTGTCATCATCAAAAAGGGGGAGATTGTTAGAACACAGATTGGTTCTTAATAATAACTCTTTGTTTTGATAATAACTGTTAGGAAATTTTATATTTAAGAATTATATACTCTAAAATTTGTTTGAGAGTTTTACTGCAGATTGAAATGAAATTAACTCTCTAGAAGCAAATCTGTATTGTATACAAGAAGTTATCTTGACTCTGAAGCGCCAGATGCATCCTGCAGAAGATTCTGATTGCTGTTTACAGAAGATCCTGAGCGTAGTCTCCAGAAGGATCTGAAGCAAGAAGCTCCAGAAGATTCTGAAGCTAGTCAGAAGCATCTGAAGCTTAGAAGAATATTGTATGAAGAGTTTCTCAAAGCATAATTTCTACAGAAGTTTCTGAAAGTACTAACGCTGCCAAGTACTGAAGTTCTGTGTCAAATATGCTCTGATGATCAACACGCTGAAAGCACACATGCTGCAGAAGACTCTGATACAACAAAGTTCTGAACATCATTAGAAGACTCTGACTCAATCAGACTCTGAAGAACTTGCTGAAAACTGAAGAAGAAATATTCAAAGATTATATCCGTTGGAGTAAATCAAACGTCTCTTTCCTCATTTGTGCTAGACACAATAACACAGACAAAAAGGATTTTTCTGTGCTATCTACTTCTAGGAAAGGTCACTTGATGTGAAGACAAAAAGGCTCAGACTTTTTTGGGACTCTCTTTTCAACACTCAGCATTCTTGGATCAGCTGCCTATAAAAGGAAGACTCCACCAAATTCTTCAGTTACACAATTTGCTGAAAAGAAATCATATTATTCAAGCTCTCATTCTTTCATATTCTTCTTAGAATTTCTTGTACTTAAACTTAAGAGAAAAATCACTGTTGTGATAAAAGCTTTATAGAAGCATTAATACTCTTGTATTTGATTTACATTGATTGTAAAGGTTTTTCCTTAAGAGGATTCAGTTGGAATCAGTAGCTCTTGAGAAGACTAAGAACAGTTGTTCTTAGGTGTTACTATTGTAATCAGTTTGATTAAATAGTGGATTAAGTCCTTGTTGAGAAAGGCAAATCACTCTAGGAAGGGTGGACTAGAGTAGTTGTTTTAAACGAACCAGGATAAAAATAATTGTGTCATTATTTTTAAAGTCTTAATCTTTCATACTTATTCAACCCCCCTTCTAAGTATTATCTCACCTTCACAATGGCCCAAATCCTTGGTGAGCACCCTATCATATAGCAACCCATTTCTCCTTAGCATCTCTATCCTTTTGTCCTGCCAATTCGCATTTACCATTGAGAAGAAAACAAGCAAGCTTAGATAACGCCCATCGCAAAATATCCTAAGAGGTTCCCGTTGAGTACAACAGACGTGAGAGGTGCTAATACCTTTCCCTTGCGTAACCGACTCCCGAACCCAAAACGTGGTTGCGATAACCCTGTTCTTGTCCTTTCGTTTTTAAAGGTTTTCTCGATATTTTCATTTCCCGTCTATTCGGGAAAAATAAAGTTCAGTGGCGACTCTGTCAAACTGCATTTCTACGTCTTTCGCGCGAGGGTCGTGTTTCCGAATTATATCCGCAAGATTTTTTGAGGTGCGACAGGGCCTCCTGCTCGTCAGGAAGCGAAGCAAGCATCATCTCGGAGAATGGCAAGGGTATCCTAATAGAGGTCTCCCTCGCCCTATCCTTCCCAACATCCAACAACCAAGCCGAGTATGAGGCTTTCCTTACAGAGCTTTTCCTAGCGAAGGACTTGGGCATGAAAGAGATAAAGATATTTACCAACTCCTAGCTCGTAGCCTCTCAAGTACGGGAATAATACTATGCCAAGAATGAAAACCTCGCCGAGTACCTCGCTCTGGTCAAAGAGGGTATGAAAAAATTCAACTCTGCAAAAGTGGAACATGTTCCTCGAGAACACAACACTAGGGCATGCATCCTCTCGAAACTAGCAAGCACGAAGAAGAAAGGCGAGAACAATTTTGTTATCTAAGAAGTGCTTTCTAGACCAAGTATCGAGAAGCCAACCTCGAGCGCCAACGTGAACGCCATCGGCGACAGAAACTACTGGATGACTCTGGTGCATGCGTACCTTAGGACGGGCGAACTGCTCAATGACTATAAAAAGGCGGGCGTGGTCAGACGTCGATCTTGCTCGTATGTTTTAATCGAGGATAAACTATATCGGCAGGGATTCTTTATTCCCCTCATCAAATGCGTCGAGGAGTCTAAAATCCCTAACATACTCCAAGAGATCCACAAAGGAATCAACACTTAGCACCTTGACGGGAGACCTCTTGCCCGTAAAGCTCTCTGGGCAGGATACTATTGGCCCACCATGCAACAAGATGCCAAAGAACATGTCAATAGGTGCGACAAGTGCCAACAACACGGGGACATGCACCTAGCATCACCTAACGAACTCAAAACGTTATTGTCCTCGTGGCCCTTCTCTTGGTGGGGGATGGATATCCTTAGACCCTTCACCATAGGGTCGTATCAGAACAAATATTTAATAGTCGGCATCGACTATTTTACAAAGTGGATCGAGGCTGAAGCCCTCGCCAAAATTACAGCGCACAACATACCCCGTTTCTACAAATGAAACATCCTTGCTCGGTTCGGCGTGTCCCAAGAAATCGTCACCGACAACGGGACACAGTTCACCGACATGAACATCCAGGACTTCTTTACTAAGTTGGGCACAAAGCAACACTTCACATCCGTCGAGCACCCACAAACAAACGGGTAGGAGAAAGCCGCGAACAGAGTAATCCTACGCGGCTTAAAGTGAAGACTAGGTGAAGCCAAAAAGAGATAGGTCGAGGAGCTGCACAACGTGCTCTGGGCCTATAGGACGACATCACACTCGAGAATCGAGGTGACTCCATTCTGATCATGGAACGCTGAAAAGCTTAAACAGTATTACAGTTAAACACTGCCCATGACATACTCTCTTCGTGACCACAGGAGCATGCTAGGGTACGAGCGCGACTCCTATACTCAAGACAAAAAGACTAGAGCCCGCTCTTGTATGCGAGAGTGAACTCGTGATCCGATGGGGACACCTCAACTGTTTCCATAACAATTAGGTGGGACACCCAGCTCGCAATGGGAAGTTCACACCACGGAGCAAAGACCTTGATCGTGCTCTTAGCTTCGTCGATGGTCGAAACCCAACTCCGACCACTCGGCCAATTCCCTGCACAGTCGTGGATCTAGTACATCGAGCAAAAGCCCCAATCACTTAGCAAAAATTCACAAATATAAAGCATATATCTAACATACAACAACACACACAGAATATGAATATATCGAATGATAAAACACTGTACATTAGGACGGGAAAAACCCCTCATTCAAATGTTACAAATCAAAGCCCGTGGCACGTAGGCTGGGCAAAGTCAAGTCAAAACTACAACATACAGGACGAAATAAAAAAGAATTCAAATAGCACACAGACCAAACATCCAAAAAGAACTAAACTGCAGCTTCATCGTAAGGTCGAGGCCCTCTGTTACTCTGACCAGCTTCATCGTTGGCCATCTCAGGGGCGACCACCTGACCATCCACAACCTGGTGGTACGGGCCAATGCCCTCGAGGACAAGCTGGACCTCATGGTTCACAACTTGGAGATGCTCCAAGGCACCCCTAAACCCCACCTCAAGAGCTCCCAAGCAATCCTGCTCGAGTTTCCAGATCCGGACGACTAGGGCGCTACGAGAGGTGAGGGCCTTCTCCTCATCAGTCTTGTCCTCGACAAGCTTGGCAGCAGTCTCCAATTCAGCGACCTTGGTCTGAAGTCGATCTCTTTCCCCCTCGACCTTCTTCAGCGTTTCTCACATCACGATCATCTTCTAGAGGAGGTGCACATGGTTCTCATACCTCGTCTAAGCTTCTAGGAGGTCGCTCTCCGCCTTATTTTTCTCCTCCCAAAGGGTCGCGTTCTCGACCTGAAGCTTTTTAAGCTCGAAGTTCGGGCTGGTTTCATCATTCAGGACCAAGGCCATCTCAAAGATCCTCACCATAATATCCATGTCCTTGGACAAAGCTGTCCTCTTGGTCGCCATGTTGAGCCCCATGATCGCCTTGCTCTCTGTCTCGACCATAATTGGAGAATTGCCTCGTGGAAGTAACCTCGATTGCAGCACGAACTTCTCCTCAGGTGTTAGCTCACAAATTCGACGCCCACATTAAATTAAAGTGTTTGGATGAAATGTTGAACTCTCGAGGTAATATGGAAAAGCCTTCGAGTGGGTCTTTGCCATAAATGAAATCGAAGGCATTCACATAAGAAAGGAAGACTTTTGGGACTTAGGAAATATTTCTAAGATTAGAGGAGTCACCTTCGACCGAGAACGCTGGCCAAATATTAGTAGAATTTGAAATTCCAATAAGGGAGGGAGTAGTTATGCTTTCTCATTTTTGAACGAGACAAGTGGCGCACATCCAAGAGGCAACTACATGCAGCACGACACTTGTCAAGGGCTGATCATTTTAGGAAGTTAACAACAGTTAATTGTATTATTATAAATAGGGGTTCTAACAATAGAACTCGGGGTGTTGTGTTTACTATTGTACAAGTCACTCCAAGTTTACTCAAAGTATCCGCGTGTAGAGAAAAGAGTTCTGGGAGAATGTACGTAATGTAAAAACACCATTTTATGCTTTAATGAAATTTACTTTCGCTTTATCTTAAAAGAGTTCTTTTAAGTGTTGTTGAAGCCCTTTTACCCTTTTCCTCTTAATGTAATGTTTTTTCATTCATGTCGAACCATACATTTCAATTAACTTTCCTTCCTAAACACTATCGAAGTGTTTAGCCTTTAGTATTTTTGTAGATTAAAATTTAGCACATGTCCTAGGATCAATCTGATCGACCCTGTGAGTCACCAAAGTTAGATTTGGAAGATCAGCAGTTATTTTCCAATTTTCACGGGAAACAAATTGGCACGCCCAGTGGGACAGTGCTAAAATTTATAAAAAGTTTTGTAAAGGTTTTTTTTGTTGCAAAATTGCAGTTGTTAAGGTTGTCTTTGAGAAAAATTCGTTGCATGTTATTAAGAAGTGGTAAAATAGCCGCTACAAACGAAGAAAGACCAAGGAGAAACTACACTAGGGAAATGGCAACAAATGTTAATAAGCCAAATAACTCAAACCTTCAAGGGAATGGTTCTAATCCCCATCCTAGTAACACTAATCCTTGAGACGTGTCTAGGAATGATGTAGTTCCGCGCTTAGTCCCTTCGATAGGAGAGCAGATATTGCCTCCTGTTATGTCTGAACCATTGCCATTAATGGCGGGTTTAGGATCGACAAATATAAGAGCCTACACTCAGCCTATTTTAGAATATGTCAGACCACAGGCATCAAATCCCCAAACTCCACCAGAGGGAATTTCAACGTGTAGACACTTCTTCCCTCCAGGGTTTTCACAATCATTACCAAGAAACCCACCATATGGAATGCCAGCGTCAGTAATGAAAGGCCTCCAAAATGCTCCCCCAGTATTCTCAGAGAATGTGATGACTTCACCGTTACAAGGATCGGGATCTGGGATAAATGTTGGTCGAAACAGTCAAAGTGTAGGTGTGGGGTATTCCACTTAGGGCCCTAATCTGACCAATACTTTGATAGCTTGTTTGAGGCAGCAAATGGATGAGAGCAACCTGCAAATGGTGCAAACCTTATCCCAAACTATGGGGGAAATCTTCCAGTCCTTGATCCAGAATACTACTCAGACTAACCAACAATTAGCGGTGCAATTGACACGTTTGGCAGAATTTATGGGTGTACCAGCCGCTGTCAGAATCACAACTACTATGGAAAATATTCCACGATAGGACTTAGGGAACGTACCTGAGGCCAATCTAGAAAATCAAGGAAGGGCAGAACCCCTTAGACTCAAGCCTCTTAGGGTCAAACCACCTAGGGGCCAAGCACCAACTCCGGTAGAGAGAGAGCCAGAGGTGATTATGGTGAATCGAAACCAAGATGCAGACCATGTCATACAACATATTCGATGTAACAACATAGTCGTCGATAACAACTTAGCAGCCATGGTCGAAAGAATAATGGCTTAAAATGGGGTAAACTCCAGTTTTACTAGGCCAAATTATACGTCACCAATAGTAGATTATATTCTCCAATCAGAATTACCTCCTAGGATGAAGGTGCTAAAGTTTACCATGTTTTCAGGAGATACGACTGAATCTACTGTCGAACACATATCCCGGTATATGATTGAGGCTAGAGAGATTGCAAAAAATGAAACCCTTAGGATAAAATATTTTCCAAGCTTTCTCACTAAAAATACCTTCACCTGGTTTACAACCCTACCCCCTAACTCAGTTTGTAACTGGACCCAGTTGGAACGTTTATTCCATGAACATTTATATATGGGGCAAACTAAGATTAGGTTGAAAGAATTGGCTAGCATAAAAAGAAAGTTTTATGAGCCAATAGAAGATTACCTAAATAGGTTCCGGCTACTCAAGGCTAGGTGTTTTACTCAAGTACCTGAACATGAGTTAGTCGAAATGGCCGTTGGTGGCCTTGATTACTCTATTAGGAAGAAATTAGATACCCAGTATCTGAGAGATATGGCCCAACTAGCTGATAGGATTCGATAGTTAGAGCGTCTGAAAGACGAAAAGGTTAAATTTAATAAGAGTAAGAAGGTAGCTTACGTCGAATATAATGAGAATATAAAAGGTTTACATGATGAACCATCGTATTTCAACGAGAACTAAGTAGATGTTGCTGAATTTAAGTAGGGGCCTTCATATGCTTGTAAAATACTAGCTCCCCAAATGGAAACAATTTTGTCGAATCAGAAAAGAATGATAAATTTCCCAAGAAAACATATACTTTCAATATCACTAAATGTGACAATTTTTTTGATTTGTTAGTTAAAGATGGGCAAATGATAGTACCTGCTAGCGCTAAAATGTCACATTTAGAACAAAGAAAAAAGAGAGGATTTTGTAAGTACCATAACTTTTTGGGTCATAAAACTTCTCAATGTTTTCTTTTCAGGGATTTGGTTCAGAATGCTATCCAAGAGGGAAGATTGAAGTTTGGAGAGAAAAGCAATAGTCATATGAAAATTGACGCTGATCCACTACAAGCGGTGGATGCCACTATGCTGAGCCTGCAGAAGCGCATATGGTCAAAGTTGCTGATGGCTTTGACTTTTTGATTAATATGGTGGAAATCCCTGAAGATTTCGCAAATGATACCGTACTAGCCAAGGTCATTATAGGCCTTGAGAATAATACTGTAGCAGGAAGATTTGTGAGTATAAGCTATTGATTAACTTAACTCAAAAAATGCAAGAGTCGCCACTGCACTTTTATTTTATCCAAAAAAAAAATGAAAGGAAAAAAAGTGAACAAAACCAAAGAGTTCTAAAACAAGAACAAGAAACAGAGATCTGGGTAAGGGGGTTGGTTACGCAATAGGAATGTGTTAGCACCCAAAACGTCTATAGTAGTACTCTATAGGAGCCCTTTGAAATATTTACGCTTTTTGGTTTGAAAATGGTTTGTTTGAAAAGAGATTGGAGAGATGAGAAGAGAATTGTTTTTTTTTTAGATTTTTGTGTTTTGAGAGACTTGTCGCCTCATGCCTACGTACCCACAAAATGCAATATAGGATCAAAACCCCGTAGTTCGTGGTACAAATAAAAAAATAGGTTTGTTATTGTTGGTTTTAAGTGAAAAGACAAGTCGTCATTTTCAAGCGAATAATTTTGCTTAAAGAGATGACTCATGTCTAGACTTATGGAAAAGTTTTTGAAAGAAAATGCATAAGGCACAAAAGTCTTAGATGAGTTTGAATGTTTTTTTATGTCTTTTTGAAAAGATTCAAAGTATGGTTAACATTTATTGAAGAAAAAAAAGTTTGAAAAAAAGCACTTGACAAAAGTCAAGGTTTTGTTGTGAAAGTGGTTCGAAGTTTGAAAGCAAGAAGGTTTTTAAAAAGGGAGAAGGTTTTGAAAATTGAAGAAGGGGAGGAGATGAAGTGACTACCCTAGAAAGCAAAATAAAAGTAGGAGATAAGAAGGATATAACCAACTTGTAGCACACTCCATAGTAAGCCAAAAGAATTCCATCCATCTTGAGCATAAGCAAATGAACAAGCCAAATAAAGGCAAAGATCCATAATACTCCAAGAAAAGGGAAAGAGACCTAATTCTAAGTCCAAGGGTCCAAGAATAGTCCAAGAGCATAGCCACAAAGTTAAGAGCACCAAGATTTTAGAGGTTTAGTCCTTTATTAATGATTTGAACAAGATATGGTCCAAGTGGACAAAAGAAAAGAGGCGGAAACATAAACATGTGTCCAATGGACAAAGGAAAAATAACAGAAGCATAAACGAAAATATGATGAGATGATAAGCATAAAGATAAAAGAGAGATAGGGAGCAAGAAGGAAACATAAACAAAGTTAGTACAATGATATGGTTAGTGAGTTAGCGATTAGTCATTAGAGCAAATGATCAACGATAATTAACTCTTGCACTTAGACCAAGTTTAATGAAGGCTCATTAGAGGATGATAAAATCAAAGCCTCCTAACAAAAAGCTTCATAGGTGATGGACTTAAGACAAGTAGTCAATCATGCTGGGACTTTCAAACATAGGTTTGAGCCACAAATGATCACTTTCCGATTACGGGACAATTTAGTGCTATGTTAAGCAATCATAATCGGGTTTATATAGAAACCACGACTATTTGAGGCTGGCCAATAACAATGTTAGTGCTAATGCATGCTAGAGAAGTGATATGTAGATCACTCTCGGAAAGCAATACCTCACGAAAAGAAAATATGTAATGATCTCATCTTCATCAAGAACTTGAAATAAGTTCAAACGATATCAAAGATTTTCATCGATCAAATGAAAAAGAGAAGAGGAAAGGGAATGCCAAATTGAATTACAAGTTCAAGATCATTCCATCTTTAAGTTCATCCACTCATCTTAGTAGATTAAAGCACTAAACATATCATTAACTTAAAGCACCTAAAATGAATTGAACAATTCACTTTAAAGATAGATTTGAATTGATGAATGTTTATCCAACTTCATCTACACCCTAAGTTCAATGAATTTTAAGAGGAAAATGACCTTTAAAAGTGTATTTCATGGCCAAAACCAAAAGGAAATTAAAGAAGAAGAGGTGGGAACCAAAATAGTCCCAAAATAAAGCCAAAAACTCAAAAATATCACTGACTAACTAGTTACCCTATATAAGGTAACCGGTTACCCTGCTAACAGTAGCGAAAACAACAGGAAAACAACATCAAAATAAGGCCAAAAAGGAGCAAAAACTTAATCAATCATTTCCACAAACACCTCATGATCAAGGGTGAAATTGAGTACAAAAATTCAAGTAAAATAACAAAAATTAATCACCAATAGAACATGATATGCAAGATCCAAAGATCAAGCAACAATGATCAATAATGGATCACATTGTGAAGGATGTGCGAAGAGCAACAATGGTGGATCAAGAAATTACCACTCCAAATCTGAAAATTCATCAAATCAACTCCACAAACCCCATTCAAAGCTTTGATCTACTAGAATTGAGGATGAAAAAGTGAATGGATGAAGGTTTAGCTCAAAGATTAGTAAGTTCTAATGATGAACTTACTAATCTTTCAAAGGTAGAAAAAGCTTTGGTGAATTTGGTAATTGGAGAAAATTGAAAGTCAAGAAAGAGTTTGACAAGGTGATTTTGGCTATCAAAAGCTTGAGAATTGAGGCCTCTATTTATAGGATTTAAGCTTGGAAAATTTGGTGGATTGGAGTTTGGTTTGGAATCAAAATTAGGCTTGGAATTTGAATTTGGAGGGAAATTCAAGATCAAAGGGTGATTAGTGAAGATGTATGGTGGGAATTAATTATAATGAGGTAGGGGATTTAAAATGAAGTGATCTAGAATATTCTCATGTTGAAAAATTTGAAATTGGCGCCAAAAAATGCTGCAAAATTTGAATTTGCCCAATTTTTAGAAAATTCGTCCAGAGTAACCGATTACTCTATATTGGGTAACCAGTTACTTCAGGCAAAAATGGTGAAAAATTGCCTTTTTGATGTGCTGTCTTGGCTCTGGCTCGATTCTTTTGCTTGTCAAAGAAGGCATGGAAATAAACACATGAACCTTGGAATCTCTTGAATGAAAGTCAATCAAATTTGGGAGACTCTTGATCAGATGATTTTGAATTGTTTGCAGATCAACTTCGAATTTTTTCAGATGAAATTCATTCGAGCTAAGGGACTGATATTTGATACATTGATCCAAATTTCTTCCTGAAAAAGTTAGTAAGGGAAAAACATGTAAGAACACAGATTGTTTCTTAGTAATATCTCTATGTTTTGATGATAACACTTATGAATTTTGTATTCAAGAATTATATACTCTAAATTTGTTCTAGACTGTTTACTACAGGTACTAAAGAAAATATTCTTAAAGAGAAAATTAGGATCTGAACAATGATATTATGAAAGGCTTCAAAGGTTCAAGAGCATCTTAAATGAAGATCTGAACGCTGTCTCCAGAAGAATCTGAGTGCTGTCTACTGAAGATTCTGAAGCAGAAGCCTCTAAAGAATAGAAGACTCTGAGAGTTCAGAAGCTTAGTCATCAGAAGACTTTGAAGATACTGTGCTGCATAGTATTGAGAATCTGATATAGAAGACTCTGCTCTGACAGAACTACACGCTCAAGCACACAAGCTGCATATACTCTGATTCAGCATAATCTGAAGAACATCCAAGACTCTGAAGATCCAGAAGATCTCTACTCTGGAGATTCTAAAGATCCAGACTCTGATGTTGATAGCTGAACTTACTTAGTGAAGAAGATTTGAATATGTCCGTTGGCATATCTCAACAGCTCTTTCCTCTTTTATGCTAGACACAAGAACACAGACAAAAAGGTTTTATCTATGCATTCCATTCTAAGGAAAGTTTCTGCAACGTGAAGACAAAAGGCACCATACTTTTTCAGCACAGCCTCCAACGTAAAGACAAAAGGCACCAGGCTTTTTTAGCACAGCCTCCAACGTTGAGAAGACTTCATGGATCTAAGTGCCTATATAAAGAAGTCCACTCCATCTTCTTCAAAAGACGAATTTCTTGCAAAAATCACTTATCAAAGCTAATCTCTCAAAAGCTCTTATATTCTATTTGCTGTAACATTGTTCTTAAACTTAAGAGAAATATCTCAGTTGTGATAATAGCTTTTTAGAAGCATTCTTACTCTTGTAATAGTTTTACATTGATTGTAAAAGGTTTCCTTAAGAGGATCCAGTTGGGATCAGTAGCTCTTGAGAAGACTAAGAACAGTTGTTCTTAGGTGTTACTATTGTAATCTGTTTGATTAAATAGTGGATTAAGTCCTTGACTGAGAAAGACAAATCACTCTTAAGAGGGTGGACTGGAGTAGTTGAGTTCAACGAACCAGGATAAAAATAACTGCGTTTGAATCTTTGATTATTTGTCATACTTATTCAACCCCCCTTCTAAGTATTTTCTCACCTTCAAAACAAACATTTTTTTGGATTTTGATTAAAGGTTAGTAAACATAAGCATAAAGGCAAATAAGAAACACACAGATGCTTGGTGATCCCTGTAAGGCATGAAACCAAAGATGGAAGGGATAGAGGAACCAAAACATGATCTGTTTGTGGTATGAAATGCGAAGATGCAAAAAATGAGATGTGGGAAATCTTAGGGGTAAAAATTAGGGTATTACAAATAACACAAAAAAACTCATGAGTAAGGCTGCTGAAGGCCTCGACAAAGTTACTGATGACTCGAGTAATAGGGACACAGAAGGTTCCAACTCGATGCTGGTAACTAAAGAAGCTGCAGATGGTTTTACTAGGATGGATAGGGCTGCTGAAGGCCTTAAGTTGGACCTCTGCAGGACGAACCTAAGTAATGACGTCGACATGGACGTGAATATGGTCGAAATAACACAACATGAAACCATCGAAGATGATGAGGTAAGTTTCCAGGAAGAGCGTAACAAAACGACATATCCCAGACAGGAAAAGAATATTGTCGAATTCCTTCATCACTGCAAAAAGAAAGGGTCTGGCGTCATGCTATGCCCGAGATACAGCGCAATCTTCGACCAGAAGGCTGCCCAGAAACTCGAAGGGGTGTGAAAGGCGATGCAGAAGTGGGAGAAGGCCAACTGTGGCCCTCAAAGTGTCAATCCAAGAAAATCTGAGCCTAATGCTAGAGCACCAGAAGCAAGGCTTGCTACCTTTAAGCCATTTGCTGAAATTTCTAACGGCAAATAAGTCAGACCTAATGAGGACAGACAGAAGGGACAACATAAATGGAATAACTTCGATGTCAACCATGGTTCGTCGATCATCTATCGCAAGGAGTTTCAATCCTCCAAGACTGCACATGTCACTGAGAATTACAAAGGGAAGAACCCGATGTCGCGATCTCAGTGGAGGAGGGAACAAAGAAGAAGGAAGGCCCTCAGGGAGGCTTCAACGAAGAACCAGGGAGAATCCAACACTAATACCCTTACTGAAAACAAGGGGAGTCAAATCAAGATTATTGAGAAAATGCCTGTGGGGAGAAAATTGTTCCCCTCTCAAGAAGGTGAACATAAAAGGACGGTCGAAGATGATGAAGAGATGATGGATAACTTAGACTTTGAATCTGACGCCTCTTTAGATATCCTAGTCAATGTGGTATCTATAATGCCCAGGGATTTCGACAGAATCACCGAGGTCGAGAATTTAGATGCCTACACTGAGGCAGAAATGGCGGCACACAAGCTTGTGTGTTATTATGTCATGAACAACGGGTGCGTGGAAGAACATAATGCCTTCTTCGAGCAACCTACAGAGGCAATGAAAAGTCACTTGAAGCCTCTTTACATCACTGAAAAGGTGGAAATGTGCCAGTGAATAAGATTCTGGTGGATTGTGGCGCAACGGTAAATCTGATGCCACACTTCTTATTGAACAAAATTGGCAAATATGACACTGACACAAAGCCATATAATATGGTCCTTTCGAACTACGAAGGAAAGGTTGGCTCTACAATAGGTGTAATACAGGTAGACCTGACAGTTGGAACGATTACTAGACCTACTGTCTTCATGGTGGTAGAAACAAAGGCTAATTATAATATACTTTTTGGACGAGAATGGATACATGGCATTGGCGTAGTGCCATCTTCGATGCATCAAAGAATCGTTGTTTGGAGGCCAAACAACATAGTGGAGAACATCGAAGCTGATCAGGGGTATTTCAAAGCACCTATAAATCATGTCGACCGAAGACAGTTTCACAAACATCTGGCTAACATTGCCCCTTGTGCCCCAACAAATTTTGAATTTATCTCGGATGATGAGACATTCTGCTCATTATACTTACACCCTGTCGATAGTTTCCGGTGGGGTAAGGAAGTTCCAGGTGAGAGGCTTTCATACCTTGGAAATCCTGCAGTAGACCCCACGGGATGGGGAAGCGAATTCAGTGATAATGACTGAATTCAAAACATTAAAAATAATTTTGGCCTATGTGGCTGAAACCAAACTTCATGCGGCTTTGGAAGTTGCTAGTGAATATATGGCCGTCTGGGCCAAGTTTGATTTTCACCAAGAAGGTCCTAGTAATGACTTCGACCCAGAACCACCTGACAAGGTTTAGGGTGTGGAACAAAGCCAGAGGTTTGATGCCATCTACGACGAAGAGCCTTTGGGATTTGAAAAGGATCCGCTGGAAAACAATATTAAGATGCTAGCAAAGGACTGTTGTACCCCAAAATTTGACCAACCTTTTCCAGTAATTTGGCTTATGTTTCATGTCATTTGCATATGCATATCATTTATCGCATACTGTGCATTTTGTCAATCAGAACGGATTATCAGGATTACAGCCCCTTTTCTCGCATTTCAGGCGATTTAAACCAGTTCGAATAAGGAGATTTTATTTCGGAATCGAGTGGAGTTTGTCCTCATTCTTTTGGTCCAGTCTGTGCTAGTATTTTCGGTGGCATTTCAGCGGTCGCCCTTTTAACATTTATTTTGCTGCATTTTTGTGACTTTTATTTCTGTTTACTGCTTTATTTTCTCTTTTATAGTTTTTTTATTCTAATTAACTAATAGTTTTTAGAAATAGAATTTTTATTTTTGTTTAGATTTAATTTAGTAGTTTCAGAATAATTTTCATTTTAGATTAGTTTTAGAAATTAGATTAAGTTAGAATTTAATTTAGGATTAAAATATTTTTTATTTTGAGAATAGATTTTTACTTTAGAATTCAAATTTTAATAGGAATAGTTTTAGTTAATTTAGGATTTTATTTAAATAGGATAAGATTAATTAAGTAGTTAGTTTAGATTAATTAGTTAGATTAGTCTGTTAGTTAGTTTTAGAATTAATTAGAATTATATTAGGATTTAAGTTATAGTTAGTTTTTAGAATGTTATTATTAATCATTTAACCCATTAATCAGTATCATTAATTAGCACAGAATTAAGTAAATCATCATTATCCATTAATAGTCAAGGCCACGTGTCAACATTCTACTGTATAAATTACTATTTATTTTCTTCCTTCTTGGGAACCCTAGCCACTATAATACCCCCTTCTTCCTCCTTCATCATCCCCGTCTTCTCTCCAACCACCATTTTCTGCACTTCATCACCTCCAACACCTTCAAACGACCACCATCTTCTTCCGTATAATCATCCAAACCACTCAATCTTCCTCACAACTTTCCATCTCCTTCATCGCCTTGAAGAACCAACCCGGAAATCTCCACAAACCTTTCATCAATCCTTCGAAGTTCATCAAACAACCTTCATTAACCAACTTCCAAAAACAACAAACCCAGTAAAACTCACACCGCGAACCAACTCTTCAAACCCAAAACACAGAGCTACCAACAACAACTTCGTTTGAAACCCATCACGAAGCTTATCAAAACCATTCTCAACCTCTTCTCCTTCCAAACAGAACCCCAACCATTGTTGTCAAACACCTTCACTATTTTCTTCCGTCAAGCAATTCTTCGGAACCCAGAACCAAATCGCAACAACTCAAACCCATCTTCTTCAATCAAACTCATCCGACCACCTTCGAACCACCAAACGACATCATTTCAACTCCAATCTACAAACCAGAAACTCATCACCATCGAAAGCTTCAACCCTCAACATCAATCGAAAAACCCAGCTTCAAACTACCACCATCATTTCTCTCCAACAAACTGCCATTAAAAACTTTTCGAAATCCATTTTCAATCTCTGAAACCCACACCAAAACCAACAACACTCACCAGCAAAAACCCTTCCATCGCAACTCCCCTTCCTTTTTCTTGTTGCTAAACCCCGATCTAACATACACACAGGCAAAAACAAATGAAAAAAATGATACGGAGAGATTAAGTTGATGATGAGAAGAAGAAGTGTGTAAGCGAAACGTAGAGAGCGAGCACATGGAAGGAGTGAGATTGAGTTGAGATAGAGAGAACAGGGTTGAATGAATTTTGAGAAGGAGAAGAGTTCTGTATTGTTTCCATTTTGCTAATTTTGAGTGTTTAGTTATTTTATTTGTTGGCTGTTGACAGGTTGACTTGGGCTTTCAGGCCCATAACCCGTTTTTCTTCTCTGCACCCCCCGAGTTTCCTTGTTCACCACCCCTGTTTCTTCTTTAAGTTTTTTAAGAAATTGTACATTATGATATATTTTAGATTTATATTTATATAATATTTTTCTAGCAGTTTTTTTGTATATATATACATATTTTATGCTTAGAATTTCAATATATTCTAATTTAACCTTCAGAGTTTTTATATTTACTTTTCTAAGTTTTATTTTCTTTTAGAATTTATATATATGTATTTTGTTTTTATAGAACTTTGTAGATATATTAAACTTAGTTTAAACTTTTTAGAGTTTTTATTAATTTCTTTTGGAACTCTTTTATTATTAGAAGTTAAATTCTATTTCGCATTTGTTATTGGGCATTTTGTCCCATTTTCATTTTGTTTTGGTTGATGAAGAATTTTATTTCGATTCTCCGTCAAATTATTGATGAGAAATGAAGGATCCAAGACCGACTTTTTCTCTCCTTTCTCATTTCCGACCTTATTTCACTTCATTTGTTTTGGTCGATGACGAGACCTCCAAGTTGTTATACGTCAAATTATTGATGGAAACGACAACCCCGAGACCACTTTCTTTCTCGTTTTCATTTTTCGACCGTTTATTTCATCTTTGGTTATTTTTCACCATTTTTGGTTGATGAAGAGACCTCCGTAATCCATTACCAGTCACATTATTGATGAATAATGTTAGATCCGATACCACCTCTTCTCTCTCCTCATTTCTTTTCATCTTTCCGACTTTATTTTGACTTTCTTGGATCGATGAAGTCTTGTATCCGTAAGACGAGATCCCATTCTGTTTTGGCCCGTGTGACACGATTCAATTGGAGAATGATTCTCAATATCATTTCTCTATCTTGTCTTTGACACGGATATCAATACGCGAACTCTTAAAGTTTGACTTCTCTTATAAGTCGAACTACGACAGTTTAGCGTCACATTGGTCCCGATTCGAAACATCATCATCAAGGATCAAAGGAGAGGAGCTTGGAAAGGAAGCTAGCATGCAAAGTTAAGGGTCAATGGAACCACTCCGTTTGGTAACATTGTTTTTATTTCATCTCTTTTATTCAACCGTCGAGTGTTGTGAGCCGTAAGCGATAGACACGTGGGAAATGATGAGAGGGGGGGTCTCCTCTCTCTCGTCTAGAGTGTTTAGCGTATGTCCTTTGGACAATATTCGACATATTCGCTCCTACGTCTTAGGACTTAGCGTGTGCGTCCCGATCCAAACCTTTTCTCTCGCATCCAGGCGATTGAGATCCTTTCTCTTACCCCCGTGCAATCAAGACTGTTTTTCGTAGTTGGCTGAACTGCAGCTGCTCTGATTTCCCATGCCAGATGAGAATATGTAGGCACAAGACAGTGATGTCTTGGCGAGCATCCTTTCCCTTTTCTCCGTAGTTGGCCGAACTACGACTACTCTGATCTCTCATATCTGTTGAGAGTACGTAGGCATAGGATTGCGATAATCCTAGCGAGCACTTTTCCCTCTTCCCTGTAGTTGGCTGAACTACAGCTGCTTTGATTTCTCATGCCAGATGAGAATATGTAGGCACAAGACGGCGATGTCTTGGCGAGCAATCTTCCTCCTTTCACCTCGTAAGTAACCCGTACCTTTTAACCAATGACATACTACGTCTGTTCTACCTCAAACAGGTAACGCCTAAGCCTCCAATGGTCGAGCAGCAATACACCTAACTGCTAGAATGCGTGCGCTAGTATCGTCTACCTTTTCTCTCGCTCCCCGTGCGATCGAGAATGCCCCGTTTATCCGTAGTTAGCCTGGACTACGTTTTGCTCTAATTTCTCATACCAGATTAGAATGCGAAGGCACAAGACGGAGATGTCTTGGTGAGAAATCCCCCCATAGTTTCCCGAACTACGTTGACTCTGACTTTCCCATTGCACGAGGGAATACATAGGCATAGGGCGGCGATGCCCTATCGAGTCAGTTCTTTCTATTAACCTCCGCTTAGCTGCAGCCGTAGATAGTTTATTTTTTCACCCATAAACTAGATAACAAGCGTGGATCCCGTTGAGTACAACAGACGTGAGGGGTGCTCATACCTTCCCCTTGCGTAACCGACTCCCGAACCCAAGATTTGGTTGCGATGACCTGTCTTTTCCCTTTTTGTTGGTTTTCTCTGATCGTTTCTTTTCCCTCTCTTTGGGATAAATAACAAACGGTGGTGACTCTTCTGTCCTTACCGGCCCTTCTTCGTAGCGATGCGACAGCTGGCGACTCTGCTGGGGACTTCTCCCATCCCCTAGGTGATTCAGTCCTAGCACTTGTCTATTTTTGTTTGTGGGTGTGTGTATTTGTATATTTGTGTGTTGTATATTTGTATATTGCTGTATTTACATTTTCCACACTTTGTTATTATAATGTTGTTGTTGTGTTGTTGGGTGGTTGTTCATTTGAGAGATAAGCTAAAACCCAGGCTTGAGGATACACATAGCATTAGAGTGGAAAGTAGTGAGGGCTTGTATGTTAGACATGCACTAGTCCTCACGAAATCTGCGTTCAGACGAGTTTTTATGTTGAAGACATCCTATCCTGTGCATGGCCAGGAAAGGGTGTTGGATCTGGAAACTGTCGACTCTGGAGACCAATCATTTGGGAGACAGCTAAGTGAGGCCGCTTCGTGAGACAATGATGCCAAACCAGAAATGGTGAACGTATCATCGTTTCTTGAAAGTCTGTGACACTGACAACCGCATAGGATGATGAACCTTATTAGAGATTAGGTCCATACTTGTGAGATGGATTGGGTTATGTAGGAAACTTGACCTCCAACCAACCCGGTATTCTGGTATTCTCTTCAAAGCAGACTTTTGAACTTACTCAGTCAGCAACGCAGCAATATTCAGAGCTTTGTGGGGGCTGTGAACTTACTCAGCTTGTGTAGCCCTCTGTTGAAGATCAAGATCTACATGAACAGTTTGTTGTCCGAAGTGAACGTTCTTCTTCTCCTGATACTACAGATAGCCATGATGTTGCTTTCTCTGTCTTGAATTCCAAAGGAGAGGTCCCCGTGATGAAGACTAAGGACCCGAGAGCTCTTGAGTATGCTAAAAGGTTTCATGCGTTGGATGAAAAACTTAAGGCCTTGGAAGTTAAAGATACTATTGGTCTCAGCGCTTCAGACATGTGCCTGGTACTCGGCCTAGTGTTACCTCCAAATTTCAAGGCGCCGAGGTTTGAGAAGTACAAGGGAGATAGCTTCTCGAGGCAACATTTGGTGATGTTCTGCATAAGAATGACTTCGTTTATGCACAACGACAAGCTGATGATTCACTATTTTCAGGACAGTCTGATTGGGGGATCTCTGAGTTGGTATATGCAGTTGGAGAGTAGTCAGATTCGATCATGGATGGACTTAGCCAAGGCTTTTCTGAAGCAGTACGAATATAATCTTGACATGGCTCCCAGTCGCATGCAGTTGTAAAGCTTGTCTCAAGAGAACAATGAACCCTTCAGGAGGTATGCTCAGAGATGGAGAGAACTTGCTTTCAAAGTGAGACCGCCGCTTATAGACCAAGAGTTGGCAGACATGTTCATAAACTCCTTGCAGAACCCATACTTTAAAATGATGCTTGGGATTGCACCAAATTTCTCTGAATTGGTAATAACAGGAGAACGCATTGAGAATGGGTGGGTACAAATCATACTTTGAGCCTAATATCCTTTGTTTCAATAACCATGAACCCGACCACGTTATAACCCTCGAAAGACCTAATTGAGGCGGGGTTTATTCTGAAGGCATACTACAATGAGGTTGAGTAACCTGACTCCTACATGATTTGCTAATCATATCCTTCTTGTATCTTTCACCAATCAGATCAGCACTACGTTTGGACCGCATAGTCCATTCGTCTCACTATCAAGACACCTAATAAGTGACATTTCTTTCAAAATCTGCATAAACACCGCATTAAAATTACCATTCGTGAGCAAACAATTTTAATTGCAGGTCAGTAGTTGACATGGAGGAAATTCTAACAGGGAATAGTCAAACATGACTAATTACTCAGCAGTCTAGATCAGAATTGAGTATACTTGGAAGTTCTGTGGATCTGGGGCATTAACATCCAGTGAGTTTGGAATTAGTCAGTATCAGACAAGTCCCGAAGCATCGGTTGATTATGGGGCAAATCATTCAAGAAGCAGTTGATCAGAAGTGAATCATCTATAGACTACCAATCAGGGGTAGGTCACTTGGAGATTCTGTTGATTTGAGGGAAGATCCTCCAGTGTTCAGTCAGGGCAAGTTAAGTCGCTTCAACGCTCATCCAGAGGAAAGCCACTTCAAGAGTATATTGAAGCCAACCATTATGAGGGTTGTTTTAGTCAAGATCTTTTCAAGGTAGAAATTCTGGGGCAAGCCATCTCGAGATCGTCTCATCGTAAGCTTTCTTTTCAAGGTGAACTTTCCCAAAGATCAGACAGGGGCAAGTTGAACCACACTGGGGCAAGTTATTCAAGCAAGTTCCTTTTCGTCAACAAAAGTTGAGTGTCGGGGAATCGTGCCATCACCTTGTCGCTACTGCGAAAATCAGCGCCGGCTGACAGAAGAGTCGCCACCGTGCGTTATTTATCCCACGGGAGGGAAAGGAAACGCTCAGAGTAAACCTCGCACAACATGGGAAAGGTATGGCCGTCGCAACCAAAACCTGGATTCGGGAGTCGGTTACGCAAGGGGAAGGTATTAGCACCCCTCACGTCCGTCGTACTCGACGGGATCCACGCTTGTTTTCGGGTATGGATTGTTATTCTATCTAAACTATAGGTCGAGGGTTAAAAAGAAAATAAAATGAAAATAAAAATGACTCGGCAAAGTATCGCACTTTATGCCTACGTATTCCCGTCTGGAACGAGAAATCAGAGTCAACGTAGTTCGCCTACCTACGGGAAAGGAGGGGAAGGTTGCTCGCTAGGATATCGCATCCTATGCCTACGTACTTTCATACAGCATGAAAGATCAGAGCAAACGTAGTTCGGGCCACGTACGACACAAGTCTGTCTTGGTTGATTTTATTCCTTCTGAAAAAGGTTTCTTGATTACTGGTCCCGGCGGACAAAAATGACGTCTTGATGAGTTCACATTCTTTTACGGAAGAAATGCCTTTTATTGTGTTCGAAATCTTTATGTGTTTTTCTGTTTGTTTTGAGAAAGAAGAGACAGAACTCTAACCTACGGTTGCGAAGGGAAACGAACTAACCTAATGTTATCATGCATGGGTTAAGACCTAGGGTCTATCATGCTCCTCTCTTAAACAGAGAGAAACAGAGATCCTACGGGAATAGACGGAAACAGCAACAATATCAGATATATAGTAAAACAGTAAAATGCATGAATGCAACAATACAAGCGAGGCAAGGGAGACCCACTCAACCTCGAACCTGGAAAACAATAGGCAAAAGTGAACAGGCTTCACCTTCAACCCAACAGGGTAAGCAGCAAACAATACAACCAGGAAAACCAAACAATACATCAGAAATGAAATACAGTAGGAAAATAAACAGCTTCAGCAGCTTTGAATCAACATCTGACTCCAAGTAATCTCCAATCAGCTACAGGCTTCAACAAGCATCAATCTCCATCTCCATGGCCTTCAGGTAAAGGCTTTGATCATCAGTCTTCTCTCTGCAATGGCTTTTCTTCAAGTTCAAACCTCCAGGATGAGGGATCAGTCACAAGAGTGAATTGGGTGTTAAGCAATCAGTTGACTACCAAAGGTGGTGAACAGACTGCTTCTAACACAAAAGACATTTTCTCTCAAGAGTTCTATCTCTTAGACACTATCACCAAGCCTTCCAAAGGAAGGGGGTGAGTGTCTTAGAGAGACTCTGAATCACAGAGAAGAATGGATGCAGACAAGGCAATCCATGTTTGAGAAACAAGCTTTCTAACCTAGAGCTCTGCCTAGCTCCTAAACCCTAATCTCCACAACAGCTGCCAGCAAGAAACTTCTCTTCAACTCTGGAAGTTGGACTTCAGTCTGGATCTCCAATGGCCTTCATCTCCTCAAGTCTCCAGCTCTCCCAAGTCCCCAGACAAGCCCAATACCCAAACAAGCAAGCAATAATCCCCAGAGGGCACACCACACCAGTCAATCAGATATACAGTACATTAATAGCAGTAGGGGAATCCTGACTTTTTTCTAAGGGGATCTAATAACTGCCCATAGCCCCTATAGTCCCATAGCTAAACTATTCAATCTCTAAGTCCTAAGGGAAGTGAATTAATTCTCCTAAGTCATCACCTAAAACCCTAGTTTGTTCATGTTGTTCACACCTAAACTAAACACCTAAAATTAATTTCTAAAAATGGGAACTAAATTGTATCTACAATTTTAATGTCTAACCTAAACAACCTAAAAAGAATGGGTGAAAAATATTAAAGTAATTAATAGAACAAAAATTAACAAATTTATGTATGAAATGAAACTATTTAAAATGCCATTTATTTGGAAAATATGGGAAAAATATCAAATAAAAAATAAAATGCAATTTTTATTTTTTATAATTTTCTTGACTTTTTAAAGAAAATGTTAAAAAAAAGAATGAATTGAAAATATGCAATTTCTGATTTGTTATGAATTTTCAAAAATAAATGAAAATAAAAAGAATTTGAAAAAAAGAAAATAGAAAGAAATAAAGGGAGGGGGTGTGAAAAGTAACTCGCTGCAGTTGTTTTTTAGGTGGGCTGAGAAGTGGGGGGTGCGTATAGCTATCTGAGTCCAAGCCCAACGTTTCAATTAAATGAAACGCGGCGTTTCGTACCAAGTCATTCCCTCCGTTTTCCATTTGAATATGATCCGTTGGATGAGTCCTTCAGTCAAAGGTCAAAATGAGATCGTGTGGCTCATGGATCGTCTCCTACCTCCAGCAAACCCTAGGGTTTCAGAAATGGCTTTTCATGCAAGCATTTTCGAGCTCGTCTTTCTCCCTCCACAAGCCATGAAACTTCAAGGTACAAAAAGCAAAAACAGTCTATTTCTTTCCCTCTACAAGTCTGTATCGTTAGTTTGCCTTAAAACTCAATCAATCAACCAATTCGATAGGTGGAACAGATGGAAACCACCATTAATATCTGATATCAAACCTCTCCAATTCTCTCCAAACTGTGTCCTACACTTATCTACAGCTTGCACTGATCACAACATGCTAATCCAATGACATTTTCATGCCCTATCTCAGCAATTACAAGCTCTAACAGATTTGGTACCTCATGCTCAACCTCCATGAAACTCCACCAAACTTACCAAAATCAATCATCTACTTATGCTTAACCATTCTACACTACCAAATCCCTAAGATTCTACCTAAACTAAGAAAATCGAGTAGAAAACAAACCTGGTGCAATTGGTGAAAACAGGTGTGCAACTCTTTGGATCAGATGCTTGTGATGAATGGAAAGTGATCAATAAGCTTGGTGATGAATTCTGTATGCAATAATTCGTGTGCAAACCTTCTGAATCTTGTTCTTCCAATTTCTTGAACCTTGAATGATGAAACTTGTATGGCACTCTCCTTGATTGATTCAGCCAAATGAATATGTGAATTGCAACCTATGGATGATGGTGATGAAGTTCAGATCAAGAATGAGGAGGATTGGTGAGAAATTGAGATAGTTTGTGAAGCTTATGCAAGAATGGAAAAGTGTGGAAAACTTGGGGTTTTGAACAAATGAAGTCACCAAAAAAAAGCATGAACCATCTTGCATCAATATATAGATGAGGTTAGAACCTCCTAGAAACTTGGAGAAGTTTCCCTTGCACAAATTCCCTTGGATTTTGATTATGTTTCTTACATTGCAAGCAACCATGGATAACTCACAAATTATGAACTAAACTCAAAATTCCACTTTAGCCAATGTCTTTAAAATGATCTTTCCATTCAAAATGACCTATAATTTTGCTTCATTTGGCCAAAATATGAAAAATCTCATTTTTAAGTCCATTTTTCTTCATTAAATTCAACAATTTTGAAACCTTGTGCTATGAACTTTTCCAATATCTCATGATCACTTTTCTAGACTCAAAATGTCATTTGGAGCAAGTTTTATGTTGTAAGTTTTTCCATTTGAGGCCTCCTTGTATGAGTTTTGGGCATAGGTTAAAATGACCTGTAATTCACAAATGACCAAAATACCCTTTGCTTTCCAAGACCATAAGTAGAGTTCCACAAATCATATGAAGGCATACTATACCATTATAGAAAGCTAAGACAATAAGGAACAACTCTTATGTTTACCAGAAATTCATTTGAAATCTCCTTGAGGGGTAAAAATTGCTTGGAAGTCAAGTCACTTTCACAGACAAAATTTCAGATACCTCAGATGACCTGTAACTTGCAAGGACCATAACTTGAGTTCTATAAATCTCCTTGATGTCTTCCACCACTCAAATTAAAGGTCTTGAGATCCTCTACAAGTTTCATGTTGTCCAAGGATCCATTTGAAGCTTGCATTTTGACTTATCTTGCTTGGAAATTTGACCTAAACTAGGGGATTTTACATAGAAACCCTAATTTAGACCCTCCTCTTCTCCTTGATTTCTCTTGAGTTCTTCTTGGCACATCACCATATCTTTATTCTCCATGTCAAATAATGAACCCCACATCTCTTCAATAGCCCTTAATGCCCTTAAATCAATCAATTGACCTAGGGCTGACCTAGGGTTGACCCAGATGAAACCCTAGTTGACTGTCTTCAACTGCAATTCTTGTGATCACATCAACAACTTGTTTTCTTCTCCAAATGACTTTCTAAGTCCTCCAAGATGTCTAGATACTCCCCATGCTCTCAATTCACAACGCATAATTCCCTTGTTGACCCTCAGACATCCTCAGTTAGGAGATATACTCAATGCTTGATCCACTGAACTCCCTGCTTTCAAATTCTTTTCTGATGACTTGAATGAGATTGAATTAGGATAATAACCTCTTGATAGGCCTCTAGAGATGATAATAATGATTGGCCCCCTGTTGAATGACTTGCTATGCTTATGCTATGCAGATGAGTAACCTATGTACATGACTCTTTATGCAAATGCTAATGATATTGAAACATAAACCAAGTGAATAAGGTTGAGCAAATTTTAGGGTGCAACAGCTGCCCCTATTCAAGCGACTTGGACCCGATTGGGTGAAGAGCCCAGAGCCTTCAGACATTCGCGGTACGAGACGGTTGAATACCAATGAAACCAGAAATTTGCCAACCGCAGAAATAAACTGTGCTCCCGCTTGGGGAACGACATTCATCAGCTGAATCTGACTGTTATGACAACCCACTGGTCTCGCGCGACCGTGCTAGGGATTATTTTCATCGTTCTGAAAAAGATTCTATCATCGCAGAGACAGAACACTGTCCACGTCAGGACGCCTGCTTCGTCGATTTGGAAAACCTCAATAACTTTGCTGGGGATGGCTCGTCTGCCTTCTCGTCAGAAATAAATCGTCCACGTTGGGAATAAACTCTTCCACGTTAGGAATAACACCGTCCACGTTAGGACTCACCTTTCCACGTAAGGAATCCATCTCCTTCTTCCACGTTAGGAATAACTTCTTTGATCTGTCCGCGTCAGGACTAAACTTTTCCATGTCAGGAATACACTCTTTCTTTCCACGTAAGGAATCACATTTTGATTTGAATCTGTCCACGCAAGGACCCCAATCTTTCTTCGTAAGGAATATAATCTCAATCTGTCCACGTTAGGACTCCGACTTGATATGTCCACGTAAGGACTCAATCTTTCCGCGTAAGGAATACAATCATCTTTCCATGTAAGGAACACTTCTTCTTCCACGTAAGGAATACAAACTTTCCACGTAAGGAATCTCCATCTTTCCACGTTAGGGCTCAATATTCCACGTAAGGAATCACCATCTTTTCTATGTACGGAAACCACAATACGATTCGTCCACGTAAGGACTCCCGTCTTGATATGTCCACGTAAGGACTCAATCTTTCCGCGTAAGGAAATGTATTTTGATTTGTCCGCGTAAGGACTCACATTTTCATCTGAGGAAATAATAGAACCTGTCCACGTTAGGACTTGCGCGTCTTTGACTCGCTGGGGAAATAAACCCCGTCCTCGTCAGGACACACACTTTGCCAACAACACGAAGAAGGATAAATTTGGTCCACGTCAGGACTCTCGTATCTTGTCATCACGAAGAACTAAAAACTTGTCCACGTCAGGACACCCACTTCACCATTACGAATAAAGCTATCTGCTGGAAATAAATTGTCCACGTCAGGACACCAACACGAAGAGTAACCCACTCTTGTCCACGTCAGGACTCCACACTCAATCAATACTGAGAACTCGAAGCTGTCCACGTTAGGACTAACACATATCGTCAAACTGGAAGAAATGTCCACGTTAGGACTCCACATTCCATCAATTCTGAGAAATCGAACCCGTCCACGTTAGGACTAGCACCTCCTATCAGCCCATGAAATAAAACTGTCCACGTTAGGACTCCACTTTTCTAGCACGAAGAAAACCCGTCAAGAAATTGTCCACGTCAGGACTCATTCTTCCATTGGCCTGCAAACTTCCTATCACTGACGTTACAGCCACTTTGAGACTGGCTCTACTGGGGATATTTGAAAATCAAACTACTGGATGCCTGCTCTGATAACCGGCGGTAGCCTCTGAAGTTCTGGTTCATGAAACCTTTTAATGCTGACGTAACAACAACTTTGAAGGAAACAGTCCGCTGGTCGGACTAGAGCAACTTCAACAGGAAATCTTGGCGGGGAAATAAGTAACTCTGCTTGGGGACAAAGAGAAACTTATCCTACTGACTCTGTGGGGAGTAGTGCCGCAGCTGACACTTCGTCGAACGTCTCATGCCGAGACTTTGAACGTTTTATTGATCCACCTGAGCAAGGACTCTCTCTACCTGCAAGAGAAACAATACTTGGAACAACGGTTTATGTCTCAAAATGCATATGTTTGACAATGATGCAATGATCCATACGACATGGAAATGCTACACTTTTATTTGGTGGATGCAAGTATGACCCTATATGCCGATGCCAATGCAGACTTGAACTGCTGGGATACAGGAACTGCTTCGGCAAAATAAATGCTGAAGATAATGCCAACTCCACTGGGGATAGCCAGGTGCTACAAAATTATTCCAGCAAAATAAATGTTGGGCAGATGCAGTCGATTCAGCTGGGAAATTGGGAACTTAACCTAATACCTCATTGAAGCAACACCCTGCTGGGGGATACAACTCTGCTGGGGAATAGCGGATGCGCCTAGTATGATTGAACTTCTGTGGGAAAGTGAACGGGTATCACACGGTGTTCCGGCAAAGTAAATGCCATGATCCACACCAACTCTGCCGGGGAGAGCCTTAATCTTCGAGGTCCACTGGGAGGAATACTTGCTGAGAAGAGAATTCCGCTGGGGATGGGATGATTCTCTTGGGAAAAATCAACTGACTCCACTGGGGGAGAGTAAATAACCCTGCGGGGAAAAGTAAACTGCCTGAACACAGCTCGCCAATTGGAAATATTAATCTTCTGAGGCTGAACCACTCTCTGCTGAGGATAAATGACTTGGCTAGAGCATGTCCTCTTGGATAGGCTACGACTAGCTGGGGAATTCGATCCTTCTTCAGTAAGGAACATGCATGACCTGCGTGGAGATCAAGTCTTACTGCAGTCTCTTGATCATTTTCCTCGCACGGCTATGAAACCTGCAACAACACAAACAAGACAAGCCAAGTCTATGCAACTCAATCGATCCAGGTTAGTGACGTTATTTTCAGTTAATTCAAAGCTTTAGCAATTGTTGGCAAGGGCCAGTGATGTTATACACATGCTAGTTTCAATAAACTTAGGCGTTTTATCATACACAAAACAGTAAAGAACCAGCATCAAGTACTGAATAACATATTTTATTGATTGGGCCCCTGAATGGGCGGAGTTTTGTACACGGGATGTAACTCCTGAAAAGAGGAAGCTACACAAAGCAAATATACAAGTATGCACAAGAAGCATAAATATATTGACAAACTAAATTTGTACACATGTCGGCAACGGGATGCAGATGAACACCACGAACTGATCCTCCTATGACTCATCCGACTTTAATGCTTTCCCGGTATTCACACTTCTGAAGAGATTGTATCAGATGACCGATCCCTTAGGCATTCTCCCGCAATATCAAATTCGGACCGCAGTCATTTGCTTTTCAAATCCCTAACTTTTGCGTGAACCGCCCTTTACGGGTTTTCAATTCACCGGGATACCCCTTTTTGCCGAAGCCGCCCAGTGTAGGTTTTCAACTTCGCGGGTGTACATTTTTTCAATTTTATCCCTAACTTTTGCCCGAACCTTTGATTCTGTTTTTGGTTCGCCAGGATGCCCCATTTTTGCCTGGACTATCTTTTTTTTGTCCAGCGGGTCTATTTTAAGCAAAGTATTTTTTAACTGCGTCCGAATTCACAGGCGACGTAAAGTCTTCACCGTCCATAGTAGACAACAACAACGCTCCTCCTGAAAAGACTTTCCTGACAACGTATGGCCCTTCGTAGTTGGGGGTCCACTTGCCCCTGTGGTCTGCTTGCGGTGGGAGAATCCTTTTCAGCACAAGGTCGCCCGTCTGAAAGCTTCGCGGATGTATTTTCTTGTCGTATGCTTTCTTCATTCGGCTCTGGTACAAACGACCATATGCTAGAGAAGCTAGCCTCTTCTCGTCCATCAAACTCAGTTGATTCAACCTGTCTTTTACCCATTCTGCCTCGTCCAGCTGAACGTCTCGCAATACCCTCAGAGAAGGGATCTCAACTTCCAATGGTAATACCGCTTCCATTCCATACACTAATGAGAACGGGGTTGCCCCGGTTGATGTGCGTATCGTCGTACGATAACCATGCAAAGCGAAAGGTAGCATCTCGTGCCAATCCTTATAGGTCACCACCATTTTCTGAACGATCTTCTTGATATTCTTATTGGCCGCTTCAACAGCGCCATTCATCTTGGGTCGGTAAGGGGAGGAGTTGTGATGTTCGATCTTGAAATTTTGACAGAGCTCCTTCATCATTTTGTTGTTCAAGTTTGAACCATTGTCAGTGATTATCCGTTCGGGGATTCCATATCGGCAAATGATATCTCTCTTGATGAATCTGGCCACCACATGCTTCGTTACATTTGCATAAGACGTTGTTTCTACCCACTTGGTGAAGTAATCGATTGCTACAAGAATGAACCGGTGTCCATTAGAAGCTGTCGGCTCAATCTTTCCAATCATATCGATTCCCCACATCGAAAATGGCCATGGCGATGACATCACATTTAGAGGACTCGGAGGCACATGGATCTTGTCAGCATAGATTTGGCACTTGTGGCACTTTCTCGCAAACTTGAAACAATCAGTTTCCATAGTCAGCCAAAAATAACCTGCCCCCAGCAGCTTTCTCGTCATAGCATGCCCACCGGCATGCGTACCAAAGGTACCTTCGTGTATTTCCTCCATGAGCAGCTTTGCCTCTTTTTCGTCTACACAACGCAACAGCACCAAATCATGGTTTCTTCTGTATAAGACGCCATCCGGATTCAAATAGAAATTACCCGCTAATTTCCTGAGAGTCTTCTGATCTTGACTGGATGCCCCAGCCGGATATTCTTTATTCTTCAGGAAATTAAGGATATCAAAATACCACGGTTTGTCGTCGGATGCTTCGTCAATGGCAAATACATAAGCTGGTCTGTCTAACCGAGAGATAACGATTCGGGGAGCCTCGTTCCAGAAGTTGACTTTGTACATGGAAGACAAAGTGGCGAGGGCGTCAGCCATTTGATTCTCTGCCCGCGGTACGTGATGCAATTCAACCTTGTCGAAGAAAGGCAACAATCTCCTTGCATAATTCATGTAGTGTATCAAATTGGGGTGACGTGTCTCCCATTCCCCTTTGATCTGATTCACCACCAGAGCTGAGTCTCCGTATACGTCCAGATTTTTGATTCGCAAATCAATGGCTTCTTCAAGCCCCATTATACAAGCTTCGTATTCGGCCTCATTATTGGTAACGGCAAAGGTCAATCGGGCAGTAAACGGGATGTGCGACCCGTGTGGCGTAGTGATGATTGCCCCTATTTCGCTACCGTAAGCATTTACAGCTCCGTCAAATATCATCTTCCATTTGGAACCCAACTCTGGTCCTTCGTCTGGCAACGGCTCTTCAAAATCTTTCATCTTTAGGTACATGATATCCTCGTCAGGAAAATCAAACCTCATCGATTGGTACTCTTCAATAGGCTGCTCCGCCAGATACTCAGACAACACACTCCCCTTTATAGCCTTTTGCGAGACGTATTGGATGTCATATTCAGTCAAGACCATCTGCCAACGGGCAATTCTTCCTGACAACGCCTGCTTTTCGAATACATATTTGATAGGATCCATCTTCGAGATGAGCATGGTTGTATGATTCAGCATGTATTGCCTTAAACGCTTGGCGGCCCAGGCTAGCGCGCAACAAGTTTTCTCCAGCATTGAGTATCGAGATTCACAGTCTGTAAATTTCTTACTCAAGTAATAGATGGCATGCTCTTTTCTTCCTGCCTCGTCGTGTTGACCGAGAACACAACCCATGCTTCCCTCAAGAACCGTCAAATACATGATCAAGGGTCTCCCTGCCACTGGGGGTATCAAAATAGGAGGCTCATGCAAATACTGCTTTATTTTATCGAACGCCTTTTGACAATTTTCGTTCCATGTTACAGCTTGATCTTTTTTCAACAGCTTGAATAATGGTTCACACGTAGCCGTTAGGTGAGATATGAACCGGGCGATGTAGTTCAACCTCCCTAAAAACCCGCGTACCTCTTTTTCTGTTTTAGGCGTCGGCATTTCTTGGATCGCTTTTATTTTAGCAGGATCGACCTCTATTCCTCTTTCGCTTACGATAAATCCCAGCAGCTTACCCGATCTCACCCCGAAGGTGCATTTATTAGGGTTCAGCCTCAGCCTGAACTTCCTAAGTCTTTTAAATAACTTCAGCAAATTCACAAGATGCTCTTCCTCCGTCTGGGATTTGGCAATCATATCGTCAACATAAACTTCGATCTCTTTATGCATCATATCATGGAAAAGAGTCGTCATCGCACGCTGATATGTTGCCCCAGCATTTTTCAAACCAAAGGGCATCACTTTGTAGCAAAATGTTCCCCAAGGCGTTATGAAAGTAGTCTTCTCCATATCCTCTGGCGCCATTTTAATCTGATTATAGCCTGAAAAGCCATCCATGAAGGAGAATACGGAGTATTGAGCGGTATTATCAACTAACACGTCAATGTGAGGAAGTGGAAAATCGTCTTTTGGGCTTGCTTTATTCAGATCTCTATAATCCACGCACATCCGAACCTTGTCGTCTTTCTTTGGCACTGGTACGATGTTAGCAACCCATGAGGGATACTTTGTCACAGCCAGGAAACCAGCGTCCCACTGTTTTTGAACTTCCTCTTTGATCTTCACTGCCATATCTGGTCGAGTTCTGCGAAGTTTTTGTTTGACCGGCGGGCAATCTTCTTTCAGTGGCAGGCGGTGCACAACCATATCTGTATCGAGCCCTGGCATATCTTCATACGACCAAGCGAATACATCACTATACTCTCGAAGCATTTCAACCAGTCTTCGCTTGATATCGCCCTGCAGCGCGGCTCCGATACGAATCTTCTTCTCAACCCCTTCCGACCCCAAGTTGATAATTTCGATGACCTCGTCGTGAGGCAGAATGGCTCTTTCTTCTTGCTTCACCAACCAAGACAGTTCTTAAGGAACGTCGCTATCTTCGACAACCTCTTCTTCGGCCTGAAATACCGGGTGTTCAAAGTCGGGACGAGTCATAGATGGTTCAAGGATGTCATCTGAAAATGTTATCCTGCAAAAGGAATGGTTAAGTGCTTTAAAATGCGTATAAAGCGAATAACCACGTTGCCATTTTATTGAAAAATATAAAACAAGAAAGACAGGGATTACAGTATTTGCACATGAAAAACGCCATTTATTTAATGATTAACACGCAATGTTCATAACAACACAGCCCTAAGCAAATCCTGATGCTCCGGGCAAGACATCAGATTATTCAACAATTAATAAAGCAAAACATTACTGTTTAAGAGTCACAGGAACAAGCTCCTGAATAGACCAGTTGCACAGTCCTTGTCCTGGCGTGCTTGGCTGAATCCAGGCATCCATATCGCAGTCGCTATCTCCTTCGTCAGACTCCGAAGCAGCGTTGATGGTTTCATGACACACTCCACTAGCAGAGATGGTGATTGGCCCTCTGAAACGGGGCGCCCCCACGGCAGGAGTTGACGACGACGGTTGGTATCCTAGCCCGAACCGGTCCATCTTCACAGGAATGTCCAGCACTTTGCCCCAGCCCTTTGCTTCTCCTGCTTCCACTAGAGCTTGAGCTTCTTTATACGATGAGACGGCTATCTCTGGCACTTTGCTCGGCTCGGGACCTTTGTCCTTGATGCGCAACCCTTCAAATGCTTGGCAGGGTGTTTCGTGGATCTCTCCGTCGACCTCCACATATTTAAATGACGACAGATGGCTGACCAGGATGTCTTCTTCTCCGCATACAGTGACTACGCTGTCCCCGACCATATATTTCAACTTCTGATGTAGGGTGGACGTGACTGCCCCAGCCCCATGAATCCAGGGCCGTCCGAGCAAGCAGTTGTACGCAGGCTGTATATCCATGATATAAAATTCAGTTGCAAACACCTCTGGCCCCACCTGTAGAGGCAATGTGATCGATCCAAATACTGTTCTCCGCGTGCCGTCAAACGCTCTGACTACCAAGTCGCTGGGCGTGCACAAGATTCCTCTAACATCCAGCTTCATCATCGCCTTCTTAGGCATCACATTCAGAGACGATCCGGTGTCGACCAATACATGCGACATTACTGATCCTCTACACTCGACAGATACGTGCAGCGCCATATTATGATCTCTCCCTTTCAGGGTCAAATCAAAGTCGGTAAAGCCCAAGCTGTGGCCTGCATTCACATGTGCCAACACTCCTTCCAACTGATTTACAGAGACATCTTGGGGTACAAAAGAAGTATCCAAGACCTTCAACAAAGCATTCCGGTGAGCTTCCGAACATAAGAGCAATGATAGGATAGATATTTTGGACGGCGTCTGCTGCAGATGCTCCACAATCTTATAATCACTTTTTCGGATCAAGCGCATGAACTCTTCTACATCCTTCGATGCTGCTTCTTTTTCGCTTGCTTGCACTGGGACATTCTCAACCGCTTTCCCTTTTCCTTTAGCTAGTCTTTCGGCCTCCACTTCAGGTGATATAAAGATCCTACCACTCCTTGTCATACCTCCCGAACCAACAACATTATCCACAGTCTCGGCTGGCTGCTTATTAACATCAATCTTGATCCCGTCACAATACACCTCCAACCCATATGACCATGGGACTGCTTTCGTGTTCTCGTACGGGATCGGCCCGGCCTTAGTTATGGTGATCGGTGGTCGCTGAGCTGGTGCTGCAATAGTGATCGTCTTCCGAGGAATCGTTACCGTGGCCACATCACTCCGATTATCTGCTACTGCCCCTGCAGGCTCTTCGGTTGCTGCTCGGTCAAACTGCAATACGCCTTCATCAATTAAAGCCTGAATGCCTTTCTTCAAATCATCACACCCCCCAGCTAGGGTTCAACATTCTAAGCAATACTCGTCACATCCCGGGTAAACACCCCCTTGTAACAGTCGGCTTTTTATCTCGCTCAGCGGCGTCTTTAAATCGTCGATATTCATAATCAGATTTAACCCTTCCTCAGTCAGAATGGCGTTTGCCCCGTGATTAGGCATGGGCTTCTGCACTATATTCGGACCTGCCGTTCCGAAATTGATAGTCTTATTGTCCAGAAGATCCTGCACAACATGCTTAAAAGCATGGAAACCCTCTATATCGTGGCCTGGAGCCCCAGAATGAAACTCACAGTGCCTGCTTGCATCGTAACCAAACGGGGGAGCTCCCGTTATCGGTGCCAGAGTTCTTTTCTCTACCAGGTTCAATCCCAACAATGTCTGCAACAAATCTGCATAGGTTGAGGGAGGCTTCTCAAACACTCTTCTCGGTTTGCCACCCTGGAATCTTCGCTGAGCCTGCTGTGCCCCCTGCTAAGGCTGCTGCTGCTGCATTGGCTGCTGCTGAGACGGTTGTTGTTGCTGAAGTGGTTGTTGCTGGTACGGGATAGTAACACTCGCCACCTGCTGCGGCTGATGGTATTAGTTTCGTCCCCTGCCTCGGCCTCCAAACACTGCGCTTGCCTCGCCCTGACGGCGCCCACCAAAAGCCTTCCTATTACTGCCAGATGCAGTTGATTCCTCAACCTGGAATTTTCCTTGCTTAATGTTACGTTCAATCTTTTCTCCCATCAGAATTAGGTCTGAAAAGCTGGCCAGAGACGTGTGAAACAGCATGTCATGAAACAAGCCTGTGAATGTGCCGACGAACATGTCATTCATTTCCTTATCTTCTACAGGAGGACGGACCCTGGCAGCCATATCGCGCCACCTTTGCGCGTACTCTTTAAAGCTCTCCCCCTTCTTCTGTGACAGCCCTGCCAATTGGACCCGATTGGGCGCCAAATCGCTGTTATACTTGTAGTGAGCTACAAATGCCTCTGCCAATTGCTTCCATGTCTTTATATTAGTCGGCTCCAACCCCATATACCACTCTAGGGAAGGACCCGACAGACTATCTTGAAAGAAATGCATTAGCATTCTTTCATCAGTTGAGTATGCAGACATCTTTCTGTAATAAGCTCGCACATGCACTTTCGGACTTGTGTCCCCTTTATACTTGTCAAACGCAGGAGCTTTGAATTTGATTGGCACCCTCAAGCCAGGTACCAAACCCATTGTTGCCATGTCCAAGCCCACAGCGCTTTGGTTCAGGACCCCCCTCATTTGCTCTTCTAGCATTCTGATCTTCTGGGAGTCGTCCATCGGCCCTTCGAAACCTCCGCCGGAGAAAGCATCCTCCTGTTGATCTTCTTGCCACATACCATTCCCAGCTCCATACCCGTCATATCCATTATTACGTCCAGCCCTGATCTGATTCATCCCCGGACCTCGGCCTCTGTTGCCGTACCCTTGAACTCCTCCAGCAGGCCCAAAACCCATAAACCCCGCGCCGTTTCCATTTCCAAAACCTCCGTAACCCTGATTGGTCGCACCATAACCATCTTGCCCAAAGCCTTGAGCATTGAAACCATATTTCCCAGCATTATGGAATCCCTGATCATTGAACCCGAATCCAGTATTGACAAAGCCGTTGCCTCCCATATTATCACCCAAGTTGACATCACCAAGCCCAACGTTATGGATAGCAGTCTCGTTCCCAACTCCGACGTTACCATTCACAGCAGCGGTAGCGTTGTTGACATTAGAAGCAGGTATCTTGACTACAGGCGGAGCCACTGGTGTGGGGGTGCCATCCCCATGAACTGTATCGACCCGTACAGACTGATGATCCTCGTTACCGTGACCAGCATTTCGGGCCAACAGCGGTTGGACCATGGCCTGCAAATTCTCCTGACCTTTTGCAATAGCTTCCATGGTCTGCATGAAGAGAGCGAGCTTCTCATGCACATCTTGCATCTCGTTCTGCATTTGATCCATGATTCTTCGACAGTTGGTGCAGGTAGAATAGCGGTGCGGGTGCTGATCTGCAATCCTGAAAAGTACCTGGTACAGAGCAGGAAATAAGACACTATTCAAAGATTACCTGTAATGCAATATGAATATGAATGCAATGCAATGTGTCTGTGCATTAGGGAGATTCATTCCCCCAGTTCTAGTGTGAAGGTGCCAGTGCAGTGACAGTGCTGACGATATAAAGATCAGAGCTGAATCACAGAAAGCCTCATATATTGCTGAGAAACCAATGAATCAAGAATACAATATCACTGAGAGTACAATGAGAAGGCACGACCTCAACCAACAATCCTGGTGATGGTCAGCACTGTGCAAATAAAGCATACAAGCGAATATATGTAATAATCAAATGCTCTCAAAAGCCCGGTACTCTTCTATCAACCTCTTGGTCTCTGGGTGACCTGGTCGGGTGAGCAGTCCTTCTACCAACTGATTCCTTCTCTTAAGAACACGACGCACGTCTCCAACAGTTTCTTCCCATGTCGCTTCCCCGAAGCAATCTTCTAGTTTTCGCTTTTGAGACACAGCTTCATCTCTGCATTTGATTGCCTTGTTCAGTGCATTCTGGACACTATACCGGGTCATCACTTCTTCCTCACACTTCTTGATGCTAGACTTCAACTTCTCTTCGAGGTCGGAGATTTGCTCCTTCAGCTTATCTTCCCTCTTCTTGTTGTTAGTGAGCATGGCATTCCAAGTCTTATTGCAAGAAGAGATCTCTCGGTGTGCTGCGTCGAGCGCCTTCTTTTTGGATTCCAGCATGTCATGGGAGCTTCTGAACTCTTGCCCCAGACGTTCGCGCTTTTTCTTTTCCTCAGTCAACTCAGCCCCTAACCTGTTTAACAGCTCGATTTGTTGTTGGAAAGCATATACGGCCTTGTTTTTCTCACTGCGTATCTGGGCTAACTCCTGCTCTAACCCTTCGTTGATTTTCATCAAGGCTTCTTTCTCTCTCACAACTTGCTCGTAGGCTTCCCGAGAAACAGTAGTTGGCTCTTCTGCCGGAACAGGAACAAGGACGGGTGCATCTGGAAATGGCATTAATAACTGACTTGCCCTTTCCTGGATCCAGACTTGGTATGACGCATAAGCCTGGCAATCGTTCTTACCCAACAGTGGCTTCCCTTTGCGGTTAATACGTGTCCAGGCATGTTGCAACTCAGCTAGCAATTCTCCCTTCAAATCACCTGTGAAGTACAGAGATTCCTGTACTTCTTCCTCCTGCGGTGGATTCTTCAGTGCATATCCGAACTGGCGAATGAATAGAGAAGGGTTGTAATTGATACACCCTTTTCTTCCTATCAGCGGCACATTAGGGTATCCAGAACAACTGAAGACGAGCTCGGATCCCAACAGGTCTCGATCAAACCACTCCATATCTTCCGACGATAGCCTCATCAGGCGCTCCGGCCAACCAACTGGGGTTGCAGTATCTGCAACAGATCTTCTCTTAGGAAGGTGACTCTCAAACCACATACTCAACAAGGGTACACAAAGATGAACATTCTTTCCCCTCCCTTTCTCATTCTTGTAATGCAGTGAGTGGTAGAGATCTCCGAGTAAGGTAGGTACAGGATTACCAGCGGCAAACAAGTAGAAGGCGTCGAAGTCCACAAAATCCGGTATATTGGGAAACAAGACTATGCCATAAATGCACAAGGCCAACACAGCATTGAAAGCAACCCAGCACCCGCTCTTGGCATACTCCTGGGCTTTACCGACCAAGAACTGGAGTGAGAAGCCTGGAACTCCACGGGAAACAGTAGTTAATAGTTCAGAAGCATCAATATGCAAAGCTTTTGCCAAGTCCTCCGGCTTGGGCTTGGCGCCAGAATGGATGAATGGAACCTGGTTCTGCACGGGCAGCTCAACATACTCAGCGTATTCCTCCAGGGTTGGTCCCATAATAAAGTCAGCGAACGTAAAACACCTCAAAGCAGGGTCGTAGAATTGCATCAGAGCATACAGCCCATCTAACTCTACCTCGGTAGGTTTGCACACCAATCTCAGTAATCTACCATAGCTCATCCGGAAGCTCCTACGAACACCCTCATCAGCAAGGGAGATCAACCCCAGTAAAGGAACAATATCAGGAGTAGGCAATTTGTAAGCAACTGTTCTCCTTAAGCTAGTCATGATCAAACACTCAGAAGTCTGGGCACTAGAACTAGGGAAATGCAAATGCACCTGCAGCACAGACACACGTTAGTGAAATGCAAATGGTAATGGATATGCAGTAATGCAATGCAAGTAACATGCAACAGGGACCAAAGCTGTAGCTGAATAGTCTGAACCCAATCAAGAAAGTCCCAGACTTTCCAGAAGTCATCCAATCCTGGTCTCGGATAGACCTCAAACAAAGCTCCAATACTGGTCTCTGATAGACCCCATAATCATAACCTGAATGGTCTCTGGCAGACCTCAGATCATATCTCCCACCGGTCTCTGACAGACCTCAGAACACATCTCCAAATAGTCTCTGACAGACCTCGGAACACACCAACTGGTCTCTGACAGACCTTAGAACACATCTCCACCTGGTCTCTGACAGACCTTAGAACCCTCCATAAATATCCAGGATCCTGATCAAGAAACAAACCGGTGGTCTGAAGGTCTAGTTACCTGCATAACCCTGAATCCCCTCACAGGTGGGTGGCCCTATAACTGGCACAAGGTACGGCATCCTATGCGGTCGTCGGCGTCACAGACTTTCAGGGTTGATGATACGATTCCCAGAAGGAGTGGCATCATCAATCCCTGAAGAGGCCTCACTTAGCCAACTTCCAAATGATCGGTCCCCAGAGTCGACAATCCAACTAACCAGCAACCCACGCCAACCAAAGGAAGGGGCAGGAGGCCAACCAGAGGAACCTCGTCTGAGTGTAGATTTCATGGGACACCAAAGCAAGCAAAGCAAGCGGGCTCCCACTAATTTCTACTCTAATTCTAGGTGCACTCAAGCCCAGGTCCGGCTTATCTCTCAATATCAGAACACCCGTCACACCCCAGATATAGCAACAATAATCAATATATAAAGCTGAAAATACAAGGTTAGGAATATAAAATAACTCCATACAAAATCCTCGACGGGAAAACAAGCGCTAGGATTGACTCGCTTAAGGGACGTTGGATCCCAAATGCATAAGAACTATCGCAGTCCTTAGCAGCCAGGGGACGTTGGATCCCCAGCAGAGTCGCCAGCTGTCGCTACTGCGAAAATCGGCGCCGGCTGACAGAAGAGTCGCCACCGTGCGTTATTTATCCCACGGGAGGGAAAGGAAACGCTCAGAGTAAACCTCACACAACAGGGGAAAGGTATGTTCGTCGCAACCAAAACCTGGATTCGGGAGTCGGTTACGCAAGGGGAAGGTATTAGCACCCCTCACGTCCGTCGTACTCGACGGGATCCGCGCTTGTTTTCGGGTATGGATTGTTATTCTATCTAAACTATAGGTCGAGGGTTAAAAAGAAAATAAAATGAAAATAAAAATGACTCGGCAAAGTATCGCACTTTATGCCTACGTATTCCCGTCTGGAACGAGAAATCAGAGTCAACGTAGTTCGCCTACCTACGGGAAAGGAGGGGAAGGTTGCTCGCTAGGATATCGCATCCTATGCCTACGTACTTTCATACAGCATGAAAGATCAGAGCAAACGTAGTTCGGGCCACGTACGACACAAGTCTGTCTTGGTTGATTTTATTGTGTTCGAAATCTTGATGAGTTCACATTCTTTTACGGAAGAAATTCCTTTTATTGTGTTCGAAATCTTTATGTGTTTTTCTGTTTGTTTTGAGAAAGAAGAGACAGAACTCTAACCTACGGTTGCGAAGGGAAACAAACTAACCTAATGTTATCATGCATGGGTTAAGACCTAGGGTCTATCATGCTCCCCTCTTGCACAGAGAGAAACAGAGATCCTACGGGAATAGACGGAAACAGCAACAATATCAGATATATAGTAAAACAGTAAAATGCATGAATGCAACAATACAAGTGAGGCAAGGGAGACCCACTCAACCTCGAACCTGGAAAACAATAGGCAAAAGTGAACAGGCTTCACCTTCAACCCAACAGGGTAAGCAGCAAACAATACAACCAGGAAAACCAAACAATACATCAGAAATGAAATACAGCAGGAAAATAAACAGCTTCAGCAGCTTTGAATCAACATCTGACTCCAAGTAATCTCCAATCAGCTACAGGCTTCAACAAGCATCAATCTCCATCTCCATGGCCTTCAGGTAAGGGCTTTGATCATCAGTCTTCTCTCTGCAATGGCTTTTCTTCAAGTTCAAACCTCCAGGATGAGGGATCAGTCACAAGAGTGAATTGGGTGTTAAGCAATCAGTTGACTACCAAAGGTGGTGAACAGACTGCTTCTAACACAAAAGACATTTTCTCTCAAGAGTTCTATCTCTTAGACACTATCACCAAGCCTTCTAAAGGAAGGGGGTGAGTGTCTTAGAGAGACTCTGAATCACAGAGAAGAATGGATGCAGACAAGGCAATCCATGTTTGAGAAACAAGCTTTCTAACCTAGAGCTCTGCCTAGCTCTTAAACCCTAATCTCCACAACAGCTGCCAGCAAGAAACTTCTCTTCAACTCTGGAAGTTGGACTTCAGTCTGGATCTCCAATGGCCTTCATCTCCTCAAGTCTCCAGCTCTCCCAAGTCCCCAGACAAGCCCAATACCCCAAACAAGCAAGCAATAATCCCCAGAGGGCACACCACACCAGTCAATCAGATATACAGTACATTAATAGCAGTAGGGGAATCCTGACTTTTTTCTAAGGGGATCTAATAACTGCCCATAGCCCCTATAGTCCCATAGCTAAACTATTCAATCTCTAAGTCCTAAGGGAAGTGAATTAATTCTCCTAAGTCATCACCTAAAACCCTAGTTTGTTCATGTTGTTCACACCTAAACTAAACACCTAAAATTAATTTCTAAAAATGGGAACTAAATTGTATCTACAAGTTTAATGTCTAACCTAAACAACCTAAAAAGAATGGGTGAAAAATATTAAAGTAATTAATAGAACAAAAATTAACAAATTTATGTATGAAATGAAACTATTTAAAATGCCATTTATTTGGAAAATATGGGGAAAATATCAAATAAAAAATAAAATGCAATTTTTATTTTTTATAATTTTCTTGACTTTTTAAAGAAAATGTTAAAAAAAAGAATGAATTGAAAATATGCAATTTCTGATTTGTTATGAATTTTCAAAAATGAATGAAAATAAAAAGAATTTGAAAAAAAGAAAATAGAAAGAAATAAAGGGAGGGGGTGAGAAAAGTAACTCGCTGCAGTTGTTTTTTAGGTGGGCTGAGAAGTGGGGGGTGCGTATAGCTATCTGAGTCCAAGCCCAACGTTTCAATTAAATGAAACGCGGCATTTCGTACCAAGTCATTCCCTCCGTTTTCCATTTGAATATGATCCGTTGGATGAGTCCTTCAGTCAAAGGTCAAAATGAGATCGTGTGGCTCATGGATCGTCTCCTACCTCCAGCAAACCCTAGGGTTTCAGAAATGGCTTTTCATGCAAGCATTTTCGAGCTCGTCTTTCACCCTCCACAAGCCATGAAACTTCAAGGTACAAAAAGCAAAAACAGTCTATTTCTTTCCCTCTACAAGTCTGTATCGTTAGTTTGCCTTAAAACTCAATCAATCAACCAATTCGATAGGTGGAACAGATGGAAACCACCATTAATATCTGATATCAAACCTCTCCAATTCTCTCCAAACTGTGTCCTACACTTATCTACAGCTTGCACTGATCACAACATGCTAATCCAATGACATTTTCGTGCCCTATCTCAGCAATTACAAGCTCTAACAGATTTGGTACCTCATGCTCAACCTCCATGAAACTCCACCAAACTTACCAAAATCAATCATCTACTTATGCTTAACCATTCTACACTACCAAATCCCTAAGATTCTACCTAAACTAAGCAAATCGAGTAGAAAACAAACCTGGTGCAATTGGTGAAAACAGGTGTGCAACTCTTTGGATCAGATGCTTGTGATGAATGGAAAGTGATCAATAAGCTTGGTGATGAATTCTGTATGCAATAATTCGTGTGCAAACCTTCTGAATCTTGTTCTTCCAATTTCTTGAACCTTGAATGATGAAACTTGTATGGCACTCTCCTTGATTGATTTAGCCAAATGAATATGTGAATTGCAACCTATGGATGATGGTGATGAAGTTCAGATCAAGAATGAGGAGGATTGGTGAGAAATTGAGATAGTTTGTGAAGCTTATGCAAGAATGGAAAAGTGTGGAAAACTTGGGGTTTTGAACAAATGAAGTCACCAAAAAAAAGCATGAACCATCTTGCATCAATATATAGATGAGGTTAGAACCTCCTAGAAACTTGGAGAAGTTTCCCTTGCACAAATTCCCTTGGATTTTGATTATGTTTCTTACATTGCAAGCAACCATGGATAACTCACAAATTATGAACTAAACTCAAAATTCCACTTTAGCCAATGTCTTTAAAATGATCTTTCCATTCAAAATGACCTATAATTTTGCTTCATTTGGCCAAAATATGAAAAATCTCATTTTTAAGTCCATTTTTCTTCATTAAATTCAACAATTTTGAAACCTTGTGCTATGAACTTTTACAATATCTCATGATCACTTTTCTAGACTCAAAATGTCATTTGGAGCAAGTTTTATGTTGTAAGTTTTTCCATTTGAGGCCTCCTTGTATGAGTTTTGGGCATAGGTTAAAATGACCTGTAATTCACAAATGACCAAAATACCCTTTGCTTGCCAAGACCATAAGTAGAGTTCCACAAATCATATCAAGGAATACTATACCATTATAGAAAGCTAAGACAATAAGGAACAACTCTTATGTTTACCAGAAATTCATTTGAAATCTCCTTGAGGGGTAAAAATTGCTTGGAAGTCAAGTCACTTTCACAGACAAAATTTCAGATACCTCAGATGACCTGTAACTTGCAAGGACCATAACTTGAGTTCTATAAATCTCCTTGATGTCTTCCACCACTAAAATTAAAGGTCTTGAGATCCTCTACAAGTTTCATGTTGTCTAAGGATCCATTTGAAGCTTGCATTTTGACTTATCTTGCTTGGAAATTTGACCTAAACTAGGGGATTTTACATAGAAACCCTAATTTAGACCCTCCTCTTCTCCTTGATTTCTCTTGAGTTCTTCTTGGCACATCACCATATCTTTATTCTCCATGTCAAATAATGAACCCCACATCTCTTCAATAGCCCTTAAATCAATCAATTGACCTAGGGCTGACCTAGGGTTGACCCAGATGAAACCCTAGTTGACTGTCTTCAACTGCAATTCTTGTGATCACATCAACAACTTGTTTTCTTCTCCAAATGACTTTCTAAGTCCTCCAAGATGTCTAGATACTCCCCATGCTCTCAATTCACAACGCATAATTCCCTTGTTGACCCTCAGACATCCTCAGTTAGGAGATATACTCAATGCTTGATCCACTGAACTCCCTGCTTTCAAATTCTTTTCTGATGACTTGAATGAGATTGAATTAGGATAATAACCTCTTGATAGGCCTCTAGAGATGATAATAATGATTGGCCCCCTGTTGAATGACTTGCTATGCTTATGCTATGCAGATGAGTAACCTATGTACATGACTCTTTATGCAAATGCTAATGATATTGAAACATAAACCAAGTGAATAAGGTTGAGCAAATTTTAGGGTGCAACACACCTCAACAAATAACCTAAAATTGTTACTTGTCAAAACCTTGTAACCAAAATCATTTCCAAAGCCCAGTTTTTATCTGGCAAACCAGAAATCAGTTCCCGTCTGATACCTAAACCATAAATCAGTTTTCGTCTGATACCAAAGCTAGAAGTTAGTTCTCGTATGACAACTTAACCCTTTGCCGCCAGTTCTCGTCTGGTAGTCTACCCTCGAATGCTAGTTCTCGTCTAGTATTTCCCCTTTAAATCCACTTTTGTTGGTAACCAGAAAAAATCCCAATCACCTTAAACTTGGTCCCGTCTCAATAACCAAAAAGCCCAATTGTACGTGACACAAGCATTCCCAGTGGCACATGTTATCACATTCCCCAACATGAGACTCGTTTCTCCATGGTTGAGATTCTTATCCCCAGCAGGCTGAGACTAGTTCGCCCCCAGCAGATTGTGACTAGTTTCTCCCCAGCAGTTTGAGATTGTTTCTCCCCAGCAGTTTAAGATCGCAACAAGTTGAAATTGCATTTATCCCCTATCAGGATGTGATCAAGGTTATCCTCGGCAGGTCGAGATTGATATCCCCGACAGAGTAAGGCCATCCCCAGCAGATGGATTGTGTACAGCCGTCCCCAGTAGACTTAGATTGAAGTTTTCCCCGACAAGCAGATTTGGGTTTATTTCCCCAGCAGTGGGACGAGTGCAGTGTTGTTTCTCCCACAGAGTCCAAGTCTTTGGCTATTTTCCCCTTAGAGTCTAGTTCTTTGACTCATTCCTCAGGCGAAGATTGATATTGTTGAGTTTATTTCTCATTTTCCAAAGCAGAGGTCGACACTGATTCCCTCATTGCCTAAATCCCTAGCCAAGTCAGCAGAGTTTGTTTTCTTCCCCACAGAGTGGGACTAACTCGGAGATTGTTTATCTCCATCCTCAGCAGAGAGAGTTTGGGATGGTTCCCTAGTAAATCTTATTCATCATCCCTAGCAGATAGCGGATTCAACCTTCAACAGAGTGGAATCCCGAGTGGAATGAAGCTATTCCTCAACAGTTTGTTGTGCTTTCCCAATAGAGTTGTCTGTTCCCCGAAATGTTATATTCTGGCAGGCCATCCAGGGCTGTTTTCCCCAGTAGAGTGGAGTTGTTGTCTCCAGCTGAGTTGTTTGTTTCCCCAGAAGAGTAGTATTCTGGTAGGCCATCCAGGGCGTTTTCCTCAGCGGAGTTTGATTTAATCCCCAGCAGAGTGGATTTGCTCTTAGCAAAGCATTTTTACCTAGAAGTTTTCAGAGGCCATCCAGGGCTTGTTTTCCCCAACATGGGTTCGTTTGTACTAGACGCGTCTAGTCTTTCTCCAACGGAGTTTGGTTTCCTCTCTTTAGCATTTAATTTACTAAGGTGGTTCCTTTGCATTTGCATCGTGCATAGCATCCTCCCAAACGCGTAACATTTCCATTTCGTATGGAGCATTACGCCATTCTCAAACATGTGCATTTGAAACAAAAGCCATGTTGTTACCTATTTGTTTCCAGTGGTATCTCCAGCAGACAATGGTTTGTTTTCATTAACCTGTGTGATATCCAGACTCCGGTTAATGATATTTTCTTGAGCCCGTGTGGTATCCAGACCCCAGATTTTCTCTAGTTTATTTCATTAGCAGGTGAGGTATTCAGACCCTGGCTAGTGATAATGATTAAGCGCATGTGGTATCTAGACCCCAACTTTCTCCAGTGATTTCGGTAAGCGCGTGTGGTATCCAGACCCCGGCTTTTCTTCGGTTTATTTCATTAGCAGGTGAGGTATTCATACCCTGGCTAGTGATAGTGATTAAGCGCGTGTGGTATCTCGACCCCGGCTTTCTCTAGTGATTTCGGTAAGCGCGCGTGGTATCCAGACCCCAGCTTTCCTCCGGTTTATTTCATTAGCAGGTGAGGTATTCAGACCCTGGCTAGTGATAGTGATTAAGCGCATGTGGTATCCAGACCCCGACTTTCTCCAGTGATTTTGGTAAGCGCGTGTGATATCCAGACCCCGGCTTTCCTCCGGTTTATTTTATTAGTAGGTGAGGTATTCAGACCCTGGCTAGTGATAGCGATTAAGCGCGTGTGGTATCCAGACCCCGACTTTCTCCAGTTATTTCGGTAAGCGCGTGTGGTATCCAGACCCCAGCTTTCCTCTGGTTTATTTCATTAGCAGGTGAGGTATTCAGACCCTAGCTAGTGATAATGATTAAGTGCGTGTGGTATCCAGACCCCAGCTTTTTCCAGTTATTTCAGTAAGCGCGTGTAGTATCCAGACCCTAGCTTTCCTCCGGTTTATTTCATTAGCAGGTGAGGTACTCAGACCCTGGCTAGTGATAATGGTTGAGCGCGTGTGGTATCCAGACCCCGGCTTTCTCTAGTTATTTCGGTAAGCACGTGTGGTATCCAGACCCCGACTTTCTCCAGTTATTTCGGTAAGCGCGCGTGGTATCCAGACCGCAAGCAGAATCATTGACAGATGTGTTCATCTTATCATTCTCTCCAACAGAGTCTATTTATTCAAGTTCATATTTCCCCAACAGATTTCTTCACCCTGACGGCGAGGTCATATTTTTCTTCTCAATTTCGGATTGAGCTGGCCTTCGGGTTCGATACTCGCTTTGATTTAGCGAATGACTGACGATGAGGTCAGATGTTTTTACCGACATGTTGTCGATGACTGACGGCGAGGTTAGATATGTTTACCGACTTGATGTCGATGACTGACGGTGAGGTCAGATTTCTTTAACCGACTTGATGTCGATGACTGACGGCGAGGTCAGATGTTTTTACCGACATGTTGTCGATGACTGACGGCGAGGTCAGATGTTCTTACCGACTTAGTTTCATTGCATGCATGTTAGCAAGTGTTTCATTCGATTGCGTGTCGTTGTGTCCTAATTGGTAATGAGTTAGCTCATTGTCCTTGCAACTATCATATATAGCTTCTCCAGGGAACCTGTTCTTACTATGGTCGACCGTTCTACAGTTTCTTTTGCGGTTGGAAAATTTCTGGGTTCTTTGGTATTCAACCGTCTTCTACCTTGATTGTGTGAAAGTCGTTCGCTTTTCACCCATTCAGGTCCAAGTCGTTTGAATAGGGGCAACTGTTGTACCCCAAAATTTGACCAACCTTTTCCACTAATTTGGCTTATGTTTCATGTCATCTGCATCTGCATATCATTTATCACATACTGTGCATTTTGTCAGTCAGAACAGATTATTGGGATTACAGCCCCTTTTCTCGCATATCAGGAGATTTAAACCAGTTCGAATAAGGAGATTTTATTTCGGAATCGAGTGAGTTTGTCCTCATTCTTTTGGTCCAGTCCGTGCTGGTATTTTCGGTGACATTTCGGCGGTCGCCCTTTTACCGTTTATTTCGCTGCATTTTTGTGACTTTTATTTCTGTTTACTGCTTTATTTTCTCTTTTATAGTTTTTTTTATTCTAATTAATTAATAGTTTTTAGAAATAGAATTTTTATTTTTGTTTAGATTTAATTTAGTAGTTTTAGAATAATTTTCATTTTAGATTAGTTTTAGAAATTAGATTAAGTTAGAATTTAATTTAGGACTAAAATGTTTTTTATTTTGAGAATAGATTTTTAGTTTATAATTTAAATTTTAATAGGAATAGTTTTAGTTAATTTAGGATTTTATTTAAATAGGATTAGATTAATTAAGTAGTTAGTTTAGATTAATTAGTTAGATTAGTCTGATTAGTTAGTTTTAGAATTAATTAGAATTATATTAGGACTTAATTTATAGTTAGTTTTTAGAATGTTATTATTAATCATTTAACCCATTAATCAGTTATCAGCATCATTAATTAGCACAGAATTAAGTAAATCATCATTAACCATTAACAGTCAAGGCCACGTGTCAACATTCTGCTGTATAAATTACTATTCATTTTCTTCCTTCTTGGGAACCCTAGCCACTACAGTACCCCCTTCTTCCTCCTTCATCATCCTCATATTCTCTCCAACCACCATTTTCTGCACATCATCACCTCCAACACCTTCAAACGACCACCATCTTCTTCCGTCTAATTATCCAAACCACTCAATCTTCCTCACAACTTTCCATCTCCTTCATCGCCTTGAAGAACCAACCCAGAAATCTCCATAAACCTTTCATCAATCCTTCGAAGTTCATCAAACAACCTTCATTAACCAACTTCCAAAAACAACAAACTCAGTAAAACTCACACCGCGAACCAACTCTTCAAACCCAAAACACAGAGCTACCAACAACAACTTCGTTCGAAACCCATCGTGAAGCTTATCACAAACTATTCTCAACCTCTTCTCCTTCCAAACAGAACCCCAACCATTACCGTCAAACACCTTCACTATTTCCTTCCGTCAAGCGATTCTTCGGAACCCAGAACCAAATCACAACAACTCAAACCCATCTTCTTCAATCAAACTCATCCGACCACCTTCGAAACACCAAATGACATCATTTCAACTCCAATCTATAAACCAAAGCTTCAACCCTCGACATCAATCAGAAAACCCAGCTTCAAACTACCACCATCATTTCTCTCCAACAAACTGCCATTAACAACTTTCTGAAATCCATTTTCAATCTCTGAAAGCCACACCAAAAACCAACAACACTCACCGGCGAAAACCCTTCCGCTGCAACTCCCCTTCGTTTTTCTTGCTGTTAAACCTCGATATAACATACACACGGGCAACAAAAATGAAAAAAAATGATACGGAGAGATTAAGTTGATGATGAGAAGAAGAAGTGTGTAAGCGAAACGGAGAGAGCGAGCACATGAAGGGAGTGAGATTGAGTTGAGATAGAGAGAACATGGTTGAACGAAATGTGAGAAAGAGAAGAGTTCCGTACTGTTTCCATTTTGCTGATTTTGAGTGTTTAGTTGTTTTATTTGTTGGCTGTTGACAGGTTGACTTGGGCTTTCAGGCCCATAGCCCGTTTTTCTTCTCTGCACCCCCCGAGTTTCCTTGTTCACCACCCCTGTTTCTTCTTTAAGTTTTTTAAGAAATTGTACATTATGATATATTTTAGATTTATATGTATATAATATTTTTCTAGCAGTATTTTTATTTGTATATGTATACATATTTTATGCTTAGAATTTCAATATATTCTAATTTAACCTTTAGAGTTTTTGTATTTACTTTTCTAAGTTTTATTTTCTTTTAGAATTTATATATATATATATGTATTTTATTTTTATAGAACTTTGTAGATATATTAAACTTAGTTTAAACTTTTTAGAGTTTTTATTAATTTCTTTTGGAACTCTTTTATTATAGAAGTTGAATTCTATTTCGCATTTGTTATTGGGCATTTTGTCCCATTTTCATTTTGTTTTGGTCGATGAAGAAATTTCTTTCGATTCTCCGTCAAATTATGGATGAGAAATGAAGGATCCTAGACCGAATTTTTCTCTCCTTTCTCATTTTCGACCTTATTTCACTTCATTTGTTTTGGTCGATGACGATACCTCCAAGTTGTTATACGTCAAATTACTGATGAAAACGACAATCCCGAGACCATTTTCTTTCTCGTTTTCATTTTTCGACCGTTTATTTCATCTTTGGTTATTTTTCTCCGTTTTTGGTCGATGATGAGACCTCCGTAATCCATTACCAATCAAATTATTGATGAATAATGTTGGATCCGAGACCACCTCTTTTCTCTCATTTCTTTTCATCTTTCCGACTTTATTTTGACTTTCTTGGATCGATGAAGTCTTGTATCCGTAAGACGAGATCCCATTCTGTTTTGGCCCGTGTGACACGATTCAATTGGAGAATGATTCTCAATATCATTTCTCTATCTTGTCTTTGACACGGATATCAATACGCGACCTCTTAAAGTTTGACTTCTCTTATAAGTCGAACTACGACGGTTTAGCGTCACATTGGTCCCAATTCGAAACATCATCATCAAGGATCAAAGGAGAGGAGCTTGGAAAGGAAGCTAGCATGCAAAGTTAAGGGTCAATGGAACCACTCCGTTTGGTAACATTGTTTTTATTTCATCTCTTTTATTCAACCGTCGAGTGTTGTGAGCTGTAAGCGATAGACACGTGGGAAATGATGAGAGGGGGGGTCTCCTCTCTCTCGTCTAGAGTGTTTAGTGTATGTCCTTTGGACAATATGCGACGTATTCACTCCTACGTCTTAGGACTTAGCGTGTGCGTCCCAATCCGAACCTTTTCTCTCGCATCCTGGCGATTGAGATCCTTTCTCTTGCCCCCGTGCAATCGAGACCGTTTTTTCGTAGTTGGCTGAACTGCAGCTGCTCTGATTTCTCATGCCAGATGAGAATATGTAGGCACAAGACGGTGATGTCTTGGCGAGCACCCTTTCCCTTTTCTCCGTAGTTGGCCGAACTACGGCTGCTCTAATCTCTCATATCTGTTGAGAGTACGTAGGCATAGGATTGCGATAATCCTAGCGAGCACTTTTCCCTCTTCCCTGTAGTTGGCTGAACTACAACTGCTTTGATTTCTCATGCCAGATGAGAATATGTAGGCACAAGACGGCGATGTCTTGGCGAGCACTCTTCCTCCTTTCACCTCGTAAGTAACCCGTACCTTTTAACCAATGACATACTACGTTTGTTCTACCTCAAACAGGTAACGCCTAAGCCTCCAATGGTCGAGCAGCAATACACCTAACTGCTATAATGCGTGCGCTAGTATTGTCTACCTTTTCTCTTGCTCCCCATGCGATCGAGAATGCCCCATTTATCCGTAGTTAGCCTGAACTACGTTTTTCTCTGATTTCTCATACCAGATGAGAATACGTAGACACAACACGGAGATGTCTTGGCGAGCAATCCCCCCCGTAGTTTCTCGAACTACGTTGAAGCTGAATTTCCCATTGCACGAGGGAATACGTAGGCATAGGGCAACAATGCTCTATCGAGTCAGTTCTTTCCGTTAACCTCCGTTTAGCAGCAGCCATAGATAGATTGTTTTTCACCCATAGACTAGACAACAAGCGCGGGTCCCGTTGAGTACAACGGACGTGAGGGGTGCTCATACCTTCCCCTTGCGTAACCGACTCCCGAACCCAATATTTGGTTGCGATGACCTGTCTTTTCCCTTTTCGTTGGTTTTCTCTGATCGTTTCCTTTCCCTCTCTTTGGGATAAATAATGAACGATGGAGACTCTTCTATCCTTGCTGGCCCCTCTTCGTAGTGATACGACAAGGACCCATTGGAAGAAGTCGACCTAGGAGAAGGGGTGACTAGAAGGCCAACATACGTTAGTGACAATCTTGACCCACAACTTAAGGTCGAAGTCATCCAGCTACTGCAAGAATTTGAAGATTGTTTCTCCTGGGACTATGATGAGATGCCTAGTTTGAAGAGAGAATTGGTCAAACATAAATTACCAATCAAGCCTGGGAAGAAGCCAGTCAAACAAATCCAAGGCGGTTCACCCCGGGAATTCTCTCAAAAATAAAAGAGGAAGTCGAAAGACTCCTTAGATGCAAGTTCATCCGCATTGCCGGGTATGTCGAATGGTTGGCTAACATTGTGCCTGTTATTAAAAAGAATGGGTCTTTAAGAGTTTGCATAGACTTTAGAGATCTAAATTCAGCAACTCCAAAGGATGAATACTCTATGCCTATGGCAGAAATGCTAGTTGATTCCGCTGCATGACATGAGTATCTCAGCATGTTGGACGGATACTCTGATTATAACCAGATTTTCATTGCTGAAGATGATGTTCCTAAAACATCTTTTCGATGTCCTGGAGCCTTAGGCACATACAAATGGGTAGTGATGCCTTTTGGCCTAAAAAATGCTGGGGCAACATCTCAGCGAGCAATGAACTCAATTTTCCATGATTATATAGAGACTTTCATGCATATATATATATATATATATATATATATATATATATATATATATATATATATATATATATATATATATATATATATATATATATATATATATATATATATATATATATATATATATATATATATATATATATATATATATATATATATATATATATATATATATATATATATATATATATATATATATATATATATATATATATATATATATATATATATATATATATATATATATATATATATATATATATATATATATATATATATATATATATATATATATATATATATATATATATATATATATATATATATATATATATTTATGACATTGTGGTTAAGCCTATTTCAGAGGAAAAAACACATGGACCATCTTCAACAATCCTTTGAGAGGATGAGGAGATATGTGGTGCACCCTAAAATTTGCTCAACCTTATTCACTTGGTTTATGTTTCAATATCATTAGCATTTGCATATAGAGTCATGTACATAGTCTAATCATCTGCATAGCATAGCATAGCAAGTCAGCCAACAGGGACCAATCATTATTCCCATCTCTATGAGCCTATCAAGAGGTTATCATTCAAATTCAATCTCATCCAAGTCATCAGAGAAGAAATGGAAGCCAAAGAAGTCCATGGGTCAAGCAAGCAATCTATCTCCTATCTGAGGGTATCTGGGGATCATCAAAGAAATGGTGAGCTGTGGGTTGAGCATGAAGAGTATCTAGACATCATGGGAGACTTAGAAATTCATTTGGATAAGGAGACAAGTCATTGATGTGAGCACAAGAGTTGCAGTTGAAGACAGTCAACTAGGGTTTCATCTAGGTCAACCCTGGGTCAATTCTAGGTCAATTGATTGATTGAAAGGCATTGAAGGTCTATTGGAGAGATGTGGGGTTCATCATTTGACATGAAGAATAGGGATATGGTGATGTGCTAAGAAGAAATCAAGAGAAATCAAGGAGAAGAGGAGTTTCTAAATTAGGGTTTCTGTGTAAAATCCCCTAGTTTAGGTCAAATTTCCAAACAAGATAAGTCAAAATGCAAGCTTCAAATGGATCCTTGGAAAACATTAAACTTGTATAGGATCTCAAGACCTTTAATTTGAGTGGTGGAAGACATTAAGGAGATTTATAGAACTCAAGTTATGGTCCTTGCAAGTTACAGGTCATCTGAGGTATCTGAAATTTTGTCTGTGAAAGTGGCTTGACTTCCAAGCAATTTTTACCCCTCAAGGAGATTTCAAATGAATTTCTGGTCAACATAAGAATTGTTCCTCATTGTCTTATATTTCTAGAATGGTATGGTATGCCTTCATATGGTGTGTGGAACTCTACTTATGGTCTTGGCAAGCAAAGGGTATTTTGGTCATCTGAGAATTACAGGTCATTTCAAGCCTATGCCCAAAACTCATACAAGGAAGCTTCAAATGGAAAACTTCACAACATCAAACTTTCTCCAAATGACATTTTGAGTCTATATAAGTGACCATGAAAGATTGGAAGGACTCATAGCATAAGGTTTCAAAATTGGTGGATTTAATGAATAAAAAATGACCTAAATTTGAGATTTTTCATAGTTTGGCCAAATGAGGTGAAATTATAGGTCATTTTGATTGGAAAAATCATTTTGAGAACATTGGAAAAAGTAGAATTTTGAGTTTGGTTAAAGATTTGAGAGATATGCATGGTTACTTACAATGAAAGTTACATAATCCAAATCCAAGGGAAAGTGTGCATGGGAAGCTTCTCCAAAGTTCTAGGAGTTTCTAATCTCATCTATATATTGGATTGAAGAACTCCATGCCATGGTTGGTGAATCATATTGATAAAAACACAAGTTATACACCAATCTTCCATTTTGCAAAATCAATTCAAACTCTCTCAAATCTCTATCAATCTCCATTTTTCTTGATCTGATCTTCATCACCATCATTCCTAGATCACATTTCACACAAGCATTTGGTTGATTTGAGGAGAACTCGTGCCATACAAGTGAATCATCCAAGAAGCAAGAAAGTTTCAATCACAAGATCCAAGAAGTTTGAGTCAGAATCTTTGCATACAGAATCAAGGTTTGAGTGTGTGGATCAGTTTCAAATCACTGCAAGCATTGGATCAAGGAGTTCCATAGCTGTTTTCACCATTTTGCACCAGGTTAGTTTCTCTTCGAATTGGCTGAATTAGCTAGAATCATAGATAGTTATTAGGTTAGAATGGTTAAGCATAGTTAGATGATTGATTTTGGTGAGTTTGGAGAGGTTTCATGAAGATTGATCATGGTGTGCACAAACTGTTGGAGCTTGTAACTCATAGAATATTGCGAGATAATCTTAGGTTAATGTCTTAAAATGACCAGTGTGAGGTATAGATTAGGTTAGGGTAAGATTTGGAGAGAATTGAAATGGTTGCTCACAGGTGAAAATGGTGGATCAGAGTTATTGCACCTATCGGGTTTATTTCTTGAGTGAATTTTAGAAGGAGATATTGATATGGTTGTGTAGAGGGAAGAAAATAGACCAAGTTTGCTTTTCATAGCATATGATTTCATGGACAATTGATGGAGAACAGAGAACTTGAAGATGCATGCATGGTTAGGGTTTTCAGACCTTAGGGTTTGCTGGAGGTTGAAGACGACTTGTGGGCCACACGATCAGGCTTTGAACTTTGACTTGGCTCCTCATCCAATGGCCGTGGTTTAAAAGAAAAACGGAGGGAAACCCTGAAGCCTCAACGCACCGTTTCACTTATTATCATCTGATGGGCTTTGGATTCTCATGCTAATGACACCCTCCCAAGCGAAGGCCCAATGATTATGAACTAAGAATCCTACTATTTGCACCGTTTACAGTTTTTTTAATTTTTGTCATATTTTCTGATGGTGTTGGGCCCAGACGGGCTTGCTATGTGCGCCCCCAGTCTGGGCCCATATGGTTGTTTTAACTGATTCCCATTACTCATGGCACCCCTTTCCATTTAATTCATATTATTTCATTCATATTCTTTTAATTCTTTCAAAATTCATAAAAAATAGAAAAATGCTAGATTTTAATTGGTTCTTTTTTTATGTTGTTCATAATTTTGTCAAGAAAAATATCACATAAAAAAATTAATATTTCATTTCATTTTCATATTTTTGGCATATTTTTCTTTTAAATAGGTATAAATAACATTTAGTTTGATACATGAATTTGTTAATTTTAGTTTGAATAGATGCTTTACTATTTTTAATCCATTCTTTTTAGGTTGATTAGTATAGAATGTTAGCTTGTATATAGAATTTAGTTCATATTTTTAGGACTTAATTTTAGGTGATTTGTTTAGGTGTGAATAACATGATCAAAATTAGGGTTTAGGTGATAACATAGGAGAATTAAATCATTTCCCTTAGAAGTTGTAGATTAGATTTTTGGGGTATGGGACTATAGGGATTATGGGTAGTTAATAGATCCCTTAGAAAATATTAGGATTCCCCTACTGCTATTAGTATATTGTCTATATTTGTTTGACTGTGTGGTGTGCCCTCTCTAGGGTTATTTCTTTTATCTGTGTGGGGTATTGGGTTTGCTTGGGGATTGGGGGAGCTGAAGACTTGAGAAGATGAAGTCATTGGAGATCAAGAGATTGAAGACCAACTTCCAGAGTTGATGAGGAGATTGTTGCTAGCAGCTGTTGAGGAGTATAGGTCAGGAATTAGGCAGAGCCCTAGAGTAGCAAGCTTGTTTCCCAAACATGGAAGGTCTTGTCTGCCTCCATCCTTTCTCTATGATTCAAAGTCTCTTTCAAATATCCACCTCCTTCCTTTGGAAGGATCAGTGAATGTATTTGAAAGATAGAACTTGTGAGAGAAACCTATCTGTATAATGTTAACAGTTAATGAGCCACCCTTGGTAGGCAATTTACTGTTTAACATTCATTCAGTTCTTGTTGACTGATATTCCTCGGGGAGATTGAGACTTGAAGAAAAGCCATTGTAGATGGAAGACTGATGATGAAGACCTTGCTGGAAGGTTGTGGAGATGGAGATTGATGTTTGCTGAAGCTTGTAGCTGTCTGATGATGACTTGAAGTCTGATGTTGATGCAGAGCTGCTGTGGCTGTTTATTTTTTGTTGTTTTTCATTTCTGATGTATTGTTTGGTTTTCCCTGACTGTATTGTTTGCTGCTTAACCTGTTGGGTTGAAAGTGAAGTCTGTTCACTTTTGCCTATTGTTTTCTAGGTTCGAGGTTGAGTGGGACTCCCTTGCCTCGCTTGTATTGTTGCATTCATGCATTTTACTGTTTTACTGTATATATCTGCTCTTGTTTCTGTTTCCGTCTATTCCCTTAGGATCTCTGTTTCTCTCTGCGCAAGAGAGGAGCATGATAGACATTAGGTCTTAACCCATGCATGATAACACTAGGTTAGTTTGATTCCCTTCGCAACCGTAGGTTAGAGTTCTGTCTCTTCTTTCTCAAAACAAATAGAAAAACACAATAAGATTTCAAACACAATAAAAGACACTTCTTCCGTAAAAGAATGTGAACTCATCAAAACGTCATTTTTGTCCGCTTGGACCAGTAATCAGAAAAACCCTTTCTCAGAAGGAATAAAAACAATCAAGACAAGCCTGTGTCTTCTGTGGCCCGAACTACGTTTGCTCTGATCTTTCATGCTGTATGAAAGTACGTAGGCATAGGATGCGATATCCTAGCGAGCAACCTTCCCCTCCTTTCCCGTAGGTAGGCGAACTACGTTGACTCTGATTTCTCGTTCCAGACGGGAATACGTAGGCATATAGTGCGATACTTTGCCGAGTCATTTTCTTTTCTTTTAACCTTTGACCCTGTAGAGTATATAGAATAACAATCCATACCCGAAAACAAGCGTGGATCCCGTCGAGTACGACGGACGTGAGGGGTGCTAATACCTTCCCCTTGCGTAACCGACTCCCGAATCCAGGATTTGGTTGCGATGACCATTCCTTTCCCGTCTTTGCGGTAGGTTTACTTCGAGCGTTTCCTTTCCCTCCGTTGGGATAAATAACGCACGGTGGCGACTCTCTTGTTCAGCCGGCGCCGATTTTCGCAGTAGCGACAGCTGGCGACTCTGCTGGGGATCCAACGTCCCCTGGCTGCTAAGGACTGCGATAGTTCCTTATGCATTTGGGATCCAACGTCCCTTAAGAGAGTCAATCCTAGCGCTTATTTTCCCGTCGAGGATTTTGTATGGATTTATATATTTCTGACCTTTATTTTCAGCATTATATATATTGATTATTATTGCTGTATTGGGGTGTGACGGGTGTTCCATGATTGAGATAAGCCGGACCTGGGCTTGAGTGCACCTAGAATTAGAGTAGAAAGTAGTGGGTGCGTGCCGGCTTTGCTTGCATTAGTGTCTCATGAAATCTATACTCGGACGAGGTTCTTCTGGTTGGCTTCTCTTTCTACCCTTTGGGTCGAAGGGGTTGTTGGTCAGCTGAATTGTCGACTCCGGGAACCGATCATTTGGAAGTTGGCTAAGTGAGGCCTCTTCAGGAATTGATGATGCCACTCCTTCTGGGAATCGTATCATCAACCCTGAAAGTCTGTGACGCCGACAACCGCATAGGATGCCATACCTTTATCAGTTACTAGGGACATCCACCTGTGAGAGGGTTTGGGGTTATGCAGGTAACTAGACCTCCAGATACCGGTTGTTTCTTGATCTGAGATCCTGGGTATTTATGGAAAGTTCTGAGGTCTGTCAGAGACCAGTTGGAGAGTTATGAGGTCTGTCAGAGACCAGTTGGAGATATGGTTTGAGGTCTATCAGAGACCAATCAGAGTTATGTTGTGGGGTCTGTCAGAGACCAGTGTTGGAGCTTTGTTTCAGGTCTATCAGAGACCAGGGTTTGAGGGATTTTGGAGGGTCTATCTATGACTTCTTGATATGGTTCAGGCTCCTCAGCCACGACATTTGGTCCCTGTTGCATGTTACTTGCATTGCATTGTTTGCATACCCATTATCATTGCATCCCATTAACGTGCGTCTGTGCTGCAGGTGCATTTGCATATCCCCCGGTTCTAGTGCCCAGACTTCTGAGTATTGATCATGGCTGATTTGAGGAAGACGGTTGCGTATAAGCTACCCACACCTGATATTACTCCTTTGCTTGGTCTAATATCTCTTGCTGATGAGGAGGTTAGGAGAAGTTTCAGAATGAGTCATGGGAGATTACTGAGTTTAGTCTGCAAGCCCACTGCTGATGAGATGAATGGGCTGTACACCTTGATGCAGTTCTATGACCCCGCATTGAGATGTTTCACGTTTACTGACTTTATTTTGGGGCCTACCATCGAAGAGTATGTGGAGTTTACTGAGCTACCAGTGCAGAACAAGGTTCCCTTTATTCACTCTGCTGCTGAGCCCAAGTTGGAGGACTTAGCTAAAGCTTTGCACATGAACGCTGCAGAACTGCTAGTGACTTCTTGGCTTGGGGTTTCAGGGTTCTCTCTTGATTTTCTGGTTGGCAAGGCTCAGGAGTATGCCAAGAGAGGATGTTGGGTGGTTTTCAATGCTATTTTGGCTCTATGCATTTATGGAATTGTGTTGTTTCCTAACTTGCCCAATTTCGTGGACTTGGATGCTTTCCATCTGTTTGCTGCTGGCAACCCAGTGCCCACGTTGATCGGAGACTTCTATCATTCATTGCACTACAAGAATGAAAACAGAAGGGGAAAGGTTGTTTACTGCTGTGCGCCCCTGTTGAGCATGTGGTTTAAGAGCCATCTTCCTTTGAAGGGACCTTTTGTGGAGAGTGCAGCTTCAGCTAGCTGGTCAGAGCGCCTGATGAGGCTATCTTCTGAAGACATAAAGTGGTTTGATCGAGACTTGCTGGGGTCTGAGCTTATCTTCAGTTGTTCTGGGTACCCTAATGTTCCGTTGATAGGAAGAAAGGGGTGTATCAATTACAACCCTTCTCTGTTTATCCGCCAGTTTGGATATGCGCTGAAGAACCCACCAAAGGAGGAAGAAGTACAGGAATCTCTGTACTTCACCAGGGATTTGAGTGGAGAGTTATTAGCCAAGCTACAGCATGCCTGGACGCGTATTAACAGGAGAGGGAAGCCACTGTTAGGGAAGAATGATTGTCAGGCTTATGCACCCTACAGAGTTTGGATCCAGGAGAGAGCAAGTCAGTTGCGGATGCCATTTCCGGATGCACCAGTCCCTGTTCATATTCCGGTGGAAGAATCAACTACTGTTTCTAGGGAGGCCTACGAGCAAGTGGTGAAAGAGAAAGAAGCCTTGATGAAGATCAATGAAGGGTTAGAGAAAGAGCTAGCTCAGATACGCAGTGAGAAAAACAAGGCCGTGCATGCTTTCCAACAGCAGATTGAGCTAGTGAACCGACTAGGGGCTGAGTTGACTGAGGAGAAGAAGAAGCGCGAACGTCTGGGTCAAGAGTTCAGAAGCTCTCACGACATGCTAGAGTCCAAAAAGAAAGCGCTCGACGCCGCTCACCGAGAAATCTCTTCTTGTAATAAGACATGGAATGCTACGCTGACCAACAATAAGAAGAGGGAAGATAAGCTGAAGCAGCAGATTTCTGACCTCGAAGAGCAGTTGAAGGCTAGCATTGAGAAGCATGAAGAAGAGGTAATGGCCAGATATAGTCTCCAGAAAGCCTTGAACAAAGCTATCGAAGGCAGAAACGAAGCTGTGTCTCAGAAGCGGAAGCTAGAGGATCGCTTCGGAGAAGGGGCATGGGAAGAAACTGCTGGTGACGTGCGCCGTGTTCTCAAGAGAAGAAACCAACTTGTTGAAGGGCTGCTTACCCGACCAGGTCACCCAGAGACCAAGAAGTTAATAGAAGAGTATCAGGCTTATGGGAGTACTTGATCATTTCATGTATTAACTTGTATGCTTTATTTGCATTTGTGCTGACCATCACCAGGATTGTTGGTTGAAGTCATGCCTTCTTATTGTACTAAGTGATATTGTATTCTTGGCTTATTGGATTTCTCTGCAATATATGAGGCTTTCTTTGATTCAGCTCCTATATTCGTATTGCTAGCACTGTCACTGCACTGGCACCTTCACACTAGAATCGGGGAATGATTTTCCCTAATGCATAGACACACACAATTGCATTGCATTCATATTCATATTGCATTACAGGTAGTTATTGGATGGTATCTTATTTCCTGCTCTGTACCAGGTCTTTTTCAGGATTGCAGATCAGCGCCCACACCGCTACTCCACTCGCACCAACTGTCGAAGAATCATGGATCAAATGCAGAACGAGATGCAAGATATGCGTGAGAAGTTGGCACTCTTCATGCAGACCATGGAGACTATTGCAAAAGGTCAGGAGAATCTGCAAGCTATGGTGCAACCTCTGTTGGTCAGAAATGCTGGTCACGGTAATGAGGATCATCAGTCTGTGCGAGTCGACACTGTTCATGGGGATGGTACTCCCACGCCAGTGGCTCCACCTGTAGTCAATATACCTGCTGTCAATGTCAACAACGGTACCGCTGCTGGGAACGGTAACGTTGGAATTGGGAACGAGACTGCTGTCCATAACGTTGGGCTTGGTGATGTCAACTTGGGTGATAATATGGGAGGCAACGGCTTCGGTAATGCTGGATTCGGATTCAATGATCAGGGTTTCGATAATGCTGGGAAATATGGTTTCAATGCTCAAGGCTTCGGGCAAGACGGATACGGTGTGACTAATCAGGGTTACGGAGGATTCGGAAATGGAAACGGCGCTGGGTTAATGACTTTTGAACCTGCTGGAGTTGTTCCGGGATACGGTAACAGAGGGCGAGGCCCGATGATGAATCAGATCAGAGCTGGCCGTAACAATGGATACGATGGGTATGGAGCTGGGAATGGTAACTGGCAGGAAGATCAGCAGGAGGACGCTTTCTCCGGTGGAGGTTTCGAGGGACTGATGGATGACTCCCAGAAGATCAGAATGCTAGAAGAGCAGATGAGGGGGGTCCTGAACCAAAGTGTTGTGGGCTTAGACATGTCAACAATGGGTCTGGTACCTGGCTTGAGGGTGCCAATCAAATTCAAAGCTCCTACGTTCGATAAGTATAAAGGGGACACCTGTCCGAAAGTGCACGTGCGGGCTTATTACAGAAAGATGTCTGCGTATTCAACTGATGAGAGGATGCTAATGCATTTCTTTCAAGATAGCTTGTCAGGTCCTTACCTAGAGTGGTATATGGGATTGGAACCAACTAATATAAAGACATGGAAGCAGCTGGCAGAGGCATTTGTAGCTCACTATAAGTATAACAGCGACTTGGCGCCCAACCGGGTCCAATTGCAAGGGCTGTCTCAGAAGAAGGGTGAGAGCTTTAAAGAGTATGCGCAAAGATGGCGCGACATGGCTGCCAGGGTCCGTCCTCCTTTAGAAGACAAGGAAATGAATGACATGTTCATCGGCACATTCACGGGCATGTTTTATGACAAGTTGTTTCACACATCTTTGGCCAGTTTCTCAGACTTAAACCTGATGGGAGAAAAGATTGAAAACAACATTAAGCAGGGCAGATTCCAGGCTGAGGAATAAAATGCATCTGGCAGTAACAGGAAGGCTTTTGGTGGGCGCCGTCAGGGCGATGCAAGCGCAGTGTTTGGGGGCCGAGGCCGAGGCCGAGGTCGAAACCAGTATAATCAGCCGCAGCAGGTGGCGAGTGTTACTATTCCGTTTCAACAACAACCGTTTTAGCAACAACCAATGCAACAACAACAGCAACAACAGCAGCAGCAGCCACAGCAGGGGGCACAACCCGCACAACGCAGATTCCAGGGGGGTAAACCAAGGAGAGTGTTTGAGAAGCCGCCCTCAACGTATGCTGATTTGCTACAGACATTGCTAGGGCTGAACTTGGTAGAGAAGAGAACTCTGGCACCAATAACAGGTACTCCTCCGTATGGGTACGATGCAAGCAGGCACTGTGAATTCCACTCTGGGGCTCCGGGCCACGATGTAGAGGGTTGCCATGCTTTTAAGCATGTTGTGCAGGATTTATTAGACAGTAAGGCTATCAATTTCGGAACGGCGGGTCCGAATATAGTGCAGAAGCCCATGCCTAACCATGGGGCAAATGCCATTCTGACTGAGGAGGGTTTGAATCTGATTATGAATGTCGATGATTTAAAGACGCCGCTGAGCGAGATAAAGAGCAGATTGTTGCAAGGGGGTGTTTATCCAGGATGTGACGAGTACTGCTTGGAATGTTGGACCCTAGCTGGGGGGTGTGATGATTTGAAGAAAGGTGTCCAGGCTTTAATTGATGGAGGCATATTGCAGTTTGACCGAGCAGCAATTGAAGAGCCTGCAGGGGCAGTAGCAGACAATCAGAGTGATGTGGCCACTGTAACGATTCCTCGAAAGACAATCACTATAACGACACCGGTCCAATAAAAGACACTTCTTCCGTAAAAGAATGTGAACTCATCAAAACGTCATTTTTGTCCGCTTGGACCAGTAATCAGAAAAACCCTTTCTCAGAAGGAATAAAAACAATCAAGACAAGCCTGTGTCTTCCGTGGCCCGAACTACGTTTGCTCTGATCTTTCATGCTGTATGAAAGTACGTAGGCATAGGATGTGATATCCTAGCGAGCAACCTTCCCCTCCTTTCCTGTAGGTAGGCGAACTACGTTGACTCTGATTTCTCGTTCCAGACGAGAATATGTAGGCATATAGTGCGATACTTTGCCGAGTCATTTTCTTTTCTTTTAACCTTTGACCCTGTAGAGTAGATAGAATAACAATCCATACCCGAAAACAAGCGTGGATCCCGTCGAGTACGACAGACGTGAGGGGTGCTAATACCTTCCCCTTGCGTAACCGACTCCCGAATCCAGGATTTGGTTGCGATGACCATTCCTTTCCCGTCTTTGCAGTAGGTTTACTTCGAGCGTTTCCTTTCCCTTCGTTGGGATAAATAACGCACGGTGGCGACTCTCCTGTTCAGCCGACGCCGATTTTCGCAGTAGCGACAATATGGTCTTAAGATGAATCCTCTTAAATGTGCGTTTTGTATGTAGGTAGGGGATTTTTTAGGCTTCGTGGTCTACAAAAAGGGGATCGAGATTAATCAGAACAAACTAAACCCATCATGGAAGCGAAAGTGCCATCAACAAAAAAGGAGCTACAATCATTTTTGGGCAAGATAAACTTCTTGAAAAGGTTCATATCGAACCTAAGCGGAAAAATGCAGGCCTTTTCACCATTGCTTCAATTTAATAAAAAGGGGTTCGAATGGAGGCAAGGTCAATAGGAAACCTTCGACAAGATCAAAGACTACCTGAGCCATCCTTCATTCTTTCACCACCTTATAGGAGTAGGAGTATGAGGTTATACATAACAGCATCAGACAAAACTTTAGGGAGCATGTTGGCTCAAGAGGATGAGAATGACGTCGAAAGAGCCATCTACTACCTCAGTAGAGTTTTGAATGATGCAGAAACTAGGTATAGCATGATAGAAAAATTATGTTTATGCTTGTATTTCTCTTGTACAAAACTGAAGCAATATATAAAACCAGTTGATGTTTATGTTTCGTCTCACTTTGATGTTATCAAACATATGTTGTCTAAACCTATCTTGCATAGTCGAGTTGGTAAGTGGGCATTAATGTTGAATGAGTATTCTTTAACATATAAGTCTTTGAAGGCAATTAAAGGACAAGTGGTAGCAGACTTTATAGTCGACCACTCCATAAATGAAAGCACTTTAAATTATATCAAATTGGAACCTTGGAAGTTATACTTCGATGGCTCCATCCATAAAGAGGGGACAAGTATTGGCGTGCTAATTATTTCGCCTAAAAAAATTCCAAAAAAATTTAAGTATAAAGTCGAAGGGATTTGTTTCACAAAGAGGCTGAATATGAGGCCTTAATAGCAGGACTTGAAATTTTGTTAGAATTAGGGGCAACCCAAGTCGAAATAATGGGAGACTCAGAGTTGGTTATAAAGCAAATTACAAAGGAGTAAAAGCGTGTTAAGGAAAATCTTATCATGTATTTTGTAATAGCCAACAGACTACTGAATTTTTTTGGAGTGGCAAGCATTCGACATATACCTCGACTAAAGAATCAAGTAGCAAATGACTTAGCTCAGATTTCATCTGGGTATAAGGTTTCGAAGGAAAGATTACAGGAGGGAATCAAAGCTAGAGGTAAAGTCGTGTTTGTTGGATTACGTCCATCAGATCTAGAAGCAACAAAGTTTGGATATGCTGATGAGGAGAACTTTGAGATTTTTGCAGTGGATAGTTTGACGGATAAAGACTGGAGGAAGCCTTTGGCAGAGTACTTATGTAATCCAAAAGCATCTACAGAGCAAAAGGTTAAGTATCAAGCTCTAAGTTACGTTCTTCTAGGAAACGAGTTATTTAAAAAGACCCATGAGGGGGCTTACTTAAATACCTTAGTGAATCTGAGGCATATCTGGTCCTTTTGACGGTCCATAGTAGGGCATGTGGGGCACACCAGGTAGACCATAAGATGAAATGGCTATTGTTTCGTCAAGGCGTGTATTGGCCTACTATGTTAAAATATTGCATTGAATTCGTCAAGGGATGCCAGGAATGTCAAGTCCATGCTGGCATACAGCATGTCCCGACAAGCGAATTACATTCCATAGTCAAACCATGGCCTTTTAGACGTTGGGCTTTGGACTTGATTGGAGAGATTCGACCTGCATCCTCCAAAAATTAGAAATACATTCTGGTAAGAATTGACTACTTTACGAAGTGGATCGAAGCGGTAACTTTACCAAAGGTGTATCAAGAGGATGTCATCGAGTTTATTCAAAAGTACATCATTTACAAGTTTGGAATCCCAGAAACAATTACGACAGATCAAGGGTCAATTTTTACTGGTCGAAAGATGCAGGAGTTTGCTAAGGAGATGGGATTCAAACTCCTAACCTCTACACCTTATTATGCTCAGGCTAATGTTCAAGTCGAAGCGGCTAATAAAGTGGTGATTGGTTTGATGAAAAAGCATGTGGGAAAGAAGCCTAGAAATTGGCATAAGACATTAGACCAGATCCTCTGGGCATGTGGAACCTCTCCCAAATAAGCCACCGATAGCGCTCCATTTTGACTGGCTTTTGGCCACAACGCAGTATTACCTGTTGAGATCTACCTGCAGTCAATTAGGATTTAGAGACATCATGAAATTCCTCGCAAGTCTTATTGGAATATGATGTTAGATGAGTTGGTGGATTTGGATGAAGAAATACTTAAAGCTCTAGAACTTTTGAGGAGACAAAAGAAGAGAGTAGAAAAATCTTACAATAAAAAGGTTAAGGTTAAAACCTTTTTGCCTAGAGACTTGGTTTGGAGGGTAATCTTGCATATGGATCAAAAGGTTAGAGCCTTGGGTAAATGGTCCCCAAAATGTGAAGGCCCATTCTAAATTACGCAAGTATTTTTTTATGGAGCCTATGAAGTCGAAGAATTAAACGAAGATAAGAGAATCTTGAAACTAAATGGCAAGTATTTGAAAAAATATAAACCAGCGCTTCAAGAAACTAAAATCTCTAGAGAGTAACTTAATATATAATGGAACCAGAGCCAAGAAGTGGTATTCATAAATGCCAAAATGGCTTAAATCATTACATAATCAAGTCTGAAAGACTATGGCATATGATGGCCAAAAGTAAATAATACAAAGAAATTAACAAGCTAAAATGGGAGATTCTCTTTTATTTTCAAATATCTCGACTTCTGGAGTTCGAGGAGCCTTTCACACAAGGATTTGTCGGACTTCAGACGGGCAACTTCTTTCTCCACTTGTCGAGCTTCCTCAATGAAAGTTATGGCACAATCAAGCTCTTTCGAGAGGTCGGAATCATCAAAGGCAGATAGCTTAGCATTTTGTTTCTTGGCCTTCAAGATCTTGCTTCAAAGCTTCTTGATCTTTCGCTCCCAGGAAGTAATGTGCTTTTCATTAGAGGAAATTTCTTGCTTGTTCTTTTCTTTTGCTTCCTCCAATTCTGCTACCTTGTTCTCAGTCTCAGCGGCAGAAGCCCAAGCGGCATCCTCACTCCCAGTTTTGGTTGAAATGGTTTTTTCAATCTGAGGCAGACGCTTGAGATCCCTATAGACTTGGTCAATCATAACGCCAAGTTCTAAGATGATGGTGGCAGACTTAGGGGAAACAACATGAATGTCCACTTCTTGAAGAATAGTCTTCAGAGAGAGGTAGGTAACATGGTCCATTTGCAAGATAGTGAAAAGGTCACCCCTAAAGATTTTTTCTTTGATATTCTAGAGGATATTCTCTTTAGACTTGCTCGAAGATTGGTCTTCAGAGGTTGAAGCACTAAGAGTCTTGCCAGAGGAACTTCCTCGACTGCCAAGAAGGATCTTGATGTATTGTCGAGGGTTGCTGACTTTCAAGGCATCAAGTTCCTTTTCAATGAGGCCTGCTCCACACATAGTGGTCATTGCTTTGCCTTCAGTAGCAGCAGCAGTGGCTGGAGTGGCAGCAACCTCGACTTGGGTTGGCTCATTGTGAGAACCTTTCCCAGTTTTCTCTTCTTCACTTTGACCATTATCTAATTTGTCTTCATCTATTTCGTCGCCAGAAATTTCATCACTATGGTCGTCTAGTTCAGATTGATGCATGGTTTCATCTTCTGCCATATCATCGCTCACCGCTGGATCAACATTTTTGACACCAAGAGTATCGTCCAGTGAGGAATTGCCTTCATCAACTAAGGTTGTGTGTTCCTCCATATGGACGTCTCTCGTATCTTGTGTCTCAAGATTCTGTTGTACATCATCTTCTTCATGATCAGAGCCATTAGTTTGAGACTGCTGGGTAGCAGTCTTTGCAGGCAAAGGAGGAGCTGTTTCAAAGCCAGGTTTATTAATTTCACCAAGTGAACTCAATCTAGATCCCAAATTAGATGTGGGATGGTAAGTGGGCTCACCTTGGCTATTTAGGATAGTGTCTAGAGAAGGAGATTTGTCCATTATTGGCTTCGAGCCATCTGCACCAGCCTGAATCAAAAGGGAAGTAAGTTATGGTAAAAGGGAACAAGGTGCAAGTGAAGTGGAATTTCGATGAAAATTGAGGTGTGAATTACCTTGACACCCTCATCAGCAGGACTAGAATTGTCACTCTCAACAAGGACTGTGGCTGGTGTCGAGGCACCCTTAGTAGAGGTTTCTACACCACCGCTGGTGGGTGTAGTCATTTTGGAGACCTTAGCCGTCCTGGGGTCAGATTGGCTACCAGCAACCTCTATCCCTTGGCTGGCTCTCTTCCTTTTCTTCAGTTTTAGGTCCTCAGGAGGAGATTCGTCATCATCCTCTGAGTCGATGATAATTTGGGCAATGGCTCTCTTCAACTTCTTTGGAGGTATCGGAGGTGGTTTACGAGACGCCTAAGTTACCAAGAAGTATTAGAGGCAATCGAGGATAGATTAATAAGAGAAAGAGGCATGTGAAGTACCTTGTTGCCTTCAGCTTTTATCTCAACCCATGGTTGAGGTGTATTTTTCTTGGAGGCAGCTGCAAAACAAACAATGTTGCCATAAGTTAGTAATAATAGAGTTCAGATAAAGGAGCCTAAAATCGAAGGATGACGGACCTTCAAGGATTTCGGATTCGATGTGAACATCATCGATACTGACATGAAGGTGCCCTTTGAAACTTTCGAGTGTATGTTTAGTCGGAACCACCCGTTGGGCCTTGGGTTTCGACTGTTGATGAAGGATCTTTATAGAATCCTTACAGATGAACCAATTTGGAAATGGAGGGGCAAGGGCCACTCCAAAGTCAACAGATGGTAGTCGAGGAGTTTTGGGGGGAAATAGGGCGAAAGACACTTCATAACGTTTCTCAGGAGGAACATACAAAGGGATTTTTAAATTCTCCATTTTCTTTGAAAAATTTTCTTTCAACATGACAGCGGCTTCGCGGATGGTTTGACTAACATCATTTGGTCGATAAGCAGTTTCAAAGTACTTTTGGAAGGCTTGCATCTCTTTGATATGAGTGGATATACCTTTCTTGACTTTCTGCTACACATCAAAAAAAGCTTGGTCAATCAAGCGAACAAAGCTAGAAACATCAAGGAACTCTGCAGTGTAGTGCCTCGACCACCAGTTATAGAATTCTTGGGTGAAGAGGTGAGAGGGCTCGAAGTAAACAGGGGTAAGGAGAGATTTGTGGGCATGTCGAGCAATGTGTGTTGAACTCTCTATGTTATTGAAGATAGTATGGGGAAGGATCACATGAGCCTTATTGTCATATAGACACTTGGGCAATGTTTGGACCAAGCCAAACTATCGAGAGACAAGATTTGGCTGGTAGGCTATCAAAGCTGCTTGGCCCTTCAGAAGGTTAAGTTTAGGGACAATGAGTCGAGGAATCAAAAAACATTCCTAGATAAGCATTGACTTTGCTTCATGTTTTTTGAACGCATGAGGGAAGGCCCTAGTAAACCATTCAGGGTCGTATTTCCTTTCTGCAAACGGGGCCATCCGTGGTGTAAACTCGTGGCATTTGGCGAACATCTTAATAAAGCCAGCGATATTTTCCCTGAGTGTCTACCCCTCTTCACTAGGGGTTAGCTTGACCAATCGAGTCCATTCGACTCGCCTCTCCTTTATCTTCGGGTCTTCTTCATCGACCATCCTTTTGTTAGGACGGCTAGTCTCGAATGTGGCATTAAGCTAGAGTTGGAGTAGCCAGAAAGGCCCCGACAACAAGAGATTCCCGTTACTCTCTTGACTTTTCATTCGACCAGCACCTTCGCTCAAAGATTCATACAAGCTGGCCAGTATTATTTCACTTAGGCAAATACCTCGATTCAAATGTAGCTGGTTGGCTAGAGTAAGATACTTCCTTGCCATCTGCAGAGATTTGGTAAAAAAATGCAACGAGAAATCCACATAGCTAGAAATGCTATGTGTTCTTGATCTTCAACAATTTCTGTTTGTTTGTTGTGATAGTGATTGATGAAGTGGGTATACGTGTGCTTGGTGGTCGAAAACCTTATACTATCCTGACTATCCACTTCAGGATCATAGACCAATCCATGAGGTTTTAGCCCTATGATAGCGGCTAGGTCAAAAAGAGTGGGTGTCATCATCCCACAAGGAAGCTGAAAGGTATAGTGGGCACTATCCCAGAAATACAAAGAAGAGGCAAGCAGAATAGGGCATTAGGTGGGACCTGCCTTTGACATCATGATCAAGTCATAAATCCCAGTTTTCTTCTAAGCATCTGCCTTGACTTTCTCCACTTTGGTCAACCAGTTCAAATAAAGATTAGAGTCTTTGAAATAAGGAGTCGCTCTGAACAGCATGGATCCATCATTCAGATGCTTGAGGTCTACATTGTGTAAAGCTATGTTGTCAGGACCTTCAGTGGGTACTTTTGTTTGATCTTTCTGCCCTAAGGGTTTAGTCGTGCGATATGAGGGAAAGAAGTCACTGATGGTTGAATAATTTGTTCCTAAAGAAGATAGAGGACCAGCTAAACCTAAAGGTTTTCCTGAAACAGTTATGGGGATCATTACCTATGATTCATAAATGTGCCTCTTCTCTTCTATGAGGGGTTCAAGAATGAACTTTTGGTTCTTCACCATTTTGGGCCCGCTTAGTATAGCAAAAGGAGGAAGCAGTGACACATTCTTTGGTCCCTTAACCTTGGGGGTTTTTCTTCTGATCTTAAGTAACAACAGTGGAAGACGTCATTGTTAAGGTTTTAGTAAAAATGGGTTTACTGAAGAAAAGTTGGAAGTGTTTGGGAGAAATGCGTAGTGATTGCTTGAGTTGGAAAAGGTTGAAATGATTTCTGATGAGATTATTTATAAGACATTTTTGAAGTAATCAAAGGTCATTATTCATCATTGAGGGCTAAAGGTAATGGGACACGCGGCATCCCCGGAGTGAAAGTGGGGGCGGTGGCAGTTATTGCCTATACCCACGATCTCATAGGTCCTAAGAGATATTGTAGATGCTTTTGATTGGCTACATTTTATGGTAAAACATTGATGGATGTATGAATGTCATGACTGATGTTATGACATACATAATGAGGATTCAGTAGTGTAAGTTTGAATAGCTAAGATTCACTTAAGTTGGATGTCATGACTGAATGTTATGACATCAAGCGTATGACATCAGGGCGCGTAGGTATTAGTTTCTGTTATTAGCTCAGGTTATACTTCAGGAAACCTTTTAGGAAGCCTAGTTATCTAAGGCGACATATCAGGCATTGCTAAGGATAACATGGAATGCCCCTGACTCAATTGGACGTGCGCAGCTTCATGAAGAGAGGTTTATCTTGGATAAACCTAACTTATGTATGAAGGCCCAAGGACTGTATGCTGCCTATATATACAGAAGGAGCAATCCTATTTGAAGGAAGTTCTTGACAGGTTTCAGAGGACGTGTGATTTGTGAGTGAAGAAGTCTGATTATATCAGTTGTTCTTCACGTGTGTATTGTGTCTTAGGATACTTGTATGCTAAGAAATTGTTTGCTGCATGATTGCCTTGGTTTAGTGTTTGTGAACTGTTTGTTCAGTGTGTCACTCTAAGATTTTAAGCAAGAGAATTGTGTCACTTGATCAAAGCTATGGAGCAAGATCAAGGTGTGTTTGAAATGTGTCTTCAAGTTTATTTGTAACTTTGAATTGGTTGATATCATTGCTATGATTGAGGGGGAGTGAGTGGGTAACTCTGGTCTAGTATTAGGCTGAAGTGTCATTGGGTAGGCCTTAAGTGAAGAGTGAAAACTGGTTGTTTGACTCTGAATTAATTCTACTGATAGTGAATTTCCTCCTTGGCTTGGTAGCCCCTAGATGTAGGTGTGGTTGGCACTGAACTGGGTAAACAATTACTTGTGTTATTTACTGTTTTCATTTACTGACTGTCCTTAAGTTTAGTAGCCTGAGTTACAGTGGATGTCATAACATCCGTGATAACATCCACTGTTGTGTACCTAGAATTTCAATTGGCATCAGAGCAGGCACCCTGCCTGTTATTTTTTGGGTGAGATCTAGGGAAGATAAATTCTGGTATTATGGACAAGGATATAGGATTCACAAATAGACCACCAATTCTAGATGGCTCAAATTATGACTACTGGAAATCTAGGATGATAGCCTTCTTGAAGTATTTAGACGGCAAGGCATGGAGAGTTGCACACTCAGGATGAGAACATCCGGTGAAGACTGACAAGGATGGATTATCTATGTTAATACCTAAGGAAGAATGGACTAAAGAACAAGAAGCCCTGGATCTTGGGAATTCTAAGGCTTTGAATGCTTTATTTAATGGTATAGACAAGAACATATTCAGACTAGTGCATCATTGTGAACTGGCTAAAGAGGTTTGGGATAATCTCAAAACAACTCATGAGGGAACCTCTAAAGTCAAGATGTCAAGATTACAAATGCTAACCACCAAGTTTGAAAATCTGAGAATGAAAGAGGATGAGACTATTCATGAATTCTACATGAATATTTTTGAGATTGCCAACACCGCAGGTGCTTTAGGAGAAAAGATGTTTGAAGAAAAGCTTGTGAGGAAGATTCTAAGATCTTTGCCATGAAAGTCATTGCTATTGAAGAGGATCAGGATATATGCAACATGAAAGTGGATGAACTCATTGGTTCTCTCCAAACTTTTGAGATGGGAATGAGTGATCAGGTTGAGAGGAAGACTAAAAACATAACCCTTGCCTCAAAGTCAGCAGAAGACTCTGATGAAGACAATGATGGAAGCAAGGAGAATCTCTCAGAAGCTGTAGCTATGCTTGGAAGACAATTCAACAGGCTCATGAAAAGGATATATAAGAAGGGTAGATTTAATGTCAATAACATCTCATCTGACATTAACAAAAGAGCCAAGTCTGAAGAAAAGTTTAACCAAGATAAAGGAGCTCAGTGTTATGAATGTGAGGGATATGGGCACATTAGAACTGAATGTCTCACCTATCTCAAGAAGCAAAAGAAGGGCCTAGCAGTTACTTGGTCTAATGAAGACTCAGAGAGTGGATCAGATGAAGAATCTGCCAAACATGACATTGTTCTGAACAGTGTATGCATATCTGATGGTGACTCAAGTGAAGATGAGCTGACCTTTGATGAACTTACAGCTTCATATAAGAAGCTATGCATCAAAAGTGCAGATATATATCAGCAAGGAGAGCAACAGAAGAAAAGCATAAGGGAATTAGAGGCTGAGAAACTGGATCATCTGACAACCATATACTCTCTCAAAAGTGAGGTCAGCCTGTTGGAATCTAAACTAGACCAGATGTCAAAATCCTTAAGGGTGCTAAACTCTGGGACTGACACTCTAGAAAAAATACTACATAGTGGTCATAAAGCATGAAACAAGTTTAGTTTAGGATTTGTTGGTGAACAGAAACCCATCTTGGGGTCCAAGAAGCCAAAGACTGAGAATCAGAGGTCAAATCGGATGTCATGACCAATGTCACAACATCAGGGAAACAGAAGCTGGAACCTGATCAAGAATAAATTCCAAGGGTACAAGTGTTACTTATGTGGAAGACTTGGACACATTAAACCTTTCTGCTTCAGGTTACATGGATTTCCTAGTTACCCTTATCAAGGCAAATTCAAACAGGGTATTCATGCCAAGAAATAGCATCAAGTGAGACCCAAAAAGGAGGCTCAGGTCAAGAAACAACAATGGGTTTCCAAGGAGGTTGCTCTAGTAGCTCATACATCTCTTAGGATGCTGTTGCACCCCAAATTTGTCCTACCTTTACATGGTTTCTAGTGTCACTTTATTTCGAATGAATAAAATGGCACAATTGGTAAGAGACCGTGTGTGAAGAGTTGTGAGTGTGAGAGGTTGAGAGTTCGAATCCCACCTTCTTCACTTTTTGTTTTTCTTTTTATTTTTATTCTAACTTTTCTATTTTCATAAAAAAAAAAATAACAAAATAGTTTTTTTTATTATTTAATTATTATTTTTGTATTTTATTTAAATTATTTTTTAAAAAATATTATTTTTTCATATTATTCATAAAAACATCCAAAAATCATAAAGTTAAAAATATTAGAAAAGATTTTATTCTTTTTATAATATTTTTAATGTTTAGTAAATAAATAGGGTTTTAAGTTTGTTTTAATTTGTTTAAATTTTATTTAGTTTTGACTAATTCTTTAAGTTGGACTTTAAAGTGGGCATTAGGTTAGAGTTAACCCTAATTTGTTATCTATATAAACATGAGTTGCATTTGAGAAGAAGGGGAAGGAGACAAAAGAAAAAACGGCGATCGTTCTCACGACTTATCAGAAGAGGGGAGATTTTTGAAAAAACCTTCAAAGCTTCATCACCGGCGGAATCACCAACAAACCGTAACTCGTAAGATTTCGTCAATATCACATTTGGTTTTTGTTATTCTTTTTTTTTTACAGAAAAAAGAAAAGATTATGGCGAAGCAAGGAAGAAGAAGATGCAAGAACAGCCATGCAAAAAGAAAAGAAAAAGCTTTAAAACTTCATCAATGGGGGAGCCGCCGCCGCTACGAAGAAGAAGGGTTAAAAATGAAAAACCTAAAAAACACGTAGCATGATAATCCCCCTTTTATTTCTCATTTTCTTCCTCCTATTCTTTTTATTTATTTTACTATTATTATATTGTTATTAGTATTTTATTATTACTGTAGTATATAATTTTCATAATGCGGGTTAATGAAAACTGTTAAAATCAAAATATTTGTAATTGTTAATCTCATTAACTTAGTTTACTTAAGTTAATTAAAATATAAAAAAAAAATTAAACTATTTTTTAAGCTAAAATCATAAAATTAAAATTAAACCTTGTTTTTAAAATTAAGACTCATATTTAAAATTTAAAATTAAAAATCATTTTTAAAAATAAATAAAAAAAAAACATTTTTTAACTTTAAAAAGTAAAACATTTTTTTGCTTTAAAATTTAAAACATTGTTTAAACATTAAAATTAAAACATTTTACAAAAATTAAAACTAACTTTTTTCATCAAAAACCTTAAAATTAAAGTATTTTTTTAATCAAATTAAAACTAATTTTTAAATAAAAACATTAAAACATTAAGTTCTCCTTTTAAATGCAAAAATTAATCCTCCCCTTTAAATAAAATTCAAAAAATAAAGTTTTTGATTTAGCCGCTTCATTTTCGTCTAACCCTCATTAGTTTGTTTGTTGCAGCTCCTCAATATTTCATTTGTTCGTACTATTTTTTTTGTTTCATGGATGTAATTTATGCGAGGCCATGATCGCAGTTATTTTTATTTTCGCATTTGTTTTTGGGATTTGTAATTTACGTGAGTGATCGTCGCGATGCTTCTTTTACCGTTTTCTTTATTTTTCCGTATTTTAATTCTGCCGTACGATATTTTGTCTGTTTGCATGTTTTTAATATTAGGATTTCCTCCGAAGGAATTAGGTCTAGTCGTTTGACCGTCGAGTCAATAACCCTAACCTTTGACCATTTCAAAACCCTAATAGCCTAGGTGTCCCGCCGTGGACGAAATGCCCTTTACCCTAACATTAGGTTAAAGAGTCGTCGTACTCTGTTTTAAGGTTTCCCGCCGTGGAATCCCGAATTTCAACCCTAATTTTAACTCAACTTTTCAACATAGAAATAGGAGTTTCAAGACTCCACGTAAGCACTTCCTTAAGAAATGCTTACTTCCCTTGAAACCTTGACCATAGTCAAGACGTTTCTAACCTCTCTTTCGAGGGGAACTACAATTACTCTGATTCCATTCCCGTCAGGATATGTAGGTACAAGATGCGATGTCTTGCCGAGTAAACTTAGGACTAACCGTTAGGTCTTTTAGGTCACTATATCCCTTAGCAATATATTTCAAACAGATAATAAAATAAAAAAGCATACAATAAACAAAAGGTTCATGTAGAGTACTACAGAAGTTTAGGGTGCTAGTATCTTCCCTAAGCTTAACCAACCCCTTACCTAGATCTCTCCCTACATTGTCTTCACGATGCAAAATTAGGTTTTCCCTCTTTTGACCTTTTCCTTCGGATAAATCAAAGAGCGGTTGTGAACTAAAGATGCGATTCAAATTAATTAATAATTTGATATCATATTCTAACTGCAACAGAAAATGGCGACTTCACTGGGGATCCTCCTAATTTTTAAGGGTTACCCCTATTTTGTTTATTGTATGATATTTTATTAATTATTTTTATATATCATTGTACCTTGTGGGGATACCTGTTATTGTGAGATAAGTCCTAACCCGGACTTGAGTGACCTTATTATAGGAAGGTGAGATATTCGACGAGGCTTGCCGGGAGTGAGTCCCGACCAAGTCGACTCGAGAATCACCGCTCAGTTGAGACCCTTTCGAAAATGGTTTGGTTGATCGGGTGCAGTCGTGAAAACTTTTACTATTTTCAATTGAAGTCTGTGATACTGGGGACCGTAGTGCCTTAACACCACCTTGGCCTTATATAGAACATAGTGCGGGAACTATGTGGGAGTAGTCCTACAATGGTTGCTATGCAATACTACACTCAAATGAGGTTCTCTTGAGAATATTATCGACCTCCGAGTCAGTTGGAAAGTTGATAATATCTGAAGGATGGACTGGTGACTTTGGGCACCTCTTTAGAACCTTGTTCTGCAGGTACAACTACCCCATAATACATACCTTTGGGGAAGGGTAGACCTTAACTTCATTCATTGTTCCTCTAACCTAGGACTTTGTTGTTTGTGTGTATTTGTGCATGGAATTCATAAAACATCATTCCTAGTTTCAAGGAATTCAACAGTCCTTTGCAAATTCAAAAGTCCTACATTTCAAAGTTTAAAACCGTTTCCAACTTTCCAAAAAAAGAAATGTTTGCAATCGACCGTTGAAGTTCTTGGAACTATTGCATTGCATTAGCATCATGTCTTGCATGGAATCTGTCCCCGGGTTTCTCATGTCCAGTTGTCTTTATCTTCCAGTGTTCCGTTGAGTCGTCAAGCTGATTCCTCGACACAGATATCAGACTAGAGCTAACTATACACGCCAAATGTCAGAACAAGAGGAACATAATGCGGAGGTCCGAATGGAGATTGATGAGTTGAAAGCAGGCATGACCAGGCTTACCGAGATGCTTCAAGTGTTGATTGCCAAAGGAGAGCCACCTCAGAGGACTATCATTCAGGAAGTTTCAAGTGTTGATCCACCTCTTGTTTCAGTGCCGCCCTCTACTTGGCATGAGTTTGGTTTACCTCCTAACTACTCTCCACCTGTTGCATCTGCTGCTATGATTGGTCAGGCTGTCAGACCGGTTTTTCAAGCTCCTGTCCTTACCGAGGACCAACCTGTGGTCCACACAGTTAATCAGACTGTCCAAGATCCCATCTAGTCATGTACTTCCGAAAGATGGTAGCTTACACCAACAATCAGAAGTTGCTCATCCATTGCTTTCAGGATAGTTTGAGTGGTGCTTCTCTTAAATGGTATATGAACTTAGAGCATAACAGTGTCCACTGCTTCCAAGATCTCGTCAACGCTTTTATGAAGCAATACAAATACAATTTGGATATGGCTCCCGATCATCGTCAGCTTCAAAGTATGTCTCATAAGGAAAAAGAGTCGTTCAAGGAGTATGCTCAGCGTTGGAGGGAGTTAGCTTCCCAAGTCGAACCCCCTATAGCAGAGAAGGAACTGACAGGAATATTCATGGATACTTTGTCTCCTTTCTATTGGGAAAAGATGATTGGGAGTGTCTCTTCAAGCTTTACAGATCTGGTGACTATTGGCCAAAGGTTAGAAGAAGGTTTGAAAAATGGGAAGGTATCCAAAGCTGCCGAATCTTCTAATGGTGCAAAGAAATCCTATGGGAATTTCCATAAGAGGAAGGACGAGCAGACCAATGCTGTCATGACTGAATCAAGAAAGCCTCGTCAGGGATCTCAACCTGTTGTTGCTCTGCAGCCAGCTCAGAATCCTCAACGTACAGTTATTAGACAAGACTAGTATCGAAATAGGAATCAATTTGATCCTATTCCCATGACTTACACAGAACTTTATCCTTACCTGGTTCAACAAGGGCTGATCACTACAAGGGTTTTACCACCTCCTCCTAATCCTCCTCCAGCTGGATTTAGGGTTGATTTCCAATGCGCTTTTCATGAGGGTGCCTTAAGCCACGACTTGGAGCATTATTTTGCACTGAAAGCCAGAGTGCGTGAGCTGATGAGAGCAGGGATACTTGATTTTCCAGACAATCCTCCGAACATCCAGAAGAATCCTTTGCCAGGGCATCAGAAGTGAAGCTTCAGGCTGACCTCAGCAGGCTATTTATTTGTTTTAGACATGACAGTTTATCTTTGTATTGTTTTAATCACAGACCTTTGTTTCTCATTGTTTGTATTTTCCTTATTTTATTAGCTGTTTGCTTTCGAACTATGTTTGTACTTATATATTAATGAACTGAGCATTGCAACTTTTGATTTAATTTATTTTATCTATTATTTTCATCTCTATGCTTTATCTTTCAAATACTTACTTTTGTCCGAATTTTTGGTATGCAAAGATTGGAGGGAGGATGACGAAAACATTATATCCATAACTGTTGTCAGTATGCTTTCAATCAAACTTTGTTGACGATGTAAGGCATTGTTTCAACTCCCAAACACTGGAGAAATAAGGAAGTTATCCCCTTGTCACTCCCTTCGAGCCTAGAAGTTGGAGTTTCTTTCTTTACAAAAAACCCGCAATTTTAACCTTGGGGCATGGGTAGTTCTCAGTTAATTTGGTTGTGTGTTCATACAATACACCTTTGATATAAAGGTCACACTCACAATTTTCCTTCGTACACAACAAGTGTCGAAGATGCCTTTTTAAAGCCAAAACGCCAATGATGTTTCACCGTAATCATTTAAGATAGGCAGTCACTTTCTTTCAAAAAAAACAAAATAAAATATAAAAAGCCCGCTAAGTCAAAACCTATGAAGGAGACTTAGGCAAAACTGGGGCATCCTGCTGACTGTAATCTTCACAAAAAAAACACACAGTTCAGGCAAAAGTTAGGGATAATAAAAAGAGGAGATCTTTAAATCCTTACCCTGAAAATTCTCAATGTCAAAAGAACCATATGTTGTGAAGAAGCAGTGGCTGCCTTTTCGTAGGTCCCTTGACTTTTGAATCATCCTTGCTACCATCAGTGCAATTCCTAACCTATAGGAACCTGAATGCATAATATGAATTAACTGAGCGTAGGACTGAAGATTATCACGTAGATTGGGTGGGAACAAACGAATTTTGAGCCTTTATCCTTTGTTTCATAAACCGTGAACTAGGCCACGTTACAACCCTCAAAAGACCTAATTGAAACAAGGATATTTTGAAAGCATGCTACAACAAGGTTGCGTAAGCTGACTTCTAAAGATCTTTGTGAATCATTTATTTTGGTTGTATACCTGTATTAAACTTTGAGCGTCCTGGACCGCCGCATTCTAACCGATGACTCATTTATTTTTCATCTTTCAAAAATAATTTTGATTTCAAAAGTTGCATGAACTTTGCATTACCATGTTTGTATGAATATTTTTGTTTGCAAACTGGCTTTCCTCTAAGGAATTTTGAAACAATCGAGAAACTTGGTCAAGTGATCCTATCAGGGGCAAAGTCTTCTCAAATCTGGTTTATCCGTGAGATTTTCAAGACTCAGACTGGGGCAACCTTCCGAGGGTACAGTAAAACAGTCATTTTCAGAATCAGACAAGCTGAAGCAATTATCAGTTCATCTGTAATGGACAATTTAATCTGGGGCAGTTTACTTGAAAGATCTCCAAGCGACTTTCCATCCTTCCTACGAGGACCATCAACCTGATTACAATTTAGCAAGTGCCAGTGATCTCCGGGTTGAGGAATCAGTTTTCCAGTCTTGTCATCTTACCAGAAGTGTCGAGCCTTGTCGTCGACATCTGCATTTGCATTTGATCATATCTCATAACATTATTCATATACATAAACATATCATAGCTATGCATAACATGAGTGTTTCATCCTCATTTGCATTTCTCCCGAGGTCGTGTTTTATCCAAGTCTTACCTTGTGGTCGAAGTCCAACTTACTTGGCACCTACCAAACAACTTTGTGTCGTGTCCATCTGATGTTCTTCCAGATAGGACGTTTTTCTTATCCGATGATTTTCCGGATATGCTTGTTCCTTTTACGTCCAATACTATTCTCATATATTGTGTTTATACTTTTCATTCAAAGCCATTATTGGATGTATGGTACCCTGATTTTAATGTCTTTTTCTGATGGTTTTCCAGATTGAGTCTCGTTGTTCTGATATTCTTCCAGAACTTCGTTGTTACGTATCTGATGGTTTTCTAGATATTTTCCCTTGATTCTGATGGTTTTCCAGAATCTATCTGATGGTTTTCCGGATATGTTTCTCTTTCTAATGGTTTTCCAGATTGAGTATCTTTTATCTGATGGTTTCCCAGATATTTTCCTTCGATTCTGATGGTTTTCCAGGATCTATCCGATGCTTTTCCGGATCTGTTTCTCTTTCTGATGGTTTTCCAGATTTACTATCTTTTATCTGATGGTTTCCCAGATATTTTCCTTCGATTCAGATGGTTTTCTAGGATCTATCCGATGGTTTTCCGGATCTGTTTCTCTTTCTGACGGTTTTCCAGATTGAGTATCTCTTATCTGATGGTTTTCCAGATATTCTTTTACGATTTTGACGGTTTTCCAGAATCTTTCTGATGGTTTTCCAGATAAATTCCTCCTTCTGATGGTTTTCCAGATCGAGTCTTTGTTCTGATGTTCTTCCAGAACTCTATCTGACAATTTTCCAGATACCCCTGTGATTCTGATGGTTTTCCAGAAGCTTATCCGATGGTTTTCTGGATCTGTTCTCCTTCTGATGGTTTTCCAGATTGAGTTTTTGTTCTGACGTTCTTCCAGAACCCCTTTGTTGCTTATCTGATGTTCTTCCATATAAGTCTTCAAAACTTGCCTCGTACGTTTATTGCTTTTCTAAATGTTTTGGATTTACCTTCAGAAACTTGTCTTCATCTCATGCTCCTATAGATGTCGTCCTTTTGTTTCTGGATATAGCCCAGGGTTTATTCGATGGTTTTCCGAGTAACTCTGGTATATTTTAGAGTTCATTCGATGTTCTTTCGGATGTCCCTGAAATTTGTTTCTTTGACCCCGAGGTTATTCGATGGTTTTTTCGAGTATCTCGGGTGTTTGTTTCTCTCTGTATAATTCCCGATGATTCCTGAAGATCCCGCTCGATCTCTTCGCTTAAAGGAATGACTTGGAAATTCTAGAACTTGTCGTTTACCTGATCCTACCGCCGTGTGGATCCTGTGTTACTGTTCGTTCTAAAGTGACAATTGTCGCGCTATTCCACCAGTGCGTCGTATTCCCCAGAGTAGTTACTCGTCGCGTCTGTCCCCTATGACGACGTGTCGTTTGCATCCTTGCATTCATCATTCCATCATACGCATCATATTAGGTTCATGGCATTGTCAGCATTATAGTTCGTGTTATTTTGTCCATATCATTGCATATCACTGCATCTAGGGGCCAAATTTTCGGTTATTTGTATTTAAATCCCTTTCACCGCGATTTCTTGAGTCTCTGCTGCTCAAATCATCCGGTGAAACTATTTAAATAGGGGCATCTGTTGCACCCCAAATTTGTCCTACCTTTACATGGTTTCTAGTGCCACTTTATTTCGAATGAATAAAATGGCACAATTGGTAAGAGACCGTGTGAAGAGTTGTGAGTGTGAGAGGTCGAGAGTTCGAATCCCACCTTCTTCACTTTTTGTTTTTATTTTTATTTTTATTCTAATTTTTCTATTTTCATAAAAAATAATAATAACAAAATAGTTTTTTTTATTATTTTCGTATTTTATTTAAATTATTTTTTTTCACTTTTTTTTATATTATTCATAAAAGCATCCAAAAATCATAAAGTTAAAAATATTAGAAAAGATTTTATTCTTTTTATAATATTTTTAATGTTTAGTAAATAAATAGGGTTTTAAGTTTGTTTTAATTTGTTTAAATTTTATTTAGTTTTGACTAATTCTTTAAGTTGGGCTTTAAAGTGGGCATTACGTTAGAGTTAACCCTAATTTGTTACCTATATAAACATGAGTTGCATTTGAGAAAAAGGGGAAGGAGACAAAAGATAAAACGGCGGTCGTTCTCACGACTTATCAAAAGAGGGGAGATTTTTGAAAAAACCTTCAAAGCTTCATCACCGGCGGAATCACCAACAAACCGTAACTCGTAAGATTTCGTCAATATCACATTTGGTTTCTATTATTCTTTTTTTTTTTACAGGAAAAAGAAAAGATTATGGCGAAGCAAGGAAGAAGCAGATGCAAGAACAGCCATGCAAAAAGAAAAGAAAAAGCTTTAAAACTTCATCAATAGGGGAGCCGCTGCCGCTACGAAGAAGAAGGGTTAAAAATGAAAAACCTAAAAAACACGTAGCATGATAATCCCCCTTTTATTTCTCATTTTATTCCTCCTATTCTTTTTATTTATTTTATTATTATTATATTGTTATTAGTATTTTATTATTACTGTAGTATATAATTTTCATAATGCAGGTTAATGAAAACTGTTAAAATCAAAATATTTCTAATTGTTAATCTCATTAACTTAGTTTACTTAAGTTAATTAAAATATTAAAAAAAATTAAACTATTTTTTAAGCTAAAATCATAAAATTAAAATTAAACCTTGTTTTTAAAATTAAGACTCATATTTAAAATTAAAAATTAAAAATCATTTTTAAAAATAAATTAAAAAAAAAACATTTTTTAACTTTAAAAAGTAAAACATTTTTTTGCTTTAAAATTTAAAACATTGTTTAAACATTAAAATTAAAACATTTTACAAAAATTAAAACTAACTTTTTTTCATCAAAAACCTTAAAATTAAAGTATTTTTTTAATCAAATTAAAACTAATTTTTAAATAAAAACATTAAAATCAAATTAAGTTTTCCTTTTAAATGCAAAAATTAATCCTCCCCTTTAAATAAAATTCAAAAAATAAAGTTTTTGATTTAGCCGCTTCATTTTCGTCTAACCCTCATTAGTTTGTTTGTTGCAGCTCCTCAATATTTCATTTGTTCGTACTATTTTTTTTGTTTCATGAATGTAATTTATGTGAGGCCATGATCGCAGTTATTTTTATTTTCGCATTTGTTTTTGAGATTTGTAATTTACGCGAGTGATCGTCGCGATGCTTCTTTTACCGTTTTCTTTATTTTTCCGTATTTTAATTCCGCCGTACGATATTTTGTCTGTTTGCATTATTTTAACATTAGGATTCCCTCCGAAGGAATTAGGTCTAGTTGTTTGACCGTCGAGTCAATAACCCTAACCTTTGACCATTTCAAAACCCTAATAGCCTAGGTGTCCCGCCGTGGACGAAAATGCCCTTTACCCTAACATTAGGTTAAAGAGTCGTCGTACTCTGTTTTAAGGTTTCCCGCCGTGGAATCCCGAATTTCAACCCTAATTTTAATTCAACTTTTCAACATAGAAATAGGAGTTTCAAGACTCCACGTAAGCACTTCCTTAAGAAATGCTTACTTCCCTTGAAACCTTGACCATAGTCAAGACGTTTCTAACCTCTCTTTCGAGGGGAACTACAATTACTCTGATTCCATTCCCGTCAGGATATGTAAGCACAAGATGCGATGTCTTGCCGAGTAAACTTAGGACTAACCGTTAGGTCTTTTAGGTCACTATATCCCTTAGCAATATATTTCAAACAGATAATAAAATAAAAAAGCATACAATAAACAAAAGGTTCCTGTATAGTACTACAAAAGTTTAGGGTGCTAGTACCTTCCCTAAGCTTAACCAACCCCTTACCTAGATATCTCCCTGCATTGTCTTCACGATGCAAAATTAGGTTTTCCCTCTTTTGACCTTTTCCTTCGGATAAATCAAAGAGCGGTTGTGAACTAAAGATGCGATTCAAATTAATTAATAATTTGATATCATATTCTAACTGCAACAGATGCCAACCAAAGAAGACTGGTATTTTGACAGTGGCTATTCTATACACGTAATTGGAATGGAGAATATTTTGATGAACCTCAAACCTCATACCTCAAGCCATATAACCTTTGGTGATGGAGCTAGAGGAGAAGTCATAGGTGCTGGAAAACTAGATTGTCCTGATGTTCTAAAACTGGAGAATGTCATGTTGGTTGAAGGACTGACTGTGAATCTTATAAGAATCAGTCAGCTCTGTGACCAAGGTCTTAATGTCAAATTTACTAGGGGTAAATGTGTTGTCATCAATGAAAAAGGTAAGAACAATTGTTACTTATGGGACCCTAAAAGTAACTTGAATATTTGTCCCTTGACCAGAAAAGAAAAGGAGGATAAACTGTGGAATAAAAAGGGTGGACATCTTCCAAGGATAAAGAAGACCATATCCAAGGAAGCAATAGGAGGAAATTCAAAGCTAACTCCAGATAATATAATAGGTTGTGTAAAATGCCAGGCTGGTAGGCAAGTCAAGAAAGGACATCCAAAAGATAGACATCATAGAAACCTAGACCTGTTATACCGGAACCTAATGGAGTCCATGAAAGGTGATCAAAATAAAAGAAGCAATGTCACTCAAGATGTCATGACATTATTCTATGGCACTCTTAGTGACTTCAATATGAACTCCATTCAGCTTAATAGAGCAATACAGAGTAATAACAGACATCACTCTAGAGAAGATAGTGTGGAGCTTAAGGACTCTGACATACAAAGGACTAACATTTTCACAAGGGATCACAAAACTACTCTGAGTGAAAATGTAAGAAGAAAATGGGGAAGGAGGTTATTTCAGAAATTATAGAAATTAATGAAAATTGGGAACTGTATTAATCATCTGCTGATTGGTCAAAAGATTGAGTTCCCTCCTCTTTTGCAATCACACCCCTACACACTATCTGGCTGCTTCAGTTTGTGCCCACACCAAGTCTTCATCTTTCATACCTCTCTCTACAACAGAAAACCCTCCTTCTCACGGCCAAGGTCCTCTACAATGTCTCAACAACGAAAATCCATCCCTACCAGGCACGATACTATTGAATCTTACCATGCTCACCACATGAGTGTCTCTTTGGATGATGTCCTTGATATTGCTCCTTTCAATATGGTTCCTAGAAAGGTTAGTGAAGTCCCAAACTCAGCTCATCCATATGCAAAACAAGCCTCTAAAGGTAAAACCCCTGAATCCTCCATGGACAACATTAATAGAATGGAAGGCTCTGCCTATGTGGATAGTTCTATCAATGAACTGCTCACCAAGATTCTCTTGGAAGAACACAATGTGCATGGGACCACCGCCCCTCTGTCTCGGGTTGATCTATCCTCAATCCCTAGTGAGAACAATGATGATAATATTGAGTTTCCCTCTACTGATACTAATCCTAACACTGAGAACCTGGAGAATCTTGCCAGCTCTGTGGTACATATTGATGCTGGCCATAATGATAATGAAGCCAAGAATACAAATAATGAGGATATCATGAATAATGTTCTTGGAAATGGTGTAACTGTTGAAGATGTGTCATCAGATGATGAGCTCATCAAGAATGCAGCCCTTGGTATTGCCAAGAGACTTCTGACCAGGAAAGGAAAAGTTGTGCTGGAGGAATCTCCTCCCAAAGGTCAAAAGAAGAGAACTCCTGTTGGCCCCCCCAAGACATGGAGCAAGGTGTCAGTTACATCCAAGAAAAGAAAAGTTTCTAGTAACAACTCTGAGTCTGATGGTGATGTTGTGAAGGATGTTCCTAACATCTTTCATGGAAAGAAATCTTCTACTAAGAAACCTCTCAAACCTGTGCCAGTTGCCCCTCTAGACAACATCTCTTTTCATTCCATTCACAGTGTGACCAAACGGAGATATATCTATCAAAGAAGAATAGCTCTTGAAAGGGAATTGGGAAAGGATGCTTTGGAAATCAAGGAGGTAATGGATCTAATCAACAAGGCTGGATTACTCAAGACAGTCACTGGGTTCTCCAAATGCTACGAAGGACTGGTAAAGGAGTTCATTGTAAACATACCTGATCTAATCACAAATAGGAACAACAAAGAGTACATGAAGGTGTTTATCAGAGGAAAGTGTGTGCAGTTCTCTCCTGCTGTGATCAACAAATGTTTGGGACGTGCAAATAGTGGTGAGAAAGAGTGGTCTATTTCAGACAACCAGGTTTGCAAGAGAATCACTGCAAATCAGGTAAAGACATGGCCATCCAAAGAGAAGCTATCTGCAGGACAACTCAATGTAAAATATGCCATTCTTCATAGAATTAGAGTTGCTAATTGGGTGCCTACCAACCATACATCCACCATTGGAGTTGGGCTTGGCAAGTTCATTCATGTTGTAGGCACCAAGGTTAACTTTGATTTTGGCCTGTACATTTTTTATTAGAGTATTAAGCACTCTACAACCAGTGTTATCAAGCTGCCCATTGCTTTTCCCTCCCTTATTTGTGAGATTATTCTGAATCAATACCCTGGGATTCTGAACTCTAGTGATGCTGCTAGCAAAAGAGAGTCTGCACTATCTCTTCACTTCAAACTCTTTGCTGGGAGACATGTCCCTGACATTGTTTTGACTTATGATGAGAAGGCCAATATCTCTAAAGCAATGATCATTGTTAAATTAAGAGAAACTTGTAGGGAATTAAGGGAAACTATCAGGACTGCCACTGTAAGAAAAATCAAGCTAGAATCCTTCATTCAAAGTCTTGAAAGAGATATTGTTAATATTGATAGTGAGAGTGTACCAGGGGAAGAATATGAAGATAAAGCTGAAGGTGCCAGTGATGACAGTGACTCCAGCTCCTCTGAGGAGGAAGATTAGTGTGTTGGTGCTACTGGTTTGCTTGGGCTGGTGAGGGTGTGCTGCTGGTGCTGGTGTGACTAGTGATTTTTTTGTTTCCTTGCTTAGATTTTGATCTTTATTTGACAACTGAAGTATGTGTGTTGCTCTTCATGAGCTTCCATACTTTTGTTGATCTATACTATTAGTTTAGTTATTATCTAATTTATGGATAAAAAGGGGGAGAAGTGGTAGTAATAATTGAGTAACAGCAGGTGGAAGACTTGGATGTTGATGCTGCTGTGCAGTTTTGCATGAGGTGATGATATGTTGCTGATGTGTGTGTTCCTTGATGGAACCTAGTGGTAGGATAGCTGCTAGATTATGTCTGTGTCTGTAGGGTGTTTGCAAAATGTGTTTGGCTGTGCATCTTTTCAAAGGGAGTAACATAGGATTTTATGCTTCACAAATAACTGTGTTCTTCAGGATGTCATCCTGAATGTTCTAACATCCAGAATCCAGTCTAGATAAAGATGTGTGACTGCTGTGTGTGCAGGTTATGTATGCACTGATGTGTTGAGCATCAGTTGAGGGGGAGTATCACAAAGTGATCTACAGATCAGTGTGATACCTAGCAGGTAGTCCTTAGGGTGGGAAGATGACTCTGATATGGTTTTGTAGTTGTGTGTGTTTAGCTAGTAGCTTTCCTGCATGTATGGTATAATTTCTGCAGCTTATAATCTCTGATATGGTAACATAATATTTTAGCCAAAAATTTGCCAAAGGGGGAGTTTATAGATGCTTTTGATTGGCTGCATTGTATGGAAAAACATTGATGGATGTATGAATGTCATGACTGATGTTATGACATGCATAATGAGGATTCAGGGGGGTAAGTTTGAATAGCTAAGAGTCACTTAAGTTGGATGTCATGATTGAATGTTATGACATCAAGCGTATGACATCAGGGCGCGCAGGTATTAGTTTCTGTTATTAGCTCAGGCTATACTTCAGGAAACATTTTAGGAAGCCTAGTTATCTAAGGCGACATATCAGGCATTGCTAAGGATAACATGGAATGCCCCTGGCTCAATTGGACGTGCGCAACTTCATGAAGATAGGTTTATCTTGGGTAAACCTAACTTATGTACGAAGGCCCAAGGACTGTATGCTGCCTATATATACAAAAGGAGCAATCTTATTTGAAGGAAGTTCTTGACAGGGTTTCAGAGGACGTGTGATTTGTGAGTGAAGAAGTCTGATTGTATCAGTTGTTCTTCACATGTGTATTGTGTCTTAGGATACTTGTATGCCAAGCAATTGTCTGCTGCATGATTGCTTTGGTTTAGTGTTTGTGAACTGTTTGTTCAGTGTGTCACTCTAAGCTTTTAAGAAAGAGAGTTGTGTCACTTGATCAAAGCTGTGAAGCAAGATCAAGGTGTGTTTGAAGTGTGTCTTCAAGTTTATTTGTAACTTTGAATTGGTTGATATCACTAATGTGATTAAGGGGAAGTGAGTGGGTAACTCTAGTCTAGTATTAGGCTGAAGTGTCATTGGGTATGTCTTAAGTGAAGAGTGCAAACTAGTTGTTTGACTCTAAATTAATTCTACTAATAGTGAATTTCCTCCCTGGCTTGGTAGCCCCTAGATGTAGGTGTCGTTGGCACTGAACTGGGTAAACAATTACTTGTGTTATTTACTGTTATCATTTACTGGCTGTCCTTAAGTTTAGTAGTCTGAGTTACAGTGGATGTCATAACATCCGTATAACATCCAATGTTGTGTACCTATAATTTCAGAGATGATGAGGGTCTGAGATTTGGTGGGATTTTCAAGAAATTGTTTCATAATTGGCCATGACGTCATGGACGTGCTTGAAAAGTAGCTGAACAGTTTCTTTCAAGTCATGGATAGTCAGTTTCATTGACACCTACGTGGGAGTCGAAAGATGGCGTCGAATTAGACACTATCAAAAAATAACCTTTTTCTTCAGCATGGTCGAAAAAGACATTTTTTGGGGGAAATTTGTTAGCTCACAAATTCGACGCCCACATTAAATTAAAGTGTTTGGGTGAAATGTTGAATTCTCGAGGTAATATGGAAAAGCCTTCAAATGGGTCTTTGCCATAAATGAAATCGAAGGCATTCACATAAGAAAGGAAGACTTTTGGGACTTAGAAAATATTTCTAAGATTAGAGGAGTCACCTTTGACCGAGAACGCTGGCCAAATATTAGTAGAATTTGAAGTTCATTTTTGAACGAGACAAGTGGCGCACATCCAAGAGGCAACTACATGCAACATGACACTTGTCAGGGGCTGATCATTTTAGGAAGTTAACAATAATTAATTGTATTATTATAAATAGGGGTTCTAACAAAAGAATTCGGGGTGTTGTGTTTACTATTGTACAAGTCACTCCAAGTTTACTCAAAGTATCCGCATGTAGAGAAAAGAGTTATGGGAGAATGTACATAATGTAAAAACACCATTTTATGCTTTAATGAAATTTACTTTCGTTTTATCTTAAAAGAGTTTATCCTTTACTTCCTTGCAATTTACGTCTTTGGAATTATGCTTTGTTTCTTTTAAGTGTTGTTGAAGCCCTTTTACCCTTTTCCTCTCAATTTAATGTTTTTTCATTCCTGTCGAACCATACATTTCAATTAACTTTCCTTCCTAAACACTGTCAAAGTATTTAGCCTTTAGTATTTTTGTAGATTAAAATTTAGCACATGTCCTAGGATCAATCTGATCGATCCTATGAGTCACCAAAGTTAGATATGAAAGATCAGCGGTTGTTTTCCAATTTTCAAGGGAAACACCAGGATCGCCTTCAGAAGGACCGACAAGTACGGGGTCTTCAGTACGCCGCCTTTTAGATGACGTGTCCTGCAAAGGAGGAGACTGGCTACTTTGTGGCGAGGAGGAACCACCGGTTGGTTGGCCAGGTTTCGACATCTGCTGAACCTAAGAGACTATGCCCTTAACAGCCTTCTTCGCGCCCTTGGTTGCGGCAAACTTTAGCATGCACTCCTAGACGTTTGACATCTAACCTACAATAGAGAAAAAGGAAGACAAGTCAATACGATGAAGGAAAACGAACAAGAGAAGGCGAAGAAAACTCCCACTACCTAGGAACCTCAAGGCCGCCTCGTCAGACCCAAACTCGAGGAGAGCCTTGGTATTAATCAGTCTAGGCTCACGACGAACCTCCCCACGCTCATCTAGAATAAAATTGTCGTCTTTACTGACGCACTTGGCAGGAACAAAGTCGGAGACAAACTCGACTATCTTTTAATAAGAAAGTCGATCGTGGGCATCCTCCCACTCGAGGGGAAACTTCAACTCTAGTGTCTCCTCTCATTGCCCGTCCTCCTCTTTGACCATGAGGTCATATAAGGAGTCGACGACCACGTGCTTACATGCTTCACAATGAAGTACCTATCATTAAAAGAATGAACATAATCCATATAGGCTCGAAATAGCTTCCTCGGCTACTTCAGGGACACCCATATGTGCCGGCCTTTGAAGGTTTGTTGTTGTAGATGAAAAATGCGAAAGAATAAAGGGAGCGTGGCTCCAAAACAAAGGTGAGGCACACGAGTTTGAATGCTCGTATGAACACGATCGCGTTGGGGTGGAGCTGTGAGGGCGACAAATTTAGCCACTAAAACACTCCCTTTTGAAAGTCACTAAAGGGCAGGCGGAGCCCCACTTCCCGAAATACGAACTCATACATAGGAACCTCATCCCTTTGAAATAAGAGCAGATAAAATGCTTCCCCTTGGGCTTATAGACCATCCAATTTGGGGGAGAGCCCACAACGAGGACCTCGACAGTGGCAAACGCGTCAGTGTCATCAATGGCGAAGCGCGACGAGATGCCTAAGGGCTCTTACCCGGCCCAATCTTCGGGTGTGCAAGCTCGCTCAGCTCTAGATTGCTCGATTGGGGTATCGGACTCAGATCCATCATCAATAAAGATAACACCTTCTATCCTCGTGGCCACTTTACCTGAAAAGCATATGAAAACAGTGGATTCTACATCTAAGATCAAATCCACCCTTCCACCGCAAATCAAGTGAAAGGGCGAAGAGAGGGGCGAGGAGCCGCTTGACAAACTCTCCCCGAAGCAAAACAGCGGGCCTTCCTCCTCAATAGAAAGGCTCTTCTGCGAGGAGAATTTCCCTGACCCGAGACAGCGAGCCTCCCTTCTTGACAAAAAGGATCGTCTACAAGGAACACCTCCTCAATGCAAGACGACGAGCCTCTCTTTACAACGGAAAGGCTCTTCGACGTGTGAGCTTCCTCCAGTGGAACGCAGGGAGCCTCATCGAACCTTCCTAATGAGAGGCTTCCTCGCGATGTTTGCACAGTCAAGGGAAGAAAGGCTCCCAGAGACCTCCATCGTAGGTCCCCGAGACCATCATCAGAAACTTCATAGAGTTTCCTAAAATTCTCATGAACTTCCCGGCGACTTCATCGAAAACTTCAAAGGAGCACCGAAAACTTCATGAGGTCGCCGGAAGCAAGGCTCCCAGAGACCTCCATCATAGGTCCCCGAGACCATCATCAGAAACTTCATAGAGTTTCCCAGAATTCTCATGAACTTCCCGGTGACTTCATCGAAAACTTCATGAGGTCGCCGGAAATTTCATGAATACCGCCAGAACCTTAATGCATTCCCTGAGAACTTCATGAGCTCCCTGGAGGAACCGTCGGAAAATGCACAAGATTGCCGAAAAATTCATAAAAATTGAAGATAGGACCGGAAACTTACTTGATGAATGTAGGTTCTAGATGATGGAGAAATATTAATGGCGGTGGCCACGGCAGGCGTTCTTCAGAGAGCAGAGAGAAATTTGAGAGACTTGAGAAAACTCTTAAGAGAAATGAAGGGGAGCGTGCAAATGAAGCAAGTTTTCCCCTATTTATAACCCTAGCACGAGAAACAAAGCATCACTAGGCACTCAAATGCCCTTACTCCTAGCCGCCCTATGCATTCATTGCTCTTGACACGTGGCCCTAGAAGACTTCGTACACATCCTTTCAGCTGTCTGTCCAGCTCGAGGCAAGATCAGCCTATTTCTTTTCCACTTCGTCGCATCGCCAGCCACATCACCCACTGGGGACATATCCCCGGGGGAATAGGAAAAAAGCCAGGACTACGTATGGTGGACATGCCTCTCTGCGAGCTTCTTTCCGATCGAGAAAGTTCCTTAGCTTGGCCACGCGTTTTGTCCCCGAGTCCAGTGTTTCAGACATGCGCGATACTCCTCCGGGCAGGTCATTGACGTTTGAAGTGACTTCTAAGTCATTACTCATAATCTTCGGAGCAACGACTTGGGGGGCTCCTGTTATTGCCTGGGCAAGAGGCTGGCCCACCGTCGGGCACGACCCAACCCAACTCCCCATCATGGAGGGCCAACTGAAGGCCCAATCCTCCAACACCCACAAGGCCCTCACACGCCTCCACCACAGTCTCCGTGTGCCCCCAACGCGGGGACACATCATCAGACAACTACCCATCTTTTGAGGATCACAGGGCAATTGACCCAGGGCGAAGACCATGTGTTGGTATTCCCTACGCCACATAAGCCCTCACAGTTACTCGTATTAGGCCTTACAATCCAACTCAGTGTAAAGTAACCGTTGGCCCAACGTTGGGGGCACATTATAAATATTCTTTTTCACTAGAGGGCAGGTATTTAATTCTTTACATACTCTCTGTACTTGTTTTTCCTACTTCGTCTCTTACTTTGGCATTATAGTACCTTGCAGGTATACCCTCTCGTCTTCTCCACCACTGGCAAATTAAGGAGCTCACGACGTGTTACTGGCTGCTGATCCTTTTCTGATCCGGTAAGATTAATTTAGATTATATTTCTTTGGCCACTTTGGTAATGTGGCAACTATGGAATCTTCATAGTTGCTGACTTCACAAGCCATGTTTTTTTTTTCTGGTTTTTTTTATAAATATTTTTAAGTACAATAGCTATTAATTACTTTTTTAAGTGCAAGAATGCTATTGTTTATTTATTTTAAATTTATATGTATTTATATATTTTATTTTAAATTTATAGTTTTAAATTAACTTTTATCATTTATTTTAAATTAATTTATATGTTTTCTTAATCACTGTTTCTTTAGATAATTACCTTTATTTTAATCTTTTGACAAATTTTCTCTCAATATTGTGTATGCATTTTCTAATTTTTTTGTCAACATCATTTACTTTCTTAATAAATTTCTTACTTTGTATAATTACCTTTAACTTAATCTTGTTACAATTTTTTTATTATTTTGGCAGGTATTATTCAATGTATATGGAGAGATTAGTAGATGAAATAAAGAAATGGATAGACTTTGTTGATGGCGTTGAGGCCAAACTTTGGCATGTACTAGAAATATTGGCAAAAGAGGTGTTTGGTAAGATGAAAGCACCACCCAAGAGTGATATACTAATCATTACATCGAATGAGCTTTTCGAAGGGTGATGGTTTTATCTTTGGATTTTCAACTAGACTTAGAATGATGGCTGCTCGGTTTAAAGCCTTTCTAGATGCAAATGGAAGTCTTTGGAAAACACAAAATCTTGTCGATAAACCTGCTAAAATCTTCGTCAGCACTGACTCTCAATGTGATGGATAAGAGACTACAACGTAAGAAGAGCTTTTACTCTGATATATTATATATGATTGTGTGAATGAAATATTTATGGAGGATTTAATGCATGGCAGGTTGACAGATATAACTCAATTAGTTTATCATAGAATGTTATTTGTTCCAATTAGATATACATTTGGAGATGGAATATTTGAGATGGAAGAAGTGAAAGGTGAAAGTCCATATGGTTCAGGAACATATACTGGTTGTGATGGATCAAGACAACCAACTAAGCTTGATTTGAAGCAAGCATTATGTATATTGTAACAATCACAAAGAAACTCAAGGAAGTTGCATAAATTTAGTTAACATGCATATGCATACAAATAGATGATGCTTGAAAGTCACTGGTAATTTTTTAATACTAGTTTGTTGAGTTCTGCAATTCTACTTAGATGACTGCAAGTAAAAGATTCTAATATTTCTAAATATTTTTATTTTATTTTGTATGAAGTGTTATTTTTCAATTTCATGGAGCATGATTATTCTTATGAAGGAATGAAATATAAAATATATTAAAAAGGAAAATAAATTTAAAATTATCCTCTAAAACATTGACATGTGTGTATTGTAACACCCCCTTTCTATACTCCCAAATAATCAAATAAATCATTTAGGCACGTAATAAAAATTTCATCAGAGTATAATTAAAACACGGTATAAAAGAGGCATATCACATTATACGTGAAATTAAAACATACAACACCTGCTCGATAAAGATATACAGCAGTGGGGTAACTTGCAACAAAGGAACTTAGTCCTTACACCCACATCTCAATGTTTAGAATAAAAGTGAAAACATCTAAACATCGAATAACATCAAACATATATACATATATATATCATCCAATTTGATTCACAACATAATCCATGTTTTCATAAACATTCAACATCAAGATACATATACAACATATCACAAAAGAATCATATATCTCCTAGCTATCCGGTGCTACATATCAGAGCCGACCGACCAAAAGAATGAAGGCACGCTTCACAAAGAAAACTCCAGCAAACCTACTCTGCAATGACTCATAGAGCACCATAAAACGGGAGAAGGGTGAGAAATATTATCATAATAATCAATGCATATAATTATATATATCTTAACATAAAAATATACATACTCCACATTCTCACCACATTTCATCATAATTCACTCATATACATCGCAATATACATATAAACATACGGATAATTACCAAGCATATTCATCATGTACACATCCATAATTCTCATCATTTTCACATAAACATTTACATTTATGTTTATTCACCAATTCACAATTATACAGATGATAAATGCAACTCATAGAGACCGATTCACGACTCTATGCAGATGCAAATGTGGTACCGACTCAATCATCTCAAGTTCACTCAGGAACTTATTGAAACCATCGCTCGTTACCGAAGTAACTCCCTGTCGGGCCTACGATGTTCATCAATTGCTCACACCCCACATGGGCACACAATGTTCATGGATTTCTCACACCTCACATGGGCACACAATCCGATTGCTCACACTCCACATGGGCACACAACCGTTCAGCAGATTCTCCAAGGAATCAATTTACCCATTGCTCACACCCCACATGGGCACACAATGTTTAAGGATTTCTCACACCCCACAAGGGCACACAATTGTTCAGCAGATTCACCGAGGAATCAATCACCACAAGAATGTATATCATGATGCTTCACATGCAAAATGACTCCATACACTTCTTGAAATGCATACATATTCACAAATATATAATCATGCATTCATCTCATACTAGCACGTACAATCTATGTACATTCATAACAATCATGCCAAACGGCAATGAGCATCGTTTTACCACCAACACGGCTACGAACTCTTATCACATAATCATGCATTTTCATTCAATTCAAGCAATGAACATAATTGCCAAACGACCACATTTCGCACTTCACAATTCACAATCTAGGATTCACGCCATATGGCTACCCACATCATATCACATAACAGCACACAAGCTACACATCAAACAATCGAATATTCAAAGTTGGATGGAAACCACAAATAAAATGTTGTTCTGTTACGTTCGCTACACCATTCGCCTAGCGATGATCACCGCGAACGCTCGCTACAGGCTCGCCTAGCGAACATGCTAGTGAAGCCTGATTTCTAGCTACTGGAAGTGTTTGCTACCCAACTCGCTTAGCGAACCTTCGCTACCACACTCGCCTCCAGCGATATTGGATCATTTGGTTCTGCCTAAGTCTGGGACCATTCGCTACTAGCTCGCTAGCAGCTCGTCTAGTGAACCACTCGCTGGCTTGCTCGCTAGCTGCTCGCCTAGCGAGTCCTGCGATTTCTCAAAATCCTCTACTGTCCAAAATGTCAAAACTCCACAAAATCTCCCGATTTAATTCTAACAAGTTTCCATAGTCTTAGCCTAACATTCCTCGACTAAACTACACCATTAATTCCAGATTCTAACCGTTAAAACATCGGTTTCTATCGATTAAATCATTTCGACCTAAAAATGGAAAATGAGTAAAAACTCTCCAACAATCCAAACCAATCCAACAAACACATACATTATCATACACATTGAGAAGATAATAAGATTTCACACCCTTACCCGATTAAATCGATTCCAAGATGCTTGATCTTGATGATTTCCAAGTTTTCCTCTTTTCCCTTCTTTCTCTTTCTTTCTCTTCTTTTTTCCTTCTTTCTATTTTGTTTCTCTCTATTATATTTCCTCTTAAAATATCCAATAACTCATCTTCTCACAAAATATCCAACTTAACATTAAATACTAATTGTCTAAAATACCCTTCAATCTATTTCCCCCGAAAACTCTCAAAATCGGTAAAATATCATAATATGCAAACATAACATATTAACACATCAATTCTATAATTAAAATAATAATCACCCAATTAAATCAAAAAGACTTAACAAAATGGGAAATCAGAATCGGGGTGTTACAACTCTCCCCCACTTTAGAAATTTTCGTCCTCGAAAATGTTACCTGATTCAAACGACTCCGGATACGACTCTCGCATCCCACTCTCTAATTCCCAAGTCATATTGCCTTCCGCAGCGCCTCCTCATGCTACTTTCACAAGCGCAATATCCTTGCCTCTTAGCTTCTTAACTTCACGGTCCAAAATCCTAATCGGTAAAGCTTCCACCGTAAGGTTATCTCTCACTTCAACCTCGTCCATAGGAATAACATGTGACAGATCCGGAACATACTTCTGAAGTTGCGAAATATGGAACACATCATGAAAATTCGAAAGATTCGAAGGCAACGCCACACGATAAGCCACAACACCAACTCGTGCAGTAATCTAATACAGACCAATAAAATGAGAAGTCAACTTCCTCGACTTCAAAGCACGACCCACACCCGTAACCAGTGTAACTCTCAAAAACACATGGTCATCTTCTTGAAACTCAAGATCTTTCCTTCTCTTGTCATGATAGCTCTTTTGTCTACTTTGAGAAGCTTTCATCTTTTCCCGAATAAACTTCACTTTCTCCGTCGTTTGTTGTACCATCTCCGGTCCAACTACCGACTTCTCACCAGTTTCATGCCAACACAAAGGTGTTCGATATCTCTGACTATACAAACCCTAAATGGTGTCATACCAATACTTGAATGAAAATCGTTATTGTAGGTGAACTCAATCAATGCTAAATAACTATCCCAAACACCACCTTGCTCTAGCACACATGCACACAATAAATCCTCCAACAATTGAATTGTCCTTTCGGTTTGACCATCCGTCTATGGATGATAAGCCGAACTCAATCTTAGCTTAGAACCCAAATCCTTTTGCAAACTCTCCCAAAATCTCGACGTAAATCTAGGATCTCTATCTGATACAATACTCTTAGGAACTCCATGTAACTTCACAACCACACGAACATAAATCTCGACTAACTTCTCCAAAGGATAACTAATATCAATCGGAACGAAGTGAGCAGATTTAGTAAGCCTATCAATAATTACCCAAATAGCATTATGACCTCTTTGTGTATTCGGCAATCCCGTAACAAAGTCCATCGATATACTATCCCATTTCCACTCTGGAATATCCAACGGTTAGGCTTCTGATGTTCCACTTTATACTTCTGACAAGTCAAACATGCATACACAAATTGAGCTACATCCCTCTTCAATCCGGACCACCATAAGATTTTCTTCAAATCTTGATACATCTTATTCGCTCCCGGATGAATACTTAAGTTACTTCGGTGTCTTTCGTCCAATATCATCTTTTTCAACTCCGCATCATCGGGAATACAAATACGACCACGAAATCTCAAAACCCCAAAATTATCAACCTTGAAATCCTCATTCTCATTCATCATCAAATCAATGAACTTCAAATCCAACTTTTGCTTTTCGCACACGGTTGCCAGAAAATCACTCGTAATATGAAGCATACCAAGTCTCACACTTCTCGGCGTCATTTCACAAACTAAACTCAAATCTCTAAAATTTTCCAAAAGTTCCCATTCTCTCATCATCAATGCAGACACATGTATCAACTTCTGACTCAAAGCATCGGCCACCATATTTGCCTTACCCGGATGGTAATTCAAACCAAAATTATAATCCTTCAAAAGCTCCAACCACCTTATTTGCCTCATGTTCAATTCCTTCTGATCGAATAAATATTTCAAACTCTTATGATCACTAAAAACTTCAAATCTTGCACCATAAAGATAGTGCCTCCAAATTTTCAAAACAAAAACCACGGCCGCTAATTCCGAATCACGTGTAGGATAATTCTTTTCATGCACTCTTAATTGTCTTGAAGCATAAGCCACAACTTTTCCATCTTGCATTAAAACACCACATAAACCAGTCAAAGAAGCATCACAATAAACCACAAAAGGTTCCATAGGATTCGGCAAAATCAAGATTGGCGTCGTCGTCAATCTTCTCTTTAACTCAGTGAAACTCTTTTTACAATTAGCATCCCAAATGAAAGCCTTTCCTTTACAAGTTAATTGCGTTAACGGAAGTGCCAACTTCGAAAATCCCTCAATGAACCTCCGATAATAACTCGCCAAGCCTAAAAAGCTTCGAATCTCTGTAACTGATTTAGGAGTCTCCCATTGCATTACCGCATCAATCTTGGATGGATCAACACTAATACAATTACCAGAAATAACATACCCAAGAAAACTTACTTCCGACAACCAAAATTCACACTTCGACAACTTAGCATACAATTGCTTCTCTTTCAAAATATGTAACACAATTCTCAAATGCTCTTCATGCTCCTCTTGAGACTTAGAGTAAATCAAAATATCGTCGATGAACACAACCACAAAACAATCCAACTGCTCATGAAAAATACGATTCATGTATTCCATAAACACACCCGGCGCATTAGAAACCCCGAATGGCATCACGGAATATTCGTAATGACCATACCGTGTCCTAAAGGCCGTCTTTTGAATGTCCTCTTCTTTCACACGAATCTGGTGGTATCCTGATCTCAAATCAATCTTGTTAAAAACACGAGCACCAACCAATTGGTCCATCAAATCATCGATCCTTGGAAGCGGATACTTATTCTTAATTGTCACCTTATTCAACTGCCGATAATCAATGCATAACCGCATTACTCCCATCTTTCTTCTTTACCAATAATACCGACGCACCCCAAGGAGAAACACTTGGTCTTACAAATCTCTTTTCTAACAAGTCATTCAATTACTTCTTTAATTCTACCAACTCCGATGCTGACATACGATACGGTGCCATCGAAATCGTTCTAGTACCCGGAACTAGATCAATAGAAAACTCAACTTCTCTTTCTGGCGGTACATCTGTAATATCCTCCGAAAACATTTCTGGAAAATCACACACCACTAGAAACATATCGAGCTCAACTTTGCTCTCCACCGACAATGATGCAAACAAACGGAACAACTGAGCTTCATCTGCTAAAAGTTTCTTCAACTCTTTAGTTGATAGAAAACTCTCATCTTCATCATCTTCCAAAGAAGGAAACCTCACCAACTTGTGATAACAATCTATATGAACTCTATTAAATTGCAACCAGTTTATACCCAAGATTACATCCAATCTTTCCAACGGCAAACACACTAAATCCATAATGAAGTCTTTACCGTACATGGTCAAAGGACAACTTACACACACCAAAGATGTAGTTACCGACCCTGAAGCAGGAGTCTCAATAACCATCTCACCTCCCCAAGAAGTCACACACAAATTCAAACGCTTAACAACTCATGAGAAATGAACGAATGAGTCGCTCCAGTATCAATATTAGTAACTAAAGGCGTATTATTAATAAAGCATGTACCTTTAATCAAACGATCTACACTAGTAGTGTCTGAACCAGCTAATGCAAATACCTTTCCGCCCGCCTGAGCTTGCTTCGGCTTAGTACACTTAGTACTAATGTGACCCACTTCTCCACAATTAAAACACTTCACTACATTCCTTCTACAATCAGAAGTAGCATGCTCAAGGCCTCCACAGTTAGAAAACTTCATTACCGTTTTCCCACACTCAAAAGACTTATGACCCCTTTCACCACACTTGTAACACTTAACGGAACCGGAACTTCCTCCTCCAGATCTCTTATCGAAGATTCCCTTATGCTTGCCCTTATCAACAGGTGTCACATAAGGTCCGCTCCTAACTTGTTGCTTTCCTTTCCTCTCATTCAAACTCTTATAGTGTGTAGAACGAGCCTTGCTATCTTCCTCAAAAATTCTACAACATTCGGTCAAATTCGAAAACCTTCTTATCCTTTGATATCCCACTGCTTGCTTAATCTCAGGACGCAAACCATTCTCATACTTAATACACTTAGAGAACTTAGCAGTAATAGCAGCATAATGAGGATGAAATTGAACCAACTCCACAAACTTAGCAGTATAGTCCACCACGGACATACTACCTTGTTTCAATTCAAGAAACTCCATCTCCTTCTTCCCCTTCACACTCTCAGGGTAATACTTCCTCAAAAACTCAGTACGAAATAAATCCTAAGTTATTTCTTCGTCATCCACTTCAAGAACTTGACGCATACCGACCCACCAATCGTCGGCTTCTTCCCTCAGCATGTGAGTTCCAAGTCTCACCTTATTCTCTTCGGCACATCCCATGACTCTAAATATTCTTTAAATTTCTTTCAACCAAATCTGAGCACCATCGGGATCAAATCTTCCTTTGAAGACCGGTGGTTGATTCTTTCTGAATTCATCATTAGCATTCACATCCGGCGCACCCTGCACTGCCCTAGCCATTTCCTCCAATGCAGCAGCCATCACATTGTCATTACGACCAGCCATATTCTGACCATTCCCAAAAATAACAATAAGGTTAAACAACCATTTAACCAACACAACAACAAGACTGACATAACTGACTCAACACTGGCTCTGATACCACTTAATATAACACCCCCTTATTATACCCCCAAATAATCAAATAAATCATTTAGGCACGTAATAAAAATTTCATCAGAGTATAATTAAAACACGATATAAAAGAGGCATGCCACATTATACGTGAAATTAAAATATACAACACCTGCTCGATAAAGATATGCAGCAGTGGGGTAATTTGCAACAGAGGAACTTAGTCCTTACACCCACATCTCAATGTTTAGAATAAAAGCGGAAACATCTAAACATCGAATAACATCAAACATATATATATATATATATATATATATATATATATATATATATATATATATATATATATATATATATATATATATATATATATATATATATATATATATATATATATATATATATATATATATATATATATATATATATATATATATATATATATATATATATATATATATATATATATATATATATATATATATATATATATATATATATATATATATATATATATATATATATATATATATATATATATATATCATCCAGTTTGATTCACATTATAATCCATGTTTTCATAAACATTCAACATCAAGATACATATACAACGTATCAAAAAAGAATCATATATCTCCTAACTACCCAGTGCTACATATCAGAGTCAACCGACCAAAAGAATGAAGACACGCTTCACAAAAAGAACTCCAGCAAACCTACTTTGCAATGCCTCATAGAGCACCATAAAACGGCAGAAGGTGAGAAATATTATCATAATAATTAATGCATATAATTATATATATCTTAACATAAAAATATACATACTCCACATTCTCACCACATTTCATCATAATTCACTCATATACATCGCAATGTACATATAAACATATGGATAATTACCAAGCATATTCATCATGTACACATCCATAATTCTCATCATTTCCACATAAACATTTACATTTATGTTTATTCACCAATTCACAATTATACAGATGATAAATGCAACTCATAGAGACCGATTCACGACTCTATGCAAATGCAAATGCGGTACCGACTCAATCATCTCAAGTTCACTCAGGAACTTATTGGAACCATCGCTCGTTACCGAAGTAACTCCCTGTCGGGCCTACGATGTTCACCAATTGCTCACACCCCACATGGGCACACAATGTTCATGGATTGCTCACACCTCACATGGGCACACAATCCGATTGCTCACACTCCACATGGGCACACAACCGTTCAGCAGATTCTCCGAGGAATCAATTTACCCATTGCTCACACCCCACATGGGCACACAATGTTTAAGGATTTCTCACACCCCACAAGGGCACACAATCGTTCAGCAGATTCACCGAGGAATCAATCAGCACAAGAATGTATATCATGATGCTTCACATGCAAAATGACTCCATACACTTCTTGAAATGCATACATATTCACAAATATATAATCATGCATTCATCTCATACTAGCACATACAATCTATGTACATTCATAACAATCATGCCAAACGGCAATGAGCATCACTTTACCACTCACACGGCTACGAGCTCTTATCACATAATCATGCATTTTCATTCAATTCAAGCAATGCACGTAATTTTCAAACGATCACATTTCGCACTTCACAATTCACAATCTAGGATTCACGCCATACGGCTACCCACAACATATCACATAACAGCACACAAGCTACATATCAAACAATCGAATATCAAAAGTTGGATGGAAACCACAAATAAAATTTTGTTCTGTCACGCTCGCTACACCATTCGCCTAGCGATGGTCACCGTGAACGCTCGCTACAGGCTCGCCTAGCGAACATGCTAGTGAAGCCTGATTTCTAGCTACTGGAAGTGTTCGCTACCCAGCTCGCTTAGCGAAGGCTTAGTGAACCTTCGCTACCACACTCGCCTCCAGCGAGATTGGATCATTTGGTTCTGCCTAAGTCTGGGACCATTCGCTACTAGCTCGCTAGCAGCTCGCTCGCTAGCTGCTCGCCAAGCGAGTCCTGCGATTTCTCAAAATCCTCTACTGTACAAAATGTCAAAACTCCACAAAATCTCCCGATTTAATTCTAACAAGTTTCCATAGTCTTAGCCTAACATTCCTCAACTAAACTACACCATTAATTCCAGATTCTAACCGTTAAAACATCGGTTTCTATCGATTAAATCATTTCGACCTAAAAATGGAAAATGAGTAAAAACTCTCCAACAATCCAAACCAATCCAACAAACACATACATAATCATACACATTGAGAAGATAATAAGATTTCACACCCTTACCCGATTAAATCAATTCCAAGATGCTTGATCTTGATGATTTCCAAGTTTTCCTCTTTTCTCCTCTTTTTCCTTCTTTCTCTTTCTTTCTCTTCTTTTTTCCTTCTTTCTATTCTATTTCTCTCTATTATATTTCCTCTCAAAGTATCCAATAACTCATCTTCTCACAAAATATCCAACTTAACATTAAATACTAATTGTCTAAAATACCCTTCAATCTATTTTCCCCGAAAACTCTCAAAATCGGTAAAATATCATAATATGCAAACATAACATATTAACACATCAATTCCATAATTAAAATAATAATCACTCAATTAAATCAAAAAGACTCAACAAAATGGGAAATCAGAATCGGAGCGTTATATGTATCCTCTAAAATATATAAATTTATATTTATATATTTTATTTTAAATTATTTCTATGTTTTTCTCTTATATTAAAGAAATATAAAATATAAATGGTAAAAATTAATTTAAAAGTATAAATTTAAAATAAAATATACAAATATTTATAAATTTAAAAATAAATATTCATGTACTTAAAAAGTAATTAAAAACTATTATACCTTAAAAAAAGTGTTAAAATTTTTTTAAAAAAAAAATAAAAGTTAAATAAAAAAACGATGTGGTCTACCAAGTCACCAACTATAAAAATTTCATAGTTCTCACGTCACAAAAGTGGTTAAAGAAACATAATATAAATATTATAAAGGCGAGTCAAAAAAAAATATACAAGGAGGTAAACTAAAATTCGCTCATACTGCAGAGGATAATGTGTATTTAACCCTATATAAAATGTAGCCAAAGCCAATCATGTCATATGTTTTTAACATTTTCTATATTTCTCACCAATTCACTTAATAGATAAGAGCATCACTTAACCGAGATGTAAAGATCATTTTAACATAAGTTTGAACAATTTATAAAAATGGGATAATTTTGGAAAAGTACATCATTATCTTCGATATGACCGGTCTTCACTACTTTACAAACATCCAGACTATTAATTACTAGAGCAACATTAAGGTTTAAAACCTGAATTTGAGTAAAGGTGTTATTAAAGTCTTGAACGCCAACACAAGTAGTCCTTTTTACTCAGAATAAATTTGTCCAAGCAGAAAAATCTTAGATATCACTTTGGAGATCTTCTTTTATTTTTAAGACATGTCTCTTGATAAACTTCCTCAATTTCACACTTTCAAAATCAGTGAAACAAACTACTTTTTTGGTCTTTCAAATTTAAATTGATCATAATGCGTTTTTAAGAATATATTTTCGCGCTTGAGGAAATAAGCCTTATCTCTGAAGCCAAAAGTTTGGTCTTTCTAATCTTCTTTTGCTAATACTGATGGCCACCAAAACCTCGACCTCATTTCTCTTTTCATCCAAGAATTGTATTTGACCTCTAAAGTATTTATATCTCTCTCAGTGATTCTCAATAATTGTTTTTAAATCTTTGTGAGAACAACGAAGCTCTTAATCACACTTCATCAATAATATTTTAACTTCATCCAACTTGATTTGAATCTGCAGAAAAGTCTCAGTATCATTTTGAGCTTTCGATCTTGCTCGCTCTAACTCGCCACTAAAAGTTACACATTCCTCAATGATTGAGTACGACCAAGGGCAAGAAAATGACATGTTAATGCCATCAATTCACTCATATAAGAAATACACTTCGTAGGCGCAAATTGACAATTGAAGGGTCAAACTTTCCTTAACAACTAAGAACATGTTCATCTTAATCCGTTTTGGAGGCAGGGAACCTCCTCTAACTTAAGCAATGTTCGACACATCCGATCTAGTTTCAACGTTTACTAGTTAAAATTAAAAAGTTATATTTTAATAACTTAAATCTTAATTATTTTCTCAATCAAATTATTTGTTAAAATAATATATATTTTTAAATTTTTATTAGTTACTAAAAATATAATTTTATAAAATAATGTAAAAGTAATTAATTACTTAATACAAAGATAAGATATATTTGTAGTTTTATTAATTTATTTCAAACTTTAAGTTTTTGCATTTAATTTTTATCTTAAATTTTGAATTTTCTAATTTGTATCATATTTTTATTCTTAAAGAATGAAGTTAAATCTTCTCGAAGACAGTTGTAAAATGACCATTAATATTTTTAACTAGATAAACATCAGCGATACAGTTTGTTAATAATATTTATTATTTATTATTTTTTTTACAAAATCGTGCGACGTTCAATGTACTTGCTAATTTTTATGTTAATAATATTTATTATTCTTTTCACTTTTTAAAATAATATATCGACATTATTTGTATTAACTAGATAAACATCAGCGATAATTTGTTAATAATATTTATTAGTTTTTAATTTTTTACAAATTCGTGCAATGTTCAAAGTACTTATTAATTTTTATACTATCTTTTTAAATAAATAAATCTTAATATACATTTATCTCTTTGTAAAGTTAAATAGTTATATGTTTGGTCTTTCTTTTCATGAATGAAATTTTCTTTCCTTGTAATCTTAACTTGGGCTATCTATATATACATGTTTTTATTTCAAACAACTCAAGCCTTTTATTGTTTAAGCTCTTCAATAATTTCAAAACACTAAATAACCTTGAACTAAGTGGTAGCTGCTCACACCTCATGGAAAACCTAGTAAGCATTCATTCAATTCTTTTTTATTTTATTTTAAATTTATCCTTGTACTTTTAGATTTATCCATGTATTTATTTGTTAGTGCCAAAGCATATTTTCTCATATGAAATTTATGAAATTTTGAGATTTGAATTTCAAAATATATGTATTCACGCATTTAATGTATCAGAGTCAATTCAATTAACATCAGATTATTTAAGTTTAAGTTTATATTTTAAATTATAATTCACAAATTAAAAATTATATCTTTTAAACCATTAGATCTCGATCAAACTATTACTGAAGCATTCAATGCGTGCATACTTGCAGTAAAGTAGGAGAGAAAAAGATAAAGTGATTGTAAACAGTTCTATCCGAAATTTTTGTATCATGTGTTATTGTTATATATTTATGTCTTATCATTTAATATAAAAAGTGTTAATAGTTGAGACAATTATATTCAATTGAATAATAATTGCAAAACTTTGTTTAGATACATGAAAATCCTATCAATTGATTTAGGGGATTTTTAAATAAATAATAGGTGATTTTCTAACTTTTTTTTAAATTGACGTATGATCGCGATTTAATGAATTTAAACGTATTTAATGCATAGATACGTTAAAATTTGACGTTAAAGAATTAGAGAATCGTAGTTAAAAAAATTATAGATTCTTATTAGTTATATTTATTTATTATTTGTTAATCTGTTAATTTCAACCCTTAATTTAATAACTTTTTTGTTAGTAGGGATTGAACTCAAACGTAGAAGATTCACATATTCAAGGAGGAGGAAATGATGCTATCAACACATCAATGGTGTATGGCTTCCTATTTGTTATCAAATTAATAATATAGTGCTTTTTGATTAATTATTAAACTTGTCAATATGTAAAACGTGTTTTTTACTTTTTAGGTTGCCCCAACAAATTACTTTCAGTTCTTTGTTGAATGGAGACAATGATGCGGTTGAAGAACAAATGATTTGTGATTTTGAAACCACACTTCTCAAGTATCTTCCTTTGCATCCCTTTGATCCTTTTTATTTAAGTTCTAGTTAATGATTTTTTTTATGAGCAATCTCACTTCAATTTAGTGATTTTGATATTCTCATACTCATGAGAACATAACGTACATTCGTAGATATTCACTCGAATCCGTCTGAATTTAATAGAGAATACTCGCTTTGATTGAATTTGGGTTCAAATTTGCATTTTTCTCGATTACAAAATGTGTGGACGAATCGAATAATAGAAACACTAGTACATACCCTGAACTCGTCTCCATACCTGCCTCATTTATTTTACTATGTATTTATTTATTTATTTATGATAAGTTAGAATATTGTTGGAAATTCAACCACAACCTATAGAGAATTTCACTCAATCAATCTTGATCTCAAGATTGTTTCAACTTACGTAATGACAATGAAAGAAAAAGAAAGAAAGAAAGTAAACGTTGGAGAAGAAGAAGATGAACAATTTTCTGCAGAGAACTCTCTGCCCACAAATTGTAGAGATTCTGTTATTTCACTTGCAACTGCAAACTGTGAATTATAAAATATGATGAGGTGAGATGATATGTTTACGAAATAAGGATTTCTCCCTATTTATAGATTTAGGTTAGCTTGCACCCCAAGGCAAAACCCAAATTATAAAAGCCCAAAATATATAATCTTATCTTTTAAAATCAAATCTAATCTTTCTAAATCAAATATAATATTTCTAAAACAATGAATTACATATTTAACACACCACTTAATTCATTGTGTCTAAATTATCTACATTCATCATAAACCTTTACTCCTTTCGTCATGATGTCTGCAATCTAATTCTCAGTTCTGCAGTGTTCCAAGTTCATCTTCTCTTCTGCTACCTGCTCTCGAAGATAATGAAACCTCATTTCGACGCGCTTGCTTCGACCGTATGCTATTGCATTCTTCTCCAAGTTGATAGCTGACATGTTGTCGATCTTCATGGTAATTGTTCCATGACTCTTCGCTGTGATCTCTTCGACTAGGTTCACTATCCAGGTTGCTTGACATGCACAAAGAGAAGCAACTATATATTCTACTTTGCATGATGACAATGCCACTACTGACTCCTTTCTCGAACTCCAACAACTGGTGCAAACACTTTTTCGAAGTCGATTCCTTCCTTCTGAAGAAATCCTTTTCCCATAAGTCTCACCATATGTCGAGTTACCTCTTATTTAGGATTCACTTTTACCTTGTAAACCCATTTCACATTAATTGCCTTCTGACCTTGAGGCAAATCGACAAGTGACCAGGTGTTGTTGACTTCGATGGAGTCTAACTCCTAATTCATTACTTTCACCCACTTCGAATCTTTAATGCCTCAACTGTATTGATTGGTTCGACATCTGCATAGAAAGCATATTGTACTAGCTCACCTTCTTCATCAACCACATCATCTGATGTAATCACACATTCTTGCAACCTTGCAGGCATGTGTTTTGTTCATCGAGGTCTGCTTGGGCCAGCTTCATCTCTGGCTTGTTCCTGTCGAACTTTACTTTCAACTTCAGTGGCTAGTTCTTCACAAGAGATTATCACAGAGTCCTTCTTGACATTCTTAGTCCAATCTCATTGTTTAAGCTCGTCTATGATCACGTCCCTGCTGATCACTACCTACTTATTCATTGGGTCGAACAACTAGTAACCTCCAGTTGAATGATATCCTATCAAGATCATCTGATTCGACTTATCATCAAGCTTCCTTCTCAACTGATCTGAAACAGGGTTATATGCTATAGATCCAAACACCTTCAAGTGACTGAGGCTAGACTTGACACCAAACCAACATTCTTTTGGTGTGATTCATTCAAGCTTCATTGTCGGAGATCTGTTTAATATGTATGTTACTATCGAAACCGTTTATCCCCAAAATTATTTGGGTAGATGCTTTCCATTTAACATACTTCTCACCATGTTCATGATGGTTATGTTCTTTCGTTCTGCAATTCCATTTTGCTGTGGAGTGTAGGGTGGCACCACCTCATGCACAATCCCTTCTTATTCACATAATGAATCAAACTCTTTCGACACATACTCTTCACCATCATCAGTCCTCAAAATTTTTAGCTTTCGACCACTCTGTATTTCGACCATAGATTTGAATCTGGAAAATACCTCAATCACATCACTTTTCTTCTTGACGAGGTAAGTTCATAACTTTCGATTGTAATCATCTATGAACGTGATAAAATATTTATTGCCTGCAATCGAATCCACCTAGATTGGACCACATACATCAGAGTATATGACTTCCATAATTGCCTTCGACTTCCTTCCTGCATCCTTGTTGAATCTATTCTTGTGTTGTTTCGACTAAACACACTCTCACAAACTTCACTCGGAATATCAATTTTAGGTAATCCTGAAGCCACATTTCTCCTCTTTGGCTCTCTGGTGTCATTGAAGTTGAGATGGCCTAGTCGAAAATTCCATAACTATTCATCTCTATTGGCTGCGGTTTCTAGGCACTTGTGTTCCATCACATTAAATTCAACTTGAAGGTCCTATTCTGAGACATTGGAGCCTTCAAGATCAACCTAACACCTGTATTGAGAACTCTCATCATCTTTTCTTTGATCAACACCTTGTAGTTCTTTTCGACCAGCTGTCTTATACTGAGCAAATTACTCTTCATGCCTGGTATGTACAACACATTGGAAATTCTTGACCTCTTGCCATCTTTCCTCATAATCAAAACATCACCAATACCTTTAGCTGCTAGAGTATTGTCATTTGAAAATTTCACCATGTTCTTCAATGAGGGCTTCATGTTGAGAAACCAATGTTTCCTTCCAATCATGTGTGATGAGCATCCTGAGTCCAAGTACCACTAGTTCTGGAATCTCTCTTCGTCTCTTGTTGTAACCATTAGAACATTTCTTCTTCTTTATGCTTCGCCATCTTTGCATAAGTTTCTTGATTTTTCTTCTTTTCTCGACATTCACTAAAATAGTGACCATACTTCTGACAATTGAAACATTGAATGTGACTTTTGGCAGACTTTCGTCCACCACCTCTTCTTGCAGCACCACCTCTTTGGTTGCCTTGGTTCCTGCTGATTTTGACCAGCCGAATTGTTGTAGCCTCCTCTACCTTTGTTGCCTTTCCACCTTTCCTTTCCTTTTCTGGCTGCGCTTGCAAAACCATATCACTCTTCGACTTTCCTGCAGCTCTCTCAGCTATCCTTTGTTTATGAGACTCAAGCGTCCCTTGAAGCTATTCCTTCGTCAATGTTGACAAGTCTTTCAACTGTTCTATGGCTACTACGACATGATCAAACTTTGAAGCCAACGACCTCAAGATCTTTGCAACAACAGATCTTGATGTCAACACTTCTCCATATACCTTGATTTGATTCACCAACTTTCTAACTCTAGTGAAGAAATCTACTATACTTTCACTTTCTTCCATATGAAGCAATTCATAGGTTCTCTTGTGAGTTGTAACCTCACATCTTTCACCTTTTCTGCGCCTGCAAACAACTTTTCAATAATCTTACTCGCTTCCTTCGCTCATTCTACATCACTAACCTTTTCAAAATTATCTGGATCTACACATTGATGGATTATAAAGAGAGTTTTATAATCTTTCTTCTTCAATTCTTTGAATGCATCCTTTTCTTGATCCATCACGTTTTCTACAAGTGGTGTTACTCCTTCCTTCATAAGATCCCAAAGATCTTGATAACATAAAACCACCTTAATCTGCTCGCACCAATTCTCATAATTATCTTTCTTGAGAATGAGAAAGTTTGCCGAAAAGTGACCGTTTGGATGATTCATCGCCATCACGATTTTCCTTCCTTGAATCGTAACCGGAGCTCTGATACCAGATGTTGGAAATTCAACCACAACCTATGGAGAATTTCACTCAATCAATCTTGATCTCAAGATTGTTTCAACTTACGTAATGACAATGAAAGAAAAGTTTAGAAAGAAAGAAAGAAAGTAAACGTTGGAGAAGAAGAAGATGAACAATTTTCTGTAGAGATATTTACAAAATATGATGAGATGTTTACAAAATAAATGTTTCTGCCTATTTATAGATTTAGGTTAGCTTGCACCCCAAGCCAAATCTCAAACTATAAAAGTCCAAAATATCTAATATAATCTTTCTAAATCAAATCTGATCTTTCTAAATCAAATCTTTCTAAAACAATGAATTACATATTTAACAAATATTAAATATATGTTAATGTTTTGATATTTTGATTTAAATTTATTATTTAAAATAGTGAAATTTATGTATGGAATTTTTTGAGATTGTATTATTTTATTATTTGTAATGTAATTTCATTTTCTAAAGAATAAATATTTTTATTAAAAAATTGATTTTATTACATGGATGATGGCGGGGTATAGATACTCGAACCTAACCAATATTTGTTTGGGATGAGTTTGAGTTTTATTTCCTCATATTCGTTGGAGATTAGGACAAAAAACATAATTCTCAAATTTAAGTTTGAGAGATAAAAAACTTCCCCGACCTGCCTACCATATATATATTTCTACAATGTCACCAAATACTTGTGGTGAACATTTGGTTAAAGTTAAAGTGTAACTAAACCATCATATATTTATGAATAAAATGTCAATATATAAGAAAGGAGACTTATATATATTAAGCATTTAAAAATTTTGAATGGAAATTTGACATTTGTCTCTTTTGCAGTTTGAGAGTATTGGATTTGTTGTTGTTCGTTGTAACTTGGATTTATAATATGAATAAATGCCTCTTGAATTTACATTGATTAATGATATTTATGTTTTTCAAGTTACACTTATTTAATATTCATTCAAAATATTTTAAATTTCTTAAATTTTCATGATCTTATCATATGGTTGAATCATGCATAGGGAGGAACCTAGAGACGAAAATGATATCATAACAAGTGAGAATGTTACTGCTGCAGAGAGATATCAAAATCTGAATATTTCGTTGGAAAAGGTAAAAATCTCAAATCACTTCATCTATTTTATTTCAATTTTATTACGTTTATTCTTTCTGTTATTTTTTTAAATATAATTAGTACTAGTATTAATTTAGCCAGCCTGAAAATTTGTGTGGTTTTTTCACTAAGAGCATGTTCAATAATAGCTCGAATTTGAGTTGCTAAATCTAATATTCGTGGGCCTACTTTTTCCAAATTATTAATAAAAAATATGATGACATTTTACTCCATTACAAGTTTCTTAACTTGATCTCAATATGAAAAACATACTCTTTTTTTTGTAAGAGCTAGTCTTAGAATTTCGGGTGAATTTTGCTATGAGTTTAGTCGGAAAGAGGCTCCTAATACTTTAGGAATGATAGAGGGTTTTGTGAATTGCAAAGTGTCTTCTTATTTCAAGTACGTTAACATGCATGTGGCGAAAAATCCTAAAAGGAAACTTGTTTTGAATCCTCTTATAAAGCTTATAGCTAACATATTTGTCTCATGGAGTAATAAATTTGTTAGTTTGGGAAACATGATTGTTCTTATAAATTTGATTTTGAAATAAATCTCTCTCTCATTTTTGTGGATGTATATCAAAGTGTGAAAATAGTATTGTTTGTTTGCAACGACATTTCGTTTGGGGTGGTTTTAAGAGGGCTTCTAAGATCTCTTGGGTCAGGCAGGAAAATGTTTGTCAACCTAATAATGATATCGATTTTGGATCCGCATCTCGTTAATATAGCTCTCTTTTGCAAGTAGAATTAGAGGAACATCTTTGGGAAAAGGGGGAGCTTTCTGGTGAAATATTATAAATGCTAGACACGAGAAAAAGAGGGCTTTGAGCTAGTTTGGTGGGTGGTTTAATTGGTTTATATGCAACTTTCCTTGATATAAAGATATCTCCTTTCTAAGGTCTAGCGTGAACTCCAACACAATCAGGTTCTCAAAAAGGATAACCGAGATTGAAATGAACATTAGATTAGAGATGATACTTTAAAAGTCTTGTTCCAAAAGCTTTTCCTAATTTCAAAACAATGTGGGTAGATGGTTGTAATATGGGTTAATGGGCCAGTGTTGTGTGTCATTGGAACTTTAGGTGGAAGAGGGATTTGTTTGTGTGGGAACATGATATGGTGAATAACTTGGTAATTATTGTAGAAAAGACCACTTTCTCATTTGCAGACGATTATTGGGCTTTGTAAAAGGAACCCAAAGGTGGCTACTCATACCATACTACGTATCCAAGGCTCTTGATTGTGCTTCCCACATGTGGAGGAGTGTTTTAGATGTTAATTACCATATCCTTCCTTTAGCGTGGAAGATCTAGACACCCTTTGAGGTTATTGTCTTTTCCTGGAAGTTTCTTCAAGATAAAGGTCTTATCTGAAGAAATCTATTCAGAAAAAGGAATGTCTTTGATGCTTTGGGGTTATTGTTCATGTTATTCGGTAGTAGGCAGAGTCGGGTATGAAATTGTTTATCTAGTGTAATATGGAGCTTATGGTTTTGTGTAGTATTTTAGTTGGTTATACCGTAAGGTTTGTCTACTTTATTTTTCATTTTTTGGGATCTAGGAATTATGGATATATGTTTAGGTTTGCTTTGACTCTAATCAGACACTCGGTTGTGTAGGTCCATTTTAGAAGTCCTAGAACAAATATATTTTTTCCAAATATGGATGTTAGTATATTAACTGGTGGATAAGATTAAACTCATATTAAAAATGATTTTTTTTTGTAAGATATCTCCTTATTCATGCACCTACTTTAGTTGGAGAATGATCTTTTCTTTTACTTGGGTTGCTAGAACTTTGTGTGGATTGTGTGCCTGGATTTGATTGTGGCTTGGATTGATTCATGTTCGTGTTGGGTAATCTTAAGGAGCATCCACATTAGGTCAAGAGTAACACACAAGTGAGAGAGGCGCCACATATTCATCCAAAATCTTAAGGTGATAGGTGTATGAGTCATCTTACTTATAAAGTGTTCAATCTCCACTTTTCCAAGCAATGTGCGACTTCCAACTCACACTTGTACACAACAATCTCTCTCTCAAGTGTGAGCCCATCCATTATGTTCATCATCAAGCAGAAGCTCTTCATCCACATACACTTGTACCGCCGTTGCGGGCACTACAACGAAACGCGCTGCTTGACCACCACATTGTCAAGAAGACTTTCCATACAAGGAGTCAATCCTTTAATTGAACCTTCGGCTCTGATACCACTATTGGATAATCATGAGCAGCATCCTCATTGGATCAAGAGCAACACATAAGTGAGAGAGACACTACATATTTACCCAAAATCTTAAGATAATAGTTGTATGGGCCATCTCACTTATAAAGTGTTCAACCTCCGCTTTTATATGCAATTTGAGACTTCCAACTCACACTTGTACACAACAGTTTAGGTCCCTCTTAACTCCTTTTGTGTTTTGAATTTTGTAGTGATTCTCTCCATTGTGTTATCACCATTTGACTTAAAATTGGGTTCGTAGTTTGTTCTTTTAATATGTTTGTGTTTTCCATATTTTTTTAATGACTTCTCTTTTTAACTTTTTTTTTTAGAGTTTCTGAATACTTCTATACTCTTTGTAACCATTCTCTTGTTTGAACCTTTATATATATATATATATATATATATATATATATATATATATATATATATATATATATATATATATATATATATATATATATATATATATATATATATATATATATATATATATATATATATATATATATATATATATATATATATATATATATATATATATATATATATATATATATATATATATATATATATATATATATATATATATATATATATATATATCAAAAACATTTTCTTGTAAAAAGTAAACTTTTTTTTAACACTTTCTCTCTCTTTTTTTCGAGAATAGTTATCATCTCTTCAATAACATTTCTCTCATCCTTTAACATTAATGAAACCAATACCATTCTTCCAAAATATTGATTATAAATTTTTAGAACTATAACCATCAATTTTTTTTTAAAGATGAAAACTGATACTTTGTAAAAACAATTCAAAAGTTAAATTTAGTTTAAAATAATTAAATATAAAAAATGTCATTTAATAATTAACTGTTAAGTATCATACCCGACAAAATTATAAAATATTATCATGGTCGTTTAACTTTTGTTATGTATTATCATTAAGATAATTCAAAAAATTTAAAAATTGTTAATACCAACATATTTTAAACAAATGTTAAAATATACATTGAGAAAGTCATAAATTATTATTATTTAAATTTGTCCCATAATTTGTTTTAAAACTTTTTTTATCCATTAATGCTATGAGGTCAAACTTTTACCTCTAAGATAACATCTCATGGATTTTCAGAATTTTAAATTAGAAATATATATTTTTTATAATTTAATTTAAAAATGTATCATCATTCAAATTATTTTTATTTTGTTAAAACATTATTGAATTTAATATCCATTATATTATAAAACTGTGATTTATAGCAATACACATTTAAAAGCAATTTGTTTTTAAAAAGACAAGACACATCTGTATTCTCATTAATTTAAAAAAAAAAAATCTTAATATTCATATACTTTAGTCTTTAATAAAAACATGTTGTTGATCAATTTCAATTTTAAATTTTCTATTTTCAAAAAAAAAAAAGCTAAAGAACTTTGTACTAAGTTTTAGCCTCAAGGAAAATCTAGTAAGTGTTTTATTAATTGAAAGTAGACTCAATTTTGGTCCTTCGGATAAAGAACGCCAAGGTGGAGGAGGTTCATGGAGAGGTTGAGATATTTTTTACCCATTATTTATTTTAATTATATCTTTGATTGACCAAAAGAAAATAGGATTATTGTATCTGGCTAATCATTAATCAATAGTCTTGTCTTGTCTTCCTCTTTTCTATTGAGGGGTAATACATGGGTCGCTCAAATGGATACTAGCAGGTGTCTCAAGTTAGACGAGTTTATCTTCTCTTTCTTTAAAAGGTTATAAAGTTTATTAAAAGTGAAGTTGAGGTAGGATTTGATCATTTCTTCCACAATGTTACTTTTCAAGGAGTCTTACATGTTATTTTATCACCCTGGTTTGCAAGGTGGACTCCCTGATATCTCTCAAAAAATTTAGAACCACTTATCTCTTTAGGTCCTTGTATAAGTTGCTAGCTAAATATGTAGTTTCTAGACTTACCCTAGTAATGGGAAAATTCGTATCAACCAACCATCTAACATTTATTAAAGGTAAACAACTAGGGGATAGAGTCGTGGGTATGAATGACATTTTGGAATTTTCATTTAGTTGACCATTTCTTGAGTGCATGATGAAGATATTTGGGTTTTACGGGTGGTGGAAGGCTTAGATGAACGTGTGTGTCTTTTTAGGAAACTCTTCTTACCTAGTTAATGGTTTCTCAATAAAAGAAATAAGTATTCCAATAAGGTTTATCAGTGCGTCCCATTGGCACCCTTCCTTTTCCTCTCAATGATTGGGTGCTTGAGTACTTCTATATAAGATGTGTAAAGGATAAAGAGCTCCATATAGGAGGTGTGCGGGGGGAGGGGGGGGGGGGGGGTTTCAAGGCGCACATTAATGGCCTCATGGTATGTCATATGTAGTTAGTTGATGATATCATTTTTCCAAGAGAGGTGTTAATAGACAGCCTTTAGACAATTAAGGTCATTCTTCATAGCTTTGAGTTGGAATTGAGTCTCTAGGCTAACTTTTTAAGAAATTGTTTGTTTGGTCATAATATGTATAAATCTTTTACAGGTTTGGATGAACGCTTCCTTAATTTTTGGTCGTGGTAAGCTAGCCTTGTTTTTAAGGTCAATCTTACAAGGTTTTCTATTTGGAAGCCTTTGATTAACCTTATCTCTAAAAGTATTATCTCATGGAGAAATGAGTTTGTTTGCATGGGGATATTTTTTTTCTTATTAACTTGTTTTTTTAGTGCTATACACATCTTCTATCTTTTTTTATTTTATGAAGGGTGTGTATATGGTACACGCTGCTTATTAAATTAAAGCAGAGATGTCCTTGGTTTGGAGGCTAGGTGAAATTGGGTAGTAAGGGTGTTTGCACAAGTTTGAAAATTTTGGGCTCCTTCCAAGGTCACTATTTTTTTCCCATCAACTCATTTAGAATATAATTCTTATGAGGTTGAATCCTTTAAAAAAGAGGATCATCGAGGACCTATGTGTTATTTCATGTATGTCTTGTTGGAGCCATATGGAATCTTCTAGTCACTCGTTTTCTGCATATGGGTATTTTGTATGGAATATTTAGGTTTGGTTATGAGGTGTTTATACCACCAAGTTGTCGATCGTTTGATGGGCTTGGACTTTAGAAGAGGGAGGTAGTGGTAAAAAATTTAGGCTTGCCTTGATTATAATCTGGAATTCAATGTTTGGTCCATCTGGACGATCCATAATGATTTTATCTTTTTTTTTTAAATAAGTCGATTATAAAGCATGGTGTAAGAGAATTTTTTCCCCGATAAACTGTTGAGAAAGTGTTACTCCCAATACGAATGGGTGAAAAACTCCAGATGCTCGGGTGGTTAGTGAGAGTATGTGGTTGCTTGGCTTTGCGGGGCACGCGTTTGAGTTTGGTCATTTTATCTCTTTCTTCATAGCCTTATTTATACATGGATGGACGTTTTGGCCTTTTTTTTAGTTTTGTTGTGTTTGGGACGATAATCTTGATTTAGTGTTGTTTACGGATGTGTGCTTGTTGTGCTATCTTTAAGAACATAAACTCTTACTCATTTACTTAAAGTGCTTATGGTGCTCTTTGTATTTCCTTCTTCCATACTCCTTTTTTCTTCATCAAATTAAAGTTCGTACACTCAAAACACATTCAAAGAATTCTAAATTTAAAAAATTCTAAAATAAATCTAAAAATCATGAATATCTTCAACATCTTAATTTTCTAGTTCATAAATTTTTACAAATTAGTTTCCTATTAGAATAGAGAATTAAAAAAATCCCAAATTTATCCTAGAAAGTTGTAAATATATGCAAATCACAAATTCCAAAAACATGTGCATTTTGTTCCTCTTTTGTTTCCTCTTAAATAAAATAAATAAAAATTGATTTTTTATGTTTTTTCTTTATCAACCTTCAAACAATTAAAGAAAAACGAAGTGGATGATGATGAAATAAAGTTTTTGTGATCATTACCTTCATAATATTGCTTTTTCTTCTACAACTTTTTCTCGGATTTAAATCATCTGATGCTATTTCTCTGCAGCTCTTTTTCATGCCTTTTTTTTTTGTTCCTATCTCTTTCATCATTTTACTCTATCTCATCTTCACCACTTTTTTTATTTTTATTTCTAATTTCTCTCTCTTTACTCTTACAAGAGGATCCATTTTTCCTTTTTCCGTTGTATAAAGCATATCAGAAAGAAGAAGATGAATGAAGAAGATTTGGTTGTCAGTAACTTTGCAATCATGAATGATTTAATATTTGTCTTTCAAGTCCAATCAACAACCATTTTGATTATGATTGTGATCTACGACAAAAACAATTTTCTTCAGTGAAATTGAAACAAGATTGAATAAATTATAATGAAAAATAAAACATATAAGATTAAGAGAATGATGAAGAAGTGGCTACAATATGTAGAAATTTTTTTATAGTGAGAGAAATAATGAGAGGAAAAGAAAACAAGTATCTTTGTAAATAATACTCAAAACCCTAAATTAACTCATCTTAATTTTTTACCAACACACCCTTTTCACATTCCCAATTTAAAAATATGGATGGCTTATAAAAAATGAAAAATATCCCGAAGAAATAAAAATCATATATTTTTTTAAACATTGTATTATTCATAATTTTCACACCAACTTAATTTGATTTTATTAAATATTCTGAATTTATTACTAGTTTAAATAATTTGATTTCATGAAGACATTTATATATTTAATTTGATAATTTGTTATTTAACTTTGGTTTATAAATTTAATTTAGTATTTTTAAAATTATGATTTAATAACAAAAATTTATAAAATATGATGACGAAGATGAAGAAGAAAGAAAATAATAATTATTATTTGTACTTGTGTCAAGTTAATTGCGACTCATTTAATGTCACATCATAATTTATTTGTCACTTTATATACCACATTCATAAAGTTAATGTTTTGTTAAATTTAAAGAAAATGACTAATTTGATTAGTAGAGATATAGTTATTAGGAAAAAAGTAACAAAAATTATTAATGAGATTAACTTAAAATTTATAATTAAGTTAAGAGCTAGAAATCTAATTTAAGTATATATTTTTTATCTTACTAGTTTTATTTTGTTAGTTTCAGTTGTAAATTTGAATAGTATAAACAAAAACTAATGAGATTAACGGTAATGCAATGTTAATCTAAATTAGTTTTACACTATTATTTAATAGAATGATAACATTCAATCATATCATATCAGAATTTTAAAAATAAAAAAGAGATTTGACGGGATATACGTCTTTTTTCTTAAAACTAATTAACATATGCTCACTTGCATTATTATAAGTGATATTTTAGAGTTAGTTACAAATTTGTTTAATGGAACACTTAGTTTTATATATTTTTTAGGAGGGACTCATTTCTAATTTGGAAGCTTCAGAGGGCCATGGAAGAGAAAGGTTTGATAGAGGATTCAATCTAAACCAAACTCCTGCTCAATCACCTTTACCTGAAGTCATTGCTACATCAATGATGTATGACTCTCCTATATCTTATCAAATTCATAATATTTTATATTTTGATTAATGATTGATCAAGTAAACATGGATATTATTTTATGTATTTTGTAGGTTGCCCCAACCAATCACATTCAGTTCTCTGTTGAATGGAGATGATCTTGCTGCTGAAGAAAGGATGCTTTCTGAATTACAATCTTCATTTCCAGAGTATTTTCTTATCCACCTATTTGATCTTTTTTATGGGATGTTCTTTTCTTTAAATCAAATTTATTGGGTATGTTTTTTCAATATCTAATTGGAAAATTCATAAAAAATACTAGTATTATTTGTCTTAAAGCAAACCCACTTCATTTTATTAATTTTGGTAGTCTCACAATGCCACAAAATAATTTCTTGTCTTGAACATAGTTATCCATGTTACATTAGACTTATACTCTTTCTTTATTCTTGTTCTTTCAATTTATTTTTAAAAATAGTCGGTTAGAAAAATATTAGATTCTAATCCTTAATTATAATTTTACTAAAAATTTCACATCTACATGTATAAACGTCGGACACTCATATGGAATTGTACAATATATATATTTGTTATATAACTTAGATATCTATATAGTGTTTATCTTGTTTGACACTCGTACGATACATACTAAATAAATAAAACAAATGTTACGGTAAAACTTGTCTTTTTCATTAGGACATCTCTCTTTCTCTTACACACACATACACACACATACATATATATATATATATATATATATATATATATATATATATATATATATATATATATATATATATATATATATATATATATATATATATATATATATATATATATATATATATATATATATATATATATATATATATATATATATATATATATATATATATATATATATATATATATATATATATATATATATATATATATATATATATATATATATATATATATATATATATATATATTGATCACTTAAATACAATATTTTTAGTTTGTTTGATAATAGACACATAAGTAAAAGTCAAATATTACATATTTTTGTTTAAAACTTATTTTATAAAAAATATTCAAGTTAGAAGTACATATATAGTTTGTATCTTTAATTTAAATATTTTACGTAGAGGAGACAAAATCAAAAGGGTGTGCAATCAATGTCTAAGTTTAAGTTTGAGGGGTTCAAAATGTTAAAACAGAAATGTCTCATTTGTCATAAAATCGACCACTTTAAGAAAGGTAGCCTCAAGAGGGGGAGAAATGGCGATTATATCTAGAAGGTGGTTTACTCAGATGAGGAAGGTAATGAGAGTGATAGTGAACAAATTTCAAAATAGATAAGAGTTGGATCATGGACTTATAATTCTTTTTATCACATATATCTAAGGAATGAATATCTTTTTATACTATGAAGCTAAAATAAGACACAGTCGTTCAACTCAGTAATGATAAGGCTTGTAAAAATCTTTGTATTTGAATAATTTGTCTCTATATGTTTGACAACTCTAAGTTCGTTTCATGTAATTTGAGGCATATTTCTGAAATTAAGTGAAATTGGTTGTACATAAACTTGTTTGATGACTTAGACTATTGTACTAGAATTTAATATGGCATGTTGAGAACATTGCATGGTGCATTGATTATTTCAAGAGGGTCCAAAATGTACGGTCTGTATGTTTTGGATGGTTCCATTGTTATCGGTTATGCATTAAAATTCTCTAACCGAGTTACAAACTCTATAGGAAATCTAATAGGATCTAAATTGAAAATTGTAATAACTAACAAAGGCCTAAAGCATATTTCAAAGCACTTTAATGACTTTTGAAGGAAACTATGTATAAGGCGACATAGAACCATAGTTGACACACCACAACAAAATGACCTAGCTAAACATATGATTATGCCCATTTTAAAGTGGGTAAGTTTTGTGTTGTTTGGAGGTGAGTTACCCAAGAGTTTCTAGGATGATGTTTTTAGTACTGCAACGTATTTTATCAACATATGTCGATCTATAAAAATATGCATTAAGACACCTATTGAGGTTTGGAATGGAAAACTATCAGACCACTTTATTTAAAAGTTTTTAGAGCTTTGCAATTTCTACATTTTAAGCAATACAAGCTTGGCGTTAGACTTATGAATCATGTCTTAATTGATTATCTTGAAGTTTTTAAGGCATACAAGTCGTGAAGTGAAACCAAGAGGATGAACTTTCATTATATGTAGGAATGTCAATTTGATGATACTCGTAAATTTAAAGACTTATAGAAACTAAGGTGGAAAAAAATCAATTTAAGGTGAAGGTGAAGGCTCTCACTTATAGGTTTAGATAAATGCAACCTACAATAGCTCTAGACTATCAGTTGACACATGATATGTTAAGAATGAATATTGTACCATCTAAAATATGGTTATCCTGATATTATTTGTTATGCTTCATATATGAATAAAGAATTGAAAGACTCAAAATCAAATACCTCTAAGGTGACATTTAAAAGAAAAAAGAGTAAAAATGTTTGAAAGTGGTGAATGAGGAAATGCATTCATTGTGTAACAACCATCTTTTAAAACTTGTTAAATTACATAAGAGACAAATGGTAGTTGGATGCAAGTGGATCTTCAAAATTAATACATATATTCCATGAATTAAAGAACCAAGGTACAAAGAAGACTTGTGGAAAAGTGTTTTAATTAGGTGGAAATGATTGATTATAATGATCGCAATCATAATGCCACTGAGATGAGGCATGAAACTGGCATAATTTTGTTTGGGAAAACAGAAGGAAGTTGGATGGGGTGTGAGATGGATATCTTGATCTCTATGTCATTCTTAAACTATTTTATGTTATTTTTTCAAATAGAGGAGTTTTCTAGATAGAGAGACTTAAAGAAACCAAAAGAGAGATTATTAGGTTTACTAATTCTATGAGTTGGAAGATCTTTGGTTGTAATTTAAGAGTTGAGAAACAGTTTCATATACTTTGGAATTGAGTGATTCATATATTGAGAAGTTGCGAGATTAAGTCTCAAATAGATAGATATTAAAAAATATTGATATGAATTTATTGAACTAATTTCTTGTAATTCATTTTTAATCTCTTATTATATAGTCTTGATTGATAGTGGATCAAAAAACTACTCTTTCCCTCGTAGTAGATTATTTTGTATCCAACTGAGTAAGCAATTGTTTTATGCATTCATTCGTTGTTTTGTTTTTATTCTTGTTAGTTAGTGGTTTGCATATACTATATCAATAAATTAATTATTTGTTTTGGCTGTTTAGTTTGATTGTCATTATTGTTTGTCTCATGCATCATTTTTGTGTGTGTTTTGATCCTTTATTTTACAAAAATGAGGTCTATTGAAAAATTAAACGTTAATTTTTAATTGTAAAGTGATTTATATTTGAGATGATTTTTTTCTTCTTCGAAACAACTTATAATTTAAGAGTGACGTAATGCAACTTATATTTGTGATCTACTTTCACAAGCCCCATTTTTATTGTATTTTTTGATGTGTTTCCATAATTTTGATTATTTATATGAAGTATTCAACTTAACTAGGCCTGAAGAAGCAATGGGTGGACATGTTCAACCTTACCTCCCTATTACTACAAGGGATGCTGTAGATTATGACACAACATTAACTCTATCTTCGAGGTAACAACTTGTTTAATATTATTCATAATTTAGTTTAATTTTTAAATTTATTAACACATAGTTGTTTGCATGATCGAATTTAGTTAGGTTTATCGAGTTTTGTAAATTAGTAATTCTATACTTTTAAATCTAAATCTAGATTGTGCATTAGTGACGGTTGAATTGAGATCAAATGATTTAAATTTTAATGCGGGTTTTGATTTTTATAAAATTAAAATATTAAATTTGAAATCTTGACTATCTAATTTCGATTTAATGGTTGTCGATGTGTCAATTGTCGCCCATGTGATATTTGTGATTGCATGTTGTCAAAATTTAAACTTACTTTAATTAGAGATGTTTCAACTTTGTATCGAATTTAAATTTGTTAATTGTTAAATCATGCATTTACGTAGTCAAATGACTTTGCCTGTCCAATTAAGATCAGACGATCTTGATTTAAGCTCAATATTTTTAAAATTCTAAAATATAAATAGATTCTATTTTTTCTAATCATACAATTACGATTATACTGTTAATACTAGTTTGACTATGTGAAAGTGTTAATAGAATGGATTCATATTTTTTTAATATAGATATACTCGTTATTCTAATTTCTTCATTATTCTTGAATTGAATTTTTTTTATAGGGAGCAAATTCACAACATGACAAGTGTGAATGTTACAGATCCTCAGAGAAAACTGAGCATTTTATTGGGAAAGGTAAAATTCCCAAAATAACATAATTTATTTATTTTAATTAATTTGAACCATCGATAATAATATAAAACATTGACAACATTTTGGATTACAGCAACCAATAGTAATGCAGCATGGAGATGATCGTCCTTTGAAACGAACCATTGAAGTTGGAGAGTCTTCCACTGCGAAACATCAAAAGGTAACAACTTCGCATCCATAACACACATCAAACTCCATTATAAATGTTTCGTGGAACTTAAACATGCTCAATTATATCTAATAATACTTGGATGAGATGATAAGATATTTTTTCGACTTAACCAGTGGTCATAGATTTCATGGACACAGAACAATGTTAGATTCTCAATTTCGCATGGAGAATATTCAATTTTTATAAAATATGTTGTATTATTCTTTTCTAAATTGTTTTTTTTACTTTTGAGTGGTTTGTAGAAGGATCTACCTCCTGTAGTTGCTGTCGCAAATGAAGTGAGGAACTACAATGCTTCAAACAATACCTCTAGATTAATGCAAGTGAGGAACTACAATGCTTCAAACAACACTTCTCGATTAATGGAAATGAGGAACTATAATCTTCCAATTGATATCTCTGATCCCAAGTACTTGTTCTTCAAACATCTCAAACACACACAATATTTGAACATAAAATTTTCTCTTTAATTTTGGATGTTTTGTTTTCAGTCCAATTCCGAATGCTCTATATCACCCCCGATACGAGGCCATGGGTTTTTCAGGTGATCCCTATATTAGAGTGATGAAGGCATTAGGTAATTATATTTGATCAAATTACTTAATTTCTTAGTAATATTTTCAAAAACTTACTACAAGATATAAAACACAGACACATGAAACACAAGACTGACACTGATACTGATACATCGATATCAAAAATAATATAATCACAAGTGTTTGTGTCGGTCCACAAACACAAACACATTTTTTTTTTCTTGCAGAAGTGTTAGTGTAAAATACTTTAAGGCTTTCTTACAAGATTATCATTGTTTGTAATACGCAGGTTATCATCAAGAGAGAGATTGGTATTTCATATTCAAATGAAGAGTGATTAGAATTTTGGAGAGAAGATAAATTAAATAAATCGGCTGAAACTCAACCTTTTTTAAAGTGATTATTATTTTCCATCAATTACAGTAATTTGTAATATGTTTTTTTTGTCCAAGTGACATCTTAAACATTTTCTTCATATTTCTTGCTCTAAATTTGGTACATCAAAACCATTTAAGTCTTTTATGGATTATATCTTAATTGTTGAATATCACATTTTTTTACAATATTGTTAAATATTATACTTACAACTTTAATAATTGTTTATTAATTAAAGTGAAAATGATGATTATTTCATACCGACTCAAAGGGATTGAAACTCAATTCTAAAACTAAATTCTTATCATTTTTTTAAGGAAAAGTTTTGATGATATGGATTTCAAATATTATTAAAGTTGGAGTGACCTCAAAGTTTTATGCTTAAGAAAATTGTGAAATAAAAAAAAAAAATTCTTTCTCTGTTGTAACAGCGGTGTTTCAACCCTTTAGGGATTACTATTTGGCCATCAGAAACTAGAAGATCGAAAATTTTGTCACATTTAGTTACATAAAATTTATAAGTTTTTGTGACAAATTTCTCATTTTTAGGTTCAATGGGATATTTCCCATTTGAAGGTTTCGATGATTTGTACACATAAGGAGGTTTTGGCTTTAGTTCCGCCACATTGACCTTATTTTTTTTGACAAAGTTACTGTCTATGTTGGATAACTTATATATTTCTACTATCTTAGCGTAAGATACTTTTTCATTTTTATGGTACTTACTCGACCTGGCCTTTTATGCCTTAATACGTTCAACTTGTCGAACCCTATATACCAGCTGAGCCATATTCCTTAGATATTGAGTGTCTAACTTCTTCCTAATGGAATAGCCTAACCAACCTGCGCCCATTTTGACCAACTAATATTTAGGGACTTGCATAAATCAAATTTCCTTTAGAAGTCTAAACCTGTTCAAGTAGTCATCAATCGACTCAGGCATTTTATGCCTAACGCTGACTAGTTCCTTAAGCCTAATTTTTTTACCGTCCCATGTAGAACTGTTCATGAAACACTTTCTCTAGTTAACTTGAACTACGTATGGAATGAGGAAGGAGTGTGGTGAACCATGTAAAAGAATTTTTTTTCATAGAATTTTGAAATTATTTCTTCTTAAATTCTCATTATTAGTTATATCGCATGCCACCGTCTGATATCTTGCGACCTACTCGATTGTGGACTCATTGGTCTCACTAGAAAACTTGGTGAATTTGGGGATTTTCCACCCCCTGGGGAGTTCGGTATGTCAAACATATTTTGACAGAGGAGCAACGTAGTTAGGCCTATGAAGGCCAACATTGAGGCCATTTTGGGCATTCATATTATTCTGTCCCTCAAAGTTGTTTTGTTGGACATTCATAAGTACTTGGTTGTCATCCCGGTCTCTTGGCACCATAACTATTTTAGGACCATTATGGGCTTGGTTCTTATCGCCTATCCTAGGTGAAGGTTGATCGACAGGAACTTGATTAATAGGTGGCAGCACAACTAGCGTCAGAGGCGCCCTAATAAAGTCAATAATTCTACTCATCTAGTGGGCTAACTGTTGGTAACTTTGGATGGTGTTTTGAATTAAGGGATGGAAGATTGTACCTATTTGTTGTATCAATATGTTCACCATCTCATGGTTACTCTCATCTATTTGTTGCCTCATGGTCGCTAGAGAATTAGTGGTAAAGGTTGGCATTATAGAAGGACCATATCGAAACCCCCTTGTGGTTTCCCCATCCGACCAGGGTTGATTATGGCAGATCCTGATGCCAAATGTGGATTGAGGGGTGACTATATTGTTGCACCATTATCCATAAATTTCGAAGTGTGACTTTGTAACCCCGTCATCATAACAGTTGACATGCCATATGACTAATCCCTTGTAACTAAGGGCAAAGTAAAACATGGGGCATATGGGAGATTAGCATCCTCCACTATTGTTGAAGTAGGCTTGGGAGTGGCTGGTATACTTGTTGCTAACTATAAAGTAGCCAACACTCCTGGCATCGATGTTGAAGTCGCTACCAGAGATAGGATGTGGCTTGTGACTTCGATAGTGTTCGTTGTCCCTATTGTACCAACCGTTGTAGTAACCGTTGGTTAAAAGTCTAGAGTATCGTTTCAGGCATGAGAAGTGTTTTTTGGGTTAACCATTTCTCCTAAGATCCTACCACTTCTCAAACGCATATGACCCCAGACATTGAAAATATTTCAATGATAAAACAAAGTAATTAATATGGCAATTTCTTGTAGATGAAAAGTAATTTTTGCACAAAACGTGTCCCATTAGGCCTTCCAATTTGTTCGCAAATGCTTTTAGGGGACAATCACGACTTTAAAAATTCTTTGAGATTAACTAAATAAATCTTAAGAATAACTTTGCGCAAAAAATTTTACAAGAAAGTACGTGTATGATGTGACTACGAATGTCTGCGTGGAGACAATGTAAAAGTGAAATTTAAAGACAATAAAGTTTGAATTAGAGTAAAAGAAGTTTAAAGTAAACAACATTAAATAAATGCACTAAATGACAAGAAAATGGTGTTTCAATTAAGGAAACATAAAAAAATACAAAGAGAAGGACACAGACTCATATAATACTCATAAACTGTTTCACACTTTGCCTTGGGTACTCTGGTTCTATAAAGAAAGTATATGAAATTTATGACCTTGATTACAACATATGAATCTAACACACGTGCACACACACACACACACACACACACACACACACACATACACAAAACTAGAAATAATTGTTTCTAACAGTCTACTCCTAAAGAATTCACACCTCTTCGAATGCATGCAACTCATCTTCTTATGTACTTCTATGTCGACAACACTTTAAAACTTCTGAAAACCATTGTCCCACATTCTTTAACTACTCTTAGTGACTAGTAATTGTTTGTTCGTTGAAGATAGTTGTTGATAGTTCTAAGTCCCTTATGCCCTTGGATTTTTTAATTTTCCAAGTCTTTGAAGTTTTTTGAAGTTTCATCCTTGACATGGTGTCAAGTGCTTGCCCAGTTCTATTCCTGAGGCCCCTCTAAACCATATCCCAGGATCTACTATTGAAATTCTTCCAAACCACATATCAAAATGTCAGTCGGGGAGCCCTAGTCGACGTAACATTGTTGTCGACTCTTGCCAATCAATGCTAACACTTAGCGTTCCACTAATGTAACATTATTAATTTTAGCATTCTATTGAATGTTTCTACTAACTAAAAGTCTCATGCTAATAGGTTGAAAATGGTGTTGTTTCGTTAGGGTTGAAAATAACATTGTTTCGTCAGGGTTGGAAGTAAACAAATGCAAATGAAGAGACAAGATAGCTAGCTAAATGTGTTTCCTTTAAGCGAATAAGTCATTCCACCATGTTTTTTTTTAAAAATTGTTATGATATATGGCTAACTTAATGTAATTTAATATAAAAAAAACATCAGGTTTTAAGCAGTTAAAAATAAAAAATAAAACAAAAATATACCACAACAGTTAGTTTAAAAGACCCTGATGATATATGTTTTACGTTAATGTAATTATATAAAAAAGCGTCAAGTTTTATGTTGGGCCATGAAGAGTTCAAACTTCTTGTACTATTGCCTTGGAGCTTACTTCAACCCATATAGACTTTTCTTCAACCGATACACAGGGTGTTGTTTTCCTGGTTCTACAAATCCTTTGGGATGCTCCATGTATATTTCTTCCTATAAGTCTCCAAATAAGAATGTTGTTTTAAATCAAGTTGCTCTATCTCCAAGTCTAATGTTGCAGCTAGACCAATGATTGCTTTTATGGATGTGATCTTCACCACTGGTGAGAATATCTCTTCAAAGTCTATTCCTTTTTTTAATGGAACCCCTTCACGATAATTCGTGCTTTATATATGGGGTTTAGGTTGTTCTCTTCAGACTTGAGCTTGAACACCCACTTATTTTTCAAAGCCATTCTTCCCTTTGGTAATTTCACCAATTCATATGTGTGGTTCTCCTTCAATGATTGTAATTCTTCTTGTATGGCTTGCATCCATTAGTCCTTGTCATCCGTCTCAATGGCTTCCATGAAACTTTGAGGTTCTCCTTCATCGGTGAGAGTGACATACTCATATGGGGAATATCTTCTTGATGATTGTCTAACTCGCACATATCTCCTCACTTGAGGTTTTTGGTCCTTCTGATCAGTCTCTATCATTTACTCTCCTTGTGTTTCTTGACCTTGTTCTATTTGGTCAGATTACTCCGTATGATGGGGTTGTGCTGTTTGACTAGGTTCAATATCTCATTGAGGAATCTCTCCCCCTGCATTTTATACCATAATGGTATTTGGCTTCTTAGATTGGATATCATGGATTGTCTGATCTTCATAAAATGCCACATTTTTGCTTTAAACAATCTTCTTATTTGCATGATCCTATAATATGAATGCAAATTCATCTCTTGGTGAACCAAGGTATATGCACTCTTTCGTCTTATCATCGAGTTTTTCTCTTTCATATTAGGGAATATGGATAAGTGCCCTACACCCGAATACTCTTAATTGACTGTAGAAGTCTTCATTTCTATCCGGCTGAAAAAATGCACAGTATGCGGTATGCAGATGCAAATGCAAATGAAACGAAACATAAGCCAAATTGCTAGAAACGGTTGGTCAAATTTTGGGGTACAACATTGTACATTGTGCATGTTCGAGGTGATAACGTCTAAAGCCGAAGGTTGGTTTATCTGGTTTGGGTTGAGAAATCGACATGTTTTTCTTGAATAAAACCTTTAGGGTTTTTCCCTCCAAGAATCTCAGATTTTGGGGGGGTTTTGCACGATTCGTTCCATCACATATTCAACCGAGTGAAGGTAATCGAAGAGCTGGAGGTTCTGTCGATTTAGTAACGGTAAACAGAGGATTGTGAATGGGAGTTTCGGGTTCGACACGCGGGTGATTGAGATCAGTCGGGCCAAATTTTGAAGACCGAAGGTTGTTCAAAGAGAGTGCTGCAATCGGAGGTTTATTCACAGTTGTCGAAGTACTTGATTCAACTCGAATTAAGGGGCAAGAAGAAATAGGATTTACAACAACAATTGTGTTTGTTTGTTTGATAGTTATTCGCTTCTTGTATTAACATTGACCAACAGGTTATATCTATCTATAAACAGGTCTTAATTCTATTGTTAGAATTGAGGGCAGACGTACCCCGAGCGAGGACGACGGGGGAACTGCCTCAACAAATTGTTGTGTCTTTTGCTTTACATTTATATTGCTTAATATCTGTGGTTTTTAGTGCAAACGATTATATCAATCTAGGACTGATTTGAGGTGTGCTGAACTAATTTTGAACCTAGTACAATCATTGATTGTAAGAGGGAACTTGAGCACCTAACTCTCAAAACAGAACTCCCTTGTAGTGCTTGCACTCCAAGTTTTTGATAAATTGTCTGAACTAAAAATCTTGTGTGATGTCTTTTCATATTGTTAATATTTTAAAGGCATTGGAACTTGTCACACCGTATAGTGAGCATAATCAAATTGAAAGTGTGATTAACTTAGTGATTCTCATATCTAGTTTATCCGATTCCATAGGCTTAACACATATCCGGTTTTCTAGTAACCGTACGTTTTAGACGTGTATAGTTTATCGGCCGCTTCCGCAATTAAACAAATTTTAAAAACCATTTTTATTGGTAGCGCCGACTCTTTTAAGCAAACGATTTATTCAACCCCCTTCTAGATCTGCGCCATCGTCTAACAACAGTTTCTGAGTATTGGTTTGATTATATGAATAAAGTAATCGACCATTTTTCTAGTAAAAAAATATGCACTTGTCAAAAAATACATATGTGCATGCTATTCCAACAAAGACAGGGGCACTCAGAGACCTTATTAAACGTTTAGGGGAGTGTCGGTGATGAGATTTTCTCCTCACAATTCTGTGTCTTTTTTGCAGTGACACAATTTTAAATTATTTAAAATTTAATTTTAAAGTAAATTATATAATTTTTTTAAAATAATATTTTAAAATATTTCTAAAGTAAACTATGTATTTATTTAAAAACAATTTTATAATTTTAATATAATCATTTTCATTATGTCACTATTTTATCGTGTACCAAACACATGAAACCATAAAATAATATTATATTCTTTATTATATTGTACCAAACCTTTTATAAAATAAATATTTTATTATTATTATTATTATTATTATTATTATTATTATTATTATTATTATTATTATTATTATTATTATTATTATTATATTAGATCTTATTTTATGAGTTTTTTTATCTTATTTTTTATCTATAATAATAGGCACTAAACGAATATTTTGTCTCCACTAAAATAAAATAGTAAAATTAATTTAATATATTAAATTCATTAATTATACACTCATTTAACATAAAAGTATAATAAATAAATTGTTATATATCTCTTATCATAGTCGAGCAGGCTCAAACTCCACCAGGTTGGAAGGTCCAATAAGACCCCATCGTCGGGCAGAACATCGTCTTCCGTCGGGCAGGATTCTCAAAGCTGTCCGACTGACCCTTCTTCTGCCCCACAGTCGGGCAGAACCCATCCAGCTCGGGAAGCTCTTCAGACCTTCCCCACGTTCTCAACGTGTCCCCTACGCGGAGACACATCATCAGGTAACTATTCGTGTCCTGATTATTCGGTCTTCCACCTTCCGGATAGCACGGAACAGTTACACTAGGACGAAGACCACATGCTGGTCTTCACGAAGCCACGTCAGCCCTAGCAGTTACCAACTTTGGGCCTGACAGCCCAACCCAACGCATAATAACCGTTGGTCTTGTGTTGTGGGCTTGTTAAATATAATTAATTGTGTAAACAGATTTGATTTGATATCATATGATTAATTTGATATGATATGATTAGATATCATATGATTAGATTTGATTTCATATGATTAGATTTGATATCATATGATTAGATTTGATTTAGAATATTTTGGACTAGTGTAAACCTAAAACTATAAATAGGGTGCCTTGCTTTGTATTCTACATCACAATAGAACAAATTTCACAGTTGCAGTTAGCAAGTGAAAGTTCAATAAGAAATCCCACAGTTTGTGGGTAACAATTCTCTTCAAATATTTCTTCTCTCATTCTTCTCTTTCTTGTGTGTTCTTCTTTTCTTTTGTTGTTCTTGATAATTACTTGTTATTACCATCATTATCATATTGTGGGTTTGTTCGTCAATCTTGAGATCAAGATTGAAGGGAATTCTTCATAGGGTGTGAGGTGAATTTCCAACATCTGGTATCTAGAGCTCCGGTTGAAAGATTCAAGGAAGGAAGATAGTGATGGCGATGAACTATCCGAACGGAAACTTTCTGGCGACCCTACCAATTCTCAAGAAAGACAATTATGAGAATTGGTGTAAGCAGATTAAGGTGATCTTCTGTTATCAAGATCTTTGGGATCTTGTGAAAGATGGAGTAACATCGCTTGGGGAGAACGCAACGGAGGCGGAAAAGGCTGCACACAAAGAATTAAAGAAGAAGGATTATAAAGCGCTCTTTATAATTCATCAGTGTGTCAATCCTGATAACTTTGAAAAGGTTAGTGATGTCGATTCAGCAAAAGAAGCATGGGAGATTCTTGAAAAGTCATTTGGAGGCGCAGAGAAGGTGAAAGAGGTGAGGTTACAAACTCATAAGAGAACCTATGAGTTGCTTCAGATGGAAGACAACGAAAGCATTACAGATTTCTTCACCAGAGTTACAAAGTTGGTGAATCAAATCAAAGTATGTGGAGAAGCGCTGACGACGAAAGCAGTTGTCTCAAAGATTTTGAGATCGTTGGCTCCAAAAATCGACCACGTGGTAGTTGCCATAGAAGAGTCGAAAGATTTGTCAGTGTTGACGAAGGAAGAGCTTAAAGGGACTCTTGAGTCTCATGAACAGAGGATGGTTGAGAGAGCTGCAGGAAAGTCGAAAGACATGGCTTTGCAGGCGCAGTCAGAAAAGGAAAGAAAAGGAAAAGGTAGCTGGAATGGCAACAAAGGAGGAAACCAGTCGAATCAGAAGAAACCTTGGAACCAAGGCAACCAAAGAGGGGGTGCTGCAGGTAAAGGAAGAGGTGGTGGTCGAAAGCCAGACAAAAGCCACATTCAGTGTTTCAATTGCCAGAAGTATGGTCATTATGCTAGTGATTGTCCAGAAAGGAAGAAAAATCAAGAGACTGATGCAAAGCTGGCGAAACATGAAGAAGAAGAAACGTTGCTAATGGTCATAACAAAAGATGAAGAAAGATTCCAAGATCAGTGGTACTTGGACTCAGGATGCTCATCACACATGACTGGAAGGAAAGATTGGTTTGTGAACATGAAGCCCTCGTCGAAGAACACCGTGAAGTTTGCAAATGACAACACTCTAGCAGCCGAAGGTGTTGGTGATGTTCTGATTATGAGGAAAGATGGCAAAAGGTCAACAATTTCCAATGTGTTGTACATACTAGGCATGAAGAGTAATTTGCTCAGTATAGGGCAGCTTGTCGAAAAGAACTACAAGGTAGTTGTCGAAGACAAGATGATGAGAGTCCTCGACGCAGGTGGTAGACTAATCTTGAAGGCTCCAATGTCTCAGAATAGGACCTTCAAGATTGGACTCAATGTGATGGAGCACAAGTGTTTAACAACTGCAGCCTCTGAAGTCGAAATAGAAGTTCGACAGGAACCAATTGCAGATGAAGCAGGTTCAAGCAGACCTCGACGAACTAGACACATGCCTGCAAGGTTGCAAGAATGTGTAATCACATCAGATGATGTAGTCGATGAAGAGGGTGAGCTGGTACATTATGCTTTCTACGCAGATGTCGAACCAATCAATGCAGCTGAGGCATTGAAAGATTCGAAGTGGGTGAAAGCAATGATTGAAGAGTTAGAGTCCATCAAAGTCAATGATACCTGGTCACTTGTCGAATTGCCGCAAGGCAAGAAGGCAATTGATGTGAGGTGGGTTTACAAGGTGAAGGTAAATCCTAAAGGAGAAGTAACTCGACACAAAGCGAGACTTGTGGCGAAAGGATTTCTTCAGAAGGAAGGAATCGACTTCAATGAAGTATTCGCACCTGTTGCTAGAATCGAAACAATCAGGTTGGTTGTTGGTCTAGCAAATATGAACAACTGGCACACATGTCAGATGAACGTGAAGTGGGCCATGATGAATGTAAACAGTTTAGACATAATGAATTAGGTGGTGTGTTAAATATAATTCATTGTGTAAACAGATTTGATTTGATATCATATGATTAATTTGATATGATATGATTAGTTATCATATGATTAGATTTGATTTCATATGATTAGATTTGATATCATATGATTAAATTTGATTTAGAATATTTTGGGCCTTTTATGTTTTGGGCTAGTGTAAACCTAAAACTATAAATAGGGTGCCTTGCTTTGTATTCTACATCACAATAGAACAGATTTCACAGTTGCAGTTAGCAAGTGAAAGTTCAATAAGAAATCCCACAGTTTGTGGGTAACAATTCTCTCCAAATATTTCTTCTCTCATTCTTCTCTTTCTTGTGTGTTTTTTTTTTGTTCTTGATAATTACTTGTTATTACCATCATTATCATATTGTGAGTTTGTTCGTCAATCTTGAGATCAAGATTGAAGGGAATTCTTCATAGGGTGTGAGGTGGATTTCCAACAGACTCATTATAAATACCCTATTCCACTAGAGGTCATGTAATCTAATTCTCATTCCTTTCTCTCTGTGCTTGTTATAACTCTGTTCGTCACTTACTTCGGCATCGGAGTGTGTTTCAGGTACACCCCCCTCTGTCCGTCAAATTAACAGTTCAACAGCTCATATGCGTGGCAGTCCATCAATCTCTGATCAGGTACGATCATATATATATATATATATATATATATATATATATATATATATATATATATATATATATATATATATATATATATATATATATATATATATATATATATATATATATATATATATATATATATATATATATATATATATATATATATATATATATATATATATATATATATATATATATAATTTTTAATATTAAATAAACATGTTATAACATTAAATATTTTAGTAGTATATAAGAAAATTTGAAAAGATATAAACAGTTATGTAATTTAATTATGTTAAACGGTATATTTAGTATCCGAGTTTAGAAAATTAAAAAACAGCCAAAACAAATAACATTCATGTTTATTAGAAGTCAATAGAACAGTTGTGTTTTTTGTTTGAATATCTCTTAGACTCAAGAAGATAAATTCAATCTTGTAAAGATGTGTATCCCTTGGGAGATGTTTCGTGTTTTGAAAATCAACTTGGTTAAATTTTTAATTATTAAGAATTATATTGCAGTAATTGAAAATATATCTTGTGAGATGATAAATGACCGATCAATAAAGTTGGGTAAAGTTACCCAACTATTTAGGTTGGGTAATGAAGTTGGCACCTTGCAGTAGAAAAAATGTTGAACCGTACTAAGTTGGTGGTTTTTGAGTTTGTTATAATTATAATATAGATTTAAAGTAAAAAATAAATAACTGTTTAGGATAAAGTTATTCAATAAAAAATTCAAATAAAAAGGCAATTATTCATTTGTTAACATGGCACACCACTATAAAAACACACATGCTCTGCAACTTTCACTACATTCATTTGTCACACACCATGGGCCACTTATCTATCACCCTCACCTTCATCTCTTTCCTTTTCCTCTTCCTAACTCGCTCCCACCAACTCGTCCATGCCGACTCACCAACTCACCCTCCTTACTCCTGCGACACCACCAACCCACTCACCAAATCCTACACCTTCTGCAACCTCAACCTCCCCATCACTCAAAGAGCCAAAGACATCGTCTCAAGACTCACATTGGATGAGAAACTCTCCCAACTCGTTAACACAGCTCCCTCGATCCCTCGTCTCGGTATTCCGAGTTACCAGTGGTGGAGCGAAGCATTGCACGGTGTTGCTAATGCTGGTAAAGGGATACGATTAAATGGAAATGTTAGTATTAAAGCTGCAACTAGTTTCCCTCAAGTTATTCTCACTGCTGCTTCCTTTGATTCTAAACTTTGGTACCAAATCAGTAAGGTTAGTTACTCTTTTAGCCTTTCCTTTGTCAAACTACTGTATAATATATATTTGACACGAAGAAAGCTAGTAACACTCTATAACACGTACTCTTTTATGGTGTGAAACCCTCCTTTGGAAGTGGATCCTACGTAATGTTTCACCCGATAAAAGAGTAAGTGCTAAAAGAGAATGTTGCTAACATTATCTTGCATTTACTTCACTTGATATTAGGTGATTGGAACGGAAGCGAGAGGAGTATACAATGCGGGACAAGCGGAAGGGATGACATTTTGGGCACCAAACATAAACATATTTAGGGATCCAAGATGGGGAAGAGGACAAGAAACAGCTGGTGAAGATCCATTGGTGAATTCGAAATATGCTGTTTCGTATGTGAGAGGTCTTCAAGGTGATTCATATGAAGGTGGGGGACTTGTTGGAGATCGTCTTCAAGCTTCTGCTTGTTGCAAACATTTCACTGCTTATGATTTGGATCATTGGAACGGTGTGGATCGCTTTGTGTTTGATGCTAATGTAAGTTTTGCTTTTTCTATACCCGTTGCTTTGTCTTTTTGTTCTGTTTTTCTTGTTTGCTGCAGTGCATGTTTTGTTTTTTTGCTTTGCATTGTTTCATGTCGTTGAAAAATGCTTGCAACTTGTATCATAATATTTTTCTCAAATTTTGGTATAAGCTTTCTACCACTTTTTTTAAAACTTATTATTATTATTATCTTTTTATATTTGATTTAAGGGATCAATACCACTGTTTATTAGTGGCTAATTTTTTAGAGGAGAAAAATGAATATTCACTCAGTCACAATTCACAATGATAGATATGTATCACATAAAGTCATATTTGTAATTTTAAAATACTAAAATATGATATGGTTGAATGTTAAAATTTTATAGAGTGCTAGCTTAAAATTATTTTCCTCTCTCCATTTAAATGTTTTTTTGAATTTTTTGAATGGTCGTTTCAAAATTTAATTATACTACTATATTTTTAAAATTTTAATTATGTATGGTAAAGTGAACGAGTAATGATTCCATCGAGAAAAAGAATTGACTGATCCAAAAAGACCTTAGCTCTCTCTTGAGTAAATTAGTGTTTTGCGGATTACTTTTGATTTTAATGAAACTATTTATTCCATTAATAGTTTTGATAGTTTATTACATTGCACTGGATTGAACTCAAGTGATAAAAAGATTCAGATAATAAAAAAAATAAAAGCATAATTTAAATAATTGTTGGTCACATGTTAATTTAAATAAATTATTTCACTAATTTCTTTTTCTGTGATAAATTGTCAATGATATGAAAATAATTGATGCAACAATTTTATAAAAAACACTTAAAGTAATAAAAATAACAAAAATAACGAAGAGAATAATTTCATATATACATGTTAACAGAAATTTGAGAACACAAATGCATACAACATGACAATAAGTACCATGTTTTAATTTGTTTTTGACAGAGACTTGTAGAAATTTGTTTCTTAATATGATATACAATTTCTATCTACTGATATGTAATTGATTCTTATATATTCATAGAATCTTCCATTTGAGATTTTTGTCATTTAAGAATAATCCAAATCCATTTCTAATTCAGGTAACTTTGCAAGATTTGACGGATACGTATCAACCACCATTTCATAGTTGCATACAACAAGGTCGATCTAGTGGAATAATGTGTGCTTACAACCGCGTCAACGGTGTTCCAAATTGCGCCGATTTCAACCTGTTAACCAAAACCGCAAGACAAAAGTGGAATTTCAATGGGTAATATAGTATACAGATAATGTTCTTAGTTTTAATACCAACTTGTAGTTTTGAAGCAATGGTTTCAATGGTGATTGTGCAAGCAACACTTATTTGGTGAAATGTAATTTTCAATTCAAATTTTCACCAGAATGTGAAAATGATGTTTTACCTTTTTTTTTTTACTTAATATGAACATTTTTTGAGTGTTGAAAACAGGTATATTACCTCTGATTGTGCAGCAGTAGCTATCATACATGATAAGCAAGGTTATGCAAAAACACCAGAGGATGCTGTCGCCGATACACTTCAAGCTGGTATATATCTACTTGCACTTTTCCTTTGTTTATGTCATAATCACATAGTACTTATAAATCAAGATTGTCTATCTTGAGTCTAAGTAAACTTGTACTCGCGAAACCTGTATATACTCGACTCGTAGATAGTGATACATCTAGTAGACTTTTGCAAGAATTTTCATTAACTCTTTAGTAAAATTGATAGTTTGATGATTCTATCAGAATTTACTTGAATTTGTGTTTTAGAAATGATATGCAACTAGAGTCGTGTCAAGTTTTTGGAAATTCTCTGTGTAGATTAGTCTCAATTTATCACGGGCAAAACAAATAGAGATTCTATTTAGCTACGATTTAATATTCACAAGTTTTAGACACCCGGTTTGTAACCCTAAATGAAACCATTATTACAATGTGAAAGGGTGAATATCATTACATCCATAGCCCCTATGGAAGATGCTTTGAATTTGGCCGGTTTATAGTTTTTGCTCATATTACTAACAAAGTCACATGGTTTGGCCCATATTTTTAATAGTCCCCACATAAATCCGCATGCCATTCTAAGCCATCATGGTGGTCCTTTGGCAGTAAGCAAATACTCCAAAACTTCACATGTTGGACTTCACTTGTGTCTATCACTATCATTTGGCCTGAATACAACCTAAAAAACTGGTTTCAAGTTGTGATTTCTTTCTTTTGTACTATTTATGATTTCGTAAGCAGTTCATTTATCGACATTGAGGTCAAAATATTGGCTTCTTGTTTTGATGAACCGTGACAATTTACTTATTGTGTAATCAAACTTTTCAGGAATGGATGTAGAATGTGGTGATTACTTGACAAAACATGCTAAATCCGCAGTGTTACAAAAAAAGGTACCGATATCACAAATCGACCGCGCCCTTCACAATCTATTCTCCATTAGAATTCGACTAGGATTATTTGATGGAAATCCAACCAAACTCAAGTATGGAACGATTGGTCCAAATCAAGTATGTTCTAAACAAAACTTAAACATAGCTCTAGAAGCTGCAAGAAGTGGCATTGTACTTTTGAAAAACACTGCCTCAATTCTCCCACTTCCAAAATCAACAAACTCCATTGCAATTATAGGCCCAAATGCTAATTCTACATCGAAAGTTGTTTTAGGAAACTATTTTGGAGTTCCTTGTAATTTGGTAACAATATTACAAGGCTTTGAGAATTATGCTAAGAACAGTGTTTATCATCCTGGTTGTAATGATGGAGTAAAGTGTGTTTCGGCTGAAATTGACGAAGCGGTTGAAGTTGCTAAGAAAGTTGATTATGTTGTGTTGGTTATGGGATTGGATCAAACTCAAGAAAGGGAATCTTATGATAGAGATCATTTAGAGTTGCCTGGTAAACAACAGGAGCTTATTAAAAGTGTTGCTAAAGCTTCTAAAAAACCTGTTATTTTGGTGGTTTTGTGTGGTGGACCTGTTGATATAACTTCTGCTAAGTTTGATGACAAAGTTGGAGGGATTTTGTGGGCTGGTTATCCTGGTGAACTTGGTGGATTGGCCCTAGCTCAGATTATCTTTGGTGACTATAACCCAGGTGAGTTTTCTTCAAATGCTTTAGGACTAAAACCTTGATCATAATGTTGTCAGACACTTGTATGATACTCGTACAACACATGTCGCAAAAGTTACAAAAGTGTCAAAAAAAGTCACACAAATGTCCTGAAAAAAGTTTTTTTTTCTCTCTGCTTCGACACTTGTTGAATCGGTGCCTAACACCCGAATGACACTCATACAACATGATAGAACAGAGGTATATATTAAAGAAAAGTATTTTATTAATTAATATGAAAGTAAAATAAATTCCAGAGCTATTGCTCCTCAGTCAGAGAAACTATTCTCTCACTGCCCAAACCCTAAGGTCAAAAACAGAAAATCAATTAATGCCTAACTACTGCCCCATACACTCCTCTTTATATGGAGAATAATCCCTAAACTAACTCCTATTTATATGGAGAATAATACCTAAACTAACTCCTATTTATTTGTGGAGTTTCCTATTCTTTCTCACATATACCCTCCATTGTTTAGGTCCAATAATATCTCTATTAACTAACACATTCCCATCATCATTTGTGGGATCCGATCCATTCCTATCATCACCCCCACCTACAACATTAGCCTTGTCCTCAAGGCGCAGATCAGGGAATTGACTCTTCAGCAATAGTTCCTCTTCCCAGGTAGCATCTCCAACATCCATCCCTTCCCATTGTAACACACTGCTGACTTTGGCAGGATCAACAGCAACCCCTGCTTTGGAAATGCTTTGGAAAGTAGCCATCTTATCATCTACAGCCTGACCACCAAGTAGTTTCACCATACTGCCTTTATGGTTGAACTCCATAGACATTTCTTTCCAATCCATGGTCACCTTCCCCAACGTTTCTAGCCACACAACTCCTAAAATCAAATCCGCACCTCCTAACTCCAACACATAAGCATCAAAGCAAATCTGCACTGATCCCACTTTCATCTGAATTCCATTGCATCTACCCCTAGTTAGGACACGATGACCATCTCCTAATTTAACACCCAAAGGATTAGAAGGCACCATAGACAATCCCAGGGCTTCAACCACCTTAGGTGATATGAAATTATGTGTGGCTCCACTGTCAATAAGTACCAGAATTAAGGCACCTTGTAAACATCCCTCCAATTTCATCCTCCGGACCTGATTTGGGTTAGTGGATACACCAACCAGCCCCATGGTTTTACATTCTAATTCCTCTTGTGTGAGCTCTTCTTCCGTCGCAGCCTCCAACACCACAATCTCTCCTGCATCGTTAACAATCTCGTCATCCCCCAAGATAATCAATCGTAACTGTCTTGTTGCACATTGATGGAGAGGATCCCATCGTTCGTTGCAACGAAAACAGAGTCCTTTCGCACGACGCTCATTAACCTCTGCACTTGGTAGATGGCGAACACCACGAGATTGACGGCGTGAATTGTCACCTAAATTTGGGCGAGAAGATGCTGTAGAATTGGTAGGACGTGTTGAGACGGTTTGAGATCCAGAATCAGAACCAGTCCGCGTTTGGCCCAAAGAATTATTAGGCTGGGTCTGAGTTGCAGATCCGTTCCCTTCCCCTTCGCGAAAAGCCCAATTAGGCTTTTGAGATTTTGTCCAAGAACCATGACCTGGTTTGTAACGTGCTCCAGAACCTTGTCCAGAAGCCACTGCAAATTCACTTTCAACATCACGAGCCAATTGCATTGCTAGGTAACGATTGCGAGGCTTGAAGGTACGCACACGAGAACGAATATCATGACGTAAACCACCAATGAAATAACCTAGAAACTGTTGTTCTGGCAAACGACCACACTGTGAAGAATACAGTTCGAATTCAGCAATATATTCCTCTACTGATTCCGATTGTTTTAGTTCCTTTAATTCCTCAAACGGATTCTCCAAACGCCCACCTCCAAATCGAACCATCATCGCCTCACGGAGGTTCTCCCATGACACTTCCTCTGTTGAATCATGCCATAGGTTAAACCAATGGATAGTAGGGCCTTCCATACTCAATTTGGTCAACTGAATACGAACATCCTGCGAAATTCGTTGTACCTCAAAGTATGTCTCTGCCCGAGTGATCCATGCAACCGGATCGTCACCGGTAAATGCCGGCAACTCCACCTTCTTCGCAGATAAACGAAACTCATCCAGCGGTGAGGAAACTGCCGCACTGCTTGGCTGCGGCACTTCACGATGAGCCATTGCACGTTGAATCTCAGCACCAATGAACTCTCGTAACGCAGCAATGCTAGCCTCAACACCTTCCAACCTTTCTTCCACTGCAGAAACACGGTCAGCCATCTTAGGAGCTTTGGGCATGAACAATGGTAGGTCGGACCAATTGATAGAACAGAGGTATATATTAAAGAAAAGTATTTTATTAATTAATATGAAAGTAAAATAAATTCCAGAGCTATTGCTCCTCAGTCAGAGAAACTATTCTCTCACTGCCCAAACCCTAAGGTCAAAAACAGAAAATCAATTAATGTCTAACTACTGCCCCATACACTCCTCTTTATATGGAGAATAATCCCTAAACTAACTCCTATTTATATGGAGAATAATACCTAAACTAACTCCTATTTATTTGTGGAGTTTCCTATTCTTTCTCACATATACCCTCCATTGTTTAGGTCCAATAATATCTCTATTAACTAACACATTCCCATCATCATTTGTGGGATCCGATCCATTCCTATCACAACACGTGTCAGACAATTCAAGCAACTAATTCAAAAAAAATTGTTTTTTTTTTCTTTGCGTCAAGACATCTTATATATAGTTTTGAACAAATCTCGCACACATCTAAAAGAGTTAAAAAAAATTACTTTTGATTAGGATATTTTTAACTCTTTTAATAATAAATGAATAAGTGAAGGTCAATATTATCATATATGCAGCGGTGCCAGTGTCCTATATTTTTGATATTATCGGTGTTGGAGTGTCTGTTTTGTATTGTATTGTGTCGTGTCCCGTGTCTGTGTCGGATTCAGTTTTTTATAGCAAATTTATGATTACATACCTTCAATATAGGGGGAAGACTGCCAGTGACATGGTACCCAAAAGATTACATCAAAATACCAATGACTGACATGAGAATGAGAGCTGATCCATCATCAGGCTATCCAGGTAGAACCTACCGTTTCTACACAGGTCCAAAGGTCTATGAATTTGGCTATGGCTTAAGCTACTCAAAATATTCCTACAAATTCGTTTCCGTTGCATACAACAACCTTCACATCAACCAATCATCCACTCATTCGACACTCGCAAACTACGAAACAATCCGTTACAAACTTGTTTCCGATTTAGGCGAAGAAACATGTCAAACCATGTCTGTTTCTGTCAGATTGGGAGTTACAAGCAACGGGAAGATGGCTGGGAAGCATCCTGTATTGCTGTTTGTGAAGCAAAAGAAGGGAAGAAATGGGAGTCCAATGAAACAGTTGGTTGGTTTTGAGAGTGTGAAGGTGGAAGGTGGTGGAAGAGGTGAAGTTGGATTTGAAGTAAGTCCTTGTGAGCATCTTAGTAGAGCAAATGAAGATGGTGTTAAGGTGATTGAAGAAGGTGAGTATTTATTGGTTGTGGGAGAGGAAGAGTACTCAATAAATGTAACTGTTTGATGTGTTGATGAAATGTATTGAGTTTTCAATCAATAAAGAAAAGCTAGCTAGATAATTGAATTGCAACTTCACCATATGGTGATGTAATGGAAAGCTCGATTGAATCTAAAGATACATAGTCATGATCATGATCATGATAATTTACATTTGCAAAACTTATGTGCATAATCAGTGTGATCATTGATCAACAATATATACAGTTTAGTTGGTAGTTGGAGTAACTAGCATTACACTTGGTTAGCCAAACATTAGTGCTCAATTTACATTAGTCAAACATTGATGCTAATTTACATTAGCATTGTAGACAACAATACAATAAGATTTATAAGAGTTAAAATAGAAACATGTTTCAACCTCAGTTCCATGGCCGTTATTGGCCGCTTTAGGCATTGTGTGATCTCTTACGATTTTGTTACGGGGGTTTCTTTGTTAGAGACAAGATCTCTTGACTTGTGTTCCTTAACATAGGCTCGCCATTATATGAAAAACCATTAAATTGTAGATCAATTACAATAAATGATTGGAACAAAAATCTGTCCAGAGCAATTCGTCACCTCGATTGATAAAAACAAGAGAATTAATCATGGTTTTGAGGAATGGATAGCTCATGGCGCCATGACACCTGACATTGCAACTCAAGTGCTCCACTGTCAAATCTCCAAGCTGATTTGGAGTGAAGCTAAAAGCTTTGCAGGTGCTCACAACAGATCTTGAGTGATTTACCTCAAATCTAAGTTCCACAACACCAGGAAGCGTGATATGAAGATGGAACAATATCTTAAAATAACGAAGAACTTGGCTGACAAATTGAAGCTACCAGGCTCTCATATTTCTAACTCTGACCTCATGATTCAAGTACTAAATGGACTTGATTCAGACCAAATCATTTGGTTATGAATCTATCTAACCATATCAACTACAATGGGTTGATTTGCAGACACAACTTATAGTCTTTGAAAGCAGGCTTGATCAATTGAACAAATTCGCAAATCTCAATGCGAATGGATCTGCAAATTTTGTCAAGAAATCTTAATATAAGGGCAACAAATTCAACACCAACACAAACAGGAGAGACTCTAACTTTAGAGGCTTAAGAGGATGCATAGGAAAAGGAAGGGCATATAATCCAACATGTCAACTGTGCAAGAAAGCAGGTCACATTGCAGTTCAATGCTTTTACAAGTTTACAAATCTTACTCAAGTTTAAATCAAATAATTGGGAAAAAAATGGTAGTAACCTTGGTGCTTTTTTAGAATCACCGAACTTTGTGTAATACTATGAATGGTATTTTGATATGAGGAGACCTCAGCCATGTGAGGAAGTCAAGGACTATAAGAATTACTTTGTCCATTGTTGTCCATCTTAATTGGGAAATCAAGCAGGTAGTGTTTTAACGCACCAACTAGAATGTATCATAAATCCAACAAAGGCTTACCACATTTACAAATTTTCAAAGGCCATCTATGGTTTACTGGATATCTGGTGCTGGCCAACCGATATAGGACATCGGGTATTCTCCTCCCGCGGCACATGGGCAATCTCGAACGCCTTGAACTTCACCAGCTTGAGGTATCGCTGGAGAAAAAGGTCCTTTGTCTGATCATCTTCTCTTATTTGGAAAACAACCAACTTGGAATCAGTGCGTAACTTGATACACTCAACACTAGAGGTGACAATGAAATTCATTTAGATAATATCCATCAATCTATCCAATCCATTCATAAAACAAAAATAATTTAATGGATTTGATCCAATCCATCCACTAACTCATATGGAATCCATCCATCTCATTTTATAAATTCATTGAATATTATGTTGTCACTTATTAAATTAAGAATATTAATCTTTTTTTTTTTTTGAAATTTAAGTTTTTTTACGAAATTTAAAAAATAATTCAAAATATTTAAATTATGTTTCTATGAAATTTAAAAAATAATTAAAAATTTTTAAATTAATTTTTTGGATGGATGGATATCCATCCATTAGAAATATGTTAATGGATGAATCAGATGGATTTTATCTTTTAATGGATGGATTGGATTGAATTGGATTTTTATTAAGAGATTTTAGTGGATTGTTAATGGATTAATGGATTGTTTTGATCCATCCATTAACAATCCAATCCATATCCATCAAATCTATCCATTTTGCCACCCTTACTCAGCACCCATTTCCCTCGCGAGCATGATCCTGGTAATGACGGTCACATATTCAGCTTGGTTGTTAGTGGTCGGGAACTCAAACCTCAAGGACACTTCCACAACCAACCAGGAGCTGTTTTCTAAAATAACATTTGTGTCGCTTCCTCTGCTATTAGACGAAACGTCTGTTAATACCACCCACGTGCGGTTTGGCTTTAGGGGCGCGGAAGTCATCTCAGCCGGGAAGTCTACGAACAACTAGGCTTTCAAAGCCTTCCTTGCCTCAAAGAATACCTCGAATTCAGACAATTCGATGACCCATCTCGTCAGACGCCCGACCAAATCTGGTCGGCATAACACCCGCTTTAAAGGTAAATCTGTCTTAACTACTATGGAATATACTATGGAGTGTGCGAGGAAGTATAGTTGTAGTTTGCGCAATGTTGTTACTACCGCCAAAGATGCCTTTTCGATTTTCTTATACCGCGTTTTCGCCCCCACCAGGGCTTTAAAGATGAAGTACACAGGGCTCTAGTTGGGATCGGATTCTCTAACCAAAATGACACTTACAGCTTCTTCAGCAACAACTATGTACAAATACAAGACTTCTGGGAAGTCGCCAGGTAAGTACCGGGAGCGCGGCTAAGGTTTTCTTTAAATATTCGAGCGATTCTTTACAATCAGGTTCCATTTAAAATCAATCTTTTTCCTTAACCAACTGTAAAAAGGAAAGGCGCGTTGTTTAGATTTTGAAATTAATATGTTCAAATCAGTCAACATATCATTCAACTTATCAATTTCCCTTTTTGACGTCAACGAGCTCATTCGGATTACGGCTTCACATTTACTAGGGTTCGCCTTGATTCCTCGCCCTGTCAAATAGAAGCCTAGGAACTTTCTGACCATTACTCCAAAAGTGAACTTCTCTAGATGGAGTCACATATCGTATTGTCGAACCTTTTCCAATTCTTGTTGAAGGTGTTGAGTCTGAAGCTCTTGTCGTTCAAATTTTACGATCATATCGACCATATATACTTCAAGAGTCTCCCTTATTTTTTCTTGGAAGATGTTGCTCATCATTCTTTGGTATGTTGCGTCGTCGTTCTTTAGCTCAAAGAACATGAAATTGTACCGATAATTGACTTGCTCGGTCATGAAGGTTGTCTTTGCTTAGTTGGGTCCAAACATAGGTATTTGATTGTACCACAAAAAGGCGTCCATGAATGAAAGCAACTGATATTTGTCAGAATTTCTACAAGCTTGTAAATGTTTGGCAGCAGATAAGAATCCTTCAAACATGCTTTGTTGAGATCAAGGTATTCGACGCACATCTTTCATTTTCTCGAGGCCTTCTTTAGTAAAACAATGTTGGATAATCATTATGTATAATTGACTTTGGAAATGAACTTGGCGTCTAATAGGATCTTAACCGTGCTAGCGGTGGCTTCAGCTTTTCTCGGGGATTCTCTCCTCTAACACTGAGAGACGTAGCGAACATCAGCGTCCATATTTAATCGGTGGCACGCTACACTAGGATCAATGTTGTGAATCTCATGCAGGGTTATATTCAAAAGATCAGCGTTATATTATATGCATTTAATTAGGGTGGTTCTTACTTCCAAAGGAAGTTGGTCGCCTATTTTTACTGATCTGATGAGATTCTCCTCGAGCTGGAAGGACTTGAATCACCATCTGGAACCAGCCAAACCCCCTATCCGTGAGCGTTTAGGTCTAACGCATCAGAAACTCTCAATATACTTCTGCTTCTCCTTCTGACGTCATGGTCGATGCCAAAAGGTCCTTCTGGATGATTTCCTTAATCTGTTTCGCCTCATTCACGTCGACATCAATGTGACTGGCTTTCCTTCTGCGTTGTGATAAGTTATCTTCAGGTAGATCGGACATGTCGTTGCATCTAGTATCACTAGGAAGGATCTCCCTAGGATACCTCTGAAGACACTCTGACACGGTATCACAATAAAGTTGAGGATTATATTTATTTCAGACGCTCCTTCTCCAATAATCACCACTAAATTCATTGTTCCTTGAGGACGAGTTATTAAATCATTGAACGCTAACATATCTCCTCCGACATACAAACTCAAATTCGTTTGCTAGATACCTAACAAATCCATTATCTCTGTGTAGAGGAAGTTACAAGAGCTTCCGTTCTTTACAAGGAATCTTGTTAAGTTGTGATCAGCGATGGAAATTGTAAAAATTAGAGGCAGATCGAAGTTTTGGAATTATGTTGATAAATTTTCAGCTGAAAGATATCAAACATCAGTCAATAAATTTTTAGAGACGTCAAAACGTCAATCAATTATGAAAATTTGATGTTTAGTGGATAAGAACCGTGTGTGGAATTTAATGTTGCTCAGGATGGTTTTTATGGGGAAACCTAATCTAGTTTTTTCTTTACACGTGTCCTTGTGTATAAAACCTTTTTTACTTTTTGAAATTGTTGCGTTGGCAGGCAAGTATGTTGCTTGTGCTATTGGTTTTTCCTTATAAAGAGCCTTAGTTTTCTTTTCAGAAATACATGACTTTTACTATTCAACAGAGGAGTTTCATAAATGCGATAATGCTTTTCTAACTTGTAAGCTCAAAGAGGAATGAAGGAAATCACGAGGTGCATTAAGCTTCCAAGTAATGTGGCTATTTAACCTCTTCCCCTTTCATTAGGAATTGATGGCCACGAAGAATGTCAAACGTGTCCATGTTCGATATATTATATCCTTATATTCTGACTCACACATGACCGTGAGTTTCTTTCAAAATATTTGGTTCTCAAGTATAGGGCACGAAGAGGATGTAATCTTGGAGCCGTGCTCAAAAATGGAAAGAGCTAATATGGATAATTTGGGTAGTTTATCCACCCCTTGTTTTTACTTGCACCTCCCTGACATTCATGAATCAGGGGTCTTGAAAACATGACTGAAGCTTCTAAAACCTCTGGTCCTAGAAACGACGTTGTAAACTATGATTATAGTACCTCTAAAAGGAAAAACTATACTCCTAAACCTCCAACTTTCAGTGGAGATTTTACTGAGTTTGAATGGTATAAAAGTAAGATGTACACTTACATCATAGGTGTTGATGATAAGTTGTTCGACATTCTTGAATATGGTATTGATATTCCATTGGATGGAGTACAAATGGTGGCTGATAGAAAGAGCCTCACTTCTGCTAAAAAGAAAACTTATAGAAAACATCACAGAGTGCGTGGCATTCTGGTAGATGCTCTACCCCATTGTGAGTACCTTTAAATAATCAACAAATCTACTGCAAAAACTATTTTTGAATCCTTAGTTTCTACCTATGAAGGCAATCAACATGTAAAATAGGCAAAGGCTAACCTATTGGTCCAACATTATGAACTGTTCAGAATGTAGGAAGATGAAGATATTGAAACCATATTCTCAAGGCTTCAAGTTCTTGTATTTGGACTTCAAGTTTTGAACAAGAGATATGCAAATTTTGATCATGTCAAGAAGATTCTTAGGAGTCTTCCTGGCAAATATAAACCAAAGTTGACGGTTATTCAAAAAGCCAAGGACTTGAATACATTAAGTCTGAAAAGTATGATAAGCAAAATCCAGAGTCATGAGATGGAGCTCATATGAGATGAACCTGCATAGAAATCAAAGTCTTTTGCTTTGAAATATGTTGGTCAATCTTCCAAGTCTCTTAAATTTTAGGAACCTAAAGAAGCTGCTCGCTCAAGTAGGAGGTTCTGAAGAAGACTTTGATGATGAAGAAATGGCTTTTATAATCAAAATATTTCAGTACCTGGCTAAAAAGAACAAAAGGTTCTCTGGCAGAAGTAGCGGCTTTAGAGGATCAAGTTCTAGAGATGAGAAAGATGACCATAAAGGATGCTTCAACTAGAAGAAGCCTAGTCACTTTATTGCTGACTATTCAGAGCTGCATAAGGCCAAGTCAAAGAAAGGAAGTTATTAGAAGGACAACTTCAGAGACAAAGTCAAGAAGAGTCTCATGTCAACATGGGATGAACTTGACAATGAAGAAGAATCTGATAAAGATGTTGAAGAAGTTAATCTAGCTCTGATGGCTCTAACATCTTCAGATGTAGAATCTGACTCAGATATTAATTTAGATTCTAAAGAAGAAGATGAGGTATTCTCTAAACTATCTTGTTCTAATGAAATTACCATTGTTCAAGATCTTATGGGTCGGTGTCAAGATAAATCTAGACACAGGAAAGTTTTGAAAAAGCAATATGAGCAAGTGACAATTGAATTAAAAATTTGTCAAAATAGAAATAAAATTTTAGAAAAAGATCATATGCTCAAGTTAGTGTATGATAACTGTTCAGATGAGCATGAAGTTGCATTTCAGGAATTTGTCATAAATGGCTTTGATATGACAAAACTTGAATGCATGATTTATGGTATAAGTAGAAGCAAAAGAAAGGGTATTAGGTTTTTCATAAAAAACTTTCAATCCAAGGGTTGGAACTGTGGTTAAACTAACAAAACCTTCTTCTTCAAGCTCTGCTAAAAAAGGGTTATATTCTCACTTTGTGCCCGTTGTTGACAAAGTAAAGGTTCTGAACCAGTCAGAACCAAAGACTGTATAATCAAAGGTTCTAAAGAAACCAGAACCAAAGACTTCTAAGTCAAAGGTTTTAAAGAAACCAGAACATAGGACTCTAAAGTCAAAAGTTCTGAACAGGCCAGAACATAAGATATCAGACACTACAAGAAAAATTATATTTACCTAGGGGTTTAACCCCTCACTAAAGCAAAAAAAAACTCATCACAAAACACAAATTTGCGAGGGGGTATGGCCCCTAGCTAATCAGGGCATCACAAATTTATGGCTAGGGGATAAACCCCTCGCAAATTTAGCTAGGGGCAAGCCCCTTCGCAAATTGCCATTAAAAAATTATGCCTGCTCTGTTGCAGGTATAGACACAGACTAGTGCTAGAGAGTGGCACAGACATGTCAGTCAATGTGCTAGGGGATAAACCCCTAGATAAAGCATATGCGTTATGCATTTTGTGAGGGGTTAAACACCTAGCTATGTGTGTCATACTTTTGCGAGGGGTACAACTCCTAGCAAATTGACTTACGCTTTGGAATTTGTGAAGAGTTTAACCCCTAGCTAATGTATATAATATTTAATATTAAAATTTATAATTATATTATTTTAATTATATTATTATAATTAGAATAATATAATTATATAATAAATAAATATATATTTTAAAATTTTGTAAAATATAATAATTTATATAATTAAAAGTGCAATAAAATTAAATTATATCCATATCCATCATCAAAATAAAAATAATTCATGATAAAGATATAATAAAATATAAAAATACATATTAAAATATTCATATTTCAACATATTTAATCAACTTCTTCATCACCCTCTTCATTTTTCTCATCTCTTCCTCCAAAATCTTGATTCATATGCGAGGCCCTAAATTGTTCAAATTTTTGTGCACGCTCATTTGCAACCCGCACTTCTTCCTCATACTCCACTATTTTCCTCCTCAATTCTTCCTCCATCTCTGCTTATCTTCTCCTCATTTCCTCCATCTCTACTTGTCTTGCTGTTGCTTCGCGTGCTCCCTTGGTCTGCGCCAAGTTTCTCACAGTTTCAAGCATATCAGCAGTTAATATAGGTGGACGTGATGATCCTTCTCCATAATCAAGTTTCATTCTAAAACTTCTATCACACCGCTTGATTGTTTTGGTATACCCTCAAGCACTATACACCTTCCCATTTTCCCTCTTCCCGCGAGCAGCATCATACCAAGTCTGAAAACCTATACAAGGATCAACAGAATATCCTTGTGGTAGTGGAGGTAACTCAGGATGTTGAGATTAATAAAATGCACGTTTTTTTAATCATACACCTCCTATAAAACTAAATAAATTAGATGTTATCATAATTTAAATAAGATAGGTATATAAAAGAAAGAAATAAAATGACTAAATTTTAGAAAAACTTACTTGAGTGTCTTTTGAGCGTTGATAGACAAACTCCATTTTTCTTGATATGGGTCTCTAGATGAATCTCATTAAGCACCGAAGTTCTACCCAACTCATCACTCTAACAAAAAGAAACATAAGTGAAAAATAGTTAGTTTTAATCTAAATTCTAAATGAAAATTTAAGTAAAAACATAAATAAATTTACCAACCTATGTGCAATTTCACCAACACTAATACTCCATGCTACGTAGTTGCAGCCACCAACTTCAGATGCCCTATCCTATCCAACATGGACGTATTCCTTTTCTTTCCCAATTAATTCGAACACGCCTAAGCGTGTCGGATAATCGGGCAGCACATTTCGAATCAAAATTTTCTCTTACTTGATGTTGCTCTATAAAGTCCCAACAACATTTCTCCTACATTGTTTTATGAATTTAAAAAAGATTAAATAATTTATAATCATGAAATAAACTAAATGTAAATGAAATTAAAATAATAGTTACATCTTATACCTGAAATAAACTAAACCAATCTTTCTTCTCTTATTTAAGAAGTGCTCCATAACTCGGCCAAAACATTTTATACTTTTCTTTAATAAACTTATGTTATACACGATACTTCCTGGTGTGATGGTAAAATGCTAAACAACAAAATCTTGAGTTAGTATTAACATTAAAAAAACAAATCAAATTTAAATTATAAAAAAATAATAATATGTAAAACATAAACACGTACCTTCCTTCATTGCAGTAAATGACAAATCTGCTCTTGTATTTCCTAATTGTTTGGGGCTTTGCATTTCTCATAATGTGTGTCCTCCTTCACTCCTCATGAGCACTATTAGCAGCACTAGTATCTCCATGGTCATAAGAACTAGTATCTCTATGACCATGAACACTAGTATCATCTTCATCATTCTGCTCATCATGCGTAGAATGCACAGGTGATGAATGTGGCATGTTAGATCCACCAGCCTCCATATATGGCATAGAATGCTGCATGGAAGGCATCAGAAAGCTAGGTCCACTCGGGTGCATGGAAGACATCGAAAAATATGTGGGATGCGGGGTGCTGGGATGCATAATAGGTGCATATCCAGGAGGACTAATAAAGTTCGGCGCAAATATAGGTGGGATTGAAGAAAAATCAGGAGTGGATAGTAATCGATGAAAGATCCACCAGACATGGGTGAAGTCTGCATAGGCGATGGATTAGGGTGCATAGGAAGTGAAGTAGGATGCACCTGACTCAAAAGTGGAATAGGAATAAACATAGATGAATCAGAAACCTCTTCTAAAATGAACCTTGTACGAAGAGCCTTACCCTTGCCCTTTTCCTCACTTCTGGGTGGCATTTTTTTTACTAAAATATTTCATAAAAACATAAAAGTAAATTAATTCAAGCAATTACACGATAATATTATTACAATACATATTACACAATAATAGTGTTATTACACAATAGTATTATTACACAATAGTATTATTACACAATACATATTATTTAAATTATTCATCATCGTAATTTTCATTGTCTTCGTCAGATATGATATTATTGTCTTCAGAGTCTCCTGACTCTTCTTGCTCTTCTTTCACATGATTTATTGACAACAAGATGGTTGCGTCAACTTGTTGACCCATAACTATAGTATCACCTAAATTGTATTCTCCTTAATTTCAATTACCCCATTAACTGGTGTATTCTCCTTAATTTCAATGCACAGGGAGATGCTCCACAGAATCAAAGAAACTTGGCGGAAATATTTTCTCTAACTTGCAGAGAATGACGAGAATATTTTGGTCCAATTTAAAGATGTCATCCACTCGTAAAGTTGATGTACAAATGTCTTTAAAAAATTGACTAATCTCAGTTAGTGTGTTAAGAACATGCTTGGGAAGTGAACTGAATGCAATTGGAAGTAATCGTTCCATAAAAACATGACAATCATGACTTTTCATTCCATGCAGCTTCCTAGTTTTTGCATCGGCACGTCTTTCTAAGTTAGAAGAATAACCATCGAGCATCCTCAACTCATTTAACCATCGACATACTTCTTTTTTTTATTGTGGAGTAAGAGTGTAACATACCTTGGGTTTTAATAATTTTCCATTTGGTTGAGGTTTCAATTCCAAGTCTTTTCGATTACACAAAAGTTCCAAGTCCTTTCTAACCTTCTGATTATCTTTTGTCTTTCCTTGGACATCCATCACTCTGTTAAATATATTATCAAATTTTTTCTTCTCAATATGCATCATATCAAGATTATGTCGCAACAAATTATCCTTCCAATATGGGAGGTCCCAAAAAATACTTCTTTTTGTCCAATTGTGAGTGTCCTCATATCCTTGAATTCTGCATGCTTTACCATTATCTGTGAATTTTGGTAAGTCACAAACACTATTCCATACTTCAATCGATGACAGAAGAGGGGGAGGAAGATCTGTTACTTTTATTCCTTTTCTAAAAGCATTCTTATTTTTTCTAAAAACATGGTTAATAGGTAAGAATCTATGGTGACAGTCAAACCACAAACTTTTCCCACCCATTTTCAAAGTAAACGCTTTTATGTGTCCCATGCAATGTGGGCATCCCACTTTTCCATGCGTACTCCAACCAGACAACATGCCATATGCAGAAAAGTCATTAATTGTCCACATCAAAGTAGTTCGGATATGAAAGTTTTGTTTAGGATACACATCATAAGTCCATTCTCCAATTCACAACCTCTTTAAATCATCAATTAAAAGTTGCAAAATAAACATCTATTCTCGCTTTTGGACTCAACAGTCCTAGAATGAGGCATGTCAAAAACATGTAAGGTTTCGTCATGCACATCTCAGGAGGGATATTTTACAGGATAATAATAACTGGCCAACAAGAATAGGCAATTGCTGACGGTTGGATATAAGGAGTAAAGCCATCTCAACATAATCCAAGTGTCATACCCCAAAATTTGACCCCTTAGATCTTCGTCATCATTTTAGGAGCATGCTTACATGTTTATCTGACCTTAACCCTTTTCAAGTGGTCTTTGTCAAGTCACAGGAGAATCAGGGTTTTGTACAGCCGAAATCGAGGTTTCGAGGGTTGACCGGTCAATGTTTTGGATTGGTTTTCTTTGAGATTGGGTCTCCATATCATCCAGAATATTCTATTGGATCAAGCATGAATCCAATTTAAGGTTGTTACCCAGATATCAAAAGCAGTGAAGTTCAGGATACCCGATTAGGGTTTTCGAGCAGGAAAAGTCAACTGTGGTTTGACTTTTGATCTAAAAGGTGTTACAATGGTGGGATTATGGTCCATAGTGTTCATATGGCTTGGTAAATTCCATTCAAGAAGTTTCAAATCCTCAAGAGGTCCAGAGCATCAACAGTCGACTCGGTAGCCACCGATCGATCGTTCGGTTGACCGAAAAGTCATAATGGAAACCAAACTTGAAGAAGCTGAATGGGTGATGGAAAGATTTGACCAGTTAAACCTTATTGATGAAAAGCGCATGACTGTGGTATGTCACGGTCAGTTATATCAGAAAAGGATCAAGAGAGCTTTTGACAAAAAGGTTCGTATCCGAGAACTCCGAGAAGGAGAGCTTGTACTCAAAAGGATTTTGCCAGTTCACAAAGATGCACGGGGAAAATGGATGCCCAACTATGATGGTCCATTTGTTGTAAAAACAGTCTTCTCAGGAGGATCGTGTCGCTACTGCGAAAATCGGCGCCGGCTTGACAGGAGAGTCGCCACCGTGCGTTATTTATCCCTCAGAGCGGGAAAGGAAACGCTCGAAGTAAACCTCGCAAAGACGGGAAAAGGTATGGTCATCGCAACCAAAACCTGGATTCGGGAGTCGGTTACGCAAGGGGAAGGTATTAGCACCCCTCACGTCCATCGTACTCGATGGGATCCACGCTTGGTGTTTATAGGTAAAAGGGTGTGTTATCTATCTACGCTAATGGCTGGTCTGAAAAGAAAATAAAAGGACAGGACTCGACAGAACATACGGTGTTCTGGGCCTACGTATTCCCTCGTGCAATGGGAAAGTCAGAGTCAACGTAGTTCGACTTCCTACGGGTAAACGGGGGAAAGGTTGCTCGCCAGGACGTCGCGTCCTGTGCCTACGTACTTCCATCTGGTATGAAAGATCAGAGCAAACGTAGTTCGGCTAACTACGGGTAAACAGGGGGCTCTCACACAGCAGTGAGAAAACAAACTGGTCTCTAAGGCTCGGGAACCTACAACTACGATCTAGTCTCAAATGCGCTCAGGCAGGAGAAAGGGGTAACAATTAGTCGTTAGCGGGAAAGTCTCGATCGCACAGCCGCGAGAGAACAACAGTTAGTCGTTAGTGTACTCGCTAGGACATCGCATCCTATGCCTACATATCTTCGTCTGAAACGAAGAATCAGAGCAGCTGTAGTTCAGCTAACTACGGATCAAGCTACTCAAAAGCTCCTACAGAAAGGAAAGGGAAACCTTAAAACTATAGCTGGAAAAGGGGTATCTACCTACTGCTATCACACCTGGTTGACCATCCTAATGTCTATCATAACAACTCCGCAGCGGAGAAGTCAGAGCTCCTAAGGGATCATGACAACAGGACTAAACTACAACAAGAACTTGCAACGTAAAGGAATACTGAAAATATGCATGAATGCAACAACTAAACAAACAAGGCACAGAGGCCGCAAACCACAAAGGCAAGGGAGCTCAGCTCTACCAAATACCAACAAGCAAAGCCACGCAATAACAAACAAGCAGAAGGAGGACCACCTCAACTTCTTATGCACACAAAGTCTACTTCTAAGATGCACCTATTCAGAACTATCTAGATGAACACCTAAGTCTAATGCAACACAACATCACACAAGTCAAACAATCCAAAGAGACTAACCCTGAGCAGGGCCTCAATCTACAAAACAAGAAACTACTCCTGGGCAAGGCCCCTAACAAACCTGAAACAATCTCCTAATAACTCTCAAACAAAACTCTATGCAATACCCTAAGCAGGGATCTAAGCAAAAATCTAATCAAAACCTAAGCAAGAGGAATCAATCCCAGTCTCCAAGCTTCAGAACAAGCTTACCAGAGAAAAGGGAGCTAAGCAGACAAGCTCATAGTATTTTCCTCAGGAAAGTACCAGGAGGTTACTACTCAGGAGTCATATCCTATGCGGCTCGACAACTGTGATCAGTTTACATTCCTCCTCAGGAGAAATTAAACTCACATGAAGGCTCCGGCGTCACTGGATATTTGAGAAAGCCTATATGCACTATGGGAACTAAGTGAGCAGACTCATAGGACCTTCCTCAGGAAAGTACTAGGAGGCTGACACTTAGGAATTGTACCCTACGTGGCTCAACAACTGTGATCAGTCTACATTTCTCCTCAGGAGAAATTAAACTCACAAGTTGGCTCCAACATCACTGGATACTTAAGAAATCCTAGATAAACTAATGGAACTAAGTGAATAGACCCATAGGACCTTCCTCAGGAAAGTACTAGGAGGCTTCCACTTAGGAATCGTATCCCATGTGGCTCAACAACATGTGATCAGTTTACATTCCTCCTCAGGAGAAATTAAACTCACAAGTCGGCTCCGACATCATTGGATACTTACGAAAGAGGTGAGAAGAAAGAATGAAAGTCATTCATAGTGCCTTCCTCAGGAAAGTACCATAAACTCCCTTCAAACTTCAGGATCTCGAACCTCACAAACAGACAACAAGCTCCTAGACTAAGCCTCAATCCAATGCATCCTTGCAAGCTCCAACAGGACTTCCATCAGCTCCCACCTTCAAGAAGAAACCCACAGGCCAACAAACCACAAGAGACTATCTCTGAAGTTCAACCACAGTTGAACTTCAAAGTCAGAAGTCATCAAGACTTCAAGCTAAGACAAATCACATCAGGACACCCTACAAAAATCTATCAAAAATCTAATGGGAGACCTACATGGCTCTAGGATAACATACTGAAAAATCAGAACAAAATTCAACACCAGATGAAAGAACTAAAATCAGCAACACAGACATGTCCACAGACCAATTATTCAACATCAATAACAGTGAAAAAATGCAATTAAAATGAAAATGCATGATTAAACTAATGTTTTTGCACTATGAAATTCTACACTGAATCACGAGTCTACAGAAAAAAGAACGGAATTATTTGACTAAATCTACTATTTTTTATGAATTTTCTAATGATATGCATGCATTGAAAATATTAAAAAAGAAATCAATTAATTGGAAAATATGCAAAAAGTAACAAACAAAAATAAAATGACATTTTTATTTTTATTTAATTTTCTTAACATTTTCATGAAATGGGAGAAAAAGAATTATTAAAAAAATCACCTATTTACATTTTATTATGAATTTTATAACAAATATGAAAATATAAAAGAAATTAACAAAACAAAAAAAATTGAAATACTGGAGGGGGTTCAATCAGCAAGAATTCAGTTTATTAATTCACTGGGCCCTGATTGGGGGGTACTAAAAGCAATTAGGGCGCAGGGCCCAGGTTTGTTAAACAGAAAAAACAAAAAAACTGAAATACACACAGGGGGGTGCAGCGCTAGTAGGTTCTCAGTTGATTTCCATTACTGGGCTTACGCCCAGGGGGTGTTATTAGCAATAGGGCCTAAGGCCCATACCAACTACTCAGTCTCTCATACGCCAGGGGGTTGGGGAAGTAAACGGGGTGTAGTGCATCAGCAACTACGCTTGGGCCTAAGCCCAATAGCCAAACCCTAATCCAAACAAAACCTAATCAAAACTATCTTCCTCCTAACCTCTCTCTGGTACTGTTCATCTAAACACCTAGCCGTCTTCCTCACCCTATCTCTCACGCTCTCTGAAACACACTCACACAACATCCTGAAACCCTCGTACATCCTGAACGAAAACTGACTTTAATCCACTATCACACATGAAATCAACCTTCATCTAACACTCCCAGATCGAAATCAGGCCTCAACAGTTTATGCTAGAATCATATCAACAACGATTCAACCAAACCCTAACCACGCACGAGTAAACAAATTGCAAGGAGGATGAACAAACCTGGAGGAATGACGAAGATCCTGGGACTGAAGAAGGTTGAAGGAGTTCGCTGAGATCTTGAAGATTTCTGGAGAAAACCTCGTAGATTCTTGAAGATTGGACGAGGAATGAAGTTTCTGGAGATATTGCTTGAAGGATGAATGTCTTAGGATGATTTCTGGGGATTTGGGATGAGGATGATTGAAGGTTTGATGCTGTTCTGGAGAAAAGGGATGAAGTTTCCGGCGTGCATATGAGTTTTCCGGCGAAGTACCGATGAAGGTGGACGGAGGAGATCTGGGGAAGAAGATGAAGAGAGGAGGTGTTTGGATGATTCTGCAGATCCCGGCGATCTAACGAAGTCCGGCGACGGTTACTGCTCTCCGGTGACCGTTACTGATGACCGGCACGGCGGATGCATGGCCGGCGGTGACACTCAGGCGATGGGTGTGGGGGCGCCAAGTGGCGTGCATGCGCAGAGAGAGAGAGAGTGGAGGACAGTTGGCAAACACGTGTGAGAGTCTGGGAGGATTCTGAGTGGGTGGTGGCGTGCTTGCATGCGCGACGTGTGGGACCTTCTGCCAAGCAACACGTGGCGCTTTTATACCACTGAAACACCTGGACACTTCCAGAAGCTTCCAGGCTGCGCTGGACTTTTTGGACTGATGAGATCATTTTTCTGGACTTTTTTGCTGATGAGAATTTGGACAAAAATGATAACTGGGCCTCAAAAAGAACACCCCAGGGCCCATACGAAAATAACAGCAAAAACTGTAAAAAAAACTGGATTAAACTATTTAACTAAATCTGATTAACACTAATTAATCTAATGATTAATCCTAATAAAATCTAACAAATTCAATTAAATCCTAAACAAAAAGATTTAAATCCTAATTAATTCTATATCAACCTAATTAAATCTAAAAAAAATCAATTAACCTAATTAAACTCTAAAAAATGATTAAAAGTCTAATTAACTCTAAATCAATCTAATTTTCTATTAAAAATCTAATATTATTTAATATCTATTAATAAAAGAAAAACTATATTATTCTCTATATTGTCCAAGAAACACTTAAACCTATTTTAAAATCTATAGAAAATTCTAAAAATGATTTAAAAAGCAATTAAACCTATTTAAAAAATCTAAACTATTATTATCTATTAGTAATAAAAGAAAAACTATATTCCTCTTTTCTTTATTATTCTAAAGACTATTTAAAATCTTATTTATTCTAAAAATCTATTTAAAAATTCTATAAAATCCTAAAAGGAGAATTAAACCATTAAAATATTCTATAAACCTATTTAAATTCCAGAAAAATCTATAAAGCCTGTTAAAAATTCACAAAAGCCTATTAAACCCTAAAAATGCAGATGAATGCGCATGACCCCCATAAAAAAACGCACGAGACCAGATTGAATCGAACAGCGATCCCCGGGCATCAGAATATCATCAAAATCACTGTGCAAGCTAAAAATCACCGAGGAGCGCACAATTTCCCGAAAATAAAACCCCGATAATCTGGACTGGATCTGCCATATCTGATAGATGAAAATCAAGCTGTAAACTCTGATATCCCCTGTTTTGCATAAAAATCATCTGCCTGATTCGCGAATATGAAATTTAATCATGAGTCAGATAGGAGAATCGGTTGGTCAAATTTTAGGGTGCAACAGCTGCCCCTATTCAAGCGACTTGGACCTGAAGGGTTTGAAGAGCGCTCAGCCTTCAAACATTCAGAGGTACGAGACGGTTGAATACAAATAAAACCCGAAAATTTGCCAACCGCGAGCATATACTGTAAACTGCTTGGGGAATAAAGTCCAGAAAACCGAGTCCAGTTATTGCGGCACCAAACTGATCAATCATCTGATAAAGAACTCCTGATTTGAATACCCGTCGCTTGTGATACCCCATATAACAAACCCTGAGGGCTACAACAACACACCTGATCCTTTCACATTGCCTACTGATAGGCAGAAAGAAAAACATACTCACATCGTCCAAAGATGGACGGGAAGACACCCTGATTGAATACTCACCTCGTCTAATGATAGACGGAAAAACAACATTAATCTCCATATTCACATCGTCTAAGGATAGACGGGATGAAGTAATCTCCATATGCACATCGTCTAAGGGTAGACGGGAAGGCACCATAATCTCCATATTCACATCGTCTAAGGATAGACGGGATCATCCTGATTGATGAACAAATCAATATTCTCATCGTCTAAGGATAGACGGGAAGAAATTCTTAATCTCCATACTCACATCGTCTAAGGATAGACGGATACAAAGCCTGAATCTCCATACTCACATCGTCTAAAGATAGACGGGAAGACAACATTAATCTCCAAATTCACATCGTCTAAGAGTAGACGGGATGTCACCATAATCTCCATATTCACATCGTCTAAGGATAGACGGAAAGTCACCATTAATCTCCAAATTCACATCGTCTAAGAGTAGACGGGATGACACCATAACGCAATTCAACACCATCCCTTGAATTTCAGAATCCTTCTGTCTACGGGAATTGATGGAAAGATCAACATCCTTGAAGGGGCCACATCGTCAGTATGGACTGACGGGAAGAAAACCACCTTTTAAAGAACCATGTCGTCGATAAGAATCAACGATCACGAAAACTGAACATTCTTCGAAGAGCCTCGTCATCAATAGGGATTGATGGTCGGAAAAGTACCCCCTTGAAACGTCATCTCATCCAATAAACAGAAAGAGAACCAATATCCACAATCGTTTTGAAACCCCTCAACAACCAAGGATAGCCGGAGAAGACTCGCTGGGGAAACACCTCATCATGTATGATCTGGCAATAAGAAACCCGCTGAACAGTAGCTCGAAACTTCACATCGTCTGCTGACAGACGGAAAGAAAAGCCACTTGCTATAGAAACTCTATTTTGAACTCCATTGAAAATCAACCCAAAGCTTCACATCGTCTACTGATAGACGGTAAGGAAAGCATATCCTGGGGAAACCCCTTCTTGAAACCTTACTGCGACCACCCGCAACTTCACATCGTCTATGGATAGACGGAAAGAAAACCACATTCATACTCAAGACGTCTAATGATAGACAGCGAAATCCACTCATTGGAGGAACACATCGTCAATATGAATTGACGGGAAGAAAAGTCTGTCGATATCAGATGACTGCTTGATCAAAGCACAACTATTGTAAGATCTGATACAAAGAATCTGCTGAACTGTCTGAATACTGCTGCTGGATAAATGCCCCTGAACTGATCACAGAGTAATTCACGCGCCATATGAGGCTGATAGAAAATCTGACTTATGCTTCGTATGCATATGCAAATGCTTTAGTCTTTCTACAGCGTAATGCTCCATTCTAGATGGAAATGCTACGCATTTTGACCATGATATGCAAGTATGATGCAAATATGACGATGCATGCAATATGCTAATGCAGGCTCGAGCTGCCGGAGAAGGTCGGGTACAGAAAACCACTTCAGCAAAATAAATGCTGAAGGCGAGGCCAACTCTGCTGGGGATAAACTGGATATCACTGAATCGTCCTAGCAAAATAAATGCTGGGAGAGTGAAATCAACTCTGCTGGGGATATTGGGAACTTAACCGAACATCTCGACAAAGTAATATCCCGCTGGGGAATATAACTCCGTTGTGAAATAGCAGGCGTGCTGAATATGATTAGACTCCTCTAGGAATAGCTTATCCGTGCCAATAACAAATTGGACTTTGCTGGGGAAAATGGAGGGAGTCCTCCTGCGCTCTGATGAAGCTCGGATCTGGAAATTGATGCGCCAACGCGAATGGGTTTCACAGTAATCGCAAACTTGGATTTGAGCTCTTAAGCTTATCTCATTGGGTCAGATTCAACTGCCGCTGGAAAACATTCTTCCTGAATACACAGCCTTTTAGTGAAGAGTCAAGGGATAGTAACACAACTTCCCGCATTCATCTCGCTCTCGAAAATCGACTGCATCTGCTCGAATAACTCTGTATGGCCCTGTAGGTACGGAAAACAACAATCCTTTTGCTCATGGTATGCCCCAGCCTACGGGACCTCTGTGGGGATAGTCCCTGAAAGGAAATCTGCTCCTTGATGGTCTGATATAACATGCCTCAGTGTTCTGAACTTCCAAGAGATACTTCACCTCGAATGCTTCTCGAGTAACTTCTGCGTGCTTAAGATGGTCTGCCCCTGACTGCAATGACCTTGCCCCTGATTATCTGATTCAGAGTAGTGCCCCTTGACTACGCCGTATTCACCGAATCTCAACCTGATTGCCCCAGAATAACTGATTTCGAAAAGCTGACCTGACTGGGGATCACAATAAAGCCTGCCCCTGCTCTCGGAACATTCGGGCGTTCTACATTCTATCTTGATCATTCTTTCCATTGTAGGAAGCTTTTCTGCTGTCAAGCGCTTACTTGCAAGTAAAACACGTTGTTATGCATAAAAAGATGTATTAATGCAACACATATGACAGCTTTGACATCCAATCTGTTCACTGGGAAAAGGAAAAATAGTTTATGGCATATGATGCACAAAACATTTATCAACATCAGTACCAACATGGTAAGAGGAACCTTTTTAGGAGTCAGAATCGACGCGACCTTTACCGTAGTATGCTTTCAAAACAACCTGCTTCAATTAGGACTTTTGAAGGTTGTAATGTGGTCAGGTTCATGGTTTTGAAAGAAAGGGTAAAGGCTCAAAATTTATTTTTAACCCACCCATTCTCCTTGATGTTCTCCCATCCTACGTTCAGCTAATTTGACCTTAGCGCTCACCTCTCAGAGGTTGAAAGATAGGAATGATATCTCGAGAAACTTTTGGATTTTGGAGTGACAGCCACTCACTCTTTCGTCTTTGACATTTGAGGTCACACGACTCGTATTTCCATCGAGGATTTCTCTTTTGATCCTTTTCATCTTTTTCTTTTCATACCCCTAACTTTTGCCTGGACTGACTCCTTTTGAGTTTCTTTTGATTTTGTTTTAAGTCCAGCGGGATGTCCTCATTTTTTGCCTAAGTCATTTGTTTTGAAGTTTTCTTGACTTAGCGGGCTTTTGATTTCTTTTTTTTTTATATTTTTTTTCGAACAGGTCATGTGACACTGGTTGCCTGACTCTTTGGGAAATGATGTGGCTGCCCCACTCTTGATTGAACCACTATGGTCTTTTAGGCACGACCTCTAAGGATGTGATTGATCCTTGAACGGACACTCCTTTTGCAATCTAGACGCTTAGTCACATTAGCTAACACCTACCCTGCCCCAGGTTATGATCGAGGGTTTTTCGTTTTCAGAAAGAAACTCCTACTACAAGGCTCAAAGGGGTTGACAAGGGATTATCTTCCTTATATCTCCGGTGTTTAGGGATTTGAAACAATGCCTGTACATCATCAGCAGGTTTTATTTCAAAAGCATACAATATCGGTAGTTGCATGTCGGTCATTTTCGTCATCCTCCCCAAATTCTCCTTAACCAAGTGGTGGATATTTGCACAAACAGTTAGTGAACACGACTGGATTCAATCAAAACATGCATATTTATTTCATTATCATCAATTTGAATGAAAACAACAAGTTTTACAAACAAGCTTACGAATTCAAACAGGAAAGCAACTACAAATGTAAAGAAATGACAAGCTAAAACAAAGAAAATATGCTAGCTTCTGAGAATTGGGCTTTTGCATCTGCCCTGCTGCTGAACCAGCTATCTTTATTAGAGGCAATTCGACGCTGTCCTGATCTGCCTTCACGACCCAGCCAAATTATAGAGCCTTTCTTCCCTCATTCAGATGATTTGGGGACCTCTTGGCCCGAAGCTGATTGCTGCACTATCGAGCAGATCCTGCATTTTGTGCTTAAAAGCGTGGCAACCTTCTATATCGTGACCCGGGGCTCCAGAATGAAACTCACAGTGTTTGCTTGCATCATAACCAAACGGGGGAGCTCCCGATATTGGTGCCAGAGTTCTTTTCTCTACCAGATTCAATCCCAACAATGTCTGCAACAACTCGGCATATGTTGAGGGAGGCTTCTCAAACACTCTCTTCGGCTTGCCGCCCTGGAATCTTCGCTGAGCCTGCTGTGCCCCCTGCTGAGGCTGCTGCTGCTGGTATCGGGTTGACCCTTGAACACCCTTTGTATCACATGCAACATTGGTTTCTGGACCTTCAATGTACTGATTAGCGTTCTCCTTATGCTTAACCATTTTCTTTCTCAGATCTGCCCCAGGAATAGGCAACAGTTGTGGGCCTGGAGATTCTGACACCATGGAGTCCAGGATACGCTTCTGACCCACTGCAGCTTTGGAAACATCTGTCATCTTAGCATCGACTGAGACAGGAGCAATATGCACAGCTACGCCGCCCGGCGTGAATTCAATATCGTGCGAGTCAATCAGGTCTTGAACATTGTGCTTGAAAGCATGACAACCCTCGATGTCATGTCCGAATGCCCCGGAATGAAATTCACATTGCTTCTTGGCATCGTACCCATGAGGAAACACTCTCGTTGGTGGTGTCAACGTTCTCTTCTCAACCAGATTAAACCTCAATAAGATCTGCAAGAGCTCAGCATAGGTCATAGGTGGTGCCTCAAATATTCTCTTTGGCTTTCCTTCCTGGATCCTCTGTTGAGCCGGATGTATCTTCTGTTGCTGCTGCTCGGGTTCCACATGCACAGGTGGCGCGAGCTTCTTCATTGCGGCTTCAAGTAGCTGATCGTCTTCTTTCCTAAGCACATTCTTGACTACTTCCATGATCAAGCTCATTTGGGTCTTCAGCTGACTGTTCTCCTCTTTGAGAATCTTCTGCTCTAGACGCATCTCTTGCATGTCTCTCATCATCTGCCCCAGCTGGCTTTGGACTTCGATCAATTCAAACTGATTCTGTTCCATACCTCTGAAGGAGTTCCTGCAACAAACTGGATGATGAGGAAATAAGGCCCACGGTTCTGATATACCTGCTAAATGATAATGCAGCGTAGCAAACAAACACATATTCATAACGAGACAAAGAGAAACTCAAGCTATAAGCACACAGACGAACATCTCCCATACATGTACAACCAACAAAATCAGCAGGTAAGCACAAATGAGTACGAATACAATGACCCCAGCCAACAATCCTGGCGGTGGTCAGCAAATACTGATGCACAAAAGCTAAACGGGTTAGGCAGAGAAACAGATGCGACACCCGGCATAAAAACCTCTAGAAACTTCCCCCATATTCAACTGAACTTTCTGATTGACTATCTTCAGAGCACACACTTCCTGCGGAGTCTTCCATGACATGAACTGACGAACCCGCACAACTGGAGGATGGAAAATCATTAATCTGAACAAAACCCTGAGAAGTGATGCAAATACGGCTAGAGTCTAACAGATCCTGAACCTGACTTCTAAGCACCTTACAATCATTGGTGGAATGCCCCTGTGCCCCATCATGGTACTCACAGCGGGCGCTGGCATCAAAACCTGGAGGATACGGTGGAATCACCGGCTTAGTCTCTTTCGGCACTATCAATCCACTTCTGACCAGATCTGGCAACAACTGACTGTACGACACCGGTAGCTGAGTAAACTGTCTTTCAGGCTTCCTTGGTCTTCGTGGAGCATGCTGACGCGATCGGCGGTAAGATGACCGTTGACTTGAAGTGTCTGAAAACTGATCCTGAGATGCTAGAGATTCTGAGACGGCGTCATCTCCTTCCCACTCTTCTTGAGAACTGACAACTGACTCAATCTTATTAACTGGGACGTAAGGAACATCTCGAAACTTTCCACTCCTGAGTCCCCTCTCAACAATCTCTCCCAGCCTCATCAGGCCCACAAAGCTTGTGCAACTGAACAATTTGTCAAAATAATGGCCTTTCAGAGTACCCAAGAAGATGTCAACCAGTTCTCTTTCCGGAAGCGGTGGTCGAACACTAGCAGCCAATTCCTTCCATCTTCGCAAATACGCTCTGAATGATTCATTCTCCGCTTGAGACAACTCTTGCAGATCTACGAGACTAGGAGTCAAATCCAAGTTGTAATCGTACTGCTTCATGAAAGCTCTGGCTAAATCCACCCATGATCGAATCTGATTACTCTCTAATTGCACATACCATCTCAACGATGCCCCAGTCAGGCTATACTGGAAGCAATGGATCATCAATTTGTCATTTCGCACAAACGAAGTCATCCTTCGACAGAACATCATCAAATGCAACTTCGGGCAGCTATCTCCCGTGTATTTTTCAAATTCCGGCACTTTGAACTTGTACGGCAACACGAGGTCAGGGACCAAGCACATGGCTACAGCATCCAGGTTAACGGCATCTTTCGCTTCCAAGGCTTTCATTTGCTCTTCCAACACTCGGAGTCTTCTTGGATCTACCACCCCGGTCATTGGAATATCTCTCCGGTAGTTCATCGCAGGGAAAGCAACACATGATTGTTAACAGGAGGATAGCGTTCATTTCGGGCAAGAAACTGCTCATGCCGATCTCTGTTCTCAACAGCAGGCTGCACAACTTGGTCTGCAGTAAAATTGTTCGCTTGCGGGAAGCCTTCCATAGAATCATACTGATGGTTGGGCGCCGTGGCGAACCTTGCCAAAGTGTTAGGAGCCTGGAAATTGCCTTCAGACATAGCCACCAATTATCTGCAACTGACTACACTGCTCGATTCTGCTCAAATCTGCTTCAGCCCCTTGGTCGTCTTCAATACTCCACTCTTGCCTCAAACAATTCCCCGAGAATCACTTTCTGATGAAAACAAAGGCTGGATAAGTGCTCGGATCTGCTAGAGAAATGCTATGCAGTATGATTTATGCAAACAGAAATACAAAAATGCTAACGTGCATGTGTGCATTGGAGATATTTTCCCTCCAATTCCAGTGTCAGTGGTAGCAAGACGAGATAAACCATAGAGACAATATTTGGAAAAACCCTCATATATTGATTAGAATAACAGTCTTGTCAAGAGGTTACATAACTATGCTTCATACAGCTGATATGATAAGGGGGATCCCAGCCAACATGCCTGGTGGTGATCTCAGCATACAGAATACAAGAGAGATCAAATACGGGTACGGTTGCGGAAGTCCTCGACCATCTTCTTTGTCTCTGCGTGATCTGGTTGATAAATCAAACCTTCTATCAGTCGATCCCTCTTCCTGACCGTCCCCTGGATGTCTCTGACAAAGTCTTCCCAAGCCTTATCATTGGCACCGTCCCCAGGTTTGGGTCTCTTGGCATCTGCTCTATGCTGGAAATCTTCCAAATTCTTCATGGCATCTGTCAACTTGCGCTCGGCCTCGTATCGGCGACAGGCTTCTTCTTCAAGCTCTTCGTTCTTCACTTTGACCTGTTCCTCTAACTGAGCAATTTGTGTCTTCAGCTCTTCCTCTCGCTCCTTGCGCTTGGTCATAGTGAGATCCCAGTGTTCTCTGAACTTGGCTAGCTTTGTGTAGGCCCTTTCCAGCTCTTGCTTCTTGGTGGCCAACACACTACTAACTGAGTCTACATCTAACTCTAGACGCTTCTTGGTTTCAGTCAATTCCAATAGCGTAGTCTTCAGATGTTTCAGAGTTTCATCCTGTTGCTTAGAAAAGTACCCTGTTTCAATCTTTTCATGCCGAAGCTGGGCATTCTCCTGCTCTAAAGCCTCTTTAGCCCTCGCTAGCTCTTCTTTCTCCGCCATCAGTTGCTTGTAAACCTGAATGTCCACAGTGGTAGGTTCCTCTACCGGAGGAGGATGCAATGGCTGAACTGCTGGATACGGCATAAGGAACTTCACAGCTCGCTCACGAATCCATTCTACATATGGGCTAGGAACTCGAGTATCCCCTCTGCTACCTGAAAGCTTCCCTCTCTTGTGCAAGTTTTTCCAGGCTTTCTCAAGTTTGGTCAGCATTTCTTTCCCTATTGCCCCGGTGAGATACAGAGATTCCTGTATCTCCTCGGGCTTTGGCGCTCCTTGAGGTATGTACCCAAATTGCTTGATCAATAAGGAAGGGTTATAGTTGACACAACCTTTCCTTCCTATTAACGGAACATTCGGGAATCCTTCGCCTTTGAGTATGACTTCAGCTCCAAATACTTCTTTAATGACCCATACCACGTTCTCAGCAGTTAATCCCATTAAGCGCTCGGGCCATCCTAGAGAATTGATAGATGTGACAAACGGGCCTGACTTAGGCATATGACTGGTGAACCACCTGCATAGGAGAGGTACACAGCAAGACACATTCCTTCCTCGTCGCTTTTCATTCTGGTAGTGAGTTGAATGGTGGATATCTCCCAGCAAAGTAGGAACTGGGTTTCCCGCAGCCAAAATATAGAAGGCATCAGAATCAACAAAATCAGGAATGTTCGGGAATAACACGATGCCATACACACATACAGCAAGGATGACGTCAAAAACATCCCAACTACCCTTCTGGGCATATTCTCGAGCCTTCTCCACTAAGACATCCAATGGAAATCCCCATACGTCTCCTCTTCTGATCATCTTCCCAGACAGCTCAGACTCTTTCAAGCACAGGATGGCAGAAAGCTCAGCCAGCTTAGGCTCAGCGCCCGTACGATAAAAAGGCATCTGCTCACGGATCGGTATATCCAGAAGTGCAGAGTACTCCTCCAGGGTAGGAGCCAAAACAAAGTCGGGAAATACAAAACACCTGAGCTCCGCGTCGTAAAACTGTAACAAAGTATAGATGCCGCTGGTCTCGTAGGCAGATGGCTGATAAACGTAGGTCAGAATCCTCCCATATCTCTTTCTGAAGTCACCCATTCCTCTCTTCTTAGCAATAGCAATCAACTCTAACAATAGACTGATATTCGGCGACGGAAACTTATAGGGCAATACTCTCTTCAGGTTTTCCATGTCTTGCTAGGAACAAACACCAGAACTGGAAGGGAAAATATGTACCTGCAATACACACACGTTAGTTGAATGCAGATGGTAATGCAATGATGCAATATGATAAATAATGCAATCTGCGAACATAGGGGCTATGCTGTAGCCTGAAGAGGAATATCTCTGTGATCAAGAACAGAAAACCAACACGGTCACCAGAATCTCAGGACGCTAACTACCATCTGATACTCAAAATATCAATCCCCTGGTAAGAAAACCATCTGAACCTCTGTATCTGACGAGAATACCATCTGATAATAGCCTCAACCTCAGATAAGAAACCCATCTGACCCAGACAACACACCTGGAGATGAATCAAGAACACCATCTGATAAAGGTACTGAATCATGGTTTCTGAAGGCCAGTTTTCCTGCAATAACCCAGTCCCTCTCACAGGTAGGATAAACCTAATCCACGGACAAAGGTACGGCATCCTATGCGGTCATCAGCGTCACAGACTTTCATGAATGACGATACGATTCCCAGAAGGAGTGGCATCATCAAATCATGAAGAGGCCTCACTTAGCTGACTTCCAAATGATCGGTCCCCAGAGTCGACAATCCTCACGTCTGGACTCCCCTCAGATCCTCAGGACCGGAAAGGAGCACCTCTGCAAGAATCTCGTCTGAGCGCAGATTTTCGTAGGGAACTGTGCCTGCTCAGCAGACAGGTTCGTCTACTACTTCTCCGCAACTATATCTAGGTGTGTACTCAAGCCCAGGTCCGGCTTTTCACTCACAGTAACCTCCCTTTGCCCACAGCAATAATCATGATAATATAATGCTGGAAAATAAATGCGGAAAGGTAAAGGTACAGAAAAGTAAAGTGCAGAAAAGTAAAATACAATATGCACAACACCCAACAAATAAACACCCAAGCGCTAGGATTGACTCGCGTAGGGGATGGGAAACGGTCCCAGCATAAGGGATGGGAAAAGTCCCTAGATGCTATAAGTCCCCAGCAGAGTCGCCAGCTGTCGCTACTGCGAAAATCGGCGCCGGCTTGACAGGAGAGTCGCCACCGTGCGTTATTTATCCCTCAGAGCGGGAAAGGAAACGCTCGAAGTAAACCTCGCAAAGACGGGAAAAGGTATGGTCATCGCAACCAAAACCTAGATTCGGGAGTCGGTTACGCAAGGGGAAGGTATTAGCACCCCTCACGTCCATCGTACTCGATGGGATCCACGCTTGGTGTTTATAGGTAAAAGGGTGTGTTATCTATCTACGCTAATGGCTGGTCTGAAAAGAAAATAAAAGGACAGGACTCGACAGAACATACGGTGTTCTGGGCCTACGTATTCCCTCGTGCAATGGGAAAGTCAGAGTCAACGTAGTTCGACTTCCTACGGGTAAACGGGGGAAAGGTTGCTCGCCAGGACGTCGCGTCCTGTGCCTACGTACTTCCATCTGGTATGAAAGATCAGAGCAAACGTAGTTCGGCTAACTACGGGTAAACAGGGGGCTCTCACACAGCAGTGAGAAAACAAACTGGTCTCTAAGGCTCGGGAACCTACAACTACGATCTAGTCTCAAATGCGCTCAGGCAGGAGAAAGGGGTAACAATTAGTCATTAGCGGGAAAGTCTCGATCGCACAGCCGCGAGAGAACAACAGTTAGTCGTTAGTGTGCTCGCTAGGACATCGCATCCTATGCCTACATATCTTCGTCTGAAACGAAGAATCAGAGCAGCTGTAGTTCAGCTAACTACGGATCAAGCTACTCAAAAGCTCCTACAGAAAGGAAAGGGAAACCTTAAAACTATAGCTGGAAAAGGGGTATCTACCTACTGCTATCACACCTGGTTGACCATCCTAATGTCTATCATAACAACTCCGCAGCGGAGAAGTCAGAGCTCCTAAGGGATCATGGCAACAGGACTAAACTACAACAAGAACTTGCAACGTAAAGGAATACTGAAAATATGCATGAATGCAACAACTAAACAAACAAGGCACAGAGGCCGCAAACCACAAAGGCAAGGGAGCTCAGCTCTACCAAATACCAACAAGCAAAGCCACGCAATAACAAACAAGCAGAAGGAGGACCACCTCAACTTCTTATGCACACAAAGTCTACTTCTAAGATGCACCTATTCAGAACTATCTAGATGAACACCTAAGTCTAATGCAACACAACATCACACAAGTCAAACAATCCAAAGAGACTAACCCTGAGCAGGGCCTCAATCTACAAAACAAGAAACTACTCCTGGGCAAGGCCCCTAACAAACCTGAAACAATCTCCTAATAACTCTCAAACAAAACTCTATGCAATACCCTAAGCAGGGATCTAAGCAAAAATCTAATCAAAACCTAAGCAAGAGGAATCAATCCCAGTCTCCAAGCTTCAGAACAAGCTTACCAGAGAAAAGGGAGCTAAGCAGACAAGCTCATAGTATTTTCCTCAGGAAAGTACCAGGAGGTTACTACTCAGGAGTCATATCCTATGCGGCTCGACAACTGTGATCAGTTTACATTCCTCCTCAGGAGAAATTAAACTCACATGAAGGCTCCGGCGTCACTGGATATTTGAGAAAGCCTATATGCACTATGGGAACTAAGTGAGCAGACTCATAGGACCTTCCTCAGGAAAGTACTAGGAGGCTGACACTTAGGAATTGTACCCTACGTGGCTCAACAACTGTGATCAGTCTACATTTCTCCTCAGGAGAAATTAAACTCACAAGTTGGCTCCAACATCACTGGATACTTAAGAAATCCTAGATAAACTAATGGAACTAAGTGAATAGACCCATAGGACCTTCCTCAGGAAAGTACTAGGAGGCTTCCACTTAGGAATCGTATCCCATGTGGCTCAACAACATGTGATCAGTTTACATTCCTCCTCAGGAGAAATTAAACTCACAAGTCGGCTCCGACATCATTGGATACTTACGAAAGAGGTGAGAAGAAAGAATGAAAGTCATTCATAGTGCCTTCCTCAGGAAAGTACCATAAACTCCCTTCAAACTTCAGGATCTCGAACCTCACAAACAGACAACAAGCTCCTAGACTAAGCCTCAATCCAATGCATCCTTGCAAGCTCCAACAGGACTTCCATCAGCTCCCACCTTCAAGAAGAAACCCACAGGCCAACAAACCACAAGAGACTATCTCTGAAGTTCAACCACAGTTGAACTTCAAAGTCAGAAGTCATCAAGACTTCAAGCTAAGACAAATCACATCAGGACACCCTACAAAAATCTATCAAAAATCTAATGGGAGACCTACATGGCTCTAGGATAACATACTGAAAAATCAGAACAAAATTCAACACCAGATGAAAGAACTAAAATCAGCAACACAGACATGTCCACAGACCAATTATTCAACATCAATAACAGTGAAAAAATGCAATTAAAATGAAAATGCATGATTAAACTAATGTTTTTGCACTATGAAATTCTACACTGAATCACGAGTCTACAGAAAAAAGAACGGAATTATTTGACTAAATCTACTATTTTTTATGAATTTTCTAATGATATGCATGCATTGAAAATATTAAAAAAGAAATCAATTAATTGGAAAATATGCAAAAAGTAACAAACAAAAATAAAATGACATTTTTATTTTTATTTAATTTTCTTAACATTTTCATGAAATGGGAGAAAAAGAATTATTAAAAAAATCACCTATTTACATTTTATTATGAATTTTATAACAAATATGAAAATATAAAAGAAATTAACAAAACAAAAAAAATTGAAATACTGGAGGGGGTTCAATCAGCAAGAATTCAGTTTATTAATTCACTGGGCCCTGATTGGGGGGTACTAAAAGCAATTAGGGCGCAGGGCCCAGGTTTGTTAAACAGAAAAAACAAAAAAACTGAAATACACACAGGGGGGTGCAGCGCTAGTAGGTTCTCAGTTGATTTCCATTACTGGGCTTACGCCCAGGGGGTGTTATTAGCAATAGGGCCTAAGGCCCATACCAACTACTCAGTCTCTCATACGCCAGGGGGTTGGGGAAGTAAACGGGGTGTAGTGCATCAGCAACTACGCTTGGGCCTAAGCCCAATAGCCAAACCCTAATCCAAACAAAACCTAATCAAAACTATCTTCCTCCTAACCTCTCTCTGGTACTGTTCATCTAAACACCTAGCCGTCTTCCTCACCCTATCTCTCACGCTCTCTGAAACACACTCACACAACATCCTGAAACCCTCGTACATCCTGAACGAAAACTGACTTTAATCCACTATCACACATGAAATCAACCTTCATCTAACACTCCCAGATCGAAATCAGGCCTCAACAGTTTATGCTAGAATCATATCAACAACGATTCAACCAAACCCTAACCACGCACGAGTAAACAAATTGCAAGGAGGATGAACAAACCTGGAGGAATGACGAAGATCCTGGGACTGAAGAAGGTTGAAGGAGTTCGCTGAGATCTTGAAGATTTCTGGAGAAAACCTCGTAGATTCTTGAAGATTGGACGAGGAATGAAGTTTCTGGAGATATTGCTTGAAGGATGAATGTCTTAGGATGATTTCTGGGGATTTGGGATGAGGATGATTGAAGGTTTGATGCTGTTCTGGAGAAAAGGGATGAAGTTTCCGGCGTGCATATGAGTTTTCCGGCGAAGTACCGATGAAGGTGGACGGAGGAGATCTGGGGAAGAAGATGAAGAGAGGAGGTGTTTGGATGATTCTGCAGATCCCGGCGATCTAACGAAGTCCGGCAACGGTTACTGCTCTCCGGTGACCGTTACTGATGACCGGCACGGCGGATGCATGGCCGGCGGTGACACTCAGGCGATGGGTGTGGGGGCGCCAAGTGGCGTGCATGCGCAGAGAGAGAGAGAGTGGAGGACAGTTGGCAAACACGTGTGAGAGTCTGGGAGGATTCTGAGTGGGTGGTGGCGTGCTTGCATGCGCGACGTGTGGGACCTTCTGCCAAGCAACACGTGGCGCTTTTATACCACTAAAACACCTGGACACTTCCAGAAGCTTCCAGGCTGCGCTGGACTTTTTGGACTGATGAGATCATTTTTCTGGACTTTTTTGCTGATGAGAATTTGGACAAAAATGATAACTGGGCCTCAAAAAGAACACCCCAGGGCCCATACGAAAATAACAGCAAAAACTGTAAAAAAAACTGGATTAAACTATTTAACTAAATCTGATTAACACTAATTAATCTAATGATTAATCCTAATAAAATCTAACAAATTCAATTAAATCCTAAACAAAAAGATTTAAATCCTAATTAATTCTATATCAACCTAATTAAATCTAAAAAAAATCAATTAACCTAATTAAACTCTAAAAAATGATTAAAAGTCTAATTAACTCTAAATCAATCTAATTTTCTATTAAAAATCTAATATTATTTAATATCTATTAATAAAAGAAAAACTATATTATTCTCTATATTGTCCAAGAAACACTTAAACCTATTTTAAAATCTATAGAAAATTCTAAAAATGATTTAAAAAGCAATTAAACCTATTTAAAAAATCTAAACTATTATTATCTATTAGTAATAAAAGAAAAACTATATTCCTCTTTTCTTTATTATTCTAAAGACTATTTAAAATCTTATTTATTCTAAAAATCTATTTAAAAATTCTATAAAATCCTAAAAGGAGAATTAAACCATTAAAATATTCTATAAACCTATTTAAATTCCAGAAAAATCTATAAAGCCTGTTAAAAATTCACAAAAGCCTATTAAACCCTAAAAATGCAGATGAATGCGCATGACCCCCATAAAAAAACGCACGAGACCAGATTGAATCGAACAGCGATCCCCGGGCATCAGAATATCATCAAAATCACTGTGCAAGCTAAAAATCACCGAGGAGCGCACAATTTCCCGAAAATAAAACCCCGATAATCTGGACTGGATCTGCCATATCTGATAGATGAAAATCAAGCTGTAAACTCTGATATCCCCTGTTTTGCATAAAAATCATCTGCCTGATTCGCGAATATGAAATTTAATCATGAGTCAGATAGGAGAATCGGTTGGTCAAATTTTAGGGTGCAACAGATCGTTAATCCTCACAACAATGGATGGGGAACAGCTTGCACACCCGGTAAATTCTGATGCAGTACGAAAATATTACGCCTAAAAGAACCTGATAAGTCAAAAGCCCGCAAGGGCGGCTTATGCAATAATGGGTATCCCGCTGGATCATAACCTATGAAGGAGGTCCAGGTAAAAGTTAGGGATGAAATAAAAAAAAGAGAGATAATGAGCTCGCTAAGTTGAAAACCCGAAAGGGCGGCTAAGGCAAAAAAGAGCGTCCCGGTAGATTGAAAACCTGAAAGGGCAATCCAGGAAAAAGTTAGGGACAAAGGCGTTTCACTGTATCAGATGGGTTGTTACCTCTGCAGAAGATTTCACAAAGAAGTCCATTTCAACTGCTCTTGTCAGAAGCAAGGTTTTGGAAAGTTTTAGTCATTAGGGGTAGAATTGTCAGTGGATTCAATGTAACCTTTTTCTTTTTATGTTGCCATTTTCAATTGTAAAAGTTCTGCGGGGATCTGTCATTAACAAACTTCCATTCTTAAATGAAATCAGTTTTTGGACCTTTCCTTTTTGCAAAATTACTATTGTCTTCATTTCTTTTGTTATACAAAACATCGTTTATTGATCAATGATAATTTTTGAAAGTACCAGGTTCGAATTTAAAAATAACTTTTGAAGATTAACAAAACATAAAATACTTTGGTTTACGGAAAGACTCGGTGGAGATTATACCTCTCGAAAGTTTTAAAGTGGCAGAAAATTTGACGTGCAGTTTCATTACATCTCCCAGTGAATGTCAGTTTATTTGATTTGTTAGGTTGCTCATTCGGTCTTGTGTAGTCACCAAGGTTAAAGACCCTCTCCCCAGGTTTCTTTATGAGACGCGTTCTTGTGATGGTAGCCTCATCCCCAGTAGAAGAATTCAGAGAGTCTATTCAAAGTTATGTTGTCAATCCTGGCCAGCATCTCTGAAAGTTTTTCTCCAAGCAGAGTGGATTTATTTCCCAAAAGTCTACAGGCACCTTTGTTTTGTGAATTCGGATGATTCATTGCGTCCCTAGTGAGATATATGTGTTTATCTATCTTTTCCCTTGAGTCTCCAGATTCTTCCGATTCTCGTCAGAATCAACTCCTTTATACCATTAATCATTGGCATCATGGCATATCATGTGCATTTGTCCGGCCTCTATTTGGTATTTGATTGTTACCTTTTATCTTGATTTGTTTCCTGGTTGTTACCAGTGGTCTTGTTTGTTGTTCTTTGGGCATTCTCTGTCCTTTTGAGGTGCTGGTCGTCACCAATTTCTCTACCTCGGTTGTTACTAAGTTTGTGTGTGGTCATAGGTCGTCACCTATATCCCGCTTGTTCCTGGTTGTAACCAGTACCTTTGGATGTCTTATTGTTACTGGTATCGTTTACCTGGTCGTCACCAGTTTCTCTCCTTGAAGTCTAGTCGTTACTATCACCCCCCACATCTCTTGGAAGTCCAGTGGTAACTGGCACTGTTTAAAATCCAATCGTTATTGGTATTGTAGCTCTAATCGTCACCATGTCTTTTGAAAAGTCCAGTGGTAACTACCGTTGTCGAAAGTCCAATGGTAATTGGCATCTCTTGAAAGTCCAGTGGTAACTGACATTGTTGAAAGTCCAATGGTAATTGGCAGCCATTTGGAAAGTCCAGTGGTAACTGGCATTGTTTAAGATCCAATCGTTATTGGTATCTTTAGTTCTGGTCGTCACCTTATCCTTTGGAAGTCCAGTGGTAACTGGCATTTGTTTAAAGTCCAGTGGTAACTGGCATTTGTTTAATGTCCGATGGTAATTGGCATCCCTTGAAAGTCCAATGGTAATTGGCAGCCATTTGGAAAGTCCAGTGGTAACTGGCGCTGTTTGTTGCACCCTAAAATTTGCTCAACCTTTTCTTGCCTGATTTATGTTTCATTGCATTTCATTTGCATAGTTACATCATGTACATAGTTCAATCATTTGCATATAATAGCATAGCATGCATCCAACAAGGGATCAAGGTGTCTATCAAGAGAGGAGCCTAGCAAGAGGTGCTATCCAAGTATGAGAAATCATCCAAGCCATCAAGAAATGATTTGAAGTCTTGAGAAGTTTGAGTGACTACATGTGGGTTTGCTCCTATCTTGAGGAATATTGAGAATCATCAGTGGGATGTGAAACATGGAGTGTGGATTTGAGGTATGTATGGATCTCATGGGATGCCTAGAAGGCCATATTGAAGCTGAGACAAGTCATTGATTCAAGTACAAGAGCTATAGTTGAGGTGCAGTCAACTAGGGTTTCATCTGGGTCAACCCTAATTCAAATATGCAATTGGAGAGTATCAAAGCCTACTTTGAGGTCATGGGATTCATGGATTGGTATGTTGATACATGTGTGGTGTTGTGCCAAGGTTAAGCAAAGAAAGATCAAGAAGGTGGGGAGTTGCTAAATTAGGGTTTCAGTGTAAGATCACCCTGTTTAGTGCCTAACTTCAAAGTCACATAAGTCAAAATAGAAGTTTCAAATGGATCTTTGGCCAACATGAAACTTGTATAGATTCTCAATACCTTTAATTTGAGTACTAGAAGTCCTCAAGGGGATTTATAGAACTCAAGTTATGGTTCTTGCAAATTACAGGTCATTAGAGGACACTGAAATCTATCTGTGAAAGTCACTTGACTTCCAAGCAACTTTTGCCCTTCAAGGAGTTTTCAAATGGGTTCTTAGCCAACATAAGAGTTGTATATCTTGATATTATCTTTTCATAGAGTACTATAAGTCCTCAAGAGGATTTGTAGAACTCAAGTTATGATCTTGGCAAGCCAGGGGTATTTTGGGTATTGGTGATTATAGGTCATTTGCAAGCATAGGCCATTTTCACCAACTTAGAGGCTTCAAATGGAAAATTTTTCAACTATAAAGTTGCTCAAAATAGGGTTTTAACCTTGACCATGCATCAAGGAGGCTTTGAATTGGCTCATAGGGGAAGTTGGTCTGAATTGGCTTTTGAATGAAGAAATTAAAGTCATTTAAAAGGCAAAAATGTGATTTCTTGATTTTATGGCCAAACCAAGCAATGTTATATACCAAATTGATCAGAAAAGACATTTTAAAGATGATGACAATATCAAATTTTGGATTTGAGGCCAATTTCACATGGTTCCTTTTTGTTACTTAAGAAGGAAGTAACACATCAATACATGGCCATGGGATCAAAAACAAGGGAATTACACATCTAATTCACTTCAAAATATCATGAGGAGAGAAATTCAAGTCAGATAGTGAGCTAGAACAGAGCAAGGCATGACTGTTGCATATGAGATTTTCAAAGGGAATGAGATTTTCAATTTCTCATTCAGGTTGTTACAGAATTTTCTAGAGAGTTCTAATCAACTCTATATAACATATGCATTGGATTCAGATCATTTTTTGGGCCAACATTGAAGATAATCGAGAGAGAGCATTTGAAAATTTCACCATTGCATCAAGAATCGATTTTGAGGATTAAGGAGAATTCAGTGCAAATCAGTTGTTTCAGAAGCTTTATGAGTGGTTCTTGAATGAATCTGGAGAAGATTGAGGGCTGAATCAAGGAGAATCACCATCTATTCATCACATTAAACAAGGTTTGCAACTTTCATTTTTTGCTCCAATGTGTAGTGAATTGATTAGGATTTGATGTGTGGTTAGATTAGGGATGAAGTTAGGTTGGATTTCAGTGCAAAAGATTGAAGATTAGAGACATTTTGAGTATGATACCATTTTCTCTTGAAGCTTATAACTCCTAGTTCTTGAGGTTTTAATGGCGTTTGGATGGTTAGTTTTGACCAGGGAGGAGTGTAGTTCATAATAGGATCATTGATTTTAGGTTTTGAGGTGATTCAAGATTTGTGTTTTTTCTGAAATTGGGATCGTATTTGGAGTTAGTGATAGAATCAGTGACTTTAGAGATTGGAATCATGATCAGGATGAAATTTCAAGTGAGATAGGGTATTGAGTTGGTTTGATTGATGAGTTTTTGGAATGCCTTCGCCAGAGAAGACGGTGGCGCAGAGCTCAGGCCACCGTCTGGGTTTCTCCCTCCATTTTTCAAACCTTTGGGGACGATGACTCAGGGCCCTCAGATGATGCTTTGACCCTTGACTTAGACCAAATCCAATGGCCACGATTAATTTGAAATTCTGAAGAGAATGAATAACATCAAAACGCCCCGTTTCATTTAAACTGAGTTGGATGGGCTTAAGACTCGCTTGCTTTCCACACCCCTGGTTTGGGCCCAATGAGAAAATACACTGAGAATCATTGCTATTTGACACAAGCATTTTCCCATTTTCCTTTCATTTTCCATTTATTTTCCGTTAGTTGGTTTGAGCTTATGAGATGTTTGATGTACACACCCCCTCTTGGGCCCAGGTTTGGATTTTAACTGGATTTTATTGCTATCTAGCACGTGCTTTTATTATTTTTCATTGTTTTTCTTTTATTTTCATATTTTCATATAGTTTAGGAAATAATTCACCATAAATAGGAAAATTAGTCTTTTTAATCTAGATTTTTTTTCCTGAATTCCTTAGAAGGTGTAGAATTTAATAGTTTTGAAATTTCATTAATTCATGCATTTTATATTTTATTTGCATTTTTTGTATTTTAATTGGTTTTATTTTCAATATGGTTGACATGTGTTCTTGCTGATTTTATTGTGGATGATTGGTGTATGATTTTGAGTTGATTATTTTTGGGCTAGGTAGCTTAGATATGCATGTATCCCAATTAATTTTCTCATATTTTTGTGAGAGAATTTTAGGCTAGTTTGAGCATTGAACAATAGGTGGAGTAGATTTAGGGTTTTAAGATGGTACCTTTAGGTTTAGGGCATAGTTTTAGGTCCAAATGAATGGTTAACCCCCTGGTTTTTGTATGTCATATTCTTAAGAGGTTTAGGAACCCTTAGTAATTTTTGTAGGATTTTATAATCCCTTTGGGTATTTTAAGTAGAATTAGTTGTAAGACTAACTTTTAGGTGTTTCTGATGAACTAACTTGACTAGTTTAATTCAATAGTTCCCCTTAGATTAGGGTGGTGTTGCTTTTGAGCTTGGATGATCATGAATACCATTTGAAGATGCTTTGGAGAGCTTGAAGGAGCTTGGAGGTGGAGCCTTGCCTTCTTGTGGAGTACTTATCAGGAGCTTAGGGTAACTAGGGTTTTAGGAAGAGCTTTAGACTAGTTTTGCTTGTTTTTTCAAACATGGAGTATATTGCTCATCTCCATTCAATCCAATGACATAGAGTCCTCTTAAAGAAGCCACATCTCTCCCTTGGAGGGATGAATGGCATGCTTTAAGAGTAGAACTTTGAGGATACAGTTCCTTTACAGTGTTAAGATCTTAATGGCTTCCCTTGGTTGTCATTAAGTTTCTCAACACTTCAAATTGATCTTGTTGACTTGATTCTCCCTTGGAGGTGCTTGTTGAAGCTTGGTAAAGAGAAATCTAGAAGCTTGTTGAAGCTAGGAGCTGGTTGCTGTTTGAAGCTAGGGTTTTGCTGCTTGATTGAAGATGAAGTCAGGAGCTTGTTGAAACTGTTTACTGGTTGGAGTTTGTTGCTTGTTGAAGCTGGTGGCTTGTTGAAGCTTGGTGCTTGTTGGAGATTGAAAGTTTTTTGAAACTTGAAGATTGAAGATTCATGAAGATGAAGGTTGTTGCTGTCAACTTTTTGCTGTTTAGTCAACTGTTGCTGTCAGAGCTGCTGCTTGTGCTGTCAACTGTGGGAGTTTGATGCTGCTGCTTGGGCTGCCTCCTCTGTTTTATTTTGATTTTTCTGTGTTGTTTGTTGGCTTGTACAGCTTACCCCCTTAAGGTTTGAAGTGAATTTTGATTCACTTTTCCTGTTGTTTTCCCAGGTTCCCCTTCTACCATCATCATCATCAACATGCAATATATTCATACATGGGGTTAGTGATTCCCCTTCTACCATCATTCATGTAAATACCAATTAACCGTTAAATCTCCCCCTTACCTCGAATTCGTTGCTGATGATGAAGGAGCTTCACAAATTCGCAGCTTTGAGGCACTCCTACTTGCCCTTGATCGCTCACTTTGATCGTTCCTCCCACTTGATTCCACCGTGCATGTTCTTTTCTCTAGTTTTCCCCAACAATGCCAAAGTTACCCCTCATCCCAAATAAATCTCTTTTAATCCCAATAAATCATATTCTCATAATTCTTTTAATCCAAAAATCCAAATAATAATAATAATAATCCTCTTATTTCTTTTAATTCACAAAATCCACTTAATTCCAAAGTTCCATTTAATTATATTTTTCTCATATATTAATATTAGTAATAATAATGATAATAACTAATAATAATATACATTACTATCAACTATCACATTTTTATTACCGTATACCAATATCATGAGTTCTTGATCCTCCAAATAATTTCTCAAAACACATCCGCGAATAAAATAACTCTGAAACCAAAAATAATTAAAATGGGTGTTACAACTCTCCCCCACTTTAATTATTTTCGTCCTTGAAAATAACTGATAGAAATAACTCTGAATACGCTTCACGCATCCTGCTTTCCAGTTCCCAGGTCACACTGCCTCTTGCAGCACCTCTCCAAGCCACTTCCACCAAAGGTTTCTCTTTCCCCCGGAGTTGCTTCTCGTTCATCAATCTGAACTAGCCATGCCTCAACCGTCAAATTATTTCTCACTTGCACAGCATCCATCTGATTCAACATACTCCCTCAATGAAAACACATGAAACACATCATGCCATCCATAAGGGATAACGACAAAGTAGTCTAACGTGCTACTTTCCCCCCGCTTCCGCTGGACCACTCTGATACAGATAAACAAAACACCGAGTGTGTTCCCGAGACTTCGAAGCTCAACCCACACCCGTTACCATCATAACTCTTAAAACACATATTTTCTTGGATCCTCTTGATTTCCTCAGCTGTCTCATGCACAATTCTCATATCTGAGCAAAACACTCCCGCTTGATTCATTCCAACTCAAGAGAGTCCCACACTTCCTATCTCACAAGGCCCTATACAATGCCATTCTGATACTAGAGTGGTAACTGATACTGTAGGCGACTCAATCAACAGTAATTAACCATCCCACGATCCACCTTGATCCAACACACAAGCTCTCTCCAAATTCTTAATATAGACCTCAAATTTTCCATTCGACACAATATTCGACCGTATCTCATACAACTTCACCACTTTCTCAATATGCATCACATAAATCCTCAACATAGAATAGTCAATCCACTCACAATAACCCAAATTGAAACTATATCTTTCCAATTCTTTGTAAATCTCAACACCCAAATTCACGAAAATACCACCCCATTTCCTCTCTGGAATATTCAACGGCCGCGTCAGACTCAACGGTCTCTGACGTTCAATCTTCGACTTTCGGTAACTCTAACCAGTATACACAACCTCAACCACTCCTCTCTATCTCTATGGTCACTAAAACAATTTACTCAAATTCCGTCACTTCTCTATAGCACCGGGATGGATACTCCATCTACCTCAATGTATTCTTCCAGAGTACTCCTACTCCTCTCAACAACTGCTGACGCACAAACTCTACCATAACACATCATGGTACTATTTCCACAAATCCGTCAATCAACTCTTCGACTCTGGTTCATCAATTCCACTGATCCACCTACTCAATCCAGATTTCTGACTTTCTCCATTCTCTTCAAGGATACAACCAGTCCGTTCTAACAATAAAAGCTTGACTCCATAAGAAGTCTCTTCACCCACCAAACTCATTTTTACAAAGTTGCTCAATCAGCTCTATCTCCTTTCACCATCAATATTGGTATACGCAAATATTTTCAATTTACCGCATTAGCTACCACGTTCACTTTACCCGAATGGTAATTCAACTCAAAGTCGTAATTATTCAGAAGTCCCAATTATTTCCTCTTCCTCATATTCAACTTTTCCAACTCAAACAAACACTATAAGCTCTTAGGATCACCAAATATTTCAAATCTCAACCTAAACGATTGAAGCCCCCAACTCCGGCACAATCACAGCCGCAACCGATTCCAAATCGCTGGTCGGATGAATCCTCTCATATATTCCAAGACACCTTTAACATATCTCCCAATCACATCAACAAATCATCACAAAACACAACAAGTAGTCTCGTCGGGCTCGACAATAATCATCACACGAGCTGCTATCAGCTCTCCTAAAACTCTTTGAACTCTCCTCAAGGGGCATATAACTGCTTATTCTCCAACAGTGATAACTTAAATTCTCGATCTTTAACATGATCCTCTATATTCTTCGAATGTACTAAAACATCACCGGTTAACACATTCATTGCTTCACTCAAATCAGTAAGGAAAATCCCATCCCAAACGAACAAACAAGTTGTGAGTTATGGCGGAAACACGAACCGTGCCTTATGCACCCACTACCACATCCAACCATGTTTCATCAATAAAACTCAACTCCATGTCATTACTTCACCATCACATAGAGTATTGCAATAGCTTTCCAACGCTTTGAACCATGTGTCATTTCGAGTTACGGTTCTCCTGTTACGACAAAAATACCAGAACAACATTTTCTGCCCAGGCCCCCTTCGCTAGGCGAACACTGTGGCGAGCATGGAGCCGTTCGCTAGCATGCTCGCTGGGCGAAGGACCTGACGAACATGACAGTCCGAAATCCTATTTTCGACCGTTTCCTGACTTTCGAGTGTCCGATTTCGATTCCGTAAAAAGCTGCAATCTCGCAATTCAACGTACAACAACAATTTCATACCTAGGAGGCCATCCAACACACTTTCCATCTTTAAATATTTTGAAACCCAATTACTCCCAATCTCAAAAGCAGGCCTTAAGGTCTCCCAATGCGATACAACTTCGATCATCGACATATCAACCACAATAACTTTACCTGAGATCACGTGACCACAGAACTCACATCCTTCAACCAATTGGTCCATCAAATTATCAACTCTCGGAAGCGAACATTTATCCTTGATAGTCACCTTGATCCCTTATCCATAGTTCACCCAAAGTTTCACAAGACCTCATATCTTTCTAACCAATAAAATTGGTGCACCCTACGGTAACACACTCAAACAAAAGGACCCCTCTTCCAGCAGGTCTTCAAGTTGATTCTTCAATTTCTCCAATCCCGATGCAGACACACAATAGGGAGTCACTAATATCAGACTAGTCCCAAGAACGAAGTTATTATGCAAGCTTCACTTCACCTTCCAGTAGTAAATCACTTACCTCCTCAGGAAATCTGCGGACAATCACCATTAATTGACAAACCCCAATTAGCTCACTTTCCTTAGCATTCAAAATTTTTGTTAACATAAACACCTCAACACGTCTTACGTCGACTCCTCAAAATAATCCCTTAAGCTCTTAGCTCGACTTAAGACAATTTCCTGCTCACGCCACCTAAGCTTGCAAGACACCCCCATTCCATCCAACATAATCCCAACTGCTATCAAGAGATTAAGGGTGATCAGTTCCTCAATTTGCCGATAGACAGCCGAGAATCATGATGGGGTATGAACCATCTTTACCAAACTATAGGAACGTTCAACCATACACCGAGCTACAATTTCACACGTGCAACACCCGGGATAAGCATAAGCTCCTTCCCACTCAAATCATTCCACTTCTACCAACAAAGCTAGACAACAACATGTACCGACAATGTTTCTCACACATGCCGCATACAGGGGATTAGACTACAACACGAGACAACTTGGCCGAATGGACCGACCTGCTCTGATACCAACTTGTAACACCCTGTTTCCCAAAATAAAATAAAGCACTTAAAGTAAACAAATATCAGAGTTTCTCCCACAAACGGGATGTCACAATTTCCAACGAAATTCCACAAATCATTTCAAAACTGATTTCCAATAAAATTTCAGCGGAAAAGAAGTCTGTCATAACACATACTACATATATACATTATCCATGTCACCAACATCTTTATATATAACAATCAACCATCTGCCCAAAACAGACATAATGTCATCACATGTCTCACAAAAGTCAGATACGCCACAGGGGCACACATATCAACAATAAAACAATAAGACTCCAAAAAAAAAACCCCGGTGTTACGTATCAGAGCAGTCCTATGACGACGCCACAATCCAAGCTAGCTAAACACCTGGATTGTCTATACTTCCGAAGAAGCACACACCACAACAACAGCAAAGGGGTGAGAATCACGATCAAATATTAACGGTATAAACGTACATGAAATAAAAGGCAGAAACAATAAATCAATTATTTCATATCTCTCAAACCCGGACCTACTGTCCCATCATCAAAAATCACACACACACACACACAACCACAATGCAACACATGCACTCGACTCGACAATATGCGGTACCGAATCAACTCAAGATAGATCGCATACACTCCCTCTGAGCAACAATCTATCCATACCACGCTCCTCCTGAGCTCATATCATCACATATCAACGTCCCCCACTTGGCACACGGGTGGTCGCATACACTCCTTCTGAGCAACGATCTAAATTCCCGTCCACGCTCCCCACTGGAGCACGCCAGTGTATCATACACTGCGTTCATACGCTCCCCATTTGGAGCACGTGAGCCACACAGGCCTCACGTCCATGCTCCCCATTTGGAGCACATGCGCAACTCATGCCTCACGTCCACGCTCCCCATTTGGAGCACGTGAGAAACTCATGCCTCACGTCCACACTCCCCATTTGGAGCACATGTATGTATCACGCAACACATCTACGCTCCCAACTTGGAGCACGTGAGTACATCAAAACCTCACGTCAACACGCTCCCCACTTGGAGCACGTGAGCCACACAGGTCTCACGTCCACGCTCCCCATTTGGAGCACGTGAGCCACACAGGTCTCACGTCCACGCTCCCTATTTGGAGCACGTGAGCCACACAGGTCTCACGTCCATGCTCCCCATTTGGAGCACGTGAGCCACACAGGTCTCACGTCCACATGCTATGCAAGACACTGTACATAAACACACAGCACACACAGTGCACACGACCCCACTGGTCCATCACATCATAATATGCATACATACACAAGCACACACAGTGCGTCAATCCCACTGATCCATTCACCACACAACTTATCACATACAATGCACACAAGGCCTGTCAGTCCTTCTGACCCAAATATATCACCTAGCCGCACATAAGCGCAATGCATAATAAGCGTACCGATCCCCACGGATCCACTCACCACAACACACCAACACAACGCACTCAAGGTGTAACGATCGTATTGATCGTCATATCTCGCACACAACACATCAATACCATGCACACTAGGCGTAACGATCCCACTGATCCCGTCTTCATACTACAGTATGTAAACGCAATGCACATAAAGCGTATCGATCCTATGGATCCACATCCATATCACAACGTAAAAACACAACGCATAACAAGCGTATCGATCCTACGGATCCACTCCTCATCACACCTAGCACATAGTGCATACATATCATATACACATCCTTACACATCCATACCTATCTAGACTGAACACATAATCCACCGATTATGTTAAATTCGATAAACGCCGGCCATACAGCCCTACAACCCTCAACACACTCTTAACACTCAGCTATCATCACAACACATCAATCCGATTGCACTCAACACCCTTATATCACCATATACATGTATCTTAACATACACTGACGCAATCTCTCGAATTAAATGAATATCAAGGAGTTCACATCCTGCACTACACAACATACAGGTAATCATAACATACCCCAATCCACATATCATGATCTCAAGAGTACCACAGTCGTCACGTCCCAACGCCACACCTACACTCACCTTAGCTCTTCAGCAAGCTCCTCATCATACATGACCAACCAGGGGTCCAAAACCACAAGGAAACAACACAAAACAGCAGCAAAAACACAAGCTGTTGTCGGGCTTGCTGGCGCGTTTGCCCAGCAAAGCCCCGCAGCAAAGGCTCGCTGCCATTCGCCTGGCGAAACCTCTAGTGAAGCCAGACAAAAGCTTCTGCCAGCACTCGCTGGCTAGTTCGCCCGGCGAAGCCTGACGAAGGCTCGCCCCTCATTCGCCCAGCGAATACTTGCGTACTCAGAAAAATTCTGAGCTGCAGAGTCACCCCCACACACCGATTTCTCCTGATTAAATCGAAACCCACAACCAACCACATACTGCAACTTAGTTACGGGGTCTATTCCCGGTTTTATCCGATAATTCATCAACTCTGTTCTCAAAACCAACTTCCGGCTCAACTTCGAAATTACCCGGAAGCTCCCAATTCACTCAACCATCATTCTACAACACATGCATAGGAAATTAACATAATCTAACACAATAATCTCAGCAACAACAACATGCAATAGCATTAATTCATCATCAATCATCATCAACATGCAATATATTCATACATGGGGTTAGGGATTCCCCTTCTACCATCATTCATGTAAATACCAATTAACCGTTAAATCCCCCCCCCCCCCCCTTTACCTCGAACTCGTTGCTGATGGTGAAGGAGCTTCACAAATTCGCAGCTTTGAGGCACTCCCACTTGCCCTTGATCGCTCACTTTGATCGTTCCTCCCACTTGATTCCACTGTGTGTGTTCTTTTCTCTAGTTTTCCCCAACAATGCCAAAGTTACCCCTCATCCCAACTAAATCTCTTTTAATCCCAATAAATCATATTCTCATAATTCTTTTAATCCAAAAATCCAAATAATAATAATAATAATCCTCTTATTTCTTTTAATTCACAAAATCCACTTAATTCTAAAATTCCATTTAATTATATTTTTCTCATATATTAATATTAGTAATAATAATGATAATAATTAATAATAATATACATTACTATCAACTATCACATTTTTATTACCGTATACCAATATCATGAGTTCTTGATCCTCCAAATAATTTCTCAAAACACATCCGCGAATAAAATAACTCTGAAACCAAAAATAATTAAAATGGGTATTACACTATGCTTGTGCATATGTGTGATCTTTGCATTTACTTGTGTTTGTGCCTTCTTGCATTCATAACATCATGTCATAGAAGTTTCATGGAACTCATATTCTTTTTATTTGTAAACATCAGGGATCACTATGGATGGTGAAAGAAAGAAAACATTAAAGTACACTTACAAAGGTTTTAAACTAGATGACCTAAGAAGGTTGGGTACTTTGGTAAGAGATCCAGAGGGTTTCCAGAGTAGATATGGGAAGTTGTTATTATTATTGAAGATAAAACTAGATAATGGACTTCTTTCTACGCTTCTCCAGTTTTATGATCCTCTCTATCACTGTTTTACTTTCCCTAATTATCAGCTAGTGCCTACACTAGAAGAATATTCTCAGTTGGTTGGTTTGCCTATTCTTGAAGATTCTCCTTTTTCGATCATGGAGAAGGACCCTAAGGAACAAGATATTGCCAAAGCCACACATTTGGGATTAGTTGATATTCAAAAGAACATGATCACAAAAGGAGGAGTTTTTGGGTTGAGTGCAGAATTCTTGGTTAAAAAAGCTCAGTACTACGCCAATCATTTGAGTATGGATGCATTCAAAGCTATTCTTGCCTTACTCATTTATGGTATCTTTCTATTTCCCAGCTTTGAGAACTTTGTAGACCTCAACGCCATTAAGATTTTCTTGAAGAAAAACCCTGTGCCTACTCTACTAGCAGACGCGTATCATTCTGTTCATCTCAGGAATTTTCACAAAGGAGGGATGATTACTTGTTGTGCTCCTTTATTATACAAATGGTTCACTTCACATTTTTCTAAAGCCCACACCTTTTGGGATCCGAAGAAGGGGTGGTGGTCACAAAAGATTATGGCTCTCACGCACTCTGATATTGATTGGTATAATCGTGAATATGATGGGATGATGATCATTGACAGCTGTGGGAATTTTGGTAATGTACCTCTTCTTGGTGCCAATGGAGGAATCAGTTACAGCCCCGTCCTTGCCCGTCGACAGTTGGGATACCCTTTAAGAGATAGGCCCAACAGTGTTCATGTGGAAAATGTTTTCTTTAAAGAAGAGGGTAATAATTAAGAGCAGAAAGAGAGGATTCTAAAAGCTTGGGGTCATTTGCACAAGAAAGGAAAGAAAGACTTAGGAAAGCCTAATTGTGTCTCCTTGGAACCTTATCTCCAATGGGTTCGAAAGAGAGCCATTGAGTTGAAGATGCCCTATTCTCGACAAGAACCTATGGCTTTAAAAGAGGAACCCACCCTAATCTTCATGTCTGAAGAGGAGAAGTTAAGGATTGCTTTGAGCAAGGCACGACAAACCGAAGACGCTTGGAAGCACAAGTACCAAGTGGTTGTTGAAGAGAACACAGAGCTCCAGAAGAAATTAGAGTTAAAGAATGAAGAGGTACTCTCCTGCAAGAAGAGAAAAGCGCAAGAAGATTTATTTTCTTCTAGCCCTCAGTCAACTCCATGGAAGTTAATCATGGACAAGCTCATTCTTGAGAAGGCACAGATGGAGAAGGAGATTGAGAAGCTTAACTTGAGGCTGTTAGGAGAACCCTCTTAGGGATTTTTGTTAGCTTTTATTTAGCTTTCTGTTTAAGACTTTTGTAAGATGTACTAAAATTTTGTAATCCAATGAATTTAAATCAACAATGTTTTGATGTTTACTGAATCTGAGTTCCATGGTACTTTGCGCATTTGCATTTGCATTTATTAATCATTCAAGGAACTAAAGATTGTTTTGCAGATATTATAGGATGGATTCTGGAAAGAAAGCAGATATTGTGTTCCAAAGCCCAAAATTGGAGAACTTGAGGAAACTGGGAAGTTTAGTAGAAGACCCCGAGGCATTCAGAGAGAAGTATGGGAATATGCTGTCTTTGCTAGAAGTTCAAGTATATGAAGAGATATTGTCCGCACTCGTGCAATTTTATGATTCAACCTATCATTGTTTCACATTTCTAGATTATCAGTTGCTGCCAACCTTGGAAGAATATTCTGCCCTGATGGGAGTAGGCGTCACTCCTAGACCATTTTCTGGAAGAGAAGGGACTCCTAATGAAAGAGCAGTTGCAGAGGCTGCGCATTTGGAGGTGGACTAAGTACGATCTCATATGACTGCTAAGGGAGGGCTATATGGATTTCCAGCTATGTTCCTGTATGAAAAAGCTCAAAGTTATGCCGAGTCGAAGAATTCTGAAGCATTTGAGGCCATTCTGGTTTTACTAATTTACGGACTTTTCCTGTTCCCGACTGCTAATGATTTTGTGGACGCAAATGCAATCAACCTCTTCTTAATCAAGAATCCTGTACCTACCTTGTTGGCTGATGTGTACTTTTCCATCCACCGAAGGTACCGTCATGGAGTTGGTCAGATTGAGTGTTGCATCGTTCTCTTGCACAAGTGGTTTATTTCGCACTTGCCAAGACTTCCAGCACTCTGGGATAGGCAGAATAGGCTCTCATGGATAGAGAAGTTGTTGTTACTCAAACATTCAGATATTAAGTGGTATGACCCTATGTATGGGGGGATTGCCATAATTTAAAGCTGTGGGGATTTATCGAATGTACTGCTTATCAACATTAATGGTTGAATTAGCTATAATCCTATTTTAGCTCGTCGCCAGTTGGGGCACCCGATGGAGAATGAACTAGACCCAGCCTTTTTGAGAAGCTTCTACATTGAAGAGGGGAGGAATCCCGCTTACAAGGCTCGGATTGTGTATGCTTGGCGTCACATCCACACAAGAGGAGTAACTGCCCTAGGTTACCACGACACTACTGTTTCAGAATCTTACTTATCATGGGTGAAAGAAGCAACATTGAAGATGTTCTATACTCGCTTTGAGCCTGACTCAACCAAACCTACTCTCATAGAAGAATTGAAAGCTGCTTTGGCAAAAGCTGAAAAAGAAGGAAAGGCTTGGAGGGATAATTATTTCAAGGTTATGCAAGAGAAGGAAGAACTTCAAGAATTGATCCGTCAAGGTGGGAAGAAGAGTCAACCAGAAGACAAAGGGCCCTCCAACCAGAAAATCTAGGATCCTTTTGTTTTCTGTTTTGTTTCCTCATGTATCTGTATTGAAGACTTGTATTTCAGTTTCAGAATTGTTGTTGTAAAACTCTCAGTTATTAATCTATGAAGACTTTGAATTTGCTTTATTTCCCCATTGTTATAATTTATGCAAATATTTCTTTGGATTCCTTGAATGATTAATTTTTCATTTTGCACTCATAGCATTTCATGTGCATTTCCTGTGCTGTGTCTCATCTTGCTGTCTTATCTCTAGAGAATCATACTGAATCCTCGTCATCAATACAACACACGAGCCCAAGCTCGCCAATGAATGGAAGAACACAATGCGGCTCTGGACAGGGTTGACAATGAACTTGAAGATTTACGAGGAAGCGTAGGACGAATCATGGAAGTCTTACAAGTTATCAGTGCGAAGATGGACACTCAGGCCACTGTAGTTTCTGAGATCACTAATACAGTTGTGGAGCCGATCCCAACGGCAGTCACTGTTGCAAGTATTCCACCATATGGGTTGACACCAGGTTTTGTACCTCCGCCACCAATCAGTCAATAATCAGTTCCTCTAGGGGCAGAAATTCCCCGAGCTGTTCCGACTTATACTCCAGCCTCTATACAGACTCAAGTGCGCCCTGTTTTTCATAATCATCCACAAGTGTTTGAAATTCCTGATGGGTTCGAAGAAGAAAGTGGACGACATGATAAGTTGAAAGAGAATGTAGAAACTATAGGGAGGAAGGTTAGAGCAATGGAAGGAAATGATATCTTTGGTACTGATGCCAGAGATATGTGTTTAGTGTCTGGGTTGGTAATTCTGCCAAAATTCAAAATCCCCAACTTTGATCAGTACACTGGCGCTACTTGTCCTCGAACACATTTGATCATGTATTACCGAAGAATGGCCGCACATGTAGAAGATGATAAGTTGATGATCCATTGTTTCCAGGATAACTTGAAAGGAGCCCATGCTAAGTGGTATTTGAGTTTAGATCAGTCTCGCATTCACAGTTTCCAAGACTTGGCCGATGCTTTCATAAAACATTACAAATATAATATGGACTTAGCCCCAGACAGAAGACAGTTTTTGAGTATGACACAAAAGAGTTCCGAATCATTCAAAGAGTATGCACAACGTTGGAGGGAGGCTGCCTCTCAGGTAGAACCTCCTTTGAATGAGAAAGAGTTGACAGATTGGTTTGTGGATACAGTAAGACCTGAATTTTATGAGAAGATGATTAGCAGTGTAACATCGAGTTTCTCTGACATAGTAGCTGTGGGAGTGAGAGTAGAATTGGGATTGAAGAGTGGAAAGATGACTAGTAGTTCCAGTGGTTCCAGCAATAACAATGTCAAGAAGTTCAGTGGGAATTTTCATAAAAAGAAAGAGGGAGAAACAAACACCATAACAATGGGGAAAAAGAATCAGACTTGGAAGCAGCCTTACCAAAGATATCAACGACCTCCACAAGGTTATATTCAGCAGCCTCCATAAGGCTATGTTCAACAACCTCAGATACAACAACCGATGTACCTAATACAGTATGCTCAACAACCGTATGTGGCAGCTATAACGCCCGCTTTCAATCACCCTGTTCCAAGTTATCAGACAGTGCAACCAGCACCCAGGTATCAACCAGCTCAGCAACAAGGGTACCAACGAGCGCCCAATGCTCCACCCTATCAGCAATATCAGCAGCCCAGTGCTCAGGCACCAAGGCAGAGTTACCAAAATCGAAGACCAATAACAAGGCCTCCATTTCCTCAAATACTGATGACTTACACGAAGTTGTACCCAACTTTGGTGCAACAAGGGTTAGTAACAACACGACCATTGAATACACCTTCAGACACTTCATCCCCTCATTACAATCCAAAGGCTCATTGCGCCTTTCATGAAGGTGTTGCCGGCCATGACTTGGAAGGTTGCCTTAGTTTGAAACATATTGTCAGGGAGCTCATAGAGAAGAATATCTTGTCTTTTGATGATGTTCCACCTAATGTTAAAAGTAATCCATTGCCGAATCATGGAGGAGTTAATGTTGTAGAAGAAGTTTCAGATGAAAGGATAGTTCGTGATGTGTCAGAGATCAAGACTCCGTTAAGGTTACTTCACGAGAAGCTGCTGAAAGCAGGATTGATAGAAGGTACCCATAATGACTGTGAAGAATGTTCTGTTAATATTAAAGGGTGTAGTGCGGTTCAGAAAGATGTGCAAGGTCTGATTGATGATGGATTATTGCAAGTAGGTATCAAAGTAAAGAGGAGGAAGTTTTGGTAATTGAGCCTGTTTTCAATTTACCAAAGAAAAGTGAGAAAGTCCCTATGATTAATATGATCAGTAGGAATGTGAAGCCTGTTTTTGACAAGTCTGTTGTTGATCAGCCTCGGCCAGTTGTTATTCAGAAGCTGAGATCGTTTCCTTTCGAGGATACAAAAGCAGTTCCATGGAAATATGATATGGTGGTGTTAGACCAGAAATCTGGGAAGGTTATTCAGAATGAGAAAGTGAAAGGTGACCAAGTGGATGTGACAAATATTACAGGAACAAGCAAGATGACCCATAGTGGTCGAATATATCAGCCCAAGATAACTATAGTTGCTCCAAAAGAAGTTACCCCTGCCGTGATAAGCAAAGACAAAGAAATACCAAGCACAGATGGAGATGCTGAAGAATTCTTAAGGATTATTCGAAAGAGTGACTACAAGGTTGTTGATCAGCTTCATCAAACCCCCTCCAAAATATCAATTTTGTCTCTCCTGATGAATTCCCCAGCTCATAGAGAGGCTCTGCAAAAGGTATTAATGCAAGCGCATGTGACAAAGAATATAATTCCTGGCCAATTCGATTCGGTGATAGCCAATATTACAGCTTGCAATACTCTGAGTTTCAGTGATGAAGAATTGCCAAGAGGAGGACATAATCATAACCGTGCTTTGCACGTATCCATCAGATGTCAAGAGGGCACATTGGCACGAGTTTTGGTTGATACTGGATCTTCGTTGAATGTGCTGCCTAAAAGGTCGCTCGCAAAATTAGCATATGCAGGGGCAGAAATGAAGCCGACGTCGTTGATTGTAAAGGCTTTTGATGGTTCAAGAAGAACGGTTGTTGGAGAGGTGGAATTGCCAATCATGATAGGACCTCACGTGTTTGATATCACATTCCAGGTCATGGACATTAACCCGACTTATAGCTATTTGTTGGGACGACCGTGGATTCACGCAGCTGGGGCAGTGACTTCCACTTTACATCAAAGAATGAAATTTGTTGTGAATGACAAACTGGTAATTATGCATGGCGAGGAAGACTTGATGGTGAGTAATTTATCATCATTTAGGTATATCGAGGCAGATGAGGATGCGTTGGAAACTTCTTTCCAAGCACTTGAAATAGCTAATTCAGTGATGATAGAAGATACAGTGGCAAGGAGTGGTCCATTTTTTGCATCCGCTCAAAGCATCGAGTCTACATTAGAGGAAGGTACTCCTGCAGGTTGGGGAGAGGTCATTGAAGTGAAGGCAAGACTGGGTCGCCAAGGGTTGGGTTACAAACCAACTCATATCAAAGCATCAACACACGCCGAAGGACGTCCGAAGACTATCCAAGAGGTGTTCATCAGTGGAGGATTCCAAGTCAACGCCGTGGGAGAAGATTTTGAAGAAGAAGATATTGAACATTTGGTGTATCATTGTGAAGGATCTTTAGGAAATTGGGAGGCTATTGAGATTCCCGTGGTCTTTCCTATGTCGAAGTAATTTGTTTGTTTTTTTTACTTGTTGTTGCTTTTTACCTTTAAACCTCCATAGCCGTGCCCAAGGCTATAGGATGCATTTTGTAAGGGCCCCGTGCTTTCATGAATATTATGAGTAATGAATTGTTTTGTTAAATCCTTTTGTTGTTGTTCCCTTATTTGCTTTTGTTTCCATATTTAAAAAGAAGATGGCAATTTTCTAAAAAAAATCATTAAAACAGTTTTCTTGATTGCTGCATTTGTCTTTGTGTGTTTTAATAAATTAAGCCATTCCAACATGCAGTGATACCCCAAAACCCGTTGAATCCATTGACTTTGCTTTCCCTCATGACTTTGACTTGCCAATTTACCAAGCCGAAGATGATGACGAAGATTTTGAGATCCCTGATGAACTGGAAAAAATGGCATGTTATGAGCACCCAGAGTTTCAACCTCACAAGGAGCAAGTGGATGTTATTAATCTTGGCACCGAAGAAGACATGAAAGAGGTCAAGATTGGGGCAACACTTGGGGTAGAAGTCAAGCAGCAATTAGTAGAGCTCTTAAAAGAATATATGGATGTATTTGCTTGGTCATATCAGGATATGCCAGGTTTGGACACGGACATAGTGGTCCACAAGTTACCGCTTTGATCTGAATGCACGCCAGTCAAACAAAAACTCCGAAGAACTAGACCTGACATGGCTCTTAAGATTCGAGACGAAGTGAAAAAGCAGATTGATACAGGTTTCTTGGCAGTATCCAAATACCCTGAATGAGTAGCTAATATTGTACCTGTGCCGAAAAAAGATGGGAATGTCAGAATGTGTGTGGATTATAGGGATCTGAATAAGGCTAGTCCGAAGGATGATTTCCCTTTGCCGCATATTGATACATTGGTGGACAATACAGCTCGCTTTGCGGTTTTCTCATTTATGGATAGTTTCTCCAGATACAACCAGATCAAGATGGATCCAGATGTTATGGAAAAACCACTTTCATTACTCCTTGGGGAACTTACTGTTACAAAGTCATGCCGTTCGATTTGAAGAACGCCGGTGCCACTTATCAAAGAGCCATGGTGACCTTATTTCATGACATGATGCACAAAGAGATAGAAGTGTATGTTGATGATATGATCGCCAAATCTCAGAGTGAAGAGGACCATTTGAACCATTTGTTGAAATTGTTTGAGAGACTCAAAAAATATCAGTTGAGGCTAAACCCAGCCAAGTGTACTTTTGGGGTGAGATCTGGGAAATTACTCGGTTTCATTGTTAGCCACCGAGGGATTGAGGTAGATCCAGATAAAGTTCGGGCTATTCAAGATATGCCAGCTCCGCAAACCGAGAAACAAGTCAGAGGTTTCCTTGGAAGATTGAACTACATATCCAGATTTATTTCCAATATGACTCCTACTTGTTAGCCCATTTTTAAGTTGTTACGAAAGGATCAAACGGTTGTTTGGAATTCAGATTGCCAGCAAGCATTTGATAAGATTAAGGGCTATCTTCGAGAGCCTCCGATCTTAATACCTCCTGTTCCGGGAAGACCTCTTTTCATGTATTTGATAGTACTCGAGAATTCAATGGGTTGTGTGTTAGGTCAGCAGGATGAGTCTGGACGAAAGGAACATGCCATCTATTATTTGAGCAAGAAATTCACCCACTGTGAGAGCCGATATTCACTTTTAGAAAAAACTCGTTGTGCTTTAGCATGGGCTGCTAGACGTTTGAGGCAGTACATGATATGTCATACTACTTTATTGATTTCAAAGATGGACCCGATAAAGTATATCTTCGAGAAGCCCACACAAACAGGAAGGCTCGCCCGATGGCATATGTTGTTATCAGAATATGACATCCAGTATGTGGCCCAGAAGTCGATCAAGGGCAGTGTGTTATCAGAATACCTTGCAGATCAACCAGTTGAAGATTACGAGGCTCTCAAATTTGATTTCCCAGACGAAGACATTATGTTGGTAAAAGATTGTGAAGAACCAGGTCCTGATGAAGGTCCTGAGCCGGGTGTTTGGTGGAAAATGATGTTTGATGGTTCCTCAAATTACAGTGGGCATGGCGTAGGAGCCGTTCTGATGAATCCCGAAGGTGGTTACACTCCGTTTACAGCAAGGTTAGACTTTGAATGTACAAATAACATTGCCGAATATGAAGCATGTATTCTTGGCCTTGAAGCAACTATTGACCTCAGAATCAAACTTCTCGAAGTAAGTGGAGATTCAGCTCTGGTTATTTATCAAGTTACAGGTGAATGGGAGACCAGGCATGAGAATTTGATCCCTTACAGAGCCTATATCATTGAAATGATTGAATATTTTGATAAGATCACCTTCAAGCATGTTCCGAGATCTGAAAATCATATTGCCAATGCTCTAGCCATGTTAGCCTCAATGTGGAAAGTCAGGTACCTCAATGATGCTACTCTCATTCGAATTGAACGCAAGACTGAGCCAGCCTACTGTCAGATGGTTGAAGAAGAAGAAGTTGATAACAAGCCATGGTTCCACGACATAAAGAACTATCTGTTAAAGCAAGAATATTCGGTCGATGCTACATCACTTGATAAGAAAACCTTGAGAAGATTGGCCTCTAAGTTCTTTCTCAGCAATGGTGTGCTCTATAAAAGAAATCATGACATGGTCCTGCTTAGATGTGTCGACAGACGAGAAGCAGAATTGTTAATGCAAGATATCCATGAAGGAACATTTGGCACTCACGCCAATGGATATGCCATGTCCAAGAAGATTTTGAGGGCTGGATATTATTGGTTGACTTTGGAAACTGACTGTATTCAATATGCCAGGAAATGTCACAAATGCCAAATTTATGCAGATAAGACGCATGTGCCTCCGACGTTGTTAACTGTGTTGACATCACCTTGGCCATTCTCTATGTGGGGCATTGATATGATTGGGGCAATCGAACCAAAGGCTTCTAATGGACACCGATTTATTCTGGTCGCTATTGACTACTTCACAAAGTAGGTTGAAGCCGCATCCTACGCCAATGTTACTCGACAAGTGGTGGCCCGTTTTATCTAAAAGGAGATTATCTGTCGATACGAAATACCAAACCGAATCATAACAGATAACGATACCAATCTGAATAACAAAACCATGAAAGAGTTGTGTGGTGACTTCAAAATCGAACATCACAATTCCTCTCCTTATCGTCCCAAGATGAATGGAGTTGTCGAAGCTGCGAATAAGAACATCAAAAAGATTTTGCAAAAGATGGTGAAAACCTACAAAGATTGGCATGAGATGCTGGTATTTGCCTTGCACGGGTATATAACATCCGTTCGCACTTCAACAGGGGCAACCCCTTTTTCTTTGGTATACAGAATGGATGCAGTACTTCCTATTGAGGTTGAGATACCTTCCTTAAGAGTCATAATGGAAACCAAACTTGAAGAAGCTGAATGGGTGAGGGAAAGATTTGACCAGTTAAACCTTATTGATGAAAAGCGCATGACTGCGGTATGTCACAGTCAGTTATATCAGAAAAGGATCAAGAGAGCTTTTGACAAAAAGGTTCGTATCCGAGAATTCCGAGAAGGAGAGCTTGTACTCAAAAGGATTTTTCCAGTTCACAAAGATGCATGGGGAAAATGGATGCCCAACTATGATGGTCCGTTCGTTGTAAAAACAGTCTTCTCAGGAGGATCGTTAATCCTCATAACAATAGATGGGGAACAACTTGCACACCCGGTGAATTCTGATGCAGTACGAAAATATTACGCGTAAAAGAACCTGATAAGTCGAAAACCCGCAAGGGCGGCTTATGCAATAATGGGTATCCCGCTGGATCATAACCTATGAAGGAGGTCAAGGCAAAAATTAGGGATGAAATAAAAAAAAAAGAGATAATGAGCTCGCTAAGTTGAAAACCCGAAAGGGCGGCTTAGGCAAAAAAGAGCGTCCCGGTGGATTGAAAACCTGAAAGGGCAATCCAGGAAAAAGTTAGGGACAAAGGCGTTTCACTCCATCAGATGGGTTGTTACCTCTGCAGAAGATTTCACAAAGAAGTCCATTTCAACTGCTCTTGTCAGAAGCAAGGTTTTGGAAAGTTTTAGTCATTAGGGGTAGAATTGTTAGTGGATTCAATGTAACCTTTTTCTTTTTATGTTGCCATTTTCAATTGTAAAAGTTCCGTGGGGTTCTGTCATTGACAAACTTCCATTCTTAAATGAAATCAGTTTTTGGACCTTTCCTTTTTGCAAAATTACTATTGTCTTTATTTCTTTTGTTATGCAAAACATCGCTTATTGATCAATGATAATTTTTGAAAGTACCAGGTTCGAATTTAAAAATAACTTTTGAAGATTAACAAAACATAAAATACTTTGGTTTACCAAAAGACTCGGTGGAGATTATACCTCTCGAAAGTTTTAAAGTGGCAGAAAATTTGACGTGCAGTCTCATTACATCTCCCAGTGAATGTCAGTTGATTTGATTTGTTAGGTTGCTCATTCGGTCGTGTGTAGTCCCCAAGGTTGAAGACCCACTCCCCAGGTTTCTTTATGAGACGCTTTCTTGTGATGGTAGCCTCATCCCCAGTACAAGAATTCAGAGAGTCTATTCAGAGTTACTTTGTCAATCCTGGCCAGCATCTCCGAAAGTTTTTCTCCAAGCAGAGTGGGTTTATTTCCCAAAAGTCTACAGGCACCTTTGTTTTGTGAATTCAGATGATTCATTGCGTCCCCAGTGAGATAAATGTGTTTATCTATCTTTTCCCTTGAGTCTCCAGATTCTTCCGATTCTCGTCAGAATCAACTCCTGCATACCATTAATCATTGGCATCATGGCATATCATGTACATTTGTCCGGCCTCTATTTGGTCTTTGATTGTTACCTTTTGTCTTGATTTGTTTCCTGGTTGTTACCAGTGGTCTTATTTGTTGTTCTTTGGGCATTCTGTGTCCTTTTGAGGTGTTGGTCGTCACCAATTTCTCTACCTCGGTTGTTACTAAGTTTGTGTGTGGTCATAGGTCGTCACCTATATCCCGCTTGTTCCTGGTTGTAACCAGTACCTTTGGATGTCCTGTTGTTACTGGTATCATTTACCTGGTCGTCACCAGTTTCTCTCTTTGAAGTCTAGTCGTTACTAGCACCCCCCACATCTCCTGGAAGTCCAGTGGTAACTGGAACTATTTAAAATCCAATCGTTATTGGTATTGTAGCTCTGGTCGTCACCATGTCTTTTGAAAAGTCCAGTGGTAACTGCCGTTGTCGAAAGTCCAATGGTAATTGGCATCTCTTGAAAGTCCAGTGGTAACTGGCATTGTTGAAAGTCCAATGGTAATTGGCAGCCATTTGGAAAGTCCAGTGGTAACTGGCATTGTTTAAGATCCAATCGTTATTGGTATCTTTAGTTCTGGTCGTCACCTTATCCTTTGGAAGTCCAGTGGTAACTGACATTTGTTTAAAGTCCAGTGGTAACTGGCATTTGTTTAAAGTCCGATGGTAATTGGCATCCCTTGAAAGTCCAATGGTAATTGGAAGCCATTTGGAAAGTCTAGTGGTAACTGGCGCTATTTAAAACCCAATCGTTTTTTGGTAGCGTTGCTTTGGTCGTCACCATAGTTTTGAAAAGCCCAGTGGTTACTGGCTCTGCTTGAAAGTTAATCGTTATTAATACCGAGAGTTGGTTGTTACCAATTTCCCCAACCAGAGTCCTGTATTGTGTCAACGCAATTCAGAGCTCTCATTTTATTTGGTCGTCACCAGTATCCCCAGCAAAGCGTTGCTTTCCCATTCGAGTCTCGGAGATCTAGTCGTTACTAGCATCCTCGGTGCGTCTGGTCTTGTTTCTGTTCTTTTCCTGAAGATCCCATTCGAACTCTACGCTATAGGAGATTCCTCAGTTGTTTATCCCCAGTGAGGTTTGCGTCTCTTTTTCTTTTTTCCCCAGCAGAGTGTCATCTCCTTCTCCCCAATGAAGTTTTGTCTTCCCTGTTGAAGTTGGTGTCCCCTGTGTGCAAGATTCCCCTGAGCAGCATCTTTAGTCACGTTTGAACTATTTTTGTTTGCTTTTCCTTGGATCTTTCCCTGGTGTGTGGGTCCCCCATGAGTAGTTACTCGTTGTATTGCCGTTCTTTTATCTCTGCTCGCGTGTCTGCATTTGTCTTGCATTCAAACATCATAAAACATCATCTAGATTCATAGAATATCTGCATTTGTCCTTTTGCATACCATTGGATCTAAGGGACAAAATTTTTGGTTCGCTATATTTAAATACCTTTCACTACGATTTCGCGAGGATTGTCATCTTTCGCCGCCATCCAGTGAAAGATATTTAAATAGGGGCAACTGTCATACCCCAAATTTTGACCCCTTATATCTTCATCATCATTTTAGGAGCATGTTCACATGTTTATCTGACCTTAACCCTTTTCAAGTGGTCTTTGTCAAGTCACAGGAGAATCAGGGTTTTGTACAGCCGAAATCGAGGTTTCGAGGGTTGACCGGTCAATGCTTTGGATTGGTTTTCTTTGAGATTGGGTCTCCACATCATCAAGAATATTCTATTGGATCAAGCATGAATCCAATTTGAGGTTGTTACCCAGGAATCAAAAGCAGTGAAGTTCAGGATACCCGATTAGGGTTTTCGAGCAGGAAAAGTCAACTGTGGTTTGACTTTTGATCTAAAAGGTGTTACAATGGTGGGATTATGGTCCATAGTGTTCATATCGCTTGGTAAATTCCATTCAAGAAGGTTCAAAGCCTCAAGAGGTCTAGAGCATCAACAGTCGACTCGGTAGCCACCGATCGATCGTTCGGTTGACCGAAAAGTCAACTCTTCAACAATAAGGAATCTGACCTCAAGATGTGAATAAAAAATGTTCCTAATGACATATTGAATCTACCCATAAAATTTCATGACAATTGGATCAAGGGTTGAGGAGTAATCGCAAAAGTCGGGAATTAGGGTTTCGAAAGGGGCAAGACCATAACTCCTTAACCACACATCCAAATGAAGTGGTTCAAAGCTCATTGGAAAGCTCTTGACAAATCCTACAAAATCCTCAAAGTGGTCCATGATCAGAAAATTCATAGATTTGGATTTATGATCAAATTCATTTCAAGAAGGGAAAATGACTTGGAGAAATTTCACTTTTAAGCTTGTCTTTTAGCAACTTTAAGAGGTTTTTTGGCCAAGCTCCTTTGAGAATTTGAAAGTCATGAAAACATGAATGTTTTATAGATACTTGAGGGCTTTCCAAAAAGTACTAGAACATCTCAATGGCATTTGTGAGCTGAGAGTTATGGATTAGTGAAGTTGGGACTGTCATACATGAGACACAAAATTCTGGTTTTTCCACAAGTTAGATTTTCATCAAGATGGACCATTCTCAGCCCTTAGATCTTGTTATTTCTGATATTTGGATATTTTGAAATGTAGAAGTGTGAAAGTTATGCAGAGGAAATGAAAAATTTGAAGCCAAGGCAAGTGGCTTGCAAGTTGCAAATGCAACTTGCATTATAAAATTCAAGAAAATGAAAAAGGTGAAAAGTGGAAATCAGAAGCAACCATGCCTCTAGCTCCCTAGCCTCACTTCAGCCACCTCTAGCATACTCATTACACTTGACTTCAGATCACTTTGAAGCCAAGGAGCACCTTTTGGAAGATTGGATCCAAATTGCCAAACTTTTCCCTCTTAGGAAGGAAACCTCCAACCTATCCTTTCCCTCTCATTTCCCTATAAATAGAGCACCCCTCTACTTCATTCTACACATCAGAGCCCCTCTAAAAACCAGAGAAATCACAAGATTTCTCTCTTTCCCTCTTTACTTCAAATTCACAAAATCTCAAAATCACAAAAAAAACACCAAAAACCTGTCTTGACAGTCCAGCACCTAAACTCATTTCCACACATTCAAACTCACCAAAAACCATCCACACAATCCATAAATATTGTGTAGAAGGTGTTCAAGCCCTTAAACCGCTCAAAATCACCATTTTCAATAAAGTCAACTTTCAATCCAAGAAAGTTTGACTTCACATACAAAACCTCACAAATCCTTACTTGGACCTATTTTGAATCTTTCAACACTACCAACATTTCATGTTTATGATGTTCTAACTATCCAAAGGCTCAAAAACCAGCTGGAATAAAGTTTACTCAAACTGTCATAGAAGTTGCATTTTGCTTCAAAAGGAGGGAAGTTCCAAAGCTAGGTGGTATTTAAAGATCTCTGGATTTCTTTGTGTTCTAACTTGCTCAACATAGTCTACAAGAGGTATGTAGTCTATCAACTCCTCACTTTACCTCATATTTTCATGTTTGGCATTTTTTGAGATTGTTGAGTTGAAAAACCACCATGAGCATACCAAAATTCTTGTTGCTTGCAATATGCCTAATCTTTTGAGTTGTAACCCATTTATATACTTGATTCCAATGTGTAGTGATGATTGTTTGATCAATAATTGCTTGCTCTCTCATTTCATCATCAAAATGCAACTTTGAGCTAACTTTACCATGAGCACATGCCAGTATCTTCCTTGCTTGCAATGTGTATCTTTTTTAAGTTGTAACTCACTCTTGCCTACATTGATGATGTGTATGTGTGTTGTTTGTTGACATGAGGTCATTTTTGTAGCTGAACCATGTTTGCATCCCATAGCTGTCAAATTATTTTGAAAAAACCACTTGTGCACACACTTTACTTTTTTTTGGTTTGGTTTTGTTTTAGGGAACTCATTCATAGTTGGACTTCTATTAGTATTTAGGACCTGTTTGTACTTGACTAGGGCTATCAACACAACTTGTGTTTGGTTGGCTGTTGGATTATTTCCCAAATCTGCTGATAGGCCACTGTTGTTTGTTTTCATCTGCTCTATTTCATTTGGAGCACTAGAGCTGGTAGTCCACTGTTGTTTTGGATCTTGTTGCTAGCAGGTGTTAGGGTGTTTAAAGCTTACATTGTGTAAGGGTTCGATGGCTGACCTATTTAAGGGCTAGCAGTTGGTTTTTAGAAATTAGAGGCCAGATTATCATTTTAGGATCAGTGGTGGTTTTGCTTGAGAGGGTGTTGCTAACTGATATGGACCTATTGGCATAGGATGGAGGGGAGGAGATGACTATCACCACATTTTGTTTGGGCTTGCAAGCATACTGTTAAGGATTTAAAGTGTTTGCCCCTTACTAAGGGATTCAAATATGTTTGAGTTGGTGATGTTGTGTGGATAATATTATCATGATGGAGATCTTTTGAGTTTGTCAATTCACCTTTGCCTTAGGTTGGTGAGCTTGTGTTTATGATTTTAGTTGGTTTAAGGTATAGATAATACCATTTATGCCAGGGCTGCTGGTATGCTTTGCTTCCTGATCAGATTATGTGTGCACCAGGTTTTTGCTCTTGTTGGATAACTCTGTGAGACCAGTTAGGTCTAGATCCCTTGAAAGTGAATTGGTGAGTTCTTGGTATCATTTCTGTTTTGCTTTGGCTAAGGATTGAGTGGTGAATGTGTGATCCTAGGACTGTCTTTGTGTTTAAGCTTGTTTTTAAGATATTTAGCAGGTTGGAATGGTATTGATTATGTTCAGACCTTTTGCCAGGAGTAGCAAGCCTGTTAGCTCATGTTTAGAATGTATGCCTCTTTATCTTTGTGTAGCATGTCTGTATTGCTGATATGTGCATCTGGTTTTCATAATTGAACTGATTATCCACATACCATGTTAACATTGTCTTCTTGCATCAAATCTGCCAACATTTGACTTATACACTAAGGCTTGCATTTTGGTATTGAAATTCATGGACCTACTGCATTTGGTATGGTAAAGTTGAACATTGTCCACTCATTGCTTTAAATATGCATCATTTCATCAAAATCCTGCTTTAAGTCTGAACTTGCATTTTTTGTCAAAAACTTGTGATCACCATGACACACTCATACCATATTTACAAGCATCATACCAGTTCTGGTTTTATTGGATTTGTGCTCAAGTTTGAATTGTGGAAACATCATTTGGTCGATTTATGACTTATGTATGAGGTATGTTTGATCTGAGTATACTCAGAATTTGCCTTGAACTTCATGTTGCCTTCCAATATGTCAAATTGCAGTTGAGGAACCTTTTTTTACCACAGCCTGTTTGAGACCAGTTTTTGTGTTTAAACTCATTTGCTAACATGTATATAAGTTGTATGTGTGTTTTGTTTGACTTGAAGGTGCACCAAATATGTTTTGAACTTCTTCCTGCCTTTCACCAATACCAAACTGCAGCCTGCAAACCATTTTCTTTTCTGCTTGTTTTGAACTCAATCCATGTGCTAAAAATCATTCATTGACATGTATGTGGTTTGTGTGTAGAATTTGTTTGGTCTGAATGTGCATAGAACCTGAACTGAATATCCATCATGCATTAAACATGTCCATTTTGCAGTTTGAACATCACTTTTCACCACAAGCTGTTTTGAACTTAATCTTGTGCTCAAATTCATTCATCAACATGTTTATGGTGTGTGTATGTGTTTGGTTTGATCTGGATGTGCATAGAACATGACATGAACACCATCTTGCATCTCAAGGCATCAAAGCACATCTCCTATCGTGTTTTCATTTAGAAGCATGATCTCACAATTTTGATGACACCACTGAATTCCTCATAAAATTCTACACAATTTAGACCTAAAATTTGCTTGATTCCATGGAGTTTTGAGGGAGTTCCAAATCTTCATGCATTTGCTTGTTCTTGTTGTTTCCTACTTGCCCAGAAAATGTTTGTATTCACGCCTTATATGTTTATAGGGGTGGCTATATCAACGAATGTATAGCCACCCCAGTGGTAAAAGCCTTGCCCATAAACACGCCTATCATTGCCTGAACATGGGTTCGATCCCTGAGGAGGATCAACCCTTTTATTCTTTTTCCATTTTTCTGCGCGCGTGTGAGCAAGCCAGAGGGCGTGGGTTCAACTCCCACCCCTTGCATTTTATTTTATTTGTTTTCACTTGGCATGTCTTATTTTGTACATTAATTCATAAAATTTCAAAATTTCATATCTTGCTCATTTTTCATCCTTTTTGACCCATTCTTTTTGCAACATGTTTATTTTAATGTCTAAATTCATGTGATGTAAAAATATTCCAAGTTGTTCTTAATTATGATGCCTCTTGTCTACTTGGAAGTTGTGTATGTTTTGAAGTCGTTACCCTATGTCTTGATGATCTTTCTTTCTCACCATGCCTATTTATCTTGTGAATTTGTTGATGTTTATTTTCCTTTATGTTAGTCAACATGATAGGATTATTTTCTTTGGGTTGTTACCATGAACTTATGTGTTTTCTCTGAGAAACTATTTTAAAGCTTGAACTGTCGTCACATTTCTTGCTTACTTGTTGCTTGATTGTCATCAATGCATATTTTGTTTGTATGATGTTGCCACATTTACTTTACCTTCAACATGCTTGCTTTATATGGTTGTCACCATGCTCTTATCTTCATCATGTTTATTATTGTGTTAAGTAATTCCCTTTCCCCAAGTGATGGAACTCGTTAGCTCTCGTCCAAGTTGCCTCCTCTCTCTCATTCCAAAGGAAAAGTCTTTCCATTGACCCCTTGTGTCATGGACAGTTCATAACCATTCTCTTGACTTTGTTAAGTCATATTTAACCTTAGTTTAGAAAGTGTTCTTCAAACTTGGTGAGGTGAACTACGATTGCTCTGATTCTATCCTAGTTAGGATACGTAGGCAGAAGACGTGATGTCTTTGCGAGCAAACCTAGTGTATATATGTTGCACCCCAAAATTTGACCAACATTTATTTACCCATCAAGTGTTTGAAGGTTGATACCTTTGTCAGAAAGCTCAAGAGATCCTCAGAGGAATTGTTTGAAACCAAGATTGTGTGCCTCAGAACTTGAGAGTTGTGGGTGCTCCTCAGATGATTCTGAGACTATGAGGATGGAATTGAAGCTTTGAGAAAGTTTATGAGATGTCTTGAAAGTCATCATGAAGCCTAGAGAGGTCATTGTGCAAGAATTCAGAGGATTCAACCATGAATGGTAGAATTAGGGTTTGACTGGGTCAACCCTAGGCCAACTGATGATTTGGAGAAGGTTGAGACCTAATCCAAGGGCCATGTGATCATGGAATGATGTATTGAAGTGTTATAAGGATGATTCCTAGACCAACTCATCATGATTGAGGAGTTTGAGAAGTTTCAAGCTAGGGTTTCTAAGGATTGACAGTGTAAAATCCCCTAGTTTGATCCCTATCTTCCAGGCAGTTTTAGCTCAAGATGTGATTGTCATCTCATCTTCCCCACAACATGAATGTTGTAGAGCTTGTTATTAGATTTAATTTGAGTGGTAGAAGTCCTTGATAGGATTTGCAGAGCTCAAGTTATGGTTTTGACAAATTACAGGTCATCTGAGGTATGTGAATCTGGGTCCTTGAAAGTCACCCAATTTGCAGACAACTTTTGCCCTAGTAGGATGATTCCTATGGTCTCTTGGTCAACATAAATGTTGAAGAGCATCTTCTTAGCTTTCTAGGAGTACTAGAAGTCCTTGATAGGATTTGTAGAACTCCAGTTATGGCTTTGACAAGCCAAGGGCATTTTGGTAATTTGGAAGTTATAGGTCATTTCAAGCATAAGGCCATATCTCCTACTTCCAAGTTTCAAATGGAAAAATCTTCAACATAAAACTTGCTTAGAATGATGTTTTAAGGCTAGTAGGGTGGTCATGAGATGTTGAAAAGGATCATATCAAAAAGTGATAAAAATGGCCTAAAAATGAGGCATAAGTTAATTCAAGTGAAGTTGAAAATCATAAATCCCAAGTTATAAATCCAAACCATGTCATATGATAGGTCATTTTGACTCCAAATGACATTATAAGAACAATGGTTCAGCCACAATTTTGATTTGAGGCTTGAATCATAGGGTTGCTTTGGAAAAGTCTTGCTTGCATAATAAGACACCAAACCAAAACAAGGAAAAGCTTAATAAACAAGGAAGAGATGCATGGTAACTTGTCCAAAATATCATGTGGGGACAAATTCAAGTTGGTTACAAGGATTATGAGGCATTTGGCATGAGATATCATATGAGGAGAAATGAAATGCAAAATACCATATCATGAAAACTTCAAGTTCTTACTAGATGATTCTAGGAGGTTCTAGACTTTTCTAAACCTCTCTATATATTGGATACAACTTGCATTGGTGAAAGGTTGGTGATAGTTGGTGTTAATTGTGGAATAGAATAGAGATTGAAATCCAAAAACTCCATTTGCAAATTACATTCAAACTTCATATTCTTCTTCATTACCATTCCATTTTTCTTCACAAATCATCTCCACAAACATTTCTGAGTGTGTTCATATTGATTTGCAACACCATTGATGAAGAATTGGAGAAGTTCCCATTGAAATTGCAAGGAAGCAAATTGCATTGGATCTTGAAGTGCAAGTTCCCTACATCAAATCTTGTGCAAGCAGAGGAATATTCATCACCTAAGGACCATTCTTGAGGAGTTACAAGGCTTGGATTGAAGATTTTCACCACCTACCATTTTAAGAAGCAAGGTATGCAAAATCATTCCTACACCCTATTCTAGGCATGGCTAGGGTTAATTATTAGTGTGAAACTGTTAGAGACAATTAGGTGGACCATTTTGACGAGTTTAAGACCAATTGGAGAAGTTTCATTAATGGTGGTCAATTCTTGGATGAGCTGGAACGTGTGATTTAGTGAGCTTTAATGCAAGGTTATTAGAGGATTTTTAACATGAGGATCATTTTTGTATAAGGAATGTTGAGTTTGGTGAAGGTCGAAAGTTGATGATATTTTGAGATTGCAAGGTTACACCGTTCGGTTTGGATGATAGAGGTTGTTTCAATGCAAACTAAGATCACAGTTGTATTTAGCATGGAAAATAGATCAATTTTGGTTTTTGTATCGTGTTGATTGGTGGAGAAACAAGAGAGAACGAAGGAGAGGAAGTTCAGTTGCATGGAAGGTATTTTAATGGAGTTGCAGACCAAACCCTAACCCAAGTTTAGGGATGACTTTTCTACCGTCAGATCACGCAAGGAATGTTGACTGAAAAAGCCATCTAACGGCTGAGATTCGAACGCGATTTGAGAGGGAAGAAACAGCAGCGTAAAACGCTGCGTTTCATTAAACGTACCAGTTTGGGCCTTGAGTGAAATTCCTTTCAGCACCCCCAAGCGTGGCCCAGTTCCAATTTCAACCGTATTGCCCTTCTATTTACACCGCCAGTTTCCCTTTTTTTTATTTATGTTTTTCATTGTTTTTATGATTTCATCATTGGGCCCAGGCGCGTTTCTCTTCCCACCCCCCAGTATGGGCCCAGATATAAAACTAACTGCATTTTATTACTTTGTGCACCCCTGCTTCATTTCTCATATTGATTTTTCTCCAAATTTTTCTTAACTTTAAAAATTCATATTAAATAGAAAAATCACTATTTTTCAATGGGTTTTTTTTTTCCACTTTCCATTTTTTGTCAAGAAAAATATAAAATCATAAAATTGCCATTTTATTTCATTTTTATATTTTTTTGCATATTTTGACATTTAATTGCTTTTTTAATTCTTTTAGTTGATATGTGAATTTGTAGATTTTAGTTAGGGTAGTTCCCTTTAGATTTTTAATTCAATCTTTTTAGAGTAGTTAGATATATGTTTTAGGTTCCCCCTGAATTAATGCCATAGTTTTGTGATAATGTTTTAGGATACTTTTGATTAGGTAATTCTAGGTAGTGTAGAATTAGGTTAAAACTTCAACATAGGTCCATAACAACTTTAGATTTTGGGTTTTTAGGACTAGTTAGACTATGGGGCATATATGGGTATTAAGGGTAGGTATGTAGGATCCCTTAGAAATTATATTAGGATTTAATATAATAGTATGCTATGTTTGGTTGATTTTTGTATTGAATGACTGTTTGTGTTGCCTTTAGGGCATGTTTGTTTTAGTTTGCTTTGCTTTGGAGTTTTCTTTTGGTTTGAGGAGCTTGGTATCTCATTGTGGAGCATTGTGGAGCATGGTTGAAGACTTGAAGATGCATGGAGGAGCTTGAGAGCTTGTTCTTCTTTTCTTTTTGTTTTGTTTTAGGGTTAGGGATTAGGAAGAGCTTAGATGTAGATAATTTCTTTCTCAAACATGGATGGTATCATTCACCTCCATTCCTCCCTATGATTCAAAGTCCTTCCATGGTGTACACCTCTCTCCTTTGGAGGGATAAGTGCTATACCCAGGAGGTAGAACTTTTGAGGGAACCTTTCCTTTGATGTTGAACCCTCATAGGTCACCTTTGGTGATCAAATAAGCAGTTCAATATCCCCCAGCTTATCCAGTAAGTGATTTTCTCTGGTTTTGATTGTCTTGAGAGATGCAGAGCCTGAGCTTGAAGATGAGGACCTCATTGAAGAGTATTGAAGAGGATGAATCCATGAGAAGATTGCCATTCCAGCTGAAGCTTGAAGAGCATGAAGATCAAGTTGATACTTGAAGATCCCTGAAGATTAGGTGAAGCCTGAGGGTGGAGCTGATCAAGATGCTGAAGCTTAAGGGAGAAGATGAGTTGAAACTCATGTTGTAGGGTTGAAACCTGGAAAAGCAAACTGATGTTTGTCAAGTGATTGAAGTCTGAAGACTGAGTTGCTGCTGGAGGAGCTGAGGCTTTCTTCTGTTTTCTTTTCTGTATTGTGTGTTTTGTTTGACTTGTTTGTTGCATTAGAATAAGTTCATCTAGAATAAGTAGAATCTAGGAGCATGAGTGCATTAGAGGTTGAGTTGCTCCCTCTGCTTGTATTGTTACTGCGTGGCTTTGCTTGCGGGTATTCGGTAGAGCCCAGCTCCCTTGCCCATGTGGTTTGTCTGCCTGATGGCATTTCATTTCATTTTATCTGTATGATTGCAGTTTACTGTTTATTGCTTGATAGCATGTTGTTTATATTTCAGTATGATTACTGTTATTTCATGACTGGCTTGAGGTTGAGATGAGCTTGTGGAGGTTGAAGCCCCACACACATTTCCTCCCTCACTTGCATTGCATGCATTTTACTGTTAAGCTGATGCTTTGTCTGTTTTGGTGTATCATTGACATGATCCCTTAGGACTCTCATTTCCTTTGATAAGGATTTGATGATAGACTTTTAGGTTGAAACCTATGCATGATAACATCTAGGAGTTCCCTGTTCAAACCTCAACCATAGGATGAATCCATGGCATGATAACAGTAGGACTTGATAGTCTCCTTCCTAGTTAGGCCTGTTCTCTTCTCATCTCAAAACAGTTTAAGATACAGTAATCATGAATGATTTCTTTCGTACGTTACGAGCCTTAAGCTATCTGAGAAAGGATTGTGGGAGAGTTTCTTTTCCACAGTCTGGATGTTTAGTATGGTACCCTTTAGGTGACATGCGACGCATTCACTCTCAGGTCATAGTCTCTAGTGCGGTTGAAATCGCAAACACAATAAAAAACACTTCTTTCGTAAAGACAGGAAATAAACCGTAGTTTCCCGAACTACGTGAGCTCTGATCTCTCATGCCTGTTGAGAGTACGTAGGCACAAGATGGCGATGTCTTGGAGAGATAGCTTCCCCCATAATCCTTCGTAGGCCGAACTACGTTGACTCTGATTTCTCATTCTCTGATGAGAATACGTAGGCATAAAGTGCGACGCTTTGCCGAGTCATTTTTTCTTTTCTTTTTCAGCCAGCCTTGATAGGTAGATAGAATAAAACCAACCCGTCCAAGTAAACACAACAAGCGAGGATCCTGTCGAGTACGACGGACGTGAGGGGTGCTAATACCTTCCCCTTGCGTAACCGACTTCCGAACCCAGACAATGGTTGCGATGACCTTGTCTTACCCTTTTTCGTCAGGTTTTTCCGATTGTTTCCTTTCCCGCTCTGAGGGATAAATAACGAAAGGTGGCGACTCTTCTGTCATGCCGGCACCTTATTTTCGCGCAAGCGATAGCTGGCGACTCTGCTGGGGACTCCAACGGTTCCCTGCGAGAGTCAATCCTAACGCTTGTATGTTTACCTGCTGGGTTGCGTTTATTTATCGCATTTTTCTTCTCGCGCTTTATTTCCCGCATTTTATTTTCAGTATAATATGATTATTTGTGCTGTTGTGGGATGGGAGTTCTGATGAGTGAGAAGCCAGACCCAGGCTTGAGTGCACCATAGACTTAGAGTGGAAATTAGTGGGTGCGTGCTTGCTTTGCAGGCACTAGTGTCTCATGAAATCCACGCTCAGACGAGGTTCATCCGGTTGGATTCACTTTCAACCCTTTGGGTTGAGACGGTTGCTGGTTTGGTGGATTGTCGACTTTGGGGACCGATCATTTGTGATTCAGCTAAGTGAGGCCGCTTCATGAGCTGGTGATGCCACACCTTCTGGGTATCGTATCACCCCTCTTGAAAGTCTGTGACGCTGATGAATGCATAGGATGCCGTACCTTGAGTCAGTTTAGGTCCATACCTGTGAGTGGGACTGAGTTTATTGCAGGAAACTTTGACCTTCAAACTACCTGATTTTCTTGACAGTGAATCAGTTATGTTGGTACCAGGGTTTCTCAGTTGCAGATTTGTCTGTTCTTGATAGAGCAGGTTTTGATCAGAGGATCTTATCATCAGGTGTATGTCTGTTCTTGATAGAGCAGGTTTTGATCAGAGGATCTTATCAGCAAATGTTGTCCGTTCTTGATAGAGCAGGTTTGATCAGAGTATTGTCATCAGTGGTTTGTTCTTGATAGAGCAGATTTTGGGGTCTGAAGATCTCATCAGCAGATGTTGTTTGTTCTTGATAAAGCAGATTTTGAGTGGGGTCTGAAGATCTCATCAGCAGCTGTATGTTTGTTCTTGATAGGGCAGATTTTTGATTTGGGGTCTGAAGACTTCATCAGCAGATATTTCTGGATCATACATCCGAGGTCCTTATTATCAGACATTTGTTCTTGACAGAGCAGAATTTTGATCCTGTACATGGTCCTATCAGATGGTTGTTCTTGGCAGATCAAATTTGTGGTCTTACACTGGGGTTTTCTTCTCATCAGTGGTCGTGGTTTTGTTGATACAGAATCTCCACAACAACAGTTACCTGGATATATTATTGCATGACTGCATTTTGCATTAGTTCGCATATTCATTTTGCATTCCATTAGCAGGTGTCTGTGCTGCAGGCGCATTTCGTACCCTGATTCCGGTGTCCCGAGCAATATGAGATATTTTCTTCCATGAATAGATCCAGTCTTATCACTGCATTGACACTATGTTGGCACGTTGACACCAGAATTAGGGATGATCTCCTAAACGTACAAACACCCATGGCATTAGCATAATTCATCTTGCATGACAGAAGCCGGGGCTTGTCTTCTAATCCTTTTGTTTGCAGGTTTGAGCCAGAATCGAGCAACTCAGACTAATGGAGCAGGTACAAGCTGAGTTGGGGAAAATCCAAAGCCAGTTGGGGCAGGTCATGAATGACATACAGGCAGTGCGCCTGGACCAGCAAGTACTCAGAGAAGAGAATCAGCAGTTGCAAAATCAGTTGAGCTTTCTCATGGGAGTGGTGAGAAGTATGCTAAAAAAGGAGAGTGGTCGAGCACCCGAGGTGGAGACCAAAGTGCTTCCTCCATTACCGTCAGTGCCGCCTGTGCTGAAGCCAAGTGGACCTCATGGATCCTCTACACAGCATGAAGCTCAAGACCTGTCTCGTCAGCAACCGCGCCAGGCATCTCAGAATAACCCTGAAGGTCATAATCACAAGAAGAAGCTACTTGATAGAGCTGTGGACCCAATACCTGTGAGTTATGCCCAGCTGTTGCCACTGTTGGTTCAGAACCATGTTCTCAAGCTTCGGACTCTGGATCCACCGGATGGCGTGTCGTCAGACTTTGATCTCAGCACACATTGTGATTTTCACTCAGGAGCACCGGGGCACCATGTTGAAACATGTAAGGCTTTCAAGAATAAGATTCAAGACCTTATTGACTCAAGGACAATTAGGTTTGTGCCGGGCGGCATGAGAGCATCGGGAAAGTTTATCCCGTACCCTGCAGAAGAGGTGAATGATTCCACTCCTTTGCCTGAAGCTGAGAAAGATCTTGAATATGTCCCGCGACTTTTGGTGACTGAATCGCCTCGCTCGCAGCTTCTACCTGGATCAAGTTCAAGGATGCAAGCGCCTAAACAAGGGACCGTTGCCATTCAGAAACGACGACCTCTTGCTCCTTGGCGGAAAGAATACCAGCACCAGAATCGAAAGAGGCCTCGCAACGACTTGGAGCGAAGGAATGCTTCTTTCCATCCAATGCCTGTGCCGTATAGCCAGATTCTTCCACAGTTAATTCAGAATTCTTTGGTGGAACCGAAAGCTCTCAAGCCCGTGCCAGAGCCTTACCCTCCAGGGTACAATCCCCATGCTCAGTGTGGTTACCATGGTGGATCTCCGGGGCATTCAACTGAAGATTGCAAGGCTTTTCAGGCGAAAGTGCAACAGTTGATCGCCAAAGGGTGCATTTCCTTCCCAGAAGGAGTTTTGGTTGTGCGTGACAACCTCTCAGCTGTCTAAGCTCGCAGATTCAGAGGGTTATTTCCAGAGGCCAGTGATCCAGACAGGTAGGCGTCCTCAGCATTGGCAGTCCTAGGACTTTTTATCATTTGCATTTGTAGTTTCTTTTTTTTGTTAGTTACTACTTGCTGTTAAACATTGTTTGTTTCGAATGGTGATGTTAATAAAGTGACTATGCATTTTTCTGAATTAATTATGTCGTTGTCACTCATTTACTGCATTGCACTGACACTGGCATTTTATTCACTCCACTTTATCACTATGATTAGCAAAGATTGGAGGGAGGATGATGAAACTAAATACTCATAAGAGATGATCGTATGCTTTCAGATAAAACCTTGCCGATGACGTACAAGGCATTGTTTCAAATCCCCTAAACACTGGAGAGATAAGGAAGAGAATCCCTTGTTAACCACTTCGAGCCGAGAAGTAGGAGTTTTTTCGGACCTTTAAACCCTCACATCTTAACCCGGGGCAGGGTAGTTGTCAGTTAGCTTGATCGAGCGTTCAAGTCTTATAGAGGAGTGTTGTCCTTCGAGGACCCATCATATCATATTCCTCCCCAGAGGTCGTACCTCGTCAACCACAATGGCTGAATCTCACCAATCAGGAGTGAGACAGTTACAACTTTTCAGAGCAATCCAGACAGCCAGTGTCGCACGACTTGTTTCAAAAAAAAAAAGAGAATAAGAAAGCCCGCTAAGTAAGAAAAGAAAAGCTGGAAAGCAAATACTTAGGCAAAAATCAGGGCATCCCGCTGGACTTCAAAAGAAAAATCGAAAAGAACTCTGAAGAGTCAGTCCAGGCAAAAATTAGGGAATCAAAAGAATGAAAAAGAAAGGATATAAAGAAGAAAAATCCTCAAACAAGGACCAGGTCGTGTAGATACAAACACCGAAAACGAAAAAGGAGTAACTGTCACTCCGAAACACCTTGTGAATTCTTTAACCAGTTGTTCCCAATATTCAACATACCTCTCGAAGAGGCGAGCGCTCGAGCTAAGTTAACTGAACTTTAGGATCGGAGATCATCACGTAGAGGGGGTGGGTACAAATCATAATTTTAGCCGACTATCCTTTGTTTCACGAACCGTGAACCCGACCGCGATACAACCCTTAAAAGACCTAATTGAGGCAGGGTTTATTCTGAAAGCGCATTGCGATAAGGTTGAGTAACCTGACTCCTACATGATTTGCTAATCATATCCTTATTGTATTTTTCACTGATCGAATCAGCACTACGTTTGAACCCTTTGGTTCATTCGTCACTCACTAGCATGACACGTAAATGAGTGACAGTACATTTTTCGAAATTTGCATGAACACTGCATGAAAATTACCATTCGTGAATAAACAATTTTAATTGCAGGTCAGTAGTTGATACGAAGGAGCTCCAACGGAGAATAGTCGATCAGGACTGAATCGTAGCAGTTTGGATCAGAATGGCATGCTGTGAAACCCTGTGAATCTGGGGCATTGACTTCCTAGGAGTTTGGAATCAGTTTGTCTGAGGACAAGTCCCGGAGTATCAGTTGATTATGGGACAGATTATTCAAGAAGCGGTTGATCGGAAGTGAATCTTCTCGAGACCCAATCAGGGGCAGTTATCCAGAACTCCTGTGATTTGAGGGCAGATCCCTCCAGTGTTCAATCAGAGCATGTTGAGTCGCTCATCGCTCGTTCAGGGGCAAACTACTTCAGAGATATTGGAGCCAACCATGCTGAGAGTTGATTAGTGGAGGATGAATCCTCCCGTTGTACAGATGTTGGGGCGAGCCATCTGAAGATTGTCTTGTTGCCAGTTGTTTTCTGTTCAGAATGAATTATTCCCAAAAGTCTGATTGGGGCAAGTTGAATGGTACTGGGGCAAGTTGTTCAAATGAGTTTGTTCACCCTAGCAAGAGTTGAGTGTCGGGGAGTCGTGTCGTTACCCTGCCAAAACCTGAGCCTTCTGAAGAAGCCTTGCTGTCATTGGATTGTTATCCTACAACCTAACCTGTTACTCGGCTCCATGATTGGTAGTCTGTATTCCCGATGTTGACGTTGTTGAACCAGGATTGTTTCTCAGCAGAGATGTACGGTTTGAGGTTGTTCCCCCTGAGCAGTTTGAGACTGCAGCAAATTGAGATGGCATTTATCCCTTATCAGAGTAGGGTCAAGATTAGCCTCAGTAGGGCGGGGTTGATATTCTCGGAAGAGTATGGCCATCCCAAGCATTGAAGGTTGATTAGCCTGATGTGCTATTTTCCCAAGTAGGTTGAGACTGAAGCTTTCCCTGACCGGCGGATTTGGGTTTATTTCCCCAGCAGTGGGACTGGTGCAATGTTGTATCCCCACAGAGTCCGAGTGTGACTCCCTTTCCCTCCGAGTCTAGGTCATTGACTCATTCCTCAAGCAGAGGTCGACAGTGATTCCCTCATTGAGTAGTCTCTAGACGGGTAGATTTTGATGTCAGCCAGAGAAGAGTTATTTCCCAGCCGATTGCTTCGTACCCTATAAGGACTTAGGGTGTTCAAAAAAGGACCGTTCAGGGTTGTTTTCCTCGGCCGAAGTGAGATTCAAGTTCAGTGATTGATTGTTATCTTCCGCAGATGTCAGAGGTGTTCCCTTGATAGGATCAGTACATCTCCAACAGAGTTGTACCATGAGTAGCTAAGGATTGATATCCCCAGTAGTGTTGATACACAGGTATTCCTCATCAGACTTATTTACCCAGCAAGTGTTACCCAGAAGGGTTAGTCTCCGTAAGGCGTATGCGAGATTATTCTTAGCAGATCAGGATTGATATCCCCGAAGCAGGACGATTCCTCCTTCTCCAGCAGAGTTCAGTAGCCTCTCCTCGCAGAGTCTGCACGCAAAATCGTGAGCATTGATAGGTCTCCCCAGGCAGAGATGATTCATTTCCCCAAGCAGACGCATCCTGAAGGAACGTCGCCTCCTCAGCTGAGTCACGCGCCGAAGCATGATTTATTCCCCCCCGCACTGGGTCACAAGTGCAGGTTTCATAGAAGTGTTCGGGCGCCGAGACTCGTGTTCATCCCCCCGCACCGGGTCACAAGTGCAGGGTCCGCAGGAAACTATTCGTACACCGAAGTATGCAGCAACTAATGGTGCCAGACTGAAGTCTCCAGCGGAATTGAAAATTCCCCACCAGAGTTGTACCCTCCCCCGAAGTCGGATGATTCCCTCTTCCCCAGTAGAGTGTTGGAACAGCTGATGCTGTATTCCCTTGCAGAGTCGTACTCTCTCCCGAAGGCGGATGATTGGTTTTCCCCAGCGGAATTGAAATTCCTCATCAGAGTTGTGCTCTCCAGTGAAGTAGAATGGTTTCTCTCTCCCCGGCTGAGTTCGCAAACCCCCAAGAGAGCCGAATCCTTGGAAGCAGTAGGGACCGTGAGTGGTTTTCCCTAGCAGAGCGCTGAACAACTGATGCTGTATTTCCACCAGAGTTGTACTCTTTCCAGCGAAGCAGAATGGTTTCTCCTTCCTCAGCCGAGTTTGCAGATATCCAAGAGAGCCGAATCCTTGGAAGTTGATCAGACCATGATTGGTTTTCCCCAGTGGAGCGTTAAGCAGCTGAAGTTGTTTCCCCACAGAGGTATCATGCCTAGAAGAGTAGCCGGGACGACCACGCAGTTTATTCCCACGATTGGCATCGCTTTCCCTCAGCAGGTCCAGGTTCTCGTAGAGCTTCGCCCCCTGCAGCAGTCAACTGAAGTTGTTTTCCCTGCAGCAGGCAACTGAAGATCATTTCCCCAGACGGAGTCTAATTGATATTGGCGTGACCATATTCTCCTCAGCAGGATGATTCCTCTATCTAAGTGGTTCTTTCTCCTCGACAGGAGAATTCCCCTTTGGCATTTATTTTGCTGACGGGATCGCATCATTATGCATGATTGCATAGCATTTAGCATAAATGCATAACATTTAGCATAAACGCATAGCATTTCCACCGTGTGGAGCATGGCGCCGAAGCATATGCATCATAAGCATGATCTAGGTTGTTACCATTCTTGTTTTACAGGTGTTCCGCCGAAGGATCAGTTGCTCAGGATGATTCCTGACATTCTCCCCGACGAAGTCGCGTGCTCAAGATGATTTTTGAGATCCCCAGCGAAGTCTTTAGTTCAAGATGATTCTTGAATTACTCAGCAGGGTCGTTTGCTTAAGATGATTCTTAAGACCTCATCGCAGTCTCCAGAGTCGGTTGCTCAAGTTGATACTCAGAGTCCCCAGCTAAGATCGCCCAGGATGATTCCTAAAGCCCCAAGGGAGCCGAATCCTTGGAAGCTGCTCAGGCCATGATTGGTTTGTCCCCGACAAAAGTTACCCAGGATAATTCCTGGAATCCCCAACAGAATGAAGTCTCTAGAATGGTTATCGGTTCAAGATGATTCTTGAAGGTCCCCGACGGAGTTATTTGTTCAAGATGATTCTTGAAGTCCTCAGCAGAGTTGATTCCTCCAGAATAATTTCTGGACCCCCGGAGCGGAGTTACTTAATGGTTCTCCAGATTCCCCAGCGGCGAAGCATCATCCCCAGCAGGTTTTTTAACGGCGAAGTTGAAATCTCCTTTGAAGACTCCATGTTTGAAGTCTGATCGTGTTAATGAAGCGGTTTTCTCAGTTTCTCTGAATGCCTGATGGTATGATCGACTATGAATTACCGGTTACCGTGTGACCAATTCCCCAATGAAGTTTCTTCACCTTGACGGCGAGGTCAGATTATGTTTGTTTCCGGCGGCGATGTTGGATCTGTGTTTTGACGGCGAGGTCAGATTATGTTTGTTTCAGGCGGCGATGTTGGATCTGTGTTTTGACGGCGAGGTCAGATTATGTTTGTTTCCGGCGGCGATGTTGGATGTTTGTTTTGACGGCGAGGTCAGATTATGTTTGTTTCCGGCGACGATGTTGGATGTTTGTTTTGACGGCGAGGTCAGATTATGTTTGTTTCCAGCGATGATGTTGGATGTTCGTTTGACGGTGATGTCAGACTCTTTAGCTCCCCAGCAGAGATCATGTTTGTACGACGGCGATGTTGAGTGTCTCTCAGAGTTATGTTTGTTTCTGGCGGTGATGTCAGGTGATTCAGTTTTCCGACGGTGATGTGGGATGTTTGTTTGTTTCTGGCGGTGATGTCAGTTGATTTAGTTCTCCAGCGGCGATGTTGGGCGTTTTGTTTGTGTCTGGCGGCGATGTCAGTTGATTCAGTTCTCCAGCAGCGATGTTGGGTATGTCAGATTATTCTTCATTTCTCCAGCGGCGATGTTGGGTATGTCAGATTATTCTTCAGTGCTCCAGCGGCGATGTTGGGTGTTTTGACAGAGATTCTTTAGTTCTCCAGCAGCGATGTTGGGTACGGTTGTTTCTGGCGGCGATGTCAGTTGATTTAGTCTTCCAGCGGCGATGTTAGGTGATTCAAATCCTTTAGTTCTCCAGCGGCGATGTTGGGTGTTTTATTTCTGACGGTGATGTTAGGTGATTCAGATTCTTTAGTTCTCCAGCGGCGATGTTGGGTATTTTGGTTGATCGACGACGATGTCAGATTTAGTTCTCCAGCGGCGATGTTGGGTGTTTCTGTTATTTGACGGCGATGTCAGATTCTCTAGTCTTCCAGCGGCGATGTTGGGTGTTTTGGTTGTCTGATGATGATTTAATGTGGATAACTGACGGCGATGTCAGAACAGTATTTCTCCAGATAGTTGCCATGCAGCTATTATTCCAGTATTTGAGCAGTTGGCAAATTTTCGGGTTTACTGGTATTCAACCGTCTCGCACCTTGATTGGATGAGAGTCGTTCGCTCCTCACCCAGTCAGGTTCAAGCCGTTTGAATAGGGGCAGCTGTTGCACCCCAAAATTTGACCAACATTTATTTACCCATCAAGTGTTTGAAGGTTGATACCTTTGTCAGAAAGCTCAAGAGATCCTCAGAGGAATTGTTTGAAACCAAGATTGTGTGCCTCAGAACTTGAGAGTTGTGGGTGCTCCTCAGATGATTCTGAGACTATGAGGATGGACTTGAAGCTTCGAGAAAGTTTATGAGATGTCTTGAAAGTCATCATGAAGCCTAGAGAGGTCATTGTGCAAGAATTCAGAGGATTCAACCATGAATGGTAGAATTAGGGTTTGACTGGGCCAACCCTAGGCCAACTGATGATTTGGAGAAGGTTGAGACCTAATCCAAGGGCCATGTGATCATGGAATGATGTATTGAAGTGTTATAAGGATGATTCCTAGACCAACTCATCATGATTGAGGAGTTTGAGAAGTTTCAAGCTAGGGTTTCTAAGCATTGACAGTGTAAAATCCCCTAGTTTGATCCCTATCTTCCAGGAAGTTTTAGCTCAAGATGTGATTGTCATATCATCTTCCCCACAACATGAATGTTGTAGAGCTTGTTCTTAGATTTAATTTGAGTGGTAGAAGTACTTGATAGGATTTGCAGAGCTCAAGTTATGGTTTTGACAAATTACAGGTCATCTGAGGTATGTGAATCTGGGTCCTTGAAAGTCACCCAATTTGCAGACAACTTTTGCCCTAGTAGGATGATTCCTATGGTCTCTTGGTCAAAATGAATGTTGAAGAGCATCTTCTTAGCTTTCTAGGAGTACTAGAAGTCCTTGATAGGATTTGTAGAACTCCAGTTATGGCTTTGACAAGCCAAGGGCATTTTGGTCATTTGGAAGTTATAGGTCATTTCAAGCATAAGGCCATATCTCCTACTTCCAAGCTTCAAATGGAAAAATCTTCAACATAAAACTTGCTTAGAATGATGTTTTAAGGCTAGTAGGGTGGTCATGAGATGTTGAAAAGGCTCATATCAAAAAGTGATAAAAATGGCCTAAAAATGAGGCATAAGTTAATTCAAGTGAAGTTGAAAATCATAAATCCCAAGTTATAAATCCAAACCATGTCATATGATAGGTCATTTTGACTCCAAATGACATTCTAAGAACAATGGTTCAGCCACAATTTTGATTTGAGGCTTGCATCATAGGGTTGCTTTGGAAAAGTCTTGCTTGCATAATAAGGCACCAAACCAAAACAAGGAAAAGCTTAATAAACAAGGAAGAGATGCATGGTAACTTGTCCAAAATATCATGTGGGGACAAATTCAAGTTGGTTACAAGGATTATGAGGCATTTGGCATGATATATCATATGAGGAGAAATGAAATGCAAAATACCATATCATGAAAACTTCAAGTTCTTACTAGATGATTCTAGGAGGTTCTAGACTTTTCTAAACCTCTCTATATATTGGATACAACTTGCATTGGTGAAAGTTTGGTGATAGTTGGTGTTAATTGTGGAAGAGAATAGAGATTGAAATCCAAAAACTCCATTTGCAAATTACATTCAAACTTCATATTCTTCTTCATTACCATTCCATTTTTCTTCACAAATCATCTCCACAAACATTTCTGAGTGTGTTCATATTGATTTTCAACTCCATTGATGAAGAATTGGAGAAGTTCCCATTGAAATTGCAAGGAAGCAAATTGCATTGGATCTTGAAGTGCAAGTTCCCTACATCAAATCTTGTGCAAGCAGAGGAATATTCATCACCTAAGGACCATTCTTGAGGAGTTACAAGGCTTGGATTGAAGATTTTCACCACCTACCATTTCAAGAAGCAAGGTATGCAAAATCATTCCTACACCCTATTCTAGGCATGGCTAGGGTTAATTATTAGTGTGAAACTGTTAGAGACAATTAGGTGGACCATTTTGATGAGTTTAAGACCAATTAGAGAAGTTTCATTAATGGTGGTCAATTCTTGGATGAGCTGGAACGTGTGATTTAGTGAGCTTTAATGCAAGGTTATTAGAGGATTTTAATGAGTGTAACATGAGGATCATTTTTGTATAAGGAATGTTGAGTTTGGTGAAGGTCGAAAGTTGATGATATTTTGAGATTGCAAGGTTACACCGTTCGGTTTGGATGATAGAGGTTGTTTCAATGCAAACTAAGATCACAGTTGTATTCAGCATGGAAAATAGATCAATTTTGGTTTTTGTATCGTGTTAATTGGTGGAGAAACAAGAGAGAACGAAGGAGAGGAAGTTCGGTTGCATGGAAGGTATTTTAATGGAGTTGCAGACCAAACCCTAACCCAAGGTTAGGGATGACTTTTCTACCGTCAGATCACGCAAGGAATGTTGACTGAAAAAGCCATCTAACGGCTGAGATTCGAACGCGATTTGAGAGGGAAGAAACAGCAGCGTAAAACGCAGCGTTTCATTAAACGTACCAGTTTGGGCCTTGAGTGAAATTCCTTTCAGCACCCCCAAGCGTGGCCCAGTTCCAATTTCAACTGTATTTCCCTTCTATTTACACCGCCAGTTTCCCCTTTTTTTTTATTTATGTTTTTCATTGTTTTTCTGATTTCATCATTGGGCCCAGGCGCGTTTCTCTTCCCACCCCCCAGTATGGGCCCAGATATAAAACTAACTGCATTTTATTACTTTGTGCACCCCTGTTTCATTTCTCATATTAATTTTTCTCCAAAGTTTTCTTAACTTTAAAAATTCATATTAAATAGAAAAATCACTATTTTTCAATGAGGTTTTTTTTCCCACTTTCCATTTTTTGTCAAGAAAAATATAAAATCATAAAATTGCCATTTTATTTCATTTTTATATTTTTTTGCATATTTTGACATTTAATTGCTTTTTTAATTCTTTTAGTTGATATGTGAATTTGTAGATTTTAGTTAGGGTAGTTCCCTTTAGATTTTTAATTCAATCTTTTTAGGGTAGTTAGATATATGTTTTAGGTTCCCCCTGAATTAATGCCATAGTTTTGTGATAATTGTTTAGGATAGTTTTGATTAGGTAATTCTAGGTAGTGTAGAATTAGGTTAAAACTTCAACATAGGTCCATAACAACTTTAGATTTTGGGTTTTTAGGACTAGTTAGACTATGGGTCATATATGGGTATTAAGGGTAGGTATGTAGGATCCCTTAGAAATTATATTAGGATTTAATATAATAGTATGCTATGTTTGGTTGATTTTTGTATTGAATGACTTTTTGTGTTGCCTTTAGGGCATGTTTGTTTTAGTTTGCTTTGCTTTGGAGTTTTCTTTTGGTTTGAGGAGCTTGGTATCTCATTGTGGAGCATTGTGGAGCATGGTTGAAGACTTGAAGATGCATGGAGGAGCTTGAGAGCTTGTTCTTCTTTTCTTTTTGTTTTGTTTTAGGGTTAGGGATTAGGAAGAGCTTAGATGTAGATAATTTCTTTCTCAAACATGGATGGTATCATTCACCTCCATTCCTCCCTATGATTCAAAGTCCTTCCATGGTGTACACCTCTCTCCTTTGGAGGGATAAGTGCTATACCCAGGAGGTAGAACTTTTGAGGGAACCTTTCCTTTGATGTTGAACCCTCATAGGTCACCTTTGGTGATCAAATAAGCAGTTCAATATCCCCCAGCTTATCCAGTAAGTGATTTTCTCTGGTTTTGATTGGCTTGAGAGATGCAGAGCCTGAGCTTGAAGATGAGGACCTCATTGAAGAGTATTGAAGAGGATGAATCCCTGAGAAGATTGCCATTCCAGCTGAAGCTTGAAGAGCATGAAGATCAAGTTGATACTTGAAGATCCCTGAAGATTAGGTGAAGCCTGAGGGTGGAGCTGATCAAGAAGCTGAAGCTTAAGGGAGAAGATGAGTTGAAACTCATGTTGTAGGGTTGAAACCTGGAAAATCAAACTGATGTTTGTCAAGTGATTGAAGTCTGAAGACTGAGTTGCTGCTGGAGGAGCTGAGGCTTTCTTCTGTTTTCTTTTCTGTATTGTGTGTTTTGTTTGACTTGTTTGTTGCATTAGAATAAGTTCATATAGAATAAGTAGAACCTAGGAGCATGAGTGCATTAGAGGTTGAGTTGCTCCCTCTACTTGTATTGTTACTGCGTGGCTTTGCTTGCGGGTATTCGGTAGAGCCAAGCTCCCTTGCCCATGTGGTTTGTCTGCCTGATGGCATTTCATTTCATTTTATCTGTATGATTGCAGTTTACTGTTTATTGCTTGATAACATGTTGTTTATATTTCAGTATGATTACTGTTATTTCATGACTGGCTTGAGGTTGAGATGAGCTTGTGGAGGCTGAAGCCCCACACACATTTCCTCCCTCACTTACATTGCATGCATTTTACTGTTAAGCTGATGCTTTGTCTGTTTTGGCGTATCATTGACATGATCCCTTAGGACTCTCATTTCCTTTTATAAGGATTTGATGATAGACTTTTAGGTTGAAACCTATGCATGATAACATCTAGGAGTTCCCTGTTCAAACCTCAACCATAGGATGAATCCATGGCATGATAACAGTAGGACTTGATAGTCTCCCTCCTAGTTGGGCCTGTTCTCTTCTCATCTCAAAACAGTTTAAGATACAGTAATCATGAATGATTTCTTTCGTACGTTACGAGCCTTAAGCTATCTGAGAAAGGGTTGTGGGAGAGTTTCTTTTCCACAATCTGGATGTTTAGTATGGTACCCTTTGGGTGACATGCGACGCATTCACTCTCAGGTCATAGTCTCTAGTGCGGTTGAAATCGCAAACACAATAAAAAACACTTCTTTCGTAAAGACAAGAAATAAACCGTAGTTTCCCGAACTACGTGAGCTCTGATCTCTCATGCCTGTTGAGAGTACGTAGGCACAAGATGGCGATGTCTTGGCGAGCTACCTTCCCCCATAATCCTTCGTAGGCCGAACTACGTTGACTCTGATTTCTCATTCTCTAATGAGAATACGTAGGCATAAAGTGCGACGCTTTGCCGAGTCATTTTTTCTTTTCTTTTTCAGCCAGCCTTGATAGGTAGATAGAATAAAACCAACCCGTCCAAGTAAACACAACAAGCGAGGATCCCGTCGAGTACGAAGGACGTGAGGGGTGCTAATACCTTCCCCTTGCGTAACCGACTCTCGAACCCAGACAATGGTTGCGATGACCTTGTCTTACCCTTTTTTGTCAGGTTTTTCCGATCGTTTCCTTTCCCGCTCTGAGGGATAAATAACGAAAGGTGGCGACTCTTCTGTCATGCCGGCACCTTATTTTCGCGCAAGCGACAATATATCTTTAGGTTTTAACCTACACCTTTTTTCCCAATCCTTAACAAATCCATAGCAAACACTTAACAAACTTAGCACACAAATAAACAAAAGGTTCCTGTAGAGTACTACAGATGCTTAGGGTGCTAACACCTTCCCTAGGTATAACCAACCCCCGATCCTCGAATCTCTTAGCGTTGTTGTTACATCGCGAAAAGGATTTTTCTTTATTTAGACCTTTCCTTTGGATAAATTAAAGTTCGGTTGTAAAAGAATTAAGATTTAAGTTAATTCAATAGCTTGATATCCGATTTTCACCACAACACCAAGTCTGCCATTTATGGGTTCTAGTGTAAAATCTGTATGTACTCTATCAAAGTGCTTCCATGCCTCGCCATCGGATGGATGTCGCATCATGCCTAAACTATTGGAATTTGTATGATGCCATATCATTTGTCTTGCACTATGAATTAACGCAAACATTCTTTACAATCTAGGAATTATTGGCAAATAGAACATGGACTTCACTGCAACTCATTTTTTCTTTCAATCAACATCTTTACTGTAAACTAAATACCTCAGACTCTTATAAAACTTACATTCCTCCAACCCCCCATCATTTGTACCAAACTCATTATCATAAACAACACGCAACCTCCAATGCAACAATCAATCTTTTTCACTTTTAATCCCAACTCTGACACCATTCTCTTCACATCATAATAAATTGTAGGCATGTTTTCTTTCATAGGAGTCGCATCCAACATCATTTTTGCAAAGAATTCCAAATACTGATTAGGAACATTCTAATTTGACTTCGCAACCAAGAGTGTCACACACATGGATAAATAGAGTCAGAAGACCCTTCGAATAGTGGTATATTTATTTCTTTCAACAATTGATAAAACTTTTGCGCTTCCTTGTTCGGGAGCTCATCTGCATCAAAATCTTGAGGTTCATCATAAGTCACATTCACCCTTAATACATCAACAACCATATCATCTATGAGATTAAATTATTATTGGTCTTGCAAATATGGTTGACTTCTTGATGCCTGTTTACCTATCTCAACCCCAAGATGTGTTTAACTTCTTGAAGCCTCTTTATTCATATCTAGTAGTATTTCTCCATTAGAATACCACACCCAATAATTTGTCCTAAAACCATCTTTCTCCAAGTGACGTTTTACTATATTTGGGCCACTAATTATACTTCTACAACAACACTTTAAACACGAGCATCTTACCCCTCTTTCGCTTCAACAACATTCTTGAGCAAACACATGTGTAAGAAACGCAACAACTTCTTCTTTAAAATATGGTTTAATCCCAAGTCTTTCTAGATACGTTATATCATACATCCAACTATGATAGAACTGATAATATTCCATACTGCACATGTGTAATGTTGGTCATGTTTAAGTTTAAATTTAAGAAAAGGGGAATTGATCTATCGACAAACATATGGCTATATTGGTCTAACTAATATATCATATAAATCTAAGATATATTTTTTTCTTAAAAAAATCTATATTTTTAATACATATGTTTTGATCTTACCGACTGATTAGAACCTGAAGCGGGCCAGAGACAACGTCTACGATGCTGGGTGTAAAAGATGAGGAGGGGGTGTACCTGCAAGACACTCCGATGCTAAATTGAGAATCGGGAGAAGAGAAGGCAAGTACAGAGTATGTGTATGTTAGGATGATTATTGAATACCTGACCCTCTCATTTTTATAGTGTCCCCAACGCTTGGCCATTGGTCCTTATTTTTGAGGAGAGATAATCGTTCCCTGAAGAATAGGTAACTGCCAGAAACTAGCCGTTGGAACGGACAGAGGTGCCTAAAACTAGCCGTTTCTACGGGCATAGGCGCAGTAGCAGGCACAGTGTCGTGACTATTTCTAGATGGTGGAACCATGCGTGACGGACAGGAACTGCTGAGGAGGGACGGATGACCATAGAGGTCAAATGGCCAAGCTTCCCCGATGGAGGGGCAGAAAGGTAAATGCTCCCCTAAATTGGCTGGACATAGGAAATTGGGTCGTTCTGGGAGTAGAAGTGAATTGGGCCATACCTAGCCATTGGGCCAGCCCAGAACAGGAGCCCCCGAAGTCGTTACTCCCGAGCATGAGAGTGATGACTTAAGGGCAGTTCATAGTCCTGGGGAGGACCAAACATGGTCGTCTCCTATTGCTGAGATGAGGCTATTCCTTGGTGCTCGAGGGAATCTATGCCTGGGGGACCTGTAACGTTTCCTGACGGGGAGCTCAAAGTACAGGGAGCCCAACAGTTGATGAGATCTGAAGAGGTGAAGTACCACACGTGCCTCGAGCCATGTGCCGCATTTAATGCATAATTACAGCTAGGCTAGGATCATGATGATGCCCCTAGCCACACGTGCTTGTGCACGTGCTCATGGACCATCTATAAATAGAGGGAGAAGCTATTCATTTGCACTTTTTGTTTCTATTTCTTCCCTTGTTTTCTGCTTCTACAATCCACCATTCGCCGCCGTTCAACACTGTTTAACCGGCGTACGTTTGCCGACCAGAGTTCCTCGACCCCAAAACCTCCTTCCTCGACCATGTAAGTACCTGAAGTGATCTCTGTTACTAGTTTTTTCACCTTCATCTTTTTAGAATGCATGCGGTTAAGGTGAAACTAGGTAGCGTATGGGCTGTTTCTGGTGATTGCTGGTGGCTGCGCCATTTTGCACTGCTGCTGGCATTGTTGGAGACATAGAATCTTAGGCCTTTTGGTTGATTTTGACACCTTCACGATAACGTAATCCTTCACCGCCAAAGGAAACCGTGAAATCCCGATGTACCTATAAGTTTTCAGGTTGTTTTCCAATTTAAGTTCTGGGTTTTGTACCAGGGAAGCTTTCCCTGTGTGTGTTAGAGGGATTGTCCCGGGCGCCTCCTCATATTGTAGTTGTGCCATTTGAGCAGGGCTTAGGTCGGGCACCTCCTCGGGCCTTCACACGCCCTTTCACTTGACTAACAGTGCAATGGTGGATTTGACTTTGTCATCGAGTTCACTTTTATCCTCTGCTTTTCAGGTAAAGAAGATTTTGCACGAGGCTGAAGAAGAAATCCTAAGAGATCTGTCTAAGGAGAGCTCCTTGAAAGATAGCGATACTGATGATACTTCCACGCCCAGGGATGCTGGTGAAGCACCTACTTCGAGGACTACCATGAAGGAATGGTCCATTACGGAGCTTGTGAAGCATGCCTCTCTCTTTGCTTCATATACTTGAGATGCTTTCACGTCGGTGGGGGCTGAGGGAGATTGGAAGGTCCATTTCCTCAGAGAGGATGACCACATCTGCTCGTCATACGGGGAGAAGTTCCCTATGTACAAATATGTCTTCAAAGAAATAGGGCTGAGGCTGCCCTTTTTTGATTTTTAGAGGGAAATCTTCATGCACCTGGATCTGCACCTTCGCAATTGCATCTGAACTCGATTTCCTTCATACGGTCATCGACTCCCTACTGAACATCGAAAGAATTAAATTCCGGACAAAGGAGCAACTAGTTTTAGACGGCATTTGGCATAATGCAAAGCACAAACAACATCGAGGCAACATCAACATTTTTACTTCCCTTTCGGTTCAGACAAACAAGTCATTATCACCAAATCGAACCTCAACTCCATATTCCAACATTCGAATCAAATCAGAACTAGAAAGGCCACTAGCAAAAAACTCAGAATGGATTGAAGGAGGCTTAGGCCCTCAGAAGCCTGAGATTCATCATTGGGCAAAGGGCTCAAGCAACGAAAGCAACCATAACCTTTCAGCTTAGACATAATATCATCATTTCCATATCAAAGCCCTCTCTCAGCAGGCAAGCTAGAGCAGTATCTGAACTCAAGGCATAACATCCCCTGCGAGAAGAAGAGAAAAAGAAGTATTAACACATAAGTCAACAAGTAACAGAGATACGTCAATTATACGAATCCAAATATCGCAAATTAAGAAGAGATTCAAAACTTCCCCAATTTGAAGCCAACATTCCATCGACAGAATCAGAAGAAATTAAATGTTATTCCCTAAATCATCCAGTGGATCCGACAGGGAATCACCAAATAGGAAGATTTTAAAGCCAGCTTCAATAGAGGCTCACCCACTTCGTGTATAAAAGGACGACAGGGCTCATAAAAAGGATCGGAAAAAATCCGTTATCATTACAAAAGAGTAGAAACCCTTGAAGCTCAGACTGACGAGGATCTTCACCGCCGTAAATCTCGGATCATCCTCGAGGTTCATCATCACCGGTCAAAAGGAAGGAACTCGGGAATCGCATCATCGCCTCACCAGCACTGCCAACGAGCCGCCGCCAACTTGTGTTTCTGGGTAAAATCTCACACTTGAGTAAAGCTTTTTATCCACATGTTTTTTGTTTGTGAGTAACAGGTTGCGAGGAGGAAGAGCCAAGAGGAGAAGAAAAGCGAAACTGCGAGCAGGTGGAGAGAAGGAGAAGACAATAGTGGAATCGCGGAGCAAAGGAAATGAAGGAGAAGAAATGGCGGATGAAAGAGATCGAGAGAGGCGGCGAAAGAAGGGGGGTCAATTTGGGATTAGGGTTCTGATTTTGGTTTATTTGTTGTAATCCTATGCATGTATATATACTGCATCACCATACACCTTCACATCACAGACACACACCCCACGATCGGATCAATCACACGCATCCCACTCACTCCCACACGATGCACCCACACATCTGCATCACACCGAATCCGCTCGCTCTTCTAATTAACCACCTTAAGACCTCTAATCTTCCATTAACTAAGTTAACCAAAATAAATTTAATTAATCAACCTAATAATTAATCATTTATCCAATCGGTTTTTTAATTAAAACAACTAATACAACCAATTTTATTTAAATTCCACCGTTTTATTTTTAGTTTATTTTAAACAACTTTCTTTAACTAATTAAATTATATTTCAATTTATTCACCTTTTTATTTTAATCAATCTAATAAACCTTTTATAATATAATAAAAACTTATTTCATTTAATTTTAATATAACCTTTTATTTAATAAAAATCTCCTCATCAATAAAATAATAAAACTTATTTTTAATAACCAATAACCAATTTATTTACTAAAAACTGTTTCTATCCAACTTAAGTAATTTGATTTCACTAAAAATTATCTTTATAATTTAATTCAACATTTTCTTTAAAATCAATCTCACCAAAAATAAATTTTTTTCTAAATCAATTCAACTAAAATAAGATCAACACCCATAAATCAAACGTGCACGCTCTCGTCTCCGCTCCGACTCCACTCACATATGCACAATTCACATACTTGTCTTAGCGCTTTCATGCGTTTGTGTATGCTTTTACTTTATCTGCCGTTTATGTTTATCGTCTTTTACCTTCCCGCAATTTATCTTATCACATTGCATAAACGTCCAAAGGAATAACCCGCGCGTAACGTAAAACTTGGGCATATGCACCTCATTTGCATCATATTCCCCACTTGATCCTTGATCCCATTTAATTCGATCTTTTTAAGTTAGATCCTACCCCATAAGGAGGACCTTTTATCCTTACAACATAGAAAAAACAAATCAACTCAATTCAAATTATTCAAACACATTAGAGAATAAGACATGAGTCATCTTGACAGTTGAGATATAAATCTCCTGCCTCCACAACAATACAATCAATATGTAGGGACTTTTTTTGCCTTGAGAGTGATAGTGGCATACTCGTCGATTATAATCCGAGTTGCTAATCCCTTCTCTCAAGACGATGCAAAGACTATTTTCCTACAAGTTATGGTGGCTAAGTCAAGTATTCTCCCTTGAGATGACAACTCGTCTTTTCTCCTAGACCCAATCAATCAACTACCCTTATCCCTTCGGAATTTTGACCAACAGTCAAGGAGTTCCTTAAACCCTTTAGGAGAACTACAAATACTCTGATTCTATTCCCGTCAGGATATGTAGGCACAAGATGCGACGTCTTGGCGAGTATACTTAGATATAAAACATTAGGTATTTTATCCCTTAAGCAGATAACCCTTACCAATAAACACATTAAAACAAGAGGTTCCTGTAGAGTACTACAGAAACTTAGGATGCCAGCACCTTCCCTATGTTTAACCAACCCCGAACCTAAACTCTCTAGCTTCTGCATTTGCATTGCATTGTGGGTAATTCGATCTTTTTCCCTTCCTTTGGACAAATTAAAGACCGGTTGTAATGAATTTAGAATACAAGCTAATCAATAGCTTGGTATCCAATTTTCACCGCGAAAGAAATGGCGACTTCATTGGGGAGCCTAGTGGGTTTCCCTAACTTGTTTATTTTGCTTGTTTATTGTTATGTTTGATTATCTGTTCATATGTATAATTGTTTATCTATTGCTTTTGGGTTGATATCTTTTGAGTGGTGAGACAAAGTCCTACACCCGGACTTGAGTGAACTTAAGATAGGATGGTGATATATTCGACGAGACTTATAGGGAGTTGAATCTTGACCAAGTTGACTTGAGAAACACGCTCAATTGAGACCCTCTCGAAAGCAGTACTGTTGAACAAGTTAATCTTGAAAACATTCACTATTTTCGACCTTGGAGCCTGTGATATTGAGGATCGTAATTACCTTTAACCCCACTTTGGCCTTTATTAGGATGTAGTGCAAGGACTATGAGGGAGTACTCCCAAAATATTTTCTACACGATGCTACACTCAAAAGAGGTTCTCTTGAGAATATTATTAATCACCGAGTAATTGGGAAATTGATAATATTTGAAAGATGAACTAATGATTTTGGGCCCCTCTTTAGAACCTTATTCTGCAGTTACAATCAACCTTTAGTCCACATCCTTTGGGAATGGGTATACCCTTCAGCTCCATGCTCGTTGCGAACCTAGGGTCCCCTTTGTTTGTTTATCTTTATGTCTGTATGTGCTTACCTATGTTTGTTGCATACATAAAGCATCACACTGCATTGGACTTCATGGAATTCACCTTTGTTTATGAACATTGTAGGACACTATAGATTCCAATAGAAGAAACACTTTGAAATATACTTTTAAGAGTCCTAAATTGGATGGCCTAAGGAAGTTGGTAGCTTTGATTGAAGACCAAAAAAAGTTCAAGAACAAATATGGGAAGCTAATATCTTTATTGAGTCGACAAGTGGACGAAGGACTTCTTTCCATCTTGCTACAGTTTTATGATCCGCTTTATCATTGTTTTACCTTCCTAGACCTATCAACTATTACCTACTTTGGAAGAGTACTCCTTTTTGGTTGGTCTACCTATCTTGGAGGAATCTCCATTCCCTTTTTTGGAAAGTAACCCTGAAGAAAGAGACATTGCTAAGGCTCTTTATCTAAAGGTATCTGACATCAAGGACAACATGGTTGTTAAAGGTGGGACTTTTGGTTTGACTACGGATTTCTTAGTTAAGAAAGCTCTGTATTATGCTGATTACACGAACAAGGTTCCATTCGAAGCTATCTTTGCCCTACTTGTTTATGAGGTGTTTCTGTTCCCAAGTTTTGAAGGGTTTGTCGACCTTAATGCAATTAAGATCTTCATGAAGAACAATCCATTGCCGACCCTATTGGGCAATACTTATCATTCTATGCATCTCCGAAACTTTTATGGTGGAGGGATGATCACCTGCTGTGTGCCTTTACTTTACAAGTGGTTTATTTCGCACTTGCCTAAGTCTAGTTCTTTTTCGAATCTCGATAAAGGGCTTTAGTCTCCGAGAGTTATGGTGCTGACCCACTCAGACATTGATTGGTACAACCGAGTATATGATGGTGTCGCATCCTAAAATTTGCCCAACCTTTTCTTAACCTAGTTTATGTTTCATTTCATTTTCTTCTAGCATTTGCATTGCATAGCATTGTTCATTGAACAGGGGATCAAGAGGTTGTGCATAGCAAGAGGAGGTTGCCAAGGGTGTTGAGCCTAAGTAAGGGGTGTTACTCAAGCGTGAATGGTCATCAAGTCACCAGGAAATGGTCAAAGTCTTGTGAAAGGGTTGATGGATGTATGTGGAATATCTCCTAACTTGAAGACCAGTTGAAGATCATCAGAGGATTGTGAATTCATGATTATGGATATGTGATATTGAGAAAGATCATTGAGTGCTTTGAGAGCCATGGTGTAACTTGTTCAAGTTATTGTGTCATGTGTAAGAAGTCACAGTCATAGGTGTTGCATCTAGGGTTTTCAGTTGGTCAACCCTCAGTCAATTGTGAAATTGAAGGAGATTAAGACTCAATTCCAAGTCTTTGTGGTCATGGAATGTTGTGTTGAGATGCCTAATATATCATTTCAAGATCAAATCAAGAAGAATCAAGAGTGTGAGAAGTTACTAAATTAGGGTTCTCAGTGTAAAATCCCCTGTTTAGTGCCCAACTTCAAGACCACCTATATCAAGATACAAGTCTCATATCATCTTGACCCCAATATGAAACTTGTAGAGCATGTTTATAGATTTCTTTTGAGTACTAGAAGTCATTCATCTGATTTCTAGAACTCAAGTTATGATGCTGGCAAATTACAGGTCCTCAAATGAATGAGATTTTGGTCAACAAAAGTCAACCAACTTCCAAACCACTTTTGACCTAGAAGGATGTTTCTCCTCACTCTGACCCAAACATGAAAGTTGTTCCTCATGATCTTAGATTTCCAAAGAGTACTAGAAGTCCTTCATATGATTTGTAGAACTCAAGTTATGAGGCTTGCAAGGCAGGGGTATTTTGGGAAAGTAAGATTAAAGGTCATTTTCATTATAGGTCCATTTCACTATCTTGCACACTTCAAATGAAAATCTTTACAACATCAAATATGTTCCAAATAGGGTCATTTCCTCAACCAAACATTCAATTGTCATTGAAGAATTGGTGTGAAACTTTGCCATGAAGAAAGCTTAAAAGGGGGAAATTGCAATTATTTGCTTCTTAATCATTTCAAGACATGTTTATGCATTTTTTGAGTCACAAAGATGAGATAAACAAGATGCATACATTGGATTTGAGTTTTGGTACCATTTTCATGTGTTTTTCAATTACCATTTCAAGTGAAAAATTGACATTCCAATTTCAACCATGTCATCAATTCAAGGCTTAAATCCTATTCACATGATTAGAGTAAGTTACCAACAAGGATTTTGGATGAAAAAACAAGGGAATTGGTGCATTTTTTACATGTGTATGAGCATGGAAAATTGAATTTGGGCATTTCAAAAATTCATACCAATAAGTTGCAATTGGGCCTCCATGAGCTTAGGTATCCAACATATAAAAGCTTTAGGTCATTTCTGAGCAAAGAAGGAGTCTTTTTCGTGGAGAATAGAACAGAATACAGTTGGAGAAAGCAAGGCAAATTTGAAAATTGTGAAATCAAATTCAAGCTCTCTCAAAGCAATTCAAGTGCAGATTCGTGTCTAGCAAACTTCATTGAGTGATTCTGGAGAGTTTCATCAAGTTTCTTCAAGTGTAGAAGGCTAAGTGGAAGCTCTCCACTAGGTATCCTTCAATTCACTTTTTCTCTCTGTTTGTGATGCATTAGCACGACATTTTTTTCATAATAATGAACTAGGAAATGTGTAGATTAATTCCAACTCAAATTGACTGGCATTGGTGATGATTTGTGTTTTGAGCTTCAAACTTGTTGTTTGCGATTTGGCTTGTATGTGAACTTTTAATGAAAACCAACCATGGATTATTGACCTACATGATGAGACGGTTCGATTGATGTAAAAATTGGTGAGTTTCGTGAGATTCGTGAGAACACCATTGTAGCTATAGAGGTTGAAGGTGACCGGAGCTGTTCCGGCCACCGTCTGCAATTCCCTCAGTTTGCCATGTTCAAAAACCCCAGGCGTGTTAATGGCCGTTAGATCGTGTTGACTCACTTGTGTTGAATGGTTAAGATTTGGTCTACATTTTGGACCCAACTTTTATTTTAAATCATGGCCATTGGATCAGATAAGACGGACGATTGAGATTAGGTCTTGGCCCCTTTTAATGAGACGCTGCATTTAGTAGCTTTCATCTTGACCCTTGGATCTGTGTTGGATTGAGATGGGCGTGTGAGATCTGCCCTTAGCCTAGCATACCAAGTAGCGCGCTGCACCTGATTTATTTTGATTTGGATTTGGGCCTTTTTTTTATTCGCACCCCCTTTGCTTGAGGCCCACTGTTTTATGCTTGTTTCAGCTGCTATTCACACCGTGTCTTTATTCATTTTTTTTTATTTTCTTTTCATTTTTGTTTTGTTTCTGTTTGGATTTAAACAAATAAAATACTTTCAATGATCCAAAAATTCCACAAAAATAGTTTCTGGACACTTTGAGATGTCTATTATTTTTATGAAATTTTTATTTTATTTTTTGGTTTTATTTTCAATTAAAAATAGAATTAAACATTGGAAGTGTTTTGTTTGAGTTAAATCTTGACATGTGTTTGCTTTTGATTTGTTTCTCCTCATTCCTTTTGGTCCAATGACTAAAAATTCATCCTCATGTCCATGATGAGTTGATGAATTTTTTAGGACCATTTTGCCCCTGTTGGTTGACTTTTGGGTTGACTTTTGTTGCATTTCATTTGACCCTCGACAATCCTCATTCACAATGGAACACCCTTGTGAATCAATTTCTTTGGTGGTATTGTGAATTGATTTTGATTGTGATTTCTTGGCCTCTTTTTGCCAACATGTTTAGGTGCTTTATGCATTTTATTTGATCATTTTTGAACCATTTTCCTAATTTTGAGGTAACTTGCAAGTCAAGTTACCTCCAATGGAGGTTCATACATACACATTGACCTAGTTTGTTTTGGAGATGACACTTATGGATCCTTTGAGCCCTCAATGCCTTTTGATTCATGTTGCTAACATGATAAGGTGGATGCTTTCTCAATTTTAGCTCATGACATTGTTTCTTTCTTGTTCATTTGTATGTTTCTTTTGGTGCTTTTGATTAGCGTTTCTAAGTGATGCATGCTTGCTTTCCCTTGTGTTTTTGCTTGCATTTTCCTTTGATTGGTTTGCTTTTGCTTTTGATCTCTCTTCTCTTATCTCCTCTTATGTCCCATGACTTTGGAGCCTCATTTAAGGTATCTTAGTCCCTCCTGAGGAGGTACTTGAAGTACACCTAGAATGATGAATCGTTGAGGACTCCTTTGTGCTTCTTTTGCACTTTGTTTGTGATGCTTATGGTTGAATGCATATTATGAGGTCCTTTCTGTCCTCATATGGTCTCCCATCCTCACTTTGTTTTAGGCTTGCTCTACCTTTCATTTGTGTTTAGTTTTTGCATTATGGTTGATGTTGTTTGGTTTAGGCCATTTCATCCCATTTTTGATGTTTTTGTGTATTTGCTTCTTCGTGCATCTTCTTCTCCTTTGTTCTTTGCATTTCTCATGTGCATGCTTGGTTGAGATGAGCTTGTAGAGGCTACTTCCCCGCACTATTTTCCTCCCACCTTCATTCTACATGTGCATCTTATGTTTGCATGTTTACATTTGCATGTTCTTTCTTCTTCTTCTTCTTCTTCTTTTGTTTTTCTTTGCCATGCTCCCCATAAGTTCTCTAACCTCTTGAGGTTATGATAGACATTAGGTGCTTAACCATGCATGATAACATTAGGTAGTTCCCTCTTGTATCCCAACTCTAAGTCCACTTTGCATGACAACTTTTAGGATTAATTAGTCTCCCATTAGTGGCCCTTTCTTCTATTCTCATCTTCAAACACTCATAAAACATCTAATAAAGAATGACACTTGTTGTACGCTACGAGCCTTAAGATATTTGGGAAATGATGATTGGGTGGTTGCCTCTCAATTGTATAGAATGTTAGTATATGTCCTTTGGACAATATTCAACGCATTCACTCCTGATTCATAGTCTTTAGTGAAACATGAGTTACAAATCAAGTTCAAAACACTTCTTCTCTAAAAAACACAAAAAACACTTCAAATCCTTTTCACCCTTTGGGGTTCTTAATAAGGAAAATCTTTTCAGATAAAAGAGTGTTGTTAACATTTAGTTCTACCGCAAACGGTAACGCCTAAGTTTCAAATCGTCGAGCTGCATACACCAACTGCTAGAACTACTTGTTAACCCTACTCGGGCCTAAAAACTTTTGAACCAACCTGTGGTCTTTTTAGCCGAACTACGTTGACTCTGACTTTCCCATTGCACGAGGGAATACATAGGCACAGAGCGGCGATGCTCTGCAGAGTCTCTTTTCTTTTTCTTTTTGTCTTTTGACCTTTAGCTAGATAGATTGATCACCCTTTTAGATAGACAACAATGCGTGGATCCCGTCGAGTACGACAAACGTGAGGGGTGCTAATACCTTCCCCTTGCGTAACCGACTCCCGAATCTAGACTTGGTTGCGATGACCTTGTCTTTCCCTTTTCGTCAGGTTTTTTTCAAATCGTTTCCTTTCCCTCTCTGTGGGATAAATAACGAAAGGTGGCGACTCTTCTGTTTTCCGCAGGGTGTTTTTCGCAGTTGCGACAGATGAGACGCTAATGATTGATGGATGCGGAGATTTCACTAATGTGCCTTTACTTAGTTTTAATGGAGGGATCAGTTACAATCATGTTTTAGCTCGTCGGCAGTTGGGATACCCATTGAAGGAATCACCTAAGAGTGTCCAGGTAGAGAATATCTTCTTCAGGGATAATAAGGAACATCAAGAAAAGATTTTAGATGCATGGGGGAATTTGCATTAGAAATGGAAGGAGAGTGTGAGGAGACTTAAATGTGTGTCTTTGGAACCATACCTTCAGTGGGTCAGAGACAGAGCAATCAAGTTGAAAATGCCCTATCCTCGTCAGGATCCTATACCTCCAAGAAGAGAACCCACTTATGTTTTTATGTTTGACGCTGAGAAGTTGGGAGTCGCTTTGAGGAAGTCGCAACATGAGTCAAAAGCATGGAAGAACAAATATCAAGTGGTTGTTGCAGAGAATGCTGAACTTCAGAGACAAAATGCTGAACTTCGGAAACATTTACAGTCGAAGAATGAAGACTTACCTCCTTGAAAGAAGAGAAAAGTTTAGGAGGATTTATTTTCCTCCAAATCTTAGTCTACTCCTTGAAGGTTAAGCGTGGACGAGATTACCCTTGAGAAGGTCCAGTTGGGAGAGCAGCTCAAGTGGCAGGATTTGAAACTTCCTTAGGGATTTTATTAGCTTTTATTTAGCTATTCATTTAGGAATTTTAGAAGAATAATCATTTGTAGTCCGTTTCAAAATTAATAAAACATTTTCTTTTTGCCACAATATCCATAAGTATTGGAATTCCATGAAGTCCTATTCATCTGGCATTGCATTCTTTTCCTTTGTTCACTTCAAGAAACTCAATTCCGTTTTACAGGTATTGTAACAATGGATTTCAAAAGAGAAACATTGAAGTACACTTTTCAGAGTCCTAACATTGAAAGCTTAAGAGAGCTAGCAGATCTCTTCGATGATTGTCATGGTTTCTCAACAGAATATGGAGGAGTCTTCTACTTTCTCAAACTCAAGATGATTGATGGGTTGTTGGAGACCCTCGTTCAGTTCTAAGATCCGATGTACCATTGTTTCACTTTTCCAAATTACCAGCTGATGCCAACTCTGGAAGAATATTCTGAATTTTTGAGGATACCTGTAACTACCCGGCCATTGTTTACTAGATTGGAGGACACACCTAGTGATCAAGAGATCACAAATGCTACCCATCTCAGTCTAGCAGACGTTCAAGCTCACTTAACAAACAAGGAAGGAGTCCTTGGATTTCTGGATGATTTCTTGATCGAGAAGGTCCGTTGCCACGCTGAGAGAAAGGAAGTCCCGATTTTGGAAGCAACCTTTGGTTTGTTAGTCTATGGGATCTTCTAGTTCCCAAAGATTGATGATTTTGTTGACATGGATGCGATTAAGCTATTCATCCTCAGGAACCCAGTTCCTACTTTGTTAGCCGACACGCACCATTCAATCCATTCGCAGAATGCTGAGGGAGGAGGACATATTGTCTTCTGTACCGCCCTGCTGTATTCATGGTTTATTGCTCGCCTGGCCTGGCATCCATCCATCTGGGAGCAGACAGAGGCACCCTACTAGTCTAAAATAGTTATGGCCCTTACCCATTCCGGTATCGTGTGATATGACCCTGCGTATGGAGGTGTTAAGATGATCAACATGTGTGGGGACTTCCCCAACATACCTCTTATTGGGACGAAGGGATGCATCAGTTATAACCCTGCTTTGGCTCGCAGACAATTGGGGCACCCCATTAACGAAGTACCTGACCTAACTCTGTTGGAAGGAATCTTTTTTAAGGAGGGAGAGAATCCATATTTGAAGGCTAGAATAATACAAGCATGGAATCACGTCAACATGGGAGGAACAAATGCGTTAGGATACCCTAAATGTGCTGTCTCCGAAGACTATCTGCATTGGGTGCGAGAGAGGGCACTCGACCTCAAGATGCCTTTCCCTTTTCATGAACCTATGGTGCTGACTTTTCATGATCTTGGTTGGTTTGATGTAAGTGAAATAGATCAGTTGAAGACCGCTTTGGATGAGGCTCAGAAACTGAAGAACGCTTGGAGAAATAAGTACTTCACCCTTAAGGTAGAGAAAGAGAAGTCTCAGAAACTGCCAGAAGTCGAATCCGCAAGAAAGAGAAAGGCGCGAAAGGATTTATTTTCCTCTCACACCTCTTCAAGAACTGTCACTAGTGATGATCTTCCCCCGACTACTATGGTTTGGAAAGAGTATGTAGATCGACTCATCAGGGAGAAGGCTAAACTACAAGAGCGCGTCGATCAATTCGCAGAAGAACTTCGTGTGAAGGAGGGGCCTGTGGAATAGATTTCTAAGTCTTCTTTTGCTTTTGTTTCAATGTAATAAACTCTTAAAGGAGTACTTTGCTTTGTAATGTTTCTCGAATTTTAAATAAAATAAGTTTTCAATTATCCTACGTTATAATACTGAAAAAACACTTTGAGTTTCTTGAAGTCTCATCCTACATCTACATTTTCGCATCAGCATAGCATTGTTTGCATTCCAGGGTCTTACTCTTGCTTCATCTCCACGGACAAGCTGAATCACCAATACAACACTCGAGCCAGTCAACGCCAAAAGATGGATCAACTGGAACAAGAGAACAAGGTACTCCATGATGAAGTTGCAATCCTGAAGGAAAGCTTGGAGAGATTGAATGGTTTAGTTGAAGCTCTGCCCAACCAGTCTGCGCTCAATAATCAGGATGTTCAGAGGACTGTTATCTCCGAAGTTGTGTTGGCACCGATCCCAGTGGTGTCTATTGTTGCTGAATTGACCTACAACATGCCGCCAGGTTTCCCGTGGGGGGTGCCTCCTTATTTCACTCCTGCTGGCTATCACCCACCTGTTCCTGAGGTCCCTGCCATAACCACTATTTAAGTCGTTCCTGCAACTGCTTCTGTGATGACTACAACACCTCCGCAAATGAATACTACTCCATATGTTCTAGACGAACCAATTTTTCATGGGTCACCGAGCGAAACGGCGGGTTTTGAAGAAAGGATGGATGGATTTCAAGACCAGTTTTCTGAGATTCAGAAAGAATTGAAAGCTCTTCATGGGAAGGAAATGTTCGATAAAAGTGCCTCTGACTTATGTTTGGTTCCTAATGTCAAGGTTCCGCCAAAATTTAAGGTCCCTGATTTTGAGAAGTACAAAGGAAATACTTGGCCTCAGAGTCATCTCATCATGTATTCTCATCCATTATTTCTAAGACAGTTTAACAGGCGCTGCACTCAAGTGGTACATGGGGTTAGATAGCGTGAAAGTATAATATGGACATGGCTCCCGACCGTGATCAGCTGAGGGCCATGGCTAAAAAAGACAAAGAGAATTTTAAGGAATATGCTCAGCGTTGGCGCGAGTTATTCGCGCAGGTCACGCCAGAGGAAAAGGAAATGACCAAAAATTTTCTGAAGACTCTGGGTCCTTTATTTTATGAGAAAATGGTAGCAAGCGCATCCAACAAATTCACCGAAATGGTCAACACGGGCATGCGCCTGGAAGAGGGGGTTCGCGAAGGAAGATTAGTCAAGGAAGGGAGTACTCTTAGTAATGCAAAAAAGTATGGGAGTGGTTTTGTGAAAAAGAAAGAACACGAGGTAAGTGTTGTGCAGCAGGGACGATCCAAGAAAGGGTATCCGCAGTCGCGTCAGGTTGCTGCGGTATCACCTGTATTCAACGCGCCGGCTTATCAACCACAACCACAACATCAGCAAAAGCAACAATCTCCTCAACAAAATCGGCCATTCAACAGTCAGGGCCGCGTATACAAGAAAATAAACTTTGACCCCATCCTTATGAAGTATGCTGATTTGTTCCCAGCTTTGATCCAAAAGGGCCACATCCAGACAAGGGCCCCACCTGAAGTACCTAAGGACCTTCCATATTGGTATAAAGCTGACAGATTTTGCTTGTATCATCAAAGTGCTCCAGGTCATGACATTGAAGACTGTTACGGTCTGAAGTCAGATGTCCAAAGGCTCATTAAGTGCAGAATCTTATCCTTCATAGATTCCAATCCTGACGTGCAGGATAAGCCTTTATCTCAACATGGTTTGTCCTCCGCAAACATGATTCAAGGTTATTTGGAAGGAGATGACCAGGAACTTACAAGTGAAAGGACTGAAGAAGTGTATGTTATAATACCTCATTTTAAAGAAGTGGAGCGTATTGAGATCACTTATGATAGTAGGAAGCCGACTGTTACTCCGTTGGTGATCAATGTGCCTGGACCCACCCTTTACACTTCTAGTAAGGCAATCCCATACAAATATAATGCTATGATGATGGAAAACGGAAAGGAGGTGCCTTTGCTTACTTTGCCTTCAGTTGTTAATATCGTGGATGTTAGTAGAGTAACAAGAAGAGGACGAGTTTATCCTTCGGTACCCTCGAAAGATGAAAGGATCTCATTTGAACAACCCATTTCAAAGGATCCAATTGTAGAACAGTCTGGTGGATCTGACTTATCCAAGCCGGACGAATTTCTAAAGCTGATCAAGAGAAGTAATACAAGGTTGCAGATCAGCTGTTACAAACTCCATCTAAGATTTATGTGTTACAGTTACTCATGAGTTTTGAAGCCCATAGAGAAGCGCTCTAGAAGGTATTAGAGCAACCATATGTTGAGCAGGATGTTAGTATGGAAAATTTTTATAACATTGTCGGTAATATCACTTCATGCAACTATCTTGGGTTTAATGAGGAAGATCTTCCGAAGGGGGGAAGAAGACATAATATGCCCTTGCATATTTTTGTGAATTGTGGGAATGACTCTTTGTCTAGTGTGTTGGTAGACATTAGATCTTCTCTGAATGTGATGCTCATAACTACTTTGTCCAAATTATCTTATCAGGGACCGCCGATGAGGCCAAGTCATGTCATTGTCAAAGCCTTTGATGGATCTAGGAAGACGGTAATCGGTGAAGTGGATCTACCAATGACCATTGGTTTGCAAGCCTTTATGATCACATTTTAGGTCATGGACATTCATGCCGCCTATAGCTGTTTGTTAGGGAGGCCGTGGATACATGAGGCTGGGGAAGTTACTTCTACTCTACATCAGAAGTTGAAGTATACTTTTGAAGGCAAGACGGTTACAGTTTTCGGAGAATGAGCTTTAGTGGTGAGCCACTTACAATCATTTTTCTATGTTGAAGCTAAAGAAGAAGTTGGTATGCTGTTTCAGGCTCTATCTATTATGGACAATGGTGCTCAGAAATCTAGAATACCTATGTCATCCTTTAAGGATGCGCGGCAGGCCGTGAACAGTGGTTCTCAAACAGGTTGGGGCAAGATGTTGTTTCTACCAGAGAACAAGAACAAAGAAGGTCTCAGTTTTGCTACCGGTTCTGCTCAACACGTTATCAGAAATTAAGAGTTTCTACCAATCAAAGAGGTATTCCGCAGCGGAGGGACCATCCATCCTCCTCACATCAATGCAGTGTCTGAAGATGAATTTGAAGGCTACGCAACAAACTGTTCTGCAAGCCACTCCATTCCATACAAAGACTGGATAAAATCCTGAAAAGGGCTCATCAGAGTGTTTTTCGTTTGCTTTTTTTTCTTTCTATTTCTTTGATTAAAAGCATAATTGGCTTGTAAGAACTTGTTATTTTGAATAATTAATGCAATAAAATGTTTGTCTTGAAGAATTCCATTCGTTTTCACTCGTAAAATGTTTTTCATAATTTATAATGCCGATTGTACCCAATTTTTTCACTTTGATGAATAATTGGAAAGGAGGATGACGAAGTAAAACGCAGGATATCTCGTTGTATACTTTTGAATAAAAAACTCTATCGATGATATAAGGCACTGTTTCAACCTCCTAAACACCAAAAATATTTAACCTTTTTGAGCCTTGATGAAGGATCTGTTTTTTTCCCAAATCAAAACCTCGTTTTTAACCTGGAGCAGGGTATCAAAAAAAAAAGAATAAGTATCTTCCAAAAAAATTGGGTGGGCACAAATATACTTTGACCTTTATTCCTGTGTTTTACAAATCGGAAACTAAACCCAGATACAACCCACTAAGTCCTAATTGAAGTAAGGTTTAATTCGAAAGCATACTCGATGAGATATCGTTTCCTAAATCCTATGAGCTATGCTCAATTTAGTATCGGCCTTATAAATAAATTTAATTCATATCCTAACTAGTGATTTCGGTCACTAGTTATTGTGATATCTTTTTCAAAAAAAATCTTCAAGACAAACATGTGTGTTGCATTAACAGTTTCAGAATTAACATTTCCGACTTGCTAACTTTGCTTGATATCTTAGAAAGATTACGTGAAGACGCCACCGATTAGAATTTGAAGAATCCATGGACCTGGGGCAAGTTGTGTCCAGGTTGCTCACTAATACAAGCTTGACTTCATCTACAGGGCTATGTTCAGAAACTCGGTTATACCGTTAATCAGAGGCAGTTACGTCGAGTCCCGACGAATCTCTACGAGAGTTTGAAAGCAGTGGGGCATTTGGACGCCATGTTTTCTGTAAAATCCTCTTGAGGTGGCTTTTTCCCATGAACGTGTGACATGGGGCATTTGAGGATCAAAGGTGTTCATGACAATTCTGCGGCGAATATTTTCCATGTGAGAAATACATCTCCGATTTGGACGTTATTTCACTTCTGAGTAGCTTTTTTTTACATCTCCGATTTTCCCCAACAAAGCGGATGTTTATTTCATCCCCATTGAAGTTTCGACTCCAACATATTCAACAGCTTTGTTAACCCAGGTTTCCCCTTTTAAAGTGGATATTTATTTTATCCCATGTGAAACTCCAGTTCGGGTATATCCGTCTACAACTCCAGCATGAATCTCTCCAGGGAAGTGGATATTTATTTTATCCACGAAGTTTCTCCAATTAAGAGATGGATCCGTTACCAGTAGATCTTTATTCTCATCTTCAACATGATAACCAAGATTATTTCGGAAAATTCTTCAGTAAGATCAAGATGTTATATCCCCAGGCAAAATATTTTTTATTCCCCTAAGAAGTTTTAAAACCTTAAAGCAGGACTGTGATCCCATATATAGTTTTCCACCTATCCATAGTGACGCTTCTATCTTTGAAGATTGGTCCGATATTTGTTCCCCATAAGGAACTCTAAAAGCAAGCTTACATTCTCCAGGCGATGTTTGATCTGAGAAGATTTGGTTTTAGTGCCTTTCGTCCGAGATGTTTATTTCATCTCTGTTGGTTTTGTTAGCATACGCATAACATATAGGTAGATAGCATAGCATGTGCATATGTGCATCTTTGTGTTTGTCTGTTCTGTCACTTTGGCCGTGTTTATCACCAAGTGACTGGGTTTGTCTTATCCCTTCAGGTAGAGTTGTCAGCCCAAGGCAGAAAGAGCGCAATATTTCTATTTCCCCATGGAGTTCGATCCTCGTGGAAGACAGTTGTTTTAGTACATCCCATCTGAGTTCATACCTCAATGGTTGAGTCTTGTTTGACAATTTCTCTTCGGTTATTTCCCGAAGTGAATTTCGGTCCTCGACAATCACATTTGTGGATATCTCCAACTTTTGAACCCGGATTAAGCGTGAATTTATTTTGCACTTTACTACCCAAGAGGTTCTTTTTGAAGATCACTATTGAAGACAGATATTTCTCAAACAGTATTACCGTATTTTCTCAACAGAATTACAAACAATCTCTTTATTTGAGAAACTTATTACAATCAGATTCTCTATCAAAGACGACAAGTGGTAGTCTCCTCTAGATAGTTTGTCCATCCCCAGAGGATTTATCAAGATTATCAACTCATCAGATGGAATCTCTCTGTAAATCCGTCAGAGTAGTTTATCGAAGACTTTATAGATATTTTCTCTTTATTTGAGAATCTACAGAGTTTCAGACATATCTTTATAACTACAACAAAGAGGATACTCCTCCAGAGTTTACTCCCCAATGAGTTCATTACACAAGTTTACTCCTCGAATGGCATCTCTTCCGAGAAGTTTGATGAAGTTTATTACAATTAGTCTCTCTTTATTTGAGAAAACATATTTTTGCTAATCAACCGGACTACATCTCTTCCGGAGATCCCTGTTGAAGCTTTACAATCTCCAGTACATCTTGTTTTTTGGTCAGACACCTTGGCTTAGGCTACCTTGTTTGGTAGTAGGTCGTCTTTCCTTTGTTGTGTTCACCTGGGATTAGGCTGCCATGTTTGGTAGTAGGTGATCTCGACATGTTTGGGTTATTACCTTCGGCTTAGGCTATCATACTTTTGGTAGTAGGTAATATACCATCCTTTTTTGGTCAGAGGCCTTGGCTTATGCTATCTTGTTTGGTAGTAGGTCGTCTTTCCTTTGTTGTGTTCACCTGGGCTTAGGCTACCGTGTTTGGTAGTAGGTGATCTCGACACCTTTGGGTTATTACCTTTGACTTAGGCTATCATACTTTTGGTAGTAGGTAATATACCATCCTTTTTTGGTCAGAGGCCTTGGCTTAGGCTACCTTATTTGGTAGTAGGTCGTCTTTCCTTTGTTGTGTTCACCTGGGCTTAGGCTGTCGTGTTTGGTAGTAGGTGACCTCGACACCTTTGGGTTATTACCTTCGGCTTAGGCTATCATACTTTTGGTAGTAGGTAATATGCCATCCTTTTTTGGTCAGAGGCCTTGGCTTAGGCTACCTTGTTGGTAGTAGGTCGTCTTTCCTTTGTTGTGTTCACCTGGGCTTAGGCTGCCATGTTTGGTAGTAGGTGATCTCGACATCTTTGGGTCATTACCTTTGGCTTAGGCTATCTTACATTTGGTAGTAGGTAATGTACCATCCTTTTTTGGCCAGATGCCTTTTCTTAGGCTACCTTGTTTGGTAGTAGGTAATCTTTTCTCTTCATGTTGCCTTTTCTTATGCTATCATTGGACTGATAGTAGGTAACATGCGTTTCTTTGTTTCAACTGGATACCTTTGCTTAGGCTACCAAGTGTCGGTAGCACTTTATCTTTCACTTTCAGCTTTCTCGCCATTGTTCAAGCTACTATACTCCTGGTGGTATTATTATATCTTACCTTTATTTTGGAGATTCCCCAATGTTGGTTGTCGTCTTTCCTCGTGCAGTTTCACGCCGTTGAGTCTGTTCTCCAGGTGTCGTGCCTTTTTTCTCCCCTGTGGCATCATGTCTCCGCAGGACCTCTTTGTCCCGCATTCTCATATCATTTGCATTCGGCGGCTTCTTAGGGCCAAAAATTCGTGCAATGTTTGTATTTAAGTCCCTCCTATCACGTCGAGACGGAGATTTCCATCTCCATATCTCCGGATAGAAGAAACTTAAATAAGGGCATCTGTCACACCCTAATTTTTGACCTTAAGACCCCACCTCTTTACGCATTCCTTCTTGCTTGTCTTTGTATATTTTCACACCTAACCAGTTTGTGCAGGTGCGGTAATATCAAGTCTAAATCCTTACAGTCAAATACTTCAGGGTGACCGTTGGATCATGGTGATCTCGGAGTTAGTCTATTGGTCGTATCTCCAAGGTTTTTCAAGAGTTTCAATGTCTCTTCAAGACTTAGTTTGCATACCAAGCTACATTATCACTTAATTTCGTAAGGTTGAGCCATCATTTATGAGAAGGAGCTTGTTTTTGTTAGTATTTAATATGACAAGTATGGATAAGAATCATGAATGAGGTTTGGGTAATATATTGTCAAGGCAAAGTTTAGTTTTACTCTTCGATTCATAAAACCTTAAGTTACGTTGGAATTCCTCCAAAGGTGTACAACTCAAGAGTTTTCAGATACAAGTTTATCATCATTTGAGATCAAGCTATTTAATTTCAAGGTCTTAGACTTTATCCATTGGTTATTGGAGGAGCCTTGCTTCTTTTTTTTGGGCTGATGCGTAAGTTGCACCTTAAATATTCAAAGTGTCACAAGGTCGGCATCCCAGACCGCATAATCTATGCCTTCGCAATATTCATTTAATCATGAGGAATCATGGGACAATTTAAAGAGTTCGTAGGTCTTGGCCTGTTATTCCAATTCAAAACGCGGGACTGCAAAATGGTATTTCAATGAGAGGAAATCCAAAACAATTAAGAGTGACTTCAAACTCCAAAATTCTGTTACAATTATGTTGTTCTACAAGTAAGTAATCTTCTTAATCCTAAGTTGTCCCTCTCTATGAAGCTATCTGGCATAAAATCCTAAATGCAGCAAGAAATTATCCAAGTTACAACTGTGGACTTCTGCAGCTCAGATTCCATAATCCAACACTTTTTAAAAGTCTTAAAAGCTTGTCGGGTTTGAATAGATGACTCGCGTGGAAACGTCGGCCTCAACTTCGGGAATTTCCAATCATCCATTAGTGAAGGGTGCCAGTTAGTAAGTCTTCGTCTTAGCTCGTGCTGCCGATGGGTTAGGTATGCCAGTTCTGCTACGCCAGAAGCACTGTTAAAACCATCGGGCAATAGTCTACACCGACCATTGCTACAAGTCTGGACCCTTATGTTGATATTACCTAAAGACATGAAGAAAATATGGTATGAGAAGTCAATAACGGAGGTTAGCGGAAGTTTTTGTGATCATTCATATCAGTTCATAAGAAGAGGAGGTTGACATTACATTATAAAGGACCTTTTAATTCTAAAGATGTTGGAGCTAAGGCTTGAGACTTCGGGATTGCCGTCATCATTAAAGTTGTCACTAAACCAAGAAGGATAGAACTTCAACTCATCTAATACAATCTAGAGCATATCATCAGCAAGGAAGCTCATTATTCTCCAAACAAAACCTGATATAAGAACAACATGTCAGCAACTAATTCCTTACAAAGCAGACCTGTCCACTTTTTTCCCCAGTAATACAAAGTATGAACTCCCTACCCCTTTGTTCTAACCCTGTAAATACATTGGCAAATTGAGTACGCCAGGATCACTCCGCTGACGTTATCCCGCTTTTTCTCAACCCCAACCTGCATTCACAATGAGGGATCTGATTGTCAATCAAACTTAAAACAACATACAACAATATTCATTGTGAATTTGAAGAAGAAAACTCAAGCACAAAGTCTCACCATGCCCTCTGGATTGCGAAACCGCAACCATCCATGAAACAAGTTTTAAAGAAAGCTCCTGCATAATTTTTGAGAAGATCGAGCCGTCTCTCGAGTTGAGAACGAAATCTCACTTTTGACAGCCATCAATATCCCGCAATAAGCACATTGGTTCGATAAGTCTTCAACTCGTTTCAAAACTTGTTACGACAAGAAAGAACATCAAGAACAACACGTGTACAAACTTAAGGAATGCTCAGATATTGAGGACTTTAAGGAAAACTTGACAAAGCTTCATGGCTATCCCTTCGAGGCTCACGTTCCAACCTGTCAAAACAACACAACTGATAATTAGAATAAACCATTGTAGAAAGAGTTTGAAGGTTAAGAGTTAAGAATTAGAAGAAGCTAAACCCTCAGTTCAACTCATCATTAGGCATAAGCTCGAGCGGCCGGGAGGGAGACAATCGAAATGGTCACCAACTCCCTACCGAACATCGAAAGAATTGAATTCCGGACAAAGGAGCAACTAGTTTCAGACTGCATTCGACATGATGCAAAGCACAAACAACATCGAGGAAACAACAACATTTTTACTTCCCTCTCAGTTCAGACAAACAAGTCATCATCACCAAATTGAACCTCAACTCCACATTCCAACATTCGAATCAAAGCAGAACCAGAAAGGCCACTAGTGAAAAACTTAGAATGGATTGAAGGAGGCTTAGGCCCTCGGAAGCCTGAGGTTCATCATTGGGCAAAGGGCTCAAGCAACGAAAGAAACTACAACCATAACCTTTCAGCTCAGACATAATATCAGCATTTCCATATTAAAACCCTCTCTCAGCAGGCAAGGTAGAGAAGTATCTGAACTCAAGGCATAACATCCCCTGCGAGAAGAAAAGAAAAAGAAGTATTAACACGGAAGTCAGCAAGTAACAGAGATACGTCAATTATACGAATCCAAATATCGCAAATTAAGAAGAGATTCAAAACTTCCCCAATTTGAAGCCAACATTCCATTGATAGAATCAGAAGAAATTAAATGTTATTCCCTAAATCATCCAGCGGATCCGACAGGGAATCACCAAATAGGAAGGTTTTTAAAGCTAGCTTCAATGGAGGCCCACCCACTTCGTGTATAAAAGGACGACAGGGCTCATAGAAAGGATCAGAAAAAAGTCGTTATCATTACAAAAGAGTAGAAACCCTTGAAGCTCAGATTGACGAGGATCTTCACCACCGTAAAGCTCGAATCATCCTCGAGGTTCATCATCGCCAGTCAAAGGGAAGGAACTCGCAAATCATATCATCGCCTCACCACCACCGTCAACGAGTCGCCGCCAACTTGTGTTTCTAGGTAAAATCTCACACTTGAATAAAGCGTTTTATCCGCATGTTTTTTGTTTGTGAGTAACAGGTTGCGAGGAGGAAGAGCCAAGAGGAGACGAAAAGCAAAACTGCAAGCAGGTGGAGAGAAGGAGAAGACAATAGTGGAATCGTGGAGCAAAGGAAATGAAGGAGAAGAAATGGCAGATGAAAGAGATCGAGAGAGGCGGCGAAGGGGGGGGGGGTCAATTTGGGATTAGGGTTCTGTTTTTGGTTTATTTGTTGTAATCCTATGCCTGTGTACATACTACATCACCATACACCTTCACATCATAGACACACACCCCATGATCAGATCAATCACACGCATCCCACTCGCTCCCACACGATGCACCCACACATCTGCATCACACCAAATCCGCTCGCCCCTCTAATTAACCACCTTAAGACCTCTAATCTATCATTAACTAAGTTAACCCATCAGATTAATTTAATTAATCAACCTAATAATTAATCATTTATCTAATCGGTTTTTTTTATTAAAACAACTAATACAACCAATTTTATTTAAATTCCAACCCTTTTATTTTTAGTTTATTTTAAACAACTTTCTTTAACTAATTAACTTATATTTCAATTTATTCACCTTTTTATTTTAATCAATCTAATAAACCTTTTATAATATAATAAAAACTTATTTCATTTAATTTTAATATAACATTTTATTTAATAAAAATCTCCTCATCAATAAAATAATAAAACTTCTTTTTAATAACCAATAACCAATTTATTTACTAAAAACTATTTCTATCCAACTTAAGTAATTCGATTTCACTAAAAATTATCTTTATAATTTAATTCAACATTTTCCTTAAAATCAATCTCACCAAAAATAAACTTTTTTCCTAAATCAATTCAACTAAAATAAGATCAACTCCCATAAATCAAACGTGCACGCTCCCGTCTCCGCTCCGACTCCACTCACATATGCATAATTCACACACTTGTCTTAGCGCTTTCATGCGTTTGTGTATGCTTTTACTTTATCCGCCGTTTATGTTTATCGTCTTTTACCTTCCCGCAATTTATCTTATCGCATTGCATAAACGTCCAAAGGAAGAACCCATGCGTAACGTAAAACTTGCGCGTATGCACCTCATTTGCATCATATTCCCCATTTGATCCTTGATTCTATTCAAGTCGATCTTTTTAAGTTAGATCCTACCCCATAAGGAGGACCTTTTATCCTTACAACATAGAAAAAAACAAATCAACTCAATTCAAATTATTCAAACACATTAGAGAATAAGACATGAGTCATCTTGACAGTCGAGATATAAATCTCCTGCCTCCACAATAATACAATCAATATGTAGGGACTTTTTTGCCTTGAGAGTGATAGTGGCATACTCGTCGATCATAATCCGAGTTGCTAATCCCTTCTCTCAAGACGATGCAAAGACTATTTTCCTACAAGTTATGGTGGCTAAGTCAAGTATTCTCCCTCGAGATGACAACTCGTCTTTTCTCCTAGACCCAATCAATCAACTACCCTTATCCCTTCGGAACTTTGACCAACACTCAAGGAGTTCCTTAAACCCTTTAGGATAACTAAAAATACTCTAATTCTATTCCCGTCAGGATATGTAGGCACAAGATGCGATGTCTTGGAGAGTATACTTAGATACAAACCATTAGGTTTTTTATCCCTCAAGCAGATAACCCTTAGCAATAAACACTGTAAGTGCTCTTGATTGGCTGCATTTTATGGCAAAACATTAGAGGGTGCATGTAGGTGAAACTGGTTATTAGGACATGCTTAATGATGTGTGTACAGGGTAAGTTAACTATAAGTTAACTCAGTTAAGCTGAATGTCATATAGAATGTCATAACACTGAACGTATGACATCCAGCGGGCAAAGTTGTTTTTCTGGTATCTATAAACTAGGAAACAAAATAAGTGCTCAAGCTGGATATCAGGAGACTTTCTAGAAGCCCTAGGCGAACTAGAAGATCCCTGAATTAAGTGGCAAGTGTGCAAATCTTTGAGAATAGGTTTTGTTATGGATAAAACCTAATTAATGCACCAAGGCCCAAAAGGACTGACAGCTGCTATAAAGATCAGAAGATGCAATCCTGAACAGCAGCACTTGACAACAGAAGAAGAAAGAGTGCAGATTGCAGAGTCCTTGTAAGTGAAGAAGGCCAGTATTCACGTGTGAATTGTGTCTAGGAATACTTGTAATCCAAGCAAATTGTTTGGTGGATGATTTGCATTGGATAGGTAGATTATAGGCTGTGACTCACTCGAAGCTTTGAAGCAAGAGTGTGTGAGTCCCTTGATCAAAGCTGTGAAGCAAGATCAAGGTGTGTATGAAGTGTCTCTTCATATTGTCTTCTGTAATTGTTTGACATCACTGTTGTGTGATTGAGGGGGAGTGAGTGGGTATACTCAGATCTAGAGTGTCTCTAGGTTGAAGTGTCATTGGGTAGGGATTAAGTGAGGAGTGTAAACTGGAGGTTTAACTCTAAATTGATTCTACTGATAGTGAATTTCCTCCCTGGCTTGGTAGCCCCCAGATGTAAGTGTTGTTGACACTGAACTGGGTAAACAATTGCTGTGTTATTTACTACTTTTATTATTGCTGAGTATTAGCTGTTAAGTAGCAGATGTCACAGTGGATGTTATAACCTTGGGAGTAACATCCATCGTGTGCTTGCCAGAATTTTCAATTGGGATCAGAGCAGGCACCCTTCCTGTTTAAATATGGGTAAGATCTAGGGAAAAAAAATTCTGGTACTATGGATAAAGATATAGGCTTCACTAATAGACCTCCAATTCTGGATGGATCTAATTATGATTATTGGAAGCCTAGGATGATTGCATTCCTAAAATCCTTAGACAGCAAGTCTTGGAGAGCTGCAAACTCTGGCTGGAAACATCCTGTGAAGACTGACAAGGAAGGAGTAGATGTGTTGATTCCTGAAGAGGAATGGAACAAAGAGCAAGAGGCCTTAGCTCTTGGGAACTCTAAAGCATTGAATGCTCTCTTCAATGGTATATAAAAAAACATCTTTAGACTGGTGCACCACTGTGAACTAGCAAAGGGTGTTTGGGACACTCTCAGAACTACTCATGAAGGAACCTCCAAGGTCAAAATGTCAAGACTTCAAATGCTGACCACCAAACTTGAAAGTCTGAAAATGAAGGAAGATGAGACCATTCATGAGTTTTACATGAATGTTCTTGAACTTGCAAACACATCAGGATCTCTAGGAGAAAAGATGACTGAAGAGAAACTTGTAAGAAAGATTCTAAGGTCACTACCTAAAAGGTTTGATATGAAATTTACAGCCATTGAAGAAGCCCAAGACATATGCCACATGAAAGTGGATGAAATCATTGGTTCCCTTCAAACCTTTGAAATGGGAATGAGTGATCAGGATGTGGAGAAAAAGAACAAAAGCATAGCTCTTGTCTCAAACACTGCAGATTCAGATTATGAAAAGGAGGAGAATCTGTCTGAAGCAATTGCCTTGCTTGGAAGACAGTTCAACAAACTGGTCAAAAGGATATATGCTAGGTCTAAACCTTATATCAAAAGCATGCCTTCTGATAACTAGAATTCTGAAGATAAAGTCAGCCAAAGCAGAGGATTACAATGTCATGAGTGTGAAGGATATGGACATGTTAGGAGGGAATGTCCCACATACCTCAAAAAAAAGGGAAAAGGCTTATCAGGCACTTGGTCTGATGAAGATTCTGACAGTGGATCAGAAGAGGAATTAGCTAAACATGTCACGGCTCTTAACAATGTATGCATATCTGATGATGATTCAAGTGATGAAGAGTTGTCTTTTGAAGAGCTTGCAGCCTCATACAAAAAGCTTCACATCAGAAGCATAGAACTGGTTCAGCAAGGAGAATAACAGAAGAAAATAATCAAGGAGTTAGAAGCTGAAAAGAGAGAGCATCTAGCCACAATTGACACACTCAGAAGTGAAGTACAGGAGTTGAAAAGTAAGAAAGATCAAATGGCAAAATCCATAAGGATGATAAATTCTGGGACTGACACCCTAGAGGAAATTCTACAGAGTGGACAACCCTCAGGAGATAGATATGGACTAGGATATGCTGATAAACAAAATCCTGTGCTAAAACTCAAGAGATTACAACCTGAGGTCCAGAAGCCAAAGTGGATGTCATGACCAATGTCACAACATCCAACCAACAGAAATTGGAATCAAGTCAAGAGTAGATTCCAAGGGTATAAATGTTATCACTGTGGAAAACTTGGTCATATCAAATCTGTGTGTTTCTGGTTGCATGGATTTCCTAGTCATCCTCATCAAGAACAGAGAGATCATGTCAAAAGGCAGCATCTAGCAAGATCAAAGAAGGGTGCTCCTAACAGGCAAAGACATTGGGTTATCAAGAATATGGCCTTAGCAGCTCACACTGATCTAAGGATGCCGACCCAAGAGGACTGGTACTTTGACAGTGGTTGTTCTAGACATATGACTGGAATTAAGGACCACTTGATTAAACTCAACCCTCATTCATCTAGTCATGTAACCTTTGGTGATGGAGCTAGAGGAGAAATCACAAGTGTTGGACAACTTGACAGTCCTAAAGTTCCAAAATTGAAGGATGTGTTGCTGGTTGAAGGACTGACTGTCAATCTAATAAGCATAAGTCAACTATGTGATCAAGGTTTAAAAGTCCACTTTTCCAAAGACAAGTGTGTGGTTATCAATGAAGAAGGTAAGGAGGAAACGAGGGGTACTAGATCCAAGAACAACTGTTATCTATGGGAACCTAGATGTAACCTCAATGCCTTGGTCAATAAGGAAAATAAGGACCAACTATGGCTGGAGAAGGGAAAACAGTCACTAATGAGGGATAGGACCAGGTCCAACACATTAGCAAGTGGGTCTGCAAAGTGTGCTTCAGAAAGAAGGACAGGATGTAAGAAAAGTCATGAGGGGAAACAAGCCAAGAAGGGATGCCCAAAGATTGGTCATCAGGGAAAGCTAGATAGGGTGTATTGGAACCTGATGGAGTCCATGGAAACTGCCATGCATAAAGAAAGCAATGTCACTCTAGATGTCATGACCTTGTTCTGTGACATCAACAGTACCATCCAAACAAGCCTTGATGAGTTCAAGGGAGACATGCTCAGGGGTAACTTGTGTAAATGGCAAGAGGGTTGTGCTAAACCTGGTAATTATGTCAGTACTGACATGATTTCAAGAAGTGTCAAGAAGTCTCAATTTAAAAAGTCTCTAAGAAAATTGAGGACCTCTAGTAATGATGAATTCTAGCAATTAATAGGGAATTATATTTTGAAAAATAATCAAATTCGGATTGGTCAAAATATTGAATTCCCTCCTCTTTTACAACTAAACCCATATAAAACCGTTCTCGTCTTTCAATCCACCTCCTGCCTTATCTCACACAACCCCATCAGAAACCCTCTTTCGTTACAACCTAAGTCCTCTACAATGTCTCAACAACATGTCTCCAGCCCCACCAAGCCCGACCCTGCTCAGCATAAGAGCACCTCTGTGATGAATGTGAGCCCTCTTGATATGATTTCTGGGAGAAGGAGTGAACACCAGTCATCAGCTACTTCACATGCAGACCAAGAAGGTCATAATGTGCATGGAATCACCATTCCACTGCCTAGGGTTGATTCTTCTCCAATATTGACTAAGAACCTTGAGGACAAGTGTGAGTTCTCCTCTGAGATGACTAACCTTACCACAGAAAAACGAGCAAATCTTGAAGTACAGGAGGAAGGACATGATGATGATCTGAATAAAGCTCCTGCCAATGATGTTGATGTATCTTCAGATGATGAATTCCTCAAGAATGTTGCTCCGGGCATAGCTCAGAAACTAATGACCAAGAAAGGAAAACCCAGTCTGGAAGACAACTCTCTCAAAATTCAGAGAAAAAGAGCTCATGTTGGGTCCTCTAAGCCTAGGAGCAAAAATGACTCCAAGAAAAGGAAGGTTACTGAGAGTAGCCCTGAGTCTGAAGGTGATGTCATAACAGATGTTCCTAACATCATCAATGTCAAACATTCATTGGGAGAGAGGCCAATTAAACCCATGCCAGCTGCTCCTATGAACAAGATATCCTTTCACTCTATTCACAGTGTAACCAAATGGAGATATGTCTATCAAAGGAGAATAGCCCTTGAGAGAGAATTAAGGAAGGATGCCATAGAGATCAAGGAGGTAATGGAACTCATCAACAAGGCTGGACTACTTAAAACAGTCACTGGATTTTCCAGATGCTACGAGGGACTGGTCAAGGAGTTCATTGTAAACATACCTGACTCAATCTCTAGCAGAAACAACAAGGAGTTCATGAAGGTATTTGTTAGAGGAAAGTGTGTGCAATTCTCTCCTACTGTGATCAATAGGTATCTAGGGCGAGCAAATGATGGTACAACAGAATTGGATACTTCAGACAACCAGGTCTGCAAGATCATCACTGCAAATCAAGTCACAACATGGCCATCCAAAGGGAAGTTGTCTGCAACACTGCTTAGTGTAAAGTATGCCATTCTGCATAGAATTGGAGCTACTAATTGGGTGCTTACCAATCATACATCCTCCATTACTGTTGGACTAGGCAAGATAATTCATGCCATAGGTACCAAAGTTAATTTTGACTTTGGTCTGTACATCTTTAATCAGACTGTCAAGCACTCCACAACCAGTGCTATCAGGTTACCTATTGCATTTCCCTCCCTCATTTGTGAGATCATCCTGAATCAACATCCTGGAATTCTAAACTCAAGTGCTGCTGTCAGCAAGAGGGAGCCTGGACTGTCACTTCATTTCAAACTGTTTGAAGGAAGACATGTTCCAGATATGATGTTTACATCTGCTGAGACAGTTAAGATCTCCAAAAGAATGATGATTGCAGAATTGAAGGACACCTGTAAGAAGTTAGGAGAAACCATTAGTACATCTACTGCCAGAAAAATCAAGCTAGAAGCTCTTATCCAAAGGCTTGAAAGAAATGCAGATAATAATGGAGCTGTGTCAAAAGAAGAGGCTGATGACAGTGGTAAGAATGTCCCAACCAATGTCAATAACATTGGTTCCAGTTCTTCCTCTGAGGAAGAAGTTTGATATGGTGATACCCTGACTGTGTGGCTCAGACTACTAGCTGCTGAGTCGATAAGGAAGAGGTGCTGCTGTTTTTTTTTTGTTTTGTTTCAGTCAGACTTCCTTAAAATGTGGTTGACAACTTGAATTTGTAATGCTCCCCAAAGAGCAGTTTTGTTGAAATGTAACCCCTAACAATTGTAATGGTACCTATGATGATCTATGTTATTTGGATCTTAATTTATGGCTAAAAAGAGGGAGAGAATAATAGAGAACTGCAGGTACAGCAGGTGAAGAACAAGTAGAACTGGCTTGAACACATGTGTCAATGTGCATATGATATTAGACTTACACATTTGCAGGTGTAACTACAGGTGCAGCTGATGAATGTATGCTAGAACTAGGAGCAAACCTTGTGTGTATGCATGATAATTGCAGAGAGTCTAGTGCAACTCTTCAGGGGGAGTAGCATAGGTGTGTGTGACTTCAGAAAGGCATTCTGAATGTCTGGACATCCACAGGATGGATGCTTGTATCTGTGACTGCAGGGTGTGCAGGTGAAGTGTTCAACTGATAAAGTTTGATCAGTTGAGGGAGAGAACACTAGAGTGTTCCTAAAATAGATGTGAGATCTGTAGTGGAAATTACCAGATGGTTAACAGAGAGAGCTAACTGTGAGGACTCAGAGAGGCTTGAGCTAGTATCTATCCTTCATGACAGGACATATCATAAGTCTTCTGCTGTGTGTAAACTCTGATATGATAACAGGTTGTTTTAGCCAAAAATTTGCCAAAGGGGGAGTTTGTAAGTGCTCTTGATTGGCTGCATTTTATGGCAAAACATTAGAGTGTTCATGTAGGTCACACTGGTTGTTAGAACATGCTTAATGCTGTGTGTACAGGGTAAGTTAGCTATAAGTTAACTCAGTTAAGCTGAATGTCATACAGAATGTCATAACACTGAACGTATGACATCCAACGGGCAAGGTTGTTTTTCTGGTATCTATAAACTAGGAAACAAAATAAGTGCTCAAGATGGATATCAGGAGACTTTCTAGAAGCCCTAGGTGAACTAGAATATCTCTGAATTAAGTGGCAAGTGTGTAGATCTTTGAGAATAGGTTTTGTTATGGATACAACCAAATTAATGCACCAAGGCCCAAAAGGACTGACAGCTACTATAAAGATCAGAAGATGCAATCCTGAACAACAGCACTTGACAACAGAAGAAGAAAGAGTGCATATTGCAGAGTCCTTGTAAGTGAAGAAGGCCAGTCTTCACGTGTGAATTCTGTCTAGGAATACTTGTAATCCAAGCAAATTGTCTGGTGGATGATTTGCATTGGATAGGTAGATTCTAGGTTATGACTCACTCGAAGCTTTGAAGCAAGAGTGTGTCAGTCCCTTGATCAAAGCTGTGAAGCAAGATCAAGGTGTGTATGAAGTGTCTCTTCATATTGTCTTTTGTAATTGTTTGACATCACTGTTGTGTGATTGAGGGGGAGTGAGTGGGTATACTCAGGTCTAGAGTGTCTCTAGGTTGAAGTGTCATTGGGTAGGGATTAAGTGAGGAGGTTAAACTAGAGGTTTAACTTTGAATTGATTCTACTGATAGTGAATTTCCTCCCTGGCTTGGTAGCCCCCATATGTAAGTGTTGTTGACACTGAACTGGGTAAACAATTGATGTGTTATTTACTGCTTTTATTATTGCTGAGTATTAGCTGTTAAGTAGCAGATGTCATAGTGGATGTTATAACCTTGGGAATAACATCCATCGTGTGCTTGCCAGAATTTTCAAACACATTAAAATAAGAGGTTCCTGTAGAGTACTACAGAAACTTAGGATGCTAGCATCTGCCCTAAGTTTAACCAACCTCTAAACCTAAACTCTCTAGCTTCTGCATTTGCATTGCATTATGGGTAATTCGATCTTTTTCCCTTCATTTGGACAAATTAAAGACCGGTTGTAATGAATTTAGATTCAAGCTAATCAATAGCTTGGTATCCATATTTCACCGCGACAATTACCTGGAGATTGGAACTTCCCTTCTCCTTTTCTTTACCGTCTTTCATCTTCAGCGACGAGTTTCAGGGAGGAAGTTCGGTTGGATCTCCCTAAAGCAAGGGAGGAAGCTATTCAAGCCCTTCTCTGAGTCCATTAGGACTTTCAAGGAAAGGTTTGATATCATCGATCTCGTGTCAGATAGGGCCATCGACTCCATGTTTGTCTGGGAGGTCTCGACAGATGAGGGCGGGGAAGCCCTAGTCAACGAGCATGGCAAAATACTGGCGTGAAGATTGTTCAAGTTTCCCTTCTGCTGGAGTGGGGCTCATTTTACCTGGCCAACCGAAGATTATATCGCCACTCCTCACATGCTGGGGGATGATGACCGGGCCAACTATGCCAAGCTGGTGGCTTTCGTGGATGGTTTTCCTCCTGCCCAGTGTGTGACCTGTGCTAGGAAGAATATTTATGAAGAAGATAGGGGGCCCAAGGTGGTGGCCTGATATATCAATGCGAAAGAGCTCCTCGAGTGTAGCACTCGTGCGGGGGCTTTAGAACTTCTGGGTAGCCTTTTATTTCCTCTTAATTTGTTCGAGTTATTATTTTCTTCGCGTATTAATGTGCTAGTTGTTTTGTAGGTAAAATGTCTTCTGCCTAAGAACAATAAGTGAAGCCCAACGGGGGCGTAACGATCGTGAAGAGACTCCTTAGCTAGCGAGCGCCTCCTCCGCAAACAGGATCGGGGACCTCCTCGTCTACCCCATCGGCCTTCAGACATCTCTCATGTCTGTGAGTTCAAGGCTCAAGCGTCAACAGACAGGTGAAATTGTGGACCTTAGCAAGGAGGGGGAGAAAAGAAGATTTGAGTTGCCCCCGTGCCTGCACAACAAGAGATTCTTCGAGGGCTCTTCTTTGGAAATTCCTCGGGCGGAGTCTCTGAATCTCGAGGAGATGGATCATCCGAGCAAAAGGAAAATGCTTGCTCATAATGTTTCTTCCCTGATAAGGGTTATGTATATGGCGGTGGTTTACACTGATGAGGGTTCCTGCCATGAATCTGAGCTGAAGAAGGCCCAGGCTACGATTGTGGACCTGGAAGAGAAGTCGAAGAAATCTCAAAAGGAGCGAGCCATGGCCGTTGAGGAGGCGGTGAAAAAGTACCAGGATGAGCTGGACAAGGCCAATAGGGAGAAAGATACCCTTGCTGTGGAAAAGAAGGCCACTAAGGACCTAGTCGAGCAGTTGAGGGCCGCCGCTGCTCCTGTTGTGGGTGAGAGCAAGGAAGTGAAGAAATTGAAGGCTCGGGCTGAACTGGTTGCTCGCATTACCCAGGATGAGGACGACTGTGTGGCCATTGCCGAAGAGGCCTTCAATAATTCCGTGGAGCAACTGAAGATCGTAAGCTCCAGTGTCTAATTATCCACCGAGGGAGCCGGGTTCCTCCACAGTGTTGCGGGCGGCAGGGTTGTCATCCCCGAATTTCTTCAGATTGGCAAGGAGCATGCGCAGGCTTCCTATGAAGAGCCTCAACAGACGAAAGAGTGACTTTTCTTTGAGTTGTACTTTTTGCTTGCGCGCCATGTTTTATATTTTATTTTTTGTGTGAGGGTTGGCCCCTTTGTATTGTAACAAGCACAATCGCGGTCCTTGTGTCCATTTTTATTATAATGCTTATTTTTGGCCATGGTGTTCGATTATGTATGATTTGTTTTTGTGCATGCTTATACTTTGCTTTATTTTTGTTAAGTGTCAGAATGCTTCTTGATACTCGTGCCCATTGTAAGGGCTACTTTAGTAAATGATTTTTTATTATTTTGGGGTTTTCTCGACAAATTATGTTCGAAAGTGAGGAGAACTGGTCAAAAGGCCTGGGTAGCTTCCAGGCATGAGAGTGGAGCTCAGGTCGCGTTTGTGGCCCGAGTTCGCAGCGTGAACTTCCCATCACGAGCTAGGTGTTCTGCCTTGATTTATTTTGGTAATGCAACACTTATACCTAGGCGCACATTTATGGTTGGTACGTTATACTCGTCGTGTCGACGAGGCATGTCGACAGTTGAGGCCTTAACTATAATATTGTTTTAACTTTTTGGTGTTCCACGGTCGAGTGAGTTCTTCCCCATTGATATGTTCTAGGTAGTAGGCCCCATTCTCTATTTTCGCTCGAACACAATAGGGTCCTTCCTAGTTTGTGGCGAGTTTTCCTTCACGGGAATATTTGTGATTCCTCCTTAGAACGAGACTTCCTACTTGGAACTCTCGTCGTATAACTGAACATTATTTATCCTAAAGGAGGTAAAGGAAATACTCAAAGAAAACCTAAAAGAAAGGAGAAGACAAGGTCATTGCAACCAAATCATGGGTTCGGGAGTCGATTACACAAGGGGAAGGTATGAGCACCCCTCACGTCCGTTGTACTCAACGGGATCCATGCTTGTTGTCTAATAAAAGGGCGTGTCATCTAAAAGCTACTACTAAATGGAAAAGGGAAAAGAAAAAAAGGAGACTCGATAGAACATCGTCGCCCTACGCCTACATATTCCCTCGTGCAATGGGAAAGTCAGATTCAACGTAGTTCGGAAAACTATGAGTGATGGGGGAATGGTTGCTCGCCAAAACATCTCTATCTTGTGCCTACGTATCCTTATCTGGTATGAGGAATCAGAGCAAACGTAGTTCGGGTAAACTAGATTACAGGTTGGTTAAGTATTTTTTATGAGCGATGTTAAGTTCCCTTTCTAGCAGTTAGGGACAATGCCTGTTTGCGATAGAACGAAAAAGTAACACACTCTTTTCTGAAAATGACTTTGAGAGAACAATCACAAAGGATAGAAAAGTTTGAATTTTGTTTATGAGTTTTAAAGAAGTGAATTGAATTTGTTTGAGATTCACGTTGCACTAAAGGCTATGACATAAGAGAAAATGTGCCGCATATCGCCCAAGGGGCATTGTAATACCCTAATTTTTAACCCTAAGATCCCATATTGCGTCTCATCCCACAAACAAGATCACAAGCGTTTGTTCTCTTTTGCCTTCCTCTATAGGTTTATTCTTGAGCAATCACCGGGCACCCTTGTTTCTTGTTTGTTTGATATTTGTTTATGTTTATGTTTCTAACCATTGATTAAAATCCAAAAAAAAAGTTTGTTTTTCCTTTACTAACTTTTTTAGGAATAACTTGGATCAAATATATCAAATATCAGTCCCTCAGCTCGAGTGAATTTCATCTAAAAAGTCGAAGGTGATCCGCAAACAATTCAAATAATCTGATCAAGAGTCTCCCAGGATTTGATTGACTTTTATTCAAGAGACTCCAAGGTTCATGTGTTTATTTCCATGCCTTCTTTAACAAGCAAAAGAATCGAGTCAGAGCTAAGACAACACATCATAAAGGCCATTTTCACCATTTTTGTCTGTGGTAATCGGTTACTAATATTGGGTAACCGATTACCCTATGCAAATTTTGTGAAAATTGGGCAAATTCAAATTCTACAATATTTTTGGCACCAAATTCAAATATTGCAACATGAGAATATTCTAGATCACTTCATTTTAAATCCCCTACCTCATTATAATTAATTCCCACCATACACTTTCACTAATCACCATTTGATCATTAATTTCTCTCCAAATTTAAATTCTAAGCCTAATTTTGATTCCAAACCAAATTTCAATCCACCAAACTTTCCAAGCCTAAATCCTAAAAATAAAGGCCTCATTTCTCTCATTTCATAAGCTTTTGATATCCAAAATCACCTTGTCAAATTCCTTCTGGACTCTCAGTTTTCTCCAATTACCAAATTCACTAAAGCTCTTCCTTTGAAAGTTAGTAAGTTCATAATTAGAACTTACTAATCTTTGAGCTAAACATTCATCCATTCACTTTCTCATCATCAATTCTAGTAGATCAAGGCTTTGAAGTATGGTTTGTGAAGCTGATTTGAAGAATTCCCAGATTTGGAGTTGTAATTTCTTGATCTACCGTTGTTGTTCTTGATACATCTTCCACAATGTGATATATTGTTGATTCTTGTTGCTTGATCTTTGGATCTTGCAAATTAGGTTCTATTGGTGTTGTTTGTTTTTATTTTAATTGGATTTTCATTCTCAATTACATACTTGATCATGAGTTGTTTGGAGAAATGATTGATCAAGTTTCTGCACTTTTTAAAGATGTTTTACTGATGTTTTTGTAGTGGTAATCATTTACCTCCTTTGGGTAACCGGTTACCCAGTGTCTTTTTTGCCTTTTTGGCTTTGTTCTGGAAATGTTTTGGTTCTTTATTTTTCTTCTTCTTCTTCTTCTTCTTCTTCCATTTCCTTTTGATTTTTGCCTTGGAATTCACTTTTAAAGGTTATTTTCCTCTTTAAATTCATTGGACTTAGGGTGTAGATGAAGTTGGATAAACATTCATTGATTCAAATCTATCTTTAAAGTGAATTGTTCAATTTATTTTAGGTGCTTTGAGTTAATGATATGTTTAGTGATTTAATCCACCAAGATGAGTGGATGAACTTAATGATGGAATGATCTTGAACTTGTAATTCAATTTGGCATTCCCTCTCCTCTTCTCTTTTTCTTTTGATCGATGAAAATCTTTGATATCGTTTGAACTTATTTCAAGTTCTTTATGAAGATGAGATCGTTACCTATTTTCTTTTCGTGCGACATTGCTTTTGGAGAGTGATCTACATATCACTTCTCTAGCATGCATTAGCACTAACGTTGTTATTGACCGACCTCAGATAGTCGTAGTTTCTACATAAACCCGATTATGATTGCTTAACATAGTGCTAAATTTTCCCCTAATCGGAAAGTGATCATTCGTGGCTCTAACTTATGTTTGAAAGTCCAAGTATGGTTGATTATTTGTCTTAGGTCCATCACCTAAGAAGCTTGTTGTTAGGAGGCTTTGATTTTATCAATCCTCTAATGAGTCTTCATCAATTTTGGGATCAGCGCATGAGTTAACCACTATTGATCATTTGCTCTAACAACTAATCATTAACTCACTAACGCATATCATTGTACTAATTTTGTTTATGTTTCCTTTTTGCTCCCTATCTCTATTTTATCTTTATGCTCCATTATTATCATCCCATATCATACTTTTGTTTATGCTTATGTTATTTTTCATTTTTCTGTTGGACACATGTTTATGTTTCCGCTCTTTTCTTTTGTCCACTTGGACTATATCTTGTTTAAAACACTAATAAAGGATTAAACCTCTAAAAAACTTGGTGCTCTTAACTTTATGGTTATGCTCTTGGACTATTCGTAGACATTGGACTTCTTGGACTATTCTTAGACCTTGGACTTCTTGGACTATTCTTGGACCCTTGGACTTAGAACTAGGTGTCTTTCCATATGCTTGGAGTATTATGGATCTTTGCCTTTCTTTGGCTTGCTTATTGGCTTATGCTTCAAGATGGATGAAATTCTTATTTGGCTTGTTGTGGAGTGTGTTACAAGTTGGGTAGATCCTTCTTATCTCTAGATTTTATTTTACTTTCTAGGGTAATCACTTCATCTTCTCCCATTCTTAAAATTTCAAAGTCTCCTCCCTTTTTCAAAAAACCATCTTGTTTTCAAACTTAAAACCGCTTTCACAATAAAACCTTGAATTTTGTCAAGTGATTTTTAAAATTTGTTTTCTTTAATAAATGTCAATCAATGTTAACATATTTTGACCAATTTCAAAAAGATATAAAAAATGCTTTACCTCATTCACACTTTTTGTGCCTTTGCGCACTTTTAATTTTTAAACTTTTCATAAAGTTTAGACATGAGTCATTTCCATAGTTGAGATATAATTCTCCTATTCCCCATAATATTAATATGTTGACATTTTCCACTTAGATGTTGAGTGATAGACTTGTTGATAATCCAAGCAAAGTCCTCCATCTTTAGCTGATGCAAATGTTGTCTTATACTTGTGGGCAACTAGTCGTAGTTTTCTCCTTAAAATGACGACTTGTCTTTACATTTAAATTCAATCAAAACCAACAAATTTTTGTTATTTGTACCATGAACTACGAGGTTTTGATCCTATATTGCACTTTGTGGGTACGTAGGCATGAGGCGATAAGTCTCTCCAAACACAAAAATATTAAAAAATAATTCTCTTCTCATCTTCCCAATCTTCTTTCAAACAAACCTTTTTCAAACCAAAAAGCATAAATATTTCAAAGGACTCCTATAGAGTACTATAGACGTTTTGGGTGCTAACACCTTCCCATTTCATAACCAACCCCCTTATCCATACCTTTGTTCTTGTTCTTGTTTTAGAACTCTTTGGTTTTGCTCACTCTTTTTCCTTTCCTTATTTAGATAAAATAAAAGTGCAGTGGCGACTCTTGCATTTTTAAGTTAAGTTAATTAATAATTTACACTCACAAATTTCCCCGCTACAGAAAAGTGGCGACTTTGCTGAGGATCGAACCCAGAGTCTCTGGTTCCTAGTGGGTTTCGCCTACTTTGATTTATTTACCGCTTTTTGCTTGATTTGTTTGTTATTGTTTGTTCTGTTTGGTGCCTAGTGATTTGTGTGGTGAGATAAGTCCTATACCTGGACTTGAGTGCACTATTGATAGGAGGGTGGTATAGTCTTGTTGGATTATGTGGAGTAGTCCTTACTAAGCTGATTTGAGATCCCCCTCTCAATGAAGGCCCCTTTCGAATTACTGATGTCTTACGAGTAGTCATAATTGGCATTACTTTTTCGACCTGGGAGCCTGAGAAGCTGAGGACCTTAGAACCTTTTAACCCATCTTGTCCTTACTAGGACGTGGTGCGGTTGCTATTCAGGTGTAGACTTGAATTAGTTGTTACACGATACCACACTCAGACGAGTTTCTGTTGAGAATATTGTTGGCCGACGAGTAGTCGTTTAAGCTGATAATATCTAAAAGATGGAATTATGACTCTAGAAACATTTTTTAGAACCTTGTTCTACAGGTGATGATATAACCTTAGTACATACTATTGTGGGTTGGTTCTTACCTTTGGCTCCATGATCATGTCGAACCTTTGAACCTGTGTGCTTTGTGTGTCTTGTTTGTCGGTGTTGTATCTTGCACTCATGCATTCATGGGCATTTTGTTTCAGTCGGTTTTTAAGGATCTCGGAGATTTTCCTTTCCAAACATCGCAAATATTGTGATTATGGATATTGGAAGGAGAAATACTTAGAAGTTACAGTTTCTAAACTCCTGATCTTACAAATTTTGAAAAAGCTAGTGTCCTTGGTAGTTGATCGTTCAGGCTTTAGATCTCGTTATGGGAGGCTTCTATTTGTTCTTTCTACCAACATAGAAGACGAAATTCTGAACACCCTTGTGCAATTCTATGATCCTGTCTACCGATGCTTTACTTTTCCCGATTATCAGCTCATGCCAACTGTTGCAGTGAGAATAGGATATCAAATTATTAATTAATTTGAACCACAAATCTTTAATTCACAACCGGTCTTTGATTTATCCGAAGGAAAGGTCAAAGAAAGGAAAAACCTACTTTTTTCATTGTAAACAATGCGGGGAGAGATCTAGGTAAGGGGTTGGTTAAGCCTAGGGAAGGTATTAGTACCCTAAACTTCTGTAGTACTCTACAGGAACCTCTTGTTTAAAGTTTACTATTTTGCTTGATTATCTGCTTTAGGGTATATGCTAAGGGTTAAAGGTGAAAGAGAGACCTAAGGGTTAGTCCTAAGTTTACTCGCCAAGATTCGCATCTTGTTCCTACGTATTCGAGGTAGGGGATGAAATTATAGTAATCGTAGTTCCCCTCGAAAGGGAGGAAGAGAAACTTCTTGACTGTGGTCAAGGTTTCAATGGGGAATAAGCGTTCTTAAGGAAGCGCTTACGTGGAGTGCGACGACTCCTATTTCTACGTTAAGATTGAATTGAATTAAAAAAAAGGGTAAGATAGGTATTCCACGGCGGGAAACCTAATATGGAGTGCGGAGACTCCTTATCCTAATGCTAGGGTAAAGGGTAAAAGTTGTCCGCGGCGGGACGCCTAGGCAATTAGGGTTTAAAAACTGAAAGACTCAAAGGTGAGGACTATTGACGCGGCGGTCAAACGGCTAGACCTATTCCTTCGGAGGGGATTTAATGGTAAATAAAATAATGAAAATACGAGAAATGTACGAAAATAGTAAAGGAAATGCATATCGACGATATACCTGCATGAATTATAACCCAAAGAAAATAAAAGGATAATAACGAAATAAAAGCGACGATTGCCTCGCATAAATTACAGCCATGAAAAATGAAATACGGCACGATAAGGGATTAATAAACTATACAAATAGGAAAGCAATGCTAGGAACGTCATACACTTTAAACAAAAATTAAACGGGGCAAATCTGCAATTTAGGCGACAATTCACTTTGAAACCGAAATTGAAATGCTTGAAACTCTGGTTAAACATGCTTTGAGAAAAAAGTGAGGATTAAATGTCTTTAGACAAAATGTTTGTTATTAAAATTTTAATACTAATTTATCTAAAATGAATTTTAATTTTAAAAAGAAAACTAGTTTTTGTTTTTAGAAGACAAGTTAGAATTAAAAAAAAAACTTAGTAAAGTTCTAAAAAGAGTTTCAATTTTTAAATTAAAACTTTAAAAAGGTTGATTTTAAATTATAAAAAAAATTAAATCTTTTAGCTAAAGAAAATTGAATTCTCAATTAATGTCTTAATTTCCTTAAACTATTATTTATTTAGTATTCTCTTTTTTTTTAAAACAAGTTTTAATTGGAAAAATTAAACACAATTAGTGTTATTTAAACAGAATTAAGTTAATAACTAAAACTAAAATAAAATAATAAAAAGAAAAAGTAAAAATATAAAGAGACAAAGTCTTGCTGAAACATCCTCATTTAGGGTTTTCATCTTCTTCTTCATGGACCGGCGGCGACATGATCCTCCATGGGAGCTTGCTGCGAAATTCTTCATTTCTTGCTTGCATGGCTTCGTCCTGTTCTTCTTCGTCCCTGAAAACACAAAATGAACAGGAAAAAATGGTTAGCATCCCAAAATGCTCACCCTTTTTAAGGGTTTGAAGAGTCTTGGTAAACTTGGTTCTTATTGCTTGCGATGAACTGAGGTTGGCGGCGATGTTCTTGTTGATAAGCTCACTGACTCGTCCTTCTTCCTTTTCTGTGATGAATTAAAAAAAAAGGTTCGATAGTGGATTCTGGGTATCTTAGAACTCCGATGATGATGAACTGAGGGGGTCATTGATGAACTCTTGGTATCCTTTCTTGAACCTCTTGATGATGATGAACGCGCAGCTTCCCCTTTATGATATTCTTGTGGCGGCTTTTATTATGATTTATTTCTTGGGTCGGCCTTAAGTTGTTGCAATATTTGCAATGCATTTGTTGTTGATGCTGTTGCATTTTTTATGATTGGGTTGAGGAATTTGTGGCGTTTTTGTTGATGATTTGGTTACCGTTGCGCTTAGTTTGTTGCTTGCGTTTCAGAGATTTTTCAGGAATTTTTGTTTTGATTTGTTTTGGTTTTAACTAGATTTGAGGAAAATTTGTTTGTGTTTGATCCGTTTGGTTCAGAATTTTTGGGGAAAACGTGTTTGTGGCTTGTTTGGCTAAACCATTTTTTAGAATAAGTTATTTTTCCAAATGCACTTTTTTCCAAAATCACTTTTCCAAAAAATCACTCTTCTCTCTCTTGGAACAATTAGAACATAAATCTACCAGATCCGTGCCGGGGTCGGAAATGGAGTCGGGAGCTGGAGGCGGCATATTTCGTTACCCTCCCGATGTACTCGATGATGATAATTAACTGAGGGTATCAGGACCGAAAAACCAACTTTAATCGCTTCTAACTTTGACCATTATTTTCTCTCTGTTGTTGATTTTTTTGCGCAGGTTCGAAAAAGTCGAGAGTCGAAGAAACGGACGCGAAGACCAACTTAGAAACATTAGGAATTTTAGTACTTAGGAATGAAATTTTTAAATTGTAATTTTCTTTTGTAATATTGTAATAAAATATAGAATTTAAATGAATAAATTCAAATTATTTCTCCAATCACCTTTCTCCGATTAAAATCTCCAAACAATTCATCGGATTAAACTTAAACGAATAAATTCATTTAATTAAATTTATCCGACTAAATTACTCAAAATAAACTCAAACAACTAAATTCATTTAATTTAAATTTATTCGATTAAGCTCCTCCAAATAAATTCGTCTGAATGAATTCGTCTGACTTACTGCGTCTGCTTAAATCCATAAATTTAACTGATTCAATTTACCCGACTAAGTTCACCTGATAAAAGTCCAAATAATATCATCAGATTAAATTCAATCCAATGAAAATTATCCGATTAAGCTTCGACGTTAAAACTGCCAAAAAATTCAACCCTTTCTCAACTAAGCATTGCACGACTCGGAGATTGAAACCTTAATCGTTCAAGGGGTTCCTGCTGACGACTTCGCTTCCTAAATTGTCAGCCGACAGCAAATTAATGACCCTTTTACCCTTCACAAAATAAATCACACACAGCAGGACTTTCCTGCAAAAACCAACAGGCTGTGCAAACTAGTTAGCGGTTAGTTTACAATGCAACGCAAAATAAGATGAAATGCGAAATGAACCAACTAATATAAGGGTAAAATTTGGGGTATGACCGTTGCCCTTATTTAAATAGCTTTCACCAGACGATTTGAGCGATGAAGGTTCGAGAAATCATAGGGAACGGGATTTAAATACAGATAACCGAAAATTTTTCCCTTAGATTTAGCGATATGCAATGCTACGGACGAAACGAGATGAACTATAATGCTGACAATGCCATGAATCTAATATGCTGCGTATGACTAAAATGATAAATGCAAGGATGCAGACAACACGACGACCCAAACCACACACTAGGGACAATGACGCACTAGTGAAACAGCACGACACTAGGGAATTCTGAAGTGATGGATCAACTGGTGAAGCACGGCCAGATGAAACGGTAACACATGATCCACACGGTGGTAGGATCAGGTAAACGACTAGTGCATGAGTTTTCGGGATATTCCTTTAAACGAAGCGATCGAGCGGGATCTGCAGGAATCGTCGGAAAATATACAGGGAGAAACAAACATCGGGAACATCCAGAAGAACATCGAATGAACTCTGAAACCCACCAGAGACACTCGGAAAAACATCGAATGAACTCTGGGCTGCCTCCAGAAACAAAACGACAACATCTATAGGGGCATGAGATGAAGACAAATCTATGAACGTATATCTGAAACATTTAGGAAAGCATTAAATGTACAGGAAGAGTTTGAAGACATATCTGGAAGAACATCAGATAAACAACAAAGGAGTTCTGGAAGAACATCAGAACCAAACTCAATCTGGAAAAACATCAGAAGGAGAAACAAGTTCGGAGAAACATCGGGTAGATTCTGGAAAACCATCAGAATCGAAGGGAAATATCTGGAAAACCATCAGATAAGTTCTGGAAGAACATCAGGACAAAGACTCAATCTGGAAAAACATCAAAGAGGGAAACATATTTGGAAAAACATCAGAAAACACCAGATACGTTCTGGTAGAACATCAGAACAAATACTCAATCTGGAAAAACATCAGAAAGAGAAGCAAATCTGGAAAAACATCGGATAGATTCTGAAAAAACATTAGAATTAAAGTAATATCTGGAAAACCATCAGATAAGTGCTGGAAGAACATTAGAACAAAGACTCACTCTAGAAAAACGTCAGAGAGAGAAAACATAAATAAGGGTGACATCCCAGAATGACAGTGGATAAAAAGGTACCAGACATCCAATAATGGCTTTGAATGAAAGGTATAATCACAATATCTGAGAGTGGTATTAGGGGAAAGAGGAACAGACATATCCGGAAAAACAATCGGATAAGAAACATCATATCTAGAAGAACATCAGATAGACACAACACAAAATTGTTTGGTAGGTGCCAAGTAAGTTGGACTTCGACCACAAGGTATCAAATAATGCTAGTTACATTTGATAAATTATGGAGATGCATATGTAGATAAATTATGGAGATGATATATGATCAAATGCAAATGTAGACGCCGATGACAAGGCCCGACTCTTTTGGTAAGATGACAAGACTGGAGAACTGATTCCTTAACACATATATCACTGCCATTCTGCTTGGGGACTAAAGATGCTACTGCTGGGCACAATTCTGCCACAATGGTAAACTGCGTCAAGTTGATGATCCTTGTAGGAAGGATGAATAGTTGCTTGGGGATCCTTCAAGTAAACTGCCCCAGATAAAACTGTCTATAGATTGATAATTACTTTAGCTTGTCCGATTTTGTAGATGATTGCGCTACTATGCCCCTGGAAGGTTTGCCCCAGTATGGGTCTTGAAGGATCTTCTAAATAAACTAAATCTGGGAAGGACTTGCCCCTGAACCACAAATCTTAAATTGATTCTCGATAGGATCTGGAAGAAACTTGCTCCTGATAGGATCACTTGACCCAGTTTCTCATTGTTTGAAAATTCCTTAGAGGAAAGCCAGTTTGCAAACAAAAATATTCATGCAAACATGGTAATGCAAAGTTCATGCAACTTTTGAAACCAAAATCGTTTTTGAAGGATGAAAATAAGTGAGTCGTGGGTCAGAACACGGTGGTTCAAGACACTCAAAGTTTAAAACAGAGGGGCACTGCTAAAATGAATGATTCGCAAAGATCTTTTGGAGTCAGCTTACGCAACCTTGTTGTAGTATGCATTCAAAATAACCTTGTTTCAGATAGGTGTTTTAAGGATTTTAACATGGCCTGGTTCACGGTTTATGAAACAAAGGATAAAGGCTCAAAATGTATTTGTACCTGTCGCTACTGCGAAAATCGGCGCCGGTTGAACAGAAGAGTCGCCACCGTGCGTTATTTATCCCAACGGAGGGAAAGGAAACGCTCGAAGTAAACCTACCGCAAAGACGGGAAAGGAATGGTCATCGCAACCAAATCCTGGATTCGGGAGTCGGTTACGTAAGGGGAAGGTATTAGCACCCCTCACGTCCGTCGTATTCGACGGGATCCACGCTTGTTTTTTGGTACGGATTGTATTCTACCTACTCTACAGGTCTGGGCTAAAAAGAAAAGAAAATGACTCGACAAAGTATCGCACTTTATGCCTACGTATTCCCGTCTGGAATGAGAAATCAGAGTCAACGTAGTTCGCCTACCTACTGGAAAGGAGGGGAAGGTTGCTCGCTAGGATATCGCATCCTATGCCTACGTACTTTCATACAGCATGAAAGATCAGAGCAAACGTAGTTCGGGCCACGTACGACACAAGTCTGTCTTGTTTGTTTTTATCCTTCTGAAAAAGGTTTTCTCCTGATTATGGGTCCAAGAGGACAAAAATGACACTTTGATATTTGTTTGAATCTTTTACGGAAGAAATGTTTTTTAGTGTGTTTGCAATCTATGACGCACTAGAGACTATGATTTGAGAGTGACTACGTCGTATGTCACCCTAAGGGTAACATACTAAGCAACCAGATTACTGAAGAGTGACCCTCCAGCAACCTTTTCTCAAATAGCTTAAGACTCGTAACGTACGACATCAATTAACCTTATCACTGTGTTTTTGAATTGTTCTGAGATGAGACGAGAAAGAAGCTCTAGAAAGCCTATGGTTGAAAAGGGAATCAAAACTACCCTAATGTTGTCATGCATGGATGAAAGCCTAATGTCTATCATATTTATCTCTTGCGCAGAGAGAAACAGAGATCCTATGGGATAAACGGCAAAAGAAACAGATACATACAGTAAAGCAGTAAAATGCATGAATGCAGCAGGAACAACAGGCAAAGTGAAACAGCTTCACTTCAAACCCAAGGGGAAGATTAACAAACAGTACAACAGAGAAGATAAAACCCCAAAATCAACTCTGACAGCTCAACAGCTCCTACAGCAAACAGCACAAGCAATAGCTCTGACAGCAACAATTGATTTACTAGCAAAAAGTTCACAGCAATAACCTTCATCTTCATGAATAACTCCTATCTTCAAGTTTCAATAAACTTTCAATCTTCAATGGACACCAACTTCAACAAGCTCCCAGCTTAAGCAAGATCAAACCCCAACCAGTAACCAGCTTCAACAAGCTCCTGACTTCAACTTCAACAAGCAGTAAAACCCCGGCTTCAACAAGCAACCAGCTTCAACAAGCTCAAACTTAACCAGTAACCAGCTTCAACAAGCTCCTGACTTCAACTTCAACAAGCAGTAAAACCCCGGCTTCAACAAGAAACCAGCTTCAACAAGCTCAAACTTAACCAGTAACCAGCTTCAACAAGCTCCTGACTTCAACTTCAACAAGCAGTAAAACCCCGGCTTCAACAAGCAACCAGCTTCAATAAACTCAAACTTAACCAGTAACCAGCTTTAACAAGCTCCTGACTTCAACTTCAACAAGCAGTAAAACCCCGGCTTCAACAAGCAACCAGCTTCAACAAGCTCAAACTTAACCAGTAACCAGCTTCAACAAGCTCCTGACTTCAACTTCAACAAGCAGTAAAACCCCAGCTTCAACAAGCAACCAGCTTCAACAAGCTCAAACTTAAACTTCAATAAGCTTCAATTTTCTCTTTACCAAGCTTCCACAAGCACCTCCAACGGAGAATCATTCAACAAGATCAGGTTATAATGTTAAGAAACTCAATGACAACCAAGGGAAATCACTAAGATTTTAATATTGCAAATGAAAGGTATCCTCAAAGTTCTACTCACTTGGGCATACCACTCATCCCTCCTAAGGAGAGATGGAGCTTCCCAAGGAGGACTTTATGTCATTGGATAGGATAGAGGCAAACAAGGCACTCTATGTTTGACAGAAGAATTTGTCTATTCTAATCTCTTCCTATTTTATCCTATTTCTCCTAAGTCTTCAATCAGCACCTTCAATCCCCAAGCAATCCTCATGCATCAACCTTGATCCTTGTATTCAATCTTCTCCATTGATGCCTTCATGCTTCCACAAGCCCACACCCCAAAATAAAAGCCCAGAAACCCAAACAGACAAACATAAACCCTAAGTGGGAACACAATACAAACACTCTATTTGCAAACTATATTAAAAATAGTAGAATAGTATTTAAAATTGTAAGTTTTATTCTAAGGGGATTTCTACCTCTACCCTACATACCCTATATGTCCCATACTCTAATTCAAGCTAAAAAAGCCAAAATAAAATGTTGGAATGCACCTATGTTGAGTTTAAACCCTAATTATACTAACCTAATGTTCTCTAATCAAAACTAATCAAAATTAACCCAAAAAAATATGAAATAAATCCAGGGAGAACTTAATGTCCTAATCTAACTACCACAAAAATAAGGGAGTCAAAATATGAATTTAAATGACCAAACAAAATTCACCAAATGATGTGTACAAACAAAATGAAAATAAAAATGCAATTAAATGTAAAAATCACCAAAAATAGAAAAATGCTAAAAATGATAATTTTATTTTTTCATAATTTTCTTCACACAATTATTGAAATGTAGCAAAAATCCCCATATTAAAATGATTATTTTTCTATTTTATATGTATTTTCAAAGAACCAAAAGTAATATGATGAAAATAATGAAAATATGAAGAAAAAAAAACACGCGTGGCAAATAGTAATTAAAAACAACTCAATGCACTGGTTGGGCCCAGGAGGGGGTGTAGAAAGCAATGGAGAAGCTAGGCCCAAACCAAGCGTTTAATGAAACGCTGCGTTTTGTACGCGTAATCAGCCTTCACAAATTGAAATGGAATCCTGGCCATCCAATCCAATTTCAGTCAATGGTTCAAGCCAGATCTGATGGCTCACGTTCATCTTCCTCAAATACTCAGGCGAGCTTCAAATGTTACAGACGGTGGTTCACAGTGGAAACCACCATCTTCTCCGGTGAGCACCTCCACGCAGGTCATCAACAATAACCAATAAAACCCTATTCCACCCCAAATTTCATCCTGAATCCGAATCTACCACTAGAATCCTCTAATTCTTACTCAAAATCAAAGCACGAAGAGATTTTCAAAAGATGCACCAATCTTGATCCTCACGATTCTTGAAATTGAAGGTACTAAACTAAACCTCAACTATCAGGGATCATTCTCCAATGTTCAAACACGATCAACACCTCAAGGAATAGGAGAAAACAGGCTCAACAGAAAGTGTCCATCATCATCAATCAACTCAATTCTCTAATCTTTTGACCTAGAAATCATCTACCAGTTGCAAGCATCCTAACCACAAGTTAATTTCTATCTAGAACTACATGGATCAAGCACAATGAAGGAAGTTACAAACCTGGTTTCAGAAGATCACCACGAGCTATTCTTGATCAATTCAACCTCCACAAGGATCCAAACACCTTCAATGAAGCTAGGAGAAGCTCTTCCACACTTCAATTTGGCTTGAAACTCCTTGCAACCTTGAAATCGATTCTGAGTTCTTCACCTTCAAAATTCAGTTGCAAAACCGTTACTCAGCCTCAAATCTCTAACCTCTTTCATTTGCACTCACTCTAAACCATTTATAGAACACCTTGATGGGCTTTTGACCCACTCTAGAAGCCCAAATCAGGAGATCCATTTTTCTGTCATGGAAGTGAAAAATTCAATGGTACAGTCGTGTTTTGCTTGTTTCAGTCAGCTTCCAAAGGTTCTAATCAACCATATGCATCATTGTGAATATGTTTTGATAGGTAACTTGGCTTGAATCAGCTTGTGTAGTGTTTTGGTTGGGTGACTTGTAATTCAAGTAAGAAGTTTACAAAGCAAGTCCATCATTCTGACCTCTACTCAAAAAAGTGTTAATGCCATTGTCTCTAAAAGATGTTTTCCAATCAATTTGAGTACTTGGATGAGGCATTTTGGACTCATAACTTGAAAATTGCATTTTCCCTCCATGAATCCATTTAAAATTCTTCCATATTCAAGCCATTTTTGGGCATTTTGTGATACAAGCCATTCTAGCTCACCATGACCTCTTTTCTAGCCTAAAAATGCCATTTGGAACACATCTAATGTTGGGAAAATTTTCATTTGAAGAGTGGAAGATGGAGATTTGGGTCCATGTTGAAAAATGACTTATAATTCAACTTTCCCAAAATACCCTTGAATTGCCAAGACCATAACTTGAGTTCTACAACTCCTCTTGAGGACTTCTAGTACTCAAATTAAAGCTAAGATCAAGACCTACAACGCTTATGTTGGCCAAGAATCCATTTGAAAACTCCTTGATGGGAAAAAGTTGCTTGGAAGTCAGGTGACTTTCACAGATAAATTTCAGTGTCCTCTGAGGACCCATAACTTGCAAGAACCATAACTTGAGTTCTACAAATCTTCTTGAAGACTTCTAGTACTAAACTTAAAGCTATTTAGAAGCTCTACAAGGTTCATGTTGACCAAGAATTCATTTGAAGCTTGCATTTTGACTTATCTGGCTTGGAAGTTAGGCCTAAATTAGAGTTTTTTACACTGAAACCCTAATTTAGTAACTCCTTTTCTTCTTGATTCCTTTTGATTTATCCTTGGCACAACACCACACTTGTATACACATATCCATTCATGAATCCCACATCCTCCCACTAAGCCTTGATGCTCTTCAATCACTCAGTTGACCTAGGGTTGACCTAGGGTTGACCCAGATGAAACCCTAGTTGACTGCATTCCACTGTAACTTGTAATCAAACCAATGACTTGCTTCATCTTCAAAATGACCCTCTAGGCCCTCCATGATGATAGCACACATTCCATACCCTCAGTTCATAGCTCATATCTCATTGATGACCCTCAAACACACCCCATATAGGAGAGAGATCCACTGCTTGACCTTCTAACTTCTCAAAACTTCAATTCCTTTCCTGGTGACTTGAATAGACTTAGGCTTGAATAAAACCCCATTGATGACCCTCAAACACACCCCATATAGGAGAGAGATCCACTGCTTGACCTTCTAACTTCTCAAAACTTCAATTCCTTTCCTGGTGACTTGAATAGACTTAGGCTTGAATAAAACCCCTTTTGATGTGCCTCTTTAGAGAATAGTGGCATTTGATCCCTTGTTAGATGACTTGCTTATGCTATGCTATGCAAATGATTGAACTATGTACACTATCTACTATGCAAATGACAATGCAATTGAAACATAAATCAAGTAAAATAAGTTGGTCAAATTTTAGGGTGCAACAGCTGCCCCTATTCAAGCGGCTTGGACCCGACTGGGTGAAGAGCGAACGACCTTCAAACATTCGAGGTACGAGACGGTTGAATACCAAAGAAACCCTGAAATTTGCCAACCGCAGAAATAAACTGCACCACTGCTTGGGGGACGACATCCGCCGGGTGAATCTGCTTGTTATGGTAACAACGGACCATTCGTCGGGGAATAACTCTGATTTTGACTATCACCACCCATGTAACCACGGGTATTGAACTATTTTTGCAAAAACTCCTCTGTCCACAACTGGACTAACCTTGTCAATACAAGAAGAGAAACAAATTCATCCACACGAGTAAAGATCCCGTCATCACAGGAAAAAATTATTCACGATTGCCCTTAAATTTCGTCAACACGAGAAGCCATAAATTCGTCATCACGAAGAAATCCTATCATCATAGGAATACAACTTACCCTTACCAGTACTTTTTAAACATGTCCTCAGCAAGACTCCATCGTCATGGAGAGATAAAACTTGTCGACTCCACTAGGGATGGGCCATCCGCATCTCGTTAACACAAGGAGATCCTATCAGCGTGGGTGATAAAGTTCTTATCTACATCTCATCACCACAAGAACTCCCTATTAACATAGAAATAGCTTGTCCATGTCGGGACTCATGTCTCGTCAGCACGAGGAAAATAGATTCATTAACATGAATAAATCCTATCATCATAGGAGTATCATTCTTGTACATCTCTGAACTCACATTTCGTCAACACGAAGAAATCCTATCCTCATAATCATAAATTGTCCTCATCAGGACGCATATTCCGTCAACACAGAAAGAATAATCCGTCAACACGAATAAAACCTATCAACATAGGCGTAAATTGTCCTCATCAGGACTCTATGTTCCATCAACACGGAGAAATCAAACTTCGTCCTCAACAGGACTCCATATTCCATCATTATGGAGAAGTAATTCGTCAACACGAATAAATCCTATCATCGTAGGCCTAAATTGTCCTCATCAGGACTCCATATTCCATCATCATGGAGAAGTCACACTTTGTCCTCAACAGGACTCCATATCCCATCATCATGGAGAAGTCAAACTTCGTCCTCAACAGGGCTCCATACTCCGTCAACACGGAAGAATGATTCATCAACACGAAGAAATTCTATCAACATAGCTAGAGATATTCTGAAAACCAATGACCGACATCCGTTCTGACAACAAGCGACCACTTCTGAAATTTTGATTTATGGAACCCTGAGATGCTACTGTAGCAACAAACTTGACACAACAGTCCGCTGATCGGACACGAGAAAACCTCAATCATTAACTCTGTGGAGATGATGATAAACTGAATCACATCGTCATATGTCTCACATCAAGACTTTGATTATCTGAAAAGATCTCTGAGCTTTAGAACTCCATACTCCTATTGAGAAAAACACACCTGAAAGCAAAGGTTAACCAACCTGACTTATGTTTCAAAATGCGCATGTTTGACGCTGGCGTAATGCTCCATACAACATGGAAATGCTATGCGTTTTCTAGATGGATGCAAACATGATAATGCATGCAAATGCAAATGCAGGTTCAGGATGCTGGGGATAGCTCTGACAAGCTCGCTTTATCATGGATGCTAAGGACAAATACCACCTTGCTGGGGAAGGAACGGTTGCCACCAAGTATTTCGGTAAAATAAATGCCAGGACATACAACAAACTCTGCCGGGGAGAGCTTTAAACCTTCGATTTCCACTGGGAGGAAAGAATAACATCTGTTGGGGAGAGAAAACTCAGCTGGGGAAGACATGACTCTCTTGGGGAATACTAACCGACTCCACTGGGGAGAATGAACAACCCTACTGGGGAGAATAACTGTCTGAACACAACTTACAACTCTCTAAAAGCTAAATGACTCTGCTGAAGATAAGTAATCCTTTTGGAGAACTACCACTGTCTGAATACAGCTTACGTATTTTGGAGTCATCAAATTCTGCTGAGGGTAAGCGACCCTGCTGGGACAAGTAAACCATCTGGCTACAATTTACATACTCGGGACTGAGGATAGACATCCTGTGGCGAGCATCGATCTCGACCTGTTGGAGAATGCCCTTTGGGATAAGCTGCGACTAGCTGGGGAAATTGTCCTTCCTCCAGTAAAGAACATTGTCATCTTAGCTTCGGGAAATTAAGCGCGACCTGCGTGGGGATTCACTTCACATAATGATCAAGTCTTTTCGTCAAGCCTCTGGTTAGGACTACAATCTTTTGATCGTCCACTTCATGTAGGCCAGAACTTTGCAACACCACCAACGAGACAAGACAAGTCTATATAACCAAATCTATTCAAGTTAGCGTTAGTGACATCATTTTCAGTCAATTCGAATTTTTAGCAATTAATGGCAAGGGCCAGCGACGTTATGCAATTGCTATTTTTATCAAACATTGGCGTTTTCATATACAAAACAGTAAAGAACAAGCATCAAATACTGAATAACATGTTTTAATGATTGGGCCCCTGAATGAGCAAAATTTTGTACACTGGATGTAACTCCTGAAAAGAGGAAGTTACGCATAACAAATATACAAGTATGCACAGGAAGCATAAATACAATGACAAATCAAATTTGCGCATATGTCGGCAGCGTGATGTAGACAAACATCATGAGCTGATCCTCCTATGACTCGTCTGACTCTGGCGCTTTCCCGGTATTCATCCTTCGGAAGAGATTGTATCTGATAATCGAACCCCCAGGTGTATTCTCCCGCACCAATGTGCGACGCAGTATCAAATTCGGACCGCAGTCATTTGCTTTTCAAATCCCTAACTTTTGCGTGAACCGCCCTTTGCGGGTTTTCAGTTCACCGGGATACCCTTTTTTGCCGAAGCCGCCCAGTGTAGGTTTTCAACTTCGCGGGTGTACATTTTTTCAATTTTATCCCTAATTTTTGCCCGAACCTTTTATTCTGTTTTTGGTTCGCCAGGATGCCCCATTTTTGCCTGGACTCTCTTTTTTCTGTCCAGCGGGTCAATTTCAAGCAAAGTATTTTTTAACTGCGTCCGAATTCACAGGCGACGTAAAGTCTTCACCGTCCATGGTGGACAACAACAATGCTCCTCCGGAAAAGACTTTTCTGACAACATATGGCCCTTCATAATTGGGGGTCCACTTGCCCCTGTGATCGGTCTGTGGCGGGAGGATCCTCTTCAGCACAAGGTCGCCCGTCTGAAAGCTCCGAGGGTGTATCTTCTTATCATACGCTTTCTTCATTCGGCTCTGGTACAAACGACCATATGCTAGAGAAGCTAGCCTCTTCTCATCCATTAAACTCAGTTGATTCAATCTATCTTTCACCCACTCTGCCTCGTCAAGTTGGACATCTCGTAATACCCTCAGGGAAGGAATCTCAACTTCCAGTGGTAACACCGCTTCCATTCCGTATACCAACGAGAACGGGGTTTCCCCGGTTAATGTGCGTACCGTCGTACGATAACCGTGCAAAGCAAAAGGTAGCATCTCGTGCCAGTCCTTATAGGTCACCACCATCTTCTGAACGATCTTCTTTATGTTCTTACTAGACGCTTCAACAACGCCATTCATCTTGGGTCGGTAAGGAGAAGAGTTGTGATGTTCGATCTTAAAACTCTGACACAGCTCCTTCATCATTTTGTTATTTAAGTTCGAACCGTTGTCGGTAATGATCCGCTCAGGGATTCCATACCTGCAAATGATATCTCGTTTGATAAACTTGGCCACCACCTGCTTGGTCACATTAGCATATGATGCCGCTTCCACCCATTTGGTAAAATAATCGATTGATACCAAAATGAACCGGTGTCCGTTAGATGTGGTCGGCTCAATCTTTCCAATAATATCAGTTCCCCACATCGAGAATGGCCACGGGGACGACATCACGTTCAGAGGACTTGGAGGCACATGGATCTTATCCGCATAGATCTGGCACTTATGACACCTTTTCGCAAACTTGAAACAGTCAGTTTCCATAGTTAGCTAGTAATAGCCTGCCCGCAGCAGCTTTCTCGTCATAGCATGCCCACCAGCATGTGTACCAAATGTACCCTCATGTATCTCTTCCATGAGCAACTTCGCCTCTTTCTCGTCTACACAGCGTAGCAGTACCAAGTCATGATTCCTTTTGTATAGGACACCATCCGGATTCAGATAGAAATTACCAGCCAACCTCCTGAGAGTTTTCTGATCGCGACTGGATGCCCCAGCCGGATACTCCTTGTTCTTCAGGAAATTCTGGATATCAAAATTCCAGGGTTTATCATCGGATGCTTCGTCAATGGCAAATACGAAGGCGGGCCTGTCAAGCCGGGAGATAACAATTCTGGGAGCCTCATTCCAGAAGTTGACTTTATACATGGAAGACAATGTGGCCAGGGCGTCAGCCATCTGATTTTCTGCTCGTGGCACATGATGCAATTCAACCTTGTCAAAGAAAGGCAACAATCTCCTTGCATAATTCATGTACGGTATCAAATTGGGCTGACGTGTCTCTCATTCTCCTTTTATTTGATTCACCACCAGAGCTGAGTCTCCGTATACGTCCAGATTTTTGATTCGTAAATCAATGGCTTCTTCGAGCCCCATGATGCAAGCTTCGTATTCGGCTTCATTATTGGTAACCGGAAAGGTCAATCGAGCAGTAAATGGAATGTGCGACCCATGTGGAGTAGTGATGATTGCCCCTATTCCGCTACCATAGGAATTCACAGCTCCGTCAAATATCAACTGCCACTTGGAATCCGTCTTTGGCCCTTCATCCGGCAACAGTTATTCCCAATCTTTCATCTTCAGGTACATGATATCCTCGTCAGGAAAATCAAACCTCATCGATTGGTAGTCCTTAATAGGCTGCTCAGCTAGATACTCCGATAACACACTCCCCTTTATCGCCTTCTGTGAGACATACTGGATGTCATACTCGGTCAAGACCATCTGCCAACGGGAAATTCTCCCTGATAGTGCCTGCTTTTCAAATACGTATTTGATAGGGTCCATCTTCGAGATGAGCATGGTTGTATGATTCAGCATGTACTGCCTCAAACGCTTGGCGGTTCAGGCTAGCGCACAACAAGTTTTTTCGAGCATTGAGTATCGAGATTCACAGTCAGTAAACTTCTTACTCAGGTAGTATATCGCATGCTCTTTACGCTCTGTCTCGTCATGTTGATCGAGAACACAACCCATACTCCCCTCAAGAACCGTCAAATACATAATCAAGGGTCTCCCTGCCACTGGAGGTATCAAAATAGGAGGCTCCTGCAAATACTGCTTTATTTTATCGAACGCCTTTTGACAATTTTCATTCCAGGTCACAGCCTGGTCTTTTTTCAACAGCTTGAATAATGGCTCACACGTAGCTGTTAAGTGAGATATGAACCGAGCGATGTAGTTCAATCTCCCTAAAAACCCGCGCACCTCTTTTTCTGTTTTAGGCGTCGGCATTTCTTGTATGGCTTTTATTTTTGCAGGATCAACCTCTATTCCTTTTTCGCTCACGATAAACCCCAACAGTTTACCTGATCTCACCCCGAAGGTGCATTTGTTAGGGTTCAGTCTCAACTTGAACTTCCTAAGCCTCTTGAATAATTTCAGCAGATTCACCAAATGTTCTTCCTCCGTCTGAGATTTGGCAATCATATCATCGACATAAACCTCGATCTCTTTATGCATCATGTCATGAAAGAGAGTCGTCATTGCACGCTGATACGTTGCCCCAACATTCTTCAATCCGAAGGGCATCACTTTGTAGCAAAATGTTCCTCAGGGTGTAATGAAGGTAGTCTTCTCCATGTCTTCTGGCGCCATTTTAATCTGATTATAGCCCGAGAAGCCATCTATGAAGGAGAATATGGAGAATTGAGCGGTGTTATCGACCAGCACATCGATGTGAGGAAGTGGAAAGTCGTCTTTCGGGCTCGCCTTGTTCAGATCACGGTAATCTACGCACATTCTCACTTTACCGTCTTTCTTTGGCACTGGCACAATATTATCGACCCATGAGGGATATTTCGTAACAGCTAGGAAACCAGCATCCCACTGCTTCTGAACCTCCTCCTTAATCTTCACGGCCATGTCCGGTCTAGTTCTTTGGAGCTTCTGCTTAACCGGCGGGCATTCTTCTTTTAGCGGCAGCCGGTGCACAACCATATCCGTATCCAGCCCAGGCATTTCCTCATACGACCAAGCAAAAATATCGCTGTACTCTTTGAGCATTTCAACCAGTCTTCGCTTGACGTCGCTCTGCAGCGCGGCTCCTATACGGATGTTCCTTTCAACCCCTTCCGACCCCAGATTGACGATTTCAATGACCTCCTCATGAGGCAGAATGATTCGTTCTTCTTGTTTTACCAACCAAGACAACTCTTCTGGAACGTCTCCATCTTCAACAATCTCTTCTTCGGTCTGAAATACCGGGTGCTCAAAGTCGAAATGAGTCATAGGCGGTTCATAGATGTCATCTGAAATAGTAATCCTGCAAAGGAAATGGTTAAATGCTTCAAAATACATATAAAGCGAATAACCACGTTGCCATTTTATTGTTAAAAATAAAAACAGGAAAAATAGAGATCGCAATGTTTGTACATAAAAAACGCCTTTTATTTAACGATTAAACAGTGCAATGTACATAACAGAACGGCCCTAAGCAAGATCACGATGCCCCGGGTAGGACACCGGATTGTTCAATAATTAAGAAAACAAAGTATTACTGTTTAGTTGTCACAGGAACAGTCTCCTGGATAGACCAATTGCAAAGCCCTTGTCCTGGCACGCTCGGCTGAATCCAGGCGTCCATGTCGCAGTCGCTGTCTCCTTCTTCAGAATCTGAAACAGCGTTGATGGTCTCGTGATATACTTCACTAGCCGTGATCGTTATTGGTCCTTTGAAACGGGGTGCCCCTGCAGTAGGCGTTGATGATGAAGGTTGATATCCCAGCCCAAATTTGTCCATTTTTACGGGAATATCCAGAACCTTGTGTTGCACCCTAAAATTTGACCAACATTTATTTACCTAGCTTGTGGTTCATCTCATTCATCATCTGCATTTCATTGATATGTGTGCAGTAGGTCAAGAGGTATGACTACCCAGCAAGAGTTATGTGAGACTTTGAAGCTAGCCAAGAAGGTTGTTCAAATGTTCAAAGGTTGATACCTTTGTCAGAGAACTCAAGAGATCCTCAGAAAGATTGGTTGAAACCAAGGTTGTGTGCCTCATAACTTGGGAGTTGTGGGAGCCCCTCAGATGATTCTGAGGCTATGAGGATGGACTTGAAGCTTTGAGAGAGCTTATGAGATGTCTTGAAATCCATCATGAGGCCTAGAGAGGTCATTGTACAAGTTTCAGAAGACTCAGCCATGAGTGGTGTAATTAGGGTTTGACTGGGTCAACTAATGATTTGGAGAAGGTTGAGACCTAATCCAAGAGCCATGTGGTTATGGATTGATGCATTGAGATGCTATAAGGATGATTCCTAGACCAACTCATCATGATTGAGGAGTTTGAGAAGTTTTAAGCTAGGGTTTCTGAGGCTTGACAGTGTAAAATCCCCTAGTTTGATCCCTATCTTCAAGGCAGTTTAGCTCAAGATGTGATAGTCATCTCATCTTTCCTACAACATTAATGTTGTAGATCTTGTTCTTAGCTTTAATTTGAGTACTAGAAGTCATTGATAGGGTTTGTAGAGCTCAAGTTATGACTTTGGCAAGTTACAGGTCATCTGAGGTATGTGAATTTGGGTCCTTGAAAGTCACCCAACTTGCCTCCAACGTTTGCCCAAGAAGGATGATTCCTATGAACTTTTGGTCAACATGAATGTTGTTCCTCATCTTCTTAGCTTTCTAGATAGTACTATAAGTCCTTGATAGGATCTGTAGAACTCAAGTTATGGCTTTGACAAGTCAAGGGCATTTTGGTCATTTGGATATTATAGGTCATTTCAAGCATAAGGCCATATCTCCTATTTCCAAGCTTCAAATGGAAAAATATTCAACATCAAACTTGCTTAGAATGATGTTTTAAGGCTAGTAAGGAGGTCATGAGATGTTGAAAAGGCTTGTAGCAAAAAGTGATAAAAATGACCTAAAATGGAGGCATAAGTTAAATAAGTTCAAGTTGGAAATTGGAAATCCCAAGTTACACATCCAAACCATGGCATATAATAGGTCATTTTGACTCTAAAAGACATTCTAAAAACAATGGTTCAGCCACTTTTTTGAATTGAGGCCTAGATCATGGGGTTGCTTTGGAAATTGCGTGCTTGCATCTTAAGGCACAAATGCAAAACATAAGGAAACTCAATGTACAAGCTTGTTAAGGGTTTTAACACATCCTATATCTCATTTAGGGAGAATTTCAAGCCAAGGCAAGTTGCTGCAAGAGCTATGTCATGAGATGATATGTGAGAAGAGGTGAACTCATAAACTCATGACATGAAAATCCCAATTTCTCATGGGATGGTTCCAGATGGTTCTAGATGATTCTAAACCACTCTATATAATGTATAGAACTTGCTCAGATGCAAGGTTGGTGAGAGAATTGGGAGAAGAGAGAGAGATAGCCATTTCACTTGCTTCCATTGCAAGTTGAAATCAAAATCTACATTCTGATTCAATTCCATTCATTCTTTCAATCTAAACACATTCCTCTGATCATATTGAAGCTGTGCAGACCAATTTGAGAGCAAAACCATGGAGATTTGAAGAGTTGGCATTTGGATTTTCAAGGTTGCAAGTCACCATCGAATTCTGAGATTCAAGCGTTCTCCATCAAAACTTTTGCAAACAGTAGCAAGATCATCATTCAAGGATCGATTCTGAAGAGTTTGAAGGCTTGCAGTGAAGGTTTACACCATCTGTTAATCAAGATTCAACATGTTAGTAACTTTTCTTCTACACCATGATTTAGGCATGATTAGCAAGAATTGTTAGGTTAGAACGGTTATAGACCAATAGGAGATGGATTCTGAAGAGTTTGAAGGCTTGCAGTGAAGGTTTACACCATCTGTTAATCAAGATTCAACAGGTTAGTAACTTTTCTTCTACACCATGATTTAGGCATGATTAGCAAGAATTGTTAGGTTAGAACAGTTATAGACCAATAGGAGATGGATTCTGAACAGTTTGGGAGCAATTGGTGAAGTTTCAGTTGGTGTCACCATTTTTGTTTGGACCAAGAACATGAGATATAGTGAGCTATAGCGTGAATTAGATGTCAAGAATCAATCAGTGTGAGTTGGTGATCAATCTGAGGTATTTAATTGCAAGAATTGTTGAAGTTGATGTTTGAGCATCTCTTTGATCTTGGATCAGGTTTGGAGATTTAGGATGTTTCAATTGATTTCAAGGCCATGGTTAGATTCAACATGAAATTCTGGGCAGGTTAGGGTTTGGAATTTTGATTTTCCATGGAGATTTGAGGTGGTACGAGTTTGGTGAAGATGGAGCTTGAAGCTCTGCTTCCATGGATGCTTCAGTTAGAACCCTAGCTGGAGGAAGAAGATGAGGAGATGGCCGTTAGATCATAAGCTGACCCTTGACTAAGACCAAGATCTCACGGCTGAGATTCAATTTCATTTGGAGAGGGAAATTCTGAAGACCATGAAACGCGTCGTTTCATTAAAAGGGGATTTGGGCTGGATTGATATTCATACCCCCATTCGTGGCCCATGGTTGTTTTGAACTATGTTTCATTACTTTCCACACCGTATCCTTTTCTTTTTTCTTTATAATTTCTGAAATGGTTTTCTGGTTAATTGGACCTGGCACGCATTGCTTTCTGAACCCCAATTCTGAGCCCATTGCATATTTGAACTGGATATACTTGCTATCTGCACCCAATGTCTTCACATTTTAATTTCTTTTGCTCCATTTTATTTCAATCTTTGAAAAATCATAATAAATAGAAAATTAATGATTTTTTGCATGGGGATTTTTTCTCCCATTTCATGATAATGTCTAGAAAATTATAACATAATAATATTTTCATTTAATGCATTTTTAATATTTTTTGTGTATTTTCTCTTTTAATAGCTTTTTGTTTCTTTTATGTTTATGCATAGATTTGTAGAATTTTGTTTAGCTAGTTCCCTTCATATTTCTAGGCCATTCTTTTTAGTATAGCTAGATTAGGACTTTAGATCCCCTCTGGATTTATTCCATGATTTTGTGATGAATTTTTGATTAGTTTTGCTTAGATGACTTTAGGTTGTGTAGAATTAGGTCTATCCTTAACATAGGTCCACAATAACACTAGAATTTTGGGTTTCTAGGTCAAGATAGATATTGGGACATATAGGGTATTAAGGGTAGGTATATAGGATCCCCTAGAAATTATGTTAGATTTTAATATAGTAGTATACTATTTTTAAGTGATTTTTGTAGTTGATGATTATTTGTGTTGCCCTTGTGGGCTTGTATTTTTGTTTGCTTTGCTTTGTGGGCTTGGAGAGCTTGGTCTTGCTTTGAGGAGCATTGAGGAACATATTAGAAGACTTGAGGATTTATTGAGGAGCTTGAGAGCTTGAGAATCTTGTTTGTTTTGTTGTTGTTTTAGGGTTAGGGATTAGGAAGAGCTTAGACCTAGTTAAGTTCTTTCTTAAACATGGATGGTATCTTTCACCTCCATTCCTCCCCATGATTCAAAGTCCTTCCATGGTATACACCTCTCTCCTTTAGAGGGATAAGTGATGGTACCTAGGAAGTAGAACTTTTGAGGGAACCATTCCTTTGATGTTGAACCCTTATAGGTCACCTTTGGTGGTCAATAAGCAGTTTAACACCCCAGCTTATCCAGTTAAGTGATTTCCTCTGGTTTGAATATCTTGAGAGATGTTGAGCTTGAGTTTGAAGATGAAGACTTCATTGAAGAGCATAGAAGAGGATGATTCCTTGAGCATTGCCATTCCAGCTGAAGCTTGAAGAGCAACAAGAGCAAGTTGATACTTGAAGATCAATGAAGATCCAGTAAAGACTAAATGAAGAGCTGAGGCTTAAAGACTGAAGGATAAAGTTGACATTTCCAGATGATTGAAGACTATTCTGAGAAGCTGAAGCTTGTAGGAGGAGAAGACCAAGTTGAGAATGGTAAAGCAAGAAGAGCTTGAGAGCTTGAAGACTAAGTTGATACTTAGAAAGAGGATTCAATTGAGATTGATTATGAAGAGCTGAAGCTTGAAGAACAAAGGGAGTTGATACTTACTTTGGAGCTTGGAGATCCTGAAGGAAATCAAGTTGATACTTGTGGTTAATAGTGAAGCCTGAAGGTGGAACTGATCAAGAAGCTGAAGCTTAAAGGAGAAGATAAGTTGAGACTTATGTTGAAGGGTTGAAACCTGGAGAAGCAAATTGATATTTGTCAAGAGTGATTGAAGTCTGAAGACTGAGTTGCTGTCAGAAGAGCTGAAGCTTGGAGTTGAGAGAGGAGTTGATCTGCTTTCTTCTTTGTTTCTTTCCTGTATTGATGTGCCTTGTTTGACTTGCTTGATGCATTAGAATAGGCCCATGTCTAGAATAGCTTTAATCTAAGAGCATGATTGCACTAGAGGTTGAGTTGCTCCCTCTGCTTGTACTGTTACTGCATGGATTTTCTTGCGGGTATTCGGTAGAGCCCTGCTCCCTTGCCCATGTGGTTTGTTTTGCTTGATAGCATGACTTTGTTTCCTCTGTATGATTGCAGTTTACTGTATTGCTTGATAGCATGTTTTATATTTCAGTATGATTACTGTTATTCATTCTGGCTTGAGGTTAAGATGAGCTTGTGGAGGCTAAAGCCCCACACACATTTCCTCCCTCACTTGCATTGCATGCATTTTACAGTTTGAGTTGATGCTTTATCTGTTTCTGTGTATCATTGACATGATCCCTTAGGACTCTCATTTCCTTTGATAAGGAATTGATGATAGAACTTTAGGTTGAAACCTATGCATGACAACTTCTAGGAGTTCCCTGTTCAAACCTCAACCATAGGATGAATCCTTGGCATGACAACAGTAGGACTTGATAGTCTCCCTCCTAGTTGAGCATGTTCTCTTCTCATCTCAAAACAGTTTAAGATACAGTAATCATGAATGATTTCTTTCGTACGTCACGAGCCTTAAGCTATCTGGGAAAGGATTGTGGGAGAGTTTCTTTTCCACAGTCTGAATGTTTAGTATGGTACCCTTTGGGTGACATGCGACGCATTCACTCTCAGGTCATAGTCTTTAGTGCGATTGAAATTGCAAACACAATAAAAAAACACTTCTTCCGTAAAAGACAATAATGCGTAGTGTCCCGAACTACGTAAGCTCTGATCTCTCATACCTGTTGAGAGTACGTAGGCACAATACTGATGTATTGGCGAGCTACCATCCCCCATAACCCGTCGTAGGTCGAACTACGTTGACTCTGATTTCTCGTTCTCTGATGAGAATACGTAGGCATAAAGTGCGACGCTTTGCCGAGTCATTTTCTTTTCTGTTTAAGCCAGCCTTGATAGGTAGATAGATAATCCAACCCGTCCGGTAAACACAACAAGCGTGGATCCCGTCGAGTACGACGGACGTGAGGGGTGCTAATACCTTCCCCTTGCGTAACCGACTCCCGAACCCAGACAACGGTTGCGACGACCTTGTCTTACCCTTTTTTCGTTAGGTTTTTCCGATCGTTTCCTTTCCCGCTCCGAGGGATAAATAACGAAAGGTGGCGACTCTTCTGTTGTGCCGGAACCTTATTTTTGCGGAAGCGACAGCTGGCGACTCTGCTGGGGATCGAACCCAGAATCTCTGGTTCTCCGGTTCCCCTGCGAGAGTTAATCCTAGCGCTTGTATGATTACTTGTTGGGTTGCGTTTATTTATCGCATTTTACTTCTCGCATTTTATTTCCCGCACTTTATTTTCAGTATGATATGATTATTTGTGCTTTCGTGGGAAGGGGCATTCTGATGAGTGAGAAGTCGGACCCAGGCTTGAGTGAACATAGAATTAGTTGTGGAAATTAGTGGGCGCGTGCTTGCTTTGCAGGCACTAGTGTCTCATGAAATCCACGCTCAGACGAGGTTCTCCCGATTGGCTTCTCTTTCAACCCTTTGGGTTGAGACGGTTGCTGGTTTGGTGGATTGTCGACTCTGGGGACCGATCATTTGTGATTCAGCCGAGTGAGGCCGCTTTATGAGCTGGTGATGCCACACCTTCTGGGTATCGTATCACCCCTCTTGAATGTCTGTGACGCTGATGAACGCATAGGATGCCGAACTTGAGTCAGTTTAGGTCCATACCTGTGAGCAGGTCTGGGTTTATTGCAGGAAACTTTGACCTTCAGACCACCTGGTTTTCTTGACAGCGAATCAGTTTTGTTGGATCAGAGGATCTTATCATCATATGTATTTGTTCTTAATAGAGCAGGTTTGGATCAGAGGATCTTATCATCAGATGTATTTGTTCTTGATAGAGCAAGTTTGGATCAGAGGATCTTATCATCAGATGTATTTGTTCTTGATAGAGCAGGTTTGGATCAGAGGATCTTATCATCAGATGTATTTGTTCTTGATAGAGCAGGTTTGGATCAGAGGATTTTATCATCGGATGTGTACTTGTTCTTAACAGAGCGAGTTTATGACTGAGGTCTGAAGATCTCATTATCAGATGTTTGTTCTTGATAGAGCAGAGTTCTGGTTGTTTGTTCTTGATAGAGCAGATTTTTGATTGGGGTCTGAAGATCTCATCAGCAGATGTATGTTTGTTCTTGATAGAGCAGATTTTTGATTGGGGTCTGAAGATCTCGTCAGCAGATGTATGTTTGTTCTTGATAGAGCAGATTTTTGATTGGGGTCTGAAGATCTCATCAGCAGATGTATGTTTGTTCTTGACAGAGCGGATTTCTTGGTCCTATATCAGAGGTCTTTCTTATCAGACATTTGTTCTTGACAGAGCAGAATTATGATCTTGTGTATATGGCCCTATCAGATGGTTGTTCTTGATAGAGCAAGATTATGGTTTTGTTGATACAGAATCTCCACAGCAGTTGCCTTGGTCTCCTATTGCATGATTGCATTTTGCATTAGTTTGCATATTCATTTGCATTTCATTAACGTGTGTCTGTGTTGCAGGTACCGTTTTCCCCGATCCAGGATTTCTTGCCTCCTATCGTATTGTTATGGGCTCTCTGAGGAAGACCGTGGCTTACAAGTTCCCTGCCCCTGATGTGGTTAAGTTGATTGGTTTGATAGCCTTAGCAGATGATTTTGTGAGGGATGAGTTCAGAAAATCTTACGGCAGGTTGCTCAGTTTGGTTCATAAACCTTCTGCGTTCGAGGTGAATGGGTTGCACGCTCTGCTGCAGTTCTACGACCCTCCGTTGAGATGTTTCACTTTCCATGATTTTGTTCTCGCACCCACGCTGGAAGAATATGCTGATTTGCTAGGTGTACCTATCAAGAGGCAGATGCCCTTTGTTCATATGGATGCTGAGTCTGATCTGGCTGGTTTAGCTCCGTCACTTCATCTGGATGCCTCCGAGTTGGTATTGACTAGTTGGAATAAGGTTCCTGGGTTCTCATTGCAGTTTCTAGTGGGAAAGGCTCAGCAGTGCGCCAAGGACGGATGTTGGGCCGCGTTCAATGCCATCCTTGCTCTATGCATATATGGCATCATTCTGTTCCCCAATATGCCCGATTTTGTGGACTTCGATGCATTTCATATCTTTGCTTCAGGGAATCCAGTCCCTACCTTGATAGGAGATGTCTACCATTCTATCCACTACAAAAACGAGAACAGGAGGGGCAAGAATGTCTCATGCTGTGTACCCTTGCTTTACAAATGGCTTGACAGTCATCTGCCCAAGAGGGGTCCTTTTGTTTCGTCTGCACCCACAACTGAGTGGTCCGAGCGTCTGATGAGCTTATCTGCAGAGGATATTGACTGGTTTGACAGGGATAGGTTGGGTACTGAGGTGATCTTCAGCTGCAGCGGGTTTCCAAACGTGTCTTTGATAGGCAGGAAGGGCTGTATAAACTACAATCCGTCGTTGCTGGTCCGACAGTTCGCGTATGCTTTGAGAGCTCCGCCGAAGGATGAAGAGGTGCAGGAATCTCTGTACCTCACTGGTCTTCTAGAGGGGGATCTGTTGTCCAAGCTTCAGCGCGCCTGGAATGGTATCAGTAAGCGAGGAAAGCCATTGCTGGGTAAAAGCAACAATCAAGTCTACCCTCCGTATTCGACATGGATCAGAGCCAGGACAGATGCTATAGGGATGTCGTTTCCTCAGGCCAAGCCAGAAAGCCCTCCAATGATTGAAGAGCCTACCATTGTGCCCATTCAGCAGCATAATCAGGTGTTAGCTGAGCGAGATGAATTGAAGCGGGCGAACGAAGAACTGGAGAAGGAATTGGCTCAGCTCCGAAGCGAGAGGAACGAAGCCGTTCATTCTTTCAAAAGGCAGGCAGAGCTGGTGAACCGGCTGGGGACAGACCTGACTAAGCAGATAGCCGAGCGTGAGCGCATGGGTCAAGACTTCAAAGCTGTAAACGACGTACTGGCTACGAAGAAGCAGCACTTGGACGAGGCATATCGGAGGATATCCAAGTTCAACCAGCACTGGAAGGCTTCCCTGGCCACCAGGAAAGAGCGGGAGGATAAGCTAATGCTACAGATCTCCAAGCTGGAAGCCCAGGTGAAGGAAAGTGAAAAGAGGTTTGATGAAGAAACCGCCCGTAGATACGCCGCCGAAGGCCAGCTCAACAAAGCTCTCGCTAACCTGAAGGAGCGCAAGCTGATGTTTGAGTCCAAAAAGCGGAAGTTAGAAGATTGCTTCGGTGAAGGAGCATGGGAAGGTTCGGTCGAAGGTCTTCAGTATACCATTGTGCAGAGGGAATTACTCGTCGAAGGGTTGCTCACTCTGCCGGATCATCCAGAAACGAAGGAGTTGTTAGAAGAGTATCGCGCCCGTGGCCCTACTTGACTATTTGTATTCCTTTTGTTTTGATCATTGTTGTATGCTGACCATCACCAGGCTTGTTGCCTGAGGTCACGCTGTTGATTCATCTTGTACTCGCTGATGCTATGTACTGCCTTGATGGGCTTTCTTTATATATGAGATTGTTATTTCCATGATTGGACTCGGACTTCTTCTTATTATTATCAGCACTGGCACTCAGGCACTAGGATCGGGGGAATCTCCCTAACGCACAGACACACGCATGCATTTGCATGAAGAGTATTTTGTTGTTTTTCTAACCCTTTTGTGTTTACAGGTTGTCGCAGGTTTTTTCAGGTTGTTTCAGGTTGTCTCCGGTGGTTCCAAGATTGATCAGAGACCGATTCACCGCTATCCAACTAGAGCTAATCAGACCAGAATCATGGAGCAAGTGCAAACTGAGGTTCAGGAACTCCGCGAAAGGATGGATCGCTTCATGGAGCTCATGCAAGCGGTTGCCAATGGCCAGGATCAGCTCAGAACTTTGGTTCAGCCTTTGATCTCAAGGGTTGATGGCAGCGGCGTACTTCACGGTGGGACCGTGCCTACTCCTCCACCAGTTGAAACTCCACAGAATGGTGTTCCCGTGACCGGGGGAAACGGCAGTGCTAATGGCAATGTGATGGCCAACATCAGACTCAATACGACGGGCGTCGGTAATGGGAGCCTGGGAGCTAATGTCAATATCGAGCCGGGCAACGGCAATGCAGGCGTTGGGAATCTGTTTGTGCCCCAGCCATGGCTAGAGGATCGTCAGGATGATGTGTTCTCTCAGAGAGGTGCTGAAGGGGAGCTGAATGCTGAAACACGGCTTAGATTCAAGGCACTGGAAGATAAAATGAGAGATATCGAGAATCAGAATACTTTGGGCGTTGATATGTCCAAGTTGGGATTAATCGCTGATTTCAAGGTGCCTCCTAAGTTCTGGGTACCTGACTTTGAAAAATATAAGGGCACCACTTGCCCTCGTATCCACCTGAGATCGTATTATAGGAAGATGTCTGCTCATTCCGAAGATGAGAAGTTGCTGATGCACTTCTTCCAAGACAGCCTTTCCGGGCCATCCCTCGAGTGGTACATGGGTCTGGAGCCCACTAGTGTACGCACATGGAAGGATCTTGCTGAAGCATTTGTGCACCACTACCAATACAATAGCGACTTGGCCCCGAACCGAGTCCAACTGCAGAACCTGTCGCAGAGGAATAATGAAGGATTTAAGGAGTACGCCCAGTGGTGGCGTGAGTTGGCAGCTAGGGTTCAGTCGCCGATGGTTGAACGCGAGCTCGTGCAGATGTTTGTTGCCACCCTCCCAGGGGTTTACTATGAGAAGTTAGTCAGCGGTATGTTTGGGACGTTCTCAGATCTCATTATCACGGGCGAGCACGTCGAGAGTGGGATCAAGATCGGGAAAATTCAAGGTGAGTCATCCTCAGCTGGAGGAGGTGGAAAGAAACCTTATGATGGCAAAAGGCGAGAAGGAGAAGCGAGCGTTGTGACCAACGCTCGAAGAAAGGGTAAAGGCCCTCAGCAGCAGGTGGCCAGTATAAATATCCCAGCAGCTCCGCAGCAGCAGCAGCAACCGAATCAACATGGATACAGGAAGTACCAGAATCGGGCATCTTTGGCAAACCGTCACTTCGAGACACCGCCCATGTCGTACGCGCAACTCTTGCAGACTTTGCTTCAGCTACAGTTGGTCCAGAAGAGGACGATGTCTCCCTTGACAGGGGCACCTCCGCCAGGGTACGGCACCAATGCCACTTGTGAGTTCCACTCAGGGGCACCGGGCCACACAATCGAGAACTGCAAAGCCTTCAAGCATAAGGTGCAGGACATGGTGGATGCCAAGATCATCAACTTCTTCGATAATGTGCCAAATGTTACGAAGAATCCTATGCCGAATCATAGGGGAGGCGGAGTGAACGCCATTATCGAAGAAGAGAATTTGGATTTGTTGACTGATGTCAGAGATCTGAAGACGCCGCTTAGCTTCGTTAAAGCTAAGTTGCTGAAAAGAGGGTTCTTTCCAGGTTGCGGAGAGCTATGTATGGACTGTGCCACATATTCTGATGGATGTGAGCAGTTGGTAGAAGGAATTCAAAGTCTGATGACTGAAGGGATTCTGCAGTTTAGTCGGAGGGCTGAAGATGGATCAGGAGAGGTAGTGCTGAAGCAGGCTGATGAAGTTGCCACCATCACCATCCCTCGCCGGCCAATAACTATTTCTGCGCCCAGGCCGCCCACAATCACTATTACCAAAGCTGGGCCGATACCATTCGAGAGCACTAACGCCGTTCCGTGGCATTATGGGGCTGAAGTCTACTGCAACGGACAGAGGTTGGAGCTAGAACCGTATGGGTCGACTGTGGAGAACCTTGCGGGAGTCAGTGGTATCACTCGCAGCGGGAGAGTATTTGCACCACCGGAGGTCGTGGCGGATAAAGCGACCAGAGCTGATGCGGCCGATAAAGGTAAAAGCAAAGTCATTGAAGAGGTCCCGTGTGGGGTAGAAAAAGGCTTGCTTGTTAAAGATGCCGAGGAGTTTATACGGTTGATTAAAAAGAGTGACTACAAGATTGTGGATCATCTCCATCAGACGCCCTCGAAGATTTCCATTCTTAACTTATTGCTATGTTCTGAAGCACACCGCAACGCGCTACTGAAGGTGTTGAACGCCGCCTATGTACCGCAAGAAATATCGGTGAATCAGCTAGAAGAGGTCGTAGCCCACGTAAATGCTGGAAATGGGCTAGGGTTCACTGACCTGGAGCTGACGCAGAAGGGGAGAAATCACAACAGCGCCCTGCACATCTCGATAGAGTGTAGGGGCACAATCATGTCGCACGTGCTGGTGGACACGGGTTCGTCGCTTAATGTCCTTCCGAAGAAGGCATTAATGAAGTTGGATACTCACGGAGTGATCTGCACACCCAGTGATCTGGTTGTGAAGGAATTCGACGGAACTAAACGACACGTTATCGGGGAGGTGACCCTGCCGATCCAAGTCAGTCCGAAAACGTTCGACGCGGTCTTTTATATTATGGACATCATGCCTGCCTACAGTTGTCTCTTGGGCCGGCCGTGGATCCATGCTGCTGGTGCCGTGACCTCCACGTTGCACCAAAAGCTCAAATATGCTGTCGGGGGAAGCATCGTGACTGTGTGTGGCGAGGAAGACATAATGGTGAGCCATTTGTCGTCCTTCAAGTATGTGGAAATGGATGGCGAAATCCATGAGACTCTATGCCAAGCGTTCGAAGCCGTCAGAGTGAAGGACGTAGCTCCTGTAGTCACGGAAAAGCCAGAGATGACTCTCTCCTCGTTTAAGGAAGCTCGGGCCGTTGTCCAAGCCGGATCTACCCTAGGCTGGGGGCGAATTGTGGAGATACCCAACAAGCAGGATAAGTTTGGGTTGGGATATTCTCCTGGAGCTGAAGCTTCTTCTTCTTCTTCTAGCAGTACGTCTCGAGGTAAAGGGCCGATCCAGTTTACCAGCGGCGGAGTGATTTTCGAAAGCATCAACGCGGTGTCTGAAGACAGCGGAGATAGCGACTGTGACCTCAACTCTTGGATCCAGCCAAGCAAGCCAGGCGAGGGCCTCAACAATTGGTCCGTCAAGGACATCATCTAGATGACAAGCGAAGAGTAATGATTTACTTTTTCCAATCATTGTACAACCCTATGTCCTACCTGGGGCATAGTGGTTTTATTATCAGGGCCTTGTTGGATTATGTACATGCATTTTGTTAATAAATCAAAGGCGTTTTCTTCGTATTCAAATATTGTGATCTCTGTTATTCCTGTTTTATATTTGTTTTGAAAAACAGTAAAATGGCAATGGGGTTTGTGCTAACCTACACATCCTTGTTTTAAACTTAACCCTTGTTATTGCAGGATCCATATAACAGATGACATCGACTCTGGACCTTCTACGGCTCACTTCGACTTCGATTGCCCGATCTATCAAGCCGAAGAAGAGATTGATGAAGACGAAGACCTTCCTGAAGAGTTGGCCCGCTTGTTGAAACAAGAGGAGAAAGTTATTCTGCCGCATGAAGAGGAGATTGAGATCGTGAATCTGGGTTCTGAAGAGCTCGTCAGAAACGTCAGGATAGGGGTTGCATTGCAGAGTGATGTCAAGCAGAGATTGGTAGAGATGCTAAGAGAGTATAGTGACGTCTTTGCTTGGTCATACGAAGATATGCCCAGACTTGACACGGACATCGTGGTCCACCACTTGCCGCTGCGAGAAGATTGCCCTCCCGTTAAGCAGAAGCTTAGGAGGACGAGACCAGATATGGCCGTTAAGATCAAAGAAGAAGTGCAAAAACAGCTTGATGTTGGCTTCTTAGTGGTCACCACTTACCCTCCGTGGGTCGCCAACATAGTGCCTGTACCGAAGAAGGACGGTAAGGTACGCATGTGCGTCGATTATCGGGATTTGAATAGGGCGAGCCCTAAAGATGATTTCCCGTTGCCTCATATCGATATGTTGGTCGACAACACAGCCTAGTTCTCCGTGTTTTCGTTCATGGAAGGCTTCTCCGGTTACAATCAGATCAAGATGGCGCTGGAGGACATGGAGAAAACGACGTTTATCACTCCCTGGGGAACATTTTGCTACAAGGTAATGCCTTTCGGTCTGAAGAACGCAGAGGCCACTTACCAACGAGCAATGGTTACTTTGTTTCATGATATGATTCATCATGAGATTGAAGTCTATGTTGATGACATGATTGCGAAGTCCCAAACGGAGGAAGGACACCTGGTCAATTTGCTGAAGCTTTTTGAGAGGCTTAGGAAGTTCAGGTTGAGGCTGAATCCTAACAAGTGTACTTTCGGAGTACGGTTTGGAAAACTACTGGGGTTTATCGTGAGTGAAAGAGGCATCGAGGTTGATCCTGCGAAGATAAAAGCAATACAAGATATGCCAGCGCCAAAAACAGAAAAAGAAGTTCGTGGTTTTTTGGGCAGAATAAACTACATTGCAAGGTTTATCTCTCAGCTCACGGCCACGTGTGAACCGATGTTCAAGCTTTTAAAGAAAGATCAGGCGATTACTTGGAATGAGGATTGCCAGAAGGCATTCGATAAAATAAAGCAGTATCTTCAGGAACCTCCAATCTTGATACCCCCAGTGGCTGGACGACCATTAATCATGTACTTGACAGTTCTTGAGAATAGTATGGGGTGTGTTCTCGGTCAGCACGACGAGACGGGCAGAAAGGAGCATGCCATTTACTACTTGAGTAAAAAGTTCACTGACTGTGAATCTCGCTACTCGATGTTGGAGAAGACGTGTTGTGCACTAGCCTGGGCTGCCAAACGTCTACGACAGTACATGCTCAATCACACCACCATGCTAATTTTGAAGATGGATCCAATCAAGTACGTCTTCGAGAAGCAGGCTCTTTCGGGCAGGATTGCCAGATGGCAAATGGTGTTAACGGAATACGATATTCAGTACGTGTCCCAGAAGGCCATCAAGGGAAGCGTATTATCTGATTACCTTGCCGAACAGCCGATCGAGGATTACCAGCCGATGAAATTTGAATTCCCTGATGAGGATATCATGTTTCTCAAAGCGAAGGATTGCGATGAGCCATTTCCCGACAAGGGGCCAAATAGGAAATCCCAGTGGAAATTGATATTCGACGGGGTGATTAATTCCTACGGAAGTGGCATCGGGACTATCATCACGACTCCCCACGGATCCCACATCCCATTCACTGCGAGACTGACGTTTCCAGTCACCAATAATGAGGCGGAGTACGAAGCATGCATTATGGGTCTAGAAGAGGCAATTGATTTGAGAATTAAGAACCTAGACGTATATGGTGATTCGGCGCTTGTGATCAACCAGATTAAAGGGGAGTGGGAAACTCGTCAATCGAATTTGGTGCTGTACATGAATTATGCCAGAAGGCTACTTCCGTTCTTCGATCGAGTGGAACTCCATCATGTACCCAGAGCAGAGAATCAAATGGCTGATGCCTTAGCCACGTTGGCTTCAATGTATAAAGTCAATTTTTGGAATGAGGCTCCAAGAATTGTACTATCTCGTCTTGATAGACCTGCATTTGTCTTTGCAATCGAGGAAGCCGCCGACGGCAAGCCATGGTTCCATGACATCCAGACTTTCCTTATGACTAAGGAGTATCCTACGGGTGCGTCAACCCAGGATAAGAAGACTCTAAGGAGGCTGTCTGGAAATTTTTACCTCAATCCTGATGGAGTTTTGTATAAAAGAAACCACGATCTCGTGCTACTCAGGTGTGTAGATGAGAAAGAGGCGAGTATGCTCATGGAAGAAGTCCATGAAGGCACATTTGGTACGCACGCCGGCGGGCATGCCATGACGAGAAAGATCCTGAGAGCCGGATACTACTGGCTGACGATGGAATCAGACTGCTTTAAATTCGCGAGGAGATGTCATAAATGCCAGATTTATGCTGATAAAGTTCATGTGCCGCCGTGCCCGTTGAATGTCATGTCCTCCCTGTGGCCGTTCTCCATGTGGGGCATCGACATGATAGGCAAGATCGAGCCCACTGCATCTAACGGTCATCGCTTCATTCTCGTAGCTATAGACTACTTCACTAAGTGGGTGGAGGCAGCCTCGTATGCTAATGTGACCAAGCAGGTGGTGGCTAAATTCATAAAGAGGGACATCATTTGTCGTTACGGAATTCCCGAGCGGATCATTACTGATAATGGTTCGAATCTGAATAACAAGATGATGAAGGAGCTGTGCCAGAGTTTCAAGATTGAACACCACAACTCATCTCCTTACCGGCCGAAGATGAATGGCGTCGTTGAAGCGGCCAATAAAAACATAAAGAAGATTGTTCAGAAGATGGTTGTGACCTACAAGGATTGGCACGAGATGCTGCCATTTGCATTGCACGGTTATCGTACAACGGTACGTACGTCAACCGGGGCAACTCCTTTCTCCTTAGTGTACGATATGGAAGTGGTCCTACCGTTAGAAGTGGAGATCCCTTCTTTGCGAGTTTTGATTGATGTGAAACTCGACGAGGCAGAATGGATTACGAACCGACTGAACCAACTCAGCCTGATGGACAAGAAGAGGTTAGCATCGATTGCGTTTGGTCGTTTATACCAGAGCCGAATGAAGAAAGCTTATGATAAGAAGGTGCGTCCTAGAAGCTTTCAGATGGGTGACCTCGTCCTCAAGAAGATTCTTCCTCCACACTCCGATCACCGGGGCAAGTGGACCCCCAATTACGAAGGTCTGTACGTCGTCAGCAAGGTCTTCTCAGGAGGAGCTTTGTTGTTATCCACGATGGACGGTGAAGATTTTGCATCCCCGGTGAACGCGGACGTAGTTAACAAATACTTTGCTTGAAAGCGACCCGCTGGACAGTAAAAAGAGAGTCCAGGCAAAAATGGGGCATCCCGGCGAACCATAAAAAAGGAAAAAAGGTTCGGGCAAAAATTAGGGATATAAATTGAAAAAATGTACACCCGCAAAGTCGAAAACCTGGAAGGGCGACTTTGGCAAAAAAGGGTATCCCGGTGAACTGAAAACCCGCAAAGGGCGGTTCACGCAAAAGTTAGGGATTTGAAAAAAGCAAATGACTGCGTTCCGCATGTGGACCTTCTTTGTTTGGTGGTGTGGAAGACCTGAGGGCCATTTATCTGAATCAATCTCTTCCGAAGCTGAAGCGTCGGAGAAGTATCGAAGTCGAGTGGGTCGTAGAGGGATCAACTCATGGTGTTCGTCTACGCCTCGTTGCCAACATTTGTATATACTGATGTATATTTATGTTTTATTTTTTTGCGCGGCTTCCTCATTCCAGGAGCTTGCATCTGCTGTAAAACATTTTTACCCATTCAGGGGTTAGTTATCAATAAAATGCATACTATTCAGCAATTTTGTTTGCCTGTTTAGCATTTATCTGTTTTGTTTACGAAAAAGAACGCCAATGTTTTTGATAAAATGCGCATACATAAACTTACTGGCCTAGGCCACTGATTGTTGAAACAATGAATTACTTGAACATTGTCAAAAGATGATAACCTTGATAGGTCCCTTTGAGAGGGGTATCTTGTCTATTTGTTTGTGTTGTTACAGGTGTAGCATATTCCAGACAGTGCGCCGTGCGTATCCCCAAGCAGGATGATTCCTCTTTCTCCAGCAAAGTTCAGCAACCTCTCCCCGCAGAGTTTGAACACGAGATAGTGAGCATTGATATGTCTCCCCGGGCCGAGAAGATTCTCTCCCCAATCAGATGCATCCTGAAGGAATGCCATCTCCTTAGCTGAGTCATACTGAAGTGTGCAGCAACTGATGGTGCCAGAATGAAGTCTCCAGCGGAATCGAAATTCTCCACCAGAGTCGTACTCTCCCCCGAAGCCGGATGATTCCTCCTTCTCCAGCGGAATTGAGATTCCCCACAGAGTCGTACTCTCCAGCAAGCAGAATGATTTCTCCTTCCTCAGCCGAGTTTGCAGATACCCAAGAGAGCCGAATCCTCGGAAGCTGCTCAGACCATGATTGGTTCTCCCCAGTAGAGTGTGGAATAGTTGATGCTGTGTTTCTTCACCGGAGTCGTTATCTCCAGAGAAGTAGCCATGAAGGCCATGCAGTTTATTCCCGCGATCGACATCGCTTTCCCTCAGCGGGTCCAGGTTCTCGTAGAGCTTCGTTCCCCTGCAGCAGTCAACTGAAGTTGTTTCCCCCGCAGCAGTCTACTGAAGTGGAGTCCCCTGCAGAGTCCAATTGAGATTGGCGTGACCTTGCTCTCCTCAGCAGGATGATTCCTCTATCTGAGTAGTTCTTTCTCTTTGACAGGAGGATTCTCCCTTCAACATTTATTTTGCTGACAGGATCGCATCATTTTGCATGACTGCATAGCATTTATCATAAACGCATAGCATTTCCGCCGTGTGGAGCATTGCGCCATTGCCGAAGCATACGCATAATAAACATGATCTAGGTTGTTACCGTTCTTGTTTTGCAGGTGTTCCGCCACAGAATTGATTGCTCAGGATGATTCCTGAAAGCTCCCCAACGAAGTCGCTTGCTCAAGATGATTCTTGAAGTCCCCAGCGAAGTCTTCGGTTCAAGATGATTCTTGGATTCCCCAGCAGGGTCGTTTGCTTAAGATGATTCTTAAGACCCCCGTACAGTCGCCATAGTGGTTGCTCAAGTTGGTACTTAGAGTCCGCGGCAGAGTGTGTAACGCCCCGATTCTGAATTCCCATTAATTGTTGAGTCTTTTAATTTATTTAATTGATGTTTGTTTTAAATTGAGAAATTATATATTATTATGTGGTGTTTGCTTATTTTATCTATTTTTACCGATTCGGAGAGTTTTCGGGGAATTAGAGTAAAAAGGGCATTTTAGACATTTAGCACTTTAGTGTGAGAATTGATTGGTAAGTGTTGGAAAGAATTTGAGAGGAAAGAAATAGAGATAGAAATAGAATAAGAGAGGAAAAGAAATAAAGATAGTAACATAAGAAGAAAAACAAGAGAAAGAAAAGAGGAGAAGAAAAAGAGAAGAGAAAGTGGAGAGGAAAACCTAGAATCATCAAGGGATCATCACCAAAGCTTGCAATCGATCGGTAAGGGTGTGAAACTCCATCATCTCTTTAATGTATATGATTGTATGTGTATGTGTGTGGATTTTGTAGAGTTTCTACTCTTTTTCCACTTAGGTTAGAAGTTGGTTTTGTGAGTAGAATGAGGTTTTAATCGGTTAGAACTCGGATTAGACGATGTAGTTTAGTCGGGTGATGATTGGGTTGTGCCACTGAGACTGGTTTGGATTTAATCGGTTGATTTTGTGGAGTTTGGGCTTTTGAGAAAGCCATGGAAGTTCTGTCTTCGCAGGCTCGCCAGGAGAATGGCAGCGAAGCTTCGCCAGGCGAAGCCCAGCGAGCTGTAGCGAAGCAAGTCAGAAGCTGATACCCTGTATTCGCTGGCAAGTTCGCCAGGCGAAGTGAGTTGGCGAAGGTTCGCCAGGCGAGTGGGTAGCGAGCCTCAGCGAGTAATTCCAGAATTACTCCCAGTGGACTTCGCTGGGAAGTTCTCCAGGCGAAGGCCAGCGAGCATTCGCTGCGTGGCTTCGCCAGGCGAAGGTTGGCGAACCTGGCAGTGTTATTTGTTTTGCTGTTTTGTTCATAGCATGATGTTTGGTTGATTCAATTATGATTAATGCCTATATGAATGGTTGATGTGTGAACTGTTTCGACATGTCGTGCTGTGGGTGGCCGAAAGACGTGAATCCTAGATTGTAGAGTAAATGGTGAATCTTGAACGTTTGATAATCTTGTGTATTTGCTCGAATTGAATAGAAACGCATTGAGAGGCTGATATGTGTGTAAACCATGTGTGAAATGGTGCATAATGTGAATGCATGATAGATATATGCGATGTATGTGATAAATGCAATGAGGATGTTTGTGAGCATAGTATGCATTTTGTGTTGAATGATCCCTCAGAGGATTTGCATTGTGAAGCATCTTAGTATGCATTTGTGTGTTGATTGATCCCTCGGAGGATTTGCAGAACCTCGTATGATACGATGGTTATATTAGATTCCTTGGAGAATCGGTTGCATTGTGTGATTCCTCGGAGAATCGGTCATAACATGTAATCCCGTGGAGGATTGGCTAGAGTATTTGATTCCATGGAGAATCTGCTGAGTACTTGATCCCGTGGAGGATCTGCTGAATATTCGATTCCGTGGAGAATCTGATGAATATTTGATTCCGTGGAGAATCTGCTGAGTACTTGATCCCGTGGAGGATCTGCTGAATACTCGATTCCTTAGAGAATCTGTTGAATGAGTCGGTACCGCATTTCCATCTGCATAGAGTCGTGTGTCGGTCTCTATGAGTTGCATGAGTCATCTGTGTATGATGCATTAGTTGTGTGAATATAACTGTGTATGTTATATATGATTGTTTGGAGGAAAATATAGTGAATGTTCATGTGTATGTGTAGAGGCATGATTATTTGTATATGCTTAACGTGGTGAGAACATAATTTGAGTATAACTTGTACAAATGTGAGTATATGTATATATACAATTTTATGCATTAACTGTTATGATGTTGTTTCTCACCCTTCTGCTGTTTTATAATGCTCTATGAGGCATTGCAGAGTAGGAAGCTGGAGGTTCTTTTTGGTGAAGCGATGTCTTCATTCTTTTTGGTCAATGGCTCTGATATGTAACATCTGGGTAGTTAGGAAGCCTTTGACTCTTTTGGAGTTACATTTGTTTTGATTCTTTTGTGATACATATGTGTATGTATCTGCTGTGGATATGTTGTAAAGCATGAATTAACTAATGGTTGTATATAAGTTTATGAATGTGATCGATTCAATATTTGGATGTTTCCGCTTTTATTCTAAATATTGAGATGTGGGTTACCCATTGTTGCATATCAAATTGAGCAGGTATCGTATGTGTTTAATTTCATGATAATGTGATGCGCCTCTTATATACCATGTTTTAATTAAACTCTGATGAAATAAATTTTCTAAGTGCCTAATTAATTTATTTGATTAATTTGGGGGTATAGAAAGGGGGTGTTACATTAAGTGGTATCAGAGCCAGTGTTGAGTCAGTCGTGTCTGTCTTGTTGTTGTTGGTTGAACAGTTGTTTAACCTTGTTGTTATTTTTGGGAATCCTCAGAATATGGCAGGTCGTAATGACAATGCTATGGCAGCGGCGTTAGAGGCTATGGCCAGAGCTGTGCAGGGTGCACCTAACGTGAATGCGAATGATGAGTTCAGGAAGAACCAACCACCAGTGTTCAAAGGGAGATTTGATCCGGATGGTGCTCAGATATGGTTAAAGGAAATTGAGAGGATATTTAGGGTGATGGATTGTGCTGAGGGGAACAAGGTGAGACTAGGGACTCACATGCTGAGAGAAGAGGCTGATGACTGGTGGGTCAGCGTGAGGCAAGTTCTTGAGGTCGACGATGAGGAGATTACGTGGGATTTATTTCGTACTGAGTTTCTAAGGAAGTATTATCCCGAAAGTGTTAAAGGGAAGAGAGAAATGGAATTTCTGGAGTTGAAACAAGGTAATATGTCGGTGGTGGACTACACCGCTAAGTTTACTGAGTTAGTGAAGTTTCACCCTCACTATGATGCGGTTACGGCGGAATTTTCCAAATGTATCAAGTATGAGAATGGCTTGCGTCCTGAGATAAAGCAAGCGGTGGGTTATCAAAGGATACGAAGATTTTCGGATTTAACCGAGTGTTGCAGAATTTATGAAGAAGACAGTAGAGCTCGTTCTACTCATTATAAGGGTTTGAGCGAGAGGAGAGGGAAGCAGCAAGTACGAAGCGGACCTTATGTGACGCCTGCTGAGAAGGGCAAACATAGGGGAAACTTTGATAGGAGACCCGGAGGAGGTTCCGGTGCGATCAAATGTTTTAAGTGTGGCGTGATGGGCCACAAGTCTTATGATTGTGGAAAGTTCAAGGCGAAGTGTTCCAACTGTGGGCTCCTTGGACATGATGCACCAGAGTGTAGAAAGAATGTTGTGAAGTGTTTTAATTGTGGCGGGGTGGGTCACATTAGCCCGAATTGTACCAAACCGAAGCAAGCTCAGGCGGGCGGAAAAGTTTTCGCATTAGCAGGTTCAGACGCTACTAATGCGGCGGATCATTTGATTAAAGGTACATGCTTTATTAATGATATGCCTTTAGTTGCTATTATTGATACTGGAGCGACTCACTCGTTCATTTCTCTTGCGTGTGCTAAGCGGTTGGATTTGTGTATGGTTTCTTTGAGTAGTGGTATGGTTATTGGGACTCCCGCTTCGGGGTCGGTAACTACTTCTTTGGTGTGTGCAAGTTGTCCTTTGACCATGTATGGTAAGGACTTCGTTATGGATTTAGTGTGTTTACCGTTGGAAGGTTTGGACGTAATCTTGGGTATGAACTGGTTGCAATTTAATAGAGTTCATCTGGATTGCTATCACAAGTTAGTAAGGTTTCCTCCTTTGGAAGATGGTGAAAACGAGAGTTTTCTTTCCACTAAAGAGTTGAAGAAACTTTTAGCGGACGAAGCTCAGTTGTTTGGTTTGTTTGCATCATTGTCGGTGGAGAGCAAAGTTGAGCTCGACGTGTTTCCTGTGGTTTGTGAATTTCCTGAAGTGTTTCCGGAAGATGTTGCGGATGTGCCGCCAAAGAGAGAGGTTGAATTTTCTATTGATCTAGTTCCGGGTACTAGACCGATTTCGATGGCCCCGTATCGGATGTCGGCATCGGAGTTGGTGGAATTGAAGAAGCAGTTGAATGATTTGTTGGATAAGAGATTTGTAAGACCAAGTGTTTCTCCTTGGGGTGCGCCGGTATTGTTGGTAAAGAAGAAGGATGGTAGTATGCGATTGTGTATTGATTATCGGCAGTTGAATAAGGTGACAATTAAGAACAAGTATCCGCTTCCAAGAATTGATGATTTAATGGATCAATTAGTTAGAGCCCGTGTTTTTAGTAAGATTGATTTGAGATCCGGTTATCACCAGATTCGGGTTAAGGAAGAAGATATTTCGAAGACGGCTTTTAGGACACGATATGGTTACTATGAGTATACGGTGATGCCATTCGGAGTTTCTAATGCGCCGGGTGTTTTCATGGAATATATGAACCGTATCTTCCACGAGCAGTTGGATCGTTTTGTGGTAGTGTTTATCGATGACATTTTGATTTATTCTAAGTCTCGAGAGGAACACGAAGAACATTTAAGGATTGTGTTACGGATTTTGAAAGAGAAGAAGTTGTACGCAAAGTTGTCTAAGTGTGAGTTTTGGTTGTCGGAGGTGAGTTTTCTTGGACATATTATTTCCGGCAATGGTATTAGTGTGGATCCATCGAAGATCGATGCGGTAATGCAATGGGAGACTCCAAGATCGGTTACGGAAATTCGAAGCTTTTTGGGCTTGGCCGGTTACTACCGGAGGTTTATCGAAGGATTTTCAAAGTTAGCACTTCCGTTAACGCAGTTGACTTGTAAAGGAAAGACTTTTATTTGGGATGTTAATTATGAAGAGAGTTTCATGGAATTAAAGAGAAGGTTAACGACAACGCCAGTTTTGATTTTGCCGAATCCTACGGAACCTTTTGTGGTTTATTGCGATGCTTCTTTGTCAGGATTGGGTGGTGTATTGATGCAAGATGGGAAGGTCGTGGCGTATGCTTCTAGGAAGTTGAGAGTGCATGAAAAGAATTATCCTACTCATGATTTGGAGTTAGCGGCCGTAGTGTTCGTTTTGAAAATTTGGAGGCACTATCTTTATGGTGCAAGATTTGAGGTTTTTAGCAATCACAAGAGTTTGAAGTATTTGTTTGATCAGAAAGAATTGAATATGAGGCAAAGGAGATGGCTAGAACTTTTGAAGGACTATGATTTTGGTTTAAATTATCATCCGGGTAAGGCGAATGTGGTAGCCGATGCTTTAAGTCGGAAGTCGTTGCACGTGTCTACTTTGATGGTTAGAGAGTGGGAACTTTTGGAGAACTTTAGAGATTTGAGTTTGGTTTGTGAGTTAACACCGAGTAGTGTGAAGCTGGGTATGTTGCATGTCACGAATGATTTCCTTGCTGCGGTGTGTGAAAAGCAAAAGTTGGATTTGAAATTTGTGGATTTGATGACGAATGGAAATGAAGATTTCAAAGTTGATGAATTAGGAGTTTTGAGGTTTCGAGGCCGTATTTGTATTCCCGATGATGCGGATTTGAAAAAGATGATATTGGAAGAGGGACATCGGAGTAACTTGAGTATTCATCCGGGAGCGAATAAGATGTATCAGGATTTGAAGAAGATCTTTTGGTGGTCTGTATTGAAAAGCGATGTCGCTCGTTTTGTGTACTCGTGTTTGACTTGCCAGAAGTCTAAGGTAGAGCATCAGAAGCCTAGTGGATTGATGCAACCGTTGGATATTCCGGAATGGAAATGGGATAGTATATCGATGGATTTTGTTACGGGATTGCCGAATACGCAAAGAGGACATAATGCTATTTGGGTGATTGTTGATAGGCTTACTAAATCATCTCACTTTATTCCGATTGATATTACTTATTCTTTGGAAAGGTTGGCCGAGATTTATGTTGGCACTGTTGTGAAGCTTCATGGAGTTCCTAAGAGTATTGTGTCGGATAGAGATCCTAGATTTACTTCAAGATTTTGGGAGAGTTTGCAAGGTGCCTTGGGTTCTAAGTTGAGATTGAGTTCGGCATATCATCCGCAAACAGATGGTCAAACCGAGAGGACGATTCAATCGTTAGAAGATTTGTTGTGTGCTTGTGTGCTTGAACAAGGTGGTGCGTGGGATGGTTATTTAGCGTTGATTGAGTTCACCTATAATAACAGTTTCCATTCGAGTATTGGTATGGCGCCATTTGAGGCTTTATATGGTCGGAGATGTCGAACACCTCTGTGTTGGCATGAGACGAGTGAAAGGTCGGTAGTTGGTCCTGAAATGGTACAGCAAACGACGGAAAAGGTGAAATTTATTCGGGAAAAGATGAGAGCTTCTCAGAGTAGACAGAAAATTTATCATGATAAAAGGAGAAAGGATCTCGAGTTTCTAGAGGGCGACCATGTGTTTTTGAGAGTTACACCGGTTGCGGGTGTGGGTCGTGCTTTGAAGTCGAGAAAGTTGACTTCTCGTTTTATTGGTCCGTATCAGATTGTCGCACGAGTTGGTGCTGTGGCTTATCGTGTGGCGTTGCCTCCGAATCTTTCGAATTTGCATGATGTATTCCATGTCTCGCAACTTCGGAAATATGTTCCGGATCCGTCACATGTGATCCCGATGGATGAAGTGGAAGTAAGAGATAACCTTACAGTTGAAGTTTTACCGGTAAGTATTTTGGACCGCGAAGTTAAGAAACTAAGAGGCAAGGATATTGCGCTTGTGAAAGTGTCCTGGGGAGGTGCCGCGGAAGGCAGCATGACTTGGGAATTGGAGAGCAAGATGCGAGAGTCGCATCCGGAGTTGTTTGAATAAGGTAATATTTTCGAGGACGAAAATTTCTAAAGTGGGGGAGAGTTGTAACGCCCCGATTCTGAATTCCCATTAATTGTTGAGTCTTTTAATTTATTTAATTGATGTTTGTTTTAAATTGAGAAATTATATATTATTATGTGGTGTTTGCTTATTTTATCTATTTTTACCGATTCGGAGAGTTTTCGGGGAATTAGAGTAAAAAGGGCATTTTAGACATTTAGCACTTTAGTGTGAGAATTGATTGGTAAGTGTTGGAAAGAATTTGAGAGGAAATAAATAGAGATAGAAATAGAATAAGAGAGGGAAAGAAATAAAGATAGTAACATAAGAAGAAAAACAAGAGAAAGAAAAGAGGAGAAGAAAAAGAGAAGAGAAAGTGGAGAGGAAAACCTAGAATCATCAAGGGATCATCACCAAAGCTTGCAATCGATCGGTAAGGGTGTGAAACTTCATCATCTCTTTAATGTATATGATTGTATGTGTATGTGTGTGGATTTTGTAGAGTTTCTACTCTTTTTCCACTTAGGTTAGAAGTTGGTTTTGTGAGTAGAATGAGGTTTTAATCGGTTAGAACTTGGATTAGACGATGTAGTTTAGTCGGGTGATGATTGGGTTGTGCCACTGAGACTGGTTTGGATTTAATCGGTTGATTTTGTGGAGTTTGGGCTCTTGAGAAAGCCATGGAAGTTCTGTCTTCGCAGGCTCGCCAGGCGAATGGCAGCGAAGCTTCGCCAGGCGAAGCCCAGCGAGCTGTAGCGAAGCAAGTCAGAAGCTGATACCCTGTATTCGCTGGCAAGTTCGCCAGGCGAAGTGAGTTGGCGAAGGTTCGCCAGGCGAGTGGGTAGCGAGCCTCAGCGGGTAATTCCAGAATTACTCCCAGTGGACTTCGCTGGGAAGTTCGCCAGGCGAAGGCCAGCGAGCATTCGCTGCGTGGCTTCGCCAGACGAAGGTTGGCGAACCTGGCAGTGTTATTTGTTTTGCTGTTTTGTTCATAGCATGATGTTTGGTTGATTCAATTATGATTAATGCCTATATGAATGGTTGATGTGTGAACTGTTTCGACATGTCGTGCTGTGGGTGGCCGAAAGGCGTGAATCCTAGATTGTAGAGTAAATGGTGAATCTTGAACGTTTGATAATCTTGTGTATTTGCTCGAATTGAATAGAAACGCATTAAGAGGCTGATATGTGTGTAAACCATGTGTGAAATGGTGCATAATGTGAATGCATGATAGATATATGCGATGTATGTGATAAATGCAATGAGGATGTTTGTGAGCATAGTATGCATTTTGTGTTGAATGATCCCTCGAAGGATTTGCATTGTGAAGCATCTTAGTATGCATTTGTGTGTTGATTGATCCCTCGGAGGATTTGCAGAACCTCGTATGATACGATGGTTATATTAGATTCCTTGGAGAATCGGTTTCATTGTGTGATTCCTCGGAGAATCAATCATAACATGTAATCCCGTGGAGGATTGGCTAGAGTATTTGATTCCGTGAAGAATCTGCTGAGTACTTGATCCCGTGGAGGATCTGCTGAATATTCGATTCCGTGGAGAATATGATGAATATTTGATTCCGTGGAGAATCTGCTGAGTACTTCATCCCGTGGAGGATCTGCTGAATACTCGATTCCTTAGAGAGTCTGTTGAATGAGTCGGTACCGCATTTGCATCTGCATAGAGTCGTGTGTCGGTCTCTATGAGTTGCATGAGTCATCTGTGTATGATGCATTAGTTGTGTGAATATAACTGTGTATGTTATATATGATTGTTTGGAGGAAAATATAGTGAATGTTCATGTGTATGTGTAGAGGCATGATTATTTGTATATGCTTAACGTGGTGAGAACATAATTTGAGTATAACTTGTACAAATGTGAGTATATGTATATATATACAATTTTATGCATTAACTGTTATGATGTTGTTTCTCACCCTTCTGTTGTTTTATAATGCTCTATGAGGCATTGCAGAGTAGGAAGCTGGAGGTTCTTTTTGGTGAAGCGATGTCTTCATTCTTTTTGGTCAATGGCTCTGATATGTAACATCTGGGTAGTTAGGAAGCCTTTGACTCTTTTGGAGTTACATTTGTTTTGATTCTTTTGTGATACATATGTGTATGTATCTGTTGTGGATATGTTGTAAAGCATGAATTAACTGATGGTTGTATATAAGTTTATGAATGTGATCGATTCAATATTTGGATGTTTCCGCTTTTATTCTAAATATTGAGATGTGGGTTACCCATTGTTGCATATCAAATTGAGCAGGTATCGTATGTGTTTAATTTCATGATAATGTGATGCGCCTCTTATATACCATGTTTTAATTAAACTCTGATGAAATAAATTTTCTAAGTGCCTAATTGATTTATTTGATTAATTTGGGGGTATAGAAAGGGGGTGTTACAGAGTGTTACTCAGGATGATTCCTGAAGTCTCCAACAGGGTTATCGGTTCAAGATGATTCTTGAAGCCCTCGACGGAGTTATTTGTCCAAGATGATTCTTGAAGTCCTCAGCAGAGTTGATTCATCCAGAATGATTTCTGGATCCCCGAAGCGGAGTTACTTGATAGTTCTCCAGAATCCCCAGCGGAGATGCGACATCCCCAGCAGGTTTCTGAACAGCGAAGTTGAAACTTCCCTTGAAGACTTCATGATTGAAGTCTGACCGTGTTAATAAAGCAGTTCTCTCAGCTGATGCGGATTGCCTGATGGCAGAGGTTTAGATATTCCCAATTGGCTCATGATTGACCAAGAATTCTATTCCCGACTTGCTGATGGAGTCCGGCTGATGCCCGACAGTTTTCTTCGAATGCCTGATGGCATGATCAACATGATTGTTGACCTGATGGAGTCCGGCTGATGCCCGACAGTTTTCTTCGAATGCCTGATGGCATGATCAACATGATTGTTGACCTGATGGAGTCCGGCTGATGTCCGACAGTTTTCTTCGAATGCCTGATGGCATGATCAACATGATTGTTGACCTGATGGAGTCCGGCTGATGCCCGACAGTTTTCTTTGAATGCCAGATGGCATGATCAACCTGAAGGTTGACCCGATGAGTCCCGAGGAATCGTGATGCCTGATGGCATGATCGACCATGTATTACCAGTTACCGTATGACCAATTCTCCAGCTAGTTGTCGTGCAGCTATTATTTCAGTTTTCGAAGATTTGTTCCCGCCAGAGTACCGTGTGCTTGTGCAGTTGGAAAATTTCTGGGTTTATCGGTATTCAACCGTCTCGCACCTTGATTAGCTGAGAGCCGTTCGCTCCTCACCCAGTCAGGTTCAAGCCATTTGAATAGGGGCAGCTGTTGCACCCCAAAATTTGACCAACATTTATTTACCTAGCTTGTGGTTCATCTCATTCATCATCTGCATTTCATTGATATGTGTGCAGTAGGTCAAGAGGTATGACTACCCAGCAAGAGTTATGTGAGACTTTGAAGCTAGCCAATAAGGTTGTTCAAATGTTCAAAGGTTGATACCTTTGTTAGAGAACTCAAGAGATCCTCAGAAAGATTGGTTGAAACCAAGGTTGTGTGCCTCATAACTTGGGAGTTGTGGGAGCCCCTCAGATGATTCTGAGGCTATGAGGATGGACTTGAAGCTTCGAGAGAGCTTATGAGATGTCTTGAAAGCCATCATGAGGCCTAGAGAGGTCATTGTACAAGTTTCAGAAGACTCAGCCATGAGTGGTGTAATTAGGGTTTGACTGGGTCAACCCTAGGTCAACTGATGATTTGGAGAGGGTTGAGACCTAATCCAAGAGCCATGTGATCATGGATTTATGCATTGAGATGCTATAAGGATGATTCCTAGACCAACTCATCATGATTGAGGAGTTTGAGAAGTTTTAAGCTATGGTTTCTGAGGCTTGACAGTGTAAAATCCCCTAGTTTGATCCCTATCTTCAAGGCAGTTAAGCTCAAGATGTGATTGTCATCTAATCTTGCCTACAACATGAATGTTGTAGAGCTTGTTCTTAGATTTAATTTGAGTACTAGAAGTCCTTGATAGGGTTTGTAGAGCTCAAGTTATGACTTTGGCAAGTTACAGGTCATCTGAGGTATGTGAATCTGGGTCCTTGAAAGTCACCCAACTTGCCTCCAACTTTTTCCCAAGAAGGATGATTCCTATGAACTTTTGGTCAACATGAATGTTGTTCCTCATCTTCTTATCTTTCTATAGAGTACTATAAGTCCTTGATAGGATTTGTAGAACTCAAGTTATGGCTTTGACAAGTCAAGGGCATTTTGGTCATTTGGATATTATAGGTCATTTCAAGCATAAGGCCATATCTCCTATTTCCAAGCTTCAAATGGAAAAATATTCAACATCAAACTTGCTTAGAATGATGTTTTAAGGCTAGTAAGGAGGTCATGAGATGTTGAAAAGGCTTGTAGCAAAAAGTGATAAAAATGACCTAAAATGGAGGCATAAGTTAAATAAGTTCAAGTTGGAAATTGGAAATCCCAAGTTACACATCCAAACCATGGCATATCATAGGTCATTTTGACTCTAAAAGACATTCTAAAAACAATGGTTCAACCACTTTTTTGAATTGAGGCCTATATCATGGGGTTGCTTTGGAAATTGCTTGCTTGCATCTTAAGGCACAAATGCAAAACATAAGGAAACTCAATGTACAAGCTTGTTATGGGTTTTAACACATCCTATATCTCATTTAGGGAGAATTTCAAGCCAAGGCAAGTTGCTGCAAGAGCTATGTCATGAGATGATATGTGAGAAGAGGTGAATTCATAAACTCATGAAATGAGAATCCCAATTTCTCATGGGATGGTTCCAGATGGTTCTAGATGATTCTAAACCACTCTATATAATATATAGAACTTGCTCAGATGCAAGGTTGGTGAGAGAATTGGGAGAAGAGAGAGATAGCCATTTCACTTGCTTTCATTGCAAGTTGAAATCAAAATCTACATTCTGATTCAATTCCATTCATTCTTTCAATCTAAACACATTCCTCTGATCATATTGAAGTTGTGCAGACCATTTTGAGAGCAAAACCATGATGATTTTAAGAGTTGGCATTTGGATTTTCAAGGTTGCAAGTCACCATCGAATTCTGAGATTCAAGCGTTCTCCATCAAAACTTTTGCAAACAGTAGCAAGATCATCATTCAAGGATCGATTCTGAAGAGTTTGAAGGCTTGCAGTGAAGGTTTACACCATCTGTTAATCAAGATTCAACAGGTTAGTAACGTTTCTTCTACACCATGATTTAGGCATGATTATCAAGAATTGTTAGGTTAGAACGGTTAGAGACCAATAGGAGATGGATTCTGAACAGTTTGGGAGCAATTGGTGAAGTTTCAGTTGGTGTCACCATTTTTGTTTAGACCAAGAACATGAGATATAGTGAGCTATAGCATGAATTAGATGTCAAGAATCAATCAGTGTGAGTTGGTGATCAATCTGAGGTATTTAATTGCAAGAATTGTTGAAGTTTATGTTTGAGCATCTCTTTGATCTTGGATCGGGTTTGGAGATTTAGGATGTTTCAATTGATTTCGAGGCCATGGTTAGATTCAGCATGAAATTCTGGGCAGGTTAGGGTTTGGAATTTTGATTTTCCATGGAGATTTGAGGTGGTACGAGTTTGGTGAAGATGGAGTTTGAAGCTCTGCTTCCATGGATGCTTCAGTTAGAACCCTAGCTGGAGGAAGAAGATGAGGAGATGGTTGTTAGATAATAATCTGACCCTTGACTAAGACCAAGATCTCACGGCTGAGATTCAATTTCATTTGGAGAGGGAAATTCTGAAGACCATGAAACGCGTCGTTTCATTAAAAGGGGATTTGGGTTGGATTGATATTCATACCCCCATTCGTGGCCCATGGTTGTTTTGAACTATGTTTCATTACTTTCCACACCGTATCCTTTTCTTTTTTCTTTATAATTTCTGAAATGGTTTTCTGGTTAATTGGGCCTGGAACGCATTGCTTTCTGAACCCCCATTCTGAGCCCATTGCATATTTGAACTGGATATACTTGCTATCTGCACCCAATGTCTTCACATTTTAATTTCTTTTGCTCCATTTTATTTCAATCTTTGAAAAATCATAATAAATAGAAAATTAATGATTTTTGCATGGGGATTTTTTCTCCCATTTCATGATAATGTCTAGAAAATTATAAAATCATAATATTTGCATTTCATGCATTTTAAATATTTTTTGTGTATTTTCTCTTTTAATAGCTTTTTATTTCTTTTATGTTGATGCATAGATTTGTAGAATTTTGTTTAGCTAGTTCCCTTCATATTTCTAGGCCATTCTTTTTAGGATAGCTAGATTAGGACTTTAGCTCCCCTCTGGATTTATTCCATGATTTTGTGATGAATTTTTGATTAGTTTTTCTTAGATGACTTTAGGTTGTGTAGAATTAGGTCTATCCTTAACATAGGTCCACAATAACACTAGAATTTTGGGTTTCTAGGTCAAGATAGATATTGGGACATATAGGGTATTTAGGGTAGGTATATAGGATCCCCTAGAAATTATGTTAGATTTTAATATAGTAGTATACTATTTTTAAGTGATTTTTGTAGTTGATGATTGTTTGTGTTGCCTTTGTGGGCTTGTATTTTTGTTTGCTTTGCTTTGTGGGCTTGGAGAGCTTGGTCTTGCTTTGAGGAGCATTGAGGAACATAGTAGAAGACTTGAGGATTTATTGAGGAGCTTGAGAACTTGAGAATCTTGTTTGTTTTGTTGTTGTTTTAGGGTTAGGGATTCGGAAGAGCTTAGACCTAGTTAAGTTCTTTCTTAAACATGGATGGTATCTTTCACCTCCATTCCTCCCCATGATTCAAAGTCCTTCCATGGTATACACCTATCTCCTTTAGAGGGATAAGTGATGGTACCTAGGAAGTAGAACTTTTGAGGGAACCATTCCTTTGATGTTGAACCCTTATAGGTCACCTTTGGTGGTCAATAAGCAGTTTAACACCCCAGCTTATCCAGTTAAGTGATTTCCTCTGGTTTGAATATCTTGAGAGATGTTGAGCTTGAGTTTGAAGATGAAGACTTCATTGAAGAGCATAGAAGAGGATGATTCCTTGAGCATTGCCATTCCAGCTGAAGCTTGAAGAGCAACAAGAGCAAGTTGATACTTGAAGATCAATGAAGATCCAGTAAAGACTAAATGAAGAGCTGAGGCTTAAAGACTGAAGGATAAAGTTGACATTTCCAGATGATTGAAGACTATTCTGAGAAGCTGAAGCTTGTAGGAGGAGAAAACCAAGTTGAGAATGGTAAAGCAAGAAGAGCTTGAGAGCTTGAAGACTAAGTTGATACTTAGAAAGAGGATTCAATTGAGATTGATTCTGAAGAGCTGAAGCTTGAAGAACAAAGGGAGTTGATACTTACTTTGGAGCTTGGAGATCCTGAAGGAAATCAAGTTGATACTTGTGGTTAATAGTGAAGCCTGAAGGTGGAACTGATCAAGAAGCTGAAGCTTAAAGGAGAAGATAAGTTGAGACTTATGTTGAAGGGTTGAAACCTGGAGAAGCAAATTGATATTTGTCAAGAGTGATTGAAGTCTGAAGACTGAGTTGCTGTCAGAAGAGCTGAAGCTTGGAGTTGAGAGAGGAGTTGATCTGCTTTCTTCTTTGTTTCTTTCCTGTATTGATGTGCCTTGTTTGACTTGCTTGATGCATTAGAATAGGCCCATGTCTAGAATAGCTTTAATCTAAGAGCATGATTGCACTAGAGGTTAAGTTGCTCCCTCTGCTTGTACTGTTACTGCATGGCTTTGCTTGCGGGTATTCGGTAGAGCCCTGCTCCCTTGCCCATGTGGTTTGTTTTGCTTGATAGCATGACTTTGTTTCCTCTGTATGATTGCAGTTTACTGTATTGCTTGATAGCATGTTTTATATTTCAGTATGATTACTGTTATTCATTCTGGCTTGAGGTTGAGATGAGCTTGTGGAGGCTAAAGCCCCACACATATTTCCTCCCTCACTTGCATTGCATGCATTTTACAGTTTGAGCTGATGCTTTATCTGTTTATGTGTATCATTGACATGATCCCTTAGGACTCTCATTTCCTTTGATAAGGAATTGATGATAGAACTTTAGGTTGAAACCTATGCATGACAACTTCTAGGAGTTCCCTGTTCAAACCTCAACCATAGGATGAATCCTTGACATGACAACAGTAGGACTTGATAGTCTCCCTCCTAGTTGAGCATGTTCTCTTCTCATCTCAAAACAGTTTAAGATACAGTAATCATGAATGATTTCTTTCGTATGTCACGAGCCTTAAGCTATCTGGGAAAGGATTGTGGGAGAGTTTCTTTTCCACAGTCTGGATGTTTAGTATGGTACCCTTTGGGTGACATGCGACGCATTCACTCTCAGGTCATAGTCTTTAGTGCGATTGAAATTGCAAACACAATAAAAAAACCTTCTTCCGTAAAAGACAATAATGCGTAGTGTCCCAAACTACGTAAGCTCTGATCTCTCATACCTGTTGAGAGTACATAGGCACAATACTGATGTATCGGTGAGCTACCATCCCCCATAACCCGTCGTAGGTCAAACTACGTTGACTCTGATTTCTCGTTCTCTGATGAGAATACGTAGGCATAAAGTGCGACGCTTTGCCGAGTCATTTTCTTTTCTGTTTAAGCCAGCCTTGATAGGTAGATATATAAACCAACCCGTCCAGTAAACACAACAAGCGTGGATCCCATCGAGTACGACGGACGTGAGGGGTGCTAATACCTTCCCCTTGCGTAACCGACTCCCGAACCCAGAAAACGGTTGCGACGACCTTGTCTTACCCTTTTTTTGTTAGGTTTTTCCGATCGTTTCCTTTCCCACTCCGAGGGATAAATAACGAAAGGTGGCGACTCTTTTGTTGTGCCGGCACCTTATTTTCGCGGAAGCGACACCTTGCCCCAGCCCTTGGTCTCACCAGTCTTCACTAAAGCCTGAGCTTCTTTGTATGACGATACTGCCACCTCTGATGCTTTACTCGGCCCTGGAACTTTGTCTTTGATGCGCAACCCTTCAAAGGCTTGACAGGGTGTTTCATGGATTTCGTCGTCGACTTCCACGTACTTGAATGACGACAAATGGCTGACCAGTATATCCTCCTCTCCACACACTGTGACCACACTGTCCCCCACCATGTACTTCAGCTTTTGGTGTAAGGTAGATGTGACTGCCCCAGCACCATGGATCCATGGTCGTCCGAGAAGATAGCTATATGCGGGCTGGATGTCCATAATGTAAAATTCGGTTTCAAAAATCTCCGGCCCCACCTGTAGAGGCAAAGTTATGGATCCAAAGACTGACCTCCGTGTACCATCAAATGCCCTGACCACCAAGTCACTAGGCGTACAAATGATCCCCCTGATGTCCAATTTCATCATTGCTTTCTTTGGCAGCACATTCAAAGAAGACCCGGTATCTACCAGCACGTGGGACATGACTGCGCCCCTGCATTCAACTGAGACGTGCAACGCCATGTTATGCTCTCTTCCCCTCGGGGTCAAATCAAAATCCGTAAATCCCAAACTATGGCCTGCATTCACGTGCGCCATCACCCCCTCCAACTGATTCACAGAAACATCTTGGGGTACAAACGACGTGTCCAGAATTTTCAATAATGCATTCCTATGGGCTTCGGAACACAATAACAGCGACAATATGGATATCTTCGACGGCGTCTGTTGAAGGTGCTCGACAATTTTATAGTCACTCTTACGGATAAGACGCATAAACTCTTCTACATCTTTAAGTGACGTTTCTTTTTCATTCCTCTGCACAGGAGCATCCTCATTCACTTTTCCTTTACCTTTTGCCAATCGTTCAGCCTCTACCTCAGGCGATATATAAATTCTCCCGCTCCTCGTCATCCCTCCAGTCCCGACGACATTCTCCACAACCCCAGCTGGCTGTTTACTAATATCAAGTTTCTCGCCATCACAATATGCTTCCAGCCCATAAGTCCAGGGTACTGCCCTGGTGCTCTCATAAGGGATTGGCCCTGCCTTCGTGATAGTAATCATCGGTCGCCTGGCTGGCGCCGTTATAGTTATCGTTTTTCGGGGAATTGTCACCGTAGCTACATCACTTTGCTCATCAGCTAATACTTCTTCAAGTTTCTCCACTGCCGTTCTGTCGAATTGCAACGTGCCTTCATCTATCAAGGTCTGAATACCTTTCTTCAATTCAGCACAACCCCCAGCTTGGGTCCAACATTCTAGACAAAACTCATCGCAGCCTGGATACACACCTCCTTTCAATAACCTGCTCTTTATTTCACACAACGGTGTTTTCAGTTCATCAACATTCATGATCAGATTCAAACCCTCCTCAGTCAAAATAGCATTTTCCCCATGGTTGGGCATTGGCTGCTGTACTATATTCGGACCTGCTCGTCCAAAATTTATGGCCTTACTATCCAATAGATCTTGAACCTTATGTTTAAACGCGTGACAGGCCTCTATATCATGTCCGGGTGCCCCGGAGTGTAAGTCACAGTGCTTATTAACATCATACCCATAAGGAAGGGTTGGTCCCGTGGGTGGTGCCAAGGTCCTCTTTTCAACTAAATTCAGCCCCAACAGTGTCTGAAAAAGTTCCGTGTACGTGGAAGGAGGCGTTTCAAACACCCTTTTCGGCTTTGCATTCGGAAATCTTCTTTGGCCAGCATTCTGCCCCTGCTACTGCTGTGGCTGCTGTTGTTGTTGCGGTGGTTGTTGTTGTTGTCTCTGTTGAGGAATCGAAATCGTGACACTTGCTATCTGCTGCGGCGGATTATACTGGTGTCTTCCTCTGCCTCTGCCCCGGCCGCCAAACACCGCGCTAGAATCACCTTGACGACGACCACCAAATGCCTTTCTATTACCTCCCGACGAAGTAGACTCCCCGGCTTAGAATCTTCCCATTTTAATATTACTTTCAACCTTCTCGCCCATCAAGATTAGATCCGAGAAACTGCCCAAGGAAGCAGGAAATAGCTTATCATAGAATATACCGGTGAACGTTCCTATGAACATATCATTCATCTCCTTCTCAACCAAAGGAGGATGAACCCTCGCAGCCATGTCGCGCCATCTCTGTGCATATTCTTGAAACTCTCATCTTTCTTCTGTGACAACCCCTGTAACTGGACCCGGTTTGGACCAGACAAGCTGTCTTGAAAGAAATGCATCAGCATTCTTTCATCGTTCGAGTAAGCGGACATCCGTCTATAATAGGAGCGAACATGCACCTTCGGATAAGTATCTCCCTTGTACTTGTCAAATGTAGGAGCTTTAAACTTCAGCGGTACCCTTAGGCCAGGCACCAAACCCATAGTGGTCATATCCAAACCGGCAGCACTCTGATTCACAACACCTTTCATCTGCTCCTCGAGCATCTTGATTCGTTGAGTGTTGTCTACAGGCCCTTCAAAACCTCTACCAGAGAAAGCATCTTCTTGTTGGTCTTCCATCCAATTAACATTCTCATTTCCGTACCCATCATACCCATTGTTACGACCAAATCTAGTCTGATTTATCACAGGGCCCCGTCCCCTGTTACCATACCCTTGAGCGACCCCGGTAGGTCCGAAAGCCATCATTCCAGCACCATTTCCATTACCGAATCCACCATAGCCTTGATTGGCATTACCAAATCCATCCTGTCCGACACCCTGAGCATTGAAGCCAAACTTCCCATCCTGGTTAGCATAATCAAACCCCTGGTCGTTATAGCCAAATCCGTTGTTACCGAAGCCATTACCTCCATTGTTATCACCGCCCAGATTGGCGTCTCCGAATCCAACGTTGTTAATGACAGTCTCATTACCAATTCCTGTATTACCATTCCCGGCGCCAGCGCCATTGTTCACGTTCACAACAGGTATATTCACCACAGGTGGAGCTACCGGTGTAGGAGTACCATCCCCATGAATGGTGTCAACACGTACCGAATTGTGGTCTTCGTTTCCGTTCCCGACATATCTCACCAGCAATGGCTGCACCAAAGTTTGCAAGTTTTCCTGCCCTTTCACAATTGTCTCCATCGTCTGCATGAACAGCGCCAGCTTCTCATGCATGTCCTGCATCTCGCTCTGCATCTGGTCCATAACTCTTTTGCAGTTGGTACGAGTAAAGTATCGGTGAGGACGTTGACTTTCAATCCTGGAAAAACCTGGTTAGATGCAGGAAATGAGATACAATTCAATAATTACCTGGTGAATGCAATATGAATGCAAATGCAATTATGCTACAGGTTATATTCCCCCGATTCTAGTTCCGGAGAGAAAGCCATTACGGCAATGGAGTCCCTATCCAGCGAGCAATAAACCAGAAAATCCTCATATATAACAAATGCCCAGAGGCTGAGTACAAGAGTTCAACTGAATACAACCGAAGAGACCTCGGCCAACAAGTCTGGCGATGGCCCAAATATAAGTACAAATAACAAAGGTAAGGCAAAGATACATCAGGCCAAATGGCGTGCTCGGACGTCCTCCAATATCCTCATCGTCTCCGAGTGCCCTAGTCGGGAGATCAACTCCCGAATCAGTAAAGCGTGCCGCTCGGTAGTGGATCTCAGCTTTGCGGTGTCGTCCCGGGAAGCTCCTTTGCTCGAACTCTCGTCAGATCTGTACCTCTTGGAACCGGCCTTCTCCTCGTAACCTCTCGACTTCTCGTCACTGTCACTTACTCTGAGACCAGCAATACTCCTGAGGGATGTTACTTCAGCAATCCTTGCTTCCTGGGTTTTAACCTGTGCCTCCAGCGTGGCAATCTGCATTTTTAGTTCGTCTTCGCGCTCTTTCCGCTTGGTGAGCGTGGCCTCCCACAAAGCTTCCCACTTGCTGATACGAGTATAAGATTTGCTTAGAAGTTCCTTCTTGGAAGTAAGCACCTTGCTTACACCGTTCAAAGCTATCCCCACTTTTTCTCTCTTGTTGGTTGCTTCTGTCAGCTCTGATCCCAACCTGTTAATCAATTCGGTCTGTTCCTTCACAGTGAAGGTGGCTTCCTTCTTCTCTCGTCGTCACTGGAAGATCTCCTTCTCTAACTCCTCGTTAGCTTTCTTCAATTCCTCATTTGCAGCCAACAACTTGTTATATTTCTCACTCTCTTCTGCAAGAGGTACCTCAATCAATGGAAGATACAGGGGTTCCACAGCAGGATAAGGCATCAAAGAAATACTAGCTCTCTCACGGACCCATGCCAAATAAGGATCAGAAGCTTTGCTATTGCTCTTACCGAGCAAAGCTTTCCCCCTCATATGGATGCCAGCCCATGCTTGTCTCAACCTGATCAAAGCAGCCTCGTCTAAGGAGCCCGTGAGATACAGAGATTCCTGTATCTCAACCTCAATAGGAGCATCTCTCAAGGCGTAACCAAATTGTCGTACCAATAGTGAAGGATTATAGTTGATACATCCTTTCCGTCCAATTAAGGGGACATTCAGAAAGCCACTGCAACTATATATGATGTCAGTACCAAGCATACCCCGATCAAACCAAATGATATTCTCAGCAGATAGCCCCATCAACCGGGAAGGCCAATCCAAAGTATCAACGGTATCAACAAACGGCCCAGTCTTCGGAAGGTGCCTCTGGAACCACCTATACAAGAGAGGAAGACAGCAGGAAACATTCTTGCCATGACGTTTCTCATTCTTGTAGTGAATAGAATGATAAACATCGCCCAAGAGAGTAGGAACGGGATTCTTCGAGGCGAGAATCAAGAAGGCATCCGAGTCAACAAAGTCTGGCACATTAGGAAACAAGACAATCTCGTAGATGCAGACAGCCAGAATAGCACTAAAAGCAACCCAACACCCATTCTTCGCGCACTGTGTAGCCTTCTCAACTAGGACGGACAAGTGAAAACCATAAGCTCCATTCAGCTTGACCAAGCCTCCTGGAAACTCAGAAGCTTCCAAACTGACAATCTCTGTGAGTGCAGATAACTCAGGCTTAGCATCAATATGTACAAAGGGCATCTGGTCTAGCACGGGAATACCTAACATAACATAATACTCCTCCAAAGTGGGTGCCAGAATGTAGTCTGGAAATAAGAAACATCTCAGCTGCGGCTCATAAAACTGCATCAAAGTATACACCCCAGTAATCTCGAAAGCTGAAGGTGTGTACAACAAGCTAAGCAGTTTCCCATAGGATACTCTGAACCCAACCCTCACACTCTCATCTGCCAAAGCAACTAAACCCAGTAATGAACTGATGTCTGGTGAATGCAACCTGTAAGCAACCGTCTTCTTCAGGGACTCCATGCCTGGCTAGAAGATATCCTAGAATCAGAGGGGAATGATCACCTGCAACATAAATACATGTTAATGAAATGCAAACATGAAAATGCACATGCACATGCAAACAAGGGATCATGTGCAATGCTGATAGACTGGGTTGCTCTGTACTGGAGCCTTGAGAACCATTCAATCTTTATTTCAAACCAAACCAACCACTCAAAAGAACCCTGTAACCACATCTCACTGATAGAGATAAACCAGGTATTCTAAGGTCAAAGGTTTCCTGCAAACAGACCCACCTACCCCTCACAAGTGTGTACTTAACTCGCAGACGAGGTACGGCATCCTATGCGGGTTCAACGTCACGGACTTTCAAAAGTGATGATACGATACCCAGAAGGTGTGGCATCATCATCCCTTGAAGCGGCCTCACTTATTTGAATCCCAATTGATAGGTTCCCAGAGTCGACAATCCTCGGGTCAGACAACTTGTCGAGCCCTAAGGGCCAGGCAAGAAGCATCAAAGAGAATCTCGTCCGAGTGAGATTTCGTGGCTAGCTGGTGCGAGCTAAACAAGCAGGCTAACCACTACTCTCTCTCTAAATCTATAGGTGTACTCAAGCCTGGGTTTGGCTTATCTCTCAACAGATTACCCCTACCCACAGCAGCAATGATAATATAAGGTTAGTAATAACATTGCAGAAAGTAAAGACAGAATAGTAAATCCATACAACACCCCTGACGGGAAAACAAGCGCTAGGATTGACTCGCGTAGGGAATCGAGATTCCCCAGCAGAGTCGCCAGCTGTCGCTACTGCGAAAATCGGCGCCGGCTGAACAAAAGAGTCGCCACCGTGTGTTATTTATCCCAACGGAGGGAAAGGAAACGCTCGAAGTAAACCTATCGCAAATACGGGAAAGGAATGGTCATCGCAACCAAAGCCTGGATTCGGGAGTCGGTTACGCAAGGGGAAGGTATTAGCACCCCTCACGTCCGTCGTACTCGACGGGATCCACGCTTGTTTTCTGGTACGGATTGTATTCTACCTACTCTACAGGTCTGGGCTAAAAAGAAAAGAAAATTGTTAGACTATGGCACAGATCTAGAAGGGGGGGGGGGTTGAATAGATCCCCGATTAAAAATTTGAGTCGGCGCTACCAATTTAAAAATGGTTTTAAAAAGGTTTTAAGTGCGGAAGCGGCCGAGGAAAATTATAGTCTAAAACGAACGGTTATTGGAAAACCGGATATACATAAGCCTATGGATTTATGACAATTCGGAAAAATAAAATCACAACACAAACTATGCTTATCAATTGTTTACTTCAATTTGCAAGGTTGCCTAGTTCCAATGAAAAACGAGGCACACAAAAACTAGAAGCAAAATAAGACAATTTTAGTTCAGGACTTTTGTCGAACAGTTTGTGTGCACAAATATCACAAAGGATATTTATGTTGAGTAAGAGATTGGAAATGTCTTAGTACAATATTCTTATTGTACTTAGTAGTTAAAACAGAGTTTCAACATCTTACTCAATTTGTATCAAAGTTTGACAATAATCACTTAAGCTAGAATCACTTATTTTATAAGTTGAATTGAAAATGACAGAAAATGAAGAACACACGATTTGATGAGGCAGTTCCCCCGTCGTCCTCGCTTCGGGGTACGTCTGCCCTCAATTCTAAAATTAGAATTGAGATATATTGAATATATATCACCTGTTGGAATGAACAGTTTACACAAGAGTTGATAGACAATGATACAAACAATCTCAAATGTTGTTGATGCTTGTTATCTCTTCTTGCACCTTGATTCAAGATGAATCAAGCCCTTCAATTTGTTGTGAATGACCTCCGGTTCCAGCCACCTTAATGAAAAACCTTCCGTTGTTCAAACCTTCGGCTCGGCTGCTCTTAGACACCAACAAATCAAACCCGGAAAGTCTTCAACACTTCAACGCCCTCGCTACTAAATTGATGAACCTTCCGTTGATCAATTACCTTCGCACCTGCTTGAATGTTGAACGAACTATTCCATATCAAAAACCCTCAAAACCTTCTAGTCTTGATGGGTAAAACCCTCAAGGTTTTCTGCAAGAAACACCTGCCCCAATTTCCACTCGAACCGGATCTTCAATCAACGCGTTCGAACCTTATCACCCTTTGAACAAGACACTAATCACAGCAAAAATGATTGTGTGTATTTGTGGATTTGTGTGTTGTGTGAGGGATGAAGATGAAGAAATTTGTTGCACCTATTTCACGTTTCTTGCCCTGACAATTTTACTCAAGATTTCAATTGTTAGTTGTTAAAAATGAACAAAACTCTATTTATAGTAATAACCAAAACAGCCAACAAAACAGATTTTTAAACACAGCAAGAAAAAACAGCACAGCGCGCGAACGGTCGACCATAGGGTCTGCGTGCGCTGACCTGTGGGAAATCCTTAGCTCCATGCGCTGAGTGGCACGGTCGACGCATGTCTTCATGCGCTGAACCGTGGAAAATCAAAACACTCATGCACCGACTGTACGGTCGATGCATAGCTTCCATGCGCTGAGCCGTGAGAAATGCCAGGCTTCATGCGCCGACTGTATGGTCGACTCACTGCTTAGAAACCTGCAAAATTAACAGCTTTTTCATTTTGCATATCCTGCCACATTCAGTCATGACACATATTAAGGTATAATGATTCAACACTAAAAAAGAGGTATAGCAATGAAAACAGAGATATAGCATGATGTTTCTAATTTGTTTTGTCATCATCAAAAAACTCGGAGGTCTGTATTGTGAGACAACTTGCCCTCACATTCTCCCCCTTTTTGATGATGACAACCTGTTGAACTCACAACATGCGATGTCTACGCTCTCCCCCTTTCTTTTTCAGTCAAAGCATTTGTGGTGGTTGATGGTTGACGCTTTCCTCCCCCTTTGACAACATCAAAAAGAAACCGAGAGCTATAAAGTCTTGACGGATTAACAATATAACAGACATGAAATCAAGAGAAAAGCCATACTATATAGCCAACAGATGATAATTAAGCATACACCAAGATTAATACATAATATTGATAAGAAACATAAAATAGTAGCACATAAAGTCTGGACAGAAATTAGGAATTAAACAACACACCATAACAAAGTTTGCAATCAAAAACAATAAAAGAGACTATGATGCATGAACTCAAAACAGCAAATGAAAGCATAATACGGCGAACACAAGATAATAACCCCGTCCACGTCCATGACCACGGCCACGCCTCTCATAGAAATAGGGGTGACGTTGAGGATGAGCTAAATCAGTGAACTCTTCAGTGATGTTGTTCAGGAAATCCAGACTCTCAGTAATTGCCCGTTCTTCAGCTTGATGGGAGTGAACGAGAATCTCAAAGCGAGCATCCAGCTGTGTGGAGATTCCACTGATCCGTTCATTTTGAGTTTGCAGCTTAGAGCGAACTTGTTCCATCCGTTCATCCTGACTTCTCATAAAGTTTTGTTGATGTTCCTGCATAGTGGTCATGAAATTACGTTGGTCTAATTGCATGGACTGCATCATTTCCAGAATGTCGGAGTTGTTGGATGGCTGTTGAGGAGAAGGAGGTGCCTCAGAGCTATATTGATAGGGCTGATAGAATCTCCCAAGTGTGGTCCACCCAGTGTATTGCCATTCACCCCAGCCTTGGTTGTTTTCCTCACTGTCAGTTTCATGTTGGCCCGTGTAAGCAGTCCAGTTATTATTGAGATTGGAATTTGGTGGCGGCTCTTGATAGTTGTCTGGAGGCTCATATGTTTGACGCTCTGTATGATCAGCTTGGTCTGGTTGCATTATGTCAGCAGCTTGTGTATCCTGTTCTTGTTCTTCTTCACTTTCATCTGAACCATCTGCATTTGCTTCATTCTCTTCACCTTCGGACTCATTTGCACTCTCTTCACTCGATGATTCTAACTGAGGCATATTTGCACGGCGATAGAACTTGTATTTCTGGTATTTACGAATCCAGACGTATCCCATCATTGAGAAAACTTTTGGACTGAATTCTTTGTCAGCGGAAATGGAAGTGTATGCAAAGGAGGGGTAGTTCACATTTGCGGAATTCAGGACTTCTTGGATGAAGGATCCATAGGCAAGTGCCGTACTTCGTTTGGAGTCACGCAATTCATACATACGACTCGTAATGTAATACGGCCAGTTGATTTTGATGCCGTGACCCAGAATATGTATGAGATGAACTTCAGCCTGTTCCACCCTCGATAATCCACCATGAAATTTATCATTGAGACCAGTATAGAAAATACGTACCAGGTCTTCACTGTACTTGGCATTGCATTCAAGAAATCACTCAATGTCGTGATATGTGAGATAGGTCATGATTTCTCCAAGGTGCATGCGTTCGGCGACAAGTTCGTAGAATGCATGTTGTCGTACAACCTTTCTTCGACCAATATCCTTGTTGAAGTTCTCTCGGAGAGATGGATGAACAAGAGATTCGGGGGTAATGGGTATTGAGGCAGAAGTTGACCCTCTTGACCTCTTTTTGGTGGGTCTGTGAGAAGATGAAGCCATGGGTAGAGGTTTAGGTTGATAATGAGAAGTTGGAGAATTCTGAAATGAGTGGGTTTAGAACTATAATTTCACCCCTTTTAAGAGAAAAACTAGGGTTTATTGGAAAGTGGAAGAGACAAGAAAAAGTTGTGGAGAGAATAGATGCAACTCCCTAGGAATATGAGTGGATGCATGTAACTCCCATTTATGAGGAGACTGAAACGAACAGCCAGAAAAACTGAATTTTTCAGCGAGCCGTCGACCATAGCTCTGCATGCGTCGACGCATGCTTTAAAAACTTCAATAATTTTAAAAGTTTAACAGCGTGCGTCGACCTCTATTCTGGTATGGTCGACTCAAGACCTAAAAATGCAGAATTTGCCTAGTTTCATATGACATGATGCTTAATGAATGCAGACAATAATGCCACAACAAAAATGTTCAATCAAGCAATTTAGATACACAACAGATGATTCACATATGCACCATAGTTAATATATTTTACTTTGAGATCACAAAGAACACTTGTATGTAGAGAGAGAGGGAAGAGGAACAATATCACCTCAATGCCGGATTAGCTTGATAAACAACATACTTGTACTTGCAAAAACATCAAATTTGTTAGAAGTACAAAATATAGATGTGAATGAAATGATCTGAAATGAGTAAATTATGACTCCCGCTCCGAAATGTCGAGAATACCGAGTTCTCGGCGAATATGAAAGAAAGGTTCGGTGGCTAGCGGCTTAGTAAAAATATCCGCTAGTTGATTCTTAGTATCAACATGTTCAAATACAACGTCGCCTTTCTCAACATGATCACAAAGAAAATGGTGTCGAATTTCGATATGTTTAGTGCAAGAGTGCAATACCGGATTCTTTGTGAGATTAATAACACTGGTATTGTCACATAGGATTGGGATACGTTCAAGTTTGAGGTTAAAATCCAATAGTTGTTGCTTAATCCACAGGATTTGAGCACAGCAACTACCGGCGGCAACGTATTCCGCTTCGGCGGTTGACAAAGCAACTGAAACTTGCTTTTTGCTATGCCAACTAACCAAAGAATTTGAAAACAAGTGACACGTACCACTAGTTCTTTTCCTATCCAACTTGCAACCCGCAAAGTCGGAGTCGGAATAACCTAACAACGAACAATCACTACCTTTGGAATACCACAAGCCATACTTTGGAGTACCGGATAGGTACCGAAGTATTCTTTTAACAGCTTTTAGGTGGGATTCCTTAGGACATGATTGGTATCTTGCGCACATACACACGCTAAACATAATATCAGGACGCGACGCAGTGAGATAGAGAAGTGATCCAATCATACCTCTATACCTTTTTACCTCTACGTCCTTACCGCTTTCATCCTTATTCAAATTTGCACATGTAGGCATGGGGGTGTCTATGGCCTTGGATTTTGCCATGTCAAATCTCTTGAGAAGGTCCAAACAATACTTTGTTTGACTCACGAAAGTTCCTTCCTTGAATTGTTTAATCTGCAAGCCGAGAAAGTATGTGAGCTCTCCCATCATACTCATCTCGAATTCACCCTGCATAAGAACAGAAAACTCTCTCACGAGATTCATGTTAGTCGATCCAAAGATTATATCATCAACGTAGATTTGAACTAATATCAAGTGCTTTCCTTGACGTTTAATAAAGAGGGTCGTGTCAACCTTTCCTCTTGAGTAACCTTGATCAAGTAGAAATTTACTTAGGCGTTCATACCAAGCTCTAGGAGCTTGTTTGAGACCATACAACGCCCGTTTTAGTTTATAAACATGATCGGGGTACTCATGAGATTCAAAACCCGGAGGTTGTGCCACGTAAACCTCTTCATTTATGTATCCGTTAAGGAACGCACTTTTGACATCCATTTGGAATAACTTAAAATCTTTCGCACATGCGAAAGCAAGAAGAAGGCGTATAGCCTCGAGTCGGGCAACCGGAGCATAAATTTCCTCATAGTCGATGCCCTCCTCTTGGTTATACCCCTGCGCGACCAAACGCGCCTTATTACGAGTTATTACCCCGTTTTCGTCCAGCTTATTCCTAAACACCCAACGGGTGCCGATTACTCGATGACCTCGCGGAGGAGGGACAAGGTCCCAAACCTCATTTCTAGTAAACTGATTTAGTTCCTCCTGCATTAACAGAAACCAATGTTCATCGAGTAGGGCTTCCTTAGGATTTTTAGGTTCCATTTGTGACACGAAAGCGAAGTGATAACAGAAATTACTTAGCTTCGATCGAGTAGTGACTCCCTTTGTGATGTCTCCGAGAATGTTGTCGATTGGATGATCTTTAGAAGATTTCCAAGCTTGAGGGAGATCATCGTTTGTAGGCGGATGAGCTTCCTCGTTTGCTTCATGATATACATCCTTATCCTCCTCAACTTTGACTTTGTCAGGTTGATCAGTCCCTGTTTCGCCATCTTTGAGTATGTCTTCTGTGGATGTACCTGCACCATGAACAACACTATCCTTTCCGACATTTCTCGGATAAGACTCATCAAAAGTAACATGCACAGACTCTTCTACATCAAGTAATCGTTTATTATATATTCTATATGCTTTACTCGAGTGAGAGTATCCGAGAAAGATACCTTCATCGGCTTTGGAATCAAATTTTCCTAAGTTTTCCTTACCATTGTTTAATACAAAACATTTACATCCAAACACGTGCAAGTGAGAGACATTTGGCTTTCGCCCTTTTAAGAGTTCGTACGGTGTTTTGTTTAGAATGGGGCGAATAAGTACCCTATTCAAAACATAGCATGTCGTACTAATGGCGTCGGCCCAAAAATATTTAGGTAAACCACTCTCATTAATCATTGTTCTTCCCAATTCTTCTAAAATACGGTTTTTGCGCTCCACAACCCCGTTTTGTTGAGGAGTGCGTGGAGCGGAGAAGTTATGATCAATACCATGGTTACCGCAATACTCTTCAAACAAATGATTTTCAAACTCACCTCCATGGTCACTCCTTATGGACACTATGTTTGTATTTAACTTGTTTTGGGAAAGCTTAGCAAACTTTTCAAAAGCGGCGAATGTATCACTTTTACTTACTAAGAAGATGGTCCAACAAAACCTAGAAAAGTCGTCCACTATTACGAACCCGTAATAGTTTCCTCCGAGACTGTTGATCCTAGATGGCCCAAACAAGTCCATGTGTAGAAGTTCAAGAGGTCTCGTTGTTGAAATTATCTTTTTAGATTTAAATGAGATCCTCGTTTGCTTCCCTTTTTGACAAGCATCACAAAGGTGATCCTTGGTGAACTTTATTTTGGGAAGTCCTAAGACTAGGTCTTTTGAGACTACCTTATTGAGTAAATCAAAATTAACATGCGCTAAACGCCTATACCATAGCCATGAGTCTTCACTCATAGTTACGAGGCATTTGTCGCTTGTTAATGACACTTCATTTAAGTCAAGCATATATACATTGTTTACTCTAAAACCATTGAACATATTCTTCTTATCATTTTCGTGCTCAATTTTGCAACAATATTTTGAGAAAGATACATTATATCCTTTATGGCACAATTGGCTAATGCTAAGCAGATTATGTTTAAGGTTTTCGACAAGCAACACATCGGAAATCATAGCAGAGGCGGAATTACCTATACTACCTTTGCCTAGTATTGCTCCGCGGTTGTTATCACCATAAGTTACAAACCCTTTCTTCTTAGCCACAAAGTCTATGAATAAGGATATGTCTCCAGACATGTGTCTTGAGCACCCACTATCGAGAACCCATCTTCTCTCGGTGGTCTCGACACATTTCACCTGTCAAAACATAATTAGCACAAGGAGGTACCCAATGGCATATTGGGTCCTAATAGGTTAGCGACAAAATGGTTGCGTTTGGGCAACCATTGGTAGATGCCTTTAGGAACAAGAAATCTTCTAAAACGGCATTTACCAATGGAGTGGCCTTTCCTGCAACAGTATAAGCAAGCAAAATCAACTTTAGAGACACTTTCACTTGCTTGATCCCTAATTACATATGCATATTTTTGGTATGGATTAATCATACTTTTTCTAAAATCCTTTTTATCAATAGCATATGTAATTTTAGGCTCGAGTGCCTTGTTTAATTTGGCCTTGAGGTGTCTTACCTCACCTTGCCAAATATGACAAGTGCCACACCCAAAGTTGAAAGGGTTTCTATCGTCCTTACTATCCGATTCATTGCCTTTCACAATGGAAGCCTTTAGGTCCTCTAATTTCTTTTCGGACTCTTTAACCTTATGCTCTAAATGCGTAAAGATTTTCTTATTAGAAGCAAGTTTCTTAAAGGCTTCAACTGCTTCATTATGTAAAACATGAAATGCGGCTAGTAATTCAGAATGCGACATATTTGATGACTTATCATATTTAGAGTTACGTACCTGTTTTTTTTTATTTTTCTGATTTGCGAAGAGGCATAGATTTACGGACTCTTCTTCATCACTAGAACTTTCATCAGAGGAGGAAGAGTTGCTGTCACTTTCCCATGCTATGTACGCTCTCCTAGGCTTCGATGATTTCTTGTGTGATTTTGAGGATTCCTTATCCTTTCCCTTTTTATTCATTGGACAGTCCGGTTTGTAGTGACCGGGCTTTCCACACTTGTAGCACGTCCCTCTGGTCTTTTTACCTTTAGAGTCATCATCCTTAGAGTGTCTTGATTGTTTCCGGAAGTTTACCAAATTCTTCTCGGAATGTTGTATGCCGTTCTTCCTCACGTAACGGTTATAACTTTTGACAAACAACCCCATATCTTCGCTTGTGTCTTCTTCTTCTTCGTCGCTCGAGGAATAATCATTTTGCTCTTTTGCTTGAGACTTCGAAGAGGAAGTCTTGAGAGCTATCGATTTCTTTTCACTCACCTTCGCTTTTTCTTTCTTTTCCATTTTCTCACGTTGATCTAGGCTCAAGAGTACCTGTTCATGCTCTTGCAATTTGCCAAACAATGTTGTCAAATCTAATATGGTAAGATCATTTGCCTCTTTGATGGCGGTTACTTTTGGCTGCCACTCCCTGTTGAGACATCTCAAAACTTTATTAGTAGCAACATCATTGGAAATAGGCCTACCTAGTGAATGTAAGCGATTGATAAGATGAGTGAATCTCTTTTGCATGTCAGCAATGGTTTCCCCTTGCTCCATGAAAAAGAGATCAAACTCTTGTATAAGAGTGTTGATCCTAGCTAACTTAACATCGGTTGTCCCCTCATGGGCTATTTGTAGTGAATCCCACATGGCCTTAGCAGTAGGACAATGGGATACACGGTAATACTCATCTACACCTAGTGAGGAAATTAAGATGTTTTTAGCTTTCCAATCATAATTGTATTTTTTTTCATCGTCATCGGTCCATTGCGCTTCAGGCTTTGGCACAACTACATTATCCGCATTGGTCATAGTAATTTCTATTGGACCATTAAGGATAATGTTCCATATTTTTCTATCTATGGAGTTGATATGCACACGCATACAGTCTTTCCAATAACTGTAATTTTCACCGTTGAAAACAGGAGCCCTATTGTACGCCCCTTTAGGTTCGTTTACCATTTTCTATCTCGTTGTATTTGAAGCACCGAATAACCGGAGCTCTGGATACCACTTTTTAGACTATGGCACGGATCTAGAAGGGGGGTTGAATAGATCCCCGATTAAAAATTTGAGTCGGCGCTACCAATTTAAAAATGGTTTTAAAAAGGTTTTAAGTGCGGAAGCGGCCGAGGAAAATTATAGTCTAAAACGAACGGTTATTGGAAAACCAGATATACGTAAGCCTATGGATTTATGACAATTCGGAAAAATAAAATCACAACACAAACTATGCTTATCAATTGTTTACTTCAATTTGCAAGGTTGCCTAGTTCCAATGAAAAACGAGGCACACAAAAACTAGAAGCAAAATAAGACAATTTTAGTTCAGGACTTTTGTCGAACAGTTTGTGTGCACAAATATCACAAAGGATATTTATGTTGAGTAAGAGATTGGAAATGCCTTAGTACAATATTCTTATTGTACTTAGTAGTTAAAACAGAGTTTCAACACCTTACTCAATTTGTATCACAGTTTGACAATAATCACTTAAGCTAGAATCACTTATTTTATAAGCTGAATTGAAAATGAAAGAAAATGAAGAACACACGATTTGATGAGGCAGTTCCCCCGTCGTCCTCGCTTCGGGGTACGTCTGCCCTCAATTCTAAAATTAGAATTGAGATATATTGAATATATATCACCTGTTGGAATGAACAGTTTACACAAGAGTTGATAGACAATGATACAAACAATCTCAAATGTTGTTGATGCTTGCTATCTCTTCTTGCACCTTGATTCAAGATGAATCAAGCCCTTCAATTTGTTGTGAATGTCCGGTTCCAGCCACCTTAATGAAAAACCTTCCGTTGTTCAAACCTTCGGCTCGGCTGATCTTAGACACCAACAAATCAAACCCGGAAAGTCTTTAACACTTCAACGCCCTCGCTACTAAATTGATGAACCTTCCGTTGATCAATTACCTTCGCACCTGCTTGAATGTTGAACGAACTATTTCGTATCAAAAACCCTCAAAACCTTCTAGTCTTGATGGGTAAAACCCTCAAGGTTTTCTGCAAGAAACACCTGCCCCAATTTCCACTCGAACCGGATCTTCAATCAACGCGTTCGAACCTTATCACCCTTTGAACAAGACACTAATCACAACAAAAATGATTGTGTGTATTTGTGGATTTGTGTGTTGTGTGAGGGATGAAGATGAAGAAATTTGTTGCACCTATTTCACGTTTCTTGCCCTGACAATTTTACTCAAGATTTCAATTGTTAGTTGTTAAAAATGAACAAAACTCTATTTATAGTAATAACCAAAACAGCCAACAAAACAGATTTTTAAACACAGCAAGAAAAAACAGCACAGCGCGCGAACGATCGACCATAGGGTCGGCGTGCGCTGACCCGTGGGAAATCCTCAGCTCCATGCGTTGAGTGGCACGGTCGACGCATGTCTTCATGCGCTGAACCGTGGAAAATCAAAACACTCATGCGCCGACTGTACGGTCGATGCATAGCTTCCATGCGCTGAGCCGTGAGAAATGCCAGGCTTCATGCGCCGACTGTATGGTCGACTCACTGCTTAGAAACCTGCAAAATTAACAGCTTTTTCATTTTGCATATCCTGCCACATTCAGTCATGACACATATTAAGGTATAATGATTCAACACTAAAAAAGAGGTATAGCAATGAAAACATAGATATAGCATGATGCTTCTAATTTGTTTTGTCATCACCGAAAAACTCGGAGGCCTGTATTGTGAGACAACTTGCCCTCACAAAAATGACTCGGCAAAATATCGCACTTTATGCCTACGTATTCCCGTCTGGAACGAGAAATCAGAGTCAACGTAGTTCGCCTGCCTACTGGAAAGGAGGGGAAGGTTGCTCGCTAGGATATCACATCTTATGCCTACGTACTTTCATACAGCATGAAAGATCAGAGCAAACGTAGTTCGGGCCACGTACGACACAAGTCTGTCTTGTTTGTTTTTATCCTTCTGAAAAAGGTTTTCTCCTGATTATGGGTCCAAACGGACAAAAATGACACTTTGATATTTGTTTGAATCTTTTACGAAAGAAATGTTTTTTAGTGTGTTTGCAATCTCTGACGCACTAGAGACTATGATTTGAGAGTGACTACGTCGTATGTCACCCTAAGGGTAACACACTAAGCAACCAGATTACTGAAGAGTGACCCTCCAGCAACCTTTTCTCAAATAGCTTAAGGCTCGTAACGTACGACATCAATTAACCTTATCACTGTGTTTTTGAATTGTTCTGAGATGAGACGAGAAAGAAGCTCTAGAAAGCCTATGGTTGAAAAGGGAATCAAAACTACCCTAATGTTGTCATGCATGGATGAAAGCCTAATGTCTATCATATTTCTCTCTTGCGCAGAGAGAAACAGAGATCCTATGGGATAAACGGAAAAAGAAACAGATACATACAGTAAAGCAGTAAAATGCATGAATGCAGCAGGAACAACAGGCAAAGTGAAACAACTTCACTTCAAACCCAAGGGGAAGATTAACAAACAGTACAGCAGAGAAGATAAAACCCCAAAATCAACTCTGACAGCTCAACAGCTCCTACAGCAAACTGCACAAGCAATAGCTCTGACAGCAACAGTTGATTTACTAGCAAAAAGTTGACAGCAACAACCTTCATCTTCATGAATAACTCCTATCTTCAAGTTTCAATAAACTTTCAATCTTCAATGGACACCAACTTCAACAAGCTCCCAGCTTAAGCAAGCTCAAACCCCAACCAGTAACCAGCTTCAACAAGCTCCCGACTTCAACTTCAACAAGCAGTAAAACCCCAGCTTCAACAAGCTCAAACTTAACTAGTAACCAGCTTCAACAAGCTCCTGACTTCAACTTCAACAAGCAGTAAAACCCCGGCTTCAACAAGCAACCAGCTTCAACAAGCTCAAACTTAACCAGTAACCAGCTTCAACAAGCTCCTGACTTCAACTTCAACAAGCAGTAAAACCCCCGCTTCAACAAGCAACCAGCTACAACAAGCTTAAACTTAACCAGTAACCAGCTTCAACAAGCTCCTGACTTCAACTTCAACAAGCAGTAAAACCCCGGCTTCAACAAGCAACCAGCTTCAACAAGCTCAAACTTAACCAATAACCAGCTTCAACAAGCTCTTGACTTCAACTTCAACAAGCAGTAAAACCCCAGCTTCAACAAGCTCAAACTTAAACTTCAATAAGCTTCAATTTTCTCTTTACCAAGCTTCCACAAGCACCTCCAAAGGAGAATCATTCAACAAGATCAGGTTATAATGTTAAGAAACTCAATGACAACCAAGGGAAATCACTAAGATTTTAACATTGCAAATGAAAGGTATCCTCAAAGTTCTACTCACTTGGGCATACCACTCATCCCTCCTAAGGAGAGATGGAGCTTCCCAAGGAGGACTTTATGTCATTGGATAGGATAGAGGCAAATAAGGCACTCTATGTTTGACAGAAGAATTTGTCTATTCTAATCTCTTCCTATTTTATCTTATTTCTCTTAAGTCTTCAATCAACACCTTCAATCCCTAAGCAATCCTCATGCATCAACCTTGATCCTTGTATTCAATCTTCTCCATTGATGCCTTCATGCTTCCACAAGCCCAAACCAAGCCCACACCCCAAAATAAAAGCCCAGAAACCCAAACAGACAAACATAAACCCCAAGTGGGAACACCATACAAACACTCTATTTGCAAACTATATTAAAAATAGTAGAATAGTATTTAAAATTCTAAGTTTTATTCTAAGTGGATTTCTACCTCTACCCTACATACCCTATATGTCCCATACTCTAATTCAAGCTAAAAAACCCAAAATAAAATGTTGGAATGCACCTATGTTGAGTTTAAACCCTAATTATACTAACCTAATGTTCTCTAATCAAAACTAATCAAAATTAACCCACAAAAATATGAAATAAATCCAGGGAGAACTTAATGTCCTAATCTAACTACCAAAAAAAAGAAGGGAGTCAAAATATGAATTTAAATGACCAAACAAAATTCACCAAATGATGTGTACAAACAAAATGAAAATAAAAATGCAATTAAATGTAAAAATCACCAAAAATAGAAAAATGCTAAAAATGATAATTTTATTTTTTCATAATTTTTTCACACAATTATTGAAATGTAGCAAAAATCCCCATATTAAAATGATTATTTTTCTATTTTATATGCATTTTCAAAGAACCAAAAGTAATATGATGAAAATAATGAAAATATGAAAAAAAAAAAAAAACACGCGTGGCAAATAGTAATTAAAAACAACTCAATGCACTGGTTGGGCCCAGGAGGGGGTGTAGAAATAAATGGAGAAGCTAGGCCCAAACCAAGTGTTTAATGAAACGCTGCGTTTTGTACGCGTAATCAGCCTTCACAAATTGAAATGGAATCCTGGCCATCCAATCCAATTTCAGTCAATGGTTTAAGCCAGATCTGATGGCTCACGTTCATCTTCCTCAAATACTCAGGCGAGCTTCAAATGTTACAGACGGTGGTTCACGGTGGAAACCACCGTCTTCTCCTATGAGCACCTCCACGCAGGTCATCAACAATAACCAATAAAACCCTATTCCACCCTAAATTTCATCCTGAATCCGAATCTACCACTAGAATCCTCTAATTCTTACTCAAAATCAAAGCACGAAGAGATTTTCAAAAGAGGCACCAATCTTGATCCTCACGATTCTTGAAATTGAAGGTACTAAACTAAACCTCAACTATCAGGGATCATTCTCCAATGTTCAAACACAATCAACACCTCAAGGAATAGGAGAAAACAGGCTCAACAGAAAGTGTCCATCATCATCAATCAACTCAATTCTCTAATCTTTTGACCTAGAAATCATCTACCAGTTGCAAGCATCCTAACCACAAGTTAATTTCTATCTAGAACTACATGGATCGAGCACAATGAAGGAAGTTACAAACCTGGTTTCAGAAGATCACCACGAGCTATTCTTGATCAATTCAACCTCCACAAGGATCCAAACACCTTCAATGAAGCTAGGAGAAGCTCTTCCACACTTCAATTTGGCTTGAAACTCCTTGCAACCTTGAAACCGATTCTGAGTTCTTCACCTTCAAAATTCAGTTGCAAAACCGTTACTCAGCCTCAAATCTCTAACCTCTTTCATCTGCACTCACTCTAAACCATTTATAGAACACCTTGATGGGCTTTTGATCCACTCTAGAAGCCCAAATCAGGAGATCCATTTTTCTGTCATGGAAGTGAAAAATTCAATGGTACAGTCGTGTTTTGCTTGTTTCAGTCAGCTTCCAAAGGTTCTAATCAACCATATGCATCATTGTGAATATGTTTTGATAGGTAACTTGGCTTGAATCAGCTTGTGTAGTGTTTTGGTTGGGTGACTTGTAATTCAAGTAAGAAGTTTACAAAGCAAGTCCATCATTCTGACCTCTACTCAAAAAAGTGTTCATTCCATTATCTCTAGAAGATGTTTTCCAATCAATTTGAGTACTTGGATGAGGCATTTTGGACTCATAACTTGAAAATTGCATTTTCCATCCCTGAATCCATTTAAAATTCTTCCATATTCAAGCCATTTTTGGGCATTTTGTGATACAAGCCATTCTAGCTCACCATGACCTCTTGTCTAGCCTAAAAATGCCATTTGGAACACATATCATGTTGGGCAAAATTTCATTTGAAGAGTGGAAGATGGAGATTTGGGTCCATTTGAAAAATGACTTATAATTCAACTTTCCCAAAATACCCTTGAATTGCCAAGACTATAACTTGAGTTATACAACTCCTCTTGAGGACTTCTAGTACTCATATTAAAGCTAAGATCAAGACCTACAACCCTTATGTTGTCCAGGAATCCATTTGAAAACTCCTTGATGGGCAAAAGTTGCTTGGAAGTCAGGTGACTTTCACAGATAAATTTCAGTGTCCTCTGAGGACCCATAACTTGCAAGAACCATAACATGAGTTCTACAAATCTTCTTGAAGACTTCTAGTACTAAAATTAAAGCTATTGAGAATCTCTACAAGTTTCATGTTGACCAAGAATTCATTTGAAGCTTGCATTTTGACTTATCTGGCTTGGAAGTTAGGCCTAAATTAGGGTTTTTTACACTGAAACCCTAATTTAGTAACTCCTTTTCTTCTTGATTCCTTTTGATTTCTCCTTGGCACAACACCACACTTGTATACACATATCCATTCATGAATCCCACATCCTCCCACTAAGCCTTGATGCTCTTCAATCACTCAGTTGACCTAGGGTTGACCTAGGGTTGACCCAGATGAAACCCTAGTTGACTGCATTCCACTGTAACTTTTGTAATCAAACCAATGACTTGCTTCATCTTCAAAATGACCCTCTAGGCCCTCCATGATGATAGAAAACATTCCATACCCTCAGTTCATAGCTCATATCTCATTGATGACCCTCAAACACACCCCAGATAGGAGAGAGATCCACTGCTTGACCTTCTAACTTCTCAAAACTTCAATTCCTTTCCTGGTGACTTGAATAGACTTAGGCTTGAATAAAACCCCTTTTGATGTGCCTCTTTAGATAATAGTGGCATTTGATCCCTTGCTGGATGACTTGCTTATGCTATGTTATGCAAATGATTGAACTATGTACACTATCTACTATGCAAATGACAATGCAATTGAAACATAAATCAAGTTAAATAAGTTGGTCAAATTTTAGGGTGCAACAGTACCCACCCAATCTACGTGATAATCTTCAGTCCTACGCTCAGTTAACTCATATTATGCATTCAGGTTCCTATAGGTTAGGAATTGCACTGATGGTTTAGAAGTCAAGGGCCCTATGAAAAGGCAACCTCTACTTCCCTATAACATTCAGTTGTTTTGACATTATATATGTGTGTATATATATATATATATATATATATATATATATATATATATATATATATATATATATATATATATATATATATATATATATATATATATATATATATATATATATATATATATATATATATATATATATATATGTATGTATATATATATATATCTATAATATATATATATATATCTATAATATATATATATATGTATATATATATATATATATATATATATATATATATATATATATATATATATATATATATATATATATATATATATATATATATATATATATATATATATATATATATATATATATATATATATATATATATATATATATATATATATATATATATATATATATATATATATATATATATATATATATATATAGAAGAAAGTGAATACCTAGCTTAATGATTACGGTGAACCATCATCGGCTTCTTGGCTTGAAAAACATCTTCGACGCTTGTTTGTTGTGTGCGAAGGAAAATTTGTGAATGAAACCTTTATATAAAAGGTGTATTACAGGAACACACAACCAAGTTAACCGATAACTACCCATGCCCCAGGTTAAGATTGTGGGTTTTTTTTTGTAAAGAAAGAAACTCCAACTTCTAGGCTCGAAGGGGGTGACAAGGGATAACTTCCTTAGTTGCTACTATGAAGGCAATCAACATGTAAAATAGGCAAAGGCTAACCTCTTGGTCCAACATTATGAACTGTTCAGAATGTAGGAAGATGAAGATATTGAAACCATATTCTCAAGGTTTCAAGTTCTTGTATCTGGACTTCAAGTTCTGAACAAGAGATATGCAACTTTAGATCATGTCAAAAAGATTCTTAGGAGTCTTCCTGACAAATATAGACCAAAGTTGACAGTTATTCAAAAAGCCAAGGACTTGAATACATTAAGTCATGAAAGTATGATAAGCAAAATCCAGAGTCATGAGATAGAGCTCATATGAGATGAACCTACATAGAAATCAAAGTCTTTTGCTTTGAAATATGTTGGTCAATCTTCCAAGTCTCTTAAAGTTTAGGAACTTGAAGAAGCTGCTCGCTCAAGCAGGTGGTTTTGAAGAAGACTTTGATGATGAAGAAATGGCTTTTATAATCAAAATATTTCAGTACCTAGCTAAAAAGAACAAAAGGTTCTTTGGCAGAAGTAGCAACTTTGGAGGATCAAGTTCTAGAGATGAGAAAGATGACCATAAAGGATGCTTCAACTAGAAGAAGCCTAATCACTTTATTGTTGACTATTCAGAGCTGCATAAGGCCAAGTCAAAGAAAGGTAGTTATCAGAAGGACAACTCCAGAGACAAAGTCAAGAAGAGTCTCATGTCAACATAGGATGAACTTGACAATGAAGAAGAATCTGATAAAGATGATGAAGAAGTTAATCTAGCTCTGATGGCTCTAACGTCTTCAGATGTAGAATCTGACTCAGATACTAATTTAGATTCTAAAGAAGAAGATTAGGTATTCTCTAAACTATCTTGTTCTAATGAAATTACCCTTGTTCAAGATCTTATGGGTCGGTGTCAAGATAAATCTAGACACATGAAAGTTTTGAAAAAGCAATATGAGCAAGTGACAATTGAATTAAAAATTTGTCAAAATAGAAATGAAATTTTAGAAAAAGATCATATTGCTCAAGTTAGTGTATGATAAATCTCCAGATGAGCATGAAGTTGCACTTCAGGAATTTGTCATAAATGGCTTTGATATGACAAAACTTGAATCCATGATTTATGGTATAAGTAGAAGCAAAAGAGAGGGTATTCATTTTTTCATTAAAAACTTTCAATCCAAGGGTTGGAATTGTGGTTAAACTAACAAAACCTTCTTCTTCAAGCTCTTCTCAAAAAGGTTTATATTCTCACTTTGTGCCCGTTGTTGACAAAGTAAAGGTTTTGAACCAATCAGAACCAAAGACTGTATAATCAAAGGTTCTAAAGAAACCAGAACCAAAGACTTCTAAGTCAAAGGTTTTAAAGAAACCAGAACATAGGACTCTAAAGTCAAAAGTTCTGAACAAGCCAGAACATAAGATATCAGACACTACAAGAAAAATTATATTTACCTAGGGGTTTAACCCCTCACTAAAGCAAAAAAAACTCATCACAAAACACAAATTTGCAAGGGGGTATGACCCCTAGCTAATTAGGGCATCGAAAATTTATGGCTAGGGGATAAACCCCTCGCAAATTTAGCTAGGGGGCAAGCCCCTCGCGAATTGCCATTAAAAAATTATGCCTGCTCTGTTGCAGGCATAAACATAGACTAGTGCCAAAGAGTGGCACGGACATGTCAGTCAATGTGCTAGGGGATAAACCCCTAGATAAAGCATATGCGTTATGCATTTTGTGAGGGGTAAAACACCTAGCTATGTGTGTCAGACTTTTGCGAGGGGTAAATCCCCTAGTAAATTGACTTACGTTTTGGAATTTGTGAAGAGTTTAACCCTTAGCTAATGTATATAATATTTAATATTAAGATTTATAATTATATTATTTTTATTATATTATTATAATTAGAATAATATAATTATATAATAAATAAATATATATTTTAAAGTTTTGTAAAATATAATAATCTATATAATTAAAAGTGCAATAAAATTAAATTATATCCATATCCATCATCAAAATAAAAATAATTCATGATAAAGATATAATAAAATATAAAAATGCATATTAAAAGATTCATATTTCAACAAATTTAATCAACTTCTTCATCATCCTCTTCATTTTTCTCATCTCTTCCTCCAAAACCTTGATTCATATGCGAGGCCCTATATTGTTCAAATTTATGTGCACGCTCATTTGCAACCCGCACTTCTTCCTCATACTCCATTATTTTCCTCCTCAATTCTTCCTCCATCTCTGCTTATCTTCTCCTCATTTCCTCCATCTCTAATTGTCTTGTTGTTGTTTGGCATGCTCCCTTGGTCTGCCCTAAGTTTCTCACAGTTTCAAGCATATCAGCGGTTAATATAGGTGGACGTGATGGTCCTTCTCCATCATCAAGTTTCATTTTGAAACTTCTATCACGCCGCTTGATTGTTTTGGTATACCCTCAAGCACCATACACCCTCCCATTTTTCCTCTTCCCGCGAGCAGCATCATACCAAGTCCGAAAACCTATACAAGGATCAACAGGATATCCTTCTGGTAGTGGAGGTAACTCAGGATGCTGAGATTAATAAAATGCACATTTTTTTAATCATACGCCTCCTATAAAACTAAATAAATTAGATGTTATCATAATTTAAATAAGATAGGTGTATAAAAGAAAGAAATAAAATGATTAAATTTTAGAAAAACTTACTTGAGTGTCTTTTGAGCGTTGATAGACAAACTCCATTTTTCTTGATATGAGTCTCTAGATGAATCTCATTAAGCATCGAAGTTCTACCCAACTCATCACGCTAACAAAATGAAACAAGTGAAAAATAGTTAGTTTTAATCTAAATTCTAAATGAAAATTTAAGTAAAAACATAAACAAATTTACCAACCTATGTGCAATTTCACCAACACTAATACTCCATGCTACGTAGTTGCAGCCACCATCTTCAGATGCCCTATCCTATCCAACATGGACGTATTCCTTTTCTTTCCCAATTAATTCGAACACGCCTAAGCGTGTCGGATGATTGGGCAGCACATTTCGAATCAAAATTTTCTCTTACTTGATGTAGCTCTATAAAGTCCCAACAACATTTCTCTTACATTATTTTATGAATTTAAAAAAGATTAAATAATTTATAATCATGAAATAAACTAAATGTAAATGAAATTAAAATAATAGTTAAGTTTTATACCTGAAATAAACTAAACCAATCTTTCTTCTCTTATTTAAGAAGTGCTCCATAACTCTGCCAAAACTTTTTATACTTTTCTTTAATAAACTTATGTTATACACGATACTTCATGGTGTGATGGTAAAATGCTAAACAACAAAATCTTGAGTTAGTATTAACATTAAAAAAAACAACTCAAATTTAAATTTTAAAAAAAATAATATGTAAAACATAAACACGTACCTTCCTTCATTGCAGTAAATGAAAAATCTGCTCTTGTATTTCCTAATTGTTTGGGGCTTTGCATTTCTCACAATGTGTGTCCTCCTTCACTGCTCATGAGCACTGGTAAGAGCACTGGTATCTCCATGGTCATAAGAACTAGTATCTCTATGACCATGAACACTAGTATCATCTTCATCATTCTGCTCATCATGCGTAGAATGCACAGGTGATGAATATGGCATGTTAGATCCACCAGCCTCCATATATGGCATAGAATGCTGCATGGAAGGCATCAGAAAGCTAGGTCCACTCAACTGCATGGAAGACATCAAAAAATATGTGGGATGCGGGGTGTTGGGATGCATAATAGGTGCATATCCAGGAGGACTAATAAAGTTTGGCGCAAATATAGGTGGGAATGAAGAAAAATCAGGAGTGGATAGTAATCAATGAAAGATCCACCAGACATGGGTGAAGTCTGCATAGGCGATAGAGTAGGGTGCACAGGCAGTGGAGTAGGATGCACCTGAATCGAAAGTGGAATAGGAATAAACATAGATGAATCAGGAACCTCTTCTAAAATGAACCTTGTACGGCGAGCCTTTCCCTTACCCTTTTCCTCACTTCTGGGTGGCATTTTTTTACTAAAATATTTCATAAAAACATAAAAGTAAATTAATTCAAGCAATTACACGATAATATTATTACAATACATATTACACAATAATAGTGTTATTAGACAACAGTATTATTACACAGTAGTATTATTACACAATACATATTATTTAAATTATTCATCATCGTAATTTTCATTGTCTTCATCAGATATGATATTATTGTTTTCAGAGTCTCCTGACTCTTCTTGCTCTTCTTCCACATGATTTATTGACAACAAGATGGTTACGTCAACTTGTTGACCCACAACTATAGTATCACCTAAAATTGTATTCTTCTTAATTTCAATTACCCCATTAATTGGTGAAATCTCATCTTCTTGGTATGTAATATCATCTTCTATTACACCGTCAGATTCAATATAACCCATTGGATTAGACTTGATTACAACACACCATCCTAGTTTACTTGGTTGAATTGAAGGATAAGGAACGTAATAAACTTTCCTAACATTATGTGCCATTATGAAAGGATCATACTCTTTGTATTTTCTATCGATTCGAACCCTAACAGTGTTATATGTTTTTATCTATTTTAGTTCCTCTAGAAGATGGATCATACCAGTCACAATAAAATAGGACAAATTTATTTTCCGAGTCCATGTAATTATATACCAACTCATAAATATGTATGATAACACCATAGAAGTCGTCCTCACCACCCTCTGTAACTCCTTTTACAACTACACCATTGTTTATTGTTTTCTTCCCTTCTGTCCATATTTGAGTGTGAAATTTATACTCATTTACGAAGTATGTGTGCCATTCATTTACACGCTGATGAGGGCCTTCAGATAAACTTCTCAAATGGATTATTTTAGGACTTGGTGCAACAATGCATGATAATTGTTGCTTGAAACGTGTAGGGAAATGGGCATGTGTGTAACAAGTCGATGGTTGTTTAGCTGTGCTTTAAAAATAGTAGGTATTAAAGGCCCTACTTTGAAGAAAAAAATCTATGTTAAAGAAGATGACAAGTATTTTTATCCAAAAATAAATACATACTTAATTTAATATATTTACTCAAGATATGGTTTAACTTTAACGCAGTTAATTAACACATGAACATGAGCAGGTTGTATTTCTTTTTCAGACAATAATGCACATTCGTCTTTCCATAAGGACGGTCGGGACGACTGAAAAGCGATAAGGTGAATTGACTTCTTTCACTAAAGTGAACTTCATTCCTTATGATTCTTGGAGTCAACATCATATGATTGAAATAATGAGAGCAAAAATGTGAGGTTTCTCGATGCAAATAATACACACACATTGACCCCTCAACTCTTGTCTTATTTTTCACTGATTACTTTGAATCACCCCTGAATTATTCAAATGGATACATACATCTATATTGAACAGGTCCACCAAGGAAAGCTTCATAAGCAACATGCACAGGGAGATTCTCCACAAAATCAAAAAAAACCTGGCAGAAATATTTGCTCTAACTTGCAGAGAATGATGAGAATATTTTGGTCCAATTTAAAGATGTCATCCACTCGTAAAGTTGATGTACAAATGTCTTTAAAAATATGACTAATCTTAGCTAGTGGATTAAGAACATGCTTGAGAAGTGAACTGAATGCAATTGGAAGTAATCGTTCCATGAAAACATGACAATCATGACTTTTCATTCCATGCAGCTTCCTAGTTTTTGCATCAGCACATCTTCCTAAGTTAGAAGAATAACCATCAAGCATCCTCAACTCATTTAACCATTGACATACTGCTTTTGCTTATTGTGGAGTAAGAGTGTAACATACCTTGGGTTTTAATAATTTTCCATTTGGTTGAGGTTTCAATTCCAAGTCTTTTCGATTACACAAATGTTCCAAGTCCTTTCTAACCTTCTGATTATCTTTTGTCTTTCCTTGGACATCCATCACTCTGTTAAATATATTATCAAATTTTTTCTTCTCAATATGCATAACATCAAGATTATGTCGCAACAAATTATCCTTCCAATATGGGAGGTCCCAAAAAATACTTCTTTTTGTCCAATTGTGAGTGTCCCCATATCCTTGAATTCTGCATGCTTTACCATTATCTGTGAATTTTGGTAAGTCACAAACATTATTCCATACTTCAATCGATGACAAAAGAGGGGGAGGAAGATCTGTTACTTTTATTCCTTTTCTAAAAGCATTCTTACTTTTTCTAAAAACATGGTTCATAGGTAAGAATCTATGGTGACAGTCAAACCACAAACTTTTCCCACCCATTTTCAAAGTAAACGCTTTTATGTGTCCCATGCAATGCGGGCATCCCACTTTTCCATGCGTACTCCAACCAGACAACATGCCATATGCAGGAAAGTCATTAATTGTCCACATCAAAGTAGTTCGCATATGAAAGTTTTGTTTAGGATACACATCATAAGTCCATTCTCCAATTCACAACCTCTTTAAATCATCAATTAAAATATATTCCTTCACATCAAAGTAGTTCGCATATATTCCTGCTTTTGGTCTCGACAGTCCTAGAATGAGGCATGTCAAAAACATGTAAGGTTTCGTCATGCACATCTCAGGAGGGATATTTTACAGGGTAATAATAACTGGCCAACAAGAATAGGCAATTGTCGACGGTTGGATATAAGGAGTAAAACCATATCAGCATAATCCAAGCCTGATATGTATGGGTTCTAGTGTAAAATATGTATGTACTCTATCAAAGTGCTTCCATGCCTCGCCATCAGACGGATGTCGCATCATGCCTAAACTATTGGAATTTGTATGATGCCATATCATTTGGCTTGCACTATGAATTAACGCAAACATTCTTTACAATCTAGGAATTATTGGCAAATAGAACATGGACTTCACTGTGACTCATTTTTGCTTTCGATCAACATCTTTACTGCGAACTAAATACCTCGGACTCTTACAAAACTTACATTCCTCCAATCCCCCATCATTTGTACCAAACTCATTATCATAAACAACACGCAACCTCTAATGCAACAATCAATCTTTTTCACTTTTAATCCCAACTTCGACACCATTCTCTTCACATCATAATAAATGGTAGGCATGTTTTCTTTCATAGGAGTCGCATCCAATATCATTTTTGAAAAGATTTCCAAATACTGATCAGGAACATTTTAATTTGACTTCGCAGCCAAGAGTGTCTCACACATGGATAAATGGAGTCAGAAGACCCTTCGAATAATGTTATATTTATTTCTTTCAACAATTGATAAAACTTTTGCGCTTCCTTGTTTGGGAGCTCATCTGCATCAAAATATTGAGGTTTATCATAAGTCACATTCACCCTTAATGCATCAACAACCATATCATCTATGAGATTAAATTGTTCTTGGTCTTGCAAATATGGTTGACTTCTTGATGCCTCTTTACCTATCTCAACCCCAAGATGTGTTTAACTGCTTGAAGCCTCTTTATTCATATCTGGTAGTATTTCTCCGTTAGAATACCAGACCCAATAATTTATCCTAAAACCATCTTTCTCCAAGTGACGTTTTACTATATTTGGGTCACTAATTATACTTCTGCAACAACACTTTAAACACGGGCATCTTACCCCTCCTTCGCTTAAACAACATTCTTGAGCAAACACATGTGTAAGAAACACAACAACTTCTTCTTTAAAATTTGGTTTAATACCACGTCTTCCTGGATATGTTATATCATACATCCAACTATGATAGAACTGATAATATTCCATACTCCACATGTGTAATGTTGGTCATGTTTAAATTTAAATTTAAGAAAAGGGGAATTGATCTATCGACGAATATATGGCTATATTGATCTAACTAACATATCATATAAATCTAAGATATATTTTTTTCTTAAAAAAATCTATATTTTTAATACATATGTTTTGATCTTACCGACTGATCAGAACCTGAAGCGGGCCAGAGACAACGTCTACGATGCTGGGTGTGAAAGATGAGGAGGGGGTATACCTGCAAGGCACTCTGATGCTAAAGTGAGAATCGGGAGAAGAGAAGGCAAGTACAGAGTATGTGTGTGTTAGGATGATTATTGAATACTTGACCCTCTCATTTTTATAGTGTCCCTAACGTTTGGCCATTAGTCCCTATTTTCAGGGAGAGATAATAGTTCCCTGAAGAATAGGTAACTACCAGAAACTAGCCGTTGGAACGGACAGAGGTGCCTAAAACTAGATGTTTCTACGGGCATAGGCATAGTAGCAGGCACAATGTCGTGACTATTTCTGGATGGTGGAACCATGCGTGACGGACAGGAACTACTGAGGAGGGGCGGATGACCATAGAGGTCAACTGGCCAAGCTTCCCCGATGGAGGGGCGAAAAGGTAAATGCTCCCCTAAATTTCCTGGACTTAGGAAATTGGGTCGTTCTGGGAGTAGAAGTGAATTGGGCCATGCCTAGCCATTGGGCCAGCCCGGAACAGGAGCCCCCAAAGTCGTTGCTCCCGAGCATGGGAGTGATGACTTAAGGGCAGTTCATAGTCCTAGGGAGGACCAGACATGGTCATCGCCTATTGCTAAGATGAGGCTATTCCTTGGTGCTTGAAGGAATCTATGTCTGTGGGACCTATAACATTTCCTGACGGGGAGCTCAAAGTATGGGGAGCCTAACGGTTTATGTGATCTGAAGAGGTGAAGTACCACGCATGCCTCGGGCCATGTGCCGCATTTAACGCGTAATGACAGCTAGGCTAGGATCATGATGATGCCCATAGCTGCACGTGCTTGTGCACGTGCTCATGGACCGTCTATAAATAAAGGGAGAAGCTATTCATTTGCACTTTTCGTTTCTCTTTCTTCCCTTGTTTTATGCTTCTACAATCCGTCGTCCGCCGTCGTTCAACACTGTTTGACCGGCGTACATTTTCCGACCAGAGTTCTTCGACCCCAAAACCTCCTTCCTCAACCATGTAAGTACCTGAACTGATCTCTGTTACTAGTTTTTTCACCTTCAGCTTTTTAGAATGCATGCAGTTAAGGTGAAACTAGGTAGTGTAGAGGCTGTTTCTGGTGACTGCTGGTGGATGCGGTGGTTTGGCCATTTTGCGCTGCTGCTGGCATCGCTGGAGACTTAGAAGCTTAGGCCTTTTAGTTGATTCTGACACCTTCGCGACAACGGAAGCCTTTTCCTCCGGTGGAAACTATGAACTCCCAGTGTACCTATGAGTTTTCAGGTGGTTTTCCAATGGAAGTTCTGGGTTTTGTACCAGGGAAGCTTTCCCTGTGTGCATTAGAGGGATTGTCCCGGGCGCCTCCTCGTATTGTAGTTGTTCCATTTGAGCAGGGCTTAGGTCAGGTACCTCCTTGGGCCTTCACACGCCCTTTCACTTGACTAACAGTGCAATGGTGGATTTGACTTTCTCATCGAGTTCACTTTTGTCCTCTGCTTTTCAGGTAAAGAAGATTTCGCACGAGGATGAAGAAGAAATCCTGAGAGATCTGTCTAAGGAGAGCTCCTCCAAGGATAGCGATACTGATGATACTGCCATGCCCAGGGACGCTGGTGAAGCACCTACTTCAAGGACTACCATGAAGGAGTGGTCCATTATGGAGCCTGGGAAGCATGCCTTTCTCTTCGCTTCATACACCTGAGATGCTTTCACGTCGGTGGGGGCTGAGGGAGATTGGAAGGTCCATTTCCCCAGAGAGGACGCCCGCATCTGCTCATCATATGGGGAGAAGTTCCCTATGTACAAATATGTCTTCAAAGAGATAGGGTTGAGGTTGCCCTTTTCTGATTTTTAGAGGGAAATCTCCATGCACTTGGATCTGCACCTTTGCAGTTGCATCTGAACTCGGTTGCCTTCATACGGGCATTCGAGATGGTGTGTGATTACCTGGAGATTGGAGCTACCCTTCCCCTTTTCTTACCGTCTTTCATCTTCAGCGACGAGTTTCAGGGAGGAAGTTCGGTTGGATCTCCCTGAAGCAGGGGAGGAAGCTATTCAAACCCTTCTCTGAGTCCATGAGGACTTTCAAGTAAAGGTTTTATATCATCGATCTCGTGTCAGAGAGGGCCATCAACTTCATGTTTGTCTGGGAGGTCTCTATAGATGAGGGCGAGGAAGCCCTAGTCAACAAGCACGGAAAAATATTGGTGTGAAGATTGTTCAAGTTTCCCTTCTGCTGGAGTGGGGCTCATTTTACCCGGCCAACCGAAGATTATATTGCCCCTCCTCACATGCTGGGGGATGATAACTGAGCCAGCTATACCAAGCTGGTGGCTTTCGTGGATGGTTTTCTTCTTGCCCAATGTGTGACATGTGTTAGGAAGAATATTTATGAAGAAGATGGGGGGCCCAAGGTGGTGGCCCGATATATCAATGCGAATGAGCTCCTCGAGTGTAGCACTCATGCAGGGGATTTAGAACTTCTGGGTAGCCTTTTATTTCCTCTTAATTTGTCCGAGTTATTATTTTCTTCGCGTATTAATGTGCTCGTTATTTTGCATGTAAAATGTCTTCTGCCCAAGAACAGCAAGTGAAGCTTAACAGGGGCGTAACGATCGGGAAGAGACACCTTAGCCAGTGAGCGTCTCCTCCGTAAACAGGGTCGGGGACCTCCTCGTCTACCCCATCGGCCTCCAGACATCCCTTGTACCTGTGAGTTCAAGGATCAAGCGTCAACGGACATGTGAGATTGTGGACCTTAGCGAGGAGGGGGAGAAAAGCAAATTTGAGTTGCCCCCGTGCCTTCACAACAAGAGATTCTTCTAGGGCTCTTCTTTGACAATACATCATGCGGAGTCTCTGAATCTCGAGGAGATGGATCACCCGAGCAAAAGTATAATGCTTGCTCATAATGCTTCTTCCCTGATAAGGGTTCTGTATATGGCGGTGGTTTACACTGATGACGGTTCCCACCATGAATCTGAGCTGAAGAAAGCCCAGGCTATGATTGTGGACCTGGAAGAGAAGTTGATGAATTCTCAGAAGGAGCGCGCCAGGGCTGTCGGGGAGGCAGTGAAAAAGTACTAGGATGATCTGGCCAAGGCCAATAGGGAGAAAGATATCCTTCCTGCGGAAAAGAAGGCCACTAAGGACCTGGTCGAGCAGTTGAGGGCCGCCGCTGCTCCTGCTGAGGGTGAGAGCGAGGAAGTGAAGAAATTGAAGACTCGGGCTGAGCTGGTTGCTTGCATTACCTAGGATGAGGATGACTGCGTGGCCATTTCTGAGGAGGCCTTCAACAATGTCGTGGAGCAACTGAAGATCGTAAACTCCAGTGTCTAATTATCCATCGAGGGAGTCGGGTTCCTCCACAGTGTTGCGGGCGACAGGATCGTCATCCCTGAATTTCTTCAGATTGGCAAAGAGCATGCGCAGGCTTCCGTGAAGAGCCTCAGCAGACGAAAGAGTGACTTTTCTTTGTGTTATACTTTCGGCCTGCGCGCCGTGTTTTATAATTTATTTTTTATGTGGGGCTTGGCCCCTTTGTATTGTAACAATCGCGGTCCTTGTGTCCATTTTTATCATAATGCTTATTTTTGGACATGGTGTTCGATTATGTATGATTTGTTTTCGTGCATGCTTATACTTTACTTTATTTTCGTTAAGTGTCAAAATGCTTCTTGATACTCGTGCCCATTGTATGGGCTACTTTAGTAAATGATTTTTTTATTATTTTAGGGTTTTCTCGACAAATTATGTTCGAAAGTGAGGGGAACTGGTTAAAAGGCTTGGGTAGCTTCCGGGCATGAGAACGGAGCTTAGGTCACGTTTGTGGCCCGAGTTCGCAGCGTGAACTTCCCATCACGAGCTAGGTGTTCTGCCTTGATTTATTTTGGTAATGTAGCGCTTATACCTGGGCGCACATTTATGGTTGGTACGTTATTCTCGTCGTGTCGACGAGGCATGTCGACAGTTGAGGCCTTAGCTATAATATTATTTTAAGTTTTCGGTGTTCCACGGTCGAGTGAGTTCTTCCCCATTGATATGTTCTAGGTAGTAGGCCCCATTCTTTATTTTTGCTCGAACACAATAGGGTCCTTCCTAGTTTGTGGCGAGTTTTCCTTCATGGGAATCTTTGTGATTCCTCCTTAGAACGAGACTGCCTACTTGGAACTCTCTTCGTATAACTTTCGCATTGTGCCTAATCGTGATTTTTTGTTTTAGTGAGGCCTCATGGAGGGCTGATCCTGACTGGACCTCTTCAACGAGATCGAGCTCCTCCCTTAGTTCCTCGCTATTCGTCTCCTCGTCTAGGGGAGCTTCAATCCTCCTGTAGGGCACATGAATCTCAATGGGGATCACTTCCTTAATCCCATACGCTAGACAAAAAGAGGTTTCCCCGATCGAAGAGTGCGGCGTAGTACGGTAGGCCCAGAGCATATTGTGTAGCTCCTCGATGTCGCAACTGCAAAAAAGGCAGGCAAAAACAAACAGAAGAGTCGCCACTGAACATTATTTATCCTAAAGGAGGGAAAGGAAACAATCAAAGAAAAATTAAAAGAAAGGAGAAGACAAGGTCATTACAACCAACTCTTGGGTTCGGGAGTCGGTTACGCAAGGGGAAGGTATGAGCACCCCTCACGTCCGTTGTACTCAACGAGATCCACGCTTGTTGTCTAACGAAAGGGTGTGTCATATAAAAGCTACTGCTAAATGGAAAAAGGGAAAATAAAAAAAGGATACTCAATAGAACATCGTCGCCCTACGCCTACGTATTCCCTCGTGCAATGGGAAAGTCAGAGTCAACGTAGTTCGAAAAACTACGGGTGGTGGGGGAATGGTTACTCGTCAAGACATCGTTGTCTTGTGCCTACGTATCCTCATCTGGTATGAGAAATCAGAGCAAACGTAGTCCAGGTAAACTAGATCACAGGTTGGTTAAGTATTTTTTATGAGTGACGTTAAGTTCTCATTCCAGCAGTTAGGGACGATACCTGTTTGCGATAGAACAAAAAAGTAACGCACTCTTTTCTGAAAATGACTTTGAGAGAACAATTCCGAAGGATAGAAAAGTTTGAATTTTGTTTATGAGTTTTAAAGAAGTGAATTGAATTTGTTTGAGATTCACATTGCACTAAAGACTATGACATAAGAGAAAATGCGCCGCATATCGCCCAAGGGGCATTGTAGTACCCTAATTTTTAACCCTAAGATCCCACATTGCGTCTCATCCCACAAACAAGATCACAAGCTTTTGTTCTCTTTTGCCTTCCTCTGTAGGTTTATTCTTGAGAGATCACCGGGCACCCTTGTTTCTTGTTTGTTTGATATTTTTTTATGTTTATGTTTCTAACCATTGATTAAAATCCAAAAAAAGTTTGTTTTTCCTTTACTAACGTTTTTAGGAAGAACTTGGATCAAAGATATCAAATATTAGTCCCGCAGCTCGAGTGAATTTCATCTAAAAAGTCGAAGGTGATCCGCAAACAATTCAAATAATTTGATCAAGAGTCTCCCAGGATTTGATTGACTTTTATTCAAGAGACTCCAAGGTTCATGTGTTTATTTCCATGCCTTCTTTAACAAGCAAAAGAATCGAGCCAGAGCTAAGACAACACATCATAAAGGCCATTTTCACCATTTTTGTCTGTGGTAATCGGTTACCAATATTGGGTAATCGATTACCCTATGCGAATTTTGTGAAAATTGGGCAAATTCAAATTCTACAACATTTTTGGCACCAAATTCAAATATTGCAACATGAGAATATTCTAGACCACTTCATTTTAAATCCCATACCTCATTATAATTAATTCCCACCATACACTTTCACTAATCACCACTTGATCATTAATTTCTCTCAAAATTCAAATTCTAAGCCTAATTTTGATTCCAAACCAAATTTCAATCCACCAAACTTTCCAAGCCTAAATCCTATAAATAAAGGCCTCATTTCTCTCATTTCATAAGCTTTTGATATCCAAAATCACCTTGTCAAATTCCTTCTGGACTCTCAGTTTTCTCCAATTACCAAATTCACTAAAGCTCTTCCTTTGAAAGTTAGTAAGTTCATCATTAGAACTTACTAATCTTTGAAGTATGGTTTGTGGAGCTGATTTGAAGAATTCTAAGATTTGGAGTGGTAATTTCTTGATCCACCGTTGTTGTTCTTGATACATCTTCCACAATGTGATTTATTGTTGATTCTTGTTGCTTGATCTTTGGATTTTGCAAATTATGTTCTATTGGTGTTGTTTGTTTTTATTTTAATTGGATTTTCGTGCTCAATTACATCCTTGATCATGAGGTGTTTGGAGAAATGATTGATCAAGTTTCTGCACCTTTTTAAGCTATTTTACTGCTATTTTTGCATTGGTAATCGGTTACCTCCTTTAGGTAACTGGTTACCCAGTGTCTTTTTTGCCTTTTTGGCTTTGTTCTGGAAATGTTTTGGTTCTTTCTTCTTCTTCTTCTTCTTCCATTTTGTTTTGATTTTTGCCTTGGAATACACTTTTAAAGGTCATTTTCCTCTTTAAATTCATTGGAATTAGGGTGTAGATGAAGTTGGATAAACATTCATTAATTCAAATATATCTTTAAAGTGATCTGTTCAATTTATTTTAGGTGCTTTGAGTTAATGATATGTTTAGTGATTTAATCCACCAAGATGAGTGGATGAACTTAAAGATGGAATGATCTTAAACTTGTAATTCAATTTGGCATTCCCTTTCCTCTTCTCTTTTTCTTTTGATCCATGAAAATCTTCGATATCGTTTGAACTTATTTCAAGTTCTTTATGAAGATGAGATCGTTACCTATTTTCTTTTCGTGCGGCATTGCTTTTGGAGAGTGATCTACATATCACTTCTCTAGCATGCATTAGCACTAACATTGTTATTGACCGGCCTCAAATCTTCGTGGTTTCTACATAAACCCGATTATGATTGCTTAATGTTACGGTGGAAATAGGATATAAAACTATTAATTAGCTTGAATCACAATTTTTAATTCACAACCTACTTTGATTTATCCGAAGGAAAATGTCAAAAGAAGGAAAACCTATTTTTGCATCATAACAATGCGGGGAAAGATCTAGGGTTCGGGGTTGGTTAAGCTTAGGGAAGGTATTAGCATCCTAAACCTCTGTAGTACTCTACAGGAACCTTTTGTTTATTGTTTACTATTTTGCTTTATTATTGGATTTAAGGTATCTACATAGGGATTAAAAGTTAAAGAAAAGACCTAAGGGTTAGCCCTAAGTTTACTCGGCAAGACGTTGCATCTTGTACCTACATATCCTGACGGGAATGGAATCAGAGTAATTGTAGTTCCCCTCGAAAGGGAGGTCAGAAACTTCTTGACTATGGTCAAGGTTTCAATGGGGAATAACCGTATCTTAAGGACACGCTTACGCGGAGTGCGGAGACTCCAATCTTTACGTTGAAATTGTAAGTTGAAATCAGGGTTAAATTAGGGATTCCACGGCGGGAAACCCTAAAATATAGTACGGCGACTCTTTGGCCTAATGCTAGGGTAAGGGTATTTTTCCACGGCAGGACGCCTAGGCTATTAGGGTTTTGGAATGTTCAAAGGGTTAAGACTATTGACTCGGTGGTCAAACTGTTAGACCTATTCTTACGGAGGGTGAAACAGTGGAGAATGATAACAAGTGATGAAAACTGATAAGCAGTGCGGATGTAGATATGATGTGAAAGTGATAATAGAATGCGGATAATAATGATAATTGTAATGTTAGGGGAAGTACAAATAAAAATACAAAGGAAAAGTTAGTAACAATTTCACGTGTAGTTGGGACACGATGTTAATAATAACAATCCGATAAAAACCGAAATCAACTGGGATAGGAATGGGAAATTTTTGAGAAAAGGTTTTTTATATTTACGTTGCAAAAATATGGACATAAAGAAAAAGAAGGTTGGAATTTTATTCTAAAAAAAAAAGATTTAAGTTTTAATCTTACAAGGACAAAAGATTTTTGTTTTAATTTTAAAAAAGAATTTTAGTTTTAATTATTAAAAAAAAGTTTTAATTTTTATTTAAAAAAAGTTTTAATTTTTAAGAAACAAAAACTTCAGTTTTAACTTTTTAAAAAAATGTTTTAATTTTTATTAAAAAAAAGGGTTTAAATAAAAAAAAAGATTAATTTTAATATTTAAAAAATATTTAATTTCAGATTTAAAAAAAAAGATTTAATTTTAATATTTTAAAAAAAGAGTTTTATTTTAACAAAAAAAAGGAAAAAACATAAAAAATGATAAAAGGAAATGAAAATGGGTCGGGCTGGGTACCCATTTCCCAGACCCGACCCGGATCCAGAGTATAAAAGCTGTAAAAAAACTGCTAGAGTTCAGAAGCCCCAATATTCCACGACGGCTCCATTTCTCTTCTCTCATTTTCTTGGTCTCTCTCTCAAACGCTCCCATGACCGCCCAGATTCTCTCTCCCTTTGCATGCTCGTCGTCAACATTCCCTGTTACAGAAACAACAAAATAAGTAAGAACATGAGAAATCCTTACGGATTTATGGTTTTTTCGGTGACAGTTGCATATGGGTTTGATCCACGAGGAACTATGAGATTTCTGCCATTTAGGTGTATCTGTTGGTTCGCTTGGCTTTGTTGACGGATTGATGATGATCTTATGATGATGTTTCGCTGTCGCTTTTTCAGTTTTGCCGATGAGGAATGTTTTCTGAGGCTTAAGGTGATTGCGCCACAGCATGCTGATGAACGACGATGTCGTTCTGGGATGCGATGGAAACAAAACTTTTCCTCTTCTTCTTTCGTGGATAATGATGAGGAATCATTGCGACTCTCTGAATCCGTTTTCGGTCGCCGTCCGTTATGGTTTCGTCTTTGTTGACTGATTTGAGGATGGTCCTATGATGAGGATCGTTCGAGGCAAAGTGATTTGTGGTCGTTGTTTGGTAAGCTCGTTCCTCCTTTTCTCGTTTAGGGTTTCGCCTTTGTTTTATATCCTCTTTACTGGGCCTGGACATTCGATTTATTTACTTGATTTGTGCAGATTTTAATGTTGATAATGATTTGTTGCGATTTGATTCTGATTTTGTGATGTGGTTCTTGTTATTTCTGATATTGGACTTGTCTGACTTATTTCGAATATAGATTTGGATTCGATTTTCTCTGATATGGATTTGGATTTAATTTTCTCTGATATGGATTTGGATTTGATTTTCTCTGATATGGATTTGGATTCTGTCCTTTCAGGTGTTGGATTCATTTTTCGAATTCGGTTTGTTATCCATATTTGGCTGCGGATTTGTGATTTTGGATCCCTGTTACTTACTTGATAGAAAACCGGATCCGGATTTGGTTCATGTTGTGGATCTGAAATGGATATCCATAATTTACTTGATTAAAATGGGTTCTGATTCTGGATTTTGATTTGTTTGGCTGCGATAAATCACTTTTCAAAAGTGCTTATCCAAATAATCACTTTTCGCGAAAACACTTCTTTTTCTCTTCTTCCGGCTGTCCCAAAAAAATAGAACAGATGTTGCCTATCGGTACCGAGGTCGGGAATCGGTTTGGGAGTTGGCTTCGGCATTTGTCGTTGCCCTCCCGACCCCGATGATGAAATTACTCTGAGGGTGTCGAACCATCGAAATAATTTTTCACTTTAACAATCTGTTTGCTTTGTTTTTGTCGGTATTACAGGTACGAAGAAAAAAGTCGGGCGGAGAGTCGGTATTACATGAATAAAATTCATACTATTTTTATCCAAATAAAATTCTTCCGATTACTCCCCTCAATTAATTTATTAAAATTGAATGAATTACTTAAACCAAACCCTGATTAAATCCAAATGATAAATTGCCTTCAAACAAATTCCACCGATTAAAGATTCATACAAATGAACTTAAACAGACAGATTAACCTCACCAATTAAATTCATACGAATAAAATCCAAAAAACATCTCTGAGTCCACTTCGTCATTTCAGAACATGCTGCTCCAAATCAACTCGACCAATAGTCACAATTAAACTGACATAACAACTCCAGACTCGAGTCAAAATTTCCACAGCTTCTCTTTTTAAAATTCAAATGGCAGATGGAAGGATAAACAGGAAAATATGCGCCTGTAAAGTGAATTCCACAAAGTGATTGCTTGCACCGATTTAACCCAAACCAAATTGATACCTCAACATAATCAGCCCCACATGATTAAAAAACTACCCTGAAACCCACTGACAACAAAGTCTCGTCTTTTGAATAAATTAACTGTATCTTGAAAGTTCCGATGTCAAGAAATTACTGCAAAATTTTGTTCATCCTCAAATAAAATAAAGAACTCAGAAACGGAGATCCCAATCACTCAATGGATTCTTGGCAATGATTCTACTTCCTAAATTATCAGCAAACAACGGACAAATGACCATTTCACCCCTCAACAATTAAAGTGTACCAGATGAGATTCCTGCAAAACAAACAGACTTGTGTAATCCGTTAGTGGTTAGTTAACATGTGATGTAAAAAATGACATGAAATGCGACATGAATCGACTAATCTAAGGGTAAAATTTGGGGTATTACAGTTGCCCCTATTTAAATAGCTTCACCAGATGATTTGAGCGATGGAGGCTCGAGAAATCATGGTGGAGGGATTTAAATACAGCTAACCGAAAATTTTGCCCTTAGATGCAGTGGTATGCAATGCTATGGACAAAACGAAAATGCTAGTAATGCCATGAATCTACAATGATGCATATGGTGCAAATGCGAAGATGCTGACGACACGGCGACACGGGGGATAGACGCGACAAACAAACCACACTGGGGAATACTACGCACTGGTGAAATAGCACGACACTGAGGAATTCTAAAGTGATGGCCAACTGGTGCAGGATCGATTAACAGAATGCTGGAGCATTGAGCAAAGAATAACATCCAAGCTTCTGAAACCTTTCCCTCGTGACATATTCAAACAGAGTCTTTGGGAATCCGTAAGAAATATACAGGGTAAAACTGGCTGTATGCCAAAATAAATGGACTTTAATGGGAAATGCCCTGATAAGCTTCTCGAGAGAGAATGGCCACTTATCGTTGGAAGGTACTTATATGCCAAAAGTGGATAAGTTCTCAAATAAAGAGGTTGTTGCTTATTTGATAAATAAACCTCCTCATATTTAAAGTTCGGTGCCCAGAATATGATTCGGATTCTTATTTTACTAAAGGGTAAAATAAACTTCTTCATACTTTCAAGTTCGGCCCCTTGGGAATGACTCCGCTTCTTCTTTTACTAAAGGGTAAAATAAACTTCTTCATACTTTCAAGGTCAACATCTTGGGCATGATTTCGCTTCTTCTTTTACTAAAGGGTAAAATAAACTTCTTCATACTTTCAAGGTCGGCGCCTTGGGCATGATTCCGCTTCTTCTTTTACTAAAGGGTAAAATAAACTTCTTCATACTTTCAAGGTCGGCACCTTGGGCATGATTCCTCTTAAACCCCCTCCCCCCTTTCTTCGATACGGTACGGGAAATGGATACCAAGCTGCTCGATGGAGATGGCCATTTACTACGAGTCATAACGGAGATAGGATAAGCTTCTCAGATGAGAACTACCGCTTATTTGTACGAATGTCATGGATAAGCTTCTCGGATGAAAACTGCTTGTAGAGGTGGTAGTAAATAACGTAATTTGTAATGTAAGGTTGTAATGAGCTTCTTGTACGAGAAGATCAATTGTAGAGTGTAATGTAAAGTGTAATGATGATGATAGGCTTGTACGAGAACTGTCGTATATCAATTGCGTGTAATGATAAGCTTCTTGTACGAGAACTGTCGCATACCGTTGTTGTAAGATGTACTGATAGATTTCCCAGGCGAGAACTGTCGTGTATCGACGTTTTAAAGGCTTTTCTTGAAAGATAGTGCAAAATAAATGCACATCCGGGTATGTTCGACGACTGACGGGACTGAAATTTGATCTAGAAACTGGGCTAGAAAGAGCTAACAAACAAGACTCCATCGAGGAAACGAATTCGGATGGGGACTACCTTATCCTAGCGCGGAAAGATAACTGAAATAACCATCATCCACGAGGGTTGAACTCAGTGGGGAAGCTGGAAACAAATGAGTATTTTGTGCTTAGGGCTGACGGTCTACTTGGAGAGAGCGGACAAACACAGTTACTCGGTGGTAATGACAAAGGATCACGACAAGAAGCAAACACATGGATGCTAATGTGCATGTCGATGTGTATGAAAATTTCATGCGATGAGTATGCCTATGCATATGCTGACAAAACAAACGAGAGGAGGAAACATGAGATGAAATAAATATCTTGACGGGAATACCCTGGCGACCTCTACAATAGTACCTCTATCGGAGGATAGGAAAAGTTGATGGTAGAACCAAATCCTGCTTCAAAGTTCTAACTTCCCTGGGGAGAAAATACCATGACTTCCACACGGGGATACAATATGACTTCACCTGGAGAGTACAATATCATGACTTCAACTGGGGATCCTTGATCTCTGCATGAGGATACGATGTCAGGACTTCCCGTGAGGGATTTCTATCATGAATCATATCAGCCAAAAAAATCTTAAGATCAGAGACTTCTGAGGATAAAATAAATATCCGCTTCGTGGGGAAAATATGGAGCTAGGCAGCTTCATGAATGAAGGTGTAGTGACTTCCTGGGAATAATGCTTCGGCTTCCTGGGGATAAAAGATATCAAAACTTCCCTGAGGAGATTCATCAAACTTACTGGGGAGAAATCAAACGGACCTTTCTGAGGACAGTATCTTGACTTCTTGGGAGAATATGGCAATCTCCTAGGGAATATTCCTGAGGATGGTAAGGCAATTTCACTGAGGAACAGATAATTCAACTAAGGATGGGTCTTCCAGAATATATATCACTTGGATGATGCCGGGATATCTTTACTGTCTTGAGAATCATCTGGGGACTTATCGGACGGATCCCAAAGTATGGTCAACTTAAAGTCTCACTGGGGACTATAACTGGGAAGATGGTGGTATGATCTCTGTTGTCTAGGAAATTACCTGCTCGATCCAAAGTGTTGTCAACTTATAGTCTCGCTGGGGACTGAGACAATGGTTTAGATGTACTTCTGCAACGATGACTTACTGGGGAATGAGGACCACCGGGAATGAAAATCCATCGGTGCATGAAGAACATTGTGAAACGAAGCTAAATTTGATCTCAATGGACTGTGTAGTAGTTTCCATTTTGAAAAGTATCATGCCCCAGAGTACCTGCTTTGCAAAGAAGAGTCATCTCAAGAGGATTTTACAGAGAACATGGAGTTCAATTGCCCTAATATTTTCAAACTCTTGGAGGGATTTGGTTGGATCTCGACGTGACTGTGTCTGATCAACCGTGTTACGACTGAGTTGTCAGGCTTGTATTAGTAAGTAAACTGGGAACCGCCTTCCCCTGTTTAGCAGGATCTTCGATATTCATATGTAGGTTTCTGAGACGTTAGGCAAAACCAACACGCATGAAATGCTAATCCTGAAACTATCAATGCAACATGTATATTTGTCTTGAAATTTTGTTTTTGTTTTGAAAAAGATATCGCAGTAACTCGTGACTGAATCACTAGTTAGGATATGAATTTAATTTGTAATGCCAACGGTAAATTGAGCATAGCTCGTAGGAGTCAGGAAACATTATCTCGTCGAGTATGCTTTCAAAAGAATTCCTACTTCAATTAGGTCTTTGAAAGGTTGTATCGCGGCTTGGATCACGGTTTAAGAAACAAAGGATAAAGGCTTAAAGTTGTTTGTACCCAACCTTTCTTCGTGATGTTCTCCAATCCTAATTCAGTTAACGGGATACGAGCACTCATATCTCAATCAGATTTGATATGGTCGAGAACTCATCAAGGCTTTGGACATGGCAGCCATTCACCTATCTTGTTTTTGTGTTTGATCACACGACTTTGTTCTCTATTGGGGATTCTTTACGGTAATCCCTTGTTCTAACTTTTGCCTGGACGACGTCTTTTGATTTGACATTGGAGTCCAGCGGGATGCCCCAGTTTTGCCTAAGTCTCCTTCATAGGTTGTGACTTAGCGGGCTATATATATATATATATTTTTTTTTTTTGTCGACTAAGGCGTGTGACTCTTTTGAAGGCTTGTGACTGCCCCACTCTTTTAGTAGTAGAGGGATAGTCCTTGACTTCTAACTTCCTAAGATGTTAAGGATAGATTCTCAAAGGTTCGCTCCTCCTTTTTTAGCGTCTGAGCGCTCAATTAATTTAACTGAAAAACTATTCTGCCCCAGGTTAAAATAAGGGTTTTAATTTGGAAAAGAAGAAAACTCCTACTTCAAGGCTCAAAAGGGGTTAAAGAGGGATTATCATCCTTATGTCTCCAGTGTTTGGGATTTGAAACAATGCCTTACATCCTCAGCAGGTTTCAATCGAAAGCATATGACAAGAGGTATGATGTTTTTGGCTCATCATCCTCCTCCCAATCCTCTATCAGAGCAAGAGATCGGGTAACGTTGGCATTATAAATTTATGAAAAAAATATTTTTATGACTGAATACGAATGGATTTATTCAAGACAAACATATGAATTGCATTAATTAATCAAAATAAACAAGTTCATACATGCTAATTATGCTTAATCAAAGAAAAATACATATAAATAAACAAATAAACTGTCGGATAAGTCCTTCTAAATATTTATGAAGTCTTGGTATTCAAAGCCGGCATGGTAGCAGTGGTTTCCTCTGGCGGAGCCTCACAGCGAGTCATCTTGTTTGCCCCTGCTATATTTGTCACGACTTCATTATCAGTCTGCAAATCTTAATTCATAATAACTTTTCCAGATTCTTTGTCGATCGCGGTCACCTTATCTTGAGGAATGCTAAAATGACACGGCCTAGGCTTCTGAATAACTACCGGCTTCGGCAGATTCACAGGAGAAGTAACTGGCTGAGATATGTTGAAACCCATGAGAGGAGTCTTGATCTTTGGCTGAGGATCATCAAAAGAAAAAATATTCTTTTCCAATAATTCTATGACAATGTTCTTTAGAGCATAACAACTTTCCAAATCAAGGACGAACACACCCTCATGAAATAAACAATGAGAAACGGCATTGTAATTGGCAGGCAAAGGATTGGGAGGTGGACCCCAAAGCTCGGTTAGTAACCAGACCTTGTTGCATTAATAAAGGATACAACTCGGTGAAAGTCATCGGAATCGGCGGACAAGGCTTATACTGACTCCTATTCGGATCATTCTGACGAGGTGCTTGTCTCTTTGGCTGTTGATAGGCAGGAGTGTTGGGCACTCGTTGGCAGCTGACAGGAGTTGGTGCAGGCTGATAAACAGGAGGTTTCTGATATACCGGATGCTGATAGACTGGAGCCGGTTGCACAGGCTGATATGTGGGAAACTGCTGATTGAAGGGAGGTGCAACAGTAGCTACATAGGATTGTTGAGCATACTGAATCGGATAACCCTGAACATAATTCTGCTGAGGTTGATGAGCAGCCATCAAGCGATTCCTCGGACGTATAGCTCTTTTACGGTGGTCAAATCTTGGAGTTTTGAACTTTGGAGGGCCGCCTTGCTGAACTGGTTGAGCAATAGGACGTGCCACACCGAAGTGAAGACCATGAGGAGGTATGTTCTCAACTGTAACAGCCGGTTGAGTATCTGCAACAATATTGGTACTCTCAGAGACAACAGCGGGCTGAGTATCCATTCTTGCATTAAGAGCTTGTAGCATCTCAATAATCTGCCTCACACTCCCTCGAAGATCTTCGAGTTCATGGCTGACACGGTTGATCTCTTGATTCTGTTCTTCCATCCTTTTTCGAGCTTGGGCTTGGGTGTTATACTGATGCAGAGGACTTAGAGTGACAAAAGGGCTGGAAGGCGAGAGGACTGAGAATGAGAAACCAGAAGATAAATGTAATGCAAAAATATGATGCGAACATGCGAGATGCAAATGAAGATTTCATGGAATTCAAGGAATTATGAACATCGCGAGATATCAAAGGAAATTTCATTAATTAAATTCAAAAAGTGGATTGCACGCAAATATTCTTAAAAGGGATCTCAATATAACAGCTAAATAAAAGCTAGAAAGTCCTAAAGTAACATTGTTCACAACTTCAAAGAGTAGGAGAGTCAGAGGAAAATAAATCTTCACGGGTCTTTCTCTTCTTGTAGGAACGTGTCTCTTTTTGCTTGGTCTGAAGTTGCTTGTGAAGTTCGACATTCTCACTGACGACCACTTGATATTTGCTCTTCCATGCTTCGGCTTCACGTTGCACTTTTCTCAAAGCGATCTTCAATTTTTCAGCTTCGGTCATAAACACTAAGACATGTTCTTCTCTTGGAGGTAGAGCCTCTTGGTGAGATTAAGGCATCCTTAACTTGATTGATCTTTCTCGGACCTATTGAAGATAGGGTTCCATAGATACACAATTAGGCTTTCCCAGACTTTCTTTACCTTTCCTATGCAAATGACGCCAAGCAGATACAATCTGACCTTGAAGTTCTTCATCATCCCTAAAGAAAATCCTCTGAGCGTGAGCGCTTTTAGGTGGTTCCTTCAATGGATATCCCAATTGTCGGTGAGCTAGAACTGGATTATAACTGATCCCTTTATTAAAGCCAAGAAAAGGTACATTAGCAAAGTTTCCACAACTATCAATGATCAATATCCCATCATACATACGATTATACCAATCAATATCCAAATGAGTTAAAGACATGACTCTTTGTGACCAACGTCATTAAGTGCGATCCGAAAAAGGTCCAGACTTGGGCAAGTGCGAAATAAACCACTTGTATAGCGAAGGCACACAACATGTAATCATCCCTCCACCATGGAAGTTTCTTGAATGCACAGAGTGATAAGTGTTACCCAATAAAGTTGGCACTGGATTCCTCATCATAAAGATTTTGATGGCGTTCATGTCAACAAACCCCTCAAAACTGGGGAAAAGTAGCACTCCATAAATAAGCAAGGCAAATATTGTCTCAAAGGTAGGCATGCTCATATGATCGGCATAATATTGGGCTTTCTTAATTAAGAAGTCTGTGGGCAAACCGAAGGTCTTCCCTTTAGTGATCATATGGCCTTTAACCTCGGATACCTTTAGACAAATGGCCTTAGAAACGCCTTCCTCTTTAGGGTCCTTCTCCAAGAAAGGGAACAAAAACTTATTCAAAATAGGTAACTCCGCCAACTTAGAGTATTCCTCCAAAGTATGCAAAAGCTGATAATCTGGGAAAGTGAAGCAATGATAGTCTGGGTCGTAGAACATTAGCAAAACCGAAAGAAGTCCTTCGTTCACTTGAAAATTTAGTAAAGATAGCAACCTTCCATATCTATTTCGAAATCCCTCTTGATCTTGAACCAACTCTCCTAACTTCTTTAGGACATCCAACTTGAGACCTTTAAAGGAATATTTCAAAGTACACTTTCTATGGTCATCCATGGTATCCTGCAATGTTCATAAGTAAAGTTTGAATTCCATTAAGTCTTAATGCAAAATGATGCTTTATGAATGCAATGCATAAGCACACACACAATCATAGGTTAAAGGAACATGAGTAAAGTCAAGGTTTATCCATCCCCAAAAGGTATGTACTAAAGTTAGTTGTACCTGCAGATCAAGGTTCTAAAGAAGTTCCCAAAGTCATCAGTCCATCCTTCGGATATTATCAACCTTCAGACTAACTCGGGGACCGATAATATTCTCAACAGAACCTCTTTTGAGTGTAGCATCGCGTAGCAACCATTATAGGACTATTCCCACATAGTTCCCGCACTACGTCCTATATAAGGCCAAAGTGGTGTTAAGGTAGTATGGTTCTTAATATCATGGACTCTTGCCGAAAATAGTAAAAGTTTTCACGACTACACTCGTTCAACCAAACCATTTTCGAAAGGATCTCCACTGAGCGGTAATTCTCGAGTCAGCTTGGTCGGGACTCACCCCCTATAAGCCTCATCAAATATATCACCATCCTATAATAATGTCACTCAAGTCCGGGTGTAGGAATTATCTCACAGAACATGGAACAACCCCCAATTAAAGTACAAATTGATATATATACAAATAGACAAATAATGAAGCAAATAATAAGAACTAAACAAAGTAGGGGTAACCCTCAAAAGATTAAGAACATGTCCCCAGTGAAGTCGCCATTTTCTGTTGCGGTGGAAATAAGATATCAAACTATTAATTAGCTTGAATCACATTTTTTAATTCATAGCCTACTTTGATTTATCCGAAGGAAAAGGTCAAAAGAAGGAAAACCTATTTTTGCATCATAACAATGCGGGGAAAGATCTAGGGTTCGGGGTTGGTTAAGCTTAGGGAAGGTATTAGCATCCTAAACCTCTGTAGTACTCTACAGGAACCTTTTGTTTATTGTTTACTATTTTTCTTTATTATTGGATTTAAGGTATCTACATAGGGATTAAAAGTTAAAGAAAAGACCTAAGGGTTAGTCCAAGTTTACTCGGCAAGACGTTGCATCTTGTACCTACATATCCTGACGGGAATGGAATCAGAGTAATTGTAGTTCCCCTTGAAAGGGAGGTCAGAATCTTCTTGACTATGGTCAAGGTTTCAATGGGGAATAACCGTATCTTAAGGACACGCTTACGGGGAGTGCGAAGACTCCAATCTTTACGTTGAAATTGTAAGTTGAAATCAGGGTTAAATTAGGGATTCCACGGCGGGAAACCCTAAAATATAGTACGGCGACTCTTTGGACTAATGCTAGGGTAAGGGTATTTTTGTCCACGGAGGGACGCCTAGGCTATTAGGGTTTTGGAATGTTCAAAGGGTTAAGACTATTGACTCGGCGGTCAAACTGTTAGACCTATTCCTACAGAGGGTGAAACAGTGGAGAATGATAACAAGTTATGAAAACTGATAAGCAGTGCGGATGTAGATATGATGTGCAAGTGATAATAGAATGCGGATAATAATGATAATTGTAATGTTAGGGGAAGTACAAATAAAAATACAAAGGAAAAGTTAGTAACAATGTCACGTGTAGTTGGGATACGATGTTAATAATAACAATCTGATAAAGACCAAAATCAACTGGGATAGGAATGGGAAATTTTTGAGAAAAGGTTTTTTATATTTACGTTGCAAATTTATGCCTAAAACGAGAGACTCAAAGTGAAGAAAATTACCTAATGGAACAACTCCATTGGTCCTTCAAATGGTGCTTGAGCTTCAATTTAAGGTCACCAATGAACTCCTTATGCTTCAATAAGTAAGAATCAAGCAAAAAAAATGAGCAGAAACTTCAAGATTTCTTTAGGTTCGAAGAGAGAGAAAATATGAGAAACTTTGAATGTTTCAAGCTTGTTCTGCAACCAAATGAGTCTCTTTTCATGTTAGCTTTTGTGTTCTCCTTATATGTGAAGGTTTTAGGGTGTTTTTTGAAGGCCCATGATGCATTTTTGGGTGATTTTGAAAAGCTTTCCAAAAAGAATGTAAGAGTTACACCATGAATTTTGGGTGGTTTTCCACTACTCCAAAGCATCACTTATCACAAAGTCGGGGTGGTGAAATGAAATTGGGAAATTAGAAAGAATGGTAAAGAAGTGATGAGGCGTTTTTGATGATTGCCTCTTATGGTGAAAATATTTGAAAACATGAAGTAATGTTTTCTCACTTTGGGCAAATTTGTGTTGTTATTACATGATGATGATATGGTACAAAGGAGAGGCCAAAACAAACAAAATTGTGACTTGAAAAGCAAGAAAGTTCAATTAGGTCACATTTCCATGTAATCATGTTCATCATGCATTAACTTGCCTTTTAGATCATTAGATGACATGGAATTTGAGGTTATGGTGTAGGCAAGATCATGATGCACAAGTTTCATATTGTAGGTATCTTGATTTGAATCTTTGAAGTTCATGAATTTTGACCTTGAAGTGAATGATCCACAACTAGGTCATCCAAAATGAATTTGACTTGGAAGGATCATAATTTGAGTTCCACACATGGAAATGATGTTCTTGCACTTTTTAAAAAGCTTAGATGATGAAGAACAAATCTTATGTTTAGAGAAAATTGAGGTGGAGCTTGTATCATGGTGGAATTTATCATGGAAGTTAGGTGCCCAAAGAGGGGATTTCACACTTAGAATCCTCTAAAACCCTAATTTAGCAACCTCTTAACTTTATGATCTAAATGAACAACAATCAAGCCTTGAACCTCTCCAGATCTACAATTGACCTTTTGTTGACCATATGAAACCCTAGGACCAAATCCACTAATTGAGGCATTTGTGGTGGCTTGTGATGACATATAATCCATGTATAGGAACCTTAAGGTGTGGTTTGAGCTTTAGAATCATGTCTTGCCCAAGGAACTAGCCACAAATCTCCTTTAGACCAAAACCCTGATCAATTATCCATGAGACAAGAGGAGGAGAATAAATGCTTGTGTTCTTGATTCAAGTGGTTGAGTGACATGTCTTGATGATGATGGAGACCTTGTAGCTTGAGATTGTCACAAAGTTGAGCTTGAACTCTTGATTGAGTTTTGAAGATGAAGCTCTTCTCTTTATTGTTGGATAAGATACCTTGATCCCCTGTCTAAGATCAATGCTATGTGCAAATGCCAATGCAAAATGATATGAAACAATAAGCCAGGATAAAAGAAAAAGGATGGGCAAATTTTGGGGTGATACAGGTGCCAAGTATGGTTCGGCTTATGTATAGATGTTTTTGATTGGCTGCATTTTATGGCAAAACATTGATGGATGGATGAATGTCATGACTGATGTTATGACATACATAATGAGTATTCAGCAGGGTAAGTTTGAATAGCTAAGAGTCAAGTTAAGTTGGATGTCATGCTGAATGTTATGACATCAAGCGTATGACATCAGGGCGTGCAGGTTTTAGTTTTTGGTATTAGCTCAGGCTATACTTCAGGAAACATTTTAGGAAGTCTAGTTATTGTTAGAACACAGATTAGTGTTTAATATATCTCATTGTTTTGATGATAACATTAATGAAATTTTGTATAAAAGAAATATATACTCTAATTATGTTCAAGTGTTTATTTGTTTCAAATATCAAAATTAATATTATTATGGAAGCAAGAACACCTCTGAACACTACAGAACGATAAAGCTCTGAGCGTCAGAAGCAATACATCAGAAGACTCTGATATGCTACAAATGACTCTGAGCGAAGCTGAGAAGAATTTGAGTAAACAACATACAGTATTGTTTCAGAAGACTCTGGATGTACTTAACGCTGCAAGTATAGAGGCTCTGATAAGCAAGTATGCTCTGATAAAGATATTCACGCTAAAAGTACTTTGCTGCAAAACTCTGATCTGAAGAACTAGGAATATCATCAGAGGATCTGATGCAAGACGTTCCAAAGTTGTTGAATACGATGTTGTTCAAATAAATATCTGTTGGCATATCCCTTGTCCTTATCCAAACGGCTCTTTCCTCATTCGTGCATGACACAGGAATTCAGAAAAAAAGGATTTGTTAGAACATTCCCCTTCTGAGAAAGGAAAAATCAATAGAAGACAAAAGCAACAGAATGCACAGTGTTGCATAGTCTTTGAGAAATGGACTTCTAGTACTATAAAAGCAAGTCTAAGCATCACTTCAAAACTAACTAATTATTGACAAATCACTTGACAAATTATTCAACAAGCAAACTCATACAAACATTCTTCAAAGCTTAATAGTTTTTATTTCGTTCTTTAAATTGTGTAAAAATCACTGTTGCGATATAGCTTTTTAGAAGCAAGTCTTAAACACATTGTTAGTTTATCTTTTGTAAAAGATTCCTTAAGAGACCAAGTGTGGTCAGATTTCTTGAGAAGACTAAGACAGTTGTCTTAGTGGTTAACACTGTAATCAGTTTGATTTAGTGGATTAAGTCCTTGTTGAGAAAGGAAAATCACCTTGGTAGGGTGGACTGGATTAGTTTGAGTTCAAACGAACCAGGATAAAAATACCTTGTTATTTTTTTATCATATTAATTGTTTTTTTTAAAACCCTTATTCAACCCCCCCCCCCCCTTCTAAGTGTTTTTCCTACCTTCATTTGGCATCAGAGCTTCGGTTCTGTAAGTGCTATCACTTAACCGTGACAGATAAAGATCTTGTTGGGAAAAACTCTTGATCTATTATTCTTGATTTATCACGGCTGAAGCTTCAACTTCATACAACAATAAATATGATGATAGAGACAGAATTAGCACCAAACCTCCCATGTTTGATGGTGAGAAGTTTGATTATTGGAAAGATAGAATAGAAAGTTTCTTTCTAGGCTATGACGCTGACTTATGGGATTTGGTAACTGATGGTTATATTCATCCTACAAATGATGAAGGCAAAAAGGTTGAAAATAATTGTTAAAATAAATACTTTGAAAAATATTTTAAAGAAAATGGTGGAGAGTTTGAAAATAAATACTTTGAAAAATATTTTAAAGAAAATGGCATTACACATGATTTTTCTTGTCCTAGAACTCCTCAACATAATGGAGTTGTAGAAAGGAAAAATAGAACATTGCAAGAAATGGCTAGAACCATGATCAACGAGACTAACATGGCAAAACATTTTTGGGCAGAAGTAGTGAATACAACATGTTATATTCAGAACAGAGTGTCTGTAATACCTCTTCTGGAGAAGACTCCCTATGAATTGTGGAGGAATAGAAAGCCTAACATTTCTTATTTCCATCCTTTTGGATGTGTTTGTTTTATTTTGAATACTAAGGAAAATCTGAACAAGTTTGATTCTAAAGCTCAGAAGTGTTTCATGCTTGGAAATTCTGAACGCTCTAAAGGCTACAGAGTATACAACACTGAGACACAAATTGTAGAGGAATCAATTCATGTTAGATTTTATGATAAGCTTGGCAATAAAAAGTCAAAGCAGCTTGAAATTTCTGTAGATAGAGAAGTCCTTCTCACAGACTCTGAAGAATCAGAGGCAGACAAAGCTCAAGCAAAAGCACCAGAAGCAACGTCAGATGCTACTCCTTTGACTGCTCAGATGGACAGCTTGACAATTTCTGAAGAACCAACTGTTAAAGGATCATCCAGAATCAAAGCCTTTCATCCAGTGGAAATGATAATTGGAAAGAAGGATGACCCTATTAGAACAAGGTCCTTTCTCAGATCATCTGGAACGTCATTGTTTGGTTTGGTATCTATCATTGAACCTACCTCTGTGGATGAGGCTCTACAAGATAATGATTGGATACTTTCTATGCAAGAAGAGCTTAACCAATTCATAAGGAATGATGTTTTGGATCTGGTTCCAAGACCAAATGGATTCAACATCATTGGAACAAAATGGGTCTTCAGAAACGAGCTGAACAAGCAAGGAGAAGTTATCAGAAACAAGGCTAGGCTGGTTGCTCAAGGATATAGTCAGCAAGAAGGTATAGATTACACAAAGACATATGCTCCTGTGGCAAGGCTAGAATCTATTCGCTTGCTTATTTCTTTTGTTGCACAGAATAACATCACTTTGTATCAGATGGATGTTAAAAGTGCTTTCTTAAATGGCTTCATTGAAGAGGAAGTTTATGTTCATCAACCCCCTGGTTTTGAAAATGAAAAATTTCCAGAACACGTCTTTAAACTGAAGAAATCACTCTATGGCTTAACACAAGCTCCCAGAGCTTGGTATGAGAGGCTGAGTAATTTTCTTCTGGAAAATAATTTTATCAGAGGAAAAGTTGATACTACTCTCTTCCATAAATCAATTAAGAAAGACATTTTAATCTGTCAAATTTATGTTGATGACGTTATTTTTGGAACTAACAATATTACGCTTGGAAAGGAGTTCGCTCAATCTATGCAGGCAGAATTTGAAATGAGCATGATGGGAGAACTCAGATTCTTTCTAGGAATTCAAGTGAATCAAACTCCAGAAGGCACCTACATACATCAGACAAAGTATGTAAAGGAACTTCTGAAGAAATTCAACATGACAGAAACTAAGCTAGCAAAGACTCCAATGCATCCAATAAGCACTCTAGGTAAAGAAGAGGTAAGTAAAAAGTTATATCAGAAGCTCTATAGAGGTATGATTGGTTCTCTTATGTACTTGACTGCTTCTAGACCTGATATCCTCTTTAGTGTTTGTCTATGTGCTAGATTCCAATCAGATCCTGGAGAATCTCACTTAACAGCTGTTAAGAGGATTCTGAGGTATCTGAATGGTACTACTAACGTAGGTTTGTGTTACAGAAGATCTGATGAATACAGATTAGTTGGATTCTATGATGCTGATTATGCTGGAGACAGAATAGAACGTAAAAGCACTTCTGGAAGCTGTAAGTTTTTGGGAAGTCATCTGATCTCATGGTTCAGCATGAAGCAACCCACAATAGTGCTTTCAACAACAGAAGCATAATATATTGCTGCTTCTGGTTGTAGCACACAGATGCTCTAGATGAAAAGTCAACTAGAAGATTATCAGATACATGAGAGTAACATTTCTATCTTCTGTGATAATACTTCTGCTATTTGCCTATCTAAAAACCCTATTTTACATTCTAAGGCAAAGCATATAGAAATTAAGCATCATTTCATCAGAGACTATGTTCAGAAGAGAATTATAAGTTTGAATTTTGTTGATACAGACCATCAATGGGCTGATATCTTCACAAAACCCCTTGCTGAAGATAGGTTTAAATTTATTCTGAAGAATATTAGTATGGATTTTTGTCCAGAATAAAACTATTATTCAGAGTTAAATTTATTCAGATGAAATATGATTAGTATCTATACTCTGAAGTAAATCATCTGATTATTTCTTTTGGTACGTCATTTATTTTTGTGAAACTCTAGTCTAACAAGTCTCAGAAGATCTGAGCGTTGATTAACGTTTCTTATTCTAAAGAGATTCAGAGGCACATCAACATCAAACACGTGTCACATGAAATCTAAAAAGGTGGAGTGTACACAATGAGACGCCGTTTAAAGGTACCGTTTGAATTCTCAATTTCTCGTTTTCCTCCCCACGCTTGTCAGTATCATTTAATGCTATTAAATCATTATTCTTTTTTATGTGACTTTTTGTTTTAAATTAATTGAATTAAATGCTGAACGTGTGAATGTGTGCCCTAATTTTTGCCCCTATATATTCCACAACACAACACTTCTCACATTTTTCCACTCTCTCTCACACCTGTATGCATTTTTGTTTGCTTCATTGCTTCTTCCTCTCCTCCAAACTTAAATCTCAAAGAAGAGCTTGTTATCTCTCAAAATCAGAAATGGCAACTTCATCTTCAACCTCTCAACAGTTTGAATCTACAATGGTTGCGGTTTCATCTTCTAATATGGGTCCTGCTCTGTTCAAAGAACCTATAAGAACTCTTCTCACACCCATTGATCAACTAGAAGTTTTATGTGAGTTCTTGGTAGATTTTGAATGTATTGTTGTGAATGGTTATGATTTGCGTCCAAATGTGTCATCACAAGGATGGACAAAGTATTTTGATAGACTGATAGGTCCAGCTTATCCTTGCTTGGTTAAGGAATTTTGGATCCATGCAACAGTTTACCCCAAATTCATCGTTTCTTTAGTTCTGGGTAAAGAGATTATCATCACTGAAGATATGATTCGCAAGTTGATAGGATATCAAGAAACAGATGGTGTTACTCATCTGCCAGCAGGTCGTATTAATATGAATGAGGTGTACAGTGAAGTTTTCACTTATGGGGAAGCTTCAAGCAAGATAAAGGATTTAAAGGTTTATTACAAGATCTGGGCTAAGATCTTCTTACGCTGCATACATCACAGGAAATCTACAAATTCTCCTGACTACATCAACACAGATCAGATGTATTTCATGTACTGTCTGGGTAAAGGCATCAACGTGGATCTGCCTTACTTACTTTTTACTCATCTGTGGGAACATGTAAAAATGTCCAGAGAATCTGTCAAAACAAAGCATCCGAAGGCGAGAAACTGGATCCCTATGGGAAGACTGATCTTAGATATTCTGACTGAGAATGGATTAGTGGCTCATCTGACAAAGGCTGGTCAGACAGAAGAGTTAGCTTCAACTATTGGAAAGCCTATGAATGGAAAGAGTCTACAGAGGATGAGGATAGTGGAAGAACTTACTTCTGCACCAGTTCAGTTCAACATTGACGAAGTAAGCCAGAGAAGAATTCCTTTAGATGATTTTCCTCTCTTCTCTGTTGAAGAACTAAAGGAAGTCATTCTTAATTACATCGCTGCTTGCTTAGCATATGGAAGCCCCCTGCCAGCAAATTTGGTCCAAAGAGCAAATGAACCTGGACCAGATCTCTATGGGGAGAAACAGAGGAAGAAAAGAAAGGTCTCAGAAGAAGGATCTTTGAAGCCCAAGAGGAAAGCTTTTGGCGAAGCATCTTCTGCAAGGCCAAAACGCATCAAGAAGCAGAAAGGTAACCCTTCTGCAAGTTTATCTTCTATTTTAGAACAAGTAAAAGAAGTACTGACATCTGAACCTCCTCCTCCTTATGACCCAATTCCCACACCTTCTCCTCCTCACAACTCTGAACCAATTCCATCTGAACCACAAAAAGTTCAACCACTACACTCTGAACCTCAACAACATCAAACTTCTGAACCACAACAACCACAATCATCTGTACCATCCACACCTTCCTTCAACATCCATCAGAAAACTACTTCTGATAAAACCTCATCTTCTATTCCACAAACATCTGAACCAAACCCTTCTGTAAACCAACCTTCTGAACATCCACCATCTGAAAATCAAACATCTGAACCACAACAACTAGAAACCATACCATCTGATCTTGAACCTGTCATTCTTGATCTTCAAACTCTCACGGCTGTCTATCCAGTTCCATCTGGATCATCTGAATCTTCTGATTCATCTGATTCCAATGATTCTGATAGATCAGATGTCATCTCATATTTTCTCAAACCCTTTGTTTTTATCCCATCTGACCCTGATGATGATACTTTTTCTTCTGAACCAACCCCATCTGAACCTAAGATTGTTAATACTTCATCTGTCCATATTTCATCTTCTTCATATCCACCTGTTATCATTATTCCTTCTTCTTCCATACCTTCAACTTCTGCATCCATTAAAACACCATCATTAGAAGCCTACCTGAAACCCAAACCTAGGCTAGATGTTGGTACTCTGTTTGCTGGTTTTGAAAAAGAGATAAAAATGTGGTTATCTTCTGTCAAGAAGGAATGCCTCTCAAGTATGAATCCTGATGATTCTGAAGCTATCTGGAAGAAATTCAAAAATAGATTCAACTTTGTGGCTTCAAATCTTCAAGAGATTTGTTCTGATGATGCAAAAGTCAGATTTGCTGAAGCTGTCAGACTCACTCTTCTGAGTGTTCGCAGAAACCCAACTTTGCTTCTGGAAAACACACCTACAAAGGATGTGTGTCTTCCTTCTGAAGACTCTGTTGCATATGAGACTGCTGAAGTGCCTAAGCCTGAAGAAGTCATTCCAGAAGGTTCTGCTCCTGGCCCTGAAGAAACTCTTGACCCTGTTCAACCTTCTGACATGATTGTACATAATGTATCTGCTTCTTTGGTTATTCACAATGCCTCTGCTTCTGCATATGCTCCTGAGTCATCTGAAGTGAAGAAAGAAGATGAAGATCTGCATGCTAAGTTTGCTGAGCTCAAGGCTAGCAACACTGAGATAAGATCTTGGATGGTAAAGCAGGAAAAGACCACTGAAGAAATCAAGACTTGGATGGCGAAGCAGGAAGAGCCAACCTCTGAGATAACGAATCTTCTGAGGATTTTGGCTTCCCGTCCTTCTTAGTTTCTTTGTTGTTTGTGCACTTATGTGTTATCTGTTTGTTTGTTTCTGTTTTGGATTTTTTTTATCAATGCATCTGAATGTGTTTTTTCCAACTGAATTTATTTCCTCTGTTATTTTGTGTCTTAAAGTTTTTCTTAATCTAATTCATTTTGATATGACAAAAAGGGGAGAAAATGCTAATTTTGATAATTCACATAAACATATACCAAAAGGCAACTCATACATGATAAATTTCATATAATCATATTTTTGAGTGTTTCAGAGCTAATAATTCTCATCTGACAAACTTCTAAGAATTAACTCTGAACAAGAATCTGAGAATCTACATGTTTGCTCTGACGCTGAAAAGAATACAAGAGCTGAAAGGGAAGTATTTAATTTTTTCAGAAGTATTCATTTCAGGGGGAGATTAATATTCTCAGGGGGAGAGATATTTCTTTTCTATTTAAACAAAATTTCCCATAGTTTTTGTCATCATCAAAAAGGGGGAGATTGTTAGAACACATATTGGTGTTTAATATATCTCATTGTTTTGATGATAACATTAATGAAATTTTGTATAAAAGAAATATATACTCTAATTCTGTTCAAGTGTTTATTTGTTTCAGATATCAAAATTAATATTATTTGGAAGCAAGAACGCCTCTGAACACTACAGAACGATAAAGCTATGAGTGTCAGAAGCAATACATCATAAGACTTTGATCTGCTACAGATGACTCTGAGCGAAGCTGAGAAGAATTTGAGTAAAGAACATACAGTATTGTTTCAGAAGACTCTGGATATACTTAACTCTGTAAGTACAGAGGCTCTGATAAGCAAGTATGCTATGATAAAGATATTCACGCTAAAAGCACTTTGCTGCAAAACTCTGATCTGAAGAACTAGGAACATCATCAGAGGATCTGATGTAAGACATTCCAAAGTTGTTGAAGAAGATGTTGTTCAAATAAAGATCTGTTGGCATATCCCTTGTCCTTATCCAAACGGCTTTTTCCTCATTCGTGCATGACACAGGAATTCAGATAAAAAGGATTTGTCAGAACATTCCCCTTCTGAGAAAGGAAAAGTCAATAGAAGACAAAAGCAACAGAATGCACAGTCTTTGAGAAATGGACTTCTAGTACTATAAAAGCAAGTCTCAGCATCACTTTAAAACTAACAAATTATTGACAAATCACTTGACAAATTATTCAACAAGCAAACTCATACAAACATTCTTCAAAGCTGAATAGTTTTTATTTCGTTCTTTAACTTGTGTAAAAATCACTGTGGTGATATAGCTTTTTAGAAGCAAATCTTAAACACATTGTTAGTTTATCTTTTGTAAAAGATTCCTTAAGAGACCAAGTGTGGTCAGATTTCTTGAGAAGACTAAGACAGTTGTCTTAGTGGTTAACACTGTAATCAGTTTGATTTAGTGGATTAAGTCCTTGTAGAGAAAGGCAAATCACCTTGGTAGGGTGGACTGGATTAGTTTAAGTTGAAACGAACTAGGATAAAAATACCTTATTATTTTTCTATCATCTTAATTGTTTTTTTTTAAAACCCTTATTCAACCTCCCCCCCCCCTTCTAAGTGTTTTTCCTACCTTCAGTTATCTTAGGTGACATATCAGGCATTGCTGAAGATAACATGGAATGCCCCTTACCTAATTGGACGTGCAGAAGTAGCAATCCTAATTCGTTGGGGCTTTTGGACAGTGTATAGAGAGTGTGTTTTGAGAGTCTCTTGTGTGTGTGACTGTGTAAGTCACCCTTTGCATCTTTAGATGCATCGTGGTAGACATATTTAGGCTTGTATTTGTAAAGTGTCCATTGTTCACTCAAAGCTTTTAAGCAAGAGTATATTGTTCTTGATTGAAGTTGTTAAGCAAAATCAAGTATTGCGACTTTGAAGAGTGTCTTCTAAAGTCTTCCTTTTGTATTGAATTAATTATCACTGCTGTGATTGTGAGGAGTGAGAGGTGTCTCTTGTCTAGTATGTTCTAGGCAGAAATTGCATTGGGTAGAGATTAAGTGAGGAGTTGTAAACTGGGAGTTTAGCTCTAAATTAATTATGCTAATAGTGGATTTCCTTCCTGGCTTGGTAGCCCCCGGATGTAGGTGATGTTGCACCGAACTGGGTTAACAATTCATTGTGTTATTTATCTTTTAGCATTTACAATTTTGCATAATTTAAATGGTTAGATAAATAGTTTTGTCAGTCTGCTGATGTTACAACTGATGTCATGACATTGTTAATTTTTAAAGGAATTTAAAATGCTCATGTTCTATCCTTGTTCTGTTTTAGCAGAGATCAATGTCTTAACATCGCTTGGGCATCTAAAATCTGCATACCAGAATTTCAATTGGTATCAGAGCAGGCATCCTATCTGTTCTGGATGAGATCTTGGGACATACTTTTTGGTGTCTTGAACAAGGAGAAGTGGTAGTTGATTTGATGATCTTGCTAAATGTTTGAGCTACTGCTTATGGAGTTAAAGAGAAGTGTGTGGTCACTCCTGCTTGTGAAGGATTCTGTGTATCTGCTGCTGTGCCCTCTGATATAGAAGCTCCCATGACCTGTTGAATATTCTGACATCTCGTTTAGGGCATGTTGAAGATGTTCTTTTGGTGGTTCTGCTGCATATTTTTCTGATGAAAGAACTCTGGTAGCCCTGGAAGAAGATTGGCTTATATACAGTTTGATGTTGTTGAATGTTGTAGCTGTGTTGCTTGTGTGCCTGGGTTGTTGCTTGGGTGCTTGGGATGCTCTGTTGTGTATTACAAGTTGCTGAAGGCTGTGTAGAGAAGATAGTGGGAGGTTATTTATTTTCACCACTCATGACTTGAAAGGGCCCTATTGGCAAGAGGAAGTCATAGGCAGGTTGAGTCAAGGGTGTCAGACTTGATGTTTCAATGCTAAAGATCCTTTAACTAAAGAATACTTTTGGTATTGCTGAAGTACAAATGGTCTTCTTGACAAGATATGTGGATTTAAGATCAATTTTTACTTATGAAATGCACAAGTATTTAATTGGTTATCCATAATGTTCAGATGGTTTATCAAGTAGATGATCCTAGAAGGATTCTTTGTAAGGATTTAAGATTCATTGCTATTTGTGTTATTCACAAATATTTAATGGATTATCCTTAGTCAATGATCAAGGTGTCTCATTTGTTGTTGCTCAAGTATCTGGCCCTTGATTTATTTGATATTCTTCAAAGTTCTGATGATCAGATTATGCAAAATCTTGTTTCTCTGGAGAAAAGGAGATGTAGTTGATGATCTTGATACCATCAACTTGGACCTACAGAGGCACGCAATTTATCTAGAAAGTTTCCTGGAAAGAAACTTGTCTAAAGAAGTAAAGTTGTAGATTTCATCATCTTGGATCAGTAATGGAGTGTAGTAGGTGTCAAGGATAAGTGGCGGTTATCTTTGACTTCCTAAAGAAGTCACTACTTAAGGAAAGCAGGAGTCTTTTTATACAGATTTTTGTGATCCTTCTTCTCTGAAGAATCAAGCCTTGGCACGTTTGGTTTCTCTAAAGAGGAGTTTTTGAAGCAAATGTAGAATACAGGTTGTCTACTCAAACTTGCAATCAGTAATCAAGTTTATGTGAACATGGAACTCTTGATGAGGTTCTTCTAAATGGCATAATGAAGGACTGAATTCACCAGCAGGATGTCTTATCAGATGTTGTGACATCAAGCAAACTTCAGGGCCTTAATTGATGTTGTGGCACATCATTGTAAGATAGGTTGATCTTCTCGGGTATGAATGGAATTAATACTATGTCATGCAGTTTGCGGGAGTTGTGTGAAGGAGTAGATGTTACAGGTCCAAGTTTTGGAGATGAAGATCAAGTTTGCTTAGATTTATAGAGCTCTGAAAGAAGCTGAGTTAACCAAACAATGACATTTGGTTAGTCTCTAATGTGATTCCAAGCAGTGAGCTTGGAACTAATTACTCTTGTGCAGAAGGGTAGTTGGTTGAAGATCAAAGAAGGTTCTAGTTTTGTTCATATATTGGAGCTTGTGGTAGAAGCCCTAAGTTGCTTATGGAAGATTACCTTCGTTTGGAGATGTATGATAGTTTATCTCTTTGGTTCTTATTGATCAAGCTGGTGGAGCTGTGTTCTTTGAAGATCTTCATTTGGATTACTAGGTAGTAGTAAGTCCAGTTGTGGGCATATCAAGAACCATTGGATGTTGTGTCTGTGATATTTTAGGATGTCCTAACTAATGTCAGAACATCAGTTTGTTTGCTGGACTTGAAGATCTATTGTGGAACTTGTGATTCACATTCTAACTAAGAAGTACTCTATCTTGTCATACAGGAGAATGATGAGGTAAAGGGACTATCTTGGAGTATGAGGTGAAAGTATTGTACAAGACTGGAGTGGCTCATTGCATGAAAATATAAACTATGATGAGTTATATGGAAGTGAATATTCACCAGTTAAACCAGAAGTGTTCTTACTTATCATATGGGAGAATGATGAGGAAAGAATGTCTTGGATTATGGGGTGTCTATCTTGTTATCTGACTCAGGTCAGAAGTCTTGTGGAGAAGTGGTAACTCTAGTAAGAAGTTGAGCAGTTTGGTACCTTTTCACTGTATGAGCATGAGGTTGGTCTTGAGACATTGTGGTGATCTTGGAGCATCTTTTGTAAAAGATAGGGGGAGAGCTTCTGTCTGATGGGTGTACTAGTTGCTTGTGGTTCAAGCAGTAAGTGAATGCGTTCAGCAGGTGTGTTGAACAAAGAGTGAGCTCTTGAAGACATGAAGATGAGTCTTATGTTTTCCATTCATGTGCTTCTGGAAAAAGAGCACTAGTTATTCTTGATATGGGGAGTTATACTTCTAGGATCTGTTGCTACAATAGTACAGTTTCAAGATTGTTTGTGGTGCCGCACAAATTGTGATTGTATGCCTCTATGAGGATGGAATGTCAGACAAGATGTTGTGACATTATGTTGCTGCTCTAGCTCATGGTGAATCTGACAATGTTTTTTTTATTCTGTCATTGGGTATCAATGGATCAAATCAGATTTTTGGGCCTCTATCCAAGTGTTTGTCTTGTCTGACTGGTGAAGATGAAGATCAAGACACCATCGGCCTTGATATTGTGCATAAGGAAGGACATTCACCCTGACATCTTAGAGATTTCTCTAGTCTTTCAAAGCTGAATTTGAGATAGTTATGTCTATCCTGCAACTACTTCTGCTATTTGGTCAAGTGTGGTTTGTGAAACAAGGGGTGCAGAGTTGCATGTGTTTCTAGTGTGTGAATATGAAGATGTTGAAGGAAGTATTCATGTGTTTGGGTTCTCTCTTTTAGGGGGAGTGCTGGTTATGCATGACAGGGGGAGCTGTGTACCTGTCTGATGTGTAGCTGCATTGCTGTTTCTCAGGAAAGCGTGTGTTCTTGGACCACTAATGAGGTTGTAATGTCAGACATGATGTCTTGACATTATGTTGTCTGGTGTACCCTTCTACCTTGACAAGGTGACTATGGGTCTGGCTTTGTGAGATTGTTGGTTTGAACTAGGACTGTGCTTGCTTCTTATGAATGATCTAGGAAACAACATTGGTTATTGTCTGGGAGAATTTATTTTTCTCTGCAGAATATTTGTGTGTCTCAAATTGGGGATTTAAAATCAATTGTTACTTGTGGCAAGTATTTAATTGACTATCCTTGAATTGGTGATGTCAAAGGTGTCACTCCTGAAGGTGCAGCTTCAGACAAGGCAAGAACTCAAGATTCAATGTCAATGCTCATGGGTTAAAGTTATGTGGAGGCTGTTTCTTATTGCTTGCGGTACAGTTTTTATTAATTGCTGGAACTAATGTGTTATGAGTGTATGTATGTACATTTACTCCAATTTTTGTCAATTTTTGACTAAACCAAGGGGGAGTAAAGTGTTGTTATTTGTTGCTACTGCTAAGGAAAGAGTAGTATTTTGTAGTTGCTTGCTGAATGCAACTATTAAGGGGGAGCATGATAGTTTGTGAAGCTGGATGTTTGTGAGAAAACTATTGTTGCTGCCCTAATGTTTGTTTGGTTGTTTTAGCCAAAATTTGCCAAAGGGGGATATTGTTAGTTCCATGACTCTATGATTGTCCATGGTTCTATGCTTGGCTAAATTTTGGTAAAACATGATTTTGCACTGATGTTAAGCAAGATGTCAAAAAATCTACATCTACTGTTATGACAGAACTGCTGTCATGTGTTTTAGTCAAGATGTCATGTTGAATGTCATGACATCCTTGTCTGGTACAGCAGGAGCTGCTATTTTGATAGAGGTACCTCATTAGTATGTGAAGGTCAAAGAGATTGATTAGGAACAAAGTACAGATTTAATTGGATTTCATAAAAAAAGGATCTTTGAGACTTTTGGAAACTATGAAATATTTGTTTCTACTGTTATGAAGAAGATTCTGCAGAAGATTTGGAGTTTGACTTAGTTGGCAGGAATTTTGGTAAAATTAGGTGTAATCACAAGTCGATGTTATACAGGATGTCGTGACATCTGCCTGTCATGAATATGTTTGTGTGTTCCTGGTTGGAACTTAGGTGCATCCTAGTTGTTAGTGGTACTGTGTGTGACTACAGGTTATGCAAGTTGTGGTTGCACTGATGTGTTGTGCATCAGTTGAGGGGGAGTATCACAAGATGATCTCCAGATTACTGTGATACCTGTAGTATGGACTATCAGGTAGTTCTTAGGGTGTGAAGATGAATTTGATATGGTAATGTAGCTGTGTGTGTTGTTAGCTAGTAGCTTTCCTGCATATATGGTATGATTTCTGCTGCTTGTGATCTCTGATATGGTAACAAAGTGTTTTAGCTAAATATTTGCCAAAGGGGGTTTATAGATGTTTTTTATTGGCTGCATTTTATGGCAAAACATTGATGGATGTATGAATGTCATGACTGATGTTATGACATACATAATGAGTATTCAGCAGGGTAAGTTTGAATAGCTAAGAGTCAAGTTAAGTTGGATGTCATGCTGAATGTTATGACATCAAGCGTATCCCATCAGGGCGCGCAGGTTTTAGTTTCTAGTATTAGCTCAGGCTATACTTCAGGAAATATTTTAGGAAGCCTAGTTATCTCATGCGACATATCAGGCATTGCTGAGGATAACATGGAATGCCCCTGACCTAATTGGACGTGCGCAGTTTCATGAAGAGAGGTTTATCTTGGGTAAACCTAATTTCTACACCTAGGCCCAAGGACTGTATGCTGCTTATATATACAGAAGTACAAATCCTAATTTGTTGGGGCTTTTGGACAGTGTATAGAGAGTGTGTTTTGAGAGTCTCTTGTGTGTGTGACTGTGTAAGTCACCCTTTGTATCTTTTGATGCATCGTGGTAGACATATTTAGGCTGGTATTTGTAAAGTGTCCATTGTTCACTCAAAGCTTTTAAGCAAGAGTGTAGTGTTCTTGATTAAAGCTGTTAAGCAAAATCAAGTATTGTGACTTTGAGGAGTGTCTTCTAAAGTCTTCCTTTTGTATTGAATTAATCATCACTGCTGTGATTGTGGGGAGTGAGGGGTGTCTCTTGTCTAGTGTGTTCTAGGTATAAATTGCATTGGGTAGAGATTAAGTGAGGAGTTGTAAACTGGGAGTTTAGCTCTGAATTAATTCTGCTAATAGTGGATTTCCTTCCTGGCTTGGTAGCCCCCAGATGTAGGTGATGTTGCACCAAACTGGGTTAACAATTCATTGTGTTATTTATCTTTCAGCATTTACAATTCTGCATAATTTAAATGGTTAGATAAATAGTTTTGTCAGTCTGCTGATGTTACAACTGATGTCATGACATTGTTAATTTTTAAAGAAATTTAAAATGGTCATGTTATATCCTTGTTCTGTTTTAGTTGAGATCAATGTCTTAAAATCGCTTAGGACATTTGAAATCTGCATACCAGAATTTCATTATGGTTGGAAGTGCCAAAGAAGGTTGGGTTTGGGTTGGATGGGGAATGAGCTTAACTTCCTGATACTTGAAATCTGGCGATGCTATGATCGAATGGCTGATGTGGATGCTCTTAATGCTCCAAGTTTGGTCCTTCATAGAAGTTGCGTGCTTATTCCTGAGGGAACCTCACTTCTAACTATGATGCCATGATGGCTTTGCAAACGACAGTATGAGTATAACAACGTGACTAATGCATGTTGGTTACGCTTTTGCTCTGCCCCAAGGCTTTTCGACACTTGTTGTGAACTCAACATTTTCTAGTGTCTGACAGGGTCTGCTTGACCAATCTTAAAAGTGTAGAGGGAAATTTCCCCCTTTGTAATCTATTTTCCCCAGTATGTAGGGTTTTCGAATGAGTCATCCTCGAATGGAAACTTTGGGAGTGATTATGCCATAACATGTCTTGAGATGATTTTCCCCAGATTCACAAGGTTATGAGAAGGTCTTCATTTGAGCTAGCATCAGTGAATTATTAGAAATGGTAACTTTAATGCGATAGTCATGCAAGTTTTGAAAAATAATTTATTGGAATGATGTGAAAGTGTGTGATGAATGGATCATTGGTCCAAACACAGTGTTAATTTACTGGTGTGTGAAAGATATAGCAATAAGAATGACACCAATGCTAAAGATTGGAAAATATGTGGGGAGTCAGTTTATGCAACCTTGTTGTAGTATGCTTTCAGAATAAACCCCACCTTTAGGTATTTTAAGGGTTATAATATGGTCTATTTCACGGTTATAAAAACAAAGGTTATAAGGCTCAAAGTTTGATTTGTACCCACCCTTTCTACGTGATGAACTCTAGTCCTACATTATGTTAAAACTTAACACATTTATCTTCCAAAAAGGTTGACGGTGTAAGGGAAAAAATTCCAAGTTTGCTTGAAATGAAAGTCACCTTATTTTATTTTTGATGGATGTCAGTGACATAATGGTCATTGAATCTGGTTTTCTTTTTGCTAAGGATTTGAGGGCCTCTTTTGCTTTATTTTTCTTTTTGATCCCTAACTTTTGCCTAATTCGCCTCTTTGGGTGTTCGACTTAGAGAGCTTTTCTCTTTTTCTTTTTTGAAGGCTTGTGACTTCCAAGTCATTGGCCATTGAAGAACAACTGCCATAACATAAGGTTTCATCTTGAAAATATGTGTAATCAGGATAATTAAACACTACGCATGCCCCAGGTTAAGCGTAATGGTTTAGAAATCCGAAGGAAACTCTTACTTCTAGGCTCAAAGTTGTTGACTAGGGTCTAACTCCTTATCTCTCTAGTGTTTAAGGATTGAAATAATGTCTGTACATCATCAGCAGGATTTTATCCGAAAGTAATACTATTAACAATTATGTATATATTGTTTTCATCATCCTTTCTCCAATCTTTGCTAAAACAAAAGTTGATAAAGGGAGTGAAATATGGAGGAGTTTTTTTGTGATTTTTTGCAATATACGAGAAAAGATGAGTGGATACGAATGGACTCGTTCAAAAAATGCATGTTCATCACATTAACAATACCATTAGTAAGCAACAATATCTAAAACAAGTAGCACTAAACAGGAAAGAAACTACAAATGCAAATGATAAATGTCCAACAGTTGCCAATGCTGAGGATGTCTTTCTGCCTTAACCACTGGCTTGAGGAGATGCCCCTTTAGGTCTTCGAACTCAAATATACGAGAGGTTGACGTGTACAACAAAGCTTCCTTCTAGAAAGGATATGTAACCTTTGTCAATCAGTTGTTGCAATTTGGCTTGGTAGGCTTTGCAATCTTCAGTTAAGTGCCCCATTGATCCTTCATGATATCCATATTGTGCATAGGGATTATACAGAAGGGTATGGCTTTGAAATGGCTTGAGAGACTTAGAAACCACCAACGAGCTTCGAACAAGATGTGACAAGAGTTGACTGTATGACATAGGAACTAGATGAAGAGGAACATTCCTTCTTTCCAAGTTACTACGAGGCCTATACTGGTTCTGATACTGAATCTGATGTCCTCGGCCACGGGCTACGAGGCCTATACTGGTTTCTGATATGAAGCTCTGCACATTGTCAGCTGCCCATAAAGATGGCACAATGCTGAAAATGATGACCGCTGAGAAGATGAGGGACCATAAGATCTTGTTGGTGCACCATGAGAATACTCGACATTTTATATGACTGTGTTGGTTTCATTCTTTTCTTCCTCTTGGGAGTTGCTGAGTGATTCAGTATCACTAGCTTGACTGCTCGAGGCGTCTTGGGGTTGTCCACTCTTGAGGTAGCTCTCGATGTATTCTCCTACTATCACAAGGTTAGAGAAGCTTGAAAATGTATTTACATCCATTCTTTCAAGATAAGAGCCATGCAGACTATATATGAACATCTCGATTAATTATGTTCAAGAGAGGTGGTTGCACTCTGGCTACCAATTCTCTCCACTACTGTGCATATTCCTTAAAGGATTCGCTACCATTGTGAGACAGGCTTTGTAGCTGCACGCGACTGGGAGTCATGTCCAAATTATACTAGTAATGCTTTAGAAAAGCACTGGCTAAGTCCCTCCATGAATGGATATGTCTTCTTTCTAAATCCATGTACCAACTTAAAAATGCCCCACTCAAACTGTCTTGAAAATAGTGAATCATCAGCTTGTCGTCATGGGTATAAGAGGTAATTTTTTGGCAGAACATCACCAAATGAAGTCTTGGGCAACTAAGGCATGTGTACTTCTCAAAGTTGGGTACTTTGAATTTCGGTGGGATCACTAAATTTGGTACCAGACATATATCAACAGCATCGGGTCCAGACGTGTCATGCAGTTTCATAGCTTAAAGCTTCTCCTTAATGGCATTAAGCTTTCCTTTCATGGGATCAACCAATGGCATCCTCTGGGGTCGAGTAAGAATGTTTACTTGTGGAGGATCATCATCAAGCAGAATACCATACAGTGGGTTGGTCGTCATAGTAAAACTGGTTGAGGGATCAAGATTCTCCACCACAACATGCTGAAGGTTGTTCCTTGACAAAGTTACCAATGAATTCCCACTTGCTTTGTTTAATTGGACTTTCAAGTTGTCTATACTCCTCTTGCTTCAAAGGCTTTGTAGCTACCACGGGTTCAATATGAGTGTCGAAAAATCAACTTCGGGTTATGGACAGAGAATGGATGAGCTCTTTGTATTCTGGTTGAGGAATGATATGCAGAATGATGCATATATGCTTATGTTATGCAATGCCATGAATGCATACGTGAACAAGCTCACAGCACACAGATCAAAGGTCACATGTTCTGCAGGCCACAGAACAAGATATCTCTCACCTTGGGTAGGAAATCTATTGGTTTATATGAGGGAATTCCAAGGGTTTTCAAACAAGGTCCCATCCATTAACCCTCAAAAGTTTCCCATCATAACGATAATTCGTAAGACGGTAATCCCTTCAAAGGATGAACATAGATTTATGTCTTAGTAACCTTTGGAATAGGGTTCTACAAAGGTCCCCAGAATCACGAACTCCCAGGTCAGAAACAAAAACACTGTTATGACTGCTTGTAAGACATAACCATTCCCAAAGGGGCCTCATCTGAGCGGTGGAAGTCAAACCAACTCAACGAGTCCTAAGTCTCGCAAATCAGAAAGCAACCACCTTCTAGCTTAGTGTATACTGGAAAAGCTTGGGTAGAAAGTCTTTCTCCTCACAACCAATCCCCAATATACCCAATAGATAAGGAGGACACAAATAAAAAAGCAATAAAGCAATAAAGCAATAATAAAAGCAAACAAAACACACATGCGACAAACAAACTAGGTTTGGCTTGCTAGGGTGAACCAGTCCCTGGCAGAGTCGCCAAGCTGTCGTTACTCGAAAAATAACAACGTCGAAGGTGAAAGAGGAAAACAGGAGAGTCGCCATCGAACTTTATTCATCCCAAAGAGGAAGGGAAAATATCGGAAAACCCCAAGAAAAAAGGATAAGATGGTCTCATAACCAAATTATGGGTTCGGAAGCCGATTATGTGAAGGGAAGATATTAACACCCCCCACATCCATCGTACTCGATGGGAATCATTCACTTGTCTTATGTGTAATGATGTTTACTAAAGGATTGTTGAGAAGAGTGTTCTAAGAGGGAGATAGAAGGGTTGAAAACAAAGATAAAGAAAAAGAATAAAGGAAAAAGGAAAAGAAAAGGGTGGAAACAAAAGGGAGACTCAATAGGGCTTCGAGGTCCTATGCCTACATATTCCCTCGTGCAATGGGAAAGTCAGAGTCAACATAGTTCGAAGGACTATGGGTGAAGAAAATGGAAGGGTGCTCGCCAAGGATTAGGGCCCTTGTGCCTACGTATCTTCACTTAAAAGAAGTGAAGAATCAGAGCATTTGTAGCTCGTGACGACTACGGGTGAATAAAAATGGGAAGTTTACTCTCCAAAGATTAGGGTCATTGTGCCTTCGTATCTTCACTTAAAAGAAGTGAAAAATCAGAGCGTCCATAGTTTGTGAGACTACGGCTGGAAAAGGTCTCGATCGCACTAGGGTGAGAGAGAAGGCTCGGTTAATTAGTCTCGACCGCACGGGGGCGAGAGAAAAAGGGAAGTTAGTTATTAGTGTGCTCGCCTAGGATAGAGATCCTTGTGCCTATGTGTCTTTACTTAAAATAAGTGAAGAATCAGACCGTCCGTAGTTCGTGGGACTATGATGAAAAAAATGGGAATCTGCTCTCCAAGGATTGGGGCCCTTGTGCCTACGTATCTTCACTTAAAAGAAGTGAAGAATCAGAGTGTTCGTAGTTCGTGAGACTACGGTAGGAAAAGGTATCGATCCCACTGGGGTGAGAGAGAAAGCTCAGTTAATTGGTCTCGACCACACGAGGGCGAGAGAAAAAGCGGAGTTAGTTGTTAGTGTGCTCGCCAAGGATAGGGATCCTTGTACCTATGTATCTTCACTTAAAAGAAGTGAAGAATCAGAGCATCTGTAGTTCGTGGTTACGGTTTTTTGGTGTTTTTATTGACGATGCTAACATTCGCATTCTAGAAGTTAGGTGTATTGCAGCTCGCTCTTGGAGTCTTAGGCGTTACCTGTTTGTGGTAGAACGGACGTAACATGCCCTTTTTAAAAAGGATAAGTTTTCGCCATCAAGGCAAGATGTCACATTTGGTTTGTTGAGGGTTGATTTTAGGGGTGAGATAAATCCTCGGATAGTAGCCCCTTGCAGATAGTACCCAATTATTTATCTCAAAATATTTATTATGAAATTGGTGTCGCGAATATAGTTGCGTCATCATATTGAAAGACGAGTATCAAGACTACACACTCTAAAATGAGCATCCTAATACTCAGAGGGGAAGAAGTCTTCACCCAATCCTATCTCTTTAGTTCAATACAAAGAGAACCTTATTCTCTTATTTAAGAAGTGTTTTGATTTTGTATGGTAAGTGTTTTATGACAGTGGATCCTAAAGGTAATGTCAAGCACTCAGGATAGGATAAGGCCTTCGCCTAACCATTCCACGACCATCCAAGTTTATTAAGAAGAGATGTTTTGAAAATGCACTTGGTACAAGACCAAGGTTTTTAGACTAAGGAGATAAGAGAAAAGGTTTGAAATGAAATGAAAGGGCGGTGAGTAGAAAATGCCACTTGACATTGGATCAAGGGCTTCGAAAGGGTTTAGTCTATCCTAGTCCCTAAGGGTTCTCTTAGTAAGGAAACTACAATCGAAGAGGTGCAAATGTGTGCATTAGGTTGATGGCGATTCTATGAAGCAATTGACTTACAACGGTGTTTTGAAAAGTGGCTCGATATCGGATCGAGAATTAGTTTGAAAATGGTTTAGTCTATGCTAGTCCCTAGGGGTGCTCCTAGTAAACAAAACCACAATCAAAGCAAAGCAAGTAAAGTGCATACATTGAAAAGGAGCGGGGTACATGTAAAGTACACGAGATTGTAAGAAATAAATTGGGTCATTATCAGGTAGCCCAAGAGGAAGCCGTGTGTGTGCGAGGTGTCATAAACTAAGCAATGAATAAAAGTTCAGACAAAAATCTCCATGCTAGGGTTTCTATACAAGGTTTAACTCCAATTCCCGACATCGTAACCACAATCCACCAATTGAAAGTTTTTTAAGGTTTCAATAGCTTTATTACGTTTTTAGTATTTTGTGAATAAGATATGAAGATGACAAGATATGCATAAGATGATAAGATGAATATGATATGAACAATATAATGAGCAAGATATCAATAATAGTGTATGAACAATATAATATGAACAAGAGTATATAGACAATGATATATTTGCAGAAAAGTAAAGTAAGAGTATATTGAATATAAACGAAAGTCAGTGGTTAGTCGTTAATCGAATGAATCAGGTCCACTTTAAAACTAAACCATAATAGCATGATCTAATGAGGAAGATCATGCTATGGGGGGGCCACTCAAACAATGATGTTTGTGCTAAAACATGACAGAGAAATGATATATAGATCATTCTTCAAAAAATCATGCCACATGAAAAGAAAAGAGGATGGTCTCGTCTTAATCACAAACTTTCATCAATTAATCAAAGGTCTCACGATCCCAAATTATAAAAAATGATCTTGATGATCATTCACTACATATTTGAAATAATGAAGGTTAAACGACTTCAACAACCAACATTCGTGATTCTAAAGACTTCATAGACCAAAATGAAACGAAAATCGAAAATAAAATCGAAGATAGAAATGAAAAGTGAAGATAAATCAAGAAATAAGATCTAAAAAAACCATAACCAAAATATAATTAAAAAAAAGGTTTGAGAAAATAAAATTAATTTAAACAAAAGTAGTAGAAAAAAAACTTTTAAAAATATTAACAAAGTATAATTAACAGAAATTAACAAAACTATTAATAATTATAATTAACAAAAATGAACCAAAATATTAATAAAGATAATAATAAAGATAACTAACAAGATTTTTAACAAAATAATTTAAAAGAATAGAAATTAAAATAAAAAAGGACAAAAACCAAAGGAAATAGAAATGGTTCGGTTATTGAATGAGGCGGAAAAGAGGGTCGAAGAAGAAGGAGGTTTCAGTTGTTGTGTTTGGTGATTTTTCCAGAAGTTTTTTTATAATGTTTCTTGCTGTTAGTTTTTTTTCTCTCTTCTCTTTTATTGTTGGTATGCTCTTCTTTTTTAAAACAAAAATGTAAACTTATTTGTTATGTTTTTTTGGGTTTTGTCCTGTTATTGTAGCAGCAGATTTTGTTGGTGGAGTGTTATGACACACTAGATAATTGTACGATTTTGGAGCGGCAACTATGTGGGAATTGGGATTGTTGTGTTGTAGCGTGTAGGGTACGGTCTTTCGCAGGATGGCAGGCTATCTGTTGTCGTTTTGTCAAGTTCAAAATGTGGCCAAGTTTGGAGATTGGAGCATAAATCATGTTGCTGCAGATTTATTGTGATTTTATGTAAAAATATGCCCTATGTATTATGCTTGTTGCCCTTTTTTTCTTGTAATTTTTGTTGTACATGGACTTGAAAATGGGCCTTGTTATTTCATGTAGGACTTGTAGAAAAATTATTGTAATATCTTGTCATGGGCCTTGTGATTTTTGGGTGATGAATATGATGGACTTTTTGGATTTTGTAAAAAAAAAGGATTTAGAATTTTATTTGAATATGAAAAATTGGTTTAAAAAAAAGGTTAATTGTTGCCAACAATAGAATTGAGTTGGATAAAAAAACAAATGGATAATTGAATTGAAAATATGGGTATGGATATGGTTTTGAAATTTGGAAGTGAAATGGGTAGTTGGATTTTTATGGACATTAACATGAAAATGGTTATTGGTTAGAAAAAATGGATTAGTTGAATTGAATATGAATTGAAACTTGAATTGGACAGAATCGAAATGAAATTGGAAATGGATTTGATTAAATCTAGAAACTTGACATGGAAAGAAGTTTGAACTTGATATCTTGAACTTGAAATTTGGGATTGACAATTGAATGGTTTGGATATCGAAAATTGAAATTAGAAATGGATGGAAATAAAACTAGAATTGACTAAAATGGAGAGTTGTCATGAAAATTGAACTTAAATTGAAATTGACAATTGAATTGAATCGGAAAGTAATTTGAATGGAAATTGAAAGGGTTTTGGAAATTTGTCATTGGGTAGGGTATTGAATGGTTTCTAATTGAGATAGGAAGATTGAATCCTCCTATGATAACAACATGGACCACATAATCAGGACTTGTGAATTTTGGCCAAAAGCATTGACTTCTAATGGCTCTGCAACTTAACTTCAATCAGATATACTTTGATCTCACACAAAAACTTATTATGACTTCTTAAAACTGATACTTTCTTGTCCTCACAATGATCCATAACAAAAGTGACTTGAGAAATGAAATGTCCTGCGACCACACTAAAACCCTGATTAAAATGACTGAATTCTGATGATCTTGACTTCTTGATGATCCATAAATATTCACATTGAACCTTCTTGAACATGCCTTGAAAATCAAAATCACAACTTTGAAATATGAACCCCAGTGCACTGCTCGAAACCCTAATTAAAAATGAACTGGTCTTTGATGATTATCCATATTAAAACAATTGCCTTTGCCACAGCCTGATAACTTGATAAAGAAACAAACCACTTGTCCTACCAAGATTAGTTTAAACTTTCAATGAACTCCAACCGATATTGCACATACCCTTGACCTGATTTTAATTGAATCTGAAATTGAACGACACCTCTTCTCAAACAATAAAGGGATAAGAGACTCTAATCTCCATACTTTTGGTGCATACTGATGAAGAAAATAGCCTGAGATATTGACAACCAACAAAACCCTAGTTCCTCAGTCTCCACTAGAGCCATGATGAAACCTTAATCACTTGATGCCTCTTGAGAAATCTTGAAGAAGATAAACTTGATACTCGATGAATCTAGGTAGAGGGAAGCCTTGTAGCTGGATGAACTTGTGATCTTGTTAAGACACTTTGAGGTGCGTGAAGACCTTGTATCTTGAGAAAGCCATATTGTTAAGGATATCTTACTGCTCATTACTTTAAAAGTCAGCTCCTCTTCCTTGATTGATGAAACCCAATGCCTTGATCCAAATCCTCAAAACCAAAGCAAAACACGAATGATTTTGTCTTAGATGGGATGCATAGATGATGAAAATGGTGTGATATGCAAGGTTAAGGTTATGGTGAAAATGAGGGTGTGACAAACTCAACCTCAACTTAAAACCCAAAGCCTCCTGCAATACTCAACGGAACTCCATACAAATTCAGAATCACACGGATGTATATCTCTGCCAACTTCTGCAAATAAAAACGCATGTTAATCAGAATAAAGTGTGTCGACTTCACCAGTCTATCAATAATCACCAAAATCGCATCATGCCCTCTAGGAGTATTTGGCAACCCAATCACAAAATTCATCGAAATGTTATCCCACTTCCACTTTGGAATGTCTTGCGGTTGCATCAACCCTGCACGTTTCTGATGCTTAACTTTTGATTTCTGACAAGTCAAGCACGCATACTTAAATTGTGCCATATCACGCTTCAGTCAACACCACCAAAATATTTTCTTCAAATCCTAATACATCTTAGTAGCTCTTGGATGGATACTCAAGCTACTTCTATGAATTTTTTCCAAAATCATCTTCTTCAATTCAGAATCATTCGAAATATAAATTATGTCTTGGAATCTCAACACACCGTGTTCATCTACTCTAAAATCATTATCCTCAGTTTGATTACTCCCAACCATCAAATCTACCAGCTTCACATCCAACTTCTGACTCTGTTTAATATTATTAAGAAAATCATTCTTTATCCTCAACATTCCCAACATCACACTCTGCGGTGTTATATCACAAATCAAACTCAAGTCTCTAAACTATTTAAAAAGTTCCAACTCTCTAACCATCATAGCAAACATATACAAAGACTTTCGACTTAAAGCATCAATCACGAATTAGCTTTACTGGGGTGATAATTCAAGCCAAAGTCATAATCCTTCAGAAATTCCAACCATCTTCGGTGCCTCATATTCAATTCCTTCTGATCGAACAGGTGCTTCAGACTCTTGTGATCACTAAAAACCTCAAATCTAGAACCATATAGATAATGCCTCTAAATCTTCAACACAAACACCACTGTAACCAACTCTAAATCATGAGTATGATAGTTTCTCTCATGAACCTCAGTTGTCATGAAGCAAAAGCCACAACCTTGCCATATTGCATCAAGACATCACATAAACCCATCATTGATGCATCACAATACACCACAAATGGTTCATTAGTTTCAGGAAAAATCATCACTAGAGTTCTAGTTAATCTCTTCTTTAGCTCAATAAAACTTATTTCAAAATGAATATCCCATACAAATGCTTTACCTTTACAAGTTAGCTGAGTTAACGAAAGTGCTAACTTAGAAAAGCCTTCAATAAATCAGCGGTAGTAACCAGCCAAGCCCAAAAAGCTTTTAATCTCTGTAACTAACTTTGGAGCCTCCCATTGTAGAACTGCATGTACTTTGGATGGATCCACGATAATACCATCACCTGAAATAACGTGTCCAAGAAAACTCACCTCTTGCAACTAGAATTCACACTTTGACAACTTTGCATACAACTTCTTCTCTTCCAACACTTGCAACACAATTTGCAAATGCTCAGAATGCTCTTCTTATGATTTAGAATAGGTTAAGATATCATCAATAAAAACCACTACAAACTGATCCAGAGTAGTATGAAATATATGATTCATATATTCTATAAACACTCCTGATGCATTAGAAATGCCGAATGACATCACCAAATATTCATAGTGTCCATACCGAGTTCTAAATGTCATCTTCTGAATATCCTCATCTTTATCCAAATTTGATGATAACCCTATCTCAAATCAATTTTATTGAAAACACGAGCACCCACCAACTAGTCCATCAAGTCATCTATTCTCGGAAGTGGATACTTGTTCTTGATTGTTACTTTATTCAACTGTCTTTAATCCATACACAACCTCATACTCCCATTCTTCTTCTTTACTAACAACACTTGAGCTCTCCAAGGTGACACACTTGGTCTCACAACTTTCTTCTTCAGCAACTCCTTTAATTGTTTCTTCAACTATGCTAACTCCGATGTTGACATCCTATAGGGTGCCATAGAAACAGGTATGGTACCAGGGACAAGATCAATAGAAAACTCCACCTCTCTCTCTCTCTCTAGCGGTACATCTGTATTATTATCCAAGAACACATCGGAAAATCACAGACTACCTATAACTCATCAATTGCAGTTTGGCCTTTAACAGATAAGGACACAAATAACACAAGCACTTGAGCTTCCTCTTGTAAAATCTCTTTCACCTATCTATCAGATAAGAAACCAACTTCTTCCTCATCATCAAGAGCAAGAAACTGCATTGATTTGTTATAACAATTAATATGAACATGATTAAACTCCAACCAATCCATCCCCAAGATCACATCAAGATCACTCAACGGAAAGAAAATAAGATCAACACCAAAATATCTAGCATAGATGGACAAAAGACAGTTCAAGCAAACCAAAGAAGTAGTCACAGATTCCATAGTAGGAGTATCGACAACTATCTCTCCCTTCATGGAAGATACTGCAGGGCCTAGCCTTTTCATACAATCAGCAATAGTAAAAGAATGAGTAGTATCAGTATCAATAATAACAATCAAAGGTGTACTATTAATGTAACATATACCTCTGATTAACCTGTCATCACTAGAAGTCTGAGTCCCTGGCAGTGCAAACACCTTTCCTCCGATTAAAGCTTGCTAAGGCTTTTGGAAATGAGTACTGATATATCCTGGTTCACCACAGTTATAGAAAATCACCATATTATCCTTGCAGTCGGCAACCAGATATCCTGTCTTCCCACATCGGAAACACTTTTTCACATCACTTTTGCATTCACTGACACGATGACCCAAATCACCACACCTAAAGCACTTAAGAGGAGCAGGATCACCTCCCTCACTTGGCCTCTTACCATCAGCAACCTTCTATTTACCTTTTTTAGCTGGAGCACTATAAGGCTTCCCACAGTTCAGATTATGCTTCCCTCACTTATCGCTTATACTCTTATAATAAGTTGGTCGAGCCTTACTGTCATCCTCATAGATCCTATAGCTATTCACCAACTCCGGATATCTTCGTATCTGCTGAACCCAACTGTCTACTTAATCTCAGGATGCAAACCATTCTCAAACTTGATACACTTTGAGAACTCAGCAGTTGCCTCACTATAATGAGGATAGAACTTTGCAAGTTCCATGAATTTGGAAGCATACTCAGTCATAGACATACTACCCTGCTTCAGCTTCATAAAGTTAATCTCATTCTTCCTGCGAACATCTTCAGGAAAATACTTCCTCAAAAACTCCCTGCGGAAAACAACCCAAGTGACAACTTCATCTGCAGTCTCCAACACTTCCCGAGTGTTGGTCCACCAGTCATCAGTGTACTCAGCTAGCATATGAGTACCAAATTGTACCTTATGCGCTTCAGAGTAATCCATCACACAGAAGATCCTCTCAATCTCTTTGAGCCAAGCCTGTGCTCCATCAGGATCATACCCACCCTTAAAATAGGCGGATTATTCCTTTAAAAGTTCCCCTGGTGTCAGAACTCATCATTCCCACCATTAAACATAACAAAACACAAAAAACGTTCCACCCCCAGTGCTACACATTAGAGCATATGCCAACTCAACGGAAACAAAAGGAAGAACACTCTCTTCCACTCACATTTACGCCTCTATTTCAGATTATCTGCATGATGCCCATGTAAAGGAAACATTCAAACAGAAGGGGTGAGATATCATAATTATATAAAGCAATCCATAATAATAAGTAAGCATCAGATTATTACATGCATAATCACCCATTCCACCAATCACCATTCCACACAAATCCAAACACAACAGTAAAATACTATGCAATGCAATGAGACTAAAAAACTCGAGTTAATGTATGCAGTACCAATTTGTGAACTCTCAAGTTCACTCGCTCGGATCCCCACCTAAGATTAGAGCACACCAATATCATTACCATCACGATAGGTAATGTTTCACGAATTCCATCACCATATGAATTAGTTACTCACACCCAATCCATCATCATAGGATTGAAGTTCACAAAAAACATACCACCGTCCAACATCATTAATGCATGCAACATAATATACATGCAACAACAATAGGTACCCTTACATTCACCATGGTCAGGTACTAGCCAATGCTGACAACCATGCACCATACACATGCTATAAACATTCAACAACAATAATGTAATAGTATAGCAAGCAACAACAATGCATTTTTGAATATGTCACACCATAACATAAACACTACAATGTATTTCACATCATCATACAACAATTATTTCATTCACGGGTACTAAAACTAATTTTAAATTAAAACATATTACACCATCTTTTCGACACTTCGAACGGTACCCCAAACGGACACCCACAACTCAAGATATGAATTTTTAAAGATTTTCAAAATCTCTTCCAGTGTAACCAGTTACACCAAATGTAGTAACTGGTTACACCCCTCTAACCACGTCACTGCTAGCCACTATTTTCATAGTGTAACTGGTTGCACCAAATGCAGTAACCGGTTACACCCCCTCAATTTTGCCTCAAAACACAATTTTTCAACAGTGTAACCGGTTACACCATTCCTGGTAACCGATTACATTGTGAGCATAATCACTTTTTTGCTGCTTATTAGTGCAAAAAATTACTTTTTATCCCATCCCAAAACCCCACTTTTCATACAATACATTTATCACATTATTTTGCGTGTAAAATCATTTTTTAAAAGTATCAAAACCCCAATTCTTTTCATAAAAAGCTCAAAACCCAAGTTTCGACACAACATCAACAACACACCTCTATTATCATGTAATTCCATCAACTACATGATTCTAACAACATCTACATGCAATTGCATCAAACAATCATCAACATAACATCACCAATACAAATTCATAACTCATCAATCATAAAGTTCATTCTAACAAACACACAATTGCATCAATGATCACAACATAGAGAGAAGAGAAAATCAATTCATTCATAGATACAACCCACCCATAATCATACAAACCCTTATATAATATAAACCTCCACCCTTACCATATATTACTTACAAAGACTCTTTAAAAATGGGTTCTCCTCCTCTTCCTTGAGCCCTAGCTTCTTTCTCCCTTTCTCTTAACTTTTCTTCCAATTTCATGTATTTTGACACTTTTTCTTAACTTCCCCTTTTTCCTTATTTTAATATATCCTAATATTATTATCACTTATTCTTAATAATAATATTAACAATAATAATAATTTCCACTAATTATTTTAATTTAAATAATCTCCACCCATTATTAAATTAAATAAATAATAACTAATATCTAATTAGTTTTACTCTCACCACCCTCAACCTCTACAATTTTCTCACACACCCCTATCACCTAAAATTTTAACTTCTAAGGTCACTACCTTACACCAAGGGCATCTAAAACACACCAAAACACCAATCAACACATACATACACATAATTTAATTGTAGAAAATTAAATAAAATAAATCGGGGCGTTACACCTGCAAGGTTAGCACTCCGGCACTCAAGTCATTTCAAGATCCAAGATGAGTGTAGTAAAGAAATGGATATCATATAAGTGTACCTTTCATGTATGCTAATTTAATATATTGGGTAGTTTTGATTGGACTTGCATTGGGTTGGTCCTTGGCTTTGGGGCATTCGACTAGCCCAAAAACACAAAGAAAGGCACAAACAGTCCTTAATATCTTGGGATCTACCCAATCGCCTGAAATATCCTTGCCAACCTTCTTGATTGAAATTGACATCGTTGCCATGGTTAAATTATACCTTTTAAAGAACTGATGCATGTGTAACATGGTGAGAAAATTTGAACGATCTCTATGCCCTAATCAAAGAGCATAAGAATGAATAGAAGGGGAATTTCAAGCCTAGAAGAAAGATCAATCCAACATGAAAAACCAATATCAGCTAACAAGATTATCTAATTTCTATTAAATGGTAGAATGAAACACTCTCTTTGCAAACAAATCATGACAAAACCTAAGAATAATTTGAGAAATCCTTTATGCTCTGTTCAAGCACTTAAATGCCATTAAACCAACAACACCCTTTTGACGACGGAGAACTTCTCGAGAACATTCCACAAACACTTAAGGACTCTAAAAGAGAAGTAACGTCGCGACCAATCGATATATACATGCCGATTTATCTGTACAATTTCCAAGAGTATCTTTTCATGTGCATGTTCCCTCGAGTAACTGTGTCCCATTTAGGAAGTGTGTAACGTCCTTTTTACTTCGATTGATTTATTTATGGATTTTTGTCGTGTCTCGTGGTGTCGTAGCCGTATTCGAGTGTATTGGGTAAAGATTAGTCGGGAAATTAAACTGTTAGTGCGAAACAGAAGCAAAAGAGCAGAAAATGGAGTTTTGCTGATGTGACGCTCGTCACAAGCTGGTTACGGTCGTCATGATAGTTACGATCGTCATGTGACCATTATGACCGTCATGGTTGTTGCGGTCGTGACACACATTACGCTCGTCACACTTACAAAATCCAGTAACTGCAGAATTGGAACGTGCACGTAAAAGGCTGAGAAAGTGGAACCAACTGATTCGTAAAAGAAAAGAAAAAACAGAAACCGTAAGAGAAAGTAACGTGGTAGAAAGAAGTTGAGAGCAGAGAATTACCCGTCAAAGAAATCGGAAGATAGTTGCAGAAAATTCGCCAGAGAGCAGAACCAGAACCGGAAGCTTGGAATTGGCCTCTATTCAAGGTAAGGGTGGGGTTCAATACTATAACTGTGGGTATGATTGAGTTCACGTAGGGAATCAAATCATGGGTATAGTTTCCGTTAAATAATAAACGTTAGGGATGAAGTTTGTTTGGGTCTAAGGAAAGTTTATCTGTCAGTAGTATTGCATGATATTGTGTAGTTAAACCTATAATTAAATATGTGAGTACAAGTAGTAATGTCGTTCTTACGAAATTGTGTTGAGTCCTTATATTTTGAAGGGATGTTGTTATTGTTCTCGTACATGAACAGGTGGAAAATGGTGATTTCATGAGTTGTATGAAGTTGTGATGTACTGTTATGGACAGTTTGGTTGTAGGCTAAAGGCCTTGTTGTATGGTCGTTATGGTTGTGCTGTAGTCCATAATAAATGCATTTCATGGCATATCATCTGGTTGGCCTGTATTGGCGTTGGTTGTTCCTGTATTGGCGGCCTTTAATGGCAAATAAATTGGTTGTGGAGTGTTACTCCAAAAATTGGTACCACATACATGTGCATAGTCGAGTCGCATGATGTTGCATCGTTATGTTGGTCGTATATCATTGTTGTATGCGTGAGATATGGATTTTCTTGAAAATTATTGTCGACCATGTTTGTACATTTACGAAGATTATTACACTGTGATATGATTCTGACATAATTTCTATCATGCCTTATGTTATAATGTTGATATCTCACCCTTTACGTTATATGTTACCTCCGTTGGTGAAATTTGCAGGTAACTCGAAATAAAGTGTCATTTCCGTTTAAGGTGTTGTCGGTCACTCTGATACGTAGCACTCTTGGGGGGATGAACGATTAATTCTATTGTTTTTAGTTGATTTCCGTGTTGCTGACTTTATGGTCGAAACTAGTTGTTTTCGTGAACTTATGCAAGATTATTACTTGCTGAATTTTAGTGGAGTTCAGATGTAAAACATTCTTTGCCTTGTCTTGGCTGACTATGAGTTGTTTGAAAGCTTATTACATTCCGCTGCAAAATGACAGGTTGTCTTACAATTAAAATTCTAAGCTGAGAATTATTGTCGGTTCATCTGAACTTGTGCTATGTATGTTAGTAGATGAATTTAGCAGTTGTACGGTTGTCCTTTAAGTTCAAAATGTGACATCTTTAGTTGATGCACTATGATTTACTTAATTATCCGTTTGGGTAGAAAAGGGGTGTTACATTAGTGGTATCAGAGCAGGTCGGTCCATCCGACCAAGTAATCAAGTCAGTCGTCGTGTCTGACAATCGAGTATTGTTTGTGAAATCTAATTGCTGGTTGTTGTAGTTTAAGTTGAAATGGTTGGAAGGAATGATGTTACAATTGCTGCTACTCTGCAAGCTTTAGCTAATGCTGTGGAAAATCATCCGAATCCTGCTGGAGATGCTGGGTCTCGCAGTTTGGCAAAGTTTCATCGGGAGAATCCACCTACCTTTAAGGGTAGACACGATCCTGATGATGCACTGGACTGGCTGAAGAAAATGGAGCAAATCTTTCATGTGATGGATTGTACTCTAGCACAGAAGGTTTGTTATGAGACTCATATGCTAGCAGTTGAAGCTGATGACTGGTGGTTAGAGACTCGTTCGGTATTGGAAGCTGCAGATGAGGAGGTCACTTGGACGGTATTCCGTAGGGAATTTCTGAAGAAGTATTACCCGGAAGATGTCCGTGGTAAAAAAGAGATTGAGTTCCTTGAACTGAAGCAAGGAGACAAATCTATTACGGAGTATGTTGTGAAGTTCAAAGAGTTGGCTAAGTTTTATCCGCACTTGTTGCACCCCAAAATTTGCCCAACCTTTTCTTGACGTAGCTTGTGTTTCATTGCATTCATATTAGCATTATCATCTGCATTTCATTGACATGTATGCAGGAGATCAAGAGGTATGACTACCAACAAAGGGATACAGAAGACTATAAAGCTAGCTAAGAAGGTTATCCAAGTGCTCAAGGGTTGATATCCTCACCAGAGAAGTCTAAGATCCTCAGAAAGAGTGGTTGAAACCAAGTGTGTAGGTCTCCTAACTTGAGAGTTATGGGAAAGTCATCTGATAATGTTGAAGCCATAAAGTTGGACTTGAGACCTTGAGAGAGCTCTTAAGAAGTATTGAGATCATTTTAAATCCTAGACAGGTCAATATGCAAAGGATATGAAGCTGCTACCAAGATTGGTACAACTAGGGTTTCATTTGTTCAACCCTAGGATAACTGATGATTTGAAGAAGGTTGAGACCTAATTCAAGAGCCATGTAATCCAAGGTCAACTTATCATGAATCAAGAGTGTGAGAAGTTGCTAGGCTAGGGTTGTTATGCTTGATAGTGTAAAATCCCCTGGTTTGGTGCCTAACTTCAAGACCACTTAACTCAAGATGTGATTTTTATCTCACCTTGACCCCAACATGATTGTTTTAGGGCATGATCATAGCTTTAATTTCAGTACTAGAAGTCCTTGATAGGGTTTATAGAACTCAAGTTATGAGCCAGACAAGTTACAGGTCATCTGAGGCATGTGAATTTGGAACTTGAAAGTCAACCAACTTGCATGACATTTTTGACCTAGAAGTATGATTCCTATGAACTTTTGGTCAACATGAATGTTGTTCCTTATCTTCTTAGCTTTCTAGAAAGTACTAGAAGTCCATGATTGGATTTGTAGAACTCAAATTACAAGCTTTGCAAGATAAGGGTATTTTGGGTATTTGGAATTACAGGTCATATTTGGTTATGGGTCAATTTCACCAACTTAGGCACCTCAAATGAAGATTTGTTCAACTTGAAAGTTGTTCAAAATGGTGTTTAGTCCAACCATGACCCAAGCATCCATTGATGTGGATTGAATATGGAGGTGTATGAAGAAATTTGAAAAAAAGATCATTAAAGGCATTAAGGAAGGAAAAAATTCAAAATAAATCACAATGGTTCAAAACTTCACAAATTGGTGCATTTTCTGATTGCAAAGGGCATTTTGAAGAGATTGGCAATGTCACATTTTTTGTTTGAGGCATAATTCATGGGCTTTGTGTGGATTACTTAGAATGAAAGTAACATAACCAATCAACACCATTGGATCAATTCAAGCCCTCAATCTGGTCCATTTCCATTCAAGGGATGTTATGCAATGAACTTGAGTGAGATTTGAGCTGAAATCACACAGGATACACGACTGCCATGGCTGTTCATAGAAGGAAAATGGAAATTTTGGATTCATCAAATTGGGCCATGTTAGGATCCAAACAGCTTCTATTTAAGTCTTGGATCATGTTCAGATCATTTTTTGGAGATCATTTGGAGCAAAAACGGTTATTGCAGTTAGAACTTTGGAGCTTTCGAGCAAGAAGTTATTTTGGAGTTTGAGGAAGATTCAAGAGTTTCTGAGCATCAAGAATCGTCCAGGATCATTCAGTGAAGGAATCTGCACGTTTTGAAGTCAAGATTTGCACGCGAAGACCTCCAATTTCAAGCTTCAGAACAGGTTTTTATCTTTCACAATTCCTCTTGATTTAAGCATGTTTAGACTGAATTTGGCATGTGGTTAGGTTGTAGATACAACATAGATCGTTTTAGGATTGGAATTGCGAAGTTTGGTGATGATTCATGATGTGATGCAATTTCTGTTTGGATTCATACATGGCTGATTCTTGAGAGTTAAGATGAGTTGGATAGTGGTTTTTGATCCTTGAGAGGTGAGGAAGATTTCTGTGTAAACAATTTGAGGTTTAGTGATAATTTTGGAATTAAGGATTTTTCTGTTCATCATCGTATTAGGAGATTTATGAAGAATTAATAAAAATGGAAGGGATTTTCGTGATCTTGGTGAGGAGACGAGAAGAACGGTGTAGTTTTCATTAAGTTTGGTTGAGGATGAGTCCAGAGCATGATTGCTCTCGCCGGAGAAGATGGTGGAGCTCTTCTCCGGCCACCGTGGATGTTTTCCCTCTCTTGGTTCAGTTTGAATTGAGGACGATGAACTGGAACCGTTGGATCTGATGGAAGTTGTGGACTTAGTCTTAACATCTGATGGATGAGGATGGGTCTGACTAGGGTTTGGTGAGGTGTCATACTCTGAAGCGCAAGATTAGATTACTTTTGAATTGGACGCACATGATTAGGGAGTACCATGGAATGAAGTCAACCAAATGCATGAGATCCCTGGGCAAAACACATAGTTTCATTAATTAGGTGGCACGCGCGTAGCCGTTAGATCATTTGACTAGTAGTGTGATCCAACGCCCTTGATATTTTCTAATTTCCTTAATTTCTTTAATTGAGTTTCTATTTTCTTTTAATTATTTTTTCATGTTTAATTCATTTTAAATAGTTTTAATGATCAGAAAAATATGAAAAAAAATATGTGGTTGATCCTTGTTGAATTTCTGATTTTTCCATGCCTTTGGATTTTATTTTGGTGTTGTTTTCAATTTAATGTCCATTTTTCTGTTTTTAATGAATGATTAAAAATGCATAATATGACTATCTTGCTTGCTTATTTTATTGCTAGCTCATGATTTAGAATTTGATGTTGAAACTTTGCATGCTTGTTATAGACCCCTTGATAGGTTTGGTTGGTTTTTGTTGTGATTTTTAGATGATTCTAAATAGGAGTTTGAGGTAGATGTTTAGGAGAATTCCTTGATGCATCCCCTTTAGTACACTCTTTTGGATTTATATTTTATTTGAACCTTTAGGATTAGGTTTGGCCCCGGGTTTTTGTACCATAGATACTTAACACATGTAGGATAATGTAGGATTTTCCTTAGAATTTTTAGAAATGATTTTCTATTAGTTCCCCATTTTACAAGTTGGTTTTAGTTTAGGTGACCCTAACTAGGTTAACTTCATAGATTAATCTTGTAAGTGACCATTAGATGATTCTAAGTTTCATATCCTTTCTTGATAGAATAGAAATTAGGTAGATACCTCTTTAGAGCCTTGAATCCTTAGTGTAGGTGATCCTTAGTAGGTAATCATTGAGGTTCTTTAGAAGTTCATATTAGGTGGATGATTCTTCCTATAGGGTTAGTTTCCCTCTCAATTTTCCTTGCTTAATTAGGATCCTCCTTGTGAGCATGTTTCCTCCTATGGAGGAATTCATTGCATTATCGTGAAGGAGTTGAGTCTATGAAAGCTTCCTGAGGAAATGGAGTTGGTTGAGTGCCTGTGGTAAGTTCCTGTGGACCTTACCTAGCATCCCATCTTCATTCTCCTAATATTATCTTATTCAATTCTTTTTTAGGAACCTTCTTGGGGTAGCATAATCCCTCCTGTGGGGGGAATGTTGCACATCTCCTGAAGGGGCCAAACCTCTAGGATTCTCCCGAATCTCTTTTAGTTGGTTGAGTGCCTGGGATAAGTTCGTGTGGACCTTACACATGCCTCCCAATATTCAATTTCTTTCCTTAGGATAGAAGCCTTGTTTGTTTACTTGTGGAATGAATTCCTTATTTCCCATAAATCCTTGCCTTCATTCATGATTGAGTGGTGTGTTGCATTAGGATAGTTCATGTTTAGGATAGCCTAAGTGTAGGTGCATGACTGCATTAAGAGGTTGAGTGAGTCTCCTTCTACTTGTTTTCCTTAAGGGTTGAGGTGATCCTCCCCTTGCTTGTGTGTTGTTTCTCTTTTTCTAATTTACGTATTTGCATATAGAGGTTGAGTTGAGCTCCCTCTGCTTGTCTGTTTTGACTGTTTTCTTTGCTTGACTGCTTAGAGGTTGAGTGTGTCTCCCTCTGCTTGTATTGCTGCATTGCATGTGCATCTTTGTTGTTTTCTTCTGTTTAGCTGTTTAGCTGATGCTTTGTCTATTTCTGTATCCCATTGACATGATCCCCTAGGAGTCTCACTTCCTTTGATAAGGAAGTGATGATTAGAACTTTAGGTTGAAACCTATGCATGATAACATCTAGGAGTTCCATGTTTCAAACCTCAACCATAGGATGAATCCTTGGCGTGACAACATTAGGACTTGATAGTTTCCCCTTAGAGTTCGTTCTCTTCTTATCTCAAAACAACAGTAAAAAAAACGTAATAAAGGCAAGTTAGTACAAGCGCGTTACGAGCCTTAAGCTACTTGGGAAATGATAATTGAGTGATCTCCTCTCAATCATATAGAGTGTTTAGTATATGTCCTTTGGACGATATGTGACGCATTCGCTCCTAAGTCATAGTCTCTAGTGTTGTGCAAACTACAGACAATCATAAAAAACACTTCTTCCGTAAAAAAACAGAAAATAAACTTCAAACCTTTTTGCCCCGTGGGCCCGTAACTCAAGGAAAACTTTTCTGAAGAAAAGAGTGTCGTTAACTCCCAGTTCTACCCCAAACAGTAATGTACGAGTCTCTGACGAGCGAACTGCATACACCAAACTGCTGGAACTGTTTGTTAACCCTACTCGGAAAACCAGATGAATCTGAACCCCCGTAATCCATATTATCCTGAACTACGTAAGCTCTGATCTCTCATATCTGTTGAGAGTATGTAGGCACAATACTGATGTATTGGCGAGCCACCTTCCGTTACCCGTAGGTAGCCGAACTACATTGACTCTGATTTCTCGTTCTCCGATGAGAATACGTAGGCATAAAGCGCGATGCTTTGCCGAGTCATTTTTATTTTCTTTTCAGACTAGCCTTGATAGGTAGATAGATTAAACCAACCCGTCAGATAAACACAACAAGCATGGATCCCATTGAGTACAACGGACGTGAGGGGTGCTAATACTTTCCCCTTGCGTAACCGACTCCCGAACCCAGACATGGTTGCGACGACCTTGTCTTATACCTTTTCGTCAAGTTTTTCCGATCGTTTCCTTTCCCGTTCTAAGGGATAAATAATGAAAGGTTGTGACTCTTCTGTTTTGCTGGCACCTTATTTTCGCAGTAGCGACAGCTGGCGACTCTGCTGGGGACCCAACGTCCTGTGTGCGAGTCAGTCCTACCGCTTGTGTGTTTATTTGTTGGGTTTGCATTTATTTATCGCATTTTAATTTCCGCACTTTATTTTCAGTATGATATGATTATTTGTGCTGTTGTGGGAGGGGCTCTGATGAGTGATAAGCCAGACCCAGGCTTGAGTACGTACATAGTTTTAGAAGCAGATTAGTGGTGAACCTGTATGTTAGGCATGCACTAGTTCCCACGAAATCTGCGCTCAGACGAGATTCTTTGAGATGATTTCCATTTCCAGCCCAGTGGGCCATCGAAAGGATTTCAAATACAAGGATTGTTGACTCTGGGGACCGATCATTTATGATTCAGCTGAGTGAGGCCTCTTCAGGAGAGGATGATGCCAAACCAGAAATGGTGAACGTATCGTCATTTCCTGAAAGTCTATGACGCTGATGAATGCATAGGATGTCGTTCCTTTGTCAATGATTAGGTCCATACCTGTGAGCAGGGTCGGGTTATTGCAGGAAACTTTACCTTCAGACAACCTGGTTTTCTTAACAGTGAATCAGTATTGTTGGTATCAGTAGGCCCTTATTATCAGAGTTGTGGTATATTCTCGCTGAAGCAGAATTATGACTTGCCACTTCACAGCACAGCACATCACTCTTGATCTCCTGCTGCATTTTGCATCTTCATTTACATTTTCATGTTGCATTACATTTAACATGTATCTATGTTACAAGTGTGCAGTTCCTTCTCGATTCTAGCAATCTTGTTCCCTCTTTGTCCAACATGGAACCCAACTTGAGAAGAACTTTGGCTTACAAGTTTCCTACTCCAGATATTACTACTCTGAGGGGTTTGATATCTTTGGCTGGTAAGGAAGTGATGGAGGATTTCAGGGGAACCTATGGGAAGCTGCTAAGTGTGGTGTGCAAGCCATTTGTCTATGAATTGAACAGTCTTCAGACTCTGCTTCAGTTTTATGATCCTCAGTTGCGTTGCTTCACATTTCCGAGCTATGTGTTGGCCCCTATGTTGGAAGAGTTTTCTGCCATATTGGAAGTACCCATTCTTGCTCAGGTACCCTTTTGTCCTATTGACTAGGAGCCAGATCTGGCTAGTATTGCTACAGCTTTGCATATGGAGGTTTATGAGTTGAAAGGAAAAACAGCCAGGAGAAACGGAGCCTATGGATTCCCATTACCTTTTCTGGCTGAGAAAGCCCGACACTTCGCCAAGAAGGAATGCTGGGTGGCATTTAAAGCTATTTTGGCATTATGCATATATGGTATCATGTTGTTCCCCAATATTCCAGATTTTGTGGATGTGGACGCTCTTCGTATTTTCATTTCAAGGAATCCTATCCCTACCTTGCTCGGAGACGTGTATCATTTGGTGCACTATAAGAACAAGAATAGAAGAGGCAAAAGTGTGTCCTGTTGTGCTTCACTGTTTTACAGATGGTTTGTCACTCATTTACTGAAGGCTAGTTCTTTTATAAAGACTGCAGAGACGAAGGAGTGGTCTGAGCGTCTGATGAGTTTGTCTGCCGAAGACATTGATTGGTTTGACAGAGATCGCCTGGGGAGTGAAATCATTTACAGTTGTGGGAACTTTCCTAATGTCCCTCTGGTGGGTAGGAAAGGCTGCATCAATTACAATCCATCTATCTCTATCAGACAGTTCGGTTATGCCTTGAGGGGCCCGCCTAAGGACGAGGAGGTACAGGAATCTCTATACCTCATTGGCGCATTGGAAGGAGATGAGTTTGTCAGATTTGAACATGCCTAGAATAACGTTCACCGAAAAGGAAAGACCTCATTGGGGAAGAGAAATAATCAGGCTTATGCTCCTTATGTGGACTGGATTCATAGCAGAGCAGAAAAGGTGTTGATGCCCTTTCCTCCTGTCAAGCAGGACTGCCATTCAGAGCCTACCATGATTGAAATCCATAAGTATAATCAGCTTCAAGCTAAGAATGAAGAGCTGATCAAAGCCAATGAAGAGCTATAACAAGAGATTGCCCAACTTCGAAGAGAAAAGAACAAAGTCGTGTGCACCTGCAAGAATCAGACGGAATTGATCAATCACCTCGGCGCTAATCTGACCAAGGAGACTGATTCTAGAGAACGTCTTGGGTTGGACCTGAAGGCATTGCATGGTGTGTTGACCACCAAAAAGCAGTACCTGGATAGGGCATACCTGAAGTTGTCCAAGTATGAGAAATTGTGGAACAACATTTTGACTAGCCATAAAGAGCGGGAACAAAAGCTAAAGCAACAGATAGCCCAGTTGGAAGCTCAGATTAAGGTCAAAGACAAGAAGATAGAGGTTGAAGCCTCACTTCGACGAGACGTCCAGTATAGGTTGGTTGAGACTAAGGCAAACCTAATGGATTATCAACTCCGAGCTGATGCTAAGAGGAGTAGGGTGGAAAACCGTTCTGAAGGAGGTGTTTGTGGGAACGTCGTCGAGGACCTCCCAGATACCATCTGGCAGAGGGATTTGTTAATCCGGGGTTTGCTCACCCAGCCTGATCATCCCACTACGAAGAAGTTACTAGAGGATTCCCGTGCCCGTAGCTGCACTTGATTTCTTTGTATTTCTTTGTACATTTTATGCATTAATATGCTGATCACCACCAGGCCTGTTGGTTGGGGTCACGATTGTTGCTTCCGTTGTATTCAGTTACTGTTGTACGCTGCCCACGTGGGTTTTTCAGATATATATGAGGGTTTTCCATCCATGATTGGATGGTAGACTTTATTTGTCTTGGAAGCTAGAATCGAGGGGGACTTCCTCCTAATGCATGGATACGTGTTTGCATCTGCATGAATCATTTGCATAACAGGTACCTTGAGCCGTGTTCCTAACCCTTTGTGCTTGCAGGTTATTTCAGGATTGAACGAAGACAGATCCACCAATACTCTACCAGAGCGAATCAAGACAGAGCAATGGAACAAGTGCAGACTGATATTCAAGAGCTCAGAGAGAGGATGGATCGCTTCATGGAACTCATGCTAGTGGTCGCTAATGGCCTGGACCAGCTCAGAACTCTAGTACAACCTCTGATCTCACGGGTTAACAGCAACGGCGTGCTTCACGGTGGGAATACTCCAAACCCTCCGCTTGTTGAGACCCCTCAGGGTGGCATCCCTGTGACTGGAGGGAATGGAAGTGGTAACGGCAATGTTATCACTAACATCGGACCTAATGGGAATACGACTAGCGTCGGAAATGGTAACTTTGAGGCCAATGGCAATGCTGGTATAGGTCATGGCAATACTGGAGGAACTGGCAATGCAGGGAACGCTGGGGCTGGTAATCTGTATGGTATTGATGCTGTTGGGTTTGCTGCTGGCAATGGCAATCATTCATGGCAAGAGGACTGTCAAGAGGATTTGTTCTCGATGAAGGGAGTTGAGGACGAACTGAATTCTGAAGCCCGTTTAAGGTTCAAAGCCCTCGAGGAAAAAATGAAGAGTTTTGAAAACTTGAATACCTTGGGCGTTGATATGACCAAGCTGGGACTGATCTCAGACTTCAAGGTGCCTCCCAAGTTTAAGGTACCCGACTTTGAGAAGTACAAGGGCACCACTTGCCCCCGTGTCCATCTGAGGTCGTACTACCGAAAGATGTCCACACATTCTGAAGATGAGAAGTTGCTGATGCACTTCTTCCAGGACAGCCTGTCCGGCCCCTTGTTGGAGTGGTATATGGGTTTGGAACCCACCAGTGTACGTACATGGAAAGACCTTGCTGAAGCATTTGTGCGCCATTATCAGTATAACAGCGATCTGGCTCCCAACCGGGTTCAACTGCAGAACTTGTCTCAGAAGAACAACGAGGAATTTAAAGAGTACGCCCAGAGGTGGCATGAACTGGCAGCGAGAGTTCAGCCACCGATGGTTGAACAAGAACTTGTTGAGATGTTCATAGCTACTCTTCTAGGGGTTTATTATGAGAAACTGGTCAGTGGTATGTCGGGAAGCTTTTCCGACCTCATCATCACTGGAGAACATGTAGAGAATGGCATCAAACTCGGAAAGATTCAGGGTGTAGATGTATCCTCAGCTGGAGGGGGAAAGAAATCTTATAGTGGTAAGAGACGTGAAGGTGAGGTGGCTGAGTGTCTAATGCTCAGGGAAAAGGAAAGGGCCAGCGCCAGCAGGTCACTAGTATTACCATTCTTGTTGTCCAGCAACCTCAGCAGCAGTAGAACCAGCAAGGGTACCGGAGGTATCAGAACAAAGCTCCTCTGTCAAATCGTCATCTTGAGACCCCACCTATGTCGTATGGTCAGCTTTTGCAGACTTTGCTTCAGTTGTAGCTAGTTCAGAAGAGAACTTTGGCTCCCTTGACAAGGACACCTCCACCGGGCTACGATGCGAATGCAAGATGTGAGTTTCATTCCGGGGCACCTGGCCACTCGATTGATAATTGTAAAGCATTCAAGCACAAGGTGCAAGATATGGTTGACGCCAAAATAATCAACTTTTCTGATAATGTTCCAAATGTTACAAAGAACCCTATGCCTAACCGTGGGGGAGATGGGGTTAGCACCATGATTGAAGAACAAGATTCGTACTTATTGACTGATGTCAAGGACCTGAAAACACCACTTGGTTTCGTTAAAGCCAAGTTGATGAAGAAAGGTATTTTCCCGGGCTGTGGGAAGTTGTGTATGGATTGTGCGAATCATTCAGACGGCTGTGATCAGCTGGTAGCAGGGATTCAGAGTTTGATGAACAAAGGAATTCTGCAGTTTAGTCGGAGGGCTGAGAACAGATCAGGGGAGGTAATGCTGAAGCAGAAAGATGAGATTGCCACTATCACCATCCCTCGTAAAACAATTACCATTTCTGCATCAAGGCCACCTACGATCACCATAACGAAGGTTGGGCCTATACCATTCGAGAGCACTAATGCTGTTCCATGGCACTATGGGGCAGATGTCTATTGCAATGGACAAAAATTAGAGTTGGAGCCATCTGGGAAATCTGTTGACAACCTAGTGGGAACTGGCGGAATAACCCGTAGTGGAAGAGTTTTCGCTCCACCAGAGATTGTGGTTGACAAAACTGACAAGGCTGAGAAAGCTGACAGAGGTAAGAGTAAGGTCGTCAAAGAAACCTCTCGTGGGGTAGAGAAAGACCTGCTTGTGAAAGACGCCGAAGAGTTTATGAGACTGATTAGGAAAAGTGATTATAAGATTGTTGATCATCTTCATCAAACGCCATCTAAGATCTCCATTCTGAATTTGTTATTGTGTTCTGAAGCACATCACAACGCTCTACTGAAGGTTCTGAATACAGCGTATGTACCGCAAGAGATCTCCGTCAACCAGCTAGAGGGAGTAGTTGCTCATGTGAATGCTGGGAATGGATTAGGGTTTACTGACCTAGAGCTGACGCCGAAGGGAAGGAACCACATCAGCGCCTTGCATATCTCGATAGAATGTCGAGGAACGGTCATGTCCCACGTGTTGGTGGACACGGGATCATCTTTGAACGTTCTCCCTAAGAAAGCTCTGATGAGGTTGGATACGAGAGAGCTGATTTGTACACCCAGTGATCTGGTTGTGAAAGCTTTCGCTGGAACTAAGCGTCATGTCTTTGGAGAGGTAACTCTACCCATTCAAGTTGGGCCAAAAACCTTTAACGCGATCTTCTATATCATGGATATCATGCCTGCCTATAGCTCTCTATTGGGCCGGCCTTGGATCCATTCTGCGGGTGCAGTGACTTCCACATTGCACCAGAAGCTGAAGTATGCTGTGGGGGGCAGCATCGTGACCGTTTGTGGTGAAGAGGACATAATGGTGAGCCATTTGTCATCTTTCAAATATGTTGAGGTGGATGGCGAGATCCATGAAACTTTGTGTCAGGCGTTTGAAGCTGTTAAAGTCAAGGATGTGACTCCGGTGATGATTGAGAAACCTGAGATGACTCTCTCTTCCTTCAAGGAAGCTCAAGCTGTTGTTCAAGCTGGTTCCGCCCCAGGCTGGGGTCAAGTCCTGGAAATCCCTAATAAATAGGATAAGTTTGGGTTAGGGTATTCTCCTTCTGCTGATGCTTCCTCCTCTCGCAGTGCGCCATGCGTCAAAGGGCCGATTCTGTTCACAAGAGGTGGGGTGATATTTGAGAATGTCAACGCCGTGTCTGAAGACGACGAAGATAGTGATTGCGACCTGGACTCCTGGATTCAGCCGAGCAAACCAGGCCAGAGCCTCAACAACTGGTCCATCCAGGATGTCATCCAAGTGACGCGCAAAGAGTCATGCTTTGTCTTTTCCAATTATTGTACAACCTTATGCTCTACCCGGGGCATAACGGTTTTATTGTCAGGGCCTTGATAGCTTATGCATGTACATATTATCAATAAATCAATGGGAGTTTTATTTGCATTTAAATTTTGTAATCTCTGTTATTCCTATTTTTATTTTTATTTTTTGTGTTTTGAAAAACAATAAAATGGCAATGCGGTTTGTGCTAACTGGCATATCCTTGTTTTAAGCTTAACCCTTGTTATTGCAGGATTCACACCACAGACGACATCGACTATGAACCTTCTATGACTCACTTCGACTTTGATTGCCCGATATATCAAGCTGAAGGAGAGATTGATGAAGACGAAGACCTTCCCGAAGAGTTGGCCCGTTTGTTTAAACTAGAAGATAAGATCATTCTGCCTCACGAGGAAGAGATTGAGATTGTTAATCTGGGTTCTGAGGAACTTGTCAGAAATGTCAGGATAGGGGCTGCATTAAAGAGCAATGTTAAGCAGAGATTGGTCGAGATGCTTCGAGAGTATGGTGACATTTTTGCTTGGACGTATGAAGATATGCCCGGACTCGACACTGACATAGTGGTCCATCATCTACCACTGCGAGAAGATTGTCCTCCCGTTAAGCAGAAGCTTAGAAGGACACAACTAGATATGGCCGTTAAGATCAAAGAAGAAGTGCAAAAGCCGCTAGATGCTGGCTTTTTAGCGGTCACTACTTACCCTCCGTGGGTCGCCAACATAGTACCTGTACCGAAGAAGGACGGTAAGGTGCGGATGTGCGTTGATTATCGGGATTTGAATAGGGCGAGCCCTAAAGATGATTTCCCGCTCCCTCATATTGATGTGTTGGTCGAAAATACAGCTCAATTTTCCGTGTTTTCATTCATGGACGGCTTCTCCGGCTATAATCAGATAAAGATGGCGCCGAAAGACATAGAGAAAACCACATTTATTACCCCTTAGGGGACGTTCTACTACAAGGTAATGCCCTTCGGTCTGAAGAACGCAGGGGCCACTTACCAGTGAGCGATGGTCACTTTGTTTCATGACATGATTCACCATGAGATTGAAGTCTATGTTGATGGCATGATTGCAAAGTCCCAAACGGAGGAGGGACATCTGGTCAATTTCCTGAAGCTTTTTGAGAGGCTTAGGAAGTTCAGGTTGAGGCTGAACCTAACAAGTGTACTTTCAGAGTACGGTCTGGAAAACTACTGGGGTTTATTGTGAGTGAAAAAGGCATTGAGGTTGATCCTGTGAAGATAAAAGCAATACAAGATATGCCAGCGCCAAAGACTGAAAAAGAAGTTCGTGGTTTCCTGGGCAGAATAAACTACATTGCAAGGTTTATATCTTAGCTCACGGCCACGTGTGAACCGATGTTCAAGCTGCTGAAAAAAGATCAGGCGATTATCTGGAACGAGGATTGCTAGAAGGCCTTCAATAAGATAAAACAGTATCTGCAGGAACCTCCGATTTTGATACCCCCAGTGGCGGGAAGACCCTTAATCATGTACTTGACAGTTCTTGAGAATAGCATGGGTTGCGTTCTCTGTCAGCACGACGAGACTTACAGAAAGGAGCATGCCATTTATTACTTGAGTAAAAAGTTCACAGATTGTGAATCCCGTTACTCAATGTTGGAAAAAAACGTGTTGCGCACTCGCGTGGGCTGCCAAACGTTTACGACAGTATATGCTCAATCACACAACCATGCTAATTTCGAAGATGGATCCGATCAAGTACGTCTTCGAGAAGCAAGCACTTTCAGGCACGATTGCCAGATGGCAAATGGTGTTGACGGAGTATGACATTCAGTATGTTTCCCAGAAGGCCATCAAGGGAAGTGTATTATCTGAGTACCTTGCCGAACAGCCTCTCGAAGATTATCAGCTGATGAATTTTGAATTCCCTGATGAGGATATCATGTTTCTCAAAGTGAAAGATTGTGATGAATCGTTGCCCGACGAGGGGCCAAATAGGAAGTCCCGATGGAAATTGATATTTGACGGGGCGGTTAATTCCTATGGAAGTGGTATTGGAGCAATCATTACGACTTCCCAGGGATCCCACATCCCGTTCACTGCTAGATTGACTTTTCCGGTCACCAACAATGAAGCAAAATACGAGGCATGCATCATGGGTTTGGAAGAAGCCATTGATTTGAGAATCAAAAACCTGGATGTATACGGTGACTCGGCACTCGTTGTTAACCAAATAAAAGGGGAGTGGGAGACTCGTCAATTGAATTTGGTGCCGTACATGAATTATGCAAGAAGGCTGCTTCCGTTCTTTGATCGAGTGGAACTCCATCATGTGCCTAGAGCAGAAAATCAGATGGTTGATGTCTTAACCACGTTGGCTTCGATGTATAAAGTCAATTTTTGGAATGAAGCCCCAAGAATTGTCATTTCCCGTCTTGATAGACCTGCATTCGTTTTTGCAATTGAGGAAGCCTCCGATGGCAAGCCATGGTTCCATGATATCCAGACTTTCCTTATGAATAAGGAGTATCCTGCGGGAGCGTCAACCCAGGATAAGAAGACTCTGAGGAGGCTGTCTAGAAATTTCTATCTCAATCCTGATGGAGTTATGTATAAGAGAAATCACGATCTCATGCTACTCAGATGTGTGGACGAAAAAGAAGCTAGTCTGCTTATGGAGGAGGTCCATGAAGGCACATTTGGTACGCACGCCGGAAGACATGTTATGACGAGAAAAATCCTACGAGAAGGATATTATTGGCTGACGATGGATTCGGATTATTTCAAATTCGCGAAGAGATGTCATAAATGCCAGGTTTATGCTGATAAAATTCATGTGCCGCCGTGCGCGTTGAATGTCAGGTCATCCTCGTGGTTGTTCTCCATGTGGGGCATTGATATGATAGGCAAGATCGAGCCCACTACATCTAACGGTCATCGCTTCATTTTGGCAGCCATCGACTACTTCACCAAGTGGGTGGAGGCAGCCTCATATGCTAACGTGACCAAGCAGGTGGTGGATAGATTCATAAAGAGGGACATCATCTGTCGATACAGAATTCCCGAGCGGATCATTACTGACAATGGTTCGAATCTGAATAATAAGATGATGAAGGAGTTATGCCAGAACTTCAAGATTGAACATCACAACTCATCACCTTACCGGCCGAAGATGAATGGCGCGGTTGAAGCAGCCAACAAGAACATTAAAAAGATAGTACAAAAGATGGTTGTGACCTACAAAGATTGGCCTAAGATGTTGCCATTTGCATTGCACGGTTATCATACGACGGTACGCACAACAACTGGGGCAACTCCTTTCTCACTAGTGTACGGTATGGAGGTTGTCCTACCGTTGGAAGTTGAGATTCCTTCTTTGCGAGTTTTGGTTGACGTGAAACTCGATGAGGCAAAATGGATTAAGAACCGATTAAATCAACTCAGTCTGATGGATGAGAAGATATTAGCATCGATTTCATATGGTCGACTGTACCAGAGCTGAATGAAGAAAGCTTATGATAAGAAGGTACGTCCTAGAAGCTTTCAAACGGGTGATCTCATCCTGAAGAAGATTCTTCCACCACATTCCGATCATAGGGGCAAGTGGACTCCTAACTACGAAAGTCCGTATGTCGTCAGCAAGGTCTTCTCGGGAGGAGCCTTGTTGTTATCCACGATGGATGGCGAATATTTTGCATCCCCTGTGAATGCGGACGTAGTTAAAAAATACTTTGCTTAAAAAATGATCCGCTGGAAAGAAAAAAGAATATCCAGGCAAAAAAAGGGCATCCCGGCGAACCATAAAAAAGGAAAAAGGTTCGGGCAAAAATTAGGGATATAAATGAAAAATGTACACCCGCAAGGTCGAAAACCTGGAAGGGCGGCCTTGGCAAAAAAGGGTATCCTGGTGAATCGAAAACCCGAAAGGGCGGTTCAGGCAAAAGTTAGGGATTTGAAAAAGCAAATGACTGCGTTCCACGTGTGGACTCTCATTGTTTAGTGGTTTTGGAAGACCTGAGGGCCGTTTATCCAAATCAATCTCTTCTGAAGCTGAAGCGTCGGAGAAGTATCGAAGTCGAGTGGGTCATAGAGGGATCAACTCATGGTGTTCGTCTACACCATATTGCCGACATTTGTGTATACTGATGTATATTTATGTTATTATGCTTGCGCAGCTTCCTCATTTCAGGAGCTTGCATCTGTTGTAAAACATTTTGCCCATTCAGGGGTTCGTTATCAATAAAACATATACTATTTCGTACTTCTGTTTGTTTGTCCAGTTTTTATCTGTTTTGTTCGTGCAAAAGAACGCCCGATGTTTTTGATAAAATGCACATACATAAACTTGCTGGCCTCAGCCGATAATTGTTGAAACATTGAATTACCTAAACATTGTCACCGGATGATATCCTTGATAGGTCCCTTTGTGAAGGGTATCTTGTCTGTTTGTTCATGTTGTTGCAGGGACGTCACCCTCCAGGCAGTACGCCAGATGTTTCCCAAGCAGGATGATTCCTTCTTCCCCAGCGAGTTCAGCAGTGTTTCCCTATGAAATCTGAACATGGGATTGTGAGCATTGATATGTCTCCCCAAGCAAAGATGGATTCTCCCCCGATCAGATGCATCCTAGGCAGGATCATTATTTCCCCAGTTGAGTCATACGCAGAAGTGTATACTCATTCCCAGCAGTGGATCAAGGTGTAGTTTTCTCATAGAAGACTATTTGCAAGTGTTCAGCTTCAGATAGTTCAGACTGACGTCTCCAGCGTAATTGGAATTCCCCCACAGAGTTGTATTCTCCCCGGCAGGCAGGATGATTCCTTCTTCCCCAGCGGAGTTGGCAGTTCCCCAAGAGATCTGAGTCCTTGGAAGCCGTTCAGGGCATCATTGGTTTTCCCCAGTAGAGAGTTGAATAGTTGATGTTGTACTTCCCCATTGGAGTCTGTTTCTCCATGAAGGTTCTATCTGCGAAGGTCGTGCAGTTTATTTCTGCGATTGACATTGTTTCCTCAGCAGTTGTGATTCGTGTACCTAGTTGAGAGAGTACAGGTTCTCGTAGAACTTTGTTCCCCTGCAGGAAGTTGTCTGAAGTGCGTTTCCATAGGTTTAGCCCAATTGAGATTGGTGTGATTTCTTCTCCTCGGCAGGATGATTCCTCCTCCCTACCAGAGTGGTTCCTTCTCCTTGACAGGAGGGTTTTTCCTTCAGCATTTACTTTGCTGATGCGGTCGTAGCATTTTGCATGATTGCATAGCATTTACACTAAACGCGTAGCATTTCCACCGTGTGGAGCATTGCGCCATTGTCAAACATATGCATATGAAACATGAGCTAGGTCGTTATTGTTCTTGTTTTGCAGGTGTTCCTCAGCGAAGTGGTTTGCTCGAGATGATTCTTAGAACTCCCCAGTGAAGTAGCCAAAGTTGTTTGCATAAGATGATTCTTAGAACTCCCCAGTGAAGTAGCCAAAGTTGTTTGCTTAAGATGATTCTTAGAGTCCCCAGCGGAGTTGTTCGTTCATGATGATTCTTGATTTCCTTAGCAGAGTTTATTTGTCCAAAATGATTTTTGAAATCCCTAAAGCAGAGTTACTTGATAGTTCTCCAGAATCCCCAGCGGAGATGTGTCATCCCCAACAGGTTTTAAACAAAGAAGTTGAGATTTCCCTTGAAGACTTACTGATGAAGTCTGACTGTAACGTCGAAACAGTTCTCCTAGCTTACGCGGAGTGCCTGACGGCAAAAGATTGGATATCCCTATTGGTTCGTGAGTGATAAGGGATTCTATTTCTGACTTACAGACAAAGTCCGGCTGACGCCCGAGAAGTTCTTTGAGTGCCCGACGTCATAGTTATAGAGATTGTCAAAACATTCCTGATGACCTGATGAGTCCAGAGGAATTCTTCTGCTGCCGTGCTGCAGAATGCCTGATGGCAATATCAACTATGTATCACTAGTTACCGTGTAACCAGTGATCCCTTGATTACTTGAGGAAGAAGCTGCAGTGAAATCGGATGATCATCCTGACGGAGATTTGGGCCAGTTGCCGTGCAGCTTCCATTTCAGACTTTGAAGATTGTCTTGCCAATCAGAGTATCGTTTACTTGTGCAGTTGGCAAATTTCTGGTTATCGTGTAACCAGTTCCCCAGCAAGTTGTCGTGCAACTTTCGTTTCCGATTTTCAAGATGTTTTTTACCAATCAGAGTATCGTTTACCTGTGCGGTTGGCAAATCACCAGTTACCATGTGACTAGTGATCCCTCGATGATTTGAGGACACAGTGACATTAGATGCATCAGATCAGTATTTCTCCATCTAGTTGTCGTGCAACTATCATTTCCGTTTCTGAAGATTTGTCCCCATCAGAGTACCGTGTACCTGTGCAGTTGGCAAATTTCCGGGTTTATTGGTATTCAACCGTCTTTTACCTTGATTGTTTGAGAGTCGTTCGCTTCTCACCTAGTCAGGTCCAAGCCGTTTGAATAGGGTCAACTGTTGCACCCCAAAATTTGCCCAACCTTTTCTTGACCTAGCTTGTGTTTCATTGCATTCATATTAGCATTATCATCTGCATTTCATTGACATGTATGCAGGAGATCAAGAGGTATAACTACCAAAAAAGGGCTACACAAGACTATGAAGCTAGCTAAGAAGGTTATCCAAGTGCTCAAGGGTTGATATCCTCACCAGAGAAGTCTAAGATCCTCAGAAAGAGTGGTTGAAATCAAGTGTGTAGGTCTCCTAACTTGAGAGTTATGGGAAAGTCATCTGATGATGTTGAATTCATAAAGTTGGACTTGAGACCTTGAGAGAGATCTTAAGAAGTATTGAGATCATTTTGAAGCCTAGACAGGTCAATATGCAAAGGATATGAAGCTGTTACCAAGATTGGTACAACTAGGGTTTCATCTGGTCAACCCTAGGATAACTAATGATTTGAAGAAGGTTGAGACCTAATTCAAGAGCCATGTGATCATGGATTGATGTATTAATATGTATAAGGGATGATTCCAAGGTCAACTTATCATGAATCAAGAGTGTGAGAAGTTGCTAGGCTAGGGTTGCTATGCTTAACAGTGTAAAATCCCCTGTTTTGGTGCCTAACTTCAAGACCACTTAACTCAAGATGTGATTTTCATCTCACCTTGACCCCAACATGATTGTTGTAGGGAATGATCATAGATTTAATTTGAGTACTAGAATTCCTTGATAGGGTTTATAGAACTCAAGTTATGAGCCAGTCAAGTTACAGGTCATCTGAGGCATGTGAATTTGGAACTTGAAAGTAAACCAACTTGCATGACATTTTTGACCTAGAAGGATGATTCCTATGAACTTTTGGTCAACATGTATGTTTTTCCTTATCTTCTTAGCTTTCTAGAAAGTACTAGAAGTCCATGATTGGATTTGTAGAACTCAAGTTACAAGCTTTGCAAGATAAGGGTATTTTGGGTATTTGGAATTACAGGTCATATTTGGTTATGGGTCAATTTCACCAACTTAGGTACCTCAAATGAAGATTTGTTCAACTTGAAAGTTGTTCAAAATGGTATTTTTAGTCCAACCATGACCCAAGCATCCATTGATGTGGATTGAATATGGAGGTGTATGAAGAAATTTGAAAAAAAGATCATTAAAGGCATTAAGGAAGGAAAAAAATCAAAATAAATCACAATGGTTCAAAACTTCACAAACTGGTGCATTTTCTGATTGCAAAGGGCATTTTGAAGAGATTGGCAATGTCACATTTTTGGTTTGAGGCATAATTCATGGGCTTTGTATGGATTACTTAGAATGGAAGTAACATAACCAATCAACACCATTGGATCAATTCAACCCCTCAATTTGGTCCATTTACATTCAAGGGATGTTATGCAATGAATTTGAGTGAGATTTGAGCTGAAATCACACAGGATGCACGACTGCCATGGTTGTTCATAGAAGGAAAATGGAAATTTTGGATTCATCAAATTGGGCCATGTTAGGATCCAAACAGCTTCTATTTAAGTCTTGGATCATGTTCAGATCATTTTTTGGAGATCATTTGGAGCAAAATTGGTTATTACAGTTAGAACTTTGGAGCTTTCGAGCAAGAAGTGATTTTGGAGTTTGAGGAAGATTCAAGAGTTTCTGAGCATCAAGAATCGTCCAGGATCATTCAGTGAAGGAATATGCACGTTTTGAAGTCAAGATTTGCACGCGAAGACCTCCAATTTCAAGCTTCAGAACAGGTTTTTATCTTTCACAATTCCTCTTGATTTAAGCATGTTTAGACTGAATTTGGCATGTGGTTATGTTGTAGATACAACATAGATCGTTTTAGGATTGGAATTGTGAAGTTTGGTGATGATTCATGATGTGATGCAATTTCTGTTTGGATTCATACATGGCTGATTCTTGAGAGTTAAGATGAGTTGGATAGTGGTTTTTGATCCTTGAGAGGTGAGGAAGATTTCTGTGTAAACAATTTGAGGTTTAGTGATAATTTTGGAATTAAGGATTTTTCTGTTCATCATCGTATTAGGAGATTTATGAAGAATTAATAAAAATGGAAGGGATTTTCGTGATCTTGGTGAGGAGACGAGAAGAACGGTGTAGTTTTCATTAAGTTTGGTTGAGGATGAGTCCAGAGCATGATTGCTCTCGCCGGAGAAGATGGTGGAGCTCTTCTCCGGCCACCGTGGATGCTTTCCCTCTCTTGGTTCAGTTTGAATTGAGGACGATGAACTGGAACCGTTGGATCTGATGGAAGTTGTGGACTTAGTCTTAACATCTGATGGATGAGCATGGGTCTGACTAGGGTTTGGTGAGGTGTCATACTCTGAAGCGCAAGATTAGATTACTTTTGAATTGGACGCACATGATTAGGGAGTACCATGGACTGAAGTCAACTAAATGCATGAGATCCCTGGGTAAAACACATAGTTTCATTAACTACGTGGCACGCGCGTAGCCGTTAGATCATTTGACTAGTAGTGTGATCCAACGCCCCTGGTATTTTCTAATTTCCTTAATTTCTTTAATTGAGTTTCTATTTTCTTTTAATTATTTTTTCATGTTTAATTCATTTTAAATAGTTTTAATGATCAGAAAAATATGAAAAAAAATATGTGGTTGATCCTTGTTGAATTTCTGATTTTTCCATGCCTTTGGATTTTATTTTGGTGTTGTTTTCAATTTAATGTCCATTTTTCTGTTTTTAATGAATGATTAAAAATGCATAATATGACTATCTTGCTTGCTGATTTTATTGCTAGCTCATGATTTAGAATTTGATGTTGAAACTTTGCATGCTTGTTATAGACCCCTTGATAGGTTTGGTTGATTTTTGTTGTGATTTTTAGATGATTCTAAATAGGAGTTTGAGGTAGATGTTTAGGAGCATTCCTTGATGCATCCCCTTTAGTACACTCTTTTGGATTTATATTTTATTTGAACCTTTAGGATTAGGTTTGGCCCCTGGTTTTTGTACCATAGATACTTAAACATGTAAGATAATGTAGGATTTTCCTTAGAATTTTTAGAAATGATTTTCTATTAGTTCCCCATTTTACAAGTTGGTTTTAGTTTAGGTGACCCTAACTAGGTTAACTTCATAGATTAATCTTGTAAGTGACCATTAGATGATTCTAAGTTTCATATCCTTTCTTGATAGAATAGAAATTAGGTAGATACCTCTTTAGAGCCTTGAATCTTTAGTGTAGGTGATCCTTAGTAGGTAATCATTGAGGTTCTTTAGAAGTTCATATTAGGTGGATGATTCTTCCTATAGGGTTAGTTTCCCTCTCAATTTTCCTTGCTTAATTAGGATCCTCCTTGTGAGCATGTTTCCTCCTGTGGAGGAATTCATTGCATTATCGTGAAGGAGTTGAGTCTATGAAAGCTTCCTGAGGAAATGGAGTTGGTTGAGTGCCTGTGGTAAGTTCCTGTGTACCTTACCTAGCATCCCATCTTCATTCTCCTAATATTCTCTTATTCAATTCTTTTTTAGGAACCTTCTTGGGGTAGCATAGTCCCTCTTGTGGGGGGAATGTTGCACATCTCCTGAAGGAGCCAAACCTCTAGGATTCTCCCAAATCTCTTTTAGTTGGTTGAGTGCCTGGGATAAGTTCCTGTGGATCTTACCCATGCCTCCCAACATTCAATTTCTTTCCTTAGGATAGAAGCCTTGTTTGTTTACTTGTGGAATGAATTCCTTATTTGCCATAAATCCTTGCCTTCATTCATGATTGAGTGGTGTGTTGCATTAGGATAGTTCATGTTTAGGATAGCCTAAGCGTAGGTGCATGACTGCATTAAGAGGTTGAGTGATTCTCCCTCTGCTTGTTTGCCTTAAGGGTTGAGGTTATCCTCCCCTTGCTTGTGTGTTGTTTCTCTTTTTCTAATTGACGTATTTGCATATAGAGGTTGAGTTGAGCTCCCTCTGCTTGTCTGTTTTGACTGTTTTCTTTGCTTGACTGCTTAGAGGTTGAGTGAGTCTCCCTCTGCTTGTATTGATGCATTGCATGTGCATCTTTGCTGTTTTCTTCTGTTTATCTATTTAGTTGATGCTTTATCTGTTTCTGTATGCCATTGACATGATCCCCTAGGAGTCTCACTTCCTTTTATAAGGAAGTGATGATTAGAACTTTACGTTGAAACCTATGCATGATAACATCTAGGAGTTCCCTGTTTCAAACCTCAACCATAGGATGAATCCTTGGCATGACAACATTAGGACTTGACAGTTTCCCCTTAGAGTTCGTTCTCTTCTTATCTCAAAACAACAGTAAAAAAACGTAATAAAGGCAAGTTAGTTCAAGCGCGTTACGAGCCTTAAGCTACTTGGGAAATGATAATTGAGCGGTCTCCTTTCAATCATCTAGAGTGTTTAGTATATGTCCTTTGGACGATATGCGACGCATTCGCTCCTAAGTCATAGTCTCTAGTGATGTGCAAACTACAGACAACCATTAAAAACACTTCTTCCGTAAAAAAACAGAAAACAAACTTCAAACCTTTTTGCCCCGTGGGCCAGTAACTCAAGGAAAACTTTTTTGAAGAAAAGAGTGTCATTAACTCCCAGTTCTATCGCAAACGGTAACGCACGAGTCTTTGACTAGCGAGCTGCATACACCAAACTGCTGGAACTGTTTGTTAACCCTACTCAGAAAAACAGATGAATTTGAACCCCCGTAATCCGTATTATCCCGAAGTACGTAAGCTTTGATCTCTCATATCTGTTGAGAGTACATAGGCACAATACTGATGTATTGGTGAGCCACCTTCCGTTACCCGTAGGTAGCCGAACTATGTTGACTTTGATTTCTCGTTCTCTGATGAGAATACGTAGGCATAAAGCGCGATGCTTTGCCGAGTCATTTTTATTTTCTTTTTAGACCAGCCTTGATAGGTAGATAGATTAAACCAACCTGTCAGATAAACACAACAAGCATGGATCCCGTTGAGTACAACGGACGTGAGGGGTGCTAATACCTTCCCCTTGCGTAACCGACTCCCGAACCCAGACATGGTTGCGACGACCTTGTCTTATACCTTTTGTCAGGTTTTTCCGATCATTTTCTTTCCCATTCTGAGGGATAAATAACAAAAGATGGCGACTCTTCTGTTTTGCCGGCACCTTATTTTCGCGGTAGCGACAGCTGGCGACTCTGTTGGGGACCCAACGTCCCCTGTGCGAGTCAGTCCTAGCGCTTGCGTGTTTATCTATTAGGTTTGCATTTATTTATCGCATTTTACTTTCCGCGCTTTATTTTCAGTATGATATGATTATTTGTGTTGTTGTGGGAGGGGCTCTGATGAGTGATAAGCCAGACCTAAGCTTGAGTACGTACATAGTTTTAGAAGCAGATTAGTGGTGAACCTGTATGTTAGGCATGCACTAGTTCCCACGAAATCTGCACTCAGACGAGATTCTTTGAGATGATTTCCATTTCCATCCCAGTGGGTCGTCGAAAGGATTTCAAATCCAAGGATTGTCGACTCTGGGGACCGATCATTTGTGATTCAGCTGAGTGAGGCCTCTCTAGGAGAGGATGATGACAAACCAGAAATGGTGAACGTATCGTCATTTCCTGAAAGTCTGTGACGCTGATGAACGCATAGGATGTCGTGCCTTTGTCAGTGATTAGGTTCATACCTGTGAGCAGGGTCGGGTTATTGCAGGAAACTTTACCTTCAGAAAACTTGGTTTTCTTAACAGTAAATCAATATTGTTGGTATCAGTAGGCCCTTATTATCAGAGTTGTGGTGTATTCTCGTTGAAGCAGAATTATGACTTGCCACTTCATAGCACAGCACAACACTCTTGATCTCCTACTGCATTTTGCATCTGCATTTACATTTTCATGTTGCATTACATTTAACACGTATCTATGTTACAGGTGTGCAATTCCTTCTCGATTCTAGCAATCTTGTTCCCTCTTTGTCCAACATGGAACCCAACTTGAGAAGAACTTTGGCTTACAAGTTTCCTACTCCAGATATTACTACTCTGAGGGGTTTGATTTCTTTGGCTGGTAAGGAAGTGATGAAGGATTTCAGGGGAACCTATGGGAAGCTGCTAAGTGTGGTGTTCAAGCCATCTGTGTATGAATTTAATGGACTTCAGACTCTGCTTCAGTTTTATGATCCTCAGTTGCGTTGCTTCACATTTTCGAGCTATGTGCTGGCCCCTACGTTGGAAGAGTTTTTTGCCATATTGGAAGTACCCATTCTTGCTCAAGTACCCTTTTGTCCTATTGACCAGGAGCCAGATCTGGCTAGTATTGCTACAGCTTTGGATGTGGAGGTTTCTGAGTTGAAAGGAAACACAACTAAGAGAAATGGAGCCTATGGATTCCCATTACCTTTTCTGGCTGAGAAAGCCTGACACTTCACCAAGAAGGAATGTTGGGTGGCATTCAAAGCTATTTTGGCATTATGCATATATGGTATCATGTTGTTCCCCAATATTCCAGATTTTGTGGATGTGGACGCTCTTCGTATTTTCATTTCAAGGAATCATATCCCTACCTTGCTCGGAGACATGTATCATTTGATGCACTATAAGAACGAGAATAGAAGAGGCAAAAGTGTGTCCTGCTGTGTTTCACTGTTTTACAGATGGTTTTTCACTCATTTACCAAAGGCTGGTTCTTTTATAAAGACTTCAGAGACGAAGGAGTGGTCTGAGCGCCTGATGAGTTTGTCTACCGAAGACATTGATTGGTTTGACAAAGATCTCTTGGGGAGTGAAATCATTTACAGCTGTGGGAACTTTCCTAATGTCCCTCTGGTGGGTAGGAAAGGTTGTATCAATTACAATCCATCTATCGCTATCAGACAGTTCGAGTATGCCTTGAGGGACCCGCCTAAGGACGAGGAGGTACAGGAATCTCTGTACCTCACTGGCGCATTGGAAGGAGATGATTTGGTCAAATTTGAACATGCATGCAATAACATTCACCGAAAAGGAAAGACCTCATTGGGGAAGAGCAATAATCAGACTTATGCTCCTTATGTGGACTGGATTCATAGCAGAGCAGAAAAGGTGTTGATGCCCTTTCCTCCTGTCAAGCAGGACTGCCATTCAGAGCCCACCATGATTGAAATCCAGAACTATAATCAGCTCCAAGCTAAGAATGAAGAGCTGATCAAAGCCAATGAAGAGCTAGAACAAGAGATCGCCCAACTTCGAAGAGAAAATAACAAAGACGTCCACACCTGCAAGAAGCAGACGAAATTGATCAATCACCTGGGCGTTAATCTGACCAAGGAGACTGATTCTAGAGAACGTCTTGGGTTGGACCTTAAGGCAGTGCACGATGTGTTGACCACCAAAAAGCAGGACCTGGATAGGGCATACCTGAAGTTGTCCAAGTACGAGAAATTGTGGAACAACACTTTGACTAGCCACAAAGAGCGGGAAGAAAAGCTGAAGCAACAGATAGCCTAGTTGGAAGCTCAGATTAAGGTCAAAGATAAGAAGATAGAGGCTGAAGCCTCACTTCGACGAGACGTCCAGTATAGGTTGGTTGAGACCAAGGCAAACCTAATGGATTATCAACTCCGAGCTGATGCTAAGAGGAGTAGGGTGGAAAACCGTTCTGAAGGAGGTGTTTGTGGGAACGTCGTCGAGGACCTCCCAGATACAATCAGGCAGATGGATTTGTTAATCCGGGGTTTGCTCACCCAGCCTGATCATCCCACTATGAAGAAGTTACTAGAGGATTCCCATGCCCGTAGCTGCACTTGATTTCTTTGTATTTCTTTGTACATTTTATGCATTAATATGTTGATCACCACCAGGCCTGTTGGTTAGGGTCACGATTGTTGCTTCCGTTGTATTCAGTTACTGTTTTACGCTGCCCACGTGGGTTTTTCAGATATATATGAGGGTTTTCTGTCCATGATTGGATGGTAGACTTTATCTGTCTTGGAAGCTAGAATCGAGGGGGACTTCCTCCTAATGCATGGATACGTGTTTGCATCTGCATGAATCATTTGCATAACAGGTACCTTGAGCCGTGTTCCTAACCCTTTGTGCTTGCAGGTTATTTCAGGATTGAACGAAGACAGATCCACCAATACTCTACCAGAGCGAATCTAGCCAGAGCGATGGAACAAGTGTAGACCGACATTCAAGAGCTCAGAGAGAGGATGGATCGCTTCATGGAACTCATGCAAGTGGTCGCTAATGGCCAGGACCAGCTCAGAACTATGGTACAACCTCTGATCTCACGGGTTGACAGCAACAGCGTGCTTCACGGTGGGAATACTGCAAACCCTCCACTTGTTGAGACCCCTCAGGGTGGCATCCATGTGACCAGAGGGAATGGAAGTGGTAACGACAATGTTGTCACTAACATCGGACCTAATGGGAATACGAATGGCGTCGGAAATGGTAACTTTGAAGCCAATGGCAATGCTGGTATAGGCCATGGCAATACTGGAGGAACTAGCAATGCGGGGAACGCTGGGGATGGTAATCTGTATGGTATTGATGCTGCTGGGTTTGCTGCTGGCAATGGCAATCAGCCGTGGCAAGAGTACCGTCAAGAGGATTTGTTCTCGATGAGGGGAGCTGAGGGCGAACTGAATTCTAAAGCCCGTTTAAGGTTCAAAGCCCTCGAGGACAAAATGAAGAGTTTTGAAAACTTGAATACCTTGGGCGTTGACATGACCAAGCTGGGACGGATCTTAGACTTTAAGGTGCCTCCCAAGTTTAAGGTACCCGACTTTGAGAAGTACAAGGGCACCACTTGCCCCCGTGTCCATCTGAGGTCGTACTACCGAAAGATGTCCACACATTCTGAAGATGAGAAGTTGTTGATGCGCTTCTTCCAGGACAGCCTGTCCGGCCCCTCGTTGGAATGGTATATGGGTTTGGAACCCACCAGTGTACATACATGGAAAGACCTTGCTGAAGCATTCGTGTGCCATTATCAGTATAACAGCGATCTGGCTCCCAACCGGGTTCAACTGCAGAACTTGTCTCAGAAGAACAACGAGGGATTTAAAGAGTACGCCCAGAGGTGGCGTGAACTGGCAGCGAGAGTTCATCCGCCGATGGTTGAATGAGAACTTGTTGAGATGTTCGTAGCTACTCTTCCAGGGGTTTATTATGAGAAGCTGGTCAGTGGTATGTAGGGAAGCTTCTTCGACCTCACCATCACCGGAGAACATGTAGAGAATGGCATCAAACTCGGAAAGATTCAGGGTGTAGATGTATCCTCAGGTGGAGGGGAAAGAAACCTTACAGTGGTAAGAGACGTGAAGGTGATGCGAGCTCAGTGTCTAATGCTCGGGGAAAAGGAAAGGGCCAGCGCCAGCAAGTCGCTAGTATTACCATTCCTGCTGTCCAGCAACCTCAGCAGCAGCAGCAGCAGAACCAGCAAGGGTACCGGAGGTATCAGAACAAAGCTCCTTTGTCAAATCGTCATCTTAAGACCCCACCTATGTCGTATGGTCAGCATTTGCAGATGTCTATTGCAATGGACAGAAATTAGAGTTGGAGTCATCTGGGAAATCTGTTGACAACCTAGTGGGAACTGGCGGAATAACCCGTAGTGGAAGAGTTTTTGCTCCACCAAAGATTGTGGCTGAGAAAGCTGACAGAGGTAAGAGTAAGGTCGTCAAAGAAACCTCCCGTGGGGTAGAGAAAGACCTGCTTGTGAAATACGTGAAGAGTTTATGAGACTGATCAGGAAAAGTGATTATAAGATCATTGATCATCTTCATCAAATGCCATCTAAGATCTCCATTCTGAATTTGTTGTTGTGTTCTGAAGCACATCGCAATGCTCTACTGAAGGTTCTGAATGCAGCGTATGTACCGCAAGAGATCTCCGTCAACCAGCTAGAGGGAGTAGTTACTCATATGAATGCTGGGAATGGATTAGGGTTTACTGACCTAGAGTTGATGCCGAAGGGAAGGAACCACAATAGCGCCTTGCATATCTCGATAAAATTTCGAGGAACGGTCATGTCCCACATGTTGGTGGACACGGGGTCATCTTTGAACATTCTCCCTAAGAAAGCTCTGATGAGGTTGGATACGAGAGGGCTGATTTGTACACCCAGTGATCTGGTTGTGAAATCTTTCGATGGAACTAAGCATCATGTCTTTGGAGAGGTAACTCTACCCATTCAAGTTGGGCCAGAAACCCTCAACACGATCTTCTATATCATGGATATCATGCCTACCTATAGCTGTCTATTGGGCCGGCCTTCGATCCATTATGCGGGTGCAGTGACTTCCACATTGCACCAGAAGCTGAAGTATGCTGTGGGGGGCAGCATCGTGACCGTCTGTGGTGAAGAGGACATAATGGTGAGCCATTTGTCATCTTTCAAATATGTTGAGGTGGATGGCGAGATCCACGAAACTTTGTGCCAGGCGTTTGAAGCTGTTAAAGTCAAGGATGTGACTCCGGTGATGATTGAGAAACCTGAGATGACTCTCTCTTCCTTCAAGGAAGCTCAAGTTGTTGTTCAAGATGGTTCCGCCCCAGGTTGGGGGCAAGTTCTGGAAATACCTAACAAACAGGATAAGTTTGGGTTAGGGTATTCTCCTTCTGCTTATGCTTCCTCCTCTAGCAGTGCGTCGTGCGTCAAAGGGACAATTTAGTTCACAAGAGGTGGGGTGATATTTGAGAATGTCAACGCCGTGTCTGAAGACGACGAAGATAGTGATTGCGACCTGGACTCCTGGATTCAGCCGAGCAAACCAGGCCAGAGCGTCAACAACTGGTCTGTCCAGGATGTCATCCAAGTGACGCGCAAAGAGTAATGCTTTGTATTTTCCAATTATTGTACAACCTTATGCTCTACCCGGGGCATAACGGTTTTATTGTCAGGGCCTTGATAGCTTATGCATGTACATATTATCCATAAATCAAAGGGCGTTTTATTTGCATTCAAATTTTGTAATCTCTGTTATTCCTGTTTTTATTTTTATTTTTTGTGTTTTGAAAAACAATAAAATGGCAATGCGGTTTGTTCTAACTGGCATATCCTTGTTTTAAGCTTAACCCTTGTTATTGCAGGATTCACACCACAGACGACATCGACTCTGAACCTTCTATGACTCACTTCGACTTTGATTGCCCGATATATCAAGCTGAAGGAGAGATTGATGAAGACGAAGACCTTCCCGAAGAGTTGGCCCATTTGTTGAAACAAGAAGATAAGATCATTCTGCCTCACGAGGAAGAGATTGAGATTGTTAATCTGGATTCTGAGGAACTTGTCAGAAATGTCAGGATAGGGGCTGCATTACAGAGCAATGTTAAGCAGATATTGGTTGAGATGCTTCGAGAGTATAGTGACATCTTTGGTTGGACGTATGAAGATATGCCCGGACTCGACACTGACATAGTGGTCCATCATCTACCACTGCAAGAAGATTGTCCTCTCGTTAAGCAGAAGCTTAGAAGGACACGACCAGATATGGCCGTTAAGATCAAAGAAGAAGTGCAAAAGCAGCTATATGCTGGATTTTTAGCGGTCACTACTTACCCTTTGTGGGTCGCCAACATAGTACCTGTACCGAAGAAGGACGGTAAGGTGTGGATGTGCGTTGATTATCGGGATTTGAATAGGGAGAGCCCTAAAGATGATTTCCCGCTCCCTCATATTGATGTGTTGGTCGACAATACAACTCAATTTTCCGTGTTTTCATTCATGGACGGCTTCTCCGGCTATAATCAGATAAAGATGGCGCCGAAAGACATGGAGAAAACCACGTTTATTATCCCTTGGGGGACGTTCTGCTACAAGGCAATGCCCTTCGGTCTGAAGAACGCAGGGTCCACTTAACAGCGAGCAATGGTCACTTTGTTTCATGACATGATTCACCATGAGATTGAAGTCTATGTTAATGACATGATTGCAAAGTCCCAAACGGAGGAGGGACATCTGGTCAATTTGCTGAAGCTTTTTGAGAGGCTTAGGAAGTTCGGGTTGAGGCTAAATCCTAACAAGTGTACTTTCGGAGTACGGTCTGGAAAACTACTGGGGTTTATTGTGAGTGAAAAAGGCATTGAGATTTCCAAAAACTGAAAAAGAAGTTCGCGGTTTCCTGGGCAGAATAAACTACATTGCAAGGTTTATATCTCAGCTCACGGCCACGTGTGAACCGATGTTCAAGCTGCTGAAAAAAGATCAGGCGATTATTTGGAACGAGGATTGCCAGAAGGCATTCGATAAGATAAAACAGTATCTGCAGGAACCTCCGATTTTGATACCCCCAGTGGCGGGAAGACCCCTAATCATGTACTTGACAGTTCTTGAGAATAGCATGGGTTGCGTTCTCGGTCAGCACGACGAGACTGGCAGAAAGGAGCATGCCATTTATTACTTGAGTAAAAAGTTCACAGATTGTGAATGTTGTTACTCAATGCTGGAAAAAACGTGTTGCGCACTCGCGTGGGCTGCCAAACGTTTACGACAGTATATGCTCAATCACACGACCATTCTAATTTCGAAGATGGATCCGATCAAGTACGTCTTCGAGAAGCAAGCGCTTTCAAGCAAGATTGCTAGATGGCAAATGGTGTTGACGGAGTATGACATTCAGTATGTTTCCCAGAAGGCCATCAACGGAAGTGTATTGTCTGAGTACCTTGCCGAACAGCCTCTCGAAGATTATCAGCCGATGAAATTTGAATTCCCTGATGAGGATATCATGTTTCTCAAAGTGAAAGATTGTGATGAACCGTTGCCCGACGAGGGGCCAGATAGGAAGTCCCAGTGGAAATTGATTTTTGACGGGGCAGTTAATTCCTATGGAAGTGGTATTGGGGAAATCATTACGACTCCCCAGGGATCCCACATCCCGTTCACTGCCAGATTGAATTTTTCGGTCACCAACAATGAAGCAGAATACGAGGCATGCATCACGGGTTTGGAAGAAGCCATTGATTTGAGAATCAAAAACCTGGATGTATACGGTGACTCGGCACTCGTTGTTAACCAAATAAAAGGGGAGTGGGAGACTCGTCAATCGAATTTGGTCCTGTACATAAATTATGCCAGAAGGCTGCTTCCGTTCTTTGATCGAGTGGAACTCCATCATGTGCCTAGAGCAGAAAATCAGATGGCTGATACCTTAGCCACGTTGGCTTCGATGTATAAAGTCAATTTTTGGAATGAAACCCCAAGAATTGTCATTTCCCGTCTTGATAGACTTTCGTTCGTTTTTGCAATTTAGGAAGCCTCCGATGGCGAGCTATGGTTCCATGATATCCAGACTTTCCTTATGACTAAGGAGTATCCTGCGGGAGCGTCAACCCAGGATAAGAAGACTCTGAGGAGGCTGTCTGGAAATTTCTATCTCAATCCTGATGGAGTTCTGTATAAGAGAAATCACGATCTCATGCTACTCAGATGTGTGGACGAAAAAGAAGCTAGTCTGCTTATGGAGGAGGTCCATGAAGGCACATTTGGTACGCACACCGGCGGACATGCTATGACGAGAAAAATCCTACGAGCAGGATATTACTGGCTGACGATGGAGTCGAATTGTTTCAAATTCGCGAAGAGATGTCATAAATGCTAGGTTTATGCTGATAAAATTCATGTGTCGCCGTGCCCGTTGAATGTCATGTCATCCCCGTGGCCATTCTCCATGTGGGGCATTGATATGATAGGCAAGATCAAGCCCACTGCATCTAACAGTCATCGCTTTATTTTGGTAGCCATCGACTACTTCACCAAGTGGGTGGAGGCAGCCTCGTATGCTAGCGTGACCAAGCAGGTGGTGGCTAGATTCATAAAGAGGGACATCATATGTCGATACGGAATTCCCGAGCGGATCAATACTGACAATGGTTCGAATCTGAATAATAAGATGATGAAGGAGTTATGCCAGAACTTCAAGATTGAACATCACAACTCATCATCTTACCGACCGAAGATGAATGGCGCGGTTGAAGCGGCCAACAAGAACATTAAAAAGATAGTACAAAAGATGGTTGTGACCTACAAAGATTGGCATGAGATGTTTCCATTTGCATTGCATGGTTATCGTACGACAGTACGCACAACAACCGGGGCAACTCCTTTCTCACTAGTGTACGGTATGGAGGTTGTCCTACCGTTGGAAGTTGAGATTCCTTCTTTGCGAGTTTTGGTTTACGTGAAACTCGATGAGGCAGAATGGATTAAGAACCGATTAAATCAACTCAGTATAATGGATGAGAAGAGATTATCATCGATTGCATATGGTTGTCAGTACCAGAGCCGAATGAAGAATGCTTATGATAAGAAGGTACGTCCTAGAAGCTTTCAGACGGGTGATCTCATCCTGAAGAAGATTCTTCCACCACACTCCGATCACAGGGGCAAGTGGACTTCTAACTACGAAGGTTCGTATGTCGTCAGCAAGGTCTTCTCGGGAGGAGCCTTGTTGTTATCCATGATGGATGGCGAAGATTTTGCATCCCCTGTGAACACGGACGCAGTTAAAAAATACTTTGCTTAAAAAATGAACCGCTGGAAAGAAAAAAGAATATCCAGGAAAAAAAAGGGCATCCCGGCGAACCATAAAAAAGGAAAAAAGTTCGGGCAAAAATTAGGGATATAAATGAAAAATGTACACCCGCAAGGTCGAAAACATGGAAGGGTGGCCTTGGCAAAAAAGGGTATCATGGTGAATCGAAAACCCGAAAGGGCGGTTCAGGCAAAAGTTAGGGATTTGAAAAAGCAAATGACTGTGTTCCACGTGTGGACTCTCATTGTTTAGTGGTTTTGGAAGACCTGAGGGCCGTTTGAAGGTGAGATATTACTTAGAAGGGGGGGTTGAATAAGTATGGAAAATTAATACTTGAAAATAATCACACAGTTATTTTTATCCTGGTTCGTTAAACAACTACTCCAGTCCACCCTTCCAGAGTGATTTGCCTTTCTCAACAAGGTCTTAATCCACTATTAAATCAAACTGATTACAATAGTATCACCTAAGAACTACAGTTCTTAGTCTTCTCAAGAGCTACTGATTCACACTGAATCCTCTTAAGGAAAATCCTTTACAAACAATGTAAATTAAATACAAGAGTTTTTAATGCTTCTATAAAGCTATAATCACAACAGTGATTTTTCTCTTAAGTTTTAAGTACAAAGATTCTATGAAGAATAAGAATGAGAGCTTAAGAATATGTGATTTCTTTTCAGCAAGTGTGTAGCACTGAAGAATGAAGTGAGAGACTCCTTTTATAGGCAACTGAATTATCCACGTTGAAAAGAGAGTCCAAAAGGTCTGAGCCTTTTTGTCTTCACATGTACTGACCTTTCCTTGAAATAGATGGCACAGATAAATCCTTTTTGTCTGTGTAAGTGTGTCTAGCACAAATAAGGAAAGAGACGTTGAATGATTCCAACGGATACATTCTTGAAAACACTTCTTCAGTTTCAGCAAGTTCTTCAGAGTCTGAATGGATCAGATTCTTCTGATGAGTTTCAGAACTATGCTGTATCAGAGTCTTCTGCAGCTTGTGTGCTTCTAGCGTGTTGATCATCAGAGCATCTTGACACAGAACTTCAGTACTTGGCAGCGTAGGTACTTTCAGAAACTTCTGTAGATCAATGCTTTGAGAAACTCTTCAATTAATATTCTTCTATACATCTGATGCTTCTGAGTATCTTCAGATGCTTCTGACTCAGAATGTTCTGGAGCTTCTTTCTTCAGATCCTTCTGGAGACTACGCTTAGGATCTTCTGTAAGGAGCAAGCAGATTCTTCTGTGAGATGCATCTGGCGCTTCAGAGTCAGAATAACTTCTTGTATTCAAGGCAGATTTGCTTCTAGAGATTTAATATAATTTTAATCTGCAGTACAACTCTCAAACAAATTTTAGAGTATATAATTCTTAAATATAAATTTCCTAACAGTTATCATCAAAACAAAGAGTAATTATTAAGAACCAATTTGTGTTCTAACAATCTCCCCCTTTTTGATGATGACAAAAAGTATCAGAAATTTTATTTAATTGAACTTAAAGAATTATAACTCCCCCTGAGATGATGAATCTCCCCCTGAGTTAAATATGAAAAAGGAATAGAAACTTCCCTTTTTATCTTGAGTAATCTTCAGAGTCAGATCTTGTTTGTCTTGTAATAATCAATGGTCAGAATATCTTGCAGATATAAGATTCAGATTTTGATAAAGGATAAATGATCTGAGAAACTCAGAGGTTCTTTTATAGAGTGTTCTTATCAAAAGTTCTGAAATAGTCAATTAAGATATTAGAAAGAATAGATATGTCTGAAGATTCATTCTAGTGAAATTATATTAAATAGTTCAGATCTTTATTTTCTCCCCCTTTTTTGTCATAAGCAAAAAGTAAAAAACTTTTAATAAAGACAATTAAAAGGAAAAATAGCAGATAATTCAATGGAGAATAACAGTCTGATTCAATTAATTATAACATATCAAAAAGTACATCAGAAGATATAACAAAACATTCAGATGCAAAAACAACAGATGCAAAGACATGAGAAAAAAAAAATCTAAGTGTGTTTAGACAAAAGCATCTTCAATAGGTCTGTGATCTCAGATTGTGATTGCTCTTGCTTTGACATGAACTTAGTGATTGTCTCATTCTTCTCATCTTGTTTGGACATCCATTCTGACATGTCCTCAGATTTCTTGTCTTGTTTCGCCATCCAAGATCTGATTTCAGATTGACCAGCTTCCAGAGCAGCAATCTTGTTTGCCAAATCTGGATTTTCTGTCTTGATTTCAGATGATGGAGGTTATGTATCCTGAACAGAATCAATTGCCATATGTTCTGGAGATCCTGAAGAGGGTTCTACCAGAGTCATAGTTAGTGTAGTGGCAGTTGGTTCTGGTGGAGGAGGAGGTGGAGCATCCAAACACAGCAGAGGTTCAGTCTTGTTTACAATCCAGAATTGAGTTCTTTCAGCTCTGAGCTTTGCATCATCAGAACAGATGTTCTTTAGATTAGAAGCCACAGTGTTGAATCTATTCAGAAATCCTTTCCAGATGATTTTAGTCTCATTTGCATCCATAGATTCAGAACATCTTCTCTGAACAGTACCTAAAGACATCTGTAATTCTTGCAAAAACGTTTGAAATAAATGTTCAATATTAAGTCTGGGTGGAGGTTTAAGCAAGGTTTCCAGAGTCATCTGTTTAGGCTTTGGAGTTGGTGGTATCAATGATTTTGGAATGGAAATCAGAGGAGGGGGAACATATGGGAAGAATGGAATTTCTGGTTTCTGAGGAAGGGATCTGTTTAAAGCATTAAGCAGATTTGGTTGAGGTCTGGTGCGTGGGTAAACATCATCAAAGACTACATTAGAGTATGGTACGAAAGCAGAGTTTGATGGTTTATCAGATGCAACTGTGTTGTCAGATGCAGGATGCAGAGCTGAAACAGCAGCTTTACCAGATTTAGCAGATATGATGGCTAAGGATCCTTCATTTTCCATAGATTTAATATATGAAAGGATCACAGATGGAAGGGTTGGTTTAAGTTTAGGTCTCAGAGGTGTCAAGGGTTCAGAGGGCTCAACTCTATCATAAAAATCTTTAAGTTTGAAACCATAAGATAAATTATGATACAGAGAGGACACTTGAGCACAAGAGATTCCAGATGATGATGGAATAGAAGTAGGAATAATCATCTCAGATGAAGGTTCAGGTGGAGGCATAGGTTCTGGAATGGTAGTTTTGGTAGGTACAGATGATTCAGGTTCAGGGTTATGAACAGGGTATTTGTCAAATGGATTAATCAGAAAGTCAGGGTGAATTTCTGATTCAGATGAATTTGAGGATGTTTCAGGTGTACAAGAGGTAGAAGAAACTTGAAACACTGTTTTTAATGGAGTGATATCAAGAACTTCTGTCTCAGGGATATGAGATGGTTCAGAAGGAATATCAGGTTGTTGAGTAGGTGGTTCAGATGAAACAGGAGCAGAAGTTACTTGAGTGGGTTCAGAAGTAACAGTTGCTACAGGTTCAGAAGATTGAATAGGTGATGGTGGAATGACAGATTCTTTTTGTGGTTGATCTTCTGTGGTTTGTTTTTCTGGAAGATCAGAAGATTTTGGTTGATTTTCTGTTTGTGGTGGTGCAGATTTTTGTTTATCAGAATTTTGTGGTAGTTCTGATGTTTGTGGTTCTGGTTGTTGTGGGACTGTTGGTTGTTTTTCTTTAGGCTGTGATTCTGATGGTTGTGGAACAGATTGTGATGGACGTGGAGTGAAGTGTTTGATGTGTAGTTTTGGTTGAGGTGGTTTTGATACAGGAGCAGTGGGTTGTTTCTGAGGTGATACAGAACTGGGGGCAGCAACAGATGTTGTTTGAGTGACAGGGGGTTTGGGAACAGACTTAATAGAAGAATCATTTATAACAACATTTTTAGAAGAGACAGAAGCTTTAGTACCTTTGAGTTTAATCCTCTTAGCAGATGCAGCTTCTCCAGAATCTTTTCTCTTTAGAAGATCCTTGGGATTCTCAGCAATCTTAGCCTTCTTCTGGACAGGTTCAGATTCTGCTGCAGGTTGAGGTCTTTTTCTCTTAAGTGGAACTTCTGCTTCTTCTTCTTCTTCTCCTGCATCTGGCAGGGGTTGCTTGACAAGTTGAAACACATTTGCAGGAACAGGCACTCCTTCCCTTTTGCATTCCTCTATATACATCAGAGCAATGTGTCTAGGTTCTTCAGCAAAAAATAGAGGGAAATCTGATACTGGAATCCTTTTATTCAGATCAGACATGTTTAACTTCTTTGGAGCAGTGGTAAGTTCATCTACAATCTTGAGTCTCAGAAGGCTCTTAGCGTTCAGAGGCTTTCCCATAATGAACTCTAGTTCCTCTGTTACACCAGCATCATACAGAGCAGCCACTAAACCATTTTCAGTGAGAAGATCTGAGAGCAACCTTCCAAAAGGTATCCAATTCCTGATCTTCTGGTTCTTTTCCTTCACAGATTCTCTGGATGCATTTATGTGATTCCACAGATGCATGAACAATAAGTAAGGAAGATCTACCTTATTACTCTGACTGAGGCAGTACATAAAATAGATCTGCTCATTGTTGACATAATCTGGGGAATTTGTTGATTTTCTATGATGAATGCATCCCATGAAGATCTTGGCCCAGATCTTGCAATCTGGCTTCAGATCTTTGAATCTGTTAGAGGCTTGTCCAACAGTCATAACCTCTTCATAGACTTCATCCATATCAACACGTCCAACTGGCAGATGTGAAACACCATCTGTTTCTTCATAACCAATCAGTTTTCTAATTAGATCCTCTGTGATTATGATCTCCTTTCCCAGCACAGATGATAGAATAAACTTTGGATACACAGATGCATGAATCCAGAATTCCTTAACAAGCAAAGGGTAAACTGGTCCAAACAGTCTATCAAAGTATTTCACCCAACCTTGAGCTCTAACAATGGAGCGAAAATCAAACCCATTTTCAGCCAGTGAGTCAAATTCAACCATGGATTCACACAACACTTCTAACTTTTCAACAGGTGTGAGAAGAGTTCTTTATGGAGGAATGTATGGATTAGCACCTAGATTGTCTGAAGCCACAGCAGCCATTGTTGATTGAAACTGAGCAGTTGTTGATGAAGAAGACGCCATTGAAGAATGCTTTTTAGAACACTTAGGTTTTGAGTTTTTGTGAAGAGAGAACAAGAGATGAAAATGCATATAAATTCTGAGAGTGAAAAGTGTGAAAGTGAATACACTTCAATTATTTATACTAAACACATAGTCACACCAAGAGACAGAAATAAAGCACGTTGGAGCAGCATTAAATGAAAAGAATAAAATCATTTCAAATAATAAATGCTTCTAACAGATTTGGGGGGAAAATCAAGAATTTAACTATTCAAATTTCACCTCAAATGTCTTTTCAGTTGTCCACACGCCACCTCTTCAGATTTTGTGGGACACGTGTTTGCTTGCATGCTGTTCTGAATTCTCTCAAGAAATGAAACGTTAGCCACGTTCAGATCTTCTAAAGATGGTCAGTTCAGATTTTCACATCAGAAATAATAATCAGAATAGAATAAATGAACAGAAGAAATACTTCAGATCATTAAACATTTTGCATCTGAGAGATTGCTTCTGATAAATATTACTCTGGACAAAAATCCATACAAATATTTTTCAGAATGAACTTAAATCTATCTTCAGCAAGGGGTTTTGTAAAAATATCTGCCCATTGATGATCTGTATCAACAAAGGCTAAATTTATGATTCCCTTCTGAACATAGTCTCTGATGAAATGATGTTTAATTTCTATATGTTTTGCCTTAGAATGCAAGATTGGATTTTTTGACAAGCATATAGCAGAATTATTATCACAGAAGATAGAAAGATTACTCTCATAGATTTGATAATCTTCTAATTGACTCTTCATCCAGAGCATCTGAGTACAACATCTAGCAGCAGCAATGTATTCTGCCTCTGTAGTTGATAGTGCTATGGTAGGTTGCTTCTTGTTGTACCATGAGATCAGATGACTTCCAAGAAACTGACAGCTTCCAGAAGTGCTTTTACGTTCAACTCTGTCTCCAGCATAGTCAGCATCACAGAATCCAACTAATGAAAATTCATCAGATCTTCTGTAACACAAACCCATGTTAGCAGTACCTTTCAGATACCTTAGAATCCTCTTAACAGCTGTTAAGTGTGATTCTCTAGGATCTGATTGGAATCTAGCACATAAGCAGACACTAAACAGAATATCTGGTCTAGAAGCAGTCAAGTATAGAAGAGATCCTATCATACCTCTGTAGAGTTTTTGATCTACCTTCTTACTTACCTCTTCCTTACCTAGAGTGCTTGTAGGATGCATTGGAGTCTTTGCCATTTTGCTATCAACCATGTTGAACTTCTTCAGAAGCTCTTTAACATATTTGGTTTGATGTATGTAGGTGCATTCTGGAGTCTGATTGACTTGGATTCCCAAGAAGAATCTCAATTCTCCCATCATGCTCATTTCAAACTCTTCCTGCATACATTTAGCAAACTCCTTTCCAAGCGTAATATTTGTTGATCCAAAAATAATGTCATCTACATAAATTTGACAAATCAACAGATCTTTCTTAACAGTTTTACAGAATAAAGTTGTATCCACTTTTCCTCTGATAAAATTTTTCTTCAGAAGGAAATTGCTCAACCTCTCATACCAAGCTCTGGGAGCTTGTTTTAATCCATAAAGGGATTTCTTTAATTTAAAAACATGATCTGGAAAGTTTTCACTTTCAAATCCAGGAGGTTGATGGACATATACTTCTTCTTCTATAATACCATTAAGAAAAGCACTTTTAACATCCATCTGATACAGAGTGATGTTATTCTGTGCAGCAAAAGAAATCAGAAGGCGTATAGATTCTAACCTTGCCACTGGAGCATATGTCTCAGTGTAATCAATACCTTCTTGCTGACTGTATCCTTGAGCAACCAGCCTTGCCTTATTCCTTTCTACTTCTCCCTTTTCATTCAGCTTATTTCTGAAGACCCATTTTGTTCCAATAATGTTGAATCCTTTAGGTCTAGGAACCAGATCCTAAACTTCATTTCTGGTGAATTGATTCAGCTCTTCTTGCATAGCTATAATCCATTCATTATCTTCCAGAGCCTCATCTACAGATGTCGGTTCTATTATTGACACTAAGCCAAATAAAGAAGATTCAGAAGTTCTGAGAAATGATCTTGTCCTTATTGGATCATCTTTCTTTCCAATTATCACATCTTCTGGATGAGATGATTTGATTCTGGAAGAAGATCCTCTGACAGTTGGTCTTTCAGAAATTTGCAAGTTGTTTAGTTGGGAAGTCAAAGGTGTAGCATCTGGAGTTGCTTCAGATTCTTTGATATTTGTCTTTTCTGCCTCTGATCCTTCAGAGTCTGTGAGAATCACTTCTCTATCTGCAGAACTTTCAAACTGCTTTGGCTTTTCAGAGCCAAGCTTATCATCAAATCTAACATGAATAGATTCTTCAACAATCTATGTTTCAGTATTGAATACTCTGTAGCCTTTAGAGCGTTCAGAATAACCAAGCATGAAACACTTTTGTGCTTTGGAATCAAACTTGTTCAGATTATCTTTAGTATTAAGCATATAACAAATACATCCAAAAGGATGAAAATAAGAAATGTTAGGCTTTCTGTTTCTCCACAATTCATAAGGAGTCTTTTCCAAAAGAGGCCTTACAGACACTCTGTTCTGAATATAGCAAGCTGTGTTAATTGCTTCTGCCCAAAAATGTTTTGCCAGATTTGTCTCATTGATCATGGTTCTGGCCATCTCTTGCAATGTTCTATTTTTCCTCTCTACAACTCCATTTTGTTGTGGAGTTCTAGGGCAGGAGAAATCATGTGCAATGCCTTTTTCAGAAAAATATTTTTCAAAATGTTTATTTTCAAATTCTCCACCATGATCACTTCTGACTTTAATAATTTTGGAATCTTTTTCAATCTGAACTTGATTGCAGAAGTCAAAGAACACAGAATGAGACTCATCCTTGTGTTTTAGAAACTTTACCCATGTCCATCTGCTGTAGTCATCTACAATGACTAACCCATACTTCTTGCCTCTGATGAATGCAGTTTTCACTGGTCCAAACAGATCAATGTGAAGTAATTCCAATGGTCTGGAAGTAGACACAACATTTTTTGATTTAAAATGAGATTTTGAAAATTTACCTCTTTGACATGCTTCACACAGAGCATCTGAGTTGAACTTCAATTTAGGAAGTCCTCTGACCAGATTGAGTTTATTAATCTGAGATATACGTCTCATATTAATATGCCCCAATCTTCTATGCCAGACCCATTGCTCATCATTCACAGATAAGAGGCATTTTACATTTTGAACTTTAAGTTCTGAAAGGTTAATTTTATAAATGTTGTGTTTCCTCTTTCCACTGAATAGGATAGAGCCATCCTTTTGACATACAGCTTTGCAACATTTTTGATTAAAGATTATATCATAACCATTGTCACTTAATTGACTTATGGACAATAGATTATGTTTCAATCCTTCAACTAACAGAACATTAGTAATAGAGGGAAGCTTACCATTTCCAATAGTGCCAGATCCAATGAGCTTTCCCTTCTGGTTCCCTCCAAACTTCACGTCCCCTCCAGATCTAAGTTCCAGGCTTTGGAACATAGACCTTTCTCCTGTCATGTGTCGTGAGCATCCAGAGTCCAGGTACCATGATTGGTGTCCTGACTTTGCTGCTAAGAACATCTGCAACAGAAATTATTTTGTCTTTAGGTACCCAGATCTTCTTGGGTCCTTTGGGGTTAGTTGGTTTGCAAGTTTGTCTAAACTTCTGTTTTGCAACATAATGTTTATTCTGACTTGCCTTTGGTTTAAACACATAAGTACTCTTCTCAGAGCTTGTGTGTTTAATGTCATTCAGATGACCAAATTTGAATTGAGAGTACAGAGGTGTCTTCCTGATGAAAAGTTTGTCAACAGGTTTTGGATTGCTTCCAGATGAAGACTCATATCTAATGCCTCTTCTGTTGTTTCCACTAACACCATAGATCATGGAAGCCATCTTGCTTCTGTCTATGCTCTTAGTGAGAAACCTCTGAAAACTAGAGTCATATTTTTCTAAAATATTTTCACAAGACTTAGTTTCAGAATCAGATTCTTGTTGAGTTCTATCAAAGTCATTTTTGATTTTTAAATTTATTTCCTTCTGCTCAACAAGTTCTGTTTTCAGAAGATCAATCTCAGATTCAAGATTGCTTTTCGGCTTCTTGTATTTGAGTTTGATGTTGTTGTAACTTTTAAGAACTTCTGTTAAAACTTTAATGAGTTCTTCTTTGGTAAGTTTGGCCATTACCTCTTCTGCATCATCATCAGATTCAGATTCTGATTCATATCCAGAGGTACCTTCTTCTTGATCCTCTGTCCTGGCCATCAATGCAACGTTTGCACATTCTTCTTCTGATTCAGAAGATGACTCACACTCATCTGAGTCATCCCATGTTGCCATCAGAACCTTCTTCTTCTTGTTGAACTTCTTCTTAGGTTTTTCTTTCAGAAGTTTAGGGCAGTCATTCTTGTAGTGCCCAGGTTCCTTGCATTCATAGCACACCACTTCTTTCTTGGCAGATCTTCTGTGACTAGAAGATTCTTTTCTGTTGTCAAATCTTCTGAAGTTGTTAAACTTCTTTCCCTTGTGCTTCCAGAGTTTGTTAATCCTTCTGGACAGCATGGACAACTCATCTTATTCTTCAGAAGAAGATTCTTCAGAGCTTTCTTGAATAACCTGCAAAGCTTTAGCAGTTTTGTTAGATTTTAAAGCTATGGATTTACCTTTATCTTTCTTCTGGGGTTCATCTTCCTCCAGCTCAATTTCATGGCTTCTCAAAGAACTGATAAGTTCTTCTAAGGAGATCTTGTTCAGATCTTTTGCCATCTTTAATGCAGTCACCATTGGTCTCCATCTGGTGGGAAGACTTCTGATGATTTTCTTGACATGATCTGACGTTGAGTAACCCTTGTCCAGAACTTTCAGACCAGCTGTAAGAATCTGAAATCTAGAAAACATAGTTTCTACACTTTCAGAGTCTTCCATTTTAAATGCCTCATACTTATGTATGAGCGCCAGAGCCTTTGTCTCTTTAACCTGAGAGTTTCCCTCATGAGTCATTTTGAGTGATTCAAACATGTCATGAGCAGTATCTCTGTTAGTAATCTTCTCATACTCAGTATGAGAAATTGCATTAAGCAATATAGTTCTGGCTTTGTGGTGATTCTTGAAGTCTCTTTTCTGCACTTCAGTCATTGATTTTCTATCAATCTTTTTTCCATCCTCTCCAGTAGGATGTTCATATCCATCAATGACCAAATCCCAAAGATCAGCATCATACCCAAGAAAAAAACTTTCTATTCTATCTTTCCAATAGTCAAATTTTTCTCCATCAAACATTGGAGGTTTGGTACTGATCCTATCCCTCTCTTCATATTTATTGTTGATATTTGACATAGAATTATCAGCCATGATAACAAATAAATATATAAATCAAAGTATATCTCCTCTGGATCTTTACTGACACTGTTAAGTGATAGCACACTCAGAACCGGAGCTCTGATGCCAACTGAAGGTGAGATATTACTTAGAAGGGGGGGGGTTGAATAAGTATGGAAAATTAATACTTGAAAATAATCACACAGTTATTTTTATCCTGGTTCGTTAAACAACTACTCCAGTCCACCCTTCCAGAGTGATTTGCCTTTCTCAACAAGGTCTTAATCCACTATTTAATCAAACTGATTACAATAGTATCACCTAAGAACTACAGTTCTTAGTCTTCTCAAGAGCTACTGATTCACACTGAATCCTCTTAAGGAAAATCCTTTACAAACAATGTAAATTAAATACAAGAGTTTTTAATGCTTCTATAAAGCTATAATCACAACAGTGATTTTTCTCTTAAGTTTTAAGTACAAAGATTCTATGAAGAATAAGAATGAGAGCTTAAGAATATGTGATTTCTTTTCAGCAAGTGTGTAGCACTGAAGAATGAAGTGAGAGACTCCTTTTATAGGCAACTGAATTATCCACGTTGAAAAGAGAGTCCAAAAGGTCTGAGCCTTTTTGTCTTCACATGTACTGACCTTTCCTTGAAATAGATGGCACAGATAAATCCTTTTTGTCTGTGTAAGTGTGTCTAGCACAAATAAGGAAAGAGACGTTGAATGATTCCAACGGATACATTCTTGAAAACACTTCTTCAGTTTCAGCAAGTTCTTCAGAGTCTGAATGGATCAGATTCTTCTGATGAGTTTCAGAACTATGCTGTATCAGAGTCTTCTGCAGCTTGTGTGCTTCTAGCGTGTTGATCATCAGAGCATCTTGACACAGAACTTCAGTACTTGGCAGCGTAGGTACTTTCAGAAACTTCTGTAGATCAATGCTTTGAGAAACTCTTCAATCAATACTCTTCTATACATCTGATGCTTCAGCTTCAGATGCTTCTGATTATCTTCAGATGCTTCTGAGTATCTTCAGATGCTTCTGACTCAGAATGTTCTGGAGCTTCTTTCTTCAGATCCTTCTGGAGACTACGCTCAGGATCTTCTATAAGGAGCAAGCAGATTCTTCTGTGAGATGCATCTGGCGCTTCAGAGTCAGAATAACTTCTTGTATTCAAGGCAGATTTGCTTCTAGAGATTTAATATAATTTTAATCTGCAGTACAACTCTCAAACAAATTTTAGAGTATATAATTCTTAAATATAAATTTCCTAACAATTATCATCAAAACAAAGAGTAATTATTAAGAACCAATCTGTGTTCTAACACCGTTTATCCAAATCAATCTCTTCTGAAGCTGAAGCGTCGGAGAAGTACCGAAGTCGAGTGGGTCATAGAGGGATCAACTCATGGTGTTCGTCTACACCATATTGCCAACATTTGTGTATACTGATGTATATTTATGTTATTATGCTTGCGCAGCTTCCTCATTTCAGGAGCTTGCATCTGTTGTAAAACATTTTGCCCATTCAGGGGTTCGTTATCAATAAAACATATACTATTTCGTACTTCTGTTTGTTTGTCCAGTTTTTATTTGTTTTGTTCGCGAAAAAGAATGCCCGATGTTTTTGATAAAATGCGCATACATAAACTTGCTGGCCTAGGCCGATAATTGTTGAAACATTGAATTGCCTGAGCATTGTCACCAGATGATAACCTTGATAGGTCCCTTTGTGAAGGGTATCTTGTCTGTTTGTTCATGTTGTTGCAGGGACGTCACCCTCCAAGAAGTACGCCAGATATTTCCCAAGCAGGATGATTCCTTCTTCCCCAGCGAGTTCAGCAGTGTTTCCCTACGGAATCTGAACATGGGATTGTAAGCATTGATATGTCTCCCCAAGCAGAGATGGATTCTCCCCGATCAGATGCATCCTGGGCAGGATCATCATTTCCCCAGCTGAGTCATGCGCAAAAGTGTATACTCATTCCCAGCAGTGGATCAAGGTGCAGTTTTCTCATAGAAGACTATTTGCAAGTGTTCAGCTTCCAATAGTTCAGACTGACGTCTCCAGCGGAATTGAAATTCCCCATAGAGTTGTATTCTCCCCGGCAGGCAGGATGATTCCTTCTTCCCCATCCGAGTTGGCAGTTCCCCAAGAGAGCCGAGTCCTTGGAATCCGTTCAGGGCATCATTGGTTTTCCCTAGTAGAGAGTTGAATAGTTGATGTTGTACTTCCCCATTGGAGTCCGTTTCTCCAGAAAGGTTCTATCTGCGAAGGTCGTGCAGTTTATTTCTGCGATTGACATTGTTTCCTCAGCAGTTGTGATTCGTGTACCTAGTTGAGCGAGTACAGGTTCTCGTAGAACTTTATTCCCCTGCAGGAAGTCGTCTGAAGTGCGTTTCCCTAGGTTTAGCCCAATTGAGATTGGTGTGATTTCTTCTCATCGGCAGGATGATTCCTCCTCCCTACCAGAGTGGTTCCTTCTCCTTGACAGGACGGTTTTTCCTTCAGCATTTACTTTGATGATGGGTTCATAGCATTTTGCATGATTGCATAGCATTTACACTAAACGCGTAGCATATCCACCGTGTGGAGCATTGCGCCATTGTCAAACATATGCATATGAAACATGAGCTAGGTCGTTACTGTTCTTGTTTTGCAGGTGTTGCTCAGCGAAGTGGTTTGCTCGAGATGATTCTTAGAACTCCCCAGTGAAGTAGCCAAAGTTGTTTGCTTAAGATGATTCTTAGAACTCCCCAGTGAAGTAGCCAAAGTTGTTTGCTTAAGATGATTCTTAGAACTCCCCAGTGAAGTAGCCAAAGTTGTTTGCTTAAGATGATTCTTAGAGTCCCCAGAGGAGTTGTTCGTTCATGATGATTCTTGATTTCCTCAGCAGAGTTTATTTGTCCAGAATGATTTCTGAAATCCCCAAAGCAGAGTTACTTGATAGTTCTCCAGAATCCCCAGCGGAGATGTGTTATCCCCAGCCGGTTTTAAACAAAGAAGTTGAGATTTCCCTTGAAGACTTACTGATGAAGTCCGACTGTAACGTCGAAATAGTTCTCATAGCTGACGCGGAGTGCCTGACGGCAAAATATTGGATATCCCTATTGGTTTATGAGTGATTAGGGATTCTATTTCCGACATACTGACGAAGTCCGGCTGACGCCCGAGAATTTCTTTGAGTACCCGACGGAATAGTTATAGAGATTGTCAAAAAGTTCCTGATGACCTGATGAGTCCAGAGGAATTCTTCTGCTGCAGAATGCCCGATGGCAATATCAGCTATGTATCACTAGTTATCGTGTAACCAGTGATCCCTTATTGACTTGAGGAAGAAGCTGCAGTGAAATCTGATGATCATCCTGATGGAGATTTGGGCCAGTTGCCGTGCAACTTCCATTTTAGACTTTGAAGATTGTCCTGCCAATCAGAGTATCGTTTACTTGTGCGGTTGGCAAATTTCCGGTTACCGTGTAACCAGTTCCCCAGCAAGTTGCCATGCAACTATCATTTCTGATTTCGAAGATGTTCCTACCAATCAGAGTATCGTTTACCTGTGCGGTTGGCAAATCACCAGTTACCGTGTGACCAGTGATCCCTCGATGATTTGAGGACACAGTGACATTAGATGCATCAGATCAATATTTCTCCAGCTAGTTGCCGTGCAACTATCATTTCCGTTTCCGAAGATTTGTCCCCATCAGAGTACCGTGTACCTGTGCAGTTGGCAAATTTCCGGGTTTATTGGTATTCAACCGTCTTTTACCTTGATTGTTTGAGAGTCGTTCGCTTCTCACCTAGTCAGGTCCAAGCCGTTTGAATAGGGGCAGCTGTTGCATCCCAAAATTTGCCCAACCTTTTCTTGACCTAGCTTGTGTTTCATTGCATTCATATTAGCATTATCATCTGCATTTCATTGACATGTATGCAGGAGATCAAGAGGTATGACTACCAACAAAGGGATACACAAGACTATGAAGCTAGCTAAGAAGGTTATCCAAGTGCTCAAGGGTTGATATCCTCACCAGAGAAGTCTAAGATCCTCAGAAAGAGTGGTTGAAACCAAGTGTGTAGGTCTCCTAACTTGAGAGTTATGGGAAAGTCATCTGATGATGTTGAAGCCATAAAGTTGGACTTGAGACCTTGAGAGATCTCTTAAGAAGTATTGAGATAATTTTGAAGCCTAGACAAGTCAATATGCAAAGGATATGAAGCTGCTACCAAGATTGGTACAACTAGGGTTTCATCTGGTCAACCCTAGGATAACTGATGATTTGAAGAAGGTTCAGACCTAATTCAAGAGCCATGTGATCATGGATTGATGTATTAATATGTCCAAGGGATGATTCTAAGGTCAACTTATCATGAATCAAGAGTGTGATAAGTTGCTAGGCTAGGGTTGCTATGCTTGACAGTGTAAAATCCCTTAGTTTGGTGCCTAACTTCAAGACCACTTAACTCAAGATATGATTTTCATCTCACCTTGACCCTAACATGATTGTTGTAGGGCATGATCATAACTTTAATTTGAGTACTATAAGTCCTTGATAGGGTTTATAGAACTCAAGTTATGAGCCAGACAAGTTACAGGTCATCTGAGGCATGTGAATTTGGAACTTGATAGTCAACCAACTTGGATGACATTTTTTACCTAGAAGGATGATTCCTAAGAATTTTTGGTCAACATGAATGTTGTTCCTTATCTTCTTAGCTTTCTATAAAGTACTAGAAGTCCATGATTGGATTTGTAGAACTCAAGTTACAAGCTTTGCAAGATAAGGGTATTTTGGGTATTTGGAATTACAGGTCATATTTGGTTAAGGGTCAATTTCACCAACTTAGGCACCTCAAATGAAGATTTGTTCAACTTGAAAGTTGTTCAAAATGGTGTTTTTAGTCCAACCATTACCCAAGCATCCATTGATGTGGATTGAATATGGAGGTGTATGAAGAAACTTGAAAAAAAGATCATTAAAGGCATTAAGGAAGGAAAAAATTCAAAATAAATCACAATGGTTCAAAACTTCACAAATTGGTGCATTTTCTGGTTGCAAAGGGCATTTTGAAGAGATTGGCAATGTCACATTTTGGTTTGAGGCATAATTCATGGGCTTTGTATGGATTACTTAGAATGGAAGTAACATAACCAATCAACACCATTGGATCAATTCAAGCCCTCAATCTAGTCCATTTACATTCAAGGATGTTATGCAATGAATTTGAGTAAGATTTGAGCTAAAATCACACAGGATACACGACTGCCATGGTTGTTCATAGAAGGAAAATGGAAATTGTGGATTCATCAAATTGGTCCATGTTAGGATCCAAACAGCTTCTATTTAAGTCTTGGATCATGTTCAGATCATTTTTTGGAGATCATTTGGAGCAAAAACGGTTATTGCAGTTAGAACTTTGGAGCTTTCGAGCAAGAAGTGATTTTGGAGTTTGAGGAAGATTCAAGAGTTTTTGAGCATCAAGAATCGTCCAGGATCATTCAGTGAAGGAATCTGCATGTTTTGAAGTCAAGATTTGCACGCGAAGACCTCCAATTTCAAGCTTCAGAACAGGTTTTTATCTTTCACAATTCCTCTTGATTTAAGCATGTTTAGATTGAATTTGGCATGTGGTTAGGTTGTAGATACAACATAGATCGTTTTAGGATTGGAATTGTGAAGTTTGGTGATGATTCATGATGTGATGCAATTTCTGTTTGGATTCATACATGGCTGATTCTTGAGAGTTAAGATGAGTTGGATAGTGGTTTTTGATCCTTGAGAGGTGAGGAAGATTTCTGTGTAAACAATTTGAGGTTTAGTGATAATTTTGGAATTAAGGATTTTTCTGTTCATCATCGTATTAGGAGATTTATGAAGAATTAATAAAAATGGAAGGGATTTTCGTGATCTTGGTGAGGAGACGAGAAGAACGGTGTAGTTTTCATTAAGTTTGGTTGAGGATGAGTCCAGAGCATGATTGCTCTCGCCGGAGAAGATGGTGGAGCTCTTCTCCGGCCACCGTGGATGTTTTTCCTCTCTTGGTTCAGTTTGAATTAGGGACGATGAACTGGAATTGTTGGATATGATGGAAGTTGTGGACTTAGTCTTAACATCTAATGGATGAGCATGGGTCTGACTAGGGTTTGGTGAGGTGTCATACTCTGAAGCGCAAGATTAGATTACTTTTGAATTGGACGCACATGATTAGGGAGTACCATGGACTGAAGTCAACCAAATGCATGAGATCCCTGGGCAAAACGCATAGTTTCATTAATTAGGTGGCACGCGCGTAGCTGTTAGATCATTTGACTAGTAATGTGATCCAACGCCCCTGATATTTTCTGATTTCCTTAATTTCTTTAATTGAGTTTCTATTTTCTTTTAATTGTTTTTTCATGTTTCATTCATTTTAAATATTTTTAATGATCAGAAAAATATGAAAAAAATATGTGGTTGATCCTTGTTGAATTTCTGATTTTTCCATGCCTTTGGATTTTATTTTGGTGTTGTTTTCAATTTAATGTCCATTTTTCTATTTTTAATGAATGATTAAAAATGCATAATATGACTATCTTGCTTGCTGATTTTATTGCTAGCTCATGATTTAGAACTTGATGTTGAAACTTTGCATGCTTGTTATAGACCCCTTGATAGGTTTGGTTGATTTTTGTTGTGATTTTTAGTTAATTCTAAATAGGAGTTTGAGATAGATGTTTAGGAGCATTCCTTGATGGATCCCCTTTAGTACACTCTTAGGATTTAGATTTTATTTGAACCTTTAGGATTAGGTTTAGCCCCTGGTTTTTGTACCATAGATACTTAACACATGTAGGATAATGTAGGATTTTCCTTAGAATTTTTAGAAATGATTTTCTATTAGTTCCCCATTTTACAAGTTGGCTTTAGTTTAGGTGACCCTAACTAGGTTAACTTCATAGATTAATCTTGTGAGTGACCATTAGATGATTCTAAGTTTCATATCCTTTCTTGATAGAATAGAAATTAGGTAGATACCTCTTTAGAGCCTTGAATCCTTAGTGTAGGTGATCCTTAGAAGGTAATCATTAAGGTTCTTTAGAAGTTCATATTAGGTGGATGATTATTCCTATAGGGTTAGTTTCCCTCTCAATTTTCCTTGCTTAATTAGGATCCTCCTTGTGAGCATGTTTCCTCCTGTGGAGGAATTCATTGCATTATCAAAAAGGAGTTGAGTCTATGAAAGCTTCCTCAGGAAATGGAGTTGGTTGAGTGCCTGTGGTAAGTTCTTGTGGACCTTACCTTGCTTCCCATCTTCATTCTCCTAATATTCTCTTATTCAATTCTTTTTTAGGAACCTTCTTGGGGTAGCATAGTCCCTCCTGTGGGGGGAATGTTACACATCTCCTGAAGGAGCCAAACCTCTAGGATTCTCCCAAATCTCTTTTAGTTGGTTGAGTGCCTGGGATAAGTTCCTGTGGACCTTACCCATGCCTCCCAATATTCAATTTCTTTCCTTAGGATAGAAGCCTTGTTTGTTTACTTGTGGAATGAATTCCTTATTTGCCATAAATCCTTGCCTTCATTCATGATTGAGTGGTGTGTTGCATTAGGATAGTTCATGTTTAGGATAGCCTAAGTGTAGGTGCATGACTGCATTAAGAGATTGAGTGAGTCTCCCTCTGCTTGTTTGCCTTAAGGGTTGAGGTGATCCTCCCCTTGCTTGTGTGTTGTTTCTCTTTTTCTAATTGACGTATTTGCATATAGAGGTTGAGTTGAGCTCCCTCTGCTTGTCTGTTTTGACTGTTTTCTTTGCTTGACTGCTTAGAGGTTGAGTGAGTCTCCCTCTGCTTGTATTGCTGCATTGCATGTGCATCTTTGCTGTTTTCTTCTGTTTATCTATTTAGCTGGTGCTTTGTCTGTTTCTGTATCCCATTGACATGATCCCCTAGGAGTATCACTTCCTTTGATAAGGAAGTGATGATTAGAACTTTAGGTTGAAACCTATGCATGATAACATCTAGGAGTTCTCTGTTTCAAACCTCAACCATAGGATGAATCCTTGGCATGACAACATTAGGACTTGACAGTTTCCCCTTAGAGTTCTTTCTCTTCTTAACTCAAAACAACAGTAAAAAAACGTAATAAAGGCAAGTTAGTACAAGCGCGTTACGAGCCTTAAGCTACTTGGGAAATGATAATTGAGCGGTCTCCTCTCAATCATCTAGAGTGTTTAGTATATGTCCTTTGGACGATATACGACACATTCGCTCCTAAGTCATAGTCTCTAGTGTTGTGCAAACTACAGACAACCATTAAAAACACTTCTTCCGTAAAAAAACAGAAAATAAACTTCAAACCTTTTTTCCCTGTGGGCCCGTAACTCAAGGAAAACTTTTCTGAAGAAAAGAGTGTCATTAACTCCCAGTTCTACATCAAATGGTAACGCACGAGTCTCTGACAAGTGAGCTGCATACACCAAACTGCTGGAATTTTTTATTAACCCTACTCAGAAAAACAGATGAATCTGAACCCCCGTAATCCGTATTATCCCGAACTATGTAAGCTCTTATCTTTCATATCTGTTGAGAGTACGTAGGCACAATAATGATGTATTGGCGAGCCACCTTCCGTTACCCATAGGTAGCCGAACTACGTTGACTCTGATTTCTCGTTCTCTGATGAGAATACGTAGGCATAAAGCGTGATGCTTTGCCGAGTCATTTTTCTTTTCTTTTCAGACCAGCCTTGATAGGTAGATGGATTAAACCAACCCGTCAGATAAACACAACAAGCGTGGATCCCGTTAAGTACAACGAACGTGAAGGGTGCTAATACCTTCCCTTTGCGTAACCGACTCCCGAACCTAGACATGGTTGCGACGACCTTGTCTTATACCTTTTCGTCAGGTTTTCCGATCGTTTCCTTTCCTGTTCTGAGGGATAAATAACGAAAGGTGGCGACTCTTCTATTTTGCCGGCACCTTATTTTCGCGGTAGCGACAATACTACAACGCAGAAACTGCTGAGTTCTCTAAGTGTATCAGGTTTGAGAACAGATTGAAGTCTGAAATCAAGAAGGCAATCGGGTATCAGAAGATCCGTGTTTTTGATTCATTGGTTGAAAGCTGTAGGATTTATGAAGAAGATAGAAATGCTCATTACAAGTTGTTGAGTGAGAGGAGAGGCAAGTCACATCGGACTCGTGGTAAGCCTTATGACCCTCCAGTTGGAAAAGGAAAATAGAGAGCAACTGATGACAAGAAAACTAGTAGGGGAGATGTTCATGCCAGTATTGTTTGCTATAAGTGTGGGAAACCTGGTCACAAGAGTAATGTGTGTAACTCTGGACCAATGAGATGTTACCGTTGCGGTGAGTTGGGACACGCTATTGCTGAGTGCAAACGCAAGGGGATGGTTTGTTTCAACTGTGGTGAAGAGGGACACCTGCGTGACAAGTGTCAGAAGCCTAAGAAAGAAAATACTGGTGGAAGGGTGTTCGCTCTATCTGGGACTCAGACATCCAGCAAAGACAGACTCATTGAAGGTACTTGTTTCATTAATAGTACTCCTTTACTTGCTATTATTGACACTGGTGCTTCTCATTGTTTTATTGCTGCTGATTGTGTTGAACATTTGGGTGATTGTTGATAGGCTTACAAAGTCATCTCACTTTATTCCTATTAACATCACTTTTTCGGTATCAAAGTTGGCAGAGATTTATGTCTGAATGGTTGTTAAGTTTCATGGTATCCCGTTGTGTATTGTGTTGGATAGAGATCCGAGGTTTACTTCTGAATTTTGGAAGAGTCTGCAAGAGTCATTAGGTTCCAAGTTGAGGTTGAGTTCAGCATACCATCCTCAAACAGATGGTCAAACCGAACGGACTATTCAGTCTTTAGAAGATTTGCTGAGAGCATGTGTTCTCGAGGAAGGAGGTTCGTGGGATACCTATCTTCCGCTGATAGAGTTTACTTATAATAACAGTTACCACTCTAGTATCGGAATGGAATCGTTCGAAGCTTTGTATGGTCGAAGATGTAGGACTCTGTTGTGTTGGTATGAATCCGGAGGGGTGTGGTACTTGGACCGGAAATCGTTCGGGAGACGACGGAGAAGGTGAAGTTAATTCGAGAAAAGATGAAAGCTTCACAAAGTAGGCAGAAAAGTTATCATGATAAGTACAAAAAGGATTTAGAATTTGAAGCTGGAGATCATGTATTCTTGAGAGTCACGCCTGTGACTGGTGTTGGTAGAGCTTTGAAATCTAAGAAGCTTACCCCTTGTTTCATTGGTCCTTACCAGATATCGGACAGAGTTGGAAAGGTTGCATATCGAGTGACGTTGCCGCCTAATTTGTCGAACCTGCACGATGTATTTCATGTGTCACAGCTCCGAAAGTATATCTCAGATCCGTCGCATGTCATTCCCATGGACGATGTGCAAGTACGTGACAATATTACAGTGGAGACGATGCCTGTGAGGATTGATGATCGTGAGGTGAAGACGTTAAGAGGAAAAGAGATTTCCTTGGTGAAAGTGGTCTGGTTAGGAGCCGCTGGCGAAAGCTTGACGTGGGAACTGGAAAGCAAGATGCGGGAGTCTTATCCAGAGCTGTTGGGTTGAGGTAATTTCGAGGACGAAATTTCTTTAAGTAAGGGAGAGTTGTAACACCCGTTTTACTTCGATTGATTTAATTATGGATTGTTTTCGTGTCTCGTGGTGTCGTAGTCGTATTCGAGTGTATTGGGTAAAGATTAGTCGAGAAATTGGACTGTTAGTGAGAAACAGAAGCAAAAGAGCAGAAAATAGAATTTTGCTGATGTGACGCTTGTCACAAGCTGGTTACAGTCGTCACGATCGTTACGATCGTCATGTGCCTATTACGACCGTCATGGCTGTCACAGTCGTGACATGCATTACGCTCGTCACACTTACAAAATCCAGTAACTGCAGAATTGGAACGTGCACGTAAAAGGCTGAGAAAGTGGAACCAACTGATTCGTATTTTCACTTACTCCCAATTCTGTTTTTCATTTGGAAAGAAAAGAAAAGAAAAAACAGAAACCGTAAGAGAAAGTAACGTGGTAGAGAGAAGTTTAGAGCAAAGAATTACCTGTCAAAGAAATCAGAAGATAGTTGCAGAAAAGTCGCCGGAGAGCAGAACCAGAACTGGAAGCTTGGAATTGGCCTCTATTCAAGGTAAGGGTGGGGTTCAATACTATAATCGTGAGTATGATCGAGTTCATGTAGGGAATCGAATCATGGGTATAGTTTCCGTTAAATGATAAACGTTAGGGACGAAGTTTGTTTGGGTCTGAGGAAAGTTTATCTGTCAGTAGTATTGCATGATATTGTGTAGTTAAACCTATAATTAAATATGCGAGTACAAGTAGTAATGTCGTTCTTGCGAAATTGTGCTGAGTCCTTATATGTTGAAGGGATGTTGTTATTGTTCTCGTACATGAACAGGTGGAAAATGGTGATTTCATGAGTTGTATGAAGTTGTGATGTACTGTTATGGACAGTTTGGTTGTAGGCTAAAGGCCTTGTTGTATGGTCGTTATGGTTGTGTTGTAGTCCATAATAAATGCATTTCATGGCATATCATCTGGTTGGCCTGTATTGGCGTTGGTTGTGCCTGTATTGGCGACCTTTAATAGCAAATGAATTGGTTGTGGAGTGTTACTCCAAAAATTGATACCACATGCATGTGCATAGTCGAGTCGCATGATGTTGCATCGTTATGTTGGTCGTATATCATTATTGTATGCGTGAGATATGGATTTTCTTGCAAATTATTGTCGACCATGTTTGTACATTTACGAAGATTATAACGTTGTGATATGATTCTGACATGATTTCTATCATGCCTTATGTTATAATGTTGATATCTCACCTTTTAAGTTGTATGTTACCTCCGTTGGTGGAATTTGCAGGTAACTCGAAATAAAGTGTCGTTTCCGTTTAAGGTGCCGTCGGTCGCTCTGATACGTAGCACTCTTGGGGGGATGAACGATTAATTCTATTGTTTTTAGTTGATTTTCGTGTTGCTGATTTTATGGTCGAAACTAGTTGTTTTCGTGAACTTATGCAAGATTATTACTTGCTGAATTTTAGTGGAGTTCAGATGTAAAACATTCTTTGCCTTGTCTTGGCTTACTATGAGTTGTTTGAAAGCTTATTACATTCCGCTGCAAAATGACAGGTTGTCTTACAATTAAAATGCTAAGTTGAGAATTGTTGTCGGTTCATCCAAACTTGTGCTATGTATGTTAGTAGATGAATTTAGCAGTTGTATGGTTGTCCTTTAAGTTGAAAATGTGACATCTCTAGTTGATGCATTCTGATTTACTTAATTATCCGTTTGGGTAGAAAAGGGGTGTTACAAAGTGCACGTCCGTGAGCTCCATGACTAGATAGCAACACATGCCATAAAGCTTCCCCTTACCAAATAGGACAGAGGCTTAGGGAGAAAGTGTTCTAGGCCGACCATAAGGTCCAATGAAGCAAAGTCCAATGGAAAAATAAATGGTTATCAAAGGAAGGGTACGCAACCCCATTTTCCTTCCACATTTCATAATAGCTCTCACGAAATTACCGTGCTAATCTCTCTGAATTAATCCAACGGTTAGTCCCATCCCACATACATGCAATTGCAACCATTTATCCTATTGAAGGGAAAACACGTTATTATCCAAGTATAATTCATTCCCATTCAAATTTCATTTTTGGACTATTACTAACTTGAGCGGAGTGCTAACTTTGACGGTCAACCCCCAGTCCAATGCATCGAAAGTCTTGAACCATCATAACCCATAGTGAATTCAACCTCTTCGATTTTCACATGGTTCTAGAGCAGAACAAAACACCACACACACACGCACACACACACGCACGCACACACGCACACGCACACACGCACGCACACACACACACACGCACACGCACACGCGCGCACACACACAAACACACACACACACACACACACACACACACATGTACGCACGCACGCACACACGCACACACGCGCGCGCACACACGCACACACACACAAATTCCGATGGGCCCGTTAAACTTTAGTTTTGTTAAAAAAGTTTACAATAAATATAAAAAAAACATTAAATAAAAAATTGATTTAAATAATTGATTTTATTTTAGATATTTTATCTTTTTGCTATAATTTTGTTAGAATATCAATATTTCAAAAAGTTACTTGAATTCAAAGCTAGTTCAAATAGCTTTTCATAAATCGTTTTTTTTTTGAGATACATCTCTTTGAAAAAATTATAATTTTAACTATGTTTTAATTTTTAATAATGTATATTTATGTTATAGAATATCAAAATTAGTCTTTTAATTCATAAAAATCAAATTTAAAAACTTTTAATATTTTAAAAAACGTTTTTATTAAGATCATTTTTAAAAAGATGATTTAAAAAAGTTCTAAGAAAAATTTCTACAAATTCAAATTATATACCTAATTAAATCTAAATATTTAATTCAAATAAAAGTATTACTTATTTTCCAATTTTGAATTTAAAAAATCAAGTGTAAGAAATATACTTTTACAACTATCAATTTTGATCAATTAATATTCTCGTTTAACTTTGCAAATAACCTAAAACATATTCAAAGTTTTAAATTTTCATTTTTGAAAAAATCTTGTGAAACGTGTATCACACAATTAAATATAATATTCTAATATTCCTAATATATAATTATAAATAAAATTAGTCAAAAAAATTATAAATTAAACCTTTTGCAGTCAAACTGATAATATAGTATGTTTTTATAGTCAATAACAAAACTAAATTGTTCAATGGACTGATTTATTACATTCAAACTTGAACCAATAATTCCAAAACTGCAAAACAAAAAAAAAATATTGATTATTGAAATCAAATAGTCAAATATAATATCTCAAGTTTCACATCATTTCCTCTCGTTCAACCAAAACATATGCAACAGCATAGAGAGAATTAAGAATGTGTTCAAGGCATGAAAATATATCTATCTTAACATAAAATTTTTACATCTGTATAGTATAGTATAGTATGCTATTATTCGTCGGTGAAAGTAACGTTCATAATTGACATTTTTATATTTTTTGCTAAAGTAAATTTAGTTAATATTATATAAATTTTTTATTAATATAATTTATAATTAAAAAATAATTCAAATCCTAATTAATTAAATGTAAAATATTGAATAACATAATTTATATTTGACATTGAATATCCTGAGATTAAAAAATAAAATTTTACATAATAAATTATTTTTAATTAATAATGTGTAAAATATTGATTAACACACTATATAATTTAATTGATGAGTTCGTAAACATAAAAAATAGTTTTAAGTAACAATAGAATATAAAGATTGGTTAGTATGTATATAAAAGATTGGTTAGTATGTATATAAAAGATTGTCTTACATAGTAATATTTTAAAATATTTTTATTATAAATAATAATGTTTTTAAATTTTATGAGCATACGCTTATTATATTATAAAGATATAAATATTTGTATCATATTTTGTGTCTATATAATTAGGGATAATTAGAAGGGTGGGGTACTATAGTAATTGTTTTTATATATGCTGTTTTTTTAAAAAAATCTTGAACTTGTGAATATTAACATTTGAACCGTGTGGATACCAAAGTATCCATATCTATATTTATTTTGCTGTATATATAATGAGAAATCATTAATCAATTATAATGTATTATGTTATTTTAAAATTTTAATAATAACTTTAAAACAAAATTAAAGATATTATTATTGAATTAAAAAAATAAACAAATATTTTATTATAATGATAAAGATAAAAATATATAAATATATATTGAGATGAAATAAATATTAAAATATTCGTAATCGCAACAATATTCTTTTCATTTAATGGATAATTATTCGTGTATATTCTCATATTTATTTAAAACCGATAATTATTGAAATGAAATTTGAGGTTTAAATTTGTCTATTAATTATTATATTTTTATATATTTACGTTGTACTTTTGAAGTTATATATTTTATTTAAAAATTAATTAGAATATTAAAAATAATATTTTGAATATGTAATTTCAATTATAAAAATGTTAAATACTTATTTTTCATTATTAATAAATAACTAATTTTAAAATATCAAATAAAATTATATATATATATATATATATATATATATATATATATATATATATATATATATATATATATATATATATATATATATATATATATATATATATATATATATATATATATATATATATATATATATATATATATATATATATATATATATATATATGTGTGTGTCTCTCTGTAAAATTGTGCTCTATCAAATTTATTAAATAATAGATATTTTTAATTTATATTCAAAATCAAATACATTAATTATTTAATAAATTTAAAAAACATTTATTCATATTTGAACATTATGCTGCCTTGTCCATTACTATTAGAGAATTGATCGTTAATTTTTAAGACAATAATAGTTAATTTTTTTCTAAAAAAAAATAAAAAGTTAAAAAATGATCACGTTATCACATGGATTATTCAGCTAAAAAATCACATGTGTGTCCGAAAATCAGAATCAGAATCAGCATCAATATCGGCATCGCTATCTCCAAAACCATAGTTGTTGTTCTTCTGTCGCTTCTTCCTTTCTTTTTGTTCACTCTTTTTTAGCGAAAGAAAAACTTTGACTTTTCAGATTTCATCAATTCTTCTCTCTTTCTCAGTCAAAATTGATTCCTCTAGCTCAAACACAATCGCGCGCGCCATACAGGTTTGCTATCAGTTCTCTATTATTGTTTTTTCTGAATTTCTTGTTTAGATTCGAATCGTTGTTTTGCTTCATAGTTGTATGTAAAATGCTTCGATTATGTGAAGTATGAATGATTCTGTGGCGTTTGATTTGACTCTGACACGTTTTGATTACTCTACCTTATTGTAGAATATTTAGATTTAAATCAGGAACTTAATATCACTTTTGTGTATTTTGGTGGTGGAGAGATTGAACTGATTAAAACTCAGGGTTTGATTAACTCTGTTTGTTAAGGTTTTAAATAACGGGCGATCACCTAAAGGTTTTTGTGATTTCGGTCCCTACTGGTGTTGCGATACTGATTGTGGTCGTCCGATGTCGGCACCTTTTGATACCGTCTTGTCGTGACAGTTTTTTCTAAAACCTGAGGCAGGCAAGATTTTAGGGGAAGTTAAGTGTCTATGCGACTGGAATCGGTGTCCGACATCATAATTTTGGGTGTTGTGAAAGTTTCACATTGAATGATATAGTTATATTTATGGCTCTGATTATATAAGAATTATAGAAGGTCTTCATGATTAGCTATTGAAGAAAAACATAGGTTTCTGTCTAGCAGTTGTTTTAGGGGAAATTGCACTAGTCTCTCACTCTCTCCTATTTATGTAACAAGTGAAACATTTCACCGCGAAGCCTTAATGTTTGTTTGTAACAATGTAAGCGGAGTTCTTTACACAAGTTATGTCTGTAACCACTACAGTAGCACTCACATCCCTCTCCTTTAAGTTCTTTGCATGAGTTTTTCTCTTGTTTTCAAGTTCTGCTGAATTATGTTGATGGTTTCTCGGCCAGATGTTCGTTGATTAGTATCCTATGTTCATATAAGTATGTTACCAATGATAAGGAACCGATCCCAAATCAATTTTCCCTTTCTTTAATTCTGTAAATATTTAGAAGAGAAGTGATTACATAGGTAACTTGGTATTGACTTTTGCAGTACTTATTGTTGACTTTTGGAGAATCTCTACACTGACCAACATGAGTGTAGATCTGAAGAAAACTGCCACTAATGGCCATGAGAAAATATTAATACCACAAGAACAGCAGGGAAAGGTATGTATCCTACTTGTCAATATGACATACTCACATTGTTTTGACACTTAGCATCAAATATTATAAAACTGTTATGTTATGAGCTACAAAGCACAGACACCGGAAACACGGCACCGACATTGACACGTTGACATTTGTAAATTTGGAAAAATAAGACACGGACACCGGAAACACGGCACCGACATTGACACGTTGACATTTGTAAATTTGGAAAAATAAGACACGGACACTGACACACCGTTTTTCAGAGGTGTCGGTGCTATAGAGGTTATGAGAAAAGGAACATTTTAACTCACAATATGTTAGTACCACGAATGAGAATTTGAGGCTGATTAAACAATTGGTCAAGCCATTGTTAGTCACACCATTTTCTCACCGTCACTAATTTGCTACGTCACATTCTTCTCCTCTCCTTTCAATATTTTGATAATATAACTCTCCATCTAATGGGGTTGTCCATCTGATTAGCCTGAGTCCAAATTCTCACTTGAGGTCGTAACACTGTGTTTGTTTCCTTCTAGATCAACGAGATGAGAAAGCTAATAGGGCCGCTGTCTGGTAAGGCATTGGTTTATTGTTCTGATGCATCCATCGCCAGGTATTTAAGGGCTCGGAATTGGAATGTCAAGAAGGCAGCTAAAATGTTGAAGACGACCCTTAAATGGAGAGAAGAATATAAACCAGAAGAGATCCGCTGGGTGAGCGGCTGCCTGCCTTTCTTCAAATTTTTAATGATTTTTGAGACTTAATGTTTGTTTCCTACCAGCAACTGAATACTATATTGATCTGAAAACTTCACTATCTGATTTCGTTTGACCAAGTTAATTACAGACTCATCAGGAATGGTTGTTATCTATATATGTCCGGTAAAACTATCTCTTTTCTTAAATGATTTTGATTTATATGTTTTTGTTGATGCAGGAAGATGTTGCTCAAGAAGCAGAGACTGGAAAGATCTACAGATCAAATTATATCGACAAGCATGGGAGAACCGTACTTGTAATGAGACCCGCTCGGCAGGTATCTTCTAAAAGTCTTTTCCTCGCTCTCTAGCATGTCTTAGTCAGATGTATTTCTACAATTGTAAATTCTAGAAAGCGCTCTTTAACTTCATGCTTTGACGTTGGTATCAAATTTAGTAGTTTATTTGCGCATAAATGCAGAACTCAAAGTCAACAAAAGGACAGATTAAGTATTTGGTGTACTGCATGGAGAATGCGATTCTAAATCTTCAACAAGACCAGGAACAGATGGTTTGGCTGATTGATTTCCAGGGTTTCAATATGTCACATATATCTATCAAAGTGACACGCGAAACTGCTCATGTCTTACAAGAACATTATCCTGAAAGGCTCGGTCTGGCAATACTGTACAATCCACCAAAAATCTTCGAGCCATTCTTCACGGTAACCATGTTTTTCCATTCTGTCATTTGACATCTCAATATCTTCTTTCTGCTGTTTTTTATATAAACACGCGACTTTGGTTTTTTTGCAGATGGTAAAGCCGATATTGGAGACTAAGACCTATAACAAAGTCAAGTTTGGTTACTCTGATGATCAGAACACGAAGAAGATTATGGAGGATTTGTTTGATATGGACCATCTTGAATCCGCATTCGGTGGGAATGATACTACACCATTCGACATAAATAAATACGCTGAGAGAATGAAGGAGGATGATAAGAAGATTCCGTCATTCTGGACAAGGGAAACCTCTCCATCCTCGGTTCCAATTGAGGTTCCTTCTTTAGTTTCCGTTAAACTAGACACTGATTCTGATGCTTCTGACAATGAGAAAATAGTTCGTTCTTCTGACTCGGTTGCGGACACCGGCTTAGTCAACCCTGATCAAAACTTGATGAATCAAGAGGACCTGAATGCGAGTGCTGCTGTGCATTAGAATGAGAAATTACACAACTCAGTGTCGAAGTTTAGATATAGGCACTGAGGTTATACAATGCTGGGACGTTATTTTGTTGCTTGAAATTTAGATTCAAGAGACTTTTTGCTTGAAATTTAATATTCTAACCTTTTTAAATAGGCATGGAATACTTACTTTTGACAATATACATCTGTATTCTGCCATATCCTCATGGACGGAAATATTGTTATTGCTAGTTATTTATTTAGACCATGCAAGTCATAAAGTGTGAATACTAGTTGTCAAGTGCTTAACTTGACACTCCCTCACTTCTACCTCGCACCTCCTATTTTGATTATATCCTTTTATAAAAATCGAATCTTTTAAAATTTATTTGTTTTTACCGAAAATTTACAGTACTTATCAGAACTTTTTTATTTTTCTATTTTTTATTAGAACATTTGAAATTTCCAATAAAAAAATGAAAATTTTCAAATTTTTGATATACTTCTATAAATTTTAATATTTTAGTGATATACTCCTATAAATTTTGATATTTTAGGTACAGTATCGGAAATTTTAAAATATTTGATAATGTTAAATTTTTTTTTATTAAATATGAACTATCGAAAATTTTATTTTAATTGAAATTTTTGATATAAAATAGAATATTAAAAATTTTCAATAATATTTTTAAGTTTATTTAAATTTTCAAAAATTCAAGTATATCGGAAATTTTAAATACACTATTGAAAATCTAGTGTGTACTAAAAATGCTAATATTCTATTAGAAATTTGGTACACAAATATATTTCAAATTTTTTTGAGATAGTTTTGCAATTATGAAACTATGGAGGTGTCATGTTCATATTGGAGTGACAAATTAAATGTTCCAAATTGTCTAGTATCAAAGTTAAGATCAATGTTGTCAATTAAAGTTGGGCCAAATGTCTGACTCGCCTCGTTTAACTCAAATTGTCAGAGTTGATCCCTATGTAATTATTAATGAGTTGTAATTAGGAATGTAAATGCATTTTTAAGGGGGCGAAAAATATATATTTGTTCTGTTGATTAAATATGATATTCATATCTATTTTATATATGTGTCGATATTCATTAAACGGGTAATCTGTAAGGTTTAAGATATCCACATATATTTATAGATAATATTTAAAAAATTGAAAAAAAAAATATTTTTCAGACACAAAGTCATTATCACATGAACATCTATACAATTTTCTCTCAATTTAACAACAAAATTTTATCACATTAATTGAACTCACCTGATCAGAAAGGACCAATGATTTGCCACGCGTCGTTGAATTGTAGTTTTCACCAGAGTTATGGAGAAAGATGGGGGTGTACCTGTAAGCCACTCTGATGCTTAAGTGAGTAAAAGATCAGAGTGAGAGAGCAAGTACAAAGATATAGGTGTAGAGAATAAGATACCCGACCCTCTAGTGAAAGAGAATATTTATAGAGAGACTCCAGTGCGGGGCCAACAGTTACATCGCATTGGGCCAGACTACCAGGCCCAACCCAAGTAATTGACAGGACTTACGTGGCGTAGTGAAGACTAGCACGTGGTTTTCGCCCTAGATCAACTGTCCTGTGATCTTCAGAAGGTGGGCTGACCAACTCTTTCGGAGGTGAGTAGTTTCCTGATGACGTGTTCCCACGTGGGGGAGCACGTGGATAACGTGGGGGAAACGTGTGAGTCTCCCCGTCAAAGGAGTCGTCTGCCCGACATATATGCCTTGTTGAGGCTCGTGCCCGACATGGGAGGAATGAGCCTTATTGGGCCTCCCCAACGCAGTGTTGGGTTGGGCCTGCCCGACTGAGGGGCAGGTCCCGGCCCAATCCAGAACAGGATCCCCCTAAGTCGTTGCTCTGAGGTGGAGGAGTGATGACTTAAGGATAAACCCATGTCAAGGATAGATAGGGAAGGCGACCCTATGCCCAGAAGATGGAGTCGAGAGCCGTACTCGTCGGAATATCATGTAGGGGAGGCGAAAGATGACCGAGGCGCTAGCTTTCTGAGCTCGAGGGAAAACGAAGGGGCACGGTCAGTCAAGGTTGCCACATGTCAGGTGCCCATTGTCCATCCTAGGGCGGCTAGTTATATGGTGCTTGAGTGCCTAGGGGCGTTTCGAGTTTCGTGCTTGGCTTATAAATAGGTTGGGGCCTGCACCTTCATCACTTTTCGCTCCCAATTCTAATGAACAGACTCTCTCTTGCTCCTCCACCGTCTACGTTGCCGTCCAATCGCTGTCGTCGTACCGTCCGTCGCGAAGTTTGTCGTACCTCTACTCAAACTACTATATCAAGTAAGTTCATTCTTCCTTTTCTTCTGTTTCTTTATTTTCCGGCAACTTCTGCGACGGACACGACGAGTGGCCCGAGGAGGCTGCGGGTTTTCCGGAGATTACGGCGGGATTCCCTTGACTAAGGGCGGGCCTAGGATGAAGCTCCCAGGGACGTATAGTAGTTCCAAATAGATTCCCCGGGGCCAGATGATAGGGTTTGGATGAGTACCTCGGGGATAGATGATGGTGTTGGATGAGTACCCCGGGGACAGATGATAGGGTTTGGATGAACACCCCAGGGACAAATGATAGGTCTAGATGAATGTCCTAGGGACGTATGCTAGTGCTGGATGAATTCCCTGGGGATACAGATGGTAGGGCTGGATGAGTACCCCAAGGACATACGATAATAAATAACGTGGGGAAGAGGATGTCGAGGTTGGAGGAGCCTAGGTCGTAGATATCATCCCCTTCGCCCTTTCACTTGAGTTGTGGTGGAAGGGTGAATTTGATCTTGAAACATCGAATTCACCATTTTCTATGCTTTTCAGGTGAACATGCGTGGATACCTGGAGTTATAGAAGTCGACCAAGAACCAGAGTATTCGGCAGCCCCGCCCGTCGAGGGGCAGAACCGGGCGGTTGAAGACTGGGTTGGGGAGGAGCCATTGAGTACACCTTCTCATTTTGTCGAGGATGATTCCGACGCATTAGCCACGGTCGAGGATCGTCATGAGGATTCCTCTGCGAGTTGGCAAGTGTATAGACCGCGAGCCTACCATCGGATCTGCTCGAGCTACGGGAAGATGCAATTTCCCATGTATGAATTTTGCTTTCGCGAAGCGGGACTCTGGTTGCCCTTCTCAGACTTTCAAATGGGGGTTTTCGACTGGTTGAGGTTGGCACCTTTGTAGTTGCACCCTGTTGCACCCCAAATTTTGACCCCTAGATCCTCCTCATCATTGTAGGATCATGTTCATTTGATTAACTAACCTTAATCCATTTTCAGTTTATCTTTGTTAAGACGCGGATGAATTAGGGCTCCGTACCGTCAAAATCGAGATTTCGGCGGTCTGATCAATCAACGTTTTGGATTGATTCAACTTCAAATAAGTCTCCACAAGATCAAATATAATACATTGGATCAAGAATTATTGCAATTTGAGGTGGTCACCCGGGGATTGAGAGCAGTGCAATTTAAAGTACCCGATTAGGGTTTTCGACGAGAAAAAGTCAACTGTAGTTTGACTTTTGGTCTAAAGAGTGTTTCAATGGTGGGATTTTGGTCCATTAAGTTCCTATGATTTATTAAAGTCCATTCAAAGAGTTTCAAGTCCTCAGGATGTCCGGATCATCAACGGGCGACTCGGTAGGCACCGATCGATCGAACGGTTGACCGAAAAGTCAACTTTTCAACAATAAGGAATTTGACTTCAAGGTGTGAATAAAAAATGTTACTTATGTCATATTACACCTCCCCATAAAATTTCATGACCATTGGATCAAGGGTTAAGAAGTAATTGTAAAAATCAGGAATTAGGGTTTCAAAAGGGGCAAGATCATAACTCCTCAACCACACATCCAAATGAAATGGTTCAAAGCTCATTGGAAAGCTCTTGACAAATCCTACAAAATCCTCAAATTGGTCCATGATCAAAAAATGCATAGAATTGGAGTTATAGCAAAATTCATTTTTGAAGGGGAAATAACTTAGAAAAATTCTAAGTTATTTGGCACTTTTAAGTGGTTTTTTCAGAAACTTTGAAGGGTTTTTCAACCTAATTCCATTAAGAATTTAGAAATTCCCAAAACATGAAAGTTATAGAGCTACTTGAGGGCTTTCCAAATTATGGTAGAACTCCTCAATAGCATGATTGAGCAGGAAGTTATGCACCATAGAAGTTGGGTCTGTCACACTTGAAATCACTTTGTCAAGAATTCTCAAATTTGGATTTTCACAACTTAAGCTACTGTCCACCCTTGGATCTTGATCCAAACTGATAATGTGAGGTATGGATGGAGAGAAAACCAGAAAAAAGGATGGTTTTGGTGAACATATCAAGTTGTTGCAACTTGACAATATATTAATAGAATGTAAGAAGGAGAGAGAAACTTTTAAGGCTAGGACTGTTGCAGCTGGCTTACTCTACCATCACAGATCATCTCAGTCATTTCATGTCCATATCCACTTGAGATTTCTGATCTCCTTTGAACAATGGAGCTGATAGGAGAAGATCTTGCAAGATTTATTTGAAAATCTCATGAAAACTTCCTCCAAAAGTGGTAAATGACCAAGGCTGCCCTCACTCTTGTTTGGCTATAAATAGAGGCCTCTTCTATGAGTTCAAACACACCAGAGCAATCTCAAAAAACTAGAAAAAACATAGCTCTCATTCTCCTCTCATTCCTCAAGCATTTCAAAAACTTCAAAATCTCCATTTTCACCAAAAAGCTGTCTTGAGCAAAACTCTGCTCAAGACCAGTTCCATCATTTCTAAACCTCTATAAATCACCCAAACAATCCCTAAATATAGTATAGAAGGTGTCTATACCTTTAAACCTCCCAAAAAAACCATTTTGCAAAAAGTCGACTTTCACACCAAGAAAGTTTGACCACCACACTCAAAACTTGCCAAATCCTTGCATAGGTTGTTTCTTGTTGTTCTAACCATCCACACACCTCACATATGTCATATTACAACTGTCCAAAGCATTTAAAATCAACTGGAAATCACCTAACTCCAACTGTCTTGAAGTTTAGTCTTGTTGCTTCAAGAGGAAGTAAGCTTCAATCATTGCAAAGGAAGGAGCATCTCTGGGTTTCTAAGCTTTTTAGCTTGTCCGAGGCTGGTCTACAAGAGGTATGTGATGTTCTAACTGAAGGAAAATTGCGATCTAAACGCAGCGGAAAACAAAAATTTTCCTTTAGTGATCCTCACGAATGAGCATGGTCAGTGATAGAATCGTTACCTCTTTGTGGCGATTCAGATCTTTGATGCAGCGATCACAAGCGTTGATGAAGTGCAACGCCTCTACTCAGTCCACACGAACAGCTTCCGGTCACAGTGCTAGCTGCTTACGAACGGAATTATTTGAGTGAGAAAAGAGAATCAAAACGAAATTGCATCAAGTGAAAGCTTCATCACAAGGGTTCCTTTTATAGACTCTCTTGTGGGCTGCGGGCTAAAACCCTAATTCACATGATCCATAATAATATTATATATTATTATAATAACTATTATTATAATAAATATATTTATTTTATTATTATTTTATAACCATTATAAAATAACAATAATTATTATTATATTATCCGAATTTCTATTTTTCACTTAAGTGCACCGTACCTTACGGTGTTCCTTTGATTTCTCTATCTCTCATCAAACTGTCCTTATGTGTGTGACCCTGTAGGATTTCGTAACGTTGGTAATTATATTAAATTATATATATTTAACATAATAAACAGTAAGCGGTATCTAGCAACACATCACTGCTACCCAAGTCACGAAAATGTCATGTGATCTGACAAAACCTTTTCCGTGATAATATATGTTTGTACAATTACCCTTTTGCCCCTATGTCTATATTGAACACAAGGCATACACTGTGTCATCCTTGTCCAGTTCAATATTGGGCCCTTAGACATTTCTCCTGTTATGCAGGATTGGCAAATTCCATCTAGGACACTCATGTCCCTCAGCATGCTTCGTGGAGTGCCCATCAACTGTCTTTATGATCATCCAGTTACGGATAATGTTTGATCAGCAATAAAGCACCCGACTCTACATCTAGGGTCCATAGTGGTTTCAGGTCGAAGGGTGGTAATACACCATTATCACCATGAGAATAACTTATGACACTTTGCATAACATACTATGTAGTATTCTCATAGCGGGTCAATCCGGTATAAATATTACTCCTAATATTTATACCTATGTCAAGACTTGATAACTCTTTATCCATGATCCATGAGATGTGATCATCAGTCTATCTTCATAATAGTCTCAATGCTTTTAATGTTATCCCACTTTGCAATAAAGCTTGACTACGGATATTTTAAGAATAATGTCTTTATGTTTAATGGGATCTCATGATTAAGTCACACTTAACATTTCATTAAACAGACTAACTATTCTAGGGACTTTATTATTCTGAAAGACAAACATAATAAAGAAATGCCTTTTATTATTAAACGAATAATCTGATACAAGTACCAAAAAGTATTGGCCTCTAGGGCTTACACCAACAATCTCCCACTAGCACTAGAGCCAATTAGGCATACCCCTAATACCCATAGATCTAGTATGACCATCATGCTTCTGTTGCGCAAGAGGCTTTGTTAATGGGTCAGCGATATTGTCAAGTGTAGGTACTCTGCATATCTTCACATCTCCCCGATCGATTATCTCTCGAATGAGGTGATAACGCCTAAGTATGTGTTTGGATCGTTGGTGAGATCTAGGCTCCTTAGCTTGTGCGATAGCACCATTGTTATCACAATATAAACCAATGGGATCCACAATGCTAGGGACTATGCCAAGTTCACTAATGAACTTCTTGATCCAAACAGCTTCCTTTGCTGCATTTGAGGCAGCAATATACTCGGCCTCAGTTGTAGAATCAGCAACTGTTTCTTGCTTTGAACTTTTCCAGCTCACAGCGCCACCATTGAGACAGAACACATAACCAGATTGTGATCTAAAATCATCCTTATCTGTCTGGAAGCTAGCATCAGTGTAACCAATTACATCAAGCTCTTCCTGACCTCCATATATCAAGAATGAATCCTTAGTCCTTCTCAAGTACTTAAGGATATTCTTGACAGCTACCCAGTGAGCATCACCGGGATCAGATTGGTACCTACTCGTTGCACTTAATGCATACGAGACATCTGGTCGAGTACATAACATGGCATACATGATAGATCCTATTGCAGATGCATATGGAATCTTATTCATGCGATCCCTTTCTTCCTTAGTTGAAGGGGATTGTGTTTTTGATAAACACAGACCATGTTGCATAGGTATGAATCCTTTCTTGGAATCATGCATATTAAAGCGTCTCAACACTTTATCTATGTATGTACTCTGACTTAGGCCAAGCAGTTTTTGTGATCTATCTCTATAGATCCTAATTCCTAATATATAGGCTGCTTCACCTAGGTCTTTCATAGAAAAACAATTCCCTAACCAAGTTTTCACTTGTTGCAAGGTAGGGACATCGTTTCCAATGAGTAATATGTCATCTACATATAATACCAGAAACACGATCATGCTCCCACTAACCTTCTTGTAGACACAAGGTTCATCTTCATTTTTGATGAATCCATATTGTTTTACGGTTTCATCAAAACGAAGATTCCAGCTTCTGGAAGCTTGCTTCAATCCATAGATTGATCGCTGTAACTTGCATATCTTTTGGGCATCTTGTGGTATGTCAAATCCTTCAGGTTGTGTCATGTACACATCCTCAAGAAGATTCCCATTAAGGAAAGCAGTTTTGACATCCATCTGCCATATTTCATAATCATGATATGCAGCGATGGCAAGTAAAATCCGAACAGATTTAAGCATTGCAACTGGTGAAAAGGTTTCATCATAGTCAACCCCATGAATTTGTTTATAGCCTTTTGCAACCAGTCTTGCTTTATAGGTATGTACCTTACCATCCATGTCAGTCTTCTTCTTGAAGACCCACTTGCATCCTATAGGGTTAACTCCTATAGGAGGTTCTACCAAGGTCCAAACCTGGTTTGTGTACATGGAATCCATTTCAGATTTCATGGCTTCTAGCCACTTCTCAGACTCAGGACCAGTTATGGCCTCTTTGTAGGTCACAGGCTCATCTTGATCCATGAGTAATACATCACCCTGATCACTTATGAGATATCCATATCTCTCAGGTTGGTGACGTATCCTGCTTGACCTACGCTGGTCTTGTTCTTCTTGAGCAGGTTGCTCTTCCACAACTACTTGTGTTTCCTGCTCTAGTTCCTCCATAGGTGTTTCAATGTTTTGTGATTCTTGAATTTCTTCAAGCTCTATTTTCCTCCCACTGTTTCCTTTGGAAATAAAATCCCTTTCCAGAAAGACTCCAGTTCGAGCGACAAACACTTTGCCCTCAGAAGGATTGTAGAAGTAATATCCTCTTGTTTCTTTAGGATACCCCACAAATAAGCATTTGTCAGATTTGGGCTCAAGCTTGGTTGAAATTTGTCGTTTGACGTAAACCTCGCAACCCCAAATCTTCATGTAAGACATATGTGGTTTCTTACCACTCCATATCTCATATGGTGTCTTATCAACCTTTTTGGATGGAACACGGTTAAGTGTGTAAGCTGCTGTTAATAATGCATGTCCCCAAAAGGAGTTTGGAAGATCGACGTGACTCATCATGGATCGGACCATGTCTAACAAGGTTCGATTTCTTCTCTCAGATACACCATTCCATTGTGGTGTTCCAGGAGGAGTAAGTTGGGATAGAATCCCATACTCTTTTAGATGGTCATCAAATTCTAGGCTTAAATATTCACCGCCTCGATCTGATCGAAGAACTTTAATATTCTTACCTAGTTGGTTTTGTACTTCATTCTTGAATTCCTTGAACTTTTCAAAGGACTCAGATTTGTGTTTCATTAAATACACATATCCGTATCTACTGAAGTCATCAGTAAAAGTGATGAAGTACTGAAAACCTCCTCTGGCTGGTATGTTCAGTGGTCCACATACATCAGTATGTATGAGTGCCAAAAGATCATTAGCCCTTTCACCTTTTCCTGTGAATGGGGACTTTGTCATCTTTCCAATTAAACAAGATCTGCATGTCTCATATGATTCATAATCAAAAGAGTCCAAGAGTCCATCTTTATGGAGTTTGGAAATGCGTTTCTCATTTATGTGGCCTAATCGACAGTGCCAAAGGTAAGTTGGATTCAACTCATTAGGTTTCAACCTTTTAGTATTAATGTTATAAATTGGCATTTCAAGATCAAGGACATATAGTCCATTATTCATTTTTGCAGTAGCATAGAATATATCATTCAAATAAATGGAGCAACAATTGTTCCTTATTATGAATGAAAAACCAAACTTGTCCAAACAAGAAACGGAAATAATATTCCTGCTAATTGCAGGTACATAATAACAGTTCTCTAACTGAATTATTAAACCACTAGGTAAAGTTAAAACATAAGTTCCTACAGCTAAAGCAGCAACCTTTGCTCCATTGCCAACTCGTAGGTCAACTTCACCTTTTGCCAAATTTCTACTCCTTTTTAGCCCCTGCACATTAGTACAAATGTGAGAACCGCATCCAGTATCTAATACCCATGATGCAGAAGTAGATAAATTAATTTCAATAACAAAAATACCTGAATTTGAAGTCTCTACTCCATTATTCTTATCTTCCAGGTACTTTGGGCAATTTCTCTTCCAATGTCCGGTCTTACCGCAATGGAAGCAAGTGCCCTCCTTTGCTATTCCTCCACTAGGCTTCAAAACAGGAGGAGTGGGTTTGGGTTTGGCAACTTCCTTGCCTTTCCTTCTACCACCCTGTTTGATGGGCCTCTTGTTCTGTTTCTTTCCATTACTGACCATCAGAATGGATTTCCCTTTTGTCTTCATATTCTGCTCAGCAGTTCTCAACATGCCTAGCAGTTCTGGAAGACTTTTGTCCAAGTCATTCATATTGAAATTCAGGACAAACTGACTGAAGCTCTCTGGCAACGATTGCAAGATCAGATCAATCGCAAGTTCCTTTCCAAGGGGAAACCCTAATCTGTCAAGGTTCTCCACATACCCAATCATCTTGAGTACATGGGGACTTACAGGGGCTCCCTCAGCTAACTTGCTGTTAAAAAGGGACTTTGAAACCTGAAACCTCTCATTTCTTGCTTGCTCTTGGTAAAGCGTTTTCAGATGTCCGATCATATCGAACGCAGACATGTTCTCGTGTTGCTTTTGCAACTCAGAGTTCATGGTAGCAAGCATGAGGCAAGCGGTTTCATTGGCATCATCGAAATGCTTCTTATAAGCATCTCTTTCTGCCTTTGGTGCAGAACTAGGAGGTTCCTCCTCAGGAACTGGTGTCTCCAAGACATACAGCTTCTTATCGTGCTTGAGGACAATCCTCAGATTACGGTGCCAATCCAGGAAATTTGTCCCAGACAATTTTTCCTTATCTAGGATGGATCGCAAAATATTGTTCGATGTGTTTGTTGTCATGGTAATCTACAAGAGAAATATGAAAATATAAGTATCATTAAAATAACATATTTAATTAGGCCTTTAATCAAATATGCTCCCACTATTTTATTCAAAACAAATGACCCTCATCATTTGATTCGGAAAATCCCGTTGGAAGACTTTCTAGTGGGTCGAGATCCATGTTTCACTTTGTTTTAAGTCAGCGTTAGGCTGATTACACAAAACTAAGTTATTTAGGTAGGAACTCCTTCCAATTGTATCTCATACAACTCTCGAATATTTTCAATTGGGTGAATAACTCCTTATTCTGATCCATCACATGAATCATTCCCAATTCTTGCTTCTAAACATATATAATCTTATTATAATTTGTTTAGTTAAGTTTGACCCATTGTTTTAGCAATTGGATATTACAATTATCCCATCACACCTTACTAATATAGAACATGCACCTCGCGTAGGCGAAACCTACAATGCTCGATACTAGTCTTGATGAGTGCTAAAAATTGGAAAGCATAAACTTAATATTTAATTTTGAGGGAATTTGTTATTAGTTTGATCTCACCGGCTTAACATGCAAAACGTCTCTCACATGCATCAACATACAAGTACATGCATCAACATACATATAAAAAGATACAATTATGGCCCCTAACGCAATTGTTCTCTCAAGCCAATGAGAGAACCTAAGCTAACCTAATAACGATCTAAGCTTCTCCAAGCATGATCTCCAAGGTTATCCTCCTTTAATATTGAATACTTCCTTTTTTTTTTTCATAACATAATATTACATTACATATAAGAAAACTCGTTTTACATACGAGGGAGTGAGATGAGAAAAGAAGTTACATAAAGAGATTGAGAGAGAGGCACGACACGCAGGCCGTATTCAAAAATCCCAAAACAAAACTAAGGCCATAACTGATCACCACAAATAAATAATAATAAACACACTTTTATTATTAGTTTAAAATTCCGATAATTAAATAAACTAAATTAAATTTCGACTGATTGATCACACTTTGCAGACTTAGCCGGGGGTTCCGCTGCCCGGTCAGCGGACGGTGGTTCCGCTGACCGATCAGCGGACGGGGTCAAGGGGGCAGCGCCCCCTTGCGGGGTTGTTAGGGGCAGCGCCCCAGCGAAAATTTTTATGAACACTTCATTGTATTTCACGTCGTTTCCTGCACAACTTTTGTGCATTTACAATCCCAACCGGAAAAGTCTGCGGCAATACAACACTTGTACTGCCATTAATCCTAATGCAACAATTTCATGCCGTCAAACACAACTCGATTGATAACTCAATATGATAGATCAACATATCATTGCTTCACCATACTAACGTCGGATTCTGAAGCGAATGAAAGTGATGATCTTTCAAAAGAATTACAATCCTTATGTGATTGAATGGATGAAATCAAAACAGTATATCCCATATACCATCTTTGCATCAGAATTTCTTATATCTTATATAAAAGTGATCGATCTAATTGTGTAACCTATGGATGATCAATGTATCGCACAACTTCACCATACTAATGTCGGATTCCGAAGCATAATCAACATCAATCATCCAAATCGTACACAACAGATGCCAAATTTAATTAATCGTTTATTGTTAAATTCATTCTGTGTTTTAATCGAATCAAATACAGAAAAGACGGAAATTTAACAGCTATCAGATCCATGGTTTCGTAAGTGGCTCTGATACCACTGAAGGAAAATTGCGATCTAAACGCAGCGGAAAACAAAAATTTTCCTTTAGTGATCCTCACGAATGAGCATGGTCAGTGATAGAATCGTTACCTCTTTGTGGCGATTCAGATCTTTGATGCAGCGATCACAAGCGTTGATGAAGTGCAACGCCTCTACTCAGTCCACACGAACAGCTTCCGGTCACAGTGCTAGCTGCTTACGAACGGAATTATTTGAGTGAGAAAAGAGAATCAAAACGAAATTGCATCAAGTGAAAGCTTCATCACAAGGGTTCCTTTTATAGACTCTCTTGTGGGCTGCGGGCTAAAACCCTAATTCACATGATCCATAATAATATTATATATTATTATAATAACTATTATTATAATAAATATATTTATTTTATTATTATTTTATAACCATTATAAAATAACAATAATTATTATTATATTATCCGAATTTCTATTTTTCACTTAAGTGCACCGTACCTTACGGTGTTCCTTTGATTTCTCTATCTCTCATCAAACTGTCCTTATGTGTGTGACCCTGTAGGATTTCGTAACGTTGGTAATTATATTAAATTATATATATTTAACATAATAAACAGTAAGCGGTATCTAGCAACACATCACTGCTACCCAAGTCACGAAAATGTCATGTGATCTGACAAAACCTTTTCCGTGATAATATATGTTTGTACAATTACCCTTTTGCCCCTATGTCTATATTGAACACAAGGCATACACTGTGTCATCCTTGTCCAGTTCAATATTGGGCCCTTAGACATTTCTCCTGTTATGCAGGATTGGCAAATTCCATCTAGGACACTCATGTCCCTCAGCATGCTTCGTGGAGTGCCCATCAACTGTCTTTATGATCATCCAGTTACGGATAATGTTTGATCAGCAATAAAGCACCCGACTCTACATCTAGGGTCCATAGTGGTTTCAGGTCGAAGGGTGGTAATACACCATTATCACCATGAGAATAACTTATGACACTTTGCATAACATACTATGTAGTATTCTCATAGCGGGTCAATCCGGTATAAATATTACTCCTAATATTTATACCTATGTCAAGACTTGATAACTCTTTATCCATGATCCATGAGATGTGATCATCAGTCTATCTTCATAATAGTCTCAATGCTTTTAATGTTATCCCACTTTGCAATAAAGCTTGACTACGGATATTTTAAGAATAATGTCTTTATGTTTAATGGGATCTCATGATTAAGTCACACTTAACATTTCATTAAACAGACTAACTATTCTAGGGACTTTATTATTCTGAAAGACAAACATAATAAAGAAATGCCTTTTATTATTAAACGAATAATCTGATACAAGTACCAAAAAGTATTGGCCTCTAGGGCTTACACCAACACTAACTGTCTAGAAATCATGCATTATCATGTATTGTCATTTTGTGAGGATTTGTGTGAAAACATACCATGGCTGCCCTATTATGCTTCTTTGTCAAGAATCTTAGTTTTATGATCATAATGCTTATTTTGTCAAATTTATTGTCATTTGTAAATGATATATGGATGATAGATTGCAAGTTTGTGCCTTATTATCATGTTTATATTTGTTATTAAGGTTTTGGTCATTTGGTAGATGTAGGATCCAACCTTGAAAAGTGGTATGCTTGCCCTAGAACTCTAAACCTAGCTCACTATTAGGATATGTAGATAACTTGTAAGTTGCTCATAGATCTTCCCTTGCCCTTGATCATGTGAGAATCAATGTGGCCTTTTGTTTTCATTATGATGATTTCATGTTTGTTTTGTCTATCATTGCTTTGAAGTAGTTCTTAAGTGGTTATGCTTGCTATTCCTTATGCCTCAAATCTTGGGTCAATGTTTGATTTTGTTCATAATGCTTCTGTTGGTGAAGATGTGAGAAATTTGAAGCTTAGTCATTAGGGTTGTCTTGTGAGACATGTTTGATTTTGCTGTCCAATTTGGTCCAACATGTCATTTTTGATTTAATGAGTTTTTTTTGCCTAACTTGAAGTTGTGAACTCATTTGCTTATCCATTTCAAGAATGTGTATGTTGTTGTTATGCTCAAAACCTGCCTAAGTGTTCAATTTGCCATATCATGCCTCAAACTGTTGCATTATTCAAAATGTCATGAGGTCAACATCTCATATTATGTTCCAAGCATTATTTACATGATTTGTGTGCATTAAATCTTTAGCATATCCATTCAAAACTTGTGCATAACCTCAATTTCTCCAACTGTCATGGTTATGGCTTATTGTATGTTCAAATTGTTGTTCTTGTATGACATAAGTTTCAAAATGCTAACTTTTGTTTTGGTAAAGATTTCACTCATTTGCACCTCATCTGTTAGCATCACCATCATGTGTGTATGACCTATTTTTCATGAAATACATCATTGCCTTAAAATTTCCCTGTTGTGGTGAATGTCTTGCCTAGGCAGAATTTTCTAACTTTTGCACCAACACACCAACTTTCATACTACTTGACACAAGTTCTTCCATGAACCTAAAACACTTTCATGATGACATTTTTGGCTTGTGCATATTGATTGATTGTGCTATCCTGGTTTATTTTCACATTTCACATTCCAATCACACTTACACACTAAAACTGCCACAACATGCTCAAGTTTGTTTTTTCTGTGTGTATACATGGTTGTAGAATTGTAACTCACTCACATGCTTGATTCTAAGGTGTGTATATGTTTGGTTTGGTCTGAGGTTACCTATATTTGCATTTCACCATTTAATTGCCTTTTGAGCCAAAGCTGTCAAGAACACATACCAAAATCATGATTACTTGCATAATGATCAATCTCAGAGTGGTAACTCATTTTGCTCCATACCTGTGGTGTGTGTATGTATTTATTGGTTGATGAGAGATTTTTTTCTTATACTTGAACTATGCTTGCATACCATGACTGTCAAACTGTTTTGAAAAACATTTTTGCTCTTTTGTGTTGCCAACTGCTCAGGGTTTGTAAACCTGCACTGAAGCTGATGTTTAGATTGGTATAGGCATCTTTATGCTAGGTCTTATATTTGTGTCAAGAGCATATTGCTGTTACATCATTTTGCTCTCCTGAATCTTGCTGCACTTGTCTGCCAACCTTGTTCATAATCTAAGCATATCATTGTTATAGTTCTTGCTGTCATGAACTTTATTTGCAAATTACCGATATTTCATAGAATATTTTTTGTGCTGCAAGCAAAACCTGGTGAACTTCTATTCTGATGTACATCCTGACTGCCTCATTTGTTTTCCTTTCAAAATCATTAACTGTCTTACAATTTGGTAATCATGCTTGGATTGTGTTTTGTGGTTTAGCAATGCATCATTATTATTATTCTAGGATGATAGTTGGTCTTTTGGTTTTGATAGAGTCTAGTTGTAACCTCCATGGCATGTTTGACTTTGGTTTTGGTTTGGTATCCCATATATGCTTGTCATAGCAACTCATGTGCTACTTTTTGGATCAAGATTGTATTGAAATATTTTCTTGCTAGAACACTCCCAATATCATGTTTATGTATTGCTCATGCTGTTTAACCACACTATCCTCCCATGATCCAGTTCATGATCATCAAATGCACTTCACTCACTAAATTTGTAGCTGTCATAGATTTTTAAAACCCTTGTTGTTTGTGAGCTTTCTAAAAGTTTAGAAACATCCTATATGTTGTTTTGAGTATGTATGTGTGGTTCCTTTACCCCAATTTGGCCTGTTTTTATAGCTCACCATCTCACTTGCAATGTCTTGATTTTCATCTCATTTTCACATGACAGTTGGATTTTCACCTCATGAGTAGTTTGTTTAAATGCATGAACATGTTGTATATGATATTTGAATTGTGTTAGAGCTCTTTTTCTGGTCATATCATGTCTGGTTTGGTCATTGGTTTGGCAAGTGCATCTTTCATCAAGATTTGCAATTACTATCGTGTTTTCATTTCAGAGCATATTTTCAAAATTCTACCTGGACCATCCTTCTCCTTGTTCAAAAACACCCAAAATTGATCTAAGGTTTGTTTGATTTGGTTAAGAATTGGTTGAGTTTGATACCAAAACGCATTTATGAATTTGCCTTGTTTTTGTTTCATTTTTGCCCAGCAATCCACAACACCACGCCATATATATTTATGGGGGTGGCTATATCAACGGATGTATAGCCACCCCAGTGGTAAGTAACTTGTTCATATTCACGCCTTGCAAAGCCTAGACGTGGGTTCGATCCCTGAGGAGGATCAACCCTTTTGGCCTTTTTTCTTTCTACCTTACACGCGCGTGTTGGGCTGGAGGGCGTGGGTTCAACTCCCACCCCTTGCATTTTCTTTTGATTTCTCACTTATTGATTTTTGTTTTGCACATTAAAACTCATGAACTTCAAATAATCACAACTCTCTCATTTTTCACCCTTTTTGATCCATTCTTTTTGCATTGTGTTTGTTATAATGTTTATTTTTATGTGATATGGGAATATTACTTGTTGTCATAAATTGTGATACATTTTGCCCCTATGGAAATTTTTTCATTTATTGTGATTGGTTATCCTACTTGCAGTTGAATTCCTTTGAGCATACCTGAATTTCTTGTGAGATGTTCATTCCCCTTGTTAGTTAACATGCTAGGGTACTTGTCACTTGCGCGAAAATAAGGTGCCGGAAAAACAGAAGAGTCGCCACCTTTCGTTATTTATCCCTCAGAGCGGGAAAGGAAACAATCGGAAAAACCTAACGAAAAAGGGTAAGACAAGGCCGTCGCAACCATTGTCTGGGTTCGGGAGTCGGTTACGCAAGGGGAAGGTATTAGCACCCCTCACGTCCGTCGTACTCGACGGGATCCACGCTTGTTGTGTTTACCTGGACGGGTGAAAAACAATCTATCTACGGCTGTTAAATCTAAACGGAAAGAAATTGACTCGATAGAGCGTCGCACTCTATGCCTACGTATTCTCATCAGAGAATGAGAAATCAGAGTCAACGTAGTTCGGGAAACTACGGGTTAGTTGCTCGGCAAGACGTCGCGTCTTGGGCCTACGTATTCTCATCAGAGAAATCAGAGCATGACGTAGTTCAGGCTAACTACGGCTAGACAGGGGTGTTCTCGGTCACACGGGGGTGAGAGATTAAGTTGACGATACTAGCGTACGCGTTCTAGCAGTTAGGTGGACGCTGCTCGACCATTGCAGACTTAGGCGTACCTGTTTGCGGTAGAACGGACGTAGTATGTCGGGTTTAAAGGTATGGGAACCTACGGGAACTAGAACTACGGTCTGGTCTCAAATGCACTCGGGCAAGAGAAAAGGATAACATTAGTCGTCAGCGGGAAAGTCTCGATCGCACAGCAGCGAGAGAACAAAAAGTTAGTTGTTAGTGTGCTCGCTAGGATATCGCATCCTATGCCTACATATTCTCATCAGAGAAAGTCAGAGCAGCTGTAGTTCGGCCTAACTACGGGTAGGACGGAGACCACAGCACAAATCTCATTTTATTAATATTCTGAAGAAATTACAATGATTGAGTATGGGAAAATAAACTCCTAAAAAAGTCCTATCCATCTATCATGGAAAGTCTACTGGAAAATAGTCCCCTAACAAGTGGACTTTTAAATCTACCTCTAAAAGAAAAGTGTAAAAAGTCCCCTAACAAATGGACATTTAAAACTACTTCGAAAAAGGTGTAAAATAAACTCTATGAGGAATGATATCCTAAAAAGAAAATATTAAAAATACTATTAGCTAATATAATATTTTCTATGCTTATATTACATATTTTTGCTATTACATATTCTCCTTTTATATTCTTTTTCTTGAAAAAATCTAAACAAGAGCATATAAAAGAAATAATGAAAAAACAAGAGAAAAGCCAAAAGGGGGTGCAAACTGCAGACCCAGGGGTAAGGCAGCAAAAAACAAAAGAAACTGGGCCCAGCCCAATAAGAAATTCAGAAAAAACAAATAAGAAAGCAGGGGGGGCGCTAATGACGGAGGGTGTGTGCCCAGCAATTCGCTGGGCTTGGCCCATGTTCATCAAGGAACAAAAAAGGAATGGAAACGGAGGGTGTCTCGGCCAAAAACGGGGGGTGTACGGATTGAAAAAACAATAGGGCCCAAGGCCCAATCCGTTGCCCTCTCTCTTTGTCGTTCACCTTCAGAAAAACCCTAGGTCCCCCCTGTATCACTGTTCACGGCGCCGTCCTTCTCCTCTCCAAACGCTATCTCTCTCTCGAGCTCTCTCAAACCCTAGTGTCTCTTCACCGTTCCGAATCATCACCACAAACAACACAAGATTACATTACTAATCTCTGAAAAATGAACTGCGGCTGGCGTGTTCTTGAAGATCCAGATCGTTGATGAAGATCTGGACGACATTGCAAGATTGATGAAGGATCTTTGAAAGCGTTTGCATGCGAAGCTCCATGGAGTTTGAGATCTTCCTGAACAGACTTATGAAGACGATGGTGAACCAAATACATCTGGTGAAGAACTCACAAGAAGGTTGCTGGAGGTTCGATGATCGTTGAGGATTCGTGGAGTTCTTGGAGCGATCTGGAAAAGAGAGTTGAAGATTTATGGATCTTGTTCGTGAACGGAGTTGTTGAGGTAGGTGATGATTGATGAAGATCTTAGGATGAATTTCTGGAAAGAAATGGTAAACCGATGATGAAGCTTCAACGATCTTGATGAAGATCAGTATGGACTTCTGGGGAAAAGTTGGAGAACGGATGAAGGTCTTGCAGATTCTGGAAAATTTTACGAAGATCAAGATGAAGGTTGAATCAGTTCTGGAAAAACGCATGAACCTTGATGAACCTGGACGAAGATCTTGAAGATCTTCTGGAAAACGGTTGGAGATTGATGGTGATTTCTGGAAACGGTTGCAAGAACATGATGAAGATCATCATTCTGGAAAATTCAGACATGGATATGGGCGAAGGTTCTCGTTGAATGTCACAAACCTTGAACAAATCTCTGGAGAATTTTGGATCTGGATGTTCTTGATGCAGTTTCCGGCGAGGAGTTGGATTTCCGGCGACGTTGAGTTTTCCGGTGAAGTCTGGTGAGGGTTGGATGAGCGGGATGGATGAGGAGTTCTGGGGAAGATGCAGTTCTCCGGTGAGATTTGGCCGTGAGAACCGCCGTGTGATTTCACCGGCGAGCGAACTCCGGCGTTTGCATGGCCGGAAGGGGAGAGAGGGAGAGGAAGCTACGCGTGTCAACACGCATGGTGAAGGGGAGCAAGCGGAGGCCACGTGGCTACGTGCAGAACGTGTGGCTTGAGGGAGTTGCCACACGTGGAGGGTGAAATGGTGGTTTCTCGGAGCGAAATGTGGCACCAGAAGGGGAATGAAACGTGGAAAATTGGAGAGAGAGACGTGGCTGAAACGGAAGGGGAAAACGTGGATGAGGTGGTTAAACTGAATGCACACGCGTGGATGCCTTATATGCTGACATGTGGCAGACTTGGGACTGGGCCTCCACAACAAATGGGCCCACGAAATTCAGACTTAATGATATGATTAATGACTAATATTGCTGGATTAAAACAAACTGACTCAATTAATACTAATTAAAAGTAAAACAAAAACGAAGACCCTAATTAACACTTGATTAACTAAATGAAGATTAAAACCTGTAATTAAATTCTAAATGAAAATCAAACTAATCTAATCCTAATTAAATCTAATAACCTCAATTAAAATCTAAATAAAAGATTAAAATCTAATTAAATCTAAGAAAAGAGAATTAACTATTAAATCTATATTAATCTCTAAACTAATGAAAACTCTATTAAATCCTATTTAATCTCTAAACTAATAAAAATAGAAAAAACTCTAATAATTTCTATTTAAAAAACCTATTAATTTCTATACTAATAAAAATAGAAGAAAAAACTCCATTAATCTCTAACAATTCCACTAATTGCTATACAAAAAACTATATTAGTTTCTACTTAAAAAATACCTATTAAAAGAATATTCTATTAAAAATTATTTTAAAAATTCTATTCAATACCTAAAAATATGGTTTATTCTTAAAATCTATTATCTAAAATGATTAAAGAAATTCCTAAACTATTAAAAAACAATTAATATCTAAAAGCTATTTAAAAAAATCTATATAATACCTAGAAAAATGAATTAACCTATTAAAAATTCTAGAAAATAAGGAAAAAAACTCTAAAAAGGCGAGGAAGCCGATTAAATCGATTAGCGACTATATCGAAATAAACGGTAAAAATTCGGACACCGAGATGTCCTCAAAAACAACAGCGAGAGATGAAAACACCGGGACGAGCTTCAATTTTCAAAATACGTCCTCATATTGGTCTGAAATGCTATAAGAGGGCTGTGATCCCGATGAAGTCAATCTGACTGGAAAAAATGCAATGTACATGGTATGCGAATGCAAAAATGAAATGAGTCGAAACATGAGCCAATTAGCGGTACATAGTTGGTCAAATTTTGGGGTGCAACAGTACTCCCCTTTGGTTGTCACCATAATCTTGTTTTATTTTCCTCCTAAATTATGAGGTTAAACTGATTTAACTGTGATTATCATCTATGCATATTGTTGTTACATTTGCTATACTTTGAACCTGTGACTTGCCTAGTTTCAAATTGTGATTTGTTTATGTGGTAATTACCTTCATCATGTTCCAATATTTGTTAAGATATGTCCTTAATCCTTGTTAAGATATGCTCCAATATTTGTTAAGATGATTATTGGTTGTAACCATTGCTATTATTTGAAGTATCTGCTTATTGTAATATGCATGCTTACTTGTCTTAATCTTGCTCATTTTGCTTTGTCAAGTATTCTTTCCCCAAGTGATGGAACTTTTTAGTTCTTATCCAAGTTGTCTCTCTCTCTCTCTCTCTCTCTCTCTCTCTCTCTCTCTCTCTCTCTCTCTCTCTCTCTCTCTCTCTCTCTCTCTCTCTCTCTCTCTCTCTCTCTCTCTATCCTTCCAAAGGAAAAGTCTCTCCCTTAACCCTTGTGTCATTGGATAGCTCATTTATCCCTCCCTTGACTTTATGAAGCCATCCAAACTCTAGCTTGGTTAAGTATAGAACATGTAAGCCTTAGACTTTGCTTTAAGTTTAGAAAACCTACCTATACTAGGAGTGTTCCTCAACTAGAACCCTAGGATAGAGTTTGTAAACTCTATGTAAGAATCATAGTAATGATTACTTACTCCCCTCTTGAGTGTTATAACATAGATCTAGAGAGTTTTGTTAAACTCTACACAAGCATTGAAATGTTTGTTCCCCTTTGAACCTTGATCATAATCAAGAGTTCTTTAACCCTAGTGAGGTGAACTACGATTGCTCTGATTCTATCCTAGTTAGGATACGTAGGCAGAGGACGCGACGTCTTTGCGAGCAAGCTTAGAAACTATCTTTAGGTCATAACCTTCACACCTTTTACCCAATCCCAACCTTAGCAAACATTTACCAAACTTAGCATGCAAACAAACAAAAGGTTCCTGTAGAGTACTACAAATGTTTAGGATGTGAAATACCTACCATATGCATAACCAACCCCCGATCCCCGAATCTCTTAGCGTTGTTGTTACATCATGCAAAAGGTTCTTTCTTTCTTTAGACCTTTCCTTTGGATAAATTAAAGTCCGGTTGTGAATTTAAGAATTAAAGATTCAAGTTAATCAATAGCTTGGTATCACGATTCTCACCGCAACACACCCCAACGCGATTGCTTTTATCCAGGTGTTGCACCCTAAAATTTGACCAACCGGGTCTCGTATCTGGCCCGATGTTTCGACGCATTACCGCATTCGCATCTGCATATCGCATACAGTGCATTTTTCATTTTTGTTTGATTTTATCGGGATCACAGCTCTCGTCTCGCGTCTCAGGTGTTTTTGATCAGTTTAGATAGATAGAATCGTATTTTTGGAATATTTCGGTGTCTGTTTATTTTTACCGGCTGTTTTGGTGCGCTCTCGCGGTGTTATGTGTCGTTCGGTGCTTATTTTGTTCCTCTGGGAATTATTGTGATTTTTCTGGATTTTATTGGCTATTTTTAGAGTTTAAATAGATTTTTAATCATTTTAGGATAAAATAGAATTTTATAGAATATTAATAGATTTTTCTTTTAGAATATTAATTGAATTTTTGAATATATTTTTAGATATAGAATATTAATAGCTTTTAATATTTTTAATAGTTTTTAGAATTTTATAGAAATAAATAGCATTTTCTCTTTTTAGAATATATTAGATAGAATTAAATCATTTTTCAGCACTTAATAGAGTTTAATCATTTTTAATAGAATATAGAATTTCTTTTAAATAGATTTGTAATATAATATAGATTTTCCTTTTACTAAATAAATCAATAGTTTAGTTAATATAGAATGTAATCTAGATTTTTCTTTTATTAATAAATAGAGTTTTAATAGAGTTTTTAATAGTTTTAGCTTTTAATAGATTAGAATATTAATTGTGTTTTAGTTTTAATTAGTTTTAATTAGAATATTAACTAACTAGGATTAGTCCACTTAATGATCCGTTAGTTCATCATTAGCCATTTAATTCATCACTAATCAATTAGTTTAATTTTTATCTCATTTCAGTTTTTTGGGAGTTTTTCATTGGGCCTATATCCAATTTCGTTCAGCAAGGCCCAGAGTTTTTGTCCAGCAAAGTCCAGAAAAGTTCAGTTTTGTCCAGCAGTTTCCAGCAAAATCCAGAACGATCCAGAAGATTCTCAGTACTATAAAAGCAGCCAGCCACGTGTAAGGAGAAGGGGGACCCCACGTTTTTTCTTCACATCACGCCACGCATCACTCTCAGCTTCGCCTCTCTCACTGCCACGCCATGCACACGTGGCGCACATGCATCTGTCCTCTCCACCAGCCACACCACGTGTCTCCACCACAGCATCTCGCCTGAAAACCTCACCGGCCGGCATGCATGGCCGGCGGCCACCGTAACGGGTCCTCTAACTTATTCTGGCCGCCGTACCTCACCGGAAACCCAGTTTTTACCCAGATTCATCTCTTTTCCTCTCTTCTTCTCCGATCTACCTCTGATCCTCCCTTCATCTCCCACCGCCAATCTTCATCTTCTCCGGTCATCAAACTCAACCATCAACAAACTCCAAACAAGTTTCCAGATCAAATTTCACCATCCACCATCACCTCCAGATTTTTCCAGACTTCATCTTCTTCAATACCACCGATCACCATCTCCGATCAAAGTTCATCCAAATCGCCAGAATCCCTAGATCGTTCAGCTTTCACCAGCCTTTGTTTTCCAGAATTTGCCCATTGTTCATCAAGAACCCTCGGCCAGACTCTTCAAAAGACCTTCGTTCAACATTTTCCACGTTCATCAGCTCTTGAGTTCATCTTGTTCATTATAACTCCAGAAATGCAACAACCTTCATCCCTCCTTCAACGTCATCAGTTCTTCAAGAACATCCAGGAACAATCATCTCCGATCGATCTACCACAATCATCATTCCCAGAAACTACCACTGAACCGTCAATCTACATCGTTCAACAATTCACGAACAAACTTTAGCGAACAATCTCCAAGATCCAAGAACTCAATCATCAGAAAACCAGAGAACATGAAGAGCGTCTTCCTCATCTCGACGACTCAACCTGAAGTTCGCCATCGGGAAGCTTCATCAATTTTTCCCAGATCTCCATCGCTGATCAAGAAGATGAGTTCAGATCTCCAGATTTGGCCTTACATTCTTCATCTAACGTGAGCGATGCGCGCATCTCCGGCTTCGTCGTGATTCTTCGTCAACGAGCTTCAACAATCCGTCAAGATCTCCCTCCTTCATCAAACGCGAACAGGAATCCACAGATCTTCATTTCCATTTTCCTCTTTCGTTTTGTGTTGAATTGGTTTTGAGGTGAAGCGAACAGAAGAAAAATGTTTGAGAAGATTGAGAGATGAGGGAGTCTGAGGGAGGAGAACGGCGGCGCCGTGAGAGAAGGAGGAAGAAGAAGTTCCCCTAGGGTTTCAGAGTGAATGGGGAATGAGAGGGAGGTGGTCCGTGTGAGGGTTGGGCCAGGCCCAATGGTTTTTTTTTGGATCCAACACCTCCGTTTCTGATCCACACCCCCTCCCCGGGTTTTTTTTGTTTGTCATTTTTTTGGGCTGGGCTTAGGTTTTACAGGTTCTGATTGTACCCCCCAGCTGGGCTGTGTACCCCCTGCCCTTGTATATTTTTTTCATTTTTTATTTTATTGTTTTCTTTTATATAGAAAGAAAAAAAGAAAAAGCATATCAAAAAAATAGAAAAGAGAAAAAAAGAAATATTGGAAAAAATAGGAGAAGAGAGAAAATAATAAAGAAATATTTTGAAAAGAAAAAAATATTAAGGAGAAAAATATAAAAAAAAAATATGAAAAAAATAGAGAAAAATAAAGAGAAAAATATATTGAAAAAATATGAAAAATATATGAAAAATATTTTGAAAGAAGGGAGAAAATAGTTGAAAAGAAAAGAAGGAAAAAGAGAAAAAAAATATTAGTGTAGACTTAATATTTTTTTTAAGTTCATTTTCTTTTAGGATATATTTTCATAGAGATTATTTTACGGTTTTAGGGATAGTTTAGAATGTCCACTTGTTAGGGGACTATTTTCCATTCGATTTTTCAGGATAGGATAGGATAGTATTTCCTAGGAGATTTATTTTCAGTATTCAATCATTGTAATCATTTTTCAGAATGGTAATAAAACGAGATTTGAGCTGTGGTCCCGAAGTAGCCGAACTACAGCTGCTCTGATTTCTCGTACCAGACGAGAATATGTAGGCATAGGATGCGATATCCTAGCGAGCACACTAACAACTGACTTTCTGTTCTCTCGCTGCTGTGCGATCGAGACTTTCCCGCTGGCGATTAATTGTAACCCTTTTTTTCTCTCTTGCCCGAGTGCATTTGAGACCAAACCATAGTTTTGCCCATAGGTTCCCGTACCTTTGAAACCAGTTGATTTCTCACTGCTGTGTGAGAATACCCTGTTTAGCCGTAGTTAGCCTGAACTACGTAAAGCTCTGATCTTCCATGCAGTGTGGAAGTACGTAGGCACAAGATGCGAGGTCTTGGCGAGCCAATTTTCCCTGTAGTCCCGAACTACGTTGACTCTGACTTTCTCTCTTGAGAATACGTAGGCATAGAGTGCGACGCTCTATCGAGTCGATTCCCTTCCGTTTAGATTTAGCAGTCGTAGATAGATTGTTTGCATCCTTTAGACAACCCAAGCAAGCGTGGATCCCATCGAGTACGATGGACGTGAGGGGTGCTAATACCTTCCCCTTGCGTAACCGACTCCCGAACCCAGGTTTTGGTTGCGATGACCATACCTTTCCCCGTTTTTTGCGAGGTTTACTTCGAGCGTTTCCTTTCCCTCCGTTGGGATAAATAACGCACGGTGGCGACTCTTCTGTCAGCCGGCGCCGATTTTCGCAGTAGCGACAGCTGGCGACTCTGCTGGGGATTGCGATAGTTCCCTATGTGAGTCTGCTGGGGATCCAACGTCCCCTGGCTGCTAAGGACTGCGATAGTTCTTATGCATGTGGGATCCAACGTCCCCTAAGAGAGAGTCAATCCTAGCACTTGTTTGCTTGTCTATTGGGGTTTATTTATCGATATTATTTGTTGTTGTTGGGGTGTTACGGGTGTTCTATGATTGAGAGATAAGCCGGACCTGGGCTTGAGTGCACCTTAGACTTAGAGTAGAGATTAGTGGGTGCGTACCGGCTTTGCTTGTACTAGTGTCCCGCGAAATCTACACTCGGACGAGGTTCTTCTGGTTGATTTCTTTTTCTACCCTTTGGGTCGAGGGGGTTGTTTGGTCAGTTGGATTGTCGACTCCGGGAACCGATCATTTGGAAGTTAGCTAAGTGAGGCCTCTTCAGGACTCGATGATGCCACTCCTTCTGGGAATCGTATCGTCAGTTTTGAAAGTCTGTGACGCTGACGACCGCATAGGATGCCGTACCTTGTCAGATATAGGTCCATACCTGTGAGTGGGGTTTTTTTTTGCAGGAAACTTGACTTCCAACCTACCCGTTATTTTGGTCTTCTCTTCAGAACAACCGTGCTCCGTCAGCAACTCAGCAGCATTCAGATTGTGTGGGGGCTGTGGTCCCGTTGTTTGCTGCATTTTGCATATCATGTGCATATCAGTGATGCATCATATTGCATATCATCCTCCAGTTAGCCAGAGTTCTGATCCAGCCTTTGTTTCCTGAAGGTGATTACCCGGAATTTGGATTGAGCAGCTGTTGATTGTCAGAAGACCTACCTAGGGGTTGAGTAGATTTGAGCGGAATCAAGCATTGAAGTCAGCTGAAGATTATTGGTAGCTATGTCTGAAGGCAATTTCCAGTCTCCCAATACCTTGACAGGGTTCACTATGGCGTCCAACCCTCTGTATGATTCTATGGAAGACTTCCCGCAAGTGAACAACATTACTGTAGGCCAAGTTGTACAACCTTTCATTGAGAACCGAGGTCAACATGAGCAGTTTGTTGCCCAGAATGAGCGTCCTCCTCCTGTCAACAATCAAGGTGTTGCTTTCCCTGTGATGAATTACCGAAGAGATATTCCAACGGCCGGGATGGTAGATCCAAGAGCTCTTGAAAAGGATAGAAGACTCCAAGTGTTGGAAGAGCAAATGAAAGCTTTGAAAGTCAAAGATGCTGTTAACCTGGATGCTGTAGGCATGTGTTTGGTTCCTGACCTGGTGTTGCCTTATAAGTTCAAAATGCCGAAATTTGAGAAGTACAAGGGAGATAGCTATCCGAAGCTGCATTTGATGATGTTCTGTCGAAGGATGACTGCGTTTGTGCGAGATGACAAATTGATGATTCATTGCTTTCAAGATAGTCTGACTGGGGCATCTTTGAGGTGGTATATGCAGTTGGAGAGAAATCAGATCCAGTCATGGATGGATTTAGCTAGAGCTTTTCTGAAGCAGTACGATTATAACCTAGACATAGCTCCCTATCGCATGCATTTGCAAGAGTTGTCTCAAGAGAACAATGAACCTATCAGGAAGTATGCTCAGAGATGGAGAGAATTTGCTGCTAGAGTGCGTCCACCGATGTTAGACCAAGAGCTGGCAAGCATGTTTGTAGATTCCCTACAAGATCCGTACTTCAAAAGATTGCTCGGAATTCCGGCAAGTTTCTCTGACGTGGTAGCATTAGGAGAACGCCTTGAGTATGCCATAAGAATTGGGAAAATTCAGATTACTTCATATGATCAAGCTGGTGAAACTGAATATCCTTGTGACTATCAGAGTGAAGAAGGATTTGTGATCAATGCAGCCATGCCAAAGGTTGAATATCCTCGAAGCGAATCAGTGAATTTTGTTGGTTCTTCATCCTATCAGAGATCAGTACCTCCTGTGGCTTGTTATACTGAACAGACAGCCGTGCCTAGGGCACCCTATCAGGAATCTTATGTCGCTTCCATTGCAAATCAGAGAACTCGTGGACGAGGTTATCAGAATCAGCGTCAGAATCAGAATCGACCTCGCAACAATTTGGAACGAAGGAAAGCTCCTTTTCACCCAGTGCCTATGCCGTATAGCCAGCTGCTACCGTCTTTGATCCAGAAGTCTTTGGTGGAACCGAAAGCTCTTAAGCCAGTTCCAGAACCTTACCCTCCTGGGTACAATCCCCACGTTCAGTGTGGTTATCATGGTGGCTCTCCAGGGCATTCGACTGAAGATTGTAAAGCATTTCAGGCAAAGGTACAGCAGTTGATTGACCAGGATCGCATTTCCTTTCGGGAAGGATTTCTGTTTGTTCATCCCAACCGCTCAGCTGTCTAAGCTCGTAGATTCAGAAGATTGTTTTCAAAGGAGCCAGTGATTCAGACAGGCGGGCGCCTCGACATTGGCAGTCCTCAGACTTTTATATCATTTGCATTTGTAGTTTTCTTTCTGTTAGTTACTACTTGTTATAAACATTGTATGTTTCGAATGGTGATATTAATAAGGTGACTATGCATTTTTCTGAATTAATCATGTCGCTGTCGCTCATTTACTGCATTGCACTGACACTTGCATTTTATTCACTCCACTTTATCACTGTGACTAGCAAAGATTGGAGGGAGGATGACGAAACTAAACTCATAACCGATGATCGTATGCTTTCAGATAAGACCTTACCGATGACGTACAAGGCATTGTTTCAAATCCCCCAAACACTGGAGATATAAGGAGTTAGTCCCTTGTTAACCACTTCGAGCCAGGAAGTAGAAGTTTTTTTCGGACTTTTTAACCCTCACATCTTAACCCGGGGCAGGGTAGTTGTCAGTTAGCTTGACCGAGCATTCAAGTCTTACAGAGGAGTGTTGTCTTTCAAGGACCAATCAGTTTATACCTTTCAAGGGGTCAAACCTCACCCATCAGGAGTGAGACAGTTACAATCCTTTCGGAGCAATCAAGACAACTAGTGTCACACGACTTTGTTCCAAAAGAAAGAAGAAAGAAAGCCCGCTAAGTAAAAAGAAAGAAAAAGTTGAGAAAGCTAATACTTAGGCAAAAATCAGGGCATCCCGCTGGACTTCAAAAAGAAAAATTGAAAAGAACTCGAAATGAGTCAGTCCAGGCAAAAGTTAGGGAATCAAAAGAATGAAAAAGAAGGGATAAAAGAAATTTTCCCCAGCAAATCACAAAGTCGTGTACACAGACACCGAAAGCGAAGAAGGAGTAACTATCACTCAAAAAAACCTTGTGGGTTCCTTAACTGTGGGTTCTTACCATTCAACATACCTCTCGAAGAGGCGAGCGCTTGTGCCAGGTTAACTGAACCTTAGGATCGGAGATCATCACGTAGAAGGGGTGGGTACAAATCAAAATTTGAGCCAAATATCCTTTGTTTCACGAACCATGAACCCGACCATGATACAACCCTTAAAAGACCTAATTGAGGTAGGGTTAGTCTGAAGCGCATTACGATAAGGTTGAGTAACCTGACTCCTTCTTGACTTGCTAGTCACATCCTTGTTGTATTTTTCACTGATCACGTAAGCACTACGTTTGAACTTTGGTTCATTCGTCACTCACAATCATATGCATGTAAATGAGTGACAGCTCAAATTTTTTCAAAATCTGCATAAACACTGCATTAAGATTACCATTCGCGAACAGACAATTTTAATTGCAGGTTAGTAGTTGGCATGAAAGAAATTCCAGCAGGGAATCATCAAGCAGGACTGAGTAATTCAGCAGTCTGAACCAGAATGGTATGTTGTGAAGACCTATGAATCAGGGGCATTATCTTCCAGTAAGTTCAGAATCAGTTAGTCTGAGGACAAGTCCCGAAGCTTCAGTGGATCAGGGGCAGTTTGTGTGAGAAGCAGTTGATCAGAAGTGAGTCTTCTCGAGAATCAATCAGGGGCAATTAGGCAGAGCGTTGAGATTTGAAAGCAGATACTTCAGGTGGATAATCAGATCAAGTTAAGTCGCTAGAACGCTCATTCAGGGGCAAGTCACTGCTGAGAAAGTGTTGAAACCAACTGGGTTAATGGAGATTGAATTCTGTTGTCGTATAGATACCGGGGCAAATATTCTCGAAGTCTTCTCGTAGCAAGCTGTTCAGAGCAAGTACTCCCAAGAGTTAGATTGGGGCAAGTTGAATTGTACTGGGGCAAGTTGTTCGAGCCAGTCTTTTACCCCCAGCTCAGTACTGGAGCAGGTTATTCAGGCCAGTTTGTTTATCCCCAGCCGGAGTGGAATATCGGGGAATCAAACCAAAAACCTTAGCATCTCAAAAAAAAAAAAAAGGGCCTTGCTGTCGTTGGATCATTATCCTACAGTCTAAACCTGTTATGTGTCAGTAACCAGTCGTTTCCAAAGTCCAGTTCTCGCCTGGCAAACCGGTAACCAGTTCTCGTCTGGCCTACTCTTCCATAAGCATCAGTTCCCGTCTGGTGCAGTTTATCGTAAGCATCAGTTCCCGTCTGGTGCAGTTTATTGCAACCAGTTCTCGTCTGGTCGCCGTTTCTTCAAGTGTTGTATCAGTTCTCGTCTGGTACATGTCGTTGTGTAACCAGTTCTCGTCTGGTCGCCGTTTCTTCAAGTGTTGTATCAGTTCTCATCTGGTACATGTCGTTGCGCAACCCGTTCTCTCCTGATCATCGTGTGTTTTAACCTACGTGGTATACCAGTTCCCGTCTGGTGTACGTCAGCTTTCAGCCAGTTCTCGCCTGGTTGTCTTGTTCTCAGTCTGTTATTCAGTCAGTCCCACCTGATGTTCAAACCAAATCGATTCTCGTCCGATAATCTATTTTGCTATCAGTTCTCGTCTGGTAGTCTACCTTTGAATGCTAGTTCTCGTCTAGTATTTTCCCTATCTTCCACTGTGTACATAGTCCATGTTTATCCTAAACCAGAAAAACAAAAAACCTAAAGGTATCTGACACAATATTTCCCAATGACTCACATGTTGTCATGTTCCCCGATACGAAGCTCAACAGATACCAGTGCTCCGATTAATGTTTGAGTTCCTTGTGGATGTTGTTAAATCAGAATTGCTACTCTTCAGCAGGTGGAAGTTGCTTATTATCCCTAGAAGAGTCGAGATTGCATTTTACCCCGTATCAGAGTAGGATCAGGAGTATCCTCAGCAGATTAAGATTGATGTCCTTGATAGTGGGGGCATTTCCAGCAGCGTGTTGCGCGCCATTAACCCCAGTTTGGGTCAATCCCCGCAGAGCATAATCAGTTGCCAATGGTTTGAAGAAAGCATCCCCAAGTTGAGTTGTTTCTTTCCCCAGTGAAGGCGCCAAGCAGGGTTGCCTTTTCATTTCTCCAGCAGGACGGTTATCCCTAGCGGATTTGGTTTCCCTTTTCCAGCATTTTGTTGAGATGGTTCTGTGACTTCCGGTTCATCCCCAGTAGAGTTGATGTTGCCTTCGGCATTTATTTTGCCAAGCGGTTTTCAGACCTGGTGTTCTCTGGCAGCTCGAGCTTACATTAGCATTTGAATATATCGTCATTGCATCTATCAAGCATATAGTGTATCCACGCCGTCTGGGCCTCACACTCTCAAACAAACGCATAGCATATTCATGCCACATAGGGCATTGCATCATTTCAGCATACGCATGTCGAAACATAGACCAGGATGGTTACCTATTGGATTTCGAATTGGTTCCCCTGCAGAGTTGTGTGGTTAAGCTTCTCGTCTTCCCCAGCGGAGTGATTCTTCATTTGGTTGTTACGTCAGCATCGGAAAAAAAACAATAACAAAGAGATTGACATATCAAGCTTCTGAAGCTGCCGCCTTCGTCAGAATAGGTGCCAGGCAGTTCAATTCAGAATTCCCCAGGAGAATTGTCCTCAAGTTCGCAGTGAACTGTGAGTTGACCGGATTTGATCCCATGAGAGAGATGGGAATCAAGGTGTTTGCTTTTTTGAAGCATTATTCCAATACTTGTGGTGTCACACAGGTGATTGGTGATTGGTAAGGAGAAGAAAATTTATCAGAAAATTGACCAGCTGTTGTTGTGGCAACCGAACTTCAGTTCATTGGAAGCTATTTCTCAAGCAGCTTTGCAGTATATTCCCGCGGTTGGCAAATTTCAGGGTTCCATTTGTATTCAACCGTCATCTACCTTTGAATGTTTGAAGGCTGAGCGCTCTTCAACCATTCAGGTCCAAGCCGCTTGAATAGGGGCAGCTGTTGCACCCTAAAATTTGACCAACCAGGTCTCGTATCTGACCCGATGTTTTGACGCATTACCGCATTCGCATCTGCATATCGCATACAGTGCATTTTTCATTTTTGTTTGATTTTATCGGGATCACAGCTCTCGTCTCGCGTCTCAGGTGTTTTTGATCAGTTTAGATAGATAGAATCGTATTTTTGGGATATTTCGGTGTCTGTTTATTTTTACCGGCTGTTTTGGTGCGCTCTCGCGGTGTTATGTGTCGTTCGGTGCTTATTTTGTTCCTCTGGGAATTATTGTGATTTTTCTGGATTTTATTGGCTATTTTTAGAGTTTAAATAGATTTTTAATCATTTTAGGATAAAATAGAATTTTATAGAATATTAATAGATTTTTCTTTTAGAATATTAATTGAATTTTTGAATATATTTTTAGATATAGAATATTAATAGGTTTTAATATTTTTAATAGTTTTTAGAATTTTATAGAAATAAATAGCATTTTCTCTTTTTAGAATATATTAGATAGAATTAAATCATTTTTCAGCACTTAATAGAGTTTAATCATTTTTAATAGAATATAGAATTTCTTTTAAATAGATTTGTAATATAATATAGATTTTCCTTTTACTAAATAAATCAATAGTTTAGTTAATATAGAATGTAATCTAGATTTTTCTTTTATTAATAAATAGAGTTTTAATAGAGTTTTTAATAGTTTTAGCTTTTAATAGATTAGAATATTAATTGTGTTTTAGTTTTAATTAGTTTTAATTAGAATATTAACTAACTAGGATTAGTCCACTTAATGATCCGTTAGTTCATCATTAGCCATTTAATCCATCACTAATCAATTAGTTTAATTTTTATCTCATTTCAGTTTTTTGGGAGTTTTTCATTGGGCCTATATCCAATTTCGTTCAGCAAGGCCCAGAGTTTTTGTCCAGCAAAGTCCAGAAAAGTTCAGTTTTGTCCAGCAGTTTCCAGCAAAATCCAGAACGATCCAGAAGATTCTCAGTACTATAAAAGCAGCCAGCCACGTGTAAGGAGAAAGGGGACCCCACGTTTTTTCTTCACATCACGCCACGCATCACTCTCAGCTTCGCCTCTCTCACTGCCACGCCATGCACACGTGGCGCGCATGCATCTGTCCTCTCCACCAGCCACACCACGTGTCTCCACCACAGCATCTCGCCTGAAAACCTCACCGGCCGGCATGCATGGCCGGCGGCCACCGTAACGGGTCCTCTAACTTATTCCGGCCGCCGTACCTCACCGGAAACCCAGTTTTTACCCAGATTCATCTCTTTTCCTCTCTTCTTCTCCGATCTACCTCTGATCCTCCCTTCATCTCCCACCGCCAATCTTCATCTTCTCCGGTCATCAAACTCAACCATCAACAAACTCCAAACAAGTTTCCAGATCAAATTTCACCATCCACCATCACCTCCAGATTTTTCCAGACTTCATCTTCTTCAATGCCACCGATCACCATCTCCGATCAAAGTTCATCCAAATCGCCAGAATCCCTAGATCGTTCAGCTTTCACCAACCTTTGTTTTCCAGAATTTGCCCATTGTTCATCAAGAACCCTCGGCCAGACTCTTCAAAAGACCTTCGTTCAACATTTTCCACGTTCATCAGCTCTTGAGTTCATCTTGTTCATTATAACTCCAGAAATGCAACAACCTTCATCCCTCCTTCAACGTCATCAGTTCTTCAAGAACATCCAGGAACAATCATCTCCGATCGATCTACCACAATCATCATTCCCAGAAACTACCACTGAACCGTCAATCTACATCGTTCAACAATTCACGAACAAACTTCAGCGAACAATCTCCAAGATCCAAGAACTCCATCATCAGAAAACCAGAGAACATGAAGAGCGTCTTCCTCATCTCGACGACTCAACCTGAAGTTCGCCATCGGGAAGCTTCATCAATCTTTCCCAGATCTCCATCGCTGATCAAGAAGATGAGTTCAGATCTCCAGATTTGGCCTTACATTCTTCATCTAACGTGAGCGATGCGCGCATCTCCGGCTTCGTCGTGATTCTTCGTCAACGAGCTTCAACAATCCGTCAAGATCTCCCTCCTTCATCAAACGCGAACAGGAATCCACAGATCTTCATTTCCATTTTCCTTTTTCGTTTTGTGTTGAATTGGTTTTGAGGTGAAGCGAACAGAAGAAAAATGTTTGAGAAGATTGAGAGATGAGGGAGTCTGAGGGAGGAGAACGGCGGCGCCGTGAGAGAAGGAGGAAGAAGAAGTTCCCCTAGGGTTTCAGAGTGAATGGGGAATGAGAGGGAGGTGGTCCGTGTGACGGTTGGGCCAGGCCCAATGGTTTTTTTTTGGATCCAACACCTCCATTTCTGATCCACACCCCCTCCCCGGGTTTTTTTTGTTTGTCATTTTTTTGGGCTGGGCTTAGGTTTTACAGGTTCTGATTGTACCCCCCAGCTGGGCTGTGTACCCCCTCCCCTTGTATATTTTTTTCATTTTTTATTTTATTGTTTTCTTTTATATAGAAAGAAAAAAAGAAAAAGCATATCAAAAAAATAGAAAAGAGAAAAAAAGAAATATTGGAAAAAATAGGAGAAGAGAGAAAATAATAAATAAATATTTTGAAAAGAAAAAAATATTAAGGAGAAAAATATAAAAAAAAAATTATGAAAAAAAATAGAGAAAAATAAAGAGAAAAATATATTGAAAAAATATGAAAAATATATGAAAAATATTTTGAAAGAAGGGAGAAAATAGTTGAAAAGAAAAGAAGGAAAAAGAGAAAAAAATATTAGTGTAGACTTAATATTTTTTTTAAGTACATTTTCTTTTAGGATATATTTTCATAGAGATTATTTTACGGTTTTAGGGATAGTTTAGAATGTCCACTTGTTAGGGGACTATTTTCCATTCGATTTTTCAGGATAGGATAGGATAGTATTTTCTAGGAGATTTATTTTCAGTATTCAATCATTGTAATCATTTTTCAGAATGGTAATAAAACGAGATTTGAGCTGTGGTCCCGAAGTAGCCGAACTACAGCTGCTCTGATTTCTCGTACCAGACGAGAATATGTAGGCATAGGATGCGATATCCTAGCGAGCACACTAACAACTGACTTTCTGTTCTCTCGCTGCTGTGCGATCGAGACTTTCCCGCTGGCGATTAATTGTAACCCTTTTTTTCTCTCTTGCCCGAGTGCATTTGAGACCAAACCATAGTTTTGCCCATAGGTTCCCGTACCTTTGAAACCAGTTGATTTCTCACTGCTGTGTGAGAATACCCTGTTTAGCCGTAGTTAGCCTGAACTACGTAAAGCTCTGATCTTCCATGCAGTGTGGAAGTACGTAGGCACAAGACGCGAGGTCTTGGCGAGCCAATTTTCCCTGTAGTCCCGAACTACGTTGACTCTGACTTTCTCTCTTGAGAATACGTAGGCATAGAGTGCGACGCTCTATCGAGTCAATTCCCTTCCGTTTAGATTTAGCAGTCGTAGATAGATTGTTTGCATCCTTTAGACAACCCAAGCAAGCGTGGATCCCATCGAGTACGATAGACGTGAGGGGTGCTAATACCTTCCCCTTGCGTAACCGACTCCCGAACCCAGGTTTTGGTTGCGATGACCATACCTTTCCCCGTTTTTTGCGAGGTTTACTTCGAGCGTTTCCTTTCCCTCCGTTGGGATAAATAACGCACGGTGGCGACTCTTCTGTCAGCCGGCGCCGATTTTCGCAGTAGCGACACCAGGCATATGAGCTCGTCTGCCGGCACCTTCAGATTGGGACCATGCTCAGTTTGTTCTTCCGGCTCTTTCATCTGCAAAGACAAACGGTTGATGGCCGACAGGGCTGGGTGTGCTTGAAGAAAACGAGGAGGTTATTCATGGCGTACACGAATTCTGTCCATACCTTCAAGGATCGATTCTTTGTGATTAGGCCCGTGTCTCATGAGGCATGCGCCTCGTTATACTATCGTGAGGCCCGAGAGGTGAACGGGCAACGGGAAGAGGTCATGGTACCGAGGGTTCCATTGGACTGGATGAAGGAACACTTCAAACAAAGCACAAACCACTATATCGTGTGGGTAGGTACCTTGGACGCGGAGGACCAAGTGGGCTACCAAAGGTTGGTGACCTTCGTGGCTAGTATCACCCCGGCGAAATGTGTGACGCCCAATGACAACTTCATCCTCGACAATAACAGGAATATTCTCCAGCAGCCGGCGATCATCAATACAAAGGCCTTGCTCGAATGTGCGTCTGACGAGGAGGCCTTGCGTATGTTAGGTAGTGGGTCGTCCTCTTTCCGGCCCGGTCTGGGGTCGTCTTCTGCCCGGCCCACTCTGGGCTCTGTTATTCTTGTGCTTCGCTAATCCATTGATTTTTTATTTTGCAGGAAGTATGTCGACCGTGCAGGAGCACGTGAAGCGACAGGCGACCACCAGAGGTGGGACGAAGGGTGAAAAAGGGAGGGTCACCCAGGTGCAACATCTGCCTACTATCGAGCAAGAAGGACGAGGCTCTTCGTCGTTACCACAGGGGAGCCAATCTCCCTTGTCGCGAGGTACTCCGAAGAGGGTGATGATCCATGGACCGGATACTGTTGTCGACCTTACTGAGGAAGGTGCAGAGGAGGGGTTCCTGATTCCCCCTTGTCATCTTCATCCTGGTTTCTTCGACGGGGCCAAGTCTCCTGTTGTGTCGGCCGCGGAGGAGAAGGCGGTTCTCGGTGCCAGTCGGGATACGAGGAGACAGAGACTGACCGAGGACTTGACTGCGATGATGAGGGTCTTCTCGAAATCCTTGACTCTAAGCGACGAGAGTTGCTCCTCTGCTGATCTTGCCAAACTGCGGGGGGACCTTACGACTGCTGAGTCGAAGATGACCAAATTGGCTGCCGAGCTGGACTTAGCCAGGAAGGATAATACCGCCCAGCGGAAGAAGAATAGTGAGGCGGGGGAGCAGTTGAAGACCTTCAGGGAGGATAAGTTGAAGTTGTAGGCGTGGATCAAGGAGCTGGAATTTGCCCTTCATCTTGCCGAGGAGGAGACCGATGAGGAGAAGCTCCTGACTTCTCGGGCTGAACTGGTGGCGAGGATTCGGGAGCTCGAGCAGGATTATTTGGGGGCTGTCAAATTTGGCTATGAGAGCGTTGTGGAACAACTCAAGATAGTGAACCCCGAGGTTGCTCTTATCACTAAGGGGACAGGACCCTATCACCAGGTCGTCGATGGACGAGTGGTAGTGGCTGGACCCGAGGATGACGACGACGACCCGGCTACTGAGGAGGAAGAGCTAGAGGGGCAGGAGACCTCTTAGGGTTTGTTTTAGTATTTCCGGGCTTGCGTGCTCATGTTGATTTTTCTGGCATGTGCGCTTATTTTTGTTGTGATGTATTATCGGGCCGATGTGCCCCTTTATGTAACAATGTACAATGGGTTCTTCCCGCCTTTTCTTGAATGAATCTTGTTATTTTCTACTGCGTGTGCTTGTATGTTTATTTTCTTTTATGTATGAATCTTGTTTTCTTACTTGCTCGTTATGCGGTATCACCGACTGTGTGGAGAACGAGTCGGGTGATCGGAGATGGTACCCGGCCGACTAGGGGTAAAGGTCCTTGGCAAAGGACCTTCCCCGGGCATGAACTTCCATCGTGAGCTGGGTGTTCTTCCCCACTGGTATGACAGCGGTGGGGCTCGGTCAAGGGATCCCCGCTAGAGGAAGGGTCGTATCCGCACACGCAAAAGGCTTACTCTTGTCTTTTTGTTTTTAAAATTAGGAGTTGTGGTGGTACCGTGTCATGCCCTTGTGTCACGACGTCGATGGGTCACAGGCAGTGTTTAACTGTAATACTATTTAAGTTTTTCTGCATTCCATGGTCGAGCAAGTTTGTCCCCTTGTAGGTTTTCGAGGTGGTAGGCCCCGTTGCCCGTCTTGTCCCGGACGCGGTAGAGGCCTTCCCAGTTTGCGGCAAGCTTGCCTTTGCGCGAGTCCTTTTGGTTTCTTTGCAAGACCAGGCTGCCCGTTTGGAATTCGCGCTTGATGACTTTGCTTTTATGGCTCAAAGTTATCCTTTGTTTCAGGGAAGCTTCTTGAAGGGATGCTCTCAACCTGATCTCCTCGACTATGTCGAGTTCTTCCCTGAGCGCCTCACCGTTTGCCTTCTCGGGCAAGGGGGATTCAGTTCTCCTGGAGGGCTCTCTTATCTCGACAGGGATCACCGCTTCTGTCCCGTAGGTCATTCGGAAAGGGGTTTCTCCGGTCGTGGAGTGCAGAGTGGTCCTATAAGCCCAGAGGATGTTGTGAAGCTCCTCGACCCATCCTTTCTTGGTGTCTCCTAGCCTACGCTTCAGCCTACGCAGAATCACCCTATTCGCTGCCTCAGCCTGCCCATTTTTCTACAGGTGTTCAACCGACGTAAAGTCCTGTTTCGTGCCTAGTTTGGCGACAAAGTCTTGGAAGTTCTTGTTGGTGAATTGCATCCCGTTGTCGGTGACTATGACCTGGGGCACGCCGAACCGGGCAAGTATGTTTCACTTGTAGAATCGTAGTATGTTTAGGGTCGTGATTTTGGCCAGGGCTTAGACTTCTATTCACTTGGTAAAGTAATCTACGTCGATGTTACACCCTAATTTTGACCCTGGTCCGCTTTCTGTGCATATCATAACATTTTCACCATTTTGTGCATCATATCTATTCTTCATGTCATCTACCATTGTGCATGTAGAATTTGTACCTTTTGTTCGGTGTTGTCTAAGCTCAGGTCTTACAGGATTGAATCAAGGATCGGGCCAGGTTATCAAGACAAGTATGTGTGTGGTGTGGTGCGAAATTTTGATAGCATAGCGTGCATTTTACCGTGAATAATTCACAAAAGGGTTAGCCAGAACAAATTTCTTGGATGTGCAGACGGACTAACTAAATTGTGTCTCGAGTATACGAGGAAAATTAATGATTGAAAAGTTTCAAATTTAAGCTTGCAGGCGCTAGTGTTTTTAACCAACTTTCCCTTTAAACTCGACCTAGCGTACTCGTCTTATCTCTCAACGAACTTTTAATCACTTTTGACCAGTATGAGCCTTTTTACCGGCCCCGGTCGATTCTCAAAATTGTCTGAGTGCTGTATCTTTTCAAGTTATCCATTTCATGTTAATCTTTTGTGTGCATTCGATTTTAATCTTTTAAGCACCTCTAACTTGCCCATTTCTGTTTATTTTTCCCGAGTTTATTTCTATATTTTCATCAAAAATGTCAAAATAATTAATGTGAATTTTTCATGATTTGCATTTCTTTTTTCAGCAAATTTATTTAATGAATGGTGAATGTTCAATTTTTTCATCCAGGCCTAGTAAGAGCGTGCCATGTGGCATTTGTTTTGGTATATATTTATCATTATTTTTGTTTTATTATTTTAAATATAATGTTAATGTAATATTTTTTTTAATATTTGTCACACCCTCATTTTCGCCTTTAGCCTTTATACCCTACATTCGCCATATCATACATTGTTCTATTGCATATCGAGCATGTGGGTACGGATTGGGTCGATTTGTTATTTTTCATTTTAAATGAGATAACTTGTCTATTTTGGACTACATGGAAGAAAATGTTCATCACCTAAGGTTTGATCTAAGTTGGAAAGTCTACTAATGTAGATTACTTCAAGAAAAAGTTACTTGAAAAATATTAGGATATTCAAAATAAATATTCATAATGAGCATGAAATGCAAGGCCAAATTCAAGTTTGCTTCATCCAATTTTGTTTCAAATTCTTGGTCAAGTGGAGTTCAAATTTGCAAAGCATGAGTCAAGATCACAAGTGCATAATTCAAGACTTCATATAATGACATAAGGGAATTCATCATTCAAAGTTCAAGACTAGATTCAAGAATATTACAAAGAGAAATTTCATGACATTTGCAAAAGTGTCACATTTGTTACAAAGTTTCAAGCTCTTGGTAATGCTTAGAAAATTAAGCTACTCTTAGTCTTAATCCAAGCTTCTAATTAATTTCATGCTATGATCAAGATTATGCATGCTTATTCATGGGAAATATGAAGGTAATCCAAAACAGCCCCATGCAAGAAGTAACAAGTTGCCTCATGTCACAAAGTATACATGTCACAAGACCAAGGGAATAGCATATGATAATGCATCTAAAAATCAGAATTTCAAAATGTTGTCAAAAGGGTAGTAACATTAACCACAAGAGCTGTCAAAACACAAGCCAACAAAAGGGGTGCAAGATACAAAGTGCAGCAGAAAAAAGACAGCAATGTAGAGTAGTGCAGCAAAAATGCAGCATAGCCATATACATGGAAATGGAAAGAAAGAGAGTGACATGAGAAAAGGTGGTAGGAGACATTACCCCATGAAAAAATCTGATGTTTGGGGAGAAGGGAAAACCCTAAAAAAAAAGATAAGAAGGGAAGAGGCTGTAAACAAAAGGGGTCATTCTTTACACATTCAACATCCACTACACATTGCAAAAACAAGAAAAGATAGGAAGAGAGCAAGAAACCCTAGAGAGAAAACCAGAAAAAAGAGTGAGAAAGAAAACCAGCAAAAATCAAGAGAGTTCCATAGAAACCCATAGAGAACCTTTGAGGAGAAGCACCTTCAAAGAATAGAAGGAAGAAGGAAGAAAACACACAACCAAACCAGTGGAAGCTTAACAAAGAAAGAGGAAGCTCTTGGGTATCCATTTCAAACTTTTTCTCTCTTTATTTTTTTTTGCACTTGCCATTTATTATCATTTGTTAGGTGTGTTTGTGCTGGGTGTATTGGGTGAGGTCCCAAGGGAACCAAAAAAACATTTTTAAGAACCAATAGAAAGGAAAGAAAACCACAAAAGACAGCAAAAAAAAAAGAAAAAAAATATTGCATTTTTCGCTTCAGGTCGCGTCCCGACCCATGTTCGCGGCACGAATATGCCAAAATCAGAATGAAAACTTTCTCAGTTCGCGGTGCGAACATGCAAAAAACAGAATGTCCATTTTTCTCAGTTCGCGGTGCAAACACCCTTCGCGGCGCGAACTGATCAGTTTGTTTATTTTATTTTATTTTTTTGCTGTTTTTACCTTAAAAAATTATTTTTCAAGGAGTTCGCACGGCGAACTCCTTGATGGCGTGCCGTTTTTTTTACATGTCTCGATTTTTTTAGCCGACTAACCCCATATGTTTGTATGATTTTAGTGTGAATATTGCTATTGTCCTTGTTGACTATTGATTCCAAAAACCATTTTCAAAAAAACAAACTCTCGATTTTATCGAGCCATTTTTAACCTTGTAAGCCAATTGCCTTGTGCATCGCCACCGACCTTGTCCGTATCGCTTCAAATATATCTTTACGAACAATAAACCTTGATCCAACATCAAGTGATCCTTTTTCTCATAAAAAACCCAAAATGCAATAAATATATGGTTAGGGTTGTACACCATGGATTTTAAGGTGGTGGAGAAGGAATGAGAATGGAATCCTCCTACACTCGTTCCGAATGTTTTGGATACAAGGCACTCGACTTGGCTATTCGAAACATTCACCTTTGTCCAAAGTCCTTTTGTGTAATCCTAGTCAAGAGTCATTTCTCTTAAAAAACCTAAAAATAACATCAACTCATCAAACTATTTTTCACCTTAGGGCATCAATAAAAAACCCTTTTTAAAGGTATAAAATCAACCAACAAACAACTATTTCATAAGCCTCCGAACTACGGAGCTCTGATTCTTCACTTCTTTTAAGTGAGGATACATAGGCACAAGGGCCACAATCCTTGGCGAGCATTAAAATAAATAAACCAACCCCTCTTTTACTTAAGCAAGCAAACTCTTAATAAAAACACCCATTCACGCTAAACTACCTAGGAGGTTCCCATCGAGTACGATGGGTGCGAGGGGGTGCTAATACCTTCCCCTTGCATAACCGACTCCCGAACCCTAAGACTTGGTTGTGATGACCACGCTCTTTCCCTAAAGGTTTTATCTCTATTTCCCTTTCCCTCCTTGGGATAAATAAAATCCGGTGGCGGCTCTGTGTCATTTTTCGCGTAGCGACAGCTGGCGACTCTGCTGGGGATTTTTTCCTAAGCGAGTCAAGCCTAACCTAGGTTGTTTTTGCGTGTTTGGGTTCTTTCCTTTTTGCTTGTTTATCACTTTCCTTGTTTTTTCAATTGTATCTCACCGTGTTTGGTTTCATTGGTTCTTGGTATGGATTGGAAACTTTGGTTGTAAACTTGAGGGAAAGACTCTATACCCGAGTCTAGAGTGTTAAAATTGAGATAGGAGAGGTTGAGTAGTATGGGCTTCCGAGATGCTCATATCGTGATAGTCGATACGAGAACCTCGCTTAGAGTAGATTATTTTGAGAATGATGAGAACCGTCAAGCTCTTGGCGTGTTTGATCAATGTTTTCTCAAGAATCCATTACTCTAAGGACTTTTTAGAACCTTAAACCATTGGCCAATTAAGATTGATGGTCACGTAGTATGGGTCCTTGAGAAGCTCTTCTCGTATGGATCGATACGAAGACCTCATTCAGAAGAGACTTTCTTGATGGGTTTGTTGCCTGGCAATGACTGACATACGTAACAAACAGTCAAGAAAGTCCATGACTCCGAAATCCCTGTCTAGAACCCAGTGTCGATGTGTCTCGTAGTATGGGTCCCCGAGAAGTTCTTCTCGTGTGGGTCGATACGAGGACCTCACCCAAAAGAGATTCATGTGATGGAGTCATCTTCCGACATATTCATGTCATGTATGATCAACAGTCATGTGAATCCATGACTTTGGGATCCCTTTTAAACCCTAGATCACACCTTGTGAGAACCTTCTTTATAAAGCAGTCAGTATCGGCCATATCCATACCACAGACTTATAAATCCATATGCTTGAATTCTGCATCCGTTCATACATACATACGTCATAAAAAAAACAAAGCTCTTAGTGTCTTGTTCTTGTTGCAGATATAAGCACTTTTCAGAAGCAGTCATGATGAATGTGAATTTAGGAATAATGAAGCTAAACAAGAAGACAGACCAAAAGAGTACTTTCACTTTCAAATACAAAGATCCGTCAATTGACAGTTTGAAAGCGCTAAGTGCCAAGATCACTCCCATCAAGCACAACAAATTTCACTCTTCTTATGGGAAAATTTTGGATCTATTGGCAGAGAAGATAGAGTTTGAAGCTCTCACAGCCTTGGCTCAGTACTATGACACTTCCCTCCGTTGTTTCACCTTCGTCAATTTTCAGATAGCTCCCACTTTGGAGGAATATGAGAAGATTTTGAACCTCTCCATCAAAGATCACAATCCTTTTCCAAAGCTCGAAGAAGAGTTCACTTTGAAGAAAGTAGCTTCTGCCTTAGGGATTCCCACATCAGATGTGATAGCCAATTGGGCACCCAAAGAAGATAGGGGTTTCTCGAGGAAATTCTTGGAAGAACAAGCGTGGAAGTATGCCAAGGAAGAGAAATGGGAAATACGTGGTTCAATTCTGGCACTCTTGGTCTATGGGATTGTGATGTTTCCAAATGGGGAAAATTTTGTGGACCAAGTAGCTATGGAAATCTTCTTGACCAAGAACCCTGTGCCTTTTCTCTTAGGTGACTTCTACCACACACTCCATACAAGACATACAAAAAGAGGTGGAATGTTCCTTTGTTGCGCCTCGCTCTTGCATAAGTGGCTAAGGACCCAAATGCCCGAAAAAGGTCCTTTTGCTTCCAAGGAACTCTCATGGCCCCAAAGATTCGCTTCACTCACCGCTAGTTCCATCACATGGTACAAGAGAGAATGGGAAACCAAAGATATTATCTTTTCTTGTGGATAATTTCCCAACGTGCCTCTTGTAGGGACACGAGGTTGCATCAATTACAACCCGGTGTTACTTAAGAGACAGTTTGGACACTCCATGGATGACCCTCCTAAAGAAGAAGATTTGGTGCCGTTCCTTGTCAATACGGCCAATCCAAGTGATCCATCTGTACGAAGGGCAAGAAGAGCATGGGTAAACATCCAAAGAAGCAATCCAGACAATGGGAGGAAGAACATCCTTGCTCGTGAACCTTATGTCAAATGGGTGAAAGAGAGAGTGAAAGAGGTCAGATTACCTTTTGTCTTTGATGCGTCTGTTTTCCCATCGAATCCTGAGCCCGAGCCTATCTTACCCGAAGATATGGAGAAACTTAAGGCTAAAATCCAAGAACTTGAAGATGAGAACACTCAGCTCCGAATTCGACTCAACGAGACTAAGCAGAAAAGCGAAGCTTGGGAAGACAAAAGCAAAGAGTTGAAAGAAAAGTTCGAGGATAGCAAGAAAAGAGCTAGGGAAGAGAAAGGAAAGAAAAAATGGGTTGGTGGAGCTCTCAAAAACGCCAACGCCGACTTGGATCACCAAAATGAAAAATTGGACCAAGTGTGGCGAAAGGTCAGAGACTTAGAAAATGATGTGAGAATAGCCACCCAAATGAAGAAAGATGAAAGGGAAAAATTTGAAGCTCAGATTCACAAGTTGAAAGGCATTATGAAAGGCTACGAAGATCAATTAGCTCGTGAGCTATTGGAAAAAGAGAATGCGCAGCGAGACTTCGTACAAGCAGAGTACCAGTTGGGTAGAGCTATCGAAGAAATCCGAAGACTGAAAGATGGAATATATGATGAGCTATATCTGGAGCTGAAGGATAGTTGCTACTATTGGGAAGAAAGTTGTCGTCAGGCAGAAGCTGCGGTACTTCAGAGAGATGATATCATCCATGATCTCCAAATTCTCTATGAGGAGTGGAAGAACAAATTTGTAAACTTGGCGGGATTCTCCAACTTTGTGCTTCAGCAGATCCCTGAAAAATTGAAGATAGTCGATCAAGTGATGACTCCTGAAAACACTCTTGTCCCTGTGTTCGACTTTGTGAAGTTTTACAAGGAAACAATGGGAGAACTTGTTACAGATTTAGAGGCGGTTCACAGAGCCCAAGGAGTCACATTTAGAGTCGATTTGTAATTTGTCTAAGAAGTGTATCTTTTGTATTTTGTATTTGAACTTGGCTTCAAGCCTTAATGAAATGAGAGTTTGTTCTATCATGTCTCTTCTGATTAATTGCAATGAAAAATGTTTATATTCTTAATAATAACTAACAAGGTTACTAAGAGCTTTGCACATAACATTGTTCATATGCATTCCATACACATCATATCGCATTTCATAAAAACAAAACCAAAACTTACAAAAACTTGACCTCCATTCGCAGTAAACAAGCTGACTTCCCGACATCCCTACTACACTCGTGGCAATCAAAGATTACTAATGGATCAAATTGAGCAGACTCAAGCCGCTTTCAGGGAGGAGATGACCCACATGAAGACTCAGATGGGCCAGCTGATGGAAGTCATCCAGGCTATGGCCAGAGGACAAGAAGAAATAAGACAAGCTGTGGACAGAAACACTACTAACACTCCAATTCCTACCACTATGGGCTCAAACCCTACCCCTGACAATGCCATTCCTACTCCTACAAATGTAATCCCCGTTCCTGGTGGCACGGTCCCAACTCCTGCTGGCGCAGGCGCAATCCCTACTCCTGGTAGTGGTACGGCTACCCCTCAAATCCACTTTGATGATCACGAAGGTTTTACAACCCTCACGATAACTTGGCCGTAGACGCTCCGGAATACCAACTACGGACTTGGAAAAGAAGGTACTCTCCTTGCAAGAAACGGTCAAAGGACTACAAGGCCCAAGCACTTTTGGGTTAGATGTTGCGGATATGTGTTTGGTACCCGGTGTTAAGATTTCACTCAAGTTCAAAGTCCCTGACTTTGAAAAATACAAAGGGACAAGCTGTCCCCGAACTCACATCCGATCTTATTGTAGGAAGATGGCTACCTACTCTGATGATGAAAAACTACTAATGCATTTCTTTCAGGATAACCTCAGTGGAGCTTCCCTTGAATGGTACATGCAGTTAGAAGGTACGCATATCAAGACATGGAAAGAGTTAGCCGAGGCATTTCTGAATCACTACCAATACAATTCTGACATGGCGCCTAATCACACACAACTCCAAGGCTTGACCCAGAAATCTGGTGAAGCATTCAAAGACTATGCACAAAGATGGAGGGACTTAGCTGCTAGAGTCCAGCCTCCTCTTCTTAAAAGAGAATTGACAGATATGTTCATGGGGACTCTTCAAGGTCCTTTCCTAGAACGCTTGGCTGGATGCACATCTACTATATTCTCAGATTTAGTTATGGCCGGTGAAAGGATCGAGAATATGATAAAGATTGGAAAGATTCAGAATGCTGATGGAGTTTCCGGTGGATCTAAGAAGCCCTACCAAGGTTTTGCAAGAAAAAGAGAAGGCGAAACAAGCGTTGCCTTGATGGATAAGGGGAAAGCCAAAGCATACAAAGGCTCTTATCATCATGTGGCCGCTGTTACTCCAAATAAACCTCTCTCTATACCTGCAAGTCAACCGAATGTTCAAGTTCCTTACCAACAACAACGTCAAGGCTATTATCAGGGTCCGCCAAGACAAAGGAGACCTGAGAAAAGATTCGATCCCATTCCGACAACATACGCTAGGTTGCTTCCACTCTTGCTTAAGGGTTCATTAATGCAGTTGAGAGAGATGAAAGCTCCTCCCGCTGTCCTACCTCCTGGATATGATGCAAATGCCCGTTGCGAATTTCATTTTGGGGCTCCCGAACATAATATTGAAAACTGCAAAGCTTTGAAGTACGTGGTGCAAGACCTCATTGATTCAAAGGCCATCAATTTCACCAAAAATACTCCCAATGTGACTAATAATCCAATGCCAAACCATGATACAAACATGATTGAAGAATCTAGAGGAAAGAACTTGGTGTCAAAAGTTGATAAAATGAAGACCCCCTTTGCTGTTGTTAAAGAACAATTGTTAATGAAGAATATTGTCCCAGGATGTACCGAGGATTGTCAACATTGTTTGAAAGATCCCCAAAACTGTCATGAATTGAAGATGGGCATCCAAAATTTGTTAGATCAAGGTGTCATATTGATAGAACAAATATCAAATGCCGAAGAAGTGGAAACTCTTGATATTCCCTATGATCCGATGGAATTTACTTATGATGAAGAGCTATTGAATGATTTGTATGGTCAAAACCGTGTACCATTGACAATTCCATATGAGCAACCTCATGTGCCTTTGACAATTCCATATGAGGAAGATTGGTATCCTACCCAAGTTCCACTGCAAATCCCATATGATGTTGCACCACTAACAATTCTATGTGATCAGCCTCGTGCGCCCTTGGAAATCCCATGTGATTATGATTGGCATTCTGTTCAGACCCCATACAATCAAGTTCGCGAACCATTGCAAATACCGTATGATCAAGTAGAGATTCCACTGTCACCACCTTCACTCGCTCCTCTAGTGATATCTTCACCTGCTCCTTTCCCTTTCGAGAGCCCCAAGGCTGTCCCTTGGAAATATGAGCCAACTGTTTACATTAATGGGCAGAAGGTGGAAGAGGATGCTGTGAAAGTTGATAGTTCTGTAGAGAACATGGTTGGGACCGGTGGAATAACTAGAAGTGGGAGGATTTTTGCGCCCGTACCACCACCAAACAGTACAAATGAGAAGCAGCCAACAATTGAACAAGGGCAGACTTCTACTCAAAAAAGAAATTCCAATGAAGATGTCGAAGAATTCTTACGAATCATCCGAAAAAGTGATTATAAGGTGGTAGACCAGCTCAAACAAACACCTTCAAAGATTTCCATGTTGTTATTGCTAATGTGCTCCCCTGCCCATCAGGAGTCATTGATCAAGTTCTTGAAGACCGCACATGTTCCCCAAGAAATATCTGTTGTGCAATTTGAAGGAGTGGTGTCAAATATTGCCTCCGCGCATATTCTGAGCTTTAACGATGGAGAGTTGCCCCCCGAGGGGAAGAACCATAATAAAGCCTTGCACATATCCATTGAATGTGTTGATGTTGTGTTGTCGAGAGTATTGGTAGATACTGGGTCATCCTTAAATGTTTTACCAAAGAATTCATTGGCCAAGCTGACTATTGAAGGATTGATGATGAATCCCAGTCAGTGATAGTGAAAGCTTTTGATGGGGCAAGAAGGACGGTGATAGGGGAAGTTGATCTCCCCATCAAAATAGGACCTCACACTTTCATTATCACATTCTATGTGATGGATATCTATCCTGCTTACAGTTGTTTGCTAGGCCGTCCTTGGATTCATGCGGCTGGTGCTGTAACATCCACTCTTCACCAAAGACTAAAGTTCATGGTTAATAATCAGCTTGTCGTCATCGAGGGAGAAGAGGATATGTTAGTAAGTCATCTGTCTTCATTTCTCTATGTGGAAGTGGGAGGGGAAGTTCATGAGACCCCTTTTCAAGCATTTGATGTGATAAGTGTGGAAATGATCCCTGCTAAGAAGGAGGAAAAGAAGTCAGAAAGGTCTGGATCCCCCATGGTTACTTGGAAGGACACAAGGACCGTAATTGAGGCCGGTCACCCTGAAGGTTGGGGAAGAGTGTTGGAGATACCCATCAATAAAAACAAAACTAGGTTGGGTTACCCTGGCAATCACAAAGTTCAGCAAAAGACAACGGTTGACAAGGGCAAAGGGTTCATTCCTCCACTTGCCTTTGTTAGTGGTGGACATATGGTGGATGATCAGGTGACCGTTATGGAAGCTGAAGATGATGCACTAAAGGAAGTCTTCATGGTGTACCCAAGGGCACCGAATCAACAACTCAACAATTGGACTGTTACAGAGATACCAGAGGTCACCCTTGTCGAAGAGTAATTTTCCTTGTTTTGCTTTCAAATCCTATGCTCTTCCCAAGGCATAAGGATTATTTTGTAGGGCCCCCCATATTTTCAATTAATATTTATCATGAATGAAATGAACCTTTTGCATTCATTTGTGTTCCCTGTCTTTCTTTTTTATTTTTGCATAAATAAATGGCAATGTTCTCTTGCATTTTTCTTTTTCATCTTCATAAAATAAAGCATAAAATCACCAATCATGCAGATCTACCCCGGATTCCATTGATAACGATACTGCTACGGTTCCATATGACTTTGATAACCCAATCTGCCACGCTGACGAGGATTGTGAGGAAGATTGTGAACTCCCCAAGGAGTTAGCCAGACTATTGAAGCAAGAATCAAAGATCATTCATCTGCATCAATAGTCATTGGAAGTTGTCAATCTTGGAACCGAAGAGGACAAGAAAGAGGTCAAGGTAGGAGTTGCCCTAGAAGAGAGTGTGAAGAGAAGACTGATCGAGCTCCTACGCGCGTATGCAGATGTGTTTGCTTGGTCATACTAAGACATGCCCGAATTAGATTCAGACATCGTGGTGCACAAATTTCTGCTCAAGGAAGATTGTTCGCCTGTAAAGCAGAAGATGAGACGAACTCGACCTGACATGGCCCTTAAGATTAAGGAGGAAGTACAAAAGCAGCTTGATGCCGCATTCTTGGCAGTATCCAAATACCCTAAATGGGTCGCCAACATTGTACCTGTGCCTAAAAAAGGAGGTAAGGTGCGGATGTGCGTTGACTACAGAGACCTAAATAGAGCCAGCCCAAGAGATGACTTTCCGCTGCCATATATTGATGTGTTAATGAATGATACGGCCTAATTCTCTATGTTCTCTTTCATGGATGGTTTCTCCGGATACAACCAGATTAAAATGGCTCCAGAGGATATGGAGAAGACTACCTTCATTACCCCTTGGGGAACCTTCTACTATAAGGTTATGCCATTTGGTATGAAGAACGCTGGCGCGACATATCAACGAGCGGTGGTGACTCTCTTTCATGACATGATACATAAAGAGATTGAATGCTATGTAGACGATATGATCGCAAAATCCCAAACTGAAGAGGAACATATCATCCACTTGGAAAAGTTGTTTACTAGGCTAAGAAAGTTCAGGCTAAGGCTCAATCCGAATAAATGTACCTTTGGGGTAAGATCTGGTAAATTGCTAGGTTTTATCGTGAGCCAAAAAGGGATTAAAGTCGATCCTGACAAAGTAAAATCTATCCAAGATATGCCAGCTCCAAGAACTGAAAAGGAGGTTCGTGGTTTCTTAGGGAGATTAAACTACATTGCCAGATTCATATCTCACCTAACAGCCACCTGTGAGCCAACATTCAAGTTGCTTCGCAAAGATCAAGCAATCGTGTGGAATAACAATTGCCAAAAAGCATTTGAGAAAATAAAAGAATATCTGCAAGAGCCACCGATTTTGATGCCTCCCGTGCCAGGAAGACCTCTCATCATGTACTTGACAGTTCTGGAAGGATCCATGGGATGCGTGTTGGGGCAGCATGACAAAATAGGTAGAAAGGAGCATGCTATCTACTACATGAGCAAAAAGTTCACGGACTGTGAAACGAGATACTCAGTGTTGGAGAAGATCTGTTGTGCACTCGCATGGGCCGCCAAACGCTTAAGGCGGTATATGTTGACCCATACCACATTGTTGATATCAAAGATGGATCCAGTCAAGTATATCTTCGAGAAGCCTGCTCTCACCGGATGAGTAGCCTGTTGGCAAATGGTACTGACAGAATATGACATCCAGTACGTCTCACAAAAAGCTATCAAAGGGAGTGTGTTATCTGAATATCTTGCCCACCAACCCGTGGAAGATTACCAGCCCATGCGTTTTGACTTCCCTGATGAAGATATCATGTTTGTCAGAGACTACGAAACATTAGGCCCAGACGAAGGACCCGAACCAGGATCGCGATGGACGCTCGTGTTCAATGGTGTCGCAAATGCTCAAGGCAATGGGATAGGGGCAATCCTCACCTCTCCTACCGGTTTCCATATTCCATTCACCGCAAGATTATGTTTCGAATGCACCAACAATATGGCAGAATATGAAGCATGTATCTTCGGAATTGAAGCCGCTATTGACCACAAAATCAAGATTTTGGAGGTGTATGGGGACTCGGCTCTAGTCATCAGTCAACTCAGAGGAGAGTGGGAAGCGCGTGACAGCAAATTAGTGACGTATCGGGATCACGTCTTAAATTTGATCCCATACTTTGATGAGATTACTTTCAATCACATTCCTAGAGAAAGTAATCAATTGGCAGACGCTCTTTCCATGTTGTCATCCATGTTCAAAGTTAAATGGAAAAATGAGGCACCCTCTATCCGTATTGAACATCTTGATGAGCCTGCCCACAGTCTGGAAGCAGAGGTAATAATCGATGATCAACCTTGGTTCTATGATATCAAAAGGTATCTAGAAAAGCAAGAGTATCCAGAAAATGTTTCCATCACAGACAAGAAGTATTTAAGAAGGCTTTCGTCCAAATTCTTCTTAATTGGGGATGTGCTTTACAAGCGAAACTATGACTCGGTCTTGCTCAGATGCGTGGATAGACACGAAGCCGACCGGATCATAAACGAAGTCCATGAAGGCTCTTTTGGTACACATTCCAGTGGACACACGATGGTTAAGAAGATTTTGAGAGCTGGGTATTACTGGTTGACAATGGAAACTGATTGCTATCGTCACGTGCAAACATGCCACAAATGTCAAATCTATGCAGATAAGATACATGTGCCGTCGATTCCTCTGAATGTCTTGACGTCGCCTTGGCCTTTTGCCATGTGGGGCATAGATGTGATTGGATGCATCGAGTCAACTTCTTCAAACGGTCATCGTTTCATCTTAGTGGCCATTGACTACTTTACTAAATGGGTGGAAGCCGCATCTTATGCCAATGTCACCAAACAAGTGGTCACTCGCTTCATCAAAAAGGAAATCATTTGTCGTTATGGGGTCCCAAATAAAATCATTACTGATAATGGTTCAAACCTCAATAACAAGATGATGAAGGAATTGTGTGAAAGCTTCAAGATCGAGCATCATAACTCATCACCATATCGCCCGAAGATGAATGTCGCCGTTGAAGCAGCGAACAAAAACATCAAGAAGATTGTTCAGAAAATGGTGAAAACATATAAAGATTGGCATGAAATTCTACCATTTGCTTTGCATGGCTATCGCACTTCAGTGCGCACTTCTACTGGGGCAACTCCATTTTCTCTTGTGTATGGCATGGATGCGGTACTCCCTGTTGAGGTAGAAATCCCTTCCCTGAGAATTCTGACTGATGTCAAGCTTGACGAAGCATAATGGGTGCAGGCGGGATTTGATCAACTTAATCTCATTGATGAAAAACGCATGGCAGCCATCTGCCATGGCTAGCTTTACCAAAAGCGGTTGAAAAGGGCGTTTGACAAGAAAGTTCACCCTCGAGATTTCGAAGTGGGAGACTTGGTATTCAGAAAGATTCTACCAATCCACACAGACCCAAGGGGCAAATGGACACCTAACTATGAGGGTCCATATGTTGTAAAGAAGGTTTTCTCCGGAGGGGCCTTGATATTATCCAACATGGACAGTGAAGATCTGTCATCCCCTGTAAACGCAAACGCAGTCAAAAAATACTACGCTTGAGAGCAAACCCTGTGGACAATAAAAGGAAAAGTCCAGGAAAAAATTAGGGTTAAAAATAAAAAAATAATAGTAACCGATAAGTTGAAAATCCTTAGGGGCAACTTAGGAAAAAAATGGGTATCCCGGTAGGCTGAAAACTCGAAAGGGCAGTCTAGGCAAAAGTTAGGGACCTAAAAAAGAAAAGACTGAGGTCTGCAAAAAGTCTGTGAGCTCACCATCAGAATCAAGAGAATCACACATGGGGAAGATCAATCCATCCACCTTCCTCAGAGGCAATGTACGAAAAGCTTCAAGGCCATAGGGATCATAGCAGAATTGGAACTCAATGGAAATCCGATCCTTTTTCACATTGCCACTGCACTTTTTGTCATATTTTTTGCAATTACCTCTTTTAGGAATTGTATCCTTATGTACAATTACCCATTTATGGGTCACTTTATCATCAATAAAAATCTCTTTCATCAATTCGTGTGTCACATTTATTTTCTTTTATGTTTGCAAAAAGTGGAATTTTCATTTTTAATAAATATTGCATTGAAAATTATGGGATAACGATAATAATAATAAAAGAAAGCATAATGTTGCTCTTCGACCTAGGTGTATGAAGGATAAAAGCGATCTCTAGAAGGCGCACGTGTACACTAAGCATCATCTGATCATAAAGTTCGCCGGGGACTTGAGCAAATCAGGGGCAACCTGACTGGCCATCACAACTTGTCTGATAAGACCATCTGGAGATGATCCAAATTTCGTCACAAGGATGTTGGGAAGTCAAACTTGACGCCCCAAACCAAAGCCCAATCACTTGGCATAAATCATTACCCCTAACATTCATGTCCTTACGTCCCTTACATTTTTGCATACATGCTACATCATTACATGTGCTTAGCCGGTCATTCTCAGAGATGCGAATTTCCTGTGGAAATCCTGGCAAGATCCTTTTGGAGTGTTTATCCATTCACTTACCTTTTGTAAGTCCTTTTGATCCTTTTACATGAGATATTTTCTCACCTTAGCTTTCGTAATGGATTTCATTGCCTTTTGCGTGAAATCTTTTCCCTTCGCTTCCCTTTTGTAAGCGTTTCTCGCTGTCTTTTACATGCGACAAAAACATTGTTTTGGGTATCTTCGATCAACTTGGATGCTTGATGCCTATATGGCCAAGAACTGAATGGTTAACATACTTAAGGAATATCATCTCCGCTGTTGTGCCTATGAGATCAAATGATGTTCTAATACCCTATGCAATTTCCTTTACCTTTTGCAGGAGGATGGTTATTGCCCTCAACTTACTTTTTTGTGAGTCTTTTCGAAATATCCCTGCCTTGCCTTTCGCAACAGATTCAACTTACCTTTAATAAGACCTCTCGTACCTTTTGTACAGGTTCTTGTCAGCTTACCTTTCGTAAGTATCTTGTCTACCTTTTGTATAAGGAACTTTTTCTCCTAACCTTTTGTTCTGGAGTCCTTTCTGCCGTGGCAGAAGAAATACGATCATCCTCTCCTAAGGGAGTTTCCTATCTACCTTTTATAGAAGGAATATTTCTCCTAACCTTTTGTTCAGGAATCCTCTATACCTTTTGTAGAAGGAACATTTTCTCCTAACCTTTTGTTCTGGAGTCCTTTCTGCCGTGACAGAAGGAAATACGATCGTATTCTCCCAAGGGAGCCTCTTCTACATGATGTAGAAGGAGTTATTTTATATTTAAACCTTTTGTTTCGGAGTCCTCTCTACCTTTTGTAGAAGAAAACATTTTCTCCAAACCTTTTGTTCGGGAGTCCTCCTTGCCTTTTGTAAGAGGAAAAACCAGTTTCTAGAGTCCTCTCTACCTTTTGTAGAAGGAATATCTCACATTTCAATATTACCGAGTCCTCTCTATCTTTTGTAGAAGGAATATCTCCTAGACAATTATGTTTCCATATTACGAGGTGCCTCCTCTTCCGGCTGGCAAAGCACTCATGTTCATTCCGCATTGCATCTCAAGCATATCATCATATCCCTCATACCCCTTCTTCAATAACATGACACCTTTTTCAAGCCATCTCATTGACTGTCTACTTTCACCCCACACCTCTCCAGTTGAAAATCCCGGGTATTCTAATATTTAATTCTCTTCTACCATGAATGTTCGAGCACCTTTACCCTCTAGACATTCAGGTCCAAGAGGATTAAATAGGGGCAGCTGTCACACCCTCATTTTCGCCTTTAGCCTTTATACCCTACATTCGCCATATCATACATCGTTCTATTGCATATCGAGCATGTGGGTACGGATTGGGTCGATTTGTTATTTTCCATTTTAAATGAGATAACTTGTCTATTTTGGACTACATGGAAGAAAAGGTTCATCACCTAAGGTTTGATCTAAGTTGGAAAGTCTACTCATGTAGATTACTTCAAGAAGAAGTTACTTGAAAAATATTATGATATTCAAAATAAATATTCATAATGAGCATGAAATGCAAGGCCAAATTCAAGTTTGCTTCATCCAATTTTGTTTCAAATTCTTGGTCAAGTGGAGTTCAAATTTGCAAAGCATGAGTCAAGATCACAAGTGCATAATTCAAGACTTCATATAATGACATAAGGGAATCCATCATTCAAAGTTCAAGACTAGATTCAAGAATATTACAAAGAGAAATTTCATGACATTTGCAAAAGTGTCACATTTGTTACAAAGTTTCAAGCTCTTGGTAATGCTTAGAAAATTAAGCTACTCTTAGTCTTAATCCAAGCTTCTAATTAATTTCATGCTATGATCAAGGTTATGCATGCTTATTCATGGGCAATATGAAGGTAATCCAAAACAGCCCCATGCAAGAAGTAACAAGTTGCCTCATGTCACAAAGTATACATGTCACAAGACCAAGGGAATAGCATATGATAATGCATCTAAAAATCAGAATTTCAAAATGTTGTCAAAAGGGTAGTAGCATTGACCATAAGAGCTATCAAAACACAAGCCAACAAAAGGGGTACAAGATACAAAGTGCATCAAAAAAAAGACAGCAATGTAGAGTAGTGCAGCAAAAATGCAGCATAGCCATATACATGGAAATGGAAAGAAAGAGAGTGACATGAGAAAAGGTGGTAGGAGACATTACCCCATGAAAAAATCTGATGTTTGGGGAGAAGAGAAAACCCTAAAAAAAAGATAAGAAGGGAGGAGGCTGTAAACAAAAGGGGTCATTCTTTACACATTCAACATCCACTACACATTGCAAAAACTAGAAAAGATAGAAAGAGAGCAAGAAACCCTAGAGAGAAAACCAGAAAAAAAGAGTGAGAAAGAAAACCAGCAAAAATCAAGAGAGTTCCATAGAAACCCATAGAGAACCTTTGAGGAGAAGCACCTTCAAAGAATAAAAGGAAGAAGGAAGAAAACACACAACCAAACCAGTGGAAGCTTAACAAAGAAGGAGGAAGCTCTTGGGTATCCATTTCAAACTTTTTCTCTCTTTATTTTTTTTTTGCACTTGCCATTTATTATCATTTATTAGGTGTGTTTGTGCTGGGTGTATTCGGTGAGGTCCCAAGGGAACCAAAAAAACATTTTTAAGAACCAATAGAAAGGAAAGAAAACCACAAAAGACAGCAAAAAAAAAAGAAAAGAAATATTGCATTTTTCGCTTCAGGTCGCGGCGCGAACATGCAAAAATCAGAATGAAAACTTTCTCAGTTTGCGGTGCGAACATGCAAAAAACAGAATGTCCATTTTTCTCAGTTTGCGGCGCGAACTGATCAATTTGTTTATTTTATTTATTTATTTATGCTGTTTTTACCTTAAATTTTTTTTCAAGGAGTTCGCACGGCGAACTCCTTGATGGCGTGCCGTTTTTTTTGCATGTCTCGATTTTTTTTTAGCCGATTAACCCCATATGTTTGTATGATTTTAGTGTGAATATTGCTATTGTCCTTGTTGACTATTGATTCCAAAAACCATTTTCAAAAAAACAAACTCTCGATTTTATCGAGCCATTTTTAACCTTGTAAGCCGATTGCCTTGTGCATCGCCATCGACCTTGTCCGTATCGCTTCAAATATATCTTTACGAACAATAAACCTTGATCCAACATCAAGTGATCCTTTTTCTCATAAAAAACCCAAAATGAAATAAATATATGGTTAGGGTTGTACACCATGGATTTTAAGGTGGTGGAGAAGGAATGAGAATGGAATCCTCCTACACTCGTTCCGATTGTTTTGGATACAATGCGCTCGACTTGGCTATTCGAAACATTCACCTCTGTCCAAAGTCCTTTTGTGTAATCTTAGTCAAGAGCCATTTCTCTTAAAAAATCTAAAAATAACATCAACTCATCAAACTATTTTTCGCCTTAGGGCATTAATCAAAAACCCTTTTTCAAGGTATAAAATCAACCAGCAAACAACTATTTCATAAGCCTCCGAACTACGGAGCTCTGATTCTTCACTTCTTTTAAGTGAGGATACATAGGCACAAGGGTCACAATCCTTGGCGAGCATTAAAATAATTAAACCAACCCCTCTTTTCCTTAAGCAAGCAAACTCTTAATAAAAACACTCATTCACGCTAAACTACCTAGGAGGTTCCCATCGAGTACGATGGGTGCGAGGGGGTGCTAATACCTTCTCCTTGCATAACCGATTCCCGAACCCTAAGACTTGGTTGCGATGACCACGCTCTTTCCCTAAAGGTTTTATTGCTATTTCCCTTTCCCTCCTTGGGATAAATAAAATCCGATGGCGACTCTGTGTCATTTTTCGCGTAGCGACAATATTAATTAATTAGGTTAGATTTTTAATTTAGAATTAGAATTTAATTAGAATTTAATTTAGAAAATATAATTATTTTTTTAATACTAATTAATTAAATTAGAGATTAAAATAGTTAATTTAGAATTATTAAATTAGAATAGGTTATTTATTTATTTATTAGAAATTAGAGTTAAAAAAATCAATTTAAAATTATTAATTAATTAATTCAAAAAAAAACAAGAAATTTAGAAAATAAAAAGAAACACGGTTGAATTTGGGGACTTTAGGGATGAGAAATAGGATTATAGTTTGGTATAAAAGAGGGCTAATACTGTTCATCATCCCCTAGAATTTGGAAAACCCTAGCCGCCAACCCCAATCTGAGACCGTAACACCATCTTCTTCTCAAAAGTCCTCTATTTCTCCCTCAAAAGAATCCTTTCATCTCTTTTCGCCATTTCCACCTTCACATGATCATCTTCAATACCACGCCCATCTTCCTCACCGACATCACCGAAACCATACCCTCTCTCCCTCCACCGTTTTCGTCTTCCACCGTCAACTTTCCATCTCCTTCTCATCGACTTCCATTACTTCTTTTCTTTTTCTCCATTTCACAATCCTCATCACCAGACCGTTTCCTCAATCCGCCATGAAAGCTTCATCAAAAACCTCTGTACATTAGCTTTTGACCAGAACGACGCGAGATGGTTGTAAAACCCATCACTCTGGTGACGCTTCTTCAACATCAGCCAACAGTGGATTCATCGCTCACTTTACAACAATAACAAGGACTCTATTGATTTTCAGTTTCGGTAAATGCTGCTTGTTCAGCAACAACGGCCATGCATCAAACTCTCCAAGCCGTAACGGTTTAAACAACATGGACAACTCGTGGCAACCGCAACAGCAACTCAGTTGCAGTGACAACAGATTTATATTTTGTAGCAACAGCAATCGACACTTAACGGCCACAACTTCAAGTTTCGTTCGGTATGGTGTTCAACTTTGAGCTTTTGTCTGAGTTTTGTTTATTTTATTTTTGTACACGGCGATTGCGTTTGGTAAATGTTGCCTCTCTAGTTTAGCTCTGTTTCCTTCCCTCTTCAATTTCTTGTGTTTTGTTTTCTGTCCTGTTTGGTTGTGTGGTCGTTTATGTGCATGTTAAGAGGTTCTAACAATTTGATATTAATTCGGTTTAACGCAATATCCCCGTATTCGATCTGCGGGAGCATGTCGTCATCAGCAAGCAAAGATGCCAAGTTTTTCATTCGTGTAACTCATCAATAACAATACTCTGATTGCCGTGATTCAGTACCGAAAAAACTCAAAGCATTTTGGCTGTGACGAGGCGAAGCAGTGGCTACATCGCTCAATTCAGACCTCAGTTTTGGTCCAAACACAATACCCTCGTTGCTCGGATGCCAATAAAGGATGAATTGTTAATTGACTCATGCCGGAACCGCCAAAACAAAGTGTCAATCGACATTGGATGCTGGATTGATTAATACATGTATGCTCACAATGTTTGGGATTTGAAAATGTCTTATGGGTGGTTCTGTAAATGGAAAATATAAATTGGAGGATTAAGACATGGTGTTAGACGCGCATCGTTTGGTTTCGTTTTAAGTTCAAAATGTCATAGTGGTTCTTGTTTTGCTTCAAGGTTTTGGGTTGTGATAATATGGCATATGCCGGGCTATTCTTATTGTTAGTTGGAAACAAGTCTCATAATATGTGCATTTAATTTTTGTTGTTTTTTTCTTTTGAATGTTGAACCATGAGTAATTTGGATAGTCTCGGTCCGATATCGCAACGATGTTACTTTCCTCGTTGCATTCAAGCTTGTAGGCTAAATTTTAGGTATTGGGCTGATGTTTTGATTCTATGTACCAAGATACATTGAACTGATTATTCAGCTGATACATTAAGTTGGTATTAATCTTAGCAAATATAATATACATTATTGAGACTATTTTGTAGGTCATTGGCATTACATAAGAAAAATTTAATTAAGTGGGTGCTACGCCATTATCCGGATGCCATCACCATGCTTTTTTTTCCTTTCTGTCAGTGCATCAGCATAATGTTGTTGTTGCATTGTGGTTCTAGTGCGGTGTTTGTTTCTAGCGGCAATTTGAAAATTGAAGATTTCTCATGCGGAGTTCTTACACATTAATTGGAAGCTTTTGCCTCGCCATAACGTGCACTCATTCGGGTAAATTCGATTTATTTGTTTCGTTATATTCTATCTCCATTTGATAAAAATTTACCCTCTCCCACAAAAATGTAATAATTTCCTTGAACACTTTTATCTTATTTATACTTTAATGCTTTAAACCATTTTAAAAATACATTCTCGATTCGTCGAGCCATTTTAGCTCATGTAAGTCGAGTGTTTTCAAAGCCTCGCCATCAACCTTTGATCACCATACACAACATTTAAAGCTTACTCCTGCGCTTCCTTATAGTGAGACCTATTTGATCAACTATCCTTAGTTGGTCATTTAGAAGACTAGCCCACTTTGCTAGTATACACGATTAAAACTCAATTTAATTGTTTATTCATTTATTGAAATTCTAAATTTCAAACCTCGAATCACATCGAGTACTTTCTCAAATCAAACTAAAATAATACTTAAACACAACTTTAATAAAAGATGAAAAGAAAGTTGGAATCGAGCCTTTGATTTCTCTTCTCAATTGTTTGGGCCCGATGAGCCTTTCTTAAGTCCAAACAATTGTCTTCTCTAAAAGATGTACAATATGACGAAATTAAATCTATTTTTATAAACACTTAGATGAAAAAGAGAGAGGGTCAAGCCTTTGACTTGCTTTCCCGATTACTTGGACCCGAGAAGGCTTTCTTAAGCCTCGAGTAATCATCATTCATAAGCCACACTAACTATATCAAAACTATTTCTTAATTAAGGATGAAAAAGAGAGAGAGAGTCAAGCCTTTAACTCGCTTTGCCGATTACTTGGGCCCGAGGAGCCTTTCTTAAGCTTCGAGTAATCGTCATACGATCCACTTACTCGAACCACATCCTATCCTTTTGAAATTGAGGTTGAAAAAGATAGAGAGTCAAGCCTTTGACTCACTTTCCCGATTACTTGGGCCCGAGAAGCCTTTCTTAAGCTTCGAGTAATCATCATCCTAACTTATTTGAACGATATCCATTCCTTCTCCGTTCAGCTTATGTAAATAACTTGTAAATAATAGTGCCGAAAGTAGCTGCCATGTTACCCGTTCTTCTTTCGTGCAACCATTCTTTTGATGGTCTATTGGAACTACTATCTCCCCTGAGATACTTGTGGATAATTTGAAACTAGCCACTGTTTTGGCTTTTAGGTTTGTTATTGATAGAACAAGTGATAGGTGGAAAATGTTTGCGCTTAAGAGAGATATAGCTGAATATGACGATTTCGTTCAATTGGATATTAAAGAAGAGTACAACCAGACTGTTTTTTATTACTACTTGCAAAAGAGAGATCTCATTCCCAGAGCCGTTGAATGGTGTGCTCATGGTCAAGGATGTTTAGTTTTCCAACAAGGTCCAATTCAAACTCTCCTTTTAATTTTGTTTTTTTGGGGAAAATTACTTTGAATTTGGTTAATCATTTTTTAATTAATTTAATTATTTAACTCAGCTGAATATTTCTGTTAATTAGTGGGATTAATCAATTAATTACTTGATTTTATTACTCAATCTTAATTAACTCAATTATTTGATTACATTAATTTTAAATCGAATAATGTTGATAATTAGTTTGGATTAATCTAATTAAGTGGTTTAATAAACTTTGACTATTTGAGTTTGTTAAATAAAATCGGACCAAGGTAGGAGGATCCACGACTCAATTCATGTTTGTTCGTACACAACTTGTTTCATTATAATTTCATCCTCATTTGATCAAATGTATCCCACTCCCCTCAAAATGTAATAATTTTTATCGCTTTTGTTTTATTTATGCTTTAATACTTTAAAACCTTTTTTTTAAAAATAAATTCTCGATTTATCGAGCCATTTTCTACCCTTATAAGTCGAGTGCTTTCAAAGCCTCGCCATCAACCTTTGATCACCATACACAGCATTTAAAGCTTACTCCTGGGCTTCCTTACAGTGAGACCTATTTGATCAATTGTTTCTAGTTGGTCATTTAGAAGACTAGCCCACTTTACTAGTATACACGTTTAAAATTCAATTTCAAACCTCGATTCAACATCGAGTATTTTCTTCAAATAAAATTAAAATACTTAATTACTACTTAAACACAATTTCGATAAAGATGAAAAGAGAGAGATCCAAGTCTTTGGTTCACTCTCCCAATTGTTTGGGTCTGAGAAGTCTTTCTTAAGCTCGAACAATTGTCTTCTAAAATGATAAACAAATTCAAATCCATTTTCCTAAACACGTAGATGAAAAAGAGAGAGCTTCAAGTCTTTGGTTCACTCTCCCGACTATTTGGGCCCCAGAAGTCTTTCTTAAGCTTCGAATAATCGTTATCAGATTAATACACGCTAATCATATCCAAGATCTTTCATAATATTAGATGAGAAAAGAAAGAGTCAAGTCTTTGGCTCGTTCCGATTACTTAAAGTCCGAGAAGTCTTTCTTAAGCTTTGAGTAATCCTCATCCGCTAAAATACTTTAACCACATCCTATCGTTCAAAGCCTTCCAAACATAACCACTCTTTGGGATGAAAAAGAGAGAGCTCCAAGTCTTTGGTTCACTCTCCCGATTACTTGGGTCCGAGAAGTCTTTCTTAAGCTTCAAGTAATCGTCATCCGGTCCACTCAATCGAACCATATCCATTTCAATCAACACTTAGATGAAAAAGAGAGAGCTCAAAGTCTTTGGTTCACTCTCCCGATTACTGGGGTCCAAGAAGTCTTTCTTAGGCTTCGAGTAATCGTCATCCGATTAACCCACTCGAACTCCATCCTATTCCTTCGTATTTGAGGTTGAAAAAGAGAGAGCTCAAAGTCTTTGATTCACTCTCCCGATTACTTGGGTCCGAGAAGTCTTTCTTAAGCTTCAAGTAATCATCATCCGATCAACTTATTCGAACCATCCTATCCTTTCGCATTTGAGGTTGCAAAAGAGAGAGCTCCAAGTCTTTGGTTCACCCTCCCGATTACTTGGGTCCGAGAATTCTTTCTTAAGCTTCAGGTAATCGTCACCTCTAGCTAAACTTCTAACACATTAAACCTCGTTTCCTCGCCCCCGTGCGACCAAATTCCTAAATAACCTATTCAAATCTACCCTCTTTTCGCAACCAAAATACTTAACCAGTCAAACACTATTTCCTCGCCCCCGTGCGATCCACAATTCAAAGAACATTGTTTAGTCCATTCTTCCACGCATAAACTCGTGCTTCAGCCTCCCCTAGTGAGCAGACAAGCCAACTTTTAGCAGTTAGAATGCGACATAAACTCTCGTTCAACTCAACCCCTTTTACCAAGAACATTGTTTAGTCCATTCTTCCGCGCATATGAACTCGTGCTTCAGCCTCCCCTAGTGAGCAGACAAGCCAATGTTTAGCAGTTAGAATGCGACCTAAACACTCGTTCCATTCAAATACAACCTTCTTTTCACGATGAAAAAGAGAGATAGTCAAGTCTTTGACTCGCTTTCCCGATTACTTGGGTATGAGAAGTCTTTCTTAAGCTTCGAGTAATCGTCATCCGCACCATCTTCAAACCCATCCAACCGTAGTAGGCTAAACTATGGCTGCTCTGATTCCTTATTCCCTAATAAGGATATGTAGGCACGAGGATCTCTATCCTTGACGAGCACATTAACAACTAACTTCCCCTTTTTCTTGCCCCAGTGCAATCGAGACCAACCTGTTATTCAAAACCTTTTCTCTCGCCCTAGTGCGATCGATACCTTTTTCCGTAGTTGTCCGAAATACGAACGCTCTGATTCTTCATTCTCTTCTAAATGTAAGATACGTAGACACAAGATTGGGATGATCTTGGCGAGCACAATTCCCTCCTTTTCCCGTAGTCCCACGAACTACGATGCTTTGACTTTCCCTTGCACGAGGGAGTACGTAGGCACAAGGGCCCCAATCCTTGGCGAGCACCCTATCATTAATAACCACCCTTTCCCTTTAGCAAGCATTTCCCTTAGAAGATAAAAAGCATAGCTAACTTCTCTCACGAATCGAATCAAGAGGTTCCCGTTGAGTACAACAGACGTAGAGGGTGCTAATACCTTTCCTTTGCCTAATCGACTCCCGAAACTAGAACATTGGTTGCGATGACCATGTTCTTATCTCTTTAAAGGTTTTATCGATATTTCCCATTTCCTTTCTTGGAATGAATAAAGTTCGGTGGCGACTCTATTTCGAATGTTTTTTCCGCGTCCATCGCGAGTTAACACCCATTTTAATTATTTAGTCTTTCCGGTGTTATTTTATTTTGGTGTATCTTTTGTGGGGATTATTTAAGAAGTTATGACCTTTAATATTAATATAAAATAATTGATAATGATAATAATTTGATAATTAATAGTAATATTATTATTATTATTGGAATTATTATTGGAATTAAAAGAAATGAGGAATAAGTGTCATAAGGGGGTATTTTGTGAGTTTAGAAAGAAGGACACGATCAAGTGGGAGAGAAGAGTAAGGAGAGAAGAACAAGAACAAGAGGAAGAAGAAGAAGGCCAAGGCTGTCGAATTCTTGGGAGTTTTTCATCGATCGAAGCAACTAGTCGAGGTAAGGGGGGATAAACGGGTTAAAATTGGTAATTGCATGAATTGGGTAGTTGGGAATTCCTTAACCCCATAGGGATTTGATGATTATGATTAGTATGTTGTTGTGTTTCTGATCATTGTTGTTATGGTGAACTACTTGCATGTGATTGTAAGGTGATTGTTGGAATGACTTGGGTGAATTGGTGTAGTTTACCGTTTAGGTCGAAAATGATTTAATCGGTAGAATTGGGGTTTTATCGGGTAAAGTCTGGAATAAATAGTGTGGTTTAGTTGTAGAATGCTAGGCTAAGACTGCTGAGACTGGTGTGCTAAGAATCAGATGGGTTTTGAGCTTCTGATGAATTTCTAAACAGTGAGGGTTTTGTGAAATCGGAGACGTTTGCCAGCACCTTCGCTGAGCGAGCTAGTAGCGAGCATTCGCTAGGAATTCGCTAGGCGAGTTGGGTAGCAAACACTTCCAGTAGCCACTATCTGCATTCGCTAGCAGGTTCGCTAGGCGAATGAGGCAGCGAGCGTTCGCTGAGGCCTTGCTAGGCGAGTGAGCCAGCGAGCGTAACAGAAAGGTGTTTTTGTGCTGTCTTGCTTTGTGATTCGTTTCGTGGGATTCCTTAGGTTGTGATAGGTAGAGAGATGGTGTTCAGTGGTGTAGGGTGTGTGCCTAGTGTTGAAAGGTGAATTTATGAAATATAGAATTTAATTGATATAATTGATTGGTGTATATATATATATATATATATATATATATATATATATATATATATATATATATATATATATATATATATATATATATATATATATATATATATATATATATATATATATATATATATATATATATATATATATATATATATATATATATATATATATATATATATATATATATATATATATATATATATATATATATATATATATATATATATATATATATATATATATATATATATATATATATATATATATATATATATATATATATATATATATATATATATATATATATATATATATATATATATATATATATATATATATATATATATATATATATATATATATATATATATATATATATATATATATATATATATATATATATATATATATATATATATATATATATATATATATATATATATATATATATATATATATATATATATATATATATATATATATATATATATATATATATATATATATATATATATATATATATATATATATATATATATATATATATATATATATGATGTATGGTGATGTGATCAGTAGGATCGTGTGCACTTAGTGTGCTTGATGTTTGTGTGTTGTGCAATTGGTGTTGTGCATAGCATGGTGTCTTAGTAGGTTTGAATCACGTCTCAGGAGGAGCGTAAGTGATTCAACCGTACTCTCTTATGATGTTTATGAGATGCTCCATTGTGGAGGGTTGATGGCCCAGTGTCCATCAGTGATTGCGGAGCTGAATCATGTCTCAGGAGGAGCGTAAGTGATTCACCCGTACTCCTTTGTGGAGAATTGTGGGGATAGATCATGTCTCAGGAGGAGCGTAAGTGATCTATCTTGTTTATGATGTACTCCCTTGTGGAGGGTTGATGGCCCGGTGTCCATCAGTGTTGATGAGTCTGTACCGCATGCATGGTGTTGAGTTGCATTCTTGCATTGTGATATGTTGTGTTGATGATTGGACAATAGGTCGTGTTTGTTGTTGATGGGGTGATGATTTGTTTATTTACTGCCTTATTATTCATGTATTTTATTACCGATAATTTTGATCATGTTTTCTCACCCCTTTGTTGTTGTTGTGGTATGTGCTTCTTCGGAAGTGCAGATAATCCAGGTGCGTAGTTAGCTTGGATAGTGGTGTGTGAGTCGAGTCCTAGGATGCTCTGATACGTAACACGGGACTTGGGTGTTTATGTTCATTATGACTAAATTTGTTGATTCCTGTGACGTATCTTATTTTGATGAATTCTCGTAAGGAATATTTTATGTAAATTGGCGGATGGCCTAGAGTAATGTACAAATGTTTGTTTCCGCTGTATATTTTGTAAACCACCTAATGAAGTGTTTTGTTGGAATTTGGTGAATGTGATATCCCACTTTTGGAATGGAAACTCTGATAATTATTTGACTTAGTCGTATTTTATTTTAATTTGGGAAGTGGGGTGTTACAAGTTGGTATCAGAGCAAGTCGGTCCATCCGGCTAGTGTAGTAGTTGAGTCTGTCTTTAGGATAGAGCTGGTGTGCCTTTTTAACCTAGTGTTGTTATGGTTGAGCAGTATGGCAAGGAGGAATGATGCTGCTTTGGCTGCAGCCATGCAAGCGATGGCGCAGGTGGTTGCTAATCAGAACCAAGCTTCGGGTTCGCAATTCAGAGATTTGGCACAGTTTCAGAGTAACAAGCCACCGACGTTTGAAGGGAGAATTTTGGATCCTAAAGCTGCTCAGAAATGGCTGAAGGCAATTGAGAAGATTTTCAGGACAATGGGTTGTAATGATGAGCAAAAAGTGAGGTTTGGTACTCACATGCTAGAAGGTGAAGCTGAGGCTTGGTGGGACAACAGTCGCTAGAGATTGGAGGCTGCAGGAACTGCAATTACTTAGGATGTGGTTCAAACTGGTTTTCTGGAAAAAGTATTTTCCGGAAGATATACGAAGTGCTAAGGAGATAGAGTTTCTAGAGCTGAAGCAGGGTAATCTGACTGTAGCAGAGTATGCTGCTAAATTTGAAGGGTTGGTACAGTATTGTCCTCATTACAATATTGAAGAGGCAATGACTTCCAAGTGTTTGAAGTTTGAAAACAGGTTGCGTCCAGAGATTAAGATGGGGATCGCTTGTCAAAAGATCAGGAATTCTCCTCAGCTAGTAAGTAGAAGCAGAATTTATGACAATGACAACCGAGCCAGAATTGCATACTATAAGGCTATAGATGACCGAAAGGGTAAGCAGATATTTGGTGGTACTCCTTACAGTGTTCTTGCTGATAAGGGAAAACATAAGGCTGCTGCTGATAAGAAGCCCAGAGAAGGGAGAGCGTCTGCTGGTGTGAAGTGTTTCCGATGTGGTGGTGCGGGGCATCGTGCTAATGATTGTCCTGATGAGGTAAAGAAGTGTTTTAAGTGTGGTAAGCCAGGCCATGTGATGGCGGATTGCAGGACTGCTATGCCTACCTGTTATAATTGTGGTGAGAAAGGTCATATCAGTACCCATTGCGAGAAGCCGAAGAAGTCTCAGGCGCCTCAGGCCAGTGGTAAAGTATTTGCTGTGGTAGGAACTCAAGCTGCCGACGAGGAGCGTTCCATCAAAGGTACTTGTTTTATCAATAATATTCCCTTAACTTCTATGATAGATACGGTTGCAACCCACTCGTTCATTTCTGTTGATTGTGTGAAGAGATTAGGATTGGTGCTGTCTACTCTTGAGCATCGGGTGACTATTGAAACTCCCTCTATTGGTTCAGTGACTACTTCTTTGGTGTGTTTGAAGTGTCCACTGACTATTTTCGGTAGGAACTTTGGAGTAGATCTGATTTGTCTGCCACTTGGTAAGCTGGATATTATTCTGGGTATGAACTGGTTGGAGTTCAACCGAGTCTACATTGATTGTTTTCGGAAGGTGTTATTGTTCCTTACTCCAGAAGAGGAAGCATTGGCAGATTCCTTGTCTAATAAATCAATTGAGGACCTTGTTAGAGGATGAAGCTAAAATGTTTGCTTTATTTGCATCATTATCTGTTGACAGCAAGGCGTCGATGGAAGAGTTGGCGGTGGTGAATGAATTTTCCGAAGTGTTCCCTGATGATATTACGTAATTGCCTCCGACAAGAGAAGTTGAGTTTAGCATTGATCTTGTTCCTGGTACGAGACCTATATCTATGGCGTCGTACAGGATGTCGGCAGTGGAGTTGGCGGAATTGAAATCTTAGATTGGAGAATTGTTGGATAGGAAGTTTATCTGACCGAGTGTGTCGCCATGGGGAGCCCTAGTGCTGTTGGTAAAGAAGAAGGATGGCAATATGCGTTTGTGCATCGATTACCGTTAGTTAAATTAGGTGACCATTAAGAATAAGTATCCTCTTCCAAGGATTGATGATTTGATGGATCATTTGGTGGGAACTCGAGTGTTCAGTAAAATTGACTTGAGGTCGGGTTACCATCAGATAAGAGTGAAAGAGGGTGATATTCAGAAGACGGCGTTTAGAACTCGTTATGGACATTACGAATATACAATAATGCCTTTTGGGGTGTCTAATGTGCCAGGAGTGTTTATGGAGTATATGAACCGGATATTCCATTCTTATCTGGATCAGTTTATTGTTATGTTTATTGATGATATACTGATTTATTCTAAGTCTGAAGAAGAGCATGCAGGACATTTGAGAATTGTGTTGCAAGTGCTGAAAGATAATAATTTGTTTGCTAAGCTATCGAAGTGTGAGTTCTGGATGAAGACTGTGAGTTTCTTGGGGCATGTGATATCTGGTGACGGTGTAGCGGTGGACCCATCGAAAGTGAGTGCAGTGCTGCAGTGGGAACCGCCGAAGACAACAACGGAAATTAGAAGCTTTTTGGGTTTGGCAGGTTATTACCGAAGGTTTATCGAGGGGTTTTCTAGTTTGGCATTGCCATTGACCCAGTTGACGAGGAAGGATCAAGTTTTTGTATGGGATACTGCTTGTGAAGAAAGCTTTGAGGAACTGAAAAAGAGATTGACTACGGCACCGATGTTAATATTGCCAAATCCGAGTGAACCTTTTGTGGTGTATTTTGATGCGTCTAAGATGGGATTAGGCGGGGTTCTTATGCAGAACGGTAAGGTGGTGGCGTATGCTTCGCGGAAACTGAGGAGGCATGAAAGGAATTACCCTACTCATGACCTTTAATTGGCTGCGGTAGTTTTTGTGTTAAAGATCTGGAGGCACTACTTGTATGGTTCGAGATTTGAGGTATTCAGTGACCATAAGAGTCTGAAATATCTGTTTGATCAGAAGGAGCTAAATATGAGACAGAGGAGATGGTTGTAATTCTTGAAGGATTACAATTTCAGTTTGAGTTATGATCCAGGAAAGGCGAATGTGGTAGCCGATGCTTTGAGCAGGAAAACAATTCATATGTCGTCCTTAATGGTAAAAGAAATGGAGCTAATTGAGCAATTCAGAGATTTGAGCATGGTTTGTGAGTTTACGGCAGGTGGTGTGATGTTGGGCAAGTTGCAAGTGAACAATGATTTCTTGGATATGATTAGAGATAACCAAAAGCTAGATATGAAGTTAGTGGATTTGATGTCGGGAGTAGGAAGTGACACCCATGGTGATTTTAAGTTGGATAGCACAGGTGTGTTGAGATTCAGAGGCAGGATTTGTGTGCCGGATAATGATGAGCTGAAGAAGTCAATTCTGAATGAGGGACATCGTAGTAGTTTGAGTATCCATCCGGGAGCTATGAAGATGTACCACGATTTAAGGAAAATATTTTGGTGGTCTGGTATGAAAAGAGATATAGCTTGATTTGTTTACGCCTGTTTGGTATGTCAGAAATCAAAGGTGGAACATCAGAGACCCTCTGGAATGATGCAACCGTTGGAAGTTCCGGTTTGGAAATGGGATTGTATAACCATGGATTTTGTTATGGGTTTGCCGAATACAGCAAGAGGATTTAATGCTATTTAGGTGATTGTGGATCGACTTACGAAGTCTGCACATTTTGTGCCGATCAATATAAGTTTTCCGTTGGAGAAGCTAGCAGAGATTTATATTCGGGTAATAGTGAAGCTTCATGGTGTTCCGTCGAGTATCGTGTCAGATAGAGATCCGAGGTTTACTTCAGAATTTTGGAAGAGTTTACAGGAAGCCTTGTGTACTAAGTTGAGGTTGAGTTCAACTTACCATCCGCAAACTGATGGTCAGTCAGAGAGGACTATTCAGTCGCTGGAAGATTTGCTAAGGGCTTGTGTGTTGGAAAAGGGAGGTGCGTGGGATACTCATTTACCGTTGATCGAGTTCACGTACAACAACAGTTACCATTCTAGTATTGGAATGACACCGTTTGAAGCTTTATATGGTAGGAGATGCAGGACTCCTCTGTGTTGGTATGAGACGAGCGATAATGTAGTATTGGGACCGGAAATTGTACAACAGACTACTGAGACAATTCAAATGATTCGTGTGAAAATGAAAGCGTCTCAGAGTAGGCAGAAGAGTTATCATGATAACTGAAGGAAAGAGATGGAATTCAGTGAAGGTGATCACATGTTTCTAAGAGTCAACCCAGTGACTGGTGTGGGTCGTGCGTTGAAGTCCAGGAAGTTGGATCCTAAGTTTATTAGGCCGTATCAGATTTTGCAAAGAGTTGGTGTTGTAGCTTATAGGGTGGCGTTGCCGCCTGAACTGTCAAATTTGCATGACGTGTTTCATGTGTCGTAACTTCGAAGGTATGTCTCGGATCCATCTCATGTGATTCAAAGAGATGAAGTTCAAGTCAGGGAGAATCTTACCGTTGAAACGATGCGCTTGAGGATCGAGGATCGTAAGATGAAGCAACTCCGAGGGAAGGAGATATCTTTGGTGAAAGTTGCTTGGGGAGGTGCTGTAGGAGGCAGTGTGACTTGGGAATTGGAAAGCAGGATGCGGGAAGCGTATCCAGAATTGTTTCCATCAGGTAATTTTCGAGGAAGAAAATAATTAAAGTGGGGGAGAGTTGTAACACCCATTTTAATTATTTATTCTTTCCGGTGTTATTTTATTTTGGCGTATCTTTTGTGGGGATTATTTAAGAAGTTATGACCTTTAATATTAATATAAAATAATTGATAATGATAATAATTTGATAATTAATAGTAATATAATAATAATAATTATTATTAATATTATTAGAATTATTATTGGAATTAAAAGAAATGAGGAATAAGTGTCATAAGGGGGTATTTTGTGAGTTTAGAAAGAAGGACACGATCAAGTGGGAGAGAAGAGTAAGGAGAGAAGAACAAGAACAAGAGGAAGAAGAAGAAGGCCAAGGCTGTCGGATTGTTGGGAGTTTTTCATCGATCGAAGCAACTAGTCGAGGTAAGGGGGGAGAAACGAGTTTAAATTGGTAATTGCATGAATTGGGTAGTTGGGGATTCCTTAACCCCATAGGGATTTGATGATTATGATTAGTATGTTGTTGTGTTTCTGATCATTGCTGTTATGGTGAACTACTTGCATGTGATTGTAAGGTGATTGTTGGAATGACTTGGGTGAATTGGTGTAGTTTACCATTTAGGCCGAAAATGATTTAATCGGTAGAATTGGGGTTTTATCGGGTAAAGTCTGGAATAAATAGTGTGGTTTAGTCGTAGAATGCTAGGCTAAGACTGGTGTGGTGAGAATCGAATGGGTTTTGAGCTTCTGATGAATTTCTGAACAATGAGGGTTTTGTGAAATCGCAGACGTTCGCCAGCACCTTCGCTGAGCGAGCTAGTAGCGAGCATTCTCTAGGAATTCGCTAGGCGAGTTGGGTAGCGAACACTTCCAGTAGCCATTGTCTGCATTCGCTAGCAGGTCGCTAGGCAAATGAGGTAATGAGCGTTCGCTGAGGCCTCGCTAGGCGAGTGAGCTAGCGAGCGTAACATAAAGGTGTTTTTCTGTTGTCTTGCTTTGTGATTCATTTTGTGGGATTCCTTGGGTTGTGATAGGCAAAGAGATGGTGTTCAGTGGTGTAGGGTGTGTGCCTGGTGTTGAAAGGTGAATTTATGAAATATAGAATTTAATTGATATAATTGATTGGTGTGTGTGTATGTGTGTGTGTGTGTGTGTATATATATATATATATATATATATATATATATATATATATATATATATATATATATATATATATATATATGTATGTATGTATGATGTACGGTGATGTGATCAGTAGGATCGTGTGCACTTAGTGTGCTTGATGTTTGTGTGTTGTGCATAGCATGGTGTCTTGGTAGGGTTGAATCATGTCTCAGAAGGAGCGTAAGTGATTCAACCATACTCTCTTATGATGTTTATGAGGTGCTCCATTGTGGAGGGTTGATGGCCCAGTGTCCATCAGTGATTGCGAAGCTGAATCATGTCTCAGAAGGAGCATAAGTGATTCACCCGGACTCCTTTGTGGAGAATTGTGGGGATAGATCATGTCTCAGGAGGAGCATAAGTGATCTATCTTGTTTATGATGTGCTCCCTTGTGGAGGGTTGATGGCCCGGTGTCCATCAGTGTTGATGAGTCGGTACCGCATGCATGGTGTTGAGTTGCATTCTTGCACTGATATATGTTGTGTTGATTATTGGACAGTAGTCGTGTTTGTTGTTGACGGGGTGATGATTTGTTTATTTACTGCCTTATTATTCATGTATTTTATTACCAATAATTTTGATCATGTTTTCTCACCCCTTTGTTGTTGTTGTGGTATGTGCTTCTTCGGAAGTGCAGATAATCCAGGTGCGTAGTTAGCTTGGATAGTGGTGTGTGAGTCGAGTCCTAGGATGCTCTGATACGTAACACGAGACTTGGGTGTTTATGTTCATTATGACTAAATTTGTTGATTCCTGTGACGTATCTTATTTTGATGAATTCTCGTAAGGAATATTTTATGTAAATTGGCGGATGGCCTAGAGTAATGTACAAATGTTTGTTTCCGCTGTATATTTTGTAAACCACTTAATGAAGTGTTTTGTTGGAATTTGGTGAACGTGATATCCCACTTTTGGAATGAAAATTCTGATAATTATTTGACTTAATCGTATTTTATTTTAATTTGGGAAGTGGGGTGTTACAGCGAGGATCATATTTTTCGAGGTACGACAGATAGCGACTCTGCTGGGGATTTCCATTGCCCTATGTTAGAGTGAGTCAGGCCTAACTTGACTCGATTCGTGAGAGTTAGATTCATTTGTGTATTTATCTTCTCTTATTTACTTACTTGTTTGCTTATATATATATATATATATCTTATTGTTGTTTCTTGTGACACTGTTGGGGTTCTCTGATTGTTGGAACTCTGTGAGATGGCTCTACATCTGAGTCTGAGAAAAACATAGGATTAGAGTGGTGGTCGTGTAGTGGAATCCCTCGAGGAGTCTTTCTAGTTGGGAGGAAACGAAATCCCCGCTTGGAGTTGATTCCCTTAAGGATGTTATTGTTGTGGTGAGTCTTTGCCATGGCAATAATGTTTTTGAGCCTGAATCTATAACTCTTGGGCAAAAATTTTCAAAATCGAGCTTGAAGACGTCAATTTTATTAATCTACAGTTCGGTAGTTTAACATGGTGTACTCGTTTTATTTTTTTGACTATCTTTTCAGTCGCATTTTGATCAGCCTGAGTCTTTTAACCGATCTATTTTTATTTCAAAATTTGATCAAAACCTGTATGTTTCTGAGAAATTTATTCCGTGCTGATCATTTTGGTGCATCCAGTTTAATTTTTCAAGCACTTTTACGCTAGACTTTTATTTCATTTTGAGTCCATTTTGTCGCTACTGCGAAAATCGGCGCCGGCTGACAGAAGAGTCGCCACCGTGCGTTATTTATCCCACGGGAGGGAAAGGAAACGCTCGAAGTAAACCTCGCAAAAAACGGGGAAAAAGTATGGTCATCGCAACCATAGCCTGGGTTCGGGAGTCGGTTACGCAAGGGGAAGGTATTAGCACCCCTCACGTCCGTCGTACTCGACGGGATCCACGCTTGCTTGGGTTGTCTACTGGGTGCAAAACAATCTATCTACGGCTGCTAAATCTAAACGGAAGGGAATTGACTCGATAGAGCATCGCACTCTATGCCTACGTATTCTCGAGAGAGAAAGTCAGAGTCAACGTAGTTCGGGACTACGGGGAAAATTGGCTCGCCAAGACCTCGCGTCTTGTGCCTACGTACTTCCACTGGATGGAAGATCAGAGCTTTACGTAGTTCAGACTCACTACGGCTAAACAAACGTTCTCACACAGCAGTGAGAAAACAACTGGTTTCACAGGGTCGGGAACCTATGGTCAAAACTATGGCTGAGTCTCAAATGCACTTGGGCAAAAGAGAAAAATGGTTTCAATTAGTCGTCAGCGGGAAAATCTCGATCGCACAGCCGCGAGAGAACAACAGGTTAGTCGTTAATGTGCTCGCTAGGATATCGCATCCTATGCCTACATATCTTCGTCTGGAACGAAGAATCAGAGCAGCTGTAGTTCGGCTACTACGGGACCACAGCTCAAATCTCGTTTTATTCATCTCTGAAAAATGATTACAATGGGTGCATATTGAAATAAATCTCCTAGGAAACGCTATCCTATTCTATCTTGAAAAATCGAATGAAAATAGCCCCCTAACAAATGGGCCTCTAATTCTATCCTAAAAGTCGAAATAATAAGGTCTATGAAAATATCCCTAAAAGAAATGCTTGAAAAATATTAAATCGAAACTTTAATATTTTTTCTTTTTTCTCCTTTTCTTTTCTCCCATTTTTTTCTCAAAAATATTTTCTTTTATTTTTCACAATATTTTTCTTCAATATTTTTTCTCACAATGTTTTTCTCCACTTTTCTTCAAATTCTTTTTCAATCTTTTTCATATTTCTTTTCTCTTCTTCAAATTTTTTTCAATCTTTTTTCTATTTCTTTTCTTTTCTTCAAATTCCTCAAACCTATTTTCTTTCTATTTATTTCCTCTTTTATTTCTTTTTCCACTTTTAAAAGAATAAAGATAAAGAAAACACAAGCAAAGGGGGCTGGGGGGTGCAACTTGTTTACAGGGTTATATGCATAAAATAAAAATAAAATAAGAAAAATGTTGACTGGGCCCAGCCCAATTCCTTTCAAAAAACGCAGGAGGGAGGGTGTATGTTGAGCCATCTGGGGTGTTGGTAGCAGCGTTGGGCTTAAGCCCATTATGCCAAAAAAATGTGAAGGGCGTGGCTCCAAAAAACTGACTTGGGCCAGGCCCAATCTTCTTCCCTCCTCTCTCTCCATTCTCAAGTTCAGAGAAAAAAAACCTAATCTGCCTCTATTTTCTCCGCCGCCGCCATCATCTCCGTTTCAACCTTTCTTAGCCTCTGTCTCCGATCTTGCTCTCAAATCCTCTCTCAGTCTCAAAATCTTTCCCTCCCAGTATCCATCCTTGTTGAGGCTCGTTGGATGAGGATCTCTGTTTAATGGCTGATGTTTGTTGATGACTGATGAAGACGTCATGGTTGTGGTCGAAAGTCTTTGAAGATCGTCCACTGAAACTTGTTCCTGAATCGTTGAACACTGTAGATTGTAGGTTCGGTGATAATTTCTGGGATCGTGTTCTGGTGGCGTTGATGAGAGATCTGGAAACGCGCTGAGTTCTTGAATGAAGATGATGATGATGTTCGTCATTCTGGAGTTTTCTGGAGTTCTTGAAGTTGTTGCGATTGAAGATCTTGAAGATGTTCTTCTGGAAGGTTGAATTTCTGGGATTCTTGATGAAGCTCTATGAAGAACTGGTGACGGTGGCTTGAAGGAGATGAATGTGGCTGGTTGAATGGTGGTTCTGAGGTTGGACGGAGATGGATGAGGATTATTGAAGGTTTGAGGAGGACGATGGTGGCCGGAGTGGGAGGTTTAGGAAGATGAAGCCGGTTGGATGTTGGGAAGAAGATGAAGATAGGCAGTCATGGAGGTTTGATCGGAGGTTTCTGGCGTTTGTGGTGGATTTCCGGCGAGGGACGGCTGCCGGAGTACATGCACGGCGGTTGGTGTGGCTTTTCAGGCGAGGCAGCGTGATGGAGACGCGTGGATGAACGGTGGAGGGAGTGTGTGCATGCCTGCCACGTGGTGGCAGCGTGGCTGAGAGAGAGAGAGGGTCTGAAGGGGCTACGTGGCGTGCTGAAATGTGAAAAGGTGGGGCCTCCTTTTGGCCAACACGTGTCACGCTTGGCTTTATACTGGGATTTCGCTGGAAGTTTCTGGAAGGATCTAGTGAACGCTGGAATAGATTGGAAATTCCTGGACCTTTTTGCTGAATTTTTTGCTGGACTTTTTTGGACTATTTTCTGGACCAAACTGCATTCCGAAAATGGGCCTTGCATACTCAAACGGGCCCAACACATGCAAATGCTATCAGAACAAAAAACTGACTTAAAAAAACTCTAACCCTAATTAATCACTAACCTAACATTAGATCTAATTAACTAATCAACTAATAAAATCCTAATAAAACCTATATTAAAATCTAAAAAAACTATTATTTATTTAAATTCTACAAAAGAAGAAAAATCTATTTAAATCTAATATTCTGAAAAAAGAATTAAAACTATATTAAAACTATTTAAAAAATCATATTAATATTCTAGAAAATCCTATATTATTCTAAAATGAAAAATGCTTTAAAATATTAAAATTTCTAAAAACTATATTATCTAAAAATATTAAAAATCTATTAAAACCTATTAAATCCTAAAATGAATTTAAAAATCTATTTAATTCTATAAAATGCTAAAAATTGATTTAAAAAGAATTAAAAATATCAAAAATTCTATTAAATCCTAAAAAATGATTTAAAAGCTAATTAAACCCTAAAAAAAGCTAATAAAATCCAGAAAAATCCCAGAGGGACAAAATGAGCACCGAACGACACGAAAATAATTGGTAAAAACAAACGGGCACCGAAATATCCCAACAATCGATTCTATCTATTAAAACTGATAAAACACCTGAAACACGAGACGAGAGCTGTGATCCCTGATAAAATCAATACAAATGAAAAATGCAATGTATGCGATATGCAGATGCGAATGCGGTTATGCGTCGAAACATCGAGCCAAATGCGAGACCCGGTTGGTCAAATTTTGGGGTGCAACAGCTGCCCCTATTCAAGCGACTTCGACCTGAATGGGTGAAGAGCGCTCAGCCTTCAAACATTCAAGGTAGATGACGGTTGAATACAAATGGAACCCTGAAATTTGCCAACCGCAAGAATATACTGCAAAACTGCTTGAGGAATAGCTTCCAATGAACTGAAGTTTGGTTATCACGGCAACATCTGGTCAATTTTCTGATAAATTTTCTTCTTCTTTTCAACACCTGTGTGACGCCACAAGTATTGAAATAATGCTTCATAAAGCAAACACTTTGATTCCCATCTCTCTCATGGGATCAAATCTGGTCAACTCACAGTTCATTGCGAACTTGAGGACAATTCTCCTGAGGAAATTCTGAATGGAACTGCCTGGCACCTGTTTTGACAAGGGGGCAGCTTCAGAAGTCGGGTATATGTCAATCTTTGCTGTTGTTGTTGTTGTTGTTTTTTTTTTTTTTTCCCGATGCTGACGTAACACCCAAATATGAAGAATCACTCCGCTGGGGAAGACAAGAAGCTGAACCACACAACTCTGCAGGTGAACAAATTCGAAACCCAATAGGTAACCATCTTGGTCTATGTTTCGACATGCGTATGCTTGATAATGATGCAATGCCCTATATGACATGAATATGCTTTGCGTTTTGTTTGAAAATGCGAGGCCCAGACAGCATGGATATGCTATATGCTTGTATAAATGCTATGACTATATATGCAAATGCTAATGCAGGCTCGAGCTGCCAGAGAACACCAGGTCTGAAAACCACTTGGCAAAATAAATGCCGGAGATAACGTCAACTCTACTGGGGATGACCTGAAGTCACATAACCATCTCAGCAAAATAAATGCTGGAAACGAGAAATCAAACCCGCTGGGGATAACTGCCCTGCTGGAGAAATGAAAAGGCAACCCTGCTTGACGACTTCACTGGGGAAAGAAAGACAACCCTGCTCGGGAATGCTCTCTTCAAACCATTGGCAACTGATTGCGCGCTGCGGGGATTGACCCAAGCTGAGGTTGATTACGTGGAGCACACTGCTGGAAATGCTCATACTATCGAGGATATCAATCTTAATCTGCTGAAGATACTCCTGATCCTACTCTGATACGGGGTAAAAGACAATCTCGACTCTTCCGGGGATAATAAGCAACTTTCATCTGCTGAAGAGTAGCAATTCTGATTTAATAACATCCACAAGGAATTCGAACATTACTCGGAGCACTGGCATTAATCGAGCTTCGTATCGGGGAACATGACGACATGCGAGTCATTGGGAAATATTGTCAGATACCTTTGGGTTTTTTTTGGTTTTTCTGGTTTAGAATAAACATGGATTATGTACACAGTGGAAAATATGGGAAATACTAGACGAGAACTAGCATCCAAAGGTAGACTACCAGGCGAGAACTGATAGGAAAATAGGTTAGGAAACTTGATTTTTGTGTTTTTGAACATCAGACGGGCTGAATGGAATAACAGACTGAGGTATAGACAACCAGGCGAGAACTGGCTGAAAGCTAACGTACACCAGGCGAGAACTGGTATAACACTTAGGGTAAAACACACGAAAACTGATTATGCGACGACATGTACCAGGCGAGAACTGATACAACACTTGAAGAAACGGTGACCAAACGAGAATTGGTTACCAATACTGCACCAGGACGGGAACTGCTGCTTACAATAAACTGCACCAGGACGGGAACTGATGCTTACAATAAACTGCACCAGGACGGGAACTGATGCTTACGGAAGGTGGGCCAGACGAGAACTGGTTACCGATTTGCCAGGCGAGAATTGGACTTTGGAAACGACTGGTTGCTGACACGCAATAGGTTTAAACTGCAGGATAATGATCCAACGACAACAAGACCTTCTTATTTGAAAGGTTCAGGTTTTTTGGTAAGGGTATTGATATGATTCCCCGATACTCAACTCCGGCTGGGGATAAACAAGCTGGTTTGGATGACTTGCTCCTGGTACACTCAGCTGGGATAAAAGACTGGCTTGCACAACTGGCCCCAGTACAATTCAACTTGCCCCAATCTAACTCTTGGGAATACCTGCTCTGAACAACTTGCTACGGGAAGACTTCGATAATACTTGCCCCGGTATCTGCACGACAAAAGAATTCAATCTCCAATTAAACACCTAACAATCTAGTTGATTTCAACATTCTCTGCAATGACTTGCCCCTGAATGAGCGTTCTAGCGACTCAACCCGATCTGATTATCCATTGGAAGCATCTGCTTTCAAATCTCAGCGCTCTGCATAACTGCCCCTGATTGGATCCTGAGAAGACTCCTTCTGATCAACTGCTTCTCAAACAAACTGCCCCTGCTCAACTGGAACTTCGGGACTTGTCCTCAGACTGACTGATACTGAACTTACTGGAAGATAATGCCCCTGATTCATCGGGCTTCACAACATACACCATTCTGGTTCAGACTGCTGAATTACTCAGTCCTGCTTGATTATTCCTGCTGGAATTTCTTTCATGCCAACTACTAACCTGCAATTTGAATCGTCTGTTTACGAATGGTAATCTTAATGCAATGGTTATGCAGATCTTGAAAAAATTTGAGCTGTCACTCATTTACATGCATATGATTGAGAATGACGAATGAACCAAAGTTCAGACGCAGTGCGTACGTGGTCAGTGAAAATACAACCAAGATGTGACTAGCAAGTCAAGAAGGAGTCAGGTTACTCAACCTTATCGTAATGCGCTTCAGAATAACCCTACCTCAATTAGGTCTTTTGAGGGTTGTATCGTGGTCGGGTTCACGGTTCGTGGAACAAAGGATATTTGGCTCAAATTTTGATTTGTACCCACCCCGTCTACGTGATGATCTCCGATCCTAAGGTTCAGTTAACCTGGCACAAGCGCTCGCCTCTTCGAGAAGTATGTTGAATGGTAAGAACCACAGTTAAGGAATTCACAAGCTTTTCTTCTAGCGTGATAGTTACTCCTTCTTCGCTTTCGGTGTCTGTGTACACGACTTTGTGATTTGCTGGGGAAAAATTTCTTTTGATCCCTTCTTTTTTCGTTCTTTTGATTCCCCAATTTTTTTGCCTGGACTGACTCCTTTTGAGTTCTTTTCGATTTTTCCGATTTCTTTTGAAGTCCAGCGGGATGCCCTAATTTTTGCCTAAGTATTAGCTTTCTCATCTTTTTACTTAGCGGGCTTTCTTTCTTCCTTTCTTTTGGAACAAAGTCGTGTGACACTGGTTATCTTGATTGCTCCGAAAGGATTGTAACTGTCTCACTCCTGATTGGTGAGGTTTGACCTCTTGAAAGTATAAACTGATTGGTCCTTGAAAGACAACACTCCTCTGCAAGACTTGAATGCTCGGTCAAGCTAACTGACAACTACCCTGCCCCGGGTTAAGATGTTGAGGGTTTATAAGTCCGAAAAAACTTCTACTTCCTGGCTCGAAGTGGTTAACAAGGGACTAACTCCTTATATCTCCAGTGTTTGGGGAATTTGAAACAATGCCTTGTACGTCATCGGTACGGTCTTATCTGAAAGCATACAATCATTGGTTATGAGTTTCAGTTTCGTCATCCTCCCTCCTAACTTTGCTAGTCACAGCGAAAAAATGGAGTGAATAAAATGCAAGTGTCAGTGCAATGCAATAAATGAGCGACAGCGACATGATTAATTCAGAAAAATGCATAGTCACTTTATTATTATCACCATTCGAAACATACAAATGTTTAAAGCAGGTAGTAACTAACAGAAAAAGAAACTACAAATGCAAATGATGTAAAAGCTTGAGAACGGCCACTGCTGAGGCGCCTGCCTGCCTGAACCACTGGCTTATGCTGGGGAATACCCTCCGAATCTACGAGCTTAGACAGCTGAACTGTTGGGATGGACAAACAGAAATCCTTCTCGAAAGGAAATGCGATCCTGATCAATCAACTGCTGTACCTTCGCCTGAAATGCTTTACAATCTTCCGTCGAATGCCCCGGTGAGCCACCATGATAACCACACTGCACGTGGGGATTGTACCCAGGAGGGTAAGGTTCTGGAACTGGCTTAAGAGCTTTCGGCTCCACCAAAGACTTCTGGATCAAAGATGGTAGCAACTGGCTATACGGCATAGGCACTGGGTGAAAAGGAGCATTCCTTCGTTCCAAGTTGTTGCGAGGTCTGTTCTGATTCTGACGCTGATTCTGATAACCTCGACCACGAGTTCGCTGATTTGCAATGGAAGCGACATAAGATTCCTGATAGGGTGCCCCAGGCACGGCCATTTGTTCAGTATAACAAGCCACGGGAGGTACTGATCTCTGATAAGATGATGAACCAACAAAATTCACTGATTCGCTTCGAGGATATTCAATCTTTGGCATGACTGAGTTGATCACCACTTCTTCTTCACTCTGATAGTCACAAGGGTATTCAGTTTCACCAGCTTGATCATACGAAGTAATCTGAATTTTCCCCATTCTTATGGAGTACTCAAGGCGTTCTCCTAATGCTACCACGTCAGAGAAACTTGCCGGAATTCCGAGCAATCTTTTGAAGTACGGATATTGTAGGGAATCCACAAACATGCTTGCCAGCTCTTGATCTAACAGCGGGGGACGCACTTTAGCAGCAAATTCTCTCCATCTCTGAGCATACTTCCTGATAGGTTCATTGATCTCTTGAGACAACTCTTGCAAATGCATGCGGTAAGGAGCAATGTCTAGGTTGTAATCGTACTGCTTCAGAAAAGCTCTGGCTAAATCCATCCATGATTGAATCTGATTCCTCTCTAACTGCATATACCACCTCAAAGATGCCCCAGTCAGACTATCTTGAAAGCAATGGATCATCAATTTGTCATTTCGCGCAAACGCAGTCATTCTTCGACAGAACATCATCAAATGCAGCTTCGGACAGCTATCTCCTGTGTACTTCTCAAATTTCGGCACTTTGAACTTGTAAGGCAACACCAGGTCAGGAACCAAACACATGCCTACAGCATCCAGGTTGACAGCATCTTTGGCTTTCAAAGCTTTCATTTGCTCTTCCAACACTCGGACTCTTCTAACATCGTCAAGGGCTCTTGGATCTACCATACCAGCTGCTGGAATATCTCTTCGGTAATTCATCACAGGGAAAGCAACACCTTGATTGTTGACAGGAGGAGGACGCTCATTCTGGGCAACAAACTGCTCATGTCGATCCCGGTTCTCAACAGAAGGCTGTACAACTTGGTCTGCAGCAACGTGGTTCACTTGCGGGGAGTCTTCCATGGAATCATACAGAGGGTTGGACGCCATAGTGAACCCTGTCAAGGTGTTAGGAGACTGGAAATCGCCTTCTGACATGGCTAACAATAATCTTCAGCTGACTTCGACACTTGATTCTGCTCAAATCTACTCAACCCCTAAGTAGGTCTTCTGACAATCAACAGCTGCTCAATCCAAACTCCGGGTAATCACCTTCAGGAAACAAAGGCTGGATCAGAACTCTGGCTAGCTGGAGAATGATATGCAATGCAACACTGATATGCATATGATATGCAAAATGCAGCAAACAATGGGACCACAGCCCCCACACAAAATCTGAATAATGCTGCGCTGCTGACGGAGACGTTCTCTGAAAAGAGGACCAGAATAACGGGTAGGTTGGAAGTCAAGTTTCCTGCACAAAAACCCTCCCCACTCACAGGTATGGACCTATATCTGACAAGGTACGGCATCCTATGCGGTCGTCAGCGTCACAGACATTCAGAACTGACGATACGATTCCCAGAAGGAGTGGCATCATCAAGTCCTGAAGAGGCCTCACTCAGCTGACTTCCAAATGATCGGTTCCCAGAGTCGACAATCCTACTAACCAGCAACCCACGCCAACCAAAGGAAGGGACAGGAGGCCAACCAGCAGAACCTCGTCTGAGTGTAGATTTCATGGGACACCAAAGCAAGGCAAAGCAAGCGGGCACCCACTAATTTCTACTCTAAGTCTAAGGTGCACTCCAAGCCCAGGTCCGGCTTTTCACTCAATATCATAGAACACCCGTAACACCCCAACAGCAACAGATAATATCGATAAATAAGCCCCAAACAAGCGCTAGGATTGACTCTCTCGAGGGGACGTTGGATCCCACAATTGACTCGCTCTCGGGACATTGGATCCCTAGGAAACTATCGCAGTCCCCAGCAGAGTCGCCAGCTGTCGCTACTGCGAAAATCGGCGCCGGCTGACAGAAGAGTCGCCACCGTGCGTTATTTATCCCACGGGAGGGAAAGGAAACGCTCGAAGTAAACCTCGCAAAAAACGGGGAAAAAGTATGGTCATCGCAACCATAGCCTGGGTTCGGGAGTCGGTTACGCAAGGGGAAGGTATTAGCACCCCTCACGTCCGTCGTACTCGACGGGATCCACGCTTGCTTGGGTTGTCTACTGGGTGCAAAACAATCTATCTACGGCTGCTAAATCTAAACGGAAGGGAATTGACTCGATAGAGCATCGCACTCTATGCCTACGTATTCTCGAGAGAGAAAGTCAGAGTCAACGTAGTTCGGGACTACGGGGAAAATTGGCTCGCCAAGACCTCGCGTCTTGTGCCTACGTACTTCCACTGGATGGAAGATCAGAGCTTTACGTAGTTCAGACTCACTACGGCTAAACAAACGTTCTCACACAGCAGTGAGAAAACAACTGGTTTCACAGGGTCGGGAACCTATGGTCAAAACTATGGCTGAGTCTCAAATGCACTTGGGCAAAAGAGAAAAATGGTTTCAATTAGTCGTCAGCGGGAAAATCTCGATCGCACAGCCGCGAGAGAACAACAGGTTAGTCGTTAATGTGCTCGCTAGGATATCGCATCCTATGCCTACATATCTTCGTCTGGAACGAAGAATCAGAGCAGCTGTAGTTCGGCTACTACGGGACCACAGCTCAAATCTCGTTTTATTCATCTCTGAAAAATGATTACAATGGGTGCATATTGAAATAAATCTCCTAGGAAACGCTATCCTATTCTATCTTGAAAAATCGAATGAAAATAGCCCCCTAACAAATGGGCCTCTAATTCTATCCTAAAAGTCGAAATAATAAGGTCTATGAAAATATCCCTAAAAGAAATGCTTGAAAAATATTAAATCGAAACTTTAATATTTTTTCTTTTTTCTCCTTTTCTTTTCTCCCATTTTTTTCTCAAAAATATTTTCTTTTATTTTTCACAATATTTTTCTTCAATATTTTTTCTCACAATGTTTTTCTCCACTTTTCTTCAAATTCTTTTTCAATCTTTTTCATATTTCTTTTCTCTTCTTCAAATTTTTTTCAATCTTTTTTCTATTTCTTTTCTTTTCTTCAAATTCCTCAAACCTATTTTCTTTCTATTTATTTCCTCTTTTATTTCTTTTTCCACTTTTAAAAGAATAAAGATAAAGAAAACACAAGCAAAGGGGGCTGGGGGGTGCAACTTGTTTACAGGGTTATATGCATAAAATAAAAATAAAATAAGAAAAATGTTGACTGGGCCCAGCCCAATTCCTTTCAAAAAACGCAGGAGGGAGGGTGTATGTTGAGCCATCTGGGGTGTTGGTAGCAGCGTTGGGCTTAAGCCCATTATGCCAAAAAAATGTGAAGGGCGTGGCTCCAAAAAACTGACTTGGGCCAGGCCCAATCTTCTTCCCTCCTCTCTCTCCATTCTCAAGTTCAGAGAAAAAAAACCTAATCTGCCTCTATTTTCTCCGCCGCCGCCATCATCTCCGTTTCAACCTTTCTTAGCCTCTGTCTCCGATCTTGCTCTCAAATCCTCTCTCAGTCTCAAAATCTTTCCCTCCCAGTATCCATCCTTGTTGAGGCTCGTTGGATGAGGATCTCTGTTTAATGGCTGATGTTTGTTGATGACTGATGAAGACGTCATGGTTGTGGTCGAAAGTCTTTGAAGATCGTCCACTGAAACTTGTTCCTGAATCGTTGAACACTGTAGATTGTAGGTTCGGTGATAATTTCTGGGATCGTGTTCTGGTGGCGTTGATGAGAGATCTGGAAACGCGCTGAGTTCTTGAATGAAGATGATGATGATGTTCGTCATTCTGGAGTTTTCTGGAGTTCTTGAAGTTGTTGCGATTGAAGATCTTGAAGATGTTCTTCTGGAAGGTTGAATTTCTGGGATTCTTGATGAAGCTCTATGAAGAACTGGTGACGGTGGCTTGAAGGAGATGAATGTGGCTGGTTGAATGGTGGTTCTGAGGTTGGACGGAGATGGATGAGGATTATTGAAGGTTTGAGGAGGACGATGGTGGCCGGAGTGGGAGGTTTAGGAAGATGAAGCCGGTTGGATGTTGGGAAGAAGATGAAGATAGGCAGTCATGGAGGTTTGATCGGAGGTTTCTGGCGTTTGTGGTGGATTTCCGGCGAGGGACGGCTGCCGGAGTACATGCACGGCGGTTGGTGTGGCTTTTCAGGCGAGGCAGCGTGATGGAGACGCGTGGATGAACGGTGGAGGGAGTGTGTGCATGCCTGCCACGTGGTGGCAGCGTGGCTGAGAGAGAGAGAGGGTCTGAAGGGGCTACGTGGCGTGCTGAAATGTGAAAAGGTGGGGCCTCCTTTTGGCCAACACGTGTCACGCTTGGCTTTATACTGGGATTTCGCTGGAAGTTTCTGGAAGGATCTAGTGAACGCTGGAATAGATTGGAAATTCCTGGACCTTTTTGCTGAATTTTTTGCTGGACTTTTTTGGACTATTTTCTGGACCAAACTGCATTCCGAAAATGGGCCTTGCATACTCAAACGGGCCCAACACATGCAAATGCTATCAGAACAAAAAACTGACTTAAAAAAACTCTAACCCTAATTAATCACTAACCTAACATTAGATCTAATTAACTAATCAACTAATAAAATCCTAATAAAACCTATATTAAAATCTAAAAAAACTATTATTTATTTAAATTCTACAAAAGAAGAAAAATCTATTTAAATCTAATATTCTGAAAAAAGAATTAAAACTATATTAAAACTATTTAAAAAATCATATTAATATTCTAGAAAATCCTATATTATTCTAAAATGAAAAATGCTTTAAAATATTAAAATTTCTAAAAACTATATTATCTAAAAATATTAAAAATCTATTAAAACCTATTAAATCCTAAAATGAATTTAAAAATCTATTTAATTCTATAAAATGCTAAAAATTGATTTAAAAAGAATTAAAAATATCAAAAATTCTATTAAATCCTAAAAAATGATTTAAAAGCTAATTAAACCCTAAAAAAAGCTAATAAAATCCAGAAAAATCCCAGAGGGACAAAATGAGCACCGAACGACACGAAAATAATTGGTAAAAACAAACGGGCACCGAAATATCCCAACAATCGATTCTATCTATTAAAACTGATAAAACACCTGAAACACGAGACGAGAGCTGTGATCCCTGATAAAATCAATACAAATGAAAAATGCAATGTATGCGATATGCAGATGCGAATGCGGTTATGCGTCGAAACATCGAGCCAAATGCGAGACCCGGTTGGTCAAATTTTGGGGTGCAACACATTTATTTTTATTTTTTGTCAATATGTTTGAAATAATTAAATTGGATTTTCTATATTTTCGTTTCAATTCAATTTTAATTATTTAAAATGGTTTCATTTTACTTAATTTAGTATGATTTTAACTTTTTTATGTCTCTAAAATAATATTAAGGGCATTGTTGGTATTTAGGAAATTAGAAAATCCTAGCTACATCATTATATATGCTTGCATTATCCACAAAGATACCAAGCGATGACCGCCCCATATCCCAATTTTCTCTCAATTTTTGAAATGTTTAGATAGCTTTTGACAACTGTTGAAAGGTGATCTCAAAAATTCATTTTTAGGCGGGTCTGACGGTAAAAAGGAAGAAAGAGGAAACTGTTGAGACATTTTTGGAACATTATCTTCTTCTCTTTTGGTAAAAAACATGTACACTGTTTTCCATATTTCTCCCTTAAAAAATTATGCTACTCCTTTGCATTGTAGTAATTGAGAACTCCACCATAATCCCTCCATCACCACCTTCTTTTCACACTAAACAGAAAATTGCTTCCACTCTTCAATCTTGATGCATAAAAACACAACCTTCTCACTCTTCATCTCTATATCACAACCATCCAAAACCAAATTGAAGGTTAGAAAATTACATAAGAAGGGGGGGGGGGTTGGGTTGTGTTTCACATTTTTTATTATTATTTAGCTTCTGATCAGAGTTTCAGAATCAGAACTGATGTTCAAATTCTGAGTTAATTTGTTTAGCAGCGGATACAACAAAAGTAAATAAAATAACAGTAGAAGACACAAGATTTATATTGGTTCCTCCCCTAACTGAGATTAGTCCAATCCCTTTGCCTCACAAGAGCTTTTCATTATAACCACTTCATGATTATAATTGCTTATGCTTTTTGTTGGCTGGGAATTTCGATGATGTGTTCCCATTTAAGAAACTAAGGGAAATTAGAAGTTTCTTAAATATGGTTGACTTAGGCAGAAGTTAATTTGAAGTTATGTCGAAGTGGTTCTCATAAGGAGATGTGCTTGGACAAAACTTAGAAATATTTTCTATGTATAGAAGGACACTTCGACGAAGGGATGATTTGAAGCCTTCCTTTGACAGAAATTTGAATTTCAAAATACAAATAGATAACTGTCTTTTGTTCTTATCCGTTTCCTCAGGAGAGACACATGGAGAACTATGACAAAACAAAGGCATGCATGTCAAAATGTGTCAACTTTTGGAGAAATGCTCGTTGGAGGCAGTTATTTCGATGTATTATAAATAAGAGTCTTAGTATTAGGATATTGTGTGTTCAATTGTTGTACTATACTCAAAATTTACTCAAAGTATCCAATTTAATGTGACAAAAGAGTTACCGTTGAGAAATGCACGTTGAAACACCATACTTTATTCAATAAGAATTTACTTTCTTTTATCAATTTCTCTTTACTTCATTTCTTTTACTTTGAAGTTATTTTCTTCACTGCATTTCTTTTATTAACTTTTGCAAAGTTTAACATTTTCAACAAACAATCAAAACAATCTTTTACACTAATGAATGATGTCGAAGTGTTCATCAATTTTTCAGAAATACATTAATACAATAGCTATGTCCTATGGATTCACTGGTTGATCCTGCAAGTAAACCAAATTATTGGAAGACCAACGGATGTTTACCAATTTTCACGGTAAATAAATTGACACGCCCAGTGGGACAGTCCTATTGTGTTTGAAAATATTCTTTTTATTTTTCCTAGAAAATTTTTACTTTTAAGTTCTTCATTTTCATCTCTCCATACTTCGTTGCTTGAGACTTAGGAGTGGTAGAATAACCACAAATAACAAAGAGAGACCAAAGAGAAGATACGTAAGGAGAATGGGGAATCTAAATCCACCAAATAACCAAAATAATGAAGAACCACCCCTTCTTCTTCGATAGGGGGTCATACGGTTCCGACATCAATATCTGAAGATTCTATTTTCATATTGCAAAGAAAGTATGCCAAGAACATAGTAAAGTTTGGCATGGAAAAGGACAGTCATAAAAGGACTCATGCACCTACTCATTTGAAGCTTTCTAAAGATGAAAATGGGATTAATGTGGATCAAAGTCTTTATAGAAGCAAGATAGGAAGTTTTCTATATCTGACTGCTAGTAGATCTGATATCACATTTGATGTTGGGGTTTGTGCTAGGTATCAAGTTGAGCCTAAAATTAGTTATATTAACCAAGTAAAGAGGATTCTAAAGTATGTGAACGATACTAGTTATTATGGAATGTTATACTCACATGGTTCTGATGCCATGTTGGTTGGATATTGTGATGCTGATTGGGCAGGTAGTGCTGATGATAGGAAAAGCACCTCTGATGGATATTTCTTCTTTAGGAAACAACCTTATCTCTTGGTTTAGTAAGAAACAGAATTGTGTGTCTCTATCCACTACCGAGGCTGAGTATATTGCAACAAGAAGTAGATGTTCTCAGCTACTTTAGATGAAGCAGATCCTAAAGGAGTACAATATCAAGCAAGATATCATGACATTGTATTGTGACAACTTGAGTGCTATCAACATATCCAAGAATCCTGTTCAACATAGTAGAACAAAACATATTGAAATTCTTCATCACTTTATCAGGGATCTAATTGAGGACAAAGTGGTCAGTCTTGAACATGTTGCCACTGAGAAGCAACTGGCTGATATTTTTACTAAAGCTTTGGATGCAAACCAGTTTGAGAAACTAAAAGGTGAGCTAGGAATTTGCATGTTTGAGGAATTATAGCAATTAGTTCTGATTGTGAAAGGTACAAATAAGAGAATAAAATAGGTGTTAAATTTGTGGCTAAAAATGGGGAGTAGTGGTAGTGCTAGTACTGTGAGAGGGAGAAAGTCTTAGGGTGTGAAGCATGGATATGATCATTCCATGGTTTCTTTTGTATTGCTAGGAGGTTTGTGTTGGTGGTACTGGGATGTCATTCTATATGTTCTGACATCATTCCACTTGTCTGGGGGAATTTATTTTCTCTGCAATGGGTTGTGGTCTTGAGTGGGAGTTCTGCTACTGGGTTTGTGCTGCTACAGGTTCTGTGATGTCAAACTAGATGTCTTGACATTGTTTTTTTTGTGATGTGTGAACTTGGATAGTTCATATTTCTTTCTTTTCTTGTGATTGGGGTTTTCCTCTTGAGGGGGGAGTATTGTTTATGTGTGGCAGGGGGAGTTATAAACCTGTCTGGTCTGTTGTTGCAAAGTTGCAGTCTGTACAAAGCTCTGTTACTGCAAAGTTGTAGTATGTACAAAGCTTACATGGTTTCATGTAGTTAGTGTTGTTTGTGATTTCGCTATGTATACTCCTAATTTGTTCTAAGGTTGTTTTACCGTAATTTTCCAAAGGGGGAGATTGTAAGTTCTGTGGTTTTTGGATTAACAACATTTTGGTAAAACATGCTGTCAGCAAGATGTTATGATAGATGTTCTGCTATGAGAGTTAGACATCACGTTCAACATGATGTTATGACATGTGCTAGGACATGTTATATAAGAAAGTTAGAGCATGACTATTTTGGAATTTAAATGTGAGTTTTTAGTGTGTTTTAATCCACAAGTTATTGTTATCCAAGGGAGGGTATTTTGGGAACGTCTATTTTGACAGATTTGATTGTATTTCTTAAAAAAGATTGCTGATCCTTTTTAGGAAACTTTCTATTTTGTTCCTATTATTGTGCAGGATATCATGCAATTAATTTAAAGTTGATTCCTGGTGATTTGTGTTTTATTTTGAGAGCTCAAGCCCATGCAGCTGTTATGTTTATTTAAAGGGGTTTTATAAACCTAAAGAATGCGTGGATTTGAAGAATTAGAATTAGTCGTGTCTTGGTGGTTCTTTAGGGTTTAGTGTGTTTTCTTTGTATGTCACTCTTGTATCAGTTTTGATGCATTGAGTTGACTGATTTTTAATTTATAATTATTCACTCATATCCTTTTAAGCAAGACTGTATTTTTCTTAGTTAAAGCTTTTAAGAAAAACTAAGTATTGTACTTGGAAGTGTTGGTACTTCTATTTTGGGGTGTTGTTGAATTGTCACTGGTTTGTGACTGATAAGAAGTGAGAGGGGAATATAATATCTAGAGGGTGTCTAGGTAGAAGTTGAACAAGGTAGTGATTAGGGGATAAGTTGTAAGCGGGGGAGTTTAACTTTGAACTAATACTGTCATAGGGAATTTCCTTCTTGGCTTGGTAGCCCCCAGATGTAAGTGACGTTGCACGGAACTGGGTTAACAACTACTGGTGTTATTTATCTTTTTGTCGTTTATTTTTCTGCATATTTGTGTATGTTCAAACTGTCTTGATCCCAGTGTTGTGACATCTGTCTCGACATCTGGTATCTGCGTGCCAGAATTTCAGTTTGTTGAGTTGATTTTGAGTGTTGCTCCATGAAAAATTATGTGGATTGTGTCAGCCTGGATTGTATGTGTTGCTGTAGAGGTTATTATACTTGTTTCCAACATAGTTAATAGACACAAGGTTTGATGAACATTCTTAAAATTAATGCACTCCTCCATAATATACATAAGAAATTGCAGTCGCATTAGTAACCACCTTGATTGGTCCAGATTTGGCTACTTCAGGGGTAGTTATCATATTCTTCATCATATGATGAATTTGAGCTATTTGAGCAGCAACAACGTTGGATTTAGAGACTTCACGGACACCAACATGTTTCTTTGATGTTTGACTTCCGTCAGCCTTTGTTACCGACCATTGATAAGTTTTGGCCATAATGCTCTCAATCAACTTGTAACCTTCTTTATAAGATATAGATGACAAAGCTCTACCACGAGAAGCATCTAACATGTTTCTTAAATATGGAATCAATCGCTTATGAAATGTTTCAAGCTATATACAAATAGGTATCCCGTGGTAAGGACATTGTTTAAGAAACCCCTTGAATCTTTCCTATGCATCAAACATGGACTCATCTTCTCCTCATCTGAATGAAGTGATGTTATTCCTCATCTTTGCATTCTTAACATGAGGAAAATGCTTGGACATGAATTTTTTATCCAATGCGTTCCAAGTATCAATGGAATTAGGCTCTAAGGAACTTAACCAACTCTTGGCTCTATCCCATAGAGAGTATGGAAAAAGCTTCAACTTGAATGCATTATCTGTTACGCCTGGAATTTTGAAATTACTAGCCACCTCTAGAAATTGTCTCACGTGAAGATGAGGATCTTCGTGAGCAGACCCAAAATACTGCCCAATAGCTTGCAGCATCTGAAACATCATAGGCTTGAATTCAAACCGAGAAGCAGGTATCTCAGGCCTAATGATTCCAGTACTTATAACACTAGGGTCAAAGACTTCATAGTCTCTGATGCTTCGTATCTTGTCATTAGTTATGCCAATGATGTCGGGTTCAGTCAGGACTGTGTCTTATGGTACCCACTCTTAGAATTCTTGATCTTCAGGAATAAGATTTCCTTCTTCTGGATGTTTGTTAGCACGTATCGATCTCCTTTGTATTCAAAATGTTCTTTTAAGTTCAGGATCTTCTCTATATTCTAGGGATCACAACCTGCGCATGTAGAAGCTCTACACCTGTCGTGACACTAGAGTACAGGAAACGATAAAAAGCTCAAAGGCTATTTTAAAAAAATAATAATAAATACAACAGTTCAAAATACTTCTTGGCACTCCCCGACAACGACGCCAAAAACTTGTCGTGCATAAAAACGATTATGGTGTCACATGCAAGAATACATGTATGTTTTAATTGTAGCAAGTGATATTAGTAAGGATATTGTACCCACAAGGAGTGAAAGAGGTTTAGATTAAACTTTTTGTAAGTATTATTATTTAAAACTAACATGAGCAAAGTAACAAAATAATAGTTTGTAACAAGCTTATATATTTTCCACAACACACAACTAAGTGATATAAAAGTATGTTTAATTAATCAAGAGATTAATTGTTGAGCTATGATCAAATAATATGCAAGTAACCAAAATGTGTATATGATGAGATATGTCGTGCCTCAAAAGATCAGAAAGTGATCTATGTGTGTATCTCTACAACTTCAAAACATGCATTAGTAGGGAAAGGGAACAAATCTTTAAGTCTCACTTATAACCCTGAAATACATTTGGTTTATATTCGGAAAGTTCATTATGGTCTTATCCTCTTATCTTTAAGAAAGCTAATTAAGTTAATATCTCTATCCTACTTATTTAACCACTTTTGTTATGAAATCCACTTGTTGTTGGATCTCTCACAACAACAAGATTGTACCTTTTTCTAAGTTAATCATTCAAAGAGTCAGGTTTATAGCATAAAAACACATAACAAAATAAGACACTTAACATTACATCATTTTAACATAAATGCAACATTATATTAACTTCACATTGCTCATCAAGCAAGGGTTTAACTCATGGTGAGTTGAGTATAAACTACTAAACTGAAACTACTAGGAAACATGCTTAACATTAGATGTAAATGAAATGACAACCTACGAGTAACTTTGAGATTTCTTGTGTTGGATAAACAATAAGTAAAGACTCTAGTCGCGCTAGCTTCCAGCAGTGAGTACATGATTGGATGAGAAGAAGAACTCTCCATATTCTCTCAAACCTTACACTGACATAACTACAACAATACTAAAAATTATCTTCTAAATGAATGTGTGTGGAACTTCTTCTCTAATTTCTAAGGTCAGCTTTTATAGGCAGAAGTGTAGATGTGAAAGGTAGTAGGCCTTGGTTCATGGGCTTTTGATGCAAACAAGGTTCAACCAATATTATATTCAACATATTCTCTTTTTTTCCTCCATTCTGCTTGAACAAGCATTCTGGTATAGAAAGTGGTAGGGGGACAAGGCGCCTGGTGTGGGCTGTTTCAGCAGGTAGTGGCGCAGAGGTGCAGGCGGCACATTGCTTATGTGTAGGGTGCGCTTTTGTAGTGGTGGTCCCCACCGTACTACTTCTTTGTCTCCTTATGCATTTGATGTTATCCATTTGATTTTCCATTTCTTCCAAGCACAATTCTGCCACACGAGCCCTAGAAATAATCACACTCCATGCTCTTGGACATTATCCACTTGTGATCTTCAGCAAACTTTACTTGGATAAACATCAAGTGAAGACTCTAGTCGCGCCAGCTCCCAACAGTGAGTACAGGATTGGATGAGAAGAAGAACTCTCGTTATTCTATTAAACCTCACACTAAAATAACTAGAACAATACTAAAAACTATCTTCTGACTGAATGCATGTGAAACTTCTTCACCAATTCCTAAGGTTAGCTTTTATAGGCACAAGTGTAGATGTGAAAGGTAGTAGGCCTTGGATCATGGGCTTTTGATGCAAACAAGGTTCAACCCATATTCAAATTAACATATTCTCCTTTTGTCCTCCATTCTTCGTGAACAAGCATCCTGGTACAGAAAGTGGTGAGGGACAAGGCGCCTGGTGCAGGCTGCTATAACAGGTAGTGGTGCAGAGGTGTACGCGGCACAATGTTTGTGTGTAGGGCGTGCTTTTGTAGTGGTGGTCCCCACCGTACTACTTCTTTGTCTCCTTGTGCATTTGATCTTATCCATTTGATTTTCCATTTCTTTAAAGCACAATTCTGCCACGCGAGCCCTAGAAATAAGCACACTCCATGCTCTTGGACATTACCCACTTGCGATCTTCAACAAACTTTATATTTTCCTTTCAGATGCTGTCTAGACCAGGCATGCCTCAGCTTGCCTTAACTGCCTTAAAATTCATTAACACACACATAAAAACTAAAAAAGGAGCATCTATTATGCTCAAATCAAGATAAGCTAAAATACTAAAAATTAGGAAATAGACGTTAAGTTCATTACAAAAACTGAAATGAAATGAGGTAATAACGACACACTAAAAGTTAATTATCATATGACCGAAGGGATCGAGGTCGCGAAACAAAAACTACGGAGTGTTATCGCAAACACCATGAGCATGTAAATATAAAAATTTATTTCTCTTAGCACAAATCATACATAAAGACAGTAAAGGGTGTTGTCACAAACACTGCATACGTGCGACTACAATAATTTATTCTCTACAGCAAAAACCATACACAAATGAAGTCATGGGTGTTGGAAAACATCGTGCACGTTCGACTACAATAATCACATACCCATAACATAAAGAACTAGCAAAAACGGTCCATCCCCTCTAGTGGCTAACCACTCTAGTGACCGTGGTGGGTTGGCCACACGTCGATCTCAGACCGAGTTTTCACTTGGATAGGGGAAGGGGAACTGACATTTGGTTAAGAACGACCCTAGAGATATCCAATAGACTTTGGCTGAATACCTCGTAAGTTTGCATGGAATCTAGATGTCCTCACTTAGGATCTATCGTACCTCGAAAAATATGATCCTCACGATGGACGCGGAAAACATGTTCGAGCAGAGTCGCCACCGAACTTTATTCATTCTAAGGAAGGAATAGGAAAATACAGATAAAACCTTTAAAGAGATAAGAACATGGTCATCGTAACCAAATTCTAGGTTCGGGAGTCGGTTACATAAGAGGGAAGGTATTAACACCCTCTACGTCCGTTGTATTCAACGGGAACCTCTTGATTTGATTCGAGAGAAAAGTTACCTAGATTGCTTATTATCTTTAAAGGATTCGCTTCTACGGGGAGATTGGTGGTTTTTAAAAAGGGTACTCGCCAAGGAGCGAGGCCCTTGTGCCTACGTACTCCCTCGTCCAATGGTAAAGTCAGAGCGTCGTAGTTCTTGGGACTACGGGTAAAGGCTGGTTTGTGTTTTAAACGAACGAGTGTTTAGGTCGCATTCTAACTGCTAAATATTGGCTTGTCTGCTCGCTAGAGGAGTCTGAAGCACTAGTTTATATGCGTGGAAGAAGGGACTAAACAATGTTCTTTTAGAAAAAGTTTTAATAGCACGACGACAAGAAGTTGGATTAATGTGTTTGTGTTTTAATTGGATGACGATCACTCGAAGCTTAATAAAGGCTCCTCGGGCCCAAGTGACTGAAAAAGTGAACAGAAGATTCGACTCCCACTCTATTTCAACCTTAATTAGGAAATGATTTTGATATAGTTAAATTAGTTTAGGAATGACAATTACTCGAGGCTTAAGAAAGGCTCATCGGACCCAAGTAATCGGGAGATGAGTCAAAGAACTAACTCTCTCTCTTTTTCATCTAAGTATTTAGGAAAATAGGTTTTGATTTCATTTATTATAAAAATATTTTGATGTAGAGTTACATTGTAAAGTCTTTTCAAAGAAGACAATTTCTTGAACTTAAGAAAGTATCCTCGGGCACAAACAATCCAGAAGAGGAATCAAAGACTCCATTCCAACTCTCTTTTCATCCTTTTATTGAAATTGTATATAAGTAGAGTTAAGTATATTAAGTTTTCTTTAATAAAGGGCTAGATATGAATCGGGATTTTTATTTGCGTACGAAACGAATAAGGTTGAACAAATGGAAAGGAGGTCCTAGTGGTATAAGATAAGGTCGATGGCGAGGCAAAAACGCTCGACTTACAAGGTAAAGGAACTTGATATGAATCAAGTATGCTTGAAAGAAGTTAGTGGTTAATTGCGTTTGTTTTGAAAACACTTGACGTTGGATCAAGTTTATTTGTTTCATTGAAAAGAAGAGTTGATTTTAATCTTGTATTAAACTAATCATTCAGGAAAGCATGCATGTGAAGTGTGTAACAAGCGTCATTGTACAAAGTCTAAGAGGAGGCTATAAGGTTGATGGTGATCGTGAGAACAATCGACTTATAAGGTATTTGAAAATGGCTTGATTTAAAATCAAGGTATTAGTTTGAAAATGATTGGTTTGCATAAACATGTGATGAAAGATATAAAGAAACTCAAGGTATGATAATAACTCATAAGAACAAAGTGTATAAACGCCACACAACAATTAAAAGAAAAAGATGCTAGTCAAGACAAGTTAACCAATTAGCAACCTAATTATCTAAGATTCAACTAAAGGAAATAAAAAGGAATTCACAACTTAATTGTTTTTTTATTAAAATAGTGAAATAATCAACCAGAATAATTAATTAAAATTAAACTTAAATAATTAATAAAATTAGCTATTAACGTCAATTAATATCAAATAAATTTTTTTTGTAAATTAATTAGGAAAATTAAGAATTAGTGATAAAAGTATTTTTTATTTTATTAATTAAACTATATATAATTATTTAATAAAATTAATTAAGAAAATAATTAGTTATTATTAAATAAAAATATTTAAAATAAGTAATTAAACATTTTTGTTTCGTTAAATTAAATATAATTAATAATTAACATCTTTTATATTTCAATTATTAAAATAAAATATGGAATAAATAAAAACAAAAAAACAAACAACAAAAAAAAGAAAGAATTAAATGGGCCAGGACACAGGGTATATTAGGGAGTGCAAAGATCAAAGTTCACCCAGGCCCAACAGAATAGAAGCCCATAAGAAAGGGGGTCCATGCCACGGACCACAGTCAACCACAGACTTCCCCAACGAAATCTGAGGCGTTCATCCAATTGAGAGTCAAAGTTGACTCTTGATCAGAACGCTCAGAAATGATGGAGCATGGTAAGGGAGCTAGGACGCACGCGTGAGATTGTGGGGGATGATCACCTGGCTGGTGACAAGTTTCCTTGGCAATAACACATGTCACCGCCAGCCCTAGCCTGCACACCAAAGGTTAGCCATGACCATGCAGTAAAAGAGGGAATGAGAAGGTTCAAGATCAACTTTCTCTTTCCTTTCCAATCCCTCTTCCCTCATCTTACAATTTCTCCTTCTCTCTGTAACCACCGTGATGGAACCAACGTTGGAGAAGAAGGTGGTTGGCGATCAGCCACGACAACGCCACCCCTCTTCTCCGGCCACCCTTAAACTAAACACCTACCTAGACTAGAAAAAACCTCCTAAACCTAAATCTAACCTCGTTTCCGCTAAAAGAAACCCCTAAACCTCAAATTCATAGAAGAATGGTAAAACAATAAATTGAAAGACGGATAAAGAGCTATCACATATGAGTAGTTTAGATCAAGACATATAGAGTACAAATGGAAGGGATATTACCTAGATCGGAGCTATGCCGATCAGAAGCTTCTCCGAAGAAGGTATCTGATTGTAGTATGAGCAGAAAGCCGTTAGAATTGGTGAGGAATCGTCCTGATTTTGTTGGATTTGAGGATTATACCATTTGCCACTTTTGTCTTTTCTGCATTCTAGAAGATAAATCATCATGTGGTCCCTTGCTAAAATTTTTACTGTTATAATTATTTACTTTAACTGAGGTAGGACTTTAATCCTCCTTGATTCAAAACGTGAGTTTACTGCAATAACTTGGTTGATGAATATTTCTTCACGGTCCTCTTAATTTTAGCTGATGTGAACACTTGAAAAAGATAGACTGATCCTTGTACTATTTGGACTTTGATTCCTGCTGTTAATACTTTATTCTTCATTCTTTTGATATCTTGCAAATTTTTTCATGCTTCAACGTTTTGGCCTGCTGAAAGTGACCTTTTCTCATGTTGTTATTGTTGGTATGAAATTTGATTTTGGCTTATGCATTTCTTTTACAATTCCATTTTGCTGTGATTCACCCTTCCTCTTTTTCGCGTATTTGTTAGGTTTATCATGAGGAGAATGGGAAATTCAAGGATGGTCATGGCACCTTAATCTTGGTGTTTTGAAGATGGATGAGGGCTATTTGGAGAGAGCGTAGATCGGGCTTTAAGAAGACCTACATGCATCAAGTATGACTTTAAGGTGTAGTCCTCATATGATCATTGCCAATGTTTGAACGAGAGCTTGTTGTTCTTGGTGACACCCTCTATGTCTTATGCACTATGATATATTGCACTTTTAGCCAGTGTTATTACTGCCAGATCTTGTCTTATGTACTAATTATAACTTTGCCTGGATTTTCATGTGTCTGAACAAATGTTTGTGAAAGCATGAGTTTGAATGAGAAACTGGTATGCTAGGTGGTAACTGAATTCCATGATGTTAATGTATATATGTGGTGTGTCATGCTGGAATTTAATGATTCACGTTGTTATACCTAAAATTGGGTTTGACTTAAGTGTTTCCTTTATATTCCATGGATACCTAGTATTTTCTCATGACTACATCTATGTACCTTTAGTAATTTCTCAAATTGGTATTTGACCTTTGTTGCACCCCAAAATTTGACCAACCGGTTCTCACATCTGGTTTATGCTTCGACGCATTTTGCATTCGCATTCACATACCGCATATGTTGCATTTTCTCAATCATATTGATTTTATCAGGATCACAACCTCCCCTGGCGCTTCAGGCATTTCAGGCCAACACGAGGATTTATTTTGAGAATCGGTGCTCGTTCCCTGTGTTTTCAGGCTATCTCGGTGTCCGGTTTTTACCGCTTATTTCACTATAATTCGCGCATCTGTTTTCTAATCGAGTTAATTAACTTTACTGTTTTTTTTTATATTTTTTTTCCTTATTTTCTAGATTTTAAATAGATTTAATTGTTTTTTCTAGATATTAAATAGATTTTTTAAAATAGTTTTAATAGGATTAATTCTTTTTTCAGAATTTTAAATAGATTTTAAATTTTTCTCTTTTTGGAATTAATTAGATGTTAATTGTTGCATTTTAGAATTTAAATAGAATTAATAGGATAATAGATTTTTAAATAAGTTTTTAGAATATTATAATCTAGTTCTAGAAATTAAACAGGTTTTTAATAGTAATATTTTTTAGATATAGAATAATATAGAAATTAATAGATTTTTAGGATAATGGAATTAATTAGCTTTAATAGATTTTCTTCTTATAGATTAAATAGATTTCTCTTTTTATAGAATATATTAGATTTTTTAGATATATTTGTTATATAGGATTTTATAGAATTTAATTAGTTTTTTTTAAAGATTAATTAGAATTAATTGTACAGTTTTAATTAGGATTAACCTTTTGTTCAGTAATCACGTTAAACCATCCTTATCATTTCATTAATCCTCATTAGTCATCATTATCCATTTTTTCAGTTTTATTAGTCAGTTAATTAGTCTTCATTTTGGTTAGTCCATTTAATCACGTTTAATTAATCAATCAGTATCAATTCATCTTAATCCTTGCAGTCTCACGTTTTGGGCCAGTATCCAGAGTTATCCAAGAAGCCCAATTCACAGGTCCATGCCAAGTGTCATCTATATATAGACGCCACGCGTTCTATCTCACTCCCAGCCACATCATTTTCAGACTCCATCAGACTTCAACACGTCACAACCCACCCCTTCCACCTCCACGTGGATCTCTCTCTCTCTCTCTCTTCCACTCCACCACTACGCGTCCTCCATGCAGCTACCCTCTCTCCACGCGTCTTCCCCACGCCTCATCCTCTCTGCATGCATGACAGCTCAGTTCCCACTATCTCCCTCCTCACCGGCCGGCATGCAATTGCCGGCGACCACCACCGGAGCCGCCGCAACGACCTTCTAACTGTCACCGGACCACCGCAACGGTCGCCGGAAAATGCACATTCACCAGAAACCACCGATCTTCATCATCTCCTCCACCTTGTTCATCTTTTTTCCAGAACAAACCTTCATCAAATCGCCAGAAATATTCAAAGCGATCTTCATCCATAATCTTCAGATCTTCACGAGATTTCTAGAGCTTCATCATTTCTTCTCCAGATTTCACAACATTCAACAATCTTCAGGATTCAAGATCATCTCCAGTAACACAAGGATTTTCGTCTATAACCTTCATGTGTTCATCATCTTCAAGATCTTTGACGTCCTCCTTGATCTTCAACGTTCAAAACTCGCCCAGAAAGCTCCAACGGTGTTCATCTGTGTTTGTCACCGTTAAATCTTCATCAAGAAACTCCAGATCATCCACAAACTTCACCAGAAATTATCAAAGTTCACCAAAATCCTCTGTTCGTCAATGATTTCCCAGATTTCTTCAAGATCTTCGAAGATCTTGACAGATCCTCGATGAACTCCTTCACGCACGTTCGTCCGTCTTCGTATGATCTTCGAAGCATCTACAGAATCGTCGTGAATCTTCAAGGAGCGCCGTCAGGTTCGTCATCAAGAACATTCTCCAGATGTGCTTCAAAGTCTTAAACAACGAAGAACTTCGTATCCACTTCAGATTTTCCGCGATACGCAAGCCGCCGTCTAATGTTGTTTGCAGAGATTTGTTGCTTAATTTTGTTGTTCATTTGTTGTTGATGATTCAAAACGGAGGTGAGATTGAGATGTTTGTGAGATTTTGAGTGAGAGTGGTGAATGGAGACAAGGAGGTGAACGAGAGAGAGGGTTTGAGAGCTCGCGGCGCTAGGGTGAACAGTGAAAGGGGAGAGTTTGAGGGAATTAGGTCTTTCTGAAGAAATTGAGAGAGGAGATGGATTGACCTTGGGCTTTTTGGCCCGGTCTCGTTTTTGGATTGCCACACACCTCCGTTTTTCTTTCCTCCCCCCCTCCCCGTTTTTTGTGTTTATTTTTGTTGGGCTGGGCTTTACTTTTACCATAGCACACCCCCCTGTTTTCTGTCCTGCTTCCTCCTCCCAGTTGTGCTGGGTTTATTTTTGGGCTGGGCCTGTTTCTTTTGGCTAGCGTAACTCCCCTGTATAACCATACCCCTCCCCTGCATTTTATTTGTTTTTTTTTAATATTTTGTATTGTATTTTTAATTGAATAGTTTTAGAATATTATATTTCTAGAATGAATTTAGTATTAGATATTAATTTCTTTTAGGAAATTTGTTAGGATTTAATATTTTTAGAATATAGTTTAAGTGTTAATTCTTGGTTAAGGAGATTTATAGATTTAATTCTTTTTAGGATATAGTTCCCTTAGGACTTTAATTGCCGTATTTTAGGAGTAGACTTTTATTTCCATTTGTTAGTGGATTTGTCTCCTATTTTCTCTCCTATCTTATTTTCTATCCGATTTTATCCCGATTTTATTTCTGACGGGCCGTGTGACACGATCCAATTGGAGAATGATTTTTGATATCATTTCTCCATCTTGTCTTTGACACGGATATCAACACGCTACCTCTGAGAGTTCGATTTCTCGTATAAATCGAACCATGACGGTCTAAGTGTTACATTGCTCTTGATTAAAGCGTCATCATCAAAGATCCAGAGAGGAGAAGATTGGAATGGAGCTTGCGCGCATGTCAGGAGCCCAGGAGCTGCTTCGTCCAACATCATCATCGTCGTATTCAAGTCTTCAGGCAACCGTCGAGTGTTGTGAGCTGCATCGTTAGATACGAAGGAAATGACAATTGAGAAGTTACTTCTCAATCGTCTAGGATGTCTAGTATGGTGCCCTTAGGATACCAGGCGACGCATTCGCTCCTACGTCTTAGGTTCTTGCGTGTGTGTCCCGAGTTCCTTCCCGTTTAGGCGTAGGCCTGCTTCCTCTTTGTTCTCGCCCCGTGCGAGCGAATCCCCTTTTCTCTCGCGTTCAGGCGATCGAGACCCCTTCTCTTGCCCCCGTGCAACCGAGACCTGTTTTCCCGTCGAACTACGTTAGCTCTGATCTCTCGTGCCGGACGAGAGTACGTAGGCATAGGATGTCGTATCCTAGCGAGCTCCCTTTTCCCTTTTTCCCGGTTTTAGCTGTAGTAGGCTGAACTACAGCTGCTCTGATTTCTCATATCTAATGAGAATATGTAGGCATAGGATGCGATATCCTAGCGAGCACACTAACAACTAACCTTTCTGTTCTCTCGCTGCCGTGCGATCGAGACTTTCCCGTTGACAACTGATGTTATCCTTTTCTCTTGCCCTTGCACATTTGAGACCAGACCGTAGTTCTAGTTCCCGTAGGTTCCCGCACCTCTAAACCAACTTGATCTCTCACCCCTGTGTGATCGAGAGCACCTTGTCTAGCCGTAGTTAGCCTGAACTACGAAAGCTCTGATCTTTCACGCTGTGTGGAAGTACGTAGGCACAAGACGCAAAGTCTTGGCGAGCCCAATTCCCTGTAGTTTCCCGAACTACGATGACTCTGGCTTTCTCTCTTGAGAATACGTAGGCATAGAGTGCAACGCTCTATCGAGTCAGTTTCTTCCCGTTTAGATTTAGCAGCCGTAGATAGATTGTTTTGCATCCTTTAGATAAACTAAGCAAGCGTGGATCCCGTCGAGTACGACGGACGTGAGGGGTGCTCATACCTTCCCCTTGTGTAACCGACTCCCGAATCCAGGATTTGGTTGCGAGGACCATTCCTTTCCCGTCTTTGCGGTAGGTTTACTTCGAGCATTTCCTTTCCCTCCTTTGGGATAAATAATGCACGGTGGCGACTCTTCTGTTCAGCCGGCGCCGATTTTCGCAGTAGCGACAACCTTGAACTATGCTCATATTGTCCGTGTTTTTTTACTGATTCCTTGTTTCACTTTCTTTCCATATATGCCTTGATCTTGTCATGAGGCATGAAGGAAGCAACTTGAACGTGGAGTAGCTTAGCATGAAGATACTAAGGACTCATTTCAACTTGATAAGGGACTTGATGGCTAAAGACACTTGAGTGAGGCAAATGGGAACGAGCGAAGAAAAAAAAACACCAAGACTACTTGCATTTGGCTTGTGAAATTTTGAATCTTAGTTTCTTAGGCATTGTGTTTAGGCATTGTCTATTAATCACATTTTTACATTGTAACCTTAAATCCAAATGGCTCATGACCTCAAATGAATCTTGACACACTCAACCTCAAGTCATGTGATAGTCTTTGAACTTAGATTGCAATTTATGTATTTTAGAATTCTACCAATTTTTTCTTTCTTGGTTCTAAACCCTTTATAATCAATTTGGACTTAGAACATTGTCACTATTGTAACTGAATCTTTGAAATTGACCTTGAATTTGGAAATTTCTCTTTGTACCAAATGTACTTTGAAATTTTGCACTTGTATTCTGTACTTCAAGCTTGGTGCTATTTGGACCTTTTCAATTCATTTTTGTATCAATTAAGTGTTCTTATGACATCCTTAATCATGTAGTGATTATTACACACCATTCTTCTTTAAGGTACAATTTGATCTTGAATTGAATAATAAAAAAATTAAACTTGATGACACATGAAACTGTGCCATACTCAATCCTTGAACAGTGCTACAGTTTGACATGGCCTTCATGACTTGACTCCATACATGTAATGTACACCTTCAAATTACTTGCACTTGATTTCTTTCAAACTTCAACAACAAACTAATCATGCATGTAAAATTGTAAATGAAGCCACAATTTTCCCTTAATTCCCCTTGACCTTAGCATATTTGCATAAGAATGTTGTTAGACTAGGACAAAATGAAAAGCTTCAAGCCAATGCTAGCATACACAAAACTTTCCATGGCCTAGCTTTAGAGAATCATGGCCAAAGGCCAAATGATTATCTAAAGAAAGGTCATTAAACATCACAAACGTTTGGCATGAGAACCTTGAAATGGTAGGGAAATTTTGGGGTATGACAGATGCCCTTATCTAATGGTCTTGAACCCGAGAAAATGTACTACTGCATGGTGTTCATTTTTAGGGTAGGAGGCAATTAGATACAAGAAGACCCTAAAATCTGTCTGATAAGAAAGTGAAGTGGACATAAAGAATGAAGTAAGAGATAACAAAACGACTAGAATAACTTGAGGTTCCTCGAGTGGTCAAAGCAGCACCTTATCCAGTAAGATTCTTCGCGATACCAAAACAGTATCTCTGAACAAAACTTAAGATTCTTCAGGTGGTCGAAGCAGCATCTTATCCAATAAGATTCTTTACGATACCAAAGCAGTATCTATGAACAAAACATAAGATTCTTCGGGTGGTCGAAGCAGCATCTTATCCAATAAGATTCTTCGCGATACTAAAGCAATATCTCTGAATAAAATTTTAGATTCTTTGGGTGGTCGAAGCAGCATCTTATCCAACAAGATTCTTCGCGATACTAAAGCAATACCTCTGAACAAAACTTGAGATTCTTCGGGTGGTCGAAGCAGAATTTTATCCAATAAGATTCTTCACGATACCAAAGCAGTATCTCTGAATAAAACTTGAGATTCTTCGGGTGGTCGAAGCAGCATCTTATCCAATAAGATTCTTTGCGATGCTAAAGCAGTATCTCTAAATAAAACTTGAGATTCTTCGAGTGGTTGAAGCAGCATATTGTTGCACCCCAAAATTTGACCAACATTTATTTACCCATCAAGTGTTTGAAGGTTGACACCTTCATCAGAAAGTTCAAGAGATCCTCAGAGGAATTGGTTGAAACCAAGGTTTTGTGCTTCATAGCTTGAGAGTTGTGGGAGCTCCTCAGATGATTCTGAGACTTTGAGAATGAACTTGGAGATTTGAGAAAGCCTATGAGATGCCTTGATAGTCATCATGAAGCCCAGAGAGGTCATTGGGCAAGAATTCAGGAGATTCAACCATGAATGGTAGAATTAGGGTTTTGACTGGGTCAACCCTAGGTCAACTGAAAATTTGGAGAAGGTTGGGGCCAAATCCAAGGGCCATGAGATCATGGAATGATGTTATAAAGATGATTCCTAGACCAACTCATCATGATTGAGGAGTTTGAGAAGTTTCAAGTTAGGGTTTCTGAGGATTGTCAGTGAAAAAAAACCTAGTTTGATCCCTATCTTCCAGGCAGTTTTAGCTCAAGATGTGATTGATATCTCATCTTCCCCACAACATGAATGTTGTAGAGTTTGTTCTTAGCTTTAATTTGAGTGGTGGAAGTCCTTGATAGGAGTTACAGAGCTCAAGTTATGGTTTTGACAAATTACAGGTCAACTGAGGTGTGTGAATCTGGGTCCTTGAAAGTCACCCAACTTGCAGACAACGTTTGCCCTAGTAGGATGATTCCTATGATCTCTTGGTCAACATTAATGTTGAAGAGCATCTTCTTAGATTTCTAGAGAGTACTATAAGTCCTTGATAGGATTTGTAGAACTCAACTTATGGTTTGAACAAGACAGGGGTATTTTGGTCATTTGGCAGTTATAGGTCATTTTAAGCAAAGGCCATATCTCCTATTTCCAAGCCTCAAATGGAAAAACTCAAAACATCAAAGTTGTTCAAAATGGGATTTTAAGCCTATAAAAGTGGTCATGAGTTATTGAAAAAGCTTGTAGCAAGGATTTACAAGATTGGGTAAAAATGACCTAAAAAAGGGCTTATAAGTTAAAAAGTTGAAATGGAATTTTGGTTTAGGAGATGTACAAATCCAAAATAGGTCATCCAGTATGTCATTTTGACTCCAAACATTATTTTAAAAACAATGGTTCAAGTAGAATTTTGATTTGAAGCATAGAAATGGGGGTTACTTTGTAATGTTGTTACTTGAATCATAAGGCAACTTGACAAAACTTCACCAAAGGCAAGGAAGTGCATGTTTTTCACTCATTCTTTCTCAATATCTCTTGTAAGGAGATTTTAAAGCCAATTTGACAAGCTTAAGGCATGAGATATGAGATATACCATGTATCACTTCAAGAGAAGTTCTAAAACTTTCCAAATGATTCCACAAGTTTCTAGATGGATCTAGATTATTCTTTTGATTGTTATAAGAAGGATGAACCACAATGTGAAAAAGGTTGGTGATAATTGTTGGTGAGTGGTGAGATTAGAGTGTAAAAAAGTGAGATTCTTCCATTTGCAATTCCATAACAAACCTTCATTCTCTGCCATTTCCATTCTTTTCTTCTCCACAAACACATTCTTCTGATCCTTATGATTGCTTGCATACTGAGTTAGAGGAAGATCCATGGAGGTTTGAAGCTTCATTGAAGAATTTGCAAGAAAAGCATATTGAGATCAAACACAAGATTCAGGCATTGTTCATCGATCTTTTTGCATACAGAATTCTTATCTGCCATTAAGGATCAATCAGGGAAGGTTGCAGGCATTGAATTGGAGTGAAACCACATCCACCATTACAACTTGACAGGTTGGTGATTTTACTCGTATCACCTTATTTATATGCATTCCATCATAGTTCTAGGTTTAGACTGGTTAAGATAAGGTAGAGGATTGTATTCTGAGAATTTGAGGAAGTTTTATGAAGTTCCATGGCAGACCCTAGTTTCTTTCACTTTCAAGAATGGATTGTGTGTTGAGCATTAACTGATATGTTATGGTTTAGATTGATGAGGGTAACCTAAGGAACAAGTTTAGATCATTGGATTTGAGTTTGGTTAAGGTTGATAGCAGAGAACCATGGTGGAACCCTAACATTCGTGCATCCTGTTAGAACAATACAAGAGGTTTCAGGGAAGATCATGGGTATCATCATGTTCTTGGTGATTAATAGAACATTTTTGCCGTTGGAGGTTTGTGATTTCATTGAGTAATGAGGGAGCACGAGCTTGAAGAAGAAGCGTGCATGGAGTTAGGGTTTCTGAAAACCCTAGGGTATGTTTGGAGAAGATGAACTCCCACCGTTGGATTGGTCTGGTCGTTTGACTTCTTCGCATGATCGCACGGCTCAAATTCAATTTCAAAAACGGAGGGAAATGTTAAGGCCAAAACGCACCGTTTGGATTAGTTGTGAATCCTGGGCTTCAGCAGATCTTGCTATGCACACCTCCACCATGGGCCCAATCCAGAATAACACTTCAAAATATTGCTATTCTCACCGTGTCCATATTATTTTTCTGATTGATTTTTCTTTTAATTTTCTGAATGCGTGGGCTTGATATTCACACCCCCAAGGTCTTGGCCCATCATGAAAAACAACTGGGGCGCCCTGCTCATGACACCCCCCATCCCCTTTATTTCATTTTCTTTTATTTTAATTTCTTTTATTTTTCCTGCATATTAAAAAATTCATATAAAATAGAAAAATTAATATTTTTCATTTCTTCTTTTTTCCACATATTCATGATTTTGTTTAGAAAAATATAAATAAATAAAATTCCATTTTATTTTCCTTTTAATGTTTTTAGCATATTATTCTTGTGAATAGGCTTTTTAATTGATTTTAGTTGATACTTAATTTTGTACAATTTCTTTTAAGACTTTCCCTTAGGATTTTTGAGCCATTGTTTTTGGCATAGTTAGGTATTGAATCATAGTTCATATAGGATTTAATCCTCAATTTGTAGATTAAAATTTGATATAGTTTGCTTGTTTGGCATTTAGGTGCTCAAATTAGGGTTTTTAGGTTGTATAAGTAGATTCAACAATTTTGTTTTGGGGTTTATAGGCCATATTAGTGTATGGGGAATATATGGGTTAAGGGTAAGTATGTATAGAATCCCCTAGAATTTTACTAGAATATTGCATGGTGTTTTGGTATTTTTAATTGATTTTTGAATGTATGGATAGTATGTGTGTTGCTTAAAGGCATAGTTTGTATTGTTGTGCTTGTTTTTCTTCTCCTTTGAGTGTGTGAGCTTTGAGGAATGAGTTGAAGACCTTGTGGATCATCATTGAAGCTTTGAAGACCTTGCAGAGGAGCTTAGCTTAGGTTTTGTTGTTTTGTTTATAGGATCATAAGTGCATAGGTAGAGCCTTAGATAGAATACTTCCATTCAATAAACAAGGAGTGTCTTGTCCACCTCCTTCCTTCTCTGTGACATAAAGTCCCTTAAGGGTATTCACCTCTCTCCTTTGGAGGGATTAGTGACCTTGCCCTATAAGGTAGAACTTTGAGAGAACCTTTCCCTTTGATGTTAAGTCGTCGATGGCATCCTTTGGAAGTCAGTGAGCACTGTGACATCCTCACCTCATCTTGTTGACTGAATTTTGTTTGCTGGAGCATTTGAGCCATTGAAGATAGAAGCTAAAGCTTTGAAGAGGATGATTCCTTGAAGATTGTTGAAGTCTGAAGACTTTGTGAAGTTCAAGCTGATACCTGAAGATCCCTGAAGATAGTGAAGCCTGAAGGTGGAGCTGATCAGAGAAGCTGAAGCTAAAGGGGAGAAGATGAGTAGATACTCATGTTGTAGGGTTGATACCTGGAAAGCAAGTGATCTCTAAAGTCTGAAGACTGAGTTGCTGCTGGAGGAGCTGAGGCTTTCTTCTGTTTTTCTTTTCTGTATTGTTTGTTTTGTTTGATTTGTCTGTTGCATTAGACTAAGCTCATCTAGAATAAGTTCAGTTTAAGAGCATGATTGCATTAGAGGTTGAGTTGCTCCCTCTGCTTGTATTGTTATTGCGTGGCTTTGCTTGCGGGTATTCGGTAGAGCCCAGCTCCCTTGCCCATGTGTTTATTTTACTTGATAGCATGTTTTCATTTCTTTTATCTGTATGATTGCAGTTTACCGTTTATTGCTTGATAGCATGTTGTTTATTTTTCAGTATGATTACTGTTATTTCATGACTGGCTTGAGGTTGAGACGAGCTTGTGGAGGCTGAAGCCCCACACACATTTCCTCCCTCACTTGCATTGCATGCATTTACTGTTGAGCTGATGCTTTGTCTGTTTGGTGTATCACTGACATGATCCCTTAGGACTCTCATTTCCTCTGACGAGGATTTGATGATAGACTTTTAGGTTGAAACCTATGCATGACAACATCTAGGAGTTCCCTGTTCAAACCTCAACCATAGGATGAATCCATGGCATGATAACAGTAGGACTTGATAGTCTCCCTCCTAGTTGGGCCTGTTCTCTTCTCATCTCAAAATAGTTTAAGATACAGTAATCATGAATGATGTCTTTCGTACGTGTTGCGGTGGAAATAGGATCACAAACTATTAATGAGTTTGAATCGCAATTCAATTCACAACCGCTCTTTGATTTATCCGAAGGAAAAGGTCAAAAGAGGGAAAACCTATTTTGCATCGTAAACACAATGCGGGGAAAGATCTAGGGTTCGGGGGTTGGTTAAATTTAGGGAAGGTATTAGCACCCTAAACTTCTGTAGTACTCTACAGGAACCTTTTGTTCAAATGCTTACTATTTGCTTTATTTATTTGCTTAAGGTATATGTACAAGTGAGAAAAGAGACCTAAGGGGTTAGTTCTAAGTTTACTCGGCAAGACATCGCATCTTGTGCCTACGTATCCTTACGGGAGTGGAATCAGAGTAATCGTAGTTCCCCTCAAAAGGGAGGTTAGAGACTTCTTGACTGTGGTCAAGGTCTCAAGGGGAATAAACGCATCTTAAGGACACGCTTACGTGGAGTCCTAAACTCCTGTATCTACGTTGAAGTTGTTTATTGTAATTAGGGTTAAATTAGGTTAAGTTAGGGATTCCACGGCGGGAAACCCTAAAATGAGCGCGGCGGCTCTTTGACCTGATGCTAGGGGTAAAATTGTAATTTTGCCTGCGGCGAGGCATTTGTGAAAATTAGGGTTTGTGAGGCTGTAAGGGTTTGAAGTTGAGGACTATTGGCGCGGCGACCAAAAGCTAGACCTAACCTTCGGATGTGAGTGATGTGATAGAATAATAGTGATAAAAATGTGAGAAATTTAAATCATGCAAGCGGAAATAAAATGCGGAAAGGTAAATCCATACAAACAGAAATTTAAAGACAGAAAGTAAGCGCGATTTTTAAGATTCGCGAGGTTACATAAGAAGAGCAGTTACAATTATGATACGTAAACTGAAAAAAAATAAATTGCGATAAACATATAAAGCTGCAAAAAAATGACAAACAGAAATCGTTTGTGTGGGTTAGGCGGAATGAGGCTAAAATTAAACAAAGCAAGTATTGTACATCTTTCTTTTTGAGAATTTCTGGTTTATGAATTTCAATGATGGCTTAATTTTAATAATAATATATAAAAAAAGTTTTGAGGAATTTTCTTAAAAATTTTATTATTATTTGAAAAGTGGGAATCAATTATTTATTTTGAAAAAAAGGTTTTCTGTTAATATTTTAAAAAGGACTTTAATTATAGAAAAGGTTTTTGGTTTATTAATCCTTAAAAACAACAGGTTTTATTTAATTTAATTTTGAAAGGGGTTAATCTAAATGCCTGATTTTTTTAAAATTAGTTTTGATAAAAAATGGTTTGATTATTAAAAAGGTTTTCAATTGTTAAAATCAAAATAAAATATAAAATTAAATAAAAAATAACATAAAGAATAAAGGGAAGTTGAATTGGCCCAGGAAACTGGGCGATGAACTCCCACCCGACTCGGTCCAAATTCAAAACTCAACCATGGTGAAACGAAGCTTAGGGTTTAAACCCAACATCGCGTCGGCGGCGCCGTGCATGGACTTTCTCCCAACCTTCGCTTACCTGCATCAAGTAAATCAAACAACAATAACAGCCATTAATAAATCAATTACATTAAGACGGGTTCTTGTTGCGGTCTCGTCGGTGTGGCTTCGAGGGTGATTTCCGGCGAGGATGCCTGATAACGAAAGAGATGGAAGCTTCAATGGATTTTGATAGCGACGAAGATGAGTATCTCTCCTTTTCTGTATTTAGGGTTTTTTGAAATTGGGATCGTGTTTGAAACTGGGGCCTGATGTTTTATGATTATCGTCTCCAATTCCTCCTTTCGTTTAGGGTTTCCGCTTCCCTTTATACTACTTTCAAACTCGTGGGCTTGGACCTCCTTCCGATTTTATGTTATTTGAAAACTGATTTTCAATGATTGATTTCTTTCTGGATTGATTGGAGATTCATTTCAATTAATTTGTGGGATGCTGATTGTGATTTCCTTTCCTTTTTCAGGTTCTCTTGATTGGATTTGGGATAACTTCCGTTTCTGTTTGATTTGTTGAATGCTCATTGAATGACAAATTCAATCTCTGATTTGTTGTGTTAAATGCTGGTCTGTCCATATTCAAAGTTTTTTGAGGATCTGAATAAGATCTTTTTCGAATATTCTTCTTTCGCAATGGGTATATTCTGATTGATTTGCTAACTCTGAATTATTGTTTGGCAGGGGCGAATAGCAGTGAACTTGGGCCAAAGTGAAACTAGCAGCCCAGAGTTTGGTTCATGGGGAATTCACCGGATTTGAGGATTAGGGTAATGTTCTTTGGAGACCTGCACTCGTTCCTGCTCTGAGACTAAACTCTTCTCTTCTGACGACTCAAAGTTGTCCATACCGACTGGGGTTTTGTAGATACCACTCGTGGATTTAGGAGTCTGTAGGTTCCTGCATCGACCTGTACGTCCTGGGTGTGAATAACTAACATTGGGTTAATCTCGTTTGGTAAGAAAGGACAACACCCTGCTTCACTCCTTGGATTTCCTTGAGCATATTTGATGATGATGTGTTGGTTATGCAGGTTATAGGCTGGTGTAAGGTGCCTCTTCATCATTTGTCCTCGTTGCTGATATTGTTGCTCGTATTGTTGATTCTGCAGCATCTGATGTTCCTGGTGTTCCAGTTGGGGCTAAAGCGTAGTGGAACCTGACTGATGGGTATTTTAGGTTTGTCTAGATCACACTCACCCCACCTTGTGAGGATAATGAATTGATGATGGTTTGCTGATGAGTATTAACATTATTCTTGCAGGGAGCTCAAAAGAGGACCTGTTGCAGGGAGTTTGCAGAATTTCCTTGCTTAGCATCTACACTTTTATTTGGTTGAATTTTACTCAATATGATTTGTTGTGTTGTTGCTAAACCACTCGTAGAATCATGTTGCAAGCCCGCAACCTTATTCTGCCGTAGCTGCCGCCGAACCTGGTAAGTTGGTGGCTGTAACTGAGTGATCACTTGATTTTCATGAGACTGCACCGAAGGGTCTTGGGATTATGACCACGTTGCTGAAGACATACGAGTTGGGGGAGCTGTCTAGGTTGCATGGGCAAGATGGGTTTCCTAGGCCTAAATGAACTTATGAGGTTTACACTCTGCTTCCTATGCTCCCAATTTTCCTTGAGACTAGGCATAATGATGCGCTTAGGAATCGGTAGGAACATTATCATGCGTTCTGGAATTATTCTGTATTGCTTCAACCTTTCCACCTGATCTGACTTGGGTTGTTGAGGGGGTAGAATCATACTGCTGCTAATTCCCCATTAGGTGAGCCTGTCCTAATGTTTTCTTGAACATTTTCCTTATGTGTAATTCACTCTCTATAGTCTGAGGTTGGACTAATTGATTATTGTGCAGGTAGCAAAGTTCGGGGACTAACAGGGCCTATGCAGAGACCTTGATTTGATGGGGCTTTTCCAAGCAAATTATGTGCAGAAGGTTGTTTTAGTGAGTAATATTATCGACATTCTCGTCAAGTTCGTCACTTATTGCTATACTCCTGGCTTCTGGACTAGACTCAAATGGTAACAGCAGAGTTCTGTTCCCAATGGCCTGTTGATGTTCATGTTGTTATTGCAGGTTGTAACTCGTGTTGCTTCTCTTTGCTTGTTGTAGCTGATATTGGTTCTATGGTTTTGTTGCCTGTTTCTTGAACTGAACTGTTTTAAACTCTGTTATGAAATTGGGGTTGCTGAATCTTTTGATACCTTGTCCTATGTTATTTTGCCGCAGCTTGTTGTGTGTCTCATTCTTCTGCACATGGTTCAGAACTGATGCTGCTCATGAACTATTTAGGTTTTGAGTTCCAAATTCTGAATCTGACATTGATGCGTTTGTGGCTTTTTCAGGTGTTGGAAACTTAGGAACCAAAGCGACTCAGACCTGTCGGCATCCGGGTCTGAGTCCAAACTTGCCCATGTTGCCTTATTCTCGTATCAGTTTGGAAATCCAATCGCGGCAAAACGAATCAGCCCCACTTCTTTTATTTTTTCTATCTCTCGGATGTCCCGTATTGATAAGAACAAGCATTACCTGATCTGACGCCCACGGCGCGGATCGGTAACGGGGGTAGGACGCAGCTTCGGTTGTGCCACTCCCGGCACTCGATGATGACATTGTTCTGAGAGTGTCGAGAAACTTCTAACATTTTTTCTACACTGTTTGTTTTCTTTTTGATGTGCAGGTTAGTCGAGATTTGCGACGAAACTTAAAGACAGCATGAAGACCCTTAGGAACTTTTAGGATTTAGGATAGATGCTTATTGACTTAATGTAATTCTTTTTGTAAATGAAAGATCATCATGAATAAAATCCAAAAATTACTTCCATTTCAACTTGTAATTCTAGATGTTTATGAAATAAAATCCAGTAAATATTCATTTCTATTTTCTCAATTATGAATCTAAATATCCATGAATAATCATCCATAAATTATTTAAATTCAACTTTGATTTGTAGCTTATGAACATTCATGAATAAAAGCTCACAACTATTAAAACTTAACCTCTCCTTTGCCTTTTATAAATGATATCTCGCCATATGATTATATCCAAACAAATTCACATTAAAACCTCGTTGATCACATCACTTCTCAAAATAACCTTAACAGTATCCACTTCCTTTTCAACCCAACTTTATAAAAGGAAACAAAACTGTTTGGAAATGTTTCAGAATCAAACAAAGCACGGCCCCGAGTCCAATCATATTTCTGACAAAACATACTGGCACCTTGACCCAAATGGCAAATGAATGCCTCAAGACGTAATAACAGCCCGTTTTCAAGAAATTAGCAGTATTTGCGTGAAATGACCAAAATACCCCTGGGACCAAATCTGCAAAACAGACACCTCCATGACTTGTTAGTGGTTAGCACATGTTCATAGGAGATGATATGCGAAATGCCTGACTAAATGTAAGGGTAAAATTTGGGGTATTACAGTTGCCCCTATTTAAATAGCTACACCGGACGATTTGAGTGACAGAGACTCGAGGAATCGTGGTGGAGAGATTTAAATATAGATAACCGAAAATTTTGCCCTTATATGCGACGATATGCAATGCTATGGACAAAACTGGAACGACTTAATGCAGATGATGCCCTGAATATGATATGCTGCGTATGCTGGAATAATGAATGCGAAAATGCTGACGAACATGACGACACTGGGACAGACGCCACGAGAAGAAACACACTGGGGAAAATGACGCGCTGAGACACAGTACATCACTGGGGAATTCTAAAAAATGATAGTCAACTGGTGCGAATGACCAATTGTCACTTTTTAGAAAAGGAACGAGATCCTCGAATGGAGATGGTACCTATGAGACGGCCTCCACTGGGGAATCTAAAAATAAAACTGGATCACGTACGATTGTAAGATCGATTACGGAATGCTGGAGCATTGAGCAAGGAATAACATCCAAGCTTCTGTAAACTACCCCTCGTGACAGGATCAAACGGACTTTTCGGAACTCCGTAGCAAATATACAGGGTAAAGACCGACTGTATGCCAAAATAAATGGACTTTGATGGGAATTGCCCTGATAAGCTTCTCGAGGGAGAACTGTCACTTATCGTTGGAAGGGACTTATGTGCAAAAAAAAAAAAGGATAAGCACTCAAATAAAGAGGCTGCTGTTTATCTGATAAATAAATCTTCTCGCATTTAAGGTCGGCGCCTGGAATACGATTCTGATTCTTCTCTTACTGAAGGATAAATAAACTTCTTCATGCTTCAAGATTATGTTCTCCTGAACATGAAAAGGGTAAACTGAACTTCCTCATACTTCAGAATCGTGCTCTCCTGAATATGAAACTGGATGACTGAATATACTCATATTTCAGAATCGTGTTCTCCTGAATATGAAACTGGATGACTGAATATACTCATATTTCAGAATCGTGCTCTCCTGAATATGAAACTGGATGACTGAATATACTTCATATTTCAGAATCGTGCTCTCCTGAATATGAAACTGCTCAAACCTCCCCGTAACTCAAGATCGTGCTCTCCTGAATACGATTTGGTTCAAACCTCAAGACGGCAGGGAAATGGAAGCCCAACTGCTCCATGGAGATGGCCATTTGCTGCGAGTCATAACGAGGATATGATCGACTTCTTAGGTGAGAAATGTCGTATGTTGATGCTGTAAAATGTAAAGTGTAAAAGGTTGTAACATGTAGGATTGTAAAGTGTTGTACTGATATATTTTCCAGGCGCGAACTGGCGTGTATCTTGTAAAGGATTGTAGTTGATTTTCTTGAAAGATAGTGCAAAATAAATGCACGTCCGGGTACAGTGATAAACTTCTCAAGCGAGATAGTCGCGTCTCTGCCAATGTATGGTGAAAATTTTAGATGGTGCAAAATAAATGCACGTCCGTTTGGGATTGACGACCGACAAGACTGAGATTCAATCTAGAATCGAGCTAGAAAGAAGACTGGTAATCAAGACTCCATCGAGGGAATGATCTCGGAGGGTAAATATCTTATCCTGGTGAGGAAAGATAGCTGAAGTAACCGTCATCCACGAGGATCGAGCTCTGTGGGGAAACTGGAAACAAGTAAGTGTTTTATGCTTAGGGCTGACAATCTATTTGGAGAGAATGGACAAACCCCAGTTGCTCGGCGGTAACAACCAAATGATGGCGAAACGATGAACCTGTGCATGTTATCGCGTATGTTAATGGATATGTTAATATGAATGTAAGTTAATGTTTATGTATGTTAATGTTTATGTATGCAAGATGTTATGAAATGAGTATGTAATGAGTATGTAATGAATATGAAATGAAATAGGCATGTGATGCTTATGCCTTTGCGTATACTGACGAAACAGACTAGAGACGGGACGAGAGATGAAATAAACATCTCGACGGAAATACCCTGCGTTCTCTGCGACCAATACGTCAATCATGGGTAAGAAAGATCAATGGTAGAACCAAGTCTGGTTTTTAAAGTTTGGAATTCTCTGGGGAGAAGGTAATCTGCTTGTGGTGTACAGTATCACGTCTTCACATGGGGAGAAGAAAACCTGAGGGACACTTTTGAGTTACCCAAGAAAAGGTTGTCAGCTTATAGTCTCTCTGGGGACTATCACTGGGCAATGGTTTGAAAGTGTTTCTGCAATAATGATATTTCCGGGGAATGAAGAGATCCTGTCGGAATTTCCACTAGTCAAAGTAATTTATTACATTTCAAATTTGTTTTGTTTTTTGAAAAATAGTTTTGAAAAATCTACAATGCACCTTTCATTTTCAAATTTTAAGAATAAACGCATTTTGCATAACAATAGAAAGCAAAGAGCAATGCACCAAAGAATGTAAGTAACGAGATGGTATCTTTTATTAAAGGGTGGCTGCTTGCTGAAGGCATAGCTCCACAGATGATTACATTTTGAAATTGGCAACATGGGAAAAAAAGGTTACATCGAATCCAGCGACACCTACTGACACTACTAACTAAGACTAATCCAGAATCCTGCTTTGGGCAAGGGTGAAAGAGCTGAAACATGGCTCTCATGCGGAAAGTGTGTTCGAGATAATCAGTGTCTTCTGATGCAATGAAATGCCTTTGTCCCTAACTTTTGCCTGGACCGCCCTTTCGGGTTTTCAATCCACCGGGACGCTCTTTTTTGCCTAGGCCGCCCTTTCGGGTTTTCAACTTAGCGAGCTTTTTGTTATTATTTTTTTTTTCAACCCTTACTTTTGCCTAAGTCGCCTGTTGCAGGTTTTCGAGTTAGCGGGTCTTTAGGCATAATATTTTCGGACTGCATCAGAATTCACGGGATGTGCTAGTTCTTCACCGTCCATTGTCGTAAGTATTAGAGACCCTCCGGAGAAGACAGTCTTTACAACGAACGGGCCTTCATAATTGGGCATCCACTTTCCACGCATATCTTTATGTACTGGTAAGATCTTTTTGAGTACGAGCTCTCCTTGGCGGAACTCACGAATACGAATCTTCTTATCAAACGCTCTTTTCATCCGTTTCTGATATAATTGCCCATGGCACATCGCTGTCAAACGCTTCTCGTCAATGAGATTCAACTGATCCAATCTGTCCTGAACCCACTCAGCTTCCTCAAGTTCAGCTTCCATTAACACTCTTAAAGAAGGTATCTCTACTTCGATGGGGAGCACGGCGTCCATTCCATACACCAATGAGAAAGGTGTTGCCCCTGTCGAAGTTCTCACTGAGGTTCTGTATCCATGCAAAGCAAACGGTAACATCTCATGCCAATCTTTGTAAGTCACAACCATCTTTTGCAGGATCTTCTTGATATTTTTATTTGCAGCTTCAACGGCCCCATTCATCTTAGGACGGTACGGAGAAGAGTTATGGTGAGTGATCTTGAAGTTATCACACAACTCTTTCATAGTCTTATTATTCAGATTGGTGCCATTGTCAGTTATTATCCGGCTTGGGACTCCATAACGGCAGATGATTTCTTTCCTGATGAAGCGGGCAACCACTTGCTTGGTCACGTTGGTGTAGGAGGCAGCCTCTACCCACTTGGTGAAATAATCTATAGCAACGAGGATAAAACGATGTCCATTAGAAGCTTTCGGCTCAATTGCCCCAATCATGTCAATGCCCCACATAGAGAACGGCCATGGTGAAGACAAAACATTCAACGGTGACGGAGGCACGTGCATTTTATCAGCATAGATTTGGCACTTATGGCATTTCCTAGCGTATCGGATGCAGTCGGCTTCCATGGTTAACCAGTAATACCCCGCCCTTAACATCTTCTTGGACATAGCATAACCATTGGCATGGGTTCCGAAGGTCCCCTCATGAATTTCCTGTAGTAACATGTCCGCTTCCCGTTTATCAACACATCTGAGCAGGACCATGTCGTGATTCCTCTTGTATAGCACACCATTACTGATAAAGAATTTGGACGCCAGTCTTCTCAATGTTTTCTTGTCCAGACCAGTAGCACCCTCGGGATACTCTTGCTTGACGAGATAGTTCTTGATATCGTGAAACTAAGGCTTTTCATCCACCTCAACTTCTTCGACCGTCTGACAATAAGCGGGCTCCACCTTGCGCTCAATATGGATAAGAGGTGCTTCATTAACGAATTTAACTTTCCACATAGATGCTAAAATGGCTAATGCATCAGCTACGTGATTCTCGGATCTAGGAACATGCTCGAATTTTATATCGTCGAAATACTTGATCAGCTCAATAATGTAATCCTTATAAGGGATTAACTTCTCATTCTTTGTTTCCCATTTGCCTTGTACCTGGTAAATAACCAAGGCTGAGTCACCACTTACTTTAAGAAGTTTGATTCGGAGGTGAATTGCCGCTTCGAGGCCGAGGATACATGCTTCATATTCTGCGACGTTGTTAGTGCACTCAAAGTCCAATCTTGCTGTAAATGGAGTAAATCCACCCTTTGGGTTCATCAAAACGGCGCCTATACCATGCCCATTGAAATTTGAGGAACCATCAAACATCATCTTCCACCAAAGACCTGGTTCTGGACCTTCGCTCGGATCTGGCTCTTCACACTCTCTTTTAATCAACAAAATATCCTCATCAGGAAAATCGAGCTTAAGAGGTTCATAATCTTCAACTGGCTGGTCTGCAAGATAATCAGATAAAATACTACCCTTAATCGCCTTCTGGGGTACATACTGGATGTCATATTCGGATAACAACATGTGCCAACGGGCTAGCCTCCCGGTTTGAGCAGGTTTTTCGAAAATATACTTGATCGGATCCATCTTAGAAATCAATAACGTGGTATGACAGACCATATACTGCCGAAGGCGCTTAGCGGCCCATGCCAATGCACAACAAGTTTTCTCCAATGGTGAGTATCTGTTTTCGCAATCGGTAAACTTCTTGCTCAGGTAATAAATCGCATGTTCCTTTTTCCCAGTCTCATCATGTTGCCCAAGCACACAACCCATAGACTTCTCGAGAACAGTAAGGCACATAAACAACGGTCTTCCAGGTACGGGCGGGATCAGAATAGGGGGATCTTGCAAATAACCCTTAACCTTCTCAAACGCTTTCTGACAATCAGGGTTCCATTCAACTGTCTGCCCCTTGCAAAGTAACTTGAATATCGGCTCACAAGTAGCGGTCATATTAAAGATAAACCTGGAAATATAATTCAGACGTCCCAGAAAACCTCTAACTTGCGTCTCGGTTCGCGGAGCCGGCATATCTTGAATGGCTCGGACTTTGTCAGGATCCACCTCAATCCCTCGCTGGCTAACAATGAAACCAAGCAGTTTTCCAGATCTGACACCGAAGGTACATTTTGCAGGATTCAATTTCAACTGATATTTCCTGAGTCGTTCAAACAGCTTCACCAAATGGTCTAAATGCTCTTCTTCACTCTGAGATTTGGCTATCATATCGTCCACATACACCTCAATCTCTTTGTGCATCATATCATGAAAAAGAGTGGTCATAGCACGTTGGTAAGTTGCCCCTGCATTCTTTAAACCGAAGGGCATGACTTTGTAGCAGAAGGTTCCCCAAGGAGTAATGAAAGTAGTCTTCTCTCGATCATCGGGATCCATCTTGATCTGATTATAGCCAGAGAAACCATCCATAAATGAAAACAACGCAAAACTGGCCGTATTGTCTACCAGTGTGTCAATGTGTGGCAGTGGGAAGTCGTCTTTTGGACTCGCTCTGTTCAGATCCCTGTAGTCTACACACATCCTAACTTTACCGTCCTTCTTAGGTACTGGCACAATGTTGGCAACCCAATCTGGATATTTTGCGACTGCCAAGAAACCTGCATCCAACTGCTTTTTAACCTCATCTCGAATCTTCAAAGCCATGTCGGGTCTCGTTCTTCGGAGTTTCTGCTTGATAGGTGGACAATCTGGCTTAAGTGGCAACTTGTGAACAACAATATCCGTGTCTAGGCCCGGCATATCTTGATACGACCACGCAAACACATCAATATACTCTTTTAACAACTCAATCAACCTCGGCCTAATCTCCGTCCCAAGCATTGCACCAATCTTGACCTCTTTCTTGCTCTCATCTGTACCGAGATTAATTAGGTCCACCTGCTCTTTATGCGGTTGAAGCTCTGTGTACTCGTACTCAATCAACCTTGTCAGTTCAGCGGGTACTTCAAAATCTTCTTCACCCTCGTCCTCAGCTTGATTGATGGGTGCATCCCAGTCAGGAGTGTCAGTAAAGTCATTGGATCCGACAAGGTTTACAATGTCTCTGCATGATGGAAGGCTTACTTAATTAAAATGCTCGAAGATATGTAAGAATGAAATGCTGTTTTTTTTTTAATTATTTTATGGAAGAAAGGTTGCCAATTTCATTTTAAAGGTGAAAACGAAAAACGCAGATGAACCAAAGTGGAATTGAACAAAATGCTTTTATTAATATCTTTTTAGAAATGAAAGGTGGCCCGACAAAACAACCCTATAGCCTTGGGCAGAGCTACGGATTTTTATTTGAAAATGTAAATGAAACCTTTAAAAAAACAATTACTTTGACAAGGGAAAGATAACAGGGATCTCTACGGCCTCCCAGTTGTTCAAAACTGCATCACCCTTAAACACCAGGTTGCTCAGCTCTTCATTTTTCTCACAGTCACTGATGGCATTGACTTGGAAGCCTCCGCTGACAAATACCTCTTGGATAACCTTCGGACGCCCTTCGACGGTTGTGGCAGCTCCATTCTGAGTTGGTTTGTAACCCAACCCAGAGCGATCAGTCTTGGTTTTGACATCGATTACCTCTCCCCAACCTTCAGGAATGCCCCTGTCAATTGTTGCTTTGGTACTCTTCAGAGATGCGAAAGATGGATTACCCTGACCCACTGTCTCTTCGACCTCCAGCAGAACAACATTGGCGATTTCAAGTGCTTGAAAGGAAATGTCAAAAGCATTCTCATCGGCCTCGATGTAACGGAAAGAAGACAGGTTACTGACCATCAGATCCTCCTCACCGTGTATAATAACCAACTTTCCATCGATCACGAACTTCATCTTCTGATGTAAAGTTGAGGTTACCGCCCCAGCGGCATGGATCCACGGCCTTCCAAGTAAACAACTGTAATTGGGATTAATGTCCATGACTTGAAACGTGATATTAAAAATTTGCGGACCAATCAGGATAGGAAGCTCAACCTCCCCCATTACCGACCGGCGAGAGCCATCGAAAGCCTTGACAACCAAAGGAGTAGGTTTCAATACAGTCTCTTTACAAGCCAACTTATCGAGAACCCTCTTGGGTAGCACATTCAGAGAAGATCCGGTGTCTACTAGCACTCTCGCTAAATTGTCCTCCTGACATTTTACCGATATATGTAAAGCACGATTATGGTTCGGACCCTCCTTCGGTAACTCTTCATTGCTGAAACTGAGGGTGTTACAAGCGGTTAAATTGGCAATCACGCTATCAAACCGACTGGCGCTAATATCTTGATCCACATGTGCTTGAGTCAAAACCTTCTGCAAGGCCATCCTATGAGCGGGTGAATTCATTAACAGAGATAGAATTGAGATCTTGGAAGGAGTCTGATGAAGTTGATCGATAACTTTATAGTCACTTTTCTTGATGATCCTCAAAAATTCGGCATCTTCATCATTCGTGACGGCTCCCTTACCTTTGTCTTTGGCAGGCACTGAGATATTAGTGGTCTCCTTAGGTGGATCCTCATTAGAATGGGGAGTATACACACGACCACTGCGAGTCATCCTGCTTACCTCTGCGATATTGGTCACCGTGCCCTTAACCTCTTCATTTGGAATAACCTTCCGAGACTCCTTATCAATCATAGTCACGTCATATTTCCAAGGCACAGCTTTAGGATCACTGAAAGAAAACAGACTCGGTCTTCGAATAACTATAGGCTTAGGCTGATTCACTTCAGGGATATACGACCTTGGTATATCGAACACGAGGTTGGCGGAGCCTGCCCCTGATAGATTAAACACTGGTACCTTACCCTTTGATTCAGGTCGATGGAAGACAGGCTCAACCACAGCGACTACATCTTTCTTGGCTTGGCTTGTCACTTGTAAAACACCCTCATTAATCAACCTCTGAACATCATTCTGAACCAACATGCAACCCTTAATACTGGCTTCACAACTTGCGCATGCAACGTGGGAAGTATCTACCAAACCGGCTTCAAACAGTTTCGAATGGAACATCTTAAGAGGAGTCTTAATCTGTTCAACATCAAGGGCATAACCATCCCCCGAATCAACACTAACGGCATTGACACTCTCATGGTTAGGGAAAGGGTTCTTCTTAACATTTGGTTGAGGATCTTCAAATGACAAAATCTTCTTTTCCAATAGATCCCTGACAATATTTTTGAGAGCATAACAATTCTCCAGATCATGACCAGGCGCACCCTCATGAAATAAACAATGAGCGGCGGCGTTGTAATTGGCGGGTAGCGGATTAGGAGGCGGGCCCAAAGCCCGAGTAGTGATTAGACCTTGCTTGACCAAAGAGGGATACAACTCTGTGAAAGTCATCGGAATCGGCGGACAAGGCTTATACGTTCTTCTGTTCGGAACATTCTGGCGAGGAGCCGGACTCTTTGGCTGTTGAGGAGCGGGAGCGTTGGGTGCCTGTAGGTAGTTGACAGGAGGCGGATAAACAGGAGGTTGTTGCATAGGTTGATACATGGGAACCTGTTGATTGAAAGAAGGTGTAATAGTTGCCACATAGGGTTGTTGAGCATATTGGACTGGATACCCTTGAGGTTGAGCATAACCTTGCGGATGCCGATAAAAGCGTTCCCTTGGTCTACCAGAGGATATAGCATTAGTCTCACTCTCCTTCTTTTTCTGGGAGCTATACGGAGGTTTCTTCGGCTGATCCTTAGAAGTGCCATGATTATTTGTCATTTTACCACTCTTCATACCCAATTCAATCTTGACACCCACAGCAACGATGTCGGAGAAATTTGAATTCACACTACCCACCATTCTCTCGTAAAATTCTGGACGGACTGTGTCGACAAACCAATCAGCTAACTCTTTCTCGGTCAAAGGAGGTTCTACCTGCGAAGCAGTCTCTCTCCACCTTTGGGCATATTCTTTGAATGACTCAGAATTCTTTTGTGACATACTCAGCAACTGTCTTCTGTCAGGAGCCAGATCCATATTGTACTTGTAGTGTTTGATGAAAGCGTCAGATAAATCTTGAAAACTCTTAATGCTAGATTGGTCTAAAGTTAAATACCACTTGGAAGAGGCACCCTTCAAACTGTCTTGGAAGCAATGAATCATCAGTTTATCATTCTCGACATGGGCAGCCATTTTGCGATAATACATGATCAAGTGACTCTTAGGGCAGGTGGCACCTTCATAGCGATCGAAGTTCGGAGTTTTGAACTTCGGGGGAATAACTAAACCCGAGACCAAACAAACATCCCTTGCGGCAGTCCCAAAAATTTGATCACCCTCTACCTTTTTCAATCTCTGGACGATAGTGTTCACTTCCTCACGAAGCTTATCATGTTTCTCATAACCCTCAACATTCTCATCAAGATTATCAAAAACTGTCTCATTGAAGTACGGTTGCGCACGAGTGTGTACAACAGGTGGTGCAAAGATAGGAGCTCCCCTAGAAACTTCAGAAAACGAGGGCACGGCTTGCTGAACAGGTTGATTAATCAGAACAGTGGCTTGAGGAGGCACAAAACCGGGAGCAAGACCATAAGGTGGGTCCCTTGCTACGGTCACACTTGGTGGAGGGTCCACAGTAACGCCGGTGATCTCAGAAACAACAGTGGGTTGGGTATCCATCTTAGCATTCATGACATGTAACAACTCCATCATACGCCCCATACCCCCTCGAAGGTCTTCAAGTTCATTGCTAAGGCGATCAATCTCTTTTGCCTGATCCTCCATTCTTTTCCGAGTTTGAGCTCTGGTGTTGTATTGGCGCCGAGAACTCAGGGTGACGAAACTGGAAGGTGAGAGAACCGAGCGTGAGAAATCGGGAGACACATGCAATGCAAAAATATGATGCTAAAATGTGAATGTAAATGAAGATTTCATGGAATTCAAAACATTTACTAATGTCGTGGGGTACCAAGGAAATCTTTTCCTTGTTTTTTCATTTTATATTTTTTTTTTTATTTATGGTGTCCCGCGATATCCATTAATGATGTTTGAACTCCATGAAATACAATGCGATGAGATGCTTTATGGATGCAATGCATGAAAACACACAAAGTCCTAGGTTAAAGGCTTGCATGAGGTTCAAAGGCAAGTATCCTCCCCTGAAGTTAGATGGTTCATCCTGTCCTACAAAAGTAACCAGGTTCTAAGGGATCTCAATATCATTGATCCTTCACAAGGGTGGTTGTTCAGAAAGCAACTTACTTGCCAACCAAAACCCTCCAAGTTTAAGATCTCAATGAGCGTAGTATCGAGTGTCAACCAACTTCAGTCTGCACCAAAGCCGGTTACCTCACTACCTTCTGAAGGCCAAGATGAGTTAACTAGGGTTCTAAAAGTCAGTTAGTGCATTGACAACATATGGCAGCCTCAATATTATCCTCAACTTGACTTAAGGAATATAAGCACCAACCAAGAAGTCGCACTAACTATGGCCACCAGATCAACCGTATCGATATACGTCGTACAGTTTCCTTGGTCTATTGCCATTTACCTAAGGTACACTAGATCCGGGTGTAGGACTCATCTCACAGCACAAGGAACAGTCCCACAATCAAAGCACAAATATATACATGCAAATGAATAATAAAACAAATAGTAATAAATATGAACAAATTAGGGATAACCCTCAAAAGTTTAGAAAGTCCCCAGTGAAGTCGCCATTTTCTGTTGCGGTGGAAATAGGATCACAAACTATTAATGAGTTTGAATCGCAATTCAATTCACAACCGCTCTTTGATTTATCCGAAGGAAAAGGTCAAAAGAGGGAAAACCTATTTTGCATCGTAAACACAATGCGGGGAAAGATCTAGGGTTCGGGGGTTGGTTAAATTTAGGGAAGGTATTAGCACCCTAAACTTCTGTAGTACTCTACAGGAACCTTTTGTTCAAATGCTTACTATTTGCTTTATTTATTTGCTTAAGGTATATGTACAAGTGAGAAAAGAGACCTAAGGGGTTAGTTCTAAGTTTACTCGGCAAGACATCGCATCTTGTGCCTACGTATCCTTACGGGAGTGGAATCAGAGTAATCGTAGTTCCCCTCAAAAGGGAGGTTAGAGACTTCTTGACTGTGGTCAAGGTCTCAAGGGGAATAAACGCATCTTAAGGACACGCTTACGTGGAGTCCTAAACTCCTGTATCTACGTTGAAGTTGTTTATTGTAATTAGGGTTAAATTAGGTTAAGTTAGGGATTCCACGGCGGGAAACCCTAAAATGAGCGCGGCGGCTCTTTGACCTGATGCTAGGGGTAAAATTGTAATTTTGCCTGCGGCGAGGCATTTGTGAAAATTAGGGTTTGTGAGGCTGTAAGGGTTTGAAGTTGAGGACTATTGGCGCGGCGACCAAAAGCTAGACCTAACCTTCGGATGTGAGTGATGTGATAGAATAATAGTGATAAAAATGTGAGAAATTTAAATCATGCAAGCGGAAATAAAATGCGGAAAGGTAAATCCATACAAACAGAAATTTAAAGACAGAAAGTAAGCGCGATTTTTAAGATTCGCGAGGTTACATAAGAAGAGCAGTTACAATTATGATACGTAAACTGAAAAAAAAATAAATTGCGATAAACATATAAAGCTGCAAAAAAATGACAAACAGAAATCGTTTGTGTGGGTTAGGCGGAATGAGGCTAAAATTAAACAAAGCAAGTATTGTACATCTTTCTTTTTGAGAATTTCTGGTTTATGAATTTCAATGATGGCTTAATTTTAATAATAATATATAAAAAAAGTTTTGAGGAATTTTCTTAAAAATTTTATTATTATTTGAAAAGTGGGAATCAATTATTTATTTTGAAAAAAAGGTTTTCTGTTAATATTTTAAAAAGGACTTTAATTATAGAAAAGGTTTTTGGTTTATTAATCCTTAAAAACAACAGGTTTTATTTAATTTAATTTTGAAAAGGGTTAATCTAAATGCCTGATTTTTTTAAAATTAGTTTTGATAAAAAATGGTTTGATTATTAAAAAGGTTTTCAATTGTTAAAATAAAAATAAAATATAAAATTAAATAAAAAATAACATAAAGAATAAAGGGAAGTTGAATTGGCCCAGGAAACTGGGCGATGAACTCCCACCCGACTCGGTCCAAATTCAAAACTCAACCATGGTGAAACGAAGCTTAGGGTTTAAACCCAACATCGCGTCGGCGGCGCCGTGCATGGACTTTCTCCCAACCTTCGCTTACCTGCATCAAGTAAATCAAACAACAATAACAGCCATTAATAAATCAATTACATTAAGACGGGTTCTTGTTGCGGTCTCGTCGGTGTGGCTTCGAGGGTGATTTCCGGCGAGGATGCCTGATAACGAAAGAGATGGAAGCTTCAATGGATTTTGATAGCGACGAAGATGAGTATCTCTCCTTTTCTGTATTTAGGGTTTTTTGAAATTGGGATCGTGTTTGAAACTGGGGCCTGATGTTTTATGATTATCGTCTCCAATTCCTCCTTTCGTTTAGGGTTTCCGCTTCCCTTTATACTACCTTCAAACTCGTGGGCTTGGACCTCCTTCCGATTTTATGTTATTTGAAAACTGATTTTCAATGATTGATTTCTTTCTGGATTGATTGGAGATTCATTTCAATTAATTTGTGGGATGCTGATTGTGATTTCCTTTCCTTTTTCAGGTTCTCTTGATTGGATTTGGGATAACTTCCGTTTCTGTTTGATTTGTTGAATGCTCATTGAATGACAAATTCAATCTCTGATTTGTTGTGTTAAATGCTGGTCTGTCCATATTCAAAGTTTTTTGAGGATCTGAATAAGATCTTTTTCGAATATTCTTCTTTCGCAATGGGTATATTCTGATTGATTTGCTAACTCTGAATTATTGTTTGGCAGGGGCGAATAGCAGTGAACTTGGGCCAAAGTGAAACTAGCAGCCCAGAGTTTGGTTCATGGGGAATTCACCGGATTTGAGGATTAGGGTAATGTTCTTTGGAGACCTGCACTCGTTCCTGCTCTGAGACTAAACTCTTCTCTTCTGACGACTCAAAGTTGTCCATACCGACTGGGGTTTTGTAGATACCACTCGTGGATTTAGGAGTCTGTAGGTTCCTGCATCGACCTGTACGTCCTGGGTGTGAATAACTAACATTGGGTTAATCTCGTTTGGTAAGAAAGGACAACACCCTGCTTCACTCCTTGGATTTCCTTGAGCATATTTGATGATGATGTGTTGGTTATGCAGGTTATAGGCTGGTGTAAGGTGCCTCTTCATCATTTGTCCTCGTTGCTGATATTGTTGCTCGTATTGTTGATTCTGCAGCATCTGATGTTCCTGGTGTTCCAGTTGGGGCTAAAGCGTAGTGGAACCTGACTGATGGGTATTTTAGGTTTGTCTAGATCACACTCACCCCACCTTGTGAGGATAATGAATTGATGATGGTTTGCTGATGAGTATTAACATTATTCTTGCAGGGAGCTCAAAAGAGGACCTGTTGCAGGGAGTTTGCAGAATTTCCTTGCTTAGCATCTACACTTTTATTTGGTTGAATTTTACTCAATATGATTTGTTGTGTTGTTGCTAAACCACTCGTAGAATCATGTTGCAAGCCCGCAACCTTATTCTGCCGTAGCTGCCGCCGAACCTGGTAAGTTGGTGGCTGTAACTGAGTGATCACTTGATTTTCATGAGACTGCACCGAAGGGTCTTGGGATTATGACCACGTTGCTGAAGACATACGAGTTGGGGGAGCTGTCTAGGTTGCATGGGCAAGATGGGTTTCCTAGGCCTAAATGAACTTATGAGGTTTACACTCTGCTTCCTATGCTCCCAATTTTCCTTGAGACTAGGCATAATGACGCGCTTAGGAATCGGTAGGAACATTATCATGCGTTCTGGAATTATTCTGTATTGCTTCAACCTTTCCACCTGATCTGACTTGGGTTGTTGAGGGGGTAGAATCATACTGCTGCTAATTCCCCATTAGGTGAGCCTGTCCTAATGTTTTCTTGAACATTTTCCTTATGTGTAATTCACTCTCTATAGTCTGAGGTTGGACTAATTGATTATTGTGCAGGTAGCAAAGTTCGGGGACTAACAGGGCCTATGCAGAGACCTTGATTTGATGGGGCTTTTCCAAGTAAATTATGTGCAGAAGGTTGTTTTAGTGAGTAATATTATCGACATTCTCGTCAAGTTCGTCACTTATTGCTATACTCCTGGCTTCTGGACTAGACTCAAATGGTAACAGCAGAGTTCTGTTCCCAATGGCCTGTTGATGTTCATGTTGTTATTGCAGGTTGTAACTCGTGTTGCTTCTCTTTGCTTGTTGTAGCTGATATTGGTTCTATGGTTTTGTTGCCTGTTTCTTGAACTGAACTGTTTTAAACTCTGTTATGAAATTGGGGTTGCTGAATCTTTTGATACCTTGTCCTATGTTATTTTGCCGCAGCTTGTTGTGTGTCTCATTCTTCTGCACATGGTTCAGAACTGATGCTGCTCATGAACTATTTAGGTTTTGAGTTCCAAATTCTGAATCTGACATTGATGCGTTTGTGGCTTTTTCAGGTGTTGGAAACTTAGGAACCAAAGCGACTCAGACCTGTCGGCATCCGGGTCTGAGTCCAAACTTGCCCATGTTGCCTTATTCTCGTATCAGTTTGGAAATCCAATCGCGGCAAAACGAATCAGCCCCACTTCTTTTATTTTTTCTATCTCTCGGATGTCCCGTATTGATAAGAACAAGCATTACCTGATCTGACGCCCACGGCGCGGATCGGTAACGGGGGTAGGACGCAGCTTCGGTTGTGCCACTCCCGGCACTCGATGATGACATTGTTCTGAGAGTGTCGAGAAACTTCTAACATTTTTTCTACACTGTTTGTTTTCTTTTTGATGTGCAGGTTAGTCGAGATTTGCGACGAAACTTAAAGACAGCATGAAGACCCTTAGGAACTTTTAGGATTTAGGATAGATGCTTATTGACTTAATGTAATTCTTTTTGTAAATGAAAGATCATCATGAATAAAATCCAAAAATTACTTCCATTTCAACTTGTAATTCTAGATGTTTATGAAATAAAATCCAGTAAATATTCATTTCTATTTTCTCAATTATGAATCTAAATATCCATGAATAATCATCCATAAATTATTTAAATTCAACTTTGATTTGTAGCTTATGAACATTCATGAATAAAAGCTCACAACTATTAAAACTTAACCTCTCCTTTGCCTTTTATAAATGATATCTCGCCATATGATTATATCCAAACAAATTCACATTAAAACCTCGTTGATCACATCACTTCTCGAAATAACCTTAACAGGATCCACTTCCTTTTCAACCCAACTTTATAAAAGGAAACAAAACTGTTTGGAAATGTTTCAGAATCAAACAAAGCACGGCCCCGAGTCCAATCATATTTCTGACAAAACATACTGGCACCTTGACCCAAATGGCAAATGAATGCCTCAAGACGTAATAACATCCCGTTTTCAAGAAATTAGCAGTATTTGCGTGAAATGACCAAAATACCCCTGGGACCAAATCTGCAAAACAGACACCTCCATGACTTGTTAGTGGTTAGCACATGTTCATAGGAGATGATATGCGAAATGCCTGACTAAATGTAAGGGTAAAATTTGGGGTATTACAGTACGTTACGAGCCTTAAGCTATCTGAGAAAGGATTGTGGGAGAGTCTCTTTTCCATAGTCTGGATGTTTAGTATGGTACCCTTTGGGTGACATGCGACGCATTCACTCTCAGGTCATAGTCTCTAGTGCGGTTGAAATCGCAAACACAATAAAAAACACTTCTTTTGTAAAAGACAGGAAATAAACCGTAGTATCCCGAACTACGTGAGCTCTGATCTCTCATGCCTGTTGAGAGTACGTAGGCACAAGATGGCGAAGTCTTGGCGAGCTACCTTCCCCCATAATCCTTCATAGGCCGAATTACGTTGACTCTGATTTCTCATTCTCTGATGAGAATACATAGGCATAAAGTGCGACGCTTTGCCGAGTCATTTTTCTTTTCTTTTTCAGCCAGCCTTGATAGGTAGATAAATTATAACCAACCCGTCCAAGTAAACAAACAAGCGAGGATCCCGTCGAGTACGACGGACGTGAGGGGTGCTAATACCTTCCCCTTGCGTAACCGACTCCCGAACCCAGACAATGGTTGCGATGACCTTGTCTTACCCTCTTTTCGTCAGGTTTTTTCGATCGTTTCCTTTCCCGCTCCGAGGGATAAATAACGAAAGGTGGCGACTCTTCTGTCATGCCGGCACCTTATTTTCGCGCAAGCGACAGCTGGCGACTCTGCTGGGGACTCCAACGGTTCCCTGTGCGAGTCAATCCTATCGTTTGTGTGTTTGCTTGTTGGGTTGCGTTCATTTATCGCATTTTTACTTCTCGCACTTTATTTCCCGCATTTTATATTCAGTAAAATATGATTATTTGTGCTGTTGTGGGATAGGAGTTCTGATGAGTGAGAAGCCAGACCCAGGCTTGAGTGCACCATAGACTTAGAGTGGAAATTAGTGGGCGTGTGCTTGCTTTGCAGGCACTAGTGTCTCATGAAATCCACGCTCAAACGAGGTTCATCCGGTTGGCTTCACTTTCAACCCTTTGGGTTGAGACGGTTGCTGGTTTGGTGGATTGTCGACTCTGGGGACCGATCATTTGTGATTCAGCTAAGTGAGGCCTCTTCAAGACTTGATGATGCCACTCCTTCTGGGGATCGTATCATCAGTTTTGAAAGTCTGTGACGCTGATGAACGCATAGGATGTCGTACCTTGAGTCAGTCTAGGTCCATACCTGTGAGCGGGACTGGGTTTATTGCAGGAAACTTAGACCTTCAGACTACCTGGTTTTCTTGACGGTGAATCTGTTATGTTGGTATCAGGGTTTTCTCAGTTGCAGACTCGTCTGTTCTTGATAGAGCAGGCTTTGATCAGTGTATTATCATCAGTGGTTTGTTTTGGATGGAGCAGATTTTGAGTGGGGTCTGAAGATCTCATCAGCAGCTGTGTGTTTGTTCTTGATAGGGCAGATTTTTGATTTGGGGTCTGAAGACTTCATCAACAGATGTTCCTTGATCTTGCACCCGGGGTCCTTATTATCAGACACTTATTCTTGTCAGAGCAGAATTTTGATCTCGGTCCTATCAGATGGTTACTCTCAGCAGATCGAATTAGTAGTCTTACACCGAGGTTTCCTTCTCATCAGCGACTGTTGATACAGAATCTCCATAGCAGCTACTTGGATATATTATTGCATGCCTGCATTTTGCATTAGTTTGCGCATTCATCTGCATTCCATTAACGTGTGTCTGTGTTGCAGGTACCGTTTCCCCGATCCCGGATTTCTCGCCTTTTGCTGTTATTATGGCCTCCCTCAGGAAGACTGTTGCGTACAAATTCCCGACCCCTGATGTGTCGAAGCTGACTGGTTTGATAGCCCTGGCAGGGGATTCTGTGAAGGATAGGTTCCGGAAGTCTTATGGCAGGTTGCTTAGTCTGGTTTGCAAACCTTCTACGTCCGAGTTGAATGGGTTACATGCTCTTCTGCAGTTTTATGACCCTCCCTTGAGGTGTTTCACTTTTCGTGACTTCATTCTCGCGCCGACATTGGAAGAGTATGCTGATATGCTGGGTGTGCCTATCAAAGGGCAGATGCCTTTTGTCCACATGGATGCTGAGCCTGATCTGGCTGATTTAGCTTCCTCACTCCATTTGAGCGCTTCTGAGTTAGTGGTGACGAGCTGGAACAAGGTCCCAGGGTTCTCTCTGCAGTTTCTGATAGCTAAGGCTCAGCAGTGTGCTAAGGACAAATGTTGGGACGCATTCAACGCCATCCTTGCTTTATGCATATATGGCATTATCCTGTTCCCCAGCATGCCTGATTTCGTGGACCTTGATGCATTCCACATCTTCGCCTCAGGGAATCCAGTCCCTACTCTGATCGGAGACGTTTACCATTCAGTGCATTACAAGAATGAGAACCGGAGAGGGAAGAATGTCTCATGCTGCGTACCGTTGTTGTACAAGTGGTTTGATAGTCATTTGCCCAAGAGGGGTTCTTCCGTCTTGTCTGCAGCCTCAGCTGAGTGGCCTGAGCGTCTGATGAGTTTGTCGGCAGAAGACATTGATTGGTTCGTTGACAGAGACAGGTTAGGCACCGAGGTGATCTTCAGTTGTAGTGGATTTCCTAATGTACCTCTGATAGGTAGGAAGGGTTGCATCAACTACAATCCATCATTGCTAGTTCGTCAGTTCGCATATGCTTTGAGGACTCCACCGAAGGAGGAAGAGGTACAGGAATCTCTGTACCTCACGGGTACTCTAGAGGGGGATTTGTTGTCCAAGCTTCAGCATGCGTGGAACAATATCAGCACGAGAGGAAAGCCTTTGTTGGGAAAGAGCAACAGCCAAGCCTACCCTCCTTATTCAGCTTGGATCAGAGCCAGAGCCAGCGCTATAGGGATGCCATTCCCTCATGTCAGACCAGAGAGTCCTCCACCGGCCGAAGAGCCTACCACTGTATCCATTCATCAGCACAACCAGGTATTAGCTGAGCGAGATGAACTGAAGAGGGCGAATGCAGAATTAGAGAAGGAGTTAGCTCAGCTTCGAAGTGAACGGAACGAAGCCGTGCATGCCTTCAAAAAGCAAACAGAGTCGGTAAACCAACTGGGTGCAGACTTGGCAAAGCAGATTGCTGATCGGGAACGCTTAGGTCAAGACTTCAGGGCTGCTAATGATGTACTAGCTACGAAGAAGCAGCATTTGGAGGAAGCATATCGGAGGATATCTAAGTTCGACCAGCATTGGAAGACTTCCATGGCCACCAGGAAGGAGCGAGAGGACAAGCTGACGCTGCAGATTTCTAAGTTGGAAGCCGAAGTAAAGGACAGTGAGCGGAGGTTTGATGAAGAGACCGCCCGCAGATACGTCGCCGAAAGCCGTCTCAACAAAGCTCTTGCTAACCTGAAGGAGCATAAGCTGATGTTTGAGTCTAAGAAGCGGAAGCTGGAGGATTGCTTTGGCGAAGGAGCTTGGGAGAGTTCAGTTCAGGGGCTCCAGCATACCATCAGGCAGAGGGAACTACTCGTCGAGGGGTTGCTCACTTTGCCAGATCATCCAGAGACGAAGGAGTTATTAGCAGAGTATCGCGCCCGTGGCCGTACTTGACTAGTTGTATTCCTGTTGTTTTGATCTTTGATGTATGCTGACCATCACCAGACTTGTTGGCTGAGGTCATGCTGTTGATTTGTTTGTACTCGCTGATACTGTGTACTGCCTTGACAGGCCTTTCCATATATATATGAGATTGATGTTTCCATGATTGGGCTCGGATTTCTTCTTCCTCTTATTATTATCAGCACTGGCACTAAGGCACTAGGATCGGGGGAAAATCTCCCACGCACACAGACACACGCATGCATCTGCATGAAGCATATTTGCATGGTGTATATCTTATTGCTCTTCCTAACCTTTATTGTTGACAGGTTTTACAGGTTCCGAGCTGTTTCCGGTCTCCAGGATTGATCAAAGACTCATCCACCGCTACTCAACTCGCGCTAATCAAACAAGGATAATGGACCAGGTGCAGTCAGATGTTCAAGAGCTCCGTGAACGGATGGATCGTTTTATGGAACTGATGCAGGTGGTCGCTAATGGTCAAGACCAGCTTCGTACTTTGGTGCAACCTCTGATTTCCAGGGTTGACAGTAATGGCATACTTCATGGAGGGGCTGTGCCTACCCCTCCTCCAGTGGATGCTCCACAAAACGTTGTTCCTGTTGCCGGGGGCAACGGCAGTGCTAACGGCAATCTGATGACTAATATCGGGCTCAATGCGGCAGGCGTCGGCAATGGTAGTCTGGGAGCCAATGTTAACATAGGGCCGGTCAACGACAATGCTGGTGTGGGAAATCTGTTGGTGCCTCAACCGTGGCTGGAGGACCATCAGGATGACGTATTCTCTCAGAGAGGTGTGGAAGCAGAGTTGAATGCTGAAGCTCGACTCAGATTCAAAGCGCTGGAAGACAAGATGAGAGACATTGAAAATCAGAACACATTGGGCGTTGATATGTCCAAGCTCGGGTTGATTGCTGACTTCAAGGTACCTCACAAGTTCAAGGTGCCTGTCTTTGAGAAGTATAAGGGTACCACTTGCCCCCGCGTCCACCTCCGATCTTATTATAGAAAGATGTCCGCCTATTCTGACGATGAGAAGTTGCTGATGCACTTCTTCCAGGATAGTCTTTCTGGTCCATCACTCGAATGGTATATGGGCTTGGAGCCCGCTACTGTGCGCACCTGGAAAGACCTCGCTGAAGCGTTCGTCCTCCACTATCAATACAATAGCGACTTGTCCCCCAATCGAGTTCAGCTTCAGAATCTCTCACAGCGGAACAATGAAAGCTTTAAAGAGTACGCCCAGCGGTGGCGTGAATTGGCTGCTCGGGTTCAACCGCCGATGGTTGAGCGTGAGCTATTGCAAATGTTCGTGGCTACCCTTCCTGGAATCTACTATGAAAAGCTGGTCAGTGGCATGTCTGGGACATTCTCGGCTCTCATCACTATGGGCGAGCATGTTGAGAACGGTATAAAGATCGGAAAAATTCAGGGCGAATCATCCTCAGCTGGAGGAAGTAGCAAGAAGCCTTACGCTGGCAAGCGTCGAGAGGGAGATGCCAGTGCTGTCACTAATGCTCGGAGAAAGGGCAAGGGCCCTCAGCCTCAGATTGCTAGCATAAATATCCCAGCTGCTCCACCGCAGCAACAACAGCAGAATCAGCAGGGGTATAGAAGATATCAGAATCGGGCTCCTCTGACAAATCGTCATTTTGAAACTCCACCTATGTCGTATGCACAGCTCTTGCAAACGTTGCTGCAGCTTCAGCTAGTTCAAAAGAGGACAATGGCTCCCTTAACAGGGGCACCACCACCGGGGTACGACGCCAACGCTACTTGTGATTTCCATACTAGGGCACCAGGCCATACGATTGAGAATTGTAAAGCTTTTAAGCATAAAGTGCAGAACTTGGTGGACGCCAAGGTTATTAACTTTTCTGATAGTGTGCCCAATGTCACCAAAAACCCTATGCCTCATCATAAGGGGGGCGGAGTGAATGCCGTTATTACTGAGGAGAGTGCGGACTTGCTGACTGATGTCAAAGATTTGAAGACGCCGCTTAGTTTTGTCAAGGCTAAGTTGCTGAAGAAGGGCTTCTTTCCTGGACGTGGAGAGTTATGTATGGCTTGTGCTACACTTCCTGATGGGTGTGAGCAGCTGGTCGAAGGTATCCAAAGTATGATGTGTGAGGGTATTCTGCAGTTCAGCCGGAGCATTGAAAGTGCATCAGGGGAGGTCGTGCTGAAGCAGGCAGATGAAGTTGCTACCATTACTATTCCTTGTCACCCTATTACTATTTCTGCGCCCCGACCGCCTACTATTACTATCACCAGGGCCGGACCGATCCCATTCGAAAGCACTAACGCCGTTCCATGGCATTATGGTGCCGAGGTCTACTGTAATGGTCAGAAGATAGAGCTTGAGCCGTTCGGATCGACTGTGCAGAATCTTGCCGGAGTCAGTGGCATTACTAGAAGCGGTAGAGTGTTTGCGCCAGCAGAGGTTGCAGCAGAGAAAGCGGTCCGAGCTGACGCTGTGGATAAGGGTAAAGGCAAAGCTGTCGAGGAGGTCCCTTCTGGGGCAGAAAAAGACTTTCTAGTTAAAGATGCTGAAGAATTCATGCGGTTAATCAAGAAGAGCGACTACAAGATTGTAGATCATCTTCATCAGACTCCGTCAAAGATCTCTATTCTTAACTTGTTGCTGTGTTCTGAGGCGCACCGCAACGCATTGCTGAAGGTACTGAACGCTGCATACGTGCCGCAGGAGATATCAGTAAATCAGCTGGAAGAGGTGGTGGCCCATGTTAATGCTGGTAATGGGCTGGGATTTACAGATCTGGAGCTGACTCCTAAAGGAAGAGATCACAACAGCGCCTTGCACGTCTCGATAGAGTGCAGAGGCACGATCATGTCGCATGTCCTGGTGGATACGGGTTCGTCGCTTAATGTGCTTCCGAAAAAGGCACTGATGAAGTTGGATACCCGTGGATTGCTTTGCACGCCCAGTGATCTGGTAGTGAAAGCCTTTGACGGAACCAAGCGCCACGTCTTCGGAGAGTTGACCCTGCCGATTCAAGTTGGTCCGGAGACGTTCAATACGGTTTTCTATATCATGGACATCATGCCTGCCTACAGTTGCCTCTTAGGTCGGCCATGGATCCATGCTGCTGGCGCCGTGACGTCCACGCTGCATCAAAAGCTCAAATATGCTGTCGGGGGCAGCATAGTAACCGTCTGTGGTGAGGAGGACATTATGGTGAGCCACTTGTCATCCTTTAAATATGTTGAAATGGATGGCGAGATCCATGAAACTCTCTGCCAAGCATTTGAAACCGTCAAGGTGAAAGAGGTAGCTCCCGTCGTCGCAGAGAAGCAAGAGATGAATCTCTCCTCGTTTAAAGAAGCTCGAGCCGTCGTCGAAGTCGGTTCCACCCCAGGCTGGGGGCACGTTTTGGATATACCAATCAAGCAGAATAAGTTTGGATTGGGGTATTCTCCTGAAGCTGAGGCTTCATCTTCTTCTAGCAGTTCATCTCGTGGGAAAGGGCCGATCCTATTCACCAAAGGCGGAGTAATTTTCGAAAGCATCAACGCAGCGTCTGAGGACAGCGGGGATAGTGATTGTGATCTTGACGCCTGGATGCAGCCGAGCAAGCCGGGCGAGCGCCTCAACAATTGGACCATCAAGGAGATTATCCAGCTGACAAGTGAAGAGTAATGATTTGCTTTTTACAATCTTTGTACAACCCTATGTCCTGCCCGGGGCATAGTGGTTCTATTGTCAGGGCCTTGTTGGATTATGTACATGCATTTTGTTAATAAATAAAAGGCGTTTTCTTCGTACTCAAATATTGTGTTCTCTGTTATTCCTGTTTTGTGTTTATTTCGAAAAACAGCAAAATGGCAATGAGGTTTGTGCTAACCTGCATATTCTTGCTTTAAACTTAACCCTTGTTATTGCAGGATCCACATGACAGATGACATCGACTCTGGACCCTCTACGGCTCACTACGACTTCGATTGCCCGATCTATCAAGCCGAGGATGAGATTGATGAAGACGAAGACCTTCCGGAAGAGTTGGCCCGCTTGTTGAGACAAGAGGAGAAGGTTATTCTGCCTCACGAGGAGGATATTGAGATCATAAATCTGGGTTCTGAAGAGCTCGTCAGAAATGTCAGAGTAGGGGCTGCGCTGCAGAATGACGTCAAGCATAGACTGGTCGTGATGCTTTGAGAGTATAGTGACGTCTTTGCTTGGTCATACGAAGATATGCCCGGACTTGACACTGACATCGTGGTTCATCGTTTGCCGTTGCGAGAGGATTGCCCTCCAGTCAAGCAGAAGCTTAGGAGGACGAGACCAGATATGGCTGTAAAAATCAAAGAAGAGGTCCAGAAGCAGTTGGACGCAGGATTTCTAGCCGTTACCACTTACCCTCCGTGGGTCGCCAACATAGTGCCTGTACCGAAGAAGGACGGTAAGGTACGCATGTGCGTCGATTATCGGGATTTGAATAGGGCGAGCCCTAAGGATGATTTCCCGTTGCCTCATATCGATGTGTTGGTCGACAACACAGCCCAGTTTTCCATGTTTTCGTTCATGGATGGCTTCTCCGGTTACAATCAGATTAAGATGGCACCGGAGGACATGGAGAAAACGACGTTCATCACCCCCTGGGGAACATTCTGCTATAAGGTAATGCCCTTCGGTCTGAAGAACGCAGGGGCCACTTACTAGCGAGCAATGGTAACTTTGTTTCATGATATGATTCATCATGAGATTGAGGTCTATGTTGATGACATGATTGCAAAGTCCCAAACGGAGGAAGAGCATCTGGTCAACTTATTGAAGCTGTTTGAGAGGCTTAGGAAGTTCAGGCTGAGGCTGAATCCTAACAAGTGCACTTTCGGAGTGCGGTCCGGAAAGTTATTGGGGTTTATCGTTAGTGAACGAGGTATTGAAGTTGATCCTGCGAAAATAAAAGCTATCCAAGAAATGCCAGCGCCGAAAACAGAAAGAGAAGTTCGTGGTTTCTTGGGCCGAATAAACTACATTGCAAGGTTTATCTCTCAGCTCACGGCCACTTGTGAACTGATGTTCAAGCTTTTAAAGAAAGATCAGGCGATTACTTGGAATGAGGATTGCCAGAAGGCATTCGACAAAATAAAGCAGTATCTTCAAGAACCTCCAATCTTGATACCCCCAGTGGCTGGACGGCCATTAATCATGTACCTGACGGTTCTTGAGAATAGTATGGGGTGCGTTCTCGGTCAGCACGACGAGACGGGCAGAAAGGAGCATGCCATTTATTATTTGAGTAAAAAGTTCACTGAGTGTGAATCTCGATACTCGATGCTGGAGAAGACGTGTTGTGCACTAGCTTGGGCTGCCAAACGTCTACGACAGTATATGCTCAATCACACCACTATGCTAATTTCGAAGATGGATCCGATCAAGTATGTCTTCGAGAAGCAGACTCTTTCGGGCAGGATTGCCAGATGGCAGATGGTGTTAACGGAATATGATATTCAGTACGTCTCTCAGAAAGCCATTAAGGGAAGCGTATTATCTGATTACCTTACCGAACAGCCAATCGAAGACTACCAGCCGATGAAGTTCGAATTCCCTGACGAGGATATTATGTTTCTCAAAGCGAAGGATTGCGACGAGCCATTGCCCGATGAGGGGCCAGATAAGAAGTCTCAGTGGAAGTTGATATTCGACGGAGCGGTTAATTCCTATGGAAGTGGTATCGGGGCTATCATCACGACTCCTCATGGATCCCACATCCCGTTTACTGCGAGACTGACGTTTCCAGTTACCAACAATGCAGCAGAGTATGAAGCATGTATCATGGGTCTAGAAGAGGCAATTGATTTGAGAATCAAGAATCTAGACATATATGGTGACTCAGCGCTTGTAATCAATCAGATTAAAAGGGAGTGGGAAACTCGTCAAGCGAATTTGGTGCCGTACATGAATTATGCCAGGAGGCTGCTTCCTTTCTTCGACCGAGTGGAACTTCATCATGTACCCAGGGCTGAAAATCAGATGGCTGATGCCTTAGCCACGCTGGCTTCAATGTATAAAGTCAATTATTGGAATGAGGCTCCAAGAATTGTACTTTCGCGTCTTAACAGACCGGCATTTGTCTTTGCAATCGAGGATGCCAATGACGGCAAGCCATGGTTCCACGACATCCAGACCTTCCTTATGACTAAGGAGTATCCTGCGGGTGCGTCAACCCAGGATAAGAAGACTCTGAGGAGGCTATCTGGAAACTTTTATCTCAATCCTGATGGAGTGCTGTATAAGAGAAACCACGATCTCGTGCCACTCAGATGTGTAGATGAGAAAGAGGCGAGTATGCTCATGGAAGAAGTCCATGAGGGCACATTTGGTACGCACGCCGGCGGGCATGCCATGACTAGAAAGATCCTGAGAGCAGGGTATTACTGGCTGACGATGGAGTCAGATTGCTTCAGATTTGCGAAGAAATGTCATAAATGCCAGATTTATGCGGATAAAGTTCATGTGCCGCCGTGCCCATTGAATGTCATGTCCTCCCCTTGGCCGTTCTCCATGTGGGGCATCGACATGATAGGCAAGATCGAGCCTACTGCATCCAATGGTCATCGTTTCATTCTGGTAGCTATCGACTACTTCACCAAATGGGTGGAGGCAGCCTCGTATGCTAATGTGACCAAGCAGGTGGTAGCTAAATTCATAAAGAGGGACATCATCTGTCGCTATGGAATTCCCGAGCGGATCATTACTGATAATGGTTCGAATTTGAATAACAAGATGATGAAGGAGCTGTGCCAGAGCTTCAAGATTGAACACCACAACTCGTCTCCTTACCGGCCGAAGATGAATGGCGCCGTTGAAGCCGCCAACAAGAACATCAAGAAGATTGTTCAGAAGATGGTTGTGACGTACAAAGATTGGCACGAGATGTTGCCGTTTGCCTTGCACGGTTATCGTACGACGGTGCATACATCGACCGGGGCAACTCCTTTCTCCTTGGTGTACGGTATGGAAGCTGTCCTACCGTTAGAAGTGGAGATTCTTTCTTTGCGAGTTTTGGTTGATGTGAAACTCGACGAGGCAGAATGGATTACGAATCATTTGAACCAACTCAGCCTGATGGACGAGAAGAGGTTAGCGTCGATTGCATTTGGTCGCCTGTACCAAAGCCGAATGAAGAAAGCTTATGATAAGAAGGTGCGCCCAAGAAGCTTTCAGACGGGTGATCTCGTCCTGAAGAAGATTCTTCCGCCACACTCCGATCACCGGGGCAAGTGGACTCCGAATTACGAAGGGCCGTATGTCGTCAGCAAGGTCTTCTCGGGAGGAGCTTTGTTGTTATCCACGATGGATGGTGAAGATTTTGCATCCCCGGTGAACGCGGACGCAGTTAAAAAATACTTTGCTTGAAAGAGACCCGCTGGACAAAAAAGAAAGAGTCCATGCAAAAAAGGGCATCCCGGCGAACCAAAAAAAGAATAAAAGGTTCGGGCAAAAATTAGGGATATATTGAAAAATGTACACCCGCGAAGTCGAAAACCTACACTGGGCGGCTTCGGCAAAAAAGGGTATCCCGGTGAACTGAAAACCCGTAAAGGGCGGTTCACGCAAAAGTTAGGGATTTGAATAAGCAAATGAATGCGTTCCGTGTGGACTTTCATTGTTTAGTGGTTTGGAGGACCTGAGGGCCGTTCATCTGAATCAATCTCTTCCGAAGCTGAAGCGTCGGAGAAGTATCGGAGTCGAGTGGGTCTTAGAGGGATCAACTCATGGTGTTCGTCTATGCCTCGTTGCCGACATTTGTACATACTGATGTATAGTTATTTTTTGTGCGGCTTCCTCATTCCAGGAGCTTGCCTCTGTTGTAAAAACATTTTTGCCCATTCAGGGGTTCACCATCAATAAAATGCATGTTATTCAGCAATTCTGCTTGCCTGCCTAGCATTTATCTGTTTTGTTTGCGAATGAAAACGCCGATGTTTTTTGATAAAATGCGCATACATAAACTTACGGGCCTAGGCCCATTGGTTGTTGAAACAATTAATTACCTGAATATTGCCACGAGATAATAACCTTGATAGGCCCCTTTGAGGAGGGTATCTTGTCTATTTGTTTGTGTTGTTGCAGGTATAGTGCCTTCCAGAAGATGTGCCGTGCGCATCCCCGAAGCAGGACGAGCCCTCCTTCTCCAGCAGCGTTCAGTGGTCTCTCCTCCGCAGAGTCCGAACGCAAGATTGTGAGCATTGACATGTCTCCCCAGGCCGAGATGATTCTCTTCCCCGAGCAGACGCATCCTGAAGGAACGTCACCTCATCAACTGAGTCCAGCACCGAAGAACCATGTCTTCTCTCCCCCAGCACCGGGTCACAAGTGCAGGTTTCGTAGAAATGTTCGGGTGCCGAAGCTCGTGTTTCCCCCAGTAAAGTCGCCAAAGTAGGTGTTCCCCCCCAGCACCGGGTCACAAGTGCAGGATTCGCAGAAGTATGCAGCAACTGATGATGCCAGACTGAAGTCTCCAGCGGAATTGAAATTCCCTACCAGAACCCTATCCTCTCTCGAGGTCGGATGATTCCCTCTTCCCCAGTGGAGTGTGGAGCAGCTGAAGTTGTTTCCCCACAGAGTTGTTATCCCTAGAAAAGTAGCCATGGCGGCCGCGCAGTTCATTCCCGCGATTGATATCAGCAGGTCTAGGTTCTCGTAGAGCTTCGTTCCTCTGCAGTAATCAGCTGAAGTTGTTTTCCCTGCAGCAGTCAACGGGAGATCATTTCCCCAGGCGGAGTCCAATTGATATTGGCGTGTCCACATTCTCCTCAGTAGGATGATTCCTCTACCTGAGTAGTTCTTTTCTCCTTAACAGGGGAACTTCCCCCCGGCGTTTATTTTGCCGACGGGATCGCATCATATTGCATGATTGCATGGCATTTAGCATAAATGCATAGCATTCCCACCATGTGGAGCATGGCGCAGAAGCATATGCATCATAAGCATGATCTAGGTTGCTATCATTCTTGTTTTACAGGTGTTCCACCAAAGGACCAGTTGCTCAGGATGATGCCTGACATTCTCCCCAACAAGGTCATTTTCTTAAGATGATTCTTAGGACCCCGGTGTAATTCCCACAGTCGCTCGCTCAAGATGATTTTTGAGATCCCCAGCGAAGTCTGCAGTTCAAAACGATTCTTGAATTCCTCAGCAGGGCCGGTTGCTTAAGATGATTCTTAAGACCTCAGCGCAGTTTCCTGAGTTGTTTGCTCAGGATGATTCTTGAGCTCCCCGGTAGCGTCCCCAGCAAGGGTTGCCCAGGAAGATTCCAGGGATCCCTAGCAGATAAAGTCTCCAGAAAGGTCAGCAGTTCAGGATGATTCTTGAAGGTGCCCGACGGAGTTTGTTCAAGATGATTCTTGAAGTCCTTAGCAGCGTGATATGTTTGCTCCAACAGCGATATCTAATCTGAAGATTGATTTCGTAAACGCCTAAAGGCGGTACCAGAATGTTCATGTGGATTCAGGTTTCCGTGCTGATGAATCAGCGCTTGTCTGAAGAGAAAGTTCAAAAATTTGTAGATACAGCTTTTGTTTGCAAAGTGATCCGTGTTGGCCTGAAGACCAAGTCAGTTATCCTGAGGTGATGATTGATCGCGATCAAGTGAATAGCGTTTCTTCTGACTGAAGTCGAAGATGTTTCTCCAGCTGAAGCGGAGTTTTGCCTGAAGGCAAAGTGTTTGAATCCCCGTAGAGTCATGAATGGCTCAGGATACCACTTCTCTGACTGAATTCATAGATTTCCCAAGCTGAAGTGAAGGTGCCTGAAGGAAAGGTTATCCCCAAGGTCATGAATGACCTAGGATTCATTTTTTCGGACTGAAGGCCGAAGTATATCCCTGACTGAAGTCACGGATACTCTATAGCAGAGGCGGAGTTGCCTGAAGGCATATCCATGTATCCTTGAAGGCCAAGGATCATTTCTTTAGGCTGAAGTCGAAGATACCTCCTGCAGAGTTGCCGACAGGTAAAAGTTTACATCCTTGAAGGCCAAGGATGCTTATCTTCAGGAATACTTGCAGATCTTTTCTAGCTGAAGCTGGAAGTGGCCAGGGGCCAGGGTTTCATATGTCTTTGATGGTTGAAGTTCTACGGTGGGCAGTGTGCAGTAGTATTCCGATATTCGTTATGGTTCTGAGGGTGAACCCCAGATCAGAGTGTGCTCGGTTAAGTCTCTCATTCCCAGCGGAGTAGTTTCAAATACGCAAGTGTACCCTTTTGCTCCATTTACCAGGGGTGAACCCCAGGTCAGATGTTGAATTGGTTCGACGGTGAGGTTGAATGTTTGTTTGACGGCGAGGTCAGATCAGGTTTGTGTTCGACGGCGAGGTTGGATATTTGTTTGACGGCGAGGTCAGATTCTGATTGGTTCGACGGCGAGGTTGAATGTTTGTTTGACGGCGAGGTCAGATTATGTTTTGTCCGGCGGCGATGTTGGATGTGGTCGACGGCGAGGTTGAATGTTTGTTTGACGGCGAGGTCAGATCAGGTTTGTGTTCGACGGCGAGGTTGGATATTTGTTTGACGGCAAGGTCAGATTATGATTGGTTCGACGGCGATGTTGAATGTGTTCGACGGCGAGGTTGGATGTTTGTTTGACGGCGAGGTCAGATCAGGATGTGTGTTTGGCGGCGAGGTTGAATGTTCGTTTTCAGATTATGTTTTGTTCGATGGCGAGGTTGGATGTTTGATCGACGGCGATGTCAGATTTAGTCTTCCGACGGCGATGTCAGACTCTTTAAATCCCCAGCGGAGATGATGTTTGTACGACGGCGACGTCGAGTGTCTCTCAGAGCGATGTTTGTTTCCGACGGCGATGTCAGATTCAGTTTTCCAGCGGCGATGTTGGGCATGTCAAGTTGATCCAGTCTTCTGACGGCGATGTTAGGTGATGCAGATCCTTTAGTTCTCCAGCGGCGACGCGGGGCATTTCGATTAGTCGACAGCGATGTCAGATGTAGTTCTCCAGCGGCGATGCAGGGTATTTTGTTCAGTGTTGTATTTTCTCCAGCGGCGAGGCGGGGTATTTCGATTATTCGACGGCGATATCAGATTTAGTTCTCCAGCGGAGATGCGGGGTATTTTGGTTGATCGACGACGATGTCAGACTCAGTTTTCCAGCGGCGATGTTGGGTGTGTCAGTTAATTCAGCTCTCCAGCGGTGATGTTGGATGGTTCGTTCTCCAGCGGCGATGTTGGGTATTTTGGTGATTCAGGTTCTTTAGTTCTCCAGCGACGATGTTGGATGTATTGTTTGTTTCCGACGGCGATGTCAGATCAGTATTTCTCCAGATAGTTGCCGTGCAGCTATTACTCCAGTGTTCGACAAGTTGAGCAGTTGGCAAATTTTCGGGTTTACCGGTATTCAACCGTCTCGCACCTTGATTGGTTGAGAGCCGTTCGCTTCTCACCCTGTCAGGTTCAAGCCGCTTGAATAGGGGCAGCTGTTGCACCCCAAAATTTGACCAACATTTATTTACCCATCAAGTGTTTTAAGGTTGACACCTTCATCAGAAAGTTCAAGAGATCCTCAGAGGAATTGGTTGAAACCAAGGTTTTGTGCTTCATAGCTTGAGAGTTGTGGGAGCTCCTCAGATGATTCTGAGACTTTGAGAATGAACTTGGAGATTTGAGAAAGCCTATGAGATGCCTTGATAGTCATCATGAAGCCCAGAGAGGTCATTGGGCAAGAATTCAGGAGATTCAACCATGAATGGTAGAATTAGGGTTTTGACTGGGTCAACCCTAGGTCAACTGAAAATTTGGAGAAGGTTGGGGCCTAATCCAAGGGCCATGAGATCATGGAATGATGTTATAAAGATGATTCCTAGACCAACTCATCATGATTGAGGAGTTTGAGAAGTTTCAAGTTAGGGTTTCTGAGGATTGTCAGTGAAAAAAAACCTAGTTTGATCCCTATCTTCCAGGCAGTTTTAGCTCAAGATGTGATTGATATATCATCTTCCCCACAACATGAATGTTGTAGAGTTTGTTCTTAGCTTTAATTTGAGTGGTGGAAGTCCTTGATAGGAGTTGCAGAGCTCAAGTTATGGTTTTGACAAATTACAGGTCAGCTGAGGTGTGTGAATCTGGGTCCTTGAAAGTCACCCAACTTGCAGACAACTTTTGCCCTAGTAGGATGATTCCTATGATCTCTTGGTCAACATGAATGTTGAAGAGAATCTTCTCAGATTTCTATAGAGTACTAGAAGTCCTTGATAGGATTTGTAGAACTCAACTTATGGTTTGAACAAGACAGGGGTATTTTGGTCATTTGGCAGTTATAGGTCATTTTAAGCAAAGGCCATATCTCCTATTTCCAAGCCTCAAATGGAAAAACTCAAAACATCAAAGTTGTTCAAAATGGGATTTTAAGCCTAGAAAAGTGGTCATGAGTTATTGAAAAAGCTTGTAGCAAGGATTTACAAGATTGGGTAAAAATGACCTAAAAAAGGGCTTATAAGTTAAAAAGTTGAAATGGAATTTTGGTTTAGGAGATGTACAAATCCAAAATAGGTCATCCAGTATGTCATTTTGACTCCAAACATTATTTTAAAAACAATGGTTCAAGTAGAATTTTGATTTGAAGCATAGAAATGGGGGTTACTTTGTAATGTTGTTACTTGAATCATAAGACAACTTGACAAAACTTCACCAAAGGCAAGGAAGTGCATGTTTTTCACTCATTCTTTCTCAATATCTCTTGTAAGGAGATTTTAAAGCCAATTTGACAAGCTTAAGGCATGAGATATGAGATATACCATGTATCACTTCAAGAGAAGTTCTAAAACTTTCCAAATGATTCCACAAGTTTCTAGATGGATCTAGATTATTCTTTTGATTGTTATAAGAAGGATGAACCACAATGTGAAAAAGGTTGGTGATAATTGTTGGTGAGTGGTGAGATTAGAGTGTAAAAAAGTGAGATTCTTCCATTTGCAATTCCATAACAAACCTTCATTCTCTGCCATTTCCATTCTTTTCTTCTCCACAAACACATTCTTCTGATCCTTATGATTGCTTGCATACTGAGTTAGAGGAAGATCCATGGAGGTTTGAAGCTTCATTGAAGAATTTGCAAGAAAAGCATATTGAGATCAAACACAAGATTCAGGCATTGTTCATCGATCTTTTTGCATACAGAATTCTTATCTGCCATTAAGGATCAATCAGGGAAGGTTGCAGGCATTGAATTGGAGTGAAACCACATCCACCATTACAACTTGACAGGTTGGTGATTTTACTCGTATCACCTTATTTATATGCATTCCATCATAGTTCTAGGTTTAGACTGGTTAAGATAAGGTAGAGGATTGTATTCTGAGAATTTGAGGAAGTTTTATGAAGTTCCATGGCAGACCCTAGTTTCTTTCACTTTCAAGAATGGATCGTGTGTTGAGCATTAACTGATATGTTATGGTTTAGATTGATGAGGGTAACCTAAGGAACAAGTTTAGATCATTGGATTTGAGTTTGGTTAAGGTTGATAGCAGAGAACCATGGTGGAACCCTAACATTCGTGCATCCTGTTAGAACAATACAAGAGGTTTCAGGGAAGATCATGGGTATCATCATGTTCTTGGTGATTAATAGAACATTTTTGCCGTTGGAGGTTTGTGATTTCATTGAGTAATGAGGGAGCACGAGCTTGAAGAAGAAGCGTGCATGGAGTTAGGGTTTCTGAAAACCCTAGGGTATGTTTGGAGAAGATGAACTCCCACCGTTGGATTGGTCTGGTCGTTTGACTTCTTCGCATGATCGCACGGCTCAAATTCAATTTCAAAAACGGAGGGAAATGTTAAGGCCAAAACGCACCGTTTGGATTAGTTGTGAATCCTGGGCTTCAGCAGATCTTGCTATGCACACCTCCACCATGGGCCCAATCCAGAATAACACTTCAAAATATTGCTATTCTCACCGTGTCCATATTATTTTTCTGATTGATTTTTCTTTTAATTTTCTGAATGCGTGGGCTTGATATTCACACCCCCAAGGTCTTGGCCCATCATGAAAAACAACTGGGGCGCCCTGCTCATGACACCCCCCATCCCCTTTATTTCATTTTCTTTTATTTTAATTTCTTTTATTTTTCCTGCATATTAAAAAATTCATATAAAATAGAAAAATTAATATTTTTAATTTCTTCTTTTTTCCACATATTCATGATTTTGTCTAGAAAAATATAAATAAATAAAATTCCATTTTATTTTCCTTTTAATATTTTTAGCATATTATTCTTGTGAATAGGCTTTTTAATTGATTTTAGTTGATACTTAATTTTGTACAATTTCTTTTAAGACTTTCCCTTAGGATTTTTGAGCCATTGTTTTTGGCATAGTTAGGTATTGAATCATAGTTCATATAGGATTTAATCCTCAATTTGTAGATTAAAATTTGATATAGTTTGCTTGTTTGGCATTTAGGTGCTCAAACTAGGGTTTTTAGGTTGTATAAGTAGATTCAACAATTTTGTTTTGGGGTTTATAGGCCATATTAGTGTATGGGGAATATATGGGTTAAGGGTAAGTATGTATACAATCCCCTAGAATTTTACTAGAATATTGCATGGTGTTTTGATATTTTTAATTGATTTTTGAATGTATGGATAGTATGTGTGTTGCTTAAAGGCATAATTTGTATTGTTGTGCTTGTTTTTCTTCTCCTTTGAGTGTGTGAGCTTTGAGGAATGAGTTGAATACCTTGTGGATCATCATTGAAGCTTTGAAGACCTTGCAGAGGAGCTTAGCTTAGGTTTTGTTGTTTTGTTTATAGGATCATAAGTGCATAGGTAGAGCCTTAGATAGAATACTTCCATTCAATAAACAAGGAGTGTCTTGTTCACCTCCTTCCTTCTCTGTGACATAAAGTCCCTTAAGGGTATTCACCTCTCTCCTTTGGAGGGATTAGTGACCTTGCCCTATAAGGTAGAACTTTGAGAGAGCCTTTCCCTTTGATGTTAAGTCCTCGATGGCATCCTTTGGAAGTCAGTGAGCACTGTGACATCCTCACCTCATCTTGTTGACTGAATTTTGTTTGCTGGAGCATTTGAGCCATTGAAGATAGAAGCTAAAGCTTTGAAGAGGATGATTCCTTGAAGATTGTTGAAGTCTGAAGACTTTGTGAAGTTCAAGCTGATACCTGAAGATCCCTGAAGATAGTGAAGCCTGAAGGTGGAGCTGATCAGAGAAGCTGAAGCTAAAGGGGAGAAGATGAGTTGATACTCATGTTGTAGGGTTGATACCTGGAAAGCAAGTGATCTCTGAAGTCTGAAGACTGAGTTGCTGCTGGAGGAGCTGAGGCTTTCTTCTGTTTTTCTTTTCTGTATTGTTTGTTTTGTTTGATTTGTCTGTTGCATTAGACTAAGCTCATCTAGAATAAGTTCAGTTTAAGAGCATGATTGCATTAGAGGTTGAGTTGCTCCCTCTTCTTGTATTGTTATTGCGTGGCTTTGCTTGCGGGTATTCGGTAGAGCCCAGCTCCCTTGCCCATGTGTTTATTTTACTTGATAGCATGTTTTCATTTCTTTTATCTGTATGATTGCAGTTTACCGTTTATTGCTTGATAGCATGTTGTTTATTTTTCAGTATGATTACTGTTATTTCATGACTGGCTTGAGGTTGAGACGAGCTTGTGGAGGCTGAAGCCCCACACACATTTCCTCCCTCACTTGCATTGCATGCATTTACTGTTGAGCTGATGCTTTGTCTGTTTGGTGTATCACTGACATGATCCCTTAGGACTCTCATTTCCTCTGACGAGGATTTGATGATAGACTTTTAGGTTGAAACCTATGCATGACAACATCTAGGAGTTCCCTGTTCAAACCTCAACCATAGGATGAATCCATGGCATGATAACAGTAGGACTTGATAGTCTCCCTCCTAGTTGGGCCTGTTCTCTTCTCATCTCAAAATAGTTTAAGATACAGTAATCATGAATGATGTCTTTCGTACGTTACGAGCCTTAAGCTATCTGAGAAAGGATTGTGGGAGAGTCTCTTTTCCATAGTCTGGATGTTTAGTATGGTACCCTTTGGGTGACATGCGACGCATTCACTCTCAGGTCATAGTCTCTAGTGCGGTTGAAATCGCAAACACAATAAAAAACACTTCTTTTGTAAAAGACAGGAAATAAACCGTAGTATCCCGAACTACGTGAGCTCTGATCTCTCATGCCTGTTGAGAGTACGTAGGCACAAGATGGCGAAGTCTTGGCGAGCTACCTTCCCCCATAATCCTTCGTAGGCCGAACTACGTTGACTCTGATTTCTCATTCTCTGATGAGAATACGTAGGCATAAAGTGCGACGCTTTGCCGAGTCATTTTTCTTTTCTTTTTCAGCCAGCCTTGATAGGTAGATAGATTATAACCTACCCGTCCAAGTAAACAAACAAGCGAGGATCCCGTCGAGTACGACGGACGTGAGGGGTGCTAATACCTTCCCCTTGCGTAACCGACTCCCGAACCCAGACAATGGTTGCGATGACCTTGTCTTACCCTCTTTTCGTCAGGTTTTTCCGATCGTTTCCTTTCCCGCTCCGAGGGATAAATAACGAAAGGTGGCGACTCTTCTGTCATGCCGGCACCTTATTTTCGCGCAAGCGACACATATTATCCAATAAGATTCTTCGTGATGCCAAAGCAGTATCTCTGAACAAAACTTGAGATTCTTCGGGTGGTCGAAGCAACATCTTATCTAATACGACTCTTCGCGATACCAAAGCAATATCTTTGAATAAAACTTGAGATTCTTCGGGTGGTCGAAGCAGCATCTTATCTAATAAGATTCTACACGATACCAAAGCAATATCTCTGAACAAAACTTGAGATTCTTCGGGTGGTCGAAGCAGCATCTTATTCAATAAGATTCTTCGCGATACAAAAGCAGTATCTCTGAACAAAATTTGAGATTATTCGGGTGGTCGAAGTAGCATCTTATCCAATAAGATTCTTCGTGATACCAATGCAGTATCACTGAACAAAACTTGAGATTCTTCGGGTGGTCGAAGCAGCATCTTATCCAATAAGATTCTTTGCGATACCAGAGCAGTATCTCTGAACAAAATTATAGATTCTTTGGGTGGTCAAAGCAACATCTTATCCAACAAGATTATTTGCGATACTAAAGCAATACCTCTGAACAAAACTTGAGATTCTTCGGGTGGTCGAAGCAGCATCTTATCCAACTTCTTCGTGATACCAAAGCAGTATCTCGATAAAACATAATTTGGTGGGAAATAGTTGAGCAAAATTCCTATCAGAGAAAAAGTGCCGCCCAAACTCTACGGGGGAAAAGCCTTCAAGAAACTTTTTAGGATAACCTCTGCTTGGGGAGCCACAAGACCAACGATTGCTGGGGTACTATCATTATCAACTGCATGGTTGAATAATGACTTGCTAGGGAATAAAAATTCCATGATCATGCCCGGGGTATCAACTCTTTTCATAGAAATGTTGTCGACTTCTATGTAGGACTGTCCAAGATTCTTGTGAATGGATCCTGGATCCTGCTATGCTGTTGGGGACAAAAATGCTATGCATCATGATGCCCAGACATGCAACTAACATGTAACTTCTAGGGAATCTAATACACGTACAAATGCCTCAGATATACAAATGTTGGATATGATTATAATATGATACTGCATGCCATGCTTATGATAATGCAAAAGACCAGGTACACTAGGGATATATTTCCTGTTGGATGACATTACTGGGGACTGGATCCGATGGTTGCCAAATGGACTTTGGGTTATTTTGCCAAATGAGATTGGACTTTGGTTTTATGAGGATGCCAACAAGGGTGAAGTTTTAGTGGTTGCCATTGAAAACTGGACTTTAGAGGGTAAATTTGAGAATGCCAACAAAACTAATCTTTTATGTAGTTGCCAAAAAAAGATTGGGCTTTTTATGGGGGTAGTGAGAGGATTGGACTACTCGACACCCCACGTTTAGGAACCCAATGGGTGACTAGAGGAACTGATTGCCCCTAGTAATTTTTGGACTCAATGCTGGGGGAACCACATTACGCAGATCCCTGAGGAAAACAATTTTTTTTATGATGAAGAGCCTGGGCGACAAACAACTAATTTGAGGATTTCGCATGGTGAAGTTTTCTAAAGACCATCTAATTTCCTCCAAGATCTCCAGACACCAAAACAAGTTTTATTGTCTGTCAAAGATTATTATCATCATTTTTAACCGAAGTTTCAAAGCATGAATTATCGAAGATGAAAATAATTTGCAAACAATGAGATAAAGTAAAAAAAATATGAGCACAGTTTAATGAGAAATCTCTCTTTATATTGATTTGACCCTTAAAGGGGTAAGAATATACAAGGATGCAATTCCTTAATAAGGTAATTGCAGTGCAAGAAAAATATAATGGTAATACAAATAATTGAAGTTCCATTGAGACCTCAAAACCTTGCTATGTAGGAAGACGCCTAGATTGACTCCTCTATTTGATGACGTGTCAGGGTCAAGTGAACGTGCAAACCAGATACCTTACCTTGGAATTTCGTCCCTAGCTTTTTCCTAGATCGCCCTTTCGGGTTTTCAATCCATTGGGATGCCCCTTTTTACCTGAGCCTCCCTTTCGGGTTTTCAGCTCAGCGGGCCTAATTTTTTATTTTATCCCTAACTTCTGCTTGGACCGCCCTTTCGGGTTTTTAGCCCACCGGGATAGCCATTTTTGCCTAAGTCTCCTTTTCGGATTTTTAACTTAGCAGCTTGATTATTCCACCTTTTTTTAGGAAAAGTATCTTTTGACGGAATTTGCATTTACCGGGTAGGGTAATTCATCACCATCCATAGTTGCGAGTTTTAGAGCACCACCAGAGAATACCCCTATTACAACATAAGGGCCTTCATAATTCGGCGTCCACTTGCCCCTAGATTTGTTGTACATAGTCATGAACCTTTTGAGCACCAAGTCACCTTTCCTGAATATCCTGGGATGCACTCTCTTGTCGAAGGCTCTCTTCATGCGTCTCTGATAAAGCTGACCATGACATATAGCTGCCAAGCGTTTTTCCTCAATAAGATTGAGCTCATCAAATATTGTCTTCACCCACTATACTTCATCAAGTTGAACTTCCATTAAAACTCTCAACGAGGGGATTTCAACCTCTATCAGAAGAACCGCTTCCATGCCATAAACCAATGAGTAGGAGGTTGCCCCTGTTGAAGTTCGCACTGAGGTACGATAGTCGTGCAGTGCAAAAGGCAACATTTTATGCCAATCTTTATACGTGACCACCATTTTCTGGATGATCTTCTTGATATTTTTGTTGGCTTCCTCGACGAATCCATTTATTTTGGGTCTGTATGGTGTTAAGTGTTGATGTTCTGTCTTGAAGCTGGCGCATAACTCATCCATCATTTTATTGTTGAGATTCGACCCATTATTAGTGATGATACGATTAGGCACTCCATACCTACATATAATGTTGTGCTTCAAGAAGCGGGCAACCACTTGCTTGGTAATATTGGCATACGATGCAACCTCAACCCATTTGGTGAAATAGTCTATGGCCACTAATATGAAGTGATGTCCATTCGAGGCTTTTGGCTCAATCATCCCAATCACGTATATTCCCCACATGGAAAAGGGCTATGGTGAAGTTAAGACATTCAAAGGAGTGGGAGGTACATGGATCTTATCAGAGTAAATTTGGCACTTGTGGCAAGTTCGAGCATGATGGTAACAATCAACTTCCATGTTGAGCCAATAATATCCTGCTCTTAATATCTTTTTTTGCCATCGTATGTCCATTCGCATGGGTTCCAAAACAACCCTCATGAATATCCTTCAAAATTCGTTCAGCCTCATGCTTTTCCACACATCTCAGTAGGACAGTGTCATGATTGCATTTGTAAAGCACATTTGCATTGAGGAAGAAATTGGATGCCAATCTGCACAAAGTCCTTTTGTCAACACCGAAGGCACCCTCAGGATATTCTTGCTTCTCCAGATATCTCTTTATGTCATAGAACCACGGCTTCTCATCTGATTCTTTATCAATGGTCAAGCAATGTGCAGGCTCTTCAAAGCGTTGTAAATCAATGGACAGTTTATGGTTAGGCCATATCAACTTATACATGGATGCCAGAGTTGCCAAGGCGTCTTCCATCTGATTTTATTCTCTGGCCACTATTGCACCCTAAAATTTGACCAACTTATTTTACTTGATTTACGTTTCAATTGCATTGTCATTTGCATAGTAGATAGTGTACATAGTTCAATCATTTGCATAGCATAGCATAATCAAGTCATCTAACAAGGGGTCAAGTGCCATTATTCTCTAAAGAGGCACATCCAAAGGGGTTTTATTCAAGCCTAAGTCTATTCAAGTCACCAGGAAAGGAATTGAAGTTTTGAGAAGTTAGAAGGTCAAGCAGTGGATCTCTCTCCTATCTGGGGTGTGTTTGAGGGTCATCAAAGAGATATGAGCTATGAACTGAGGGTATGGAATGTGTGCTATCATCATGGAGGGCCTAGAGGGTCATTTTGAAGATGAAGCAAGTCATTGGTTTGCTTACAAAAGTTACAGTGGAATGCAGTCAACTAGGGTTTCATCTGGGTCAACCCTAGGTCAACCCTAGGTCAACTGAGTAATTGAAGAGCATCAAGGCTTAGTTGAAGGATATGGGATTCATGAATGGATAAGTGTATACAAGTGTGGTGTTGTTCCAAGGAGAAATCAAAAGGAATCAAGAAGAGAGAGGAGGTACTAAATTAGGGTTTCAGTGTAAAAAACCCTAATTTAGGCTTAACTTCCAAGTCAGATAAGTCCAAATTCAAGCTTCAAATGAATTCTTGGTCAAAATGAAACTTGTAGAGTATCTCAATACCTTTAATTCGAGTACTAGAAGTCTTCAAGAAAATTTGTAGAACTCAAGTTATGGTTCTTGCAAGTTAGGGGTCATCAGAGGACATTGAAATTCATCTGTGAAAGTCACCTGACTTCCAAGCAACTTTTGCTCATCAAGGAATTTTAAAATGGATTCTTGGACAACATAAGAGTTGTAGGTATTGATCTTAGCTTTAATTTGAGTACTATAAGTCCTCAAGAGGAGTTGTAGAACTCAAGTTATGGTCTTGGCAACTCAGGGGTATTTTGGGAAAGTTGAATTATAAGTCACTTTTCAACATGGGTCAATATCTTCATCTTCCACTCTCCAAATGGAATTTTGCCCAACATGAGATGTGTTCCAAATGGAATTTTTAGGCTAGAAAAGAATTCATGGTGAGCTAGAATGGCTTGTATCACAAAATGCCCAAAAATGGCTTGAATATGGAAGAATTTCAAATGGATTCATGGAGGGAAAATGTAATTTTCAAGTTATGAGTCCAAAATGCATCATCCAAATACTCATTTCAATTGGAAAACATCTTTTAAAGACAATGACATAAACACTTTTTTGATTAGAAGTTAGAATCATGGACTTGCTTTGTAAACCTCTTACTTGAAATCCAAGTTACACAACCAAAATCCAACACAAGCTGATTCAAGCCAAGCTAATTATCCACACACACCCAATATCTTCTTAGAAGGTAAATTGAACACAAGCCAAGTTGAATTGAGAGCTAAAACCAGAACTGATATGTTGATATCATCAAATGAGAAATTTATGACATGAGAATTGCAAATTCTCCTTGGATCATTCCAGGTGCTTCCAGAAGTTTCCAACATTGTCTATAAATGATTTAGAATGGATCAGGATCAAGGGTTAGCCATTGTTGAGAGAGAGAAGGAAAAGTGAGATAAAAAATCCTCCATTGCAATTCACTTTCGAATTCTTCAATTTCTCCATTGATCTTCCATTTTTTTGATTTCATTCAACTCCATTGATGTTTCTGAGCGTGTACAAATCAAAATCTGAGTGATTACATGGTGAAATTGTGTTCTTGATTCTCAATTTCCACACCTGCAACTCCAAATCAGTTTCCACGATCCAGGCAGTTTCAAGTGGATTTGCTGCATACAGAAGCAAGAAAACATCACATTGAACGAATCTGGAAACTTACAAGGCTTGTTTTGGTGATTTGATTCATCTGTTGCACTCATTTTCTCAGGTTAGTAAATTCTAACCTACAACTTCATTTAGGTGTAATTAGCATGAATCTTTAGGTTAAATGAGTAGTATGTGGCTAGGAGTAACTTTCTAGAGAGTTTGAAGCTAATTGGTGATAGTTGATGTGGTGACCTATTTTCTGTTGAGATTGATTACATGCTGGATATGGAGCTATTAGATTAGTGTAATGGTTAGAATCACTCCTAGTGAGGTGAGGAAGAGATTAAGCACAACAATTTGGTGATTGGTGAATGTTGAATTTCTGAGCAATCTTGGATTGAATTTCGTGTTTAGAGTTAGGGTTCATATTAATGGATTTTGATCCCACAATTAGACTCAACATGAAAAATGGAGCAGGTATGGGCTTTGTATTAGTGATTTTGGTTAAGAATTGGGGATTTACGAGTAGATGCAGATGAGGGTTCATGAAGGTTCATCCATGGAAGTTGGCTCCAAAACTCATTCAAATGAGGAAGACGATTCTGCAGCCGTTGGATTAGGGTTGGACTCGTTGACTGAAGCCAAATCGTATGGCTATGCGCGCATTTCTGTTTGGGAGGGATTTGTGCTGAGGAATGAAACGAAGCGTTTCATTAAAACGCCAACCTTGGGCTTAGATTCTGATGATATCCCCACCCCCATCTAGGAGGCCCATCCATATTGCACGTGTTTTGGGTGCTATCTGCATCGAGTGTTTGTTTTTTTTTATTTTCATTTTCTGATTACAAATATGGGCCTGGCGCGTATTGATTTCTACACCCCCATCCTGGCCCAACTCTGATTTTAAACGGATTTGGATTACTATCCGCCACGCGCCTTTTTCTTTTTCTTCATATTTTCAATATTTTCATCATATTATTTTTGTTTCTTTGAAAATTCATATAAAATAGAAAAATAATCATTTTAATGTAGGGATTTTTGCTACATTTCAATAATTGTGTGAAGAAAATTATAATAAAAAGAAAAGTATCATTTAGGCATTTTTTATATTTTTGGTGATTTTTATATTTGATTGCATTTTATTTTCATCTTGTTTGTATATATCATATTGTTGAATTTTGTTTAGGCATTTAAATGCATATTTTGATTCCATTCTTTTTGTGGTGGTTAGATTAGGACCTTAATTTACCCCAGGATTTATTCCATATTTTTGTGGATTAATTTTGGTTAGTTTTGATTAGAGAGCATTAGGTTAGTACAACTAGGGTTTAAACTCAGCATAGGTGCCTTCTAGCATTTTATTTTGGGGTGTGGGCTTGGTTTGGGCTTGTGGAAGCATGAAGAATCAACGGAGGAGATTGAACACAAAGATTAGGGTTGAGGCATGAAGATTGCTTGGAGGTTCGTGATGCTGATTGAAGACTTAGGAGGAATAGGATAAAATAGGAAGAGCCTAGGATAGACAAATTCTTCTGCCAAACGTAGAGTGCATGGTTTGCCTCTATCCTATCCAATGACATAAAGTCCTCCTTGGGAAGCTCCATCTCTCCTTAGGAGGGATGGGTGGTATGCCCAAGTGAGTAGAACTTTGAGGATACCTTTCATTTGCAATGTTAAAATCTCAGTGATTTCCTTTGGTTGTCATTGAGTTTCTTAACATTATAACCTGATCTTGATGATTAATCCTTCCCTTGGAGGTGCTTGTTGAAGATTGAAAGTTTGTTGAAACTTGAAGATAGGAGCATTCATGAAGATGAAGGTTGTTGCTGTCAACTTTTTGCTGTTTGATCAACCTGTTGCTGTCAGAACTGCTGTTTGTGCTGGTTGCTGTAGGAGTTTGGTGCTGCTACTTGGGCTGCCTCCTCTGCTTCGTGTTTTGTTTTCTGTATTGTTTGTTGGCTTGTGTAGCTTGCCCCCTAGGTTTGAAGTGAATGTTGATTCACTTTGCCTGTTGTTTCCTGCTGCATTCATGCATTTTATTGCTTTACTGTATATGCTGTTGCTTTTCCGTTTATCCCCTTAGGATCTCTGTTTCTCTCCGCGCAAGAGAGGAATATGATAGACATTAGGTTCTCATCCATGCATGACAACGTTAGGATAGTTTTGATTCCCATTTCAACCATAGGCTTTTTTAGAGCTTCTTTCTATTCTCATCTCAGAACGTTTCAAAAACACAGTAATAAGGTTAATCGATGTCGTACGTTACGAGCCTTAAGCTATTTGAGAAAAGGTTGCTGGAGGGTCACTCTTCAGTAATCCGATTGCTTAGTGTGTTACCCTTAGGGCGACATACGGCGTAGTCACTCTCAAATCATAGTCTCTAGTACATCAGAGATTGCAAACACACTAAAAAAACACTTCTTGCGTAAACAGACTGAAAACCAATCAAAGTGTCATTTTTGTCTGCTTGGACCCATAATCAAGAGAAAATCTTTTTTTCAGAAAGATAAAAACAATCAAGACAGACTTGTGTCGTACGTGGCCCAAACTACGTTTGCTCTGATCTTTCATGCTGTATGAAAGTATGTAGGCATAGGATGCCGTATCCTAGCGAGCAACCTTCCCCTCCTTTCCCGTAGGTAGGCGAACTACGTTGACTCTAATTTCTCGTTCCAGACGGGAATACGTAGGCATAAAGTGCGATACTTTGCCGAGTCATTTTATTTTCTTTTAACCTCAGACCTGTAGAATAGATAGAATAACAATCCGTACTAGAAAACAAGCGTGGATCCCATCGAGTACGACGAACGTGAGGGGTGCTAATACCTTCCCCTTGCGTAACCGACTCCCGAATCCAGGATTTGGTTGCGATGACCATTCCTTTCCCGTCTTTGCGGTAGGTTTACTTAGAGCATTTCCTTTCCCTCTGTTGGGATAAATAACGCATGGTGGCGACTCTTCTGTTCAGCCGACGCCGATTTTCGCAGTAGCGACAGCTGGCGACTCTGCTGGGGACTCCAACGGTTCCCTACGCGAGTCAATCCTAGCGCTTATTTTCCCGTCAGGGGTGTTGTATGGATTTACTAGTCTGTCTTTACTTTCCGCAATGTTATTACTAACCTTATATTATCATTGCTGTTGTGGGTAGGGGTAATCTGCTGAGAGATAAGCCAAACCCAGGCTTGAGTACACATATAGATCTAGAGAGAGAGTAGTGGTTAGCCTGCTTGCTTAGCTCGCACCAGCTAGCCATGAAATCTCACTCGGACGAGATTCTCTTTGATGCTTCTTGCCTGGCCCTTAGGGCTCGACAAGTTGTCTGACCCGAGGATTGTCGACTCTGGGAACCTATCAATTGGGATTCAACTAAGTGAGGCCGCTTCAAGGGATGATGATGCCATACCTTCTGGGTATCATATCATCGCTCTTGAAAGTCTGTGACGTTGAACCCGCATAGGATGTCGTACCTCGTCTGCGAGTTAAGTACACACCAGTGAGGGGTGGTGGGTCTGTTTGTAGGAAACCTTTGACCTCAGAATACCTGGTTTATCTCTATCAGTGAGATGTGGTTACAGGGTTCTTTTGAGTGGTTGGTTTGGTTTGAAATAAAGATTGAATGGTTCTCAAGGCTTCAGTACAGAGCAGCCCAGCCTATCAGCATTGCACTTGATCCCATGTTTGCATATGCATGTGCATTTTCATGTTTGCATTTCATTAACATGTATTTATGTTGCAGGTGATCATCCCCCTTTGATTCTAGGATATCTTCTAGCCAGGCATGGAGTCCCTGAAGAAGACAGTTGCTTACAAGTTGCATTCACCAGACATCAGTTCATTACTGGGTTTAGTTGCTTTGGCAGATGAGAGTGTGAGGGCTGGGTTCAGGGTATCCTATGGGAGATTGCTTAGCTTGTTGTACACACCTTCAGCTTTCGAGATTACTGGGGTGTATACTTTGATGCAGTTTTATGAGCCGCAGCTGAGATGTTTCTTGTTTCCAGACTACATTCTTGCACCCACTTTGGAGGAATATTACGTTATGTTGGATATTCCCGTGCTAGACCAGATGCCCTTTGTACACGTTGATACTGAGCCTGAGTTAGCTACACTCACAAAGATTGTCAGTTTGGACGCTTCTGAGTTTCCAGGAGGCTTGGTCAAGCTGAATGGAGCTTATGGTTTTCACTTGTCTGTCCTAGTTGAGAAGGCCACACAGTGCGCGAAGAATGGGTGTTGGGTTGCCTTTAGTGCTATTCTGGCTGTCTGCATTTACGGGATTGTCTTGTTTCCTAATGTGCCAGACTTTGTTGATTCAGATGCCTTCCTGATTCTCGCCTCGAAGAATCCCGTTCCTACACTCTTGGGCGATGTTTACCATTCTATTCACTACAAGAATGAGAAACGTCGTGGCAAGAACATGTCCTGCTGTCTTCCTCTCCTGTACAGGTGGTTCCAGAGGCACCTTCCAAAGACTGGGCCGTTTGTTGATACCGTTGATACTTTGGATTGGCCGTCCCGGTTGATGGGGCTATCTGCTGAGAATATTATTTGGTTTGATCGGGGTATGCTTGGTACTGACATTATATATAGTTGCAGTGGCTTTCCGAATGTTCCTCTGATTGGACGGAAAGGCTGTATCAACTATAATCCTTCACTATTGGTACGACAGTTTGGTTATGCCTTGAGAGATGCTCCTATTGAGGTTGAGATACAGGAATCTCTGTATCTCACAGGCTCCTTAGACGAAGCTGCTTTGATCAGGTTGAGACATGCATGGGCTGGCATCCATAGGAGGGGGAAGGCTTTGCTCGGTAAGAGCAACAGCAGGGCTTATGATCCTTATTTGGCCTGGGTCCGGGAGAGAGCTCGTATCTCTTTGATGCCTTATCCCGCTGTGGAACCACTGTATCTTCCATTGATTGAGGTACCTCCTGCAGAAGAGAGTGAGAAATACAACAAGTTGTTGGCTGCAAATGAGGAATTGAAGAAAGCTAACGAGGAGTTAGAGAAGGAGATCTTCCAGTTACGACGAGAGAAGAAGGAAGCTACCTTCACGGTGAAAGAACATACCGAATTGATTAACAGGTTGGGATCAGAGCTGACAGAAGCAACCAACAAGAAAGAAAAAGTGGGGATAACTTTGAACGGTGTAAGCAAGGTGCTTACTTCCAAGAAGGAACTTCTAAGCAAAGCTTATGCTCGTATCAGCAAGTGGAAAGCTTTGTGGAACACCACGCTTACCAAGCAGAAAGAGCGCGAAGACGAACTAAAAATGCAGATTGCCACGCTGGAGGCACAGGTTAAAGCCCAGGAAGCCAGGATTGCTGAAGAAACATCCCTTAGGAGTATTGCTGATCTCAGAGTCAGTGACAGTGATGAGAAGTCGAGAGGGTACGAGGAGAAGGCCGATTCCAAGAGGTACAGATCTGACGAGGGTTCGAGCAAAGGAGCTTCCCGGGATGACGCCGCGAAGCTGAGATCCACTACCAAGCGGCATGCTTTACTGATTCAGGAGTTGATCTCCCGACTAGGGCACTCGGAGACGATGAGGATATTGGAGGACGTCCAAGCACGACATTTGACCTGATGTATCTTTGCCTTACCTTTGTTATTTGTACTTGTATTTGGGCCATCGCCAGACTTGTTGGCCGAGGTCTCTACGGTTGTTTCAGTTGAATTGTTGTACTCAGCCTCTTGGCATTTGTTATATATGAGGATTTTCTGGTTCATTGCTTGCTGGATAGGGACTCCATTGCCGTAATGGTTTTCTCTCCAGAACTAGAATCGGGGGAATGCAACCTGTAGCATATTTACATAATTGCATTTGCATTCATATTGCATTCACCAGGTAATTATTGAATTGTATCTCATTTCCTGCATTCTTCAGGTTCTTTCAGGATTGAAAGTCAACGCCCGCACCGATACTCTACTCGTACCAACTGCAAAAGAGTTATGGACCAGATGCAGAGCGAGATGCAGGAGATGCGTGAAAAGCTGGCGCTGTTCATGCAGACGATGGAGACAATTGTGAAAGGGCAGGAAAACTTGCAAACTTTGGTGCAGCCATTGCTGGTGAGAAATGTCGGGAACGGAAACGAAGACCACAACTCTGTACGTGTTGACACCATTCATGGGGATGGTACTCCTACACCTGTAGCTCCACCTGTGGTGAATATACCTGCTGTGAATGTGAACAATGGCGCTGGCGTCAGGAACGGTAATACAGGAATTGGTAATGAGACTGTCATTAATAACGTTGGGTTCGGAGACGCCAATCTGGGCGGTGATAATAATGGAGGTAATGGCTTCGGTAACAACGGATTTGGCTATAACGACCAGGGGTTTGACTATGCTAACCAGGATGGGAAGTTTGGCTTCAACGCTCAGGGTTTCGGACATGATGAATTTGGAAACCAGGCCTATGGTGGATTCGGTAACGGAAATGGTGCTGGAATAAGGGCTTTTGGACCTTCCGGGGTCGCTCAAGGGTATGGTAACAGAGGACAGGGCCCTGTGATGAATCAGACTAGACTTGGTCGTAACAATGGGTATGATGGGTACGGAAATGAGAATGTTAATTGGATGGAAGACCAACAAGAAGATGCTTTCTCTGGTAGAGGTTTTGAAGGTCCTGTAGACAACACTCAGCGAATCAAGATGCTCGAGGAGCAGATGAAAGGTGTTGTGAATCAGAGTGCTTCCGGGTTGGATATGACCATGATGGGACTGGTGCCTGGTCTGAGGGTACCGTTGAAATTTAAGGCTCCCACCTTTGACAAATATAAGGGAGATACCTGCCCCAAGGTACATGTGCAGTCATACTATAGAAGGATGTCGGCTTATTCGAACGATGAAAGAATGCTGATGCATTTCTTTCAAGACAGCTTGTCTGGTCCTTCCCTTGAATGGTACATGGGGTTGGAGCCCACTCAGATAAAGACTTGGAAGCAACTGGCCGATGCGTTTGTGGCGCACTACAAGTACAACAGTGACTTGGCACCAAACCGGGTCTAGTTACAGGGGTTGTCACAAAATAAAGATGAGAGTTTTAAAGAATATGCGCAGAGATGGCGCGACATGGCTGCGAGGGTTCATCCTCCTTTGGTTGAGAAGGAGATGAATGATATGTTCATAGGAACGTTCACCGGTATGTTTTATGATAAGCTGTTTCCCGCTTCCTTGGGCAGTTTCTCGGATCTAATCTTGATGGGAGAGAAGGTTGAAAGTAATATTAAAATGGGAAGATTCCAAGCTGAGGAATCCACTTCAGTTGGCAGTAACAGAAGAGCTTTTGGTGGTCGCCGTCAGGGTGACACCAGTGCAGTATTCGGGGGCCGAGGCCGAGGCCGGGGCAGAGGACGGAATCAATACAATCATCCGCAACAGGTGGCAAGCGTCACAATTCCATTTCCTCAACAACCAATACCACTACAGCAGATACCACCACAGCAGCAGCAACAACCGCAGCAGCAGAGGCCAAATTAGGGACAGCGGAGATTTCCTAACACGAGGCCGAAAAGAGTATTTGACGTACCTCCTTATACGTATGCGGAGTTACTCCAAACATTACTGGGTTTGAATTTGGTGGAAAAGAGGACTATGGCGCCAATGACGGGCACTTCTCCGTTTGGCTTTGATACGAATAAGCACTGCGAGTTCCACTCCGGGGCTCCCGGCCATGACATAGAGACTTGCCACGCGTTCAAGCATGTGGTGCAAGATCTGTTGGATAGCAAGGCCATAAGTTTTGGACAAGCAGGCCCGAATATAGTACAACAGCCCATGCCCAACCATGGGGCAAATGCTATTTTGACCGAGGAGGGGTTGAATCTGGTTATGGATGTTGATGAACTGAAAACGCCGCTGTGTGAAATAAAGAGCAGGTTATTGAAAGGAAGTGTGTATCCGGGCTGCGATGAGTTTTGTCTAGAATGTTGGACCCAAGATGGGGGTTGTGCTGAATTGAAGAAGGGTATTCATACCTTGATAGATGAAGGCACGTTGCAATTCGACAGAGCGGCAGTTGAGAAACCTGCAGAAGTATTAGCTGATGAGCAAAGTGATGTAGCTACGGTAACAATTCCCCGCAAAACGATTACTATAACGGCGCCAGCCAGGCGACCGACAATCACTATTACAAAGGCAGGGCCAATCCCTTATTAGAGCACTAAGGCAGTAACATGGACTTATGGGCTAGAAGCATACTGTGATGGGGAGAAACTTGATATCAGTAAACAGCCAGCTGGGGTTGTGGACAATGTCGTCGGAACTGGAGGGATGACAAGGAGCGGGAGAATTTTCATATCGCCTGAGGTAGAGGCTGAACGGTTAGCAAAAGGTAAAGGAAAAGTGAATGAGGATGCTCTTGTGCAGAGGAATGAAAAAGAAACGTCACTGAAGGATGTAGAAGAGTTTATGCGTCTTATCCGTAAGAGTGACTATAAGATTGTTGAGCACCTTCAACAGACGCCGTCGAAGATATCCATACTGTCGCTGTTATTGTGTTCCGAAGCCCATAGGAATGCGTTATTAAAAATCCTGGACACGTCGTTTATACCCCAAGATGTTTCTGTGAATCAGTTGGAAGGAGTGATGGCGCACGTGAATGCAGGCCATAGCTTGGGATTTACGGATTTTGACTTGACCCCGAGGGGAAGAGAGCATAATATGGCGTTGCACGTCTCAGTTGAATGCAGGGGCGCAGTCATGTCCCACGTGTTGGTAGATACCGGGTCTTCCTTGAACGTGCTGCCAAAGAAAGCAATGATGAAATTGGACATCAGGGGGATCATTTGTATGCCTAGTGACTTGGTGGTCAGGGCATTTGATGGTACATGGAGGTCAGTCTTTGGATCCATAACTTTGCCTCTGCAGGTGGGGCCGTAGATTTTTGAAACTGAATTCTACATCATGGACATCCAGCCAACATACAGCTGTCTTCTTGGACGACCATGGATCCATGGTGCTGGGGCAGTCACGTCTACCTTACACCAAAAGCTAAAGTACATGGTGGGGGACAGTGTAGTCACAGTGTGTGGAGAGGAGGATATATTGGTCAGCGATTTGTCGTCATTCAAGTACGTGGAAGTCGACGGCGAGATTCATGAAACACCCTGTCAAGCCTTTGAAGGGTTGCGCATCAAAGACAAAGTTCCAGGGCCGAGTAAAGCATCAGAGGTGGCAGTATCATCATACAAAGAGGCTCAGGCTCTAGTGAAGACTGGTGAGACCAAGGGCTGGGGCAAGGTTCTGGATATCCCCATGAAGATGGACAGATTTGGGCTGGGATATCAACCTTCATCATCAACGCCTGCTGCAGGGGCACCCCGTTTCAAAGGACAAATAACCATCACGGCTAGTGGAGTATATCACGAGACCATCAACGGTGTTTCAGATTCCGAAGAAGGAGACAACGACTGCGACATGGACGCCTGGATTCAGCCGAGCGTGCCAGGACAAGGGCTTTGCAATTGGTCTATTCAGGATACTGTTCCTGTGACAACTAAACAGTAATACTTTGTTTTCTTAATTGTTGAACAATCCGATGTCCTACCCGGGGCATCGTGATTTTGCTTAGGGCCGTTCTGTTATGTACATTGCACTGGTTAATTGTTAAATAAAAAGGCGTTTTTCATGTACAAATATTGTGATCTCTGTTTTTCCTGTTTTTATTTTTTACAATAAAATGGCAACGTGGTTATTCGCTTTGTATGTATTTTGAAGCATTTAAACATTTCCTTTGCAGGATTACTATTTCAGATGACATCTATGAACCGCCTATGACTCACTTCGACTTTGAGCACCCGGTATTTCAGACCGAAGAAGAGATTGTTGAAGATGGCGACGTTCCAGAAGAATTGTCTTGGTTGGTAAAACAAGAAGAACGAATCATTCTGCCTCATGAGGAGGTCATTGAAATCGTCAACCTGGGGTCGGAAGGGGTTGAAAGGAACATCCGTATAGGGGCCGCGCTGCAGAGCGACGTCAAGCGAAGATTGGTTGAAATGCTCAAAGAGTACAGTGATATTTTTGCTTGGTCGTATGAGGACATGCCTGGGCTGGATACGGATATGGTTGTGCACCGTCTACCGCTAAAAGAAGAATGCCCGCCGGTTAAGCAGAAGCTTCAAAGAACTAGGCCAGACATGGCTGTGAAGATTAAGGAGGAGGTTCAAAAGCAGTGGGATGCTGGTTTCCTAGCTGTTACAAAATATCCCTCATGGGTCGCTAATATTGTGCCAGTGCCAAAGAAGGACGGTAAAGTGAGAATGTGCGTAGATTACCGTGATCTGAACAGAGCGAGCCCGAAAGATGACTTTCCACTTCCTCACATCGATGTGCTGGTTAATAACACCGCTCAATTCTCCGTATTCTCCTTCATGGATGGATTCTCGGGCTATAATCAGATAAAAATGGCGCCAGAAGACATGGAGAAGACTACCTTCATCACTCCCTGGGGAACATTTTGTTACAAAGTGATGCCCTTCGGATTAAAGAATGCTGGGGCAACGTATCAGCGTGTAATGACGACTCTCTTTCATGACATGATGCATAAAGAGATCGAGGTTTATGTTGATGATATGATTGCCAAATCCCAGACGGAGGAAGAACATTTGGTGAATCTGCTGAAATTATTCAAGAGGCTTAGGAAGTTCAGGCTGAGACTGAACCCTAACAAATGCACCTTCGGGGTGAGATCGGGTAAGCTGCTGGGGTTTATCGTGAGTGAAAAAGGAATAGAGGTTGATCCTGCGAAAATAAAAGCAATACAAGAAATGCCGACGCCTAAAACAGAAAAAGAGGTACGCGGGTTTTTAGGGAGGTTGAACTACATCGCCCGGTTCATATCTCACCTAACAGCTACGTGTGAGCCGTTATTCAAGCTGTTGAAAAAAGACCAGGCTGTAACATGGAATGAAAATTGTCAAAAGGCGTTCGATAAAATAAAACAGTATTTGCAGGAGCCTCCTATTTTGATACCTCCGGTGGCAGGGAGACCCTTGATTATGTATTTGACGGTTCTTGAGGGAAGTATGAGTTGTGTTCTCGGTCAACATGACGAGACGAGGCGTAAAGAGCATGCGATATACTACCTGAGTAAGAAGTTTACTGACTGTGAATCTCGATACTCAATGCTCGAAAAAACTTGTTGTGCGCTAGCCTGGGCCGCCAAGCGTTTGAGGCAGTACATGCTAAATCATACAACCATGCTCATCTCGAAGATGGATCCTATCAAATACGTATTTGAAAAGCAGGCACTATCTGGGAGAATTGCCCGTTGGCAGATGGTTTTGACCGAATATGACATCCAGTATGTTTCATAGAAGGCTATAAAGGGGAGCGTGTTATCAGAGTATCTTGCTGAGCAGCCTATTGAGGACTACCAATCGATGAGGTTTGATTTTCCTGACGAGGATATCATGTACCTAAAGATGAAAGATTGTGAAGAATTGTTGCTAGACGAAGGACCAGAATTGGGTTCCAAATGGCAGTTGATCTTTGACGGAGCTGTAAACTCCTATGGTAGCGGAATAGGGGCAATCATCACTACTCCACATGGGTCGCACATCCCATTTACTGCTCGATTGACCTTTCCGGTTACCAATAATGAAGCCGAATACGAAGCTTGCATCATGGGGCTTGAAGAAGCCATTGATTTGCGAATCAAAAATCTAGATGTATACGGAGACTCAGCTCTGGCGGTGAATCAAATAAAAGGAGAATGGGAGACACGTCAGCCCAACTTGATACCGTACATGAATTATGCAAGGAGATTGTTGCCTTTCTTTGACAAGGTCGAATTGCATCATGTGCCGCGAGCCGAAAATCAGATGGCCGACGCCCTGGCCACATTATCTTCCATGTATAAAGTCAACTTCTGGAATGAGGCCCCCAGAATTATTATCTCTCGGCTTGACAGACCTGCCTTCATATTTGCCATTGACGAAGCATCGGATGATAAACCCTGGTATTTTGACATCCAGAATTTTCTGAAGAACAAGGAGTATCCGGCTGGGGCATCCAGTCGCGATCAGAAGACTCTCAGGAGATTGGCTGGTAATTTCTATCTGAACCCAGAAGGTGTCCTATACAAAAGAAATCACGACTTGGTGCTGCTACGTTGTGTAGACGAGAAAGAGGCGAAGTTGCTTATGGAGGAAATACACGAGGGTACATTTGGTACACATGCTGGTGGGCATGCTATGACGAGAAAGCTGCTGCGGGCAGGTTATTACTGGCTAACTATGGAAACTAACTGTTTCAAGTTCGCGAAAAGGTGTCATAAATGCCAGATTTATGCAGATAAGATCCATGTGCCTCCGAGTCCTCTGAACGTGATGACGTCACCGTGGCCATTCTCGATGTGGGGAATTGATATGATTGGGAAGATTGAGCCGACGACATCTAATGGACACTGGCTCATTTTGGTAGCAATCGATTACTTTACCAAATGGGTGGAAGCAGCATCATATGCAAACGTGACCAAGCAGGTGGTAGCCAGGTTTATCAAACGAGATATCATTTGCAAATATGGAATCCTTGAGCGGATTATTACCGACAACGGTTCGAACTTAAATAACAAAATGATGAAGGAGCTGTGTCAGAGTTTTAAGATCGAACATCACAACTCTTCTCCGTACCGACCCAAGATGAATGGCACTGTTGAAGCGGCCAATAAGAACATAAAGAAGATTGTTCAGAAGATGGTGGTGACCTATAAGGACTGGCACGAGATGCTACCTTTCGCTTTGCACGGTTATCGTACGACGGTACGCACATCAACCGGGGCAAACCCGTTCTCGTTGGTATATGGAATGGAAGCAGTGTTACCGCTGGAAGTTGAGATTCCTTCCCTGAGGGTATTACGAGATGTCAACCTCAACGAGGCAGAGTGGGTGAGAGACAAATTGAACCAGCTGAGTTTAATGGATGAAAAGAGGCTAGCCTCTCTAGCATACGGTCGGTTGTACCAGAGCCGGATGAAGAAAGCGTATGATAAGAAGATACATCCTCGGAGCTTTCAGACGGGCGACCTTGTGCTGAAAAGGATTCTCCCGCCACAGGAAGATCACAGGGGCAAGTGGACCCCCAACTACGAAGGGCCATACGTTGTCAGAAAAGTCTTCTCTGGAGGAGCGTTGTTGTTGTCCACCATGGACGGTGAAGACTTTACGTCGCCTGTGAATTCGGACGTAGTTAAAAGATACTTTGCTTAAAATTGACCCGCTGGACAGAAAAAAGAGAGTCCAGGCAAAAATGGGGCATCCTGGAGAACCAAAAACAGAATAAAAGGTTCGGGCAAAAATTATGGATAAAATTGAAAAATGTACACCCACGAAGTTGAAAACCTACACTAGGCGGCTTCGGCAAAAAAGGGTATCCCGGTGAACTGAAAACCCGCAAAGGGCGGTTCACGCAAAAGTTAGGGATTTAAAAAAGCAAATGACTGCGGTACGAATTTGATACTGAGTTGCACATTGGTGCGGGAGAATACACCTGAGAGTTTGTTTATCAGATACAATCTCTTCAGAAGTTTGAATACCGGGAAAGCGTCAGAGTCAGGCGAGTCATAGGAGGATCAGCTCATGATATTTGTCTGCATCACGTTGCCGACATATGTGCAAATTTGATTTGTCACTGTATTTATGCTTCCTGTGCATACTTATATATTTGTTATGCGTAACTTCCTCTTTTCAGGAGTTACATCCAGTGTACAAAACTCTGCCCATTCAGGGGCCCAATTAATAAAACATGTTATTCAGTATTTGATGCTTGTTCTTTACTGTTTTGTATGTGAAAAGCGCCAATGTTTTAATAAAACTAGAAAGTGCATAACGTTGCTGGCCCTTGCCAATAATTGCTAAAACTTCGAATTGACTAAAAATGATGTCACCAACGCTAAGTTGAATAGATTTGGTTGTATAGACTTGGCTTGTCTCGTTTGTGGTGTTGCAGGGTTCTTGCCCATATGAAGGGGACGATCAGAAGATTGCAGTCCTAACCAGAGGCGTGATGAAAGGACTTGATCATTATGAGAAGTGAACCCCTATGCAGGCCGCGCTTCATTCCCTGAAGCTGAGATGACAATGTTCCTTACTGAAGAAGGATCAAATTCCCCAGCTAGTCGCATCTTATCCGAAGGACATTCTCCAACAGGGTCGTTTACCCTCAGCAGAGTTTGGTGATTCCAAGATTGTAGGCTGTATTCAGACAGTGTGGTGCCCCCCAAAAGGATTCCCTATCTCGAGCAGAGTTGTTTAGCCTCAGAAGACTAATATTTCCAAACTTGTGAGCTGTACCCAGACAGTCTACTCTCCCCAACAGAGATTCCCTTCCCAGTAGGGTCATTTATTCTCCCTAACAGAGTCAGTTTATTTTCCCCAAGAGATTCGTTTCGTCCCCAGCGGAGTTCTCTCTTTTCAGCAAGTGTTCTCTTTCCTCCCAGTGGAAATCGAAGGTTAAAACTCTCCCCGACAGAGTTAGTTGTGTGTCCTGGCATTTATCTTGCCAGAATACTTTGTGATACTCGTTCACTCCCCAGTGTCGCTACTGCGAAAATCGGCGCCGGCTGAACAGAAGAGTCGCCACCGTGCGTTATTTATCCCACAGGAGGGAAAGGAAACGCTCAGAGTAAACCTACCGTAAAGACGGGAAAGGAATGGTCATCGCAACCAAATCCTGGATTCGGGAGTCGGTTACGCAAGGGGAAGGTATTAGCACCCCTCACGTCCGTCGTACTCGATGGGATCCACGCTTGTTTTCGGGTATGGATTGTTATTCTATCTACTACACAGGTCAAGGGTTAAAAAGAAAGAAAATGACTCGGCAAAGTATCGCACTTTATGCCTACGTATTCCCGTCTGGAACGAGAAATCAGAGTCAACGTAGTTTGCCTACCTACGGGAAAGGAGGGGAAGGTTGCTCGCTAGGATATCGCATCCTATGCCTACGTACTTTCATACAGCATGAAAGATCAGAGCAAACGTAGTTCGGGCCACGGAAGACACAAGCTTGTCTTTATTGATTTTATTTCCTTCTGAAAAAGGTTTCCTGATTAACAGTCCAAGCGGACAAAAATGACGTTTTGATGAGTTCACATTCTTTTACGGAAGAAGTGTCTTTTATTGTGTTTGAAATCTTTATTGTGTATTTCTGTTTGTTTTGAGAAAGAAGAGACAGAACTCTAACCTACGGTTGCGAAGGGAATTAGACTAACCTAATGTTATCATGCATGGGTTAAGCCCTAGTGTCTATCATGTTCCTCTCTTGCACAGAGAGAAACAGAGATCCTAAGGGATAAACGGAAACAGAAGCAATAGCAGATATATACAGTAAAACAGTAAAATGCATGGATGCAGCAATACAAGCGAGGCAAGGGAGTCCCACTCAACCTCGAACCTAGAAAACAATAGGCAAAAGTGAACAGACTTCACTTTCAACCTCACAGGTTAAACAACAAACAATACAGTCCAGGAAAACCAATCAATACATCAGAAAGAATACAGCAAAAATAAACAGCCACAGCAGCTCTGCATCAACATCAGACTTCAAGTCATCTCCAAACAGCTACAAGCTTCAGCAAGCATCAATCTCCCTCTTCACAGCCTTCAAGCAAGGTCTTTATCATCAGTCTTCCATCTGCAATGGCTTTTCTTCAAGTCTCAAGCTCCAAGAGGAACATCAGTCAACAAGATAGAATGAATGTTAAACAGTAAACTGCCTACCAAGGGTGGCTCATCAACTGTTAACATTATACAGACAATTTTCTCTCAAAAGTTCTATCTTTCAGACATATTCACTGATCCTTCCAAAGGAAGGAGGTGGATATTTGAAAGAGACTTTGAATCATAGATAAGGAATGGAGGCAGACAAGGCCTTCCATATTTGTGAATCAAGTTCTCTACTCTAGAGCTCTGCCTAGCTCCTAAATCCTATACTCCTCAACATCTGCCAGCAAAGGACTCCTCATCAACTCTGGAAGTTGGTCTTCAAGCTCTTGATCTCCAATGGCTTCATCATCACAAGTCTTCAGCTCTCCCAATCCCCACAGCAATCCCAATACCCCACACAGACAAATGAAAATAACCCTAGAGGGCACACCACACAGTCAAACAAATATAGACAGTATACTAATAGCAGTAGGGGAATCCTAATATTCTCTAAGGGATCTAATAACTACCCATAATCCCTATAGTCCCATACCCCCAAAGATTCAATCTCTAACTCCTAAGGGAAATGAACTAATTCACCTATGTTATCACCTAACCCTAATTTTGTTCATGTTATTCACACCTAAACAAATCACCTAAAATTAAGTCTTAAAAATATGAACTAAATTTTATATACAAGCTAACATTCTATACTAACCAACCTAAAAAGAATGGATTAAAAATGGTAAAGCATCTATTCAAACTAAAATTAACAAAATCATGCATCAAACTAAACAATATTTACACCTATTTAAAAGAAAAATATGCCAAAAATATAAAAATGAAATGAAATATTAATTTTTTTATGGGATAATTTTCTTGACAAAATTATGAACAACATGAAAAAAGAACCAATTAAAATCACGCATTTTCCATTTTTTTTATGAATTTTGAAAGAATTAATATTTTTTGAAGAAATAAAATGGAATTAATTTGGCTGGGGTGCATCTAGCATGAAAAATCAGCTAAAACCACAAACTGGGCCCAGACTGGGGGGTGCGCATAGCAAGCGCGTCTGGGCCCATATGCATTCAGAAAATAACAAAAAATTAAAAAAAGAAAAAACGGTGCAGAAAGCAATTAATCTAGTTATAATTGGGATTGGGCTTGATTTGAGGGGTGTCATTAGCATGAGAATTCAAAGCCCAGTGGAGAGGTTTTAATGAAACGGTGCGTTGCACCATTTGAAGTTCCCTCCGTTTTCTTTTCCAATCGTGGCCGTTGGATCTAAAACCAAGTAAAAGTCAGCAAGCAATCGTGTGGCCAAAAGGTTGTCTTCAACCTCCAGCAAACCCTAGGTTCTGAAATTTCATCACCATGCACGAATTTTCCATCGTTCTGTTCTCTTTCAATTCTCCATGGATCCACATGATATGAAGAGCAAAGTTGCTCTAAATTCTTCCCTCTACGCAGCCATGTCAATATCTTCTTCTGAAACTCACTCAACAATGGAACCCGATACGTATAACATTCTGAATCCACCATGATCACCTGATATCACTTCTTCCAATTTTCTCTAATTCTTGCCCTAAACTAATCCACATCTTATGCTGATCATTATGAGCTAATCATTCAAGATTATCGTGCCATAACCTATGAGTTACAAGCTCCAACAGTTTGTGCACACCATGATCAATCTCCATAAAACTTCTCCAAACTCACCAAAATCAGTCATCTAACCTATCCTAGCATTTCTATGCTAACAAATCCCTATAATTCTAACTAAAACAGTCAAATCGAAGAAGAAACCTACCTGGTGTAAAATGAAGAAAACAACTATGGAACTCCTTGATCCAATGCTTGCAGTGATTTGAAACTGATCCACACACTCAAACCTTGATTCTGTATGCAAAGATTCTGACTCAAACTTCTTGGATCTTGTGATTGAAACTTTCTTGCTTCTTGGATGATTCACTTGTATGGAACGAGTTCTCCTCAAATCAACCAAATGCTTGTGTGAAATGTGATCTCTGAATGATGGTGATGAAGATCAGATCAAGAAAAAAGGAGATTGATAGAGATTTGAGAGAGTTTGAATTGATTTTGCAAAATGGAAGATTGGTGTATAACTTGTGTTTTGATCAATATGATTCACCAACCATGGCATGGAGTCTCTTAATGCAATATATAGATGAGAATGGAAACTCCTAGAACCTTGGAGAAACTTCCCGTGCACACTTTCCCTTGGATTTGGATTATGTAACTTTCATTGTAAGTAACCATGCATAACTCCTAAATCTTGTACCAAACTCAAAATTCTACTTTTGCCAATGTTCTCAAAATGATTTTTCCAATCAAAATGACCTATAATTTCACCTCATTTGGCCAAACTATGAAAAATCTCAAATTTAGGTCATTTTTTATTCATTAAATCCATCAATTTTGAAACCTTGAGCTATGAGTCTTTCCAATCTTTCATGGTCACCTTTATGGACTCAAAATGTCATTTGGAGCAAGTTTGATGTTGTGAAGTTTTTCATTTGAAGCTTCCTTGTATAAGTTTTGGGCATAGACTTGAAATGACCTGTAATTCTCAGATGACCAAAATACCCTTTGCTTGCCAAGACCATAAGTAGAGTTCCACAAATCATATGAAGGCATACCATACCATTCTAGAAAGCTAGGACAATGAGAAACAACTCTTATGTTTCCCAGAAATTCATTTGAAATTTCCTTGAGGGGTAAAAATTGCTTGGAAGACAAGTCACTTTTACAGACAAAATTTCAGATACCTCAGATGACCTGTAACTTGCAAGGACCATAACTTGAGTTCTATAAATCTCCTTAATGTCTTACACCACTCATATTAAAGGTGTTGCGATCCTCTAAAAGTTTCATGTTGGCCAAGGATCCATTTGAAGCTTGCATTTTGACTTATCTTGCTTGGAAATTTGACCTAAATTAGGGGATTTTACACAGAAACCCTAATTTAGAAACTCCTCTTCTCCTTGATTTCTCTTGATTTCTTCTTGGCATATCACCATATCCCTCTCTACATGTCAAATGATGAACCCCACATCTCTCCAATAGACCTTAATCTCCTTCAATCAGTCAATTGACCTAGAGTTGACCTAGAGTTGACCCAGATGAAACCCTAGTTGACTGTTTTCAACTGCAATTCTTGTGACCATCTCAATGACTTGCCTCCTTCTCCAAATGACTTTATAAGTCTCCCCTGATGTCTACATACTCTCCCTGCTCAGCCCACAGCTCACAATTTCTTTGATGATCCCCAGATACCCTCAGATAGGAGATAGATTGCTTGCTTGATCCATTTACTTCTCAGCTTTCAAATTCTTCCTGATGACTTGAATGAGATTGAATTTGAATAATAACCTCTTGATAGGCTCATAGAGATGAGAATAATGCTTGGTCCCCTGTTGGATGACTTGCTATGCTTATGCTATGCAGATGATTAGACTATGTACATGACTCTATATGCAAATGCTAATGATATTGAAACATAAACCAAGGTGAAATAAGGTTGAGCAAATTTTAGGGTGCAACAGCTGCCCCTATTCAAGCGACTTGGACCCGATTGGGTGAAGAGCGAACGGCCTTCAAACATTCACGGTACGAGACGGTTGAATACTAAGAACCCTAAAATTTGCCAACCGCAGAAATAAACTGCGCCACTGCTTGGGGATTATTTCATCAGCCTGAAAAGCTTCTATCATTGCAAGAATAAAACTTTGTCCATGTTAGGACGCCTGTGTCGTCAACACAAAGAAATCTCGACCAAACTTGTCCACGTTAGGAAAAATCTCGACAACTTCACTGGGGATGGCTCGTCTGCCTTTCATCAGCAATAAATCGTCCACGTTAGGAATAAACTCTTCCACGTTAGGAATAACACCGTCCACGTAAGGAATAACACCGTCCACGTTAGGACTAAGACTTCGTCTGGATCTGTCCACGTCAGGACTAAACTTTTCCATGTAAGGAACATATCGTTTTTCCACGTAAGGAATCACATTTTTCCACGTAAGGAATGCATCCTTCCACGTTAGGAATAACGCTCTTCTGGACTTGTCCACGTCAGGACTCCAATATTTCCACGTAAGGAATAAATCTTTCCACGTAAGGAATCACATCTCTTTCCACGTAAGGAATCACATCTTTCCACGTAAGGAAACCATAATCTTTCCGCGTAAGGAAACCCCTCTTTCTGATTTGTCCACGTAAGGAATACATCGTCCACGTTAGGACCCACCTTTCCACGTAAGGAATCACAATCTTTCCACGTAAGGAAACACAACCTCGATCTGTCCACGTAAGGACTCCAACTTGATATGTCCACGTAAGGACTCAATCTTTCCACGTAAGGAATAAACTCATCTTGAATGGTCCACGTAAGGACTCCAATCTTTCCACGTAAGGAATCCGTATTCTTTCCACGTAAGGAATCAATCCATCTTTCCACGTAAGGAAACAATCTTCTTTCCACGTAAGGAATCAACCTCCGTATTCGTCCACGTTAGGACTACATCGTCCACGTTAGGACCCACCTTTCCACGTTAGGAATAACTCTCTTCTTGATTTGTCCACGCAAGGACTCCAATCTTTCCACGTAAGGAAACGATCTTATCTTTTCTGAATCTGTCCACGTCAGGACTAAACTTTCCACGTAAGGAATACATCGTCTTTACACGTAAGGAATCAACTTGTCCACGTAAGGACTCCTCTCTTGACTCGCTGAGGAAATAAGACTTGTCCACGTCAGGACTCACGCGTCTTTGACCTGCTGGGGGAAACAAAACTCGTCCACGTCAGAACACCCACTTTGCCAACAACACGAAGAAGGATAAATTTGTCCACGTCAGGACTCTCGCATCTTGAGAACATGAAGAACTATAAACTTTGTCCACGTCAGGACGCACATTTCACCATTACGAATAAAGATATCTGCTGGAAATAAATAGTCCACATCAGGACACCAACACGAAGAGTAATCAACTTTGTCCACGTCAGGACTTCACATTCGATCAATACTAAGAAACCAAATATGTCCACGTTAGGACTGGCACATATCGTCAACTTGAGGAAATCAATCTGTCCACGTCAGGACTTCACTTCTCTAACACGAAGAAAACTTGTCAATAAAATTCGTCCACGTTAGGACTCATTTCTCCACTGGTCCCAACCCACAAACTTCTTAGTACTGACTTTACAGCAACTTTGAGGCGGACTCTACTGGGGATATTCGGAAACCAAACTACTGGATGCCCGTTGATGACAAATAACTCTGCTTGGGAATGAGGAGAAATTTTGCCTACTCACTCTGGCGGGGAAAACACGAGAAATTCACAAATGACTCTGTTCGGAGACAAAGAAAACTTCATCATGATAACTCTGTGGGGAATAATGCCAAAGCTGACACTTCATTGAATGTCTCACGTCGAGATCTTGAATATTTGGCGATTCATTTGAGCAAGAGCTCTTTCAATCTGCATGAGAAACAATACCTGAAACAAAACGGTTAGCCATCCTGGTTTATACTTCAAAAATGCATATGTTTGATAATGACGCAATGTTCCCTTTGACATGGAAATGCTACGCGTGTTTATTTGGTGGAGGCAAGTATGACACTATATGCCAATGCAAATGCAGACTCGAACTGCTGCGATACAGGAACTGCTTCAGCAAAATAAATGTTGAAGACAATGTCGACTCCGCTGGGGATATCCTGGTGCTACAGAATTATTCCAGCAAAATAAATGCTGGAAGAGTGAAGCCGACTCAGCTAGGAAATTGGGAACTTAAACCAAACACCTCATTGAAGTAACACCCTGCTGGGGAATATAACTCTGCTGAAGAATAGCAGATGCGCCTAGTATGATTGAAATTCTGCTGGAGAGTGAACGGATATCACACGGTATTCTGACAAAATAAACGCCAACGCACACACCAACTCTGCCGGGGAGAGTCTTAATCTTCGAGTTCCACTGAGAGGAATGAAAATACTTGCTGAAAAGAGAACTCCGCTGGGGAGGGGATGATTCTCTTGGGAAAATCAACTGACTCCGCTAGGGGAGAGTAAATGACCCTGCGGGGAAAGGTAAACTGCTTGAATACAGCTCACCAATATTAACCTTCTGAAGCTAAACCACTCTGCTTGAGATGCACTGTCTGAATACAGTCAACAATCTAGGAATCGCCAAGCCCTGCTGAAGATAGACGACTTTGCTGGAGAACGTCCTTTGAATAAGCTACGACTAGCTGGAGAAATTGATCCTTCTTCAGGGAGGACATTGCTATCTTGTGGAACGCGACCTGCGTGGGGGTCGAGTCTTTCGTTACTGCAATCTTTGGATCGTACTCTTCATACGGCTATGAACCCTGCAACAACACAAACAAGACAAGACAAGTCTACACAACCAAATCTATTTAGGTTAACGTTAGTGACATTGTTTTCAGTTAATTCAAAGTTTTAGCAATTGTTGGCAAGGGCCAGTGACGTTATGCACATGCTAGTTTCATCAAACTTAGGCGTTTATCATGCACAAAACAATAAAGAACCAGCATCAAGTACTGAATAACATATTTTATTGATTGGGCCCCTGAATGGGCGGAGTTTTTGTACACGGGATGTAACTCCTGAAAAGAGGAAGCTACGCACAACAAATATACATGTATGCACAAGAAGCATAAATATGATGACAAATTAAATTTGTACACATGTCGGCAACGGGATGCGGACGAACATCACGAACTGATCCTCCCATGACTCGCCCGACTCTAATGCTTTCCCGGTATCCACACTTCCGAAGAGATAGTATCCGATAATCGACCCCTCAGGTATATTCTCCCGCGCCAATGCTCAATGCAGTATCGAATTTGGACCGCAGTCATTTGCTTTTCAAATCCCTAACTTTTGCGTGAACCGCCCTTTACGGGTTTTCAGTTCACCGGGATACCCCTTTTTGCCGAAGCCGCCCAGTGTAGGTTTTCAACTTCGCGCGTGTACATTTTTTTCAATTTTATCCCTAATTTTTGCCCGAACCTTTCATTCTGTTTTTGGTTCGCCAGGATGCCCCATTTTTTCCTGGACTCTCTTTTTTCTGTCCAGCGGGTCAATTTCAAGCAAAGTATTTTTTAACTGCGTCCGAATTTACAGGCGACGTAAAGTCTTCACCGTCCATGGTGGACAACAATAAAGCTCCTCCTGAAAAGACTTTTCTGACAACGTATGGCCCTTCGTAGTTGGGGGTCCACTTGCCCCTGTGATCTGCCTGTGGCGGGAGAATCCTTTTCAGCACAAGGTCGCCCGTCTGAAAGCTACGCGGATGTATCTTCTTATCATATGCTTTCTTCATTCGGCTCTGGTACAAACGACCGTATGCCAGAGAAGCTAGCCTCTTCTCATCCATTAAGCTCAGTTGGTTCAACCTGTCTTTCACCCATTCTGCCTCATCTAGTTGGACATCTCGCAATACCCTCAGAGAAGGGATCTCAACTTCCAATGGTAGCACTGCTTCCATTCCATATACTAACGAGAACGGGGTTGCCCCGGTTGATGTGCGTACCGTCATACGATAACCGTGTAAAGCAAAAGGTAGCATCTCGTGCCAATCCTTGTAGGTCACCACCATCTTCTGAACGATCTTCTTGATATTCTTGTTGGCCGCTTCAACAGCGCCATTCATCTTGGGTCGGTAAGGGGAGGAGTTGTGATGTTCGATCTTGAAATTCTGACAGAGCTCCTTCATCATTTTGTTGTTCAGGTTTGAACCGTTGTTAGTGATTATCCGCTCGGGGATTCCATATCTGCAAATGATATCTCTCTTGATGAATCTGGCCACCACCTGCTTAGTTACATTTGCGTATGACGCCGCCTCCACCCACTTGGTGAAATAATCGATTGCTACTAGAATGAACCGGTGCCCATTAGAAGCTGTCGGCTCGATCTTTCCAATCATATCGATTCCCCACATCGAGAATGGCCATGGCGATGACATCACATTCAGAGGACTCGGAGGCACATGGATCTTATCAGCATAGATTTGGCACTTGTGGCACTTCCTCGCAAACTTGAAACAATCAGTTTCCATAGTCAGCCAAAAATAACCTGCTCGCAACAGCTTCCTCGTCATAGCATGCCCACCAGCATGCGTACCAAAGGTACCTTCATGTATCTCCTCCATGAGCAGCTTTGCCTCTTTTCCGTCTACACAACGCAGCAACACCAAATCGTGGTTTCTTCTGTATAAGACACCATCCGGATTCAAATAGAAATTACCCGCTAATCTCCTGAGAGTCTTCTGATCTTGACTGAATGCCCCAGCCGGATACTCTTTGTTCTTCAGGAAATTGAGGATATCAAAATACCACGGTTTGTCGTCGGATGCTTCATCAATAGCAAACACATAGGCAGGTCTGTCAAGCCGAGAGATAGTAATTCTGGGAGCCTCATTCCAGAAGTTGACTTTGTACATGGAAGACAAAGTGGCCAGGGCGTCAGCCATCTGATTTTCTGCCTGCGGTACATGATGCAATTCAACCTTGTCAAAGAAAGGCAACAATCTCCTTGCATAATTCATGTAATGTATTAAATTGGGCTGACGTGTCTCCCATTCCCCTTTGATTTGATTCACCACCAGAGCTGAGTCTCCGTGTACGTCCAGATTCTTGATTCGCAAATCAATGGCTTCTTCAAGCCCCATGATACAAGCTTCGTATTCGGCCTCATTATTGGTAACTGCAAAGGTCAATCGAGCAGTAAACGGGATGTGCGACCCGTGTGGAGTAGTGATGATTGCCCCTATTCCGCTACCGTAAGCATTTACTGCTCCGTCAAATATCATTTTCCATTTGGAACCCAACTCTGGTCCTTCATCTGGCAACGGTTCTTCACAATCTTTCATCTTTAGGTACATGATATCCTCGCCAGGAAAATCAAACCTCATCGATTGGTAATCTTCAATAGGCTGCTCCGCCAAGTACTCAGACAACACACTCCCCTTTATAGCCTTTTGCGAGACATATTGGATGTCATATTCAGTCAAGACCATCTGCCAACGGGAAATTCTCCCTGATAACGCCTGCTTTTCGAATACATATTTGATAGGGTCCATCTTCGAGATGAGCATGGTTGTATGATTCAGCATGTATTGCCTCAAACGCTTGGCGGCCCAGGCTAGCGCGCAACAAGTTTTCTCAAGCATTGAATATCGAGATTCACAATCTGTAAATTTCTTACTCAAGTAATAGATCGCATGCTCTTTTCTTCCTGTCTCGTCGTGTTGACCGAGAACACAACCCATGCTTCCCTCAAGAACTGTCAAATACATAATCAAGGGTCTCCCTGCCACTGGGGGTATCAAAATAGGAGGCTCCTGCAAATACTGCTTTATTTTATCGAACGCCTTTTGACAATTTTCGTTCCACGTTACAGCTTGATCTTTCTTCAATAGCTTGAATAATGGTTCACACGTAGCAGTTAGGTGAGATATGAACCTAGCAATGTAGTTCAACCTCCCTAAAAACCCACACACCTCTTTCTCTGTTTTAGGCGTTGGCATTTCTTGTATTGCTTTTATCTTAGCAGGATCAACCTCAATTCCTCTTTCGCTTACGATAAACCCCAACAGTTTACCCGATCTCACCCCGAAGGTGCACTTGTTAGGGTTCAGTCTCAGCCTGAACTTCCTAAGCCTTTTAAATAACTTCAGCAGATTCACCAGATGCTCTTCCTCCTTCTGGGATTTGGCAATCATATCGTCAACATAAACTTCGATCTCTTTATGCATCATATCATGAAAGAGAGTCGTCATTGCACGCTGATACGTTGCCCCAGCATTCTTTAATCCGAAGGGCATCACTTTATAACAAAATGTTCCCCAGGGCGTTATGAAAGTAGTCTTCTCCATGTCTTCTGGCGCCATTTTAATCTGATTATAGCCTGAGAAGCCATCCATGAAGGAGAACACGGAGTATTGAGCAGTATTGTCAACTAGCACATCGATATGAGGAAGTGGAAAATCGTCTTTTGGGCTCGCTTTGTTTAAGTCACGGTAATCTACACACATTCGAACTTTGCCATCTTTCTTGGGCACTGGTACGATGTTAGCGACCCATGAGGGATATTTTGTCACAGCCAGGAAACCAGCATCCCACTGTTTTTGAACCTCTTCTTTAATCTTCACTGCCATATCGGGTCTAGTTCTGCGAAGCTTTTGTTTGACCGACCGGTATTCTTCTTTCAATGGCAGACGGTGCACGACCATATCTGTATCGAGCCCTGGCATATCTTCATACGACCAAGCGAACACATCATTATACTCTCTGAGCATTTCAACCAGTCTTCGCTTGATATCACTCTGCAGCGCGGCTCCTATACGAATATTCTTCTCAACCCCTTCCGACCCCAAATTGATAATTTCGATGACCTCTTCGTGAGGCAGAATGGCACGCTCTTCTTGCTTCACCAACCAAGATAATTCTTCAGGAACGTCACCATCTTCAACAACCACTTCTTCGGCCTGAAATACCGGGCGTTCAAAGTCGGGACGAGTCATAGGTGGTTCAAGGATGTCATCTGAAAATGTGATCCTGCAAAAGGAATGGTTAAATGCTTCAAAATACGTATAAAGCGAATAACCACGTTGCCATTTTATTGAAAAATACAAAACAAGAAAAACAGGGATCACAATATTTGCACACGAAAACGCCTTTTATTTAATGATAAACACGCAATGTTCATAACAGCATAGCCCTAAGCAAATCATGATGCCCCGGGCAAGACACCAGATTGTTCAACAATTAATAAAACAAAGCATTACTGTTTAGGAGTCACAGGAACAAGCTCCTGAATAGACCAGTTGCACAATCCCTGTCCTGGCGCGCTCGGCTGAATCCAGGCGTCCATATCGCAATCGCTGTCTCCTTCGTCAGACTCTGAAGCAGCGTTGATGGTCTCATGACATACTCCACTGGCAGAGATGGTTATTGGCCCTCTAAAACGGGGTGCCCCCACAGCAGGTGTTGACGACGACGGTTGGTACCCCAGTCCAAACCAGTCCATCTTCACAGGAATGTCCAAAACTTTGCCCCAGCCCTTCGTCTCACCAGTCTCTACCAGAGCTTGAGCTTCTTTATATGACGAGACGGCTATCTCCGACACTTTGCTCGGCCCGGGACCTTTGTCCTTGATGCGCAACCCTTCAAATGCCTGGCAGGGTGTTTCGTGAATCTCTCCATCGACCTCCACATATTTAAATGACGACAGATGACTGACCAGGATGTCCTCTTCTCCGCAGACTGTAACCACGCTGTCTCCTACCATATATTTCAACTTTTGATGCAGAGTAGACGTGACTGCCCCAGCCCCATGAATCCAAGGTCTTCCGAGCAGGCAGCTATATGCAGGCTGGATATCCATGATATAAAATTCAGTTGCGAACACCTCCGACCCCACCTGTAGAGGCAATGTTATCGATCCAAAGACTGTTCTTCGCGTGCCATCGAATGCCCTGACCACCAAGTCACTGGGCGTGCACAGGATTCCTCTGACATCTAGCTTCATCATCGCCTTCTTGGGCAGCACATTCAAAGACGATCCGGTGTCGACCAATACATGCGACATGACTGATCCTCTACACTCGACAGATACGTGCAGCGCCATATTATGATCTCTTCCTTTCGGGGTTAAATCGAAGTCGGTAAAGCCCAAGCTGTGGCCTGCGTTCACATGAGCCAACACTCCTTCCAGCTAATTTACGGAAACGTCTTGGGGTACGAAGGAAGTATCCAAGACTTTCAACAAAGCATTTCTGTGAGCTTCCGAACATAATAGCAACGACAGTATAGATATCTTTGATGGCGTCTGTTGCAGATGCTCCACAATCTTATAATCACTTTTTCGAATCAAACGCATGAACTCTTCTACATCTTTCGATGCCGCTTCTTTGCCACTTGCTTGCACTGGGACATTCTCAACCATTTTCCCTTTCCCCTTCGCCAGTCGCTCAGCCTCTACTTCAGGCGATATAAAGATCCTACCACTCCTTGTCATACCTCCGGTACCAACAACGTTGTCCACAACCTCAGCTGGCTGCTTATTAACATCAATCTTTATTCCGTCACAATACACTTCCAAACCATATGACCATGGGACTGCCTTTGTGCTCTCGTACGGGATTGGTCCGGCCTTAGTTATGGTGATCGGAGGTCGCTGGGCCGGTGTCGTTATAGTGATTGTCTTTCGAGGAATCGTTACAGTGGCCACATCACTTTGATTATCTGCTAATGCCCCTGCAGGCTCTTCCATTGCTGCTCGGTCAAACTGCAATGTGCCTCCATCAATTAAAGCCTGGACACCTTTCTTCAAATCATCACACCCCCAGCTAGGGTCCAACATTCCAAGCAGTACTCGTCACATCCTGGATAAACACCCCCTTGCAACAATCTGCTCTTTATCTCGCTCAGCGGCGTCTTTAAATCATCGACATTCATAATCAGATTCAAACCCTCCTCAGTCAGAATGGCATTTGCCCCATGGTTAGGCATGGGCTTCTGCACTATATTCGGACCCGCCGTTCCGAAATTGATAGCCTTACTGTCTAATAAATCCTGCACAACATGCTTAAAAGCATGGCAACCCTCTACATCGTGGCCCGGAGCCCCAGAGTGGAACTCACAGTGCCTGCTTGCATCATAGCCATACGGAGGAGTTCCCGTTATTGGTGCCAGAGTTCTCTTCTCTACCAGGTTCAACCCTAACAATGTCTGCAACAAATCAGCATACGTTGAAGGAGGCTTTTCAAACACTCTCCTTGGTTTACCCCCCTGGAATCTGCGCTGGGCAGGTTGTGCCCCCTACTGTGGCTGCTGTTGCTGTTGCTGCTGTTGTTGTATTGGTTGTTGCTGTTGAAATGGTTGTTGTTGGAACGGAATAGTAACACTCGCCACCTGCTGCGGCTGATTATACTGGTTTCGACCTCTGCCTCGGCCTCTGCCTCGGCCTCCAAACACTGCGCTTGCATCTCCCTGACGTCACCCACCAAAAGCCTTCCTATTACTGCCAGATGCAGTAGATTCCTCAGCTTGGAATCTTCCTTGCTTGATGTTACTTTCAATCTTTTCTCCCATCAGAATTAAGTCTGAGAAGCTGGCCAAAGATGTGTGAAACAACTTGTCATAAAACATGCCTGTGAATGTTCCAATGAACATGTCATTCATTTCCTTGTCTTCTAAAGTAGGACGGACCCTAGCAGCCATGTCGCGTCATCTTTGCACATACTCTTTAAAGCTTTCACCCTTCTTCTGAGACAGCCCTTGCAATTGGACCCGGTTGGGTGCCAGGTCACTGTTATACTTATAGTGAGCTACAAATGCCTCTGCCAGTTGCTTCCATGTCTTTATATTAGTTGGTTCCAATCCCATATACCACTCTAGGGAAGGACCCGACAAACTATCCTGAAAGAAATGCATTAGCATCCTCTCATCAGTTGAATACGCAGACATCTTTCTGTAATAAGCCCGCACGTGCACCTTCGGACAGGTGTCCCCTTTATACTTATCAAATGTAGGAGCTTTGGATTTGATTGGCACCCTCAAGCCAGGTACCAGACCCATTGTTGACATGTCTAAGCCCACAACACTTTGGTTCAGGACCCCCCTCATCTGCTCTTCTAGCATTCTGATCTTTTGGGAGTCATCCATCGGTCCCTCGAAACCTCCACCGGAGAAGGCATCCTCCTGCTGATCTTCCTGCCACATACCATTACCAGCTCCGTACCCATCGTATCCATTGTTACGGCCAGCTCTAATCTGATTCATCACCGGGCCTCGCCCTCTGTTGCCGTACCCTGGAGCAACTCCAACAGGTCCAAAAGCCATCAACCCAGCGCCGTTTCCATTTCCGAATCCTGCCCAAAGCCTTGAGCATTGAAACCATATTTCCCAGCATTATCGAAACCCTGATCATTGAATCCGAATCCAGCATTACCGAAGCCGTTGCCTCCCATATTATCACCCAAGTTGACATCACCAAGCCCAACGTTATGGACAGCAGTCTCGTTCCCAACTCCAATGTTACCGTTCCCAGCAGCGGTAGCGTTGTTGACATTAACAACAGGTATATTGACTACAGGTGGAGCCACTGGTGTGGGAGTACCATCCCCATGAACAGTGTCGACTCACACAGACTGATGATCCTCATTTCCATGCCCAGCGCTCCTGGCCAACAGAGGCTGCACCATAGCCTGCAAATTCTCTTGACCTTTTGCAATAGTCTCCATGGTCTGCATGAAGAGTGCTAGCTTCTCGCGCACATCTTGCATCTCGTTCTGCATTTGATCCATGATTCTTCGACAGTTAGTGCGGGTGGAATATCTGTGCAGGCGCTGATCTGCAATCCTGAAAAAGACCTGGAACAGAGCAGGAAATAAGATACCATCCAATGATTACCTGTAATGCAATATGAATATGAATGCAATGCAATGTGTGTCTGTGCATTAGGGAAATTCATTCCCCGATTCTAGTGCAAAGGTGCCAGTGCAGTGACAGTGCTATCAATATGAAGATCGAAGCTGAATCATAGAAAGCCTCATATATTGCAGAGAAAACCAGTAAGCCAAGAATACAATATCACTGAGTACAATAAGAAGGCATGACCTCAACCAACAATCCTGGTGATGGTCAGCACTATGCAAATAAGGCATACAAGCTAATACATGAAATGATCAAGTACTCCCATAAGCCCGGTACTCTTCTATTAACTTCTTGGTCTCTGGATGACCTGGTCTGGTAAGCAGCCCTTCAACAAGTTGGTTTCTTCTCTTGAGAACACGTCGCACGTCACCAGCAGTTTCTTCCCATGTCCCTTCTCCGAAGCGATCCTCTAGTTTCCGCTTCTGGGACACAGCTTCGTTTCTGCCTTCGATGGCCTTGTTCAGTGCATTCTGGAGACTGTACCGGGTCATCACTTCTTCTTCATATTTCTTGATGCTATCTTTCAACTGCTCTTCGAGGTCGGAAATTTGCTGCTTCAACTTATCTTCCCTCTTTTTATTGTTGGTGAGCGTAGCATTCCAAGTCTTATTGCAAGAAGAGATCTCCCGGTGAGCGGCGTCAAGTGCTTTCTTTTTGGATTCCAGCATGTCATGGGAGCTTCTGAACTCTTGCCCCAGACGTTCGCGCTTCTTTTTCTCCTCAGTCAATTCAGCCCCTAGTCTGTTTACTAGCTCGATCTGCTATTGGAAAGCATGCACAACCTTGTTTTTCTCACTGCGTATCTGAGCTAGCTCTTGCTCTAACCCTTCGTTGATCTTCATCAAGGCTTCTTTTTCTTTCACCACTTGCTCGTAGGCCTCCCTAGAAACAGCAGTTGGCTCTTCTACCGGAATATGAACAGAGACCGGTGCAGCTGGAAATGGAATCAGCAACTGACTTGCTCTCTCCTGAATCCAAACCCTGTAAGGTGCATAAGCCTGACAGTCATTCCTCCCTAACAGTGGCTTCCCTCTTCTGTTAATACGCATCCAGGCATGCTGCAGCTTGGCTAACAACTCTCCACTCAAATCCCCGGTGAAGTACAGAGATTCCTTTACTTCTTCTTCCTTTGGTGGGTTCTTCAGCGCATATCCGAACTGGCGGACAAACAGAGAAGGGTTGTAATTGATACACCCTTTTCTTCCTATCAACGGAACATTAGGGTACCTAGAACAACTGAGGATAAGCTCAGACCCCAGCAAGTCTCGGTCAAACCACTTAACATCTTCGGAAGATAGCCTCATCAGGCGCTCTGACCAGCTAGCTGAAGTTGCACTGTCCACAAATGGTCCCTTCATGGGAAGATGACTCTTGAACCACATGTTCAACAGCGGCGCACAGCAGTAAACAACCTTTCCCCTTCTGTTTTCATTCTTGTAGTGCAATGAGTGGTAGAAGTCTCCGATCAACATGGGCATTGGGTTGCCAGCAGCAAACAGATGGAAAGCGTCCAAGTCCACGAAGTTGGGCAAGTTAGGAAACAACACAATTCCATAAATGCATAGAGCCAAAATAGCATTGAAAACCACCCAACATCCGCTCTTGGCATACTCCTGAGCCTTGCCAACCAGAAAATCAAGAGAAAAACCTGAAACCCCAAGCCACGAAGTCACTAACAGTTCTGCAGCGTTCATGTGCAAGGCTTTAGCTAAGTCCTCCAACTTGGGCTCAGCAGCAGAGTGAATAAAGGGAACTTTGTTCTGCACCGGTAGCTCAGTAAACTCCACATACTCCTCAATGGTAGGCCCCAGAATAAAGTCAGCAAACGTGAAACATCTCAATGCGGGGTCATAGAACTGCATTAAGGTGTACAACCCATTCATCTCATCAGCAGTGGGCTTGCAGACTAATCTCAGTAATCTCCCATGACTCATTCTGAAACTTCTCCTAACCTCCTCATCAGCAAGAGATATCAGACCAAGCAAAGGAGTAATATCAGGTGTAGGCAGCTTGTACGCAACTGTCTTCCTCAAACCAGCCATAATCAATACTCAGAAGTCCGGGCACTAGAACCGGGGGATATGCAAATGAACCTGCAGCACAGACACACGTTAATGGAATGCAATGATAATGAGTATGCAAACAATGCAATGCAAGTAACATGCAACAGGGACCAAATGCCATAGTTGAGAAGCCTGAACCATATCAAGAGTCTCTGATAGACCCTCCAGAAGTCCTCAAACCCTGGTCTCTGACAGACCTAGAACAAAGCTCCAATACTGGTCTCTGATAGACCCAAAACATAACTCGGACTGGTCTCTGATAGACCTCAAACCATATCTCCAACTGGTCTCTGGCAGACCTCAGAACCCTCCAACTGGTCTCTGACAGACCTCAGAACTCTCCATAAATACCCGGGATCTCAGATCAAGAAACAAACCGGTAATCTGAAGGTCTAGTTACCTGCATAACCCCAAACCCTCTCACAGGTGGATGTCCCTATAACCGGCACAAGGTATGGCATCCTATGCGGTCGTCGGCGTCACAGACTTTCAGGGTTGATGATACGATTCCCAGAAGGAGTGGCATCATCAAATCCTGAAGAGGCCTCACTTAGCCAACTTCCAAATGATCGGTTCCCGGAGTCGACAATTCAGCTGACCAACAACCCCTTCGACCCAAAGGGTAGAAAAAGAAGCCAACCAGAAGAACCTCGTCCGAGTGTAGATTTCATGAGACACTAATGCAAGCAAAGCCGGCACGCGCCCACTACTTTCTACTCTAATTCTAGGTGCACTCAAGCCCAGGTCCGGCTTATCTCTCAATCATGGAACACCCGTCACACCCCAATACAACAATAATAATCAAATAATATAATGTTGAAAATAAAGGTCAAAAATATAAATCCATACAAAATCCTCGACGGGAAAACAAGCGCTAGGATTGACTCTCTTAAGGGAAGTAAGATCCCAAAGGCATAAGAAACTATCGCAGTCCTTAGCAGCCAGGGGACGTTGGATCCCCAGCAGAGTCGCCAGCTGTCGCTACTGCGAAAATCGGCGCCGGTTGAACAGAAGAGTCGCCACCGTGCGTTATTTATCCCACAGGAGGGAAAGGAAATGCTCAGAGTAAACCTACCGCAAAGACGGGAAAGGAATGGTCATCGCAACCAAATCCTGGATTCGGGAGTCGGTTATGCAAGGGGAAGGTATTAGCACCCCTCACGTCCGTCGTACTCGACGGGATCCACACTTGTTTTCGGGTATGGATTGTTATTCTATCTATACACAGGTCAAGGGTTAAAAAGAAAGAAAATGACTCGGCAAAGTATCGCACTTTATGCCTACGTATTCCCGTCTGGAACGAGAAATCAGAGTCAACGTAGTTCGCCTACCTACGCGAAAGGAGGGGAAGGTTGCTCGCTAGGATATCACATCCTATGCCTACGTACTTTCATACAACATGAAAGATTAGAGCAAACGTAGTTCGGGCCACGGAAGACACAGGCTTGTCTTGATTGATTTTATTTCCTTCTGAAAAAGGTTTCCTGATTAACAGTCCAAGCGGACAAAAATGACGTTTTGATGAGTTCACATTCTTTTACGGAAGAAGTGTCTTTTATTGTGTTTGAAATTTTTATTGTGTATTTCTGTTTGTTTTGAGAAAGAAGAGACAGAACTCTAACCTACGGTTGCGAAGGGAATTAGACTAACCTAATGTTATCATGCATGGGTTAAGCCCTAGTGTCTATCATGTTCCTCTCTTGCATAGAGAGAAACAGAGATCCTAAGGGATAAACGAAAACAGAAGCAATAGCAGATATATACAGTAAAGCAGTAAAATGCATGGATGCAGCAATACAAGCGAGGCAAGGGAGTCCCACTCAACCTCGAACCTAGAAAACAATAGGCAAAAGTGAACATACTTCACTTTCAACCTCACAGGTTAAACAGCAAACAATACAGTCCAGGAAAACCAATCAATACATCAGAAATAATACAACAAAAATAAACAGCCACAGCAGCTCTGCATCAACATCAGACTTCAAGTCATCTCCAAACAGCTACAAGCTTCAGCAAGCATCAATCTCCCTCTTCACAGCCTTCAAGCAAGGTCTTTATCATCAGCCTTCCATCTGCAATGGCTTTTCTTCAAGTCTCAAGCTCCAAGAGGAACATCAGTCAACAAGATAGAATGAATGTTAAACAGTAAACTGCCTACCAAGGGTGGCTCATCAACTGTTAACATTATACAGACAATTTTCTCTCAAAAGTTCTATCTTTCAGACATATTCACTGATCCTTCCAAAGGAAGGAGGTGGATATTTGAAAGAGACTTTGAATCATAGAGAAGGAATGGAGGCAGACAAGGCCTTCCATATTTGTGAATCAAGTTCTCTACTCTAGAGCTCTGCCTAGCTCCTAAATCCTATACTCCTCAACATCTGCCAGCAAAGGACTCCTCATCAACTCTGGAAGTTGGTCTTCAAGCTCTTGATCTCCAATGGCTTCATCATCACAAGTCTTCAGCTCTCCCAATCCCCACAGCAATCCCAATACCCCACATAGACAAATGAAAATAACCCTAGAGGGCACACCACACAGTCAAACAAATATAGACAGTATACTAATAGCAGTAGGGGAATCCTAATATTCTCTAAGGGATCTAATAACTACCCATAATCCCTATAGTCCCATACCCCCAAAGATTCAATCTCTAACTCCTAAGGGAAATGAACTAATTCACCTATGTTATCACCTAACCCTAATTTTGTTCATGTTATTCACACCTAAACAAATCACCTAAAATTAAGTCTTAAAAATATGAACTAAATTTTATATACAAGCTAACATTCTATACTAACCAACCTAAAAAGAATGGATTAAAAATGGTAAAGCATCTATTCAAACTAAAATTAACAAAATCATGCATCAAACTAAACAATATTTACACCTATTTAAAAGAAAAATATGCCAAAAATATAAAAATGAAATGAAATATTAATTTTTTTATGGGATAATTTTCTTGACAAAATTATGAACAACATGAAAAAAGAACCAATTAAAATGATGCATTTTCCATTTTTTTTTATGAATTTTGAAAGAATTAATATTTTTTGAAGAAATAAAATGGAATTAATTTGGCTGGGGTGCATCTAGCATGAAAAATCAGCTAAAACCACAAACTGGGCCCAGACTGGGGGCGCGCGTAGCAAGCGCGTATGGGCCCATATGCATTCAGAAAATAACAAAAAATTAAAAAAAGAAAAAACGGTGCAGAAAGCAATTAATCTAGTTATAATTGGGATTGGGCTTGATTTGAGGGGTGTCATTAGCATGAGAATTCAAAGCCCAGTGGAGAGGTTTTAATGAAACGGTGCGTTGCACCATTTGAAGTTCCCTCCGTTTTCTTTTCCAATCGTGGCCGTTGGATCTAAAACCAAGTAAAAGTCAGCAAGCAATCGTGTGGCCAAAAGGTTGTCTTCAACCTCCAGCAAACCCTAGGTTCTGAAATTTCATCACCATGCACGAATTTTCCATCGTTCTGTTCTCTTTCAATTCTCCATGGATCCACATGATATGAAGAGCAAAGTTGCTCTAAATTCTTCCCTCTACGCAGCCATGTCAATATCTTCTTCTGAAACTCACTCAACAATGGAACCCGATACGTATAACATTCTGAATCCACCATGATCACCTGATATCACTTCTTCCAATTTTCTCTAATTCTTGCCCTAAACTAATCCACATCTTATGCTGATCATTATGAGCTAATCATTCAAGATTATCGTGCCATAACCTATGAGTTACAAGCTCCAACAATTTGTGCACACCATGATCAATCTCCATAAAACTTCTCCAAACTCACCAAAATCAGTCATCTAACCTATCCTAGCATTTCTATGCTAACAAATCCCTATAATTCTAACTAAAACAGTCAAATCGAAGAAGAAACCTACCTGGTGTAAAATGAAGAAAACAGCTATGTATAACAGATCAAGAAAAAAGGAGATTGATAGAGATTTGAGAGAGTTTGAATTGATTTTGCAAAATGGAAGATTGGTGTATAACATGTGTTTTGATCAATATGATTCACCAACCATGGCATGGAGTCTCTTAATGCAATATATAGATGAGAATGGAAACTCCTAGAACCTTGGAGAAACTTCCCGTGCACACTTTCCCTTGGATTTGGATTATGTAACTTTCATTGTAAGTAACCATGCATAACTCCTAAATCTTGTACCAAACTCAAAATTCTACTTTTTCCAATGTTCTCAAAATGATTTTTCCAATCAAAATGACCTATAATTTCACCTCATTTGGCCAAACTATGAAAAATCTCAAATTTAGGTCATTTTTTATTCATTAAATCCATCAATTTTGAAACCTTGAGCTATGAGTCTTTACAATCTTTCATGGTCACCTTTCTAGACTCAAAATGTCATTTGGAGCAAGTTTGATGTTGTGAAGTTTTTCATTTGAAGCTTCCTTGTATGAGTTTTGGGCATAGACTTGAAATGACCTGTAATTCTCAGATGACCAAAATACCCTTTTCTTGCCAAGACCATAAGTAGAGTTCCACAAATCATATGAAGGCATACCATACCATTCTAGAAATCTAAGACAATGAGGAACAACTCTTATGTTGCCCATAAATTCATTTGAAATCTCCTTGAGGGGTAAAAATTTCTTGGAAGACAAGTCACTTTTACAGATAAAATTTCAGATACCTCAGATGACCTGTAACTTGCAAGGACCATAAATTGAGTTCTATAAATATCCTAATGTCTTCCACCACTCAAATTAAAGGTCTTGAGATCCTCTACAAGTTTCATGTTGGCCAAGGATCCATTTGAAGCTTGCATTTTGACTTATCTTGATTGGAAATTTGACCTAAATTAGGGGATTTTACACAGAAACCCTAATTTAGAAACTCCTCTTCTCCTTGATTTCTCTTGATTTCTTCTTGGAATATCACCATATCCCTCTCTACATGTCAAATGATGAACCCCACATCTCTCTAATAGACCTTAATCTCCTTCAATCAGTCAATTGACCTAGAGTTGACCTAGAGTTGACCCAGATGAAACCCTAGTTGACTGTTTTCAACTGCAATTCTTGTGACCATCTCAATGACTTGCCTCCTTCTCCAAATGACTTTATAAGTCTCCCCTGATGTCTACATACTCTCCCTGCTCAGCCCACAGCTCACAATTTCTTTGATGATCCCCAGATACCCTCAGATAGGAGATAGATTGCTTGCTTGATCCATTTACTTCTCAGCTTTCAAATTCTTCCTGATGACTTGAATGAGATTGAATTTGAATAATAACCTCTTGATAGGCTCATAGAGATGAGAATAATACTTGGTCCCCTGTTGGATGACTTGCTATGCTTATGCTATGCAGACGATTAGACTATGTACATGACTCTATATGCAAATGCTAATGATATTGAAACATAAACCAAGGTGAAATAAGGTTGAGCAAATTTTAGGGTGCAACACCCAGCAGGGTGGTATTTGTCGCATCGGCATATAGTGTCATATGTGCATCTACCAAACAAGAAAATGCGTAGCATTTCCATATCGTATGGAGCATTACGCCATTATCAAACATACGCATTTTGAAGCATAGATCAGGTTGGTTGATTCTTTTTGCTTTCAGGTGTGGTTCTCAATAGGAGTATGGAATTCTAAAAGCTCAGATATTACCAGACAACCGAGGTCTCGTCGGGAGACGTGTGATGACGTAGTTCAGTTTAATATTTTCCCCAAAGAGTTGCCAATTAAGGCAGTATTGTATCCGGCCAGCGGAATGTTTTCTTCAAGATTTGTTGCTGCGGCAGTGTTTCAGGTTTTCATAAAATCAAAGTTCAGAAGTAGCCACTTGTTATCAAGACGAGTGTTTGACAGTTGTTTTCGGAATATCCCCAGCGGAGTTAGTTACTGCAGCGAATAGGCAAAGAAGCTATGTCCGAGAAGATTTTCCTGTAATATAGACAGAAGTATATTCCCGTATTGGATAGGCGGATGGAGATTTTCCTGTAATGTAGGCAGAAGAGTGTTCCCGTATTGGATAGGCGGAAGAAGATTTCCTGTGATGTAGGCAGAAGAGTATTCCCGTATTGGATAGGCGGAAGAAGATTTCCTGTGATATAGGCAGAAGTATGTTCCCGTATTGGATAGGCAGAAGAAGATTTCCTGTGATATAGGCAGAAGTATGTTCCCGTATTGGATAGGCGGAAGAAGATTTCCTGTGATATAGGCAGAAGTATATTCCCGTATTGGATAGGCGGATGAAGATTTCCTGTGATATAGGCAGAAGTATGTTCCCGTATTGGATAGGCTGAAGAAGATTTCCTGTGATATAGGCAGAAGTATATTCCCGTATTGGATAGGCGGATGAAGATTTTCCTGTGATGTAGACAGAAGTACGTTCCCGTATTGGATAGGCGGAAGAAGATTTTCCTGTGATGTAGGCAGAAGTATGTTCCCGTATTGGATAGGCGGATGAAGGTTTCATGAAATTTAGACAGATGTATTTTCCCATATTAGGTAGACAGAAGTACGTTCCCGTATTGGATAGGCGGATCAAGATTGTTCCTGTGTTGTAGGCAGAAGTGCATTCCCGTATTGGATAGGCGGATGAAGAGTTTGTGTGATATGAACAAAAGGATATTCCCGTATTGGATAGGCGGATGAAGTGTTACTAGACCAGCGCATATATCCCGTGAGAGATAGGCGGATGAACTTTCCTGTAGCTAGACGGATGATTTCCCCGTAGAGAACATAGTATGTGTCCCATGACAAGACAAAATCATGTTCTTATATTCGACAAAAGTATTCTCCCAGTGAAGTCATTAAGTTTATTCCAATATTGACAAAATAATGTTGAAATTAGATCTGTGGATATTATTCCCCAAGTAGTGGTGCAGTTATTTTGTGGTTTATTTTTTGCAGTTGGCAAATTTCTGGGTTTCATTGGTATTCAACCGTCTCGTACCTCGAATGTTTGAAGGTCGTCCACTCTTCACCCAGTCGGGTCCAAGCCGCTTGAATAGGGGCAACTGTTGCACCCTAAAATTTGACCAACTTATTTTACTTGATTTACGTTTCAATTGCATTGTCATTTGCATAGTAGATAGTGTACATAGTTCAATCATTTGCATAGCATAGCATAATCAAGTCATCCAACAAGGGGTCAAGTGCCATTATTCTCTAAAGAGGCACATCCAAAGGGGTTTTATTCAAGCCTAAGTCTATTCAAGTCACCAGGAAAGGAGTTGAAGTTTTGAGAAGTTAGAAGGTCAAGCAGTGGATCTCTCTCCTATCTGGGGTGTGTTTGAGGGTCATCAAAGAGATATGAGCTATGAACTGAGGGTATGGAATGTGTGCTATCATCATGGAGGGCCTAGAGGGTCATTTTGAAGATGAAGCAAGTCATTGGTTTGCTTACAAAAGTTACAGTGGAATGCAGTCAACTAGGGTTTCATCTGGGTCAACCCTAGGTCAACCCTAGGTCAACTGAGTGATTGAAGAGCATCAAGGCTTAGTTGAAGGATATGTGATTCATGAATGGATAAGTGTATACAAGTGTGGTGTTGTGCCAAGGAGAAATCAAAAGTAATCAAGAAGAGAGAGGAGGTACTAAATTAGGGTTTTAGTGTAAAAAAACCCTAATTTAGGCTTAACTTCCAAGCCGGATAAGTCAAAATGCAAGCTTCAAATGAATTCTTGGTCAACATTAAACTTGTAGAGTATATCAATACCTTTCATTTGAGTACTAGAAGTCTTCAAGAATATTTGTAGAACTCAAGTTATGGTTCTTGCAAGTTAGGGGTCATCAGAGGACATTGAAATTCATCTGTGAAAGTCACCTGACTTCCAAGCAACTTTTTCTCATCAAGGAGTTTTCAAATGGATTCTTGGCCAACATAAGAGTTGTAGGTCTTGATCTTAGATTTAATTTGAGTACTAGAAGTCCTAAAGAGGAGTTGTAGAACTCAAGTTATGGTCTTGGCAACTCAGGGGTATTTTGGGAAAGTTGAATTATAAGTCACTTTTCAACATGGGTCAATATCTTCATCTTCCACTCTCCAAATGGAATTTTGCCCAACATGAGATGTGTTCCAAATGGAATTTTTAGGCTAGAAAAGAATTCATGGTGAGCTAGAATGGCTTGTATCACAAAATGCCCAAAAATGGCTTGAATATGGAAGAATTTCAAATGGATTCATGGAGGGAAAATGTAATTTTCAAGTTATGAGTCCAAAATGCATCATCCAAATACTCATTTCAATTGGAAAACATCTTTTAAAGACAATGACATAAACACTTTTTTGATTAGAAGTTAGAATCATGGACTTGCTTTGTAAACCTCTTACTTGAAATCCAAGTTACACAACCAAAATCCAACACAAGCTGATTCAAGCCAAGCTAATTATCCACACACATCCAATATCTTCTTAGAAGGTAAATTGAACACAAGCCAAGTTGAATTGAGAGCTAAAACCAGAACTGATATGTTGATATCATCAAATGAGAAATTTATGACATGAGAATTGCAAATTCTCCTTGGATCATTCCAGGTGCTTCCAGAAGTTTCCAACATTGTCTATAAATGATTTAGAATGGATCAGGATCAAGGGTTAGCCATTGTTGAGAGAGAGAAGGAAAAGTGAGATCAAAAATCCTCCATTGCAATTCACTTTCGAATTCTTCAATTTCTCCATTGATCTTCCATTTTTTTGATTTCATTCAACTCCATTGATGTTTCTGAGCGTGTACAAATCAAAATCTGAGTGATTACATGGTGAAATTGTGTTCTTGATTCTCAATTTCCACACCTGCAACTCCAAATCAGTTTCCACGATCCAGGCAGTTTCAAGTGGATTTGCTGCATACAGAAGCAAGAAAACATCACATTGAACGAATCTGGAAACTTACAAGGCTTGTTTTGGTGATTTGATTCATCTGTTGCACTCATTTTCTCAGGTTAGTAAATTCTAACCTACAGCTTCATTTAGGTGTAATTAGCATGAATCTTTAGGTTAAATGAGTAGTATGTGGCTAGGAGTAACTTTCTAGAGAGTTTGAAGCTAATTGGTGATAGTTGATGTGGTGACCTATTTTTTGTTGAGATTGATTACATGTTGGATATGGAGCTATTAGATTAGTGTAATGGTTAGAATCACTCCTAGTGAGGTGAGGAAGAGATTAAGCACAACAATTTGGTGATTGGTGAATGTTGAATTTCTGAGCAATCTTGGATTGAATTTCGTGTTTAGAGTTAGGGTTCAGATTAATGGATTTTGATCCCACAATTAGACTCAGCATGAAAAATGGAGCAGGTATGGGCTTTGTATTAGTGATTTTGGTTAAGAATTGGGGATTTACAAGTAGATGCAGATGAGGGTTCATGAAGGTTCATCCATGGAAGTTGGCTCCAAAACTCATTCAAATGAGGAAGACGATTCTGCAGCCGTTGGATTAGGGTTGGACTCGTTGACTGAAGCCAAATCGTATGGCTATGCGCGCATTTCAGTTTGGGAGGGATTTGTGCTGAGGAATGAAACGAAACGTTTCATTAAAACGCCAACCTTTTGCTTAGATTCTGATGATATCCCCACCCCCATCTAGGAGGCCCATCCATATTGCACGTGTTTTGGGTGCTATCTGCATCGAGTGTTTGTTTTTTTTATTTTCATTTTATGATTACAAATATGGGCCTGGCGCGTATTGATTTCTACACCCCCATCCTGGCCTAACTCTGATTTTAAACGGATTTGGATTACTATCTGCCACGCGCCTTTTTCTTTTTCTTCATATTTTCAATATTTTCATCATATTATTTTTGTTTCTTTGAAAATTCATATAAAATAGAAAAATAATCATTTTAATGTAGGGATTTTTGCTACATTTCAATAATTGTGTGAAGAAAATTATAATAAAAATAAAAGTATCATTTAGGCATTTTTTATATTTTTGGTGATTTTTATATTTGATTGCATTTTATTTTCATCTTGTTTGTATATATCATATTGTTGAATTTTGTTTAGGCATTTAAATGCATATTTTGATTCCATTCTTTTTGTGGTGGTTAGATTAGGACCTTAATTTCCCCCAGGATTTATTCCATATTTTTGTGGATTAATTTTGGTTAGTTTTGATTAGAGAGCATTAGGTTAGTACAACTAGGGTTTAAACTCAGCATAGGTGCCTTCTAGCATTTTATTTTGGGGTGTGGGCTTGGTTTGGGCTTGTGGAAGCATGAAGAATCAACGGAGGAGATTGAACACAAAGATTAGGGTTGAGGCATGAAGATTGCTTGGAGGTTCGGGATGCTGATTGAAGACTTAGGAGGAATAGGATAAAATAGGAAGAGCCTAGGATAGACAAATTCTTCTGCCAAACATAGAGTGCATGGTTTGCCTCTATCCTATCCAATGACATAAAGTCCTCCTTGGGAAGCTCCATCTCTCCTTAGGAGGGATGGGTGGTATGCCCAAGTGAGTAGAACTTTGAGGATACCTTTCATTTGCAATGTTAAAATCTCAGTGATTTCCTTTGGTTGTCATTGAGTTTCTTAACATTATAACTTGATCTTGATGATTAATCCTTCCCTTGGAGGTGCTTGTTGAAGATTGAAAGTTTGTTGAAACTTGAAGATAGGAGCATTCATGAAGATGAAGGTTGTTGCTGTCAACTTTTTGCTGTTTGATCAACCTGTTGCTGTCAGAACTGCTGTTTGTGCTGGTTGCTGTAGGAGTTTAGTGCTACTGCTTGGGCTGCCTCCTCTGCTTCGTGTTTTTTTTCTGTATTGTTTGTTGGCTTGTGTAGCTTGCCCCCTAGGTTTGAAGTGAATGTTGATTCACTTTGCCTGTTGTTTCCTGCTGCATTCATGCATTTTATTGCTTTACTGTATATGCTGTTGCTTTTTCGTTTATCCCCTTAGGATCTCTGTTTCTCTCCGCGCAAGAGAGGAATATGATAGACATTAGGTTCTCATCCATGCATGACAACGTTAGGATAGTTTTGATTCCCATTTCAACCATAGGCTTTTTTAGAGCTTCTTTCTATTCTCATCTCAGAACGTTTCAAAAACACAGTAATAAGGTTAATCGATGTCGTACGTTACGAGCCTTAAGCTATTTGAGAAAAGGTTGTTGGAGGGTCACTCTTCAGTAATCCGATTGCTTAGTGTGTTACCCTTAGGGCGACATACGACGTAGTCACTCTCAAATCATAGTCTCTAGTACGTCAGAGATTGTAAACACACTAAAAAAACACTTCTTGTGTAAACAGACTGAAAACCAATCAAAGTGTCATTTTTGTCCGCTTGGACCCATAATCAAGAGAAAATCTTTTTTTCAGAAAGATAAAAACAATCAAGACAGACTTGTGTCGTACGTGGCCCGAACTACGTTTGCTCTGATCTTTCATGCTGTATGAAAGTACGTAGGCATAGGATGTCGTATCCTAGCTGTCGCTACTGCGAAAATCGGCGCCGGCTGAACAGAAGAGTCGCCACCATGCGTTATTTATCCCTCAGAGCAGGAAAGGAAACGCTCGAAGTAAACCTCGCAAAGACGGGAAAAGGTATGGTCGTCGCAACCAAAACCTGGATTCGGGAGTCGGTTACGCAAGGGGAAGGTATTAGCACCCCTCACGTCCGTCGTACTCGACGGGATCCACGCTTGTTTTCTGGTATGGATTGTTATTCTATCTATTCTAAAGGTCAGGGTTAAAAGGAAAATAAAATGACTCGGCAAAGTATCGCACTTTATGCCTACGTATTCCCGTCTGGAACGAGAAATCAGAGTCAACGTAGTTCGCCTACCTACGGGAAAGGAGGGGAAGGTTGCTCGCTAGGATATCGCATCCTATGCCTACGTACTTTCATACAGCATGAAAGATCAGAGCAAACGTAGTTCGGGCCACGTACGACACCAGTCTGTTTTGATTGTTTTTATTCCTTCTGAAAAAGGGTTTTTTTGATTACAGGTCCAAGCGGACAAAAAATGACGTTTTGATGAGCTCACATTCTTTTACGGAAGAAGTGTCTTTTATTGTGTTTGAAATATTTATTGTGTTTTTCTGTTTGTTTTGAGAAAGAAGAGACAGAACTCTAACCTACGGTTGCGAAGGGGATCAAACTATCCTAATGTTATCATGCATGGGTTAAGACCTAATGTCTATCATGTTCCTCTCTTGCGCAGAGAGAAACAGAGATCCTAAGGGAGTAGACGGAAACAGAAACAATAGCATATATACAATAAAGCAGTAAAATGCATGAATGCAGCAATACAAGCGAGGCAAGGGAGTCCCACTAAACCTCGAACCTAGAAAACAACAGGCAAAAGTGAACAGAATTCACTTTCAACCTACAGGTTAAACAGCAAACAATACAGTCAGGGAAAACCAATCAATACATCAAGAATGAAATAGCTAAAAATAAACAGCAACAACAATCTTCATCAGCATCTGTCTTCAAGTCATCATCAAACAGCTACAGGCTTCAAGCAAGCATCAATCTCCATCTCCATAGCCTCCAAGCAAGGTATTTGTCTTCAATCTTCAATCTGCACTGGCTTTTCTTCCAGTCTCAATCTCCAAGATGATCAACAGTCAACAAGATGAAATGGATGTTAAACAGTCCATTGCCTACCAAGGGTGGCTCATTAACTGTTAACATGATACTGACAGTTTTCCTTCAAAAGTTCTATCTTTCAAATACATTCACTAATCCTTCCAAAGGAAGGAGGTGGATATTTAAAAGAGACTTTGAATCATAGAGAAAGAATGGAGGCAGACAAGACCTTCCATGTTTGTGAATCAAGTTTTCTACTCTAGAGCTCTGCCTAGCTCCTAAACCCTATAGCCTTCAACAGCTGCCAGCAAGAGATACTCCTCATCAACTCTGGAAGTTGGTCTTCATTCTCTTAATCTCCAATGGACTTCATCCACAAGGTCTTCAGCTCAAACCCCAAGCCCCAAGCAAGCCCAATACCCCACAAAGACAAGTAATAAACCCTAAAGAGGGCACACCATACAGTCAAGCAAGTACAAGCATTATACTAATAGTATTAATAGAATAGGGGAAGCCTAGTAATTTCTAAGGGATCTATTAGCTACCCATAACCCCTATAGTCCCATACCCCAAAAATTCAATCCACAACTCCTAAAAGAATTGATTTACTACACCTATGTTATCTCCTAAACCCTAGTTTTAATTCTCCTAATCACATCTAAACAAATCATCTGAAATTAAGTCCTAAAATCATGAATTAAATTTTATGTACAAGATAAAGTTCTAAGCTAATCAACCTAAAAAGAATGGATCCAAAATGTAACAACATCTAATTAAACTAAAATCAACAATATCATGCATTAAACTAAACATTATAAAAAGCTATTTAAAAGAAAAATATACTAAAAATATAAAAATAAAATGAAATGCTAATTTTTTTTTATATGATAATTTTATTAACAAAATTATGAACAATATGCAAAAACAACCAATTAAAAATAAACATTTTTCTATTTGTTATGAATTTTTGAAGAATTAAAAAAAATTGAAAGAAAATAATATGAATTAAATTGGACATGGGGTGCAGCAAGTAATTAAACCAGTTAAAACGAGATAATGGGCCAGGCAGTGGGGGCGTGCGTAGCAATGTGCGGAGGGCCCAGTTGGTTTCAGAAAAAACAAAAAAAAGAAAATAAAGTGAAACGGTGCAATTAGTAATAAAACTAGTTATAATGGTTTTGGGCCTGCGTTGAGGGGGTGTGAAAAGCAACAATTGCTGAGCCCAGGGTTGCGTTTTAAGTGAAACGCATCGTTTCACCTTTGGGATTTCCCTCCGTTTCTCAAGTTCAAATGACAGCCCTACGATCAACTTCAGAGTCAATGAAATTAGACTAATCCAATGGCCAGGAGATCGTCTTCTCCAAATAGCTGCTAGGGTTTCAGAAATTCCATATTCATGCATGAACTTTCCAGTCTATCGTGCTCCCTCATACCTTGATGAAATCTCACGCTGTAAAAACCAAAAACGATCCATTCTCTTCCCTCTACACAGCCATAGCATCATCTTTCTCTAAAACTCACTCAAATGTCAAACCCGATAGGTAGAAGATTCTGATTCCACCATTTTCCACTGCTATCAACCATGCCAATTCTTGCTAACTTTTACCCTAACACGATCTACACATTACACTGATCATTCTGAGCTATAAACCTAAGATTATCGTGCTTTAATCTAAGAATTATAAGCCCTAACAACTTTGGTGCACTAATGGCAACCTCCATGGATTGTCTTCAAACTCAACAGAAATGTTCATCTAACCAATCCTAACCATTCTAACCTAATAATCCTCTATGATTCTAACTAATCTAACCAATTCGATGAGAAAACCAACCTGGTGTAAATGATGAAAATAGTTGTAGAATTCTCTGGATCCAATGCTTGCAATGCTCTGAACTTGCTCAATATACTTGCTTCTTGGTTCTGTATGCAGTAGATCTTGCTCCAATGCCTTGGATCTTGCAATCACAATGTTCTTGCTCCTTGGATGATGAAGTTGGATAGCACGAGTTCTACCTCAAATGAGCCAAATCTTGATGGAAATGTGATCTATGAAAGATGTTGATGATGATAGGATCAAGAACTTTGGGAATTGATGAAGATTTGATGAAGTTTGAGATGAATTTGCAAAATGGAAGAATGAAGTGTAACTATGTGTTATGAACAAAATGGATCACCAACCAATGCATGAAGCTACTCAATTCAATATATAGATGGAATTAGAAACCTCTAGAACTTTGTAGAAACTTCCCATGCACACTTTCCTTTGGATTTTGATTATGTAACTTCTTTTGTAAGTAACCAAGCATAACTTTCAAATCTTGAACCAAACTCAAAAATCCACTTTTTCCAATGTTCTTAAAACATTTTTTCCAATCAAAATGACCTATAATTTCATCCCATTTGGCCAAATTATGAAAAATCTCAATTTTTGGTCACTTTTTATTCATTAAATTCACCAAATTTGAAACCTTGAGCTATGAGCCTTTCCAATCTTTCATGATCACTTTTCTAGACTCAAAATGTCATTTGGAGCAAGTTTGATGTTGTGAAGTTTTCCATTTGAAGCGTCCTTGTATGAGTTTTGGGCATAGGCTTGAAATGACCTGTAATTCTCAGATGACCAAAATACCCTTTGCTTGCCAAGACTTGTCTTGCTGGGAAGTTTGACCTAAATCAGGGGATTTTACACAGAAACCATAATTTAGAAACTCCTCTTCTTCTTGACTTCTCTTGATTTCTTCTTGGCACAACACCATATCCTTATCTACATGTCAAATGATGAACCCCACATCTCTCCAATAGACCTTAATACCTTTCAACCAATCATTTGACTTAGGGTTGACCCAGATGAAACCCTAATTGACTGTCTTTAACTGCAACTCTTGTGATCACATCAATGACTTGTCTCTCTTTCACAATGGCTCTCCATGTCCTCTATGATGTCTGTATACCCTCCATGCTCAATCCACAACTCACAACTTCTTTGATGCTCTTCAAATACACCCAAGATAGGAGATAGATGCACTGCTTGATCCACTGACCTCTTAGCTTTCCAATTCTTTCTGATGACTTGGATATGCTTGAATTTGAATGATAACCTCTTGATAGGCTCATATAGATGAGAATAGTGATTGGTCCCCTGTTGGATGACTTGCTATGCTATGCTATGCAGATGATTAGACTATGTACATGACTCTATATGCAAATGCTAATGTAATTGAAACATAAACCAAGTGAAATAGGTTGAGCAAATTTTAGGGTGCAACAGCTGCCCCTATTCAAGCGACTTGGACCTGATTGGGTGAAGAGCGAACGACCTTCAAACATTCGAGGTACGAGACGGTTGAATACTAAGAACCCGGAAATTTGCCAACCGCAGAAATAAACTGCACCACTGCTTGGGGAACGACATTCATCAACTGAATCTGGTTGTTACGGCCACCAACTGATCCATTAGCGACCATGCTGGGGATTACTTTCATCGGCCTGAAAAATATTCTCTCATCGAAGAAAAATCTCAACTACACTTGTCCATATTAGGACTCCACCTGCTGTCAACACGCAAAAATCTCTGCGACTTCGCTGGGGATGACTCGTCTGCATTTCATCAGGAATAAATCGTCCATGTTAGGAATAAACTCTTTCCATGTTGGGAATAACCTTTCCACATTAGGAATACCACCGTCCACGTTAGGAATAAGACTTCGTCTGGATCTGTCCCTGTCAGGACTAAACTTTCCCCATTAGGAATACATTTTTTCCACGTTAGGAATAAACTCTCCACGTTAGGAATGAATCTTTCCACGTTAGGAATCAACTTCTTTCCACGTTAGGAATCACATCTTTCCACGTAAGGAAACACCTCTTTTTTCCACGTAAGGAATCACATCTTTCCACGTAAGGAATAACTCTCTTCTGGATCTGTCCACGTCAGGACTAAACTTTCCACGTAAGGAATACATCTTCTTTCCACGTAAGGAATACAATCTTTCCACGTAAGGAAACAATCTTTCCACGTAAGGAAACCACCTTCTTTCCACGTAAGGAAACCATCTTTCCACGTAAGGAATACATCTATCTTGATTTGTCCACGTAAGGACTCACATCTCGTCTTGATTTGTCCACGTCAGGACTACATTTCGTCTTGATTTGTCCACGTCAGGACTCACATCTTCGACCCGCTGAGGAAATAAAACTCGTCCACGTCAGGACTCACGCCTTGCCAACACAAAGAGAGATAAACTTGTCCACGTCAGGACTCGCGCATCTTGTCAACACGAAGAACGATAAACTTGTCCACGTCAGCACGCACATTTCACCATTACGAAGAAAGATATCTGCTGGGAATAAATGGTCCACGTCAGGACACCAACACGAAGAGTAATCAATTTTGTCCACGTCAGGACTTCACATTCCACCAATACCGAGAAATCAAATCTGTCCACGTTAGGACTAGCACTTCTTATCAACCCGGGGAAATAAATCTGTCCACGTTAGGACACCCACTTCTCTAGCACGAAGAAATCCCGTCAATATAGGAATAAATTGTCCACGTCAGGACTCATTTCTCCATTGGTCCCAAACCACAAACTTCTTAATACTGACGTGACAACAACTTTGGGGCGGACTCTACTGGGGACATTTGGAAACCAAGCTACCGGATGCCTGTTTTAATAACCGGCGGCAGCCTCTGAAATTCTGATTCCTGAAACCCTTTGATGACAAATAACTCTGCTTGGGGACAAGGAGAGATTTTGCCTACTAACTCTGTGGGGAATAATGCCAAAACGGACATTGTCGTTGAATATCTCACGCCGAGATCTTGAATGTTTGGTAATTCATTTGAGCAAGAGCTCTCTCCACCTGCAAGAGAACAATACTTGAAACAAACGGTTAGCTAACCTGGATCATGTTTCAAAATGCATATGTTTGACAATGGCGTAATGCTCCATTCGACATGGAAATGCTACGCATTTTATTTGGTAGATGCAAATATGACACTATATGTCGATGCAAATGCAGACTCAAACTGCTGGGATACAGAAACCGCTTCAGCAAAATAAATGCTGAAGACAAAGCCAACTCCGCTGGGGGTAACCAGGTGCTACAGAATTATTCCAGCAAAATAAATGCTGGAAGAGTGAAATCAACTCCGCTGGGAAATTGGGGACTTAAACCAAGCACCTCGTTGAAGTAACACCCTGCTAGGGAGTATAACTCTGCTGGGGAATAGAAGATGTGTCCAGTATGATTGGGCTTCTGCTGGGGAGTGAACGGGTATCACACGATATTCTGACGAAATAAATGCCAGGGAGAAAACAACTCTGCCGGGGAGAGTCTTAACCTTCGAGTTTCACTGAGAGGAAGGCAAACACTTGCTGAAAAGAGAACTCTACTGAGGATGGAACGATTCTCTTGGGGGAAAATCAACTGGCTCCGCTGGGGGAGAGTACATAACCCTGCTGGGAAGGGTAAACTGTCTGAATACAGCTTATGAGTCGGAAATGTTAATCGTTTGAGGCTAAACCACTCTGCTTGATATGGGGGAATCCTTCTGGGGGACACCGCACTGTCTGAACATAGCCTTACAATCTTAGAATCGCCAAACTCTGCTGAGGATAAATGACTTTGCTGGAGAATGTCCTTCGGCATAAGCTACGACTAGCTGGGGAATTCGACCCTCTTTCAGTAAGGGACATTGTTATCTTGGAAGCGCGACCTGCGTGGGGATCGAGTCTTTTGTTGCTGCAATCTTTTGATCGTCCATTTCATGCGGCTATGAACCCTGCAACAGCACAAACAAGACAAGACAAGTCTACGCAACCAGATCTATTCAGGTTAGTGTTAGTGACATCATTTTCAATTAATTCAAAGTTTTAGCAATTATTGGCAAGGGCCAATGATGTTATACACATGCTAGTTTCAATAAACCTAGGCGTTTATCATGCACAAAACAGTAAAGAACCAGCATCAAGTACTGAATAACATTTTATTGATTGGGCCCCTAAATGGGCAGAGTTTTGTACACGGGATGTAACTCCTGAAAAGAGGAAGCTACGCACAACAAATATACAAGTATGCACAAGAAGCATAAATATATTGGCAAATCAAATTTGTACACATGTCAGCAACGGGATGCATACGAACACCATGAGCTGATCCTCCTATGACTCGCCCGACTCTAATGCTTTTCCCGGTATTCACACTTCCGAAGAGATTGTATCTGATAATCGACCCCTCAGGCATATTCTCCCACGCCAATGCTCACTGCAGTATCAAATTCGGACCGCAGTCATTTGCTTTTCAAATCCCTAACTTTTGCGTGAACCGCCCTTTACGGGTTTTCAGTTCACCGGGATACCCTTTTTTGCCGAAGCCGCCCAGTGTAGGTTTTCAACTTCGCGGGTGTACATTTTTTCAATTTTATCCCTAACTTTTGCCCGAACCTTTCATTCTGTTTTTGGTTAGCCAGGATGCCCCATTCACAGGCGACGTAAAGTCTTCACCGTCCATGGTGGACAGCAACAACGCTCCTCCTGAAAAGACTTTTCTGACAACATATGGCCCTTCATAGTTGGGGGTCCACTTGCCCCTGTGATCTGCCTGTGGCGGGAGAATCCTTTTCAACACAAGGTCGCCCGTCTGAAAGCTCCGCGGATGTATCTTCTTATCATATGCTTTCTTCATTCGGCTCTGGTACAAACGACCGTATGCTAGAGAAGCTAGCCTCTTCTCATCCATTAAACTCAGCTGGTTCAACCTGTCTTTCACCCATTCTGCCTCATCTAGTTGGACGTCTCGTATTACTCTCAAAGAAGGAATCTCAACTTCCAGTGGTAGCACTTCTTCCATTCCGTATACCAACGAGAACGGGGTTGCCCCGGTTGATGTGCGTACCGTCATACGATAACCGTGCAAGGCGAAAGGTAGTATCTCATGCCAATCCTTATAGGTCACCACCATCTTTTGAACGATCTTCTTTATATTCTTATTGGCCGCTTCAACAGCGCCATTCATCTTGGGTCGGTAGGGGGAGGAGTTGTAATGTTCGATCTTGAAATTCTGACAGAGCTCCTTCATCATTTTGTTATTCAGGTTTGAACCGTTGTCAGTGATTATCCGCTCGGGGATCCCATATCTGCAAATGATATCTCTCTTGATGAATCTGGCTACCACCTGCCTAGTCACATTTGCATAAGACGCCGCTTCCATCCATTTGGTGAAATAATCGATTGCTACTAAAATGAACCGGTGCCCATTAGAAGTTGTCGGCTCGATCTTTCCAATCATATCGATTCCCCACATCGAGAATGGCCATGGCGATGACATCACATTCAGAGGACTCGGAGGCACATGGATCTTATCAGCATAGATTTGGCACTTGTGGCACTTCCTCGCAAACTTGAAACAATCAGTTTCCATAGTGAGCCAAAAATAACCTGCCCGCAGCAGCTTCCTCGTCATGGCATGCCCACCAGCATGAGTACCAAATGTACCTTCATGTATTTCTTCCATGAGCAGCTTTGCCTCTTTTTCGTCTATGCAACGCAGCAACACCAAGTCGTGATTTCTTCTGTACAAGACACCGTTCGGATTCAAATAGAAATTACCGCCAATCTCCTGAGAGTCTTCTGATCTTGACTGGATGCCCCAGCCGGATACTCTTTGTTCTTCAGGAAATTAAGGATATCAAAATACCATGGTTTATCATCAGATGCCTCGTCAATAGCAAATACGAAGGCAGGTCTGTCAAGCCGAGAGATAATAATTCTGAGAGCCTCATTCCAGAAGTTGACTTTGTACATGGAAGACAAAGTGGCCAGGGCGTCAGCCATCTGATTCTCCGCTTGCGGTACATGATGCAATTCAACCTTGTCAAAGAAAGGCAACAATCTCCTCGCATAGTTCATGTAAGGTATCAAATTGGGCTGACGTGTTTCCCGTTCCCCTTTTATCTGATTCACCACCAGAGCTGAGTCTCCGTATACGTCCATATTTTTGATTCGCAAATCAATGGCTTCTTCAAGCCCCATAATACAAGCTTCGTATTCGGCTTCATTATTGGTAACTGAAAAGGTCAATCGAGCGGTGAACGGGATGTGCGACCCGTGTGGAGTAGTGATGATTGCCCCTATTCCGCTACCGTAAGCGTTTACAGCTCCGTCAAAGATCAACTTCCATTTGGAACCCAATTCTGGTCCTTCGTCTGGCAACGGCTCTTCGCAATCTTTCATCTTTAGGTACATGATATCCTCGTCAGGAAAATCAAACCTCATCGATTGGTAATCTTCAATAGGCTGCTCTGCCAAGTACTCAGACAGTACACTCCCCTTTATAGCCTTTTGTGAGACATACTGGATGTCATATTCAGTCAAGACCATCTGCCAACGGGCAATTCTCCCCGATAACGCTTGCTTTTCGAATACATATTTGATAGGATCCATCTTCGAGATGAGCATGGTTGTATGATTCAGCATGTATTGCCTCAAACGCTTGGCGGCCCAGGCCAGCGCGCAACAAGTTTTCTCAAGCATTGAATATCGAGATTCACATTCAGTAAATTTCTTAATCAAGTAGTAGATCGCATGCTCTTTTCTTCCTGTCTCGTCGTGTTGACCGAGAACACAACCCATACTCCCCTCAAGAACTGTCAAATACATAATCAAGGGTCTCCCTGCCACTGGAGGTATCAAAATAGGAGGCTCCTGCAAATACTGCTTTATTTTATCGAACGCCTTTTGACAATTTTCGTTCCACGTTACAGCTTGATCTTTCTTCAACAACTTGAACAACGGTTCACACGTAGCTGTTAGGTGAGATATGAACCGAGCGATGTAGTTCAACCTCCCTAAAAACCCGCGCACCTCTTTCTCTGTTTTAGGCGTCGGCATCTCTTGTATTGCTTTTATTTTAGCAGGATCGACCTCTATTCCCTTTTCACTCACGATAAACCCCAGCAGTTTACCCGATCTCACCCCGAAGGTGCACTTGTTAGGGTTCAGTCTCAGCCTGAACTTCCTAAGCCTTTTGAATAACTTCAGCAGATTCACCAAATGCTCTTCCTCCACCTGGGATTTGGCAATCATATCGTCAACATAAACTTCGATCTCCTTATGCATCATATCATGAAAAAGAGTCGTCATTGCACGTTGATACGTTGCCCCAGCATTCTTCAATCCGAAGGGCATCACTTTATAACAAAATGTTCCCCAAGGCGTTATGAAAGTAGTCTTCTCCATGTCCTCTGGCGCCATTTTAATCTGATTATAGCCCGAGAAGCCATCCATGAAGGAGAATACGGAGAATTGAGCAGTGTTGTCAACTAGCACATCGATATGAGGAAGTGGAAAATCATCTTTTGGGCTCGCTTTGTTTAAGTCACGGTAATCTACGCACATTCTCACTTTACCGTCTTTCTTTGGCACTGGTACAATGTTAGCGACCCATGAGGGATATTTTGTCACAGCCAGGAAACCAGCATCCCACTGTTTTTGAACTTCCTCCTTAATTTTCACTGCCATATCGGGTCTAGTTCTACGAAGCTTCTGCTTGACCGGCGGGCATTCTTCTTTCAACGGCAGGCGGTGCACAACCATATCTGTATCGAGCCCAGGCATGTCTTCATACGACCAAGCGAACACATCATTATACTCTCTGAGCATTTCCACCAGTCTTCGCTTGATGTCGTTCTGTAGCGCGGCTCCTATGCGGATGTTCTTTTCAACCCCTTCCGACCCCAGATTAATAATTTCGATGACCTCCTCATGAGGCAGAATGACTCGTTCCTCTTGCTTCACCAACCAAGACAATTCTTCGGGAACGTCACCATCTTCAACAATCTCTTCTTCGGCCTGAAATACCGGGTGCTCAAAGTCGAGACGAGTCATAGGTGGTTCAATGATGTCATCTGAAAATGTTATCCTGCAAAAGGAATGGCTAAATGCTTCAAAATGCGTATAAAGCAAATAACCACGTTGCCATTTTATTGTAAAACACAAAACAAGAAAAACAGAGATCGCAATATTTGCACATGAAAAAAAATGCCTTTTATTTAATGATTAACACGCAATGTTCATAACAGCACGGCCCTAAGCAAATCATGATGCCCCGGGCAAGGCACCAGATTGTTCATCAATTAAAAAAACAAAGCATTACTGTTTAAGAGTCACAGGAACAATCTCCTGAATAGACCAATTGCACAATCCCTGTCCTGGCACGCTGGGCTGAATCCAGGCATCCATATCGCAATCGATGTCTCCTTCGTCAGACTCTGAAGCAGCGTTGATGGTCTCGTGACATACTCCACTAGCAGTGATGGTTATTGGTCCTCTGAAACGGGGTGCCCCCACAGCAGGGGTTGATGACGACGATTGATATCCTAGCCCGAATCGGTCCATCTTCACAGGAATATCTAGCACTTTGCCCCAACCCTTTGTCTCACCGGTCTCTACTAGAGCTTGAGCTTCTTTATATGACGAGACGGCTACCTCCGATGCTTTACTCGGCCCGGGATTTTTGTCTTTGATGCGCAACCCTTCAAATGCCTGACAGGGGGTTTCATGAATCTCGCCGTCGACCTCCACATATTTAAATGATGACAGATGGCTGACCAGTATATCTTCTTCTCCACATACAGTGACCACACTGTCCCCCACCATATATTTCAACTTTTGATGCAAGGTAGACGTGACTGCCCCAGCACCATGAATCCAGGGTCTCCCGAGAAGGCAGCTGTATGCTGGCTGGATGTCCATGATATAAAATTCAGTCGCGAAAACCTCCGGCCCCACCTGCAGAGGTAATGTTATGGATCCAAAAACTGTTCTTCGCGTACCATCGAACGCCGTGACCACCAAGTCACTGGGCGTACACAGGATTCCTCTGACATCTAGCTTCATCATCGCTTTCTTGGGCAGCACATTTAAAGACGATCCGGTGTCGACCAGCACATGAGACATGACTGATCCTCTACACTCCACAGATATGTGCAGCGCCATATTATGCTCTCTCCCCTTCGGGGTCAAATCGAAGTCTGTAAAGCCCAAGCTATGGCCTGCATTCACATGTGCCAACACCCCCTCCAGCTGATTCATGGAAACATCTTGGGGTACAAAGGAAGTATCCAGGACTTTCAACAATGCATTTCTGTGAGCTTCAGAACACAATAGCAACGACAGTATAGATATCTTTGACGGCGTCTGTTGCAGATGCTCAACAATCTTATAATCACTTTTCCGGATCAAGCGCATGAACTCTTCCACATCTTTCGATGCCGTTTCTTTTCTGCTTGCCTGCACTGGGACATTCTCAATCATCTTTCCTTTCCCCTTCGCCAGTCTTTCAGCCTCTACCTCAGGCGATATAAAGATCCTCCCACTTCTTGTCATACCTCCGGTACCGACAACATTGTCCACAGTCTCAGCTGGCTGCTTGTTAACATCAATTTTTACCCCATCACAATACACTTCCAACCCATATGACCAGGGGACTGCTTTAGTGCTCTCGTACGGGATTGGTCCGGCCTTGGTGATGGTGATCGGTGGTCGCTGGGCCGGTGCCGTTATGGTGATCGTTTTTCGAGGAATCGTCACAGTAGCCACATCACTTTGCTTGTCTGCTGATACCCCTGCCAGTTCTTCAATTGCTGCTCTGTCAAATTGCAGTGTGCCTCCATCGATTAAGGCCTGAATACCTTTCTTTAAGTCATCACAACCCCCAGCTAGGGTCCAGCACTCTAAGCAATACTCGTCGCACCCTGGATACACACCACCTTGCAATAATCGGCTCTTTATTTCACACAACGGTGTCTTTAGATCGTCGACATTCATAATCAAATTCAAACCCTCCTCAGTTAAAATGGCATTTGCCCCATGGTTGGGCATGGGCTTCTGCACTATATTCGGACCCGCTGTTCCAAAATTGATAGCCTTACTATCCAATAGATCCTGCACGACATGCTTGAATGCGTGGCAACCCTCTACATCGTGGCCAGGAGCCCCAGAGTGGAATTCACAGTGCCTGCTTGCATCATAACCATACGGAGGAGTGCCTGTTATTGGTGCCAGAGTTCGCTTCTCCACCAAGTTCAACCCTAATAACGTCTGTAACAAATCTGCATACGTTGAAGGAGGCTTTTGAAACACTCTCCTTGGTTTACCCCCCTGGAATCTGCGTTGGGCAGGCTGTGCCCCCTGTTGTGGCTGCTGTTGCTGTTGTTGTTGTTGTTGTTGAAATGGTTGTTGCTGAAACGGAATGGTAACGCTTGCCACCTGCTGCGGCTGATTATACTGGTTCCGACCTCTGCCTCGGCCTCTGCCTCGGCCCCCAAACACTGCGCTTGCATCTCCCTGACGGCGCCCACTAAAATCCCTTCTATTATTGCCGGCCGAAGTGGATTCCTCAGCTTGGAATCTTCCCTTCTTAATGTTACTTTCAATCTTTTCTCCCATCAGAATTAAGTCTGAGAAACTGCCCAAAGAAGTGTGAAACAACTTGTCATAAAACATGCCGGTGAATGTCCCTATGAACATGTCATTCATTTCCTTGTCCTCTAGAGGAGGATGAACTCTAGCAGCCATGTCGCGCCATCTCTGCGCATATTCTTTGAAGCTCTCACCCTTTTTCTGGGACAACCCCTGCAATTGGACCCGATTGGGTGCCAAGTCGCTGTTATACTTATAGTGAGCTACAAATGCTTCCGCCAGCTGCTTCCATGTCTTTATATGCGTTGGCTCCAATCCCATATACCACTCGAGGGAAGGACCAGACAAGCTATCTTGAAAGAAATGCATTAGCATCCTCTCATCATTAGAATACGCCGACATCCTTCTGTAATATGACCGCACGTGCACTTTTGGACAGGTGTCCCCCTTATACTTATCAAACGTGGGAGCTTTGAATTTGATTGGCACCCTCAGGCCAGGCACCAGACCCATTGTTGACATATCTAAGCCCACAACACTTTGATTCACGACCCCCCTCATCTGCTCCTCTAGCATTCTGATCCTCTGGGAGTCATCCATAGGCCCCTCGAAACCTCCACCGGAGAAAGCGTCCTCTTGCTGATCTTCTTGCCAGTTACCATTCCCAGTTCCATACCAATCGTATCCATTGTTGCGGCCAACTCTGGTCTGATTCATTATCGGGCCTCGCCCTCTGTTGCCGTATCCCGGAGCAACTCCAGTAGGTCCAAAAGCCATTAACCCAGCGCCATTTCCATTTCCGAATCCTCCATAACCCTGATTAGTCACACCAAATCCGTCCTATCCAAAGCCTTGAGTATTGAAACCGTACTTCCCAGTATTATCGAACCCCTGGTCATTGAAGCCAAATCCAGCATTACCGAAGCCATTGCCTCCCATATTATCACCCAGGTTAACATCTCCAAGCCCAACATTGTTAACGATAGTCTCGTTCCCAATTCCAACGTTACCGTTCCCAACAGCAGTACCGTTGTTGACATTGACAGCAGGTATATTGACTACAGGTGGAGCCACTGGTGTGGGAGTACCATCCCCATGAACAGTGTCGACTCGCACAGACTGGTGATCCTCATTTCCATGCCCAGCATTTCTGACCAACAGAGGCTGCACCAAGGCTTGCAAATTCTCCTGACCTTTCGCAATGGTCTCCATTGTCTGCATGAAGAGCGCCAGCTTCTCACGCATATCTTGCATCTCATTCTGCATTTGATCCATGATTCTTCGGCAGTTGGTGCAAGTGGAGTATCGGTGCGGGCGCTGATCTTCAATCCTGAAAAGACCTGATACAGTGCAAGCAATAAGATATCGCTCAATAATTACCTGTAATGCAATATGAATATGAATGCAATGCAACATGTGTCTGTGCATTAGGGAAGATCATTCCCCGATTCTAGTGCGAAGGTGCCAGTGCAGTGACAGTGCTAGCAATACGGTGATTGGAGCCGAATCATAGAAAGCCTCATATATTGCAGAGAAATCCATTAAGCCAAGAATACAATATCAATGCGTACAATAAGAAGGCATGACCTCAACCAACAATCCTGGTGATAGTCAGCGCTATGCAAATAAAGCATACAAGTTAATGCATGAAACTATCAAGTACTCCCATAAGCCCGGTACTCTTCTATTAACTTCTTGGTCTCTGGATGGCTTGGCCGGGTAAGCAGACCCTCAACAAGATGATTTCTTCTCTTGAGAACACGTCGCACGTCACCAGCGGTTTCTTCCCATGCCCCTTCTCCGAAGCGATCCTCTAGCTTCCGCTTCTGAGACACAACTTCGTTACTTCCTTCGATGGCTTTGTTCAATGCATTCTGGAGACTATATCTGGTCATCACCTCTTCTTCGTACTTCTTAATGCTAGCCTTCAATTGCTCTTCGAGGTCAGAAATTTGCTGCTTCAATTTGTCTTTCCTCTTTTTGTTGTTGGTTAGCGTAGCATTCCAAGTCTTGTTACAAGAAGAGATTTCTCGGTGAGCGGCATAGAGCGCTTTCTTTTTGGACTCCAGCATGTCATGAGAGCTTCTGAACTCTTGACCCAGACGTTCGCGCTTCTTTTTCTCTTCACTCAACTCAGCCCCTAGTCTGTTTACTAGTTCGATCTGCTGTTGGAAAGCATGCACAGCCTTGTTCTTCTCACTACGCACCTGAGCCAGTTCCTTTTCTAGCCCTTCATTGATCTTCATCAAGGCTTCTTTTTCTTTTACAACTTGCTCGTAGGCCTCCCTAGTAATCGTGGTTGGTTCTTCCACCGGAATATGAACAGGGACTGGTGCAGCTGGAAATGGCATCAACAACTGCCTTGCTCTCTCCTGGATCCAAACTTTGTAGGGTGCATAAGCCTGACAATCATTCTTCCCCAACAGTGGTTTCCCTCTTCTGTTAATACGCATCCAGGAATGCTGAAGCTTGGCTACTAACTCTCCCTTCAAATCACCGGTGAAGTACAGAGATTCCTGTACTTCTTCCTCCTGAGGTGGGTTCTTCAACGCGTATCCAAACTGGCGAACGAACAGAGATGGGTTGTAATTGATACACCCTTTTCTTCCTATCAACGGAACATTAGGATACCCCAAACAACTGAAAATAAGCTCAGACCCCAACAAGTCTCGATCAAACCACTCAATGTCTTCAGAAGATAGCCTCATCATGCGCTCTGGCCAGTCAACTTTAGTTGCACTATCCACAAAAGGTCCCTTCAGGGGAAGATGGCTCTTAAACCACATGTTCAACAACGGCGCACAACACTAAACAGTCTTTCCTCTTCTATTTTCGTTTTTGTAGTGCAATGAATGATAGAGACCTCCAATCAAAGTGGGCACCGGGTTGCCGGCAGCAAACAGATGGAAAGCGTCCAAGTCCACAAAATTGGGTAAGTTGGGAAACAACACTATTCCGTAGATACATAGAGCCAAGATAGCATTAAAGACTATCCAGCACCCGCTTTTGGCATACTCTTGAGCTTTGCCAACCAGAAAATCAAGGGAGAAACCTGGAACCCCAAGCCAAGAAGTCACTAATAGTTCAGCAGCGTTCACGTGCAAGGCCTTAGCTAAGTCCTCCAACTTGGGCTCAGCAGCAAAGTGAATAAAGGGAACCTTGTTCTGTACTGGTAGCTCAGTAAACTCTACATACTCTTCAATGGTAGGCCCCAAGATAAAGTCAGCAAACGTGAAACATCTCAATGCTGGGTCATAAAATTGCATCAAGGTGTACAACCCATTCATTTCAACAGCAGTTGGCTTGCAGACTAATCTCAGCAATCTTCCATGACTCATCCTGAAACTTCTCCTAACCTCCTCATCAGCAAGGGACATCAGACCAAGTAAGGGAGTAACGTCAGGTGTAGGCAACTTGTACGCAACTGTCTTCCTCAAACCAGCCATGATCAATAAGCAGAAGTCCGGGCACTAGAACCAGGGAATATGCAAATGCACCTGCAGCACAGACACACGTTAATGGGATGCAATGATAACGGTTATGCAGACAATGCAATGCAAGTAACATGCAACAGGGACCAAATGCCATGGCTGAGAAGCCTGAACCATATCAATAAGTCTCAGATAGACCCTCCAGAATTCCTCAAACCCTGGTCTCAGATAGACCCAATACAAAAGCTCCAACACTGGTCTCTGATAGACCCCATATCATAACTCTAACTGGTCTCTGACAGACCCCATATCATACCTCCAGCTGGTCTCTGACAGACCTCATAACTGTCCATAAATACCCAGGATCTCATATCAAGAAATAACCGGTATCTGAAGGTACCTGCATAACCCCAAACCCTCTCACAGGTAGGTGTCCTAGAAACTGACAATGGTATGGCATCCTATGCGGTCGTCGGCGTCACAGACTTTCAGGGTTGATGATACGATTCCCAGAAGGAGTGGCATCATCAATTCCTGAAGAGGCCTCACTTAGCCAACTTCCAAATGATCGGCTCCCGGAGTCGACAATTCAGCTAACCAACAACCCCTTCGACCCAAAGGGTAGAAAAAGAAGTCAACCAGAAGAACCTCGTCCGAGTGTAGATTTCGTGGGACACTAATGCAAGCAAAGCCGGCACACGCCCACTACTTTCTACTCTAATTCTAGGTGCACTCAAGCCCAGGTCCGGCTTATCTCTCAATCATAGAATCACCCGTCACACCCCAATACAGCAGTAATAACAATAATATAGTGCTGAAAGTAAATGACAGAAATGAAAAATCCATACAAAATCCTCGACGGGAAAACAAGCGCTAGGATTGACTCACTCAAAAGGACGTTGGATCCCAAATTCATAAGGAACTATCGCAGTCCTTAGCAGCCAGGGGACGTTGGGTCCCCAGCAGAGTCGCCAGCTGTCGCTACTGCGAAAATCGGCACCGGCTGAACAGAAGAGTCGCCACCGTGCGTTATTTATCCCTCAGAGCGGGAAAGGAAACGCTCGAAGTAAACCTCGCAAAGATGGGAAAAGGTATGGTCATCGCAACCAAAACCTGGATTCGGGAGTCGGTTACGCAAGGGGAAGGTATTAGCACCCCTCACGTCCGTCGTACTCGACGGGATCCACGCTTGTTTTCTGGTATGGATTGTTATTCTATCTATTCTAAAGGTCAGGGTTAAAAGGAAAATAAAATTACTCGGCAAAGTATCGCACTTTATGCCTACGTATTCCCGTCTGGAACGAGAAATCAGAGTCAACGTAGTTCGCCTACCTACGGGAAAGGAGGGGAAGGTTGCTCGCTAGGATATCGCAACCTATGCCTACGTACTTTCATACAGCATGAAAGATCAGAGCAAACGTAGTTCGGGCCACGTACGACACCAGTCTATTTTGATTGTTTTTATTCCTTCTGAAAAAGGGTTTTTCTGATTACAGGTCCAAGCGGACAAAAAATGACGTTTTGATGAGCTCACATTCTTTTACGGAAGAAGTGTCTTTTATTGTGTTTGAAATATTTATTGTGTTTTTCTGTTTGTTTTGAGAAAGAAGAGACAGAACTCTAACCTACGGTTGCGAAGGGGATCAAACTATCCTAATGTTATCATGCATGGGTTAAGACCTAATGTCTATCATGTTCCTCTCTTGCGCAGAGAGAAACAGAGATCCTAAGGGAGTAGACGGAAACAGAAACAATAACATATATACAATAAAGCAGTAAAATGCATGAATGCAGCAATACAAGCGAGGCAAGGGAGTCCCACTCAACCTCGAACCTAGAAAACAACAGGCAAAAGTGAACAGAATTCACTTTCAACCTACAGGTTAAACAGCAAACAATACAGTCAGGGAAAACCAATCAATACATCAAGAATGAAACAGCTAAAAATAAACAGCAACAGCAATCTTCATCAGCATCTGTCTTCAAGTCATCATCAAACAGCTACAGGCTTCAAGCAAGCATCAATCTCCATCTCCACAGCCTCCAAGCAAGGTCTTTGTCTTCAATCTTCAATCTGCACTGGCTTTTCTTCCAGTCTCAATCTCCAAGATGATCAACAGTCAACAAGATGAAATGGATGTTAAACAGTCCATTGCCTACCAAGGGTGGCTCATTAACTGTTAACATGATACTGACAGTTTTCCCTCAAAAGTTCTATCTTTCAAATATATTCACTAATCCTTCCAAAGGAAGGAGGTGGATATTTAAAAGAGACTTTGAATCATAGATAAAGAATGGAGGCAGACAAGACCTTCCATGTTTGTGAATCAAGTTTTCTACTCTAGAGCTCTGCCTAGCTCCTAAACCCTATAGCCTTCAACAGCTGCCAGCAAGAGATACTCCTCATCAACTCTGGAAGTTGGTCTTCATTCTCTTAATCTCCAATGGACTTCATCCACAAGGTCTTCAGCTAAAACCCCAAGCCCCAAGCAAGCCCAATACCCCACACAGACAAGTAATAAACCCTAAAGAGGGCACACCATACAGTCAAGCAAGTACAAGCAGTATACTAATAGTATTAATAGAATAGGGGAAGCCTAGTAATTTCTAAGGGATCTATTAGCTACCCATAACCCCTATAGTCCCATACCCCAAAAATTCAATCCACAACTCCTAAAAGAATTGATTTACTACACCTATGTTATCTCATAAACCCTAGTTTTAATTCTCCTAATCACATCTAAACAAATCATCTGAAATTAAGTCCTAAAATCATGAATTAAATTTTATGTACAAGCTAAAGTTCTAAGCTAATCAACCTAAAAAGAATGGATCCAAAATGTAAAAGCATCTAATTAAACTAAAATCAACAATATCATGCATTAAACTAAACATTATAAAAAGCTATTTAAAAGAAAAATATATTAAAAATATAAAAATAAAATGAAATGCTAATTTTTTTTATATGATAATTTTCTTAACAAAATTATGAACAATATGCAAAAACAACCAATTAAAAATAAGCATTTTTCTATTTGTTATGAATTTTTGAATAATTAAAAAAAATTGAAAGAAAATAATATGAATTAAATTGGACATGGAGTGCAGTAAGTAATTAAACCAGTTAAAACGAGATAATGGGCCAGGCAGTGGGGGCGTGCATAGCAATGTGCGCAGGGCCCAGTTGGTTTCAGAAAAAACAAAAAAAAAGAAAATAAAGTGAAACGGTGCAATTAGTAATAAAACTAGTTATAATGGTTTTGGGCCTGCGTTGAGGGGGTGTGAAAAGCAACAATTGCTGAGCCCAGGGTTGCGTTTTAAGTGAAACGCATCGTTTCACCTTTGGGATTTCCCTCCGTTTCTCAAGTTCAAATGACAGCCCTACGATCAACTTCAGAGTCAATGAAATTAGACTAATCCAATGGCCAGGAGATCGTCTTCTCCAAATAGCTGCTAGGGTTTTAGAAATTCCATATTCATGCATGAACTTTCCAGTCTATCGTGCTCCCTCATACCTTGATGAAATCTCACGCTGTAAAAACCAAAAACGATCCATTCTCTTCCCTCTACACAGCCATAGCATCATCTTTCTCTAAAACTCACTCAACTGTCAAACCCGATAGGTAGAAGATTCTGATTCCACCATTTTCCACTGCTATCAACCATGCCAATTCTTGCTAACTTTTACCCTAACACGATCTACACGTTACACTGATCATTCTGAGCTATAAACCTAAGATCATCGTGCTTTAATCTAAGAATTATAAGCCCTAACAGCTTTGGTGCACCAATGGCAACCTCCATGGATTGTCTTCAAACTCAACAGAAATGTTCATCTAACCAATCCTAACCATTCTAACCTAATAATCCTCTATGATTCTAACTAATCTAACCAATTCGATGAGAAAACCAACCTGGTGTAAATGATGAAAACAGTTGTAGAATTCTCTGGATCCAATGCTTGCAATGCTCTGAACTTGCTCAATATACTTGCTTCTTGGTTCTGTATGCAGTAGATCTTGCTCCAATGCCTTGGATCTTGCAATCACAATGTTCTTGCTCCTTGGATGATGAAGTTGGATAGCACGAGTTCTACCTCAAATGAGCCAAATCTTGATGGAAATGTGATCTATGAAAGATGTTGATGATGATAGGATCAAAAACTTTGGGAATTGATGAAGATTTGATGAAGTTTGAGATGAATTTGCAAAATGGAAGAATGAAGTGTAACTATGTGTTATGAACAAAATGAATCACCAACCAATGCATGAAGCTACTCAATTCAATATATAGATGGAATTAGAAACCTCTAGAACTTTGTAGAAACTTCCCATGCACACTTTCCTTTGGATTTTGATTATGTAACTTCTTTTGTAAGTAACCAAGCATAACTTTCAAATATTGAACCAAACTCAAAAATCCACTTTTGCCAATGTTCTTAAAACATTTTTTCCAATCAAAATGACCTATAATTTCATCCCATTTGGCCAAATTATGAAAAATCTCAATTTTAGGTCACTTTTTATTCATTAAATTCACCAAATTTGAAACCTTGAGCTATGAGCCTTTCCAATCTTTCATGATAACTTTTATAGACTCAAAATGTCATTTGGAGCAAGTTTGATGTTGTGAAGTTTTCCATTTGAAGCTTCCTTGTATGAGTTTTGGGCATAGGCTTGAAATGACCTGTAATTCTCAGATGACCAAAATACCCTTTGCTTGCCAAGACCATAAGTAGAATTCTACAAATCATATAAAGGCATACCATACCATTCTAGAAAGCTAAGACAATGAGGAACAACTCTTATGTTGACCAGAAATTCATTTGAAATCTCCTTGAGGGGTAAACGTTGCTTGGAGGCCAAGTAACTTTCACAGACAAAATTTCAGATACCTCAGATGACCTGTAACTTGCAAGGACCATAACTTGAGTTCTATAAATCTCCTTGATGTCTTCCACCACTAAAATTAAAGGTATTGAGATCCTATACAAGTTTCATGTTGGCCAAGGATCCATTTGAAGCTTGCATTTTGACTTATCTTGCTGGGAAGTTTGACCTAAATCAGGGGATTTTACACAGAAACCCTAATTTAGAAACTCCTCTTCTTCTTGACTTCTCTTGATTTCTTCTTGGCACAACACCATATCCTTATCTAAATGTCAAATGATGACCCCACATCTCTCCAATAGACCTTAATACCTTTCAACCAATCATTTGACTTAGGGTTGACCCAGATGAAACCCTAATTGACTGTCTTCAACTGCAACTCTTGTGATCACATCAATGACTTGTCTCTCTTTCACAATGGCTCTCCATGTCCTCTATGATGTCTGTATACCCTCCATTCTCAATCCACAGCTCACAACTTCTTTGATGCTCTTCAAATACACCCAAGATAGGAGATAGATGCACTGCTTGATCCACTGACCTCTTAGCTTTCCAATTCTTTCTGATGACTTGGATATGCTTGAATTTGAATGATAACCTCTTGATAGGCTCATAGAGATGAGAATAGTGATTGGTCCCCTATTGGATGACTTGCTATGCTATGCTCTGCAGATGATTAGACTATGTACATGACTCTATATGCAAATGCTAATGTAATTGAAACATAAACCAAGTGAAATAGGTTGAGCAAATTTTAGGGTGCAACGTAGTCACTCTCAAATCATAGTCTCTAGTACGTCAGAGATTGTAAACACACTAAAAAAACACTTCTTGCGTAAACAGACTGAAAACCAATCAAAGTGTCATTTTTGTCCGCTTGGACCCATAATCAAGAGAAAATCTTTTTTTCAGAAAGATAAAAACAATCAAGACAGACTTGTGTCGTACGTGGCCCGAACTACGTTTGCTCTGATCTTTCATGCTGTATGAAAGTACGTAGGCATAGGATGCCGTATCCTAGCGAGCAACCTTCCCCTCCTTTCCCGTAGGTAGGCGAACTACGTTGACTCTGATTTCTCGTTCCAGACGGGAATACGTAGGCATAAAGTGCGATACTTTGCCGAGTCATTTTATTTTCTTTTAACCTCAGACCTGTAGAATAGATAGAATAACAATCCGTACTAGAAAACAAGCGTGGATCCCGTCGAGTACGACGGACGTGAGGGGTGCTAATACCTTCCCCTTGCGTAACCGACTCCCGAATCCAGGATTTGGTTGCGATGACCATTCCTTTCCCGTCTTTGCGGTAGGTTTACTTCGAGCGTTTCCTTTCCCTCTGTTGGGATAAATAATGCACGGTGGCGACTCTTGTAACACCCCCTTCTACACCCCAAATAAATGCATATAAAACAATTAAGCACATACAAATTATCAGAGTAAAAAGGTTTTATAATAAGGTATAAAAGAAGAATGCCACAATTTCACCAACGAAACTCTTTAACATTTTGCTCCATAAAATATGTAACAATTTCGTAGTTTTAGAATTCACATTTCAACATTCAATTTGAGAGGAAAATAACATCATTTGATCAGTTCCAAAATATTAATTCAAATGCACATAAGTCATCCAGATTAATGCATCATATCAGTTAGATTACAAAACCACATCAGCTGATACATCGCAATGTATCACAAAAGAAAGACTATACTAGTCTAACTACCCGGTGTTACATATCAGAGCAGTCGACACAAAAGAATGAAGACTAACTTCACAAAAGGACTCCAGCATCCTAATCTGCAATGCCTCATAGAGCATTATAAAACAGCAGAAGGGTGAGAAATATAACCATAATAATCAAAGCATAAGATTATGTATATATAGGTAATCATATAACACATATTCACATTTCTCACCATACTTCATTCTCTTAGTCATATATATTTACCACACATATATAGACAAACCTGGATATTCACAAAGCATTTCCACATTATGCATACACTTACAATTTCCACAATCTCATCATTCACACATAAGCATCTCTTCATGCATATGTCATATATCAATGTGACTCAATAACTCAATGCAACTCATGCAATGCGGTACCGACTCTCGTTATCTTTTTTTTTCGGTTTTTACATTAAACCGGGTCCACTCTTCTAGACCGATAACCCGTTATCTTTTTTCGGTTTTTACATTAAACCGGGTCCACTCTTCTAGACCGATAACCACAAAGGCCCGTCCTCTAAGCCTTCAAACCCACTCTTCTAGGTTTGGGACAAGCCACTAGTTTCCACGAAACTAACAGACATTGCCTCTTGACTAAATGATGCATGTACAATCAACCACAACAAATGCACTTAAGACCGACATCTTAATCTCATGCATTTACATAATTCATCTCTTCAAGAATTACACAATGATTGCACATACAGCATATATCACAACAATCAAGGTATTCACATCACAATACCAATCATACAATTACAAGTGATGCACACATATTCACAATGTTCTCATGCATACTCATCACATAATTGTATACACATCAAGCATTCACAAGTTCATTAAATAATACACACATAATCACCCATTATGTTCACATGTATTTATACTTGATGCAATTAACATTCAAATCACAAATCTAGGATTCACGCCCGTAGGCTACCCACAACACACATCATCACAATAGATCATATCTATATCATATCATAGAGGTATTGATCTCTGAGAGGCAACCAAACCATCTCTACATGAACAACACAGCAAAGGAAAAATGCTGTCACATTCGCCTCCATTCGCCTGGCGAACCCTCGCAGCGAACCTTCGCCTGGCCTTCGCCTGGCGAACTCTCTCAGCGAACACTCTCTAGGCTTCGCCTGGCGAGACTTCCCAGCGAGCCCAAGTCAGTAGCTACTGACTTCATTCGCCACCATTCGCCAGCACCTTCGCTGGGCGAACCCTCGCTACTCAACTTCGCCTGGCGAACCCACCAGCGAAGTCCACTGGGACTTAAATATAATTATTCGCCAACATTCGCTAGGCTTCGCCTGGCGAAGCTTCGCCTTCGCTCGCCTGGCGAGAGCCAGCGAACCTGCGCAGAACAGAACCCTATTCTGTTCCACCTCCACCATCCACCATCATCCAACTTCTCACACAACAAAATCAGTACAAACAGCATCAACACATGTTACCCAACTATTCTACGGCATTATTGCTCATTTTCAACCGATTAAATCATCAATCTACCGGTTATTCCAACTTTTGCCCTAATTGGAAAGTGATGAAAACTCTACCAAAACCCCAACCCAGCATACATAACATCATACAATGATCAAATAGAAACATTTCTCACCCTTACCTCGATTAATCGGAGCTTTGATGTTGGTTCTTGATGATTTCCACTTTTCCTCTTCTTCTCTTCTCTTTCTCTCCTTTCTTCTTCTTTCCTCTTTCTTTCCAAATGTTTTCTATCTTTCTTTTCTTTTCTTTCTCTCTTATATATTTCCTTCATTTTCCTTCCTCTCCAATTCCTTCTTAATTCTCTATTAATCCCAATTAATAAAAATTAATTTCCAACATTGATAAAATCCCACTAAATAAATTAATTACTACAATTAATTATTTAATGAAATTTGGGCTGTTACAACTCTCCCCCACTTTAGGAATTTTCGTCCTCGAAAATGTTACCTGATTCAAACAGTTCTGGATAAGACTCCTTCATCCGACTCTCAAGCTCCCAAGTAACATCTCCACCAGCCGGTCCTCCCCAAGCGACCTTTACTAAAGCAATCTCTTTACCTCGAAGCTGCTTCAATTTCCGATCCTCAATCCGCATAGGTGATGCCTCAACAGTCAGGTTATCTTTCACCTGCACATCATCTATTTGGACTACATGAGACGGATCCGCAATGTATCTCCTCAACTGAGATACATGGAATACGTCATGAAGATTAGCAAGTGACGGTGGTAAAGCCACACGATAGGCCACTTCTCCTATCCTTTGCAAAATCTGATAAGGACCAATGAAACGCGGCGACAACTTGCGCGACTTCAGTGCCCTACCAACACCTGTCATCGGAGTGACTCGAAGAAACACATGATCTCCCTCTTGAAATTCAAGTGCCTTCCTCCTCTTGTCATAATAACTTTTCTGACGACTCTGAGTAATTCTCATCTTCTCTTGAATCATCTTGATCTTATCAGTAGTCTGTTGAACTAACTCGGGTCCAACAACAGAACTCTCTCCGGACTCGAACCAACACAATGGTGTCCTACACCTCCTACCATACAACGCCTCAAATGGTGCCATACCAATACTCGAATGGAAACTGTTGTTGTAGGTAAACTCAATCAAAGGCAAGTAGCTATCCCAAGCTCCTCCTTTTTCCAATACACAAGCTCTCAAAAGATCTTCAAGCGACTGAATCGTCCTCTCCGTCTGACCATCAGTCTGAGGATGATACGCTGAACTCAAACGCAACTTAGTACCCAAAGCACTCTGCAGGCTCTCCCAAAATCTCGAAGTAAACCGCGGATCTCTATCCGAAACAATACTCAGCGGAATACCATGCAGGCACACAATCCTTTCAACATACAACTTAGCCAACTTCTCCAAAGGGTAATCCATACGCATAGGAATAAAGTGAGCAGATTTAGTCAACCTATCCACGATAACCCAAACAGCCTCAAAATTACTCGGCGTCCTCGGCAAACCCGATACAAAATCCATGGAGATACTATCCCATTTCCACTCAGGAATAAACAACGGCTTCATCAAACCCGATGGCTTCTGATGCTCAATCTTCGACTTCTGGCAAGTCAAACAAGAATACACAAATTCCGCAATATCCTTCTTCATACTAGGCCACCAAAATACTTTCCTCAAATCCTGATACATCTTAGTAGCACCCGGATGAATACTCAATCCGCTACGATGTCCTTCCTCAAGGATGCTCTTCTTAAGCTCAACCATGTTCGGAACACAAACTCGATCCCGACATCTCATAATACCATTCTCATCAATCCGAAAATCACCACCTTGGCCTTGGTTGATTAAAGTCAACCGATCAACTAAGCTCAAATCCGATTTCTGTCCTTCTCGAATTTCGTCCAAAATACCACTCGTAAGCTTTAACATACCCAACTTAAATCCAAAAGAAGTTCTCTCACATACCAAACTCAAATCTCGAAATTGCTCGACCAATTCTAACTCTTTCACCATCAATGCCGACATATGCAATGATTTCCGACTTAATGCATCCGCTACAACATTCGCTTTACCCGGATGGTAATTCAAGCCAAAATCATAATCCTTCAAAAGTTCAAGCCATCTTCTTTGTCTCGCATTCAATTCCTTTTGATCAAAAAGATACCTCAAACTCTTGTGGTCACTAAACACTTCAAACCTCGCACCAAACAAATAATGCCTCCAAAGCTTCAACACGAACACAACGGCGGCCAACTCTAAGTCATGCGTTGGATAATTCTTCTCATGCACTTTGAGTTGCCTTGAAGCATAAGCCACAACTTGGTTATTCTGCATCAACACACCTCCTAAACCCATCAAAGAAGCATCACAATACACAACGAATGGTTCTTCCGGATTTGGCAGAATCAAAACAGGGGCTGTCGTCAACCTTCGCTTAAGTTCTTGAAAACTCGTTTCACACTTGGCGTCCCAAACAAAGGCTTGACCTTTCCTAGTCAACTGCGTCAACGGCAACGATAACTTAGCAAATCCTTCAATAAACTTCCGATAATAACCGGCCAAACCAAGAAAACTTCTGATCTCAAAAACTGACTTCGGAGTCTCCCATTGCGACACCGCTTCAACCTTCGACGGATCAACCGCAACACCACTACTAGAAATCACATGACCAAGGAAACTAACTTCCTTCAACCAAAATTCACACTTAGAAAGCTTCGCGAACAACTGCTTCTCTCTCAGCACAGATAACACAATCTTCAGATGCTCGACATGCTCTCCTTCGCTCTTCGAATAAACCAAGATGTCGTCGATAAACACCACCACAAACTTATCCAAATAAGGATGGAAAATCCTATTCATGTACTCCATAAATACACCCGGTGCATTAGTCACACCAAATGGCATCACGGAATACTCATAGTGTCCATACCTCGTTCGGAAGGCCGTCTTCTGAATATCCTCAGCTTTCACACGGATCTGATGATACCCAGATCTCAAATCAATCTTGCTGAACACGCTTGCACCAACCAACTGATCCATCAGATCATCAATCCTTGGAAGTGGATACTTATTCTTAATAGTCACCTTGTTCAACTGTCTGTAATCCACACAGAGCCTCATAGAACCCTCTTTCTTCTTAACCAATAACACCGGTGCACCCCACGGTGACACGCTCGGACGAATAAACCTCTTTTCAAGCAAATCCTCAAGTTGACTCTTCAACTCTTTTAACTCTGAGGCCGACATACGATATGGAGCCATCGATATCGGACTAGTTCCAGGAATCAAATCTATCGAAAACTCCACTTCTCGCTCCGGCGGTAAATCCTTTATCTCATCAGGGAATACTTCCGAAAAATCTCTAACAATGGGCAACCCATCAATCCCTTCACTCTCACCAGTCCTCAAAGTTGCCATAAGCATAAGTACCTTAGCCCCATCTTGCACCGATTCTTTCACTTGTTTCCTCGTCATAAACAATTCCCTTTCAACATCCGAGTCGGGAAAAATAACCGTTTTGTCAAAACAGTTAATATACACACGATTGAATTTTAACCAATTCATTCCAAGAATGACATCCAGTTGATCCAAATGAAGACACACTAAATCAATCCCAAAATCTCTACCGAAAATACTCAACGGGCAATTCAAGCAAACATACGTTGTAGTTACCGAACCCATAGCAGGAGTATCAATAACCATACCGCCACCAATCACAGACAACTCAAGATTTAACCTTCTAACACAATCCAAAGAAATAAAAGAATGCGTAGCTCCGGTATCAATTATAGCAATCAAAGGTGTACCATGAATGAAGCACGTACCTCGGATCAATCGATCGTCGCTAGCAGTCTCAGATCCAGATAGAGCGAACACTTTCCCGCTCCCTTGATTCTTCTTCGGCTTATCACATTTCGTACTAATGTGTCCTTGCTCACCACAGTTATAGCAAGTAACACCCGTACCGCTTCTGCACTCAAGCGCCTTGTGGCCTGGCTTGCCACACTTAAAACACTTCAGATCAACACTTTTGCACTCCGGAGCACGATGCCCCGCTTCACCACAATTGTAACACCTAACCGGGGTAGAAACTCCCCCACTTGGCTTCTTGCCAAAACCAACCTTTTGTTTCCCCTTATCAGCAGGAGTTACGTAAGGTTTTCCTCTGAATTGTCCCTTTCCTTTCTTGTCACTTAGACTCTTGTAGTGGCTGGACCTAGCCCTACTGTCTTCGTCATAAATTCTGCTCTTGTTAACCAACTCAGAAAACCGTCTGATTTCCTGATATCCAATAGCTTGTCTAATCTCGGGTCTCAAACCGTTTACAAACTTGAGGCACTTAGACCTCTCAGTATTACCAGTATTATAGTGAGGACAAAATTTGATCAACTCCTCAAATTTCGCCGCATACTCAGCAACCGTCGAATTACCTTGCTTCAACTCAAGAAACTCGATCTCTTTCTTCCCCCGCACATCCTCTGGAAAATACTTCTCCAGAAAGGTTTCTCTAAACAAATCCCAAGTAATCACAATATCATCTTCCTCAAATCTTTGGCGAGTATTACCCCACCAATCTTCAGCTTCTTCTTCGAGCATATGAGTCCCAAACTGCACCTTCTGTGCATCCGAGCAATTCATAACTCGAAAAATCTTTTCCACGGCTTTCAACCAAATTTGTGCCTTGTCCGGTTCATGAGTTCCCTTGAAGACCGGAGGGTTATTCTTTTGGAATTTCCCCAAAGCACGGAATCCATCATCAGCATGATTCCTCTCATTCACATTGGCCGGAGGATTCTGCCCAATTGCCCCCGCCAATCTCGTCAATGCCTCCGCAATCGCTTCGTCGTTCCTTCCTGCAACCATCTTACTAATTCCAACAACAGAACCACGTAAGAACAACCAATATTGATAATGCACCACACACATATCAATAACACATAGGGAAAAACACTCTAACAACTTGGCCGGACGGACCGACCTGCTCTGATACCACTATTGTAACACCCCCTTCTACACCCCAAATAAATGCATATAAAACAATTAAGCACATACAAATTATCAGAGTAAAAAGGTTTTATAATAAGGTATAAAAGAAGAATGCCACAATTTCACCAACGAAACTCTTTAACATTTTGCTCCATAAAATATGTAACAATTTCGTAGTTTTAGAATTCACATTTCAACATTCAATTTGAGAGGAAAATAACATCATTTGATCAGTTCCAAAATATTAATTCAAATGCACATAAGTCATCCAGATTAATGCATCATATCAGTTAGATTACAAAACCACATCAGCTGATACATCGCAATGTATCACAAAAGAATGACTATACTAGTCTAACTACCCGGTGTTACATATCAGAGCAGTCGACACAAAAGAATGAAGACTAACTTCACAAAAGGACTCCAGCATCCTAATCTGCAATGCCTCATAGAGCATTATAAAACAGCAGAAGGGTGAGAAATATAACCATAATAATCAAAGCATAAGATTATGTATATATAGGTAATCATATAACACATATTCACATTTCTCACCATACTTCATTCTCTTAGTCATATATATTTACCACACATATATAGACAAACCTGGATATTCACAAAGCATTTCCACATTATGCATACACTTACAATTTCCACAATCTCATCATTCACACATAAGCATCTCTTCATGCATATGTCATATATCAATGTGACTCAATAACTCAATGCAACTCATGCAATGCGGTACCGACTCTCGTTATCTTTTTTTTTCGGTTTTTACATTAAACCGGGTCCACTCTTCTAGACCGATAACCCGTTATCTTTTTTCGGTTTTTACATTAAACCGGGTCCACTCTTCTAGACCGATAACCACAAAGGCCCGTCCTCTAAGCCTTCAAACCCACTCTTCTAGGTTTGGGACAAGCCACTAGTTTCCACGAAACTAACAGACATTGCCTCTTGACTAAATGATGCATGTACAATCAACCACAACAAATGCACTTAAGACCGACATCTTAATCTCATGCATTTACATAATTCATCTCTTCAAGAATTACACAATGATTGCACATACAACATATATCACAACAATCAAGGTATTCACATCACAATACCAATCATACAATTACAAGTGATGCACACATATTCACAATGTTCTCATGCATACTCATCACATAATTGTATACACATCAAGCATTCACAAGTTCATTAAATAATACACACATAATCACCCATTATGTTCACATGTATTTATACTTGATGCAATTAACATTCAAATCACAAATCTAGGATTCACGCCCGTAGGCTACCCACAACACACATCATCACAATAGATCATATCTATATCATATCATAGAGGTATTGATCTCTGAGAGGCAACCAAACCATCTCTACATGAACAACACAGCAAAGGAAAAATGCTGTCACATTCGCCTCCATTCGCCTGGCGAACCCTCGCAGCGAACCTTCGCCTGGCCTTCGCCTGGCGAACTCTCTCAGCGAACACTCTCTAGGCTTCGCCTGGCGAGACTTCCCAGCGAGCCCAAGTCAGTAGCTACTGACTTCATTCGCCACCATTCGCCAGCACCTTCGCTGGGCGAACCCTCGCTACTCAACTTCGCCTGGCGAACCCACCAGCGAAGTCCACTGGGACTTAAATATAATTATTCGCCAACATTCGCTAGGCTTCGCCTGGCGAAGCTTCGCCTTCGCTCGCCTGGCGAGAGCCAGCGAACCTGCGCAGAACAGAACCCTATTCTGTTCCACCTCCACCATCCACCATCATCCAACTTCTCACACAACAAAATCAGTACAAACAGCATCAACACATGTTACCCAACTATTCTACGGCATTATTGCTCATTTTCAACCGATTAAATCATCAATCTACCGGTTATTCCAACTTTTGCCCTAATTGGAAAGTGATGAAAACTCTACCAAAACCCCAACCCAACATACATAACATCATACAATGATCAAATAGAAACATTTCTCACCCTTACCTCGATTAATCGGAGCTTTGATGTTGGTTCTTGATGATTTCCACTTTTCCTCTTCTTCTCTTCTCTTTCTCTCCTTTCTTCTTCTTTCCTCTTTCTTTCCAAATGTTTTCTATCTTTCTTTTCTTTTCTTTCTCTCTTATATATTTCCTTCATTTTCCTTCCTCTCCAATTCCTTCTTAATTCTCTATTAATCCCAATTAATAAAAATTAATTTCCAACATTGATAAAATCCCACTAAATAAATTAATTACTACAATTAATTATTTAATGAAATTTGGGCTGTTACAACTCTTCTGTTCAGCCAGCGCCGATTTTCGCAGTAGCGACAGCCACGTGAGTAAAATTGATATCATCGAATCGGGGAAGTAACTTGGCCACATAATTCCGGTATGGAATTAAGTTTTCATGTTTCGTATCCTAGTCATCATTTATCTGGTGTATCACCAAGGCAGAATCCCTAAACACATCAAGAGTTTTGATTCTCAAGTTAATGGCTTCTTCTAGCCCTAGTATACATGCTTCATACTCAGCCATATTATTAGTACATGTGAAGCAGAGTTTGGCTGTGAATGGAAGGTGAAAGTTCTTGGGAGACGTGATCATTATCCAATTCCATGTCCATGAGAATTTGAAGCACCGTCGAACATGAGAGTCCATCGCACCCCTGGTTCTAGTCCTTCTTGTGGGTCTAGCTCTTCATAGTCTCTCACCATCATGATATCCTCATCTAGAAAGTCGAACTTCAAAGGTTGATAATCCTCCACTGGATGGTGGGCTAAATGGTCTGCTAACACACTGCCCTTAATGGCCTTTTGGGTGATATACTGGATGTTATACTCGAACAAAATCATTTTCCATCAGGCTATCCTACCAGTGAGAGCAGGTTTCTCAAAGATGTATTTGATAAGATCCATCTTAGAGATCAGATATGTGGTGTGTGTTAGCATATACTGCCTGAGACGTCTGGCAGCCCTTGCAAGCGCACAACAAGTCTTCTCAAGTAATGAGTATATGGTCTCGCAATTTTTGAACTTCTTGCTGAGATAATATATGGTGTGCTCCTTCTTACAAGTGTCGTCTTGCTGCCCCAACATGCAGCCCATTGATTCATCGAGCATAGTCAGGTACGTAACAAGTGGCATTTCAAAAACAGGTGGTATCAGGATTGGTGGTTCTTGCAAATATTCTTTGATTTTATCAAATGCCCATTGGCATTCATCATCCCATACAATCGACTGATCTTTCTTGAGCAACTTAAAAATTGGTTTGCAAGTGGCGGTGAGATGTGAAATAAATCGGGCGATATAGTTCAACCTCCCTAGGAAGCCACAAACCTCTTTTTGAGTTCTTGGTGCAGGCATACTCTGAATTTCCCTTACCTTATCAGGGTCTACTTCAATCCTTTTCTGGCTTACAATAAAGTCCAACAGCTTTCTAGATTGTACCCTAAACTTACATTTATTGGGATTAAGCCTCAGTCTGAACTTTCTCAGTCGAGCGAACATCTTTTCCAAATTGATCAAGTGCTCTTCTACGGTTTAAGACTTGGCAATCATATCGTCAACGTATACTTCAAATTTCTTTATGAATCATATCATGAAAGAGCGTCACCATCACGTGTTGATATGTTGCCCCAGCGTTCTTTAGTCCAAATGGCATCACCTTATAACAGAAGGTGCCCCATGGTGTGATAAAAATGGTCTTCTTGATGTCATTCTGATCCATTTTAATCTGATTGTAGTAGGAAAATCCATCCATGAAGGAGAAAACAGAGAATTGAGTCGTGTTATCCACCAATACATCAATGTGAGGTAATGGGAAATCGTCTTTAGGACTAGCTCTGTTTAAGTCACGGTAGTCCATACACATACGAACCTTTCTATCCTTCTTCGGTACTGGCACAATGTTGGTAACCCATTATCGATATTTGGCTACTGCCAAGAACCCTGCGTCGAACTGCTTTCGGACTTCATATAAAATCTTAAGAGCCATATTAGGATGGGTCCTCCTCAATCTTTTCTTGACAGCGTGGCATTCTTTCTTGAGTGGTAATTTGTGTACAACAATGTCCGTGTCCAATCCAGGCATGTCTTGATACGACCAAGGGAACACATCAGCATACTCTCGAAGAAGCTCTATCAACTTTGTCTTGACAGTATCTTGAAGAGACGCTCCAACCTTTACCTCCTTTTTATCCTCTTCAGAGCCCAGGTTGATGACTTTTATATCCTCTTTGTGTGGAATGATGACCTTCTCTTCTTGTTTTAGCAGCCTTGCTAACTCATTGGGGAGCTCGCAATCTTCCTCGCCTTCTCCTTCAGCTTGATAGATTGGGCAGTCAAAATGATATAGGCCTATAGCAGCGTTGTTACCAACGACCTCGATGGTGTCTTTGCATGTTATGATTTATGCAGTTTATTTAGGAAAGTGAGTGCATAAAAGAAATGTCATTTATTGTAAAAGGTAAAAGAAAGTGAGTGAAAATTGAATGCAAACTTATATTTATTCATGATAATTATGTTTCAAAACATCTATTCACTATGCCTTGGGCAGAGTGTAGGGTTTTAACAAACAATAAAAATTACTTTTGGTGTGGGAAGAACTGGGGAATTTCAATAGTCTTCCAATTCTGAAGTTCTTCACCAGGCTCGGCTTGACGAATCCAGCTTGTGGAAACCTCTTCATCATCAACTTTATCTTCAATAACTATAGCTGTTGTTTGGTCAAAGATGTGTCAGACACTTTTGAAAATATCCCTCACATGAGGGACCTACTCTTTGTTGTATGTGATTGCTGCTATACTGGAAGGTGGATGATATTGTCGCTACTGCGAAAATCGGCGCCGGCTGAACAGAAGAGTCGCCACCGTGCGTTATTTATCCCAACAGAGGGAAAGGAAACGCTCGAAGTAAACCTACCGCAAAGACGGGAAAGGAATGGTCATCACAACCAAATCCTGGATTCGGGAGTCGGTTACGCAAGGGGAAGGTATTAGCACCCCTCACGTCCGTCGTACTCGACGGGATCCACGCTTGTTTTCTAGTACAGATTGTTATTCTATCTATTCTATAGGTCTGGGGTTAAAAGAAAATAAAATGAAATGACTCGGCAAAGTATCGCACTTTATGCCTACGTATTCCCGTTTGGAACGAGAAATCAGAGTCAACGTAGTTCGCCTACCTACGGGAAAGGAGGGGAAGGTTGCTCGCTTGGATATCGCATCCTATGCCTACATACTTTCATACAGCATAAAAGATCAGAGCAAACGTAGTTCGGGCCACGTACGACACAAGTCTGTCTTGATTGTTTTTATCCTTCTGAAAAAGGTTTTCTCCTGATTATGGGTCCAAGCGGACAAAAATGACGTTTTTGATTGGTTTACAGTCTTTTATGCAAGAACTGTTTTTTATGGTGTTTGCAATGTTTATTGTATTTTTCTGATTGTTTTGAGAAAGAAGAGAAACAGCAACTCTAAAACCTATGGTTTAAAAAAGGGAATCAAAATCTAACCTAATGTTGTCATGGATGGATAAGAACCTAATGTCTGTCATATTTCTCTCTTGCGCAGAGAGAAACAGAGATCCTAAGGGGATAAACAGAAAAACAACAGCATATATACAGTAAAACAGTAAAATGCATGAATGCAGCAGTACAAGCTAGGCAAGGGAGTCCTGCTCTTCCTCGAACCTTGAAAACAACAGGCAAAAGCGAACAAAATTCACTTTCAACCTTATAGATTAATTGGCAAACAATACAGTCCCGGAAACTCAAACAATACATCAAAAGCTTCTAAACAGCAAAAAATAAACCATAAACAGCAACTCTACATAGCAAGCTCCATCAACATCTTCAAGCAAAGTCATCATCAACAAGCTTCCATCAAGCATCTATCTTCAAGGAGGAAAACTCTAACAGTAATCATCTTCCACAGCTTCAAGCAGCAGGGCTTCAAACAGCAGCAGTCACATGCACAGCTTCAACAACACAATCTTCAAACAATGACTTCCATCTTTAATCTTTCATGGCTTTTCTTCAAATCAAACTCTCCAGGATGAGGAACAATTAATAGGATGAATTGAGATGTTAAACAGTTAGTTGACCACCAAAGGTGGCAAACAGACTGTTAACAAAATGTAGAATGTTTCTCTCAAGAGTTCTATCTCTTAGATACTGTCACCAAGCCTTCCAAAGGAAGGGGGTGAGTATCCTGGAGAGACTCTGAATCATAGAGAGGGATGGAGGCAAACAAAGCCATACATGTTTAAGAATCAAATTTCTACTCTAAGCTTTACCTAGCTCCTAGTTCCTGTGATCTTCAACAGCTACAAGCAAGCTACAATTTTTATCAACTCTTGAACTTGTTCTTCAATCCTTGAATTTGTCTTTGTCTTCAATGCTTCACCATCCATGGTCTTCAAGCCAAGCCCAAACCCCAAGCAAGCCCAACAAGCCCAAATAACAAGCAATAACCCCAAAACGGGCACACCATACAATCAAACAATTACAAAAATATACTAAATATTAATATAATAGGGGAAATTCTAATACTTATTCTAAGGGATCTACTACACTTTCCCATAATACCCCTATAGTCCCATCTTCTAATTCAACCTAAAAAGCCCAAAAAGGAATTGTTTTGTTGCACCTATGTTATGTTCAAAACCCTAATTATTCTAAGTTTTTTATTACACCATATCTATTTCAACATTTTTTTACTACCATTTTTATTCTAAAGTTTTATCACATTACCCTAAGGGAAACCCTAAAGTATATTAATATCTATATTATCAAGATCGAAGATCAAACCCTATATCAATTTCTAAGGGGTCTAAACAATTCCTAACATGCAAGGGGTCAAGGTTAACCATCAATTGGGAAGGTCCTAATCAACAACCCTAAAACAGAACCAAATTACATCTAGAAAATCTACAAAAATTCCTAAGGGAACATGCGAGTGTTAGCTACAATCTACCAAAAGATCTAAGCAAGAATCATCACCAATTGAGAGAAAAAAATTCCACAAAACAGCGGTATCAAATATGCAAAGCAAACATCATGCAAAATACTCATCAGAATGTAAAATGAAAAAGAAATGGGAAAACAATCCACAAAAATATAATAAAAATTATACAATGTCCTGAAGATGTTAGCAACCTATGGTAAAATAAATAAAACCAAACACTAAAGTTAAGGTCACTTTCTAAAGGAAAACCGATAAAGTATCCAGGGAACATTCAGATGGGGATAGCTCTAAAAAGCGGATTCAAAACTTGACATAGATTATTCTAGAAATTCCAATAAAATTTATGGGGAACCCTATGCATATCATCTAAAACATATCCAAAAATAAGCTCAAAATCATGAAGAATTAAAGAGAACAAAATTAAACAAAACAGATGAACAGTTATGTACACCAATGGATATTAGCACGAAAGAAAAATCATAACTAAATAAACAAAAATCTAAAAAATGCAAATTCAACGCCTAAAGTTTCTTAAGATAATCAAAATCTGTATAAAAATTTTTCATAATTTCTTGAACATTTTTACTATTTTTGACGTAATAAAAGCAAACGGGCCTCAAAACAGAAAAATAAAAAGAAAAAGGGAATGAAGAAAATCTCCAAATTAACAATCCTAAAACCATCCATAGGTGTTCATGATCCTAACCGCATGAGAATTTCTAATTATCTCATCCTAAATCCATGGGAAAGTGAAGGTTTACATACCTTGATCGGAGCTTCGAAACGGAGTATCTTCGGCTCTTTTCGTACTTCCGAAAGCTTCAAATTCGTTCAACAATATGCAAGGAAAGTGCTACAATCTTCGAATCGAACCGAAATCGCCTTGAATGAAGAATCACCACTTGATTTTCTCTCTTGAAAATTGATATGCTCTTTTCCAATCCAACTCCAATCAATCACCAACCTTGCTTCAAATGAGTTTCTAAACATTTATAGAGATGATTGAAATATTCTAGAAATGAAGCCCAAACCCAAAATAATAAAATCCATTTCCCTTGGAACTTTCTAGATTATTCATGTATCTTCCCTTGGAAATTTCTAGATTGTTCATGTATCTTCCCTTGGAAGTTTCCAACCAAAATAGCCTTCCAAATGCCTTGTTAAGTGGTTTGGATTAGTGACTTACATTTCAAGTAACCACTTTTACAAAGCAAGTCATGAAATTATTGCTCAATTCAAAAATTTGCCAATGCCATTATCTTTAAAATGCATTTTACAATCAAATTGGTATGTCATATGGCTTGTTTGTGACCTCTAACCCAAAATTTGATTTTTTTTCCACCACTTTATTTGACTTATTCCCCTTTTTTAGGCCATTTTTATCACTTTTTGATACAAGCCTTTTTAACATCTCATGACCTCCCTACTAGCCTTAAAACATCATTCTACGAAAGTTTTATGTTGAATATTTTTCCATTTGAAGCTTGGAAGTAGGAGATATGGCCTTATGCTTGAAATGACTTATAACCTACAAATGCCCAAAATGCCCTTGGCTTGTCAAGATCATAAGTAGAGCTCCACAAATCATATTGAGGCATACCATACCTTTCTAGAAAGCTAAGATTATGAGGAACAACTTTCATGTTGGCCAAAAATCCATTTGAAAACTTGTATCTTGAATTATTCTGCTTGGAAGTTTGCCCTAAATCAGGGGATTTTACACTGAAACCCTAATTTAGAAACTTCTCTTCTTCTTGATTTCTTTTGATTTCTCCTTGGCACAACACCACATCCATATCCACATATCAAATGATGGATCCCCCATTCTTCAAACAGACCTTGATGTCCCTTCAATCAAGTATTTGACCTAGGGTTGACCCAGATGAAACCCTAATTGACTGTCTTCAACTGTAGTTCTTGTAATCACATCAATCACTTGTCTCACTCTAAAAATGACCCTCTAGGTCTTCCATGATGTCTATATACATTCCATGCCCTCAATTCATAGCCCACAATCTCTTTGATAGTCTTCAAACCCCCTCAAGATAGGAGAAAAACCCACTAATTGGTCCACTAACTTCTCAAGCTTCAATTCCTTTCTGATGACTTGCATAGGCTTAAATTTTGAATAAGAACCTCTTGATAGGCTCATAGAGATAAGAATGGCACTCGGTCCCTTGTTGGATGGCTTGCCCATGCTATGCTATGCAGATGAATGAATTATGTACATGACCTAATATGACCTAATATGCAAATGCTAAAGCTATGAAACATGAAATCAGGTGAAATACGTTGGTCAAATTTTGGGGTGCAACAGCTGCCCCTATTCAAACGATTTGGACCCGACTGGGTAAAACGCCCGGAGCCTTCAGACAATCGAGGTACGAAACGGTTGAATACCAATAAACCCGGAAATTTGCCAACTGCAAAACAACTACACCACTACTTGGGGAAAATTTTTTTTTACTGATCCGACTTCATCACTATTCTGTCAATACTGGAACAATCCTTAGTGGCTTCACCGGAAGAAGACTTTTGTAAGAATGCAGCCCTATCTTGTCATGGGACACATACTATGCTCCCTACGAGGAAATCATCCGCCTATCCGAAACAGGAACACACCTCTTGCTTATGTCACACAAACTCTTCATCCGCCTATCCGAAACGGGAACACACCTTTGTGTATAACTGCAAAGAAATCGTCATCCGCCTATCTGACACGGGAACATACTTCTATCCACTTTACTGAAAATCCTAATCTGCCCATTACACAGAAAAACCTTCATCTGCCCATCACACAGGAACGTCTTCGTCTGCCCATCACGCAGGAACGTCTTCGTCTGCCCATCACACAGGAACTCTGAATTCTGCCCATCACACAGGAATTCTGACTTCTGCCCATCACACAGGAATGTCTTCGTCTGCCCATCACACAGGAACTTTGACTTCTGCCCATCACACAGGAATTCTGACTTCATCTGCCCATCACACAGGAATGTCTTCTTCTACCCATCACACAGGAACGTCTTCGTCTGCCCATCACACAGGAACTCTGAATTCTGCCCATCACACAGGAATTCTGACTTCTGCCCATCACACAGGAATGTCTTCGTCTGCCCATCACACAGGAACTTTGACTTCTGCCCATCACACAGGAATGTCTTCGTCTGCCCATCACACAGGAACTTTGACTTCTGCCCATCACACAGGAACTTTGACTTCTGCCCATCACACAGGAATGTCTTCGTCTGCCCATCACACAGGAACTTTGACTTCTGCCCATCACACAGGAATTCTGACTTCATCTGCCCATCACACAGGAATGTCTTCTTCTGCCCATCACACAGGAACTTTGAATTCATCTGCCCATCACACAGGAATGTCTTCTTCTCGAACATAGCTTCTTTGCCTATTCTTTGCAGTAACTAACTCCGCTGGGGGATGTTCCGAGAATAACTGTCAAACATTCGCGTCAATACCAAGTGACCACCTCTGAATTTTGATTTCGTGAAAACCTCGTGCCAATGCACAACAATCTTGAAAAAACATCCCGCTGGCCGGGTACAACAATGCCTCAATTGGCAACTCTGTGGGGAACAATAAACTGAACTGCATCACACGTCTCCGGGCGAGACCTCGATTGTCTAGTACCATCTGATCTTTAGAAATCCATACTCCTATTGAGAAAATACCTGAAAGCAAAGAGTCAATCAACCTGATCTATGCTTCAAAATGTGTATGTTTGATAATGGCGTAATGCTCAATACAATATGGAAATGCTACGCGTTTTATTTGGTGGATGCAAATATGACACTATATGTCGATGCAAATGCAGGTTCAAGCTGCTGGGGATAAGCTCTGACGAGCTTGCTTCACCAATCCTTGCTGTTGAGGACAAATAACACCATGTTGGGGAGTGAACGGGTATCACGAAGTATTCTGGCAAAATAAATGCCAGGACATACAACCAACTCTGCTGGGGAGAGAATAAAGGATCCTACCGGGAAGGAAACCTCTGCTAGAGAGAGTAGACGGCCCTACTGGGGATAATGGATCTTCCTTGAGGAATGTACACTGTCTGAGCACAGCCTGCCAACCTGGAATCACTACTCTGAGGCTAAATAACTCTGCTCGGGATAGAAAGTCCTTGTGGAGGAAATCATACTGTCTGAATACAAATCACAATCTTGAGATTATCAACTCTTGTTGGAAATAACTGACCCTGCGGGGGAAAAAGAAAAACCATCTTTCTGAACCAATTTTGACTTGGTCATCCATCTTGAGAACCTTCTCAACTGGGGATTGCATCTACACATGCTCAATTATGTGGGGATTACCACCTTGCCGGAGACATCTCTATTAAGATACTCTTCTGGGGAATTAATCTTGTCCTTCAATAAAGGGGAGCGCCATTTCCACTTCCGGGAACACGACCTGCATGGGGATTTACATCAACTGTAATCACATCTTTCATCCAATGCCCTGGATAGGCCATAGTAATTCTCTTTCGATTGCTTCAAACAGGCAAGGACCCTGCAAAACAGCACAAACGCGACAAAACAAGTCCATACAACCGAATCTATTCGGGTTAGCATTCGTGACATCATTTCAATCAATTCAAAGTTTTAGCAATTATTGTCAAGGGCCAACACCGTTATGTACATGCTAGTTTTGTCAAAACAATCGGCGTTTTTTCACATACAAAACAATAAAGAACAAATATCGAGTACTGAATAACATGTTTTATTGATAGGGCCTCTAAACAGGAGGAGTTTTGTACACTGGATGTAACTCCTGAAAAGAGGTAGCTACGCACAAACAAGTACACAAATATGCGCAGGAAGCATAAATACTAACACAAATATGTACACATGTCGGCAACGGGATGCAAACAAACACCATGAGCTGATCCTCCTATGACTCGCCTGACTCTGGCGCTTTCCCGGTATTCAACTTTCCGAAGGGGTTGTATCTGATAAACGAATCCTCAAGTATTCTCCGGCACCAATGTGCAATGCAGTATCAAATTCGGATCGCATTCATTTGCTTTTCAAATCCCTAACTTTTGCGTGAACCGCCCTTTACGGGTTTTCAATTCACCGGGATACCCTTTTTTGCCAAAGCCGCCCAGTGTAGGTTTTCGACTTCGCGGGTGTACATTTTTTCAATTTTATCCCTAACTTTTGCCCAAACCTTTTATTCTGTTTTTGGTTCGCCAGGATGCCCCATTTTTGCCTGGACTCTCCTTTTTCGTCCAGCGGGTCAATTTCAAGCAAAGTATTTTTTAACTGCATCCGAATTCACAGGCGATGTAAAGTCCTCACCGTCCATGGTGGACAACCTCAAAGCTCCTCCTGAAAAGACTTTTCTGACAACGTATGGCCCTTCGTAGTTGGGGGTCCACTTGCCCCTGTGATCTGCCTGTGGCGGGAGAATCCTCTTTAGCACAAGGTCGCCCGTCTGAAAGCTCCGAGGATGTACCTTTTTATCATACGCTTTCTTCATTCGGCTCTGGTACAAACGACCATATGCTAGAGAAGCTAACCTCTTCTCATCCCTTAAACTCAGCTGGTTCAACCTGTCTTTCACCCATTCTGCCTCGTCTAGTTGGACATCTCGTAATACCCTCAGGGAAGGAATCTCAACTTCCAGTGGTAACACTGCTTCCATTCCATATACCAACGAGAACGGGGTTGCCCCAGTTGATGTGCGTACCGTCGTACGATAACCGTGCAAAGCAAAAGGCAGCATCTCATGCCAGTCCTTATAGGTCACCACCATCTTCTGAACAATCTTCTTTATGTTCTTATTGGCAGCTTCAACAGCGCCATTCATCTTGGGTCGATAAGGGGAAGAGTTGTGATGCTCGATCTTAAAACTCTGACACAGCTCCTTCATCATTCTGTTATTTAAGTTCGAACCGTTGTCGGTAATTATCCACTCGGGGATTCCATATCTGCAAATGATATCTCGCTTGATAAACCTGGCTACCACCTGCTTGGTCACATTTGCATAGGATGCCGCTTCCACCCATTTGGTAAAATAATCGATTGCTGCCAAAATGAAACGGTGTCCGTTAGATGCCGTCGGCTCGATCTTTCCAATCACGTCGATTCCCCACATTGAGAATGGCCACGGTGACGACATCACGTTCAGAGGACTCGGAGGCACATGGATCTTATCTGCATAGATCTGGCACTTAAGACACTTCTTCGCAAACTTGAAACAATCGATTTCCATAGTTAGCCAATAATAACCTGCCCGCAGCAGCTTCCTCGTCATGGCATGCCCACCGGCATGCGTACCAAATGTACCCTCGTGTATTTCCTCCATGAGCAACTTCGCCTTCACAATCTTTCATCTTCAGGTACATGATATCCTCGTCAGGAAAATCAAACCTCATTGATTGGTAGTCCTCAATAGGTTGCTCTGCCAAGTACTCAGATAATACACTCCCCTTTATAGCCTTCTGTGAGACATACTAGATGTCGTATTCGGTCAAAACCATCTGCCAACGGGCAATTCTCCCCGATAATGCCTGCTTTTCAAATACGTATTTGATAGGATCCATCTTCGAGATGAGCATGGTTGTATGGTTCAGCATGTATTGCCTCAAACGCTTGGCGGCCCAGGCTAGCGCGCAACAAGTTTTTTCGAGCATTGAGTATCGAGATTCACATTCAGTAAACTTCTTACTCAGGTAGTATATCGCATGCTCTTTTCTTCCTGTCTCGTCGTGTTGACCGAGAACACAACCCATACTTCCCTCAAGAACCGTCAAATACATAATCAAAGGTCTCCCTGCCACTGGAGGTATCAAAATAGGAGGCTCCTGCAAATACTATTTTATTTTATCGAACGCCTTTTGACAATTTTCATTCCATGTTACAGCCTGGTGTTTTTTCAACAGCTTGAATAACGGCTCACACGTAGCTGTCAGGTGAGATATGAACCTGGCAATGTAGTTCAGTCTCCCTAAAAACCCGCGCACCTCTTTTTCTATTTTAGGCGTCGGCATCTCTTGTATTGCTTTTATTTTTGCAGGATCGACCTCTATTCCTTTTCCGCTCACGATAAACCCCAGCAGTTTACCCGACCTCACCCCGAAGGTGCACTTGTTAGGGTTCAGTCTCAGCCTGAACTTCCTGAGCCTCTTGAATAACTTCAGCAGATTCACCAAATGTTCTTCCTCCGTCTGGGATTTGGCAATCATATCATCTACATATACTTCAATCTCTTTATGCATCATGTCATGAAAGAGAGTAGTCATCGCTCTTTGATATGTTGCCCCAGCATTTTTCAGTCCGAAGGGCATCACTTTGTAACAAAATGTTCCCCACGGTGTTATGAAAGTGGTCTTCTCCATGTCTTCGGGTGCCATCTTGATCTGATTATACCCCGAGAAGCCATCCATGAAAGAGAATACAGAGAACTGAGCCGTATTGTCAACCAGCACATCGATGTGAGGAAGTGGAAAATCGTCTTTTGGGCTCGCTTTGTTTAGATCACGGTAATCCACGCACATTCTGACTTTACCGTCCTTTTTCGGCACTGGAACAATATTTGCGACCCAAGTGGGATATTTCGTAACAGCCAGGAACCCTGCGTCCCACTGCTTTTGAACCTCCTCCTTAATCTTCACTGCCATATCAGGCCTAGTTCTGCAAAGCTTCTGCTTAACCGGCGGGCATTCTTCTTTTAGTGGCAAACGGTGCACAACCATATCCGTGTCCAGCCCAGGCATGTCTTCGTACGACCAAGCGAATACATCACTGTACTCTCTGAGCATCTCAACCAATCTTCTCTTGACGTCGCTCTACAGCGCGGCTCCTATACGGATGTTCCTTTCAACCCCTTCCGACCCCAGGTTAATAATTTCAATGACCTCCTCATGAGGCAGAATGATTCGTTCTTCTTGCTTTACCAACCAAGACAACTCTTCTGGAACGTCGCCATCTTCAACAATCTCTTCTTCGGCCTGAAATACCGAGTGCTCAAAGTCGAAATGAGTCATAGGTGGTTCGATGGTGTCATCTGAAAACGTTATCCTGCAAAAGGAATGGTTAAATGCTTCAAAATATGCATAAAGCGAGTAACCACGTTGCCATTTTATTGTAAAACAAAAACAGGAAAGACAGAGAGCACAATATTTGCATGCAACAAAAAACGCCTTTTTATTTAATGATCTAAACATCACAATGTACATAAAAGAGTAACCCTAAGCAAAGTCACGATGTCCCGGGCAGGACACCGGGTTATTCAACAATTGAAAAACAAAGAAATTACTGTTTTGTAGTCACGGGAACAAATTCCTGAATTGACCAGTTGCATAGCCCTTGCCCCGGCACGCTTGGCCGGATCCAAGCATCCATGTCTCAGTCACTATCCCCCTCCTCTGAATCGGAGACATCATTGATGGCTTCAAAACGAACCCCACTGGACGTGATCGTCACTGGCCCTTTGAATTTTGGTGCCCCTGCAATGGGCGCTGATGATGACGGCTGATAACCCAGTCCGAACCTGTCCAGCTTCACAGGTATGTCTAGTACACGGCCCCAACCCTTCGTCTCTCCTGCTTGCACTAAAGCCTGCGCTTCTTTGTACGAGGATACGGCCACTTTCGGCGCTTTACTGACGACTGGAGCTTTATCCTTGATTTTCAAACTTTCAAACCCCTGGCAGGGCGTCTCATGAATTTCACCATCAACCTCGATTTATTTGAATGAGGACAAGTGACTCACCAAGATATCCTCCTCTCCACAGACGGCAACGACACTGTCACCCACCATATACTTCAATTTCTGGTGCAAAGTAGAGGTAACTGCCCCAGCACCATGTATCCACGGGCGTCCTAATAAGAAACTGTACGCAGGGTGAATGTCCATAATGTAAAACTCCGTTTTAAATACCTCTGGTCCCACTTGCAAGGGTAACGTTATCGATCCAAACACCGATATTCGGGTGCCGTCAAATGCCCGAACCACCAAATCACTCGGTGTACAGATGATTCCTCGGATGTCTAGCTTCATCATGGCCTTTTTGGGAAGTACGTTCAAAGAAGATCCTGTATCTACCAATACGTGGGACATAACCGTGCCCCGACATTCAACAGAAACATGCAGCGCCCTGTTGTGTTCTCTCCCCCTTGGGGTCAAATCAAAATCAGTGAATCCCAAACTGTGACCGGCGTTCACATGGGCCAGTACCACTTCCAACTGGTTGACAGACACATCCTGAGGTACGAATGAAGTATCCAAAATCTTCAACAATGCATTTCGATGTGCTTCGGAGCATAACAACAATGATAGTATGGATATCTTCGATGGTGTTTGTTGCAAGTGCTCGACAATCTTGTAGTCGCTTTTTCTAATTAGGCGCATAAACTCCTCTATGTCCTTCAGTGACGTTTCCTTCTCATTCCTCTGTACAGGTATACCCTCGTTCACTTTTTCTTTTCCTCGAGCCAAACGCTGAGCTTCTACCTCTGGTGACACAAAGATCCTTCCACTTCGAGTCATCCCACCAGTTCCAACAACGTTGTCAACAACTTCAGCTGGTTGCTTATTCAATTCTATCTTCTCACCATTGCAGTAGGCTTCCAACCCGTAGGTCCAGGGTACGGCTTTAGTATTTTCATACGGGACAGGCCCCGCTTTTGTGATGGTGATCGTTGGCCGCCTGGCTGGCGCCGTTATAGTAATCGTCTTTCATGGGATAGTCACCATCGCTACATCATTGGCCTCATCCATCATAACCTCCGCAGGTTTCTCAACGGCTGTGCTGTCAAACTGTAATCTACCCTCGTCCATCAAAGCCTAAATACCTCTTTTCAACTCAATGCAGCCCCCATCTTGAGCCCAGCAATCCAGACAATACTCATCACAGCCCGGATGAACACCTCCTCTCAACAATCTGCTTTTAACCTTGCACAGTGGAGTCTTGAGCTCATCGACACTCAATACCAAATTCAGCTCTTCCTCTGTCAACACAGCACTTGCCCCATGGTTGGGCATAGGTGAATTCAAGATATTTGGGCCAGCTTGCCCGAAGTTGATGGCTTTGCTATCTAGCAGATCTTGTACCACATGCTTGAAAGCATGACACGTCTCTATGTCGTGGCCAGGAGCTCCGGAGTGAAACTCGCATTTCTTATTCGTATCAAAGCCAAATGGAGGGGTACCCGTCATTGGCGCCATGGTCCTCTTTTCAACTAAATTCAAACCCAGCAATGTTTGAAGCAATTTCGCATATGTATAAGGAGGTACATCAAAAACCCTCTTCGGCCTCGTGTTAGGAAATCTCCTTTGACCCTGGTTAGGTCTCTGCTGCTGCTGTTGTTGTTGTGGTTGTTGTTGCGGCGGTATCTGCTGTAACGGTACTGATTTCTGAGGGAATGGAATTGTGACACTTGCCACCTGTTGCGGATGATTGTACTGATTACGTCCTCTACCTCGGCCTCGGCCTCGGCCTCCGAATACTGCACTCGTGTCACCCTGACGGCGACCACCATAACCTTTTCTGTTATTTCCCGATGAAGTGGATTCCTCAGCGCGGAATATGCCCACTTTAATATTACTTTCGATTTTCTCACCCATCAAGACTAGGTCCGAGAAACTACCCAAGGAAGTATGGAACAGCTTATCATAAAACACACCAGTAAATGTCCCTACGAACATATCATTCGTCTCTTTGTCATCCAGCGGAGGATGAACTCGTGCGGCCATATCGCGCCATCTCTGCGCGTATTCCTTGAAGCTTTCATCTTTCTTTTGGGACAAACCCTGTAACTGGATCCGATTCGGGGCCAAGTCACTATTGTATTTATAATGCGCCACAAATGCGTCGGCCAACTGTTTCCAAGTCTTTATCTGGGTAGGCTCTAACCCCATGTACCATTCAAGAGAAGGACCAGACAAACTGTCCTGAAAGAAATGCATCAGCATTCTTTCATCATTCGAATAAGCCGACATTCTTCTATAGTACGACCGCACATGAACCTTGGGGAAAGTATCTCCCTTGTACTTGTCAAAAGTTGGAGCCTTAAATTTCAAAGGTACCCTCAGACCGTGTACCAGTCCCATCGTGGTCATGTCCAAACCAGAAGCACTTTAATTCACAACACCTTTCATCTGCTCCTCGAGCATCTTAATTCGCTGCGTGTTGTCTACAGGACCGTCAAAACCTCTACCAGAGAATGCATCTTCCTGCTGATCTTCGTTCCAGTTGACATTTTCATTGCCAAAGCCATCATACCCTTGATTGCGGCCAAATACATTCTGATTCATCATTTGTCCTTGACCTTTAATTCCGTATCCCTGATTGATACCAGCCGGTCCATACCCATTATTAACGAATCCAGTGCCGTTACCATTATTAGCTATTCCTCCATAACCTTGGTTAACCATACCAGCACCGTCGTATCTAAAGCCAAACCTGCCATCCTGACCACCATAGCCAAAGCCTTGTTCATTGTATCCGAAACCCGCGTTTCCGAAACCATTATCTCCGTTATTATTGACGCCCCCCAGATTGGCATCCTTGAGTCCAACATTATTAATAACAACTTCATTTCCAACTCCATTGTTACCATTTCCGGTGCCAGCCCCGTTGTTCGCATTCGCGCCCGGCACATTTACCACAGGAGGGTTCACTACAGGCTGAGGAGTATGCACACTGCCTCCATGAATAGTCTCAACTTGTAAAGAGTGGTGGTCCTCGTTACCACCTCCATTTTCCTTTGCCAATAGCGGAAACACCAGAGTCTGCAGGTTTTCCTGCCCCTTCATAACCGTTTCCATAGTCTGCATGAACTGCGTGAGCCTCTACCGCATCTCCTGCATCTCTTGCTGTACTTGATCCATAATCTTCTTACAGTTTGTGCGAGTGGGATACCGATGAGGACGTTGACTTGCAATTCTGTAAACCTGTCGAGATGCAGAAGATGAGATACAGTTTCAATAATTAGCTGATAAATGCAATATGTATGCACATGCAATGCAATATGTGTTTGTGTGTTAGGGCGTATTATTTCCCCAACTCTAGTGCCATGTGCTCTGTGTCATGTCATGTCGTGACAGTGCGGTGATAATTGGCTGATAATCATTCACAGAAAACGGAACAACTTGTATATAGCTGATCGGGCAAAGTTATACATCAATGTGAGGTAGTACAATAGAAGGCATGACCCCAACCAACAGGCCTGGTGATGGTCAGCTCAAAACAACAATATACAAATCAAGTCAAGTAGGTTCGTAGCCCCTGTACTCCTTCAATAGCCTTTTGGTCTTTGGATGGTCCGGCTGAGCAAGCAATCCTTCAATCAGTGCGTCACCCCGCCTGATCACACGCTTCAAATCCTCGATAGATTCTTCCCATTCACCGTCCCCAAAGCAATCATCAACCTTTCTCTTCTGGGAACGAGCTTCTTTCTTGCGTTTGGCTACCTCATTCAATGCGTCCTGAAGAGCCCATCTAGCCATAACTTCCTCTTCGTACTTGAGCTTGCTAGTCTTCAGCTGGTGTTCCAAGTCAGAAATCTGCTGCTTTAGTTTGTCCTCCCTTTCCTTGTTATTGGTCAGCGTGGCATTCCACGTTTTGCTGAAGGAAGAGATTTCTCGATAAGCTACGTCTAGTTCCGTTTTCTTTGATTCAAGCATATCATGTGAACTCTTGAAATCCTTTCCCAGACGCTCCCGTTTCTGTTTCTCTTCAACCAGCTTAGCATTCAACGAAGCTACTGGAACAGGAACATGGACTGGTACAGCTGGAAACGGCATTAGCAACTGTTTTGCTCTTTCTTGTACCCAGGCTTTGTACGGTGCGTAAGCTTGACTGTCGTTCTTTCCCAATAGTGGTTTCCCTCTCCTGTTGATGCGTATCCAAGCATGCTGAAGTTGGGCTAATAATTCTCCGTTCACATCACCAGTGAAGTACAAAGATTCCTATACTTCTTCCTCCCTAGGTGGATCCTTCAACGCATATCCAAATTGGCGAACAAACAGAGATGGATTATAATTGATGCATCCCTTCCTTCCTATCAAAGGCACGTTTAGATATCCAGAGCAACTGAAAATCACCTCAGACCCTAGCAAATCCCTGTCAAACCAATCAATGTTTTCAGAAGAGAGTCTCATCAGGCGCTTCGGCCAGTCAGCTGTATCTGCAACCTCCACCAAAGGTTTTTTCTTAGGAAGGTGGCTCTCAAACCACATGCTCAGCAATGGCACACAAAAGTGAACACTCTTCCCTCTCCTTTTTTCATTCTTGTAATGCAACGAATGGTAGAAATCCCCGAGCAATGTGGGTACAGGGTTGCCAGCGGCAAACAAATGAAAGGCGTCAAAGTCCACAAAATCTGGGATGTTGGGAAACAATAATATCCCATAGATGCACAGAGCCAACACAACATTAAAGACTATCCAGCATCCACTCTTGGCGTATTCCTGGGCTTTACCAATCAGGAACTAGAGGGAGAAGCCTGGAACCCCGCGCGAAGAAGTCACCAATAGCTCAGAAGCGTCGAAGTGTAAAGCCTTTGCTAAGTCTTCCAACCTAGGCTTAGCGTCAAAGTGAATGAAAGGAACCTTATTCTGCACGGGCAGCTCAACAAACTCTACGTACTCTTCCAAGGTGGGCCCCAAAATAAAGTCCTTGAAAGTGAAGCATCTCAAGGCAGGGTCATAAAATTGCATCAATGTATACAACCCATCCAGCTCAACCTCAGTTGGTATACGAACCAACCTCAACAGTCTTCCGTAACTCATCCTGAAGCTTCTCTGGACATCCTCCTCAACAAGGGAAATCAAACCAATCAGGGGAATAACATCAGGGGTTGGTAATTTGTATGCAACTGTCCTTCTCAAGCTAGCCATGATCAATAATCAGAAATCCGGACGCTAGAATCAGGGAAAATGCAAATGCACCTGCAGCACAGACACACATTAATGAAATGCACGTGATAATGGTTATGCAACAATGCAATGCAAATAGATGCAACAAGGGAACCAAGTGACATGGCTAAGAAGCCCAAACCACATCATAAGTCTCAAACAGACCATCCGGAAATCCTCAACTCTGGTCTTAGACAGACCCAATACGAAGCTCCAATCCCGGTCTCTGATAGACCCCTCAACTGTCCATAAATATCCTGAATCTCAAATCAAGAAACAAACCGGTATCTGGAGGTCTAGTTACCTGCATAGTCCCAAAACCCTCTCCCAGGTAGGTGTCCTAATAACTGACAATGGTATGGCATCCTATGCGGTCGTCGGCGTCACAGACTTTCAGGGTTGACGATACGATTCCCAAAAGGAGTGGCATCATCAAATCCTGAAGAGGCCTCACTTAGCCAACTTCCAATTGATCGATTCCCAGAGTCGAAAATTCAACTAACCAGCAACCCACGCCACCCAAAGGGTGGGACAGGAGGCCAACCAGAGGAACCTCGTCTGATTGTGAATTTTGCGGGACACCAAGACCTGCAAAGCAAGTGGGCGCGCGCTACTTTCCACTCTAATTCTAAGTACACTCAAGCCCAGGTCCGGCTTATCTCTCAATAATAAAACACCCGTCACAACCCCCAATAACAACAATAATCAATAATATAATGCTGAAGGTAAATGACATAAATGTAAATCCATACAAATTCCTCGACGGGAAAACAAACGTTAGGATTGACTCGCTTAAGGGATGTTGGATCCCAAATGCATAAGGAACTATCGCAGTCCTTAGCAGCCAGGGGACGTTGGATCCCCAACAGAGTCGCCAGCTGTCGCTACTGCGAAAATTGGCGCCGGCTGAACAGAAGAGTCGCCACCGTGCGTTATTTATCCCAACAGAGGGAAAGGAAACGCTCGAAGTAAACCTACCGCAAAGACGGGAAAGGAATGGTCATCGCAACCAAATCCTGGATTCGGGAGTCGGTTAAGCAAGGGGAAGGTATTAGCACCCCTCACGTCCGTCGTACTCGACGGGATCCACGCTTGTTTTCTAGTACGGATTGTTATTCTATCTATTCTATAGGTCTGAGGTTAAAAGAAAATAAAATGAAATGACTCGGCAAAGTATCGCAGTTTATGCCTACGTATTCCCGTCTGGAACGAGAAATCAGAGTCAACGTAGTTCGCCTACCTACGGGAAAGGAGGGGAAGGTTGCTCGCTAGGATATCGCATCCTATGCCTACGTACTTTCATACAGCATGAAAGATCAGAGCAAACGTAGTTCGGGCCACGTACGACACAAGTCTGTCTTGATTGTTTTTATCCTTCTGAAAAAGGTTTTCTCCTGATTATGGGTCCAAGCGGACAAAAATGACGTTTTTGATTGGTTTACAGTCTTTTACGCAAGAACTGTTTTTTATGGTGTTTGCAATGTTTATTGTGTTTTTCTGATTGTTTTGAGAAAGAAGAGAAACAACAACTCTAAAACCTATGGTTTAAAAAAGGGAATCAAAATCTAAACTAATGTTGTCATGCATGGATAAGAACCTAATGTCTGTCATATTTCTCTCTTGCGCAGAGAGAAACAGAGATCCTAAGGGGATAAACGGAAAAACAACAACATATATACAGTAAAATAGTAAAATGCATGAATGCAGCAGTACAAGCTAGGCAAGGGAGTCCTGCTCTTCCTCGAACCTTGAAAACAACAGGCAAAAGCGAACAAAATTCACTTTCAACCTAACAGATTAATTGGCAAACAATACAGTCCCGGAAACTCAAACAATACATCAAAAGCTTCTAAACAGCAAAAAATAAACCGTAAACAGCAACTCTACACAGCAAGCTCCATCAACATCTTCAAGCAAAGTCTTCATCAACAAGCTTCCATCAAGCATCTATCTTCAAGGAGGAAAACTGTAACAGTAATCATCTTCCACAGCTTCAAGCAGCAGGGCTTCAAACAGCAGCAGTCACATGCACATCTTCAACAGCACAATCTTCAACAATGACTTCCATCTTTAATCTTTCATGGCTTTTCTTCAAATCAAACTCTCCAGGATGAGGAACAATTAATAGGATGAATTGAGATGTTAAACAGTTAGTTGACCACCAAAGGTGGCAAGCAGACTGTTAACAAAATGTAGAATGTTTCTCTCAAGAGTTCTATCTCTTAGATACTGTCACCAAGCCTTCCAAAGGAAGGGGGTGAGTATCCTAGAGAGACTCTGAATCATAGAGAGGGATGGAGGCAAACAAAGCCATCCATGTTTAAGAATCAAATTTCTACTCTAAGCTCTACCTAGCTCCTAGTTCCTGTGATCTTCAACAGCTACAAGCAAGCTACAATTTTCATCAACTCTTGAACTTGTTCTTCAATCCTTGACTTTGTCTTTGTCTTCAATGCTTCACCATCCATGGTCTTCAAGCCAAGCCCAAACCCCAAGCAAGCCCAACAAGCCGAAACAACAAGCAATAACCCCAAAACGGGCACACCATACAATCAAACAAATTACAAAAATATACTAAATATATTAATATAATAGGAGAAATTCTAATATTTATTCTAAGGGATCTACTACACTTACCCATAATACCCCTATAGTCCCATCTTCTAATTCAACCTAAAAAGCCCAAAAAGAAATTGTTTTGTTGCACCTATGTTATGTTCAAAACCCTAATTATTCTAAGTTTTTTATTACACCATATCTATTTCAACATTTTTTTACTACCATTTTTATTCTAAAGTTTTATCACATTATCCTAAGGGAAACCCTAAAGTATATTAATATCTATATTATCAAGATCGAAGATCAAACCCTATATCAATTTCTAAGGGGTCTAAACAATTCCTAACATGCAAGGGGTCAAGGTTAACCATCAATTGGGAAGGTCCTAATCAACAACCCTAAAACAGAACCAAATTACCTCTAGAAAATCTACAAAAATTCCTAAGGGAACATGCGAGTGTTAGCTACAATCTACCAAAATATCTAAGCAAGAATCATCACCAATTGAGAGAACAAAATTCTACAAAACAGCGGTATCAAATATGCAAAGCAAACATCATGCAAAATACTCATCAGAATGTAAAATGCAAAAGAAATGGGAAAACAATCCACAAAAATCTAAGAAAAATTATACAATATCCTGAAGATGTTTGCAACCTATGGTAAAAGAATTAAAACCAAACTCTAAAGTTAAGGTCACTTTCTAAAGGAAAACCTATAAAGTGTCCAGGGAACATTCAAATGGGGATGGCTCTAAAAAGCGGATTCAAAACTAAACTTAGATTCGTCTAGAAATTCCAATAACATTTCTGGGGAACCCTATGCATATAATCTAAAACATATCCAAAAATCAGCTCAAAATCATGAAGCATTAAATAGAACAAAATTAAACAAAACAGATGAACAGTTATGTACACCAATGGATATTAGCATGAAAGAAAAATCATAACTAAATGAAAAAAATCTAAAAAATGCAAATTCAGCGCCTAAACTTTCTTAAGATAATCAAGATCTGTAGAAAAAAATTTCATAATTTCTTGAACATTTTTACTATTTTTGACGTAATAAAAGCAAACAGGCCTCAAAACAGAAAAATAAAAAGAAAAAGGGAATGAAGAAAATCTCCAAATTAACAATCCTAAAATCATCCATAGGTGTTCATGATCCTAACCGCATGAGAATTTCTAATTATCTCATCCTAAATCCATGGGAAAGTGAAAGTTTACATACCTTGATCGGAGCTTCGAAACGGAGTATCTTCGGCTCTTTTCGTACTTCCGAAAGCTTCAAATTCGTTCAACAATATGCAAGGAAAGTGCTACAATCTTCGTATCGAACCGAAATCGCCTTGAATGAAGAATCACCACTTGATTTGCTCTCTTGAAAATTGATATGCTCTCTTCCAATCCAACTCCAATCAATCACCAACCTTGCTTCAAATGAGTTTCTAAACATTTATAGAGATGATTAGAATATTCTAGAAATGAAGCCCAAGCCCAAAATAATAAAATCCATTTCCCTTGGAACTTTCTAGATTATTCATGTATTTTCCCTTGGAAATTTCTATATTGTTCATGTATCTTCCCTTGGAAGTTTCCAACCAAAATAGCCTTCCAAATGCCTTGTTAAGTGGTTTGGATTAGTGACTTATATTTCAAGTAACCACTTTTACAAAGCAAGTCATGAAATTATTGCTCAATTCAAAAATGTGCCAATGCCATTGTCTTTAAAATGCATTTTACAATCAAATTGGTATGTCATATGGCTTGTTTGTGACCTCTAACCCAAAATTTGATTTTTTTTCCACCACTTTATTTGACTTATTCCCCTTTTTTAGGCCATTTTTATCACTTTTTGATACAAGCCTTTTTAATATCTCATGACCTCCCTACTAGCCTTAAAACATCATTCTAATCAAGTTTGATGTTGAAGATTTTTCCATTTGAAGCTTGGAAGTAGGAGATATGGCCTTATGCTTGAAATGATTTATAACCTCCAAATGACCAAAATGCCCTTGGCTTGTCAAGATCATAAGTAGAGCTCCACAAATAAGATTGAGGCATACCATACCTTTCTAGAAAGCTAAGATTATGAGGAACAACTTTCATGTTGTCCAAAAATCCATTAGAGACTTGTATCTTGAATTATTCTGCTTGGAAGTTTGCCCTAAATCAGGGGATTTTACACTGAAACCCTAATTTAGAAACTTCTCTTCTTCTTGATTTCTTTTGATTTCTCCTTGGCATAACACCACATCCATATCCACATATCAAATGATGGATCCCCCATTCTTCAAACAGACCTTGATGTCCCTTCAATCAAGTATTTGACCTAGGGTTGACCTAGTGTGCAAATGCTAAAGCTATGAAACATAAAATCAGGTGAAATAAGTTGGTCAAATTTTTGGGCAACCTCCACCATTTTGCCCCAGCCTTGGGCATTCCCTTCATCAACAATTGCTTTAGCCTCCTCATATGAAGCCATTGACGATCTTGTGTCTTGATTATTCGGAACTCATTGTACTGCCAAAGTACTCACCACCTCAAAAGACTTAAAAGGTGTTTCTACCATTTCCCCTTCAACCTTAATGAACCAGAAGGACTTTAAGTGACTTACCAGGATGTCTTCCTCTCCCCCAATTAGGACCACTTTATCATTGCTGACAAACTTTAGCTTTTGGTGAAGAGTAGACGTAACAGCCCCTGCTGAGTGAATCCAAGGTCTTCCTAGTAAGCAACTGTATCCGGGGTAAATATCCATCACTTGGAAAGTAATGGCGAAGATAGTTGGTCCAATCTTTATCGGTAGGTCCACCTCACCTATCACAGCTCATCTGGAACCGTCGAATGCTTTAACTATTAAGGCACTTGGTTTCATGCTGACTCCCTTTACAGGCATCTTCTCCAAAGTGATATTGGGGAGCACGTTCAAAGAAGAACCTGTGTCCACCAAAACTCATGATATCAAAGTGTCATGACACCTGATGGAGATTTGGAGAGATTTGTTATGATTCCTTTTTTATGAAGTTAAATCATCATCATTGAACCCAAGGAAATTTCCAGTAGTTACACTGGCTATCACATCATCAAACTGAGCTACGATGATGTCTTTAGTGATATGCGCAACACTCAACACCTTCATCAACGACAACCTGTGTGCATCCGAGCTAATTAATAGTGAAAGCATAAAAATCTTAGCAGGATTTTGGTTCAATTGATCGACTACTTTATAGTCGCTCTTCCTGATGATTTTCAAAAAGTCTTCAGCTTCTTTCTGCGTAACTACTGATTTTGGAGATGACACTTCTGTTGGTGGCTATTCATTTAGAAATTCAATTATCGTATCAACAACCTTCCCTTTATCTTTAGCAGGTGCTTCTACTGGTCTGGCGGCAAATAATCGACCACTACGGGTCATTCCTCTGGGCCCAACCACAACATCACATTTGGCTACATCATACTTAAGTACTAGCTTCTCTGGCCCTTGTTTAAAAACTTTAGGCTCAGGTACATCGATAGGGTATTCAATCAGCTTCATCATACTGCATAATCACGGGTGTTGGATGGACATGCCTTTGTGGAAAGGCTTCTGATGCATTATATTATATAACTATTGGAGCTGGACAAGCTCGCCTTGGTGGATAAACTTATGTCTCGTCGTATTGAATTTCAATGGCAGCCACACTCGGATCCTGACGTCCTATCTGTATTATCCCCTGCTCTAAGAACCTCAGCAAATGCTCCTTGACCACTTCATCAGTCGAATTCTCCGCTTCTTCTTGGGGAATCATCCTACTCTTCTTCAGTTGTTCTCCAATAGCAACCATTGGAGTACGGACATCTTCAACATCCTCAAACCATTGCTCTCCTCTATGGCATAAACAAAAGAACTTTCATGTGTAGGTAATGGATTATTCTTAACATTGGCACCTCTGGGTGTAAAAGTAAGATCTTTAGATTCTACCAAGTCTTGCACCCTATTCTGGAACGCATAGCAGTTATCCATGGAATGTCCAAGGGCCCCCTTGTGAAATTCACAATGGCGTTGGCATCATACCCGAGAGGATATGGAAAAGTTGTCGGCTGCAAGTCTCACAATGTTAAATGCCCACTTTGGTTTAGCTGAGAAAAGATCTGCCTGTATGACATGAGTACCGGATCAATGTGCCTTCTTGGAAGTTTTGGCCTCTGCTGTCTCTGGGCTGGAGCATTCTAGTATTGTGGAGGAGGAACTCTTTGATGATTGGGTTGTTGTTGAACCTGTTGTTGAGAAAGCTGTTGATAGGGAGTTTGGACGACTGCAGTTACTTATTGGTATGGAATCTCCACTGGAACTCTGTCTCTTCTCCCCCTCATTATGGCATTAGTTTCTTCTTTCGTCTTCTTCACAAAGGGCTTTATACCTCCGTTTGTAGCGACAACTGCAGCTTTGTTCTTTTTCAATTGGCTCTCGATCCTTTCCCCCTCTGGCACCACTTCAGCAAAGTTAAGGAAACTGGATCCAAGCATGCGATCCAAGTATTGAGGTTGTAGCGTTCCCATAAACATATCAGTCAATTCCTTGGTCAAAAGTGGTGGTTGGACATGAGCTGCCAGTTCTCTCTATCTTTGTGCATACTCTTTGAATGACTCATTATTACACTGAGTCATATCTTAGAGTTGGGTGCGATTTGGCGCTAAATCAGTATTATACTGATAATGCCTGGAAAATGCATCTGCAAGATCCCTCAACGTGCTGACTTGTCCCTTATCTAATTGCATGTACCATTCCAATGATGCCCCACTGAGGTTGTCTTGGAAATAATGTATTAAGAGCAAGTCGTCGTCAATATGAGCAGCCATATTGTGATAGTATGCTCTCAGATGATTTCTTGGACAGCTGACCCCTTTATATTTGTCAAAGTCTAGGACTTTGGACTTCTTCGGTATCACCAGTTTGAGAACTAGACACATACCAACAACATCCAAACCTGGAGTTTTTTGGACCTCCAAGGACTTGAGCTTCTCTTCTAAAGTGCGTAGTCTATCCGTGGAAGGGTCACCTATAATCCCCACATTATGCTAAGGAGGAGGAGGATGGAAAAAAGCGTCATACTGCTCGTCCATTCCCATTTCAGAGCAATGTTGGGCAGATGTAGAATGTTCATCCAGGTCCACGTGGATAGGAGGAGGAGTTTTGATGACTCCAGAAGTTTCTATTTTGTTAGCAATCTTCCTGGCATCAGCTATGGTCCCAACATTGTTTTCCTTATGGGCCAACGCCATCATGGTTTCCAGCAGTTGATCCATCTTTACTTTGAGTGCGTCAATATCACCCCTCATGATATTCTGAGTCTCTTCGATCTGTTCCAGCATCATTTGGAAGTTGTGACGAGTCTCGTAGTGGTGTTGAATAGTCAGCTTAAATATAGAGGTAGCAAAAGTTAAAAATTTTAGAGTTATGAGGTGTTTGGGAAAAAGGATGTGTACCATGATATGCAAGATGATATGCATTTTCTTTTCAGGAAATTTTTTGAATTAATTACTTAACATACACAAGAATACTGAGAATCCAGGAATAAAGCAAATCACATTCATTCATAAAAGGATAATATTCAAGTGATACAAGAGAGATCATTCGGCATACAACTCATAATGTTTGAACAACGAGAAAAGTACAAAAGCAAAACAAACTTCAAACTTTTGGCCTTTGAGCCTCACGTTCTTCTAACTCTTCTTTAAACCTCTTCAACATGGCCTTGCACTTGCAAAGAAAATCACAAACATTGTGGGGCGTAGATTCGCCTATTTCTTCCACAGCGTCTATATGCTTCCAAACTAAATATTTGGCCAACCAGTTGTGAAACTTGATCAAGCCATTAATCTTATTACGATACATGTCTCAGTTAGCTATCAATATATGGATGGCCCTCTCATAGCCTTCAAAATCACTAGACGTCTTCTTTCTTGCAGCAGACCATATAGCTTTATCTTCCAGGACATCTTTAATCTGATGCTTTAGGTTTGCAGCATAGTTCTTGATGGTATTCAACTCTATGCATACCCTATTCCAATCAGTAGGTCCAACCCAAGAAACTCTCAGAGCATCCTCCTTGAGCCTATGATCCTCTAGTTCAGCAGCCCTTGAGAGGCGTGGGGTGGTGCTTAGCATATGGACTTCTGCCTCCATCTCTTCTCAGATTATCTTGTTCTTTTTGGTGGCTGCAAGCCAACAATCTTCATTTTGGACACACTTTCTTCCAACCCTATCCAGTTCCTCTTTTAGCTCACTCACCTTACCATCAGACTGATTAAGACACACTTTAACCTTTTTCCTCCGATGCTCCTCCTCATCTGCTTTCTTCTCTACTGCATCCAACTGGGTGTTCTTGCATTGGAGTTCCCACTTCATGGTATTTTTCTCACTGGTGACTTCTTGAAGTTTCATCTCAAGGATATCATTCTCCTTTACAAGTCTTGCTATGGTGGCTTTGAGGTCTTCATATTCCTCTATTGGAATATGTGTAGGCTTAGGTTCATGCAAAGGCTCATATATCTTTTCCTCAAAAGGCATCTTAACCTCCTTTGCCCTTTCCTTGACCCACACAAAGTAAGGCTTCTTTGTTATACCGTTCCTTCTTCCTAAGTCATTTTTACCCTTCTTCTTAATGGTCCTCCAAGCTCTTGTGATCTTCCTAAATAACTCAGGATTCTCAGTCCCTAAGTCATGTATTAAGAAGGCTTCAAGGTCTTTCTTCTCAGGAGGAGCTACCATAGGATATCCAAGTTGTCTAATTGATAACATCGAATTGGAATTAATACAACCTCTAGTACCTATTAGAGGAATATTGGGAAACTCACCACAACTAGTAATAACTTCATCAAAATCTTGTGAATACCAAGAGAGATCAGCAGATCTAAGAGCTACCATCCTTTAAGCCCAACTACCATTGGCTCGATCAACAAATGGTCCTTTGGTATTTAGCCACTGGTATAGGAGAGGGGCACAACAAACAATAGATTTACCTCTCTTCTCATTTCTCTAGCTCAAGTAGTAAAAAACATCCGCTAGAAGAGTTGGCACTGAATTTCTGGTTAGGAAAATGTGAATAGTTGTCACATCTATAAAATCATCTATGTTAGGGAATAAGACGATTCCATAAACAGCTAAAGCCACCACTATGTAGCAAGCATCCCAACTCTGGGCCTTGATAAGAGTATCAACTCTATCTATAAGGAACTTGAGAGGAAGTCCCTTAACCCCACCTTTATTCTTCCAAGCATTACTGATGTCTCTCTTATGCATGTGGAGAGCGTCAGCAATTACTTTGTCTTCCAAATCCTTATTCACCCCCACAAACGGTGACTTACCTTTCATGGAAATACCCACCAGCTTCTCAAATTCTTCTAGGTTTGGCGCTAACTGAAAATCTTGGAATGTGAAGCATCTCAAAGAAGATTCGTAGAACTGAGCTAAGGTGAGAAGTACTTTAGAATCCACATCTTGAGTTAGTATATGAAGAAGTCTGCCATAATCCTTTATAAAGTTAACCCTGAATACAGCAGAGATACGAGAAACCAAATTGCGTAAGTCCTCCAACTTTGTATTCCTGAAGCTTTAAGGATATGTGCTTCTGGTGTTGCTTCCCATAATTCTTGGATGTTGGTAATATAATTCTTAAATTCCCTGAAAACCAAAAAATGTAAATGTTATGATATGAACATGCGATGCAAATGCAAGGATGAAGGTCACCAACACAATTCTGAAGTAAAAAGCTTCTCTGATCATTGAAACACCATGAGTAGGTTCTAAAGAGGTGAGTGCCTAGAATCACAAACCTTTCAAAAGCATTATTATCGAGATGAAGATTCATCCAACAATAATACCTTCAAAAGAATCTCTTCTAGGCGAGTCTTTCGTATCATCCCACGAGAAAGGCTCCTCATGAATCTCTACTACACAACCATCGAGTCAAAGGTTTCTAAAGGGATCTCAGAGTCATAGATCGAGGTTGAAAATATCATTGTCAGGATAATGATTCATTCAAGGGATCTCATCTGATTAAGGCGTTTGTGTCAACCCAACAAAGAGTGACCCTTATGAGTTAACACTACCAACCACCATGGAAAAAGGGTGAAAGGTCCTTAAAGTTATAGATTCAGGCTCAAAAACATTATGTCCATGGAAAACGCTCTCCACGACCACAACATCTTTAAGGGAATCAACTCTAAGCGGGGCTTTCGTATCCTCCCAACGAGAAAGACTCCTCGAGGGATTCCACTACATAACCATTATTCTAATCCTATGTTCTTCTTGAGCTCAGGCGTAGAGCCATTCACAAAGTTCCAATAATTAGAGAACCCCAAGGATAACATAGGAAACAAACATAGAATACAAAAGCAAGAGAGCAATTAACCAATCAAACATACAATAGGAGATAAATAAACAAACAAGTGAAGTTATCACTCTCGAATCGAGTTAAGTTAGACTTGACTCTCTCTAGCATAGGTCTATGCATTCCCCAGAAGAGTCGCCATTTGTCGTACCTCGAAAAATACGATCCTCACGATGGACACGGAAAACACATTCGAATAGAGTCGCCACCGAACTTTATTCATTCTAAGAAAGGAATAGGAAAATTTTCATAAAACCTTTAAAGATATAAGAACATGGTCATCGTAACCAAATTCTAGGTTCGGGAGTCGGTTACGCAAGAGGGAAGGTATTAGCACCCTTTACGTCCATCGTACTCAACGAGAACCTCTTGATTCGATTCGAGAGAAAAGTTAGCTAGGTTGCTTGTTATCTTCTAAGGGTTCGCTTATAAGGGGAAATGGGTGGCTTTTAAAAAGGGTGCTCACCAAGGATTGGGGCCTTTGTGCCTACGTACACCCTCGTGCAATGGGAAAGTCAGATCGTCGTAGTTCGTGGGGCTACGGGTAAAGGTTGGTTTGTGTTTTAAACGAACGAGTGTTTAGGTCGCATTCTAACTGCTAAACATTGGCTTGTCTGCTCGCTAGAGGAGTCTGGAGCACTAGTTTATATGCTCGGAAGAAGGGACTAAACAATGTTCTTTTAGAAAAAGTTTTAAACGCACAACGGCGGGAGGTTGGATTAATGTGTTTGTGTTTTAATTGGATGACGATCACTCGAAGCTTAAGAAAGGCTCCTCGGGCCCAAGTGATTGGGAAAGTGAATCGAAGACCCGACTCTCTCTCTTTTTCAACCTTAATTAGGAAAGGATTTTGATATAGTTAAAGTAGTTTAGGAATGACAATTACTCGAGGCTTAAGAAAGGCTCCTCGGACCCAAGTAATCGGGAGAATGAGTCAAAGACTTAACTCTCTCTCTTTTTAATCTAAGTATTTAAGAAAATAGGTTTTGATTTCATTTATTCAAAACATATTTTAATGTAGAGTTACATTGTAAAGAATTTTCAAAGAAGACATTGTTTGAACTTAAGAAAGGCTCATCGGGCCCAAACAATCGAGAAGAGGAATCGAAGACTCCATTCCAACTCCCTTTTCATCCTTTTATTGAAATTGTATTTAAGTATACTTAAGTATATTAAGTTTTCCTTAATAAAGGGCTCGACATAAATCGAGGTTTGTATTTGCGTATGAAATGAATAAGGTTGAATAAATGGAAAGGAGGTCCTAGTGGTATAAGATAAGGTCGATGGCGAGACAAAAGTGCTCGACTTACAAGGTAAAGGAACTTGATATGGATCAAGTATGCTTGAAAGAAGTTAGTGGTTAATTGCGTTTATTTTGAAAACACTTGACGTTGGATCAAGTTTATTTGTTTCTTTGAAAAGAAGAATTGATTTTAATCTTGTATTTAACTAATCATTCAGGAAAGCATACATGTGAAGTGTGTAACAAGCGTCGTTGTACAAAGTCCAAGAGGAGGCTATAAGGTTGATGGCGATCGTGAGAACAATCGACTTATAAGGTATTTGAAAATGGATTGATTTTAAATCAAGGTATTATTTTGAAAATGATTGGTTTGCATAAACATATGATGAAAGATATAAAGAAACTCAAGGCATGATAATAACTCATAAGAACAAAGTGTATAAACGCCACACAAACAATTAAAAGGAAAAGATGATAGTCAAGACAAGTTAACCAATTAGCAACCTAATTATCTAAGGCTCAACTAAAGAAAATAAAAAGGAATTCACAACTTAATTGTTTTTTTATTAAAATAGTGAAATAATCAACTAGAGTAATTAATTAAAATTAAACTTAAATAATTAATAAAATTAGCTATTAACGTCAATTAATATTAAATAAAAAAGTTTAGTAAAATTAATTAGGAAAATTAAGAATTAGTGATAAAAGTATATTTTATTTTATTAATTAAACTATATATAATTATTTAATAAATTAATTAAGAAAATAATTAGTTAATATTAAATAAAAATATTTAAAATAAGTAAATAAACATTTTTGTTTCGTTAAATTAAATATAATTAATAATTAACATCTTTTATATTTCAATTATTAAAATAAAATATTGAATAAATAAAAACAAAAAAACAAACAAAAAAAAAGAAAGAATTAAATGGGCCAGGACATAGGGTATATTGGGGAGTGCAAAGATCAAAGTTCACCCAGGCCCAACAGAATTGAAGCCCATAAGAAAGGGGGTCCATGCCACAGACCACAATCAACCACAGACTTCCCCAACGAAATCTGGGGCGTTCATCCAATTGAGAGTCAAAGTTGACTCTTGATCAGAACGCGCAGAAATGATGGAGCATGGTAAGGGAGCTAGGACGCACGCGTGGGATTGTGGGGGATGATCACCTGGCTGGTGACAAGTTTCATTAGCAATAACACATGTCACCGCCAGCCCGAGCCTGCAGACCAAAGGTCAGCCATGACCATACAGTAAAAGAGGGAATGAAAAGGTTCAAGATAAACTTTCTCTTTCCTTTCCAATCCCTCCTCCCTCATCTCACTATTTCTCCTTCTCTCTGTAACCACCATGATGGAACCAACATTGGAGAAGAAGGTGTTTAGTGATCAGCCACGGCGGCGCCACCCCTCTTCTCCGGCCACCCCCAAACTAAACACCTACCTAGACTAGAAAAAACCACCTAAACCTAAATCTAAGCTCGTTTCTGCTAAAAGACACCCCTAAACCTCAAACCTATAAAATAAGGGTAAAATAAAAAATTGAAAGATGGATAAAGAGCTATCCCATATGAGTAGTTTAGATCAAGCCATATAGAGTACAAAGGGAAGGGGTATTACCTAGATGGGAGCTATACCGATCAGAAGCTTCTCCTGTGATGCTTTTGGTTGTCCTTTTTGTTGTTTGCTTTATTACTATTAAAAGGTAGCAGTTTAGCTCTTCGACTTCAAACTTCAATGAAAAATTTGAAGTGGAATTAGGGTTTTTTTAGAGCTTTGGGACACTTAGGGTTAGGGAATGTTCTTGCAGAAATTACTAGGGTTTTCCAATTTCTTCCGGTTTCCTCCCCTTTTCCTCAAATGAATAGTGTAGGTTATATAGGCTTAGAACATGATGTGAATCTGTTTGTAAGGTACGTATGAGAAATTCTAAGTGAATTCTTGGCTCGTGTGAAGATTGTAGTATGAGCAGAAAGCCGTTAGAATTCGTGAGGAATCATCCTGATTTTGTGGGATTAGAGGATTATACCATTTGCCACTTTTGTATTTTCTGCACTTCTAGAAGATAAATCATCGTGACTACTGACCAACTCTGGGTCTTCTCAAGGAACTTTTACAATCAAATGTAAAACTAAAACAAGTGTTTGAATGCTTCTAATAAAGCTATATCACAACTGTGATTTACACTTAAGTTTAAGAACTATGAAATAAATTCAGCAATGAGAATAAATTGTATGAGAGCTTTTCTTTGAATTTCTTTCAATATTTCGTCAACTGAAGAAGAGTGTTGGAGACTTGCTTTTATAGGCACAGAAGTCCAAGACGTTTGCACTTTGAATACCGTGTACTGAAAAGAGCTGTAGCCTTTTTGTCTTCACATCACTTGACCTTTCCTAGAAGTAGAATGTTCAGAGAAATCCTTTTTGCCTGTGTTCTAGTGTCTAGCATAAATGAGGAAAGAGTCGTTTGGCCTAACCAACGGATATAACTTTGAATTCTTCTTCAACAAGTTTCTAATACTCAACAATTAACATCAGAGCCTTGAGTGATCAGAGTCTTTGATGTTCATCAGAGTTTGCTGAATCAGAGTGTTGCAGCAAGTCTGCTTCAGTGTGTAATTTCATTAGAGCAGAGTTTTAGGAATCAGATCCTCATTACTGTAGCGTAGTACTATCAGAGTCTTCTGAAAAACATTGCTAGAAACTCTTCATACAATGTCTTCATTCTATGCTTCAAATGCTTTTGCTTCAGATCCTTCTGTAGGCAGCACTCAGAATCTTCTGAAGGCAACGTTCAGATTCTTCTAATAGATGCTTCTGACGCTTCAGAGCCTTGCATAGTTTAATGTTCAAATCCAATTTGCTTTCAGAATAATATTCACTTTAATATCTGCAGCAAAAATACTTGAACAAATTTTAGAGTATATAATTTCTTAATACAAAATTTCGTAAGAGTTATCATCAAAACATATAGATATAATTAAGAACCAATCTGTGTTCTAACAATCTCCCCCTTTTTGATGATGACAAAAACATAAGAAATTTTGTTCAACAAAGATATTATTAAAACTTCCCTTAAGATTATGAATCTCCCCCTGAATTGAATACTTAGAAGGAATATAAACTTCCCTTTTTGCATGAGTATTCTTTTCAGAATCAGAGCCTGATTGTTCCAAAAATTAGATCTTGACTTAGATGAATGTTTCAGAATCAGAGCCTGATTGGTTAAAACATGATCTGGGGAACTCAGAGTTACTTTAAAGAATATGTCAGATTTTTTCATAAGTTCTGAAATACTAAGAGTTCACGTTAGTTATAATTAGATATGTCTGAATTTCATTTAGGTAAAGTTTATTTGAACAGTCAGAATTTCATTTTCTCCCCCTTTTTGTCATAATAAAAAAGAAAACTTTAAAGACAAAATAAAAGGAAATAGAGAAAAGATATATCCAAGTAGAGAAAACATCATAGTCATTCATTTAAATAATTACTTAGAGCAGACAAAAACATCAGATTCGAGATTCAAGTACAAGTGCACAAACATCAGATACAGAAAACATAAAATTAGGTTTGCTTGGAAAGAATCGTCTTCAGAAGTTGAGTGATCTCAGATGAATATGCTTCTTGATTTGTCATCCATTTTTCCATGTTCACATTCTTCTGATCTTGCTTAGCCATCCAGGACTTGATCTCAGATTGCCTAGCTTCAAATACTGCAATCTTATCTTCTAAGTCTGGGTTCTCTTTCTTGATCTCAGATGAAGAAGATGGAGCAGATTGTGATGCAGGAGCAGAGTCAAGAATCATTGGAGTTGCAGAGTTTGGAGCCACAGATGCAAAAGGTTTGTTTACAATTGTCAGAGCCAATGGATTTTCTTCAGAAGCAGATTCTGGAAAAGCTTTTGTAGCAGATACTCCTGAAGATGAAGGTACATCCTCAAGAAGCAAAGGTGCAGATCTTTTCATGTTCCATACCATGGTTCTGGCAGTCTCAGCCAATCTGATCTTTGCATCATCAGAACAGACATTCTTCAAATTTGAAGCAACTGTATTAAATCTGGAAATGAAGTTATTCCAGATAGCATCAGATTCTTCTGCATTCATGGTTGACAAGCATCTCTTCTGTACAGATCCTAAATTCATCTTTATTTCTTTCAGAAAATTAGCAAATATACTATCAACGTTTAGCCTAGGTTTTGGTTTGAGAAGGGCTTCAAGAGTTGATGGTTTGAGAGGTTTTGGTATGGTGAAATGTGGGATGATGAACAGAGGACGAGGGTAGGAAGGAAAATATGGATGGTCAGATGATGAAGTAATGGTTTTGGATCTGGATAAGGTATGAATCAGAAAAGGTTTTACACGTGATGTAGAGGGTACGACATCAAATGTATTGGAAGAGTAGGGAATGAAAACAGATTTATCAGACAACAGAGGTTTTGATGGAATGATATCTGGCAGTTCTTTTAAATAGGTTTGAAGTACAGATGGTAAAATAGTTGAAGACTTAGGTTTATATGGAGTGGTAGAGTCAAATGGTTCTATTCTGATATAAAAGTTTTTAATCTTTAGACCAGAAGGAAGGGGATCAGAGGGAAATGGTTTAAAAGATGCAGCTGAAACAAACTCAGATGTCCTGGGTTTAGGTTTTGGAGTGGGTTCAGGGATGATAGCATCAGATGAAATGGGTGGATCTGATTGGTTAGATTCATATTCTCAGAGAGAAGGGGGTGAAATAACATCATGATGAACATCAGATTCAGAGGAATCAGATGAGGTAGATGGGGTACAAGCTGTAGAAGATACTTCAAACACAGTCTTGAGAGGTTGAACATCCAGAATTTCAGAGTCAGGTATGTTTGATTCAGTAGGATTGGATAGTTCTGGTTGAGGATTAGAAGGTTTGGATGTTGGTGATTCAGATACAACTGGTTCAGATAGTGTGGGTTCAGATGCAACTGGTTGTTGAATTTCAGGTTGTTGTTGTGTTGTAGGTTGTTCTGCTGGTTTTGTTTGCGGTTTTGATTGAGGAATGTCAGATGATTTAAGTGGTGTTGTGGGAACAGGATCAGATGGAATTTGTGAAGTAGGAATAGTGGGTAGTTCAGATGTTTGAGATGGAGCAGGAATTGTTTGATTTTGAGTGGGAGGTGGTTCAGGTATAGAACTAATTGTTGATACATCTACTGCAATTTTAGAAATAGAAGGTAAAGATGTTTTAGTACCTTTTATCTTGATGCATTTGGTAGGAACAAAAGGAACTTCTCCAGAAGCTTTTCTCTTAATATGCTTCTGTGGTTTTTCAGCAACTTTCGATTTCTTTTGAGCAGCAACTTCTTCTGCCTATAACTGTCTTCTTTTTCTCATGTTCTCCTCATAACCATCTGGAATAGGTTCTCTTGCACGAATCAGAATATCAGCAGGAACAGGTGTTCCATCTGCCTTGCATAATTCAATGTACCTATGAATAATATCTCTGGGTTCTTCAGCACCAAAGATTGGAAAGTCTTGAACTGGAATCCTTCTCTGACTTACTTCAGCAACATTCAACTTCTTAGGAGCAGTTGTGAGTTCATCCACAACTTTTAGTCTTTGGAGACTCTTTCCATTCAGAGGTTTTCTAACTATTGACTCAAGCTCTTCTTTAACTCTAGCTTCATAAAGAGCAGCTACCAGACCATTCTCTATCAGAATGTCTGAAATTAATCTTCCAAAAGGTATCCATGTTTTGATCTTCTGTCACTTAGTCTTGACAGATTCTCTGGATGCATTGATGTGATTCCACAGATGCATGAAGAGAATGTGTGGTAGATCCACTTTGATACTCTGACTTAAGCAGTACATGAAATAGAGTTGTTCATTGTTCACATAATCTGGAAAATTTGTGGATTTTCTGTGGTTGATGAAGCCTAGAAAAATCTATGCCCAAATTTTGTAGTCAGGTTTCAGATCCTTGAACTTGTTGGAGGCTTGTCCAGATGAAATAACTTCCTCATAAACTTCTTCCATATCAACACGCCCAGCTGGCAGGTGAGAAACTCCATCAGTTTCCTCACACCCAATGAGTTTTCTGATAAGATCTTTAGTGATTATAATCTCTTTTCCCAGAACAGAAGAGAGGATGAACTTTGGGTAAACAGATGCATGAATCCAAAATTCCTTCACTAAGTGTGGATACACTGGTCCAAATAATCTATCAAAATACTTAACCCAGCCTTGTGCATCAATAATAGAATGCAAATCAAATCCATTGTCAGCCAAAGAATCAAATTCCACCATGGATTCATAAAGAACTTCAAGCTTATCAACAGGGGTTAACAATGTTCTCTCAAGTTCCTTAAAAGGAGTAGCACCCATGTTTGATGACGCAACAGCAGCCATTGATGATTGAAACTGGGCTGAGGTTGAAGATGATGTTGCCATTGATGAAGATGAAGAAAGTTTGGATGAAGGTTTAGGGTTTTGATAAAGACCAAAGAGCAAACAGAAATGCATATACTTGTTTGTGGAGTGAAAAGTGTGAAATGGTGTAATTTGTGGTATTTATAAAGAGACATTAGGGCACACAAACAGACACATTCAACACGTTCTCACTTAGCAATTAATGGCATTTAATGAAAAGAATAATAATCATTTTAAAACATTAATTGATTCTAACAATTTGGGGGGAAAACCAAGAAATTAACTATTCAAACAATACCTCAAATGTCTCTTCAGTATTGTGCACACCATCTTTTCAGATTCAGAGTGACACGTGTTTGCTTGCATGTGCTTCTGAATTCTCTTTGAGAGATGAAACATTAGTCAACGTTCAGATCCTCTGAGATTGGTTAGTCCAGATACACACAAATAATAATAACTCAAGAAATAAAATAAATGACAGATGAAATACTCCAAAGTTTTAAACATTTTGCATCTGAGAAGTTTGCTTATGATAAATATCATTCTGGACAAAAATGCATACCAATATTTTTCAGAATAAACTTGAACCTATCTTCAGCAAGGGGTTTTGTGAAACTATCAGCCCACTGATGATCTGTATCAACAAAGGCTAAGTTTATAATACCCTTCTGAACATAGTCTCTGATGAAGTGATGTTTAATTTCTATATGTTTTGCCTTAGAGTGTAAAATGGGGTTTTTGGACAAACATATAGCAGAAGTATTATCACAGAATATAGAAATATTACTCTCAAAGATCTGATAGTCTTCTAGCTGACTTTTCATCCAGAGCATCTGAGTGCTACATCCAGCAGCAGCAATATATTATGCCTCTGTAGTTGATAACGCAATTGTAGGTTGTTTCTTGTTGTACCAGGAGATTAAATTTCTTCCCAGAAATTGACAACTTCCAGAAGTACTTTTTCTTTCCACTCTGTCTCCAGCGTAATCAGCATCACATAATCCAACTAGTTTAAATTCATTAGATCTTCTGTAACACAAACCCACATTAGAAGTACCTTTCAGATACATTAGAATCCTCTTAACCGTTGTTAAGTGTGATTCCCTAGGATCTTATTGGAATCTTGCACACAAGCATACACTGAATAAAATGTCAGGTCTAGAAGCAGTTAAGTAGAGAAGAGATCCTATCATACCTCTGTAGAGTTTCTGATCTCCTTTCTTACTTACCTCTTCCTTACCAAGAGTACTTGTTGGATGCATAAGAGTCTTTTCCATCTTACTATCAGTCATGTTAAACTTCTTCAGAAGCTCTTTAACATATTTGGTCTGATGAATGTAAGTGCAATCTGGAGTCTGGTTGACTTGAATTCCCAGAAAGAATCTCAATTCTCCCATCATGCTCATCTCAAATTCAGCCTGCATACATTGAGCAAACTCCTTTCCCAGCATAACATTGGTAGATCCAAATATAATATCATCCACATATATTTGACAAATTAACATATCTTTCTTAAATGTTTTACAAAAGAGTGTTGTGTCCACTTTGCCTCTGATAAAAATTTTCTCCAGAAGAAAATTGCTTAATCTCTCATACCAAGCTCTGGGAGCTTGTTTTAAACCATAAAGAGATTTCTTTAGTTTAAAAACATGTTCTGGAAATTTTTCCCTTTCAAAACCAGGAGGTTGGTGAACATAAACTTCTTCTTCTATAATTCCATTTAAGAAGGCACTCTTAACATCCATCTGATATAGAGTGATGTTATTTTGTGCAGCAAAAGAAATAAGTAAACGAATAGACTCTAACCTAGCTACAGGAGCATAAGTCTCTGTATAACCAATTCCTTCTTGTTGGCTATAACCTTGAGCAACAAGCCTTGCTTTGTTTCTTTCAACTTCTCCTTTTTCATTCGACTTGTTTCTGAAGACCCATTTAGTTCCAATTATGTTGAATCCTTTTGGTCTTGGAACCAAATCCCAAACATCATATCTTGTGAACTGATTGAGCTCTTCTTGCATGGCAATTATCCAGTCATTGTCTTGTAGAGCTTCATCCATAGAAGTTGGTTCAATAACTGACACCAACCCAAATAATGACGCTTCAGATGATCTGAGGAAGGATCTTGTTCTTATGGGGTCATCTTTCTTTCCAATGATTACATCCTCTGGGTGAGAGGCCTTGATTCTGGAAGATGATCCTCAAACATTTGATTCTTCAGAAATATTCAAGTTGTTCATTTGAGAAGCTAAAGGAATTGCATCTGGTGTTGCTTCTGGTTCCTTCACTTGAGCTTTTTTGCCTCTGAGCCTTCAGAGTCTGTGAGAATTACTTCTCTATCTGCAGAACTTTAAAACTGCTTTGGCTTTTCAATGCCAAGCTTATCATCAAATTTAACATGTATAGATTCCTCCACAATCTGTGTTTCAGTATTGTATACTCTGTAGCCTTTAGAGCGTTCAGAATAGCCAAGCATGAAACACTTCTGTGCTCTAGAATCAAACTTGTTAAGATTCTCTTTAGTGTTCAACATATAACATATACATCCAAAAGGATGAAAATAAGAAATGTTGGGCTTTCGATTCCTCCACAATTCATAGGGAGTCTTTTCCAGAAGAGGTCTTACAGACACTCTGTTCTGAATGTAACAAGCTGTGTTTATTGCTTCTGCCCAAAAATGCTTTGCTAGATTAGTCTCGTTGATCATGGTTCTAGCCATTTCTTGCAGAGTTCTATTTTTCCTCTCTAGAACTCCATTCTGTTGTGGAGTTCTAAAGCAGGAGAAATCATGAGCAATGCCATTTTCATTAAAATATTTTTCAAAATATTTGTTTTCAAATTCGCCACCATGATCACTTCTGACTTTAACAATTTTAGAATCTTTTTCATTCTGGACTTGTTTGCAGAAGTCAAAGAACACATCATGTGACTCATCCTTGTGTTTTAGGAATTTCACCCATGTCCATCTGCTGTAGTCATCAACAATGACTAATCCATACTTCTTGCCTCTGATGGATGCAGTTTCACTGGTCCAAACAGATCAATGTGAAGTAATTCTAATGGTCTTGAATTTGAAACAACATTTTTAGTTTTAAAAGAAGATTTTGAAAATTTTCCTTTTTGACATGCTTCACAAAGAGCATCTGAGTTGAACTTCAACTTAGGAAGTCCTCTGACCAGATTGAGTTTATTAATATGAGATATACGTCTCATATTAATATGCCCCAATTTTGTGTGTCAGACCCATTGCTCATCATTAACAGACATAAGACATTTAACATTTTGAACCTTAAGTTCTGAAAGATTGATTTTGTAAATGTTGTTCTTTCTCTTTCCATTAAATAGGATTGAGCCATCCTTCTGACTAATAGCTTTGCAACATTGTTGATTAAAGATTATGTCATAACCATTGTCACTTAATTGACTTATGGACAATAGGTTATGCTTTAATCCTTCTACAAGTAAAACATTAGATATAGAGGGAAGGTTACCATTGCCAATAGTACCAGAGCCAATAATCTTGCCCTTCTTATTCCCTCCAAACTTTACTTCTCCTCCAGATTTAAGCTCTAGGCTTTGGAACATAAACCTTTCTCCCGTCATGTGACGTGAGCAGCCAGAGTCCAGGTACCATGACTGCCGTCTTGACTTTTCTGCTAAATACATCTGCAACAAGGATTATCTTATCCTTAGGTACCTAGATCTTTTTGGGTCCTTTTGGGTTAGTTGCCTTGAAAGTTTGTCTGAACTTCTGTCTTTTTACAACAGTTTTGTTCTGACTGACTTTTGGCTTAAACACAGGAACGTTCTGATCAGAACGTGTGTGTTTAATATCATTCAGATGACCAAACTTAAAATGAGAGTATAAGGGAGTCTTCTTAATGATAAGTTTATCAACAGGCATTGGATTTAAATCCTTTCCAGAGGAAGATTCATATCCAATTCCTTTCCTGTTGTTTCTGCTAACTCCATAGATCATTGAAGCCATCTTGCTTCTATCTATGCTTTTAGCCAGAAACTTCTGAAAGCTAAAGTCATATTCTTCTAAAATATTTTTGCATTTTGACTTAGTTTCAGATTCAGAGTCTTCTTGAGCTTTTTCAAAGTTGTTTTTCATTTTTAAATTGTTTTCTTTGAGCTCAGCAACTTCTGACTTTAACAGATTATTCTCATATTCAAGATTGCATTTAAGCTTCTTGCATTTGAGCTTAATCTGGTTATAGTTTTTCAGGACTTCTGATAAAACTTTAATAAGATCTTCCCTAGTAAGATCAGAAAGTACCTCTTCTGAGTCAGATTCAGAATCAGATTCAGATCCAAATGATCCTTCATTCTGATCTTCCACGCCTGCCATCAGAGCCATGTTGGCACATTCATCTTCAGATTCTGATGAGGATCCAGATTCATCTGAATCATCCCATGTTGCCATTAGAACCTTCTTCTTTTTGTCAAACTTCCTCTTTGGCTTTTCCTTTAGAAGCTTTGGACATTCATTCTTGTAATGGCCAGGTTCTTTACATTCAAAGCAAACAACTTCCTTCTTGCCAGATCTTTTTGGTCCAGAGGACTCCTTGCAATGATATGGCTTCTTGAAGTTCTTGAACTTCCTCTGTTTGTGCTTCTAGAGTCTGTTGATTCTTCTGGACAACAAGGACAATTCATCTTCTTCAGAAGAAGAAGACTCTTCAAAACTCTCTTCTAACACCTGCAAAGCTTTCACAGATTTGTTAGATTTTACGGCAATTGACTTACCTTTCTTTTGAGGCTCATCTTCCTCAAGTTTAATTTCATGGCTCCTCAGTGTGCTGATTAGTTCCTCCAATGTGATCTTGTTCAGATCCTTAGCTAGCTTCAGAGAAGTGACCATAGGTCTCCATCTGATAGGCAAGCTTCTGATAATCTTCTTCACATGATCAGCAGTTGAGTAACCTTTGTCTAGCAATTTTAGACCAGCTGTGAGGATCTGGAATCTAGAGAACATAGTTTCTATAGACTCAGATTCTTCCATTTTGAACGCTTCATACTTCTGTATTAGCGCCAGAGCCTTGGTCTCTTTAACTTGTAAGTTTCCTTCGTGTGTCATCTTCAAAGACTCAAACAAGTCAAATGCAGTTTCTCTGTTGGTGATCTTCTCATACTCAGTATGAGATATTGCATTTAACAAGATTGTTCTAGCTTTGTGATGATTTCTGAACTCCTTCTTTTGGGCTTCAGTCATAGATTTTCTATCAATTTTCTTTCCATCCTCATCAGTGGGATGAACATACCCATCAATGACTAAGTCCCATAAATCAGCATCATAACCAAGGAAGAAACTCTCTATTTTATCCTTCCAATAGTCAAATTTCTCCCCATCAAACATAGGGGGTTTTGTGTTGACTCTATCCCTTTCTTCATATCTGTTGTTGCTGTTAGATGTTGAAGTTTCATCCATAATAACAACCAAGAATATATATCAAAGTTTTCTCACTGGATCTTTTCTGTCACGGTGAAGTGGTAGCACACACAAAACCGGAGCTCTGATGCCAACTGAAGGTGAGAAAATACTTAGAAGGGGGGGGGGGGGGGTTGAATAAGTATATAAATAAATATTATGGCAATAGAAACTCAAAGATTTTTATCCTGGCTCGTTGAACTCAACTACTCCAGTCCACCCTATCAAGAGTGATTTGCCTTTCTCCTCAAGGACTTAATCCATTATTAATCAATCTGATTACAATAGCAAAAACTAAGAGCAACTGTTCTTAGTCTTCTCAAGAACTACTGACCACAACTGGGTCTTCTCAAGGAACTTTTACGATCAAATGTAAAACTAAAACAAGTGTTTGAATGCTTCTAAGAAAGCTATATCACAACTGTGATTTACACTTAAGTTTAAGAACTATGAAATAAATTCAGCAATGAGAATAAATTGTATGAGAGCTTTTCTTTGAATTTCTTTCAATATTTCGTCAACTGAAGAAGAGTGTTGGAGACTTGCTTTTATAGGCACAGAAGTCCAAGACGTTTGCACTTTGAATACCGTGTACTGAAAAGAGTTGTAGCCTTTTTGTCTTCACATCACTTGACCTTTCCTAGAAGTAGAACGTTCAGAGAAATCCTTTTTGCCTGTGTTCTAGTGTCTAGCATAAATGAGGAAAGAGTCGTTTGGCCTAACCAACGGACATAACTTTGAATTCTTCTTCAACAAGTTTCTAATACTCAGCAATTAACATCAGAGCCTTGAGTGATTAGAGTCTTTGATGTTCATTAGAGTTTGCTAAATCAGAGTGTTGCAGTAAGTGTGCTTCAGCTTGTAATTTCATTAGAGCAGAGTTTTAGGAATCAGATCCTTAGTACTGCAGCGTAGTACTATCAGAGTCTTCTGAAAAACTGTGCTAGAAACTCTTCATACAATGTCTTCATTCTATGCTTCAAATGCTTCTGCTTCAGATCCTTCTGTAACTTTTGCTTCAGATCCTTCTCTAGGCAGCGCTCAGAATCTTCTAAAGGCAGCATTCAAATTCTTCTAATAGATGCTTCTGACGCTTCAAAGCCTTGCATAGTTTAATGTTCAGATCCAATTTGCTTTCAGAATAGTATTCACTTTAATATCTGCAGCAAAAATACTTGAACAAATTTTAGAGTATATAATTTCTTAATACAAAATTTCGTAAGAGTTATCATCAAAACATAGAGATATAATTAAGAACCAATTTGTGTTCTAACATTCTTATGCAGAATGGTAAGGTGGTGGCATATGCTTTGCGGCAGTTGAGGGTGCATGAAAGGAATTATCCTACTCATGACCTTGAATTGGCTGCGATAGTTTTCGTGTTAAAGATCTGGAGGCACTATTTGTATGGTTCGAGATTTGAGGTGTTCAGTGACCATAAAAGTTTGAAGTATCTGTTCGATCATAAAGAGCTAAATATGAGACAAAGAAGATGGTTGGAATTCTTGAAGGATTACGATTTCAGCTTGAGTTATCATCCAGGAAAGGCGAATGTAGTAGTCGATGCTTTGAGCAGAAAAGCGATTCATATGTCGGCTTTGATGGTGAAGGAAATGGAACTAATTGAGCAGTTCAGAGATTTGAGCATGGTTTGTGAGACAACGGCAGATGGTGTGATGTTGGGCAAGTTGTAAGTGAACAACGATTTCTTGGATATGATTAGAGAAAACCAAAAGCTAGATGTGAAGTTAGTGGATTTGTGTGCCAGATAGTGATGAACTGAAAAAGTCAATTCTGAGTGAAGGACATCGTAGTAATTTGAGTATCCATCCGGGAGCTACGAAGATGTACCACGACTTAAAGAAGTTATTTAGGTGGTCTGGTATGGAAAGGGATATAGCTCAATTTGTTTACGCCTGTTTGATATGTCAGAAGTCGAAAGTGGAACATCAGAGACCTTCTGGATTTATGCAACCGTTGGGAGTTCCGGTTTGGAAATGGGATTGTATAACCATGGATTTTGTTACGGGTTTGCTGAATACGGCGAGAGGATTTGATGCTATTTAGGTAATTGTGGATCGACTTATGAAGTCTGCACATTTTGTATCGATTAATATCAGTTTTCCGTTTGTGAAGCTGGCAGAGATTTATATTCGGGTAATTGTGAAGCTACATGGTGTTCCGTCGAGTATCATGTCGGATAGAGATCCGAGGTTTACTTCAAAATTTTGGAGGAGTTTACAGGAAGCTTTGGGTACTAAGTTGAAGCTGAGTTCAACTTACCATCTGCAAACCGATGGTCAGTCAGAGAGGACTATTCAGTCACTGGAGGATTTGCTAAGAGCTTGTGTGTTGGAAAAGGGTGGTGCATTGGATACTCATTTATCATTGATCGAGTTCACGTACAATAATAGTTACCATTCTAGTATCGGGATGGCACTGTTTGAAGCTTTATATGGTAGAAGATGCAGAACTCCTTTGTGTTGGTATGAAACACGTGAGAATGTGGTATTGGGACCAGAAATTGTGCAGCAAACTATTGAAACCATTCAGATGATTCGTAAGAGAATGAAAGCGTCTCAGAGTAGGTAGAAAAGTTATCATGATAACCGAAGAAAAGAACTAGAATTCAGTGAAGGTGATCACGTGTTCCTAAGAGTTAACCCAGTGACTGGTGTGGGTCGTGCGTTGAAGTCCAAGAAGCTGGATCCTAAGTTTATTGGACCGTATCAGATTTTGCAGAGAGTTGGTGTTGTAGCTTATAGGGTGGCATTGCCGCCTGAACTGTCGAATTTGCATGACGTGTTTCACGTGTCGCAACTTTGAAAGTATGTCTAGGATCCATCTCATGTGATTCAGAGAGATGAAGTTCAAGTCCGGGAGAATCTTACCGTTGAGACGATGTTGTTGAGGATCGAAGATCTTAAGATGAAACAACTCCGAGGGAAGGAGATATCTTTGGTGAAAGTGGTTTGGGGAGGTGCTACAGGAGGCAGTGTGACCTGGGAATTAGAAAGCAGGATGCGGGAAGCGTATCCGAAATTGTTTCCATCAGGTAATTTTCGAGGACGAAAATCATTAAAGTGGGGGAGAGTTGTAACACCCATTTTAATTATTTAGTCTTTTTGGTGTTATTCTACTTTTGGTGTGTCCTTATGTGGGGGTGTGTCTGAGCGTGTTGGTGGGTGTCCTTAATTTATAGGGATTATTTAATAAGCTATAGAGTTTAATATTAAGATAATATAATTAATAATGATGATAATTTAATAATTAGTAGTAATATTATTATTATTATTTGTATTACTAGTGGATGGAATAAGTGAAATAAGGATTTAGAAATTTAAGAAGAGTTTTGGGGTAAAGAGGAGTTAGAATTTCACGATAAAACTAGTGGAGAGAAAAGAGTAAGGAAAAGAGCAAGGAGGAAGAGAAGCAAGGCTAGGGCTACCTATTCTTCAGAGTTCTTCAACAATCTGAGAAATTAATCGAGGTAAGGGGGGGGGGGGGAACTGATTGGGATTGGTATTTTACATGAATTGGGTAGATGGGATTCCTTAACCCCATAGGGATTTCATGAATATGATTGGTATGTTGATGATTGTTGCTGCCATGGATGAATTTGTGCATATGTTGTTATGAAATTGGTGAAACTCTATGATTCCATCCATGCATGTGATTATGTAGGGATTGTTTAGGTGTTTTTGTGTAGTTTACCATTTTAGGTCGGAAATGGTTTAGTCGGTAGAATTGATGTTTTATTGGATAAAATCTGGATTAAGTCGTGTAGTTTAGTCGGGGGAATGTTGGGCTAAGGCTACAGGAACTGGTTTGGTGAAAATCAGGTGATCTATGAGCTTTTGATGATTTTGGGACAATGAGGGTTTTGAGTATCGCAGACGCTCGCTAGCAGGTTCGTTAGGCAAGCAGGGTAGCGAGCATTCGCTAGGGACTCGTTGGGCGAGCTAGGTAGCGAACACTTTCAGTAGCCACTGTCTGCCTTTTCTAGCATATTCGCTAGGCGAGCAGGTAGCGAACGTTCATTAGGGACTCGCTAAGCGAGTAGGCCAGCGAGCGTGACATAACATGTTTTAATTTGTTGTTTCCATGCAACAGTAATCTTGTGGTGTAGGATTCCTTTGGTCATGATGGGTATAGGGATGATGTTTGGTGGTGAAGAGTGTATACTGGGTGTTAGAATATGAATTCCCATGATATTTGATTTAATTGATATGATTAATTGGTGTCATATATATATATATATATATATATATATATATATATATATATATATATATATATATATATATATATATATATATATATATATATATATATATATATATATATATATATATATATATATATATATATATATATATATATATATATATATATATATATATATATATATATATATATATATATATATATATATATATATATATATATATATATATATATATATATATATATATATATATATATATATATATATATATATATATATATATATATATATATATATGATGTATGGTGATGTAATCAGGAGGATCGTGTGCACTTAGTGTGCTTGAATTTATTGGTTGTGTATGGTGATGTGATCAGTAGGATCGTGTGCACGTAGCATGCTTGAGTTATTTATTGTGCATTTGTTGTCGTGCATATCATAGTGTTTTGGTGGGATGAAATCGTTGCTCAGGAGAAGTGTATGCGATCATCCGTACTCCCTCGTGGAGAATGGTGGGGATAGATCATTGCCAAGGAGAGGTGTATGTGATCAATCCGGGGTTCGATTGAATGAACCAATGAGTCGGTACCGCATGCATGGTGTTGAGTTGCATATTTGCATTATTGTGTGTTGTGTTTGATGATTGGACAGTAGGTCATGGTTGATGTATGTTGGGTGATATTTTATATGATTGCTACATTTATTTCATGTATCTTATTACTGATAATTTTGATAATGTTTTCTCACCCCTTTGTTGTTGTCGTGGTCTGTGCTTCTTCGGAGGTACAGATAATCCAGGTACTTAGCTAGCTTGGATAGTGGTGTGCGAGTTGAGTCTTGGGTGTTTAATTGTTTTATGTTGAACTTGCTTTACTCCTGTGACGTATCCTATTTGGTGAACTTGTTAATGAATAATTTTATGTAAATTGGGCGGATGGCCGAGAATATTGGATTAATGATTATTTCCGCTGTTTATTCTGAAAACCAACTAATGAAGATTTATGTTGAACTAATTGATGTGATATCCCACTTGTGAGGGGAAACTCTGATGTCTATTTGAAATAATTGTATTTTATTTAATTTTGGGGAAGTGGGTGTTACAATATGAGTTTCAAACCATAACTCAATTCACTTCTTCCTAAAAAAACAAAAAACAAACTTCAAACTTTTTTATCCTTCGGGATTAATTTGGAAAACCTTTTTCATAAGGAGAGTGTTGTTAGGCTTTGGTTCTACCGCAAACAGGCATCGTCCCTAACTGCTAGAATGGAGGTTTGACCCTACTCGGGTAAAACATTTTGAACCAATCTGTGGTCGTGTCAGCCCGAACTACGTTTGCTCTGATTTCTCATACCAGATGAGAATACGTAGGCACAAGAAGACGATGTCTTGGTGAGCAACCTTTCCCCACCTTCAGCCTTAGTTTTCTGAACTACGTTGACTCTGACTTTCCCATTGCACGAAGGAATATGTAGACATAGAGTGGCGATGCTCTATCGAGTCTCTTTTCTTTTCTTTTGTCCCCGTGGTCAGCCTTATAGTGTTACACCCTTTTAGATAGACAACAAGCGTGGACCCCGTCGAGTACGACGGACGTGAGGGGTGCTAATACCTTCCCCTTGTGTAACCGACTCCTGAACCCGAGATTTGGTTGCAATGACCTGTCTTATTCCCTTTTCGTAGATTTTCTCTGATTGTTTCCTTTCTCTCTCTTTGGGATGAATAACGAGCGGTGGCAACTCTTCTGTCCTTGTCGGCTCCTCTTTGCAGCGATGCGACAATACGAGACCAAGGTTTTAGGAAGGTTTTGAGAAGAAGTTTTGAAAAGATGTGAATAAGACAGGAGATGAATATGAATATATACAGGATATGGTGTACAGGATATATAAAAATATATACAAGAATATTCACAATAATATATCAGAATAAATGTTAATGAGTATATGAACAAGATAATATCGACTGAAAATAAAACAGTGGTATATTTGACAGAAAGTAAAGCAGTTGTATATTGACAGAAAGTAAAACAGTTGTATATTTACAGAAAACAAAACAGTTGTATATTGATGGAAAATAAAAGTTAGTCGTCAATTTGCTAGTGAATTGAATTGGTACGAAATGTAATGCTAAACCATCGTAGCTCGACTTATGATGAAAGTTGAACTATAGGAGGTCGCGTAAATTGATATTCGTGCTATGGACAAGATAGAGAAATGATATTGAAGATCATTCTCCAATTTATTCATGTCACACGGACCAAAGAAAGGTGAGATCTCGTTTTAACCGCAAACATCATGTCGATTAATCGAAGGTAGCCTATCACGATCCCAAAGTAAAGAAAATGACCCAAATGGTCATTTTCCATAGATTTGAAATTGCGAAGGTTATCGACTTTGATAAATCGACGCTTACGAATCAAAAGACTTCATAGATCGAGAAAATTAAATAAAAATCAAAATGAAGAAGAAATTGAAAGAGAAAATAAGGTGGTCTTGGACAAACCGTTATCTATCAATAGTTTGACCGATAATGATTTTAGAGGTCTCGTCATCGACCGAACCGAAATAATACAAAAATAAAACCTCAAAGATAAATAAAAACACCAAGATCTAACTTTAGAACAATATATTAAAAACTCTAAAAACAAAAATTAGAAAAATATAAAAGAAACTCTAAAATTCTATTTGGAAAAAACAATATAAAACTCTAAAACTTAATTAGAAAAATATATAAAAAAATCTAAAAATTAATTTGTAAAATAAATTAACAATCTAAAAAACTTAATTTAGAAAATAGTTATAAAAAACTCTAAAAAATAAATTAAAAAAGATATATATAAAACTTCTAAAATTAATTTGGAAAAAAGGTAAATAATAAAATAATTCTAAAATTTATGGAAGGAAATGTTGGGGGGGGGGGGGGGGGGGGGGTAAAATGAAGAGGTATGTGTCGACTTGACATAAGGGTGTGAGAAGAAAAAGGAGGTACTACCCGAAAAACAGGGTGCATGGGTTTTGGTCCTAGGCTTCTTGTAGCGTGAACAAAGAGGGTGTGTGAGTAGTCATGGGCCTTAAACAATAAAGGCCAAGACCCAGCTAAATGTAATAAACCACCAACAATAAAGGGGTTAGGACATGAAATCACACGCTGGAAATGAGAAGCAGAAGCTAAACCAAATTCATGACAAATTTGGATTAACATCACAGTCAAAATACCCCAACCTTTTTGCGTCAAAGAACACAAAAAGCTTGTTTTTCAATCTCATCCAACTTCTCTTCGTGGCGGTTTTTTTCAAAATCAACGTCATGCTTTTCTCTCACTCGCAATTCTTGTTTTCGTTTTAATGTATCTCTCTCTCTCTCTCTCTCTCTCTCTCTCTCTCTCTCTCTCTCTCTCTCTCTCTCTGTTCTCAAATTTCTGAGGTTAGAATAGTTTTGGATGGTTCATGGAGATCGTGGTTTTGGTATTTGGATTCGCGGCGGAAATGGAAGAAAGGCGGATGTTGTTTTGTGATTGTTGGTTCGAAGAAACCTGAGTGGTTCAAGGGTTCGTGGTTGAGGTGATGGAACAGTGCCGTGAACTTGAAGAGGGTTTTGGGTTGTTGACAAATGTGATGAAGTGAATCAAAGTCGTCGGCATTGGCTGCGTCAGCGGCAAGGTCATCGTAGTAAGTGGCGGTAGGCTTGAAAGGGTTTTGTTGTGAAGCAGGGGATTGAATATTTTAGGCTTGGCGGCTAGGTATCCAAGGAAGAAGAAGAACAATGGCTTCTCCTTTAAATACCCTCAACTCCCTCAGTGTTTTCTTCTTTTTTATTTTTTATTTTTTTTTTAAATTTTTTTCTGTATTAAATATAATATTAATTTCTAATTATTATTCTAATCTAATTATTCTTTCTAAACTAATTCTAATTAAAAAAAATATATAAATCTATTCTAATTCTAAATCTAATTTCAAATTCTATTTCTAAAATCTAATCTAAATCCTACTTAAAATCCAAATCTAATTCCTAATTAAAATTCTAAATCTAATTCTAATTTAATTCTAAATAATTAATATTACAACCTTACTATTATATTAACATAACTAAATCTTAAACTAAATATTAACTATTAAAAACTAATATTAAAAAAGTTAAATAAAATCCTAACTAAACTAAACAAATCAAAATTAGACCTAAATTAACAAACGACTATTAAAAATAAATCACAAAATGCCACGAAATAAAAAAAAACGAATAAAAGGGGCGAATACCGAAATGCTTGAAAGCGAGAAACTAACACACCACAATTATCAGCATGGAATAAACCACTGGGAGGAATACGACCTTCGCCCGATTTCGAAATAAAACTTATTCGTCAAAAAAGTTTAAATTGTCAAAAATGCGAACAAAGCGGCTATAATTCTGATAAATCCATTACGGATGATAACATGGACAGTATGCGAGAAATGATTGACCTAGATGATATGCAAATGAATGCGAAGCAAAAGCTAGTCAAAGTTTAGAAAACGCGAGGGCAAATTTTGAGGTGCAACAACAGGGTTGTTACCTCGAGTGGTAAGGATAAGTCTTATACCTGGACTTGAGTGCACCTATGATAGGAAGGTGGTATATTCAAGAAGGCTTATAGGGAGTTCATTCCCGACCAAGCTGACTTGAGAAATCACCGCTCAGAGGAGGCCCTCTTGGGAGTAGTTTTGTTGAACGAGTATTTGTGAAAACATTACTACTTTCAACCTAGGAGCCTGTGTCACTAAGGACTTTTTGTTACATTTTACCCCTACTTGGCCTTTTTAGTACGTAATGTGATGACTATGAGGGAGTAGTCCCGAAGTAGTTGATACGCGATACTAAACTCAGACGAGACTCTTGAGAATATTATTGATTTCCAAGTGGTTGGTGTGTCGATAATATCCGAAAGATGGGTCAATGACTCTGGGAACTTTGTTAGACCCCATTATGCAGGTGCTTTACCCCTAATGCACACCTTGTGGTTGGTTCTTCGCCCAGACTCCATGCTGTGATCTTGAACCTTTGATCTTGTTATGTGTGTTTTGCATCTTGTCTTGCATCGCATTGCATTTGCATCTTCCCATGTCCCATTGCATATCAATTGTCCGTCCAGTAACTCATGTCTAGCTGTCTCTATCTTCCAGTTTCACCAGTCAGTCGTCAAGCTGATTCCTCGACACCGGTATTGGACTAGAACTAACTATAGATGCTGGATATTAGAGCAAGAAGTACACAATGCAGATATCCAAATGGAGATCGATGATTTAAAATCAGGCATGAACAAGCTTACTGAGATGCTTCAAGTCCTGATTGCCAGAGGAGAGCCACCTCAAAGGACTGTCACTCAGGAAGTTTCAAGCGCTGATCCTTCATCTGTTTAAATGCCACCTTCAACTTGGCCAGAGTTTGGTTTACCTCATAACTACTCTCCACCTCTTGCATCTACTGCTATGTTTGGTCAGACTTCCAAACCAATTTTTCAAGCTGTAGTCTTTGCTAAGCCCAAACCTGTGGTCCATAATGCTATCCAGACTGTCCGAGCTCCCTTTGAAAATCCTCTCTATGAGTATAATACTGTCAGTGCTCAAGGTGAAGACCATGCAGATTTTGTTGAGCCTGAGGTTGTCCGTGAATAGTTTCATATCATAGATAAGATACTCAAAGTCGTTGAGGGTACTAACTTCTTCAATGTGGATGCAGACAACATGTGCTTAGTTTCTGGTCTTGTTAAACTTGCTAAGTTCAAAACTTCCGAGTTCGTAAAGTACAAGGGTCACTCTTGTTCAAGAGCTCATCTAGTCATGTACTTCCGAAGGATGGATGCTTATACCAACAATCAGAGGCTGCTCACCAGTATTTTCAAGACAACTTGAGTGAAGCTTCACTCAAATGGTATATGAACTTTGAATAGAATAGTGTCCACTGCTTCCAAGATCTTGCCAATGCTTTTATGAAGCAGTACAAATACAATCTTGACATGGCTCCAAATCATCGCCAACTCCAAAATATGTCTTAGGATGAGAGAGAGTCGTTCAAGGAATATGCTCAGTAGTGGAGAGAGTTAGCCTCCCAAGTTGATCCCCCTCTAGCGGACTGGAGTTTTCATGGATAATTTGTCCCCTTTCTTTTGGGAGGAGATGATTGGGAGTGTCTCCTCAAGATTTACAGATCTATTAACTCTTGGCAAGAGATTGGAAGAAGGTATGAAGAATGGTAATGTATCTATGGCTGCTGAATCTTTCAATGGTGCGAAAAAATCATTTGGGACCTTCCATAAGAAGGGAGAAGATCAGACCAAAGCTGTTGTGGCTGAAGTGAGGAGGCCTCGTCCCCAAGCTCGATATAGTCACCCTACTATTGCTTCCATTACTCCTGTTGTTGCTGCTCTACGACCATCACAAGTTCCTAAACGTCCATCTATTGGACATAACTAGTATTAGAATAGGAATCAATTTGATCTTATTCCCATGACATATACAAAAATTTATCCTGACCTAGTTCAACAAGGGTTGATCACTACAAAGACTCTACAGCTTCCTCTAAGTCCTCTTCCAGTTGGATTTAGATCTGATCTCCACTGTGCATTTCATGAGGGAGCCCCGGGCCACGAATTGGATAATTGTTATGCATTGAAAGCCAGGGTGTGTGATTTAGTTAAAATTGGAATCCTTGATTTTAAGGATAGCCATCTAAATGTCCAGAACAATCCCTTGCCAGCGCATCAAAAGTGAAGCTACAATCGGCTTCAGCAGACTATCTTTCTAAAAGCCAGGGTTTCAGAATGGACGTCTCATCCTTATTACTTATTAGTCACTAGGCCTTTTTTTCTTGTTGTTTGTACTTTCCTTTATTTTGTATAAGTTGTTTGCTTTTAATTAGTGTTTGTACGTTCGTATTAATGAAATGAGCATTGCAACTTTTGATTTCAATTCATTTTATCTATTATTTTCACTTATATGCTTTATCTTTCAAATATTTACTTCTTGTCCAGAGTTTTGATCATGCAAATATTTGAGGGAGGATGACGAAAACATTGTACCCATAACTGATGTTGGTACGCTTTTAATCAAACTTTGCTGATGATGTAAGGCATTGTTCTAATCCCCTAAACATTGGAGAAATAAGGAAGTTATTTCCTTGTCAACCCCTTTGAGCCTAGAAGTAGGAGTTTTCTTTCTTTACAAAAAAACTGAAATCTGAACCTAGGGCAGGGTAATTCTTAGTTAACTTGGTTGTGTGTTCATGCAAGACACCTTTCATATAATGGTTGCATCCATAATTCTCATTTCACACAACAAGCAAGTGTTGAACATGTTTTTCAAGATAAAAGCCATTGATGGTTCACCGTAATCATTAAGCCAGACAATCACTCTCTTTCTTTCAATATATAAGGCCCTCTAAGTCAAAACCTATGAAGGAGACTTAGGCAAAATTAGGGCATCCCAGTGACTGTAATCTTCACAAGAAACAATTTAGGCAAAAGTTAGGGATAATAAAAAAAAGAGATCTTTAAACCCTTCACCCTGAAAATCCTCAATGTCAAAACAACCAAATGTTATAGGGAAGTAGTAACTGCCTTTTCAAAGGTCCCTTGACTTCTAAAGATTCATCATGGCAATCATTAGTGCAATTTCCAACCTATGGGAACTTGAGCGAATAATATGAGCTAATTGAGCGCAGGACTGAAGATCATCACGTAGGTTGGACGAGAACAAATAAACTTTGAGCCTTTATCCTTTGTTTCTTAAACCGTGAACTAGGCCACGTTACAACCCTCAAAAGACCTAACTAAAGCAAAGTTATTTTGAAAGCATACTACATCAAGGTTGCGTAAGCTGACTCCAAAAGATTTTTGCAAATCAATCATTTTGGCATTACACCTTTGCTTTACACTTTGAGTGTTTTGAACCGTAGCATTCTGATATAAAACTCTTATACTTTGCATATTTCAAAAGTGATTTTGATTTCAAAGGTTGCATGAACTTTGCATTACCATGTTCGTATGAACACTTTTGTTTGCAAACTGGCTTTCCTCTCAAAGAATTTTCAAACAAGTGAGAAACTTAGCCAGTGATCCTATTAGGGGCAAGCTCTTTTCACATCCTGTTGAAGAATCAATTCAAGGTTTGTTGCTCGGTGCAAGTCCTTCTCAGAATCGGTATATTCAGAAGATCTTTCAAGACTCAGATTAGGGCAAGCTTTTCAAGCACACGGTAATGCAGTCATCTACAGAATCAGACAAGCTGAAGCAATTATCAGCTCATCTATAACAGATAGCTAATATGGGGCAGTTTACTTGAAGAATCCCCAAGCAGCTCTTCATCTTTCCTATAAGGATCAACTTGATACAGTTTACCAGTGTGGCAGAGATGTGCTCAGTGTCGCTACCGCGAAAATAAGGTGCCAGCAAAACAGAAGAGTCGCCACCTTTCATTATTTATCCCACGGAAAGGGAAAGGAAACGATCGGAAAAACCTGACGAAAAGGTATAAGACAAGGTCATCGCAACCATGTCTGGGTTCGGGAATCGGTTATGCAAGGGGAAGGTATTAGCACCCCTCACGTCCATCGTACTCGACGGGATCCATGCTTGTTGTGTTTATCTGACGGGTTGGTTTAATCTATCTACCTACCAAGGCTGGTCTAAAAAGAAAAGAAAATAACTCGGCAAAGCGTCGCGCTTTATGCCTACGTATTATCATCAGAGAATGAGAAATTAGAGTCAACGTAGTTCGGATAACTACGGGTTACGGATGGGGAAGGTGGCTCGCCAATACGTCATTATTGTGCCTATGTACTCTCAATAGGTGTGAGAGATCAGAGCTTATGTAGTTCGGGATAATACGGATTACGGGGGATCCAGATTCATTTGTTTTTCCGAGTAGGGTTAACAAATAGTTCCAGCTGTTTGGTGTATGCAACTTGCTCGTCAGAGACTCGTGCGTTACCGTTTGCGGTAGAACTGAGAGTTAGCAACACTCTTTTCTTTAGAAAATCTTTCCTTTGAATTATGGGCCCACGGGGCAAAAAGGTTTGAAGTTTGTTTTCTGTCTTTTATGGAAGAAGTGTTTTTTATGGATGTTTGTAGTTTGTACAACTCTAGAGACTATGACTTAGAAGCGAATGTGTCACATATTATCTAAAGGACATATACTAAACACTCTAGATGATTGAGAGGAGACCGCTCAATTATCATTTTCCAAGTAGCTTAAGGCTCGTAACGCGCTTGTACTAACTTGTCGTTATTACGTCTTTTACTGTTGTTTTAAGATGAGAAGAGAACAAACTCTATAGGGAAACTGTCAAGTCCTAATGTTGTCATGCCAAGGATTCATCCTATGGTTGAGTTTTGAAACAGGGAACTCCTAGAAGTTATCATGCATAGGTTTCAACCTAAAGTTCTAATCAAAACTTCCTTATCAAAGGAAGTGAGACTCCTAGGGGAGCATGCCAAGCGGGGTACATAAGCAAATAAAGCATCAGCTAAACAGATAGACAGATATACAGATAAATAGTAAAGATGCACATGCCATGCAGCAATACAAGCAGAGGGAGACCTACTCAACCTCTTAGCAATCAAGCAAAAAGAAAACAGTCAAAACAGACAAGCAGAGGGATCTCAACTTAACCTCTATATGCAAATACATCCATTAGAAAAAGAAAAACAACATACAAGCAAGGGGAGGATCACCTCAACCCTTAAGGCAAACAAGCAGAGGGAGACTCACTCAACCTCTTAATGCAGTCATGCGTCTATGCTTAAACTATCCTAAACATGAACTATCCTAATGCAACACACCACTCAATCATGAATGAAGGAAAGGATTTATGGCAAATAAGGAATTCATTCCACAAGTAATCATACAAGGCATCTATCCTAAGGAAAGAAATTGAAAGTTGGGAGGCACGGGTAAGGTCCACAGGAACTTATCCCAGGCACTCAACAAACTAAAAGAGATTAGGGAGAATCCTAGAGGTTTGGCTCCTTCAGGAGATGTGCAACATTCCCCCCACAAGAGGGACTATGCTACCCCAAGAAGGTTCCTAAAAAAGGATTAAATAAGAGAATATTAGGAGAATGAAGATGGGAAGCAAGGTAAGGTCCACAGGAACTTACCACAGGCACTCAACCAACTCCACTTCCTCAGAAAGCTTTCATAGACTCAACTCCTTTATGATGATGCAATGAATTCCTCCACAGGAGGAAACATGCTCACAAGGAGGATCCTAATTAAGCAAGGAAAATTTTGAGGGAAACTAACCCTATAGGAAGAATCATCTACCTAATTTGAACTTCTAAAGAACCTCAATGATTTCCTTCTAAGGATCACCTAAACTAAGGATTCAAAGGCTCTAATGAGGTATCTACCTAAATACCATTCTATCAAGAAATGATGTGAAACTTAGAATCATCTAATGGTCACTTACAAGATTAATCTATGAAGTTATCTAAGTTAGGGTCACCTAAACCAAAGCCAATTTGTAAAATGGGGAACTAATAGAAAATCATTTCTAAAAAAATCTAGGGAAAATCCTACATTATCCTACACGTGTTAAGTATCTATGGTACAAAAACCAGGGGTCAAACCTAATCTTAAAGGTTCAAGTAAAATCTAAATCCAAAGAGTGTGCTAAACGGGATCCATCAAGGAAGGCTCCTAAACATCTATCTCAAAACCCTATTTAGATTCATCTAAAAATCACAACAAAAACCAACCAAACCTATCAAGGGGTCTATAACCAGCATGCAAAGTTTCAACTTCAAATTCTAAGTCATGAACTAGAAATAAAATCAGCAATCAAACTAGTCATATTATGCATTTTTAAACATTTATCAAAAATAGGAAAATGGACATTAAATTGAAAATGGCATCAAAATAAAATCCAAGGGCATCAAAAAATAAGAAATTAAATCAAGAGCATGCACATATTTTTCTCATATTTTTCTGAATAATAATCAATTTAATATGAATTTTAGAAGATAAAATCAATTAAAGAAAATCCAAAAATCAATTAAAGAAATAAAAAGCAACAGAAAGTATCCGGGACGTTTGATCTGATTACTGGTCAATCCATCCAATGAGCACCAGCGTGCCAGCGCATAAATGAAGCGTTGCGTTTTGGCTTGGTCAAGGGTCAACATCTGAGGGTGAATCTCGTGCGTCCAATCTTGAGACTTAGTTAAGCCAATGACCTAGATCCAATGGTTCTTGTTCATCTTCCTCGTTTGAATCCTGCAAATGGGAGGGAACTAGGACGGTGGTTCTGGTGGCTGAGCAACTGTCTTCTCCGGCGAAGGTATGAACTACAAGTCATCAAATCATGTCAAACCTTATATGGATCTCTTCATTTTTTCACAAGGATTTCAAATATGCAATCCATTTTATCTAACTCTCAATGATCAAAGGGAATCGAAGCCAAACAGAAAGTATGCCATAATCTTGATCATCACCAAACTTCAAACTAAAGCCACAGATATCTTCCTCACTCTTTAGAGATCATCTTAAGCTATTCAAATCATCCTAATACCTCAAGAACAGGTAGTTACGATTTCAACCAGAAATTGGATCATGACCTAAATTGTCTCTAAACTCCAAAATTAGGATCCTAAATCCATCTACGTTCTTCCCTAATCCTTAACCACAGTCTAAATCATGCTGAAACAGTCTAAATCAAGAGCAATTTTGAAGTTTACCAACCTGAACTGAAGCTTGAAATTGGTGGTTCTCACGTGCAAATCCTGGCCTCAAATGCTGCAGATTGATTCACTGAATGCTTTTGGATGATTCTTGATGCTCAGAAACGCTTGAATCTTCCTCAAACTCCAAATTCACTTCTTGCTCGGAAGCTCCAAAGTACTAACTGCAATAACGGTTTCTGCTCCAAATGATCTCCAAAAAATGATCTGAATATGATTATCAACTTAAATAGAAACTGTTTGGATCTTAATATGGCCCAATCATGGCCCAAATTGCTAAATCCAAAATTTCATTTTCCTCCAAAGTTTAACAATGGAATATGCATGTACTGGCCCTATTTTGACTCACTCTTTGCTTCAACAGCTTGCACAACTCTTGGTGAAGATGAATGGCTTAGATTGCAAGCTTGAATTGATCTTGTGGCCAAGATTGATTATGTTTCTTCATCATGAAGTACTCCACTCAATGTCAAGTCAATGTGACTCAAATCAAAAATGTAAAATTGCCAATCTCTTTAAAACATCATTTCCAATCAGAAAATGCACAAACTTGTGAAGTTTGGCACAATTGTGATTTATTTTGAATTTCTTCTTCATTAATGCCTTTTAATGATCTTTTTCCAAAATTTCTTCATACTCTTCCTTATTCAATCCATATCAATGGATGTTTAGGTCATGGTTGGACTAAAAACACCATTTGGAACAACTTTCAAGTTGAACAAAAGTTCATTTGAAGTGCCTAAGTTGGTGAAATGGACCCATAATTCAAAATGACCTGTAATTCCAAATACCCAAAATACCCTTGACTTGTTAAAGCCATATCTTGAGCTCTACAAATCCAACCATAGACTTTTAGTACTTTCTAGAAAGCTAAGAGGATAAGGAATAACATTCATGTTGACCAAAAGTTCATAGCAATCATTCTTCTAGAGAAAAAGTGTCATGCAAGTTGGGTAACTTTCAAGCTCCAAATTCACATGCCTCAGATGACCTGTAACTTGTTTGGATCATAACTTGAGTTCTATAAACCATATCAAGGACTTCTAGTATTCAAATTAAATCTAAGATCATGCTCTACAACAATCATGTTGGGGTCAAGGTGAGATGAAAACCTCATATTGAGATGTCGGATATCACTGCATCCTCAAATCATCAAGAGATCACCGGTTACACGGTAACTGGTGAAGGGTTTAATCTCAAATCTCCGTCAGGATGATCGCCTACGTCCTCAAGTCATCAAGAGATCGCCGGTTACACGGTAACTGGCGATTTGCCAACCGCACAAGTAAGTGATACTTTGATTGGTAGGAACATCTTCAAAACTAAAAATGACAGTTGCACGACCACTTGATGGGGAATCGGTTACACGGTAACCGAAAATTTTCCAACCGCACAAGTAAACGATAATTTGGTGGGTAAGACAAACTTTAAAGTCTGGAATGGCAGTTGCACGGCAACTGGCCCAAATCTCCATCAGGATGATGATCATATTTCACTGCAGCTTCTTCCTCATGTCATCAAGGGCTCACTGGTTACACGGTAACTGGTGATACATAGCTGGCATTACCGTCGGGCATTCTGCAGCAGAAGAATTCCTCTGGACTCATCAGGTCATCAGGGACTTTTGACAATCTCTATAATTATGCCATCGGGCATTCAGAGAAATTCTCGGGCATCAGTTGGACTTCGTCAGTAAGTCTGAAATAGAATCCTTAAGTCAATCATGAATCGAATAGGGATATCTAAACTTTAGCCGTCAGGCACTCCGCGTCAGCTGAGGGAACTGCTTTGACATCGCAGTTGGACTTCATCAGTAAGTCTTCAAGGGAAATTTCGACTTCTCTGCCTAGAATCTGCTGGGGATGACACATCTCTGCTGGGGATTCTGGAGTACTATCAAGTAACTCTGCTTCGGGGATTCATGAATCATCCTGGACAAATAACTCTTCTGAGGAATTCAAGAATCATCATGAACAAACAACTTCGCCGGGAACTCTAAGAATCATCTTGAGCAAACAACTCTGGCTACTTCACTAGGGAGTTTAAGAATCATCTTAAGCATACGACTTCGCTGGGGGTTTCAAGAATCATCCTGAATAAACCATTCTGTGGAGGAACACATGCAAAACAAGAACGGTAACGACCTAGCTCATGTTTCATATTCATACGTTTGACAATGGCGCAATGCTCCACACGGTGGAAATGCTACGCGTTCAGTGTAAATGCTATGCAATCATGCAAAATGCTACGACCCCATCAGCAAAATAAATGCTGAAGGGAAAATCCTCCTGTCAAGGAGAAAGAACCACTCTGGCGGGGAGGAGGAATCATCCTGCCGAGGAGAAGAAATCACACCAATATCAATTGGACTTCACCTGGGGATACGAGCTCCAGATGACTGCTGCAGGGGAACAAAGCTCTACGAGAACCTGAACCCGCTCAACTAGGTATACGAACCAAAAACTGCTGAGGAAAATGATGTCAATCGCGGAAATAAACTGCACGGCCTTCGCGGCTAAAACTTTCCTGGAGAAACGGGCTCCGATGGGGAAATGTAGCATCAGCTATTCGACATTCTCTACTGGGAAAAACCAATCATGGCCTGAACGCTTTCCAAGGACTCGGCTCTCTTGGGGAACTGCAAACTCGGCTGAGAATAGGTAACCAGACGCTGGAATCACTCCTACCTGTCGGAGAGAATACAACTCGGTGGGGAATTTCAATTCCGCTGGAGACTTCAGTCTGAACTTATCGAAAGCTGAACACTTGCAAATAGTCTGCTACGAGAAAACTCCACATTGATCCAGTGCTGGGAACGAGTATACACCTCTGCGTATGACTCAGCTGGGGAAATGATGATCCTTCCTAGGATGCATCTGGCTGGGGAGAATCTATCTCTGCTTGGGAAAACATATCAATGCTCATGGTCTCATGCTCAGACTCCGTGAGGAAACACTGCTGAACTCGCTGGGGAAGAAGGAATCATCCTGCTTGGAAAACATCTGGTGTACTGCCTGGAGGGTGACGTCCCTGCAACAACATGAACAAATAGACAAGATACCCTTCTCAAAGGGACCTATCAAGGTTATAATCCTGTGACAATGTTCAGGTAATTCAATGTTTCAACAATTATTGGCCTAGGCCAGCAAGTTTATGTATGCGCATTTTATCAAAAATATCGGGCGTTCTTTTTCGCAAACAAAACAGGTAAAAACTAAACAAACAAACAGGAATGTTGAATAATATATGTTTATTGATAACGACCCCATGAATGGGCAAAATGTTTTACAACAGATGCAAGCTCCTGAAATGAGGAAGCTGCGCAAGCATAATAACATAAATATACATCAGTATACACAAATGTCGACAATACGGTGTAGACGAACACCATGAGTTGATCCCTCTATGACCCACTCGACTTCGATACTTCTCCGACGCTTCAGTTTCGAAAGATATTGATTCGGATAAACGGCCCTCAGGTCTTCCAAACCACTAAACAATGAAAGTCCACACGCGGAACGCAGTCATTTGCTTTTTCAAATCCCTAACTTTTGCCTGAATCGCCCTTTCGGGTTTTCGATTCACCGGGATCCCCTTTTTTGCCAAAGCCGCCCTTCCAGGTTTTCGACTTTGCGGGTGTACATCTTTTCATTTATATCCCTAATTTTTGCCCAAACCTTTTTCCTTTTTTATGGTTCGCCGGGGTGCCCCATTTTTGCCTGGATATTCTTTTTTCTGTCCAGCGGGTCGTTTTAAGCCAAGCATTTTTTAACTGCATCCGCGTTCACAGGGGATGCAAAATCTTCGCCTTCCATCGTGGATAACAACAAGGCTCCTCCTGAGAAGACCTTGCTGACGACATACGGCCCTTCGTAGTTAGGAGTCCACTTGCCCCAGTGATCGGAATGTGGCGGAAGAATCTTCTTCAGGACGAGATCACCCGTCTGAAAGCTTCTAGGCCACACCTTCTTATCGTAAGCTTTCTTCATTCGGCTCTGGTACAGACAACCATATGCAATCGATGCTAATCTCTTCTCATCCATCAGACTGAGTTGATTTAATCGGTTCTGAATCCATTCTGCCTCATCGAGTTTCACGTCAACCAAAACTCGCAAAGAAGGAATCTCAACTTCCAACGGTAGGACAACTTCCATACCGTACACTAGTGAGAAAGGAGTTGCACCGGTTGATGTGTGTACCATCGTACGATAACCGTGCAATGCGAATGGCAACATCTCATGCCAATCTTTGTAGGTCACAACCATCTTTTGTACTATCTTTTTAATGTTCTTGTTGGCCACTTCAATCGCACCATTCATCTTCGGTCGGTAAGGTGATGAGTTGTGATGTTCAATCTTGAAGCTCTGGCATAACTCCTTCATCATCTTGTTATTCAGATTCAAACCATTGTCAGTAATGATCCGTTCGGGAATTCCGTATCAAAAGATGATGTCCTTCTTTATGAATCTGGATACCACTTGCTTGGTCACGTTGGCATACGAGGCTGCCTCCACCCACTTGGTGAAGTAGTCGATGGCTACTAAAATGAAGCGATGACCGTTAGATGCAGTGGCTCGATCTTGCCTATCATATCAATACCCCACATGTAGAACGGCCACGGGGATGACATGACAATCAACGGGAACGGCGGCACATGAATTTTATCAGCATAAATCTGGCATTTATGACATCTCTTCGCGAATTTGAAACAATCCGACTCCATCGTCAGCCAGTAATATCCTGCTCGTAGGATTTTTCTCGTCATAGCATGTCCGTCGACGTGCGTACCAAATGTGCCTTCATGGACTTCTTCCATAAGTAGACTAGCTACTTTCTCATCTACACATCTGAGTAGCACGATATCGTGATTTCTCTTATACACAAATCCATCAGGATTGAGATAGAAATTTCCAGACAGCCTCCTCAGAGTCTTCTTATCCTGGGTTGACGCTCCCGCAGGATACTCCTTAGTCATAAGGAAAGTATGGATGTCATGGAACCATGGCCTGCCATCGGAGGCTTCCTCGATTACAAAGACGAATGCAGGTCTATCAAGACGGGAAATGACAATTCTTGGAGCTTCATTCCAAAAATTGACTTTATACATCGAGGCCAACGTGGCTAAGGCATCAGCCATCTGATTTTCAGCTCTAGGCACATGATGGAGTTCCACTCGATCAAAGAACGGAAGTAGCCTTCTGGCATAATTCATGTACGGGACCAAATTCGACTGACGAGTCTCCCACTCCCCTTTAATTTGGTTAACAACGAGTGCCGAGTCACCGTATACATCCAGGTTTTTGATTCTCAAATCAATAGCTTCTTCTAAACCCATGATGCATGCTTCGTATTCTGCTTCATTGTTGGTGACCGGAAACGTCAATCTGGCAGTAAACGGGATGTGGGATCCCTGGGGAGTCGTGATGATTGCCCCAATACCACTTCCATACAAATTAACCGCCCCGTCAAATATCAATTTCCATTGGGACTTCCTATCTGGCCCCTCGTCGGGCAACGGTTCATCACAATATTTCACTTTGAGAAACATGATATCCTCATCAGGGAATTCAAATTTCATTGGCTGATAATCTTCGATAGGCTGTTCGGCAAGGTACTCAGACAATACACTTCCCTTGATGGCCTTCTGGGAAACATACTGAATGTCATACTCCGTCAACACCATTTGCCATCTGGGAATCCTGCCCGAAAGCGCTTGCTTCTCAAAGACGTACTTGATCGGATCCATCTTTGAAATTAACATGGTTGTATGGTTGAGCATATACTGTCGTAAACGTTTGGCAGCCCACGCGAGTGCGCAACACGTTTTTTCCAGCATTGAGTAACGGGACTCACAATCTGTGAACTTTTTACTCAAGTAATAAATGGCGTGCTCCTTTCTGCTAGTCTCGTCAAGATGACCGAGGATGCAACCCATGATATTCTCAAGAACTGTCAAGTACATGATTAAGGGTCTTCCGGCCACTGGGGGTATCAAGATTGGAGGTTCCTGCAGATACTATTTTATCTTGTCAAATGCCTTTTGGCAATCCTCGTTCCAGATAATCGCCTGATCTTTTTTCAGTTATTTGAACATCGGTTCACACGTGGCCGTGAGCTGAGATATAAACCTTGCAATGTAGTTTATTCTACCCAGGCAACCACGAACTTCTTTTTCAGTCTTTGGCACTGGCATATCTTGTATTGCTTTTATCTTCACAGGATCAACCTCAATGCCTTTTTCACTCTTAATAAACCCCAGTAGTTTTCCAGACCATACTCCGAAAGTACACTTGTTAGGATTCAGCCTCAACCTGAACTTCCTAAGCCTCTCAAAAAGCTTCAGCAGATTGACCAGATGTCCATCCTCTGTTTGGGACTTCGCAATCATGTCATCAACATAGACTTCAATCTCATGGTGAATCATGTCATGAAACAAAGTGACCATCGCTCGCTGGTAAGTGGCCCCTGCATTCTTCAGACCGAAGGGAATTACCTTGTAGCAGAACGTCCCCCAAGGGGTAATAAACGTGGTTTTCTCCATGTCTTCTGGCGTCATCTTGATCTGATTGTAGCCGGAGAAGCCATCCATGAACGAAAACACGGAAAATTGAGTTGTATTGTCGGCCAACACATCAATATGAGGGAGCGGGAAATCATCTTTAGGGCTCGCCCTATTCAAATCTCGATAATCAACGCACATCCGTACCTTACCGTCCTTTTTCGGTACAGATACTATATTGGCGACCCACGAAGGGTAAGTAGTGACCGCTAAAAAGCCAGCATCCAGCTGCTTTTGCACTTCTTCTTTGATCTTAAAGACCATATTTGGTCGTGTCCTTCTAAGCTTCTGCTTAACGGGAGGACAATCTTCTCGCAGTGGTAGATGATGAACCACTATGTCAATATCAAGTCCGAGCATATCTTCATACGACCAAGCAAAGATGTCACTATACTCTCGAAGCATCTCAACCAATCTCTGATTGACATCGCTCTGTAATGCAGCCCTTATCCTGACATTCTTGACAAATTCTTCAGAACCCAAATTCACAATCTCAATCACTTCCTCGTGAGGCAGAATGACCTTCTCTTTTTGTTTCAACAAACGGGCCAACTCTTTGGGAAGGTCTTCGTCTTCATCAATCTCTTCTTCAGCTTGATATATCGGGCAATCAAAGTCGAAGTGAGTCATAGAAGGTTCAGAGTTGATGTCATATGTGATGTGAATCCTGCAATAACAAGGGTTAAGCTTAAAACAAGGATATGCAGGTTATCACAAACCGTATTGCCATTTTATTGTTTTTCAAAACAAAAGTAAAAACAGGAATAACAGAGATCACAATATTTGAATGCAAAGAAGAACACCCTTTGATTTATTAATAATATGTACATGCATAAGCTATCAAGGCCCTGACAATAAAACCGTTATGCCCCGGGTAGAGCACAAGGTTGTACAATAATTGGAAAAGACAAAGCATTACTCTTTGTACGTCACTTGGATGACATCCTGGACGGACCAGTTGTTGAGGCTCTGGCCTGGTTTGCTCGGCTGAATCCAGGAGTCCAGGTTGCAATCACTATCTTCGTCGTCTTCAGACACGGCGTTGACATTCTCAAATATCACCCCACCTTTTGTGAACTGAATCGGCCCTTTGACGCACGGCGCACCGCGAGAAGAGGAAGCATCAGCAGAAGGAGAATACCCTAACCCAAACTTATCCTGCTTGTTAGGGATTTCCAGAACATGCCCCCAGCCTGGGGCAGAGCCAGCTTGAACGACAGCTTGAGCTTCCTTGAAGGAAGAGAGAGTCATCTCAGGTTTCTCAATCATCACTGGAGTCACATCCTTGACCTTAACCGCTTCAAACGCCTGGCACAAAGTTTTGTGGATTTCGCCATCCACCTCAACATATTTGAAAGACGACAAATGGCTCACCATTATGTCCTCTTCACCACAGACGGTCACGACGCTGCCCCCCACAGCATACTTCAGCTTCTGGTGCAATGTGGAAGTCACTGCACCCGCATAATGGATCCATGGCCGGCCCAATAGACAGTTATAAGCAGGCATGATATCCATGATGTAGAAGATTGCGTCAAAGGTTTCTGGCCCAACTTGAATGGGTAGAGTGACCTCTCCAAAGACGTGACGCTTGGTTCCATCGAAAGCTTTTACAACCAGATCACTGGGTGTACAAATCAGTCCTCTCGTGTCCAATCTCATCATGGCTTTCTTTGGGAGAACATTCAGAGATGATCCCGTCTCCACCAACACATGGGACATAACTATTTCTCGACATTCTATCGAGATATGCAAGGTGCTATTATGGTTCCTTCCCTTCGGCGTCAGCTCTAGGTCAGTAAACCCTAATCCATTCCCAGCATTCACATGGGAGACCACCCCCTCTAACTGGTTGACGGAGATCTCTTGTGGTACATACGTTGCATTCAGAACCTTCAACAGAGCGTTGTGATGTGCTTCAGAACATAGCAACAAATTCAGAATGGAGATCTTAGACGGCGTCTGATGAAGATGATCAACGATCTTATAATCACTTTTCTTGGTCAATCTCATAAATTCTTCATCGTCTTTCACAAGCAGGTCTTTCTCTACCTCACGGGAGGTTTCCTCAATGACCTTACCCTTTCCTCTATCAGCTTTCTCAGCTTTGTCAGTTTTGTCAACCACGACCTCTGATGGAGCGAACACTCTACCGTTACGAGTTATTCCGCCAGCTCCCACTAAGTTGTCAACAGATTGCCCAGACGGTTCCAACTCTAATTTCTGTTTGTTACAATAGACATCTGCCCCATTGTGCCATGGAACAACATTAGTACTCTTGAATGGTATAGGCCTAGCCTTCATGATGGTGATTGTAGGTGGTCTGGATGCAAAAATGGTTATTGTTTTACGAGGGATGGTGATAGTGGCAATCTCATCTTTCTACTTCAGCATTACCTCCCCTGATATGTTCTCAGCCCTCTGACTAAACTACAGAATTCCTTCGGTCATCAAACTCTGAATCCCTGCCACCAACTGATCACAACCATCTGAATGATTCGCACAATCCATACACAACTTTCCACAGCCCGGAAAAATACCTTTCTTCATCAACTTGGCTTTAACGAAACCAAGTGGTGTCTTCAGGTCCTTGACATCAGTCAATAAGTCCGAATCTTCTTCTTCAATGATGGCGTTAACCCCATCCCCCATGGTTCGACATAGGGTTCTTTGTAACATTTAGAACATTATCGGAAAAGTTGATTATTTTGGCGTCAACCATATCTTGCACCTTGTGCTTGAATGCTTTACAATTATCAATCGAGTGGCCAGGTGCCCCCGAATGAAACTCACATCTCGCATTCACATCGTAGCCCGGTGGAGGTGTCCCTGTCAAGGGAGACAATGTTCTCTTCTGAACTAGCTGAAGCTGAAGCAAAGTCTGCAGAAGCTGAGCATATGACATAGGTGGAGTCTCAAGATGACGATTTGACAGAGGAGCTTTATTCTGGTATCTCTGGTACCCTTGTTGGTTCTGCTACTGCTACTGCTAAGGTTGCTGAACAGCAGGAATAGTAATGCTAGCGACCTGCTGACGCTGGCCTTTACCTTTTTCCCGAGCATTAGATACTGAGCTCGCCTCACCTTCACGTCTCTTACCACTGTAAGGTTTCTTTCCTCCTCCAGGTGAGGATACATCTACACCCTGGATCTTCCCAAGTTTGATGTCATTTTCTACGTGTTCTCCAGTGATGATGAGATCGGAGAAGCTTCCCGACATACCACTGACCAGTTTCTCATAATAAACCCCTGGAAGAGTAGCTACGAACATCTCAACAAGTTCTCGCTCAACCATCGGGGGCTGAACTCTTGCTGCCAGTTCACGCCACCTCTGAGCATACTATTTAAATCCTTCATTGTTCTTCTGAGACAAGTTCTGCAGTTGAACCCGGTTGGGAGCCAGATCACTGTTATATTGATAATGGCGTACGAATGCTTCAGCAAGGTCTTTCCATGTACATACACTGGTGGGTTCCAAACCCATATACCACTCCAAGGATGGGCCGGACAGGCTGTCCTGGAAGAAGTGCATCAGCAACTTCTCATCTTCAGAATGTGCGGACATCTTTCGGTAGTACGAACTTAGATGAACATGGGGGCAGGTGGTGCCCTTATACTTTTCAAAGTCGGGTACCTTAAACTTGGGAGGCACCTTGAAGTCTGAGATCAGTCCCAGTTTGGTCATGTCAACACCCATAGTATTCAAGTTCTCAAAACTCTTCATTTTGTCCTCGAGGGCTTTGAACCTTAAACGGGCTTCAGAGTTCAACTCGCCTTCAGCTCCCTTCTGCGAGAACAAGTCCTCTTGACAATCCTCTAGCCATGGCTGATTGCCATTGCCAGCAGGAAACCCAACAACGTCAATACCATACAGATTACCAGCCCCAGCGTTCCCCGCATTAATAGTTCCTCCAGTGTTGCCATGGCCTATCCCAACATTGCCATTGGCTTCAAAGTTATCGTTCTCGACGCCGTTACCACTTCCATTCCCTCCAATCACAGGGATGCCACCCTGAGGGGTCTCAACAAGTGGACGGTTTGGAGTGTTCCCACCATGAAGCACGTCGTTGCTGTCAACTCGTGAGATCAGCGGTTGCACCAGAGTTCTGAGCTGAACTTGGCCGTTGGCGACCACTTGCATGAGCTCCATGAAGCGGTCCATCCTCTCTCTGAGCTCTTGGATGTCGGTCTGAACTTGTTCCATTGCTCTAGCTTGATTCACTCTGGTCGAGTATCGGTGGATCTGTCTTCGGTCAATCCTGAAATAACCTGCATACGCAAAGGGTTAGAAAAACGGCAAGGCGCCTGTCATGCAAATGATTCATGCAAATGCAAACACGTATCCATGCATTAGGAGGAAGTCACCCTCGATTCTAGATCCAAGACAAATAAAGTCTACCATCCAATAATGGAAAGAAAACCCTCATATATTTCTGGAAAAACCCACGTGGGCAGTGTACAACAGTGACTGAATACAACGGAAGCAACAATTGTGACCCCAACCAATAGGCCTGGTGGTGATCAGCATATCAATGCATAGAAAGTACAAAGAAATACAAAGAAATCAAGTGCGGCCACGGGCACGAAAATCCTCTAGTAACTTCTTCGTAGCGGGATGATCAGGCTGGGTGAGCAGGCCCTGGATCAGCAAATCCCTCTGCCTGATGGAATCTGGGAGGTTCTCGGCAACGTCCCTATAAACACCTTCTTCAGAACGGTTTTCCACCCTACTCCTCTTAGCATCAGCCCGGAGTTGACAATCCATTAGGTTTGCCTTGGTCTCAACCAACCTATACTGGACGTCTCGTCGAAGTGAGGCTTCATCCTCTATCTTCTTGTCTTTGAACTCAATCTGAGCTTCCAACTGGGCTATTTGTTGCTTCAGCTTTTCTTCCCGCTCTTTGTGGCTAGTCAAAGTGTTCTTCCTCCACTTCTCGTACTTGGTCAACTTCCGGTATGCCCTATCCAGATCCTGCTTCTTGGTGGTCAACACCCCGTGCACGGCCTTCAGGTCCAACCCAAGACGTTCCCTAGAATCAGTCTCCTTGGTCAAATTAACACCCAGGTGGTTGATCAACTCTGTCTGCTTCTTGCAGGTGTGTACGACTTCGTTCTTTTCTCTTCGGAGTTGAGCGATCTCGTTTTCCAGCTCTTCATTGGCTTTTATTAGCTCTTCGTTCTTAGCTTGAAGCTGATTATACTTCTGGATTTCAATCATGGTAGGCTCTGAAGGGCAGTCCTGCTTGACAGCAGGAAAAGGCATCAACACTTTTTCCGCTCTGCTATGAATCCAGTCCACATAAGGAGCATAAGCCTGACTATTGCTCTTCCCCAACGAGGTCTTTCCTTTTCGGTGAACGTTATTCCAGGCATGTTCAAATCTGACCAAATCATCCCCTCCTAATGCACCAGTGAGGTATAGAGATTCCTGTACCTCTTCGTCCTTAGGAGGGCCCCTCAAGGCATACCCGAACTGTCTAACAGCGATAGACGGATTGTAATTGATGCAGCCTTTCCTACCCACCAGAGGGACATTAGGAAAGTTCCCACAGTTGTAAATGATTTCACTCCCCAGGCGGTCTCTGTCAAACCAATCAATGTCTTCGGCCGACAAACTCATCAGTCGCTCGGACCACTCCTTCGTCTCTGCAGTCTTTATAAAAGGGCCATCCTTAGGTAAATGAGTGACAAACCATCTGTAAAACAGTGAAGCACAGCAGGACACACTTTTGTCTCTTCTATTCTCGTTCTTATAGTGCACCGAATGATACACGTCTCCGAGCAAGGTAGGGATGGGATTCCTTGAAACGAAAATACGAAGAGCGTCCACATCCATAAAATCTGGAATATTAGGGAATAACATGATACCATATATGCACAATGCCACAATAGCTTTGAATGCCACCCAGCATTCCTTCTTGGCGAAGTGTCGGGCTTTCTCAGCCAGAAAAGGTAATGGGAATCCATAAGCTCCATTTCTCCTAGCTGTTTTTCCTTTCAACTCAAAAACTTCCATATGCAAAGTTGTAGCAATACTAGCCAGATCTGGCTCCTGGTCAATAGGACAAAAGGGTACCTGAGCGAGAATGGGTATTTCCAATATGGCAGAAAACTCTTCCAAAGTAGGGGCCAGCACATAGCTTGGAAACGTGAAGCAACGCAACTAGGGATCATAAAACTGAAGCAGAGTCTGAAGTTCGTTCAATTCATACACAGATGGCTTGCACATAACACTCAGCAGCTTCCCATAGGTTCCTCTGAAGTCCTTCATCACATCCTTACCAGCCAAAGAAATCAAACCCCTCAGAGTAGTAATATCTGGAGTAAGAAACTTGTAAGCCAAAGTTCTTCTCAGGTTGGGCTCCATGTTGGACAAAGAAGGAATAAGATTGCTAGAATCGAGAGGGAACTGCACGCCTGCAACACAGATACGTGTTAAATGCAATGCAACATGAAAATGTAAATGTAAATGCAAAATGCAGCAGGAGATCAAGAGTGTTGTGCTGTGCTGTGAAGTGGCAAGTCATGATTCTGCTTCAGCGAGAATATACCACAATTCTAATAATAAAGGCCTACTGATACCCACAATACTGATTCACTGTCAAGAAAACCAGGTTGTCTGAAGGTTAAGGTTTCCTGCAATAACCCGACCCCGCTCACAGGTATGAACCTAATCCACTAACACAGGTATGGCATCCTATGCGTTCATCAGCGTCACAGACTTTCAAGAAACGATGATACGATACCCATGAAGGTGTGGCATCATCATCTCTTGAAGCGGCCTCACTTAGCTGAATCACAAATGATCGGTTCTCAGAGTCGACAATCCTTAGATCTGAAATCCTTTCGACGGCCCACTGGGCTAGAAATGGAAATCATCTCATAGAATCTCGTCTGAGCGCAGATTTCGTGGGAACTAGTGCATGCCTAACATGCAGGTTCACCACTAATCTGCTTCTAAGCCTATGTACATACTCAAGCCTGGGTCTGGCTTATCACTCATCAGAGCCCCCTCCCACAACAGCACAGATAATCATATCATATTGAAAATAAAATGCGGAAGGTAAAATGCGATAAATAAACACAACCCAACAGGTAAACACACAAGCGCTAGGATTGACTCGCACAAAGGATGTTGGATCCAAAGCAGAGTCGCCAGTTGTCGCTACCGCGAAAATCAGGTGCCGGCAAAACAGAAGAGTCGCCACCTTTCGTTATTTATCCCACGGAAAGGGAAAGGAAACGATCGGAAAAACCTGACGAAAAGGTATAAGACAAGGTCATCGCAACCATGTCTGGGTTCGGGAGTCGGTTACGCAAGGGGAAGGTATTAGCACCCCTCACGTCCATCGTACTCGATGGGATCCATGCTTGTTGTGTTTATCTGATGGGTTGGTTTAATCTATCTACCTATCAAGGCTGGTCTAAAAAGAAAAGAAAATGACTCGGGAAAGCGCCGCGCTTTATGCCTACGTATTCTCATCAGAGAATGAGAAATCAGAGTCAACGTAGTTCGGCTAACTACGGTTACAGATGGGGAAGGTGGCTCGCCAATACACCAGTATTGTGCCTACGTACTCTCAACAGGTGTGAGAGATCAAAGCTTACGTAGTTCAGGATAATACGGATTACGGGGGATCCAGATTCATCTGTTTTTCCGAGTAGGGTTAACAAACAGTTCCAGCAGTTTGGTGTATGCAACTTGCTCGTCAGAGACTCGTGCGTTACCGTTTGCGGTAGAACTGAGAGTTAACGACACTCTTTTTTTCAGAAAAGCTTTCCTTTGAATTATGGGTCCACAGGGAAAAAAGGTTTGAAGTTTGTTTTCTATCTTTTATGGAAGAAGTGTTTTTTATGGATGTCTGTAGTTTGTATAGCTCTAGAGACTATGACTTAGGAGCGAATGCGCCGCATATCGTCCAAAGGACATATACTAAACACTCTAGATGATTGAAAGGAGACCGCTCAATTATTATTTCCCAAGTAGCTTAAGGCTCGTAACGCGCTTGTACTAACTTGTCGTTATTACGTCTTTTACTGTTGTTTTGAGATGAGAAGAGAACGAACTCTATAGGGAAACTGTCAAGTCCTAATGTTGTCATGCCAAGGATTCATCCTATGGTTGAGTTTTGAAACAGGGAACTCCTAGAAGTTATCATGCATAAGTTTCAACCTAAAGTTCTAATCATCACATCCTTATCAAAGGAAGTGAGACTCCTAGGGGATCATGCCAAGCGGGGTACAGAAGCAAACAAAGCATCAGCTAAACAGATAGACAGATATACTGATAAACAGTAAAGATGCACATGCATGCAGCAATACAAGCAGAGGGAGATTCACTCAACCTCTTAGCAATCAAGCAAAAAGAAAACAGTCAAAATAGACAAGCAGAGGGAGCTCAACTCAACCTCTTTATGCAAATACATCAATTAGAAAAAGAAAAACAACAACCAAGCAAGGGGAGGATCACCTCAACCCTTAAGGAAAACAAGCAGAGGGAGACTCACTCAACCTCTTAATGCAGTCATGCATCTATGCTTAAACTATCCTAGACATGAACTATCCTAATGCAACACACCACTCAATCATGAATGGAGGCAAGGATTTATGGCAAATAAGGAATTCATTCCACAAGTAATCATACAAGGCATCTATCCTAAGGAAAGAAATTGAAAGTTGGGAGGCAAGGGTAAGGTCCACAGGAACTTATCCCAGGCACTCAACCAAATAAAATAGATTAGGGAGAATTCTAGAGGTTTAGCTCCTTCAGGAGATGTGCAACATTCCCCCCCCCCCCCCCACAGGAGGGACTATGCTACCCCAAGAAGGTTCCTTAAAAAGGATTGAATAAGAGAATATTAGGAGAATGAAGATGGGAAGCAAGGTAAGGTCCACAGGCACTCAACCAACTCCACTTCCTCGGAAAGCTTTCATAGACTCAACTACTTTATGATGATGCAATGAATTCCTCCACAGGAGGAAACATGCTCACAAGGAGGATCCTAATTAAGCAAGGAAAATTTTGAGGGAAACTAACCCTATAGGAAGAATCATCCACCTAATTTGAACTTCTAAAGAACCTTAATGATTTCCTTCTAAGGATCACCTAAACTAAGGATTCAAAGTCTCTAATGAGGTATCTACCTAAATACCATTCTATCAAGAAAGGATGTGAAACTTAGAATCATCTAATGGTCAGTTACAAGATTAATCTATGAAGTTATCTAAGTTAGGGTCACCTAAACCAAAGCCAATTTGTAAAATGGCGAACTAATAGAAAATCATTTCTAAAAAAATCTAGGGAAAATCCTACATTATCCTACATGTGTTAAGTATCTATGGTACAAAAACCAGGGGTCAAACCTAATCCTAAAGGTTCAAGTAAAATCTAAATCCAAAGAGTGTGCTAAAGGGGATCCATCAAGGAAGGCTCCTAAACATCTATCTCAAAACCCTATTTAGAATAATCTAAAAATCACAACAAAAATCAACCAAACCTATCAAGGGGCCTATAACCAGCATGCAAAGTTTCAACTTCAAATTCTAAATCATGAACTAGAAATAAAATCAGCAATCAAACTAGTCATATTATGCATTTTTAAACATTTATCAAAAATAGAAAAATGGACATTAAATTGAAAATGGCATCAAAATAAAATCCAAGGGCATCAAAAAATCAGAAATTAAATCCGGAGCATGCACATATTTTTCTCATATTTTTCTAATCAATAATAAATTTAATATGAATTTTAGAAGATAAAATCAATTAAAGAAAATCCAAAAATCAATTAAAGAAATAAAAAGCAACAGAAAATATCAGGGAAGTTGGATCTGATTACTGGTCAATCCATCCAATGAGCACCAGCATGCCAGCGCATAAATGAAGCGCTGCGTTTTGGCTTGGTCAAGGGTCAACATCTGAGGGTGAATCTCGTGCGTCAATCTTGAGACTTAGTCAAGCCAATGACCTAGATCCAATGGTTCCTGTTCATCTTCCTTGTTTGAATCCTGCAAATGGGAGGGAACTAGGACGGTGGTTCCGATGGCTGAGAAACCATCTTCTCCGGCGAAGGCATGAATTACAGGTCATCAAATCATGTCAAACCTTATATGGATCTCTTCATTTTTTCACAAGGATTTTAAATATGCAATCCATTTTCTCTAACTCTCAATGATCAAAGGGAATCGAAGCCAAACAGAAAGTATGCCATAATCTTGATCATCACCAAACTTCAAATTAAAGCCACATATCTCTTCCTCACTTTTTAGAGATCATCTTAAGCAATTTAAATCATCCTAATACCTCAAGAGCAGGTAGTTACGATTTTAACCAGAAATTGGATCATGACCTAAATTGTCTCTAAACTCCAAAATTAGGATCCTAAATCCATCTACGTTCTTCCCTAATCCTTAACCACTGTCTAAATCATGCTGAAACAGTCTAAATCATGAGCAATTTTGAAGTTTACCAACCTGAACTAAAGCTTGAAATTGGTGGTTCTCACGTGCAAATCCTGGCCTCAAATGCTGCAGATTGCTTCACTGAATGCTTTTGGATGATTATTTATGCTCAGAAACGCTTGAATCTTCCTCAAACTCCAAATTCACTTCTTGCTCGAAAGCTCCAAAATCCTAACTGCAATAACAGTTTCTGCTCCAAATGATCTCCAAAAAATGATCTGAATGTGATTGTCAACTTAAATAGAAACTGTTTAGATCTTAATATGGCCCAATCATGGCCCAAATTGCTAAATCCAAAATTTCATTTTCCTCCAAAGTTCAACAATGGAATATGCATGTACTGGCTCTGTTTTGACTCACTCTTTGCTTCAACAGCTTGCACAACTCTTGGTGAAGATGAATGGCTTAGATTGCAAGCTTGAATTGATCTTATGGCCAAGATTGATTATGTTTCTTCATCATGAAGTACTCCACTCAATGTCCATGAAATGTGACTCAAATCAAAAATGTAAAATTGCCAATCTCTTTAAAACATCATTTCCAATCAAAAAATGCACAAACTTGTGAAGTTTGGCACAGTTGTGATTTATTTTGAATTTCTTCTTCATTAATGCCTTTTAATGATCTTTTTCCAAAGTTTCTTCATACTATTCCTTATTCAATCTATATCAATGGATGTTTAGGTCATGGTTGGACTAAAAACACCATTTTGAACAACTTTTAAGTTGAACAAAAGTTCATTTGAAGTGGCTAAGTTGGTGAAATGAACCCATAATTCAAAATGACCTGTAATTCCAAATATCCAAAATACCCTTGACTTGTCAAAGCCATATCTTGAGCTCTACAAATCCAATCATGGACTTGTAGTACTTTCTAGAAAGCTAATAGGATAAGTAATAACATTCATGTTGACCAAAAGTTCATAGGAATCATCCTTCTAGGGAAAAAGTGTCATGCATGTTGGGTAACTTTCAAGCTCCAAATTCACATGCCTCAGATGACCTGTAACTTGTCTGGATCATAACTTGAGTTCTATAAACCCTATCAAGGACTTCTAGTATTCAAATTAAATCTAAGATCATGCTATACAACAATCATGTTGGGGTCAAGGTAAGATGAAAACCTCATCTTGAGTTAAGTGGTCTAGAAGTCAGGCACTAAACTAGGGGATTTTACATTGTCAAACATAGCAACCCTATCCTAGCAACTCCTCACACTCTTGATTCATGATAAGTTGACCTTGGAATCATTCCTTGGGAATCTCAACACATTAATCCATGATCACATGGATCCTGAATTAGGTCTCAACCTTCTTCAAATCATCAGTTATCCTAGGGTTAACCGGATGAAACCCTAATTGTACCAATCTTGGGTATATCTTCATATCCTTCACACAATGACCTGTCTAGGCTTCAAAACGAACTTCAACACTTCTCATGAGCTCTCTCAAGACCTCAAGTCCAACTCTATGGCTTCAACATCATCAGATGACTTCCCACAACTCTCAAGTTAGGAGATATGCACACTTGGCTTCAACCCTCTCTCTGAGGACCCTGATAAGGATATCAAGCCTTGAACACTTGACTAAGCCTCTTAGCTAGATTCATAGCCTTGTGTGGCCCTTGATTGGTAATCATACCTCCTGATCTCCTGCATACATGTCAATGAAATGCAAATGATAATGCTAATATGAATGCAATGAAACACAAGCTAGGTAAAGAAATATTGGGCAAATTTTGGGGTGCAACACTCAGCAGTAGCATCTTTAGTCCCCCAGCAAAATGGCAGTGATCTCTGTGTTGAGGAATCTGTCTTCTATTCCTCTCATCTCACCAAAAGAGTCGAGTCATGTCGTCGACATCGACATTTGCATTTTATCATATATCATAGAAATTCATATACATATGCATAGCAAGAGTGTTTAATTCTCATTTGCATCTCTTGAGGTCCTGTTGTTATTAACGTCTTACCTTGTGGTCAAAGTCCAACTCACTTAGCACCTACCAAACAGATTTTTGTCATGTCTATCTGATGTTCTTCCAGATATGACATTTCTTATCCGATTGTTTTTCGGATATGTTTGTTCCTATCTTACATTCGATACCATTCTTAGATATTGTTATTATACCTTTCATTCAAATCCATTATTGGATGTCTGGTATCCTTTTATACAATTGCATTCTTGGATGTCACTCATGTTTCTTTCTTTGATATTTTTCCAGATTGAGTCTTTGTTCTGATGTTCTTCCAAAACATATATGATGTTTTTCCAGATATTCCCTTTTATTCTGATGCTTTTCAAGAATATTTCTGAGGTTTTTCCGGATGTGTTTTTCTCTTTGATGTTTTTCCAAATATTCCCTTTATTTTGATGCTTTTCCAGAATCTTTCCAAGGTTTTTCTGGATGTGTCTCTCTCTCTCTCTCTCTCTGATGTTTTTCTAGATTGAGTTTTTTTTTGTTCTAAAGCTTTTACAGAAGTTCATTTCTTTTGCTGTCTGATGGTTTTCCAGATGTGTCTGTAATTCTGATTGCTTAGCCAGAATTTTCATTTCTTTTACCGTCTGATGTTTTTCCAGATGTGTCCTTTGCTCTGATGTTCTTCCAGAACTCCTTTTGTGTCTATCTGATGATTTTCCAGATATGACTTTTGTTCTGATGTTCTTCCAGAACTTCTTTTGTGTATATCTGATGTTATTCCGGATAAGACTTTTGTCCTGATGTTCTTCAAGAACTCCTTTTGTGTCTATTTGATGCTTTTTTGGATATGACTTTTGTTTTGATGTTTATCCAGAACTCCTTTTGTGTCTATCTGATGCTTTTCTGGATATGACTTTTGTTCTGATGTTTTTCCAGAACTCTTGTTGTGTCTATCGAATGCTTTTCTAGATATGACTTTTGTTCTAATGTTCTTCCAGAACTCCTTTTGTGTCTATCTGATGCTTTTTTGGATATGACTTTTGTTATGATGTTCATCCAAAACACCTTTTGTGTTTATCTGACGCTTTTCTATATATGACTTTTGTTCTGATGTTCTTCTAGAACTCCTTTTGTGTCTATCTGATGTTTTTTTGGATACGACTTTTGTTCTGATATTTTCTAAAACTCCTTGTGTCTATCTGATGCTTTTCCGGATATGAATTTTATTCTGATGTTCTTCCATAACTCCTTTTGTTTTTATCTGATGCTTTTCCGGATATGACTTTTGTTCTGGTGTTCTTCCAGAACTCTTCTTGTTGTTTATCTAATGTTCTTCCAGATATGTCTTCAAACCTTTTCGCGTACATTTAATGCTCTTCTAAATGTTTCAGATGTATCTTCAGAATCTTTATGTTCATATAATTATCGTCTAGATGTATTTAATTTGTTCCTGACTTTGGTTAACGGCTTTTGAATGTTTTCAAGTCTGTTTCCATTCTCCATCCAATACTTTTCTGGATGTGTTTCAGAGTTTATTCGACTTTTCTCGAATGTGTCTGATGGTTTCTAGAGTCCATTCAATGTTATTCTGAATATCTATGATGTTTGTTTCTATGTCCCCAATGTATTTCCCAAAATTATCCTCACCTCATTCAATGATCTTCTGAATATTTTGACTATTTTCCATCCAGTTCCATTCATGGATGATGACTGTTGCATCCCCAGTGCAGTTGCCTCTCCCTAGTGAGTAGTTACTCATTGTATTGACTTTATCCTTATTTTCTTTCTTTGTCTACATTTTGCATTTATCATCCCATCATTATCATCGTATTAGAGTCCATGGCATGTCAGCATTTCATAGTTTTTTCTTGTCCATAGCATAGCATGTCATTGTATATAACGGAAAAAATTTGTTATAACCAAGGAAACGATTCCCCTTGTTGACTGCCATGTCATATTCAGCCTAGCTTTAGGTCCTCTCCCTTTATTATAGCCTTAGGATTAGAGTCGCCGTACTCTGTGTAGGTTGTTCTGCCATGGACATCTACTTTCCCGGTTAACCTAGCCTTAGGTTTAGAGTCGCCGCACTTTATGTAGGTGTCTCACCGCTGGCACTTAATTTTTCCCTCGAACCTTAACCACAGTCAAGAGTTCCTCACCCCTATTAAGGGGAACTACGGATGCTCTGATTTCATTCCCGTCAGGATACGTAGGCACGAGATGCGATGTCTTGGAGAGAATACTTTGTACTTAATTTGTATATACTTTACACCTTTACCTTAGCACATTTCTCTTAGCAAGCACACTTTAGCATAACACAAATACTAGCAAGAGGTTCCTGTAGAGTATTGTAGATACTTAGGATGCTAACACTTTCCCTAGGTATAACCAATCCCCGAACCTTAGATCTCTTAACTGCATTGTTACATAATGCACTTAGGGTTTTCTTCTATATTTACCCTTTCCTTTGGATAAACCAAAGTTCGATGGTGAACTTCATGATTTGTGATTCAAGTTAATTAATAGCTTGATATTCGATTATCTGTGTGACAGAAATGAAGCCTTCATTGGGGAGACCTCCCCTAAGAGGGTTAAGCCCATCTTGTTTGTATTTATGTTTGCTATATGTTTGCTTGCTTGTATACTTGTATATTTGTATCTATTTGTACATATATTTGTTTGTGCTTGGTTTTTTACTGTATGCAGGGTTGTTATCTTGAGTGGGGAGAATAAGTTCTATACCAAGACTTGAGTGCACCTATGATAGGAAGGTGGTACATTCAAGAAGGCTTATAGGGAGTTGATTCTCGACCAAGCTGACTTGAGAAATCACCGCTCAATGGAGGCCCTCTTGGGAGTAGTTTTTTTGAACGATTATTCGTGAAAACATTACTACTTTTGACCTAGGAGCCTCTGACACCGAGGAATTTTAGTTACCTTTTACCCCCACTTGACCTTTTTAGGACGTAGTGCGATGACTATGAGGGAGTAGTCCCAAAGTAGTTGATACGTGATACTACACTCAGACGAGACTCTCTTGAGAATATTATTGATTTCCATGTAATTGGTGTGTCGATAATATCCCAAAGATGGGTCAATGACTCTGGGAACTTTGTTAGAACCCGTTGTGCAGGTGTTTTACCCTTAGTACACACCCCGTGGTTGGTTCTTCACCCAGACTTCATGTTGTGATCTTGAACCTTTGATCCTGTTATGTGTGTTTTGCATCCTGTCTTGTATCACATTGCATTTGCATCTTGGCATGTTCCATTGCAAATCCTTTGTTTGTCCAGTAACTCATGTCTAGTTGTCTCTATCTTCCAGTTTCACCTGCCAGTCGTCAATCTGATTCTTCGACACTGATATCGGACTAGAGCTAACTATAGATGCAGTACGTCAAAGCAAGAAGTACACAATGAAGAGATCCGAATGGAGATCGATGATTTAAAATCAGGCATGATCAAGCTCACCGAGATGCTTCAAGTCCTGATTTCTATAGGAGAGCCACCTCAAAGGACTGTCATTCAGGAAGTTTCAAGCGCTGAACCTCCACCTATTCAAATGTCACCTTCAACTTGGCCAGAGTTTAGTTTACCTCTCAACTACTCTGCACCTCTTGCACCTATCCATTTCCGTCAGGATACGTAGGCACGAGATGCGATGTCTTGGTGAGCATACTTTGTACATAATTTTTATATACTTTAGACCTTTACCTTAGCACATTTCCTTTAGCAAGCACACTTTAGCATAACATAAATACTAACAAGAGGTTCTTGTAGAGTACTACAGATACATAGGATGCTTACACCTTCCCTAGGTATAACCAACCCCCGAACCTTAGATCTCTTAGTTGTGTTGTTACATAGTGCACTTAGGGTTTTCTTCGATCTTTACCCTTTCCTTTGGATAAATCAAAGCTCGGTGGTGAACTTCATAATTTGTGGTTCAAGTTAATTAATAGCTTGATATCTGATTCTCACCGCGACACTTTGACAAAACTCGTCAACCATTTTTTCACATACAACTCTTTTTGGTAAAGGTCTTACTCTTTGTAGACGTACAACTAATTTCTCATTAGGAAGTACTCTCATTCCAGTAATTGGGGAACTTACTAAGCACATTTACCTTCCACTCCATTTATAGCAACGGAAATTGTTGCATGAGCCTCTAGGCGGATAGGGGTAACTAGAAAGAATCGATCTTCAAAATGGTGACAAATCTCAGAAAAAGCCCCGAAGTTCCGAACGGTCTGCACCAGGGGAACTAAACCTCTACCCTGCATACGGGTCACGGAGCCACGACGAACTTTGAAGAGATGAAAGAAACATGTTATAGAATGTTTCTTCTTCAAGTATTCACATCAATGCTGGAAGACTTTCACATACATCTAACTCGCGGGATAAAGTTGTGAAGGAGCCACTATCAGATGCTTAAGAACTTCCATCTCAAAAGCATTGAAAGGCAGTTGAAGACCCATGATCAAGAAGATGCATTCATAAAAAGGAATGGTAGAATCACCATACTCGCTACATATTCTGTCATTTTCAATAGGGGTCAAGACAAACCAATCCGAATTTGAACCAACATCAAGAAAGGATCCATCATGACTACTAGCAAAGACATAAGTAGTTAAAGAATAAGTAGAGTCCGTCCATAAAGGTCGAGCGTTCTTCTTTTATTTTTTACTCATGATGTATATTATTCTTCTCAGACATACAAAAGTGAAATATCAAAAGAAAGGAGATAACATCAAACTGGGAAAGATAACCTAGAGAATTCTAAGATGACTTTTCAAGAACCATATGCTAGCATGCAAAAAAAAAATAGACATTATCAACACTTTAAATCACTCACACACAACGCTCAATTTTTCCATCCCCCAAGGGTCATAATGAGGGTACCTCCAAAAGATTATTAAGTCTATGGAATTAAAGGCATGAATTCTTGAGGAATTGAAACACTTACTCTTGCTCTTATGGGATAGAAGAAAGAGCAATCTGTAGTTGAGGTTAATGTGACAAACCCTTGCTTTGTTACACAGAAACAAAGGCTTGCGAGTAACTATTTTGGGCCGACCATATTGATCTCCGACCGACCACTCTGAAGAAGCTGCAATCCTTCTAGAACCTTCTCAACATACAAAAGATACGATGCGAATAAGTATAAAGGATCCAAACTCCAGATACATCCAATGACTCTCCGCGATTCACATCTAACAAATAATAGGTTGTTATTTCCTCTCCACTATATATAAAAATCGCATCAATTCAGGTATTCAGTTTCCAATTTAATTTCAATTTAATTTTCTCCCTCACCTACTGACTTGAGCGTTGCAGTGCTCACCTTGAAGGTCAACCTCCTCTTTGTCGCATCGAACACTCAGATCTACTATTATCTCTGATACCCACTCTATTTCTAGTTTCAATACGAAAGAAGATAACAAACTCATAAAAGATAAAATTAATTTTTAAAATAACTTTTAGACGAGCTATGAAGGAATCTACAATTTTGCGGAATTCAAATAAATTAAAATTTAAATGAAATAAAAATATAATTTAAATCCGTGTAGACCACCAATTCAATGGACCGATCTGCAGACCTCGGTCTATATACCTAACTCTATATTCAATAACATGATTGGTATAGTTGTTACATTCTCTAACAATGGTAAATAAATATAAAATAAGGCTAATAGTTAACAAAGTGGTTCGATTTGTTAAGTATTAACAAGTGTGAGTAGTGTGGATAATAGTCCTACATTGGATAGAAATGTAGTGACTTGAGCATTTATAAGTGGGAGAACCAACATACCTATTACTTTATGGTTTTCGGTGAGTATGTGGTGTGTCTCTCACAAAGGTGTTGCTCTAGAAAGAAAAGTCTCACAATATTCAATGCTCCCTAGTAAAAATCTCCCCCAATAGTGGTATCATGAGCCTTTGGTTCAAGTAAAGGGACCTGCTTACTTGTATCGAAAGTATCCCTACAGGTCGTGGGTTGAGTGTCTCGTTGAAGAGTGTCAACGACGGTACAAGGGTGCAGATGCACAATTGAAAGCTTTCGTTTAAGGGGGAGCATTGTGGATAGACTCACACTTGAGGGGGAGTGTTAAGTATTAATAAGTGTGAGTAATATGGATAATAGTCTCATATTTGATAGAAATGTGGTGACTTGAGCATTTATAAGTGGGAGAACCCACACACCTATTATCTTAAAGTTTTGGGTGAGTATGTGGTGTGTCTCTCACAAAGGTGTTGTTCAAAAAGAAAAATTCTCACAATGTTCAATACTCCCTAGTGAAAATCCCTCGTCAAGATTGACCTAAACTCTGATTCTTTCATGGAAATTCAAACCAGAAGCACAAATTGTTTTTAGTCCATACTTTCTATTCATCTATCTATTCTCTTTTGCACAAATCAAAGACAATGATCACATTATTTCCAACACATTTATTGAGAAGAATGTAAAGCAACTTCAACATTACAAACAACATCACTACATGAAAACTTGTTCAAAACATCAAGATAGTAGAAACCTATCATAAACATTGTCATACTATTCCTCAACAATCATTTTATTCTCAATCCAAAACTAAACCTTATGCTCAAAACGGTTTCTCTTCACCACGAGAGAAAAATCGGCCAGAAGGACTACCATCTTTTAACAATGCCAATTTCACAATAGGTTCAGCACCTTCGTCTGATGTCAAAGCGCCATTCCCATCATTCATATCTGTTTTGATATAACCAGGAGAAATAGCATTTATGCCAAAAGAAGGACATTTCTTAGCCAGAACTCTTGTATAGGCATTAAGAGCAGCTTTAGAAACAATGTATGCAGAATTTGCCAAAGGCCAACCTTTGGTTTCATGTGAACCATCCTTATAATCCTTTAGAAATTCATTCGTAAGTTCATCAATCTTTTCTTCGGTGAGATTTTTGACGTCGCTTAGTATTTCTTTAGGTCGTCCATTCGCCAACATCTGCAGAAAAATTACACCAGAATAATTTTGAATAAAAAGTATAATGTATCATCTAGACTAGTTCATTTCATAATATCTAGAAGTATTGATTCATACCTCTAACCTTCCTATAGATGAAGAAACATTGATAATTTTTGGTGAGCTAGAAGATTGAAGAAGGGGAATAAGAACTGTGGTGAGTTCTTTGGTTCCAAAATAATTTGTTCTAAGGATTTTTTCAACTATTTCATTGTTTTCATAAAATATTTTAGTCCAATCTATTTGATTAGGATCTACCTGCATAACTCAAAACAAGAAAGAAATTTATTATATATTTAACATTACTCAACACTAACTCATTTCATTAAGAAATGCAAATAAAATTCACTCAATTTATATTAATTTATACAGATAGTGCATATTTTTTATATATCTTATTTTTGAATAAAACAATTTATAATTTTGTGGTAAGCACAAAATAAAAAGGGTGGATGTAATCATACCACAACACCAAGAGCAGCCAAAGCCTCACCATTCACATGTGCTCCTATTCCAGCATTGTTTACCTATGCACAAATTTTCAAATATTTACATTGAGTTAAGATAAACAGAAGAACTATAATTCACAGGGAAAATATTTTCACTGTTTTAGTTTCTAAGACTATCTTTCCATCTAAATAAAATGATGTGGAAAATAGAAAGCAACGTGGCATAGTGACATGGCATGTCACTTTAGACTTTTGTGCTACAACATGACAGGATTAACAGATGGATGATACATGGTTGGATTGAAAATAAAATACATATATTTACACGGATCAATATATATTAAAAGGGGTGAAAAATAAAAAGGAAACACTTTAATTTCAATTCAAATTTCAACTAGTATATGCAATTTATATTATGAAATAATTGTTATGCAATTATTATTATTATAGTTTTCAGGCCTACTCGAAAAGACTTCACCAATCATTTTTGAGAGTCGAGATAAATGGAGTTTAGATTCAGAACATCCTCGCTTAAGGAGGTTGAGAGAGAAGAGGAGAACTCCATGATGAATTCGACAAAATTTAAAGAGAAAAAACACTAATTCAGTGTCATTATTGCTAAAAGAACTATCAGAAAAATCTTACAGCTCCCTCTACACAAATTTCCAATCCACTACTATTTTTGTTCTATGTTTCGAAACTTTCAAGCATTGACTCCATAACTTACTTTTCTCTGAAGAGGTTTGGGTTGGGGTTCTATATTCCCCTGAACGTTTCACACTCCCGAATAAAACCCATAATTTATTAACAGATAAAAAGAGTAAAAGGGTTGAGAAATTACTTGTGATTGCTAGCAAATAGAGAACGAGAACAAGAAAGAGAGTTGACTAGAGAACACAAGAATTATATGGAGCAGACGAAGATCACTATATAAAAGATGCAATCATAAAGGAAATAGACATACATTTTTTTATACTGACATATAGTCATACTTGCGACTCTGAAAAATTATCAATTAATATATTCATCATGTACACAATCCAACATGGAATTACTCTTATGTAATTCTATCTTAGTTACAATATTGTCAAATCTTTCCCCTCCTCTTACGAAGACATGATTCTATCAGTTTATTTTTTGTACCTATCTTTTATAAATAAAATATTCTAAACTTTTTTTTTATAAATGATGTCTATATTCACCCACCAAAAAGGGCATGACACCCTAACCCTATTCATGTTTTCATTTTTCCAAAGCTCCCCTTGAAACATGTAATAGGATCACTCACTTCATTAGTTCATCTTCATTGTTTACCAACACAACCAACTCATATGACATTTGAATTTTCCACTATTGCATTTATATTATTAGCTGCAAAAATCACCCCCAACATATCCTAAGTGTTGATAATTTGAAAAAAAAAAAAAGTTGATGACAAGATTAGCCAACAAAAATAAACACAAGCCAAAGAATTGTCTTACCAAGATATCCACTTTACCAAACTGACTCTTAATGAAATCAACAAAGGATTCAATACTTGCAGAATCTGTAACATCAAGTTGATGGAAAACCACATCACCAGAAAGTGCAAGCTCTTTCAGTCTCTCAACAGCTTCAACACCTCTCTTTTCATCTCTTGCTGCCAACACCACATTGATACCATTTGAAGCCAATTGATTGCATATGGCAAATCCAATTCCCTTGTTTGCTCCTGTCACAACCGCAAGCCTTGAAACCAATAAAACAAATTATTTTAAAGTATGAATTACGAATCTTATGGGTCATAAAATATATATTAGTTGAAAAAAGTGAGGCAAATAAAATATGTGTACCTTTCTGTTGCTTCTGCCATTGGTTTGTTAATACAAAGCTGTTGTAAAATTGTGTGCATGATTTTTGTTATATATATATATATATATATATATATATATATATATATATATATATATATATATATATATATATATATATATATATATATATATATATATATATATATATATATATATATATATATATATATATATATATATATATATATATATATATATATATATATATATATATATTCATTCTAGAATCATGCTAATGTTCAATGCACTAAGTTAATATTGAATCTATTTAAATTAAATTAATAGATTAAACTATAATTGAAGAGTTTGAAAATCAGCATAATTATTTAGTATAGATTAATTTAATAAATATCAGTCAAAAAAATTAAAGTTTAATATATTTAAATTAATTATTTAATTGGTCAAAATATATAAATACTTTCAAATTAATGTATGACTAAAAAATATAATAATAATTTTGTTCTGTTTGTTCTAATCCCGTTTCAAGTGAAATGGATCGTTGACATGGTAATGACAGTTTGAAGATAAATATAGATTGACTGATAATAATTTTAATTAGAATTTAAGTTCTTCCAATTTTGATTTTTAACTTAAAAAGAAAAATGCTAAGTGCTCCGAGAGCACTCTTTAAGAATTTTTTAGTAACTTTTTATATAAGTTTATGCAATTAATGCATTGAAAATTAAATTGTTTGACTTGTTTAACGAATAATTTCTTAATATGGAATTCTTAAAGAGTGTCTCGGAAACAGTGTTTTAAAAATCGGACCGGTCATCGAACCGGTGAGGGTATTGGGTCATTGTTTTATCGGTCGAACCACTGGGTCACTGGTCGAACTGCATGACTAAACTGGATTAAATCGGATAACTCGGTTGAATAAACCTGTCATTATATAGATATAAAACCGATCGAACTGGATGATTCAGTTTCCAGCAGCAACATAATTTGCAGCATTATCTGTAACGATTTGAACAACGTTTTCTGGGCCAACATACAACACTACTTCCTTGAAAAGATTAAACAATGTGTCTGCAGTTTTAGAAGCACCAGAGGCATCAACAGACTTTATGAAAACAGTTCTTTTGGGGCAATAAACTAAAAAGTTGATAAGAGTTCTTCTACAACGATCAGTCCACCCATCTGCCATAAGAGTACAACCTGTATCCTTCCAAATAGAACGATATTGCTCTAGCTGTATCTTCACGTCATCAACCCACTTATTTAACAAATTACCACGAAGAGCATGCATAGTAGGAACTTTATATCCAACACCCATGCAACAAAGAGCATCAACTGCTGGTTGAAAATAAGGCGAATTTGCAGCATTGAAAGGAATAGACGCATCAATAAACCACTTCGCAATAGCAAGATCATACTTTTCTACCACTTCTTTACTTTGCATCACACTTTTTAAAGTAGGTTGAGCTCCCGGAGTTGTTCTGGGTAAAAAATAAGTACCAATGCGAGCATCATTCTTTTTAGATGCACTAATTCGTGGGTGCATTTGCATTTGCAATTCACCCCCCTCTACAGAAAATGACTCACTTTCAGTCACATCTGGAGTTTTTCTTTTCTTGCTCCACTCATTAAGATATTGATTCATCTGAAAATGAATTTCTGTAGAAACTGACTTACAAATTTCAACATTTCCTAATACTCCAGCCAAGTGTTGCTTTATCCTATGAATTCCACCTCCACCAAACGCTTTGTGACAGTAGATACAAACAAGATTTTTTCCATCAGGACTTTTAGTACAATGTGCCCAAGCTATATCAGTCTTTTGTCTAACATTATGTTGAACTAAATTAGGAGTTGAAGAAGCTTCTTGTGATGGTGGTTGTGATGATGGTGTTTCAGAAGATGCCATTTTCCTGTAAAACAGTTCAAAATTGCTACATTAAAATACACTTTAGTCTCACGTATTAGCATTAAACAGTTCAAGATTTTCCATCAAAACAGTTCAAGATTTTCCATCAAAACATCTTATTAGCATCAAAACAGTTCAAGATTTTATTAGCATTAAACATCTTATCATAGAACTACTGTGATCGAACTACTGAGAAAAACAAAATATATTTTTTTTACAGAAAAGCAATTAGAATCTTTACTTAGAATCATTACTTATTGCAGCATGTAGAACAAAGTGAAATGTAAAATGCACAACATTAAAATACACTCTAGGCCTATAATATAACAATGTTTTTAACATATTCACACATGACAATGCATCCATTTATCATACCTAGCAAATCCATATACAGGTTTTCTGCATAACAGAATTCCAAACATACACACTCATAGCAGTTTGGGTTCCATGACTAACACAAACTTCCATAACAAAATTCATTCATACCATGCTAGCAATTCAGAGGTCATAGCAATGTCATCCTAACACATTAACACAACAATAATTAAATGGAAACATAACATAATTCTCTAACTGTTTTCTTCAAGCTAATTCTCCACAACAATTGTCACTAAACTCATGTTCAAATAAACTCCTAACAGTAATATAACATGTAGTTCATATGTCTCATAGCACTCTAATTAGCATCATGGTGGCTCAATAAGCAATGCAAGAGATAACAAACCTACTAATTTCAATTTCGTGACAGTGCTAATTTGATTCAATACAACATGACTCACCCTGACACTTCAATTCAACTAATTGTTTTCACTGCATAATTAATTTCCATAAGCCATTTTGATAACAATGATAACTTAATTAAAACTAATTTCATTCACTATAACCTTACAATTTATTCATATAACCAAGTACAAATTTGAACAAAAGTGCTAACTTCAAACTCTAACAGTTTACTAACAGAAATTCCAAGTCCAACTGAACTCAACAAACTTCAACTAACTGAGTTAGTTTCATACTCACCATTCAAGCTCTAACTGGATCCCTCAGATCTAAGAGTTCATACTGACAATCCAATTATGAAAAATACTATGTAAATAACTTGTTATTTAAATTCAAAGGACATTTAATCGAGCATAGAATATTCCATTGTTGGAAGCTTGATTACATGCAGTTGCCCAGTTTCATATATTTAGTTTTCAATCCAGAGAATCATTAAGCTAAACTCAACCCAATATCCTTAAACATACACAATTTAAAGTTAAGCACAATTTCTGATACCAAAATTCACAGAGACATTTCATCAAACAGTTAATAGACGCAAATAGTAATAACAACAACACGTTCCCAGTTTCTAGTAACAGAGTTTTAATCTTCTCTCCTTCATTCACCTACCTTGAGTCACAATGGTAAATGTTAGAGTGAACTGACTTGTTAGAAAATACATGGGCATATAATGTAAAACCCTTTCTGGGTTCATATGAAATTAATTCAACAAAACAATTTCATCAGAAGATTAATATCAAACATGTAGAGGAGCATTGAACCCTAATTTAATCTTCAACAATTTAATGAAAACAGAGAGGAGCATTGAACCCTAATTTCAACGGAACAAAGTTAAATGAAAACAGAGAGGAGCATTGAACTTGGAAATCTGAAACGATACAGAAACCGGAATGGCGAGTCATTGGTATATTGCGGCGGAGAGAACGAACTTGCGCAGTGGTGGAGAAAGACTTGTAATTTTTTTTTTTAATTTTTATAACTTTTGCATTTAAATTTTAATTAAAAAATAAAAAAATGCATTAGAACCGGTCCAACATTAAAACCGGTTTTTCCCGGTCCAACCCAATTTCCCTCGGTTTTTACCGGGTTGATGACAAAGACGATCGAACTAGTAAACCAGGCCGGTTACTAGGCCGATTCCCGGTCCGATCCGGTTTTTAAAACACTGCTCAAAAACACTCGTTAGCATGGCCATTAATTTAATTGCATTAATCACTTGTGCTTAAACACTTAAATCAAGATAATAACTTATGGATAGGTATATTTAATTAATTAAAAGAGTTATATCAAAATGCAATAAATTAATTATTTTAAAAATGATTAACTAATATATTTTTCCGTTCGAAAATTAGAAATTGATACTCTATCTCCACAAAGGAATTAGAAATAAAGAGAGTTGGATAAATGTTGATCTTTAACGGTGGCTCAATCTCCACGGCAACGTGATGTGGACTTGCATGGTTATAACTCCAATGTGCAAGTCAGTTCAAAATTCAAGATGAACATAGTAAAATTGGTAACCAGAGATTGTGTACTTTCTCATGGCATGTGAATTATTTTCATATATTGGGTCGAATACACACCTTTTATATCGTTTCGTTCTATGGGTTAGATAAATGGTTGATAATACACACCTTTTATAATAGTCTCCTCTATTCTACGAGGATAACATTGGATACGGCCGTCGGTAGAGCGCTCATGAGTAACCCACGGGATGTGGCTTATAATCCGATCAAAGATATGGCGAAGAACCACCATTCGTGGGGAAATGCTGAAGAGAAAAGTGTTAAAGCCCCTCAAAAGGGTGGGCTTTATGAGATTAGCCAATTTGATCACATGAACGTGAAGGTAGACACACTATACCAAAATCTTGAAAATCTTACCGTAGCCTCATCGACACATGTACCTATAACTATTGTAACTCTCACCACCCCAACGGGCGGCCCCTACTCTGAGGTCTGTGGGGTAAATGGACATTTCACTAGGGATTTTCAAGTGATTTTAGTTGGGGGGGACCAAATCATGACAAGTGTAAGAAACACCAAATCATCTTTGGAGAAGAGTTATTTTTTTCACTAGAAATCAATCGCCAGAAATTCACAAACTCGATTTTCTATCTTGATAAACATTTACAAAATCATTAGTTTCTCTAATGAATCAGATTACATCAAAAACTTACACATTTTAAGCAACACTCATACTCATCAATATTGTTTAGTGTTTGAGGTAGAAGATGAAGTTCTTAAAATATCTCACACAAAACAATTTTTCTCACTCAAGAGACTAACACTAAAAAAAGTTTTTCTTGAAGCTTTCTTTAAGGAAGATTTCATTGTGTGAACGATAAACAACCAAATTTATCAAATGTTATGCACGATTAGAGAGATAAATAGGTTATATACGCACAACTTCCAATTTTAATTTCATAATCTTGCTCATGATTCTAATCAAGGCTTCTAATGGTTCAAATCACGTTTCACAAATCAACTTCTGGGAAATGAACACTTAAGAATTCGAGTCAAGGTCTTGCATGATTCAAATAATGTCTGCCAATTTTTTTATTTAAGTAACAAACTAATTAGTTCGAATCAACCTGCCTTGATCTTTAGTTAAAGGTCTCTGTTATGGATGGAAAATTCATTTTTAATGAAAAAATAATTTTAAAAGATGTGAAATAGAACTTATTGTGAGGGACTTAATTACTAAAATAACAAAGATAAAGACAAATAATAAAACACTCTAAAGAGATAGGGATACTTTAGAAATAATCGTTGTGTGACAACAACTATGGTGGAGATGAGTAATGAGTTTACCTCCTCTAATTCTCCCAATCCTTCTGTTGATTAACTCTCTACAAGAGTAGAATTTGCACCACTCTAGAATTTTCATCCCAATCTAAGATCATTTTACCTCGAGTCCTTCCACTTCGGCTCTTAGTGAAAATGCGTGTTTTGGGGTCATGTTTGTTTCCTGCACCACGATTGTTGATTTCTTTAGAGCTAATTTTCTATGGAGGGGAAGTTCGATGACTTGGAATCATTCCCGCAAACATAACTACACTATTTTGTTAAGTTTAGAGAGAAAGAAACAAAACAAGAAAGTTAACTGATGAAATAATTGAGCTTAGTGTTTGGTGGTGTTATTACACCTCGTGAATGCGAAAGTTTAATTGAGAGAAATATAGAGAGAATGTTAAAGAGGAAGGGAAGAAAAGAGAGAGTAATGAATATTTAATGAGAGTTGTTATAAAACTACACAAGTAGTTATTATATACACACAAGTAGTAACTAATTAACTAACTAAGTTTGAATTAATACACAACATGCTCCTTTAATTAAAACTTTCACCAAGTGATACAAAACAGAAACTGATACTTCAGACTCTGTGTCTTCAAACTCCACCCACTCTTCAGAAACTTCTTCAGACTTCATAGGTTCAGTAGTAGTTCCCACCTTTGACTCCTTTAGAGGATGATGGTTCTTAAACTATGAAAGCTTCAGAGGTCGGACTACTCCATGCTCTCACTCCTTTAAAGGATTTCGCTTTAAAGGCTACAACATTCTAGCCTTTAACACCTTCAGAGGGTGATGATTTAGAATCCATTAAATTTTTATAGGCAAGTGATCCACAAGCCTTTCCAACCTATGAATCAAATGTCACGATTCCCATGTTTATCTTCAGTTGTCCTTCTTTTTCAGTAACTCATCCTTCATTTTGGCCTCATGAGTCAACTTACTTTCTGCGTGATTGGCTCTATAGACCTCTCTCTTCAACTCTTCGTTCTCTTCACGAAGCTCTTGATTGATAACCTTGTGTTTTTTGTATTTGTCAATGGGCACAAAAGTTGGTTGAATTGGAACCTGTGGATGTAAGGGAGGTTCAAAAGGGAAAGGCAAGTAATGAGTTTCAACTCTCTTCTTCACCCATTCAACATAGGGTGGGTAAGCCACACAACCCCTCTTTCCAAAGAAAGACTTTCCTTTCTAATGAATATTATGCCAAGCATTCACGACTATCTCCATCTACTCAGGATTTTCCACTATGTTATAAAAAACAAACTTTTCAACATCCTTATCATCTGGTTGACCTTTCAAAGCAAAACCCAATTGTCTCTTAGAAAGAAATGGGTTATAATTGATACCACCCCTCACTCCCATTAGAGGTACGTTTGGTAATTCTCCATAGCTGTGAAGGATCTCAACACCATCCAATATCATATCATACCAAACAATATCTTTTGCGGTAAGAATCATCAATCTCTGTGACCACTTCAAAGAGTCTTTAGTGTCTATAAAAGCACCCTCACGTGGAAGATGGCTCATGAACGACTTGTAGAGAAGTGGAGCACAATAAAGAACTAGTCTCCCTTTCTTCTTCTCATTCCTAGTATGCACAGAATGATAGACATCACCAAGAAGAGTAGGCACTAGGTTCTTCAGCATAAAGATGCGAATTATGTTCATGTCTACAAAGTTTGCTACGTTAGGAAAGAGGACGATCCCATAAATACAAAGTGCCAAGATTACATTGTAAGCATTCCAACTATAGGCATCAGTAAGGACATTGGCTCTTCCCACCAAGAAACTAAAGTGAAATCCAAAGAGGCCTCCCTTAACCTTAAGGTTAGCTTCCACATCATTTTTGCTCAAATAAAGAGCGGCAAAAATCTGGCAAGACTTGGGATCCTTCATGGAACTATAGAAAGGCGCCTGATTATTAATTGGGATCCCTAAGATAAGAGAAAATTCCTCATAGGTAGGATCTAGATGATAGTCAGGAAAGGTGAAGCATCTCAAGGGAGGGTCGTAGAACTGAAGCAAAGTATGAACGAAACCCATCTCGAAAGATGTGATAAGAGTGTAAAGAATATTCAAGATTTTCCCAAACTCATCCTTGAAATCCTCCATACTTCTTGAAGTAGCCTAGACATCCAAGTCATGAAGGGAACCCAAAGCGGGTGTTTAGAACTTGTAACCAATCTTACTTTTTCTGCTAGTGTCCATCTCTAAGGAAGACTCAATAACAATATTCAAAGATAAGATTCCTGGAAATAAAGGAACATGTATGTTACAATATGATATGATGACATGAATGCAATGACATGGGATCAAAGCCTCCACATATAATGGATAACTATTGTACTAATAATGGACTAGGTACAAAAGTTTGCCTCTATAAGGAACACAAGAAAATCGGGTAGGATGGAAGTTAAAGTTTCCTACAAAACTCTCATTCCCTCTCATATGTGGGTTCTAATCTTGGACAGAAGTGTTGTACCCCAAAATTTGACCAACATTTTTCTTAAAATTTGGCTTATGTTTCATTGCATTTTAGCATTCTTGCATTTGCATAACATAGTTCTTACAGGGGATCAAGTGTTTGTCTGTGTACCATCCAAGAGGAAAGTCTTTATTGGTTTCAAGCTCAAGCAAAGGCACTGGTACAAACCTTCAGAATGTTGTCAAGGGGTCCATAAGGTTTTATCATTAGTATGAACTTGAGGTAGAACTTTGTTGAATACCTCAGAGGTCATGGTGGAGTGGAAATGGTCACTCAGTTCATCTAAACAATGCCTAGGCAAAAAGGGTTGGAATTAGGGTTTCAATTTTAATCGGGTTAAAACTTGTTTCTTGAAGAAAACTTGTTTACATGGCCCTCCATATGTCCTAAGGTGTTTGGGGATGAGAGTTGGACCATCAATTTTAATCAGAAGAACTTCAGTTGATCAGTTGATTGAAAATCAAGAGAGTTGGAGAAAAGTCAACTATGCAGTGGAAAAGTCAACTCCTGACTTTTTGAAGTCAATATCATGATCCTTAATTTCAATATGAACAATGGATGGAATTTTATCAAGAAAAGTCAAGGGAATCATGAAAAATCAAAGGTTGTTGAAAGTTGCCATTTTGGGAATTAAGGTTTTAGAAACTTTCCATTTTTGGAAAGTTTTATGTTTGGAACAACCATCTTCAAAGCCATTTTTCTTCATGATCAAGGTTTCAAATGAACCTTTGGCCAACATCAAAGTTTTTCCTTGTATCGCAAGCTTTCTTTTGAGTACAAATTCATGATCATATGATATTTGGAGCTCAAGTTATGATCAATCAAAGTTGGAGATTTCAATGAGTTCAAAAGTTGTTAAGTTTGGGCAGATTTTTGCACCACTTTGCAAGCCAATTTTCATCACCTTCTTGATGTCAAATGAAACTTTGTCCCAAATGAAAGTTGTAGAGTGTGTTCCAAGCTTTCCAAAGAGTAAAAGAAGTCCTCAATTGGATTTGAGAAGCTCAGGTTATGGATGTGCAAAGTTGGGGGAAAATAAGCCAATTTCATAACTTAGAATTTTTTCTAAGTTATTCATGAGCAGTTTGCTTGCCACGATTTTCAACCACAAATTTCATGATCTTCCAATCCTCAAATCAAGATAACTCTAACATTTAGTTTGTTCTACTCCATGCCCTCTTTCATTTGAGTCCAAGATCAAAGTAATTGGATTTTTTGATGTCAAATGAAACTTTGTCCCGAATGAAAGTTGTAGAGTGTGTTCCAAGCTTTCCAAAGAGTACAAGAAGTCCTCAATTGGATTTGAGAAGCTCGGGTTATGGATGTGCAAAGTTGGGAAAAAATAATCCAATTTCATAACTTAGAATTTTTTCTAAGTTATTCATGAGCAGTTTTCTTGCCACGATTTTCAACCACAAATTTCATGATCTTCCAATCCTCAAATCAAGATAACTCTAGCATTTAGGTTGTTCTACTCCATGCCCTCTTTCATTTGAGTCCAATATCAAAGTAATTGGATTTGTGAGCACAAAGTTATCATTGATCAAAGTTGGTACATTGAACATTTTTTCCAAAGAATGAAAGATGGTTTTGTTGTTTTGCTTTTGTTCATCAGCCTTCACACTCTCCCATGCTCATGGGAGGCTGTGTTTGTTGCTATCAAGTTTTGCCAAAACCAGCCTAATACCCTTTTTTTCCATTTTGTTCATTTTCAAATAATTGCCCAAATGAGCTATGAGCCAAAATCAACACAGCCCAAGGTCTTCCCACACTGTTGCAAGGAAAGCAACTGATGCAGCAGCTGCAACACCATTTCTGCATCCACCCTTGATTCAAAAAGTGACCATGAAGATGAAGACCTGCTCATTCAATTTCTTGCCTTGGTCAAACCCTAAAAACCTGATTTTCCTTCAGTATTTAAGCTAAGCATCAGTCCACACAAACCATAGCCACCACTTGTGCGAAAATCAGAAGAAGAGCTTTTGACATTTTCTCAAACTGCCCTAGAAAACCAGCTATTTGTTTCAAAAGGGAAGGGAAACTTCAAATCTTGGAAGAAGGAGAGATAACTTGCTGCTAGTTTTTGCTCAAGACAGTCTTCAAGAGGTAAGCATTTCTTAACTCTCTATTTCATATGCATTTGAATCATTAAAACATGTTTGAGTGTGTCTATTGTTCTTGGGATTGGTTGATTTTTCATTTGAAATGTTGATGTTTTTTTTGTGATGACAAGAATGTTTTATTTGTGTACAACATTGTTCTGTTGAATATGTGTGAGGTTGCAGCCATAAGGGAAGATATTGAGTTTTGTTGCTAACAAATTGATGCTATCATGAGTGTCTTTTTGGTCATATGAAACCTGTGTTGATGTCATGCTTAGTACTGTCATGTGAAAATGTTGGAGTTAATCTTGTTTTGAAATTGATTTGTGGTGCTCACTTTGAGGTAGCAATTATTTTTGAGTTATTCTTTGAGTTTGGTTTTTTGGAGGTGTTGACTTGTTTGGAACAAGGGCTTGCTGCTATTTCTGTTTGAGGTCTTTAGGTTTTAAGTTTTTTATGTTGTGAACCTGTTGGCTGTTAGATCATTCTGAATATTGTGAGGATGTTTGGTTTTGGTAAGAGCATTGCTTATGAAGCTCATCGTATCATGTTGTTAAAACAGGACACCTCAGCCTACTGTCTTTGAGTTGTGATTGCCATGTTAAGATTATGTCCATTGCTATTAAGACTTGGTCCTCATGCTGAATTGGTTGTGTTTGCTATCATGGATTTTTGTTACTTTCATTTGAAGTATTTGTTTTGAACCTTGTTGGATGTTAAGCCTGTTGTTGTGGTATGCACAACATTGCCCTGTTGAACTTGCAAGCTGCTCTTGTTAATCAGTATGCTAGAATGTTTTGGTTGTATGCAAGTTTTGGCTAGGCTGCAATCTAGGTAGATATTGTGTTGGTGTTGCTTTTTGTAAAGCCTTATTGTTATACCCTTGGTGTATTGCTGTTGAAACATGATGCATTGTTCTCTTGTCCAATTTCTGTTTGAAGTTTGTTATCTCATTAGACCACCACTGCTCCAAAACTGTCCTTCATGTTAAAACCTGTCTTGTGAATTAGTAGCTGCCCTATCATGTTTGGATTGGGATGGATTGAGTTAAGTGTTTCCAATAGCATGACAACACCAAGCTGTTTTAATTGTGTGCATGACTGTCAAATTATGTTCTTTGTTGGAGAAGGTTGAGAGTTGTCTTGGAGGTAACTATTTGAGTTGAGAAATACCTTGATAGCCTGATGAAAGCCTGCTTAGTCTGTACCTGATGTTTGTGTGTTAACTTGTAAGTTGTGAGTACATGTGTGCACTGGGAAATTTTGTGGAAATGCATTGAGCAGATTGTTGGATAGATTGGACATTATCATGTTTTAAGTCATAACTTTGTTTTTGAAACTGTCTTGAGCTTGAGTTGTGCAATTGGTGTCTACTCACTTTAAAATACCAATTATCCTTAAAAGCATGATTTTGAATTGATGGTTTTCATTCTTGGTAACAAAATTGTTTGTTGTTTCTGTTTTCAAGCAAGCTTCTAATCTGTTATATGAATTGTTTTTTGAAGTTGATGTTTGGTTTGTATGATTCATTTTGCATCAAAAGTGAAAACTGTCATCAATAACTGTTGGGCTGTTTTGCTGTTGTAAAATCATTACTGCAGGATTCATTGTATTGTTTTTTAACTTGGATTTGGTGAATCTTTAGCTTTATGTCAATTTCTGTTTTGAGGTTGGTAAACCTTTTGTGCTATCAAAGTCAATTTGAGATTTCTTGCAATCTGTGTTGTTTGGATACCATGACATGATGCAGTTTGGATTGGTAAGCATGTGATGTAGTGAATCATGTATAAACTTTGGTCACATCATGGTTGTTACATATAGAATGTCAAATGTCATTAGGTTTGTGAACTTGCATTTGTGAACAAGACTTGGGACTGTTATTGATTTTTGCATCCTGCTGTCAAGTCTGGTATTCATGTCAATTTTGCTTAGTAGTTACCTTTGGATCTCATTTGTTTTTGTCTGCTGTCATGAGTATGTTTGCCATTTAAGACCTATTTTGAATTGATGCTTGAGTTTGTCATGATAAAATGTAGGGACTGTTTTTGTGCTGAAAATTATTTTTGGTTTGCTTGCTGAAATGAATCTCAGATGTTGTTGGCTCTGTTTGGTCTAGGTGTGATTTGGAACATTCTTTGCATTACCTGTTTGCTGCATCTGCATAATTCCAAGTTTGTGACTCTGCTTGGTTAAGTGAGTTTTGTTGAAATAAATTGGACATTGTTATGTTTTAAGCTGTAACTTCACTGATAAAATTGTTTTGAGTTCTTGGAGTTTTGGAGTTTGTTAACTTTAATTTTAAGACATTGGTTTGATTATTGTCATGTTCCAAATTACAGTTGTGCTACTGCTTTTGTTTTGCTAAAACTTATTTTATTGTTCATTTGACCACTGCATTAATGTTTGCATGACCGAACTGTTTGTTGCTTCTGTTTTCAAACAAGCTTCCAATCTGTTGTTGACTTTGTTGTTAAAGTTGATGTTTGGTTTTGTTTGGTTCATATTGCATCAAAAGTGAAAACTGTCATCAGTTTTGTTGGACTGTCTTTAGGATGTGTGTAGGTGATGCTTTGGTAAAAGTGTGAATATATGAGGTGGGAACATTTGGTGTAGTGCTGTTAGCATGATTATGTTAAGTTGGCGTTCATTGCTGCTAAAAATTTGCTCCTCGTACCAATAAGCTGTTTGTGACGTAGTAACTGTCTTGAGAAATAAGTTAGACTAGTTGTTGGATGGTTTTGAGCATTGTCATACCTTGACTTCACAATCATGCTTTTAGGACTGTTTTGGATCTTAACATTCACTCACTTTTCTTCTAGAGATCCATAAATCCAAACTGACAGTAGGACCAAGGTTGATTAGAACTAGGATTCAAATGTGTGGATGAAGCTTTCGACATGCTTAGAGCTGCTTGGACTTAATGTCTTGATGGTCATGTCTGGACCATAACCAAAAAACAAACCATACCATGCCTGTGCTAACATGTTACATCTGTCCATATCTTGTATGTTAAAACCTGCTGTTGTTTTTGTTTAAATGTGGTTTTTATTGATTGTGCAAGAAATTTTTGAGGTAAAATTGTTTGGCCTGCTACCTGTGTTTGATCATTGCTACTAGAATTTTCGAGCATGTTAAGGATGAACAAGCATGTTAGGCTAGTTTTTTTAGATGTGAAGACTCTATTGTGTATTGCTTTTGTGAAGGCATTTCTGATACAGAATTCATTTATGTATGTTGTTTGAAGCATGATGGTCTGTTTTTAGTTTGTTCAACCTATACATGTTCATTGATGCATATATGTTTGCCTTGTGACCACAAAAATTTGTTGTGCTTGGCACTTTCTGTTTGGATCTAAAAAAACAACCTCATTTGTGTGTGCTAACTGTCATGAACATGCCCATGTCTTGTGTGCACTAACTGTCATGAATATGGATGACTACATTTATATTGAACATGTTTGCATTCTGTTTGGTTTTGAAATATATTGTCAACTCACTTTGGTAGGCATTAAGGTAAGGTCATTAGCTTGCAGCTTCAGTGTATTTACTTTGATACTTTCAAATTCCAATGTGTGTACAAGAGGCTTTAAATTGTGGGTTTGAATTTAATAACTTGTCTACTGTCATGGAGCTATGCTAGCATTGTTGATTTGAAAAGTTTCTTCTTAAAACATCAATTTCATCAATTTGCACCTCATATACAATACTCTTGCTCTGATATCTTTTGATTGATTCTTCTGTTGGAATTCATTCGTTTGCATATTTGGAACTTGTTCAAGCCATTTTCTACCTTTAATTGCATCTGTTTCAACTCATTGTGTTTCAAAATGTATTTCAAAACCATCTTATGCATTTGTCTTCGATTTTTCATATGTGGGCATAATTTGAGAAAACTAACAGCACCATCAATTTCCTCATCAAATCTCACGTGAGCTAGACCTAAGATTTGCTAAAATCCATATTGTTTTGACTGAAATTGGATTGATCACGTTTTGGTTATTTTGTGCTTTGGCTTGCTTTGTTTTACCCATAATTCACGCACCTTGAGGCTTATGTATTTATGGGGTGGCATTAATACATGGATGTATCGCCACCCCAGTGGTTAAACGCCTTGCCTTAAGTCCTTGCCTTACCATGAAAACCCCGGTTCAAGCCCTGCTGGGGCGTTTTTTCTTTTTTTCTTTCTTTTATTTTCCATGTTTTTATATTTATTCTTCCTTTTCCATCTCTCATCACACGTGCGCACTGGCTGGGATGGTTTAGTTTTGAGCCTGCAGCTTTGAGGTCAAGGGTTCAAACCCTTATGACAGCTTCCTTTCTTTTTTTAGCCACTTGCTTATTTATTTATTTCATTTTCTTTGCATTTTATTTTATTTCTTTTCTTATTTCTATTTTATAGTCTCAAATATCTAAAATCCAAAAAAAATCATCTCTTATATATTTTTGATGTGTTAATTTATTTTTCATCATATTATTTTTATTTTTTCATTTTAGTTATCATTTTATTTTGAATTTATAAGTTAATGTGTTGATGGATTATCACTTATTCCAATCATTTTCTTTTCTTTTTCATTTCACTTGTGAGTGAATTATTTAGTGTTTACTTGGCCTTGTGCCATGATCCCCCTAGGATTCCTAGTCCCTCCGTTTAGGATGGGAGTAGGAGAGACATTAGGTGTTGAATCCTTTGCATGATAACATTAGGAAGTTTCCCCTTGCCTAAATCTTAGGATCACCATTGCATGACAACTTTAGGTTTGAGTTAGTCCCCCTTTAGTATGTCCTTTCACTTCTCATCTTCAAGCTTTCATAAAACACCTAATAAAGGTTAATGATTATTGTGCGTTACGAGCCTTAAGCATTTGGCAAAGGGTTGTTGAGGGGTTTCCCTTCAATGGCTTGGATGTATAGTGTAGCACCCTTTGGGTGATATGCGACGCATTCACTCCTAATTCATAGTCTCTAGTGCGATATGAATTGCAAACAACTCAAAAACACTTTTTCTCTAAAAAAACACAAAAACAAATCATTCAAACTTCTTTTTTCCCTTTGGGGCCTTTAATCATGGAAAATAATTTTCATAAGGAGAGTGTTGTTAACTCTTAGTTCTATCGCAAACGGTAATGCCTAAGTCTCCAGTGGTCGAGCTGCATACACCAAACTGCTAGAACCGATTGTTAACCCTACTCGGGTAAAACAGTTGAACAAACCTGTGTTCCCTTTTAGCCCGAACTACGTTTGCTCTGATCTTTCATACTAGATGAAAGTACGTAGACACAAGACGCGATGTCTTGGCGAGCAACCTCCCCCCCCTTTCACCCGTAGTTAGCCGAACTACGTTGACTCTGACTTCTCACTTCAGATGAGATACGTAGGCATAAAGCACCGTTGCTTTGCCGAGTCACTTCTTTTTCTTTTGTCCGTGAGACCTTTAGTTAGTTAGATTTACACCCTTTTAGATTAGACAACATGCATGGATCCCGTCGAGTACGACGGACGTGAGGGGTGCTAATACCTTCCCCTTGCGTAACCGACTCCCGAACCCGAAATTTGGTTGCAATGACAGATCTTATCCCTTTTCACTAGGTTTCTCCTGATCGTTACCTTTCCCTCCTTTGGGATAAATAACGATAGGTGGCGACTCTTCTGTCTTTGCTGGCACCTTTTTTCGCAGTAGTGACAAGAAGTTCCTAACAGATCCTCAGTTTCCTGTAAAACTCCCATTCATAACGCTTTTGCGATTGCTCGCAAGACATTACTATCCCTCAAGGAGGCCCCCACTGATCTCCAAAAAGGTATCCAGAGTCGTAAGTTCTCTATGAAAACATTATGTCTATTACATAGGCATGCAAGACAACAATGTATCCAAGAAAACCTCGTCTGAATGTGGGTCTCGTGCCAACTATACGTATCGAGGGATGCATAATTCAACGCTACTATCCACTTTAATCCTATATGTATCCTAGAGCCTGGGCAGTGGACTAATCTCTCAGTAAAGACCCATCCCAATAGTAACAATATCCAGGATAAAATGAATGACAAAGATACAATAAATGCAATAAATAAAGCATAAAAAATAAACACCTCAAGAAAACAAACAAGAGCTAGGACTGACTTTCTTAGGGATAGTCCTCAGTAGAGTCGCCAACTGTCGCTACACGAAAAATACACAGAGTCACCATCGAACTTTATTTATCCCAACGGGGAAAGAAAAACTTTAAGAAAACCTCGGAAGGGAAAGAAAATGGTCTTGTTAGAACAAGAATTATTCATGACATATTCTCTTTTAGTTTTGATGATAACAAATTATTGAAAGAATAATGGTTTATTTGATGTCAATTTTATTTTTGAGGGTTTTACATCATTGTACATTAGTAATCAAAATCTGTGTTACATGACCACACTTCAGAGTTACTTGATTGCTACCTTCTGGTGGCAGAGTCTGAAGAACAATTTCTAGTGTGGCTCTATGCAGACTCGCAGCTGAAGGCTGTCATACCTTAAATTTGTCCTACCCTTTTGTAAATATTTTCGCATTTATTGTCCCGTGCCATTTAGACACGTGTCATCTCGCAATTGGTCGATTTTTCAAAAAAACTTATCTTTTGACCAATCAAAATGTGACATGTGGCCTAAAAGGACATTTTTTTTTTGTATTTTATTTCTTTTCTTAATTTCATAACCCCTTTTCTTGTTTCTTCTTTTATTTTTTAAGAAAAAAAGAGTATTATTAATACCAATACTTTATGCAATTATATAATTTCTTTTATTTGTAAATATCTTTTTTATTCTTGTTTTACATATGCATTTATTAATATTTTTTTTATATATATTTAATTTTCTTTTTTTAAATAGCTATTAGTTTAGTTTAAATTAATCTATTCATTTGTTAATTATGTTTTGTTAATATTCATATTTTACTTAATTATGTTAGTAAGTATTTTAATTAATTAACTAAATTGCTGAAAAATTGTAAAAAAAAAAGAGAGAAAAGAAACAAGTTGAGAGTGAAGGATGGCCCAATGGTGGGAGACCCATACAGCCCGTTAGGTTTGCTGAGGAGGGGGTCCTTAAAAAGGAAGACAATCTTATTGGAAACCCTAAGAAAGAAGGGCATTTACTGTTCATTAGACCTAAAAAAAAAAAACGGCCGCCCCAAATGGAACCCTAATTCACTGTTCGTCATCCCCAATTCACCCTAAAACCTATTCCATCCTCTTCCTCTCGCAATCGGACCGGCGCCGCCCCCTGTCGCCTTTCCCTCGCCGTCAAACCCTCAAATCCTTCATTCCTCCCACCGTGAATCTTATTCTCCCTCCAAAGCTCACCCTCGACCATCTCACCATCCTCAGGTTCGCTGAAAATCCTCACGGCCACCATATTCCCGTCATCGTTTTCAACTGAGTTTCGCAGGGATCGCAACCATCACGTCGAGCATCGATGGAACGATGAGGTTACGGATCTACGCCAGTAGCAGAGCAATAACTATACGGCGTCGTCAACTTTCAACTTGCCGCTACGAGTCGAACATTATTCACTTGATTTCTGCGTGTTTTGGGCAATAGACCTTGGACCGGGAACAACAACTTTGACGAACCGACGTCGGTAACTCTCATTTTTAGGAGTTTTTGTTCGTACTTTGAGTATTTTGGTAGAGTTTGCTATAGTGATTAACACCCACGATTGTTGATTGGCGTTTTTTATTGCTCTTGTTGAGTTTGCTATGGTGATTTATTGTAAATGGATTGTCACTTTGACAGGGTCTCTATTCTGGTTGCACTGCATATCTGTCGATAAGTTATGTTTGCGCTTTTGTCTTGTGCACTATTGGGGGCGTTAACGTTCTGTTTGATTTTCAATATGTTTGGATATAATGTGATTTTGGTTTCTTATGTTATCACGATTAGAGGCATGTCAGGGTGCAGACATGTGTTCGTTTCTACGTTTTATTTCCGCTCCTGGGGTTTGTATCTCGTGACTTTACGTTTGCAGGAGGAAGAGGGTACCGTGCACATGAAGAAGGTTACAGTATTACCAGGTTGCAAAGTGTGCGATAGCTCAATCCGGACAAAGTTAAGCGACCCAACGTCGTGGCTTGAAGTCAAAAGCAATATCAACACAGTTCAGCAATACGTAAACGTCCACGACGACTCTGCCGCGCGAGTCCGACAATATTGTTCTGAACAACCTCATCTCAATCATAGGGATGAAGCATCCATGAGACTCTTGACAACTGCGTGACATCGTATTCCGACTGGTTTTGTTGGTTTTATATTTCCATTTGATTGTTCATGTGATATCTATTGTTATATTAGGGTTTGAAACCAGTATTCAACTCTGTTTGCGTAACATTCGTAGTTTGTTGAATTAACTTTCTTTAAGAGTTAAACTGAGCTGTTATGACATGTTTGGTGTTCCAGCTATCGCATTGCCGAATTGTGGTTCTACTTTATGTTGTCTTTTGGTTTTTGATGCAGGGTTTACCATAGCAGATTCCCTCAATGATGAATCACAATGGCCCTTGACAATTCAAGCAGAACTTTTGACAGTTCTGAACTTGCAGGGGTTTACTTTATTTCCTTACTTTTGCTGGTTGCCGACTTTATGCAGGTCGCGGCATCACTAAATCATTGACTATGCAGCAACTCCAACCCCAAGCTTATCAACATACTAAATTTTCAACTCGATTGTATCTTGCATTGCTGTCTGTGTTAATTTCATGTGCAGGTGATACAGATTTGTTTCTCGGCGCCGATGCTCGATACCATTGCAGTCAAAGCTGAAACAACGCGGTAACAACTCAGAGTAATGTGTCGCAAGCGAGAACACCTTAGCAGTCACTACAACAGCATTGCCATAACTACAGCGAGATGATAACAACGGAAGCTACAATGTTTTGCGGCTCAAATGAAGTGTGGTGACTTCGACACTGTCTTAGTTTTCGAGTTACAACTGAACTCAATTTCACCAATCTGTTCCTAGCTAGGATGCGACATCCCCGGTTAGTAGCGGCAAATTTCAGGTTATGCATTTAAAATAAAATTTGGATTGAAGAGCTTCCTTATGGGACTGGTGTTGATAAGTTCTAGGTTGCGACTTAGTCGAATTTCGACAGCAGAAATATGAAGTCAAAGTGTATAGAGCAGCTTGAACTCATTAGCACGTCCTGAAAAGTTGAGAAGTAGCGGTCCGAATCTGATCATAAGGTGTACAGGGGTGACTCATTGAGAACCGCAGCCACCGACATCAACATCGACACATTCAGCTCAACAGCTTTTCAGTTCACGGCGATGACTCAACAATGATACTACATCAACAACAATTTATGATGACTGGCTCAATTCCATTTCAAGTTCACAAAGAGTTTGTATTATTGTCTGTGACTGTTTTTTTATGTGCAGTGATTACAACATGACAACAAAACGGCAGCGGTTTATAGCTCGACCCGCACTAAGTAATATATTGGATTCAGTTCAGTTGGTCCAAGATCCATAATTTTCACCACCGCCAGCAATGTTTCAACACGCAACACAGCATCATCTCGGCAGACATGTACTGGATTCGAACACAACAACTACTTTTGAGCTTATTGGTTGGTCATGTATTTTCTTTTCGCTTAAAACTCAACATATCTCGAGATTCAATTCTGTCTGCTATTTATTAGCTCATCTGCTTAGAATTGTTCTTTGGTTGTTTAAATTTTAATAGTTACTTGCTTAAGAACAATTCTAGTTTGTTTTTTTATCAGGTAGTTTGGGTATCTTCATTATGTACTTATTTCTTATCCGATTCTCACTCATGTTGTGATTGTTAAATCTGATTTTTTTAAGATGGCTAGAATGATTAAGAATATTGATGATTGTTTGTTTCGAGCTATCTGTTCAATGAGTACATCATTAAAATACCAGGTTTACCTAGTGTTGATACAAGCTTCACCTGTTTAAGATATTGATGATTGTACTACTTCCGGCTTTGTGTGTCAATTCTACAAGTCATTAGATTGAATTCCATGAAGGTTCTGTTTCGCAGCTTGATGTTCTCACAGTCGCGTCGGTAAATCTCAAGTTCTTATTGTGTGTAGAATAAGCTTTGCCATGCTATTTATTGTTTATATTCCTTAATTCAATCACCGTAAAATGTTAACAGAATGGGATATTTGTTCAAACTCTTGTCGGCATTAACCTGGTCTGTGTAGTTTGGTTCGATTAAGGTGTCGGTTATATTGCATTTCAATTCTGCTTGCACTTTGGTTGAGATTTAGAGTAATAAAGTTTTGTAGATGTTGTTGGGATGTCAAAACGTTGTGGTTATACATTGCAGCTTTGGGCTTTTCGTTTTTGTTACAGCTTATGTTTGGATTTTGTTTTTTCACTTTTAAGTTATAAGTTCTGTTATTGTGTGAGAATGCTACCACCAGAGATCAAAAGATTCTCATTATATCAGCTTTCAATCCTGCTGCTATGTTGTTGTCTAAGGAGGTAAACATGGATCTGATGCCTACAGTGTGTAACCTTTTTTACATCTTCTTGTTACTCTTATTTTTGGTATACCATGCTGTCTAGGCAGTTATTCATAAATGAATATGTGTTCCTGTTGTGCGTTATTAAAAAATATATAGTTCGAATTTTAGATGTTTTAATTTATTTTCAACACAAATCATTTTCTTAATCAACAACGAAAATTAAACTCTTAAGGTCTAGCACCTCTTGGGTTTTTTGAGTAATCATTATTGGGGCGTACGCCTTGAATAATATTGTTTTTTTTATCATTTTAAAATATGCTTTTAATTATTCGAGCAAAAATATATTATAGGAGTCTAGCACTCTGTGTAATATATTCATTGTTTATTCAAACAATATTTCTTAAATTAAGTCAAAACCATCCTCAAAACTAATATTTTTGCTAATCTTTATCCAACTTATTTTTATCAAATCATGGAAAAATAAATCTTTGAAGTCTAGCATTTCTTGGATTTTTGGATGATCATTAGCGAGGTGTACACCTTAAACAATGTATTATTCAAACTTTCCGTTTTAATACACTATTTTGGACAAAGGAATATTATAGGAATCAAGCATTCTGTGTGATATTTCTATCGTTCATTCAAATATTCTCCAAATGAAAAAGGTGTCGTCGAGATCCAGCATTTCGGTAATACCCCAATTAATTGGTTGTGAGGCCTACGTCTCATTTATCAAATAATTGTCATTTCTCTCTTTTTCTAATCCAATCTCACGTCCTCACATTTCGTACCTCCAAATTATTTTCATACCTCATTTCACTTCAAATCTTTTTCAAACATTTTCTCGATCAAACTTCGAAAGAAGAAGGTTCTTGGAGTCTAGCATTCCTTGAATTTTCGAGTGAATAATTCTCGAGGCACGCCCTTTGAGTTATTATTCATTCAATCTTTTGACCTTTTTAAATATCTTTTCTCGATCAAACTTCGAAAGAAGAAGATTCTTGGAGTCTAGCATTCCTTGAATTTTCGAGTGAATATCTCTCGAGGCACGCCCTTTGGGTTGTTATTCACTCAACCTTTCGACTTTTTCAAACTCAATCATTCTCAATTTTCTCCTAAGTCGAATGCTCGTAAGCATTCGCAAACCAACCCATTTCTTTCACAATTCCTCGTGGTCTCGATATTAGGAGCACCCTCAGGGACTAATATCGTTTCTCACAACCTTAACCCTTGACACGTCGTCAAGCCGGTTCCATCTTCAATCAAATCTTCGACACGTCGTCGAACCAGTTCAAAACAACTTCCTTTTGGCCTCGCATGCCATTCTTCGATTCAATCATTTCAAAACTTACGAAAGAGGGATATTCTTAGAATCTAGCATTCTTTGAATATTCGAACGAGTAACTCTTGGGCGCGCCCCCGAGTTGTTATTAGTTCATTCTTTCGTTTTCAAAATATCCAACTCTTATCTTCAACTCATTCAACCCAATTTCCGAAAGAACTAAGTTTTTGGGATCTTGCATTCCTTGAATTCTTGAGTGACAAGCTCTTGAGGCACGCCCTTAGGTTGTTTGTCAGTCACTCTTTCGTCTCCCAACTCCACTTCAACCCTTTTCAACCTCATTTTTCGTGGTCGTCTCCACGAACTACGGACGCTCTGATTCTTTATTCATTCTTGAATATAAGATACGTAGGCACAAGATTGCGACGATCTTGGCGAGCACACTTCTATCCACCTTCCATTTTCCCCCATCCTTTCCCGTAGTCGAACTACGACGCTCTGATTTCTCATTCTCGTCCGAATGAGCATACGTAGGCACAAGGGCCCCAATCCTTGGCGAGCACCCTATCTTCTAACCACCCATCTCTCCTTAGCGTCTTTAACCTTTTACCCTACCAATTCTACCTTTATCAACGAGAAGAAAACCAGTAAACCTAAGCAACACTCCCCACAATTACCTTAAGAGGTTCCCGTCGAGTACGACGGATGTGAGGGGTGCTAATACCTTCCCCTCACGTAACCGGCTCCCGAACCCGGAACTTGGTTGCGACAGCCCTGTTCCTATCCTTTCGTTTTAGGAGGTTTTCTCGATATTTTCCTCTCCCGTTTATTCGGGAAAAATAAAGTTCGGTGGCGACTCTGTCGAACCGCATTTTCCGCGCCCTTCGCGCGAGGGTCGTATTTCCGAAATGTCTCCGTGATTTTTCGAGGTGCGACAGGTGGCGACTCTGCTGGGGACGCATTGCTCCATGCAAAGAGAGAGTCAAGCCTATCTTTTGGTTTGTGAGGAGTGTTTGCTTTTATTTGTTTTCTTTTTATATTTGTTCTCTTGTAGAGTTTATTTGTGCTTGTTATCTGGGCTTGTTGGTTTTTGGGATAACATCATGAGTAAGGCTCTACACCCGAGCTTTGGTAAAAGCAGAGAGAACACATAGTTTAGAATTGGTAGTCGAGTAGTGTTAGTCTCCGAGGAATTGCTCCTTGTGGGCCTAGCATGAAAGCTCCTCCAGAGGAGACCTATTCGTAGATCTTGTTGTAACGCAGCTAGCCTGTTGCACGACTTGATTAATGAAGGGTTCGTGATTCTGGGAACCTTTTGTTAGCACCAGTTCCGATATTGGTGGTCGTGTAGTGTTGGTCTCCAAGGACTCGCTCCTTGTGTGCCTAGCACGAGGGCCCCGCTCAGGAGAGACCTTATCGTCATTATCGTCGTAATGCAGCCAGCCTGTTGCGTGACGCTGATACGACTAGTGTCCGTGATCCTGGGAACCAAACGTAGAAACCATCCCGTGAGTGGGTTTATGGGTAGAATGTTTAGATCTTCCCGCATAGGTCGTACCTGTCAGTTTTCTTTGAGCAGGAATTATGGTTATTTACCTATTACGGTTACCAGCTTCAGGAGTTGTTGGAGTTGTGATCCTGTGATCCTGGATCTTGTATCTTGCATTGCATCTTGCATATCATTTGCATTTCATATGTTGTGCATTTTGCATTTCCAGTCCTCCAACAGAATCTTATGTCTCCGTTCCTTCTTCTCCAGTAAATCAAGCTGATTCCCCGACACCAGTACACAATTAGAGCCAATACCAGACGATCGATGGAGCAGATTCGGCAAGAGCAAATTGCTATCAGGAAGGAGCTGGAATCCCTCAACAGAAAGATGGATCAGATCTTCGAAGCCCTCTCTATAACTGGAAAGGAATCAGAACAGCAGACCGTTCAACGACCGCGTCAGCAAAATCAACACAGGACATGGAAGCCAGAAAGAGTATTTGATAGTCTTCCAATGACATATGCAGATATCTTTGCTCAATTAATGGAACAAAAGGCTATCGTCCCAAGAGATCTAGCTCCCCCAACTGTCCTTCCTGCTGATTATGACGCGAATGCTCATTGTGAGTTCCATAAGGGCGCTCCAGGTCACAACATTGAGAACTGCAGGTTTCTCAAGCACAAAATTCAAGACCTGATTGACAAGGAAGCTCTCACTTTTGATGGGAAGTATCTCAGTGCCATCAACAACCCGAGGTCGCCAGCCAACTAGTGCCAACAATCATTTCCAGTCAAGTTCATTCCCCGAAGAAGGCAGTCATGTTGCCATTTCATTATTCGCAGTTCTTATATTTTGTCTTTGTTTGTTTAAGTATTGTATGCTTTGAACAATTGCCATTAGTATTTGGTTTTTATTAATGTATCGTTTATGCATGTTTTGAATTAGTTATGTCGTATTCACTCATTTTCACTTATCACCGACATGTTTATTCACTCCACTCTATTCACTGTTGTTTAGTATGATTTGAGGGAGGATGATGAAAACGAGATACCCATAATTGCAAACCGTATGCTTTCAGACCAAATCTCGTCAATGATGTACATGCATTGTTTCAATTCCCCATACACCGGAGATATAAGGAGTTAATCCCTAGTGAACCACTTTGAGCCTAGAAGTAGCAGTTTCCTTCGGATATTCAAACCCTTGCACTCAACCTGGGGCAGGGTAGTGTTCAGTTAATCCAATCCCGCACTCGAATCAACGAAGCAAAATCCAGAAGACGGTTGTTCCTCAATGACTCATAACATGGCAGTCACGACAAAATCAAAAAAATCAAAAGCCTGCTAAGTCAGACACCTTAGAGGGGACTTAGGCGAAATCAAGGCAATCCCGATGGATCTGACAAACGAAGTCAATCCATGCAAAAGTTAGGGATCAAAACAAAAGCAAAAGAGGACCCCGAAATCCTCAACAAAAACAAAATAGGATTCAGTGACCACCAAAGTCAAGGGGCACTGACATCCATCAAAAAAACCAAAATAAGGTGGCTGCCACGACGATCAAATCTTGAACCTTCAAGCTTATACCGTCAAGTTAAGTGTAGGATTAACTGAGCGTAGGACTGGAGATCATTAAGAAGAAGGGGTGGGTACAAATCATACTTTGAGCCTAATATCCTTTGTTTCATAACCATGAACCAGACCACGTTACAGCCCTCGAAAGACCTAATTGAGGCGGGGTTTATTCTGAAAGCATATTATCGCAAGGTTGCGTAACCTGACTCCTCACATGATTGTTAATCATTAACCTTGGTGTCACTATGCTTGCAACATCTTTTCGCACCAATCAAATTAAGCACAACATCTGGGCTAGTAGTCCATTTGTCTCACTATCACGACACTTCCAAATAAACAATACTTTTTCAAACTTGCATCGAACTTTGCATTAATTATTACCATTTATGAATGTACAATTTTAACTGCAAAACAGTGCTAGGTATCCAAAGACATTTCAACAGGGGGCCATTAAGGAGGAACTTGACTTTCAGTAGCTGCCATGAAGCAAGACTACCTCAAAATCCACAGGCTGGGGCAAATCACTCAACAGCTCGAGTAGGGGCAAGTCATTTGAGCTCAACTTCCATATGTCAAGACTGGTTAATCTGGGGCAGACTATTACCATGTTCAAACTGGGGCAGGACCAGGTCGTCCTGACCAACAAGCAGAGTTGCAACCTTCCTTGAAGAAAAATTCACAACAAACCACCAAGTACTCACACTTAGAGCATCATCGTCTTCAAACAAACTGCGTGTCGAGGAAGTCAATCCCTCCCACCACCCGAAGTCCAATCTGCATTGGCAACTACCAAAAGTCCACCACGCTGGCATTTTCCCTTGCGTTTCCAATTACCCGTCTGCATCATGTGCCTCATACGCATCACATTCAACATCATAAATGTCCTGCATCATACTCCAATCATACCATACTTCCCCAGCTCTTGCATCTCTGCTCGTCAGCATTTCCATTTGCACATCCACTCATATAGAATATCATTTATCATCCAGCATTCATATATGCAAGTCAAGGTCCAGGATCAATCTCGAAGATTTCCAAGACCATCGATCGCCCAGTCAAGGGGCGTCGTCCGCAAGATGGTGGGTTTATCCCACGATTTTCAAGAGCTTCAAAGCAGTCATCAGCCCAGTCAGGGGCAATCTTCTGCAATTGTGGGTCTCTCCCACAAAATTTGAAGTTATTCAAAGCAGGATTCAGCCCAGTCAGGGGCATCTTTTTCAAGACCATGGGCGTCTCCCGTAACGAATTTCAACCTCGTGGTTGATCAAATATGCAAATCAACATTCAGCCTAATCAGGGGCATACCATTCAAGACCGTGGGCGTTCTCCACGAAGTTGTTCAACCTTTTGTTGGGCAAATTCAAGAAGTTTAATGCAAGAACCAGCCCGAGCAGGGGCATCTTCGGCAAAACCGTGAGCGTCCCTCATGAAGTTGTTCAACCTTTTGTTGAGCAAGACAAGACATCAAGACAAATTCAGCCCAGTCAGGGGCATCCTCTTCAGAATTCATGGGCGTAACCATGAAATCATTTCGGCAAAACTGTGATCTCCAAACAAGACGGTGGGCGTACCCCGTTGACTCATTTCAATCCAATCTTCCTCTCAGGGGTTCCCCAGTGAGTTGTACCCAGCAAGCGTGACCGTTGTCAATTGCCTTACTATCATCCTTTTGGTGATAGTCGAACTTCGTCAGTTCAACCTAGCCTGCATCCTTTTGATGTTGGTAAACTTCAAATCTGTGTTGTCCTATCATCCTTTTGGTGATAACGACTTGTTTTGTTTTCGCTCTATCATCCTTTTGGTGGTAGGTCTGGTACTTCGTCGGTATCAGATTGCGCGATGTTTTCTTTTGGTGTTTTCGCTCTACCATCCTTTTGGTGGTAGGTCTGGTACTTCGTCGGTATCAGATTATGCGATGTTTTCTTTTGTGTTTTTCGCTCTACCATCCTTTTGGTGGTAGGTATGGTACTTCGTCGGTATCAGATTATGCGATGTTTTCTTTTGTGTTTTCGCTCTACCATCCTTTTGGTGGTAGGTCTGGTACTTCGTCGGTATCAGATTGCGCGGTGTTTTCTTTCACGTTTTCGCTCTACCATCCTTTTGGTGGTAGGTCTGGTACTTCGTCGGTATCAGATGGCGCGGTGTTTTCTTTCATGTTTTCGCTCTACCATCCTTTTGGTGGTAGGTCTGGTACTTCGTCGGTATCAGATTGCGCGGTGTTTTCTTTCATGTTTTCGCTCTACCATCCTTTTGGTGGTAGGTCTGATACTTCGTCGGTATCAGATTGTGAGATGTTTTCTTTTATGTTTTCGCTCTACCATCCTTTTGGTGGTAGGTCTGGTACTTCGTCGGTATCAGATTGTGCGATGCTTTCTTTTATGTTTTCGCTCTACCATCCTTTTGGTGGTAGGTCTGGTACTTCGTCGGTATCAGATTGTGCGATGTTTTCTTTTATGTTTTCGCTCTACCATCCTTTTGGTGGTAGGTCTGGTACTTCGTCGGTATCAGATTGTGCGATGTTTTCTTTTATGTTTTCGCTCTACCATCCTTTTGGTGGTAGGTCTGGTACTTCGTCGGTATCAGATTGTGCGATGTTTTCTTTTATGTTTTCGCTCTACCATCCTTTTGGTGGTAGGTCTGGTACTTCGTCGGTATCAGGTTGCGCGATGTTTTCTTTTATGTTTTCGCTCTACCATCCTTTTGGTGGTAGGTCTGGTACTTCGTCGGTATCAGGTTGCGCGATGTTTTTTTTTATGTTTTCGCTCTACCATCCTTTTGGTGGTAGGTCTGGTACTTCGTCAAGATCAGGTTGCGCGATGTTTTCTTTTATGTTTTCGCTCTACCATCCTTTTGGTGGTAGGTCTGGTACTTCGTCGGTATCAGGTTGTGCGATGTTTTATTTGTGTTTTCGCTCTACCATCCTTTTGGTGGTAGGTCTGGTACTTCGTCGGTATCAGGTTGTGCGATGTTTTATTTGTGTTTTCGCTCTACCATCCTTTTGGTGGTAGGTCTGGTACTTTATCAGTATCAGATTGCGCGTTGTTTTCTTTTATGTTTTCGCTCTACCACCCTTTTGGTGGTAGGTTTGGTACTTCATCGGTATCAGATCGCGCGGTACTTTCTTTTTCGCTCTACCATCCTTTTGGTGGTAGTAGCCGTATGTGTTTCATCCCATCATCCTTTTGGTGATGGTCGTTTCCCGATTATCTACAGTGTACTCAATCATTTGCATCTTTCAATTCTCAAGCATCTCTCTTTCTTTCGGACAAATTCAGGGTCTTTTTATATCTAATAGACTTCTACCTCAGGAATATGAGTACCAATGCAGTTCATTCTCCTGGGTTTAAGTCGATTAGATAGGGGCATCTGTCATACCTTAAATTTGTCCTACCCTTTTGTAAATATTTTCGCATTTATTGTCCCGTGCCATTTAGACACGTGTCATCTCGCAATTGGTCGATTTTTCAAAAAAACTTATCTTTTGACCAATCAAAATGTGACATGTGGCCTAAAAGGACATTTTTTTTTTGTATTTTATTTCTTTTCTTAATTTCATAACCCCTTTTCTTGTTTCTTCTTTTATTTTTTAAGAAAAAAAGAGTATTATTAATACCAATACTTTATGCAATTATATAATTTCTTTTATTTGTAAATATCTTTTTTATTCTTGTTTTACATATGCATTTATTAATATTTTTTTATATATATTTAATTTTCTTTTTCTAAATAGCTATTAGTTTAGTTTAAATTAATCTATTCATTTGTTAATTATGTTTTGTTAATATTCATATTTTACTTAATTATGTTAGTAAGTATTTTAATTAATTAACTAAATTGCTGAAAAATTGTAAAAAAAAAAGAGAGAAAAGAAACAAGTTGAGAGTGAAGGATGGCCCAATGGTGGGAGACCCATACAGCCCGTTAGGTTTGCTGAGGAGGGGGTCCTTAAAAAGGAAGACAATCTTATTGGAAACCCTAAGAAAGAAGGGCATTTACTGTTCATTAGACCTAAAAAAAAAAATGGCCGCCCCAAATGGAACCCTAATTCACTGTTCGTCATCCCCAATTCACCCTAAAACCTATTCCATCCTCTTCCTCTCGCAATCGGACCGGCGCCGCCCCCTGTCGCCTTTCCCTCGCCGTCAAACCCTCAAATCCTTCATTCCTCCCACCGTGAATCTTATTCTCCCTCCAAAGCTCACCCTCGACCATCTCACCATCCTCAGGTTCGCTGAAAATCCTCACGGCCACCATATTCCCGTCATCGTTTTCAACTGAGTTTCGCAGGGATCGCAACCATCGCGTCGAGCATCGATGGAACGATGAGGTTACGGATCTACGCCAGTAGCAGAGCAATAACTATACGGCGTCGTCAACTTTCAACTTGCTGCTACGAGTCGAACATTATTCACTTGATTTCTGCGTGTTTTGGGCGATAGACCTTGGACCGGGAACAACAACTTTGACGAACCGACGTCGGTAACTCTCATTTTTAGGAGTTTTTGTTCGTACTTTGAGTATTTTGGTAGAGTTTGCTATAGTGATTAACACCCACGATTGTTGATTGGCGTTTTTTATTGCTCTTGTTGAGTTTGCTATGGTGATTTATTGTAAATGGATTGTCACTTTGACAGGGTCTCTATTCTGGTTGCACTGCATATCTGTCGATAAGTTATGTTTGCGCTTTTGTCTTGTGCACTATTGGGGGCGTTAACGTTCTGTTTGATTTTCAATATGTTTGGATATAATGTGATTTTGGTTTCTTATGTTATCACGATTAGAGGCATGTCAGGGTGCAGACATGTGTTCGTTTCTACGTTTTATTTCCGCTCCTGGGGTTTGTATCTCGTGACTTTACGTTTGCAGGAGGAAGAGGGTACCGTGCACATGAAGAAGGTTACAGTATTACCAGGTTGCAAAGTGTGCGATAGCTCAATCCGGACAAAGTTAAGCGACCCAACGTCGTGGCTTGAAGTCAAAAGCAATATCAACACAGTTCAGCAATACGTAAACGTCCACGACGACTCTGCCGCGCGAGTCCGACAATATTGTTCTGAACAACCTCATCTCAATCATAGGGATGAAGCATCCATGAGACTCTTGACAACTGCGTGACATCGTATTCCGACTGGTTTTGTTGGTTTTATATTTCCATTTGATTGTTCATGTGATATCTATTGTTATATTAGGGTTTGAAACCAGTATTCAACTCTGTTTGCGTAACATTCGTAGTTTGTTGAATTAACTTTCTTTAAGAGTTAAACTGAGCTGTTATGACATGTTTGGTGTTCCAGCTATCGCATTGCCGAATTGTGGTTCTACTTTATGTTGTCTTTTGGTTTTTGATGCAGGGTTTACCATAGCAGATTCCCTCAATGATGAATCACAATGGCCCTTGACAATTCAAGCAGAACTTTTGACAGTTCTGAACTTGCAGGGGTTTACTTTATTTCCTTACTTTTGCTGGTTGCCGACTTTATGCAGGTCGCGGCATCACTAAATCATTGACTATGCAGCAACTCCAACCCCAAGCTTATCAACATACTAAATTTTCAACTCGATTGTATCTTGCGTTGCTGTCTGTGTTAATTTCATGTGCAGGTGATACAGATTTGTTTCTCGGCGCCGATGCTCGATACCATTGCAGTCAAAGCTGAAACAACGCGGTAACAACTCAGAGTAATGTGTCGCAAGCGAGAACACCTTAGCAGTCACTACAACAGCATTGCCATAACTACAGCGAGATGATAACAACGGAAGCTACAATGTTTTGCGGCTCAAATGAAGTGTGGTGACTTCGACACAGTCTTAGTTTTCGAGTTACAACTGAACTCAATTTCACCAATCTGTTCCTAGCTAGGATGCGACATCCCCGGTTAGTAGCGGCAAATTTCATGTTATGCATTTAAAATAAAATTTGGATTGAAGAGCTTCCTTATGGGACTGGTGTTGATAAGTTCTAGGTTGCGACTTAGTCGAATTTCGACAGCAGAAATATGAAGTCAAAGTGTATAGAGCAGCTTGAACTCATTAGCACGTCCTGAAAAGTTGAGAAGTAGCGGTCTGAATCTGATCATAAGGTGTACAGGGGTGACTCATTGAGAACCGCAGCCACCGACATCAACATCGACACATTCAGCTCAACAGCTTTTCAGTTCACGGTGATGACTCGACAATGATACTACATCAACAACAATTTATGATGACTGGCTCAATTCCATTTCAAGTTCACAAAGAGTTTGTATTATTGTCTGTGACTGTTTTTTTATGTGCAGTGATTACAACATGACAACAAAACGGCAGCGGTTTATAGCTCGACCCGCACCAAGTAATATATTGGATTCGGTTCAGTTGGTCCAAGATCCATAATTTTCACCACCGCCAGCAATGTTTCAACACGCAACACAGCATCATCTCGGCAGACATGTACTGGATTCGAACACAACAACTACTTTTGAGCTTATTGGTTGGTCATGTATTTTCTTTTCGCTTAAAACTCAACATATCTCGAGATTCAATTCTGTCTGCTATTTATTAGCTCATCTGCTTAGAGTTGTTCTTTGGTTGTTTAAATTTTAATAGTTACTTGCTTAAGAACAATGCTAGTTTGTTTTTTTATCAGGTAGTTTGGGTATCTTCATTATGTACTTATTTCTTATCCGATTCTCACTCATGTTGTGATTGTGAAATCTGATTTTTTTAAGATGGCTAGAATGATTAAGAATATTGATGATTGTTTGTTTCGAGCTATCTGTTCAATGAGTACATCATTAAAATACCAGGTATACCTAGTGTTGATACAAGCTTCACCTGTTTAAGATATTGATGATTGTACTGCTTCCGGCTTTGTGTGTCAATTCTACAAGTCATTAGATTGAATTCCATGAAGGTTCTGTTTCGCAGCTTGATGTTCTCACAGTCGCGTCGGTAAATCTCAAGTTCTTATTGTGTGTAGAATAAGCTTTGCCATGCTATTTATTGTTTATATTCCTTAATTCAATCACCGTAAAATGTTAACAGAATGGGATATTTGTTCAAACTCTTGTCGGCATTAACCTGGTCTGTGTAGTTTGGTTCGATTAAGGTGTCGGTTATATTGCATTTCAATTCTGCTTGCACTTTGGTTGAGATTTAGAGTAATAAAGTTTTGTAGATGTTGTTGGGATGTCAAAACGTTGTGGTTATACATTGCAGCTTTGGGCTTTTCGTTTTTGTTACAGCTTATGTTTGGATTTTGTTTTTTCACTTTTAAGTTATAAGTTCTGTTATTGTGTGAGAATGCTACCACCAGAGATCAAAAGATTCTCATTATATCAGCTTTCAATCCTGCTGCTATGTTGTTGTCTAAGGAGGTAAACATGGATCTGATGCCTACAGTGTGTAACCTTTTTTACATCTTCTTGTTACTCTTATTTTTGGTATACCATGCTGTCTAGGCAGTTATTCATAAATGAATATGTGTTCCTGTTGTGCGTTATTAAAAAATATATAGTTCGAATTTTAGATGTTTTAATTTATTTTCAACACAAATCATTTTCTTAATCAACAACGAAAATTAAACTCTTAAGGTCTAGCACCTCTTGGGTTTTTTGAGTAATCATTATCGGGGCGTACGCCTTGGATAATATTGTTTTTTTTATCATTTTAAAATATGCTTTTAATTATTCGAGCAAAAATATATTATAGGAGTCTAGCACTCTGTGTAATATATTCATTGTTTATTCAAACAATATTTCTTAAATTAAGTCAAAACCATCCTCAAAACTAATATTTTTGCTAATCTTTATCCAACTTATTTTTATCAAATCATGGAAAAATAAATCTTTGAAGTCTAACATTTCTTGGATTTTTGGATGATCATTAGCGAGGTGTACACCTTAAACAATGTATTATTCAAACTTTCCGTTTTAATACACTATTTTGGACAAAGGAATATTATAGGAATCAAGCATTCTGTGTGATATTTCTATCGTTCATTCAAATATTCTCCAAATGAAAAAGGTGTCGTCGAGATCCAGCATTTCGGTAATACCCCAATTAATTGGTTGTGAGGCCTACGTCTCATTTATCAAATAATTGTCATTTCTCTCTTTTTCAAATCCAATCTCACGTCCTCACATTTCGTACCTCCAAATTATTTTCATACCTCATTTCACTTCAAATCTTTTTCAAACATTTTCTCGATCAAACTTCGAAAGAAGAAGGTTCTTGGAGTCTAGCATTCCTTGAATTTTCGAGTGAATAATTCTCGAGGCACGCCCTTTGAGTTATTATTCATTCAATCTTTTGACCTTTTTAAATATCTTTTCTCGATCAAACTTCGAAAGAAGAAGATTCTTGGAGTCTAGCATTCCTTGAATTTTCGAGTGAATAGCTCTCGAGGCACGCCCTTTGGGTTGTTATTCACTCAACCTTTCGACTTTTTCAAACTCAATCATTCTCAATTTTCTCCTAAGTCGAATGCTCATAAGCATTCGCAAACCAACCCATTTCTTTCACAATTCCTCGTGGTCTCGATATTAGGAGCACCCTCAGGGACTAATATCGTTTCTCACAACCTTAACCCTTGACACGTCGTCAAGCCGGTTCCATCTTCAATCAAATCTTCGACACGTCGTCGAACCAGTTCAAAACAACTTCCTTTTGGCCTCGCATGCCATTCTTCGATTCAATCATTTCAAAACTTACGAAAGAGGGATATTCTTAGAATCTAGCATTCTTTGAATATTCGAACGAGTAACTCTTGGGCGCACCCCCGAGTTGTTATTAGTTCATTCTTTCGTTTTCAAAATATCCAACTCTTATCTTCAACTCATTCAACCCAATTTCCGAAAGAACTGAGTTTTTGGGATCTCGCATTCCTTGAATTCTTGAGTGACAAGCTCTTGAGGCACGCCCTTAGGTTGTTTGTCAGTCACTCTTTCGTCTCCCAACTCCACTTCAACCCTTTTCAACCTCATTTTTCGTGGTCGTCTCCACGAACTACGGACGCTCTGATTCTTTATTCATTCTTGAATATAAGATACGTAGGCACAAGATTGCGACGATCTTGGCGAGCACACTTCTATCCACCTTCCATTTTCCCCCATCCTTTCCCGTAGTCGAACTACGACGCTCTGATTTCTCATTCTCGTCCGAATGAGCATACGTAGGCACAAGGGCCCCAATCCTTGGCGAGCACCCTATCTTCTAACCACCCATCTCTCCTTAGCGTCTTTAACCTTTTACCCTACCAATTCTACATTTATCAACGAGAAGAAAACCAGTAAACCTAAGCAACACTCCCCACAATTACCTTAAGAGGTTCCCGTCGAGTACGACGGACGTGAGGGGTGCTAATACCTTCCCCTCACGTAATCGGCTCCCGAACCCGGAACTTGGTTGCGACAGCCCTGTTCCTATCCTTTCGTTTTAGGAGGTTTTCTCGATATTTTCCTCTCCCGTTTATTCGGGAAAAATAAAGTTCGGTGGCGACTCTGTCGAACCGCATTTTCCGCGCCCTTCGCGCGAGGGTCGTATTTCCGAAATGTCTCCGTGATTTTTCGAGGTGCGACAAAGGCCTCAACATTCAGATGAGTTACTACACTTGGTAATTATATATCAACATCTGGTACCATTCATAGTTTGTGATAAAGTTGTGGTTGTCTGTACTGCAGAAAGTAAGTTATATTGTCTTATCAGCTTGTCAGCTAGAGTCTAAAAGATTGCAAGGCTCAAGAAAGGTTGGCATGCTCTACGGATTTATGATCTCAACGACTCTATCAGTAAAAAACCTCTTGAAGACTCAAAGGTTAAACATGTTACACACTAGATTCAGAACTTATTGTGCATCCATCTCCAACGTCTCTTGTACTATGAAGTAAAGGCAAAGACACTTGATCAAGTTACGTCTTCAATGGCTAGTTTTTGAAAAGGATATAAATATGGCTGAAGATTCAAGTTTGAATTTTAACAAGGATTCTCCAGATGAAGGAATAGCTAGATCAAGCAATTATCAACTCTATTATAATATGCAGATTTTCTGTTGTAGGTTGTAATTGTAAAAGCCTTAAGATTCCTTACCATTGAATATCTTAGAAATCGTAAGAGCTTTAGGTCTTTTTTATGGTGATTTCATGTACCTCTGATGTTTGCATTATGTACACCTTGTTCTCTATTCTACTGAGCCTTCAGTAGTTTAGAGAACAAGGTGTACATCTTGTCTCATTGGGATTTAAGCAACAAGTCTTGAGCCAATATGCTTAAGCCACGTAAGTATCATTTCTTAAATGCTTGATATGTGATAGCCTTATTCAGCTAGTCTGATTAAGCAAGGGAAAGTCTCTATCTGAGGGGCGTGAGCAAGAAATCTCAAGTGCAGCTTGAGCAAGGAAGTCTTAGTCTGGATGGCCAGAAGAATAGATGGATCGGTTAGAGGGTGTGAGCAAGAAGTCTTAGACATGTGCTCTAAGCAAGATTAAGTTTTAACCAGAGGACCTTTGAAGCAGTTGGCTCAGTCAGAGGGTGTGAACAAGGAAAGTCTTAGACATGTGCTTTAAGCAAGAAAGTTCAGATAGTTGATATGTGCAAGTGTAAAAGACTTATGTAGAAGCATAAGAGATTGTAATTATGAAATGGTTATAATGAAAATCTCTCGTGATGGAAGGGGATTGGAGTACTCTCAGTTAAGGGAGGAACCAGGATGAATCTTTTGTATCTTATGCTATTATTTGTTTACTTCTGTTATATCTGCTGCCAATCAATTAATACAAAATCTAAACACTAATTCTGATTCTGAAACTCTGATCAAAAGTTAAATTAAAGAAAATGCAAAACATAACTCAACCCCCCCCCCCCCCAATTCTTGTGTACTTTTCACACCTTCATTTGGTACCAGAGCATGGTCTGTGCTTAACACTTAACAGTGGCGCAAATAATGATCCAATAAGAAAAGTATGTTTCTTCTTCAAGAAGGAACCAAGTTCCACATGAAAAATATCATACGACTTTTCCTACCATATTCAAAGGATGACTCCACTGAATTTAAATGATGAAAAAGATAAACTTATTTTTAACTCATAGGTCTTGATAAAGAGTTGCTGAAGGTCTATAGAATATCCTTGAAAGAGGTATTACTATAGAAGTTGATGGTGTAAAGATGATCATCTTAGAAATCTCTTTCACCAGCTCAGAAGATGCATATTGAATATCTTGAGAGGTAGTTGCATTATGGTAGATGAGTTATCTCACTTCTGAGTATATCAACATCATTGATATGTCTTATGCTTGGACAATCTTTGAATTCTTGTGCTTGGATTTGCGAGGATCAGTTTTTGAAGCTTGAATAGTTACACTTTATATAATATTTTCAAGCAAATTTTGAGAAGATTTCTCTGGGACTTAAATCTAAGATCATAATTATTCAGGATGTTTACATCTTGAGTCTATTGTATTCTGAAGGTTTGTCTTGCAGTTTTCAAAGGAAATAAACGAAGTTAGATGATGAAAAACTATTCAACATATCACCTTCTCAATTTAGCTCAAGTTTTTTGAAATGACTTATGATAAGAAACTTAGGTTTCTTGTCAGAAGAACTTCCATATTGGCTGAATGGATCATAATATTTGTTGATAGAAGAGTATCTTCAGAAGCTTCTGAAATATTTGTGTTTCAACTAATTTTCCAGATCTTGAAGCAAGAAGAAACACTACCAAAACCTAATATTAGATGCTCTTCCACATCTAAACTTTTGAAGCTGATATTAGTGCAGGATGTAGATGAAAAGAAGCATTTGTGTGCTAAAATAAAAATCAAGTATTGAAAAGTAAGAGATGGTGTCAAGTATATCTTACTTCAAAATATTTGATAATATGGAGTCTGTTATTTAAGATGATATCTTAAGAGACTTTATTACTTCTTGATTGAGGATCATCATGGAACTTGTATTAAAAGACATTTCTATGAGAAGTAACCAATTTCTCTTTAAGTTATGTCAGTTGTACTAAGAAAATACTTTGATTTGATTTGTGTCAATTTCTAATAGCTAACACCATTTGGTTCTGAGCTTGTCAATAATTTCAAAGTCAAAAGATTTAATTCTAGACAATGAGATTAGTAACTCTGCTTAGAACAAGATTATGTTCTTACCATATCTCATCCTAGACTTATACTATGAAGTGATTTATGATTTTACTATTAGGTTGAGACATAAGGTAAATAAAATTCTGTTTGTACTTACATGTATGGTCTTATAGAAATATGAGTATGATAATGTATCTGCTACAGATATCAAGGAAAGAAGTAAAAGCATCTTCCATAAGGTTGTTTACAACATTTATTAGAGAAAGAGCCAACAACTCATATTCAAGTACTGGTGGTACTGAATTTGGTGACAATAGTAGAATCAATGGTTAGACAACCATTGAATCAGAATCCACTCAAAGTAGTGTTCAAACTTTATTGGTCAAGTCTGAATACTGAAATGAGTCTGACCGAGAAAAAAAATGGTATTCTTGTTCTTTTCTAGTTTATCATTTGATTCAATGAAACATTTTTACAGATATAAATACAAAGTTTCTGTTAGACATCTAGAGAAGTTATTTTGAAAAAGAGAACTTCAAAAATATTTAAGAGGAAACTATGTTGTATTTGTCATTACTGAATGTCTTATTAAACCAAAGGATTATCATATTTATGGAAATAACTTTCACACTTTTTGAGTTGATACTGTTGCTTGTTAGCTATCTAAAGAAGGCAATTCAATATTAATCTATCACTCATGACTCTTGTCACAAGATAAAGTGCTAGTTCTGAATAGAATCTTAGAAACTTATGATTGACAGATGATATCTCTGTCTATGTCTAGATCTACTAGACTATGATGGATGATAGCTTCTGAAAATTGTCAGATTCTGAGATTCAGAAGAAGATTCTTTACTTCTGATATAACAGTTTAAGTAAAACATTTTCCAAAAACTTTTATAATACTTAAACTTTCATAAAGGTGAAACTCATATAGTGGAATTGAAATATTTGTTGGATAAGAACCTTTGGGTAACGGTGTTTTTTCTTTTGGTACTTGTTGTTACTATTCCCTGTCTTGTGAAACATCATTGTGTCCTTTTTCTGACAAGATTCTTATTCTTGTAAGATTCTTGTTCAATTATTTTTTCTTCTTCTTTTCTTCTTGTTTGTGTGCTGATCAAACCAAACTTTAGATGAGTTCTTCAGTTAACTCTCCTTTGAACCAACTGGTTGTCATCAATAAAAAGTTTATGGATTTTGATGAGTTGTTTAAGATTGATTTCAACTTCTGGAATACTGTGTCTAAACATGGTTGTAATAACTACTTTGAGAAGCTCTGTGGTTTCACTTATCCAAGTCTTGTCAAAGAGTTTTGGATTAATGCCTCCATTGTGGAGCTGAATTCAGAGTATGCTATTCTGTCTACAGTAACTGGTGTTTCTATTATAGTAACCTCTAAAGTGATTGTGAATGTGATCAATTGTGAGGAGATTAGATAAATCCAAGGAACTCTTGTTTGGGAACACTATCTTCCTACTTGGCGTATCTTTGTAGATCCATCTGATACATGAAAGATCTCAAATCTTCTTCTTGATGTTGTTGTTTGGAATCAGATTCTGAATCAAACTTACTTCCTAAGGATAAGGATTTAGACTAAGTGGACCCTATTGAAAAAGATATGCTTCTACTTCTCAATTTAGATTTGAGGATTGATCTTCCTCAAGTTATGTTTGACCATCTAAAGAGGTCTCTTTCTTCTTTTCAAAAGAAAAATAACTTCTTCATTCCTTATGAACGAGTTATTTCTGAGATACTTGTTCTGCAGGGGGTTAACATAAATTCTGAGGCTAGTTCTTCTAAGATTTGGAGAGACAAGTTTGAAGCTATCTATGAAAGATTCTGGTGTTAGTTTTCTGCAGAGTTATTCTTTATATTTTGTTGAAATCTTTGTATTAAGTTGCTTATTAATAAATTCAGAGTTTTTTCATGATTGTGTTCAGTTTTAAACTGTTGAATATTAATTATGTGTTGTTCTAAAGAATTCTCTAAGTAATAGGAGAAAGAACTCAATGTATGCAACTTGTTTCATTAATAAAAAAAAATAAGCTATTACAAGACAATTAGATTCCCTAGTCTGTTGGATTGGCCCTAAGGAATTCTCTAGGATCATCTATCATGTCCAGATTATCTAAGAAATGTTGGCATTCTTCCTTAGCAAACTCCAAAGTCTCCTTTTTTTCAATTGCTTTCTGCATATGGATCTAGAAGATCTTCTTCTTCTGTGTGTCTTCACAAAGGATGTTGAAGAGGAAAGCACTTCTGAAGTTGTATGCTTGCTTGCAAATCCTTCAGCTACTGCTTTGCCTTGGTTTGCTTGAGTTGTTGCATTCAGTAGTGCTCCATTCCTGAACTCTATCTTTTGAACCCATATTTTCTTTTGCTTGTACATCTTGGTGTTTTAGGGATTAAGTGATGATGGAAGAAAGCTTACTTGAGTCCTTTTTATATATGTGTTACATACATTGTCTTGAGTTTAATATTATTTAAGTATTGATTAAATCTTATTAATACTCTAATAATGACTCTTGGAAATGTTATCTAGTAGTCTAACCTAGTTAAGACTCTCTAAACATCTATTAGTTTATATTTGATTTGTTTTAACTGTTGTTTATGTGTCAGTTTCAATTTGTTAATGTACTTTCAGAAAATCTAAAGGAAAATTACTGGAATGTACTCGCATGCTAAAGAAATCTTGGTCAAAATAAGTTATTTCATTAATATTAAGTTGTTGGATTACAAAAATATTTTAAATAAAAAAGGGACAAGATGGTTCTAGTAAAGATCCCTAGCTAGAGCATCTCGTGCCCAACAACATCCACTGTTTCCATAATCCACTTCTTCGTCTTCAGAATCAATCTCTTCTTTCTCTTCTATGACTGGGAGTGAGTGGTAAAACCACTTTTTGACCCTTCTTTTCTTCTTTGACCTCTTCATGCTTTTTTTCTTTAGCTTCAAAGTAGCTACTGAAGAACCTTCTTCTAAAGGTTGTTCAGGTACTGCTGAAGTTGCCTCTTCAGAAGTAAGTGTTACTTAGGGAAAAAGCTCAATCATAGATGATTCAAACGCAACTCACCTCTGAGGTGATTGACTTCTAAACTCGTAGAGCTCTCTGTAACATCTGTTATGACGGATGTGTTATGACTCTCAGTCGATGACTCCATATCTCTATAAAGATGATTGATGAAAATGACATAAGAGTTAGGTGCTTTTATAATGGCTTCTGTGTATACCAAGAGTCACTAATTAATCCTTGCTTAATTCTTGGAATAGTAACAATCATTAAGACTTTAAAGCATGCACTATACAAACCTTAATGATTCTTATTACTTGATTACTTTTCCTCCTTGGAAACTGATCTTGTAATAATGATCTGAGATACATTTGTTAGTGATATTTTTTCTTCTTCTTTTCTTTTCCTTTTATTCTTTTTGATATGACAAAAGGGGAGAAATAATAGTAAGTATTTAAGTAGAAACTGAACCCATTGAGTACCTACTCAGTTTTATATATTGGTCATTTATTTTCTTCTTTTATGGTTACCTTGCCCTAGGGGTATTTTAGCTTTCTTGTACATAGGTATAAGGAAAAGCTTACAAACCTCAAACTTAGCCTATCATACCCAGAAGGAGCTTGAAAACCTCGTATTCTGGTGTTGCCAAAGAAAGTTAAAAGGGAAACATATTTTAACTCTCTTGTATATAGTGTTAAGTAAGAGCTTACAAACCTCTGACTTAGCCTATTTAGACTCAGAAGAAGCTTAAAAACCTCGTATTCTTATGTTGCCAAAGGAAGTTAAAATGTTGTTATTTTGGTTTTCTTAAATATGGAACTAAGGGGGAGCTTACAAACCTCAACCTTGGAACTGTTTGACTCAGGGGGAGCTTGCGAATCTTAGACCCTAATGTTACTAAGAAGACTGATTTATTTTTCTTGAAAAATAGTTCTTGGTGTTAGAGTCAATAAAAATCAACTATGGACTATCAGACTCAAAGGGAGCTTACAAACCTCATACTCTGTTGTTGCAGAGAAAATTAAATGTCCAACATTGTCCTTTAAATACTTGTGTTTTTTGTCATAAAAAAGAGGGATATTGTTAGAACAAGATTTGCTCATGACATATTCTCTTTTAGTTTTGATGATAATAAAGTATTCAAAGAACAATGGTTTATTTGATGTGTGTTTTATTCATGCAGGTTCTACATCATTATACATAAATAATCAGAATCTGTGTTAAATGAACACACTTGAGATTTGCTTCACTGCTAGCTTCTGGTGGCAGAGTCTGAAGAAATATTGCTAGTATGGGTTGGCGCAGACTCTCAGCAGAAGGCCTTAACATTCAGATGAGTTACTACATGTGGTAAATGTATATCAGCATCTGGTACTATTTAGAGTTAGTGATAAAGCTGTGGTTTTCTGTACTACAGAAAGCAAGCTGAATTGTCTTATCGGGTTGTCAACTAGAGTTTATAAGATTCCAAGGCTCAAGAAAGGTTGGCATGCTCTACGAGTATCTGCTCTAAACGGCTTTATCAGTACAAAACCTCTTGAAGAATCAAAGGTTAAATGTGTTAGACATTGGATTCAAAATTTGTTGTACATCCATCTTCAACGTCTCTTGTACTATGGAGTAAAGGCAAAGACACTTGATCAAGTTACCTCTTCAACGGCTAGTTTCTGCAAAGGCTATAAATATGGCTTAAGATTATAGTTTTAATATTAACAAGGATTCTCCAGATAAAGGAGTAGCAAGATCAAGCAATTATCAACTCTATTGTAATATGCAGATTTTCTATTGTAGGTTGTAATTGTAAAAGCCTTAAGATTTCTTACCATTGAATATCTTAGAAATCATAAGAGCGTTATGTCTTTGTTATGGTGATTTCTCGTACCTCTGATGTTTGCATCATGTTCACCTTTTTCTCTATTCTGCCGAGCCTTCAGTAGTTTAGATCAAGTCTCTTGCTATATGCTTGAGAAGAAGTCTTGTCTCATTGGGATTCAAGCGATAAGTCTTGAGCCAAGCTACTTAAGCCACATAAGTCTCATTTCTTAAGTGCTGAGCTGTGAAAGTCTTATTCAGCGAGTATAATTGAGCAAGGGAAAGTTTCTGTCTGAGGGGGTGAGCAAGAAGTCTCGAGTGCAACTTGAGCAAGGAAGTCTCAGTCTGGATGGCCAGAAGAGCATGTGGCTCGGTTAGAGGATGTGAGCAAGAATTCTTAGACATGTGCTTTAATCAAGGGTAAGTATCAACTAAAGAACCTTTGGAGCAGTTGGCTGGGTTAGAGGATGTGAGCAAGGAAAGTCTTAGACGTGTGCTTTAAGCAAGAAAGTCTTAGATAATTGGTCTGAGCAAGTGTAAAAGACTTATGCAGAAGCATAAGCGATTATAATCATAAAGTGGTTATGATGAAAATCTCTTGTGAGGTAAAGGGACTGGAGTACTCTAAGTTAAGGGAGGAACCAGGATAAACTTGTTTGCCTCCTGCTGTCATTCGTTTACTTATGTTATATTCGTGTCGTATTATACACATCGTATTTATTAAGTGTTTTGTATTTTAATTAAGAGAATATATTTTTGTTTTAAGAGAAAAGGATGTAAAGAAAGAAAATCTAAATGGAACTTGATCCTAAATGTTATAATGCAAAGTGGACCTAAAACTGAAGTAGAAGGGAAACCCTATTTAATGTGATCATGCAAGGTGGACCCAAGATAAAGATCGCAGGGAAATTCTAACCTAATATTTTCATGTTTGGATTAAGATCCTAAAATCTATTCTACTTCACTCTTAATCGAAAATTAAGCTGAACTAGGAGGTCCTAATGGAATATGTAAACACACAAGCAAGCAAATAATCAGGACACAACTCAATCATCAAGAAGAAACTACAAAAGAAAATCAAAATCTAAAATATGAAAGCCTCAAGCATAAAATAGAGTCAAGCGGGGAGAGAATTATTAACCAGGTTAAATAAAAGTATTTAAAAAGATTAATTAATGATCTAGTTAATCAATATTAAATAGAAATGCTTAAGAGAATTAAAAAATCATGAACATATTTTTTTTTGGCATTTTTAAATATTGGACGAGCAATTAACAAGTTAATTAAATTAAAAATAAACAATTAATAAAAATAAGGGGAAAAAATTTAGGATAACTAACATTTTTTAGGTTTTTTATAATATGAAACAAAAGAAATAAGAAGAAAAAACAAGACTAAAAGAAATAAGAAAAAAATTAAGAGAAAAAAAATAAATAAGGGGTAAAAGAAATTATATGGGCTGAAAAGTAGAGCGGGAGATGTGAGAGTAGCTAAGGGCGCAGGCCCATATGTTATAAGCCCAAAGTGGAGGCGGATCAAATCTGGTTCAACCTGGTTGGGTTCTACACGGGATGGACTTATTCATCCCATCGTGCGGCTAGAATTGGTTCCACGAATAGGCTTCCCTCTTGGCATGAAACGCTGAGTTTCATTTAGAAACTCAGCTGGGCTTAGAGCATTGTGCTATCCCCACCCCCATTCGCACGGCCCAAGCAATATAACATGTGGATCTGTTACTAGATGCTCCCTTGTTAGTTTCTCTTTTTAATTGCATTTTCTTTTATTTTTTTATTGATGGCTGTTTCATTTTAATTCAGAAAAACTATTAATTGATTCCAATAAATCTAGAAAAAAATCATGTAGGTAGTTTGATATGCCTATAATTTTGTCGTTTTTTTTTAATTTCAGTTTCCATGCATTTTCCATTTAATTTTATTTCTTCCATTTTAATGTGTTTTTAATAATTGAAAAATTACATGCCATGCTTTGTGATTTTCTTTCTCTTTCAATAATCCATATTAATCTCTGATTTTTTGTATGGTGAATGATGATACATTGTAGAATAACTGCGTGCGGCTAGGAGCCATGTTAAGGTTATAGTCGTACTGCTTCACGAAGGCATTGGCCAGATCTGACCATGATCTGATACCCCTACTTTCCAACTGCATATACCAATTCAACGATGCTCCACTCAAACTGTCTTTAAAGCAGTGAATCATGAGCTGATCATTGTGGACATGCAAATTCATTTTTCTGCAGAGCATCACCAAATGTAGCTTCGGACAACTATCCCCTTTGAACTTCTCAAAATTTGGCATCTTGAATTTCGGAGGCATCACAAGGCCTGGCACTAAGCACATGATCGAAGCATTCAAATCAAGAGTATTCTGACTCATCAGGGTATCAAGCTTTTCCTCCAACAACTGACATTTCCTCATAAACTCAACAGTCTACGGGTTCTCAGCATTAACCTTTGGAACAATCCTCTGAGGATCTGGCGCAGAGAAAATGAAATTCTGATAGTTTGTGTCATGGAGAGAAGATGCATCTTTGTCTCTGACAGGAATCTACACAGTCTGAGCTGGAGCAACATCATTCATCAGAATCCTCTGATCATTGGCCTCATCTCTAGTCATAGCTGTCACAACTTCCATGAATTGACTCAACTGATCCTTCAACAATTCAAACTCTGCCCAGGTAATAACCTAGCTCTGCTCCTCTGAGTTCATGATCCTGAAGCTGATTCAAGTCCAATGCGAATGTCGGGAAATCAACTGATGAAGAAGGAAAAAGATGGGTGAGCCCCCTATTCCGACTTAGGAAGGATATGAAAAATGAGATGCAGATGCAATACAATGAAAACATGCAAAATGTTAATGCACACACAAGGGATCAAGACTGCTGTTTGTTAATCAAATTTCTACCTTGACAAGAACATAACACTGCTCTGATAGGAACCAACTGATACCAAGAATTCTGATTCAAATTGTAGAGAAAACCGGGTAGTCTGAAGGTAAAGGTTTCCTACATAACCCCAGTCCCACTCACAGGTATGGATCTAATCCAATGATAAAGGTACGGTATCCTATGCGTTCCTCAGCGTCACAGACTTTCAAGAAATGATGATACGTTCACCATTTCTAGTTTGGCATCATCACCCCCTGAAGAGGCCTCACTTAGTTGAGTCACAAATGATCGGTCCACAGAGTCGACAATCCTCAGATCCAAAATCCTCTCAAGTCTAAAGGACTGATAGGAGATCATCAAAGAGAATCTCGTCTGAGTATGGATTACGTGGGAACTGGTGCGAGCAAAGCAAGCAAGTCCATGACTATTCCACTCTAATGCTATGTATATGCTCTCAAGCCTGGCTTTTGGCTTATCACTCATCAGAATGCCCCTCCCACAACATCATAACAAATAATCATATTATACTGAAAGTAAAGTGCAGGAAAGTAAAGTGTAATAAATAAATGCAAACCCAACAAATAAACACACAAGCGCTAGGATTGACTCGCATATAGGATATTGGGTTCCCAGCAGAGTCGCCAGCTGTCACTACTGCGAAAATAAGGTGCCGGCAAAACAGAAGATTCGTCACCTTTCGTTATTTATCCCACAGAAAGGGAAAGGAAACGATCGGAAAAACCTGACGAAAAGGTATAAGACAAGGTCATCGCAACCATGTCCGGGTTCGGGAGTCGGTTACGCAAGGGGAAGGTATTAGCACCCCTCACGTCCGTTGTACTCAACAGGATCCACGCTTGTTGTGTTTATCTAACGGGTTGTTTTAACTATCTACCTATCAAGGCTGGCTCAAAAGGAAAAATAAAATTGACTCGGTAAAGCATCGCGCTTTGTGCCTACGTATTCTCATCAAAGAACGAGAAATTAGAGTCAACGTAGTTTGGCTAACTATGGGTGAAGGGAAGGTTGCTCGCCAAGACGTCGCGTCTTGTGCCTACGTACTTTCATCTAGTATGAAATATCAGAGAAAACGTAGTTCGGGATACGGGTTGACAGGGTGTTCTCGACCACACGGGGTGAGAGAAAGGATTGACGATACTAGCGTACGCATTTTAGCAGTTAGGTGTATTGCTACTCGACCATTGGAGACTTAGGCGGTACCTGTTTGGGGTAGACGGACGTAGTATGTCGGGGCTCAAAGGTAAGGGAACCTACGGGTTCTAGAACTACGGTCTGGTCTCAATTGCGATAGGGCAAGAGAAAGGGAAGATTAGTCGTTAGCGGGAAAGTCTCGATCGCACGACAGCGAGAGAACAATGAAGTTAGTCGTTAATGTGATCGCTAGGATATCGCATCCTATGCCTATATATTCTCGTCTGGTACGAGAAATCAGAGCACCTGTAGTTCAGCTAACTACAGGAAAGGGGAAAAAGAAACACATCTGTCAAGCAGGTAAAACATAAAGTAACTGGATGCAGATGCGATGCAACAGTACAAGCAGAAGGAGGAGGCCTCAACTTCTAATGCAAACATGTGATGCAAACAAAGATGCACAGAGAAAGCACACAAGCAAAGGGAGACAGACTCAACCTTTCATGCAAACAAGCAAAGGGAGACTAGCTCAACCTTTCAATGCAGTCATGCACCTAAACAAAAGAATCTACTCATGCAGTTCTATCCTAATGCAGCATGCAAATCAATCAAACATGAGGAGAGGGCTAAACAACATGAGCAACAGGGAAAACATCCAGGCTACATCAGGTTCAGAGGTGTGTTAACACAAGAGTCCTTCTCAGGTTCGACCTCTTGAGGAATGCACAGAATCCAACCAAAGGAAGGATTAGGCTCTCACAAGAGGGATCCTAAGAATGCAGGACAGATAGGACTGGGGGAACCTAGATGTCAATCTAAGGTATCTGGTTAGTGGGTATCAACACAGAATGTCCATCAAAGGCTCAACCTATTGAGGAATGCACAAAATCTAACCAAAGGAAGGATTAGGCTCTCCCAAGAGGGATCTTATGTCAATAGGGAAGAGAAAGAAGATAGTATAAACTAAAGGAATATACTATGCAATGAATGTCAATCCAAGGCTCAACGTCTTGAGGAATGCACAGAATCCAACCAAAGGAAAGATTAGGCTCTCCCAAGAGGGATCCTCATCAAGACTTGAAGGAGGAACATAGTATAAACCAAAGGAATGTACTATGCTAATGAATGTCAATCCAAGGCTCAACCTCTCGAGGAATGCACAGAATCCAACCAAGGGAAGGATTAGGCTCTCCCAAGAGGGATCCTCATCAAGACTTGGAAGAGGAAGATAGTGCAAACCAAAGGAATGTACTATGCTAATGAATGTCAATCCAAGGCTCAACCTCTCGAGGAATGCACAAAACCCAACCAAGGGAAGGATTAGGCTCTCCCAAGAGGGATCCTCATCAAGACTTGGAGGAGGATAGGGAAAAGCCCAGGAAAGAAACCACACAGGTGAAAGGAATCATCACAAAACTTCCAAAGAAACCTTCAATGTTTAGCTCTAAGGAAAGTTCATCCTAAAGGGAGCTTAATGGTATTCTAATGACTTGAAAATGAACCTATAAAAGTTGCAACCTATGGACTAAGGGTTAATGGTAATATTGGATGCTTAAAGTTGGCTAAAAGTTCATTTATGAGGCCAAACTATGGGAAGGTGCAAGTTGAAACATGCAAACATTGGTCAGAATGTAAAATATGGGAAAAATAGGAAATCAGGTCCTAAAATCTTGATAAAATTCCTAAAGGATCCTAAATGTGTTAGGAGTCTATGGTTAAAGTTTCAAGTCAAAGCTCTATGCCTAAGGTCACTAACAGAAAGTCAAGTCAAGATGTATGCTATGGGGGATTCAAATGGGGAAGGCTCTAAAGATGTGCTTCAAAAACTATTCAAATGGAATCTAAAAAATGCAAGAAAAATACTAAAATATTCTACAATGTGTCATCATTCACCATACAAAAAATCAGTGATTAATATGGATTATTGAAAGAGAAAGAAAATCACAAAGCATGGCATGTAATTTTTCAATTATTAAAAACACATTAAAATGGAAGAAATAAAATTAAATGGAAAATGCATGGAAACTGAAATTAAAAAACACGACAAAACTATAGGCATATCAAACTACCTACATGATTTTTTTCTAAATTTATTGGAATCAATTAATATTTTTTCTGAATTAAAATGAAACAGCCATCAATAAAAAAATAAAAGAAAATGCAATTAAAAAGAGAAACTAACAAGGGTGCAGCTAGTAACAGATCCACATGTTATATTGCTTGGGCCGTGCGAATGGGGGTGGGGATAGCACAATGCTCTAAGCCCAGCTGAGTTTCTAAATGAAACTCAGCGTTTCATGCCAAGAGGGAAGCCTATTCGTGGAACCAATTCTAGCCGCACGATGGGATGAATAAGTCCAAGATCTCGCACGATCGGACGGTCATAAAGTGACCTGGCAATTCAAATGGCAAAATAGAGGTTGACAGCGCGCGGTGGTGGGGGCGGTGGCCGGAGAAGATCCGGTCATCTTCTCCGGCGGTAATGAATAGTGTCGTTTTCAAAAACTTCACAAAAACTCAAATTTCTTATATCAATCTCTTCGTCTCACTTCCTAGATCATGAATATCCAATTCTTTTCCATTTTTATCCAATAAATGAGGAGAAATGCAAGCTACAAGCTAAGGTGCCAATTCCTAAATTTCAAGAAACTTAACCTTTCTAATCCTAAAAGCTTCTACATATCCTAAGGAGTGTAAATCCATGAAAATGGCACTAAAATTCCTCAAGAATAGAGAGCATGGATAAGAAATAGGAACCTGGTTTTGAGCTTCAATGGAGGTGTCAATTGGCAATGGTTCTCACTCCAAATGGTGCAGAAAGTTTCAATGAATCATCCTTAAGCTTCTAGCAACCTTGGTTTGGCTTAAAAGTGTGCAATTCTCCAAAAACAAAAATCAATTTTTCTTCACTTTTTCTCCATGAATTTTTGTTGTAACTGCCTCCAAATTCTGTTATTTTCTGTTAGGAATGATTAGAATGTTATGTACAATGGATATTGAATGATTTGCAGCCCAATGGAAGCCCATAATAGTCCAACTCAAAATTCACATTTTTGATTTTGAAGCTTTATGGAAATGGTGAAATCAGAGCCAAACAGCCTGCAAATTGATCCATTCTAGTTACTTATGATGTAAGGGATATGAAGGGTTGAGATTGAGGCCTTGGAAATGAATCTGTGGTAGATTTGCATTATGTTGCTTAAGGATGAAGAAACCATGAATTTACACATGTAAATGGCTTCAAACTTGATTTGTAATTTTTCCAATGTTCTTAAAACATCAATTGGACTCAAAAAATGTACCAACATGACATGAATTGGTTCCAAAATGAATTGATTTGAATTAGCCCGTTTCAAGCTTCCTGTCATGAATTTTTCTCCAAGCCTTTTCCAACTCAAGCCATATCAATGATCCCTTGAAGTTTAATTGGCCAAATGACCCCATTTGGAGCAACTTTCAAGTTGGCAAGATTTTCATTTGAGGTATGCAAAGTGGTGAACTTGACCTATAATGAAAATGACCTATAATCTTACTTTCCCAAAATACCCTTGACTTGTAAGTCTCATATCTTGAGTTCTACAAATCCAAATGAGGACTTCTAGTACTCTTTGTAAATCTAAGATGATGAGGAACAATATTCATGTTTGTCAAAAGTTTAGGAGAAACATCCTTCTAGCTCAAAAATGTCCTGGAAGTTGGTTGACTTTCAAGTACCAAAATCACATTCATCTGATGACCTGTAACTTGTCAGCTTCATAACTTGAGTTCTAGAAATCCAATGAATGACTTCTAATACTCAAATTAAAGGTATGAACATGCTCTACAATTCTCATGTGGATATCAAGATGAGATGAAACTTGTATCTTGAGTTATGTGGTCTTGAATTTCGGCACTGAAATAGGGGATTTTACACTATCAAGCTTAGAAACCCTAGCCCAATAACTTCTCACACTTTTGAATATTGATGAATTGACCTTGAAATGAGATATGACATGTCTCAACACAACATTCCATGATCATAGTTGCTTAGAATTGAGTCTTAATCTCCTCAAGACTCATAGTTGACTGAGGGTTGACCAGGTGAAAACCCTAGTTGCACCAATCTTGGATGTGGTCTCTGGTACTTTGCATAATGCCTTGGATCAGCTCCATAATGACTCTCACGACCTCTTATGAGGTCCCACAATGTCTGATGCCCATATCCATGAACTCACAATCATCTGGTGACTTCATTGACCTCCAAGATAGGAGACACAACCCTATACAACTCTTTGACTTTTCTGACGGTGATAAGCTCTTGAATGGCTTGAATGAAACCTCTTGATTAGGTCTAGAACTTGATAAACTTCTCTTGATGAGAACACCCCCTTGATCCCCTGTGAATGGATGATGGTATGCAAATGTTAATGCAATGAAATGCAATGCTGATGCTATGAAACAAAGCTAGTAAAGAAAAATAGTTGGGCAAATTTTGGGATGCAACAGCTGCCCCTATTCAAACGGCTTGGACCTGAAGGGTTGAAGAGCCAACGGCTTTCAGACAATCAAGGTAGAAGATGGTTGAATACCAATAAACCCAAAAATTTGCCAACTTGCAGAAATAAACTGCAAAACTGATTGGGGAACGAACATCCAGATACTGAATCTAGTTGCACGGCAACAAACTAACTGCTCATTGGATACAGAACATATGACATCATTTCGTCAGAAAGAAAACAATACTCACATCGTCTAAGGAAAGACGGGAAGTCACCCTTGAAAGCTGGATCAACATGCACTTGATCCTTTCATTTCGTCAGAAAGAAACAATACTCACATCGTCTAAGGAAAGGTGGAAAGACACCATATGTTCACATTGTCTAAGGATAGACAACAATAAAACCATACTCACATCGTCTAAGGATAGACGGAAAGACACCATACGTTCACATCGCCTAAGGATAGACAGAAAGAAAACCACCACGCTCACATCATCTGAGGGTAAACATCCAATACTCACGTCATCTGAGGAAAGACGGAAAGACTCCAATACTCACATATTCTAAAGAAAGACGGAAATAAGAACTTATCCGAAGAACCACATCGTCAATAGGAATTGACGGAAAGAAAGATCAAATCAATGATTACGTCAACGAACTTCGCAACTATTCAGCAAACTTCTGAATTCTTTCGTCCATAAGAGTTGATGAAAAGGAAATATATTCAAAGGGCCACATCGTCAATGGGAATTGACAGAAAGAGAATCATCTTCAAATAGCCATATCGTCAATAGGAACTGACAACAAGGAAATCAAACATTCTTCAGAGAGCCACAACATCAATAGGAGTTGACGGCACGAAAACCTTCTTAGAACAACATCTCATCCGATAAACTGAAAGAAAACTATATTTTACACTCACATCGTCTAAGGATAGACAGAGAGTAAACCATATCTGAAGTTCTTCTTGAAATCTCGCATCGTCCAAGGATAGACGGAGAGAAAATAATATCCAAAATCCAAATCATTGAATGCTGAACAAACACAGAAGATCGTATTCACAACTCACGCCATCTAAAGGATAGACGGTAAGAAGACTTGTTGGGGAAACACGTCGTCTAACAGATAGATGGTAAGAAAACCATATCTGAAACTCGCATCATCTAAGGATAGACGGAGAGAAAACCTGCTGGAGAAACACATCGTTAATAGAGATTAACGGAAAGAGAATCTTCTCGGAGATACACATTGTTAATAGAGATTAACGGAAAGAAAATATGTCGACATCAGAGGACTGATGGACAAAGGAACTCTGCTTGGGGATGTCATCATCAGAGGACTGATGGACAAAACATAACCAACGTATGATCTGAAACCCGGGAGAAAGTAAGCTGATGAGCTATCTGAACAAAGCTGCTGGATAAATGCCCCTGTATCGACCACATGGTGATTCACGTTGCCACGGAATGCTGATAACAAACTGGCTTATGCTTCGTATGCACATGCGTATGTTTGAATTTTTCTATGGCGTAATGCTCCATATGAAATGGAAATGCTACGCATTTGAGGATGAAATGCAAATATGATGCAACTATGATGATATATGCAAAGATGTAAATGCAGGCTCGAGTTGCCGGAGAGAGCTGGGTACGACATATTTGCTTCAGCAAAATAAATGCCGAAGACAAGGCCAACTCCGCTGGGGATAACTAGGTATCACAGAATTATTCCAGCAAAATAAATCCTGGAAAGGTGAAGCCGACTCCGCTGGGGGATAGCAGAAGGTGCCAAGTACGATTGGACTCTCCTAGGGATGGCTTGCGCGTGCCAATGATGATTGGACTTTTGCTGGGGAAGACAGGTGAAACCTGACGGTGATTGATTAACATGACTTCCCGACATTCGTCTTGAACTTGCCAGTTGGTCAAACCTGCTTGATTAGCTCTGATGATACAGAGAGGAACGATTCCTTTGTTTCCATATTTTCCCCAGCCTGTGGGATCTCTGTGGGGAGGTTCCTTGAAAGGAAATCTGCAATCTCTGCACTCTGATCTACCTCAGCATCTTGAACCTCGAAGAGGTGCTTCATATTAATTGCCCCACGGGCAAGAAATAACTTATGCGCTCTTAGGGTGGCCTGCCCCTGTCTTGCGACGAATTTTCCCCTGGTTGGCTAATCGGTGGGGAAATACCTCTGATTGTCCTCGAGAGACTTATCAAATCTCGACCTGACTGCTTCAGATTAACTGACTTCTGGATGGCTGACTCCCATGCTGTGATCATTTGACGTTGCTTGCCTCGGTTCACCGGAATATTCAGGCATTCTGCATTCTATTCTGATCAGACTTTCCATTGTGGAAACTTTCCCGCTGTCAAGCGCTTACTCACTAGTAAAACAAGTTGTTCTGCATAAAAGACATATCAAATGCAATGCATATGACAGTTTTGAAAATTCCAATCTGTTCACTGGAAAAATTTTTATGACATAAAGTGTATGAATCATTCATCAACATGTCAAATACAAAGTTGTAAGTAGAATCCTTTCAAGGAGTCAGTTTTGTTACGATCTTTACCGAAGTATGCTTTCAAAACAAACCTGCTTCAATTAGGACTTTTCCAGGTTGTAACATGGTCAAGTTCACGGTTTAAGAAGGAAAGGATACAGGCTCAAAATTCATTTTAACCCACCCATTCTCCTTGATGTTCTCCAATCCTATGTTCAGATAATTCGACCTTAGAGCTCACCTTTCAAAGGTTGTATGACAGGAGTGACGATTCAGGAAACCACAAGTTTTCGGAGTGACAGTCACTCTCTTTTCGTCTTTCGGCGTTCGGAGCCACACGATTTCGTTCTTTCTCGAGGATTTTTCTTTCGTAGTCCTTTTCGTCTTTCGCTTTTTGTTTTTTCGTTCCCTAACTTTTTCCTGGACTAACTCTTTTGAGTTTCTTCGATTTTGAAATCCAGCGGGATGCCCTAATTTTTGCCTAAGTCGCTTGTTCGCAAGATTCGACTTAGTGGGATTTTTTTCTTTCGATTCTTTTTTTTGTTTGAACAAATCGCGTGACACCGGCTCGTCTGACCTGTTTGAAAAGAGATTGTGACTGTTTCACTCCTGATCGGCCAGGTTTAACCATTGTGGTTTTTTTAGGTAAGACCTATAGAGGTGGCGGTTTATCCTCGAACAGACACTTCTGTGGTAATTTGAACGCTTGGTCAAGTTAACTGACACCTATCCTGCCCCTGGTTAAGATTGAGGGTTTTTCATTTTCAGAAAGAAATTCCTACTACTCGGCTCAAAGGGGTTAACAAGGGATTATCTTCCTTATATCATCGGTGTTTGGGATTTGAAACAATGCGTGTACATCATCAACAGGTTTTTATTCAAAAGCATAGCATCGGAAGCTTGCGCATCTTTCAATTTCGTCATCCTCCCCGGATTCCACTTAAACAAGCGTTGGAAATAAAAGAAAGCAAAAGAGTGAACACGAATGGATTGATTCAAAAACATGCATATTTATTTCATTTATCAATATCAATTGAAAAACAATAAGTTTTACAAATGAAAATTGCATATAGACAGGAAAGAAACTACAAATGCAAAGAAATAACAGAATAAAACGAAAATTGCCAGCCTTCAGGAAACTGGGCTTTCACACTTGATTTGCTGCTGAGTGAAGCGACCCTTGAAGTCTTCAGACTCGATCAGAAGAGCAGTTGCTATGAGGTCGACTCTGATTCGGGCTCCGATAGTTTCGCTGTCGAGGAGCAGGGGGTTGCTGATTCTGAATGGCAGAAACATCTAGAGATGAGGTTTGAATCATCGAGGATTCTCCTTGTTCAGGCGCTTTTATCCTTAAGCTCAATCCAGGAACCGGCAGAAACTGCGGGCAAGGCGATTCGGACTTCAGAGACTGCATGATGTACTCCTGATCACTCTCAGCTTCAGGTGAGGTAATGGGAACAAATTTTCCTAATGTCTTCATGCCGCCCGACACAAATTCAATTTCTCTCGAATCAATCAAGTCTTGAACCTTATGCTTAAAAGCTTTACATTTCGCTACGTCGTGCCCCGGTGATCCAGAGTGGAAGTCACAATGGGCATTTACGTCCCAGCCGGGTGGTAGTTCCTCAGTCAATGGAACCATAAGCCGGGGTTTAACCAACTGAAGTTGGAGCAAGAGTTGCACTAACTGGGCATAATCCAAATGGATTGGATCAAGGATTCTGTCAGATAGTTTCATCTTTTGACCATGTCTTCTCGGGTTGTCCTGAGAAACCTGACGTGGCCGCTGACGAGAAACATTTTGAGCTTCAAGTTGTGCAGAGGGTCTCGGTGGCCTATCATTCCTGATTATAGGTTCCACAGACACAAGTGAAGCAAGAATTTTTGCTGCAGCTTCGGGTACTTGATCACATTCTTTTCGGAGTACGTTCCTCAACACTTGTGCAATCAAACCCACCTGGGTCTTTGATCGGTGGATTTCATTTGTGTTTTCAAACGCTGTTTGTTGTTAATTTCGCAATATTTTTATCTGTTTTCGAAGCTTTAGTTGTTATTATTTGCATTACTCGTAGTTGTGTGTCTTCAAGTCTTATTTTTAAGTTTATATTACTTTTGCCGCTGGTGCGCTTGATTTGGTTTCTTTTAGTGTGTTTTTGGTAGGAAAGGATAGCACGACAGTCGCACCGTTTTCAGAAGCAAAGAAAAGTCGGAAAAGGGAAGTCAGAGCTACAACACGGGTACCCGTGTTGCACAACACGGCCCATGTCATGGAGGACACGGTTGGCAGACACGGGTAGACCAAAGCAGAAGAAAAGGAGACTCAGACTTACAACACGGGTGCCCGTGTCATGCAACACGGCCCGTGTTGCAACCCTTGGAGATGAGACACGCCCTGAAGAAGTCAGCAGCCTGACACTGCCACCCGTGTTACACAACACGACCCGTGTCAGGGCCACTGGGAGTGAAATTTTTGTGTTTTCTGATTTTTTGCTGTCAGACCTATTTCGAAGGGCATTTGAGACATTTCGCAATGTAATTTGAATTTAGATATAAGAGTCACTTTTTAGAAAGTAGGGGACACTTTTGAACTGATATTAGGATTGACAACTGAGAGGAGAGTTCGGTTGGAAAACAAAGGATCGATCAAAAGAGGAAGCAATTGATGATCCAAGGATTTCAACTTGCATTGTAATGATCTTCTCCTTTTCATTTCTAATTGCTTTTATGTTTACACAGAACATGAGCAGCTAAACCCCAAGTTGTTAGGAGGTGGTCCTAAGTTGCGATGTAATGACTTTTGTTTAATGATTCTATGAGAACTATGTTATTACCTTTATATATTTTATTTTGCATTAATCTTAATCGTATTCATATTGGAAAGTAGAATTCAAATTGTGCTTAGGCTTTAGTCTGGAAAGTCAACCTAACACTTTTGCAAAATAGTATCACGGTCGATATTGCTTAGGAATGAGGATATCCCGTATCACGTATTTTATGGTCGGAACTATTTCTTGATGCTTTTCATGGACACTGAGGAATTAGTGTACAGGAAACTCATCAAAGGGTTTTCATTAAGGAATTAAGTAAACTAAATTGGCCAACTGATGAATGAAGGTTAATAACTAGTATAGCAGAATAATCATACAGGGTCTTTACTCGCATCGTCTCCACTCCCCTAACACTGTTCTTAGATTGATTCATAAGTCCTTATTTACTTGTTATATTACTCTGCTACCAAACAAACCACTAGACCTTTTGTTCATTTGAATCCTAAAAATTCCGTTAATTACTACGCAGTCCTCGAGATCGATACTAGGGACTTTTCCCTTATTACTACAATTGGTAAAAATAGTACACTTGCTATTTTCCCGATCAAGTTTTTGGCGCCGTTGCCGGGGACTACCAAATTAACATTGTTTTTAGAATCCAAAAGAAATTTTGTTGCTCTGCGACTAAAATTTTATTATTTACTGCATAACTTTTATCCGCTTGTATTATCTAACGCTTGTCTAATTGTGTATGCGAGGTCAGGCCTCAGCTAAATATTCTTTTGATACAGAACTAGAACGAGCATTACACGAAAGACGGAGATTAGCTAAAGTTAAAAGACTGGAAGAAATGGAGGAAATTATATCTGTGCAGAGCGACTCCGAAGAGAGAGAGACAACACCTGAAATTGTTCAAATGGCTGGAAATCCACCTCAGCCTGAAAGACTGCTAGGAGACTATGGAGGGGCCAATGCTCAACCAAACCGGATGACCATTGTGAATCAACCGGTGAATGTTGCGCATTTTCAGCTACACCCTTCCACCATCCGTCAGTTGGAAAGCAAGCCGTTCGCCGGAAGAATCAACGAAGATGCAAATAAACATCTTCAGAGATTCCTTACAACCACCACCTCGCTGAAAATAGAAGGATATTCCGAAGAGGCCAAGAGATTAGTTATGTTCCCGTTCACACTCACTGATGATGCGGAAGGATGGTTTTACTCGCTTCCCGCTGGGAGTATCACAACATGGCAAGAGATGGAAACTGCGTTCCTGAATGAGTATTTCCCTGCCTCAGTGTTCATCCGAAAAAGATATGACATTGTCAACTTCAAGCAAAAAGAAGGAGAATCTTTAGGGGATGCATATAAGCGGTTTAAGAGGTGTCTTACAGCATGTCCTACTCATAACATGGACGCCACTGAGCAGATGCAAAACTTCGTGAATGGATTACGACTCAAAACGAAACAGCTCATAGATACTGCTGCCGGTGGCTCAACCAACTTCTCAACGGCCACAGGTATCAGAAGGATCATAGAAGCAATCGCCGCTAACGAGCACCTTGAGTTGTATGATCGCACGGTTAACCAACCGGAAGGTAAGATTGATCTGAAGCTGGCAGACCAGGTTGTTAAAATGGAGGATCAGATCACCGCTGAGGTAGAGAGAAGGTTAAAGAAAATGAATGTTGAAACTCAGGTAGTGGCACAGGTTGAGCCAATGCAAGCAGCACCTTGTGAAATATGCGGTGGACCACACTTTACAGTGCATTGTGTAGCAACTCAAGAGCAAGTGGAACAGATTAATATGTTGAGGCAGAACAATCCCTACGCCAACACATATAATCCGGGTTGGAAAAATCACCCAAACTTTTCATGGAAAGATCAACAAGGAAATGTACAAAAACCTGTTCAAGGCCAACAACCGTATCAACCTCAGCAACAGCAGTACTAGCAGACACCGTACCAACCTCAATATCAACCATAAGCGCCTCGAAAAGCTGATTGGGAAGTAGCCATTGAGAAAATGGACGCCCAAAGTTCTCAATTTCAAGAAGAGACAAGGAGTAACTTCAGGAATGCTGGAGCATCCATAAAGAATCTTGAAGTACAAATGAGTCAAATTGATCAACAGCTAGCGAGTTCACAAGCGCCGGGTACACTTCCAAGTGCCACAGTACCAAATCCGAAGGATCACCACCAAATTAAGGAGGTAGTAACAAGAAGTGGAAAATCCAAGGAAGTAGGAGAAGAGGAAACGGAACTAAATGATCAGATGATTGAAGTGGAGCTGGAAATTAAAGAAAATGAAATAGTCGAGGAAGAAGTGGAGACACCGGTACCGGTAACTAAAGAGAAAGTGGTAGAACCGAAACTGGTGATCAAGCTGCCATACCCCTCAAGAAATAAAAAGAAAGGACAGCAAGAGAAGAATTTCGAGAAGTTCCTGGAGCTGTTTAAAAAGTTGGAGCTGAACATTCCGTTGTTGGAGGCACTAGAACAAATGCCCACCTATGCAAAATTCATGAAGGACATCATTTCTAAGAAGCGGACTAGTGAGTCCGAACCTGTTATTCTAACGGAAACTTGTAGTGCTATTTTGCAGGGTCTGAAGATTCCGGTCAAGAAGAAAGACAGTGGAGCTGTTACTATCCCATGCACTATTGGCGATAGGTCATTCAACAGAGCTTTAATTGATTTGGGAGCAAGTATTAGCCTCATGCCCTTGTCCATCTACAAAAAGTTGGATATCGGTGCGGTTCAAGACACTCGGATGACCCTCCAGTTTGCTGATCATTCAGTTAAGCGGCCATATGGAGTGGTTCAAGATGTACTAGTTAAGGTAGATAAATTTGTGTTTCCAGTTGATTTTGTGATCCTAGAGATGCCGGAAGATGAAGAAATGTCGTTAATTTTGGGCCGGCCATTCTTGGAAACCGGGAGAGTCATGATAGATATGGAAGGCGGCACCCTGACCTTGAAGGTATATGATGAGGAGTTAAAAATTGATGTTAGCAACACCATGAAGCATAAACAGGATCGTGGCACCAGTAGCAACATACAAGTGCTAGAACAAGTCGTAGAGAGCGAACATTTGGAGAGTGTGACCCAACTGCCCCTGGAAAGAGTGTTAAGCATGTCAATCTTTAAGGAAGATAAAGAAGTGGATGAGAATGACAGGGAGGTAGTTGAAATGTTGGAAACTCGACCATTCCAAAGGGGATCCCGACCACACCGATGGAAGGACTTACGACAACCTGTAGCGCTGGAAGGTAATGACGAAAAGCCTAAAGGTTCGGAATTGAAACAACTGCCGGAAAATCTCAAATATGTTTTTCTAGACACCGAGGAAAAGTATCCCGCCATTATCAGCTCTAGTTTGAAAAGTGTCTAGGAGAAACAACTGATTGGGGTTCTTAAAAAATTTAAGAGTGCTATTGGGTGGAAAATCGAAGACCTAAAGGGTATAAGTCCTACAGTTTGCATGCACAAAATCCTTATGGAGAAGGACCACAAACCGGTTATGCAGCCCCAAAGAAGACTGAACCCCGTTATGAAGGAAGTCGTAAGAAAGGAAGTGGTGAAATTGTTGGATGCTGGACTTATCTATCCTATATCGGACAGCTCATGGGTGAGCCCTGTTCACGTGGTGCCCAAGAAAGGAGGTACAACTGTGGTAACTAATGACAAGAATGAGTTGATTCCTACGCGTACAGTCACTGGTTGGAGGGTATGCATTGATTATAGGAGACTTAATTTAGCCACCAGAAAAGATCACTTTCCGTTGCCCTTTATTGATCAGATGCTAGAAAGATTGGCTGGTCACGATTACTATTGCTTTCTAGATGGATACTCCGAATACAACCAAATCGCGGTTGCGCTAGAGGATCAAGAGAAGACAGCTTTCACATGCCCGTACGGAGTTTTTGCTTATAGGAGGATGCCATTCGGGTTATGTAATGCCCCAACCACATTTCAAAGATGCATGACTTCTATTTTTGCGGATATGCTTGAGAAACATATGGAAGTTTTCATGGATGATTTTTCGGTTTTCGGGTCCTCATTTGATAATTGTTTAACTAACCTGTCACTTGTTTTGCAGAGATGTCAGGAAAGTAACTTGATCCTAAATTGGGAAAAATGTCATTTCATGGTAAGAGAGGGCATTGTCCTTGGTCACAAAATCTCACACAAAGGGATCGAAGTCGATCAAGCAAAAGTGGAAGTAATATCCAAGTTACCACCATCCGTGAACGAGAAAGGTATACGAAGCTTCTTGGGTCACGCAGGGTTCTACCGCAGGTTCATAAGAGACTTCTCCAAGATAGATAAACCATTGACGTCCTTGTTAGTCAAGGACACGACGTTTATGTTCAATAAGGAATGTGCTGACGCATTCGAAAACCTGAAAAATAAGTTAGTGTCAGCACCAATTATGATAGCCCCAGATTGGTCGCTGCCGTTTGAGATCATGTGTGACGCCAATGACATCGCAGTAGGGGTTGTATTGGGGCAGAGGAAAGAGAAGCTTTTGCATGTTATTTACTATGCGAGTCACGTTTTGAACCCGGCACAGATGAATTACGCAACTACCGAGAAGGAGTTGCTAGCGGTGGTGTATGCCTTTGACAAATTTAGGCAATATTTGTTGGGTTCTAAAGTGATTGTTTATACTGACCATGCTGCGCTAAAATATCTTTTTGCTAAACAGGAGTCGAAGCCCAGGCTGCTGAGATGGATCCTTCTTCTCCAAGAATTCGATGTGGAGATTCGAGATAAGAGAGGATGTGAAAATACTGTAGCTGATCACTTCTCGCGAATGTCACCGATTGAAGAAAACAAGGAAAAGCGCCCGATAAAGGATGAGTTTGCTAATGAACACATCCTAGTTATTCATGGTGTTCCTTGGTTTGCGGATTACGCCAACTATTTAGTCGGGGGTCTCATACCCGACGATTTTGATTCTAACAAACGGAAAAAGTTTGTTCATGACTGCAGGTTCTACTTATGGGATGACCCGTTTCTTTACAAGAAAGGGGTGGATGGACTGATCAGGCGATGCGTTCCGGAAAACGAGCAAAGGAAGGTGCTCGAAGCATGTCATAATTCAGATTATGGAGGGCATTTCAGTGGCGACCGCACCGCAGCCAAAGTCTTCCAATCGGGGTTGTATTGGCTGTCTTTGTTCAAGGATGCCCATAACGTAGTTAAGGAATGCGACATATGTCAACGGACTGGAAATATCTCGAAAAGAAACCAGATGCTGCAGAATTCCATATTAGAAGTATAGTTGTTTGATGTTTTGGGGATTGATTTTATGGGACCATTCCCACCATCATTTGGAAAACACTATATACTGGTAGCAGTTGACTATGTTTCGAAATGGGTAGAAGCAGTGGCACTACCAACAAATGATGCTAAAGTAGTGGTCAGGTTTCTGAAGGAGAACATATTTTCGCGGTTTGGAGTACCAAGGGCCCTTATAAGTGATGAAGGAACTCACTTCCTAAATCATCTCATGGAAAAGTTACTCCTTAAGTATAATGTGAAGCACAAAATATCTACTCCGTACCATCCTCAAACCAACGGGCAAGCCAAGGTGTCAAATCAACAACTCAAACAGATATTAGAGAAAATAGTGCGTGCATCCCGTAAGGACTGGGCAGTAAAGCTGGACGACGCTCTCTGGGCGTATCGCACTGCATACAAAACACCCATTGGTATGTCCCCTTACCAACTGGTCTATGGTAAAGCTTGCCATCTGCCTCTAGAGTTAGAACACAAGGCATTATGGGCATCAAAAGTCCTTAACCTAGACCTCACCAGAGCAGGAGAGTCTAGAACCCTCCAACTCCATGAGCTAGAGGAATTCAGGAACCGGGCATATGAGAATGCAAAAATGTACAAAGATCAAGCAATGAAATGGCATGATCGACGTATTCAGAAGAAAGAATTTCGGGAAGGACAATTAGTATTGTTGTACAACTCCCGACTGAAACTCTTTCCGGGAAAGCTTAAATCAAAATGGTCGGGACCATTTGTAGTACATAAGATGTTTCCGCACGGAGCAGTCGAGCTGAAAAATCCAGCAAATGGAGACATTTTTAAAGTAAATGGTCAGCGTCTGAAACCTTACTACGAGGGACAGCAGAAAGATCGAAACGATGTCGTTCATATCACATGATACGATGACGGACCGTCGAGCCAGGCGACGTAAAACGAAGCGCTTCGTGGGAGGCAACCCACATATTTCACCTTCACACTTTCATTTTGTTTTTGTTTTAACAGGTTTTGATTAACTCGTAGTTCATCGGTGAAAGAAGAATGTCGGAGACCAGAGGAGAGGAAAAAGTTGAAAAACAGCACCCTGACACGGGTGGCCGTGTTACACAACATGTGCCGTGTCAGGCCTAGCATGGCAGGGATGAAAAACTTGGAAAAAATGTGGAGTCAGTGGAGCAACACGGGTGCCCGTGTTGTGCAACACGGCCCGTGTTGCAGATTCGTGGCTTTGAAAAAAAAAACTACAGGAGGAGCAACACGGGTGCCCGTGTTGTGCAACACGGCCCGTGTTGCAAGGCACGATCTGTTTTTTTATTTTTTACCCCATGGGGCCCACCACTTTCACCCCCACTTATCATTAGCAACCACACATTTCAAATCATTTTTCATCTTCCTCCTTCTTCTCCCTCACAAAACCCTTAACCTCCATAACCTTCTCTCCACAAAAGCTTCATTATCTACCACACCCACTCATCGGAAACACTTCCATCCTTCACAAAAAACGTTCTACTCATCATTGTGCTTATTTCTACGGTCGCGTTTTTCACTAACAGTGATTTCGAAATTTTTCGAACCATCTGTGTTGTTTGTGTTTTGCAGGTTCCAGAATGCCTCCTCGTAGAGACATAGGAAAAGCAGTGGTGGAAACTTTGCGCCCCAGAAAGAGAGCACACCGTATGGCGAATCCTCACGGCATACTCTTTGAAGACCCGGATCATCAGAAGAAGTACTCTAACATCATCAAGCGTAAGCTCGCGCCCACAAGGTATATCTGTAACACTACGCTTGATAATCTAGGGCTGAGAGTACAGGTCCATAGGATGTTTCACACTCTGGGTATGCTAGAATTTATGCAATTGGAAGCGCCGACTTATGAGCGCATAACTGTTGAATTCTTGAGTACTTTAGAATTTTAGTTGAAGCACAGGTGGACAGGTGTGGAGGAGGAATATTATGGTACACTGAGGTTTAGGCTATTTGATACTGACCATAGCCTGACCATAGCCGAATTTGGAGATATTCTGAAGCTCCCCAATTTTGGACCCGGAGCCCCTCCGAGAAATTTTAGTGCAGGGGACTTCTGGAAGGCTATTACAGGCAGAACTGATTATGTCGCGAAGGCGGCAAAAGCCTCGTGTATCCATAACCCTTGTTTCAGGTACGCTCAAAAGGGATTGGCATATACACTGTTCGGCAGGGGTGACAGCACAGGAGTGGCGACTCAGAGGGAGTTGTACTTCATGTATGGCATGGCAAATCAAGAAATCACTAATGTAGCTGCAAGGCAGCTGATCACCTGAAGAGGGTTGCGAATGCACCTTCCGGCGAAATAAGTGTAGGCGGTATGATTACTCAAATCACAAATCACCTTGGCCACGGTGCTCTCTTGAGAGAAGAACCCACTGTTGCAGGTAAGACAAAAATCGATCTTGCCACACTGACTGCCCAAGGTATGATTCGAGTCTTTGATAATTACTACTCCTTGGTAAGCCGAAACAATCATCTCCTTGCTTTACCTGTCCCTGACTTTATTAGTATTCAAAATGTGAATAACTGGCTATATGAGAGCCCCATGCAGGATGAAGAAGACCAATTTTATGATGGTACAGGTACAAAATTCTTTGAGGATGAAGGAGATCAGGTAGAAGAAGCGCCTATACCGCCTACTCGAGTCTCACCCCATCAGGAATCCGGCTCAGGCTCTTGGAGCTTATCTAAAAAAGAATGGGATTGGATGGAGAATGAGATGTGTCATCTCCGAAGTGAGCATACGAGGCAAGGCGAGGAGCAGACAAGACAAGGGAACGAACAAATCCGACAAGGCAGGTTGATTGGTGAGATGCATGAATGGATGCGGCAGATGATGCTGCACGACCAACCTCTGCAACCATGAACTCTGTGAGTCCTCTGCTACTAGTGTTCCAACAGTGAGGACACTGTTGAATTCTAGTGTGGGGGTATTTTATTTGTGTTTTTATGTTATTTGTTTATGTTATTTGTGTGTTTTCAATTCTGTTTTAGTTATTTGTTTATTTAATTTCCAGTGTTAGTTTGAGAACATGATAGCAAGTCCACAGGAAGACCCCCCTGACATTGAGCTAATAAAATTAATAACATTGTTGGTTGGGGAACTGTTTAGTGAAGATGTTGAGTGAGGTGATGAGAAAGTATATAGAATACTCAGAAAAGAACCGTGAGGATGAAATCGGAATAATCTTGAGAGATAGGTAAAAGGCCAACACCCTGGGTTTCCCAAATAGGAACGAGTTCGACGTGTAGATTTGTACCATAGTGCTTTGACCTGAGAAGTACCCCTGAGTAGTTTATTTTGACAATTAGGTTTCATCAAAAATAATCGTGTGTGCAAGGGTAATGAAAAATATTGAGCTAAGGCACAGAAAAAAAAACAAACAAAAAGGGGCAATTAGGCGACAAATCCTTCTAAGTTGGGTAACCCTCACCCGGTTATTCAGCCCAACGGCGGTCGAACTTGAAAGCCATTCAAAAAGAATAACAGTGCCAGAAAAAGAAAAATGTCATTGATAAATCTTGTGCACACGAGGAAAATCATAAAAGCCGTATAGTGATTGTCCGAATGAAAGGGAGGAAAATCGAAAAAGAAGACTTAAGTACAAAGCATAGTCGGAGAGGTTACCCATAGGGAGACTGAGGTATGTGGTTTACCGCAGTCTAGTGTTTGCATGTTACCTGTTTTGAGGGAAAAGCCGAAATTAATCCTACGGGACTTGGAATGAGAAGTTCAAGTATGAGCATTATCACCGTAACTCACAATTCTATGGACGGTTCCGTTACGAAAAAGATATTAAGTTCGGTTTGGCGAGCTTTTTGCTTGAGGACAAGCAAAAGTTCAAGTTCGGGGGAGTTTGATCGGTGGATTTCACTTGTGTTTTCAAACGCTGTTTGTTGTTAATTTCGCAATGTTTTTATCTGTTTTCGAAGCTTTAGTTGTTATTATCTGCATTACTCGTAGTTGTGTGGTTCAAGTCTTATTTTTAAGTTTATATTACTTTTGCCGCTGGTGCGCCTGATTTGGTTTCTTTTAGTGTGTTTTTGGCAGGAAAGGGTAGCACGACAGTTGCACCGCTTTCGGAAGCAAAGAAAAGTCGGAAAACGGAAGTCACAGCTACAACACGGGTACCCGTGTTGCACAATACGGCCCGTGTCATGGAGGACACGGTTGGCAGACACGGGTAGACCAAAGCAGAAGAAAAGGAGACTCAGACTTACAACACGGGTGCCCGTGTCATGCAACACGGCCCGTGTTGCAGCCCTTGGAGATGAGACACGCCCTGAAGAAGTCAGCAGCTGACACGGCCACCCGTGTTGCACAACACGGCCCGTGTCAGGGCCACTGGGAGTGAAATTTTTGTGTTTTCTAATTTTTTGCTGTCAGACCTATTTCGAAGGGCATTTGAGACATTTCATGATGTAATTTGAATTTAGATATAAGAGTTACTTTTTAGAAAGTAGGGGACACTTTTGAACTGATATTAGGATTGACAACTGAGAGGAGAGTTCGGCTGGAAAACAAAGGATCGATCAAAAGCGGAAGCAATTGATGATCCAAGGATTTCAACTTGCATTGTAATGATCTTTTCCTTTTCATTTCTAATTGCTTTTATGTTTACACAGAACATGAGCAGCTAAACCCCAAGTTGTTAGGGGGTGGTCCTAAGTTGCAATGTAATGACTTTTGTTTAATGATTCTATGAGAACTATGTTATTACCTTTATATATTTTATTTTGCATTAATCTTAATCATATTCATATTGGAAAGTAGAATTCGAATTGTGCTTAGGCTTTAGTCTGGAAAGTCAACCTAACACTTTTGCAAAATAGTATAACGGTCGATATTGCTTAGGAATGAGGATATCTCGTATCACGTATTTTATGGTTGGAACTATTTCTTGATGCTTTTCATGGACACTGAGGAATTAGTGTACAGGAAACTCATCAAAGGGTTTTCATTAAGGAATTAAGAAAACTAAATTGGCCAACTGATGAATGAAGGTTAATAACTAGTATAGCAGAATAATCATACAGGGTCTTTACTCGCATCGTCTCCACTCCCCTAACACTTTTCTTAGATTGATTCATAAGTCCTTATTTACTTGTTATATTACTCTTCTACCAAACAAACCACTAGACCTTTTGTTCATTTGAATCCTAAAAATTCCGTTAATTACTACGCAGTCCTCGAGATCGATACTTGGGACTTTTCCCTTATTACTACAATTGGTAAAAATAGTACACTTGCTATTTTCCCGATCAGTCTTCAGCTGATGTTTTTCCTCTCTGAGCATCTGCATGTCCCTCATGAACAGCCCCATCTGGCCTCGAATCTGACTCAGCTCTACTCGTACCTGTTCCATAGCCTTGTGGGGATTTCTGTAAACTTCCTGATTGGATATCCTGCAACAAACTGGTTAGCACAGGGAATAAGATCAATGGTTCTGAGGTACCTGTTATGCAAAAATGTCATACAGAATGCAAGCACGTATGAATGCTACAGGGAAACAGCAATAAGGCAAATATGAACCCAAGATTCAAGCACAGGGATAACCCTCACACAAATATGCATCATACAAGAGTAACTAGGTAAAAACAGAGTGACCTCAACCAACAAGCCTGGTGATGGTCAACATGCAGTAATGAACAAATGCTACACAGGGAAACAACCCTCAACTGAGTCTTCAGTTTGATACTCTTCTGAGCAAATGCTCTCGGCGAATTCTTCCATAAATTGAACTGATACACCCACTTGGCTAGTTGAAGGAAGGTCGTTAATCTGAACACCCTGAGGCGTGACTGAGATTCTGTCGGAATCCAGCAAAGTTTGAACTTGGCTTCGAAGCACCTTACAGTATTCAGTTGAATGCCCCTGTGCCCCAGCATGGTACTCACAACGGACGTTAATATCAAATCCTGGCGAGTACGGTGGAATCGCAGGATTAATTTCTTTTGGCACAATCAATCCACCTTTGATCAAATCCGGAAACAACTGACTGTACGATACCGACAGCTGAGTAAACTGTCTCTCTGGCTTCCTCGGCCTTTGTCTGGCTTGTTAACGCGGTTGACGATGGTACGACGATTGACTTTGAATACTCGAAGCATCAGAAAATTGAACCTGAGATACTGGAGATTCTGGGATGACATCACTTTCTCTCTCCCCTTCCTCTTGAGAACTGTCAACTGATTTACTTTCAGAAACTGAAATATAAGGAATGTCTCAAATCTCTCCATTCTTGATTCCGCTCTCAACACGTTCACCCATTATCACCAAGTCAGCAAAGTTCGATGCTCTACCACTGATCAGCTTGTCAAAGTAATGGCCTTTCAAGGTACCCAGGAATATGTCAACCAATTCTCTCTCCTGAAGTGGGTTTGAACACGAGCAGCGAATTCTCTCCATCTCTGCACATACCCTCTAAAAGACTCATTATCCGCCTGAGATGATTCTTGCAACTGCGTGCGGCTAGGAGCCATGTTAAGGTTGTAGTCGTACTGCTTCACGAAGGCATTGGCCAGATCTGACCATGATCTAATACCGCTACTTTCCAACTGCATATACCAATTCAACGATGCTCCACTCAAACTGTCTTTAAAACAATGAATCATGAGCTGATCATTATGGACATGCGAAGTCATTTTTCTTCAGAACATCACCAAATGTAGCTTCAGACAACTATCCCCTTTGAACTTCTCAAAATTTGGCATCTTGAATTTCGGAGGCATCACAAGGCCTGGCACTAAGCACATGATTGAAGCATTCAAATCAAGAGTATTCTGACTCATCAGGGTATCAAGCTTCTCCTCCAACAGCTGACATTTCCTCATAAACTCAACAGTCTGCGGGTTCTCAGTATTAACCTTTGGAACAATCCTCTGAGGATCTGGTGCAGAGAAAATGAAATTCTGATAGTTTGTGTCATGGAGAGAAGATGCATCTTTGTCTCTAATAGGAATATGCACAGGCTGAGCTGGAGCAACATCACTCATCAGAATCCTCTGATCATTGGCCTCATCTCTAGTCATAGGTGTCACAGCTTCCATGAATTGACTCAACTGATCCTTCAACAATTCAAACTCTGCCCAGGTAACAACCTAGCTCTACTCCTCTGAGTTCATGATCCTGAAGCTGATTCAAGTCCAATGCGAATGTCGGGAAATCAACTGATGAAGAAGGAAAAAGATTGGTGAGCCCCCTGTTCCGACTTAGGAAGGATATGAAAAATGAGATGCAGATGCAATACAATGAAAACATGCAAAATGCTAATGCACACACAAGGGATCAAGACTGCTGCTTGTTAACCAAATTTCTGCCTTGACAAGAACATAACACTGCTCTGATAGGAACCAAATGATACCAAGAATTCTGATTCAAACTGTAGAGAAAACCGGGTAGTCTGAAGGTAAAGGTTTCCTACATAACCCCAGTCCCACGCACAGGTATGGATCTAATCCACTGATAAAGGTACGGTATCCTATGCGTTCCTCAGCGTCACAGACTTTCAAGAAATGATGATACGTTCACCATTTCTAGTTTGGCATCATCACCCCCTGAAGAGGCCTCACTTAGTTGAGTCACAAATGATCGGTCCTCAGAGTCGACAATCCTCAGATCCAAAATCCTCTCGATTCCAAAGGACTGATAGGAGATCATCAAAGAGAATCTCGTCTAAGTGTGGATTACGTGGGAACTGGTGCAAGCAAAGCAAGCAAGTCCACGACTAATCCACTCTAATGCTATGTATATGCTCTCAAGCCTGGGTTTTGACTTATCACTCATCAAAATGCCCCTCCCACAACATCACAGCAAATAATCATATTATACTGAAAGTAAAGTGTAGGAAAGTAAATGCAAACCCAACAGATAAACACACAAGCTCTAGGATTAACTCGCATAGGGGATATTGGGTTCCCAGCAGAGTCGCCACCTGTCGCTACTGCGAAAATAAGGTGCCGACAAAACAGAAGAGTCGCCACCTTTCGTTATTTATCCCACAGAAAGGGAAAGGAAACGATCGGAAAAACCTGACGAAAAGGTATAAGATAAGGTCATCGCAACCTTGTCCGGGTTCGGGAGTCGGTTACGCAAGGGGAAGGTATTAGCACCCCTCACGTCCGTTGTACTCAACGGGATCCACGCTTGTTGTGTTTATCTGACAGGTTGTTTTAACTATCTACCTATCAAGGCTGGCTCAAAAGGAAAAATAAAATTGACTCGGTAAAGCATCGCGCTTTTTGCCTACGTATTCTCGTCAGAGAACGAGAAATTAGAGTCAATGTAGTTCGGCTAACTACGGGTGAAGGGAAGGTTTCTCGCCAAGACGTCGCGTCTTGTGCCTACGTACTTTCATCTAGTATGAAAGATCAAAGCAAACATAGTTCGGGATACGGGTTGACAGGGTGTTCTCGACCACACGGCGGTGAGAGAAAGGATTGACGATACTAGCGTACGCATTCTAGCAGTTAGGTGTATTGCTGCTCGACCATTAGAGACTTAGGCGGTACCTGTTTGGGGTAGACGGACGTAGTATGTCGGGGCTCAAAGGTAAGGGAACCTACGGGTTCTAGAACTACGGTCTGGTCTCAATTGTGCTAGGGCAAGAGAAAGGGAGGTGTCAATTGGCAATGGTTCTCACTCCAAATGGTGCAGAAAGTTTCAATGAATCATCCTCAAGCTTCTTGCAACCTTGGTTTGGCTTGAAAGTGTGCAATTCTCTAAAAACGAAAATCAATTTTTCTTCACTTTTTCTCCATGAGTTTTTGTTGTAACTGCCTCCAAATTCTGTTATTTTCTGTTAAGAATGATTAGAATGTTATATACAATGGATATTGAATGATTTGCAGCCCAATTGGAAGCCCATAATAGTCCAATCCAAAATTCACATTTTTGATTTTGAAGCTTTATGGAAATGGTGAAATCAGAGCCAAACAGCCTGCAAATTGATCCATTCTAGTTACTTATGATGTAAGGGATATGAAGGGCTGAGATTGAGGCCTTGGAAATGAATCTATGGTAGATTTGCATTATGTTGCTTAAGGATGAAGTAACCATGAATTTCCACATGTAAATGACTTCAAACTTGATTTGTAATTTTTCCAATGTTCTTAAAACATCAATTGGACTAAAAAAATGTACCAACATGACATGAATTGGTTCCAAAATGAATTGATTTGAATTAGCCCTTTTCAAGCTTCCTTTCATGAATTTTTCTCCATGCCTTTTCCAACTCAAGCCATATCAATGATCCCTTGAGGTTTGATTGACCAAATGACCCCATTTGGAGAAACTTTCAAGTTGGCAAGATTTTCATTTGAGGTATGCAAAGTGGTGAACTTGACCTATAATGAAAATGACCTGTAATCTTACTTTCCCAAAATACCCTTGACTTGTAAGTCTCATATCTTGAGTTCTACAAATCCAAATGAGGACTTCTAGTAGTATTTGGAAATCTAAGATGATGAGGAACAATATTCATGTTTGTCAAAAGTTGAGGAGAAACATCCTTCTAGCTCAAAAATGTCCTGGAAGTTGGTTGACTTTCAAGTACCAAAATCACATTCATCTGATGACCTGTAAGTTGTCAGCTTCATAACTTGAGTTCTAGAAATCCAATGAATGACTTCTAATACTCAAATTAAAGGTATGAACATGCTCTACAAGTCTCATGTGGATATCAAGATGAGATGAAACTTGTATCTTGAGTTATGTGGTCTTGAAGTTTGGCACTGAAATAGGGGATTTTACACTGTCAAGCTTAGAAACTCTAGCCCAATAACTTCTCACACTCTTGAATATTGATGAATTGACCTTGAAATGATATATGACATGCCTCAACACAACATTCCATGATCATAGTTGCTTGGAATTGAGTCTTAATCTCCTCAAGACTCACAGTTGACTGAGGGTTGACCAGGTGAAAACCCTAATTGCACCAATCTTGGATGTGGCCTCTGGTACATTGCATAATGCCTTGGATAAGCTCCATAATGACTCTCAAGAACTCTTATGAGCTCCCACAATGTTTCATACCCATATTCGTGGACTCACAATTATCTGGTGACTTCATTGACCTCCAAGTTAGGAGACACAACCACATACAACTCTTTGACTTTTCTGATGGTGATAAGCTCTTGAATGGCTCGAATGAAACCTCTTGATTAGGTCTAGAACTCGATAACCTTCTCTTGATGAGCACACCCCCTTGATGCCCTATGAATGGATGATGGTATGCAAATGTTAATGCAATGAAATACAATGATGATGCTATGAAACAAAACCAGTAAAGAAAAAAAGTTGGGCAAATTTTGGGGTGCAACAGTACGTCATTTCTGGATTTTCCTTTCTTGAGCAGCGGTTTGAGAAGAAGCCATTGTTAGCAACATAAAAGGGAAACAAATCGTTTTCTGAAAAAAAGGAAGGAGAATAAAGAAGGAAGAAAACGTTTGAAATTCAAGAGAGTGTAAAGATTTCACAAAACGGTGGAGAAAGGTATTTATAAGTATTTGTAAATCCCAAAGGAAAGAGATCCGCGGTTGAAAATGATCAAGCAGTGGGACACGTGTTAGTTTTAAGAGACGTGTAGAAAACTATGGTCAGAATATAGGCGGATGTTTCCAAGACAAGTGATGATGAATACGGCTGAAAAGACGTTTAAGATTGGACGTAGTGGCGTAGTGGAAGTCATGAGGAAAATTGAATAGTTGCGCCACTGTACAAAGAATGGAAGTTGAGATGAAGACATGCAAAGTAACACGTCAAAAATTAAAGAAAGAAAAACTGACCTTCCAAACCCAAGATTGGCGAAAGGACAATTTTTGGGGGCAATTTGTTGACTCCTAATTTTCGACGCCAGTCGAAGATCATATTATTTGAAGACAAGAACATTAATGCTCGACACAAAAGAGAGTTTCGACCAACATCAAGGGGTTTTATTTGAAGTGAAGGGGAAAAGAAGATGAAAAATGCTAAGTGTTGAGAAGGGTTCGACAAAGACTACAGTAAGGGAAGCGCGAAGAAGATTTACCAAAAGTGGAGGGAATTTCCAAATGTTCAAAATTCAAACCAAGTGGTAAAATGTGGGAACGGTTAGGAAGGCGAAGTTATCACCAAAAGGAGCCTCAACCGCTATGTAGAAGTTATTTTACAACACTATAAATAGATGTAAAAATTATGTAATAGGGGTGTTCATTCATTATCGTACTAGTTCATACAACTCCGAGTACCCGCGTGTAGAGAAACGAGTTTAACGAGAATGTAGGTGATACAACACAAAACTTTTTATCATCAATGATATTTGCCTTTACAATTCACTTACCCTTCTTAACTTTCAGTTTTTACATTTCAAACTGCCTTTTACATTTTTCTGCCAATTTGCGTTGCAAAGATCCCCTAGTCGAACGCAGAGTTCTGATTAGAGTTATCCTTCAAGTCATTTATTTACTTGCATCTTTATTTTAAATTCCTTTAAGATTTCAAAAGGGTTTGCATCGAACGCGAAGTTTGGCAATAATCTTAGTATTTCATGTCCAATATTTACGTTTTTTTTACTTTACGTTCCTGATTTCATTACGTTGAAACAATCTTAGCACGTGTTCTAGGATTTAGTATGGTCGATCTTGCATGTTAGTCAATTTCTTAAAAATTGATAGACCAGCGGTTGTTTACCAAAAATCACAGTAAACAAGTGGGAGTTGTACATGGTAATCTCGGTCCTCAGTGGGAGGAGGATGAACAGGATGATGTCTTTTCTATGGGAGATCTGGGCGTAGGCCTGCAGTCTGACGCAGACAGGAGGTTTATAATGATAGAGGAGAAGATGAAGAACTTGGAGAATTAGAATTCTCTTGGTCTCGATATGTCTAACTTGGGGCTGATCCAAGGTATGAAGATTCCGCCAAAGTTTAAAGTGCTTGACTTTGACAAGTACAAAGGGACGACCTGTCCCAGAGTACACCTCCGATCTTACTATACGAAGATGTCTGCATATTCTGATGATGAAAAGCTGTTAATGCACTTCTTCCAAGACAGTTTGTTTGGACCATCTTTAGAATGGTACATGGGCCTTGAGGGGACTAATATCAGAAGCTGGAGAGACCTTGGGGAGGCATTCTTCCGTCACTATCAGTACAATAGTGACTTGGCGCCAAATAAAGTCCAACTTCAGAATCTTTCTCAAAAGAGCAATGAGGGGTTTAAAGAATATGCACAGAGGTGGCGTGAGTTAGCTGCGAGGGTTCAGCCACCAATGGTTGAAAGAGAACTCATTGATATGTTCGTGGGAACGTTACCAGGGATATATTATGAAAATATGATTGGAAACATGTCAAGCAGTTTCTCATATCTGATTATTACTGGTGAGCAAGTTGAGAATGGTATTAAACTGGGAAAAATTCAAGTAGGAGAAGGATCCACATCTGGTGGGGGAAGAAAAACTTTTGGCAATAACAAGAAGAGGGAAGGTGAAACAAATGCAGTGTCAGGGTACAAAAATAAGAACAGGAATAGGGCTCCACGCCAACAACAATATCAGCAACAACCATAGGTTGCAAGTATCACTATTCCTGTAGCACCTCAGCAACAACCTCAACAACAACAACAACAGAACTAGGCACCACGACATTTTCAAGACCATGGAAGAACAATGAATAGGAAGTTTGACGCTCCACCTATGTCGTATTCACAACTTTTACAACATTTACTTCAGCTTCAATTAATTCAGAAGAGAACATTGGCACCTCTGATTGGCGCGCCATCTCCGGGTTATGATGCGAACGCCAGATGTGACTTCCATTCAGGCGCTCCAAGTTACAATATAGATAACTGCAAGGCTTTCAAACATAAGGTGCAAGACCTTATTGATAGCAAGGCAATCAACTTCACTAATGATGTGCCTAATGTTGTTCAAAACCCGATGCCCAATCATGGAGCGGCCGGTGTCAATGCTATTATTGAAGAAGAAGAGCTGAATTTGGTAATGGATGTAGCCGAGTTAAGAACACCTTTGAGCTTTGTTAAAAGCAGGTTGTTGAAAGGCAGAGTTTTTCCCGGCTGTGGGGAAAATTGTGAAGGGTGTGTAGTGCATCTCGAAGGTTGTGAAGATTTGAAGAATCATGTTCAGTGCTTGATGAACGAAGGGGTCTTACAGTTTGACAGGATTAAAGAAGGGAAAGATGTGAAGGTGATTAATCATGAGCAGGATGAGATCGCTACAATCTCGATCCCTTTCAGAACTATTAATATATCAATGCCGCTAAGGCCTGTGACGGTTATAATCACCAAAGCAGGACCAGTGATGTACGAAAGTACTAAAGCAATCCCATGGAATTATGGGGTGAATGTCTTTTGTAATAGCCAAAAGTAAGAGTTGAGGGGAACATCGTCTGATGGTTCATCTGTTGATAATTTGATTGGAACTAGTGGAATGACAAGAAGTGGTAGGGTGTTTTCACCGCCAGAAGCCAATGTGGAGAGGCCTGACATAGGAAAAGGCAAGGCTATTGTAGAATAAAGTTCGCAACAAGGAGAGAAGGATTCTCTGATCAAAGACACTGAGGAATTCATGCGTTTGATTTGAAAGACCAATTATAAGATTGTTGATCATCTGCAACAGACTCCTTTCAAAATTTCAATTATATCTTTGTTATTGTGCTTAGAGGCACACAGGAATGCCCTTTTGAGGATTCTGAACACAGCGTATGTGCCATAGGAAATTTCCGTAAACCAGCTTGAGGGGGTTGTACCCCACGTGAATGCATGCAATGGCTTAGGGTTCACGGATCTAGATTTGACTTCTAAGGGAAGAAATCATAATCACGACTTGCACGTCTCTATTGAATGCAGAGGGGCAGTCTTGTCACATGCCTTGGTGGATATTGGGTCTTCACTCAACGTGTTTCCCAAGAAAGCCTTAATGGAGTTAGACACCCAAGGCATGATATGTACTCCTAGTGATCTTGTTGTGCGAGCGTTTGATGGAACGAGGAGATCGGTTTTTGGCAAAGTTACTCTCCCTATTCAAGTAGGTCCGAAGATTTTCAATGATGTCTTTTATATAATGGAAATTCATCCTACATACAGCTATTTGTTAGTTCGACCCTGGATTCATTCTGTAGGTGCAGTCACATCGACCTTACATCAGAAGTTGAAGTACATGGTTAGGGGAAATATTGTCACCGTCTGTGGTAAGGAAGACATAATGATGAGTCAGCTATCATCATTCAAGTATGTTGAAGTAGATGGGGAAATTCACGAGACCTTATGCCAAGGGTTTGAAGATGTTCAGGTTAGAGAGAAGCCTTTCGTGGTGGACAGAACTCCCGAGATTTCTATGTCCTCTTTCAAGGAAGCTCGTGCGATGGTGGAGTATAGTTCCTCACAAGGATGGGGTCAAGTGCTTAGTATTCCCAACAAGCAGGATAAGTTTGGATTGGGGTACAACCCATCATCTTCTTCCTCACAGAGCGCTCCATGTTATAGGGGTCCAGTGCAATTTATAAGTGGTGGGGTGATCTTCGACAGAATCAACGTCGTATCTGAAGAAGAGGAGGACAATGATTGTGACATGGACGCATGGATTCAGCCACGTGTTCCTGGCCAAGATTGAGCAATTGGACCATCGAGGAAGTTGCCCAAGTTTCATTTAAAGAGTAATTTATTTGCTTTGATTATGTGTGGCCCTGCGTTCCGCCCGAGACGTAGTAGTTTTCATTTGTAGGGCTTTATCTTGTTTATGTTTGAATATTTTCTTTTATCGTTAATCAAAAGGCGTCTTTATGCATTCAAATGTTTTGATCCCTGTTTTTCTGCTTTTATTTTTGACAATAAAATGGCAATGTGGTTTGTGCTTGTTTGCATATCATTTTAAGCATCTATCATCATCATGCAGGTTTCACATCGCAGATGCCACCGATTCAGACTCGTTTATGACTCGGTATGACTTTAACAATCCAATCTTTCAAGCTGAAGAAGAGATTGACAAAGACGAAGACATTCCTAAAGAGCTTGCCAGACTGCTAAGACAGGAAAAGAAGGTTATTCTGCCTCATCAAGAAGAGGTCGAAGTCGTCAACCTGGGTACCGAGGAAGACAAGAAAGAAGTCAGAATTGGGGTTGCTTTAGAAGATGACGTCAAGAGAAGACTGATATATATGCTCTGAGAGTACAGAGACGTCTTTGCTTGGTCATACAAGGATATGCCAGGACTGGATACAGATATAGTGGTTCATCGTCTACCTCTTCGAGAGGAGTGTCCACCTGTAAAGCAAAAATTGAGAAGAACTAGACCGGATATGGCAGTTAAGATTAAAGAGAAGGTCCAAAAGCAGTTGGATGCCGGTTTTCTTGTTGTTACGAATTATCCTCTATGGGTTGCTAACATTGTGTCTGCAAAGATTAAAGAAATACATGAAATGCCAGCGCCGAAAACAGAAAAAGAGGTTCGTGGTTTTCTAGGTATATTGAACTACATTGCTAGGTTCATATCTCACCTTACCGCCACCTGTGAACCATTGTTCAAGCTGTTGAAGAAAGATCAGGCGGTTGTCTGGAATGAAAATTTCCAAAGGGAATTCGAAAAGATAAAAGAATACCTGCAGGAACCTCCGATACTGATGCCTCCAATGGCCGGAAGACCTTTGATAATGTACTTAACGGTTCTTGAGAACTTTATGGGTTGTGTACTCGGTCAACACGACGAGACGGGTAGAAAAGAGCATGTTATCTATTACTTGAGTAAGAAGTTCATATATTGTGAGTCCAGATACTCAATGTTTGAAAACACATGCCGTGCACTCGCTTGGGCAGCCAAACTCCTAAGGCAGTACATGTTGAATCACACAACCATGCTGACTTTGAAGATGCATCTGATTAAGTACATTTTCGAGAAGCAAGCACTTTCAGGAAGAATTGCTAGGTGGCAGATGGTTTTGACATAATACAATTGAAATTCTGGCTACCCAACAGTGGATGTTATCACGGATGTTATGACATCCACTGTAACACAGACTACTATCCTTAATAACAAGTTGTAAATGGAAAGTAGTAAATAACACAAATAATTGTTCACCCAGTTCAGTGTCAACCACACCTACATCCTGTGGCTACCAAGCCAGGGAGGAAATTCATTATTAGTAGAATTAATTCAGAGTCAAACAACCAATTTGCACTCTTCACTTAAGACCTACCCAATGACACTTCAGCCTAGAAACCACTAGACCAGAATTTCCCACTCACTCCCCCTCAATCACCACAGTGATATCAATACACAATTACAATTGAGATATGAAGACACACTTCAACCACACCTTGATCTTGCATCACAGTTTTGATCAAGAGACACGGCACTCTTGCTTAAAAGCTTTGAGTGACACAATGAACACAACAATTCATTAACACTAAACAAGAGCAATCATACAACAGACAATTGCTTGGCCAACAAGGAATCCTAAGACTCCTAAGCACACGTGAAGGACAAAGTTCTTCACTCAAAAAATACACTCTCCAATCTCTCTTCAGAAGCTCTGCTCTATTAGGAATGATCCTTCTGTTATTTATAGCAGCAGACTTGCTTTGGGCCTTGATGGAGAAATTAGGTTTACCCAAGATAAACCTCTCTTCATGAAGCTGCGCCTTTCCAATTGAGTCAGGGGCATTCCAGGTTATCCTTAGCAGTGCCTATTATGTTGCCTAAGATAACTAGGCTTCCTAAAATGTTTCCTGGAGTATAGCCTGAGCTAATAACAGAAAACTAATACATGTGCACCCTGATGTCATACGCTCGATGTCATAACATTCAATCATGACATTCAGCTTCACTTACTCTTAGGTCTCCCTGTAAAACACTCTTCATGTATGTCATAACATCAGTTATGACATTCATACATACTCCAATGTTTTGCCATAAAATGCAGCCAATCAAAAGCATCTACAAACTCCGCCTTTGGCAAATTTTTGGCTAAAACACCCTGTTACCATATTAGAGTTTACAAGCAGCAGAAATCATACCATATAACCTATCATGCAGGAAAGCTACTAACACACTATCAGAGTTGTCTACACTCACACAGTTAGCTCTCAGCTACTCACAATCAATCTGTTCACACACAATCATCTGTTAGTCAACACTACAGATGTCACAAACTTTTGAGTAACATTCTGAGTTACTCCCCCACCACTGATGCATACCACATCAGTTGTACACAATCTGCAGACAACCTGCAGTTACATAAATTTATCCATACTGGATTCTGGATGGCAGGACATTCAGGATGACATCCTGAAAAAGACAATCATCTGTGAAGCATAACATCCTATGCTACTCCCCCTGAAAAGATGCAAAGCCACACACATTCTGCAAACACCTTGCAGATACACACATGCACATCTAGCCCTGCTATTACTAGCTTTTCTCCCCCTTTTTAGCCACAAATTAGGATCAAAACTAACTCAATAGGATAGATCAAAAAATATGAAAGTGCAGATGTTAGGGATTATTACAACAAAAACTCATGATGAACAACACAAATATCACATGCTGTCAAAGAAAATACGAATGGCAAAAGTCTAATCAGGGAGAAACAAAGACTAGCCAATCCAATAGAGTTCTCAGCCCAAGTAGACCATCATCCTGAGCCACACAGCAGGCCACCACCATTTTAATCTTCCTCCTCAGAGGAGCTGGAGTCACTATCATCATTATCTATTGAGATATCCTCATCACTGTTATCAGAATCTTCCTGTGGCCTAGCTGCATAGCTGGGGCCATGAACATTATCAGAGTTGTGAGGAAGATCAATGCGAGCAAGAGTAATAGTTATGCCACGCACAGGTAGCCCTTTCTTGAAAATCTTATCGATAATTTCCTTAGTGGATTTGTCGACATATGCTGAGCCTTCCCTGTTGCTGATTCGCTTAAGTTCGTCAGCAATGGGAGGATGATACTTTCCCTTGGACTCTTCTATTGAGGATTTGGGAGGGGTCTTGGATGAAGAGGCACCATGATGGAAGACATGTTGATGCTGAGTGGAGACTGAGAATTAAGGTTTGAGGGAGATTTTGGAGAGAAGGAAAACTGAGTGAATTGGATGAGGGATAAGAAAGGTGGTGTGGGATGTCGAGCTTTACTGGTCAAGGGTGTGGAATGCATTAAATACGCAGGATTGACCATGTGTTTTCTAATCTAACATCATTTACTAAGAACACTCCCTCTGGCCAGTATTTGCTATAGGTCCTCATACATGCAAATTCCCAATTTTCCTCTTAGATTCTCAAGTTGAGCAACATCTAAAGCCTTTGTAAAAATGTCAGCTAGCTGTAATTCAGTGGACACATGTTCCAAGGTGATTACTTTGTCTTCCACAAGGTCTCTTATGAAGTGATGCCTGATATCAATATGCTTGGTTCTGCTATGCTGAATTGGATTCTTGGAAATGTTGATAGCACTTAGATTGTCACAGTATAATGTCATGACATCCTGAGTGACATTGTATTCAGTCAACATTTGCTTCATCCAGACCAATTGAGAACAACTGCTACCGGCTGCTATGTATTCAGCTTCAGCAGTGGATAATGAGACACAATTTTGCTTTTTGCTGAACCATGATATGAGGTTGTTTCCTAAGAAAAAGCATCCACCAGAGGTGCTTTTTCTATCATCAGCACTTCCAGCCCAGTCAGCATCACAATACCCAGATAAAGTAGGATCACACTAATAAGAGTAAAGTATACCATAATCACAAGTTCCATTCACATATTTGAGAATTCTTTTGACTTGCTTTACGTGACTTACCTTAGGATCTGCTTGATATCTAGCACACACACCAACTGCAAAGGCAATATCAGGTCTGCTAGCTGTTAGATACAACAATCTTCCAATCATGCTTCTGTATAGACTTTGATCAACACTAGTACCACTCTCATCTTTAGATAACTTCAGATGAGTGGGTGCAGGCGTTCTTTTGTGACCAGCATTGTCCATCCCAACCTTTTTGACTATGTTTTTGGTATACTTACTTTGGGAGTAAGGAATTCAGTCAGTCTCTCATACCAAGCTCTAGGAGCTTGCTTTAATCCATACAATGCCTTCCTCAACTTATATACATGGTCTGTCAAGTTAGGATCCTCAAATCCCTTGGGTTGTGCCACATATACTTCCTCATTTAGATATCCATTCAGAAAAGCACTCTTCACATCCATCTGGAATAGTTTAAATTTCAGAATGCAGGCAATTCCTAACAACAGCCTGGTTGACTCAAGTCTTGCAACTGGTGCAAAAGTTTCATCAAAATCAATTTCGTCAACTTGAGTATAACCTTGTGCCACTAATCTAGCCTTGTTTCTGGTTACAACTCCTTGTTCATCAAACTTGTTCTTGTAAATCCACCTGGTTCCAATGATGTTTGTTCCTTCAGGTCTTGGAACCAATTCCCACACTTCATTCCGTTTAAACTGTTCCAATTCATCTTGCATGGCCTTGATCCAATATTCATCAGTTAATGCCTGCTTCACATTTTTGGGCTCAATCTTGGATACAAAGTATGAATTTGAGACGATTTCTCTGGTTCTGGTTCTTACACCACTGTTGGGGTCTCCAATGATCAGATCTTTGGGATGATCTTTCAGGATCCTGATAGAAGGTTCTTTGTTGGTAGTTTCTATTTGAGAATATGAAGATACATCTTGAACATCTCCAGAATTGACTATATCATCAGCTGGTGTCTCAAGCAATGTTCCAACATCCTCTATGACATTGCTTTCTTCAGGCTGATCATCAATAATAACATTAATAGATTCCATCAAGACTTTTTTTCTGGAGTTGTATACTCTGTAAGCTCTATTGTTAGTAGTGTATCCCAGAAATATGCCTTCATCACTTTTGGGGTCCATTTTCCTCCTTTGTTCACGATCTGTCAAGATGTAACACTTGCTCCCAAACACATGAAAATACTCCACAGTTGGTTTTCTTCCTTTTCATAATTCATGCAAAGTGGAAGATGTTCCCTTTTTCAAGGTAACACAACATGATGTATTCATTGCCTCAGCCCAAAAGTGCATAGGTAATTTCTTTGCATGAATCATGGCTTTGGCAGATTCTTGAATAGTCCTGTTTTTCCTTTCTAGTACTCCATTTTGTTGAGGAATAATAGAGGAGGAGAATTCATGATTGATACCTTTTGTTGAGCAGAATTAATCAAATTTAGAGTTTTCAAACTCCTTTCCATGATCACTTATGATCTTGATAACACCACTTTCCTTCTCTCTTTGAAGTTTAATGCAAAGATCTTTGAAAACTTCAAACACATCAGATTTTTCTTTGATGAAATTTATCCAGGTGAATCTGGAGTAATCATCAACCACTACATAGGCATACCTTTTGCCACCCAGACTTTCTACTTGCATTGGTCCCATCAGGTCCATGTGCAATAGTTCTAGAACTCTGGAGGTAGTCAGGTGTCCAACCCTTGGATGAGATGTCTTGGTTTGCTTTCCTACTTAACATTCACCACAGACCTTACCTTCATCAATAGTCAGCTTTGGAATTCCTCTCACAGCTTCCTTGGAAATGATCATTTTCATCCCTCTCAGATGAAGACGTCCATGTTTTTGATGCCACAGTTTGACTTCCTTTTCTTCTTTGGCCATAGAACAACTAGTGGAGTTACTTGAGGTTTGAGGCTCCCACAAGTAGCAGTTGTCTTTAGACCTAGCCCCTATCATGACTTCCTTTTCATCTCTATTTTTGACAACACATTCTCCATGTGTGAAGTTGACATTGAGTCCTTGGTCACAGAGCTGATACTGATTAATTTGGCAGTTAGTCATTTCACCAGCAATACAATGTCTAGGTTAGGAACTCCAGGGAAGTCTAGTTTCCCAACACCTTTGATTTTCCCTTTTGCTCCATCACCAAAGGTCACATATCTAGTGGAATGTGGTTTGATGTCCACCAGTAGATTCTTTATTCCAGTCATGTGCTTAGAGCAGCCACTATCAAAATACAAGTCTTCTTTAGCTGACACTCTCAGAGAAGTATGAGCTATCAGACCAACCTTCTTTGCCACCCATTGTTGCATCTTGACAGGAGCATCTTGATGAGAGTGACTAGGAAATCCATGAAGACTGAAGCAAAAAGGTTTTATGTGTCCAAATTTACCACAGTAGTGACACCTCCACCTTTTGGACTTTCTCCTTGCCTGATTCATGTTTTTGTTCTTCTAATGTTTTGACATTGGTCATGACATCCGGTTTGATCTATGATTTTCAGCCTTTGGTTTCTTGAATCCCAAGGTGGGTTTCTGTTCAGCAACAAAACCCAGTCCATACATGTTTCCTGCTTTCTGACCACTCTGTAGGATTTTTTTCTAGAGTGTTTGTCCCAGGGTTTAGCATCCTGATAGATTTTATCATCTGATCAAGTTTGGAGTTTAACATTTTAACCTCACTATTGAGTGAGTCAATGGTTGCAAGATTCTCCTTCTTCTCAGCTTCCAACTTCTTGATGAATTTCTTATGCTTCTCCTCTAGTTGACATACTTCAGCACTTCTGAGGTATAGTTGTTTATATGAGGTTGCAAGTTCTTCAAGGGTCAACTCATCTTTACTTGAGTCACCATCAGATATGCATACGCTGTTTAGAATAGTGACATGTTTGGCAGATTCTTCATATGATCCACTCTCTGAGTCTCCATCAGACCAAGCAATTGCTAGGCCCTTCTTTTGCCTCTTGAGAAAGGTGGGACATTCTGCTTTAATGTGCCCATATCCTTCACATTCATAACATTGATCTCCTTTGTCTTGATTGGACTTTTCTTCATACTTGGCTCTTTTGTTAATGTCTGATGAGATGTTATTGACATTAAATCTACCCTTCATATCTACCCTTTTCATGAGTCTGTTGAATTGTCTTCCAAGCATAGCTACAACTTTTGAGAGATTCTCCTTGCTTCCATCATTGTCCTCATCAGAGTCTTCTACTGAATTTGTGACAAGGTGTCGCTACTGCGAAAAAAAAGAGGTCGGCAATGACTAACAGAGTCGCCACCTATCTTTATTTATCCCAAAGAGAGGGAAAGGAAACGATCGGAAAAACCTGACGAAAACGGGAAAAGACGAGGTCATCGCAACCAAGTCTTAGGTTCGGGAGTCGGTTACGCAAGGGGAAGGTATGAGCACCCCTCACGTCCGTCGTACTCGACGGGATCCACGCATGATTTGTCTCTCTAAAAGGGTGTGTAAACTATCTATGCTAAAGGCTTATAGAAAAAAGAAAAAGAAAAGAGAAACTAACTCGGCAGAGCATCGCCTCTCTGTGCCTACATACTCCCTCGTGCAATGGGAAAGTCAGAGTCAACGTAGTTCGCCTAACTACGGCTAAAGAAAGGGGGAAGGTTGCTCGCCAAGACATCGCGTCTTGTGCCTACGTACTTTCGTCTGGTATGAAAGATGAGAGCAAACGTAGTTCGGGCTTACGAGAACACATCTTGTTCAAAAGTTTTATCCGAGTAGGGTTAACAAACAGTTCTAGCAGTTGGTGTATGCAGCTCGACCATTGGAGACTTAGAAGTTACCGTTTGCGATGAGACTGAAAGTTAACAACACTCTTGTTTATGAAAAAGGTTTTCCTGATTAAGACCCCAAGGGGTGAAAAAGAGTTTGAGTTGTTTTTGTATTTTTTAAGGAAGAAGTGTTTTGAACTTGGTTTGTCACTCATGTTACACTAAAGACAATGATCTAGGAGCGAATGCTTCGTATACCGTCCGAAGGACATACACTAACATTCTAGATAATTGAGAGGCAACCACCCAATCATAATTTCCCAAATGGCTTAAAGCTCATAGCGTGCAACAATTGCCAAGCTTTATTAAGTCGATTGAAGTTGTTTGAAGATGAGAAGAGAAAGAGACCAACTAAGGGGGACTAGACCAAACCCTAAAAGTTGTCATGCAAGGTGCACCTAAAGTTGAGCTTGAAAGGGGACTACCTAATGTTGTCATACATGGTTAGAAACCCTAATGTCTATCATAACCTCTCTTGAACAAGAGAGATTAGAAATCCTAAGGGAAGGAAGACAAAAAAGAAGAAGAAAGAAACAAGCACAAGAATGCGAACAAGAAATGCAAACATGGAAGGTAAGGATGCAATGCAAGTGAGGGAGGAAATATGTGTGGGGCTGGAGTATCCACAAGCTCATCTCACCCTCAAGCCATAGTATGAATAGATGCAAGAGAAGAGGAGAATAAGATGCATAAAAAACAAGTAACAAAAACAATGAGAAAAAGTCCTCATGGATTCATTACTTTAGGCAAGCTTCAGGTTCCTCCTCAGGAGGAACCAAGCAACCTTAAGTAGTATTCCAGAGTTATAGGACAGAATGGTTGTGAGGAGAAGAGACCTCAAAAGCTAAAGCAAAACATCATAAGCAAATACTAACAACAACATCAAAGGATGCAAGCAAACACCACATATGGAAACACAATGTGCAAACATGAAAGTATGAGATCAAATAAACAACTTATGCATAAGGTAAAGACCTAAGAATTGGCACACAAAGCCTATAACAAGCCCCTGACATGAAACAATCAAAATAAGGTTCATCAATAATGCACAACCAAGCTTTTGGAAGCAAAACAAAACAAGTACACCAGCAAAGATGCATAAACATGAAGCAACTTGCAAAATACATGAAAAATATTAAAATGCATCTAAAAATGCCAAATAAAATCTCAAGGGACCCCCAAGGTATTAGAAACCTGGGGTCAAAAGAGGAGATTGAAAATCAAAAGGAAATTGCCTCAACAGAGGGCAAACACCAAGAGTGTCCCAAACTAAGGCAAAGATGGAGAGGGAATAAAAGGAAATTCAAACTACATGGAAACAGCACCTAAAAATCATGAAAAATAAGATCAATAAACATGTTAATAAAATGCTCAAAAAAAAATCATGCAAAAATGAGGAATTTAAACATAGAAATAAAATCAAGAAAGAACAAGACTACAATTTAAATCAAATAAAACAGCCCTAATATTTAATGCATTTTTTAATTGAAAATAAAGTGAAAAAATTAAAATAAAATTTCCAGAAAAAACTAGACATCTTAAAGTTTGTGAAAATTATATTTGGTGAATTTTTAAACTATTGGAACTATTTTATTTGAATTAAAATGGAAACAGCACAAAACAGAAAAATAAAAGAAATAAACAATTAAATGGAAATGAGGTGGTGCAAACAGCAAACATAATAAGTGTAAAATGCAAACGGGCCCTCCCAGGGGGTGCGAAAAGCGGCGCGGATAGGCCCAACAAGGAAAGAAAATCCATACAAAAATTCTGAACAAACTTTATGTGGTTGGGTTAACTGTGGTGCATGGTAGGAATCATTGCAAACCGTGTGATCAAAACCAAAGTAAGCCAATCATGTGTCTCACAAAGAGCCACCTCAATTAATGAATTGGGGTTTCATTATTGTGTACACAAGCCAAGAGGACATACGGTATGTCTTAAATTGAACCGCGAGATCAAAAAACATCATCAAACAGACGAGAGCAAGCCACGTCACCCGTCTTCCACCTTGAGATTCGTCTGCGTCGAAAATAAATTCTGGTCGTCTTCTTCCTTGCCTCCGGCCGCCGCGACCTGCCATGGCACCATAGCTCCATCAAATTTCAACCGTTTTGCATGAACCTTAGATGAAAACTCATCTACTCGTCGCGAGGATCGTGAATCTAACATCTATTTCCACTAACTCTCAATAATAAACCCAGAAATCAAACAGCAAGTAAAACGTGCAAAAATGAAAGTTCACTGAAACTCAAATTAATTGGTCTAAACCTCATCTACATGTTGCAAGGAGTAAGAATCAACAAAAATTAACCCAAAACACCATAGAAATTCTTCAAACCGAATAAACATAACTTGGAGCTCATAAAATCAAACACCACAAACTCAAACGAAAATGATCCAGAAACGATCCATACAACTCAAGGATTCAAATGCAACAAAAATGGTGAAAAACCATGGCATATTAAGAGTGTAAGGTTGAAAATTAGTTTACCTAGTGGAGAGCCTCCACTGGGCCTCGAAACTGTGATGAAGCTTAACGAAAAATGCCCAGAATCACTCCATGAACTTCAATTGGGGTGTTTGAAGGCTTGATTTGGTCTAATAGTGGTTGAATATGAGAATTCGTTTTTGAGTTTTTCTTCACTTTTTCAAAATGTGTTATGGTTGTTCATGCACGAAAATGACCTAGCTTCCATCCAATTTTCATTTGGGACACTTATATGTTGGGTCTATGATCAAATGGGGCTTCAATTCAAGCTAAACAGCCCATTTCAAAATTTCACTTTTCACACTTTTTCCAAATTTCCATACACGTTTTTACCACTACACCAGCTTGTTTTTCAATCCAAATCCACTACAAATCAATTGTATTGATCAAAGGAATGAGATTTGAGGCTTAATTTTTATCCTATGATTGATTTCCATTTTGTAACTTCAAGAGGAAGAAACCATGAAAATGGCCTATTTTGAGACTTCAAATTTCCAATGTGAAGATGGCAATGTCTTTGAATTATTATTTGCAATCAGAAAATGCACAAACTTGCCTTGAAAAAGTTTAAAATCCATTAATTCTCAATTTAAGCCTCCTTTATGAAAAATTCAAACCCCAAATTCTCAATCCAAGCCCCCACCATGACAAGAGATGATTTGGTTATGCAAATGGCCCCATTTGGAGCAAGTTTCATTTTAAAAATATTTCCATTTGAAGTACTTAAGTTGGTGAAATGGAGCTATAATTTTATGACCTGTAATCTTACTTTCCCAAAATACCCCTGACTTGTAAACCTCATAACTTGAGTTCTACAAATCAGATGAAAGACTTCTAGTACATTTTGGAAAGCTAAGATCAAGACATACAACTTTAAAGTTGGCCAAAAGTTGAGGAGTAACATCCTTCTAATTCAAAACTGGCTTGGAATTTGGTTGACTTTTTTTGACCAAAATCACATCCCGCAGATGACCTGTAACTTGTCTGGATCATAACTTGAGTTCTATAAATCCAATCGAGGACTTCTAGTACTCAAATTAAATCTAAGAACATTCTATAAAAATTCCATGTTGGCCAAAAATTAAGATGACACTTGTATCTTGAGGTAGGTGGTCTTGAAGTCAGGCACTAAATAGGGGATTTTACCCTGAGAACCCTAATATAGTAACTTCTCACACACTTAACCCTTGATGAATTGAAATTGAAATGATGTCTCATATGTCTTAACACAACATTCCATGACCATATAGATTTTGAATTGAGTTTCTATTTTCTTCAATTGCACAGTTGATTGAGGATTTACCAGATGAAAACCCTAACTGCAGTACTTTCAACTGTGGCTTGTTCCACTTCACACAACAACTTGAATAAGCTCCATAATGACCCTCAAGGCCCTCAATGAGCTTTATTTACATCTCATACCATAATCATGCATTCACAAACCTCTGATGCTCTTCAGTTGGCCTCTCAATTAGGAGCTATCCCACACACATCCATCTATCTTTTCACAAGACAATGACCACTTCAAGATGTCCTGATGACCATTCAAGCTTGAGTAGAACCCCCTGCTTAGGCTCAACCCTCGGAGTAGACTCCTCTTGCTATGCACATCCCTTTTGATCCCCTGTTCCATGAAAAATGCTATGCCATGCAAATGCTAGAACAAAATGAAATGAAACATAAACCAAGTTAAGAAAAGGTTAAGCAAATTTTGGGGTGCAACAGCTGCCCCTATTCAAACGACTTGGACCTGAATGAGTGAAAATCAAACAACTTTCACGCAATCAAAGTAAAAGACAGTTGAATACCAAAGAACCCAGAAATTTTCCAACCGCAGAGAATTCAAATATAGCAAAATTGATCTCAAAGCCACCCTGTTGGGGAAAGAGAATACAAACGTCAAAAGCGGCGCCATGGTCTGGACATCATATTGGCAAAAAATAACAATCCAAGTTACTGGGGTCTGGATACTCCATAAAACATCAAATCCTGAATGTTCAAAACATAACTATCTGAGTCTGAATACTCAATATCTGGAGCCTGGTTGCTCGATGAATCGGAGCCTGGATGCTCAAAAACACAAATTGGAGCCTGGACGCTCAAAGAACACATATGAGTCTGGATACTCAATAACCTGAGCCTGGATGCTCAATGCAATCTGAGCCCAGATGCTCTATGCAAATTACCTGAGTCTGGATACTCGGTTAACTTGAGCCTGGATGCTCGATAATAATTCTGAGTCTGGATACTCAAAAACCTGAGCCTGGATGCTTAATAATAATTCTGAGCCTGAATGCTCTATGCAAATAACTTGAGTCTGGATACTCAGCTAATAAATATGAGTCTGGATACTCAATGAATAAATTTGAGTCTGAATACTCAAAAATTAGAGCCTAGACGCTCGATGCAATCTGAGCCTGGATGCTCTATGCGAATAGAAATATATTCATCAGGATCTGGATATCCTACGAGTTCAAGTCAAACGACGTTGCTGGGAAACAAAATTAGTCGTGGTCTGGGTACCACGTAGACTGAGAAAACATTACGTGCCAAGGTCTGGATACTGCACGACGATAAGAGATAACAACAATTACTGCGATCTGGATATCATGGAGCATCAGAGAAACTACCATGGTTTGGATACCATAACTGCCTTTACCGGAGTCTGGATACTCAACGGAGAAATCAATACGTCACGAATTGAAAATTCACCGGAGTCTGAATAATCAACGGAGAAGAAGCACTCGCTGGAGTTCTAAGAATACCATTTCAAGTTGACGGAGTCTGAATACTCAACATAAAAGCCGGAGTCTGAACACTCAACATCATTGATCGAAGTCTGGATACTCAACGGACGAAAAGAAAATATCACAAATATACCCATCAAAACCTGAACACCACACTGTCTTCACCAGAGTCTGGATACTTGACGGAAAAAAATAATAATATCAATCACCGTGTTCTGGATACCACAACCACCTTTACCGGAGTCTGGATACTCGACGGAAAAGGGAAAACCTCATCAACCAGGAATGAACCGGAGTCTGAATACTCAACGGACAAAGGCCTTCATTGCCATACTTATCATGATCTACCAAGATTCGAAGACACCGTTGGGGAGTAACATGAGCCAGGGTCTGAACACCACACAGGCTTAAAATAAAACACATGGTCTGGACACCAAAAAAGAAGATCAAACCTCCGGAGAAACACCTGAAACAAAGAGATGACAGCCTAGTCTATGTTTCACATGCAAATTTTTAAAAATGGCGTAATGCTCCATACAAAATGGAAATGCCACGCGTTTGGGTAGATGCTATGCACACATGCAGATGCATCGAAACTGAAACAACAAAGTAAATGCCATAGAATTAGAAACCATCCTGTCAGGAACGATAAACAACCCTGCAGGGAAAAGCTTACCCATGCCAATAACAATTGGGCTTACACCAAAAAGGTCTCGAAAGGCTCACCTACCGGGGATAAAGTTCATATAAGAACAGAAAATCCAAATTAAACCGAGGATGCGGATCAACACTTGCTGAGGTAAATGTCCAGGCTGACTCTCCAGAATACAAAACCTTCTAAAGAACAGATAACTCACCGAGTACTTAAAAGAAACAGGCTAAACAGCCTCACTTACGCGATATAGAACAAAACTTCTATCGGATGTCTCAGTCTGTACTGCTGAAAGTTGAGTTCCTTCAATCAGACTGAGTGAGAAGGAGAAGTACCAGACCACTTTTGGGGAAAACCTGGCACCTACTTGTGGGGATACGCCCGGATCTCGACTCGTTGGGGAGTAAGCGCATACTCGTACTCTGCGGAGGATTAAAAACGCACTGGCCTACTGCCAGGGACATGCTAAACACGACATGTAACTCTACTGGTATAGAGATGCAACCTCGATTGCTGGAGAATAACAATGTCTGAGGGAAAAGATGAATCCATCCATACTCGTAAACCTTTCCCCAAGGGTAACAACCCTGCAAAAGACAAATAGGCGAGACATCCTACACAACTAGACTATCTTGGTCATCATCCGTGACATTGTTTAATTAATATCAAAGTTTTAGCAATTATTGGCCAAGGCCTGCAAGTTTATGTATGCAAGTTCATCAAAAACATCGGGCGTATTTCACAAATAAAATAGTAAAAGCATAAAAACAAAGCGCACAAACAGAGTACTGAATAGTATATTTTTATTGATAAACGGCCTGTGAATAGGCAAAGTTTTTACAATAGATGTAACTCCTGAAAAGAGGAAGCTGCGCAAAAACTACAAGTGTGCATAAAAGCAAATACAAAAGTGTACATTTTAAACAAAAAGTACATCAATGTCGGTAATGTGGCGCAGATAAACACCATGAGCTGATTCCTCTATGACTCGCTTGACCCTAACGCTTTCCCGACGCTTCGTCTTCAAAAGAGATTGATTCGGATAAACGGCCCCCAGGTTCTCCCAATCCACTAAGCAATGAAGTTCTTACGCAGACCGCAGTCATTTGCTTTTCAATCCCTAACTTTTTCCTGAACCACCCTTCCGGGTTTTCGATTCACCGGGATACCCATTTTTGCCAAAGTCGCCTTTTCCGGTTTTCAACTTTGCGGGTTTACATCTTTTCTTTAATTTTATCCCTAATTTTTGCCCGAACCTTTTTCTTTTTTATGGTTCGCCGGGTTGCCCCATTTTTTCCTGGACTTTTCTTTTTGTGTCCAGCTGGTCTCTTTTAAGCAAAATATTTTTTAAATGCGTCTGCGTTCACAGGGGATGCAAAGTCCTCACCATCCATGGTGGAGAATACTAAGGCTCCTCTAGAGAAAACCTTTTGTACAACAAACGGACCTTCGTAATTGGGAGTCCACTTGCCCCTGTGATCTGACTGTGGCGTAAGAATCTTTTTCAATACAAGATCGCCCGTCTGAAAGCTTCGAGGGCGCACCTTCTTATCATAAGCTTTCTTCATCCGGCTCTGGTACAAACGACCATATGCAATTGATGCTAGCCTCTTTTCATCCATCAGACTAAGTTGATTCAATCTGTTCTTGATCCATTCTGCCTCATCAAGTTTTACGTCAACCAAAACCCTTAAAGAAGGAATCTCAACCTCTAGCGGTAGGACAACTACCATACCGTACACTAGTGAGAAAGGAGTTGCCCCAGTTGATGTGCGTACCGTTGTACGATAACTGTGCAAGGTGAAAGGTAAAATTTCATGCCAATATTTGTATGTAACAACCATCTTTTGCACTATCTTTTTAATGTTCTTGTTGGACGCTTCAACGACGCCATTCATCTTTGGCCGATAGGGCGATGAGTTGTGATGTTCGATCCTGAAGCTCTGGCATAACTCCTTCATCATCTTATTGTTCAGATTTGAACCATTGTCAGTAATGATTCGCTCGGGAATTCCATATCTATAGATGATGTCCTTCTTTATGAATCTTGCCACCACTTGCTTGGTCACATTAGCATACGATGCTGCCTCCACCCACTTGGTAAAGTAATCGATGGCTACCAGAATAAAATGGTGTCCGTTGGAAGCAGTGGGCTCGATCTTCCCAATCATATCGATGCCCCACATGAAAAATGGCCAAGGGGATGACATTACATTCAATGGGCACGGCGGCACATGAATCTTATCAGCATAAATCTGGCATTTATGGCATCTCTTCGCGAATTTGAAACAATCTGACTCCATTGTTAGCCAAAAATAACCAGCTCGTAGAATCTTTCGAGTCATGGCATGTCCGCCGGCATGCGTGCCAAAAGTATCCTCGTGGAATTCTTCCATAAGCAAACCTGCTTCTTTTTCGTCCACACACCTGAGTAGTACCAGATCATGATTCCTCCTATACAGCACACCATCTGGGTTGAGGTAGAAGTTTCCAGGCAATCTCCTAAGAGTTTTCTTATCCTGGGTCGATGCCCCTGGCGGATACTCTTGGTTCTTAAGGAAATTCTGGATATCATGGAACCACAGTTTACCATCGGAAGCTCCTTCAATATCAAATAAGAAAGCGGTCCTGTCGAGGCGTGAGATAACAATCCTTGGAGCTTCATTCCAAAAATTGACCTTGTACATCGAAGACAGTGTAGCCAAAGCGTCTGCCATTTGATTCTTCGCTCTTGGCACATGGTGGAAGTCTATACGGTCGAAAAATGGTAACAGTCTTCTTGCATAATCCTTGTAAGGGATCAGATTGGACTGTCGAGTTTCCCATTCTCCTTCGATATGATTAACAACTATCGCTGAATTTCCATATACATCAAGATTCTTGATCCTCAGATCAATAGCTTCTTCCAAACCCATGATACATGCTTCGTACTCGGCCTCATTGTTGGTACAAGGGAAAGTTAATCTGGCAGTGAAAGGGATATGTGTTCCATGAGGAGTTGTGATAATTACCCCAATTCCGCTACCATACGAATTAACTGCACCATCGAATATCATCTGCCATTGAGATCCCCTCTCTGGTCCTTCAGTGGGTAATGGCTCATCACAATATTTTGCTTTCAAGTACATAATGTCCTCATTCGGATTTTCAAATCTCATCGGTTGGTAATCATCAATTGGTTGTTCAGCAAGGTATTCTAACAAAACACTCCCTTTAATGGCTTTCTGGGAAACATACTGGATGTCGTATTCTGTCAATACCATTTGCCATCTGGTAATCCTTCCAGAAAGTGCCTGCTTTTCTAAGATATATTTAATCGGATCCATCTTCGAAATTAGCATGGTTGTATGATTGAGCATGTACTGTCTTAAACGTTTGGCCGCCCAAGCGAGTGCGCAACATGTTTTTTCAAGCATTGAGTAACGGGACTCACAATCTGTGAACTTTTTACTCAAGCAATAAATCGCATGCTCTTTTCTCCCTATCTCGTCGTGTTGACCGAGAACACAACCCATACTATTCTCCAGAACTGTTAAATACATGATTAATGGTCTTCCAGCCACTGGGGGTATCAGTATCGGAGGCTCCTGCAAATACTGTTTTATCTTGTGGAATGCTCTTTGACAATTTTCGTTCCAGACCACCGCCTGATCTTTCTTTAACAACTTAAACATTGGTTCACACGTGGCCGTTAGATGAGATATGAACCGAGTGATGTAGTTCAACCTCCCTAAGAAACCACAGACCTCTTTTTCAGTCTTCGGTGCTGGCATTTCTTGAATAGCTCTTATTTTTGAAGGATCTACCTCGATTCCTTTTCTGCTGACAATAAACCCCAATAGCTTTCCGGACCGAACTCCGAAAGTGCACTTATTTGGATTCAACCTTAATTTGAACTTCCTCAGCCTCTCAAACAGCTTCAATAGATTAACCAGATGTTCTTCCTCCGTCTGGAACTTCGCGATCATGTCATCAACATAAACCTGGATCTCATGATTGTCGCTACGCGAAAAATGACACAGAGTCGCCACCGGATTTTATTTATCCCACGGAGGGAAAGGGAAATAGCGATAAAACCTTTGGGAAAAGAGCATGGTCATCGCAACCAAGTCTTAGGGTTCGGGAGTCGGTTATGTGAGGGGAAGGTATTAGCACCCCCTCGCATCCATCGTACTCGATGGGAGCCTCCTAGGTTATTTCGCGTGAATGGGTGTTTTTATTTTGCTTGCTTAAGGAAAAGAGGGGTTGGTTTATTTATTTTAATGCTCGCCAAGGATTGTGGCCCTTGTGCCTACGTATCCTCACTTAAAATAAGTGAAGAATCAGAGCTCCATAGTTCGGAGGCTTGTGAAATTGTTGTTTGTTGGTTGATTTTATACCTTGAAAAAGGGTTTTTTGATTGAAGCCCTAAGGCGAAAATAAGTTTGATGAGTTGATGTTATTTTTTAAGTTTCTTAAGAGAAATTGTGCTTGATTAGGATTATACACAAAATACTTTGGATAGAAATGAATGTTTCGAATAACCAAGTCGAGTGCCTTGTATCCAAAACATTCGGAATGAGTGTAGGAGGACTCCATTCTCATTCCTTTTCCACCGCTTTAAAGTCCATGGTGTATAGTCCTAATCATATATTTATTGTGTTTTGGATTTTTTATTGAGAAAATGAGAACCACTTGACGTTGGATCAAGGTTTATTGTTTGTAAAAGTATTTGAGGTGATACGAACAAGGTCGATGGCGGATGCACAAGGCGGCTGACTTACAAGGGTTGAAAATGGCTCGATAAAATCGAGAGTTTGTTTTTGAAAATGATTTTTGGAATCAAAGGCCAACAAGGACCACAACAACATTCGCATACGAAAAACATACAAACATATCGGGTTAGTCGCATAAAAAAATCGAGACATGCAATAAAAATATCAAAAAAAGTAGCAAAACAGTGGTGTAACACGGGTGGCCGTGTTGTGTGACACGGCCCGTGTCATAGGGTACCTGCAATATGGGTTTTTAGGGCGTGACAGAGGTGTGACACAGGTGGCCGTGTTGTGTGCTACGGCCCGTGTCATAAGGTCTGGGAGAAAAATGATTTTTAGGGCAAACAGGGGTGCAACACGGGTGGTCGTGTTGTGTGACACGACCCGTGTTGTGAGGCCTGGGGTTTTTGGTCGTGGAAACCTCAAACAGAGGTGCAACACGGGTGGCCGTGTTGTGGGACACAGCCCGTGTCACACGACCAGAGTGAAAAACCTAACTTTTTCTATGCTTTTTCTTTCGTTTTTGTGGTTTCTTAAGAACGGTTTCTTGGTCCCTTTGGAACCTTACATGAAACATACAATACAACAATACATAAAAGAGTAAAAAAAATGAATGTAAGAGCAAAAATATAAAGGGAGAAAGGTTGGAGGAAATGGATACCCAAGAGCTTTCTATCCTTCTTGCAAGTCCTCCTTGGTCTTGGTTGAAAGTACTTCACTCCTCTTCACTCTATGTTGTGAAGGTTTTATTTCTCAATGATCCTCTTGGTTCTATATCATTCTCTTTTACTGGTTTGCAAAGCTTCCTATTTTTCTGGTTTTTAGGGTTTTGTTAGCTCTCTCTATTTTCTGGTTTTTGCAAGTGTGTGTAGAATGAATGTTGAATGAATGAAGAGTCTTGTTTACAGCCCCCTCTTCTTATCTCAGCTCCTAGGGTTTTCTCTTCCCCCAAAACATCAGATTTTTTCATGGGGCAATGTCTCTTGCCACCTTTTCTCATGTCACTCTCTTTCTTTCCATTTCCATGCAACTTGCTATGCTGCATTTTCTGCAATACTTTCCTATGCTATTTGCTGCAGCACCTTGTGCCTTGCACCTATTTTGTTGGTTTGTGTTTGGACAGCTCCTCTTGGTCAATGCCACCAACTCTTGATAGCATTTTGAAAATTCTGATATGTAGAAGCATTGTCACATGTTATTCCCTTGGTCTTGTGACATGTAGATTTTGTGACATGAGGTAGTTTGCCTCCTCTTGCATGGGGCTGTTTTGTTCATGACTAACATGCATAATCTTGGTCCTAAAACATTCCAATGTTGATTTAATCCTTGCATGCTTCTTGGATGTTTGTAAGCATAATGTAGACTTGGTGTGGCATTACCATAACATGAATTTGACTAGAGACTTGAATGAAGATTAGAAATAAATTAATTTCTAAACATTACTTAGAGTTGGAAATCTTGCAACAAATGACATTCTTGTAATGTCATAAAATTTTTCTTTGTAATATTCTTGCCTTTAATCTTGAATTCATGATGGATTTCCTTAGAACCATTAAGCTTGAAATGGAAGAAGTCTTGAATTATGGACTTGTGATCTTGACTCATGCTTTGCAAATTTGGACTCCACTTGATCAAGAATTTATAACAAAATTGGATGAGGCAATCTTGAATTATGCCTTGCATTTCATGGTCATTAGGAATATATCTTGAATATCCTAATATTTCGTCAAGTAACTTCTCTTTGAAGAAATCTACAAGAATAGACTTTCCAATTTAGATCAAACCTTAAATGATGAACTTTTCCTTCCATGTAGTCCAAGGTAGACAAGTTATCTCATTTGAAATGGAAAATGACAAATCGACCCAATCTGTACCCACATGCTCGATATGCAATAAAATGATGTATGGTATGGCGAATGTGGGGTATAAAGGCTAAAGGCGAAAATGAGGGTGTGACAATGATGAATCATATCATGAAACAAAGTCACCATTGCCCGCTGATAAGTTGCCCCTGCGTTCTTCAACCTAAACGGCATCACCTTATAGCAAAATGTTCCACACGGTGTAATGAATGTTGTCTTCTCCATGTCCTCTGGTGCCATTTTTATCTGATTATAACTGGAGAAGCCATCCATGAAGGAAAACACCGAGAATTGAGTCGTATTGTCAACCAATACGTCAATGTGGGGGAGCGGGAAATCATCCTTTGGGCTCGCCCTACTAAAGTCTCTATAATCAACTCACATTCGTACCTTACCATCCTTCTTAGGTACGGGTACAATGTTGGCAACCCACGGAGGGTAAGTTGTCACGGCTAAAAATCCAGCGTCCAATTGCTTTTGAACTTCTTCTTTGATTTTTACCGCCATGTCTGGTCTCGTCCTCCTAAGCTTCTGCTTGATGGGTGGACATTCTTCCCGAAGTGGCAATCGATGAACCACAATGTCAGTATCAAGTCCGGGCATATCTTCGTAAGACCAAGCAAAGATGTCGCTGTACTCTCGAAGCATCTCTATCAACCTTTGCTTGATGTCTTCTTGCAATGTAGCCCCTATCCTGACATTTCTAACAAATTCTTCAAAACCTAAGTTGACGATCTCAATCTCTTCTTCATGAGGCAGAATGACCTTTTCTTCTTGTCTTAAGAGTCTAGCTAATTCCTCAGGAAAGTCTTCATCCTCATCAATCTCTTCTTCAGCTTGGAATACCGGGTTATCAAAGTCGAAGCGAGTCATAGAAGATTCTTGGTCGGTGTCATCTGCAATGATATGAGACCTGCAATGAAAATGGTTAAGTGCTTCAAATGATATGCAAACAAACACATTGCCATTTTATTGTTAAATATAAAACAAGAAAAAAAAAAGAGATCTCAAAATTGGAATGGAAAAAACGCCCTTTGATTAATAGATGAAACAATATTCAGACATAAACAAGACAAACCCTGAAATAACAAACCACTATGCTCCGGGTAGAACATAGGGTCGTACAATAATTGAAAAACAAAGCATTACTGTTCATTGGTCACTTGGAAAAATTCCTCAATGGACCAGTTGCATAGACGTTGTCCTGGAAGGCATGGCTTGATCCAGGCATCCATGTCGCAGTCATTGTCTCCAGCTTCGTCCTCAGAAATGGCATTGAGCTGCTCGAAGAAGACATCTCCGCTGGTAAACCTGATCGGCCCCTTGAACTTCGGTGTACTCTGTGAAGATGATGGGTGGTACCCTAGACCGAATTTGTCTTGCTTCTGAGGGATATCAATCACCTTCCCCCATCCTTAGGATGAGCCAGCTTGTACCACAACCTGCGCTTCTTTGGAAGACGACATAGCCACCTCATGCTCTTTTCTCACCACTGACACTTTATCCTTCAACTGAACAGTTTCAAACGCCTGACACAGGGTCTCATGAATTTCCCCATCTACTTCAACATACTTGAAAGAAGACAGGTGACTAACCATGATGTCTTCTTCTCAACATACTATCACAACACTGCCACCGACCATGTATTTCAACTTCTGATGCAGAGTCGATGTGACAGCCCCAGCTGAGTGGATCCATGGCCTGCCTAACAAATAGCTATAAGCAGGCTGAATGTCCATGATATAAAATACAACATCGAAAACTTCTGGGCTCACTTGGATAGGCAAAGTCAACTCACCGAAGACGGACCTCCGAGTACCATCGAAAGCACGTACAATCAAATCACTCGGTGTACAAGTAATGCCCCTAGTATCCAGTTTCATAAGTGTCTTCTTTGGCAGCACATTCAAACATGACCCTATGTCAACAAGGACATGAGACATAACCACTCCTCTACATTCAACAGAAATGTGCAGCGCACAATTGTGGTTTCTGCCCCTTGGCGTTAAGTCTAGATCTGTAAATCCAAGGCCATTTCCCGCGCTTACATGCCCAACAACCCCTTCAAGATGATTCACTAATATTTCCTGAGGCACAAAAGCGGTACTCAATACTTTCATCAATGCATTTCTGTGAGCTTCGAAACTCAACAACAGTGATAATATCGAAATCTTGGAAGGTGTTTGCTGTAAGTGCTCGACTATCTTGTAGTCGCTTTTGCGTATTAGCCTCATGAAATCCTCCACATCATTTTCCAAATATCCTTTTTCACCAGACTGAGAGGTTTCTTCAATTACCATCTTACCCTTCCCTCTATCTGCTTTTTCAGCTACCACTTCAGGCGATGCAAAGACCCTGCCGCTTCGGGTAATTGCCCCTGCTCCCACAACATTCTTTGCAGACTCCACAGGAAAACTTTTCAAATCTATCTTCTGACCATTATAGTACACCTCATCCCCATAGTTCCACGGGATGGCTTTGGTGCTTTCATAAGGCATATGTCCTGCTTTGGTAATAGTGATTGTTGATGGCCTAGGTGGCGCTGAAATAGTTATAGTCTTATATGGGATCGAGATCGTAGCGATCTCATCCCTCTCCTCACTTACTTCCTCAACAGGTTTCTTTTCTGCAGTTCGCTCAAACTGCAACATCCCCTTGTCTATCATTCCTTGGATACACCTTCTCAGATCAACGCATCCCTCAGGATGACTTAAGCAATCAACACAGTCCTCATTACAGCCTTGGGAATACACCTCCTACCAGAAATTTTTCCTTCACAAACTTCAATGGAGTCTTCGATTCATTCACATCCATTATCAAGTCTAAATCCTCCTCTACCAGAATAGCACCAACCCTAGAATGCCCATGGTTTGGCATAGGGTTCTGCACGACGTTAGGTGCATCATGAGAAAAATTTATCGCTTTACTGTCAATGAGATCTTGCAACTTGTGTTTAAAAGCCTTGCCATCGTCAATAGAGTGACCAGGCGCCCCAGAGTGAAATTCACAACGTGCATTTGCTTCATAGCCGGGTGGGGGATCACCTATCAAAGGAGCGAGAGTCCTTTTCTGAATTAATTGTAGCTGCAATAAAGTCTGAAGCACCTGAGAGTAGGGCATTGGTGGAGTGTCAAATACTCTATTCGGCCTGGCCCTATCAGGATACCTCCTATAACCTTACTGGTTTTGCTATTGTGGCTGATACTGTCTTTGCTGTTGTTATTGTTGTGGTCGTTGCTGCTGTGGCACAGGAATAATGACACTGGCCACTTGTTGTTGGCGATACTGGTTCTGTGGCTGACCCTTCCTCTTCCTCTAGAACTTGTCACTGAACTGACGTCACCTTCACGCTTCTTATTTCCAAATATCTTCTTTCCTCCTCCTCCAGCTGAGGGTACCTCTCCCGCCTGAATTTTTCCAAGCTTGATGCCGTTCTCCACCCTTTCACCGGTGATTATCACATCTGAGAAACTTCCGGACATACTGCTTATGAGCTTTTCATAATATACCCCTAGTAAAGTAGCAACAAACATGTCCAAAAGCTCCCTCTCTACCATTGGTGGCTGCACCCTAGCAGCAAGCTCTTGCCACCTATGGGCGTATTCTTTAAAGCACTCGTTACTCTTTTGAGAGAGATTCTGCAACTAGACTCTATTTGGTGCGAGGTTACTATTGTATTGATAGTGCCTTACAAAAGCCTCGACTAGTTCTTTCCAGCTGCGGATGTTAGCGGGCTCCAGCCCCATGTACCACTCCAAAGAGGGGCCGGACAAGCTATCCTGGAAAAAGTGCATCATGAGTTTTTCATCGTCCGAGTACGCAGACATCTTTCTATAGTACGAGCGCAGGTGGACCCTCGGGCAAGTAGTGCCTTTGTACTTATCAAAGTCGGGCACTTTGAATTTGTGAGGCACTCTTAAGCCTGGGATCAGCCCCAGGTTGGACATATCTAGCCCCATGGAATTTTAGCACTCAAGAGATCGCATTTTTTCTTCAATCATTTGAATCCTTCTATCAACCTCAGAAGGTCCTGCAGCATTTACAAACCTTGGAGTGAATATATCCTCCTGCCGATCCTCCTTCCACGTATGGTCCAAACTACCATGAATGCCACATATAGTATCAAAACCGAAGCCATGGCCATTCCCGTTACCATTACCGCCAGCATTAAAACCTGTCTCATTCTCGGCACTGGCACCGTGATTACTCCCTCCAGCATTAGGGATGACTAAAGTTGGTATTGAATTGCCCACTTGAGGGGTTTCAACCTGAGCATGGTTAGTAGCCATCCCACCATGTAGTACCCTATCATCATCAACTCGTGTCAACAAGGGTTGCACCATAGTCTGAAGTTGAGCCTGCCCAGTAGCAACTCCTTGCATCATCTCCATCAGCTGCGCAATACGGTCCCTCATTTCTTGCATTTCCACTTGCATTTGATCCATCAGCTTTCTCTGGTTACCTCTAGTACCATAGCGGTGAGTTATCTGTTATGCAATCCTGAAACACTAGTGGCACAAGAAACAAGATAAGGTTAATAGTTCCGATGCACCTGCCAATGCGAAAAACATGCTAAAATGCAGACATGTATTTATGCAAATAGGGACATTTCCCCCTCGATTCTAGTTTCGAGATAACAACCAAGACGATGGAGAGCCCCGGAGGAAAGCACAGAATAGAAACTCCTCATATATAAACATAAGCCCATAGGCAAAGTATAAACAGAAAATGAGTACAAACAGAAAGGGACCTCAACCAACAAGTCTGGTGATGGTCCATACAAAAGTCTACGCTATAGAATAAAAAGAAACAAATCAAACTGGGTGGCGAGACTGGAAATCCTTCAACAACGCTTGTGTATCAAGATGGTCTGGCCTAGTGAGCAAACCACGTATGAGCAACTCCTGCTGACTGATAGTGGACTGAAGATCCTCGACCGAGTCCTCCTTCCCCACAACCTCCTCAAGTCTACGCCTCTTAGCACTAGCTTCCTCTCTATGATCCTCCTAGGTTGCAAGCGCTTCATATAGTTTGCAGTCACTATGTCTTCTGAGTGCGGCTTCCTTTGAGATCTCCTCATCTTTATCTTGGAGTTGGGCCTTCTGTTTGATGATATGCGCCTTCAACTTGTCTTCATGCTGCTTGCTAGTAGACATGGCAGCGTTCCACCGAGCCTCAAACTTGGAAATCTGCAAATAGGCTTTACTTAACTCTTCCTTCTTCGTGGCCAGAATACGATAAGAAGCATTCAAATCTTGGCATGTGCGCTCTCTATCTTTAGTCTCCTGAGTTAAGTCTGTTCCCAACTTATTCACCAATTCAGTTTGTTTTTTCAAAGAATACCTCGCCTCGTTCCTTTCACTTCTGAGCTGAGCCATCTCTCTCTCTAACTCTTCGTTTGTCTTCTGCAACTCTTCTATTTTGCGACATACCTGATCATACCTTTGGATATCTACTGTAGTAGGCTATGTAACCTCAGGAGGATGCACAGGCTGAATAGACGGATATGGCATCATCAATTCTTTGGCTCTACTCTGAATCCAAACCAAATATGGAGTGTATGCCTGACTATTGCTCTTTTCCAAGGCAACCTTTCCTCTCCTATGGACATTTCTCCATGCATGTTCAACCCTAGCCAAAGTATCTCCTTCCAACAAACCACTGAGATACAGAGATTCCTGTATCTCTTCAACCATCGGAGGCCCTCTAAGTGCGTACCCAAACTGTCTGATAGTAATAGCCGAATTATAGTTTATGCAACCTTTCCTTCCGACCAGCGGGACGTTAGGAAAGCTTCCACAACTATAGATAATTTCAATGCCCAATACATCCCTATCAAACCACACAATGTCTTCGGCAGATAATCTCATCAAGCGCTCAGACCACTCCAAAGTGCCATCAATAGCAGAGGACGGACCGGTCTTGGGAAGATGGCTCCTGAACCATGTATAGAACAAAGGTGCACAACAAGGCACGCTCTTCCCTCTCCTGTTCTCGTTCTTGTAATGCACGGAATGATAAACATCACCTAATAGAGTGGGTATAGGGTTCTTTGAAGCAAAGATACTGAACGCATCTGCATCTACAAAATCTAGGATGTTCGGGAATAACATAATGCCATAGATACACAAGGCCAAGATAGCATTGAATATCACCCTACAACTTTTCTTAACAAACTCTCGAGCCTTGTCCGCAAGAAAAGGCAATGGAAACCCAAACATTCCATTCCTACTGGCTAACTTCCCTTTCAACTCAGAGACATCCAAATGTAAAGCCTTAGCAAGTTAAGTCAAATTTGGCTCTCCCTCAACATGATGGAACGGTATCTGGTTCAGAATAGGTATTCCCAATATATCAAAAAACTCCTCCAATGTGGGTGCTAAAACAAAACTCTGAAAGGTGAAGCCTCGTAACTGAGGATCATAGAATTGTAACAATGCCTGAAGGCCATTCAATTCATCCAAAGAAGGTTTGCAAACAATATTCAAAATCCTCCCATAAGATTCTCTGAAATCCTCCATAACCTTCTTGTCAGCTAGAGAAATCAGGCTTCGCGAAATTCTAATGTTAGGCGTAGGAAACTTGAAGGCCAGGGTCCTCCTCAAGGGCTCCATGTCAACAAAGAGAGAACATAATCACCAGAATCGAAGAGGAAATGTACACCTGCAACATAAACACGCTTCAATGAAATGCAAATGAAAATGCACATGCAAATGCAAACAGGGGATCAGGACTGTTGTGCTGTCGGTTGAGAAGAACCAGCGCTTCGCCTTAGTACCGACAAAATCACTGACATAAGACCCCTTTGTACCATGAACACAGGTTTACACTATCAAGAACTGGGTAGTCTGGAAGTAAAGGTTTCCTGCATAGCCCACCCACTCACAGGTATGGACCTATACACTGACAAGGTTCAGCATCCTATGCATTCATCAGCGTTACAGGCTTTCAAGAAATGATGATATGTTCACCATTTCTGGTTTGGCATCATCATCCCTTGAAGAGGCCTCACTTAGCTGAATCCCAAATGATCGGTCCTCATAGTCGACAACCCTCAAATCTGAAATTCTCTCAACGGCCCAATGGGCTAGAAAGAAAGACATCAAAGAGAATCTCGTCTGAGTGCAAATTTCGTGGGAACTGGTGCATGCCTAACATACAGGTTCACCACTACTTTTCGCTTCTAATACTAAGTTTGTACTCAAGCCCAGGTCCGGCTTCTCACTCAATAGAACTTCCCTACCCACAGCACATCACTAATGATATATGATGCAGAAAATAAAATACGGAAGTAAATAAAGATAAAGCACATATATACACACACCCAAAAAGAAAACACACAAGCGCTAGGATTGACTCGCATAGGGGATATTCTTATCCCCAGCAGAGTCGCCAGTTGTCGCTACTGTGAAAAAAAAGAGGTCGGCAATGACTAACAGAGTCGCCACCTATCGTTATTTATTCCAAATAGAGGGAAAGGAAACGATCGGAAAAACCTGACGAAAACGGGAAAAGACGAGGTCATCGCAACCAAGTCTTAGGTTCGGGAGTCGGTTACGCAAGGGGAAGGTATGAGCACCCCTCACGTCCGTCGTGCTCGATGGGATCCACGCATGTGTTGTCTAGCTAAAAGGGTGGGTAAACTATCTACGCTAAAGGCTTATGGACAAAAGAAAAATAAAATAGAAACTAACTCGGCAGAGCATCGCCGCTCTGTGCCTACGTACTCCCTCGTGCAATGGGAAAGTCAGAGTCAACGTAGTTCTCCTAACTACGGATAAAGAAAGGGGGAAGGTTGCTCGCTAAGACATCGCGTCTTGTGCCTACGTACTTTCGTCTGGTACGAAATATCAGAGCAAACGTAGTTTGGGCTTACGAGAACACAGGTTGTTCAAAAGTTTTACCCGAGTAGGGTTAACAAATAGTTCTAGCAGTTGGTGTATGCAGCTCGACCATTGGAGACTTAGGCGTTACCGTTTGCGATGGGACTGAAAGTTAACCGCACTCTTGTTTATGAAAAAGGTTTTCCTGATTAAGACCCCAAGGGGTGAAAAAGAGTTTGAGTTGTTTTTGCGTTTTTTAAGGAAGAAGTGTTTTGAACTTGGTTTGTGACTCATGTTGCACTAAAGACAATGATCTAGGAGCGAATGCTTCGTATACCGTCCGAAGGACATACACTAACATTCTAGAAAATTTAGAGGCAACCACCCAATCATAATTTCCCAAATGGCTTAAGGCTCGTAGCGTGCAACAATTGTCAAGCTTTATTAAGTCGATTGAAGTTGTTTGAAGATGAGAAGAGAAAGAGACCAACTAAGGGGGACTAGACCAAACCCTAAAAGTTGTCATGCAAGGTGCACCTAAAGTTGAGCTTGAAAGGGGACTACCTAATGTTGTCATACATGGTTAGAAACCCTAATGTCTATCATAACCACTCTTGAACAAGAGAGATTAGAAATCCTAAGGGAAGGAAGACAAAAAAAAAGAAGAAAGAAACAAGCACAAGAATGCGAACAAGAAATGCAAACATGGAAGGTAAGGATGCAATGCAAGTGAGGGAGGAAATATGTGTGGTGCTGGAGCCTCCACAAGCTCATCTAAACCTCAAGCCATAGTATGAATAGATGCTAGATAAGAGGAGAAGAAGATGTATAAAAAACAAGTAACAAAAAGAATGAGAAAAAGTCCCATGGATTCATTACTTTAGGCAAGCTTCAGGTTCCTCCTCAGGAGGAACCAAGCAACCTTAAGCAGTATTCCAAAGTCATAGGACAGAATTGGGATGAGGAGAAGAGACCTCAAAAGCTAAAGCAAAACATCATAAGCAAATGCAAACAACAACATCAAAGGATGCAAGCAAACACCACATATGGAAACACAATGTGCAAACATGAAAGTATGAGATCAAATGAACAACTTATGCATAAGGTAAAGACCTATGAATTTGCACAAAAAGCCTATAACAAGCCCCTGACATGAAACAATCAAAATAAGGTTCATCAATAATGCACAACCAAGCTTTTGGAAGCAAAATAATACAAGTACACCATCAAAGATGCATAAACATGAAGCAACTTGCAAAATACATGAAAAATATTAAAATCCATCTAAAAATGCCAAATAAAATCGCAAGGGACCCCCAAGGTATTAGGATCCAGGGGTCAAAAGGGGTGATTGAAAATTAAATGGAAATTGCCTCAACAGAGGGAAAACACCAAGAGTGTCCCAAACTAATGAAAAGAAGGAGAGGGAATAAAAGGAAATTCAAACTACATGGAAACAGCACCTAAAAATCATGAAAGAAATATCCAAAGATCAATCAACATGTTAATGAAATGATAAAAAAAAATCATGCAAAAATGCGGAATTTAAACATAGAAATAAAATCAAGAAAGAACAAGACTACAATTTAAATCAAATAAACAGCCCCAATATTTAATTCATTTTTTAATTGAAAATAAAGTGAAAAAATTAAAATAAAATTTCCAGAAAAAAACTAGACATCTTAAAGTTTGTGAAAATTATTTTTGGTGAATTTTTAAACTATTGGAACTATTTTATTTGAATTAAAATGGAAATAGCACAAAATAGAAAAATAAAAGAAATAAACAATTAAATGGAAATGAGGTGGTGCAAACAGCAAACAGAATAAGTGTAAAATGCAAACGAGCCCTCCCAGGGGGTGCGAAAAGCTGTGCGGATAGGCCCAACAAGAAAAGAAAATCCATAAAAAAATTATGAACAAACTTTATGTGGTTGGGTTGACTGTGGTGCATGGTAGGAATCATTGTAAACCGTGTGATCAAAACCAAAGTAAGCCAATCATGTGTCTCACAAAGAGCCACCTCAATTAATGAATTGGGGTTTCATTATTGTGTACACAAGCCTAGAGGACATACGGTATGTCTTAAATTGAACCGCGAGATCAAAAAAACATCATCAAACGGACGAGAGCAAGCCACATCACCCGTCTTCCAACTTGAGACTCGCCGGCGCCGGAAATAATTTCCGGTCGTCTTCTTCCTTGCCTCCGGCCGCCGCGGGCTGCCATGGCACCATAGCTCCATCAAATTTCAACCGTTTTTCATGAAACTTAGATGAAAATTCATCTACTCGTCGCGAGGATCGTGAATCTAACATCTATTTCCACTAACTCTCAACAATAAACCCAGAAATCAAACAACAAGCAAAACGTACAAAAATGAAAGTTCACCAAAACTCAAATTAATTGGTGTAAACCTCATCTACATGTTGCAAGGAGTAAGAATCAACAAAAATTAACCCAAAACACCACAGAAATTCTTCAAATCGAATCAACATAACTTGGAGCTCATGAAATCAAACACCACAAACTCAAACGAAAATGATCCAGAAACGATCCATACAACTCAAGGATTCGAATGCAACAAAAATGGTGAAAAACAATGGCATATTAAGAGTGTAAGGTTGAAAATTAGTTTACTTAGTGGAGAGCCTCCACTGGGCCTTGAAACTGTGATGAAGCTTAACGAAAAATGCCCAAAATCACTCCATGAACTTCAATTGGGGTGTTTGAAGGCTTGATTTGGTCTAAAAGTGGTTGAATCTAAGAATTCGTTTTTGAGTTTTTCTTCACTTTTTCAAAATGTGTTATGGCTGTTCATGCACGAAAATGACCTAGCTTCCATCCATTTTCATCTGGGACACTTATATGTTGGGTCTATGATCAAATGGGGCTTCAATTCAAGGTAAACAGACCATTTCAAAATTTCACTTTCACACTTTTTCTAAATTGCCATACACGTTTTTACCACTACACCAGCTTGTTTTTCAATCCAAATCCATTACAAATCAATTGTATTGATCAAAGGAATGAGATTTGAGGCTTAATTTTGATCCTATGATTGATTTCCATTTTGTTACTTCAAGAGGAAGAAACCATGAAAAATGGCCTATTTTGAGACCTCAAATTTCCAATGTGAAGATGGAAATGTCTTTGAATTATTATTTGCAATCAGAAAATGCACAAACTTGCCTTGAAAAAGTTTAAAATTCATTAATTCTCAATTTCTTAATTTAAGCCTCCTTTATGAAAAATCCAAACCCTAAATTCTCAATCCAAGCCCCCACCATGACAATAGATGATTTGGTTATGCAAATGACCCCATTTGGAGACAGTTTCATGTTGAAAAGATTTCCATTTGAAGTACTTATGTTGGTGAAATGGACCTATAATTTTATGACCTGTAATCTTACTTTCCCAAAATACCCATGACTTGTAAACCTCATAACTTGAGTTCTACAAATCATATGAAAGACTTATTGTACAATTTGGAAAGCTAAGATCAAGACCTACAACTTTTATGTTGGCCAAAAGTTGACGAGAAACATCCTTCTAATTCAAAACTGGCTTGGAAGTTGGTTGACTTTTGTTGACCAAAATCACATCCCTCAGATGACCTGTAACTTGTCTGGATCATAACTTGAGTTTTATAAATCCAATCGAGGACTTCTAGTACTCAAATTAAATCTAAGAACATGCTCTACAAGTTCCATGTTGGCCAAAAATTTAGATGAGATTGTATCTTGAGGTAGGAGGTCTTGAAGTCAGGCACTAAATAGGGGATTTTACCCTGAGAACCCTAATTTAGTAAGTTCTCACACGCTTAACACTTGATGAATTGAACTTGAAATGATGTCTCATATGTCTTAACACAACATCCCATGACCATAGAGACTTTGAATTGAGTTTCTATTTTCTTCAATTGCACAGTTGATTGAGGATTTACCAGATGAAAACCCTAACTGCAGTACTTTCAACTGTGGCTTGTTCCACTTCACACAACAACTTGAATAAGCTCCACAATGACCCTCAAGGCCCTCAATGAGCTTTATTTACATCTCATACCCATAATCATGCATTCACAAACCTCCGATGCTCTTCAGTTGGCCTCTCAGTTAGGAGCTATCCCACACACATCCATCTATCTTTTCACAAGACAATGACCACTTTAAGATATCCTGATGACCACTCAAGCTTGAGTAGAATCCCCTGATTAGGCTCAAACCTCGGAGTAGACTCCTCTTTCTATGCACATCCCTTTTGATCCCCTGTTCCATGAAAAATGCTATGCCATGCAAATGCTAGAACAAAATGAAATGAAATGAAACATAAACCAAGTTAAGAAAAGGTTGAGCAAATTTTAGGGTGCAACCCAAGGGCTATGTTTTTATTCTTCTTCTCAACCTGATCACACATTCCCATCTCAAAAGTTTAGAGTGAACCAATGAGTTCATCCATTTTCATGTTGAATATATCCTGAGCTTCTTCAATAGCAGTGACTTTCATGGCAAACCTCTTAGGCAAAGATCTTAGAATCTTCCTCACCAGCTTTTCTTCAGTCATCTTTTCTCCTAAAGCACCTGAGTTGTTGGCAATCTCAAGAATGTTCATGTAGAATTCATGAATAGTCTCATCCTCTTTCATTCTCAGATTTTCAAATTTGGTGGTTAGCATTTGTAATCTTGACATCTTGACTTTAAAGGTTCCCTCATGAGTTGTTTTGAGAGTATCCCAAACCTCTTTAGCCAGTTCACAATGATGCACCAGTCTGAAAATGTTCTTGTCTATACCATTAAATAAGGCATTCAGAGCCTTAGAATTTCCAATAGCCAAGGATGCTTGCTCTTTAGATACTCCATCTTTATCAGTCTTCACTGGATATTTCCATCCTGAGTTTGCAGCTCTCCATGCCTTGTTGTCTAAAGACTTTAAGAAGGTTATCATCCTAGGTTTCTAATAGTCATAATTAGATCCATCCAAAATTGGTGGTCTATTTGTGAATCCTATATCTTTATCCATAGTACCAGAATTTATCTTCCCTAGATCTCACCCAAAAAATAACAGGCAGGGTGCCTGCTCTGATGCCAATTGAAATTCTGGCTACCCAACAGTGGATGTTATCACGGATGTTATGACATCCAATGTAACACAGACTATTGGCCTTAATAACAAGATGTAAATGGAAAGCAGTAAATAACAAAAATAATTGTTGACCCAGTTCAGTGTCAACCACACCTACATCTGGGGGCTACCAAGCCAGGGTGGAAATTCACTATTAGTAGAATTAATTAAGAGTCAAACAACCAGTTTTCACTTTTCACTTAAGACATACCCAATGACACTTCAACCTAGAAACCACTAGACCAGAGTTTCCCACTCACCCCCCCTCAATCACTATAGTGATATCAATACACAATTACAATTGAGATATGAAGACACACTTCAACAACACCTTGATCTTGCTTCACAGCTTTGATCAAGAGACACAACACTCTTGCTTAAAAGCTTTGAGTGACACAATGAACACAACAATTCACTAACACTAAACCAGAGCAATCATACAATAGACAATTGCTTGGCCAACAAGGAATCCTAAGACTCCTAAACACACGTGAAGAACAAAGTTCTTCACTCACAAAATACACTCTCCAATCTCTCTTCAGAAGCTCTGATCTATTAGGAATGATCCTTCTGTTATTTATAGCAGCAGACTTGCTTTGGGCCTTGATGGAGAAATTAGGTTTACCCAAGATAAACCTCTTTTCATGAAGCTGCGCCTTTCCAATTGAGTCAGGGGCATTCCAGGTTATCCTTAGCAGTGCCTGTTATGTTGCCTAAGATAACTAGGCTTCCTAAAATGTTTCCTAGAGTATAGCCTGAGCTAATTACAGAAAACTAATACCTGCGCGCCCTGATGTCATACGCTCGATGTTATAACACTCAATCATGACATTCAGCTTCACTTACTCTTAGGTCTCCCTGCATAACACTCTTCATGTATGTCATAACATCAGTTATGACATTCATACATACTCCAATGTTTTTCCATAAAATGTAGCCAATCAAAAGCATTTACAACGATATTCAGTATGTTTCCCAAAAGGTCATTAAGGGAAGTTTTTTGTTAGAGTATCTCGCAGAGCAGCCGATTGATGACTATCAACCAATGAAGTTTGAATTTCCTGATGAGGACATCATGTTTATGAAGATGAAATATTATGATGAGCCGCTACCAGATGAAGGTCCTGAGATAGGCTCCCAGTGCAAGATGATTTTTGATGGCGCTGTTAACTCCTATGGCAGTGGAATTGGGGCAATCATTACGACGCCTCACGGTTCTCACATACCGTTTGTCACCAGATTAATGTTTTCCTGCACCAACAAAAAAGCTGAGTATGAAGCATGCATCATGGGCATTGAAGAAGGAATTGATTTGAGAATCAAAAACCTTGATGTATATGGTGATTCAGCTTTGTTCATTAATTAGATTAAAGGAGAATGGGAGACTCGTCAGCCTAACCTGATTCCTTACATGAATTATGCCAGAAGGTTGTTACCTTTCTTTGACAGAGTAGAGTTTCATCATGTGCCAAGGGCCGAGAATCAGATGGCAGATGCTTTGGCAACATTATCCTCGATGTACAAGGTGAATCATTGGAATGATGCTCCAAGGATCATTATCTCGCACCTCGATAGGATGGCTTTCATATTTGCAGTAGAGGAAGCATCAAATGGGAAGACGTGGTATCATGATATCAGAAACTTTCTCAAGAATCAAGAGTATCCGCCAGGGGCATCGAGCTGGGATAAAAAGACCTTGAGAAGATTGTCTGGAAACTTCTACCTAAACAAGGACGATGTACTCTACTGAAGAAACTTCAACTTGGTGTTGTTAAGATGTGTGGACGAAAGGGAAGCAGGTTTGCTTATGGAAAAGGTCCACGAGGGTGCTTTTGGTACACATGCAGGCAGACATACGATGTCTCAAAAATTGTTGAGGGCAGGCTACTATTGGATGACTATGGAGTCTGATTGTTTCAAATACGCCAAAAAGTGCCATAAATGCCAGATTTATTCTGATAAGATGCATGTACCTCCAAGTCCTCTGAATGTCATGGCGTCTCCATGGCCCTTTGTTATGTGGGGGAATTGATGTGATCAATAAGTTTGAACCGACTGCATCCAATGGAATTCGCTTTATCTTAGTGGCGATTGACTATTTCACTAAGTGGGTCGAAGCAGCTTCTTTCGCCAATGTCACCAGACAGGTCGTGGCTCGATTTATCAAGAAGGACATCATCTGTCGGTATGGAGTGCCAGAGAGAATCATTATTGATAATGGTTCTAATTTGAACAACAAGATAATGAAGGAATTGTGCTAGAGTTTCAAGATTGAACATCACAAATCTTCTCCTTATCGTCCAAAGATGAATGGTGTTGTTGAGGCAGCTAATAAGAACATTAAGAAGATTGTGCAAAAGATGGTTGTGACCTACAAAGATTGGCACGAGATATTTCCCTTTGCATTACACGGATATCGTACTTCAGTATGTACTTCAACTGGGGCAACTCCTTTCTCGCTATTGTATGGTATGGAAGTCGTGCTACCATTGGAAGTCGAGATTCCTTCCTTGAGGATGTTGGTTGACGTTAATCTTGATGAGGACTAATGGGTAAAAGCCAGATTGAATCAACTTATCCTTATCTACGAGAAGAGATTGACAGCTATCAGCCATGGTCGATTATATCAGAACAAGATGAAGAAAGCTTTCGATCAGAAGGTGCAACCTCGGAGCTCTCAAGTAGGTGACTTAGTGTTGAAGCGGATCCTCCCTCCACAGACAGATAACAGGAGCAAATGGACCCCCAACTACGAAGGTCCATATGTAGTGAGGAAAGTCTTCTTCGGATGAGCCTCACTACTTTCAACTATGGACGGTGAAGATTTCACGTCCCCTGTGAACACAGACACAATTAAAAAATACTTTGCTTAAACAGACCCGCTGGAAAGAAAAAGAAAATCCAGGCAAAAATGGGGCATCCCGACGAACCATAAAAACAATGGGTTTAGGCAAAAGTTAGGGATAAAAAAGAAAAAAATGTAAACCCGCAAAGTTGAAAACCTGAAAAGACGATTTTGGCAAAAATGGGTATCCCGATGAATTGAAAACCCAAAAGGGCAATTCAGGAAAAAGTTAGGGATTTTAAAAGCAAACGACTGCGGTCTGTGTCCATTCCCATGAGTATGATGGATTCTGGGAGGACCCGAAGATTAACAAGTCATTCTCTTCGGAAGATGAAGCAAGGGAGGAGCATCAAAGTCATGTGCGTCGTAGTCGAATCGACACATGGTGGTTGTCTGTACCATATTGCTGACATTTTGAATCATTTTGAATATATTTGTTGCATTTTTTGTACTTTTGGCGCAACTTTCTCTTTTCAGGAGTTGCATCTGATGTAAATCTGCCTATTTACAGGCCATTTTCAATCAATGAAGTATATTATTCAGAAAGTTTCTCTTCCTATTTTAGTTTTCTACTGTTTTGTTTGCAAAAGACGCCTGTTGTTTTTGATAAAACTTTGCATACATAAACTTGTGGGCTTTGCTAATCGTAATTGAAACATTGATTTGCTTGAATAATGTCATGGACGATAACTGAGATAACCTTATTGCCTACAGGACACATTCGTTTGTTTGTCATTTGCAGGGTTTTCGAAACTGTTTCAGAGGTGTATCACCAGTGAAGTCACCATATCTCTCTCTCCACAAGGTGAAGATGTCAGATCAGAAGTATCTCACCAGTAATAATGTGCACCCATCCGCAGCAGGTTGAGATTGCATTCATCCTTAGTAGGTCAATACCTGAGTTATCCTCAGAGGTTCAAAATTGAGGTTCTCCAGCAATAGTGTGCACCTATCCCTTGATAGGTAAACATGGGAGGGTTTTCCGCGACAGTGGAACAAAGCTCAGTGTTGTTTCCCCACATGTCTTTGGCTCATTCCCCAATCAGAGGTTGGTGTCGATGAGTCTTATTTCCCTAATTAGAGGTTGAGGTTGTTGAGTGATATTCACATTGTTCCCCAAGCAGAGATTGATACTGATTCCCTCAACGAGTACCTATTGGTGAAGTTGTTCTCCTCAGCAAAATCCAGTGGTTATTTGGTATTCTTCAGAGCGAGTTTCTTTGGGATGTTAATCTTACCTTTTCATCCCCTGCAGGTCAGATCTTTACTCCTAATCCCCAGTGAAGTCGCCGGAGTAAGTTTTATTTCCCTCAGAGTGGGATTAACCCATAGATTGGTATTCTCAATCCTCAACAGAGGGAGTTTGGGATAGCTTCCCAGTAAATCTTATTCTTAATCCCTAGCAGAGTGGAGCTTTTCCCCAGCAGTTTGTCTACTCCTGGTAGAGTTGTATTCTCGAAGGCCGTTCAGGGCATTTTCCTCAGTTGAGTGTTTTGTTCTCCTAGAAGAGTTGTATTCTGGAAGGCCATTCAGGGCATTTTCCCTATTGGATCGGATTTATTCTCAACAGGGTAGTTTACCCAGGAGAGTTCTTTTCTTAGAGGCCATCCAAGGCTTGTTTTCCCAACATAATTCCAATCATACTTGGCACCCGGTTATTCCCAGCGGAGTTGGTTTCTTCTTTTCAGCATTTATTTTGTTGGAGTGGTTCCTTTGCATTTGCATTGTGCATAGCATCCTCCCAAATGCGTAGCATTTCCATTTCTTATGGAGCATTAAGCCATTTTCAAACATATGCATTCGAAGCATAATCCAGGTTATACCTCTTATTTTCTGTTGTATCTCCAGCAGAGTTATCGGTATATTTCATGAGCTTGTGTGGTATCCAGACCCCGACAAATATTGATATTTTCTTGAGCCTATGTGGTATCCAGGCCCCGGCGAATATTGGTGTTTGTCTTGAGCCTGTGTGGTATCTAGACCCCGACAAGAATCTTTGATGGATGTGTTCATCTATTCATTTCTCCCCAACAAAGTTTACTAATTCAGGTTCATTATTCCCCCAGCCGAATTCTTCTTTCAGATTGTGAATCGACGGATTCTCTTCTCAGCTTCGTGTTGAGCCGGCCTTCGGGTTCGATGCCTGTTTTAATTAATAGATGCCTGCTGAGACTCTAGCATGAACCCCATATTCTCGGATAATTGATCCTAAATAGTGGTGAGCAAATTGTCGTGTCTCTCCTCTCTGGCTAATTTTTCTCGCCACATCTGCTCAGATATATAAAAGCCAGGAGCAGTACATGTAGAATGGTAAGAGGAAGACGGTGCAGTGTGTGTCTGTAGTACATGGTGAGGTGGTATAGCATGATCGGGAGATCGCTCTCGCCGGTTATACTCGGCATCAGTATCATCACCGTCACCAACTGGAATATTTGGGAGTACTGGGCCTATAATGGGTGGGGCATCTAAATCATAGGTCCAGTTTCCCTCGAGAGTCACATTCGTGCGTCTAGTGCAAGGCAGAACAACAGATGGGATAGTCCTCCCGTGTATCATAAGCTCGAAGCCCCCTTCCCTCCTGACCTTGCACAGTTTCATATCTTTCAAAAATTTCAAATTAATTGTGCGAGGAGGAAGGGGTTCTAAAGTGGCTATCTCAGCATCTAGGTTCAGAGCCTTTGCAATGGACGTAATAAGTCCTCCGAAGGCAATGGTCCCAGTACTCTTAATAGAGGCATTCATATGGGCAATCATGAATGGGACTACATTGAATCTCCTATTTGTAAGGCACCCCTGCAAGAATAGTAACTCTTTTGCATTTACCTTGTTAGGATTCTCCCGGCCAAAAACAATACAGGCTAGCATGTAGCGAAACACGCGGATGGCTGGGTTATGGATTCTGGAGGCAAGTATCCCTTCGAAAGATGAAATAGTGAAATTTGACAACCTACGCCAGAAGGAAAATGCCACCACAGACCATTCAGAATCCAGAGGTGCTTCACAAATAACACCTACACCAAAGGGCAGTCCAAGCCTCTCTGCAAGTTCATCAGTACTAAAAGCATATTCCACATTAAACATTCGAAATTGTACAGTGTCGATGGTACTAGCAGTGTCGGGTCTGACAACATAAATCAGGGAACTCAAGAATTTCCTGGTCAGCCGCTCAAAAGTATGATCTTGTCTAGCAAATATCTCATGCAGTCCTAGAACGCCTAATAAGTGATAAACGCTATGGTAGATACCCAAAGAATACAAATAGTTATCGTCCACGTACCGTGTCGAGGCGATGTCCCAATTTTGTAGTTTGTCGAGGATTCTCCGTTGTCTTTCTCCGGGTTTCCCTTGGCGCAAGACGTAACCTTCGTACTCCATGGATGAACTCTTGAGATGGAAGATGATGAAAAATGGGTATTTTTTGGAGTTTTGTAAAAATGGGTTTTTGATGGATTTTGGTGAAGGAAAGTGAAAATGGAAGTTGGAATGGTTAATGGGTTGGTGAGTGGAAGATGAAAGTATGAACTTTTGGTGCTTTGGGGAGTATTTTCGTGTAGCCAAAAATTGGTTTTTGTAGGTTTTGAGTTCAAAAATGGTGGTTTCTCAACTTCTGCCCCGCATATAGTCCAGACCTCAAGGCGGGCGCCATCCTTGTAAAAGGTGGTTGGGTCGGATTTTGTGTTTTTGTTTGGGCCTTGGTGTCTTGATTTTTGAGGGTGTGCTAGCAGTAGAAATCATCTGTCCTGGCACACTAAATTTCTCTGTATATATATTTTTTCCTTTTTTCATATTTTCGACATAAAAAATCAAAAAAACATAAAAATTAAAATTTAAATAAATTGCATGAAATATTAATGGTCATATATATATATATATATATATATATATATATATATATATATATATATATATATATATATATATATATATATATATATATATATATATATATATATATATATATATATATATATATATATATATATATATATATATATATATATATATATATATATATATATATATATATATATATATATATATATATATATATATATATATATATATATATATATATATATATATATATATATATATATATATATATATATATATATATATATATATATATATATATATATATATATATATATATATATATATATATATATATATATATATATATATATATATATATATATATATATATATATATATATATATATATACGATAAGGTAGATGTCATGAAATAAAAACGTAAGAAAATGCAATAAGTCTATGAATGAAAAAGCGACGCAAATAATAAAAAGCAATGAAATAGTGTCATCAAGGAGCTGGCTTCTCGTCAGACTGGTCGGGGTGACGGAGTGAGTGCAGCTCTATGTGTAAATCTGAGATCTCCTGATACAGAACATCTGTCTCAGTGGCATGGGTCATGTCTGAAATCTGAAACTGTAAGGTGAGATCGGCTACTGTCTGCTGGAGTCGAACTATCTCTATGCGCAATGCTGCTATCTGGGTGTGCAAGTCGGTCCTTTGCAATGCATGATTATTAGAATACACTGTCGTCCTTGGAGATGGTGGTGAAGGATGGCTCATCAATCGTCTCTCCATAGCCTTCTAATGCGTAACTCCAATTTGAAGGATCGAGTACACTGGTCACAACTGGGTCAGGTAATGTAAAATAACTGACAGTCTGGTAATCAATCAGAAGTTTGCAAGCATCAGGCTGAAAAGAAGCTCTCTGCATCAGTCCTCTATCCAAGCAGAAATCAATGTCAAGCAATGTAGGTCCACAATAAGGGCTCAGATGCAGCAACTGGCTAGTCAGTCCCAATGTAGTGGCTATATGAGTGGCGATTCCTCCCACATGAATAACTCCTTCAGAAGATCTGGCTATGCCTTCGAAATTATTCAGTAAAAAGTTCCCACATGCCACTGGGTGTAACCTGTTTGCATAGAATATGAAGAATATCTCTTCCTCACTAACATGCATGTCGGAGTCCTCCTTTCAAAGAAAGGTGTGAGCCAGGGTCATCTAAAAATACCTCATAGTCGGGTTATAGATTACCGGAGACAGTTGAGTCGATGGATCTAGGCTTCATCCGCCTGTAATATCTTTCCAGAACTAATTAGTGTCTCTGCTCAGAAAGTCGCCCATCGGGAGGTCAGGAATGGAATCAGGGGTGGTCGAAATCCAAGTAGGTCTCCAAATCCCTTGTTGGTGAAGGCGTACTCCCTCCCAAAAAGTCTGAATGTAGCCAACCCTTCCTCATTGATGTATGGCTCATGGTGGAATGAGCTGAGAAACTTTAATGTGAGGTGCCTGTAAGTCTGGTGCAGCTCGTCAGCATATTCGCCCCATTGGAGCTGATGATAAAGGAATCGTATGTTGGGCTCGATCCCTAGAGCCTCAATGCAGGCCTGATCCGGATACCGGGTTGGTGCCATGGGATGTTGTCGAAGAATCGAGTACCTCTCACTCTGCCTGTCGTCTCTTAAGGCGACGTGCATTTCATCGTACTGCTACATCCTGAAAAATAAAACTCAGAAAACCTGAAAGCACAATCATCATAGACCGTCAGTTGACACTTAAAATAAAACAACATAAAATAAAATAAAATAATAAAAAGGATGAAAGATAAAGAAAAACATGGGTTGCCTCCCAGGCAGCGCTTGTTTAACATCGTTAGCTTGACGAACAAAACCTATATGTCTGAAGTAGGTAATGGTGGATCAATTAAGGTATGGCTGGAGTAATCGTCGAGAATGTCTCCTCCTTCGTAGAGTTTTAATCTCTGTCCGTATACAACGAATGGGCTACATGACTGGTTCTGGATCTCGACTGCTCCTGATTGTAAAACTTTAGTAATTGTGAAGGGACATGTCCACCTTGAACGGAGCTTGCCAGGAAAGAGTCGTAATCTAGAGTTGAACAGGAGAACAGGGCCTCCTACATGAAAATCTTTATTTACGATCTTCTTATCGTGCTAGGCCTTGGTTCTATCTTTATATATAATTGCGTTTTCATAAGCGAATTGGCAGAATTCTTCTAGTTTATGCAAATCAAGGATACGGTTTTGTCCAACAGTCAAATAGTCAAAGTTTTGGGTTTTTATGGCCCAATAGGCCCTGTGTTCTAATTCAAAGGGAAGATGACAAGATTTTCCATAGACTAGTTGGTAAGGGGTTGTTCCAATAGGAGTTTTGAAGGCGGTTCTATAGGCCCATAGTGCATCCTGCAACTTTTGATACCAATCTTTTCTTGATATAGAGACCATCTTTTCTAAGATTTGTTTTATTTATCTATTAGATACTTCTACTTGGCCACTAGTCTGTGGGTGATAAGGTGTTGCTATCCTATGCTTGACTCCATATGTTTTTAAAAGTTTTTCGAAGATTATTGATATGAAATGTGATCCACCGTCGCTGATAACAAGACGGGGAGTTCTGACTCTAGGGAATATGTAACTCCTAAATAGCTTAATGACTACGTGTGTGTCGTTGGTGGGGGAGGCTATGGCCTCGATCCATTTAGACATGTAATCAACTGCAACTAAGATGTACTTGTTTCCTAAGGAAGACGGAAATGGACCCATAAAGTCTATACCCCAAACATCAAAGAGTTCTACCTCTTGAATGTTCCTTAAAGGCATTTCGTCATGTCTTGAGATGTTTCCAGTGCGCTGGCATCGGTCGCATTTGACTATATAGGTGTGTATATCACGCCACATTGTTGGCCAAAACAGGCCTGCTCTAAGAATCTTGGCGTGAGTTTTAGAAGTGCTAGAGTGTCCTCCATAAGGTGCAGAGTGGCAGTGCTCTATTATCTTTCTTACTTCTTCTTCTGGGACACAGCGGCGGAAAATACCTTTTGTTCCTCTCTTAAAAAGGATTGGCTCGTCCCAATAGAAGTGTCTTACATTGCCAAAGAACTTCTTTCTCTGCTGGTAATTAAGATCAAGGGGTATAATGTCGGCAGCTAAGTAATTTACAAAATCTGCGTACCAAGGTACATTGCTTTCTGCCAGAGATCTCTCAGGGTTCATGGAAGGTTCTCAGTTGCTTTCTTCTATTGTTTCTATCCTAGCGATTAGCCTGTCATAGGTGAAATCATCGTTAATGGGGAGTGGGTCTGGTTTTAGATACTCGAGCCTAGAAAGGTGGTCGGTAACTACATTTTTCGTGCCTTTCTTATCTCTAATATCTAGATAAAACTCCTATAACAGGAGGATCCATTGAAGTAACCTAGGTTTGACAATATTATTGCTCAACAAGTAATGGATGGCATCATGGTCTGTATAAACTATGATTTGGACTCCTACCAGATAGGATCGAAACTTACCCATAGCGAAAACTACGGCAAGAAGTTCTTTCTCTATGGTAGCATAGTTAAGCTGAGAAGCATCTAGGGTTCTACTGGCATAATATATAACATGTAATTTCTTATCCTTTCTTTTCCCTAGAACAGCTCCTACAGCATAGTCGCTAGCGTCACACATGATTTCGAATGGTTGGTCCCAATCTGGAGGTTGAATGATGGGTGTCGAGATCAGGGCTTGTTTTAGAAAGTTAAATGCTTCCAGGAATTTTTCGTCAAAGTTAAACTCGACACCTTTCATTAGGACTCCGGTTAAAGGTTTGGTTATTTTAGAGAAGCCTTTAATAAAACACCGATAGAAACAAGCATGTCCAAGAAAACTTCGGACTTCTCTGACAGTGTTAGGGGGTTTAAGGTTTTCAATTACTTCTATTTTGGCTTTATCTACTTCGATAGCTCTCTCGAAAACTATGTGTCCCAAAACTATACCTTCGGTGACCATAAAGTGACATTTCTCCCAGTTCAACACTAGGTTGACGTCAACACACCTTTTCAGGATCTTCTCAAGGTTTGCGAGACAATTGTTAAAATCAAGACCGCGTACCGAAAAATCATCCATGAATACTTCCATGATTCCATCTAGGTAATCTGCGAAGATCGCCATCATGCAACGTTGGAAAGTAGCAGGTGCATTACAGAGACTGAAAGGCATTTGCCTGTAGGCGAAATTTCCATAAGGGCATGTAAAGGTAGTTTTCTCTTGGTCTTCTGGATGTATGGGGATTTGGAAAATCCTAAATATCCATCCAGGTAGCAAAAATAAGAGTGTATGGCCAAACTTTCCAGCATTTGGTCTATAAATGGTAAGGGAAAATGGTCTTTCCTAGTAGCTTTGTTTAATTTCCTATAATCTATACACATACGCCATCCTCCTTCTATCCGTTTAGCTACATGTTCTCCTTTCTCGTTCTACACGATCGTGATGCCTCCCTACTTAGGTACTACATGCAGAGGGCTTACCCACTTACTATTTGAGATCTAATAAATTTTACCTGCTTCTAGTAACTTGAGAACTTCCGTCTTTAGAACATCGCTCATTATAGGGTTTATCCTTCTCTGATGTTCTTTACAGGGTTTTGAGTCTTCCTCGAGTGAGATCCGGTGCATGCACATGGATGGACTTATACCTTTTAGATCAGAGATGTTATATCCTAAGGTAGAGGGATATTTGCGTAAGACAAATAAGAGTTGGCCCATTTCTCCCTGGTTTAAGGTAGCACTGACTATAACTGGGTGGTTCATTTCTTCGTCCAAGAACTCGTATCTTAGATTCTTAGGTAGTTCCTTAAGTTCTAAAGCTGGTTTTTTTAGGCAAGGTATAGGATCTGGGGTAAGGGATAAACATTCACATAAGTTATCATCAATGTAGGGTTCTATAAATCCATCGTCTTCCTTTATGAAGGTTGAAGGTAGTCTGATGGTTTCTTCTAATTCTAGCCCCCTAACACATTCATCGATGATGTCTATGGCATAACATGCATCTCCTAATACCGGTGCCATAAGAAACTTCGACAGAATGAATTCTATCTTTTCGTCACCTACCTCAAAAGTCAACTTCCCTCTCTTGACATCTATTATGGCTCCAGCGGTTGATAAGAATGGTCCGCCTAGAAGGATTGGAATGTCATCATCTTCTTTAATGTCCATGACAACAAAATCGATCGGAATAAATAACTAACCGATCCTAACGGGGACGTTTTCCAATATGCCAACCGGATACTTGATGGATATGTCGGCTAATTGAAGTGACATCTTCGTAGGTTGTAATTCTCCCAGTTTTAATCTTTCAAAAACTGCCAGGGGCATAAGGCTTACGCTAGCTCCTAAATCTAGAAAAGCTTTATTGATGACATGACTTCCCAAAATACAAGGTATGGAGAAATTTCCAAGATCTTTCTCCTTCTTGGAAAGTTTATTTTCGGAAACAGAATTGCATTCTAAGGGTTTTGGATAGTTAAGTCTACGTTTATTGGTAAGGATATCCTTGAGGAATTTTGCATATGACGGTATTTAGGTGATGGCTTTTGTGAAAGGGATTTCCACATGAAGTTTCTATATGACTTTGATAAATTTCTGATATTGGTTATTGATCTTGGTTTTTTTTAGTCTTTGCAGATAGGGTATGGGAGCTTTATATGGTGGTGGTGGTTCGTTATTTTTGTCCTTATCCTTCTGCTTTTCAGATCCTACTGGTTCTTCTACTTCGCTAGTGGGTGCCACGCTTTCTTTAGGACTCTTGGGTTTGCTCAATATCGGGTTAACCGATTCATCATAAGCAGTCCTACTCCATAAGGTGATTGCATTGGCTTGCCCTCGGGGGTTCTGCTGAGGTTGACCAGGGAACTGTCCTCCGGGTGTAGTCTCAGGAGCTTGTTTTAAAGCTATTTGAGATATATGGGTTTCAAGCATCTTATTGTGGGTGACTATTTGGTCTACTTTGGTTCCTAACTGGGTAATCAATTCATTCACATGAATGTTCTGGTTTAGGAATTCTTTGTTTTGTTGGGTCTGAGCCGTAATAAAGTTTTACATGATTTTCTCATAGTTCGGCTTAGTTTGCACAACTTGCTTAGGTGGGTTTTATCTTTGAGCTTGATAATCGGACGGTCTCGGGGGTGCAGGGTTTTTGATAGGATTGTTATTTTTGTAGGAAACGTTTGGGTGGTTCTTCCATCCAGAGTTATAGGTGTTTGAAAATGGGTTTCCTTGGGTATAGTTGACATCTCCTGAATGAGTTTCGTTCAGCAGATTGCATTATGACGATTGGTGTCCTTGAGTACCACATAGTTCACACTCAGTTGAAACTGTTGCTGCAGCTACTGGGATCGCGTACATATGTTCTAATTTAAGGGCTAAAGCGTCCATTTTGGCTTGCATCATGTCTATAGAACTTATCTCATGTATTCCTCCTTCAGCTTCTTTATTTTCCATCGTCGCTCGCTCTATCCCCCATTGACAATGGTTTTGGGCCATATCCTCGATGAGAGCGTAAGCTTCAGGGTAAGGTTTATTCATCAGGGCGCCAACTACGGCAGTGTCGATGGTCATCTGTGTGTTATAGTGAAGTCTATTATAGAAGGTGTGAATGATTAGCCATGATTCTAGGCCATGGTGTGGACATATTCTCAACAGGCCTTTATATCTTTCTCAAGCCTCGAAGAGAGATTCACCTTAGTTTTGGGTAAATCTGGTTATCTAGTTCCTAAGAACAACTGTTTTGCTCGGGGGAAAATATCTAGCGAGAAAAACTCTCCTAAGGTCTTCCCAAGTTGTTATAGAATTGGATGGAAGGGAAAAATCTTAGCCTAATCGCCTCAAAAGTAGCACCGTTAGTTTTAAAAGTGTTAGCTATTTGGATAAAAGTTTTTAAATGTTGGTTCGGGTTCTCGGTAGCGAGTCTCGCGAACTGGTTTTGTTGCACTAATTGTAATAGGGATGATTTTAGCTCGTAATTGTGAGCAGGAATATTGGGGTTCACAATACTAGAGCTAGGTTCATCATTAGATGGTTGGGAGAAATCCTTAAGGGGTCTTTGGTTACGGTCTGCGTCCATAGCTTTCTTAATTCTACGAAATAAGATACAAGCGCGAATGTAACGTTGAGGTTCCTCTAAAGGATCTATAAGGGTACCGGTGCTGCGAGTTCTTCGCATTGACCAGAGGGTATAGCCTTAGTCTAGACAGTGTGACAATAGGGTACGAAATTTTGACGTAATTGGTCCCCGACAACGGCGCCAAAAACTTGATGGGCGATTCGCAAGTGCACGAATAGCGTAAAAGTAATATAAAAGATTATCGATCCCACAGAGACCAAACGTCAATCTATCGATTCCTATTGTTACGGTGTTTATCTAAGGAAAATCAAATAAAGGATTGGGTTATGCGAAATAAAAGTAAAGTGCGAAAATAAATTCAATAATAAAGCAACAGGCATAGATGCAATTCATATAGCTATGTAGTATTCTAGATGTGTACATATAGGATTCCTTATGGGGTAATATTTTCTACTCATGAAAAGAACTAATTTAACGGGAACTGTCGCTTTCGCGTATTCAGAACCGAGTTTATCCATAATCGACCCCTCTTATTGTCACTTATAAAAAGGTGCGCATTGCGTTAGGATTAGTAAACCTATTTTTAAGAAATATAGTTTCTTGACTTAGTCGAAAATTACTTTAACCTGGAATTTCTAACAAAAAGATATTCTTGTGAACCGGACTTTAAATGCATAGATGCATCTAAAAATAGTTTTAAAATCGTTTTTCTTAAGCATTAGAGATTCCTAATTGACTGAGCCAAGCGCTTTCGCTTCCTTGGAACAGTCAAAACTAACCAAATTTATCTAAAGGTTGGACGACTTTCGATCTTACCCAACAGATTTTAAGTATAGAAAATAAGTGTTAAAAGTTAAAACAACCCCTAAGTAATTCTACCGACAACCATGTGGAATACTAATTATAACTATAATCCTCGCACCATAGCCCTTAAGATTTAGCCGTACATGGTAAATAAATGCGAGTAAATAAAGTGTGGGTAAGTAAATAAATAAAGTGTGGTGCAAGAAATAAACGGTGCGGGAAATAAAGGCGGGTAAATAAATAAAAGGAAATAAATAGACAGAAACCTGCTCTAAACGAGAGGCTTTAAAATCTTGTACAACTGCAAGTAAAAAGACTGAAATAAAATGGCGGCATGATTAACTTCTACCCAAGTGCTCCAAACTCGATTACACAGTGTGATAACCCCTCGACGTGAGAAGTTTATCACTTTACAATAGGTGAAATTTATGGCTTGAGTTCTGTTCTCTAAGCTTGGATGATTTGAAATAAAACAGAACTCTGCTATTTATAGTGGTAGGAAAGTACAGGTAAAAACAGGAATGCCCCCCAACTCCTTTTGGGAGGGAAATGGTCGTGTGAAGGTGGCGCCCGCCACATGAACTAGGGTGGAAAGGAGTGGGAGATGTGGCAGTTGTCAGCAGTTGGCTTTTATCCAATGTGTGGCATCCCTTATGGCGCCTGCCATGGTGGAAGCCATGTGTACAATTCCTCAGAAAGTAGGGTTTTTAGCTCGTTTTTATTCATTTCTTCTCAAGTAGCTTTGAAAATACAAAAACCTGAAAAAGAAACAAAACAAAGGAATAATACAAGAAAATGGAAATAAAATACTAAATAATTTGCATGAAATCGAGTCAAATAAATAGTATATTTTAGGCCTATCAGAAACTTGCAGCAAGATTAAAGAGCCAACGGAGCAGCTCCTTTTGGTATTTTTTCTCATTCTTTGAACCTTCATTCTAAGCATTTTTAGGATCATTTGGCTTGCATCTGAAGCCCAACACAATGTAGGCAATATTTGAATTGATTTCATGGCAATTCATTGATTTTTCAGTATGTGTTTTCCAATTTTCGTGGCTTGATTGCAGTTTGTTTAGGAACCTTTTTGAAATTTGATTGGTGGATTTGGACTTCTTGCAATGTAAGCTTTCGATTGGTACCGGTATGTGCTATTTTTATGGAGAAATTTTGACTGGTCTCCGGCGAGCTGGCCGGAGAAGACGACCGGAGCCCTAGCTCTGGCGTCCAGTCATTTCTCTAGTCCAAGCTGATGTGGCTTGCGTGGAATGTTTGACTGTGTGATTTGTTGTGTTCTGATTCGTTTGGCTTGGCCACGCGAGCGTTGAAATCCACATGGGATTAATAAAACGTAGAGTTTCATGTTATTCTGATCCGTTTGGACATTGGGCCTTGCCATTTTGTTATTCATGCCTCCCCTATTTGGAGCCCAAACGAGATTTGTGAAGATTTCCATGTATTCTGGCCTTACTGATCACACCCCCTTTAGCTTTTATTTATTTTTATTTTATTTTATTTTCTATTTTTATTTTAACATTTTAAAAATAGTTCTAATTATAAAAAAATTCCATAAAAATATTTTTCTAACATTTTAACATGTTATTTAATTTTTCAAATTTTTATTTTTAATTTTCCATTTATTTTGCTATTTTATTTGGATTTTAACATTTGATGTGTTTTTGGTTCATACCTAGTTTGAAGTTGATTTAAATGAACCATATTGTTAAGTCCCCTATGACTAATTCTTCTCCACCACTTAGGTGATGTATTAAGGTATCCTTGAGGGTTGGTTTGGTTCATTATTGATCAATTTTCAGTTGGTTGTGATTGACTTTTGTGGAGCCTTGACATGTACCCGATAAGGTGGAGCATCATACATTCTTGGAATTATTTGGTGATGCCTTGAGTTGAATTTGTCCATGAGATTTTGCTTGCTGGTTTGTTATTAATCAAGCTTGGTTGAGCATATTATTTGAGATTTATTGAGAATTCATTCTAGTTTTGGTGAACCTTGCAAGTCAAGTCACTTTTGGAGGTGTTCATACATACTAGTTTGACCTAGTTTCTTTGGGATATGATCTTGAGTGATCCCTTATGCATCTTATGAGCCTTGTTACATCATTTTTAGCATGCTTGAGGTGTTGTTTTACCTTCTCATGGGTCATCTACATGTGTTGCTTGCATTGCAAGTTACTTTGGAATCATGCTTCTCCATTTATTTTAGGATTTGAGTTTGTGTTAAAACCTTGTTTCTTTCACTTGCCTTGATCTTGTTTGTGCTTGACTATTGTTTCTAAAGTTTATTTGAAGCTTTTATCTTGGTATTTCACTTCTGCCCCTTTGTGGTTTGACCATGGATCATGACAATTTGGTGTCATTTGTGTACACTTTGAGTTTGTCATGAACATTGTTGATTGTTTTGCATTGCTTGTTTGCATTTGTTTTACTTGTATTCCAAGAATTGTATGGTTGAGATGTGCTTGTGTTGGTGGCTGACCCACACTTTTTTCCTCCCTCTTTTCTTTGTATGTGCATCTTAGGATAGCACCCTTTTGTTTGGATGAATGATGTTTGATGGTTCTAGGAGTTTCACTTCTCCCATTTCATCTCATTTTTCTTGAATTGTTTAAATCATTTCCTTATGTTTGAGTCTTTTGTTGTTGTGTCTTGGTTGTATTTTTGCATACTTGTATTTCATGTTTGCATCTCTTATTGCATTGACTTGTTTAAGTCACTTTCATCCTTTTTTTTCCTTTTCATCTGTGATTGAATTGCTATGTGTTTACTTGGTCTTTTTCCATGATCCCTTAGGATTCCTAGTCCCTCTATTTAAGATGGGAGTAAGAGAGGCATTAGGTGTTCAATCCTTTGCATGAAAACATTAGGTAGTCTCCTTTTGAATCTCAACTTTAGGATCACATTGCATGATAACATTAGGGTTGATCAGTTCCCCTTAGAGTCTTGTGTCTTCTCTTCTCATCTCATAAGTTCTTAAGACACCTAATAAAGGATGATAAATGTTGTACACTACGAGCCTTAAGTACTTGAGGAATGATGAGTGGGGAGTCTCCTCTCACCATGTCTAGAGTGTTTAGCGTATGCCCTTTGGGCGATATGTGACGCATTTGCTCTCAAGTCATAGTCTTTAGTGCAACATGAGTTTCAAATTTAACCCAATTCATTTCTTCTCATAAAAAAACAAACCAAATTAAACCTTTTTATTCTTCGGGATTGTTTGAAAATCATTTTCAGAAAGAGTGTGTTAAGTCTTGGTTCTACCGCAAACAGGCATCGTCCCTAACTGCTGGAACAAAGATTTAACCCTACTCATTAAAACACTTGAACCAACCTGTGGTCGTGTTAGCCCAAAATACGTTTGCTCTGAGTTCTCGTACCAGACGAGGATACGTAGGCACAAGACGGTGATGTCTTGGAGAGCAACCTTCCCCGTAGTTTTCTGAACTACATTGACTCTGACTTTTCCATTGCACGAGGGAATACGTAGGCATAGGGCGGCGGTGTCCTATCGAGTTTGTTCTTTATTTTCACCCCCATTTAGCAGTAGTTTAGATAGTTTTTCACCCATAGATTAGACAAGCGTGGATCTCGTTGAGTACAACAAACGTGAGGGGTGCTCATACCATCCCCTTGCGTAATTGACTCCCGAAACCAAGATTTGATTACGATGACCTTGTCTTTTCCCCTTTTTGTCAGGGTTTCTTCGATTGTTTCCTTTCCCTCTCTTTTGGGATAAATAACGAACGATGCCGACTCTTCAGTCTTAGCCGACCCTTTTTCGCAGCAATGCGACAAGTTGATCCAACTGATTCTTCATCAATTCAAACTCTACCCTTGTAATAACTAAATTCTGCTCTCCTGAGTTCATGATTCTTCCAGAAGTTAATTCAAGTCCGGTACGAGTGTTGGGAAATCAACTGCGGTTGGACAAAAGATGGATGAGTTCTCTGTTCCAGGCTGAGGATGGATATGCAAAAATGAGATGCAAATTCAATGCAAAATGCTAAAGCAACAAACATGGAATCAAAACTCCCACAAAGCTCTGAATAACTGTTGCGCTGCTAAATGGATAAGTTCATAAGTCTTCTCTGAAGAGAATACTAGAATACCGAGTTAGTTGAAGGTCAAAGTTTCCTGCATAACCCTTCCCCTCTCATAGGTAGGTTATAGTCTTGAAAGGTGCGGCATCCTATGTAGGTCGTCGGTATCATGGACTCTCAGGTCGAGAAATGATGATACGTTCACCATTTCTGGTTTGGCATCATGGTCAAACAAGGAGGCCTCAACTAACTTCCCAATGATCGGTCTCCAGAGTCGTTAATTTTCAGAACTAACATCCTTTCAACTCTCTGAGACATACTGGTCAGGATATCTTCAAAGAAAACCTCGTCTGAACGCAAATTTCATGAGGGCTCTTGCATGCCAAACATGCAAGCCCACCCTACTCTCCATACTAATGCTATATGTGTACTCAAGCCTGGGCATTGGGCTTATCTCAAAATGGAACACCCCACTCAACAGTGCAACAGTAATAGTATAATAACAATAATAAAGTGCGGAAAATGTAAATACAATAATATACAAAATACAACACACAAATATACACAAATATACACACCCACAAACATAAAACAGACAAGCGCTAGGATTGACTGGCATAGGGAAACAGTTATCCCCAATAGAGTCGCCAATTGTCGCAACTGCGAAAAAGGGAGCCGGCGGAAACACACCAAAGAGTCGCCACCGAACGTTATTTATCCCAAAATAAAGGGAAAGGAAACGATCGAAGAAAACCTCAAAGAATGGGAATAGACAAGGTCATCGCAACCAAATCTTGGGTTCGGGAGTCAGTTACGCAAGGGGAAGGTATGAGCACCCCTCACGTCTGTTGTACTCAACGGGATCTATGCTTGTTGTCTAATCTATGGGTGAAAACTATCTAAAAGCTACTACTAAACGGGGGTGAAGAGAAAGAATAGACTCGATAGGACATACCGCCCTATGCCTACGGAATCCCTCGTGCAATGGGAAAGTCAGAGTCAACGTAGTTCAGAAAACTACGGGTGATGGGGGGAAGGTTGCTCGCCAAGACATTCTCGTCTTGTGCCTACGTATCCTCATCTGGTATGAGAAATTAGAGCAAGCATAGTTCGGGAAACTACTGGACAAGGTTGGTTAAGTATTTTTGCGAGTGACGTTAAGTCTCCATTCTAGCAGTTATGGACGATGCCTGTTTGCGGTAGAACAGAAAAGTAACGTACTCTTTTGGGTAAGGTTTGGAACAATCCCGAAGGATGAAAAGGTTTGGATTACAGGTTAGTCTCAATTGCACTGGGGCAAGAGAAAGGGGAAGTTAGTTGTTAGTGTGCTCGTCAAGGATAGAGATCCTCGTGCCTACATATCCTCATTAGGGAATAAGGAATCATAGAAGCCGTAGTTCGGATAAATATGGAAAAGGGGTCTCGATTGCATGAGGGCGAGAGGAAAAGTTCCTAGGCTTGGAACGCCTAAACGAAAGTGAATGGATTGGTTTGGGACGCGTACTACGCTAAATTCTAAGACATAGGAGCGGATGCGTCGCATATCGCCCAAAGGGAATTCGCTAAACACTCTAGACGAGTGAAGAAAGACCTCCCCACTCATCATTTCCTATGCACCTAACACTTGTGGCTCACAATACTCGTCGCGGTTATCAGTGTTTGAATTAATGTCCAACGGTGTTAATGAATCGAATCGGGGCAAAATGTGACGCTAAACCGTCGTAGCTCGACTTATGAGGGAAGTCGAACTATAAGAGGTCGCGTAAATTGATATTCGTGCAAAATACAAGATAGAGAAATGATATTGAGAATCATTCTCCGATTTAATCGTGTCGCACAGACCAAAAAGTGGAATCTCGTCTTAATCGCAAATACTATGTCGATTAATCGAAGGTAGCCTATCACGATCCCAAAGTAAAGAAAATGACTCAAATGGTCATTTTCCATAGATTTGAAATCAAGAAGGCTATCGACTCCGATAAGCCGATGCTTAAGACTTCATCGATCGAGGAAATTGAAATGAAATCGGAAATGAAGAAGAAATGAGGAGAGAAAGAAGGTGGTCTCGGATCCAACATTATTTACCAATAGTTTGAATAATAATGGTTTATGGAAGTCTTGTCATCGACCGAAAAATAAAGATAAAATAAAATCGGAAAATGAAAAGTTGTAAAGAAAAATGGTCTCGGACTTGTCGTTTCCATCAATAATTTGAAGTATAACGACTTGGAGGTCTCGTCATCGACCAAAAGGATAAAAGTGAAATAAAACGCATAAAATCGAAAAATGAAAATGGAAAGAAAGTTTGGTCTCGGATCTATCGTTTTTCATCAATAATTTGACAGAAAAACTTAGAGGTTTATTCATCAACCAAAACGAGGAAATACGAAAATAAATCCTCAAATGTAAATAAAACATTAAACTTCTAAAAAAACAAAAATAGAAAATATATTAATAAAAACTTATTTATATATATTTAGCAAAATATATTGACAATACAACTAGTTTACAAGACTAATTTTCGAAAATATCACATTAAAAGAACAAAGGAAGTATTAAAACTGTTAATGGGCTTAATCTAGTAAATAACCAGCCCATAAACCATTCATAATAATAATGAAAACTAAAGAAAATAAATAATAAAAAAAGTGGTAAAAGACCTTTGACTTATTCAAAATAAAAGTTTATTAAAAGTTTAAAATGAGAAACAAGAGGAAAACAACCTCTCGCTCGATATTCTTTCTCTTCTGCACTCGTGTTGGATCTCTCCTCCTCTGTTTTCTGGTTCACTCTCGTTTCGGTTTGGGTTTTGAAATGCTTCATCTCTTTCATTCCGTTTCAATTTCTTCTTCTCATCTCTGGTTTTTTTTATTATTCGTGATTTGTTTTTGGGTTAGGGTATTGAATGGGTTGATTTATGTTAGTTATGGAGGATTTCGGTTAGCAGTTTGAGGAAGAAGTTTGGGTTTGTTAGAAGTGGAAGTAGTCTTGAGATGAGCATAAAAGGGTCGTGGCGGTTCGAAAACGGGTTGCCATGGTTTTTGCAGTTTGAAGATGGTGAAATAGTGAACAGAGGAAGAAGAAAAATGGGTCGAGGTTTCAGACGGAGGGTTTGGGGAGAAAAATGGAGAGTGTGGTTGTTAGAGATGGATTTGTGGCGGATTTGTTGGTTTGAGGGGAGAAAATCGTTTGGTGTTGCAAGAATGGGTTTCGTGTGGGTTACACCAAAAAAAATGAAGAAGACGAAGGTTAGTGATGGTGCGGTGTTAGGCGGCATTTTCTTTGGCTGGGTTTTTTTTGTGAGAGAGGTCAATGAACAGTAACAAAGGAAGGGCGGATAGGTTTTCGTTCTCCATCTAAAGAAGATGAACAGTGATTTGGGCTTTTATATGCAGAAGCACGTGTTACCTTGATGTGCTGTATTTTTGTCCTTTTTCTGTAATCTCTTTTAATCAAATGTTGTACTATTAACAAACTATACTAACTAATAATAAAACTAACTTAATCCTAGTTTATACTAATAATTATAAATATTAATAATATCTAATCCTAATCAACAAATTTAATTCTAATTCTAGAAACTATCTAATTCTAATTAAAAATCAACACTGACTGTAAACTATTTTCTAAACTAGTTAAATTATAAAATTTTAATTAAGTTCTATTCCTATTTCTAACCAATTAATTAATCCTAATTATAAAAAATAAAAAGTTAATCTAAACTAATTCTTAATAATTAAAATCAAAATCTTTTTGTATTTTCTCTTTTCTATTTTAAAATTCTAATTAACCATTCTAATAATAAAATCTAATTCTGAAAATAAAAACTAATTTCTATTTCTAATATCTAATCATAAATCTAATTCTATCCTAATTAGTTAAAAAACCTAATTCTAAAAACTAATTGAAATCTAATAACAAAATCTATTTTAAACTAATTAATAAAATCTATTTCTAAATTATTCTTACTTAATTAAATAATCTAATTCTATAAAAATCTATTTTCTAATAATTCTATTTAATCCTAACTTTAAAATTCTAATTAAAACTTTCTCCTAATCTAATAAAAATCTAAAACTATAAAAAGAAATTAAAGTAAAAAGTAAATCACGAAATGCCACGAAATAAAACGAACAAAAAGGGCGAACACCGAAATGCACCAAAATTATCAGCGCGGACTGAACCACCAGGAACATAACAACTTTCTCTCGATTTTGACATAGAACTTATCATTTGAACTAGATTAAATTGTCTAAAATGCAAAAAAGCGCCTACAATCCCGATAAATCCATTCCGGCTGATAACATGGACAAAATGCGTGAAATGATCGACCTAGAGGATATGCAGATGAAATGCGAAGCAAAAGCCAGTCAAAGTTAGAAAACTTGAGGGAAAATTTTGGAGTGCAATAGGATCAGTCTTTGAAGCCTTTAGAATTTATTGATGTTGAGAATCAAGAGGCTACTACTATTGGTGGGCTGAAATCTGCTGAGGTTCAAGTTGCAGAAGTTATGGCTGGTTTGAAGACTGTTATGTCAGAAGCTCCTGTTGTCCCTGCAGAATTTATGGCTACTTCGAAGCTCTGCATGCTGATGGAATAAGTATCAACATGATTTTATTATTTGAATACATTTTTTATTCTTCACCCTTAATCAAAAATCACGAACCCCCTCACCTGTGCATTCTCTCATACACCATTCCTGACCCATGGAAGATCAGAATCAGTTAGCTCTTAATATTACGTATAATCAACCGTCACCTGTTAACACTATTGTGAGGGAAAGGTTCCTTAGTGCTTTGTTTTAATGATATCAACACTAGGAATATTCCATACTTATGTGCTTTGGATGGTATCACCATGTCTTAACTTGCATTCATCTCTTTAATATGCCAATAATGATCCTCATACATAAATCTAGGCATATAGGATCATCCCCTATGTGTAATTTGTGTATTAAATCATTGCAGATGCTTTAGGTCGACCCATGCAGGGCTTGGTTTAGGTCGACCCATGCAGGGCTTGGTTTAGGGCTTGTATTAAAAGATTGATAAATATATGTTTGTGGCATTCTTGCACCCTTACGTTGACTCACAGCTGTGTGGAGGTCGATGCATAGTGATGGAAAAACATTTTTCTACTCTATGGTTCTTTTGCATCGACGCATGGCTTGGTTTAGGTCGACGCATAGTTTGATTTTGTGTGCAAAATTGCTTTCTGGAGTGTTCAGGTCAACTAATAGAGTGTTTAGGTAAACCTCTCGCTCATTTAAGCCTATTTTACTACATCTTGGTGTTTCTAAAAGTGGTTATTTTCTATTATGTTTAGGTCGACTCATAGTCATATATATATATATATATATATATATATATATATATATATATATATATATATATATATATATATATATATATATATATATATATATATATATATATATATATATATATATATATATATATATATATATATATATATATATATATATATATATATATATATATATATATATATATATATATATATATATATATATATATATATATATATCCATTTGCATCATTTTTTGAATAACAACAAACAAGAAAATTGAAAATTTACATTGAATTGCTCATCATCTTCATTCTCACATTTTCATTCTTCAACAATCACACATAATCATTTTTGTTGATCATTGCTTAGTCGAGGTGATAATGTTAAAACTTAGGATTTGTATATCCTATTTTGGGTTGAGAAAACAATTGGTTTTTCTTGAATAAAACCTTTGGGGTTTTCTCCTCCAAGATCTTGAGGATATGGGGGTTTTTGCACAGATAATTTCTTCACAAATTCAGCCGAGTGAAAGGCTTGAGGAACGGAGGGTTCAGTAAAACAAGTAATGGTAACTAGAGGATTATGTTGAAAGATTTGGGGTTGAACGTCTTGCAATCAGAATCAGTCAAGTGAAAGTCTTGAAGATTCAAGTGAGTAGCGATAACCAGAGGTTTGATCGAAAAGTTTGATGTTCTTGATTCGGCTAGAATTAAGGGAAGAGAAGTGCATAGAATCAACATCAATAATTAGGGTTGAGTGTGGGGTAGCTATAACTTCTCTTGTAGAAAATTTTACAACTTAATATTATACTATCTCAATTCTAGTTTTAAAATTAGGGGCAGACGTACCCGAAGCGAGGACGAAAAGAAGAACTGCCTAAACAAATAGGGTGTCGTTCTCTCTTTCTCTATCTCTTTATTATGTGTTGTTAACGTTTATGTGATATCAATTGTTCGATAATTTTCTGCTGTAATGTATTGCTAAAAAACAGTTTTAGAAACTCATTACAATCACTATGATTGCATTTGTGAAAAATTATGCACTATCATTTCATAGGAAATTGAACTTCGGGTGTTGTGCACACCAAGTGTTCGACATTTCGATCGCACACAAACTGTTCGTAAAATTGTCAATTTAATTTTACCGTTATAATTCATTAGAAACCGGATGATTCAAAGTGGTCTCAATTTGAATAATTAATTGTGAAAATTGTTGATTAGTTTATCTTATGAATTTCATTCCATTTGGCTACGCATATATGATCTTACCAATAACGGTTCGCTTAGACGATTATAAATCCACGACCGCTTCCGCACATTTTTTTAACAATTTTTAAGCGTCGATTTTTGTTAAAAATTAGTGATCTATTCAATGATCCCCCCTTATTGATCATTTTCATCGTCTAACAAGTGGTATCATGAGCACTGGTTTATCTAGTGCTTCACATATAGCTTATCAGAAAATGGCCAATGAACCAAAAGGGCGTAAAATAGAGCACTGGTTTCACGAGTGAAAACTACATTTATTGGAAAGATTGTATGTGAATGCATATCAATTCCATTGATAGAAATGTATGGAACGTTATTCAAAATGGTCATATTGAAATAACTGTGACCAATGCGAATAACGTTGTTGTGCCAAAGCCGGAAGCACAATGGAACGAAGAGGATGAGAAAAAGTACAATTTACTATTGAAAAGCTAGAAATATTCTCATATCCTCTTTGGGATTTGATGAATATTATAGAGTTTCCCATTGTACTACTGCTAAGGTTATGTGGGATGCATTGCAAGTTGCCCATGAGAGAAATAATGATGTCAAACTAGCTCGAATCAATACTTTGACAAAAGAGTTTGATCTCTTTCACATGAAGCAAGGTGAAATCATTGCTGAAATGAAAAATAGATTTTTTTCATTTAATTAATCATTTAGATACACTTAGAAGACCCATTTCCAATGAAGTTGCTACTAACAAAATTCTGAGATGTCTTAATAGGGAATCGCAACCTAAGGTCATGAAAATCAAGGAAGTCAATGATCTAAATACATTGGACATCATAACTTTATTTGGTAAGCTTGGTGAACATGAGCAAGTGCTCATAAGTCTTGACAAACATGAGAAGAGAGAAAATAAAGAGAACCCAAAATACACACACAAGAAGTCTATTGCTCTTGAGGCTTCTAGCTCAAAGTCCTCAACCAAAGAGCTTAGTGAAAGTGAGTCTAGTGATGATGATGAAGATACAAATGAAGATATGGGGTGAAGATATGGGGCTGCTCGTGAGAAGATATAATACGTATGTCTGGAAAAATGGAATTCAACATTTGGACAAGAATCTCATCAACTTTCGACGATAATCAAAGTACTCTAAGCATGAAGAAAATAAGAATTCAAAATCAAAGAGTTCATGCTACAATTGCAAAAAGGTCGGTCACTACAAGCCGGATTGTCTATTGATGAAGAAAGACAAAGAAAAGAGAAGAATCATCAACAAAAGAAATCGAGCAAACCTAGAAGGGCAAATATTGCTTGGGAAAGTGATAGTGACTTCCCTAATGAAGATATCTCAAGTGATGAAGACGAATCAGTCAATCTTTGTCTCATGGCTCATCAAAAGAAGAAAAAGGAGGTAAGACACTCTAAGTATCAACATTCTAATAAAATGTCTCATCCCGAATTGCAAAAGGCTTTTGATACTTTACACCATGAGGCTAAAGAAGCTTTTGAACGCTTAGCTTCAAATAAGCAAATTATTTCACATTTAGAGAAAATATTTTCGATTCTGAAAAGGAATTAGAAGCTTTTAAGAACTTTGTGGTGGAAGCAACAAAAGCTAAAATTGAGGATGACCAGTGTACTTGGTTAAATCGGGCAGGTTGTGAAACTTGTCACATTTGGCAAAAGAAGGTTAGAACTCTTAAAGCCAAATTAGACAAGGCTTTAGAGCCTAAAGTCACATTTGATATTGATCGGTCACATTTTAGAAAAAGTATGAATGATCCGTATAAAAAAATACACTTATGTGATTAGAGACGAGAAGAGCAAAAGTAACTCTAATGTTAACCTTACTTGTCTATATTGTTGCAAGAAGGGTCACACCATTGTCAAATGCTGATTTAGGAGATTTTTGGTTCCTAAAGGTATTTTCTAATGTTGCCCAAAGGCAACCAAAGATTCACTCACACCCAAGGACCTAATAAAAATTGGGTACATATCTCCTTTGTTTAAATTTGTAGGTACAATGTCTTGAATCTACGGAGAGAATATGACTTATCGATAGTGGATGCTCAACACACATGACGAGAGACATTTCTTTATTCATTGACTTTGTGGCAAAGAAGAAAGGATTTGTGACCTACGGTGACAATAACAAAGGATCTATACTTGGTAAAGGTAGTGTAGGTAATCCCTCTTCTACTACTATCTCAGACGTCCTATTAGTTGAAGGACTTAAACACACTCTTATTAGCATTAATCAATTGTATGACAAAGGTTATAAAGTTTCGTTTTCAAAAGATTGTTGCACGACTGAACACAATGATAAGAAGGATAATGTGTTTAAGAGCTTAAGAATAAATAATTCCTATATGCTTGACTTGAATGAAGCATCTTTGACTAGCACTAAATATCTTGTCACTGTAACACCCTTTTCTACCCCACAATTAACATGGCAAAATTACACCGATTTCAGAGTAAATAAATAAATCACAATAAAAAGCCACCAAAAGGGCGTATATTTCTCAATGTGATCAAAATAGGTCAATACTCCGTAACTACGGGTTTTCCCCAAAATACATCAAACAACATAAAACAGCGGAACTCAAAGCATAATTCAAGGTTTTTCCTCATAAGGGAAAATTAGCAAATAACTCAACGGTATAATGTTTAACCCAAGGAACCCAACCCGATGTTACATATCAGAGCAAGACCCTCTAAGTTAACCATAAAGGCTAACGACTCTAAAACTTCAAAACTAACTCCTCGACGACATCCACAGCTAAACCTGGTCATCTGTACGTTACCCATGTGGAGGTAACTTTCAAACAGGTAGGGTGAGTAAAACAATTCATAATAATCAATATATAACAATTAATACATAAACGGCATCATAATTATATTCAACACATTCATATTCCTCAAATATGCCTCGAAGGCCTCAACGTCATAATTTATATAAAAAAGGCTCATAAATGCAAATGCAACATAGACTCAATGCATGTGGTACCAATCAACACAGCGCGATGGACACTGGGCCATCAACCCTCCATAGATCCCCATCATTAGGATCAATTCTACTATAGAACCGGATCACATCAACATACTTCACATCCGCACAGTGGGATTTAGGCCAAAGTAATCGAGGTCCTGAACTGAAGTCCGGATGCACATGAATGCATGATGCACACGTCACAAATCATCCTCATAATAACCTCATAGGTGCATCATCATTCATCATATTCATCATCATCAAACGTCATAGCTCATCATCATAATCATCATCATACATCATGTCATCATTGCACATCATAATAATCATCATCACATATCATGTCATCATGTAATTCATCATAACAATCATCATCACACATCATAGAAATCATCACATAATCATGTACCAATCACATAGAGCTCATATTCACACTCATATTAATCCATCATGTTATCACATGTTAATTCATAATACTATCCCATATTATCTCATATTAATTCATCAAATTATAATCACGACAACCCTCATACTATCACCCATTAATCACATAAGTCTCACTGTCATACTCGTGTTAACTCATCACAGGAATCACAGAACCAAACATCACGGCATCACTGCACACGATCAACATTCGCAAAACTCTGCTACATTCGCTGGCATTTCGCTAGGCGAGTTTGGGCAAGTTTCTTCGCTAGGCAAAGCTTTCTTCGCTAGGCGAGTCTAGAAAAAACATGGTTCGCTAGGCGAACAGTGCGATGACAGCAAAAACTGTTATGCACCAGAACTGATTTTCACTCAAATACTCATACGATTTACTTACCCAATGCGCCCAAAACATCCCTAAATCATCCCTAAGGTCCTACGTCGATAAAGGCACAAAACCTACGTTTTATTAGGCCAATCCCGGGACATATTCATGTCCTAAACCACAATTTTCCTGCAATTAACCTAAAGGCATCATAAATTCTCATATCACTTATCTCTATCCCTTCATGGTCAGACGCATGTCACCCCATAGTTTTGGCCACGAAGGCCTAAGGTTTCCTAATCCTCATATCAGATATTCAATAATCAGTGATACATATCACAAACCATAATCTCAGAGTCTTATCGTCAATTTCCCTAATTTTCCCATAATCAATCCAAAATACCTTAAATCTTAACCCCACCATAAACACGCCGAAAGGCATACATAGAAAATCATGAAATGCGATACTCCCGATACCTTAGTCGATTTGCAGCTTTCACGATTAACTTTTGGGATCTTCTCCTCCAACCTTTCCTTCAGAGCTCTGGCCATCAAACTTTCACGGTTAACACAAATAAATTCTAATTTCCCTTCAGAACTCAGTTTTGTCAAACCTAGTCTTGGGCCTCACAAATTGGGCTTTTCCCATAACACCCTTACTAACTCCTCATAATGCCCAATTTACCCTTATTTCACTTATATTCATTTTAATCAATAATAATAATAATATTCTCATATAGTATACTATTAATTAAATAGATAGTCCAAAAATTCACAATTCCCAACAATCCACAAAACCACTGAAAACCACTAAAATACAAATATCTCAATTAAATAATTAATTATAATATTCCGATTAAATTTGGGGTGTTACAACTCTCCTCCACTTAAAAGAATTTTCTCCCTCGAAAATTACCTCAAGGAGCAGAATCGGATACGACTCCCTCAACTGATCTCCACACTCCCAAATCCAACTTTCTCCAACTTATCCTCCCAAAACTACCTTCACCAAGGGAATCTCTTTACCTCGAAGTTGCTTCTCGTTCATCAATCCGAACTAGCAACGCTTCAACAATCATATTATCTCTCACTTGTACACCATCCATCGGAATCAATGTACTTCCTCAACTTAGACACATGAAACACATCAGGCAATTTTCACAAGCGACAGCGGTAAAACAGTCTATCATGTTGTTTTCCCCACGCTTCCGCTGCGCCACTCTGATACAGATAGACAAAACACGGCGTGTGCTTCTGGGACTTCAAAGTTCGACTAACATCAGTTACCATTGTAACTCTTAAAACACGTCTTTTCTTGGATTCTCTTTATCTTTTCGGTCGTCTCTTGCAAATTCTCAGGTCCGAGTACCGCACTCTCACCTGACTCATACCAACACAAAGGAGTCCTACACCTTCTACCATACAAAGCCTCATATGATGCCATTTCGATACTAGAATGATAATTGTTATTGTAGGTAACTCAATCAACGACAATCAACTATCCCCCTGATCCATTTGGTCCAACATACAAGCTCTCAACAAATCCTCTATATACTGGATTGTTCTGTCTATCTGTCCATCCGTCTGCGGATGATAAGCAGAGTTCAACTTCAACATAGTATCCAAAGCATCTATAAACTCTCCCAAAATCTCGATGTAAATCTCGGATTTCCATCTGACACAATATTCGACGATATCTCATACAACTTCACAACTTCCTCAATATACATCTCAGCTAGCTTCATCATAGAATGATTAATCCTCATTGGTATAAAATGAGCTGATCTAGTCAATCTATCCAAAATCACCCAAATTGAATCATATCCCTCTAACCGTCTTTGACAAACCCAACACAAAAATCCATGGATATACCATCCTATTTCCACTCTAGAATATTCAACGGTTGCATCAGACCCAACGGTGTCTGATGTACAATCTTCGACTATTGACAAGTCTAACCATCGTATACAAACTCAACCACTTATTTCTTCATCCCTGACCATCAAAACCATTCCATCAAATCCTGGTACCTCTTCATAGCACCGGTATGGATACTCAATCCACTTAGGTGTACATCCTCAAGAATACTCTTATCCAACTTACATTGTCAGGAACATAAACTCTATCATAACATCTCATGATACCATTTCCCCTAATCCGAAAATCAGCTCTTTGACTTTGATTCATCAAATTCAATCGATCTACCAACTCAAATCAAAATTCCGACCTCCTCGAATTTGATCAAGAATACTAATAGTAAGCCTTAACATACAAACCTTAACTCCATAAGAAGTCTCTTCACAGACCAAACTCATATTCCGAAATTGCTCAATCAGTCCTAACTCTTTTACCATCATCTTCGGTATAAGCAAAGAGTTCCAAATCAATGCATTAACCACTACGTCTGCTTTACTCAAATGGTAATTCAACCCAAAACCATAATCCTTCGAAAGTCCTAATTATTTCTTCTGCCTCATATTTAACTCTTTCTAATCAACCAAATACTTTATGCTCTTAAGATCACTAGACATCTCAAATCTCGAACCATACAACGAAGCCTCCAAAGCTTTGGTACAAACACAACAATAACCAACTCTAAATCATGCTTCAGATAATCCATCGTATGCACTTTATGTTGCCTTAAAGCATACGTTAAAACTCGCTGATTTTGTACTAGCATACTTTCTAATCCCCTCAATAAAGCATCACAATATACAACAAATAGTTTTGCTGGATTCGGCAAAATCAAAACGTGATCTGCCTACGGCCTCCCCAAAAGCTCTTGAAAATTTCTTCACACTTTGCATCCAAAGCAAAATCCTGAACCTTCCTAGTCTACCGTGTCAAAGGCAAAGATAACTTGGAAAATCCTTCAATGAATTCCAATAACGATCTTCCTACCCAAGAAAACTTCTAATTTCAAATATAGGTTTTTTGGAGCTCCCCATTGCCACACAACTCCAACCGTCGTCTTATCAACCACAAACTCTACTCTAGATCACAAGACCAAGAAACTCACTTCCTCCAACCAAACTCACACTTTGCCAGTTTTGTATACAACTGCTTCCCTTTTCACACTGATAACAAAATTTTCAGATGCTCAGCATGATCCTCTTTACTCTTCGAATAACCCAAAATATCGTCGATTAACATAACCATCAACTCGCTCAAATAAGTACGAAAAAAATCTCATTCATATACTCCACAAACCCACAGGGTGCCTTAGTCACCCCAAATGGCACTACGAAATACTCATCATGTTCATACCTTACTTTAAAAGCAGTCTCCTGAATATCTTCAGCCTTCGCACGAATCTGATGATACCCAGATCTCAAATCCATCTTACCGAATAGACTTGCAACAACCAACTGAACCATCAAATCATCAGTCCTTGGAAGTGAACACTTATCTTGATAGTCACCTTGTTCACTTGTCTATAATCCACCCAAAGCCTCACAAAACCTTCTTCCTTCATAATCAACAAAATTGGTGCACCCCATGGTAACACACTCAGACAAAAGAGCCTCTCCTCAAGCGAATCTTCAAGTTGACTCTTCAACTCTTTCAATCTCAATGCATACGCACTATATAGAGTCATCAATATCGGGCTAGTTCCAGGAACTAAGTCGATCACAAGCTCCATTTCACGTTCCGGCGGTAAATCACTTATCTCATTAGGAAGAACTTCCGGACAACAACAATTAGTTGGCAAACCACCAACTCCCCCACTTGCATTAACACTCAAAGTTGCCATCAAAGTAAACATCTCAACACCATCTTGCACCGACTCATCAAAAAAATCTGTAAGCACTTAGCTTAACTCAAAGCAATTCACTGTTCACGCCATCTAAGCTTTCAAGACACGTCTATCCCATCCAACATGACTCCGCCCACTATCAACAAGAGATTAAGGGTGATCAGTCCCTCAAGTTGTCAATAGACAACCGAAAATCATGATGGGGTATAAACCATCTTTACCCAGCTATAAGAGCATTCATCAATACACTGAGCCACCACTCCACACTTGAAGCATCCTGGAGAAGCACAAGCTTCTCCCCCACTTGATACATTCCCACTTCTGCAAACAAAGGTTAGAAAACAAACGTGTACCCACCGTGTTTTTACACACATGTCGCGTACAAGGGAGCAAACAACATTAGACAACTTGGTTGGACGGACCGACCTGCTCTGATACCACTAATGTAACACCCTTTTCTACCCCATAATTAACATGGCAATATTACACCGATTTCAGAGTAAATAAATAAATCTCAATAAAAATCCACCAAAAGGGCGTACATTTCTCAATGTGATCAAAATAGGTCAATACTTTGTAACTACGGGTTTTCCCCAAAATACATCAAACAACATAAAACAGCGGAACTCAAAGCATAATTCAAGGTTTTTCCTCATAAGGGAAAGTTAGCAAAATAACTCAACGGTATAAAGTTTAACCCAAGGAACTCAACCCGATGTTACATATCAGAGGAAGACCCTCTAAGTTAACCATAAAGGCTAACGACTCTAAAACTTCAAAAATAACTCCTCGACGGCATCCACAGCTAAACCTGGTCATCTGCAGGTTACCCACATGGAGGTAACGTTCAAACAGGTAGGGTGAGTAAAATAATTCATAATAATCAATGTATAACAATTCATGCATAAACGGTATCATAATTATATTCAACACATTCATATTCCTCAAATATGCCTCGAATGCCTCAACGTCATAATTTATAAAAAAAAAAAGGCTCATAAATGCAAATGCAACATAGACTCAATGCATGTGGTACCAATCATCACAACGCGATGGACACTGGGCCATCAACCCTCCATAGCTCCCCATCATTAGGATCGATTCTACCAGAGAACCGGAGCACATCAACATACTTCACATCTGCACAGTGGGATTTAGGCCAAAGTAATCGAGGTCCTGAACTGAAGTCCGGATGCACATGAATGCATGATGCACACGTCACAAATCATCCTCATAATAACCTCATTGGTGCTTCATCATTCATCATATTCATCATCATCAAACGTCATAGCTCATCATCATAATCATCATCATACATCACGTCATCATTGCACATCATAATAATCATCATCACACATCATGTCATCATGTAATTCATCATAATAATCATCATCACACATCATAGAAATCATCACATACTCATGTACCAATCACATAGAGCTCATATTCACACTCATATTAATCCATCATGTTATCACATATTAATTCATAATATTATCCCATATTATCTCATATTAATTCATCAAATTATACTCGCGACAATCCTCATACTATCACCCATTAATCACATAAATCTCACTATCATACTCGTGTTAACTCATCACAGGAATCACAGAATCAAACATCACGACATCGCTGCACACGATCAACATTCGCGAAACATTGCTACGTTCGCTGGCATGTTCGCTAGGCGGTTCTGGGCAAGTTTCTTCGCTAGGCGAGTCTGGAAAAAACATGGTTCGCTAGGCGAACAGTGCGATGATAGCAAAAACTGCTACGCACCAAAACTGATTTTCACTCAAATACTCATACGATTTACTTACCCAATGCCCCCAAAACATCCCTAAATCATACCTAAGATCCTACGGCGATAAAGGCAGAAAACCTATGTTTTATTAGGCCAATCCCGGGACATATTCATGTCCTAAACCACAATTTTCCTGCAATTACCCTAAAGGCATCACAAATTCTCATATCACATATCTCTATCCCTTCAAGGTCGGATGCATGTCACCCCATAGTTTTGGCCACGAAGGCCTAAGGTTTCCTAATCCCTATATCAGATATTCAATATTCAGTGATACATATCACAAACTATAATCTCAGAGTCTTATCGTCAATTTCCCTAATTTTCCCATAATCAATCCAAAATACCTTAAATCTTAACCCCATCATAAACACACCGAAAGGCATACATAGAAAATCATGAAAAGCGATACTCCACATACCTTAGTCGATTTGCAGCTTTCACGATTATCTTTTGGGATCTTCTCCTCCATCGTTTCCTTCAGAGCTCTGGCCACCAAAATTTCATAGTTAACACAAATAAATTCTAATTTCCCTTCAGTACTCAATTTTGTCAAACCTAGTCTTAGGCCTCACAAATTGGGCTTTTCCCATAACACCCTTACCAACTCCTCATAATGCTCAATTTACCCGTATTTCACTTATATTCATTTTAATCAGTAATAATACTAATATTCTCATATAGTATATTATTAATTAAATAGATAGTCCAAAAATGCATAATTCCCAACAATCCACAAAACCACTGAAAACCACCAAAATATGAATATTCTCAATTAAATAATTAATTAAAATACTCCGATTAAATTTGGGGTGTTACAGTCATCGTGAGTGAAGACTCATGGTTGTGGAATTGGCTCTTAGCGCATGTCAACTTTGATTTGCTAAATGAAATAGTCTCAAAGGAACTAGTTGTCGGCCTACCTAAAATTGAATTTTCAAAAGATCACTTATGTGATGTGTGTCAAAGGGGGAAGCAAACAAGGATCTCGTTTAAATTTAAAAATGTTGTTTCTACAATAAAACCTCTTGAACTCCTCCATATGGACCTTTTTGGACCATCTAGGATCTAAAGCTTAGGTGGTAATTACTGTGGTTTTGTTATTGTAGGCAATTATTCTAGATTTTGTTGGACTATTTTCTTAGTTAACAAAAGTGATACTTTTTCAGCATTTGAAAAGTTTGTCGAGCTATCTTAAAACAAATTAAATATAAGCATTGTCACAAACCGAAGTAATCATGGAGGTGAATTTGAAAACCACCTCTTTGAGAAATTTTGTTATAAGCACGACATTGATCATAATTTTTTCGCTCCACGTACTCCTTAACAAAATGGAGTAGTGCAATGTAAAAATCGCATCTTAGAAGAATTAGGAAGAACTATGATCAATGAGAGTGACCTTCCTAAATACTTTTAGGCTTATCCGTCCTATTCTCAACAAAACTCCATATGAACTTTTAAAAGGAAGGAAGCATAATGTATCATATCTTCATGATTTTGGTTGTAAATGTTTTATGTTGAATAATGGTAAAGAGAATCTTGGCAAATTTGATTCAAAAGTCGATGAAGGTATCTTTCTTGGATACTCTCAAACCAGTAAATCATATAGAGTATACAATAAAAGCTTACTTATTTTATAAGGATTCGTGCATGTTACTTTTGACGAATCTTATTCGAAAAAAGTCGTGAAAAGTATTTCTTTTCATGGTGCTGGTGTATCTTTAGAAGACATACTCAAAAACACTGAACAAGGGACTAACAAACTTGAATCGGTGAAAGTTGAGGAGGACCAAGATCACAATCCTGAAAAGAGTGAGGAGGATAATCCAATTAGCAACGATAACCTTCCTCTAGCATGGAAATCCCCTAAGGATCATCCTATCGATAATATCCTCGGAGATATCTCTAAAGAAGTAACTACATGATCCAAGACAAGTAACTTTTGTTATCATTTTGCTTTCATCTCTCAAACTAAGCCTAAAAACTTCAAAGAGGCCTAACTCGATGAAAATTTGTTTTCATCTATGCAAGTGGAATTGAATCAATTCAAAAGAACTGACGTTTGGGATCTTGTCCCCCCTCTGCGAGGCCATCGAGTAATTGGTACCAAATGGGTATTTAGGAACAAACTTGACGAAAATGGAATTATAAATAGGAACAAGGCCTTCTTGGTGGCACAAGGGTCTAACCAAGAGAAGGGCATAGACTACGAGGAAACTTATGTTGTCGTTGCCAGACTTAAGGCTATCCGCCTTTTTCTATCCTATGCTTGTTCTAAGAACTTCAAATTATTCCAAATGGATGTTAAGAGTGTTTTCCTAAATAGATACATTAATGAAGAGGTCTATGTATCTCAACCTCCCGATTTTGAAATTCACGAGTATCCCAATTACGTTTATAAGCTTAAACGTGCTTTGTACGGTCTCAAACAAGCCCCTAGGGCTTGGTATGAGCATCTTTAAAAATTTTTACTAGACCAAGGGTACTCAAGAGGGAAGGTTGATACTACCCTATTTATTAAACGTCAATGAAAACATTCCATTTTAGTATAACTGTATGTAGATGACATTATATTTGGGTTTACTAATATGCATTTGGTCAAGGAATTTACTAAGCTGATGCAGGGTGAGTTTGAATTTGAGCATGATGGGGGAGCTAAATAACTTCCTTGGATTCCAAATCAAAAAACTCGAAGAAAGAACATTCGTAAGCCAAACAAAGTATTTCTATGAGCTACTCAAGCGCTTTGATATGGCTAACACAAAAGATATTGATACTCCAATGCCTACTTATGCAAACTTAGATCGAGATGAGAATGGTAAGGTCTTCGATGCAAAGAGGTATAGAGGTATGATATGTTATCTTCTCTATCTCACCGCATCTTGATTGGATATCATGTTTAGTGTATGTATGTGTGCTAGGTATCAATCATGTCCTAAGGAATCGCAATTGAAAGTCGTCAAGCACATACTTAGATACCTATGTGGTACTCCAAAGTATAGGCTCTAGTTTTCCAAGGAAAGTGATTGTACTTTGGTTGGCTATTCCGATCCTGATTTTATGTGACAACGCGAGTGCCATTAACCTAACCAAAAATCTAGTACTACACTCACACATGAAACATATTGAAATTTGCCACCATTTACTTAGGGATCATATAGAGAAAGGTGATGTCGTATTCGAGCATGTTGGTAGAAAAAATCAACTTACCGACATTTTTATAAAACCACTTGCGGTGGAACCCTTATTTAACACTCGTAGGGAACTTGGTGTTCTCGATATCTCGGATTGTGTTTAAATGAAATTTTTGTATGCTCTCTATTTATTCTTGTCTATACATTGATTAACCATTTTGAAAAGTTCAATCTATGTGAATTCGCTCATCATTCATCACCATTGGAGGTAATATCATTCCTATCTATTTGACTTATCTTGACTACATATATATTTATACTATATTTGGTTTGTTATCTTGGTGTTTAATTGATTGTTTAGATCATATTTCTAGTCCATTTTGATGTCTAAAAAAGTATGGGCTTGCTATTTATGCTTGTGTGATGCATTCATGGCATGTTTTTTCTTCATTTTTTTATGTTTTTACTGCTTGCGTCGACCTAAATAGGGTATAGGTCGACTCATGTTCTTCCCAAGTCAAGCATAAATGATTCTGCCAGTCATGCTTCGACCTGAGGGATCCTCATGTATCAAATCATACTTAACGTTTCTAATTTTTGTAATTTAACATACATGCATCGATGCATCCCAAGCTTGAGGTCGACACATCGCTTCGTGAGTCAGAATTTTTTTAAATTGAAGCATGACTGCATTGGTAATTACATGATATTCATTATGTCTTTTCATTTCATCTCTTCATTTTCATTTTCATTCATTGCATCTTATCATTTCATATCTCTCTCTCTCTTTACACAACAACTCTTTAAATCATCAACAAACCCTAAAAACCCACTTCAAGAACTCTCTCAAATTTGGTATTCCAAGTCCGAATTTGTGAAAATTCTGTCTTTCTCCACCATTTTCTATTGCGGGTACTGTTCATCGTCTTCCACAAAGGTTTTTCCATGGCTTCTTCAACGGTAAATAGTAAGATATCAACTAGAGCTTCTACTTCTCAAGCATCTACTTCACAACCTTCGTCACAAACTCCGTCTAAAATTCCGGTAAACGATATGTCTCTTCTTTCTGATGAACATGCTGAGACTCATGAAAAGAATTTTAATAAAAGGTCAGTTATTAAACAATTTGTTTACTATCCAAAAGTTGCTGAAATAATGCATATTCCGGAAATTACTGACATGCTTAATCATCAAAACATCAATAATTTCTTAGAATGTTGTACAAATTACAATGAGGACATGGTTAGGTTGTTTTACACTGGTGTACATAGAAAATTCTTTGATTATGACTATGGTAACAAGATAGGAAGTAAGAGTCTAAAGGTCGATAGCACTGATTGGAGAGACCTATTTGGTATGTATCCAAATATGTCTTTTGGCCTTAACATAACCGATACTAAACTGGCTCCCGGTTATGAATTTAAATCTGCTATGAATTCTATGCTGAAAGACCCTTATCCAGAGGAATTTGTTATAAGTGATCTCTTTCCAAAATCCGTCACTACTGAGTTGTTAAAACAAAAAGATAGAATCCTACAATAGATTATTTCTCATATTATGCGACCAAAAAATGGAGGATATTCTAGGATTGATCAAACCGAGGTTCACTTGGTCTATGTGCTCAAGAATAAAAATAAGGTAAATTGGTCATATTATATTTCTAGTCGCATCTTTGTCGTGAAGGAATTCGGTAGAGGATTAGCTCTATGTTATGGTTCATTTATCCAAAGTGTATTGTATCGTGCTAACATCGTTATTCAAGACATTCCTTCCATCTCCTTCTCTAGTGACCAAGAATTCAGTTAGAAAACTCTAACTCTGATGGGGTACATTTGGGATCCACAAGCGAAGAGGTATGTGGTCAAGGTTAAGGGCTCTAGTGCAAGGATTCGGGATCAAGATGAGGATGAAGAGGAAGAAGAAGATGAGGAGGAGGAGGAAACTCGTCATATGGATACTGAGCCTCATTTTGACGGTCATGATGATAGTGGTTGGTTAGGTGATTCAGCAGCGCAAGATCCTTATGCTAACAAAGGATGGGGAGAATGGAAATAAACTCGTTGGACTAACTAAGGCACCTCTTATATGCCTATGTCTCCACCTCAATATCAATCTGACAATTTTGAAGTTCTTGAGATGCTACGAAATATACAACTTCAACAACAGAATTTTGCAGCTCTTCAAGAAGAAATGTTTACAATTATGCAAGGTAAGATTCAAGCATAAAGTGATAACTTTGATTTGTTTGCGTCCAGAGTTTTGAGCAGGTTTGATGTTGTGGTTGAAACAGCGGAAAATCAGCATCGAGCTCTTTCTGTTAGCTTCAACACATTCAACAGCAGTGTTCTTAGATTCACTAAATACTAGATACTCAAAGAGCACCAAATCATGATTATTCCTTCAGGGGGAGATGTTATCTACATAGGGGGAGAAGACCTTAGAGTGTTGATCTGGGTTGGTGTCGTCCATGTCATTTAGCATTATGTCGTGTGTTTTTTTTCTTATTTTGTTTGATTTGAAACATGTATTGAACTAATCCTGGTGTGTAATGCATTAAGTTTACTTCTATATGTGTCTTATGTTATTTAATTCTATATCTCTTGCATTAACAACATTATATGTGGATGTTTGTTGATGACATTATCTCTGTTTCAAAGCATGTGGTTACATACATATAAATATGACTTGATTACAAATGACCTTGTACTTAACTCTTTTTAATGTTTTCAAAGTAGATTCACAAAGAAAGATCAGAATTTTAGAAAGGGAAATATGCATACAGTTAGGGAGAGAATGCTCTTCACAAAGTACTCAATGTGTGGAAGGTTTTGCCATCATAAAAAAGGGGGAGTATGTGAGGGCAAGGTTCCATAGTGATTTGTTTTAATGATGTTAAAACTAGGAATATTTCTTATTTATGTGCTTTGGACAGTATCACCTCCTCTTAGCTTACACTCATCTCTTTAATATGCCAATAATGATCCACACACATAAATTTAGAAATATAGCATCTTCTCCTATGTGTAATTTATGCATTAAATTACTGTAGATGCTTTGTAGATGCTTTGGAGGGTTTTTGCACAGATCTTTGCTTCAAAGATTCAGCCAAGTGAAAGGCTTGAGGAATAGAGGGTTCATTCAAGCAAGTAACGGTAACCGGAGAATTGTGTTGAAATATTTGGAGTCAAACGTCTTGCATTCAGAATTAGCCGAGTGAACGACTTAAAGATTCAAGTAAGTAGAGGTCACCGGAGTTTTGATTAAAGAGTTTGATGTTCTTGATTTGGCTAGAATCAAGGGAAGAGAAGTGCATAGAATCAACATCAACAATTAGGTTTGACTGTGGGGTAGCTATAACTTCTCTTGTAAAAAACTTTGTAACTTGATATTATATATATATCTCAATTCTAGTTTTATAATTAGGGGCAAACGCACCTGAAGCGAGGACGAAAATGGGAACTGCTTAAACAAATCGGGTGTCATTCTCTCTTTCTCTATCTCTTTACTTTGTGTTATTAACGTTTGTGTGATATCAATTGTTCAATAATTTTCTGTTGTAGTGTAGTGCTAAAAAACTGTTTTGGAAACTCATTGCAATCACTTTGATTGCTATTGTGAAAAATTATGCACTATCATTTCATAGGAAATTTAACATGGGGCGTTGTGCACACCAAGTGTTCGACATTTTGATCGCACACAAACTGTTCATAAAATTGTCAATTTAATTTTACCATTATAACTCATTGGAAACCGAATGATTTAAAGTGGCCTCAATTTGAATAAGTGATTGTGAAATTTTTTGATTCGTTTATCTCATCAATTTCATTCTATTTTGCTACACATATCCGATCTTACCAATAATGGTTCGTTTAGACGATTATAAATCCATCTCCGCCTCCACACATTTTTTAAACAACTTTTAAGCGCCAATTTTTGTTAAAAATTAGTGATCTATTCAACCCCCCCTTCTAGATCATTTCCATCGTCTAAGAACTATGATAGGATAACCCATTCACATTTCTAGTGGTAAAACTTCTTTGTCAAGTTCTGAATCAATGCAGGATGAAGCGAATTTGATTGCTAGTTTTAACCTAAAGTCCTTTGACCCTAAACTTGTCATTGTCAACCCGGTCCCAGGCATCCCCATTAGAACCTTTTCTAATAAAGACCAACCTTATAACCAATTATGTTATGCTTCTTAAGTTGAACATGAAAATTTTATCCAACCTGATGTTACCTTTCCTCCTAGAACACATCAACCATCACCTATACCTTCACCCGCTGCACCTCTTCAAAGAGACCCTACACCTTTTCAGAATCAACCTAGGTTGAAGTTGAATATGAATTGCATAATGAAATTGAACAAATTGTTTAGGGTCTATCTTTGGCTTGGTTTACTTCTGACTCTAGTGTTGAGTTTGGACAAGTTCTCTTTGACTATCTCTTCCCTGAAATATACCTAAACCTACCTATCCATTCAAACAAAATCATCTTAGCCCGAACCTTCACATACGGGTAATCCATCGACCTCATCAACTACCCAAACCAACGTTGATGTGATAAAAATGTCTTATTGGATAATATTCAGAATCTGGTTCTTGAGAAATCCTTTACTTCTAATCCTATATCATATTCTACTAAATGGGATTCTATTCATACTTTTGTTGCATCAGGTATTCAAAATCTAAAGGATGCCACTTCAGAGTTCGTTGCTTCTTTGTGTTCAAGACAAGATGTTTTAGAGAAGAACTTGGCTTCAGTTGTTTCACCTCAACAACATATGGCTGACAAGCAGAAGGACATGGACGGAATGATGAAGTATATTGATCTCGTACAAGACATCATGAGTGCAGATGTTAGAGCTATATTGAATTTGTTGAAGAAACCTTAGATTTAGGCTTTAAGAACCCTTTTTTTTTTTTGTCTTCTAAACTCATTTTTTATTTAATTAAAATATGTCATTATTTGTTCTTGTTCATTCATGTTGTTTGGTTTATCTGTCTTGTGGCTATTTTTGCATGCTTGTGTTTTATATTAAGTTATATTTATTTGGGACGTGTTATTATTTTTTCTGGTAAATGTGTGATATAGATTCCGCTCAGTTATCTTCTGGATGAATTATTTTCTGGGAATTTCTTGGATATGTATATGCATTCAAATAAGAATCAAATCATTCAGAGTCAATATCATTGCAACAAAAAGGGAAATATTTTTTCATTCATTGATGGAAAGATTACATAGTTCAAAGATTACATTATCTTATCAAAATCAGAACAATAACCCATAGCATAAATGGAATCATCCCACCATAGAATCATTTTTTTGCTTCCCTGGTCGTTAGAATCATAAAAGAAAATCCTCTTTGGCACTCTCTTTTTCCACTTCCTCTTTTTCTTCTTGTTCCTCATATGCTTCCTCACCCGTAAGGCATCCCATGTAATGAGTGACCCAAATGGCTAGGCTTCCTTCATAGGTTTCTGCAAGTGTGGTGTTGGGACCTCCGCCAAAATGGTGCTTGTTGCCTTCTTGGTTGGAGAACTCATGGTGCTTGAAGAGAAGAAGAGTTGGATGAAAGGATGAGAAATATGTCTTTGATGGTATTCTTTTATAGCTAAAGTTGAGTGCCTTGTACGTTATAATGGGAAGTTGAGACATCCGAGAATTTAATTCCTATAATGATGACTTTTGATGGTTGATACTCTTGAATGATGTGTAACATCTTGAGAAACTAAAAAATAGTTCAACCATTTTATATGTTTCCCCGTATTGGGAAGAATGAATATTGATCATACTATGTTTTTATCAAAATTAACTTTTTCCATATATGTGTTTGTATTATTAAATATTTTTGTCCACTTCTATGCTGATATGTCTGAATTCACTTTTTGTTGATGAGAAAAGGGGGAGAAAATACATGGAAATATTTAAGCAGGTTAAAAGTATTTTTTTAATGCTTTTAATTTACCTGAACCTTAATTATTCATTATTTTGGTATTGCTTTCTTCTGAAAGTATTATTTTTATTGAAATAAGTTTAAATTAACTTGGACACAACTTAGGGTAAGCTTAACAAACTCAACCTATGGTCTATTAACCTCAGGGAGAGCTTATAAACCTCAGACTCTAATATTGTCATGTTAGTTAAAACTGACCAACCATTGTTCTTAAATAAATTTGTTTGTCATCATAAAAAAGGGGTGATTTTGGAACAATATTGTTTAAATTCCTTGGGGTTTGAAGATGACAAATTATTTAGAGAATAAATGGATATACTAACATATGTTCAAGGGTGTAAGATCACAAGCTAAGAATTCATTATGAATTAATCCCGTTTAAAACATAAGTGGAGAAGCAATATTACTCATATTATGGATAACCTGAATTTGGTAACTCTAAACATATTCATCAGCATCCGAAGGCTCAAACTCTAAAATGTTGTTCCAACCTCTAGTGACAGCTCAGCCTCTGATCCATACTCTGCACCAAAGCTGACTAGTCTTGTCAAAGCGACAGATTTTTGGACAGAGTCAACTATGTTTGTTTTTGCAAGGCTCAAGGTGTAACGCCGCAAACTTCTTTCGGGGTTACCGACTAAACCCACAAACCAACACTGGTCTTTTCAGTATACTTTTTCCTTACTCACACACTTTCCGAGAAACTTCCCAGAAGGTCACCCATCCCAAAATTGCTCCAAGCCAAGTATGTTTAGCTGTGGATTTCCTATGAAACGGGCTACCGAAAAGAAAATACATCTTGTTGGTATAGGTAGTACCAATTAATCCTTATAAACTTTCCTTCAACCATGCAGTTTGAGACGAACCACATCATACTGGGAGAGGTATGGCTCTGATATCATTTGTAATGCCCCAGACTGCTTTCGGGGTTACCGACAGACCCTACAAACCAACACAGGTCTTTTCAACATGTTTTTTCCTCAATCACATGCTTTCCAGGAAACTTCCAGAAGGTCACCCATCCCAAAATTGCTCCAAGTCAAGCACGCTTAACTATGGAGTTCCTATAAAACGGGCTACCGAAAAGAAGATACATCTAGTTTTCCAACTAAATCTCACCATTTTATTTTATTCTACTTAATTAATTAATTCAAATAAAACAAACTACATATTCTAATAATTAATTAAAATTTCCATCAATTCAAAACAAATTTGTCAAACTCTTACTCTCTCTATACCTCTACTTCAAGGAAAATTACCCCCCACACTGCTTTCGAGATTACTGACTGACCCCACAAACCAACACGGGTCTATTCAGCATATTTTTTCCTCACTCACATGCTTTTTGGGAAACTTCCCAAAAGGTCCCATCCATAAATTTCTCCAAGTCAAGCATGCTTAACTATGGAGTTCTTATGAAACATGTTACCGAAAACAAGATGCATCTTCTTTTCGGTAGCCCAATCCAAAAGAACTCCACAATTAAGCATGCTGGACTTGGAGAAATTTAGGGATGTGTGACCTTATGGGAAGTTTCCCAGAAAGCATGTGAGTGAGGAAAAAGCATGCTGAAAAGACTCGTGTTTTTTTGTGGGGTCAGTCGGTAATCCCGAAAGCATTCTGGGGTGTTACACAAGGGATGGTGAAGTGACCTCTTCAGTTTGTTCTACCTTTTGGTAGATACCTAGTACTTCAAAAGGTGATGTGAACAATGCGATTATCCATTGTTCAATACTTCTAATCAGATGCTAGTCTCCAACATCTCTCTTGGCATACTTCTTCACTAAGTTTGTTGTTGTGCAAACCTCCAACGACTTTTTCTCTATCTCTATAAAAGGATGATACTTGAAGGAAGGTTACAACATCATAATGCATTAAAAGATCTTTGGCATAACTCTGAGCTGTTATTGCATAAGATCTTAAGATTTCTTATCTTAGATTATCTTAGATTATATTACAAATCTTAGAAAGGTTGAAAACCTTTGTGATTGTTGTACAACTATTTTTTTTCCTGATTGTGTATCAAAGTATAATAGTTACCTTTTCTACTAAAATATATGTTTAAATTAAAGGAAGTCTCATGCCTTAATGCTTGAGCATTGAAATCTATTGTATGTGTACTTGAGCAAGTGAAGTCTCTTTCTAGGTTGATTGAGAAGAAGTCTCTGTTGAAACATATTTTAGGTGGTTGTTTTATCGTATCCGCGGGGGTTGCTCTGATATCTAGATGTTTGTCGTTCAATAATTTAGAGTTCTAAGAAAAAGGAGGTTTTCACAATTTTCTTGTTTTGAAACATAAGTTTGGTTGCAAAGATGTAAAATAGAGAAATATGTTTAACTTTTAAGAAAAACATGTAAAGATTGGATCTCGTTAACCACTTTCTTATATATCTGATTAATCAAGCATGTGAATGTAGTTTTGATCAATACAATCACGTATCCTCATGAATTTGTTTATCTTGAAATCGACTTCATGGGTATTACTATTTTTAATCGCTAGATGATCTCTCAAAATATCAATCGCAATAATAATCGTAAAGATCGATACAAAATAAATATTAACTTCCAATTCTATGTCTAGAGTTTGTTTGTTAATAGATGAAGAAATTAGGTCAACACTTGGAAAATCTATGTCTAGATTAAACCAAATCCTATATAACAAATTAAAAGCAAATGTCTTCAACATATATTGATCATCAACCTTGTTCACATACAAAAGATCAAAAGAATACATAATATTAAGGTTAACTACCTTTAATCTTGACATAAAGGAAATTAGCTACTCATAACCATGGTAGCTTGCTTTACAAGTTTTAGAAAGATATGAATGAGCATTCTGTCAAAGAATCGAACTCGGATTTGAGTCCAGCTTCTATTTGCAAAATATTACCTTTTGGTGAAGAAATCTGAGAAAATGAAGTTCTTGTGTGTAAAAGTGGGTTATGATCCCCAAAAATGGTGAAAAATACTTATATAGCACTTTAAGAATTTGTCACATCCGCACTGTAAACGGTTTCTTCACCCAGCGAACACCAATTTGCGCACCTGAAGTGCCTCTGAATAGTTAAACCACCCCTGAGAAATATCTTAAGTTCGTTGTGCGGACAATTCTTCACACTGCGAACTACCTCGCCTGCAAGTTCGCACAGCGAACTTAGGGTCCTTTAGCTACCGGTTTTAGTCTGGGATGGTTCACTGGCTCTTTGCTGCTACTTTGCCACAGCTAACATTCGCTGCCTTATTCATCCAACAAATTTATTACCCTTTAGTTACTGCCATATTTTTGAGATGCTTCGCTGGGTCTTTGCTCTATGTTCGCACAGCAAACATATTGATATTCTTCTCTTCCTTTGGCTTCCTTGTCCAATTGCTTGTTGTCGCTTTCGCGAAAATAAGGTGCCGGCACAACAGAAGAGTCGCCACCTTTCGTTATTTATCCCTCGGAGCGGGAAAGGAAACGATCAGAAAAACCTAACGAAAAAGGGTAAGACAAGGTCGTCGCAACCATTGTCTGGGTTCGGGAGTCGGTGACGCAAGGGGAAGGTATTAGCACCCCTCACGTCCTTCGTACTCGACGGGATCCACGCTTGTTGGCTTGTCTACGGGTGAAAAACAATCTATCTACGGCTGCTAAATCTAAACAGATAGAAATTGACTCGAGAGAGCATCGCACTCTATGCCTACGTATTCTCATCAGAGAATGAGAAATCAGAGTCTGCGTAGTTTGGGAAACTACGGGGAAGGTTGCTCGGCAAGACGTCGCGTCATGGGCCTACGTATTCTCGTCAGAGAAATCAGAGCATGATGTAGTTCAGGCTAACTACGGCTAGACAGGGGTGTTCTCGGTCACACGGGGGTGAGAGATTTAGTTGACGATACTAGCGTACGCGTTTTAGCAGTTAGGTGGACGCTGCTCTACCATTGGAGACTTAGGCGTACCTGTTTGCCGTAGAATGGACGTAGTATGTCGGGTTTCGAGGTATGGGAACCTACGGGAACTAGAACTACGGTCTGGTCTCAAATGCACTCGGGCACGAGAAAAGGATAACATCAGTCGTCAGCGGGAAAGTCTCGATCCCACGGCAGCGAGAGAACAAAACGGTTAGTTGTTAGTGTGCTCGCTAGGATATCGCATCCTATGCCTACATATTCTCATCAGAGAAAATCAGAGCAGTTGTAGTTCAGCCTACAGCTAGGGGGAAAGGTGGCCGCCAATACATCAGTATTGTGCCCACGGAGGAAGTTTGCTCACCAATACATCAGTATTGTGCCTACGTATTCTCGTCAGAGAAATCAGAGCAGCGTAGTTCAGGTACTTCGGGGACCACATCACAAATCTCATTTTATTAATATTCGGAAGGTTACAATGACATACTCCTAAAAAATCATACCCATCTATCATGGAAAATCTAATGAAAAATAGTCCCCTAACAAGTGGACCTTTAATTCTACCTCTAAAAAAGGGTGTAAAAGAAACTCCTAAAAGAAAATATATCCTAAAAACAAAATATTAAAATGCTATCATTTTTTGATATCACTATATTTTCCATCTTTTCTATTTTTATATATTACATAATCTTTTTCTTAAAAAAAATCTAAACAAATGAATATAATGAAAATAATGAAAAAAATGAGAAAAACAAAGGGGGGTGCATCAGCTCAGCCAGGGGTACAGCCAGCAAAAACAATACAGAATTGGGGCCCAGCCCAATAAGTAAATTCTGAAAAGAAAATAAAAAACAGGGGGGGTGAATGGCCAAAAATGGAGTGCTGAACAAAAATGCGAACAGGGCCCAACCCATTTACACCAAACACACACAAACGGGGAAGGGGTGTAGAAGAAAAACGGAGGGTGTGAAACAGAATGGGCCTTAGAGGCCCAAAACCTAACCCAACCACTTGATCCATCCCCTTCAGCAAAACCTAACCCTAACTTCTTTCTTGGCAAAACATTGTTCATAGAAAACTCCTTGCACCATTTCTTCTCCTCTCAAACGCTCTCTCACTCTCGTGCGAGCTTCTCTTTATCGCTCCCTCAATCTCTCTGAGATCAAGCACAATCCAGAACCTGTGCAAGCAAACACTCACGGAATCTTCTACAACTAAACCAGACGACGAAGATGAGGATCCTGAAGGTTCTCTGAAGCTCTTGGCGGAGAAAAACCTTGACGAACTGCAGATCTTGAAGGAGACGATGAACATTGACGAACCTTCAGATTACGTTGATGGAGGATCTTGAACTGCTCGTCGTGTCCGGTTTGGCATCACCTGAAGGTCTCTCGCGTTTGGATCTTGAGGATATGGAAAACAGACGGACAGAGCACGAAAATTCTTGAAGCAAGGATGAACGTCTATGAAGGTTCTGGAAATTGTAAGATGATGAATCTTGGAGTTGTAACGAAGATCTGGAAAATTATATGAGGATCTTTGAGGAAATCTGGAAATCGTGGAGTTTTCTGGTGACCTGGATGAATGATCTACAAATATCGCGAAGAACATATGAAGACCGCTTGAAGATCTAGAACAATCTATGATGATCAATGATGAACACCGGTTGAAGGTTGATGAAGAATTGCATGTTCCTGAAGAACGATGAAGATCTTGGAGGAACTTCTGAAGAAAACGCGTAGGGATCTTCAGGATCTTGATGAAGGTTCACGAATATTGATGAAGATTATGCAGATTCTGGAAAGCTCTATGAAGGACAAAGATGAAGGTTGAAGAATCTTCATCAGTTTCTGGAAAAAAAGCTCACAAGATCGATGAAGGTTCTTCATTCGAAACAGTCACGAAGATGAATCCTGGATGAAGGTTGTGGAGGTTCTGGGGATTTTCCGGCGGCAGTTGAGTTTCTCGGTGAGACTGGGTGAAGGTTGGATGAACGAGATGGATGAAGAAGATGAAGGTCCATCATGGAATCTCAGATTTCCGGGGAAAAAACGGCTTCCGGCGAGTGGTTATGGGGGTCCGAAATAGTTAGAAGGTGACCGGTGCGGCGGTTGCATGGCCGGCGGCGGGGTCTCCGGTGAGGGATGAGAGTGGGACAAGTGGCATCACTGCATGTAGAATGAGACGGGAATGAGACGCGTGGGGGCCGGGAAGAGAGAGGGAGTGCCACGTGGGGTGGCATGCAGAGTGAAGTGGTGGATTGTGTGAGTGGAACATGGCAATGGAGAGAGAGGCTGAGAACGAAACGTGGCGAAAATGGGGGAGAAAAACGTGGCCATCAAGAGAGAGAGAGAGATGAACACGTGTGGCCTTTTATAGACTGACACCTGGACTGGTTGGGACTGGGCCTCCAAAAACTTGACACACGTCCCTTTACAATTCAGACTGATTAATACTAATGAACACAATTAAATGAATTAAAACCTGGCTAAACTAATTAATACACGATTAAGACTAACAAAATTAAAACTGTGATTAAAACCTAAATGAAAATTAAAACTAATCTAATCCTAATTAGTTCTAATAAACTCAATTAAAATCTAACTAAGACCCTAATTAACATCTAAAAAGGGATTAAGATCTAATTAAACTCTATTAAATCCTAATTAAATCCAAAAAAGAGGATTAACCTATAAAACTCTATTAATTTCTAAACTAATAAAAAACTCTATTAAAAAGAATATCCTATTAAAAATCATTCTAAAAAAACTACTTAACATCTAGAACATGATTTATTCTAAAAAAGAAATTAAAACTAAAATCTATTTAAAAACAATTTAATATCTATTAAGACTATAAAAAAACTATCTAATATCTAGAAAAATGAATTAAATCCATACAAATTCTAGAAAATAAAGGGAAAAACATAAAAATAGCGAGGAAGCCGATTAAATCGATTAGCGCCTATATCGAAATAAACGGTAAAAATTCGGACACCGAGAGGTCCTCAAAAACAGCAGCGAGAGCTGAAAAAACCGGGACGAGCACCGGTTCTCAAAATACGTCCTCGTATTGGCCTGAAATGCTTGAAGCGCGACCAGAGGGCTGTAATCCCGATAAAGTCCATTTGACTGGAAAAAATGCAATGTACGTGGTATGCAAATGCAAAATGAAATGAGTCGAAACATGAGCCAAATTGCGATGAGTAGTTGGTCAAATTTTGGGGTGCAACAACTGCCCCTATTCAAACGGCTTGAACCTGACTGGGTGAGGAGGGAACGACTCTCAGCCAATCAAGGTGTGAGACGGTTGAATACCGACAAACCCGGAAATTTGCCAACTGCACAAGTACACGGTACTCTGATGGGAACACATCTTCGAAAGCTGAAACATTAGCTGCACGACAACTAGCTGGAGAATCACAGATCTGAACCTTCGTCAGGATGATTCTCTGATTTATCTGATATCATTGCGTCCTCGAATCATCGAGGGATCACTGGTTACACGGTAACGGGAGATTTGCCAACCTCACAGGTAAACGATACTCTGGTCGGTAGGAACATCTTCGACACTGGGCATAATAGTTGCACGACAACTCTACCGGGGAATTGGTCACACGGTAACCGTTAATTCATGGTCGATCATGCCATCAGGCATTCTGCGTCACAGCAGAAGAATTCCTCGGGACTCGTCAGGTCATTGATCACGTTGATCATGCCATCGGGCATTCTGAGAAATTTTCGGGCATCAGCCGGACTTCAACAGTAGGTCGATGATAGAATTCTTGGTCAATCATGAACCAAATAAGGATATGCAATCTTTTGCCATCAGGCACTCTGCATCAGCTGAGAGAACTGCTTCGTTAACATGGTTGGACTTCATCAGTAAGTCGGGAACAAAATTCTGGGTCAATCTTGAACCAATTGGGGATATCCAAACTTCTGCCATCAGGCACTCCGCATCAGCTGAGAGAACTGCTTCATCAACAGTTGGACTTCAATCATCAAGTCTTCAGGGGAAGTTTCGACTTCGCTGTTCAGAAACCTGCTGGGGATGACGCATCTCCGCTGGGGATTCTGGAGAACTATCAAGTAACTCTGCTTCGGGGATCCAGAAATCATCCTGGATGAATCAACTCTGCTGAGGACTTCAAGAATCATCTTGGACAAATAACTCCGCGGGGAATTCAAGAATCATCCTGAACCGACAACTATGATGGAGCTTTCAGGAATCATCCTGAGCAAACACTCTGCCGGGGACTCCAAGCATCAGCTTGAGCAACCAACTCTGGAGACTGCACTAGGGATCTTAAGAATCATCTTAAGCAAGCGACCTTGCTGGGGACGTCAAGAATCATCTTGAGCCGAAGACTTCGCGGGGGGCTTCAAGAATCATCTTGAGCAAGCGACTTCGTTGGGGAAAATTTCAGGAATCATCCTGAGTAATCAATTCTGCGGTGGGACACCTGCAAAACAAGGATGGTAGCAACCTGGATCATGTCTATTATGCATATGCTTCAGCAATGGCACAATGCTCCACACAGTGGAAATGCTACGCGTTTTCAGGGTAGATGTTATGCAATCATGCAACATGCTATGGCCCCATCAGCAAAATAAATGCTGAAGGGAGCATCCTCCTGTCAAGGAGAAAGAAACACCAATCTCAATTGGACTCCGCCTGGGGAAGCAAACTTCAGTTGACTGCTGCAGGGGAACGAAGCTGTACGAGAACCTGGACCTGCTCATCTGGGTATTCAAAACACAACTGCTGAGGATACGATATCAACCGCAGAAACAAACTGCAAAGCCTTCGCAGCAAAGCTTTCCTGGAAGAAAACGACTCCGGTGGGGAAATACAACATCAGCTATTCAACACTCTACAGGGGAAAACCAATCATGGCCTGAGCGGCTTCCAAGGATTCGGCTCTCTTGGGGAACTACAAACTCAGCTCGGGAAGAAGGAATCATCCTGCTTACAGGGGAGAGTACGACTCTGTGGGGAATTTCAATTCCGATGGAGACTTCAGTCTGGCACTATCAATTGCTGCACACTTCAGTGTACGACTCAGCTGGGGAGAGGACGTTCCTTCAGGATACATTTGATTGGGGAGAGAATCTTCTCTGCCTGGGGGGATACATATCAATGCTCCTGGTCCCGCATTTAGACTCTGCGGGGAGATGCTGCTACACTCTATCGGGGATATCAATCCTGATCTGCTGAGGGTAATCTTGCATATGCCTTACGGAGACTGCCCCTTCTGGGTGACACCTGCTGGACTATCAAGTCTGATGAGGAATACATGTGTATCAACACTGCTGGGGAAATAAACCCAAATCTGTCGGTCAGGGAGAGCTTCAGCCTCAACCCACTTAGCACGTCAGGCTAATCAACATTCGATGCTTGGGATGGACATACTCTGCCGGGAATATCAATCTCGCCCTGCTGAGGATAATCTTGATCCTACTCTGATAAGGGATGAGTGCCATCTCAATTTGCTGCAGTCTCAAACAGCTCAGGGAAAACAATCTCAAACTGTACATCTCGGCTGAGAAAACAAACCTGATTCAATAACATCAACACAGGGAATACAGAATACTAATCATGGGGCTGGGATCACTCGAGCCTTGTGTCGGGGAATGTGACAACATATGGGTCACTAGGAATCATCGGGCCAGGTACACTCTTAGGCCTTTTCTAGTTTAGGGATAGGTTTATGGTGATAGGGACCCATTTCTGGTTACCAACAAAAGTGGATTTGAAAGGGACATACTAGACGAGAACTAGCATTCGAGGTGGACTACCAGACGAGAACTGGGCTTTAAAACGATTTGGTTACAAGGTTCTGCCAAGTAACAGGTTAGGCTGTAGGATAACAATCCAATGACAGCAAGGCTTCTTCAGAAGGTTCAGGTTTTTGGTAGGGTAATGACACGATTCCCCGACACTCAACTCTTGCTAGGGCGAACAAACTCATTTGAACAACTTGCCCCAGTGCAATTCAACTTGCCCCAATCCGACTCTTAGGAAAATTCATTCTGAACAGAAAGCAGCTGGCAACGAGACAATCTTCAGATGGCTTGCCCCAATATCTGTACAACGGAAAGGTTCATCCTCAACTAACCAACTCTCAGCACAGTTGGTTTCAATATCTCTGAAGTAGCTTGCCCCTGAACGAGCGGTGAGCGACTTAACCTGCTCTGATTGAACACTGGAGGGATCTGCCCTCAAATCACAGGAACTCCGGGTAGTTGCCCCTGAATGTGTCTCAAGAAGATTCACTTCTGATCAACTGCTTCTTGAACAAACTGTCCCATAATCAACCGATACTCCGGGACTTGTCCTCAGACAAACCAATTCCAAACTCACAGGAAGTCAATGCTCTAGATTCACAGGGTTTCACGGTATACCATTCTGATCTAGATTGCTAACGTTTCAGTCCTGACTGATTATTCCCTGGTGGAATTTCCTTCGTATCAACTACTGACCTGCAATTATAATTGTTTATTCACGAATGGTAATTTTAATGCAGTGTTCATGCAGATTTTGAAAAAAGTATTGTCACTCATTTACGTGTCATGATAGTGAGTGACGAATGAACCAAAGAGTTCAAACGCAGTGCTGATTCAATCAGTGAAAAATACAACAAGGATATGATTAGCAAACCATGTAGGAGTCAGGTTACTCAACCTTATCGTAATGCGCTTTCAAAATAAACCATGCCTCAATTAGGTCTTTTAAGGGTTGTATCGTGGTCGGGTTCACGGTTCGTGAAACAAAGGATATTCGGCTCAAATTATGATTTGTACCCACCCCTTCTACGTGATGATCTCTGATCCTAAAGTTCGGTTAACTTGGCTCGAGCGCTCGCCTCTTCGAGAGGTATGTTGAACATTGGGAACAATTGGTTAAAGAATTCACAAGGTGTTTCGGAGTGACAGTTACTCCTTTCTCGTTTTCGGTGCCTGTATCTACACGACTTTGTCCTTGTTCGAGGATTTTTCTTTTTATATCCTTTCTTTTTCATTCCCTAATTTTTGCCTGGACTGACTCTTCAGAGTTCTTTTCGGTTTTTCTTTTGAAGTCCAGCGGGATGCCCTGATTTTTGCCTAAGTATTAGCTTTCCAGCTTTTCTTTTTCTTTTTACTTAGCGGGCTTTCTTATTCTTCTTTTTTTTCGAAACAAGTCGTGAGACACTGGTTGTCTGGATTCATCCGAGAGGTTTATAACTGTCTCACTCCTGATTGGTGAGGTTTAACCATTGTGGTTGACGAGGTACGACCTCTGGGGGAAAAATACGACGCGGTTGGTCCTCGAAAGACAACACTCCTCCATAAGACTTGAACGCTCGATCAAGCTAACTGACAACTACCTTGCCCCGGGTTAAGATGTGAGGGTTTAAAAGGTCGAAAGAAACTCATACTTCTCGGCTCAAAGTGGTTAACAAGGGATTCTCTTCCTTATCTCTCCGGTGTTTAGGGGATTTGAAACAATGCCTTGTACGTCATAGGCAGGGTTTTATCCGAAAGCATACAATCATCGGTTATGAGTATTCAGTTTCGTCATCCTCCCTCCAACTTTGCTAATCATAGTGATAAAGTAGAGTGAATAAAATGCGAGTGTCAGTGCAATGCAGTAAATGAGTGACAACGACATGATTAATTCAGAAAAAATGCATAGTCACTTTATTAATATTACCATTCGAAACAAACAATGTTTAACAGCAAGTAGTAACTAACAGAAAAGAAACTACAAATGCAAATGATAAAACATCTGAGGACTGCCAATGCTGAGGACGTCTGCCTGTCTGGACCGCTGGCTTCTTGCAATGACCCTCTGAATCTGCGAGCTCAGACAACTGAAAGGTTGTCCTGCACAACCAAAACTCCTTCTGGAAAGGAAATGCACCCTTTATCGATCAACTGTTGCACTTTTGCCTGAAAAGCTTTACAATCTTCAGTTGAATGCCCCGGAGATCCACCGTGGTATCCGCACTGAGCATGGGGATTGTACCCAGGAGGGTAAGGCTCTTGCACGGGCTTGAGAGCTTTGGGTTCCACCAAAGAATTCTGAATCAAATGTGGAAGAATCTGGCTATACGGCACATGAACTGGATAGGAAGGAGCACTCCTTCGTTCCAAGTTGTTACGAGGTCGGTTCTGATTCTGACGCTGATTCTGATAACGTCGGCCACGGGCTCGTGGATTTGAAAGAGGAGCGACATAAGGTTCCTGACATGGTGCCCTAGGCACAATTGTCTGTCCAGAATAACGAGACACAGAAGATACTGACCACTGAGAAGGCGAAGAACCAACAGACTTCACCGATTCGTCTTGAGGATACCCCACATCATTCATGATTGCATTGATCACAACTCCTTCTTCGGTTTGAAAGCTATAGAGAGATTCAGTTTCACTAGCCCGACCGCCTGAAACATTCTGGATTCTTCCAGTCTTTACACCATACTCGATGCGTTCTCCTGCCCTTAACAATTCAGAGAAATTTGGTGCAACTCCAAGCATTCTTTCGAAGTACGGGCTCTACAAGGAGTTTACGAACATGCCTTTTAACTCTCGGTCTAGAAGCGGTGGTTGCACTCTAGCGGCAAATTCTCTCCATCTCTGAACATACTTTCTGAATGGTTCATTGTTCCCTTGAGACAATTCTTGCAGCTGCATGCGACTAAGAGCTTCATCAAGATTGTAGTCATACTGCTTCAGAAAAGCATTGGCTAAATCCACCCATGATCGGATCTGATCACTCTCTAACTGCATATACCAACTTAGAGATGCCCCAGTCAGACTATCCTGAAAGCAGTGAATCATCAAGTTGTCGTTGTTCACGAATGAAGTCATTCTTCGGCAGAACATCACCAAATGTTGCTTCGGGCAGCTATCTCCTTTTTACTTTTCAAACCTCGGCATTCTGAACTTTGGAGGTAACACTAGGCCAGGAACCAGACACATGTCTGCAGCACTAGTGTTAACAACGTCTCTACCTTTCAAGGCTTTGAATCTTTCATCCAATGCACGAAACCTTTCAGCATACACGAGAGCTAATGGGTCTTCAGTCTTTGCTATCGGGACCTCTCTTCGGGACTTTGGCACTGGGAAGGCAACACCCTGGTAGTCTGAGATATCGACAGAAGAAGACCGTTCACCTCGGACAACAAACTGCTCACGTAGACTTCGGTCTTCAACAGAAGGCTGTACAAGCTGAGCTGCAGTAAGGTTGTTCACTTGCGGAAAGTCTTCGTCATGCATAGATCCATACAAAGGATTGGACGTCACAGTGAAACCTGAAAAGGTATCAACAAACTGGAAGCTGCTCTCTGACATAGCTACCAACAACTGTCAACTGACTTCACAGCTTGACTATGATCAAATCTGCTTCAAACCCTTGGTCGTCTTCAACACTCCCCTTCAGAATCAAAACAACGGCTGGATAAGAGCTCTGACTAGCTGGAGCATGGCATGCAATATGATGCAGGAATGTTCATGCAAATGCAATTCAAGATGCAGAAAACACGGGATCATAGCCCCCTCAAAGCTCTGATTGCTGCTGCGCTGCTGACGGGATAAGTCTGCTCTGACGAGAGAAAACCAAGATATCGGGTAGGCTGGAAGTCAAGTTTCCTGCAAAAACCCTCCCACTCACGGGTATGGACCTAAACTGACACAAGTTCGGCATCCTATGCGTTCATCAGCGTCACAGACTTTCAAGAGGGGTGATACGATACCCAGAAGGTGTGGCATCACCAGCTCATGAAGCAGCCTCACTTAGCTGAATCACAAATGATCGGTCCCCAGAGTCGACAATCCACCAAACCAGCAACCGTCTCAACCCAAAGGGTTGAAAGAGAAGCCAACCGGGAGAACCTCGTTTGAGCGTGGATTTCATGAGACACTAGTGCCTGCAAAGCAAACACGCGCCCACTACTTTCCACAACTAATTCTATGGTGCACTCAAGCCTGGGTCTGGCCTCTCACTCATCAGAGCTCCCATCCCACAACAACACAATAGCAACAGATAATAATATAGTGCGGAAAATGTAAATACATCAGTAAAATACAATATAAAAGTAAACACCCACAGACATGCAAACAAGCGCTAGGATTGACTCTCTTAAGGGACGTTGGATCCCAAATGCATAAGGAACCGGAGAACCAGAAATTCTCCCCAGCATAGTCGCCAGCTGTCGCTTTCGCGAAAATAAGGTGTCGGCACAACAGAAGAGTCGCCACCTTTCGTTATTTATCCCTCGGAGCGGGAAAGGAAACGATCGGAAAAACCTAACGAAAAAGGGTAAGACAAGGTCGTCGCAACCATTGTCTGGGTTCGGGAGTCGGTTACGCAAGGGGAAGGTATTAGCACCCCTCACGTCCGTCGTACTCGACGGGATCCACGCTTGTTGGTTTGTCTACGGGTGAAAAACAATCTATCTACGGCTGCTAAATCTAAACGGATAGAAATTGACTCGATAGAGCGTCGCACTCTATGCCTACGTATTCTCATCAAAGAATGAGAAATCAGAGTCTGCGTAGTTCGGGAAACTACGGGGAAGGTTGCTCGGCAAGACGTCGCGTCATGGGCCTACGTATTCTCGTCAGAGAAATCAGAGCATGACGTAGTTCAGGCTAACTACGACTAGACAGGGGTGTTCTCGATCACACGGGGGTGAGAGATTTAGTTGACAATACTAGCGTACGCGTTTTAGCAGTTAGGTGGACGCTGCTCGACCATTGGAGACTTAGGCATACCTGTTTGCGGTAGAACGGACGTAGTATGTCGGGTTTCGAGGTATGGGAACCTATGGGAACTAGAACTACGGTCTGGTTTCAAATGCACTCGGGCATGAGAAAAGGATAACATCAGTCGTCAACGGGAAAGTCTCGATCGCACGACAGCGAGAGAACAAAATGGTTAGTTGTTAGTGTGCTCGCTAGGATATCGCATCCTATGCCTACATATTCTCATCAGAGAAAATCAGAGCAGCTGTAGTTCAGCCTACAACTAGGGGGAAAGGTGGCCGCCAATACATCAGTATTGTGCCCACGGGGGAAGTTTGCTCGCCAATACATCAGTATTGTGCCTACGTATTCTCGTCAGAGAAATCAGAGCAGCGTAGTTCAGGTACTTCGGGGACCACAACACAAATCTCATTTTATTAATATTCGGAAGGTTACAATTATATACTCCTAAAAAATCATACCCATCTATCATGGAAAATCTAATAAAAAATAGTCCCCTAACAAGTGGACCTTTAATTCTACCTCTAAAAAAGGGTGTAAAAGAAACTCCTAAAAGAAAATATATCCTAAAAAGAAAATATTAAAATGCTATCATTTTTTTATATCACTATATTTTCCATCTTTTCTATTTTTATATATTACATAATCTTTTTCTTAAGAAAAATCTAAACAAATGAATATAATGAAAATAATGAAAAAAATGAGAAAAACAAAGGGGGGTGCATCAGCTCAACCAGGGGTACAGCCAGCAAAAACAATACAGAAATGGGGCCCAGCCCAATAAGTAAATTCTGAAAAGAAAATAAAAAACAGGGGGGGTGAATGGCCAAAAACGGAGTGTTGAACAGAAATGAGTACAGGGCCCAGCCCATTTACACCAAACACACACAAACGGGGAAGGGGTGTAGAAGAAAAACGGAGGGTGTGAAACAGAATGGGCCTTAGAGGCCCAAAACCTAACCCAGCCACTTGATCCATCCCCTTCAGCAAAACCTAACCCTAAATTCTTTCTTGGCAAAACACTGTTCACAGAAAACTCCTTGCGCCGTTTCTTCTCCTCACCAACGCTCTCTCTCTCTCTCGTGCGAGCTTCTCTCTATCGCTCCCTCAATCTCTCTGAGATCAAACACAATCCAGAACCTATGCAAGCAAACACTCACGAAATCTTCTACAACTAAACCAGACGACGAAGATGAGGATCCTGAAGGTTCTCTGAAGCTCTTGGCGGAGAAAAACCTTGACGAACTGTAGATCTTGAAGGAGACGATGAACATTGACGAACCTTCAGATTGCGTTGATGGAGGATCTTGAACTGCTCGTCGTGTCCGGTTTGGCATCACCTGAAGGTCTCTCGCGTTTGGATCTTAAGGATCTGGAAAACAGACGGACAGAGCACGAAAATTCTTGAAGCAAGGATGAACGTCTATGAAGGTTCTGGAAATTGTAAGATGATGAATCTTGGAGTTGTAACGAAGCTCAAAGGGGTTAGCAAATTCTCACTGCTTACGGGTAAGTTACTTTTTGGGATATGGTTGTACTCAATATCAACAAATGCCTTGATCACGTATAATGCTTCCACAAAATTAAAATAACCACAAGATTAAGCATGAATCAAATGTATTTAACAAAATATATCAGTCATCCTATGCATTTGGTAAATAATGGAGGTTTCTCACAAATTTGTGGCTTTAGAATCTAAGTGATACAAGCAGTCAAACAAAGTTTCAACAAGAAACAAAATTACATTTGCACAAAGAAATGAATTCTTAAACATTCTAGCATCCTAGGAAGAGGTAACCATGTTCCTTGCCAACATTTACATGACCAAATACTATCATCACCATCTAAACTTTGGAGAGTCTTCATTGGATACTTTTAGCAAATAGCAACCAATCTAGAAGTTCTCACATTTCTTCACCAAAAAATGAAAACATTAGATTCCAAACAAGCATATCAACAATAAAACTACAAGAGTTGAACATTCGAAAACTAAGAAATTCAACTCTTAAACAACATAATAAAAGAAAAACGAAACAAAAGAAAACAAAAGTTGAACATTCGTAAACTGAAGAATTCAACTTATAATAACATTAAAATTCTAATGATGTAAAAACACCAAGAAAATTATTAGTACCCAAAAGTGGTACATACAACAACATAATCCATAAAAAATCTACCAAGTGGATATTGTATATCAAAAGTGAATACAATAAACATAAACATAAAACAACATAGCAATGATCTAATGCTAACAGAAAAATTCACTTTGTAGAACCATAGGAAGTCGCCTAAGATCATGCTCAAAATATCCAATAACAAAAACTAGTCCTCATCGGACTCAGTCTCATCCTCTATATGAACCTCCTCTATAGAACCAGAGCCTCCTTAGAACCAGCCTCATCATCATCTCTAGCCTCCTCAGTGTCCTCAGGATCAGCTACACCTTCCCCCTCTTTAAAATGTGGCCTGGCCTCAGGCCAAGCAGCATGAGCTAGGACCTGCTCTTTAGCCATCATAGAATACTCCACAGAGGGCTCTCCGCACTTCAACTGTAATACATGCATAAACCTATAGATCTCCCTCTGAAACGGGTCAAAGCCTTAGGATCCTGCAACTCAAGAACCGAAAGCATCACCAGCTCGTAAACCTATACCAGCATTAGCACCATCACTAGAGGTATGTCCTCCTCTCAATCCCTTTGGCCTGCAAAACTTATCCACATATCTATCATCGATAGCAGCCAAAATCGTCACCTGATGATGGGAGGGTAGCTTAACCCTCGCATGCACGCACAAAACCATAATCAGACATGGAAAGTCCAAGGGACAATTTTTCAGCGACCCTGATCCAAGTCCGCTTTCCACAACAACATGCATCTCATCAGCAATGATTCTAGCTACATCAATCTGAACATTACTCCCAATACTGTGAACTAAGTGCACAATCGGAATGGGCACAGTAGAGGTGTGCGACTTTGGCTTAATGTTAGTCAACACCAAGAGAAGTATCAACTGATCTAAAGGTTGCATGTCCTTCCTGTGGTATCTTCTAGAAACCTCAGACGGGTTTAACTCCACCGATTTTCCCTCAATAAACAATGCACTAAAATGGCATTTGTGTCTCTATGAAGCCTTAAAGTTTGATGATACTGTCGCTACTGCGAAAATCGGTGCCGGCCATGACAGAAGAGTCGCCACCGTGCGTTATTTATCCCAAAGGAGGGAAAGGAAACGCTTGAAGTAAACCTACCGCAAAGACGGGAAAGGAATGGTCGTCGCAACCAAATCCTGGATTTGGGAGTCGGTTACGCAAGGGGAAGGTATTAGAACCCCTCACGTCCGCCGTACTCGACGGGATCCACGCTTGTTTTCTAGTATGAATTGTTATTCTATCTACTCTACAGGACTGGGTTAGAAAGAAAAGAAAATGACTCGGCAAAGTATCACACTTTATGCCTACGTATTCCCGTCTGGAACGAGAAATCAGAGTCAACGTAGTTCGCCTACCTATGGGAAAGGAGGGGAAGGTTGCTCGCTAGGATATCGCATCCTATGCCTACGTACTTTCATACAGCATGAAAGATCAGAGCAAACGTAGTTCGGGCCACGGAAGACACAGGCTTGTCTGAATTTTTTTTTATCTCCTTATGAAAGGGTTTTTCCTGATTAAGAGTCCAAGCGGACAAAAATGACGTTTTGATTGGTTTCCAGTCTTTTACGCAAGAACTGTTTTTTATGACGTTTGCAATCACTGACGCACTAGAGACTATGGTTTGAAAGTGACTACGTCGTATGTCACCGTAAGGGTAACACACCAAGCAATTAAATCACTGAAGAGTGACCCTCCAACAACCTTTCTCAAATAGCTTAAGGCTCGTAGCGTACGACATCGATTATCCTTATTACTGTGTTTTGAATTGTTCTGAGATAGAAGAGAAAGAAGTTCTAAAAAACCTAGGGTTTGAAAAGGGAATCAAAACTACCCTAATGTTGTCATGCATTGATTACAACCTAATGTCTGTCATATTTCTCTCTTGCACAGAGAAAAACAGAGATCCTAGGGGATAAACAGCAAAATAAACGAGAAGATATACGGTAAACAATAAGTATGCATGAGATGCAGCAGTACAAGCGAGGCAAGGGAGTTCCACTCAACCTCGAACTTGGGAAAACAATAGGCAAAGTGAAACAGCTTCACTTCAAACCTAAGGGGCAAGCTGATCAAGCCAACAAACAATACAGAAAAAGAACTAAGATCCAACACCAGCTCTGACAGCAACACCAGCTCCTACAGTAAACAGTTCAAACAGCACCAGCTCTGGCAGTAACAACTTCAAGCAAGATCCCATCTTCACTTTCCAATGATATTCGAGCTTCAGATAAGCTCTTATCTCTAAAAATCTCTGACTTTAGCAAGCACTGAACCCCAACAAACAGACAGCTTCAATCAGCAGCAAAACCCTAATTTTCACAGTTAACCAGCTTTGACAGGCACAAGCTTCCTCTTATCCAGTCATCAATACCCTTCTTATTTTCAATAGGCTCCCAATCTTCAATGCAAACACTCACAGGAGAGAATCAACTAATAGATGAAGTTGGAATGTTAAGAGGCTTAATGATAACCCAAGGAAATCATTAAGATCTTATCATAGCAGGTGAGAGGTATCCTCAAGGTTCTACCCAATCAAAGCATGCTCTACATCCCTCCTAAGGAGAGATGGAACTTTTTGGGGGACCTTATGTCATAGGATGGAATAGAGGCACAAGAAGCTCTCTATGTTTGACAGAAGAAATCAGTCTACTCTAAAGTTCTCCCTATATCTCCTACCTCCTAAGTCTTCACAAAGCATCTTCAAGCACAAGAAACTTCAAGCTCCAAGCTCCATCATTTGTCTTCAATCTTCTTCCATGTTTTCACATACTCCTCAAGCCAAGCACAAACCCCAACACCCAAAGAAATACCCAAAAAACCCAAGCAAACAACTCAAAAGCCCAAAATGTCAACACACAAACAACATACAATTTGCAAAATCTAATAAAATAGTAATATACTATATAAAATCCTAAATTTAATTCTAAGGGGACCTATTTATCTACCCTATAGCCCATATATTTCCCAGCACCTAAATCAAACTAAAAACCCAAAAACTATGTGTTGAAATGCACCTATGTTAAGGTAAAACCCTAATCCTAGCACCCTAAAGTTTATGGTTCAAAACAAACTAAAATTAAATCACAAAAATGTGATAAAATTCCAGGGGGAACCTAATTCTATATGCTAACCAGAGCAATAAGAATCACATCAAAATTCTAAATCAAATGTCCATACAAAAATCAGCAAGTTGCAATATCAAATGAAAATGAAATAAAAGCAATTAAACTTGTAACAAACGCCAGAAAAATAAAAATGAATGAAATGACATTTTTATTGTTTTATTATTTTCTTGAAGTCCTAAGGAAAATAAGGAATAAATCCCCATCCAAAAATATTAATTTTTCAATTAGTTATGATTTTTTCATCTAACCTAAATAAAATGAAGAAAATGAAAGAAGATATGAGAAAATGGCAATGCAGCGTGTTGAATAGCAACTAAAGCTAGTGTAAAATCAGAGATGGGCTCAGAATGAGGTGCAAGTATCAAAGAGCTACTAGGCCCAGAATTATTCAGAAATTAAATGAAAAATAGAAAGAAAATTCAAATAGCAACTGATATTAGTGCAATTCCTAATGGGCTTACTAAAGGGTGTGTGAGTAGCAATTTGTCACTTAGGCCCATACTACAACTTAAGTAATACGGTGCGTTTAGATCACTCAGACTCTCCTTCACAAATATTACTCACGCGTGGCCATTAGATCAAAGTCCTGGTCAATGTCTTGCCACAATCCAAGGGTGTTAGTGTTGTCTTCTACCTTCAAATTCTTCTTGGAGGGAAACCAGCCATGGATGAACATAGTATCACCATCATCTTCTCCCAATCGTGTTCCATCAATTCCTCATCAAAAATCAAAATTAAAAACCCTAATACACTCCATTTTCTTCCCTGAACCTAACCATGCTAACCACATACATTGAATCATCCTCTTCCTCAAAACACGATTGGATTTCCAAAAAATGCTCAAGAACTAAATCTCACCAAACCTAAAATTGGATAGTCTAATCTCATCACCATGTTTCACTGAGTATTTCTAGCTATCAAACTAAGGTTATATCATCAAGAATCATCAGCAATGAGTAAGAACAGAAATCATTTCATTCAACTTATTGTCTCTAAACCAATTTTAATGCTACCAGAAAGCTCCCTACATCTATCTACATTGAATCTAGCTATTCAAAACCTATTGAAACTACCTAAATCAAGCCATGGAGTGAAGTTTACATACCTGTAATTTTGAGATGAACAGAGTGATCAAAGCTTCAAGATAAGCTTCAATAAGCTCCAGATACCTTCACCAACACCAAAGGATGCTTCTGTATGCAAAGAAAGAGATTGAAATGGCTTGGATTCTTGAATTCGTTTCTGAGTTGTAGATGATGAATTCCAAATGCCAACACACGATTCTTCAGTGTTCTTGCTATGGATTCTACCTGGAATCAATCACCAATGCTAGAGCAAGCTTCTGAACGCAAAAGGAATGATTGAAAGTGATGGAATCGTGTAACAGAATTCTGTTTTGCAAGAAGAAAGTTGAAAATGCAATCTCTCAAATCTCTCCCAATTCTCACCAACTAGTGATCTGAATCACTTCATATGTATATATAGAGCATGAATGAGTGTTCTAGACAGTTCTGGATCCATCTAATGAGAAGTTCAAATTCTCATGTCATGAAAATATCATCTCATGCCCTCTTCATACCAGTTCGTGTTTTAGCTTGCAATTCACTATTCTTTGTGTTCAAATTGTCCTTATATGAGATTTTGGATGTGTTTGGATGTGTTAGCACCTTGCATTTGATCTCTTGTGAAGTTTGGCAAATGTAACTTACATCTTAAGTAACAAAATGAAATTCCATGAAATGGATCCCAAATGAGAAAAGTGCTATTGCCATTGTCTTTAAAATGCAAATGCCAATCAAAATGATATGTCATATGTCTCATTTTGGCCTTGGAATGAAAAATCACAAATTTGGTCATTTTAATGAACTTTAATTCTCCCTTTTTAGGCCAATTTTGCAATTTTGAGTTACAAGCATTTCCAACCTCTCATGACCTCTTATCTAGCCTAAAAACACCATTTTTAACACAACTCATGTTGAACATTTTTTCATTTGAGGAGTGGAAGATAGAGATTTTGACCTATGTTGAAAAATGACCTGTAATCATCAATACCCAAAATACCCCTGGATTGCCAAGACCATAACTTGAGTTCTACAAATCATCTTGAAGACTTCTAGTACTCAAATTAAAGCTAAGATCAAGATATACAACTCTCATGTTGGCTAAGAATCCATTTGAAAACTCCTTCATTGGCAAAAGTTGCTTGGAAGTCAAGTGACTTTCACAGATAAATTTCAGTGTCCTCTGATGACCCATAACTTGCAAGAACCATAACTTGAGTTCTACAAATCTTCTTGAAGACATCTAGTACTCAAATTAAAGCTATTGAGAAGCTCTACAAGTTTCATGTTGGCCAAGAATCCATTTTAAACTTTCATTTTTACTTATCTGGCTTGGAAGTGAGGCCTAAATTAGGGGATTTTATACTGAAACCCTAATTTGGCAACTCCTCCTACTCTTGGTTCTCTTTGATTTATCCTTGGCACAACACCACACAATTATCCACATATCAATTCATGAATCCCACATCCTTCAACTAAGCCTTGATGCTCTTCAATCACTCAGTTGACCTAGGGTTGACCCAGATGAAACCCTAGTTGACTGTACTTTAACTTTGGCTCTTGTACTTGAATCAATGACTTGTCTTTGTAAGAACACAGATTGTTTCTTAGTTATATACTCTAAGTTTGTTCTAGACTGTTTGCTACAGGTACTAAAGAAAATATTCTTAAAAGAGCAAATTCAGACTCTAATGTTGAAAGCTGAACTTATTTAGTGAAGAAGATTTAAATATGTACGTTGGCATATCTCAACAGCTCTTTCCTCTTTTGTGCTAGACACAAGAACACAGACAAAAAGGTTTTATCTGTGCATTCCATTCTAAGGAAAGTTTCTGCAAATTGAAGACAAAAGGCATCAGGCTTTTTCAGCACAGCCTCCAATGTAAAGACAAAAGGCTCCAGGCTTTTCAGCACAACCTTTAACGTTGAGAAGACTTCATGGATCTAAGTGCCTATATAAAGAAGTCCACTCCATCTTCTTCAGCAATGAACTACTTGCAAAAATCACTCATCAAAGCAAAACTCTCAAAGCTCTTATAATTTATTTTTGTTGTAACATTGTTCTTAAACTTAAGAGAAATATCACAGTTGTGATAACAACTTACTAGAAGCATTCTTACTCTTGTAATAGTTTTACATTGTTTGTTAAAGGTTTTCCTTAAGAGGATCCGGTTGGGATCAGTAGCTCTTGTGAAGACTAAGAACAGTTGTTCTTAGGTGTTACTATTGTAATCTGTTTGATTAAATAGTGGATTAAGTCCTTGACTGAGAAAGGCAAATCACTCTTGAGAGGGTGGACTGGAGTAGTTGAGTTCAACGAACCAGGATAAAAATAACTGTTTTTAAATCTCTGATTATTTGTCTTACTTATTCAACCGCCCCTTCTAAGTAATTTTCTCACCTTCAGTTGGCATCAGAGCTCCAGTTCTGCGTGTGCTACCACTTAACCGTGTCAGTAAAGATCCAGTGAGAAAAGTTACTTTGTTAAATATCTGTTTGTCATTATGGGTGACACATCTATATCTAACTGTAACAAATATGAAGGGGATAGAATCAGCACAAAGCCTCCCATGTTTGATGGAGAAAAATTTGATTACTGGAAGGACAGGATAGAAAGTTTCTTCCTGGGGTATGATGCTGATTTGTGGGACTTGGTTATTGATGGCTATGAACATCCTACAAATGAGGATGGCAAGAAAGTTGACAGAAAATCAATGACAGAAGTCCAGAAGAAGGATTTCAAAAATTACCATAAGGCTAGGACAATATTGCTTAATGCAATCTCTCATACTGAGTATGAAAAGATTACTAACAGAGAAACAGCTCATGGAATGTTTGAGTCACTTAAAATGACTCATGAAGGAAATTCTCAAGTGAAGGAGACCAAGGCTCTGGCGCTTATACAGAAGTATGAAGCGTTCAAAATGGAAGAATCTGAAAATATAGAAACTATGTTTTCTAGATTCCAGATCCTTACAGCTGGTCTAAAGGTTCTAGACAAGGGATACTCTACATCAGATCATGTAAAGAAAATCATCAAAAGTCTACCTACCAGATGGAGACCAATGGTGACTGCCTTGAAGATGGCTAAAGATCTGAACAAGATCTCTTTAGAAGAACTCATTAGCTCACTGAGGAGCCATGAAATTGAGCTTGAGGAAGATGAACCTCAGAAGAAAGAAAAAGGTAAATCTATTGCTTTAAAATCTAATAAATCTGCTAAAGCTTTGCAGGTTATTGAAGAAAGCTCTGAAGGATCTTCTTCTGAAGAAGAAGATGAATTATCCATGTTATCCAGAAGGATCAACAGGCTCTGGAAGCACAAGGGAAAGAAGTTCAACAACTTCAGAAAATCTGATCATAGAAAGGAATCTTCTGGGCACAGAAGATCTGGCAAGAAAGAAGTTGTATGCTATGAGTGCAAAGAACCTGGGCACTATAAGAATGATTGCCCCAAACTTCAAAGAGAAAAACCTAAGAAGAAGGTTGACAAAAAGAAGAAGGTTCTGATGGCAACATGGGATGACTCAGATGATTCTGAATCATCTTCTGAATCAGAAGAAGAATGTGCTAATGTTGCACTGATGGCCAGCACAGAAGATCAAGAGAAAGGAACCTCAGGATATGAATCAGATTCTAAATCTGACGATGATGCTGAAGAGGTAATGGCTAAACTTACCAAAGAAGAACTTATAAAAGTTTTAACAGAAGTTCTTAAAAGTTTTAACAATATCAAACTCAAATACAAGAAGCTAAAAAGCAATCTTGAATCTGAGATTGATCTTCTGAAGACAGAACTTGTTGAGCAAAAAGAAATTAATCTGAAAATCAAAAATGACTTTGAAATAACTCAACAAGAATCTGAATCTGAGACTAAGTCATGTGAAAAAATTTTAGAAAAATATGACTCTAGCTTTCAGAGATTTCTTACTAAGAGCATAAACAGAAGCAAGATGGCTTCTATGATCTATGGTGTTAATGGGAACAACAGAAGAGGTATTGGATATGAATCTTCATCTGGAAGTAATCCAAAATCTGTTGACAAACTTTTCATCAAGAAGACACCTCTGTATTGTCAATTTAAATTTGGTCACTTAAATGACATTAAACACACAAGCCCTGAGAAGAATACTTATGTGTTTAAACTCAAGGCAAGTCAGAATAAACATTATGTTGAAAAACAGAAGTTTAGACAAACCTACAAACCAACTAACCCCAAAGGACCCAAGAAGATCTGGGTACCTAAAAACAAAATAATTCCTGTTGCAGATGTTCTTAGCAGCAAGATCCCGACGCCAGTCATGGTACCTGGACTCTGGATGCTCACGACACATGACAGGAGAAAGGTCTATGTTCCAAAGCCTGGAACTTAGATCTGGAGGTGACGTGAAGTTTGGAGGGAACCAGAAAGGCAAGATCATTGGATCTGGCACTATTGGAAATGGTAAACTTCCCTCTATAACTAATGTTTTACTTGTTGAAGGCTTAAAGCATAACTTATTGTCCATAAGTCAATTAAGTGACAATGGTTATGATATTACCTTTAATCAAAAATGTTGTAAAGCTATATGTCAAAAGGATGGCTCTATCCTATTTAGTGGTAAGAGGAAAAACAACATTTATAAAATAAATCTTTTAGAACTTAAAGTTCAAAATGTTAAATTCCTCTTGTCTGTTAATGAAGAGCAATGGGTCTGGCACAAAAGATTGGGCCATATTAATATGAGACGTATATCTCAGATTAATAAACTTAATCTTGTCAGAGGACTCCCTAATCTGAAGTTCACTTCAGATGCTCTTTGTGAAGCATGCCAAAAGGGGAAGTTTTCAAAAACATCTTTTAAATCAAAAAATGTTGTTTCTACTTCCAAACCACTAGAACTACTTCATATTGATCTGTTTGGACCAGTGAAAAATGCATCCATCAGAGGCAAGAAGTATGGATTAGTCATTGTTGATGACTATAGTAGATGGACATGGGTAAAGTTCTTAAAACACAAGGATGAGTCACATTTTGTGTTCTTTGACTTCTGCAAGCAAGTCCAGATTGAAAAAGATTTCAAAATTGTAAAAGTCAGAAGTGATCATGGGGGTGAATTTGAAAATAAATATTTTGAAAAATATTTTTCTGAAAATGGCATTGCTCATGATTTTTCCTGTCCTAGAACTCCACAACAAAATGGGGTTGTAGAGAGAAAAAACAATACTCTGCAAGAAATGGCCAGAACCATGATCAATGAGACAAATCTGGCAAAACACTTTTGGGCAGAAGCAATCAACACAGCGTGTTATATTCAGAACAGAGTGTCTGTAAGACCTCTTTTGAAAAAGACTCCATATGAACTGTGGAAGAACAGAAAGCCTAACATTTCATATTTTCATCCTTTTGGATGTACTTGTTATATACTTGACACTGAAGAAAATCTTAACAAGTTTGATTCCAAAGCACAGAAGTGTTTCATGCTTGGTTATTCTGAACGCTCTAAAGGCTACAGAGTATTCAATACTGAAACACAGACTGTGGAAGAATCTATTCATGTAAGATATGATGATAAGCTTGGCTCTGAAAAGCCAAAGCAGTTTGAGAATTCTGCAGATAGAGAAGTGATTCTCACAGACTCTGAAGGATCAGAGGCAAAAAAGGCTAAAGAAAAGGAATCTGAAGCAACTCCAGATGTTATTCATCTATCTTCTCAATTGGACAACTTACACATTTCTGAAAGATCAAATGTCAGAGGATCTTCTTCCAGAATCAAGGCTTCTCACCCAGAAGATGTGATTATTAGAAAGAAAGATGATCCAATCAGGACAAGATCCTATCTCAGAACATCTGAATCTTCATTGCTTGGCTTAGTGTCAATAATTGAATCAACATCTGTGGATGAGGCTCTGAAAGATAATGAATGGATTATTGCTATGCAAGAAGAGCTAAATCAATTCACCAGAAATGAAGTTTGGGATCTGGTTCCTAGACCTAAAGGATTCAATGTTATTGGAACAAAATGGGTCTTCAGGAATAAGTTGAATGAAAAGGGAGAAGTTGAAAGGAATAAGGCAAGGCTGGTTGCTCAAGGATACAGTCAACAAGAAGGTATTGATTACACTGAGACATATGCTCCAGTGGCAAGGTTAGAATCTATACGTCTTCTTATTTCATTTGCTGCACAGAATAACATCACTCTGTATCAGATGGATGTTAAAAGTGCCTTTCTCAATGGTATTATAGAAGAGGAAGTATATGTCCACCAACCTCCTGGTTTTGAAAGTGAAAACTTTCCAGATCATGTTTTTAAACTAAAGAAATCTCTTTATGGATTAAAACAAGCTCCCAGAGCTTGGTATGAGAGGTTGAGCAATTTCCTTCTGAAGAAAAATTTTATCAGAGGAAAAGTGGATACAACTTTATTCTGTAAAACTGTTAAGAAAGATTTGTTGATTTGTCAAATTTTTGTAGATGATATTATTTTTGGATCAACAAATATTACGCTTGGAAAGGAGTTTGCTAAATGTATGCAAGAAGAGTTTGAAATGAGCATGATGGGAGAATTGAGATTCTTTTTGGGAATCCAAGTTAACCAGACTCCAGAGTGCACCTACATACATCAAACCAAATATGTTAAAGAGCTTCTGAAGAAGTTCAACATGGTTGATAGTAAAATGGCAAAGACTCCAATGCACCCTACAAGCACTCTAGGTAAGGAAGAGGTAAGTAAGAAGGTAGGTCAGAAACTCTACAGAGGTATGATAGGATCTCTTCTATACTTGACTGCTTCTAGACCAGATATTCTGTTTAGTGTCTGCTTATGTGCAAGATTCCAATCAGATCCTAGAGAATCACACTTAACAGCTGTTAAGAGGATTCTAAGGTATCTGAAAGGTACTACTAACATGGGTCTGTGTTACAGAAGATCTGATGAATTTTCATTAGTTGGATTCTGTGATGTTGATTATGCTGGAGACAGAGTTGAACGTAAAAGCACTTCTGGAAGCTGTCAGTTTCTTGGAAGTCATCTGATCTCATGGTACAGCAAGAAGCAACCCACTATTGCATTATCAACTACAGAGGCAGAATACATTGCTGCTGCTGGATGTTGTACGCAGATTCTCTGGATGAAGAGTCAATTAGAAGATTATCAGATCTATGAGAGTAATCTTTCTATCTTCTGTGATAATACTTCTGCTATATGTTTGTCAAAAAATCCAATCTTGCATTCTAAGGCTAAACATATAGAAATTAAACATCACTTCATCAGAGACTATGTTCAGAAGGGTGTAATCAATTTAGCCTTTATTGATACAGATCATCAATGGGCTGATATTTTCACAAAACCCCTTGCTGAAGATAGATTTAAGTTCATTCTGAAAAATATTTGTATGGATTTTTGTCCAGAGTAATATTTATCAGAGGCAACTTCTCAGATGCAAAATGTTTAATGATCTGAAGTATTTCATCTGACAAATTGTTCATTTATCTTTATTTTATTTATTTGTGTGAAACTCTGAACTAACAAACTCAGAAGATCTGAAAGTTAGAAACGTTTCATTTCTTGAGAGACATCAGATGCACATACAAAGCAAACACGTGTCACTCAGTATCTGAAACGATAGAGTGCTCAACTAAATTGACGTTTGAGGTATTGCTTTGAAATTTTCATTTTTCTTGGTTTTTCCCCCCAGCTGTCATAATTTTAATGTGGAATGATTACTTTCATTAAATGCTGTACAAACGTGCGTATGTGTCTTTTGTTGTGCCCAATGCTTGATTTTTTTTGGTTCTCTATAAATACCACATATCACACTATTTTCACACTTTTCACATTCACTACACTCATGCGTTTCTGTTTACTCTTCAAACTCTACCAAAACCCTAAACCCAAATCAAGATCTTCTTCTTCATCAATGGCTTCTACATCAAATACTGCTGAAAAATCCAACAAAACTATAATGTACAAGAAACCAGAACGCACCCTATTTACTCCAGTAGCAGATCTTGAGGTTTTGTGTGAAAGCTTCGTTGATCTTGAATCATTAAAGGAAAATGGGTTTGACCTAACACCTGCCATTAAAGCTCAAGGCTGGGAGAAATACTTTGAGAGATTGATGGGTCCTGTGTACCCAACTCTTGTAAAGGAATTCTGGATTCACGCGAGCGCTGGTCCTAAGTTTATTCACTCATTTGTCCTTGGGATGGAGATAGTGATTACTGAGAAACTGATCAGGCAACTATTCAGTTATACCGAATTTGATGGAGTTTCAAATCTTGCTTCTTCACGTATTGATATGGCTAAGGTATATGAAGAAATCACTGTAGCTAGAACACCAACAAGTAAGGTTAAAGATCTGAAACCTATCTATAGGATCTGGGCAAAGATATTTATGAGTACATTTTTTCACAGAAAGTCATCCAACTCAACAGACTATGTGAGTTCAGAACATCTGTATTTCATGTACTGCATCAGCCAGAATGTTAAGGTGGATCTGCCCTATCTGATTTTCAGTCATCTTCGGACTCATGTCAAAGAAACTAGAGAAGAGGTCAGAGCTAAAGCTGGGAAAGTTAGAACTTGGATACCTCTGGGAAGACTGATTTCAGACATCCTTGTTGAAAACAAGCTGGTAAAGCATCTGACAGATGCAAAGAAAACAGAAGATCTGTCTTACATCATTGGATCTGAGATTAATGGACTCAATATGAAAAGGATGAAAATCATTTCAGAACTGAATGGAAAACTAAGGAAGATAAACTCTGAGGAGGTCCAAGGCAGAAGGATACCCTTGGAAGACTTTCCAATGTTCAGTGCAGATGAACCAAAGGAATTTGTCTGGATTTACATTGCAAAATGTCTAAAGGAAGGAATTCCTCTACCTGCTAATCTTGTTCAGAAACCAGGAGAAGAAATGCCCAATCTGATGAAGGAAAGGCGTAGTAAGAGGAAAGCTGAAGAAGGATCGGTTCAGAAGAAAAGGAAAGTATTTGAAGTTCCAAGGAAGAAGAAGAAAGGAGGAAAGAAAGCCAGAATCAGTTCTAGAGATGCCACTCTGGAAGAGGTTAGAGACACTATTCATCAGGTATTAACATCAGATCCTACACATGCTGTTCATTCACCCCTTTCATCACCGCAACTCTCTCCAAACCTTAGACAAAGAACTTCAACACCCAAACAATCTGCAAATCTTTTATCTGAACCACCCTCATCTGAGCCAGTACATTCACAACCATTTTCTGTACCAATTCCCTCTGAACCCCAACCTCATATTATATCTGAACCCCCTCAAACAATTCAAACAGAAATTCCACAACCAGCAATGTCAAAACCAGATAATCCCTAATTAGAGACTCTCCAACCAGAAACAATCATTTCAGAACCAAACCAACCTGAGACTGTTCAAACTGAACACTCTGATCAACCAATTCCATCAGAAGATCCAAATCTTTCTGACAATATTTTGGATATCGAACCCCTCAATCAATCAATTATAATTTCTTCAACATCTGTTCACTCAGATGAATCTTCTGATTCATCTGATTTTGAATCAGAGTCACTCAAACAAGCTCGTTCTGAAAGTGTTATGAAGGAACATCTTAACATTTCCATGTTTCACACTCCACCAAACTCTCCATCTCAACCACAACCATCTGAAATTCAACCATCTGAAACTCAAACATCTGCTACCCAAACCATTCCTCAACCATCTGAAACCAATCCATCTGAAACACAAACCATTCCTCAACCATCTGAACTCCCTCAATATGACATCCAAACATCTCAACCAACATCACCTCAACCACAACCATCTGAACCTACACCATCTGAACCTACTCCTGTTAACACTCCTAATCCTAATCCCTCTGAACAGTCTGAACAGTCAGATCTAGGATCATGTGTTAATGCTATGTTTGATATTTTCAAAAAGGAGATAGATTCTGAATATACTTGTGTCAAGGATGTGTGCATATCTAGTTTGGAGCCAACTGTCTCAAATGCTGCTTGGAAGCGCTTCATCTGGATGTTCAACAAAGCTGCCTTAAAAGTTAGAGCTAAATGCTCTAAGCTTGCTAAAACTAAGTTTGCAGATTTAATCAAGGTAACTCTGATGAACATGCCTCCTCCTCCTCCTGTGTTACTTTTGGAAGCTGCTCCTCCAGAAGTTCCTGAATCTGAAATGGTTGAACAAGCTTCTGAAGAAAACCAATCTGAAGGGAACCCTGCTGCTACTGCATTTGCTCCGTCTTCATCTGTGGTCGCAGAGCTTGTGAATGATGTTAAGGATATAAAAGATTGGATGATCAAGCAAGAGAAGACAACTGATGAGATCAAGACCTGGATGTCTAAGCAAGAAGAGTCAACTGCCAAAATGACAGAGCTTCTGACCCTTATTGCCTCTCACCAGACTTAATTTTATTTGTCTTTTTTGCACATGAACTGCCTTTGTTGTTTACTTTTTGTTGTGTTATGCGTTTTGGCTTCTGCCTGTTTGACCGTGAACTTTGGTATGTTTAATTGCATGTTGATGTTTTTGCTTCTATATGCTTCTTTTCTTCTGTATCTTTCTGTCTTTAAAAATCTTTTTGATTATGACAAAAAGGGGGAGAAAAAGAGAATCTGAGTATTCAACCTATAAGCAATTACTAAAACTGAAATTCAGACATTTTATTAACTTACTTTGAATTTAAGTCTTTCAGATTACATTGATATATCTGACATAATTCATTGAAGTTACCCTGAGACTTTTCCAACCAGAACCTGATCTTCCAAAGAAAATCTGAGTATTCAATCAACTCTGATAACTCTGATATGTTACTCTGATACCTTTACTCTAAAAGAGAATTCAAGCAAGATGATAACCAGGCGCTCTGACTGAAGGAAGTCATAATTATCTGGCATCAAGATTTGATTATGAAAGTCAAACCTCTTTCATCAGGCTCTGAATCTGAAATATACTTAATCAAAAAGGGAAGTGTTTTCTTTTATTAGAGTATCCATTTCAGGGGGAGATTGTTAATCTCAGGGGGAGTTATAATTCATATTTTTTTATTGAACAAAATTTCTCATGTTTTGTCATCATCAAAAAGGGGGAGATTGTAAGAACACAGATTGTTTCTTAGTTATATCTCTATGTTTTGATGATAACACTTATGAATTTTGTATTCAAGAATTATATACACTAAATTTGTTCTAGACTGTTTGCTACAGGTACTAAAGAAAATATTCTTAAAAGAGCAAATTTGGATCTGAACAATGATATTATGAAAGGCTTCAAAGGTTCAAGAGCATCTTAAATGAAGATCTGAACGCTGCTCCCAGAAGAATCTGAATGCTGTCTACTGAAGATTCTGAAGTAGGAGCCTCTAAAGAATAGAAGACTCTGAGAGATCAGAAGCTTAGTCATCAGATGACTCTGAAGATACTGCGCTGCTTAAGTATTGAGAATCTGATATAGAAGACTCTGGTCTGATAGAATTACACGCTCAAGCACACAAGCTGCACATACTCTGATTCAGCACAATCTGAAGAACATCCAAAGACTCTGAAGATCCAGAAGATCTCTACTTCGGAGATTCTAAAGATTCAGACTCTAATGTTGAAAGCTGAACTTATTTAGTGAAGAAGATTTAAATATGTACGTTGGCATATCTCAACAGCTCTTTCCTCTTTTGTGCTAGACACAAGAACACAGACAAAAAGGTTTTATCTGTGCATTCCATTCTAAAGAAAGTTTCTACAAAGTGAAGACAAAAGGCATCAGGCTTTTTCAGCACAACCTCCAATGTAAAGACAAAAGGCTCCAGGCTTTCAGCACAGCCTTCAACGTTGAGAAGACTTCATGGATCTAAGTGCCTATATAAAGAAGTCCACTCCATCTTCTTCAACAATGAACTACTTGCAAAAATCACTCATCAAAGCAAAACTCTCAAAGCTCTTATAATTTATTTTTGCTGTAACATTGCTCTTAAACTTAAGAGAAATATCACAGTTGTGATAACAGCTTACTAGAAGCATTCTTACTCTTGTAATAGTTTTACATTGTTTGTAAAAGGTTTTCCTTAAGAGGATCCGGTTGGGATCAGTAGCTCTTGAGAAGACTAAGAACAGTTGTTCTTAGGTGTTACTATTGTAATCTGTTTGATTAAATAGTGGATTAAGTCATTGACTGAGAAAGGAAAATCACTCTTGAGAGGGTGGACTGGAGTAGTTAAGTTCAACGAACCAGGATAAAAATAACTTTGTTTAAATCTCTGATTATTTGTCTTACTTATTCAACCCCCCCCCCCCCCCCCTTCTAAGTAATTTTCTCACCTTCAGTCTTATCTTCAACATGAACCTTTAGGCATTTCATAAGCTTTGTACATACTTCCAATTCACAATTCCATGCTTCAACCCCCATTGATGACCTTCAATACACCTCAAATTAGGAGAGAAATCCACTTGTTGACATTCAAAACTCCTCAAAGTTTCAAACATTTCTTGATGACTTGGATAGTCTTGAGCTTGAATAAAACCCCTGATGTGCTTCTTTAGATAAGACTGGCACTTGATCCCTTGTTGGATGACTTGTTATGCTATGCTATGCAAATGATTAGACTATGTGCATGACTTATTATGCAAATGACAATGCAATTGAAACATAAACCAAGTGAAATATGTTGGGAAAAGTTTAGGGTGCAACAGCTTCCCCTATTCAAACGGCTTGGACCCGACTGGGTGAGGAGCGAACGACCTTCAAACATTCGAGGTACGAGACGGTTGAATACCAAGAACCCGGAAATTTGCCAACCGCAGAGATAAACTGCACCACTGGTTGGGGAACAAAAACCCACCAAAATATTCCATCTTGCCATGGACTAATTCTATCCATACAGACAACACCCCCTCTTTGCCGATCGTAGCAGTACTTGACTCTAGCGACTCAAGCTGTGTAGCGTCTCTGTCCATTTACAGTATCTTATCCTTCTATGCAAACGCAATTGATCGTTATTTTTTCACGTGACTCCATCAACCAAATGGGTATGATTAACTCTACTAACATCATACAATCTTTCTGACGCTTTTGCCGGGGAAATAACTCTGCCAACAAAACATGACTCTGCCCATGATATAGGAAAATAACTCTGCTACCACTACGGGTAAATAACACCGCCATCGCTACGGGTAATACTCTGTCATTACTACCGGAAAATAACACCGCCATTGCTACGGGTAATACTCTGTCATCACTACAGGAAAATAGCACCGCCATCGCTACGGGTAATACTTTGTCATCACTACAGGAAAATAGCACCGCCATCGCTACGGGTAATACTCTGTCATCACTACAGGAAAATAGCACCGCCATCGCTACGGGTAATACTCTGTCACCACTACAGGAAAATAGCACCGCCATCGCTACGGGTAATACTCTGTCATCACTACAGGAAAATAGCACCGCCATCGCTACGGGTAATACTCTGTCACCACTATAGGAAAATAGCACCGCCATTGCTACGGGTAATACTCTATCACCACTACAGGAAAATAGCACCGCCATCGCTACGGGTAATACTCTGTCATCACTACAAGAAAATAGCACCGCCATCGCTACGGGTAATACTCTGTCACCACTACAGGAAAATAACACCGCCATCGCTACGGGTAATACTCTTTCACCACTATAGGAAAATAACACCGCCATCACTATGGGTAATACTCTATCACCACTACAGGAAAATAACACCGCCATCGCTACGGGTAATACTCTGTCATCACTACAGGAAAATAACACCGCCATCGCTACGGGTAATACTCTGTCATCACTACAGGAAAATAACTCTTCCACCACTACGGGAAATAACTCCATATAGCTTCTCTGTCGATTCTTTGCAGCAGCTGACTCCATCAATCAAATGGGTAACACAATACGAGTCTAGTCTTCCAATTTTTAGTGCGGACATGGCAGCAAATCTGAGAAGGACTCTACTGGGGATTTTATGAACCCAAACTGCCAGACACCTACTTCGACATAGGCGGCAACTTCCAAAAAATTGATTCACGAAATCTTTTGATAACGACATAACAACAATCTTGAAGAAATACTCCGCTGGAAGGGTAAGAGAAACTTAAACAAGCAACTCTGTGGGGAATAATGACAAGACGAACATTATCATCACATGTCTCATGCTGAGATTTTTAATATTTGGTAATTGATCTGAGCAAGAGCTCCTTCCACCTGCAAGGGAAACAACACTTGAAAACCAAAGGTTAACCAACCTGGCTTATGTTTCAAAATGCGCATGTTTGAGAATGGCGTAATGCTCCGTACAGCACGGATATACTACGCGTTTTTTGGGTAAATGCAACTATGACACTATATGCAAATGCGAATGCAGACTCAAGCCGCTGGGGAAACTCTGACAAGCTTGCTTCAACACGGCTGTTGAGAGCAAATACCACCATGTTGGGGATGAACGGGTATCATGAAGTCCTCCGGAAAAATAAATGCCGGACATACAACCAACTCCACCTGGGAGAGATTAAACTTCGATTTCCACTGGGAGGAACGAACATCCTCGGCTGGGGAAGAAACGATGCGGCCGGGGAAACATGAACCTTCCGGGGAAACGCACTGTCTGGGAACAGCTTACAAACTCGGAGCTACCACTCCGCTGAGGATAATCCTTCTGAACCAACTATGACTTGGTTAACCACTGCGGGAATTCTCCCAGCTGGGGATTGACCGTTCACATACTCGACTCTCTGGGGAGTGCAACCTCTGCAGGGGATACTGATTTTGACTGGCTGGGGATATCTCTTGGACAGTTTCCATAAGAATACTCTTCTGGGGAAAATAATCCTTCCTTCGGTAAGGGATAACATCATCTCAACCTCTGGCATCGCACAACCAAATCTTTCACCACGAACCTCCGGCTGGGGCCACAATTTCTGATTGTCCGCTTTAAAGGCGAGAACCCTGCAAAACACAAATCTGTACAACCAAATCTATTTGGGTTAGTGTCTGTGACATTACTTCAGTCAATTCGAAGTTTTATCAATCATTGGCAAGGACCAGCAAAGTTATGCACATGCTAGTTCATCGGAACATTGGCGTTTTCCACATACAAAATAGTAAAGCACAATCATCAAATACTGAATGACATGTTTTATTAATAACAGACCTCTGAATAGGCAAAGCTTTGTACATCAGATGCAACTCCTGAAAAGAGGAAGTTACACACACACACATACATATATGAACAAAAAGCATAAAAATACAAATACAACTCGAATTTGTACACATGTCGGCAACGTGGTGCAGACAAACATCGTGAGCTGATCCTCCTATGACTCGCCTGACTCTGGCGCTTTCCCGGTATTCAATTTTCGGAAGATATTGTGTTGGATAAACGAAACCTCAGGTGCTCCCAAACCACTAAGCAATGTAGCATCAGACCCGGACCGCAGTCATTTGCTTTTTCAATCCCTAACTTTTGCGTGAATCGCCCTTTGCGGGTTTTCAATTCACCGGGATACCCTTTTTTTCCGAAGTCGCCCAATGCAGGTTTTCGACTTCGCGGGTGTACATATTTTCAATTTTATCCCTAACTTTTTCCAGAACCTTTTATTCATTCTTTTGGTTCGCCAGGATGCCCCATTTTTTCCTGGACTCTCTTTTTACTGTCCAGCGGGTCTCTTTCAAGCAAAGTATTTTTTAACTGCGTCCGAATTCACAGGAGACGAAAAGTCTTCACCATCCATGGTAGATAGTAGCAAGGCTCCTCCAGAGAAGACTTTTCGGACAACGTAGGGCCCTTCGTAATTAGGGGTCCACTTGCCCCTGTGATCTGTTTGTGGCGGGAGAATCCTCTTCAGCACAAGGTCACCCGTCTGAAAGCTTCGCGGACATATCTTCTTATCATATGCTTTCTTCATCCGGCTTTGATACAACCGACCGTATGCGAGAGAAGCTAGCCTCTTCTCATCCATTAAGCTGAGCTGATTCAGTCTATCTTTAACCCATTCTGCCTCGTCAAGTTGGACATCTCGTAAAACCCTCAAGGAAGGAATCTCCACTTCCAACAGTAACATTGCCTCCATTCCGTATACCAAAGAAAAAGGGGTTGCCCCGGTTGATGTGCGTACCGTCGTACGATAACCATGCAAAGCGAAAGGTAGCATCTCGTGCCAGTCCTTGTAGGTCACAACCATCTTCTGAACAATCTTCTTTATGTTCTTATTGGCCGCTTCAACAGCGCCATTCATCTTGGGTCGATACGGAGAAGAATTGTGATGCTCAATCTTAAAATTCTGACACAACTCTTTCATCATCTTGTTATTCAAGTTTGAACCATTGTCGGTGATAATCCACTCAGGGATTCCATATCTGCAGATAATATCTCATTTGATAAATCTGGCTACCACTTGTTTGGTGACATTGGCATATGATGTTGCTTCCACCCACTTGGTGAAGTAATCAATTGCCACCCAAATGAACCGGTGTATGTTTGATGCCGTAGGCTCAATCTTGCCAATCATACCAATTCCCCACATCGAGAACGGCCACGGTGATGACATCACATTCAGAGGACTTGGGGGTACATGGACCTTATCCGCATAAATTTGGCATTTATGACACCTTTTTGCAAACTTGAAATAATCTGTCTCCATAGTTAGCCAGTAATAACCTGCTCGCACCAGTTTTCTCGTCATAGCATGCCCACCAGCATGTGTACCAAACGTACCCTCATGTATCTCTTCCATGAGCAACTTTGCTTCTTTCTCATCTACACAGCGTAGCAACACCAAGTCGTGGTTTCTTTTGTATAGGACACCGTCAGGATTCAAATAGAAATTGACAGCCAATCTCCTAAGAGTCTTCTGATCACGACTGGATGCCCCAGCCGGATACTCCTTGCTCTTCAGGAAATTCAGGATGTCATAGTACCAGGGTTTATCATCAGATGCTTCGTCAATAGCAAATATGAACGCGGGCCTATCAAGCCGAGAGATAACAATCCGGGGAGCTTCATTCCAGAAGTTAACTTTATACATCGAAGACAATGTCGCCAGGGCGTCAGCCATTTGATTTTCTGCTCGCGACACATGATGCAATTCCACCTTGTCAAAGAAAGGCAACAATCTCCTTGCATAATTCATATATGGTATCAAATTGGGCTGTCGTGTCTCCCATTCTCCTTTAATCTGATTCACCACTAGAGCTGAGTCTCCGTATACGTCCAGATGTTTGATTTGCAAATCAATAGCTTCTTCTAGACCCATGATGCAAGCCTCATATTCAGCTTCATTATTGGTAACCGGAAAGGTCAATCGAGCAGTAAATGGGATGTGCGACCCATGGGGAGTGGTAATGATTGCCCCTATTCCGCTACCATAGGAATTTACAGCTCCGTCAAATATTAACTGCCATTTGGAACCCAATTCTGGTCCTTCATCTGACAACGGTTCTTCACAATCTTTCATCTTCAGGTACACGATATCCTCGTCAAGAAAATCAAACCTCATCGATTGTTAGTCCTCCACAGGCTGCTCCGCAGGGTATTCTGACAAGACGCTACCTTTAATAGCCTTTTGCAAGACATACTGAATATCATATTCGGTTAACACCATCTGCCATCGGGCAATTCTACCGGAGAGTGCTTGTTTTTCAAACACGTATTGATTGGATCCATCTTTGAAATTAGCAGGGTTGTATGATTTAGCATGTATTGCCTCAAACGTTTGGTGGCCCAGGCTAGCGCACAACACGTTTTCTCGAGCATTGAGTATCTGGACTCACAGTCTGTGAACTTCTTACTCAAATAGTAGATCGCATGCTCTTTACGCCCAGTCTCATCGTGTTGACCGAGAATACAACCCATACTTTCCTCAAGAACTGTCAAATACATAATCAAAGGTCTCCCGGCCACTGGGGGTATTAAAACAGGAGGTTCCTGCAAGTATTCTTTTATCTTGTCGAACGCCTTTTGACAATTTTCATTCCAGGTCACAACCTGATCCTTCTTTAGCAACTTGAATAACGGCTCACACGTTGCAGTTAGGTGAGATATGAACCGGGCGATATAGTTCAACCTCCCTAAAAATCCACGCACTTCTTTTTCTGTCTTAGGCATCGGCATTTCTTTTATTGCTTTTATTTTCGCAGGATCAACCTCTATTCCATTTTTGCTTACAATAAATCCCAGCAGTTTACCCGATCTCACCCCGAAGGTGCACTTGTTAGGGTTCAGTCTCAGCCTGAACTTCCTAAGTCTTTTGAACAGTTTCAACAGATTAACCAAATGCTCCTCCTCCGTCTGGGATTTGGCAATCATATCATCAACATAAACCTCGACCTCTTTGTGCATCATGTCATGAAAGAGAGTCGTCATAGCACGTTGATATGTTACCCCAACATTCTTTAACCCGAAGGGCATCACTTTGTAGCAAAATGTTCCCCAGGGAGTAATGAAGGTAGTCTTCTCCATGTCTTCTGGCGCCATTTTGATCTGATTATAGCCTGAGAAGCCATCCATGAAGTAGAATACGGAGAACTGAGCAGTGTTATCAACTAGCACATCAATGTGAGGAAGTGGAAAATCATCTTTCGGGCTCGCCCTGTTCAAATCACGGTAGTCTACACACATTCGCACTTTACCGTCTTTCTTTGGTACTGGCACAATATTAGCGACCCATGAGGGATATTTTGTAACAGCTAGGAAACCAGCATCCCACTGTTTTTGAACTTCCTCCTTGATCTTCGCAGCCATGTCCGGTCTAGTTCTTCTGAGCTTCTGCTTAATAGGCGGACATTCCTCTCGCAGTGGCAGCCGGTGAACAACCATATTCGTATCCAACCCAGGCATATCCTCGTACGACCAAGCGAATATATCACTGTACTCCTTGAGCATGTCAATCAACCTTTGCTTGACGTTGCTTTGCAGTGCGGCCCCTATACAGATGTTTCTTTCAACCTCTTCTGACCCCAAATTGATAATCTCAATGACTTCCTCATGAGGCAGAATGATTCTTTCTTCTTGTTTCAACAACCAGGTCAACTTTTCTAGTACGTCGCCATCTTTAACAATCTCTTCCTCAGCCTGAAATACCGGGTGCTCGAAGTCGAAGTGAGTCATAGGCGGTTCATAGATGTCAACTGAAATAGTAATCCTGCAAAGGAAATGGTTAAATGCTTCAAAACGCATACAAAGCAAATAACCACGTTGCCATCTTATTGTAAAAGATAAAAACAGGACAAACAGGGATCACAATATTTGTATATGAAAAAACGCCTTTATTCATGATTAAACAATGCAATGTACATAACCAAATGGCCCTAAGCAAAATCATTATGCCCCGGGTAGGACACAGGATTATTCAACAATAAAGAAAACAAATCATTACTGTTTAGTTGTCACAGGAACAGTTTCCCGGATAGACCAATTGCAGAGACTTTGTCCTGGCACGCTAGGCTTGATCCATGCGTCCATATCACAGTCGCTATCTCCTTTTTCAGAATCGGAAACAACATTGATAGTCTCGAAGCTCACCCTGCTGGGTGTAATGGTTATTGGTCCTCTGAACTTGGGCGTTCCTGAAGAGGATGCTGATGACGAAAGATGATATCCAAGCCCGAACCTGTCATTCTTCACGGGAATCTCCAACACCTGACCCCAGCCCTTGGTTTTGCCTGTCTGCACCAGAGCTTGAGCTTCCTTATAAGATGACACAGCCACATCTGATGCTTTCCTGGGTACTGGAGCTTCGTCTTTAATCTTTAGCCCTTCAAATGCTTGACAGGGTGTCTCGTGTATTTCGCCGTCGACCTCCACATATTTGAACGAAGACAAATGGCTCACCAGAATATCTTCTTCTCCACAAACAGTGACGACACTATCCCCCACCATATACTTCAACTTTTGGTGCAACGTGGATGTGACTGCCCCAGCAGCATGAATCCATGGGCGTCCAAGAAGGCAACTATACGCTAGCTGGATTTCCATTATATAGAATTCAATTTCAAAAATTTCCGGCCCCACTTGCAACGGTAATGTTATCGATCCGAAAACCGACCTCCTCGTTCCATCGAACGATCTTACCACTAAATCACTGGGCGTGCAAATAATCCCTCTGATATCTAACTTCATCAAGGCTTTCTTCGGTAGCACATTCAGGGAAGATCCAGTGTCTACTAAAACATGGGACATGACCGTGCCCAGACATTCTACTGATACATGCAATGCCATGTTGTGCTCCCTCCCTCTTGGAGTCAAATCAAAATCTGTAAAGCCCAAACTGTGCCCTACATTAACATGCGCCATCACCCCTTCTAACTGATTAACCGAAACGTCTTGAGGAACGAATGACGTGTCTAGGATCTTCAGCAAAGCGTTCCGATGGGCCTCGGAACATAACAGTAGTGACAAGATTGAGATCTTTGATGGCGTTTGCTGGAGGTGCTCCACAATTTTGTAATCACTTTTACGAATGAGCCTCATAAACTCCTCTACATCCTTAACCGACGTTTCCTTTTCCTTTATCTGCAAGGGGACATTCTCGTCTACCTTGGCTTTCCCCTTTGCCAATCTTTCTGCCTCTACCTCAGGCGATGTGAAGATTCTCCCACTTCTAGTCATACCTCCTGTTCCGACAACATTATCTACAACCCCAACTGGTTGTCCATTGACTTCAATTTTCTTACCATCACAATATACCTCCAACCCGTAAGTCCACGACACAGCTTTAGTACTCTCAAAAGGAATCAGTCCTGCTTTAGTAATTGTGATCGTCGGTCGCCTGGCGGGCGCCGTTATTATTATCGTTTTCCTTGGAATCGTCACCATTGCAACATCGTTCTGCTTATCACATGACGCCTCTTCAGGCTTTTCAACCGCAGTTCGATCGAATCGCAACGTGCCTTCATTTATCATAGCCTGAATACCCTTTCTTAACTCATCACAACCCCTTGTCTGGGTCCAACAATCTAAGCAGAATTCATCACAGCCTGGGAATACACCCCCTTTTAACAGCGTGCTTTTAATCTCACCCAACGACGTCTTTAGCTCATTGACATCTGTCACTAGATTCAGATTCTCTTCTGTCAGGATGGCGTTTTCCCCATGATTGGGCATAGGCTGTTGTACGATATTTGGACCCGCCTGTCCAAAGTTGATAGCTTTGCTGTCCAACAAGTCTTGGACTTTATGTTTAAACGCATGACAACCTTCAATATCATGTCCGGGCGCCCCAGAGTGAAACTCACAATGTTTACCAGCATCAAAGCCAAATGGAGGAGTGCCCGTTAACGGCGCCATGGTCCTTTTCTCGACCAACTTTAATCCTAGCAGTGTTTGAAGCAGTTCGGCGTATGTTGAAGGAGGCGTTTCAAATACTCTCCTTGGCTTGCCCTCTAGGATTCTGCGTTGGGCGGGGTGTTGCCTTTGTTGTTACTGCTGCTGCGGCTGCTGTTGCTGCTGTTGTTGTTGTTGTGGAAAAGGGATAGTAACACTAGCGACCTGTTGATGCTGAGCATACTAACTTCGTCCTCTGCCCCGGCCCCTGCCACCAAACACGGCACTAGAATCACCTTGTCGTCTACCACCGAACGCTTTTCTTGTACCTCCTGCGGGGGTAGACTCACCTGCGTGGAATCTTCCAACCTTAATACCGTCTTCGACCATCTCACCCATAAGAATCAAATCTGAAAAACTGCTCAACGAAACATTAAACAATTTTTCGTAATATATCCCCGTAAATGTCCTAATGAACATACTATTCATTTCTCTTTCAGCTAACGGAGGATGTACTCTTGCTGCCATATCGCGCCATCTCTGCGCATACTCTTTAAAGCTTTCCCCGCTCTTCTGCGACAAACCTTGCAATTGAACTCGGTTCGGTGCCAGATCACTGTTATATTTATAATACAGGACGAAAGCATCCGCCAATTGCTTCCAGGTTTTGATTTGAGTGGGCTCCAACCCCATATACCATTCGAGTGACGGTCCTGACAGGCTGTCTAGAAAGAAATGCATAAGCATCCTTTCGTCATCCGAATACGCGGACATCCTTCTGTAATAAGCGCGGACATGCACCATAGGGCAAGTGTCCCCCTTATATTTGTCAAAAGTGGGAGCTTTGAATTTCAGCGGTACCCTCAGCCCAGGCACCAAGCCCATAGTAGTCATGTCTAATCCGGTAGAATTCTGATTAGCCATACCCTTCACCTGTTCTTCAAGCATTTTGATCCTCTGAGTATTGTCAACGGGTCCCTCAAATCCCATGCCTCTTCCAGAAAAGGCGTCCTCTTGACAATCTTCGCCCTAGTTCACATTTTCATTTCCGTACCCGTCATAACCAGTGTTACGACCAAACCCTGGTTGATTAATCACAGGACCCCGTCCTCTATTACCATAACCTTGATTGACCCCAACATGCCCGAAACCAGTGTTGACAGGAATCAATCCAGCACCATTTCCACCATAACCCTGGTTAGCGTTACCAAAACCGTCGTAACCGAAACCCTGCGTGTTGAAACCGAATTTTCCGCCCTGATTTCCGTACTCAAACCCCTGGTCATTATAGCCGAACCCATTGTTACCAAAACCATTACCGCCATTGTAGTTACCACCGCCCAGATTGGCGTCTCCAAATCCAACATTGTTAACAACAGTCTCATTTCCATTCCCTGTGTTACCATTGCCAGCGCCAGCGTCATTGTTTACAACCACAACAGGTGGGGTCACCACAGGAGGAACCACAGGCGTAAGGGGCCCATCCTCCGGAATAGTCTCAACGTGCGCAGAATGGTGGTCATTGTTGCCATTCCCATTAGCCCGCGTCAGCAGCGGCTGCACCAAAGTCTGGAGGCTCTCCTGGCCCTTAGCAATGTTCTCCATTGCCTGCATGAACAGATTCAACTTCTCGCGGATTTCCTGCATCTCCACTTGGACTTGATCCATGATTCTCTTGCAGTTGTTTCGGGTTGAGTAGCGGTGAACTCTTTGTTCGTCAATCCTGAAAACCTGAAGACGCAGGAAATAAGATACAGACTCAAGAATACCGGTTATGCGATATAAATGCAGATGCAAATGTGTAAATATGCTACAGGTTATATTCCCCCCGATTCTAGTTTCAGAGAGAATGCCATCATGACAATGGAGTCCCCATCAAGCAAGCAAGGAATCAGAAAATCCTCATATATAAACACATGCCAAGAGGCTGAGTACAAGAGTACAACTGAATACAACTGAAGAGACCTCGGCCAACAAGCCTGGCGATGGTCCAAATACAAGTACAAATAACAAAGGTAAGGCAAAGATAAATCAGGCCAAATGGCGTGCTCTGACGTCTTCCAATATCCTCAACGTCTCCGAGTGCCCTAGTCGGGAGATCAGCTCCAGTATCAGTAAAGCATGCCGCTCGGTAGTGGATCTCGGCTTTTTGGCATCGTTCTGGTAGGTTCCTTCGCCAGAACTCTCGTCAAATCTGTACCTCTTGGAACCAGCCTTCTCTTCATAACCTCCCGGCTTCTCGTCAATGTCACTTACTCTGAGCTCAGCAGCGCTCCTAAGTGATGTCTCTTCAGCAATCTTTGCGTCTTGGGCTCTAATCTGTGCCTCTAGCGTGGCAATATGCAGCTTCAGTTCATCTTCACGCTCCTTCCGCTTGGTAAGCGTGGCATTCCACAATGTTTCCCATTTGCTGAGGCGGGAATAAGCTTTGTTTAGAAGTTCCTTTTTGGAAGTAAGCACCTTGCTAACACCGCTCAAGGCTATTCCCACTTTTTCTTTCTTGTTGGTCTCTTTCGTCAGCTCCGATCCCAACCTGTTAATCAATTCAGTCTGTTCCTTCACAGTGAAGGTGGCTTCATTCTTCTCACGACGTAACTGGAAGATATCCTTCTCTAACTCATTATTGGCTTTCTTCAATTCTTCGTTTTCAGCCAATAATTTGTTATACATCTCACTCTCTTCCGAAGTAGGTACCTCAATCAATGGAAGATACAAAGGTTCCACAGTATGGTAAGGCATCAAGGAAGTACTAGCTCTCTCCCGGATCCAAGCCAAATAAGGATCATAAGCTCTGCTATTGCTCTTACCGAGCAGAGCTTTACCTTTCCTATGGGTGTTAGCCCATGCATGTCTCAATCTGATCAAAACAGCCGCATCTAATAAGCCCTTGAGATACAGAGATTCCTGTATCTCCACCTTAACAGGAGCGTCTCTCAAAGCGTAACCGAACTGCCGTACCAGCAATGAAGGGTTATAGTTAATACAGCCTTTCCGTCCAATCAGGGGTACATTCGGAAAACCACTGCAACTATATATAATATCAGTGCCAAGCAGACTCCGATCAAACCAAACGATATTCTCCGCAGACAGCCCCATCAACCGGGAAGACCAATCCAAGGTATCAACAACATCAACAAAAGGTCATGTCTTCGGAAGATGCCCCTGGAACCACCTGTACAAAAGAGGAAGACAGCAGGAAACATTCTTGCCACGACGTTTCTCATTCTTGTAGTGGATAGAATGATACACATCGCCCAAGAGAGTAGGATGGCAGACAACTAGAATGGCACTGAAAGCAACCCAACATCCACTCTTCCCGCACTGTGTAGCCTTCTCAACCAGGACAGACAGGTGAAAACCATAAGCTCCGTTCAGCTTGACCAACCCTCCGGGAAACTCAGAAGCGTCTAAACTGACAGTCTCAGCAAGCGTAACCAGATCAGGCTCAGCATCCACATGTACAAAGGGCATCTGGTCTAACACAGGAATTCCCAACATAGCATAATACTCCTCCAAAGTGGGTGCCAGAATGTAGTCGGGAAATAAGAAACATCTCAGGTGCGGCTCATAAAACTGCATCAAAGTATACACCCCAGTCGTCTCAAATGCTGAAGGTCTGTACAACAAGCTAATCTCCCATAAGATATCCTGAACTCAGCCCTCACTTTCTCACCTGCTAGAGCAACTAAACCCAGCAAGGAACTGATATCTGGCGAATGCAACCGGTAAGCAACTGTCTTCTTCAGGGACTCCATGTCTGGCTAGAAGATACACTAGAATCAGAGGGGAATGATCACCTGCAACATAAATACATGTTAATGAAATGCAATCATGAAAGTGCACATGCATATGCAAACAAGGGACCAAGTGCAATGCTGATGGACTGGGCTGCTCTGTGTTGGAGCCTGAGAACCATCCAATCTTCATCTCAAACCAAACCAACCACTCAAATAAACCTTGTAACCACATCTCACTGACAGAGATAAACCAGGTATTCTAAGGTCAAAGGTTTCCTGCAAACAGACCCCCCTACCCCTCACAGGTATGTACTTAACTCACAGACGAGGTACGACATCCTATGCGGGTTCAACGTCACAGACTTTCAAGAGCGATGATACGATACCCAGAAGGTGTGGCATCATCATCCCTTAAAGCGGACTCACTTAGTTGAATCCCAATTGATAGGTCCCCAGAGTCGATAATCCTCGGGTCAGACAGCTTGTCGAGCCCTAAGGGCCAGGCAAGAAGCATCAAAGATAATCTCGTCCGAGCGTAAATTTCGTGGCTAGCTGGTACGAGCTAAGCAAGCAGGCTAACCACTACTCTCTACTTCTAAGTCTATGTGTAACCTCAAGCCCAGGTCCGGCTTATCTCTCAACAGATCATCCCTTCCCACAACAGCAATAACAATATAAAGCTGATAATAAAATGCGGAAAGTAAAGACAGAAAAGTAAATCTATACAACTCCCATTGTCGCTTCCGCGAAAATAAGGTGCCGGCAAAACAGAAGAGTCGCCACCTTTCGTTATTTATCCCTCAGAACGGGAAAGGGAACGATCGGAAAAACCTGACGAAAAGGTATAAGACAAGGTCATCGCAACTATTGTCTGGGTTCGGGAGTCGGTTATGCAAGGGGAAGGTATTAGCACCCCTCACGTCCGTCGTACTCAACGGGATCCACGCTTGTTGTGTTTACTGGATGAGTTGGTTTTATCTATCTACCTATCAAGGCTGGCTTAAACAAAAAAGAAAATGACTCGGTAAAGCGTCGCACTTTATGCCTACGTATTCCCATCAGAGAATGAGAAATCAGAGTCAACGTAGTTCGACCTACGTCGGGTTATGGGGAAGGTAGCTCGCCAATACATCAGTATTGTGCCTATGTACTCCCAACAGATATGAGAGATCAGAGCTTACGTAGTTTGGGCTAATACGGATTACGGGAATTCAGATTCATCTGTTTTATCGAGTAGGGTTAAACAACAATTCCAGCAGTTAGGGACAAAGCCTGTTTGCATTGGCGCTGAAGTTTAACGACACTCTTTTCTTCAGAAAAGGTCCCTTTGAATTACGGGCCCACGGGGCAAAAAGGTTTGAAGTCAGTTTTCTGTCTTTTACGAAAGAAGTGTTTTTTATTGTGTTTGCAATTTCAATCGCACTAAAGACTATGACCTGAGAGTGAATGCGTCGCATGTCACCCAAAGGGTGCCATACTAAACATCCGGAATGTGGAAAAGAAGCTCTCCAACAATCCTTTCTCAGATAGCTTAAGGCTCGTAACGTACGAAAGAAATCATTCATGATTACTGTATCTTAAGCTGTTTTGAGATGAGAAGAGAAGGGTTCCACTAAAAGGAGACTATCAAGTCCTAATGTTATCATGCCAAGGATTCATCCTATAGTTGAAGTTTGAAACAGGGAACTCCTAGAAGTTATCATGCATAGGTTTCAACCTAAAGTTCTAATCATCATTTCCTTATCAAAGGAAGTGAGAGTCCTAAGGGATCATGTCAATGATAAGCAGAAACAGGTAAAGCATCAGCTTAAACAGTAAACAGTAAATAACTGTAAAATGCATGCAATGCAAGTGAGGGAGGAAATGTGTGTGGGGCAGCAGCCTCCACAAGCTCATCTCAACCTCAAGCCAGAATGAATAACTACAATCATACAGAGAAATAAAACATGCTATCAAGCAAAATAGAAGAGATTGCAATCATACAGAAGAAAAATGAAATGATGTCAAGCAAAATAAACCACATGGGCAAGGGAGCAGGGCTCTACCGAATACCCGCAAGCAAAGCCATAGAGTAACAATACAAGCAGAGGGAGCAACTCAACCTCTAGTGCAATCATGATCCTAGATTAAAGTCAGTCTAGTCATGGACTTATTCTAATGCATCAAGCAAGTCAAACAAGGCATATCAACACAGCAAAGAAAACAGACAGGAAAGCAGATCAACCCCTCTCTCAATCCGAAGCTTCAGCTCTTCTAACATCAATCCAGTCCTCAGACTTCAATCACCCTTCAAGGATATCAGCTTCACTGGCAAGTATCAACTTGCTTCTCCAGGTTTCAACCCATCAACATAAGTTTCAACTCAATCTTCTTCTTCAAGCTTCAGCTTTCCAGTCAACTCCACCCTCAAGCTTTGCCCTTAACCACAAGTGTCAACTTGATTCCTTCAGGCTCTCCAAGATTCAATGTAAGTATCAACTCATCCTTTATTTCTCAAGCCTCAGCTCTACACTCAATCTCAATTGAATCCTCTCCATAAGTATCAACTTAGTCCTTAAGCTTCAGCTCTCTTTGCTTTACCATTCTCAACTAGCTTCTTCTCCTACAAGCCTCAGCTTCTCTGAGTAGTCTTCAATCATTTAGAAGTGTCAACTTCATCCTTCAATTCTTGCTCAAGCCTCAGCTCTTCATTCAATCTCCACTGGATCTTCTAGTGTCAACCTGCTCTTCTTGCTCTTCATGCTTCAGCTGCAGTGGCAATGCTCAAGGAATCATCCTCTACCACACTATCCAATGAAGTCCTTATCTTCAACTCAAGTCCAACATCTTTCAAGATACTCAAACCATAAGATAATTGATTTAACAGAGTGAGAGGAAATGATAAACAGCTTACTGACAACCAAAGGAAGCCTGTAAGGGTTCATCATTATGAGAGACTGGTTCCCTCAAAGTTCTACTTCCCAGATAAAGCCACTCATCCTTCCAAAGTAGGGATGTGAATATCTGAGAAGGACTTTTAGTCATTGGGAGGAATGGAAGCACAAGATGCTTTCCATGTTTGAGAAAGAAATCATTCTAACTACAAGGCTCTCCCTATGTCCTATCTCCTAATCTTCATCAGATACCCTCAGGCACAAACAAATCCAAAGCTCCAAGCAACTTCAAGCATCCTCTTCTTGTCTTCAACTTGTCTTCAATCTCAACCAAGGGCAAACCAAGCACAAACCCTAATCTAAGGGGACCAAGGAAGCTAAACTAGTTGAATTAGTAAATTAGGATCACCTAAAACCTAGTACTAAAGTTAGTCCTAACTAAAATACTAAAATCAATTGTAAAATCCTACAAAAATTACTATGGGAACCGAGGTCAATCATGACTCTACCACATTAATTTCAAAGATCAAACCATCAAGTTAGACCTAGAACTAAATTCTACATTCTAAGGTATCAACCTAAAACCCTAAAAAGGAAGTATCTAAATATCAATCTAGAAAGCACACCTATTTTCATCACAAAAATGTGATAAAAATACTATGGGATCATACATGTCTAACCTAATCATACACAAAAAATTAGGCCAAGAATCATCACCATGAGATCAAACAAAATTCCACAAAAATATGCATCAAACATAATCATTTTAATTTCAATTAAAATATAAAATTCCAATTAAATCAGAAATTACATGAAATGAAAATATTTTTCCTCTAAAAAATAATAGACTCAATCATGAGTAAAATGCAAAACGAATGGGTTGAATTGGATCAATTTTCAATTAATTATGAATTTTGCAAGAACCATAAACAAAATGAAAAATAAAGAAAATCCAATTAAAATAATGAAGCGCACGGTGTGGATAGCAATCATTTTCAGTTAAAATCCTGGGTTGGGCCCTCAGGGGGGTACGGATAACACTTAGTTCACTAAGCCCAAAACAAGCTGCTAAATGAAACGCAACGTTTCATTATCAGAAACCCTTCACAACTCAAATTGAAACGTGGCCCTTGGATCAGCTTCCAGTCAAAGGTCAAAACAAGATCCAATGCTAATAACTTCATCTCCTACCTTTCAAACGCCTGAACTTCACGCCCAGCACCGGTGGAGCTCCGATCATCCCCTTCAACCCTAGTTCTCCCTAGAGGCCTCTAATCCAATAGGTCAAAACATGAAACTCATCCAAAATCTTGCCACGAGTTCAACCATACCATTAACTTCCTCTGAAACCTCAAGATTCATCATATTCCAATCTCAACCGAAAATGGTAGTTCACTTAATTTGTCTCTAACTCATCAATTAATTATCTGAAATCCATCCTACACCATTCTACAATCAATCTAACACCTTAATTCAACCTAATTCTACCTAAATCATTCTATAGGAAGAGAAGTACCGACCTGAAAATTCCTGAGTAACAGATGCACTAATCCTCCACTTCAAGCTCCACAATCTTGCAGACACGATCAATGAACCTTCCTCTTGCTTCTGTATGCAAAAGAACCAATTGGAAGTGCTTCAATCTTGAAACCCGATAGTGATTTGCAGTTGGAGAAGATCACTTGCTCATGCACGATTTAGCCACCAATTCTTCTTGAAAACAATCTGGGATCACTCCTTGACATTCATGGAAGAAGTATCAATCAAGAAAATGGATGGAGAATGAGGAATTTGGTGAAACCGATCTCAATTGCAATTCAAGAAAACTCAATCTCAAGCTATGCTCAATCCTTCAATGATCACCAACCCCTTCAATGGATCCACTCTACTCATTATATAGATGAAGTTTGGATGATCTAGAACCCTCTAGATCCTTCCAATGTGATTTTCCACTTCTCATGTCATGAGATTTTCCACTTCTCAGGTCATGAGATTTTCCAATCAATTATCATGCCATGCTCAATTCTGTTTCCCTTGGTACAACCACTTGTTCTCATCCCAAAATCTCCCTAAGTGAGATATTAGAGGTGTTTAGCTTGCAAAAAGCCTTGCTCATGCCTTGATTTTGAGTTTTGCAAGTGTTGCTTAATATGCAAGTAAGTGCTTTTCAAAGCAAGTCCACAATTTAGACCTCAAATAAAAAATGTGGCTAAAACATTGTTTTTAAAATGTTTTCTAGAGTCAAAATGATATATCACATGCCATGGTTTAGATGTGTAGGTTGAAAATTTCAATTTCCAACTTTGGCTTATTTAACTTATGCCTTTATTTTAGGTCATTTTTGCAACATTGAGCTACAAGCCTTTCCATCATCTCATGACCTCCTTACTAGCCTTAAAACATCATTTTGAACAAGTTTGATGTTGAATATTTTTCCATTTGAAGCTTGGAAATAAGAGTTATGGCCTTATGGTTGAAATGACCTATAATCTCCAAATGACCAAAATGCCCTTGACTTGTCAAAGCCATAACTTGAGTTCTGCAAATCCTATCAAGGACTTCTAGTACTCTCTAGAAAGCTAATAAGATAAGGAACAACATTCATGTTGACCAAAAGTTCATAGGAATCATCCTTCTTGGCCAAAGGTTTGATGCAAGTGGGGTAACTTTCAAGGCCCCAGATTCACATACCTCAGATGACTTGTAACTTGTCAAAGTCATAACTTGAGCTCTACAAATCCTATCAAGGACTTCTAGTACTAAAATTAAATATAAGAACAAGCTCTACAACATTCATGTTGGGGGTAAGATGAGATGACAATCACATCTTGAGCTAAACTGCCTTGAAGATAGGGGTCAAACTAGGGGATTTTACACTGTCAAGCCTTAGAAACCCTAGCTTGAAACTTCTCAAACTCTTCAATCATGATGCGTTAACCTTGGGATCATCCTTATAGCATCTCAATGCATTAATCCATGATCACATGGCTCTTGAATTAGGTCTCAACCTTGCTCAAATCATCAGTTGACCTAGGGTTGACCCAGTCAAACCCTAATTACACCACTCAGGGCTAGGTCTCTTTAATCTTGTACCATGACCTGTCTAGGCTCCATGATGGCTTTCAAGACATCTCATAAGCTCTCTCAAGGCTTCAAGTCCATCCTCATGGTCTCAGAATCATCTGATGGCTTCTCACAACTCTCAAGTTAAGAGGCACACAACTTTGGTTTCAACCACTTTCTCTGAGGATCTTTTATCTTCTCTGGCAAAGATATCAACCCTTGAACACTTGAATAGCTTTCTTAGCCAGCTTCAAACTCTTGTGTAGCTCTTGATTGGTACTCATACCTCTTGATCTCCTGCATACATGTCAATGAAATGCAAATGATAATGCTAATGTGAATGAAATGAAACATAAGCTAGGTAAAGAAATGTTGGTCAAATTTTGGGGTGCAACAGCTGCCCCTATTCAAACGGCTTGAACCTGACTGGGTGAGAAGCGAACGGCTCTCAACCAATCAAGGTACGAGACGATTTAATACCGACAAACTCAGAAATTTGCCAACTGCACAAGTACACGGTACTCTGATGGGAACAAATCTTCGAAAACTGAAATATTAGTTGCACGACAACTAGCTGGGGGATTGGTCACACGGTAACCAATGATACATGGTCGATAATTCCGTCAGGCATCAACATTCCTCAGGACTCATCAGGTCAACAATCAAGTTAATCATGTCGTTGGGCATTCAAAGAGAACTTTCGGGCGTCAGCCGGACATCATCAGTAAGTCAGGAATAGAATTCTAGGTCAATCATGAACCGGTTGGGGATATCCAAACTTCTACCATCAGGCACTCTGCTTCAGCTGAGAGGACTGCTTCGTCAATACGGTTGGACTTCAATCATTAAGTCTTCAGGGGGGAAGTTTCAACTTCGCTGTTCGGAAACATGCTGGGGATGACGCACCTCTGCCGGGGATTCTGGAGAACTATCAAGTAACTCTGCTTCGGGGATCCAGGAATCATTCTGGGTGAATCATCTCGGCTGAGGAAATCAAGAATCATCTTGAGAAAATAACTCCACGGGGACTTCAAGAATCATCCTGAACTAATAACTCTGCGGGAGATTTCAGGAATCATCCTGGGCAAACACTCTGCCGGGAACCCTAAGCGTCGACTTGAGCAACCAACTCTGGAGACTGCACTGGGGATTTTAAGAATCATCTTAAGCAAACAACTTTGCTGGGGCATTCAAGAATCATCTTGAGCAAGCGACTCTGCGGAGGAACACCTGCAAAACAAGAATGGTAACGACCTAGCTCATGTTTAGCATGCATATGTTTTGACAATGACGTAATGCTCCACACGGTGGAAATGCTACGCGTTTATGATAGATGTTGTGCAATCATGCAAAATGTCGCGATCCCGCCAGCAAAATAAATGCCGAAGGGAGAATCCTCCTGTCAAGGAGAAAGAAACACTCTGGTGGGGGAAGGAATCATCCTGCCAAGGAGAAAAAGTCACGCCAATCTCAATTGGACTCCACACGGGGAATCAAACTTCAGTTGACTGCTGCAGGGGAACGAAGCTCTACGAGAACCTGGACCTGCTGAGGAAAGCGATGTCAATTGCGGACATAAAATGCACGGCCTTTACGGCTAGCCCTCCTGGAGATAACGACTCCGACGTGGAAATACAACATCAGCTATTCAACACTCTACTGGGGAAAAACCACTCATGGTCCCAACTGCTTCCAAGGACTCGACTCTCTTGGGGATCTGCGAACTCGGCTGGGGGAGAAGGAATCATCCTGCTTACAGGGGAAAGTACGACTCTGCGGGGAACCTCAATTCCGCTGGGGACTTCAGTTTGGAACTATCAATTGCTGCACACTTCGTCGTATGACTCAGCTGGGGAGACGACATTCCTTCAGGATGTACTTGGCTGGGGAGAGAATCTTCTCTGCCTGGGGGAGACATATTAATGCTTACGATCTCACGTTCAGACTCTGCGGGGAGAGGATGCTGAACTTTGCTGGAGAGGGAGGAATAATCCTGCTTGGGGACGCGTACGTCGTACTGTCTGGTACGTGCTACACCTGTAACAACACAAACAAACAAGCAAGATACCCTTCTCAAAGGGACCTATCAAGGTTATCATCTTGTGACAATGTTCAAGTAATTCATTGTTTCAACAATCGACGGCCTAGGCCAGTAAGTTTATGTATGCGCATTTTGTCAAAAACATCGGCGTCCCTTTTTGCAAACAAAACAGATAAATGCTAAACAGACAAACAGAATTGCTGAATAGCATACATTTTATTGATAACGAACCCCCGAATGGGTAAAAATGTTTTACAACAGATGCAAGCTCCTGGAATGAGGAAGCCGCGCAAAATAAAACATAAATATACATCAGTATACACAAATGTCGGCAACGAGGCGTAGACGAACACCATGAGTTGATCCCTCTATGACCCACTCGACTTCGATACTTCTCCGACGCTTCAGCTTCAGAAGAGATTGATTCAGATAAACGGCCCTCAGGTCTTCCAAACCACTAAACAATGAAAGTCCACACGCGGAACGCAGTCATTTGCTTTTTCAAATCCCTAACTTTTGCGTGAACCGCCCTTTGCGGGTTTTCAGTTCACCGGGATACCCTTTTTTGCCAAAGCCGCCCATCCGGGATTTCGAATTTGCGGGTGTATTTTTTCAATTTATATCCCTAATTTTTGCCCGAACCTTTTTCCCTTTTTTATGGTTCGCCGGGATGCCCCATTTTTGCCTGGACTTTCTTTTTACTGTCCAGCGGGTCGCTTTCAAGCAAAGTATTTTTTAACTGCGTCCGCGTTCACCGGGGATGCAAAATCTTCACCATCCATCATGGATAACAACAAAGCTCCTCCCGAGAAGACCTTGCTGACGACATACGGACCTTCGTAATTGGGAGTCCACTTGCCCCGGTGATCGGAGTGTGGAGGAAGAATCTTCTTCAGGACGAGATCACCCGTCTGAAAGCTTCTAGGATGCACCTTCTTATCATAAGCTTTCTTCATTCGGCTCTGGTACAGACGACCATGTGAAATCGATGCTAACCTCTTCTCGTCCATCAGGATGAGTTGGTTTAGTCGGTTCTCAATCCATTCTGCCTCGTCGAGTTTCACATCAACCAAAACTCGCAAAGAAGGGATCTCCACTTATAACGGTAGGACAACCTCCATACCGTACACCAAGGAGAAAGGAGTTGCCCCTGTTGATGTACGTACCGTTGTACGATAACCGTGCAGTGTAAATGGAAGAATCTCGTGCCAATCCTTGTAGGTCACAACCATCTTCTGAACAATCTTCTTTATGTTCTTATTGGCCGCTTCAACAGCGCCATTCATCTTCAGCCGGTAAGGAGATGAGTTGTGGTGTTCAATCTTGAAACTCTGGCACAGCTCCTTCATCATCTTGTTATTCAAATTCGAACCATTATCAATAATGATCCGCTCGGGAATTCCGTAACGACAGATGATATCCCTCTTTATGAATTTAGCCACCACCTGCTTGGTCACATTAGCGTATGAGGCTGCCTCCACCCACTTGGTGAAGTAGTCAATGGCTACTAGAATGAAGCGATGACCGTTAGATGCAGTGCGCTCGATCTTGCCTATCATGTCGATGCCTCACATGGAGAACGGCCACGGGGAGGACATGACATTTAACGGGCACGGCAGCACATGAACTCTATCAGCATAAATCTGGCATTTATGACATCTCTTCGTGAATTTAAAGCAATCTGACTCCATTGTCAGCCAGTAGTATCCTGCTCTCAGGATCTTTCTCGTCATAGCATGCCCGCCGGCGTGCGTACCAAATGTGCCTTCATGGACTTCTTCCATGAGCATACTCGCCTCTCTCTCATCTACACATCTGAGTAGCACGAGATCATGGTTTCTTTTGTACAAAACTCCATCAGGATTGAGATAAAAATTTCCAGACAGCCTCCTCAGAGTCTTCTTATCCTGGGTTGACGCTCCCGTAGGATACTCCTTAGTCATAAGGAAAGTCTGGATGTCATGGAACCATGGCTTGCCATCGGCGGCTTCCTCGATCGCAAAGACGAATGCAGGTCTATCAAGACGAGAAAGGAAAATTCTTGGAGCTTCATTCCAAAAATTGACTTTATACATCGAAGCCAACGTGGCTAAGGCATCAGCCATCTGATTTTCTGCCCTGGGCACATGATGGAGTTCCACTCGATCAAAGAACGGCAGCAGCCTTCTGGCATAGTTAATGTACGGAACCAAATTTGATTGACGAGTCTCCCACTCCCCTTTAATCTGGTTGATCACAAGCGCTGAGTCACCATATACGTCTAGGTTCTTGATTCTCAAATCAATTGCTTCTTCTAGACCCATGATGCATGCTTCGTACTCCGCTTCGTTATTGGTGACCGGAAACGTCAATCTCGCAGTAAATGGGATATGGGATCCGTGGGGAGTCGTGATGATCACCCCAATGCCACTTCCGTAAGAATTAACCGCCCCGTCAAATATCAATTTCCACTGAGATTTCCTATCAAGCCCCTCGTCGGGCAACGGTTCGTCGCAATCCTTCGCTTTAAGAAACATGATGTCCTCATCAGGGAATTCAAATTTCATCGGCTGGTAATCTTCGATCGGCTGTTCGGCAAGGTAATCAGACAATACACTTCCCTTGATGGCCTTCTGGGAAACGTACTGAATATCATATTCAGTCAACACCATTTTCCATCTGGAAATCCTGCCCGAAAGCGCTTGCTTCTCGAAGACGTACTTGATCGGATCCATCTTTGAAATTAGCATGGTGGTGTGGTTGAGCATGTACTGTCGTAAACGTTTGGCAGCCCAGGCTAGTGCACAACACGTCTTCTCCAGCATCGAGTAGTGAGATTCACAGTCTGTGAACTTTTTACTCAAGTAATAAATGGCATGCTCCTTTCTGCCCGTCTCGTCGTGCTGACCGAGAACACACCCCATACTATTCTCAAGAACTGTCAAGTACATGATTAGAGGCCGTCCAGCCAATGGGGGTATCAAGATTGGAGGTTCCTGTAGATACTGTTTTATCTTATCAAATGCCTTCTGGCAATCCTCGTTCCAGATAATCGCCTGATCTTTCTTTAAAAGCTTGAACATCGGTACACACGTGGCCGTGAGCTGAGAGATAAACCTTACAATGTAGTTTATTCTGCCCAGGAAACCATGAATTTCTTTTTCTGTTTTCGGCACTGGAATTTCTTGTATCGCTTTAATCTTCACAGGATCAACCTCGATGCCTTTTTCACTCACGATAAACCCCAGTAACTTTCCGGACCGTACTCCGAAAGTACACTTGTTAGGATTCAGCCTCAACCTGAACTTCCTAAGCCTCTCAAAAAGCTTCAGCAAATTGACCAGATGTCCCTCCTCCGTTTGGGACTTCGCAATCATGTCATCAACATAGACTTCAATCTCATGATGAATCATGTCATGAAACAAAGTTACCATTGCTCGTTGGTAAGTGGCCCCTGCGTTCTTCAGACCGAAAGGCATTACCTTTTAGCAAAATGTTCCCCAAGGAGTGATAAACTTCGTTTTCTCCATGTCCTCCGGCGCCATCTTGATCTGGTTGTAACCGGAGAAGCCATCCATGAACGAAAACACGGAGAACTGAGCTGTATTGTCGACCAACACATCAATATGAGGCAGCGGGAAATCATCTTTAGGGCTCGCCCTATTCAAATTCCGATAATCGACGCACATTCGTACCTTATCGTCCTTCTTCGGTACAGGCACTATGTTGGCGACCCACGGAGGGTAAGTAGTGACCGCTAAGAAGCCAGCATCAAGCTGCTTTTGCACTTCTTCTTTGATCTTAACGGCCATATCTGGTCGTGTCCTTCTAAGCTTCTGCTTAACGGGAGGACAATCTTCTTGCAGCGGCAAGTGGTGGACCACGATGTTCGTATCAAGTCTGGGCATATCTTCGTATGACCAAGCAAAGACGTCATTATACTCTCTCAGCATCTCGACCAATCTCTGCTTGACATCACTCTGCAATGCAGCCCCTATCCTGACGTTTCTGACGAGTTCTCCAGAACCCAAATTCACGATCTCGATCTCCTCCTCATGAGGAAGAATAACTTTCTCTTCTTGTTTCAACAAGCGGGCCAAATCTTCAGGAAGGTCTTCGTCTTCATCAATCTCTTCTTCGGCTTGATAGATCGGGCAATCAAAGTCGAAGTGAGTCGTAGAAGGTCCAGAGTCGATGTCATATGTTATGTGGATCCTGCAATAACAAGGGTTAAGCTTAAAACGAGGATATGCAGGTTAGCACAAACCCCATTTCCATTTTATTGTTTTTCAAAACAAATATAAAACAGGAATAACAGAGATCACAATATTTGAATACGAAGAAAAACGCCTTTTGATTTATTGATAAAATGCATGTACATAATCCAACAAGGCCCTGACAATAAAACCACTATGCCCCGGGTAGGACATAGGGTTGTACAATGATTGGAAAAAGTAAATCATTACTCTTCGCTTGTCATCTGGATGATATCCTTGACGGACCAGTTGGTAAGGCCCTCGCCTGGCTTGCTTGGCTGGATCCAAGAGTCGAGGTCGAAGTCGCTATCTTCGCTGTCTTCAGACACCGCGTTGACGCTTTCAAATATCACCCCGCCACTAGTAAACTGGATCGGCCCTTTACCTCGCGACGCACTGCTAGAAGAAGAAGAAGCTTCAGCTCCAGGAGAATATCCCAACCCAAACTTGTCTTGCTTGTTTGGTATCTCTAGAATTCGCCCCCAGCCTGGGGTAGATCCGGCCTGAACAACAGCCCGGGCTTCCTTGAACGAAGAGAGAGTCATCTCTGGCTTTTCAGTGACTACAGGAGCTACGTCCTTGACTGTAACAGCTTCGAACACTTGGCATAGGGTCTCGTGGATTTCCCCATCCATCTCAACATACTTGAAGGACGACAAATGGCTCACCATTATGTCTTCCTCGCCACAAACAGTCACGATGCTACCTCCGACAGCATACTTGAGTTTCTGGTGCAACGTGGAGGTCACGGCTCCAGCAGCATGGATCCACGGCCGGCCTAAGAGACAGCTGTAGGCAGGCATTATGTCCATTATGTAAAAGATTGTGTCGAACGTTTTCGGCCCGACTTGGATTGGCAGGGTCACCTCCCCGAAAACATGGCGTTTGGTTCCATCGAACGCTTTCACAACCAGATCACTGGGTGTGCAAATCACTCCACGAGTATCTAACTTCATCAATGCCTTCTTCGGAAGAACATTGAGCGACGACCCAGTGTCTACCAACATGTGCGACATAATCGTTCCCCTACACTCTATTGAGATGTGCAGGGCACTATTGTGGTTCCTCCCTTTCGGCGTCAGCTCTAGGTCAGTGAACCCTAGCCCATTTCCAGCATTCACGTGGGCTACGACCTCTTCTAGCTGATTTACCGATATTTCCTACGGTACATACGCGGCGTTCAACACCTTCAGCAGCGCGTTGCGGTGTGCTTCAGAACACAGCAACAAGTTCAGGATGGAAATCTTCGAGGGCGTCTGATGGAGATGATCCACAATCTTGTAGTCACTCTTTTTAATCAACCGCATAAACTCCTCGGCGTCTTTAACAAGCAAGTCTTTTTCTACCCCACGAGGGGTCTCTTCGACGACTTTACTTTTACCTTTGTCAGTTGCATCAGCTCTATCCGCCTTGTCCGCCACGACCTCAGGTGGTGCAAACACTCTTCCGCTGCGAGTAATACCACTGATTCCCGCAAGGTTCTCCACAGGCGACCCAAACGGTTCTAGCTCCAACTTCTGTCCGTTGCAGTAGACTTCAGCCCCGTAATGCCATGGGACATCATCAGTGCTTTCGAAGGGTATCGGCCCAGCTCTGGTGATGGTAATTGTGGGCGGCCTGGGTGCAGCAATAGTTATCGTCTGGCGAGGGATGGTGATGGTGGCGACCTCATCGTCTTGCTTCAGCACTACCTCTCCTGATCCGCTTTCGGCCCTCCGGCTAAACTGTAAAATCCCTTCAGTCATCAGACTTTGAATTCCTTCTATCAGCTGTTCACATCCGTCAGGACTAGTAGCACAGTCCATACACAGCTCCCCGCAACCTGGGAAGAAACCTTTTTTCATCAGCTTAGCTTTAACGAAGCTAAGCGGCGTCTTCAGATCTCTGACGTTAGTCAACAAATCCAAACTCTCGTCTTCGATAATGACGTTCACTCCACCTCCCCTATGATTCGGCATAGGGTTCTTCGTGACATTTGGCACATTATCTGAGAAGTTGATGATCTTGGCATCCACCATGTCCTGCACCTTGTGCTCGAAGGCTTTGCAATTCTCTATTGTATGGCCTGGTGCCCCTGAGTGAAACTCACAAGTTGCATTCGCGTCATAACCTGGCGGAGGTGCCCCTGTCAAGGGTGCCAGAGTTCTCTTTTGGATCAACTGTAGCTGAAGCAAAGTCTGTAATAGTTGAGCGTACGACATGGGCGGTGTCTCGAGGTGACGGCTCGACAGAGGTGCCTGATTTTGATACTTTCTGTACCCTTGTTGATTCGGTTGCTGCTGCTGCGGTTGCTGCGGCTGTGGCTGTTGAACGGCCGGGATAGTTATGCTGGCCACCTGCTGGTGAGGGCCTTTACCCTTCCTTCGAGCGTTGGACACAACGCTCGTTTCTCCTTCCCGTCTTTTGCCCCCATAAGGTTTCTTTCCGCCTCCTCCAGCTGAGGATGACTCACCTTGAATTTTCCCGAGTTTGATCCCATTTTCAATGTGCTCACCCGTGATAATGAGATCTGAGAAGGTTCCGGACATACCGCTGACCAACTTCTCATAGTAAACCCTTGGGAGGGTGGCTACGAACATCTGCACAAGCTCACGCTCAACCATCGGCGGCTGAACCCTGGCTGCCAACTCACGCCACTGCTGGGCGTATTCCTTAAACCCTTCATTGTTCCTTTGCGACAGATTCTGCAGTTGGACTCGGTTCGGGGCCAAGTCGCTATTGTATTGGTAGTGGTGCACAAATGCTTCAGCAAGGTCCTTCCACGTGCGCACACTGGTGGGTTCCAGACTCATGTACCATTCGAGGGATGGTCTGGACAAACTATCTTGAAAGAAGTGCATCAGCAACTTCTCGTCCTCAGAATGAGCGGACATTTTCCTGTAATACGATCTCAGGTGGACGCGAGGGCAAGTGGTGCCCTTATATTTTTCAAAGTCAGGTACCTTGAACTTGGGAGGCACCTTGAAATCAGCAATCAGTCCCAACTTGGACATATCAACGCCCAGGGTGTTCTGGTTCTCGATATTTCTCATGTTATCCTCGAGTGCCTTGAACCTTAGACATGCTTCAGCAGTTAGCTCCCCTTCAGCACCTCTCTGCGAGAATACATCGTCTTGACGGTCTTCTAACCACGACTGAGACCCGAACAGATTCCCAACACCTGCATTGCCGTTGCCCAGCCCAACATTGACGTTAGCTTTAAAATTCCCATTACCGACGCCCGTCGTATTACCATTGAGTCCCATGTTAGCTATCACATTGCCGTTGGCACTGCCATTTCCCCCGGTCACAGGGACGCCATTCTGCGGAGTTTCAACTGGTGGAGGGGTAGGCACAGTCCCACCATGAAGTACGCCATTGCTATCGACCCTTGAAATCAGAGGCTGGACCAAGGTTCTGAGCTGATCCTGGCCATTGGCGACCGCTTGCATGAGTTCCATGAAGCGATCCATTCTTTCGCGGAGTTCTTGAACATCAGTTTGCACTTGCTCCATGATTCTGGTTTGATTGGCTCTGGTCGGATAGCGGTGAATAGGTCTCTGATCAATCCTGGAACTACCTGAAACAACCTGAAAACACAAAAGGGTTAGGAAAAAATGACACAGTGCTCGTTATGCAAATGCTTCATGCAAATGCAAACGTGTGTCTATGCGTTAGGGAGATCTCCCCCGATCCTAGTGCCTGAGTGCCAGTGCTGATAATAAGAAGTCTGAGTCCAGTCATGGAAATAACAATCTCATATATAAAGAAAGCCCCTCTAGGCAGTACACGACATCAGTGAGTACAAGCAGAATCAATAGAATGACCTTGACCAACAAGCCTGGTGATGGTCAGCATACAACGATGATCAAACAAAAGGAATACAAATAGTTAAGCACGGCCACGGGCGCGAAACTCTTCTAACAACCCCTTCGTTTCTAGATGATCAGGCCGAGTAAGCAACCCTTCGACGAGCAACTCTCTTTGCATAATGGTGTATTGAAGACCTTCGACCGAATCTTCCCATGCTCCTTCGCCGAAACAATCTTCTAACTTCCGCTTCTTGGATTCAAACATCAGTTTGCGCTCCTTCAGGTTAGCGAGAGCCCTGTTGAGCTGGCCTTCAGCGGCATATCTGTGAGTGGTTTCCTCATCAAACCTCTTCTCACTAGCCTTCACCTGGGCTTTTAGCTTGGAGATCTGTTGCATCAGCTTATCCTCCCGCTCTTTCCTGGTGGTTAGGGAGGCCTTCCAGTGCTAGTTGAACTTGGATATCCTCCAATACGCTTCGTCCAAGTGCTGCTTCTTCGTGGCCAGTACATCGTTGACAGCTTTGAAGTCTCGACCCATGCGCTCACGCTCAACTATCTGCTTAGTCAAGTTTGTCCCCAGTTGGTTCACCAGCTCCGTCTGCCTCTTGAAGGAATGAACGGCTTCGTTCCTCTCACTTCGAGGCTGAGTCAATTCTTTCTCCAGTTCTTCATTTGCCCTCTTCAATTCATCTCTCTCAGCTAACACCTGATTATGTTGCTGAATGGGCACGGTAGTAGGCTCCTCGATCACTGGAGGGCTTTCTGGCTTGGCAGGAAGAAACGACATCCCCAGCAATGGTTTTCCCCAGCAATGGTTTTCCCCTCTTACTGATCCATGTCTCATCCCCAGCAATGGTTTTCCTCTGGCTCTGATCCATGTCTCATACGGAGGGTAGGCTTGATTATTGCTTCTCCCCAGCAATGGTTTTCCCCTCTTACTGATACCATTCCAAGCGCGCTGAAGCTTAGATAATAGATCCCCCTCTAGAAGACCAGTGAGGTACAGAGATTCCTGCACCTCTTCATCCTTCGGCGGAGCCCTCAAAGCATACGCGAACTGTCGGACCAGCAAAGACGGATTATAGTTTATACAGCCCTTCCTGCCTATCAAAGGCACGTCCGAAAACCCGCTGCAGCTGAAGATAATCTTGGTACCCAGCCTATCTCTGTCAAACCAGTCAATATCCTCCACTGATAGACTCATCAAACGCTCGGACCACTCAGCTGTGGCTGCAGACGAGACAAAGGGACCCCTCTTGGGCAGATGACTATCAAGCCATTTATAAAGCAAGGGCACACAGCATGAGACATTCTTGCCCCTTCTGTTCTCGTTTTTGTAGTGGATAGAATGGTATACATCTCCTATCAAGGTAGGGACTGGGTTCCCTGAAGCAAAGATGCGAAAGGCGTCGAATTCTACAAAATCGGGCATATTGGGGAATAGAATAATGTCATATATGCACAGAGCGAGAATGGCGTTGAACACGACCCAACATCCGTCTTTGGCGCACTACTGAGCCTTTCCCACTAAGAACTGCAAGGAGAAACCAGGAACCTTGTTCCAACTAGACAATACCAACTCGGAGGCATCCAGATGAAGTGACGGAGCTAGACTAGCCAGATCAGGCTCAGCATCCATATGAACAAAAGGCATCTGCCTCTTGATAGGCACACCTAACGAATCAGCATATTCTTCTAGCGTGGGTGCGAGAACAAAATCCTGGAAAGTAAAGCATCTCAACGGAGGATCGTAGAACTGCAGGAAGGCGTGCAACCCATTCAACTCAAACACAGAAGGTTTACGAACCAAACTGAGCAATTTGCCGTAAGATTTTCTGAACTCATCCCTCACAGAATCATCTGCTAAAGCGATCAAACCAGTCAGCTGAAACACATCAGGGGCAGGGAGCTTGTAAGCCACGGTCTTCCTCAGAGAACCCATAACAATACAATAGGAGGCAAGAAATCCTGGATCGGGGAAAACGGTACCTGCAACACAGGCACACGTTAATAAAATGCAAATGAGTATGCAATGCCACGTAAAATGCAATCATGCAGCAGGAGATCAAGGCAACTGTGCTGTGGAGATTCTGTATCAACAAAACCATGATGTTGCTCTGTCAAGAACAACCACTATATCTGATAAGAAGAAAACCCTGGTATCGGACCACAAATCTGCTCTGTCAAGAACCCACACATATAGGACCATAAATCTGCTTTGTCAAGAACACACACATAAGACCATAAATTTGCTCTGTCAAGAACAAACATCTGATAATAAGGACCTCTGATACAGGACCAAAACTCTGCTCTGTCAAGAACAACCATCTAATAATAAGGACATCTGCTCCCAATCAAAACCTGCTCTATCAAGAACAATCATACGTCTGCTGATGAGATCTTCAGACCCCAATCATAAATCTGCTCTGTCAAGAACAAATACACATCTGATGACAAGATACTCTGATCAAAAACCTGCTCTGTCAAGGACAAATACACATCTCTGAATATAAGGTCCTCTGATACAGGACCAAAGCTCTGCTCTGTTAAGAACAATCATATATCTGATGATGAGAACCTCCAGTACCAACAAAACTGATTCACTATCAAGAAAACCAGGTAGGCTGAAGGTCAAGGTTTCCTGCAATAAACCCAACCCTGATCACAGGTATGGACCTAAACTGACTCAAGTTCGGCATCCTATGTGTTCATTAGCGTCACAGACATTCAAGAGGGGTGATACGATACCCAGAAGGTGTGGCATCACCAGCTCATGAAGCGGCCTCACTCGGCTGAATCACAAATGATCGGTCCCCAGAGTCGACAATCCTCCAAACCAACAACCCCCTCAACCCAAAGGGTTGAAAAAGAAGCCAACCGGGAGAACCTCGTCTGAGCGTGGATTTCATGAGACACTAGTGCCTGCCAAGCAAGCACGCGCCCACTAATTTCCACAACTAATGCTATGTTCACTCAAGCCTGGGTCTGGCTTCTCACTCATCAGAATGCCCCTCCCACAATAGCACAGATAATCATATCATACTAAAAATAAAGTGCGGGAAATAAAAATGTGATAAATAAACACAACCCAACAAGTAATCATACAAGCGCTAAAATTGACTCTCGCAGGGGACGTTGGATCCCCAAACTGACTCGCATACGGGACGTTGGATCCTAGGAAACTATGAAGTCCCCAGCAGAGTCGCCAGCTGTCGCTTCTGCGAAAATAAGGTGCCGGAAAAACAAAAGAGTCGCCACCTTTCGTTATTTATCCCTCAGAATAGGAAAGGGAACGATCGGAAAAACCTGACGAAAAGGTATAAGACAAGGTCATCGCAACCATTGTCTGGGTTCGGGAGTCGGTTACGCAAGGGGAAGGTATTAGCACCCCTCACGTCCGTCGTACTCGACAGGATCCACGCTTGTTGTGTTTACTGGACGAGTTGGTTTTATCTATCTACCTATCAAGGCTGGCTTAAACGGAAAAGAAAATGACTCGGCAAAGCGTCGCACTTTATGCCTACGTATTCCCATCAGAGAATGAGAAATCAGAGTCAACGTAGTTCGACCTACGACGGGTTATGGGGAATGTAGCTCGCCAATACATCAGTATTGTACCTACGTACTCCCAACAGATATGAGAGATCAGAGCTTACGTAGTTCGGGATAATACGGATTACGGAAATTCAGATTCATCTGTTTTATCGAGTAGGGTTAAACAACAATTCCAGCAGTTAGGGACAAAGCCTGTTTGCGTTGGCGCTGAAGTTTAACGACACTCTTTTCTTCAGAAAAGCTCCCTTTGAATTACGGGCCCACGGGGCAAAAAGGTTTGAAGTCTGTTTTCTGTCTTTTACGAAAGAAGTGTTTTTTATTGTGTTTGCAATTTCAATCGCACTAAAGACTATGACCTGAGAGTGAATGCGTCGCATGTCACCCAAAGGGTGCCATACTAAACATCCGGAATGTGGAAAGTAAGCTCTCCAACAATCCTTTCTCAGATAGCTTAAGGCTCGTAACGTACGAAAGAAATCATTCATGATTACTGTATCTTAAGATGTTTTGAGATGAGAAGAGAAGGATTCCACTAAAAGGAGACTATCAAGTCCTAATGTTATCATGCCAAGGATTCATCCTATAGTTGAAGTTTGAAACAGGGAACTCCTAGAAGTTATCATGCATAGGTTTCAACCTAAAGTTCTAATCATCATTTCCTTATCAAAGGAAGTGAGAGTCCTAAGGGATCATGTCAATGATAAGCAGAAACAGGTAAAGCATCAGCTTAAACAGTAAACAGTAAACAACTGTAAAATGCATGCAATGCAAGTGAGGGAGGAAATGTGTGTGGGGCAGCAGCCTCCATAAGCTCATCTCAACCTCAAGCCAGAATGAATAACTGCAATCATACAGAGAAATAAAACATGCTATCAAGCAAAATAGAAGAGATTGCAATCATACAGAAGAAAAATGAAATGTTGTCAAGCAAAATAAACCACATGGGCAAGGGAGCAGGGCTCTACCGAATACCCGCAAGCAAAGCCATAGAGTAACAATACAAGCAGAGGGAGCAACTCAACCTCTAGTGCAATCATGATCCTAGATTAAAGTCAGTCTAGTCATGGACTTATTCTAATTCATCAAGCAAGTCAAACAAGGCATATCAACACAGCAAAGAAAACAGACAGGAAAGCAGATCAACCCCTCTCTCATTTCCAAGCTTCAGCTCTTCTAACATCAATCCAGTCCTCAGACTTCAATCACCCTTCAAGGATATCAGCTTCACTGGCAAGTATCAACTTGCTTCTCCAGGTTTCAACCCATCAACATAAGTTTCAACTCAATCCTCTTCTTCAAGCTTCAGCTTTCCAGTCAACTCCACCCTCAGGCTTTGCCCTTAACCAAAAGTGTCAACTTGATTCCTTCAGGCTCTCCAAGCTTCAATGTAAGTATCAACTCATCCTTTATTTCTCAAGCCTTAGCTCTACACTCAATCTCAATTGAATCCTCTCCATAAGTATCAACTTAGTCCTCAAGCTTCAGCTCTCTTTGCTTTACCATTCTCAACTAGCTTCTTCTCCTACAAGCCTCAGCTTCTCTGAGTAGTCTTCAATCATTTAGAAGTGTCAACTTCATCCTTCAATTCTTGCTCAAGCCTCGGCTCTTCATTCAATCTCCACTGGATCTTCAAGTGTCAACCTGCTCTTCTTGCTCTTCATGCTTCAGCTGCAGTGGCAATGCTCAAGGAATCATCCTCTACCACACTCTCCAATGAAGTCCTTATCTTCAACTCAAGTCCAACATCTTTCAAGATACTCAAACCATAAGATAATTGATTTAACAGAGTGAGAGGAAATGATAAACAGCTTACTGACAACCAAAGGAAGCCTGTAAGGGTTCATCATTATGAGAGACTGATTCCCTCAAAGTTCTACTTCCCAGATAAAGCCACTCATCCTTCCAAAGGAGGGATGTGAATATCTGAGAAGGACTTTTAGTCATTGGGAGGAATGGAAGCACAAGATGCTTTCCATGTTTGAGAAAGAAATCATTCTAACTACAAGGCTCTCCCTATGTCCTATCTCCTAATCTTCATCAGATACCCTCAGGCACAAACAAATTCAAAGCTCCAAGCAACTTAAAGCATCCTCTTCTTGCCTTCAACTTGTCTTCAATCTCAACCAAAGGCAAACCAAGCATAAACCCTAATCTAAGGGGACCAAGGAAGCTAAACTAGTTGAATTAGTAAATTAGGATTGCCTAAAACCTAGTACTAAAGTTAGTCCTAACTAAAATACTAAAATCAATTGTAAAATCCTACAAAAATTACTATGGTAACCTAGGTCAATCATGACTCTACCACATTAATTTCAAAGATCAAACCATCAAGTTAGACCTAGAACTAAATTCTACATTCTAAGGTATCAAACCTAAAACCCTAAAAGGGAGCATCTAAATATCAATCTAGAAAGCACACCTATTTTCATCACAAAAATGTGAGAAAAATTCTGTGGGATCATAAATGTCTAACCTAATCACACACAAAAAATTAGGCTCAAAATCATCACCATGAGATCAAACAAAATTCCACAAAAATATGCATCAAACATAATCGTTTTAATTTCAATTAAAATATAAAATTCCAATTAAATCAGAAAATGCATGAAATGAAAATTCCAATCATGAGTAGAATCCAAAAAGAATGGGTTGAATTGGATCAATTTTCAATTAATTATGAATTTTGCAAGAACCATAAATAAAATGAAAAATAAAGAAAATCCAATTAAAATAATGAAGCGCACGGTGTGGATAGCAATCATTTTCAGTTAAAATCCTGGGTTGGGCCCTCAAGGGGGTGCGGATAACACTTAGTTCACTAAGCCCAAAACAAGCTGCTAAATGAAACGCAGTGTTTCATCATCAGAAACCCTTCACAACTCAAATTGAAACGTGGCCCTTGGATCAGCTTCCAGTCAAAGGTCAAAACAAGATCCAATGGTAATAACTTCATCTCCTACCTTTCAAACGCCTGAACTTCGCGCCCAGCTCCGGCCACCACCGGTGGAGCTCCGATTATCCCCTTCAACCCTAGTTCTCCCTAGAGGCCTCTAATCCAAGAGGTCAAAACATGAAACTCATCCAAAATCTTGCCACGAGTTCAACCATACCATTAACTTCCTCTGAAACCTCAAGATTCATCATATTCCCATCTCAACCGAAAATGGTAGTTCACTTACTTTGTCTCTAACTCATCAATTAATTATCTGAAATTCATCCTACACCATTCTACAATCAATCTAACACCTTAATTCAACCTAATTCTACCTAAATCATGCTATAGGAAGAGAAGTACCAACCTGAAAATTCTTGAGTAACAGATGCACTAACCCTCCACTTCAAGCTCCACAATCTTGCAGACACGATCAATGAACCTTCCTCTTGCTTCTGTATGCAAAAGAACCAATTGGAAGTGCTTCAATCTTGAAACCCGATAGTGATTTGCAGGTGGAGAAGATCACTTGCTCATGCACGATTTAGCCACCAATTCTTCTTGAAAACGATCTGGGATCACTCCTTGACATTCATGGAAGAAGTATCAATCAAGAAAATGGATGGAGAATGAGGAATTTGGTGAAACCGATCTCAATTGCAATTCAGGAAAACTCAATCTCAAGCTATGATCAATCCTTCAATGATCACCAACCCCTTCATTGGATCCACTCTACTCCTTATATAGATGAAGTTTGGATGATCTAGAACCCTCTAGATCCTTCCAATGAGATTTTCCACTTCTCATGTCATGAGATTTTCCAATCACTTATCATGCCATGCTCAATTCTGTTTCCCTTGGTACAACCACTTGTTCTCATCCCAAAATCTCCCCAAGTGAGATATTAGAGGTGTTTAGCTTGCAAAAAGCCTTGCTCATGCCTTGATTTTGAGTTTTGCAAGTGTTGCTTAATATGCAAGTAAGTGTTTTTCAAAGCAAGTCCATAATTTAGATCTCAAATCAAAAATGTGGCTAAACCATTGTTTTTAAAATGTTTTCTAGAGTCAAAATGATATATCACATGTCATGGTTTGGATGTGTAGGTTGAAAATTTCAATTTCCAACTTTGGCTTATTTAACTTATGCCTTTATTTTAGGTCATTTTTGCAACCTTGAGCTACAAGCCTTTCCATCATCTCATGACCTCCTTAATAGCCTTAAAACATTATTTTGAACAAGTTTGATGTTGAAGATTTTTCCATTTGAAGCTTGGAAATAGGAGTTATGGCCTTATGGTTGAAATGACCTCTAATCTCCAAATGACCAAAATGCCCTTGACTTGTCAAAGACATAACTTGAGTTATACAAATCCTATCAAGGACTTATAGTACTCTCTAGAAATCTAAGAAGATAAGGAACAACATTCATGTTTACCAAAAGTTCATAGGAATCATCCTTCTTGGGCAAAAGTATGATGTAAGTGGGGTAACTTTCAAGGCCCCAGATTCACATACCTCAGATGACTTGTAACTTGTCAAAGTCATAACTTGAGCTCTACAAATCCCATCAAGGACTTCTAGTACTCAAATTAAATCTAAGAATAATCTCTACAACATTCATGTTGGGGGTAAGATGAGATGACAATCACATCTTGAGCTAAACTGCCTTGAAGATAGGGGTCAAACTAGGGGATTTTACACTGTCAAGCCTTAGAAACCCTAGCTTGAAACTTCTCAAACTCTTCAATCATGATGAGTTAACCTTGGAATCATCCTTATGTCATCTCAATGCATTAATCCATGATCACATGGCTCTTGAATTAGGTCTCAACCTTGCTCAAATCATCAGTTGACCTAGGGTTGACCCAGTTAAACCCTAATTACACCACTCAGGGCTAGGTCTCTTTAATCTTTTACCATGACCTGTCTAGGCTCCATGATGGCTTTCAAGACATCTCATAAGCTCTCTCAAGGCTTCAAGTCCATCCTCATGGTCTCAGAATCATCTGATGGCTTCTCACAACTCTCAAGTTAAGAGGCACACAACTTTGGTTTCAACCACTTTCTCTGAGGATCTTTTATCTTCTCTGGCAAAGATATCAACCCTTGAACACTTGAATAGCTTTCTTAGCCAGCTTCAAAATCTTGTGTAGCTCTTGATTGGTACTCATACCTCTTGATCTCCTGCATACATGTCAATGAAATGCAAATGATAATGCTAATGTGAATGAAATGAAACATAAGCTAGGTAAAGAAATGTTGGTCAAATTTTGGGGTGCAACACCCATGACGGGAAAACAAGCGCTAGGATTGACTCGCATAGGGGATATTGTTGTCCCCAGCTGAGTCGCCAGCTGTATCCCCATCCAAAAATATTAATTTTTCAATTAGTTATGATTTTTTCATCTAACCTAAATAAAATGAAGAAAATGAAAGAAAATATGAGAAAATGGCAATGCAGCGTGTTCAACAGCAATGTTATGTAGTGTAAAGTCAGAGATGGGCTCAGAATAGGGTGCAGGTATCAAAGCGCTACTAGGCCCAGAACTATTCAGAAATTAAATGAAAAATAGAAAGAAAAATAGGAAAAACGTTGGTTCAAATAGAAAGAAAAATAGGAAAAACGTTGGCTCAGAATGGGGTTTGAAAAGGGAATTAAAACTACCCTAATGTTGTCATGCATGGATTACAACCTAATGTCTGTCATATTTCTCTCTTGCACAGAGAAAAACAGAGATCCTAGGGGATAAACAGCAAAAGAAATAGAAGATATACGGTAAACAATAAGTATGCATGAGATGCAGCAGTACAAGCGAGGCAAGGGAGTCCCACTCAACCTCGAACTTGGGAAAACAATAGGCAAAGTGAAACAGCTTCACTTCAAACCTAAGGGGCAAGCTGATCAAGACAACAAACAATACAGAAAAAGAACTAAGATCCAACACCAGCTCTGACAGCAACACCAGCTCCTACAGTAAGCAGTTCAAACAGAACTAGCTCTGGCAGGTACAGTTAATTAACAGCAAAAGGTTGACAGTAACAACTTCAAGCAAGATCCCATCTTCACTTTCCAATGATATTCGAGCTTCAGATAAGCTCTTATCTCTAAAAATCTCCGACTTTAGCAAGCACTGAACCCCAACAAACAGACAGCTTCAATCAGCAACAAAACCCTAATTTTCACAGTTAACCAGCTTTGACAGGCATAAGCTTCCTCTTATCCAGTCATCAATACCCTTCTTATTTTCAATAGGCTCCCAATCTTCAATGCAAACACTCACAGGAGAGAATCAACTAATAGATGAAGTTGGAATGTTAAGAGGCTTAATGATAACCCAGGGAAATCATTAAGATCTTATCATAGCAGGTGAGAGGTATCCTCAAGGTTCTACCCAATCAAAGCATGCTCTACATCCCTCCTAAGGAGATATGGAACTTCTTTGGGGGACCTTATGTCATAGGATGGAATAGAGGCACAAGAAGCTCTCTATGTTTGACAGAAGAAATCAGTCTACTCTAAAGCTCTCCCTATATCTCCTACCTCCTAAGTCTTCACAAAGCATCTTCAAGCACAAGAAACTTCAAGCTCCAAGCTCCATCATTTGTCTTCAATCTTATTCCATGTCTTCACATACTCCTCAAGCCAAGCACAAATCCCAACACCCAAAGAAATACCCAAAAAACCCAAGCAAACAACTCAAAAGCCCAAAATGGCAACACACAAACAACATACAATTTGCAAAATCTAATAAAATAGTAATATACTATATAAAATCCTAAATTTAATTCTAAGGGGACCTATTTATCTACCCTATAGCCCATATATTTCCCAGCACCTAAATCAAACTAAAAACCCAAAAACTATGTGTTGAAATGCACCTATGTTAAGGTAAAACCCTAATCCTAGCACCCTAAAGTTTATGGTTCAAAACAAACTAAAATTAAATCACAAAAATGTGATAAAATTCCAGGGGAACCTAATTCTATATGCTAACCAGAGCAATAAGAATCACATCAAAATTCTAAATCAAATGTCCATACAAAAATCAGCAAGTTGCAATATCAAATGAAAATGAAATAAAAGCAATTAAGCTTGTAACAAATGCCAGAAAAAGAAAAATGAATGAAATGACATTTTTATTGTTTTATTATTTTTCTTGGAGGGAAACCAGCCATGGATGAACATAGTATCACCATCATCTTCTCCCAATCGTGTTCCATCAATTCCTCATCAAAAATCAAAATTGAAAACCCTAATACACTCCATTTTCTTCCCTGAACCTAACCATGCTAACCACATACATTGAATCATCCTCTTCCTCAAAACACGATTGGATTTCCAGAAAATGCTCAAGAACTAAATCTCACCAAACCTAAAATTGGATAGTCTAATCTCATCACCATGTTTCACTGAGCATTTCTAGCTATCAAACTAAGGTTATATCATCAAGAATCATCAGCAATGAGCAAGAACAGAAATCATGTCATTCAACTTATTGTCTCTAAACCAATTCTAATGCTACCAGAAAGCTCCCTACATCTATCTACATTGAATCTAGCTATTCAAAACCTATTGAAACTACCTAAATCAAGCCATGGAGTGAAGTTTACATACCTGTAATTTTGAGATGAACAGAGTGATCAAAGCTTCAAGATAAGCTTCAATAAGCTCCAGATACCTTCACCAACACCAAAGGATGCTTCTGTATGCAAAGAAAGAGATTGAAATGGCTTGGATTCTTGAATTCGATTCTGAGTTGTAGATGATGAATTCCAAATGCCAACACACGATTCTTCAGTGTTCTTGCTATGGATTCTACCTAGAATCAATCATCAATGATAGAGCAAGCTTCTGAACGCAAAAGGAATGATTGAAAGTGATGGAATCGTATAACAAAATTTTGTTTTGCAAGAAGAAAGTTGAAAATGCAATCTCTCAAATATCTCCCAATTCTCACCAACTAGTGATCTGAATCACTTCATATGTATATATAGAGCATGAATGAATGTTCTAGACAGTTCTGGATCCATCTAATGAGAAGTTCAAATTCTCATGTCATGAAAATATCATCTCATGCCCTCTTCATACCAGTTCGTGTTTTATCTTGCAATTCACTATGCTTTGTGTTCAAACTGTCCTTAGATGAGATTTTGGATGTGTTTGGATGTGTTAGCACATTGCATTTGATCTCTTGTGAAGTTTGGCAAATGTAACTTACATCTTAAGTAACAAAATGCAATTCCATGAAATGGATCCCAAAAGTGAAAAGTGCTATTTCCATTGTATTTAAAATGCAAATGCCAATCAAAATGATATGTCATATGTCTCATTTTGGCCTTGGAATGAAAAATCACAAATTTGGTCATTTTAATGAACTTTAATTCTCCCTTTTTAGGCCAATTTTGCAATTTTGAGTTACAAGCATTTCCAACCTCTCATGAACTCTTAACTAGCCTAAAAACACCATTTTGAACACATCTCATGTTGAACATTGTTTCATTTGAGGAGTGGAAGATAGAGATTTTGACCTATGTTGAAAAATGACATGTAATCATCAATACCCAAAATACCCCTGGATTGCCAAGACCATAACTTGAGTTCTACAAATCCTATTGAATACTTCTAGTACTCAAATTAAAGCTAAGATCACGATCTACAACTCTTATGTTGGCCAAGAATCCATTTGAAAATTCCTTCATGGGCAAAAGTTGCTTAGAAGTCAAGTGACTTTCACAGATAAATTTCAGTGTCCTCTAATGACCCATAACTTGCAAGAACCATAACTTGAGTTCTAAAAATCTTCTTGAAGACTTATAGTACTCAAATTAAATCTATTTAGAAGCTCTACAAGTTTCAGGTTGGACAAGAATCCATTTTAAACTTGCATTTTGACTTATCTGGCTTGGAAGTGAGGCCTAAATTAGGGGATTTTATACTGAAACCCTAATTTGGCAACTCCTCCTACTCTTGATTCTCTTTGATTTATCCTTGGCACAACACCACACATGTATCCACATATCAATTCATGAATCCCACATCCTTCAACTAAGCCTTGATGCTCTTCAATCACTCATTTGACCTAGGGTTGACCTAGATGAAACCCTAGTTGACTGTACTTCAACTTTGGCTCTTGTACTTGAATCAATGACTTGTCTTATCTTCAACATGACCCTTTAGGCATTTCATAAGCTTTGTACATACTTCCAATTCACAATTCCATGCTTCAACCCCCATTGATGACCTTCAATACACCTCAAATTAGGAGAGAAATCCACTTGTTGACATTCAAAACTCCTCAAAGTTTCAAACATTTCTTGATGACTTGGATAGTCTTGAGCTTGAATAAAACCCCTGATGTGCTTCTTTAGATAAGACTGGCACTTGATCCTTTGTTGGATGACTTGTTATGCTATGCTATGCAAATGATTAGACTATGTGCATGACTTATTATGCAAATGACAATGCAATTGAAACATAAACCAAGTGAAATATGTTGGGCAAATTTTAGGGTGCAACAGATACACATTAATTTCATTCTCCCCAAAGGAGAGAGGTGTACCTAAAACAATATTAATGGTGTCTCGATCAAATTTCACCGCTCTTCCACAAACCATAGTAGTCCAAGTAAACGCCTCATCGTGATCTAGAAGTGCATTGGCATAGAACTGCCTTACAAGCTCTATGCTGTAACTCTCACAAGGTGCTATCAACTTGTCCTACTTTTTCCTATAAAGGATTCCCGCTACCGCCCGGTAGGAACCTTAAGGGTTGAGGTTGAACCTTTTTTTCGGTAAGATGCTCCTCTTTTCTAGAGAAAGATAATGATAAGCTTGCTTAGCTCCTCTAAACCTGTCAGTATCATATTGGATTTGTTGCAGGCAAGATGAAATTTCGACCTTTCTTTTCTTTGACAGAACTTTCTTTGGAGGTGCCATCTGCACATTCACAAAACAAAACCAGTCAGCCAAACACAAAATATATTAGTGAAGAAGTAAAGAAAAAAAATCAGAACAAGAATCTCAGCCCCACACATAACTTAAAAATTTTGTGATGTTCGCCAAAATGTTTGCCTAGTGAAGCCATGGAAAATACTCGCCCCAGGTTCACTGTGCGAACTCAAGGCGAACCCTACGAATTCCAAAATTGCAGGTTCTGCCTACATCCAATAAGATCAATTGCAGAGCTAAATTCCTACATGCAGTCTTTTGTAGTCATGGTACATAATAAGTGTTAAGCAACAACACTAACAACAACAATTTTCAAGCAAAGATTAAGAGTTCATAAGGGTTTAGTCAATTTCACATTTAACTCTAACCTAAGCAACTTAATTCTCAAAGTCAAACAAAACCTACTATGTGAAGCAATGGGAACCAATAATCATCACATGTAAACAGATTCCAAGCCTATGAGAAAGTTTCTAACACATTAACAAACAAATCCTAACACGTTTTTTTTTCTTCTAATCAGAACTAGGGTAAGAATACAGAAATTCAAACCTGAGTTATTTTGAGAGGAGAGTTTGGAAATTGCAATTACTTCTAGAAACAAACTCAATTGCACGGGTACAATGGTGAGGAGAGAAAATTTTTTTGTTGTGTGCTTGTGTGGAAAGTATAGAGACAAAAGGTAAGTGAAGACAAAAGGGAGGAACGAGGTAGGTTTACCCCACAAAATCTGAAAAGAAGGGGTTGGGCCTACGCAACATTGGCCCACCCAAAAGATCACTTAAATGATGTGGCAGAAAATTGCTAATTCTCTGTCGTGCTCAGTTCGCTTTGCAAACTTCCCAACAAACATTCGCCCCAGGTTCACCTAGCAAACTCAAGGCAAATGTGGAAGATTTTGGAAAAAACTTCTTTTCAACACATTCTACCAGAACCTTTCCTAAACAAACTTACTCTATAAAAGCGGTAAAAATGAAGGAATACTTACAAAGTTGGGGTACCTCCCAACTAGCGCTTTGTTTAATGTCGTTTGTGCTCGATGGTCCAATGCAACCTCACAGATCGCAAAAAGTCTCTGAAAGCAACCAGACCAAACATCTCAATGCAAAAATATTCATCCATTTTCATGATCCTTTTTTCTTCTAATTCTCTTCAAGAATGAAAAGCCCCAACACGACTTCATCATTGCCACTTCAGCGTCTTCATCCTTCTTTTTTATTAATGCAACTCTTGCAACTTCTTTTTTCTCATGAAATCCATCTTCCAATAGACTTGAACACAACACTCCTTTGAAAAGTGTGTAACAAACTTCTTCCTCCTTAATCCGCACCTTCATGATGCCTTCATTAACATCGACCAACATTTTTGTGGTCTTCATGAAGAGCCTTACAAGGATAATCGGAGTATCATCATCTTTCTCCATGTACATGACTATGAAATCAACTGGAAGCAAAATTTTGTCTAATTTGAGCAACACATCTTCTACAACTCCATAAGGACGATTCCTTAACTTGTTTGCAAGCTGCAAAGTCATGCTAGTTGATTTCATTTCCATATTTTCAAGCCTTCTTACCACAGACAAAGGAATCAAATTGATGCTAGCACCCATGTCGATCAAAGCTTTGCATTTAAAATCATTACCTATTGTGATAGGTAAAGCTACTCTCCCTGAATCACCTTCCTTTCGCGGAAGAATTCTTTGAACAACAGTGCTACAGTTTGCATTAAGCGTGATGGTTTCTTTTTCTGTATACCTTTTCTTTTTTGTAAGTATGTTTTTCATGAACATAGCATACTTAGGCATTTTCTCGAGAGCTTCGGAAAATGGAACGGTTATTTGCAATCGGCTAAATATATCCAAAAATCTCGCATAATGCCTTTCATTTTCTTTTTTAGTAGGAGCAATAGGATATGGTAACTTTTTTATTAGAATAGTACTCTCTTGTTCCTTCCCCTTCCTACTCTTTTTATTTTTCTCTTCTCTCTTTTGCTTTTCTTCTTCCTTCCTCTTTTGATTATCATTTTCAACTAATTCTCCCTCAACATTTTTTCTACTTCACTCTCATCAATCTCTTTTTCTTTTTCAACTACTTCCTCTTCTTCCACAACTTCTTCACTTATGCCCATATCAATCTCCCTACCACTTCTAGTAAATATAGCCTTGCAATGCTCCTTAGGATTGACTTGAGTATTCACCAGAAAACTTCCTTTGTGTTGGTCGGCCAATTGTTTAAATAATTGCCTCACATACATCTCAAGGTTCTTTATAGCCGCATCAGTGTACTTTTGATTAGACATTAGCATTTTCATCAATTGAGTGAGGTTGTCTTCCACCTTTGAATTTCCACTTGGAGCTTGTGGAGGTTGAGTGTAGTTTTGATATTGTTGTTGATGATTAGAAGTTCTGGCATCTTGAGACCTCCATTGTTGTCGATAACCTTGATTATCTGTTTGTTAGTAACCTTGGTTGCCTTGTTGGTAAGGTGGTAGAGGTTGATACCCTTGGTTTTGATTTCCCTCATAATTTTCCTCTTCCACAAACGGAGGTGTTGCACCCCAAAATTTGACCAACATTTCCTTACCCAGCTTATGTTTCATTTCATTCACATTAGCATTATCATTTGCATTTCATTGACATGTATGCAGGAGATCAAGAGGTATGATTACCAATCAAGGGCTACACAAGACTATGAAGATACCTAAGGAGCTTATTCAAGTGTTCAAGGATTGATATCTTTGTCAGAGAAGTTAAAAGATCCTCAGAGAGAATGGTTGAAACCAAGGTTGTGTGCCTCCTAACTTGAGAGTTGTGGGAGCTCCTCAGATGATTCTGAAGCCATGAAGTTATACTTGAAGCCTTGAGAGAGCTTATGAGATGTCTTGAAAGCCATCATGAAGCCTAGATAGGTCATGGTGCAAGTTTAAGAAGCCTCAGCCATGAGTGGTGCAGTTAGGGTTTGACTGGGTCAACCCTAGGTCAACTGATGATTTGGAGAGGGTTGAGACCTAATTCAAAGGCCATGTGATCATGGATTTATGCATTGAGAGGTTATAAGGATGATTCCAAGGTTAACTCATCATGATTGAAGAGTTTGAGAAGTTTCAAGCTAGGGTTTCTAAGGCTTAACAGTGTAAAATCCTCTAGTTTGACCCCTATCTTCAAGGCAGTTTAGCTCAAGATGTGATTGTCATCTCATCTTACCCCCAACATGAATGTTGTAGAGCTTGCGCCTAGATTTAATTTGAGTACTAGAAGTCCTTGATAGGATTTTTAGAGCTCAAGTTATGACTTTGACAAGTTGTAGGTCATCTGAGGTATGTCAATCTGGGGCCTTGAAAGTCACCCAACTTGCATCAAACCTTTGCCCAAGAAGGATGTTTCCTATGAACTTTTGGTCAACATGAATGTTTTTCCTTATCTTCTTAGCTTTCTAGAGAGTACTAGAAGTCCTTGATAGGATTTGTAGAACTCAAGTTATGTCTTTGACAAGTCAAGGGCATTTTGGTCATTTGGAGATTACAGGTCATTTCAAGCATAAGGCCATAACTCCTATTTCCAAGCTTCAAATGGAAAAATCTTCAACATCAAACTTGTTCAAAATGATGTTTTAAGGCTAGTAAGGAGGTCATGATATAATGGAAAGGCTTGTAGTTCATACTTGTCAAAATGGTCAAAATAAAGGAGGATTTAATGTATTAAAGTGACCTATTTTTGGGAATTTGCAATACATGACCAAACCAAGGCAAGTGACCTACCAAATTGAATGGAAAAATCATTTCAGAAACAATTGAATTATTACAATTTTGATTTGAGGTCAAATTGAGGGACTTATCATAAGTTACTTGTAATCTAAGTTACACTTGCAAAACATAAGAGAGATTAATGTACAAGCTATCCAAGCATCCTAACATCTCATACATCTCATCTAAGGAGATTTTCAATTCAGAACCAAGGGCTGAAACAAGGGAAACATGGACTGGTGTGAGTATGGCTTGAAATGAGAAACCATGACATGAGATTTTCAAAATCTCCTTGGATGGTTCCAGAAGGTGCTAGAGGGTTCTGAATCATTCTATATATGATTTGGAAGAGGTCCATGGAAGAGGTTGGAGAGAGTTGAGGAAGGAGAGAGAGTTGGGATTCCAAATTTGTTCATTGTAAATTGAAATCCATTCTTCATTTCTGCACCATTTCAATCGATTCTTTCTATCGCAATCTCTTCCTTATGAGTTACTGAGTGATTCCATAGCAAATTGAGAGCAAGAACATGGCTGAATCGTGCATGAGCTTTTGAATTCCACCTGCTGCAAGTCACTATCGAGTTTGGAGTTGCAAGCATCTTCCATCAATTCTTTTGCAAACAGAACCCATATCTTGATACAAGGAACGCTTTTGGAAGGATTGAAGTGTTGAAGTGAAGATTTGGTACATCTGTTATTCAAGAAATCCCAGGTTTGTAACTTTCACCATACACCTTAATTTAAGCATTGTTAGGTTAAATTGTTAGGTTAGAATGGTTAGAAATGGTTAGGAGATGGATTCTGGAGAATTTGAGAGCATTTGGTTATGTTCAAGATGATGACACCATTTCAGTTTGGATCAAGAACTTGGTGTATAGTGAGCAATCATATGAGTTCTATAGGGGAAACTGATCAGTGTAACGTGATGAACGTGTTAGACCAAACAATTTCAAGATTGGAGACAATTGATTCTTGGCCATAATTTTGATCCACGATCGTGTTTATGGTTAGAGGATACTTCAATTGTTTCTGAGACCATGGCGTGTTCAGTGTGGAATTTAGAGTATATTAGTGCTTTGAATCATGTGTTTCGATGGAGATATGATGGAGTGCGAATGAAGAGGATCCATGTTTGAACTCTGGTTCTTCCCTCCATTTCCATGGCCAGAGGTAGGAGATGAAGTTATCACCCTCAGATCTTGTTTTGACCCATTGACTAGAAGCTGATCCAAGGGTTGTGTTTTAAAATTGAGTTGTGAAGGATTCTGAAGCATGAAACGTTGCGTTTCATTTAGCAGCTTGTTTTGGGCTTAGTGAACTAAGTGTTATCCGCACCCCCCTGAGGGCCCAACCCAGGATTTTAACTGAAAATGATTGCTATCCACATCGTGTGCTTCATTAGTTTAATTGGATTTTCTTTATTTTTCATTTTGTTTATGGTTCTTGCAAAATTCATAATTAATTGAAAAATGATCCAATTCAACCCATTCTTTTTGAATTCTACTCATGATTGAGTCTATTATTTTTTAGAGAAAAAATATTTTGATTTCATGCATTTTCTGATTTAATTGGAATTTTATATTTTAATTGAAATTAAAATGATTATGTTTGATGCATATTTTTGTGGAATTTTGTTTGATCTCATGGTGATGATTTTGAGCCTAATTTTTTGTGTGTGATTAGGTTAGACATGTATGATCCCATAGAATTTTTCTCACATTTTTGTGATTAAAATAGGTGTGCTTTCTAGATTGATATTTAGATGCTCCCTTTTAGGGTTTTAGGTTTGATACCTTAGAATGTAGAATTTAGTTCTAAGTCCAATTTGATGATTTGATCTTTGAAATTAATATGGTAGAGTCATGATTGACCTAGGTTCCCATAGTAATATTTGTAGGATTTTACAATTGATTTTAGTATTTTAGTTAGGACTAACTTTAGTACTAGGTTTTAGGTGATCCTAATTTACTAATTCAACTAGTTTAACTTCCCTAGTTCCCTTAGATTAGGGTTTGTGCTTGGTTTTCCTTTGGTTGAGATTGAAGAAAAGTTGAAGACAAGGAGGATGCTTGAGGTTGCTTGAAGTTGCTTGGAGCTTTGGATTTGTTTGTGCCTGAAGGTATCTGGGGAAGATTTAGGAGATAGGACATAGGGAGAGCCTTGTAGTTAGAATGATTTGTTTCTCAAACATGGAAAGCATCTTGTGCTTCCATTACTCCCAATGATTAAAAGTCCTTCCATGGTATTCACCTCCCTCCTTTGGAGGGATAAGTGATGGTACCTAGGAAGTAGAACTTTTTGAGGGAACCATTCTTCTGATGTTAAACCCTTATGGGCCTCCTTTGGTGGTCAATAAGCAGTTTAATATCCTAGCTTATCCAGTTAAGTGATTTCCCTTGGTTTGAGTATCTTGAGAGATGTTGGGCTTGAGTTTGAAGATGAGGACTTCACTGAAGAGTGTGGAAGAGGATGATTCCTTGAGCATTGCCATTGCAGCTGAAGCTTGAAGAGCAAGAAGAGCAGGTTGATACTTGAAGATCCGATTGAGATTGAGTGAAGAATGAGGAGCTCCTTGCTTGAAAAAGATTGAAGGATGAAGTTAATACTTCCATGTGATTGAAGACTACTCTGAGAAGCTGAAGCTTGTAAGAGGAGAAGACCAAGTTGATACTGATGAAGCAAAGAGAGCTAAAGCTTGAAGACTAAGTTGATACTTATGAAGAGGATTCAATTGAGATTGAGTGTAGAGCTGAGGCTTGAGAAGGAAGCAAGTTGATACTTGTGGTTAAGAGTGAAGCCTGAAGGTGGAATTGACTAGAAAGCTGAAGCTTGAAGAAGAAGATTAAGCTGAAACTTATGTTGAAGGGTTGAAGCCTGGAGAGACAAATTGATATTTGTCATTAAAGATGATAGCCTTGAAGTGTGATGGAAGTCTGAAGACTGAGTTGCTGTCAGAGGAGCTGAAGCTTGGGATTGAGAGAGGGGTTGATCTGCTTTCTTGTCTGTTTTCTTTTCTGTATTGCTGATGTGCCTTGTTTGACTTGCTTGATGCATTAGAATAAGTTCATATCTAGACTGACTTTAAACTAGGAGCATGATTGCACTAGAGGTTGAGTTGCTCCCTCTGCTTGTATTGTTACTGTATGGCTTTGCTTGTGGGTATTCGGTAGAGCCCAGCTCCCTTGCCCATGTGGTTTATTTTGCTTGATAGCATGTTATTTCCTCTGTATGATTGCAGTTTACTGTATTTTGCTTGATAGCATGTTTTATTTCTTCAGTATGATTGCAGTTATTCATATCTGGCTTGAGGCCGAGATGAGCTTGTGGAGGCTGACACCCCACACACATTTCCTCCCTCACTTGCATTGCATGCATTTTATAGTCATTTATTGTTTACTGTTTAAGCTGACGCTTTATCTGTTTCTGTGTATCATTGACATGATCCCTTAGGACTCTCATTTCCTTTGATAAGGAAATGATGATAGAACTTTAGGTTAAAACCTATGCATGATAACTTCTAGGAGTTCCCTATTTCAAACCTCAACCATAGGATGAATCCTTAGCATGACAACAGTAGGACTTGATAGCCTCCCCTTAGTTGAGCCTCTCTCTTCTTATCTTCAAACAAATTAAAATACGGTAATCATGAATGATTTCTTTCGTACGTTACGAGCCTTAAGCTATCTGAGAAAGGATTGTTGAAGAGCTTCTTTCCAACAGTCTGGATGTTTAGTATGGCACCCTTTGGGTGACATGCGACGCATTCACTCTCAGGTCATAGTCTTTAGTGCGGTTGAAATTGCAAACACAATAAAAAACACTTCTTCCATAAAAGACAGAAAACAAACTTCAAACCTTTGTGCCCCGTGGGCCCATAATTCAAAGGAAGCGTTTCTGAAGAAAAGAGTGTCGTTAACTCCTAGTTCTACCGCAAACAGGCTTTGTCCATAACTGCTGGAACTATTTGTTAACCCTACTCGATAAAACAGATGAATCTGAACCCCCGTAATCTGTATTATCCCGAACTACGTAAGCTCTGATCTCTCATACCTGTTGAGAGTACGTAGGCACAATACTGACGTATTGGCGAGCCACCTTCCCCATAACCCGTAGTAGGTCGAACTACGTTGACTCTGATTTCTCATTCTCTGATGAGAATACGTAGGCATAAAGCGCGACGCTTTGCCGAGTCATTTTCTTTTCTGTTTAAGCCAACCTTGATAGGTAGATAGATAAAACCAACTCGTCCAGTAAACACAACAAGCGTGGATCTCGTCGAGTACGACGGGCGTGAGGGGTGCTAATACCTTCCCCTTGTGTAACCGACTCCTGAACCCAGACAATGGTTGCGATGACCTTGTCTTATTCCTTTTCGTCAGGTTTTTCCGATCGTTTCCTTTCCCGTTCCGAGGGATAAATAACGAAAGGTGGCGACTCTTCTGTTTTGCCGGCACCTTATTTTTGCGGAAGCGACAGGAGGACAATACCCGGTAGAGTGATCTCCCTTAGAAAGCTTACAACTTTCCACGTGTTTGTTGTTGGTGGGGATTTCTTGCATTTCTTTGATTTGTTATGGAAACTTTGACATTTGTTGCGTCAATAACTCCACTTGTGAAAGTAATTTGTTTTGCGCAAGAACCACATCATTTCTTTCCAACTCTATCATCCCAGATTTCCGTTGAGGTGTACCATGGTTGTGATTTCCTTAGTGATCATTTAATTCCATCCTATCAATGATGGCTACCACACTCTTTTGCCATTAACAATCCACCCACGGTAGCATCTAACAAAGTCTTGTGAACCGATTGGAGCCCATTTCTAAAGATGTGCACTTGCATTAATTCATTGAAACTGTGGCCTTTGAATTTTCCTAACATGGATTTGAATATCTTCTAAGCTTCATTTAGAGATTCATTTCCTTCTTGAGCAAACACTGAAATTTTCGTTTTTGCTTTCATGAATCGACTGTGTGGAAAAAATCATTCAAGGAACTTCTCTTCCAACACATTCCAGTCCGTCATCACCAAAGTGGATTGATCAAGATACCATTCATTTTCCTTCCCGATTAAGGAATGAACAAATACTCTATTGAACAATGATTCTTCTTCAGCTTCCGGCGCTCCCGTTGCACCCGCAATCTCATAGAATTTGGTGAGATGTATGAACGGATCCTCATGATCCATACCAGTAAAAGGATTTTGGTATAGAAGTGCAAGGATTCCCATTTTCATCTCCAAGTGCCTCCTGTTATGGGCGTTGTGTGCAAACTGAGAATTATGCCTTGGACTGTTTGTACATGGTGTTGAAGCAATAGGTGGTGGTGGAGGTGGTTATTCCATGTTTGGTGGTGGTGTTACGATTAGTGTTGATGAAGAAGATTCTTCTTGCTCTCTTCTTTCTAAAGCACGTTTTCGTCTCCGTCTAGTTCTGCTATTAGGTTTATGAGCGGTTCTTTCAATCTCTGGGTCAAAAATAAGTTCTTCTGCAGGCACCCTCCCTCGCATAAACGGATTCTACACACTAGCCAAACAAATTAAAAAGCAAAAGAGAATTATAGAGGTAAGAGTTTCACAATACAAATATCTTTAAAATCCCAAAATATTGCAATTCTTGCAATATCAATATCAAACAACAATCCCTGACAACGACACCATTTTGTTGAAACGTATTTTAGGTGGTTGTTTTATCGTATCCGTAGGGATTTCTCTGATATCTAGATGCTTACCATTTAATAATTTAGAGTTCTAAGAAAAAGGGGGTTTTCACAATTTTCTTATTTTAAAACATAAGTTTGGTTGCAAAGATGTAAATTAGAGAAATATGTTTAACTTTTAAGAAAAGCATGTCAAGATTAGATCTCATTAACCCATTTCTTACATGTCAGATTAATCAAGCATGTGAACGGGGTTTCGATCAATACAATCATGTATCCTTGCAAATCTGTTTATTTCTAAAGCGAATTTATGGGTATTATTGTTTTTAATCGTTAGACGATCTCTCGAAATAGCAACTTTTCGCACCTCGAAAAATCTCGCAGAGATAATTCGGAAACACGACCCTCGCACGAAAGGTGCGAAAATGCAGTTCAACAGAGTCGCCACCAAACTTTATTTATCCTGAATAAACGGGAAAGAAAAATATCGAAAAAAACCTTTTGAAAACGAAAGGATAGGAACAGGGTCGTCGCAATTGATGTTCTGGGTTCGGGAGCCGGTTACGTAATGGGAAGGTATTAGCACCCCTTACGTTCGTTGTACTCAACGGGAACCTTTTAGGGTGATTTCGATGGGATCTATCTAAACTTGCTTGTTTTCTTCTCAATGATAAATGTGAATTGGTATGTGTTTACTGTGAATTTTGGTACACAGCCGCTAGTCTATCAATTTAGGGTAAAATTGAGTAACTTGCAGGATCGACCATACTAAATCCTAGAACATGTGCTAAGTATGCAAAAAAGATCCTAATCTAAACTCCACGTTCGACTATGAAATCTTTGTAAAGTAAAAGTGACTTGAAGATTAAAAGAAAGCAAGTAATGCGTCGAAAATTAAATGCAATAACGTAAAGGCTTTAAAAGTAAATGACTTTGAAATAAAGGCAATAATGTAAATATGCAAAAGATTATAATCTGAACTACACGTTCGACCATACAATCTTTGAAAGTAAATGCAGTAATTGTAAATGACTTTGAAGAATAAAAGTGCAAAAGACTATAATTTGAACTCCACGTTCGACCATAGAATCTTTGAAAGTAAATTACTTTAAAGTAAAAGGCTTGAAATAAATGCAGAATGTTTAAATTTGTGTAGGAAGAAAATGAAAGTAAGTTTGCAGAAGGGCTTGAAATAGGAAAGGGCAGTTAAACATAAAAATTGAAGGTTAAAGTGTTGAAGGAGTAAAAACACATAAATGGTAAAGGCAAGTAAATTGCATTAATGAAAAGGAGTTGGTGTTGTATCACGTACATTCTTGCTAACTCGTTTCTCTACACGCAGGTACTTTGAGTGTTTTGGAGTGACTAGTACAAGATGAATGAACACACTTATTACATAAAAATGACAACTATTTATACTAATGACAAATAACAACTAGATGACGGTTTTGGCATCACAACGTGTCTTTTTGGCGCTTTTTTACAACTTCAACCGCTCCCACGTTCACCCACTATCAATTTGAACTTGGATACTAAGAATTCCCTCCAGTTTTGATGGTAACTGCCTTGCGCTTTCCTTTACATGATCTTGGTCGAGAGTTTCTCCAACACTTAGCATTTTTCCAGAAACTTTGTCCACCTTTCTTCGACGCATATTTCCTCATAGTTGTGTCGAAGCATCCATATGCTTTTAAAATGACATTCTGACTTAAGATAATTCTTAATTCCACTAGCGTCGAAAATGAGAGCTAACAAATTGCCCCTAAGGAATATCCTTTCACCAGTCTTGGTAGGAAGGTCATGTTTCAACCGTATTGACGCGTGTAAATTTACATGTCCTTGACTGAACCACCCACTACTTATTTAGTGGCTAACTGTTCACTTTTTTTTTATCCCACGCTTATGACATTACACCATCATGGTAAATCCTTAAACGTCTTTTCAGTTGTATTTATCATTACTTTGTCTTGAAAACGTATGTTTTGCAATTTGACCATAATTGCCAACACCCATCATTTCTCAAAACAAAACACGCGTCCCCCTATCTGATTAGCTTTCAACAGTGGATTTAGACCTTTCAGGATTTCAAAACTCCTATAAATACCTTCCTTCACCATTTCGTGAACTTTTTACACTTTCTAGAATCTCAAGCATCATGTTTCTTTCTTTAGTTTTCTTTACCCAACTTAGAGAAAAACCATTTTCTTTCACTTCCTTCAACAATGGCATCTTCCCAATCCAACGTTCAAGAAAAGAAAACCCAGAAGGGGCGGGTTACTCAGTTCAAACAAACCATCCCTTCTTTTGCAAACATTCCTAGTCCTCAACTAGTGGAAAATCGCCACTGTGTGCCAGAACCTATTATTGAAGCGGCTCGGAGCATCTACCAATCCCAGGTAGTGATCCCTTTAATTGTTTCAGGTAAACCCTACGCATTTTCTAGTCCTTTAGCCCATGTTGGTACGTCTGACGAGAAGCTGAGTGAATTTCTGCCTTCTTACCGGAAATCTAGGCCGTTAGGGAAAAAAGCTTTCCCAGATTAGCTACCGTTGCTGCTGAAGAACCTCCATTGCCTAAGTTTGACCTAAAGTACCTTACTAATGGTACTAGGCTGGTAAGAGCTGTCAGTCCCCTTAAGGACTTCGATCTTTGGATGGAGATGTTGGAGAAGGTTAAAGATGATCACTGAAAATCCGTAGGGATTTATGACCTTTTGATGATGTCGAAGACCAACATACCATATTTTCTGAACTTTTTGGCAGTGTCCTTGTACTTCTGGGATAGTACTCATTATACGTTTCATCTGCCATGTGGAATGGTCACGCCAACCCTCTTCAACATCGCCGCTATTACAGGCCTTCGTCCCGATGGTGTCTCTTACCAACTTGACGTAGATGCTTAAGACTATATCAATATCTCCAACTCCAAACTCACCTACACGCATTTCATCAAACACCACTTCAACCAAAATCAAGAATACGTCTCTAACGAAGAGCATATAGTGTTTCTCGTTGTATGGCTGTCGAGATACGTGTTTTGCACCAAATCTTTGCAAGTAGCCAAAAAATATTTGCCTCTTGCTAACCAGCTTCATCACAACAAAGGGGTCTGCTTGAGTGAGCTCATCTTGGCGAACCTTTATGAGTCTCTCAGTGAAGGAGCTTCTCGACTTAAGCACATGGAGGCCCACAGTTCTGTATACTTGAGTGGTCCTCTTTGGCTGCTTGAGTTGTGGCTTAATGCAACTTTTGAAGCTAGCCTTCCAAGGAAAGGTCTAGTTGATGAAACCTCTGCTGAGATCATAGGGAGGAGCATCGAAGGACCCCGTTTGGACCAGTTGACTCCTTCTGAAGATGGCAAAACGATTAGAGGAGTATTCACCAGTTTTATCATGATGTTTGCTAAGCGCCATGAGTTTACTCCTAGTATGGCACCCTTTGCTGAAAGGAAATATGGCCCTGTATGGTTTAAGAGGCCATTTCCCACTTCTCATGAGGATAATGAATCTGTTGCCATATGAGAAGCCTTTTTAATTCCCAAATTTATTGTCAACAGGCTCAATTTGGGAAGAGGTTTAGCAGCCCTGATTGCATATCAACCCAACCTCGTTACTCACCACCTTGGGTTGGCCCAGAGTTTTCCTAGATGCTTATACGAGAAGAAGGGCCAAGTTATCCTTCATACTGCTAGTTTCGACAAAGAAACGGTTGTCGCTATCTTTGTTGACCTGAGTAAAAAGAAAGGAGTTCTTTCGCCTGTGTTCTTTGAGCCTTCTTTTCTATGCACTTCTTCCTTCCACCACTAGTGGTCGAAACATTATAATGAACATTTTCTTAATGTGACCACCTTTTCATCATTACTTGACCAAGGTTTCCTTGATGTGCAGGATAAGACGAAGAAGAGTAAGATCGCTCATATCCAAGAAATTCAAGCTTTTCAGAAATACTTTGAAACTGTCTATCGACCAAATAATCTTAGTCGAACCATTCATGAGGCTGCCATTACTTTAAAAAGAAACTTTTTACAAAAACTGGATCAATTGAAAATCCCTTCCAACGTTCCTCGTGAGAAACGTTATGAGGTAGCTTTTAAATTTTTCCTCCAAAATTCCATCGCCTGCCTAATGTTGATTTTAGAGTGGCACTTGCCCCTCCATTTCCAAATTGGTTTATCTGTGGCGAGGATCTTAAACTCCTTCGACAACAGTCTCAACCAAAGGCTCGACGATTGGTTCCGACTAAGCACAATTTAGACAGTTTCAAAGGACACCTTCATATAGGGATTCAGGATGTTTGTGTCGAATTTGACATATATGAAGGTTTGATATCCTGTACTTATGATTATGCAACTAAGCATTCAATATTTATTTGGAAATCATCTATTATCTTCCAGTTGTTCCTAGGAAAGCTCCCTCCACTAGGGCTGCTACCTCTCAAAGTAGCAAGGAACCCGAAGGCAAACAAGTATACCTCACATCCTTTGCCTTTTTTTTCTTACCATGTGATTCTTTTCCTCACACTTGTATTGCTTCTTTGATTTTCTTAGGCTGGGCGAAAACCTTCCACTCCTTCCAAGAAAGGTAAGAAGGACGCTCCTATTATTGTTGCCTTAGATGCTGATGAATCTCCTAAGGAGATTCTTACAAAGAAGAGAAAGAAATTTGTAAAGGCATCAGGACCCACTGGCCCACCTCCATCAAAGGTGGCCAAAATCCTCGAGACGACACCCACTGCAAGTGGTGTCGAAAGATAGCCTTCCATGGCAACTTTGAAGCCAACTTCAATTGACCATGGAGGTGACAACTCTAATCCTGGTTCTGCACTAGCTCAGGTATGCACACCAAATTTTATTATATCCACTGTTTTTTCAACATTCTCAGCCTTATTATCCTTTACTTGTGTTACTAGGCTGATACAATCATATCCAATCCTCAACCAACTTCACGCAATTCTGCCACCATCCTCCTCAATAGCCAAGGTGAGCTAACTTATCACCCATCTTCTAATCTTGGCTCTAGTTTGAGTGAGGTGAACCAACCTGTTGCTCCTTTTACAAAAAACTTGGCTCAAACTACCACACAGCATGCTCAAACTGATGGCTGCAATTCTGGGGACGATGATGCTTCGAGTCCCCCACCTCTCAATCAGGCTGAACCTATAGTTACTAATAAGGTGGTCTTCGAATAAGCACGTACTCCTTCAGGCCCACCAACCAGTGATAGCCCATATCCAACCACTCATGAAGAACTACAAGAATTGCACCCTGAACCAATTCAGAATCAAGATAAACATCCATCCACCGTTGATAGAGATGAAGCAGAGGGAGAAGACAAAGACGAAGAAGAAGGCGATTCTGAATACCAAGATGACGAAGTGGAGGAAGTGGAAGAGGACGTTGAAGGCCAAGAAGGTCCTGCACATCATCCAACTTCACCTGTGTTGAAGAGAACTCCAGTGCCTATCTTGACTCCTGAGGATTCTTTGACGGCTCTCAAATGGTCAAATCCCAGAGAATATGCAAGACTTCCTTGGGCAAAAATGTAGCTTCTCTTCCAGTTCTTCGACCCCTCCTAGTCATCCAGCCTCAGATGACTTCGTTGGTCCTATTCTCCAATCCATCAAGAAGAAATTCTTTAGAGGATATATTCATAATGTCCTGGCTTCAGACCCTACATCTCATCTCTTTTTAAAGGACCAACTCAATAAACTTGATCTTACTACTCTTAGTCCAGAAGTTCATGGTTTCTTGATTGATTTGACGGTTGTACTAGATGACTTGTCTACAGAGATTCAGCGGCTCCGTTCTATCGAGAAAACAATTATGGCCACAGTTGGTCATGAAAGTGCATCCCGGACTGGTGCACAAGAATCAGAAGCTAAGGTTGAAGAGCTAGAGGTTGATCACAAACAACGTCAAGAGGAGATAACTTCTAACCAAAAGTAAATTGAGGCGTGGAAGCAGCAAATCAAGGAACTTCAAACGAAGATTTGTAATGCTAAAAACCGCAATCTTGAGTTGCAACGCTTCATCAATCCTGATGTGGCCCAAGAGCTAAAGAGCACTATCGACCTCATTAATGCAGTCCAAAAGCTTGAAAAGGAGCTTGCCGCAGCCAGGCTCGACAAATCTTTATGTGAAGCTCGTCTCAGTCATCACGTGAATACTTTCGCTCAACTGAAGTCGAAGCTTCCCTTCTGATATCTAACTGACCTCTGTCTTTGTAATCATCATTTATTTCGTGGCTTTTCAAGCCCTCTTATGTAATGACAATATTTTGCTTTCTTATATCTTTACCAATCATTTGCACCAAATCACATCTTTTGACACGTATTTTTATGGCATATGTATGATGTATTATCTATAGCCTCAACTTTGAGGCCATTTTTTAATTAAGGCTTTTTCCCATTTTTCCTAGGGAAACACCACTTTCCTAGTTTCACTTAATGCTCCAACGACATATGCTTCTAGCTTTACCATAGCATTTAAAGCATAGTCTTCTTAGGCATACTCCCAAGACCAATCTCTAATCTTCTATCGATTGAATGGACAATATATGTCCACTCCTTCTTTTATAAATCCCTCTTTCTCCTAGACCACATCTTGTACTCACAGAAACAAGTATGAATACCCACCCAGAAAAAATTGTCAACAAGGATCAGGCAAACGGTTCCAAGGAACCTATGGTGGCGACAACGGCTGAGGAGGCCAACAAACATGAAGCTTCACATGGAGTTCCTCTCTGCGCGAAACCCAATGAAACCAAGATGAAGGTGTCCAAACAAGGGTGTCCTCGTACTAACACTTCTGAAGATGAAGCTGACGAGGACTATATGGAGTTTCTCAATTCCATTGATTTGAGGGACTTTGAGTGATCCCTGTTTGTGTTATGAATTGTTGTATTGATTCCCCTGTTGTTTTTGTATGCCATGTTGGCCTTTGTGCCCATTAATAAGATTTACGTTTTGATATGAAATTCTTGCAAGATAGGCCTATACTTTTTCAAATATTTGCCATTTACTTTCAAGATTCTTTTATCTTCGTTTAATTCTTCAATCTCATAGGCTCCATTGGAGAGTAGTTGTATGACTTGAAACGGACCTTCCCACTTAAGAGACCATTTACCTAAAGTCCTATCCTTTCGATCCATGGGCAAGATTACTTTCCACACTAGATCACCATATAGAAAGGATTTAAACTTAACCCTTTTGTTGTAGGATTCTTCGACTCTCCTCTTATGTCTTTTTAACAACTCTAAGGCTCTAAGCCTCTCTTCATCCAGGTTCGCTAGTTCTTCCATCATCATTGCCCGGTAAGATACTGCAGGGATCTCGTGATGTTTTTGGATTCTTACAGATTGCAAACATGTCTCGACAGGCAAGACTGCATCATGACCAAAGGTAAGTCGAAATGGCGTAGTGTTAGAAGCCTCCTTGGGGGATGTTCGACATGCCCATAGGATCTAGTCTAACGTCTTGTGCCAATTTCTAGGCTTCTTTCCCACATGTCTCTTGATTAGTCCAATTACCACCTTGTTAGCAGCTTCGACTTTCCCATTCGCTTGAGTATAATAAGGCGTAGAAGTTAAGAGTTTAAAACCTATTTCTTTGGAAAATTCTTGCATCTTTCGACCATTAAAAAACTGACCCTTGATCTGTTGTAATTGTTTCTGGGATACCAAATCTATAGATGATGTGATTTTGGATGAATTCAATAACGTCTTCTTGACCTACATTTACTAATGGTATTGCTTCAATCCATTTGGTAAAATAGTCAATACCAAACAAGATATACCTTTGGTGTTTTGACAATGCTGGTCGAATTTCTCCCACTATATCCAAAGCCCATCCTGTGAAAGGCAATGGTTTTACTATGGAGTGTAACTCACTTGCAGGAATATGTTGTATGCCAGCGTGGATCTGACATTCCTGACAACCTTTGGCGAACTCTATGCAATCCCTTAGCATAGTGGGCCAATACATTCCCTGTCGAAACAACAACCATTTCATTTTATGGTCAACTTGGTGTGCTCCACAGGCCCCACTATGAATTGCCGAAAGCGCTAAATATGCCTCTGTTTCACTAAGGTACTTTAACAAGACTCCCTCATGGGTCTTTTTAAATAATTCATTACCCATGAGCATATAACTTAAGGCTTGATACCTGACTCTTCGTTCCTTCGAAGCCGTTGGGTTTTGTAGGTATTCGACTATAGGTTTTCTCCAATCCGTATCCGTTAGACCATCTATAGCAAAAATTTCAAAATTCTCACCATTCACGCACCCAAGCTTAATTGCTTCCAAGTCTGATGGGCATAATCCAACGGCCACCACTTTCCCTCTTGCTTCGATGACTTCTTGAAGGTTTTCCTTCGACACTCTGTATCCAGAAGCAATTTGAGCTAAGTCATTAGCAATCTGGTTTTCTATTCTAGGTATGTGTTGGATGACCACTTCTTCAAACTTCTTCAATAGCCTATTTGCTACCACAAAGTACATGGTGAGATTTTCTTTAACGCATTTGTATTCCTTTGTGATTTGCTTCACCACCAACTCTGAATCTCCCATTATTTCGACCCTAGTTGCCCCCAATTCTAACAAAATTTCAAGGCCAGCAATCAGCGCCTCATATTCAGCCTCATTGTTAGAGCAAGGCCTTGTGATGCTAAATTTAAATTTTGTTGGAATTTGTTCAGGAGAAATAATAAGTATGCCTACTCCTGTTCCATTTTTATGGCTTGATCGTCGAAGTATAACTTCCACGATTTTAATTCAACATAATTCAAGTCCTTTTCGTTGATAGAATGGTCAACCTATGAAGTCTGCCACTATTTGCCCTTTCATAGCCTTTAAAGGTTGATATGTTAAAGAGTATTCTGTTAAGGCTAAAGCCCACTTGCCAATTCGACTGTGCAAGATAGGTTTAGATAACATATGTTTTATAACATCAAAATGAGACGATACATACACATCAACATGCTTTATATATTGCTTTAACTTGGTACACGATAAATACAAGCATAAACATAACTTTTCAATCATGCTATACCTAGTTTCTGCATCATTTAAAACTCTACTAAGATAATAAATGGCTCTTTCGACTCCATTCTCATCTTCTTGAGCCAACATGCTCCCTAAAGTTCTATCAGATGCAGCTATATACAATCTCATACTTTTATTTCTACAAGGTGGCAACAAGATTGGTGGGTGACTTAAGTAATCCTTGAGCTTGTCGAAGGCTTCCTGTTGCAAGTGCCCCCACTTGAAACCATCTTTGTTGAAACGAAGCAATGGCGAGAATGCTTGTCTCTTGCCACTTAGGTTGGATATAAACCTTCTCAAAAAGTTGATCTTGCCCAATAATGACTTCTTAGTTGATGGAGATTTCGCTTCCATTATGGCTTTGGTTTTATTTTGATTTATTTCGATCCCCTATTTGTGGACCACAAAGCCCAGAAAATCTCCTGCCTGTACACAAAACACACATTTAAGGGGATTCATTTTGAGACCAAATTTTCTCATCCTTAAGAATGAATGTTGAAGATGATCAATATGACTCTTCCCAGAAATAAATTTTATAACAATATCATCAATGTAAATTTGCATGAAAGTGTCTATAAAATCATGGAAGATAGAATTCATCGCTCTTTGGTAAGTGGCACCTGCATTTTTAAGACCAAAAGGCATCACTACCCATTCATAGGTGCCTAAAGCCCCGGGACATCTAAAAGCACTTTTAGGAACATCTTCTTCAGCAATGAATATTTGGTTATAACCAGATTATCCATCTAACATGCTAAGATATTCATGTCCTGCTGCAGAATCCACTAACATTTCTTCTACTAGCATTGAATATTCGTCTTTAGGAGTTGCAGCATTTAGATCTCTAAAATATATACAAACTCTTAAAGACCCATTCTTTTTAATAACAGGTACTATATTAGCCAACCATTCGACATACTTGGTTGTGCGGATGAATTTGCAGCGAAGCAGTCTTTCGACTTCCTCTTTAATCTTTGACAGTATTTCTGGTGCAAACCGTCTTGGACCTTGTTTGACTGGTCTTTTCCCAGGTGTCATAGGCAACCTGTGTTCGACCAACTCCCTGCTCAAACCAGGCATCTCGTCATAGTCCCAGGCAAAACAGTCTTTGAATTCCTTCAATAATTGGATCACTTCGATCTTTAATTGGGGGTTCAAATGGGCGCTGATGTACGTAGGTCTTTTGAGTGCCCCTTCACTGAGATCAATTCCTTCTAACAGATCTTGTGCTAGCATCTTAACATTATTGGCTCACGGATCTTTTTCAAACCCCAAAGGCTCATCCTCATAGATGGCGTCGAACCTCTGGCTTTGCTCTCCAGTTCGGACCTTATCCGGAGGTTTAGGATTGAAATCCTCAACAGAACATTCTTGGTGAATTTCAAAAATGGCTTCGCTAGCCATGTCGTTATTAGCATTGAGTCCCATGTTAGCTATCACGTTGCCGTTGGCACTGCCATTTCCCCCGGTCACGGGGACGCCATTCTGAGGAGTTTCAACAGGTGGAGGAGTTGGCACAGTCCCACCATGGAGTACGCCATTGCTATCAACCCTTGACATCAGAGGCTGAACCAAGGTTCTGAGCTGATCCTGGCCATTGGCGACCACTTGCATGAGCTCCATGAAGCGGTCCATTCTTTCGCGGAGTTCTTGAACATTAGTTTGCACTTGCTCCATAATTCTGGTTTAGTTTGCTCTAGTCGGATAGCGGTGGATAGGTCTCTGATCAATCCTGAAACAACCTGAAAATACAAAAGGGTTAGAAAACACAACAAAGTGCTCGTTATGCAAATGCTTCATGCAAATGCAAACGTGTGTCTGTGTGTTAGGGAGGTATCCCCCGATCCTAGTGCCTGAGTGCCAGTGCTGATAATAAGAAGTCTGAGTCCAGTCATGGAAATAACATCTCATATATGAAGAAACCCATCAAGGCAGTACATAACATCACTGAGTACAAGCAGAATCAATAGCATGACCTCAACCAATAAGCCTGGTGATGGTCAGCACACAACAACGATCAAAACAAGAGGAATACAAATAGTCAAGCACGACCATAGGCCCGAAACTCTTCTAACAACCCATTCGTTTCTGGATGATCAGGCCGAGTGAGCAACCCTTCGATGAGTAACTCCCTCTGCACAATGGTGTACTGAAGACCTTCGACAGAATCTTCCCATGCTCCTTCGCCGAAACAATCTTCTAGCTTCTGCTTCTTGGACTCAAACGTCAGTTTGCGCTCCTTCAGGTTAGCAAGAGCCTTGTTGAGATGGCCTTCGGCGGCATATCTGCGAGCGGTTTCTTCATCAAACCTTTTCTCACTCGCCTTCACCTGGGCTTTCAACTTGGAAATCTGTTGCTTCAGCTTATCCTCCCGTTCTTTCCTGTTGGCTAGGGCGGCCTTCCAATGCTGATTAAACTTGGATATTCTCCGATACGCTTCATCCAAGTGCTGCTTCTTAGTTGCCAGTACGTCATTGACAACTTTGAAATCCCGACCCAAACGCTCGCGCTCAGCCATCTGCTTAGTCAAATCCGTCCTTAACTGGTTCACCAGCTATGTCTGCCTCTTGAAGGAATGAACGGCTTCGCTTCTCTCGCTTCTGAGTTGAGTCAATTCTTTCTCGAGTTCTTCATTTGCCTTCTTCAGCTCATCTCGCTCGGCTAACACCTGATTATGCTGCTGGATAGGCACGGTGGTAGGCTCTTCAATCACTGGAGGGCTTTCTGGCTTGGCAGGAGGAAACGGCATCCCTATAGCATCTGCTCTGGCTCTGATCCAGGTCATATATGGAGCGTAGGCTTGACTATTACTCTTTCCCAACAATGGCTTTCCTCGCTTACTGATGCCATTCCAAGCGCACTGAAGCTTAGATAACATATCCCCCTCTAGAAGACCAGTGAGGTACAGAGATTCCTGCACCTCTTCATCCTTCGGCGGAGTTCTCAAAGCATAAGCAAACTGTCGGACCAGCAGAGATGGATTATAGTTTATACAGCCCTTCCTGCCTATCAAAGGCACATTTGGGAACCCGCTGCAGCTGAAGATAATCTTAGTACCCAACCTGTCTCTATCAAACCAGGCAATATCCTCCGCTGACAGACTCATCAAACGCTCAGGCCACTCAGCTGTGGCTGCAGACGAAGCAAATGGACCCCTCTTGGGTAGATGACTATCAAGCCATTTATACAGCAAGGGCACACAACACGAGACATTCTTACCCCTTCTGTTCTCGTTTTTGTAGTGGATGGAATGGTAGACATCTCCTATCAAGGTAGGGACTGGATTCCCTGATGCAAAGATGTGAAATGCGTTGAAGTCTACGAAGTCGGGCATATTGGGGAACATAATGATGCCATATATGCACAGAGCGAGAATGGCGTTGAACACGACCCAACATCCGTCTTTGGCGCACTGCTGAGCTTTTCCTACCAAGAACTGCAAGGAGAAACCGGGAACCTTATTCCAACTAGACAAAACCAATTCGGAGGCATCCAGATGAAGTGAGGGAGCCAGACTAGCCAGATTAGGCTCAACATCCATATGAACAAAGGGCATCTGACTCTTGATAGGCACACCTAACAAATCAACATACTCCTCTAGTGTGGGTGCAAGAACAAAATCCTGGAAAGTAAAGCATCTCAACGGAGGATCATAGAACTGCAGCAGGGCGTGCAACCCATTCAACTCAAACACAAAGGGTTTACAAACCAAATTGAGCAATTTACCGTAAGACTTTCTGAATCCATCTCTCACAGAATCATCTACTAAAGCAACCAAACCAGTCAGCTGAACAACATCAGGAGTGGGGAGTTTGTAGGCCACGGTCTTTCTCATAGGACCCATGATAGCACAATAGAAGGAAAGAAAACCTAAATCGGGGGAGACGGTACCTACAACACAGACACACGTTAATGAAATGCAGATGAGTATGCAAAGCAATGTAAAATGCAGTCATGCAGCAGGAGATCAAGACAACTGTGTTGTTGAAGGTACGAAGGTGAAGGTTCTGTATGAACAAAACCATAATACTACTCTGTCAAGAACAACCCTATCTCTGATGAGAAGAAAACCCTGATATCGGACCATAAATTCTGCTCTGTCAAGAACACACATATCTGATAATAAGGACCTCTGATACAGGACCGAAAATCTGCTCTGTCAAGAACAAACATCTGATAATAAGGACCTCTGATGCAGGACCAAAAATCTGCTCTGTCAAGAACAAACATCTCTGAAAATAAGGACCTCTGATACAGGACCATAACTCTGCTCTATCAAGAACAATCACCTCTGAAAATAAGGACCTCTGATACAGGACCATAACTCTGCTCTATCAAGAACAATCATACATCTGCTGATGAGATCTTCTGATCCCAACCACAATCCTGCTCTGTCAAGAACAACATATACGTCTGATGATGAGAACCTCTGACGCCAACAAAACTGATTCACTATCAAGAAAACCAGGTAATCTGAAGGTTAAGGTTTCCTGCAACAAATCCAACCCTGCTCACAGGTATGGACCTAAACTGACTCAAGTTCGGCATCCTATACGGTCATCAGCGTCACAGACATTCAAGAGGGGTGATACGATACCCAGAAGGTGTGGCATCACCAGCTCCTGAAGCGGCCTCACTCGGCTGAATTCCAAATGATCGGTCCCCAGAGTCGACAATCCTCCAAACCAACAACCCCCTCAACCCAAAGGGTTGAAAAAGAAGTCAACCGGGAGAACCTCGTCTGAGCGTGGATTTCATGAGACACTAGTGCCTGCAAAGCAAGCACGCGCCCATTAATTTCCATAACTAATGCTAGGTACACTCAAGCCTGGGTCTGGCTTTTCACTCATCAGAATGCCCCTCCCACAACAGCACAGATAATCATATCATACTGAAAATAAAATGCGGGAAGTAAAATGCGATAAATAAACACAACCCAATAAGTAATCATACAAGCGCTAGGATTGACTCTCACAGGGGACGCTGGATCCCCAAACTGACTCGCATAAGGGACGTTGGATCCCAGGAAACTATCAAGTCCCCAGTAGAGTCATCAGTTGTCGCTTCCGCGAAAATAAGGTGTCGGCAAAACAGAAGAGTCGCCACCTTTCGTTATTTATCCCTCAGAACGGGAAAGGAAACGATCGGAAAAACCTGACGAAAAGGTATAAGACAAGGTCACCGCAACCACTGTCTGGGTTCGGGAGTCGATTACGCAAGGGGAACGTATTAGCACCCCTCACGTCCATCGTACTCGATGGGATCCACGCTTGTTGTGTTTATTGGACGAGTTGTTTTTATCTATCTACCTATCAATGCTGGTCTAAACAGAAAATCAAATGACTCGGCAAAGTGTCGCACTTTATGCCTACGTATCCTCGTTAGAGAACGAGAAATCAGAGTCAACGTAGTTCGGCTAACTACGGGTTACGGGGAAGGTGGCTCACCAATACGTCAGTATTGTGCCTACGTACTCTCAACAGATATGAGAGATCAGAGCTTACATAGTTCGGGACAATACGGACTACGGGGATTTCAGATTCATCTGTTTTATCGAGTAGGGTTAACAAACAGTTCCAGCAGTTAGGGACAAAGCCTGTTTGCGGTAGAACTAGGAGTTAACGACACTCTTTTCTTCAGAAAAGCTTTCCTTTGAATTACGGGCCCACGGGGAAAAAGGTTTGAAGTTTGTTTTCTGTCTTTTACAAAAGAACTGTTTTTTATGGATGTTTGCAACTAATATCGCACTAGAGACTATGACCTGAGAGTGAATGTGTCGCATGTCACCCAAAGGGTGCCATACTAAACATCCAGACTGTTGAAAAGAAACTCTCCAACAATCCTTTCTCTGATAGCTTAAGGCTCGTAATGTACGACATCGGTTAACCTTTATTAAGTTTTTTACTGTTGTTTCAAGATGAGAGGAGAGAGGGACCACTGAGGGGAGACTATCAAGTCCTAATGTTGTCATGCCAAGGATTCATCCTATGGTTAAGGTTTGAAACAGGGAACTCCTAGAAGTTGTCATGCATAGGTTTCAACCTAAAGTTCTTATCATCACTTCCTTATCAAAGGAAATGAGATTCCTAGGGGATCATGTCAATGATAAACAGAAACAGATAAAGCATCAGCTTAACCAGTAAATAGTAAACAACTGTAAAATGCATGCAATGCAAGTGAGGGAGGAAATGTGTGTGGGGTATCAGCCTCCACAAGCTCATCTCAACCTCAAGCCAGATATGAATAACTGCAATCATACAGAAAGAATAAAATAAAGTTCTATCAAGCAAACATAAACCATATAGGCAAAGGAGTTAGGCTCTACCGAATACCCGCAAGCAAAGCCATACAGTAAAAATACAAGCAGAGGTAGCAACTCAACCTCTAGTGCAATCATGCTCCTAGCTTACATCAGTCTAAATATGAACTTATTTTAATGCATCAAGCAAATCAAACAAGTCACAGTAATACAGAAAAGAAAACAGATCAACAGCTTCCACAGCTTCAAGCTTCTCCTCCTCAGTAATTCAGTCTTCAGACCTCACCTACCCTTCAAGGCTAGCATCTTCATTAGCAAGTATCAACTTGCTTCTCCAAGGTTTCAACCCATCAAACATAAGTATCAACTTATTCTTTCTTCTCCAAGCTTCAGCTCTCTAGTCAATTCCACCTTCAGGCTTCACTCATGACTACAAGTATCAACTTGACTCCTTCATGCTCTCAATGCATCAACATAAGTATCAACTTATCCTTTATTCCTCAAGCCTCAGCTCTTCACTCAATCTCAATTTGATCTTCTGCACAAGTATCAATTTAGCCTTCAAGCTTCAGCTCTCTCTTCTTTACCAGCATCAACTTGGTCCTCTCCATCTACAAGCTTCAGCCTCTCAGAATAGTCTTCAAACACAAAGAAGTATCAACTCCATCCTTCAATCTTCTTCAAGCAAGGAACTCCATCCTCTAACAAGGGAGAAAGATGCATCTATCAAGAGCAAAGTTGGGATGATTGGTAGCAGAGTGAAGACCAAAGGTCACCACTAAGCATCCTGTCATTAGAGAAAGGGACCCTCAAAGGTTCTACCAATTTGCAAAGAGCCACACATCCTACCAAAGGAGGGATGAGGCCTTTACAAAGGGACCTTTCATCATAGGGAAGAAAGGAAGTGATCAACATCATCCATGTTTATGAAGGAAGAGAACTATCTAGAAGCACTGCCTACAAAACCCTAATCTTAACCTAATCAAAACTACACCACAAGAAGGGAAGATCTTCAAATCCAAGCCTCTTCAAGCAATCCAATGCATCTTCAACTTGTCTTCACCATCATCCAAGAACAAGCAAAGCAAAACCCTAATCTAAGGGAACTAAAGATGTCAATCTAGTTGAGTTAGTGCACTAGAATCATCTAAAACTAGCACCTAAACTAAAATCAATCAAAAATAGTAAACTATACTATAAATTCCTACAAAAATTCCTAAGGGACCCTAATTCAATTAAGAATGCCTCATACAAAAACCAAGGACTAAATCATCTATTAAGTCCTAAAATTAAGTCCTAAATCCAAAGGTATCAACCATAAACCCTAAAAATGGAGCATCTAAAGGTTTCAACCTAAACTACCACTTATATTCATCACAAAAATGTGATAAAACTCTATGGGTAGAATGCATATATATGATAACTACTCACAAAAAAACAGGATCAAAATCATCACCAATTAATCACACAAAATTCCACAAAATCAAGTATCAAACATGACTATTTTAATATCAATTAAAATGTAAAAATCCCCATAAAATCAGAAAATGCATGAAATAAAAATATTTTTTATCTAAAAAATACTAGATCCTATCATGAATCCAATACAAAAAGAATGGGATTAATTGAATCATTTTTCCATTTTTTATGATTTTATCAAGAACCATGAATAAAATGAAAAAAATAAAGAAAATCAAGATAAAATATACAAACGCGCGGTGCAGATAGTAATGAAAATCAGTTCATTATAACATACTGGGCCATAAAGGGGGTGGGGATAACAACTTGAACCTAAGCCCAACACCACCTAGTAAGTGAAACACATCGTTTCACTTACTCAGACTCTCTCATGAATTCAAATTAATCCTGGCTGTGGGATACATGGTTTAGTAAAAGTCTTCATGTTAATCCAATGGTTTTCTAATCATCTTCTTCATTTGAACCAAAAATAGAGGGAGAAACGCCATGGATGCAGGGTGAAGAACACTCATCTTCTCCAACTCGGGTTCCATCAAATCTTCACTAAAAGTCAAACTCTAAAACCCTAATCCACTCCATTTTTCACCCTGATTCTAACCATGCCAATCATTCTTATTGAATCATCACCCTTCTCAAAACACGATCAAAAGCTCAGAAACTGACCAAGATCCAATCATCACCGTTCTCCAAATTAAAGTGTCTAACATCATCACGACGTTATCCTGAGTTGATTCCACTATCTAGCTATGGTTAACTCTCAAGAACCACCAAGATATGATCAAGAACAGAAATTTGGTCACTCCAATAATTGTCACCAAACCTCACCAAATGCTACCTGAAAGCTCCACATACTAACCTACAATCATTCTAACCTAACAAACCGTGCTAATTCTACTTAAATTATGCTGGAGGAAGAAGTTTACATACCTGTCAATTCTTGATGAACAGATGCACAAAATCTTCAAATCAAGCTCTCAAACCTTCCAGACACGATCAATGGATCATTTCCTTGCTTCTGTATGCAATAGAACTGGTTGAAACCTCCTAGAACTTGAAACCCGATAGTGAGTTGCAGGTTGAAAAATCCAAATGCTAACACTCAAATTCTCAATGCTTTTGCTGTGATTTCACTCTGGGATCATTCAACAATGCAAATGGAAGCTATAGGGATCAAGAAAATGGATTGAAATGAACTCAATTGGAGTAACCGAATTCAGTTGCACCATGGAAGTTTCAAAACTCACTCTCTCTTTTCCTCTCAATTCCCACCCAAAAAACGATCTGAACCACTTCTATTCAATATATAGAGTGTGTAGGGATGATCTAGAAAGCTCTAGATCCTTCCAAGGAGAGATTCAATCTCTCATGACATTAAAAGTTCACTTATATGACATGGCATGCACAATCCTGTAATAGCTTGAAATCAATCCCATTCCCTTCCAATTTCTCCCTTAGTGACATTTTGGAAGTGTTTGGCTTGCAAGGGACCTTGATTATGCTTTGCATTTTGGTTTTGCAAATGTTACTTAAGATGTAAGTAACTACATTTCAAAGCAAGTCCACAAATTACACTTCAATTCAAAAATGTGGCTAAACCAATGTTCTTAAAATGTGTTTTAGAGTCAAAATGATATATTACATGCCTTGGTTTGGATATGTGGATCAAAAGTATCAATTTCCAACTTTGGTTCATTTAACTTATACCCTCATTTTAAGCCATTTTTTGTGATTTTGAGCTACAAGCTATTCCAACATCTCATGACCTCTTGACTATCCTTAAAACATCATTTTTAACAAGTTTGATGTTGAACATTTTCCCATTTGAAGCTTGGAAATAGGAGTTATGGCCTTATGCTTGAAATGACTTATAATCTCCAAATGACCAAAATGCCCTTGACTTGTCAAAGCCATAACTTGAGTTTTACAAATCCTATCAAGGACTTATAGTACTCTCTAGAAAGCTAAGAAGATAAGGAACAACATTCATGTTGACCAAAAGTTCATAGGAATCATCCTTCTAGGGCAAAGGTTTCATGCAAGTTGGACAACTTTCAAGCCCCCAAATTCACATACCTCAAATGACCTGTAACTTGTCAAAGTCATAACTTGAGTTCTACAAATCCTATCAAGGACTTATAACACTCAAATTAAAGCTAAGATCAAGCCCTACAACATTCATGTTGGGGGAAAGATGAGATGACAATCACATCTTGAGCTGAATTGCCTTGAAGATAGGAGTCAAACTAGGGGATTTTACACTGTCAAGCCTTAGAAACCCTAGCTTGAAACTTCTCAAACTCTTCAATCATGATGAGTTGACCTTGGAATCATCCTTATAACATCTCAATGCATCAATAAATGATCACATGGCTCTTGGATTAGGTCTCAACCTTGCCCAAATCATCAGTTGACTTAGGGTTGACCCAGTCAAACCCTAGCTGCACCACTCATGGCTGAGCCTTCTTAATCTTCCACAATGACCTGTCTAGGCCTCAAAGTGATCCTCAACACTTCTCATGAGCTCTCTCAAGACCTCAAGTCCCACTTCATGGCTTCAGAATCATCTGATGGCTTTCCACAACTCTCAAGTTAGGAGACCTGCACACTTGGTTTCAACCACTCTCTCTGGGGATCTTTTAACTTCTCTAACAAGGATGTCAACCCTTGAAAACTTGAATAACCTTCTTAGCTAGCTTCAAAGTCTTGAGTAGCCCTTGATTGGTAATCATACCTCTTGATCTCCTGCACACATGTCAATGAAATGCAAATGATAATGCTAATGTGAATGAAATGAAACATAAGCTAGGTAAAGAAAAGTTGGGCAAATTTTGGGGTGCAACAACCTTCACCAAAGGTATTTCCTTCCCTCAGAGCTGTTTCATCTTATGATCTTCGATCCCCAACGACATCGTCTCCATTGTAAGATTCTCCAGAACCTGAACATCATCCCTTGGAATCACATGAGATGGATCCGAAACATACTTTCGCAATTGCGACACATGAAACACATCATGCAAGTTCGACAACTCAGGCGGCAACGCCACTCTATAAGCCACATCACCAATTCTCTGCAAAATTTGATACGGTCCAATAAACTTAGGATCCAGCTTCTTCGACTTCAACGCCCGACCTACACCAGTCACCGGGTTAACTCTTAGGAATACGTGATCACCTACACTGAATTCCAACTCTTTCCTCCAGTTATCATGATAACTCTTCTGCCTACTCTGAGACGTCTTCATCTTCTCACGAATCATATGAATTGTCTCAGAGTACCACACTCTCACCAGTCTCATACCAACACATATGAGTCCTACACCTCCTCTCATACAAAGCCTCAAACGGTGCCATTCCAATACTAGAATGGTAACTGTTATTGTACGTGAACTCAATCAATGGTAAATGAGTATCCCACGCACCATCCTTTTCCAACACATAAGCTCTCAGCAAATCCTCAAGCGACTGAATAGTCCTCTCTAACTGACCATCATTTTGCAGATGATAAGCTGAACTCAACTTCAACTTAGTACCCAGAGCTTCCTGCAAGCTCCTCTAAAATTCCGAAGTAAACCTCAGATCTCTATCCGACACAATACTGGACGGAACACCATGTAACTTCACAATTACCTGAATATAAATATCCGCCAGCTTCGTCAACGGGAAACTAATATTGATCGGCATGAAGTGTGCAGACTTCGTCAATCGATCCACAATCACCCATATAACGTCAAATCCTCTCGCCGTATTCGGAAAACCGGTAACAAAGTCCATAGTTATACAAACCCATTTCCAAACCGGAATTTCCAACGGTTGCATAAATCCAGAAGGTCTCTGGTGTTCTACCTTCGACTTCTGACACGTCAAACAGGCATACACAAATTGAGCTATATCTCTTTTCATACCAGACCACCAAAATAATTTCTTTAAATCATGATACATCTTCGTAGCTCCTGGATGGATACTCAGACTACTACGATGTCCTTCACTCAAAATCAACTTTTTCAATTCCTCATTATCTGGTACACAAATCCTGCCTCTAAATCTCAAGACACCTGTACTATCCAATTTAAAATCCCTATCGGAGTCACTTCCTACTCCAGACATCAAATCCACTAATTTCACATCTAACTTCTGGTTCTCTCTAATCGTATCCAAGAAGTCATTATTCACCTGCAACATACCTAACATCACACTATCTGTCGTAGTCTCACAAACCATGCTCAAGTCTCTGAACGGTTCAATTAACTCAATTTCTTTCACCATCATAGCCGACATATGAATTGCTTTTCTACTCAAAGCATCTGCCACTACATTGGCCTTTCTTGGATGATAACTTAAACTGAAGTCATAATCCTTCAAAAATTCCAACCATCTTCTCTGCCTCATATTTAATTCTTTCTGATCAAACAAGTATCTCAGACTCTTATGATCACTAAACACTTCAAATCTCGACCCATACAAATAATGCCTCCAGATTTTCAACACAAACAACTGCAGCTAATTCGAGATCATGAGTCGGATAATTTCGCTCATGCACTCTCAATTGCCTCGAAGCATACGCTACCACCTTACCATTCTGCATAAGAACTCAGCCTAATCCCATTTTAGACGCATCACAGTACACCACAAAGGTTCACTCGGTGTCGGCAACACTAACACCTGTGCCATAGTCAACCTCTTTTTCAACTCTTCAAATCTTTCTTCACACGCAGCATCCCATACAAACACTTGGTTCTTCCTCGTCAACTGAGTCAATGGCAACGCCAAATTAGAGAACCCTTCAATAAACCTTCGGTAGTAACCGGCCAAACCCAAAAAGCTTCTAATCTCCGTCGCTGTCTTCGGCGGTTCCCACTGCAATACTGCACTCACCTTTGACGGGTCTACTGCTATACCATCACCAAATATTACATTCCCCAAGAAACTCACCGTCTTCATCCAAAAGTCACATTTCGACAGTTTAGCAAACAACTTATTATCTTTCAACACCTGCAAGGCAATCCTCAAATGTCCTGCATGTTCTTCATCAGACTTAGAATAGATTAGTATGTCGTCAATAAATACAACAAGGAACTGATCCAAATAAGAATGGAAAATCCTGTTCATATACTCCATAAATACTCTCGGCGCATTAGTCACTCTGAAAGGCATTACAGCATATTCGTAATGTCCATATCGAGTCCTAAAAGCCGTTTTTTGAATATCACCTTCTTTTACTCTGATCTGATGGTAACCCGATCTCAAGTCGATCTTACTGAACACTCGAGCTCCCACTAGCTGGTCCATCAAATAATCAATCCTCGGGAGAGGATACTTATACTTAATGGTCACCTTATTCAACTGACGGTAATCGATGCACATACGCATACTACCATCCTTCTTCTTCACCAATAACAATGGAGCTCCCCACAGCGACACACTCAGTCTAATAAACTTCCGATCCAACAATTCTCCAATTTGAGACTTCAACTCGGGTAACTCTACCGCAGACATCCTGTACGGCGCCATAGAAATAGGCCTCGTACCAGGAATAAGATCAATACTAAATTCCACTTCTCGCGTCGGAGGCAATTTCGTAATGTCGTCAGGAAACACTTCAGGAAACTCATTCACCACTGCTAATCCCTCCACTGACGCTTTGCTATCTACTGATAATGATGCAAATAAAGCAAACACTTTGGCTTCGTCTTCCAACAAGGTCCTCAATTCTTTAATAGACAAAGACTCTGCCAAAGCTTCCTCTTCTGGAGTCAGGAACAACAATTCCTTCCGAAAACGATCGATGTAGACTCGGTTGAACTCTAACCAGTTCATACCCAGAATAACATCTAAATTACCAAGTGGTAGACAAATCAGATCCACTCCAAATTCTCTACCGAAAATAGTCAGCGGACACTTCAAACATACTAAAGAAGTAATCACTGAACCAATCGAGGGTGTCTCAATAGTCATTCGTCCCTCAAGAGTAGACGGCACCAATCATATCCTCTTCACACAATTAAGAAAAATAAACGAGTGGGTTGCACCCGTATCAATAATAGCAGTTAAAGGAATATTATTGATAATACAAGTACCTTTGATAACTCACTCATCACTAACAGCTTGAGTCCCTACCAAAGCAAACACTTTACCACCTGCCGGAGATGCCTGAGACCTCTTCGGCTTCTCACAATGGGTACTAATATGACCTGTCTCACCACAATTATAACAAGTCGGCATAGTGGCCCTGCAATCAGCTATCACATGGCCTGGCTTACCACACTTGAAGCACTTCTTCACTCCTTCCTTAGTACAATCCTTAACACGATGACCCGAACCACCACACCTGAAACATTTCACATCAGCAGACATGTCCCCCTCTCTGGACTTCTTATCAGCAACAACCTTGCATTTTCCTCTGTCAGCCGAACCACTGTAAGGAGTGCCACTGAATTTTTGCTTACCCTTACGGTCATTTCCAGCCTTATAGTGCGCAATCCTTGCCCGGTTGTCATTGTCATAGATCCTACTCCTGCTCACTAGCTCAGGATAGTTTCTGATCTTCTGACAAGCAATTCCCAGCTTAACTTCTGGACGCAGTCCATTCTCAAACTTCAGACATTTGGATTTCATCGCATCATCAGTATTGTAGTGAGGACAATACTGCACCAGCTCTTCAAACATCGCAGCATATTCTGCTACAGTCATACCACCCTGCTTCAGTTCCAAGAACTCGATCTCCTTAGCACTACGAATGTCTTCCGGAAAGTACTTCTCCAGAAAACTTTTATGAACCACATTCCAAGTGATAGTAGTTCCTGCAGTCACCCACCTCTGGCGGAAATTATCCCACCAAGCTTCAGCCTCACCCTCCAGCATGTGAGTACCAAACCTCAACTTTTGCTCATCACTGCAATTCATGGTTCTGAAAATCTTTTCAATCGCCTTCAGCCACTTCTGTGCAGCTTCAGGGTCCAAAACCCCTCCTTCAAAGGTCGGCGGCTTGTTGCTCCGGAACTGCGCCAAATCTCTAAATTGGTCACCCGCAACTTGGTTCTCGTTAGCAACTGCCTGCGCCATCGCTTGCATAGCAGCAGCCAAAGCAGCATCGTTCCTTCCTGCCATACTGCTCAACAATAACAACACCAGGTTAAACGATACACAATCTCTATCCTAAAGGACAGACTCAACTCGACTCAACAACACTGGCCGGACAGACCAACCTGCTCTGATACCAATTGTAACACCCCACTTCCCAAAATAATTAAAAATAATAAACATTATAAATAAACATCAGAATATTTCTTCCCAAGTGGGATATCACATAGCAAAACCAACATTTCCTTTAAAAAGGTTTTCTCCAAAATACAGCGGAAAATAACAAAATAGTAAAATCCAACAAAGTTTTGATACGTTCACAGGAAAATAAAATACAAGTTCAACAGACAATAACAAAACACCCAAGTCCCGTGCTACGTATCAGAGCATCCTAGACTCGACTGGAACACCATAATCCAAGCTAGCTAAGTACCTGGATTATCTGTACTTCCGAAGAAGCACAAACCACAACAACAACAGAGGGGTGAGAAAACATGATCAAAATATATATTGGTAATTACACACATGACATAAGGCAGTAACTACAAAGCATATAACTCATCACCCAACATTCAACAATCACGGCATATAGTCCACAATCAACATATACACCATAATGCAAATATGCAACACAACACCATGCATGCGGTACCGACTCATTTGTTCATTCTATGGAACCCGAACAGATCATCTACACCATGATCCACCCTCACCATTCCCCACTCAAAGTAATACGACGAATCACTTACACTCCCCCGAGCAATGACTCCTTCCACCACCACTACACCATAATATGCATGACAACAGATGCATACCAATAAACACAAACATACATTGTGCATACGATTCACCGATCACACCATCATACATCACACGCATATATATATATATATATATATATATATATATATATATATATATATATATATATATATATATATATATATATATATATATATATATATATATATATATATATATATATATATATATATATATATATATATATATATATATATATATATATATATATATATATATATATATATATATATATATATATATATATATATATATATATATATATATATATATATATATATGTCATACACCAATTAATCGTACATCACATAAACATTAAGGAATTCACTTCCTATCCCCACTCGTACACCCTACGTTCACCACTCACCATCCCTACCACTTATCATGATCAAATGGGATCCTACGAGACTAAGGCTCAAGGAAAAACAACACCAAAACCACATTCTGCTGCTACGTTCGCTGGGACATTCGCCAGGCGAAGCCCTGCAGTGAACCTTCGCTGTCATTCGCCAGGCGAACCTGCTGGCGAAGCCCCTTTCCACTATCGCGTATTCGCCAGGCGAAGGAATTGTTCTCCAGGCAAACCTTCGCTGGCCACACTCGCCAGGCGAAGTTCCTACCCTTATGGTCAAGGATTTAATTCAGAATTACTCGCTACCACTCGCTAACACTCGCCAGGAGAACACTCGCCTCCATTCGCCAGGCGAAGCCCAACGAATGCTGCGATACACCAAAAATCCTCACAGTTCTGCAGTGCCATCTAAGCCAAATCAGTCTAACTTTCTACTTCCAACTCACATCCTATTATCAGTACCAATAGTGCATGTAAAGGAAATCAATCGGTTCCTAATCCATATTCTAAAATCAACACTTAAACAATCTATCGATACATTAAAAGGTCACACAGAACTTCCCTAAACTGTAAACACGACCTATACACTAAACTCACTAAAAATAACAATTCATCAAGAATCCAACAACATCATATATCGATTCATCATTATCAAATGCTAAATATCAATATCAATCAACAATTATCAACATGCCAATATAAAACTTCATATATCGACATGTTCCTACGGGGTTAAGGAAATCCCCTCTACCCTATACATGTATGAACAATCCCAATCAAGTTTCTCCCCCCCTTACCTGGATAATTGCTCTGATCGGTGGAAATCCTCCTAGATTGGATCGCTTGACTATCTCTCTTCTCCTATGTTCTTCGTATCTCTTTCTCCCAACTTTTTCCAATTCTCTCGTATCCTTTTCTCTTCTCCCTTTTCTAATTCTTTCTTATTTCCCTTCTTACCCCTTCAACTTCTATTTTATTTAATCCCAACTAATAATAATAATAAAATAATATAATAATACTAATATTAATAATAATACTACTAATAACAACGATAATAATAATAATAATATTATCTCTCCAATAATCATAATAATGCTAATAATAATAATAATAATAATAATAATAATAATAATAATAATAATAATAATAATAATAATAAAATAATAAGATTAATACTATTATATTACTATTATCCATTATATTATTGTATCTACACCAAATCACCGCCAACAATCCTCCCATATCAGGGACACCCACCCTTCATAATCAAACACGCCCCCACCAAAAAGGGTACACTAATACTTAATAAATAAAATAATACTTAAAATGGCTAAATAATTAAAATGGGTGTTACAATAAGCATACTCATATATAGTGTTGTTAAGGACATATGAGTATTGAGTTAGACATACAATAGATTCATTTTGAAGGCCGACTCCAACATCAGTGTCCATGACCGATAATGCTGCTTTTGAAGTTTGATGGTACCATATGAGTTACAAAATAGATTGAATAATAGATGATTATGATAGTAACTCATACTTTCAACAAATATATGATTAAGACAGTAACTTAAGTCATGCTAAAGAATACAACAAAGCTTGTTGAGTTCACAAATTTGGCAGATATTTTTGACCTTATTTAGTTGTGTCCATTTTTTGTTAGATTGTACAAATGAATTCGATGTTTGGGTGAGAGAATGAGACGGAGAATGGTTGATTGTGTAGCTGCTAACCTGTTGCATCATCTAAATGCAAAAGACAGTAAGGTTGTGCAAGTAAACTGTGAAGTCATAAAGTACAGAAATAATACATAGTGTAGATGATAAAGAAAAACCATAAACATGGAAAACAAAAACAGAGGAAAAAAATAGTGCAGTAGGATTTATAGATCATGAGTTTATGTAATATGAACACAAACATCATATCAATTACATATGAGAACCATGACAGAGAACAACTTGCAAAAAAATAGACTTGCAGGTATACAAACTTCATATATGGACAGGAAAAAAACTTCATAGGATGTGCAAATTTCATATATGGACATGTTTAAACCACACCAGTTAAAGTCAGGCCATGAAGTTCTATTTCATTATAATTTTGCTCCCGTCTACAACTATATAACCCATGCGGCATCCAGTTCTTACCATTCAATCCTTTATAAATAAAACAAAATACTCTGTAAAGCAAGGTCATTTATTGCTATATATAATTTATGCTTAAACATCACATACCTTTAAGATAAGCCATAAAGAATAATAAAGACTTCAGTTACTTTGCAATGTGACTGTAAAATTAGTAGTTTCACTTAGAATCAACCCAATATTGATGTTGTAGTTGTAGCAATATTCTCAACAACATCAAATGGCAAATGTAAAAAGAATTATTCTGATTGTACTCAGTATTCAGTATTCCTTCTGAAATCGGTCGTGTACTCAGTATTCAATCTCATACTGTTCAGGTTTTTCTTTTTAATTTCAATTCAGTATTGTATATCTTTTTGAATCTGTGAATTATTCTGATTGATTCTATAGGCTAGAATTCACCTTTTTAGGTTATATTCGAAAGTAGGTTATTGTTTGTTCAGTATTGTAGAGTGAATTCTGAATGTTATGGTTAAGTTGGTTTAGTATGTATGGTGGTGACATTTTGGATTTGTTTGTTGTTAATCAAAACCAACCATACACCTGAAAAGCAACAACTCAAATGTTTTTATTGCACTACTTAAAATATGCAAATTTATTTAATATTATTTTGTGTTAGCTAATGTTTTTTCAGTAAGTTGACATGGAAAATTAAAAAACCACCATCACCAAGTTTTGAGTGCATAACTATTTATGAGTCAAACCACTTTTGGATGTAATAAGAAACATGAAACTTAAGCAGCGAATGATAACATGGAATTGGTAATGCTTTAAATCAATCATTTGTTCAACAGTAAGACAACAGTAAAAAAAACATCAGTAAGAGCATGGTTTCCAAAGTATCTGTAACCTTGCAATTGGATAATGCATCGGTAAGACGAGGTTGCACCATTGTGTCTAGCCTATCCTCCAAGACTTCAAGTTGCTTTCTTATGTTGGCAAATTCAGCAACCTAAATATAGAGTAGAGTGTGTGTGCAAAAGTGAAAACAAAAGTATATACAAAAAGTAAATGTACCAAAACTCATACACTTGAAAGATAATCAAAAGGGGGAAAATTAGTACCTCCCACACAGCAGACAAGCAATGCCTCATATTAGCCAGAGTTTCAGCAGCACGAGGGAGATCACCACTGGCAAATACATCCTCCACTGTTGAACTTAATTGGGTTAATCCAGCAACATCCTATTATTAAACAATAAAAGAAGCATGTTCCGGCGTCATTATAGTAAATTTGAATATGCTGTAACAATATTTAATTCAGTATGATATAAATCTAATATTACTAAAAATAAAACCCCTAATTAAAAAAAAAGAAGAAACACTAAACAAAAATACATAAATAAAACCTTACCCTAATTGCTTGATACTTGCTTCTTTAGTTCTTGATGATGAAGAGTCTCTAAGTAGTGGATTTCCAGTAACTAAGAGTTGTTAAAAATAGAGTATATTGTTAAAAAAAATGAATATTGTAATCACTACCCTTTCTGCCAAGATTGAATGCATATAACAACCTCCACATAACTGTTAAGAGCCCCGTGATAACCGTGAAACCGTTTTAATCCGACCATTGACGGAAGAAATATTAGATAGGTCAATTTTCGGTCGGTGATGAAAAATTGTCCACCCATGATGGGAAATGAAAAAGAAGATTTGGTTAAAAAGTGAATTTGTCTAACATATTGTAACCAATATATATGCTAGCATCGACAAGATCTTCCAAATGGATATCGGTAATATCTAAATGCTTATGCATGAGCAAAGAAGATGATTATATTATATTCATATAATGGTATATAATGTACATAAGGAACTGACATGAATATTGTAATAGAAATTGGTGTAGAATGGTGAAACAATATCTAATATCCAATATCCATTAGAATATAAAATCCAATATTCATGTCAAAATATCCATCAGAATAATACTTGTTCAGCTATAACAATCATGTAAAAATGAAAGTGAATTGAACCAAAAATCAATTTGGTATCAGCTGAGATTGTATAAATAAAGTGTAATAATATAAAATATAGATCAAAATGATATAATATAGGCACTACGCCAGAAATCACTTTTAGCAGCGCATAGAAAGACAACGCTTTATACAAAAGCGCTGCTAAAGGGCCAGTAAAAAAAAAAAGAAAAAAAACGCCTACCAAAGACAGCGCTTTTAAAAAAGCGCTGCTAAATGGTGGGCCTAAGAAAGCGCTTTTAAAAAGCGCTGCTAAAGGGGGGGCCTACGAAAGCGCTTTTCAAAAGCGATGCTAAAGGGGGACCCTTAGAAAGCGCTTTTTATATAAAGCGCTGCTATATGGAATTGATAAGGCACCCTATGAAAGCGCTTTTAAAAGCGCTGCTAAAGGCCTTTAAAAGCGCTGCTATAGGTATTCATATTATAATTTTAAAATACCCTCCAGAATTTTAATAGAATCAGAACAGTCACGCAACACATTTCTTCTTTCTCTGGCGAACGAAAACGAACGAACGAACCACTGTTCATCGTCCGACCATCAACTTCTTCCGTCCGATCATCCTTCCGACCATCACCGACCGTTCACCGTCCGTTTTTGAGTTCATCCATCCGTCTGCATTGCCGGTCCACCATTGTTACGGTACGTGAAGCTTTACTCTGCTTTTCTTGTTTTTTTTATCTTTTCACCATTGTTGTTCTGATGATATAGATGGTTTTTATCTTTTCAATGATGGTTTTTGTTGTTGTTGTGTTATTTGTTGTTGTGTTAATATGATATATGAGATATATATGATATTGTTATTGTTGTTGATGTAAAATAGTTTATATAGATGGTTTGTATTTGATATAGTTTATATTTGATATAGATGGTTTATGTTATAGTTTATATTTGATATAGATGGTTTATATTGTGTTATATAGATGGTTTGTATTTGTTATAGTTGATATAGATGGTTTATATTTGTGTTATATAGATGGTTTGTGTTATAGTTTATATTTGATATAGATGGTTTATATTTGTTATAGTTTATATAGATGGTTTGTATTTGATATAGTTTATATTTGATATAGATGGTTTATATTGTGTTATATAGATGGTTTGTGTTATAGTTTATATTTGATATAGATGGTTTATATTTGTTATAGTTTATATAGATGGTTTGTATTTGATATAGTTTATATTTGATATAGATGGTTTATATTTGTTATAGTTTTATATAGATGGTTTGTATTTGATATAGTTTATATTTGATATAGATGGTTTGTGTTATAGTTTATATTTGATATAGATGGTTTATATTTGTTATAGTTTATATAGATGATTTGTATTTGATATAGTTTATATTTGATATAGATGGTTTATATTGTGTTATATAGATGGTTTGTGTTATAGTTTATATTTGATATAGATGGTTTATATTTGTTATAGTTTATATAATGGTTTGTATTTGATATAGTTTATATTTGATATAGATGGTTTGTGTTATAGTTTATATTTGATATAGATGATTTATATTTGATATAGATGGTTTATAGATGGTTTGTTATAGTTTATATTTGATATAGTTAATATGATATATGATATATATGATATTGTGTTATAGTTTATATTTGATATAGATGGTTTGTTGTTGTTGTTTAATATGACATTTATTGTTATTGTTGTTGATATTTGTTGTTGTTGTTGTTATTCTGAATTACAGATATATTATGGCCAGCAACGAGGAAACATCACATGATGGAAAAGAAACACCCAAAGACGTTGAAGGCGAAATTAAAAGAGGCATAACGATAATGAAAAGTATCATCCGTGCGAGAGATAGAGGTGTAAAGTACGATGTCCATTGGAATGAAAGAGATCAGTTGGTTGAGCCTAATGGTGTGCTGCTGACAAGTTATATTGGAGCAGTTGTACGTTCGCAAGTTCCGATTACTTGCGATAACTGGAGAATTCCTGCATTAAAAGCGGCTAAGGATAAAATTTGGACCGAGATTCAAGTATGAGATTTGATCATTTTTAATTACGTTGACAGTTACATCTTTAAATTAATTATATTAACATGTTATATGTATGTGTATTTGTTTGCAAAGATCTTTTAATATTGAGGATTCTAGGAGAAAATATTGTATTCAGTTGGCCGGAAAACGCTTGAGGGGATTTAGAGCGTTTTTAACCAACAAATATCTTAAAGATTCTGATGGCAACTTTGTAGAGTCGGAGCGTCCAGCGAAGTACGCTGATTTGATTTCGGATGCAGAATGGGAGACATTTGTTGCGAAGCGAAGAACCAAAGAATTTGAAGTAAGTACAACTTATCATGAACAATGTATAGTATATATACCTATTCCACAAACAAACTGATATGACTTAAACTTGTTTTTTCAGGTTAAGAGTGGCGTAAATCGGGAACGGGCATCAAACCCTGCGTATCCATATAGAAAGGGGCGTTTGGGATATGCACGCTTAGAACAAAAATTAGTAAGTGCATATATATGCTTTAATATGATCTATTTACAAAAAATAGTAAGTATACATAATAGGATATAATGCTTTATTGTTCGTCTTAATGCGTAGTTGGAAGAGGAGAAAAGTGATGCGACATCTCTTCCGGACCATGTCGTATGGAAGGCTTCCCGGGTGGGAAGAGATGGAGCCGTCCAAGAAGAAGTTCAACAAGTGTTTGAACAATGTGTAAGTACAACATTAGTTTTTGAACAAAGTGTTTGAACAAAGTGTATAAAATATTTAAATATGCTTTTATCTATATTTCAGGAGTCCCTATCCCAGACTATAACTCCTGCTGAAGACGATGATTGCAGGAGTTTATTGAGTCGGGTGTTGAATATTCCTGAGTACTCTGGGCGTGTGAGGGGCAAGGGATTTGGTGTCACTCCATCCAAACTGTATAAGCAGCCAAGGAAAAAAAATCCAACCAATAAAGAAGTGATGGCTACTTTGGAGGAAATGAAATCTCAAATTCGTGAATTACAGAAGGATAAGGAGAGATACATGTCCGAAAGGCGCGCTCCAGAGGCCGGTAAAGCTACTAGTGACAAAGATAGTATCGGTTGTCCGCAGAAGCTTCCAGAGGTAATTGTATATATTACATTGAAATTAATTTAGCACATTTTTCTTAATTGACACATTAACTGATCATTATTTGTTTAGGGCATTTCACTTTGTCGACTATATTTATCGTCGCCGACTTATCGCATGGTTGGCAAGGGAAAGGTGCATAACACCCTGGGAGACTTACTTCACCATAAACCCCTCCCTGCTGGATTTTTGAAAGTGTCTGTTGATATTGCATTAGAGGGGGGGCGTTGTTGCCTAAGCCAGACGATGTATCAGACGCAACAGTGGTGGGAGACGCGATAGGAGCTTATGTAGCATGGCCGACGAATCTCATTTTCATGGATGATGAGGTAGGTTGAACCTTGTAATATTCCAATGTTTTATTACCCATACATGAAAGTTATTCTGACATTTACACTTTCTTATTGACATGATGATCTTAGACTCCCACAAAATCCAAAACAAAAGATGATAAAATTATTGTGCGGGATACCGATTCAGCTGCATCAAAGTTACAGGTACTAGTACTACAGTTTAAGTGATTATTTTATTATAAATTATTTACTGAACTTATATATGACTTTTAGGTTCTTGATCAGCAGTCGCAACAAGTCAGCAAGGGAAACATGCCTGAAACTTCCAAGGTGCCCAAAAAAAAGGTTGAGACAAAAAGAGCATTTGTTCCTCAATTTAGGTCGTGCCTTCAAACATATGTAGGGACAACAGACGTGCCTGAGGGCGGCATCCGTCTAATACATATGGATCAAGGTATTTTCGGTTTTGAATATTCCGAAACACTTGCTAAGGAGGATTTCGACCAGGTTTTCAAACATTTAGAATTGGGCGTCGGGGTTATGCATTCCTACATCAGGTACTTCGATCCATTTTAATTAGATAATTGAACATTTTAAAATTCGCTCATTTAACTGAATAATCTAATGTTGATTATATTTTTTTTAGGCGCTTGTATGACAAGTTGTTGGTCCCCGCTGATTTGACTTCAGTATTCGCATTCTTATCTGCTAGCAGTGTCAACTCACGGACAATAGACCAGACACCAGAAGCAGTCAAAGAGTACACAGTCCAGAGATTTAAGGGTGCGAATACGGAGAAGTTGTTTATGTTGCCATATAATACTGGCCATGGGTTAGTTTTTATTCTAAATTCATTTATTATAATTGTTCGATTTTTGCCATATTATATAACATTTCCGTCTAAACTGTTGTCTTATTTTATAGTGGTCACTGGTTGTTGGTTGCAATTAATCCGATTAAAGAAATAGTGTATTATATAGATTCATTGGATGGCGATACAAACAAATATGAAAATCTGAAGAACATGGTTGATACGTAAGTGATGATGTATAGTGTTCTGAATAACTATATATGTTTATTTATTATGTGACATTTTTCTAAATATGTGTTTATATTATGTTAGAGTTATACAAATATACAGAGCACAGAGAGATGCAACATTGCCAAAAAGCAGGGCTAGCAACATCAACTGGATCAGAGTGGAGGTATATTTTCCCATGTTTGACTGTTATAGTGGTTCTACTTATAAAACTATTTAAACTATATATCCTGATAAATGTTCGTTCGCTTTTTTCCTAATACAGTGTCCTCGTCAACGTGGTGGGATTGACTGCGGATATTTTGTACTGCGCTTTATGAAGGAAATCATTCTTTCTGGTCAATTAGAGATTCCAATCATGGTATGGATCAATTCATGAGTTATATGATTCATTTTGATAATTAACTAATATTTCATCTGAGTAATTAGTATTAAATCGTGCTTGTTCTGTTATATTATGTAGTATTTTGATGAATTCAGATGCGCTACGTACTCGAAAGTAAAATTGGAAGAAATTAAGGAAGAATGGTGTCAATTTATGATTGAGTTAAGAATTCTATAATGTATATTGGATTTGTAATTATGTGTAAATTGTATATTGTATATTGTATATTGTATATTGTATAATGTACAATGTTTAAATTATGTGTAAATTATACTTGAGTTAATTATGTGTAAATTGCAAAGTGTTATTGTATAATGTACAATGTTTAGTTATATTGTGTTGAATTAAAGGCCAAGTGTTGAATTACAATGTTTAAAGGCCAAGTTATGTTTAAAGCCTGAATTATAAGCAGGGAATTTAATTGTTATAAGCAGGTTTGTCTAAAAATATATAAAAAATGTGATTTTACAAAAAAAAAAATTTAAAAACGTGAAGTATAGACAACGCTTTTACAAGAAAGCGCTGCTAAAGGGAGAAAAATAGGCATAAAAAAGCGCTGCTATAGGTTAGGAAAGGAGGGGTCTAAGAAAGCGCTTTAAAAAAGCGCGGCTAAAGGGTGGTCTACAAAAGCGCTTTCATAAAGCGCTGCTACAGGGGGGGAGGGGGAGGGAGAATAAGCAGCGCTTTGAAAGCGCTGCTAAAGGGGTAAAAAAGCGCTGCTAAAAGGGATGCCTTTAGCAGCGCTTTTTCCACAAAAAAAAGCGTTGCCTTTACCTTTAGCAGCGCCACTTTAGGCAGCGCTTTAAAGCGCTGCTAAAGGTCAAAAAAAGCGCTGCTAAAGGCCATTTTTGGCATAGTGAGAAGTTAGGATTGTATCAATTGAGAACGGGTTATCCTCAACATAATTTATTTTAAAAATATTGCTTTCAAGGTTCATAGAAACATTATATCAAATAGGTGGAAAACATAAATTTAAGTAGAAAATTTGATTTAAAAAGAAGAATTTGATTTAGAACGAAGCAAATCAACTTGTCTCAAAATCTCAAGTCCCAAATATGGATAGTGTCATAACTATTTTGAACACCATAATTCGGAAAATGAACTCTTTTGTAAAGTAGAGAGCATGTAAGCTGGAATAAACGTAATATAGTGAGATCGGTATGGACTTCATCATTGCAAGCACTAAAACTCAAATAAACACACAATTATGAAATAGAAGTTCATTGCAACTAACTTAGAAATGCGGTATGAAATAGAAGTTCATTAATGAACATGCACAAACATACAGATGATGGCACAAACAGAAATAGTAGTATAAAAATGAATATGAAGAGAGAATGGGAGAAAAGATCGTGATTCCGTATAGTTATGAACTTGTGGTGTTCAACATTGAAAAGTGGAAGGAGAAACGAAGACGAGGGTGGGGGGAGGGGCGACAGCAACGGTGTAGGGTTTTGAAGAGTTGATAGAGAGATGAGAGAAAATGAGACAGGGAGAGGAAAAAGTGTGGGAGATGGAAGAGGATTTTGAAATTGAAATTGAAAAATTGAGAAGGTTTATGTGGGAAAGAGGAAAAAAATTGTGATGGAATAGATGAATGACATTTGGCAAGAGAAGAGAGTGTTGGATTAGATTTAATTTGGCATTTAGTTGATTACTGTTGTGACCTTTTTCTAGTGTAAGTTTAGTGTAAGGAAAGGGCAAATTGGTAAGTTTGGGCAATGTTTTTTTGAAGTGTTGATAGTTGACGGATAGCTGATTGTCTTTTGTTGTTTGTTGTTTCTCTTTTATTGGTCGGTTGGCTAACACATCTTGCGGTATTATCTTCCTCCGTTGTACTTTGGTAATTTTTTTAACCTTATTTATTATATATTATATTTGTCATTAATAATTTTTTTAAATAGAATAAATTAAAAAATTTCTACCTTTTAATTTTTTAAATTTAAGATTAAAAAAAGTAATAAATTTCCTCTAAAACTAATTTAATAGTTATTCTTTGCAAATACGACACTTTTTTTTGGGTCATTAGAGATAGTGTATTTGTGTTTGTCTCTTTTTATTTGGATTTTACAGTATCTTGTAGAAAGTTTGATCAGCTAGTGTGAGTTGATGCAAAAGTTTTATAGACTCAAAATTATTTTTTAAGCAAATTATTTAAAATCCTGTGTGTTCCACTAATTTGATTATAATATGTGTGTTTTTTTTAAATGTTTTTAATTGTACATATATAAATAATATGTATTTATATAAAAATGTAATATGTTGATTTGTGTATTTAAATGATAAACAAATATGAAAACTAAAATTTGTTCAATTATAAAATATGTATAAATAAGATTTTAATGAAAAGTTAAGTTAAAATTTATAGAGTAATAATGTATATTAATATGAGTAATCTAAAATATTAATAAGGAAAAGTTAACATATATTTTTTCCTTATTTTTATTTGATGTCATAATAATGGTTAGTGCACAAGATGAAGAAGATGAATATGGGAGACGAGATAGAAGAGAGATAATTGAATAACAAACTTCTATTACTCTTGCAAAACAATTACAGTGAATGATTAGTATTATTCTATTAAAAGCTACACTTGTTTAAATATAAGTGGGAACGACTAAAACTACTGAATTATCCTTCAACATCATCCCTTAATCCAGATTCAGCTAATCAAAACTACAACACCAATTTCATTTCTCAAGTGGAAAAATTGATCAGTCTTGATCGCTTTTGTCAAAACATTTGTCAGTTGCTTCTAGGTGCTACAGTGCATAACTTCTAGCACTCCATTCTGAATCTGACTTCTCAAAAAGTGATACTTAGTCTCAATATGCTTGCTTCTCCCATGCAGCACTGGGTTCTTGGCAAGATTGATTGCAGACTTGTTATCAATTATCAACTTCAGAGGCTTGTTTACGTTGATCTTCAAATCCTACAGTAAATTCAGAAGCCAAACAACATGACATGCAACCACAACACCTGCAATGTATTAATCTTACAGGTTGACAAAGCAACAATTGATTGCTTCTTGGAGCACCAAGAAATAGGACCTCCCAAACACTTAAACAAATATCCAGAAGTACTTTTTCTATCAACGTTATCTCCACACCAATCAAAGTCTAAGTAACACATCAGCTTTGAATTAGCCTTTTCACCAGAATGGAACGATACTTCATACTTCAGAGTCCCCTTAATATACCTCAAAATCCTGACAGCAGATTGGTAATGGGATCACTTAGGTTTACTCATGAACCTACTAATCATTCTAACTGCATAGAAAATATCAGGTCTTGTATTACACAAATACCTCAAAGAGCCTACCAATTGCTAGAAAGTTATAGCATCTACATCATCACCCTCAACATGAGAATCCAACTTATAATTTTTTTCTGAAGGTGTGATAGCAGCCTTACAATTCAGTAGCTCAAACCTCTTCAGAAGATCAAGTTCAAACTTCAGATGATGTAAAGTGATACCTTTCTCAGAATACATAATCTCTATTCCTAGAAAACAAGTCATATTTTCTAGATCAATCATCTAAAACTCATTCATCAGCACCTTCTTGAACTTAGCTATCACATCTGAATAGCTCCCTGTTAGCAATATGTCATCAACATAGAGACACACTAAAATCATATTTCCTTCAGAATCATGCCAAACATAGACACCATACTCCATCTCACACTTTCTGAATCCTTGAAGCTTGAAAAATTAATCAATTTTCAGATTTCAGACTCTATGAGCTTGTTTCAGTTCATACAACGCTTTATGTAACCTGTACATTATCCCTTCCTAATTATTTTTCACAAATCCTGGAGGTTGTGACACATAAACCTCTTCTTCTAATGGACCATTCAAAAAGGAAATTTCACATCTAAATACATCAGAGACCAATTCTTATTTGCAGCTATAACAATCACCAATCTGTTGTTTCATGTCTAGATACAGGCTCAAACACTTCAAAGTAATATAACCCAAATTTCTATAGAAATCCTTTTGCTACTAACCTTGATTTGTGTTTGCCAATTGAACTATCTGGATTCAGTTTCACCTTGATAACCCATCTAACGCTAATGGATTTCTTGTTCCTTGGAAGCTCATTCAATTCTTAAGTCTTGTTTCTTTCTATAGTCTCAAGTTGTTCTTTCATGGCCTTCAGCCAAAAATTCTTCTTTAGAGCTTCTTCTATACTCACTAGTTCGGAGTCTACTAACATGACACACTGAATGACTTCCTCTTCAGAGTCTATTTCAGTATCTTCCACCATCTCAAACATTGCAAATCTTCTTGGAATGTTTCTGATTCTTTATGGCCTCTAAACATGTTCAGAATCTTCTTCGAACACTGGAACAATATTAGACGTTGGAACCCCACAAGTACCACCTTCAAAGGAATGACCACCTTCAGAGTCTAGAATATTCCCAGAGTCTGGATCTCTACCAAAGTTTGAATAACCATCAGAATCAGATTCACCTTCAGAGTCAGACTCATCTTCAGTATCACAGTCACTTTCAGACTCTGACTCATCTTCAGACTCTGAATCACCATCAAATTATGACTCATCTTTAGAGGAAAAATCCCTTTCAGAGGCAGATTCTTCTTTAGAGTCAAAAATCTCTTTAGAAGTTAACTCATGTGTTAACATTGCACCAAAGTTGGATTGAGACTCATTCCAATCCCATGCTTATGATTCTTTCCCAACAACATATGTACTAAATTCCACCTTATTAGTGACTGGACAATAAACCTTATATGTGTCTGTACTGTGGTATCTAATCAGTAACATTCCTTTACTTCTATCATCCAGCTTCTTTCTAGTAGCACCTGAAACATGTTTATAACAAACATAACCAAATACCCTAAAATGACTCACACTTTACTTATCACCAGCCCATTTCTCAAAAGGAACATTTTCCTTCAGTTTCTTTATTGGACACCTATTGAGCACATATGTTGCAGTGGCAAGAGCTTCTCCCTACGAGGTGTGAGGGAGTTTCTTCTCCTTTAGCATGCTCCTTGTCATATCAAGCAAAGTTTAGTTCCTTCTTTCAGAAAGACCATTCTGTTGAGGAGTGTATGGAGCAGTAACCTCATGGTTAATTCCATTATCCTCACAGAACTTTCTGAACTCTGTAGAGTTATACTCTCCTCCACCATTAGTTTTGTGAACTTTCAACTTCTATTTTTCAGCCTTCACCTTGAGCTTCTGAAACTCAGTAAACACCTCATGCTTAAACTTGATGAGGGCTGCCCATGTCATTCTTGTGAACTCATCCACAAACGACATAAAATATTTGTTTTCTCTAAGTGAATGTACTTCAAATGGCCCATAAACATCAAAATGTACTACTCCCAAAGAATGCTTTTCTCTTGGGCTACTTCTAATGCAAATGGAAATCTAGGTTTCTTGCCTTTCATGCATATTGTTGCACCCTAAAATTTGCCTAACCTTTTTCTTACTTGGCTTTTGTTTCATTGCACCAGCATATCATTGATCTAGCATTTGCATAGCATATCATTATTCATCTAGCAGGGGATCAAGTGTGGTTTATATCAAGAGGAGCCTATCTGGAAGTTTTACTCAAGCTTGAGAGGTCACTAAAGTCATCAGAGAGAGGGTTGTATTCTTGAGAAGTTTGGTTGCTTGTATAGGGTTCATCTCCTAACTTGAGGACCAATTGAAGACCACCAGTGGGATGTGAAGCCTTGATCATGGATAGAGTGTTTATAGATCTCATGGAGTGCCTTGAGGGTCATGAGGGAGCTCAATCAAGTCATTATGCCAGGTATGGAGAGCCACAGTTGAGGGTGTTGCAATTAGGGTTTTCATCTGAGTAACCTTAAGCCAACTGTTCAATTGGAGGAGATTAAGACTCAATTCTAAGTCTTTGCGATCATGTAAAGTTGTGTTAAGATACATGAGGTGATATTCCAATATCAATCCAAGAAAAGTTCAAAGTGTGAGGAGTTGCTAAACTAGGGTTTCAGGGTAAAATCCTCTATTTAGTGCCTGACTTCAAGATCACTTATCTTAAGATAAAAGTTTCATCTCAACTTTTGGCCAACATGAAACTTGTAGAGCATGTTCTTAGCTTTAATTTGAGTACTAGAAGTACCTCATTGAATTTATAGAACTCAAGTTATGATCCAGACAAGTTACAGGTCACCAGATGAATGTGAAATTTGTCTACAAAAGTTAACCAACTTCCATGGAACTTTTGACCTAGAAGGATGTTGTTTCTACTCAACTTGTTGCCAACATGAAAGTTGTAGGCCTTGATCTTAGCTTTCCAAATTGTACTAGAAGTCTTTCATCTAATTTGTAGAACTCAAGTTATGAGGTTTACAAGTCAGGGGTATTTTGGGAAAGTGAGATTATAGGTCATTTGAAATTATAGGTCATTTTCACTATCTTGCACACTTCAAATGAAGTTTTGTCCAACACAAAACTTGCTCAAATGGGATTTTAACTTCAACCATGTATCAAGAATGTATTGATTTGGCTTAGGATGAGACTTGGTTTGAAGGAATTTGGTAAAGGGCATTTTTAAAGGCTTTAAGTGAAAAAATCCAAATTAATTCATATGTGTTCAAACCAATGCAAATAAGTGCTCATTTTGATCAGAAAAATCATTTGGAGCACAATGGAAATATTAGAAAATCCATTTGAGGCATGATTCATGGTGTTTTACTTTGTTGCTTCATAAGGAAGAAACACATTCAATCTTGGCCATAGAATGGATTTAAGCTCTCAATCTGATCCATACACTTTCCACAGTCAATAAGCAATGCAATTGAAGCTTCTTGGAGAAGGAATTGGCTCAGATTTGTGTACACCATAGTTGAAATTTTGATGGAAAAGTGGAAATTGGATCTCATTGTTTGGGCCTCCAATGGGCCTCCAAATCACCCAAATTCACTCTATATAAGTTCAGAAATGCATTAGGATCAAGGTTGGTGATATTTGAAGCTGGAGCCAGCGATTGGAGTTGGAATTTCAAGATCAAAACTGAAAATCGTGTTTGGAGTTTGAGAGCTTTTCATAGCAAATCAAGATTTCCAATAGCTTTATCCTTCATCAAGGAACGATTCTGCATCATTTGGAAGCTTGAATCACAGTGGAACTGATCCAATTTCAAGCTACAAACCAGGTATGCACTTTTCACGATTGCATTGATTGTAGGATGGTTTAGAATGATTTGAATTGTGGTTAAGCTTTAGGAAGATGACTAGATGGATTTTAGATCATAATTGTGAAGTTTAGAGACAAATTAGGACGTGATCAATTTTCTGTTTGGATGCGAATCTCCCTGATTATTGAGTTTTAGCATAATTGGAATGGATTATGATGATCTATGAAGAGTGAGGAGAAGATCTGTGGTTTAATTATGAGGATTGGTGAGAATTCACATGGTGACATATTTTAGGATTGTGATCGGGTTTTAAGATTCAGTGAGAATTAGGAGAAAAGGACATTGGATTTGAGATCAGCGTGGAAAATTGAGTGGAACTGCCTAGGTTTTGTCAAGAATTGATGACTTGCAACTCTGAGTTCACCGGAGAAGACGGTGGCACGGCCACCGGACCACCGTCTGGTTCGCCTGAAAATCTTCCCTCCATCTGAAGTTTTAAACGAGGACGATGAGCCCTGGCCCTTGGATCATTGGAAAATGAAGACTTGGTATCCCAATCGTGTGTTCCTAATTCACTTTCAGAATTGGACCTTTGACCAAGTAGCAAACGCTGCGTTTCATTGATCTACCTGGCAGCTGAGGTGTCACGCGCGCAACCCTTGGATGTGAATACAAAGTCCATTGATCCAACTGTCCTGATTAATTCTCATCTTTTATTTTCTTTAATTGATTTTTGGTTTTATTTTAATTGCGTTGTCATTTTAAATTCATATTAATTTCATTTTTGATCAGAAAAATAAAATAAAAATATATGCATGCTCTAGATTTTATTTCTAATTTTCTAGTGCTTTTAGATTTCATTTTCAAGCAATTTTCGATTTAATATGATTTTTTGCATTTTGTTTAATTCCTTAAATTTGGCATAATTCTTCATTTTCTTGCTGATTTTTGTGTGATCAATTGGTATGGAATTTGAGTGAGATTTTTTGCTGGCTGCTAGTATAGAGATGCATGATCCCTTAGGAATTATTTCATGATTTTTAGATAATTTAGGTTCTGTTTTGGATTAGGTTCCCATGACCTTCCATTTTAGGGTTTCCCTTGGACCCTTGGTGATTTAGGAATTCTTTAGTGACTTTCCCCTTTGGTTTAGGCCCTGGTCTTTCTAATATAGATACCTAATACATGTAGATTCCCTTAGGAAATTTTATAGGATTTTAGAAGTAGTTTTGGTATTTTAAATAAATTTAAAACTTAGGCTAGTTTTAATATGCTTCTAACATGATTTCTCCTTTAGAATGACTTCAATGGTGGCCTATAGCATAAGATAAATTTTCCATTCCTTTTGGATAGTGTTGTAGACATATAGGGGCTTCTGTTTGCTTGATTAGGGTGTTTAGTCTTGGTGTTTAGACCTTCTTTTAGTAGCTTTCTTGTAGCTTAATCAATTAGGGTTTAGAAAGAGCTTTAGTTTGATTTCTATTTCTTCAAATAAACATGGATTGCTTTGTTTGCTTTCCATTCTCATCCTATGATTCAAGGTCCCTATATGGAAGCCTCATCCCTCCTTTGGAAGGATGTGTGGCATATCACAAAAGGTAGAACCTTTGAGGATGCCTATCCCAGATGTATGGTTGAGTGCCATGATGGATTCCCTTGGTTTCCATCATGCTTCCCATCATCATGAAATAACCTTGATGTTAAATCTCTTCTCTTTTGTTCGAGCTTTCATTTCCTTCTCTTGAAGATAGCTTGGACTTGAGGTTGTCTGCAAATTGTTTGATTGTTTTACTGTTAGTCTGCTTTGCTGTTGAGCTGTTTGTCTGTTGTATTGTCGGATTGCTTTGTTGTGCTTGTGTGACTGCTTGGTGTGTTGCGTTAGACTAGTCCTCATGTAGATGTTTCTAGGCCTAAGAGCATCCTAAAGGTTGAGTTTCTCCCTTTGCTTGTCTGCATTAGAGGTGGAGCCTGTCACCCTCTGCTTGCCTGTTATTGTTTGGCCTTGCTTGTTGGCTTAAGGTTGAGTATGTCTCCCTTGCCTGTGTGGTGTGTTTCCTCTGGCTTGTGTGCTCTAGAAGTTGAGCTTGTCTCCTTCTGCTTGTATTGTTGCATTGCATGCATTTTACTTACAGTTATTTCTTTTCAGTTATTTCTTTTGATGTTGCTTTCTTTTGCCATGTTCCCTTAGGAACTTTGACTTCTCTTGTTCAAGAGAAGTTATGACAAACATTAGGGTTTTAACCATGCATGATAAAATTAGGTAGTTCCTTCCTAACCTCAACCATAGGGTCAACTTTGCATGACAACTTTAGGATTGGATTAGTTCCCCTTTAGTGCATCCTTTCTCTTCTCATCTTCAAACAAATCAAAATACAGTAATAAAGGTTAATTGATGTCGTACGCTACGAGCCTTAAGTTACTTGAGAAAGGGTTGTTGGAGAGTTTCTTTTCAACAGCTTGGATGTTTAGTATGGCACCCTTTGGGTGACATGCGGCGCATTCACTCTCAGGTCATAGTCTCTAGTGCGATATTAGTTGCAAACATCCATAAAAAGACACTTCTTTAAAAAACAGAAAACAAAGATCAAACATCTTTTGTCCTCTTGGACCTTTAATCCCTGGAAACCCTTTTTAGAAGGAGAGTTCTGTTAACTCCTGGTTCTTCCGCAAACGGTAAACGCCTAAGTCTCCTTCGAGGGAGCTGCATACACCAACTGCTGGAACCCTCTGTTAACCCTACTCGGATAAAAAAGACAAACATGTGTCTCTAGTTGTGCTGAACTATGTTTGCTCTGATCTTTCACACCGTGTGAAAGTACGTATGCACGAGATGCGATATCTCGGCGAGAAACCTTCCCCCGTAACCCGTAGTTAGGCGAACTACGTAGACTCTGATTTCTCGTTCCAGGTGGGAATACGTAGGCATAGAACTGTTGTGTTCTGCCGAGTCATTTTCTTTTCTTTTCAGACCAGACCTTTAGCGTAGATAGTTAAACCAACCCGTCAGATAAACACAACAAGTGTGGATCCCATCGAGTACGATGGACGTGAAGGGTGCTAATACCTTCTCCTTGCGAAACTGACTCCCGAACCCAGACATGGTTGCGATGACCTTGTCTTATACCTTTTCATCAGGTTTTTCCGATCGTTTCCTTTCCCTTTCTATGGGATAAATAACGAAAGGTGGCGAATCTTCTGTTTTGTCGGCACCTTATTTTCGCGGTAGCGACAGCTGGCGACTCTGCTGGGGACTCTGGTTCCCTATGCGAGTCAATACTAGCGCTTGTGTGTTTACCTGTTGGGTTTTATTTATCGCATTTTACTTTCCGCATTTTATTTTCAGTATGATATCATTATTGTGCTGTTGTGGGAAGGGGCTCTGATGAGTGATAAGCCATACCCAGGCTTGAGAGTATACCTAACATTAGTTGTGGAAAGTAGTGGGTGCATGCTTGCTTTGCAGGTACTAGTGTCTCACAAAATCCACGCTCAGACGAGATTCTCCCGGTTGACTTCTTTTCCGGCCCTTTGGGCCTGAGGGGTTGTTGGTTTGGAGGATTATCGACTCTGGGGACCGATCATTTGTGACTTAGTTAAGTGAGGCCACTTCAAGAGATGATTATGCCACACCTTCTGGGTATCGTATCATTGTTTATTAAAAGTCTGTGACGCTGGGAAACGCATAGGATGCCATACCTTGTCTGTGATTAGGTCCATACCTGTGAGCAGGGTCGGGTTATTGCAGGGAACCTTAACTTCCAGACTACCTAGTTTTCTTGGCAGTAAATCAGTATTGTTGGGTTCTGAGGGTTCTTATCATCAGAGATGTGGTTGTTCTCGATAGTGCATAATTATTGGTCCTCTTCAGGGTTATGTTACCAGAGTAGTGTTGTGATTGTGTTGAAACAGAGCCTCGGTCTCCTCAACAGCACAATCTTGATCCCCTGTTGCATGATTGCATACTCATTTGCATATCATTAACGTGTGTCTGTGTTGCAGGTGCATATATTATCCCCCGGTTCCGGTATTCTTGCCTTCTGTTGTGCCAGCATGGGATCTTTGAAGAAGAATATGGCCTACAAGCTCCCTACCCCAGATGTTGCTCTGTTGTCCAGTTTGATTGCCTTGGAAGATGATACAGTGAGAGGGGAATTCAGGAAATCTTATGGGAAGCTGCTCAGTCTGGTTCATAAACCTTCAGTATATGACTTGAATGGGTTGTATGCCTTGCTACAGTTCTATGACCCTCCATTGAGATGCTTCACTTTTCCGGACTTCATTCTTGCACCTACATTAGAGGAGTATGCTGAGTTGTTGGGTGTACCGATTAAGAATCAGATGTCATTTGTTCACATGGATGCTAAGCCTAATCTGGCTAATCTAGCTTTTGCTCTTCATCTGGATGCCTCTGAGTTGCTTTTGTCCAGTTGGAATGGAGTTCCTGGATTTTCTCTGAAGTTTCTAGTCGGGAAAGCCTAACAGTGTGCCAAAGACGGTTGTTGGATCGTATTCAACGCCATTCTTGCCCTCTGCATATATGGCATTATTTTGTTTCCCAACATTCCTGATGGGAATCCAGTTCCTACCTTGATTGGCGATGTGTATCATTCCATCCATTACAAGAATGAAAATAGAAGGGGTAAGAATGTATCGTGTTGTGTACCCTTACTCTGCAGATGGTTTGATAGTCACCTGCCCAAGAAGGGTCTTTTTGCTTCATCTGCAGCAACAACTGAGTGGTCTGAGCGCTTGATGGGTTTATCAGCAGAGAGCCTTGTTTGGTTTGATAGGGATATAATGGGTACTAACATCATATTCAGCTGCAGTGGTTTTCTGAATGTGCCTTTGATTGGAAGAAAGGGTTATATCAACTACAACCTATCTCTACTTGTCAGACAGTTTGCATATGCTTTGAGAGGTCCGCCTAAAGACGAAGAGGTGCAGGAATCTCTATACCTCACAGGGAAATCATTGTTGGTTAAGAGCAATAGCCAAGCTTATGCTCCTTATGTTACCTTGATTAAGAGCATGGCAGAGGCAACGGGGATGCCTTTTCCACCTGCTAAGCAGGAGTGCCCTCCAGTGGTTGAAGAGCCTACTACAGTGTCTATTCAGCAGTATAATCAGGTGTTAGCTGAGAAGGAAGAACTGAAAAAGGCCAACAAAGAGTTGGATAAAGAGCTGGTACAACTCAGAAGCGAGAGAAACGAAGCCGTCCATTCCTTCAAAAAGCAGACAGAGTTGGTGAAACGGTTAGGCACGGACTTGACCAAACAGATAGCTGACCGTGAACGTTTGGGTTTGGACTTCAAATCTGTCAATGATGTGCTTGCCACCAAGAAGCAGAACTTGGATGAGGCATACCGGAGAATCTCCAAATTCAACCAGCAGTGGAATGCCACTATAGCCAGCAACAAAGAGAGGGAGGACAAACTGAAGCAGCAGATCTCAAAATTGAAGGCTCAGGTGAAGGCTAGCGAGAAGAAGTTTGATGAGGAAACTGCTCATAGGTATGCCACTGAAGACATGCTAAACAAGGCTATCGCTAACCTGAAAGATTGCAAGCAGATGTTTGAATCTAAGAAGCGAAGGTTAGAAGACTGTTTTGGCCAAGGCGCGTGGGAAGACTCAGTTGAAGGTCTCCAGTGCACTATTATGCAGAGGGAGTTGCTTGTTGAAGGGTTACTCACTCGGCCTGATCATCCCAGAACAAAAGAGTTGCTAGAAGAGTTTCGCGCCCGTAGTCGCACTTGACTATCTTTGCAACCCTTTGTAATTTTCCTGATCTTTGCTGTAGGCTGACCATCACCAGGCTTGTTGGTCGAGGTCATGCTATTGATTCCCCATGTATTCAGTAACATTGTATTGCTGCCTTGTTGGGCCATATATATATGAGATGTTATTTCAATGATTGGATCCGGACTTCTTGTTATCAGCACTGACACTCTGGCACTAGAATCGGGGAGAAATCTCCCTAAAGCACAGACACACGTTTGCATCTGCATAAATCATTTGCATAGCAGGTACCTTGAGTTGTTCTCATAACCCACTCTCGATGCAGGTTTCAGGATTGCCAATCAGCAAATTCATCGCTACTCTACAAGAAGTAACTGCAAGAAAGCTATGGATCAAATGTAAACTGAGATGCAGGAGATGCGCGACAGGATGGCGCAGTTCATGCAGGTGATGGAAACTGTGGCCAAGGGCCAAGAGCAGCTTCAGACTCTGGTGCAGCCTCTGATTGCACGAGTCGACGGTAACGGTGTGCTACATGGCGGGGTTGCTAGTGATCCTCCTCATGGCGAGACTCCCCTAGCGAGTGATATTGTACCGGTGGTTGTCCTCAATACTACTAAGAACGGTAATAGAGCTGGAAATGCTGGTTTTAATGTTGGAACTGGGAATGCTGGTTTTGGTATTGGTGCTAGGAACACTGGTGTAGGTGTTGGTGTTGGCAATGCTGGTTTTGGTGGTGCCAACCAGGGATATGGCAATCAGGGCTTCGGTAACGCGGGTTTTGGTAACGTAAGCAACAACGGTGTTGGAATGGGTGCTTACAACGCTGGTTTTGGGCCAGGTGCTGGCAATCAGGGTTTTGGTAATATGGGGTATGGTCCCAGGTTTAATCAGAATGGCTTTGGTCCTAATGCTGCTTATGCTGGGTATGATAACGGGGATTCTCACTGGGGCGAGGATCGTCAACAAGATGCTTTCCCTCCGCCAGACAGGGATCTTGAGATTCCCACTGACAATGACCGAAGGTTCAAGATGTTGGAGGAACAAATGAGGAATCTTGTGAATCAGAATTCCACGGGGTTGGACATGGCTAATATGGGGTTTGTTCCTGGCTTGAGGGTGCCACTCAAGTTCAAAGCGCCTACTTTCAAAAAGTATAAGGGGGATACTTGCCCAAGAGTTCACGTACGGTCTTATTATCGGAGAATGTCCGCTTATTCTGATGACGAAAAGATGCTGATGCATTTTTTCCAAGATAGCTTGTCGAGACCGTCATTGGAGTGGTATATGGGGTTAGAGCCCACTCAGATTGGTAGCTGGAAAGAGTTAGCGGAGGCCTTTGTAAAGCATTACCAATATAACAGCGACCTTGCGCCGAACCGGGTCCAACTCCAAAATCTTTCTCAAAAGAATGGCGAGAGTTTTAAAGAGTACACCCAAAGGTGGCGTGAGCTTGCAGCTAGGGTGCACCCACCCATGGTAGAGCGTGAGTTGGTGGATATTTTTGTGGGCACTTTCTCTGGTTTGTATTATGACAGGCTTCTCAATTATACGACGGATAACTTTTCTGAGTTGATACTCTTGGGGGAACGTATAGAGAACAGCGTCAAGATCGGTAAGATTCAAGCAGGAGAATCAACCTCAGCTGGAGGTGGTAAAAGGGTCTTTGGAAATAAAAAGCAAGGAGACATTAATTCAGTATGTAGCGATCGGAGAAGGGATAGAAGTCAGAATTGGCGTAGGCAGCAGGTCGCCAGTGTGACAATTCTTGTACCTCAATAGCAACAACAACAGCCACAGCAGCAATAGGGACAACAGAATTCTGCTCCGCAAAGGTTCCAAGGCCGTGATAGGGTCGTGAAAAGAGTATTTGATGTGCCTCCACTACCGTATGCTTAGCTTTTTCAAACTCTATTACAATTGCAGCTTGTTGAGAAAAAGACGCTGGCTCCGTCGAAGGGCACGCCTCCTTTTGGTTACGATGCTGATACACATTGTGAATTTCACTCCGGGGCACCCGGTCATGGCATAGAGAATTGTCAAACATTCAAGCACAAGGTGCAGGATTTGATAGATAGTAAAGCTACAAACTTTGGTAACGAGGCACCCAATATTGAGAAAAATTCGATGCCGTCTCACGGATCTGCACAGGTAGGTGCAATCTTTGAAGATACTAGTCTAAGTTTGGTTATGAGTGTAGAAGAATTGAAGACACCTCTAGGTTGTGTAAAGAGCAGATTGCTGAAAGGGGGAGTTTTCCCTGGTTGTGATACAGATTGTGTTGACTGTTTGGCCCGGCCTGAGGGTTGTGATAGTTTAAGAAGAGGTATTCAAGGGTTGATTAACGAAGGAACACTGCAATTCGACTGTACTGCTGAAGAGAAGCCTATTGAGGCAATAGCTGAAAGGCAGGGTGAAGTTGCAACGGTTACGATCCCATTTAAGATTGTCACGATATCGGCGCCTCCCAAGAGGCCGACCATCACTATAACCAAAGCTGGACCCATTCCATATGAAAGCACTAAAGCCATCCCTTGGAACAATGGGGCAGAGGTTTACTGCAATGGAGAAAAGATTAACCTGGAAAGCCCGCCGGTTGGGTCAGTTGATAACTTTGTAGGGGCAAAGGGCATAACCCGCAGTGGTAGAATTTTCACGTCACCAGAAGTAGAAGCTGAGAGAATTGCCAAAGGGAAAGGTAAAGACAATGAAGAAGGACCTTCTCAAGAGGAGGAAAAAGAGACATTGACCAAAGATGTGGAAGAATTCATGAGATTAATTCGGAAGAGTGACTATAAAATTGTCGATCATCTACAGCAGACGCCTTCCAAAATCTCGATTTTGTCATTGTTGCTTTATTCTGAGGCTCATCGGAATGCTTTGCTGAAAACACTTGACACCGCTTTTGTACCCCAGGAGATATCTGTTAATCAGCTCGAAAGAGTAATTGCGCACGTGAACGCGGGGCATGGCCTTGGCTTTATAGACTTTGATTTAACACCCAGGGGCCGCAACCACAACAGTGCGTTGCATATTTCAGTTGAGCGTAGGGGCACTGTTATGTCTCATGTCCTTGTTGACACTGGTTCGTCCTTGAATGTTTTGCCCAAGAAGGCATTGTTGAAGCTGGATACCCGAGGCATAATATGCACACCGAGCGACTTGGTAGTGAGAGCTTTTGATGATACTAGAAGGTCCGTATTTGGGGAACTGACTTTGCCAATCCAGGTTGGCCCAGAAGTGTTTGATACTATGTTTTACATTATGGACATACAGCCAGGTTATAGCTGTTTGCTCAGGCGACCTTGGATTCACTCTGCAGGGGCTGTAACGTCTACGTTGCACCAAAAGCTTAAGTATATGGTTGGTGGTAGCATTGTCACCGTGTGTGGGGAGGAAGACATCCTGGTAAGTCACCTGTCATCATTCAAATATGTCGAAATGGATGGGGAGATCCATGAGACATTGTGCCAAGCCTTTGAAGGAGTGCAGATCAGAGACAAATCTCCTGTCATAAGCAGTGGGCCAGAGGTGGTTATATCTTCGTACAGAGAAGCCCAAGCGGTAGTTCAGGCCGGGGAGACTAAAGGCTGGGGTCAAGTTCTGGAGATTCCTGTTAAGCAGAACAAGTTTGGCTTAGGGATATCGCCCGTCGTCGTCATCTTCATCACAGAGCGTGCCAAAGTTCAAGGCGCCGATTGTGTTTACTCCGGGAGGAGTCAGTTTTGAAAGAATCAATGATGTGTCTGACAGTGAAGATGGAGATAGCGACTATGACATGGATTCATGGATCAAGCCCAACAAGCCAAGACAAAGCCTATGCAACTGGTCTATCCAAGACTTTATTCAAGTGACGACGAAACAGTAATGCCTTGTTTTTCGATTATTGTACAATCCTATGTCCTACCCGGGGCATAGTGATTTTATTTCAGGGCCTACTTGTTTATGTGTATGCTTTGTTTTAATCATCAAATAAAGGCGTTTTTCTCATGCAAATTTTGTGATCCCGGTTTTTTCTGCTTTTTAGTTTACAATAAAATGGCAATGTGGTTGTATGCTTCATTTGCATATCATTTGAAGCATTTAACCCTTTCTCTTGCAGGATCCATATTTCAGATTACACCGATCAAGAACTCCCTATGACTCGCTTCAACTTTGAGCATCCGATATTTCAAGCCGAGGAAGAGATTGTTGAGGATGACGACTTACTAGAAAAGCTGACTCGACTTTTGAGACAAGAAGAGAAAATCATTCTGCCTCATCAGGAGGATATTGAGGTCGTTAATTTGGGTTCCGAAGAAGTTGTTAGGAATGTCCGGATAGGGGCTGCGCTGCAAAGCGATATCAAGCAGAGACTTGTCGAAATGCTGCGAGAGTATAGTGACATCTTTGCTTGGTCTTATGATGATATGCCTGGGTTAGACATTGATATTGTGGTCCACCTCTTGCCATTGCGTGAGGAATGTCCGCCGATCGAGCAGAAGCTCAGAAGAACGAAACCAGATATGGCCGTAAAGATTAAAGAGGAAGTACAGAAACAGTGGGACGCTGGTTTCCTAGCTGTTACAACTTACCCTCCTTGGGTCGCCAATATAGTACCTATACCAAAGAAAGATGGTAAGGTACGTATGTGCATTGACTATCGGGATCTGAACAAGGCGAGCCCTAAGGATGACTTCCCGCTTCCTCATATTGACGTATTGGTCGACAATACTGCTCAATTCTCTGTGTTTTCCTTCATGGACGGCTTTTCGGGCTATAATCAGATTAAAATGGCGCCGGAGGCTATGGAGAAAACAACTTTCATTACCCCGTGGGTAACTTTCTGCTACAAAGTGATACCCTTTGGTTTGAAGAACACAGGGGCAACATATCAGCGTGCTATCACTGTCACACCCTAATTTTTGACCACAAGATCTCACCTCTTTTTGCGTGTTTTCTGTTGTTATTTGACCTTAACTTAATATTTATGTTTTGTGACTAACAAACTCGCGCAGATGCAATGATTCCAAATGGAGATAATTTTCACAATTTAAATACCCCAAGACGTGGTCAGGTAGAATTTTAAGTTGTACCCCTCTTTCAAAGGATCGCTCAGGACATGGTGTTATTATGTTCAAGGAGAGATTTGGAACGTTATTATTGGTGGCTTATGATCAAGTCGTTTTATTTGAAGTTAATAAGGAACTTACAATAAAGACGTCACTTTCTAGCTATTTCTACTTTACTGTCATTGTGTTTGAAGTATGGGTTAACGATTTACGACCGCGTGAGGCATTAATGGAGAAGGAACGGTTACTCTACTGCAAGACCCTTTTGCACGTGACCACTACATGGCAGGAAAACATTGAAGGTTGTTATGTTTACAGACCACAACGTTTAAAGACAATGTCATAACAACCTTTACAAGTCCTACCAAATAAGCCAAAGGAAAAATTCAAGTAAAGGCGATGGCCTTTTCCTTTCATTGGATTCATTCATACAAGGTTGCAGGATCAAGACAATATTATTCTTTCAAAGTCAAAGTAATTTCATATTATTAAAACTCATTTAAAGCTACAAGTTTAAGACATGAATAATTGAAGTTACAAAACTCCAAGGTTTCGTGTACCACCCATCATTTGGATTGCATTGAATATTGAAGTTGTTTACATTAAGTCTACCTAAGTCCTAAGAAGTCACTAAGTACATAGCAGTTGTGGTCCTAAGAAGTCACTAAGTACATAGCAGTTGTGGTCTGCTAACGCCATTGAGAATGCCAAGCACCCTGCAGAACACATGGCAGTACGAAGACGTTTATAGCAGCGACTGTGTCTTATGTCGACCTTCAGAGTGCGACAACAATTCATGATGAATGGAAGGAACTCAAACACCAGTTCAAACCTACAAAATCTTCAAGCTGTTATTGCTACTTCACACTACCGCCATGGTCTGTCGACTCTAGGCGCACCTCATGAAGGCCTAAAATTAACAACCTGCATAATTTGAACACAATCAAAACCAAGAAACATCATCACTGCAGATCCTTATTGACACCTTCTTCTGGAAGCAGTATACAAGTTCCAGTCCATCGGTCATTTCAGCATATATGTCCTGTGTATCTTCTGCTCACGATGAACACGACCTGCCAAAACATAGGGAATTCGTAAGTGAAGTCACGACAAAGCCGACACACAAAAAAACTAACAGAGTTCTGCAGCACAATAAACTGCAACTTCACAGCTTACACAAAATGATCCTTTTAGCCTTGCTATAGAAAGTTCATGCCGCCGCACCCTACTCAAAGCACTTTCAGATCCATCTGATGAGTTTCAGGCTAGATCTTTCTCTTTTGGAGAAGCGTGGTGCTCTTATAATTCGTCGGCTTTGTGTGCTTTTGGATGCTGAGAGAGTCTACCATGAACTTTCAACGATATTAGAAGGAGAATCAGATTTGGATTTTGCATCAATTATGATTCAGGCATTGAATTTGATCTTACTTACATCATCAGAATTGTTTGAGATTCGAGATCTTTTGAAGAAATCAATGGTAAATCCTGTTGAGAGGGACCTGCTTATTTCTTTGTATGCCTCTTGTTGTCATTCTCCAATGGCAATTATAAGTCTCTGCTTCGTAGCTCAGACTTACCGACGTGCAAATACTGTGATTCAACCTCTGATAGAGGAGGATAAATGTCAAGTTTTTGGTCCAACTGGATGAATTGATTCGCTTGCTGGAAACTCCAATCTCGGCTCATCTTAGATTGCAGCTTCTTGATCCTGGAAGATATTTATGGCTATTCAAAGCATTGTATGGTCTTCTGATGTTGCTTCCTCAGCAAAGTGCAGCCTTTAAGATACTAGAACTCGTTTAAAAGATGTGTCGTCATATTCTTTCAACCGTGAGCAACTGAATAGAATGCCTTCCGGGGATTACTACGAATTTCTTCCTCGGATGCCTGATGAACATGAAAAAAAGATGGTGATGTAACTGTAGATGGTGGGAGCTCATATAGTAGATTAAACTTTACTGAAAGGTTAAATGAGTTTCAGGAAATGTAGAAGAAGCATCGGGTTCACACTAAATCACAAAGAACGTCACGTAGTTTATCGACTTCATTACCAAAGGAGGCACAAAAAAGGAAGAACCCGAGACACTTATCTCTAAGACCCTTGTGACCGATATCTTTTGAACTGCGTCATTGTGATCTTCGTAATATTCTCCTCACGTTTTCATGGGATGGACTGAAAGAAAAGCATTCCAACCACACATTCACAACCCCTGTTTTGGGCAAGGGCTTTGAGGCGTGTTAACTACCTGCATTAAAGACAGAGTGAGACTCTTTAACAGAAAGGAAAACACAGCTATTAATTCTTTAGACAAATTTCCAATAGCATTAAAGCAGGATAATCCCGAAAGGGGAAATCTCATCACCAAATCGGCAAAGGTTTGGAAAGAATCGGAGTAGCACATGACTGAGCAGGAAACAGGTTCTCGACATAATCATTGCATCGTTGATTAGTTTCCAAAGCAAGAATCGACATCATGATTTGGAGCATTCATGAGTATTCAACACACGTAATCTATAAAAAGAAGACATCATCAGCCAGAAAAAAATAGATCCATAGAAGCCCTAAACCGAAATCACAAAAACAATTACGAAAATAAACTTATCTCTTTAGACCCTTGCACTTCCATCCTCAAATAATCACCGGAAGCACCCTCAAGACCGCTCCACCATAAGTCATCGCCTCCATCCGCCGTTTCCACGAGTCGCCAACCTCCGTTCACGTTAAGAGACGTTTGCCATCACAGAGACATCTCCGAACCCACAAATCACCACCGCGTCGCCAGCTCGAACCTCCGTTGCCGTCTCAATTCACGGTTCAAAATGAAGGAGAGCCATGGATCGGAAAGGGAGAGCAAAACGAAACCATAGTGATGAAGAGGGAGACGATGGATCGAGGGAGGGAGAGCGTTCTTCTTTCAATTTGGGAATCTGAGGAAATTAGGGTTCCGTTTTCTCTTTTTGTTTTTTTATTTTATTTGTAATATAATTAAAATCACACACACACCACTAAACACACATAATCCCTAATCACCCCCCTTAATCTACCGTTAACCCCACCTAACAACTTTTTAAAATCTGTTTTTTAATTAAAACAATCATTTATATGATAATTTAAATAATTAATCGTTTTCTTTAAACTAATAATTAAATCTTTTTTAGTAAACCACTAATTAATTAATCTTTTTATTAGTATAACCATTTACTTAATATAATTTAACTAATGGATTTTAATTAACCTTTTAATTAAACAACTAGTAAACTTTTTTTAAAAAAAATCTATTCTATTCATCAAATTTTATCTATTTTAAAAACCATGTCATATAACTTTATTCAATAAGACGAATAATAAAAACCAAACTATTTTATAATTAGCTTGTTTTTGGTGATTATCATTAAAACCTTTTTTAATTAATTTAACTTTAATAACAAAATTTTTAAAACTAAATCTCACATATTTTACTCTAAGATAATTTCTCAAAATTAGTTTCTTTAATATAATCAAATAAAATTCTAAAGTCAAATTCACCTAAAAATTAAATTAATTTTCTTTATGAAATCAATCTCATCAACCTAATACAACTTTCCCATTAACTAATCAAATCAGACAATTGAAATCAATCAACCGCGTAAAATACTTCTAATCGTGCACACTCATATTCACGACACTTTCATTCTCACACACTTCAGCGCTTTCATGCGCATGTGTATGTTTACTTATTTGCCCTTTACTTTCTGCAATTTATCTTCCGCAATTTCCATTACCGTCATTTATATTTTTCGCATCGCATCCATCCAAAGGAAAAACCTACACATGATTCAACAATCGTGTGTAGTGCACATCATTTGCATCATATTCCCCATGATCCTTGATCCCATTCAAGTTGATATTTAAGATAGATCCTACCCCATAGGAAGGACCTTCCTCTTACAACATAGAAATAAACACAATACAAACAATCAATTCAAAACAACAAATATTCAAACACGATAGAGAAAGATGCCAATCATCTTAAGCGAGATAGAATCTCCACCCCACATCAATACAATCAATACCGTAGGAACTTTGCCTTAAGAGAGATAAAGGCGTACTCATCAAACAATCAGAGTACTTGAGCCCTTTTCTTAAGACGATGCAAAGACTATTTTCCTACAACCTGCGGCGGTTACATCTCCCTTAAAATGATATAGCATCTCTTCTCCTAAAATCAATCAAATAACTACCCTAAACCCGTAGGAACTTTGACCAAAGTCAAAGAACTCCTCTAACCCTTTAGGGGAACTACAGATACTCTGATTCCACTCCCGTAAGGATATGTAGGCATAAGATGCGATATCTTATCGAGTATACTTAGAAATAAACCACTAGGGTCTTTCATACCTTTAAGCAGATAACTTAGCAATAAAAAATATAAAACAAGAGGTTCCTGTAGAGTACTACAGAAACTTAGGATGCTAGTACCTTCCCTAAGTTTAACCAACCCCCGAACCTATAACTCTCTAAACCTTGCATTTGCATTGCATTGTGGGAATTTCGATCTTTATCCCTTCCTTTGGACAAATCAAAGTTCGGTTGCAAAATGAATTAAAGATTCAAACTAATCAATAGTTTGGTATCCGATTTTCACCGCGACAGAAATGGCGACTTCACTGGGGAATCTCTAGTGGGTTTCCCTATCTTATTTTATTTGTTTACTGCTTTATATATCTGCTTACTTGATTAATTGTTTATTTGTATACTTTCTCTTGTGTCTTTTTGGGTTGTTATCCTTGAGTGGTGATACAAAGTTCTACACCCGAACTTGAGAGAAATTAAGATAGGATGGTGATATATTCGAGGAGGCTTATAGGGAGTTGAATCCCGACTAAGTTAAATCAAGAATCCCGCTCAATTGAGGCCCTCTCGAAATAGTACTGTTGAACGAGTAATCGTGAAGACACTCACTATTTTCGACCTGGAAGCCTATGATATTGAGGACCGTAGTTACTTTCACCCTACTTTGGCCTTTATTAGGACGTAGTGTGGGACTATGAGGGAGTACTCCCGAAATAGTGCTACGCGAAGCTACACTCAAAAGAAGTTCTCTTGAGAATATTATTAATCCTCGAGTAATTGGGAAATTGATAATATCCGAAAGATGGGCTGATGATTTTGAGTCCCCTTAGAACCTTGTTCTGCAGGTACAAACAACCTTTAGTTCACAACCTTTGGGAATGGGTATACCTTGGCTCCATGCTCGTTGGAAACCTAGGACCTTTGTTTGTTTATGTGTCCTTATGTGCTTACTTGTGTTTGTTGCACTCATATAGCATCATATTGCATTGGTTTCATGGAATCCCAAGTTTATTTATAAATATTATAGAACCAATAGGGATTACAAAAAAATATTTTTGAGATATTCTTCTAAGAGTCTTAACTTGGATGACCTAAGGAAGTAGGAGCTCATATTGAAGAGAACTAGAAAGGCAAATATAAGAGGCTTTCCTTTATTATTAAGGATCAAATGAGGTTTCAAAAAGCTATCATCAACATTGAAGATCTAAGTAATCAAGGGCTTCCTTCTGTATTTTCCAACAAGGGATAGAGGATTTATTTTCCTCTATCACATTACTCCTTAAAAGATGATTATGGACCGCTTATTTTCAAGAAGATCCAAGTGGAGGAACAAACCAACAAGCACGATGAAGGACTTCCTTAGGGCTTTATTCAACTTTTATTTAGCTATTATGTTGGGACTCTTATGAGAATATTCACTTGTAATCCAATAAAAATAAATTTTCTTTGGATACTCCTTGACGTTTATAAATACTTGAGTTCCATGAAACCTTTCGTTTTGCATTCTTACATTTTTGCATTTTGCATTTCGCATCAGCATATCATCCTTTGCATTCCGGGGGATCTCACTCTTGCTTCATCTTCACAGACAATCTGAATCACCAATACAACACTCGAGTCAGTCGACGCCAAAAGATGGATCAATTGGAACAAGAGAACAGAGTGCTCCGTGACGAAGTTGCAACTCTGAAAGAGAGTTTGGAAAGGTTGAATGGTATAGTTGAAGCTTTGTCTAACCAGTCTGCACTCAACAATCAAAAAGTTCAAGGGACCGTTATCTCCAAAATAGTATCAACACCGACCCTAATGGTGTCTACTGTTGCTGAAGTGACCTACAACATGCCGCCAGGATTCCCGTGGGGGATGCCTCCTTATTTCAATCCGGCCGGTTATTGTCCACCTGTTCCCGAGGTCCCTGCCGTGACCACCGTTCAAGCTACTCTTGCAACTACTGCTGTAATGACTAGTGCACCTCCGCAAGTGAACGCTACTCCGTATATCTTAGACAAGCCAATTTTCCATAGTGTACCCAGCGAAACTGTGGGTTTGGAAGAGAGAATGGATGGATTCCAAGGCCAATTTTCTGAGATGCAAAAAGAATTAAAAGCCCTTCGTGGGAAGGATTTGTTTGGAAAGAATGCTTCTGACCTGTGCCTGGTCCCGAATGTCAAAGTTCCGCCAAAATTCAAGGTCCCTGATTTTGAGAAATACAAAGGGAATACTTGTCCTCAAAGTCATCTCATCATGTATGCCAGGAAAATGTCTGCACAAACTAACAATGATCAATTTCTCATTCATTATTTCTAAGATAGTTTGACAGGCGCTGCGCTCAGGTGGTATATGGGATTGGATAGTGCAAAGATTCGAACTTTCAACGAGCTAGGTGGAGCCTTCCTCAAACAATACAAATATAACGTGGACATGGCTCCAGACCGTGATCAGTTGAGAGCCATGGCTCAAAAAGACAAAGAGAATTTCAAGGAATATGCTCAACGTTGGTGCGAGTTAGCCGCTCAAGTCATACTGCCATTGGAAGAAAAGGAAATGACCAAGATTTTTCTAAAGACTCTCGGTCCATTCTTTTATGAGAAAATGGTAGCAAGTGCACCCAGTGACTTCACCGAAATGGTTAATATGGGAATGCGTTTGGAAGAAGGTGTTCGCGAAGGAAGATTAGTTAAGGAAGGGAGTACCTCTAATAATATTCGAAAGTATGGGAGTGGTTTTGCGAAAAAGAGAGAACATGAGGCAAGTGTTGTGCAGCAAGGACGATCCAAGAGAGGGTATCCGCCACCACATCAGGTTGCTGCGGTTCATCAGCCACAACATTAACAAAATCATCAAAATCAACCATTCAGCGATCAGAGTCGTGTACACAAAAGATCAGACTTTGATCCCATCCCGATGACATACGCTGACTTGTTCCCATCTTTGATTCAAAAGGGTCACATCCAGACGAGAGCTCCGCCTAAGCTACCCAAGAAACTCCCGTATTGGTACAAAGCTGACAAATTTTGCCCATACCATCAAGGTGCTCCAGGCCATGATATTGAGGATTTTTACGGTTTGAAAGAAGACGTTCAAAGGCTGGTCAAGTGCGGAATTTTATCCTTTAAGGGTTCCATTCCTTATGTGCAAGATAATCCCCCACCTCAGCATGGTTCGTCCTCCGCGAACATGATCCAGAGTTATCCGGGAAGCTCATATCAATATAGTGCCTGAAAATGGATCTGAAGGCGACATAGCAGACGATCCTGCAAGCTTCTCCATCCCATATAAAGACTGAATAAAATCCTACGAAGAGCTCATCAGGGTGTTTTCTTATGCGTATTTCATTTCTTTGATTAAAAAGCATGTTTGGCTTGTCTAGATTGTTTATTTTTGAATAATTAATGCAATAAAATGTTTGCCTTGAAGAAATCCATTCGTTTCACTCGTAAAAAATTTCTCACAATTTATAATGCTGACTATACCCAATTCTCTCACTTTGGTGAATAATTGGAGGGAGGATGATGAAGTAAAACGCAGGATCTCTCGTTGTATGCTTTTGAATAAACAACCTTACTGATGATGTGGGCATTCTTGTTTCAAACCACCTAAAACACCAGAAATAGTCAACCTTTCTTTTAAGCCTTGAGAAAAGATCTGTTTTTTTTTCTCTCCCAATCAGAATCTCGTTTTTAACCTAGGGCAGGGCATCATAAAATGAACATCTCTCAAAAATATGGGTGGGCACCAAGATACTTTGACCCTTATCCTTTGTTTTACAATTCATGAACTAAACCCATAAATATAACCCATAAAGTCCTAATTGAAGTAAGGTTTAGTCCGAAAGCATACTCGATGAGATAACGTTTCCTGACTTCTATGAGTTATGCTTAATTTGACGTTGGCATTATAAATTTAAATTAATATCCTAACTAGTGATTTTGTCACAAGTTATTGCGATATCTATTTTCAAAACTTCAAGACAAACATACATGTTGCATTAACCGTTTCAGAATTGACATTTCTGACTTGCTAGATTTGCCTGATGTCTTAGAAGGATTACGTGAAGAAATCACCGATGAAAACTTGAAGACTTTGCTGACCTGGGGCAAATTATCTCGTCCAAGAGATTTGATCCACACAAGTTTGGATTCACCTATAACACAAGTTTGAAGACTCAGTTATACCATTAATCAGGGGCAATTACGTCGAGCTTCTGCGAATCTCTCCAAGAGTTTGAAAACAATGGGGCATTGGGACGCCATATTTTCTGTAAAATCCTCTCAAGATGACCTTTTATCGTGAACCATGTGACTTGGGGCATTTGAGAGTCGAAAGGGATTTCTGATTTAGCTTCACTCATCCAACGCATTCGACAACTTTGTTAACCCAGTTTTCCCCTTTGGATGGATATTTATTTTATCCATGAAGCTTCTCCAATTAAGAGAGGGATTCGTTTCCGATAGGAAGATTTGAAGCCTTGAAGCAAGATTGTGATCCCATATATGGTTCTCCACCTGTCTACGAGTGACGTTTCTATCTCCGAAGATTGAGGGAATTTCAAAAGCAAGTGTACATTCTTCAAGCAATGTTTGATCTGTGAAGATTTGGTTTGAGTACCCAGAATGTTTTTTTCATTTTCGTTTTGGTTATCATACGCATAGCATATAGATAGATAGCGTGACATATGCATCTTGCGTCTCTGTTTTGTTTGTTATGTCACTTTGGTCGTGTTTATCACCAAGTGACTGGGTGTGTCTTCTCCTTCAAGTAGTGTTGTCAGCCCCAGGCAGAAAAAGCGCAATGCTTCTATCTCCCCACAGAGTTCGATCCTCGTGGAAGCCGATTGTTTTAGTTAAATACCATTTAAGCTCATGTCTCAATGGTCGAGTCTTGCTTGACAGTTTCTCTTCAGTTATTTCCTGAATTGAACTTCGACCCTCGGCAATCACATTGTGGACATCTCCAACTTTTGATTATGGATTAAGTGTGCATTTATTTTGCAGTTAACTCCCCAGGAAGGGTTTTTATGAAGATAACTATCGAAGACGGATATTTCTCCAACAGCGTTATCAGAAGCTTCTCAACAATTTATATCTGGACTGCAACATCCTCTTTATTTGAGCAACTCGTTTTGATCAGGATCTCCTTCGAAACGACAAATGGCAGTCTCTTCAAGACGATCCGTCCATCCCCAGTGGATTTACCAAGATTACCAACTCATCAAAAGGCATTCTCCCAGAAATCTGTCAGAGAAATGCATCGAAGACATTACAAATATTTCTCTTTGTTTGAGAAGTTACAAGGATACATATTTTACAACTACCACAAAGATACTCCTCAGGAATGCATTCCCTAGAGAGTCTATCACACAAGCTCATTCCCGTCGAAGGGGCATCTTTACCAAGAAGTTCGATGAAGTTTATTACAACTAGTCTCTCTTTATTTAAGAAGACATATTTTGCTAATCAACCGGTCCACATTTCTTTTGAAGATCCCCATTGAAGCTTTACAATCCCTAATACATTTGGTTTTGGTCAGACACCTTGGCTTAGGCTGCCATATGTTTGGTAATAGGTGATCTCGCCGTCTTTGGGTTATTACCTTTGCTTAGGCTATCATATGTTTGATAGTAGGTAATATACCATCTGTTTTGGTCAGATACCTTTTCTTAGGCTATCATATGTTTGATAGTAGGTAACACGCATTTTTTTTGGTCAGACACCTTGGCTTAGGCTGCCATATGTTTGGTAGTAGGTGATCTCGACATCTTTTGGTTATTACCTTTGCTTAGGCTATCATACATTTGATAGTAGGTAATAAACCATTTCTTTTGGCCAGACGCCTTTTCTTAGGCTACCATATATGTGGTAGTAGGTGATCTTTTCTTTTCGGTTATTACCTTTTCTTAGGCTATCATATATTTGATAGTAGGGTAATACACCCATATTTTGGTCAGATACCTTTTCTTAGGCTGCCATATGTTTGGTGGTAGGTCATCTTTGTAACACCCTTCTAAACCCCGCAAATAATATATGCATAATCAGAGTAAAAGTTAACATGCATCCATAAAAGGGCATCACACAAAACTTGCACCACATTAAAACAATCTGTCATGCTCATAAACACCTTTCCATTTAGCAGCGGATTCATTAATGAAAATATTTTAAAAGAAACATTTACTTTCATCATGTAAAATCAACATCTCTAGGTACTAAGGCCAACATCTCATTATCTCAATTATTCCAAATATGAAAACATAACTTAGGTTACATAATGTAATCCTAAAACATAAGCAATCGATCCCCGTGTTACACGACCAGAGCACGACTTGACCCATAAATAATTATTAAACCGCTACACACGTAGCGACCTTGAACTACAAGCAGAACTTCATAAAGGCCTCCAGCAACCTAATCTGCAATGCCTCATAGAGCATTATAAAACAGCAGAAGGGTGAGAAATATTACCATAATAATCAAAGCATAAAATCATGTATATATAGGTATCATATAATTAACTCCCTATTTCTCACCTCAATTCAACTCATAGTCATTTACATCGTCACTTATATATATACAACATGAATATTCACCAAGCATTTCACATCATGCATACGTCCACAATTTCACAATCTTAACATTCACGCGTAAGCATCTCTTCATGCACGCTTCATAAGTATTCAATAAACATCTCATCATCCACACATAAGCATCACTTCATGCATATGTCATATATCAATGTGACTCAACAACTCAATGCAACTCATGCAATGCGGTACCGACATTAGTTATCTTTTTTTCGGTTTTCACTCTAAACCGGGTCCACCCTTCTAGACCGATAACTTGTTATCATTTTTCGGTTTTTACTTTAAACCGGGTCCACCCTTCTAGACCGATAACAACCAAGCCCGTCCCCTAGGCTTCAAACCCACCCTTCTAGGTTTGGGACAAGCCATTAGTTTCCACGAAACTAACAAACATTGCCTCTTGACTGAATGATGCATGTACAACCAACCAATCATGATAAATGCACTTAAGACCGTTCCCGCGTCTTAATCCCATGCATTCGAATAATTCACCCCTTCGAGAATTTCATTATGATTGCACATACAACATATATCAAACATTTATCAATGTATTCATTTCACACATCATCATCATATTCAACAACAATGCACACATATCACATATGTTCCCATGCATTCACACAATCCATCGCATATAAATATGCACTCATAATTCATTAGACGATACACATACATTCCTCATTGTATTCCCATGTATCTCTAATTATCACAACAATCAAGGTATTCACAACTCATCAATTAATACACACATAATTCTCATTATGTTCTCATGTATTTTAACCGATTACAATTAATCATTCATATCACAACTCTAGGATTCACGCCCGAAGGCTACCCACAGCACATGTTATCATAATAGTTCACATACTCATTCATAACATAGAAGTATTAACCTATGCGAATCAACCAAACAATCACCATTGGATAACACAGCAAAGAAAATATACTGCCACATTCGCCTTCATTCGCCTGGCGAACCCTCGCAGCGAACCTTCGCCTGGCCTTCGCCTGGCGAACTCTCTCAGCGAACACTCGCTAGGCTTCGCCTGGCGAGACTTCCCAGCGAGCCCAAGTCAGTAGCTACTGACTTCATTCGCCACCATTCGCCAGCACCTTCGCCGGGCGAACCTTCGCTATCCACCTTCGCTTGGCGAACTCGCCAGCGAAGTCCACTGGAACTTAATCATAATTGTTCGCCAGCATTCGCTAGGCTTCGCCTGGCAAAGCTTCGCCTTCGCTCGCCTGGCGAGAGCTAGCGAACCTGCGCAGAACAGAGTTTCATTCTGTCTTCTCCTTCACCATTCCACCATCAACCCTCTCTTACACATCCAAATCAGTATAAACAACATCCATACATGTTACCCGACTATTCTACGGCATTATTACTCAGTTTCAACCGATTAAATCATCAATCTACCAATTATCCAACATTTGCCCTAATTGGAAAGTGATGAAAAACATCCACAAACCCAAACCCAACCTACATAATAGCATACCATGATTAAATAGCAATGTTTCTCACCCTTACCTTGGTTTAAATCGAAGCTTTGAGTTGCTCTTGATGATTTCCACTTTCCTCTTCTTCTCCTCTCTTTCTCTTCTTCTTTCCTCTTCCTCTTCTTACCAACTCTTATCTCCTTTTCTTTCTCTTTCTATTCTTTATATTTCTTTCCATTCTATTTCTTCCATAATATATATTTTCCAATCATTTTCCATAAATTATCCACTTAACCGTTAATTAAGAATATCCAAAATATTTCCAACTTAATTTTCCAAAACTCTCCAAATGATAAAATAACATAATATGTAGACTTAATATATTATCACACTATTCCATAATTAAAATAATTCCAATAAATAAATTAATTAGTTAATCGAAATTGGGCTGTTACAACTCTCCCCCACTTAGGAATTTTCGTCCTCGAAAATGTTACCTGATCCAAACAACTCTGGATACGACTCTCGCATTCCAATTCTTCCAAATCCAATTCTCCCATAACTACTTCCATCAAAGGAATCTCTATACTTCGAAGTTGTTTCTTATCAACAACTAGAACTAGCCACGCCTCCGAAGTCAAATTCTCTCTCACTTGTACACCATCCACCTGAGTCAATGTACCTCTTCAACTTAGACATATGAACACCTCATGCAATCCTCTCAAGTGACAGCGGTAAAACAGTCTAACATGCTATCCGCCTCACGCTTCCGCTGCGCTACTCTGATACAGATCAACAAAACACTGGGTGCTCACGAGACTTCAAGCTCGACCAACACCAATTACTACCGTAACTCTCAAAACACGGCCTTACTTGGATTCTTTGATCGTTTCCATCGTCCCTTGCACGGTCTTTGATCCGAGTACAACACTCCCGTTGGACATGCAACAACACAAAGGAGTCATACCCTTTTTACCCAACGAACTTCATACAATGTTGTTTCCGATACGAAATGGCAACAGTTATTGTAGGCAACTCCATCAACAACAATTAACTATCCTTAGATCCATTTTGGTCCAACACACAAGCTCTCAACGAGTCCTCTTCATACAGGATAGTTTTCTTCGTTTGTCCATGCCATTCACGGACGCTAGTCAGAGTTCATCTTCAACATGGCACCCAACCGCTTTCGCAATCTTTCCCATAATCTTAACGAAAAACTTGAGTTCCCATCTAACAGAATGATTCATCTTCACTGGTAGGCAACGAGTTACTCTTGTTAATCCATTCTTAACTGCCCAAATCGGTTCATACTTCCTCAAATTCATCAGAAAACCCGACACAAAGCCCATGGGAATACTATCCCATCCCACTCGAAATACTCAACAGTTGTATCAGATCCAACCATCTCTAATGTCCATACTTCAATTCCCAGCAAGTCTAATCAACATATACAAACTCAATCAATTCCTTCTCCATCTATGGCTATCCAAAACTATTTCTCAAATTCGGTCGCATCTTCCTAGTACCTGCACGGATACTCCATCTTTCTCGATGTACTTCTCCCTGAGTACTCTTATCCAACTCACACTATTCAGAATACACACTTCATCACGACATCTCACAATACCATTTCTCTTAATCCGAAAATAAGCCCTCTGACTTTTATCCATTAAATTCAATTAATCTATCAACTCAGCTCAGAATTCCGATTTCCTCGAACCTCATCAGAATACCAAAGGTCAATCTCAACATCCAAGGCTCAACTCCATAAGAAGTCTCTTCACAGGCCGAACTCATATCTGAATTTGCTTAATCAGTTCTAGCTTCCTTCCCATCTTCATTAGTGTATACCAAAATTCCCGATTCGATATCTTAGCTACCACTTGGTCTCATCCGAATGGTAATTCAACCAAAACCATACTCATTCAGGAGTTCCAATTACTTCTCTGTCTCATATTTGACTCTCTCTCAAATAAAACAAATACCTTAAGGTCAGTAACCATCTCAAATCTCAACTAAACAATTGAGGCTTCCAAACTCTGGTACAAACACACAACAGCAACCCACTCCAAATTACTTGTCAGATAATCCCTCTCTGTACTTTATATTGCCTTCAAGCATAACCAAAACTCATTAATGTTATACTTAACACATCTCTTAATCATATCAACAAAGTATCTCAAAACACAACGACAATCCTGTCGGACTTGGCAAAACCAATACACGAACTGTTGACAGCCTTCTCAAAACTCTTTGAACTTTCTTCACAGTAGTACATCACTGCCTCTTCCCCAATACTAATAACTCAAGTTCCCGACGCTCAACATGAACCCCTATACTCTTCGAACATGTCCAAACACCATCGGTTACATAACCATTGACTCTCTCAATCAAGTGTGGAAAATTATTATATCAAACGGACACTCAGCTGTGAACTTATGGTGATAACACAAACCGCACTCTCCGCGCTTACCATAACATCCAAACATTTTTCGCCAATAAATACTTAATTCCATGTCACTACTTTCCCGTCACATAGAGTACTGCAATATCTTCCAACGCTTCTAATCTTGCGTCATTCCGAATTACGGTTTTCCGTTACGACAAAATCACGGAAACAACCCTTCCACACTTAAAGGTCATCCAATACCTCCCCAACTCTTGAAATACTTAAGGGTTCAATTATACCAACCATGTATTCCATATCTCATTTCCTTTAGTAATCACTAGAAGTCATTATCCACCCTTATACTCAACTCCACAATTTGTTGTCGTAGCACACACACCAGATATAATTCTCAACACTACTCAATCAATTTAATTCCTTGACTATCCAAATAGACATACAATATAGAGCTCTTAATATCGGACTAGTTCCCGTAACTAAGTCAATCACAACTCCACTTCACGTCCTGGCTGTATATCACTATCTTGTCAGAATAACTTCCAGACAACCACAATTAATCGGCAAACCGCCAACTTCCCACTTTCATTAACACTTAAAATTTCCATCAAAATGAAACATCTCATCACTGTCTCGTGCCGACTCATCAACATACTTCTTAAGCACCTGACTTAGCTCCAAACAATTCTCTGCTCACGCCACCTAAGCTTGCAAGACATGTCTATCACATCCAACAGAACTCCAACTACTATCAACAAGAGATTAAGGGTGATCAGTTCCTCAATTTGTCAATAGGCAGCTGAAGATCACGATGGAGTATAGACTATCTTTACCAAACCACAAGAGTGTTAACCACCCACTGAGCTACAACTTCTACACCTGCAGCATCTTGGAGAAGCACAACTTCTCCCCCACTTAGATCATTCCCACTTCTCTAGATAAGGTTAAGCAACAACATGTATCGACAGTGTTTTCACACACATGTCGCATACAAGGGAACAAATAACATTAGACAACTTGGCCGGACGGACCGACCTGCTCTGATACCACTAATGTGACACCCTTCTAAACCCCGCAAATAATATATGCATAATCAGAGTAAAAGTTAACATGCATCCATAAAAGGGCATCACACAAAACTTGCACCACATTAAAACAATCTGTCATGCTCATAAACACCTTTCCATTTAGCAGCGGATTCATTAATGAAAATCTTTTAAAAGAAACATTTACTTTCATCATGTAAAATCAACATATCTAGGTACTAAGGCCAACATCTCATTATCTCAATTATTCCAAATATGAAAACATAACTTAGGTTACATAATGTAATCCTAAAACATAAGCAATCGATCCCCGTGTTACACGACCAGAGCACGACTCGACCCATAAATAATTATTAAACCGCTACACACGTAGCGACCTTGAACTACAAGCAGAACTTCATAAAGGCCTCCAGCAACCTAATCTGCAATGCCTTATAGAGCATTATAAAACAGCAGAAGGGTGAGAAATATTACCATAATAATCAAAGCATAAAATCATGTATATATAGGTATCATATAATTAACTCCCTATTTCTCACCTCAATTCAACTCATAGTCATTTACATCGTCACTTATATATATACAACATGAATATTCACCAAGCATTTCACATCATGCATACGTCCACAATTTCACAATCTTAACATTCACGCGTAAGCATCTCTTCATGCACGCTTCATAAGTATTCAATAAACATCTCATCATCCACACATAAGCATCACTTCATGCATATGTCATATATCAATGTGACTCAACAACTCAATGCAACTCATGCAATGCGGTACCGACATTAGTTATCTTTTTTTCGGTTTTCACTCTAAACCGGGTCCACCCTTCTAGACCGATAACTTGTTATCATTTTTCGGTTTTTACTTTAAACCGGGTCCACCCTTCTAGACCGATAACAACCAAGCCCGTCCCCTAGGCTTCAAACCCACCCTTCTAGGTTTGGGACAAGCCATTAGTTTCCACGAAACTAACAAACATTGCCTCTTGACTGAATGATGCATGTACAACCAACCAATCACGATAAATGCACTTAAGACCGTTCCCGCGTCTTAATCCCATGCATTCGAATAATTCACCCCTTCGAGAATTTCATTATGATTGCACATACAACATATATCAAACATTTATCAATGTATTCATTTCACACATCATCATCATATTCAACAACAATGCACACATATCACATATGTTCCCATGCATTCACACAATCAATCGCATATAAATATGCACTCACAATTCATTAGACGATACACATACATTCCTCATTGTATTCCCATGTATCTCTAATTATCACAACAATCAAGGTATTCACAACTCATCAATTAATACACACATAATTCTCATTATGTTCTCATGTATTTTAACCGATTACAATTAATCATTCATATCACAACTCTAGGATTCACGCCCGAAGGCTACCCACAGCACATGTTATCATAATAGTTCACATACTCATTCATAACATAGAAGTATTAACCTATGCGAATCAACCAAACAATCACCATTGGATAACACAGCAAAGAAAATATACTGCCACATTCGCCTTCATTCGCCTGGCGAACCCTCGCAGCGAACCTTCGCCTGGCCTTCGCCTGGCGAACTCTCTCAGCGAACACTCGCTAGGCTTCGCCTGGCGAGACTTCCCAGCGAGCCCAAGTCAGTAGCTACTGACTTCATTCGCCACCATTCGCCAGCACCTTCGCCGGGCGAACCTTCGCTTGGCGAACTCGCCAGCGAAGTCCACTGGAACTTAATCATAATTGTTCGCCAGCATTCTCTAGGCTTCGCCTGGCGAAGCTTCGCCTTCGCTCGCCTGGCGAGAGCTAGCGAACCTGCGCAGAACAGAGTTTCATTATGTCTTCTCCTTCACCATTCCACCATCAACCCTCTCTTACACATCCAAATCAGTATAAACAACATCCATACATGTTACCCGACTATTCTACGGCATTATTACTCAGTTTCAACCGATTAAATCATCAATCTACCAATTATCCAACATTTGCCCTAATTGGAAAGTGATGAAAAACATCCACAAACCCAAACCCAACCTACATAATAGCATACCATGATTAAATAGCAATGTTTCTCACCCTTACCTTGGTTTAAATCGAAGCTTTGAGTTGCTCTTGATGATTTCCACTTTCCTCTTCTTCTCCTCTCTTTCTCTTCTTCTTTCCTCTTCCTCTTCTTACCAACTCTTATCTCCTTTTCTTTCTCTTTCTATTCTTTATATTTCTTTCCATTCTATTTCTTCCATAATATATATTTTCCAATCATTTTCCATAAATTATCCACTTAACCGTTAATTAAGAATATCCAAAATATTTCCAACTTAATTTTCCAAAACTCTCCAAATGATAAAATAACATAATATGTAGACTTAATATATTATCACACTATTCCATAATTAAAATAATTCCAATAAATTAATTAATTAGTTAATCGAAATTGGGCTATTACAATCTTTCCTTTGGTGTTCACCTTTTCTTAGGCTATCATATGCTTGATAGTAGGTAACACACATATTTTGGTCAGATACCTTTTCTTAGGCTGCCATATGTTTGGTGGTAGGTCATCTTTCCTTTGGTGTTCACCTTTTCTTAGGCTGCCATATGTTTGGTAGTAGGTGACCTGTCTTTTTGGTTATTACCTTTGCTTAGGCTATCATACATTTGATAGTAGGTAATATATCGTCTTTTTGGTCAAACACCTTGGCTTAGGCTATCATATGTGTGATAGTCGGTAACATGCGTTTCTTGTTTCAACCAGATACCTTTGTTTAGACTGCCACACGTTGATAATGGGCTACCCTTCACTTTCAAGATCTCATTTCACTGTTCAAGCTACTGTACTCCTGGTGGTATTGGTATATCATATCTTCATTTTTGGAGAACCCATAATGCTGATTGTTGCCTCTTCTCGTGGTGTCTCGTGTCGTTGAGTTTGCTCTCCGCGTGTTATGTCCAATTACTCCCCTGTGACATCCTTTCTCCACAGGACCGTCCGTCTTGCATCCTTCATATCATTACATATCATATGCATCCAGTGGCTTCTTAGGGTCAAAAATTCGTGCAATGTTTATATTTAAGTCCCTCCTATCTCGTCGAGACGGAGATTTCTGTCTCCATATCTCTGGATAGAAGTAACTTAAATAGGGGCATCTGTCACACCCAAATTTTTGACCACAAGATCTCACCTCTGTTTGCGCGTTTTCTGTTGTTATTTGACCTTAACTTAATATTTATGTTTTGTGACTAACAAACTCGCGCAGATGCAGTAATTCCAAATGGAGATAATTTTCACAATTTAAATACCCCAAGACGTGGTCAGGTAGAATTTTAAGTTGTACCCCTCTTTCAAAGGATCGCTCAGGACATGGTGTCATTATGTTCAAGGAGAGATTTGGAACGTTATTATTGGTGGCTTATGATCAAGTCATTTTATTAGAAGTTAATAAGGAACTTACAATAAAGACGTCACTTTCTAGCTATTTCTACTTTGCTGTCATTGTGTTTGAAGTATGGGTTAACAATTTACGACCGCATGAGGCATTAATGGAGGAGGAACGTTTACTCTACCGCAAGACCCTTTTGCACGTGACCACTACATGGCAGGAAAACATTGAAGGTTGTTATGTTTACAGACCGCAACGTTTAAAGACAATGTCATAACAACCTTTACAAGTCTTACCAAATAAGCCAAAGGAAAAATTCAAGTAAAGGCGATGGCCTTTTCCTTTCATTGGATTCATTCATACAAGGTTGCTGGATCAAGACAATATTATTCTTTCAAAGCAAAGTAATTTCATATTATTAAAACTCATTCAAAGCTACAAGTTTAAGACATGAATAATTGAAGTTACAAAACTCCAAGGTTTCGTGTACCACCCATCATTTGGATTGCATTGAATATTGAAGTTGTTTACATTAAGTCTACCTAAGTCCTAAGAAGTCACTAAGTACATAGCAGTTGTGGTCCTAAGAAGTCACTAAGTACATAGCAGTTGTGGTCTGCTAACGCCATTGAGAATTCCAAGCACCCTGCAGAACACATGGCAGTACGAAGACGTTTATAGCAGCGGCTGTGTCTTATGTCGACCTTCAGAGTGCGACAACAATTCATGATGAATGGAAGGAACTCAAACACCAGTTCAAACCTACAAAATCTTCAAGCTGCTGTTGCTACTTCATACTACCGCCACGGTATGTCGACTCTAGGCACACCTCATGAAGGCCTAAAATTAACAACCTGCATAATTTGAATACAATCAAAACCAAGAAACATCATCACTGCAGATCCTTGTTGACACCTTCTTCTGACAGCAGTATACAAGTTCCAGTCCATCGGTCATTTCAGTATATATGTCCTGCGTATCTTCTGCTCACGATGAATACGGCCTGCCAAAACATAGGGAATTCGTAAGTGAAGTCACGACAAAGCCGGCACACAAAAAAACTAACAGAGTTCTGCAGCACAATAAACTGCAACTTCACAGCTTACACAAAACGATCCTTTTAGCCTTGCTACACAAAGTTCATGCCGCCGCACCCTACTCAAAGCACTTTAGATCCATCTGATGAGTTTCAGGCTAGATCTTTCTCTTTTGGAGAAGCGTGGTGCTCTTATAATTCGTCGGCTTTGTGTGCTTTTGAATGCTGAGAGAGTCTACCGTGAACTTTCAACGATATTAGAAGGAGAATCAGATTTGGATTTTGCATCAATTATGATTCAGGCATTGAATTTGATCTTACTTACATCATCAGAATTATCTGAGATTCGAGATCTTTTGAAGAAATCACTGGTAAATCCTACTGGGAGGGACCTGCTTGTTTCTTTGTATGCCTCTTGGTGTCATTCTCCAATGGCAATTATAAGTCTCTGCTTCGTAGCTCAGACTTACCGACGTGCAAATACTATGATTCAATCTCTGATAGAGGAGTATAAATGTCAAGTTTATGGTCCAACTGGATGAATTGATTCGCTTGCTGGAAACTCCAATCTCTGCTCATCTTAGATTGCAGCTTCTTGATCCTGGAAGATATTTATGGCTATTCAAAGCATTGTATGGTCTTTTGATGTAGCTTCCTCAACAAAGTGCAGCCTTTAAGATACTAAAACTCGTTTAAAAGTTGCGCCGTCATATTCTTTCAACCATGAGCAACTGAATAGAATGCCTTCCGGGGATTACTACGAATTTCTTCCTCAGATGCCTGATGAACATGAAAAAAAGATGGTGATGCAACTGTAGATGGTGGGAGCTCATATAGTAGATTAAACTTTACTGAAAGGTTAAATGAGTTTCAGGAAATGTAGAAGAAACATCGGGTTCACACTAAATCACAAAGAACGTCACGCAGTTTATCGGCTTCATTACTAAAGGAGGCACAAAAAAGGAAGAACCTGAGACACTTATCTCTAAGACCCTTGTGACCGATATCTTTTGAACTGCGTCGTTGTGATCTTCGTAATCTTCTCCTCACGTTTTCATGGGATGGACTGAAAGAAAAGCATTCCAACGACACATTCACAACCCCTGTTTTGGGCAAGGGCTTTGAGGCGTGTTAACTACCTGCATTAAAGACAGAGTGAGACTCTTTAACAAAAAGGAAAACACAGCTATTAATTCTTTAGACAAATTTCCAACAGCATTAAAGCAGGATAATCCCGAAAGGGGAAATCTCATCACCAAATCGGCAAAGGTTTGGAAAGAATCGGAGTAGCACATAACTGAGCAGGAAACAAGTTCTCGACATAATTGCATCGTTGATTAGTTTCCAAAGCAAGAATCGACATCATGATTTGGAGCATTCATGAGTATTCAACACACGTAGCCTATAAAAAGAAGACATCATCAGCCAGAAAAATAATGGATCCATAGAAGCCTTAAACCGAAATCACAAAAACAATTACGAAAGTAAACTTATCTCTTTAGACCTTTGCGCTTCCATCCTCAAATAATCACCGGAAGCACCCTCAAGACCCCTCCACCATAAGTCATCGCCTTCGTCCGCCGTTTCCACGAGTCGCCAACCTCCGTTCACGTTAAGAGACGTTTGCCTTCACGAAGACATCTCTGAACCCACAAATCACCACTGCGTCGCCAGCTCGAACCTCCGACGCCGTCTCAATTCACGGTTCAAAATGAAGGAGAGCCATGGATCGGAAAGGGAGAGAAAAACGAAACCATAGTGATGAAGAGGGAGACGATGGATCGAGGGAGGGAGAGCGTTCTTCTTTCAATTTGGGAATCTGAGGAAATTAGGGTTCCGTTTTCTATTTTTGTTTTTTTATTTTATTTGTAATATAATTAAAATCACACACACACCACTAAACACACATAATCCCTAATCATCCCCCTTAATCTACCGTTAACCCCACTTAACAACTTTTTTAAATCTGTTTTTTAATTAAAACAATCATTTATATGATAATTTAAATAATTAATCATTTTACTTTAAACTAATAATTAAATCTTTTTTAGTAAACCACTAATTAATTAATCTTTTTATTAGTATAACCATTTACTTAATATAATTTAACTAATGGATTTTAATTAACCTTTTAATTAAACAACTAGTAAACTTTTTTTAAAAAAAATCTATTCTATTCATCAAATTTTATCTATTTTAAAAACCATGTCATATAACTTTATTCAATAAGACGAATAATAAAAACCAAACTATTTTATAATTAGCTTGTTTTTGGTGATTATCATTAAAACCTTTTTTAATTAATTTAACTTTAATAACAAAATTTTTAAAACTAAATCTCACATATTTTCCTCTAAGATAATTTCTCAAAATTAGTTTCTTTAATATAATCAAATAAAATTCTAAAGTCAAATTCACCTAAAAATTAAATTAATTTTCTTTATGAAATCAATCTCATCAAACTAATACAACTTTCCCATTAACTAATCAAATCAGACAATTGAAATCAATCAATCGCGTAAAATACTTCTAATCGTGCACACTCACATTCACGACACTTTCATTGTCACACACTTCAGCGCTTTCATGCGCATGTGTATGTTTACTTATTTGCCCTTTACTTTCTGCAATTTATCTTCTGCAATTTCCATTACCGTCATTTACATTTTTCGCATCGCATCCGTCCAAAGGAAAAACCTACACATGATTCAACAATCGTGTGTAGTGCACATCATTTGCATCATATTCCCCATGATCCTTGATCCCATTCAAATTGATCTTTAAGATAGATCCTATCCCATAGGAAGGACCTTCCTCTTACAACATAGAAATAAACACAGTACAAACAATCAATTTAAAACAACAAATATTCAAACACGATAGAGAAAGATGCCAATCATCTTTAGCGAGATAGAATTTCCACCCCACATCAATACAATCAATACCATAGGAACTTTGCCTTAAGAGAGATAAAGGCGTACTCGTCAAACCATCCGAGTACTTGAGCCCTATTCTTAAGACGATGCAAAGACTATTTTCCTACAACCTGTGGCGGTTACATCTCCCTTAAAATGATAAAGCATCTCTTCTCCTAAAATCAATCAATCAACTACCCTAAACCCGTAGGAACTTTGACCACAGTCAAAGAAATCCTCTAACCCTTTAGGGGAACTACAGATACTCTGATTCCACTCCTGTAAGGATATGTAGGCATAAAATGCGATATCTTATCGAGTATACTTAGAAATAAACCACTAGGGTCTTTCATACCTTTAAGCAGATAACTTAGCAATAAACAATATAAAACAAGAGGTTCCTGTAGAGTACTACAGAAACTTAGGATGCTAGTACCTTCCCTAAGTTTAACCAACCCCCGAACCTATAGCTCTCTAAACCTTGCATTTGCATTGCATTTTGGGAATTTCGATCTTTATCCCTTCCTTTGGACAAATCAAAGTTCGGTAGCAAAATGAATTAAATATTCAAACTAATCAATAGTTTGGTATATGTTTTTCACCGCGACAATCACGACACTCTTTCATGACATGATGCATAAAGAGATCGAGGTCTATGTTGACGATATGATTGACAAATCCTAGACGGAGGAAGATCATCTGGTGAATCTTCTGAAATTGTTTGAGAGGCTTAGGAAATTCAGGCTGAGGCTGAATCCTAATAAGTGCACCTTCGGGGTGAGATATGGAAAGCTATTAGGGTTCATTGTTAGCGAAAGAGGAATTGAGGTTGATACTGCAAAAATAAAAGCGATACAATAAATGTCAGCGCCAAAAACGGAGAAAGAGGTTCGTGGCTTTTTGGGGAGGTTGAACTACATTGCCCGGTTCATATCTCACCTTACAGCCACGTGTGAGTCGATGTTTAAACTATTAAAAAAAGATCAGGCGATTGTCTGGGATGAAAATTGTCAAAAGGCGTTTGAAAGAATAAAAGAATACTTGCAGGAACCTCCGATATTGATACCCCCAGTAGCCGGGAGACCGCTGATCATGTACTTGACGGTTCTTGAGAACAATATGGGTTGTGTTCTCGGTCAACATGACGAGACTGGACGAAAAGAGCATGCGATTTATTATTTGAGTAAAAAGTTCACAGATTGTGAATCCCGTTACTCAATGATCGAAAAGACGTGTTGTGCACTTGCTTGGGCTGCCAAACGTCTGAGACAATACATGCTAAATCATACAACCATGCTGATTTCGAAGATGGATCCGATCAAATATGTCTTCGAAAAGCAGGCACTTTCAGGAAGGATTTCCCGATGGCAGATGGTATTGACGGAGTACGATATACAGTATGTTTCGCAAAAGGCTATCAAGGGTAGCGTGCTGTCAGAGTACCTTGCCGAGCAGCCAATCGATGATTACCAGCCAATGAAGTTTGATTTTCCTGACAAGGATATGATGTACTTAAAGATGAAAGATTGCGAGGAGCCATTGCATGGTGAAGGGCCTGAGCGGAGTTCCCAATGGCAATTAATTTTTGACGGTGCTGTTAATTCATACGGAAATGGAATTGGGGCAATCATTACGACACCCCGTGGGACGCACATCCCGTTCACTGTCAGATTGACATTTCCAGTTACCAATAATGAGGCTGAATATGAGGCGTGTATCATGGGTCTCGAGGAGGCTATTGATTTGAGGATTAAAAATATTGATGTGTATAGAGACTACGCGTTCATCGTGAACCAGATCAAGGGAGAGCGGGAGAATCGTCATCCTAATCTGATACCGTACATGAATTATGCCAGGAGGTTGTTGCCTTTCTTTGACAGGGTAGAGTTTCACCAAGTGCCACGGGCAGAAAATCAGATGGCTGACGCTCTTGCGACATTGTCTTCAATGTACAAAGTTAACTTCTAGAATGATGCTCCTAGAATAGTTATCTCTAGCCTTCATAGGCCCGCTTTCATATTCGTCATTGAGGAAGCTTCCGATGGCAAGCCGTGGTATTTTGATATCCAGAATTTCCTAAGAAACCAAGAGTATCCGACTGGGGCATCCAGCCGCGATAAGAAGACTCTTAGGAGATTGGCTGGAAATTTCTACTTGAATCCAGATGGTGTTCTGTACAGGAGAAACCATGATTTGGTGCTTTTGCGATGTGTGGATGAGAAAGAAGCTAATCTGCTCATGGAAGAGGTCCACAAGGGTACCTTTGGCACGCATGCCGGCGGACACGCTATGTCTCGAAAGTTATTACGAGCAGGGTATTATTGGCTGACGATGGAAAGAGACTGTTTCAAGTTTGCGAAGAAATGCCATAAGTGCCAGATTTATGCAGACAAGATTCATGTGTCGCCCAGCCCTCTGAATGTTATGGCGTCCCCGTGGCCTTTCTCCATGTGGGGCATTGATATGATTGGGAAAATTGAGCCCACCGCATCCAATGGACACCGGTTCATCTTGGTAGCTATCGATTACTTCACCAAATGGGTCGAAGCAGCGTCTTACGCCAATTTTACCAAGCAAGTAGTAGCCCGGTTTATCAAAAAGGACATCATCTGTCATTACGGAATCCCCGAAAGAATCATTACTGACAATGGTTCGAACTTGAATAACAAGATTGTTGCACCCCAAAATTTGACCAACAATTATTTACCCATCAAGAGTTATATGATACTTTGAAGCTAGCCAAGAAGGTAATTCAAAGGCTCAAAGGTTGATACCTTTGTCAGAGAACCCAAGGGATCCTCAGAGGAATTGGTTGAAACCAAGGTTGTGTCTCATAGCTTGAGAGTTGTGAGTGCCCCTCAGATGATTCTGATGTAGAAGCATGCTTCAGTCTCAAGTTTTGATGATGTCAATGCTACTCAAAGTTAATATCTCTTGATTGCAAAAAGACAAGCCGTTCAAAGTCATCAAGATCAAGTCAAGCTATCTTTCAAGTCAAGCTATATGGAACTGATTCTTCCAGACTTGCCTGCATTACTGGTATATCAAATCCACCTTTTTAATTTTGATATACAAGTGTTCAAAAACATCAATCTTTTGTGCATAATACATACACATGTTTTTGAAACTTTAAAAATGGTATAACATTAATTTTAAAAAGCATTTTTCTGAAAATTAGCAGTGTTAACCGATTAACCATATGGGTTAACCGGTTAACCATTTTGAATTTTGAATTTTCTGGGCTAACGTACCAGTGTTAACCGATTAACCATATGGGTTAACCGATTAACACTGAACGTGCAGTGAAAAATTGCTTTGTTTTGAGTTCAAAATTATTTTTAAAATCATACTTTTTCATGGTTTGAATCTTTTAAAATCATACCTTTTGTGAAAGGTTATTTGACTCATATAAATTCTGAGTTTCTCATTTTTGAAATGACACCAACAACAAAAAACCAATACTCATTTTTAAAATTGTCTTAGAATCAAATTCATTTTTCAAAAGTGTTCATACTTGCATTAAAAGTTTCATATTCATTGAACACTTGTATTGAAAAATTACAAAGAGTGAACTTTGATTCATTGGAGAAGATCACTTTGACAATTATACTCAATCCAAATTCATTACAATTTTTTTTGTATTTGACTTGTGATCCAGGATTGTTGGACACAAGGGTGAGCGTTTACAAGAGGATTGTTCTTGTACACTTGTGAGTTTTTATTGTTTGATAGTAGGCCTCACCGGTTGATGGTGTGATAGGTTGTACTGTTTTAAACAATAGTGAAAATTCTCTTTCATGTTGAAAGGGGAGTGGAGTACTCTCGGATTGTGAGGGGAACCACTATAAATCCTGTGTCTTTCTTTCTTTCTGTTGATTTACTGCTTTCCATAACCAAGAACACCATCCAGTATATTTCCAAGAACCATATAAAAACCGGAAAAATTTCAAAAGTCCTAATTCACCCCCCCTCTTAGGCATACTCTGTTCTTACAATTGGCATCAGAGCAGGTTAAGGTAACCTGTTCCTAACGATTCAGTATGGCTTCCGCAAGTACCAACCCGGTTTTCAAAGATGGTGGAAGTAGTAACAAACCACCACTCTTTTCTGGAGAATACTTCGATTTTTGGAAAATCCGTATGAAGGCACATCTTGAGGCTCAAGGAGATGGTATATGGGAAACCTTTGAAACTGGTCCACATGTTCCTACAAGTGTGGTAAATGGTGTTGGAACCCCAAAGATTAAATCCTCATATGATGAAGATGACAAGAAGAGAATCTTGAATGAGAAGAAAGCAATCAACATACTTCAAAGCGCTCTCAGTATGGATGAATTCTTTCGCATATCACAGTGTCAATCGGCAAAACAGATTTGGGATACCTTGGTAGAAACGCATGAAGGAACAGCAGAAGTAAAAAGATCAAGACTTAACACGTTAAGTCAAGAATATGAGATGTTCTGTATGCAGCCCGGTGAATCTATTGTTGCCTTGCAAAAGAGGTTCGTTCATCTGACAAATCACCTGATTGCTCTTGGGAAGACCTTCACCAACGATGATCTCAACTTAAAAGTCCTAAGATCCTTGACAAGAGAATGGCAACCAAAAGTGACTGCCATTTCGGAAAAGAAAAGTCTTTCAACGATGACATCCGCTTCATTATTCGGGAAACTTCAAGAGCATGAACTGGAACTTGGAAGGCTTGAGAAACATGAAAGTCAAGACAAGAAGTCCAAAGGAATTGCCTTGAAGACTGACACAAAGGATGACAAAATTGACGAATCTTCCGAAGACGAAAATTTCATGCTTCTAGTAAAGAAGCTTGGTAAGTTTTTCAATAATAATAAAACTTCTTCTTTTCCTAAAAAGAATAAACATTTCAGGAAAAAGGAAGCATCCACATCAAACCAAGAAATTACATGCTATGAATGTGGAAGACAAGGTCACATAAAGCCAGACTGCCCAAAACTCGCAAATAAAGGAAAATTCAAGGGCAAGAAGGATTTCAAAACAAAGAAGGCTTATGTCGCATGGGACGACAACGAAGTGAGTTCATCATCGGAATCAGATAGCGATGAATGTGCAAATATTGCCTTAATGGCCTCTCACCATTCCGATGACGAAAATGAGGTATGCTTGAAGACAACCACAAATGAATGGTATCTTGATAGTGGTTGCTCGAAGCATATGACGGGAGATATAAACAAATTTTCAAGTCTATCATTAAAGGCCAAAGGATACGTCACTTACGGTGATGATAATAAAGGAAAAATTCTTGGAGTTGGAACCATTGGTGCACCTCCATGTACCGTCATCGAAGACGTTCTTTTTGTTGAAGGCCTTAAGCATAACCTGCTTAGCATCAGTCAATTGTGTGACAAAGGGTTCAAAATCAACTTCACAAAGGAGGAATGCTTGATCGAACACGAAGTCACTCATGAGATTCTGCTAAAAGGTAAAAGATACAATAATATTTTTATGATCTCTTTTGAAAATTCTTCTTTGAAGGTAAAATGTCTTATGGCGAACAACAACGAGGCATGGCTTTGGCATAAAAGATTTGCTCACATTCACATGGAGCATTTAAACAAATTAATCAAGCATGATCTGGTTGTTGGGCTTCCGAAGATAAAATTCATCAAGGATAAATTATGCGATGCATGTCAAAAGGGAAAACAGACCAAGACAACTTTCAAATCCAAGCAAGTGGTTTCTACATCAAGACCACTTCAATTATTGCACATGGATCTTTTTGGTCCATCAAGAACGAAGAGCTTTGGAGGTAGTATTTATGCTTTAGTTATTGTTGATGATTTTTCTCGATATACCTGGACAATGTTTTTAGTGCAGAAAAATGATGCGTTTAAAGCATTCAAAAAGTATGCAAAACAAATTCAAAACGAGAAGTCACTCACTATAGCCTCCATAAGAAGCGACCACGGTGGAGAATTTCAAAATTCAGACTTTGAAGAATTTTGCGAAGAAAATGGAATTTCTCATAATTTTTCGGCACCAAGAACTCCTCAACAAAACGGCGTCGTAGAACGGAAGAATCGCTCACTAGTTGAACTTGCTAGAACAATGCTCAGCGACACAAATCTTCCAAAATATTTCTGGGCAGAAGCAGTAAGCACGGCATGCTTTGTAAGCAACCGCGTGAATATTCGACCGCTACTCAAAAAGACTCCGTATGAGTTGTTCAAGGGAAGGAAACCGAATATATCATTCTTCCACATATTTGGCTGCAAATGCTTCGTTCTCAACAACAATAAGGACAATCTCGGTAAGTTTGATGAGAAGTCCGACAAAGGTATATTTCTTGGTTACTCTTCTTATAGTAAAGCTTTTAGATTTTTTAATAAAAGAACTCTTACCATTGAAGAGTCCATTCATGTTTCGTTTGATGAGACTAACCCCTCGAAAGAGGATAATATTGTTTTGGATGATGATGATGATTTTGTAGATACTTCACAAAATGAAGAAATTGTTTCAAAAGATCAAACAATATTACAAGAAGATGTTACTCAAGAAAATCAAGATCTTCCGAAAGAATGGAGAACACACAGAGATCACCCAATTGATAAAGTTATTGGTGATATTAGTCAAGGCGTGGCAACTCGACTTAACTTAAAGGATGCGTGTCTCAACATGGCATTTGTATCCCAAATTGAACCATCAAAGATCGATGAAGCTTTAGGCGACGACCAATGGATTATATCAATGCAAGAAGAACTTAATCAGTTCGAAAGAAATCAAGTTTGGACCCTTGTACCAAGACCGGACAATAAGCATATTATAGGAACCAGATGGGTATTCAAGAACAAACTTGACGAGAACGGGATTATAGTTCGTAACAAGGCAAGATTGGTCGCACAAGGCTACAACCAGGAGGAAGGAATTGATTTTGATGAAACATTCGCTCCGGTAGCAAGGTTAGAAGCAATTAGATTACTACTTGCTTACGCTTGTTCTATGAATTTTCAGTTATTCCAGATGGATGTCAAAAGCGCTTTCCTGAATGGATACATTAATGAGGAAGTCTACGTCAAACAACCTCCGGGTTTTGAAGACTTCAAAAATCCCTCACATGTTTTCAAACTGAAGAAGGCTCTCTACGGTTTAAAACAAGCACCACGAGCATGGTATGATCGCCTTAGCAACTTCTTATGTGAGAAAGGATTTATAAAAGGAAAGGTTGACAAGACGCTGTTTATAAAGAAGATCAAGGGTAACACCTTGTTAGTACAAGTCTACGTCGACGACATCATATTTGGATCAACAAACAAAGAACTGTGCGAAGAATTCTCACTCATGATGCGAGAAGAATTCGAGATGTCCATGATGGGAAAGTTAAATTATTTTCTTGGACTACAAATCAAGCAAACCAAGGATGGAATCTTCCTCAACCAATCCAAGTACTGTAAGGAATTAATAAAGAAATTCGATATGGATAGTTGCAAGATGATGTCTACTCCTATGGGATCCGGAACGTATGTTGATCAAGATGAATCTGGTACTCCAGTTGATATTACTAAATATCGAGGTATGATTGGTTCATTACTATATTTGACGGCAAGCCGTCCTGACATTATGTTTAGTGTTTGTTTGTGTGCGCGCTTCCAAGCAAATCCGAAGGAATCGCATCTCACTGCTGTGAAGAGAATTATCAAGTATCTCAAAGGAACGACCAACGTTGGATTATGGTATCCTAAAGGTAGTATTTGTTCTTTAGTTGGTTATTCTGACGCTGACTATGCAGGATGCAAAACCGATAGAAAAAGTACAAGTGGTACATGTCATATTCTCGGAAATGCTCTAGTATCATGGGCCTGCAAGAAGCAAGCTTGTGTAGCACTCAGCACCGCCGAAGCAGAATACATCGCCGCAGGAAGTTGCTGTGCACAGATTTTATGGCTGAAACAACAACTTCTGGATTATGGTGTTGACCTCGGATGCATTCCTCTACGGTGTGACAATACTAGTGCCATAAATATCACAAAGAATCCGGTTATGCATTCCAGAACAAAGCACATTGATATCCGACATCATTTCCTTCGAGATCACGTATTAAACAGAGATGTTGATGTTACTTTCATCGACACACACAACCAACTCGCCGACATCTTCACCAAGCCTTTGGCAAAAGAATCATTCTACAAAATTCGGAGAGAACTTGGGATTCTTGATGAAGGTGACATCTGATCCTTGTCTCTATTTTATGTATGCATTAATTGTGATATGTTTTCATGTATATGCATTCTGTTTTTATGTATTTTTCAAAAATTCGAGCATGTTAATCGATTAACCATAAGGGTTAACCGATTAACACTGTTAAATTTTCAATTCTGATTAAATTTTTTAATGTGTTAACCGATTAACCTATATGGTTAACCGATTAACACTGTAAATTTTTCAAAAAATCAGAAACGAAAATTATATTAATTTTTGAAAATTTTATATTTTTCTTTATATATTTTGTGTGGTCCATATTCTCTTAAATATCCACATCCATATCCAAAATCCACATTCCCTCTTAAAATCATAACTTCTCTCTCCCACTCTTAAAAGTTGGAAAAACTCCCCATAACCTCTCAAACCCTAACTTCCTCAGAACCCACAACCCCAGTTTCTCTCAAACCTCCATCCATGGCTTCAGCATCAAACCGCGGCAAGGGAAAACTTCCAGAACACCATTCTGCATCAGAATCAGATGACGACAGTATTCCAATGGAAACCACCAAGAAGAGACGGATGGATTTCAAAGTGCGTGTTCGTCAACTTATGCCGGTAAAGTATGTGAATCTTCGAGCTTTTCCTGCAATATCTTTTAATTTTCCTGCTCTGTTGGAATATCAGCGTATCGACAAGTTCGTCACCGACTCTGGTATTATCTATCCTGATCTGGTTAAAGCTTTTATGAATAAAATGTCTGTATATCTGGATATGGATGAGAACCATATGATCCGGTCCACCATTAGAGATCATGAGTTTGTTGAGAATTTATCCACCCTTGCTAGACACCTTAAGATCCCATCAAAGGGATGCTTCCTGAGAAAAGGTGTAAACCATGTAGATGGACCCTGGGCAAACTATGATAAAATGGAGTATTACTATCAGATTTGCAGGTTCCCAAAAGAAACCGTTATTGCCAACTCCCGCACTGCTCGTATGCTATGCTATGCCAAGAATCTGACAGTATCTGATCGAATGCTTCACTACATTATCTGCTATGTCCTCATTCCAAAGGACTCAAATCACTCTCAGATCAACGACTTGGAAATGCAGCTGATCTTTGCTATTAAGAATCGCATCAGAGTCAATTGGATTTTGACTATTATGTATCATCTGCAGCAACAACTTCATTGCATTACCCGGCTGCCGTATGCTCGCTTGGTTTCTAGAATTCTGGAATTAACTGAACTTGACCTCAACAGAGAACCATCCTCCAAGATGAAACCTACAACTAATGAGATCAATGAGATTAATATTGTGAAGAATACTGGAATCATCAAGGCGGCTGACGGTACCTACAGGTATACTGATGATGGTCCTGTGCATCACGCTTATCCAATGCCTGAAGGGGGTCTGACCAGTGAGTTTCTCTACACAACCATGATGAACCAGCATCGAGAATCCATGAATATGCATAGAGAGACCTCCCGAGCAATTGCCTCCCTTAGAAACCTCATACTTAACCCTCCACATTCCAGCACCCGAGTTGTGGACGACGAGATTGAAGAAGAGGTTGATAGTGATGAAGAAGAAGAGGAGGAGGATATGGCGGATGAGGATGTTTAGAGAATATGTTGCTGCTGTTGTTTTTATTGCTTTCCTTTCTAGTTATAAGTTTTTATGCTTTCATTTGAACTATGTTTTATTGTAACAAGTACAATTTCTATTTGCTGCATTTTATATGTACTATGTTTGTGCTTTGTGTTTTCTTGGCTTTGCATGTGCTTATTACTATATTTGTTGCTATCTTGTGATTTCTTTGAAAGCTCTTCCTTTTTGCTGATGTCAAAGGGGGAGAAGAGCTTGGTTCTGTTAATATCTCTCTGTGTGCAGATTTTTTTGCTATGTTAAGATAGGGGGAGTTGCTAGACATAGGGGGAGAACCAGATCAAGAACCAAGAGATATCGCATAACATTTTTGATTGCCATCATCAAAAAGGGGGAGAATGTAGAAGCATGCTTCAGTCTCAAGTTTTGATGATGTCAATGCTACTCAAAGTTAATATCTCTTGATTGCAAAAAGACAAGTCGTTCAAAGTCATCAAGATCAAGTCAAGCTATCTTTCAAGTCAAGCTATATGGAACTGATTCTTCCAGACTTGCCTGCATTACTGGTATATCAAATCCACCTTTTTAATTTTGATATACAAGTGTTCAAAAACATCAATCTTTTGTGCATAATACATACACATGTTTTTGAAACTTTAAAAATGGTATAACATTAATTTTAAAAAGCATTTTTCTGAAAATTAGCAGTGTTAACCGATTAACCATATGGGTTAACCGGTTAACCATTTTGAATTTTGAATTTTCTGGGCTAACGTACCAGTGTTAACCGATTAACCATATGGGTTAACCGATTAACACTGAACGTGCAGTGAAAAATTGCTTTGTTTTGAGTTCAAAATTATTTTTAAAATCATACTTTTTCATGGTTTGAATCTTTTAAAATCATACCTTTTGTGAAAGGTTATTTGACTCATATAAATTCTGAGTTTCTCATTTTTGAAATGACACCAACAACAAAAAACCAATACTCATTTTTAAAATTGTCTTAGAATCAAATTCATTTTTCAAAAGTGTTCATACTTGCATTAAAAGTTTCATATTCATTGAACACTTGTATTGAAAAATTACAAAGAGTGAACTTTGATTCATTGGAGAAGATCACTTTGACAATTATACTCAATCCAAATTCATTACAATTTTTTTTGTATTTGACTTGTGATCCAGGATTGTTGGACACAAGGGTGAGTGTTTACAAGAGGATTGTTCTTGTACACTTGTGAGTTTTTATTGTTTGATAGTAGGCCTCACCGGTTGATGGTGTGATAGGTTGTACTGTTTTAAACAATAGTGAAAATTCTCTTTCATGTTGAAAGGGGAGTGGAGTACTCTCGGATTGTGAGGGGAACCACTATAAATCCTGTGTCTTTCTTTCTTTCTGTTGATTTACTGCTTTCCATAACCAAGAACACCATCCAGTATATTTCCAAGAACCATATAAAAACCGAAAAAATTTCAAAAGTCCTAATTCACCCCCCCCCCCCCTCTTAGGCATACTCTGTTCTTACATCTGAGACTATGAGGATGGACTTGAAGCTTTGAGAAAGCTTATGAGATGTCTTGAAAGCCATCATGAAGCCTAGAGAGGTCATTGTACAAGAATTCAGAAGATTCAGCCAGGAGTGGTGGAATTAGGGTTTGACTGGGTCAACCCTAGGTCAACTGATGATTTGGAGAGGGTTGAGACCTAATCCAAGGGCCATGTGATCATGGAATAATGTATTAAGATACTATAAGGATGATTCCTAGACCAACTCATCATGATTGAGGAGTTTGAGAAGTTTTAAGCTAGGGTTTCTAAGGATTGACAGTGTAAAATCCCCTAGTTTGATCTCTATCTTCAAGGCAGTTTAGCTCAAGATGTGATTGTCATCTCATCTTCCCCACAACATGAATGTTGTAGAGCTTGTTCTTAGATTTAATTTGAGTATTAGAAGTCCTTGATAGGATTTATGGAGCTCAAGTTATGGTTTTGACAAATTACAGGTCATCTGAGGTATGTGAATCTGGGTCCTTTCAGTCACCCAACTTGCAGACAACTTTTGCCCTAGTAGGATGATTCCTATGGATTCTTGGTCAACATGAATGTTGAAGAGCATATTCTTAGCTTTCTAGAGAGTACTAGAAGTCCTTGATAGGATTTGTAGAACTCAACTTATGTGTGATTTAATGAGTGTTAATGCTAGTTTAATAGCTGATTTTGATTAGTGGAACGTGACAAGCATTTTGATGTAAAGAAAGTTGAGTTTGGTTGAAGTTGAGTATGGATCATATTTTGAGATTGGTTTGGATTCACCTTCGGGTTTGGTGATAGATATCGATTCAATGAAAACCAAGACCATAGGCGTGATCAGGGTGAAATTCTGAGCAACTTAGGGTTTTACATTTTGGAATTTGGCCAAGAAATGAGTGCATACGAGTTGGTAGAAGTTTGGTGCATGGAAGCTGCGTTTCATGGAAGTTGCAGCAAAACCCTAGGTCCAAGGTTGAAGATGACCCACGACCGTCAGATCATACGCTTGACCATTGACTTGAGAAGGGATCCAGCGGTCCAGATTTAATTGAATTTTTGGAGGGAGCCAGCAAGAATGAAACACCGCGTTTCATTTAAAAGAGGAATCCTGGGCTTAGTGGATTATTGTTATCTGAACCCCCCTTTGAGGCCCATTTCAATTTTGAACTGGATTTGATTACTCTTCACACTGCTTCTTTCTCATTTTCCTTTGATTTTCTGATTGTTTTTTCTGAATTGAATTGGGCCCTGGTGCTTTGCTATTCAGACCCCCCAGTCTGGGCCCAAGCGCGTGATAAACTGCATATCATTTCTGTTCACACCCCATCTCATCATTGTCATTTTATTTTTACTCCATTTTATTTCATATTTTAGAAAATCATAATAAATTGAAAAATCAATATTTTTTAATGGGAGTTTTTTCTCCCTTTTCATATTTTTGTCTAGAAAAATATAAAATAAAAATATTTGTCATATCATGCATTTTAGTACTTTTTGCATATTTTCTTCTTTAATTGCTTTTTAATGCTTTTATATTGATATATGATTTTGTAGATTTTAGTTTAGGCAGATTCCTTAGTATTTTTAGGTCAATCTTTTTATAATAGTTAGATATGGGTTTTAGCTTCCCCCTGGATTTATTCCATATTTTTGTGATGATTTTTAGGATAGTTTTGATTAGATGCTATTAGGTTGTGTAGAATTAGGTTAAAACTTCAACATAGGTCCATGATGACTTTAGATTTTGGGTTTTTAGGACAATTTAGACTATGGGACATATAGGGCATTAAGGGTAGGTATGTAGGATCCCTTAGAAATTATATTAGGATTTAATATAATAGTATGCTATTTTTAGTTGATTTTTGTATTGGTTGATTGTTTGTGTTGCCTTTAGGGCATGTTTGCTTTAGTTGCTTTGCTTTGTGAGCTTGAGGAGCTTGGTATCTCTTTGTGGAGCATTGAGGAGCATAGTAGAAGATTTGAAGGAGCATTGAGGAGCATAGTAGAAGACTTGAAGATGCATTGAGGAGCTTGAGAGCTTGATCTTATTTCCTTTTTTGTTGTTTTAGGGTTAAGGATTAGGAAGAGTTTAGATGTAGATAACTTCTTTCTCAAACATGGATGGTATCTTTCACCTCCATTCCTCCCTATGATTCAAAGTCCTTCCATGGTATAAACCTCTCTCCTTTGGAGGGATAAGTGATGTACCTAGGAAGTAGAACTTTTGAGGGAACCATTCCCTTGATGTTGAACCCTTATAGGTCACCTTTGGTGGTCAATAAGTAGTTCAATATCCCCCAGCTTATCCAGTAAGTGATTTTCTCTGGTTTGATTATTCTTGAGAGATGTTGAGCTTGAGTTTGAATATGAAGACTTGAATGAAGAGTATAGAAGAGGATGAACCCTTGAGCATTGCCATTCTAGCTGAAGCTTGAAGACCAACAAGAGCAAGTTGATACTTGAAGATCCCTGAAGATTAGGTGAAGCCTGAAGGTGGAGCTGACCAAGAAGCTGAAGCTTAAAAGGAGAAGATAAGTTGAAACTTATGTTGTAGGGTTGAAGCCTGGAAAAGCAAACTGATGTTTGGCAAGAGTGATTGAAGTCTGAAGACTGAGTTGTTGTTCAAAGAGCTGAAGCTTGGAGTTCAGAGAGGAGTTGATCTGCTTTCTTTTCTTTTCTGTATTGATGTGTTTTGTTTGACTTGCTTGATGCATTAGAATAAGTTCATATCTAGAATAGGCAGAATCTAGGAGCATGATTGCACTAGAGGTTGAGTTGCTCCCTCTGCTTGTACTATTACTGTGTGGCTTTGCTTGCGGGTATTCGGTAGAGCCCAGCTCCCTTGCCCATGTGGTTTGTTTTCCTGATGGCATTTCATTTCATTTTATTTGTATGATTGCAGTTTACTGTTTATTGCTTGATAGCATGTTGTTTATATTTTAGTATGATTACTGTTATCCATTCTGGCCTGAGGTTGAGATGAGCTTGTGGAGGCTGAAGCCCCACACACATTTCCTCCCTCACTTGCATTGCATGCATTTTACTGTTAAGCTGATGCTTTGTCTGTTTCGGTGTATCATTGACATGATCCCTTAGGACTCTCATTTCCTTTGATAAGGATTTGATGATAGAATTTTAGGTTGAAACCTATGCATGACAACTTCTAGGAGTTCCCTATTCAAACCTCAACCATAGGATGAATCCATGGCATGACAACAGTAGGACTTGATAGTCTCCCTCCTAGTTGGGCCTGTTCTCTTCTCATCTCAAAACAGTTTAAGATACTGTAATCATGAATGATTTCTTTCGTACGTTACGAGCCTTAAGCTATCTGAGAAAGGATTGTGGGAGAGTTTCTTTTCCACAGTCTGGATGTTTAGTATGGTACCCTTTGGGTGACATGCGACGCATTCACTCTCAGGTCATAGTCTCTAGTGCGGTTGAAATCGCAAACACAATAAAAAACACTTCTTTTGTAAAAGACAGGAAATAAACCGTAGTTTCCCGAACTACGTGAGCTCTGATCTCTCTTGCCTGTTGAGAGTACGTAGGCACAAGATGGCGAAGTCTTGGCAAGCTACCTTCCCCCATAACCCTTCGTAGGCCGAACTACGTTGACTCTGATTTCTCATTCTCTGATGAGAATATGTAGGCATAAAGTGCGACGCTTTGCCGAGTCATTTTTCTTTTCTTTTTCAGCCAGCCTTGATAGGTAGATAGAATAAAACCAACCCGTCCAAGTAAACACAACAAGCGAGGATCCCGTCGAGTACGACGGACGTGAGTGGTGCTAATACCTTCCCCTTGCGTAACCGACTCCCGAATCCAGACAACGGTTGCGATGACCTTGTCTTACCCTTATTCGTTAGGTTTTTCCGATCGTTTCCTTTCCCGCTCTGAGGGATAAAAAACGAAAGGTGGCGACTCTTCTGTTGTGCCGGCACCTTATTTTCGCGCAAGCGACAGCTGGCGACTCTGCTGGGGACTTCATCAGTTCCCTGCGAGAGTCAATCCTAACGCTTGTGTGTTTATTTGTTGGGTTGCGTTTATTTATCGCATTTTACTTCTCGCACTTTATTTCCCGCATTTTATATTCAGTATAATATGATTATTTGTGCTGTTGTGGGATGGGAGTTCTGATGAGTGAGAAGCCAGACCCAGGCTTAAGTGCACCATAGACTTAGAGTGGAAATTAGTGGGCGCGTGCTTGTTTTGCAGGCACTAGTGTCTCATGAAATCCACGCTCAGACGAGGTTCATCCGGTTGGCTTCAATTTCAACCCTTTGGGTTGAGACGGTTGCTGGTTTGGTGGATTGTCGACTCTGGGGACCGATCATTTGTGATTCAGCTAAGTGAGGCCGCTTCATGAGCTGGTGATGCCACACCTTCTGGGTATCGTATCACCCCTCTTGAAAGTCTGTGACGCTGATAAACGCATAGGATGTCGTACCTTGAGTCAGTTTAGGTCCATACCTGTGAGTGGGATTGGGTTTATTACAGGGAACCTTGACCTTCAGATTACCTGGTTTTCTTGTCAGTGGATCAGTTTTGTGGGTACCAGGGTTTCTCAGTTGCAGATTTGTCTGTTCTTGATAGAGCAGGTTTTGATCAGAGGATCTTATCATCAGGTGTATGTCTGTTCTTGATAGAGCAGGTTTTGATCAGAGGATCTTATCATCAGGTGTATGTCTGTTCTTGATAGAGCAGGTTTTGATCAGAGGATCTTATCATCAGGTGTATGTCTGTTCTTGATAGAGCAGGTTTTGATCAGAGGATCTTATCATCAGGTGTATGTCTGTTCTTGATAGAGCAGGTTTTGATCAGAGGGTCTTATCATCAGGTGTATGTCTGTTCTTGATAGAGCAGGTTTTGATCAGAGTATTGTCATCAGTTGTTTGTTCTTGATAGAGCAGATTTTGAGTGGGGTCTGAAGATCTCATCAGCAGATGTTGTTTGTTCTTGATAGAGCAGATTTTGAGTGGGGTCTGAAAATCTCATCAGCAATTGTATGTTTGTTCTTGATAGGGCAAATTTTTGATTTGGGGTCTGAAGACCTCATCAGCAGATATTTCTTGATCATACATCAGAGGTCCTTATTATCAGACATTCGTTCTTGACAGAGCAGAATTATGATCCTATGTACATGGTCCTATCAGACGGTTGTTCTTGGCAGATCAGATTTGTGGTCCTACGCCGGGGTTTTCTTCTCATCAGTGGTTGTTGATACAGAATCTCCATAGCAGCAGTTACCCGGATATATTATTGCATGACTGCATTTTGCATTAGTTTGCATGTTCATTTGCATTTCATTAACGTGTGTCTGTGTTGCAGGTACCGTTTCCCCGATCCAGGATTTCTTGCCTCCTATTGTATTGTTATGGGCTCTCTGAGGAAGACTGTGGCTTACAAGTTCCCTACCCCTGATGTGGCTAAGTTGACTGGTTTGATAGCTCTAGCAGGTGATTCTGTGAAGGATGAGTTCAGGAAATCTTATGGCAGGTTGCTCAGTTTGGTTTATAAGCCTTCTATGTTCGAATTGAATGGGTTGCACGCTCTGCTGCAGTTCTACGACCCTCCGTTGAGATGTTTCACTTTTCAGGACTTCATTCTTGCACCTACGCTGGAAGAATATGCTGATTTGCTAGGTGTGCCTATCAAGAGGCAGATGCCTTTTGTTCACATGGATGCTGAGCCTGATCTGGCTGGTTTAGCTTCTTCACTTTACTTGGATGCCTCCGAGTTAGTACTGACTAGTTGGAACAAGGTTCCTGGATTCTCCTTGCAGTTTCTGGTGGTTAAGGCCCAGCAGTGTGCCAAGGACAGATGTTGGGACGCGTTCAATGCCATCCTCGCTCTATGCATATATGGCATTATCCTGTTCCCCAACATGCCCGATTTTGTAGACTTTGATGCGTTTCACATCTTTGTGTCAGGGAATCCAGTCCCTACTTTGACCGGAGATGTCTATCACTCGTTCCACTACAAGAATGAGAACAGGAGGGGGAAGAATGTCTCATGCTGCGTACCCTTGCTGTACAAATGGCTTGATAGTCATCTGCCCAAGAGGGGTCCTTTTGTCTTGTCTGCAGCCACAGCTGAGTGGCCTGAGAGTCTGACGAGTTTATCTGCAGAGGATATTGATTGGTTCGACAGGGACAGGTTGGGTACTGAGGTGATCTTCAGTTGCAGCGGGTTTCCTAATGTGCCTCTGATAGGTAGGAAGGGCTGCATAAACTACAATCCGTTGTTGTTGGTTCGACAATTCGCGTATGCTTTGAGAACTCCGCCGAAGGAGGAAGAGGTACAGGAATCTCTGTGCCTCACGGGTATTCTAGAAGGGGATTTGTTGTCCAAGCTTCAGCGTGCGTGGAATAGTATCAGTAAGCGAGGGAAACCTTTGCTGGGAAAGAGCAACAATCAAGCCTACCCTCCGTATTCGACTTGGATCAGAGCCAGAGCCAACGCTATAGGGATGCCGTTTCCTCAGGCCAAGCCAGAAGGTCCTCCAACAATCGAAGAGCCTACTACTGTACCCATTCATCAGCATAACCAGGTATTAGCTGAGCGGGATGAATTGAAACGGGCGAACGCAGAACTGGAGAAGGAATTAGCTCAGCTCCGAAGTGAGAGGAACGAGGTCGTTCATTCTCTCAAAAGGCAAACAGAGCTGGTGAACCAGCTAGGTACAGACCTGACGAAGCAGATAGCCAAGCGTGAACGCATGGGTCAAGACTTCAGGGTTGTCAACGATGTACTAGCTACGAAGAAGCAGCATTTGGACGAGGCATATCGGAGGATATCCAAGTTCGACCAGCACTGGAAGGCTTCCCTGGCCACCAGGAAAGAGCGAGAGGATAAGCTGATGCTGCAAATCTCCAAGCTGGAAGCTGAGGTGAAGGACAGTGAGCAGAGGTTTGATGAAGAAACCGCCTGCAGATACGCCGCCGAAGGCCAACTCAACAAAGCTCTCGCTAACCTGAAGGAGTGCAAGCTGACGGTTGAGTCCAAAAAGCGGAAATTAGAAGATTGCTTCGGTGAAGGAGCATGGGAAAGTTCAGTTCAGGGACTTCTGTATACCATTGTGCAGAGGGAACTACTCGTCGAGGGGTTGCTCACTTTGCCAGATCATCCAGAGATGAAGGAGTTATTAGCAGAGTATCGCGCCCGTGGTCGTACTTGACTAGTTGTATTCCTTTTGTTTTGATCTTTGTTGTATGCTGACCATCACCAGGCCTGTTGGCTAAGGTCACGCTGTTGATTTATCTTGTACTCGCTGATGCTATGTACTGCCTTGATAGGCTTTCCTTTATATATGAGATTGATGTTTCCATGATTGGACTCGGACTTCTTCTTATTATTATTATCAGCACTGGCCTCAGGCACTAGGATCGGGGGAAATCTCCCAAACACACAGACACACGCATGCATCTGCATGAAGCATTTGCATGGCGTACATTTTGTTGTTTTTCCTAACCTTTAGTGTTTACAGGTTTTTCAGGTTCACAGGTTCCAGGCTGTTCCCGGTGACTCCAGGATTGATCAGAGACTAATTCACCGTTATCCAACTCGAGCTAATCAGACCAGGATCATGGATCAAGTGCAGACAGATGTCCAGGAGCTCCGCGAAAGGATGGATCGCTTTATGGAACTTATGCAGGTGGTCGCCAATGGTCAAGACCAGCTCAGGACTTTGGTTCAACCTTTGATCTCCAGGGTTGATAGTAACGGCATACTTCATGGCGGGGCTGTGCCTACTCCTCCACCAGTTGATACTCCGCATAATGGTGTCCTTGTGGCCGGGGTCAACGGCAGTGCTAATGGCAACGTGATGGCCAACATCGGACTCAATACGACGGGCGTCGGCAATGGGAGTCTGGGAGCTAATTTCAACATCGGGCCGGTCAACGGCAATGCTGGCGTCGGGAATCTGTTGGTGCCTCAACCGTGGCTTGAGGATCATCAGGATGATGTCTTCTCTCAAAGAGGTGCAGAAGGGGAGCTGAATGCTGAAGCGCGGCTCAGATTCAAAGCACTTGAAGACAAAATGAGAGATATTGAGAATCAGAATACTTTGGGCGTTGATATGTCCAAGCTGGGGTTAATCGCTGATTTCAAGGTACCTCCTAAGTTCAGGGTGCCTGACTTTGAGAAATATAAGGGCACCACTTGCCCTCGTGTCCACCTGCGATCGTACTATAGAAAGATGTCTGCTTACTCCAAAGATGAGAAGTTGTTGATGCACTTCTTCCAAGATAGTCTTTCTGGGCCATCCCTCGAGTGGTACATGGGCTTGGAGCCCACTAGCGTGCGCACATGGAAGGATCTCGCTGAAGCGTTTGTCCTCCACTATCAGTACAATAGCGACTTGGCCCCGAACCGAGTCCAGCTCCAGAACCTTTCGCAGAGGAATAATGAAGGATTTAAGGAGTACGCCCAACGGTGGCGTGAGTTGGCTGCTCGGGTTCAACCGCCGATGGTTGGGCGCGAGCTCGTGCAGATGTTTGTGGCTACCCTCCCAGGGGTCTACTATGAAAAGTTAGTCAGCGGTATGTCTGGGACATTCTCAGCTCTCATTACCATGGGCGAGCACGTTGAGAATGGTATCAAGATCGGAAAAATCCAAGGTGAGTCATCCTCAGCTGGAGGAGGTGGAAAGAAACCTTATGCTGGTAAACGAAGAGAAGGAGATGCGAGCGTTGTGACCAACGCTCGGAGAAAGGGCAAGGGCCCTCAGTAGCAGATAGCCAGTATAAATATCCCAGCGGCTCCGCATCCGCAGCACCAGCAGCAACCAAATCAACAGGGATATAGAAAGTACCAGAATCGGGCACCTTTGACAAACCGTCACTTTGAGGCACCGCCCATGTCGTACGCGCAACTCTTGTAGACTCTGCTTCAGCTTCAGTTGGTTCAGAAGAGGACGATGGCTCCCTTGACAGGGGCACCTCCACCAGGGTACGACGCAAATGCCACTTGCGATTTCCATACAGGGGCGCCAGGCCACACAATTGTGAACTGCAAAGCCTTTAAGCACAAGGTGCAGGACCTGGTAGATGCCAAGATTATCAACTTTTCGATAATGTGCCCAATGTCACGAAAAACCCTATGCCGAATCATAAGGGAGGCGGCGTGAACGCCATTATCGAAGAAGAGAGTGCAGATCTGTTGACTGATGTCAAAGACTTAAAGACGCCGCTTAGTTTCGTCAAAGCTAAGTTGTTGAAGAAAGGGTTCTTTCCAGGATGCGGAGAGTTATGCGTGGATTGTCCTACACATTCTGATGGGTGTGAGCAGCTAGTAGAAGGTATCCAAAGTCTAATGACTGAGGGGATTCTGCAGTTCAGCCGGAGGGCTGAAAGTGTATCAGGAGAGGTAGTGTTGAAGCAGGCCGATGAAGTCGCCACCATCACCATTCCTCGCCAACCAATAACCATTTCGGCGCCCAGACCGCCCACAATCACTATTACCAAAGTTGGGTCGATCCCATTCGAGAGCACTAACGCCGTCCCGTGGCATTATGGGGCTGAAGTCTATTGCAACGGTCAGAGGTTAGAGCTGGAGCCGTATGGGTCGACTGTAGAGAATCTCGCAGGAATCAGTGGTATTACCCGTAGCGGAAGAGTGTTCGCACCGCCAGAGGTCGTGGCAGATAAAGTGGTCAGAGCTGATGCGGCTGATAAGGGTAAAAGCAAAGTCTTCGAAGAAGCCCCGTATGGGATAGAGAAGGATTTGCTGGTCAAAGATGTCGAGGAGTTTATGCGGTTAATCAAAAAGAGCGACTACAAGATTGTAGACCATCTCCATCAGACGTCGTCGAAGATTTCTATTCTCAACTTGTTGCTGTGTTCTGAAGCGCACCGCAACGCGCTACTGAAGGTATTGAACGCTGCCTACGTACCGCAAGAGATATCAGTGAATCAGCTAGAAGAGGTGGTAGCCCACGTTAACGCTGGCAATGGGCTAGGTTTCACAGATTTAGAGCTGACGCCTAAAGGGAGAAATCACAACAGCGCCTTGCACATCTCGATAGAGTGCAGAGGCACGATCATGTCGCATGTCCTGGTGGACACGGGTTCGTCACTGAATGTTCTTCCGAAGAAGGTATTAATGAAGTTAGACACTCGTGGATTGCTTTGCACACCCAGCGATCTGGTGGTGAAAGCATTTGACGGAACTAAGCGCCACGTTTTCGGAGAGTTGACCTTGCCGATCCAAGTTGGTCCGGAAACGTTCGACACGGTCTTTTATATCATGGACATCATGCCTGCCTACAGTTGCCTCTTGGGTCGGCCATGGATCCATGCTGTTGGTGCCGTGACCTCCACGTTGCACCAAAAGCTCAAATATGCTATCGGGGGAAGCATAGTAACCGTGTGTGGTGAGGAGGACATAATGGTGAGCCATTTGTCATCCTTTAAGTATGTTGAAATGGATGGCGAAATCCATGAAACTCTTTGCCAAGCATTTGAAGCCGTCAAAGTGAAAGAGGTAGCTCCTGTCATCACAGAAAAGCCAGAGATGAATCTCTCCTCATTCAAAGAAGCTCGGGCCGTCGTCGAAACCGGTTCTACCCCAGGCTGGGGGCATAATTTGGAGATACCGAACAAGCAGGATAAGTTTGGATTGGGGTATTCTCCTGAAGCTGAAGCTTCTTCTTCTTCGTCTAGCAGCGCGTCACAGGGTAAGGGGCCGATCCTATTTACCAGTGGCGGAGTGATCTTCGAAAGCATCAACGCGGCGTCTGAAGACAGCGGGGATAGCGATTGTGATCTCGACTCTTGGATTCCGCCAAGCAAGCCAGGCGAGCGCCTCAACAATTGGACCATCAAGGATATCATCCAGATGTCAAGTGAAGAGTAATGATTTACTTTCTTCAATCATTGTACAACCCTATGTCCTACCCGGGGCATAGCGGTTTTATCTCAGGGCCTTGTTGGATTATGTACATGTATTTTGTTAATAAGTCAAAGGCGTTTTCTTCGTATTCAAATATTGTGTTCTCTGTTATTCCTGTTTTATATTTGTTTTGAAAAACAGTAAAATGGCAATGGGGTTTGTGCTAACCTGTATATTCTTGTTTTAAACTTAACCCTTGTTATTGCAGGATCCACATAACAGATGACATCGACTCTGGACCTTCTACGGCTCACTTCGACTTCGATTGCCCGATCTATCAAGCCGAAGAAGAGATTGATGAAGACGAAGACCTTCCTGAAGAGTTGGCCCGCTTGTTGAAACAAGAGGAAAAGGTTATTCTGCCTCACGAGGAGGAAATTGAGATCGTAAATCTGGGTTCTAAAGAGCTCGTCAGAAATGTCAGAGTAGGGGCTGCGCTGCAGAGTAATGTCAAGCATAGATTGGTCGAGATGCTTCGAGAGTATAGTGACGTCTTTGCTTGGTCATACGAAGATATGCCCGGACTTGACACGGACATCGTGGTCCACCACTTGCCGTTGCGAGAAGATTGCCCTCCCGTTAAGCAGAAGCTTAGGAGGACGAGACCAGACATGGCCGTTAAGATCAAGGAAGAAGTGCAAAAACAGCTTGATGCTGGCTTCTTAGCGGTCACCACTTACCCTCCGTGGATCTCCAACATAGTGCCTGTACCGAAGAAGGACGGTAAGGTACGCATGTGCGTCGATTATCGGGATTTGAATAGGGCGGGCCCTAAAGATGATTTCCCGTTGCCTCATATCGATGTGTTGGTCGACAACACAGCCCAGTTCTCCGTGTTTTCGTTCATGGATGGCTTCTCCGGCTACAACCAGATCAAGATGGCGCCGGAGGACATGGAGAAAACGAAGTTTATCACCCCCTGGGGAACATTTTGCTATAAGGTAATGCCCTTCGGCCTGAAGAACGCAGGGGCCACTTACCAGCGAGCAATGGTAACTTTGTTTCATGATATGATTCATCATGAGATCGAGGTCTATGTTGATGACATGATTGCGAAGTCCCAAACGGAGGAAGAGCATCTGGTCAACTTATTGAAGCTTTTTCAGAGGCTTAGGAAGTTCAGGTTGAGGCTGAATCCTAACAAATGCACTTTCAGAGTGCGGTCCAGAAAGTTATTGGGGTTTATCGTTAGTGAACGAGGCATCAAGGTTGATCCTGCGAAAATAAAAGCCATTCAAGAAATGCCAGCGCCGAAAACAGAAAAAGAAGTTCGTGGTTTCTTGGGCTGAATAAACTACATTGCAAGGTTTATCTCTCAGCTCACGGCCACTTGTGAACCGATGTTCAAGCTTTTAAAAAAAGATCAGGCAATTACTTGGAATGAAGATTGCCAGAAGGCATTCGACAAGATAAAGCAGTATCTTCAAGAACCTCCAATCTTGATACCCCCAGTGGCTGGACGGCCATTAATCATGTACCTGACGGTTCTGGAGAATAGTATGGGGTGTGTTCTCGGTCAGCACGACGAGACGGGCAGAAAAGAGCATGCCATTTACTATTTGAGTAAAAAGTTCACTGAGTGTGAATCTCGATACTCGATGCTGGAGAAGACGTGTTGTGCACTAGCTTGGGCTGCCAAACGTTTACGCCAGTACATGCTCAATCACACCACTATGCTAATTTCGAAGATGGATCCGATCAAGCAGGCTCTTTCGGGCAGGATTGCCAGATGGCAAATGGTGTTAACAGAATATGATATTCAGTACGTGTCCCAAAAGGCCATCAAGGGAAGCGTATTGTCTGATTACCTTGTCGAACATCCGATCGAGGATTACCAGCCGATGAAGTTTGAATTCCCTGATGAGGATATTATGTTTCTCAAAGCGAAGGACTGCGATGAGTCGTTGCCCGACGAGGGGCCAGATAGGAAATCCCAGTGGAAGTTGATATTCGATGGGGCGGTTAATTCCTATGGAAGTGGCATCGGGGCTATCATCACGACTCCCCACGGATCCCATATCCCGTTTACTGCGAGACTGACGTTTCCAGTTACCAACAATGAGGCGGAGTACGAAGCATGCATCATGGGTCTAGAAGAGGCAATTGATTTGAGAATCAAGAACCTAGACGTATATGGTGACTCAGCGCTTGTGATCAACCAAATTAAAGGGGAGTGGGAGACTCGTCAATCGAATTTGGTGCCGTACATGAATTATGCCAGGGGGCTGCTTCCATTCTTTGATCGAGTGGAACTCCATCATGTGCCCAGAGCGGAAAATCAGATGGCTGATGCCTTAGCCATGTTGGCTTCAATGTATAAAGTCAATTTCTGGAATGAGGCTCCAAGAATTGTTCTTTCGTGTCTTGATAGACCGGCATTTGTCTTTGCAATCGAGGATGCCGCCGACGGCAAGCCATGGTTCCATGACATCCAGACTTTCCTTATGACTAAGGAGTATCCTGCGGGTGCGTCAACCCAGGATAAGAAGACTCTGAGGAGGCTGTCTGGAAACTTTTATCTCAATCCTGATGGAGTGTTGTATAAGAGAAACCACGATCTCGTGCTACTCAGATGTGTAGATGAGAAAGAGGCGAGTGTGCTCATGGAAGAAGTCCATGAAGGCACATTTGGTACGCACGCCGGCGGGCATGCTATGAGTAGAAAAATCCTGAGAGCAGGATACTACTGGATGACGATGGAGTCGGATTGCTTCAGATTCGTGAAGAGATGTCATAAATGCCAGATTTATGCGGATAAAGTTCATGTGCCGCCGTGCCCATTAAATGTCATGTCCTCCCCGTGGCCGTTCTCCATGTGGGGCATCGACATGATAGGCAAGATCGAGCCCACTGCATCTAACGGTCATCGTTTCATTCTGGTAGCTATCGACTACTTCACCAAGTGGGTGGAGGAAGCCTCGTACGCTAATGTAACCAAGCAGGTAGTGGCTAAATTCATAAAGAGGGACATCATCTGTCATTACGGAATTCCCGAGCGGATCATTACTGATAATGGTTCGAATTTGAATAACAAGATGATGAAGGAGCTGTGCCAGAGTTTCAAGATTGAACACCACAACTCATCACCTTACCGGCCGAAGATGAATGGCGCCGTCGAAGCCGCCAACAAGAACATAAAGAAGATTGTTCAGAAGATGGTTGTGACCTACAAAGACTGGCACGAGATGCTACCATTTGCATTGCACGGTTATCGTACGACGGTCCGTACGTCAACCGGGGCAACTCCTTTCTCCTTAGTGTACGGTATGGAAGCTGTCCTACCGTTAGAAGTGGAGATCCCTTCTTTGCGAGTTTTGGTTGATGTGAAACTCGACGAGGCAGAATGGATTACGAATCGACTGAACCAACTCAGCCTGATGGACGAGAAGAGGTTATCATCGAGTGCATTTGGTCATCTGTACCAAAGCCGAATGAAGAAAGCTTACGATAAGAAGGTGCGTCCTAGAAGCTTTCAGACGGGTGATCTCGTCCTGAAGAAGATTCTTCCGCCACACTCCGATCATCGGGGCAAGTGGACTCCGAATTACGTAGATCCGTATGTTGTCAGCAAGGTATTCTCGGGAGGAGCTTTGTTGTTATCCACGATGGATGGTGAAGATTTTGCATCCCCGGTGAACACGGACGCAGTTAAAAAATACTTTGCTTGAAAGCGACCCGCTGGACAAAAAAGAGAGTCCAGGAAAAAAAGGGGCATCCCGGAGAACCAAAAACAGAATGAAAGGTTCGGGTAAAAATTAGGGATATAAATTGAAAAAAGGTACACCCACGAAGTCGAAAACCTACACTGGGCGGCTTCGGCAAAAAAGGGTATCCCGGTGAACTGAAAACCCGCAAAGGGCGGTTCACGCAAAAGTTAGGGATTTGAAAAAGCAAATGACTGCGTTCCGCGTGTGGACTTTCATTGTTTAGTGGTTTGGAGGACCTGAGGGCCGTTTATCTGAATCAATCTCTCCCGAAGCTGAAGCGTCGGAGAAGTATCAAAGTCGAGTGGGTCATAGAAGGATCAACTCATGGTGTTCGTCTACGCCTCGTTGCCGATATTTGTATATACTGATGTATATTTATGTTTTATTTTTACGCGGCTTCCTCATTCCAGGAGCTTGCATCTGTTGTAAAACATTTTTACCCATTCAGGGGTTCGTTATCAATAAAATGCATATTATTCAGCAATTTTGTTTGCCTGTTTAGCATTTATCTATTTTGTTTGCGAAAAAGAACGCCGATGTTTTTGATAAAATGCGCATACATAAACTTACTGGCCTAGGCCATTGATTGTTGAAACAATTAACTACTTGAATATTGTCACGAGATAATAACCTTGATAGGTCCCTTTGAGAAGGGTATCTTGTCTGTTTGTTTGTGTTGTTACAGGTGTAGCATATTCCAGACAGTGCGCCGTGCGATTCCTCCTTCTCCAGCAGAGTTCAGTAGCCTCTCCCCGCAGAGTCTGAACGCGAGATCATGAGCATTGATATGTCTCCCCATGCAGAGATGATTCTCTTTCCCCAAGCAGACGCATCCTGAAGGAATGTCACCTCCTCAGCTGAGTCACGCGCCGAAGCATGAATTTGTCCCCCAGCACCGGGTCACAAGTGCAGGTTTCATAGAAATGTTCACGCGCCGAAGCATGAATTCACTCCCCCAGCACCGGGTCACAAGTGCAGGTTTCGTAGGAAACCATTCGTACGCCAAAGTATGCAGCGACTGATGGTGCCAGACTGAAGTCTCCAGCGGAATTGAGATTCCCCACCAGATTCGTACTCTCTCCCGAAGTCGGATGATTTCCTCTTCCCCAGCAGAATGTTGGAACAGCTGATGTTGTATTCCCCCGCAGAGTTGTACTCTCCCCCGAGATCGGATGATTCCTTCTTCCCCAGCGGAATTGAGATTCCTTATCAGAGTCGTACTCTCCAGCGAAGCAGTTGGGACCATGATGGGTTTTCCCTAGCAGAGCGTTGAACAGCTGATGCTGTATTCCCCCCAGAGTCGTACTCTCTCCAGCGAAGCAGAATGATTTCTCCTTCCTCAATCGAGTTTGCAGATTCCCCAAGAGAGCCGAATCCTTGGAAGTTGATCAGACCATGATTGGTTTTTCCCCAGTGGAGTGTTGAGCAGCTGAGGTTGTTTCCCCACAGAGTCTTATCCCCATAAGAGTAGCCGAGAAGGCCGCGCAATTTACTCCCGCGATTGATATCGCTTTCCCTCAGCAGGTCCAGGTTCTCGTAGAGCTTCGTCCCCCTGCAGCAGTCAACTGAAGTTGTTTCCCCCGCAGCAGTCAACTGAAGTTGTGTCCCCTGCGGAGTCCAATTGAGATTGGCGTGGCCATGTTCCCCTCAGCAGGATGATTCCTCTACCTGAGTAGTTCTTTCTCCTTGATAGGAGGATTCTCCTTTCGGCATTTATTGTGCTGATGGGATTGCATCATTGTGCATGATTGCATAGCATTTATCATTTACGCATAGCATTTCCACCGTGTGGAGCATTGTGCCGTTGCCGAAGCATATGCATAATAAACATGATCTAGGTTGCTACCGTTCTTGTTTTGCAGGTGTTCCGCCGAAGGATCAGTTGCCCATAATGATTCCTGACATTCTCCCCAACGAAGTCGCTTGCTCAAGATGACTCTTGAGATCCCCAGCGAAGTCTTCAGTTCAATATGATTCTTGAATTCCTCACCAGGGCCGTTTGCTTAAGATGATTCTTAAGACCCCAGTAGAGTCCTAGTGAGAGTTGCCCAGGATGATTCCTGAAGCCCCAAGAGAGCCGAATCCTTGGAAGCTGCTCAAGCCATGATTGGTTTGCCCTCGGCAAGAGTTGCCCAGGATGATTCCTGGAATCCCCAACAGAGTGTTTGCTCAGAATGGTTATCAGTTTAAGATGATTCTTGAAGGTCCCCAACGGAGTTATTCGTTCGAGATGATTCTTGAAGTCCTCAGCAGAGTTGATTCCTCCAGAATGATTTCTGGACCCCCGGAGCGGAGTTGCTTGATAGTTCTCCAGATTCCCCAGCGGCGAAGCGTCCTCCCCAACAGGTTTTCCAATGGCGAAGTTGAAATCTCCCTTGAAGACTCCATGATTGAAGTCTGACCGTGTTAATGAAGCAGTTATCTCAGCTAATGCGGAATGCCTGATGGCATGATCAACCTGATGGTTGAAGTCCGGCTGGTGCCCGACAATTTCCTTGAATGCCTGATGGCATGATCAACCTGATGGTTAAAGTCCGGCTGATGCCCGACAGTGTTCTTTGAGTGCCTGATGGCATGATCGACTAGGTATTACTGGTTACCGTGTGACCTATTCCCCAATGAATTTTATTCATCCTGACGACGAGGTCAGATTATGTTTGTTTCCAGCGGCGATGTTGGATGGTTGTTTTGACGGCGAAGTCAGGTTATGTTTGTTTTTGACGGTGATGTCAGATCCTTTGTAGCGCCAGTGGCGATGTTGGATGTTTGTGCTTGATGGCGAGGTCAAATTATGTTGAGTACTTGACGACAATGTCGAGTGTTTCCCCGGTTTATGTTTTGTTCTTGACGGTGATGTCAAGTTGATTTAGCTCTCCAGCGGCGGTGTTGGATGTTTTGTTCTTGGCGGCGATGTCAAGTTGATCTAGTTCCCCAGCGGCGATGTTGGATGTTTGGTTCTGGCGGCGATGTCAGATGGTTCATCTTTCCAGCGGTGATGTTGGGTGTTTTAGTCCTCCAGCGGCGATGTTGGGTGCTTTTGTTAGACTCTTTATCTTTCCAGCGGCGATGTTGGGTATTTTGGTTGTTCGACGGCGAGGTCAGATTATTCTTGTCCCCAGCGGCGATGTTGGATAGTTGTTTCCGACGGCGAAGTCAGATTATGTTGAGTTCTTCAGCGGCGATGTTGGGTATGTCTGTTTCTGACGGCGACGTCAGGTGATTTAGTTTTCCAGCGGCGATGTTGGATGTAGTGTTTCTGGCGGCGATGTCAGGTGTTCATTTCCAGCGGCGATGTTGGATGTTTGGGTCTGACAGCGATGTCAGGTGATTCCTTAGTTCTCTAGCGGCGATGTTGGATGTTTGTTTGGTGGCGATGTCAGGTGATTTAGTCTTCCAGCGGCGATGTTGGGTGTTTTGGTTGTTTGATGATGACGACAATGGAATTTAATGTGGATAACTGACGGCGATGTCAGATCAGTATTTCTCCAGCTAGTTGCCGTCCAGCTACTATTCCAGTGTTCGAAGATTTGTCCCCTCAGAGTACCATGTACTCGTGCAGTTGGCAAATTTCCGGGTTTATCGGTATTCAACCGTCTCGCACCGTGATTGGCTGAAAGCCGTTCGCTCCTCACCCAGTCAGGTTCAAGCCGTTTGAATAGGGGCAGCTGTTGCACCCCAAAATTTGACCAACAATTATTTACCCATCAAGAGTTATATGATACTTTCAAGCTAGCCAAGAAGGTAATTCAAAGGCTCAAAGGTTGATACCTTTGTCAGAGAACCCAAGGGATCCTCAGAGGAATTGGTTGAAACCAAGGTTGTGTGTCTCATAGCTTGAGAGTTGTGAGTGCCCCTCAGATGATTCTGAGACTATGAGGATGGACTTGAAGCTTTGATAAAGCTTATGAGATGTCTTGAAAGCCATCATGAAGCCTAGAGAGGTCATTGTACAAGAATTCAGAAGATTCAGCCAGGAGTGGTGGAATTAGGGTTTGACTGGGTCAACCCTAGGTCAACTGATGATTTGGAGAGGGTTGAGACCTAATCCAAGGGCCATGTGATCATGGAATGATTTATTGAGATACTATAAGGATGATTCCTAGACCAACTCATCATGATTGAGGAGTTTGAGAAGTTTTAAGCTAGGGTTTCTAAGGATTGACAGTGTAAAATCCCCTAGTTTGATCCCTATCTTCAAGGCAGTTTAGCTCAAGATGTGATTGTCATCTCATCTTCCCCACAACATGAATGTTGTAGAGCTTATTCTTAGATTTAATTTGAGTAGTAGAAGTCCTTGATAGGATTTATGGAGCTCAAGTTATGGTTTTGACAAATTACAGGTCATCTAAGGTATGTGAATCTGGGTCCTTGAAAGTCACCCAACTTGCAGACAACGTTTGCCCTAGTAGGATGATTCCTATGGATTCTTGGTCAACATGAATGTTGAAGAGCATCTTCTTATATTTCTAGAGAGTACTAGAAGTCCTTGATAGGATTTGTAGAACTCAACTTATGGCTTTGACAAGCCAAGGGCATTTTGGTCATTTGGAGATTATAGGTCATTTCAAGCATAAGGCCATATCTCCTACTTCCAAGCTTCAAATGAAAAAATCTTCAACATCAAACTTGCTTATAATGATGTTTTAAGGCTAGTAGGTAGGTCATGAGATGTTGAAAAGGCTCATATCAAAAAGTGATAAAAATGACCTAAAAATGAGGCATAAGTTAATTCAAGTGAATTTGAAAAATGGAAATCCCAAGTTATAAGTCCAAACCATGTCATGTAATAGGTCATTTTGACTCCAAATGACATTCTAAGAACAATAGTTCAGCCACAATTTTGATTTGAGGCTTGCATCATAGGGCTGCTTTGGAATTTGATTACTTGCATATTAAGGTACCAAACCAAAACTCAAAATAACTCAATAAGCAAGGTACTTATGCATTGTATCTCATACAAAATATCATGTGGGGATAAAATCAAATCAGAAACCAAGGTTGCAAGGCATTTGGCATGAGATACCATGTAAGGAGAATGTGAATTCAAAATACCATGACATGAAAAGATGAATTTCTCATTGGATTGTTCTAGGGAGTTCTAGACTGTTCTAAACCATTCTATATAACCATTGCAACTTGCTCAGATGCAAGGTTGGTGTTAATTGGTGTAGAGAAGAGAGAGTGAAATCAAAAAGCTTCCATTGCAAGTCACATTCAATCTCTTGATTCTTCTTCATTACTATCCCTTTTTTCTTCACAAACCTTCTCCATAGATCTTTCTGAGTATATGCATACTGGTTTGAAGCTCCATCCATGAAGATTTGAAGGTTGCCATTGGAAATTGCAAGAAAGCAAATCACATTCGAATTCAAGGATACAAGCTCTCTCCCTCCAATCTTTTGCAAACAGTAGAGTTTTCATCATCCAAGGATCATTCTTGAAGAGTTTCAAGCCTTGAGAGCAAGAGTTTCATCATCTACCATATCAAGAAGCCAGGTTTGCAAAATCCCTTTCATCTCATAATCTAGGCATGGTTAGGTTAAGTTATTAGTTTAGAACTGTTAGATACAACTAGGTGATCATGTATGAAGAGTTTAGGATCAATTGGAGAAGTTTCAGCCATGGACACCAAATCTTGATGGAGCAAGAATGTGTTATTTAATGAGTGTTAATGCTAGTTTAATAGCTGATTTTGATTAGTGGAACATGACAAGCATTTTGATGTAAAGAATGTTGAGTTTGGTTGAAGTTGAGTATGGATCATATTTTGAGATTGGTTTGGATTCACCTTCGGGTTTGGTGATAGAGATCGATTCAATGAAAACCAAGACCATAGGCGTGATCAGGGTGAAATTCTGAGCAACTTAGGGTTTTACATTTTGGAATTTGGACAAGAAATGAGTGCATACGAGTTGGTAGAAGTTTGGTGCATGGAAGCTGCGTTTCATGGAAGTTGCAGCAAAACCCTAGGTCCAAGGTTGAAGATGACCCACGACCGTCAGATCACACGCTTGACCGTTGACTTGAGAAGGGATCCAGCGGTCCAGATTTAATTGAATTTTTGGAGGGAGCCAGCAAGAATGAAACGCCGCGTTTCATTTAAAAGAGGAATCCTGGGCTTAGTGGATTATTGTTATCTGAACCCCCCTTTGAGGCCCATTTCAATTTTGAACTGGATTTGATTACTCTTCACACCACTTCTTTCTCATTTTCCTTTGATTTTCTGATTGTTTTTTCTGAATTGAATTGGGCCTTGGTGCTTTGCTATTCAGACCCCCCAGTCTGGGCACAAGCGCGTGATAAACTGCATATCATTTATGTTCACACCCCATCTCATCATTGTCATTTTATTTTTACTCCATTTTATTTCATATTTTAGAAAATCATAATAAATTGAAAAATCAATATTTTTTAATAGGAGTTTTTTGTCCCTTTTCATATTTTTGTCTAGAAAAATATAAAATAAAAACATTTGTCATATCATGCATTTTAGTACTTTTTGCATATTTTCTTCTTTAATTGCTTTTTAATGCTTTTATATTGATATATGATTTTGTAGATTTTAGTTTAGGCAGATTCCTTAGTATTTTTAGGTCAATCTTTTTAGAATAGTTAGATATGGGTTTTAGCTTCCCCCTGGATTTATTCCATATTTTTGTGATGATTTTTAGGATAGTTTTGATTAAATGTTATTAGGTTGTGTAGAATTAGGTTAAAACTTCACCATAGGTCCATGATGACTTTAGATTTTGGGGTTTTAGGACAATTTAGACTATGGGACATATAGGGCATTAAGGGTAGGTATGTAGGATCCCTTAGAAATTATATTAGGATTTAATATAATAGTATGCTATTTTTAGTTGATTTTTGTATTGGTTGATTGTTTGTGTTGCCTTTAGGGCATGTTTGCTTTAGTTGCTTTGCTTTGTGAGCTTGAGGAGCTCGGTATCTCTTTGTGGAGCATTGAGGAGCATAGTAGAAGATTTGAAGGAGCATTGAGGAGCATAGTAGAAGACTTGAAGATGCATTGAGGAGCTTGAGAGCTTGATCTTATTTCCTTTTTTGTTGTTTTAGGGTTAAGGATTAGGAAGAGTTTAGATGTAGATAACTTCTTTCTCAAACATGGATGGTATCTTTCACCTCCATTCCTCCCTATGATTCAAAGTCCTTCCATGGTATACACCTCTCTCCTTTGGAGGGATAAGTGATGTACCTAGGAAGTAGAACTTTTGAGGGAACCATTCCCTTGATGTTGAACCCTTATAGGTCACCTTTGGTGGTCAATAAGTAGTTCAATATCCCCCAGCTTATCCAGTAAGTGATTTTCTCTGGTTTGATTATTCTTGAGAGATGTTGAGCTTGAGTTTGAAGATGAAGACTTCAATGAAGAGTATAGAAGAGGATGAACCCTTGAGCATTGCCATTCCAGCTGAAGCTTGAAGAGCAACAAGAGCAAGTTGATACTTGAAGATCCCTGAAGATTAGGTGAAGCCTGAAGGTGGAGCTGACCAAGAAGCTGAAGCTTAAAAGGAGAAGATAAGTTGAAACTTATGTTGTAGGGTTGAAGCCTGGAAAAGCAAACTGATGTTTGGCAAGAGTGATTGAAGTCTGAAGACTGAGTTGCTGTTCAAAGAGCTGAAGCTTGGAGTTCAGAGAGGAGTTGATCTGCTTTCTTTTCTTTTCTGTATTGATGTGTTTTGTTTGACTTGCTTGATGCATTAGAATAAGTTCATATCTAGAATAGGTAGAATCTAGGAGCATGATTGCACTAGAGGTTGAGTTGCTCCCTCTGCTTGTACTGTTACTGTGTGGCTTTGCTTGCGGGTATTCGGTAGAGCCCAGCTCCCTTGCCCATGTGGTTTGTTTGCCTGATGGCATTTCATTTCATTTTATCTGTATGATTGCAGTTTACTGTTTATTGCTTGATAGCATGTTGTTTATATTTCAGTATGATTACTGTTATCCATTCTGGCTTGAGGTTGACATGAGCTTGTGGAGGCTGAAGCCCCACACACATTTCCTCCCTCACTTGCATTGCATGCATTTTATTGTTAAGCTGATGCTTTGTCTGTTTTGGTGTATCATTGACATGATCCCTTAGGACTCTCATTTCCTTTGATAAGGATTTGATGATAGAATTTTAGGTTGAAACCTATGCATGACAACTTCTAGGAGTTCCCTGTTCAAACCTCAACCATAGGATGGATCCATGGCATGACAACAGTAGGACTTGATAGTCTCCCTCCTAGTTGGGCCTGTTCTCTTCTCATCTCAAAACAATTTAAGATACAGTAATCATGAATGATTTCTTTCGTACGTTACGAGCCTTAAGCTATCTGAGAAAGGATTGTGGGAGAGTTTCTTTTCCACAGTCTGGATGTTTAGTATGGTACCCTTTGGGTGACATGCGACGCATTCACTCTCAGGTCATAGTCTCTAGTGCGGTTGAAATCGCAAACACAATAAAAAACACTTCTTTTGTAAAAGACAGGAAATAAACCGTAGTTTCCCGAACTACGTGAGCTCTGATCTCTCTTGCCTGTTGAGAGTACGTAGGCACAAGATGGCGAAGTCTTGGCAAGCTACCTTCCCCCATAACCCTTCGTAGGCCGAACTACGTTGACTCTGATTTCTCATTCTCTGATGAGAATATGTAGGCATAAAGTGCGACGCTTTGCCGAGTCATTTTTATTTTCTTTTTCAGCCAGCCTTGATAGGTAGATAGAATAAAACCAACCCGTCCAAGTAAACACAACAAGCGAGGATCCCGTCGAGTACGACGGACGTGAGTGGTGCTAATACCTTCCCCTTGCGTAACCGACTCCCGAATCCAGACAACGGTTGCGATGACCTTGTCTTACCCTTATTCGTTAGGTTTTTCCGATCGTTTCCTTTCCCGCTCTGAGGGATAAATAACGAAAGGTGGCGACTCTTCTGTTGTGCCGGCACCTTATTTTCGCGCAAGCGACAGCTGGCGACTCTGCTGGGGACTTCATCAGTTCCCTGCGAGAGTCAATCCTAACGCTTGTGTGTTTATTTGTTGGGTTGCGTTTATTTATCGCATTTTACTTCTCGCACTTTATTTCCCGCATTTTATATTCAGTATAATATGATTATTTGTGCTGTTGTGGGATAGGAGTTCTGATGAGTGAGAAGCCAGACCCAGGCTTGAGTGCACCATAGACTTAGAGTGGAAATTAGTAGGCGCGTGCTTGCTTTGCAGGCACTAGTGTCTCATGAAATCCACGCTCAGACGAGGTTCATCCGGTTGGCTTCACTTTCAACCCTTTGGGTTGAGACGGTTGCTGGTTTGGTGGATTGTCGACTCTGGGGACCGATCATTTGTGATTCAGCTAAGTGAGGCCGCTTCATGAGCTGGTGATGCCACACCTTCTGGGTATCGTATCACCCCTCTTGAAAGTCTGTGACGCTGATGAACGCATAGGATACCGTACCTTGAGTCAGTTTAGGTCCATACCTGTGAGTGGGATTGGGTTTATTGCAGGGAACCTTGACCTTCAGATTACCTGGTTTTCTTGTCAGTGGATCAGTTTTGTGGGTACCAGGGTTTCTCAGTTGCAGATTTGTCTGTTCTTGATAGAGTAGGTTTTGATCAGAGGATCTTATCATCAGGTGTATGTCTGTTCTTGATAGAGCAGGTTTTGATCAGAGGATCTTATCATCAGGTGTATGTCTGTTCTTGATAGAGCAGGTTTTGATCAGAGGATCTTATCATCAGGTGTATGTCTGTTCTTGATAGAGCAGGTTTTGATCAGAGGATCTTATCATCAGGTGTATGTCTGTTCTTGATAGAGCAGGTTTTGATCAGAGGGTCTTATCATCAGGTGTATGTCTGTTCTTGATAGAGCAGGTTTTGATCAGAGTATTGTCATCAGTTGTTTGTTCTTGATAGAGCAGATTTTGAGTGGGGTCTGAAGATCTCATCAGCAGATGTTGTTTGTTCTTGATAGAGCAGATTTTGAGTGGGGTCTGAAAATCTCATCAGCAGCTGTATGTTTGTTCTTGATAGGGCAGATTTTTGATTTGGGGTCTGAAGACCTCATCAGCAGATATTTCTTGATCATACATCAGAGGTCCTTATTATCAGACATTCGTTCTTGACAGAGCAGAATTATGATCCTATGTACATGGTCCTATCAGACGGTTGTTCTTGGCAGATCAGATTTGTGGTCCTACGCCGGGGTTTTCTTCTCATCAGTGGTTGTTGATACAGAATCTCCATAGCAGCAGTTACCCGGATATATTATTGCATGACTGCATTTTGCATTAGTTTGCATGTTCATTTGCATTTCATTAACGTGTGTCTGTGTTGCAGGTACCGTTTCCCCGATCCAGGATTTCTTGCCTCCTATTGTATTGTTATGGGCTCTCTGAGGAAGAATGTGGCTTACAAGTTCCTTACCCCTGATGTGGCTAAGTTGACTGGTTTGATAGCTCTAGCAAGTGATTCTGTGAAGGATGAGTTCAGGAAATCTTATGGCAGGTTGCTCAGTTTGGTTTATAAGCCTTCTACGTTCGAATTGAATGGGTTGCACGCTCTGCTGCAGTTCTACGACCCTCCGTTGAGATATTTCACTTTTCAGGACTTCATTCTTGCACCTACGCTGGAAGAATATGCTGATTTGCTGGGTGTGCCTATCAAGAGGCAGATGCCTTTTGTTCACATGGATGCTGAGCCTGATCTGGCTGGTTTAGCTTTTTCACTTTACTTGGACGCCTCCGAGTTAGTACTGACTAGTTGGAACAAGGTTCCTGGATTCTCCTTGCAGTTTCTGGTGGTTAAGGCCCAGCAGTGTGCCAAGGACAGATGTTGGGACGCGTTCAATGCCATCCTCGCTCTATGCATATATGGCATTATCCTGTTCCCCAACATGCCCGATTTTGTAGACTTTGATGCGTTTCACATCTTTGCGTCAGGGAATCCAGTCCCTACTTTGACCGGAGATGTCTATCACTCGGTCCACTACAAGAATGAGAACAGGAGGGGGAAGAATGTCTCATGCTGCGTACCCTTGCTTTACAAATGGCTTGATAGTCATCTGCCCAAGAGGGGTCCTTTTGTCTTGTTTGCAGCCACAGCTGAGTGGCCTGAGAGTCTGTCGAGTTTATCTGTAGAGGATATTGATTGGTTCGACAGGGACAGGTTGGGTACTGAGGTGATCTTTAGTTGCAGCGGGTTTCCTAATGTGCCTCTGATAGGTAGGAAGGGCTGCATAAACTACAATCCGTCGTTGCTGGTTCGACAATTCGCGTATGCTTTGAGAACTCCGCCGAAGGAGGAAGAGGTACAGGAATCTCTGTGCCTCACGGGTATTCTAGAAGGGGATTTGTTGTCCAAGCTTCAGCGTGCATGGAATAGTATCAGTAAGCGAGGGAAACCTTTGCTGGGAAAGAGCAACAATCAAGCCTACCCTCCGTATTCGACTTGGATTAGAGCTAGAGCCAACGCTATAGGGATGCCGTTTCCTCAGGCCAAGCCAGAAGGTCCTCCAACAATCGAAGAGCCTACTACTGTGCCCATTCATCAGCATAACCAGGTATTAGCTGAGCGGGATGAATTGAAGCGGGCTAACGCAGAACTGGAGAAGGAATTAGCTCAGCTCCGAAGTGAGAGGAACGAGGCAGTTCATTCTCTCAAAAGGCAAACAGAGCTGGTGAACCAGCTAGGTACAGACCTGACGAAGCAGATAGCCGAGCGTGAACGCATGGGTCAAGACTTCAGGGCTGTCAACGACGTACTAGCTACGAAGAAGCAGCATTTGGACGAGGCATATCGGAGGATATCCAAGTTCGACCAGCACTGGAAGGCTTCCCTGGCCACCAGGAAAGAGCGATAGGATAAGCTGATGCTGCAAATCTCCAAGCTGGAAGCCGAGGTGAAGGACAGTGAGCAGAGGTTTGATGAAGAAACCGCCCGCAGATACGCCGCCGAAGGCCAACTTAACAAAGCTCTCGCTAACCTGAAGGAGTGCAAGCTGACGGTTGAGTCCAAAAAGCGGAAATTAGAAGATTGCTTCGGCGAAGGAGCATGAGAAAGTTCAGTTCAGGGACTTCTGTATACCATTGTGCAGAGGGAACTACTCGTCGAGGGGTTGCTCACTTTGCCAGATCATCCAGAGACGAAGGAGTTATTAGCAGAGTATCACGCCCGTGGCCGTACTTGACTAGTTGTATTCCTTTTGTTTTGATCTTTGTTGTATGCTGACCATCACCAGGCCTGTTGGCTGAGGTCACGCTGTTGATTTGTCTTGTACTCACTGATGCTATGTACTGCCTTGATAGGCTTTCCTTTATATATGAGATTGATGTTTCCATGATTGGACTCGGACTTCTTCTTATTATTATTATCAGCACTGGCACTCAGGCACTAGGATCGGGGGAAATCTCCCAAACACACAGACACACGCATGCATCTGCATGAAGCATTTGCATGGCGTACATTTTGTTGTTTTTCCTAACCTTTAGTGTTTACAGGTTTTTCAGGTTCACAGGTTCCAGGCTGTTCCCGGTGACTCCAGGATTGATCAGAGACTAATTCACCGTTATCCAACTCGAGCTAATCAGACCAGGATCATGGATCAAGTGCAGACAGATGTCCAGGAGCTCCGCGAAAGGATGGATCGCTTTATGGAACTTATGCAGGTGGTCGCCAATGGTCAAGACCAGCTCAGGACTTTGGTTCAACCTTTGATCTCCAGGGTTGATAGTAACGGCATACTTCATGGCGGGGTTGTGCCTACTCCTCCACCAGTTGATACTCCGCAAAATGGTGTCCCTGTGGCCGGGGTCAACGGCAGTGCTAATGGCAACGTGATGGCCAACATCGGACTCAATACGACGGGCGTCGGCAATGGGAGTCTGGGAGCTAATGTCAACATCGGGCCGATCAACGGCAATGCTGGCGTCGGGAATCTGTTGGTGCCTCAACCGTGGCTTGAGGATCATCAGGATGATGTCTTCTCTCAAAGAGGTGCAGAAGGGGAGCTGAATGCTGAAGCGCGGCTCAGATTCAAAGCACTTGAAGAGAAAATGAGAGATATTGAGAATCAGAATACTTTGGGCGTTGATATGTCGAAGCTGGGGTTAATAGCTGATTTCAAGGTACCTCCTAAGTTCAGGGTGCCTGACTTTGAGAAATATAAGGGCACCACTTGCCCTCGTGTCCACCTGCGATCGTACTATAGAAAGATGTCTGCCTATTCCGAAGATGAGAAGTTGCTGATGCACTTCTTCCAAGATTGTCTTTCTGGGCCATCCCTCGAGTGGTACATGGGCTTGGAGCCCACTAGCGTGCGCACATGGAAGGATCTCGCTGAAGCGTTTGTCCTCCACTATCAGTACAATAGCGACTTGGCCCCGAACCGAGTCCAGCTCCAGAACCTTTCGCAGAGGAATAATGAAGGATTTAAGGAGTACGCCCAGCGGTGGCGTGAGTTGGCTGCTCGGGTTCAACCGCCGATGGTTGAGCGCGAGCTCGTGCAGATGTTTGTGGCTACCCTCCCAGGGGTCTACTATGAAAAGTTAGTCAGCGGTATGTCTGGGACGTTCTCAGCTCTCATTACCATGGGCGAGCACGTCGAGAATGGTATCAAGATCGGGAAAATCCAAGGTGAGTCATCCTCAGCTGGAGGAGGTGGAAAGAAACCTTATGCTGGTAAACGAAGAGAAGGAGATGCGCGCGCTGTGACCAACGCTCGGAGAAAGGGTAAGGGCCCTCAGCAGCAGATAGCCAGTATAAATATCCCAGCGGCTCCGCAGCCGCAGCAGCAGCAATAGCAACCAAATCAACAGGGATATAGAAAGTACCAGAATCGGGCACCTTTGACAAACCGTCACTTTGAGGCACCGCCCATGTCGTACGCGCAACTCTTGCAGACTCTGCTTCAGCTTCAGTTGGTTCAGAAGAGGACGATGGCTCCCTTGACAGGGGCACCTCCACCAGGGTACGACGCAAATGCCACTTGCGATTTCCATACAGGGGCGCCAGGCCACACAATTGTGAACTGCAAAGCCTTTAAGCACAAGGTGCAGTACCTGGTAGATGCCAAGATTATCAACTTTTCCGATAATGTGCCCAATGTCACGAAAAACCCTATGCCGAATCATAGGGGAGGCGGCGTGAACGCCATTATCGAAGAAGAGAGTGCAGATCTGTTGACTGATGTCAAAGACTTAAAGACGCCGCTTAGTTTCGTCAAAGCTAAGTTGTTGAAGAAAGGGTTCTTTCCAGGATGCGGAGAGTTATACATGGACTGTGCTACACATTCTGATGGGTGTGAGCAGCTAGTAGAAGGTATCCAAAGTCTAATGACTGAGGGGATTCTGCAGTTCAGCTGGAGGGCTGAAAGTGTATCAGGAGAGGTAGTGTTGAAGCAGGCCGATGAAGTCGCCACCATCACCATTCCTCGCCAACCAATAACCATTTCGGCGCCCAGACCACCCACAATCACTATTACCAAAGCTGGGTCGATCCCATTCGAGAGCACTAACGCCGTCCCGTGGCATTATGGGGCTGAAGTCTATTGCAACGGTCAGAGGTTAGAGCTGGAGCCGTATGGGTCGACTATAGAGAATCTCGCAGGAATCAGTGGTATTACCCGTAGCGGAAGAGTGTTCGCACCACCAGAGGTCGTGGCAGATAAAGTGGTCAGAGCTGATGCGGCTGATAAGGGTAAAAGCAAAGTCTTCGAAGAAGCCCCGTGTGGGATAGAGAAGGATTTGCTGGTCAAAGATGCCGAGGATTTTATGCGGTTAATCAAAAAGAGTGACTACAAGATTGTAGACCATCTCCATCAGACGCCGTCGAAGATTTCTATTCTCAACTTGTTGTTGTGTTCTGAAGCGCACCGCAACGCGCTACTGAAGGTATTGAACGCTGCCTACATACCGCAAGAGATATCAGTGAATCAGCTAGAAGAGGTGGTAGCCCACGTTAACGCTGGCAATAGGCTAGGTTTCACAGATTTAGAGTTGACGCCTAAAGGGAGAAATCACAACAGCGCCTTGCACATCTCGATAGAGTGCAGAGGCACAATCATGTCGCATGTCCTGGTGGACACGGGTTCGTCACTGAATGTTCTTCCGAAGAAGGCATTAATGAAGTTGGACACTCAGCGATCTGGTGGTGAAAGCATTTGACGGAACTAAGCGCCACGTTTTCGGAGAGTTGACCTTGCCGATCCAAGTTGGTCCGGAAACGTTCGACACAGTCTTTTATATCATGGACATCATGCCTGCCTACAGTTGCCTCTTGGGCTGGCCATGGATCCATGTTGCTGGTGTCGTGACCTCCACGTTGCACCAAAAGCTCAAATATGCTATCGGGGGAAGCATAGTAACCGTGTGTGGTGAGGAGGACATAATGGTGAGCCATTTGTCATCCTTTAAGTATGTTGAAATGGATGGCGAAATCCATGAAACTCTTTGCCAAGCATTTGAAGCCGTCAAAGTGAAAGAGGTAGCTCCTGTCATCACAGAAAAGCCAGAGATAAATCTCTCCTCATTCAAAGAAACTCGGGCCGTCGTCGAAGCCGGTTCTACCCCAGGCTGGGGGCATATTTTGGAGATACCGAACAAGCAGGATAAGTTTGGATTGAGGTATTCTCCTGAAGCTGAAGCTTCTTCTTCTTCGTCTAGCAGCGTGTCACGGGGTAAGGGGCCGATCCTATTTACCAGTGGCGGAGTGATCTTCGAAAGCATCAACGCGGCGTCTGAAGACAGCGGGGATAGCGATTGTGATCTCGACTCTTGGATTCAGCCAAGCAAACCAGGCGAGCGCCTCAACAATTGGACCACCAAGGATATCATCCAGCTGTCAAGTGAAGAGTAATGATTTACTTTCTTCAATCATTGTACAACCCTATGTCCTACCCGGGGCATAGCGGTTTTATCTCAGGGCCTTGTTGGATTATGTACATGCATTTTGTTAATAAGTCAAAGGCGTTTTCTTCGTATTCAAATATTGTGTTCTCTGTTATTCCTGTTTTATATTTGTTTTGAAAAATAGTAAAATGGCAATGGGGTTTGTGCTAACCTGCATATTCTTGTTTTAAACTTAACCCTTGTTATTGCAGGATCCACATAACATATGACATCGACTCTGGACCTTCTACGGCTCACTTCGACTTCGATTGCCCGATCTATCAAGCCGAAGAAGAGATTGATGAAGACGGAGACCTTCCTGAAGAGTTGGCCCGCTTGTTGAAACAAGAGGAAAAGGTTATTCTGCCTCACGAGGAGGAAATTGAGATCGTAAATCTGGGTTCTGAAGAGCTCGTCAGAAATGTTAGAGTAGGGGCTGTGTTGCAGAGTAATGTCAAGCATAGATTGGTCGAGATGCTTCGAGAGTATAGTGACGTCTTTGCTTGGTCATACGAAGATATGCCCGGACTTGACACAGACATCGTGGTCCACCACTTGCCGTTGCGAGAAGATTGCCCTCCCGTTAAGCAGAAGCTTAGGAGGACGAGACCAGCCATGGCCGTTAAGATCAAGGAAGAAGTGCAAAAACAGCTTGATGCTGGCTTCTTAGCGGTCACCACTTACCCTCCGTGGGTCGCCAACATAGTGCCTGTACCGAAGAAGGACGGTAAGGTACGCATGTGCGTCGATTATCGGGATTTGAATAGGGCGGGCCCTAAAGATGATTTCCCGTTGCCTCATATCGATGTGTTGGTCGACAACACAACCCAGTTCTCCATGTTTTCGTTCATGGATGGCTTCTCCGGCTACAACTAGATCAAGATGGTGCCGGAGGACATGGAGAAAACGATGTTTATCACCCCCTGGGGCACATTTTGCTATAAGGTAATGCCCTTTGGCCTGAAGAACGCAGGGGCCACTTACCAGCGAGCAATGGTAACTTTGTTTCATGATATGATTCATCATGAGATCGAGGTCTATGTTGATGACATGATTGCGAAGTCCCAAACGGAGGAAGAGCATCTGGTCAACTTATTGAAGCTTTTTCAGAGGCTTAGGAAGTTCAGGTTGAGGCTGAATCCTAACAAATGCACTTTCGGAGTGCGGTCCGGAAAGTTATTGGGGTTTATCGTTAGTGAACGAGGCATCGAGGTTGATCCTGCGAAAATAAAAGCCATTCAAGAAATGCCAGCGCCGAAAACAGAAAAAGAAGTTTGTGGTTTCTTGGGCCGAATAAACTACATTGCAAGGTTTATCTCTCAGTTCACGGCCACTTGTGAATCGATATTCATGCTTTTAAAGAAAGATCAGGCAATTACTTGGAATGAAGATTGCCAGAAGGCATTCGACAAGATAAAGCAGTATCTTCAAGAACCTCCAATCTTGATACCCCCAGTGGTTGGACGGCCATTAATCATGTACCTGACGGTTCTGGAGAATAGTATGGGGTGTGTTCTCGGTCAGCACGACGAGACGGGCAGAAAAGAGCATGCCATTTACTATTTGAGTAAAAAGTTCACTGAGTGTGAATCTCGATACTCGATGCTGGAGAAGACGTGTTGTGCACTAGCTTGGGCTGCCAAATGTTTACGCCAGTACATGCTCAATCACACCACTATGCTAATTTCGAAGATGGATCCGATCAAGTACGTCTTCGAAAAGCAGGCTCTTTCGGGCAGGATTGCCAGATGGCAAATGGTGTTAACAGAATATGATATTCAGTACGTGTCCCAAAAGGCCATCAAGGGAAGCGTATTGTCTGATTACCTTGCCGAACATCCGATCGAGGATTACCAGCCGATGAAGTTTGAATTCCCTGACGAGGATATTATGTTTCTCAAAGCGAAGGACTGTGATGAGCCGTTGCCCGGCGAGGGGCCAGATAGGAAATCCCAGTGGAAGTTGATATTCGATGGGGCGGTTAATTCCTATGGAAGTGGCATCGGGGCTATCATCACGACTCCCCACGGATCCCATATCCCGTTTACTGCGAGACTGACGTTTCCAGTTACCAACAATGAGGCGGAGTACGAAGCATGCATCATGGGTCTAGAAGAGGCAATTGATTTGAGAATCAAGAACCTAGACGTATATGGTGACTCAGCGCTTGTGATCAACCAAATTAAAGGGGAGTGGGAGACTCGTCAATCGAATTTGGTGCCGTACATGAATTATGCCAGGAGGCTGCTTCCGTTCTTTGATCGAGTGGAACTCTATCATGTGCCCAGAGCGGAAAATCAGATGGCTGATGCCTTAGCCATGTTGGCTTCAATGTATAAAGTCAATTTCTGGAATGAGGCTCCAAGAATTGTTCTTTCGCGTCTTGATAGACCAGCATTTGTCTTTGCAATCGAGGATGCCGCCGACGGCAAGCCATGGTTCCATGACATCCAGACTTTCCTTATGACTAAGGAGTATCCTGCGGGTGCGTCAACCCAGGATAAGAAGACTCTGAGGAGGCTGTCTGGAAACTTTTATCTCAATCCTGATGGAGTGTTGTATAAGAGAAACCACGATTTCGTGCTACTCATATGTGTAGATGAGAAAGAGGCGAGTGTGCTCATGGAAGAAGTCCATGAAGGCACATTTGGTACGCACGTCGGCGGGCATGCTATGACTAGAAAAATCCTGAGAGCAGGATACTACTGGATGACGATGGAGTCGGATTGCTTCAGATTCGAGAAGAGATGTCATAAATGCCAGATTTATGCGGATAAAGTTCATGTGCCGCCGTGCCCATTAAATGCCATGTCCTCCCTGTGGCCGTTCTCCATGTGGGGCATCGACATGATAGGCAAGATCGAGCCCACTGCATCTAACGGTCATCGTTTCATTCTGGTAGCTATCGACTACTTCACCAAGTGGGTGGAGGCAGCCTCGTACGCTAATGTGACCAAGCAGGTAGTGGCTAAATTCATAAAGAGGGACACCATCTGTCATTACAGAATTCCCGAGCGGATCATTACTGATAATGGTTCGAATTTGAATAACAAGATGATGAAGGAGTTGTGCCAGAGTTTCAAGATTGAACACCATAACTCATCACCTTACCGGCCGAAGATGAATGGCGTCGTCGAAGCCGCCAACAAGAACATAAAGAAGATTGTTCAGAAGATGGTTGTGACCTACAAAGATTGGCACGAGATGCTTCCATTTTCATTGCACGGTTATCGTACGACGGTCCGTACGTCAACCGGGGCAACTCATTTCTCCTTAGTGTACGGTATGGAAGCTGTCCTACCGTTAGAAGTGGAGATCCCTTCTTTGCGAGTTTTGGTTGATGTGAAACTCGACGAGGCAGAATGGATTACGAATCTACTGAACCAACTCAGCCTGATGGACGAGAAGAGGTTAGCATCGATTGCATTTGGTCGTCTGTACCAAAGTCTAATGAAGAAAGCTTACGATAACAAGGTGCATCCGAGAAGCTTTCAGACGGGTGATCTCGTCCTGAAGAAGATTCTTCCGCCACACTCCGATCACCGGGGCAAGTGGACTCCGAATTACGAAGGTCCGTATGTTGTCAGCAAGGTCTTCTCGGGAGGAGCTTTGTTGTTATCCACGATGGATGGTGAAGATTTTGCATCCCCGGTGAACGCGGACGCAGTTAAAAAATACTTTGCTTGAAAGCGACCTGCTGGACAAAAAAGAGAGTCCAGGCAAAAAAGGGGCATCCCGGAGAACCAAAAACAGAATGAAAGGTTCGGGCAAAAATTAGGGATATAAATTGAAAAAAGGTACATCCGCGAAGTCGAAAACCTACACTGGGCGGCTTCGGCAAAAAAGGGTATCCCGGTGAACTGAAAACCCGCAAAGGGCGGTTCACGCAAAAGTTAGGGATTTGAAAAAGCAAATGACTGCGTTCCGCGTGTGGACTTTCATTGTTTAGTGGTTTGGAGGACCTGAGGGCCGTTTATCTGAATCAATCTCTCCCGAAGCTGAAGCGTCGGAGAAGTATCAAAGTCGAGTGGGTCATAGAAGGATCAACTCATGGTGTTCGTCTACGCCTCGTTGCCGACATTTGTATATACTGATGTATATTTATGTTTTATTTTTGCGCGGCTTCCTCATTCCAGGAGCTTGCATCTGTTGTAAAACATTTTTACCCATTCAGGGGTTCGTTATCAATAAAATGCATATTATTCAGCAATTCTGTTTGCCTGTTTAGCATTTATCTGTTTTGTTTGCGAAAAAGAACGCTGATGTTTTTGATAAAATGCGCATACATAAACGTACTGGCCTAGGCCATTGATTGTTGAAACAATTAACTACTTGAATATTGTCACGAGATAATAACCTTGATAGGTCCCTTTGAGAAGGGTATCTTGTCTGTTTGTTTGTGTTGTTACAGGTGTAGCATATTCCAGACAGTGCGCCGTGCGATTCCTCCTTCTCCAGCAGAGTTCAGTAGCCTCTCCCCGCAGAGTCTGAACGCGAGATCGTGAGCATTGATATGTCTCCCCATGCAGAGATGATTCTCTTTCCCTAAGCAGACGCATCCTGAAGGAATGTCACCTCCTCAGCTGAGTCACGCGCCGAAGCATGAATTCGTCCCCCAGCACCGGGTCACAAGTGCAGGTTTCGTAGGAAACCATTCGTACGCCGAAGTATGCAGCGACTGATGGTGCTAGACTGAAGTCTCCAGCGGAATTGAGATTCCCCACCAGAGTCGTACTCTCTCCCGAAGTCGGATGATTTCCTCTTCCCCAGCAGAGTGTTGGAACAGTTGATGCTGTATTCCCCCGCAGAGTTGTACTCTCCCCCGAGATCGGATGATTCCTTCTTCCCCAGCGGAATTGAGATTCCTTATCAGAGTCGTACTCTCCAGCGAAGCAGTTGGGACCATGATGGGTTTTCCCTAGCAGAGCGTTGAACAGCTGATGTTGTATTCCCCCAGAGTCGTACTCTCTCCAGCGAAGCAGAATGATTTCTCCTTCCTCAACCGAGTTTGCAGATTCCCCAAGAGAGTCGAATCCTTGGAAGTTGATCAGACCATGATTGGTTTTTCCCCAGTGGAGTGTTGAGCAGCTGAGGTTGTTTCCCCACAGAGTCTTATCCCCAGAAGAGTAGCCGAGAAGGTCGCGCAATTTACTCCCGCGATTGATATCACTTTCCCTCAGCAGGTCCAGGTTCTCGTAGAGCTTCGTCCCCCTGCAGCAGTCAACTGAAGTTGTTTCCCCCGCAGCCATCAACTGAAGTTGTGTCCCCTGCGGAGTCCAATTGAGATTGGCGTGGCCATGTTCCCCTCAGCAGGATGATTCCTCTACCTGAGTAGTTCTTTCTCCTTGATAGGAGGATTCTCCCTTCGGCATTTATTGTGCTGATGGGATTGCATCATTGTGCATGATTGCATAGCATTTATCATTTACGCATAGCATTTCCACCGTGTGGAGCATTGTGCCGTTGCCGAAGCATATGCATAATAAACATGATCTAGGTTGCTACCGTTCTTGTTTTGCAGGTGTTCCGCCGAAGGATCAGTTGCTCAGAATGATTCCTGACATTCTCCCCAATGAAGTCGCTTGCTCAAGATGACTCTTGAGATCCCCAACGAAGTCTTCAGTTCAAGATGATTCTTGAATTCCTCACCAGGGCCGTTTGCTTAAGATGATTCTAAAGACCCCAGTAGAGTCCCAGTGAGAGTTGCCCAGGATGATTCCTGAAGCCCCAAGAGAGCCGAAACCTTGGAAGCTGCTCAAGCCATGATTGGTTTGCCCCCGGCAAGAGTTGCCCAGGATGATTCCTGGAATCCCCAATAGAGTGTTTGCTCAGAATGGTTATCAGTTCAAGATGATTCTTGAAGGTCCCCGACGGAGTTATTAGTTCGAGATGATTCTTGAAGTCCTCAGCAGAGTTGATTCCTCCAGAATGATTTCTGGACCCCCGGAGCGGAGTTGCTTGATAGTTCTCCAAATTCCCCAGCGGCGAAGCGTCCTCCCCAGCAGGTTTTCCAACGGCGAAGTTGAAATCTCCCTTGAAGACTTCATGATTGAAGTCTGACCGTGTTAATGAAGCAGTTATCTCAGCTAATGCGGAATGCCTGATGGCATGATCAACCTGATGGTTGAAGTCCGGTTGGTGCCCGACAATTTCCTTGAATGCCTGATGGCATGATCAACCTGATGGTTGAAGTCCGGCTGATGCCCGACAGTGTTCTTTGAGTGCCTGATGGCATGATCGACTAGGTATTACTGGTTACCGTGTGACCTATTCCCCAATGAATTTTATTCATCCTGACGGCGAGGTCAGATTATGTTTGTTTCCAGCGGCGATGTTGGATGGTTGTTTAGATGGCGAGGTCAGGTTATGTTTGTTTTTGACGGCGATGTCAGGTCCTTTGTAGCGCCAGTGGCGATGTTGGATGTCTGTGCTTGACGGCGAGGTCAGATTATGTTGAGTACTTGACGGCGATGTCGAGTGTTTCCCCGGTTTATGTTTTGTTCTTGACGGCGATGTCAAGTTGATTTAGCTCTCTAGCGGCGGTGTTGGATGTTTTGTTCTTGGCGGAGATGTCAAGTTGATCTAGTTCCCCAGCGGCGATGTTGGATGTTTGGTTCTGGCGGCGATGTCAGATGGTTCATCTTTCCAGCGGCGATGTTGGGTGTTTTAGTCCTCCAGCGGCGATGTTGGGTGCTTTTGTTAGACTCTTTATCTTTCCAGCGGCGATGTTGGGTATTTTGGTTGTTCGACGGCGAGGTCAGATTATGCTTGTCCCTAGCGACGATGTTGGATAGTTGTTTCCGACGGCGAAGTCAGATTATGTTGAGTTCTTCAGCGGCGATGTTGGGTATGTCTGTTTCTGACGGCGACGTCAGGTGATTTAGTTTTCCAGCGGCGATGTTGGATGTAGTGTTTCTGGCGGCGATGTCAGGTGTTCATTTCCAGCGGCGATGTTGGATGTTTGGGTCTGACGGCGATGTCAGGTGATTCCTTAGTTCTCCAGCGGCGATGTTGGATGTTTGTTTGGCAGCGATGTCAGGTGATTTAGTCTTCCAGCGGCGATGTTGGGTGTTTTGGTTGTTTGATGACGACGACAATGGAATTTAATGTGGATAACTGACGGCGATGTCAGATCAGTATTTCTCCAGCTAGTTGTCGTGAAGCTACTATTCTAGTGTTCAAAGATTTCCCCTCAGAGTACCGTGTACTCGTGCAATTGGCAAATTTCCGGGTTTATCGGTATTCAACCGTCTCGCACCGTGATTGGCTGAAAGCCGTTCGCTCCTCACCCAGTCAGGTTCAAGCCGTTTGAATAGGGGCAGCTGTTGCACCCCAAAATTTGACCAAAAATTATTTACCCATCAAGAGTTATATGATACTTTGAAGCTAGCCAAGAAGGTAACTCAAAGGCTCAAAGGTTGATACCTTTGTCAGAGAACCCAAGGGATCCTCAGAGGAATTGGTTGAAACCAAGGTTGTGTGTCTCATAGCTTGAGAGTTGTGAGTGCCCCTCAGATGATTCTGAGACTATGAGGATGGACTTGAAGCTTTTAGAAAGCTTATCAGATGTCTTGAAAGCCATCATGAAGCCTAGAGAGGTCATTGTACAAGAATTCAGAAGATTCAGCCAGGAGTGGTGGAATTAGGGTTTGACTGGGTCAACCCTAGGTCAACTGATGATTTGAAGAGGGTTGAGACCTAATCCAAGGGCCATGTGATCATGGAATGATGTATTGAGATACTATAAGGATGATTCCTAGACCAACTCATCATGATTGAGGAGTTTGAGAAGTTTTAAGCTAGGGTTTCTAAGGATTGACAGTGTAAAATCCCCTAGTTTGATCCCTATCTTCAAGGCAGTTTAGCTCAAGATGTGATTGTCATCTCATCTTCCCCACAACATGAATGTTGTAGAGCTTGTTCTTAGATTTAATTTGAGTAGTATAAGTCCTTGATAGGATTTATTGAGCTCAAGTTATGGTTTTGACAAATTACAGGTCATCTGAGGTATGTGAATTTGGGTCCTTGAAAGTTACCCAACTTGCAGACAACTTTTTCCCTAGTAGGATGATTCCTATGGATTCTTGGTCAACATGAATGTTGAAGAGCATCGTCTTAGCTTTCTAGAGAGTACTAGAAGTCCTTGATAGGATTTGTAGAACTCAACTTATGGCTTTGACAAGCCAAGGGCATTTTGGTCATTTAGAGGTTATAGGTCATTTCAAGCATAAGGCCATATCTCCTACTTCCAAGCTTCAAATGAAAAAATCTTCAACATCAAACTTGCTTAGAATGATGTTTTAAGGCTAGTAGGTAGGTCATAAGATGTTGAAAAGGCTCATATCAAAAAGTGATAAAAATGGCCTAAAAATGAGGCATAAGTTAATTCAAGTGAATTTGAAAAATGGAAATCCCAAGTTATAAGTCCAAACCATGTCATGTAATAGGTCATTTTGACTCCAAATGACATTATAAGAACAATGGTTCAGCCACAATTTTGATTTGAGGCTTGCATCATAGGGCTGCTTTGGAATTTGATTACTTGCATATTAAGGTACCAAACCAAAACTCAAAATAACTCAATAAGCAAGGTACTTATGCATTGTATCTCATCCAAAATATCATGTGGGGATAAAATCAAATCAGAAACCAAGGTTGCAAGGCATTTGGCATGAGATACCATGTAAGGAGAATGTGAATTCAAAATACCATGACATGAAAAGATGAATTTCTCATTGGACTGTTCTAGGGAGTTCTAGACTGTTCTAAACCATTCTATATAACCATTGCAACTTGCTCAGATGCAAGGTTGGTGTTAATTGGTGTAGAGAAGAGAGAGTGAAATCAAAAAGCTTCCATAGCAAGTCACATTCAATCTCTTGATTCTTCTTCATTACTATCCCTTTTTTCTTCACAAACCTTCTCCATAGATCTTTCTGAGTATATGCATACTGGTTTGAAGCTCCATCCATGAAGATTTGAAGGTTGCCATTGGAAATTGCAAGAAAGCAAATCACATTCCAATTCAAGGATACAAGCTCTCTCCCTCCAATCTTTTGCAAACAGTAGAGTTTTCATCATCCAAGGATCATTCTTGAAGAGTTTCAAGCCTTGAGAGCAAGAGTTTCATCATCTACCATATCAAGAAGCCAGGTTTGCAAAATCCCTTTCATCTCAAAATCTAGGCATGGTTAGGTTAAGTTATTAGTTTAGAACTGTTAGAGACAACTAGGTGATCATGTATGAAGAGTTTAGGATCAATTGGAGAAGTTTCAGCCATGGACACCAAATCTTGATGGAGCAAGAATGTGTGATTTAATGAGTGTTAATGCTAGTTTAATAGCTGATTTTGATTAGTGGAACGTGACAAGCATTTTGATGTAAAGAAAGTTGAGTTTGGTTGAAGTTGAGTATGGATCATATTTTGAGATTGGTTTGGATTCACCTTCGGGTTTGGTGATAGAGATCGATTCAATGAAAACCAAGATCATAGGCGTGATCAGGGTGAAATTCTGAGCAACTTAGGGTTTTACATTTTGGAATTTGGCCAAGAAATGAGTGCATACGAGTTGGTAGAAGTTTGGTGCATGGAAGATGCGTTTCATGGAAGTTGCAGCAAAACCCTAGGTCCAAGGTTGAAGATGACCCACGACCATCAGATCACACGCTTGACCATTGACTTGAGAAGGGATCCAACGGTCCAGATTTAATTGAATTTTTGGAGGGAGCCAGCAAGAATGAAACGCCGCGTTTCATTTAAAAGAGGAATCCTGGGCTTAGTGGATTATTGTTATCTGAACCCTCCTTTGAGGCCCATTCCAATTTTGAACTGGATTTGATTACTCTTCACACCGCTTCTTTCTCATTTTCCTTTGATTTTCTGATTGTTTTTTCTGAATTGAATTGGGCCCTGGCGCTTTGCTATTCAGACCCCCCAGTCTGGGTTTAAGCGCGTGATAAACTGCATATCATTTCTGTTCACACCCCATCTCATCATTGTCATTTTATTTTTACTCCATTTTATTTCATATTTTATAAAATCATAATAAATTGAAAAATCAATATTTTTTAATGGGAGTTTTTTCTCCCTTTTCATATTTTTGTCTAGAAAAATATAAAATAAAAACATTTGTCATATCATGCATTTTAGTACTTTTTGCATATTTTCTTCTTTAATTGCTTTTTAATGCTTTTATATTGATATATGATTTTGTAGATTTTAGTTTAGGCATATTCCTTAGTATTTTTAGGTCAATCTTTTTAGAATAGTTAGATAAGGGTTTTAGCTTCCCCCTGAATTTATTCCATATTTTTGTGATGATTTTTAGGATAGTTTTGATTAGATGCTATTAGGTTGTGTAGAATTAGGTTAAAACTTCAACATAGGTCCATGATGACTTTAGATTTTGGGTTTTTAGGACAATTTAGACTATGGGACATATAGGGCATTAAGGGTAGGTATGTAGGATCCCTTAGAAATTATATTAGGATTTAATATAATAGTATGCTATTTTTAGTTGATTTTTGTATTGGTTGATTGTTTGTGTTGCCTTTAGGGCATGTTTGCTTTAGTTGCTTTGCTTTGTGAGCTTGAGGAGCTTGGTATCTCTTTGTGGAGAATTGAGGAGCATAGTAGAAGATTTGAAGGAGCATTGAGGAGCATAGTAGAAGACTTGAAGATGCATTGAGGAGCTTGAGAGCTTGATCTTATTTCCTTTTTTGTTATTTTAGGGTTAAGGATTAGGAAGAGTTTAGATGTAGATAACTTCTTTCTCAAACATGGATGGTATCTTTCACCTCCATTCCTCCCTATGAGTCAAAGTCCTTCCATGGTATACACCTCTCTCCTTTGGATGGATAAGTGATGTACCTAGGAAGTAGAACTTTTGAGGGAACCATTCCCTTGATGTTGAACCCTTATAGGTCACCTTTGATGGTCAATAAGTAGTTCAATATCCCCCAGCTTATCCAGTAAGTGATTTTCTCTGGTTTGATTATTCTTGAGAGATGTTGAGCTTGAGTTTGAAGATGAAGACTTCAATGAAGAGTATAGAAGAGGATGAACCCTTGAGCATTGACATTCCAGCTGAAGCTTGAAGACCAACAAGAGCAAGTTGATACTTGAAGATCCCTGAAGATTAGGTGAAGCCTGAAGGTGGAGCTGACCAAGAAGCTGAAGCTTAAAAGGAGAAGATAAGTTGAAACTTATGTTGTAGGGTTGAAGCCTGGAAAAGCAAACTGATGTTTGGCAAGAGTGATTGAAGTCTGAAGACTGAGTTGCTGTTCAAAGAGCTAAAGCTTGGAGTTGAGAGAGGAGTTGATCTGCTTTCTCTTCTTTTCTGTATTGATGTGTTTTGTTTGACTTGCTTGATGCATTAGAATAAGTTCATCTCTAGAATAGGTAGAATCTAGGAGCATGATTGCACTAGAGGTTGAGTTGCTCCCTCTGCTTGTACTGTTACTGTGTGGCTTTGCTTGCGGGTATTCGGTAGAGCCCAGCTCCCTTGCCCATGTGGTTTGTTTGCCTGATGGCATTTCATTTCATTTTATCTGTATGATTGCAGTTTACTGTTTATTGCTTGATAGCATGTTGTTTATATTTCAGTATGATTACTGTTATCCATTCTGGCTTGAGGTTGACATGAGCTTGTGGAGGCTGAAGCCCCACACACATTTCCTCCCTCACTTGCATTGCATGCATTTTATTGTTAAGCTGATGCTTTGTCTGTTTCGGTGTATCATTGACATGATCCCTTAGGACTCTCATTTCCTTTGATAAGGATTTGATGATAGAATTTTAGGTTGAAACCTATGTATGACAACTTCTAGGAGTTCCCTGTTCAAACCTCAACCATAGGATGAATCCATGGCATGACAACAGTAGGACTTGATAGTCTCCCTCCTAGTTGGGCCTGTTCTCTTCTCATCTCAAAACAGTTTAAGATACAGTAATTATGAATGATTTCTTTCGTACGTTACGAGCCTTCTGCTATCTGAGAAAGGATTGTGGGAGAGTTTCTTTTCCACAGTCTGGATGTTTAGTATGGTACCCTTTGGGTGACATGCGACGCATTCACTCTCAGGTCATAGTCTCTAGTGCGGTTGAAATCGCAAACACAATAAAAAACACTTCTTTTGTAAAAGACAGGAAATAAACCGTAGTTTCCCGAACTACGTGAGCTCTGATCTCTCTTGCCTGTTGAGAGTACGTAGGCACAATATGGCGAAGTCTTGGCGAGCTACCTTCCCCCATAACCCTTCGTAGGCCGAACTACGTTGACTCTGATTTCTCATTCTCTTATGAGAATACGTAGGCATAAAGTGCGATGCTTTGCCGAGTCATTTTTCTTTTCTTTTTCAGCCAGCCTTGATAGGTAGATAGAATAAAACCAACCCGTCCAAGTAAACACAACAAGTGAGGATCCCGTCGAGTACGACGGACGTGAGGGGTGCTAATACCTTCCCCTTGCGTAACCGACTCCCGAATCCAGACAACGGTTGCGATGACCTTGTCTTAACCTTATTCGTTAGGTTTTTCCGATCGTTTCCTTTCCCGCTCTTAGGGATAAATAACGAAAGGTGGCGACTCTTCTGTTGTGCCGACACCTTATTTTCGCGCAAGCGACAAAGATGATGAAGGAATTGTGCCAGAATTTCAAGATTGAGCATCACAACTCATCCCCCTATCGGCCCAAGATGAATGGCGCTGTCGAAGCGGCCAATAAGAACATCAAGAGGATAGTTCAGAAGATGGTCGTAACATACAAAGACTGGAACAAGATGTTGCCCTTCCCTTTGCACGGTTATCGTACGATGGTACGCACATCAACCGGGGCAACACCTTTCTCACTGGTGTATGTTATGGGGGTTGTCCTACCATTAGAAGTTGAGATTCCTTCTTTGAGAGTTTTGCTCGACGTCCAACTTGATGAGGCAGAATGGATAAGGAATAGGATGAATCAGCTCATCTTGATGGACAAGAAGAGACTTGCATCTATCGCATATGGTCGGTTATACCAGAGCCGGATGAAGAAAGCTTTTAACAAGAAGGTGCGCCCTCGAAGCTTTCAGACGGGCGATCTTGTGCTGAAGAAGATTCTCCCACCACAATCAGATCACAGGGGCAAATGGACTCCCAACTATGAAGGTCCATATATCGTTCGAAAGGTCTTCTCCGGAGGAGACTTACTGTTGTCCACCATGGATGGCGAAGATTTTACATCCCCTGTGAACTCGGACGCAGTTAAAAAATACTTTGCTTAAAGAGACCCGCTGGGCAGAAAAAAGAAAGTCCAAGCAAAAATGGGGCATCTCGACGAACCAAAAAAAAAAAGAAAAGAAAAGGTTTGGGCAAAAATTAAGGATAAAATTGAAAAGATGTACACCCGCGAAGTCGAAAACCTGAAAAGGCGGCTTCGGCAAAAAAGGGCATCCTGGTGAATTGAAAACTCGCAAAGGGTGATTCGGGAAAAAATTAAGAATAAAATTGAAAAGATATACACCCGCGAAGTCGAAAACCTGAAAAGGTGGCTTCGGCAAAAAAGGGTATCCCGGTGAATTGAAAACCCGCAAAGGGCGATTCAGGCAAAAGTTAGGGATTGAAAAAGCAAATGACTGTGGTCCGAGTTTGAAACTGCCTTGCTTAGTGGTTTGGGAGTACCCGATGGTCGATTATCCAAGTCAATTTCTTCCGAGGATGGAGTATCGGGAAAGCGTCGGAGTTAGGCGAGTCATAGGAGGATCAGCTCATGGTGTTTGTCTGTACCACGTTGCTGACATGTATACAAATTTCTTTGTACCTCTGTACATATTTGTATTTATTTTGTGGCTTCCTCTTTTCAGGAGTTGCATCCATTGTAAAAACTTTGTCTATTTACAGGCCCGTTATCAATAAATGCATACTATTCAATACTTGATGTTTGTTTCTTGTTTTAACTTTTACTGTTTTGTTTGTGGAAAACGCCGATGTTTTGATAAACTTGCATGTGCATAAACTTGCAGGCCTCGGCCAATAATTGTTAAAACTTTGAATTAACTGAGCAATTGTCGCGGCTATTGACCTGGATATTTCCTTTTGTATAGGATGTCTTGATCTTGTTCATGTTTTGCAGGGTCGTTACCTTCGGAGCAAACAGCCAAGGGATCGTGTTTCCCCAGCCAGAGTCCCTTAATGTAGGAACAGGCTCTAGGTGATCTTATTCCTCCCCAACAGATGGAAGTCACATTTTTATCCCTAAAAGAGTTGGATGTTAGCTAGCAAGAGGTCAGACAGTGATGTACATCCCCAGCGGTGGTCATGTGCACATTTAATCCCCAGTGAAGACCTCATAGGGTACAACCAGGTTGTCCGTGGTTTTGTCGAGATATCCCCATGCAGGATTGTTCTTTCTGTTCTCCAGCAGGTTGTCTTTCCTCCAATAGGTTGATAATCCTCTGCAGAGTTCGTAACTCTGGATTTGTCGAGATATCCCCAGCAGGATTGTTTTTCCCCCAGCGGAAGTTTGGTTTCGTTCCTCAAACATTTATTTTGCTGGAACGCCTCTTTGCATTTGCGTCGTGCATAGCATCTACCCAAACGCGTATCATTTCCATTCCGTATGGAGCATTACGCCATTTTTTCAAACATATGCATTTTGAAACATAAGCCAGGTCGGTTACCTCTTTGTTTTCAAGTGTTTTTCCCTGCAGGTAGTTGGAATTCTTGTTCAGGATGGTTTTCGAATATTCAAATTTTTGGCATGAGACATGTGATGATAATGTTCATCCTGTCATGTGTTCCCTCATCAGAGTTGCTTGATTAAGTTTCTCTTCTTCCCCAGCGAAGTTTTCCTCAGATTGTTGTTATGTTAGTGTTTTAAAAGGAAAAGATTTCATGGATTAGGCCTTTGAAGTCATTAACTGTTGTCAAGGTGAATGTCTGGCAGTTAACGTCAGAATTTCCCCAGTAGAGTTTTCCTCGGATGGTTGTTACGTAAACATTGAAAGGCTTCATGATTATACCTTCGAAGTTGCTACCCATTTTTGTTCAAGATGGATGTCTGGCAGCTGATGTCAGAATTTCCCCGCAGAGTTGCTTGTTCAAGTCTTCGGATGCTCAGTTCGCACTTTTATTTAGTGTATGCCCGTTTCTACGAAAATGGAAGGTCAGAGATATTAACAGTTCGCACTTTTATTTAGTGTATGCCCGTTTTTGCGGAAATGGAAGGTCAGAGATATTGATAATTCGCACTTTTATTTAGTGTATGCCCGTTTCTACGGAAATGGAAGGTCAGAGATATTGATGATCTGCACTTGTATTTAGTGTATGCCCGTTTCTGCAGAAATGGAAGGTCAGAGATATTGACATCCGCACTTGTATTTAGTGTATGCCCGTTTCTGCGGAAATGGAAGGTCAGAGATATTGACGATCCGCACTTGTATTTAGTGTATGCCCGTTTCTGCGGAAATGGAAGGTCAAAGATGTTGACAGTTCTCGCTTTTATTTAGCGTATGCCCGTTTCTGCGGAAATGGAAGGTCAGAGATATTGACAGTTTGCACTTTTATTTAGTCTATGCCCGTTTCTGCGGAAATGGAAGGTCAAAGATACTGACGATCCGCACTTTTATTTAGTGTATACCTGTTTCTGCGGAAATGAAAGGTCAGAGATATTGACTGTTCGCGCTTTTATTTAGCGTATGCCCTTTTCTGCGGAAATGGAAGGTCAAAGATACTGACGATTCGCGCTTTACGTAGTGCTTTGCTAGTTTCTTCGGAAATGGAAGGTCAAGGATGATATTTTGAGATGGTCCTATGACGTATGCCCGCTTATTGTAGCTTACATTTGAAGATTGTTTGTTTGGATTTAATACCTGTGGTGTCACGCAGGTGGTTGATGTTGAAACCAGGTTCTGTATCAGATGATTAATCAGTTGTTGCCGTGACAACCGGATTCAATTATTTTGATTTTTGTTCCCCAAGCAGTTTGTGCAGTTTATTTTTTTTCGGTTTGCAAATTTTCGGGTTCTTTGGTATTCAACCATCTGTTACCTTGATTGGCTGAAAGCCGTTCTCTTTTCATCCAGTCAGGTCCAAGTCGCTTGAATAGGGGCAGCTGTTGCACCCCAAAATTTGCCTAACCTTTTTCTTACTTGGCTTTTGTTTCATTGCATTAGCATATCATCGATCTAGCATTTGCATAGCATAGAATTATTCATCTAGCAGGGGATCAAGTGTGTTTTATATCAAGAGGAGCCTATCTGGAAGTTTTACTCAAGCTTGAGAGTTCACTAAACTCATCAGAGAGAGGGTTGTGTTCTTGAGAAGTTTGGTTGCTTGTATAGGGTTCATCTTCTAACTTGAGGACCAATTGAAGATCACCAGTGGGTTGTGAAGCCTTGATCATGGATAGAGTATGGATAGAGCTCATGTAGTGCCTTGAGGTTCATGGGGGAGCTCAATCAAGTCAGTATGCCAGGTATGGAGAGCCACAGTTGAGGGTGTTGCAATTAGGGTTTTCATCTAAGTAACCTTAAGCCAACTGTGCAATTGGAGGAGATTAAGACTCAATTCTAAGTCTTTGTGATCATGGAAATTTGTGTTGAGAAACATGAGGTGATATTCCAAGATCAATCCAAGAAAAGTTCAAAGTGTGAGGAGTTGCTAAACTAGGGTTCTCAGGGTAAAATCCCCTATTTAGTGTCTGACTTCAAGATCACTTATCTCAAGATACAAGTTTCATATCAACTTTTAGCCAACATGAAACTTGTAGAGCATGTTCATAGCTTTAATTTGAGTACTATAAGTCCCCCATTGGATTTATAGATCTCAAGTTATGATCCAGACATGTTATAGGTCACCAGATGAATGTGAAATTTGTCTGCAAAAGTTAACCAACTTCCATGGAACTTTTGACCTCGAAGGTTGTTTCTCCTCAACTCTTGGCTAATATGAAAGTTGTATTTATTGATCTTAGCTTTCCAAATTATACTATAAGTCTTTCATCTGATTTGTAGAACTCAAGTTATGAGGTTTACAAGTCAGGGGTATTTTGGGAAAGTGAGATTATAGGTCATTTGGCATTATAGGTCATTTTCACTATCTTGCACACTTCAAATGAAGTTTTGTCCAACACAAAACTTGCTCAAAATGGGATTTTAACTTCAACCATGTATCAAGGATGTATTGATTTGGCTTAGGGTTAGACTTGGTTTGAAGGAATTTGGTAAAGGGCATTTTTAAAGGCTTTAAGTTAAAAAATCCAAATTAATTCATATGTGTTCAAACTAATGCAAATGAGTGCTCATTTTGATCAGAAAAATCATTTGGAGCACAATGGCAATATTAGAAAATCCATTTGAGGCATAATTCATGTTGTTTTACTTTGTTGCTTCATAAGGAAGAAACACATTCAACCTTGGCCATAGGATGGATTTAAGCTCTCAATCTGATCCATACACTCTCCACAGTCAATAAGAAATGCAATTGAAGCTTCTTGGAGAAGGAATTGGCTCAGATTCGTGTACACCATAGTTGAAATTTTGAAGGAAAAGTGGAAATTGGATCTCACTGTTTGGGCCTCCAATAGGCCTCCAAATCACCCAAATTCACTCTATATAAGTCCAGAAATGCATTAGGATCAAGGTTGGTGATCATTTGAAGCTGGAGCCAGAGATTGGAGTTGGAATTTCAAGATCAAAACTGAAAATCGTGTTTGGAGTTTGAGAGATTTTAGAGCAAATCAAGATTTCCAATAGCTTTATCCTTCATCAAGGAACAATTCTGCATCATTTGGAAGCTTGAATCACAGTGGAACTGATCCAATTTCAAGCTACAAACCAGGTATGCACTTTTCACGATTGCACTGATTTTAGGATGGTTTAGAATGATTTGAATTGTGGTTAAGCTTTAGGAAGATGACTAGATGGATTTTAGATCATAATTGTGGAGTTTAGAGACAAATTAGGATGTGATCAATTTTCTGTTTGGATGTGAATCTCCCTGATTATTGAGTTTTAGCATAATTGGAATGGATTATGATGATCTATGAAGAGTGAGGAGAAGATCTGTGGTTTAATTCTGAGGTTTGGTGAGAATTCACATGGTGACATATTTTAGGATTGTGATCGGGTTTTAAGATTCAGTGAGAATTAGGAGAAGAGGACATTGGATTTGAGATCAGCGTGGAAAATTGAGTGGAACTGTCTAGGTTTTGTCAAGAATTGATGACCTGCAACTCTAAGTTCACCGGAGAAGACAGTGGCACGACCACCGGACCACCGTCTGGTTCGCCTGAAAATCTTCCCTCCATCTGAAGTTTTAAGCGAGGACGATGAGCCCTGGCCCTTGGATCATTGGAAAATGAAGACTTGGTATCCCAATCGTGTGTTCCTGATTCACTTTCAGAATTGGACCATTGACCAAGCAGCAAATGCTGCGTTTCATAATCTAACCGGCAGCTGAGGTGTCACGCGCGCAAGCCTTGGATGTGAATACAAAGTCCATTGATCCAATTGTCCTGATTAATTCTCAGCTTTTATTTTCTTTAATTGATTTTTGATTTTATTTTAATTGCTTTGTCATTTTAAATTCATATTAATTTCATTTTTTATCAGAAAAATAAAATAAAAATATGTGCATGCTCTAGATTTTATTTCAGATTTTCTGGTGCTTTTAGATTTCATTTTCAAGAAATTTTCAATTTAATATGATTTTTTGCATTTTGTTTAATTCCTTAAATTTGGCATAATTCTTCATTTTCTTGCTGATTTTTGTGTGATCAATTGGTATGGAATTTGAGTGAGATTTTTTGCTGGCTGCTAGTATAGAGATGCATGATCCCTTAGGAATTATTTCATGATTTTTAGATAACTTTAGGTTCTGTTTTGGATTAGGTCCCCATGACCTTCCATTTTAGGGTTTCCCTTGGACCCTTGGTGATTTAGGAATTCTTTAGTGACTTTCCCCTTTGGTTTAGGCCCTGGTATTTCTACTATAGATACCTAATACATGTAGGTTCCCTTAGGAAATTTTATAGTATTTTAGAAGTAGTTTTGGTATTTTAAATAAATTTAAAACTTAGGCTAGTTTTAATATGCTTCTAACATGACTTCTCCTTTAGAATGACTTCAATGGTGGCCCATAGCATAAGATAAATTTTCCATTCCTTTTGGATAGTGTTGTAGACATATAGAGGCTTCTGTTTGCTTGATTGTGGTGTTTGGTCTTGGTGTTTAGACCTTTTTTTAGTAGCTTTCTTGTAGCTTAATCAATTAGGGTTTAGGAAGAGCTTTAGTTTGATTTCTCTTTCTTCAAATAAACATGGATTGCTTTGTTTGCTTTCCATTCTCATCCTATGATTCAAGGTCCCTATGTGGAAGCCTCATCCCTCCTTTGGAAGGATGTGTGGCATATCAAAAAAGGTAGAACCTTTGAGGATGCCTATCCCAGATGTATGGTTGAGTGCCATGATGGACTCCCTTGGTTTCCATCATGCTTCCCATCATCATGCAATAATCTTGATGTTAACTCTCTTCTCTTTTGCTGGAGCTTGAAGTTGGAGCTTTCATTTCCTTCTCTTGAAGATAGCTTGGACTTGAGGTTGTCTGCAGACTGTTTGATTGTTTTACTGTTAGTCTGCTTTGATGTTGAGCTGTTTGTCTGTTGTATTATCGGATTGCTTTGTTGTGCTTGTGTGACTGCTTGGTGTGTTGCATTAGACTAGGCCTAAGAGCATCCTAAAGGTTGAGTTTCTCCCTTTTCTTGTCTGCATTAGAGGTGGAGCTTGTCTCCCTCTGCTTGCCTGTTATTGTTTGGCTTTACTTGTTGGCTTAAGGTTGAGTTTGTCTCCCTTGCCTATGTGGTGTGTTGCCTCTGGCTTGTGTGCTCTAGAAGTTGAGCTTGTCTCCTTCTGCTTGTATTGTTGCATTGCATGCATTTTACTTACAGTTATTTCTTTTGTTGTTGCTTTCTTTTGCCATGTTCCCCTAGGAACTCTGACTTCTCTTGTTCAAGAGAAGTTATGACAGACATTAGGGTTCTAACCATGCATGATAACATTAGGTAGTTACTTCCTAACCTCAACCATAGGGTCAAATTTGCATGACAACTTTAGGATTGGATTAGTTCCCCTTTAGTGCGTCCTTTCTCTTTTCATCTTCAAACAAATCAAAATACAGTAATAAAGGTTAATTGATGTCGTACGCTACGAGCCTTAAGCTACTTGAGAAAGGGTTGTTGGAGAGTTTCTTTTCAACAGCTTGGATGTTTAATATGGCACCCTTTGGGTGACATGCGACGCATTCACTCTCAGGTCATAGTCTCTAGTGCGATATTAGTTGCAAACATCCATAAAAAGATACTTCTTTAAAAAACAGAAAACAAAGATCAAACATCTTTTGTCCTCTTGGACCTTTAATCCCTGGAAACCCTTTTCAGAAGGAGAGTTCTGTTAACTCTCGGTTCTTCCGGAAATGGTAAACGCCTAAGTCTCCGTCGAGCGAGCTGCATACACCAACTGTTGGAACCGTCTGTTAACCCTACTCGGATAAAAAAGACAAACCTGTGTCTCTAGTTGTCCCGAACAACGTTTGCTCTGATCTTTCACGCCGTGTGAAAGTACGTAGGCACGAGATGCGATATCTCGGCGAGCAACCTTCCCCCGTAACCCATAGTTAGGCGAACTACGTAGACTCTGATTTCTCGTTCCAGGTGGGAATACGTAGGCATAGAACTGCTGTGTTCTGCCGAGTCATTTTCTTTTCTTTTCAGACCAGACCTTTAGCGTAGATAGTTTAACCAACCCGTCAGATAAACACAACAAGCGTGGATCCCATCGAGTACGATGGACGTGAGGGGTGCTAATACCTTCCCCTTGCATAACCGACTCCCGAACCCAGACATGGTTGTAATGACCTTGTCTTATACCTTTTCGTCAGGTTTTTCCGATCGTTTCCTTTCCCTTTCTGTGGGATAAATAACGAAAGGTGGCGACTCTTCTATTTTGCTGGCACCTTACTTTCGCGATAGCGACACATATCTCACATGACTTATCAAGCTTCAAAATCTTGGGAATGCCATATACCAGCTTCTTAGAATTCAGATGCCCTAAGCTTCTGAAATTAAGATGCCTGAATTTCTTCTGCCACAACTCAGTGTCGCCTTTAGTGCCTTCTGCACTAAGATATTTAGTTTCAGTTGTCTCCATATTCACCTTGAATATTCTGTTGCTTCCCTGCTCACATTGCATAATCAGCTTTTGATCAGAATCAAACAACTTTAAGAGATTGTTCTTCATAGTAACTGAGAAACCTTTCTCAATGAGCTGACCTACACTCCTTAGACTTCTCTTCATGCCAGGAAGATACCAAACATACTTGATGAGAACATTTTTACCATTCTTCACCTTGACTTTGACATTTCATATACCTTCAGAGTTGAGGTATTTATCATCAGGTTATCTGATCTTGGTCCTCTTTCTAGAGTCAAAATCAACCAGACATTGTTGTTTCCAGTTAGGTGGTTTGAGCAGCCTGTGTCCATATACCATCAGTCTACTAAATACGCATTATCAGACATAGAAGCCATCAATATCATAGGTTCATAATCAGAATCTTCTCTGGCTATGTTTGCTTCTTCTGATTTCCTTTCCTTGTTTGACCAACAATCAACAACGAAGTGGCCAAACTTATTACAACAGTAGCCTTAACCTTCCTCTTATCATACTTCTCCTTCCCCTTTTAAGCACTCTTTTGCTTTTCAGAAGTCGAGGTTTCTTACTTCTGAACACCATCAGATTTCTTCCTGGCTTCTGAGCAAGAACACTTCTAATATTTCTTACCAGAAGCTGCTTTCAGAGTCTACCGCTCTACCTCCATTTCGGAGTTTCTCTCAGTCAAACGCAACTCTTGTGCCTCTAGATTGCTTTCCAGATCTTCAATTCTCATGGTGTTAACATCTTTAAAATGTTCAATTGCTACAACAATGTAATCAAACTGAGGAGTAATAAATCTAAGTACCTTTTCAATTATCTTTTTTAAGAGAGAGTTTCTCCATACGACTTCATCTAATTTGTGATGACAATCACTTTGGAGATGTAGTCAGGTACCTTCTCATTGTTCTTCATGTTGAGACTCTCATACTGCTTATGTAGAGACTGAATCTCCACCTTCTTCATTAATGCATCTCTGCCGTAGTAATGTACTAGTGTGTCCCACACAACCTTCATCTTCGTCGAATCATTGATCTTCTAAAACACATTCGCATCCACACACTGATGGATGTATAACAACACCTTATGTGCCTTCTTCCTCAGATCATACTGAGCATTCCTCTGCGCATCCATTTCATTTTTCGAAAGTGCAACCTGAATGTAATTGTCCTTGACGAGATAAAGAACATCTTGAGTGCCACACAACACACGCATCTGAATTATCCAAAGATTCAAGTTCTTGTCATCGAACATTGAGAAGCTTAGCACTCAGATTACTGTTTCTGTTCATCTTCAACCTTGTGCAATTCACTTAGATCTCACCAAACACCAGAGTTTCCCAATCTCGCAGAATCAAGAAATGTGATTTTGTTATGATTCTGATTAAAAAAATTCAACACAAATTCAAGAAACGAAATCAATCACACAATGAGTCACCGCTCACTTGTGTTTCTCCGTGGATCTGAACCAGAACTCTAGATATCAATTGTTGGTGTACAAGATGAAGAATATGAAGATGGAAGAAGAGAAAGAAGAGAGAATTGAATAACAAACTTCTACTATTCTTACAAAACGGTTACAGGGAATAATTACAACAATTCTACTAAAAACTACACTTATTAAAATACATATGGAAACATTTAAAAATATTGAATTACCTTCAACAATAATAAGTAATTTTATATACACACAAATTATTTTGGTTAAAGTTATGCAATTACAACGTTTAATATATACGATCTAAAGGTAGATTTTTTTTTAATAATAAATCTCAATAAATATATGTCCTTGAATTTGTTGGTCATCAAACTTTTATTTTATAATAAATAGTAAATGTCTATCCTAAGATATTTTTTTAGAGATTCATAATAGATTATAAATTATTAGATTCACATTAATACATTTAGTTACTCCACATTAAAAAATATCACTCAATTATTTAAGATCAATCAAGTAGAAGAAAAATATAATTTATTTATTAAATAAAAATAATTAAAAACCACATAAAGATTCTTCTACTATATTATGTTCAACAACATATACTTGTCAAATAAATAAGAGTCAAACTGGATAATTTTATTAGAAATTTTATTAATTAAAATGAATATATAATCATGTAATTTCCATATACATTAAATAATAAATATTTTTTTTGGTCTATTAAATGCTTTTCTTATAAATTTTTTTTAAATTAAAGATTCAACCCTGAATACTATCTCTCAGAGAAACATTTAAACACTAATCATGCACTACAAAAAAAAAACTGGATGTTGCCACGTGAAATTCACTTTTGAACGTAAAAAATCACGTCACAAACTGATTTTAACGACGTGACTATTCACGTGGCAGGAGCATGTGTGCAAACTCTGCTGCCACGTGAAAATCACGTCGCAAATTTGCCACGTGAAAATCACGTCGCAAATTTGCCTCGTGATTTTCACGTCGCAACAAATAAAACAGAGTTGCAGGCACAACAGGCTGTTCGCACGTGTTTTTAGCGCGGAACAACCTCTGACCTCCCGACACGGGTTTGCTTGCAGGACTGGCCAAACTAGTCCCAAGACTCTGGTTCTGGGTGGGTTGGTTACTTAGGATTTATGGTGCACTCAACAATTGTTTGTTTTTGATGGTGTATATGATAAAATTTAAACAAGTAAAGACAACGATGCCTTTAGTAAAACAAAGAAATACTAGAAAAGTGACATAAATGTAAAGGCATTATTTTCATAACATAAAGACTTGGTAAATTCAATGTAAAAAAGGAAAGTACAAATGGGCGTATTCATACATTTTGTAATGAAAAGGGAACTCTTTTCTCTTAGTGTGTGGTACTCAGAGTTTTTTTCTTAAAATTTTGACAAAGAACGCCCATTCCTTCAAGCTAGAATTTGCTTTATATAGGCAAATAAAATAATCGTCAGGTCGATTCAAGAGCCGCCACGTGTAGGGCCACTACTTTCGTAACTTCCCCCATGTTCCTTTGTCAAATCTATTTCCCGCCAAGCAACAAAACCCCTTTGTCAATTATGCCTTTTGTTGTTTTGGTCGACCAGCCTATGTTCCTGTCGATCACGTATCTTTCATTGGGACGTCGACTTAGGCTGTGTTCCTTTGAGACTTGTCGACTTCGACACTTTGCTGCCAATATTTTCCACATGCTTTCTTCCACCATAGAATACTGTCGGTTTGGGGCGTTTCTTCCTATTGCTTGTCGAGGTCGACCCTTTCGCTGTCAATGTTTTCAGTTGACTCTTTTTAAGTCAACAGGTATATCACCAGATGTTCCTTGACGCATTTATATTCTTTGGTGAGTTGTCTGATGACCAGTTCGGAGTTGCCCTTAATTTCGATGCTCTTGGCGCCTAATCTTTTGAGAATTCTCAGACCAACTGTCATACCCCAAATTTTATCCTCAGATCCTTTGATCTTCTGCATAGCATATCATGTCTGTCATCTTGTATAATACGCAATTTATCAGTTGAAATAAATTTTTTGGACAGTTTAAGCCATTTTAGCGGGTAAAATTTATTTCAAAATTTGACAAAGCGTCGTAGTTTTCTGAATAGTATATTTTACATTGATCATTTTGGTATATTTATTTTTTTTGTGCACTTCGATACCGGTCCAATTATTCATTTTTTTACCGTTTTTATTTATACTTTTAAATAATATATTTTTTAATTAATCATTTTTTTTAGTTAATACCTTTTCTTACTTTATACTTAATTTTTAAATTTTGATTTTTAATTTTAATTGTTTTTTAGAACTTATCAAATAAGTCTCATAAATTATTTACTTTTTAGAAACTTGTCAAATAAGTCTCATAAATTATTTACTTTTTAGAAACTTGTCAAATAAGTCTCATAAATTATTTACTTTTTAGTAACTTGTCAAATAAGTCTGATAAATTATTTACTTTTTAGAAACTTGTCAAATAAGTCTCAGAAATTATTTGCTTTTTAGAAACTTGTCAAATAAATCTCATAAATTATTTACTTTTTCGAAACTTGTCAAATAAGTCTCATAAATTATTTACTTTTTTAGAAACTTGTCAAATAAGTCTCATAAATTATTTACTTTTTAGAAATTTGTCGGATAAGTCTCATACACTATTTTTTTACCAACCTATATAAAGGAAGCAACCACACCATAAAACCTCACACTTGATGCTCTTTTTCTCATCACACTTCCACATAAAGTAAACACTCACTATCCACCATATTCTATCATCACTCTTTCATACACAATATCTTCCATGATATGAATAACTCACCTTCATTTTCACAATAATAAACCACCACCTACATTTTCTTTTTCTTTATGGTACCTCTAACCTCACATAAAATATCATCCTCCATCTAGACACAATACTCCCTCATCTAATCTTTATTAGGTTTTTTTTCTTCTCTTTTACTTTATTTATTTATTTAGTTTATTTTAATTTGTATATTAAAAAAAATGAAAGACAAAAAAAAATGGATATTTAATTACTTATCTTTTAGTTAAGTGTTAAATATTTAAAAATACAAAAATATATGTTGTAATTATTAATTAATTTAAATATTTATATTTAATTTGATTAATTAAATTATTAGTTAATCTTTTTAAATATTTATATTTAAATTGATTAATTCTGTTTGTTGTCTGATTTATTTCCATATTCTGGGCATGTTCTATTTGAGTCACACGATGTTTTGTCGTGTATTTTCTCTCTGTTTCTCGCGATACTTTGTCTGTTGATTACCTGATGCTTTTCCGTGTATTTTTGTTGACTTTTCATTGTCTGATTACCGTGATGTTTTTTCATGCGTATTATGTGTTATCTTATATGTCTCACCATACATGATGATTTTCTGTGTATCTGTTGCTTTTCTTTTGATCCCTGTGACCTAATCTGAGGGAAGGGGTTATGTGATGACTTATCGTCATTGTGCACGTCCCTCTTCTGTTATTTACCTGTCTTAGTTGTTCTTCATTATTAGAACCTAGAAACTCGTAGTTCCACAAACTACTGACACTCTAATTTCTCATTTATCGATGAGAATACGTAGGCACAAGATGCGATGTCTTGGCGTGCTCACTAACAACTAACTTCCTGTCAACATTTGCAACTTAGGATTGGAGTTGTCATGCTCCAGATAGTTGTCCCGCCGTGGACATTTCCCTTGTTTACCTTTGCCATAGGACTTGGAGTCGTCGTGCTCTATTTAGTCGTCCCACCATGGACATTCCCTTCCTTGCTAAATTAACTTAGTTTACAGTCGCCGCACTCTGTGTAGGTGTCTCACCGCAGAAATTTACTTATCCCCCTAGAACCTTGACCATAGTCAAGAGTTCCTCACCCCTAGTTAGGGGAACTACGAATGCTCTGATTCCATTCCCGTCAGGATACGTAGTCACGAGATGCGATGTCTTGGCGAGCAAACTTTGTATATACTTTGTATATATTTTAGATCTTTACCCTATCACTTTTCCCTTAGCAAGCGACTTTATCATAACACAAATACTAACAAGAGGTTCCTATAGGATATTACAGATGTTTAGGATGTGAAATACCTACCTTAGGCATAACTAGCCCCCAAACCTTAGATCTCTTAGTGTTGTTGTTACATCGCGCAAAAGGTTTTTCTTTCTTTAAACCTTTCCTTTGGATAAATTAAATTCCCATTGTGAATTTAATGAATTAAGATTCAATTTAATCAATAGCTTGGTATCACGATTCTCATCACAACAGAAATAACGACTTCACTAGGGAACTCCCCTAAGAGGGTTAAACCCATCTTGTTTATACTTGTGTTTGCTATATGTTTGCTTTCTTGTATATTTTTGTATATTTGTCAATATATCTGTTTGTTATGGGTGCCTTGAGTGGTGAGATAAATCCTAACCCGAATTTGAGTGACACATGAGATAGGATTATGATAGGATCAATAGTTGGGTTGTTGGGAGTAGTCCCAATAAGTCTGACATATGATGTAATCACGCTCATTGGATGCCTCCTTGAGATGGTTAGTGGTGCATGAATAGTCGTGTATTCATTAATTATTTCAACCTGAGAGTCTGTGAAGCTGAGGACTTTTAGTAACACTTTTACCCCACTTGGCCTTTTTAGGGCGTAGTGCGGAAACTGTTAGGGAGTAGTCCTTCAACAGTTGTCACGCGATGCTACACTCAGATGAGTTTATCTTGAGAATATTTTTGACTCACGTGAGCAGTCATGTTGGTTGATAATATTCGAAGGATTTACTATGACTCTGGGAACTTTGTTAGAACCCATTGTGCAGGTGCTTTACCCATAGTACACACCCCGTGGTTGGTTCTTCACCCAGACCCCATGCTATGATCTTGAACCTTTGATCCTGCTATGCATGTTTTACATCCTATCTTGCATAGCATTGCATTTCATTTTCATCTTTGCATGGTCTATTGCATACCCTCTGTTTTTCCAATCGCTCATCTCCAGTTGTCTTCATCTTTATCAATGTGCCTTTGAGTCGTCAAGACGATTCCTCGACACCGATATCGGACTAGAGCTAATTAAAGACGTAAGATATCAGAGCAAGAAGTGCATAATGCAGAGATCCAAATGGAGATTGATGATTTGAAATCAGACAAGACAACTCATCTTTGTTACTGATTAGTCACTAGGCCATGTTTCTTGTTGTTTGTACTTTCCTTATTTTGTATTAGTTGTTTGCCTTCAAATTATGTTTTTACTTTTGCATTAATGGAATGAGCATTGAAAATTTTGATTCAATTCATTTTTTCTAGTATTTGCATCTTTATGCTTTATCTTTTAAAATATGCACCTTTTGTTCAAACTTTTGACATGCAAATATTTGAGGGAGGACGATGAAAACATTATACTCATAACTGCTATCAGTATGCTTTCAATCAAACTTTGTTGACGATGTAAGGAATTGTTTTAACTCCCAAACATTGGAGAAATAAGGAAGTTATTCCCTAGTCAAACCCTTCAAGCCTGGAAGTTGGAGTTTCTTTCTTTACAAAAACCCGCAATCTTAGCCTTGGGATGGGTAGCTCTCAGTTAACTTGGTTGTGTGTTCATGTGAGACACCTTTCATATAAAGGTTGCAACCACAATTTATTTTCCTTCGCACACAACAAACAAGTGCCGAAGATATTTTTTTAGCCAAAAAGTCGACGATGGTTCACTGTGATCATTAAGCCAAACAGTCAGTCTCTTTCTTTCTCCAAAAAAAAACCCGCTAAGTCAAAACCTATGAAGGAGAACTAGGAAAAACTGAGGCATCCCGCTGACTTTAATCTTTGCAAGAAACAATTCAGACAAAAGTTAGGGAAAATAAAAAGAGGAGATTCTTAAATCATTCACCCTGAAAGTCCTCAATGACAAAAATAACTGAGTGTTGTAAGGAAGTAGTGACTGCCATTCCAAAGGTCCATTGACTTCTGAACCATCATCATGGCTATCATCAGTTTAATTCCCACCTCTTGGGAATCTAAGTGCATAGTTTGAGTTAACTGAGCGTAGGATTGAAGATCATCACATAGATTGGGTGGGCACAAATAAACTTTGAGCCTTTTCCCTTTGTTTCTTAAACCATGAACCAGACTACGTTACAACCCTCAAAAGACCTAACTGAAGCAAGGTTATTTTGAAAGCATACTACAACAAGATTATGTAAGCTGACTCCAAAAGATCTTTGCGGATCATTTGTTTTGGCATCATACCTTTTTGCTTTACCTTTCACTTTTAAGTGTCTTGAACCACCGTGTTCTGACCAATGACTCATTTATTTTGCATCTTTCAAAAATGATTTTGATTTCAAAAGTTGCATGAACTTTGCATTTACCATGTTTATATGAGCACTTTTGTTTGCAAATTGGCTTCCCTCTCAAGGAATTTCCAAACAGTTAAGAAACTTGGTTGGTGATCCTATCAGGGGCAAGTTCTTTTCACATCCTGTTGAGAATCAATTTAAGATTTGTTCAGGGAAAATTCTTCTCATATTTGGTTTATCCAGAAGGTATTTCAAGATTCACGCTGGGGCAAGCTTTCCAAGCACATAGTGGATCGATCATCTTCAACATCAGACAAGCTGAAACAATTATCAATTCATCTACAACAGACAGCTAATCTGGGGCAGTTTACTTGAAGAACCCCCAAGCAGATCTTCATCCTTCCTATAAGGATCATCAAATTGATACAGTTTACCAGTGTGGCAGAGATGTGCTCAGAGTAGCCTCTTTAGTCCCCAAGCAGAATGGCAGTAATATTCGTGTTGAGGAATCAGTCTTCTAGTCTTGTCTTCTCACCAAAAGAGTCAAGTCTTGTCATCGACGTCTGCATTTGCATTTGATCATATATCATCTGCATAATTCATATACATATGCATAACACGAGTGTTTTATCCTCATTTACATTTCTCCATAGGTCGTGTCGTTACCAATGTCTTATCTTGTGGTCAAAGTCCAACTCACTTGGCACATACCAAACAGTTTTTGTCGTGTCTATCTGACGTTCTCCCAAATATGACATTTCTTATCCGATTGTTTTTTTGGATATGTCTGTTCCTCTTACATCCAATACCATTCCCAGATAGTGTGTTTATACCTTTCATTCAAAGCCATTATTGGATGTCTGGTGTCTTTTTTTATCCAACTCCATTCTTGGATGTCATGTGTTTTTCTCTCAGATATTTTTCCAAATTGAGTCTTTGTTCTGATGTTCTTCCAGAACTTATCTGATGTTTTTCCAGATATTCCCTTTGATTCTGATGTTTTTACAGAATCTATCCGAGGTTTTTCCAAATGTGTTTCTCTCTCTGATGTTTTTCCAGATTGAGTCTTTGTTCTGATGTTCTTCCAGAACTTATCTGATGTTTTTCCAGATATTCCCTTTAATTCTGATGTTTTTCCAGAATCTATCCGAGGTTTTCCCAGATTTGTTTCTCTCTCTGATGTTTTTCCAGATTGAATCTTTTGTTCTGATGTTCTTCCAAAACTTATCTGATGTTTTTCTAGATGTTTCCTTCGATTATGATGCTTTTCTAGAATATATCCGAGGTTTTTCTGAATGTGTTTCTCTCTCTGATGTTTTTCCAGATTGAGTATTTGTTCAGATGTTCTTTCAGAACTTATCTGATGTTTTTCCAGATATTCCCTTTGATTCTGATATTTTTCCAGAATCTATCCGAGGTTTTTCTAGATTTGTTTCTCTCTCTGATGTTTTTCCAGATTGAGTCTTTATTTTGATGTTCTTCAAGAACTTATCTGATGTTTTTCCAGATATTCCCTTTGATTCAGATGTTTTTCCAGAATCTATCCGAGGTTTTTCCGGATTTGTTTCTCTCTCTGATGTTTTTCTAGATGTGTCTTTTGTTCTGATGTTTTTCCAAAGCCCTTTTTGTGTCTATCTGATGCTTTTTCGGATATGACTTTCATTATGATGTTCTTCCAGAACTCCTTTGATGCTTATATGACTTTCTTCTAGATGTGTCTTCAAAATTCTCATTTTATGTATATTTAATGATTTTCTAAATGTTTAAGATGTATCCTCAGAATCTTTGTCTTCATCTATTGCTTTTCTAGATGTCTTCAATTTGTTTCTGACTTTGGTTAGCGACTGCTGAATATTTTCAAGTGTGTTTTCATTCTCCACGTCGTACTTGGCTGGATGTGTCCTAGAGTTTATTCAATGTTTTTCCGAATATCTCTGGTGTGTTTCAGAGTTTATTTGATGTTCTTCCGAATATCTCCGATGTTTGTTGTGGTTTCCAGAGTCCATTCAATGCTTTTCTGAATGCCTCTGATGTTTGTTTCAATGTCCCTCATATATTTTCCAAATTTCTCCTCACATCATTCAATGACCTTCTGAATGTTGTGTCTATTTTCCATCCAGTTTCGTTGCTTCCCTATCCTTGACAGATGATGATTGTTGCTTCCCTAGTGTTGTTGCCTCTCCCTAGTGAGTGGTTACTCATTGTATGGTCTCTATCCTTGTTGGCTTTCGTTTTGTTTGCATTCTTGCATTTTTATCATCCTATCATTTTCATCATTCTAGTGTTCATTGCATGTCAGTATTTTATTTTCTCTTTCGTCCATAGCATAGCATGTCATGGTACCTAAGAGCAAAAAATTTGGTTATTTGTATTTAAATACCTTTCACCATGATTTCATGAGTCTTTTTCATTACTCATGTCATCTGGTAAAGATATTTAAATAGGGACAACTGTCATACCCCAAATTTTACCCTCAGATCCTTGATCTTCTGCATAGCATATCATGTCTGTCATATTGTATAATACGCAATTTATCAGCTGAAATAAACTTTTTGGACAATTTAAGTCATTTTAGCGGGTAAAATTTATTTCAAAATTTGACAAAGCGCCGTATTTTTCTGAAAGTATATTTTACATTGATCATTTTGGTATATTTATTTTTTTGTACACTTCGATACTAGTCCAATTATTCATTTTTTTACCGTTTTTATTTATACTTTTAAATAATATATTTTTTAATTAATCAATTTTTTTAGTTAATACCTTTTCTTACTTTATACTTAATTTTTAAATTTTGATTTTAAATTTTAATTTTTAAATTTTAATTGTTTTTTAGAACTTGTCAAATAAGTCTCATAAATTATTAACTTTTTAGAAACTTGTCAAATAAGTCTCATAAATTATTTACTTTTTAAAAACTTGTCAAATAAGTCTCATAAATTATTTACTTTTTTAGAAATTTGTCAAATAAGTCTCATAAATTATTTACTTTTTAGAAACTTGTCAAATAAGTCTCATACACTATTTTTTTTTCCAACCTATATAAAGGAAGCAACTACACCACAAAACCTCACACTTGATGCTCTTTTCCTCGTCACACTTCCACATAAACTAAAAACTCACTACCCACCATATTCTATTATCACTCTTTCATACACAATATCTTCCATGATATGAATAACTCACCTTCATTTTCCCAATAATAAACTACCACCTACATTTTCTTTTTCTTCATGGTACCTCTAACCTCACATAAAATATCATCCTCCATCTAGACACAATACTCCCTCATCTAATCTTTATCAGGTTTTTTTTTCTTCTCTTTTACTTTATTTATTTATTTAGTTTATTTTAATTTTTATATTACAAAAATGAAAGACAAAAAAAATGGATTTTTAATTACTTATCTAAGACAAAAATATATGTTGTAATTATTAATTAATTTAAATATTTGTATTTAATTTGATTAATTAAATTATTAGTTAATCTTTTTAAATATTTATATTTAAACTGATTAATTCAGTTTGTTGTCTGATTTGTTTCCATATTCTGGGCATGTTCTATTCGAGTCACACGATGTTTTGTTGTGTATTTTCTCTCTGTTTCTCACAATACTTTGCCGTGTATCTTTGTCTGTTAATTACATGATGTTTTTCTGTGTATTTTTGTTGAATTTTCATTGTCTGATTACCGTGATGTTTTTCCATGCGTATTATGTGTTTGTCGCGGTGAAAATCGGATACCAAACTATTGATTAGTTTGAATCTTTAATTCATTTTGCAACTGAACTTTGATTTGTCCAAAGGAAGGGATAAAGATCGAAATACCCACAATGCAATGCAAATGCAAGGTTTTAGAGAGTTTAGGTTCGGGGGTTGATTAAACTTAGGGAAGGTACTAGCATCCTAAGTTTCTGTAGTACTCTACAGGAACCTCTTGTTTTATATTGTTTATTGCTAAATGTTTATCTGCTTAATGGTTAAAAAGACCTAGGGGTTTATTTCTAAGTATACTCGATAAGATGTCGCATCTTATGCCTACATATCCTTACGGGAGTGGAATCAGAGTATCTGTAGTTCCCCTAAAGGGTGTGAGGAGTTCTTTGACTGTGGTCAAAGTTCCTACGGGTTTAGGGTAGTTGTTTTGATTGATTTTAGGAGAAGAGATGTGTCTTCATTTTAAGGGAGATTTAACCGTTTTAGCCGGCACAAGTGTGTAAAAAAATTGTATTTTGTGTCGTCTTAAGAGAAGGGCTCAAGTACTTGGAAGGGTTGACAAGTACGCCTCTATCTCTCTCTCGAGCGAAAGAAGATATTGATTGTATTTGTGTTGTGGGGCATGAGAAGTTATATCTCACTTAAGATGATTAACATCTATTCTCTATTGTGTTTCAATATTGTTGTATTGAGTTGTTTGTTTTCCTATGTTGTAAAGATAATAGTCCTTCCTATGGGGTAGGTCCTAAACTTAAGTGATCGGCTTGAATGGGATCAAGGATCGTGTGGGAAAATGATGCAAATGTAGACGCATACGCGCAAGTTTCACGTTACGCGCAGATTCTTCCTTTGGACGGGATGCGATGCAATAAGAGTAAATATGATAGTGCCAATGCAGAAATATTGAATTACTGTAAGATAAATTGCAAGGAAAGTAAACCATACACGTACGCATGAAAGCGCTGAAGTGTGTGAGAGTGAGAGTGTCGTGTATGTGAACACGATTAATTTGTATTTTAGATGTGAGTTGATTTTAGATAGGATATTGGATTGAGCGAGAGGTTGTTTTTTTTAGACGAGTTGGTTTTAAATCGAGATTGATTTTATTATTGGCGAGGAGATTGATTTTAGTTTGAATTATTTATAAGAAAATATTGATTTCGATGAATTGATTTGTGTTTTAGTGAGGTTTATTCGATTTTAGATGTGAAACTGATTTTAGTAAAAAAGAGTTGTATTTGAGATAGACTAATTTTAGTTGATTTAAATTTATGAGAAAATAATTTTTTTGGTGAGATTGTTTAAGAAATATTATTTTTATGAAAAAAAGGGTTATATTAATTTTAAATCGAAAAAAGTTAAATTTTAAAATGCTATTATTAATTAAATAGATAGGCTTAAAAAACAAATAATTAATTATTAATAAATGGTCAAGTTATTGAATAAATTGGTGTGAAAGAAAATTAATTAGTAAATAAAAGGTTATAAAAAGGTTTACTAATTATTTTTTTAAAAAAACTGATTATAATAAAGGTTAATAATTTATAAAAGATAAAATTGAGTTTATTAAAAAAGTTTACTAGTAAAAAAAACTAAGTTAAGATTAATTAAATTAGTTTTAAATAAAAGGATTTTAGTTGTTTAAAAAAAAATTGATTAAAGAAGATTAACAGGTTAATTAATTACTGAAATAAAGGTTAAGTGATTAAATTAAAATAAAACAGGTTGATTATGATTTTAAAAGGGTTAATTAGGGTGATTAAGTGGTTAATGGATTAATTATCTGGATTAAAAGAATAATTAAGGGTTAAGCATGTGGTTGGGTGAGGATAGTCAGTAAGGGTTCACGGTAGACTGCATGATGCGGCCCGTGTGATTGTGAAGTGAGTGAATTGTGTGGTGATGAGGGTGAAGGACCATGGCATTACCATGGTCGTGCATACGTTTAATCACGACAGATACAACACAACAAAATAAGGGAGAAAAATGCAGAGAAAGAAACTAATCGCATGAACCCTAATCCCAAAGATGTCCACTCGATTCCCCCTCTCGATCGATTTCCGTCTCAACCTCCAATTCAATCTCTCGTTGTTCACCCTTTTCTCACACCTGAAACAACATTCGTACTGTTAGTCATTCAACAAATTTTAATTTGAACCGAAGTTTATTGAAGCTCGGTGGGAGCGGCGATGATTCGCGAGGTGGAATGGCGTTTGTGACTGCCTGATCCGCGGCGCCGGTGGTGTTTCGTAACGGTCGGAGATGGCTTCGCAAATCGAGATAAGTTCCTCTATTCGAAGCTTTTGCTTCCACCTAGGGTTTTTTTGTGCAATAGATTTTTTTCGTTCCTGAGTTTCTTCTCCTCTTCATCTTATATAGGGTTTTTTTAGAATCAATGCCTTGAATGTCCGATTTAATCACTTTGAAGGCTGATTGGAACTTTCTGTTTTAGGATTAAATCAAATTGAAAATCTTTCCTTTCTTGCCCCAATTTGTTTAATGCTCGCTAAATGAAATCTCAATCTATGATAGGTGTTCCTCTGTCCAGGTGTAATGTTGGATTTGGATATGCGAATCCTCTTGGGAATATTCTTCAACTGATTTTTGCTAATTTGGGTTTTGTGATTTTGGCAGGTGTGGGTAGCAAGGTTTTGGGCTGAGGGAGAATTAACGGCCCAGGAGAATCACTTGCATTCGATGCGTTGTAACGAGCGTGACCTACGCCTGTGGTAAGTTGTAAACTCTTCTGACTTGCAGGGTATGTCGTTGATTACCTTCAGTTTCAATTCAAAAATGGTATTCTTCTACACATGTTGTTCTGATTTGATGGATACATGATCGTACTAGCTCCAATTGAAGAATTTTGTTTTCTCTGATGTCCAGGTGATTAACGTGAGACAACCTGCTGCAGGGGTGTCCAGGACTTTCTTGCCATGAGCCAATAGCACTATGTCTCAACCTCACGGTAATAGGGGCAAGAACAACTAATGTTCGGGAACACGCAGCAGCGTCTTAAGTTGGAAATTGTGAAAGCACGTCCGTGAGGTACTGTTGGTTTTGAACAATCTTGCCGATTTTCTAGCGAAATCGACTTGTTTGTCTTAGTGGCAACCAATGTTTTCAAATAATGTTACTTGGGACTGTAGGATTTTAGCGTGAGAGTTTGGGTAATGCGACTGCTATGACCTGTCATGGTGGGAGTTTTGAGAAGCTTCGCTCAAGTTCACTTTGAGCTCTTTGGTTCAGGGAGAAAGTTTAGTGTAAGCGATTCTTTGATTGTCTTTGATATTCGTGACTAAATTCTCATTCCTTCTGCAGCGTGGTTAACGACTCCATATTGATATTGATTATGTAATCAGGGCTTGCCGGGTTTGGGACGCAACGACTACATGGTTTGATTAGTTACACGTCTATCGCCAACTTGACAGTTCCTTCTCAAATAGGTGCGTATGGCTTTCTTTCCATTTTGTTCACCAGGTCGTGAATTGAAGATATCTACTTAATGAATGTTATTATAGACCATATTCTGATTGTTTGTTACTTGTGTTCAGTTATTGGAAAGGTTGGCGGTGTTGACTTTGTTGTCGTTGCTTCAGGTACAAAGTAGTTTAGCACGGGACCGCCACCAGGTCTCATTCCAGGAATAAGCTGCTGCTGTGGCATATAACGGAGGTGTAAACCCGGATGACTGAAGTAGTGGCTGGACATCAGACAAGTCGCTTGAATCACGTTCTAACGTGAGCATTGTTTACGCTTTGAGAGTTGGTTCTAGGAACTTCACTTGGATTGCTTTGTTGCAGGAGTACCTGTCGTTGCATCCTATTATTCTGGTAGCTAGCTTTCAATTTTTTCATAACTCAGGCTTTCTGAACTAGGAGGATTGTGCACATTAAGTGTCTTTAATTGATGTGCAACAGTTGCAACATCTACGTTACTAAAACCCATGCTAGCTGTGGATCCAAGTGTTGAAGGGCTTGCAACAGGGGAATGGGCGTCGACACTTGATGGCACCCTAATATCATCTGCACTTGCAGTAGGTTCAGCAGACCAGTTTCCACCAGACAAAATAAATGTTGAAGCACCAAGACATGTAATCTGGACCAGGCTTATGGAAAAGTATCAGTTAAAGCAAACACTTCACTCTCGGTTGTCAAGAAGTTTGTCTGGCATCTCCAGGATCTCCAGCAACGGGTTCAGACCTGTTTCAGCGGTATTTCTTTCTGTATGCCGAAATGCCCACATGATTGAATCTATAACAAACTTCAATTGCTGACTTGACAAGCAGGTTAATGCAGGAAAACAGTGAGTAACTATGGCACGGAGCAGAAGGAAGAACTTAAGCCGGTGTTCTGGGTAATCCTCGACGTTTTGTGATCATCCTTAGCGTGCACGGAAAGACCTTCGAATTCCCCGGACCGGTATCATCAATTAGTGACAGTTTTAGCACAAGGGCACTTTGGGATTGTATTTGGCATGAGGGTTTGTATATTCTTGGTCATGCTCTAGTCCTGTGCTTATTCTAGTTTTGCCATCTTTTAAGCATAAAACATGAACACAAAACTGGTCAAATGTGTTGTTTTGTTCTTCTTGATGCAGGTTGTTCAAGAGCTGAGGCTGTTGTGGTGTCATTACGGGGTTATTATTGAGGATTGAAGGTTATGCTTGTAGCCGGCATGGTCGAATTACTATAAAACAGGTACTGCTATGAATTTGGTTAACTCGTGATAGCTTTAGATACGCCACTGTGAAAATGTACATAGAATCAAATTAAGTTGAACGTTAGTTTAAACAAAAGCATCCTTATTGTTAATCTGGCTCCCCTTTTTGCAGGTTGTTTAAGTGAAAGGATTTTGGGGTTGTTTGACCACTGGAGAATAAGGTGCATTCCCAACGGAGCTTCTCGATATTCTGTACCTCTATGGCGGCTCCTTTGTTTGCATAGAGATTTCAAGCTCTCCTTAGCGCTATTTGCAGTTCTGCCACTGTGAAGAAATTGACTCGGGTTGTGCGAGCAAAAGGGCGAACCTTACAAAGTGGTTTTGGTTCACTAACTGGGGCATGGTATAACATGGTATTTCTTTAAACTGTTAACAAGACTACTCTTACCAACATCGAGCAGTCCAACCAGACCAACAGTGATCGACTTCTTGATCTCATAACTTCTTGAATAGTTCTTCAGTAGTTTGAGAAGTGCCTCAGTTCCAAGACAATCACTCAATTGCAAAGTATTACTCGGTTTGATTTTTAGAAGATTTTCGCCCTAGGTTTGATCGTTGGGAAGCTGTACAATGATATCAGAGATGAAATTCTGCATTCCATCTAATTAATGACACCTTCAAGAACCGGTGAAATTTACGGTCGAGGCGGGCTGCACTTCTGTTGTGGCATAGCACTTCTACTGTTGTAGTAATTGGTACATCTGGAGTCTTAATAATCATGAATTTGTCTCGTGATGACTGTGAACTTGTTTTTGTAATTCTTGAACTCGTTTTTAATTTGAACTTGGAATGAGCTGTTAATTAATCTATTTAAATCCCACTGGTATTTTGACAGAGCTGGAACCCAAAGCATTGTTGTAGATTTTATCAATCCCATAACATGTTCTACTTAATAGCAGCAGAGTTGTCTTGTTTTTGCTCATTAATATTTTGGATTGTGAATCCTGCCACCTTTATCTCCAAAATGTTTTCTGTCTCCCGTGGGTTTGTAAACACATTGATATCCAAGTTGGATCTACAAAGAGTAAGAACCAAAATACTGGAAAACCGGGGACTTGACACCATATCCCATAGCGCCACTTCATTAAGTTGCAGATGCCGAGCCCAAATGAACGGTTTTCATGCCTTAAATCCAAATTCTTCTTCGCTTTCAATTGATAATTTTGATAGAGAGATAACTAACAACCTTGACTTATAAGATACCAGATCCTGATCGAGATGTAGTCAGAAAACACATCCAAAGATATCTTCGGTGTAATGGTCCAATAATAACTCAAGAGTGAAAGTAATGTTAGTAATAAAATAGATAACATAATAATAAATATGATAGAAGTAAATATAATATTAATAATAATAGTCACAAAAAAAAACATAAATATTAAAATAAAGTCAAATAATAGAAAAAAAAATCGCAAAGAGAGGTGTCATCCTAAGGTCAAAAATTAGGGTGTGATAGATGCCCCTATTTAAGTTACTTCTATTCGGAGATATGGAGATTGAAATCTCCGTCTCGACGAGATAGGAGGGACTTAAATATAAACATTGCACGGATTTTTGGCCTTAAGAAACCACCGAATGCAAATGATATGCAATGATATGAAAATGAAAGACAAAGGATCCTGTGAGGGAAAAATATCACGGGCACGACGAAAAGGGAAGAACGGGGCTGACAACAGGTAATCCATACAGGGGCAGGAAACAAGCACCATTGGGGAATCTCCAGAAGTATAACAGTACCTCGTACACTAGGGATATGGTGATGGGAAAGAAGCTTGTAGTCGAAAGATATGCTTATCACCGTAATGGTGGTCGGTGACAATCCAGATGGATTTCTTTGATCAAGTCTATAATTCAATTTTATCTTGTATTTTCTTTCTTTCCTCCTGTATTTTTTGTTCTCTTTCCCTCTTTTTCTTGTTTTTGTATATCTTTTTCTTCCGGAACTCAACTTGGAATAGTAAAACGTATAACTTCCTCGAGCGTCATGATAAGGGTACCACGAGCTGGTCTCAGTCTCTGGTGTAGAACTTCCCTGAGTGTCATGGTATGGGAACCACGAGCTGGTCTCAGTCTCTGGTGTAGAACTTCCCCGAGTGTCATGGTATGGAAACCACGAGCTGGTCTCAGTCTCTAGTGTAGAACTTCCCCGAGTGTCATGGTATGGGAACCACGAGCTGGTCTCAGTCTCTGGTGTAGAACTTCCCCGAGTGTCATGGTATGGGAACCACGAATTGGTCTCAGTCCCTGATGTAGAACTTCCCTGAGTGTCATGGTATGGGAAACACGAACTGGTCTTAGTCCCTGATGTAGAACTTCCCCGAGTGTCATGGTATGGGAACCAGGAACTGGTCTCAGTCTTTGCCTGAAGTGATGAAAACTCATGAGAGCATCTTCACAGGGGGTTGTAAATTTTGTAGATCGTCGTAGACTGTAAATGTAGTTCATTGTAGAACCTGTAGGTGGTAAATGTTGTTGATGTAATCTGTAATGTACTTTGTTGTTGAAGATGTAATTATAAATTGTAGATGTAATTTGTAATTGCTTCACCGGGGGTCTTCGGGAAAGAGGTGAGCCGGTGGAATTGTAACGTATGTCTTCTCAAATGAAGAGAGACTAATATGGTAAACTTCCTCGACTTCTCCGGGGAGATGTCACTTGATAGAAATGACCTTGTGTGATGAATTCACTGGGGAAATCATTCCTGAGGAGCATCTTTGTTGTAGTTGCAAAATATTCTATTGTGAACTCTCTAATAAAGAGCAGTGTTTTGTAATGTCTTCGGTAAACTTCTTTGATGGATTTATAAAGCGATACCATTTGGCAAGTTGATGATGTTGAAGAGCCCACTGATCTGTCTTGTAGGAATCGTCGTTTGTCGTTTGAATAAGATCTTGATCAAAACGAGTTGCTCAAATAGAGAGATTATTATGGTCCAAACATAGATGTTCGAGAAGAAATGTCTGTCTTCATGAATATTCTTCCTGGGGAATAGGGTGCAAAATAAATGCATACCTGATCCGTATTCAGAAGGTTGGAGATGTCCACGATGTGATTATCGAGGACAGAAGTTCAATTCAGGAAGTAGCCGAAAAGAAATCTGTCAAGCAAGACTCAACCATTGAGACGTAAACTCAAATGGAATTGTACTGAAATAACCATCTTCCATGAGGGCTGAACTTCATGGGGAAAATGAAACATTGTGCTTTTCTGCCTAGGGTTAACAACCCTATTTGGAGGGATAAGACACACCCAGACACTTGGGGATAATTATAGCCAAAGCGATAGAATAAAACAAATACAAAGAATGCGAAAAATGCACATGCCATTCCATCTACTTATATGCTATGCGTATGTTGACGAACTGGAGAAGCGAAAACAAACGCCTCAAACGGAGGGGTACTCAAGCAAAATCTCCACAGATCTCTTATCACCTGCAAGGAAAATACCTCGAACAGAGATAGCCTTCATGTATGGATAAAATAAATATCCTCTTGCCTTGGAGAGCTCACAAGATTGTCGTTCTTCCATAGATGAAATAAACGTCCATGGCTATCCTTTTGTTATCCATATATCGAGTAAAACACAAAGTTTTTTTTTTTGAAAAAGTTTAAATCAATCTGGATTTTGCTATCAAGAATAGACACTTTTGATAAACAAAAAACTTTTATTGAATGGTGGTCAGCAGAAAGGCGTGACCCCGATGTTACAGTTTTGGAAAATAATAGCGATTACATAAAGGGAATAATGACTTGCTTCTCCTAAACAAAATATTTCTTAACAGCATCCGTGTTAACAAGGGCGAGTGATCTCTTCTCCATCCATTGTTGCTAACATCAAAGCGCCTCCTGTTAAAACCTTCTTTACTACATATCCATCATAATTCGGGGCCCATTTTCCTCTGACATCGGTGAGGAAAGACTGAATCTTCTTAAGCACGAGGTCACCTTCTTTGAATGCACGGGGTCGGACTTTCTTGTCAAATGCTTTCTTCATCTTCTGCTGATACAACTACCCATGGCATAGCGCGGCCATCCTCTTTTCTTCGATTAAGTTCAACTGGTCATATCTATTTTGACACCATTCAGCTTCTGATAACTTTGCCTCCACCATAATCCTCATAGAAGGAATCTCAACTTCTATCGGGAGTACTGCTTCCATACTATAGACAAGTGAAAATGGAGTTGCCCCAGTCGATGTGCGTACCATCGTACGATATCCATGGAGGGCGAATGGGAGCATTTCGTGCCAGTCTTTGTAAGTAACAACCATCTTCTGAATGATTTTCTTGATATTTTTGTTGGCGGCTTCAACAGCCCCATTCATCTTTGGTCTGTAAGGGAAAGAATTATGATGCCCAATCTTGAATTCTTCGCACAAATCTTTCATCATCTTGTTGTTCAAATTGGAACCGTTGTCTGTAATAATTCTGCTTGGCACATCATATCGGCAAATGAGCTGATTCTTGATAAATTTGACAACCATATGTCGCGTTACATTAGCATAGGAAGCCGCCTCGACCCACTTGGTAAAATAATCAATGGCTACTAAGATGAATCAGTGTCCATTAGACGCTTTCGGCTCTATCATTCCAATCATATCAATTCCCCACATAGAGAATGGCCACGGTGATGAGATAACGTTCAACAAAGTTGGAGGTACATGAATCTTATCTGCGTAAATCTGACACTTGTGACACTTCCTAGCAAACTTGTAACAATCTGATTCCATTGTGATCCAATAATAGCCAGCCCTTAAAAGCTTTTTGGCCATAACATGTCCATTGGCATGCGTGCCAAAAGATCCTTCGTGGATTTCCGTAATTAACATATTTGCTTCTTGTTTTTCAACACATCTCAGCAAGACCATGTCAAAATTCCGTTTATACAACACATTGTTACTCAGGAGAAAGTTTCCAGCCAACCTTCTCAAAGTTTTCTTGTCTTTGTTGGAAGCTCCCAAAGGATATTCTTGAGTTCTAAGAAACACTTCGATGTCATAGTACCAGGGTTTGTCATCTTCGACTTCTTTGACAGCAAAGATGTAGGCAGGTCTATCAAGACGTTTTACCTCAATTCGAGGACACTCGTTCCAAAAGTTTACCATAATCATTGAGGCCAAAGTTGCCAGCGCATCTGCCATTCTGTTCTCATCACGAGGGATATGATGAAACTTAACCCTATCAAAGAACGGTAACAGTCTTCTAGCATAATCCCTGTATGGGACCAAATTATCATGTCGAGTTATCCATTCTCCAGTGATTTGGTTGATTACCACTGCAGAATCACCAAACACATCTAAATTTTTAATTCTCAGATCGATTGCTTCTTCAAGACCCATAATGCATGCCTCATACTCAGCTTCATTATTAGTGCATTGGAATGTTAATCTAGAGGTAAATGGAAAGTGGGTCCCTTGAGGAGTCACAATAACCGCGCCTATCCCTTTTCCATGGGCGTTGACAGCCCCATCAAAAACTAAACCCCATTGAGAACCTGGCTCTGGCCCTTCACCATGTACGGATTCTTCACAATCTTTCATCTTTAAAAACATAACATCTTCATCGGGAAAGTCGTCGTTCGAGGGTTGATGATCCAAAATGGGTTGATGAGCCAGATGATCAGCCAAAACACTTCCTCTAATAGCTTTCTGAGTATGGTACTCGATATCATATTCAGACAACAACATCTGCCATCTAGCAATTCTCCCAGTCAAAGCGGGCTTCTCAAAAATATACTTGATAGGATCCATCTTTGAAACTAACCAAGTAGTGTGGTTCAACATATACTGGCGCAAACGCTTGGCGGCCCACGCCAAAACGCAACAAGTCTTCTCTAACATAGTGTACCTTGTTTCACAATCAGTAAACTTCTTGCTCAAGTAATAAGTGACATGATCTTGCTTTCCTGTTTCGTCTCGCTGACCGAGTACACAACCCATTGAATCTTCTAAAACGGTCAAATACATAATCAAAGGTCGTCCTTCAACTGGCGGTATCAGGATAGGTGGTTCAAGCAAATACTCTTTGATACTATCAAAAGCCTTTTGACAATCTTCGGTCCAAACGTACCCTTGTTCTTTCCTCAGGAGTTTGAAAATAGGTTTACATGTAGCAGTCATGTTGGATATAAACCTGGAGATATAGTTCAGACGTCCCAAGAATCCTCTGACTTGTTTCTCGGTGGCGGGAGCTGGCATTTCCCGGATAGCTTTCACTTTGTTAGGGTCTACTTCAATCCCTCTTTGACTGACAATGAAACCCAATAGTTTCCCCGATTGTACTCCAAATGTGCACTTGTTGGGGTTCAAACGGAGCTTGTATTCCCTCAAACGGCCAAACAGCTTAGCTAGGTGTTTAACATGGTCATCCTCGGTCTTCGACTTGGCTATCATATCATCCACATACACCTCGATCTCTTTGTGCATCATATCATGGAACAAGGTAGTCATAGCTCTCTGATATGTTGCCCCTGCATTCTTTAATCCAAACGGCATAACTTTGTAACAAAAGATGCCCCAGGGCGTTATGAATGACGTCTTCTCTCTATCCTCGGGAGCCATTCTAATCTGGTTGTAACCTGAAAAACCATCCATGAAGGAGAAAACTTCATATCTTGCAGTACTGTCTACTAAGATGTCGATGTGAGGTAACGGAAAATCATCTTTCGGACTGGCTTTATTCAAATCCCTGTAGTCTACACACATGCGAACCTTACCATCCTTCTTTGGAAATGGTACAATGTTAGCTAACCATAGCGGGTACTCGGCAGTAACAAGGAAACCTGCATCAATCTGTTTTTGTACCTCTTCCTTAATCTTTAGAGCCATGTCAGGTCGGGTCCTTCTGAGCTTCTGTTTTATCGGTGGGCACTCTGGTTTTAGCGGTAAATGATGTTCGACTATAGCTGTGTCCAATCCGGGCATGTCTTGATATGAACAAGCAAACACATCGACAAACTCTCCAAGCAATTCAATCAGCTGTTTCTTCACATCGGGTTTGAGCAGAGCTCCAATTTTCACTTCTCTACGGATTTCTTCTGATCCCAAGTTGATTACTTCCACCGGCTCTTGATGAGGTTGGATAGCTTTCTCTTCCTTCTCAAGCAGTCTGGAAATTTCTTCTGGGATATCATTTTCTTCATCCTCAGCTTCATACACAGGAAACTCAAAATTTGGAGAAGGTAGTGGATCATTATTCCCAGGTTGTAATTTATGTGGCAATCTGCGCAAGTGATGTGATTTTAATAAGTTTTTGTTTTGTAAAGTGGAAAGTGTGTGTACGCGAGATGCTACTTATTATTTTCCAACATCGTGAATAAATATAAAACGCAAATGTAAATGAAAGTAGTTTATTGATGATAGAAAAACCGAAAGGACACGCCCAACAAAGTCACCTTTACCTTGGGCAGAGCAAAGGGAATTATTGAAAAGTAAGCCCTAATAAATGCAGTTTCGCCTTGGGCAGAGCGAAAATTTTAAAATGCTTTACTTAGATATATGAATGGCAGTAGGGGCTTCAACCGCACTCCAATTCTTGACTACGACGCATGGGGTTACAAAGTCTGGGATATCTTCATCGGGATCCTCCTCGGTGACGGCTTAAACTCCAAAGGTATAGTCAAATTCATCTGAAACATAGCCTGGATCTTCCATATAGGGCTCATAGTCTTCGTAAGGAATGGAGGACCTTGCAGAACCGTCTGATATGTAGCCCTCAAGTTCGTCCTCTGACACAACATTAACCTGGGGATGATGGACGACTCCTCCACTACGGAACACTTCATTGATCAGCAGGAACCCTTGACTTTTGGTAGTTTGTTGGGCAGAACTAATGGTGAAACCGAGGCCTTCCTTGTTTTTGTTCTCTGGCAAAGACAACACTTTTCCCCACATTGTTTGGTGACCACTGTTCACTACTCGCTGTGCGTCTTTGAATGATGACATGGATGCTTGAGACTTCTGGGCACCCTCACCCACAATAGACAGAGCTTGAAATTGCGTGCCAACCTCTTCCTCAGCTTCGACATATGAGAATGATGACAAGTGGCTTACCACCAAAGCTCTCTCTCCACAAACTGTAACTATTTTCCCCTCAAAAACATATTTCAACTTTTGATGCAAGGTAGAAGTAACTGCTCCAGCTTCATGTATCCATGGCCTCCCTAGCAAACAGCTATAGGCGGCACGAATGTCCATGACCTGAAACGGGATCATAAAAGTCTGTAATCCAATAGTCATGGGCAAATCAACCTCACCAATTACTGTTTTCCTTGACCCATCGAAGGCTTTGACAATGACGCGACTTGGCCTCATCGGTGGTCCTTGGTACAATAGCTTAGATAGAGTAGTTCTAGGCATTACATTTAGAGACGATCCAATATCAACCAACACACTGGACAGAGAGTCGTTTCCACAGTTCACAGAAATATGTAGAGCCATGTTATGTTTCCTTCCTTCCTCTGGAAGATTGTCTTCATTGAAACCCTGATTATCACTCGAAGTAATACTGCCAATGATGTTATGAAATTGTTCCATAGTCACATCCTGCTCGACATAGGCTTGTTCCAAAATCTTCTGAAGCGCTTCTCTATGAGCCTCAGAACTCATCAGCAATTGTAGCACAGAAATCTTCGATGGGGTTTGCAGAAGCTGATCTGCAACCTTATATTCACTTCTTTTGATTACTTTCAAACATTCATCGGAGTTGGATAAATTAGACCCACCAGATTGCCCCACAGTTGGGTCTTTTGAGCCTGATGGTTCGGACAAAGCTTCTTTTTCTTTTGGTAGCACGATCGGGTAGACTTGTCCGCTTCTTGTCACTCTACTGACATCTGCAATATTAACTATTGAGGGTACAGTGGGCAAAGGCACTTCTTTTCCATCCTCTACCATAGTAGCATTGTACCTGTATGGGATAGCCTTACTAGAGGTATAAGGGACAGGTTCAGGCACATTCATTATTAAAGGAGTAACAGTTGGCTTCTTGCTATTGTAAACAATCTCTATACGTTCCACTTCCTTAAAGTGGGGTACTATGACACAAACTTCTTCAGCCTCTTCATTTTAAACTTCTTGACCATCACTTTCCAAACAATCTTCAATCATATTGACAGAGGGCGAACCATGTGGTGGTAGTGGATTCTTCTGTACATTAGGGTCGGAATCCCTAAAAGACAAGATTCCATTTTTAATGAGCCTCTGGACATCCATCTTCAAACCGAAACAACTCTCAATATCATGTCCTGGAGCACCCTGGTGGTAAGGACAAAATTTTTCAGCTCTATAAGAAGGGGGAGGATTCGTGGGAGCCGGAGGTGGAGCTCTCGTCTAAATGTGACCCTTTTTAATCAAAGTGGGGAATAGATCAGCATATGTCATTGGGGTTGGATCAAATTTTATCTTTCTATACACACGACCCTGATTGCTAGGTGGCCGATTCTACTGAGGGTACTGTGGGCTTTGCTGAAGTTGGGGTTGTTGAGCAACGGGAGACTGAGGTTGCTGATAGGGTTGTGGAGACTGTAGTTGATAAGCCAGAGCATTAAACACTGGCGATACCGCTGCAACTTGGTGTGGTGGCATGTATCTCTTTCTGAATTGTCCCTTTTGAATGGCATTCACACCTTGCTCCTTTTTCTTTACAAAACTGCTCCCATACCTTTTAGGAGCGCTCTCTTCTTTGGTCAATCTTCCTTCGCGAACACCTTCTTCTAAGCGCATCCCCATGTTGACCATTTCAGTAAAGTCACTGGGTGCACTAGCCACCATCTTCTTATAAAAGAAAGGACCAAGAGTCTTTAGAAAAATCTTAGTCATCTCTTTTTCTTCTAAAGGTGGTGTGACTTGCGCGGCCAGCTCGCGCCAACGTTGAGCATATTCTTTGAAATTCTCTTTATCTCTCTGTGACATTGCTCTCAACTGATCTCGGTCAGGCGCCATGTCCATATTGTACTTATACTGCTTGACAAAGGCTCCTCCAAGATCATTGAAAGTTCGAATTTTTGTATTATCCAACCCCATATACCACTTGAGTGCAGCGCCTGTCAGATTGTCTTGAAAGTAATAAATGAGTAGTTGATCATTATCAGTTTGGGCAGACATCTTCCTGGCATACATAATGAGATGACTCTGAGGGCAAGTATTCCCCTTGTACTTTTCAAAATCAGGGACTTTGAACTTCGGTGGGACCTTAACGTTTGGAACCAAGCACAGCTCAGAAGCACTCTTACCAAATAAGTCCTTTCCACGAAGGGCTCTCAACTCCTTTTGTATTTCGGAAAACTGGTCTTGAAATCCATCTATCCTCTCTTCTAAGCCCACAATTTCGGTTGGCGACCCATGTAGAATTGGTTCATCCAGAATATACGGAACAGCGTTCACATGCGGAGATGCGGTAGTCATCACAGCAAAAACTACAGGAGCAGCTTGAACAGTGGTCATAACAGGGATCTCGGACACAGGCGGACGGTAACCAGCCGAAAAGAAATTAGGGGACAATCCCCACGGGAAACCTTGAGGCATACTGTAGGATACTTCAGCAACAGAAGACACCACTGGGATCGGTGTTGGCGTCACTTCGGATACGACAGTCCTTGGAACTTCTTGGTTGTTGATCGAGATTAGACTAGACAAGGCTTCCACTAGACCATTCAACTTCTCCAAGCTTTCTTTCATACTTGCAACTTCATCACGGAGCACTCTGTTCTCTTGCTCTAGTTGATCCATCTTCTGGCATTGACTAGCTCGAGTGCTGTATCGTTTATTCAGCTTGTTCTGCGGAGATGAAGCAAGAGTGAGACCCTGGAATGCAAACGATGCTATGCTTATGTAAAATGCAAATGAGTGTGAAACTTTCAAGAAACTCAAATTATTTTGGTATTGTAACCTTGGAGAAAAACTTATTTTATTTTGATGACCGAAGCATTACAAAACGAAGTACTCTTTTAAGAGTTTATTACATTGAATCAAAAGCAAAAGAGAAACTTGGAGATCTACTTCTTATGCTCCTTCTGTGTACGAAGTTCTCTTTCTAACTGACTGATGCATTCTTGCAACTCGGCTTTCTCTCGGATGAGTCGGTCGACACACTCTTTCCAAGCCATAGTATCTGGGGGAAGATCATCACTGGTGACAGCACTTGAAGAGGTGTGAGAGGAAAATAAATCCTCTCGCGCCTTTCTTTTCCTTGCGAGTTCAACTTCTGGCAGCCTCTGGGACTTCTCTTTCTCTACCTTGAGTATAAAAAACTTGTTCCTCCAAGCGGCTTTCAATTTTCAAGCTTCATCCAAAGCAGCCTTCAATTGATCTACTTCACTCACATCAAACCAATCTGGATCGTGAAAGGCCAATACCATAGGTTCATGGAAAGGGAACGGCATCTTGAGGTCGAGAGCTCTTGCTTGCACCCAATGTAGGTATTCTTCAGAGATAGCACAATTGGGGTATCCTAAAGCAGCTTTTCCTTCCTTATTGATGTATTCCCATGAGTAAATTATGACGGTCTTCAGGTCCGGGTCTTCTCCTTCCTTGAGAAAGATTCCTTCTAACAGAGTCCGGTCAAGTACTTCAGTCATGGGATGCCCAAATTGGAGACGGGCTAGAGCAGGATTGTAACTTATGCATCCTTCTCTCGCAATGAGCGGTACGTTAGTAAATCCTCCGATGCTATGGATCATACATATACCCCCATACGTAGGATCGTACCATACAATGTCAGAGTGAGTAAGGGCCATAACTATCTCGGACCAATGAGGTGACTCCTCCTCTTCCCAAATAGACGGGTGCCGAGTTAGGCGAGCAATGAACCATGAATACAACAGAGCGGTACAACAAACGACATGTCCTCCTCCTTCAGCATTCTTCGAGTGGATTGAAAAGTATGTGTCAGCAAGCAAGGTGGGAACGGGATTCTTGAGTATGAACAATTTAATTGCGTCCATGTCAACAAAATCATCGATCTTTGGGAACCAGAAAATCCCATAAACCAACAGAGCAAAGGTGGCTTCCATGATAAGGACTTCCTTTCTTTCAGCATGGTAGCGAACTTTTTCAATCAAAAAGTCAGCAGGGAATCCAGGGACTCCTTCCTTGGTGGTTAGGTGTGCTTGCACATCTGCCAAACTGAGATGAGTGGCATTGGCAATTTCTTGATGACTGGGTGTGTCTTCCTGGCCGGTGAATACGGGACAGGCCGTTACGGGCATCCTCAGGAAATCAGAATACTCTTCCAGTGTCGGCATCAACTGGTAATCTGGAAAAGTGAAACTATGGTACAACGGATCGTAAAATTGAACGAGGGCCTCCAACAACCCTTCCTTCATCTTGAGTTCGAGAAAACGGAAGACTTCTCCATATTCTGCTGCGAAGGCGTATCGATTCTCGATTAGATCAGCTAGCCCTCTCAAGCTTTCAATGTTAGGGCTCTGAAAAGTGTACTCCAAGGCTTCTCTTTTGAAATCCATGGTTACAATACCTGAGAAATAAAATTGAGTTTCTTGAAATGAATAAAGAAAGAAATGTAATTCAATAAGAGTAGGACTTCATGGGATCCCCAACTATTTATAAGCATTGTAATAAAAGAAAACGTTTTTTTATTAATTTCGAAACGGAATACAAATAATTGCTTTTAAAAGTCCCAAATAAAAGCTAAATAAAAGCTAGTAAAGACACTAGAGAAGTTTCGAATTCTGCTGCTTGAGCTGCTCTTCTAGTTGCGTCTTCTCACGGATAAGGTTGTCCACAATTAGTTTCCAAATAGTGCATTGTGGGTCGGAGAAAAATAAATCCTCCATGACTTTCCTCTTCTTGCAGGGGAGTAGCTCTTCATCCTTCAATTGTAGCTGTTTCTGAAGTTCATCCCTTTCCTTTTGAAGTTCAGCCTTCTGCCTCTGACAGTCATCATTTTCTGCCACTGCTACATGGTACTTGTTCTTCCAGGATTCCAACTCATGCTGAGACTTCCTTAAGGACACCTCTAACTTCTCGGCTTCAGACATAAAGACATAAGTGGGCTCTCTCTTTGGAGCTATGGGATCTTGACGGGAATAGGGAATCTTTAGCTTGATTGCCCTTTCTCTGACCCACCGAAGGTAGGGCTCTAAAGACACACAATTAAGCTTCCCAAGGCTTTCTTTCCCTTTCTTGTGTAAGTGGTTCCATGCAACTAAAACCTTGTCTAGGAGTTCCTGGTCTTCCCTAAAGAAAATATTCTCTACTTAGACACTCTTAGGCGGCTCCTTCAATGGAAATCCCAATTGTCGACGGGCTAAGACCGGATTGTAACTGATCCCTCCATTAAAACTGAGTAATGGTACATTAGCGAAGTCGCCACAACCATCAATAATTAAGGTCCCATCATATGCACGGTTGTACCAAATAATGTCTGAGTGGGTCAATGCCATAACTCTTGGAGACCAAAGCCCTCTATCGAGACTTAAAAAGGAAGTAGACCTCGGCAAGTGTGAAATAAACCACTTGTAGAGTAGGGGAACACAACAGGTGATCATTCCTCCACCATTGAAGTTTCGGAGGTGTATAGAGTGGTAAGCATTACCCAATAAAGTTGGTACTAGATTGTTCTTCAAAAAGATCTTAATTGCGTTGAGGTCGACGAATCCTTCAAAAATTGGGAACAAAAACACTCCATAAACAAGGCAAAGATCACCTAGAATGGAGTTTTGTTTGTATAATCGGCATAAAACATTGCTTTACTGATTAAGAACTTCGTAGTCAAACCAAAATTACCACCTTTACTAATCAGATTTCCCTTGACGTCTGATACTTTTAGGCAAAGGGCATTAGCAATTTCTCTTTCATCGGGGTCCTTTTCCAGGAAAGGGAAAGGAGACTCTTCTAAGATAGGTAGACCAACCAAAAAGGAGTATTCTTCCAACGTAGGTAATAGTTGGAAGTCCGAAAACGTAAAACAGTGGTATAGTGGATCATAGAATTGCAATAAAGTGGACAGGAGTCCTTCGTCTACTTGGCGACTCAATAAGGATATCAGCTTCCCATACTTGCTCTTGAATTTCTCTTGGTCTTCAATCAAGGTCACCAACTTCTTTAGGTCATCCAACTTGGGACTTTTAAAAGTCAATTTCAGAGTGTGTCTTCTATTGGGATCCATGATACCCTACAATGTTCATAAACAAAGGTAAATCCCATGAAGTCCAATGCGGTATGATGCTTTATGAATGCAACAAACACAAGTAGGCACATAGAAACATAAGGATAAACAGACAAAGGGGACCCTAGGTTAGCAACGAGCATGGGGCAAAGGTATACCCATTCCCAAAGGACTTGGACTAAAGGTTAATTGTACCTTCTGAACAAGGTTCTAATGAAGCTCCCAAAGTCATTAGCCCATCTTTCGGATATTATCAACTTCCCAAGTACTCGGCGGTTAATAATATTCTCAAGAGAACTTCTTTCGAGTGTAGCATCGCGTAGCACTATTTCGGGGGTACCCCCTCATAGCCCCGCACTACATCCTAATATAGGTCAAAGTGGGGTTAAGGTAACTACGGTCCTCAATATCATAGGCTCCAACATCGAATATAATGCATGTTTTCATGATTAAGGACTCGTTCAACAATACATCTTTCGAGAGGGCCTCAATTGAGCGTGATTTTCAAGTCAGTTTGGTCGGGATTCCACCCCCTATAAGCCTCTTTGAACATATCACTATCCTATCTTAATTTCACTCAAGTCCGGGTGTAGGACTTTGTCTCACCACTCAAGAGTGTCAACCCAAAGGCAATAAACAAACAAGTAAGCAAGTAAACAAGTAAGCAAATATATAAAGCAATAAAGAAATAAAACAAGGTAGGGAGACCCACTGAGCATCCCAAGTGAAGTCGCCATTTTTGTCGCGGTGAAAATCGGATACCAAACTATTGATTAGTTTGAATCTTTAATTCATTTTGCAACCGAACTTTGATTTGTCCAAAGGAAGGGATAAAGATTGAAATACCCACAATGCAATGAAAATGCAAGGTTTTAGAGAGTTTAGGTTCGGGGGTTGGTTAAACTTAGAGAAGGTACTAGCATCCTAAGTTTCTGTAGTACTCTACAGGAACCTCTTGTTTTATATTGTTTATTGCTAAATGTTTATCTGCTTAATGGTTAAAAAGACCTAGGGTTTATTTCTAAGTATACTCGATAAGATGTCACATCTTATGCCTACATATCCTTACGGGAGTGGAATCAGAGTATCTGTAGTTCCCCTAAAGGGTATGAAGAGTTCTTTGACTGTGGTCAAAGTTCCTACGGGTTTAGGGTAGTTGTTTTGATTGATTTTAGGAGAAGAGATGTGTCTTCATTTTAAGGGAGATTTAACCGTTTTAGCTGCCACAAGTGTGTAAAAAAATTGTATTTTGTGTCGTCTTAAGAGAAGGGCTCAAGTACTTGGAAGGGTCGACAAGTACGTCTCTATCTCTCTCGAGCGAAAGAAGATATTGATTGTATTTGTGTTGTGGGGCATGAGAAGTTATATCTCGCTTAAGATGATTAACATCTATTCTCTATTGTGTTTGAATATTGTTGTATTGAGTTGTTTGTTTTCCTATGTTGTAAAGATAATAGTCCTTCCTATGGGGTAGGTCCTAAAATTAAGTGATCGACTTGAATGGGATCAAGGATCGCGTGGGAAAACGATGCAAATGTAGATGCATACGCGCAAGTTTCACGTTACGCGCAGATTCTTCCTTTGGACGGGATGCGATGCAATAAGAGTAAATATGATAGTGCCAATGCAGAAATATTGAATTACTGTAAGATAAATTGCAAGGAAAGTAAACCATACACGTACGCATGAAAGCGCTGAAGTGTGTGAGAGTGAGAGTGTCGTGTATGTGAACACGATTAATTTGTATTTTCGATGTGAGTTGAATTTAGATAGGATATTGGATTGAGCGAGAGGTTGTTTTTTTTAGACGAGTTGGTTTTAAATCGAGATTGATTTTATTATTGGCGAGGAGATTGATTTTAGTTTGAATTATTTATAAGAAAATATTGATTTGGATGAATTGATTTGTGTTTTAGTGAGGTTTATTCGATTTTAGATGTGAAACTGATTTTAGTAAAAACAAAGAGTTGTATTTGAGATAGACTAATTTTAGTTGATTTAGACATATGAGAAAATAATTTTTTTGGTGAGATTGTTTAAGAAATATTATTTTTATGAAAAAAAGGGTTATATTAATTTTAAATCGAATAAAGTTAAATTTTAAAATGCTATTATTAATTAAATAGATAGGCTAAAAAAACAAATAATTAATTATTAATAAAAGGTCAAGTTATTGAATAAATTGGTGTGAAAGAAAATTAATTAGTAAATAAAAGGTTATAAAAAGGTTTACTAATTATTTTTAAAAAAAAACTGATTATAATAAAGGTTAATAATTTGTAAAAGATAAAATTGAGTTTATTAAAAAAGTTTACTAGTAAAAAAAACTAAGTTAAGATTAATTAAATTAGTTTTAAATAAAAGGATTTTAGTTGTTTAAATAAAAACTGAGTAAAGAAGATTAACAGGTTAATTAATTACTGAAATAAAGGTTAAGTGATTAAATTAAAATAAAACAGGTTGATTATGATTTTAAAAGGGTTAATTAGGGTGATTAAGTGGTTAATGGATTAATTATCTGGATTAAAAGAATAATTAAGGGTTAAGCATGTGGTTGGGTGAGGATAGTCAGTAAGGGTTCACGGTAGATTGCATGATGCGGCCCGTGTGATTGTGAAGTGAGTGAATTGTGTGGTGATGGTGGTGAAGGACCATGGCATTACCATGGTCGTGCATACGTTTAATCAGGACAGATACAACACAACAAAATAAGGGAGAAAATGCAGAGAAAGAAACTAATCGCATGAACCCTAATCCCAAAGATGTCCACTCGATTCCCCCTCTCGATCGATTTCCGTCTCAACCTCCAATTCAATCTCTCGTTGTTCACCCTTTTCTCACACCTGAAACAACATTCGTACTGTTAGTCATTCAACAAATTTTAATTTGAACAGAAGTTTACCGAAGCTCGGTGGGAGCGGCGATGATTCGCGAGGTGGAATGGCGTTTGTGACTGCCTAATCCGCGGCGCCGGTGGTCTTTCGTAGCGGTCGGAGATGGCTTCGCAAATCGAGATAAGTTCCTCTATTCGAAGCTTCTGCTTCCACCTAGGGTTTTTTTGTGCAATAGATTTTTTTCGTTCCTGAGTTTCTTCTCCTCTTCATCTTATATAGGGTTTTTTTAGAATCAATGTCTTGAATGTCCGATTTAATCACTTTGAAGGCTGATTGGAACTTTCTGTTTTAGGATTAAATCAAATTGAAAATCTTTCCTTTCTTGCCCCAATTTGTTTAATGCTCGCTAAATGAAATCTCAATCTCTGATAGGTGTTCCTCTGTCCAGGTTTAATGTTGGATTTGGATATGCGAATCCTCTTGGGAATATTCTTCAACTGATTTTTGCTAATTTGGGTTTTGTGATTTTGGCAGGTCTGGGTAGCAAGGTTTTGGGCTGAGGGAGAATTAACGGCCCAGGAGAATCACTTGCATTCGATGCGTTGTAATGAGCGTGACCTACGCTTGTGGTAAGCTGTAAACTCTTCTGACTTGCAGGGTATGTCGTTGATTACCTTCAGTTTCAATTCAAAAATGGTATTCTTCTACACATGTTGTTCTGATTTGATGGATACATGACCGTACTAGCTCCAATTGAGGAATTTTGTTTTCTCTGATGTCCAGGTGATCAGCGTGAGACAACCTGCTGCAGGGGTGTCCAGGACTTTCTTGCCATGAGCCAATAGCACTATGTCTCAACCTCGCGGTAATAGGGGCAAGAACAACTAATGTTCGGGAACACGCAGCAGCGTCTTAAGTTGGAAATTGTGAAAGCACGTCCGTGAGGTACTGTTGGTTTTGAACAATCTTGTCGATTTTCTAGCGAAATGGACTTGTTTGTCTTAGTGGCAACCAATGTTTTCTAATAATGTTACTTGGAACTATAGGATTTTAGCGTGAGAGTTTGGGTAATGCGACTGCTATGACCTGTCATGGTGGGAGTTTTGAGAAGCTTCGCTCAAGTTCACTTTGAACTCTTTGGTTCAGGGAGAAAGTTTAGTGTAAGCGATTCTTTGATTGTCTTTGACATTCGTGACTAAATTCTCATTCCTTCTGCAGCGTGGTTAACGACTCCATAATGATACTGATTACGTAATCAGGGCTTGCCGGGTTTGGGACGCAACGACTACATGGTTTGATTAGTTACGCGTCTATCGCCAACTTGACAGTTCCTTCTCAAATAGGTGCGTATGGCTTTCTTTCCATTTTGTTCACCAGGTCGTGAATTGAAGATCTCTACTTAATGAATGTTATTATAGACCATTTCTGATTGTTTGTTACTTGTGTTCAGTTATTGGAAAGGTTGGCGGTGTTGACTTTGTTGTCGTTGCTTCAGGTACAAAGTAGTTTAGCACGGGACCGCCACCAGGTCTCATTCCAGGAATAAGCTGATGTTGTGGCATATAACGGAGGTGTAAACCCGGATGACTGAAGTAGTGGCTGGACATCAGACAAGTCGCTTGAATCACGTTCTAACGTGAGCATTGTTTACGCTTTGAGAGTTGGTGCTAGGAACTTCACTTGGATTGCTTTGTTGCAGGAGTACCTGTCGTTGCATCCTATTATTCTGGTAGCTAGCTTTCAATTTTTTCATAACTCAGGCTTTCTGAACTTGGAGGATTGTGCACATTAAGTGTCTTTAATTGATGTGCAACAGTTGCAACATCTACGTTACTAAAACCCATGCTAGCTATGGATCCAAGTGTTGAAGGGCTTGCAACAGGGGAATGGGCGTCGACACTTGATGGCACCCTAATATCATCTGCACTTGCAGTAGGTTCAGCAGACCAGTTTCCACCAGACAAAATAAATGTTGAAGCACCAAGACATGTAATCTGGATCAGGCTTATGGAAAAGTATCAGTTAAAGCAAACACTTCACTCTCGGTTGTCAAGAAGTTTGTCTGGCATCTCCAGGATCTCCAGCAACGGGTTCAGACCTGTTTCAGCGGTATTTCTTTCTGTATGCCGAAATGCCCACATGATTGAATCTATAACAAACTTCAATTACTGACTTGACAAGCAGGTTAATGCAGGAAAATAGTGAGTAACTATGGCACGGAGCAGAAGGAAGAACTTAAGCCGGTGTTCTGGGTAATCCTCGACGTTTTGTGATCATCCTTAGCATGCACGGAAAGACTTTCGAATTCCCCGGACCGGTATCATCAATTAGTGACAGTTTCAGCACAAGGGCGCTTTGGTATTGTATTTGGAATGAGGGTTTGTATATTCTTGGTCATGCTCTAGTCCTGTGTTTATTCTAGTTTTGCCATCTTTTAAGCATGAAACATGAACACAAAACTGGTCAAATGTGTTGTTTTGTTCTTCTTGATGCAGGTTGTTTAAGAGCTGAGGCTGTTGTGGTGTCATTACGGGGTTATTAGTGAGGATTGAAGGTTATGCTTGTAGCCGGCATGGTCGAATTACTATGAAACAGGTACTGCTATGAATTTGGTTAACTCGTGATAGCTTTAGATACGCCACTGTGAAAATGTACATAGAATCAAATTAAGTTGAACGTTAGTTTAAACAAAAGCATCCTTATTGTTAATCTGGCTCCCCTTTTTGCAGGTTGTTTAAGTGAAAGGATTTTGGGGTTGTTTGACAACTAGAGAATAAAGTGCATTCCCAACGGAGCTTCTCGATATTTTGTACCTCTATGGTGGCTCCTTTGTTTGCATAGAGATTTCAAGCTCTCCTTAGTGCTATTTGCAGTTTTGCCACTGTGAAGAAATTGACTCGGGTTGTGCGAGCAAAAGGGCGAACCTTACAAAGTGGTTTTGGTTCACTAACTGGGGCATGGTATAACATGGTATTTCTTTAAACTGTTAACAAGACTACTCTTACCAACATCGAGCAGTCCAACCAGACCAACAGTGATCGACTTCTTGATCTCATAACTTCTTGAATAGTTCTTCAGTAGTTTGAGAAGTGCCTCAGTTCCAAGACAATCACTCAATTGCAAAGTATTACTCGGTTTGATTTTTAGAAGATTTCCGCCCTAGGTTTGATCGTTGGGAAGCTGTACAATGATATCAGAGATGAAATTCTGCATTCCATCTAATTAATGACACCTTCAAGAACCGGTGAAATTTACGGTCGAGGCGGGCTGCACTTCTGTTGTGGCATAGCACTTCTACTGTTGTAGTAATTTGTACATCTGGAGTCTTAATAATCATGAATTTGTCTCGTGATGACTGTGAACTTGTTTTTGTAATTCTTGAACTCGTTTGTAATTTGAACTTGGAATGAGCTGTTAATTGATCTATTTAAATCCCACTGGTATTTTGACAGAGCTGGAACCCAAAGCATTGTTGTAGATTTTATCAATCCCATAACATGTTCTACTTAATAGCAGCAGAGTTGTCTTATTTTTGCTCATTAATATTTTGGATTGTGAATCCTGCCACCTTTATCTCCAAAATGTTTTCTGTCTCCCATGGGTTTGTAAACACATTGATATCCAAGTTGGATCTACAAAGAGTAAGAACCAAAATACCGGAAAACCGGGGACTTGACACCATATCCCATAGCGCCACTTCATTAAGTTGCAGATGCCGAGCCCAAATGAACGGTTTTCATGCCTTAAATCCAAATTCTTCTTCGCTTTCAATTGATGATTTTGATAGAGAGATAACTAACAACCTTGACTTATAAGATACCAGATCCTGATCGAGATGTAGTCGGAACACGCATCCAAAGATATCTTCGGTGTAATGGTCCAATAATAACTCAAGAGTGAAAGTAATGTTAGTAATAAAATAGATAACATAATAATAATAAATATGATAGAAGTAAATATAATATTAATAATAATAGTCGCAAAAAAAATATAAATATTAAAATAAAGTCAAATAATAGAAAAAAAAATCGCAAAGAGAGGTGTCATCCTAAGGTCAAAAATTAGGGTGTGACAGTGTTATCTTATATGTCTCACCATACATGATGCTTTTCCGTGTATCTGTTGTTTTTCTTTTGATCCTTGTGACCTAATCTGAGGGAAGGGATTATGTGTTGACTTATCGTCATTGTGCACGTCCCTCGTCTATTCTTTACCTGTCTTAGTTGTTCTTCATTCTTAGAACCTAGAAACTCGTAGTTCCATGAACTACGGACGCTCTGATTTCTCATTTATCGATGAGAATACGTAGGCACAAGATGCAATGTCTTGGCGAGCTCAGTAACAACTAACTTCTTGTCAATATTTGCAACTTAGGATTGGAGTCGCCGTGCTCCAGATAGTTGTCCCGCCGTGGACATTTCCCTTGTTTACCTTTGCCATAGGACTTGGATTCGCCGTGCTCTATTTAGTCGTCCCGCCATGGATATTCCCTTCCTTTCTAACTTAACTTAGTTTAGAGTCGTCGCACTCTATGTAGGTGTCTCACCATAGACATTTACTTGCCCTCCTGGAACCTTGACCACAGTCAATAGTTCCTCACCCCTAGTTAGGGGAACTACGGTTGCTCTAATTCTATTCCCGTCAGGATACGTAGGCACGAGATGCGATGTCTTAGCGAGCAAACTTTGTACATACTTTGTATATACTTTAGATCTTTACCTTATTACTTGTCCCTTAGCAAGCAAATTTATCATAACACAAATACTAACAAGAGGTTCCTGTAGAGTACTACAGATGTTTAGGATGTGAAATACCTACCCTAGGCATAACCAACCCTCGAACCTTAGATATCTTAGCGTTGTTGCTACATTGCGCAAAAGGTTTTTCTTTCTTTAAACCTTTCCTTTGGATAAATTACGGTTTTGAATTTAATTAATTAAGATTCAAGTTAATCAATAGCTTGGTATCACAATTCTCACCGCAACACCAGCTGATCAAGGCTCTGTCTTTGACCCTACACTTAAAGTTGGTCGGATGACCCTGAGGGGAAATAATTAGGACGCCTATTACGGCTCCATTTTTGTGGCTTGATCTTTCGAAGTATAGCTTCTAGGGGTCTGTGTTGACCGTGCAAAGTGGTTGTCCGACTATTGCGTGGTCGACCATGAAGTCTGCCACTATCTGTCCCTTCATGGATCTTAGAAGGACATAGGGAAGGAAGAATTTAGTTAGTGCCATGGCCCATTTTCCCACTCGACTGTGTAAAATAGGTTTTGACAACATCAAAATACGAGAAAACGTGAACTTCGACTGATTTAATATATTGTTTTAATTTAGTACATGAAAAATACAAACACAAGCATAACTTCTCAATCATGGAATACCTAGTTTCAGCATCAACTAACATTCGACTAAGGTAATAAATGAGCCTTTCGACACCATTATCGTCCTCCTGAGCTAACATGCTTCCTATAGTTGTGTCGGACGCTGCAATGTATAACTTCATGTTTTTATTTGGAGTTGGTGGCAACAAAACCAGAGGCTTTATGAGATATTATTTAATGGTGTCGAAAGCCTCTTGTTGCTCCCGTCTCCAACAGAACTCGCTTTCCTTCTTGACTTTCAACAATGGCGAGAACACTTTCGTCTTGCCACTTAGATTTGATATGAATCTTCGCAAGAAGTTAACCTTCCCTAGTAGGGTCTGGAGCTACTTTTTCGTCGAAGGCGATTTGAGGTCCATAATTGCCTTTGTTTTGTTCTGATTTATTTTGATGCCCTTCTTATGAACCATAAAACCCAAGAAATCCCCTGCATGTACGCAAAAAGCACACTTTAGTGGATTCAATTTTAATCCATATTTCCTCATCCTTTCGAATGAGCGTCGAAGGTGGTCCAAATGGACGACCTCTGAAGACAATTTTATGACAATGTCGTCAATATATACCTGCATGAATTTTTCAATGAAATCATGAAAAATAGCATTCATAGCTCTTTGGTATGTTGCTCCAACGTTCTTCAAACCGAATGGTATGACCATCCATTCATAAGTTCCCAATGCCCCTAGGCACCGAAACACCGTTTTAAGAATATCTTCCTCAGCTATGAAGATCTAGTTATATCCAGAATATCTGTCGAGCATGCTCAGATACTCAAAACCAGCGACTAAATCGACCAACATCTCCGCCACGGGCATGGTATACTCATCCTTAGAGGTGGCACTATTTAAATCTCTGAAGTCGATGCAAACTCTCAGAATGCCATTTTTCTTGACAATTGGGACTATGTTCGCCAACCACTCAACATATCTTGCTGTGTAGATGAAGCGACTCTGTAGCAACCTTTCAATTTCCCTCTTGATTTTTAGTGTAACTTCTGGGGCAAATCGACGTGGTTGTTGCTTAACTGGTTTCCTCCCTGGTTGGATGGGCAAGCGGTGTTCTACAACCTCCCGACTTAGCCCTGGCATTTCAATGTAATCCCAGGCGAAGCAATCTTTGTACTCTTTCAATATCTCGATCAACTTGGCCCTCATCTTCGAGACAATTTTGGTACTTATGTATGTAGGTCTCTTTGTGGTTCCTTCCCCTAGATCGATCTATTCCAGTGGATCTTGCCCCTGTATTTTCTGCACATCGTAGGTTGGGTTTTTTTCAAACCCCAAAGGCTCGTCGTCATAGATGCAGTCGAGCCTCTGGCTTTCTGAAGCTGTTCTCTGGCCTTGTCGGCCATTTGTACATGTATCATTGGCGGTATCTCCGTATTTTTCCTTTTCGAGTACCGCTTTTCTTCTGTTTTCATCCAAATGGGCCAAAATTCGATTTAGACTTTTTGACTTAGCAACCATCTTTGTTTATGGGGGGCCACCCCGTGGGTGGGAAACTCTGCGATGCCTCTGTTGGGGTATCAGATGAGTCCCAATGAAACCATAATCTAGGTCCAAATTCAAGATACGACTGGTATCAGCGGAGGTATAAGATCCCGACTCGTCGTCACATGGTGCCACGTTCTCCAGGTGTTGATCGAAAGACCTTTTCGTCCCCTTGGCTTCCTCGATCCTATAATAACTCTAGTCGGCTTCGACATTCTCAACGACGTCGTCTTTCCTCCAAATAGTCAGTCTTTGGTGCAGCATTGAAAGGACCTCCCCAATTCCATGGATCCATTCTCGTTCCAATAGGACGTTAAAATTGGCTTTTGAATTTATGACCATGAAGAGTATCGACCTAGTGGTGGTTCCGAATGCCAAATCTACTTGGACCACTCCTATAATATTACTGGTTTTGCCCTCATAGTTGGACAAAACCATGTTGTATTCCTTGAGGTCAGCCTCAATCTTGTCGATCCTCCTAAATGAGGTGTGGGGCATCAAATTGACTGTTTCCCCTCCATCTACGAATACCTTATTCATTGCCACACTGTCGACCTTTGCCTTTATAAACAATGGTTTCAAGTGATACATCATTCCTAGGCTAGGTATTTCGAATATGGCAGTTTTCTCTTCCACCACACCATTGTTCATCACATAATAACACAATGGCTTATTTTCTGCAGCTTCATCTGGTAAGAAATCATCCTCTAACTGTGAGACTTCAGATACCCTATCATACTCTGACGGCAGTATTTGTAACGCCCCGATTCTAAATTTCCCATTATTTTGTTGAGTCTTTTAATTTATTTGGTTAATTGTTATTTTATTGTGGAATTATATGATAAATGTTATGTGTGTATGTTGTGGTATTTATTATTTGGAGAGTTTTGGGAATTAATTAGAGGGTGTTTTAGATAATCCTTGATTAGTAGTTATTTTAAGAGAAATAGAGTAGAAAGAGTATAAGTAGAAAAGAGAAAGAATAGGGAGAATAGAAACCAAAAGGAAAGAAAAAGAAGAGAAATAAAGGAAGAGAAGAGAAAAGAGGAGGAAGAGGAGAAAAACCTAGAACCATCAAGAATCAACTTCTAGCATTTATGTCGGGTGATGTTAGGCTAAAGTGCTGGAATGAGTTGGGACTTAATCGGGTGAATCCAAGAGTTTTGGAGTGGAAGAACAATGGGGAAATTCTGTGTTCGCAGACACTCGCTAGCACGTTCGCTAGGCAAGCTGGTCGCGGATGTTCGCTAGGCGATCAGTAGCGAATAGGTAGCGAATGGTCCCAAACTTGGACAGAATGCATGTTGTGGTGTTCGCTGGTAGCGAATGGGGGTAGCGAAGGTTCTCTAGGGGTTCGCTGAGCGAGCGAGGTAGCGAACAAATTCAGAGGCTTCTGTTTGCCTTCGCGAGCTCGTTTGCTAGGCAAACAAGTAGCGAATACTCACTAGGAGCTCGCTAAGCGAGCAGGGTGGCGAGCGTGACAGGTTGTGTTTTCTTTAATGTTCCATCCGTGGTCGGATTTCCGACTTAACTTTGATTATTTCCTTGCTCGAGGCATCGATCATGTCGAGTTATATTGTGTTGTGGGTAGCCGTATGGCGTGAATCCTAGATTGTGTGATGTGGCCGTTTGGCAATTTTGTGCAATTGTTTGAATTAAATGGAATTGCATGATGATATTGATGTGAATGTGCATAATTGTATGTACTTGTATGATGTGAAGAATGCTTGAATATGTTTGTAAACATGTGTGCATTTTATGAGTGTATTGAGTCATGTTGCATGTGTAGCATCATGATTGCATTCTTGTGTGTCTGATCCCGCGTAGGATCTGCAGAAACCTCGTGTGCCCTTGTGGGGTGTCAGCGGTGGTTTAGTTACTTTGATCCCTAGGAGGATCTGCAGAAACGATCGTGTGCCCTTGTGGGGTGTGAGCGATGGTTTATTTTTGATTCCATGGAGAATCTGTAGAACAGTTGTGTGCCCTTGTGGGGTGTGAGCAACCGGATTGTGTGCCCGTGTGGGGTGTGAGCAATCCTGAAACATCGTGTGCCCATGTGGGGTGTGAGCGATGGGTGAACATCGTAGGCCCGACAGGGAGTTACTTCAGTAACGAGCGATGGTTCCATTTTGGTTCTTCAATTGAACCTGCTGAATGAGTCGGTATCGCATTTGCATCTGCATAGAGTCGTGAGTCGGTCTCTATGAGTTGCATTTTCATCTTTATATGATGTTTTGGTGAAATGGACATAATTGTAAATGTTTAAGTGAAATGCTATGAATTCTGAAGCATGAATTGGTGAATGTGATTGATTATGTACGTGTATATTGTGATGTATTGTAACAAGTTGTGGTGAGAAATGTGAATTGCGAGTATGTTATAATTGTGTTTCATGATATATATAATTTTATGCATTGTTTGTTATGATAATGTTTCTCACCCTTCTGCTGTTTTATAATGGTCTATGAGGCATTGCAGAGTAGGATGCTGGAGGTCTTTTGTGAAGCGAGTCTTCATTTCTTTTGGTCAGATGGCTCTGATATGTAACATTGGGTAGTTAGGAATTATTTTAATTCTTTTGTGATACATCTGTGTATGTATCTACTGCTGATGAATTGAATTGAATTGAATTAATATGAATGATGTATATGATGCTTATGTTAATGACATGATTACAATGTTTAGATGTTTGCGCTTTATTATAAATATTGATATGTGGGTTTTAAGCGCTATGCTTTGTTTTTAGTTGAGATTTACCCCTTTTGTTACATATCTTTATGAGCAGGTATATTTATGTTTCGTTTCGATGATAATGTGATGCGCCTCTTTTATACCATGTTTTAATTTATACTCTGGTGAAACTTTTATTAATTGCTTATATGATTTTAATTGATTAATTGGGGGTATAGAAAGGGGGTGTTACATTAAGTGGTATCAGAGCCAGTGTTGAGTCAGTTGTGTCTGTCTTCTTGTTGTGTTGGTTAAACGGTTATTTGACCTTGTTGTTATTTTTGGGAATCCTCAGAATATGGCTAGTCGTAATGACACTGCTATGGCTGCGGCATTGAAGGCTATGGCAAGGACGGTGCAAGGTGCGCCGAATGTGAATGCGAATGATGAGTTTAGAAAGAATCAGCCGTCTGTATTCAAAGGAAGGTTTGATCCTGACGGTGCTCAGATCTGGTTGAAGGAGGTTGAGAGAATCTTTAGAGTTATGAATTCTGCTGAAGGAAACAAGGTGAGGCTTGGGACTCATATGTTGAGGGAAGAGGCTGATGACTGGTGGGTCAGTATGAGGCAAGTTCTTGAGGTGGATGACGAAGAAATAACTTGGGATTTGTTCCGCACTGAATTTTTGAGGAAGTACTATCCTGAGAGTGTGAAGGGTAAAAAGGAAATGGAATTCCTTGAGTTGAAGCAATGCAACATGTCTGTGGTAGATTACACGACTAAGTTTGTGGAATTAGTACAGTTTCATCCTCATTATGCAGCTGTTACGGCGGAGTTCTCTAAGTGCATTAAGTATGAGAATGGCTTGCGTCCGGAGATAAAGCAAGCAGTGGGTTACCAGAGGATACGAAGATTTTCGGACTTGACTGAATGTTGTAGGATTTTTGAAGAGGATAGTAGAGCTCGTTCTACTCACTACAAGGGTTTGAGTGAGAAGAAAGGCAAGCAACAAGTGAGGAGTGGACCTTATGTGACGTCGGTTGATAAGGGCAAGTATAAGGGAAACTTCGATAGGAAATCTGGAGGTGGAAGTTCGGGTGCAGTCAAATGTTACAAGTGTGGCGTGATGGGCCACAAATCTTTTAAGTGTGGGAAGTCTACGGAGAAGTGTGCTAATTGTGGAAGTTTTGGACATACCACTTCTGAGTGTAGAAGGAATGTGGTAAAGTGTTTTAACTGTGGGGAAGTTGGTCATATTAGCACCAAGTGTACCAAACCAAAGCAAGCTCAGTCGGGTGGAAAAGTATTTGCATTAGCCGGTTCAGACACTACTAATGTGGATCGCTTGATTAAAGGTACGTGCTTTATTAATAATATGCCTTTAGTTGCTATTATTGATACTGGAGCGACTCATTCGTTCATTTCTCTTGAATGTGCTAAGCGTTTGGGTTTGCGTATGGTTTCTTTGAGTTGTGGCATGGTTATTGAGACTCCTGCTTCAGGGTCGGTAACTACTTCTTTGGTGTGCGTAAGTTCTCCCTTGACCATGTATGGTAAAGAATCTCTTATGGATTTGGTGTGTTTGTCGTTGGAAGGCTTGGATGTGATTTTGGGTATGAATTGGTTGCAATTTGATAGAGTTCATTTAGATTGCTATCATAAGTTGGTAAGGTTTCCTTCTTTGGAAGATGATGAAAGTGAGAGTTTTCTATCCACTAAAGAGTTGAAGAAACTTTTGGCGGACGAAGCTCGGTTGTTTGGTTTATTTGCATCGTTGTCGGTAGAGGACAAGGTTGAACTTGACGTGTTTCCAGTGGTGTGTGAATTTCCAGAAGTGTTTCCCGAGGATATTACAGATGTACCGCCGGAAAGGGAAGTTGAATTTTCTATTGATCTAATTCTGGGTACTAGACCAATCTCGATGGCACCGTATCGTATGTCAGCATTAGAATTGGTAGAGTTGAAGAAGCAGTTGAGTGATTTGTTAGAAAAGGGGTTTGTGAGACCAAGTGTTTCTCCTTGGGGTGCACCGGTGTTGTTAGTAAAGAAAAAGGATGGAAGTATACAGTTATGTATTGATTATCGACAGTTGAATAAAGTGACAATTAATAATAAGTATTCGCTTCCTAGAATTGATGATTTGATGGACCAATTGGTTGGAGCACGAGTTTTTAGCAAGATTGATTTAAGATTAGGTTATCACCAGATTCGTGTGAAAGAGGGAGATATTCAAAAGACGGCTTTTAGGACACGGTATGGATATTACGAATATTTAGTGATGCCATTCGGAGTTTCTAATGCGCCAAGTGTGTTTATGGAGTACATGAATCGTATTTTTCATGAGCAGTTGGATCGTTTAGTGGTTGTGTTTATTGACGACATTCTGATTTATTCTAAGTCTCAAGAAGAGCATGAGGAACATTTAAGAATTGTGTTACAGATTTTGAGGGAGAAGCAATTGTATGCCAAATTGTCGAACTGTGAGTTTTGGTTGTCAGAAGTGAGCTTTCTTGGGCATGTTATTTCAGGTAATGGTATTATTATTGATTCGTCTAAGATTGATGCGGTAATTCATGCGTCCGCAAGTGCACGGAAATATCGAAGTAATATAAAATATTGTCGAACCCACAGAGACCAATGTCAATCTACCGTTATCTATTATTACAGCGTAAAGCTAAGGCTATTGGAATTAGGAAAGTTGAATGTGAATGAAATTAAATGCAAAGAAATAAAGATAATTGGTTTATGGAAAGGATGGTAAAGGGATATCGGTATGCAAGGACTTAGTTATCGGGGATTCGACAGGTCACCGGTGCTTTCTACTCTTTACAAACACTTTTAAGAAGAAAATAACAGTTTAAAGACCTTTGTCTCACGATGGTTGTTGACGCTAGTCGCAACTCTAAGGCGGAACGTATGTTGTCGCTATTCCATTCGGGGTTAAAATTACTTTTTGAAAACCATTAAGTTCTAATCCCTTTTAAAGCGATGTCGCTGTTTTTAAAAGGAATGCCTAGTTTTTACTATCTGGTCGTAGCCGCAGCTGTCGCTTGTTGGTTCGTACCTTAATATGGTTTCCCACTGTCGTGGCAAAACCACCATAAATAGCTTCTCACTGTCGTGACAAAGGTTTATTTAGAATTTAGATTAAAAACTACGGCCAGAAAGGTTGTTTGTAAAAAGGGAAGATTCTGGTTACTATCGAATCCTATCCTACTAATTCGGTTACATACCGATAAAACTAACTTAGCTAGACATGATAATTAATGCAAATGGAAATAAACATAAACAACAAAATAGTAAAATATGCATTATGACAGAAATAAAGTAGTAATTTAATTAATAAGAACCTGGAAAGTAGTACTGATATTGAAGAGTAGTCCTCCACAATGTCGGCAGGATTCTACTTTGGCCAATTGGCCAAATAAAGTTGCAGAAAGAAAAATACAAAGCTCTGAACAAAAAGGGAAAAAGGAAAAGAAATAAAAGTAACGATGACTTCAATAGAACTTTGGCAGTCCTTCGGGATGAAGAATCCACCCCCCCTTTTCTCTGTGAATCTCTTGTCTATTTATAGGAGATATTTCATTCTTCAACTTCCAGAGATCATGGGTGAGTTATGGAGGGAGTGGGAGTAACTTCCAGTAGTGGGCAGTGAGTGGAGAAAGTGTAGGAAGAAATTAAGTTAAGATTGATCGTGACTTCAGATTCTGCGTTTTTGTCAGCATGACAGTCGTCATGATATGTGACGGTCGTCACCCGTGTGACGGTCGTCAGGACTGTGTGACGGTCGTCACAGCAGCAAAATCCGTATCTGCTGTTTTTCGTCTGTTTTTCATCTGTTTTCCTTCCATTTCTTCTTCTTTTCTTTCTTTAGTCCAAATTCTCCCCAATCTGCTAAACGGAGTGAATTAATCATATAATAGAACATAAATCAAGATAAATTAATAAAAGTCACAAATAAATGCATGTAAATCAAGCCAAATAAACGATATGATTTCGTGTTATCAGTAATGCAATGGGAGACTCCTAGAACAGTTACGGAGATTCGAAGCTTCTTGGGTTTGGCAGGTTATTACCGGAGGTTTATTGAAGGGTTTTCGAAGTTGGCACTTCCGTTAACGCAGTTAACTTGTAAGGGAAAGGTTTTTATTTGGGATGTTGATTGTGAGGAGAGTTTTATGGAGTTAAGGAGAAGATTGACAACAGCGCCGATCTTGATTTTGCCGAATCCTACAGAACCTTTTGTGGTATATTGTGATGCTTCTTTGACTGGTTTGGGTGGTGTTTTGATGCAAGATGGGAAGGTTGTGGCTTATGCTTCTAGGCAGTTAAGAGTGCACAAAAAGAATTACCCTACTCATGATTCAGAATTAGCGGCTGTGGTCTTTGTTTTGAAAATTTGGAGGCATTATCTTTATGGTACAAGGTTTGAAGTTTTTAGTGACCACAAGAGTTTGATGTATTTATTTGATCAGAAGAAATTGAATATGAGGCAAAGAAGATGGCTAGAGCTTTTGAAGGACTATGATTTTGGATTAAATTATCATCCAGGTAAGGCAAATGTGGTGGCCGATGCCTTAACTCGGAAGTCTTTGCATGTGTCCACAATGATGGTAAAGGAATGGGAATTATTGGAGAATTTCAGAGATTTTAGTTTGGTTTGTGATATGACGCCGAGAAGCGTGAGATTTGGTTTGCTTCATATCACGAATGACTTTCTTGCAACCGTTTGCGAAAGGCAAAAGTTGGATTTGAAGTTTGTTGACTTGATGACAAAAGAGAATGAAGATTTCAAAGTTGATGATTTTGGAGTTTTGAGGTTTCGTGGTCGTATTTGTATTCCTGATGATGTGGAGTTGAAAGGAATGATATTTGAGGAAGGACACCGTAGTAATTTGAGTATTCATCCGGGAGCAAATAAGATGTACCAAGACTTGAAGAAGATCTTTTGGTGGTCTGGATTGAAGAGAGATGTGGCTCAGTTTGTGTATGCATGTTTGACTTGCCAGAAATCTAAAGTGGAACATCAGAAACCTATTGGATTAATGCAACCGTTGGATATCCCAGAGTGGAAATGGGATGGTATCTCGATGGATTTTATTACGGGGTTGCCGAATACGCAGTGAGGTCACAATGCAATTTGGGTGATTGTTGATAGACTTACTAAATCTGCTCACTTTATTCCGATTGATATTAGTTATCCTTTGGAGAAGTTAGCTGAGATCTATGTTCGGGTGATTGTGAAGTTGCATGGAGTTCCCAAGAGCATTGTATCGGATAGAGATCCAAGGTTTACTTCAAGGTTTTGGGAAAGTTTGAAAAAGGCTTTGGGTTCGCAGTTGAGATTGAGTTCGGCTTATCATCCGCAAACAGATGGTCAAACCGAAAGGACAATTCAATCGTTGGAGGATTTGTTACGAGCTTGTGTACTAGAGCAAGGTGGTGCGTGGGATAGTTATTTAGTGTTGATTGAATTCACCTATAATAACAGTTTTCATTCGAGTATTGGTATGGCTCCATTTGAAGCTTTGTATGGTCGAAAATGTTGAACACCTTTGTGTTGGCATGAGACTGGTGAGAGGTCGGTGGTTGGACCGGAGTTGGTACAGCAGACGACGGAGAATGTGAGGTTGATTCGAGAGAAGTTGAGAGCTTCTCAGAGTAGGCAGAAAAGTTATCATGATAAGAGAAGGAAAGATCTTGAATTTCAAGAGGGCGACCATGTGGTTTTGAGAGTTACGCCGGTTACGGGTGTGGGTCGTGCTTTGAAGTCGAGGAAGTTGACTTCTCGTTTCATCGGTCCGTATCAGATTATTGCACGAGTTGGTGTTGTGGCTTATCGTATGGCGTTGCCTCCGAATCTTTCGAATTTGCATGATGTGTTTCATGTTTCGCAACTTCGGAAGTATGTTTCGGATCCGTCACATGTTATCCCTATGGACGAGATTGAAGTAAGAGGTAACCTTACAGTGGAAGCTTTGCCAATTAGAATTTTGGACCGTGAGATTAAGAAGTTAAGAGGCAAGGATATTGCGCTTGTGAAAGTAGCAAGGGGAGGTGCTGCAGAAGACGATATGACTTGGGAATTGGAAAGTAAGATGCGAGAGTCGCATCCAGAGTTGTTTGGATCAGGTAATATTTTCGAGGACGAAAATTTCTAAAGTGGGGGAGAGTTGTAATGCCCCGATTCTGAATTTCCCATTGTTTTGTTGAGTCTTTTAATTTATTTGGTTAATTGTTATTTTATTGTGGAATTATATGATAAATGTTATGTGTGTATGTTGTGGTATTTTATTATTTGGAGAGTTTGGGGAATTAATTAGAGGGTGTTTTAGATAACCCTTGATTAGTAGTTATTTTGAGAGAAATAGAGTAGAAAGAGTATAAGTGGAAAAGAGAAAGAATAGGGAGAATAGAAACCAAAAGGAAAGAAAAAGAAGAGAAAGAAAAGAAGAGAAGAGAAAAGAGGAGGAAGAGGAGAAAAACCTAGAATCATCAAGAATCAACTTCTAAGCTTTCGATTGATCGGGTAAGGGTGTGAAACTTTATTATTCTTGCAATGTGTATGATTATGTGTGTTCTTGTTGGTTTTGTTTTGGATTGGGGAGAGTTTTACTCATTTTTCTTTCTAGGGCAATAATACAGATTTAATCGATAGAAACCGAGTTTTCGTTTGTGAATATGAGATTAAGTAGTAGCATTTATGTCGGGTGATGTTAGGCTAAAGTGTTGGAATGAGTTGGGACTTAATCGGGTGAATCCATGAGTTTTGGAGTGGAAGAACAGTGGGGAAATTCTGTGTTCACAGACACTCGCTAGCACGTTCGCTAGGCGAGCTGGTCGCGAGTGTTCGTTAGGCGAGCAGTAGAAAATAGGTAGCGAATGGTCCCAGACTTGGACAGAATGCATGTTGTGGTGTTATCTGGTAGCGAATGGGGGTAGCGAAGGTTCGTTAGGGGTTCGCTGAGCAAGCGAGGTAGCGAACGAAGTCAGAGGCTTTTGTTTGCCTTCACGAGCTTGTTCGCTAGGCGAACAAGTAGCGAATACTCGCTAGGAGCTCGCTAAGAGAGCAGGGTGGCGAGCATGACAGGTTGTGTTTTCTTTAATGTTTCCATCCATGGTCGGATTTTCGACTTAACTTTGATTATTTCCTTGCTCGAGGCATCAATCATGTCGAGTTATATTGTGTTGTGGGTAGCCGTATGGCGTGAATCCTAGATTGTGTGATGTGGCCGTTTGGCAATTTTGTGCAATTGTTCAAATTAAATGGAATTGCATGTTGATATTGATGTGAATGTGCATAATTGTATGTACTTGTATGATGTGAAGAATGCTTGAATATGTTTGTAAACATGTGTGCATTTTAAGAGTGTATTGAGTCATGTTGCATGTGTAGCATCATGATTGCATTCTTGTGTGTCTGATCCCGCGTAGGATCTGCAGAAACTTCGTGTGCCCTTGTGGGGTGTGAGCGATGGTTTAGTTACTTTGATCCCTAGGAAGATCTGTAGAAACCATCGTGTGCCCTTGTGGGGTGTGAGCGATGGTTTATTTTTGATTCCGTGGAGAATCTGCAGAATAGTTGTGCGCCCTTGTGGGGTGTGAGCAACCAGATTGTGTGCCCGTGTGGGGTGTGAGCAATCCTGAAACATCGTGTGCCCATGTGGGGTGTGAGCGATGGGTGAACATCGTAGGCCCGACGGGGAGTTACTTCGGTAACGAGTGATGGTTCCATTTTGGTTCTTCAATTGAACCTGTTGAACGAGTCGGTACCACATTTGCATCTGCATAGAGTCGTGAGTCGGTCTCTATGAGTTGCATTTTCATCTTTATATGATGTTTTGGTGAAATGAACATAATTGTAAATGTTTAAGTGAAATGCTATGAATTGTGAAGCATGAATTGGTGAATGTGATTGATTATGTACGTGTACATTGCGATGTATTGTAACAAGTTGTGGTGAGAAATGTGAATTGCGAGTATGTTATAATTGTGTTTCATGATATATATAATTTTATGCATTGTTTGTTATGATAATGTTTCTCACCCTTCTGCTGTTTTGTAATGCTCTATGAGGCATTGCAGAGTAGGATGCTGGAGGTCTTTTGTGAAGTGAGTCTTCATTTCTTTTGGTCAGATGGCTCTGATATGTAACATTGGGTAGTTAGGAATTGTTTTGATTCTTTTGTGATACATATGTGTATGTATCTGCTGTTGATGAATTGAATTGAATTGAATTAATCTGAATGATGTATATGATGCTTATGTTAATGACATGATTTTAATTTTTAGATGTTTCCGCTTTATTCTAAATATTGATATGTGGGTTTTAAGCGCTATGCTTTGTTTTTAGTTGAGATTTACCCCTTTTGTTACATATCTTTATGAGCAGGTATTATTTATGTTTCGTTTCGATGATAATGTGATGCGCCTCTTTTATACCATGTTTTAATTTATACTCTGATGAAACTTTTATTAATTGCTTATATGATTTTAATTGATTAATTGGGGGTATAGAAAGGGGGTGTTACAGTATTGACACAATCCCATAATTTACCACGAAGTTTTCACCATAGGTGTCGTCATTCGTCTCGTCGTACATGTCTACATCCAAATCTTCTTCTGGAGATGGGGTGTATTCCTCGTCTAACTGAGGTGTATACTCAGGTTCGTCTTCATCCGACTGAGGAGTGTATTTTTGCTCTTTCTTGCTTTTTGTTCCAACGGTAAACATCAAATTCTGGGTCGACACCACCGCCCTTTCTCCACAGACTTCCATGATCACTGCTGTGATCTAGTTTGCCACTATCTTCTCTTTTTCAACCCATCTGGTTTTTAGGGGTTGACCCTTTGACCCGGGATTCCCGATAGGTCGTAGCTGCAAAGTCGATGCTTCTCTGACAGCCTTTTTGTTCCACTGATGACGTCTCCATTGGGTCCTTGTCATTGGGTTCTTGCCTTTGTAGTTGGGGGACACCACATATCCCTTAGACTCAGCGTTCTTGTCGGAGGCTCTTGCCTCTCTTTCCAGATCCATCACTCTCCACTTTGGCCTCTTGCTCCCTTTTTGGGTTACGGGACCATCCACTGATCCTGCGGGGTATCTAATGGAGGCACAAAAGTCTTGGGCCTTGCCTGTTGGAACAACTTCTAGTACTCCTGATTTCGTCGAGGAGCCCCATCTTTGTCGAACACGAACCTTGGGACTGGTGGTCTTCCTGATTTGAATATGCTTTCCGCTCTCTGGTCGAACACAGCATGGCATCTGGAACAGAGGGCGGCTTTAGAGCCGCTAACTTTGCATTTTTCTTGAAACTCGGCTAAGCTTTCCCCAGCTTGAGGGTAGATTCCCTCAAAGTCCTCTTTTGCTTTCTTGTCGAAGCCCTCAGTAGCCTTAGTCATCATGCATTCGAGGTTTGGGGTTGTCATTTGTTCCTTAAGGCCCTCAGTAGCCTCGATCATCATGCACTCTACCACTTTAGAGTATAATGCTTCTTCCATCTTCAGAGGGTCCGTGTTCACTTGCATCTTCGGTCTTTCACCAAACTGGAGTCATCCTTCTTTCAAAGCTTTCTGCACTAAGTCCTTGAAAAGAACACATTGAGTTATTTTATGACCAAGAAAATTATGAAATTTGCAAAATCCTCTTTTTTTCTTTTGTTCTAGAGGGGGGTCTTTTGTCCCAACCGGGATGACAATTTGACCATCTTTGACCAACAAATCAAATATCTCGTCGCATTTGGATACATCAAAAGAGTATGTTTTCGCAACATATTTGTCTGTTTTTTCCGTATCGACCGGATTCTTTCCGTTCGACGGCTTTAGGACTCTACACGCATACAAGGGCCCAGGTTTTAATTCAGCCACATTGACAAAATTTTCTTCGACAAACTCCTCGTCGTCAGATGAATATTCGTCGGTGGCCACAAACGCAACCTTTTCTTTCTTACGATATCCACTAGCCTGAGATTTCTCGCTCCTTAAATGTTTGACCTGTCGGACGCGGTCAGCCAGCTATGCCATATCCATAAGGTATTATGTGTCTAGCTTTTTCCTAATAGAATAGTCTAAACCTCCTGCGGCCATTTCGACCAATTCGTGTTCAGGGACTTGTGTAAAGCATCGCGCATTTAATAGTCTGAACCTGTTCAGATACTGGTCTATGGACTCCGCTACTTTTCGTTTTACGCTGGCTAGTTCTTTCAAAATAATCTTCGATTGTCCCATGTAAAATTGCTCGTGAAACAATCTTTCTAACTGTGTCCACGTATGGACCGACTGTGGGGGCAACGAGGAGAACCACGTGAACGTGTTCTTTGTTAGGGAACTAGGAAAATATTTCATTTTCAAATCTTCATTATTTGTTATGCCCCAGCTTCGGTCTGATACCTAGCAGCGTGTTCGACGGTGGATTCCTCCGTTTCACCTACAAATTTGGTGAACTTTGGCACCTTCCATCCCCTTGGCAACTCTGTTTGCAGCATGAAGTCTGGTAGAGGAGACGTGTAGGTGGGCCGTCGAAGGCTTGGGTTTGCACCGTTGTGAACCATAATGCGCTCGATCATGGCCTCTAGGTTAGCTTCACCCCTTGGGTTCTTGTTACTAACTTGTATGACCACGTGGTCTGGGTCTTGGTTCCTGTGGACCATCATAATGGGGGCCTTTGGGGCACCCTGGGTATATCTTCGTACTCAGGCACCTATAGGTCGTTCTTTTCTTCGACAGGATCATTCTGTCGGACAGGCGTGTCGGGACGATTGGGAGGTGTCTGTCTTCCTATGGCCCTGGAGGCCCCTAAGAAGTCTCCTATTCGTGTCATCTGAGTTGCCAGTTATTGGTAACTTTAAGTCAAATCTTATATTAATGGTCTCAGAATAGTGCCCATCTATTGGGTCAGCATATGTACCATCTCGTGATTGCTTTCGCTCATCTGCTGTCGCATAACCACGACGGAACTAGTGGCGAAAGCCGGTATTGCGGTGGAAATTGAACCTAAATCGGGTGGCCTTCCCCCTTGCTGGATCATAGGCCCTAGGTTTTGATATGGCGAGAATGCTGACGAGGAATTCTCTCTCGTGCCTAGCCCACCATAGTGTAACGTTAACATGAACTCTATCGACATTCCTAAGTGTTGGGGTGACGGCATAGTGAAACTGGGAAAGTATTGCCCCTCGACTACTGTAGTCGCTGGTCTTGCCTCGGGTCGACTCGGAGTCGCGAATGGTCCGTTATGAGAGGTCAAAGTTATTGTTGTGGATCTGGTGCTTACATCCGTCACCGGTGATAATACCAGATTTTCCTGCGAAGACGGTTCTTTGTTTTGTCATGGTGTTACCATCTTTCCATTGCGTAAACGCATACACCCAAACCTTAAGGTCCCACTGGGCATGCCAATTTGTTCGCACGTGTTTTCCGTGTGGAACAACCTCTGACCTCCCGATGCAGGTTTGCTTGCGGGACCGGCCAAACTAGTCCTAGGACTCTGGTTCTGGGTGGGTTGGTTACTTATGATTTATGGTGCACTCGACAATTGTTTTTTTTTAGGGTGTATATGATGAAATTTAAACAAGTAAAGACAACTATGCTTTTAGTAAAACAAATAAATACTAGAAAAGTGACATAAAAGTAAAGGAATTGTTTTCATAACATAAAGACTTGGTAAATTCAACGTAAAAAAGGAAAGTACAAATGGGCGTATTCATACATTTTGTAATGAAAAGGGAACTCTTTTCTATTAGTGTGTGGTACTCGGAGTGTTTTTCTTAAAATGTTGACAAAGAACACCCCTTCCTTCAAGCCAGACTTTGCTTTATATAGGAAAATAGAATAACTGTCAGGTCTCTTCAGGAGCCGCCACGTGTAGGGCCACTACTTTCGTAACTTCCCCCATGTTCCTTTGTCAAATCTATTTCCCGCCAGGCAACAAAACCCCTTTGTCAGGTGTGCCTTTTATTGTTTTGGTCGACCAGCCTGTGTCCCTGTCGATCATGTATCTTTCCTTGGGACGTCGACTTAGGCTGCGGCCCTTTGAGACTTGTCGACTTCGACACTTTGCTGCTAATATTTTCCACATGCTTTCTTCCACCAAAGAATACTGTCGGTTTGAGGCGTTTCTTCCTATTTCCTGTCGAGGTCGACCTTTTCGCTATCGATGTTTCTAGTTGGCTCTTTTTTAGCCAACACAGGCGTAGTAGAGAAGATGGCAGGCATGTGTAAGAACTTTGCCACGTGATATTCACGTGGCAAGTTGCGACGTGAATATCACTTGGTTGAGTATTTTATTTTAAAGAAACAACTGATTAATTTTTTAGTACACATTTAAATAGTTTGTATTTTTATTTATAGTTTAAAATTATAGATTGTTTTTTAATTATTTTAAAATAATAAATTAATAATAAATTTTTTAAAATTATAATTTAAATTGAAAACTTAATAAATGTAAATAACAAAAATTAATAAATATCAAAATTAAGAATAAATTTTTAAATAAAAATTGTATAATATACTAAAATGTAACTAATATTTTACAAAAATAAAAATTTAAAATTACAATAAATCTTTCGGATCAATCCGGATCAGGAAAGTCGTCAAGTTCAAAATCATCGTCATCGTCACCATCCATCTGTTGTTGACCACCAACTTCTTCATTTACAACAACTGGATTACCGTCATCTTGTGATTGTATAAATTGGCGCATCATCGCCTCCATTTCAGCTTGCCTCTTCTTCATTGCCTCTATCTAACGTTGTTGATTCTTCATTTGGACCTTTAGTATCACCTCACATTAAGACGTTTCGCGTCTCGCCTTTGTTAGCACCAGTTGTCTTACTGTTTCTAGCATCTCAGAGGTCAATTGTAGTGGATGTGACGTTCCCTCGACATCTCTAACTCTTTAAAATAGAGTTCTGTTTTTAATAAATATATCTTATATATTTAATTAAAATATAATATAAGTTTCTTACTTATTTTAAATATAAATAATATAATATAACATTACTTCTAAATTTTTTATTATATTTTATATTCTATTTTAAAAATATATATATAAATGAAATTAAAAATTAAAAATTAGAACTTTATATATATATATATATATATATATATATATATATATATATATATATATATATATATATATATATATATATATATATATATATATATATATATATATATATATATATATATATATATATATATATATATATATATATATATATATATATATATATATATATATATATATATATATATATATATATATATATATATATAATCTGTTTTGAAAATAAAAAATAGAAACAGACAATAAATTATTTTTATAATTCCGTTTTAATACAAAAATATTATATTTTCTGTTTTAAATAAATATATAAAATTATATTTTTGTTTTCTAATATATACTCCCTCAGTTCCTTTTTAATTGTCTTTTTTTTACTTTTTGCACATACTAATAAAGTTAATAAAGTTTACTTCTTTTCAGGTAACAATTGTCTTTTTACTTATAATACCCTTAACTTTTTATTAATTTATTTGACTTTTTCTCTTTCTTTAATTAATAACTAAGGGTAATTTTGACAAAATGATAATTAATGCTACCTTGAATTTTGAAAACAACACTTAAAAAGAAACAAATTTTTTACACAAAAACGACACTTAAAAAGAAACGGAGGTAGTACATTAAATAAAATATTTATAAAAAAAAAATTAAACAACAACCAACAACCCAAATATTAATATATCAAACTAAAAAAAAACAAAAATAACTCTTCTTCAATCTCCTTCGACCTTCTTCTTCGATATCTTCTTCAATTCTTCTTTCAAATCACTTTAACCGTTTGACAAAAAAAAATTTAGCATAAATTAAACTCAGAAAATGTTATACATTAAACGAAATTAATAAAAATAAATTGAAGAGAAATCATAGCATAAAAATTATTAATTTTGAAAAATATTACCTTTGAAGCAATGAAGATTTTAGAGAGGATTAATGGTAATGGGTAGAAAAGAGAAGAATAAGCATAATATTGTGTAAAGGAGGAGAGACATAAAGAGAAAGATGAAGAAAAAAATATTAAGCGTGGTCTGGGAAAAGTGATAACGCGTTTAATATATAAAACATTTCAGCAACGTGAGTTTCACGTCGCAACCTTGCCACATGATATTCACGTCGCAAACTCTAAAGTTTAAATTTCAAAAATAAATGATAATCATGTAGCAAAGTAATAATCACATCGCAACTTTGCCACATGATATTGACGTCGCAAAAGTTCCAATGGTCATAACCTTTGTTAGTCAACCTGCAGCCCTAGTACCCCATCACTTCAGCGTCGGATGAGTTTTCCCTCTTAAGCCGTTACGACGTGATATTTACATCACAACCAAAATTTTGAAATTTTTCAAATTTCCCTCTTCAGCAGACCTATCCCTTTTTATTTTTTTTTTAATTTAAAAGTTGTGACGTGATTTTCATGCCACAACATTTTTTAAAAAAATCTGACACACCATCTACTAACATTACACTTATTATTTTAATATTAAAAACGTTAGTGACGTGATAATCACGTTGCAACTGCCCATTTTTGCCACGTGTTTTTCACTTCACTAAATCACGTGACAAGAGACTGTATTTCTTGTAGTGATGAAGCCACAATATAGTCAAGTAACACATTCATTTTAGTCGCCAGATTTATTTTAAGGTTTTTTTAGAATCTATAGGAGCAGTTTCAACTGTTGTTCATATATAAGCATAATTACGCGCCATAAGAAGATAGAATCACATTTATATTTGCTAGTTACATATCTTTGACCTTATTAACTGTGGTGTTAGAGTGTTAATCATGCAAATACAACTCCTCTTTTCTCTTCCAAAAACTCTTACTATTGTACCAGGGAGCTTTTATGACCTTCATTAACATACCATCAATTTCATGTTCCACATCAACACAGTTCCACGTTTCTTAGGAATCAAGGCCACGATTAATTTGTATACAACATCCACCTGATTAATTTGTATACAACATCCACCTTTTTAAATCTAACAAGGTGTATTTTTCAAACTACAAAATTGTGACGAGTTCTCACACCAAAAACAGACAATATTTTATAATTTGAATTCGGTGTTTTAAAATTTGAATCGATGATTGATTTGATTCAGAAATTGACTCACCGGGTCATTTGTCCTGCAGGTGAATCACTAATTGAATGATCTCTCTCTCTCTCTCTCTCTCTCTCTCTCTCTCTCTCTCTCTCTCTCTCTCTCTCTCTCTCTCTCTCTCTCTCTCTCTCTCTCTCTCTCTCTCTCTCTCTCTCTCTCTCTCTCTCTCTCTGATGAATCCTAATTCTATTATGTATTATGATGGTTCTGGGAATGATGAAAATTCTAAGTATTTGTTTGTTGGTTGTGATTTGTTTTGGTGATGTATGAAGTATAGCTGTCAAAATGGGTTAGCCCATATGGGCCGGCATGCCAGACCCGAAAAATCATAGGGCTTAGGCCTAAAAACTAGACCCCATATTTTTCTGAGTTTTTTTAGCCCAGCCTTAAAATATCCGCTACCCATTAGGGCTAGCCCATATGCCCTGTGGGTAGCCCATTAGACCCACATCGCTATAGATTTTAAAAATTTATATTAACACTTATATTGTTTTACTCAAAAATAACACATTGAGTTTTCTCATCTCACTAAATTTTATCTCTATTATATTCAATATTTCTCTATTAAATATTATACATTAATATAATCAACAATTTTTTTATTTTATTAGTTTCTTTTATTTTAAATATTCAAGTATTATTTTATACAATTTAGACATGTATTGTATTTAAAAATACATTATAGTATTTATAAAAGATAATATAGCACTTAAAAATATAATATGTTTAAAATAATATAATTTTTAATTTTATTTATAATAAATATTATGACATTTTTAGAACCGGACTCATGTAATAATTTTCAAACTCATATTAAAAATGAATTTTTTTTAGTCCAACTTTGAAAAACCCGAGTCTATCGAAACTAACTCGTTTAAAGTCGATAGTCTATTTTGCCGGCTCTTATATTGGGAGCAATATATATTTAACTAGTTATTTCGTGTGGTTTTCCAAATATTATTCGCGATCTTCCTCTTCAATTTTACTGATCACATTTATTTGAAAAGAAAAATAAAATAACAAATTGTTTTTGTTTTCTGAGGTGCTGACGTAAAATCAAATAAAGTAAATATTGTTGTAACTTTTACGTGTGGACACATCGTATGTTTAATTGTCTTAATATATTTCTTTGACTTTTTCAAATTATATTAATTAAAAGCCATCATTCTTATATGTTATGTGCTTGGAAATATAGAAGCTGGTTATGCACTCTAAATCCCTCATCTACATGTTAATATATTTTTTTCAATAAAATACATATATTAAATAAAATAAAAAGTTAAATTATATAAAAGGCATAAATTATATTAAAGGCAAATGAAAAAGGCATAATGACATAAATTGATATGCTTTTTCTCTATAAAATAAAAGTCATAAATTATATAAAAGAAAAATGAAAAAGATAGATTTTATTTATCAATAAAAGACATAAATTATATAAAAAGAAAATAAAAAAGTTAGATTATTATTATTATTATCATAAATATATGTTTTTTAATAATAAAAAAAGAATTAAATCTTATATTTGTAACACAATCCGAGCAAATCAATCTAATTAAAACTTGATCTTAATAATATTTCAAAAATAAATCTCATATCATATCATGAACATCTATATAAGTATTGCCCCAAACCCACAAACATAACAGCACAAAAGCACACAATAAGATTTCGTTCATATATGGATTCTTCCCCACCTCTTACTCCTCCAAATTCGTTATGTACTGATGGTGGTGCCACAATTCTGTCACCTCCTACACCACAAAAAATGAACAAGAAACGCCAAATACATGAAACAGTTGAGATTAGTCAGATGATTTCATTATCTTCTGATGATGATACTCCATCACCTCAACCGGCACTAAAGAAGAACAAGCAAAGACATATACATTCTATGGACGAAATAATTGAGATTTGCCAAATGAGTTTGCAGCTATTTCGTCGTGAGAATTCTGAAAAAGCCTTGCATGAGGAGAGAAAAAGGAAAATGAAAACTTTAATGTCACTTCGATAATAAGAAGTATGGTTTTAAATTGCTCCTTATGCCTATGTTATCTTTATTGTTTAGTGCGGTTGTTTCCGGCCTCTATTGACTCATTGATAATATTTTTCTAAAAATAAGTATAATATAGAATTTCTTAAATTAAAGGTTTTATGTATATATATATATATGTCATGCAATTCCTAACAGAGTAAGCATGTTTAAAATCTAAGTATATATTTACAATTTTTTTTAATATTTAGCAAAACTCTCCAAACTTCAATCGAGATGATATTTTCTTTAGAGATAAATTTAATTTAAATTGTTAATGAATAAATCAAAATAATATATTTGACACTTTACTAAAATTTATTTAAAAAATCCAATCTAATCAATTTATTAAGAATAATATGCATTTAAATAAATATTATTTATAAAAAAAAGTCTAATCCAAACTATTTATTAAGGCTTCATTCATAAAGTAAATTTTAATATTTTGATATTTTTAGTTTTACAAAAACTATTTTTTTATTTCTCTTAAATTATAAATTTATGAGCGTCAGTATGTTAATTGAGAAAACTATATGTAGCACATGACTTAACTTACATATTTTTCTTAGTATTCAACATTAAATAAGAAAAATTAAAATTCTAATTCTTACGTTGTGTAGATTACAAACTTTGTCTAACTTACTTTATTTAATAAAAGTTCTTATGTTTCATTCTAAAACACAACAAAAATTATTTTTGAGTTTTTTCTTTCAGACTTTTTTATTTTGTATTTTTGAATTGTCGAAGTACAAACTTTTTCTTTTTCTCTTTTAAATTATTAAATTTTCTGAATATTTTTTTGAATTCTCTTTAAAGAATATTTTGAATTTCTCGTCATTCGAGAAATTATTTAGAGTGATCAAATAATCATTATTGAATTCTCTTTGAAAAATTATTTGAGTTTTTTCTTGTTTGAGAAATTATTTGGAGTGGTATTACAACCATTATTAAATTCTCTTTGAAAAATTATTTGAATTTCTCCTTATAAAAAAATATAATGAGTGGTATTTTACCATAGAGAGTGTATTGCTAGAACGATTATCTATAATGCATTAATTACCGTATAAATGTTCAATGGAATTTTTTTTTTTTGGAGGCGTCATAGTTGATAGTTTATCTTGCACAATTTTTGTCAGTGCCCGCAAAACACTTTAAAGTGTGTGACCTAAAAAATTAATGATACTTCTACTGCTGTTTTGGACATTTTAAAGCATTTTTTCAAAACCGCTTTTTAAATCAAAAAACAACAATTTTAAGATATTTCAATCTGTCATTGCTACCGAAGAAATTAATTATACTTTTAGTCGCTATTAGAAGTATTAGATGGTAGATGAAAGGTACATGGAGGCTCAATGTCATGAACCTCAAAAGATTGCTCACAAGATCGTTACTAAAGGTATATCTTTATATGAACAATCTCAAATTGATTTGAAAAACTTCCCATTGGTTTAAAAGATCTTAAATTATTTTGATTTGCCACAAAACAAGAATTTTCATTCGAGAGTATGATTAGTCATGACTGAATTGAAGAATAATCTCATAAATTTGGTGTGGTTCTGAAGTCATTTGAAAAATCATTAAGGAATAAAAATAGCAATGTTGTGAACCAAATTAAGAGTGAAAACACTTCAAGGACTCCAATTATCTCAATAGGCAATAACCACCACCATAATAACTGATTGTGGTTGGCTAAGGCCAACAAGGATGTAACAAAAGCCTTTAAGGCCAGTTTCAATTAATGCATTTCATTATTCCTTTTTAAAAAAAACACCAACGTAAAGAAATGGCACAAGTGTTTTATTTTGCTTCAATTATGGAAAACTAGGTCACATGACTAAAAAATGTAAGATCAAACATAAACTTGGTGTTGCCTCTAATTCCCCAAACCCATAACATAACAACCCATATCGAATTATCTTAATTAATCCCTAGTTTGCAGCTAAGACTAAATGTTACAATAGGATGCTCAAGACGAAGGGAATGACTATGGTTTCCCCTTTGTATAAGGTTGCTTCTGTCATGCTAGCCAATAGAGGAATTCAACGTGAGGGTTAAGTTCCTGGACTGGTTTGGCCGTAATTAACCTTCCTTCCCCATCCCATGTGAATGTTCGGGGTTCTCCAAAATAGTTCATGGTGGAACTGCTCTTTGTTCGTCTCTATTTTTAATTAGGGGAAGTCTTTTTACTAGGCATGCTGCTAAGGTACCTTATCGAGAGAGGTTGTTTGTTCAAGCTTAGACGCTCAAGAAAAACATAGGAAGGTTAAGCCCTAGTGTATTCTAAATATCGATTATGGTTGCATTACCGCCTTCACTTCTGATCCATAGATGTTTAAAGAGCTTTGATATTATATTTCTAAATATGATTAGACATATTTTTCAGACAATGTCAAGGTCATTCGTTAAGAGGGGCTAGTTGAACTAGCATACTACACACGCAAGGCGTCATCTATTTTGTCCTTAAGTGTTTCTTTAAGGTGAAATGTTTTCTTGCCCATCCGTCTTTGAAAGGAAAACCAAGTGCTTCATGAATGTGTTTTTGCTTTTACCTTGAGACGAACTGATAGGTGGTAGAGTTCAGAAAGGAAACCTTGCTGTTTGAAATAGGGATTGATGTGCAAACTTTCAAATACCCCGACTAACAAACTAGGAAGGTTCAGTCATTGGTGCGAGAGATGAAGACGAAGGATAAAGTTATGATTGTTGCTCAGATGGACCTATCTAAAATTCAGGCTTATCTTGCCTAAGCAAACCATGAGATCATGCAGGAGTTGGAATTGAATCATTATCTGCACCTCTGTTAAGTGTTATGCACAGACCATACTCTGATACCAATTAAAGGTGAAAAAAGTACACAAGAAAGGGGTTGAATTGTGTTTTTCGTTTTCTTAGTTCGCATCTGATAAGAGTTCAGAATCTAAACTGGTGTTTAGATTCTAGTTAATTCTTAGCAGCGGAATGTTAACATAAGCAAATAAGTAATAGCAAAAGACACCAAGACTTATACTAGTTCCTCCCCTAACAGAGAGTAGTCCAATCCTCTTACTTCACAAGAGACTTTCACTATAATCAAGTCATGATTACAATTGCTTATGCATTCTATATAATACTTTACAATTGCTCAGACCCAAGGTCCAAGACTTCTGCTCAAGCTCCTTACTCGAGACTTCTTTCTCAGGTCAGACATGAGGTGAAAATGGCATGATGTGGAAGTTGAGGTCGTGGAACTGAAAATTAGGTCAGGCATTAGGTCAAACAGGTCATAACCTAGTTTTGTACACAAATGGCCTTTAAGATTTGAGGCTCTTAGAGCATGAATTGATGTTTTACCTATAAAGAAAAGTTGTAGAGGATATCAAGAGGAATAGTTTTCAAAAAGAAGTGCGCATAAATTTTAAAAATCGAAGAAGTTATGATCTTTGGAATATAGGCATGCATGCCAAACTTGGACTTAGACCAAAAATTTCTAAGACCACAAAATGACCTATAATGCCTTCAAAATTTTGATGATCTTTCAAGCAAAATTGATTCTTGACTTGTAAAGAGAAGTTGGATAGGATGTCAAGATGAGTCATTTTCCCAAAGAAGCACTCAAAAACGTTGAAGTATGAAGAAGTTGTGAAGTCTTGAACTTAGGCTTGAAATGTTGACTTTTTTTTTGTCAAACCTCCTTGAACAAACTTGCAACCTTGGATACCTTCTTGCGTTTCAAATCACATTGATGATCACATGAACTCAAAATGATGTACGCTTGATTGTTCTTAAATGAAGCTTTCTATGTCTTGAAGAAACTTGTTGATTGAGGCATGAAAATTAACACATCAACCTTAGAAGTTCCTTGAGAAACAAGCCATCTAATCTTAAGATATCTTTAATCAAATGAATTTGAATGATGCTTGGGACTCTATTATTTAAGATTAGAGGTTATTCTTTGATGAATGACCTTTGAGATCAAGGATTGACTACACTTTGACTTGAGGAACTCAAGCTCTTAACTGATGATATATTCACTTGATGCTCTTGATTTCAAATCCTACCTTATTAAAGAAATAAAAAGGGACAAAATATATTTTTGTATTTTAATTAGAGGTTAGTGAACTAAATAAAAACAAGCAAAGACATATACATTTTATGGGTGAAATAATTGAGATTTGCCAAATGAATTTGCAGCTGTTTCGTCGTGAGAATTATGAAAAAGCCGTGCATCAGGAGAGAAAAATGAAAATGAAAATTTTAATGTCACTTATATGATAATAATAAGAAGTATGGTTTTAAATTGCTTCTGATGCATATGTTATCTTTATTGTTTATTGCAGTTGTTTTCGGCATCTATTGACTCATTGATAATTTTTAAAAAAATAAAAATAAATATGATATAGAACTCTTTATATATATATATATATATATATATATATATATATATATATATATATATATATATATATATATATATATATATATATATATATATATATATATATATATATATATATATATATATATATATATATATATATATATATATATATATATATATATATATATATATATATATATATATATATATATATATATATATATATATATATATATATATATATATATATATATATATATATATATATATATATATATATATATATATATATATATATATATATATATATATATATATATATATATCATAACAGAGAGTAAGTATCTTTATATATATATTTAAACTTTTTTTCAATATTTAGCAAAGTCTCCCCAAACTTCAACCAATATGATATTTTCATTAGGGATAGATTTTCTGAGTTAATTTGATTTAAATTGTCAAGGATTAAATAAAAACAATATATTTGATTCTTTAATAAAATTTCTTAAAAAAATTCAATCTAATAAATTTATTAAGGATAATATGCATTTAAATTAACATGATTTAAAAAAAAAAATCTATTCCAAACTATTTATCAAGGATTCATTTATAAAGTTAATTTTAATATTTTAATATTTTAATATTTTTAGTTTTACAAAAATCCATTACTCCTATTACTCTCTTAACTACTCATTCCATAACCATCAATCTTCCTCTCCACTATTATTATTCTTCATAAAACTTCTAAACCTCAACCACATTTCTGTTCAACCTCTTCTCCATTCCTCACATTACTTATCCATCTTTTCCATTTTCTCTCCATCATGCTGTTGTACCCCAAAATTTGACCAACCGTTTCTCGTAATTTGCCTTATGTTTTGTTGCATTTGCATTTGCATATCATTTACCACATATTGTGCATTTTTTCAGCCGAAGTGATTTTATCGGGATTACAGCCCATTTTCTCGCGTTTCAGACCGGTTCGAATAAAGAGGTTTATTTTGGAGTTTGTGCTCTTCCCGGTGATTCAGTCTATACTGCTATTTTTGGGAATATATCGGTGTCCTCCTTTTTACTGTTTATTTCGCTGCATTCTCGCATTTTGTATTCACTGATTCAATTTTCTAGAATTTAGTTCTTAATTTTTGGCATAGAATTAGAGTTTTTAAATAGGTTTTTTAGATTTAATTTCTCTATCTTAGATTTTAGTTTTTAATAGTTTTTAATAATATTTTCTAGAATTTAATTGTTTATTAGAATATTAGGTTTTTTTTTACTATTTTAGAATGATTTAGATTCTTTTATTATAGTTTATTAATCTAGATTGAATTTGGTTAGAATTTTAGATAGATTTTAATTTTGCATATTAGTGGTTATCTTGATTAGGTTTAATTAGTTTACTTTAATTAAATGATTTTAGTTTTAACGTTGCATCATTAAGTTTTAGTCAGTAGCCAACTTTTGTCTTTAGCTTTAATTAGATTAGTTAGTTTAATATTAGTTAGATTTTAAGTCAGTTTTATTAATTTTTGTTCAGCTTTAATTAATTAATCTACCAGCTTTTATTAATCAATCAACTAATCAGTCTCATTGCAGCAATCTGCGCCATGGTCAGGCTATAAATAGCCCTGTTCACTCTCTCTCTCTCTCTCCAGGTTGGCACGCATCCATTTTTTTCCAGAAAATTCATCTCAACCTAGATCTAAAGCTTCATCTTCATGAGAAACTTCAAACATTCATCCACCTTCATATTCTTTTCCAGCAACTTCGCGAATCTTCTAACAACCTTCATATCTTCATAACAATTTTTCCAGATCTATGAACATTCGCCACATCTTCATCGAGTTCTTTCCAGAACATTCATACAATCTTCATCCACCATAATCATCCTCGTGAACTTTTTTCCAGATCAACAACTTCAAATCCAGATCTGAGTTACACAAACTTCACCACCATCAAATTTAAACCACGAACAAGCTTCGACCAAAACACCAACCGAACCATAGATTCACCATCATCATCGCGCAACTCATCAGATCTCGCAAGTGTCTCCCTCAAATCAGATCCAAACTCGTCGTATCAAACCTTCAGTTTAACCTTCGTTGTTCTTCGTCACGAACAAACACAACAACATCAATGAATCTTCATCTTCATCAATGGATCTACACTTCCAAACTATGAATTGAACCGTCCACATTCATCTAAACACAAACCTTCTTCCGATCTTCATCAAACAATGAACAATTTATGAGCCATCAACATGCACCAAACCTAGATCTGAAATACTCTTCAACCTCAAATCTCCAACCACCAACTCAAAATGAAGTTCACACATATTCTCACGGCACTCAACAGAAATTGGATCAAGCAGTTGGTTTGTTGTGGATTAGTACGCTCGTCTATTTTTTGTGATGGAACTTACTTGATATCATATATAGAAGATGTGTGCATAGTTAGTTTAACTTGAATATGACAGAAAATGATTTTGAGCTTTTTCATGCTTTGTACAAAATACCAACAGCAGCCTGAAATCCATTTTTTGCATCACAGCTTGTTTAGAGTCTTGTTTCCTGCTTAGACATTCTTAATTACATGTAGGTAATGTGTGTGTATGATCCTTTTGATGCAATTATGCTTTAATCATGACTTGAACATTTGAGGCATTGTACAAACACCAATTCTGCATCCTGCATACCACTTCTAAATACAGACTGTTTTGAATCATGATCTTTGCTTGAATCCATTCCATAGCATGTGTATGAGGTGTATGTATGTCTTACTTGGCCTGAATATGTTTAGAACTAAAAATGCACATTGACCTGCACAACACAAGCACCATTTGACAGCATGAGCATCACCCTTCACACCAACTTTGTTTGGCACTGAAGTTATGACTTGATTTCATGTTTGGAGCATGTGTGTATGTTTGTTTTTTACTAAAATAGGTTACAGCTTTGAATTGATACCTTTATGCCATGAAAATACCATAGTTGCAACTCTTGTGTCACTTTCAATTCCAATCTGTTTTGAACTTTGTTCTTTGTTTATTCTCATTCAATATCATAATTATTAGATGTGTGTATGATTGAATTGACCTGGATTTGTTTTGAACTGAATTTGGAAATGTTCATGCATCTCACTAGCACAAGCCTACACTTGATCACCATTTTCCACAACAGGTTGTCTTTAAACTGAATATGTGTTTGTGTCCACTCATGAGCCCTTATATGACATGTACATATGATTGGTGTGATGAAAAAATCAACTGAAACTGAAACTGAATATTTCATTCACTTCACATATGCACATTTGCACTTTGAACACTACACTTCACAAAAATCAGTGTAGACCCCTATTCAATGTTCAAACTCATCCACCAGCTTGTATTCAATGTGTGTGTATGTTTATTTTGGTCAATACATGCTTTGAAGCTGAACTGCCATGAACAATGCATCCCATTCATGTAATTTTGCATTTCACATAGCATTTCTTCATTACAGCATGAATTGAGCTCTACCTTGTGCATGAATCCCTGCATTATCATATATGTATTGTGTCTACATGATTGTTTGAACTTAAAGCTAGCTGGAACATGACACACATCTCAAAATGCATTTCAAGCTTCCAAACATACATGTTATCGAGTTTTAAAATGGAAGGAGAATTTCAAAAAACTAAAAGCACCATCATGTTCCTCATGAAAAATCTTTCAGTTTGCACTAAAATTTTGTTGAATTTCATAAAGAATTGAGGAAGTTACACTTGGAAATGCAAAACTGAATTTTGTGTGTATTTTGGCCCAACCTGGTTTTGAGGCATACATCATATATTTTTAAGGGTGGCTTCATCAATGGATGTATATCCACCCCAGTGGTAAGACCATTGCCAAAAGCGCGCCTTGCACCTTGTGAACCTAGGTTCGACCCCTGAGGAGGGCAACCCTTTTGATTATTTTTTTCATTTTTAAACCAAATTTCAAAAAATCACATCTCACTCATTTTTAATCATTTTTCACCCATTCCTTTTGCATTGTGTTCATCTTTATGTCTACTTTCATTTCATATTTTTTATTTTTATGTTTGCCTAATTTTTCATCCCTTTTGGCTATGTGCAAGTTATGTACTTTCTGTGATCATTTTGACTTATGCAGATGAATTTTCCCTTGATGTACTTGTGATTATTTGTGATACTTGTTTGCATTCATAGCCTTAAATGTTAGTTAACATGTTAATACTTCATCTTTGGTTGTTACCATATTCATGTTACTTCATCTGTTTAATTTCACTTAAGCTTGATCTGTCGTCACAGTTCCTGTTTCGTTTACCTGTTTTGCTTGTCATCAATGTATTTTTCATTCTTATCAATTTCATATACTCATTTAATGGTTGTCACCATGAATGAATATTTATTATGTTGTTATCTTGTTCAAAATTCTCTTTCCCCTAAGTGATGAAGTTTGTTAACTCTCATCCCAGTTACCTCCTGTCCCCCTCCAAAGGAAAGGATCTTTCCATTAACCCTAAATGTTATGGATCACTCATTCACCCATTTCCTTGAGTTTGTTAAATCACTTTAAACTTAGTTTAGAAACCTTTAGACTTTGCTTTAAGTCTAAAAGACCCACCTGTACTAGGAGTTCTCTTCAACTAGAACCCTAGGATAGAGTTTGTCAACTCTATGTAAGAATCATCGTCATGATTTCTTACTTCCCCTTTTGAATATTACAACTTAGATTAGGGAGTTTTGTCAAACTCCACACAAACATTGTCACGTTTGTTCCCCCTTGAACCTTGATCATAATTAAGTGTTCTTCATCCCTTGTGAGGTGAACTACGATTGCTCTGATTCTATCCTAGTTAGAATACGTAGGCAGAAAATGCGATGTCTTTGTGAGCAAACTTAGTGTATATAACTTTAGGTTTCAACTTTACTTATCCCAATCCATAGTACATATTCACAAACTTAGCAAGCAATCAAACAAAAGGTTCCTATAGAGTACTACAAATGCTTAGGGTGCTAACACCTTCCCTAGGTATAACCAACCCCCGGTCCCCGAATCTCTTAAGCATTGTCGTTACATCGCGAAAAAGGTTTTTCCATCTTTAAACCTTTCCTTTGGATAAAATAAAGTTCGGTTGTAAAAGAATTAAGATTCAAGTTAATCTAATAGCTTGATATCCAATTTTCACCGCAACAAAAATGGCGACTTCACTGGGATTGGTTTTATTGCTTTGAGGGTTTAGCCTATCTTGTTTGAATACTTGCTATATTTGTGAATACTTGTAAATATGTATACACGTGCCCTGTTAAATCTTGGGAACTTTGAGTGGTGAGACAACACTATACCCGTGTTTGAGCGTACTTATGATAGGATGGTGGTATATTCAAGGAGACTTATAGGGAGTTGATTCCCGACCAAGTTGACTTGAGAAAACCTCCGCTCAGTAGAGGCCCTTCTGAAAGTTAGTATTGTTGATCGAGTATTAGTGAAAACAATGATACTTTCTACATGGGAGCCCGTGATACTGAGGACCTTTAGATTACCTTTCCCCCACTATGGCTTTATTAGGATGTAGTGCGATGACTATAAGGAAGTAATTCCAGAGTAGTTGATACGCGATACTACACTTGGACGAGACTCTCTTGAGAATATTATCGACCACCAAGTATTTGGGAAATTGATAGTATCCGAAAGATGGGTCGAGGACTCTGGGAACCTTTTTAAAACCTTGTTCTACAGTTTTGAAGGCCTTAGTACATACCTTTGGGGTGGGTAGACCTTGACTCCATACTCATGTTCTCCAAACCAAAACCTTTATCTGTTTACCCCTGTGTATATGTGAATCTGTGCTTACCTGTGTTTTTGCATTCATGCATTCATCATATCATAAAAGTTTCATGGAACTCAGATCTTTTGTTTGTAAACATTAGGATCATCATGGATAATGGAAAAAAGAAAACTATGAAGTACACTTACAAAAGTCCTAACTTGGATGACATAGAGAGGTTAAGCACTTTGTTAACAGATCTAGAAGGATTCAAGAGCAGGTATGTGAACTTATTATCATTGTTGAGGGTAAAAAAGAAGATGGATCTGGGACTTCTCTCCACACTTCTCCAATTTTATGATCCACTCTATCATTGTTTCACTTTTCCTGATTATCAGTTGGTACCTACACTTGAGGAATATTCTTGCTTGATTGGTTTGCCTATTCTTGAAGACTCTCCTTTTCCAATCATGGAGAAATACCCTAAAGAGGAAGAAATTGCTAAAGCTACACGTTTGGGATTGGTGGATATTCAGAAAAATATGGTTACTAAAGGAGGAGTATTTGGTTTGACTGTCGAGTTCTTGGTTGGGAAAGCAAAATACTATGTTGATCATTTGAGTATGGATACATTCGAGGCCATCTTTGCCTTGCTCATTTACGGGATCTTTTTGTTTCCAAGTTTTGATAATTTTGTGGATCTCAACGCCATTAAGATTTTCTTAAAGAAAAACCCTGTGCCTACTTTACTAGCTGACGCATATCATTCTGTTCACTTAAGGAATCTTCATAAAGGAGGAATGGTTACCTGTTGTGTCCCTTTACTATACAAGTAGTTTATTTCTCACTTACCTAAAGCTCACGCTTTTTGGAAGGAAGGTTGGTGGTCTCAAAAGGTTATGGCTCTTACTCACTCTGATATTGATTGGTACAGTCGTAATTATGACGGGATAAAGATCATTGACAGTTGTGGGAGTTTTGGTAATATACCTCTTCTTGGTACAAATGGAGGAATCAGTTACAACCCTGTTCTCGCTCGCCGACAGCTTGGATATCCTTTGAAGGACAAACCAAATAGTGCTCATGTGGAGAATATTTTATTTAAGGGAAGTTCAGAATTGAAAGGAGAAATTCTAAAAGCTTGGGGTCATGTGCATAAGAAAGGAAAGGAAGCCTTAGGGAAACCTAATTGCGTCTCTCTCGAGCCTTATCTCCAATGGGTCCGAAAGAGAGCTATTCAGCTGAAGATGCCTTATCCTCAGCAGAAACTCATGGTTTTAGAGGAGGAACACCCGATGATCTTTATGTCTGAAGAGGAGAAGTTGAAGATTGCTTTGAGGAAATCACAACAAACTGAAGTAGCCTGGAGGTACAAATACCAAGTGGCCATGGAAGAGAATGATGAACTCCGTAGACAACTCTAGTCAAAGGATGAAGAAATGATTGCTTGTAAGAAGAGGAAGACACAGGAAGGTTTATTTCCTTCCAGCTCTTAGCCAACTCCATGGAAGCTAGTCGTGGACAAACTCATTCTTGAGAAGACTCAGATGGAAGAAGAAATCAAGAAGCTCAAAGCAAAAGAAGACTTTTATTTAGAATACTGTCAGCCTTATATTTAGGAATTTTGTAAAATGTACTAGATATTTTGTAATTCAAATTTTGAAAATCAATGAAATGAAATGATGTTTTAATCTGAGTTCCATGAAACCTTTGCATTTGCATTTACATTAATTAATCATTCAAGGAACTAAAGATTGTTTTGCAGAGATTATAGGATGGATTCTAGAAAGAAAGCAGAGGTTGTGTTCCAAAGACCAAAATTGGAGAACTTGAAGAAACTGGGAAGTTTAGTAGAAGACCCCGAGGCATTCAGAGAGAAGTATGGGAATATATTGTCTTTGCTAGAAGTTCAAGTATATGAAGAGATGTTATGATTCAACCTATCACTGTTTCACCTTTCCAGACTATCAGTTGCTACCAACCTTGGAAGAATATTCCGCCCTAATGGGAGTAGACGTCACTTCTAGACCATTTTCTGGAAGAGAAGGGACTCCTAATGAAAGAGCAGTTGCAGAAGCCGCGTATTTGGAGGTGGACGAAGTACGATCTCATATGATTGCTAAAGGAGGGTTGTATGGATTTCCAGCTATGTTCCTGTATGAAAAAGCTCAAAGTTATGCCTTGTCAAAAAACATTAAAGCATTTGAGGCCATCCTGGTTTTGCTAATTTACGGACTGTTCATGTTCCCGACTACTAATGATTTTGTGGACGCAAATGCAATCAACCTTTTCTTAATTAAAAATCCCGTACCTACCTTGTTGGCTGATACGTACTTTACCATCCACCGTAGGAACCGTTATGGAGTTGGACGGATTGAGTGTTGCATCGCTCTCCTGCACAAGTGGTTTATTTTGCACTTTCCAAAAATTCCAGCCCACTAGGATAAGCAAAATGGGCTCTCATGGACAGAAAAGTTGCTATTGCTCAAACACTCAGATATTAAGTGGTATGACCCTATGTATGGAGGGATTGCCATGATCCAAAGCTGTGGAGATTTCCCGAATGTACCGCTTGTCAGCGTCAATGGTTACATCAGTTATAATCCTATTTTAGCTCGTCGCCAGTTGGGACACCCAATGGAGGATGAACCAGACCCAGACCTTTTGAGAATTTTTTACATTGAAGAAGGGAAGAATCCCGCTTACAGGGCTCGAATTGTGTATGCTTGGCGTTATGTTCACACGAGGGGAGTAACTGCCCTAGGTTACCACGACTCTACTGTTTCAGAATCTTACTTATCATGGGTAAAAGAAGCAGCGTTGAAGATGTTCTATACTCGTTTTGAGCTTGACTCACCCAAACCTACTCTCGTAGAAGAATTGAAAGCTGCTTTGGCAAAAGTTTAAAAAGAAGGAAAGACTTGGAGAGATAAGTATTTCAAGGCTATGCAAGAGAAGGAAGAACTTCAAGAGTTGATCCGTCAAGGTGGAAAAAGAAGTCAGCCAGAAGAGGAAGGGCCATCCAACCAGAAGATCTAAAATCCTTTTGTTTTCTTTCATCATGTATTTTGTATTGAAGACTTGTATTTTAGTTTCAGAATCGTTGTTGTAAAACTCTCAGTTATTAATCTATGAGGACTTTTTGAATTTGCTTATTTCCCTATTGTTATAATGTTTGCAAATATTTCTTTGGATTCCTTGAATGATTAATTTTGCATTGTTGCATTTTGCACTCATAAGCATCGCATGTGCATGTTCTTGTGTTGTGTCTCATCTCGCTGTCTTGTCTCCAGAAAGAATCACACTGAATCCTCAACACCGATACAACACCCGAGCCCAAGCTCGCCTAAGAATGGAAGGACAGAATTTGGATGTGGACAGGATTGATAATGAACTCGGAGAGCTACGAGGAGGCATGGGGCAGATCATGGAAGCCCTACAAGTCATTCGTGCAAAGTTGGACACTCAAGCCACTGTTGTTTCTGAAATCACTGGCATAGCTGTAGAGTCGATCCCAACTGCAGTCACTGTTGCAAATGTTCCACCATATGGGTTACCGCCTGGTTTTGTACCTCCACCAGTAGTCAATCAACAAGTAGTTCCTCTAGTGCCAGAAGTTCCTCAAGCTATTCCTACTTACACTCAGCCTTCTGTTCAAATTCAAGTGCGCCCTGTTTTTCATAACCCTCCACAAGTGTACGAAGGTCTTGAGGGGTATGAAGAAGAGAGTGGACGACATGATAAGTTGAAAGAAAGTGTAGAGACTATCGGAAGGAAAGTCAGAGCAATGGAAGGGAATGGCATCTTTGGTACTGATGTCAGAGATATGTGCTTAGTGTCTGGGTTGGTAATTCCGCCAAAATTCAAAGTTCCTAATTTTGATCAGTATTCTGGGGCTACTTGTCCTCGAATACATCTGATTATGTATTACCGAAGAATGGCCGCTCACGTGGAAGATGACAAGTTGATGATTCACTGTTTCCAAGATAGTTTGAAAGGAGCTCCTGCTAAATGGTATTTGGGTTTGGACCAGTCTCGTATTCATAGTTTCCAAGATTTGGCTGATGCTTTTGTGAAACATTACAAGTACAACATGGATTTAGCCCCTGATAGAAGACAGTTACTGAGTATGTCACAGAAGAGTTCGGAATCTTTCAAAGAATATGCACAAAGGTGGAGAGAAACTGCCTCTCAGGTAGAGCCTCCTTTAAGTGAAAAAGAGTTAATAGATTGGTTCGTCGATACAGTGACACCGGAGTTTTATGAGAAGATGATCAGTAGTGTAACTGCAAGTTTTTCTGATATAGTCGCAGTGGGGGTGAGAGTGGAATTAGGAATGAAGAATGGGAAGGTGGCTAGTGGTTCCAGCAGTTCTGGTAACAACAATGTCAAGAATTTCAGCAATAATTTTCATAAAAAGAAGGAAGGGGAGACAAATGCAGTAACCATGGGAAGAAAGAGTCGCACCTGGAGACCGCCTTACCAACAGTGTCAGCAAAGTTATGTTTAACAACCTCAGCAAGGTTTTGTTCAGCAGCCTCAAGCAAGTTATGTTCAGCAATCCCACCAGCAATGACCAATGTATCCGTTGCAGTATGCCCAACAACCATATGTGGCAGCTGTAACTCCGGCTTTCAACCATCTTATTCCTAGTTATCAGGCAGTGCCAGCACCTGTATATCAGCCAATTCAACAAGGGTATCAATGAGCGCCCAACGCTCCCCTTATCAGCAACATCATCAGCCTAGAGCTCAGGCACCCAGGCAGAACTACCAGAATCGGAGACCAGCAACAAAACCTCCACTTCCTCAGATATCGATGACTTACACTGAGTTGTACCCCTCCTTAGTGCAGCAGGGACTGGTAACAACACGACTATTAAATCCAGACACTACATCTCCTGATTATAATCCAAATGCTCATTGTGCCTTTCACAAAGGCGCTGCCGGTCATGATTTAGAAGGCTGTCTTGCTTTAAAACATCTTGTAAGGGAGTTGATGGAAAAGAAGATCTTGTCGTTTGATGATGTACCCCCAAATGTTAAAAGTAATCCATTGCCGAATCACTGAGGTGTTAATGCGGTAGAAGAAGTTTCGGATGAAAGGATGGTCCGAGGTGTGTCAGAGATTAAAACCCCGTTGAGGTTACTTCACAAGAAACTACTGAAAGCAGGATTGATAGAAGATACCCATAATGATTGTAAAGAATGTTCTAGTGATTCTAGAGGGTGTGATGAGGTACGAAGAGGTATACAAAGATTGATAGATGAAGGAATATTACAAGTATGTAGTAAGGTGAGGAGAGGAGAAGTTTCAGTAATCGAGCCTGTTTTTAATTTACCAAAGAAAGGTGAGAAAGTTCCAGTGTTCAAAACAACCAACAAAAGTATGAAGCCGGTTTTCAACAAGTCAGCTATCAATCAACCTCAACCGGTTATTATTCAGAAACCAAGACCGTTTCCTTTTGAAAGTACAAAGGCCGTTCCCTGGAAGTATGACGTGACTGTGATAGACCGAGGATCTGGGAAGGTTAGTCATAAAGAGACAGTAAAAGACGACCAAGTAGATGTGACAAATATTGCAGGTACAAGCAAAATGACCCGTAGTGGTCGAATCTATCAACCAAAGATGACAGTAGCCGCTCCACAAGAGGTTACCCCTGCAGCGACAAAAGAACAAGAGATACCAGGTACTGAAGGAGACGACGAAGAATTCTTAAGGATTATTCGGAAAAGTGATTACAGGATTATTGATCAGCTCCACCAAACCCCATGAAAGATATCGATCTTGTCTCTCTTGATGAACTCTCCAGCTCACAGAGAAGCTCTGCAAAAAGTATTGAAGCAGACACATGTGACAAAAGATATAACTCTCGGCCAATTTGATTCAGTAATAGCCAACATTACTGCATGTAACACCCTGAGCTTTAGTGATGCAGAGTTGCCAGAAGAAGGACGCAATCACAATCGTGCATTGCACATATATGTCAAATGCCAAGAAGACACAATGACACGAGTTTTGGTCGATACTGGATCCTCATTGAATGTATTTCCCGCAAGGTCGCTCGCAAGATTAGCATATGCAGGGGCGGAAATGAAACCGACGTCATTAATTGTAAAAACTTTTGACGGTTCAAGAAGAACGGTTGTGGGAGAGGTAGAATTGCCAATCATGATAGGACCTCATGTGTTCAATATTATGTTCCAAGTCATGGACATTAACCCAGCTTATAGTTGTTTGTTGGGACGACCGTGGATTCACGCCGTTGGGGCAGTGACTTCCACATTGCATCAGAGAATGAAATTTGTTGTGAATGATAAGTTAGTGATTGTACACGGTGAAGAGGACCTAATGGTGAGCAATATGTCATCATTCAGGTATATTGAAGCAGATGAGGACGCGTTAGAAACTTTCTTTCAAGCACTCGAGATAGCTAATGCAGTGATGTTGGAAGAAACAATGGCTAAGAGTGGTCCGTCTTTTGCATCCGCTCAGAGCATCAAGTCTACACTGGAAGAAGGTACTCCTGCAGGTTGGGGAGAGGTTATTGAAGTGAAGGCAAAGATGGACCGCCAAGGGTAGGGTTACAAGCCAACTCATAATGAAGCACCGATACATGACAAAGGACGTCCAAAGACTATACAAGAAGTATTCATCAGCGGAGGTTTCCAAATCAGTGCTGTGGAAGAAGATTTTGAGGATGAAGACCTTGAACAGTTAGTGTATCATTGTAACTCTACCTTGAGCAACTGGGAAGCTATTGAGATTCCTTTGGTCTTTCCTGAGTTAAAGTAATTTGTTTGTCTTTCTTTCTTTTTGTTGTTTGAATCTCCATAGCCATGCCCAAGGCTATAGGAATGTTTTGTAAGGGCCCTGAGCTTTCAAGAAAATCAATGAAAAATGAACTATTTTGTTAATTTCCTGGTGTTATTCCCTTTACTACTTTTACTTTCATTTTAAAAGAAAAATGGCAATCTTAAAAAACCAAAAAACAATTTTCTCTTTTGTGTGCTGCATTTGTCTTTGAGTGTTTTAATAAATTAAGCCATTCCAACGTGCAGTGATGTCCTAAAACCCATTGAATCCTATGACTTTGCATTCCCTCTTGACTTTGATTCACCAATATACCAAGCTGAAGATGAGGACGAAGATTTCGAAATCCCTGATGAACTGGTAAAATTGGCACACCATGAGTATGCAGAGCTTCAACCCTACAAAGAACAGGTAGAAGTCATTAATCTTGGCACCGAAGAAGAAAAGAAAGAAGTCAAGATTGGGGCAGCTCTAGGGGCAGAAGTCAAGCAGCAACTAGAAGAACTTTTGAAAGAATATGTGGATGTATTTGCTTGGTCGTACCAAAATATGCCGGGTTTAGACACTAACATAGTGGTTCACAAGTTACCGCTTCAACCAGAATGCCCACCGGTTAAACAAAAGCTTTGAAGAACAAGACCTAACATGGATCTCAAGATTCAAGATGAGGTGAAGAAACAGATTGACGTCGGGTTCTTAGCAGTGTCCAAATACCCCGAATGGGTAGCCAATATTGTACTTGTACCAAAAAAGGATGGGAAAGTCAGAATGTGTGTGGATTACAGGGAACTAAACAAGGCCATTCCGAAGGATGATTTCCCTTTGCCATATATCGATACTTTGGTGGATAATACGGCTCGTTTTGCAGTTTTCTCATTTATGGATGGGTTTTCCGGTTACAATCAGATTAAGATGGATCCCGATGACATGGAAAAGACTACTTTCATTACTCCGTGGGGGACTTACTGTTACAAAGTTATGCCTTTCGGTCTGAAGAACACAGGTGCTACTTATCAAAGGGCCATGGTAACTTTATTTCATGATATGATGCACAAGGAGATAGAGGTATATGTTGATGACATGATAGCCAAATCTCAAAGCGAAGAGGACCATTTGGAACATCTTTTGAAATTATTTAAGAGACTCAGAAAATATCAGTTGAGACTGAATCCAGCCAAGTGTACCTTTGGAGTAAGATCTGAGAAGTTACTCGGTTTCATTGTCAGTCACCGAGGGATTGAGGTAGATCCAGATAAAGTCCGAGCCATTCAAGACATGCCAGCTCCACAAACGGAAAAGCAAGTCAGAGGTTTTCTTGGAAGACTGATCTACATATCCAGATTTATTTCCAATATGACTCCTACTTGCGAGCCCATCTTCAAATTATTACGTAAGGACCAGACGGTTGTTTGGAGTTCAGACTGTCAGCAAGCATTTGATAAGATCAAGGGCTATCTTCAAGAGCCTCCAATCTTAATACCTCCGGTTCCGGGAAGACCTCTCTTCATGTATTTGACAGTACTGGAGAATTCAATGGGTTGTGTGTTAGGTCAGCAGGATGAGTCTGGACGAAAAGAACATGCTATCTATTATTTGAGTAAGAAGTTTACTGATTGTGAAAGCCGATATTCACTTCTAGAGAAAACTTGTTGTGCTTTGGCATGGGCTGCCAAACGTTTGAGGCAGTACATGATTTGTCATACCACTTTGTTGATTTCAAAAGTGGATCCAATAAAGTATATTTTTGAGAAGCCTGCTCAGACTGGAAGACTCGCCCATTGGCATATGTTATTATCAGAATACGACATCCAGTATGTAGCCCAGAAGTCTATCAAGGGTAGTGTTTTGTCAGAATATCTTGCAGATCAACCAGTGGAAGATTATGAGTCTCTCAAATTTGATTTCCCAGATGAAGACATTATGTTGGTAAAAGATTGTGAAGAGCCAGGTCTTGATGAGGGTCCGCAGGAAGGTCTTTGGTGGAAAATGATGTTCGATGGTTCCTCCAACTACAGTGGGCATGGTGTAGGCGCCGTTTTAATGAGTCCGGAAGGTGGTTACACTCCATTCACAGCCAGGTTGGATTTTGACTGCACAAACAATATCGCCGAATATGAAGCATGCATTCTCAGCCTCGAGGCAGCTATTGACCTCAAAATCAAACTTCTCGAAGTCAGTGGGGATTCAGCTTTGGTTATCTATCAGGTTACTGGAGAATGGGAAACTAGACATGAGAATTTGATTCCTTATAGAGCCTACATCGTCAAATGATGGAATATTTCGATGACATCACTTTCAAACATATTCCGAGATCCGAGAATCACATCGCCGATGCCCTAGCCATGTTAGCCTCAATGTGGAAAGTCAGGGATGTCAATGATGCCACTCTCATTTGAATCGAACGCAAGACCGAGCCCGCCTACTTTCAGATGGTTGAAGAAGAGACTGATGATAAGCCATGGTTCTCTGACATAAAGAATTATCTATTAAAACAAGAGTATCCAGCAGATGCTACGTCACTTGATAAGAGAACTCTGAGACGATTAGCATCCTAGTTCTTCCTCAGTAATGATGTGCTCTACAAAAGGAATCATGATATGGTCCTGCTTAGATGTGTCGACAGACGAGAGGCAGAGTTGTTAATGCAAGATGTTTACGAAGGAATGTTCGGTACTCATGCAAATGGATATGCTATGTCTAAAAAGATTTTGAGGGCTGGTTATTACTAGTTGACCTTGGAAACTGACTGTATTCAATATGCCAGGAAATGTCACAAGTGTCAGATTTATACGGACAAGATGCACGTACCACCGACATTGCTAAATGTGTTGTCATCACCGTGGCCTTTCTCTATGTGGGGCATCGATATGTTGGGGCAATTGAACCAAAAGCGTCTAACAGACACTGGTTTATTCTGGTTGCTATTGACTATTTCACAAAGTGGGTTGAAGCCGCATCCTACACTAATGTTACTCGGCAGGTAGTGGCCCGTTTTATCAAGAAGGAGATTATTTGTCGTTAAGGAATTCTGAGCCGGATCATAACGGACAATGGTACCAACTTGAACAACAAAATCATGAAGGAGTTGTGCGATGATTTCAAAATTGAACATCATAATTCTTCTCCTTATCGTACCAAGATGAATGGAGCTGTAGAAGCTGCGAACAAAAACATCAAAAAGATTTTACAAAAGATGGTGAAAACTTACAAAGATTGGCATGAGATGCTACCATTCGCCTTGCATGGGTACAGAACGTCCGTACGCACTTCAACAGGGGCAACCCCTTTTTCTTTGGTATATAGAATGGATGTGGTACTGCCCATTGAGGTCGAGATACCTTCTTTGAGAGTCATAATGGAAACCAAGTTGGAAGAAGCAGAATGGGTGAGAGAAAGGTTTGATCAGTTGAATCTTATCGATGAAAAGCGCATGTCTGCAATGTGTCATGGTCAGTTATATCAGAAGAGGATTAAGAGGGCTTTTGACAAGAAAGTTCGTGTCTGAGAATTCCGAGAAGGGGAACTTGTACTCAAAAAGATTTTACCAGTTCATAAAGATGCATGGGGAAAGTGGATGCCTAACTATGAAGGCCCGTTTGTTGTAAAGACAGTCTTCTCAGGAGGCTCATTAATTCTCACCACCATGGATGGAGAGCAGCTTACTCATCCAGTGAGTTCTGATGCAGTACGAAAATATCACGCCTAAAAGGAACCCGATAAGTCAAAGGAGCGGCTTATGCAAAAGTTAGGGTTGAGAGAAAAAGAAAAAAAAAAGAAAAAGAAAAAGAAAGAAAAATAAGAGCTCGCTAAGTTGAAAATCCGAAAGGGCGGCTTAGGCAAAAATGAGCGTCCCGGTGGATTGAAAACCTGAAAGGGCGATCCAGGAAAAAATTAGGGACAAAGGCGTTTCACTGCATCAGATGAGTTGTCACTAACGCAGAAGGTCCTACAAGAATTTACTCCAACCGCTCTCGTCAGAAGCAAGGATTTGGGGGGATTTTAGTCTTTAGAGATATTTTGGTCATGGGATTCAATGTAACCTTGTCCACTTTGCCATTTTTCACTTGTAAAACTTCTATGGAATTTTGTCATTTGTAAGATTTCATTCTTGAATAAAATCAGTTTTGAGCCATTCTTTCTTTTGCAAAATTATCATTTCCTTTATTTTCTTTGTTATGCGAAATATTGTTCGTTGATCAACGATAATTTTGAAAGCATTAGGGTCAAATTATTTGAGTAAACTTGAAAAGATTAACAAACGTAAAATACTTCAACTCATGAAAAGAATCGAGGAAAATCATACTTCCCCGAAATCGCAGGGTAGCGGAAACCTTGATACGCCAAGCCTATTGCACTCCCTGGTGAAGTGTAAGCACGTTGAACTGCTGAGTCTCCTTTGGTCATATGTAAGTATCAAGTTGGAAGACTATCTCTTTATGATGATGAGAAGACTCGTCCCAGTAAAAGATGTCTGAGCATTTGTTTGAATTTACTGTGTCATCTCTGACTAGTTGGATTAAAAGCTATGTTCCCCTGATAAGATTGGGTTTATCTTCAAGACTACATACACCTTTCAGCCTGGGTTCAGTGTGATTCATTTTGTCTCTCGGGGTCAGTGTGCTATCTGTTGATTCCCCGTGAATGTTTAAATCACTGCTAGTGAAAAGTCCAGTTGTAACTGGAATTGTTTAGAAGCCAATCGTTATTAGTATTCTTTTGGTCGTCACCATATTTCTTGTTAAGACCAGTCGTAACTGGCATTGCCTTAGAATCCACTCGTTGGTATCTTTTGATTCGATCGTCACCACCCTCTCCATTGAAGTCCAGTCGTAACTGGTAGTGTTCGAAATCCAATTGTCATTGGTATTCTTTTGGTCGTCACCATATTTTCCTTTGAAGTCCAGTCATAACCGGCATTGTCTTGACTTTACTCGTTATTATCTTTTGGTTTGGTCGTTACCAACCTCTTCCCTCTGAAGTCTAGTCGTCACTAGAAAATCCCCATGAAGCCCATTCGTAACTGGCGTCATTTGAAATCCAATCGTTATTGGTATCTTTTAGTTTGGTCGTTACCAACCTCCCTATCTAAAGCCTAGTAGCTTGATGGCATTCTCATAACCACATGTGTTGGTATGCCCTGATTTGGTCGTCACCATGTTTCTTATAAAGTCCAGTCGTAACTGGCATTACTTGAAACCCAATCGTCATTGGTACCCGGGCTTGGTCGTTACTAATCTCCTTTAAGTCCAGTAGTTACTGGCATCGCTTGAAATTTGGTCATCACCAATTTCCCTAGTCGAAATCTTACGTATTTTCGATTGGATTTGAGAAATCTCATTTGTTATTATCTCAGGTTGGTCATTGCCATTACCTCCGGAAAGTCTAGTGGTTACTAACACTGTGTTGAACCATCTGTCAAAACTAGGTGACATCGTTATCCCCAGTGAAATCTTCCTCCCCAGACAAGTCTCGGAGATCTAGTCGTCACTAGTATCCCCCAATATGTTATGTCTTTGTTTCTAGTCCATTCCTGAAGATCCCGTTTGAACTCTTCATTATAGGAAGTTCCTCATCTGATCATCCCCAGTGAGGTGCGCGTCTCTAGTTCTTCACTTCCCTAGTATAAAATCGCTCTTTTCCCCGGTGGAAATCTACCTCTTTCTCCCAGTGGAGTGGTTGCTCTTCCCCAGTGAGGTTGTCATCTTCATTGGACTTTGTGCCTCCTCATGTGAAATTTTCCTCTCATTTATCACTAGTCATGGTTGAACTATTGATCGTTATATCGCAGTTGTCCCTAGTGTCGGATCCACAAAATCAGATCCCGTGAGTAGTTACTCGTTGTTTTGTTTTTCTGTCTTCTGCATATGTCTTGCATCCAAGCATCACGAAGCATCATTTAGAATTCATGGCATATCATGTCATGTCCTGTTGCATATCATCGGATCTAAGGGACAAAATTTTCGGTTTTCTATATTTAAATACCTTTCACTACAATTCTACGAGGATCGTCATCTCTCAGTTCCATCTAGGGAAGATATTTAAATAGGGGAAAATGTTGCACCCAAAATTTTGACGCCTTAGATTCTCATTATCATTTTAGGAGCATACTCATGAATTATCTAACCTTAACCCAGTGCAAGTTTGTCTTTGTCAAATTACAGATGAATCAGGGTTTTGTACAGTCAAATCGAAGCTTCAGGGTTTGTGATTAATCCATGTTTTGGGATAATTCAATTATGAAACAAGGTCAAGGGTATCATATAATGTCAATTGAGAATCCAATTTGAGGTTGTTACCCCAGAATCAAGAACGGTGTATTTCAGGGCACCCGATTAGGGTTTTTGACCAGTAAAAGTCAACTGTAGTTTGACTTTGGTGGTGGAAGGTGTTTTAATGGTGGGATTATGATCCATGAAGTTCATATAGCTTAATAAATTTCATTCAAGAAGTTTCAAAGTCTCAGGAGGTCCAGAGTGTCAACAGACGACTCGGTAGTCACCGATCGATCGTACGGTTGACCAAAAAGTCAACTCTTCAAATTTAAGGAATTGGACTTCAAAGTGTGAATCAAAAATGTTCCTTATATCATGTTTCACTTGACTATCAATTTTCATGACCATTGGATCAAGGATGAAGGAGTAATCGAAAAATCGGGAAACTAGGGTTTTGAAAGGGGCTAAACCATAACTCCTTAACCACACATCCAATTGAGTTGGTTCAAAGCTCATTTGAAAGCTCTTTACAAACCCTACAAAATTCCCTAAGTGGTCCATGATCAGAAAATGCATAGATTTGGAGTTATGATCAAATTCATTTCTGGAAGGGAAAAAGACTTAGAAAAATTTCACTTTTAAGTTCATTTTTTGGCAACTTTGAGAGACTTTTTGACCAAGTTCCTTTGGGAAATTGAAACTCATGAAAACATGAATGTTTTAGAGTTATTTGAGGGCTTTCTAAAAAGTACTAGCACATCTCAAAAGGATTTATGAGCTGAAAGTTAGGGTTATGGCAAGTTGGTGGTTTTTCACTTTAGTCCCACATTGTGAAATGTTCAAAAATCATTCTTTCCTCAAAAATGACCAATCTCAGCTTGTGAAACATGTTTTGTCTGATATATAGAGGGTTTGTAGCATGAGAGAACAAGAGAAATACAGAAAATAGGAAGTTAGCCAAACTTGCAAGTGGCTTGCAAGTTGCAAGGCAACTTGCACTTAAAGTAAACATGGTAAGCATGAGGTGGAAAGTAAGTTCTGCAAACAGCTATCAAGCTATGCCTCTAGCCTGCATTTAGCCCTTTCAAAATCATCATTTTGCTTGACTATTGGGCTTACCTATCAGCCAAGGAAACCCCTTTGTGGAGGTTTGATCCAAAGGTGCAAAACCTTTCTTTAATGTGAAGAAATCTCCACATCTGCCCCTTCTTTTTGTTTGCCTATAAAAGGGAGCCCTCATCACTTCATTTTACACACAACATTGATTCTAAAAATCAGATAAACACAAAGCTCTCACTCTTTCACACTTTACTCCAAAATCACAAAATTGCAAAAACCACCAAAAATCTGTTTTGGTATTTTTGCTGCCAAACTCAGTTCTCTACATTCAAACACCTCAATAATCATCCACACAATCTCTAAATATGATATAAAAGGTGTTCAAGACCTTAAACCATTCAAAAACCTCACCATTCAAAACGTCAACTTCCACACCAAGTTACTTTGACCAAAAGCCATAAAATCAGCCAAAACTTGTTCTATGCATTTGCTTGGTGTTTTAATCAATCAAACACCTCTCATATATCATTTCTCAACTGTCTAAAGTGTTAACGATCATTGGTGGAGTTTATTTCTCCAACTGTCACAAGGATTGGATTCTTGCTTCAAAAAGAAGAAAGTTTCAAAGCTAGTGTTATTTGGAAGTTCCTCTGGGTTTCTTGGTGTCCTAATCTACTCAATACAGTCTACTAGAGGTATGTAAACACTTCATCCTTGCTTTGCACTATAATTCCATGATTTGGCATTTTGAGTTCATTATGTGAAAAACATGTCATGTGTATGTCTTACTCAATTTCTGTCATGACCAAGATATAATTGTGTTTTTTAAGTGGGATCATCTCCAAAATCATGAATATGACATGTGTGCATATTTCATTTGAGCTGAACATGCCTTAAACTGACTTTGAACTTTGTGAGCTTCATTAAAAAGCCAAACTGCATATTACATGCCATGTTTCATACCAGCTTGCTTTAGATTCATTTTTGTGATGGAACTTACTTGATATCATATATAGAAGATGTGTGCATAGTTAGTTTAACTTAAATATGACATAAAATGATTTTGAGCTTTTTCATGCTTTGTACAAAATACCAACAGCAGCCTGAAATCCATTTTTTGCATCACAACTTGTTTAGAGTCTTGTTTCCTACTTAGACATTCTTAATTACATGTAGGTAATGTGTGTGTATGATCCTTTTGATGCAATTATGCTTTAATCATGACTTGAACATTTTGAGGCATTGTACAAACACCAATTCTGCATCCTGCATACCACTTCTAAATACAGACTGTTTTGAATCATGATCTTTGCTTGAATCCATTCCATAGCATGTGTATGAGGTGTATGTATGTCTTACTTGGCCTGAATATGTTTAGAACTAAAAATGCACATTGACCTGCACAACACAAGCACCATTTGGCAGCATGAGCATCACCCTTCACACCAACTTTGTTTGGCACTGAAATTATGACTTGATTTCATGTTTGGAGCATGTGTGTATGTTTGGTTTTTACTGAAATAGGTTACAGCTTTGAATTGATACCTTCATGCCATGAAAATACCATAGTTGCAACTCTTGTGTCACTTTCAATTCCAGTCTATTTTGAACTTTGTTCTTTGTTTATTCTCATTCAATATCATGAATATGAGATGTGTGTATGATTGAATTGACCTAGATTTGTTTTGAACTGAATTTGGAAATGTTCATGCATCTCACTAGCACAAGCCTACACTTGATCACCATTTTCCACAGCAGGTTGTCTTTAAACTGAATATGTGTTTGTGTCCACTCATGAGCCCTTATATGACATGTACATATGATTGGTGTGATGAAAAAATCAACTGAAACTGAAACTAAATATTTCATGCACTTCACATATGCACATTTGCACTTTGAACACTACACTTCACAAAAATCAGTGCAGACCCCTATTCAATGTTCAAACTCATCCACCAGCTTGTATTCAATGTGTGTGTATGTTTGTTTTGGTCAATACATGCTTTGAAGCTGAACTGCCATGAACCATGAATCCCATTCATGTAATTTTGCATTTCACATAGCATTTCTTCATTACAGCATGAATTGAGTTCTACCTTGTGCATGAATCCCTGCATTATCATATATGTATTGTGTCTGCATGATTGTTTGAACTTAAAGCTAGCTGGAACATGACACACATCTCAAAATGCATTTCAAGCTTCCAAACACACATGCTATAGAGTTTTAAAATGGAAGGAGAATTTCAAAAAACTAAAAGCACCATCACGTTCCTCATGAAAAATCTTTCAGTTTGCACTAAAATTTTGTTGAATTTCATAAAGAATTGAGGAAGTTACACTTGGAAATGCAAAACTGAATTTTGTGTGTATTTTGGCCCAACCTGGTTTTGAGGCATACATCATATATTTTTAGGGGTGGCTTCATCAATGGATGTATAGCCACCCCAGTGGTAAGACCATTGCCAAAAGCGCGCCTTGCACCTTGTGAACCTGGGTTCGACCCCTGAGGAGGGCAACCCTTTTGATTATTTTTGTCATTTTTAAACCAAATTTCAAAAAATCACATCTCACTCATTTTTAATCAATTTTCACCCATTCCTTTTGCATTGTGTTCATCTTGATGTCTAATTTCATGTCATATTTTTTACTTTTATGTTTGCCTAATTTTTCATCCCTTTTGGCTATGTGCAAGTTATGTACTTTTTGTGATCATTTTGACTTATGCAGATGAATTTTCCCTTGATGTACTTGTGATTATTTGTGATATTTGTTTGCATTCATAGCCTTAAATGTTAGTTAACATGTTAAGACTTCATCTTTGGTTGTTACCATATTCATGTTACTTCATCTGTTTAATTTCACTTAAGCTTGATCTGTCGTCACAGTTCCTGTTTCGTTTACCTGTTTTGATTGTCATCAATGTATTTTTCATTCTTATCAATTTCATATACTCATTTAATGGTTGTCACCATGAATGCATATTTATTATGTTGTTATCTTGTTCAAAATTCTCTTTCCCCCAATTGATGAAGTTTGTTAACTCTCATCCTAATTACCTCCTGTCCCCCTCCAAAGGAAAGGATCTTTCCATTAACCCTAAATGTTATGGATCACTCATTCACCCATTTCCTTGACTTTGTTAAATCACTTTAAACTTAGTTTATAAACCTTTAGACTTTGCTTTAAGTCTAAAAGATCCACCTGTACTAGGAGTCCTCTTCAACTAGAACCCTAGGATAGAGTTTGTCAACTCTATGTAAGAATCATCGTCATGATTTCTTACTTCCCCTTTTGAATATTAAAACTTAGATTAGGGAGTTTTGTCAAACTCCACACAAACATTGTCATGTTTGTTCCCCCTTGAACCTTGATCATAATCAATTGTTCTTCATCCCTTGTGAGGTGAACTACGATTGCTCTGATTCTATCCTAGTTAGGATACGTAGGCAGAAGATGCGATTTCTTTGCGAGCAAACTTAGTGTATATAACTTTAGGTTTCAACTTTACTTATCCCAATCCATAGTACATATTCACAAACTTAGCAAGCAATCAAACAAAAGGTTCCTGTAGAGTACTACAGATGCTTAGGGTGCTAACACCTTCCCTAGGTATAACCAACCCCCGGTCCCCGAATCTCTTAAGCGTTGTCGTTACATCGCGAAAAAGGTTTTTCCTTCTTTAGACCTTTCCTTTGGATAAAATAAAGTTCGATTATAAAAGAATTAAGATTCAAGTTAATCTAATAGCTTGATATCCAATTTTCACCGCAACACATAGGATTGCGATAATCCTAGCGAGCACTTTTCCCCTCTTCCTGTAGTTAGCCGAACTACATCTGCTCTGATTTCTCATGCCAGATGAGAATATGTAGGCACAAGACGCGATGTCTTGGCGAGCACACTAACAACTAACTTCTCTTTTCTCTCGCTTTCATGCGATCGAGACTTTCCTGCTGACAACTAACGTCCCTTTCTCTTGCCCCAGTGCAATTGAGACTAGCCTGTTGTTCTGAACCGTTAGGTTACCCGTACCTTTTAACCAATGACATACTACGCCTGTTCTACCACAAACAGGTAACGCCTAAGTCTCCAATAGTCGAGCAGCAATACACCTAATTGCTAGAATGTGTGCGCTAGTATCGTCTAACTTTTCTCTCGCTCCCCGTGCGATCGAGAACACCCCGTTTTCCCGTAGTTATCCTGAACTACGTTTTGCTCTGATTTCTCATACTAGATGAGAATACGTAGGCACAAGACGCGATGTCTTGGTGAGCAACTCCCCCGTAGTTTCCCAAACTACGTCGACTCTGACTTTCCCATTGCATGAGGGAATACGTAGGCATAGGGTGGCAATGTCCTATCGAGTTAGTGCTTTCCGTTTAGCTTTAGCAACCGTAGATGGTTTGTTTTCACCCATAGACTAGACAACAAGCGTGGATCCCATCGAGTACGACGGACGTGAGGGGTGCTCATACCTTCCCCTTGTGTAACCCCCCGAACCTGAGATATGGTTGCGATGACCTGTCTTCTCCCGTTTTCGTTAGGTTTTCTCTGATTGTTTCCTTTCCCTCTTTTGGGATAAATAACGAACGGTGACGACTCTTCTGTCATTGCCGGCCCGTCTTCGCAGCGATGCGACACATGCCTCCTAGAGCTACTAGAGCACCAAGAACAGAAGAAGATTATATGGGGATTTTTCTTTAGCGAAGGTGGAGACAGTGATACACAGAGAGTAAGGTATGCAAAGCTGTTCAAACGTGAAGTGACGACAACAAGGTATAATAATGAGTCTGCCCTACGTAGTTTAGGATTGATTTCTAGTGTTAACTAGATGATAGAAAACTTAGAAATGACACATTTCTGCATGTTAACTAGTGTCACCTACGTTAGGCTCACTTATGAATTCTTGAGTTTGTTCGGTTACCAAACGCTGATAGCTTGTTAGCGCACCATGGGCATGATTAAGTTTAGGATGTCCAATAGAGATTATGGGTTCATCCAAGACCATCTTACCAACTTTCTATAATTCCCACATGGGGATGGTTTTGTATGTGAAGGACCCTTAGAAGAGGAATGGCAAATGGATTCTTCCCAGTTCTGGCAAAGACTCGCTGGTGAGACCACCGATGATTGAGTAGGCCTAAAATCCACCTCAATTCATAACTCGACCATTTGTTATGTGCACCGTATTTTAGCTAACACCCTTTTTGGCCGAGTGAACAACGGAAAAGTTCATTCAAAGAAGCTTTACTTTCTGCATTGTGCACTTACACAGACACGAGTCAATCAGACTCCATTCATGCTCACACACTTACTGTCTGTTAGCACCCGAAGCCCCGTTCCTATTTTCATTGGAGGGATGATTACATCTATAGCCCGTGCATTGAACCTGAACACAAAGTTGGCCACACTAGAGCCCCTTGAAACACCCTTCCTTGATTTGGAAGCCTGCCGTAACACGCACTTGGTTAAGAAAAAGAAAGACGGTAGGTGCTTTTTGATGATTGAGAATCGTGTTGTTAATAGTATTATTTTACTTAATTTTGCATGCATGGATGTTCAAAATGCGAACAACTTGACCTATAATTTGAATTCCCCAAAACCTGGTCATCAAGCTAATATTCAAGATAATGAGTGTAATTTGACTGATGATGACTATGATGCTATAGAGCATGATGCTCCTGGGCCTCCCCCACATTCACACACTACACGTGGCTTTTTTATTCTTTTGTAGGTACCTCATTCAGACATCAGTCTCATGAGGAGTACGACTACACTGCGATTAGAACTGCACTTGACGACGTCCTTATCAAGCTGCGACATCGGAACGATGTAAACTTCGAGCGCGACCATTTGCTTAGAAGCATGTAGAGGCAGCAGGACGATATGATGGCTACGGTTCACCAGATACAGGACCAGCAACACGATAATTCTAGACGCACTGAGCACACCATGACAGACCTAATCGAGCAGATGTCAAGATTGTGTGTGGGGATGACAGATATGCTGGAGTACATGGAGCACATATATGTGCCACATCCTCTACATGGTAGAGGCGGATATGGATGAGGACGAGGCCGGTACTGAGCTCATCATCTAGGTTCTTTCACTCTTTTTCCACCTTGTATCAAAACATTGAGGACAATGTTTGGTTCAAGTGTGGGGGAGGAGTTTTATCACTTTAGTTTTACTCGTTTTCTAGTTAGATTTCCCTTTCTTAAATTAGTTTATATTTTTAGAATTTCACTTGTTTTAGTATGTTATCGAGTCATTTGCATGTTCCGTCGAGTCACTTATACGTGGTTTCCATTATTTATAAATTTTCCCTTTTCTTGAGCCATAAAAAAAATTTTGACTCTGAATTTCGGTGCACTTTTTTGAAAGTTTTAGGCTATAGATGAAGTTTAGGATAGATTGTGGAGACTTGGGAAAAATCCACAAAATCGATATTATTTTAACACCTTAAATCTTCTGATTATGGAGATCTATTTGAGTACTTGTTGTTGCACCCCAAATTTGTCCTACCTTTACATAGTTTCTAGTGCCACTTTATTTTGAATGAATAAAATGGCACAATTGGCAAGAGACCGTGTGTAAGGAGTTGTGAGTGTGAGAGGTCGAGAGTTCAAATCCCACCTTCTTCACTTTTTGTTTTTCTTTTATTTTTGTTCTAACTTTTCTATTTTTCATAAAAAAAAAAATAACAAAAATAGTTTTTTTTAATTATTTAATTATTATTTTCGTATTTTATTTAAATTATTTTTTTAAAAATATTATTTTTCACTTTTTTCCATATTATTCATAAAAAAACATCAAAAAATCAAAAAATTAAAAATATTAGAAAATATTTTATTATATTTAGTAAATAAATAGAGTTTTAAGTTGTTTTAAGTTTGTTTTAATTTAGTTTTGACTAATTCTTTAAGTTGGGCTTTAAAGTGGGAATTAGGTTAGAGCTAACCCTAATTTGTTACCTATATAAACATAAGTGATGGGAGGAAACTTCATTCACATCAGAAAATCAAGAACAGGTCATCAGAAAAGGAGACAAAAAGAAAAACGGCGGTCGTCAAGATCCGGAGGTTCAGAAGAGTTTCGAAGCTCATCATCATCGCCTCCATTTGAGAAAAAGGAAAAGAGATCCAAAGAAGTTCGTCGAGAACCATTGCCGCCGGCGAAGAACAAGCGAAAGCATCACCAATCGGCAACTGAAATGTAAGCTTTTATGTTATCCCAATTAAAACCTCTTCCAAATAATTAAACTCTCATTTCATTTTTTAAACCTTTTCTTTTTTTCTAACTAAAAACCCTTTTTGTGAATTATAACTAAAACCAGTTTTTGATTATAATTACAGTAAGTAAAAAACTTAAAACTTTTTCTTAATTAAAACACTAACCACTAATAATTTTTTTTAATAAATAAACAGTGTTTAAAACACTTTTATAGTTAAGTGAAAACATTTTTACTAACTTAAAATTAACCCAGTCCTAAAATTAAAACTTTTTTTTAAGTATTAAAATTAACATTTTTTTAAGTTTTAAAGATTAAAAATTAAAATATGTTAGAAAGGGTTAAAACTTTTTTCTAAAACTTTCTTTAAAATTTTAAAACTAACATTCTTTTAAAGTAAGACTAACGAACCTTTTTTTTTTATGTAAACTTCTTCTTTTAAAAAAAAACTTATGATTAGAGTTTTTTTTAATTTAAGACTTTCTCTTTTAAAAATTAAAATTAAAATTAAAACTTTCTAAAGATAAAAAGTTAAAACTAAAGTTTTGTTTATTTAGAAATTAAAACCTTTTAAAATTAAGACTAAAATTTTAATAAAAAAAAAAATATAAAAATTAACAAAACAATAATAAAAATTCCAAATTGCATTTTCGTGTTTCTTTTAATATAAAATATGTTTGCCATATTTTCACTAACGTTCTCTGTTTCTCTCCTCAGATTATACATAGATTATGATTCATATTTATTTTAATTTATTTTGTTCCATGGATGTAATTTACGCGAGGCCATGGTCGCGATTTATTTTGTTTTTGTTTTTTTTGGGATTTGTAATTTACGCGAGTGATCGTCGCGACGCTTTCTTTACTTTCCGCACTTTAATTTTGCCGTATAATATTTTGTCATGTTTGCATGTTTTACCGTTAGAATTCCCTCCGAAGGAATTAGGTCTAGTTGTTTGACCGCCGAGTCAATAACCCTAGTTTTAGCCGTCTCAAACCCTAATTAACCTAGGCGTCCCGCCGTGGACAAAAATACCCTTTACCCTAGTTTTAGGTCAAAGAGTCGCCGTACTTTGTTTTAGGGTTTCCCGCCGTGGAATCCCTAATTTCAACCCTAAATTTTTAATTAACAAATTCAACGTAGAAATAGGAGTTTCAAAGACTCCACATAAGCGTGTCCTTAAGATACGTTTATTCCCCATTGAAACCTTGACCACAGTCAAGACGTTTCTAACCTCCCTTTCGAGGGGAACTACGATTACTCTGATTCCATTCCCTATCCAGGATACGTAGGCACAAGATGCGAATCTTGCCGAGTAAACTTAGGACTAACCCTTAGGTCTTTAGGTCACTTTATCCCTTAGCTCAATATATATTAAAGCAGATAATAAATAAAAATAAAGAAGCATACAATAAACAAAAGGTTCCTGTAGAGTACTACAGAAGTTTAGGGTGCTAGTACCTTCCCTAAGCTTAACCAACCCCTTACCTAGATCTCTCCCCGCATTGTCTTTACGATGCAAAATTAGGTTTTCCTCTTTTGACCTTTTCCTTCGGATAAATCAAAGAGCGGTTGTGAACTAAAGATGTGATTCAAATTAATTAATAATTTGATATCATATTCTAACCGCAACAGAAAATGGCGACTTCACTGGGGACCCTCCTAATTTTTAAGGGTTGCCCCTATTTTGTTTATTATATGATATTTCTATTTTATTTTATTATCTGTATATATTGTACCTTGCTTGGGGTATCTTTGTTATGAGATAAGTCCTACACCCGGACTTCAGTGACCTTATTATAGGAAGGTGAGATATTCGACGAGGCTTGCCGGGAGTGAGTCCCGACCAAGTCGACTCGAGAATCACCGCTCAGTTGAGACCCTTTTGAAAATGGTTCGGTTGATCGAGTGCAGTCGTGAAAACTTTTACTATTTTCAATTGGAGTCTGTGATACTGGGGACCGTAGTACCTTAACACCACCTTGGCCTTATATAGGACGTAGTGCGGGAACTATGTGGGAGTAGTCCTACAATAGTTGCTACGCGATACTACACTCAAAAGAGGTTCTCTTGAGAATATTATCGACCTCCGAGTCAGTTGGAAAGTTGATAATATCCGAAGGATGGACTGATGACTTTGGGCACCGCTTTAGAACCTTGTTCTGCAGGTACAATTAACCTATAGTACTTAACTTTTGGGAAGGGTAGACCTTAACTCCATTCGCTGTCCTCTAACCTAGGACCTTTGTATGTGTATTTGTGCTTTGCATCCATAAAGCATCATATCATTTCCAGTTTCAAGAAATTCAACAGTCCTTTGCAAATTCAAAAAGGTCCTACATTTTAGAGTCAAAAAAAAAAAATTTCTTTCCAACTTTCCTAAAAGGGAATATTTGCAATCGACCGTTGAAATTCTTGGAACCATTACATGGCATTTGCATCACATTTTTGCATTGCATTTTTCCCCCGGTTTCTCATTCTCGGTTCTCTCGTCTTCCAGTGTACCTGTGAGTCGTCAAGCTGATTCCTCGACACAGATATCAGACTAGAGCTAACTATAGACGCCAAATGTCAGAACAAGAGGAACATAATGCGGAGGTTCGAATGGAGATTGATGAGTTGAAAGCAGGCATGACCAGGCTTACCGAGATGCTTCAAGTGTTGATTGCTAGAGGAGACCCACCTCAGAGGACTGTCATTCAGGAAGTTTCAAGTGTTGATCCACCTCTTGTTTCAGTTCCGCCCTCTAGTTGGCCTGAGTTTGGTTTACCTCCTAACTACTCTCCACCTATTGCATCTGCTGCTATGATTGGTCAGGCTGTCAGACCGGTTTTTCAAGCTCCTATCCTTACCGAGGCCCAACCTGTGGTCCACACGGTTAATCAAACTATCCAAGCTCCCGTTGAGAATCCTCCCTATGAGTACAATGTTGCCGATGTTCAAGAAGATTTTGTTGAGCCTGAGATCACCCGGGAACAGTTTCAGATCATAAACAAGAGACTCCAAGCTGTCGAGGGTACTGATTTCTTCAATGTTGATGCCGATAATATGTGCCTAGTTTCTGGTCTTGTTTTGCCTGCCAAGTTCAAGACTCCTGAGTTCGTGAAGTATCAAGGTCATTCATGTCCAAGAGCCCATCTAGTCATGTACTTCCGAAAGATGGCAGCTTACACCAACAATCAGAAGTTGCTCATTCATTGCTTTCAGGATAGTTTGAGTGGTGCTTCTCTTAAATGGTATATGAACTTACAGCATAACAGTGTCCACTGCTTCCAAGATCTCGTCAACGCTTTTATGAAGCAATACAAATACAATTTGGATATGGCTCCCGATCGTCGTCAGCTTCAAAGTATGTCTCAGAAGGAAAAAGAGTCGTTCAAGGAGTATGCTCAGCGTTGGAGGGAGTTAGCTTCTCAAGTCGAACCCCCTATAGCAGAGAAGGAACTGACAGGAATATTCATGGATACTTTGTCTCCTTTCTATTGGGAAAAGATGATTGGGAGCGTCTCTTCAAGCTTTACAGATCTGGTGACTATTGGCCAAAGGTTAGAAGAAGGTTTGAAAAATGGGAAGGTATCCAAAGCTGCCGAATCTTCTAATGGTGCAAAGAAATCCTATGGGAATTTCCATAAGAGGAAGGACGAGCAGACCAATGCTGTCATGACTGAATCAAGAAAGCCTCGCCAGGGATCTCAACCTGTTGTTGCTCCGCAGCCAGCTCAGAATCCTCAACGTCCAGTTATTAGACAAGACCAGTATCGAAATAGGAATCAATTTGATCCTATTCCCATGACTTACACAGAACTTTATCCTTACCTGGTTCAACAAGGGCTGATCACTACAAGGGCTTTACCACCTCCTCCTAATCCTCCTCCAGCTGGATTTAGGGCTGATTTCCAGTGCGCTTTTCATGAGGGTGCCTTAGGCCATGACTTGGAGCATTGTTTTGCACTGAAAGCCAGAGTGCGTGAGCTGATGAGAGCAGGGATACTTGATTTTCCAGACAATCCTCCAAACATCCAGAAGAATCCTTTGCCAGTGCATCAGAAATGAAGTTTTATCACTAGGCCTTTTATTCCTTGTTGTTTGCATTTTCCTTATTTCGTATTAGTTGTTTGCTTTCAAATTATGTTTGTACTTTTACATTAATGAAATGAGCATTGCAACTTTTGATTCAATTCATTTTGCCTACTATTTACTTTTTGTCCAAATTTTTGGTATGCTAAGATTGGAGGGAGGATGATGATAACGTTATATCCATAATTGCTGTCAGTATGCTTTCAATCAAACCTTGTTGATGATGTAAGGCATTGTTTCAATTCCCAAACACTGAAGAAATAAGGAAGTTAATCCCTTGTCAACCCCTTCGAGCCTAGAAGTTGGAGTTCCTTTCTTTACAAAAAAAACCCGCAATTTTAACCTGGGGATGGGTAGTTCTCAGTTAACTCGGTTATGTGTTCATGCAATATACATTTCATATAAAGGTCGCACTTACAATTTTCCTTCACACACAACAAACAAGTGTCGAAGATTATTTTTAAGTCAAAAGCACCGATGATGGTTCACCGTAATCATTAAACCAGCCAGTCATGTTTCAAAAAAAAAAAAATTCAAAAGAAAGAGCCCGCTAAGTCAAAACCTATGAAGGAGACTTAGGCAAAACTGGGGCATCCCGTTGACTGTAAAACAGTTCAGGAAAAATTTAGGGATAATACAAAGAGGAGTTTTAAATCTTTACCCTGAAAATCCTCAATGTCAAAATGACCAAATATCATAAGGAAGTAGTGGCTGCTTTTCATAGGTCCATTGACTTCTGAACCATCATTGCTACCATCAGTGCAATTCCTAACCTATAGGAACCTAAATGCATAATAGGAGTTAACTGAGCATAGGATTGAAGATTATCACGTAGATTGGGTGGGTACAAATAAATTTTGAGCCTTTATCTTTTGTTTCATAAACCGTGAACCAGGCCACATTACAACCCTCAAAAGACCTAATTGAAGCAAGGTTATTTTGAAAGTATACTACAGCAAGGTTGCGTAACCTGACTCCTAAAGATCTTTGTGAATCATTTATTTTGGCAGTACACCTTTGTTTTAAACTTTGAGCGTCTTGAACCGTTGTGTTCTGACTAACGACTCATGTGTTTTCCATCTTTCAAAAATAATTTTGATTTCAAAAGTCGCATGAACTTTGCATTACCATGTTTGTATGAATATTTTTGTTTGCAAACTGGCTTTCCTCTAAGGAATTTTCAAACAATGAGAAACTTGGTCAAGTGATCTTATCAGGGGCAAGTTCCTTTTACATCCTGTCAAAGAATCAGTTCAAGATTTGTTCAAGGCAATATCTTCTCAGATTTGGTTTATCCAGAGAATTGTTCAAGACTCAGACTGGGGCAAGCCCTCCGAGGATACAACAAAACAGTCGATTCCACGAATCAGACAGCTGAAGCAATTATCAATTCATTTGACCTGGGGCAGTTTACTTGCATAATCCCCAAGCAGTTATTCATCATTCCTACAGTGACTATCAACTTGATACAGTTTAATAGAATGACAGTGATCTCCGTGTTGAGGAATCAGTCCTCCAGTTTTGTCATCTCACAGAAAGAGTCGAGTCTTGTCGTCGACGTCTGCATTTGCATTTGATCATATGCCATAGCATAATTCCTATACATGTGCACATCTTGGGTGCTTTACTCCCCATTTACATTTCTATCCTGGGTGCTTTACTCCCCATTTACATGTCTATCTTGGGTGCTTTACTCCCCACTTACCTTCTATCCTTGGGTGTTTTATCCCCCATGTACCTTTATCCCGGGTGTTTTATTCCCCGTTTACCAGATATTCCTGGGTTTACCTAACATCATGGTGTTTTACCCCCATTTACTTTTTTTTCCCCCTGAGGTCGTGTTTTACCCGCGTATTACCTCGTGGACGAATTTATTTACTTGGCATCATGGGTGCTTTGTCCCCATTTGCATTTTTCTCCCCGAGGTCGTGTTTTATCCGCGTCTTACCTTGTGGACGAATTTAGTTACTTGGCAGCATGGGTGTTTTATCCCCATTCGCATTTTTCTCCCCGAGGTCGTGTTTTATCCGCGTCTTACCTTGTGGACAAAGTCCAGTTTACTTGGCACCCATCGACTATTTCGTGTCATGTCTATCTGACGTTCTTCCAGATACGACGTGTCTCCTTTTCGATGTTCTTCCGAAATGTTCTGATGTTGTCTCTCCCTATATGTTTTCTGGTGAGTCCTGAAGATCCCGCTCGATCTCTTCAAGGAATATCCCGAAAACTCTAGCGTCTGTCGTTTACCTGGTCCTGCCTCCGTGTGGATCATATGTTACCTTGTCACCACCGCGTGTCTTCTTCCCCAGTGCATTTCCTCGTTGCGCCGTCCCCTGTGACGTCGTGTCGTCTGCATCCTTGCATTCATCATTCCATCATACGCATCATATTAGATTCATGGCATTGTCAGCATTATAGTTCGTGTTATTTTGTCCATATCATTGCATATCACTGCATCTAGAGGCCAAATTTTCGGTTATCTGTATTTAAATCCCTTTCACCGCGATTTCTCGAGTCTCCGCTGCTCAAATCATCCGGTGAAGCTATTTAAATAGGGGCATCTGTTGCACCCCAAATTTGTCCTACCTTTACATAGTTTCTAGTGCCACTTTATTTTGAATGAATAAAATGGCACAATTGGCAAGAGACCGTGTGTAAGGAGTTGTGAGTGTGAGAGGTCGAGAGTTCAAATCCCACCTTCTTCACTTTTTGTTTTTCTTTTATTTTTGTTCTAACTTTTCTATTTTTCATAAAAAAAAAAATAACAAAAATAGTTTTTTTTAATTATTTAATTATTATTTTCGTATTTTATTTAAATTATTTTTTTAAAAATATTATTTTTCACTTTTTTCCATATTATTCATAAAAAAACATCAAAAAATCAAAAAATTAAAAATATTAGAAAATATTTTATTATATTTAGTAAATAAATAGAGTTTTAAGTTGTTTTAAGTTTGTTTTAATTTAGTTTTGACTAATTCTTTAAGTTGGGCTTTAAAGTGGGAATTAGGTTAGAGCTAACCCTAATTTGTTACCTATATAAACATAAGTGATGGGAGGAAACTTCATTCACATCAGAAAATCAAGAACAGGTCATCAGAAAAGGAGACAAAAAGAAAAACGGCGGTCGTCAAGATCCGGAGGTTCAGAAGAGTTTCGAAGCTCATCATCATCGCCTCCATTTGAGAAAAAGGAAAAGAGATCCAAAGAAGTTCGTCGAGAACCATTGCCGCCGGCGAAGAACAAGCGAAAGCATCACCAATCGGCAACTGAAATGTAAGCTTTTATGTTATCCCAATTAAAACCTCTTCCAAATAATTAAACTCTCATTTCATTTTTTAAACCTTTTCTTTTTTTCTAACTAAAAACCCTTTTTGTGAATTATAACTAAAACCAGTTTTTGATTATAATTACAGTAAGTAAAAAACTTAAAACTTTTTCTTAATTAAAACACTAACCACTAATAATTTTTTTTAATAAATAAACAGTGTTTAAAACACTTTTATAGTTAAGTGAAAACATTTTTACTAACTTAAAATTAACCCAGTCCTAAAATTAAAACTTTTTTTTAAGTATTAAAATTAACATTTTTTTAAGTTTTAAAGATTAAAAATTAAAATATGTTAGAAAGGGTTAAAACTTTTTTCTAAAACTTTCTTTAAAATTTTAAAACTAACATTCTTTTAAAGTAAGACTAACGAACCTTTTTTTTTTATGTAAACTTCTTCTTTTAAAAAAAAACTTATGATTAGAGTTTTTTTTAATTTAAGACTTTCTCTTTTAAAAATTAAAATTAAAATTAAAACTTTCTAAAGATAAAAAGTTAAAACTAAAGTTTTGTTTATTTAGAAATTAAAACCTTTTAAAATTAAGACTAAAATTTTAATAAAAAAAAAAATATAAAAATTAACAAAACAATAATAAAAATTCCAAATTGCATTTTCGTGTTTCTTTTAATATAAAATATGTTTGCCATATTTTCACTAACGTTCTCTGTTTCTCTCCTCAGATTATACATAGATTATGATTCATATTTATTTTAATTTATTTTGTTCCATGGATGTAATTTACGCGAGGCCATGGTCGCGATTTATTTTGTTTTTGTTTTTTTTGGGATTTGTAATTTACGCGAGTGATCGTCGCGACGCTTTCTTTACTTTCCGCACTTTAATTTTGCCGTATAATATTTTGTCATGTTTGCATGTTTTACCGTTAGAATTCCCTCCGAAGGAATTAGGTCTAGTTGTTTGACCGCCGAGTCAATAACCCTAGTTTTAGCCGTCTCAAACCCTAATTAACCTAGGCGTCCCGCCGTGGACAAAAATACCCTTTACCCTAGTTTTAGGTCAAAGAGTCGCCGTACTTTGTTTTAGGGTTTCCCGCCGTGGAATCCCTAATTTCAACCCTAAATTTTTAATTAACAAATTCAACGTAGAAATAGGAGTTTCAAAGACTCCACATAAGCGTGTCCTTAAGATACGTTTATTCCCCATTGAAACCTTGACCACAGTCAAGACGTTTCTAACCTCCCTTTCGAGGGGAACTACGATTACTCTGATTCCATTCCCTATCCAGGATACGTAGGCACAAGATGCGAATCTTGCCGAGTAAACTTAGGACTAACCCTTAGGTCTTTAGGTCACTTTATCCCTTAGCTCAATATATATTAAAGCAGATAATAAATAAAAATAAAGAAGCATACAATAAACAAAAGGTTCCTGTAGAGTACTACAGAAGTTTAGGGTGCTAGTACCTTCCCTAAGCTTAACCAACCCCTTACCTAGATCTCTCCCCGCATTGTCTTTACGATGCAAAATTAGGTTTTCCTCTTTTGACCTTTTCCTTCGGATAAATCAAAGAGCGGTTGTGAACTAAAGATGTGATTCAAATTAATTAATAATTTGATATCATATTCTAACCGCAACACTTGTTATATTGTGGCCTTAAGTTCTCACCCCTTATTAGTCTTTAATTAGTTTATTGAGCAGTCAAAACCATCCTAAGCACAAACTAAGTAGGAAGTTGATGCAAATAAGTGTATGATTTCATGTTTAAAAAGAAAAAAATATGAATAAAAAGAAGTACTTCTTCTAAGTTAGGTGATCCTCACCTGATCACTTAGCCTAATGGTGTAAATTCTTTTCATCTGATGATGCTTATGCTTAGGTGCGAGAAAAAGAAAAAAATTGAGATCATAAACACTAACAGGCTATCCTACCATGAATGTGTAAGGATAACAGGCTTAATGTGATTGCGCCAAAAAGAAAAAGAACGATGAGGGATGAGTGAATTAGGTCTAGTTATAATGACATGGTTCAGATTAGTTTGTATATGATGAAGGCTTAAGACCGCACAACCACAGAATTGTGTTCCTACGATATCCTTAGTGTGTAAGCGAGTACCTATCAAAACAATCTTATCCAAAGTAGATTTTCTTAGCCTAGGGCGAGTATCCATGTGCATTGTTTTTCATGAGTCTTGATACCACCTGCTAAAAAAATTTACAAAGTTCTTTCCATTGGTGTAGCAATTTGCTTGAGGACAAGCAAAGATTTAAGTGTGGAGGAGTTTGATAGCGTGAAAACGTATCATATATTTAGACTCAAATCACATGTTGTTTAGTGTCGTTTTATCATGGTTTTGTACTTTTATGTCGAGTTTTGTCTTTATTTCAGGTACTTGTCAATTATGGAGTGTCCATGCGAAGAAATCGGGAAAGGAGCAAGAAAAGGAAGAAAAATGCAGAAAAAGCAAGTTTCTGGTGCATGGCGTTCGTCACCGGCCTAATGGCGTTCGCCATGTGCCTCAGCCACATCCCCCTCAACTTAAACTCATGGCGTTCTCCATGAGCCTAATGACAGTTGCCATGGCTATGCAGTAATAGAATTTGTGGAAAAACAAAATTGGCTCATTCTTCCCCACTTTCCTACAATTTCTCCATGACTTCCACGCGAATTTGAAGACAGTTACAACACCATACCTCTATATAAGACTGAATTTTCAGAGTTTGAGGCATCCAAGTTCTTGTACGCGGAAGCTCTGGAATTTTAGTTTTTAAGAAAATATTTACATTCAAAGTGATAATCGCTCATATCGAGGGATTATCAGAACTTTAGCTTTAGGTTTTTGTACTCTTGGATCACAATCCTGCCGACATTGTTAAAGTTTATTTTATTTCCGTTCGTCTCACTTGAAGTTTTCCCACATTTAATTCAAGTTTTCAGGTTTTTATAGTATTGATTATTATTCTTATTTATCACATTTTTTATTTGATTATCATGTTGCCTTTACTTTCTACTACCATTCTTAATTTGTTTGAATTTAAATTCATGTCTAGCTAAACATCTTTGAGTTTGGTATGTGAGGATCGTCTTTTCGACGAAACTCGGTAATGAATTTGGCATTAACTTTTCTTAAATGATTTTTCTAACTTTGGTTTTCAATTCTAATTCAAACGTTTTTGCACGAGAGTGAAAAATTATTAAGTTTCGAGTCGATAGTGCGAGAGTGTGAGAGTTGAATCAGATAGTGGAAACTGGGCATTGATCCTAAATACAGCGAGAGCGCTTTAGATATCAATTAGGACTTATTTAGTTTTTAAAAAATGCTTTTTAATTGAAATGGGCGAGCGAGAGCAAAATCTTATGGTTGGGGAGTGTAGCTTTAATCAATAGCGCGATAGTGTGAGATAGAGTTTTTAAACTGATATTTTCTACTAAAAGCAATTTAACATAAAACAAACACCAATGAGTTACACAGTCCCCAAGGTACACGAAATTCACATTCCGACGTCTCTTTCTTTATATTTTTTCAAATCTTATTTTAATTTTAGTTTTTTAATTTCGTCCAAACTAAGTAATCATTAGCCTTAATTTTACACATTTTCAAAAGATAACAATAAATTGATTATTAGTCCTTGTGAATTCGATATCTTTTAAAATTACGCGATAGACTATATACCTGCAATTAGATAATTCGATAGACTCATAAAGTCGCGATCACAAATGATCAAGTCTCCACATTTCTAACCAATATAAGACTATTACGCATACTACTCACACTTATTATACTCAACATAGAACTATAGTGTTGTGTATAAAAACAAAATGGATTCACTAATATTTTTTTTGGATTCAATAAAGATTCCCATGATAGCAACAATCGAATTCTACACTTCTAGTAAGGGTAATCATTATTTTCAATCTTCTTTATGAAACAATCTAATTGTTTCTTCCTTTGTGGATCACAAAGAACCCATAAAAAACCACAATGAACTACAAGTCCCAAAACTAAGCTGAAGCTAACTTTATTTTTTAGAATATAGAAACAATTTCTAAAGCTTTATGTAACCATTACTAATCATCCACTCAAGACTCCAATGCTGGTTTGCATTCTTAAAAGCCCAGTAAGCCCAACCAAATGTTGCTCGACCAAAAACATCTATTTGTGCCGCGCCAAATCTCTGGAAATCTTCTTTTGTAGCATTCTTAACTCGCCAATCAGAGACCCATTCGCCTTAAATTCAAAATCGATTCATTTTAAAAACTAACACATTCATAAAGTGAATTATAATGAACCATTCTAAGACTTACCCACAAAAATAAGAGGACCATTTGATGATGTAATAAAATTCAAATCTGATGAGCGGTTGTTGTAAATAAAATCAATGTTCTGTTGAGCCGTCATGTTTTCAAATAAATCATTAAAAATGTTGTAGTAATGGACATCAATGACCGGTCGCGTAAAACCATTAGCAAGAGGAAAGAGTTCCCTGTGCTCCGATGGTCCAAGTCTATTCGACATAACCACATAAACCATGGTCGAGTGCTTGCGCACTGCGTCATAACCAGCTTTATAATACTTGTTCAAACTCTCAAGTGTCACACCAGGTGAGAGTGGCTCGTTTAAGAGCTCAACTGCATATAGACTGGGGCTTTTTGCATACCTATAATATAACACATGTGGTGAATCATCAATTTGAAATATATAATATTGTGTGTACTTGTGAATTATGAAGCAATGTGCAGATATTGTATATATTAACCTTGCAGTTAGTAAACTAATAACATCAACTGTTTGTTGAATGTTTTCATCTGATTTTCCCCATTCCTGTGATCCGTCTCGTGTTGAACTATGTTGAAAACCATTTTGAGAACCAGGTGCAGCATGAAGATCAATAATGATTTTCAAACCATATTTTCTGCATATATATACATAACTTTCAAATATTTGCATTTTAGAGTTTAACTTTTTCTAAGATTATAAATAGTTAATGAACTTACTGGGCCCATGAGAAAGCATTGTCTAGTGAGTGCAATGAACCTCCAACATAAGGCCATGGTGGACTTGGGTCACTTGCTATCCACCAACCCACTGGAATTCTAACTGCATTTAGTCCGTTACTAGCTATGAACTTGAAATCATCTTCAACTATGAAAGTACTCCAATGCTCCTAAAAAAATAAACACCATCAATTTTAAATTAAAAAACGGTCGGTTACCACAAAAATGACTGCGACAACGGTATCAGAAGGATACATGCTGAGAAAAAATTAATTGACTTTAGACCGTTACGGTCACAAAGTACAAATCATATAAAATATTCTATATAAATGCTAAAAAATGAGTTCATACCGCAATCAGTACTTATCGACAGAAATTGCGAAAAGCTTTTACAAGACCATGATGCGTTTGCAACCGTTAATACCTACCTTCATAACTTGTGCAGCTTTTGTAGGGCCATAACCATTTGTTATTTGGAAATCTCCTTGCAATCTTGCAGCAATTGTCAATTCAAAAACAGTTGGGTCATTATCTTCCCATCCTGTAACCTCTGAAACATCAATAGTCACCGACTCTTCTGATTTTGCCTGCAAGTAGTATCCATTGGATGCTTTGATTCGAACAAAGGTTGAATTATCATTTTTCTTAAGAATATGGAAAGTTTCAGACTCAGTGGAACAATTGGTAACTGCAACCGCGTTGATTTCATCTAAGCCCACAAACTGTTTGTTAAAAACCCTGAATCTAAATGTTTCCTCAGTTATTCTCCACAACTGCATAACATGAAAGGCATATTAACATAAATAAATTCTTATTAGATGAATGAATAGTAATTAGGATATCTTACTCTAAATGTTTCCCAACTTGAAGCAGTTGTGCGGTTTGCAACAAGGATAGTTCCTCCTCCAGACTCTGCACATAGATATTTCCCTGTTGTCACTGATTTGAATTGAAGACCAGCTCCATCCTGTAAAAATATTCAAAAATTTCAAACTTATAAATATTTCCATGTTGTCAAAACTTTTTTAATTAAATTTTTTTATATTTATTCTTAGTATTTTTTATAAATAATTTCGGTTTAATTTTAGTTTTGATTTTGTTTTTAACGTTAATTTGATTATAAAATTGTTCATGTATAAAAGTTTAATTTAGTTTGATTTGACGGTTCAGTTTCATTTAAAATAATTTTAATAATTCTAATAAAAAAGTGTTTTACCAAATATATATTTAATATGAGATTAAATATATAATTTTTAAGAATTATTAAAAATTGCATATATGATCTCGTATCAAATATTATTGCAATATTTTACTACATGGGCTATATTTGTGTGACCTATCATTGCAATTTTGGACTCAGTTTAATAGTATGCTTAAATTATCACACTGTAAAAAATATACAGTAACTGTTTCATGTAAAAGTAATTATACTTACCAAGAAGTCTTTATTCGGAATGGCATCAAAGAGAGAAGGTTTCATCCAACCTTCAGTAACCAACCAACCACCAAGACTAACAGCTTTCACTCTAAACTCCGGATTAATTGTTCTCCCATGTGTCATTGAAAGTAACATAGCAAATAAGAAAATGAAATTAACAAACCATATTTTGATGTTCATAATCATAGAGTTTGTCTTCATTAGATATCTTTGATATTTGTCTCAATATCCTCACACTTTGGGTTTTCAAAAAATGTGGGGAATTATATATAGAGAGAATGGTGAAGAGGAGTCAAAATCTAGAAACTCTTGACCAATCTTAGGCTGCCTTATATTACAATAACTTTATTATATATCAAATGGTTTTTCAATGTAGAAGCACAACATTTTTTCGATAAGCATGATGATTTCACACTACTATATGAGTTTTTTTTTATCTTATTTTATTCCTTTTTTCGTTAAATTAATCATTATATGTAGTTTTTGTACTAAGATATAATCAGATTCTTTTCTCACGATGTGTATTTTGTATAAGTGTGCTAAAAGATATCTCGTTTTTGAAATGGTTGAAATTTCACCACCGCAATAACTCCACCACCAATTTTCCCACTTGTCATTGCTAGTTGTATGTTTTAGTTGACATTTTATTTGTACTCATATGTTCATTGCAAGTTTTTTTTTTTTAATCAAAATCCTTATATTAGATCAAGAGGAATACTAGAACAGAGAACAATTACATTGTAATTAGTCTACTACGATAACAATTTTTAAAATATCATAAAGACGATTGTATCATTCATAATAGTTACACTTTATCGTCTCGCTAGAATTAATAGTTAACCATCACCTAAAAATATAAAGAATTCTATGGAAATTTTCAACCGGACAGCCGAATCCATTATTAAATAATATTTGATTTCTTTGGCACTAAATACACCAAACAATACAAAACCATATCATGCACACAAGAATTCCTCTTGGATGAAGACTCAACCAACTTTATGAACCAATCCAACATATGCTCACAACAATTATCCGACCTTGACAACGTCACCCCTACCCAATCACCAATCGTCCTCTAAACAGATTGAATTTCAGGACAAGATATAAACAAATGTTCTACAGATTCTTCACAATGAAAACAAAAAACACAGACCAATTCGTGAGGATTAGAAATTGTTCCCCTAACCGCCAGATTAGAACGGGTCGGAAGTCTATTGAAAATCAGCCTCCATCCAAAAATCTTAACTTTCATAGGAATCGACATTTGCCATAAAAGTTTTAAAGCAGTCTTGGAAATAATATCTAATGTTTCGACCCCACAAGCCTTATGGATAAACGCGTACCTGGATTTGACAGTGAAATAATTGTTCTGTGACTTTGACCACGTAAACATATCTTCATCACCAATTCTTGGCTTGATTTCGACCAACAACTGTGACAACTCCAGAAAGAAAATACACAGATCCCCAGCAAGCTCGCTGTCTTGTAATCCCAGATTCTAATGCCACGAATCCCCCACCCAACTCCACATATCCCTAACAACAACATATTTGAGGGTTGTAGCTTCATATAGCGTTGGAAAAGACCTTCGCAGCGGCAATGCCTCAAGCCAACAAGAGTTCAAAATGAAATACTAAATCCATCCCCTAACTTGCAAGATAATTGTAGCATAAATCCATCTTCTTCCTTGGATGCTGCCATGTTACGGATGTCCTTCCAGCACAACGAAGTAACCTGCTGACATTAGTATCATGATTTAAAATTAATTTGTGAGCAAAGTCACGGCATTTGTAGGTCAGCAGCGACCTCCAAATCCATTTTGACAAATGGGCTCTATTGAATATATATAGATCCTTAATTTCAATGCCATCTTCAATGCCTCGGTGGAACCCGACCAAAGAAAGCTCCTTTGAATTGACACCAATTCTTTCACTACTTTCTCCGGCGCTTTGTAAAAAGAAAGATGATGAATAGGTAAATTTGTGAGCACTTAATTGATGAGAGTTACTCTTCCTCCTATAGATAACAATTTGCCTTTCCAATTTGATAACCTTGTTCTGAAGGCCTCGATTACCGGCATCCAAAATTTAATGCGTCTATGATTACCTCCTACACATAAACCCAAAATTTTTAAAGGAAGCCTCCCTGAATTGCACGCTAAAAATGAGTAGCGGCAACCAAGAAGGACTCTGCCACCCCCACTCCATACAGACAACTCTTATTAAAATATGTTCGCAAGTCTGAAACCAATTCCAAAACCCCTAAGGATTGATTTGATACCCTAAAGATTTCTCCAATCATCTTCTCACACAAGAATTGTATCGTCCGCAAATTGAATGATACTTAAGGAATCAATCTCATTCAAAGTAAATCAATCAAAAATATTTCTATTAATTGCCCTTCTGACCAACAAAGCTAAGCCCTCCACCACCAACGCATATAAGAAGGGAGACAGGGGTCTCCTTGCCTAAGACCCCTAGAACATTTAGGATCTTCTGAAGTACTACCATTCACTAATATGGAAAGGAAGCTGTTGCACACACTCGCCCTGATCCACTGCTTCCATTTAGCTCCAAAACTCATAGCCCACAGCACTCTCATCATAAATTCCCACTCGACGCAATCGTAGGCTTGTGCGAAGTCTACTTTGAAAGAAGGCGCCTTCTCATTTTTTTTAATAGCCAAATCAATAAGTTTGATTTCCACCAGGTCTCCATCAAGGAGCTGTCTTCCAGCAATAAACATTGTCTAAGACGGAGAAACCAATCCATTAATAAGCTTGCCCAACCTATATGCCATAATCTTTGAAATAATCTTGTAGGTACAACCCACTAGGCTAATCATACGATATTCTTCCAAGCCTTGGGGGTTCAGATTCTTAGGAATCAGAGTGATAAAAGCTTAGTTTAATGCCTTGGAAAAAATTGCATTATTATAAAAGTCTTGAATGCACGCTATAACATCCGGCCCTAACACTCCCCAACAATGCTTTAAGAATTCTATATTAAAACCATCTGATCCAGGACATTTATTCTCGTTGCACCCGTTGATGGCTTCAAATATATCTTCAGCAGAAAACAATTCCTCTAGCATTTCACCATCTACAGCAGTAAGTTTTGATAACTCTGACATATCCAACAAAGGTCTCACTCCACCATAACTCTGAAATCTTGCCGCAAAATAATTCTTAATGGTCTTCTTAACAACGGAGACCTCCTCTGATGTGCCAGCTCCCACTTTAACCGACGACATGAAGTTATTTCTATTTCTACTTTTCAAAACATAATGAAAATATTTAGAGTTGAGATCCCCCTCCTTAATCTAATTCACTCTCGCTTTCTGCATTGACATACTTTCCTTAAGAAGGAGATTATTCCAAATCATATTTTGTGCCTCACTTCTAATCCTCAATTGCTCCTCCGTCGCATCTCCATTATTATACGCCATAGCTTTTTCTATCCCATTCAACTTATCCACCCCTTCTTCTATCTTCAAATCCACCCAACCGAACACATTGATATTCCACCATCTTAACCTCTCCCTAAGAAACTTTAATTTCTTCACAAGAATCTGGATACTGCTACCAACAAATGAATTTGAACTCTAAACATCTCTCACAAAGTTCATAAATCCAGGGTGATCAAACCAACACCTAAATACCTTGAATGATTTTGGACCCCAATTGATATTGCTAACTCTCAACCAAATCGGTGTATGATTTGAAATATCACGATTGCCAACATGTTGCACCATCACACTCCATTCCTTGATTGACGTTTCCAAATGAGGAATCTATCTAATCTACTTTTACAATTCCCGTTTGAAATAAACCAGGTAAATTTATTCCCAACAACCGGTAGACCAATGAGCTCTAACACATCAATAAAAGTTGAGAAATCCGCCATTTCTACATAGCTTACCTTCCCTTCCCCCTTCCTTTCCTCCACTGATTTGATCACGTTGAAATCACCCCCAATTAGCCATTCACCCACCAAAAACTTATTCTTGATTGCAATCAGATCATTCCACAATTCTCTTTTCTCCGAGAGTGTACATGACAAATATACATTGACAAAATAGCAATTTAAACCCTTCCATTGACAATTTATACCTAAGTACCCATTACCTCTGAAGCTGAAATTTAGACTAATGACCTTCGATCACCATATTGAAATAATACCTCCAGACTGACCAATGTTGAAATAGCAGACCACCCAAACTCATCATTACCCTAAATGCTCCTAATTGTAACGTCCTCGACTGAGGATAACTTCAATTCTTGGATAAAACATAAATCCACCTTCCCTTCTGAAATCATGTGTAAATCCACCTTCCCTTCTGAAATCATGTGTTGAATACTTCTCTTCTTAATTGAAGAGTCACACTCTCTAACGTTAAAAGACAGAATATTCATGGAACCGAATCGCAACCCCCAACTTTCCTTCAAAGTTCTTCCTATCCCTGACCTCTAATTCTCTAATTATGCCTTCAAAAACTTTGTCATCTTCATCACCTTTGATCCACATATCCCTGATCATGCGCCAAACCTTTGTTCGAACATCTTCAAGAGATTTTCTCACTCGAGTGTTACCTTGATTTACATCTCCATCACTAATTGATTCACAGCATAATATAGAACCACCAGAATATTTTGAACTCGCATCTTCCATGCCATTAGAAATAATAGGATTACAATCAACAATGACAGGAACAATTGGAACTGATTCATAATTATTCACCGAATGTATTAAACCTGGGAAGTTTTACCCCATACCCCTACACTTATACCTATACCCCTACATTAAAAAATTTTGGACCAAAATATCCTCGTATAAAAATTTATTATTTTTTAATTTTTTTTATATTTTTTTATTTGTTTACCGGAAGACTTTTTGGAAGTCTTCCGGTTCACATTTTTTTAGTATGTTTACCGGAAGACTTTTTGGAAGTCTTCCTGTACATATTTTTTTCGTTTGTTTACCGGAAGACTTTTTGGAAGTCTTCCGGTTCATGTTTTTTTTTTAATTTGTAATTAATATTTAAGATTTATTAATTTTATATAAAGACTAATTTAGTAAATTTTTGAATATTATACTTAAAATATAAAAATTCTATAAATAGAGAATCATTTTCAGAATATTTTCTATTTACTATAATTATTAGAATACTAGGATTAAAATCATTTATTTTAAATGATCATAGTAGTAGAATTTTCTCAAATATCTTATTAATCTTAAACATTAATAAATAAAATAAATTTAAATATAAGATATAAGTTTACATTATTCAATATATTTAATCAAATGAAAACATATGTGATAAATAAATAATGTATTTTAATTTAAAATGATCACAATAAGTTAACTTGCAAAATAATATAAGTAATAAATTAATAATATATTTTATTTAAAATAATCACAATAATAAAATACGCAAATAATGTGTTTTATTTATAGGACTGATATAGTTTTATTGATTATTTAATTTTGAATACTACTATGAATATAGTATTTAATCTATACTTTAGAACTCACGTAATTATAAATATAAAAAATATTGTTTTATTACCCATATTTTTATTTAATTAAAAAAATAAGAATATAAATTTATTATTTTTTTTTCATTTTTGTTTGATCTTTTTAATTATTTCACTTTATTTAATATTTTTAATAAAATAAATAATATATTTTATTTAAAGTAAGCACAGTATAGAATATGCAAAAAATTTATAAATAAAAAAAAGATCAAACGAAAATGAAAAACAAATAATAAATTTATATTCTTATTTTTTTTAATTAAATAAAAATATGGGTAATAAAACAATATTTTTTATATTTATAATTATGTGAGTTCTAAAGTATAGATTAAATACTATATTCATAGTAGTATTTAAAATTAAATAATCAATAAAACTATATCAGTCCTATAAATAAAACACATTATTTGCGTATTCTATTATTGTGATTATTTTAAATAAAATACATTATTAATTTATTACTTATATTATTTTGCAAGTTAACTTATTGTGATCATTTTAAGTTAAAATATATTATTTATTTATCACATATGTTTTCATTTGATTAAATATATTGAATAATGTAAACTTATATCCTATATTTAAATTTATTTTATTTATTAATGTTTAAGATTAATAAGATATTTGAGAAAATTTTACTATTATGATCATTTAAAATAAATGATTTTAATCTCATTGTATTCTAATAATTATAGCAAATAGAAAATATTCTGAAAATAATTCTCTATTTATAGAATTTTTATATTTTAAGTATAATATTCAAAAATTCACTAAATTGGTCTTTATATAAAGTTAATAAATCTTAAATATTAATTACAAATTAAAAAAAAATATGAACCGGAAGACTTCCAAAAAGTCTTCCGGTAAATATACGAAAAAAATGTGAACCGGAAGACTTCCAAAAAGTCTTCCGGTAAACATACTAAAAAAATGTGAACCGGAAGACTTCCAAAAAGTCTTCCGGTAAACAAATAAAAAAATATAAAAAAATTAAAAAATAATAAATTTTTATACGAGGATATTTTGGTCCAAAAATTTTTAATGTAGGGGTATAGGTACAAGTGTAGGGGTATGAGGTAAAACTTCCTTAAAGCTGAATAGTAGGAAGGGGAAGAAGAAATTCTAATTTTATCATAAATTTCTTTTATCTTTTTTGTCTTCTTTTGTTTCGGCCCCGAACTAGGCCCACTTGGCCCAAGGGGAAAAGAAGAAAATGGGTCAGACTTATCAAAATCAAGGCCCACTATATCTAAGAAGTTTTACCTTATACCCCTACTCTTATACCCACACCCCTACACTCAAAAAATTTGGACCAAAATACCCTTAGTAAATTTATAATCTTACATTTTTTCATTTTTCACTTCCATTTCTCACTTTCCATTTTGAGACTTCCGGAACTCTCCAAATTTTACTACATACCGGAACTCTTACCCAAACACTTCCGGAACACATTTCAGTTGAAATACATACCGGAACACTAAGACTAAGTCTTCCGGTTTGTATTTTGTTTTTGCTTCTTCACCGGAACTCTTTCATTAAGACTTCCGGTTCACAAAATTTATAGGTTGTTCACCGGAACTCTTTTTTGAAGACTTCCGGTTCAGAAAAGAATTTAGTTTACACACCGGAAGTCTTTCCTAAAGACATCCGGTACACTTAATGTTGCGTTTCAACTCCGGAAGTCTTCAAAGAAAGACTTCCAGTTCATTGCTTTTTTATTTTTTAATTTTTGTTATTTTTGTTTTCTAATATATTTATTTATTTATTTTATTTTTTTTAATTTTTAATTATATTGATTTTTTTTCAGTGGTGCGCACAAGAGGCAGAGATGGTAGGATCCCTCGTGGACTAGGACGGGGCGAGTCATCGAGGATGGCTGAAGAAGAGCATTTTGATGCATCAGCATCAGCATCCGAGCCGGTTGGATATCCCGGAGGACCGTATGATACGTCTCTGTTAGTTAAATACGAACAGCATGTTGCATACCGTATATGGTTTGGTGAGGTAAGTAAACGAAAATTATTTAATATTGAATATAATTCGAATTTTTAATATTGAATTTTATAATATTTTTACTTTTACTTTTTTTCAGGAGAGAGGGTCGAAGAAAGAGTTAAAGGTGGCGGGACATGGGATAAAGTTGACTCAGAGGGTTCCACTACAGTTACCCAGAGAGATGGAGAGCTGAATATCTAGGTCTGGTCTAGCTTCACTTCAGAGAACCAGTTTAACAAAGATAGACACAAACCTAGTTTCCGCTTTTGCAGAGAGGTGGCATCTAGAGACATCTTCATTTCACATGCCGTTTCGTGAGATGACGATTACTCTAGATGACGTATCTTGCCTGCTTCACTTGCCCATCAGGGGAGTTTTCTGGAACCCTTAAGATATCAGTGAAGCGTTTGCTGTTGAGTGGGCTGTTGATTATTTGGGAGTGTCACATAGAATAGCACAGCAACAAGTCCGTGAGTGCAGGGGTTCCTACTATAAGCTGGAGTGGTTATATGATCGGTTCGTAGAGCACAGAGCTGCATCTCGATGGGATTATGCCACTAGAGCTTATTTGCTGATGTTAGTGGGTTCCACTATTTTTGCGGACAAGACGTTTACGCTTGTCGAGGCACAATACCTGTCACTATTTATAGACTTGGATGGCTTATCAGGATACAGTTGGGCAGCAGCTGCGTTGGTTACTCTTTACCGATATCTCGGAGATGCTTCCATGTTCAGCTGTAAGCAGCTTGGTGGTTATCCGACTCTCCTACATGTATTTATTTTAATTTAGTATATTTTGTTTTAATTAATTTTATCTAGTATATTAATTTTATTTATCTAGTTTATTATGTTATAATTAATTATTTTACATTTTGTAACAGTGCTGGATTCATGAGTATTTTCCCACACTTGGAAAAAGAGGAGAGAATTGGATACCAGCTAATAATGTGGGTCTCCCACGAGCGATGAGATGGTCCTATAGACAAGGTACCTTGAAGGTGGATGAGTTGCGGCCTATTCTGGACGAGCTGACACCTGCTGATGTCATATGGCGCCCATTCGAGAATCATAGAGTATGGCGTCAATTTGATTAGTTATGCCTCTATAGGGGGTTTCTGAGGTGGGGTCTATTGTTCCATACATGCCTGACAGATGTTTGCGTCAGTTTGGATACAGGCAGTATGTTCCACATCCACCTCTTGATTCTCGAACGGCGGGTGATATTGATGTTGACTGGATTAGTTACCATCAGAGCGTTCAGAATGTGATTCGTCCGACAGCGCCGGCCACCACCCCATATGAGACAGATGATGGGTATCTTGAGTGGTATTATCGTGTTTCGCATCCTCGTCTGGTACCGCTTAGTGTTGATGCGACAACAGAGATGCCAGTTCCTGTATATGAAGCAGGACCATCTGATCCTATAGTGGCTCGTATGTCTTCATTGATACATCGTTATCTTCAGCAGACTAGTGCTGAAGAGGATGACCCACAGTTTGTTGATTTGTTCGAAGCTTTACATCTTGGTCTATCACAGTGACATTTATTTATATTTATGATTATATGTTAACCTTTAGACAGATTTGACCTAATTGGTTTATGTTCATGTGTTAACTTTTAGACTAATTTGACCTATTTAGTTTATGTTTATGTGTTAATATAATTCACGATTCATGTTTTGCATTTAAAAACGAGTAACATAATCCACGATTCATGTTTCGCAATTAAAAACGAGTAACATAATTCACGATTCATGTTTTGTAATTAAAAATGAGTAACATAATTCACGATTCATGTTTTGCAATTAAAAACGAGTAACATAATTCACGATTTTTGTTTTAAAATTAAAAATGAGTAACATAATTTATAATTCAAAATGCGTTGGTAATATAGGCGTAAGTTGTTGCCAATGTTGTAGACGTCCTGCAAATCCTATCATCCAAGATGTTGCTGCTGGAGTACGAAACTTCTTCCAATCTACTGTCACTGGTGGCAATGGAAACCCTTCTTTCACGTTTACCTAAATAAAAAAATAACTCACAATATTAAGTAAAAATAACGAAAAAGAATTAGGTTTAATCGCATTATCTAAAAACAACTAAGTACCTGAACCCAATGATTTCTGTTTACAAAACCAATGCAGTAAATTGCTACATTCGGTGAAAATGAAGATGTCATAGGGAAGAAAGTCCAGCATTCAATTCCTAAACAGACAAGTACAACATTATAACGGTTCGCTATCACGTAACCCATATCTGGTAGAGTTAACCATTTATGTGGTGGCTGAGGACCAACTTCCTCTATCATCAAAGATTCTCTCACTACTGCTAACTGATCAGTAAATAAATTGACATACAAACTTGATCTTTCATTATGTATTATTTCCAACCCCAAGTCTCGACGAACCATTGGCTAACCATCTGCACCATATCCATACAATGAAGCAATTACTCGAAATCCACAATTACCATCTGATACAACATTAACTACATCATCAATATATGAGCTGATGTGATTAGGAAATTGAAGGATGAACTGCTTAGATGACTTTGAAGATTGTGATAATTTCAACTTGTTCGAAGCCTGTGCTGGTTGAGATTTTTTTTGTGAAGACTGTGATAATTTCAATTTCTTTGAAGTTTGTGATGGTTGAGATTGCATCTGTGAAGATTGAGATGCTTGATCAACATACTCGTGATACGAAGGGTCTCTATAAACATCATATCCTACTGGTTTTTTGTCTTTCTTCTTGACTCCCCCTTTAGTTTTTATTTTCTCAGGCGGTGGACACATAGAAGTCATTGTAGGGAAGGCAAGTTCAAAAATCCTACTTTTTAATGCCTTTTTCCCAACAACATCCAGTGACTTAAACCTTTTCCATAACTCATCTATTGCACTACTCATATCCACCTCTGATCCATCATCTACATCTTCGTCCAACTTAACTTCCATACTTATTTTTCTCCAATGAACATGTACAACATCTATTGGTATCGGTAAACCATCAATTCTATATCCTGTCAATTCACAAGCACAAGGTAATCCGTAGGTTGTTCTAAGAGTACAACGACATATTTCCTTGTTAGTTCCAACATAATCAACTCGTTTTAACTCTTCAGCAATGCGTCTCAATGCTTCTCGAGACACTGAACCACGTAAATTATTGTAAAATGGACTTACGTGGGCGTGCTCAACTTCATAAAAACTCTTTTGAAAAGAAGCTCTAATATTACTCAATTGTAACTTTAAGTTGTCATTCATAGCCTCCCAACATTTGACCATGTCACCAATACTGTTCCCAACATTTTCTTTAACTTCCAATGAGCAGACTCAACCCTAAAATTAATACATATTTAAAATATTTTTAAAAAATTAAAAAAAATACAATTTATAAATACTAAAAATAAATACATACCGATTAGTCGTAGTGTTACCCAAATGTAGCACTCGATTAATCCATGCTCCAACAAATCTTTATCTATGTGGTGTCAACCATGTATCCTTCACATAATCAATAAATTCATTACAATCAACACACGCCTGCTCAATTTGGCTCAACCTTTGATCATACTCAACCTCATCACTAGCCCATACAACATCCGTCCATAACTCGTCAATTTTCTTTTGCATGTCACTAGCCACATATTGTTTCCGTTTTGCACCAACATTCTTGTTAATATGAAATCGACATAGCATATTGATCGACCTTGGAAACACAATTTTAATGGCTTTCATCAAAGCAAGATCTCTATCTGTCAAAATCACTTGTGGACACAACTCTTTCTTCACAAACAATTGTTTAAGCTTATCTAGCACTCAACAAAAAGTCTCAGTTTGCTCAGACTCAATATAGGCAAATGCGACAGCAAAAGTCAACTCGGTTGATGTCATGCCAACTATTTCAAACAGAGGTTGCCTATATTTGTTTGTCTTGTAAGTGTTGTCCATAACTAGCACAATAGGAAAAATATTCAACAACTTAACTGAATCTGGATGAGCCCAAAAGATATCTCTAATTACTTCAGAGTCATCTCTTTTTCTACTCCAATAAACATAACCTGCTTCCTCAATAAGCTTAAACAAATGTTGTATCTCACTTCTAGGACCTCTTATATTTTTTCTATCATACTCTTCTGTTTGTATATTTGCGTGATCCGAGTGACATTATCTGGATCTTGCTCTTGCAATGAAAGCAATATATGTCTAGGTGGAACCTTTCTCTTTGTCAAGTCAATAACATGTTGCTTCTGATCAGCTGTCAACCTACCAACAAATGCGTGACCTTCTAATCTATCAGGTAAACCATGGTTATGAACTCCACATTTTACATCAATCTTCCATCCAGATCCATCAGCCGCTGGAATTCATCTGATTCTAAATGGACATCCACATTTTTTCGTCGCACTCTGGGTTCCACTACCAATATCTTTGTGTTTTCCTCCTTTATCACATCCAAATATTAATTTGTTACTTCTTCCTCTCTTGCCTGTTTTAATATCTGAACGAGTGATGATAACCGTAATTTTATTTCGGATTCCGATCTCTTTAATCCATCTTATTACCTCTTCTCGTGTACCAAATCTTTGAGTTGTTGAAAAAACATCAGACGTATCTACGCATATCTGGTCTTTATCGCATATTTGTAAATGAATGTCTGAAACCTCTTCTCGTGTACCAAATCTCTGAGTTGTTGAAAAAATATCAGACGTATCTACGGATATCTGATCTTTATCGCATATTTGTAAAGGAATTTCTGAAATAATTACATATAAAAAATTCAAAAATTCAAAAAAAAAAATCTCAAACCGGAACACTTGCTACAAGTGTTCCGGTAGCTAAAAAACAAACCGGAAAACTTGTAGCAAGTGTTCCGGTAGCTAAAAAACAAACCGGAAGACTTTTTACAAGTCTTCCGGTGAACATTCACGAAAATTAACAAATCGGAAGTCTTTCCTGAAGTCTTCCGGTACAGTATTTTTGTGAACCGGAACTCTTTGTCCAAGTCTTCCGGTTTGAGAAAAAATGCCTACCAGAAGTCATTTTCAAAGTGTTCCGATAGATCGTGGGATGAATTTTTCGGAAGATTGAAAAATATAAAAAGTGAAAAAAAAATAATAAAATATTAAAATATATAAGGATAAAATGGGTATTTTTTTAAAAATGTAGGGGTATGGGTATAAATGCAGGGGTATTGGGTAAAATTTCCCTATATCCAATGCCATGTCCACGTGATCCAAAATACAAGTTTCCTTGTCTAATGCCTTGGATACCACACCCACAAGTCCCGTCTCCATCCCAATGAGTTGGGATCCACTCCATTTCTTTGTCCCTCTATTTTCTCCATTACTATAGTTTTGTGTGTAAATAACACACATTTCTAAGACATGTGACATATAATTAATATTTAGTTAATTTTATATACAACAAAACTATAGTAATGGAGAAAATGGAGGGACAAAGAAATGGAGAGGATCCTGACCCCATCCCAATACCGTTTACTGGTGACAAAGTTGTCCTATAACAACTATTTACTTTTTCACGTCCTCCAAGATTTGAATTTTTAGTTGACACGCCAACATCCTCCAAATTTTTCACCTCATTTACTTTTCCATATTCCCTAAGTAATGATGTGATTGGCTCCCCTGCTGCGCCGAATCCCCAGAACTCTCCTTTTCATAAGAGTTGTTCTTCCTAGGGTTGTCACCTTCATCCTCAGCATACGTCTCCGACACGCCATCTTTATCATCTGAATCATTAGTACCTTCACTCTCCAATGTACTACTCTTCCAACCTTCATTACACACTGAAATCTATTTTGGTCCATGGAAATCTTCCACAAGCTTGATTATGTATATATTTTGGTTGATTTCCATATTGAAAACTTCATTGAGGTTCAATGGATACTTAGTCTTAATCAAGAACCTGGAAACATCATGAAACTTGTGCTTCTCTGTATTCTTGTCTCATGAAATAAACTCACCTACACACCCTGAAATGAGCTTGAAGAATCGATTACACCATGCAAGACATGGAAGCCCGTAGCATTTCAATGATGTAAGTCATCCGTTGTCAACATCTGCAGGTGAACATGGATAAATGTCATTGAACCAAAACTTTACCCAATTTTTTTCTTCTCACTACTATGGAAAAGGCATTTAATAACGGTTGGGAAAGATATATAACAACGGGACCAGGCGTTGTTATGTAGCATGTCATTGTATTTGCGGTACTTAAAATCACGGTCTTGGGACCTTTGTTGTATTCTAAAAAGCGCGAGCCATATCACAACGGTTAGTTAATCCAACCGTTATGATAGAATCTGGTCAGCGTTCAATATTACAACAGTTAGTTATTCCAACCGTTGTCAAAACTTCCTCTATTTTAAATATGCAACTCTCTGCTTTTCATACTCTTTCCATTTTTTATCCTTTAACTATTATAACTATATCATAGAATTTACAACAACCTGTATTTTTGTTAACCATGCATAAAGAGCATAAAAAATAGCTAATATTGTGCATCAAAAGGAAAAACTAATATTTACATCAAATACAATATGTTTAAGTAAAATGTAATATTCACATCATCAATACAGAAAATAAGTCATTAGCACATCTCAATAAATCAATCAGCAAGACCCTTAAGCACATTGTGGATATACGCCCAATGTTTATGGAGATCTATAAAGTCCTCAACGGGGAATGAGGTTTCGTTGTTAAACATCTACATAAGAAAGAGCCAAAAAATGAATATCATGCATGATAATAATTCAATAGTCAACTTATATATTAATATATGTAAACATTTTATGACATATATACCTTATCCCATGAATCAACAATGTCAGCAAGAACAATGTTTAACATGTTTTTCATGACATAATACCCACACTCGTAAGTCCCGAGTTATCTCCTCATCTATAAATTTAAGCAATAATTACATGAATATAACCACACATGAATGTAAATGAAAGAAACAGGTAATCAAGTCACTCACTTTAGGAAAGATCCATGAAGGCTTTCTTCTAACATTGTTCATCATATTCACTTGCTCCACAACACTGTACATTGAAAATGAATTAAACATATTATATGATAAACTAATTACAATGTCAAAGAAAATGAATTAAACATACACTTATGAATTAATAATCTCTTTCATTTTCTTTTCGAATGGATCATTCAAGGAACACAGTACAGTTACCATATTTGTCTTAAATGACATGATGATCAATTGCCAATGATCACTGAATAACCACAAGCATATATATTATTAGTATTTGCTAAAACAAAACTAAATATATAACACATAAACATCAATTAAAAAATTACTTACGAACTGAGAAATGGTGCTAAGTAACATTCTTCTCCTCCTTCATTTAACCATTTTTTTCAAGTAGCCTCGAATTTCTTTTGGTTGATTAAACGCCCATCGAATAAAAAGAGGATCCAAGATTCCACAAATACTTGATTTTTTTAAATCTATACAAACACGGTAATTGTACCTAAGTGGTTAAATAACATGAATAAATTAAGGAAGGAAATACAAAAAAAAAAGATAATATTCTATAATGACATGTATATTCAACTATATACTTACATGCACCAAACTTATAATATCTCTACGTCCAGCCACTTATATCCACCGGGAAAATCCCTTACATCATCAGGACTATAATAGAATAACTTCAAACATGGACAATGTTTTAGCAGGAGAGGTTGCATATCATTTATCTGAAGGAAAATTGCGATCTAAACGCAGCGGAAAACAAAAATTTCCTTTAGTGATCCTTACGAATGAGCATGGTCAGTGATAGAATCGTTACCTCTTTGTGGCGATTCAGATCTTTGATGCAGCGATCACAAGCGTTGATGAAGTGCAACGCCTCTACTCAGTCCACACGAACAGCTTCCGGTCACAGTGCTAGCTTCTTACGAACGGAATTATTTGAGTGAGAAAAGAGAATCAAAAATGAAATTGCATCAAGTGAAAGCTTCATCACAAGGGTTCCTTTTATAGACTCTCTTGTGGGCTGCGGGCTAAAACCCAATTCACATGATCCATAATAATATTATATATTATTATAATAACTATTATTATAATAAATATATTTATTTTATTATTATTTTATAACCATTATAAAATAACAATAATTATTATTATATTATCCGAATTTCTATTTTTCACTTAAGTGCACCGTACCTTACGGTGTTCCTTTTTGATTTCTCTATCTCTCATCAAACTGTCCTTATGTGTGTGACCCTGTAGGATTTCGTAACGTTGGTAATTATATTAAATTATATATTTAACATAATAAACCGTAAGCGGTATCTAGCAACACATCACTGCTACCCAAGTCACGAAAATGTCATGTGATCTGACAAAACCTTTTTCGTGATAATATATGTTTGTACAATTACCCTTTTTGCCCCTATGTCTATATTGAACACAAGGCATACACTGTGTCATCCTTGTCCAGTTCAATATTGGGCCCTTAGACATTTCTCCTGTTATGCAGGATTGGCAAATTCCATCTAGGACACTCATGTCCCTCAGCATGCTTCGTGGAGTGCCCATCAACTGTCTTTATGATCATCCAGTTACGGATAATGTTTGATCAGCAATAAAGCACCCGACTCTACATCTAGGGTCCATAGTGGTTTCAGGTCGAAGGGTGGTAATACACCATTATCACCATGAGAATAACTTATGACACTTTGCATAACATACTATGTAGTATTCTCATAGCGGGTCAATCCGGTATAAATATTACTCCTAATATTTATACCTATGTCAAGACTTGATAACTCTTTATCCATGATCCATGAGATGTGATCATCAGTCTATCTTCATAATAGTCTCAATGCTTTTAATGTTATCCCACTTTGCAATAAAGCTTGACTACGGATATTTTAAGAATAATGTCTTTATGTTTAATGGGATCTCATGATTAAGTCACACTTAACATTTCATTAAACAGACTAACTATTCTAGGGACTTTATTATTCTGAAAGACAAACATAATAAAGAAATGCCTTTTATTATTAAACGAATAATCCGATACAAGTACCAAAAAGTATTGGCCTCTAGGGCTTACACCAACATTATCATCATAACATTTAAGTATAGCATGGTGATTTCATTTTCGTTAGGGTCCATTATTTCATTGCGGTTATCTGGAGGCGGTGGACTGAACAATTACTCCCTTTTATAGAAGTATGACATACAACACTTCTACTTGGAGTTTGATCATCATCATCATCACCATCACCATAACGGTGATCTTCATTTGTACGTTGTTCATGGTTTTCACTTAATCTCTACATCATAATATTCAATTAGAACATACAGCAAAAATAAGCACAATATATATTTTACATTTCTGATAAAACACTAACATCTCAAGTAAAGCACATACCGAATATAACTCTTGAAACCTTCCCATACCTTTCTCCCTTTTTTCCCTCCTCTTCTAACATCCTTCTTTTTTATTCTAATTGGTTCTCAATATTTTGTCTTTGTGCATTAAATTCCAGGCTTTCGGTACTTTTTCTTTGAGACCCAAAGAATAACCCCAAGCCGACACATTCTATAACACCACAGACACACCTGTAGCACCCTAAAATTTGCTTATCTTCTCTTGTGTTCTTGGTTTATGTTTCTTTGCATTTTCATATTCATGTTTGCATAGCTTTTGTTCTTGGCAAGGGATCAAGGTATCATGGTTTGTTTCTCAAGCAAGAAGGTTGTGTTTCTTCAAGTTCAAGCAAGGTGTTCTCTATGACTTTGTGAGTTTCTCAACCCTAGAATTCCTCATCATCAAATTTGGTTCAAGGAAACATCATATGTGTTTCATCATGGCTTATTTTGAAGGAAATCATCAAGAGATTCAAGTTTGGTGTAAGGTGTTTGACCTAATATAACAATTTGTGGATTCTATGATCAAATGAGCATATCTCCTTCCATTTTTAACATCTTGAGGTGGTTATTTTTCTAATAAAATCTTCTCATCATCCCTAACAAGTTCTCTTTGCAAGGAAAGATCAAACTATGCTTGGAAGGTTATCAAAAGTTTCAAGACATTATAGGTCATTTTGAGTTTTTGAAGGATTTCTTAGTCAACTTCAAAAGGGCATAACTTGGTCAATATTTATCATTTGGAGCTCATTCTTTTTCTAGAATGAACTTTAGGATGTCCTCTACAACTTTGATTCAACATGGAAGAGCTAAAAACCCATGGAAGATCTTGGTTTTCCTCAAAACATTATAGGTCTCTTTTTGGTCTCTAAAAGACTTGAAAAATTTCTAAGTGTTTTATAATTTTCACCTCTTTCATGGAGGTTACTTTGAAAGACCATATCTCTCAACTCAAGATGCCAAATCATTAATTGATTTTCACATTCCAAAAATTGCATCTCCCTAAATCCAATGCAAGAAGAATCATCTCAAAAAGCCTCCTACATTGTGAGAACCATGGCTGCAAAGATTGAATTTCAAAGATGGATTTTCACTACAAGTCAGATTTGAATTTGATTGAATTGGCTTCTAATCACCAAGTTAATGCATGAATTGCATTTAAACATGTTTAACCAACTTGCCTGAAGTGATTAGCACCTTGAAACGCATAATTTGAGTGAGTTTTGACAGATTTCAAGTCACACTTTGCTCATGTTGTAGGTGTGCATGATTTCCATCCAAATTGCCTCATTCACCATCCATTTTGATTCAGATAGATTCTCCTATAAATAGGGAGTCATTTACACCCATTTCCACAAGCTTTTGATAGCCAAAACCACTCTGCTAAGATCCCATTTGAACTCTTAAGCTTGAAATTCAAATTTCCATTTCCACACCTTAAACACTCAAATTCTCCATTCAATTAGCTTCACCAACATTCAGTGAAGCTAACCAGATCAAGAACTTGAAGAATCGTGGCTTGAATCAAGCTAGGGAACTCCATTTTCAGAGCTTCAAGGTTGAGGTTCAACAAGTATAATTCTCAACCATTTTGATTCAAATTTGTTGCTAAGATGTAGCCCTTGACATGCTGATGTTGTTTGTATAGTTAATTTTTAGTTGTAGTTGAGTTTTTTTGTTGAATTTTCAAATTCGTGTTTGAATCTTATTCTGGTTTTTTTCAAATCAAGTAAGTTGTGATTTAAAGAAATTTGGCGCGATGATATGATTGAGATCGTCTTGAAAAGACGCATCAGATGAAACCACTATGAGCTCCATTGGTTATGGTTTGAGAGATGCACCTGCAAATCTCTAAGTTTTTTCAGTGGCTGGAGGTTGAAGATGATGATTTCACCGTCCATCATGCCACTTATTTTAATCTCATGCTTTTGACTTAAAATGGATCTATGTGCATGAGCTGACTAGTGTCCATCATGAATGCGCGCTTTTTGATCTTTAGATCTGCCACTTCATTTAATGAGCTGAGATCCAACACGCTGTGTTTTTCCTGTTTTATTTTCTTTTTTTTTAAATTGTTTTTAATTCTTTTTATTTTTCAGAATTTCATAATAAATTCATTTTTTATCAGAAAAATACCAAAATATTTTCTAAAGTTCTCTTTTATTTTTCTCTTTCCAATTTATATTTTTGTGCATTTTTTTTTCATTTTTGTATTTTTCATGATTTTTATTTATTTTTCATGATTTTAATTGGTTTAAAATTACTTTTGAGCCATTTAAATTTATGAAATTATTTTCACATGATCCTATGATGGTTTTGAACCTATGATGATTTTCTTCGTTTTTTGTTTTCTGTCTTGGGTATTTTCATGTATCTTTGATTTTAATTATTTTAAAATTATTTTTGGGCATTTAAAAATGTTGAGGAAATTTTCATGTGATTCTATATGGTTCTAGACCTATGGGGATGCCCTTGAGTCTTCACTCATGCCTTTGTTTTTATTTTGGATTTAATTTGTTTTTTGGGTGAATAAATGATTTTGATCCAGTATGAGGTGATTCTCTCACTTCTCCTCATTCCATTAGGATCTTTGATGTTTTCTTGGGTGTAATGTCTCTTTTGTGGATGTTGATGATGGTTGATTCACTTTGAAGTTTGACTTTGACTGTCAAACTTAAGTGACCCCTCTTATCCCCTCATGATTGGATGTATACCTTTTGACCTTGTTATGTTGCTGCCCCACCTTGCCCCTTGGTCATCTAGGGTCTTGTTGCCTTGTCTTTTGCTTTGTTGCTTGCTTGTTTTTGCTTCCTTGTGAGGCTTTTGTTTCATTTGATTGAGCATTGTTTGGTTTGTCTTACTTTGGTGTTTGTCTGTATATATGGGATGTATTTTGGATTTGAGGTGCACCTATGATATGTTGACTTGAGGTGTGCTTGTCCATCTTGTTTGGGTTTGAATTTTTGTATTTGTGGCTTTGGTCTTGTTGTCTTTCTTTTTCATCTTTCTTCTTCTCTCTCTTTGAGACTTCTTTTATCCCTGTTTTCATTTGTGATTGATTTGATATGGTTAACTTGTGGTTGCTCACATGATCCCTTAGGATTCCTAGTCCCTCTGTTTAAGATGGGAGTAGGAGAGACATTAGGCTTTCAATCCTTTGCATGATAACAATTAGTGTAGTCTCTTTCATCTCAACTCTAGGTCCATCCTTTGTATGATAACACTAGGTAAATTTCCCTTTTTATCTCAACCTTAGAACCATTTTGCATGATAACATTAGGGTTTTCAGTTTCCCATTAGTGTTCCTCTATGCCTTCTCTCTCATCTCAAAATTCTCTAAGACACTTAATAAAGAATGAAAAACATTGTACGTTATGAGCCTTAAGTACATGGGAAATGATGAGTGAGGGGTTTCTCTTCACTTGTCTAGAGTGTTTTGTGTATGCTCTTTAGGCGATATGTGACACATTCGCTCTTATGTCATAGTCTTTAGTGCAATATGAGTCTCAAACTAACTCAATCCACTTCGCTAAAACCCACAAACCAAATTCAAACCTTTTCATCTATCGAGATTGTTCTTCAAATCATTTTCAAGAAAAAGTACGCTACTTTTCCGTTCTACCAAAAACAGGCGTCGACCCTAACTGCTGGAATGGAAACTTAGCACCGCTCAGAAAAAAAACACTTAACCAACCTGTGGCCTAGTTGACCCAAACTACGTTTGCTCTGATTTCTCATACCAGATAAGGATATGTAGGCACAAGACGGAGATGTCTTGGAGAGCAACCTTCCCCCTATCCCCCGTAGTTTCCCGAACTACATTAACTCTGACTTTCCCATTGCACTAGGAAATACGTAGGCATTTGGCGGTGATGTCCTATCGAGTCTTTTCTTTTCCTTTTCCCCGGTTTAGCATTAGTTTTTAGATAACTTACCCCTTTTTAATAGATAACAAGCGTGGATCCCGTTGAGTACAGTGGACGTGAGGGGTGTTCATACCTTCCCCTTGCGTAACCAACTCCCGAACCCAAGATTTGGTTGCGATGACCTTGTATTTTCCCTTTCTTTTAGGTTTTCTTTGATCGTTTCCTTTCCCTCTCTTTGGGATAAATAATGTTCGTTGGCGACTCTTCTGTTTGTTTCCGCCGGCCTTTTTCGCAGTTGTGACAACACCCACCATGCTCATTTGTTCCGATAGCTCCTACTAATATGTCATGTCGTGCTTCTGGAACAAATGTGCCTTCACGGGCCACCTCAACCAACTTATCCTACACAACATGAGCAACTTACATATATTATTACCAACGCATTTAAATAATAAATAACTTAAGCAAAACAAACCACACTTACAATTTTCTCAGCAACTAGTTGATCTGAGGTTTTTATTCGTTATTTTACCATTAGTTTTAATTAATCTTCTTATATGTTTAGTTGAATTTTATTTCCTTTTACCGTATTTTATGCTTTGGTTTTGCATTTCCATTTTTTTTAGGTTTAGGTAATCATTCAAGAAGAATCAGAGCGAAAAAGTGTGCAATACAGTATTTTCAGGAATGAAATTGGCAAGTTACAGAAGGCCTGACACGACCACCCGTGTTTCCTGACACGGGCCGTGTCAGGAGGATATGCCTTATCAAGAAAAAGTGCAAGAAAGTGAGAATCCAGGGGGCTGACACAGCCACCCGTGTCAACAAGCTTGGAACTGAGAAGTTTATTTGCAGAAAGACAATGAGCCAACACGGCCGTCCGTGTCAGCTGACACGAACCGTGTTGGCTGAAACGCTTCATCTTCTATGTTTCTTAGATTTTTCACTTATGTGATCTGTGAGGGTATTTTTGGTATTTTTGGACTGCTGTGTTGGACCTGAGAGTATTTTAGACGCTTTTTGAAAAAGAAAAAGGGACTTTTGAACTGGAGAAGAATTTGACAATCAAGATTGGAGAGATCAGGGAGATTGGAGAAGTAAAGGTTTTGATGAGCGGACGCAATTGAATATCAAAAGAATCCTATTATCTTATAATGTCTAATTTTTATTTTTTATTTTCTCTGAACCTTATTGTTGCACCCTAAAATTTGCTCAACCTACTTCACTTGGTTTATGTTTCAACTACATTAGCATTTGCATATAAAGTCATGTACATAGTCTAATCATTTGTATATCATAGCATAGCAAGTCATCCAACAAGGGACCAAGTACTATTCTTATCTCTATGAGCCTATCAAGAGGTTATTATTCAAATTCAATCTTATCCAAGTCATCAGGAAGAAATTGAAATCTGAGAAGTTAGTGGACCAAGCAGTGGATCTATCTCCTATCTTGAGGGTATTTGAAGATCATCAAAGAAGTTGTGAGTCATGAATTGAGGCCATGGAGGGTATATAGACATCATGGAAGACATGGAGAGCCATTTTGAAAGTGAGACCAGTCATTGATGTGATCACAAGAGCTGCAGTTGAAGACAGTCAACTAGGGTTTCATCTGGGTCAACCCTAGGTCAACCCTAGGTCAAATGATTGATTGAAAGGCATCAAGGTCTATTTGAGAGATTTGGGGTTCATCATTGGACATGTAGATATGTATGTGGTGTTGTGCCAAGGAGAAATCAAGAGAAATCAAGAAGAAGAGGAGTTTCTAAATTAGGGTTTCTGTGTAAAATCCCCTAATTTAGGTCAAACTTCCAAGCAAGATAATTTAAAATGCAAGCTTCAAATGGATCCTTGGCCAACATGAAACTTGTAGAGGATCTCAAGACCTTTAATTTTAGTGGTGGAAGACCTCAAGGAGATTTATATAACTCAAGTTATGATTCTTGCAAGTTACAGGTCATCTGAGGTATCTGAAATTTTGTCTGTGAAAGTTACTTGTCTTCCAAGCAACTTTTGCCCCTCAAGGAGCTTTCAAATGGATTTCTGGTCAACATGAGAATTGTTCCTCATTGTCTTAGATTTCTAGAAAGGTATGGTATGCCTTCATCTGATTTGTGGAACTCTACTTATGTCCTTGGCAAGCAAAGGGTATTTTGGTCATTTGAGAATTACAGGTCATTTCAAGCCTATGCCCAAAACTCATACAAGGAAGCTTCAAATGAAAAAATTCACAACATCAAACTTGCTCCAAATGACATTTTGAGTCTATAAAAGTGATCATGAAAGTTTGGAAAGGATCAAAGCTCAAGGTTCCAAATTTGGTCATTTAAAAGATGAATTTAATGAATAAAAGTGACCTAAAAATGGGATTTTTCATAACATGGCCAAATGAGATGAAGTTATAGGTCATTTTGATTGGAAAAAATGTTTTAAGAACATTGGCAAAAGTAGATTTTTGAGTTTGGTTCAAAGTTTGGAAGTTATACTAGTTGGCTTACAAAAGAAGTAACACAACCAAATTCACAAGGAAATTGTGCACAAGAAGGTTCTAACAAGTTCTAGAAAGGTCTATGAGCATCTATATATTGAGTAGGGTGGATCCATTCAAGGGTTGGTGATTCATTTTGGTTGAAACACATAGTTACACCTCATTCTTCAATTGTGCAAATTCATTCCAAACTCTATCAAACCTTCATCATTTTCCAAAATTCTTGATCCTATCATCATCTACATCCATCATAGATCAAGTTTCTATCAATATCTGGTTGAATTGAAGCAGAATTCGTGTGCTACCAACTTCATCATCCAAAGTGCAAGAAGATTGTGATTGCAAGATCAAGGGCATTTGAGCAGGGGCTATTGCATACAAAACCAAGAATCAAGTCTGTGGAGCAAGTCCAAAGCATTGCAAGCTTTGGATCCAAGGATTTCTGCCTCTGTTTTCAAGATTACACCAGGTTAGTTTTCCTATCGAATTGGATAGAATTAGTTAGAATAATAGAGAATCTTTAGGTTAGAATTGTTAGGCATAGTTAGATGATTGATTCTGGTGAATTTGAGGGCATTTCATGGAGGTTACCATTGGAGCACCAAAACTGTTGAGCCTTAGAAAACCTAGGTTAGGGCATGATAATCTTGGTTAGATAGATAAAAATGATCAGTATAACATGTAGATTGTATTAGTGTAAGAGTTAGCAAGAATTAGTAGGGTTGATCTCAGTGTAAAATGGTGGAGTAAAGGTTTTCTACCTATCGGGTTTGGTGCTGGGGTAAGTTTTAGAGAAAACCAAGACCATGGCTGTGTAGAGGAGAAGAAGTAGAGCAATTTTGCTTTTTACGGGTATGAGTTTCATGGAGAGATGAGGTAGTATGAGAGTGTTGAAAACTGGTTCGTGCGAGCTTGTTCAGGTCTCATTAATGGTGGAAACCCTAGCTTTGGAGAAGAAGCATGATGACCGTTGGATGAAGTCTTTCTTGTTGACTGAGGCTCAGATCGCGTGGCCAGGGTTTGAAGTTGAATTTGGAGGGAAGACTGGATGTGAAACGCATCGTTTCACTTAAGCCTCAGACTGGGCTTAAGTTGCTCATGCTATTCGTACCCCCATTCACCCAGGCCCAAACCATTTACACTGAATTAATTGCTACTTGCACCGTTTTTGGTTTATTCCTTTTTGTTTTTTTTTCTGATTAGCTGGGCCCAGACGCGCGTTGCTATGCGCACCCCCAGTCTGGGCCCATCATCCATGCTTTAACTGAAATAACTAATAACTGCACCCCTCGCCCTCTTAATCCAATTTAAATCATTTTTAATTTCTTTTATTTTTGTTAATTCTTTAAAAAATCATAACAAATTGAAAATTGCATATTTTTAATTGGTTGTTTTTGCATCTTTTTCATATTTCTGTCAAGAAAATTGTCATATAATAAAATTAGCATTTTATTTTATTTTTGCATTTTTAGTATATTTTTCTTTTAAATAGGTTTTAAATAATGTTTAGTTTAATACTTGATATTGTTGATTTTAGTTTAGCTAGACCCTTTTATATTTTGGACCCATTCTTTTTAGAGTACTTCATTTAGGACTTTAATCTTCATATGAGATTTAATTCATGATTTTAGGATTTAATCTTAGATGGTTTGTTTAGGTGTGATTAGGAGAATCAAAACTAGGGTTTAGATATAACATAGGTGTGATAAATCATTTCTTTTAGGAGTTGTAGTTTGAGTTTTGGGGTATGGGACTATAGGGGTATTATGGATAGATAATAGATCCCTTAGAAAATATTAGGCTTCCCCTATTCTACTATTACTATTAGTATACTGCTTGTATTTGCTTGATTGTGTGGTGTGCCCTCTCTAGGGTTATTATTTGACTGTGTGGGGTATTGGGCTTGTTTGGGGCTTGGGGTTTGAGCTGAAGACTGTGCTGATGAAGCCCATTTGAAGATTAAAGAATGAAGACCAATTTCCAGAGTTGAGGAGGAGTATCTCTTGCTGGCAGCTGTTGAAGGTTATAGGATCTAGGAGCTAGGCAGAGCTCTAGAGTAGAAAACTTGATTCCCAAACATGGAAGGTCTTGGTTGCCTCCATCCCTCTCTATGATGCAGAGTCTCTCTAAGACATTCACCCCCTTCCTTTGGAAGGCTTGGTGATAGTGTCTAAGAGATAGAACTCTTGAGAGAAATATTCTATGTGTTGTTAGCAGTCTGTTTGCCACCTTTGGTGGTCAACTAATTGCTTAACACCTCAGTTCATTCTTGTGATTGGTTCCTCAGCTGGGAGATTGGGACTTGAAGAAAAGCCATTGAAGGGTTGAAGACAAAGACCTTGCTTGAAGGCTGTGAAGATAAAGACTGAGGTTTGCTTGAAGCTGGTAGATGGTTGAAGATGGCTTGAGGGCAGATGTTGATGAAGACAGCTTTTGCTGTTTATTTTTTGCTGTTTATAATTCCGGATGTATTGATTGAATTTCCCTGACTGTATTGCTTGTTGTTTAACCTGTTAGGTTGAAAGTGAATTCTGTTCACTTTTGCCTGTTGTTTTCTAGGTTCGAGGTTGAGTGGGACTCCCTTGCCTCGCTTGTATTGTTGCATCCATGTATTTTACTACTTTATTATATATATGTTATTGTTTCTGTTTCCGTCTATCCCCTTAGGATCTCTGTTTCCCTCCGTGCAAGAGAGGAACATGATAGACATTAGGTCTTGACCCAGGCATGATAACATTAGGTTAGTGATTCCCTTTGCAACCATAGGTTAGAGTTCTGCCTCTTCTTTCTCAAAACAAACAGAAAAACACAATAAATATTTCAAACACAATAAAAGATACTTCTTCCGTAAAAGAATGTGAACTCATCAAAACGTCAATTTTTGTCCGCTTGGACTGCTAATCAGAAAAACCCTTTTTTCAGAAGGAATAAAAACAATCAAAACAGACTTGTGTCGTACGTTTCCTGAACTACGTTTGCTCTGATCTTTCATACTGTGTGAAAGTACGTAGGCATAGGATGCGATATCCTAGCGAGCAACCTTCCCCTCCTTTCCAGTAGGTAGGCGAACTACGTTGACTCTGATTTCTCGTTCCAGACGGGAATACGTAGGCATAAAGTGCGATACTTTGCCGAGTCATTTTATTTTCTTTTTAACCCCAGACCTGTAGAGTAGATAGAATAACAATCCGTACTAGAAAACAAGCATGGATCCCGTCGAGTACGACGGACGTGAGGGGTGCTAATACCTTCCCCTTGCGTAACCGACTCCCGAATCCAGGATTTGGTTGTGATGACCATTCCTTTCCCGTCTTTGCGGTAGGTTTACTTCGAGCGTTTCATTTCCCTCCGTTGGGATAAATAACGCACGGTGGCGACTCTTCTGTTCAGCCGGCGCCGATTTTCGCAGTAGCGACAGCTGGCGACTCTGCTGGGGACCCAACGTCCCCTGGCTGCTAAGGACTGCGATGGTTCCTTATGCATTTGGGATCCAACGTCCCTTAAAGCGAGTCAATCCTAGCGCTTGTTTTCCCGTCGAGGATTTTGTATGGATTTATATTTTTGTCATTTACTTTCAGCATTATAATATTGTTATTATTGCTGTATTGGGGTGTGACGGATGTTCTGTGATTGAGAGATAAGCCGGACCTGGGCTTGAGTGCACCTAGAATTAGAGTGGAAATTAGTGGGCGCGCACGTGCTTTGCATGTCCTAGTGTCCCACGAAATCCACACTCAGACGAGGTTCTTCTGGTTGGCCTCCTGTCCTGCCCTTTGGGTGGCTCGGGTTGCTGGTTAGTTGGATTGTCGACTCTGGGAACCGATCATTTGGAAGTTGGCTAAGTGAGGCCTCTTCAGGATTTGATGATGCCATTCCTTCTGGGAATTGTATCATCAACCCTGAAAGTCTGTGACGCCGACGACCGCATAGGATGCCATACTTTTGTCAGTTACTAGGACACCTACCTGTGAGAGGGTTTTGGGGTTATGCAGGTAACTAGACCTTCAGATACCGGTTATTTCTTGATCTGAGATCCTGGGTATTTATGGATAGTGGAGAGGTCTATCAGAGACCAGTCAGAGTTATGTTGTGGGGTCTATCAGAGACCAGTATGGGAGCTTTATATTGGGTCTATCTGAGACCAGGGTTTGAGGAATTCTGGAGAGTCTATCTGAGACTTTTGATATGGTTCAGGCTTCTCAGCTATGGCATTTGGTCCCTGTTGCATGTTACTTGCATTGCATTGTTCGCATAACCATTATCATTGCATTCCATTAACGTGTGCCTGTGCTGCAGGTGCATTTGCATATTCCCTGGTTCTAGTGTCCGGACTTCTGAGTATTGATCATGGCTGGTTTGAGGATGACAGTTGCCTACAGGTTACCTATTCCTGATATTACTCCCCTCCTGGGTCTGATTTCACTTGCTGATGAGGATGTCCGTAGAAGCTTCAGACAGAGTTACGGACGGCTGTTGAGATTGGTTCACAAATCAACTGATGATGAATTGAATGGGCTGTATACACTGATGCAATTCTATGACCCTGCTTTGAGATACTTCACATTCGCTGACTTCATTTTGGGGCCTACCATTGAAGAGTATGTAGAGTTTACTGAGCTGCCAGTACAGAATAAGGTTCCCTTTATTCACTCTGCCGCTGAGCCCAAGTTGGAGGACTTAGCTAAGGCCTTGCACATGAATGCTTCTGAACTGTTGATGAATTCTTGGCGCGGGGTTCCAGGTTTCTCTCTCCAGTTTCTGATTGGTAAGGCTCAAGAATACGCCAAGAATGGATGTTGGGTAGTCTTTAACGCTGTTTTGGCTCTATGCATTTATGGGATAGTGTTGTTTCCCAATTTCCCGAACTTCGTGGACATGGATGCATTTCATTTGTTTGCTGCTGGTAACCCTGTACCCACATTGATCGGGGACTTCTACCATTCGATGCACTACAGAAATGAGAACAGGAGAGGCAAGAACGTCTCTTGTTGCGTGCCTTTGCTGTACATGTGGTTTAAGAGCCACCTTCCCCTGAAGGGACCTTTTGTAGATAGTGCAACTACAGCTGACTGGCCAGAGCGCCTGATGAGGCTATCTTCTGAAGACATTGAATGGTTTGACCGAGACTTGTTGGGGTCTGAGCTTATTTTCAGTTGTTCTGGGTACCCTAATGTTCCGTTGATAGGAAGAAAAGGGTGTATTAATTACAACCCATCTCTGTTCATTCGCCAGTTTGGATACGCGTTGAAGAACCCACCTCAGGAGGAAGAAGTACAGGAATCTCTGTACTTCACCGGTGATTTGAATGGAGAGTTACTAGCCAAGCTTCAGCATGCCTGGATGCATATCAACAGAAGAGGGAAACCACTGTTAGGGAAGAACGATTGTCAGGCTTATGCACCCTACAAAGTTTGGATCCAAGAGAGAGCAAGACAATTGCTGATGCCATTTCCAGCTGCACCAGTCCCTATTCATATTCCGGCGGAAGAACCAACCACTGTTACTATGGAGGTCTATGAGCGAGTTGTAAAAGAAAAAGAAGCCTTGATGAAGATCAATGAAGAGTTAGAAAAGGAACTGGCTCAGATGCGTAGTGAAAAGAACAAGGTTGTGCATTCTTTCCAACAGCAGATCGAGTTAGTAAACAGGCTAGGTGCTGAATTGACTGAAGAGAAGAAGAAGCGTGAACGCCTGGGGAAGGAGTTCAGAAGCTCTCATGACATGTTGGAGTCCAAAAAGAAAGCACTCGATGCCGCTCACCGAGAAATCTCTTCTTGTAACAAGACGTGGAATGCTACGCTAACCAACAACAAAAAGAGGGAAGACAAATTGAAGCAACAAATTTCTGAACTCGAAGAGCAGTTGAAGGCTAGCACTAAGAAGCATGAAGAAGAGGTAATGGCCAGATATAGTCTCCAGAATGCATTGAACAAGGCCATCGAAGGCAGGAATGAAGCTGTGTCTCAGAAGCGGAAGCTAGAGGATCGCTTCGGAGAAGGGGCATGGGAGGAAACCGCTGGTGACGTGCGACATGTTCTCAAGTGAAGAAATCAACTTGTTGAGGGTCTGCTTACCCGACCAAGTCTTCCAGAGACTAAGAAGTTACTAGAAGAGTACCAGGCTTATGAGTGTACTTGACTGTTTCATGTATTAACGTGTATGCTTTATTTGCATAGCGTTGACCATCACCAGGATTGCTGGTTGAGGTCATGCCTTCTTATTGTACACTCAGTGATATTGTATTCTTGGCTTAATGGATTTCTCTGCAATATATGAGGCGTTTTCTATGATTCGGCTCCGATCTTCGTATTGCTAGTACTGTCACTGCACTGGCACATTCGCACTAGAATCGGGGAATGATATTCCCTAATGCACAGACACATATTGCATTGCATTCCCATTCATATTGCATTATAGGTGATTATTGAACGGTATCTTATTTCTTGCACTGTACCGGGTCTTTTTCAGGATTGAAGGTCAGCGCCCGCACCGATACTCCACTCGTACCAACTGCCGAAGAATTATGGATCAAATGCAGAATGAAATGCAGACATGCGTGAGAAGCTGGCGCTCTTCATGCAGACAATGGAGACCATTGCGAAAGGACAGGAGAATTTGCAAGCTTTGGTGCAGCCTCTGTTGGTAAGAAATGCTGGGCACGAAAATGAGGATCATCAGTCTGTGCGAGTCGACACTATTCACGGAGATGGTACCCCCACACCGGTGGCTCCACCTGTGGTAAACATACCTGCTGTCAATGTGAATAATGGCGCTGCTGCCGGGAACGGTAACGTTGGAATTGGGAACGAGACTGTTTTCAACAACGTTGGGCTCAGAGATGTCAACCTGGGTGATAATATGGGAGGTAATGGCTTCAGTAATAATGGATTTGGCTTCAATGACCAGGGGTTTGATCATGCTGGGAAGTACGGCTTCAACGCTCAAGGCTTCGGACAGGACGAATTTGGTATGACTAATCAGGGTTATGGCGGATTCGGAAATGGAAATGGCGCTGGGTTAATGGCTTTTGGACCTGCTGGAGTTGCTCCGGGATACGGTATCAGGGGGCGAGGCCCGGTAATGAATCAGACCAGAGTTGGCCGTAACAATGGATACGATGGATACGGAGCTGGGAACGGTAATTGGCAAGAAGATCAGCAAGAGGATGCTTTCTCCGGTGGAGGGTTCGAAGGTCCTATGGATGACTCTCAGAGAATCAGGATGCTCGAGGAGCAGATGAAGGGGGTCGTAAATCAAAGTGCTGTTGGCTTAGACATGACAACAATGGGTCTGGTGCCTGGCCTGAGGGTGCCAATCAAATTCAAAGCTCCCACATTCGACAAGTATAAGGGGGACACCTGTCCAAAGGTGCACGTGCGGTCATACTACAGAAGGATGTCGGCATATTCAAACGATGAGAGGATGCTAATGCATTTCTTTCAAGATAGCTTGTCTGGTCCTTCCCTCGAGTGGTATATGGGATTGGAACCAACTCAGATAAAGACATGGAAGCAGCTGGCTGAAGCATTTGTGGCTCACTATAAGTACAACAGTGACTTGGCACCCAACCGGGTCCAATTGCAGGGGTTGTCCCAGAAGAAGGGCGAGAGCTTCAAAGAGTATGCGCAGAGATGGCGCGACATGGCTGCCCGGGTTCATCCTCCTTTAGAGGACAAAGAAATGAATGATATGTTCATAGGAACATTCACTGGCATGTTTTATGACAAGTTGTTTCACACTTCTTTGGGCAGTTTCTCAGACTTAATCCTGATGGGAGAGAATATTGAAAGCAACATTAAACAGGGAAGATTCCAAGCTGAGGAATCCACCCCAGCTGGCAGCAACAGAAGGGCTTTCGGTGGGCGCCGTCAAGGTGATGCAAGCGCAGTGTTTGGGGGCCGAGGCCGAGGCCGGGGCAGAGGTCGAAACCAGTACAATCAGCCGCAGCAGGTGGCAAGTGTTACTATTCCATTTCAGCAACAACAACAGCAACAACAGCCACAACAGGGGGCACAGCCTGCCCAGCGCAGATTCCAGGGGGGCAAACCAAGGAGGGTGTTTGAAAAGCCTCCTTCAACGTATGCAGAATTGCTACAGACATTATTGGGTTTGAACTTGGTGGAAAAGAGAACTCTAGCGCCAATAACAGGCACTCCTCCGTATGGTTACAATGCAAGCAGGCACTGTGAATTCCACTCCGGAGCTCCTGGCCACGATGTAGAGGGTTGCCACGCGTTCAAGCATGTGGTGCATGATCTATTGGATAGTAAGGCTATCAATTTTGGACAGGCGGATCCGAACATAGTGCAGAAGCCCATGCCCAACCATGGGGCAAACGCCATTTTAACTGAAGAGGGTTTGAACTTGATTATGAATATTGACGACCTAAAGACACCGTTGTGCGAGATAAAGAGCAGATTATTGCAAGGTGGTGTGTATCCAGGTTGCGACGAGTATTGTTTAGAGTGTTGGACCCAAGCTGGGGGGTGTGCTGACTTAAAGAAGGGTATTCAGGCTTTAATAGATGGAGGCACATTACAATTCGACCGAGCGGCAGTTGAAGAACCTGCCGAGGTATCAGCAGACAAGCAAAGTGATGTAGCTACTATAACGATTCCCCGAAAAACGATAACTATAACGGCGCCGGACAAGCGACCGTCGATCACTATCACCAAGGCAGGACCAATCCCTTATGAGAGCACTAAGGCAGTCCCCTGGACTTATGGGTTGGAAGTGTACTGTGACGGGGTGAAAATTGATGTTAATAAGCAGCCAGTTGAGGTTGTAGACAACGTTGTCGGTACCGGAGGTATGACAAGAAGTGGGAGAATCTTCATATCGCCTGAGGTAGAGGCTGAACGACTGGAGAAAGGAAAAGGAAAGATGAATGAAACTGTCCCTGTGCAGAGGAACGAAAAAGAAACGGCATCGAAAGATGTGGAAGAGTTCATGCGCTTGATTCGTAAAAGTGATTATAAGATTGTTGAGCATCTGCAACAGACGCCGTCAAAGATATCTATACTGTCGTTGCTATTGTGCTCTGAAGCTCACAGAAATGCATTGTTGAAAGTTCTGGATACGTCCTTCGTACCCCAAGATGTTTCCGTGAATCAGCTGGAGGGGGTGTTGGCACATGTAAACGCAGGCCATAGCCTGGGATTTACAGACTTCGATTTGACCCCGAAGGGGAGAGAGCATAATATGGCGTTACATGTCTCAGTGGAGTGTAGAGGATCAGTCATGTCTCATGTACTGGTAGATACCGGATCTTCCTTAAACGTGCTGCCCAAGAAAGCGATGATGAAACTGGACGTCAGAGGGATCATGTGTACGCCTAGTGACTTGGTAGTCAGGGCGTTTGATGGTACACGAAGAACAGTCTTTGGATCCATAACATTACCTCTGCAGGTGGGGCCGGAGGTTTTCGCAACTGAATTCTATATTATGGACATCCAGCCAGCATACAGCTGCCTTCTCGGACGACCCTGGATTCATGGTGCTGGGGCAGTCACATCTACCTTGCATCAAAAGTTGAAATACATGATAGGGGACAGTGTGGTCACAGTCTGTGGAGAAGAAGATATATTGGTTAGCCATCTGTCATCATTCAAGTATGTAGAAGTCGACGGCGAGATTCACGAAACACCCTGTCAAGCCTTTGAAGGGTTGCGCATCAAAGACAAAGGTCCCGGGCCGAGTAAAGCGTCAGAGGTAGCCGTCTCGTCATACAAGGAGGCTCAAGCTCTAGTGGAGACTGGTGAGACAAAAGGCTGGGGCAAGGTGCTGGATATTCCCGTGAAGATGGACCGATTTGGGCTGGGATATCAACTGTCGTCATCAACACTTGCTGCAGGGGCACCCCGTTTCAGAGGACCGATAACCATCACCGCTAGTGGAGTGTGTCACGGGGCCGTCAACGCTGCTTCAGATTCCGAGGAAGGAGACAGTGATTGCGACATGGACGCCTGGATTCAGCCGAGCGTGCCAGGACAAGGATTATGCAATTGGTCTATTCAGGAGATTGTTCCTGTGGCTCACAAACAGTAATACTTTGTTTTCTTAATTGTTGAACAATCTGGTGTCTTACCCGAGGCATCATGATTTTGCTTAGGGCTGTGCTGTTATGAACATTGCGTTGTTTAATCATTAAATAAAAGGCGTTTTTTCATGTGCAAATATTGCGATCTCTGTTTTTCCTGTTTTGTGTTTTACAATAAAATGGCAACGTGGTTATTCGCTTTATACGCATTTTGAAGCATTTAACCATTCCTTTTGCAGGATAACATTTTCAGATGACATCATTGAACCGCCTATGACTCGTCTCGGCTTTGAGCACCCGGTATTTCAGGCCGAAGAGGAGATTGTTGAAGACGGAGAAGTGCCCGAAGAATTGTCTTGGTTGGTAAAACAAGAAGAACGTGTCATTCTGCCTCATGAGGAGGTCATCGAAATTATTAACCTGGGGTCGGAAGGGGTTGAAAAGAACATCCGTATAGGAGCCGCGCTACAGAGCGACGTCAAGCGAAGACTGGTTGAAATGCTCAGAGAGTATAGTGATGTGTTCGCTTGGTCGTATGAAGACATGCCTGGGCTTGATACAGATATGGTTGTGCACCGTCTGCCGTTGAAAGAAGAATGCCCGCCGGTTAAGCAGAAGCTTCGCAGAACTAGGCCTGATATGGCAGTGAAAATTAAGGAGGAGGTTCAAAAGCAGTGGGATGCTGGTTTCCTAGATGTTACAAAATATCCCTCATGGGTCGCTAATATTGTACCAGTGCCAAAGAAAGACGGTAAAGTGAGAATGTGCGTAGATTACCGTGATTTGAATAAAGCGAGCCCGAAAGATGATTTTCCGCTTCCTCACATCGATGTGCTGGTTGACAACACCGCTCAATTCTCCGTATTCTCCTTCATGGATGGCTTCTCGGGCTATAATCAGATTAAAATGGCGCCATAAGACATGGAGAAGACGACCTTCATTATACCTTGGGGAACACTTTGTTACAAAGTGATGCCCTTCGGATTGAAGAATGCTGGGGCAACGTATCAGCGTGCAATGACGACTCTTTTCCATGATATGATGCATAAGGAGATCGAAGTTTACGTCGATGATATGATCGCCAAATCCCAGACGGAGGAAGAGCATTTGGTGAATTTGCTGAAGTTATTCAAAAGGCTTAGGAAGTTTAGGCTGAGACTGAACCCTAACAAGTGCACCTTCGGGGTGAGATCGGGTAAACTGTTGGGGTTTATCGTGAGCGAAAAAGGAATAAAGGTCGATCCTGCAAAAATAAAAGCAATACAAGAGATGCCGACGCCTAGAACAGAGAAAGAGGTGCGCGGGTTTTTAGGGAGGTTGAACTACATCGCCCGGTTCATATCTCACCTAACGGCTACGTGTGAACCGTTATTCAAGCTGTTGAAAAAAGACCAGGCTGTAACGTGGAATGAAAATTGTCAAAAGGCGTTCGATAAAATAAATCAGTATTTGCAGGAGCCTCCTATTTTGATACCCCCAGTGGCAGGGAGACCCTTGATTATGTATTTGACGGTTCTTGAGGGAAGTATGGGTTGTGTTCTCGGTCAACACGACGAGACAGGAAGAAAAGAGCATGCAATATATTACTTGATTAAGAAGTTTACTGAATGTGAATCTCGATATTCAATGCTCGAAAAAACCTGTTGCGCGCTAGCCTGGGCCGCCAAGCGTTTAAGGCAATACATGCTGAATCATACAACCATGCTCATCTCGAAGATGGATCCTATCAAATATGTATTCGAAAAGCAGACGTTATCAGGGAGAATTGCCCGTTGGCAGATGGTTTTGACCGAATATGACATCCAATATGTCTCGCAGAAGGCTATAAAGGGGAGTGTCTTGTCAGAATACTTGGCGGAGCAGCCTATTGAGGATTACCAATCGATGAGGTTTGATTTTCCTGACGAGGATATCATGTACCTAAAGATGAAAGATTGTGACGAGTCATTGCCAGACGAAGGACCAGAATTGGACTCCAAATGGAAGTTGATCTTTGACGGAGCTGTAAACGCTTACGGTAGCGGAATAGGGGCAATCATCACTACTCCACACGGGTCGCACATCCCGTTTACCGCCCGATTGACCTTTCCAGTTACCAATAATGAAGCCGAATACGAAGCTTGTATCATGGGGCTTGAAGAAGCCATTGATTTGCGAATCAAAAATCTGGATGTATACGGAGACTCAGCTCTGGTAGTGAATCAAATAAAAGGGGAATGGGAGACACGTCAGCTCAATTTGATACCTTACATGAACTACGCAAGGAGATTGTTGCCTTTCTTTGACAAGGTTGAATTGCATCATGTACCGCGAGCAGAGAATCAGATGGCTGACGCCCTGGCCACTTTGTCTTCCATGTACAAAGTCAACTTCTGGAATGAGGCTCCCAGAATTGTTATCTCTCGGCTTGACAGGCCCGCCTTCGTGTTTGCCATTGACGAAGCATCTGATGATAAACCGTGGTATTTCGATATCCTTAATTTCCTGAAAAGCAAAGAGTATCCGGCTGGGGCATCCAGTCACGATCAGAAGACTCTCAGGAGATTGACGGGTAACTTCTACCTGAATCCGGACGGTGTCTTATACAGGAGAAATCACGACTTGGTGCTGCTGCGTTGTGTGGACGAAAAAGAGGCGAAGCTGCTCATGGGGGAAATACATGAAGGTACATTTGGTACGCATGCTGGTGGGCATGCTATGACGAGGAAGCTGCTGCGGGCAGGTTATTTTTGGCTAACTATGGAAACTGATTGTTTCAAGTTTGCGAGGAAGTGCCACAAGTGCCAAATCTATGCAGATAAGATCCATGTGCCTCCGAGTCCTCTGAACGTGATGTTGTCACCATGGCCATTCTCGATGTGGGGAATCGATATGATTGGAAAGATCGAGCCGACGGTTTCTAACGGACACCAGTTCATTCTAGTAGCAATCGATTATTTCACCAAGTGGGTGGAAGCGGCGTCTTATGCAAATGTGACCAAGCAGGTGGTAGCCAGATTCATCAAGAGAGATATCATTTGTAGATATGGAATCCCCGAGCGGATAATCACTGACAACGGTTCAAACCTGAATAACAAAATGATGAAGGAGCTCTGTCAGAATTTTAAGATCGAGCATCACAACTCCTCCCCTTACCGACCCAAGATGAATGGCGCTGTTGAAGCGGCCAATAAGAATATAAAGAAGATCGTTCAGAAGATGGTGGTTACGGACTGGCATGAGATGCTGCCTTTCGCTTTGCACGGTTATCGTACGACGGTGCGCACATCAACCGGGGCAACCCCGTTCTCGTTGGTGTATGGAATGGAAGCAGTGCTACCACTGGAAGTTGAGATTCCTTCGCTGAGAGTACTACGAGACGTCCAACTAGACGAGGCAGAATGGGTGAAAGACAGGTTGAACCAGCTGAGTCTAATGGATGAGAAGAGGCTAGCTTCTCTAGCATACGGTCGTTTGTACCAGAGCCGAATGAAGAAAGCATATGATAATAAGATACATCCTCGGAGCTTTCAGACGGGCGACCTTGTGCTGAAAAGGATTCTCCCGTCGCAGGCAGATCACAGGGGCAAGTGGACCCCTCACTACGAAGGGCCATACGTTGTCAGAAAAGTCTTTTCAGGAGGGGCGTTATTGTTGTCCACCATGGACGGTGAAAACTTTACGTCGCCTGTGAATTCGGATGCAGTTAAAAAATACTTTGCTTGAAATTGACCCGCTGGACAGAAAAAAGAGAGTCCAGGCAAAAATAGGGCATCCTGGCGAACCAAAAACAGAATGAAAGGTTCGGGCAAAAGTTAGGGATAAAATTGAAAAAATGTACACCCGCGAAGTTGAAAACCTACACTGGGCGGCTTCGGCAAAAAAGGGTATCCCGGTGAACTAAAAACCCGTAAAGGGCGGTTCACGCAAAAGTTAGGGATTTGAAAAGCAAATGACTGCGGTATGAATTTGATACTGCATTGAGCATTGGTGCAGGAGAATATACTTGAAGGGTCGATTATCAGATACAATCTCTTCGGAAGTGTGAATACTAGGAAAGCATCAGAGTCGGGTGAGTCATAGGAGGATCAGCTCGTGGTGTTCGTCTGCATCCCGTTGCCGACATGTGTACAAATTTGATTTGTCATTATATTTATGCTTCTTGTGCATACTTGTATATTCGTTGTGTGTAGCTTCCTCTTTTCAGGAGTTACATCCCGTGTACAAAACTCCGCCCATTCAGGGGCCCAATCAATAAAACATGTTATTCAGTATTTGATGCTGGTTCTTTACTGTTTTGTACATGATAAACGCCTAGGTTTAATGAAACTAATGTGTGTATAACGTCGCTGGCCCTTGCCAATAATTGCTAAAACTTTGAATTAACTGAAAATAATGTCACTAACGCTAACCTGAATAGATTTGGTTGCATAGACTTGTCTTGCCTTGTTTGTGGTGTTGCAGGGTCCGTAGCCGTATGAAGTGGACGATCAAAAGATTGCAATATGGACCAGAAGCTCGTAACGAAAGACTCGATCCCCACGCAGGTCGCGCTTCCAAGATAACACTGTTCCTCCCTGAAGAAGGATCAAATTCCCTAGCTAGTCGTAGCTTATCCAAGGGACATTCTCCAACAAAGTCATTTATCCTCAGCAGGGTTTGGCGAATACAAGATTGTAGGCTGTATTCAGACAGTGTGGTGTCCCCTCAAAAGGATCCCCCATCCCGAGCCGAGTGGTTTAGCCTCAGAAGAGTAGTAATATTTCTAACTCGTGAGCTGTACTTAGACAGTCTACCCTTCCCAGTAGGGTCATTTACTCTCCCCCAGCGGAGTCAGTTGATTTTCCCCAAGAGAGTCGTTTCGTCCCCAGTGGAGTTCTCTTTCCAGCAAGTGTTTTCTTTCCTCCCAGTGGAACTCGAAGATTGAGACTCTCCCCGACAGAGTTGGTTGTGTGTCCTGGCATTTATTTTGCCAGAATACCGTGTGATACCCGTTCACTCCCCAAAAGAAGTCCAATCCTGATTGATGCATTCAGTTATCCCTCAGCGAAGTTGGCTTCACTCTTCCAGCATTTATTTTGCTGGAATAATTCTGTGGTATCCGGCTACCCCAGAAGAGTTGGCGTTGTCTTCAGCATTTATTTTGCTGAAGCGGTTTCTGTATCCCAGCAGTGCGAGTCTGCAATTGCATCGGCATACAATGTCATACTTGCATCCACCAAATAATAAAAAAAAACGCGTAGCATTCCCATGTCGCACGGAGCATTACGCCATTGTCAAACATATGCATTTTGAAACATAAGCCAGGTTAGTTAACCCGTTTATTTTCAAATGTTGTTTCTCTTGCAGGTGGAGAGAGCTCTTGCTCAAATGAATTACCAAACATTCAAGATCTCGGCGTGAGACATTCAACGATAATGTCAGTTTTGGGCATTATTCCCCACAGAGTTATCAGGGTTAAGTTTCTCTTTGTCCCCGAGCAGAGTTATTTGTGTAAATTTCTTTTGTTTTCCCCGCCAGAGTTGCTTGTTGAAGTTTCTCTAGTCCGGCCAGCGGATTGTTTTCTTCAAATTTGTTGTTACGTCAGCATCAAAGGGTTTCGTGAATCAGAATTTCAGAGGCTGCCGCCGGTTATCAGAACAGGCGTCCGGTAGTTTGGTTTCCAAATATCCTCAGTAGAGCTCGCCTCAAAGTCGCTGTCACGTCAGTGCTAAAAGGTTTGTGGGTTGGGACCAATGGAGTTAGTTACTGTGGAGATAAGCAGAGAAACTGTATTCAGAGTATCTTCCCGTAGGAACAGACGAATGTATTTTCTTACTGGTTGACAGGAGTATTTCCCCGGAGTCGTCAAAATTTTATTGCTTATATTGATAGGAGTTCCTCGCGTTGACGGGATATGAGTCCTGACGTGGACAATTTATTCCTATATTGATGGGATTTCTTCGTGCTGGAGACATGGGAGTCCTGACGTGGACAGATTTATTTCCTCGGGTTGACGAGATGTGCTAGTCCTAACTGTTGCACCCCAAAATTTGCCCTCTTTCAAGGCTTGACTCATTTTTTTCATTTCTTTCAAATTCAATGGCATAAGGGAGGCCCATCATTTCAAATTCAAGGTTCATGAATCCAAGGCTAGATTCAAGAGTTTTTTACAAAGAGAAATCTCTTGACATTGTCAAGAATGTTACATTGGTTACCAAATTTCGAACTCTTGATAATGCTTAGGAAATTAAGCTATTTCTAGTCTTAATTCAAGATTCTAAATAACTTCATGCCATGGTATCCCCCATGCTCCATCAAGTCCACATGACCCTCCTTGTGCTTACAAACATGCAAAGAAATATGCAAGAATTAAATCAACATTGGAATGTTTATGGGCCAAGATTATGCATGTTCAATCATGGGCAAAACAGCCCCATGCAAGAGTTGAAGAATTACTACATGTCACAAAATCAAGAGGACAACATGTACTATGTTACAAGATCATTTTTTATGTCACAAAGTCAAGGAAATAGCATGCAAATGATATATTTACTTGCTAAATATCAGTTTGCAAATGCTGTCAAAGAGTGGTAACAATTGGCTACATGGTAAGATACAAAGCAATACCATCCAAGAGACTAATGGGCAAAAAGAGGGATAGTAGTATAGTATGCTACAGCAGAAAAATGCAGCAAGTCATACTAGAAATAGAAGGGAAAAGTGGGGCTGCACAAAAGGAAGGAAAAGGCATTGCCAAAAATGGAAAGTTGGTGATGAAAAGGTGTGCAAAGTGTGTGGCTTTAGGACAGCAGAAAAAGTTGACAGAAAAGGTGGAAAATGGGCTGCAAGCAAGCATAGAAAACATAGTATTCCTTTACTATCAAAAAACACAACACATTTTGGAGATAGAGAGATTGAGAGCAAAGAGTAAGAGAGAAAACCAGAAAAATAGAGAGAGCAAAAAACCAGCAAAAGATTTAGAGAGTGAAAGAAAAGTACAAGGGAGCCATTGAGAAGGAGAGCCATCAAAGCATAGAGGGAAGAGAAGTGAACACCTAGCCAAAATCAGTTGAGGCTTTGCAAGGAGGGAAACAACTCTTGGGTATCCATTTCTTCAAACTTTTCTCTTCTTTTACATTGTGCATTTATCTTTTGTTCTCTTGGTTTAAGTGTTGTTGTGTTGAGTATAACATGTAAGATCCCAAAGGGACCGAGAAACCCTTTTGAAAGAACCACAAAAAGAAGCAAAAAACAAGAGAAAGTTTGGAATTTTTCATCTGGCAGCCTAACACGGGCCGTGTCACACGACACGGCCGGCCGTGTTACATCTCTGAGTGGCTTTTCAAAGTGAAAAATGCCCTGGACTCACAACACGGGCCGTGTCACACAACATGGGCACCCGTGTTGTACTTCTGTTTGAGATTCTAATTTGTTTTTGGCCCCAGACCTTGTGACACGGGCCGTGTCACACAACACGGCCACCCGTGTCACACCACTTTTGACCCAAAACTCATTTTTTCCTGGAACTGTGACACGGGCCGTGTCATACAACACGGCCACCCGTGTTACCCCACTGTTTTCCACTTATTTTTGTTATTTTTACCTCCAAAAAAATTTTTCTCAAGGAGTTCGCACGGCGAACTCCTTGATGGCACTTCGTGCCGTTTTTATCGCATGTCTCGTTTTTTTTAGCCGACTAATCTCATATGTTGTATGATTTTAGTAGAAATGTTGCTATTGTCCTTGGTGACTTTTGATTCCAAAAACCATTTTCAAAAGCAAACTCTCGATTTTATCGAGCCATTTTTAACCCTTGTAAGTCGGTCGCCTTGTGCGTCCGCCATCGACCTTGCTCGCTTCACCTCAGACTTTTTTAAACAATTAAATCCTTGACCCAACATCAAGCGAATTTTCTCAAATAATGGTTAAGCCAACTCACCATATTTAACAAAACGATAAAGTTCACTTTGTATTGAACTAAAGAGAGGGGATTGAGTGTAGACTTCTTCCTCTCCGAGTGTTGAGATGCTCACTGTAGTGTGGGTGGTTTTGACACTCGTCTTTCAATACGAAGATGTTTTCTTTCCGTACCCTTTGTCACCTAAAAACCTCGGCCCCGTACCGAGTGCATTTTCAAAACACTTACAATAAATAAACCGATTCTCTTTGTATTGAACTAAAGAGAGAGGATTGAGTGTAGACTTCTTCCTCTCCGAGTGTTTGGATACTCACTGTAGTGTGGGTGGTCTCGATACTCGTCTTTCAATACGAAGACGTGACTTTATCCGCCACCTATCTCCCTCTACAACTTCTTTCCGTAACCTTTATCACCTAAAAACCTCGGTCCCGTACCGAGCGCATTTTTAAACTCTTTTCATAACAAAAATTTGAATGGTCGTGGAGTGGTTAGGCGTAGGCCTTCTCCTATCCCGAGTGCTGACGTTTACCGTAGGGTTCTCTGTCGCGAAAGCACTTACCATTCAAAACCAAAAACACTTTAATAAGAGAATGAAGTTCTCTTTGTATTGAACTAAAGAGAGAGGATTAAGTGTAGACTTCTTCCTCTCCGAGTGTCGAGATGCTCACTGTAGTGTGTGTGGTTTTGATACTTGTCTTTCAATACGAAGACGCTATGTTCGCCACACATTTTTTTACAACAAATACTTTGAGATAAAGAATTGGGTACTACCCATAGGGGTTATCATCCGAGGACCTACCTCGCCTTTAAAAAAACAATCCAACAAATCAAATGTGACATTTTGCCTCGCATGGCGAAAACTTATCTTTCGAAAAGGATATGATACGTCCGTTCTACCGCAAACAGGTAATGCCTAAGTCTCCAACGAGCGAGCAGCAATACACCTAACTGCTAGAATGCGTACGATAGCATCATCCATAAAAACATCAACAAATCGTAGGCCGAACTACGACTGCTCTGATTCTTTACTTCGTTCAAGTAAAGATACGTAGGCACAAGGGCCACAATCCTTGTCGAGCATATTCCCCCCTTATACCCGTAGTTTCCCGAACTACGTCGACTCTGACTTTCTCATATTTGTTGAGGATACGTAGGCCTAGGACCGCGAAGTCCTATCGAGTCCTTTCTTTCCTTTGTCACCCCTTGTTCCCCGTTTCTAACCTTTCCCTTTACCCCTTTGAAACACTCTTTTTTATAACATAATATTTAAGCAAATAAATCACACACAACAAATAAATGGTTCCCATCGAGTACGATGGATGTGAGGGGTGTTAATACCTTCCCCTTGCATAACCGGCTTCCGAACCCAATCTTGGTTGCGAGACCATCTTGTCCAATTCTTTTCTTGAGGTTTTCTCGATATTTTCCTTTCCCCTCATGGGATAAATAAAGTTCGGTGGAGACTCTTCTGTCCTTTTCCTTTTCGCCTTCCCCGTCGTTGCGCGTATTTTTCGAGTAGCGACACTAACGTGGACAGATTCGATCTCTCCGTATTGATTGAATGTGAAGTCCTGACGTGGACCAAAATTGATTACTCTTCGTGTTAGTGTCCTGACGTGGACCATTTATTCTCAGAAGATATCTTCCTTCGTAATGGTGGAATGTGTGTCCTGACGTGGACAAGTTTATGGTTCTTCGTGTTGTCAAGATGCGCGATTCCTGACGTGGACAAGTTTATCTCTCTTCGTGTTGGCGAGGCGTGAGTCCTGACGTGGACAAGTCTTATTTCCTCAGTGGGTCGAAGATGTGAGTCCTGACGCGGACAAATCCAGACGAGGTGTGAGTCCTAACGTGGAGGATGTTATTCCTAACGTGGAAAGATGTATTCCTAACGTGGAAAAGGTTATTCCTAACGTGGAAATGTTATTCCTAACGTGGAAATGTTATTCCTAACATGGAAAGTTTATTCCTAACATGGAAAGATGTATTCCTAACGTGGAAATGTTATTCCTAACGTGGAAAGTTTATTCCTAACGTGGAAAGATGTATTCCTAACGTGGAAATGTTATTCCTAACATGGAAACTTTATGCCTAACGTGGACGATGTTATTCCTAACGTGGACAAGTGTATTCCTAACGTGGAAGAGTTCATTCCTAACGTGGACGATTTATTCCTGACGTGGACAGTTCATCCCTCTGTTGATAGGATTTCCTCGTGCTGATGAAATGCAGACGAGTTACCCCCAGCGAAGTCGCCGAGATTTTTCCGTGTTGACAGCGGGTGGAGTCCTGACGTGGACAAGTTTTAGTTGAGATTTCTTCGTGTTGACGAAACAGGCGTCCTAACATGGACAAAGTTCTATCCCTGTGATGATAGAATCTTTTTCAGGCTGATGAAAATAATCCCCAGCACGGTCGCTAATGGATCAGTTTGTTGCCGTAACAACCAGATCCAGTCAGCAGATGTTGTTATTCAAGCAGTGGTGCAGTTTATTTCTGCGGTTGGCAAATTTCTGGGTTCTTAGTATTCAACCGTCTTGTACCTCGAATTTTTGAAGGGGCAGCTGTTGCACCCTAAAATTTGCTCAACCTACTTCACTTGGTTTATGTTTCAACTACATTAGCATTTGCATATAAAGTCATGTACATAGTCTAATCATTTGCATATCATAGCATAGCAAGTCATCCAACAAGGGACCAAGTACTATTCTTATCTCTATGAGCCTATCAAGAGGTTATTATTCAAATTCAATCTTATCCAAGTCATCAGGAAGAAATTGAAATCTGAGAAGTTAGTGGACCAAGCAGTGGATCTATTTCCTATCTTGAGGGTATTTGAAGATCATCAAAGAAGTTGTGAGTCATGAATTGAGGCCATGGAGGGTATATAGACATCATGGAAGACATGGAGAGCCATTTTGAAAGTGAGACCAGTCATTGATGTGATCACAAGAGCTGTAGTTGAAGACAGTTAACTAGGGTTTCATCTGGGTCAACCCTAGGTCAACCCTAGGTCAAATGATTGATTGAGAGGCATCAAGGTCTATTTGAGAGATGTGGGGTTCATCATTGGACATGTAGATATGGATGTGGTGTTGTGCCAAGGAGAAATCAAGAAGAAGAGGAGTTTCTAAATTAGGGTTTCTGTGTAAAATCCCCTGATTTAGGTCAAACTTCCAAGCAAGATAATTCAAAATGAAAGCTTCAAATGGATCCTTGGCCAACATGAAACTTGTAGAGGATCTCAAGACCTTTAATTTGAGTGGTGGAAGACCTCAAGGAGATTTATATAACTCAAGTTATGATTCTTGCAAGTTACAGGTCATCTGAGGTATCTGAACTTTTGTCTGTGAAAGTTACTTGTCTTCCAAGCAACTTTTTTACCTCAAGGAGCTTTCAAATGGATTTCTGGTAAACATGAGAATTGTTACTCATTGTCTTAGCTTTCTAGAAAGGTATGGTATGCCTTCATCTGATTTGTGGAACTCTACTTATGTCCTTGGCAAGCAAAGGGTATTTTGGTCATTTGAGAATTACAGGCCATTTCAAGCCTATGCCCAAAACTCATACAAGGAAGCTTCAAATGAAAAACTTCACAACATAAAACTTGCTCCAAATGACATTTTGAGTCTAGAAAAGTGATCATGAAAGTTTGGAAAGGATCAGAGCTCAAGGTTCCAAATTTGGTCATTTAAAAGATGAATTTAATGAATAAAAGTGACCTAAAAATGGGATTTTTCATAACATGGCCAAATGAGATGAAGTTATAGGTCATTTTGATTGGAAAAAATGTTTTAAGAACATTGGAAAAAGTAGATTTTTGAGTTTGGTTCAAAGTTTGGAAGTTATACTAGTTGGCTTACAAAAGAAGTAACATAACCAAATTCACAAGGAAATTGTGCACAAGAAGGTTCTAACAAGTTCTAGAAAGGTCTATGAGCATCTATATATTGAGTAGGGTGGATCCATTCAAGGGTTGGTGATTCATTTTGGTTGAAACACATAGTTACACCTCATTCTTCAATTGTGCAAATTCATTCCAAACTCTATCAAACCTTCATCATTTTCCAAAATTCTTGATCCTATCATCATCTACATCCATCATAGATCAAGTTTCTATCAATATCTGGTTGAATTGAAGCAGAATTCGTGTGCTACCAACTTCATCATCCAAAGTGCAAGAAGATTGTGATTGCAAGATCAAGGGCATTTGAGCAGGTGCTATTGCATACAGAACCAAGAATCAAGTCTGTGGAGCAAGTCCAAAGCATTGCAAGCTTTGGATCCAAGGATTTCTGCCTCTGTTTTCAAGATTACACCAGGTTAGTTTTCCTATCGAATTGGCTAGAATTAGTTATAATAATAGAGAATCTTTAGGTTAGAATTGTTAGGCATAGTTAGATGATTGATTCTGGTGAATTTGAGGGCATTTCATGGAGGTTACCATTGGAGCACCAAAATTGTTGAGCCTTAGAACACCTAGGTTAGGGCATGATAATCTTGGTTAGATAGATAAAAATGATCAGTATAGCATGTAGATTGTATTAGTGTAAGAGTTAGCAAGAATTAGCAGGGTTGATCTCAGTGTAAAATGGTGGAGTCAAGGTTTTCTACCTATCGGGTTTGGTGCTGGGGTAAGTTTTAGAGAAAACCAAGACCATGGCTGTGTAGAGGAGAAGAAGTAGAGCAATTTTGCTTTTTACGGGTATGAGTTTCATGGAGAGATGAGGTAGTATGAGAGTGTTGAAAACTGGTTTGTGCGAGCTTGTTCAGGTCTCATTAATGGTGGAAACCCTAGCTTTGGAGAAGAAGCATGATGACCGTTGGATGGAGTCTTTCTTGTTGACTGAGGCTCAGATCGCGTGGCCAGGGTTTGAAGTTGAATTTGGAGGGAAGACTGGATGTGAAACGCGTCGTTTCACTTAAGCCTCAGACTGGGCTTAAGTTGCTCATGCTATTCGTACCCCCATTCACCCAAGCCCAAACCATTTACACTGAATTAATTGCTACTTGCACCGTTTTTGGTTTATTCCTTTTTGTTTTTTTTTCTGATTAGCTGGGCCCAGACGCGCCTTGCTATGCGCACCCCCAGTCTGGGCCCATCATCCATGTTTTAACTGAAATAACTAATAACTGCACCCCTCGCCCTCTTAATCCAATTTAAATCATTTTTAATTTCTTTTATTTTTGTTAATTCTTTAAAAAATCATAACAAATTGAAAATTGCATATTTTTAATTGGTTGTTTTTGCATCTTTTCATATTTCTATCAAGAAAATTGTCATATAATAAAATTAGCATTTTATTTTATTTTTGCATTTTTAGTATATTTTTATTTTAAATAGGTTTTAAATAATGTTTAGTTTAATACTTGATATTGTTGATTTTAGTTTAGCTAGACCCTTTTATATTTTGGACCCATTCTTTTTAGAGTACTTCATTTAGGACTTTAATCTTCATATGAGATTTAATTCATGATTTTAGGATTTAATCTTAGATGGTTTGTTTAGGTGTGATTAGGAGAATCAAAACTAGGGTTTAGATATAACATAGGTGTGATAAATCATTTCTTTTAGGAGTTGTAGTTTGAGTTTTGGGGTATGGGACTATAGGGGTATTATGGATAGATAATAGATCCCTTAGAAAATATTAGGCTTCCCCTATTCTACTATTACTATTAGTATACTGCTTGTATTTGCTTGATTGTGTGGTGTGCCCTCTCTAGGGGTATTATTTGACTGTGTGGGGTATTGGGCTTGTTTGGGGCTTGGGGTTTGAGATGAAGACTGTGCTGATGAAGCCCATTTGAAGATTAAAGAATGAAGACCAATTTCCAGAGTTGAGGAGGAGTATCTCTTGCTGGCAGCTGTTGAAGGTTATAGGATCTAGGAGCTAGGCAGAGCTCTAGAGTAGAAAACTTGATTCCAAAACATGGAAGGTCTTGGTTGCCTCCATCCCTCTCTATGATGCAGAGTCTCTCTAAGACATTCACCCCTTCCTTTGGAAGGCTTGGTGATAGTGTCTAAGAGATAGAACTCTTGAGAGAAATATTCTATGTGTTGTTAGCAGTCTGTTTGCCACCTTTGGTGGTCAACTAATTGCTTAACACCCCAGTTCATTCTTGTGATTGGTTCCTCAGCTGAGAGATTGGGACTTGAAGAAAAGCCATTGAAGGGTTGAAGACAAAGACCTTGCTTGAAGGTTGTGAAGATAAAGACTGAGGTTTGCTTGAAGCTGGTAGATGGTTGAAGATGGCTTGAGGGCAGATGTTGATGAAGACAGCTTTTGCTGTTTATTTTTTGTTGTTTATAATTCCTGATGTATTGATTGAATTTCCCTGACTGTATTGCTTGCTGTTTAACCTGTTAGGTTGAAAGTGAATTCTGTTCACTTTTGCCTGTTGTTTTCTAGGTTCGAGGTTGAGTGGGACTCCCTTGCCTCGCTTGTATTGTTGCATCCATGCATTTTACTGCTTTATTGTATATATGTTATTGTTTCTGTTTCCGTCTATCCCCTTAGGATCTCTATTTCCCTCCGTGCAAGAGAGGAACATGATAGACATTAGGTCTTAACCCAGGCATGATAACATTAGGTTAGTGATTCCCTTTGCAACCATAGGTTAGAGTTCTGTCTCTTCTTTCTCAAAACAAACAGAAAAACACAATAAATATTTCAAACACAATAAAAGATACTTCTTCCGTAAAAGAATGTGAACTCATCAAAACGTCAATTTTTGTCCGCTTGGACTGCTAATCAGAAAAACCCTTTTTTCAGAAGGAATAAAAACAATCAAAACAGACTTGTGTCGTACGTTTCCCGAACTACGTTTGCTCTGATCTTTCATACTGTGTGAAAGTACGTAGGCATAGGATGCGATATCCTAGCGAGCAACCTTCCCCTCCTTTCCAGTAGGTAGGCAAACTACGTTGACTCTGATTTCTCGTTCCAGACGGGAATACGTAGGCATAAAGTGCAATACTTTGCCGAGTCATTTTATTTTCTTTTTAACCCCAGACCTGTAGAGTAGATAGAATAACAATCCGTACTAGAAAACAAGCGTGGATCCCGTCGAGTACGACGGACGTGAGGGGTGCTAATACCTTCCCCTTGCGTAACCGACTCCCGAATCCAGGATTTGGTTGCGATGACCATTCCTTTCCCGTCTTTGCGGTAGGTTTACTTCGAGCGTTTCCTTTCCCTCCGTTGGGATAAATAACGCACGGTGGCGACTCTTCTGTTCAGCCGGCGCCGATTTTCGCAGTAGCGACACTTATGAGTAGGTAAAGCCCCAAATAGTAGGGGTTGTCCCTGAATTGCTTTTGTAATGATCTTGATTTCTTTTGTTCAATGACATAAGTGCTTTTTCTTAATCATTTTTATCGTTCAATGTTCTTAAGGCTTTTTTCTATCGGACAAATAGAACTTGATTTACAGTTGACCTTAGATCAGACAAACCATTGTTAACGCTTTTGTACGATAATGCATCAGTAGATATTACTTAGGACTAGGAATACCCTGTTGCACTTGGAACACTGTTAACATTATAATGCTTGATTTCAAACATAATTACCTATGGACATAGTAACTAGGTTTAGACATTAAAGGTTTTCTCACTAAGGACTTAGGAGTAAATAATGAGCAGTCAAGAAATAGATTCTTTTATGTTATGTCTCTGAAATAAGGATTAAGGTTGTTACAAGGCAATTCATACACCGTCCCTAGCATGCTTCTCATATCTGTCAGAAACCTATTTTAGTCTTTTTCTTTATTTTCTCTCTGTAGTTTATTATTTGCAACCAAAATCCAAAACCACAAGTACTTTTGTTCAATTGAATTATTATAGAGTTTGTATTTCCTAGACAGTCCTCGAGATCGATATTGGGGGTAAAACCCCTATTTTAACTACAATCGGCAAAAATAGTACACTTGTTATTTTTCCGATCAAGTTTTTGGCATCATTGCCGGGTACTGCCAAGAATATAAGTTTTAATTTTAGTTCAATTGAAATTTTGTTGCTCGTGAACTAAAATTTTATTTTCAGTTTTTTATTATTATTACTATTTTGTATCGTTACTACTAATTTGCGTCTGATATTTTTATGCGAGGAGAATCCTCAGCTAATTTTCCTTTTAACGTAGAAATCGAAAGATCTTTGCATGCAAGGCGTAGACAAGTAAGACTAACAGCTTCAGAAGCAGAGCCTTCAGCTCCTATCAGAAGAAGAAAGAGTCTCTGTTCATTCAGAGCATTCTGATTCAGGTTCAAACTCAGATAGAAATATTATGACTATGGTTAAAGTTCCATAAGTAGAGAGACTCCTTGGTGATTACGGTGGAGCTAATGCACGGGCTGGTAGGTTAACAATTTTGAATCAACCGGTGAGCGTGGCAAATTTCCAGTTACATCCAAGCACCATCACCCAACTTGAGAGGAGACCTTTCACCAGAAAGGTTAATGAAGATGCCAACAAACATCTGCAAAGATTTCTAACTATGAGCATTTCTCTCAAGATTGATGGGAAAACTGATGAAGCAAAAAAATTAAGAATGTTTATGTTCACTCTTTCTGAAGATGCTGAAGAGTGGTTCTACTCGCTATCTGCCGAAAGTATCAACACTTGGGAAGAGATGGAGAAGACGTTTCTTAATGAATATTTCCCTGCATCTGTTTACATTCATAAAAGATACGATTTCATGAATTTTAAACAGAAGGAGGGAGAATCACTAGGTGATGCTTATAAAAGGTTCAAACGGTTATTGGTTGCATGCCCTACTCATAACATGGGTCAAACTGAACAAATGCAGATGTTTGTGAATGGTCTCAAGATGAAGACTAAGCAACTCATTGATACGACAGCCGATAGCTCATCAAAATTTACAATAACCACTTGTATTAAGAAGATCATTGAAGCCATTGCTGTAAATAAGCATTTGGAATTATATGACCGTAGTGTGAGTAAACCTGAAGGAACAATTAACTTGAAGTTAGCTAATCAAGTTGTGAAAATAGAAGATCAAATAACAGTTAAAGTAGAAATAAGGCTTAAAGTAATGAATGTAAGTACTCAGACTGTTGCTCAAGTTCAACCTGTCCAAGATGTGACTTGTGAGAGTTGTAGTGAACCCCATTTTACTGCAAATCACGTTGCGATTGCGAAACAAATTGAAGAGATAAATTTTCTGAAGCAGAATAATCCTTATTATCATACTTATAATCTAGGGTGGAAGAATCATCCTAACTTCTCCTAGAAAGATCAGAATCAACCTCAATATCAATAACAGCAACAGGCTCCTCAGAGAGCAGAATGGGAAATAGCTATTGAAAAGATGGCATCTCACAATATTCAATTCCAAGAAGAGACACAAAATAATTAGAGGAACACCACAACTTCTGTAAAAAATCTTGAGATGCATATGGGACAAATAACACAACAAATCTCCATGCAAACTCAAGGAACCTTCCCGAGCGCGACAATACCGAATCCAATAAATCATGAGAATGTTAATGCTGTAACAACAAGAAGTATGAGAGTCATGGAAGAAGAGGAAGAAAGAGCAATAAATGATTATCAGTGTATAGAGGTGGAGCTGGAAGTGAGAGAAAATAGGAAAGAACCAGAAAGAGTTTTACCACCTTTGAAGCCAACTGAAGAGAAAAAGAAAAAGGAGGTTAAACCAAAAATCAAGCTACCTTACCCTCCGCGAGTTACAAAGAAGAAATAAAAGGAGAAATACTTTGAAAATTCAGCACAATGTTCACAAAGTTAGAAATCAATATTTCGTTCTTTGAAGTACTCGAGTAAATGCCATTGTACAAGAAATTCATGAAAGAGGTAATGGGGAAAAAAGACGAATGGGTGAGGAGCAGAAAATTTCAACTGAGCAGTGTAGTAAAATATCACAAGGTAGGAGAATCCCTATCAAGTGAAAAGATCCTTGACCTGTAGCAATCCATTGTACTATAAAAGACTGAAATTTCAAGAAGGTCCTTATTGATTCAGGTGCTAGTATGAGTCGCATGCCTTTATCTATTTTCAAAAAGTTGGGTATTGGAAAAGTGAGCGATACGGGAACAAACTTGAAGTTTTCCGACCACACGACTAAGAGGTCATATGGGCTATCAGAGGATGTACTGGTGACGATTGATAATTTACCTTCCCAGTTGATTTTGAGATCATGGATATTCTAGAAGATGAAGAGACTCCCATCATACTTGGCCAACCATTCTTGCTTACTAGCCGATGCAATGTTGATATTGAAATAGGTACTCTAACCTTGAAATATTTTGATGAGGAAATAACTTTAAAAGTGTTGGACATCAAGAAGCGAGTTAAACCGTCGAAGCTGAAAGGTCAAGCAACAAAGTGTGGAAGCTGAAATACCCCTCATAACAAGGGGGAGTAAACCGTCGAGCCATGCGATGTTAAATGAAGCACCGCGTAGGAGGCAACCCATGTTTTTAATGATTGAGCACTTTCTTTTTGTTGTTTATTTTATTTCCTTTGCAGGTAATAAACGAGACCTTACAAGTGCAAGCTAGGATGTGGCAATTGGTGTTGCATTACCCTCCGACTCCTCAGTAAGGATCTCTACAAGTTACATCTCTCTCTCTCTCTCTCTCTCTCTCTCTCTCTCTCTCTCTCTCTCTCTTGTTCTAAAACATTTAGGCTAATGTTTAGTTCAATTTTGGGGGAGGATTTACTGTTTTGAGTTTTTGTTTTAAGTACTTTTCATTTGTGTTTTGTGTGCTTTTGTTTAAAAACCACTTTGAATTCTCCTTGAATGAGGACTGTAAAAAACTTTTCTTGTGAATACTGTGATGTGTGAGGTAGTCAGGAAAGTATATAGAGTTAGAGGGAAGAGAAGTTAGAGCTAGGGACTTTTGGTAAGTTTGGAAATTGAGGTATAACTTGAACACCCTAGATTCCTCGGAGTAAGGAAACAAGTCCAACGTGTAGATTTGTGCCATAGTACTTGGACTTGAGAAGTATTCCCTGACTAGTTCATAGTGATAGTCCAACATGATTAAAAATAGTTGCATATATAAGGTTGATTGAGAGAATGACTTATGGCACACAAAAAAACACAAAAATGATGAATAATGGCGGTAAAGACAACTGGTTCTTTTGAGTTAGGTAACCCCCATCTGGTTGCTTAGCCTAATGGCAGTTGAGTCTTAATTGTCATCCCTAAGTGGGCTAATAAACGCTAATGTATGAGAAAAAATAATAAATGTGCCTCAAAGAAGTCTCGATCAAATCTTGTACATGTGAGGGAAAACAATCAAAAGTGCCTTAATCTGATTATCCAAATAAAAAGGGTAGAAAATTGAAGAAAATATTTAAGCCTAAAGCATAGTTGGAGAGGTAACCGAAATGGGGATTTAGGTATGTGGTTTTACTGCAGTATGTGTCTGTGTAATACCTTCGTTAATGGACGATTACCAGGAGAACTAGTTATAGCCGATCGGAACAAAGACTCACGTATGAGTATCTGCACACCTAACCATCACAAGTCTTTCATTTGTTATATACTATTTGATCTGAAAAATCTTTATGCGAGCTTGTTGTTTGAGATCAAGCAATGGTTTAAGTTTAGGGGAGTTTGATCAGTAGTTTTTATGCGTTATTTTACCGTTAGTTTTAGTTAATCTTCTTATATGTTTAGTAGAATTTTATTTCCTTTTACCGTATTTTATGCTTTGGTTTTGTATTTCCATTATTTTTAGGTTCAGGTAAGCATTCAGGAAGAATCACAGCAAAAATGTGTGCAATACAGTGCTTTCGGGAATGAAATTGGCAAATTACAAAAGGCCTGACACGACCACCCGTGTTTCCTATCACGAGCCAGTTGCACCCTAAAATTTTACCAACTTGTTTTACCTGATTTGTGTTTTCATAGCTTTATCATTTGCATAGTAGATCATATACATAGTTCGTTCATTTGCATAACATAGCATGGGCCAGCCATCCAACAATGGACCAAGTGCCATTCTCATCTCAAGAAGCACATCAGAGGGGTTTTATTCAAGCCCAAGCTTATTCAAGTCACCAAGAAAGAATGTGAAGCTTTGAGAAGTTAATAGATCAAGCAGTAGATCTATATCCTATCTGGGGAGTATTTGAAGATCATCAAAGTGGTTGTGAGCTATGAACTGAGGCATGGAATGTGTGTAGACATCATGGAAGACCTAGAGGGTCATTTTGAAAGTAAGACAAGTTATTGGTGTGGTTACAAGAGCTACAGTTGAAGACAGTCAACTAGGGTTTTACCTGGGTCAACCCTAGGTCAACCCTAGGTCTAATGCTTGATTGAAGGGCATCAAGTCCTATTTGAAGGATGTGGGATTCATCTTTTGATATGTGGATATGGATGTGGTGTTGTGCCAAAGATAAATCAGGAGAAATCAGGAAGAAGAGAAGTTTCTAAATTAGGGTTTCTGTGTAAGATTCCCTGATTTAGGTCAAAATGCAAGTCTCAAATGGATCTTTGGCCAACATGAAACTTGTAGATCATCTAAAGACCTTTAATTTGAGTGGTGGAAGGCATCAAATAGATTTATAGAACTCAAGTTATGGCTCTTGCAAGTTACAGGTCATCTGAGGACACTGAAATTTATCTGTGAAAGTTACTTGACTTCCAAGCAACTTTTTCCCCACAAGGAGTTGTCAAATGTATTTTTCGTAAACATGAAAGTTGTTCCTCATGATCTTAGATTTCTAGAAAGGTATGGTATGCCTCATTTTTATTTGTGGAACTCTACTTATGATCTTGACAAGCCAGGGGTATTTTGGGAAAGTAAGATTATAGGTCATTTCAAGCATATGCCTAAAACTCCTACTTGCAAACTTCAAATGAAAAAATGTTCAACACCAAACTTGCTCAAAATGATGTTTTGAGTCTATTTAAGAGGTCATGATAGTTTGGAAATGCATGGAACTCAAAATGATAAAATTGACCAAATATGGAAGGTAAAAGTCCATTTTCAAGTGACCAAATTTGGGATTTTTTTTTATCCAAGGCTTAAATGCATCATGTGATATACCAAATTGAAGGGAAAATACATTTTGAGATGATTGACATCATTAGATTTTGAATTTAAGGTCAAGAAATTGGACTTATCATTGGTTACTTATATAAGAAGTTACACTTGCCAAACCAAGCTAGGAGTGGATTACAATGCAAGGAACCATCCCAGCACATTCTAATTATCATTTGGAGAGAAATTCAAGCCTTGTTCATGTGCTGTAACAGTCCAAACTCCAACTGGTTTTTTGAACTCATTAAAGGATTTACCATGACATGAGATTATCATTTTCTCATAGGATCATTCCAGCAACTTTTGGAAGCTTCTAACATCACCTATATAACCATTAGAGATGATCTAAACCAGGGTTGGGATTCATTTTGGTGCCAAACTCTGAGATTGCATTTCACACTTTTGCTTTGCAAATCACAATCGAATTCACACATTTCTTCATCATTTCTTCAATTTCCTGATTCAATTCAGTTCTATAATCATCACTGAGAATTTTTCAATCAAAATCTGAGAGAGTTATTGGATAAATCGTGTTCTTGAATTCTCACATGTTCAACTGCCACTGTAAATCTGTTATGGTGATTCAAGCATTTTGATCAAGAATTAGTGCATACAGAAGCAAGATATCAAGGCATTGAGTGATTCTGGAGTAGCACAAGCCTTGGATTGAAGCATTTCACCATCTGTTTTCATCAATTTCACAGGTTAGTAACTTTCTTCTTCTGGCTCGAATTAGGCAGAATTAGCAAGAATCTATAGGTTAGAAGCAATGTAGGTAGTTAGATGATGCTTTCTAGCAAGTTTGACACGATTTGGTGAAGGTTGACATGTGCACACAAATTCTGTTTGGACCTAGAACTCCATGGATATGCAAGTAGAACCTTAGGTTTTTAGTTGTAATTGACCAGTGATGAACAAGGAAGAGATTAGTGCCATTAGTTTGTTGATTAGTGATGATTGGAATTTTGAGTATTTCTGAACTCAAGATCGTGTTGGAGGGTAGGGTTTATATTAATCGATGCTGATGCCATAGTGAAAACCAGGAGTAATTTCTAAGCATGTTAGAGCTTTGTTTTGTTGATTTTGGTTCATTTTTGAGTGAACACGATTTGCTGATGTTGAGTGTTCTTGGAGGAGCTTCCATGGCTGCTTTGGCTCCAAAATAAATTTGAATGGGGAAGACAACGTTTCAGCGGTTGGATCGAGAGAGACTCGTTGACTTAGAAGGGATCGTGTGGACGAGATTGCACTCAGATTGTGAAGGTTTCCACTGAAGGTGAAACGCAACGTTTCATTTAGCGGAAACGTTGGGCTTGAGTGGATTAGTACTATGCACACCCCTGTTTCATGGCCCACATTGGATTTACACTACATTTTGGTTACTATCCACACCACGCGTTTTTTTAATTTATTAATGATTTCTGAATTGATTTTATGTGGTTATGGGCTCAGTAACAATTGATATGCGCGCCCCCTGAGTTTTGGCCCATAAGACATTTGAACTGAGCATAGTTATTTTCTGCACCCCCTGAGTGTTCTTTTTATTTTTCTTTTATTCATTTTATTTCAACTTTAGAAAATTCATAAAAAATTAGAAAATGGTTGTTTTAATCTGGGAATTTTTGCAATAGGTTGATTTTGATCTTAAGAAAATTGTAGATAATAAAAAATATTATTTTAGGCATTTTCTTTATTTTTGCTATTATTTTACTTTTAATTGTTTTTTTTGTTGAATATAGTTGGTATATAATTTTGTAGATTTTACGTTAGGTAGTTCCCTTAATATTTTTAGGTCAATCTTTTTAGGACAATTAGATATACATATTAGGTACCCCTGGTTTTTATACCATAATTTTTAGGATTTAGTTTTAGGTAGTTTGATTAGAAAACTTTAGGTGATCCAATTAGGGTTTATACACAACTTAGGTGCATTAAAACAATTCCTTTTGGGCTTTTTAAATTGAATTAGGATCTGGGGCATATAGGGTATTAAGGGTAAGTATAGTAGATCCCTTAGAAATAATATTAGAATTTTCCCTATTATATTACTATTTTTAGTATATTTTACTATTGTGTGATTGTTTGGTGTGCCCTTTTGGGGTTATTGCTTGGTTTGTTGGGCTTGCTTGGGGTGTGGGCTGGACTTGAAGAGTTTGTTGATGGAGCATAATGAAGATAAAGTTGAAGTTGAAGATCAAAGGTTCTTGAAGATGGTTTGCTTGCTTGGAGTGGATTGAAGACCATAAGACATAAGGTATAGGTAGAGCCTTAGAATAGAAATTCTTTCATAAAGATGGATAGCTTCCTTTGCTTCCATTCTTCTCTATGACATAAGGTCCCTCTATGGTATTCACCTCTCTCCTTAGGAGAGATCAGTGGCCATACCTTAGAGGTAGAACTTTGAGGGAAACAGTCTCCTATAATGTCAACTATTCATAGGCTTCCTTTGGTCGTCAATGAACTGTTTGACATTCGAGTTTTTCTGATAAAATCAATTCTCTGTTGGAGAGCTTACTTTGAAGGATCCCTTGGAGATTGAAGATGAAGCTCATTGCCTTGAGGACTGTTAGAAGAAGGAGCTGGTGCTGTCAGAGCTGTGTAACTGTTTGAAGAAGGACTTACTGCTGCTTAGCTGTTTGATGCTGTCAACTGTTAGAGTTTCTTGTTGCTGTTTTTCTTGAAGATGGATGCTTGTTTGAAGCTTGTAGATGGATGAAGACCTTGCTTGAAGGTGTTGGTGACTTGTTGCTGTTTCTATCAGGTTTTGCTGCTTAGAGCTGTTGGTGCTGTTTAGAGCTGTTGATGTATTGTTTGAGTCCCTTGGCTGTATTGTTTGATAATTACCCTGTTAGGTTTAAAGTGAATTTTGTTCACTTTTGCCTGTTGTTTTCTAGGTTCGAGGTTAAGTGGGACTCCCTTGCCTCGCTTGTACTGCTGCATTCATGCATTTTACTGCTTTACTGTATATATGCTGTTGCTTTTCCGTTTATCCCCTAGGATCTCTGTTTCTCTCTGTGCAAGAGAGAAATATGACAGACATTAGGCTTTCATCCATGCATGACAACATTAGGGTAGATTTTGATTCCCTTTTCAACCATAGGCTTTTTAGAGCTCCTTTCTCTTCTCATCTCAGAATAATTCAAAAACACAGTAATAAGGTTAATCAATGTCGTACGTTACGAGCCTTAAGCTATTTGAGAAAAGGTTGCTGGAGGGTCACTCTTCAGTAATCTGATTGCTTAGTGTGTTACCCTTAGGGTGACATACGACGTAGTCACTCTCAAATCATAGTCTCTAGTGCGTCAAAGATTGCAAAGACACTAAAAAACTCTTCTGGCGTAAAAAGACTGAAAACCAATCAAAGTGTCATTTTTGTCCGCTTGGACCCGTAAGCAGGAGAAAACCTTTTTCAGAAGGATAAAAACAATCAAGACAGACTTGTATCGTACGTGGCCCGAACTACGTTTGCTCTGATCTTTCATGCTGTATGAAAGTACGTAGGCATAAGATGCGATATCCTAGCGAGCAACCTTCCCCTCCTTTCCCGTAGGTAGGCGAACTACGTTGACTCTGATTTCTCGTTCCAGATGGGAATACGTAGGCATAAAGTGCGATACTTTGCCGAGTCATTTTATTTTCTTTTAACCCTTGACCTGTAGAATAGATAGAATAACAATCCGTACAAGAAAACAAGCGTGGATCCCGTCGAGTACGACGGACGTGAGGGGTGCTAATACCTTCCCCTTGCGTAACCGACTCCCGAATCCAGGATTTGGTTGCGATGACCATTCCTTTCCCGTCTTTGCGGTAGGTTTACTCTGAGCGTTTCCTTTCCCTCCTTTGGGATAAATAACGCACGGTGGCGACTCTTCTGTTCAGTCGGCGCCGATTTTCGCAGTAGCGACAGCTGGCGACTCTGTTGGGGATTCCAACGGTTCCCTACGCGAGTCAATCCTAGCGCTTGTTTTCCCGTCAGGGGTGTTGTATGGATTTACTTTTCAGTCATTTACTTTCAGCATTATTTTATTGTGATTATGGCTGTGGGTATGAGGGGGTAATCAGTTGAGAGATAAGCCAAACCCAGGCTTGAGTACACCTATAGATTTAGAGAGAGAGTAGTGGTTAGCCTGCTTGCTTAGCTCGCACCAGCTAGCCACGAAATCTCACTCGGACGAGATTCTCTTTGATGCTTCTTGCCTGGCCCTTAGGGCTCGACAAGTTCTCTGACCCGAGGATTGTCGACTCTGGGAACCTATCAATTGGGATTCAACTAAGTGAGGCCGCTTCAAGGGAGGATGATGCCACACCTTCTGGGTATCGTATCATCGCTCTTGAAAGTCTGTGACGTTGAACCCGCATAGGATGCCGTACCTCGTCTGCGAGTTAAGTACACACCTGTGAGGGGGTAGGAGGGTCTGTTTGCAGGGAACCTTTGACCTCAGAATACCTGGTTTACCTCTATCAGTGAGATGTGGTTACAGGTTTCTTTTGAGTGGTTGGTTTGGTTTGAAATAAAGATTGATTGGTTCTCAAGGCTTCAGTACAGAGCAACCCAGTCTATCAGCATGGCACTTGATCCCTTGTTTGCATATGCATGTGCATTTTCATGTTTGCATTTCATTAACATGTATTTATGTTGCAGGTGATTATTCCCCTCTGATTCTAGGACATCTTCTAGCCAGGCATGGAGTCCCTGAAGAAGACGGTCGCTTACAGGTTGCAGTCACCAGACATCAGTTCATTACTGGGTTTAGTTGCTTTGGCAGATGAGAGTGTGAGGGCTGGGTTCAGAGTATCCTATGGGAGGTTGCTTAGCTTGTTGTACACACCTTCGGCTTTCGAGATTACTGGGGTGTATACTCTGATGCAGTTTTATGAGCCGCAACTGAGATGTTTCTTGTTTCCAGACTACATTCTTGCACCCACTTTGGAAGAGTATCATGTCATGTTGGATATTCCCGTGCTAGACCAGATGCCCTTTGTACACATTGATACCGAGCCTGAATTAGCCACACTCACAGAGATTGTTAGTCTGGACGCTTCTGAGTTTCCAGGAGGCCTGGTCAAGTTGAATGGCGCTTATGGTTTTCACTTATCTGTCCTAGTTGAGAAGGCCACGCAGTGCGCGAAGAATGGGTGTTGGATTGCCTTTAGTGCTATTCTGGCTGTCTGCATTTACGGGATTGTCTTGTTCCCTAATGTGCCAGACTTTGTTGATTCGGATGCCTTCCTGATTCTCGCCTCGAAGAATCCCATTCCTACTCTCTTGGGTGATGTTTATCATTCTATTCACTACAAGAATGAGAAACGTTGTGGCAAGAACGTATCCTGCTGTCTTCCTCTCCTGTACAGGTGGTTCCAGAGGCACCTTCCGAAGACTGGGCCGTTTGTTGACACCGTTGATACTTTGGATTGGCCGTCCCGGTTGATGGGGCTATCTGCTGAGAATATCATCTGGTTTGATCGGGGTATGCTTGGTACTGACATTATATATAGTTGTAGTGGCTTTCCGAATGTTCCCCTGATTGGACGGAAAGGTTGTATCAACTATAATCCTTCACTATTGGTACGACAGTTTGGTTATGCCTTGAGAGATGCTCCTACTGAGGTTGAGATACAGGAATCTCTGTATCTCATGGGCTCCTTAGACTAGACTACTTTGATTAGGTTGAGGCATGCGTGGGCTAGCATCCACAAGAGGGGGAAGGCTTTGCTCGTTAAGAGCAACAGCAGAGCTCATGATCCTTATTTGGCCTGGGTCCGTGAGAGAGCTCGTATGTCTTTGATGCCTTATCCCGCTGTGGAACCACTGTATCTTCCGGTGATTGAGGTACCTCCTGCAGAAGAGAGCGAGAAATATAACAAGTTGTTAGCTGCAAATGAGGAATTGAAGAAAGCTAACGAGGAGTTAGAGAAGGAGATCCTCCAGTTACGACGAGAGAAGAAGGAAGCCACCTGTCGCTACTGCGAAAATCGGCGCCGGCTGAACAGAAGAGTCGCCACCGTGCGTTATTTATCCCAAGGGAGGGAAAGGAAACGCTCAGAGTAAACCTCGCACAACACGGGAAAGGTATGGTCGTCGCAACCAAAACCTAGATTCGGGAGTCGGTTACGCAAGGGGAAGGTATTAGCACCCCTCACGTCCGTCGTACTCGACGGGATCCACGCTTGTTTTCGGGTATGGATTGTTATTTCTATCTAAACTAAGGTCAGGGGTTAAAAGAAAATAAAATGAAAATAAAATGACTCAGCAAAGTATCGCACTTTATGCCTACGTATTCCCGTCTGGAACGAGAAATCAGAGTCAACGTAGTTCGCCTACCTACAGGAAAGGAGGGGAAGGTTGCTCGCTAGGATGTCGCATCCTATGCCTACGTACTTTCATACAGCATGAAAGATCAGAGCAAACGTAGTTCGGGCCACGTACGACACAAGTCTGTCTTGGTTGATTTTATTCCTTCTGAAAAAGGTCTTTCTGATGAGCAGTCCAAGCGGACAAAATGACGTTTTGATGAGTTCACATTCTTTTACGGAAGAAGTGTCTTTTATTGTGTTTGAAATTTTATTGTGTTTTTCTGTTTGTTTTGAGAAAGAAGAGACAGAACTCTAACCTACGGTTGAAAAGGGAATCAAACTAACCTAATGTTATCATGCATGGGTTAAGACCTAGTGTCTATCATGCTCCTCTCTTACGCAGAGAGAAATAGAGATCCTAAGGGAATAGACGGAAGCAGAAACAATAACAGATATATACAGTAATACGGTAAAATGCATGGATGCAACAATACAAGCGAGGCAAGGGAGTCCCACTCAACCTCGAACCTAGAGAACAATAGGCAAAAGTGAACGGGATTCACTTTCAACCCAACAGGGTAAACAACAAACAATACAGTCAGGAAAACCAATCAATACATCAGAAAAGAAATACAGCAAAAATAAACAGCCACAGCAGCTCTGAAACAACATCTGACTTCAAGCTTCAGCAAGCATCAATCTCCATCTCCACAACCTTCAAGCAAGGTCTTTGGTCATCAGTCTTCAGTCTACAAGGGCTTTTCTTCAAGTCCTATCCTCCAAGCTGAGGGATCAATCACAAGAGTGAATTGGGTGTTAAGCACTTAGTTGACCACCAAGGGTGGCAAACCAACTGCTACTAACACATAAGATATTTTCTCTCAAGAGTTCTATCCCTTAGACACTATCACCAAGCCTTCCAAAGGAAGGGGGTGAGTGTCTTAGAGAGACTCTATATCACAGAGAGGAATGGAGGCAGTCAAAACCTTCCATGTTTGAGAATCAAACTTTCTAATCTAGAGCTCTGCCTAGCTCCTAAACCCTAATCTCCTCAACAGCTGCTAGCATGAATCCCCTCATCAACTCTGGAAGTTGGTCTTCAAGCTCTGGATCTCCAATGGCTTCATCATCACAAGTCTTCAGCTCCCCCAATCCCCAAGCAATCCCAATACCCATACAGACAAACAATAATCCCCAGAGGGCACACCACACCAATCAATCAAATACAGACAGTATTATACCAATAGCAGTAGGGGAATCCTAGTGATTTCTAAGGGATCTAATAACTACCCATAGTCCCTATAGTCCCATAGCTAAACTATTCAAGCTCTAAGTCCTAAGGGAAATGAACTAATTCACCTAAGTCATCACTTAAAACCCTAATTTTTTTCATGTTATTCACACCTAACTAAACACCTAAAGTTAAGTCCTAAAAATGGGAACTAAATTGTATGTACAAGCTAACAATGTCTACTAATCAACCTAAAAAGAATGGACTAAAAATATTAAAGCAACTATTAGAACAAAAATCAACAAATTCATGTATGAAATGAAACATCTAAAATAGGCATTTATTTGGAAAATATGGGAAAAATATCAAATAAAAAATAAAATGCAATTTTTATTTTTTATAATTTTCTAGACATCTTGAAGAAATTAATGCAAAAAGAATCATTAAAAAATATGAAATTTATGATTTATTATGATTTTTATAAAATGCATGAAAATGAAAAGAAATTAAAAAATGAAATAAAAGGCAGGGGGTATGAAAAGTAAGAAAAACAATTGATACACGTTGGGCCCAGCAAGAGTGGGGGTGCAGATAACAGAAAAGGCCCATTAGTACACGTTAATGAAACGCATCGTTTCATCCCTTTTTGAAATTGCCTCCAAAACTCAGATTGAATGTGGAGCGTTGGATCCTTGGTCAAGTCAAGATTTCTCATCAGATCCAAGGGCTATTGGCCATCGTCTTCCTCCAACCATTAGGGTTTCATGAAAACCACTCTCATGCACAGAATTTCCATGCCCTCGTTCTCTTTCATTTCACCATGAAATCACACGAGTCCAAGATCAAAGTTACTCCACTCATTGCCCTCTATGCAGCCATGGTGCTAGTGTCCACTGAAACCTCCTCTAACCTTCAAACCGAAAGCAACAAAGCTTGGGTACAACATGTTTACACCATCTGCAACCTTAACAATTCGAACTTCTAATGATATCTTCTTGTTCATTAGGCTACACTGAGTTCTCTAAACTAGTTCACATGTATTTAAACTCACTAATCAACATGATCTTGATCTTGGAAGAATTGTGCACATATTCTGAACCTCCATGAAAGGTCTTCAAACTACTTACAAAGCATCCCTAATTGGTCTCTATCAAGTTTAGCCTAACAACAAACCCTAATTATACATAAATATTGGGATTCAAATGATCATGCAAGCTTACCAAATGATGATGGTAATGGTGGTTGTATCTCCTTCCAGCTCTTGCCACTTGCTCTAACTGATCTTCTATGGATGTTGATGCTTCTGTTTGCAATAGTTGTTGCTCAATCTTCTTGAATCACCTTATCCCCCTCTTCATGCAACTTGGAGTGTAAACTTGGATCACACAAACCAGCCACGAATTCCTCTCAATTTTCTTTGCCAATTACTCTATGATGATGGTGGATGATGATGATAACAGAAATTAAGATGATTGATGAAGTTTCAATGGAGTTTGAAGAGAAAATGCAAATGGGAGTGAAGGAATCAAAGTAGGGTTTGCAAGCTCAAAGAATCACCAACCAATGCACAAATGGCTTCATTTCCTTATATAGATGATGATTAACAGAATGAGAAGCTTCTAGATTGGTCCTAGAGGGATCTAGAAACTTGTGGAAATTTCAAGGAAGTTCTCATTTGATGATATATTGAATTCTCTTATCTCATGCTTTCCCCTTTGTAAACTTGTGTTAAAATCTCCTTTCATGAGATATTAGGAGTGTATGTATGAAAAACCAAGCTTTTCCTTGCCTTGTGTTAAGTTTTACCATGTTGCCTTATGATGCAAGAAACAAATTTACAAAGGAAGTCCAATTTTTAAGCCTAAACTCAAAAATGTGGCTGAAACAATGTCTTTAAAATGATGTTGGGAATCAATTTAGTATATTGGATTACCCATATTGGCTTTGTAGATCTCTCAAACCAATTTTTTATTCCAACTTTTTCAACTTATATGCCTTTTTTAGGTCATTTTTCACCAACTTTGGTCAAGTCTCATTACATACATTTCCAAACTTTCATGACTTCTTTTATAGACTTAAAATGGCATTTTGAGAAACTTTGATGTTGTGAAGTTTTTCATTTGAAGCTTCCTTGTATGAGTTTTAGGCATAGGCTAAGAATGACCTGTAATCCTCAGATGACCAAAATACCCTTTGCTTGCCAAGACCATAAGTAAAGTTACACAAATCATATGAAGGCATACTATACCATTCTAGAAAGCTAAGACAATGAGGAACAACTCTTATGTTGACCAGAAATTCATTTGAAATCTCCTTCAGGGGTAAAAATAGCTTGGAAGTCAAGTCACTTTCACAGACAAAATTTCAGATACCTCAGATGACCTGTAACTTGCAAGGACCATAACTTGAGTTCTATAAATCTCCTTGATGTCTTCCACCACTCAAATTAAAGGTCTTGAGATCCTCTACAAGTTTCATGTTGGCCAAGGATCCATTTGAAGCTTGCATTTTGACTTATCTTGCTTGGAAATTTGACCTAAATTAGGGGATTTTACACAGAAACCCTAATTTAGAAACTCCTCTTCTCCTTGATTTCTCTTGATTTCTTCTTAGCACATCACCCTATCCTTCTTTACATGTCAAATGATGAACCCCACATCTCTCCAATAGCCCTCAATGCCTTTCAATCAGTCAATTGACCTAGAGTTGACCCAGGGTTGACCCAGATGAAACCCTAGTTGACTGTCTTCCTCCACAACTCTTGTGACTACACCAATGACTTGTCTACTTCTCCACATGACTTTCTAAGTCCTCCAAGATGTCTAGATACTCCCCATGCCTTCAATTCACAGCTCATACTTCCCTTGATGATCCCCAGGTACCCTCAGATAGGAGATAGATGAACTGCTTGATCCATTGACTTGATAGCTTCCCAATTCTTTCTGATGACTTGAATGAGATTGAATTTGAATAATAACCTCTTGATAGGCCTCTAGAGATGAGAATAATGATTGGTCCCCTGTTGGATGACTTGCCCATGCTATGCAATGCAGATGAATACATGACTCTATATGCAAATGCTAATGATATTGAAACATAAACCAAGTGAATAAGGTTGAGCAAATTTTAGGGTGCAACAGCTGCCCCTATTCAAGCGACTTGGACCCGATTGGGTGAAGAGCCCGGAGCCTTCAGACATTCGCGGTACGAGACGGTTGAATACTAGGAACCCAAAAAATTTGCCAAATGCAGAAATAAATTGCGCCACTGCTTGGGGAACGACATTCATCAGCTGAATCTGATTGTTACGGCAACCTACTGATCTCGTGCGACCGTGCTGGGGATTATTTGTCTGCATTTCATCAGGAATAAATCGTCCACGTTAGGAGGAAATTCTTCCACGCCAGGAGTAACCATTGTCTAGATCTGTCCACGTTAGGACTAAACTTTCTAGGTTATGAATACATCGTCCACGTTAGGACTCACCCTTCCACGTTAGGAATAAACTTTTTTGTACCTATCCACTTCAGGACTAAATTCTTCCATGTCAGGAATAAAATCTTTCCACGTTAGGAATACCTCTGCTTTCCACGTTAGGAATCATCATCTTTCCACGTAAGGAAACCTCTCTTCTTTCCATGTAAGGAATACAACTCCGTCCACGTAAGGACCCACCTTTCCACGTAAGGAACGAATCTGATATGTCCACGTAAGGACTCCATCTTGATATGTCCGTGTAAGGACTCAATCTTTCCACGTAAGGAATAAATCTTCTTTGTATCTGTCCACGTTAGGACTAAACTCTTTCTTTCCACGTAAGGGATCTCATCTTGATATGTCCGCGTAAGGACTCAATCTTTCCACGTAAGGAATGTCCGCGTCAGGACTAAACTTTTCCACGTAAGGAACAAACTTCTTTCTGCTTTGTCAAACTCTTCCACGTAAGGAATACGTCTTCTTTTACTTTGTCCACGTAAGGACTCCACCTTTCCACGTAAGGAATACAACTTGATATGTCCACGTCAGGACTCCAATCCTTCCACGTGAGGAATACTATATCAATCTTTCTTTCCACGTTAGGAATGCCATCTTTCCACGTAAGGAACACCTCTTTTCCACGTTAGGAAGGCAACTTTCTTTCCACGTAAGGAATTATTTTTCTTTCGATTTGTCCACGTAAGGACTCACATGTCGACTTGCTGAAGAATTGTCCACGTTAGGACTCCCACTTTCGACCCGCTGGGGAAATAACTTGTCCACGTTAGGACTCACATCTTCATCTGATGAAATAATAGAACCTGTCCATGTTAGGACTTGCATGTCTTCTACTTGCTAGGGAAATACGACTGTGTCCACGTCAGGACTCATACTTTGCCAACAACACGAAGAAGGATAAATTTGTCCACGTCGGGACTCTCGCATCTTGTCATCACAAAGAACTACGAACTTGTCCTTGTCAGGACGCACATTTCACCATTACGAATAGAGACATCTGCTGGAAATAAAATGGTCCACGTCAGGACTCCAACACGAAGAGTAATCAACCTTGTCAACGTTATGACCTCACATTCAATCAACACCGAGAGCTCGACTCTGTCCACGTTAGGACTAACACACATCGTCAACTTGAGGAAATGTCCGCGTCAGGACTCCACATTCCAACAATCCTGAAAAATCGAACCTGTCCACGTTAGGACTAGCACCTCCTATCAATCCGGGGAAATAAATCTGTCCACGTTAGGACACTCACTTCTCTAGCACGAAGAAATCCCGTCAATAAAATCATCCACGTCAGGACTCATTTCTCCATTGATCCCAAACCACAAACTTCTTAGCACTGACGTGACAGCAACTTCGGAGCTGACTCTACTGGGGATATCTGAAAACCATACTACTGGATGCCTGCTCTGATAACCGGCGGTAGCCTCTGAAATTCTGGTTCATGAAACCTTTTAATGCTGACGTAACAACAACTTTGCAGGAAACAATCCGCTGGTCGGACTAGAGAAACTTCAACAAGAACCCTGGCGGGGAAATAAGTAACTCTGCTTAGGGACAAAGAGAAACTTATCCTGCTGACTCTGTGGGGAGTAGTGCCACAGCTGACACTTCGTTGAATGTCTCATGCCGAGACTTCGAATGTTCATTGATTTATTGGAGCAAGAATTCCTCCCACCTGCAAGAGAAACCAATACTTGAAACCAAACGGTTAGCCGACCTAGTTTATGTTTCAAAAATGCGTATGTTTGACAATGATGCAATGCTCCATTTTGACATGGAAACGCTGCGTTTTTTTTATTTGATGGATGCAATTATGACACTATATGCCAATGCAAATGCGGACTTGAACTGTCGAGATACAGGAACTGCTTCAGCAAAATAAACGCTGAAGATAATGCCAACTTCGCTGGGGATAGCCAGGTGCTACAGAATTATTCCAGCAAAATAAATGCTGGAAGAGTGAAGTCGACTCAGCTGGTAAAATTGGGAACTCGAACCAAACACCTCACTGAAGTAACACCCTGCTGGGGGATATAACTCTGCTAGAGAATAGCAGATGCGCCTGGTATGATTGAACTTCTGCTGGAGAGTGAACGGATATCACACGGTATTCTGACAAAATAAATGCCAGGACCCACACCAATTCTTCCGGGGAGAGTCTTAATCTTCGAGTTCCACTGGGAGGAATGAAAACACTTGCAAAGAGAATTCTGCTAGGGATGGGATGATTCTCTTGGGGAAAATTAACTGACTCCACTGGGGGAGAGTAAATGACCTTGTGGGAAAAGGTGAACTTGCCTGAATACAGCTCACAAATATTAATCTTCTGAGGCTAAACCCCTCTGCTTGAGATAAGGAATCCTTCTGGGGGACACCACACTGCCTGAATACAACCTACAATTTTGGAATCGCCAATTCTGCTGAGAATAAATGGCTTTGTTGGAGCATGCCCTCTGGATAAGCTACGACCAGCTGGGGAATTCGATCATTCTTCAATAAGGAATATTGCTATCTCATAAGCGCTTCCTGCGTGAGGGTCGAGTCTTTTATTACTGCAGTCTCTTGATCATCTTCCTCGTACGGCTATGAAACCTGCAACAACACAAACAAGACAAGACAAGCCTATACAACCAAATCGATTCAGGTTAGTGACGTTATTTTCAGTTAATTCAAAGCTTTAGCAATTGTTGGCAAGGGCCAGTGATGTTATACACATGCTAGTCTCAGTAAACTTAGGCGTTTTATCATGCACAAAAACAGTAAAGAACCAGCATTAAGTACTGAATAACATATTTTATTGATTGGGCCCCTGAATGGGCGGAGTTTTGTACACGGGATGTAACTCCTGAAAAGAGGAAGCTACGCAAAACAAATACACAAGTATGCACAAGAAGCATAAATATTTTGGCAAATTAAATTTGTACACATGTCGGCAACGGGATGCAGACGAACACCACGAACTGATCCTCCTATGACTCATCCGACTCTAATGCTTTCCCGGTATTCACTCTTCCGAAGAGGTTGTATCTGATAATCGACTCCTCAGGTATTCTCCCGCACTGATGCTCACTACAATATCAAATTCGGACCGCAGTCATTTGCTTTTCACATCCCTAACTTTTGCGTGAACCGCCCTTTACGGGTTTTCAGTTCACCGGGATACCCTTTTTTGCCGAAGCCGCCCAGTGTAGGTTTTCAACTTCGCGGGTGTACACATTTTTTTCAATTTTATCCCTAACTTTTGCCCGAACCTTTCATTCTGTTTTTGGTTCGCCAGGATGCCCCATTTTTGCCTGGACTCTCTTTTTTCTGTCCAGCGGGTCTATTTTAAGCAAAGTATTTTTTAACTGCGTCCGAATTCACAGGCGACGTAAAGTCTTCACCGTCCATGGTGGACAACAATAAAGCCCCTCCTGAAAAGACTTTCCTGACAACGTATGGCCCTTCGTAGTTGGGGGTCCACTTGCCCCTGTGATCTGCCTGCGGCGGGAGAATCCTTTTCAGCACAAGGTCGCCCATCTGAAAGCTTCGCGGATGTATTTTCTTATCATATGCTTTCTTCATTCGGCTCTGGTACAAACGACCGTATGCTAAAGAAGCTAGCCTCTTCTCATCCATTAAGCTCAATTAGTTCAACCTGTCTTTCACCCATTCTGCCTCGTCTAGTTGGACATCTCGCAATACCCTCAGAGAAGGGATCTCAACTTCCAACGGTAATACCGCTTCCATTCCGTATACTAACGAGAACGGGGTTGCCCCGGTTGATGTGCGTACCGTCGTACGATAACTGTGCAAAGCGAAAGGTAGCATTTCATGCCAATCCTTATAGGTCACCACCATTTTCTGAACGATCTTCTTGATATTCTTATTGGCCGCTTCGACAGCGCCATTCATCTTGGGTCGGTAAGGGGAGGAGTTGTGATGTTCGATCTTGAAATTCTGACAGAGCTCCTTCATCATTTTGTTGTTCAGGTTTGAACCGTTGTCCGTGATTATCCTCTCGGGGATCCCATATCGGCAAATGATATCTCTCTTGAGGAATCTAGCCACCACTTGCTTCGTTACATTTGCGTAAGACGCCGCTTCTACCCACTTGGTGAAATAATCGATTGCTACTAGGATGAACCGATGCCCGTTAGAAGCTGTCGGCTCGATCTTTCCAATCATATCGATTCCCCACATCGAGAATGGCCATGGCGATGACATTACATTCAGAGGACTCGGGGGCACATGGATCTTATCAGCATAGATTTGGCACTTGTGGCACTTTCTCGCAAACTTGAAACAATCAGTTTCCATAGTCAGCCAAAAATAACCTGCCCGTAGCAGCTTCCTCGTCATAGCATGCCCACCAGCATGCGTACCAAAGGCACCTTCGTGTATTTCCTCCATGAGCAGCTTCGCCTCTTTCTCGTCTACACAACGCAACAACACCAAATCGTGGTTTCTTCTGTATAAGACGCCATCCGGATTCAAATAGAAATTACCCGCTAATCTCCTGAGAGTCTTCTGATCTTGACTGGATGCCCCAGCCGGATACTCTTTGTTCTTCAGGAAATTAAGGATATCAAAATACCACGGTTTGTCATCGGATGCCTCATCAATAGCAAATACGTAAGCTGGTCTGTCCAACCGAGAGATAATGATTCGGGGAGCCTCGTTCCAGAAGTTGACTTTGTACATGGAAGACAAAGTGGCGAGAGCGTCAGCCATCTGATTCTCCGCTCGCGGTACATGATGCAATTCAACCTTGTCGAAGAAAGGCAACAATCTCCTTGCATAATTCATGTAATGTATCAAGTTGGGCTGACGTGTCTCCCATTCCCCTTTTATCTGATTCACCACCAGAGCTGAGTCTCCGTATACGTCTAAATTCGTGATTCGCAAATCAATGGCTTCCTCAAGCCCCATTATACAAGCTTCGTATTCGGCCTCATTATTGGTAACGGAAAAGGTCAATCGGGCAGTAAACGGGATGTGCGGTCCGTGTGGAGTAGTGATGATTGCCCCTATTCCGCTACCGTAAGCATTCACAGCTCCGTCAAATATCATCTTCCACTTGGAACCCAACTCTGGTCCTTCGTCTGGCAACGACTCTTCACAATCTTTCATCTTTAGGTACATGATATCCTCGTCAGGAAAATCAAACCTCATCGATTGGTAATCTTCAATAGGCTGCTCCGCCAGATACTCCGACAACACGCTCCCCTTTATAGCCTTTTGTGAGACGTATTGGATGTCATATTCAGTCAAGACCATCTGCCAACGGGCAATCCTCCCTGACAACGCCTGCTTTTCGAACACATATTTGATAGGATCCATCTTTGAGATGAGCATGGTTGTATGATTCAGCATGTACTGCCTCAAACGCTTGGCGGCCCAGGCTAGCGCGCAACAAGTTTTCTCAAGCATTGAATATCGAGATTCACAATCTGTAAATTTCTTACTCAAGTAGTAGATCGCATGCTCTTTTCTTCCTGTCTCGTCGTGTTGACCGAGAACACAACCCATGCTTCCCTCAAGAACTGTCAAATACATAATCAAGGGTCTACCCGCCACTGGGGGTATCAAGATAGGAGGCTCCTGCAAATACTGCTTTATTTTATCGAACGCCTTTTGACAATTTTCGTTCCACGTTACAGCTTGATCTTTCTTCAACAGCTTGAATAATGGTTCACACGTGGCAGTTAGATGAGATATGAACCTAGCAATGTAGTTCAGCCTCCCTAAAAACCCGCGCACCTCTTTCTCTGTTTTAGGCGTCGACATTTCTTGAATTGCTTTTATTTTAGCAGGATCGACCTCTATTCCTCTTTCGCTTACGATAAACCCCAGCAGCTTACCCGATCTCACCCCGAAGGTGCATTTGTTAGGGTTCAGTCTCAGCCTGAACTTCCTAAGCCTTTTAAATAACTTCAGCAGATTCACCAGATGCTCTTCCTCCGTCTGGGATTTGGCAATCATATCGTCAACATAAACTTCGATCTCTTTATGCATCATATCATGAAAAAGAGTCGTCATCGCACGCTGATATGTTGCCCCAACATTTTTCAAACCAAAGGGCATCACTTTGTAGCAAAATGTTCCCTAAGGCGTTATGAAAGTAGTTTTCTCCATGTCCTCTGGCGCCATTTTAATCTGATTATAGCCTGAAAAGCCATCCATGAAGGAGAATACGGAGTATTGAGCAGTATTATCAACTAGCACGTCGATATGAGGAAGTGGAAAATCGTCTTTTGGGCTTGCTTTATTCAAATCTCTATAATCCACGCACATCCGAACCTTGCCATCTTTCTTTGGCACTGGTACGATGTTAGCAACCCATGAGGGATATTTTGTCACAGCCAGGAAACCAGCGTCCCATTGTTTTTGAACTTCCTCTTTGATCTTCACTGTCATATCTGGTCGAGTTCTGCGAAGCTTTTGTTTGACCAGTGGGCATTCTTCTTTTAGTGGCAGATGGTGCACAACCATGTCTGTATCGAGCCCTGGCATATCTTCATACGACCACGCGAATACATCACTATACTCTCGGAGCATTTCAACCAGTCTTCGCTTGATATCGCCCTGCAGTGCGGCTCCGATACGAATATTCTTCTCAACCCCTTCCGACCCCAAGTTGATAATTTCGATGACCTCTTCGTGAGGCAGAATGACTCTTTCCTCTTGCTTCACCAACCAAGACAGTTCTTCAGGAACGTCACTATCTTCGACAACCTCTTCTTCGGCCTGAAATACCGGGTGCTCAAAGTCGGGACGAGTCATAGGTGGTTCAAGGATGTCATCTGAAAATGTTATCCTGCAAAAGGAATGGTTAAGTGCTTCAAAATGCGTATAAAGCGAATAGCCACGTTGCCATTTTATTGAAAAATACAAAACAAGAAAGACAGAGATTACAGTATTTGCACATGAAGAACGCCATTTATTTAATGATTAACACGCAATGTTCATAACAACACAGCCCTAAGCGAATCACGATGCCCCGGGCAAGACATCAGATTATTCAACAATTAATAAAGCAAAGCATTACTGTTTAAGAGTCACAGGAACAAACTCCTGAATAGACCCGTTGCACAGTCCTTGTCCTGGCGCGCTTGGCTGAATCCAGGCATCCATATCACAGTCGCTGTCTCCTTCGTCAGACTCCGAAGCAGCATTGATGGTTTCATGACATACTCCACTGGCAGAGATGGTTATTGGCCCTCTGAAACGGGGTGCTCCCACAGCAGGTGTTGACGACGACGGTTGGTATCCCAGCCCGAACCGGTCCATCTTCACAAGAATATCCAGCACTTTGCCCCAGCCCTTTGCTTCTCCTGCCTCCACCAGAGCTTGAGCTTCTTTATATGACGAAACGGCTATCTCCGACACTTTGCTCGGCCCGGGACCTTTGTCCTTGATACGCAACCCTTCAAATGCCTGGCAGGGTGTTTCGTGGATCTCTCCGTCGACCTCCACATATTTAAATGACGACAGATGGCTGACCAGGATGTCTTCTTCTCCGCGTATGGTGACTACGCTGTCTCCGACCATATATTTCAACTTCTGATGCAGGGTAGACGTGACTGCCCCAGCCCCATGGATCCAGGGTCTTCCGAGCAGGCAGCTATATGCAGGCTGTATATCCATGATATAAAATTTCGTTGCAAACACCTCCGGCCCTACCTGTAGAGGCAATGTTATCGATCCAAAGACTGTTCTTCGCGTGCCGTCAAAGGCTCTAACTACCAAGTCACTGGGCGTGCACAGGATTCCTCTGACATCTAGCTTCATCATCGCTTTCTTGGGCATCACATTCAAAGACGATCCGGTGTCGACCAATACATGCGACATTACTGATCCTCTACACTCAACAGATATGTGCAGCGCCATATTATGATCTCTCCCTTTCGGGGTCAAACCGAAGTCGGTAAAGCCCAAGCTGTGGCCTGCATTCACATGTGCCAACACTCCCTCCAGCTGATTCACGGAGACGTCTTGGGGTACAAAAGAAGTATCCAGGACTTTCAACAAAGCATTTCTGTGAGCTTCCGAACACAAGAGCAATGACAAGATGGATATTTTGGACGGCGTCTGCTGCAGATGCTCCACAATCTTATAATCACTTTTTCGAATCAAGCGCATGAACTCTTCTACGTCTTTCGATGCCGCTTCTTTTTCGCTTGCTTGCACTGGGACATTCTCAACCATCTTCCCTTTTCCTTTTGCTAGTCTTTCGGCCTCCACTTCAGGTGATATAAAGATCCTACCACTCCTTGTCATACCTCCTGAACCAACAACGTTATCGACAGTCTCAGCTGGCTGCTTATTAACATCAATCTTTATCCCGTCACAATACACCTCCAACCCATATGACCATGGGACTGCTTTCGTGTTCTCGTACGGGATCGGTCCGGCCTTAGTTATGGTGATCGGTGGTCGCTGGACCGGTGCTGCAATAGTGATTGTCTTCCGAGGAATCGTTACAGTGGCCACATCACTCTGATCATCTGCTACCGCCCCTGCAGGCTCTTCAGTTGCTGCTCGGTCAAACTGCAATGTGCCTCCATCAATTAAAGCCTGAATGCCTTTCTTCAAATCATCGCACCCCCCAGCTAGGGTCCAGCAGTCTAAGCAATACTCGTCACATCCTGGATAAACACCCCTTGCAACAGTCTGCTTTTTATCTCGCTCAGCGGCGTCTTTAAATCGGTGACATTCATAATCAGATTCAACCCTTCGTCAGTCAGAATGGCGTTCGCCCCATGATTAGGCATGGGTTTCTGCACTATATTCGGCCCTGCTGTTCCGAAATTGATAGTCTTATTGTCCAAAAGATCCTGCACAACATGCTTAAAAGCATGACAACCCTCTATATCGTGGCCCGGGGCCCCAGAATGAAACTCACAGTGCCTGCTTGCATCATAACCATACGGAGGAGTTCCCGTTATCGGTGCCAGAGTTCTCTTCTCTACCAGGTTCAAACCCAACAATGTCTGTAACAAATCAGCATACGTTGAGGGAGGCTTCTCAAACACTCTTCTTGGTTTACCACCCTGGAATCTTCGCTGAGCCTGCTGTGCCCCCTGCTGTGGCTGCTGCTGCTGTTGTTGTTGCAATGGCTGCTGCTGCTGTTGCATTGGCTGCTGTTGAAACGGTTGTTGTTGATATGGAATAGTAACACTCTCCACCTGCTGCAGCTGATGATATTGGTTTCGACCCCTGCCTCGGCCTCCAAATACTGCGCTTGCCTCGCCCTGACGGCGCCCACCAAAAGCCTTCCTATTACTGCCAGATGCAGTTGATTCCTCAGCCTGGAATTTTCCTTGTTTAATATTACGTTCAATCTTTTCTCCCATCAGAATTAAGTCTGAGAAACTGGCTAGAGATGTATGAAACAACATGTCATGAAACAAACCTGTGAATGTGCCGACGAACATGTCATTCATTTCCTTGTCTTCTAAAGGAGGACGGACCCTGGCAGCCATATCGCGCCACCTTTGCGCGTACTCTTTAAAGCTCTCCCCCTTCTTCTGCGACAGCCCTGTCAATTGGACCCGATTGGGCGCCAAGTCGCTGTTATACTTGTAGTGAGCTACAAAGGCCTCTGCTAATTGCTTCCATGTCTTGATATTGGTTGGCTCCAACCCCATGTACCACTCTAAGGAAGGGCCTGATAAACTATCTTGAAAGAAATGCATTAGCATTCTCTCATCAGTTGAGTACGCAGACATATTTCTGTAATAAGCCCGTACGTGCACTTTCGGACATGTGTCCCCTTTATACTTATCAAATGCAGGAGCTTTGAATTTGATTGGCACCCTCAAGCCAGGTACCAGACCCATTGTTGTCATGTCCAAGCCCACAGCACTTCGGTTCAGGACCCCCCTCATCTGCTCTTCTAGCATTCTGATCTTCTGGGAGTTATCCATCGGCCCTTCAAAGCCTCCGCCGGAGAAAGCATCCTCCTGCTGATCTTCTTGCCACATACCATTCCCAGCTCCATACCCATCATATTCATTATTGCGGCCAGCTCTAATTTGATTCATCACCGGGCCTCGGCCTCTGTTGCCGTACCCTTGAACGCCTCCAGCAGGCCCAAAAGCCATTAACCCAGCGCCGTTTCCATTTCCGAAACCTCCGTAACCCTGATTGGCCACACCATAACCATCTTGCCCAAAGCCTTGAGCATTGAAACCATACTTCCCAGCGTTATCGAATCCCTGATCGTTGAACCCGAATCCAGCATTGCCAAAGTCGTTGCCTCCCATATTATCTCCCAAGTTGACATCACCAAGCCCAACGTTATGGACAGCAGTCTCGTTCCCAACTCCGACGTTACCGTTCCCAGCAGCGGTAGCGTTGTTGACATTAGCAGCAGGTATGTTGACTACAGGTGGAGCCACTGGCATGGGAGTGCCATCTCCATGAACAGTATCGACTCGCACAGACTGATGATCCTCGTTACCGTGACCAGCATTTCGGGCCAACAGAGGTTGGACCATGGCTTGCAAATTCTCCTGACCTTTTGCAATAGCTTCCATGGTCTGCATAAAGAGAGCTAGCTTCTCGCGTACATCTTGCATCTCGTTCTGCATTTGATCCATGATTCTTAGACAGTTGGTGCGAGTGGAATAGCGGTGCGGGTGCTGATCTGCAATCTTGGAAATACCTGGTACAGAGCGAAAAATAAGATACCATCCAAAGATTACCTGTAATGCAATATGAATATGAATGCAATGCAACGTGTGTGTCTGTGCATTAGGGAAATTCATTCCCCGATTCTAGTGTGAAGGTGCCAGTGCAGTGACAGTGCTAGCAATACAAAGATCGGAGTTGAATCACAGAAAGCCTCATATATTGCTGAGAAAACCAATAGGCCAAGAATACAATGTTACTGAGAGTACAAAGAGAAGGCATGACCTCAACCAACAATCCTGGTGATGGTCAGCACTATGCAAATAAAGCATACAAGTTACTACATGAAACGATCAAACACCCCCATAAGTCTGGTATTCTTCTAGCAACTTCTTGGTCTCCGGATGACTTGGTCGAGCAAGCAGCCCTTCAACAAGTTGGTTTCTTTTCTTAAGAACACGTTGCACGTCTTCAGCAGTTTCTTCCCATGCCCCTTCTCCGAAGCGATCTTCTAGTTTACGCTTCTGAGACACAGCTTCATCTCTGCCTTTGATGGCCTTGTTTAGGGTGTTCTGGAGGCTATACCTGGTCATCACTTCTTCTTCACACTTCTTGATACTGGACTTCAACTGCTCTTCGAGGTCGGAAATTTGCTGCTTCAACTTATCTTCCCTCTTCTTATTGTTGGTGAGCGTAGCATTCCAAGTCTTATTGCAAGAAGAGATCTCTCGGTGAGCGATGTCAAGTGCTTTCTTCTTGGATTCAAGCATGTCATGGGAGCTTCTGAACTCTTGCCCCAGACGTTCGCGCTTCTTCCTCTCCTCAGTCAACTCAGCCCCTAGTCTGTTTACTAGCTCGATCTGCTGTTGGAAAGCATGCACGACCTTGTTTTTCTCACTGCGTATCTGGGCTAGCTCCTGCTCTAACCCTTCGTTGATCTTCATCAAGGCTTCTTTTTCTTTCACAACTTGCTCGTAGGCCTCCCTAGAAACAGTAGTTGGCTCTGCTACCGGAATAGGAACAAGGACTGGCGCTGCTGGAAATGGCATCCGCAACTGACTTGCTCTTTCCTGGATCCAGACTCTGTAAGGTGCATAGGTCTGACAGTCATTCTTCCCTAGCAGCGGCTTCCCCCTTCGGTTAATACGTGTCCAGGCATGCTGCAGCTTGGCTAGTAACTCCCCCTTCACGTCTCCGGTGAAGTACAGAGATTCTTGTACTTCCTCCTCCTTTGGCGGGTTCTTCAGCGCATATCCGAATTGGCGAATGAACAAAGAAGGGTTGTAATTGATACACCCTTTCCTCCCTATCAACGGAACATTAGGGTACCCAGAACAACTGAATATAAGCTTGGATCCCAGCAGATCTCTATCAAACCATTCAATGTCTTCGGAAGATAGCTTCATCAGGCGCTCTGACCAGCTAGCTGTGGTTGCACTCTTCACAAAAGATCCCTTCATGGGAAGGTGGCTTTTAAACCACATATCCAGCAATGGTACACAGAAATGAACATTCTTTCCTCTTCCCTTCTCATTCTTGTAATGCAGTGAGTGGTAGAAATCTCCGAGCAAGGTCGGTACAGGATTACCAGCGGCAAACAAGTAGAAGGCGTCGAAGTCCACAAAATCCGGTACATTGGGAAATAATATTATGCCGTAAATGCACAGAGCCAGCACAGCATTGAAGGCAATCCAACACCCGCTCTTAGCGTATTCTTGGGCTTTACCAATCAAGAACTGGAGCGAGAAGCCTGGCACTCCACGGGAAACAGTAGTCAACATTTCAGAAGCATCCACATGCAAAGCTTTTGCCAAGTCCTCTGGCTTGGGCTTAACGCCAGAATGAATGAATGGAACCTGGTTCTGCACGGGTAACTCAGTAAACTCCACATACTCCTCAATGGTAGGCCCCATAATGAAATCAGCAAATGTAAAACATCTCAATGCGGGATCATAGAATTGCATCAAAGCGTACAGCCCATCTAGCTCTATCTCCGTGGGTTTGCGCACCAATCTCAATAGTCTTCCATAACTCATTCTAAAGCTCCTACGAACATCCTCATCGGCCAGAGAGATCAACCCAAGCAAGGGAACAACATCAGGAGTAGGCAATTTGTATGCAACTGTCCTTCTTAAGCTGGCCATGACCAATCACTCAGAAATCCGGACACTAGAACTAGGGAAATGCAAATGCACCTGCAGCACAGACACACGTTAGTGGGATGCAATGATGATGAGTATGCAAACAAATGCAATGCAAGTAACATGCAACGGGGACCAACTGCCGTAGCTGAATAGCCTGAACCATATCAAGAAGTCTCAGATAAATTCCCTAGAAGTCCTCAAACCCTAGTCTCAGATAGACCTAAAACAAAGCTCCAACAATGGTCTCTGACAGACCTCAAACCATAACTCCAACTGGTCTCTGGTAGACCTCAAATCACATCTCCAACTGGTCTCTGACAGACCTCAGAACTATCCAACTGGTCTCTGACAGACCTCATAACACATCTCCAAATGGTCTCTGACAGACCTCATAACTTTCCATAAATACCCAGGATCTCTGATCAAGAAATAACCGGTATCTGAAAGTCTAGTTACCTGCATATCCCCAAACCCTCTCACAGGTGGATGTCCTAGTAACTGACAAAGGTATGGCATCCTATGCGGTCGTCGGCGTCACAGACTTTCAGGGTTGATGATACGATTCCCAGAAGGAGTGGCATCATCAAATCCTGAAGAGGCCTCACTCAGCCAACTTCCAAATGATCGGTCCCCAGAGTCGACAATTCAACTAACCAGCAACCCACGCCAACCAAAGGAAGGGGCAGGAGGCCAACCAGAGGAACCTCGTCTGAGTGTAGATTTCGCGGGACACCAAGGCAAGCAAAGCAAGCGGGCGCCAACTAATCTCTACTCTAATTCTAGGTGCACTCAAGCCCAGGTCCGGCTTCTCACTCAATATCAGAACACCCGTCACACCCCAATACAACAATAATAATCAATATATATAATGCTGAAAATAAAGGTCAGAAATATAAATTCATACAAAGTCCTCGACGGGAAAACAAGCGTTAGGATTGACTCTCTTAAGGGACGTTGGATCCCAAATGCATAAGAACTATCGCAGTCCTTAGCAGCCAGGGGATGTTGGGTCCCCAGCAGAGTCGCCAGCTGTCGCTACTGCGAAAATCGGCGCCGGCTGAACAGAAGAGTCACCACCGTGCGTTATTTATCCCACGGGAGGGAAAGGAAACACTCAGAGTAAACCTCGCACAACACGGGAAAGGTATGGTCATCGCAACCAAAACCTGGATTCGGGAGTCGGTTACGCAAGGGGAAGGTATTAGCACCCCTCACGTCCGTCGTACTCGACGGGATCCACGCTTGTTTTCGGGTATGGATTGTTATTTCTATCTAAACTAAGGTCAGGGGTTAAAAGAAAATAAAATGAAAATAAAATGACTCGGCAAAGTATCGCACTTTATGCCTACGTATTCCCGTCTGGAACGAGAAATCAGAGTCAACGTAGTTCGCCTACCTACGGGAAAGGAGGGGAAGGTTGCTCGCTAGGATATCGCATCCTATGCCTACGTACTTTCATACAGCATGAAAGATCAGAGCAAACGTAGTTCGGGCCACGTACGACACAAGTCTGTCTTGGTTGATTTTATTCCTTCTGAAAAAGGTCTTTCTGATGAGCAGTCCAAGTGGACAAAATGACGTTTTGATGAGTTCACATTCTTTTACGGAAGAAGTGTCTTTTGTTGTGTTTGAAATTTTATTGTGTTTTTCTGTTTGTTTTGAGAAAGAAGAGACAGAACTCTAACCTACGGTTGAAAAGGGAATCAAACTAACCTAATGTTATCATGCATGGGTTAAGACCTAGTGTCTATCATGCTCCTCTCTTGCGCAGAGAGAAACAGAGATCCTAAGGGAATAGACGGAAGCAGAAACAATAACAGATATATACAGTAATATGGTAAAATGCATGGATGCAACAATACAAGCGAGGCAAGGGAGTCCCACTCAACCTCGAACCTAGAGAACAATAGGCAAAAGTGAACGGGATTCACTTTCAACCCAACAGGGTAAACAGCAAACAATACAGTCAGGAAAACCAATCAATACATCAGAAAAGAAATACAGCAAAAATAAACAGCCACAGCAGCTCTGAAACAACATCTGACTTCAAGCTTCAGCAAGCATCAATCTCCATCTCCACAACCTTCAAGCAAGGTCTTTGGTCATCAGTCTTCAGTCTACAAGGGCTTTTCTTCAAGTTCTATCCTCCAAGCTGAGGGATCAATCACAAGAGTGAATTGGGTGTTAAGCACTTAGTTGACCACCAAGGGTGGCAAACCAACTGCTACTAACACATAAGATATTTCTCTCAAGAGTTCTATCCCTTAGACACTATCACCAAGCCTTCCAAAGGAAGGGGGTGAGTGTCTTAGAGAGACTTTATATCACAGAGAGGAATGGAGGCAGTCAAAACCTTCCATGTTTGAGAATCAAACTTTCTAATCTAGAGCTCTGCCTAGCTCCTAAACCCTAATCTCCTCAACAACTGCTAGCATGAATCCCCTCATCAACTCTGGAAGTTGGTCTTCAAGCTCTGGATCTCCAATGGCTTCATCATCACAAGTCTTCAGCTCCCCCAATCCCCAAGCAATCCCAATACCCATACAGACAAACAATAATCCCCAGAGGGCACACCACACCAATCAATCAAATACAGACAGTATTATACCAATAGCAGTAGGGGAATCCTAGTGATTTCTAAGGGATCTAATAACTACCCATAGTCCCTATAGTCCCATAGCTAAACTATTCAAGCTCTAAGTCCTAAGGGAAATGAACTAATTCACCTAAGTCATCACTTAAAACCCTAATTTTTTTCATGTTATTCACACCTAACTAAACACCTAAAGTTAAGTCCTAAAAATGGGAACTAAATTGTATGTACAAGCTAACAATGTCTACTAATCAACCTAAAAAGAATGGACTAAAAATATTAAAGCAACTATTAGAACAAAAATCAACAAATTCATGTATGAAATGAAACATCTAAAATAGGCATTTATTTGGAAAATATGGGAAAAATATCAAATAAAAAATAAAATGCAATTTTTATTTTTTATAATTTTCTAGACATCTTGAAGAAATTAATGCAAAAAGAATCATTAAAAAATATGAAATTTATGATTTATTATGATTTTTATAAAATGCATGAAAATGAAAAGAAATTAAAAAATGAAATAAAAGGCAGGGGGTATGAAAAGTAAGAAAAACAATTGATACACGTTGGGCCCAGCAAGAGTGGGGGTGCAGATAACAGAAAAGGCCCATTAGTACACGTTAATGAAACGCATCGTTTCATCCCTTTTTGAAATTGCCTCCAAAACTCAGATTGAATGTGGAGCGTTGGATCCTTGGTCAAGTCAAGATTTCTCATCAGATCCAAGGGCTATTGGCCATCTTCTTCCTCCAACCATTAGGGTTTCATGAAAACCACTCTCATGCACAAAATTTCCACGCCCTCGTTCTCTTTCATTTCACCATGAAATCACACGAGTCCAAGATCAAAGTTACTCCACTCATTGCCCTCTATGCAGCCATGGTGCTAGTGTCCACTGAAACCTCCTCTAACCTTCAAACCGAAAGCAACAAAGCTTGGGTACAACATGTTTACACCATCTGCAACCTTAACAATTCGAACTTCTAATGATATCTTCTTGTTCATTAGGCTACACTGAGTTCTCTAAACTAGTTCACATGTATTTAAACTCACTAATCAACATGATCTTGATCTTGGAAGAATTATGCACATATTCTGAACCTCCATGAAAGGTCTTCAAACTACTTACAAAGCATCCCTAATTGGTCTCTATCAAGTTTAGCCTAACAACAAACCCTAATTATACATAAATATTGGGATTCGAATGATCATGCAAGCTTACCAAATGATGATGGTAATGGTGGTTGTATCTCCTTCCAGCTCTTGCCACTTGCTCTAACTGATCTTCTATGGATGTTGATGCTTCTGTTTGCAATAGTTGTTGCTCAATCTTCTTGAATCACCTTATCCCCCTCTTCATGCAACTTGGAGTGTAAACTTGGATCACACAAACCAGCCACGAATTCCTCTCAATTTTCTTTGCCAATTACTCTATGATGATGGTGGATGATGATGATAACAGAAATTAAGATGATTGATGAAGTTTCAATGGAGTTTGAAGAGAAAATGCAAATGGGAGTGAAGGAATCAAAGTAGGGTTTGCAAGCTCAAAGAATCACCAAACAATGCACAAATGGCTTCATTTCCTTATATAGATGATGATTAACAGAATGAGAAGCTTCTAGATTGGTCCTAGAGGGATCTAGAAACTTGTGGAAATTTCAAGGAAGTTCTCATTTGATGATATATTGAATTCTCTTATCTCATGCTTGCCCCTTTGTAAACTTGTGTTAAAATCTCCTTTCATGAGATATTAGGAGTGTATGTATGAAAAACCAAGCTTTTCCTTGCCTTGTGTTAAGTTTTACCATGTTGCCTTATGATGCAAGAAACAAATTTACAAAGGAAGTCCAATTTTTAAGCCTAAAATAAAAAATGTGGCTGAACCAATGTCTTTAAAATGATGTTGGGAATCAATTTGGTATATTGGATGACCCATATTGGCTTTGTAGATCTCTCAAACCAATTTTTTATTCCAACTTTTTCAACTTATATGCCTTTTTTAGGTCATTTTTCACCAACTTTGGTCAAGTCTCATTCCATACATTTCCAAACTTTCATGACTTCTTTTCTAGACTTAAAATGGCATTTTGAGCAACTTTTATGTTGTGAAGTTTTTCATTTGAAGCTTCCTTGTACGAGTTTTAGGCATAGGCTAAGAATGACCTGTAATCCTCAGATGACCAAAATACCCTTTGCTTGCCAAGACCATAAATAGAGTTACACAAATCATATGAAGGCATACTATACCATTATAGAAATATAAGACAATGAGGAACAACTCTTATGTTGACCAGAAATTCATTTGAAATCTCCTTGAGGGGTAAAAATAGCTTGGAAGTCAAGTCACTTTCACAGACAAAATTTCAGATACCTCAGATGACCTGTAACTTGCAAGGACCATAACTTGAGTTCTATAAATCTCCTTGATGTCTTCCACCACTAAAATTAAAGGTCTTGAGATCCTCTACAAGTTTCATGTTGGCCAAGGATCCATTTGAAGCTTGCATTTTGACTTATCTTGCTTGGAAATTTGACCTAAATTAGGGGATTTTACACAGAAACCCTAATTTAGAAACTCCTCTTCTCCTTGATTTCTCTTGATTTCTTCTTAGCACATCACCCTATCCTTCTTTACATGTCAAATGATGAACCCCACATCTCTCCAATAGCCCTCAATGCCTTTCAATCAGTCAATTGACCTAGAGTTGACCCAGGGTTGACCCAGATGAAACCCTAGTTGACTGTCTTCCTCCACAACTCTTGTGACTACACCAATGACTTGTATACTTCTCCACATGACTTTCTAAGTCCTCCAAGATGTCTAGATACTCCCCATGCCTTCAATTCACAGCTCATACTTCCCTTGATGATCCCCAGGTACCCTCAGATAGGAGATAGATGAACTGCTTGATCCATTGACTTGATAGCTTCCCAATTCTTTCTGATGACTTGAATGAGATTGAATTTAAATAATAACCTCTTGATAGGCCTCTAGAGATGAGAATAATGATTGGTCCCCTGTTGGATGACTTGCCCATGCTATGCAATACAGATGAATACATGACTCTATATGCAAATGCTAATGATATTGAAACATAAACCAAGTGAATAAGGTTGAGCAAATTTTAGGGTGCAACACCACCTTCACGGGGAAGGAATAGACCGAATTGATTAACAGGTTGGGATCAGAGCTGACAGAAGCGACCAACAAGAAAGAAAGAGTAGGGATAGCTTTGAACGGGGTTAGCAAAGTACTTACGTCCAATAAGGAACTTCTAAGCAAGGCTTATGCTCGTATCAGCAAGTGGGAGGCTTTGTGGGAGACCATGCTCACCAAGCGGAAAGAGCGCGAAGACAAACTGAAAATGCAGATTGCCACGCTGGAGGCGCAGGTTAAAGCCCAGGAAGCAAGGATTGTTGAAGTAACATCCCTTAGAAGTACTGCTAATCTCAGAGTCAGTGACGGCAACGAGAAGTCGAGAGGTTACGAGGAGAAGGCCGATTCCAAGAGGTACAGATCTGACGAGGGTTCGAGCAAAGGAGCCTCCCGGGACAACGCCGCGAAGCTGAGATCCACTACTGAGCGACATGCTTTACTAGTGCAGGAGTTGATCTCCCGACTAGGATACTCAGAGACGATGAGGATATTGGAGGACGTCCGAGCGCGCCACTTGGCCTGACGTATCGTTGCCTTACCTTTGTTATTTGTACTCGTATTTGGGCCATCGCCAGACTTGTTGGCCGAGGTCTCTTCGGTTGTATTCAGTACTCAGCCTCTTGGCATTTGTTATATATGAGGATTTTCTGGTTTATTGCTTGCTGAATAAGGACTCCATTGCCATAATGGCTTTCTCTCTGGAACTAGAATCAGGGGAATATAACCTGTAGCATATTTACATAATCGCATTCGCATTCATATTGCATTACAGGTAATTATGGAATTGTATCTCATCTCCTGCATTCTTCAGGTCTTTCCAGGATTGAAAGTCAACGCCCGCACCGATACTCTACTCGTACCAACTACAAAAGAGTTATGGATCAGATGCAGAGCGAGATGCAGGAAATGCGTGAGAAGCTGGCGCTGTTCATGCAGACGATGGAGACCATTATGAAGGGACAAGAAAACTTGCAAACATTGGTGCAGCCATTGCTGGTGAGAAATGCTGGGCATGGAAACGAAGACCACAATTCGGTGCGTGTTGACACCCTTCATGGGGATGGTACTCCTACACCAGTAGCTCCACCTGTGGTGAATATACCTGCTGTGAACAATGGCGCTGGCGCCGGGAATGGTAATACAGGAATCGGTAATGAGACTGCCATTAACAACGTTGGATTCGGAGATGCCAATCTGGGTGGTGATAATATTGGAGGTAATGGCTTCGGTAACAACGGATTTGGCTATAACGACCAGGGGTTTGATTATGCTAACCAGGATGGGAAGTTCGGCTTCAACGCTCAGGGCTTCGGACAGGATGGATTTGGTAATGCCAATCAGGGCTATGGCGGATTCGGTAACGGAAATGGTGCTGGAATGATGTCTTTTGGACCTGTCGGGGTCGCTCAAGGGTATGGTAACAGGGGGCGGGGCCCTGTGATGAATCAAACTAGATTTGGTCGTAACAAAGGATATGATGGGTACGGGAATGGGAACGGTAATTGGATAGAAGACCAGCAAGAAGATGCTTTCTCTGGTGGAGGCTTTGAAGGTCCCGTAGACAACACTCAATGAATTAAGATGCTCGAGGAGCAGATGAAAGGTGTCGTGAATCAAAGTGCTGTTGGTTTAGATATGACCATAATGGGTTTGGTGCCTGGCCTGAGGGTACCGCTGAAGTTTAAAGCTCCCACATTTGACAAATATAAGGGAGATACCTGTCCAAAGGTGCATGTGCGGTCATACTATAGAAGGATGTCGGCTTATTCGAACGATGAAAGAATGCTGATGCATTTCTTTCAAGACAGCTTGTCTGGTCCTTCCCTTGAATGGTACATGGGATTGGAGCCTACTCAGGTAAAGACTTGGAAGCAGCTGGCTGAAGCGTTTGTGGCTCATTATAAGTACAATAGTGACCTGGCACCGAACAGGGTCCAGTTACAGGGGTTGTCGCAGAAGAAAGATGAGAGCTTCAAAGAATATGCCCAAAGGTGGTGCGACATGGCTGCAAGGGTCCATCCTCCGTTGGTTGAGAAGGAGATGAATGATATGTTCATAGGAACGTTCACCGGTATGTTTTATGATAAGCTGTTTCCCGCTTCTTTGGGCAATTTCTAGGATCTAATCTTGATGGGAGAGAAGGTTGAAAGTAATATTAAAATGGGGAGATTCCAAGCTGAGGAATCTACTTCAGCTGGCAGTAACAGAAGAGTTTTCGATGGTCGCCGTCAGGGTGACACAAGTGCAGTATTCGGGGGCCGAGGCCGAGGCCGGGGCAGAGGGCGGAATCAGTACAATCATCCGCAACAGGTGGCAAGCGTCACAATTCCAGCAGGAGCGCATCTACTATTCTCCAGCAGAGTTGTAGTCCCCAGCAGGGTGTTACCCCAACGAGGTGTTTGGTCCAAGTTCCCGACTTCCCAGCTGAGTTGACTTCACTTTTCCCGCATTTATGTTGCTGGAATAATTCTGTGGCATCTGGCTATCCCCAAGCGAAGTTGGCATTATCTTCAGCATTTATTTTGCTGAAGCAGTTTCTGTATCCCAACAGTTCGAGTCTGCATTTGCATCGGCATATAGTGTCATATTTGCATATAGTGTCACACTTGCATCCACCAAATAAAACGTGTAGCATTCCCATGTCGATTGGAGCATTGCGTCATTGTCAAACACATGCATTTGAAACATGAACCAGGTTGGCTAACCGTTTGTTTCAAGTATTGCTCTCTTGCAGGTGGAAGGAGTTCTTGCTCCAATGAATTACCAAACGTTCAAGGTCTCGGCAGGAGACATTCAACGAAGTGTCAGCTTTGGCACTACTCCCCACAGAGTTATCAGGATAAGTTTCTCTTTGTCCCCAAGCAGAGGTATTTATTTCCCCGCCAGGGTTTCTTGTTGAAATTTCTCTAGTCCGACCAGCGGATTTGTTTCATTCAAAGTTGTTGTTACGTCAGCAGTAAAAGGTTTCATGAACCAGAATTCCAGAGAATGCCGCCGGTTATCAGAACGGGCATCCAGTAGTTTGGTTTCCAAATATCCCCAGTAGAGTCAGCCTCAAAGTTGCTGTAACGTCAGTGATAAGAAGTTGGCGGACCAATGGAAGGAGGAGTCCTAACGTGGACGGGTTTATTGACAGGTTTTTTGTATGCTAAGAAAAGTGGGGGTCCTGACGTGGACATTTCCTCAGTTTGACGATATGTGGACGGATTTGATTTCTTGGCATTAATCGAAGGTGGAGTCCTGACGTGGACAAAGTTGGTTATTCTTCGTGTTGGTGTCCTGACGTGGATCATCTATTTCCAGCAGGTAGCTTTATTCGTGATGGTGAAATGTGCGTCCTGACAAGGACAAGTTTGTAGTTCTTTGTGATGACAAGATGCGAGAGTCCCGACGTGGACAAGTTTATCCTTCTTCGTGTTGTTGGCAAAGTATGAGTCCTGACGTGGACACAGTCGTATTTCCCTAGCAAGTAGAATACATGCAAGTCCTAACGTGGACAGGTCCTATTACTTCAGCAGGTTGAGATGTGAGTCCTGACGTGGACAAAGTCTCACTTCCCCAGTGGGTTAAAGGTGCATGAGTCCTGACGTGGACAAGTTTTTATCCTCAGCGAGTCGAGTGGTGAGTCCTAACGTGGACAAATCAAGACGAAGAGCGTTTCCTTACGTGGAAAGGTTGGAGTCCTTACGTGGACAGATAAAGGAGTGTTCCTTATGTGGAACGATGAAGTCCTTACGTGGACAAATCAAGAAGATTATTATTCCTAACGTGGAAAAGTGGGTCCTAACGTGGACGATGTAGTCCTTACGTGGACATATCAAATTGTTTTCCTTACGGGGAAAGTTTGTATTCCTTACATGGAAGAAGAGATGGTGATTCCTTACGTGGAAGAAAAATGATTCCTTACGTGGAAAAGAGATTGTGTTCCTTACGTGGAAAGGTGGGTCCTTACGTGGACGGAGTTGTATTCCTTACGTGGAAAAGAAGTGGTTTCCTTACATGGAAAGATGATGATTCCTTACGTGGAAAGATTGAGTCCTTACGTGGGCATATCAAGTCTGAGTCCTTACGTGGGAAGATTGAGTTTGTATTCCTTACGTGGAAGCACGGGTTATTCCTTACGTGGAAAGTTTAGTCCTGACGTGGACAGATTCGAATCGAAATGCGATTCCTTACGTGGAAAGATAGTATTCCTTACGTGGAAAGAGGCTTGTATTCCTGACGTGGAAAGAAAGAGTGTATTCCTGACGTGGAAGATTTTAGTCCTGACGTGGACAGATTCAAAAGAAGACGTATTCCTTATGTGGAAGAGTTTGACGAAGAAGAAGTTCATTCCTAACGTGGAAGGGTGAGTCCTAACATGGACAATGTCATTCCTAACATGGACAAGAATTTGCTCCTAACATGGACGGTTTATTCCTTACGTGGAAAGACGAGCCATCCCCAGCACGGTCGCTAATGGATCAGTTGATCGCCGTAACAGTCAGATTCAGTTGATGAAAATAATTCCCAAGCAATGGCGCAGTTTATTTCTGCGGTTGGCAAATTTCTGGGTTCCTAGTATTCAACCGTCTCGTACCTCGAATGTTTGAAGGCCATTCGCTCTTCACCCAATCGGGTCCAAGTCGCTTGAATAGGGGCAGCTGTTGCACCCTAAAATTTGCTCAACCTTATTCACTTGGTTTATGTTTCAATATCATTAGCATTTGCATATAGAGTCATGTACATAGTCTAAAACCATTTGCATAGCATAAGCATAGCAAGTCATCCAACAAGGTACCAATCATTATTCTCATCTCTAGAGGCCTATCAAGAGGTTATTATCCTGATTCAATCTCATTCGAGTCATCAGAAAGAATTTGAAAGCTGGGAAGTTAATAGGTTAAGCAAGTGCATCCATCTCCTACCTGAGGGTACCTGGGGATCATCAAGGAAAGTATGAGCTGTGAATTGAAGGCATGGGGAGTATCTAGACATCTTGGAGGACTTAGAAAGTCATTTGGAGAAGGAGACAAGTCATTGGTATGATCACAAGAATTACAGTTGAAGACAGTCAACTAGGGTTTCATCTGGGTCAACCCTGGGTCAACTCTAGGCCAATTGACTGATAGAAAGGCATTAAGGGCTATTGGAGAGATGTGGGGATTCATCATTTGACATGTAGAAGAGGATATGGTGATATGCCAAGAAGAATTCAAGAGAAATCAAGGAGAAGAGGAGTTTCTAAATTAGGGTTTCTGTGTAAAAATCCCCTAGTTTAGGTCAAATTTCCAAGCAAGATAAGTCAAAATGCAAGCTTCAAATGGATCCTTGGCCAACATGGAACTTGTAGAGGATCTCAAGACCTTTAATTTGAGTGGTGGAAGACATCAGGGAGATTTATAGAACTCAAGTTATGGTCCTTGCAAGTTACAGGTCATCTGAGGTATCTGAAATTTTGTCTGTGAAAGTGACTTGACTTCCAAGCTATTTTTACCCCTCAAGGAGATTTCAAATTAATTTCTGGTCAACATAATATTTGTTCCTCATTGTCTTAGATTTCTATAATGGTATAGTATGCCTTTATATGATTTGTGGAACTCTACTTATGGTCTTGGCAAGCAAAGGGTATTTTGGTCATTTGAGAATTACAGGTCATTTCAACCTATGCCCAATACTCATACAAGGAAGCTTCAAATGGAAAACTTTACAACATCAAACTTGTTCCAAATGACATTTTGAGTCTAGAAAAGTGAACATGAGATATTGGAAAGATTCATAGCACAAGGTTTCAAAATTGTTGGATTTAATGAATAAAAATGGACTTAAAAATGAGATTTTTCATATTTTAGCCAAATGAAGCAAAATTATAGGTCATTTTGAATGGAAAGATCATTTTGAGAACATTGGCTAAAGTAGAATTTTGAGCTTGGTTCACATTTTGGGAGTTATCCATGGTTACTTGTAATGGAAGATACATAAACCAAATCCAAAGGAAAGAATGCAAGGGAAGCTTCTCCAAGTTTCTAGGAGGTTCTAAGGACATGTATATATTGATATAAGATGGTTCATGCCATGGTTGGTGATTTCATTTGTTCAAAACCACAAGTTTCATACACTTTCTCTCATTTGCAAAAGCTTCTCAAACTACCTCAAATCTTCACCAATCTTCACCATTCTTGATCTGATCTTCATCCTCATCATTCCTAGATCACAATTCTCATAAGCATTTGGTAGATTGGAGCAGAACTCGTGCCACACACTTCCATCATCCAAGAAGCAAGAAACTTGAAATTGCAAGATCTAAGAGGTTTGAGTCCAATTCCTTGCATACAGAACTCCTAATCAAGGTCACTGATCACTTTCCAATCACTGCAAGCATCAGATACAAGGAGTTACATACATGTTTTCACCAATTTCACCAGGTTGGATTCCTATTCGAATTGCATGCTTTAGTTAGAGTTATTAGATTTTGATAGTGTAGAATTGTTAAGGTAGGATAGAGGACTGATTTTGGTGAGTTTGGAGAGGTTTCATGAGGATTGGCCATGGAGTGCATAAACTGTTAGAGCTTAGAATATCAAGGATATGGCCTTATAATCTTGGCTCAATAGCTTAATTTACTCAGCATAAGATGTAGATCATTTTAGGGTAAAAATTATGGAGAATTGAAGCAGTTGATATCAGGTGTTAATGGTGGATTCTATCTGTTACACCTATCGGGTTCCATTGTTGCTTGAGTTTTAGGAGGAGTTATGGTTATGGCTGTGTAGAGGGAGAAATTTAGAGCAACTTTGCTCTTTGGATCGAGGGCATTCATGGAGAATTGAGGGAGAACCAAGCTGTGGAAGGTGCGTGCATGGAGGGGGATTTCTGAAACCCTAGGGTTTCTAAGGTTGAAGACGATGGACAGCCGTTGGATGACCCCTTTGACTTGGACCAAGGACCTGATCGTAGGGCTCACGTTTAAAATGAGATTTGGAGGGAGACCCTGGGTGCTAAATGCACCGTTTCATTTAATCCTATCTGATGGGCTCAAACCTTGCTTGCTATTCGTACCCCTTAGTTACCAGGCCCAAACAATTTCAACTACATTTCTTGCTAAATGCACCGTTTCCATCTTTTTATTTTTTGTCATGTTTTCTGACTTGCATTGGGCCCAGACGCGCTTGCTATGCGCGCCCCCAGTCTGGGCCCATCCTTGCTTTTTAACTGAATCAACTTACTCCCTGCACCCCTTTCCACTCTTAATTCATTTCATTTTATTTCAAAAAATATTAATTCTTTTAAAAAATCATAATAAATCATAAACCTCATATTTTTTGATAATTCTTTTTGCATTAATTTCTTCAAGATGTCTAGAAAATTATAAAAAATAAAAATTGCATTTTATTTTTTATTTGATATTTTTCCCATATTTTCCAAATAAATGCCTATTTTAGGTGTTTCATTTCATACATGATTTTGATAAATTTTGTTCTAATAGTTGCTTTAATATTTTCACCCATTCTTTTTAGGTTGGTTAGTAGATAAGATTAGCTTGAGTATGCAATTTAGTTCCCATTTTTAGAAATTAATTTTAGGTGTTTAGTTTAGGTGTGAACAACATGAACAAAATTAGGGTTTAAGTAACAACATAGGTGAATAATTTCATTTCCCTTAGGACTTAGAGATTGAATATTTTAGATATGAGACTATAGGGACTATGGGTAGCTATTAGATCCCTTAGAAATCACTAGGATTCCCCTACTGCTATTATTATATTACTGTCTGTATTTGATTGATTGGTGTGGTGTGCCCTCTGGGGAATTATTGATTTGTCTGTGTGGGTATTGGGATTGCTGGGGGATTGGGAGAGCTGAAGACTTATGATGATGAAGCCATTGGAGATCCAGAGCTTGAAGACCAACTTCCAGAGTTGATGAGGGGATTCATGCTAGCAGCTGTTGAGGAGATTAGGGTTTAGGAGCTAGGCAGAGCTCTAGATTAGAAAGCTTGATTCTCAAACATGGAAGGTCTTGACTGCCTCCATTCTTCTCTGTGATGCAGAGTCTCTCTAAGACACTCACTCCCTTCCTTTGGAAGGCTTGGTGCTACTGTCTAAGGGATAGAACTCTTGAGAGAAAATATCTTATGTGTTAGTAGCAGTTGGTTTGCCACCCTTGGTGGTCAGCTAAGTGCCTAACACCCCAATTCACTCCTGTGATTGATCCCTCAGCTTGGAGGTTAGGACTTGAAGAAAAGCCATTGTAGACTGAAGATTGATGACAAAGACCTTGTTTGAAGGCTGTGGAGATGGAGATTGATGCTTGCTGAAGCTTGAAGATAGGTGTTGATGCAGAGTTGCTGGGGCTGTTTATTTTTCTGTTGTATTTCATTTCTGATGTATTGATTGGTTTCCTGGACTGTATTGTCTGCTGTTTACCCTGTTGGGTTGAAAGTGAATCTTGTTCACTTTTGCCTATTGTTTTCTAGGTTCGAGGTTGAGTGGGACTCCCTTGCCTCGCTTGTATTGTTGCATCCATGCATTTTACCGCTTTACTGTATATATCTGATATTGTTTCTGTTTCCGCTTATCCCGTAGGATCTCTGTTTCTCTCTGTGCAAGAGAGGAGCATGATAGACACTAGGTCTTAACCCATGCATGATAACATTAGGTTAGTTTGATTCCCTTCGCAACCATAGGTTAGAGTTCTGTCTCTTCTCATCTTAAAACAAACAGAAAAAAAACACAATAAGATTTCAAACACAATAAAAGCCACTTCTTCCGTAAAAGAATGTGAACTCATCAAGACGTCATTTTTTGTCCGCTTGGACTGCTAATCAGAAAACCCTTTTTCAGAAGGAATAAAAACAATCAAGACAGACTTGTGTCGTACGTGGCCCGAACTACGTTTGCTCTGATCTTTCATGCTGTATGAAAGTACGTAGGCATAGGATGCGATATCCTAGCGAGCAACCTTCCCCTCCTTTCCCGTAGGTAGGCGAACTACGTTGACTCTGATTTCTCGTTCCAGACGGGAATACGTAGGCATAAAGTGCAATACTGTGCCGAGTCATTTTATTCTAATTTTATTTTCTTTTAACCCCTGACCTTTAGAGTAGATAGAATAACAATCCATACCCGAAAACAAGCGTGGATCCCGTCGAGTACGACGGACGTGAGGGGTGCTAATACCTTCCCCTTGCGTAACCGACTCCCGAATCCAGGTTTTGGTTGCGACGACCATACCTTTCCCGTGTTGTGCGAGGTTTACTCTGAGCGTTTCCTTTCCCTCCCGTGGGATAAATAACGCACGGTGGCGACTCTTCTGTCCAGCCGGCGCCGATTTTCGCAGTAGCGACAGCTGGCGACTCTGCTGGGGACCCAACGTCCCCTGGCTGCTAAGAACTGCGATAGTTCTTATGCATGTGGGATCCAACGTCCCTTAAGAGAGTCAATCCTAACGCTTGTTTTCCCGTCGAGGATTTTGTATGGATTTATATTTCTGACCTTTACCTTCAGCATTATATTATTGATTATTATTGTTGTATTGGGGTGTGACGGGTGTTCTGATATTGAGTGAGAAGTCGGACCTGGGCTTGAGTGCACCTTAGACTTAGAGTAGAGATTAGTGGGCGCGCACGTGCTTTGCATGTCCTAGTGTCCCGCGAAATCTACACTCAGACGAGGTTCTTCTGGTTGGCCTCCTGTCTTACCCTTTGGGTGGCTTGGGTTGCTGGTTAGTTGGATTGTCGACTCTGGGAACTGATCATTTGGAAGTTGGCTAAGTGAGGCCTCTTCAGGATTTGATGATGCCACTCCTTCTGGGAATCGTATCATCAACCCTGAAAGTCTGTGACGCCGACGACCGCATAGGATGCCATACCTTTGTCAGTTACTAGGACATCCACCTGTGAGAGGGTTTGGGGTTATGCAGGTAACTAGACCTTCAGATACCGGTTAGTTCTTGATCAGAGATCCTGGGTATCTATGGAGAGTTATGAGGTCTGTCAGAGAACATTTGGAGATGTGTGATGAGGTCTGTCAGAGACCAGTTGAGGAGTTCTGAGGTCTGTCAGAGACCTATTGGAGTTATGATTTGAGGTCTATCAGAGACCAGCCAGAGTTATGCTGTGGGACTGTCAGAGACCATTGTTGGAGCTTTGTTGTAGGTCTATCTGAGACCAGGGTTTGAGGGTTTCTGAAGAGTCTATCTGAGACTTCTTGATATGGTTCAGGCTCTTCAGCTACAGCATTTGGTCCCTGTTGCATGTCACTTGCATTGCATTGCTTGCATACTCATCATCATTGCATCCTACTAACGTGTGTCTGTGCTGCAGGTGCATTTGCATTCCCCCGGTTCTAGTGTCTGGACTTCTGAGTATTGGATCATGGCTGGTTTGAGGATGACCGTTGCATATAAGCTACCTATCCCCGATATTACTCCACTCCTGGGTCTGATTTCTCTTGCAGATGAGGATGTCCGTAGAAGCTTCAGGCAGAGTTACGGACGGATGTTGAGTTTAGTGCGCAGGTCTACTGATGATGAATTGAATGGGCTGTACACCTTAATGCAATTCTATGACCCGGCTTTGAGATGTTTCACGTTTGCGGATTTTATCTTGGGGCCTACCATGGAGGAGTATGTAGAGTTTACGGAGCTGCCAGTTCAGAATGCAGTTCCTTTTATTCACTCAGCCGCTGAACCCAATTTGGAGGATTTAGCCAAGGCCCTGCATATGAATGCTTCTGAGTTATTGATGACTGCGTGGCGAGGGGTTCCGGGTTTTTCTCTTCAGTTTCTGGTTGGTAAGGCTCAAGAGTACGCCAAGAATGGGTGTTGGGTGGTCTTCAACGCTATTTTGGCCCTCTGCATTTATGGGATAGTGTTGTTCCCTAACTTCCCAAACTTCGTGGACATGGATGCATTTCATCTATTTGCTGCTGGTAACCCAGTACCAACACTGATCGGGGACTTTTACCATTCGATGCACTACAGGAATGAAAACAGGAAAGGCAAGAACGTCTCTTGTTGCGTACCTTTGCTGCATATGTGGTTCAAGAGCCATCTTCCCTCGAGGGGACCTTTCGTGGATAATGCAATCACGCCCGACTGGCCAGAGCATATGATGAGGCTAACTTCTGAAGACGTTGATTGGTTTGATAGAGATCTGCTGGGTTCCGAGCTTATATTCAGTTGTTCTGGGTACCTTAATGTTCCGTTGATAGGGAGGAAAGGGTGTATCAATTACAACCCTTCTTTGTTCATTCGCCAATTCGGATATGCGCTGAAGAACCCGCCAAAGGAGGAGGAAGTACAGGAATCTCTGTACTTCACCGGGGACTTGAAGGGGGAGTTATTGGCCAAGCTGCAGCATGCCTGGACGTGTATTAACCGAAGAGGGAAGCCGCTGCTAGGGAAGAATGACTGTCAGGCCTATGCACCTTACAGAGTCTGGATCCGGGAGAGAGCGAGTCAGTTGCGGATGCCATTTCCAGATGCACCAGTCCTTGTTCCTATTCCGGTAGCAGAGCCAACTACTGTTTCTAGGGAGGCCTACGAGCAAGTTGTGAAAGAAAAAGAAGCCTTGATGAAGATCAACGAAGGGTTAGAGCAGGAGCTAGCCCAGGTACGCAGTGAGAAAAACAAGGCCGTGCATGCTTTCCAACAGCAGATTGAGCTAATGAACAGACTAGGGGCTGAGTTGACTGAGGAGAGGAAGAAGCGCGAACGTCTGGGGCAAGAGTTCAGAAGCTCCCACGACATGCTGGAATCCAAAAAGAAGGCGCTCGACGCAGCACACCGAGAAATCTCTTCTTGCAATAAGACTTGGAATGCTACGCTCACCAACAATAAGAAGAGGGAAGATAAGTTGAAGCAGCAAATTTCCGACCTCGAAGAGCAGTGGAAGTCCAGCATCAAGAAGTGTGAAGAAGAAGTGATGACCCGGTATAGTCTCCAGAACGCCCTAAACAAGGCCATCAAAGGCAGAGATGAAGCTGTGTCTCAGAAGCGTAAACTAGAGGATCGCTTCGGAGTGGGGGCATGGGAGGAAACTGCTGAAGACGTGTGATGTGTTCTCAAGAGAAGAAACCAACTTGTTGAAGGGCTGCTTGCTCGACCAGGTCATCCGGAGACCAAGAAGTTGCTAGAAGAGTACCAGACTTATGGGGGTGTTTGATCATTTCATGTAGTAACTTGTATGCTTTATTTGCATAGTGCTGACCATCACCAGGATTGTTGGTTGAGGTCATGCCTTCTCTTTGTACTCTCAGTGACATTGTATTCTTGGCTTATTAGTTTCTCTGCAATATATGAGGCTTTCTGTGATCCAACTCCGATCTTTGTATTGCTAGCACTGTCACTGCACCGACACCTTCACACTAGAATCGGGGAATGAATTTCCCTAATGCACAGACACACATTGCATTGCATTCATATTCATATAGCATTACAGGTAATCTTTGGATGGTGTCTTATTTCCTGCTCTGTACCAGGTATTTTCAGGATTGCAGATCAGCACCCGCACCGCTATTCCACTCGCACCAACTGTCGAAGAATCATGGATCAAATGCAGAACGAGATGCAAGATGTGCGCGAGAAGCTATCTCTCTTTATGCAGACCATGGAAGCTATTGCAAAAGGTCAGGAGAATTTGCAAGCCATGGTCCAACCTCTGTTGGCCCGAAATGTTGATCACGGTAACGAGGATCATCAGTCTGTGCGAGTCGATACTGTTCATGGAGATGGCACTCCCACGCCAGTGGCTCCACCTGTAGTCAATATACCTGCTGCTAATGTCAACAACGCTACCGCTGCTGTGAACGGTAACGTCGGAGTTGGGAACGAGACTGCTATCCATAACGTTGGGCTTGGTGATGTCAACTTGGGTGATAATATGGGAGGCAATGGCTTTGGCAATGCTGGATTCGGGTTCAACGATCAGGGATTCGATAACGCTCGGAAATATGGTTTCAATGCTCAAGGCTTTGGGCAAGATGGTTATGGTGTGGCCAATCAGGGTTACGGAGGTTTCGGAAATGTAAATGGCGCTGGGTTAATGGCTTTTGGGCCTGTTGGAGGTGTTCAGGGATACAGCAACAGAGGCCGAGGCCCAGTGATGAATCAGATTAGAGCTGGTCGCAATAATGAATATGATGGGTATGGAGCTGGGAATGGTATGTGGCAAGAAGATCAGCAGGAGGATGCTTTCTCCGGCGGAGGCTTTGAAGGGCCGATGGATAACTCCCAGAAGATCAGAATGCTAGAAGAGCAGATGAGGGGGGTCCTGAACCAAAGTGCTGTGGGCTTGGACATGGCAACAATGGGCCTGGTACCTGGCTTGAGGGTGCCAATCAAATTCAAAGCTCCCACGTTTGATAAGTATAAAGGGGACACCTGTCCGAAAGTGCACGTGCGGGCTTATTACAAAAAGATGTCTGCGTACTCAACTGATGAGAGAATGCTAATGCATTTCTTTCAAGATAGTTTGTCAGGCCCTTCCCTAGAGTGTTACATGGGGTTGGAGCCAACCAATATCAAGACATGGAAGCAATTAGCAGAGGCATTTGTAGCTCACTACAAGTATAACAGCGACTTGGCGCCCAATCGGGTCCAATTGACAGGGCTGTCGCAGAAGAAGGGTGAGAGCTTTAAAGAGTACGCGCAAAGGTGGCGCGATATGGCTGCCAGGGTCCGCCCTCCTTTAGAAGACAAGGAAATGAATGACATGTTCGTCGGCACATTCACAGGCTTGTTTCATGACATGTTGTTTCATACATCTCTGGCCAGTTTCTCAGATTTGATTCTGATGGGAGAAAAGATTGAACGTAACATTAAGCAAGGAAAGTTCCAAGTCGAGGAATCAACTGCTGTAAGAGCACAGATTGTGTCTTAGTAATATCTCTATGTTTTGATGATAACATTAATGATAATTTGTATACAAGAATTATACTCTCTAAATTTGTTCTAAACTGTTTTCTACAGGCACAAAAGATTTTAATCTTAAAGAGCAAATTTGATGTGAACAATAAATTCTGAATGGCTCAAGAGCATCTGAAGATTAGAAGAATCTGAAGTATAAGAGCTTAGTCATCAAGATTCTGAAGATACAACACGCTGCATATATTATCAAGAATCTGAATGAAAGAAGACTCTGAGTGAAGAGACTCTGAATGAGAGAAGACTCTGAGTGAAGAGACTCTGAATGAGAGAAGACTCTGAGTGAAGAGACTCTGAATGAGAGAAGACTCTGATCTGAGTGAAGACTCTGATCTAAGAGCATGTTACGCTTCAAGCACACAGCTGCACCAGACTCTGATTCAGCAACATCTGAAGAACATCTTAGGCTCTGAAGTTTCCAGAAGATTCTGAAGACTGAAGACTCTGATATTGATTGTTGATCTGAACTATCTGAAGAATTATTTGAAGAAGATTATTTTAATATATCCGTTGGAATATGCCAGCAAATCTTTCCTTAATTGGGATAGACATAAATCTCTGCAAGAAGATTATTCCTCTGATACATTCCATATATGGTAAATTCACAGCTCAGCAGACAATTGCTACACCCACATTTTGTGCGCCGTCTCTCTGCTGCAATAGTACAAAGGACAATACTATTTGATATTGGAAATATCTTCTCCAACGGTATTATATTCTCTCCAATATTCAAGTGGCTATATAAAGGATATCATAGTACTTTCTTCAGTGTGAAAAAGAGAAAAGAAAACGTGAAGAAAAGAATTTTGACAAACTTATTCTCAAGCGAAGAAACTCTCAAGCTCTCATATTCTTTATAGTTCATACTTTGTTCTAAACTTAGAGAAATAACACAGTTGTGTTTATAGCTTTCATAGAAGCAATTTATTACTCTTACATTGTATTACATTAATTTGTAAAGGAAGTTTTCCTTAAGAGGATCTAGGTTAGATCAGTAGCTCTTGAGAAGACTAAGAACAGTTGTTCTTAGGTGTTGCTATTTGTAATCAGTTGATTTGAATAGTGGATTAAGTCCTTGTTGAGAAAGGCAAATCACTCTTGAAAAGGGTGGACTGGAGTAGTTGAGTTCAACGAACCAGGATAAAAATACTTGAGTTTTTATCTTTGATTATTTTCTGTCATACTTATTCAACCCCCCTTCTAAGTATTTTCTCACCTTCAGTTGGCATCAGAGCTCCGGTTCTGCGTGTGCATTCACTTAACCGTGACAGATAAAGATCCAGTGAGAAGAATACTCTGTTATTTATTTGGTTGCTAATATGGGTGATATTCCTACATCAAGCAACCAATATGAAGGAGACAGAATCAGCACCAAACCTCCAATGTTTGATGGAGAAAAATTTGATTATTGGAAAGATAGACTTGAAAGTTTTTTCTTGGGGTATGATGCTGATCTCTGGGATTTAGTCATTGATGGATATGAACATCCTACTAAGGATGGCAAAAAGATTGATAGAAAATCAATGACTGAGGAGCAGAAGAAAGAATTCAAGAATCATCACAAAGCCAGAACCATACTTCTTAATGCAATCTCTCATACAGAGTATGAGAAGATTACCAACAGAGACACTGCTCATGATATGTTTGAGTCTCTCAAAATGACTCATGAGGGAAACTCTCAGGTGAAAGAAACAAAGGCTCTGGCGCTGATACAGAAGTATGAAGCGTTCAAGATGGAAGAATCTGAGAACATTGAGACTATGTTTTCCAGATTTCAGATTCTAACAGCTGGGTTGAAAGTTCTGGACAAGGGCTACTCAACATCTGATCATGTCAAGAAGATCATCAGAAGTCTTCCTACCAGATGGAGACCTATGGTGACTGCATTGAAGCTGGCCAAGGATCTGAACAAAATCTCATTAGAAGAACTCATCAGTTCTTTGAGAAGTCATGAGATTGAGCTGGAGGAAGATGAACCCCAGAAGAAAGATAAAGGTAAATCCTTAGCTTTTAAATCTAACAAATCTGTTAAAGCTTTGCAGGTAAATGAAGAAAGCTCTGAGGAATCTTCTTCTGAAGAAGAAGATGAACTATCCATGCTGTCCAGAAGGATCAACAAACTCTGGAAGCACAAAGGGAAGAAGTTCAACAACTTCAGAAGATCTGATCAAAAGAGAGAATCTTCTGGACACAGAAGATCTGGCAAGAAAGAGGTCACTTGCTATGAATGTAAAGAACCTGGACACTACAAGAGTGAATGTCCCAAACTTCAAAAGGAAAAACCCAAAAGGAAGTTTGATAAAAAGAAAAAGGTTCTGATGGCTACATGGGATGACTCAGATGAATCTGAATCATCTTCTGAATCTGAGGAAGAATGTGCAAATGTTGCGCTGATGGCCAACACAAATGATCAAGATGAAGGAACGTCATCATCTGAATCTGAGTCAGAATCAGACTCTGACTCTGAAGAGGTATTTTCTGAACTCTCCAGAGCTGAACTTGTTGAAAGTTTATCTGACATGTTGGAAAGCTACAGCAAGATTAAACTCAAATACAAGAAGCTGAAAAGCAATCTTGAATCTGAGATTGATCTTCTGAGAACAGAACTTGTTGAGCAGAAAGAAATAAATTTAAAACTCAAAAATGATTTAGAAACAACTCAACAAGAATCTGATACTGAAACAGAGTCAAGTGAAAATATTTTAGAAAAATATGACTCCAGTTTTAAAAGATTCCTCACTAAAAGCATAGACAGAAGCAAAATGGCTTCTATGATCTATGGTGTTAGTGGGAACAACAGAAGAGGCATTGGATGTGAATCTTCCTCTGGAAGCAATCCAAAATCTGTTGATAAACTCTTCATCAAGAAGACTCCTCTGTATTCTCATTTTAAGTTTGGTCATCTGAATGATATTAAACATACAAGCTCTGAAAAGAGTACTTATGTGTTTAAGCCAAGGGCTAGCCAGAATAAACACTATGTTGAAAAACAGAAGTTTAGGCAAAACCACAGAACATCTAACCCCAAAGGACCCAAGAAGATCTGGGTACCTAAAAGTAAAATAATACCTGTTGCAGATGTTCTTAGCAGCAAAATCCAGACACCAATCATGGTACCTGGACTCTGGATGCTCACGACATATGACGGGCGAAAGGTCTATGTTCCAAAGCCTGGAACTTAGATCTGGAGGGGACGTGAAATTTGGAGGGAACCAGAAGGGCAAGATCATTGGCTCTGGTACAATAGGTAATGGTAACCTACCCTCTATTTCTAATGTTCTGTTAGTTGAAGGATTGAAACATAATCTATTGTCCATAAGTCAATTAAGTGACAATGGTTATGATATCATCTTTAATCAAAAATGTTGCAAAGCTGTATGTCAAAAGAATGGTTCAATCCTATTCAGTGGAAAGAGGAAAAACAACATTTACAAAATTAACCTTTCAGAACTTAAAGTTCAAAATGTAAAATGCCTTTTATCTGTGAATGATGAGCAATGGGTCTGGCATAGAAGATTGGGACATATTAATATGAGACGTATATCTCAGATTAATAAACTCAATCTGGTCAGAGGACTCCCTAATCTGAAGTTCAATTCAGATGCTCTGTGTGGCGCATGTCAAAAGGGTAAATTTTCAAAATCTCATTTTAAACCAAAAAATGTTGTTTCCAATTCTAGACCATTGGAATTACTTCATATTGATCTGTTTGGACCAGTGAAAACTGCATCCATCAGAGGCAAGAAGTATGGGTTAGTCATTGTAGATGACTACAGCAGATGGACATGGGTAAAGTTTCTAAAACACAAGGATGAGTCTCATTCTGTGTTCATTGACTTCTGCAATCAAGTCCAGACTGAAAAAGAATGCAAAATTATTAAAGTCAGAAGTGATCATGGTGGTGAATTTGAAAACAAATATTTTGAAAAATATTTTTCTGAAAAAGGAATTGCACATGATTTCTCCTGTCCTAGAACTCCACAACAAAATGGAGTTGTAGAGAGGAAAAATAGAACATTGCAAGAAATGGCCAGAACCATGATCAACGAGACAAATCTGGCAAAATACTTTTGGGCAGAAGCAATAAATACAGCATGTTATATTCAGAACAGAGTGTCTGTAAGACCTCTTCTGGAAAAGACTCCCTATGAATTGTGGAGAAACAGAAAGCCCAACATTGCTTATTTTCATCCATTTGGATGTATTTGTTATATGCTTAACACTAAAGATCATCTGAACAAGTTTGATTCCAAAGCACAGAAGTGTTTCATGCTTGGTTATTCTGAACGCTCTAAAGGCTACAGAGTATTCAATACTGAAACACAGATTGTGGAAGAATCTATTCATGTTAGATTTGATGATAAGCTTGGCTCTGAAAAGCCAAAGCAAGTTGAAAGTTCTGCAGATAGAGAAGTTATTCTCACAGACTCTGAAGGCTCAGAGGCAGACAAGACTGAAGACAAAGACTCTGAAGCAAACCCAGATGCTACGCCTCTAACTTCCCAACTTGACAATCTGCATATTTCTGAAAGACCAACAGTCAGAGGATCTTCTTCCAGAATGAAAGCTTCTCATCCAGAGGATGTGATAATTGGAAGGAAAGATGATCCAATAAGGACAAGAGCATTTCTCAGAACTTCTGAATCTTCCTTCTGTGGCTTAGTGTCAATTATAGAACCAACATCTGTTGATGAGGCTCTGGAAGATAATGAATGGATTTTAGCTATGCAAGAGGAGCTGAATCAATTCACAAGGAATGAAGTCTGGGATCTGGTTCCAAGACCTAAAGGTTTCAATGTCATTGGAACAAAATGGGTTTTCAGAAATAAACTTAATGAGAAAGGAGAAGTTGAAAGGAACAAAGCAAGACTGGTTGCTCAAGGCTACAGTCAACAAGAAGGCATAGACTACACAGAAACATATGCTCCTGTTGCAAGGTTAGAGTCTATACGCTTGCTTATTTCATTTGCTGCACAACATAACATCACTCTTTATCAGATGGATGTTAAAAGTGCTTTTCTTAATGGAATTATAGAAGAGGAAGTGTATGTCCACCAACCTCCTGGTTTTGAAAATGAAAATTTTCCAGATCATGTTTACAAACTGAAAAAATCTCTTTATGGACTAAAACAAGCTCCCAGAGCTTGGTATGAGAGGTTGAGTAATTTTCTTCTGAAGAAAAATTTCATCAGAGGAAAAGTGGATACCACACTATTTTGTAAAACCATTAAGAAAGATTTGTTGATTTGTCAAATTTATGTAGATGATATTATTTTTGGATCAACAAATATTATGCTTGGAAAGGAGTTTGCTAAATGTATGCAGGCAGAATTTGAGATGAGCATGATGGGAGAATTGAGATTCTTTCTGGGAATCCAAGTAAATCAGACTCCAGAGTGCACCTACATACATCAGACCAAGTATGTTAAAGAGCTTCTGAAGAAGTTTAACATGCTGGATAGCAAAATGGCAAAGACTCCAATGCATCCTACAAGCACTCTAGGTAAGGAAGAGGTAAGTAAGAAGGTAGATCAGAAACTCTACAGAGGTATGATAGGATCTCTTCTTTATTTGACTGCTTCTAGACCAGACATTCTGTTTAGTGTTTGTTTATGTGCTAGATTCCAATCAGATCCTAGAGAATCACACTTAACTGCTGTTAAGAGGATTCTAAGGTATCTGAAAGGTACTGCTAATGTTGGTTTGTGTTACAGAAGATCTGACGAATATTCACTAGTTGGATTCTGTGATGCTGACTATGCTGGAGATAGAGTTGAGCGCAAAAGTACTTCTGGAAGCTGTCAGTTTCTTGGAAGTCATCTGATCTCGTGGTACAGCAAGAAGCAACCAACAATTGCACTATCAACCACAGAGGCAGAATACATTGCTGCTGCTGGATGTTCCACTCAGATGCTCTGGATGAAGAGTCAACTAGAAGATTATCAAATCTATGAGAGTAATCTTTCTATCTTCTGTGATAATACTTCTGCTATATGTTTATCCAAAAATCCAATTTTACACTCTAAGGCCAAACATATAGAGATTAAACATCATTTCATCAGAGACTATGTTCAGAAGGGTGTAATAAATTTAGCCTTTGTTGATACAGATCATCAATGGGCAGATATTTTCACAAAACCCCTTGCTGAAGATAGGTTTAAGTTTATTCTGAAAAATATTTGTATGGATTTTTGTCCAGAGTAATATTTCTCAGAGTCAACTTCTCAGATGCTAAGTGTTTAACACTCTGAAGTATTTCATCTGTCTTGCTTGTTTAATTTATCTGTGAATTTTTTTTTTGTGTGAAACTCTGAACTGACCATCTCAGAGGATCTGAAAGTTGAAAACGTTTCATTTCTTAAGAGTTATAGAATCACATGCAAGCAAACACGTGTCACTCAGAATCTGAAAAGATGGAGTACACCTACTGATTATGACGTTTAAGGTATTGCTTTGAAAATCTCAATCTGTCTTGATTTTCCCCCAAATGTCATATCATAATTAAAAATGATTACTTTTCATTTAATGCAAACGTGCGTATGTGTCCTATGTGTGTCTGTTGTGTTTCCCATGCTTGCTTTATTTGTCTATATAAACCATTCTCATAACACATTCACACTTTTCACATTCTCAAACACATATGCGCTTTTGTTTGTTGTTCTCTCTCTTTGCAAACCCTAAAAGAACTCAGAAACCTTCATCTTCTTCATCATCGTCAACAATGGCATCTACTTCAAACGCTGTTACTACCAAAAATGCTACCACTGTCGAAGAACCAGTACGCACTCTCCTAACTGCTGTTGATTCACTAGAAGTACTGTGTGAAAGTTTCGTGGACTTAGAAGATCTTGCTGAAAATGGGTTTGATCTGATTTCTTCAATCAAAGCACAAGGCTGGGACGGTTACTTTGACAGGCTTATGGGTCCTGTGTATCCAACGTTAGTGAAGGAGTTCTGGATCCATGCAGATGCTACTCCAAAGTTCATTCACTCCTCTGTGCTGGGAAAAAAGATAGTTATCACTGAAAACCTGATAAGGAAACTCATAGGTTTTAAGGCAACTGATGGAGTAACCTCTCTGTCTTCTGCGCGTGAAGACCTGAAAGATGTATGTCAAGAAATCTGTACTACTGGTGAACCTTGTAAGAAGGTTAAGTTCTTGAAACCCACTTACAAGATATGGGCTAAGATTTTCATGAACACCATCTTTCACAGACCCTCTTCAAACTCTTCTGATTATGTTAATGCTGAACAACTTTACTTCATGTATTGTTTACACCAAAACATTCAGATTGATCTTCCATATTTGTTGTTTAATCATCTGGTGTCTCACGTCAAGGAAACAAGGGAAACAGCCAGAGATAAATCTGGAAGAGTCAGAACATGGATCCCTATGGGAAGGCTGATTTCAGATATTCTGATAGAAAACCAACTTGTGGCGCATCTGCAAGAGGCTGGGTTGACAGAAGATCTGACTTATATCATTGGCTCTGAAATAAACGGTTTAACTTTGAGAAGGATGAAACTGGTTGATGATTTATCTGAAAAACCAAGGAAAACTAACTCTGAAGAAGTTAGGGGAAGAAGGATTCCTGTTAAGGATTTTCCTTTATTCACCTCAGATGAACCTAGAGAAATTATTGCTGAGTATGTTGCTCGCTGCCTAAGAGATGGTGATGAGATTCCTGCCAATCTTTTGCAGAAGGAAGGCCAAGTTCTTCCTGATTTGACAAGGGAAAGAAGACGTAAGAGAAAAGTGGATAGTGAAGGTCATCAGAAGAAAAGGAAGCATTCAGATGCTGAAAAGAAGAAGAAAAGGAAGAAGCTGAAGAAGGTTCAACCAAATCCTCCTGCAGCAACTTTTGAAGAAATTAGAGATACTCTGAAACAGGTATTTAACACTGATTCTAATCCTGTTCATCATTCTGATACCCCCACACTCTCTGACTCCCCACTTAGATTTAGAAGATCCAGACCTTCTAAAACTTTTATCTCTAAACCATCTTCTGTCCCCCCTCATACACCACAATCCAAGCAACCAACAAACATACAAACAGAAATTCCACAACAAACTCAACAAACAACACCACAACCACAAAACACTATCCCAGAATATACCATTCCAGAGGATGTTCACCCTGAACACTCTGACCAACCTGAATATCTCATTGATCCTGATGAGATATTAGATGTCACACCTTTAAACCAGTCTGTCAATTTATCTTCAACTTCTGAAAAATCTAACCACTCTGATGCATCATCTGATGATGAATCATCTGGTTACATTAATGAATGCTTGAATGATCTCAAACAACCTCGTTCTGAGAGTGTTTGGAAACAGCTGTTTAAATCTCCAACTTCTGAACATCCACCTTCTCCACAAAATTCCCCAACTCAAACTCTCACTCCACAACCTCTTGAAATCCAAAACACTCCACAACCAACAGAAACCCAACCAATTCCCTCAATACCTCAACCACAACATTCTGACCAACAAACATCTGAACCACAAACCAACCAACCAACATCTGAACCACAAATCAATCCTCAACCTTCTGAACCACAAACATCTGAACATCCATCTTCACAACCTCAACCTTCTGAACAAACACCACAAACACAACTAACCCAACCAAGAAAACCCAGAATCCCTGATGAAGCAGAATTGGGATCACGTGTTTATACTCTGTTAAGAGATTTTGATAAGGATAATGTCTCAGACTTTGCTGACATTATGGATGTTTGCATGACTACTATGGACAAAGAGGCTGCTAACGCTGTTTGGAAGAAATATCTTTACAGACTGAATAGGGAGGCTTTGAAAATCAGGACTCAATGTCTTAGATTGTCAAAAGTAAGGTTTGCTGCTTATCAAAAACGGATTAAGAGAAACACTCCTCCTATTATTCTTCTAGAAGCTCCTCCACCTCCAGAAATTCCTGCACCTGATGTTACTCAGACTGTTTCAGAATCTACTGTTTCAGAATCTACAGATCTTCAGAAGGATGTCAAAGAACTTAAGGATTTTATGGTTGATCAAAAGAAAACAAATGAAGAAATGAAAACTTGGATGGCTAAGCAAGATGAAAACTCAGAAAGGATTACAGCACTGCTGCAACTCATTGCTTCTCAACAAGCCTCATCTGCTAAACCTACTTGATGTTTTGCACAAGTTTTTCATGTTTTGCTTTGTTTTGATTTTCTTCTGATATGTTTTGTATGCTTTTATCTGAATCTGGATGTTCTCTTGACTTAATGACAATGATCTTTTTGCTTATCTGGATATGTGTTTCTTCTGCATCTTTACTGTCTTTTAAAATTCTTTTTGATTATGACAAAAAGGGGGAGAAACAAAATAGAATCTGATTGTTCAAATCTATAAGCAATTATCTGAACTAAGTCAGACATGTTACTAACATTCTTTGAATTTAAGTGTCCCAGATATTATTAAAAAATCTGACAAATTTCATTGAAGTTTTTTTTCCTGAGATCTATCTTTTCAGAACCTGATCAAAAATAGCTAAATCTGAGTAGACCAGACTCTGATATCTAACCTTGAGTACTATGATCTAAAAGATAACTCAAGACAGGAAATGGCAAGATAAACAACCAGGTGTTCTGAAGTTGTTCATCTGGCATCAAGCTTTAATATGGCATCAAGCTTTGACTCTAGAAGTCAAACATATGTCAACCAGGCTTCAATCAGGCTCTGAATCTGAAATGTACTCAACCAGAAAGGGAAGTATCTAATTCCATTAGAGTATTCATTTCAGGGGGAGATTGTTAATCTCAGGGGGAGTAATTTTAATTCATATTTTTATTGAACAAATTTCTCATGTTTTGTCATCATCAAAAAGGGGGAGATTGTAAGAGCACAGATTGTGTCTTAGTAATATCTCTATGTTTTGATGATAACATTAATGATAATTTGTATACAAGAATTATACTCTCTAAATTTGTTCTAAACTGTTTTCTACAGGCACAAAAGATTTTAATCTTAAAGAGCAAATTTGATGTGAACAATAAATTCTGAATGGCTCAAGAGCATCTGAAGATTAGAAGAATCTGAAGTATAAGAGCTTAGTCATCAAGATTCTGAAGATACAACACGCTGCATATATTATCAAGAATCTGAATGAAAGAAGACTCTGAGTGAAGAGACTCTGAATGAGAGAAGACTCTGAGTGAAGAGACTCTGAATGAGAGAAGACTCTGAGTGAAGAGACTCTGAATGAGAGAAGACTCTGATCTGAGTGAAGACTCTGATCTAAGAGCATGTTACGCTTCAAGCACACAGCTGCACCAGACTCTGATTCAGCAACATCTGAAGAACATCTTAGGCTCTGAAGTTTCCAGAAGATTCTGAAGACTGAAGACTCTGATATTGATTGTTGATCTGAACTATCTGAAGAATTATTTGAAGAAGATTATTTTAATATATCCGTTGGAATATGCCAGCAAATCTTTCCTTAATTGGGATAGACATAAATCTCTGCAAGAAGATTATTCCTCTGATACATTCCATATATGGTAAATTCACAGCTCAACAGACAATTGCTACACCCACATTTTGTGCGCCGTCTCTCTGCTGCAATAGTACAAAGGACAGTACTATTTGATATTGGAAATATCTTCTCCAACGGTATTATATTCTCTCCAATATTCAAGTGGCTATATAAAGGATATCATAGCACTTTCTTCAGTGTGAAAAAGAGAAAAGAAAACGTGAAGAAAAGAATTTTGACAAACTTATTCTCAAGCGAAGAAACTCTCAAGCTCTCATATTCTTTATAGTTCATACTTTGTTCTAAACTTAGAGAAATAACACAGTTGTGTTTATAGCTTTCATAGAAGCAATTTATTACTCTTACATTGTATTACATTAATTTGTAAAGGAAGTTTTCCTTAAGAGGATCTAGGTTAGATCAGTAGCTCTTGAGAAGACTAAGAACAGTTGTTCTTAGGTGTTGCTATTTGTAATCAGTTGATTTGAATAGTGGATTAAGTCCTTGTTGAGAAAGGCAAATCACTCTTGAAAAGGGTGGACTGGAGTAGTTGAGTTCAACGAACCAGGATAAAAATACTTGAGTTTTTATCTTTGATTATTTTCTGTCATACTTATTCAACCCCCCTTCTAAGTATTTTCTCACCTTCAACTGCATCTGGCAGTAATAGGAAGGCTTTTGGTGGGCGCCGTCAGGGCGAGGCAAGCGCAGTGTTTGGAGGCCGAGGCCGAGGCCGAGGCAGGGGACGAAACCAATATCATCAGCCGCAGCAGGTGGCGAGTGTTACTATTCCATATCAACAACAACCATTTCAGCAGCAGCCAATGCAACAACAACAGCAACAGCAGCAGCAGCAGCAACCACAGCAGGGGGCACAGCAGGCTCAGCGAAGATTCCAGGGTGGTAAACCAAGAAGAGTGTTTGAGAAGCCTCCATCAACGTATGCTGATTTATTGTAGACATTGTTGGGTTTGAACCTGGTAGAGAAGAGAACTCTGGCACCGATAACGGGAACTCCTCCGTATGGTTATGATGCAAGCAGGCACTGTGAGTTTCATTCTGGGGCTCCGGGCCACGATATAGAGGGTTGCCATGCTTTTAAGCATGTTGTGCAAGATCTTTTGGACAATAAGACTATCAATTTCGGAACGGCAGGTCCGAATATAGTGCAGAAACCCATGCCTAATCATGGGGCTAACGCCATTCTGACTGAGGAAGGGTTGAATCTGATTATGAATGTCGACGATTTAAAGACGCCGCTGAGCGAGATAAAAAGCAGATTGTTGCAAGAGGGTGTTTATCCAGGATGTGACGAGTATTGCTTAGAATGCTGGACCCTAGCTGGGGGGTGTGAGGATTTGAAGAAAGGCATTCAGGCTTTAATTGATGGAGGCACATTGCAGTTTGACCGAGCAGCAACTGAAGAGCCTGCAGGGGCAGTAGCAGATGATCAGAGTGATGTGGCCACTGTAACGATTCCTCGGAAGACAATCACTATTGCAGCACCGGTCCAGCGACCACCGATCACCATAACTAAGGCCGGACCAATCCCGTACGAGAACACAAAAGCAGTCCCCTGGTCATATGGTTTGGAGGTGTATTGTGACGGGATAAAGATTGATGTTAATAAGCAGCCAGCTGAGACTGTGGATAACGTTGTTGGTTCAGGAGGTATGACAAGGAGTGGTAGGATCTTTATATCACCTGAAGTGGAGGCCGAAAGACTAGCAAAAGGAAAAGGGAAGATGGGTGAGAATGTCCCAGTGCAAGCAAGCGAAAAAGAAGCGGCATTGAAAGAGGTAGAAGAGTTCATGCGCTTGATTCGAAAAAGTGATTATAAGATTGTGGAGCATCTGCAACAGACGCCGTCCAAGATATCTATACTGTCGTTGCTACTATTTTCTGAAGCTCACAGAAATGCTTTGCTGAAAGTCCTGGATACCTCCTTCGTACCCCAAGACGTCTCTGTAAATCAGCTGGAAGGAGTGTTGGCACATGTAAATGCAGGCCACAGCCTGGGCTTTACCGACTTCGATTTGACCCCGAAAGGGAGAGATCATAATATGACGCTGCACATATCTGTCGAATGTAGAGGATCAGTAATGTCGCATGTATTGGTCGACACCGGATCGTCTTTGAATGTGCTGCCCAAGAAAGCGATGATGAAGCTAGATGTCAGAGGAATCCTGTGCACGCCCAGTGACTTGGTAGTCAGAGCGTTTGATGGCACGCGAAGAACAGTCTTTGGGTCGATAACATTGCCTCTACAGGTGGGGCCGGAGGTGTTTGCGACGGAGTTTTATATCATGGATATACAACCTGCATATAACTGCTTGCTCGGAAGACCCTAGATTCATGGGGCTGGGGCAGTCACGTCCACCCTGCATCAAAAGTTGAAATATATGGTCGGAGACAGCGTAGTCATCGTATGCGGAGAAGAAGACATCCTGGTCAGCCATCTGTCGTCATTTAAATATGTGGAGGTCGACGGAGAGATCCACGAAACACCCTGCCAGGCATTTGAAGGGTTGCGTATCAAGGACAAAGGTCCCAGGCCGAGCAAGGTGTCAGAGATAGCTGTCTCATCGTATAAAGAAGCTCAAGCTCTAATAGAGGCAGGAGAAGCGCAGGGCTGGGGCAAAGTGCTGGATATCCCTGTGAAGATGGACCGGTTCGGGCTGGGGTACCAACCGTCGTCATCAACACCTGCGGTGGGAGCACCCCGTTTCAGAGGGCCAATAACCATCTCTGCCAGTGGAGTATGTCATGAAACCATCAACGCTGCTTCGGAGTCTGACGAAGGAGATAGTGACTGTGATATGGATGCCTGGATTCAGCCAAGCACGCCAGGACAGGGACTGTGCAACTGGTCTATTCAGGAGCTTGTTCCTGTGACTCTTAAACAGTAATGCTTTGCTTTATTAATTGTTGAATAATCTGATGTCTTGCCCGGGGCATCATGATTTGCTTAGGGCTGTGTTCTTATGAACATTGCGTGTTAATCATTAAATAAATGGCGTTTTTTCATGTGCAAATACTGTAATCTCTGTCTTTCTTGTTTTGTATTTTTCAATAAAATGGCAACGTGGTTATTCGCTTTATACGCATTTTGAAGCACTTAACCATTCCTTTTGCAGGATAACATTTTCAGATGACATCCTTGAACCACCTATGACTCGTCCCGACTTTGAGCATCCGGTATTTCAGGCCGAAGAAGAGGTTGTCGAAGATAGTGACGTTCCTGAAGAACTGTCTTGGTTGGTGAAGCAAGAGGAAAGAATCATTCTGCCTCACGAAGAGGTCATCGAAATTATCAACTTGGGGTCGGAAGGGGTTGAGAAGAATATTCGTATCGGAGCCGCACTGCAGGGCGATATCAAGCGAAGACTGGTTGAAATGCTCCGAGAGTATAGTGATGTATTCGCTTGGTCGTATGAAGATATGCCAGGGCTCGATACAGATATGGTTGTGCACCGTCTGCCACTGAAAGAAGAATGCCCGCCAGTCAAACAAAAGCTTCGCAGAACTAGACCAAATATGGCTGTGAAGATCAAAGAGGAAGTTCAAAAATAGTGGGACGCTGGTTTCCTGGCTGTGACAAGATATCCCTCATGGGTTGCTAACATCGTACCAGTGCCAAAGAAAGATGGCAAGGTTCGAATGTGCGTGGATTATAGAGATTTGAATAAAGCAAGCCCAAAAGACGATTTTCCGCTTCCTCATATTTACGTGCTAGTTGATAATACTGCTCAATACTCCGTATTCTCCTTCATGGATGGCTTTTCAGGATACAATCAGATTAAAATGGCGACAGAGGATATGGAGAAGACCACGTTCATAACGCCTTGGGGAACATTTTGCTATAAAGTGATGCCCTTTGGTTTGAAAAATGCTGGGGCAACATATCAGCGTGCGATGACGACTCTTTTTCATGATATGATGCATAAAGAGATTGAAGTTTATGTTGACGATATGATTGCCAAATCCCAGACGGAGGAAGAGCATCTGGTGAATCTGCTGAAGTTATTTAAAAGGCTTAGGAAGTTCAGGCTGAGACTGAACCCTAACAAATGCACCTTCGGGGTGAGATCGGGTAAGCTGCTGGGGTTTATCGTAAGCGAAAGAGGAATAGAGGTCGATCCTGCTAAAATAAAAGCGATTCAAGAAATGCCGACGCCTAAAACAGAGAAAGAGGTGCGCGGGTTTTTAGGGAGGTTGAACTATATTGCCCGGTTCATATCTCACCTAACTGCTACGTGTGAACCATTATTCAAGCTGTTGAAGAAAGATCAAGCTGTAACGTGGAACGAAAATTGTCAAAAGGCGTTCGATAAAATAAAGCAGTATTTGCAGGAGCCTCCTATTTTGATACCCCCAGTGGCGGGCAGACCCTTGATCATGTATTTGACGGTTCTTGAGGGAAGTATGGGTTGTGTTCTCGGTCAACACGACGAGACAGGAAGAAAAGAGCATGCGATTTACTACTTGAGTAAGAAATTTACATATTGTGAATCTCGATACTCAATGCTTGAGAAAACTTGTTGCGCGCTAGCCTGGGCCGCCAAGCGTTTGAGGCAATACATGCTGAATCATACAACCATGCTCATCTCGAAGATGGATCCTATCAAATATGTATTCGAAAAGCAGGCGTTGTCAGGGAGAATTGCCCGTTGGCAGATGGTCTTGACTGAATATGATATCCAATACGTCTCGCAGAAGGCTATAAAGGGGAGTGTGCTGTCTGAGTATCTGGCGGAGCAGCCTATTGAAGATTACCAATCAATGAGGTTTGATTTTCCTGACGAGGATATCATGTACCTAAAGATGAAAGATTGCGAAGAGCCGTTGCCAGACGAAGGGCCAGAGTTGGGTTCCAAATGGAAGATGATATTTGACGGAGCTGTGAATGCTTACGGTAGCGGAATAGGGGCAATCATCACTACGCCACATGGGTCACACATCCCGTTTACTGCCCGATTGACCTTTGCCGTTACCACTAATGAAGCCGAATACGAAGCTTGTATAATGGGGCTTGAGGAAGCCATTGATTTGCGAATCAAGAGTCTGGACGTATACGGAGACTCAGCTCTGGTGGTGAATCAGATAAAAGGGGAATGGGAGACACGTCAGCCCAATTTGATACATTACATGAATTATGCAAGGAGATTGTTGCCTTTCTTTGACAAGGTTGAATTGCATCATGTACCGAGAGCAGAGAATCAAATGGCTGACGCCCTGGCCACTTTGTCTTCCATGTACAAAGTCAACTTCTGGAACGAGGCTCCCCGAATCATTATCTCTCGACTTGACAGACCTGCCTTCGTGTTTGCTATTGATGAAGCATCCGACGATAGACCGTGGTATTTTGATATCCTTAATTTCCTGAAGAACAAAGAGTATCCGGCTGGGGCATCCAGTCAAGATCAGAAGACTCTCAGGAGATTAGCGGGTAATTTCTATTTGAATCCGGATGGCGTCTTATACAGAAGAAACCACGATTTGGTGTTGTTGCGTTGTGTAGACGAGAAAGAGGCGAAGCTGCTCATGGAGGAAATACACGAAGGTACCTTTGGTACGCATGCTGGCGGGCATGCTATGACGAGAAAGCTGCTGCGGGCAGGTTATTTTTGGCTGACTATGGAGACTGACTGTTTCAAGTTTGCTAGGAAGTGCCACAAGTGCCAAATCTATGCTGATAAGATCCATGTGCCTCCGAGTCCTCTGAATGTAATGTCATCGCCATGGCCATTCTCGATGTGGGGAATCGATATGATTGGAAAGATTGAGCCGACAGCTTCTAACGGGCATCGGTTCATCCTAGTAGCAATCGATTATTTCACCATGTGGGTGGAAGCAGCGTCTTATGCAAACGTAACTAAGCAAGTGGTGGCCAGATTCATCAAGAGAGATATCATTTGCCGATATGGGATCCCCGAGCGGATAATCACGGACAACGGTTCAAACCTGAACAACAAAATGATGAAGGAGCTCTGTCAGAATTTCAAGATCGAACATCACAACTCCTCCCCTTACCGACCCAAGATGAATGGCGCTGTCGAGGCGGCCAACAAGAATATCAAGAAGATAGTTCAGAAAATGGTGGTGACCTATAAGGATTGGTATGAGATGCTACCTTTTGCTTTGCACGGTTATCGTACGACGGTACGCACATCAACCGGGGCAACCCCGTTCTCGTTAGTATATGGAATGGAAGCGGTATTACCATTGGAAGTCGAGATCCCTTCTCTGAGGGTATTGCGAGATGTTCAGCTAGACGAGGCCGAATGGGTGAAAGACAGGTTGAACCAATTGAGTTTGATGGATGAGAAGAGGCTAGCTTCTCTAGCATATGGTCGTTTGTACCAGAGCCGAATGAAGAAAGCATATGATAAAAAGATACATCCGCGAAGCTTTCAGACGGGCGACCTTGTGCTGAAAAGGATTCTCCCGCCGCAGGCAGATCACAGGGGCAAGTGGACCCCCAACTACGAAGGGCCATACGTTGTCAGAAAAGTCTTTTCAGGAGGGGCTTTGTTGTTGTCCACCATGGACGGTGAAGACTTCACGTCGCCTGTGAATTCGGACGCAGTTAAAAAATACTTTGCTTAAAATAGACCCGCTGGACAGAAAAAAGAGAGTCCAGGCAAAAATGGGGCATCCTGGCGAACCAAAAACAGAATGAAAGGTTCGGGCAAAAGTTAGGGATAAAATTGAAAAAATGTGTACACCCGCGAAGTTGAAAACCTACACTGGGCGGCTTCGGCAAAAAGGGGTATCCCGGTGAACTGAAAACCCGTAAAGGGCGGTTCACGCAAAAGTTAGGGATTTGAAAAGCAAATGACTGCGGTCCGAATTTGATACTACAGTGAGCATCTGGGCGAGAGAATATACCCGAGGGGTCAATTATCGGATACAATCTCTTCGGAAGAGTGAATACTGGGAAAGAATTAGGGTCGGACGAGTCATGGGAGGATCAGTTCGTGGTGTTCGTCTGCATCCCGTTGCCGACATGTGTACAAAATTTAATTTGTCAAAATATTTATGCTTTTGCATACTTGTATATCTGCTTTGCGTAGCTTTCTCTTTTCAGGAGTTACATCCCGTGTACAAAAATTCCGCCCATTCAGGGGCCCAATCAATAAAATATGTTATTCAGTACTTGATGCTGGTTCTTTACTGTTTTGTGCATGATAAAACGCCTAAGTTTGCTGAGACTAGCATGTGTATAACATCACTGGCCCTTGCCAATGATTGCTAAAGCTTTGAATTAACTGAAAATAACGTCACTAACCTGAATCGATTTGGTTGTATAGGCTTGTCTTGTCTTGTTTGTGTTGTTGCAGGTTTCATAGCCGTACGAGGAAGATGATCAAGAGACTGCAGTAATAAAAGACTCGACCCTCATGCAGGTCATGCATGTTCTTCCTGAAGAAGGATAGAATTCCCCAGCTAGTCGTAGCTTATCCAAAGGAGATTCTCCAGCAAAGTCGGTTATCCTCAACAGAATTGACGATTCAAAGATTGTAGGCTGTAGTCAGACAGTGTGGTGTCCCCCAGAAGGATTCCCCATCTCAAGCAGAGTGGTTCAGCCTCAGAAGATTAATTTTCCCAAATTGGTGAGCTGTATTCAGGCAGTTTACCTTTCCCCGCAGGGTCATTTACTCTCCCCTAGCGGAGCCAGTGGATGTTCCCCAAGAGAATCATCCCATCCCCAGTGGAGTTCTCTTTTCCAGCAAGTATTTTCATTCCTCCCAGTGGAATTCGAAGAATAAGACTCTCCCCGGCAGAGTTGGTTGTGTGCCCAGGCATTTATTTTGTCAAGATATCGCGTGATATTCGTTCACTTCCCAGCAGGAGCGCATCTACTATTCTCCAGCAGAGTTGTAGTCCCCAGCAGGGTGTTACCCCAACGAGGTGTTTGGTCCAAGTTCCCGACTTCCCAGCTGAGTTGACTTCACTTTTCCCGCATTTATGTTGCTGGAATAATTCTGTGGCATCTAGCTATCCCCAAGCGAAGTTGGCATTATCTTCAGCATTTATTTTGCTGAAGCAGTTTCTGTATCCCAGCAGTTTAAGTCTGCATTTGCATCGGCATATAGTGTCATATTTGCATATAGTGTCACACTTGCATCCACCAAATAAAACGTGTAGCATTCCCATGTCGATTGGAGCATTGCGTCATTGTCAAACACATGCATTTGAAACATGAACCAGGTTGGCTAACCGTTTGTTTCAAGTATTGCTCTCTTGCAGGTGGAAGGAGTTCTTGCTCCAATGAATTACCAAACGTTCAAGGTCTCGGCAGGAGACATTCAACGAAGTGTCAGCTTTGGCACTACTCCCCACAGAGTTATCAGGATAAGTTTCTCTTTGTCCCCAAGCAGAGGTATTTATTTCCCCGCCAGGGTTTCTTGTTGAAGTTTCTCTAGTCCGACCAGCGGATTTGTTTCTTTCAAAGTTGTTGTTACGTCAGCAGTAAAAGGTTTCATGAACCAGAATTCCAGAGAATGCCGCCGATTATCAGAACGGGCATCCAGTAGTTTGGTTTCCAAATATCCCCAGTAGAGTCAGCCTCAAAGTTGCTGTAACGTCAGTGATAAGAAGTTGGCAGACCAATGGAAGGAGGAGTCCTAACGTGGACGGGTTTATTGACAGGTTTTTTGTATGCTAAGAAAAGTGGGGGTCCTGACGTGGACATTTCCTCAGTTTGACGATATGTGGACGAATTTGATTTCTTGGCATTAATCGAAGGTGGAGTCCTGACGTGGACAAAGTTGGTTATTCTTCGTGTTGGTGTCCTGACGTGGACCATCTATTTCCAGCAGGTAGCTTTATTCGTGATGGTGAAATGTGCGTCCTGACAAGGACAAGTTTGTAGTTCTTTGTGATGACAAGATGCGAGAGTCCCGACGTGGACAAGTTTATCCTTCTTCGTGTTGTTGGCAAAGTATGAGTCCTGACGTGGACACAGTCGTATTTCCCTAGCAAGTAGAAGACATGCAAGTCCTAACGTGGACAGGTCCTATTACTTCAGCAGGTTGAGATGTGAGTCCTGACGTGGACAAAGTCTCACTTCCCCAGTGGGTCAAAGGTGCATGAGTCCTGACGTGGACAAGTTTTTATCCTCAGCGAGTCGAGTGGTGAGTCCTAACGTGGACAAATCAAGACGAAGAGCGTTTCCTTACGTGGAAAGGTTGGAGTCCTTACGTGGACAGATAAAGGAGTGTTCCTTATGTGGAACGATGGAGTCCTTACGTGGACAAATCAAGAAGATTCTTATTCCTAACGTGGAAAAGTGGGTCCTAACGTGGACGATGTAGTCCTTACGTGGACATATCAAATTGTTTTCCTTACGGGGAAAGTTTGTATTCCTTACGTGGAAGAAGAGATGGTGATTCCTTACGTGGAAGAAAAATGATTCCTTACGTGGAAAAGAGATTGTGTTCCTTACGTGGAAAGGTGGGTCCTTACGTGGACGGAGTTGTATTCCTTACGTGGAAAAGAAGTGGTTTCCTTACGTGGAAAGATGATGATTCCTTACGTGGAAAGATTGAGTCCTTACATGGGCATATCAAGTCTGAGTCCTTACGTGGGCAGATTGAGTTTGTATTCCTTACGTGGAAGCACGGGTTATTCCTTACGTGGAAAGTTTAGTCCTGACGTGGACAGATTCGAATCGAAATGCGATTCCTTACGTGGAAAGATAGTATTCCTTACGTGGAAAGAGGCTTGTATTCCTGACGTGGAAAGAAAGAGTGTATTCCTGACGTGGAAGATTTTAGTCCTGACGTGGACAGATTCAAAAGAAGACGTATTCCTTATGTGGAAGAGTTTGACGAAGAAGAAGTTCATTCCTAACGTGGAAGGGTGAGTCCTAACATGGACAATGTCATTCCTAACATGGACAAGAATTTGCTCCTAACATGGACGGTTTATTCCTTACGTGGAAAGACGAGCCATCCCCAGCACGGTCGCTAATGGATCAGTTGATCGCCGTAACAGTCAGATTTAGTTGATGAAAATAATTCCCAAGCAATGGCGCAGTTTATTTCTGCGGTTGGCAAATTTCTGGGTTCCTAGTATTCAACCGTCTCGTACCTCAAATGTTTGAAGGCCGTTCGCTCTTCACCCAATCGGGTCCAAGTCGCTTGAATAGGGGCAGCTATTGCACCCTAAAATTTGCTCAACCTTATTCACTTGGTTTATGTTTCAATATCATTAGCATTTGCATATAGAGTCATGTACATAGTCTAACCATTTGCATAGCATAAGCATAGCAAGTCATCCAACAAGGTACCAATCATTATTCTCATCTCTAGAGGCCTATCAAGAGGTTATTATCCTGATTCAATCTCATTCGAGTCATCAGAAAGAATTTGAAAGCTGGGAAGTTAATAGGTTAAGCAAGTGCATCCATCTCCTACCTGAGGGTACCTGGGGATCATCAAGGAAAGTATGAGCTGTGAATTGAAGGCATGGGGAGTATCTAGACATCTTGGAGGACTTAGAAAGTCATTTGGAGAAGGAGACAAGTCATTGGTATGATCACAAGAATTACAGTTGAAGACAGTCAACTAGGGTTTCATCTGGGTCAACCCTAGGTCAACTCTAGGTCAATTGACTGATAGAAAGGCATTAAGGGCTATTGGAGAGATGTGGGGATTCATCATTTGACATGTAGAAGAGGATATGGTGATATGCCAAGAAGAATTCAAGAGAAATCAAGGAGAAGAGGAGTTTCTAAATTAGGGGTTCTGTGTAAAAATCCCCTAGTTTAGGACAAATTTCCAAGCAAGATAAGTCAAAATGAAAGCTTCAAATGGATCCTTGGCCAACATGGAACTTGTAGAGGATCTCAAGACCTTTAATTTGAGTGGTGGAAGACATCAAGGAGATTTATAGAACTCAAGTTATGGTCCTTGCAAGTTACAGGTCATCTGAGGTATCTGAAATTTTGTCTGTGAAAGTGACTTGACTTCCAAGCTATTTTTACCCCTCAAGGATATTTCAAATGAATTTCTGGTAAACATAAGATTTGTTCCTAATTGTCTTAGCTTTCAAGAATGGTATAGTATGCCTTCATATGATTTGTGGAACTCTACTTATGGTCTTGGCAAGCAAAGGGTATTTTGGTCATTTGAGAATTACAGGTCATTTCAACCTATGCCCAAAACTCATACAAGGAAGCTTCAAATGGAAAACTTTACAACATAAAACTTGTACCAAATGACATTTTGAGTCTAGAAAAGTGACCATGAGAGATTGGAAAGATTCATAGCACAAGGTTTCAAAATTGTTGGATTTAATGAATAAAAATGGACTTAAAAATGAGATTTTTCATATTTTAGCCAAATGAAGCAAAATTATAGGTCATTTTGAATGGAAAGATCATTTTGAGAACATTGGCTAAAGTAGAATTTTGAGCTTGGTTCACATTTTGGGAGTTATCCATGGTTACTTGTAATGGAAGATACATAAACCAAATCCAAAGGAAAGAATGCAAGGGAAGCTTCTCCAAGTTTCTAGGAGGTTCTAAGGACATGTATATATTGATATGAGATGGTTCATGCCATGGTTGGTGATTTCATTTGTTCAAAACCACAAGTTTCATACACTTTCTCTCATTTGCAAAAGCTTCTCAAACTACCTCAAATCTTCACCAATCTTCACCATTCTTGATCTGATCTTCATCCTCATCATTCCTAGATCACAATTCTCATAAGCATTTGGTAGATTGGAGCAGAACTCGTGCCACACACTTCCATCATCCAAGAAGCAAGAAACTTGGAATTGCAAGATCTAAGAGGTTTGAGTCCAATTCCTTGCATACAGAACTCCTAATCAAGGTCACTGATCACTTTCCAATCACTGCAAGCATCAGATACAAGGAGTTACATACCTGTTTTCACCAATTGTACCAGGTTGGATTCCTATTCGAATTGCATGCTTTAGTTAGAGTTATTAGGTTTTGATAGTGTAGAATTGTTAAGGTAGGATAGAGGACTGATTTTGGTGAGTTTGGAGAGGTTTCATGAGGATTGGCCATGGAGTGCATAAACTGTTAGAGCTTAGAATATCAAGGATATGGCCTTATAATCTTGGCTCAATAGCTTAATTTACTCAGCATAAGATGTAGATCATTTTAGGGTAAAAATTATGGAGAATTGAAGCAGTTGATATCAGGTGTTAATGGTGGATTCTATCTGTTACACCTATCGGGTTCCATTGTTGCTTGAGTTTTAGGAGGAGTTATGGTTATGGTTGTGTAGAGGGAGAAATTTAGAGCAACTTTTCTCTTTGGATCGAGGGCATTCATGGAGAATTGAGGGAGAACCAAGCTGTGGAAGGTGCGTGCATGGAGGGGGATTTCTGAAACCCTAGGGTTTCTAAGGTTGAAGACGATGAACAGCCGTTGGATGACCCCTTTGACTTGGACCAAGGACCTGATCGTAGGGCTCACGTTTAAAATGAGATTTGGAGGGAGACCCTGGGTGCTAAACGCACCGTTTCATTTAATCCTATCTGATGGGCTCAAACCTTGCTTGCTATTCGTACCCCTTAGTTACCAGGCCCAAACAATTTCAACTACATTTCTTGCTAAATGCACCGTTTCCATCTTTTTATTTTGTCATGTTTTATGACTTGCATTGGGCCCAGACACGCTTGCTATGCACGCCCCCAGTCTGGGCCCATCCTTGCTTTTTAACTGAATCAACTTACTCCCTGCACCCCTTTCCACTCTTAATTCATTTCATTTTATTTCAAAAAATATTAATTCTTTTAAAAAATCATAATAAATCATAAACCTCATATTTTTTGATAATTCTTTTTGCATTAATTTCTTCAAGATGTCTAGAAAATTATAAAAAATAAAAATTGCATTTTATTTTTTATTTGATATTTTTCCCATATTTTCCAAATAAATGCCTATTTTAGGTGTTTCATTTCATACATGATTTTGATAAATTTTGTTCTAATAGTTGCTTTAATATTTTTCACCCATTCTTTTTAGGTTGGTTAGTAGATAAGATTAGCTTGAGTATGCAATTTAGTTCCCATTTTTAGAAATTAATTTTAGGTGTTTAGTTTAGGTGTGAACAACATGAACAAAATTAGGGTTTAAGTAACAACATAGGTGAATAATTTCATTTCCCTTAGGACTTAGAGATTGAATATTTTAGATATGGGACTATAGGGACTATGGGTAGCTATTAGATCCCTTAGAAATCACTAGGATTCCCCTACTGCTATTATTATATTACTGTCTGTATTTGATTGATTGATGTGGTGTGCCCTCTGGGGAATTATTGATTTGTCTGTGTGGGTATTGGGATTGCTGGGGGATTGGGATAGCTGAAGACTTGTGATGATGAAGCCATTGGAGATCCAGAGCTTGAAGACCAACTTCCAGAGTTGATGAGGGGATTCATGCTAGCAGCTGTTGAGGAGATTAGGGTTTAGGAGCTAGGCAGAGCTCTAGATTAGAAAGCTTGATTCTCAAACATGGAAGGTCTTGACTGCCTCCATTCTTCTCTGTGATGCAGAGTCTCTCTAAGACACTCACTCCCTTCCTTTGGAAGGCTTGGTGCTACTGTCTAAGGGATAGAACTCTTGAGAGAAAATATCTTATGTGTTAGTAGTAGTTGGTTTGCCACCCTTGGTGGTCAGCTAAGTGCTTAACACCCCAATTCACTCCTGTGATTGATCCCTCAGCTTGGAGGTTAGGACTTGAAGAAAAGCCATTGTAGACTGAAGATTGATGACAAAGACCTTGTTTGAAGGCTGTGGAGATGGAGATTGATGCTTGCTGAAGCTTGAAGATAGGTGTTGATGCAGAGTTGCTGGGGCTGTTTATTTTTCTGTTGTATTTCATTTCTGATGTATTGATTGGTTTCCTGGACTGTATTGTTTGTTGTTTACCCTGTTGGGTTAAAAGTGAATCCTGTTCACTTTTGCCTATTGTTTTCTAGGTTCGAGGTTGAGTGGGACTCCCTTGCCTCGCTTGTATTGTTGCATCCATGCATTTTACCGCTTTACTGTATATATCTGATATTGTTTCTGTCAAACACAATAAAAGCCACTTCTTCCGTAAAAGAATGTGAACTCATCAAGACGTCATTTTTTGTCCGCTTGGACTGCTAATCAGAAAACCCTTTTTCAGAAGGAATAAAAACAATCAAGACAGACTTGTGTCGTACGTGGCCCGAACTACATTTGCTCTGATCTTTCATGCTGTATGAAAGTACGTAGGCATAGGATGCGATATCCTAGCGAGCAACCTTCCCCTCCTTTCCCGTAGGTAGGCGAACTACGTTGACTCTGATTTCTCGTTCCAGACGGGAATACGTAGGCATAAAGTGCGATACTTTTCCAAGTCATTTTATTTTCTTTTAACCCTTGACTTGTAGAATAGATAGAATAACAATCCGTACAAGAAAACAAGCGTGGATCCCGTCGAGTACGACGGACGTGAGGGGTGCTAATACCTTCCCCTTGCGTAACCGACTCCCGAATCCAGGATTTGGTTACGATGACCATTCCTTTCCCGTCTTTGCGGTAAGTTTACTCTGAGCGTTTCCTTTCCCTCCTTTGGGATAAATAACGCACGGTGGCGACTCTTCTGTTCAGCCAGCGCCGATTTTCGCAGTAGCGACAGAGCCGTGTCAGGAGGATATGCCCTATGTAGTACCTTAAATTTGTCCTACTTTTACAGGATTTCTAGTGCCACTTTATTTTGAATAAATAAAATAGCACAATTGGCAAGAAACCGTGTGTAAGGAGTTGTGAGTGTGAGAGGTCGAGAGTTCGAATTCCACCTTCTTCACTTTTTATTTTGTTTCTTTTATTTTTATTCAAACTTTTCTATTTTCATAAAAAAAAATAGTTTTTTTATTATTTAATTATTATTTTCGTATTTTATTTAAATTATTTTTTAAAAAATATTATTTTTTCACTTTTTTCCATATTATTCATAAAAACATCCAAAAATCATAAAATTAAAAATATTAGAAAAGATTTTATTCTTTTTATAATATTTTTAATGTTTAGTATAAATAAATAGAGTTTTAAGTTTATTTTAATTTGTTTAAATTTTATTTAGTTTTGACTAATTATTTAAGTTGGGCTTTAAAGTGGACATTAGGTTAGAGTTAACCCTAATTTGTTACCTATATAAACATGAGTTGCATTAGAGAAAAGGATAGGGAGAAGAAAAGGAAAAGAGACCGAAAGAGTCGAGGAGGAGTTTTGAAGAAGAGAAGGTTCAGAAGATCAACAAGAATCATCATCACCTTCCTTCATTAAGCATCATCATCAACAAATCTCAACCGCTAACGAGGTGAGCATTTAATTTTGTAAATAACGAAATTTTTGTGTTTCATTTTTCACAGCAAGACAAAGAGGGAGGGATAACAGGCAAAGAAGAAGGAAGGGAAAGGCTTCAAAAATCGCCAATGGCCGTGGGAGCCGCCGCCGGTTGGGAAGAAGAAGGGAAAATGTTTTTTCCCAAACCCAAAAAAAGGGAAAAGGTTTTTTCCCAAACCCAAAAATGAAGGAAAAGGGTTTTTTCCCAAACCCTCAAAACAACACAGCAACACCATCCACCTATCTGTCGCTACCGCGAAAATAAGGTGTCGGCAAAATAGAAGAGTCGCCACCTTTCGTTATTTATCCCTCAGAACGGGAAAGGAAACAATCGGAAAAACCTGACGAAAAGGTATAAGACAAGGTCATCGCAACCATTGTCTAGGTTCGGGAGTCGGTTACGCAAGGGGAAGGTATTAGCACCCCTCACGTCCATCGTACTCGATGGGATCCACGCTTGTCGTGTTTATCTGACGGGTTGGTTTTATCTATCTACCTATCAAGGCTGGCTTAAAAAGAAAATAAAATGACTCGGCAAAGCATCGCGCTTTATGCCTACGTATTCTCATCAGAGAATGAAAAATCAGAGTCAACATAGTTCGCCTAACTACGGGTTACAGGGAAGGTGGCTCGCCAATACGTCAGTATTGTGCCTACGTACTCTTAACAGGCTTGAGAGATCAGAGCTTACGTAGTTCGGGATAATACGGATTACGGGGATTCAGATTCATCTATTTTTATCGAGTAGGGTTAACAAACAGTTCCAGCAGTTTGGTGTACGCAGCTCGACCCTCAGACTTAGGCGTTACCGTTTGCGGTAGAACTGGGAGTTAACGACACTCTTTTCTTCAGAAAAGCTTCCTTTGAATTATGGGCCCACGGGGCAAAAAGGTTTGAAGTTTGTTTTTTGTGTTTTACGGAAGAACTGTTTTTTATGGATGTTTCCAACCAATATCGCACTAGAGACTATGACCTGAGAGTGAATACGTTGCATGTCACCCAAAGGGTGCCATACTAAACATCCAAGTTGTTGAAAAGAAACTCTCCAACAACCCTTTCTCAGGTAGCCTAAGGCTCGTAACGCACGACGTCAGTTAACCTTTATTACTGAATTTTGATTTGTTTTGAGATGAGAAGAGAGAACGAACAAGTTCAACTAAGGGGAGACTATCAAGTCCTAACAGTTATCATGCCAAGGATTCATCCTATGATTAAGGTTTGAAACAGGGAACTCCTAGAAGTTATCATGCATAGGTTTCAACCTAAAGTTCTAATCATCACTTCCTTATCAAAGGAATGAGATTCCTAGGGGATCATGTCAATGTAAACAGAAACAGATAAAGCATCAGCTTAAACAGTAAACAGATATACAGTAAAATGCATGCAATGCAAGTGAGGGAGGGAATGTGTGTGGGACATCAGCCTCCACAAGCTCATCTCAACCTCAAGCCAGATATGAATAACAGTAATCATACAGAAGAAATGAAATAAAATGCCATCAAGCAAACACACCAGACCACATAGGCAAGGGAGCTGGGCTCTACCGAATACCCGCAAGCAAAGCCATACAGTAACAATACAAGCAGAGGGAGCAACTCAACCTCTAGTGCAATCATGCTCCTAGCTTAAAACAATTCAAATATGAACTTATTATAATGCATCAGGCAAATCAAATAAGTCACATCAATACAGTTGCACAGAAAGAAACAGACAAGAAAGAAAACAAATCAACAGCCTTCTCAACTTCACAGGAAAGCAATCCTCTGACAGCAACCCAGTCCTCCGTCTGCAACTGCTCTTCAAGTCTTTCATCTTTAATAACAAGTGTTAACTTGCTTCTTCAAGCTTCCAACACATCAAACATAAGTATCAACTTATCCTTTCTTCCTCAGGCCTCAGCTCCACTAGCAAGCATCAACTTGTTCCTTCAGGCACTCCAAGCATTGAACTCACAAGTATCAACTTGCTTTCCAACCTTAAGATTCAGCTTCTTCATTCAATCTCCAATGGATTCCCCTCACAAGTATCAACTTGTTCTTCATCTTCTTCAAGCTTCAGCTCTTTCTTCAATCTCAGCTTGATCTTCCTCCCACAAGTGTCAACTTGTTCCTCTTGATCTCTAAGCTTCAGCTCCAAGGGCAGTCTTCAATCACAAAGAAGTAGCAACCTCTATCATCTTCAATCTTCTAACAAGGAATTCCATCCTCTAGCAAGGGAGAAAGATTCATCTAACAAGATCAAGGTTTGGATGATTGACAGCAGAGTGAAGACCAAAGGTCACCACTAAGCATTCCATCATCAGAGAAAGGAACCCTCAAAGGTTCTACCAACTTGTGAAGAGCCACACATCCTACCAAAGGAGGGATGAGGCCTTTACAAAGGGACCTTACATCATAGGGAATAATGGAAGTGATCAACACCTTCCATGTTTATGAAAGAAGAGAATTTGTCTAGATGCTCTGCCTGCAAACCCTAATCTTAACACCTAGTCAACACTACACCAAAAGAGGGGAAATCTTCATATCCAAGCTTCTCCAAGCATTCCAAGGTAGCCCACACAAGTCTTCATCATCAGCCAAGAGCAAGCAAAGCAAAACCCTAATCTAAGGGAACTAAAGGAATCAATCTAGTTGAATTAGCAAGCTAGGATCACCTAAAACTTAGTACTAAAGTTAGTCCTAACTAAAATACTAAAACTAATTGTAAAATCCTACAAAAATAACTATGGGAACCTAACTCAATCATGAATCTACCATACAAAATTCAGAGGTTGAATCATCCACCAAGTCCTAGAAATAAAACCTAAATCACAAGGTACTAAACATAAACCCTAAAAATGGAGCACCTAATGTTTCAACTTAAAACTACCACCTACATTCATCACAAAAATGTGAGAAAAATCTAAGGGGAACATGCATATCTATGCTAGATATACACAAAGAATCAAGGCAAGAATCATCACCAAATGCTCAAACCAAATTCATCAAAACAAGGTATCAACCATGGTTATTTTAATATCAATTAATATTCAAATATGCAAATAAAAATAAAAAATGCATGAATCATTAATATTTTTTTATCTAAAAAATTCTAGATTCAATCATGAATCAGGGGAAAAAAGTTTGGAATTAATTGATCAATTTTCCTATTTTTTATGAATTAATTTCTAAGCCATATAATAATGAAAAATAAAAGAAAATAAATGAAATTAATAAGAACTCGTGGCAAATAGCGAAAATAATCAGCTTAATTCATGAATTGGGCCAAAAAGGGGGTGTGAAGAGCAGCTACAACCCAAGCCCAACACTCCAATTTCTCAATTCACAAAATCAGCAACACTACATGCCAGGGTTCAAACTCAACCCTCCTTGGTCCACACAGCGAAGCTCCTCAGATTACTAAACAAAACGGTGCGTTTAAGGGGATGGACGAGTGGCTCAACGTGAGCCCTGGGATCCACAGACCAAGTCAATCTTTCCACACGAGCGAACAGTGAGGATTATGTCTTCCTCGTTTCAAACCTGCAACTCATGCGCGCAAGCCAAATCGCCGGTGGCTTTTCCGGCCACCCCTGTGCAACCCTAGGTCCCTCTACACTCAACCATTGGCCACGATGTCTACATGAATCTTGACCAGAATTTCCTCCTGAATCCAACCATACCATTTACTCACTCTAAAAACGCACGGATCGCGAAACAACAATCTCAACCGAAAATGGCATTCAATCCAAATCGTCCCCAAAGTTGCAATTAATTATCCAAGATCCATTTATGTCAATAGGGGAACCTAACCACATGCTTCTAGTTCATTAAAAGTGCATAATCAATGAGAAATTTCAATAAGTTAGAACCTACCTTGGAGCTTGAATTGCAGTGGATACACGCCTCAATTCTCTTCCAAACCTTGCAGAATTATTCAAGGATTAATGGAGAATGTTTCTTGATGCTTCACTCTGGCTGAAACCCCTTGGTTCTCCAAAATGAATTTTCACTTTCAAGCTTCTTGCTCCACCTCTCTCCAATGGATCCTTCACGAAAAATGATCACTAACCCCTCTCATTCAGTTCTAAATCCCTTTTATGTTCTATTTCAATGGATTAGAAGCCCAAACCAGGCCAATTCATGAGTTTTGGATCTTCACTTTTTCCTCCAAATTTCAATATGGATATGTGCCTTCAAGCCTTGGTCATGCTCCACAATCATTCCAAACCATTCACTTAAACATCATGGAGTGTAATGAAGTGGGTTTCTCCCTTTGGTTTCACATATGGAGTGTATAGGGTATGTTTCTTACTTGTGAAGCAATCATCCAAATGGCTATGTTAAGCAACTCAAATAAAAAATGTGACAATGCCAATATTTCTAAAACATCAATTCCATTCAAAATGACCACAAATTTGACTTGAAAACATGTTAATCTCAATTATTTTGAATTTTCTCATTTTAATTCATTAAAATGGCTTTTATATGAACTTTCTTCCACTAATGCTTGATATAACCCATATCAATGAACACTTGATGTTTAGACAAGATAAAAACATCATTTTGAACAACTTTCATGTTGAACAAAAATGCATTTGAGGCTTGCAAGATGGTGTAATGGACTCATGATTCAAAATGGCCTGTAATGCCCAAATACCCAAAATACCCTTGACTTGTCAAAGCCATAACTTGAGTTCTACAAATCCTATCAAGGACTTCTAGTACTCTCTAGAAAGCTAAGAGGACAAGGAACAACATTCATGTTAACCAAAAGTTCATAGGAATCATCCTTCTAGGGCAAAAGTGTCATGCAAGTGGGGTAACTTTCAAGCTCTAAATTCACATTCCTCAGATGACTTGTAACTTGTCAAAGTCATAACTTGAGTTCTACAAATCCTATCAAGGACTTCTAGCACTAAAATTAAAGTTAAGGTCATGCTCTACAACAATCATTTTGGGGGCAAGATGAGATGACAATCACATCTTGAGCTAAATTGCCTTGAAGATAGGGGTCAAACTAGGGGATTTTACACTGTCAAGCCTTAGAAACCCTAGCCTGAAACTTTTCAAACTCTTCAATCATGATGAGTCAACCTTGGAATCATCCTTATAACATCTTAATGTACCAATCCATGATCACATGGCTCTTTAAATAGGTTTCAACCTTCTCCAAATCATTAGTTGACTTAGGGTTGACCCAGTCAAACCCTAATTGCACCACTCATGGCTGAGCCTTCTTAATCTTGCACAATGACTTGTCTAGGCCTCAAAGTGATCTTTAACATCTCTCATGAGCTCTCTCAAGACCTCAAGTCTAACTTCATGGCTTCAGAATCATCTGATGACTTCCCCTAATTCTCCAGTTAGGAGACACACCCCTTGGTTTCAACCACTCTCTCTGAGGATCTTCTATCTTCTCTGACAAGGATATCAACCCTTGAGCACCTGAATAACCTTCTTAGCTAGCTTCATAGTCTTGTATAGCTCTTAATTGGTAATCATAACTCTTGATCTCCTGCATACATGTCAATGAAATGCAAATGATAATGCTAATGTGAATGAAATGAAACACAAGCTAGGTAAAGAAAAGTTGAGCAAATTTTGGGGTGCAACAGCTGCCCCTATTCAAACGGCTTGGACCTGACTGGGTGAGAAGCGAACGACTCTCAAACAATCAAGGTAAAAGATGGTTGAATACCAACAAACCCATAAATTTGCCAACTGCACAAGTACACGGTACTCTGATGGGGGACAAATCTTCGGAAACTGAAATAGCAGTTGCACGGCAACTAGCTGGAGAAATACTGATCTGAACCTTCGACAGGATGATTCTCGGATTTATCTGATATCATTGCATCCTCAAATCATCAAGGGATCACCGGTTACGCGGTAACTGATGATAAACCAACCGTACAGGTAAACAGTGCTTTGATTGGTAGGAACATCTTCAAAAACTAAGCATGACAGTTGCACGACAACTCTGCTGGGGAATTGGTCACACGGCAACCGGTGAAGGGTCTAATCTCAAATCTCCGTCAGGATGGTCATCTGATTTTGCTGTAGATCTTCGTCCTCAAGTCACCAAGGGGTCACTGGTCACTCGGTAACCGGTGATAAATGGCTGGTATTGCCGTCAGGCATTCCGCGACACTGCGACAGAAGAATTCCTCGGGACTCATCAGGTCATTAGGAACTTTTTAACAATCAAGTTAATTATGTTGTTGGGCATTCAAAGAAATTTTCGGGCGTCAGCCGGACTTCGTCAGTAAGTCGGAGATAGAATCCTTCGGTTTATGCTTCGACGCATTTTCGCATTAGCATTTGCATACTGCATATAGTGCATTTCTTTAATCATGGTGATTTTACCGAGATCACAGCCCTGCTGTCGCATTTCGGGTATTTCAGACCGGTTCGGGTAATCGGAGGTTATTTTGAGAAGTCGCGCGCTTCCTGGGTGTTTTCAGTTTATGCAGTGATTTTGGAGTTCTTGGTGTCGGGATTTATTGTTTTGCTTCGATCTGGTCTCGCGCTCTCTTTTATATTGGTTATTTGCATTTGTCTGCATTTTTTAGGATTTAATAGCCTTCTGTAGATTTTAAATAGGCTTTTTAGATTTTTCAGAATTTAAATAGGTTTTTTAATATTTTTAATAGCTTTAAATCATTTTTAGAATTTTATAAGAGTTTTTAATAGGTTTTAATAGTTTTTTTTTATATAGTCTTAATAGAATAAAGGATTTTCTTCTAAATAAGTAATAATATAGATTTTATTAGAGATTTAATAGGAATTTAGTAAAATTTTAAATAGAAATTATTAGAGTTTTTTTTATTATCATTAGTTTTAGTTTAATATAGAATTTAATTAGATAGTTAATTCTTCTTTTTAGGTTTAATTAGATTTTAATCATCTTTTAGATTTAATTAGGATTTAATTAGTTTAATTAGAGTTTAATATTAGTTAGGTTTTAATTGAGTTTGTTAGAATTAATTAGGGTAGTTTAATTGTCATTTAGATTTAATTGTAGTTTTAATTTTTAGTTAATTAGGTTTAAGTCCTTAATCAGTTCTTAATCCATTTTCATTAGGTTTCTAATCAGTTAATTCAGATTTTATCAGAGCCATTTTCGTGGGCCCAGTTATGATTTTTGGAGACCCAAAATCGTTTCAGTCCATTTTGTCCAATTGCCATGTGTCAAGTATAAAGCCAGGCCACGCGTTCAATCAGAGGGCCCCCACCTCACAATTCACTTCACTCCAGACTTCGCCACGTTTCCCACTTTCCCCTCTTCCCCCCACGTGGCTTCATGCATGACATCCACTATCTCCCTCGCCCTGCCACTTGTCATCAAGCCAGCCTCACCGGTTGCATGGCCGGCGGCCATGCAACCACCGCCCCCAACATCGCCGGCCACCACCAACTAACTTCCGGCCAACCCTAACCAACCATTAACCGTCTCCGGCCGCCGTAACTTCTGCCGGAAAACTCAAAAAACCCAGAATTCTTCATCTTCTCCGATCTAGACTCTCCAGAATTCATCAAGAATATCTCCAATCTTCATCACCTCACCGGGAAACTCACACGAGTTCATCATTGTCCTTGATGTTCATCATCATTTTCCCCAGATTCTTCATCAATGTTCATCCATTTCCCAGCGATTCTTTAACCTCGTTCATCATTTTCCCCAGATTCCTCAACCTTGTTCACCAACTTTTCCAGAAATCCTCAACTCTCATCATCAAGATTCGTCAGATTATCAAGGAACATGTTCATCCCTCGTTCTTCATCCACAACTCCTCAGCAAGAACGTCCAAGAACCTCCATCCACAATTTTCCAGATCGTCACCTTCATCATTTTTGTACGATCTTCATCAAGATTTCCCAGCAAGCCGCCAAACAGGTTCAGCAAGTTCTTCATCGTTCATCATGTTCTCTCCGTAATAGCTCAAATCTCCAAGAATTCCCACATCAAGATCGAAAGGTTCACATGCAACACCTTCAACGGAAGAATCTCAGCGTTCCTCATCACCTGCAAATTTCCAGAAAACAAAAACTTCAAAGATCCGTCCACAAGAGTTTTAAGATCTTCATCAAGATCTCATCACAGATAATCACACCAAACATCATCCGATCTTCATCGCATGCGATCTCTTCATCGATCTTCATAGCACGCGCAACGCCGTTCATCGCCATCGTTTCTAGAATCTTCGTTTTTCATCATCAAGCATACTCCTCGATAGAACTTCAAGAAGCTCCTTCCATATGCATCTTCAAGAACCTCCACAGATGGATCCAGATTTGTGTTCATTACACTTCGTTTGGTTGTAGGTCGGAAACGAAGTTGAGGTTGAGGGATTGGAGTGTGGTAAGATGTTGGGCGAGAGAGGTGAGGAAGCGAGAAAGATTGATGAAGGTGAAGGAGAAAGGTTGAGGGAGAGAGGAGTGAACGGCGCGTATGGGCAGTGGTGAACAGTAACAAGAAGGAATTAGGGTTTGGCTTTGTTCTGCACATTGGACGCTGGGTCATGTGGGCCTTTCCTAAAGCCCAACAAACATCCTAATCCCCCCCCCCCCCCCCCCCCCCCCGTTTTTTGACATTCCCCGTCCGTTTTTGTTATGGATTGGGCTGGGCCCTTCTGCTAACTACTCCTCCGTTTCAGTTACTTCACCCCCCTCCCAGCAGACTTTTTTGTATTCCTATTGGGCTGGGCCCAATTCTGTTTGGCTTTTTTTTTCTGCTGTACCCCCTGGCTGCTGTTTAAGCCTCCCTTGTATTTTTCTTTGCTTTTTTATTTCTTTTCTTTTGTTTAGAGATATTGGACAAAAAAAGGAAAAAGATATATGAAAAAAATATTTTGAAAAAGAATATTGAAAAAAGAGAAAAAGAATATTGAGAAAAAAAAGGGAATATAGAAAAAGAATATTGAAAAAAGAAAAAAGAATATATTTGAGAAGAAAAAGAATAGAAAGAAAAATAGTAAAAAATATTACTTCGTAGATTCAATATTTTTTAGGATAGATATTTTTTTCAGAGAGTTTATTTCACTTTTTAGAGATAGTTTTAGAAGTCCACTTGTTAGGGGACTATTTTCCATTTGATTTTTTTTCCAGGATAGTTTCTAGGGGATTATTTTCCAGTATTCAATCATTGTAACCATTTTTCAGAATATTAATAAAACGAGATTTGAGCTGTGGTCCCAAAGTAGCCGAACTACAGCTGCTCTGATTTCTCGTACCAGACGAGAATATGTAGGCATAGGATGCGATATCCTAGCGAGCACACTAACAACTAACCTTTTGTTCTCTCGCTGCTGTGCGATCGAGACTTTCCTGCTGACGACTAATTGTTACCCTTTTCTCTTGCCCGAGTGCATTTGAGACCAGACCGTAGTTTTTCCCATAGGTTCCCGAACCTGTAAACCAGTTTAATTTCTCACTGCTGTGTGAGAACACCCAGCCTAGCCGTAGTTAGCCTGAACTACGTAAGCTCTGATCTTCCATGCAGTGTGGAAGTACGTAGGCACAAGACGCGAGGTCTTGGTGAGCCAATTTCCCTATAGTTTCCCGAACTACGTTGACTCTGACTTTCTCTCTTGAGAATACGTAGGCATAGAGTGCGACGCTCTATCGAGTCAATTCCCTTCCGTTTAGATTTAGCAGCCGTAGATAGATTGGTTTGCATCCTTTAGACAAACCAAGCAAGCGTGAATCCTGTCGAGTACGACGGACGTGAGGGGTGCTAATACCTTCCCCTTGCGTAACCGACTCCCGAATCCAGGTTTTGGTTGCGATGACCATACCTTTTCCCGTTTTTGCGAGGTTTACTACGAGCGTTTCCTTTCCCTCCGTTGGGATAAATAACGCACGGTGGCGAATCTTCTGTCAGCCGACGCCGATTTTCGCAGTAGCGACAGCTGGAGACTCTGTTGGGGATCCAACATCCCCTGGCTGCTAAGGACTGCGATAGTTCCCCATGCATGTGGGATCCAACGTCCCCTAAGAGAGTCAATCCTAGCGCTTGTTTGCTTGTCTTTTGGGTGTTTATTTTTTTTTCATCGCTATTATCTGTTGTCGTTGTGCTGGGGAGGGTGATACTTTGAGTGATAGCCGGACCTGGGCTGCTTGAGTATGCATTTAGACGTAGTTGTGGAGATTAGTGGGCGAACCTGTTTGCTGAGCAGGCAAGAGTTCCCCACGAAATTCATGCTCAGACGAGGTTCTCTCCGAGGTGCTTCTTTCCGGTCCTGAGGATCTGAGGGGAGTCCAGACGTGAGGATTGTCGACTCTGGGGACCGATCAATTGGAAGTCAGCTAAGTGAGGCCTCTTCATGAGATGACGATGCCACTCCTTCTGGGAATCGTATCATTCCTCATGAATGTCTGTGACGCTGGCAACCGCATAGGATGCCTTGTCAGATTAGGTCCATACCCGTGAGTGGGGGGGGGGGGGGGGGGGGGTTTGCGAGAACCTTGACTTCCAGACTACCAACTATCTTGGCGTTCTCTTTTAGAGAGAACGTACTCCGTCGGCTGTGCAGCAACATTTAGCGCTTGTTGTGGGGGCTGTGATCCCGTGTTTGTTGCATTGCATTGCATTTGCATAAGCATCTTTGCATCATATTGCATAGCATTTCTCCAGTTAGCCAGAGTTCTGATCCAGCCTTTGTTTCCTGAAGGTGAGTACCCGGAGTTTGGATTGAGCAACTGTTGATTGTCAGAAGACGACCAAGGGGTTGGAGCGGACTTGAGCAGAGTTGAGAATCAAGCAGTGTAGTCAGTTAAAGATAATTGATAGCTATGTCTGAAGGCAATTTCCAGTCTCCTAACACCTTGACAGGGTTTACTATGACGTCCCACCCTCGGTATGATTCTATGGAAGACTTCCCGCAAGCGAACAACGTTACTGCAAACCAAGTTGTACAGCCTACTGTTGAGAACCGAGATCGACATGAGCAGTTTGTTGCCCGAAATGAACGTCCTCCTCCTGTTAACAATCAAGGTGCTGTTTTCCCTGAAAGGAATCCACGCAGAGATATCCCGGTAGCCAGGACTGTAAACTCAAGAGCTCTTGAAGGTGATAGAAGGCTCCGAGTATTGGAAGAAAGGGTTAAAGCTTTGAAGGTCAAAGATGCTGTTAACCTGAATGCTGCAGACATGTGTTTGGTTCCTGACCTGGTGTTGCCTTATAAGTTCAAAGTGCCGAAATTTGAAAAGTACACGGGAGATAGCTGTCCGAAGCTGCATTTGATGATGTTCTGTCGAAGAATGACTTCGTTTGTGCGAGATGACAAGCTGATGATCCATTGCTTTCAGTATAGTCTGACTGGGGCATCTTTGAGGTGGTATACGCAGTTAGAGAGTAATTAGATTCGATCATGGGTGGATTTAGCCAGAGCTTTCCTGAAGCAGTACGATTACAACCTGGATATGGCTCCTAGTCTCGTACATCTGCAAGAATTATTTCGGGCGGAGAATGAATCATTCAGAGGGTATGTATAAAGATGGAAAGAATTGGCTGCTAGTGTTCAACCACCGCTTCAGGAAAGAGAAATGGTTGACCTCTTCTTGGGCACTCTGAAAGGCCATTATTATGACAAATTGTTCGGTTGTACAAGCTTTGTGGGCCTGATGAGAATGGGGGAGCTTGTTGAGAGAGGACTCAAGAGTGGAAAGCTTCGAGATGCTCCTTATATCCCAGTTGATAAGAATGAGTCGGTTGTCAGTTCTCAAGAAGAGTGGGAAGAAGGAAATGACGTCGTCTCCGAATCTCTAGCATCTCAGGATCGGTTTTCAGACACTTCAAGTCAACGGTCATCCTGTCGTCGATCGCGTCAGCACGCCCAACGAAGACCAAGGAAACCTGAAAGGCAGTTTACTCAGCTACCGGTGTCGTACAGTCAGTTGTTGCCAGATCTGGTCAGAAGTGGATTGATAGTGCCGAAAGAGACTAATCCAATGATTCCACCATATCCTCCAGGTTTTGATACCAGCGCCCGCTGTGAGTACCATGTTGGGGCACAGGGGCATTCAACAAATGATTGTAAGGTGCTTAGAAGCCAGGTTCAGGATCTGTTAGACTCTGACCGGATTTTCATCATGCCCCAGGGTTTTGTTCAGATTAACGATTCTCCGTCATCCAGTTGTGTGGGTTCGTCAGTTAATGTCATGGAAGACTCCATGGGAAGTGTGTGTTCTAAAGAATGTCAAACGGAGAGTTCAGTTGAATATGGGAGAAGTTTCTAGAGGTTTCTGTGCCGGGTGTCACATCTGTCTTCTCTGCCTAACCCGTTTAGCTCTTGTGCATTAGTGCTTGTTGACCATCACCAGGATTGTTGGCTGGGGTCATTGTATTCGTACTCGTTTGTGCTTACGTGCTGCTTTTGTTGGTTGTACATGTGTGGGAGGTGTTTGTCTGGGTGCTTATAGCTTGAGTTTCTCTTTGTCTTGTCATGAATATGTGTTTGCTTTCTGCATTGCATTATCGTTTAACAGGTACATTAGAACTGTGGGTCTTATTTCTTCATCGTCCAGTTTGTTGCAGGAGTTCCTTCAGAGATATGGAACAGAATCAGGTTGAATTGATTGAAGTCCGAAGCCAGCTGGGGCAGATAATGAGAGACATGCAAGAGATGCGTCTGGAGCAGAGGATCCTCAAAGAGGAAAATAGTCAGCTAAAGACCCAAATGAGCTTGATCATGGAAGTAGTCAAGAATGTGCTTAGGAAAGGGGATGATCCGCTATTTGAAGCCGCAGTGAAGGAGCTCGTGCCACCTGGGCCTGTGGAACCTGAACAAGTGCAACAAAGGGTACATCCGGCTCAACAAAGGATTCAGGAGGGGAGGCCAAGGAGGGTATTTGAGGCGCCACCTTCAACGTATGCTGAGCTCTTGCAGACTTTATTGAGGTTTAATCTGGTTGAAAAAAGAGCAATGGAACCACCCACAGGAGCGCTTCCTTATGGGTACGATACCAGTAAGCAATGTGAATTTCATTCTGGGGCACTCGGACACGACATCGAGAGTTGTCATGCTTTTAGGCACAATGTTCAAGACCTGGTTGACTCAAAAGATATTGAATTCACGCCAAGCGGTGTAGCTGTACGTATTGCTCCTGTCTCAGTTGATGCTAAGATGATGGATGTTTCTAAAGCTGCAGTAGGTCAGAAACATATCCTGGACTCCATGGTGTCAGAATCTCCATGCCCACAACTGTTGCCTATTCTTGGGGCAGATCTGAGAAAGAAAATGGCTAAGCATAAGGAGTGCCTTAATCAGTACGGTGGAAATCAAGAAACCGATGTTGTATTTGCTACGAAGGTTGTTCAACAGTCAACCCGGTACCAGCGACGACAGCAACGATCTCAACAGTGGCAGAGGCAGCAGCATCCTAATCAGCGAAGAGCTCAAAATCAGAGGCCGGTGAGGGTATTTAGTGTGCCTCCGATGCCATATGCCGAACTTCTTCAGGTGTTGCTACGATTACAGTTGGTTGAGAAGAGGAAGTTAGCCCCGCTGACAGGGACGCCTCCAGCAGGGTATGATATCAAGGAGCACTGTGATTTCCATTCAGGAGCACCGGGGCACAACATTGAAGATTGTCTGGCCTTCAAGCACAAGGTGCAGGATCTACTTGATAGTGCAGCTATCAACTTCGGGCAGGAAGGGCCCAAAATCATCTGAATGAGGAGGAGGGGCTCTATAATTTGGTTGGGTCGTTGAAAGCAGATCAGGACAACATCGAGGTGTCTCTAATAACTGATTGTGAAGGTGGCTGGTTCAGCAGCAGGACAGATGTGAAAGCCCGGTTCTCGGAAGCTGGCATTTTTCTTTGTTTTATCTTGTCATTGCTTTACGTTTGTAGTTTCTTTCCTGTTTAAATTGCAATCCTGTTCGTAAAACTTGTTGTTTTCATTCAATTGATGATAATGAAATAAATATGCATGTTTTGATTAAATCCAGTCGTGTTCACTAATTGTTTTTGCAAATGTCCAATGCTTGGTTAAGAAGGATCTGAGGAGGATGACGAAAATGAACGACATGCAACTTCCGATATGGTATGCTTTTGAAATAAAACCTGCTGATGATGTACAGGCATTGTTTCAAATCCCTAAACACCGGTGATATAAGGAAGATAATCCCTTGTCAACCCCTTTAAGCCTGGTAGTAGGAGTTCTTTCTGAAAACGAAATACCCTCCATCTTTAACCTGGGGCAGGGTAGGTGTTAGCTAATTTGGCCGAGCGTTCAAGTTGCAAAATGAGTGTCCGTTCGAGGATCAATCACACCTTCAGAGGTCGTGCCTAAAAAACCACAATGGTTAAATCAAGAGTGAGACAGTCACATTATTCTCCAATGAGTCAGGCGACCAGTGTCACACGACTTGTTCGGAAAAAGAGAAAGCAAAAAAGAATCAAAAGCCCGCTAAGTCGAAACTTCAAAGCGAATGACTTAGGCAAAAATGAGGGCCTCCCGCTGGACTTAAAGAATAAAAAGAAACTCGAAAAGAGTCAGTCCAGGCAGAAGTTAGGGATATGAAAAGAAAAAAGATGAAAGGATGACAAAAGAAAAATCCTCGGACAAGCACGAGTCGTGTGACCTCAAGTGTCGAAGACGAAGAGTGAGTAACTGTCACTCCAAAACTCATGGTTTCTCGAACTATCACTCCTATCTTTCAACCTCTGAGAGGTGAGCGCTAAGGTCGAATTAGCTGAACGTAGGATGGGAGAACATCAAGAAGAATGGGTGGGTTAAGATAAACTTTGAGCCTGTATCCTTTCCTTCAAAACCGTGAACCTGACCACGTTATAACCTTCAAAAGTCCTAATTGAAGCAGGTTGTTTCGAAAGCATAATTCGGTAAAGATTGTGTCGAAACTGACTCCTAAAAAAAGGGTTCCTCTTACCATGTTGGTACTGATGTTGATATTCTTGATAAATGTTTTGTGCATTATATGCCATAAACTGTTTTTTCCTTTTCCCAGTGAACAGATTGGATGTCAAAGCTGTCATATGTGTTGCATTAGTATATCTTTCATGCATAACAACTTTTTTACTTGCGAGTAAGCGCTTGACAGCAGGAAAGTTTTCTACAATGGAAGGTATGGTCAGGATAGAATACAGAACACCCGAATGTTCCGAGAGCAGGGGCAAGCTATTATCGTGATCCCCAGTCAGGTCAGCCTTTCGAAGTCAGTTATCCTGGGGGCAATCAGGGTGGGATTCGGTGAATATCTCGTAGTCAGGGGCACTACTCTGAATCATATAATCAGGGGCAAAGTCATTGCAGTCAGGGGCAGGCCATCTTAAGAGCGCAGAAGTTATTCTTTATTCAAGAAGAATTTGATGTGAAGTATCTCTCCGAAGTTCAGAATGCCGGGGCATTTCATATCAGACTATCAGGGTGCAGATTTTCAGATTTCCTTTTGAGGACTATCCCCACAGAGGTCCCGCAGGCTGGGGCACATCAGAAGCGAAGGGATTGTTCTTCTCCGTATCATCAGGGTTATTCAGAGCTATTCGAGCAGATTCAGCCAATTTTCGAATGCGAGACGAACGTCGGGAAGTTGTGTTACTATCTCTTGACTCTTCAACCAGAAAACTGTGTATTCAGACATATTGTTTTCCAGCGTCAGTTGTACCTGACCCATCACAGATAGCCTAAGAGCCCAAATCCATGTTGGCGGTCACTGTGAGGCCCATCCGTGTTGGCGCATCAGTTTCCAAATCTAATCTTCATCAGTACGCAGGAGGACTCCGTCTATTTTCTCCAGCAAAGTCCAATTTTTCATTGGCACGGGCACGCTATCCCCACAGAAGTCCAATCATACTTGGCACATCTGCCGTTCCCCAGCGGAGTTGGTCTCGTCTTCAGCATTTATTTTGCTGAAGTGGTTTTCTGTACCCGACTTTCTCCAGTAGCTCGAGCCTGCATTAGCATGTTGCATATCATCATATTTGCATCATACTTGCATTTCGTTTTCTAAATGCGTAGCATTCCCATCCTGAATGGAGCATTACGCCCTAGAAAGATTCAAACATATGCATATGCATACGAAGCATAAGCCAGGTTTTCTATCAGCCTCATATGGCGCGTGAATTACTCTGTGATCAGTTCAGGGGCATTCATCCAGCAGTAGTGTTCAGACAATTCAACAGTTTATTCGTATTTCAGATCATACAACAGTTATGCTTTGATCAATCAGTCATCTGGTATCGACAGACTTTGCTTCCCGTCAATTCATATTGACGATGTGTTCCTCCAATAAGTGGATTTCTCCGTCTATCATTAGACATCTTGAGTTCGAATATGGTGTTCTTTCCGTCTAGCAGTAGACGATGTGAAGTTTCGGGTGATTTTCCAGTGGGGTTTCAAGATGGGGTTTCTCCAGCAAGTGGTGTTCTTTCCGTCTAGCAGTAGACGATGTGAAGTTTCGGGTGATTTTCCAGTGGGGTTTCAAGATGGGGTTTCTCCAGCAAGTGGTGTTCTTTCCGTCTAGCAGTAGACGATGTGAAGTTTCGGGTGATTTTTTCAGTGGGGTTTCTCTAGCAAGTGGTTTTCTTTTCGTCTATCAGTAGACGATGTGAAGTTTTGGTTGATTTTTTTCAGTGGGGTTTCAAGATGGGGTTTCTCTATCAAGTGGTGTTCTTTCCGTCTATCATTAGACGATGTGAAGTTTCAGGTGATTTTTCAGCGGGTTTCTTATCGTCAGAGCATACGGATGGTGTGTTTCCCCAACGAGTATTCTCCGGCTATCTTTGGATGTTGAGGGGTTTTCAAAGCGATCTTTCGGATAATGGTTTTCTTTCTGGATGAGATGACATTTCAAGAGGGATTTTCTGGCCGTCAATTCTTATTGACGTCGAGGCTCTTTGAAGAATGTTCGGTTTTCCTGACTGTCGATTCTTATTGACGACATGGCTCTTTGAAGGTGGTTTTCTTCCCGTCGGTCCTTACTGATGATGTGGCCCCTTTAAGGATTTGTTCTTTCCATCAATTCCCGTAGACGAAAGGATTCTGAAATTTGATGGATGGTGTTGAGATGGATCAAGGGTGTCTTTCCGTCTATCCTTAGACGATGTGAGTATTGAAATTTTTCCTTCGATTTGGGTGTCTTTCCGTCTATCCTTAGACGATGTGAGTATGGATTTTGGGTGTCTTCCCGTCTATCCTTAGACGATGTGAGTATTGAAATTTTTCCTTCGATTTGGGTGTCTTTCCGTCTATCCTTAGACGATGTGAGTATGGATTTTGGGTGTCTTCCCGTCTATCCTTAGACGATGTGAGTATTGGATTTTCCTTCGATTTGGGTGTCTTTCCGTCTATCCTTAGACGATGTGAGTATCGACTTGGGTGTCTTTCCGTCTATCCTTAGACGATGTGAGTATTGAATTTTTCCTTGGCTTATGGGTGTCTTTCCGTCTATCCTTAGACGATGTGAGTATTGATGTTTCCTTCGGGATGGGTGTCTTTCCGTCTATCCTTAGGCGATGTGAGTATGGAGATTTTGGGTGTCTTTCCGTCTATCCTTAGACGATGTGAGTATTGAATTTTTCCTTCGATATGGGTGTCTTTCCGTCTATCTTTAGACGATGTGAGTATATTTCTCTTTCTGTCCCTCAGCAGACGATGTGAGAGGATCAGGTGTTTTGTTGCAACCCTCGGGTTTGTTATCTGTGGTATCACGCGGGTAACTGGCGTTAAAATCAGGAGTTCTTTACCAGATGATTGATCAGTTTGTTGCCGTGACGACTGGGTTCGGTTCTGGATTATGTATCCCCAAGCAGTTTTGCAGTATATTCTCACGGTTGGCAAATTTTCGGGTTTATTGGAATTCAACCGTCTCGTACCTCTGAATGTTTGAAGGCTGAGCGCTCTTCACCCCTTCAGGTCCAAGCCACTTGAATAGGGGCAGCTGTTGCACCCTAAAATTTGACCAACCGGTGCCGCTTTCGGTTTATGCTTCGACGCATTTTCGCATTAGCATTTGCATACTGCATATAGTGCATTTCTTCAATCATGGTGATTTTATCGGGATCACAGCCCTGCTGTCGCATTTCGGGTATTTCAGACCGGTTCGGGTAATCGGAGGTTATTTTGAGAAGTCGCGCGCTTCCTGGGTGTTTTCAGTTTATGTAGTGATTTTGGAGTTCTTGGTGTCGGGATTTATTGTTTTGCTTCGATCTGGTCTCGCGCTCTCTTTTATATTGGTTATTTGCATTTGTCTGCATTTTTTAGGATTTAATAGCCTTCTGTAGATTTTAAATAGGCTTTTTAGATTTTTCAGAATTTAAATAGGTTTTTTAATATTTTTAATAGTTTTAAATCATTTTTAGAATTTTATAAGAGTTTTTAATAGGTTTTAATAGTTTTTTTATATAGTCTTAATAGAATAAAGGATTTTCTTTTAAATAAGTAATAGTATAGATTTTATTAGAGATTTAATAGGAATTTAGTAAAATTTTAAATAGAAATTATTAGAGTTTTTTTTATTATCATTAGTTTTAGTTTAATATAGAATTTAATTAGATAGTTAATTCTTCTTTTTAGGTTTAATTAGATTTTAATCATATTTTAGATTTAATTAGGATTTAATTAGTTTAATTAGAGTTTAATATTAGTTAGGTTTTAATTGAGTTTGTTAGAATTAATTAGGGTAGTTTAATTGTCATTTAGATTTAATTGTAGTTTTAATTTTTAGTTAATTAGGTTTAAGGCCTTAATCAGTTTTTAATCCATTTTCATTAGGTTTCTAATCAGTTAATTCAGATTTTATCAGAGCCATTTTCGTGGGCCCAGTTATGGTTTTTGGAGGCCCAAAATCGTTTCAGTCCATTTTGTCCAATTGCCATGTGTCAAGTATAAAGCCAGGCCACACGTTCAATCAGAGGGCCCCCACCTCACAATTCACTTCACTCCAGACTTCGCCATGTTTCCCACTTTCCCCTCTTCCCCCCACGTGGCTTCATGCATGACATCCACTATCTCCCTCGCCCTGCCACTTGTCATCAAGCCAGCCTCACCGGTTGCATGGCCGGCGGCCATGCAACCACCGCCCCCAACATCGCCGGCCACCACCAACTAACTTCCGGCCAACCATTAACCGTCTCCGGCCGCCGTAACTTCCGCCGGAAAACTCAAAAAACCCAGAATTCTTCATCTTCTCCGATCTAAACTCTACAGAATTCATCAAGAATATCTCCAATCTTCATCACCTCACCAGGAAACTCACACGAGTTCATCATTGTCCTTGATGTTCATCATCATTTTCCCCAGATTCTTCATCAATGTTCATCCATTTCCCAGCGATTCTTTAACCTCGTTCATCATTTTCCCCAGATTCCTCAACCTTGTTCACCAACTTTTCCAGAAATCCTCAACTCTCATCATCAAGATTCGTCAGATTATCAAGGAACATGTTCATCCCTCGTTCTTCATCCACAACTCCTCAGCAGGAACGTCCAAGAACCTCCATCCACAATTTTCCAGATCGTCACCTTCATCATTTTTGTACGATCTTCATCAAGATTTCCCAGCAAGCCGCCAAACAGGTTCAGCAAGTTCTTCATCGTTCATCATGTTCTCTTCGTAATAGCTCAAATCTCCAAGAATTCCCACATCAAGATCGAAAGGTTCACATGCAACGCCTTCAACGGAAGAATCTCAGCGTTCCTCATCACCTGCAAATTTCCAGAAAACAAAAACTTCAAAGATCCGTCCACAAGAGTTTTAAGATCTTCATCAAGATCTCATCACAGATAATCACACCGAACATCATCCGATCTTCATCGCATGCGATCTCTTCATCGATCTTCATAGCACGCCTAACGCCGTTCATCGCCATCGTTTCCAGAATCTTCGTTTTTCATCATCAAGCATACTCCTCGATAGAACTTCAAGAAGCTCCTTCCATATGCATCTTCGAGAACCTCCACATATGGATCCAGATTTGTGTTCATTACACTTCGTTTGGTTGTAGGTCGGAAACGAAGTTGAGGTTGAGGGATTGGAGTGTGGTAAGATGTTGGGCGAGAGAGGTGAGGAAGCGAGAAAGATTGATGAAGGTGAAGGAGAAAGGTTGAGGGAGAGAGGAGTGAACGGCGCGTATGGGCAGTGGTGAACAGTAACAAGAAGGAATTAGGGTTTGGCTTTGTTCTGCACATTGGACGCTGGGTCATGTGGGCCTTTCCTAAAGCCCAACAAACATCCTAATCGCCCCCCCCCCCTGTTTTTTGACATTCCCCGTCCGTTTTTGTTATGGATTGGGTTGGGCCCTTCTGCTAACTACTCCCCCGTTTCAGTTACTTCACCCCCCTCCCAGCAGACTTTTTTGTATTCCTATTGGGCTGGGCCCAATTCTGTTTGGCTTTTTTTTCTGTTGTACCCCCTGGCTGCTGTTTAAGCCTCCCTTGTATTTTTCTTTGCTTTTTTATTTCTTTTCTTTTGTTTAGAGATATTGGACAAAAAAAGGAAAAAGATATATGAAAAAAATATTTTGAAAAAGAATATTGAAAAAAGAGAAAAAGAATATTGAGAAAAAAAAGGGAATATAGAAAAAGAATATTGACAAAAGAAAAAAGAATATATTTGAGAAGAAAAAGAATAGAAAGAAAAATAGTAAAAAATATTACTTCGTAGATTCAATATTTTTTAGGATAGATATTTTTTTCATAGAGTTTATTTCACTTTTTAGAGATAGTTTTAGAAGTCCACTTGTTAAGGGACTATTTTCCATTTGATTTTTTTTCCAGGATAGTTTCTAGGGGATTATTTTCCAGTATTCAATCATTGTAACCATTTTTCAGAATATTAATAAAACGAGATTTGAGCTGTGGTCCCGAAGTAGCCGAACTACAGCTGCTCTGATTTCTCGTACCAGACGAGAATATGTAGGCATAGGATGCGATATCCTAGCGAGCACACTAACAACTAACCTTTTGTTCTCTCGCTGCTGTGCGATCGAGACTTTCCCGCTGACGACTAATTTTTACCCTTTTCTCTTGCCCGAGTGCATTTGAGACCAGACCGTAGTTTTTCCCATAGGTTCCCGAACCTGTAAACCAGTTTAATTTCTCACTGCTGTGTGAGAACACCCAGCCTAGCCGTAGTTAGCCTGAACTATGTAAGCTCTGATCTTCCATGCAGTGTGGAAGTACGTAGGCACAAGACGCGAGGTCTTGGCGAGCCAATTTCCCTGTAGTTTCCCGAACTACGTTGACTCTGACTTTCTCTCTTGAGAATACGTAGGCATAGAGTGCGACGCTCTATCGAGTCAATTCCCTTCCGTTTAGATTTAGCAGCCGTAGATAGATTGGTTTGCATCCTTTAGACAAACCAAGCAAGCGTGAATCCTGTCGAGTACGACGGACGTGAGGGGTGCTAATACCTTCCCCTTGCGTAACCGACTCCCGAATCCAGGTTTTGGTTGCGATGACCATACCTTTTCCCGTTTTTGCGAGGTTTACTTCGAGCGTTTCCTTTCCCTCCGTTGGGATAAATAATGCACGGTGGCGAATCTTCTGCCAGCCGGCGCCGATTTTCGCAGTAGCGACAGGAAGGTATTAGCACCTCTCACGTCCGTCGTACTCGACGGGATCCACGCTTGTTTTCTAGTACGGATTGTTATTCTATTTTCACACATTTATTTTAAGTTCTTTGAAAATTCATAATAATTTCAAAAATTAATATTTCTGATTGGGAAATTTTTTTCCCATTTTCCTTAAAACATCAAGAAAATTATAAAAGGATAAAAACACCATTTCATTCATTTTTCATTTTTTGGCTTATTTTTACTTTTAATTGCTTTTATTTCATTTTCATTTGATATTGCAACTTGCTGAATTTAGTATGATCATTTCACTTCACATTTTGATGCAATTCTTTTTGCTATAGTTAGATTATAGAATTAGGTTCCCCCTGGAATTTTATCATATTTTTGTGATTTAATTTTAGTTAGTTTTGAATAAGGAACTTTAGTGTGCTAGAATTAGGGTTTCAACTTGACATAGGTGCATTTCAACACATAGTTTGTGGGTTTTTAGTTTGATTTAGGCCTTGGGGTTTATATGGGGTATAGGGTACCTAGTTAGGATCCCTTAGAAATTAATCTAGGATTTTATGATGGGTATTTCCATTTTATTTGATTTTTGCAAGTTGGTTGATATTAGTGTGTTCCCTCTTGGGATATTGTGTTGTTTGCTGGGTTTTGGGCCTTTTCTTTGGGTGTTGGGGCTTGTGCTTAGCTTGAGGAGTCTATGAAGACCTTGGAGGATGATGGAATACAAATAATTAGGCTTGGAGCTTGAAGTTGCTTGTGCCTGAGGATGCTTGATGAAGACTTAGGAGATAGGAGATATAGGGAGAGCTCTAGAGTAGACTGATTTCTTCTGTAAAATATAGAGAGCTTCTTGTGCCTCTATTCCATCCTATGACATAAGGTCCCCCAAAGAAGTTCCTTCTCTCCTTAGGAGGGATGTAGAGCATGCTTTGATTGGGTAGAATCTTGAGGATACCTCTCACCTGCTGTGATAAGATCTTAATGATTTCCCTGGGTTATCATTAAGCCTCTTAACATTCCAACTTCCTCTATTAGTTGATCCTCTCCTGTGAGTGTCTGCATTGAAGATTGGGAGCCCATTGAAAATAAGAAGTGCATTGAAGGCTGGTAAAGATGAAGCTTGTACCTGTCAAAGCTGGGTATCTGTGAATTATGGTTTTGCTGCTGACTGAAGCTGTCTATTGTTGGGACTCAGTGCTGGCTAAAGCTGAAGATTATTGGAGATAAGAGCTTACCTGAAGCTTGAATGTCATTAGAAAGTGAAGATGGGATCTTGCTTGAAGTTGTCACTGTCAACCTTTTGCTGTTAATCAACTGTAGCTGCCAGAGCTGGTGCTGTTTGAACTGCTTGCTGTCAGAGCTGGTGCTGTTTGAGCTGCTTGCTGTAGGAGCCGGTGCTGTTGTCAGAGCCGGTGTTGGGTTTTATTTCTTCTATATTGTTTGTTGGCTTGTTTAGCTGGCCCCTAGGTTTGAAGTGAAGCTGTTTCACTTTGCCTATTGTTTTCCCAGGTTCGAGGTTGAGTGGGACTCCCTTGCCTCGCTTGTATTGCTGCATCTCATGCATTTTACTGTTTACTGTATATCTGCTGTTTCTTTTCCGTTTATCCCCTAGGATCTTTGATTTCCTCTGTGCAGGAGGGAATTATGACAGACATTAGGTTGTAATCCATGCATGATAACATTAGGGTAGTTTTGATTCCCCTTTCAAACCCTATGTTTCTTCTTTCTCTTCTATCTCAGAACAATTCAAAACACGGTAATAAGGATAATCGATGTCATACGCTACAAGCCTTAAGCTATTTGAGAAAGGTTCCTGGAGGGTCACTCTTCAGTAATCTGATTGCTTAGTGTGTTACCCTTAGGGTGACATACGACGTAGTCACTCTCAAATCATAGTCTCTAGTGCGTCAGAGATTGCAAACATCATAAAAACCAGCTCTTGGGTAAAAGACTGAAAACAAACATCAAAATGTCATTTTTGTCTGCTTGGACTCTTAATCAAGAAAAACCCTTTCATAAGGAGATAAAAAACAGTCAGACAAACTTGTGTCTTCCGTAGCCCAAACTATGTTTGCTCTGATCTTTCATGCTGTATGAAAGTATGTAGGCATAGGATGCGATATCCTAGCGAGCAACCTTCCCCTCCTTTCCAGTAGGTAGGCGAACTACGTTGACTCTGATTTCTCGTTTCAGGCGGGAATACGTAGGCATAAGGTGCGATACTTTGCCAAGTCATTTTATTTTCTTTTAACCCCAGACCTTTAGCGTAAATAGAATAACAATCCGTACTAGAAAACAAGCGTGGATCTCGTCGAGTACGACGGACGTGAGGGGTGCTAATACCTTCCCCTTGCGTAACCGACTCCCAAATCCAAGATTTGGTTGCGACGACCATTCCTTTCCCGTGTTTGCGTTAGGTTTACTTCGAGCGTTTCCTTTCCCTCTTGTGGGATAAATAATGCACGGCGGCGACTCTTCTGTTTAGCCGGCGCTGATTTTCGCAGTAGCGACAACTGGCGACTCTGCTGGGGACTGAAATATCCCCTACACGAGTCAATCCTAGCGCTTGTTTTCCCGTCATGGGTGTTGTATAGATTTACTTTTCTGTCTTTACTTTCCGCATTTTATTATCAGCTTTATACTGTTATTACTGCTGTGGGAAGAGGGTAATCTGTTGAGAGATAAGCCGGACCTGGGCTTGAGGTTACACATAGACTTAGAAGTAGATAGTAGTGGTTAGCCTGCTTGCTTAGCTCGCACCAGCTAGCCACAAAATTTACGCTCGGACGAGATTCTCTTTGATGCTTCTTGCCTGGCCCTTAGGGCTCGACAAGTTGTCTGACCCAAGGATTGTCGACTCTGGAGACCTATCAATTGGGATTCAACTAAGTGAGGCCGCTTCAAGGGAGGATGATGCCACACCTTCTAGGTATCGTATCATCGCTCTTAAAAGTCTGTGACGTTGAACCCGCATAGGATGTCGTACCTCGTCTGCGAGTTAAGTACATACTTGTGAGGGGTAGGTGGGTCTGTTTGCAGTAAACCTTTGACCTCAGAATACCTGGTTTATTTCTGTCAGAGAAATGTGGTTGCAAGGTTCATTTGAGTGGTTGGTTTGAGATAAAGATTGGATGGTTCTCAAGGCTTCAGTATAGAATAATCCAGTACATCAGCATTGCACTTGATCCCTTGTTTTCATATGCATGTGCATTTTCATAATTGCATTTCATTAACATGTATTTATGATGCAAGTGATCATTCCCCTCTGATTCTAGTACCTTCTAGCCAGACATGGAGTCCCTGAAGAAGACAGTTGCTTACCGGTTGCATTCTCCAGATATCAGTTCCTTGCTGGGTCTAGTTGCTCTAGCAGATGAGAGAGTGAGGGCTGAGTTCAGAGTATCCTACGGGAGATTGCTTAGCTTGTTGTACAAACCTTCAGCATTTGAGACGACTGGGGTGTATACTTTGATGCAGTTTTATGAGCTGCAGCTGAGATGTTTCTTATTTCCAGGCTATATTCTGGTACCCACTTTGGAGGAGTATTCTGCGATGTTGGGAGTTCCTGTGTTAGATCAGATGCCCTTCATACATGTTGATGTTGAGCCTGAGTTAGCTACACTCGCTGAGATTGTCAGCTTAGACGCTTCTGAGTTTCCTGGAGGTTGGGTTAAGTTGAACGGAGCTTATGATTTTCATCTGTCTATCCTGGTTGAGAAGGCTACACAGTGCGCGAAGAGTGGATGTTGGGGTGCCTTCAGTGCTATTCTAGCTGTCTGCATCTATGGGATTGTCCGGTTTCCTAATGTGCCAGACTTTGTCGACTCAGACGCCTTCCTGATTCTTGCCTCGAAGAATCCAGTTCCTACTCTCTTGGGCGATGTTTATCATTCCATTCACTACAAGAATGAGAAACGTCGTGGCAAGAATGTTTCCTGCTGTTTTCCCCTCTTGTACAGGTGGTTCCAGGGGCACCTTCCGAAGACAGGACCTTTTGTGGATGCTGTTGATACTTTGGATTGGTCTTCCCGGTTGATGGGACTGTCTGCTGAGAATATCATTTGGTTTGATTGTAGCATGCTTGGTACTGATATTATATATAGTTGCAGTGGCTTTCCAAATGTTCCCCTTATTGGACGAAAGGGCTGTATTAACTATAACCCTTCATTGCTGGTACGACAGTTCGGTTATGCTTTGAGGGATGCTCCTTTTGAGAAGGAGATACAAGAATCTCTGTATCTCACGGGCTTATTAGACACGGCTGTTCTGATCAGATTGAGACATGCATGGGCTAACATCCATAGGAGAGGGAAAGCCCTGCTCGGTAAGAGCAATAGCAGAGCTTATGATCTTTATTTGGCTTGGATCCGCGAGAGAGTTAGTACTTCTTTGATGCCTTATCCTGCTATGGAACCCCTGTATCTTCCATTGATTGAGGTACCTCCTTCAGAAGAGAGTGATAAGTATAACAAATTGTTGGCTGAAAACGAGGAACTGAAGAAAGCCAATGAGGAGTTAGAGAAGGAGATCTTCCAGTTACGTCGTGAGAAGAACGAAGCCACCTTCACTGTGAAGGAACAGACTGAATTAATTAACAGGCTGGGATCGGTGCTGACGAAAGAGACCAACAAGAAAGAAAGAGTGGGAATAGCCTTGAACGGTGTTAGCAAGGTGCTTACTTCCAAGAAGGAATTCTAAGCAAAGCTTATGCCCGTATCAGCAAGTGGGAAGCTTTGTGGAATGCCACGCTTACCAAGCGGAAGGAGCGCGAAGACAAATTGAAGCTGCAGATTGCCACGCTAGAGGTACATGTTAGAGCCCAAGACGCAAAGATTGCTGAAGAGACATCACTTAGGAGCGCTGCTGAGCTCTGAGTAAGTGACGTTGACGAGAAGCCGAGAGGTTATGAAGCGAAGGCTGGTTCCAAAAGGTACAGATCTGACGAGAGTTCTGGCGAAGGAACCTACCAGGACGATGCCAAAAAGCTGAGATCCACTACCGAGCGGCATGCTTTACTAATACAGGAGCTGATTGATCGCGACTTTCTATGTCTAATACAACCTAACTGCAAGTGCACAGTCTATCGCGTAGTAATAATAGATATCGATCCCACAGGGACTCGTAATCAAACTAGTGTTCTCGGGAGTTACTATGTTTAGCTAGGTAGAATATGTTTAAGGGAATAAGATTGTCACTAAAAGGGAACTAAGACTGCTACTTAGATTATAATTGATTGAATCGATATGCAGTAATTGTGTTCTTCAGGGATTTGACAAGTTACTGGTGTATGAAATAATTTTCAGAGTTTATTTAAGCAGAAAATAGTGATTTAAAGATTTTCGCCTCACGATGGTTATTGACGCTAATCATAATCCTAAGGGCCAAACGTACACTTTCGTATCCCGTTCGGGGTTAAAATTATTTTTTGGAAATCTCTAAGTTCTAATTCATTTTAAAGTGCTTTCGTTGTTATTAAAATGGATGACTAGTGTTTACTATCTGACCTTACCGCAGCTTTCGCTTGTTGGTTCGTATCTTAATTAATTTCCCACTTTCGTGGCAAAACTACTTTTAAATAAGTTCTCGCTTTCGCGATGAAGTTTATTCAGTAAATCAATTTTAAACACTCAGACCATAAATTACTTTTTTGAAAAGAAAGTTTTTCAACCAGTTGTTGTCAAATCCCATTCGAATTATTACTACATATCGATTACCTAAGTTTAGCTAGACATGGATTTGGGAAAGATAAAACATAAATAAAAATAATAAATAATAATTTGCATTATAATAAAACTGGAATCGATTGAAATGAGAAACCTGTAAATATTCCAATTGGCCTTCGGGTAGATCCTCCACAGATGTTGGAAGGATTCTGGTCTTTATGCCAAATTGATCGTACAATAAAGTAGAAATTACAGAAGAATGAAAATGGAATGCAGAAGAAATAAAGAGAAACAAATAAGAATATTAAACTGGGAAATATGCTCTGGAAATAAATTTGGCAGCACTTCGTTGTATGAATGCGACCCTCTTTCTGAAGTCCCCTGCTTCCCCTTTTCTAAAAGTGGAATTCCAACGGTTATCATTAAAGATGATGGACTTTGAGGCAGATAATTTAGGGAGTAATGGTCCACTCTGTGGGAATTGGAACTACTTCTTTAACGTGTAATTGAAGTGGGGCGTTTTTGCCTGCATGACGGTCGTCACAAGGTGTGACGGTCGTCACCCGTGTGACGCTCGTCATGGAGCTGTGACAGTCGTCTCATCAGCAAAAACAGCTTCTGCGCTTTTCATGATGTTTTCACTCCTTTTTCGTCCATAATTCATCTGAGATTACTTCTTTTCTTCATGTTGCCTTGTTTAGACGTGATCGTTGAATACCTGTAAAACATCAGACAAATAACACGGAAATAACCCGAAATCGGATCGAAAACGGTTAAACTTTAGTTGAATTATGCATCAAAATATATATACGATTTCGTGTTATAAAACTCCCCTAAGCTTGAATCTTTGCTTGTCCTCAAGTAAAACATGAAAAGGTCGGCAAGCACGAGGCAGCTTCTTCGTTCGCAAAAGTCGGGAAAAACTGGGATTCTTGGTAAGAACAAAACGAGTACCATGACGACACTGAACTACAAGTCTTCGGAGGTCTGCTTCTTATGCAAACCGGTCCCAGTCATGCTACTGTAACTTGGTGTCAAGGTTCTCGCGGCAAGTTCACCCTGTTTGTTCTAGCGCAATCACATTAAGCCCGTTGTCCGTACACTTTCATGGCAAGTCGACCTGTTAGTGAATATGATCTCATTTCTTGTTTTTGATCTTCTTCATTGATCATAAGCTTATGTCATTGATTTTTCAATCAGTTTTCGTGTCGTTGGGCTAAATGCTCGGGTGAGGAGCACCTAACTTAGAAGGAAACGTGTCTTATATTTTTGGGCTATTTAGCTCTCTTTTCATGATTTTTCATCTTTTTGGAGATCATACACTTATTTGCATCGATCGCTCGCTTAGAAGTGCTTTAGGATGGTGCTGACTGCTAGTATAAACTACTTGGGGCTGAGTTTGCGTAGACACTTGAGACTTTGGTATGCGTAGGTAGTGAAACCGACTCGCATAAACCGGAGATCTAAGGTGTCAGGACGGTACTGGTTTTGTTAGAACTGTCATTTCCTCGGAGTTTCAAAACTTGGTTTGAACTCGGTTGCATTCTCGTGATGCCTTTGCTTTTGAGGAACGAACGAAAATTTTTGTTTATGTCGAATAATGTGGGGATGTTTGCGTAATGGGAAAAGGATATATAAACGAGCTTTATTTGCTAAAAATAGAAAGTGTTTAAATAGAACTTACGAAATTCAAAGTACAGTGGAATGGAAATAGCAGTGGAATGGAAATAACAGTGAAATGGAAATAAAGGCTCCGCTCCCACACTATTGTTGCACCCCAAAATTTGACCAACATTTATTTACCTATCAAGTGTTTGAAAATTGATACCTTCATTAGAAAGTTCAGGAGATTCTCAGAAGAATTGGTTGAAACCAAGGTTGTGTGCTTCATAGCTTGAGAGTTGTGGGTGCTCCTCAGATGGTTATGAGACTTTGAGAATGAACTTGAAGCTTTGAGAAAGCCTATGAGATGTCTTGAAAGTCATCATGAAGCCCAGAGAAGTCATTGTGCAAGAATTCAGAAGATTCAACCATGAATGGTAAAATTAGGGTTTTGACTGGGTCAACCTAGATCAGCTGAAGATTTGGAGAAGGTTGAGACCTAATCCAAGGGCCATGAGATCATGGGATGATGTATGGAGATGTTATAAAGACGATTCCTAGCCCAACTCATCATGATTGAGGAGTTTGAGAAGTTTTGAGTTAGGGTTTCTAAGGATTGTCAGTGGAAAAACCCTAGTTTGATCCCTATCTTCCAGGCAGTTTTAGCTCAAGATGTGATTGATATCTCATCTTCCCCACAACATTAATGTTGTAGAGCTTGTTCTTAGCTTTAATTTGAGTGGTAGAAGTCCTTGATAGGAGGTGCAGAGCTCAAGTTATGGTTTTGACAAATTACAGGTCAGCTGAGGTGTGTGAATCTGGATCCTTAAAAGTCACCCAACTTGAAGACAACTTTTGCCCTAGTAGGATGATTCCTATGATCTCTTGGTCAACATGAATGTTGAAGAGAATATTCTTATCTTTCTATAGAGTACTAGAAGTCCTTGATAGGATTTGTAGAACTCAACTTATGGTTTGAACAAGACAGGGGTATTTTGGTCATTTGGTGATTATAGGTCATTTTAAGCAAAGGCCATATCTCCTAGTTCCAAGCCTCAAATGAAAAAACTCAAAACATAAAAGTTGTTCAAAATGGGATTTTAAGCTTAGAAAAGAGGTCATGAGTTATTGAAAGAGCTTGTAGCAAGGATTTTCATGATTGGGTAAAAATGACCTAAAAATGGCTTATAAGTTGAAAAGTTGAAATGGAATTTTGGTTTAGGAGATGTACAAATCCAAAATGGGTCATCCAATATGTCATTTTGACTCCAAACATTATTTTAAAAACAACGGTTCAAGTACAATTTTGATTTGAGGTCTTAAAATGGAGGTTGCTTTGTAATTTTCATTCTTGCATAATAAGGCAACTTGAGAAACTTCACATAAAGCAAAACCAAGGCATGTTTTTCACTCATTCCTTCTCAATATCTCTTGTAAGGAGATTTTAAAGCCAAATTGACAAGCTTAAGGCATGAGATAAGGGTTATACAAAGTATCACTTCATGAGAAATTCCTTAACTTTCTAGCTCATTCTAGAAGTTCCTAGACTATTCCATTGACAGTTATAAAAAGAATGAATTACCATGAGATCAAGGTTGGTGAAAGTTGCTGAGTTCATTGGAGAGAGTGAGAGAGAAAGTGACATTTCAAGATTCCTTCAAGATCAAGCAAGTTCCCATTTCTTCATCTACAAGCCTCATCCATCTCAACTCTTGCAAACAGAAAGGTGTCCACCATTAGAGGAGTATTTTGAAGCAACTTCAAGTGCCAAATCGAGCTCTAACATCACTCACCATTGAAGCTTGACAGGTTGGTGGATCCTCCCATATCTCCCTAATTATGCATGCTTAGGTTAGATCTTTAGTATAGAATGGTTAAGCTAGATCAGAGGACCAATTCCATAGAGTTTCAGAGGATATTATGAAGATTGGTAACAGATCACGATTTTTTCAAGATTCAATAGCAAGCTGTTTAATGTGAATTAATGGATATGGTATGGCATAGTGTGGTTAGGGCAACATGTAGAACACTTTCACATCATTAGATTGAAGCTCTATCGTGTTTGATCTCAGAGAATCATGGTGGAACCCTAACGTTCGTGTGTTCTGTTAGAGTGATATGAGGGGTTTCAGGGAAAACTATTGGTATATTCGTGTTCATGGTGATCATTAGCATAAGTTTGCTCTTGGAAGTTTTGGATTTCATCGAGGGATCAGAGAGAACGAGTGGATTGAACTCTCATGCATGGAAGATGGACTGAAAACCCTAATTGTCATTTTGGGGAAGACGAGTGTATAGCTGTTGGATCATCCTGGGTCTCTTGACTTTGTAATTCCATCGCACGACCACGATTCAATTTCAAAACGGAGGGAAAGACTTAACGCCAAAACGCAGCGTTCCAATTAGTGAGGTGTTCTGGGCTGAATGCAGATTGCGCTATTCACACCCCACTCAGAGGCCCAATCCAGAAATGAACTGAAAATACATGCTATTTACACCGTATCCTTTTCAATATTCTGGTGATTTTTCTTTTAATTTTCTGACGCGCATGGGCTTGACCAAGTTGATATTCGCACCCCAGGTTCCTGGGCCCATCATGGATAATAACTGAGCGTGTTTACTTTTCTTACCCCCCATCTCTTTTTCTTATATTTTCTTATTTTAATTTCTTTTAATTTTCTTGCATTTTATAAAATCCATATAAAATTGGAAAATTAATATTTTTCAATGCTTGTTTTTTTCACATATTCATAATCATGTCTCGAAAAATGTAAATAAATAAAATTCCATTTTATTTTTCTTTTAATATTTTTAGTATATTATTCTTGTAATTAGTCTTTTTAATTGATTTTAGTTGTTACTTGATTTTGTAGAATTTATTTTAGGGCTTTCCCTTAGGATTTTTGAGCCATTCTTTTTGGCATAGTTAGGTATTGAACCATAGATCATATAGGATTTAATTCACCATTTGTAGATTAAAATTTGATTAGTTTGTTAAGCATAGACTTAGTGTAACAAAATTAGGGTTTTAGGTTGCATAAGTAGATTTGAACAATTTTTGTTTTGGGATTTATAGGCCAAATTAGTGTATGGGGAATATGTGGGTTAAGGGTAAGTATGTATAGAATCCCCTAGAATTTTCCTAGAATATTATGTAGTAGTTTAGTATTTTTAACTAATTTTTGAATGTATGGTTAGTATGTGTGTTGCTTAAAGGCATAGTTTGTATTGTTTTGTTTTCTTTCCTTCTCCTTTGAGTGTGTGAGCTTTGAGATTGAGTTGAAGACCTTGTGAATCACCATTGAAGCTTTGAAGACCTTGCAGAGGAGCTTAGCATTTGTTTGTTCTGTTTATAGGATCATAAGTGCATAGGTAGAGCTTTAGATAGAATACTTCTATTCAATAAACAAGGAGTGTCTTGTTCACCTCCTTCCTTCTCTATGACATAAGGTCCCTTAAGGGTGTTCACCTCTCTCCTTTGGAGGGATTAGTGACCTTGCCCTATGAGGTAGAACTTTGAGAGAGCCTTTCCATTTGATGTTAAGTCCTCAATGACATCCTTTGGAAGTCAGTGAGCACTTTAACATTCTCACTTCATCTTGTTGACTGAATCTTGTTTGATGGAGCATTTGGGTTGTTGAAGATAGCAATGGAAAGTATTGAAGACTTGATTGAAGATCTAAAGGTCATTGAAGATGAAGCTTTGAAGAGGATGATTCCTTGAAGATTGTTGAAGTCTGAAGACTTTGTGAAGATCAAGTTGATACTTGAAGATCCCTGAAGATAGTGAAGCCTGAAGGTGGAGCTGATCAAAGAAGCTGAAGCTTAAGGGAGAAGATGAGTTGATACTCATGTTGTAGGGTTGACACCTGGAAAGCAGTTGATGATTGAAGTCTGAAGACTGGGTAGCTGCTGGAGGAGCTGAAGCTTTCTTCTGTTTTTCTTTTTCTGTATTGTGTGTTTTGTTTGATTTGTCTGTTGCATTAGAATAAGTTCATCTAGAATAAGTTCAGTCTAGGAGCATGATTACATTAGAGGGAGTTGCTCCCTCTGCTTGTATTGTTATTGCGTGGCTTTGCTTGCGGGTATTCGGTAGAGCTCAGCTCCCTTGTCCATGTGGTTTGTTTACCTGATGGCATTTCATTTCTTTTCTCTGTATGATTGCAGTTTACTTCTAGGAGTTGCTCCCTTGTCCATGTTGTTTATTTTTCAGTATGATTACTGTTATTTCATGACTGGCTTGAGGTTGAGACGAGCTTGTGGAGGCTGAAGCCCCACACACATTTCCTCCCTCACTTGCATTGCATGCATTTTACTGTTAAGCTGATGCTTTGTCTGTTTTGGTGTATCATTGACATGATCCCTTAGGACTCTCATTTCCTTTGATAAGGATTTGATGATAGACTTTTAGGTTGAAACCTATGCATGACAACTTCTAGGAGTTCCCTGTTCAAACCTCAACCATAGGATGAATCCATGGCATGATAACAGTAGGACTTGATAGTCTCCCTCCTAGTTGGGCCTGTTCTCTTCTCATCTCAAAACAGTTTAAGATACAGTAATCATGAATGATTTCTTTCGTACGTTGCGAGCCTTAAGCTATCTGAGAAAGGATTGTGGGAGAGTTTCTTTTCCATAGTATGAATGTTTAGTATGGTACCCTTTGGGTGACATGCGACGCATTCACTCTCAGGTCATAGTCTCTAGTGCGGTTGAAATCGCAAACACAATAAAAAACACTTCTTTCGTAAAAACAGGAAATAAACCGTAGTTTCCCGAACTACGTGAGCTCTGATCTCTCATGCCTGTTGAGAGTACGTAGGCACAAGATGGCGAAGTCTTGGCGAGCTACCTTCCCCCATAATCCTTCGTAGGCTGAACTACGTTGACTCTGATTTCTCATTCTCTGATGAGAATACGTAGGCATAAAGTGCGACGCTTTGCCGAGTCATTTTTCTTTTCTTTTTCAGCCAGCCTTGATAGGTAGATAGATTATAACCAACCCGTCCAAGTAAACAAACAAGCGAGGATCCCGTCGAGTACGACGGACGTGAGGGGTGTTAATACCTTCCCCTTGCGTAACCGACTCCCGAACCCAGACAATGGTTGCGATGACCTTGTCTTACCCTTATTCGTCAGGTTTTTCCGATCGTTTCCTTTCCCGCTTCGAGGGATAAATAACGAAAGGTGGCGACTCTTCTGTCATGCCGACACCTTATTTTCGCGCAAGCGACAGCTTGCGACTCTGCTGGGGACTTGATAGTTTCCTAGGGATCCAATGTCCCGAAAGCGAGTCAGTTTTGGGGATCCAACGTCCCTTAAGAGAGTCAATCCTACCGTTTGTGTGTTTATTTGTTGGGTTGCGTTTATTTATCGCATTTTTACTTCTCGCACTTTATTTCCCGCATTTTATTTTTCAATATGATATGATTATTTGTGCTGTTGTGGGATGGGAGTTCTGATGAGTGAGAAGCCAGACCCAGGCTTGAGTGCACCATAGACTTAGAGTGGAAATTAGTGGGCGCGTGCTTGCTTTGCAGGAACTAGTGTCTCATGAAATCCACGCTCAGACGAGGTTCATCCGGTTGGCTTCACTTTCAACCCTTTGGGTTGAGACGGTTGCTGGTTTGGTGAATTGTCGACTCTGGGGACCGATCATTTGTGATTCAGCTAAGTGAGGCCTCTTCAAGACTTGATGATGCCACTCCTTTTGGGAATCATATCATCAGTTTTGAAAGTCTGTGACGCTGATGAACGCATAGGATGCCGTACCTTGAGTCAGTTTAGGTCCATACCTGTGAGCGGGATCGGGTTTATTGCAGGAAACTTAGACCTTCAGCCTACCTGGTTTTCTTGACAGTGAATCAGTTATGTTGGTACCAGGGTTTCTCAGTTGCAGACTCGTCTGTTCTTGACAGAGCAAGATTTTTATCAGAGGATCTTATCATCGGGTGTTTGTCTGTTCTTGATAGAGCAGGTTTTGATCAGAGTATTGTCATCAGTGGTTTGTTCTTGATAGGGCAGATTTTGAGTGGGGTCTGAAGATCTCATCAGCAAATGTTATTTGTTCTTGATAGGGCAGATTTTGAGTGGGGTCTGAAGATCTCATCGGCAGCTGTGTGTTTGTTCTTGATAGGGCAGATTTTCGATTTGGGGTCTGAAGACTTCATCACCAGATATCTCTTGATCATGCATCCGAGGTCCCTATTGTCAGCCATTTGTTCTTGACAGAGCAGAATTTTGATCTCGGTCCTATCAGATGGTTATTCCTAGCAGATCAGATCAGTGGTCTTACACCGGGGTTTTCTTCTCATCAGTGATTGTTGATATAGAATCTCCACAGCAGCTATCCGGATATATTATTGCATGCCTGCATTTTGCATTAGCTTGCATGTTCATTTGCATTCCATTAACGTGTGTCTGTGTTGCAGGTACCGTTTCCCCGATCCCGGATTTCTCGCCTTCTGCTGTTATTATGGCCTCTCTCAGGAAGACTGTTGCGTACAAATTCCCAACCCCTCATGTGTCAAAGCTGACTGGTTTGATAGCCCTGGCAGGGGATTCTGTGAAGGATAGGTTCAGGAAGTCTTATGGCAGGTTGCTCAGTTTGGTTTGCAAACCTTCTACGTCCGAGTTGAATGGGTTACATGCTCTTCTGCAGTTTTATGACCCTCCTCTGAGGTGCTTCACTTTTCAGGACTTCGTTCTCGCGCCGACGCTGGAAGAGTACGCTGATATGCTGGGTGTGCCTATCAAAGGGCAGATGCCTTTCGTCCACATGGATGCTGAGCCCGATCTGGCTGGTTTAGCTTCCTCACTCCATTTGAGCGCTTCTGAGTTAGTGGTTACGAGCTGGAACAAGGTCCCTGGGTTCTCCTTGCAGTTTCTGATAGTTAAGGCCCAACAGTGTGCTAAGGACAAATGTTGGGACGCATTCAATGCCATCCTTGCTTTATGCATATATGGCATTATCCTGTTCCCCAACATGCCTGATTTCGTGGACTTTGATGCATTCCACATCTTCGCCTCAGGGAATCCAGTCCCTACTCTGATCGGAGACGTATATCACTCAGTGCATTACAAGAATGAGAACCGGAGAGGGAAGAATGTCTCATGCTGCGTACCGTTGTTGTACAAGTGGTTTGATAGTCATTTGCCCAAGAGGGGTTCTTTCGTCTTGTCTGCAGCCACAGCTGAGTGGCCTGAGCGTCTGATGAGCTTGTCTGCAAAAGATATTGATTGGTTCGTTAACAGAGACAGGTTAGGCACCGAGGTGATCTTCAGTTGTAGTGGGTTTCCTAATGTACCTCTGATAGGTAGGAAGGGTTGCATCAACTACAATCCGTCACTGCTAATTCGTCAGTTCGCATATGCTTTGAGGACTCCACCGAAGGAGGAAGAGGTACAGGAATCTCTGTACCTCACGGGTACTCTAGAGGGGGGTTTGTTGTCCAAGCTTCAGCATGCGTGGAACAGTATCAGCAAGAGGGGAAAGCCTTTGTTGGGAAAGAGCAACATCCAAGCCTACCCTCCCTATTCAGCTTGGATCAGAGCCAGAGCCAACGCTATAGGGATGCCATTTCCTCATGTCAGACCAGAGAGTCCTCCACTAGTCGAAGAGCCTACCACTGTGTCCATTCATCAGCACAACCAGGTACTAGCCGAGCGGGATGAACTGAGGCGGGCGAACGCAGAATTAGAGAAGGAGTTAACTCAACTTCGAAGTGAGAGGAACGAAGCCGTGCATGCTTTCAGAAAGCAAACAGAGTCGGTAAACCAACTAGGTGCAGATTTGGCAAAGCAGATTGCTGATCGGGAATGCTTGGGTCAAGACTTCATGGTTGTTAATGATGTGCTAGCTACGAAGAAGCAGCATCTGGAGGAGGCATACCGGAGGATATCTAAGTTCGACCAGCATTGGAAGACCTCCATGGCCACCAGGAAGGAGCGAGAGGACAAGCTGATGCTGCATATCTCTAAGCTGGAAGCCGAAGTAAAAGACAGTGAGCGGAGGTTTGATGAAGAGACCGCCCGCAGATACGCCGCTGAAGCTCGACTCAACAAAGCTCTTGCTAACCTGAAGGAGCATAAGCTGATGTTTGAGTCTAAGAAGCGGAAACTGGAGGATTGCTTTGGCGAAGGAGCTTGGGAAAGTTCAATTCAGGGGCTTCAGCATACCATCATGCAGAGGGAACTACTCGTCGAGGGGTTGCTCACTTTGCCAGATCATCCAGAGACGAAGGAGTTATTAGCAGAGTATCGCGCCCGTGGCCACACTTGACTAGTTGTATTCCTGTTGTTTTGATCTTTGATGTATGCTGACCATCACCAGACTTGTTAGCTGAGGTCATGCTGTTGATTTGTTTTGTACTCGCTGATATTGTGTACTGCCTTGACAGGCCTTTCCATATATATATGAGATTGATGTTTCCATGATTGGGCTCGGATTTCTTCTTCCTCTTATTATTATCAGCACTGGCACTAAGGCACTAGGATCGGGGGAAAATCTCCCACGCACACAGACACACGCATGCATCTGCATGAAGCATATTTGCATGGCGTACGTCTTATTGCTTTTCCTAACCTTTATTGTTGACAGGTTTTTCAGGTTCATAGGTTCCGAGCTGCTTCCGGTCTCCAGGATTGATCAAAGACTCATTCACCGCTACTCAACTCGCGCCAATCAGACAAGGATCATGGACCAGGTGCAGTCAGATGTTCAAGAGCTCCGTGAACGGATGGATCGTTTTATGGAACTGATGCAGGTGGTCGCTAATGGTCAGGACCAGCTTCGTACTTTGGTCCAACCCCTGATCTCCAGGGTTGACAGTAATGGCATACTGCACGGCGGGGCTGTGCCTACTCCTCCTCCAGTGGATGCTCCACAGAATGTTGTTCCTGTTGCCGGGGGCAACGACAGTGCTAACGGCAATCTGATGACTAATCTCGGACTCAATGCGGCAGGCGTCGGCAATGGTAGTCTGGGAGCCAATGTTAACATAGGGCCGGTCAACGGCAATGCTGGTGGCGGAAATCTGTTGGTGCCTCAACCTTGGCTCGAGGACCATCAGGATGACGTATTCTCTCAGAGAGGTGTAGAAGCAGAGTTGAATGCTGAAGCTCGACTCAGGTTCAAAACGCTGGAAGACAAGATGAGAGACATTGAAAATCAGAATACATTGGGCGTTGATATGTCCAAGCTCGGGTTAATTGCTGATTTCAAGGTGCCTCATAAGTTCAAGGTGCCTGTCTTTGAGAAGTATAAGGGTACTACTTGCCCCCGCGTCCACCTTCGATCTTATTACAGAAAGATGTCTGCTTATTCTGACGATGAGAAGTTGCTGATGCACTTCTTCCAAGATAGCCTTTCTGGTCCATCACTCGAATGGTATATGGGCCTGGAGCCCGCTACTGTACGCACCTGGAAAGACCTCGCTGAAGCGTTCGTCCTCCATTATCAATACAATAGCGACTTGGCCCCCAACCGAGTTCAGCTTCAGAATCTTTCACAGCGGAACAATGAAAGCTTTAAAGAGTACGCCCAGCGGTGGCGTGAATTGGCCGCTCGGGTTCAACCGCCGATGGTTGAGCGTGAGCTAGTGCAAATGTTCGTGGCTACCCTTCCTGGAATCTACTATGAAAAGCTGGTCAGTGGCATGTCTGGGACATTCTCGGCTCTCATCACTATGGGCGAGCACGTCGAGAACGGTATAAAGATTGGAAAGATTCAAGACGAATCATCCTCAGCAGGAGGAGGTGGTAAGAAACCCTACGCTGGCAAGCGTCGAGAAGGAGATGCCAGTGCTGTCACTAATGCTCGGAGAAAGGGCAAGGGCCCTCAGCAGCAGATTGCTAGCATAAATATCCCAGCGGCTCTGCAGCAGCAGCAGCAGCAGCAACCGCAGCAGCAGAACCAGCAGGGGTATAGGAAATATCAGGATCGGGCTCCTTTGGCAAATCGTCATTTTGAAGCTCCACCTATGTCGTATGCGCAGCTTTTGCAAACTTTGTTGCAGCTTCAGTTAGTTCAAAAGAGGACGTTGGCTCCCTTGACAGGGGCACCACCACCGGGGTATGATGCCAATGCTACTTGTGATTTCCATACTGGGGCACCAGGCCATACGATTGAGAATTGTAAAGCTTTTAAGCACAAAGTGCAGGACTTGGTGGACGCCAAGGTCATTAACTTTTCTGATAGCGTGCCCAACGTTACCAAGAACCCTATGCCTCATCATAGGGGGGGCGGAGTGAATGCCGTTATCACTAAGGAGAGTGCAGACTTGCTGACTGATGTCAAAGATTTGAAGACGCCGCTTAGTTTTGTCAAGGCTAAGTTGCTGAAGAAGGGCTTCTTTCCTGGATGCGGAGAGTTGTGTATGGCTTGTGCTACACTTCCTGATGGGTGCGAGCAGCTGGTCGAAGGTATCCAAAGTCTGATGTCTGAGGGTATTTTGCAGTTCAGCCAGAGTGTTGAAAGTGCATCAGGGGAAGTCGTGCTGAAGCAGGCAGATGAAGTTGCCACTATCACCATTCCTCGTCAACCTATTACTATTTCTGCGCCCCGACCGCCTACTATCACTATCACCAGGGCCGGACCAATCCCATTCGAGAGTACTAATGTTGTTCCATGGCATTACGGCGCCGAAGTCTATTGCAATGGTCAGAAGTTAGAGCTTGAGCCGTACGGATCGACTGTGCAAAATCTCGCCGGAGTCAGTGGCATCACTCGAAGCGGTAGGGTGTTTGCACCAGCAGAGGTTGTGGCAGAGAAAGTGGTCCGAACTGACGCTGCGGAAAAGGGTAAAAGCAGAGCTGTCGAAGAGGTCCCTTCTGGGGCAGAGAAAGATTTGCTAGTTAAAGATGCTGAAGAATTCATGCGGTTAATCAAGAAGAGCGACTACAAGATTGTAGATCATCTTCATCAGACTCCGTCAAAGATCTCTATTCTTAACTTGTTGCTGTGTTCTGAAGCGCACCGCAACGCATTACTGAAGGTATTGAATGCTGCATACATGCCGCAGGAGATATCAGTAAATCAGCTAGAGGAGGTGGTAGCCCATGTTAATGCTGGTAATGGGCTGGGATTCACAGATTTAGAGCTGACTCCTAAAGGGAGAGATCACAACAGCGCCTTGCACGTCTCAATAGAGTGCAGAGGCACGATCATGTCGCATGTCCTGGTGGATACGGGTTCGTCACTTAATGTGCTTCTGAAAAAGGCACTGATGAAGTTGGACACTCGTGGATTGCTTTGCACGCCCAGTGATCTGGTGGTGAAAGCATTTGATGGAACTAAGCGCCACGTCTTCGGAGAGTTAACCCTGCCTATTCAAGTTGGTCCGGAGACGTTTGATACGGTTTTCTATATCATGGATATCATGCCTGCCTACAGTTGCCTCTTAGGTCGGCCATGGATCCATGTTGCTGGTGCCGTGACGTCCACGCTGCATCAAAAGCTCAAATATGCTGTCGGGGGCAGCATAGTAACCGTCTGTGGTGAGGAGGACATTATGGTGAGCCATTTGTCATCCTTTAAATATGTTGAGATGGATGGCGAGATCCATGAAACTCTCTGCCAAGCATTTAAAACTATCAAGGTGAAAGAGGTAGCTCCTGTCGTCGTAGAGAAGCAAGAGATGAATCTCTCCTCATTCAAAAAAGGTCGGGCCGTCGTCGAAGCCGGTTCCACCCCAGGCTGGGGGCATGTTTTGGATATACCAATCAAGCAGGATAAGTTTGGATTGGGGTATTCTCCTGAAGCTGAAGCTTCATCTTCTTCTAGCAGTTCGTCTCGTGGGAAAAGGCCGATCTTATTCACCAAGGGCGGAGTAATTTTTGAAAGCATCAACGCAGCGTCTGAGGACAGCGGGGATAGCGATTGTGATCTTGACGCCTGGATTCAGCCAAGCAAGCCGGGCGAGCGCCTCAACAATTGGACCATCAAGGAGATTATCCAGCTGACGAGTGAAGAGTAATGATTTGCTTTTTACAATCTTTGTACAATCCTATGTCCTGCCCGGGGCATAGTGGTTTTATTGTCAGGGCCTTGTTGGATTATGTACATGCATTTTGTTAATAAATAAAAGGCGTTTTCTTCGTACTCAAATATTGTGTTCTCTGTTATTCCTGTTTTATGTTTATTTTGAAAAACAGTAAAATGGCAACGAGGTTTGTGCTAACCTGCATATTCTTGCTTTAAACTTAACCCTTGTTATTGCAGGATCCACATAATAGATGACATCGACTCTGGACCCTCTATGGCTCACTACGACTTCGATTGCCCGATCTATCAAGCCGAGGATGAGATTGATGGAGACGAAGACCTTCCGGAAGAGTTGGCCCGCTTGTTGAGACAAGAGGAAAAGGTTATTCTGCCTCACGAGGAGGATATTGAGATCGTAAATCTGGGTTCTGAAGAGCTCGTCAGAAATGTCAGAGTAGGGGCTGCGCTGCAGAATGATGTCAAGCATAGACTGGTCGAGATGCTTCGAGAGTATAGTGACGTCTTTGCTTGGTCATACGAAGATATGCCCGGACTTGACACAGACATCGTGGTTCATCGCTTGCCGTTGCGAGAAGATTTCCCTCCAGTCAAGCAGAAGCTTAGGAGGACGAGACCAGATATGGCTGTAAAAATCAAAGAAGAGGTCCAGAAGCAGTTGGACGCAGGATTTCTAGCCGTTACCACTTGCCCTCCGTGGGTCGCCAACATAGTGCCTGTACCGAAGAAGGACGGTAAGGTACGCATGTGCGTCGATTATCGGGATTTGAATAGGGCAAGCCCTAAGGATGATTTCCCGTTGCCTCATATCAATGTGTTGGTCGACAACACAGCCCAGTTCTCCGTGTTTTCGTTCATGGATGGCTTCTCCGGTTACAATCAGATTAAGATGGCACCGGAGGACATGGAGAAAACGACGTTTATCACCCCCTGGGGAACATTTTGCTATAAGGTAATGCCCTTCGGTCTGAAGAACGCAGGGGCCACTTACCAGCGAGCAATGGTAACTTTGTTTCATGATATGATTCATCATGAGATCGAGGTCTATGTTGATGACATGATTGCAAAGTCCCAAACGGAGGAAGAGCATCTGGTCAACTTATTGAAGCTTTTTGAGAGGCTTAGGAAGTTCAGGCTGAGGCTGAATCCTAACAAGTGCACCTTCAGAGTGCGGTCAGGAAAGTTATTGGGGTTTATCGTTAGTGAACGAGGTATTGAAGTTGATCCTGCGAAAATAAAAGCTATCCAAGAAATGCCAGCGCCGAGAACAGAAAAAGAAGTTCGTGGTTTCTTGGGCCGAATAAACTACATTGCAAGGTTTATCTCTCAGCTCACGGCCACTTGTGAACTGATGTTCAAGCTTTTAAAGAAAGATCAGGCGATTACTTGGAATGAGGAGTGCCAGAAGGCATTCGACAAAATAAAGCAGTATCTTCAAGAACCTCCAATCTTGATACCCCCAATGGCTGGACGACCATTGATCATGTACCTGACGGTTCTGGAGAATAGTATGGGGTGTGTTCTCGGTCAGCACGACGAGACGGGCAGAAAGGAGCATGCCATTTATTATCTGAGTAAAAAATTCACTGAGTGTGAATCTCGATACTCGATGCTGGAGAAGACGTGTTGTGCATTAGCTTGGGCTGCCAAACGTCTACGACAGTATATGCTCAATCACACCACTATGCTAATTTCGAAGATGGATCCGATCAAGTACGTCTTCGAGAAGCAGGCTCTTTCGGGCAGGATTGCCAGATGGCAAATGGTGTTAACAGAATATGATATTCAGTATGTCTCCCAGAAAGCCATTAAGGGAAGCGTATTGTCTGATTACCTCGCCGAACAGCCAATCAAAGACTACCAGCCGATGAAGTTCGAATTCCCTGACGAGGATATTATGTTTCTCAAAGCGAAGGATTGCGATGAGCCATTGCCCGATGAGGGGCCAGATAGGAAGTCTCAGTGGAAGTTGATATTCGACGGAGCGGTTAATTCCTATGGAAGTGGTATCGGGGCTATCATCACGACTCCTCACGGATCCCACATCCCGTTTACTGCAAGACTGACGTTTCCAGTTACCAACAATGAAGCCGAGTATGAAGCATGTATTTTGGGTCTAGAAGAGGCAATTGATTTGAGAATCAAGAATCTAGACGTATATGGTGACTCAACGCTTGTAATCAATCAGATTAAAGGGGAGTGGGAAACTCGTCAAGCGAATTTGGTGCCGTACATGAATTATGCCAGGAGGCTCCTTCCTTTCTTCGATCGAGTGGAACTTCATCACGTACCCAGGGCTGAAAATCAGATGGCTGATGCCTTAGCCACGTTGGCTTCAATGTATAAGGTCAATTTTTGGAATGAGGCTCCAAGAATTGTTCTTTCGCGTCTTGACAGACCGGCATTTGTCTTTGCAATCGAGGATGCCGCCGACGGCAAGCCATGGTTCCACGACATCCAAACCTTCCTTATGACTAAGGAGTATCCTGCGGGTGCGTCAACCCAGGATAAGAAGACTCTGAGGAGACTATCTGGAAACTTTTATCTCAATCCTGATGGAGTGCTGTATAAGAGAAACCACGATCTCGTGCTACTCAGATGTGTAGATGAGAAAGAGGCAAGTATGCTCATGGAAGAAGTCCATGAGGGCACATTTGGTACGCACGCCAGCGGGCATGCCATGACGAGAAAGATCCTGAGAGCAGGGTATTACTGGCTGACTATGGAGTCGGATTGCTTCAGATTCGCGAAGAAATGTCACAAATGCCAGATTTATGCTGATAAAGTTCATGTGCCGCCGTGCCCATTGAATGTCATGTCCTCCCCTTGGCCGTTCTCCATGTGGGGCATCGACATGATAGGCAAGATCGAGCCCACTGCGTCCAATGGTCATCGTTTCATTCTGGTAGCTATCGACTACTTCACCAAATGGGTGGAGGCAGCCTCGTACGCTAACGTGACCAAGCAGGTGGTAGCTAAATTCATAAAGAGGGACATCATCTGTCGCTATGGAATTCCCGAGCGGATCATTAATGATAATGGTTCGAATCTGAATAACAAGATGATGCAGGAGCTGTGCCAGAGCTTCAAGATTGAACACCACAACTCATCTCCTTACCGGCCGAAGATGAATGGCGCCGTCGAAGCCGCCAACAAGAACATCAAGAAGATTGTTCAGAAGATGGTTGTGACGTACAAGGATTGGCACGAGATGCTGCCGTTTGCATTGCACGGTTATCGTACGACGGTGCGTATGTCGACCGAGGCAACTCCTTTCTCCTTGGTGTACGGTATGGAAGCTGTCCTACCGTTAGAAGTGGAGATTCCTTCTTTGCGAGTTTTGGTTGATGTGAAACTCGATGAGGCAGAATAGATTACGAATCGTTTGAACCAACTCAGCCTGATGGACGAGAAGAGGTTAGCATCGATTGCATTTGGTCGCCTGTACCAAAGCCGAATGAAGAAAGCTTATGATAAGAAGGTGCGTCCTAGGAGCTTTCAGACGGGTGATCTCGTCCTGAAGAAGATTCTTCCGCCACACTCCGATCACCGGGGCAAGTGGACTCCGAATTACGAAGGGCCGTATGTCGTCAGCAAGGTCTTCTCAGGAGGAGCTTTGTTATTGTCCACGATGGATGGTGAAGATTTTGCATCCCCGGTGAACGCGGACGCGGTTAAAAAATACTTTGCTTGAAAGAGACCCGCTGGACAAAAAAGAAAGAGTCCAGGCAAAAAAGGGGCATCCCGGCGAACCAAAAACAGAATAAAAGGTTCGGGCAAAAATTAGGGATATATTGAAAAATGTACACCCGCGAAGTTGAAAACCTACACTGGGCGGCTTCGGCAAAAAAGGGTATCCCGGTGAACCGAAAACCCGTAAAGGGCGGTTCACGCAAAAGTTAGGGATTTGGATAAGCAAATGACTGCGTTCCGCGTGTGGACTTTCATTGTTTAGTGGTTTGGAAGACCTGAGGGCCGTTTATCTGAATCAATCTCTTCCGAAGCTGAAGCGTCGGAGAAGTATCGAAGTCGAGTGGGTCTTAGAGGGATCAACTCATGGTGTTCGTCTACGCCGCGTTGCCGACATTTGTATATACTGATATATATGTATGTTTCATTTTTGTGCGGCTTCCTCATTCCAGGAGCTTGCCTCTGTTGTAAAACATTTTTACCCATTCAGGGGTTCGTTATCAATAAAATGCACATTATTCAGCAATTCTGCTTGCCTGTATAGCATGTATCTGTTTTGTTTGCGAATGAAAACGCCGATGTTTTTGATAAAATGCGCATACATAAACTTACGGGCCTAGGCCCATCGATTGTTGAAACAATTAATTACCTGAATATTGTCACGAGATAATAACCTTGATAACCCCTTTGAGGAGGGTATCTTGTCTGTTTGTTTGTGTTGTTGCAGGTGTAGCCTCTTCCAGACAGTGTGCCGTGCGCATCCCCGAAGCAGGGCGAGCCCTCCTTCTCCAGCAGCGTTCAGTAGTCTCTCCTCCGCAGAATCTGAACGCAGAACAGTGAGCATTGATATGTCTCCCCAGGTAGAGATAACTCTTTTCCCCAAGCAGACGCATCCTGAAGGAACGTCACCTCATCAACTGAGTCAAGCACCGAAGAACGATGTCTTCTTTCCCCAGCATCGGGTCACAAGCGCAAATTTCAGAGGAATGTTCGGGTGCCGAAGCTCGTGTTTTCCCCAGTAAAGTCTCCGAAGCAGATGTCTCCCCCAGCACCGGGTCACAAGTGCAAGTCTTGTATGAAGCTATTCATACGCCGAAGTATGCAGCAGATGATGGTGCCGGACTGAAGTCTCCAGCGGAATTGAGATTCCCCACCAGAGCCGTATTCTCTCCCGAAGTAGGATGACTCCCTCTTCCCCAGTAGAGTGTTGGAACAGCTGAAGATGTTCCCCACAGAGTTGTTATCCCCAGAAGAGTAGCCGAGACGGCCGCGCAGTTCATTCTCGCGATTGATATCAGCAGGTCCAAGTTCTCGTAAAGCTTCGTTCCCCTGCAGTAATCAGCTGAAGTTGTTTTCCCTGCAGCAGTCAACAGAAGATCAATTCCCCAGACGGAGTCCGATTGATATTGGCATGTCCACGTTCTCCTCAGCAGGATGATTCCTCTATCTGAGTAGTTCTTTCTCCTTGACAGGAGAATTCCCCTTCGACATTCATTTTGCTGACGGGATTGCATCATTGTGCATGATTGCATAGCATTGTGCATGACTGCATAGCATTTACGCATAGCATTCCCACCGTGTGGGGCATAGCGTCGAAGCATAGGCATCATACGCATGATCTAGGTTATTATCATTCTTGTTTTACAGGTGTTCCACCAAAAGACCAGTTGCTCAGGATGATTCATGACGTTCTCCCCAACGAGGTCGCTTTCTTGAGATGATTCTTGAAGACCCCGGTGTAACTCCCACGGTCGCTCGCTCAAGATGATTTTTTGAGATCCCCGGCGAAGTCTGCAGTTCAAGACGATCCTTGAATTCCTCAGCAGGGCCGGTTGCTTAAGATGATTCTTAAGACCTCAGCGCAGTTTCTCGAGTTGGTTGCCTAGGATAATTCTTGAGCTCCCCAGTAGCGTCCCCAGCAGGAGTTGCCCAGGAAGATTCCTGGAATACCCAGCAGAATAAAGTCTCCAGAAAGGTTATCGGTTCAGGATGACTCTTGAAGGCGCCCGACGGAGTTTGTTTGTTCAAGATGATTCTTGAAGTCCTTAGCAGCGTGATATGTTTGCTCTAACAGTGATGTCTAATCTGAAGATTGATTTTGTAAACGCCTGAAGGCGGTACCAGAATGTTCCTGTGGATTCAGGTTTCCGTGCTGATGAATCAGCGCTTGTCTGAAGACAGGGTTCAAAAGTTTGTAGATGATCCGTGTTGGCCTGAAGACCAAGTCAGTTGTCCTGAGGTGATTGCGATCAAGTGAATAATGTTTCTTCTGACTGAAGTCGAAGATGTTTCTCCAGCTGAAGCGGAGTTTTCCTGAAGGCAAAGTGTTAGAATCCCCGTAGAGTCATGAATGGCTCAGGATACCACTTCTCTGACTGAGGTCACAGATTTCCCAAGCTGAAGCGAAGGTGCCTGAAGGCAAGGTTATCCCCAAGGTCATGAATGACCCAGGATTCATTTTTCGGACTGAAGGCCGAAGTATATCCCTGACTGAAGTCACGGATACTCTATAGCAGAGGCGGAGTTGCCTGAAGGCAGATCCATGTATCCTTGAAGGCCAAGGATCATTTTCTTTAGACTGAAGTCGAAGATACCTCCTGCAGAGTTGCCGACAGGCAAAAGTTTACATCCTTGAAGGCCAAGGATGCTTATCTTCAGAAATACTTGAAGATCTTTTCTAGCTGAAGCTGGAAGTGGCCAGGGGCCAGAGTTCCATATGTCTTTGATGTTGAAGGTCTACGGTGCGCAGTGTGCAGCAGTATTCGGATGTTCGTTATGGTTCTGAGGGTGAACCCCAGATCAGAGCGTGCTTGGTTGAGCCTCTCATCTCCAGCGGAGTAGTTTCGAATACGCAAGTGTACCTTTTGTTCCATTTACCAGGGGAACCCCAAGTCAGAGTTGTATGTTCTCCAGCGGCGAAGCGGGGAATTATGATTATTTGACGGCGAGGTCAGATTATATTTGTCCGGCGGCGAGGTTGGGTGTTTGGATTTGACGGCGAGGTCAGATTATGTTTGTTTCCGGCGGCGATGTCGGATGTTTGTTTGACGGCGAGGTCAGGCTCTTCAAATCCCTAGCAGAGATGATGTTTGAACGGCGGCGATGTCGAGTGTCTCTCAGAATGATGTTTGTTTCCGGCGGCGATGTCAGATTCAGCGGCGATGTTGGGCATGCCAGATTTAGTTCTCCAGCGGTGATGTTGGATGTTTTGGTTGTCTGAAGGCAATATCAGAAGAAGTTAATGTGGATAACTGACGGTGGTGTCAGATCAGTATTTCTCCAGACAGTTACCGTGCAGCTAGTATTGCAGTATTCGAAGATTTGTTCCCCGCAGAGTATCGTGTGCTCATGCAGTTGGCAAATTTTCGGGTTTACCGGTATTCAACCGTCTCGCACCTTGATTGGCTGAGAGTCGTTCGCTTCTCACCCAGTCAGGTTCAAGCCGTTTGAATAGGGGCAGCTCTTGCACCCCAAAATTTGACCAACATTTATTTACCTATCAAGTGTTTGAAAGTTGATACCTTCATCAGAAAGTTCAGGAGATTCTCAGAAGAATTGGTTGAAACCAAGGTTGTGTGCTTCATAGCTTGAGAGTTGTGGGTGCTCCTCAGATGGTTCTGAGACTTTGAGAATGAACTTGAAGCTTTGAGAAAGCCTATGAGATGTCTTGAAAGTCATCATGAAGCCCAGAGAAGTCATTGTGCAAGAATTCAGAAGATTCAACCATGAATGGTAAAATTAGGGTTTTGACTGGGTCAACCCTAGATCAGCTGAAGATTTGGAGAAGGTTGAGACCTAATCCAAGGGCCATGAGATCATGGGATGATGTATGGAGATGTTATAAAGATGATTCCTAGCCCAACTCATCATGATTGAGGAGTTTGAGAAGTTTTGAGTTAGGGTTTCTAAGGATTGTCAGTGGAAAAACCCTAGTTTGATCCCTATCTTCCAGGCAGTTTTAGCTCAAGATGTGATTGATATCTCATATTCCACACAACATGAATGTTGTAGAGCTTGTTCTTAGCTTTAAGTTGAGTGGTAGAAGTCCTTGATAGGAGGTGCAGAGCTCAAGTTATGGTTTTGACAAATTACAGGTCAGCTGAGGTGTGTGAATCTGGATCCTTAAAAGTCACCCAACTTGCAGACAACTTTTTCCCTAGTAGGATGATTCCTATGATCTCTTGGTCAACATTAATGTTGAAGAGCATCTTCTTAGCTTTCTAGAGAGTACTAGAAGTCCTTGATAGGATTTGTAGAACTCAACTTATGGTTTGAACAAGACAGGGGTATTTTGGTCATTTGGTGATTATAGGTCATTTTAAGCAAAGGCCATATCTCCTAGTTCCAAGCCTCAAATGAAAAAACTCAAAACATAAAAGTTGTTAAAAATGGGATTTTAAGCTTAGAAAAGAGGTCATGAGTTATTGAAAGAGCTTGTAGCAAGGATTTTTATGATTGGGTAAAAATGACCTAAAAATGGCTTATAAGTTGAAAAGTTGAAATGGAATTTTGGTTTAGGAGATGTACAAATCCAAAATGGGTCATCCAATATGTCATTTTGACTCCAAACATTATTTTAAAAACAATGGTTCAAGTATAATTTTGATTTGAGGTCTTAAAATGGAGGTTGCTTTGTAATTTTCATTCTTGCATAATAAGGCAACTTGAGAAACTTCACATAAAGCAAAACCAAGGCATGTTTTTCACTCATTCCTTCTCAATATCTCTTGTAAGGAGATTTTAAAGCCAAATTGACAAGCTTAAGGCATGAGATAAGGGTTATACAAAGTATCACTTCATGAGAAATTCCTTAACTTTCTAGCTCATTCTAGAAGTTCCTAGACTATTCCATTGACTGTTATAAAAAGAATGAATTACCATGAGATCAAGGTTGGTGAAAGTTGCTGAGTTCATTGGAGAGAGTGAGAGAGAAAGTGACATTTCAAGATTCCTTCAAGATCAAGCAAGTTCCCATTTCTTCATCTACAAGCCTCATCCATCTCAACTCTTGCAAACAGAAAGGTGTCCACCATTAGAGGAGTATTTTGAAGCAAGTTCAAGTGCCAAATCGAGCTCTAACATCACTCACCATTGAAGCTTGACAGGTTGGTGGATCCTCCCATATCTCCCTAATTATGCATGCTTAGGTTAGATCTTTAGTATAGAATGGTTAAGCTAGATCAGAGGACCAATTCCATAGAGTTTCAGAGGATATTATGAAGATTGGTAACAGATCATGATTTTTTCAAGATTCAATAGCAAGCTGTTTAATGTGCATTAATGGATATGGTATGGAATAGTGTGGTTAGGGCAACATGTAGAACACTTTCACATCATTAGATTGAAGCTCTATCGTGTTTGATCTCAGAGAATCATGGTGGAACCCTAACGTTCGTGTGTTCTGTTAGAGTGATATGAGGGGTTTCAGGGAAAACTATTGGTATAGTCGTGTTCATGGTGATTATTAGCACAAGTTTGCTCTTGGAAGTTTTGGATTTCATCGAGGGATCAGAGAGAACGAGTGGATTGAACTCTCATGCATGGAAGATGGACTGAAAACCCTAATTGTCATTTTGGGGAAGACGAGTGTATAGCCGTTGGATCATCCTGGGTCTCTTGACTTTGTAATTCCATCGCACGACCACGATTCAATTTCAAAACGGAGGGAAAGACTTAACGCCAAAACGCAGCGTTCCAATTAGTGAGGTGTTCTGGGCTGAATGCAGATTGCGCTATTCACACCCCACTCAGAGGCCCAATCCAGAAATGAACTGAAAATACATGCTATTTACACCGTATCCTTTTCAATATTCTGGTGATTTTTCTTTTAATTTTCTGACGCGCATGGGCTTGACCAAGTTGATATTCGCACCCCAGGTTCCTGGGCCCATCATGGATAATAACTGAGCGTGTTTACTTTTCTCACCCCCCATCCCTTTTTCTTATATTTTCTTATTTTAATTTCTTTTAATTTTCTTGCATTTTATAAAATCCATATAAAATTGGAAAATTAATATTTTTCAATGCTTGTTTTTTTCACATATTCATAATCATGTCTAGAAAAATGTAAATAAATAAAATTCCATTTTATTTTTCTTTTAATATTTTTAGTATATTATTCTTGTAATTAGTCTTTTTAATTGATTTTAGTTGTTACTTGATTTTGTAGAATTTATTTTAGGGCTTTCCCTTAGGATTTTTGAGCCATTCTTTTTAGCATAGTTAGGTATTGAACCATAGATCATATAGGATTTAATTCACCATTTGTAGATTAAAATTTGATTAGTTTGTTAAGCATAGACTTAGTGTAACAAAATTAGGGTTTTAGGTTGCATAAGTAGATTTGAACAATTTTTGTTTTGGGATTTATAGGCCAAATTAGTGTATGGGGAATATGTGGGTTAAGGGTAAGTATGTATAGAATCCCCTAGAATTTTCGTAGAATATTATATAGTAGTTTAGTATTTTTAACTAATTTTTGAATGTATGGTTAGTATGTGTGTTGCTTAAAGGCATAGTTTGTATTGTTTTGTTTTCTTTCCTTCTCCTTTGAGTGTGTGAGCTTTGAAGATTGAGTTGAAGACCTTGTGAATCACCATTGAAGCTTTGAAGACCTTGTAGAGGAGCTTAGCATTTGTTTGTTCTGTTTATAGGATCATAAGTGCATAGGTAGAGCTTTAGATAGAATACTTCTATTCAATAAACAAGGAGTGTCTTGTTCACCTCCTTCCTTCTCTATGACATAAGGTCCCTTAAGGGTGTTCACCTCTCTCCTTTGGAGGGATTAGTGACCTTGCCCTATGAGGTAGAACTTTGAGAGAGCCTTTCCATTTGATGTTAAGTCCTCAATGACATCCTTTGGAAGTCAGTGAGCACTTTAACATTCTCACTTCATCTTGTTGACTGAATCTTGCTTGATGGAGCATTTGGGTTGTTGAAGATAGCAATGGAAAGTATTGAAGACTTGATTGAAGATCTAAAGGTCATTGAAGATGAAGCTTTGAAGAGGATGATTCCTTGAAGATTGTTGAAGTCTGAAGACTTTGTGAAGATCAAGTTGATACTTGAAGATCCCTGAAGATAGTGAAGCCTGAAGGTGGAGCTGATCAAAGAAGCTGAAGCTTAAGGGAGAAGATGAGTTGATACTCATGTTGTAGGGTTGACACCTGGAAAGCAGTTGATGATTGAAGTCTGAAGACTGGGTAGCTGCTGGAGGAGCTGAAGCTTTCTTCTGTTTTTCTTTTTCTGTATTGTGTGTTTTGTTTGATTTGTCTGTTGCATTAGAATAAGTTCATCTAGAATAAGTTCAGTATAGGAGCATGATTGCATTAGAGGGAGTTGCTCCCTCTGCTTGTATTGTTATTGCGTGGCTTTGCTTGCGGGTATTCGGTAGAGCTCAGCTCCCTTGCCCATGTGGTTTGTTTGCCTGATGGCATTTCATTTCTTTTCTCTGTATGATTGCAGTTTACTGTTTATTGCTTGATAGCATGTTGTTTATTTTTCAGTATGATTACTGTTATTTCATGACTAGCTTGAGGTTGAGACGAGCTTGTGGAGGCTGAAGCCCCACACATATTTCCTCCCTCACTTGCATTGCATGCATTTTACTGTTAAGCTGATGCTTTGTCTGTTTTGGTGTATCATTGACATGATCCCTTAGGACTCTCATTTCCTTTGATAAGGATTTGATGATAGACTTTTAGGTTGAAACCTATGCATGACAACTTCTAGGAGTTCCCTGTTCAAACCTCAACCATAGGATGAATCCATGGCATGATAACAGTAGGACTTGATAGTCTCCCTCCTAGTTGGGCCTGTTCTCTTCTCATCTCAAAATAGTTTAAGATACAGTAATCATGAATGATTTCTTTCGTACGTTGCGAGCCTTAAGCTATCTGAGAAAGGATTGTGGGAGAGTTTCTTTTCCATAGTCTGGATGTTTAGTATGGTACCCTTTGGGTGACATGCGACGCATTCACTCTCAGGTCATAGTCTCTAGTGCGGTTGAAATCGCAAACACAATAAAAAACACTTCTTTCGTAAAAACAGGAAATAAACCGTAGTTTCCCGAACTACGTGGGCTCTGATCTCTCATGCCTGTTGAGAGTACGTAGGCACAAGATGGCGAAGTCTTGGCGAGCTACCTTCCCCCATAATCCTTCGTAGGCTGAACTACGTTGACTCTGATTTCTCATTCTCTGATGAGAATACGTAGGCATAAAGTGCGACGCTTTGCCGAGTCATTTTTCTTTTCTTTTTCAGCCAGCCTTGATAGGTAGATAGATTATAACCAACCCATCCAAGTAAACAAACAAGCGAGGATCCCGTCGAGTACGACGGACGTGAGGGGTGCTAATACCTTCCCCTTGCGTAACCGACTCCCGAACCCATACAATGGTTGCGATGACCTTGTCTTACCCTTATTCGTCAGGTTTTTCCGATCGTTTCCTTTCCCGCTTCGAGGGATAAATAACGAAAGGTGGCGACTCTTCTGTCATGCCGGCACCTTATTTTCGCGCAAGCGACAACTATCTCAATCAGTGTCCTCACTGATTTTGAAGCATGAGAGGGAGATACAACTGAAATGAAAGTACAAATGAATAGGAAATATAGTAAACAAATAAGGAAAAATGGAAAACTAATCACGTCCGCTGCCTCTGTCACGTCCGCGCTGGCGTCCTCTGGCTCTGGCAAGGGCTACTCTGTCCTCATAACTCATAGCTCCTGTGTGGTAGACGGTGTCTCGGAGTCCTTAGACCTGCAGAGTCAGATTCGCCAGGTTCTCAGTGATGGTAGCTTGGCCGGTTTGAAGTTGTTGCATTTGAGTACGGTGCCAAGCTTCAAACTGGTCGGCTCGCTGATTTTGCTGCTGCAGCATCGCGAGTATTTGTGCCTGCTGGTCTAGGGAGCGGCAGAGGTCCTCTTCTGTGTAGTCTGGCACGGGATGATGGCGGCGGCGGCGAGAGGATGTACCTTCGTAAGGAGGGGGCTGCGATGCCTCTGGCTGCTCGGACCTGTCCAACTCAGCTTGGATTTCATCGTCAGAACCTTGGGTGTGGTCCTGAGTAGGAACAACGGTAGCAGGAGGGGCAGTGAGGTCAAATAACCAGTTGGTACGATCCTCCGGGTGTGTGCGGGTGCGTGATGGAAGGATGATGCTTCAGACGATCTTGCCACGCACTACCGGATGGTATTTGCCGTCAGCTCTAGAGCGGATAAGATGAGAGGCTCTGCAGTGGTCGGTGTCAAGGAACACCGAGGGGATGGAACGGAGGTGCTGGAGGCGGTCGCCAAGGTTCAGCCCAAGTGCAATGGCAGTGACAATCCCGCCAAAGTAGAATGGCTTCGAGCCACGGTTGCAGTTGGCCTGAATGTGAGTCAGCAGAAACGGAGCAGCGTTGATAGGCTCGTTGTTGAAGACGCAATGGAGGAAGAAGAGCTCTTTCGAGTTCACCTTATGATTGCTGTCTCTGGCGAAAATTATGTTGCTCAACGCTCTGTGAAAGTACCGGATGGTTGGGTTATGGATATGAGTGGCGTGCAGAGAGTCCCAACCATCGGCATTGATGCCGGTCAACTGATACCACAGCGCGAAAGCTTCGTGCTGGAACTGATCGGTGAGGCGGCGGTGAGCGTTGTCGCCTCGAGGAAGTTGTAAGAGGGCAACTATCTGGTTCTGGTGCATCTGATAGTTTGTGCCGAACAGCCGGAAGCATGCGGCGCCGGAATGTTGGTTGAGGTCGCCGCTGCTTGTGACGTAAGTGAACGAACTCAAGAACTCAAGAGTGAGTTGTTCGTATGTTGGCAGTGGGTTGGTGCAGAGATTCCAGATGCCTGCTCTCTGAAGCATCCAGGTGACGCCTTTAAGGAGTCCGAGCTCCGTAAGCGATGGAATGTGTGGATAATAAGTCGGCTGAAGCGACCTCTGATGAAATGCAATGTAGTTTGCTCGCTGTCTCTCGCCTAAGTCACCTTCACTGAAGATAATGTTGCTGATATCTGGGGTTTCTGCATTTCTTGCCATTGTTGGAAGATTGAGAGGTTTCTGAAGATTGGGGTTTTTCTGCAGAGTGGGAGGAACTGACAGAAGTGTGGTTTGGAAGTTGAGATTGGAGTTGAAATAAATGGTTCAATGTGGGGAGGACGAAAATTTGTAGTGGGGTAGGAGTTCTGATGATTAGAAGTGGTAAGGGGGGTAGTGGGAAAGAACACGCACCCTGTTATATCAGATAGCAGTTTTTGAATTCGTGACGGTCGTCACCCGCGTGACGCTCGTCAGGGTCCTGTGACGGTCGTCACAGCAGCAAAATCTGCAGAACGCAGAATTTTGCTCTGAGGGCGTTCTCGCAGTGACTTTAAGGCTTAGTATTGATACGACAATGTAATATAGCAGCCAACAAACAACGAATAATGCGAAAACAGAATAATTGAATAAAAACTAGAATTGAAATAACATAAAATTGAAATGATTGTATGTAGTACATAAAGAAAACTAACAATGCGAAAAAATCCAAATGCTTAAACGAAACTAAAATAAACTAAACTAAACTGAATCTAATGCTAAAAGCTAGTATCTAGTCTTTTCGTGTCTTCAACTCATCGAATTTTCGTGCGTAGTAGTCGAGCTGGTCGCAGACTAAATCCATGAAAACTACCAGTTCGCTGTGTATGCCTGCGATGTCATCTTTTACAGTAGTCAGAGCTGCATCAACGTTGTCCAATCAGAGTAGAATGGTATCCATTTTGTCGGTGGTATCCTCAGGGATAGGCTCAGGATAGGTGTTGTAGTGCGGAGGAGTCATAGGGTCTACTTCAGCTTCGGATACAACATCCTCATAGTACATATAGTCGTGTGCCTCAGAGATGTGGTCACTGTCATACATATAGTTCTGTGGTGTTGACTGTGGTGAAGGGGGTCCCATAGGCTCGTCCAGTTCATAAAGCCAGTTATCCTTGTTGTGGATACTTGTCATCTGATGATCAGGCAGTGTGAATAGCTGTACTGGTTTTTCGTTAATGAGGTACTCATACGGTCCAGGTCCCATAGTTCCTAAAATGCGCCTGTTAAAGCAGAATTGTATGTTCATGGGTCGGATAGTGCCAAAACGAGTGCTTGCATTTAAGTGGAATCTAAGGCCAAGCTCGTGGGCAATCATTGTCACAAGGCCTCCTATAAGAATAGGTGTCTGTGGTTCCTGCGTGAGGCGTTTGAAAGATCTCATCATGAAAGGCACTGCATTTACTGTACGTCCCTGAGAAGCACAGAACATGATGAATAACTCCTCTTTAGATACTGCAGTAATATTTTCTTCTTTCCCAAAGAGGGTGTGAGCTAGTATCTTATGGAAGTATCTGAAAGCCGGGTTATGGATATCATCACTATACATTTTTTCTGGTTCAGGGTGATAGTCGCCTGTGATTCTACCCCAGAATTGGTCGAGTTGAAAATCAATATCGTCATCTTCTGCACTGATGAACACATGCGGTCCGCTAGGAAATCCTAAGAGGTTAGCTAGTGACATCCAGCTATGGGTTTGGTCCATTCCAAATAATCGGAAGGTAATCAGCTATGTGTTGGATCCAAAGCCATAGTTGGGTATATATCTGAAAGAACTGAGGAATTCATAGGTAAGATCCTTGTAGGTAGCAAAACGTGTTTTCAAAGCAGTGTTCTCCCAGCCCAGTTGATTGAACAGGTATTGAATGCTATCCGTGATTCCTAGTTTATCCATGGTAGACTTATCATAATACAGCGTTAAGGCGAATTCTCTTTCAGCTAGTGCTGCAAATCTTGCCTTTTGAGCTAGTCCTCTAAAGTGAACCTTTGTGAAGTCGTACTCGGCCATACTCGCAGGTAAGTCGGAGAAAACAGAAGGAATGTTTTTGAAGACTTTAAAAATCCTGAAAAGTTTAAAACAGGAGTTTGAAGTCAGGATTTTTGAAAACAAAAAGCGGTAGAAACAAAAGATAAAAGAGAAAAATAAAATAGAAATATGAAAACAAACGAAAGTAGAAAGTAATAATAATTATAAGTTTGGAATTTTTGTGGGATTTTCAAAGCAAAATTTTAAATAAAAATTGAAATATGATAACGAGGGAAATTGGGTTGCCTCCCAGTAAGCGCTGTTTTTAACGTCTAAAGCCTGACGATAGCTTGGTGAGAAGCTATTTGGGTGTTTGAGCTGGAAGCTCAAGCAATGTTATATTGCTGACTTGAGGGTTGTTGTCGTTCTTATTATAATGTTTTAGACGTTGCCCGTTTATGATAAGCGGTGCATTCGTCTTATCGGTAATTTCGACCGCTCCACTCTGAAGTACTTTAGTCACTTCATAGGGTCCAGACCACCTAGATTTTAGTTTACCTGGGAAGAGTTTTAATCTTGAATTAAAGAGCAATACGATGTCTCCCACACTGAATTGTTTCCTGACTGAACGTTTATCATGCCACTTTTTAGTTCGTTCTTTATAGATACGGGCATTTTTGTAAGCGTCTAATCGAAGTTCTTCCAATTCGTGTATGTTCAAGATTCGCTTTTCTCCTGCCTCGGTGTAGTTGAAATTGAGTGTCTTAATGGCCCAAAAGGCCTTATGCTCTAATTCTACAGGGAGATGGCAGGATTTACCGTAAACTAATTTGTAAGGGGTAGTACCTATTGGTGTCTTAAAAGCGGTCCTATAAGCCCATAAAGCTTCTTGTAGCTTTGACGACCAATCTTTCCTTGAGGTAGCGACAGTCTTTTCCAATATCTGTTTTATTTCTCTGTTCGAGACCTCTACTTGTCCGCTAGTTTGCGGATGATAAGGTGTAGCTACTCGGTGTCGGACTCCATATCTAGAGAGAAGTATATCGAATATTCGCGATATGAAGTGAGATCCGCCGTCACTAATGACGAGTCTGGGTACACCGAATCTAGGAAAGATTGTGTTTTTGAAGAGTTTGATTACTACTCGTGCGTCGTTTGTTGGAGCAGCAATGGCTTCTATCCATTTAGACACGTAGTCTACAGCGACGAGTATGTAGTGATTACCAAAAGAAAGTGGGAAAGGTCCCATGAAATCTATTCCGCATATGTCAAACATTTCTACCTCTAAGATTCCTTTCTGAGGCATTTCATTGCGTCGTGAGATGTTGCCAGTTCGTTGGCATCGATCACATTTTAGTACAGCGATGTGAACGTCTTTCCAGAGGTTAGGCCAGAATAAGCCGGCTTGGAGAATCTTAGCGCACGTCTTGGATGTACTAGCATGACCACCATATGGTGATGAATGGCATTGGGAAATGATATTTTCTATTTCTTCCTCTGGGACACAGCGACTGTATATGTCGTCAGCCTCTCTCTTGAAGAGTAGAAGTTCGTCCCAATAATAGTGTTTCAGATCGTGGAAGAATTTCTTCTTTTGTTGATAAGTGAGATCCGGTGGAAGCACGCCTGCAGCGAGGTAATTAACGATGTCAGCATACCAAGGTAATGTGACTTGGGCATAGACGGCTTCTACGGCTTTTTCGAATTCTGGATCTTCCGAGATTGAGTTGGGTATGTCACTTTCTAATTTGGCTATCAGACGTTTGTACGGAAAATCGTCATTTATCGGTACTGGTTTGTGTCTGATGCCTTCTATTCGGGATAAGTGATCTGCAACAACGTTCTCGGTTCCTTTCTTATCTTTGATTTCTAAGTCAAACTCTTGTAATAACAGGATCCATCTCAATAGTCTTGGTTTGGCATCCTTTTTGCTTATTAGGTACCTTATGGCAGCGTGGTCTGTGTATATGATGATTTTTTCTCCTACTAAGTAAGAACGGAATTTGTCAAGCGCAAATATAACTGCTAGAAGTTCCTTTTCTGTGGTAGCGTAGTTCATTTGGGCAGGATCTAAGGTTCTACTTGCATAGTAGATGGCATGGAGTTTCTTGTCCTTCCTTTGTCCTAGAACTGTGCCTACGGCATAATCACTCGCATCGCACATGATTTCGAACGGTAATCGCCAATCGGGCGGTTGCATAATTGGTGCAGTGATAAGGGCTGATTTTAATGTTTCGAATGCTTTTAAGCAGTCGTCGTCGAAGACGAACTCAGCATCTTTCATCAATAGGCCGGTCAGAGGTTTTGTGATTTTTGAAAAATCTTTTATAAATCTTCTGTAGAAACCGGCATGTCCTAGAAAACTCTGTATTTCTCGTACGGATTTTAGAGGTTGGATATCTTTTATAATCTCTATTTTAGCTTTGTCTACCTCAATTCCTTTATCTGATATGACATGTCCTAGAACTATTCCTTGTCGGACCATAAAATGGCATTTTTCCCAATTTAGGACGAGGTTTACTTTTACGCAACGTTCTAACACCATTTCTAAGTTTTGTAGGCATCCTTCGAAACTTTCTCCACATACCGAGAAATCGTCCATAAATACCTCCATGATGTCGTCTATGAAATCTGCAAAGATTGCCATCATGCATCTTTGGAAGGTTGCTGGAGCATTACAGAGTCCGAACGGCATTCGGCGGTAAGCAAAAGTACCATAGGGACAGGTGAATGTAGTCTTTTCTTGGTCATCAGGATGGATGGGAATTTGGAAGAATCCTGAATAACCATCTAGATAGCAGAAATATGAATGTTTGGCTAATCTTTCCAACATTTGGTCTATGAAGGGTAACGGGAAATGATCTTTGCGTGTGGCCTTGTTAAGCTTCCTATAATCAATGTACATCCTGCTTCCAGTCACGACTCTTTTTGTTATTGATTCGCCTTTTTCGTTTTTAACTATAGTGACTCCTCCTTTCTTTGGTACGACATGAACTGGGCTGACCCATTCACTATCGGAGATCGGATAGATGATTCCTGCATCTAGCAATTTCTTTACTTCATCTCTGACTACAGTGCTCAGGATGGGGTTCAGTCTTCTCTGATGCTCTCGAGAGGTTTTAGAGTCTTCCTCTATTTTAATTTGATGCATACAGATCAAAGGGCTTATACCTTTTAGATCGCTTATGTTATAGCCTAACGCAGTGGGGTACTTCTTTAGGACTTCTAATAGCTTTTCAGTTTCTGGTTGTCCTAAGTCGGCGTTGACTATCACTGGTCTTTTTAGTTCATCGTCTAGAAATTCATATCTAAGGTTTTTGGGTAGTGTTTTAAGTTCTAAAGATGGGTTCTTCGGACCTGGCATGTGGTTTGGAGTCAGTGCTAAGCTTTCACTTAGGCTGACGTCTTTATACGGTTTACGCCAATCGTCGTCTTCAGAAATATCGGGTATTTGAATCTTTATTATTTCTGAATACGTGGTCTCTTCGTTTTCAAGTTCTCTTATGCATTCGTCAATTTCGTCTACTAAATAGCAGGTATCGTCTATGGCTGGTGCTTGTGTGAACTTGGTGAGAATGAACTCTATCTTTTCTTCTCCTACTTCGAATGTTAGCCTTCCTTTCTTCACGTCTATAATCGCTCCGGCTGTAGCTAGGAACGGTCTTCCTAGGATAACTGGGGTAACAGTGTCCTCCTTGATGTCCATGATTATGAAGTCGGTTGGAATGTAGAATTGTCCTATGCGTACTGGAACGTTTTCCAGTATTCCGACGGGGTATTTTACTGATCGGTCAGCTAATTGAACGAACATTTTGGTTGGTCTGAGGTCTCCCATATTCAGCTTTTTGCATATAGATAGAGGCATAACACTGATACTGGCTCCTAAATTGCATAGAGCTTTATCTATTACGAACTTTCCTATGACGCAGGGTATGGAGAAACTACCTGGGTCTTTTAATTTATGAGGCATGCGGTTTTGAATAATGGCGCTACACTCTGCAGTAAGTGTAACTGTTTCATTATCCTCAATCTTTCTCTTATTCGACAGGATTTCTTTGAGAAATTTAGCGTATGACGGCATTTGAGTTATTGCTTCTGTAAAAGGAATAGTAATATTCAGCTGTTTAAGGAGCTCCACAAATTTCTTAAATTGTCCTGAAGTTTTGGAGTTTATTAATCTTTGAGGATAAGGAATAGGTGGTTTATATGGCGCTGGAGGTGCTTGAGTTTTTTCACTTGCGGTATCCTCCTTCTCGTCGTCTTCCTTCTTCTCTAACTCGGATTCCTTTTCTACTTGTTCAGTTGGTTTTTGTTGCATGGCTGAGTTTTCGGTCCTCGGATCGATCGGTTCGTCCAATTCTTTTCCACTTCTTAGTATTACAGCATTTGCTTGGCCTTTTGGATTCTGTTCGGATTGTCCAGGAAATGTGCCAGCAGGTGCGGCAACAGAGGCTTGTTGTTGAGCCACTTGTGATATCTGTGTTTCTAACATTTTGTTGTGGGTGGCTAAAGCGTCTACTTTTCCTGTCAACTGTTTAATTTGCTCGCTGGTGTGTATGTTTTGATTCGGGAATTCTTTGTTTGTTTGAGCTTGAGTAGCTATGAATTTTTCCATCATCAATTCGAGGTTGGATTTCCTAGGTGCAGTCTGAGCAGCAGTTGGTTTCTGATATCCTAGCGGAGCAGTAGGCATTTGCAATGCATTTTCGCTTTTGTAAGAAAAGTTTGGATGATTTCGCCAACCTGGGTTATAGGTATTTGCGTAGGGATTTCCTTGAGCATAACTTACCTGGTCTGGTGGGATTCCGGCTAGCAATGGGCATTCGGGTGCATTATGAGTGGTGTTTCCGCATAACTCGCAATTTGGAGTTACTGCAGCGACGGTTGCAGTGGGGTTAACGTTCAGACTATCAATCTTCTGTGCTAGAGCATCTACTTTAGCGTTGAACTTTTCAAGGCTGCTGATCTTGTACATCCCACCTTTCGCTGTGGTTTTCTCTGTTGGAGTGCGTTCACCTCCCCATTGGCAATGGTTTTGTGACATGTTTTCAATCAATTGATAGGCTTCATCGTATGGCTTATCCATAAGTGCACCGCCTGCGGCAGCGTCTATTGCCAATCTAGTATTGTATAGAAGCCCATTATAGAAAGTATGGATTGTCACCCAGTCTTCTAGACCGTGGTGAGGACATGTTCTCATCATATCTTTGAATCGTTCCCATGCTTCGTAAAGAGATTCAGTATCTTTTTGTCGAAATCCGTTGATTTGAGCTCTAAGCATAGCAGTTTTGCTTGGCGGAAAATATCTCGCTAAGAAGACGTTCTTCAATTGTTCCCATGTCGTAACAGAGTTGGATGGTAAAGATTGTAACCATGTCCACGCTCTGTCTCTAAGAGAGAATGGGAAAAGACGAAGTCTTATCGCGTCTGGAGTTACTCCATTTGCTTTCACTATGTCTGTGTATTGTACAAACTTTGTTAGATGTTCGTTCGGATCCTCAGTTGCGTTTCCTGAGAATTGGTTTTGTTGTACAACTGACAGCAATGAAGGTTTCAGCTCAAAATCGTTTCGGGTAATTGCTGGGGCAGCAATGCTACTTCTAGGCTCCATCTGAGAGGGTGTAGCGTATGCCTTCAGCGGTTTGTTTGGAGGTCCTTCAGCCATGTTTGATTCTTCTTCGGCTTTGGGAATGGGAGTGAGAGGATCGGGAATGTTATGTTTGAGTTGGTACTCAATAATTCGGCTTCTTAGATGTAAGAAGCGCTCTAGTTCTGCGACTGAAGGTTTCAAGATATCGCCTGGTGAGCGATTACTTGGCATACAATCGACAGCACTAGTAAAGGAAAAATGAAAATTGTTAACCTAGTCTATACGGCGTAACAGAAGGTTACACTATTGACTAAACGGGTCCCCGGCAACGGCGCCAAAAACTTGATCGCGACTTTCTATGTCTAATACAACCTAACTGCAAGTGCACAGTCTATCGCGTAGTAATAATAGATATCGATCCCACAGGGACTCGTAATCAAACTAGTGTTCTCGGGAGTTACTATGTTTAGCTAGGTAGAATATGTTTAAGGGAATAAGATTGTCACTAAAAGGGAACTAAGACTGCTACTTAGATTATAATTGATTGAATCGATATGCAGTAATTGTGTTCTTCAGGGATTTGACAAGTTACTGGTGTATGAAATAATTTTCAGAGTTTATTTAAGCAGAAAATAGTGATTTAAAGATTCTCGCCTCACGATGGTTATTGACGCTAATCATAATCCTAAGGGCCAAACGTACACTTTCGTATCCCGTTCGGGGTTAAAATTATTTTTTGGAAATCTCTAAGTTCTAATTCATTTTAAAGTGCTTTCGCTGTTATTAAAATGGATGACTAGTGTTTACTATCTGACCTTACCGCAGCTTTCGCTTGTTGGTTCGTATCTTAATTAATTTCCCACTTTCGTGGCAAAACTACTTTTAAATAAGTTCTCGCTTTCGCGACGAAGTCTATTCAGTAAATCAATTTTAAACACTCAGACCATAAATTACTTTTTTGAAAAGAAAGTTTTTCAACCAGTTGTTGTCAAATCCCATTCGAATTATTACTACATATCGATTACCTAAGTTTAGCTAGACATGGATTTGGGAAAGATAAAACATAAATAAAAATAATAAATAATAATTTGCATTATAATAAAACTGGAATCGATTGAAATGAGAAACCTGTAAATATTCCAATTGGCCTTCGGGCAGATCCTCCACAGATGTTGGCAGGATTCTGGTCTTTATGCCAAATTGATCGTACAATAAAGTAGAAATTACAGAAGAATGAATATGGAATGCAGAAGAAATAAAGAGTGTCGCTACTCGAAAAATGCACGCAACGACGGGGAAGGCGAAAAGGAAAAGGACAGAAGAGTCGCCACCGAATTTTATTTATCCCATGAGGGGAAGGGAAAATATCGATAAAACCTCAAGAAAAGAACGGATAAGATGGTCTCGCAACCAAGCACAGGTTCGGAAGCTGGTTATGCGAAGGGAAGGTATTAGCACCCCTCACATCCATCGTACTCGATGGGAACCATTTGTTTGTCGTGTGTGATTTATTTGCTTAAAAATTATGCTATAAAAGAGTGTTCCAAAGGATAGAGGGAAAGGTTAGAAATTGGGAACAGAGAGATAACAGGAGAAGGAAGAGCAAGAACGGACTCGGTAGGACTTCGCGGTCCTAGGCCTACGTATTCTCAACGGATATGAGAAAGTCAGAGTCGACGTAGTTCGGGGAACTACGGGTATGAGGGATTGTGCTCGACAAGGATTGTGGCCCTTGTGCCTACGTATCTTTACTTGAACGAAGTAAAGAATCAGAGCAGCCGTAGTTCGGCCTACGATTTGTTGATGTTTTTTACGGATGATGCTATCGTACGCATTCTAGCAGTTAGGTGTATTGCTGCTCGCTCGTTGGAGACTTAGGCATTACCTGTTTGCGGTAGAACGGACGTATCATATCCTTTTCGAAAGATAAGTTTTCGCCATGCGAGGCAAGATGTCACATTTGATTTGTTGAATTATTTTTTAGGGGCGAGATAGATCCTCGGATAGTAACCCCTACGGGTAGTACCCAATTCTTTATCTCAAAGTTTTTGTTATGAAAGGGTGCGACGAACATAGCGTCTTCGTATTGAAAGACGAGTATCAAAACCACCCACACTACAGTGAGCATCTCGACACTCAGAGAGGAAGAAGTCTACACTTAATCCTCTCTTTTTAGTTCAATACAAAGAGAACTTCATTCTCTTATTAAAGTGTTTTTGGTTTTGAATGGTAAGTGCTTTTGCGACAGAGAACCCTACGGTAAACATCAGCACTCGGGATAGGAGAAGGCCTACGCCTAACCACTCCACGACCATTCAAATTTTGTTATGAAAAGAGTTTAAAAATGCGCTCGGTACGGGACCGAGGTTTTTAGGTGACAAAGGTTACGGAAAGAATGTTGTAGAGGGAGATAGATGGCGGATAAAGTCACGTCTTTGTATTGAAAGACGAGTATCGAGACCACCCACACTACAGTGAGTATCCAAACACTCAGAGAGGAAGAAGTCTACACTCAATCCTCTCTCTTTAGTTCAATACAAAGAGAATCGGTTTATTTATTGTAAGTGTTTTGAAAATGCACTCGGTACGGGGCCGAGGTTTTTTAGGAGAAAAAGGTACGGAAAGAAAACATCTTCGTATTGAAAGACGAGTGTCAAAACCACCCACACTACAGTGAGCATCTCAACACTCGGAGAGGAAGAAGTCTACACTCAATCCCCTCTCTTTAGCTCAATACAAAGTGAACTTTATTGTTTTGTTAAATATGGTGAGTTGGCTTTAACCATTATTTGAGAAAATTCGCTTGACGTTGGGTCAAGGATTTAATTGTTTAAAAAAGTTTGAGGTGAAGCGAGCAAGGTCGATGGCGGACGCACAAGGCGGCCGACTTACAAGGGTTAAAAATGGCTCGATAAAATCGAGAGTTTGCTTTTGAAAATGGTTTTTGGAATCAAAAGTCACCAAGGACAATAGCAACATTCCTACTAAAATTATACAACATATCGGATTAGTCGGCTAAAAAAAAAATCGAGACATGCGATAAAAACGGAAAAATATTTTTTGGAGGTAAAAATAACAAAAATAAGTGGAAAACAGTGGGGTAACACGGGTGGCCGTGTTGTATGACACGGCCCGTGTCACAGTTCCAGGAAAAAATGAGTTTTGGGTCAAAAAGTGGTGTGACACGGCCGTGTTGTGTGACACGGGTGGCCGTGTTGTGTGACACGGCCCGTGTCACGAGGTCTGGGCCAAAAAAAAAAACAAGTTAGAATCTAAAACAGAGATACAACACGGGTGCCCGTGTTGTGTGACACGGCCCGTGTTGTGAGCCCAGGGCATTTTTCACTTTGAAAAACCATTCAAAGATGTAACACGACCGGCCGTGTCGTGTGACACGGCCCGTGTTGGGCTGCCAGATGAAAAAATTCAAACTTTCTCTTGTTTTTTGCTTCTTTTTGTGGTTCTTTCAAAGGGTTTCTTGGTCCCTTTGGAATCTTACATGTTATACCCAACACAACAACACTCAAACCAAGAGAACAAAAGATAAATGCACAATGTAAAAGAAGAGAAGAGTTTGAAGAAATGGATACCCAAGAGTTGTTTCCCTCCTTGCAAAGCCTCAACTGATTTTGGCTAGGTGTTCACTTCTATTCACTCTATGCTTTGATGGCTCTCCTTCTCAATGGCTCCCTTGTATTTCTCTTTCACTCTCTAAATCTTTTGCTGGTTTTTTGCTCTCTCTATTTTTCTGGTTTTCTCTCTTACTCTTTGCTCTCAATATCTCTCTCAATCCTTGCTTGTGTGTTGTGTTTTTTGATAGTAAGGAATACTATGTTTTCTATGCTTACTTGCAGCCCATTTTCCACCTTTTCTGTCAACTTTTTCTGCTGTCCTAAAGCCACACACTTTGCACACCTTTTCATCACCAACTTTCCATTCTTGGCAATGCCTTTTTCTTCCTTTTGTGCAGCCCCACTTTTCCCTTCTATTTCTAGTATGACTTGCTGCATTTTTCTGCTGTAGCATACTATACTACTATCCCTCTTTTTTCCCATTAGTCTCTTGGATGGTATTGCTTTGTATCTTGCCATGTAGCCAATTGTTACCACTCTTTGACAGCATTTGCAAACAGATATTTAGCAAGTAAATATATCATTTGCATGCTATTTCCTTGACTTTGTGACATAAAAAAATGATCTTGTAACATAGTACACGTTGTCCTCTTGATTTTGTGACATGTAGTAATTCTTCAACTCTTGCATGGGGCTGTTTTGCCTATGATTGAACATGCATAATCTTGGCCCATAAACATTCCAATGTTGATTTAATTCTTGCATATTTCTTGGATGTTTGTGAACATAATGTAGCACATGAAAAAAATGGTGTAGTATGAAGAGTACCATATCATAGATTTGATTAAAGACTTGAATGAAGATTTAGAAATAGCTTAATTTCTAAACATTATCTAGAGTTGGAATTTTTGTAACAAATGACATGATTGTAATGTCACAAAATTCCTCTTAGTATCATTTTTATCTCCATTCATGAATCTTGAATTCATGATGGATTTCCCTTATGTCATTGAGTTTGAAAGAAATGGAGAAATGAATCAAGCCTTGAAAGAGGGCAAATTTTGGGGTGCAACAAAGAGAAACAAATAAGAATATTAAACTGGGAAATATGCTCTGGAAATAAATTTGGCAGCACTTCGTTGTATGAATGAGGCCCTCTTTCTGAAGTCCCCTGCTTCCCCTTTTATAAAAGTGGAATTCCAACGGTTATCATTGAAGATGATGGACTTTGAGGCAGATAATTTAGGGAGTAGTGGTCCACTCTGTGGGAATTGGAACTGCTTCTTTAATGTGTAACTGAAGTGGGGCGTTTTTGCCTGCATGACGGTCGTCACAAGGTGTGACGGTCGTCACCCGTGTGACGCTCGTCATGGAGCTGTGACGGTCGTCACATCAGCAAAAACAGCTTCTGCGCTTTTCATGATGTTTTCACTCCTTTTTCGTCCATAATTCATCTGAGATTGCTTCTTTTCTTCATGTTGCCTTGTTTAGACGTGATCGTTGAATACCTGCAAAACATCATACAAATAACACGGAAATAACCCAAAATCGGATCGAAAACGGTTAAACTTTAGTTGAATTATGCATCAAAATATATATACGATTTCGTGTTATCACTGATCTCCCGACTAGGGCACTCGGAGACGATGAGGACATTGGAGGACGTCAGAGCATGCCAGTTGGCCTGATTTATCTTTGTCTTGCCTTTGTTATTTGCATTTGTAGTTTGACCATCGTCAGGCTTGTTGGCTGAGGTCTCTTCAGTTGTGTTCAGTTGTACTTTTGTACTCAGCCTCTTGGCATTTGTTATGTATGAGGGTTTTCTGATTCCGTGCTTGCTGGATAGGGACTCCATTGTCATGATGGCATTCTCTCCGAAACTAGAATCACGGGGGGGGGGGGGGGGGGGGGGAATATAACCTGTAGCACATTTACATAATTGCATCTGCATTCATATTGCATGACCGGTATTCTCGAATCTGTATCTTATTTCCTGCATCTGCAGGTTTCCAGGATTGACGAACAAAGAGTTCACCGTTACTCAACCCGAAACAACTGCAAGAGAATCATGGATCAAGTCCAAGTGGAGATGCAGGAAATTTGCGAGAAGTTGAACCTATTCATGCAGGCCATGGAGAGTATTGCTAAAGGTCAGGAGAATCTCCAGACTTTGGTGCAGCCGCTGCTGACGCGGGCTAATGGGAATGGCAACAATGACCACAACTTTGTGCATGTCGAAACTCTTCATGAGGATGGGCCCCCTACGCCTGTGGTTCCTCCCATGGTGACCCCACCTGTTGTGGTTGTAAACAATGACGCTGGTGCTGGCAATGGTAACACAGGGAATGGACATGAGACTGTTGTTAACAATGTTGGATTCGGAGACGCCAATCTGGGCGGTGGTAACTACAATGGTGGTAATGGTTTTGGTAACAATGGATTCGGCTATAATGACCAGGGGTTTGAGTACGGCAATCAGGGCGGAAAGTTCGGCTTCAACACTCAGGGTTTCGGCTACGATGGTTTTGGTAACGCTAACCAGGGTTATGGTGGAAATGGTGCTGGATTGATTCCTGTCAACACTGGTTTCGGGCATATTGGGGTCAATCGAGGTTATGGTAATGGGGGAAGAGGTCCCATGACTAGTCAGCAAGGGTTTGGTCGCAATACTGGTTATAACGGGTACGGAAATGAAAATGTGAACTGGGGCGAAGATTGTCAAGAGGACGCCTTTTCTGGAAGAGGTATGGGATTTGAGGGACTCGTTGATAATACGCAGAGGATCAAAATGCTTGAAGAACAGGTGAAGGGTATGGCTAATCAGAATTCTACCGGATTAGACATGACTACTATGGGCTTGGTGCCTTGGCTGAGGGTACCGCTGAAATTCAAAGCTCCCACTTTCGACAAATATAAGGGGGACACTTTCCCTAAGGTGCATGTCCGCGCTTATTACAGAAGGATGTCCGCGTATTCAGATGACGAAAGGATGCTTATGCATTTCTTTCAAGACAACTTATCAGGACCGTCACTCGAGTGGTACATGGGGTTGGAGCCCGCTCAAATCAAAACCTGGAAGCAATTGGCGGATGCTTTCGTCCTGCATTATAAGTATAATAGTGATCTGGCACCGAACCGAGTTCAATTGCAAGGTTTGTCGCAGAAGAACGGGGAAAGCTTTAAAGAATATGCGCAGAGATGGCGCGATATGGCGGCAAGAGTACATCCTCCGTTAGCTGAAAGAGAAATGAATAGCATGTTCATCGGGACATTTACGGGGATATATTACGAAAAATTGTTTAATGTTTCGTTGAGCAGTTTTTCAGATTTAATTCTTATGGGCGAGATGGTCGAAGACGAGATTAAGGTTGGAAGATTCCATGCAGGTGAGCCTACCCCCGCAGAAGGTACAAGAAAAGCATTCGGTGGTAGACGACAAGGTGATTCTAGTGCCGTGTTTGGTGGCAGGGGCCGGGGCAAAGGACGAGGTCAGTATGCTCAGCATCAACAGGTCTCTAGTGTTACCATGCCTTTTCCACAACAACAACAACAGCAGCAACAGCAGCCGCAGCAGCAGCAACAACAAAGGCAACACCCCGCCCAACGCAGAATCCTAGAGGGCAAGCCAAGGAGAGTATTTGAAGCGCCTCCTTCAACATACGCCAAACTGCTTCAGACACTGCTAGGATTAAAGTTGGTCGAGAAAAGGACCATGGCGCCATTAACGGGCACTCCTCCGTTTGGCTATGATGCTGGTAAACACTATGAGTTTCACTCCGGGGCGCCCGGACATGATATTGAAGGCTGTCATGCGTTTAAACATAAAGTCCAAGACTTGTTGGACAGCAAAGCTATTAACTTTGGGCAGGCGGGTCCAAATATAGTACAACAGCCTATGCCCAATCACGGGGCAAACGCCATCCTGACCGAGGAGAATTTGAATCTAGTGACGGATGTCAATGAGCTGAAGACACCGTTGGGTGAGATCAAAAGCAGGTTGTTAAAAGGGGGTGTATTCCCGGGGTGTGATGAATTTTGCTTGGATTGTTGGATACAGCCGGAGGGTTGTAATGAGTTGAAACAGGGTATTCAGGCTTTGATGAATGAAGGAACTTTGCAGTTTGATAGAACCGCGGTTGAAGGTCCTGTAGAGGCATTGGGGGATGAGCGGAACGATGTTGCTACGGTAACGATTCCAAGGAAAACGATAACAATAACAACGCCCTCCAGGCGACCGACAATCACAATTACTAAAGCAGGACCGGTTCCTTTTGAAAGTACTAAAGCAGTGTCGTGGACTTACGGGTTGGAGGTTTATTGCGACGGTAAGAAAATTAAAGTCAATAAACAACCAGCTGGGGTTGTAGATAATGTTGTTAGAACAGGAGGTATGACCAGAAGCGGAAGAATCTTCACATCGCCTGAGGTAGAGGCAGAAAGATTGGCAAAGGGGAAAGCCAAGGTAGACGAGAGTGGCCCCTCGCAGATAAAGGAAAAGGAAACATCGCTTAAGGATGTGGAAGAGTTTATGAGGCTCATTCGTAAAAGTGATTACAAAATTGTGGAGCACCTCCAGCAAACGCCATCAAAGATCTCGATCTTGTCACTACTATTATGTTCCGAGGCCCATCGGAACGCTTTGCTGAAGATCCTAGACACGTCATTCGTTCCTCAAGACGTTTCGATCAATAAATTAGAAGGGGTGATGGCGCATGTTAATGCAGGGCATAGTTTGGGATTTACGGATTTTGATTTGACCCCGAGGGGGAGAGAGCATAATATGGCGCTGCACGTGTCAGTTGAATGCAGGGGCACGGTCATGTCCCATGTGTTGGTGGATACTGGGTCTTCCTTGAATGTGCTTCCAAAGAAAGCAATGATGAAGTTGGATATCAGGGGGATTATCTGCACGCCTAGTGACTTGGTGGTCAGGGCATTTGATGGTACGCGGAGGTCAATTTTCGGATCGATAACATTACCTTTGCAGGTGGGGCTGGAAATTTTTGAAACTGAATTCTATATAATGGACATCCAGCTAGCGTATAGTTGCCTTCTTGGACACCCATGGATTCATGCTGCAGGGGCAGTCACATCCACGTTGCACCAAAAGTTGAAGTATATGGTGGGGGATAGTGTCGTCACTGTTTGTGGAGAAGAAGATATTCTGGTTAGCCATCTGTCTTCATTCAGATACGTGGAGGCCGACGGCGAAATCCACGAGACACCCTGTCAAGCATTTGAAGGGCTAAAGATTAAAGATAAAGCTCCAGTACCCAAGATATCAGATGTGGCAGTGTCATCGTACAAAGAGGCTCAGGCTCTAGTGCAGAAAGACGGTAAAGTGAGAATGTGCATAGACTACCGTGATTTGAATAGGGGGAGCCCGAAAGACGACTTTCCACTTCCTCACATCGATGTGCTAGTTGATAACACTGCTCAATTCTCTGTATTCTCCTTCATGGATGGCTTCTCGGGCTATAATCAGATCAAAATGGCGCCAGAAGACATGGAGAAGACTACTTTCATTACTCCTTGGGGAACATTTTGTTACAAAGTGATGCCCTTCGGATTGAAAAACGCTGGGGCAACATATCAATGTGCTATGCCGACTCTCTTTCATGACATGATGCACAAAGAGATCGAGGTTTATGTTGATGATATGATTGCCAAATCCCAGACGGAGGAGGAGCATTTGGTTAATCTGCTGAAATTATTCAAGAGGCTTAGGAAGTTCAGGTTGAGACTGAACCCTAACAAGTGCACCTTCGGGGTGAGATCGGGTAAACTACTGGAGTTTATTGTGAGCGAGAAAGGAATAGAGGTTGATCCTGCGAAAATAAAAGCAATACAAGAAATGCCGACGCCTAAAATAGAAAAAGAAGTGCGTGGATTTTTAGGGAGGTTGAACTACATCGCCCGGTTCATATCTCACTTAACTGCGACGTGCGAGCCGTTATTCAAGTTGTTGAAAAAAGAATAGGTTGTGACCTGGAATGAAAATTGTCAAAAGGCGTTTGATAACACGAAATCGTATAGATATTTTCATGCATAATTCGACTAAAAGCTAACCGTTTTCGATCCGATTTCGGGTTATTTCCATGTATTTGTCTGATGTTTTTGCAGGTATTCAACGATCATGTCTAAACAAGGCAACATGAAGAAAAGAAGCAATCCCAGATGAAATATGGACGAAAAAGGAGTGAAAACACAATGAAAAGCGCAACAGGAAGTTTTTGCTGATGTGACGACCGTCACAGAAGCATGACGACCGTCACACGGGTGACGACCGTCACACCTTGTGACGACCGTCATGCAGGCAAAAATGCCCCACTCAAAATACACGTCAAAAGAGCAGTTCCAATTCCCATTTCATGGTCCACTACTCCCTAAATTATCTGCCTCAAGGTCCATCATCCTCAGAGGAAACCGTTGGAATCCCACCTCTATAAAAAGGGAAGCAGGGGACTTCAAAAAGGGAGCTGCATTCATACCACGAAGTGCTGCCCAAATTTATTTTCAAGAGCAAATTTAATTTCCAGCCTTTTTATTATTTGTATCCATTTCTCCAGTTTCAATTGTATCCCTTTCCTTTATTTCCCTTTCCATTCTACTCATTCCCATTTCCGCTCTACTGTATTTGTTACTGCACTGTACGATCAAATTGGAACTAAAGACAGAATCCTGCCAACATCTGTGGAGGATCTGCCCAAGGGCCAATTGGCATTATTTACAGGTTTTCATTTTGATCGACTCTTATTTTATCATAATGCAATTTATTATTTATTATTATTATTTATGTTTTGCTTTTCTAAATTCCATGTCTAGCTAAACTTAGGAAATCGATATGTAGTAATAATTCGGATGGGATTTGATAACCTTTGTTTGAAAACTTTCTTTTCACAAAAATAACTTATGGTCTAAGTGTTTAAAAAATTGATTTACGAAATAAACTTCGTCGCGAAAGCGAGAACTTGTTTTAAAGTAGTTTTGCCACGAAAGTGGGAAATTAATTAAGATACGAACCAACAAGCGAAAGCTGCGGTAAGGTCAGATAGTAAACACTAGGCATTCGTTTTAATAACAGCGAAAGCACTTTAAAACTAATTAGAACTTAGAGATTTCCAAAAAGTAGTTTTAACCCCGAACGGAACACGAAAGTGTACGTTAGGCCCTTAGGATTATGATTAGCGTCAATAACCATCGTGAGACGAGAGTCTTCAAATCTCCACTTTCTGCTTAAGTAAACTGCGAAAACCATTTCATACACTAGTAATTTATCAAATCCCTGAAGAACATAACTACTACGTATCGATTCAATTAATTAAAATCTAAATAGTAATCTTAGTTTCCCCTTTTAGTGACAACATTATTCCCTTAAAACATATTCTACCTAGCTAAACATAGTAACTCCCGAGAACACTAGTTTGATTACGAGTCCCTGTGGGATCGATATCTTTTATTACTACGCGATAGACTGTGCACTTGCAGTTAGAATTGTTAGACATAGAAAGTCGCGATCAAGTTTTTGGCGCCGTTGCCGGGGACCCGTTTAGTCAATAGTGTAACCTTCTGTTACGCCGTATAGACTAGGTAAACAATTTTCATTTTTCCTTTACTAGTGTTGTCGATTGTATGCCAAGTGATCGCCCACAAAGCGACATCTTGAAACCTTCAGTCGCAGAACTAGAGCGCTTCTTACATCTAAGAAGCCGAATCATTGAGTACCAACTCAAACATAACATTCCTGATCCTCTCACTCCCATTCCCAAATCAGAAGGAGAACCAGAGATGGCTGAAGGACCTCCGAACAAACCGTTGAAGGTATACGCTACACCATCTCAGATGGAGCCTAGAAGTAGCATTGCTGCCCCAGCTATTACCCGAAATGATTTTGAGCTGAAACCATCATTGCTGTCGGCTGTACAACAAAACCAATTCTCAGGAAATGCAACTGAGGATCCGAACGAACATCTAACGAAGTTTGTTCAATACGCAGACACAGTGAAAGCAAATGGAGTAACTCCAGACGCGATAAGACTTCGTCTTTTCCCATTCTCTCTTAGAGACAGAGCGTGGACATGGTTACAATCGTTACCATCCAACTCCGTTACAACGTGGGAGCAATTGAAGAACGTCTTCTTAGCGAGATATTTTCCACCAAGCAAAACTGCTATGCTTAGAGCTCAAATCAACGGATTTCGACAGAAAGATACTGAATCTCTTTACGAAGCATGGGAAAGATTCAAAGATATGATGAGAACATGTCCTCACCACGGTCTAGAAGACTGGGTGACAATCCATACTTTCTATAATGGGCTTCTATAAAATACTAGATTAACCATAGACGCTGCCGCAGGCGGTGCACTTATGGATAAGCCATACGATGAAGCCTATCAATTGATAGAAAACATGTCAAAAAACCATTGCCAATGGGGAGGTGAACGCACTCCAAATGAGAAAACCTCAGCGAAAGGTGGGATGTACGAAATCAGCAGCCTTGAAAAGTTCAATGCTAAAGTAGATGCTCTAGCACAAAAGATCGATAGTCTGACCGTTAACCCCACTGCAACTGTCGCTGCAGTAACTCCAAATTGCGAGTTATGCGGAAGTACCACTCATAATGCACCCGAATGCCCATTGCTAGCCGGAATCCCGCCAGACCAGGTAAATTATGCCCAAGGAAATCCCTACGCAAATACCTACAACCCAGGTTGGCGAAATTATCCAAACTTTTCTTACAAAAGCGAAAATGCATTGCAAATGCCTACTGCTCCGCAAGGATATCAAAAACCAGCTGCTCAAAATGCACCTAGGAAATCAAACCTCGAAATGATGATGGAAAAGTTCATAGCTACTCAAGCTCAGACGAACAAAGAATTCCTTAATCAAAACATACACACTAGCGAGCAAATTAAACAGTTGACAGGAAAAGTAGACGCTCTAGCCACCCACAACAAAATGTTAGAAACTCCAATATCACAAGTGGCTCAACAGCAAGCATCTGCTGCCGCACCTGCTGGTACATTTCCTGGACAACCCGAACAGAATCCCAAAGGCCAAGCAAATGCTGTGATACTAAGAAGTGGAAAAGAATTGGACGAACCGATCGATCCGAGGACCGAAAACTCAGCCATGCAACAGAAACCAACTGAACAAGCAGAAAAGGAATCTGAGTTAGAAAAGAAGGAAGACAACGAGAAGGAGGATACCGCGAGTGAAAAAACTCAAACACCTCCAGCGCCATATAAACCACCTATCCCTTATCCGCAAAGACTAATAAACTCTAAAACTTCAGGACAGTTTAAGAAATTTGTAGAGCTCCTTAAACAGTTGAATATAACTATTCCTTTTACAGAAGCAATAACTCAAATGCCGTCATACGCAAAATTTCTCAAAGAGATCCTGTCGAATAAGAGAAAGATCGAGGATAATGGAACAGTTACACTCACTGCAGAGTGTAGCGCTATTATTCAAAACCGCATGCCTCCTAAATTAAAAGACCCAGGTAGTTTCTCCATACCCTGCGTCATAGGAAAGTTCGTAATAGATAAAGCTCTATGCGATTTAGGAGCCAGTATCAGTGTTATGCCCTTATCTATATGCAAAAGGCTGAATATGGGAGACCTCAGGCCAACCAAAATGTCCGTACAATTAGCTGACAGATCAGTAAAATATCCCGTCGGAATACTGGAAAACGTTCCAATACGCACAGGACAATTCTACATTCCAACCGACTTCATAATCATGGACATCAAGGAGGACACTGTAACCCCAATTATCTTAGGAAGACCATTCCTAGCTACAGCCGGAGCGATTATAGACGTGAAGAAAGGAAGGCTAACATTCGAAGTAGGAGAAGAAAAGATAGAGTTCATTCTCACCAAGTTCTTACAAGCACCAGCAATAGACGATACCTGCTATCTAGTAGATGAAATTGACGAATGCATCAGAGAACTTGAAAATGAGGAGACCACGTATTCAGAAATAATAAAGATTCAAATACCCGACATTTCTGAAGACGACAATTGGCGTAAACCGTATAAAGACGACAGCCTAAGCGAAAGCTTAGCACTGACACCAAACCATATGCCAGGTCCGAAGAACCCATCTTTAGAGCTTAAAACACTACCCAAAAACCTCAGATATGAATTTCTAGACGATGAACTAAAAAGACCAGTGATAGTCAACGCCGACTTAGGACAACCAGAAACCGAAAAGTTATTAGAAGTCCTAAGGAAGTACCCCACTGCGTTAGGCTATAACATAAGCGATTTAAAAGGTATAAGCCCTTCGATCTGTATGCATCGAATTACAATAGAGGAAGACTCTAAAACTTCTCGAGAGCATCAGAGAAGACTAAACCCCATCCTGAGCACTGTAGTCAGAGATGAAGTAAAGAAATTACTTGATGCAGGAATCATCTACCCGATCTCCGATAGTGAATGGGTTAGCCCAGTTCATGTCGTACCAAAGAAAGGAGGAGTCACAGTAGTTAAAAACGAAAAAGGTGAATCGATAACAAAAAGAGTCGTGACTGGAAGTAGGATGTGTATTGATTATAGGAAGCTTAACAAGGCTACGCGCAAAGATCACTTCCCGCTACCCTTCATAGACCAAATGTTGGAAAGATTAGCCAAACATTCATATTTCTGCTATCTAGATGGTTACTCAGGATTCTTCCAAATTCCAATCCATCCTGATGACCAAGAAAAGACTACATTCACCTGTCCTTACGGTACTTTTGCTTACCGCCGAATGCCGTTCGGACTCTGTAACGCTCCAGCAACCTTCCAAAGATGCATGATGGCAATCTTCGCAGATTTCATAGATGACATTATGGAAGTGTTTATGGACGATTTCTCGGTATGTGGACAAAGTTTCGAAGGATGCTTACAAAACTTAGAAATGGTATTAGAACGTTGCGTAAAAGTAAACCTCGTCCTAAATTGGGAGAAATGCCATTTTATGGTCCGCCAAGGAATAGTTCTAGGACACGTCATATCAGATAGAGGGATTGAGGTAGACAAAGCTAAAATAGAGATTATAAAAGATCTCCAACCTCCAAAATCCGTACGAGAAATACGGAGTTTTCTAGGACATGCCGGTTTCTACAGAAGATTTATAAAAGATTTCTCGAAAATCACAAAACCTCTGACCGGCCTGTTAATGAAGGATGCTGAGTTCGTCTTCAACGACGACTGTTTAAAAGCATTCGAAACATTGAAATCAGCCCTTATCACCGCACCAATCATGCAACCACCAGATTGGAGACTACCGTTTGAAATCATGTGCGACGCGAGTGATTACGCTGTAGGCGCAGTTCTAGGACAAAGGAAGGACAAGAAGCTCCATGCCATCTACTACGCCAGTAGAACCTTAGACCCTGCCCAAATGAACTACGCTACCACAGAAAAGGAACTTCTAGCAGTTATATTTGCGCTTGACGAATTCCGTTCTTACTTAGTAGGAGCAAAAATTATAATATACACAAACCACGCTTCCATAAGGTACCTAGTAAGCAAAAAGGATGCCAAACCAAGACTATTGAGATGGATCCTCTTGTTACAAGAGTTTGACTTAGAAATCAAAGATAAGAAAGGAACCGAGAATGTTGTTGCGGATCACTTATCCCGAATAGAAGGCATCAGACACGATCCAGTACCGATAAATGACGATTTCCCGTACGAACGTCTGATAGCCAAATTAGAAAGTGACACACCCAACGCAATCTCGGAAGATCCAGAATTCGGAAAAGCCATAGAAGCCGTCTATGCCCAAGTCACATTACCTTGGTATGCTGACGTCGTTAATTACCTCGCTGCGGGCGTGCTTCCACCAGATCTTACTTATCGGCAAAAGAAGAAATTCTTCCACGATCTGAAACACTATTATTGGGACGAACCCCTACTCTTCAAGAGAGGGGCCAACAACATATACCGTCGCTGTGTCCCAGAGGAAGAAATAGAAAATATTATTTCCCAATGCCACTCAGCACCATATGGTGTTCATGCTAGTACATCCAAGACGTGCGCTAAGATTCTCCAAGCTGGCCTATTCTGGCCTAATCTCTGGAAAGACGTTCACATCGCTGTGCAAAAGTGCGATAGATGCCAACGAACTGGCAACATCTCACGACGCGATGAAATGCCTCAGAAAGGAATCTTAGAGGTAGAAATCTTCGACGTCTGGGGAATAGATTTCATGGGACCTTTCCCACCTTCTTTTGGAAATAACTACATACTCGTCGCTGTCGATTACGTGTCTAAATGGATAGAAGCCATAGCTGCTCCAACAAATGACGCACGAGTAGTAATCAAACTCTTCAAGAACACCATCTTTCCTAGATTCGGTGTACCCAGACTCGTCATTAGTGACGGAGGATCTCACTTCATATCACGAATATTCGATAAACTTCTCTCTAGATATGGAGTCAAGCACCGAGTAGCTACACCTTATCATCCGCAAACTAGCGGACAAGTAGAGGTCTCGAACAGAGAAATAAAACAAATCTTGGAAAAGACTGTCGCTACCTCAAGGAGAGACTGGTCATCGAAGCTACAAGAAGCTTTATGGGCTTATAGGACCGCATTTAAGACACCTATAGGTACTACCCCCTATAAATTAGTTTACGGTAAATCCTGCCATCTCCCTGTAGAGTTAGAGCATAAGGCCTTCTGGGCCATTAAAACACTCAACTTCAACTAGACCGAGGCAGGAGAAAAGCGAATCTTGAACCTACACGAGTTGGAAGAACTTCGATTAGACGCTTACGAAAATGCCCGTATCTACAAAGAACGAACTAAAAGGTGGCATGATAAACGTTCAATCAGGAAACAATTCAGTGTGGGAGACATCGTATTCTTTTTAATTCACGATTAAAACTCTTCCCAGGAAAACTAAAATCTAGGTGGTCTGGACCCTATGAAGTGACTAAAGTACTTCAGAGTGGAGCTGTTGAAATTACCGACAAGACAAATGCACCGTTTATCGTAAACGGGCAACGTCTAAAACATTACAATAAGAACGACAACAGTCCTCAAGTTTGCAACATAACATTGCTTGAGCTCCCAGCTTAAAAACCAGAATAGCTTCTCACCAAGCTATCGTCAGGCTTTAGACGTTAAAAACAGCGCTTATTGGGAGGCAACCCAAATTTCCCTCGTTATTGCATTTCATTTTTCTTTAAAATTCCACTTTGAAAAATCCAACAAAAATCCTAAAATTACTACTACTTTCTACTTTCTTTCATTTTCGTACTTTTATTCTTATTTTAATTTTTCCTCTTTTGCCTTTTGTTTCTACCACTTTTCGTTTCTAAAAATCCTGACTTCAAATTTCTTGTTTCAAACTTTTCAGGATTTTTAAAGTCTTCAACACATTTCTTTTGTTTTCTCCGAATTACTTGCGAATATGGCCGAGTACGATTTCACAAAGGTTCACTTCAAAGGACTCGCTCAAAAGGCAAGATTTGCAGCACTGACCGAAAGAGAATTCGCCTTAACGTTGTATTATGACAAGGCTACTATGGATAAACTTGGGATCACGGATAACATTCAATACCTGTTCAATCAACTGGGTTGGGAGAACACTGCTCTGAAAACACGCTTTGCTACCTACAAGGATCTAACCTACGAATTCCTCAGTTCTTTCAGATACACACCCAACTATGGCTTTGGAACCAGCTCAGAGTTGATTACCTTCAGATTGTTTGGAATGGACCAAACTCATAGCCGGATGTCACTAGCTAACCTCCTAGGATTCCCTAGCGGACCGCATGTGTTCATCAGTGCAGAAGATGACGATATTGATTTGCAACTCGAGCACTTCTGGGGTAAAATAACAGGCGACTATCACTCTGAATCAGATAGAAGGTACAATGATGACATTCATAACCCAGCCTTTAGATACTTCCATAAGATACTAGCTCACACCATGTTTGGAAAAGAAGAAAATATTACCACAGTGTCTAAGGAAGAGTTATTCATCATGTTCTGTGCTTCTCAGGGTCGGACAGTAAATGCAGTGCCTTTCATGATGAGAGCCTTCAAACGCCTCACGCTGGAACCTCAGACACCTATTCTTATAGGAGGACTAGTAACAATGATAGCCCACGAGCTTGGCCTTAGATTCCATCTAAATGCCAGCACTCGTTTTGGTACCATCAGACCCATGAACATACAATTCTGCTTTAACAGACGCATCTTAGGAAATATGGGACCTGGATCGTATGAGTACCTTATTAACGAAAAACCAGTACAGCTATTCACACTGCCTGATCATCTGATGACAAGCATCCACAACAAGGATAACTGGCTCTATGAATTGGATGAGCCTATGGGACCTCCTTCACCACAGTCAACACCCCAGAACTATATGTATGATAGTGACCACATTTCTGAGGCACACGATTACATGTACTTTGCGGACGCCGCCTCTGAAAATGAAGTAGACCCTATGACTCCTCCATACTACAATACTTATCCTGAGCCTATCCCTGAGGAAACAACCGAAAAAATGGATACCGTGTTACTCAGATTGGATGACATCGATAGAGCTCTGACGCATGTAAAAGCTGATATCGCAAGCGTGCACAGTGACCTGGTAGGCTTCATGGACCTAGTCTGCGACCAACTCGACTACTATTCACGGAAATTTGATGAGTTGAAGGCACGGAAAGATTAGTTATTAGCTTGTAGCAGTAGTATCAGTTCAGTCTAGTCTAGTTTAGTTTAATTTACTCATTTGGAATTTTCGCATTGTTCGTTTCATTATGTACTACATACATTTGTTTCCATTTTATGTTATTTCAATGCTAGTTTTGTTCAATTATTCTGTTTTCGCATTATTTATTGATTGTTGGATATTATATTACATCACCATAGCAATACCATGCTTTAAAATCACCCCGAATACGCCCTCAGAGCAAAATTCTGCGTTCTGCAGATTTTGCTGCTGTGACGACCGTCACAGTCCCGTGACGACCGTCACACCCTTGTGACGACCGTCACGCAGCCCAGAACTGCAATCTGGTATAACAGAGGTCGTGTAACCTACCACTCCCCCCATTACCACTTTCAAACTTCCAACATTCATATCCCACTACGATTTTCGTCATCTCCATCTAAACTATAAACCCCAACTCCAAACTCAACCTCCAAACCATCGTTCTGTCACATTTCCATCTCTGCCGAAAAACCCCAAAACCTCCAAAAACTCTCCATCTTCAACAATGGCCGGAAACGCAGACATCAACAACATTTCCTTCCCTGAGGGCGAGTTAGGCGAGAGACAACGAGCACAGTACAATGCATTTCATCAGAGGTCTCTCCAGCCAACTCACTACCCGCACCTTCCATCACTTACGGAGCTCGGACTCCTCGAAGGTGTCACATGGATGCTTCAACGAGCAGGCATCTGGAATCTCTGCTCCAACCCCCAGCCGACCTACGAACAGCTCACCCTGGAGTTCTTGAGTTCGTTCTCCTACATCACCAGCAGCGGCGAACTCAACCAGCACTCAGGTGCCGCTTGCTTCCGCATGTTTGGCGTTAACTATCAGCTGCACCAGAACCAGATTGTCGGCATCCTACAGTTTCCCCGCGGCGAGAACGCTCATCGCTGCATCACTGACCAGTTCCAGCACGACGCCTTTGCGCTGTGGTATCAGTTGACCGGCCTAAACGCCGATGGTTGGGACTCCCTACACGCCACTCACATCCATAACCCCGCCATCAGGTACTTTCACAGGGTGTTGAGCAACATCATCTTTGCCAGAGACAGCAACCACAAAGTGAACTCCAAGGAGCTCTTCTTTCTGCATTGCATCTTCAACAACGAACCGGTCAACGCTGCCCCGTTCCTACTGGCCCACATTCAGGCCAACTGCAACCGTGGCTCGAAGCCATTCTACTTTGGCGGGATTGTCACGGCGATTGCACTTGGGCTGAACCTTGGCGACCAACTTCAGCACCTCCATTCCATCCCATCGGTGTTCCTTGACACCCACCACTGTAGGGCCTCCCATCTCATCCGCTCCCGAGCTGACAGGAAATATCATCCGGTTGTGCGTGGCAAGACCGTCAGAAGCATCATCCTTCCGTCCCGCACCCGCATCCATCCTGAGGACCGCACCAACTGGTTGTTCGACCTCACTGCCCCTCCTGCTGCCGCTGTTCCTACTCAGGACCCCACACACGATTCCGAAGATGAAATCCAAGCTGAGTTGGACAGGTCCGAGCAGCCAGAGGCATCGCAACCTCCTCCACCAGTAGGTACATCATCCCGCCGCCGCCGTCACCATCCCGTGCCCGATTACACCGAAGAGGACCTCCGTCGCTCCCTAGACCAGCAGGCATAGATACTCACGATGCTGCAGCAGCAGAACCAGCGAGCCGACCAGTTCGAAGCTTGGCACCGGACTCAAATGCAACAACTTCACACCGGCCAAGCTACGATCACTGAGAGTCTAGCGAATCTGACCCTGCAGGTCGAAGGCCTCCGCGACACGGTCTACCACACTGGAGCCATGAGCTATGAGGATAGAGTCGCCCATGCTAGAGCCAGAGGACGCCAGCATGGACGTGGCAGGCCCCGGGACTAGATTTTTATTTTTTCCTTTATTGTTTACTATATTTCAGTATTTTGTATTTTCATTTTCAGTTGTATCTCCCTCTCGCATGCTTCAAGAATCAGTGAGGACACTGATCGAAATAGTGTGGGAGCGGAGCCTTATTTCCACTGTATTCAGAACTTCCCTTATTTACTGTATTTCCATTTCACTGCACTTTTGAATTTTAGTAAGTTCTACTTTACACTTTCTATTTCTAGCGAATAAAGTTCGTCTATATATTTTTCACGTTACGCAAACAATCCCCACATTTTTCGAAGTAAACAAAAACTTTCATTTGTTCCTCAAAACCAAAAGCACCGCGAGAATGCGCCTGAGTTCAAACCGAGCTTTGAAACTCCGAGTCGGTTTCACCACCTACGTGTACCAAAGTCTCAAGTGTCTACGCAAACTCAACCCCAAGTAGTTTATACTAGCAGTCAGCACCATCCTAAAAACACCTCTAAGCGAGCGACCGATGCAAATAAGTGTGTGATCTCCAAAAAGATGAAAAATCATGAAAAGAGAGCTAAAAAAGCCCAAGAATATAAGATACGTTTCCTTCTAAGTTAGGTGCTCCTCACCCGAGCATTTAGCCCAACGGCACGAAAAACTCATTGAAAAATCAATGACACCAAATTACGATCAATGAAGAAGATCAAAAACAAAAACGAGATCATATTCACTAACAGGTCGACTTGCCATGAGAGTGTGCGGACAACGGGCTTAATAGATTGCGCTAGAACAAACAGGGTGAACTTGCCATGAGAACCTTGACACCAAGATACGGTAGCATGACTGAGACCGATTTGCATAAAAGGGAGACCTCCGGAGACTTGTAGTCAAGTGTCGTCGTGATACTCGTCTTGTTCCTACCAAGAATCCCGGTTTTTCCAAACTCTACGGACGAAGAAGCAGCCTCGTGCTTCCGACTTTTTCACGTTTTACTTGAGGACAAGCAAAGATTCAAGCTTAGGGGAGTTTGATAACACGAAATCGTATAGATATTTTCATGCATAATTCGACTAAAAGCTAACCGTTTTCGATCCGATTTCGGGTTATTTCCATGTATTTGTCTGATGTTTTTGCAGGTATTCAACGATCACGTCTAAACAAGGCAACATGAAGAAAAGAAGCAATCCCAGATGAAATATGGACGAAAAAGGAGTGAAAACACAATGAAAAGCGCAGCAGGAAGTTTTTGCTGATGTGACGACCGTCACAGAAGCATGACGACCGTCACACGGGTGACGACCGTCACACCTTGTGACGACCGTCATGCAGGCAAAAATGCCCCACTCAGAATACACGTCAAAAGAGCAGTTCCAATTCCCATTTCATGGTCCACTACTCCCTAAATTATCTGCCTCAAGGTCCATCATCCTCAGAGGCAACCGTTGGAATCCCACCTCTATAAAAAGGGAAGCAGGGGACTTCAAAAAGGGAGCTGCATTCATACCACGAAGTGCTGCCCAAATTTATTTTCAAGAGCAAATTTAATTTCCAGCCTTTTTATTATTTGTATCCATTTCTCCAGTTTCAATTGTATCCCTTTCCTTTATTTCCCTTTCCATTCTACTCATTCCCATTTCCGCTCTACTGTATTTGTTACTGCACTGTACGATCAAATTGGAACTAAAGACAGAATCCTGCCAACATCTGTGGAGGATCTGCCCAAGGGCCAATTGGCATTATTTACAGGTTTTCATTTTGATCGACTCTTATTTTATCATAATGCAATTTATTATTTATTATTATTATTTATGTTTTGCTTTTCTAAATTCCATGTCTAGCTAAACTTAGGAAATCGATATGTAGTAATAATTCGGATGGGATTTGATAACCTTTGTTTGAAAACTTTCTTTTCACAAAAATAACTTATGGTCTAAGTGTTTAAAAAATTGATTTACGAAATAAACTTCGTCGCGAAAGCAAGAACTTGTTTTAAAGTAGTTTTGCCACGAAAGTGGGAAATTAATTAAGATACGAACCAACAAGCGAAAGCTGCGGTAAGGTCAGATAGTAAACACTAGGCATTCGTTTTAATAACAGCGAAAGCACTTTAAAACTAATTAGAACTTAGAGATTTCCAAAGAGTAGTTTTAACCCCGAACGGAACACGAAAGTGTACGTTAGGCCCTTAGGATTATGATTAGCGTCAATAACCATCGTGAGACGAGAGTCTTCAAATCTCCACTTTCTGCTTAAGTAAACTGCGAAAACCATTTCATACACTAGTAATTTATCAAATCCCTGAAGAACATAACTACTATGTATCGATTCAATTAATTAAAATCTAAATAGTAATCTTAGTTTCCCCTTTTAGTGACAACATTATTCCCTTAAAACATATTCTACCTAGCTAAACATAGTAACTCCCGAGTGTCGCTTGCGCGAAAATAAGGTGCCGGCACAACAGAAGAGTCGCCACCTTTCGTTATTTATCCCTCAGAGCGGGAAAGGAAACGATCGGAAAAAACCTAACGAATAAGGGTAAGACAAGGTCATCGCAACCATTGTCTGGGTTCGGGAGTCAGTTACGCAAGGGGAAGGTATTAGCACCCCTCACGTCCGTCGTACTCGACGGGATCCTCGCTTGTTTGTTTACTTGGACGGGTTGGTTTTATTCTATCTACCTATCAAGGCTGGCTGAAAAAGAAAAGAAAAATGACTCGGCAAAGCGTCGCACTTTATGCCTACGTATTCTCATCAGAGAATGAGAAATCAGAGTCAACGTAGTTCGGCCTACGAAGGGTTATGGGGGAAGGTAGCTCGCCAAGACTTCGCCATCTTGTGCCTACGTACTCTCAACAGGTATGAGAGATCAGAGCTCACGTAGTTCGGGAAACTACGGTTTATTTCCCGTTTTTACGAAAGAAGTGTTTTTTATTGTGTTTGCGATTTCAACCGCACTAGAGACTATGACCTGAGAGTGAATGCGTCGCATGTCACCCAAAGGGTACCATACTAAACATCCAGACTATGGAAAATAAACTCTCCCACAATCCTTTCTCAGATAGCTTAAGGCTCGTAATGTACGAAAGAAATCATTCATGATTACTGTATCTTAAACTGTTTTGAGATGAGAAAAGAACGGGCCCAACTAGGAGGGAGACTATCAAGTCCTATTGTTATCATGCCATGGATTCATCCTATGGTTGAGGTTTGAACAGGGAACTCCTAGATGTTGTCATGCATAGGTTTCAACCTAAAAGTCTATCATCAAATCCTTATCAAAGGAAATGAGAGTCCTAAGGGATCATGTCAATGATACACCAAAACAGACAAAGCATCAGCTTAACAGTAAAAATGCATGCAATGCAAGTGAGGGAGGAAATGTGTGTGGGGCTTCAGCCTCCACAAGCTCGTCTCAACCTCAAGCCAGTCATGAAATAACAGTAATCATACTGAAAAATAAACAACATGCTATCAAGCAATAAACAGATAAAAGAAATGAAATGCCATCAGGCAAGCAAACCACATGGGCAAGGGAGCTGGGCTCTACCGAATACCCGCAAGCAAAGCCACTCAATAACAACACAAGCAGAGGGAGCAACTCAACCTCTAATGCAATCATGCTCTTAGACTGAGCTTATTCTAGATGAACTTAATCTAATGCAACAGACAACTCAGACAAAACACACAATACAGAAAAGAAAGATAGAAGAAAAGCCTCAGCTCCTCCAGCAGCTACTCAGTCTTCAGACTTCAGAGATCACTTGCCTTCCAGGTATCAACCTTACAACATGAGTATCAACTCATCTTCTCCCTTAAGCTTCAGCTTCTTTGATCAGCTCCACCTTCAGGCTTCACTATCTTCAGGGATCTTCAAGTATCAACTTGATCTTCACAAAGTCTTCAATGCTCTTCATTGCTATCTTCAACAACCCAAATGCTCCATCAAACAAGATTCAGTCAACAAGATGAGGTGAGGATGTTAGAGTGCTCACTGACTTCCAAAGGATGCCATTGAAGACTTAACATCTAAGGGAAAGGCTCTCTCAAAGTTCTACCTCAGAGGGCAAGGTCACTAATCCCTCCAAAGGAGAGAGGTGAACACCCTTAGGGGACTTTATGTCATAGAGAAGGAAGGAGGTGAACAAGACACTCCTTGTTTATTGAATGGAAGTATTCTATCTAAGGCTCTACCTATGTACTTATGATCCTATAAACAGAACAAACAAAATCTAAAACTAAGCTACTCTGCAGAGTCTTCAAAGCTTCAATGATGATCCACAAGGTCTTCAACTCAATCTTCAAGGCTCACACACTCAAAGGAGAAGAAAAGAAAGCAAAACAATACAAACTATGCCTTTAAGCAACACACATACTAACCATACATTCAAAGATCAATTAAAAATACTAAAATACTATATACTACTCTAGAAAAATTCTAGGGGATTCTATACATACTTACCCTTAACCCATATATTCCCCATACACTAATTTGGCCTATAACCCCCAAAACAAAATTGTTCAAGTCTACTTATGCAACCTAAAACCCTAATTTGAGTACACTAAGGCTATGCTTAACAAACTAATCAAATTTTAATATACAAATGGTGAATTAAATCCTATATGATCTATGGTTCAATACCTAACTATGCCAAAAAGAATGGCTCAAAAATCCTAAGGGAAAGTCCTAAAAGAAATTATACAAAATTGAGTACCAACTAAAATCAATTAAAAAGACTATTTACAAGAATAATATACTAAAAATATTAAAAGGAAAATAAAATGGAATTTTATTTATTTACATTTTTCTAGACATGATTATGAATATGTGAAAAAAACAAGCATTGAAAAATATTAATTTTTCTATTTTATATGGATTTTATAAAATGCAAGAAAATAAAAAGAAATTAAAATCAAAGAATTAACATGAGATGGGAAGGGGGGTGTCATTAGAAAGGGGCGCCCAGTTCAATATCCTGATGGGCTGAGAACCTGGGGGTGCACTTAGCAATCTGGTAGGCCCATGCGCTCAGAAAAATAAATTGAGAAAATTAAAAGAAAAACAATAAAGCTGCGGTGAGAATAGCAACATTTCCACGTTAAAATTTGGACTGGGCCAAGCGAAGGGGTGCGAATATCACTAGATTGCTGAGCCCAATATCTACTACTTAAGTAAACGCTGCGTTTTACTTCTAATTTTCCCTCCGTTTTCTGAATTGAATCAAGGCCGCTGGATGAGATGATTTAGTCAAGATTTGGATACGATCGGACGGCTGGGAGGTTGTCTTCAACCTCTAGCTAGGGTTTCCTCCCCAAACCAGTTTCCATGCACTAAACTTCAACTGCTTCGTTCTCTCTGATCATTCCATGAAATTCAAAACTTCCAAGAGCAAATATGCTCTACTCATCACCCAGAACACGATGATACCCATGATTTTTACTGAAACCTCTCATATCACTCTGACAGAATACACGAACGTTAGGGCTCCACCATGATTCTCTGAGATCAAACACGATAGAGCTTCAATCTAATGATGTGAAAGTGTTCTACATGTTGCCCTAACCACACTATGCCATACCATGTCCATTAAAACTCCATGAACAGCCTATTATTAATCTTGCAAGAATTGGCACCCTGCCACGAAACTCCATGGATCTCTCTCAAACCCTCAGAAAATCATCACCTAGCCTAGCATGTCATCCTTACACCTAGCAATATAACAGTATGCACCTAATAAAGGATCTATGGTGAAAATTACCAACCTGTCAAGAACCAATGGTGAGTGAGGTTAGGGCTCAATTTGGCACTTGAAATCTTCTCCAAATGCTCCTCCAATGGTGGATACCTTTCTGCTTGCAAGAATTGGGATGGATGAGGCTTGTGGAAGAAGAAATGGAAGCTTGCTTGATTTTGAAGAAACCTTGAAATGGCACTTTCTCTCTATCTCTCTCCAATGAACTCAGCAACTTTCACCAACCTTTTCCTCATTGTGATTCACCCTTTTTATAACAATCAAAAGAAAAGTCTAGAAACTCATGGAAAGAGCTAGAATGTTATGGAATTTCCCATGAAATGATACATTGTACATCTCATATCTCATGCCTTAAGACTTTCAATTTGGCTTTAAAATCTCCCCTTGTGAGATATTGAAAAGGAATGAGTGAAAAACAAGCCTTGCCTTTGCTTTATGCCAAGTTTCTCAAATTGCCTTATGATTCAAGAATGAACTTTACAAAGTAACATCCATTTTAAGACCTCAAATCAAAATTCTACTTGAACCATTGTTTTTAAACTAATGTTTGGAGTCAAAATAACATATTGGATGACCCATTTTGGATTTGTACATCTCCTAAACCAAAATTCCATTTCAACTTTTTCAACTTATAAGCCATTTTTAGGTCATTTTTACCCAATCATGAAAATCCTTGCTACAAGCTTTTTCAATAACTCATGACCTCTTTACTAAGCTTAAAATTCCATTTTGAACAACTTTGATGTTTTGAGTTTTTCCATTTGAGGCTTGGAAATAGGAGATATGGCCTTTGCTTAAAATGACCTATAATCACCAAATGACCAAAATACCCCTGTCTTGTTCAAACCATAAGTTGAGTTCCACAAATCCTATCAAGGACTTCTAGTACTCTATAGAAAGATAATAAGATGCTCTTCAACATTCACGTTGACCAAGAGATCATAGGAATCATCCTACTAGGGCAAAAGTTGTCTGCAAGTTGGGTGACTTTCAAGGACCCAGATTCACATACCTCAGCTGACCTGTAATTTGTCAAAACCATAACATGAGCTCTGAAACTCCTATCAAGGACTTCTACCACTCAAATTAAAGCTAAGAACAAGCTCTAAAACATTCATGTTGTGGGGAGGATGAGATATCAATCACATCTTGAGCTAAAACTGCCTGGAAGATAGGGATCAAATTAGGGTTTTTTGACTGACAATCCTTAGAAACCCTAACTCAAAACTTCTCAAACTCCTCAATCATGATGAGTTGGTCTAGGAATCATCTTTATAACATCTCCATACATCATTCCATGATCTCATGGCCCTTGGATTGGGTCTCAACCTTCTCCAAATCTTCAGTTATCCCAGGGTTGACCCAGTCAAAACCCTAATTCTACCATTCATGGTTGAATCTTTTGAATTCTTGCATAATGACCTCTCTGGGCTTCGTGATGGCTTTCAAGACATCTCATAAACTTTCTCAAAGCTTCAAGTTCATTCTCAAAGTCTCAGAATCATCTGAGGAGCTCCCACAACTCTCAAGCTATGAAGCACACAACCTTGGTTTCAACCAATTCCTCTGAGGATCTCTTGAACTTTCTGATGAATGTATCAACCTTCAAACACTTGATGGATAAATAAATGTTGGTAAAATTTTGGGGTGCAACACCGAGAACACTAGTTTGATTACGAGTCCCTGTGGGATCGATATCTTTTATTACTACGCGATAGACTGTGCACTTGCAGTTAGAATTGTTAGACATAGAAAGTCGCGATCAGCGTTCGACAAGATAAAAGAATATTTGCAGGAACCTCCTATTTTGATACCCCCAGTGGCCGAGAGACCTTTGATTATGTATTTGACGGTTCTGGAGGAAAGTATGGGTTGTGTTCTCGGTCAACACGACGAGACAGGATGTAAAGAGCATGCAATCTACTATTTGAGTAAGAAGTTTACTGACTGTGAGTCCAGATACTCAATGCTCGAGAAAACATGTTGTGCGCTAGCCTGGGCCGCCAAACGTTTGAGGCAATACATTCTAAATCATACAACCCTACTAATTTCAAAGATGGATCCAATCAAATACGTGTTTGAGAAGCAAGCACTCTCCGGAAGAATTGCCCGATGGCAGATGGTGTTAACCGAATATGATATTCAGTATGTCTCGCAAAAGGCTATTAAAGGTAGCGTTTTGTCAGAATACCTTGCGGAGCTGCCTGTGGAGGGCTACTAATTGATGAGGTTTGATTTTCCTGACGAGGATATCATGTACCTGAAAATGAAAGATTGTGAAGAACCGTTGCCGGATGAAGGACCAGAATTGGGTTCCAAATGGCAGTTAATATATGATGGAGCTGTGAATTCCTATGGTAGCGGAATAGGGGCAATCATTACTACTCCTCAGGGGTCGCACATCCCCTTTACTGCCCGATTGACCTTTCCTGTTACCAACAATGAGGCTGTGTATGAGGCTTGCATTATGGGTCTGGAGGAAGCCATTGATTTGCGAATCAAGCATCTGGATGTATACGGAGACTCAGCTCTAGTGGTGAACCAGATTAAAGGAGAATGGGAGACACGTCAGGCCAATTTGATACCATATATGAATTATGCAAGGAGATTGTTGCCTTTCTTTGACAAGGTGGAATTGCATCATGTGCCGTGAGCAGAAAATCAAGTGGCTGACGCCCTGGCGACGTTGTCTTCGATGTATAAAGTTAACTTCTGGAACAAGGCTCCCCGGATTGTTATCTCTCGGCTCGATAGGCCTGCATTCATATTTGCCATTGATGAGGCTCCCGATGGCCAACCCTGGTAATTTGACATCCAGAATTTCCTGAAGAACAAGGAGTATCCGGCTGGGGCATCCAGTCGAGATCATAAGACTCTCAGGAGATTGGCTGGCAGTTTCTATTTGAATCCTGACGGTGTCCTATACAAAAGAAACCACGACTTGGTGTTGCTACGATGTGTAGACGAGAAAGAAGCAAAGTTGCTCATGGAAGAGATACATGAGGGTATGTTTGGTACACATGCTGGTGGGCATGCTATGACGAGAAAACTGCTGCGGGCAGGTTATTACTGGCTAACTATGGAAACAGACTGTTTCAAGTTTGCAAAGAGATGTCATAAGTGCCAAATTTATGCGGACAAGGTCCATGTACCCCCAAGTCCTCTGAATGTGATGTCATCACCATGGCCATTCTCGATATGGGAAATTGATATGATTGGTAAGATTGAGCCTACGGCATCAAACGGACACCGATTCATTTTGGTAGCAATTGATTACTTCACCAAATGGGTGGAAGCAGCGTCATATGCCAATGTCACCAAGCAAGTGGTCGCCAGATTTATCAAACGGGATATTATCTGCAGATATGGAATCCTTGAGCGGATTATCACCGACAACGGTTTGAATTTGAATAACAAGATGATGAAGGAGCTGTGCCAGAATTTTAAGATTGAGCATCACAACTCTTCTCCTTACCGACCCAAGATGAATGGCGCTGTTGAAACGGCTAATAAGAACATAAAGAAGATTGTTCAGAAGATGGTTGTGACGTATAAGGACTGGCACAAGATGCTACCTTTCGCTTTGCACGGTTATCGTACGACGGTACGCACATCAACCGGGGCAACCCCTTTTTCATTGGTATACGGAATGGAGGCAGTGTTACCGTTGGAAGTGGAGATTCCTTCCCTGAGGGTATTACGAGATGTCCAACTTGACGAGGCAGAATGGGTAAAAGACAGGTTGAATCAGCTGAGCTTAATGGATGAGAAGAGGCTAGCTTCTCTCGCATATGGTCGGTTGTATCAAAGCCGGATGAAGAAAGCATACGATAAGAAGATATGTCTGCGAAGCTTTCAGACAGGCGACCTTGTGCTGAAAAGGAATCTCCCGCCATAAACAGATCATAGGGGCAAGTGGACCCCTAATTACGAAGGGCCCTACGTTGTCAGAAAAGTCTTCTCTGGAGGAGCTTTGCTATTATCTACCATGGATGGTGAAGACTTTACGTCTCCTGTGAATTCGGACGCAGTTAAAAAATACTTTGCTTGAAAGTGACCCGCTGGACAGTAAAAAGAGAGTCCAGGAAAAAATGGGGCATCTCGGCGAACCAAAAACAGAATAAAAGGTTCGGGCAAAAGTTAGGGATAAAATTGAAAAGATGTACACCCGCGAAGTCGAAAACCTGCATTGGGCGGCTTCGGCAAAAAGGGGTATCCCGGTGAATTGAAAACCCGCAAAGGGCGATTCACGCAAAAGTTAGGGATTGAAAAAGCAAATGACTGCGGTCCGGGTATGATACTGCATTGCTTAGTGGTTTGGGAGCACCTGAGGGTTCGTTTATCCAACACAATCTCTTCCGAAAATTGAATACCGGGAAAGCGCCAGAGTCAGGCGAGTCATAGGAGGATCATCTCACGATGTTTGTCTGCACCACGTTGCCGACGTGTGTACAAATTCGAGTTGTATTTGTATTTTTATGCTTCTTGTGCATATATGTATGTGTGTGTACGTAACTTCCTCTTTTCAGGAGTTGCATCCGATGTACAAAACTGTGCCTATTCAGAGGCCTGTTATTAATAAAACATGTTATTCAGTATTTGATGATTGTGCTTTACTGTTTTGTATATGGAAAACGCCGATGTTTTTGGTAAACTTGCATGTGCATAACATTGCTGGCCCTTGCCAATGATTGATAAAACTTCGAATTGACTGAAGTAATGTCACGGACACTAACCCGAATAGATTTGGTTGTACAGACTTGTCTTGTCTCGTTTGTGTTTTGCAGGTTTCTCGCCTTTAAAGCGGACAATAAGAAATTATGGCCCCCAGCCGGAGATTCATGGTGAAAGACTTGACTTTGTGAGACGTCAATCCCCATGCAGGTCGCACATCACCTTCAAAAGTTGGGATGATTTTTGTCCCTTACCGAAGAGATCAATTTCCCCAGCTATTCGCAGCTTATCCCCAAAGGATATCCCCAGCCAGTCAAAATCAGTATCCCCTGCAGAGGTTGCACTCCCCAGGGAGTCGAGTATGTGAATGATCAATCCCCAGCTGGGAGAATTCCCGCAGTGTTTAACCAAGCCATAGTTGGTTCAGAAGGATTATCCTCAGCGGAGTAGTAGCTCTGAGTTTGTAAGTTGTGCCCAGGCAGCATCGTTTCCTCCCGAAGGACGTTCCCTAGCTGAGTCGTTTCTTGCTCAGTCAGTTTACTTTCCCCAAGAGAGTCGTTTCTTCCCCCAGCTGGGTTACTCTCCCCAGCCGAGGATGTTCGTTCCTCCTAGTGGAAATCGAAGTTTAAACTCTCCCCGGTGAAGTTGGTTATATGTCCGACATTTATTTTGCCGAAATACTTTATGATACCCGTTCATCCCCAACATGGTGGTATTTTCTCTCAACAGCTGTGTTGAAGCAAGCTTGTCAGAGTATCCCCAACAGCCTGAGCCTGTATTTGCATTTGCATATAGCGTCATATTTGCATCTACCCAAAAACGCGTAGCATATCCGTGTTGTACGGAGCATTACGCCATTCTCAAACATGTGCATTTTGAAACATAAGTCAGGTTGGTTAACCTTTGGTTTTCAAGTGTTGTTTCTCGTGCAGGTGGAGAGAGCTCTTGCTCAGATCAATTACCAAATATTAAAAATCTCAGCATGAGACATGTGAGGATAATGTTCGTCTTGTCATTATTCCCCACAGAGATGCTTGGTTAAGTTTCTCTTACCCCTCCAGCGGAGTATTTCTTCAAGATTTTTGTTATATCAGTATCAAAAGATTTCGTGAACCAAATTTTTGGAAGTTGCCGCCTATGTCGAAGTAGGTGTCTGGCAGTTTGGGTTCAGAAAATCCCCCAGTAGAGTCCTTCTTAGATTTGCTGTCATGTCCGCGCTAAAAGTTGGACCAGTATTTGTTACCCATTTGATTGATGGAGTTAGCTGCTGCAAAGATAGGCAGAGAGGCTGTAACAGAGTATTACCCGTAGTGGTGGCGGAGTTATTTCCCGTAGTGGTGGCGGAGTTATTTCCCGTAGTGGTGGCGGAGTTATTTCCCGTAGTGGTGGCGGAGTTATTTCCCGTAGTGGTGGCGGAGTTATTTCCCGTAGTGGTGTCGGAGTTATTACCCGTAGCGGTGGCGGTGTTATTTTCCTATAGTGGTGACAGAGTATTACCCGTAGCGATGGCGATGTTATTTTCCTGTAGTGGTGACGGAGTATTACCCGTAGTGATGGCAGAGTATTACCCGTAGCGATGACAGAGTATTTCCCGTAGTGGTGGCGGAGTTATTTCCCGTAGTGATGGCGGAGTTATTTTCCTGTATCGTTGGCAGAGTCATGTTTTGTCGATAGAAGTGCTTCCCCGGTGAAGTCGTCCAGATTATTCCTATATTGACAAGTTTGATGCTGCACAGGCGGTTAGTGTTGAAATCAGATCCGTATCAGGTGGTTGATCAGTTGTTACCGTAACAATCAGGTTCAATTGATGAATGGGATTCCCCAAGCAGTGGTGCAGTTTATTTCTGCGGTTGGCAAATTTCCGGGTTCTTAGTATTTAACCGTCTCGTACCTCGAATGTTTGAAGGCCATTCTCTCTTCACCCAGTGGGATCCAAGCCGTTTGAATAGGGGCAGCTGTTGCACCCTATAATTTGCTCAACCTATTTCACCTGGTTTATGTTTCAATTGCATTGTCATTTACATAATAAGTCATGTACATAGTCTAATCATTTGCATAGCATAGAATAACAAGTCATCTAACAGGGGATCAAGTGCCATTCTTATCAGCAAGAGGCACATCAAAGGGTTTTTATTCAAGTTCAAGACCATCCAAGTCATCAAAGAATGAGTTGAAGCTTTGAAAAGTTTGAGGGTCAACCAGTGGATTTCTCTCCTAATCTTGGGGTGTTGAAGATCATCAATGAGTGTGTGAGTCATGACTGAGGGTATGGAATGTGTATAAGGATCATGGAAGACCTAGAGGGTCATTTTGAAGATGAGACAAGTCATTGATACAAGTACAAGAGCCAGAGTTGAAGTACAGTCAACTAGGGTTTCACTTGGGTCAACCCTAGGTCAACTGAGTGATTGAAGAGCATCAAGGCTTAATTGGAGAATGTGGGATTCATGAATTGATATGTGGATACATGTTTGATGTTCTGCCAAGGATAAATCAAAGAGAATCAAGAGTAGGAGGGGTTACCAAATTAGGGTTTCAGTGTAAAAACCCTAATTTAGGCCTATCTTCCAAGCCAGACATGTCAAAATTCAAGTTTCAAATGGATTCTTGGCCAACATGAAACTTTTAGAGCTTCTAAATAGCTTTAATTTGAGTACTAGAAGTCTTCAAGAAGATTTATAGAACTCAAGTTATGGTTCTTGCAAGTTATGGGTCCCCAGAGGACATTGAAATTTATCTGTGAAAGTCACTTGACTTCCAAGAAACATTTGCCCATCAAGGAGTTTTCAAATGGATTCTTGGAAAACATAATAGTTGTAGATCTTGATCTTAGCTTTAATTTGAGTACTATAAGTCCTAAAGAAGATTTGTGGAACTCAAGTTATGGTCTTGGCAACCCAAGGGTATTTTGGGAAAGTTGAATTACAAGTCATTTTTCAACATAGATCCAAATCTCCATCTTCCACTCCTCAAATGAAAAAATGTTCAACATGAGATGTGTTCAAAATGATGTTTTTAGGCTAGATAAGAGGTCATGATAGCTTGGAATGGCTTGATTCACAAAGTCACCAAAATGGCCTAAAATAAGGGTAAATTTTAAATGAACCAAGGTTGGAAATTAGGGTTTTTGGTCTACAAATCCAAACCAAGCCATATGATATACCAATTTGATTGTAAAACACATTTTGAGAACATTGACATTGCCACAATTTTGAATTGAGGGTTATTTTTATGACTTGCTTTGTAAATGGGTTACTTGCATCATAAGGCACAATTGCAAAACCACACTTCAATGCAAATGCAAGGCTATATCCAATCCAAACACATCCAATATCTCATTAGAATACGATTTGGATCAGAATTGAGTGCAAATACAAGCTTCTTTATGTTAGGGTTTTTAATTTTGAGTTTTGATGAAGATTTGATGGAATACGAATTGAGGAAGATGAAGTTGTTGTTATGTTCTTCCATGGCTGTTTCCCTCTAGAATTATTCAAAGGTTGAAGACAACCTTAGGGCCATTAGATCTGATGAAGACTTTGACTCACATAAGGATTCCACGGCCAGGATTAAATGAAGTTTTGTGAGAGAGTCTGAAGAGTGATCAAAACGCACAACATAACTTAAGTAGAAGCATTGGGCTTAAGTGAATTTGTTGATATCCACACCCCACTTGGGAGGCCCACTGAAAAAGGCCCTGATTTTTATTGCTATTGGTACCACGGATTTTTCTTTTTTTTTGGTTATTTCCATTTCATTTTCTGATGGATAACTGGGCCTAATGCACGCTGCTACCCCCACCCCCTTTTGGGCCCAGATGATTGTTTACACTGCATTAGATTACTATTGGACACGCTCATTTTCCATTTTCTCATATTTTCTTCTATTTTCACACATTTATTTTAAGTTCTTTGAAAATTCATAATAAATTCAAAAATTAATATTTCTAATTGGGAATTTTTTTCCCATTTTCCTTAAAACATCAAGAAAATTATAAAAGGATAAAAACACCATTTCATTCATTTTTCATTTTTTGGCTTATTTTTACTTTTAATTGCTTTTATTTCATTTTCATTTGATATTGCAACTTACTGAATTTAGTATGATCATTTCACTTCACATTTTGATGCAATTATTTTTGGTATAGTTAGATTATAGAATTAGGTTCCCCCTGGAATTTTATCATATTTTTGTGATTTAATTTTAGTTAGTTTTGAATAAGGAACTCTAGTGTGCTAGAATTAGGGTTTCAACTTGACATAGGTGCATTTCAACACATAGTTTGTGGGTTTTTAGTTTGATTTAGGCCTTGGGGTTTATATGGGGTATAGGGTACCTAGTTAGGATCCCTTAGAAATTAATCTAGGATTTTATGATGAGTATTTCCATTTTATTTGATTTTTGCAAGTTGGTTGATATTAGTGTGTTCCCTCTTGGGATATTGTGTTGTTTGCTGGGTTTTGGGCCTTTTCTTTGGGTGTTGGGGCTTATGCTTGGCTTGAGGAGTCTATGAAGACCTTGTAGGATGATGGAATAAAAATAATGATGCTTGGAGCTTGAAGTTGCTTGTGCCTGAGGATGCTTGATGAAGACTTAGGATATAGGAGATATAGGGAGAGCTCTAAGGTATACTGATTTCTTCTGTCAAATATAGAGAGCTTCTTGTGCCTCTATTCCATCCTATGACATAAGGTCCCCCAAAGAAGTTCCATCTCTCCTTAGGAGGGATGCAGAGCATGCTTTGATTGGGTAGAATCTTGAGGATACCTCTCACCTGCTATGATAAGATCTTAATGATTTCCCTGGGTTATCATTAAGCCTCTTAACATTCCAACTTCCTCTATTAGTTAATCCTCTCCTGTGAGTGTCTGCATTGAAGATTGGGAGCCCATTGAAAATAAGAAGTGCATTGAAGGCTGGTAAAGATGAAGCTTGTACCTGTCAAAGCTGGGTATCTGTGAATTAGGGTTTTGCTGCTGACTGAAGCTGTCTATTGTTGGGACTCAGTGTTGGCTAAAGCTGAAGATTATTGGAGATAAGAGCTTACCTGAAGCTTGAATGTCATTAGAAAGTGAAGATGGGATCTTGCTTGAAGTTCTCACTGTCAACCTTTTGCTGTTAATCAACTGTAGCTGCCAGAGCTGGTGCTGTTTGAACTGCTTGCTGTCAGAGCTGGTGCTGTTTGAGCTGCTTGCTGTAGGAGCTGGTGCTGTTGTCAGAGCCGGTGTTGGGTTTTATTTCTTCTATATTGTTTGTTGGCTTGTTCAGCTGGCCCCTAGGTTTGAAGTGAAGCTGTTTCACTTTGCCTATTGTTTTCCCAGGTTCGAGGTTGAGTGGGACTCCCTTGCCTCGCTTGTATTGCTGCATCTCATGCATTTTACTGTTTACTGTATATCTGCTGTTTCTTTTCCGTTTATCCCCTAGGATCTCTGATTTCCTCTATGCAGGAGGGAATTATGACAGACATTAGGTTGTAATCCATGCATGATAACATTAGGGTAGTTTTGATTCCCCTTTCAAACCCTATGTTTCTTCTTTCTCTTCTATCTCAGAACAATTCAAAACACATTAATAAGGATAATAGATGTCGTACGCTACGAGCCTTAAGCTATTTGAGAAAGGTTGCTGGAGGGTCACTCTTTAGTAATCTGATTGCTTAGTGTGTTACCCTTAGGGTGACATACGACGTAGTCACTCTCAAATCATAGTCTCTAGTGCGTCAGAGATTGCAAACATCATAAAAAACAACTCTTGCGTAAAAGACTGAAAATAAACATCAAAGTGTCATTTTTGTCCGCTTGGACTCTTAATCAAGAAAAACCCTTTCATAAGGAGATAAAAAACAGTCAAACAAACTTGTGTCTTCCGTAGCCCGAACTACGTTTGCTCTGATCTTTCATGCTGTATGAAAGTACGTAGGCATAGGATGCGATATCCTAGCGAGCAACCTTCCCCTCCTTTCCAGTAGGTAGGCGAACTACGTTGACTCTGATTTCTCGTTTCAGGCGGGAATACGTAGGCATAAGGTGCGATACTTTGCCGAGTCATTTTATTTTATTTTAACCCCAGACCTTTAGCGTAAATAGAATAACAATCCGTACTAGAAAACATGCGTGGATCCCGTCGAGTACGACGGACGTGAGGGGTGCTAATACCTTCCCCTTGCGTAACCAACTCCCGAATCCAGGATTTGGTTGCGACGACCATTCCTTTCCCATCTTTGCGTTAGGTTTACTTCGAGCGTTTCCTTTCCCTCTTGTGGGATAAATAACGCACGGTGGCGACTCTTCTGTTTAGCCGGCGCCGATTTTCACAGTAGCAACACCGAGTCACCATAGACATCTAGGTTCTTGATTCTCATATCAATTGCTTCTTCTAGACCCATAATGCATGCTTCGTACTCCGCTTCGTTATTGGTGACCGGAAACGTCAGTCTAGCGGTAAACGGGATGTGGGATCCGTGAGGAGTTGTGATGATCTCCCCGATGCCACTTCCATAAGAATTAACCGCCCCGTCAAATATCAATTTCCACTGGGATTTCCTGTCTGGACCCTCGTCGGGCAACGGTTCATCATAATCGTTTTCTTTAAGAAACATGATATCCTCATCAGGGAATTCAAATTTCATCGGCTGATAATCTTCGATCGGCTGTTTGGCAAGATACTCAGACAATACGCTTCCCCTGATGGCCTTATGGGAAACGTACTGAATGTCATATTCCGTCAACACCATTTGCCATCTGGAAATCCTGCCCGAAAGCGCTTGCTTCTCGAAGACGTACTTGATCGGATCCATCTTTGAAATTAGCATGGTTGTGTGATTGAGCATGTACTATCGTAAACATTTGGCAGCCCAGGCTAATGCACAACACGTTTTCTCCAGCATCGAGTAACGAGATTCATAGTCTGTGAACTTTTTACTCAAGTAGTAAATGGCATGCTCCTTTCTGACCGTCTCATCATGCTGACCGAGGACACAACCCATACTATTCTCAAGAACTGTCAAGTACATGATTAAGGGATGTCCGGCTACTGGGGGTATCAAGATCGAAGGTTCCTGTAGATACTGTTTTATCTTATCAAATGCCTTATGGCAATCTTCGTTCCAGATAATCGCCTGATCTTTCTTTAGCAGTTTGAACATCGGTTCACATGTGGCCGTGAGCTGAGAAATAAACCTTGCAATGTAGTTTATTCTGCCCAGGAAACCACGAACTTCTTTTTCGGTTCTTGGCGCTGGCATTTATTGTATGGCTTTTATCTTCGCAGGATCAACCTCAATGCCTCTTTCACTCACGATAAACCCCAGTAGTTTTCCAGACCGTACTCCGAAAGTACACTTGTTAGGATTCAGCCTCAACCTGAACTTCCTAAGCCTCTCAAAAAGCTTCAGCAAATTGACCAGATGTCCCTCCTCCGTTTGGGACTTTGCAATCATGTCATCAACATAGACTTCAATCTCATGATGAATCATATCATGAAACAAAGTGACCATTGCCCGTTGGTAAGTGGCCCCTGCGTTCTTCAGACCGAAAGGCATTACCTTGTAGTAAAACGTTCCCTAAGGTGTGATAAACGTAGTTTTCTCCATGTCCTCCGACGCCATCTTGATCTGATTATAGCTGGAGAAGCCATCCATGAAGGAAAACACGGAGAACTAAGTTGTATTATCGACCAACACATCAATATGAGGGAGCGGGAAATCATCTTTAGGGCTCGCCCTATTCAAATCCCGATAATCGACGCACATTCGCACCTTACCGTCCTTCTTCGGTACAGGCACGATGTTGGCGACCCACGGAGGGTAAGTAGTGACCGCTAAGAAGCCATCATCAAGCTGCTTTTGCACTTCTTCTTTGATCTTAACGGCCATATCTGGTCGTGTCCTCCTAAGCTTCTGCTTGACGGGAGGACAATCTTCTCGCAGCGGCAAGTGGTGGACCACAATGTCAGTATCAAGTCTGAGCATATCTTCGTATGACCAAGCAAAGACGTCACTATACTCTCTTAGCATCTCGACCAATCTCTGCTTGACATCACTCTGCAACGCAGCTCCTATCCTGACATTCCTGACCAGTTCTTCAGAACCCAGATTCACAATCTCGATCTCTTCTTCGTGAGGTAGAATGACTGTCTCTTCTTGTTTCAACAAGTGGGCCAACTCTTCGGGAAGGTCTTCGTCTTCATCAATCTATTCTTCGGCTTGATAGATCGGGAAATCAAAGTCGAAGTGAGTCGTAGAAGGTCTAGAGTCGATGTCATCTGCTATGTGGATCCTGCAATAACAAGGGTTAAGCTTAAAACAAGGATATGCCGGTTAGCACAAACCCCATTGCCATTTTGTTGTTTTTTCAAAACAAATATAAAACAGGAATAACAGAGATCACAATATTTGAATATGAAGAAAACGCCTTTTGATTTATTGGTAAAATGCATGTACATAATCAGACAAGGCCCTGACGATAAAACCACTATGCCCCGGGTAGGACATAGGGTTGTACAATGATTGGAGAAAGTAAATCATTACTCTTTGCCTGTCACTTGGATGGTATCCCTGATGGACCAGTTGTTGAGGCTCTCGCCTGGTTTGCTTGGCTGGATCCAAGAGTCCTGGTCGCAGTCACTGTCTTCGCCGTCTTCAGACACCGCGTTGACACTTTCAAATATTACTCCGCCGCTTGTAAACTGGATCGGCCCTTTACCGCGCGACACACTGTGAGAAGAGGAGGCTTCAGCCGTAGGGGAGTATCCTAACCCAAGCTTGTCCTACTTGTTAGGTATTTCTAGAATTCGCCCCCAACCTGGGGTAGATCCGGCCTGAACAACGGCCCGGGCTTCCTTGAAGGAAGAGAGGGTCATCTCTGGTTTCTCAGTGATTACAGGAGCTACGTTCTTGACATTAACAGCTTCGAACGCCTGACATAGGGTTTTGTGGATTTCCCCATCCATCTCAACATATTTGAAGGACGACAAATGGCTCACCATTATGTCTTCCTCGCCACAAACAGTCACGATGCTGCCTCCGACAGCGTACTTGAGTTTCTGGTGCAACGTGGAGGTCACGGCGCCAGCAGAATGGATCCATGGCCGGCCTAGAAGACAGCTGTAGGCTGGCATGATGTCCATGATGTAAAAGACCGCGTCAAAAGTTTCCGGCCCCACTTGGATTGGAAAAGTCACTTCTCCGAAAACATGACGCTTGGTTCCGTCGAAAGCCTTCACCACCAGATCACTGGGTGTGCAAATCAATCCTCGAGTATCTAACTTCATCAATGCTTTCTTCGGAAGAACATTGAGTGACGACCCTGTGTCCACCAGCACGTGAGACATAATCGTTCCCCTACACTCTATCGAGATATGCAGGGCGCTGTTGTGGTTTCTTCCCTTCGGCGTCAGCTCCAGGTCAGTGAACCCTAACCCGTTTCCAGCATTTACGTGGGCTACGACCCCTTCCAAATGGTTGACCAATATTTCCTGCGGTACATACATGGCATTCAAAACCTTTAACAGCGTGTTACGATGTGACTCCGAACACAACAACAGATTCAGGATGGAGATTTTCGAGGGTGTTTGATGGAGATGATCCACGATCCTGTAATCGCTCTTCTTAATCAACCTCATGAAATCTTCAGCGTCCTTAACAAGTAAGTCCTTCTCTATCCCCCGAGGGCTTTCCTCAATGACTTTACTCTTTCCCTTATTGGTTACATCAGCTTTATCTGCTTTGTCCGCCACAACCTCAGGTGGAGCAAACACTCTTCCGCTGCGCGTGATTCCGCCAATTCCCACTAGGTGATCCACAGATTGCCCCAAGGGTTCCAATTCTAACTTATGCCCGTTGCAGTAGACGTCCACCCCATAATGCCATGGGACAACATTGGTTCTTTCAAAAGGTATCGGCCCGGCCTTGGTGATGGTAATCGTGGGCGGTCTAGGTGCAGAAATGGTGATCGTCCAGTGAGGGATGGTGATGGTAGCAACCTCGTCATCTTGCTTCAGCATCACCTCTCCAGATCCACATTCGGCCCTTCGACTAAACTGCAAGATTCCTTCGGTCATCAGACTCTGAATCCCCTCTATCATCTGTTCACACCCATCAGGACGAATCGCACAACCCATACACAGTTCTCCATAGCCTGGAAAGAATCCTCTCTTCATCAGCTTGGCTTTAACGAAGCTAAGCGGTGTCTTCAGATCCTTGACATCAGTCAACAAATCTAAGCTCTTGTCTTCGATAATGGCATTCACCCCACCTCCCCGATGATTCGGCATAGGGTTCTTCGTGACATTCAGCACATTATCTGAGAAATTGATGATCTTAGCATCCACCATATCTTGCACCTTGTGGTTGAAGGCTTTGCAATTTTCTATCGTGTGGCCTGGTGCCCCTGAGTGAAACTCACATGTTGCATTCGCATCATAACCTGGCAGAGGTGCCCCTGTCAAGGGAGCCAGGGTTCTCTTCTGGATTAACTATAACTGAAGCAGAGTCTGTAACAGCTGAGCATAAGACATAGGCGGTGTCTCAAGGTGACGGCTCGACAGAGGTGCCCTGTTCTGATACTTTTTGTACCCTTGCTGATTCAGCTGCTGCTGCTGTGGCTAGGGTTGTTGGACAGCGGGGATGGTTATACTGGCCACCTGCTGGTGAGGGCCTTTACTTTTACTTCGAGCGTTGGACACGGCGCTCGTCTCTCCTTCCCGCCTCTTACCACCATACGGTTTCTTTCCTCCTCCAAATGAGGATAGATCACCTTGAATTTTCCCCAGTTTGATCCCATTTTCAACGTGCTCGCCCGTGATGATGAGATCTGAGAAGCTTCCAGACATACTGTTGACCAATTTCTCGTAATAAACCCCTGGGAGGGTGGCTACAAACATCTCAACGAGCTCCCGTTCAACCATCGGTGGTTGAACTCTAGCTGCCAATTCACGCCACCGCTGGGCGTATTCTTTGAACCCTTCGTTGTTCCTCTGTGACAAATTCTGCAGTTGGACTCGGTTCGGAGCCAAATCACTGTTATACTGATAATGGTGCATGAATGCTTCAGCGAGTTCCTTCCACGTGCGCACACTGGTAGGCTCCAAACTCATGTACCATTCCAAGGATGGCCCGGACAAGCTATCCCGAAAGAAGTGCATCAGCAACTTCTCGTCTTCAGAGTGAGCGGACATTTTACGGTAGTATGATCTCAGGTGGACGCGAGGAAAAGTGGTTCCCTTGTACTTCTCAAAGTCGGGTACCTTGAATTTAGGAGGCACCTTAAAATCAGCAATCAATCCCAACTTGGACATGTCGACCCCCATAGTGTTTAGGTTCTCGAAATTCCTCATCTTGTCCTCGAGTGCCTTAAACCTCAGACGTGCTTCAGCAGTCAGCTCTCCTTCGGCACCCTTCTGTGAGAATAAATCTTCCTGACGGTCTTCTAACCATGGCTGAGGCCCATACAGATTTCCAACACCCGCATTGCTGTTGCCCAGCCCAACATTGACATTAGCTTCAAAATTCCTGTTACCGACGCCAGTCGTATTACCATTGAGCCCCATGTTAGCGATCACATTGTCGTTGGCGCTGCCGTTCCCCCCAGTCACGGGGACGCCATTCTGAGGAGTTTCAACAGGTGGAGGGGTTGGAACATTCCCGCCATGGAGTACACCATTGCTATCAACCCTTGAAATCAGAGGCTAGACCAATGTTCTGAGCTGGTCTTGGCCGTTAGCGACCACTTGCATGAGCTCCATGAAGCGGTCCATCCTCTCTCGGAGTTCTTGAACGTCAGTCTGCACTTGTTCCATTGCTCTAGCTTGATTTGCTCTGGTCGGATAGCGGTGGATTGGTCTTTGATCAATCCTGGAACAACCTGAAACAACCTTTATACACAAAAGGGTTAGAAAAACGACAACGTGCTCGTTATGCAGATGCTTCATGCAAATGCAAACGTGTGTTTGTGCGTTAGGGAGATTTCCCCCGATCCTAGTGCCTGAGTGCCAACGCTGATAATAAGAAGTCCGAGTCCAGTCATGGAAATAACATCTCATATATATAAAGAAAGCTCAGCAAGGCGGTACACAATGTCACTGAGTACGAGCAGAATCAATAACATGACCTCAACCAATAAGCCTGGTGATGGTCAGCATACAACAATGATCAAAGCAAAAGGATTACAAATATAGTCAAGTATGGCCACAGGCTCGAAACTCTTCTAACAGATCCCTCGTTTCTGGATGATCAGGCCGAGTGAGCAACCCTTCAACGAGTAACTCCCTCCGCGTAATGGTGTACTGAAGACCTTCAGCCGAATCTTCCCATGCTCCTTCGCCGAAACAATCTTCTAGCTTCCGCTTCTTGGATTCAAACGTCAGCTTGCGCTCCTTCAGGTTGGCAAGAGCCTTGTTTAGCAGGCCTTCAGTGGCATATCTGTGAGCGGTTTCTTCATCAAACCTCTTCTCACTAGCCTTCACTTGGGCTTTCAACTTGGAGATCTGCTGTTTCAGTTTATCCTCCTGTTCCTTGCTGTTGGCTAGGGTGGCCTTCCAATGCTGATTAAACTTGGATATTCTCCGGTACGCTTCATCCAAGTGCTGCTTCTTAGTGGCCAGTACGTCATTGACAGCTTTGAAGTCCCGACCCAAACGCTCGTGCTCAGCTATCTGCTTAGTCAAATCTGTCCCTAACTGGTTCACCAGCTCTGTTTGCCTCTTGAAGGAATGGACGGATTCGCTTATCTCACTTCTGATTTGAGCCAATTCTTTCTCCAGTTCTTCATTTGCCTTCTTCAACTCATCTCTTTCAGCTAACACCTGATTATGCTGCTGAATGGGCACGGTGGTAGGCTCTTCAATCACTAGAGGGCTTCCTGGCTGGGCAGGTGGAAACGGTATCCCTATAATATCTGCTCTGGCTCTGATCCAGGTTACATACGGAGCGTAGGCTTGGCTATTACTTTTCCCCAGCAACGGTTTTCCCCGCTTACTGATACCATTCCAAGCGTGCTGAAGCTTAGACAACATATTCCCCTCTAGAAGTCCAGTGGGGTACAGAGATTCCGGCACCTCTTCATCCTTCGGCGGAGCTCTCAGAGCATAAGCAAACTGTCGGACCAGCAAAGATGGATTGTAATTGATACAGCCCTTCCTGCCTATCAAAGGCACATTCGGAAACCCACTGCAGCTGAAGATAATCTCGGTACCCAACCTATCTCTATCAAACCTGGCAATATCCTCCACCGACAGACTCATCAAGCACTCAGACCACTCAGCTGGGGCTGCAGACGAAGCAAAGGGACCCTTCTTGGGTAGGTGACTATCAAGCCATCTATAGAGTAGGGGCACACAGCACAAGACATTCTTGCCCCTTCTGTTCTCATTTTTGTAGTGGACGGAATGATAGACATCTCCTATCAAGGTAGGGACTGGATTCCCTGATGCAAAGATGTGAAAGGCGTCGAAGTCCACAAAGTCGGGCATATTGGGGAACAGAATGATGCCATATATGCACAGAGCAAGGATGGCGTTGAACATGATCCAACATCCGTCTTTGGCGCACTGCTGGGCCTTTCCCACTAAGAACTGCAAGGAGAAATCGGGAACCCTGTTCCAACTAGACAAGACCAACTCGGAGGCATCTAGATGAAGTGAAGGGGCTAGACTAGCCAAATTAGGCTCAGCATCCATATGAACAAAGGGCATCTGGCTCTTGATAGGCACACCTAACAAATCGGCATACTCCTCTAGTGTGGGTGCGAGAATAAAGTCCGGGAAAGTAAAGCATCTCAAAGGAGGATCATAGAACTGCAGCAGGGCGTGCAACCCATTCAACTCAAACACAGAGGGTTTACGAACCAGGCTGAGCAATTTCCCATAAGACTTTCTGAATTCACCTCTCACATAATCATTTGCCAAAGCAATTAAACCAGTCAGCTGAACAACATCAGGAGTAGGGAGCTTGTAGGCCACAGTCTTCCTCAGAGAACCCATGACAGCACAATAGAAGGCAAGAAAACCTAAATCGGGGGAAACGGTACCTGCAACACAGACACACGTTAATGATATGCAAATGAGTATGCAAAGCAATGTAAAATGCAATCATGCAGCAGGAGATCAAGACAATTGTGCTGTTGAAGAGATGAAGGTTAAGATTCTGTATCAACAAAACCACAATACTGCTCTGTCAAGAATAATCACTATCTCTGATAAGAAGAAAACCATGGTATCAAACCATAAATTTGCTCTGTCAAGAACACACATATTTGAAGACAAGGCCCTCCGATACAGGACCACCAATCTGCTCTGTCAAGAACAAATACATCTCTGAAGATAAGGACCTCTGATACAGGACCATAACTCTGCTCTGTCAAGAACACATATACATCTGATGATGAGAACCTCTGATACCAACAAAACTGATTCACTATCAAGAAAACCAAGTAGTCTGAAGGTTGAGGTATCTTGCAACAAACCCGACCCTGCTCACAGGTATGAACCTAAACTGACACAAGTTCGACATCCTATGCGGTCATCAGCGTCACAAACATTCAAGAGGGGTGATACGATACCCAGAAGGTGTGGCATCACATTCTCCTGAAGCGGCCTCACTCAGCTGAATTCCAAATGATCGGTCCCCAAAGTCGACGATCCTCCAAACCAATAACCCCTCAGGCCCAAAGGGCCGGAAAAGAAGTCAACCGGGAGAACCTCGTCTGAGCGTGGATTTCATGAGACACTAGTGCCTGCAAAGCAAGCACGCGCCCACTAATTTCCACAACTAATGCTAAGTACACTCAAGCCTGGGTCTGGCTTCTCACTCATCAGAATGCCCCTCCCACAACAACACAGGTAATCATATCATACTGAAAATAAAAATGCGGGAAATAAAATGCGATAAACAAACACAAACCAACAAGTAATCATACAAGCGCTAGGATTGACTCTCGCAGGGGACGTTGGATCCCCAAACTGACTCGCATAAGGGACGTTGGATCCCTAGGAAACTATCACCGTCCCCAGCAGAGTTGCCAGCTGTCGCTACCGCGAAAATAAGGTGCCGGCAAAACAGAAGAGTCGCCACATTTCGTTATTTATCCCTCAAAACGGGAAAGGAAACGATCGGAAAAACCTGAAAAAAAGGTATAAGACAAGGTCATCGCAACTATTGTCTGGGTTCGGGAGTCGGTTACGCAAGGGGAAGGTATTAGCACCCCTCACGTCCATCGTACTTGATGGGATCCACGCTTGTCGTGTTTATCTGACGGGTTGGTTTTATCTATCTACCTATCAAGGCTGGCTTAAAAAGAAAAGAAAATGACTCGGCAAAGCGTCTCGCTTTATGCCTGCGTATTCTCATCAGAGAATGAGAAATCAGAGTCAACGTAGTTCGCCTAACTACGGGTTACGGGGAAGGTGGCTTGCCAATACGTCAGTATTGTGCCTACGTACTCTCAACAGGCTTGAGAGATCAGAGCTTACGTAGTTCGGGATAATACGGATTACGGGGATTTAGATTCATCTGTTTTTATCGAGTAGGGTTAACAAACAGTTCATGCAGTTTGGTGTACGCAGCTCAACCCTCAGACTTAGGCGTTACCATTTGCGGTAGAACTGGGAGTTAACGACACTCTTTTCTTCAGAAAAGCTTCCTTTGAATTATGGGCCCACGGGGCAAAAAGGTTTGAAGTTTGTTTTCTGTCTTTTACGAAAGAACTGTTTTTTATGGATGTTTGCAACCAATATCGCACTAGAGACTATGACCTGAGAGTGAATACGTCGCATGTCACCCAAAGGGTGCCATACTAAACATCCAAGTTGTTGAAAAGAAACTCTCCAACAACCCTTTCTCAGGTAGCCTAAGGCTCATAACGCACGACGTCAGTTAACCTTTATTACTGAATTTTGATTTGTTTTGAGATGAGAAGAGAGAACGAACAGGTTCAACTAAGGGGAGACTATCAAGTCCTAACAGTTATCATGCCAAGGATTCATCCTATGATTGAGGTTTGAAACAGGGAACTCCTAGAAGTTATCATGCATAGGTTTCAACCTAAAGTTCTAATAATCACTTCCTTATCAAAGGAAATGAGATTCCTAGGGGATCATGTCAATGTAAACAGAAAGAGATAAAGCATCAGCTTAAACAGTAAACAGATATACAGTAAAATGCATGCAATGCAAGTGAGGGAGGGAATGTGTGTGGGACATCAGCCTCCACAAGCTCATCTCAACCTCAAGCCAGATATGAATAACTGTAATCATACAGAAGAAATGAAATAAAATTCCATCAAGCAAACACACCATTCCACATAGGCAAGGGAGCTGGGCTCTACCGAATACCCGCAAGCAAAGCCATACAGTAACAATACAAGCAGAGGGAGCAACTCAACCTCTAGTGCAATCATGCTCCTAGCTTAAAACAATTCAAACATGAACTTATTCTAATGCATCAAGCAAATCAAACAATTCACATCAATACAGTTGCACAGAAAGAAACAGACAAGAAAGAAAACAGATCAACAGCCTCCTCAACTTCACAGGAAAGCAATCCTCTGACAGCAGCTCAGTCCTCCGTCTGCAACTGCTCTTCAAGTCTTTCATCATTAATAACAAGTGTCAACTTGCTTCTTCAAGCTTCCAACACATCAAACATAAGTATCAACTTATCCTTTCTTCCTCAGGCCTCAGCTCCACTAGCAAGCATCAACTTGTTCCTTCAGGCACTCCAAGCATTGAACTCACAAGTATCAACTTGCTTTCCAACCTCAAGCTTTATCTTCTCCATTCAATCTCCAATGGATTCCCCTCACAAGTATCAACTTTTTCTTCATCTTCTTCAAGCTTCAGCTCTTTCTTCAATCTCAGCTTGATCTTCTTCCCACAAGTGTCAACTTGTTCCTCTTGATCTCCAAGCTTCAGCTCCAAGGGCAGTCTTCAATCACAAAGAAGTAGCAACCTCTATCATCTTCAATCTTCTAACAAGGAATTCCATCCTCTAGCAAGGGAGAAAGATTCATCTAACAAGAGCAAGGTTTGGATGATTGACAGCAGAGTGAAGACCAAAGGTCACCACTAAGCATTCCATCATCAGAGAAAGGAACCCTCAAAGGTTCTACCAACTTATGAAGAGCCACACATCCTACCAAAGGAGGGATGAGGCCTTTACAAGGGGACCTTACATCATAGGGAAGAATGGAAGTGATCAACACCTTCCATGTTTATGAAAGAACAAAATTTGTCTAGATGCTCTGCCTGCAAACCCTAATCTTAACACCTAGTCAACACTACACCAAAAGAGGGGAAATCTTCACATCCAAGCTTCTCCAAGCATTCCAAGGTAGCCCACATAAGTCTTCATCATCAGCCAAGAGCAAGCAAAGCAAAACCCTAATCTAAGGGAACTAAAGGAATCAATCTAGTTGAATTAGCAAGCTAGGATCACCTAAAACTTAGTACTAAAGTTAGTCCTAACTAAAATACTAAAACCAATTGTAAAATCCTACAAAAATAACTATGGGAACCTAATTCAATCATGAATCTACCATACAAAATTCAGAGGTTGAATCATCCACCAAGTCCTAGAAATAAAACCTAAATCACAAGGTACTAAACATAAACCCTAAAAATGGAGCACCTAAAGTTTCAACTTAAAACTACCACCTACATTCATCACAAAAATGTGAGAAAAATATAAGGGGAACATGCATATCTATGCTAGGCATACACAAAAAATCAAGGCAAGAATCATCACCAAATGCTCAAACCAAATTCATCAAAATAAGGTATCAACCATGGTTATTTTAATATCAATTAATATTCAAAAATGCAAATAAAAATCAAAAATGCATGAATCATTAATATTTTTTCATCTACAAAATTCTAGATTCAATTGTAAATCAGGGGAAAAAAGTTTGGAATTAATTGATCAATTTTCCTATTTTTTATGAATTAATTTCTAAGCCATATAATAATGAAAAATAAAAGAAAATAAATGAAATTAATAAGAACTCGTGGCAAATAGCAAAAATAATCAGCTTAATTCAAGAATTGGGCTAAAAGGGGGGTGTGAAGAGCAGCTACAACCCAAGCCCAATGCTCCAATTTCTCAATTCACAAAATCAGCAACACTACACGCCAGGGTTCGAACTCAACCCTCCTTGGTCCACACAGCGAAGCTCCTCAGATTACTAAACAAAACGGTACGTTTAAGGGGATGGACGCGTGGCTCAACGTGAGCCCTGGGATCCACAGACCAAGTCAATCTTTCCACACGAGCGAATGGTGAGGATTATGTCTTCCTCGTTTCAAACCTGCAACTCACGCGCGCAAGCCAAATCGCTGGTGGCTTTTCCGGCCACCCCTCTGCAACCCTAGGTCCTTCTACACTCAACCATTGGCCACAATGTCTACATGAATCTTGACCAGAATTTCCTCCTAAATCCAACCATACCATTTACTCACTCTAAAAACGCACGGATTGCGAAACCACAATCTCAACCGAAAATGGCATTTAATCCAAATCGTCCCCAAAGTTGCAATTAACTATCCAAGATCCATCTATGTCAATAGGGGAACCTAACCACATGCTTCTAGTTCATTAAAAGTGCATAATCAATGAGAAATTTCAAGAAGTTAGAACCTACCTTGGAGCTTGAATTGTAGTGGATACACGCCTCAATTCTTTTCCAAACCTTGCAGAATTCTTCAAGGATTAATGGAGAATGTTTCTTGATGCTTCACTCTGGCTGAAACCCCTTGATTCTCCAAAATGAATTTTCACTTTCAAGCTTCTTGATCCACCTCTCTCCAATGGCTCCTTCATGAAAAATGATCACCAACCCCTCTCATTCAGTTCTAAATCCCGTTTATGTTCTGTTTCAATGGATTAGAAGCCCAAACCAGGCCCATTCATGAGTTTTGGATCTTCACTTTTTCCTCCAAATTTCAATATGGATATGTGCCTTCAAGCCTTGGTCATGCTCCACAATCATTCCAAACCATTCACTTAAACATCATGGAGTGTAATGAAGTGGTTTTCTCCCTTTGGTTTCAACATATGGAGTGTATAGGGTATGTTTCTTACTTGTGAAGCAATCATCCAAATGGCTATGTTAAGCAACTCAAATAAAAAATGTGACAATGCCAATCTTTCTAAAACATCAATTCCATTCAAAATGACCACAAATTTGACTTGAAAACATGTTAATCTCAATTATTTTGAATTTTCTCATTTTAATTCATTAAAATGGCTTTTATATGAACTTTCTTCCACCAATGCTTGATATAACCCATATAAATGAACACTAGATGTTTAGACAAGCTAAAAAAATCATTTTGAACAACTTTCATGTTGAACAAAAATGCATTTGAGGCTTGCAAGATGGTGTAATGGACTCATGATTCAAAATGACCTGTAATGCCCAAATATCCAAAATACCCTTGACTTGTCAAAGCCATAACTTGAGTTCTACAAATCCTATCAAGGAATTATAGTACTCTCTAGAAAGCTAAGAGGATAAGGAACAACATTCATGTTGACCAAAAGTACATAGGAATCATCCTTCTAGGGCAAAAGTGTCATGAAAGTGGGGTAACTTTCAAGCTCCAAATTCACATTCCTCAGATGACTTGTAACTTGTCAAAGTCATAACTTGAGTTCTACAAACCCTATCAAGGACTTATAGCACTCAAATTAAAGCTAAGGTAATGCTATACAACAATCATGTTGGGGGAAAGATGAGATGACAATCACATCTGGAGCTAAATTGCCTTGAAGATAGGGGTCAAACTAGGGGATTTTACACTGCCAAGCCTTAGAAACCCTAGCCTGAAACTTCTCAAACTCTTCAATGATAATGAGTCAACCTTGGAATCATCCTTATAACATATTAATGTACCAATCCATGATCACATGGCTCTTGAACTAGGTTTCAACCTTCTCCAAATCATCAGTTGACTTAGGGTTGACCCAGTCAAACCCTAATTGCACCACTCATGGCTGGGCCTTCTTAATCTTGCACAATGACTTGTCTAGGCCTCAAAGTGATCTTTAACATCTCTTATGAGCTCTCTAAAGACCTCAAGTCTAACTTCATGGCTTCAGAATCATCTGATGACTTCCCCCAATTCTCTAGTTAGGAGACACACCCCTTGGTTTCAACCACTCTCTCTGAGGATCTTCTATCTTCTATGACAAGGATATCAACCCTTGAGCACCTGAATAACCTTCTTAGCTAGCTTCATAGTCTTTTATAGATCTTAATTGGTAATCATACCTCTTGATCTCCTGCATACATGTCAATGAAATGCAAATGATAGTGCTAATGTGAATGAAATGAAACACAAGCTAGGTAAAGAAAAGTTGAGCAAATTTTGGGGTGCAACACTATCCCCACTCCTTTTATTTCTATTTCTATTTCGTTTTTACTATATTATCTTATTATTTCTTTTTTTTTAACTGTAATTAGTAATCACATTATATTTTAATTTATTACTAACACTTCTTTTATTTTTAAAACCCCAAGCAAAAATTATAACCCTTTTTTTGAAAAAACTATTTCTTTTTTAATTAAGAACCCTTTTTTAAGAAGCAATTTTCTTAATCAAAATAAAATTTCAAAAAAAATTAAAACATTTTTTAACATTAAAATTAAAACATTTTTTTATTACAACCAAAATTAAAAACAAACTCTTCTTCATTTAAAACCTTAAAATTAAAACAGATTTGTTCTTCATCAAAGTATTTTTCTTTAATCAAAATAAAACAAGTTTTTAAAAAAATATCAAAAATTAAAATAATTTCTCCTTTTAAATGCAAAAATTAATTCTTCCCTTTAAATAAAATTCAAAAAAATAAAGTTTTTGATTTAGCCGCTTCATTTTCGTCTAACCCTCATTAGTTTGTTCGTTGCAGCTCCTCAATATTTCATTTGTTCGTACTATTTTTTTGTTTCATGGATGTAATTTATTTTTATTTTCGCTTTTTTTTAGGATTTGTAATTTACGCGAGTGATCGTCGCGATGCTTATTTTACCGCTTTCTTTATCTTTCCGCACTTTAATTCTACCGTATAATAAATTGCTATATCTTGCATGATTTGCCGTTAGAATCCCTTCAGAGGGATTAGGTCTAGCCGTTTGACCGCTGAGTCAATAGTCCTAACCCTTGACCGTTTCAAAACCCTAATTTGCCTAGGTGTCCCGCCGTGGACGAAACTGCCCTTTACCCTAGCATTAGGTCAAAGAGTCGTCGTACTATGTTTTAGGGTTTCCCGCCGTGGAACATTTAATCTCATCTCTAATTCAACCCTAATTTTCATTCAACATTTCAACATAGAAATATGAGTTCCAAGACTCCACGTAAGCGTGTCCTTAAGATACATTTACTCCCATTGAAACCTTGACCACAGTCAAGACGTTTCTAACCTCCCTTTCGAGGGGAACTACAATTACTCTGATTCCATTCCCTATCCAGGATACGTAGGCACAAGATGCGACATCTTGCCGAGTAAACTTAGGACTGACCCTTAGGTCTTTTAGGTCACTCCATCCCTTAGCTCAATATACATCAAACTGATAATAAAATAAAAAAGCATACAATAAACAAAAGGTTCCTGTAGAGTACTACAGAAGTTTAGGGTGCTAGTACCTTCCCTAAATTTAACCAACCCCTTACCTAGGTCTCTCCCCACATTGTGTTTACGATGCAAAAATAGGTTTTTCCCTCTTTTGACCTTTTCCTTTGGATAAATCAAAGAGCGGTTGTGAATCAAGAATTATGATTCAAACTAATTAATAGTTTGATATCCTATTTCCACCGCAACAGAAAATGGCGACTTCACTGGGGAACAATACCTATCTTTTAAGGGTTGCCCCTATTTTGTTTATTGTATGATATTTTTATTTTGTTAATTATTTGTATATATTATTGTATATTGTGGGGATATTCTTTTATTGTGAGATAAGTCCTAACCCGGACTTGAGTGACCCTATTATAGGATGGTGATATGTTCAATGAAACTTATAGGGAGTGAGTCCCGACCAAGTTAACTTGAGAATCACCGCTCAATTGAGACCCTTCCATAAGATAGTTCGGTTGAACGAGTACAGTCGTGAAAATTTTTACTATTTTTGATTGGAGTTTATGATATTGAGGACCGTAGTACCTTAACACAACTTTGGCCTTATATAGGACGTAGTGCGGGAACTATGTGGGAGTAGTCCTACAATAGTTGCTACGCGATGCTACACTCAAAAGAGGTTCTCTCGAGAATATTATCAACCCCCGAGTCAGTCGGAAAGGTGATAATATCCGAAGGATGGACCAATGACTTTGGGCACTTCTTAGAACCTTGTTCTGCAGGTGTAACTAACCTTAGTACATACCCTATGAGGATGGGTTGACCTTAACTCTTTGCACATACCTTTAACCTAGGACTTGTGAATATATGTGCATTGCATCCATAAAAGCATCACATTGCATTACACTTCATGGAATTCAAATCTTATTTATGAATATTGCAGGATTATGGATTACATTAGAAGAAAAACTTTGAAATATACTTTTAAAAGTCCTAAGCTAGATGACCTAAGGAAGCTAGGATCTTTAGTCCAAGATCGAGAAGGATTTTGTAACCAGTATGGAAGGTTGTTATCTCTGTTGGAATATAAAATGAACGAAGAACTTCTTTCGGTTTTGCTACAATTCTATGATCCCGACTACCATTTCTTCACATTCCCTGATTATCAGCTATTACCTACTTTGGAAGAATATTCTCAGCTTGTAGGGTTACCTATTCTGGATAAGTCTCATTTCCCTTTCTTGGAGAAGGACCCTAAAGAACAGGATATTGCTAAAGCCACATGTTTGAAGGTATCTGACATTAAGGAGAATATGACTCATAAAGGTGAAATCTTTGGGTTAACTACGAAATTCCTAATCAAGAAGGCCCAATATTATGCAGATTATTTGAGCATGCCTACCTTTGAGACGATCCTTGCCTTGCTTATCTATGGAGTGTTGCTTTTCCCTAATTTTGAAGGATTTGTGGACCTTAATGCCATCCAAATTTTCATGCAAAGGAATCCAGTACCAACCTTATTGGGTAATACTTATCATTCGGTCCATCTTCAAAACCTCCATGGTGGATGGGTGATTACCTGTTGTGTGCCGTTACTGTACAAGTGGTTTATTTCGCACTTGCCTAAGTCCAGTCCTTTTTGGAGTCCCACTCAAGGACGTTGGTCACAAAAGGTTATAGCCTTAACTCACTCCGATATCGATTGGTACAATCGTATGTATGATGGAATATTAGTCATTGATGGTTGTGGAGACTTCACTAACATGCCTTTACTCGGTTTTAATGGAGGAATAAGCTATAATCCAGTCCTAGCTCGCCGACAGTTAGGGTACCCCTTGAAAGCATCGCCTAAAAGTATCTATGTGGAGAAGATCTTCTTCGAAGACAACAAAGAACTTCAAGGTCAGGTTATATCTTCTTGGAGACACTTGCATAGGAAAGGTCGAGAAAGTCTGGGAAAGCCGAATTGCATTTCTATGGAACTATACCTTCAGTGGGTCCGAGACAGATCTATCAAGTTGAAGATGCCCTATCCTCGCCAAGATCCTTTATCTCCAAGAGAGGAACTTGTCTAATATTTCATGTCCGAGGCTGAAACGTTGAAGGTCGCTTTGAAGAAAGCTCAACATGAAGCAGAAACCTGGAAAAACAAATACCATGTGATGGTCAGTAAACACGATGAACTTCAAAGGAAGTTTCATTCGAAGGATGAAGAGGTACTATCCGACAAAAAGAGAAGACTCTACGAGGATTTATTTTCCTTCGATTCTCCGCCTACTCATCAAAGTTGTGGATAATGCTTCCTTAGGGACATTATTAGCTTTTGTTTAGTTTTTTCCATTAAAGACTTTATATTTGATTGTAATCCATTATTGTCAATTTAAATAAAATAAAATAAAAATTCGTTATTCAACAATATTCGTAGATATTTTGAATTCCATGAATCATCTCATTCGCATTTTTCATTTTGGCATCATATCCTTGCATTACATGTGTCTCCCGCTGTCTTATCCTTGGTTCTCTCGCCTTCCAGTTTCGTCATCCTGGGTCCTCCACATCAGTACAATACTAGAGCCTAAGCTCGGAAAAGGATGGAAGAGCAAGCTCAAGAGATCGACCGTGTCAGCCATGAACTCGAAGATCTTCGAGGAAGTGTGGGGCAGATTATGGAGATGCTACAAGCTCTTAATGTGAAGATGGATAATCAACCTACTGTTGTTTTTGAGATCACCCGTACTGTTGTGGATCCTCAACCGGCTGTTATTGTCAAGGATACACCGCCTCAAGGTTGTCAATCCAGTTCAGTGCCTCCTACTTTTGCTTAACCAGTTCAACGAGTTACTCCCACAAAGTGCAAAACTCCGAGCTTTGACCATTATAAAGGATATGCATGTAAGAGGAATCACTTGAGGGCTACTCATCAAGCTTGGCAACCTCAGCGGAATTACGTTCATGGTTATCCAGTTCAATATGCTCCACAACCCTATGTAGCTACTGTTGCACCTCCTTTCAGTCAGCAATTTCCTACATATCAGCCGGTGCCACTGACTCCGGTCTATCAGCATCCGGTTTATCAGCAACCTCCTGTTCATCAGCCTGCAAAAGCTCCTGTCAAGTGTCAACGAGCGCCCAACGCTCCTTCCAATCCATAGTCTAAGAAGCAAACATCTAATCCGAATGCTCCGATTAGGAGACAATACAAGCCTTGTCCGTCGATTCCGATGATGTTCACCAAGTTGTATCCTTACTTAGTGCAACGAGGTTTGATCACCACCCGAACAATGGGCCCACCTCGTAATCCTTTGCCTGCCAATTACAACGCCGCCGCTCATTGTTTATTTCATGAGGGGGCACCCAGACATGATTTGGAAGATTGCTATGCTCTGAAGAATATCGTCAGAGATTTGTTGGAAAATAAGATATTGTCTTTTGATGATCCTCAACTAGAGGTCAAGACTCCTCTCAAGGTTTTCAACATATCTCAGCCAGTTACTTCTACTATGAACCTGCCAAAATCGGTAGTTATTTAGAAGCCTAGTCTAGTTCAGTTCAGTGATCCTCAAGATTATGTGACCTCGATCGACCAAGAATCTGGGAAAGATAGTCGGAAGGAAGATTCAAAGACTGATACTGAAGCATTGACAGGCATAGCTGGGGCAAGCAAGGTGGTTCGCCATGATCACTTCATTGAGGCTCCGCTAGAGGAAACCACTGCTATTGTGCCGGTCTCGGATATAAAGACCTCATAAACACATTCTGAAGGATCTTGATACATTTCATTTTTGTTTATTTATATGTATTTCTCTTTGATTAAGCATAATTAGCATGTACGAACTAGTTTATTTTGAATAATTAATGCAATGCATATGTTTGTCTTGAATAAACCCATTTGTTTCACTTACAAAGTTATTTTTCATAAACTTATAATGCCAACTATACCCGATCTCGCTTTGATAGACAATTGGGAGGAGGATGATAAACCAAAACATCAGATCTCTTGTTAGATGCTTCCGATTGAAACCTGTTGATGATGTAAGGCGTTGTTTCAAATCCAAAAGCAATGGAGATATAAGGCAGATAATCCCTCTTTAACCCCTTTGAGCCTTGAAGTAGGAGCTTTCTTTTCAAAATAAGAACCCTAAATTTGTCAACCTGGGGCAGGGTAGTTTTTCAGTTAAATTGATCGAGCGCTCTGACTCTCAAAAGGAGGAGCGAACCTTCGAGAATCCATCCTTAGCATCTTAGGAAGGCAAAAAATGCAACGAGTATCCCTCTATTACTTAAAGAGTGGGGCAGTCACAAGTCTTCAAAAGAGTCACACGACTCGTTCACAAAAATATAGAGCCTGCTAAGTCGAAACCTATGAAGGAGACTTAGGTAAAACTGGGGCATCCCGCTGGACTCCAATGTCAAACCAAAAGACGCCGTCCAGGAAAAAGTTGGGGAATAAAAGCAAAAAAATATAATAAAGGACTACCTTAAAGAGTCCCCAATAAAGAACACAATCGTGTGATCAAACAAAAAGATAGGTGAGTGATTGCCATGTCTAATGCCTTAATAAGTTCTTGACCATATCAAATCTGATTGAGATATGAGTGCTCGTATTCCGTTAACTGAATTAGGATTGGAGAACATCAAGAAGAGGGGTGGGTACAAATAAACTTTGAGCCTTTATCCTTTGTTTCTTAAACCATGAATCAAGCCACGATACAACCTTTAAAAGACCTAATTGAAGTAGGACTTCTTTTGAAAGCATACTCGACGAGATAACGTTTCCTGACTCCTACGAGCTATGCTCAATTTACCATTGGCATTACAAGTTAAATTCATATCCTAGCTAGTGATTTCGGTCACGAGTTATAGCGATATCTTTTTCGAAAACAAAAATTCCAAGAAAAATATATGGTTGTGTTGATAGTTTTAGGATAGCATATCACGCGTGTCGATTTTGCCTAACATCTTAGAAACTTACATATAGACATAATCAATAGAGCTTGAAGATCCTGCTAAACAGGGGCATGTGGGTTCTAAATCGCTTACCAATGCGAGCCTGACGTACTTAAGAGCTATTTATTGTAGACTCAGTCGTAACACGGTTGATCCGTGCCAATTACGTCAAGATCTGACAAATCTCTCTAAGAGTTTGAAAACAGTGGGGCAATCAGATTCCATGTTCTCTATAAAATCCTCTTGATATGAATCTTCCTCACAAAGCAGGTACTCTGGGGCATGATCATTTTCAAAATGGCAACTACTACAAAGTCCATTGAGATCAAAGCTAGCCTTACAACATTCTTCATGTACCCGATGGAGTTTACTCCCGGCGGTCTTCATTCCCCAGTAAATCTCATCGTTGCAGAATCTACATCTTAACCATTTCCTCAACACAATCCCTAGAGTGACTTTAAACTGACAGTCCCTAGAGAGACTTTAAGCTGACAACCCTTTGGACCGAGCCGGTAATTTTCAAGACAACAAAGATCATACTAGCATCTTCCCAGTGATAGTCCCCAGCGAGACTTTAAGCTGACCACACTTTTGGGATCCATCCAATAAATCCCCAGTGACTCTCAAGACTACAGAGATATCCCCGGTATCCTCCAGAGGTACATGTTCTTGAAGACCCATTCTTAGTGGAAACATTTGTTCCTCAATGAAATTGCTTACCTTCCTCAGGAATAATCCCCAGGAGATCGCTATATTCTCCCCAAGAAGTTAAGATACTGTCCTCAGGAATGTCTGTTGACTTCTCCCCAGTAAGTCCGACGAAATCCCCGCAGGGAGGTTTGATATATGTTATCCCTAGTCAGATATACCTTTTCCCCAGGAAGCCTAGGTACTATTCCTAGGAAGTTACTACACTTTCGTTCATGAAGCTGCCTAGCTCCTCATCTTCCCCATACAGTGGATATTTATTTTATCCCCAGAAGTCTCTGATCCTAAGAGTTCTTTGGCTGATTATGGTTCATGATAAAAATCCCACACGAGCAGTCCTGACATCGTATCCTCATGCAGAGATCAAGGATCCCCAGGTGAAGTCGTGATATCATACTCTCCAGTAAAGCCGTATCATATCCCCATGTGGAAGTCACAATATTTTCTCCCCAAGGAAGTTATAACTTTGAAGCCAGATTTGGTTCTACTATCAACTCTTCCTATCCCCTGATAGATGTACTGTTGCAGAAGTCCCCGAGTATTCCCGTCGAGATGTTTATTTCATCTCCTGTTTCCTCCTCTCGTCTGTTTTGTCAGCATGCGCAAGAGCCTAAGCATTGTATACTTGTTGCACCCTAATTTTTGACCTTAAGACTCCACCTCCTTGTCTATTTTCTGGCGTGTTTTATTTTTGCGCGTGTTTATTAAGACTAACTAGTTTATTCATATGCATTTGATCTTAAATAGTATTTCAGGATGCGACCAGGTGATCTCAATTTCGAAACAAACTGGGGGTGAACCTCATTCTCATGTTCAACTACTGGTGAGCGTAGGTTGTGAGGTAACGTTGTTATCTTTTTGTTGCAAGTGAAGAGAAGTACGAGAAGTGTTATTAGGGGAGAGTGTTTTCATCAAATATCTCCTATGCTATTCATTTCTGTCCGGACATTGCCCTCAGATACCATTTATTACTCAATAAGGGAAAGTCTCGTTCTTATTGAAAGAGAACCATTGAACACTTTGTTATCATGACAAAGATGCAGACACGTGATTTTTTTTACTTCTTACCATTTGACCCAAAGTAACAACAGGTTCTAAGTTACAATTTTGAAGTATTACAAATCAATCACATTCAACTCTTAACAGCATCTACAATAGCATCTATAAACAATGAGGCCAGGAAATATCAACCGAGCATCATCCCGTGGTCTAAAGGAATTAAACAGACCCCTGCCATCTACATAAGCCATAACTTCAGTCTACAATCAACATCAAGCATAAACCATAGAGCCAATATCAGTTACACCAGCGATACAACGATATCAGCTGCAAACACCAGAGCAGCAGAAATTCACAAATGCAACGACAACGCACTTACTTGAGAGAGAAGAAGAAGATCAGTGAGAATTGAATGAGAGCACTACACAAGCTATTTTGAGGAACAACTAAGAGATTATGCCCAATTCATGGTCAGTTGTCATGCTGCTGCACCAGAAAGTAAGCTGAGGGTTATCTACGAGAAATTATGTACTGAAGATCGTCGTTCCGTTGCTCTCATGGTTCCAGCCAACCTTGCAGCTCCTTTCCAACTAAATGGGTACGATTCAAACATCAAGGCGTCATGCTATTAATGCTAAAACAATTCAAAGTACCCAACCTGTTATACCTGACACGACCCTGGCTCGAAGCGACTAAGTCTTTGCAGAAAGCTTTCTCAATGAGTGCCTGCATTTCAACAGAAAGTGAATTTAGGTGTTTCATGCACATGAGGTTTTAGCAGTCACTGAGAAGCAGTTCAAAATGGAAAGAATCGTCTAGCATTTAATCATGAAAGTTACCTTTCTACAAGAAGAGGAAAAGTGATAAGGATCAACAACTGAAGCAACAGGGAGGTGCATCGGAGCTGTTGACAGGACAAATTATAACGATGACGATGAAATTACGACTACCAGAGAAATTACTAGTGAACTAAAGAATATTATTACCGTGCGAGATACCGTAGTCTTGAAGATCATGTTAGTAATGGTGCTATCGGTGTTGTTGCGTTAGCTGAATCACTTATTGAGCAAGCCAAGAGGCTTTTGGGAACGTGGAAGTTCATCCCATTAGGATTTCTGAGGGATACGAAACGGCTTCCGGAATTGCTGTTGAACATCTAGAACAAATTACTATTAACTTTGAATTCGGAAAACTGTTTTAGAGCCTCTGATTCAGATTTGTATAACCACGCTGTCATCCAAAATTGTGAATCACAACAAGATAAAGCTATAGGAAATCAAGAGCAACATAACCTGAAACCTGCACAAAGTTAAAGTTTAACATTATTTATAAATAGACCAAACGGATAACATGTCAAAGGATGTGCTCCACAAAGCTGATAATATTAATGATGATATCTCCAACCACACCCACTGCAACAACTTTTGCCTTGAATAAAGAATTGAGCCGCAGCTACGACCATACGCAATGCGAAGTACATGAAAAGGAAGATGTCCAAGTATGCATCAGTTTGAAGAACAAAGCCATACGAACAGAGAAATAGATTTTGAGATTGGAAATAATATACCCTGCAATTTCCCACAGCTGTTGCACAATTCTGCTTACTTCGGAGACGGTTGGAGCGATGAGTGTTGTATACGTGAGCTGCAGTGGTAGAACCATGTTATCAATCATAATCCGTTTAAAAAGAGGTCGTTGACAGCAAGAGCACCCGACATAAGAAGGATACAACAATTGCCAAGAATAACATACCAGAGTTGTAGGAAAGGTAACTCGGATTTAATCCTAACACCACCTCAACACTAAGGCAATTACGACAAGTTAATATGGTTCAGACTTCACACGAACAACATCAGGGCAGCAACAACATTTTCCTTTCCCTCTGTGGTTCAACTATGTCATCATCATCGATTTTGGAAACCTTCTGGCGTACGGCAGCTTCCAATACACCTGCAGAACACGGCGTTAATCAGCAGTAGAAACCAGCATTTGGAAATCGGAGCATAAGCGCTTTCCCGTTAGTTGCAACTCAGCATGTAACTTCCACTGCACTTGCATGTCACACCTGCGAAAGTTAAGGCAGAACCTCAGCACATAGGAATACGATAAGTTCATAAGAGGGAACATGGAGTTCATTATCTTTACCAATGTAGAGGGGTTCAAACAGCAGTCACAGTCAGTGATCATATTGATTGGAGCAGCAACATTAGGTATCCCTTGCCAAAACTCAAGAACCTGCAATCCACCGATAAAGTGCAACATTAATTCACCTATACCAAGAACAGTGTAAAGAAGTAATGGCTATCACAAACATGATTCGGTCAAAATGAGAGACTTTACCATCAAAACCACTTCGAAGCCAAGAGCCGGAAATTATCCTCCTTTTTGATCCCTGCGAGAAAGTCATTGGTCTCGAAACGGTCACGGTGATAGTTGTCCCTGCACGCAGTTTCAGTCAAGATCAAGTTTCGTCTAATCACACATTAATTCCATGGTTGAGCATTTGAACTTGTAGAACACTGAAGAAAGCACTACAACAGAGAATCAATTACTATATTCTTCCCCACGGAGACACCGATACCATTCTGAAGAAGATACATACAAAGGCTCCGCGCATATCAATAGGATTTCAACACAAAGATGATCCAAACTAATTGAGGCATTATAACATAAGCTTTGTTGAACATAAGAGAACAGTTAGAAAGTCACTTATGCCATTGCTCCTCTTCGATGATCTGCAACAAAATCAGAAGAATTATTGAACAGATATGCAGTCACAGATTTGAGAACAACTTAACATTGTGAAACATGATTACTCTAGACTGTGCTAGATGACGATACCTCAAACATTACACCGGGGAATCTAAAATAGGTAGACTATCATGATACAAGAAGAACATCAGTTGCATCAAAGCAGGGATATGCCTGTTTGCGTTCTGGATAATCATACTGAAATCGGGAAAAGAATGTCAGCTGATTGTGAGGTTTCATATCAGGATGCACCAGAAGCTAATCATCAAATATCAAATTTAAGAACAGAATATGAATTTGGAAGAGATGGTGCTTGAGGGCTTCAACAAGAAATGTATCAAAGTTCACCTTTGTCTAAGCATGATTCCGAAACCTACAAACAAGCTGCCAGAGTGCAGGAAATGAATCAGGATGTTGGCATTCATAACCATTCATATAGACGTATGAAAAGAAAATACTATGCCAATAAGGAAACTACCCATGTTTGAGTGAAAAGCTTTGGCAGGGGGGCCAGTGCACTCCAATCACTCGTCGAAGAATGGAACGATTAAGCTCTGAGATTGAAGAACTCCTGGGGATGCCTCTGGTGAACTGGGGCGTATAACGATTCACTTCCACAAAAGAGAATACGGATTTCTGAACATGTTTAGCATAATGTTAGAAAATCTCTGAAGAATTGCTGATTGACGAGTTCGCAAACGTTTAGAAACACATCAGATTAAACAAAAACAACAAGGGAATAGAGATGGAATTTGAAAGAGCGCACCCTGCGTCCATTTTGTGCGCAAAGAGGAAATTCCAGCAGTTTCTCTTCATCACCAACCTTTTTCGTGAAGGTCCCCATCCAAACGTATCAGATGCAAGTTCCTTTCTTCTGGGCCGATAATTCTTCCTTGGCCCAAAACCATTGCTACCTGTACCTGCCAGGTCACGATCAAAGTAACGGTTAGAGAATATTCATGGACTAATGGGAAGATTCAGAACCAAACCAAATTGAAATACAGAATCAAAGATTGAATGGCCCATTATTGCAATTTTCGAAAAGGGAAGGTTTTCATTTGGATTTGTTCCAAATAGGAAACCCTAAATCAAATCCAAATCAATACTCAATATGGTTTTAATCAGATTTCAATACAAGGAAGCCCAGTTGGAGCCTATATAAAGAGATTGAAAGAGAAGGAGATGGGGGACGAAAACTATCACACGAAATCAAAACGACCAAAAAAAACCCTAAGTGTGTGAACTAAGGTTCTGAGTGGAAAAAACTCATCTCAATTGGCGAAATCTCCTCCGGTCACCACAAACACCAGCTGACGGACCATCATCGGCGCCGTAGACCCGACGGTCAAAAGCTCCTTTTCACCGCACAAGCCAACGTCGCTAACAACCATCGTTAAGCCTTCGTTCTCTGTCATGAATCTTTTAACGTTTCTTGTTTTTGATTTCAGGGTTCAATAAACGATCGGAGGTGGCCGCGATCGTGAAGGAGGACAAACGGCGATCGGGTGAAAACGGGGAATTTCGTTTCTTTTCGTATGTTGTTTTATTATTGCTGTAGTAATGCTAATCCCACCTACACCACACACACACCTCCCACACTAAACTAACCTTAATCCGCCCTTTAACCTCCTGTTAACGTTTAACCCTCCGTTAACTGTTAATTAACACATTTTCTTTTCTTTTAATCAACCATTATTTAACATAACCATTTTAATTTAATTATTTAATCACTTATTTAAGCCTGTTTTAATTAACCTGTTTAATTTAACTGTTTCTTTTAAATTAATATTAACTAATAATTAATCATTTCTATTCAGTTTTAAAAAAAATGATTAATGGTCCCCTTTGTCTAATTTAACCTTAATCAACTCATTTTATCAAATAAAAATAATTATCTTTTGAATTAATTTTCTAGTTAATTAATCCTTTTATTTTAAACTTAGTAAAGCCCTTTTAAAAAATAATAATAGTATATTTATTTATTATATAAAAAAAACCTGTTTCTTTTCTAAACTAACTTTTAAAATAAGTAAAAATAAACAATCACTTTTTAATTCAAATTAACTTTTTATGATTTAAAATCCTATATATTTAAGAAACCTAATCATTATTTTAGAATAAAAAAATGAAAACTTAAAGCTAAAAAGTCTAATTCAACTTTTCTTAAATCAACCTCACAAGAGTAATTCTTCCATAAGTAATTCAACTAAATTGATAATCTCACCCACAAAAAAAACAAACAATTCACCCTTTAAAATAATTTCTCTAAAATAATTCCGCTAATAAAATAAGTTCAACCTTCGCCTAAAAATCAAACAACATCGTAAAATTTAATCGTGCACGCTTGCACCACGTTCACAATTCACACACACTTAGCGCTTTCATGCGTATGTATGTTTTACTTTATCCGCTATTGTTTATCCACGATTCACACACTCACTTAGCGCTTTCATGCATTCGTGTATGTCTTTATTTATCTGCTTTATCCGCAACTTTTATCTACAACAATTTATATTTATCATCATTCATATTATTGCATTGCATTCCGTCCAAAGGAAAAACCTACACATGACTTAACACTTGTGTGTAGTGCATATCATTTGCATCATACTCCCACATGATCCTTGATTCCATTCAAGTCGATCTCTAGGATAGATCCTACCCCATAGGAAGGACCTTTATCCTTACAACATAGAATAAACAAAACAATACAAACTCACACAATACTACAACAATATTCAAACATTCAACAATTCAAAACAACAATTATTCAAACACATTAGAGAAAGATGCCAAATCATCTTAAGCGAGATAGAATCTCCACCCTACAATAATACAATCAAGCCGTAGGGACTTTGCCTTAAGAGAGATAAAGGCATACTCGTCAAACAATCCGAGTACTTAAGCCCTTTTCTTAAGACGATGCAAAGACTATTTTCCTACACCTTATGGCGGTTAAATCTCCCTTAAAATGAAGACACATCTCTTCTCCTAAAATTAATCAAACAACTACCCTAAACCCATAGGAACTTTTACCACAGTCAAAGAACTCCTCAAACCCTTTAGGGGAACTACAAATACTCTGATTCCACTCCCATAAGGATATGTAGGCATAAGATGCGATATCTTATCGAGTATACTTAGAAATAAACCCTTAGGTCTTTAAACGTTAAGCAGATAAACACTTAGCAATAAACAAATATAAAACAAGAGGTTCCTGTAGGATACTACAGAAACTTAGGATGCTAATACCTTCCCTAAGTTTAACCAACCCCCGAACCTATAACTCTCTAATCCTTGCATTTGCATTGCATTGTGGGAATTTCGATCTTTATCCCTTCCTTTGGACAAATCAAAGTTCGGTTGCAAAATGAATTAAAGATTCAAACTAATCAATAGTTTGGTATCAAAATTTCACCGCGACAGAAATGGCGACTTCACTGGGGATACCTTCCTAGTGGGTTTCCCTATCTTGCTTTATTTATCTTTTTTATTGCCTTATACATCTGCCTACTTGCTTAGTTGTTTATTCATGTATTTTCTCTTATGTTTTTCCTTTTTTAGGTATTATTCTTGAGTGGTGAGATAGAGTTTTACACCCGAACTTGAGAGAAATTAAGATAGGATGGTGATATAGTCGAGGAGGCTTATAGGGAGTTGAATCCCGACTAAGTTGAATCGAGAATCCCGCTCAATTGAGGCCCTCTCGAGGTAGTACTGTTGAACGAGTAATCGTGAAGACACTCACTATTTTCGACCTTGGAGCCTATGATATTGAGGACCGTAGTTACCTTAACCCAACTTTGGCCTTTATTAGGATGTAGTGCAAGACTATGAGGGAGTACTTCTGAAATAGTGCTACGCGAAGCTACACTCAAAAGAAGTTCTCTTGAGAATATTATTAATCCTCGAGTAATTGGGAAATTGATAATATCCGATAGATGGGATGATGATTTTGAGTCCCTTTAGAACCTTGTTCTGCAGGTACAAACATCCTTTAGTCCACAACCTTTGGGGAATGGTATACCTTTGCTTCATGCTCGTTGCGAACCTAGGGTTCCCCTTTGTTTGTTTTTGTGTCCTTATGTGAATACTTGTGTTTGCTGCATTCATATAGCATCATTCTGCATTGGACTTCATGGGATTTACCTTTGTTTACAACCATCGGTCACTATGACTTCAAATGAAAGACGTACTGTGAAATATACTTTTAAGAGTCCCAAATTGGATGACCTAAAGAAGTTGTGGGGTTTCATCAAAGATCAAGAGGAATTCAAGAACAAATATGGAAAGTTGATATTGGGTCGCTCAGTGGATGAAGGACTTCTTGCCACTCTGATACAGTTTTATGATCCTCTTTACCATTGCTTTACCTTCCCAGATTTTCAGCGGTTACCTACATTAGAAGAGTACTCCTTTTTAGTTGGTCTACCTATCTTGGAAGAATCTCCTTTTCCCTTCTCGGAAAAGGACCCTGACGAGAAAGATTTTGCTATAACCATTCGTTTAAAGGTAGCTGATGTCAAGGCCAACATGGTTACTAAGGATGGAATTCGCGGTTTAAAGACATATTTTCTAGTCGAGAAAGCTTTGTTTTATGCTGATTATTCAAATAAGGCTCCGTTTGAGGCAATTTTCGCCTTACTTGTTTATGGGGTGTTTCTATTCCCAAGTTTTGAAGGTTTCATCGATCTCAAAGTATTCAAGATCTTTATGAAGAATAACCCAGTGCTAACTCTGTTGGGAAATGCATATCACTCTATACATCTCCGAAACCTTCGTGGTGGAGGGATGATTACTTGCTGTGTACCTTTACTTTACAAGTGGTTTATTTCGCACTTGCCGAAGTCTAGCTCTTTTACAAATATTGGCAAAGAGCTTTGGTCTCCAAGAGTTATGGCATTGACCCATTCTGACATTGATTGGTACAACCGAGTGTATGATGGAGTATTATTCATTGATAGTTGTGGTGACTTTGCTAATGTACCATTGCTCGGCTTTGATGGAGGAATCAACTACAATCCTGTTTTAGCTCGTCGACAGTTGGGATACCCGTTGAAGGAACCTCCCAAGAGTGTTCAAGTAGAGGGTATATTCTTCAAAAGAGATATGGAACTCCGAGGAAAGATTCTAGATGCATGGCGTAGTGTACACAAGAAGGGGAAGAGAAGTCTAGGGAGGCCTAATTGTGTGTCTTTAGAACTGTACCTCCAGTGGGTGAGAGACAGGGCAATCAAGCTGAGGATGCCTTACTCTCTCCAAGACCCCATACCTCCGAAGAGAGAGCATGTTTATGTCTTTATGTCTGATGCTGAGAAGTTGGGAGTTGCCTTAAGGAAATCACAACGTGAGTCAGAGGCGTGGAAAAACAAATACCAAGTGGCTGTTGCAGAGATTAGTGAGCTTCAAGAGCAGAATACCAAACTTCAAGAGCAACTACAATTGAAGGATGAAGAGCTGCTCCCCTACAAGAAGAGGAAGATTCTAGAGGATTTATTTTCCTCTGACTCTCAGTGTGCCCTTTGGGGAATGATTGTGGACAATCTCACCCGTGAGAAGACCCAGTTGGAGGAGCAGCTCAAGCAGCAACATTCAAAGCTTCTTTAGTGTCTTTACTAGCTTTTATTTAGCTTTTATTTGGGACTCTTTAAAAGGATATTTATGTAATACGTTTCAAATTTAATAAAACATTTCCTTTTACCGCGATGCCTATAAATAGACGAATCCCATGAAGTCCTAATCATCTTGTATTGCATTCTTTTCCCTTGTTCACTTCAAGAAACTCAATTTTGTTTTGTCGGTATTGTAATCATGGATTTCAGAAGAGAAACCCTGAAGTACACTTTTCAGAATCCCAACATCGAAAGCTTGAGAGAACTAGCCGAACTCGTCGAGGATCGCTTTGCCTTCGCAGTAGAATATGGAGGAGTCTTCCGTTTCCTTGAGCTGAGGATGAAAGAAGGACTGTTAGAAACATTGGTTCAGTTTTATGACCCAATGTATCATTGTTTCACTTTTCTAGACTACCAATTGATGCCGACCTTGGAAGAGTACTCAGAATTCTTAAGGATGCCTGTGACTGTCCGACCTCTATTCACCGGAAGGGAAGACACGCCTAGTCACCAAGAAATTGCAAATGCCACTCATCTTAGTCTTGAAGATGTTCAAACACACCTGATCACCAAGGAAGGAGTCCTTGGGTTCCCCGCTGACTTTTTGATTGAAAAAGTCCGTTACCATGCTGAAAGAAAGGAGGTTCTCATCTTGGAAGCCAATTTTGCTTTGTTGGTTTATGGGACTTTCTGGTTCCCTAGAATGGACGGTTTTATGGATATGGATGCAATCAAGCTGTTCATACTCAAGAATCCAGTACCCACCTTGCTTGCTGATACGTACTTTTCGATTCACTCGAAGAATGCCGAAGGAGGAGGACACATTGTATGTTGTACCGCCTTGCTGTACTCATGGTTCATCGCTCGTTTGACTTGGTATCTGTCCCTTTGGGATGAAGTAGCAACACCTCGATGGTCCGAGATACTTATGGCCCTCACCCATTCGGACATTGTTTGGTATGATCCCGCCTATGGGGGCGTGCCTATGATTCCTATCATCGGAGGATTCCCCAACGTGCCGCTTATTGGAAGAGAAGGATGTATAAGTTACAATCCCGCTTTGGCCCGTAGACAGTTTGGGCACCCTATGATCCAAGTGCCTGACCCGGCTTCGTTGGAAGAGATCTGTTTCAAAGGAGAAGATAATATAGATCTAAGGACTGTCATCATTTATGCATGGAAATATATTGATATGGAAGGAACAACTGCTTCAGGATACCCCAGCTGTGCTGTTTCTGAGGATTATCTGCATTGGGTGCGAGAAAGGGCTCTCGATCTCAAGATGCCTTTTCCTTTTCATGAACCTATGGTATTATCTCCTCATAACCCCGACTGGTTCGATGTAGACGAAATTGAACAAGTAAGGATTGCTTTAGATGAAGTCCGGAAATTGAGGACTGCTTGGAAGAATAAGCTCTTCACCCTCAAGGTAGAGAAGGAAATACTTCAAAGGACTCCGGAAGTAGAAGTTGCCCGAAAGAGAAAGGCGTGAGGAGATTTATTTTCTCCTCATGCCTCTTCAAGTGCTGTCACCAGTGATGATCTCCCCTAAACTACCATGGCTTGGAAGGAGTGTGTGGAACGACTCATCATCGAGAAAGCGGCGCTGCAGGAGCGTATTGATCAGCTGACCGAGGAGCTCCATACAAAGGGGAAGACTTTGATATCCCGACCATCTGACCAAGCTCGAAGTGCTAAAGGATAGTAAAGAGAACAAAGATATGGATCGCATGATTAGCTTCAGAGTAAGGTCTAAACCAACATTTCACTGTCCCTCCGACGATTTTGTGCCTGCGCAACTTCAGCCTATGCGAGACAACCTGTTTGCTGACTTTCAGAATATTCATGCCGAGAAGGAAGTGGACGATCCTAGGATTATAGCATTCGAGAATGAACTTCGTGACTTCAAAGAACGATGGAAAATGATGAAGAGGAACCGTGCACCTGATTTTTATGCTCATGACCTGCGCCTATTTCCAAACCTAGTTGTCCCCCCGGAATTCCAAATGCCCACCTTCGAAGTGTACAAAGGTACGATTTGTCCAAGGTATCATTTGATGATGTTTTGTCAGAAGATGACAGCTTACCTTGGGAACGACAAACTAATGATTCAATGCTTTCAAGAAAGTTTGTGTGGAGCACCGTTAACATGGTATATGAAGCTACAAAGGAATCACATTCAGTCTTGGGAAGACTTAGCTGTTGCTTTTGTGAAGCAATACAATTACAACTTGGGTATAGTTCCAGATAATAGAGATGACAATGGACCTTCTAGAGAATTCACGGTTCCGATATCCCGTCCTCAACATCAGTATGCAATGCCTGCTCAGCGCGAACAACAACTAATTCCTAAGCGGATGCTGGCCTATCCAGATCAACCACAGAGTCGACAATTTCGTAGAAAGTATCAGGAGATGCCTCTGGATACTCCACGAGTAACAATTCGCCAATTTGACCCCATCCCTGTGAAGTATGCTGACTTGTTTCCAGCTCTGATTCAAAGAGGTCATATCCAGACAAGAGCTCCACCTAAGGTACCTAAGAAGTTTCCATACTGGTACAAAGCTAACAGATTTTGCCTGTTCCATCGAGGTGCTCCGGGGCATGACATTGAAAGTTGTTACGGTATGAAAGCAGACGTTCAAAGTTTGGTCAACTGCGGAATCTTATTCTTTGAGGGTTCCATCCCTTATGTGCGAGATAGTCCCATATCTCAACAAGGTTCGTCCTCCACGTGCATGATTCAAGGTCGTCAACACCGCGTCTGAAAGCTGCGCACCAGACATTTCTGCATGTCTCTCCAGTCTACATGAAAGTATAATAAAGATCCTAGAAAGGACTCTCTGAAGAAGTTTATTTTATTTTGTTCATGTTTATTTCTTTGGTTGAAAGCATATTTGGTGTGTAAGAACTTCCTATTTTGAATAAGTAATGCAATAATTGTTTGTCTTGAAGAAATCCATTCGTTTTCACTCAAATCGTTTTTCAAAATTATTTATAATGCCGACGTTTACCCGATCTCTTGCTCTGACAGAGAATTGGAAGGAGGATGATGAAGTAAAACATATGATCTCTTGTTGTTTGCTTCGAATAAGAACCCTACCAATGATGTAAGGCCTTATTTCAACCACCTAAACACCAACATAGTTAAACCCTCTTTTTCAAGCCTTGAGAAAAGATTTGTTTTTTTTCTCCCAAACCAAAACCTCATTTTTAGCCAGGGGCAGGGTAATATCAATGATGAACATATTTCAAAAAAAAATTTTTGGGTGGGCACAAATATACTAACCCTTTATTCCTCCATTTTTACCAGTCATAAATTAAGCCCATATACAACCTTCAAAGTCCTGATTGAAGTAAGGTTTAGTTCGAAAGCATACTCGATGAGATATTGGTTCCCGACTCCTTGAGCTACGCTCAAATTAAATCGGCTTTATAAATAATTTTAATTTATATCCTAACTAGTGATTTCGGTCACCAGCTATTGCGATATCCCTTTTCAAAACTTCAAGACAAACATGTGTTGCATTACCCGTTTCGAAATTAACATTTCAGACTTGCTAAATACGCTCGACATCTTAGAAAGATTACACGGACTTTGATGGACTTGAAGACCTTGCCCACCTGGGGAAATTTATTTTTCAAGAAGTTTGATCCGTACGAGTTTGGCTTCATCTAAAGCACAAATTGGGAAACTCAATATACTGTCAATCAGGGTCAGTTACGTCGAGATTCAAGGAATCTCTCCAGGAGTTTGAAAATTTTGGGACGCCATATTTTCTGTAAAATCCTCTTAGGACGAATTCTTCTCATAACCAGTTGATTTGGGGCATCTGAGAAGTGAGGATTATCTTATCCAGGTGCAACAAACTATTGTTCTAAAATGGCGACTACCACTACTTTTCAACATTCTTCATATCCTCGGTATTTTACTCCAGGCGCTCATGACATTCTTCGATGCAGCTCTTAGATGCAGAATTCCCAGTGATCTGCTTAACTTCACTTCCCCAATGAAGTAGGTATTACTTTAATCCCTAGTGGATATTCTCCAACTTCACCTTCCTGATGAAGTGGACGTATTTCACTCCCCAGTGAACCTTCTACAATGTCGATCTTCTCCAGCATGAGTTTCTCCAGTAAAGCGGATATTTGTTTTATCCATGAAGCTTCTACAGTTATGAGTTTGATCCACCCCTAGTGGATCTTTGTCCTCAACAGGATAATCTTTCAGGATTATCCAGATGTTCTATCCCCAAGTAGAATGTTCTCCATTCCCCCAAGAGAAGTTTCTGAAGCCCTAAAATAGGATTGTAGTCCCATATTTGGTTCTCCACCCATCCCCAGTGGTGCTTCTATCTTTGAAGATTGGTCGGATATTTGCTCCGAGATGTTTATTTCGTCTCTGTTCGCCTTTGTCCGTTTGTTTTGTCAGCATAAGCATACGCATATCATATAAGTAGATAGCATGGCATATGCATTTCGCACCTTTGCGTTGGTTTGTTCTGTCTCTTTGATCGTGTTTATCCCCGAGTGGTTGGGCGCGTCTTCTCTTTCCAATTAGAGTTGTCAGCCCTAGGCCGAAAAAGCGCAATATTTCTAACTCCCCATGAAGTTCGATCCTCGTGGAAGGCGGTTGTTTTAGTACATCCCATTTGAGTTCATACCTCAATGTTCGAGTCTTGTTTAACAGTTTCTCTTCAGATATTTCCTGAATTGAATTTCGGTCCCTGACAATCACATTGTGGATAATCTCCAATTTTTGAACATGGATCAAGTGTGCATTTATTTTGCACCATATTCCCCAAGAAGAATGTCCATGAAGATAGGTTGCTCTAAATATCACAGGTTTTCTCGACCATCTACATTTGGATCTCTTTATTTGAGCAACTCGTTTTGATTAGGATCTTACTCAAAACGACAAACAATAATTTCCTCAATACAATCTGTCCATCCTCAGTGGATTACTTCAAATTCAAAGCAAAGGATATTACAAATACTTCCCATTTGAGGATTTCTGCTACTACAATTTCACATATCTTACAATTACAGCAAAGATGCTCCTCAAGAATGATTTTCCCCAGAGAGTTCATTACTAGTACTATCAACAACATATCTCCTTACAAGAGGACACTCCACGGATCAACCGGTTTACAACTCCTTTGAAGATCCCCGGTGCATATTCTACAAATTGTCAATACAATACAAACTGCATCTACAATTTACGATTACATTTACAAGATTACATCTACAAATTACAGCATTTACATCAACAACGCTACAGTTCTACAAATTACAACATACAATCTACAATGACATTATAGCTTACAGCAGAAGCTTTACAATTACAATCTACAATCTACAAACTCTACAACCCTTCTTTTTGTGAAGATGCTCTCACGAGTTTCCATCATTTTGGGCAGAGACTGAGACCAGCTCATGGTTCCCATACCATGATGCAAGGGGAAGTTCTACATCAGAGACTGAGACCAGCTCATGGTTCCCATACCATGATGCAAGGGGAAGTTCTACATCAGAGACTGAGACCAGCTCATGGTTCCCATACCATGATGCATGGGGAAGTTCTACAACTACAACAACATCTACAACTACAATGACATCGGAAACTGAGACCAGCTCATGGTTCCCACACCATGACGCTCGGGGAAGTTCATACATTTTACTATTTTCAGTTGGATTACAAAATAATAAAAATAATATACACAAAAAATAATACAAAAAAAAACTAGATTACAGACCCTGTCGGCATGCGTCATTATCATCGTCTGGATTGCCCCATGTTGGTAACAAGTTACCCTCCGATTACAATATTCTCACCGGCCGTTTAAATAGCCATATCCTTAGTGCATGTGTCACCATTATACTTTTGGAGATTTCCCATGGGTGATTGTTTCCTGTCCCCGTGGAGTTCCGTGTGTTGTGTCTAACTAATCCCCTGTGTCGCCATTTCTCCATAGGACCCTCTGTCCTGCATTCTCATCGCATATCGTGTTCATTCGGTGGCTTCTTAAGGCTAAAAATCTGCGCAATGTTTGTATTTAAGTCTCTCCTATCTCGTCGAGATGAAGATTTCAATCTCCATATCTCCGAATAGGAGTAACTTAAATAGGGGCATCTGTTGCACCCTAATTTTTGACCTTAAGACTCCACCTCCTTGTCTGTTTCCTGGCGTGTTTTATTTTTGCGCGTGTTTATTAAGACTAACTAGTTTATTCATATGCATTTGATCTTAAATAGTATTTCAGGATGCGACTAGGTGATCTCAATTTCGAAACAAACTGGGGGTGAACCTCATTCTCATGTTCAACTAGTGGTGAGCGTAGGTTGTGAGGCAACGTTGTTATCTTTTTGTTGCAAGTGAAGAGAAGTACGAGAAGTGTTATTAGGGGAGAGTGTTTTCATCAAATATCTCCTATGCTATTCATTTCCGTCCGGACATTGCCCTCAGATACCATTTATTACTCAATAAGGGAAAGTCTCGTTCTTATTGAAAGAGAACCATTGAACACTTTGTTATCATGACAAAGATGCAGACACGTGATTTTTTTTACTTCCTACCATTTGACCCACAGTAACAACAGGTTCTAAGTTACAATTTTGAAGTATTACAAATCAATCACATTCAACTCTTAACAGCATCTACAACAACATCTACAAACAATGAGGCCAGGAAATATCAACTGAGCATCATCCCGTGGTCTAAAGGAATTAAACAGACCCCTGCCAGCTACATAAGCCATAACTTCAGTCTACAATCTACATCAAGCATAAACCACAGAGCCAATATCAGTTACACCAGCGATATAATGATATCGGCTGCAAACAGCAGAGCAACAGAAATTCACAAATGCAACGGCAACGCACTTACTTGAGAGAGAAGAAGAAGATCAGTGAGAATTGAATGAGAGCACTACACAAGCTATTCTGAGGAACAACTAAGAGATTATGCCCAATTCATGGTCAGTTGTCATGCTGCTGCACCAAAAAGTAAGCTGAGGGTTATCTACGAGAAATTATGTACTGAAGATCGTCGTTCCGTTGCTCTCATGGTTCTAGCCAACCTTGCAGCTCCTTTCTAACTAAATGGGTACGATTCAAACATCAAGGCGTCATGCTATTAATGCGAAAAAAATTCAAAGTACCCAACCTGTTATACCTGACACGACCCTGGCTCGACACGACTAAGTCTTTGCAGAAAGCTTTCTCAATGAGTGCCTGCATTTCAACAGAAAGTGAATCTAGGTGTTTCATGCACATTTGGTTTTAGCAGCCACTGAGAAGCAGTTCAAAATGGAAAGAATCGTCTAGCATTTAATCATGAAAGTTACCTTTCTACAAGAAGAGGAAGAATGATAAGGATCAACAACTGAAGCAACAGGGAGGTGCATTGGAGTTGTTGACAGGACAAATTATAATGGTGACGATGAAATTACGACTACCAGAGAAATTACTAGTGAACTAAAGAATATTATTATCGTGCGAGATACTGTAGTCTTGAAGATCATGTTAGTAATGGTGCTATCGGTGTTGTTGCGTTAGCTGAATCACTTATTGAGCAAGCCAAGAGGCTTTTGGGAACGTGGAAGTTCATCCCATTAGGATTGCTGAGGGATACGAAACGGCTTCCGGAATTGCTGTTGAACATCTGGAACAAATTACTAGTAACTTTGAATTCGGAAAACTGTTTTGGAGCCTCTGATTCAGATTTGTATAACCACGCTGTCATCCAAAATTGTGAATCACTACAAGATAAAGCTATAGGAAATCAAGAGCAACATAACCTGAAACCTGCACAAAGTTAAAGTTTAACATTATTTATAAACAGACCAAACGGATAACATGTCAAAGGATGTGCTCCACAAAGCTGATAATAGTAATGATGATATTTCCAACCACGCCCACTGCGACAACTTTTGCCTTGAATAAAGAATTGAGCCGGAACTACGACCATACGCAATGCGAAGTACATGAAAAGGAAGATGTCCAAGTATGCATCAGTTTGAAGAACAAAGCCATACGAACAGAGAAATAGATTTTGAGATTGGAAATAATATACCCTGCAATTTCCCACAGCTGTTGCACAATTCTGCTTACTTTGGAGACGGTTGGAGCGATGAGTGTTGTATACGTGAGCTGCAGTGGTAGAACCATGTTATCAATCATAATCCGTTTAAAAAGAGGTCGTTGACAGCAAGAGAACCTGACATAAGAAGGATACAACAATTGCCAAGAATAACATACCAGAGTTGTAGGAAAGGTAACTCGGATTTAATCCTAACACCACCTCCACACCAAGGCAATTACGACAAGTTAATATGGTTCAGACTTCACACGAACAACATCAGGGCATCAACAACATTTTCCTTTCCCTCTTTGGTTCAGCTATGTCATCATCACCGATTTTGGAAACCTTCTGGCGTACGACAACTTCCAGTACACCTGCAGAACACGGCGTTAATCAGTAGCAGAAACCAGCATTTGGAAATCGGAGCATAAGCACTTTCCCGTTAGTTGCAACTCAGCATGTAACTTCTACTGCACTTGCATGTCACACCTGCGAAAGTTAAGGCAGAACCTCAGCACATAGGAATACGATAAGTTCATAAGAGGGAACATGGAGTTCATTATCTTTACCAATGTAGAGGGGTTCAAACAGCAGTCACAGTCAGTGATCATATTGATTGGAGCAGCAACATTAGGTATCCCTTGCCAAAACTCAAGAACCTGCAATCCACTGATAAAGTGCAACATTAATTCACCTATACCAAGAACAGTGTAAAGAAGTAATGGCTATCACAAACATGATTCGGTCAAAATGAGATACTTTACCATCAAAACTACTTCGAAGCCAAGAGCCGGAAATTATCCTCCTTTTTGATCCCTGCGAGAAGGTCATTGGTCTCGAAACGGTCACGGTGATAGTTGTCCCCGCACGCAGTTTCAGTCAAGATCAGGTTTCGTCTAATCACACATTAATTCCATGGTTGAGCATTTGAACTTGTAGAACACTGAAGGAAGCACTACAACAGAGAATCAATTACTATATTCTTCCCCACGGAGACACCGATACCATTCTGAAGAAGATACATACAAAGGCTCCGCGCATATCAATAGGATTTCAACACCAAGATGATCCAAACTAATTGAGGCATTGTAACATAAGCTTTGTTGAACATAAGAGAACAGTTAGAAAGTCACTTATGCCGTTGCTCCTCTTCGATGATCTGCAACAAAATCAGAAGAATTATTGAACAGATATGCAGTCACAGATTTGAGAACAACTTAACATTGTGAAACATGATTACTCCAGACTGTTCTAGATGAAGATACCTCCAACATTACACCGGGGAATCTAAAATAGGTAGACTATCATGATACAAGAAGAACATCAGTTGCATCAAAGCAGGGAGATGCCTGTTTGCGTTCTGGATAATCATACTGAAATCGGGAAAAGAATGTCAGCTGATTATGAGGTTTCATATCAGGATGCACCAGAAGCTAATCATCAAATATCAAATTTAAGAACAGAATATGAATTTGGAAGAGATGGTGCTTGAGGGCTTCAACAAGAAATGTATCAAAGTTCACCTCTATCTAAGCATGATTCCGAAACCTACAAACAAGCTGCCAGAGTGCAGGAAATGAATCAGGATGTTGGCATTCATAACCATTCAGATAGACGTATGAAAAGAAAATATTATGCCAATAAGGAAAATACCCATGTTTAAGTGAAAAGCTTTGGCAGGGGGGCCAGTGCACTCCAATCACTCGTCGAAGAATGGAACGGTTAACCTCTGAGATTGAAGAACTCCTGGGGATGCCTCTGGTGAACTGGGGCATATAACGATTCACTTCCACAAAAGAGAATACGGATTTCTGAACATGTTTAGCATAATGTTAGAAAATCTCTGAAGAATTGCTGATTGACGAGTTCGCAAACGTTTAGAAACACATCAGATTAAACAAAAACAACAAGGGAATAGAGATGGAATTTGAAAGAGCGCACCCTGCGTCCAGTTTTTGCGCAAAGAGGAAATTCCAGCAGTTTCTCTTCATCCCCAACCTTTTTCGTGAAGGTCCCCATCCAAACGTATCAGATGCAAGTTCCTTTCTTCTGGGCCGATAATTCTTCCTTGGCCCAAAACCATTGCTACCTGTACCTGCCAGGTCACGATCAAAGTAACGGTTAGAGAATATTCATGGAATAATGGGAAGATTCAGAACCAAACCAAATTGAAATACAGAATCAAAGATTGAATGGCCCATTATTGCAATTTTCGAAAAGGGAAGGTTTTCATTTGGATTTGTCCCAAATAGGAAACCCTAAATGAAATCCAAATCAACACTCAATATGGTTTTAATCAGATTTCAATACAAGGAAGCCCAGTTGGAGCCTATATAAAGAGATTGAAAGAGAAGGAGATGGGGGACGAAAACTATCATACGAAATCAAAACGACCAAAAAAAAACCCTAAGTGTGTGAACACGATCGTGAAGGAGGACAAACGGCGATCGGGTGAAAACGGGAAATTTCGTTTCTTTTCTTATGTTGTTTTGTTATTGCTGTAGTAATGCTAATCCCACCTACACCACACACACACCTCCCACACTAAACTAACCTTAATCCGCCCTTTAACCTCCTGTTAACGTTTAACCCTCTGTTAACTGTTAATTAACACATTTTCTTTTCTTTTAATCAACCATTATTTAACATAACCATTTTAATTTAATTATTTAACCACTTATTTAAGCCTGTTTTAATTAACACATTTTCTATTCAGTTTTTAAAAAAAAATGATTAATGGTCCCCTTTGTCTAATTTAACCTTAATCAACTCATTTTATCAAATAAAAATAATTATCTTTTGAATTAATTTTCTAGTTAATTAATCCTTTTATTTTAAACTTAGTAAAGCCCTTTTAAAAAATAATAATAGTATATTTATTTATTATCTAAAAAAAACCTATTTCTTTTCTAAACTAACTTTTAAAATAAGTAAAAATAAACAATCACTTTTTAATTCAAATTAACTTTTTATGATTTAAAATCCTATATATTTAAGAAACCTAATCATTAGTTTAGAATAAAAAAATGGAAACTTAAAGCTAAAAAGTCTAATTCAACTTTTCTTAAATCAACCTCACAAGAGTAATTCTTCCATAAGTAATTCAACTAAATTGATAATCTCACCCACACAAAAAACAAACAATTCACCCTTTAAAATAATTTCTCTAAAATAATTCCGCTAATAAAATAAATTCAACCTTCGCCTAAAAATCAAACCACATCGTAAAATTTAATCGTGCACGCTTGCACCACGTTCACAATTCACACGCACTTAGCGCTTTCATGCGTATGTATGTTTTACTTTATCCGCTGTTGTTTATCCACGATTCACACACTCACTTAGCGCTTTCATGCGTTCGTGTATGTCTTTATTTATCTGCTTTATCCGCAACTTTTATCTACAGCAATTTATATTTATCATCATTCATATTATTGCATTGCATTCCGTCCAAAGGAAAAACCTACACATGACATAACACTTGTGTGTAGTGCATATCATTTGCATCATACTCCCACATGATCCTTGATTCCATTCAAGTCGATCTCTAGGATAGATCCTACCCCATAGGAAGGACCTTTATCCTTACAACATAGAATAAACAAAACAATACAAACTCACACAATACTACAACAATATTCAAACATTCAACAATTCAAAACAACAATTATTCAAACACATTAGAGAAAGATGTCAAATCATCTTAAGCGAGATAGAATCTCCACCCCACAACAATACAATCAAGCCGTAGGGACTTTGCCTTAAGAGAGATAAAGGCATACTCGTCAAACAATCCGAGTACTTAAGCCCTTTTCTTAAGACGATGCAAAGACTATTTTCCTACACCTTGTGGCGGTTAAATCTCCCTTAAAATGAAGACACATCTCTTCTCCTAAAATCAATCAAACAACTACCCTAAACCCGTAGGAACTTTGACCACAGTCAAAGAACTCCTCAAACCCTTTAGGGGAACTACAAATACTCTGATTCCACTCCCATAAGGATATGTAGGCATAAGATGCGATATCTTATCGAGTATACTTAGAAATAAACCCTTAGGTCTTTAAACTTTAAGCAGATAAACACTTAGCAATAAACAAATATAAAACAAGAGGTTCCTGTAGGATACTACAGAAACTTAGGATGCTAATACCTTCCCTAAGTTTAACCAACCCCCGAACCTATAACTCTCTAAACCTTGCAGTTGCATTGTATTGTGGGAATTTCGATCTTTATCCCTTCCTTTGGACAAATCAGAGTTCGGTTGCAAAATGAATTAAACATTCAAACTAATCAATAGTTTGGTATCAAAATTTCACCGCGACAATACTCATTGCATGACATTTTCATGAACACACATATTAGTATACACTTTGGCATACGCATTAGCATCTACATTGTTTGCTATTTGTCGCCATCCTTTGTCGTTATCACCGAGTAACTGGGTTTGTCCGCTCTCTCCAAGTAGATCGTCAGCCCTAAGCATAAAATACCCACTTGTTTCGAGTTTCCCCACAGAGTTCAAACCTCGTGGATGACGGTTATTTCAGTTATCTTTCCGCGTTAGGATTAAATAATCTCCATTTGAGTTCATTTCCTCAATGGAGTCTTGTTTTTTGATTCTTTCTAGCCCAATTCTAGATCAAACTTTGGGCCCGTTTGTCACCGGACCTACCTGGACGTGCATTTATTTTGCACTATCTTTCAAGAAAAGCATTTACAATCCTTTGCAGACAAGCAACAGTTCCCAGCCGAGGAGCTTATCACCTACACTAAACCTTAAGACGGTGAGTCGCCGCACTCATGCTTGGGTGTCCCGCCGTAGACATATCTTTTCCCAAACTTTAAGACGTTGAGTCGCCGTACTCATGCTTAAGCGTCCCGCCGTGGGCAATTTTATCCTTTAGTAAAAGAAGTAGCTGAATCGTATTCAGGGCGCTGACCTTGAAGTAGGAGGAAGTTCATTTTATCCTTTAGTAAAAGAAGGAGCTGAATCGTATTCAGGGCGCCGACCTTGAAGTATGAAGGAGTTCATTTTATCCTTTAGTAAAAGAGGGAGTTGAATCATGTTCATGGCGCCGACCTTGAAGTATGAAAAAGTTTATTTTACCATTTAGTAAAAGAAGGAGCTGAATCATGTTCGGGGCCCCGACCTTGAAGTATGAAAAAGTTTATTTTACCCTTTAGTAAAAGAAGGAGCCGAATCATGTTCAGGGCGCCGACCTTGAAGTATGAAAAAGTTCATTTTACCCTTTAGTAAAAGAAGGAGCTGAATCATGTTCAGGGCGCCGACCTTGAAGTATGAAAAAGTTCATTTTATCCTTTAGTAAAAGAAGAATCTGAATCGTATTTCGGGCGCCGACCTTAGATATGAAGAGGTTTATGTATCCGATGAGTGACAATCTCTCTAGCGGAGCTCATCAATCAATTTTTCATCTATTATTCACAGATAAGCTACAACCTCTTTATTTGAGAGCTTATCCAGTTTGGCATGTAAGCCCTTCCAACGATAAGTGGCAGTTCTCTCTCGAGGAAGCTTATCAGGGCATGTCCTATTAAAGTCCATTTATTTTGGCATACAGCCGATTTTACCCTGTATTTTTTTACGGATTTCCGAAAAGTCCGTCTGATCCTGTCACGAGGCAAAATTTCCAGAAGCTTGGATGTTATTTTTTGCTCAATGCTCCAGCATTCTGTTAATCGATCCTACAGTCGTGCAGATCCAGTTTTACTTTTACCCTAGAGTATCAGCCGGTCACGCTTGAACCTGTTGATAATTACTCTTAGATATTCCCCAGTGGAGGCCGTCTCACCGGTGCCATCTCCATTGTGGATCTCGTTCTTACCTTTCCTTGTCTAAAAGTGACAATTGATCGTGTTAGCACCAGTTAACTATCCCTTTAGAATTCCTCGTGTCACGCTATTTCCCTAGTGCGTCATATTCCCCACTGTGGTTCGTTCATCGCGTATGTCCCCTGTGTCGTCGTGTCGTCTGCATCTTTGCATTTATCATTCCATCATACGCATCATACTATATTCATGGCATTGTCAGCATTATCTCTTGTCTCATTTTGTCCATAGCATTGCATATCACTACATCTAAGGGTAAAATTTTTGGTTATCCATATTTAAATCCCTCCACCATGATTTCTCGAGCCTTCGTCACTCATATCATCCAGTGAAGCTATTTAAATAGGGGCAACTGTAGTACCTCAAATTTGTCCTACCTTTACAGGGTTTCTAGTGCCACTTTATTTTGAATGAATAAAATAGCATAATTGGCAAGAGACCGTGTGTAAGGAGTTGTGAGTGTGAGAGGTCGAGAGTTTGAATCCCACGTTCTTCACTTTTTGAGTTGCATTTGAGAAAAGGAGAGGGAGAAGAAAAGGAAAAGAGACCGAAAGAGCTGAGGAGGAGTTTTGAAGAAGAGAAGGATCAGAAGATCAACAAGAATCATCATCACCTTCCTTCATTAAGCATCATCATCAACAAATCCCAACCGATAACGAGGTGAGCATTTAATTTTGTAAATAACGGAATTCCTGGGTAGGTTTCAGCAAGACAAAGAGGGAGGGATAACAGGCAAAGAAGAAGGAAGGGAAAGGCTTCGAAAATCGCCAATGGCCGGGGGAGCCGCCGCCGGTTGGGAAGAAGAAGGGAAAAGGTTTTTTCCCAAACCCCAAAAAAAGGAAATAAGTTTTTTCCCAAACCCTAAAAGAAAGGGAAATGGTTTTTTCCCAAACCCTCAAAACAACACAGCAACACCATCCACCTATCCCACCTTCTTCACTTTTTGTTTTGTTTCTTTTATTTTTATTCAAACTTTTCTATTTTTATAAAAAAAAATTAAAAAAATAGTTTTTTTATTATTTAATTATTATTTTCGTATTTTATTTAAATTATTTTTTAAAAAATATTATTTTTTCACTTTTTTCCATATTATTCATAAAAACATCCAAAAATCATAAAATTAAAAATATTAGAAAAGATTTTATTCTTTTTATAATATTTTTATGTTTAGTATAAATAAATAGAGTTTTAAGTTTATTTTAATTTGTTTAAATTTTATTTAGTTTTGACTAATTATTTAAGTTGGGCTTTAAAGTGGGCATTAGGTTAGAGTTAACCCAAATTTGTTACCTATATAAACATGAGTTGCATTTGAGAAAAAGAGAGGGAGAAGAAAAGGAAAATAGACCGAAAGAGCTGAGAAGGAGTTTTTGAAGAAGAGAAGGATCAGAAGATCAACAAGAATCATCATCACCTTCCTTCATTAAGCATCATCATCAACAAATCCCAACCGCTAACGAGGTGAGCATTTAATTTTGTAAATAACGGAATTCCTGGGCAGGTTTCAGCAAGACAAAGAGGGAGGGATAACAGGCAAAGAAGAAGGAATGGAAAGGCTTCGAAAATCGCCAATGGTCGGGGGAGCCGCCGCCGGTTGGGAAGAAGAAGGGAAAAGGTTTTTTCCCAAACCCCAAAAAAGGAAAAAAGTTTTTTCCCAAACCCTCAAAACAACACAGCAACACCATCCACCTATCCCCACTCCTTTTATTTCTATTTCTATTTCGTTCTTATTATAATATCTTATTATTTATATTTTTTTAACTGTAATTTGTAATCACATTATATTTCAATTTATTACTAACACTTCTTTTATTTTTAAAACCCCAAGCAAAAATTAAAACCCTTTTTTTTTGAAAAAACCATTTCTTTTTTAATTAAGAACCCTTTTTTTAAGAAGCAATTTTCTTAATCAAAACAAAATTTCAAAAAAAATTAAAACATTTTTTAACATTAAAATTAAAACATTTTTTTTATTACAACCAAAATTAAAAACAAACTCTTCTTCATTTAAAACCTTAAAATTAAAACAGATTTGTTCTTCATCAAAGCGTTTTTCTTTAATCAAAATAAAACAAGTTTTTTAAAAAAATATCAAAATTTAAAATAATTTCTCCTTTTAAATGCAAAAATTAATTCTTCCCTTTAAATAAAATTCAAAAAAATAAAGTTTTTGATTTAGCCGCTTCATTTTCTTCTAACCCTCATTAGTTTGTTCGTTGCAGCTCCTCAATATTTCATTTGTTCGTACTATTTTTTTGTTTCATGGATGTAATTTATGCGAGACCATGATCGCAATTATTTTTATTTTAGTTTTTTTTGGGATTTGTAATTTACGCGAGTGATCGTCGCGATGCTTCTTTTACCGCTTTCTTTATCTTTCCGCACTTTAATTCTGCCGTATAATAATTTGCTATATCTTACATGATTTACCGTTAGAATCCCTTCCGAAGGATTAGTTCTAGCCATTTGACCGCCGAGTCAATAGTCCTAATCCTTGACCGTTTCAAAACCCTAATTTGTCTAGGTGTCCCGCCGTGGACGAAACTGACCTTTACCCTAGCATTAGGTCAAGGAGTCGTCGTACTCTATTTTAGAGTTTCCCGCTGTGGAACATTTAATCTCATCTCTAATTCAACCCTAATTTTCATTCAACATTTCAACATAGAAATAGGAGTTCTAAGACTCCATGTAAGCGTGTCCTTAAGATACATTTACTCCCATCGAAACCTTGACCATAGTCAAGACGTTTCTAACCTCCCTTTCGAGGGGAACTACGATTACTCTGATTCCATTCCCTATCCAGGATATGTAGGCACAAGATGCGATGTCTTGCCGAGTAAACTTAGGACTAACCCTTAGGTCTTTTAGGTCACTCCATCCCTTAGCTCAATATACATCAAACAGATAATAAAATAAAAAAACATACAATAAACAAAAGGTTCCTGTAGAGTACTACAGAAGTTTAGGGTGCTAGTACCTTCCCTAAATTTAACCAACCCCTTACCTAGGTCTCTCCCCGCATTGTGTTTACGATGAAAAAATAGGTTTTCCCTCTTTTGACCTTTTCCTTCGGATAAATCAAAGAGCGGTTGTGAATCAAGAATTGTAATTCAAACTAATTAATAGTTTGATATCCTATTTCCACCGCAACACCCTATCAAGAAAAAGTGCAAGAAAGTGAGAATCTAGGGGGCTGATACGACCGCCCGTGTCAGCAAGCCTGGAACTGAGAAGTTTATTTGCAGAAAGAAAGGGAGCCAACACGGCTGCGCCGTGTCAGCTGACACGACCCGTGTTGGCTGAAACGCTTCATCTTCTAATTTTCTTGGATTTTCACTTATGTGATCTGTGAGGATATTTTTGGTATTTCTGGACTACTGTGTTGGACCTGGGAGTATTTTAGACGCTTTTTGAGAAGGAAAAAGGGACTTTTGGACGAGAGAAGAATTTGACAGTCAAGATTGGAGAGATCAATGAGATTGGAGAACTGAAGGTTTTAATGAGCAAACTTAATTGAAGATCAAAGGAATCCTATTATCTTGTAATGTCTAATTTTTATTTTGTATTTTCTCTGAACCTTATAAGTAGATAAACCCCCCAATGCTAGGGTGTATCCCTGAATTTCTTTTGTAATGATCTTGATTTCTTTTGTTCAATGACATCTGTGAATTTTCTTAATCATTTTTATCGTTAAATGTTCTTAAGGCTTTTTCTATCGGACAAATAGAAATTGATTTACATTTGACCTTAGGTTAGACAAACCATTGTTAACGCTTTTGTATAATAATGCATCAATAGATATTACCTAGGACTAGGAATACCCTGTTGCACTTGGAACACTGTTAACATTATAATGCTTGATTTCAAACGTAATTACCTATGGACATGGTAATTAGGTTCAGACATCAAAGTTTTTCTCACTAACGACTTAGGAGTAAACAATGAGCAGTCAAGAAACTGATTCTTTTATGTTTTGTCTCTGAAATAAGGATTAAGGTTGTTACAAGGAAATTCATACATCGTCCCTAGCATGCTTCTCATATCTGTCAGAAACATATTTTACTCTTTTGCTTTATTTTCTCTCTATAGTTTATTATTTGAAACTAAAATCCTAAACCCCAAGTACTTATGTTCAATTGAATTATTATAGAGCTTGTATTTCCTAGGCATTCCTTGATATCGATACTAGGGATAAAACCCCTATTTTAACTACAATCAGCAAAAATAGTACACTTGCTATTTTTCCGATCACTATTCTTGACGTCTCAGAGGTGTACTCTCCATTTTTTGTTAATCGAGTTCTCTTTCATTTCTCATGTCTTGATAGTGGAGATAGGGTACGATCATCTCCTGTTTCTGGTTGTTTTTCAAGCTTGATTCTTTTCTCAAGTTTCCTGTAATCCCCAAGAGACAATCTATGGGGGTACATGTTCTTTGCCTTGTTTTGTATTCCTACTTCGCTTTTAAACTGTTATTAACATAGTGAAAAATATATATGATTAGTATCTATAACTCATTAGCATAACATTATCGGTTACATAAGACTAGTACTAACCTTGAATTCCTCATAATGACGTATCTTTGCAAACTTGTTCCATTGCTTCTTTGATATAAAACTATATTGAATCCATGGACAAGCAAGACCATTCTTAGACTTCCTAGTGTATTCATTCGTGAGCTATGACTTAAATCCCCTCCAACGAGTACCGCATAAGATATCCATTTTTTTCAACTTTGAGTCATCGGTAAACTCAAAATTCAACTACATTTAAATCAATATATAAGTATGTATTAGAAATTATAGGAAGTGATATCAAATATACAAAAATTAAGTATGTAATACCTTAACGTCTGTCCATATGCTTTCTTTGACTTTATCATTCACTTGTTTCCAATCATCTATCAGTATACTGACTTTTCTACGTGCAAGGAACGCAACATAACTCTTAAACATAGAGTAATGTTCATAATCCACTACTCTATAGAGCGGATCAAACTCGATCAGAAATTTTTCACCTGATGAGTTGCGGACTGATGTGAATTAGGGCATCATTGTGACACCTCTTTATGATCTTTTCAATTGAGTATCATTTGTTTGAGTTTCATTCGCACAACTCTCATTTGTTTGAGCTTCTTCGCTAGTATCTGATGTAGAACTCGACAAGTCGACCTCTATGTTCAAAAACAATAACAACAAGAACATGAACAACAAGAACATAAACAATAACCTCAACATAAACAACGACAACCACAACAATGGAAAATGAAGTTTACTGTAGATACATAGGGAAAATATTTTACATACCCTAAATGTGATGACTAAGTAAATGATGTTGGTGTTGGTGTTGGTGTTGTCTTCCTTCCTTACGGTAACAACTTGGTTGGTGTACTCTTCCTTCTCGACGCCGCGATCGTGATGGTCTTGTCAACCTCCTTGACGATGATGAGGAAAATGAAAAATACACAGTGAAGAATGGATACTGAAGAGACAAGCTAGGGTGAACGATGGTGTTTTGGTTGTAATCTTGTATTGTTTCACAGTATTAAACGTTAGGGTTTAGGATTGAAATCGTGAATTGTTTCACAATATTAATTCTATTTTCAATGAAAAAAGGATACTAAAGAGACAAGCTAACTAGGAGTGTATAATATTATGAAGCTACCACTACGGCCAATACCAGCAACTGTTATGATATATTACTTTCATAGTGAAATTTTATAAAGAAGCGCTAGAGTTTAATTTACAATTAAAAATTTTAAATAAAAAAAGAAATATCACAACGGTGGAACTAAGGGTGTGCATGGATTATAAACCAAACCAAACCAAACCACATATATGGTTTGGTTTAGATCTTAAAACCGTTTAATATAAAACCGGTTTATTTTTTTAAAACTGGTTTACAAGTGGATTGGTTCAGTTTCAAACCGATTTTAAAAAAAAAACAGTTTTTTTTTAAACCAGTTTTAAACCGGTTTCTCTCAAAACTAGTTTTTTATTTTCTTTAAAGAAATCAGTTTTAAAACCAATTTTATAAAAAAAATCAGTTTTAAAACCAAATTATAAAAAAAATTAATTTTATTGCAAACTGTCAAATAATTGATAAACCACCTGAAACATTTTAATTCTATACTTTGTATTAAGAAATGAAAATGTTCAAGCACGAGTATTTAGGAGTACAAAAAAATTGATTATTACATATATGGAAAATCCATATAAAAAATTAAACATGAATACAGTCTATATAATTTTTCCTTACCATTTTCAGTTATATAAATTAAAGGGTTGTTGTATTTTTCTTTAGTGTACATCAGAAAATCTCGAAGTCCTTTTGGATAAATATACAACCAATCTGAAGCAACCTGAAATTAAGTAAACAAAATTAACTTTAATAATTACTCATTCAAAAAATCAGATAAATAGTTGAAATTTTTTTATTTTCAAACACTTACATTTACACCAATAGATTTTCCATTACATGCATTTAAACAAATAAAAGATGTATAATTATTTAAATTGATACTATTAGGTAAATAATTAATAAATACTCAAAAAATAATATGCATCTTATTACCTAATTATATTATATATAAAAATATAATTAATTCAGATAAAAATATGATTAGTTCAACTCACATCATAAAATATAATTGATTCAGATAGTTGAAATAATCATCTGATTAACCGAATCAATCATGTTTTTTTTATATAGTTAATAAGATATCACACAGGTGTAAAAAAACGAGTTTCATCAAAAAAAATTCTAATAAATAATGTGTGCTTACATGAAATTTGAGAAAGAGAATCTGTTAGGTAGCTAGCATTAGCATTGCTTAATTGAGGTGCATTAGAAGCATAACCATAAGCGTAATAGAAAAATACAACATTTTGTGAAGTATTATTAGTACGCCATTTAGGTAGTTAGAGAATTTGTAAACAATTTTTTTTTTCATTTTGAAATACAAAATTTTGAATCTTTTGGTTTAAAATATAAAATTAGTTTATAACGTCTATATGATTAAACATGAAAAGAGACAAAAAAAAGTCTTAATTTAACAAATAATGAAATTTGGATAACCAATGGATAAACCACATGGAAATTGTTTTATATTTGGATAACAAAATGGATAACCAAATTTATATTTTAGCATTTGGTTTGGATTTTTAAAAGTGAAAAAATTTGGATACATATTTGGTTAACAATAACCGGTTTTTTTGCACACCCCTAGTTGGGCCCAAATTCTTCCACAAAATGCACCCCTCATAATTTATTCAAGTTTCTTTGTTAATATCTCATGATTTAATTAGATTTTTAGTTATTTAGGTTTTCTTTTGATTTTTTTAATTTAATAGCATTTTAATTATGTTTTTTGGTAGAATTAACGATAACTATGTAATTATTTTTATTTATTTTTAATTAATTAAAAAAAACTTTATTTGTTAGATTAATCTTTCAAATTTATGTTTAGAATATAGTTATTTAGGTTTTGTTAATCGTTAATCGTTTAGATTTTATTTTCTATTAACTAACTTAGCGACATATAGAATTTAGATTTTTGTTTTGGATAAGTATTTTGATTATTTGATTTTAGTTAATTGATTTAGGATAATTAAATTAGTTTGTTTTTGAAATTAGGTTTTAATTTTGAACTTAATTTTGATTTGGATTAATTTTGATTAGAATTAGATTTTATTTTTTAGGAGTTAATCTTGATTTAGTTTTTGATTTAGACTTTTAATTGTAATTTAAGATTTTATTTTTTGGATTAACTTTTAACATTAATCTTGTAATTAACTTTGATAATCTTGATTAGTTTTTATTTTGACTAAACTTAGATTTTAATTTGGATGTTAATTGTTGATTAATCTTGATTTTAATTTTGGTAAGTATTATTAGCATTTTCTTGTGGATATTTTTGATTAATTGATGATCTTGATTTTGATGCCTACCTTGTTTAATTTCTGATTAAATGTTGATCAATGCGTACTTTGTTTCGTTTTTGTTTTTCTTTTGTGATTGATTAGTATTGTGTTTACTTGTGCTCGTTCGCATGACCCCTTAGGATTCCTAGTTCCACTTGATTTCTGATTAAGTTAGAGATAGGAAAGACATTAGGCTTTCAATCATGTGTATGATAACAATTAGGATAGTCCCTCTTTGACCTCAACTTTAGGTCAATCATGTAAGAACACAGATTGTTTCTTAGTTATATCTCTATGTTTTGATGATAACACTTATGAATTTTGTATTGAAGAATTATATACTCTAAATTTGTTCTAGACTGTTTGCTACACGTACTAAAGAAAATATTCTTAAAAGAGCAAATTTGGATCTGAACAATGATATTATGAAAGGCTTCAAAGGTTCAAGAGCATCTTAAATGAAGATCTAAACACTGCTCCCAGAAGAATCTGAGTGCTGTCTACTGAAGATTCTGAAGCAGAAGCCTCTAAAGAATAGAAGACTTTGTGAAGACAAAAGGCATCAGGCTTTTTCAGCACAGCCTCCAATGTAAAAGGCTCCAGGCTTTTCAGCAGAGTCTTCAACGTTGAGAAGATTTCATGGATCTATGTGCCTATATAAAGAAGTCCACTCCATCTTCTTCAGTATCGAACTACTTGCAAAAATCACTCATCAAAGCAATTCTCTCAAAGCTCTTATATTTTATTTTGCTGTATCATTGTTCTTAAACTTAAGAGAAATATCACAGTTGTGATAACAGCTTCTTAGAAGCACTCTTACTCTTGTAATAGTTTTACATTGATTGTAAAAGGTTTTCCTTAAGAGGATCCAGTTGGGATCAGTAGCTCTTGAGAAGATTAAGAACATTTGTTCTTAGGTGTTACTATTGTAATCTGTTTGATTCAATAGTGGATTAAGTCCTTGACTGAGAAAGGCAAATCACTCTTGAGAGGGTGGACTGGAGTAGTTGAGTTCAACGAACCAGGATAAAAATAACTGTGTTTAAATCTCTGATTATTTGTCTTACTTATTCAACCCCCCCCCCCTTCTAAGTAATTTTCTCACCTTCAAATCATTTGTATGATAACACTAGGTAGATTTCCCTTCTATCCCAATTTTAGGACCGTTTTGTATGATAACATTAGGATCCAGTTTCCCTTAGTGTTTTCTTTTCACCTTTGAGTCCATTCTCTTCTCATCTCAAAACAATGTCAATACACTTAATAAAGACGATAAATGTTGTGTGTCACGAGCTTTAAGCATATGGGAAATGATGAGTGAGGAGTCCCTTCTTACTTGTCTAGAGTGTTTAAACATAGTGGAAATAAAATGAAAATACAAAAAGTGAGGGGTACTTCCTTACTCAGAAAAATAAAATGAATACACCAAAATGATCAGCATGAAATATACATATTGGAAAATACACCATTTGGTCAAATTTCAAAATAAAATTTACCAACTAAAAATGCTTAAATTGTCCAAAATGCGACCAAAAAGTGGTCGAAAAATTCAAATGAGCACGCCAGGTTAAACGACGTGAAACGAAGATTAATATCACTGACGTTTGCAGGCTCGATTTTAAAATTCTCCTTCCACCGATTTTTCGCATAATTGACTTCTAATTTGATCGATTCGGCTCTAAATCTAAAAAGTTTATTCTAGCTGATAAATTGGGCATTATGCAAGATGAAATGCATGGTATGCAGATGATGCAAAGAAAAACAGAATCTTAGGGTCAAAAATTAGGGTATAACAACTTCCCCTACTTAAGTTTCTTCTATCCGGAGATATGGAGATTAAAATCTTTATCTTGACGAGATAGGAGAGACTTAAATACAACCATGCATATTTTTTTGGCCCTACGATACTACAAAATGCTTATGATATGACATAAAATGAGATGGATGCAAGACAGAGATAATATGGAGAATGATGACACAGGGGATGAAAGTGTATACGAAAATGTTGTTGAAGCACATTTAAAGAATGAAATACTCGACGAGGAATAACTTAGCAAACAAAGCAAGACTCTATGGGGAAAATGTTAAAGAATGAAGGACCTCATTTGAGTATACCCTCTGCCAAGGTTTTATTGAAAATTGCTTCAACTATCAAAGTTACTGGGGAATCTGCTTCCGAGATTATCTAGAGAATCTAATGTCAAGATTTTAAAAAGAAACAACCATCTATTGAAGTTTAAAGAAGCATCAAAGTTAACTAAAGAATCTACTGTCGAGATCTTGGAAATAGAGAAACATCTTTTGTTGAAGTCTGTTGGAGATATACTGCCGAGATTAACAAGAGAATTTACAAACAAAATATCTTCTACCAAGGTCTACTGGAAGTCTTCTGCTGAGACTTTCTAGGAAAAGAAAATGAAACACCTTTTGCTGAGGTCTACCAGAAATCTTCTGCTGAGACTTTCCAGGAAATAAAAGAAAATACCTTCTGCGGTAGTCTACTGGAAATCTTCTGCCAAGACATTCCAGGAAAAGAAAATGAAACACCTTCTACCGAGGACTACTGGAAATTTTCTGTTGAAACTTTCTAGGAAATAAAAGAAAATATCTTCTGTTGAGGTCTACTGGAAATCTACTGCCGAGACTTTCCAGGAAATTAAAAGGAAACGCCTATTGTCGAGGTCTGCTGAAAATTCTATTTTAAAATTTATTGGAAAATCTACTTCTAAGATTAGCATAAGATTCTGAAATAGGACCAACTTCAAATAATCAAATAATTTGTTTAAAAAGATAATAAACAACCCATCGCTCGGGTCAAAAGCCACAAACAGGTCTCAGTTTCTTCTTTGATCAAGTCTTACAATTGAAAAGGGTAACAAAAAACCTCCCCACACCTCGGGTCAAAAGCCACGAACGGGTCTCAGTTTCTTCTTTTATCATGGTCTTTCACTTGAAAAGGGTAACAATAAACCTCCCCACGCCTCGAGTCACAAGCCACAAATGGGTCTCAGTTTCTTCTTTGACCATGTATTCCACTTGAAAAGGGTAACAATAAACCTCCATGCGTCTCGGGTCACAAGCCACGAACGGGTCTCAGTTCCTTCTTTAATCAAGTATTCCACTTGAAAAGGGTAACGATAAACCTCCCCACGCCTCGGGTCACAAGCCACGAACAGGTCTCAGTTTCTTCTTTAATCAAGTATTCTAGTTGAAAGGGTAATAATAGACCTCCCCACGCCTCAGGTCACAAGCCACGAAAGGGTCCTAGTTTCTTCTTTAATCAAGTATTCTACTCGAAAAGGATAAAAATAAGCCTTCCCACGCCTCAGGTCACAAGCCACAAATGGGTCTTAGTTTCATCCTGGAAAGGTGAATACTTGTGGGAAAGCATCTTCACAGAGGATTGAAATTTCACTAGAGATTCATGAATTCAGTGGGAATCCATAACTTACTAGAGATTAGGAAACTTCACCGGGGATCTTCAAAAGAGATGCAGGTCGGTTGACTTGTAAAATTTGTCTTCTCAAATAAAGAGAAAGATCAACTGTTAGAATCTTCGCCAAACATCTTGAAGAGATGCCATTTGATTGAATTCACTTTGAATAGTGAACTGACTAGGGAGAACATCACTGAGGATACAAAGTGAAAAATAAATGCACCCTCAATCTAGGTTCAATGGCCTAGAGAGATTCAAAATCATGATTGTTAGGGCCAAAGTCAATCCAGGAAATAACTGAAGAGAAACGATCAAGCAAGACTCTACCCATTGAGGAATGAACTCAACTGGGATTTATCTTATCCAAAAATGGAAAAGGTAACTAAATAAACAAATCTTCCACAAGGAACAAACTCAATGGGGAATTAGAAGGATGCACACTTTCTGCTTAAGGCTGATGACTCTATCGGGGAGAGAAGACAAACCAAGTCACTTGGGGATAAATGCATACAAAGTAACATCAGAGATTGAAATAATGAACATATGCCATGTGTCGCTACTGCGAAAATCGGCGCCGGCTAAACAGAAGAGTCGCCACCGTGCGTTATTTATCCTAAAGGAAGGAAAGGAAACGCTCGAAGTAAACCTACCGCAAAGACGGAAAAGGAATGGTCATCGCAACAAAATCCTGGATTCAGGATTCAGGAGTCGGTTTCTCCTGATTAAGAGTCCAAGCGGACAAAAATGACACTTTGATGTTGGTTTTTAGTCTTTTACACAAGAACTGTTTTTTATGGTGTTTGCAATCTCTGACGCACTAAAGACTATGATTTGAGAGTGACCACGTCGTATGTCACCCTAGGGGTAACACACTAAGCAATCAGATTACTGAAGAGTGACCCTCCAACAATCCTCTCTCAAATGGCTTAAGGCTCGTAGCATACGACGTCGATCATCCTTATTATTGTGTTTTGAATTGCTTTGAGATAGAAGAGAAAGAACTCTAAAAACCTAAGGTTTGAAATGGGAATAAAACTACCCTAATGTTATCATGCATGGATTACAACCTAATGTCCGTCATAATTCCCTCCTGCACATAGGAAATCAGAGATCCTAGGGGATAAACAGAAAAGAAACAGCAGATATACAGTAAACAGTAAAATGCATGAGATGTGGCAATACAAGCGAGGCAAGGGAGTCCCACTCAACCTCGAACCTGGGAAAACAATAGGCAAAGTGAAACAGCTTCACTTCAAACCTAAGGGGCAAGCTGAACAAGCCAACAATCAATACAAGAAAAGAAATAAAACCCAACACCAGCTCTGACAGCAACACCAGCTCTTACAGCTACAGCTCAAACAGCAACAGCTCTGACAGCTACAATTGATTAACAACAAATAGTTAACAGTAACAACTTCAAGCAAGATCCCATCTTCACTCTTAAATGATCCCCAAGCTTTAGATAAGCTCCTGTCTTCAAAAGTACCCCAGCTCTGACAAGCAATGAACCCCAACAAATAAACAGCTTCAAACAGCAACAAGACCCTAGTCTTCAACAGATACCCAGCTTTGACAGGTACAAGCTTCATCTTCACCAGTCTTCAGTGAACTTCATCTTCAATAGGCTTCCATCTTCAAGGCAAATACTCACAGGAGAGAATCAACTTAATAGATGAAGTTGGAATGTTAAGAGGCTTAACGATAACCCAGGGAAATCACTAAGATCTTATCATAGCAAGGGAGAGGTATCCTCAAGGTTCTACCCAATCAAAGCATGCTCTACATCTCTCCTAAGGAGAGATGGAACTTCTTTGGGGGACCCTGTGTCATAGGATGGAATAGAGGCACAAGAAGTTATCTATGTTTGACAGAAGAAATCAGTCTACTCTAAAGCTCTCCATATATCTCCTATCTCCTGGGTCTTCAAAGGCAACCTTCCAGGATAAGATTCTTCATGCTCCAAGCTCCATTCTTTGTCTCCAATCATCTCCAAGGTCTTCATTAGCTTTATCAGGCAAAACTCAAGCCCAACACCCAATTGAAATGCCCAAAACCCAACAAACAAAACAACATCCCAAGAGGAAAGCACACCAATATCACCCAATTTGCAAAAAATCAGATAAAATGGGAATACTCATTATAAAATCCTAGATTAATTTCTAAGGGATCCTAACTAGGTACCCTATACCCCATATAAACCCCAAGACTTAAATGAATCTTAAAACCCCAAAACTATGTGTTGAAATGCACCTATGTCAAAGTAAACCCTAATCCTAATCACCCTAAAGTTTATGGTTCAAAACTAACTAAAATTAAATCACAAAAATGTGATAAAATTCCAGTGGGAACCTAATAGACTAATCTAACTATAACAAAAATAATTACATCAAAATACCAAATGAAATGATCATACAAAATTCAGCAAGTTGGTATATCAAAATAAAAGTGAAATAAAAGCAATTAAAAGTAAAAATAAACCAGAAAAATGAAAAATGAATGAAATGACATTTTTATTGTTTTAATATTTTCTTGAAGTCTTGATGAAAATGAGGGAAAAAATCCCATCTAAAAATGTTAATTTTCCAATTATTTATGATTTTTTCAATTAACCAAACAAAAAGTGAAAATAATAGAGAAATATGAGAAAAAGAAAAAAAAACGAGTCAAATAGTAAAGAAATGCAGTGTAAAAGCTAGGTGGGCTCAGGAGGGGGTGCGTGTATCAATGCACTACTAGTCCCATACTTATTCATAAATTAAATGGAAAAAGAATTAAAAATGGAAAAGATACGGTATGAATAGCAAGCGAATTCAATGTAAATCCTGATGGGCCTTCTAAAGGGGGTGTTGGTATCAGTTTTCACTTAAGCCCAAGACTTCAAATTAAATGGAACGGTGCGTTTTATTTTCAGAACTCCTCTTCACAAACTGAAACGTAACCACAACCATTAGATTGGATTTTGGTCAAAGGTCTTGTGTTCATCCTAAGGTTCTCCTATCGTCTTCTTCATTCAAACATTGCTGGGAGGGAAAAAAAACCTTGGAAAAAGAGCAATGAACTTCATCTTCTCCAATTTGTGCTCGTCTAATATCTCACCATAAATCTCAACTAAACACTCTAAATCACTCCATTTTCCACACTAAATTCAATCATACTAATTAAACACATTGAACCTTCTTCCTCCTCAAAACACGATTAAAACTCAGAAATTGGTCCAACAACAAAACTCACCAAACCTAAAATTGATCATCCTAAACTCATCACCACTTCATCCTGAGTAAATTCCGCTATCACACTATGATTATAACACCAAGAATCACCAGATATGAGCAAGAACAGAAATCATGTCATTCAACTTATTGTCTCTAAATCAATTCTAATGCTACCAGAAAGCTCCCTACATCTATCTATATTTAATCTAGCTATTCAAAACCTATTGAAACTACCTAAATCAAGCCATGGAGTGAATTTTACATACCTGACAAAATCGTGTGAACAGAGTGGAAAAAGCTTCAAATCAACCTTCAAGAGCTTCCAGATTCCTTCAATGGAGTATAACCAAGCTTCTGTATGCAACAAACTTGATTGAAATGGCTTGAATCTTTGAACCCGATCTTGAGTTGCAGATGAAAAATTCCAAATGCTATCTCACAATTCTTCAATGTTCTTGCTATGGATTCAATCTGGAATCGTTCAACAATGCTAAAGCAAGCTTCTGAATCAAAAATAATGGATTGAGATGAAGCAAATCGTGTAACTGAATTCAGTTTTGCAATCTAAAATTTCTGAGCTCAATCTCTATTTTCTCTCCCAATTCTCACCAACCAATGCTTTAGATCATTTCTAAATCTTATATAGAATGTGTATGATCAATCTAGAAACTTTTGGAAAGCTCTAATGAGAAATTCACCATCTCTTGCTCTTGAAAATGTCATGAGAAATTCACCTATGGCAGCTGAGTTTCAAGCTTGCCTTTGCACCCCATTCTGACCCAAATTCTCTCCTAATGACAAATTGAATGTGTTAGGATTCCTTAGAGCCTTGGTTATGCCTTACAAAGTGGTTTTACATATGTGCCTTATGATGTAAGTAACCATTTTTCAAAGCAAGTCCTTAAATTAACCCTCAATTCAAAATTGTGGCAATGTCAATGTTCTCAAAATGTGTTTTCCAATCAAATTGGTATGTCATATAGCTTGGTTTGGACTTGTATATCAAAAATCCCAATTTTCATCCTTGGCTTATTTAAAATTCACCCTTATTTTAGGCCATTTTTGTGATTTTGTGATAAAAGCCTTTCCAATCACCCATGACCTCTTACCTAGCCTAAAAACATCATTTTGAACACATCTCATGTTGAACATTTTTCCATTTGAAGAGTGGAAGATAGAGATTTTGACCTATGTTGAAAAATGACTTGTAATTCAACTTTCCCAAAATACCCTTGGGTTGCCAAGACCATAACTTGAGTTCCACAAATCTTATTGAGGACTTATAGTACTCAAATTAAAGCTAAGATCAATATCTACAACTCTTATGTTGGCCAAGAATCCATTTGAAAAATCCTTCATGGGCAAAAGTTGCTTGGAAGTCAAGTGACTTTCACAGATAAATTTCAGTGTCCTCTGATGACCCATAACTTGCAAGAACCATAACTTGAGTTCTACAAACCTCCTTGAATACTTCTAGTACTCAAATTAAAGCTATTGAAAATCTCTACAAGTTTCATGTTGACCAAGACTTCATTTGAAACTTGAATTTTGACTTATCTGGCTTGGAATTTAGGCCTAAATTAGGGGATTTTACACTGAAACCCTAATTTGGTAACTCCTCCCCCTCTTGATTCTCTTTGATTTATCCTTGGCACAACACCACACATGTATCAAAATATCAATTCATGAATCCCAGAACCTCCAATTAAGCCTTGATGCTCTTCAATCACTCAGTTGACCTAGGGTTGACCCAGGTGAAACCCTAGTTGACTGCACTTCAACTGTGGCTCTTGTGCTTGAACCAATGACTTGTCTTATCTTCAATATGACCCTCTAGACATCTCATAAGCTTTGTAAACATTCCATACCCTTAATTCATAACTCATACTCCCATTGATGAATCTCAATACACCTCAAGTTTAGGAGAAAATTCCACTGGTTGACAACCAAATCTCCTCAAGGCTTCAAACATGACTTTATGACTTGGATGGTCTCAAGCTTGAATAAAAGCCCTTGATGTGCTTCTTTAGATAAGAATGGCACTTTATCCCCTGTTAAATGACTTGCTATGATATGCAAATGATTGGACCATATACATTATGCTATGCAAATGATAATGCAATTGAAACATAAATCAAATGAAATAGGTTGAGCAAATTTTAGGGTGCAACAGCTGCCCCTATTCAAACGGCTTGGACCCGAATGGGTGAAGAGCGAACGACCTTCAAACAATCGAGGTACGAGATGGTTGAATACTAAGAACCTGTAAATTTGCCAACCGCAGAAATAAACTGCACAAACTGCTTAGAAAACAACATCCGCTGACTGCGTCCGGTCGTTACGGCAACAAACTGATCAAGTGGCGACCGTGATGGAGATTATTCTCATCCGAAAAAGGATTCTATCATCGCGAGGATTTTGTCCACGTTCCGTCAACACAAAAAAACCTGACGACGTCGCTGAGGAAACAATTTTGTCTGAACATTCATCCGCCTGCTTCATACGGGAAAACACATCTGCCTGATACATATAGGAAAGTTCTTCCGCCTGATTCATACGGGAAAGCACATCTGAATACTGTTTCTCTGCCTACCTCTGCAGTAGCTAACTCCGTCGGTCCCATCCCACAAACGACCCTGAAGAAGACTCTACTGGGGACAGTAACACGAGGAAATCACGGCAACTTCCTTGGGAAAAATACTTTTGTCAAATATCGGAACACAACTCACATACTCTGTCTATGACGGGAGAATTATCTGTCTGGATACCGGAAAGTTCATCCGCCTGCTTCATACGGGAAAACACATCTGCCTGATTCATACAAGAAAGTTCTTCCGCCTGCTTCATACGGGAAACATAACACATCTGCCTGATACATACAGGAAAGTTCTTCCGCCTGAGTCTTACGGGAAACATAACACATCTGCCTGATACATACAGGAAAGTTCTTTCGCCTGCTTCATACGGGAAAAGATCATAACACATCTGCCTGATACATACAGGAAAGTTCTTCCGCCTGCTTCATACGGGAAAAGATCATAACACATTTGCCTGATACATACAGGAAAGTTCTTCCGCCTGCTTCATACGGGAAAAGATAACACATCTTCCTGATACATACAGGAAAGTTCTTCCGCCTGATTCATACGGGAAAAGATAACACATCTGCCTGATACATACAAGAAAGTTCTTCCGCCTGATTCTTACGGGAAAAGGTCATAACACATCTGCCTGATACATACAGGAAAGTTCTTCCGCCTGCTTCATACGGGAAAATCATAACTTGGATATAGCTTCCTAGCCTGTTCACGGTAGTAGCTAACTCCACTGGGGATATTCTAAAAATAACTGCCCGACACCCGTTTCGACAACAAGTGATTTCTTCTGGAAATTCTGATTCATGAAACCCTGAAATGCTGCCGCGACAGCAAACCTGAAGAAAACACTCCGCCGGTTGGATAAGAGAAACTTCAGCCAGTAACTCTGTGGGGAATGACAACAAGACCTATGTCATCACATGTCTCACGGCGAGACTTTGATCATCTGGTAATAGATCTGAATTATAACTTCATACTCCTGAAAAGCAAAAGGTTGACCAACCTGATTTATGTTTCAAAATGCGTATGTTTGGCAATGGCGTAATGCTCCATACGGCATGGAAATGCTACGCGTTTGTGGGTAGATGCAAACATGATAATGTATGCAAATGCAAATGCAGGTTCAGGCTGTTGGGGAGCTCTGATAAGCTTGCTTCAACATGGCTGTTGAGGACAAATACCACCCTGTTGGGGATGAATGGATATCACAACGTATTTTGGCAAAATAAATGTCGGAAATACAACCAACTCTACCGGGGGAGAGATTACACATCAATTTCCACTGGAGGAAAGAATAACACCTGCTGGGAAGATTAACTATGCTGGGGGGAGAGGCGACCCTTCTGGGGGACAACTGTCTGGGTACAATTTACGAACTCGGAACTACCACTCCGCTGGGGATAATCATCCTGACGAAGGCATGACGACCTGTGGGGAGAAAGAAAACCATCCTCGGTGGGGATAATCCTTCTGACCTTACTATCTTGGTTATGTGAATCGGAAATCCCCCCTGCTGGGGATTGAACGCGCACATCTTCGACTCTCTGGGGAGTATAACCTCTGCATGGGACACTGATTCTGTCTCGCTGGGGTCACCCATGGGGGATAAGCCGCGAGTAGCTGGGGAGAGTGATCCCTCTTCGGTAAGGGATAACATTATTTCACCCTCTGGGGATGAGATGCAACCTGCATGGGGATTAGAATCACACAAAGTCAAGTCTTTCACCACGTGCCTCCGATTGGGGCCACTATTTCCTGATCGTTCGCTTCAAAGGTGAGAACCCTGCAAAACACAAATGAGACAAAACAAATCTATACAACCAAATCTATTCGGGTTAGTGTCCGTGACATTACTTCAGTCAATTCGAAGTTTTAACAATTATTGGCAAGGGCCAGCAAAGTTATGCACATACAAGTTCATCGGAATATTGGCGTTTTCCACACACAAAACGGTAAAGCACAAACATCAAATACTGAATAACATGTTTTATTGATAACAGGCCTCTGAATAGGCAAAGTTTTGTACATCGGATGTAACTCCTGAAAAGAGGAAGTTACGCACACACACATACATATCTGCATGAAAAGCATAAAAATACAAATTGAATTTGTACACATGTCGGCAACGGGGTGCAAACAAACATCGTGAGCTGATCCTCCTATGACTCGCCTGACTCTGGCGCCTTTCCGGTATTCGACTTTCGGAAGAGATTGTGTCGGATAAACGAACCCTCAGGCACTCCCAAACCACTAGGCAATGTAGTATCAAATTCGGACCGCAGTCATTTTCTTTTTCTATCCCTAACTTTTGCGTGAATCGCCCTTTGCGGGTTTTTAATTCATCGGGATACCCTTTTTTGCCGAAGTCGCCCAATGCAGGTTTTCGACTTCGCGGGTGTACATCTTTTCCATTTTATCCCTAACTTTTGCCTGAACCTTTTTATTCATTTTTTATGGTTCGCCGGGATGCCCCATTTTTGCCTGGACTCTCTTTTTCCTGTCCAGCGGGTCACTTTCAAGCAAAGTATTTTTTAACTGCGTCCGAATTCACAGGCGATGTAAAGTCTTCACCATCCATGGTAGACAGCAACAAGGCTCCTCCAGAGAAGACTTTTCTGACAACGTATGGACCTTCGTAATTAGGGGTCCACTTGCCCCTGTGATCTGTTTGTGGTGGGAGAATCCTCTTCAGCACAAGGTCGCCCGTCTGAAAGCTTCGAGGGTGTATCTTCTTATCGTACTCTTTCTTCATCCGGCTCTGATAGAACCGACCGTACGCTAGAGAAGCTAGCCTCTTCTCATCCATTAAACTGAGTTGATTCAGTCTATCTTTAACCCATTCTGCCTCGTCAAGTTGGACATCTCGTAGAACCCTCAAGGAAGGAATCTCAACCTCCAACGGTAACACTGCCTCCATTCCGTATACCAACGAGAAAGGGGTTGCCCCGGTTGATGTGTGTACCGTCGTACGATAACCGTGCAAAGCGAAAGGTAGCATCTCGTGCCAGTCCTTGTAGGTCACAACCATCTTCTGAACAATCTTCTTTATGTTTTTATTGGTCGCTTCAACAGCGCCATTCATCTTGGGTCGGTAAGGAGAAGAGTTGTGATGTTCAATCTTAAAATTCTGACACAACTCTTTCATCATCTTGTTATTCAAATTCGAACCGTTGTCGGTGATAATCCACTCAGGGATTCCATATCTGCAGATAATATCTCGTTTGATAAATCTGGCGACCACTTGCTTGGTGACATTGGCATATGACGCTGCTTCCACCCATTTGGTGAAGTAATCAATTGCCACCAAGATGAACCGGTGTCCATTGGATGCCGTAGGCTCGATCTTTCCAATCATATCAATTCCCCACATCGAGAACGGCCACGGTGATGACATCACATTCAGAGGACTTGGGGGTACATGGACCTTGTCCGCATAAATTTGGCATTTATGACACCTCTTTGCAAACTTGAAACAGTCTGTTTCCATAGTTAGCCAGTAATAACCTGCCCGCAGCAGTTTTCTCGTCATAGCGTGGCCACCAGCATGTGTACCAAATGTACCCTCATGTATCTCTTCCATGAGCAACCTCGCCTCTTTCTCGTCTACACAGCGTAGCAACACCAAGTCGTGGTTTCTTTTGTATAGGACACCGTCAGGATTCAAATAGAAATTGCCAGCCAATCTCCTGAGAGTCTTCTGATCTCGACTGGATGCTCCAGCCGAATACTCCTTATTCTTCAGAAAATTCTGGATATCAAAATACCAGGGTTTATCATCGGAAGCTTCTTCAATAGCAAATATGAAGGCGGGCCTGTCAGGCCTGGAAATAACAATCTGGGGAGCCTCGTTCCAGAAGTTAACCTTATACATGGAAGACAATGTCGCAAGAGCGTCAGCCATTTGATTTTCTGCTCTCGGTACGTGATGCAATTCTACCTTATCAAAGAAAGGCAACAATCTCCTTGTATAATTCATGTATGGTATCAAATTGGGCTGACGTGTCTCCCATTCTTCTTTTATCTGATTCACCATTAGAGCTGAGTCTCCGTATACATCCAGATGTTTGATTCGTAAATCAATAGCTTCTTCAAGACCCATGATGCAAGCCTCGTATTCAGCCTCATTATTGGTAACAGGAAAGGTCAATCGGGCAGTAAAGGGGATGTGCGACCCCTGAGGAGTAGTAATAATCGCACCTATTCCGCTACCATAGGAATTCCCGGCTCCGTCAAATATCAACTGCCATTTGGAACCCAACTTTGGTCCTTCGTCCGGCAACGGTTCTTCGTAGTCTTTCATCTTTAAGTACATGATATCCTCGTCAGGAAAATCAAACCTCATCGATTGGTAGTCCTCAATAGGCTGCTCAGCAAGATACTCCGACAACACACTACCTTTAATAGCCTTCTGAGAAACATATTGGATGTCCTATTCGGTTAACACCATCTTCCATCGGGCAATCCTTCCAGAGAGTGCTTGCTTCTCAAACACGTATTTGATTGGATCCATCTTCGAAATGAGCAGGGTCGTACGATTTAGCATGTATTGCCTCAAACGTTTGGCGGCCCAGGCTAGCGCGCAACACGTCTTCTCGAGCATTGAGTATCTGGACTCACAGTCAATGAACTTCTTACTCAAATAGTAGATCGCATGCTCTTTACGCCCTGTCTCGTCATGTTGACCGAGAACACAACCTATACTTTCCTCCAGAACTGTCAAATACATAATCAACGGTCTCTCGGCCACTGGGGGTATCAAAACAGGAGGTTCCTGCAAGTATTCTTTTATCTTGTCGAACGCCTTTTGACAATTTTCATTCCAGGTCACAACCTGATCCTTTTTCAACAACTTGAATAACGGCTCGCATGTCGCAGTCAAGTGAGATATGAACCGGGCGATATAGTTCAACATCCCTAAAAACCCACGCACTTCTTTTTCTGTTTTAGGCGTCGGCATTTCTTGTATTGCTTTTATTTTCGCAGGATCAACCTCTATTCCTTTTTCGCTCACAATAAACCCCAGTAGTTTACCCGATCTCACCCCGAAGGTGCACTTGTTAGGGTTCAGTCTCAACCTGAACTTCCTAAGCCTCTTGAACAATTTCAGCAGATTAACCAAATGCTCCTCCTCCGTCTGGGATTTGGCAATCATATCATCAACATAAACCTCGATCTCTTTATGCATCATGTCATGAAAGAGAGTCGTCATAGCACGTTGATATGTTGCCCCAACGTTCTTCAATCCGAAGGGCATCACTTTGTAACAAAATGTTCCCCAAGGAGTAATGAAAGTAGTCTTCTCCATGTCTTCTGGTGCCATTTTGATCTGATTATAGCCTGAGAAGCCATCCATGAAGGAGAATACGGAGAACTGAGCAGTGTTATCAACCATCACATCGATGTGAGGAAGTGGAAAATCATCTTTCGGGCTCGCCCTATTCAAGTCACGGTAGTCTACACACATTCGCACTTTACCGTCTTTCTTTGGCACTGGCACAATATTAGCGACCCGTGAGGGGTATTTGGTAACAGCTAGGAAACCAGCATCCCACTGTTTTTGAACTTCCTCCTTAATCTTCACAGCCATGTACGGTCTAGTTCTTTGGAGTTTCTGCTTAATAGGCGGACATTCCTCTCGCAGCGGCAGACGATGAACAACCATATCCGTATCCAACCCAGGCATATCCTCGTACGACCAAGCAAATATATCACTGTACTCTTTGAGCATCTCAACCAACCTTTGCTTGATTTCGCTCAGCAACGCATCCCCAATACGGATGTTTCTCACAACCTCTTCCGACCCCACATTGATAATCTCAATGACTTCCTCATGCGGCAGAATGATTCTTTCTTCTTGTTTCACTAACCAAGTCAACTCTTCTGGTACGTCGCCATCTTCAACAATCTCTTCCTCAGCCTGAAATACCGGGTGCTCGAAGTCGAAGTGAGTCATAGGCGATTCATAGATGTCATCTGAAATAGTAATCTTGCAAAGGAAATGGTTAAATGCTTCAAAACGTGTACAAAGCAAATAACCACATTGCCATTTTATTGTAAAAAGATAAAAATAGGAAAAACAGGGATCATAACATTCGTATATGAAAAACGTCTTTATTCCATGATTAAACAATGTAATGTACATAACCAAATGACCCTAAGCAAAATCACTATGCCCCGGGTAGGACACAGGATTATTCAGCAATTAAGAAAACAAATCATTACTGTTTAGTTGTCACGGGAATAGTCTCCCGGATAGACCAATTGCAGAGACTTTGTCCTGGCACGCTTGGCTTGATCCACGCGTCCATATCACAGTCGCTATCTCCCTCTTCGGAATTGGAAACAACATTGATAGTCTCAAAGCTCACCCCGCTTGGCGTAATGGTTATTGGCCCTCTGAACTTGGGTGTTCCTGAGGAGGATGCTGATGACGAAGGATGATACCCAAGCCCGAACCTGTCATTCTTCACGGGAATATTCAACACTTGACCCCAGCCCTTGGTTTTCCCTTCCAGCACTAGAGCCTGAGCCTCTTTGTAGGATGACACAGCCACATCTGATACTTTACTTGGCACCGTAGCTTTGTCCTTAATTCGCAACCCCTCGAAGGCTTGACAGGGTGTTTCATGTATTTCGCCGTCGACCTCCACATATTTGAACGAGGACAAATGGCTAACCAGAATGTCTTCTTCTCCACAAACAGTGATGACACTATCCCTAACCATATACTTCAGCTTTTGGTGTAACGTGGATGTGACTACCCCGACAACATGAATCCATGGGCGTCCCAGAAGACAACTATACGCTGGCTGGATATCCATTATGTAGAATTCAGTTTCAAATATTTTAGGCCCCACCTGCAACGGTAATGTTATCGATCCGAAAACCGACCTCCTCGTTCCATCGAACGCTCTCACCACTAAGTCACTGGGCGTGCAGATAATCCCCCTGATATCTAACTTCATCATGGCTTTCTTCGGTAGCACATTCAGGGAAGATCCAGTGTCCACTAAAACATGGGACATGACCGTGCCCCGGCATTGAACTGACACATGCAATGCCATATTGTGCTCTCGCCCTCTCGGAGATAAATCAAAGTTTGTGAAGCCCAAACTGTGCCCCGCATTGACATGCGCCATCACCCCTTCTAACTGATTCACAGAAACTTCTTGAGGAACAAACGACGTGTCTAGAATCTTCAGCAGGGCGTTCCAATGGGCCTCGGAACATAACAGCAATGATAGGATGGAAATTTTTGACGGTGTTTGCTGGAGGTGCTCCACGATTTTGTAATCACTTTTACGAATGAGCCTCATAAACTCCTCCACATCCTTAAGCAACGTTTCCTTTTCATTCGACTGAGAAGGACCACTCTCAGTTGCCTTAGCTTTACCCTTGGCTAATCTTTCCGCCTCTACCTCGGGTGATGCGAAGATTCTTCCGCTTCTGGTCATACCCCCTGTTCCGACAACACTATCTACAACCCCAGCTGGTTGTCCATTGACTTCAATTTTCTTACCGTCGCAATATACCTCCAACCCGTAAGTCCATGACACTGCTTTAGTACTTTCGAAAGGAACTGGTCCTGCTTTAGTAATTGTGATCGTCGGCCGCTTGGCAGGCCCCGTTATCGTTAGTGTTTTCCTCGGAATCGTCACTGTTGTAACATCGTTCCTCTCATCACACACTGCCTCTACAGGCTTTTCAACCGCGGTTCTATCAAACTGCAATGTACCTTCATCCATCATAGCCTGAATACCCTGCTTTAACTCATTACAACCCTCTGGCTGTATCCAACAATCCAAGCAAAACTCATCACAACCCGGGAATACACCCCCTTTTAACAACCTGCTCTTAATCTCACCCAACGGTGTCTTCAGCTCATTGACATCTGTCAAGATGGCGTTTGCCCCATGATTGGGCATAGGCTGTTGTACTATATTTGGACCCGCCTGTCCAAAGTTAATAGCTTTGCTATCCAATAAATCCTGAACCTTATGTTTAAATGCCTGACAAGCTTCTATGTCATGCCCGGGTGCCCCGGAATGAAATTCGCAATGCTTGTTGGCATCATATCCGTAAGGAAGTACTGCCCCAGTAGGTGGTGCCAAAGTCCTCTTTTCCACCAAATTCAACCCTAGCAGGGTCTGGAGGAGTTCTGCATACGTGGAAGGGGGTGTGTCGAACACTCTCTTCGCTCTTGCATTCTGTACCCTTCTCTGGCCAGGATTCTGTCCTTGATGCTGTTGTGGTTGTTGTTGTTGTTGCGGCTGTCTTTGTTGAGGAAGCGGGATAGTTGTTGCACCCCAAAATTTGCTCAACTTTTCTTTACCTAGCTTATGTTTCATTTCATTCACATTAGCATTATCATTTGCATTTCATTGACATGTATGCAGGAGATCAAGAGGTATGATTACCAATCAAGTGCTATATAAGACTATGAAGCTAGATAAGAAGGTTATTCAAGTGTTCAAGGGTTGATATCTTTGTCAGAGAAGTTAAAAGATCCTCAGAGAGAGTGATTGAAGCCAAGAGGGTGTGTCTCCTAACTTGAGACTTGTGGAAAGTCATCAGATGATTCTGAGGCCATGAAGATGGACTTGAGGTCTTGAGAGAGCTCATGAGAAGTGTTGAAGATCACTTTGAGGCCCAGACAGGTCATTGTGCAAGATTAAGAAGACTCAGCCATGAGTGGTGCAATTAGGGTTTGACTGGGTCAACCCTAGGTCAACTGATGATTTGAAGGAGGTTGAGACCTAATTCAAGAGCCATGTGATCATGAATTGATGCATTGAGATGTTATAAGGATGATTCCAAGGTTAACTCATCATGATTGAAGAGTTTGAGAAGTTTCAAGCTAGGGTTTCCAAGGCTTGACAGTGTAAAATCCCCTAGTTGACTCCTATCTTCAAGGCAGTTTAGCTCAAGATGTGATTGTCATCTCATCTTACCCCCAACATGAATGTTGTAGCGCATGATATTAGCTTTAATTTGAGTGCTAGAAGTCCTTGATAGGATTTGTAGAACTCAAGTTATGACTTTGACAAGTTACAAGTCATCTGAGGTATGTGAATTTGGAGCTTGAAAGATGTCCAACTTACATGAAACGTTTGCCCTAGAAGGATGATTCCTATGAACTTTTGGTCAACATGAATGTTGTTCCGTATCCTCTTAGCTTTCTAGAGAGTACTAGAAGTCCTTGATAGGAGTTGTAGAACTCAAGTTATGGCTTTGACAAGTCAAGGGCATTTTGGTCATTTCGAGATTATAGGTCATTTCAAGCATAAGGCCATAACTCCTATTTGCAAGCTTCAAATGGGAAAATGTTCAACATCAAACTTGTTCAAAATGATGTTTTAAGGCTAACCAAGAGGTCATGAGAGGTTGGAATTTCTTGTAGCTCAAAGTTGCAAAAATGGCTTAAAATAAGAGTGATTTTCAAATGAACCAAAGATGGAAATTGGTATTTTTGATCTACATGTACAAACCAAGGCATGTAATATGTCATTTTGATTCTAAAACACATTTTAAGAACATTGACATTGCCACAATTTTTACTTGAGGTTTAGTTTGTGGACTTGCTTTGAAAAGTAGTTACTTACATCTTAAGTAACATTTGCCAAACCAAAATTCAAGGCATGACCAAGGTCCCTTTCAATCCAAACACATCCAAAATACCATTAGGAGAGAAATTGGAAGGGAATGAGGGTGAATACAAGCTGCTAGCAGAACTGATGTGTGCATACCATGAGATTGAAATTTCCATGAAGTGAGATATTGAATTTCTCATTAGAAGGATCTAGAGCTTTCTAGATCATCCATACATGTTCTGTATAAGCATATGAGGTGATCCAAGGCCAAGGTTGGTGATAATTGAAGGAGAGAATAGAGATTGAGTGTGAAAATTTATTGCTTGCAACTGAATTCGGTTACACCATTTTCTTCACTTTCCCTTCATTTTCTTGATTGCAATCACTCCCATGGATGCTAGTGAATGATTCCAGATCATAATCAAGGAAAATTCGTGGCTGAATAGTGTTCTTGATCTCAGATTTCTTCACCTGTAACTCAGAATTGGTTCCAAGAATCCAGAGCATTTCCATCCATTTCATTGCATACAGAAGCTTGTAATTGATTCATTGAAGGAGTCAGGAGCATTTGAAACCTTGATTTGAAGGTTTACTACCTCTGTGCACACGAAATTCTCAGGTTAGTAACTTTCAATCTCCAGCTTGAATTAGGTAGAATTAAGAAGAATTAGGGTGTTAGATGCATATTAGAATGGTGTAGGAAAGTTTATGGATAATTAATTTGAGAATTAGTGACCAATTAGGGTTGTTACCATTTTCGGTTGAGATGGTGTTCTTGCGAATCTTGAGGTTTTAGAGTGAATTAATGGCATGATTGAGTTCCTGGGGGAATTTGGGACAAGTTTCATCAAGGAATCGTGGCCTATGGTGGATTCTATAGCAAGTTAGGGTTGTGAGATGATGATCGGAGAAAGTCACCGGCGGTGACTATGGCGCACAGGTGACCTGAGTTTCAGGGATTCAAATTGGGGAAGATGACTTGATAGCCATCAGATTGTGGTTGGACTTTGACTGAAGACCCCCTCCAACGGCCACGCGTGCATGAAATTTGTGAAGGATTTCTGAAGTAAATGAAACACAGCGTTTCATTAATCTGTGGTTTTGGGCTTAAGGCAATAGTTGATACTCCCACCCCCCTTTTGGCCCAGTTTGGACATTGAACTAAGAATACTTGCTATCTACACCACGCACATGTTTATTTTCTTTTGATTTTCTTTATTTTTTCATTTTATTCATGGTTAGTGATTAATTCATAAAAAATGGAAAAATAACTCAATTAATCCCATTCTTTTTGCATTGGATTCATGATAGGATCTAGTATTTTTTAGATAAAAAATATTATTATTTCATTCATTTTATGATTTTATGGGATTTTTTCCATTTTAATTGATATTAAAATAATCATGTTTGATGTTTGATATTGTTGAATTTGGTTTGATCATGCAATGATGATTTTGGCCTTGATTTTTTGTGAGTAGTTATCATAGATATGCATGATCCCCATAGATTTTTCTCACATTTTTGTGATGAGTATACGTGGTAGTTTTAGGTTGAAACCTTAAGAGCTCTATTTTTAGGGTTTATGGTTGATACCTTATGATTTAGATTTTATTTTTAGTACTTGGTGGATGATTCAACCTCTGATTTTTGTATGGTAGATTCATGATTGAATTAGGATCCCTTAGGAATTTTTGTAGGAATTTACAATGTAGTTTTCTATTCTTGTTTGATTTTAGCTTAGGTGTTAGTTTTAGATGATTCTAATGCACTAATTCAACTAGATTGACTTCTTTAGTTCCCCTTAGATTAGGGTTTTCTCTCTCTTGCTCTGATGATGAAAGCAAGTTAAAGATGCATTGGATTGATTGAAGAGGCTTGGATTTGAAGATCTTCCCTTCTTTTGGTGTAGTGTTGATTAGGTGTTAAGATTAGGGTTTGTAGGCAGAGCTTCTAGATAGATTCTCTTCCTTCATAAACATGGAATATGTTGATCAATTCCATTCTTCCCTATGATGTAAGGTTCCCTTGTGAAGGCCTCATCCCTCCTTTGGTAGGATGTGTGGATCCTTACAAGTTGGTAGAACCTTTGAGGGTCCCTTTCTCTGATGATAGGATGCTTAGTGGTGACCTTTGGTCTTCACTCTGCTACCAATCATCCAAACTTTGCTCTTGATAGATGAATCTTTCTCCCTTGTTAGAGGATGGAGTTCCTTGCTTGAAGAAGATTGAAGGAAGTTGATACTTCTTTGTGTTTGGAGATTATCTTTTGAAGCTGAAGCTTGTAGATGAAGAAGAACAAGTTGATACTGGTAAAGAGGAGAGAGCTGAAGCTTGAAGACCAAGTTGACACTTGTGAAGAAGATCAAATTGGAATTGAGTGGAGAGCTGAGGCTTGAGGAATAAAGGATAAGTTGACACTTATGTTGATGCACTGAGAGCCTGAAGAAACAAGTTGATACTTGATATTAGGAGTGAAGCCTGAAAGTGGGATTTACTGGAAAGCTGAAGCTTGAAGAAGAAAGAGTAAGTTGATATTTATGTTTGATGTATTGAAAACTTGGAGAAGCAGGTTGACACTTGCTATTGAAGAGGATAGCCTTGAAGGGTGGTTGAAGTCTGAGGACTGAACTGCTGTCAGAAGTCTGCTTTGTTGTGAAGCTGGGGAGCTGTTGATCTGTTTTTCCTGTCTGTTTGCTTGTTGTGCAACTGTATTGATGTGACTTGTGTGATTTGCTTGATGCATTAGAATAAGTTCATGTTTAGATTGTGTTAAGCTAGGAGCATAATTTCACTAGAGGTTGAGTTGCTCCCTCTGCTTGTATTGTTACTGTATGGCTTTGCTTGCGGGTATTCGGTAGAACCCTGCTCCCTTGCCTACGTGGTTTGTGTTTTGCTTGATAGCATTTTATTTCTTCTGTATGATTGCAGTTATTCATATCTGGCTTGAGGTCGAGATGAGCTTGTGGAGGCTGATGCCCCCCACACATTTCCTCCCTCACTTGCATTGCATGCATTTTACAGTCGTTTACTGTTTACTGTTTTAGCTGATGCTTTATCTGTTTCTGTTTATCATTGACATGATCCCCTAAGAATCTCACTTCCTTTGATGAGGAAGTGATGATTAGAACTTTAGGTTGAAACCTATGCATGATAACTTCTAGGAGTTCCCTGTATCAAACCTCAACCATAGGATGAATCCTTGGCATGACAACATTAGGACTTGATAGTCTCCCCTTAGTTGAGCCTGTTCTCTCTTCTCATCTCAAAACAAATTAAAATACAGTAATAAAGGTTAACGGACGTCGTACGTTACGAGCCTTAAGCTATCTGAGAAAGGATTGTTGGAGAGTTTCTTTTCAACAGTCTGGATGTTTAGTATGGCACCCTTTGGGTGACATGCGACGCATTCACTTTCAGGTCATAGTCTCTAGTGCGATATTGGTTGCAAACATCCATAAAAAACAGTTCTTCCATAAAAGACAGAAAACAAACTTCAAACCTTTTTGCCCCGTGGGCCCATAATTCAAAGGAAGCTTTTCTGAAGAAAAGAGTGTCGTTAACTCCCAGTTCTACCGCAAACGGTAGCGCATAAGTCTCCAAGGGTCGAGCTGCGTACGCCAAACTGCTGGAACTGTTTGTTAACCCTACTCGATAAAACAGATGAATCTGAATCCCCGTAATCTGTATTATCCCGAACTACGTAAGCTCTGATCTCTCATACCTGTTGAGAGCACGTAGGCACAATACTGATGTATTGGCGAGCCACCTTCCCCGTAACCTGTAGTCAGTCGAACTACGTTGACTCTGATTTCTCATTCTCTGATGAGAATACGTAGGCATAAAGTGTGACGCTTTGCCGAGTCATTTTCTTTTCTTTTAAGACCAGCCTTGATAGGTAGATAGATAAAACCAACCCGTCTGATAAACACAACAAGCGTGGATCCCATCGAGTACGATGGACGTGAGGGGTGCTAATACCTTCCCCTTGCGTAACCGACTCCCAAACCCAGACAATGGTTGCGATGACCTTGTCTTATACCTTTTCGTCAGGTTTTTCCGATCGTTTCCTTTCCCGTTCTGAGGGATAAATAACGAAAGGTGGCGGCTCTTCTGTTTTGCCGGCACCTTATTTTCGCAGAAGCGACAGCTGGCGACTCTGCTGAGGACTTGATAGTTTCCTGGGATCCAACGTCCCGTATGCGAGTCAGTTTGGGGATCCAACGTCCCCTGTGAGAGTCAATCCTAGCGCTTGTATGATTACTTGTCGGGTTGTGTTTATTTATCGCATTTTACTTCCCGCAGTTTATTTTCAGTATGATATGATTATCTGTGCTGTTGTGGGAGGGGCATTCTGATGAGTGAGAAGCCAGACCCAGGCTTGAGTGTACTTTGCATTAGTTGTGGAAATTAGTGGGCGCGTGCTTGCTTTGCAGGCACTAGTGTCTCATGAAATCCACGCTCAGACGAGGTTCTCCCGGTTGACTTCTTTTTCAACCCTTTGGGTTGAGGGGGTTGTTGGTTTGGAGGATTGTCGACTCTAGGGACCGATCATTTGGAGTTCAGCCGAGTGAGGCTGCTTCAGGAGATGGTGATGCCACACCTTCTGGGTATCGTATCACCCCTCTTGAATGTCTGTGACGCTGATGACCGCATAGGATGCCGAACTTGTGTCAGTTTAGGTCCATACCTGTGAGCAGGGTTGGGTTTGTTGCAGGAAACCTTGACCTTCAAACTACCTCGTTTTCTTGATAGTGAATCAGTTCTGTTGGTATCAAAGGTTCTCATCATCAGATATATTTGTTCTTGACAGAGCAGATTTATGGTCCTGTATCTGAGGTCCTTATTATTAGATGTGCGTTTGTTCTTGACAAAGCAGAGTTATGGTCCTGTATCAGAGGTCCTTATTATCAGATATGTGTGTTCTTGACAGAGCAGAGTTATGGTCCTGTATCAGAGGTCCTTATTATCAAATATGTGTGTTCTTGACAGAGCAGATTTATGGTCCTGTATCAGAGGTCCTTATTATCAGATGTGTGTTTGTTATTGACAGAGCAGAGTTATGGTCTTGTGACAGAGGTCCTTATTATCAGATATGTGTATTCTTGATAGAGCAGATTTGTGGTCCGATACCAGGGTTTTCTTCTTATCAGAGATAGTGGTTGTTCTTGATAGAGCAGCATTATGGTTTTGCTGATACAGAATCTTTGCAGCACAGTCGTCTTGATCTCTTGCTGCATGATTGCATTTTGCATAGCTTTGCATACCCATTTGCATTTCATTAACGTGTGTCTTTGTTGCAGGTACCGTTTCCCCCGATTCAGGTTTTCTTGCCTTCTATTGTGTTATTATGGGTTCTCTGAGGAAGACCGTGGCTTACAAGCTCCCTGCTCCTGATGTTGTCCAGCTGACTGGTTTGATTGCTTTAGCAGATGATTCTGTGAGAGATGAATTCAGAAAGTCTTACGGTAAACTGCTCAGTTTGATTCGTAAACCCTCTGTGTTTGAGTTGAATGGGTTGCACGCCCTGCTGCAGTTCTACGATACTCCTTTAAGATGCTTTACTTTCTAGGATTTTGTTCTCACACCCACACTAGAGGAGTATGTTGATCTGTTAGGTGTGCCTATCAAGAGTCAGAGGCCCTTTGTTCATATGGATGTTGAACCTAATCTGGCTAGTTTAGCTCCTTCACTTCATTTAGATGCCTCCGAATTGGTCTTGTCTAGTTGGAACAAGGTTCCCGGCTTCTCCTTGCAGTTCTTAGTGGGAAAGGCTCAGCAGTGCGCCAAAGACGGATGTTGGGTCGTGTTCAATGCCATTCTCGCTCTGTGCATATATGGCATCATTCTGTTCCCCAATATGCCTGACTTTGTAGACTTCGATGCATTTCACATCTTTGCATCAGGGAATCCAGTCCCTACCTTGATAGGAGATGTCTACCATTCCGTCCACTACAAAAACGATAACAGAAGGGGTAAGAATGTCTCGTGCTATGTGCCCCTGCTCTATAGATGGCTTGATAGTCACCTACCCAAGAAGGGTCCCTTTGCTTCGTCTGCAGCCACAGCTGAGTGGTCTGAGCGTTTGATGAGTCTATCAGCAGAGGATATTGCCTGGTTTGATAGAGATAGGTTGGGTACTAAGATCATCTTCAGCTGCAGCGGGTTTCCGAATGTGCCTTTGATAGGCAGGAAGGGCTGTATCAACTATAATCCATCCCTGCTGGTCCGACAATCTGCTTATGCTTTGAGAGCTCCGCCGAAGGATGAAGAGGTGCAGGAATCTCTATACCTCACTGGTCTTCTAGAGGGGGATATGTTATCTAAGCTTCAGCACGCTTGGAATGGTATCAGTAAGCGGGGAAAACCATTGCTGGGGAAATGTAATAGCCAGGCCTACGCTCCGTATGTGACTTGGATCAAAGCCCGAGCAGATATGATAGGGATGTTGTTTCCCCCTACCAAGCCAGAAAGCTCTCCAGTGATTGAAGAGCCTACTAGAGTGCCTATTCAGCAGCACAATCAGGTGTTAGCAGAAAGAGATGAGCTGAAGAAGGCAAATGAAGAACTGGAGAAAGAATTGGCTCAACTCAGAAGTGAGAGAAGCGAAGCCATCCATTCCTTCAAGAGGCAGACAGAGCTGGTGAACCAGTTAGGGACAGATTTGACTAAGCAGATAGCTGAGCGCGAGCGCATGGGTCGAGACTTCAAAGCTGTCAATGATGTGCTGGCCACTAAGAAGCAGCACTTGGATGAAGTGTATCGGAGAATATCCAAGTTTAATCAACATTAGAAGGCCACCCTAGCCAACAGCAAAGAACAGGAGGATAAGCTGAAGCAACAGATTTCCAAGCTGAGAGCCTAGGTGAAGGCTAGTGAGAAGAGGTTTGATGAAGAAACCGCTCGCAGATATGCCGCTGAAGGCTAGCTCAACAAGGCTCTCGCTAACCTGAAGGAGCGCAAACTGATGTTTGAATCCAAGAAGCAGAAGTTAGAAGATTGTTTCGGCGAAGGAGCATAGGAAGATTCGGTCGAAGGTCTTCAGTACACCATTAGGCAAAGAGAGTTACTCGTCGAAGGGTTGCTCACTCGGCCTGATCATCCAGAAACGAAAGGGTTGTTAGAAGAGTTTCGTGCCCGTGGCCGTGCTTGACTATTTGTAATCCTTTTACGTTGATCATTGTTGTATGCTGACCATCACCAGGCTTATTGGTCGAGGTCATGCTATTGATTCGGCTTGTACTCAGTGATGTTATGTACCGCCTTGATGGGCTTTCTTTATATATGAGATGTTATTTCCATGATTGGACTCAGACTTCTTATTATCAACACTAGCACTCAGGCACTAGGATCGGGGGGAAATCTCCCTAACACACAGGCACACGTTTGCATTTGCATGAAGCATCTGCATAATGAGCACCTTGTCGTTTTTTCTAACCCTTTTGCATATACAGGTTGTTTCAAGTTGTTCCAGGATTGATCAGAGACCTATCCACCGCTATCCAACCAGAGCAAATCAAGCCAGAGTTATGGAGCAAATGCAAACTGGCGTTCAAGAACTCCGAGAAAGGATGGACCGCTTCATGGAGCTCCTGCAAGCGGTCGCCAACGGCCAGGATCAGCTCAGAACCTTGGTTCAGCCTCTGATTTCAAGGGTCGACAGCAATGGTATACTCCATGGTGGGACAGTGCCAACCCCTCCACCAGTCGAAACTCCTCAGAATGGCGTCCCCGTGACCGGGGGGAATGGCAGTGCCAACGGCAATGTGATAACTAATATGGGACTCAATGGTAATACGACTGGCGTCGGTAATGGAAATTTTGAAGCCAACGTCAATGTTGGGCTGGGTAACGGCAATGTGGGTGTTGGAAATCTGTTCGGGCCTCAGCCGTGGTTAGAAGACCGTCAAGACGATGTGATCTCTCAGAGAGGTGCTGAAGGGGAGCTGACTGCTGAAGCACGACTAAGGTTTAACGCACTCGAGGACAAGATGAGGAACTTCGAGAACCAGAACACCATGGGTGTTGACATGTCCAAGTTGGGACTGATTGCTGATTTCAAGGTTCCTCCCAAGTTCAAGGTACCTGACTTTGAAAAGTACAAGGGCACCACTTGCCCTCGCGTCCATCTGAGATCATATTACCGGAAAATGTTATCTCACTCTGAGGACGAGAAGTTGTTGATGCACTTCTTTCAAGACAGTCTGTCCGGGCCCTCCCTGGAATGGTACATGAGTTTGGAACCTACCAGTGTGCGCACGTGGAAGGAACTTGCTGAAGCATTCGTGCACCACTACCAATATAACAGTGACTTGGCTCCGAACCGAGTCCAACTGCAGAATCTGTCACAAAGGAACAACGAAGGGTTCAAGGAATACGCCTAGCGGTGGCGTGAATTGGCAGTCAGGGTTCAGCCGCCGATGGTTGAACGCGAGCTTGTGGAAATGTTCGTAGCCACCCTCCCAGGGGTTTATTACGAGAAATTGGTCAGCAGTATGTCTGGAAGCTTCTCAGATCTTATTATCACGGGTGAGCACGTCGAAAATGGGATCAAACTGGGGAAAATTCAAGGTGATATGTCCTCAGCTGGAGGAGGAAAGAAACCTTATGGTGGCAAGAGGAGGGAAGGAGAGACGAGCGCCGTGTCCAACGCTCGAAGGAAAGGCAAGGGCCAGCACCAGCAGGTGGCCAGCATAACTATCCCGGCAGTCCAACAACCCCAGCCGCAACAGCAGCAGCCGCAGCAGCAGCAGTCGAATCAACAAGGGTACAGAAAGTATCAAAACAGGGCACCTCTGTCAAGCCGTCACCTCGAGACGCCGCCCATGTCCTATGCTCAGCTACTACAGACTCTGCTCCAATTATAGCTGATCCAAAAGAGAACCTTGGCTCCCTTGACAGGGGCACCTCCGCTAGGTAATGATGCGAATGCAACTTGCGAATTTCACTCAGGGGCACCAGGCCACACAATAGAAAATTGCAAAGCCTTCAAGCACAAGGTGCAGGATATGGTGGACGCTAAGATCATCAATTTCTCAGATAATGTGCCAAATGTCACGAAGAACCCTATGCCGAATCATAGGGGAGGTGGACTAAATGCCATTATTGAAGACGAGAGCTTGGATTTGTTGACTGATGTCAAGGATCTAAAGACACCGCTTAGCTTCGTTAAAGCCAAGCTAATGAAAAGAGGTTTCTTTCCAGGTTGTGGAGAGCTATGTATGGGCTGTGCGACTAGTCCTGATGGATGCGAACAGTTGATAGAGGGGATTCAAAGTCTGATGACCGAAGGAATCCTGCAGTTTAGCCGAAGGGCCGAAAGCAGATCGGGAGAGGTAATGCTGAAGCAAGATGATAAGGTTGCCACCATTACCATCCCTCGTCGGACGATAACTATTTCTGCACCCAGACCGCCCACAATTACTATCACCAAAGATGGGCTGATACCCTTCGAAAGCACCAATGTTGTCCCGTGGCATTACGGGGCAGAGGTCTACTGCAATGGACATAAGTTGGAATTAGAACCATCAGGGTCGTGTGTGGATAACCTAGCGGGAATCGGCGGAATCACTCGCAGCGGAAGAGTATTTGCTCCACCTGAGATCGTGGCGGACAAAACGGACAAAGCTGATGCAATTGATAAAGGTAAAAGTAAATTCGTTGAAGAAACCCCTCGTGGGGTAGAGAAAGACTTACTTGTTAAAGACGCTGAAGAGTTTATGAGGTTGATTAAAAAGAGTGACTACAAGATCGTGGATCATCTCCATCAAACACCCTCGAAAATTTCCATCCTGAATCTGTTGTTGTGTTCTGAGGCACACCGCAACGCGCTGCTGAAGGTGTTGAATGCCACGTACATACCGCAGGAAATATCGGTCAACCAGTTGGAAGGGGTCGTAGCCCACGTGAATGCTGGAAATGGGTTAGGGTTCACTGACCTGGAGCTGACACCGAAGGGGAGGAACCACAACAGTGCTCTGCACATCTCAATAGAGTGTAGGGGAACGATTATGTCTCATGTGTTGGTGGACACAGGGTCATCGCTTAATGTTCTTTCGAAGAAAGCATTGATGAAGTTAGATACTCGTGGATTGATTTGCACACCCAGTGATCTGGTTGTGAAAGCGTTCGATGGAACCAAACGTCATGTTTTCGGGGAAGTGACCTTACCAATCCAAGTTGGGCCGGAAACGTTCAACGCAATTTTCTACATTATGGACATCATGCCTGCATACAGTTGTCTCTTAGGCCGGCCATGGATCCATTCTACTGGCGCCGTGACCTCCACGTTGCACCAAAAGCTCAAGTATGCTGTCGGAGGTAGCATCGTGACTGTATGTGGCGAGGAAGATATAATGGTGAGCCATTTGTCGTCCTTCAAGTATGTTGAGATGGATGGGAAAATCCACGAAACCCTATGTCAAGCGTTCGAAGCTGTTAAAGTCAAGAGCGTAGCTCCTGCAATCACTGAGAAGCCAGAGATGACTCTCTCTTCCTTCAAGGAAGCCCGGGCCGTTGTTCAAGCCGGATCTACCCCAGGCTGGGGGCGAATTCTGGAGATACCTAACAAGCAAGACAAGTTTGGGTTGGGGTATTCTCCTGCGGCTGAAGCCTCCTCTTCTAGCAGTGCGTCGCGAGGTAAAGGGCCGATCCAGTTTACCAGTGGCGGGGTGATATTTGAAAGCGTCAACGCGGTGTCTGAAGACGGCGAAGACAGTGACTGCGATATGGACTCTTGGATCTAGCCAAGCAAACCAGGCGAGAGCCTCAACAACTGGTCCGTCAGGGATATCATCCAAGTGGCAGGCAAAGAGTAATGATTTACTTTTTCCAATCATTGTACAACCCTATGTCTTACCCGGGGCATAGTGGTTTTATTGTCAGGGCCTCGTTTGATTATGTACATGCATTTTACCAATAAATCAAATGGAATTTTTCTTCGTATTGAAATATTATGATCTCTGTTATTCCTGTTTTATATTTGTTTTGAAAACAACAAAATGGCAATGAGGTTTGTGCTAACCTGCATATCCTTGTTTTAAGCTTAACCCTTGTTATTGCAGGATCCACATAGCAGATGACATCGACTCTGGACCTTCTACGACTCACTTCGACTTTGATTTCCCGATCTATCAAGCCGAAGAAGAGATTGATGAAGATGAAGACCTTCCTGAAGAGTTGGCCCGCTTGTTGAAACAAGAAGAGAAAGTTATTCTGCCTCACGAGGAAGAGATTGAGATCGTGAATCTGGGTTCTGAAGAACTTGTCAGGAACGTCAGGATAAGGGATGCATTGCAGAGTGATGTCAAGCAGAGATTGGTTGAGATGCTAAGAGAGTATAGTGACGTCTTTGCTTTGTCATACGAGGATATGCCCAGACTTGATACTGACATCGTGGTCCACCACTTGCCACTGCGAGAAGATTGCCCTCCCGTTAAGCAGAAGCTTAGGAGGACGCGACCATATATGGCCGTTAAGATCAAAGAAGAAGTGCAAAAGCAGCTTGATGCTGGCTTCTTAACGGTCACTACTTACCCTCCGTGGGTCGCCAACATAGTGCCTGTACCGAAGAAGGACGGTAAGGTACGAATGTGCGTCGATTATCGGGATTTGAAGAGGGCAAGCCCTAAAGATGATTCCCCGCTTCCCCATATTGATGTGTTGGTCGATAATACAACTCAGTTCTCTGTATTTTCGTTCATGGATGGCTTCTCCGGCTACAATCAGATCAAGATGGCACCGGAGGACATGGAGAAAACTACGTTTATTACACCTTGGGGAACGTTTTGCTACAAGGTAATGCCTTTCGGTCTGAAGAACGTAGGGGCCACTTACCAACGAGCAATGGTAACTTTGTCATGATATGATTCATCATGAGATTGAAGTCTATGTTGATGACATGATTGCGAAGTCCCAAACGGAGGAGGGGCATCTGGTCAATTTGCTGAAGCTTTTTGAGAGGCTTAGGAAGTTCAGGTTGAGGCTGAATCCTAACAAGTGTACTTTCGGAGTACGATCTGGAAAATTACTGGGGTTTATCGGAGCGAAAGAGGCATTGAGGTTGATCCTGGGAAGATAAAAGCAATACAAGAAATGCCAGCGCTAAAAACAGAAAAAGAAGTTCGTGGTTTCCTGGGCAGAATAAACTACACTGCAAGGTTTATCTCTCAGCTCACGGCCACGTGTGAACCGATGTTCAAACTGCTGAAAAAAGACCAGGCGATTATCTGGAACGAGGATTTCCAGAAGGCATTTGACAAGATAAAACAGTATCTACAGGAACCTTCAATCTTGATTCCCCTAGTGGTCGGACGACCTTTAATCATGTACTTGACAGTTCTTGAGAATAGTATGGGGTGTGTTCTCGGTCAGCACGACGAGACGGGCAGAAAAGAGCATGCCATTTACTACTTGAGTAAAAAGTTCGCAGACTGTGAATCTCTCTACTCGATGCTAGAGAAAACGTGTTGTGCATTAGCCTGGTCTGCCAAACATTTACGACAGTACATGCTCAATCACACGACCATGCTAATTTCGAAGATGGATCCGATCAAGTACGTTTTCGAAAAGCAAGCGCTTTCGGGCAGGATTGCCAGATGGCAAATGGTGTTGACGGAATATGACATTCAGTACGTTTCCCAGAAGGCCATCAAGGGGAGCATATTATCTGAGTACCTTGCTGAACAGCCGATCGAGGATTATCAGCCGATGAAATTTGAATTCCCTGATGAGGATATCATGTTTCTTAAAGTGAAAGATTGTGACGAACCGTTGCCCGACAAGGGGCCAGATAGGAAATCCCAGTGGAAATTGATATTTGATGGGGCGGTTAATTCTTACGGAAGTGGCATTGGGGCAATCATCACAACTCCCCATGGATCCCACATCCCGTTTGCTGCGAGACTGACGTTTCCAGTCACCAATAATGAAGCGGAGTATGAAGCATGCATCATGGGTCTAGAAGAGGCAATTGATTTGAGAATCAAGAACCTAGATGTATATGGTGACTCGGCGCTTGTGATCAACCAGATTAAAGGGGAGTGGGAGACTCGTCAATCGAATTTGGTGCCGTACATGAACTATGCCAGAAGGCTACTTCTGTTCTTTGATCAAGTGGAACTCCATCATGTGCCTAGGGCCGAGAATTAAATGGCTGATGCCTTAGCCACGTTGGCTTCGATGTACAAAGTCAATTTTTGGAATGAAGCTCCAAGAATTGTCCTTTCTCGTCTTGATAGACCTGCATTCGTCTTTGCGATCGAGGAAGCCTCTGACGGCAAGCCATGGTTCCATGATATCCAGACCTTCCTTATGACTAAGGAGTATCCTGCGGGAGCATCAACCCAGGATATGAAGACTCTGAGGAGGCTATCTGGAAATTTTTATCTCAATCCTGATGGAGTTTTGTATAAAAGAAACCACAATCTCGTGCTACTCAGATGTGTAGATGAGAAAGAGGTGAGTATGCTCATGGAAGAAGTCCATGAAGGCACATTTGGTACGCACGCTGGCGGGCATGCTATAACGAGAAAGATCCTAAGAGCAAGATACTACTGGCTGACGACGGAATCGGATTGCTTTAAATTCGCGAAGAGATGTCATAAATGCCAGATTTATGCTGATAAGATTCACGTGCCACCGTGCCCGTTAAATGTCATGTCCTCCCTGTGGCCGTTCTCCATGTGGGGCATCGACATGATAGGCAAGATCGAGCCCACTGCATCTAACGGTCATCGCTTCATTCTAGTAGCTATCGACTACTTCACCAAGTGGGTGAAGGCAGCCTCGTATGCTAATGTGACCAAGCAGGTGGTGGCTAAATTCATAAAGAGGGACATCATCTGTCGTTACGGAATTCCCGAGCGGATCATTACTGATAATGGTTCAAATCTGAATAACAAGATGATGAAGGAGCCGTGCCAGAGTTTCAAGATTGAACACCACAACTCATCTCCTTACCGGCCGAAGATGAATGGCACCGTTGAAGCGGCCAATAAGAATATTAAGAAGATTGTACAAAAGATGGTGGTGACCTACAAAGATTGGCACGAGATGTTGCCATTCGCATTGCACGGTTATCGTACAACGGTACGTACATCAACCGGGGCAACTCCTTTCTCACTGGTGTACGGTATGGAAGCTGTCCTACCGCTAGAAGTTGAGATTCCTTCTTTGCGAGTTTTGGTTGATGTGAAACTCGATGAGGCAGAATGGATAAAGAACCGACTAAACCAACTCAGCCTGATGGACGAGAAGAGGTTATCATCGATTGCATATGGTCGTCTGTACTAAAGCCGAATGAAGAAAGCTTATGATAAGAAGGTGCGTCCTAGAAGCTTTCAGACGGGTGACCTCGTCCTGAAGAAGATTCTTCCTCCACACTCCGATCATCGGGGCAAGTGGACTCCTAATTACGAAGGTCCGTACGTCGTCAACAAGGTCTTCTCGGGAGGAGCCTTGTTGTTATCCATGATGGATGGCGAAGATTTTGCATCCCCGGTGAACGCGGACGCAGTTAAAAAATACTTTGCTTAAAAAACGACCCGCTGGAAAGAAAAAGAATATCCAGGCAAAAATGGGGCATCCCGGCGAACCATGAAAAAGGAAAAAGGTTCGGGTAAAAATTAGGGATATAAAAGAAAAGAATGTACACCCGCAAAGTCGAAAACCTGGAAGGGCGACTTTGGCAAAAAAGGGTATCCCGGTGAATCGAAAACCCGAAAATGCGATTCAGGCAAAAGTTAGGGATTTGAAAAAGAAATGATTGCGTTCCGCGTGTAGAATTTCATTGTTTAGTGGTTTGGAAGACCTGAGGGCCGTTTATCTGAATCAATCTCTTCTGAAGCTAAAGCGTCGGAGAAGTATCGAAGTCGAGTGGGTCATAGAGGGATCAACTCATGGTGTTTGTCTACGCCTCATTGCCAACATTTGTGTATATACTGATGTATATTTATGTTTTATTTTTGCGCAGCTTCCTCATTCCAGGAGCTTGTATCTGTTGTAAAACACTTTTACCCATTCAGGGGTTCGTTATCAATCAAATGTGTACTATTCAGCAATTCTGTTTGTTTGTTTAGCACTTATCTGTTTTGTTTGCAAAAAAGAACGTCGATGTTTTTTATAAAATGCGCATACATAAACTTACTGGCCTAGGCCACCGATTGTTGAAACAATAAATTACTTGAACATTGTCACAAGATGATAACCTTGATAGGTCCCTTTGAGAAGGGTATCTCGTCTGTTTGTTTGTGTTGTTACAGGTATAGCATATTCCAGACAGTACGCCGTATGCATCCCCAAGCAGGATGATTCCTTCTTCTCCAGCAAGTTCAGTAGCACCTCCCCGTGGAGTTTGAACATGAGATCGTAGGCATTGATATGTCTCCCCAGGCAGAGAAGATTCTCTCCCTAATCAGATGTGTCCCGAAGGAAAGTCATCCCCCCAGCTGAGTCATACACTGAAGTGTACAACACGTGATAGTACAGACTGAAGTCTCTAGGAGAATTGAAGTTCCCCACAGAGTCGTACTCTCCCCTGTAAGCAGGATGATTCCTTCTTCCCCAGCCGAGTTGGCAGTTTCCCAAGAGAGCCGAGTCCTTGGAAGTCGTTCAGATCATGATCGTTTTCCCCAGTAGAGTGTTGAATAGTCGATGCTGTATTTCCCCACTGGAGTCGTTATCTCCAAGAAAGTTTTGTCACAAAGGCCATGTAGTCTATTTCTACGATTGACATCGTTTTCCTCAGCGGTTGTGGTTCGTATACCCATAGGAGTAGGTTCAGGTGCTCGTAGAGCTTTATTCCCCTTCAGCAGTCGACTGAAGTTCATCTCCCCAGGAGTCCAATTGATATTGGCGTGACTCCTTCTCCTTGGCAGGATGATTCTTCCTCTCCACCAGAGTGGTCCTTTCTCCTTGACAGGAGGATTCTCCCTTCAACATTTATTTTGCTGATGGGGTCATAGCATTTTGCATGATTGCATAGCATTTACCCTAAGAAGGCGTAGCATTTCCACCGTGTGGAGCATTACGCCATTGTCAAACCATATGCATATGAAACATGAGCTAGGTCGTTACTGTTCTTATTTTGCAGGTGTTCCCCGACAGGGTGTCTGCTCAGGATGATTCCTGAAATCTCAGAAGAGTGGTGTGGTTCAAGATGATTCTTGGATTCCCCCAGCAAAGTCGTTTTCCCAAGATGATTCTTGAATTTTCCCGCGTGGGCGTTTGTTTAAGGCGATTCTTAAAATCCCCAGTGAGGTCGCAAGAGTTGGTCGCTCAAGTGGATGCTTAGAGTCCCCGGCAGAGAGTTTGCTTAGGATGGTTCCTGAAATCTCCAGCAGAGTTATTGGTTCAGGACGATTCTTGAAGTCTCTGGCGGAGTTACTTGTCCAAGATGATTCTTGAAGTCCTTAGCAGAGTTGATTCACCCAGAATGATTTCTGGATCCCCGAAGCAGAATTACTTGATAGTTCTCCAGAATCCCCAACGGAGATGCGTCATCCCCAGCAGGTTTCCGAACAGCAAAGTTGAAACTTCCCTTGAAGACTTGATGATTGAAGTCCAACCGTATTAACTAAGTAGTTCTCTCAGCTGATGTGGAGTGCCTGATGGCAGAAGTTTGGATATCCCCAATTGGTTCATGATTGACTGAGAATTCTATTCCCGACATAGTGATGAAGTTCGGCTGACGCCCACAAATTTCTTTGAATGCCCGATGGCATGATTAACTTGATTGTTGACCTGATGAGTCCCGAGGAATTTTGATGCCTGATGACATGAGCAACCATCCATTACCGGTTACCGTGCAGCTAATATTTCAGTTTTTGAAGATTTGTTCCCATCAGAGTACCGTGTACTTGTGTAGTTGGCAAATTTTCGGGTTTGTCGGTATTCAACCGTCTCGCACCTTGATTGTTTGAGAGTCGTTCGCTTCTCACCCAGTCAGGTCCAAGCCGTTTGAATAGGGTCAGCTGTTGCACCCCAAAATTTGCTCAACTTTTCTTTACCTAGCTTATGTTTCATTTCATTCACATTAGCATTATCATTTGCATTTCATTGACATCTATGCAGGAGATCAAGAGGTATGATTACCAATCAAGAGCTATATAAGACTATGAATCTAGCTAAGAAGGTTATTCAAGTGTTCAAGGGTTTATATCTTTGTCAGAGAAGTTAAAAGATCCTCAGAGAGAGTGATTGAAGCCAAGAGGGTGTGTCTCCTAACTTGAGAGTTGTGGGAAGTCATCAGATGATTCTGAGGCCATGAAGATGGACTTGAGGTCTTGAGAGAGCTCATGAGAAGTGTTGAAGATCACTTTGAGGCCCAGACAGGTCATTGTGCAAGATTAAGAAGACTCAGCCATGAGTGGTGCAATTAGGGTTTGATTGGGTCAACCCTAGGTCAACTGATGATTTGAAGGAGGTTGAGACCTAATTCAAGAGCCATGTGATCATGGATTGATGCATTGAGATGTTATAAGGATGATTCCAAGGTTAAATCATCATGATTGAAGAGTTTGAGAAGTTTTAAGCTAGGGTTTCCAAGGCTTGACAGTGTAAAATCCCCTAGTTGACCCCTATCTTCAAGGCAGTTTAGCTCAAGATGTGATTGTCATCTCATCTTACCCCCAACATGAATGTTGTAGAGCATGATCTTAGATTTAATTTGAGTGCTAGAAGTCCTTGATAGGATTTGTAGAACTCATGTTATGACTTTGACAAGTTATAGGTCATCTGAGGTATGTGAAGTTGGAGCTTGAAAGTTGTCCAACTTGCATGAAACGTTTGCCCTAGAAGGATGATTCCTATGAACTTTTGGTCAACATGAATGTTGTTCCTTATCCTATTAGATTTCTAGAGAGTACTAGAAGTCCTTGATAGGATTTGTAGAACTCAAGTTATGGCTTTGACAAGTCAAGGGCATTTTGGTCATTTGGAGATTATAGGTCATTTCAAGCATAAGGCCATAACTTCTATTTGCAAGCTTCAAATGGGAAAATGTTCAACATAAAACTTGTTCAAAATGATGTTTTAAGGCTAACCAAGAGATCATGAGAGGTTGGAATTGCTTGTAGCTCAAAGTTGCAAAAATGGCTTAAAATAAGGGTGATTTTCAAATGAACCAAAGATGGAAATTGGTATTTTTGATCTACATGTCCAAACCAAGGCATGTAATATGTCATTTTGATTCTAAAACACATTTTAAGAACATTGAAATTGCCACAATTTTGACTTGAGGTTTAGTTTGTGGACTTGCTTTGAAAAGTAGTTACTTACATCTTAAGTAACATTTGCCAAACCAAAATTCAAGGCATGACCAAGGTCCCTTTCAATCCAAACACATCCAAAATACCATTAGGAGAGAAATTGGAAGGGAATGAGGGTGAATACAAGCTGCTAGCAGAACTGATGTGTGCATACCATGAGATTGAAATTTCCATGAAGTGAGATATTGAATTTCTCATTAGAAGGATCTAGAGCTTTCTAGATCATCCATACATGTTCTATATAAGCATACGAGGTGATCCAAGGCCAAGGTTGGTGATAATTGAAGGAGAGAATAGAGATTGAGTGTGAAAATTTCTTGCTTGCAACTGAATTCGGTTACACCATTTTCTTCACTTTCCCTCCATTTTCTTGATTGCAATCACTCCCATGGATGCTAGTGAATTATTCCAGATCATAATCAAGGCAAATTCGTGGCTGAATAGTGTTCTTGATCTCAGATTTCTTCACCTGCAACTCAGAATTGGTTCCAAGAATCCAGAGCATTTCCATCCATTTCATTGCATACAGAAGCTTGTAATTGATTCATTGAAGGAGTCAGGAGCATTTGAAAGCTTGATTTGAAGGTTTACTACCTCTGTGCACACGAAATTCTCAGGTTAGTAACTTTCAATCTCCAGCTTGAATTAGGTAGAATTAAGAAGAATTAGGGTGTTAGATGCATAGTAGAATGGTGTAGGAAGGTTTATGGATCATTAATTTGAGAATTAGTGACCAATTAGGGTTGTTACCATTTTCGGTTGAGATGGTTTTCTTACGAATCTTGAGGTTTTAGAGTGAATTAATGGCATGATTGAGTTCCTGAGGGAATTTGGGACAAGTTTCATCAAGGAATCGTGGCCTATGGTGGATTCTATAGCAAGTTAGGGTTGTGAGATGATGACCGGAGAAAGTCACCGGCGTTGACTATGGCGCGCAGGTGACCTGAGTTTCAGGGATTCAAATTGGGGAAGATGACTTGATAGCCATCAGATTGTGGTTGGACTTTGACTGAAGACCCCCTCCAACGGCCACGCGTGCATGAAATTTGTGAAGGATTTCTGAAGTAAATGAAACACAGCGTTTCATTAATCTGTGGTTTTGGGCTTAAGGCAATAGTTGATACTCCCACCCCCCTTTTGACCCAGTTTGGACATTGAACTAAGAATACTTGCTATCTACACCACTCACATGTTTATTTTCTTTTGATTTTCTTTATTTTTTCATTTTATTCATGGTTAGTGATTAATTCATAAAAAATGGAAAAATAACTCAATTAATCCCATTCTTTTTGCATTGGATTCATGATAGGATCTAGTATTTTTTAGATAAAAAATATTATTATTTCATGCATTTTCTGATTTTATGGGATTTTTTCCATTTTAATTGATATTAAAATAATCATGTTTGATGTTTGATATTGTTGAATTTGGTTTGATCATGCAATGATGATTTTGGCCTTGATTTTTGGTGAGTAGTTATCATAGATATGCATGCTCCCCATAGATTTTTCTCACATTTTTGTGATGAATATAAGTGGTAGTTTTAGGTTGAAACCTTAAGAGCTCCATTTTTAGGGTTTATGGTTGATACCTTATGATTTAGATTTTATTTTTAGTACTTGGTGGATGATTCAACCTCTGATTTTTGTATGGTAGATTCATGATTGAATTAGGATCCCTTAGGAATTTTTGTAGGAATTTACAAGGTAGTTTTCTATTTTGTTTTTATTTTAGCTTAGGTGCTAGTTTTAGATGATTCTAATGCACTAATTCAACTAGATTGACTTCTTTAGTTCCCCTTAGATTAGGGTTTTCTCTCTCTTGCTCTTGGGTGATGATGAAAGCAAGTTGAAGATGCATTGGATTGATTGAAGAGGCTTGGATGTGAAGATCTTCCCTTCTTTTGGTGTAGTGTTGATTAGGTGTTAAGATTAGGGTTTGTAGGCAGAGCTTCTAGATAGATTCTCTTCCTTCATAAACATGGAATATGTTGATCAATTCCATTCTTCCCTATGATGTAAGGTCCTCTTGTGAAGGCCTCATCCCTCCTTTGGTAGGATGTGTGGCTCCTTACAAGTTGGTAGAACCTTTGAGGGTCCCTTTCTCTGATGATAGGATGCTTAGTGGTGACCTTTAGTCTTCACTCTGCTACCAATCATCCAAACTTTGCTCTTGATAGATGAATTTTTCTCCCTTGTTAGAGGATGGAGTTCCTTGCTTGAAGAAGATTGAAGGAAGTTGATACTTCTTTGTGTTTGGAGATTACCTTTTGAAGATGAAGCTTGTAGATGAAGAAGAACAAGTTGATACTGGTAAAGTGGAGAGGGCTGAAGCTTGAAGACCAAGTTGACACTTGTGAAGAAGATCAAATTGAGATTGAGTGGAGAGCTGAGGCTTGAGGAATAAAGGATAAGTTGACACTTATGTTGATGCACTGAGAGCCTGAAGAAACAAGTTGATACTTGATATTAGGAGTGAAGCCTGAAAGTGGGATTTACAGGAGAGCTGAAGCTTGAAGAAGAAAGAGTAAGTTGATATTTATGTTTGATGTATTGAAAACTTGGAGAAGCAGGTTGACACTTGCTATTGAAGAGGATAGCCTTGAAGGGTGGTTGAAGTCTGAGGACTGAACTGCTGTCAGAAGTCTGCTTTGCTGTGAAGCTGGGGAGCTGTTGATCTGTTTTTCCTGTCTGTTTGCTTGCTGTGCAATTGTATTGATGTGACTTGTGTGATTTGCTTGATGAATTAGAATAAGTTCATGTTTATATTGTGTTAAGATAGGAGCATAATTGCACTAGAGGTTGAGTTGCTCCCTCTGCTTGTATTGTTACTGTATGGCTTTGCTTGCGGGTATTCGGTAGAGCCCTGCTCCCTTGCCTACGTGGTTTGTGTTTTGCTTGATAGCATTTTATTTCTTCTGTATGATTGCAGTTATTCATATCTGGCTTGAGGTCGAGATGAGCTTGTGGAGGCTGATGCCCCACACACATTTCCTCCCTCACTTGCATTGCATGCATTTTACAGTCGTTTACTGTTTACTATTTTAGATGATGCTTTATATGTTTCTGTTTATCATTGACATGATCGCCTAGGAATCTCACTTCCTTTGATGAGGAAGTGATGATTATAACTTTAGGTTGAAACCTATGCATGATAACTTCTAGGAGTTCCCTGTATCAAACCTCAACCATAGGATGAATCCTTGGCATGACAACATTAGGACTTGATAGTCTCCCCTTAGTTGAGCCTGTTCTCTCTTCTCATCTCAAAACAAATTAAAATACAGTAATAAAGGTTAACTGACGTCGTACGTTACGAGCCTTAAGCTATCTAAGAAAGGATTGTTGGAGAGTTTCTTTTCAACAGTCTGGATGTTTAGTATGGCACCCTTTGGGTGACATGCGACGCATTCACTCTCATGTCATAGTCTCTAGTGCGATATTGGTTGCAAACATCCATAAAAAACAGTTCTTCCGTAAAAGACAGAAAACAAACTTCAAACCTTTTTGCCCCGTGGGCCCATAATTCAAAGGAAGCTTTTCTGAAGAAAAGAGTGTCGTTAACTCCCAGTTCTACCACAAACGGTAGCGCATAAGTCTCCAAGGGTCGAGCTGCGTACGCCAAACTGCTGGAACTGTTTGTTAACCCTACTCGATAAAACAGATGAATATGAATCCCCGTAATCAGTATTATCCCGAACTACGTAAGCTCTGATCTCTCATACCTGTTGAGAGTATGTAGGCACAATACTGATGTATTGGCGAGCCACCTTCCCCGTAACCCGTAGTCAGTCGAACTACGTTGACTCTGATTTCTCATTCTCTGATGAGAATACGTAGGCATAAAGTGCGACGCTTTGCCGAGTCATTTTCTTTTCTTTTAAGACCAGCCTTGATAGGTAGATAGATAAAACCAACCCGTCCGATAAACACAACAAGCATGGATCCCATCGAGTACGATGGACGTGAGGGGTGCTAATACCTTCCCCTTGCGTAACCGACTCCCGAACCCAGACAATGGTTGCGATGACCTTGTCTTATACCTTTTCGTTAGGTTTTTCCGATCGTTTCCTTTCCCGTTCAGAGGGATAAATAACGAAAGGTGGCGACTCTTCTGTTTTGCCGGCACCTTATTTTCGCGGAAGCGACAATAGTGACGCTAGCTATCTGTTGCGACTGAGCATACTGATGTCTTCCTCTGCCCCTGCCCCTGCCACCAAACACAACACTAGAATCACCTTGTCGTCTACCACCAAATCCTTTTCTGGTACCTCCTGTTGAAGTAGACTCACTTGCTTGGAACCTTCCAACTTTAATCCCATTTTCAATCATTTCCCCCATAAGAATCAAATCTGAGAAACTGCTCAAAGACACACTAAACAATTTCTCATAGAACACCCCCGTAAATGTCCCAATGAACATATCATTCATCTCCCTTTCAATTAAAGGAGGATGCACCCTCGCCGCCATATCGCGCCACCTTTGTGCATATTCTTTAAAGCTTTCACCGGTCTTTTGTGACAGACCCTGCAACTGGACCCGGTTCGGCGCCAGATCGCTGTTGTATTTGTAATGGGTCACGAAAGCATCAGCCAGTTGCTTCCAGGTTTTGATCTGTGTGGGCTCCAGCCCCATATACCACTCAAGCGACGACCCTGATAAGTTGTCCTGAAAGAAATGCATGAGCATCCTTTAGTCATCTGAATAAGGCATCAAGGAAGTACCTCAAGCAATGGAACTCATTATAAAATCCTAGATTAATTTCTAAGGGATCCTAACTAGGTACCCTATACCCCATATAAACTCCAAGACCTAAATGAATCTTAAAACCCCAAAACTATGTGTTGAAATGCACCTATGTCAAAGTAAACCCTAATCCTAATCACCCTAAAGTTTATGGTTCAAAACTAACTAAAATTAAATCACAAAAATGTGATAAAATTCCAGCGGGAACCTAATAGACTAATCTAACTATAACAAAAATAATTACATCAAAATACCAAATGAAATGATCATACAAAATTCAGCAAGTTGGTATATCAAAATAAAAGTGAAATAAAAGCAATTAAAAGTAAAAATAAACCAGAAAAATGAAAAATGAATGAAATGACATTTTTATTGTTTTAATATTTTCTTGAAGTCTTGATGAAAATGAGGGAAAAAATCCCATCTAAAAATGTTAATTTTCCAATTATTTATGATTTTTTCAATTAACCAAACAAAAAGTGAAAATAATAGAGAAATATGAGGAAAAAGAAAAAAAAACGAGTCAAATAGTAAAGAAATGCAGTGTAAAAGCTAGGTGGGCTCAGGAGGGGGGTGCGTGTATCAATGCGCTACTAGTCCCATACTTATTCAGAAATAAAATGGAAAAAGAATTAAAAATGGAAAAGATACGGTATGAATAGCAAGCGAATTCAATGTAAATCCTGATGGGCCTTATAAAGGGGGTGTTGGTATCAGTTTTGACTTAAGCCCAAGACTTCAAATTAAATGGAACGGTGCGTTTTATCTTCAGAACTCCTCTTCACAAATTGAAACGTAACCATAACCATTAGATTGGATTTTGGTCAAAGGTCTTGTGTTCATCCTAAGGTTCTCCTATCGTCTTCTTCATTCAAACATTGCTTGGAGGGAAAAAAAGCCATGGAAACAGAGCAATGAACTTCATCTTCTCCAATTTGTGCTCGTCTAATATCTCACCATAAATCTCAACTAAACACTCTAAATCACTCCATTTTCCACACTAAATTCAATCATACTAATTAAACACATTGAACCTTCTTCCTCCTCAAAACACGATTAAAACTCAGAAATTGGTCCAACAACAAAACTCACCAAACCTAAAATTGATCATCCTAAACTTATCACCACTTCATCCTGAGTAAATTCCACTATCACACTATGATTATAACACCAAGAATCACCAGATATGAGCAAGAACAGAAATCATGTCATTCAACTTATTGTCTCTAAATCAATTCTAATGCTACCAGAAAGCTCCCTACATCTATCTATATTGAATCTAGCTATTCAAAACCTATTGAAACTACCTAAATCAAGCCATGGAGTGAAGTTTACATACCTGACAAAATCGTGTGAACAGAGTGGCAAAAGCTTCAAATCAACCTTCAAGAGCTTCCAGATTCCTTCAATGGAGTATAACCAAGCTTCTGTATGCAACAAACTTGATTGAAATGGCTTGAATCTTTGAACCCGATCTTGAGTTGCAGATGAAAAATTCCAAATGCTATCTCACAATTCTTCAATGTTCTTGCTATGGATTCAATCTGGAATCATTCAACAATGCTAAAGCAAGGTTCTGAATCAAAAAGAATGGATTGAGATGAAGCAAATCGTGTAACTGAATTCAGTTTTGCAATCTGAAATTTCTGAGCTCAATCTCTCTTTTCTCTCCCAATGCTTTAGATCATTTCTAAATCTTATATAGAATGTGTATGATCAATCTAGAAACTTCTGGAAAGCTCTAATGAGAAATTCACCATCTCTTGCTCTTGAAAATGTCATGAGAAATTCACCTATGGCAGCTGAGTTTCAAGCTTGCCTTTGCACCCCATTCTGACCCAAATTCTCTCCTAATGACAAATTGAATGTGTTAGGATTCCTTAGAGCCTTGGTTATGCCTTACAAAGTGGTTTTGCATATGTGCCTTATGATGTAAGTAACCATTTTTCAAAGCAAGTCCTTAAATTAACCCTCAATTCAAAATTGTGGCAATCTCAATGTTCTCAAAATGTGTTTTCCAATCAAATTGGTATGTCATATGGCTTGGTTTGGACTTGTGTATCAAAAATCCCAATTTTCATCCTTGGCTTATTTAAAATTCACCCTTATTTTAGGCCATTTTTGTGATTTTGTGATACAAGCCTTTCTAATCACCCATGACCTCTTACCTAGCCTAAAAACATCATTTTGAACACATCTCATGTTGAACATTTTTCCATTTGAAGAGTGGAAGATAGAGATTTTGACCTATGTTGGAAAATGACCTATAATTCAACTTTCCCAAAATACCCCTGGCTTGCCAAGGCCATAACTTGAGTTCTACAAATACTCTTGAGGACTTATAGCACTCAAATTAAAGCTAAGATCAATACCTACAACTCTTATGTTGGCCAAGAATCCATTTGAAAACTCCTTCATGGGAAAACATTGCTTGGAAGTCAAGTGACTTTCACAGATAAATTTCAGTGTCCTCTGATGACCCATAACTTGCAAGAACCATAGCTTGAGTTCTACAAACCTCCTTGAAGACTTCTAGTACTCAAATTAAAGCTATTGAAAATCTCTACGAGTTTCATGTTGACAAAGACTTCATTTGAAACTTTCATTTTGACTTATCTAGCTTGGAATTTAGGCCTAAATTAGGGGATTTTACACTGAAACCCTAATTTGGTAACTCCTCCCACTCTTGATTCTCTTTGATTTATCCTTGGCACAACACCACACATGTATCAACATATCAATTCATGAATCCCACAACCTCCAATTAAGCCTTGATGCTCTTCAATCACTCAGTTGACCTAGGGTTGACCCAGATGAAACCCTAGTTGACTGCACTTCAACTGTGGCTCTTGTGTTTGAACCAATGACTTGTCTTATCTTAAATATGACCCTCTAGACATCTCATAAGCTTTGTACACATTCCATACCCTCAATTCATAGCTCATACTCCCATTGATGAATCTTAATACACCTCAAGTTTAGGAGAAAATTCCACTGGTTGACAACCAAATCTCCTCAAGGCTTCAAACATGACTTGATGACTTGGATGGTCTCAAGCTTGAATAAAAGCCCTTGATGTGCTTCTTTAGATAAGAATGGCACTTGATCCCCTGTTAAATGACTTGCTATGATATGCAAATGATTGGACCGTATACATGATGCTATACAAATGATAATGCAATTGAAACATAAATCAAATGAAATAGGTTGAGCAAATTTTAGGGTGCAACACCATGTATATATGTATGAATGAATATATGTCATTTTATGCTTATGCTGAATAAACAAACAAGGAGAAGTAAACTGGAGATGAAATAAACATCTCGACAAAGATACTTGGGCAATCTTCTCAAGATAGCAACATCATTAGGGATGAATGGGACACCACATATGGACTCACAGTCCTACTTCAAGGCTTCAAATCTCTGATTAAAAGAGATTAATTCACTTGGGGATAAAACATCATGACTTCACTTAGGGGATTGTCAAGATGAATTTGGTTTCCTGAGGAAGAGAATGATCCACTAGGGGAAGGATCACCCATGATTAAATAGAGACTTCACAGGGGATAAAATAAATATCCACTACAAATTGAAGTAGTTTGGATGAAAGTTGTAATTGGAGATGCCAGAGTTGAGGGCTCTTAGGGGATAAAATAAATATCCACTTCCATGAGGGAAGCTTGGATCAACATTGCAGGTGTAGATGTCAGAGTCGAGACTTCATGGGGATGAAATAAACATCCACATTGCTGGGGAAGATTGAGTTGTAAGAGATTCATTGAGGAGTGAAATAACATTCAAGAATGCATACATATCAAGTCACACAAGTAAGCACAAAACTCAAGTAACACCAAGTAAGAAGCAACATCAAGTAAGTTATCAAGGAAGTTCAACTCAAATGACAAGGTAAACACACAAGTAAGCACTAAACTCAATCACATAAGGAACACATCAACATCATGTCAAAGTGAAACAAAAATGCATACATATCAAGCCACATTCAAAGATTAGAGGTTAAAGCAAAGTTGAAAGACAAAGTGCCCAAACACAAACAAATGACTTAAACATCTTACAAGAAGCAATTTCAATCACAAGGCAAAGTGAAATGAAGTCAAATGAGATGAAAAACAAGATTGGGCAGTAGCAACATCACATCATATCCAAATCATGTCAATGATCAAAGAAGAAGCACAAACAATCAATTCATGCATCACACCCATAAGCAAATCAAATGCTACACAAAACAAGCATGCAAAACATAACCTTAAAAGAAAAGACATGAGATTAGGGCATGAAACCAAGTGGGCAGCAACATCAACATGTCAATTAAAATAGAAACTCAAGACCTCAAGAAGGATGCATAGTCAATACATCAAGACAAGCACAAACGAGCACATACAATTAGGCATGCATCAACCAACACCTTCCATAAAAGGAAACAAATGTTCATGTGAAGTTAAGGAAGTGAATTTCAAACCAAGCATCACCAAGACATGTTAAAGAAGGGGTATAAGCCAAGTATTCACATCATTCAATTGTTTTAAACATCACTCAATCACAGGAAAATAAGAAGTCTCAAAACTAGGTCAAACATTATGCACATTCATCTTAAAACAATGTCACATGGAGGCATCAAGAAAAACTAGGTAAGAGTCTAAACAAAGTGAGTTAAAAGGCTCTAAGACATGGTATATCCATCAAGAACAAGAGGGTATGACAATCCCTAAGTGATTGCAAAAGTGTATCCCTAATCAATCCACAAAGTTCAAGCACAACCAAGCAAATGCATCACACATGAAAAATAGTCAAAGGACTTCAAAAATTTTGGAAAAATGGCCATGGTATCAAGGAGACAGTAGGTTTGAGTGTCCCAAAGGAGTGCTTAAGAAAATGTACAAAAAGTACTCAAGTAACACCAATAATCAAGCAAACCAATTTCAAACATACTCACACAAGTCAAGCTTCAAAAAGGATTCAAATATAAACCAAAATCAATAATCAAAGTGTGAAATGAGTGCTCAAAGGACCTATATACAAATACCTACATGTGGGCAAAAATTAGGATCAAAACCAATTAGGAAATGTAATGACTCAAGGCCATGTTTCAAAGCTAGGTCAAGTAGAACACCTCATGTAAATAAATCAAAATAAAATAATAAAATATAATGAAAATAAAAATAAAAAATATGAAAAATAAGATAAAACATCAAAGCATCAGAAACATATTTTTGTCGATTTTTAAAATAGTTGGAACAATTAAAAATAAAATCAAATGAAAATGACAAAAAAATAAAAATCAAATGAATAAAGCAAGCAATAGGGGGTGCATAAGCAATTAAGAAATAAACTAGAATTTAGTTATAGAACGCATATGGGCCCAAATCAGGGGGTATGAAAAGCAAAACTCACAAGGTCCAATCCAAATAACATAAAAACTCAGCTAGAAAAGTGAAACACACCGTTTCATTAAAGGATGTGGCATGCCATATCACTTTTCAACACATGCGTGGGCAAGTCAACTTCCAAATCAGGTGGACACCACATCTAACACCTCAAATGCTGGAGCTCTAACTCCGTTCGTCTTCTCGATGAGCCTCACCGGTGGTTTCTGTAAACTTCAATAAAAATCAAAACCCCACACATATTCTTGTAGGAAATCTCACGGGGAACACGAATCTGGCCTTAGAATTTAAAAAAGACTCTTCTAACATGGTGAAAACTTAACGTGAAAGTTTGACGCACAAACTGAAAGTTACTTAAACAAACACACCAATCATTCAAACATTGCCTACACAAGGTAGGGCTTTAGATGCAACCAACATGAGCTTATATTTATGCCTAGAATGAGAGATTCAGAATGAGAAAGTTTACCTAAACGAAGCAACTCCGTTGGTCCTTCAAACTGCTTCTAAGCTTCAAACAAAACCCTCCAATGGACCTCTTGTATCTCTGTGATGAAGAATCAAGCCAAATGGGAGCAAAAACATCAAAGAAAAATCCAATTCGAAGAAAGAGAAAGTAAGAGCTTTTTAAAGATGATTATGCTCTCTCTCTTTGCAGAATGACCTCTCCTTTTGCTTTAGGGTTTTGTACTCTTTATATATGAGGGTTTAAGGGTGTTTTTGAAGGCCCATGATGCATTTTTAGGTGATTTTGCAAAGCTTGCCAAAAAGAAACAAAGATGGTATACCACGGGTTTGGATGGTCTTCCCACTACTTCAGGCCATCATTCATCACAAAAGAGGGTGGGGAAATGAATTTGGATGGTTGGAATGAAAGGAAATGGACTTGTGGAATGTTTTGGTGAAATCCTCATATGGTGTAAAAACTTGAATTCATGCTTGACATGTAAAGGCATGTTGGCACATTTTAGGTAAAATTGTGTCATGTAGTAGTGATGATATGGTACCAAATGGAGAACCAAAACAAATCAAATTGGTGACTTGAAAAGCAAGAAAGTCAAATTAGGTCACATAACCATGTATCCTTGTTCATCATGCCTTAAATTACACCATAAAACATCAAATGGCATGAAATTTTAGGTCATGATGAAGGAAAGACCTTGAGACACAACTTTCATATTGTAAGTAACTTGATTTGAAACTTTGAAGTTCATGAATTTTGACCTTGAAGTGAATGATCCAAAACTAGGTCATCCAAAATAACCTTGACTTGGAAGGATTATAACCTGAACTCCAAACATGAAAATGACGAGTTCTTGAACTTTTTGGAAAGCTTGGATTATGAAGAAAAAACTTTATGTTTGAAAAAAGTTAAGGAAAAGCTTGGATCCTGTTGCGGTGACAATCGTGATACCAAGCTATTCATTAACTTGAATCTTTAATTCTTAAATTCACAACCGAACTTTAATTTATCCAAAAAGGAAAGGTTTAAAGAAAGAAAAACCTATAAAAATGCAAAGTAAAAAGCAAGGCCTAAAGCTAAGAAAAGAGAGATCTAAAGGTTCAGGGGTTGGTTATGCCTATGGTAGATATTTCACATCCTAAACATCTATAGTACTTTACAGGAACCTCTTGTTAATATTTGTGTTTGCTAAAGTTGCTTGCTAAAGGGAAATGTGCTAAGGGTAGATATATAAAGTATAAAGTATGTACAAAGTTTGCTCGCCAAGAAATCGCATCTCGTGCCTACGTATCCCGACGGGAATGGAATTAGAGCAACCATAGTTCCCCTAACTAGGGGTGAGGAACTCTTGACTATGGTCAAGGTTCCAAAGGGAAAGTAAATGTCTGCAGCGAGACACCTACATAAAGTGCAGTGACTCTAAACTAAGGTTAAGTTAGCAAAGAAGGGAATGTCCACGGTGGGACGACTAAATAGAGCACGACGACTCCAAGTCCTATGGAAAAGGTAAACAAAGGGAATGTCCACGGCGGGACGAATAAATAGAGCATGACGACTACAATTCTAAGTTGTAAAGGTAACAGGAAGTTAGTTGTTAGTGAGCTCGCCAAGAAATCGCATCTTGTGCCTACGTATTCTTAACGAGAAATCAGAGTGTTCGTATTTCCCCTCAATAGGGGTGAGGAACTCTTGACTGTGGTCAAGGTTCCAAGGGGCAAGTAAATGTCTGCGGCGAGACACTTACATAGAGTGCGGCGACTCTAAACTAAGGTTAAGTTAGCAAAGAAGGGAATATCCATGGCGGGACGACTAAATAGAGCACGTCAAATCCAAGTCCTATGGCAAAGGTAAAAAAAGAGAATGTCCACGACGGAACGACTAAATAGAGCATGGAGACTCCAAATCTAAGTTCTAAATGTTAATAGGAAGTTTGTTGTTAGTGAGGAAAAAAAGAAAAGTGTGCTCGCCAAGAAATCGCATCTTGTGCCTATGTATTCTCGACAAGAAATCAGAGCGTTCGTAGTTCCCCTCAATAGGGGTGAGGAACTCTTGACTGTGGTCAAGATTCCAGGGGGCAAGTAAATGTATACGGCGAGACACTTACATAGAGTGTGGCCAATCTAAACTAATGTTAAGTTAGCAAAGAAGGGAATATCCAAGGCGGGACAACTAAATAGAGTACGACGACTCCAAGTCCTATGGCAAAGGTAAACAAAGGGAATGTCCACGGCGGGACGACTAAATAGAGCACGGCGACTCCAAATCTAAGTTGTAAATGTTAATAGGAAGTTAGTTGTTAGTGAGGAAAAACAAAAAGTGTGCTCGCCAAGAAATCACATCTTGTGCCTACGTATTCTGGACGAGAAATCAGAGGGTTCGTAGTTCCCCTTTTCAAGGGTAAGGAACTCTTGACTATGGTCAAGTTTCCAAAGGGATATAAGCATTCATAGGGAAGTACTTACATGGAGTGCGATGACTCCTGAATCTATGTTGAGATTGTTGTGGTAAAGAAATGTCCACGGCGGGATGCTAAACATGAGTATGGTGACTCAGATCCTAAGGTTAGGATAACGGTTAAAGGATGTCCACGGCAGGACGCTAAAATGTGAGTACGACGACTCAAATCCTAAGGTTATGATAAAGGGTAAATGATGTCCACGGCGGGACGCGAAATGTGACGGTGACTCAAATCCTAAGGTTAGGATTAAGGGTAAAGGATGCCATACATAAACCAACAATGTCACAACAATGTAAATGAAAAGGTTCAAAAACCTCATGGGGATAATCAATAGTTTTTAAAGGTGAACCACTTAGATGCGTCCAAACAAAGTTGAATTTCAAACTTAAAATGCACAAGGAAGACAACAATCTAAGTTCATGTCATCTTCAAATGAAACTCAAAGAAGAATAAAATCAAAGTTTTGAAAATGACGGAATGCGAGGTAGGAGGGTGAAAACCTTAAAATGATTTACAATTTTCCCATAATGAAAAGTGTTTCTAAAATAAGAATTTTAGAGCTCTTTAATAATCATATGAAAATACACATTAAAACAAGAATTTGGAAAAAAGAATCAACTAAAAATGATTAAAAATGAAGGAGTTATGATAAATTGAAAATTAAATGAAATAAATAAAATAAAACCATTTGTTAAAAAATAAGAAATGCCTCATCCAAGGCTTGAAACCAAGACCTTGGGGTCATGGGCTTAAAGCTAAGCCAATTCTACCAATTCTACCAAGACATTCGGTCATAATAAAATAAGCTCAAGGTTTTCAATAAGATTTTTGTCATTTCTTTCTCCTCAAGGAGAGGACAAATCTGGGTGACAATTTCACACCATCTTTGAGTGACTCCTTGAAGGTTTCCTTATCTTTCTGGGACATTGCTCTAAGCTGTTCCCTATCGGGTGTCATATCCAAATTGTATTTGTACTGCTGAACAAAAGTTGCCCTGAGATCTCTGAAAGTACTGATATTTGCATGATTTAATCCCATATACCATTTGAGCGCGACACCGGTTAAATTGTCTTGGAAGTAATAGATTAGTAGCTCCTGGTTTTCTATCTGGGTAGACATCTTCTGAGCATACATTATCAGATGACTCTGAGGGCAAGAATTTTCTTTGTATTTTTCAAAGTCGGGGACCTTGAATTTGTGCGGTATTTTCACATTAGGGACTAGACAGAGGTCAGCGCCATCTTTTCCAAACAAGTCCTGTCCGCAAATGGCATGCAGTGCTTTTTGCATTTCTAAGAATTGTTCTTGGAATTCATTCATTATTTTGTACACTTCTTCATTTTTGTCGGAAGTGGTATGAAGAATCTGTTCCTCTGGGATAGTATGTATCACAGGTTGTGGTATAAACATCACTGTAGTAACTCTTGGTGCTTCAGTGACCTGATGTTTGCAACCTTCAGGTACAGGAGTCTCGGTCGTAGCCCTTGCATCTTCATTCACCTAAAGTTTGTAACCTTTAGGTTTAGAGGTTATGGTTATGGCTTCTAGGTCTTTAGTGATCAGTGGTATGTATCCTTCAGGTATAAAATTGAAAAGCATGCCCCAAGGAAAACCTTTAGGCATATTGCAGTGAGGAAGACTGGTGGGTATCTCAAACGTTTGTGTAGACACGATTTCTTAGATTACTGTCCTTTGAGCTGGTTGATCCCGAGCTGCTTCCAGGGATTCGATCATGTCGTTGAGTCTTTCTGTTCCTTCTTTTAGAACAGTGACCTCCTCTCTCAACTCTCTATTATCTTCCTCAAGATCGTCCATTTTCTTCTGGCGATTGGCCTGAGTATTGTACGAATGAGACATTTGACTCTAAAGTGCGGCACATGCGACTCTATGACAAAGTTGTGTAATGCAAGAATGATGAATGCTATGCAGAGAAATGAGAATGACCTTTTTGTTTTGTTTTCAAAAGAACTTTTAACAATTACGTTGCAAATATCATACAACGATGGAACCTTTTATTGAATTCAAAGGAATACAATATCTTACAGGGAAAAGTACATTATTTTACAAAGTGCAAGGATGAAAACTAGGCCTATGAATTCTAGGGATTTCCTAACGAAGTTCCAGATGTTGGTTGCTGACTCCCTTTTCTCTTCTTTGATCAAGCCCCCTCATCCATTGTCGGGTCAATGATCCTTTTCCAAGTGAAAGGAGATAATAGGTTTCTTCACTCCTCTTGACTTTCTGTAGCATGCTGCTTTAATATCTCAATTAGAGCATCCTTCTCTCTTAATAGTTCCTGGATCTTTATCCATTCCAAGCTGACAATCTGGTACTTGTTCTTCCAAGAGTTCTTCTCGCGTTGGACCTTGTTGAAAGCGACCTGAATTTTTTCTGTGTCATTCATGAAGTAGAGAATAAACTCTTTTAGGGGAAAAACTTCTTAACGAGGGTAAGGCATCTTCAGGTTGATGGCTCTGGTTTGCACTCATCAAAGATAAGGCTCTGCAGAGATGTAGTTTGGCCTTTCCAAAGATTCTCTTCCTTTTCTATGAACATGTTGCCAGGCATGCAAAATTTCCTTCTTAAGTGTTATGTCATTTTCTCCTTCCTTGAAGAAAAGACCTTCCAAATGAATTTTATATGGTATATCCTTCATCGGGTATCCAAACTGACGACGAGATAACACTGAATGAATTGATCCCTTCTTTGGTACCAATGAGAGGCACATTGGGGAAACTTCCACATTTGTCAATGATTTTTATTCCTTCATAGACCCGATTGTACCAATCTATGTCAGAATGAGTAAGAGACATAATCTTTTGTGACCATCACATACTACTCTTGGGATCCCAAAAAGCAGCAAATTTGGGTAAGTGGGAAATAAACCATTTGTAGAGTAATGGTACATAACATGTAATCATTCCTCCATTGTAAAAATTTCTTAAATGTACCGAGTGATAAGCATCTGCGAGCAAAGTTGGCACTGGATTCCTGATTGAGAATATCTTGAAAACGTTGATATCGACGAAGTTGTTAATGTTGGGAATAAGAAATAACCCATAGATGAGCAAAACAAAGACATCCTCGAAAGTAGTTATGTTTCCTATGCTGGAAAAGTATAGCGCTTTTTCCATCAGAAATTTAGCTGGTAAACCCTGAATTCCTCCTTTGGTGGTCATGTGAGCTTTGATGTCTGACTCTTCCAAAGAGGTAGCTTTTGCAACAGTTTGATCTTTGGGAATTTCTTCTAGTTCAAAAATGGATCTTGATTAGTGATAGGTAGATCAATCAGATAGGAGTACTCTTCCAATGTTGGTGTGAGCTGATAATCTGGAAATGTAAAGCAGTGGTATACTGGATCATAGAAATGAACCAATATAGACATGATTCCTTCCACCATATTGATTTCAAAAGAGACAACAACCCTTCGTGCTTAGCTCTGAAAGCCTCTAGATTAGTAATCAACCTTCCCAACTTCCTCAGGTCTTCCAATTTTGGGATTTTAAAGGTGTACTTGTGTGTTTTTCTTCTACCAAAATCCATAGCACAACTTCTGATATTTGCAAATGATTGTTTAGTTCTTTTAGAAAAAGTTTTTTTAGTTAGGTTATTTTTAAGAATGAATGAAATCTATGAATGCATGAATGCAGGAAAAAAACATTTTAAAACATGGGTTTAAGGGTTTATCGTCACGAGTATGGAGCCATGAATCTACCCATCCCCAAGGTGTGTACTAGGGTTCAATTTTTTACTAGTATAACGGGTTCTAACAAGGTTCCCAAAATCACTGACCCCTCTTAAGAATATTACCAACAAATCGACTGACTCATGAGAGCTGTAATATTCCTAGGATGAATCTTAATTGAGTGTAGTATAACGTATCAACTATTCCTAATAGTCGCTGCACTACCTAATGGTCAAGTGATTAAATGCTTACTAATCCTCATTTTTAAGGGTGCCTAGTAGAAAAGTAATGTTTTCACGACTTGTTCATTCAACATCAGTGATTCCAAAGGGTACTTCCACTGATTCGGTGGAACTTTAAGTTAGCTTGGTCGAAAATCACTCCCTGTTGTACCCCAAAATTTGACCAACCTTTTCTTGTACTTGGCTTATGTTTCATTTCATCTTTAGCATTTGTATTTGCATAACATTGTTCTTAGCAGGGGATCAAGAGTTGTTGTGCCATTCAAGATGAGGGTCTTGTTGGCTTCAAGCTCTAGCAAAGTTATTTGTGCAAGCCATCAAGTGTTTATCATCACCATGGAAGGTTCGAAGCTCTTTGAAAAGAGAGATTGGTGTGTGGATGTTATCTCCTATCTTGGGGATCATTAGAGGATCATCAGGGATTCATGAGGTCTTTATCTTGGAGGAGACACGGTCTGCAAGCTCATTGATTACCCTAGGGGTCATTGTGGAGTTTGTTTGGTCATTCAATTCATCTGTAAAGGGGCACAATTAAAAGATATGGAACAAGGGTTTCATCTGGTCAATTCAAGATCAATTATGGACTTGAGAAGGTTCAAGACTTGATTCTAAGTCACTTGAGTCATGGGGAGTCATCTCAAAGCATTTGGGGTGTCATGTTAAGATCAAGTTAAGAAGAATCAAGGGTTCAAGAAGTTACTAAATTAGGGTTTCAGAGGTTTTCAATGTAAAATCCCCTCCTTTGGTGCCCAACTTCAAGGACAATTTACCCTATGATGCAAGCTCAATCTCTTTTTCATGAAAACATGAGACTTGTTGTACATTTTCTAATATTTAATTTGATTACAAGAACTCATCCATTGAGTTTGTACATCTCAAGTTATGATGCCAACAAGTCAAGGTTCTCAGATGAAGATATTTTTGGTCAACTAAAAATCAACCCACTTCGGAGACATTTTTGACCTAGAATCAAGTTTTCATCAACTTCAAGTAAACATGAAAGTTGTTCCTCATGGTCTTAGCTTTCCAAAAAGTCCTAGAAGTCCTTTTTATAATTTGTACATCTCAAGTTATGCACCTTACAAGGCAAGGGTATTTTTGGAAAGATCATTATAGGTCATTTGTTTCAATGGTCAATTTCACGAAGTTATGAACCTCAAATGCAATTTCAACCAACATGAAACTTGTTCCAAAGGGTCTTAAATCCATATTGAACTCAAAATTCATAAGGATTGTTAAATTATGTGGCCATATGGAGTATTTTCAAGTGAAATTTTGGTTTTTGGTCATGGTTTAAGTACCTTGCATTACAAGTCACATTTTGTTCCATTTTTGATTTATTTCACACCATTACATGCCTAAAATAAGTTTACCACATTTGGACCAACATGAAGAGTCATAATATGCCATATTTTCAAATTTCTTACTCAAAAATTAATGAATTCAAACTTGGTGAGTGGAAGGTTTACAAAGCCAAAATTAATCTAATTCATTTCTACACCATGTACTTGATTGAATGCTGACCCAAAAGGATGTGTACATGGCCAACCCGTGTGTGTGCATGGAAAGAAATTTTGGAAGGAAAATTTTGAAATCTCACCAATAAGGCATTATGGGTTTGCATGATCATCATGAACCCATCATATAAAAGCAAAATGGTTTGCCCTAGTGCTCAGAACGTGCCGTTGTAGCTGGAGAGAGCATAGGGAACTTGAAATTTTCTCAACATTTTCCATTTTCGAATCACACTTTTCTCTGCTAATCAACCTCAATTGGTGCTTGAATCTTCTTCATCAAACTTCAAGGAGTGGATTAGAAGCAAGAGATTGAAGCTTGCAAGCATTTCAAAAGCCAACAGAGCTGCTCCGTTCAGTAAGTTTCGACCTCTGATTTATCTCATTCTAGGCATGATTTAGGGACATTCTGGGCTGCATCAGAAGCCCTACCTATGGTAGGCCATGTTTGAACCATTGTTGTGCTTGTTTGCTGAAGTTTCAGATCATGTGTTCATTTATTCAAGCTTTCGATTCCCTTTATTTAGGAACCTTTTTTATGTTTAAATGGTAGATTCATAACCCTTATGGAAGCAACTTTCGGATGGTACCAGATTTGTCCATTTTTATTGAGTTTTGAACCCTGAGCTCTGACAAGCTGGCCGGAGAAGACGACTGGAGCCCTAGCTCCAACGTCTTGTTCATTCTCAGGCCAAGGTGATGTGGCTTTAGTTGGACCTATTGATTTTCTTGTTTGTCACTTTTCCATTTGATTGACCAAGGCCACACATGCGTTGAAATCTAGCAAGGATTAATGAAACACAACGTTTCATTTTGTGAACTGGCTTAGATCAAGTGGGCTCAGAGTGCTATTCACGCCCCCATCTTTTTGAGCCCATTGCGCATTTGTTCTGTTTTCAATTCATTTTGTTTTTACTATCACACCCCCTTTGCTATTTCATTATATTTTATTTTATTTCTTTTTCTATTTTCATTTTAATTAATTAAAAATAATTTTATCTATCAAAAAATTCCATAAAAAATGTTTACTTTTATTTCAAGATGTTAATTAATTTTCTATAATTTTTATTTTTGTTTTTATTTTAATTTGCCATTTTATTTTAATTTTTCGATTAAAAGTGTTTTTGGTGTTCTCTTCTTTTGATCCTAGTCATTTGAGCCTCCAATGTAAATCCCCTATGATCAAGGCTTCTTCTCCATTGAGAGGATGAATTTAAGTGTCTTTGAGGGTAGATTTGGTTCATGATTGATCACTTTTTGGTTGACTTTGAGTTGTTGTTTCTTGTCCCTTGATTCATGCTCGATAAGGTGGAGCACCCTTGATAATTGATTTATTTGGTGATTCCTTGAGATGAGTTTGAACTTGAAACTTTGGCTTCTGTTTTCCATTTGACTTGGCTACTTTTTTCTTTTTATTTGGAATTTATTTAAAAACCTTCCTATTTTTGATGAAGCTCGCAAGTCAAGTCATCTCAAAAGATGTTCATACAAACTAGTTTGACCTAGTTCCTTTGGGAAATGACTTCTATGGATCCCATATGCACCCTATGAGTCTTGATGATTGTTTATGACATGATTGAGGTGCTGGTTATCTGATTTTTGGTCATACACTTGTGTAACTTGTTTTGCAAGTTACTTAGAATTTAGGCTTTTCCACTTGTTTTCAAGTGTTGAATTGGTGATGGAACCTTGATTCTTTCACTTGCCACAACTTGGTTCTTGCTTGTTTTTTGTTTCCAATCATGATTTGAACTTTCCTCTCTTGGATTTACTTCTGCCCCTTGTGCTTTGAACACTATTCAATATGATTTGGTATCCATGTTCATGCTTTGAGTTTGTCTTGAATAATTGATCACTTTTAGCACTTGTTTGTGCTTTTCTTTTGCATGATCAATTTGAATTTTTTGGTTGAGATAACTTACATTGTGCTTGCTGCCCAAGGTTATTTCTCCCCTATTCTCTTTGATCATGGCCCTTTGACTTGGCTTTGTGTTTAGCTTTTGTTTAAGTGATTGATTTTTGAATGGTTGTAGGAGTTGTAACTTCTCCCATTTCATCTCACTCTTTTTGACTTGTTTAAGTCAATTTGTTTTGATCATTTGTCTATGTTGCATCATTTGATTCTCATATCCCATCTTTGCATCTTTGTATACCATGTTTGCATTATTTTGACTTGTTTAAGTCAACTTTTTCTCATTTTTCATTTCATCTGTGATTGAGTTATCTGTTGTTTACTTGGTCTTTTGCCATGATCCCTTAGGATTCCTAGTCCCTCTATTTAATATGGGAGTAGGAGAGACATTAGGTGTTTAATCCTTTTCATGATAACATTAGGATAGACTTCCCTTTTCAATCCCAACTTTAGGAGCATTATGCATGATAACATTAGGGTTGATCTAGTTTCCTCTTAGAGTTTGTGTCGTCTCTTCTCATCTCCTAAAAATATTAAGACACTTAACAAAGGATAATAAATATTGTACGCTACGAGCCTTAAGTACTCGAGGAATGGTAGTTGGGGGGCCTCCTCTCAATCTGTCTAGAGTGTTTAGTGCAACATGAGTTACAAACTTAATTCAATTCATTTCTTCATAAAAAACACAAAACAAAACATCAAACCTTTTTATCCCTCAGGATTGTTTAAAAATCATTTTCAAAAGGAGTGTGTTAAGTCTTGGTTCTACCGTAAACAGGTAACGCCTAAGTCTCCAATGGTTGAGCATCAATACACATAACTGCTAGAACGAAGGTTTAACCCTACTCAGTTAAAACACTTGAACCAATCTGTGGTCGTGTCAGCCTGAACTACGTTTGCTCTGATTTCTCATACCAAATGAGGATACGTAGGCACAAGACGACGGTATCTTGGCGAGCAACCTTCCCCCATTTCACCCGTAGTTTTTCGAACTACGTTGACTCTGACTTTCTCATTGCACGAGGGAATACGTAGGCATAGAGCGGCGATGCTCTATCGAGTCTCTTTTCTTTTCTTTTGTCCCTATGAGCCAATCTTTGATAGATTAACACCCTTTTAGATTAGACAACAAGTGTGGATCCTGTTGAGTACAACGGACGTGAGGGGTACTGATACCTTCCCCTTGTGTAATCGACTCTCGAACCCAAGATTTGGTTGCTACGACCTTGTCTTTTCCCTTTTTCGTAGGTTTTCTCTGATCGCTTCTTTTCCCTCTCTTTGGGATAAATAATGAAAGATGGCGACTCTTCTGTCTTTGTCGGCCCCCCTTTTTCGCAGCGATGCGACAATTGGTGACTCTGTTGGGGACTTTCCCATCCCCTATGCGAGTTAATCCTAGCGCTTGTCTGTTTTTGTTTTTGGGTGTGTATATTTGTGTGTTTCATTTGTACTTTATTGCATTTTTCATTTTACTTTCCGCACATTATTATCATATTGTTGTGCTGTTGGGTGGGATTGTTCCATTGTGTGATAAGACAAAACCCAGGCTTGAGGATATCCATAGCATTAGAGTGGAAAGTAGTGAGGACCTGTATGGCAACATGCACTAGTCCTCACGAAATTCATGTTCAGACGAGGTTTTCTTTGAAGATGTCCCATCCTGCACATTGGTCAGGAGGGGGATGTTGGATTTGAAAACTGTCGACTCTAGAGACCGACCATTTGGGAGTCAGCTAAGTGAGGCCGCTTCATTAGACTATGATGCCAAATCAAAAATGATGAACGTATCATCGTTTCTCGAAAGTATGTGATGCTGACGACCGCATAAGATGCCGAACCTTGTCAGATATTAGGTCCATACCTTATCAGCGGGAGGGTTATGCAGGAAATTTGACCTTCAAGCAACCCGGTTTTCTTATCAAGTGTGAACCTTTGATCCTGATTATTGTGGGTTTCTGGTTTCTCAGTGCTATGATTTTGGGTATTTTCTCGCCGAAGCGAAGCTCCGGATCAACTCAGTCAGCAGTACAACAATCTTGATCCCCTATTTGCATTTGCATATTCATTTACATTTTAACATTTGTATATTCATTTGCATTTTAAAATTTGCATGTATTTGTGTTTCAGGTGTATATTTTCCTCTTGATTCTAGTAATCTAATCCACCATCATCATGGAACCTGGTCTCAAGAAAGCTGTTGTGTACAAGTTTCTGGTACCAGATGTAAGATCTTTGGTTGGCCTTATTTCTGTGGTTGAGCGTGGGGTTATGGAAGACTTCAGAAAATAGTATGAGAGGCTTATGAGTTTTTCCTGCAAGGTCTCCAAGTATGAGTTGGATGGTCTCCATACATTGCTGCAATTTTATGATCCTCAGTTGTGTTGCTTTACGTTCCTTGGATATGTTTTGTTGCCAACCTTGAAAGAGTTTGCTCAGTTGCCAGGGATTCTTGTATTGGAAGAAATTCCTTTTGTGCATTCTGAAAGGGAGCCTGATTTGATAAAGCTAGCCAGCGCTCTTCATTTGGATGTTTCTAAATTGGATGGAAAGATGGTATGGAGAAATGGAGTTCCTGGGTTCCCCCTATCATTCCTGGTGAATAAGGCTCAGTATTTTGCAAAAGAGGGATGTTGGGTCATTTTCAATTCCATTTTGGCTCTTTGCATCTATGGCATAGTATTGTTCCCTTGTATACCTGACTTTGTGGATTTGGATGCCTTCCATATCTTTGCTTCTAAGAATCCTGTGCCAACACTCTTAGGAGATGTCTATCATTCTATCCACTATAAGAATGAAAATAGAAGAGGGAGGAACGTCTCCTATTGTGCTCCGCTGCTGTACATATGGTTTATTTCACACCTGCCCAAGTATTGACCCTTTATTGATATGGCAAATACAGTTGAATGGTCTGAGAGGCTCATGGGCTTAACATCAGAGAATATTGTGTGGTTCAATAGAGACCTTCTTGGAAGTGAAATTATCTTCAGTTGTGGAAGCTTCTCCAACGTTCCTTTGATTGGGCGCAAAGGTGGCATCAATTATAATCCTACTCTCGCCATTAGACAGTTTGGCTATGCTCTGAGGGAACCCCCGAGGGAGGAGGAAATACAAAAACCTCTGTATTTCACAGGGCTAGCTGATAGTGACATTCTGACTAGATTGCAACAAGCTTGGAGTAATGTTCAATGCAAAGGAAAGATTGCTTTGGGAAAAAGTGATAGCAGAGCTTATAAACCATATGTTGAGTGGATATAAGAGAGGGTCGAAAGGTTGTTGCTACCGTTTCTGGTCAGGGAGCCTTTGTATCCTTTGGTAGTTGAAGAACCAACGACAATTGACATCCAGAAGTATAATCAACTATGGGCTGAAAAGGAAGAACTACACAGAGTGAACGAAGAGTTGGAGAAGGAGGTCATTCAGCTTAGGAGTGAGAAGAATGAATTCACTCATCTATCCAAGAAGCAGACAGATACCCTGAACAAGATGGAAAGGGAACTGATTGAAGAAATTTGTGTCAGAGAACATCTTGGTCAGGATATGAGAAGCCTGGGTAATGCTCTCAAAGGAAAGACGAAAGAGTTAGAGAAAGCACACTTGGAAATATCAAAGTTCAACGCTCAGTGGAATGCCATCTTGACCAACAACAAAGAAAGAGAAGATGAAATTCATCGGAAGATTGACAAGTTGAAGACTCAACTCTGAATCAAAAATGAAAAAGCTCCTGGAGAATCTACTCGTCAGTATGAAAGCGACCGCAAACTACAAGAAGCTCTTGCAACATTGGAAGAGTACAAGTTGAAAGCAGACCTGAAAAAGCCTAGACTTGAGGATGCATTTGGGGAGAATGCTTGGGAAGACTATGCTCAAGGCTTACAAGCTACCATCAGCAGGAGAGAGTTGCTTATTCGAGGGTTAATCTCCAGGCCTGATCATCCTGATACAAAGGAGTTATTGGAAGAATTCCAGACTCGCTGTCGTACTTGATGCACTTTCTATTTTTGTATTTGTTATTTTGTACTCCGACCATCACTAGGATTGTTGGATGAGGTCGTGTTGACTCAGTTGTATTTTCATTGGTGATGTTTGTGTGTTGATACTCTGTTTCTCATTTTATTTATAAGAGAGGTTTTGTGGCTCCATCTGTTGGCTCTTCATTCTCCTATTGTCCCCGTGGAACTAGAATCAAGGGGATGATTTCCCTGAACCATATTTACATGTCTGCATTTTGCATCATTTTTCATATTGCATTGCAGGTGTTCTGGTTCCGTTTACCTTACTTCTTTCTGTGGTTTTCTCAGCATTGTTTCAGGATTGAAGACCGCACAATTCACCACTATTCAACTAGGGGAAATCAAAAAAAGGCAATGGATCAAATTCAGCTGGAACTGCAGGAGTTCAGAGACCGCATGGCACAATTCATGGATCTAATGCAGGGGGTTGCTAACGGCCAAGAACAATTGAGAACACTCGTTCAACCTCTAGTTACTAGGATGGACGAAAGTGGAGTTCTTCATGGTGGGACCGCTGTTGTTCCTCCTCTAGCTGACAATGGAACTCCTCATGCCAATGCCATCCCAACAGTTGTTATTCCTCCGGGCGGAGGTAGTCAGAATGGAGCCCATGTTCTAGGGGCAACATGCCCTATACATGGAAATGCTGGTCCTCAGTGGTAGGACGACGAACAAGATGATATTTTCTCCATGGGAGATCTGGGAGCAGGTTTGCAGTCTAATGCGGATAAGAGGTCCAAATTGATAGAAGAGAAGATGAGGAACTTGGAGAATCAAAATTCTCTTGGTCTGGATATGTCAAACTTGGGGCTGATCCCAAGTCTAAGGATTCCACCGAAGTTCATGGTACCTGACTTTTACAAGTATAAGGGGACAACTTGTCCCAGGGTACACCTCAAGTCATACTATAGAAACATTCCTGCATATTCTGATAACGAGAAGCTGTTGATGCACTTCTTTCAAGACAGTCTGTCTGGACCATCCTTGGAGCGGTACATGGGCTTGGAGCCAACCAATATTAGAAGCTGGAGAGACCTGGCGGAGGCCTTCGTCCGACACTATCAATACAATAGTGATTTGGTGCCCAACTGTGTACAATTGAAAAATCTGTCGCAACGAAGTAATGATGGATTTAAAGAATACGCGCAGAGATGACGTGAGTTGGCCGCAAGGGTTCAACCTCCTATGGTGGAGAGGGAACTCATTGATCTATTTGTAGCTACATTTCCTGGGGTGTACTATGAAAAGTTGATAGGAATATGTCTAGTAGCTTCTCGGATTTAATTATCACTGGCGAAAGAGTCGAGAATGGTATTAAGTTGGGAAAAATCCAAGTGGGAGAGGGATCCTCATCTGGGGGAGGAAGGAAGAACTTCGGTAACAAGAAGAGGGAAGGAGCAACGAACGCAGTTTTAGGATACATGAATAATAACAGAAATAGAAGCAGAAATCAACAATATCATCAGCAACAGCCTCAGGTTGCGAGTATTGATATTTCAGCAGTACAGCCTCAACAACAACTACGTCCACAACAATAGTAACAACAGTAGAATTACGCACCGCGAAAGTTCCAAAACCTTAGAAGGACAATGAATAGAAATTTTGACGCACCGCCAATGCCGTACTCATAATTATTACAACATTTGATGCAGCTGCAGTTGATTCAGAAGAGGACAATGGCACCTTTGACTGGCGTGCCACCACCAGGGTATGACGCAAACGCCAGATGTGACTTTCACTCAGGCGCTCCCGGCCATCACATAGACAACTGTAAGGTCTTCAAACATAAGGTTCAAGACCTTATAGATAGCAAGGCAATCAATTTTACAAATGATGCACCTAATGTTGTTCAAAATCCTATGCCCAACCATGGAGCGGTTGGGGTAAATTCTATTGTGAAGGAAGAGAATTTGAATTTGGTGACTAACGTTGAAGAGCTGAGAACTCCTTTGAGTTTTGTTAAAAGTAGGTTGTTGAAGGGTGGAGTGTTTCCAGGCTGTATTGAAAACTGTGAAGGTTGTTTGGCTCATCCTGAGGGATGCGAGGACTTGAAAAATCATGTGCATGTTAATGAATGAAGGCGTGCTACAATTTGATAGAATTGGTGAAGAGAAAGATGAGAAGGTGATTGGTCAAGAGCAGGATGAGGTTGCCACAATCTCAATTCCTTTTAGAACCATTAACATATTTGCGCCACCGAGGCCAGCTACCGTTATAATCACCAAGGCAGGGCCTGTGCCTTACGAAATCACTAAAGCAATCCCGTGGAATTATGGGGCTGAAGTCTTGTGTAATGGCCAAAAACAAGAGCTGAAGGGAACGACGTTTGATTCTGTGGATAATTTGGTGGGAACATGCGGAATGACGAGAAGTGGGAGGGTGTTTGCACCTCCAGAGGCTAATGTTGAAAGACCGGATAAAGGAAATGGGAATTCTATTATTGAAGAAAGTTCTCAATGGGGTGAGAAGGATGCTTTATTGAAAGACGCTGAGGAATTCATGCGTATGATTAGAAAAAGTGACTACAAGATTGTGGACCATCTATAACAAACCCCGTCAAAAATATCAATCTTATCACTATTATTATGCTCTGAGGCACATCAGAATGCCCTTATGAGGATTCTAAACACTGCGTATGTGCCACAAGAGATATTAGTGAGCCAACTGGAAGGAGTGGTGACACATGTGTGTTAGAACACAAATTGGTTTTTAATAATATCTCTATGTTTTGATGATAACTATTATGAAATTTTGTAATTAAGAATTATATACTCTAAAATTTGCTTGAGAGTTTTTACTGCAGATAGTAAAGGAATTAACACTCCAGAAGCAAATCAGAATTGAACATAAGAAATTTGCTAGACTCTGAAGCGCCAGATGCATCCATTAGAAGATTCTGATTGCTGCCAACAGAAGATCCTGAGCGTAGCCTCCAGAAGATTCTGAAGCAGAAGTTCCAGAAGGATCTGAAGCAGAAGCTCTAGAAGAATCTGAAGCAAGTCAGAAGCATCTGAACCAAAGAAGAATTCTGTATGAAGAGTTTTCAAAGCATAGTTATTACAGAAGATTCTGAAAGTACTAAAGCTGCCAGTACTGAGGATCTGACTCAAATATGCTCTGAAATTAAACACGCTAAAAGCACACCTGCTGCAGAAAACTCCGATTCAGCAAAACTATGATCAACATCAGAAGGCTCTGATGAATTTAGACTCTGATGGAACTTGCTGAAAATTGAAGAAGAATTATTCAAAGATTATGTCCGTTGGAATAATCCAAACGACTCTTTTCTTATTTATGCTAGACATAAGAACACAGACAAAAATGATTTATCTGTGCTTTCTTCTTCTAGGAAAGGTCACTTGATGTGAAGACAAAAAGGCTCAGACCTTTTGGACACTCTTCTCAACGTGAAGCTCTCCTTGGATCAGCTGCCTATAAAAGCAAGTCTTCACCCATCTTCTTCTTTTGATGTTTTATCTGAAAGAAATCAACATTCATACTATTCATATTCTTTCTAAGAATTAATTTCTTTGTTCTTAATATTTAAGTGAAAAATCACAGTTGTGATAAAGCTTTCTAGAAGCAATTTAAACACTTGTATTTGTATTATATTTGATTGTAAACCTTAAGAAGATCCAGTTAGGATCAGTAGTTCTTGAGAAGACTTTGAACAGTTGTTCTTAGTGCTTACTATTGTAATCAGTTGATTAAATAGTGGATTAAGTCCTTGTTTGAGAAAGGCAAATCACTCTAGGAAGGGTGGACTGGAGTAGTTGAGTTCAACGAACCAGGATAAAAATACTTGAGTTTTTATTTCTAAGTTTTAATCTTCATACTTATTCAACCCCCCTTCTAAGTATTTTCTCACCTTCAGTTGGCATCAGAGCTCCGGTTTTGTGTGTGCTACCACTTCACAGTGACAATAAAGATCCAGTGAGAAAAACTTTGATATATATTTGGTTGTTACTATGGCTGATAATACAATGTCTAACACTAACAACAAATATGAAGAAAGGGATAGAATCAGCACCAAACCCCCTATGTTTGATGGGGAGAAATTTGATTATTGGAAAGACAGGATTGAAAGTTTTTTCCTTGGATATGATGCTGATTTATGGGATCTGATCATAGATGGATATGTTCATCCCACTGATGGGAATGGTAAGAAAATAGACAGAAAATCTATGACAGATGCTCAGAAGAAAGAATTTAGAAATCACCACAAGGCCAGAACAATATTGTTGAATGCAATATCTCACACTGAGTATGAAAAAATTACAAATAGGGAAATTGCATTTGACATGTTTGAATCCTTAAAAATGACTCATGAGGGAAACTCTCAAGTCAAGGAAACAAAGGCTCTGGCTCTGATCCAGAAGTATGAAGCCTTCAAGATGGAAGACTCTGAATCTGTTGAAGCTATGTGCTCCAGATTTCAAATACTTACAGCTGGACTAAAGGTTCTGGATAAAGGATACTCTACTACTGATCATGTGAAAAAGATCATCAGAAGCTTACCTACCAGATGGAGACCTATGGTGACTGCGCTGAAAATGGCTAAAGATCTGAACAAGATCTCCTTGGAGGAACTAATCAGTTCACTAAGAAGTCATGAAATTGAACTTGAGGAAGATGAACCTCAAAAGAAAGGTAAATCTATTGCTTTAAAATCTAATAAATCTGCTAAAGCATTGCAGGTAATAGAGGAAAGCTCTGAAGAATCCTCATCTGAAGATGAAGATGAACTATCCATGCTGTCTAGAAGAATAAACAAACTCTGGAAGCATAAAGGAAAAAAGTTCAGAAACTTCAGGAAGCCTGACCAAAGAAAAGAATCTTCTGGACACAGAAGATCTGGCAAAAAGGAGGTTGTCTGTTATGAATGTAAAGAACCTGGACATGACAAAAATGAATGTCCAAAGGTACTGAAAGAAAAGCCTAAAAGAAAATTTGATAAGAAGAAAAAGGTTCTAATGGCCACCTAGGATGATTCAGATACATCTGAATCTGAATCTGAGTCAGAAGAAGAATGTGCCAATGTAGCTTTGATGGCAGACATAGAAGATCAGGAGGAAGGAACTTCAAGATCTGAATCTGACTCTGAATCTGACTCTGACGCTGAAGAGGTAATGGCTAAACTCACTAAAGAAGAACTTATCAAAGTTTTATCAGAAGTTCTGAAAAGCTATAACAATATTAAGCTCAAATACAAGAAGCGTCAAAGCAATCTTGTATCTGAGAATAATATTCTCAAATCAGAAGTAGCTGAGCTAAATGAAAAGAAATTAAAATTGAAAAATGATTCTGAATTAGCTCAACAAAACTCTGATTCTGAAACTGAATCTGAATGCAAAAATATTTTGGAAAAATATGATCATAGCTTTCAGAAGTTTCTTGCTAAAAGCATAGACAGAAGCAAAATGGCTTCTATGATCTATGGAGTTAGCAGAAATAACAGAAAAGGAATTGGATATGAATCCTCCTCTGGAAAGGATTTAAATCCAAAACCTGTTGATAAAATTATCATCAAGAAAACTCCTTTATATTCCCACTTTAAATTTGGTCACTTGAATGATATTGAACAAACACGCTCTGAAAAGAATATTCATGTGTTTAAATCTAAGGCTAGTCAGAATAAACCTTATGTTGAAAAACAGAAGTTTAGACAAACCTTCAGAACAACTAACCCTAAAGGACCCAAGAAGATCTGGGTACCTAAAAGTAAAATAATTCATGTTGTAGATGTTCTTAGCAGCAAAGTCAGGACGCCAATCATGGTACCTGGACTCTGGATGCTCACGACACATGACAGGAGAAAGGTCTATGTTCCAAAGCCTGGAGCTTAGATCTGGAAGTGATGTGAAATTTGGAGGGAACCAGAAGGGCAAGATCATTGGATCTGACACCATTGGAAATGGTAAACTTCCCTCTATTACTAATGTTTTACTTGTTGAAGGGTTAAAGCATAACTTATTGTCCATAAGTCAATTAAGTGACAATGGTTATGATATTACCTTTAATCAAAAATGTTGTAAAGCTATTAGTCAAAAGGAAGGCTCTATCCTATTTAGTGGTAAGAGGAAAAATAATATTTCTAAAATAAATCTTTTAGAACTTAAGGTTCAGAATGTTAAATGCCTCTTGTCTGTTAATGAAGAGCAATGGGTCTGGCAAAGAAGATTGGGGTATATTAATACGAGACGTATATCTCAGATTAATAAACTTAATATTGTTAGAGGACTTCCTAATCTGAAGTTCACCTCAGATGCTCTTTGTGAAGCATGCCAAAAAGGAAAGTTTTCAAAATCATCTTTTAAACCAAAAAATGTTGTTTCTACTTCCAGACCACTAGAATTACTTCATATTGATCTGTTTGGACCAGTGAAAACTGCATCCATCAAAGGCAATAAGTATGGATTATTCATTGTTGATGACTATAGTAGATGGACATGGGTAAAGTTCTTAAAACACAAGGATGAGTCACATTCTGTGTTCTTTGACTTCTGCAAGCAAGTCCAGAATGAAAAAGATTTCAAAATTATAAAAGTCAGAAGTGATCATGGTGATAAATTTTTTGAAAAATATTTTAATGAAAATGGCGTTGCTCATGATTTTTCCTGTCCTAGAACTCCACAACAAAATGGGGTTGTAGAGAGGAAAAACAGAACTCTGCAAGAAATGGCCAGAACCATGATCAATGAGACTAATCTAGCAAAACACTTTTGGGCAGAAGCAATCAACACAGCCTGTTACATTCAGAATAGAGTGTCTGTAAGACCTCTTCTAGAGAAGACTCCATATGAACTGTGGAAGAACAGAAAGCCCAACATTTCATATTTTCATCCTTTTGGATGTATTTGTTATGTGTTAAATACTAAAGAAAATCTGAACAAGTTTGATTCCAAAGCACATAAGTGTTTCATGCTTGGATATTCTGAACGCTCTAAAGGCTACAGAGTATACAACACTAAGACACAAATTGTGGAAGAATCTATTCATGTTAGATTTGATGATAAGCTTGGCAGTAAAAAGCCAAAGCAGTCTGAAAACTCTGCAGATAGAGAAGTAGTCTTCACAGACTCTGAAGTCCCAGAGGCAGACAAAGCTCAAGTGAAGGAACCAGAAGCAACGCCAGATGCTATTCCTTTAACTTCTCAGATGAACAATTTAAACATTTCTGAAGAATCAACTGTTAGAGGATCATCATCCAGAATTAAAGCTTCTCATCTAGAGAATGTTATTATTGGAAAGAAGGATGATCCTATCAGAACAAGATCCTTTCTAAGATCATCTGAAGCATCATTATTTGGACTGGTGTCAGTAATTGAACCAACTTCTGTAGATGAAGCTCTGCAAGACAATGATTGGATTATTGCCATGCAAGAAGAGTTAAATCAATTTACCAGAAATGATGTGTGGGATTTAGTTCAAAGACCAAAAGGATTCAATATAATTGGAACAAAATGGGTCTTCAGAAATAAGCTAAATGAGAAAGGAGAAGTTGAAAGAAATAAGGCAAGGCTAGTTGCTCAAGGGTACAGCCAACAAGAAGGTATTGATTATACTGAGACTTATGCTCTAGTGGCAAGGTTAGAATCTATACGCCTTCTTATTTCATTTGCTGCACAAAATAACATCACTCTGTATCAGATGGATGTTAAAAGTGCCTTTCTAAATGGTATTATAGAAGAAGAAGTTTATGTCCACCAATCTCCTGGTTTTGAGAGTGAAATATTTCCAGATCATGTTTTCAAACTAAAGAAATCTCTGTATGGTTTAAAACAAGCTCCCAGAGCTTGGTATGAGAAATTGAGCAATTTTCTTCTGGAGAAAAATTTCATCAGAGGCAAAGTGGACACAACACTCTTTTGTAAATCATTTAAGAAAGATCTTCTAATTTGTCAAATTTATGTGGATGATATAATATTTGGATCTACCAATACTATGCTGGGAAAGGAGTTTGCTCAATGTATGCAGGCAAAATTTGAAATGAGCATGATGGGAGAGCTGAGATTCTTTCTAGGAATTCAAGTCAACCAAACTCCAGAGTGCACTTACATACATCAGACCAAATATGTTAAAGAACTTCTGAAGAAATTTAACATGACTGATAGTAAGCTGGCAAAGACTCCCATGCATCCAACTAGCTCACTTGGCAAGGAAGAGGTAAGTAAGAAAGTAGATCAAAAACTCTACAGAGGTATGATAGGATCTCTTCTTTACTTAACTGCTTCTAGACCTGACATATTGTTCAGTGTATGCCTGTGTGCTAGATTCCAATCAGATCCTAGAGAATCACACTTGACAGCTGTCAAGAGGATTCTAAGGTATCTGAAAGGTACTTCTAATGTGGGTTTGTGTTACAGAAAATCTGATGATTTCAAATTAGTTGGATTCTGAGATGCTGACTACCTGGAGACAAAGTGGAAAGGAAAAGTACTTCTGGAATTTGTCAATTTCTAGGAAGAAATCTAATCTCTTGGTACAACAAGAAGCAACCCACAATTGCATTATCAACCATAGAGGCAGAATATATTGCTGCTGCTGGATGTAGCATGAAGATGCTCTGGATGAAAAGTCAGCTAGAAGATTATCAGATATTTGAAAGTAACATTTCTATCTTCTGTGATAATACTTCTGCTATATGTTTGTCTAAAAACCCCATTTTACACTCTAAGGCAAAACATATAGAAATTAAGCATCATTTCATCAGAGACTATGTTCAGAAGGGAATCATAAATTTGGCCTTTGTTGATACAGATCATCAATGGGCAGATATTTTCACAAAACCCCTTGTTGAAGATAGATTCAAATTTATTCTGAAAAATATTGGTATGGATTTTTGTCCAGAATGATATTCATCAGAAGCAAATTTTACAGATGCAAAAATGCCTAATGCTCTGAAGTATTTCTTCTGATTGCTTATTCATTTTCTTTAATTATTTTCTTGTGAAACTCTGAACTAACAATCCTCAGAGGATCTGAACGTTGGTTAACGTTTCATTTCTCAAGAGATTTCAGAAGCACATGCAAGCAAACACGTGTCACTCCAAATCTACAAAGGTGGCGTGTACACTACTGAAGAGACGTTTGAGGTGAAGTTTGAATAGTGAAAATCTTGATTTTCCCCCCAAATTGTCAGAATCAATAAATGCTTGAAATGATTTTATTCTTTTTCATTAAATGCTTTGTGTGAACGTGCTTTCTTCTGACTGTTTGTATGCCTAAGTGTTTAGTATAAATACATCCTTTCTCTTCATTTTCACACTTTTCACATCTCAAACCTTTATGCATTTCTGTCTTCTCTTCTCTCTTCACAAAAACCCTAAGCATTTGACAAACTCATCTTCAATGGCAACTTCATCATCAACTGCTGCACAATTTCAATCAACCATGGTTGCAGTTACTTCTGCAAATATTGGCGTAACTCCTTATACACCACCAAAGAGAACATTGCTAACACCTGTTGAAAAACTGGAGGTTCTCTGTGAATCAATGGTGGAATTTGATTGACTGACTGAAAATGGGTTTGAATTTCGCTCCATTATAGATGCTCAAGGATGGGTGAAGTATTTTGATAACTTTTTGGACCAGTTTACCCTCTTCTGTATACCCTAAGTTCATTTTATCTTCTGTTCTGGGAAAAGAGATAATCATCACAGAAGATCTGATCAGGAAACTTATTGGATATGAGGAAACAGATGGAGTATCACACTTGCCAGTTGGGCGTGTAGATATGGATGAAGTATATGAGGAAGTGATGACTGTTGGACAAGCTTCTAATAAGTTCAAAGATCTGAAGCCTGACTACAAGATCTGGGCTAAGATTTTCATGGGATGCATTCATCACAGAAAGTCTACAAACTCTCCAGACTATGTCAATAATGAACAGCTCTACTTTATGTATTGCTTAAGTCAGAGCGCCAAGGTAGATCTTCCATATATTCTGTTTATGCACTTATGGAATCATATAAATACCTCTAGAGAATATGTGAAAGAAAAAGGTCAGAAGATCAGAACTTGGATTCCTTTTGGACGGTTAATCTCAGATCTTCTAACAGAAAATGGACTTGTAACTGCTCTGTATGCTGCTGGAGTCACAGATGAACTGGAATTCATTCTTGGATAGCCTCTGAATGCCAAAAGTCTTCAGAGACTAAAAATAGTAGAAGAACTCACGACATCACCCAAGAAGCTGAACATTACTGAACTGAGTCAGAAGAGAATCCCAGTAGATGACTACCCTCTGTTCTATGCTGAAGAACCAAGGGAAATTGTAGTAAGATATATTGATGATTGCAAGGCATAAGGAAAGCCTATTCCTGCAGATATTATAAAGAGAGCAAGGCAGCCATTGCCTGTTGTAGTAGAAGAGACACCAAGAAAGAGGACTCAATCAGAAGCAGAAGATGCACCTGTTCAGAAGAAGCCCAAGGTTGCTGAGAAGCCACAGAAGCTGCTAAAGAGGAAAGAATCTGGAGACACTCCTTCTGTTCCTACTAAACGCATCAAAATCAAAGGTACTAAATCTTCTGTATCTTCTGCAAATACTATTGTTATAAATGATTCAACTGTTATGTCTATTCCAAAACCACCCCCTACACAAAAACAATCTGTTACTGCTCCACCTCATGTTTCTGTTCCATCCCCACAAAAATAATCTAATCATGTTTCCATCTCACCTGAAAAACAATCATCTGTACCACAACAACAACCATCAGAAAAACAACCCACAAAACAACAACAACCAGAAAAGCCATCTGAACAACAACAACAACCACAAGAAAAACAACCAGAAAAATAATCTGAACCTCTACAAGAAAAAGACTCTGAACATCAACAACAAAAATCATCTGAACCTCAAACACAACAACAAGAGAAACAACCACAATCAGAAAATCCACCATCCAAAACATCTGCACCCACTGAATCTGTACCAGTTACTTCTGAACCTACAAAAGTAACATCTGATCCACCCACATCAGACCCACCTACTTTTGAACCCTCATCAAAACCTTCTGAAAATCATTCAGAATCAACCAACCCATCTGGAACCAACATCCCTGAGACAAAAGTTCTTGATGTTACACCACTCAAAACTGTGTTTCAAGTGTCTTCTACCTCTTGCACACCAACCACATCATCCAATTCCTCAGAATCTGATATACACCCAGATTTTCTGATATCCCCCTCTCACAAAGATTCTGAGGTAAACCAACCAGAACCCCCTGATCTTCCAAAGTTCTTATTCTAGATCCTACTCCCACACCTAAAACATCATCTGAAATCCCCATTCCAAATCCTATCCCAACATCTACAACAAGACCATCTGTAACTTCTCCCTCTTGTGAACAATTCTCATCTTATTTTCACAACCTTTTCTATGGTTTCAAACTCAAAGATTTCTATGAAAGAGTTGAACCATCTGACCCTATCACTCCCTTCAAACCAAAACTTACAATCATCCTACCATCTGTGCTTCTAACCTATATTCAATCAATGTCAGAAGTAGGTTCATTAGATATAATATCATATTCTGATAAATCTGCAAAAGCTGTTACTTCTGCTAAACCTGTTTCATCTGATAAACCTGCTGCTTCTGATAAACCTGCAAAATCTGCTTTCCAACCTTACTCTAATAAACCCTTTGATGTAGTTTCCTATCACACCAAAGCAAAACCAAATCTGTTGAATGCCTTAAACAGATCAAAACCTGACAAATCCCCTAAAATTCCTTTCATACCATACTATCCTCCTCCTCTAATTTCCATTCACAAATCCATATTTCCACCTACTCCCCAACCAAAACCAATAACATTGGAGACTCTGTTACACCCCATACCTAGACTAAATGTTGATCATTTATTTACATGTTTTTTGCAAGAAATACATATGTATTTAGGTACTGTACAGAGGAAGTGTTCAACAACAATGGATGCAACAGAATCTAACGTCATCTGGAATGGCTTTATCAACAGATTCAACACTGTAGCATCAAATCTGAAGAACATATGTTCTGATGATGCGAAGCTCAGATTTGCTGAAGCTGCAAGAAGTCTGTTCTGGACTGTCAAGAGATCTGGACCATTACTTCTTACAGATGCTCCTCCATCATCAGAAGAAGCTGCTGAATCTACATCTAAAGACAACCATTTGGCCATGACTCTGATAGAACATCCTTCTGGCTCTACTGCTCCAAGCTCTAAAGCCCCTATGAAAATTGACTCTGTTCAAGCTTCAGAAACTGTTCCTCCCTCTTCATCTGAGATTAAGAAAGAACATCCAGATCTTGAGGATAAGATTGCTGTTCTGGAAGCTGGTCAATCAGAAATCAAGTCATGGATGGCAAAACAAGATAAGAAGTCTGAAGACATGACTCAGTGGATGTCTCAACAGGATCAGAAGAATGAAACAACAGCTAAGTGTATGTCAAAGCAAGAACAGTCCTCTTCTGAGATCACAGATCTGTTGAAGATGCTTTTGTCAAAACACTCTTAGTTTTTCATCTTTTTTTCATTCTGATGTTTGCATCTGATGTTTGCTTATGTATTTTGAATATCTTCTGATGCATGTACTTTTGCCCTGAACTGAATTGAATGAATGTTTCAAAGTTTTCTCCACTTGATCTATCTCTTTTACTGTTGCCTTTTATTTGTATTTTCAAAGTTTTTACTTTTTGCTTATGACAAAAAAGGGGGAGAAAATATAGATCTGAACTGTTTAATTAAACTTCACCAGAATGAAACTTCAGACATATTAGTTTTATCTAACATTAAATCTAAGTATTTCAGAACATTTGATATGTACACTCTGTAAGAGAAAACTCTGAGACTCTCAGATCATTTATCAATATGCAAGACTCTGACTCTGAAATTTGCAAGACAATCTGACTCTCAAATGTTAAAGAATAATCAAGCTCTAACTCTGAAAAATACTCAAAACAAAAGGGAAGTTTCTATTCCTTATTTGTATTTAATTCAGAGGGAGATTCATCATCTCAGGGGGAGTTATAATTATTATATTTTCAATTAAACAAAATTTCTGATGTTTTTGTCATCATCAAAAAGGGGGAGATTGTTAGAACACAAATTGGTTCTTAATAATATCTTTATGTTTTGATGATAACTATTATGAAATTTTGTAATTAAGAATTATATACTCTAAAATTTGCTTGAGAGTTTTTACTGCAGATAGTAAAGGAATTAACACTCCAGAAGCATATCAGAATTGAACATAAGAAATTTGCTAGACTCTGAAGCGCCAGATGCATCCATTAGAAGATTCTGATTGCTGCCAACAGAAGATCCTGAGCGTAGCCTCTAGAAGATTCTGAAGCAGAAGTTCCAGAAGGATCTGAAGCAGAAGCTCCAGAAGAATCTGAAGCAAGTCAGAAGCATCTGAACCAAAGAAGAATTCTGTATGAAGAGTTTTCAAAGCATAGTTATTACAGAAGATTCTGAAAGTACTAAAGCTGCCAGTACTGAGGATCTGACTCAAATATGCTCTGAAATTAAACACGCTAAAAGCACACCTGCTGCAGAAAACTATGATTCAGCAAAACTCTGATCAACATCAGAAGGCTCTGATGAATTTAGACTCTGATGGAACTTGCTGAAAATTGAAGAAGAATTGTTCAAAGATTATATCCGTTGGAATAAGCCAAACGACTCTTTCCTTATTTATGCTAGACACAAGAACATAGAGAAAAAGGATTTATCTGTGCTTTCTTCTTCTAGGAAAGGTCACTTGATGTGAAGACAAAAAGGCTCAGACCTTTTGGACACTCTTCTCAATGTGAAGCTCTCCTTGGATCAGCTGCCTATAAAAGCAAGTCTTCACCCATCTTCTTCTTTTGACGTTTTATCTGAAAGAAATCAACATTCAAAGCTCTCATACTATTCATATTCTTTCTAAGAATTAATTTCTTTGTTCTTAATATTTAAGTGAAAAATCACAGTTGTGATAAAGCTTTCTAGAAGCAATTTAAACACTTGTATTTGTATTACATTTGATTGTAAACCTTAAAAAGATCCAGTTAGGATCAGTAGTTCTTGAGAAGACTTTGAACAGTTGTTCTTAGTGCTTACTATTGTAATCAATTAATTAAATAGTGGATTAAGTCCTTGTTTGAGAAAGGCAAATCACTCTAGGAAGGGTGGACTGGAGTAGTTGAGTTCAACGAACCAGGATAAAAATACTTGAGTTTTTATTTCTAAGTTTTAATCTTCATACTTATTCAACCCCCCCCCCCTTCTAAGTATTTTCTCACCTTCAATGTGAACGCTGGAAATGGATTGGGATTTACTGATCTTGACTTGACACCTAAAGGAAGAAACCATAATTACACCTTGCATATTTCCATTGAGTGCAGAGGAGCTGTATTATCTCATGTTCTGGTGGATACTGGGTCTTCACTTAATGTGTTTCCCAAGAAGGCTTTGATGAAGCTTGACATCAAGGAGTAATATGCACTCCTAGTGATCTGATTGTGCGAGCGTTCGATGGAACGAGGAGGTCTGTGTTTCGAGAAGTGAATATTCCTATCCAAGTTGGCCTGGAGGTTTTTGACGCTGTCTTTTACATAATGGATATCCCACCAGCATACAGTTGCTTATTAGGTTGGCCCTAGATTCACTCGACAGGGGCGACAATGTCGACTCTACATCAGAAGCTAAAGTATATGGTGGGTGGAAACATTGTCACCGTCTGTGGTGAAGAAGACATCATGATCAGCCAACGGTCCTTGTTCAAGTATGTGGAAGTTGATGGGGAGATTCATGAGACCATGTGTCAAGCATTTGAGGCAGTTCAGGCCAGAGAGAAGGCGCCAGTTGTGGGCAGAGTCCCTGAGGTTGCTATGTATTCATTCAAAGAAGCGTAAGCTGTGGTAAAGTCTGGATCATCTCAAGGTTGGGGCAGGTGTTAAGTATCCCCAATAAGCAAGATAAGTTTGGATTGGGGTACAACCCATCATCTTCTTCTTCATAGAGCTCTCCACGCTACAGAGGACCGGTCCAGTTTATAAGTGGTGGAGTGATATTTGACCGAATCAACACTGTGTCTGAGGATGAAGGTGATAGTGATTGTGATATAGATGCATGGATCCAGCCATGTGTTCCCGGCCAAAGCCTGAGCAACTAGACTATTGAAGAAGTTGCCCAAGTGACCCGTGAAAAGTAATTATCTTTTTTTCTGATTATGTGTAGCCCTATGTTCTACCCGGAGCATAGTGGTCTTTGTCTTTAGGGCTTTATCCTTGTTTATGTTTTGAACAATTGTTTTATCATTAATCAAAGGGCATTTTTGCATTCAAATATTATGATCCTTGTTTTTCTTGTTTTTATTTTTAACAATAAAAAGGCAATGTGGTTTGTGTTGTTTGCATATCATTTTAAGCATCAAATCATCATCATTGCAGGTTTCACATAGCAGATGCCACCGATTCAGACTCGCCTATGACTCGGTATGACTTTAATAATCCAATCTTTCAAGCTGAAGACGAGATTAAAGAAGATGAAGACCTGCCTGAAGAGCTCTCCAGGCTGCTGAGACAAGAGAAGAAGGTTATTCTGCCTCATCAAGAAGAGATTGAAGTCGTCAACCTGGGTACAGAGGAAGATACAAAAGAAGTCAGGATAGGGGCCGCGTTGCAAGAAGATGTCCAGGGAAGACTAGTAGAGTTGCTCCGAGAGTATAAAGATGTCTTTGCTTGGTCATATGAAGATATGTCCGAACTTGATACAGATGTTATGGTTCATCGCTTGCCTCTTCGAGAAGAGTGCCCACCTGTGAAACAGAAGCTAAGAAGAACCAAACCGGACATGGCAATTAAGATCAAAGAAGAGGTCCAGAAGCAGTTAGACGCCAGATTTCTTGCCGTGATGAATTACCCTCTGTGGGTCACTAACATTGTACCTGTACCTAATAAAGATGGTAAGGTTAAGATGTGTGTAGATTACCGTTATCCAAACAGAGCGAGCCCGAAAGACGATTTCTCGCTCCCCCACAATGATTTGCTTGTTGATAATACTTCTCAGTATTCAGTGTTTTCCTTCATGGACGGTTTCTCCGGATATAACCAAATCAAGATGGCCCTGGAGGACATGGAGAAAACGACCTTTATCACACCATGGGGGACTTTTTGCTATAAGGTAATGCCCTTTGGATTGAAGAATGCAGAGGTAACCTATCAGCGGGTGATGGTCACTTTGTTTCATGATATGATTCATCATGAGATTGAGGTCTATGTTGATGACATGATCGCAAAGTCACAAACGGAGGAGGAGCATCCGGTGAATCTATTGAAGTTGTTCGAGAGGTTAAGTAAATTCAGACTAAGGTTGAATCCCAACAAGTGCCCTTTTGGTGTACGGTCAGGAAAGCTATTGGGGTTCATAGTCAGTGAAAAAGGAATCGAGGTCGATCCTGCAAAAATAAAAGCTATACAAGAGATGCCAGCGCTGAAAATAGAGAAAAAGGTTTGTCGTTTCTTGGGTAGATTGAACTACATTGCAAGGTTCATATATCACCTCATAGACACGTGTGAACCAATGTTCAAGCTGTTAAAGAAAGATCAGGCGGTGGTATGGAATGAAAATTGCAAAAGGGCATTTGAAAAAATAAAGGAATATTTGTAGGAGCCTCTGATATTGATGCCCCCAATGGCAGGAAGGCCATTGATAATGTACTTGACGGTTCTTAAGAACTCCATGGGTTGTGTTCTCGGTCAACACGACGAGACAAGAAGAAAAGAACATGCCATCTATTATTTGAGTAAGAAGTTCACAGATTGTGAATCCAGATACTCAATGTAAGAAAAGACGTGCTGCGCACTTGCTTGGGCCGCCAAATGCCTAAGGTAATATATGCTGAATCACACAACCATGCTAATTTTGAAGATGGATCCGATTAAGTATGTGTTCGAAAAGCAAGCGCTTTCGAGAAGGATTGCCAGATGACAGATGGTTTTGATAGAATACGACATTCAATATGTCTCCCAAAAGGATATCAAGGGGAATGTTCTGTCAGAATATCTCGTAGAGCAACCAATCGATGATTATCAGCCGATGAAGTTTGAATTTCCTGATGAGGATATCATGTTCTTGAAAATGAAAGATTGCGATGAGTCGTTACCAAATGAAGGTCCTGAGATAGGCTCCCAGTGGCAAATGATTTTTGACGGTGATGTTAACTCCTATGGTAGTGGAATTGGGGCCATCATTACCACTCCCCATGGTTCACACATACCATTTACTGCTAGGTTAACATTTCCCTGCACCAATAACAAAGCTGAGTATGAAGCATGTATCATGGGCATTGAAGAAGCGATTGATCTGAGAATCAAGAACCTTGATATTTATGGTGATTCAGCTTTGGTAGTCAATCAGATCAATGGAGAATGGGAGACTCGTCATCCTAACTTGATTCCTTACATGAACTATGAGAGGAGGTTGTTACCTTTCTTTGACATAGTAGAATTCCATCATGTGCCAAGAGTGGAGAATCAGATGGAAGATGCCTTGGCTACATTATCCATGATGTATAAGGTGAATTATTGGAATGACACTCCGAGAATTGTCATCTTCCGCCTCGATAGGCCAGCGTTTGTATTTGCAATAGAGGAAGCTTCAGATGGGAAGCCATAGTATTATGATATTCGGAACTTTCTTAAGAATCAGTAATATTCACATGGGGCATCGAGCCGGAATAAGAAGACCTTGAGAAGATTGTCTAGAAACTTCTATCTGAACAAGGATGATGTACTCTACCGAAGAAACTTTGATATGGTTCTGTTGAGATGCGTGGATGAAAAAGAAGAAGGTTTGCTTATGGAGTAAGTCCACGAGGGTGCTTTTGGTACGCATACAGGCGGACATGCAATGTCTCGAGAACTGGTGAGGGCAGGCTACTATTGGTTGACTATGGAGTCATATTGTTTCAAATACACCAAGAAATGCCATAAATTCCAGATTTATGCTAATAAGATTCATGTACCGCCAAGTCCTCTGAATGTCTTGACGTCTCCCTGGCCCTTTTCCATGTGGGGCATTGATATGATCGGTAAGATTGAACCGACCGCATCCAACGGACACCGCTTCATCTTAGTGGAAATTGATTATTTCACTAAGTGGGTTGAAGCAACTTCTTTTGCCAATGTCACCAGACAGGTGGTGGCTCAATTCATCAAGAAGGACATCATCTGTCATTAAGGAGTGCCCGAACGAATCATTACTGATAATGGTTCGAATTTGAATAACAAGATGATGAAGGAACTGTGCTAGAGTTTCAAGATTGAACATCACAATTCTTCTCCTTATCGCCCGAAGATGAATGACGCTGTTGAAGTGGCCAATAAGAACATCAAGAAGATTGTGCAGAAGATGGTTGTGACCTATAAAGATTGGCACGAGATGTTACCCTTTGCATTACACGGATATCGTACTTCGGTACTGTCGCTACGCGAAAAATGACACAGAGTCTCCACCGGATTTTATTTATCCCAAGGAGGGAAAGGGAAATAGCGATAAAACCTTTGGTAAATGAGCGTGGTCATCGCAACCAAGTCTTAGGGTTCGGGAGTCGGTTATGCGAGGGGAAGGTGTTAGCACCTCCTCGCATCCATCGTACTCGATGGGAACCTTCTAGGTTGTTTTGCATGAATGGGTATTTTTATTAAGAGTTTGCTTGCTTAAGGAAAAGAGGGGTTGGTTTATTTATTTTAATGCTCACCAAGGATTGTGGCCCTTGTGCCTACGTATCCTCACTTAAAAGAAGTGAAGAATCAGAGCTCCGTAGTTCGGAGGCTTACGAAATAGTTGTTTGTTGGTTGATTTTATACTTTGAAAAAGGGTTTTCTGATTGATGCCCTAAGGCGAAAAATAGTTTGATGACTTGATGTTTTTTTTAGGTTTTTCTTAGAGAAGAATCTATTCTTGACTAGGATTATACAAAAGACTTTGGATAGAGATGAATGCCTTGAATAACCAAGTCGAGCGCCTTGTATTCAAAACATTCGGAACGAGTGTAGGAGGATTCCATTCTCATTCCTTTTCTACCACCTTAAAGCTCATGGTGCATAATTCTAATCGTATATTTTGTTGTTTTTTGTATTTTTATGAGAAAATAGAACCACTTGACTTTGGATCAAGGTTTATTGTTTGTAAAGATACATTTGAAACGATACGGACAAGGTCGATGGCGGTGCACAAGGCAACCAACTTACAAGGTTAAAAATGGCTCGACAAAATCGAGAGTTTGTTTTCGAAAATGGTTTTTGGAATCAAAAGTCAACAAGGACAATAGCAATATTCACACCAAAATCATGCAAACATATGGGGTTAGTCGGCTAAAAAAATCGAGACATGCAAAAAAAACAGGCGAACTCATTGAGAAAAACTTTTTTGGAGGTAAAATGTCGAAAATAGTGGTAAAACAGTGGTGTAACACGGGTGGCCGTGTTGTATGACACGGCCCGTGTCATAGGGTACCTGCAATGTGAGTTTTTAGGGCATGACAGAGGTGTGACACGGGTGGCCGTGTTGTGTGACACGACCCGTGTCATAAGGTCTGGGAAAAAACAAATTTTTAAAGCCAAACAGAGGTGTGACACGGGTGGCCGTGTTGTGTGACACGACCCGTGTCATAAGTCCAGGATATTTTGTGGTAAGAAATCTCAAACAGAAGCACAACACGGGTGGCCGTGTTGTGTGACACGGCCCGTGTCAGGGGTCCTAGGCGTTTTATGTCATGAAAATGCAAACAGATGCACAACACGGCCGACCGTGTCGTGTGACACGGCCCGTGTCAGGATACCAGAGCAAAAACCCTAAATTTTTTCTTAGTTCTCTTTCGTTTTTATGGCTTCTTAAAAATGGTTTCTTAGTCCCTATTAGGACCTTACATGATATATATAGTACCTCAACACACAAGAGAACAAATGAAATGAATATAAAAGCAAAAAGTAAAGGGAGAAAGGTTTGAAGAAATGGATACCAAGAGCTTTTTATCCTTCTTGCAAGTACTCCAATGACTTTTGTTGGATGTGCTCTCCACTCTTCACTCTATGTTGTGAAGATTTTGCTTCTCAATGGTCCTCTTATGCTTCTATATCACTCTCTTTTTCTGGTTTTTCTTCCTTTCTATTTTTCTGGTTTTTTTAGGGTTTCTATTGCTCTCTCTATTTTTCTGGTTTGCAATGTGTGTAGAATATTGAATGTCTCAAGAGTCCCCTTTTAGTTTACAGCCCCCCTCCTCTTATCTCAGCTCCTCTAGGGTTCTCTCTTCTCCCCACATATCAGATTTTTTCATGGAGTGGTGTCTCTTACCACCTTTTCTCATGCCACTCTCTTTCTTTCCATTTCCATGCAAGAGCTATGCTGCATTTTTGCTGTTGCACTTTGCCTATGCTGTTTTTTCTGCAGCACTTTGTGCCTTGCACCCATTTTGTTGGCTTGTGCTTGGACAGCTCTTGTAGTCAATGCTACCACCATTGACAGCATTTTGAAAATTCTGATATGTAGAAGCATTGTCACATGTTATTCCCTTGGTCTTATGACATGTGATCTTGTGACATGAAGAAATTTGTCACCTCTTGCATGGGACTGTTTTGCCATGATTAAACATGCATAATCTTGGTCTTAAAACATTCCAATCTTGATTTAATTCTTGCATATTTCTTGGATGTTTATAAGCATAATGTGGACTTGGTGTGGCATTACCATAACATGAATTTGATTAGAAGCTTGGATTGAGACTAGAAGTAGCTTATTTTTCTAAGCATTATCAAGTGCTTGAGACTTTGCAATAAATGTGACATTTTTGCAAATGTCATGAAATTTTTCTTTGCCATATTCTTGAATCTAGTCTTGAACTTTGAATTATGAACTTGTGATCTTGACTCACGCTTTGCAAATTTGAACTCCACTTGTTGAAGAATGTTTGAAACAAAATTGGGTGAAGCAATCTTGAACTATGCCTTGCATTTCATGGTCATTAGGAATATATCATGCATATCCTAATATTTTGTCAAGTAACTTCTTCTTGAAGAAATCCACATGAGTAGACTTTCCAATCTAGATCAAACCTTAGATAATGAACCTTTTCTTCAACGTAGTCCAAGATAGACAAGTTATCTCATTTGAAATGGAAAATGACAAATCGACCCAATCTGTACCCATATGCTCGATATGCAATAAAATGATGTATGGTATGGCGTATGTAAGGTATAAAGGCTAAAGGCGAAAATGAGGGTGTGACAAGTACGTACCTCGACTGGGGCAACTCCTTTCTCGCTAGTGTATGATATGGACGCTATCCTACCATTGGAAGTTGAGATTCCTTTTTTGAGAGTTTTGGTTGACGTCAAACTTGATGAGGCGGAATGGGTGTAGACCAGATTAAATCAACTCAGCTTGATGGATGAGAAGAGATTGGCGTCCATTGCATATGGCCGTCTGTATCGAAGCAGAATGAAGAAAGCTTTTGATCAGAAGGTGCACCCACGGAGCTTTCAGGCAGGTGACTTAGTGTTGAAGCAGATTCTCCCTCCACAGACAGATTACAGGGGAAAACGGACTCCCAAATACGAAGGTCCGTACGTGGTAAGGAAATTTTTCTCCGGAGGAGCCTTGCTACTTGTCACAACTGCAAAAAACACCCGGCGGAAAACAGAAGAGTCTCCACCTTTCGTTATTTATCCCAAAGAGAGGGAAAGGAAACAATCAGAAAAACCTGACGAAAAAGGGAAAAGACGAGGTCATCGCAACCAAGTCCTGGATTCGGGAGTCGGTTACGCAAGGGGAAGGTATTAGCACCCCTCACGTCTGTCGTACTCGATGAGATCCACGCTTGTTGTCTATCTAAGGGTGTGTTTAAACTATCTATGCTACAAGCTTGCGGGAAAAAAAGAAAAGAAAAGAGATGACTCGGCAAAGCGTCGCCGCTCCGTCCCTACATATTCCTGTCTGGTACGAGAAATCAGAGTTAACGTAATTCGGCTAACTACGGGAGAAAAGGGGGAAGGTTGCTCTCCAAGACATCGCGCCTTGTGCCTACATACTTTCATCTGGTATGAAAGATCAGAGCAAACGTAGTTTGGGCTGACACGAAACCACAGGTTGATTCAAAATGTTTTATCCGAGTAAGGTTAAACCTTTGTTCCAGCAGTTAGGGACTAAGCCTGTTTGCGGTAGAACCGAAGCTTAACAACACTCTTTTCTGAAAAAGTTTCTGATTATTCCCGAATGAAAAAGGTTTGAAATTTTGTTTGTGTTTTTTAGTGAAGTGAATTAATTTGGTTTGTGATTCACGTTGCACTAAAGACTATGACATGGAGGCGAATGCGTCGTGTATCTCCCCCAAACGGGACGTACACTAAACACTCTAGATAAGCGAGAGGAGACCCCTCACTCATCATTCCCCATGTAGCTTAAGGCTCGTAGCGTGCAATGTTCATCGCCTTTATTAGATGAGTTAGAATTGTTTTGAGATGAGAAAGAGAGACGCACGGAAGGTCTAAGGGAAACTCGGCCCTAATGTTGTCATGAAAAATGGTCCTAAGGTTAGGATTAAAAGGGGAAACATCTACCCTAATGTTAGCATGCTTGGATTGAACGCCTAGTGTCTCTCCTACTCCCATCCTAAACGGAGGGACTAGGAACCCTATGGGGATCATGGCAAAAAGCACAAGAAAGAACCAAGTAAATTCAATCACAAGTAAAAGATGGAAACATGAAAACGCACACTTAGAATGGAGGGAGGGAGGAAAAATGTGTGGGGCAGCTGCTGCCACAAGCGTATCTCGACCTCAACAGTGATGCAAAAATGATGCAAACATGAAAGAAGCGGAAAAGGGATGAAAGCAAACAAACATGCAAGAGATCGTCACGTTGAACCACATCCATAAGCATGCATTCAAGTGGAAAAACACGAATGTCGGCGAAATCTCGATTAAACAACCAAGACAGCGACATATATCCCAAAACATTTCACTTTTAATGCATCATATCGAATTACGATGATTCGAAGTGAAATGATACTCAAACATGCAAGAAAAATAGCAAAACAGACCCACTGGCACAATGTTAATCGGTTAACACCCTGTTAATGTTTAAAAAATTTGAAAATTTGAATTGGTTAATCGGTTAACCATATGCGTTAACCGATTAACACTGTGCTAGCAGCAGAAAATCAGAAACAGAACAGCATGTGCAGCAAATAAGCAATTATCCGATCAACCGGATGATTGCATAATCACTTAATCATAAAATTAAACCAACATATCATGATTCAAACAGCATGTAAACAGATCTAAACATCAACATCCACAATCATGTCAACCAAAATTCAATCGAATATGAAAATCAACATGAACATGCAAATAAGCTTAAAAATGCCATGGATCTAGGATTCTAACCTTCGAAGCAGAGATTTGCTTCGGCTAATGTTGAATTAACTGAAATTGAACAGATTCAATGCTAGAAGTCTGAAATACTTCAAGATCCACACCAATTCTTGTTGTAGCAATGGAGATCCTTCAAGATTAATCCAAAATAAGCCAAATAATCACTTCCAGATCTGGATCCAATTGTGCACGAAAAATTGGATGGAGAAATCACTTCAATGGAGACGATGGATGGAGGTTTCCGCTCAAGAATTCATTGATTCCAATGAAGAATCAAAGAATCTAATGAAAAAGAGCTTTGAGTGAGGGTTTTGGAATTGGAAAATTGAGAGAATTTGAGACAATTGAGATGAATTCTGAAAAATGAGAGTGAGAAATGAAATTTGGATAGCTTTGGTTTGGAGTGAATCACTTAAATATCACCTAGGTTTGGATCCAAATGAGAGGCTTGGAAATTGGTTTGTGAATTTTGGTTTGGCACTAGGAATGGGATTTTGGAGGGAAATGAAATTATGAAATGATTCTAGATCCTTCCCATGTGACAAATTTGAATTTAAGTGATCAAAATTGGACCCCAACCTGCATTGAAAAATCACGTACACAGGCAAAAATTGCACTGGTTAATCGGTTAACCATATGCGTTAACCGATTAACGCCTTCAAATTTTCAAATCTGGCCTGATTTTTCCTTGGTTAATCGGTTAACCATATACGTTAATCGATTAACACCTTCAAAAATTTGAATTTGGCACCTTTTGGAGGGAAATCTGTCAATTTGCCCTATTTCAATAGTTTTGAGCTCTGTTTAGCTTCTGAATCTTGTTCTGGAACGTTATCACTGTAAAAATGCTTGACATGAGCCTGAGTGCTGCTTTCTGAACTACTGTTCTCTTGCAAAATAAAATAAAATCGGCCGCCTGACCGCTGGGCAAAATAAATGCCGGAGCCTCTGATGCTCGCTGTTCGCTGTTCAGTCTTTTGAGCCGAAATGAACCTGAGCCACATGAATGCCTTTGAAATTCTAGCAAGCACACGATGGATGTTATTCCCAAAGTTATAACATCCACTATGACATATTCTACTTAGCAGCTAATAAACAGGAATAATAAAAGTAGTAAATAACACATCAATTGTTTACCTAGTTCAGTGTCAACAATAGTTACATTTGGGGGCTACCAAGCCAGGGAGGAACTTCACTATTAGCAGAATTAATTCAAAGTCAAACAACACAGCTTGCACTCCTCACTGAAAACCTACCCAATGACAATTCAGCCTAGAGAAACTCTAGACCTGAGTATACCCACTCAATTCCCCTCAATCACACAACAGTGATATCAAACAATTACAGAAGACAATATGAAGAGACACTTCATACACACCTTGATCTTGCTTCACAGCTTTGATCAAGGAACTTACACACTCTTGCTTCACAGCTTTGAGTGAGACACAACCTAGAATCTACTTATCCAATGCAAATCATCCATCAGACAATTGCTTGGAGTACAAGTATTCCTAGACAGAATTCACACGTGAAGACTAGCCTTCTTCACTTACACGGGCTCTGCAATCTGCACTCTCTATTCTTCTTCTCTCAAGAGCTACTCTTCAGGATTGCATCTTCTGATCTTTATAGCAGCTGTCAGTCCTTTTGGACCTTGGTGCACTAATTAGGTTTTATCCATAACAAACCTATTTTCAATGATCTGCACACTTGCCACTTAATTCAGGGATCTTTTAGTTCTCCTAGGGCTTCTAGAAAGTCTCCCGAAATCCAGCTTGATCTCCTATTCTGTTTCCTGGTCTATAGCTACCAGAAAAACAAACTTGCCCGCTGGATGTCATACGGTCAGTGTTATGACATTTTGTATGACATTCAGCTTAACTAGCTTAACTTATAGTTAACTTACCCTGCATAGACATCATTAAGTATATCCTAACATTTAGTATGACATACATGCACATTCTAAAGTTTTTCCACAAAATGCAGCCAATCAAGAGCACTTACAAACTCCCCCTTTGGCAAATTTTTGGCTAAAACAACCTGTTAACATATCAGAGTTTACCCACAGCAGAAGACTTATGATGTGTCTTGTCATGCAAGAAATTTGCTAGCTCAAACCACTATCAGAGTCCTTACAGTTAGCTCTCAGCCATTTTGTACTCTCCTTGTTAATCATCTGTTAGTTGCCACTACAAATGTCACTCTTTGCTGAGTAACACATAGAGTTACTCCCCCTCAACTGATACATCTTATCAGTTTAACACTTCACCTGCACACCCTGCAGTCACATATGCTCATCCAGTCTGCTCTAGATGTTATGACCTTCATGATAACATCCTGAAGTACACACACCTGTGCTACTCCCCCTGAAGAGTTGCACAACACTCTCTACTACTATCATGCAGACACACACTCCTAAATACCTTTTAGGATTACCTATTGTACACATTGTTAGAAACATACATAATCAACCAAACAGTCTAACAAACATTCCTTTATACCATAGGAATTCACACACATGCTAATGCTAACACATATTCTCTTCAAGCTATCCACCTGTTCTTCACTGTTCTGCATATCACCTGCTATTTTCTATTATACACTCTCTCTTCCCCTTTTTATCCACAAATTAAAATCCAACCAAAACTTAGTATATATTATACATTGTAACATAACTGTAGTTAGGGATACTGTAAACAGACTGCTCATAAAGATCATCACAGATATAAAGTCATACAAGTCTTTACAAAAGATCTTAAGACAATATCAGACCAGCAGCACACAGCCTCATCAGGTCAGCAGAACAACATCCTGAGCCAGGCATCACCAACAGTTTACTTTTCCTCCTCTTCAGCAGAGTTGAACCTTTCCTTTGAAGTGTCTTTTGTACTGGTTTCCTCAGACCTGTCCTTATTTGTTTCCTCATCTTCACCACTGGCTTCCTCAGAACTATCATCAGCTGCTTCTTGGTCATTATCACCTGAACCCCTACCATCTCTCTCTTCATCAGTGAATTCAGACCCCTCATCTTGCTCAAGGGTTCTGATTAATTCTTCAAGATTTTTCTTTCTAGTATCCAGTTCCTTAAAGGTTTCCTTCAATATTGTAATTACTTCAGCTTTTCTTGATTTTGATGATCCCTTTTATGTCTCAGCTGATGTCATAACAATATCAGGAACATGAGTCCCCTGAAACAGCTTATGATGAAATGATAATGCATTTTATATCTTGCTTGCAACATCATTCTTCTTTAGGATGTTGGGATGTTGATCACAGATGATTCCATAGATGAGAGAGGGAAAAGCAATAGGGCCCTTAATACTGTAGCTACCAGCATGCTTCAGGGTTTGTTCATAAATGTATGTTCCATAATTGAGCTTAGCCTTAGTTCCTACAGCATATATGAACCTTCCAAGAATGGTTGCCACTGTTGTCTTATGATTGGTGGGCACCTAATTTGCAGCACCAATTTTGTGAAGCATAGCATATTTAACAATTAGTTTGCTTGCTACCAGCTTCCTTTGGAAGGCCACTTCTTGACCTGTTTAGCAGTTATTTCCTGACATACTTGATGGTTTGAGACTCTTAGTTTAGTCAGGCCTTCATTAGGTCTCCCCAAGTACTTGTTGATGATAGTTATTGTAAAGTTGATACATTCACCTCTTACAAATACTTTGCCAAACTCACTGGATTTACTATCAGCACATGCACCTGATAGATTGACTATGAATTCTTTCACCAATGTTTCATAGCATTGGGAGAACTGAGACACAATTTTCACCAAGCCAACATCTCTGATTAGGGCCATGATTTCTTTGTTTTCAAGAGCATTCTGAGCAAGCTCTCTTTCTAGGGACAACCTCTTGTGATACACGTATTTCCATCTGATAACACTTGATGGATAGTGAAATGAAATGTTATCAATTGGTACTTCAGAAATACTTTCAGCCAGTTTGCTTGTGGAAGGCTTTTTCTTGGTTTGGATGTCAGTAACATCAACAGCAACATCAGAGTCTGTTTCTGATTCTGAACTCGATTTAGCCCTCTTCTTCTTGTGACAACTTTGCTCCAGCCTTAAGGGGGTCCAACCTGTGCCCTCTTTGTTCCAGGCTTCTTTGTGGAAGTTTCTTGCTCAATACTCTTCTCACCGTCTTTCTGCTTGGGGGAAATTTGATCAGCTACCTTTTTCCCTTTTCGTGTCATCAGCCTTTTGGTTATACCTGGATTGAGTTTGACTATGAGATCATTGTCAGAATAGTTGTCTAGGTCTACCACTTCAGTATCTGTGGTGCCTTGCATACTTTCACCCATTTGTTTAGCCTCTTCACCTTTGTTCCTCCCTTTTGGTGCACGGTCCTTCGATGTTGCAACATTGGGTGAGACATTTGCTTGATCATGCAGTTTAGGATCAGACCCCTTCAAGCTAGAAGAAGTGGGTATGCTGAGTGTGTTGGTGACTATTTTCGCAATGGCAAGATGAGTTCATCTAACTTCTACGTTGTTGAGATCATCAGATGCAGCAGAAGAAGGAGCTTGACCTATAACACGATCATTTGGCTTTTTTGCATGGGGTTTGCTAGGTTCATTCATCAATAATCCGTCCAGAGTCACCATGTGCAATGGAGCAATTTTCAGCACTTCATTAGGGTTTGATTTAGCATCATGATCGGTCAAACTTTTGGCTGAGGATGGTTTAGAATGCTGCAACATACTTAGGGTTGACGTTTGAGGAAGAAGTGATTTTCCGTGCTTGTTGGAAACAGTAAGGAAGCTGAATAGTTTCTGATGGCACCAAGAGTAGAGGGGGTTGTATCATATAAGTGGAAATGGGGTATGATTTCCCAATAGGAGGGAACTTACTTTTTTATTTATCATTAAATGATTTAAAATCAAAATGTAATTCCCCTTTACTATTAATTGCTATAACTCATCATTTCTAGAGGACTTCAATTTTAGAGAATTTGTAAATTGAGACTCCTTGACACTTATTAAAACCATGTCATCACTGACATACTCACTAGGTTTAGCATAGCCCTCTTTCCATTTACACAAGTTACCCCTGAGCATGTCTCCCTTGAACTCATCAGAGCTTGTTTGGATGGTACTCTTGATGTCACAAAACATGGTCATTACATCCGGAGTGACATTGCTTCTTGTATGCAGGGCAGCTTCCATAGACTCCATCAGGTTCCAATATAACCTATCTAGCTTTCCCTGATGACCAATCTTTGGGTATCCCTTCTTGGCTAGCTTCCCCTCAGGGCTTTTCTTATATCCTGTCCTTCTCTCTGAAGCACACTTTGAAGATCCACTTGCTAATGTGTTGGACCTGGTCCTATCCATCTTCAGTGGCTGTTTTCCTTTCTCCAGCCATAGTTGGTCCTTATTTTCCTTATTGGCCAAGGCATTGAGGTTACTTCTACGCTCCCATAGGTAGCAGTTGTTTTTGGCTCTAGATCCCCTCATTTCTTCCTCATTGTTGCACCCCAAAATTTGACCAACATTTCTTTACCTAGCTTATGGTTTATCTCATTCACATTAGCATTATCACTAGCATTTCATTGACATGTGTGCAGGAGATCAAGAGGTATGATTACCAATCAAGAGCTACACAAGAGTTTGAAGCTAGCCAAGAAGGTTAGTCAAGTGTTCAAGGGTTGATATCTTTGTCAGAGAAGTTAAGAGATCCTCAGAGAGATTGGTTGAACCCAAGGTGGTGTGCCTCCTAACTTAAGAGTTATGGGAGCTCCTCAGATGATTCTGAAGATGAGGATGGACTTGAAGCCTTGAGAGAGCTTATGAGATGTCTTGAAAGCCATCATGAAGCCTAGAGAGGTCATTGTGCAAGAATAAGAAGCCTCAGCCATGAGTGGTAATTAGGGTTTAACTGGGTCAACCCTAGGTCAACTGATGATTTGGAGAGGGTTGAGACCTAATCCAAGAGCCATGTGATCATGGATTGATGCATTGAGATGCTATAAGGATGATTCCAAGGTCAACTCATCATGATTGAGGAGTTTGAGAAGTTTCAAGCTAGGGTTTCTAAGGCTTGACAGTGGAAAATCCCCTAGTTTGACCCCTATCTTCAAGGCAGTTTAGCTCAAGATGTGATTGTCATCTCATCTTACCCCCAACATGAATGTTGTAGAGCATGTTCTTATATTTAATTTGAGTACTATAAGTCCTTGATAGGATTTGTAGAGCTCAAGTTATGACTTTGACAAGTTACAAGTCATCTGAGGTATGTGAATCTGGGGCCTTGAAAGTCACCCAATTTGCATCAAACTTTTGCACAAGAAGGATGATTCCTATGAACTTTTGGTCAACTTGAATGTTGTTCCTTATCTTCTTAGCTTTCTATATAGTACTAGAAGTCCTTGATAGGATTTGTAGAACTCAAGTTATGGCTTTGACAAGTCAAGGGCATTTTGGTCATTTGGAGATTATACGTCATTTCAAGCATAAGGCCATAACTCCTATTTCTAAGCTTCAAATGGAAAAATCTTCAACATCAAACTTGCTTAAAATGATGTTTTAAGGCTATTAAGGAGGTCATGAGAAGTTGAAAAGGCTTGTAGCTCAAAATGGTAAAAATGACCTAAAATGGAGGCATAAGTTAAATAAGTCAAAGTTGGAAATTGAAATTTCCAAGCTACACATCCAAACCATGGCATGTAATAGGTCATTTTGACTCTAAAAAGAATTTTAGAAACAATGGTTCAGCCACATTTTTGATTTGAGGTTTAGATCATAGACTTGCTTTGGAGAATGGTTGCTTGCATATTAAGGCACAAATGCAAAACACAAGGGAGAGCAATGTACAAGCTAGTAAAGCATCCTAACATGTCATATATCTCATCTAAGGAGATTTTCAAGGAGATACAAGCTGTTTCAAGAGGTATAACATGAGATGGTACATGAGATGGATTGAAATAAAAAACTCATGGCATGAGAATCTGAAATTCTCATTGGATGATTCCAGAAAGTTCTGGATGGTTTAGAATCATCCTATATAGTGATTAGAACTTGTTCAGATGCAAGGTTGGTGAGAGATTAGAGAGGAAAGTGAGATAGCCATTTCAATTTCTTCCATTGCAAGTTGAAATCAATTTCTACTTTCCACCCCATTTCCATTGATTCTTTCAATCCTAACACCTTCCATTGATCATACTGAATGTGTGCATACCAAATTGAGGGCAAGATCTTGTGAGATTGGAGAGATAGCATTTGAATTTTGGGAGCTGCAAGTCACAATCGGATTTGGAGATTCAAGCTTCCTCGATCAAATCTTTTGCAAACAGAAGCTTTAACATCAATCAAGGAGTGTTTCTGAAGAGTGAGAGGCTGAACTGAAGATTTGACCTATCTGATATTCAAGATTTGACAAGTTTGCAACTTTTCTCCTACACCTTAATTTAAGCATAATTAGTTAGAATTGTTAGGTTAGAATGGTTAGAGATAAGTAAGAGATGGATTCTGGAAAGTTTGAGAGCATTTGGTGAAGTTCAAGATAGTGACACCATTTCTGTTTACCACCATAACTTGCTGAATCTTCAGAGATAATCATTGTATGATAGCAAGAATCAACCAGTGTAGCGTGAGGAAGAGATTGATCACTTTAATTTCAAGAATAGTCAGAATTGAAGTTTGAGCATAGTTTTGATCTTGGATCGGGTTTAGATATTGAGGGCATTTCAATGGATTCTAATACCATGGTTGTGATCAGGGTTGAACTTAGAGCAGATTAGGGTTTTGAACCATGGATTTTGGTTGAGTTTGGATGGAATCCGAGTTAGGTATTTGAAGCTCTGTTCATGGAGCTTTCCCTCCATTTCCATGGCTGGAGGAAGAAGATAACGTTTTAGCCGTTGGATCATGCAAGGACTGGTTGACCAAGGCCAGATCGTGTGGATGAGATTCATTTGAGTTTGTGAAGAGAAGTTCTGAAGAGCTTAAACGCAGCGTATCATTTAATTTCTCGTTTGGGCTTAAGTTGATACTTGCTATACACACCCCACTCTCATGGCCCATTGGATATTGAACTAATTTTCCTTACTAAATGCACCGCGTGTTTTCCTTTTTCTTTATATTTTTTGAGTGGTTTTCTGATTAAATAATTGGGCCTAGCGCTTTGCTTTACGTACGCCCATTTAGGGCCCATCCTCACATTGAACTGCACTGATTTGCTATCTGCACCAATGTTTTCATATTTTAATTTCTTTTTCTCAATTTTTCTTTAATCTTTGAAAAATCATATTAAATAGAAAATTAATGATTTTTACATGGGGATTTTTTTCTCCTATTTCATGTTAATGTCTAGAAAATTATAAAATCAAAATATTTGCATTTCATGAATTTTAATATTTTTTGTGTATTTTCTCTTTTAATAGCTTTTAATTTCTTTTATGTTGATGCATAGATTTGTAGAATTTTGTTTAGCTAGTTCCCTTTGAATTTTTATACCATTCTTTTTAGGATAGTTAGATTAGGACCTTAGCTCCCTTCTGGATTTATTCCATAATTTTGTGATTAGTTTTTGATTAGTTTTGATTAGATGACTTTAGGTTGTATAGAATTAGGTCAATCCTTAACATAGGTCCACAATAACACTAGAATTTTGGGTTTCTAGGTCAAGATAGATATTGGGACATATAGGGTATTAAGGGTAGGTATATAGGATCCCCTAGAAATTATATTAGATTTTAATATAATAGTATACTATTTTTGTTTGATTTTTGTAATTGATTGTTGTTTGTGTTGCCCTTGTGGGCTTGTATTTTGTTTTGCCTTGCTTTGTGGGCTTTTGCTTGGCTTGGTGGGCTTGGTCTTGCTTTGTGGAGCATGGAGGAGCATAGTGGAAGACTTGAAGATTGAAGAAGGAGCTTGAGAGCTTGTTTGTTTTGTTGTTGTTTTAGGGTTAGGAACTAAGTAGAGCTTAGACTTAGTTGATTCCCTTCTTAAACATGGATGGTATCTTTCACCTCCATTCTTCCCCATGATTCAAGGTCCTTCCATGGTATTTACCTCTCTCCTTTGGAGGGATAAGTGATGGTACCCAGGAAGTAGAACTTTTGAGGGAACCATTCTTTTGATGTTAAACCCTTATAGGTCACCTTTGGTGGTCAATAAGCAGTTTAATATCCTAGCTTATCCAGTTAAGTGATTTCTTCTGGTTTGGGTATCTTGAGAGATGTTGGGCTTGAGTTTGAAGATGAAGACTTCATTGAAGAGTATGGAAGAGGATGATTCCATGAGCATTGCCATTTCAGCTGAAGCTTGAAGAGCAAGAAGAGCAAGTTGATACTTGAAGACCCAATGAAGATCTAGTAAAGACTGAATGAAGAGCTGAGGCTTAAAAACTGAAGGATAAGTTGATACTTACTTTGAAGCTTGGAGATCTTGAAGGATCAAGTTGATACTTGTGGTTAAGAGTGAAGCCTGAAGGTGGAACTGCTTAAGGAGCTAAATCTTGAAGAAGAAGATAAGTTGAAACTTATGTTGAAGGGTTGAAACCTAGAGAAGCAAATTGATATTTGTCAAGAGTGATGGAGGTCTGAAGATTGAGTTACTGGTAGAAGAGCTGAAGCTTGGGGTTAAGAGAGAGTTGTTGATCTTCTTTCTTGTCTGTTTCTTTTCTGTATTGCTGATGTGCCTTGTTTGACTTGCTTGATGCATTAGAATAAGTCCATATCTAGACTAACTTTAATCTAGGAGTATGATTGCACTAGAGGTTGAGTTGCTCCCTCTGCTTGTATTTTTACTGTATGGATTTGCTTGCGGGTATTCGGTAGAGCCCTGCTCCCTTGCCCATGTGGTTTGTTTTGCTTGATAGCATGATTTTATTTCTTCTGTATGATTGCAGTTTACTGTTTTGCTTGATAGCATGTTTTATTTCTGTATGATTACTGTTATTCATTCTGGCTTGAGGTTGAGATGAGCTTGTGGAGGCTACTGCCCCACACACATTTCCTCCCTCACTTGCATTGCATGCATTTTACAGTCGTTATCGTTTACTGTTTAAGCTGATGCTTCATCTGTTTCTGTGTATCATTGACATGATCCCTTAGGACTCTTATTTCCTTTGATAAGGAAATAATGATAGAACTTTAGGTTGAAACCTATGCATGATAACTTCTAGGAGTTCCCTGTTTCAAACCTCAACCATAGGATGAATCCTTGGCATGACAACAGTAGGACTTGATAGTCTCCCGTTAGTTGAGCCTGTTCTCTTCTCATCTCAAAACAGCTTAAGATACAGTAATCATGAATGATTTCTTTCGTACGTTACGATCCTTAAGCTATCTGAGAAAGGATTGTTGGAGAGTTTCTTTCCAATAGTCTGAATGTTTAGTATGGTACCCTTTGGGTGACATGCGACGCATTCACTCTCAGGTCATAGTCTTTAGTGCGATTGAAATTGCAAACACAATAAAAAAACACTTCTTTCATAAAAGACAGAAAACAAACTTCAAACCTTTTTGCCCCGTGGGCCCATAATTCAAAGGAAAGCTTTTCTGAAGAAAAGAGTGTCGTTAAACTTCAGCGCCAGCGCAAACAGACTTTGTCCCTAACTGCTGGAACTGTTGTTTAACCCTACTCGATAAAACAGATGAATCTGAATTCCCGTAACCCGTAGTATACCGAACTACGTAAGCTCTGATCTCTCAAGCCTGTTGAGAGTACGTAGGCACAATACTGATGCATTGGCAAGCCACCTTCCCCGTAACCAGTCGTAGGTCGAACTACGTTGACTCTGATTTCTCATTCTCTGATGAGAATACGTAGGTATAAAGTGTGACGCTTTGCCGAGTCATTTTTCTTTTCTGTTTTAAGCCAGCCTTGATAGGTAGATAGATAAACCAACTCGTCCAGTAAACACAACAAGCGTGGATCCCGTCGAGTACGACGAACGTGAGGGGTGCTAATACCTTCCCCTTGCGTAACCGACTCCCGAACCCAGACAATGGTTGCGATGACCTTGTCTTACCCTTTTTCGTCAGGTTTTTCCGATTGTTTCCTTTCCCACTCCGAGGGATAAATAAAGAAAGGTGGCGACTCTTCTGTTCTGCTGACACCTTATTTTCGCGGAAGCGACTGCTGGCGACTCTGCTGGGGATCGAACCCAGAATCTCTGGTTCTCCGGTTCCCTATGCGAGTCATTCCTAGCGCTTGTATGATTACTTGTTGGGTTGTGTTTATTTATCGCATTTTATTTCCGCACTTTATTTTCAGTATGGTATGATTATCTGTGCTGTTGTGGGAGGGGCATTCTGATGAGTGAGAAGCCAGAACCAGGCTTGAGTGAACATAGCATTAGTTGTGGAAATTAGTGGGCGCGTGCTTGCTTGGAAGGCACTAGTGTCTCATGAAATCCACGCTCAGACGAGTTTCTCCCGGTTGGCTTCTCTTTCAACCCTTTGGGTTGAGACGGTTGTTGGTTTGGAGGATTGTCGACTTTGGGGACCGATCATTTGTGATTCAGCCGAGTGAGGTCGCTTCATGAGCTGGTGATGCCACACCTTCTGGGTATCGTATCACCCCTCTTGAATGTCTGTGACGCTGATGAACGCATAGGATGCCAAACTTGAGTCAGTTTAGGTCCATACCTGTGAGTAGGGTTGGGTTTATTGCAGGAAAGTTTGACCTTCAGACTACCTGGTTTTCTTGACAGCGAATCAGTTTTGTTGGTACCGGAGGTTCTCATCATCAGGTATATGATTGTTCTTGATAGAGCAGGTTTTGATCAGAGGATTTTATCATCAGATATGTATTTGTTCTTGATAGAGCAGGTTTTGATCAGAGGATCTTATCATCAGATGTGTATTTGTTCTTGACAGAGCAGGTTTATGACTGGGGTCTGAGGATCTCACTATCAGATGTTTGTTCTTGATAGAGCAGAGTTTTGGTCATCAGTTGTTTGTTCTTGACAGAGCAGATTTATGACTGGGGTCTGAAGATCTCATCAGCAGATGTATGTTTGTTCCTGACAGAGCAGAGTTTCTTGGTCTTGTATCAGAGGTCCTTATTATCAGACGTTTGTTCTTGACAGAGCAGAATTATGGTCCTATGTATATGGCCCTATCATATGGTTGTTCTTGACAGAGCAGATTTGTGGTCCGATACCCGGGTTTTCTTATTATCAGATATAGTGGTTGTTATTGATAGAGCAGCGTCATGGTTTTGTTGATACATAATCTCCACAACACAGTTGCCTTGATCTCCTGCTGCATGATTGCATTTTACATTGCTTTGCATACCCATCTGCATTTCATTAACGTGTGTCTGTGTTGCAGGTACCGTTTTCCCCGATCCAGGATTTCTCGCCTCCTATTGTATTTGTTATGGGTTCTCTGAGGAAGACCGTGGCTTACATGTTCCCTGCCCCTGATGTGGTTCGGCTGACCGGTTTGATTGCTTTAGCAGATGATTCTGTGAGGGATGAGTTCAGAAAATCTTACGGCAAGTTGCTCAATTTGGTTCGTAAACCTTCTGCATTCGAGTTGAATAGGTTGCACGCTCTGCTGCAGTTCTACGACCCTCCGTTGAGATGTTTCACTTTTCAGGATTTTGTTCTCGCACCCACGCTAGAGGAATATGCTGATTTGTTAGGTGTGCCTATCAAGAGGCAGATGCCTTTTGTTCATATGGACGTTGAGCCTGATCTGGCTAGTTTAGCTCCTTCACTTCATTTGGATGCCTCCGAGTTGGTATTGACTAGTTGGAACAAGGTCCCTGGCTTCTCCTTGCAGTTTTTAGTGGGAAAGGCTCAGCAGTGCGCCAAGGACGGATATTGGGTCGCGTCCAACGCCATCCTCGCTCTGTGCATATATGGCATCATTCTGTTCCCTAATATGCCCGATTTTGTAGACTTCAACGCATTTCATATCTTCGCATCAGGGAATCCAGTCCCTACCTTGATAGGAGATGTCTACCATTCCGTCCACTACAAAAACGAGAACAGGAGGGACAAGAATGTCTCGTGCTGTGTACCCTTGCTTTATAAATGGCTTGATAGTCATCTGCCCAAGAGGGGTCCTTTTGTTTTGTCTGCAGCCACAGCTGAGTGGTCCGAGCGTCTGATGAGTTTATCTGCAAAGGATATTGACTGGTTTGACAGAGATAGGTTGGGTACCGAGATTATCTTCAGCTGCAGCGGGTTTCCAAACGTGCCTTTGATAGGCAGGAACGACTGTATAAACTACAATCCGTCTTTGCTGGTCCGACAGTTCGTGTATGCTTTGAGAGCTCCACCGAAGGATGAAGAGGTACATGAATCTATGTACCTCACTGGTCTTCTAGAGGGGGATCTGTTATCCAAGCTTCAGCGCGCTTGGAATGGCGTCGGTAAGAGGGGAAAGCCATTGCTGGGGAGAAGCAACAATCAAGCCTACGCTCCGTATGTGACTTGGGTCAGAGCCAGAGCAGATGCTATAGGGATGCCGTTTCTTCCTGCCAAGCCAGAAAGCCCTCCAATGATTGAAGAGCCTACTACTGTGCCCATTCAGCAGCATAATTAGGTGTTAGCTGAGCGAGATGAATTGAAGCGGGCAAACGAGGAACTGGAGAAGGAATTGGCTCAGCTCCGAAGCGAGAGGAACGAAGCCGTTCATTCCTTCAAAAGGCAGGCAGAGCTGGTGAACCAGCTAGGTATAGACCTGACTAAGCAGATAGCCGAGCATGATCGCATGGGTCAAGACTTCAAGGCTGTCAACGACGTACTGGCTACGAAGAAGCAGCACTTGGACGAAGCGTATCAGAGGATATCTAAGTTCAACCAGCACTGGAAGGCTTCCCTAGCCACCAGGAAAGAGAGGGAGGATAAGCTGATGCTACAGATCTGCAAGCTGGAAGCCCAGGTGAAGGATAGTGAGAAGAGGTTTGATGAAGAAACCGCTTGCAGATACGCCGCCGAAGGCCAGCTCAACAGGGCTCTTGCTAACCTGAAGGAGCACAAACTGACGTTTGAGTCCAAGAAGCGGAAGTTAGAAGATTGTTTCGGCGAAGGAGCATGGGAAGATTCGGTCGAAGGTCTTCAATACACCATTGTGCAGAGGGAATTACTCGTTGAGGGGTTACTCACTCTGCCTGATCATCCAGAAATGAAGGAGTTGTTACAAGAGTATCACGCCCGTGGCCGTACCTGACTATTTGTATTCCTTTTGTTTTGATCATTGTTGTATGCTGACCATCACCAGGCTTGTTGGCTGAGGTCACGCTGTTGATTCATCTTATACTCGCTGATGTTGTGTACTGCCTTGATGGGCTTTCTTTATATATGAGATTGTTATTTCCATGATTGGACTCAGACTTCTTCTTATTATCAGCACTGGCACTCAGGCACTAGGATCGGGGGAGATCTCCCTAACACACAAACACATGTTTGCATTTGCATGAAGCATTCGCATAACGAGCACTTTGTCGTTTTTTCCTAAGTATTTTGTGTTTACAGGTTGTTTCAAGTGGTTCCAGGATTGATCAGAGACCTATTCACCGCTATCCGACTAGAGCTAATCGAACCAGGATCATGGAGCAAGTGCAAACTGATGTTCAGAAACTCCGCGAAAGAATGGATCGCTTCATGGAGCTCATGCAAGCGGTCGCCAATGGCCAGGATCAGCTCAGAACCTTGGTTCAACCTCTAATTTCGAGGGTTGATAGCAGTGGCGTACTCCATAGTGGGACTGTGCCTACTCCTCCACCAGTTGAAACTCCGCAGAATGGTGTTCCCGTGACCGGGGGGAACGGCAGTGCCAACGGCAACGTGATAGCTAACATGGGACTCAATACGACGGGCGTTGGTAATGGGAGTCTGGGAGCTAATGTCAATGTCGGGATGGGCAACGGCAATGCAGACGTCGGGAATCTGTTTGGGCCTCAGCCATGGCTAGAGGATCGTCAGGACGACGTGTTCTCTCAGAGAGGTGCTGAAGGGGAGCTGAATGCTGAAGCACGGCTTAGATTCAAGGCACTTGAAGATAAGATGAGAGATATCGAGAATCAGACTACTTTGGGCGTTGATATGTCCAAATTGGGACTAATTGTTGATTTCAAGGTGCCTCCTAAGTTCAAGGTACCTGACTTTGAAAAGTATAAGGGCACCACTTACCCTCGTGTCCACCTGAGATCGTATTACAGGAAAATGTCAGCTCATTCTGATGACGAGAAGTTGCTGATGCACTTCTTTCAAGACAGTCTTTCCGGGCCGTCCCTTGAGTGGTACATGAGTCTGGAGCCCACTAGGGTGCGCACGTGGAAGGATCTTGCTGAAGCATTTGTGCACCACTACCAATACAATAGCGACTTGGCCCCGAACCGAGTCCAACTGCAGAATCTGTCGCAGAGGAATAATGAAGGATTTAAGGAATACGCCCAGTGGTGGCGTGAGTTGGCAGCCAGGGTTCAGCCGCCGATGGTTGAACGTGAGCTCGTGCAGATGTTTGTAGCCACCCTCCCAGGGGTCCACTATGAGAAGTTGGTCAGCGGTATGTCCGGAACCTTCTCAGATCTCATTATCATGGGAGAGCACGTCGAAAATGGGATCAAGATCGGGAAAATTCAAGGTGATTCATCCTCAGCTGGAGGCGGAAAGAAACCTTATAGTGGCAAAAGACGGGAAGGAGAAGCGAGCGCTGTGACCAACACTCGAAGGAAGGGTAAAGGTCCTCACCAGCAGGTGGCCAGTATAACCATCCTGGAAGTTCAACAGCCGCAGCAGCAGCAACCGAATCAACAGGGATACAGAAAGTATCTGAATCGGGCACCTTTGGCGAACCGTCACCTCGAGACACCGCCCATGTCGTACGCGCAACTCTTGCAGACTTTGCTTCAGCTACAGTTGATCCAGAAGAGAACGCTGGCTCCCTTGATAGGGGCACCTCCGCCAGGGTACGACGTGAATGCAACTTGTGAGTTCCACTCAGGGGCACCAGGCCACACAGTAGAGAACTGCAAAGCCTTCAAGCATAAGGTGCAGGACATGGTGGATGCCAAGATCATCAACTTCTCCGATAATGTGCCAAATGTCACGAAGAATCCTATGCCGAATCATAGGGGAGGCGGAGTGAATGCCATTATCGAAGACGAGAGTTCGGATTTGTTGACTGACGTCAGAGATCTGAAGACGCCGCTTAGCTTCGTTAAATCTAATTTGATGAAAATAGGGTTCTTTCCAGGTTGCGGAGAGCTATGTATGGACTGTGCCACACGTTCTGATGGATGTGAGCAGTTGGTAGAAGGAATTCAAAGTCTGATGACTGAAGGGATTTTACAGTTTAGCCGAAGGGCCGAAAGTGGGTCAGGAGAGGTAGTACAGAAGCAAGATGATGAGGTCACCACCATCACCATCCCCCGCCAGACGATAACTATTTCTGCGCCCAGGCCGCCCACAATTACCATCACTAGAGCTGGGCCGATACTCTTCGAAAGCACTAATGTTGTCCCGTGGCATTATGGGGCTGAAGTCTACTGCAACGGACAGAGGTTGGAGCTGGAACCGTTCGTGTCGACTGTGGAGAACCTTGCGGGAATCAGTGGTATTACTCGCAGCGGAAGAGTGTTTGCACCACCAGAGGCCGTGGCGGATAAAGCAGTCAGAGGTGACGCGGCTGATAAAGGTAAAAGTAAAGTCGTTGAAGAAATCCCGCGCGGGGCAGAAAAAGACTTACTTGTTAAAGATGTCGAGGAGTTTATGCGATTGATTAAAAAGAGTGACTACAAGATTGTGGATCATCTCCATCAGACGCCCTCGAAGATTTCCATCCTGAACTTGTTGCTGTGTTCGGAAGCACACCGCAACACACTGCTGAAGGTGTTGAACGCCGCATATGTACCGCAGGAAATATCGGTAAATCAGCTAGAAGAGGTCGTAGCCCACGTAAATGCTGGAAATGGGCTAGGTTTCACAGACCTGGAGCTGACGCCGAAGGGAAGGAACCACAATAGCGCCCTGCACATCTCGATAGAGTGTAGGGGCACGATTATGTCGCACGTGCTGGTGGACACGGGCTCGTTACTTAATGTTCTTCCGAAGAAGGCATTAATGAAGTTGGATACTCGTGGAGTGATTTGCACACCCAGTGATCTGGTTGTGAAGGCGTTCGACGGAACTAAACGACATGTTTTCGGGGAGGTGACCCTGCCAATCCAAGTCGGGCCGGAAACATTCGACGCGGTCTTTTATATTATGGACATCATGCCTGCCTACAGTTGTCTCTTGGGCCGGCCGTGGATCCATGCTGCTGGTGTCGTGACCTCCATGTTGCATCAGAAACTCAAGTATGCTGTCGGAGGTAGCATCGTAACCGTGTGTGGCGAGGAAGACATAATGGTGAGCCATTTGTCGTCCTTCAAGTATGTTGAGATGGATGGGGAAATCCATGAGACTCTATGCCAAGCGTTCGAAGCTGTCAAAGTGAAAGACGTAGCTCCTGTAGTCACGGAAAACCCAGAGATGACTCTCTCCTCATTCAAGGAAGCTCGGGCCGTTGTCCAAGCCGGATCTACCCCAGGCTGGGGGCGAATTTTGGAGATACCTAACAAGCAAGAAAAGTTTGGGTTGGGAAATTCTCCTGGAGCTGAAGCTTCTTCTTCTTCTAGCAGTGCGTCTCGAGGTAAAGGGCCGATCCAGTTTACCAGTGGCGGAACGATTTTCGAAAGCATCAACGCGGTGTCTGAAGACAACGGAGATAGCGACTGTGACCTCGACTCTTGGATCCAGCCAAGCAAGCCAGGCGAAGGCCTCAACAATTGGTCCGTCAAGGATATCATCCAGATGACAAGCAAAGAGTAATGATTTATTTTTTCCAATCATTGTACAACCCTATGTCTTACCCGGGGCATAGTGGTTTTATTGTCAGGGCCTTGTTGGATTATGTACATGCATTTTGTTAATAAATCAAAGGCGTTTTTTTCGTATTCAAATATTGTGATCTCTGTTATTCCTGTTTTATATTTGTTTTGAAAAACAATAAAATGGCAATGGGGTTTGTGCTAACCTGCACATCCTTGTTTTAAACTTAACCCTTGTTATTGCAGGATCCACATAGCAGATGACATCGACTCTGGACCTTCTATGGCTCACTTCGACTTCGATTGCCCGATCTATCAAGCCGAAGAAGAGATTAATGAAGACGAAGACCTTCCTGAAGAGTTGGCCCGCTTGTTGAAACAAGAGGAGAAAGTTATTCTGCCTCATGAAGAGGAGATCGAGATCGTGAATCTGGGTTCTGAAGAACTCGTCAGAAATGTCAGGATAGGGGTTGCACTGCAGAGTGATGTCAACCAGAGATTAGTCGAGATGCTGAGAGAGTATAGTGACGTCTTTGCTTGGTCATACGAGGATATGCCCGGACTTGACACGGACATCGTGGTCCACCACTTGCCGTTGCGAGAAGATTTTCCTCCCGTTAAGCAGAAGCTTAGGAGGACGAGACCAGATATGGCCGTTAACATCAAAGAAGAAGTGCAGAAACAGCTCGATGCTGGCTTCTTAGCGGTCACTACTTACCCTCCGTGGGTCGCCAACATAGTGCCTGTACCGAAGAAGGACGGTAAGGTACGCATGTGCGTCGATTATCGGGATTTGAATAAGGCGAGCCCTAAAGATGATTTCCCGCTGCCTCATATCAATGTGTTGGTCGACAATACAGCCCAGTTATCCGTGTTTTCGTTCATGGGTGGCTTCTCCTGTTACAATCAGATCAAGATGGCGCCGGAGGACATGGAGAAAACTACGTTTATCACCCCTTGGGGAACGTTTTGCTATAAGGTAATGCCTTTCGGTCTGAAGAACGCAGGGGCCACTTACCAACGAGCAATGGTAACTTTGTTTCATGACATGATTCATCGTGAGATTGAAGTCTATGTTGATGACATGATTGCGAAGTCCCAAACGGAGGAGGGACATCTGGTCAATTTGCTGAAGCTTTTTGAGAGGCTTAGGAAGTTCAGGTTGAGGATGAATCCTAACAAATGTACTTTCGGAGTACGGTCCGGAAAGTTACTGGGGTTTATCGTGAGTGAAAGAGGCATCGAGGTTGATCCTGCGAAGATAAAAGCGATACAAGAAATGCCAGTGCCGAAAACAGAAAAAGAAGTTCGTGGTTTCTTGGGCAGAATAAACTACATCGCAAGGTTTATTTCTCAGCTCACGGCCACGTGTGAACCGATGTTCAAGCTTTTAAAGAAAGATCAAGCGATTATCTGGAACGAGGATTTCCAAAAGGCATTCGACAAGATAAAGCAGTATCTTCAGGAACCTCCAATCTTGATACCCCCAGTGGATGGACGGCCTTTAATCATGTACTTGACAGTTCTTGAGAATAGTATGGGGTGTGTTCTCGATCAGCACGACGAGACGGGCAGAAAGGAGCATGCCATTTAGTACTTGAGTAAAAAGTTCACTGACTGTGAATCTCGCTACTCGATGCTGGAGAAAACGTGTTGTGCACTAGCCTGGGCTGTCAAACGTTTACGACAGTACATGCTCAATCATACCACCATGCTAATTTCGAAGATGGATCCGATCAAGTACGTCTTCGAGAAGCAAGCGCTTTCGGGCAGGATTTCCAGATGGCAAATGGTGTTGACGGAATATGATATTCAGTACGTTTCCCAAAAGGCCATCAAGGGAAGCGTATTGTCTGATTACCTTGCCGAGCAGCCGATCGAGGATTACTAGCCGATGAAATTTGAATTCCCTGATGAGGATATCATGTTTCTTAAAGAGAAAGATTGCGATGAGCCGTTGCCCGACGAGGGGCCAGATAGGAAATCCCAGTGGAAATTGATATTTGACGGGGCGGTTAATTCCTACGGAAGTGGCATAGGGGCGGTCATCACGACTCCCCATGGATCCCATATCCCGTTCACTGCGAGACTGACGTTTCCGGTCACCAATAATGAAGCGGAGTACGAAGCATGCATCATGGGTCTAGAAGAAGCAATTGATTTGAGAATCAAGAACCTAGACGTATATGGTGACTCGGCGCTTGTGATCAACCAGATTAAAGGGGAGTGGGAGACTCGTCAATCGAATTTGGTGCCGTACATGAACTATGCCAGAAGGCTGCTTCCGTTCTTTGATCGAGTGGAACTCCATCATGTGCCCAGGGCTGAAAATCAGATGGCTGATGCCTTAGCCACGTTGGCTTCGATGTATAAAGTCTATTTTTGGAATGAGGCTCCAAGAATTGTCCTGTCTCGTCTTGATAGACCTGCATTCGTCTTTGCAATCGAGGAAGCCGCCGATGGCAAGCCATGGTTCCATGACATCCAGACTTTCCTTATGACTAAGGAGTATCCTGCGGGTGCGTCAACCCAGGATAAGAAGACTCTGAGGAGGCTGTCTGGGAATTTTTATCTCAATCCTGATGGAGTGTTGTACAAAAGAAACCATGATCTCGTGCTACTCAGATGTGTAGATGAGAAAGAAGCGAGTATGCTCATGGAAGAAGTCCATGAAGGCACATTTGGTACGCACGCCGGCGGGCACGCTATGACGAGAAAGATCCTGAGAGCAGGATATTACTGGCTGACGATGGAGTCGGATTGCTTTAAATTCGCGAAGAGATGTCATAAATGCCAGATTTATGCTGATAAAGTTCATGTGCCGCTGTGCCCGTTAAATGTCATGTCCTCCCCGTGGCCGTTCTCCATGTGGGGCATCGACATGATAGGCAAGATCGAACCCACTGCATCTAACGGTCATCACTTCATTCTAGTAGCTATCGACTACTTCACCAAGTGGGTGGAGGCAGCCTCATATGCTAATGTGACCAAGCAGGTGGTGGCTAAATTCATAAAGAGGGACATCATCTGTCGTTACGGAATTCCCGAGCGAATCATTACTGATAATGGTTCGAATCTGAATAACAAGATGATGAAGGAGCTGTGCCAGAGTTTCAAGATTGAACACCACAACTCATCTCCTTACCGGCCGAAGATGAATGGCGCCGTTGAAGCGGCCAATAAGAACATAAAGAAGATTGTTCAGAAGATGGTTGTGACCTACAATGATTGGCACGAGATGTTGCCATTTGCACTGCACGGTTATCGTACGACGGTACGTACGTCAACCGGGGCAACTCCTTTCTCCTTAGTGTACGGTATGGAAGCAGTCCTACCGTTGGAAGTGGAGATCCCTTCTTTGCGAGTTTTGGTTGATGTGAAACTCGACGAGGCAGAATGGATTACGAACCGACTGAACCAACTCAGCCTGATGGACGAGAAGAGGTTGGCATCGATTGCGCATGGTCGTTTATACCAAAGCCGAATGAAGAAAGCTTATGACAAGAAGGTGCGTCCTAGAAGCTTTCAGAAGGGTGATCTCGTCCTGAAGAAGATTCTTCCTCCACACTCCGATCACCGGGGCAAGTGGACTCCCAATTACGAAGGTCCGTACGTCGTCAGCAAGGTCTTCTCGGGAGGAGCTTTGTTGTTATCCACGATGGATGGTGAAGATTTTGCATCCCCGGTGAACGCGGACGCAGTTAAAAAATACTTTGCTTGAAAATGACCCGCTAGAAAGAAAAAGAATATCCAGGCAAAAATGGGGCATCCCGGCGAACCATAAAAAAGGAAAAAGGTTCGGGAAAAAATTAGGGATATAAATTGAAAAAATGTACACCCACAAAGTCGAAAACCCGGATGGGCGACTTTGGCAAAAAGGGGTATCCCGGGGAACTGAAAACCCGAAAGGGCGGTTCACGCAAAAGTTAGGGATTTGTAAAAGCAAATGACTGCGTTTCGCGTGTGGACTTTCTTTGTTTAGTGGTTTGGAAGACCTGAGGGCCGTTTATCTGAATCAATCTCTTCTGAAGCTGAAGCATTGGAGAAGTATCAAAGTCGAGTGGGTCATAGAGGGATCAACTCATGGTGTTCGTCTATGCCTCGTTGCCGACATTTGTATATACTGATGTATATTTATGTTTTATTTTTGCGCGACCTCCTCATTCCAGGGGCTTGCATCTGTTGTAAAACATTTTTACCCATTCAGGGGTTCGTCATCAATAAACTGTATACTATTCAGCAATTCTGCTTGTCTGTTTAGCATTTATCTGTTTTGTTTGCGAAAAAGAACGCCGATGTTTTTGATAAAATGCGCATACATAAACTTACTGGCCTAGGCCACTGATTGTTGAAACAATGAATTACTTAAACATTGTCACAAGATGATAACCTTGATAGGTCCCTTTGAGAAAGGTATCTTGTCTGTTTGTTTGTGTTGTTACAGGTGTAGCATATTCCAGACAGTGCATCGTGCGCATCCCCAGGCAGGATGATTCCTCCTTCTCCAGCAAAGTTCAGCAGCCTCTCCTCGCAGAGTCTGAATACGAGATCGTGAGCATTGATATGTTTCCCCAGGCAGAGAAGATTCTCTCCCCAATCAGATGCATCCTGAAGGAACGTCATCTCCTCAACTGAGTCATTCACCGAAGTGCGCAGCAATTGGTAGTTCAAGACTGAAGCCTCCAGCGGAATCGAGTTTCCCCATAGAGTCGTAATTTCCCCAGCAAGCAGAATGATTTCTTCTTCCTCAGCCGAGTTTGCAGATCCCCAAGAGAGCCGAGTCCTTGGAAGCCGCTCAGGCCATGATTGGTTTTTCCCAGTAGAGTGTTGAATAGCTGATGCTGTGTTTCCCCGCCGGAGTCGTTACCTCCAAGGAAGGGTAGCCGTGAAGGCCGTGCAGTTTATTCCCGCAATTGACATCGCTTTCCCTCAGCAGGTCCAGGTTCTCTTAGAGCTTCGCTCCCCTGCAGCAGTCAATTGAAGTTCACTTACCCACAGCGTCCAATTGAGATTGGCGTGACTTTGTTCTCCTCAGCAGGATGATTCCTTCCCCCTATCTGAGTGGTTCTTTCTCCTCGACAGGAGGATTCTCCCTTCAGCATTTATTTTGCTGTCGGGATCGCATCATTTTGCATGACTGCATAGCATTTATCATAAACGCATAGCATTTCCACCGTGTGGAGCATTGCGCCATTGCCGAAGCATATGCATAGTAAGCATGATCTAGGTTGTTACCGTTCTTGTTTTGCAGGTGTTCCGCCGCATAATTGATTGCTCAAGATGATTCTTGAATTCTCCCCAATGGAGTCGCTTGCTCAAGATGATTCTTGAAGTCCCCAGCGAAGTCTTCGGCTCAAGATGATTCTTGAATTCCCCAGTGCAGTCACCAGAGTTGGTTGCTCAAGCTGATGCTTAGAGTCCCCATCAGAGTGTTCGCTCAGGATGACTCCTGAGATCTCCAGCAGAGTTATCGGTTCAGGATGATTCTTGAAGTCCCCGGCAGAGTTATTTGTCCCAGATGATTCTTGAAGTCCTCAGCAGTGTTGATTCATCCAGAATGATTCATGGACCCCGAAGCAGAGTTACTTGATAGTTCTCCCAGAATCCCCAGCGAAGATGTGTCATCCCCAGCAGGTTTTTGAACAGCGAAGTTGAAACTTCCCCTGAAGACTTGATGATTGAAGTCCGACCGTATTAACAAAGCAGTTCTCTCAGCTGAAGCAGAGTGCCTGATGGCAGATGTTTGGATATCCCCAATTGGTTCATGATTGACCGAGAGTTCTATTCCCGACTTACTGATGAAGTCCGGCTAATGCCCGAAAGTTTTCTTTGAATGCCCGACGTCGTGATTTAACTCGATCATTGACCTGATGAGTCCCGAGGAATGATGATGCCTGACGGCATGATCGACCATGCATTACCGGTTACCGTGTGACCAATTCCCCAGCTAGTTGTCGTGCAGCTAATATTTCAGTTTTCGAAGATTTGTTCCCATCAGAGTACCGTGTACTTGTGCAGTTGGCAAATTTCCGGGTTTGTCGGTATTCAACCGTCTCACACCTTGATTGGTTGAGAGCCGTTCGCTTCTCACCCAGTCAGGTTCAAGCCATTTGAATAGGGGCAGCTGTTGCACCCCAAAATTTGACCAACATTTCTTTACCTAGCTTGTGGTTCATCTCATTCACATTAGCATTATCACTTGCATTTCATTGACATGTGTGCAGGAGATCAAGAGGTATGATTACCAATCAAGAGCTACACAAGAGTTTGAAGCTAGCCAAGAAGGTTAGTCAAGTGTTCAAGGGTTGATATCTTTGTCAGAGAAGTTAAGAGATCCTCAGAGAGATTGGTTGAACCCAAGGTGGTGTGCCTCCTAACTTGAGAGTTAGGGGAGCTCCTCAGATGATTCTGAAGATGAGGATGGACTTGAAGCCTTGATAGAGCTTATGAGATGTCTTTAAAGGCATCATGAAGCCTAGAGAGGTCATTGTGCAAGAATAAGAAGCCTCAGCCATGAGTGGTAATTAGGGTTTGATTGGGTCAACCCTAGGTCAACTGATGATTTGGAGAGGGTTGAGACCTAATCCAAGAGCCATGTGATCATGGATTGATGCATTGAGATGATATAAGGATGATTCCAAGGTCAACTCATCATGATTGAGGAGTTTGAGAAGTTTCAAGCTAGGGTTTCTAAGGCTTGACAGTGGAAAATCCCCTAGTTTGACCCCTATCTTCAAGGCAGTTTACCTCAATATGTGATTGTCATCTTATCTTACCCCCAACATGAATGTTGTAGAGATTGTTCATAGATTTAATTTGAGTACTAGAAGTCCTTGATAGGATTTGTAGAGCTCAAGTTATGACTTTGACAAGTTACAGGTCATCTGAGGTATGTGAATCTGGGGCCTTGAAAGTCACCCAACTTGCATCAAACGTTTTCCCAAGAAGGATGATTCCTATGAACTTTTGGTCAACATGAATGTTGTTTCTTATCTTCTTAGATTTCTAGAGAGTACTAGAAGTCCTTGATAGGATTTGTAGAACTCAAGTTATGGCTTTGACAAGTCAAGGGCATTTTGGTCATTTGGAGATTATAGGTCATTTCAAGCATAAGGCCATAACTCCTATTTCCAAGCTTCAAATGGAAAAATCTTCAACATAAAACTTGCTTAAAATGATGTTTTAAGGCTAGTAAGGAGGTCATGATATGTTGAAAAGGCTTGTAGCTCAAAATGGTAAAAATGACCTAAAATGGAGGCATAAGTTAAATAAGTCAAAGTTGGAAATTGAAATTTCCAAGCTACACATCCAAACCATGGCATGTAATAGGTCATTTTGACTCTAAAAAGCATTTTAGAAACAATGGTTCAGCCATATTTTTTAGTTGAGGTTTAGATCATAGACTTGCTTTGGAGAATGGTTGCTTGCATATTAAGGCACAAATGCAAAATACAAGGGAGAGCAATGTACAAGCTAGTAAAGCATCCTAACATGTCATATATCTCATCTAAGGAGATTTTCAAGGAGATACAAGCTGTTGCAAGAGGTATAGCATGAGATGGTACATGAGATGGATTGAAATCAAAAACTCATGGCATGAGAATCTCAAATTCTCATTGGATGATTCCAGAAAGTTCTGGATGGTTTAGAATCATCCTATATAGTGATTAGAACTTGCTCAGATGCAAGGTTGGTGAGAGATTAGAGAGGAATGTGAGATAGCCGTTTCAATTTCTTCCATTGCAAGTTGAAATCAATTTCTACTTTCCACCCCATTTTCCATTGATTCTTTCAATCCTAACACCTTCCATTGATCATACTGAATGTGTGCATACCAAATTGAGGGCAAGATCTTGTGAGATTGGAGAGATAGCATTTGAATTTTGGGAGCTGCAAGTCACAATCGGATTTGGAGATTCAAGCTTCCTCGATCAAATCTTTTGCAAACAAAAGCTTTAACATCAATCAAGGAGTGTTTCTGAAGAGTTTGAGAGGCTGAATTGAAGATTTGACCTATCTGATATTCAAGATTTGACAGGTTTGCAACTTTTCTCCTACACCTTAATTTAAGCATAATTAGTTAGAATTGTTAGGTTAGAATGGTTAGAGATAAGTAGGAGATGGATTCTGGAAAGTTTGAGAGCATTTGGTGAAGTTCAAGATAGTGACACCATTTCTGTTTACCACCATAACTTGCTGAATCTTGAGAGATAATCGTGGTATGATAGCAAGAATCAACCAGTGTAGCATGAGGAAGAGATTGATCACTTTAATTTCAAGAATAGTCAGAATTGAAGTTTGAGCATAGTTTTGATCTTGGATCGGGTTTAGAGATTGAGGGCATTTCAATGGATTCTAATACCATGGTTGTGATCAGGGTTGAATTTAGAGCAGATTAGGGTTTTGAACCATGGATTTTGGTTGAGTTTGGATGGAATCCGAGTTAGGTATTTGAAGCTCTGTTCATGGAGCTTTCCCTCCATTTCCATGGCTGGAGGAAGAAGATAATGTTTTAGTCGTTGGATCATGCAAGGACTGGTTGACCAAGGCCAGATCGTGTGGATGAGATTCGTTTGAGTTTGTGAAGAGAAGTTCTGAAGAGCTTAAACGCATCGTATCATTTAATTTCTCGTTTGGGCTTAAGTTGATACTTGCTATACACACCCCACTCTCATGGCCCATTGGATATTGAACTAATTTTCCTTACTAAATGCACCGCGTGTTTTCCTTTTTCTTTATATTTTTTGAGTGGTTTTCTGATTAAATAATTGGGCCTACCGCTTTGCTTTACGTACCGCCATTTAGGGCCCATCCTCATATTGAACTGCACTGATTTGCTATCTGCACCAATGTTTTCATATTTTAATTTCTTTTTCTCCATTTTTCTTTAATCTTTGAAAAATCATATTAAATAGAAAATTAATGATTTTTACATGGGGATTTTTTTCTCCTATTTCATGTTAATGTCTAGAAAATTATAAAATCAAAATATTTGCATTTCATGCATTTTAATATTTTTTGTGTATTTTCTCTTTTAATAGCTTTTAATTTCTTTTATGTTGATGCATAGATTTGTAGAATTTTGTTTAGCTAGTTTCCTTTGAATTTTTATACCATTCTTTTTAGGATAGTTAGATTAGGACCTTAGCTCCCCTCTGGATTTATTCCATAATTTTGTGATTAGTTTTTTATTAGTTTTGATTAGATGACTTTAGGTTGTATAGAACTAGGTCAATCCTTAACATAGGTCCACAATAACACTAGAATTTTGGGTTTCTAGGTAAAGATAGATATTGGGACATATAGGGTATTAAGGGTAGGTATATAGGATCCCCTAGAAATTATATTAGATTTTAATATAATAGTATATTGTTTTTGTTTGATTTTTGTAATTGATTGTTGTTTGTGTTGCCCTTGTGGGCTTGTATTTTGTTTTGCCTTGCTTTGTGGGCTTTTGCTTGGCTTGGTGGGCTTGGTCTTGCTTTGTGGAGCATGGAGGAGAATAGTGGAAGACTTGAAGATTGAAGAAGGAGCTTGAGAGCTTGAGAGCTTGTTTGTTTTGTTGTTGTTTTAGGGTTAGGAACTAAGTAGAGCTTAGACTTAGTTGATTCCCTTCTTAAACATGGATGGTATCTTTCACCTCCATTCTTCCCCATGATTCAAGGTCCTTCCATGGTATTTACCTCTCTCCTTTGGAGGGATAAGTGATGGTACCCAGGAAGTAGAACTTTTGAGGGAACCATTCTTTTGATGTTAAACCCTTATAGGTCACCTTTGGTGGTCAATAAGCAGTTTAATATCCTAGCTTATCCAGTTAAGTGATTTCTCCTGGTTTGGGTATCTTGAGAGATGTTGGGCTTGAGTTTGAAGATGAAGACTTCATTGAAGAGTATGGAAGAGGATGATTCCCTGAGCATTGCCATTTCAGCTGAAGCTTGAAGAGCAAGAAGAGGAAGTTGATACTTGAAGACCCAATGAAGATCCAGTAAAGACTGAATGAAGAGCTGAGGCTTAAAAACTGAAGGATAAGTTGATACTTACTTTGAAGCTTGGAGATCCTGAAGGATCAAGTTGATACTTATGGTTAAGAGTGAAGCCTGAAGGTGGAACTGCTTAAGGAGCTGAAGCTTGAAGAAGAAGATAAGTTGAAACTTATGTTGAAGGGTTGAAACCTGGAGAAGCAAATTGATATTTGTCAAGAGTGATGGAGGTCTGAAGATTGAGTTGCTGGTAGAAGAGCTGAAGCTTGGGATTGAGAGAGAGTTGTTGATCTTCTTTCTTGTCTGTTTCTTTTCTGTATTGCTGATGTGCCTTGTTTGACTTGCTTGATGCATTAGAATAAGTCCATATCTAGACTAACTTTAATCTAGGAGCATGATTGCACTAGAGGTTGAGTTGCTCCCTCTGCTTGTATTTTTACTGTATGGCTTTGCTTGCGGGTATTCGGTACAGCCCTGCTCCCTTGCACATGTGGTTTGTTTTGCTTGATAGCATGATTTTATTTCTTCTGTATGATTGCAGTTTACTGTTTTGCTTGATAGCATTTTTTATTTCTGTATGATTACCGTTATTCATTCTGGCTTGAGGTTGAGATGAGCTTGTGGAGGCTGCTGCCCCACACACATTTCCTCCCTCACTTGCATTGCATGCATTTTACAGTCGTTATCGTTTACTGTTTAAGCTGATGCTTCATCTGTTTCTGTGTATCATTGACATGATCCCTTAGGACTCTCATTTCCTTTGATAAGGAAATGATGATAGAACTTTAGGTTGAAACCTATGCATGATAACTTCTAGGAGTTCCCTGTTTCAAACCTCAACCATAGGATGAATCCTTGGCATGACAACAGTAGGACTTGATAGTCTCCCGTTAGTTGAGCCTGTTCTCTTCTCATCTCAAAACAACTTAAGATACAGTAATCATGAATGATTTCTTTCGTACGTTACGAGCCTTAAGCTATCTGAGAAAGGATTGTTGGAGAGTTTCTTTCCAACAGTCTAGATGTTTAGTATGGTACCCTTTGGGTGACATGCGACGCATTCACTCTCAGGTCATAGTCTTTAGTGCGATTGAAATTGCAAACACAATAAAAAAACACTTCTTTCGTAAAAGACAAAAAAACAAACTTCAAACCTCTTTGCCCCGTGGGCCCATAATTCAAAGGAAAGCTTTTCTGAAGAAAAGAGTGTCGTTAAACATCAGCGCCAGCGCAAACAGGCTTTGTCCCTAACTGCTGGAACTGTTGTTTTACCCTACTCGGTAAAACAGATGAATCTGAATTCCCGTAACCCGTAGTATCCCGAACTACATAAGCTCTGATTTCTCAAGCCTGTTGAGAGTACGTAGGCACAATAATGATGTATTGGCGAGCCACCTTCCCCGTAACCAGTCGTAGGTCGAACTACGTTGACTCTGATTTCTCATTCTCTGATGAGAATACGTAGGCATAAAGTGCGACGCTTTGCCGAGGCATTTTTCTTTTCTGTTTTAAGCCAGCCTTGATAGGTAGATAGATAAACCAACTCGTCCAGTAAACACAACAAGCGTGGATCCCGTCGAGTACGACGGACGTGAGGGGTGCTAATACCTTCCCCTTGCGTAACCGACTCCCGAACCCAGACAATGGTTGCGATGACCTCGTCTTACCCTTTTTCGTCAGGTTTTTCCGATCGTTTCCTTTCCCGCTCCGAGGGATAAATAACGAAAGGTGGCGACTCTTCTGTTCTGCCGGCACCTTATTTTCGCGGAAGCGACATTCACCTTCTTCATTGACAACCACACACTTATCCTTTGAAAAGTGGACTTTTAAACCTTCATCACATAGCTGACTTATGCTTATTAGGTTAATAGTTAGTCCTTTAACCAGCAAGACATCCTTCAATTTTGGGGCTTTAAGATTGTCAAGATGTCCAACACCTGTGAGTTTTCCTCGGGTTCCATCACCAAAGGTTACATGACTGAATGTATGAGGATTGAGTTTTGTCAAGTTATCCTCAATTCCAGTCATATGTGTCGCTACCGCGAAAATAAGGTGCTGGAAAAACAGAAGAGTCACCACCTTTCGTTATTTATCCCTCGGAACGGGAAAGGAAACGATCGGAGAAACCTGACGAAAAGGTATAAGACAAGGTCATCGCAACCATTGTCTGGGTTCGGGAGTCGGTTACGCAAGGGGAAGGTATTAGCACCCCTCACGTCCATCGTACTCGATGGGATCCACGCTTGTTGTGTTTATCTGACGGGTTTGTTTACTATCTACCTATCAAGGCCGGTCTAAAAATAAAAGAAAATGACTCGGCAAAGAGCCGCACTTTATGCCTACGTATTCTCATCAGAGAATGAGAAATCAGAGTCAACATAGTTCGACTAACTACGGGTTATGGGGAAGGTGGCTCGCCAATACATCAGTATTGTGCCTACGTACTCTCAACAGGTATGAGAGATCAGAGCTTACGTAGTTCGGGAATTCGATTAACGAAGATTCAGATTCATCTGTTTTTCGAGTAGGGTTAACAAACAGTTCCAGCAGTTTGGTGTACGCAGCTCGACCTTTGGAGACTTATGCGTTACCGTTTATGGTAGAACTGGAAGTTAACGACACTCTTTTCTTCAGAAAAGCTTCCTTTGAATTACGGGCCCACGGGGCAAAAATGTTTGAAGTTTGTTTTCTGTCTTTTACGGAAGAACTGTTTTTTATGGATATTTGCAACCAATATCGCACTAGAGACTATGACCTGAGAGTGAATGTGTCGCATGTCACCCAAAGGGTGCCATACTAAACATCCAAGCTGTCGAAAAGAAACTCTCCGACAACCCTTTCTAGGATAGCTTAAGGCTCGTAACGTACGACATCAGTTAACCTTTATTACTGTATTTTGATTTGTTTTGAGATGAGAAGAGAACAGGCTCAACTAGGGGGAGACTATCAAGTCCTAATGTTGTCATGCCAAGGATTCATCCTATGGTTGAGGTTTGAAACAGGGATCTCCTAGAAGTTATCATGCATAGGTTTCAACCTAAAGTTCTAATCATCACTTCCTTATCAAAGGAAGTGAGATTCCTAAGGGGATCATGTCAATGATAAACAGAAACAGATAAAGCATCAGCTTAAACAGAAAACAGATATACAGTAAAATGCATACAATGCAAGTGAGGGAGGTAATGTGTGTGGGGCATCAGCCTCCACAAGCTCATCTCAACCTCAAGCCAGATATGAATAACTGCAATCATACAGGAGAAATAACATGCTATCAAGCAAACACAAACCACATAGGCAAGGGAGCAGGGCTCTACCGAATACCCGCAAGCAAAGCCATACAGTAAAAATACAAGCAGAGGGAGCAACTCAACCTCTAGTGCAATCATGCTCCTAGTTTACATCAGTCTAGATATGGACTTATTCTAATGCATCAAGCAAATCAAACAAATCACATCAATACAGTTGCACAACAAGCAAACAGACAGAAAAGAAAGAAGATCAACCACCCCTACCACTTCACAGCAAAGCTCTTCTGACACCAGTCCACTCATCAGACTTCAACAGTTCCTCCAAGATTATCATCTTCAATGGCAAGTGTCAACTTGCTTCTTCAAGCTTCTAATACATCAAACATAAGTATCAACTTATCCCTCTCCTTCAACTTCAAGCTTCAGCTCTTCAGTAAACTCCACCTTCAGGCTTCAATCCCAATTGCAAGTATCAACTTGTTCCTTCAGGCACTCAATTCATCAATCACACAAGTATCGGCTTGCTTCTTCCTCAAGCTTCAGCTTCTTCATTCAATCTTCAATTTGATCTTCTTCACAAGTGCCAACTTGTTCTTCAAGCTTCAGCTCCCTCCTCCTTACCAGTATCAACTTGTTTCCTCAAGCTTCAGCTTCAAAATGTAATCTCCAAACACAAAGAAGTATCAACTCATAGCATCTTCAATCTTCTAGCAAGGAACTCCATCCTCTAACAAAGGAGAAAGATTCATCTATCAAGAGTAAAGTTTGGATGATTGACAGCAGAGTGAAGACCAAAGGTCACCACTAAGCATCCTATCATCAGAGAAAGGGACCCTCAAAGGTTCTACCAACTTGTAAGGAGCCACACATCCTACCAAAGGAGGGATGAGGCCTTTACAAGGGGACCTTACATCATAGGGAAGAATGGAAGTGATCAACATCTTCCATGTTTATGAAGGAAGGGAATCTATCTAGAAGCTCTTCCTACAAAACCCTAATCTTAACACCTAATCAACACTACCAAAAGAAGGGAAGATCTTCACATCCAAGCTTCTTCAAGCAATCCATTGCATCTTCAACTTGTCTTCAACATCATCCAAGAGCAAGAGAGAGAAAACCCTAATCTAAGGGAACTAAAGAAGTCAATCTAGTTGAATTAGTGCCTTAAAATCATCTAAAGTTAGCATCTAAACTAAAATCTAACAAAAATAGTAAACTACATTGAAAATTCCTACAAAAATTCCTAAGGGATCCTAATTCAATCATGAATCTACCATACAAAAATCAGAGGTTGAATCATCCACCAAGTTCTAGAAATAAACCCTAAATCATAAGGTATCAACCATAAACCCTAAAAATGGAGCTCCTAAAGGTTTCAACCTAGAACTATCACTTGCATTCATCACAAAAATGTGAGAAAAATCTATGGGGAGCATTCATATCTATGCTAGCTACTCACAAAAAATCAAGGCTAAAATCATCATCACATGATCAAACCAAATTTAACAAAACCAAGCATCAAACATGATTATTTTAATATCAATTAAAATATAAAATTTCCCATAAAATCAGAAAGTGCATGGAATATTAATATTTTTTAACTAAAAATACTAGGCCCAATCATGAATCCAATGCAAAAAGAATGGGATTAATTGAGTTATTTTTCCATTTTTTATGAATTAATCAATAACCATGAATAAAATGAAAAATAAAGTGAAAATCAAAATAAAATAACAAACACGTGGTGTGAATAGCAAGTAAATTCAGTTCAATATCCAAACTGGGCCATAAAGGGGGTGTGGATAGCATCTATTGCATTAAGCCCAAAACCATCAGATTAATGAAACGCTGCGTTTCATTATAGTTCAGAAATCCTTCACAAATTTCCTTCACGCGTGGCCGTTGGATGGGGTCTTCAGTCCAAGTCAACCCAAGATCTAATGGCTCTGGGATCATCTTCCCCAATTTGAATCTCTGAAACTCAGGCCACCTGCGCGCCAGAATCACCGCTGGTGACATTCTCCGATCAACATCCTACAACCCTAACTTTCTATAGAATCCACCATAGGCCACGATTCCTTGATGAATCTTGCTCAAAATTTCCTCAGGAATCCATTCATGCCCTTAATTCATTCTAAAACCTCAAGATTCACAAGAACACAATCTCAACCGAAAATTGGAACAACCCTAATTGGTCACTAATCCTCAAATTTATGATCCATAAACCTTCCTACATCATTCTACTCTGCATCTACCATAACAATTCCTCTTAATTCTACTTAATTGAAGCCATAGAACAAGAATTGCATACCTGGTAAAATTGAGCAAACAGAGTGGTTGGATCTTCAAATCAACCTTCAAGAGCTTGCAGAATCCTTCACTAGCCTCTACCCAAACTTCTGTATGCAATGAAAAGAGTTGAAATGCTCTGGGTTCTTGAAACCAATTCTGAATTGCAGATGAAAAAATTTGAGAGCAAGAACACTATTCAGCCACGAATTTTCCTTGATTATGATCTGGAATCAATTACTAGCATCCATGGAAGTGATTGCACTCAAGAAAATGGATGGAAAGTGAAGAAAATAGTGTAACCGAATTCAGTTGCAGGCAAGAAATTTTCAATTTCAATCTCTATTCTCTCCTTCAATTATCACCAACCCTCAATATGAACCCCTTCTACATCATATATAGAACATGTATGGATGATCTAGAAAGCTCTAGATCCTTCTAATGAGAAATTCAATATCTCATGTCATGGAAAGTTCATCTCATGGTGTGTTCATAACAGCTCATGTTGGCAGCTTGTATTCACCCTCATTCTCTTCCAATTTCTCTCCTAATGGTATTTTGGATGCGTTTGGATTGAAAGGAACCTTGGTTATGCCTTGCATTTTGGTTTGGCAATTGTTACTTATGATGTAAGTAACTACTTTTCAAAGCAAGTCCACAAATTAAACCTCAAGTCAAAATTGTGGCAATGTCAATGTTCTTAAAATGTGTTTTACAATCAAAATCACATATTACATGCCTTGGTTTGGACATGTAGATCAAAAATCCCAATTTCCATCTTTGGTTCATTTGAAAATCATCCTTATTTTAAGCCATTTTTGTGATTTTGAGCTACATGCAATTACAACCTCTCATGACCTCTTGGTTAGCCTTAAAACATTATTTTGAACAAGTTTGATGTTGAACATTTTCCCATTTGAAGCTTGCAAATAGGAGTTATGGCCTTATGATTGAAATGACCTGTAATCTCCAAATGACCAAAATACCCTTGACTTGTCAAAGCCATAACTTGAGTTCTACAAATCCTATCAAGGACTTCTAGTACTCTCTAGAAATCTAAGAGGATAAGGAACAACATTCATGTTGACCAAAAGTTCATAGGAATCATCCTTCTAGGGCAAACGTTTCATGCAAGTTGGGTAACTTTCAAGCTCCAAATTCACATTCCTCAGATGACTTGTAACTTGTCAAAGCCATAACTTGAGTTCTACAAATCCTATCAAGGATTTCTAGCACTCAAATTAAAGCTAAGATCATTCTCTACAACATTCATGTTGGGGGTAAGATGAGATGACAATCACATCTTGAGCTAAATTGCCTTGAAGATAGGGGTCAAACTAGGGGATTTTACACTGTCAAGCCTTAGAAACCCTAGCTTGAAACTTCTCAAACTCTTCAATCATTACGAGTTGACCTTGGAATCATCCTTATAGCATCTCAATGCATAAATCCATTAGCACATGGCTCTTGGGTTAGGTCTCAACCTTGTTCAAATCATCAGTTGACTTAGGGTTGACCCAGTCAAATCCTAGCTGCACCACTCATGGCTGAGGCTTCTTATTCTTGCACAATGACCTGTCTTGGCCTCAAAGTGATATTCAACACTTCTCATGAGATCTCTCAAGATCTCAAATCTAACTTCATGGCTTTAGAATCATCTGATGGTCTTCCCCATAACTCTCAAGTTAGGAGACACACTCCTGGTTTCAACCACTCTCTCTGAGGATCTTTCAACTTCTCTGACAAGGATATCAACCCTTGAACACATGAATAACCTTCTTAGCTAGCTTCAAACTCTTGTGTATATCTTGATTGGTAATCATACCTCTTGATATCCTGCATACATGTCAATGAAATGCAAGTGATAATGCTAATGTGAATGAAATGAAACATAAGCTAGGTAAAGAAATGTTGGGCAAATTTTGGGGTGCAACAATATGTCTGGAGCAGCCACTGTCAAAGTACCAATCCTCTTTGGTTGGCATTCTTGGGGAGTTGTGAGCTACTAAAGCCATATTCTTGGAAACCCAATGTCTTTGCTTATTAGGTGCATTCTTCTTAGGCTTTGCTTGAGGTTGTCTTTTGGCATGAGCTCTCTGTTTAGATTTCCCTTGATGACTAGGAAATCCATGCAGCCAGAAACACACAAATTTGATATGACCCAGTTTTTCACAGTAGTAGCATCTATACCCTTGGAATCTACTTTTGACTTGATTCCAGTTTCTGTTGGTTGGATGTTGTGACATTGGTCGTGACATCCTCTTTGGCTTCTGGACCGCAGGTTGTAATCTCTTGAGTTTTAGCACAGGATTTTGTTTATCAACATATCCTAGTCTAGACCTATCTCCTGAGGTTTGTCCACTCTGAAGGGTTTCTTCTATGGTGTCAGTCCCAGAATTGAGCATCCTTATGGATTTTGCTATTTGATCCTTTTTACTTTTCAACTCCTTCACTTCACTTCTGAGTGTATCTATTGTGGCTAGATGCTCTCTCTTTTCATCTTCTAACTGCTTGATGATTTTCTTCTGTTGCTCTCCTTGCTGAGCTAGTTCTGTACTTCTGATGTGAAGCTTTTTGTATGAGGCTGCAAGCTCCTCAAAGGACAACTCTTCATCACTTAAATCATCATTAGAGATGCACACACTGTTAAGAGCAATGCCATGTTTAGCTGATTCCTCTTCTGATCCACTGTCAGAATCTTCATCAGACCAATTGACTGTTAAGCCTTTTCCCTTCTTTTTGTATGTGGGACATTTCCTCCTAACATGTCCATATCCCTCACACTCATGACATTAGACTCCTCTGCTTTGGATGACTTTATCTACAGATTTCTCTTTATCAGAAGGCATGCTTTTGGTATAAGGTGTAGACCTAGAATCTATCCTTTTGACCAGTTTGTTGAACTATCTTCCAAGCAAGACAATTGTTTCAGACAGACTATCCTCCTTTTCACTGTCTGAATCAGCAATGCTTGAGACAAGATCTATGCTTTTGTTCTTTTTCTCCACAGCCTGATCACTCATTCCCATTTCAAAGGTTTGAAGGGAACCAATGATTTCATCCACTTTCATGTGGCATATGTCTTGGGCTTCTTCAATGGTTGTGACTTTCATAGCAAACCTCTTAGGTAGTGACCTTAGAATCTTTCTTACAAACTTATCTTCAGTCATCTTTTCTCCCAGAGCTCCTGAGGTGTTTGCAAGTTCAAGAACATTCATGTAAAAATCATGAATGGTCTCATCTTCCTTCATTCTCAATCCATCAAATTTGGTGGTCAGCATTTGAAGTCTTGACATTTTGACCTTGGAGGTTCCTTCATGAGTAGTCCTAAGGGTGTCCCAAACATCCTTTGCTAGTTCACATTTGTGTACCAATCTAAAGATGTTTTTGTCTATACCATTGAAGAGAGCATTCAATGCTTTAGAGTTCCCAAGAGCTAAGGCCTCTTGCTCTTTGTTCCATTCCTCTTCAGGAATCAACACATCTACTCCATCCTTGTCAGTCTTCACAGGATGCTTCCAGCCAGAGTTTGTAGCTCCCCAAGCCTTGTTGTCTAAGGATTTTAGGAATGCAATCATCCTAGGCTTCCAATAATCATAATTAGATCCATCCAGAATTGGAGGTCTATTAGTGAAACCTATATCTTTATCCATAGTACTAGAATTTGTTTTCCCTAGATCTCACCCAAATTTAAACATGCAGGGGCCTGCTCTAATGCCAATTGAAATTCTGGCAAGCACACGATGGATGTTATTCCAAAAGTTATAACATCCACTGTGACATCTGCTACTTAACAACTAATAAATAGGAATAATAAAAGCAGTAAATAACACAACAATTGTTTACCCAGTTCAGTGTTAACAACACTTACATCTGGGGGCTACCAAGCCAGGGAGGAACTTCACTATTAGCAGAATTAATTCAGAGTTAAACAACACAGTTTGCACTCCTCACTTAAAACCTACCCAATGGCAATTCAACCTAGAGACACTCTAGACCTGAGTATACCCACTCACTCCCCCTCAATCACACAGTAGTGATATCAAACAATTATAGAAGACAATATGAAGAGACACTTCATACACACCTTGATCTTGCTTCACAACTTTGATCAAGGAACTCACACACTCTTGCTTCAAAGCTTTGAGTGAGACACTACCTAAAATCTACCTATCTAATGCAAATCATCCACCAGACAATTGCTTGGAGTACAAGTATTCCTAGACAGAATTCACACGTGAAGACTAGCCTCTTCACTTACACGGGCTCTGCAATCTGCACTCTCTATTCTTCTTCTCTCAAGAGCTGCTCTTCAGGATTGCATCTTCTGATCTTTATAGAAGCTCTCAGTCCTTTTGGGACTTGGTGCACTAACTAGGTTTTATCCTTAACAAACCTATTTTCAATGATCTGCACACTTGCCACTTAATTCAGGGATCTTTTAGTTCGCCTAGGGCTTCTAGAAAGTCTCCTGATATCCAACTTGAGCTTCTATTATGTTTCCTGGTCTATAGCTAGCAGAAAAACAAACTTGCCCGCTGAATGTCATACGATCAGTGTTATGACATTCTGTATGACATTCAGCTTAACTAGCTTAACTTATAGTTAACTTACCATGCACAAATATCATTAAGTATGTCCTAACATTCAGTATGACATACATGCACACTCTAAAGTTTTTCCATAAAATGCAGCCAATCAAGAGCACTTACAGCCTTGATCACATGCCTCGAGAACAAATGCTATGATATGCAAAAAATGCAAAATGCAAAGAAACAAAAGCCAGCCAAGGTTAAAATGACAGGGCAAATTTTGGGGTGCTACAGCTGCCCCTATTCAATCGACTTGAACTTGAAGGGATGAGAGCATAGGCTTTCAAACAATCAAGGTAAAAGACGGTTGAATACCAAAGAACCCGAAAACTTGCCACCTGCAGAAATAAACTGCAGACTCTGATTGGGACTAGAAATCTCCGGAAGTAGCTGAACTGATAACATCTGTATACTTCGCTGAGGAAGAGAGAAACTTAACCAAGCAACTCTGGCGGGGAAAACAAGAGAAATTTAAACAAATAACTCTGCTCGGGGACAAAGAGAAACTTAATCAAGTAACTCTACGGGGAAGTTCATAACAAAATGAACGCCTCCATCCATGGTCTGGATACCATATCAGCTGAAGAGTAACACTTCAAATTGTCGGAATCTAGATATTCAACGAACAGAATGAATCAACGAACTTTGCTGGGGTCTGAATACTCAACATAATGACCGGAGCCTGAACGCTCAACGAAGGCACTGGAGCCTGAACGCTCAACGTAACAAATTGGAGCCTGGATGCTCAATGTAACAAAATTATACCACCAAGACACTCGCCAGAGTCTAAAAACCATGCGAATTGAGAACACTGTTTCAACATGCCGGAGTCTGGATACTCGACGCAATAGCCGGAGTCTGATTACTCAATGTAATAACAGAAATAAACTGGAGCCTGAACGCCCAACGAAAGTCAGAGCCTGATTGCTCAACGCAAAAGCCGGAGCCTGAATACTCAACGTAATAAGCCAAAGCCTGAATGCTCAATGCAATAACCGGAGCCTGAATGCTCAACATAATGACCGGAGTCTGGGTACTCGACGGACAAGGTGAATCAATACACGGAGTCTGGATACTCAACAGAATTGGCGACTTCACTGGGGATTTACCGGAGTCTGACTACTCAACGGAGATTGACCAGAGTCTGATTACTCGACGAAGAAAGCAATACAACCCCAAATGGGAAATTCAAGGGAGTCTAAATACTCCACGGAGAAGCCGGAGCCTGAATGCTCAACGAAATAACCGGAGCCTGGACGCACGACGAAGAAACCGGAGTCGTAATACTCGACGAAATAACCGGAGCCTGATTGCTCAACAAAGATTGACTGGAGTCTGGATACTCAATGAACGAAGAAACATTCATTATGGTCTGAATACCACCATGGTCTAAATACCACAACTGTCCTTACCTGAGTCTGGGTACTCGATGGAAAGAGAAAAAACATCAACAACTGGGGACTGACCGGAGTCTAGATACTCGACGGACAGAGACATTCATCACAAATACTCATCAAAGTCTGACTACCAAACGTAATCAACTGAAATCTGATGATAATGCTGGGGAATAACGTAATCCGGGGTCTGGATACAACGCGGGCTAACCAAAAGCTGCCACGGTCTGGATACCAAGGGCAAAAAGATCAATTCTCCGGGGAAAACACCTAAAACAAAGAGATAACAACCTTGCTTATGTTTCACATGCGTATGTTTGAAAATGGCGTAATGCTCCATACGAAATGGAAATGCTACACATTTGGGAGGATGCTGATGCAAAAATGCAAATGCAAAAGAACCACCCCAGCAAAATAAATTCTAGGGAGAAAAGATACCAACTCTGTCGGGGAGAGAAAACTACCCTACCGGGGATAGTTGGCACATGCCAGCAAACTGGACTTACTGGGAAAACAAGCCCTAGATGGCCTCCTGGAACAAAACCTAGGTAGTATTGCTCTTTCAAGAACAAAAATCTGCTCCGCTGGGGATCAAATTGTATCCTGCTGAGAAAACGCCCTGGATGGCCTTCCAGAATACAACTCTTATGGGGAATCAAAAAGCTCGGTTGGAACACAAGCAACCCCCTGCTTAAATCAAACCCCTTCTGTTGAGAAACCCGACTCTGCGGGAGAAATACGGCCAACTGCCGAGATTGACTTTACTCCGCTCGGGAAATCAACCCTGACTGGAATTCCATAAAACTACATCCTACTTGGGAAAGAACCCACTCTGCTTGGGATTACATCCGACATCAACCTGTCTTACTGAGGAATATCAGATGCTTCTACTAGGAACTCCATTCTACTGGGGAAATCCCACACTCCTGTTTCACCACTTACTCTGTCGAGGGAATCAGCACTGCACCCTGCTAGAGAAAATCCTGAATACCGATTCCGTTGGGAAAGGGCGCACTGACGTTACCTCCGCTGGAGAAGAAAACTGGTTTACAAACCACCCGGCCGCTGAGGGAACCACTTCTATCTTGCCCTGCTGGGAACAAACTCCACCCTGCTGGGGACTCACTTTCTCATGAAGACAAAGCTTTGTTCTGCTGGAGATACAACATTTCAAACTTGATAACCAGACTCTGCTGGGGAGAGGAAACAACTATGCCGAAGAGAGGAGACGACCACTTCACTAGGGAAGAAAAATCTATGCTATGGGGAAGCAAACATCTCCGTTGCTCATGCTCGACTGAATTTAACCTGTTAGGAACGAGTCCATTCTGCCAGAGGTATCACACTTAACCTGCTTAGAATACCCGGCTGACAACAACTACCATTTGCTGTGACTTTGAACTGCTGAGGATAAGGAAATCCCCCTCGGCTAAGGATATCCCTGCTAACCTGCAACAAAGAAAAACATCAGAAATGTTCTATATGTGAAATGGTTATTTCAGTTACCATCCATGATACTTGCCGCTCAAGCAAAGTTAACACTTTCTTTATGCTATGTACAACCTCTTGTTGTTACCTGCAATGTTTACCAAAATAACAGATATTTCGCAAACAAAACAGTAAAACAGACAAGAAAAAGAAAGCTCTTTGACTGAAGTGGCTATTTTATTGATGAAAGGCCTGTAAATAGGCGAATTACAATTCAGATGCAATTCCCGAAAAGAGGTAATTGCTCAAAAACAAGAAAACAAATAAAATACAAATGTCGGCAATATGGAAACAGACAACCACCATGTATGACCTGTATGTCTTCGATGTTCCTCATGTTTCGTCTTCTGACAAGACTGACTGGACTGATTCCTTTCCTTCGGGATAACTGCTCACAAGCTGGCAGATCAAACACAGACCGTGATCATTTGCTTTTTAAATCCCTAACTTTTGCCTGGACTGCCCTTTCGGGTTTTCAATCTACCGGGATACCCATTTTTGCCAAAGTCGCCTTTTCAAGTTTTCAACTTTGCGGGTTCCTTTTTTCTTTTATCCCTAATTTTTTCCCGAACCTTTTCCTTTTTTATGGTTTGCCGGGATGCCCCATTTTTGCATGGACTTTTCTTTTTGTGTCCAGCGGGTCTCTTTTAAGCAAAGTATTTTTTAACCACGTCCGCCTTCACAGGGGACGAAAAATCTTCACCATCCATGGTAGATAGTAACAAGGCTCCGCCAGAGAAAACCTTTCTTACCACATACGGACCTTCATAGTTAGGAGTCCACTTTCCTCTGTGATCTGTCTGAGGAGGAAGGATCATTTTCAACACCAAATTACCCGTCTGGAAGCATCGGGGACGCACTTTCTGATCAAAGGCTTTCTTCATCCTACTCTAGTACACCCGGCCATGCGCAATGGCTGCCAATCTCTTCCCGTCAATCAAGCTCAGTTAATTCAACCTGGTTCGCACCCATTCAGCTTCGTCAAGCTTCACATCCGACAAAACCCTTAAAGAAGGAATCTCAACTTCTAGTGGTAGGACTGCTTCCGTACCATACACCAGTGAGAAAGGAGTTGCCCCGGTTAATGTACGCACCGAAGTACGATAACCGTGAAGAGAAAAAGGCAACATCTCGTACCAGTCCTTGTAGGTTACCACCATCTTCTGTACAATCTTCTTGATATTCTTATTAACTGCCTCAACAGCACCATTCATCTTCGGACGACATGGAGAAGAATTGTGATGTTCAATCTTGAAACTCTGACACAGTTCCTTCATCATTTTGATATTCAAATTCGAACCATTATTAGTAATGATTCTCTTAGGAATTCCATAACGACAAATGATGTCCTTCTTTATGAATCGGGCGACCACCTGCTTCATGACATTGGCGAAGGACACTGCTTCTACCCACTTCGTAAAGTAATCAATCGCGACCAAAATGAAGCGATGTCCATTAGAAGCAGTTGGCTCAATCTTTCCAATCATATTGATTCCCCACATAGCAAAAGGCTAGGGAAATGTCAACACATTCAGAGGAGTTGGTGGCACATGCACCTTGTCAGCATAAATCTGGCATTTATGGCATTTTCTGGTGTATTTGAAACACTCGGATTCCATAGTTATCCAATAATACCCAGCTCTCAATAATTTTCTGTCCATTGCATGTCCATTGGCGTGAGTACCAAAAGAACCCTCGTGAACTTCTTCCATCAACAGGTTTGCTTCAAGCTCATCAACACAACACAGTAAGACCATGTCAAAGTTTCTCTTGTAGAGCACATCGTCCTTGTTCAGATGAAAATTTCTAGCTAACCTCCTCAGAGTCTTCTTATCCTTACTGGATGCCCCAGATGGGTACTCCTGAGTCTTGAGAAAATGCTTGATATCGAAATACCAAGGCTTTCCCTCGGATGCTTTCTCCACTACAAACACCAAAGCAGGTCTATCAAGACGTATGATGGTGATAGCAGGAGTTTCATTCCAGAAATTCACTTTGTACATCGAAGCTAGCGTGGCCAAGGCATCCGCCATCTGATTCTCAGCCCTCAACATATGATGGAAATCAACTCTATCGAAGAAAGGCAGTAGTCTCCTTACATATTCTCTATAAGGCACCAGGTTGGCCTGACGAGTTTCCCATTCTCCTTTGATTTGGTTAACGACTAAGGCAGAGTCACAGTATACATCCAAATTCTTATTCCTCATATCAACAGCCTCTTCTAAACCCATAATACAAGCTTCATACTCAGCTTCATTATTGGTGCAGGAGAATGTCAATCGGGCGGTGAACGATATATGAGAACCGTGAGGAGTAGTAATGACCGCACCGGTTCCATATGAATTAACTGCTCCATCGAAAACCAGTTTCCACTGAGATTCTCTCTCAGGACCCTCTCTAGGTAAAGGCTCATCACAGTCTTTCATCCTCAAAAACATGACGTCTTTATCTGGAAAATCAAACTTCATCGGCTGATAATCCTCAATCGGCTGTTCCGCGAGATATTCCAACAAAACGTTTCCCTTAATGGCTTTTTGGGAAACATACTGTATATCATATTATGTTAACACCATTTGCCATCGGGCAATCCTTGCAGAAAGTGCTTGCTTTTCAAAGACATACTTGGTCGAGTTTGTAACAGCCCAAATTTCACTAATTAATTAATTATGTTAATTAATTGATTTATTGGAATTAATTTAATGATTTGGAATTATTTGGTAGATAATTGAAGAGAGAAATGGAATGGAATGAAATAAAGGAAAGAAAATAAGGAAGTATATAAAGGATAAGTGGAGAGAATTTGTTAGAAAGAAAATAGAAGAGAAAGAATAGAGTAAGAAGGAGAAAGAGGAGAAAAGAGAAGAAGAAGAAGGAAAGTGTGGAAATCTTCAAGAACAACTCAAGCTTCAATCTAATCAAGGTAAGGGTGAGAAACATTATTATTTGATCAATGTGTGTAGTTATGTATGATTGGGTTGGGTTGTTGGGGGTTTTCCACCATTTTTCATGTTAGGGAAAAATTGGATTTAATCGGTAGAAATCAAGTTTAATCGGTTAAAAATTGAAATAAATGATGTAGAATAGTCAAGGGATGTTAGACTAAGGTTAATGGAATTAGTTTGGTGAAAGTTGGATGGATTGGTGAGTTTTTTATTTGATTACTGTAAGTGGAAAATTCTGTTCGCAGACGCTCGCTAGCTTGCTCGCTAGGCGAGGTGGTAGCAAACATTCGCTAGGAGCTCGCTGAGCGAGCTAGTAGTGAATGGTCCCAGACCTGGAACAAAATGGATTTGGGGTTCCTCGCTGGTAGCGAACTGGGTAGCGAAGGTTCGCTAGCCCTTCACTCAGGCGAGCTTGGTAGCGAACCAAGTCAGTGGCTTCTGTTTGCCTTCGCGAGCTTGCTCGCTAGGCAAGAAAGTAGCGAATACTCGCTAGAGGCTCGCTAAGCGAGCAAGTTAGCGAGCATGACAGCTTTTGGTTTTGTTGTGATTTCAACCAAGGGTCGATTGCATGGTTCGACTATGTTTTGATGCTTATTTAATTGTATAGTTGTGTACTATTGCAACGTGCTGTGGGTAGCCTTTGGGCGTGAATCCTAGAATTTGAATTGATTGATGAATGTGGTCTTTGACCAATATAATGCATTGTTTAGATTGATTAAAAATGCATGATGAATGTAATTGAACCTTTGTCGTTGGCACGATATGGTATGCATGAGAACATATTGTAGATATGTGTGCATTATTGATAATGTGGTGATAATATTGAATTATGAACGCATATTGTTTGTATGCGATGGTATGAATAGAATGCATGAGAACATGTCGTGGATGTGTGTGCATTGCTTGAATATATATATGAATGTTATGTGAATATGTTGTGTGTGCAATCATGATATAATTTTAGAAGAGATGAATTATTTGAATGCATGAGATTAAGATGCGAGAACGGTCTTAAGTACATTTTTGTGGTTGATTGCATATGCATCATTTAGTCAAGAGACAATGCTTGCTAGTTTCGTGGAGACTAGTGACTTGTCCCAAACCTAGAAGATTGGGTTTGAAAGCTTAGAGGACGGGATTTTGGTGGTTATCGGTCTAGAAGAGTGGACCCGGTTTAATGTAAAAACCGAAAAATGATAACGAATGTTGGTACCATATGGCATTGAGTTGCATTGAGTTGTATTGAGTCACATTGCATAATGTCATTGATATATGAAGTATGCTTGTTAATGGAATGTTTATTGGATAATTAATAAATATGCATGATGAGTTGTGCTTGGTGAATATTCATGTTTGTTTATATTTATGTGGCGATGCATATGACTATGGAAATGAATTGTGGGAGAAAATGTGGATTACATGTAATTGTTACTCACATATATATAATCTTATGCATTGATTATTATGGTAATATTTCTCACCCTTCTGCTATTTTATAATGCTCCATGAGGCATTGTAGATTAGGTTGCTGGAGGTTTCTTTTGTGAAGTTTAGCCTCATTCTTTTGAGTCGGCTGCTCTGATATATAACACCGGGTAGTTAGGCTTGTATAGCATTTTTGAGATACATTGTATATGTATCTGATGATATGTTTTGTAACATGAATGATTGATGAACCAAACTGGATAACATATATTTATGTGATTAAATGTTTTGAGGTAATTCAAATGTTTTAATCTTCCGCTTTAATTTTAAATATCGAGATGTGGGTTTTAAGGACTAAGTTCCTCTATTTTGAAAACTATCCCACTGTTGCATATTTTTATAGAGTAGGTGTTGAATGTTTTATTGATGATGATGTGACATACTTCTTTTATACCATATTTTAAACTATACTCTGATGAATTTCAAAACGTGCATAAATGTTTATTTGTTTTATTTGGGGGTATAGAAGGGGGTGTTACATTAAGTGGTATCAGAGCAGGTCGGTCCGTCCGGCCAAGTTGTTAGTGTGTTCTTCCCTGTGTATATTTGATATGTGTGAGTGGCACTATTGATATTGGTTGTTCTTACGTGGTTCTGTTGTTGGAATTCAGTAAGATGGTTGAAGGTAGGAATGACGAGGCGATTGCTGAGGCCTTGACGAGGTTGGCTGGGGCGATTGGGCAGAATCCTCAGGCCAATGTGAATGCGAGGAATAATGCTGATGATGAGTTTCGTGCTTTGGGAAGGTTCCAAAGGAATAATCCACTGATGTTCAAGGGAACCCATGAGCCTGACAAAGCACAAATTTTGTTGAAAGCTATCGAGAAGATCTTTCGGGTTATGAATTGTTCGGATGCACAGAAGGTGCAGTTTAGAACTCATATGCTCGAAGAGGAAGCCGAGGACTGGTGGGGTAATACCCGCCAAAGATTTGAAGAGGATGAGATTATGATTACGTGGGATCTTTTTAGAGAGACATTTCTGGAGAAGTATTTTCTAGAAGATGCGCGTGGAAAGAAAGAGATTGAATTACTTGAGCTGAAGCAAGGTAATTCGACAGTAGCTGAGTATGCGGCAAGATTTGAGGAGTTGATCAAGTTTTGTCCTCACTACAACACTGTTAATACTGAGAGATCTAAGTGTCTCAAATTTGTGAATGGTTTGAGGCCTGAGATTAAGCAAGCTACTGGATATCAGGAAATCAGGCGGTTTTCTATGTTAGTAAACAAGAGTAGGATTTATGACGAAGATAGTAGGGCTCGATCTAACCACTACAAGAGCCTAAATGATAAGAAAGGGAAGAGTCAATTCAGAGGGAAACCTTACGTGACTCCTGCTGATAAGGAGAAACAAAGGGTTGGTTACGGCATGAAGCCAAGTAGGGGAGTTTCTACTCCGGTGAGATGTTATAATTGTGGTGAAGTGGGGCATCATGCTCCCGAGTGCAAGAGTGTTGAGTAGAAGTGTTTTAAGTGTGGAAAGCCAGGCCACAAAGCTCTTGAGTGCATAAGCGGTGCAAATGTGACTTGCTACAACTGTGGTGAGCAAGGGCACATTAGTACCAAGTGTGATAAGCCGAAGAAGAATCAAGGGAGCGGAAAAGTGTTTGCTCTATCTGGATCCGAGACTGCTAATGATGATCGATTGATCCGAGGTACGTATTTCATAAATGGTATACCTTTGATTGCTATAATTGATACTGGAGCTACGCATTCTTTTATTTCTTTGGAGTGTGTTAGGAGGTTGAATCTTGAGATGTCTGTGATTGGTGGTGGTATGGTTATTGATACTCCTGCTATGGTTCGGTAACTACACCGTATGTGTGTTTGAATTGCCCTTTGACTATTTTCGGTAGAGACTTTGGGGTTGATTTAGTGTGTCTTCACTTAAATCAACTTGATGTCAGTCTTGGAATGAATTGGTTAGAATTCAATCGTGTGTATATTAACTGTTTTGATAAAACGATTATTTTTCCTAAATCGGATGATGAACGAGATTTGTTTATGATGGCGAAGCAAGTAAAGGAATCCGTACGAGATGGTGCAAAGGTATTTATGTTGATGGCAAATTTGGGTATTGGTGAGAGCGAAGCAATTGATGCTTTACCAATTATCCGTGATTTTCTGGAAGTTTTTTATGATGAGATAAGAGATTTACCGCCGGAACGAGAAGTGGAGTTTTCGATTGACTTGATTCCTGGAACTAGTCCGATATCGATGGCTTCATATCGTATGTCCGCATCGGAATTGAAAGAGTTGAAGAGTCAACTTGAAGATTTGCTTGAGAAGAGGTTTATTCGTCCGAGCGTGTCACCGTGGGGTGCACCGGTGTTGTTGGTTAAGAAGAAAGAAGGTTCTATGAGGCTCTGTGTAGATTACAGACAGTTGAACAAAGTGACTATCAAGAATAAGTATCCACTTCCAAGGATTGATGATCTGATGGATCAGTTGGTTGGTGCAAGTGTGTTTAGTAAGATAGATTTGAGGTCTGGGTATCATCAGATTCGTGTGAAGGCTGAGGATATTCAGAAGACTGCTTTTAGAATGAGGTATGGACACTATGAGTATTCTGTGATGCCATTTGGTGTGACTAATGCACCAGGTGTATTTATGGAGTACATGAATAGGATTTTCCATCCTTATTTGGACAAGTTTGTGGTTGTGTTTATTGATGATATTCTAGTTTATTCAAAGAGTGAAGAAGAGCATGCCGAACATCTGAAGATTGTGTTATCTGTGTTGAGAGAGAAGCAGTTGTATGCGAAATTTTCTAAGTGTGAATTTTGATTGAAGGAAGTGAGTTTCCTTGGTCATGTGATTTCAAGTGAAGGTATTGCGGTTGATCCGTCAAAGGTTGAAGCGGTATCGCAATGGGAGGCACCGAAATCAGTTTTTGAGATTAGAAGTTTCCTTGGTTTGGCAGGTTATTATCGTAAGTTCGTTGAAGGATTTGCTAAGTTATCATTGCCGTTGACGCAGTATACTAGGAAGGGTCAAGCTTTTGTTTGGGATGCCAAGTGTGAATAAAGTTTTCAAGAACTTAAGAGAAGATTGACGACAGCTCCTGTTTTGATTTTGCCAAATCCGGAAGAATCGTTTGTTGTGTATTGTGATGCTTCTTTGATGGGTCTGGGAGGTGTGTTGATGCAAAATAATCAAGTTGTAGCTTATGCTTCGAGGCAACTCAAAGTGCATGAGAAGAATTATCCGACGCATGACTTAGAGTTGGCCGTTGTTGTGTTTGTGTTGAAACTTTGGAGGCATTATTTGTTTGGTGCAAGATTTGAGGTGTTTAGTAATCACAAGAGTTTGAAGTATTTCTTTGATCAAAAGGAATTGAATGCAAGGCAAAGGAGATGGGTAGAACTTCTGAAAGATTATGACTTTGGTTTGAATTACCATCCGGGTAAAGCGAATGTGGTAGCTGATGCATTGAGCCGAAAATCATTGCACATGTCGATGTTGATGGTGAAAGAGTTGGAATTGATTGAGCAATTTCATGATTTGAGTTTGGTGTGTGAGAAGACTTCGTAGGGAGTTAAGTTTGGAATGTTGAAGCTTACTAGTGGTATTCTGGACGAGATTCGAGAAGGACAAAAATCTGATTTGAGTTTAGTTGATCGGTTGACTTTGATTAACCAAGGCCAAGGTGGTGATTTTCGGATTGATGAGAATGGTATTATGAGGTGTCGGGATACAGTTTGTGTTCCGAATATTGATGAGTTGAAAAAGAGTATTCTTGGGGAAGGACATCATAGCAGATTGAGTATTCATCCGGGTACTACTAAGATGTATCAAGATTTGAGGAAAGTGTTTTGGTGGCCTCGTATGAAGAAGGATATTTCCGAGTTTGTGTATTCTTGTTTGACTTGCCAGAAGTCGAAGATTGAGCATCAGAAACCGTCGAATTTGATGCAACCGTTGTTTATTCCTGAATGGAAATGGGACAACATTTCTATGGACTTTGTGTCTGGATTACCTAGGACGCCGGGTAATTTTGAAGCTATTTGGGTTATTGTGGATAGATTGACTAAATCTGCTCACTTTATTCCTATGAGAATGGATTATCCGTTGGAAAAGTTGGAAAAGTTGTACATTGAGAGGATTGTCAGTTTGCATGGTATTCCGTCTAGTTTTGTGTCGGATAGAGATCCGCGGTTCACTTCGAGATTTTGGGAGAGCTTGCAAAGTGCTTTGGGTACGAAGTTGCGCTTGAGTTCAGCTTATCATCCTCAGACAGATGGTCAGACTAAGAGGACTATTCAATCCCTTGAGGATCTTTTGAGAGCTTGTGTGTTGGAGAAGGGAGGAGCTTGGGATAGCTACTTACCTTTGATTGAATTTACTTATAACAACAGTTTTCATTCGAGTATTGGTATAGCACCGTTCAAGGCATTGTATGGTAGGCGATGTAGAACGCCATTGTGTTGGTATGAGTCCGGAGAGAGTTCTGTAGTTGGATCCAAGATAGTTCAGCAGACTACGGACAAGATTAAGATGATTCAAGAAAAGATGAGGATTTCTCAGAGTCATCAGAAGAGTTATCATGACAAGAGGAGGAAGACACTTGAATTTCAAGAGGGAGATCATGTGTTTCTTTGAATCACTCCGATGACTGGTGTTGGTAGGACATTGAAGTCGCATAAGTTGATGCCGCATTTTATTGGTCCTTATCAGATCTTGCAGAGGATAGGAGAAGTGGCCTATCGTGTGGCTTTACCGCTGTCGCTTGATAATCTCCATGATGTGTTCCATGTATCTCAGTTGAGGAAATACATTGCGGATCCGTCTCATGTAGTCCAAGTAGATGATGTGCAGGTGATAGATAACCTGACTGTTGAGACATCACCTATGCGGATAAAGGATCAGGAGTTGAAGCAACTTCGAGGTAAAGAGATTGCTTTGGTGAAGGTCGCTTGGGGAGGACCGGCTGGTGGAAATGTGACTTGGGAACTGGAGATCCAGATGAGAGAGTCCTATCCAGAGTTGTTTGAATCAGGTAACATTTTCGAGGACGTAAATTCCTAAAGTGGGGGAGGGTTGTAACAACCCAAATTTCACTAATTAATTAATTATCGCACCGATTCCATATGAATTAACTGCTCCATCGAAAACCAGTTTCCACTGAGATTCTCTCTCAGGACCCTCGCCAGGTAAAGGCTCATCACAGTCTTTCATCCTCAAAAACATTACGTCTTCATCTAGAAAATCAAACTTCATCGGCTGATAATCCTCAATCGGCTGTTCCGCGAGATATTCCAACAGAACGCTTCCCTTAATGGCTTTTTGGGAAACATATTGTATATCATATTATGTTAACACCATTTGCCATCGGGCAATCCTTGCGGAAAGTACTTGCTTTTCAAAGACATACTTGGTCGGGTCTGTAACAGCCCAAATTTCACTAATTAATTAATTATGTTAATTAATTGATTTATTGGAATTAATTTAATGATTTGGAATTATTTGGTAGATAATTAAAGAGAGAAATGGAATCGAAGGAAATAAAGGAAAGAAAATAAGGAAGTATATAAAGGATAAGTGGAGAGAATTCGTTAGAAAGAAAATAGAAGAGAAAGAATAGAGAAAGAAGGAGAAAGAGGAGAGAAGAGAAGAAGAAGGAAAGTGTGAAAATCTTCAAGAACAACTCAAGCTTCAATCCAATCAAGGTAAGGGTGAGAAACATTATTATTTGATCAATGTGTGTAGTTATGTATGATTGGGTTGGGTTGTTGGGGTTTTTCCACCATTTTTCATGTTATGGCAAAATTGGATTTAATCGGTAGAAATCAAGTTTAATCGGTTAAAAACTGAAATAAATGATGTAGAATAGTCAAGGGATGTTATACTAAGGTTAATGCAATTGGTTTGGTGAAAGTTGGATGGATTGGTGAGTTTTGGATTTGATAACATTAAGTGGAAAATTCTGTTCGCAGACGCTCACTAGCTTGCTCGCTAGGCGAGGTGGTAGCGAACGTTCGCTAGGAGCTCGCTGAGCGAGCTAGTAGAGAATGGTCCCAGACCTGGGACAGAATCGATTTGGGGTTCCTCGCTGGTAGCAAACTAGGTAGCGAAGGTTCGCTAGCCCTTCGCTCAGGCGAGCTTGGTAGCGAACCAAGTCAGTGGCTTCTGTTTGCCTTCGCGAGCTTGCTCGCTAGGAGAGAAAGTAGTGAATACTCGCTAGAAGCTCGCTAAGCGAGCATGAAAACTTTTGGTTTTGTTATGATTTCATCCAAGGGTCGATTGTGTGGTTCGAATATGTTTTGATGCTTATTTAATTGCATAGTTGTGTAATATTGCGACGTGTTGTGGGTAGCCTTTGGGCGTGAACTCTAGATTTCGAATTGATTGATGAATGTGGTCTTTGACCAATATAATGCATTGTTTAGATTGATTAAAAATGCATGATGAATGTAATTGAACCGTTGCCGTTGGCAGGATATGGTATGCATGAGAACATATTGTAAATATGTGTGTATTATTGATAATGTGGTGATAATATTGAATTATGAACGCATATTGTTTGTATGTGATGGTATGAATAGAATGCATCAGAACATGTCGTGGATTTGTATGCATTGCTTGAATATATATGAATGTTATGTGAATATGTTGTGTGTCCAATCATGATATAATTTTAGAAGAGATGAATTATTTGAATGCATGAGATTAAGATGCGAGAACGGTCTTAAGTGCATTATTGTGGTTGATTGCATATGCATCATTTAGTCAAGAGGCAATGCTCGCTAGTTTCGTGGAGACAAGTGACTTGTCCCAAACCTAGAAGAGTGGGTTTGAAAGCTTAGAGGACGGGATTTTGGTGGTTATCGGTCTAGAAGAGTGGACCCGGTTTAATGTAAAAACCGAAAAATGATAACGAATGTTGGTACCATATGGCATTGAGTTGCATTGAGTTGTATTGAGTCACATTGCATAATGTCATTGATATATGAAGTATGCTTGTTAATGGAATGTTTATTGGATAATTAATAAATATGCATGATGAGTTGTGCTTGGTGAATATTCATGTTTGTTTATATTTATGTGGCGATGCATATGACTATGGAAATGAATTGTGGGAGAAAATGTGGATTACATGTAATTGTTACTCACATATATATAATCTTATGCATTGATTATTATGGTAATATTTCTCACCCTTCTGTTGTTTTATAATGCTCTATGAGGCATTGCAAATTAGGTTGCTGGAGGTTTCTTTTGTGAAGTTTAGCTTCATTCTTGTGAGTCGGCTGCTCTGATATGTAACACCGAGTAGTTAGGCTTGTATAGCATTTTTGAGATACATTGTATATGTATCTGATGATATGTTTTGTAACATGAATGATTGATGAACCAAACTAGATAACATATATTTATGTGATTAAATGTTTTGAGGTAATTCAAATGTTTTAATCTTCCGCTTTAATTTTAAATATCGAGATGTGAGTTTTAAGGACTAAGTTCCTCTATTTTGAAAACTATCCCACTGTTGCATATTTTTATAGAGCAGGTGTTGAATGTTTTTTTGACGATGATGTGACATACTTCTTTTATACCATATTTTAAACTATACTCTGATGAATTTCAAAACGTGCATAAATGTTTATTTGTTTTATTTGGGGGTATAGAAGGGGGTGTTACAGGGTCCATCTTCGAAATCAATAGGGTTGTGTGGTTTAACATGTACTGCCACAGGAATGCCTTGATTCTATGCCTCGAGAACAAATGCTATGATATGCAAAAAATGAAAAATGCAAAGAAACAAAAGCCAACCAAGGTTAAAACGACAGGACAAATTTTGGGGTGCTACGCTACTCTCAACCATGGATGGCGAATATTTCACATCCCCTGTGAATGCAGACGCAGTTAAAAAAAAACTTTGCTTAAAAGAGACCCGTTGGAATAAAAAAAAGAAAATCCAGGAAAAAATGGGGCATCCCGGTGAACCATAAAAAGAATGGGTTCGGGAAAAAATTAGGGATAAAAGGAAAAAGAATGTAAACTCGCAAAGTTGAAAACCTGAAAAGGCGACTTTGGCAAAAATGGGTATCCCGGTGAATCGAAAACCCGCAAGGGCGATTCAGGCAAAAGTTAGGGATTTGAAAAGCAAATGACCGCGGTCAGTGTATTGATCTTTTGAGTACAGTGGATTCTGGGAGAACCTGAGGGTCAAATCAATCAAGTTAGTCTCTTCGGAAGATGAATCATCAGAAGAAGCATCAAAGTCATGCGAGTACTCTTCCAATGTTGGTGTGAGCTGATAATCTGGAAATGTAAAGAAGTGGTATACTAGATCATAGAACTGAACCAATATAGACAAGATTCCTTCCACCATATTGATTTTCAAAAGAGACAATATCCCTTTGTGCTTAGCTCTAAAAGCCTTTGGATTAGTAATCAACCTTCCCAATTTCCTCAGGTTTTCCAGTTTTGGGATTTTGAAGGTGTACGTGTGTGTTTTTCTTCTACCAAAATCCATAGCACAACTTCTGATATTTGCAAATGATTGTTTTAGTTCTTTTAGAAAAAGATTTTTTAGTTAGGTTATTTTTAAGAATGAATGAAATATATGAATGCATGAATGCAGCAAACAAAAACATTTTAAAACATGGGTTTAAGGATTCATCGCCACGAGCATGGAGCCATGGATCTACCCATCCCTAAGGTGTGTACTAGGGTTCAATTTAGTACCAGTATAACGGGTTCTAACAACGTTCCAAAAATCACTGACCCCTCTTAAGAATATTACCAGCAAATCGACTAACTCATGAGAGCTATAATATTCCTAGGATGAATCTTAATTGAGTGTAGTATCACTTATCAACTATTCCCAATAGTCACCGCACTACCTAATGGTAAAATGGTTAAATGCTTACTAATCCTTAGTTTCAAGGGTGCCTAGTAGAAAAAGTAATGTTTTCACGACTTGCTTGTTCAACATCAGTAATTCCAAAGGGTACCTCTGTAAGAACAAGAATTGTCTCTGCAAGTTATCTCTAAGTTTTGATGATAACAATGAAGTATTTGAAAGAACTATTTTATGTTTAATGTTTATTTTGTGCAGATCACGATTATTAAAGATATCATATCAAAAAAACACTATCAAGATGTGCATTTAATACTATATGCGAGTTACTATGTGTGACAAGTCACAAAGCATATTGAGGAACCAAGTACCCCTCTGTATCTGATCACGATCAGAAAGATCCAAGGATGCCTGATATTGCGGTGGCAATGCTCCTGTGGATTCTGCTCTGAGAAATGTATCTGATCTTGAAGCTAACAACGTGTCTGAACATTAGTCCTCTGAAGAACTAAGTACTGAAGACTCTAATGATTTGAAGCTCTGAAGGCTAAAGGCTCTAAAGACCAAGTGCGGAAAGGCTCTGAAGACTTAAGGGATATGAAGATCAAGACTCTGAAGATATGATCTCTGAAGAATTAGTCACGAAGATTCTCAAGACTGTTTCAGGGAAACTTAGATCTTGGAATGCTGAAGACTGGATTCTGAAGTTGAAGATTATGTTTAAGAAATAGCTTCACCCAGACAAAGACTTGTTACTCAGATAAACTGCTGCTATCCACTCGGATAAACAAGGTGCTTAAGTCTAACAACTCTGATGTTATTATGCTATCATACCAAAGTAGTTTCTAAACTACTTATCAGATACATCATCAGAAGATCCAAGACAAGAAGCTGAACTCTCCAAGATGATAAACGAAGATCACATCATTTATAGATAAGATCAACAAACTTGCTCAAGAAGACTACAGTACAACGTACCCAAGTATTCCACTATAACAAAGACGTCTGTACTATTCATAAGAGTTTTCTCCCACGATGGTATATTAACGTTACAAGCAAAGGACAAAGGAAAGTGACATCATTGTACTATCCAACACCTATGCTTATTATATCCGTTGGGAAATGACCGTTGGAATTTGAAAGGACATCTCTACCCTCACAACAACTCTCTTAGATACACTATAAAAGAAAATCATTTGACTCATTCAAAAAAATCTAGTTGAGCCAGTACGCATAGCTAAGCATACTGTAGAGTATGTTATTATGTTGCTGATGCAATATGCTAAGTCGAAGGGTCACATACATGTTTGAATGTAATACGAAGATGCTGAATCTGAAGCTGTAGCAAAGCTAAGTCAGATAAATCAAACATCATGGATTAAAGAAGCAAAGCTTTATGCTAAGAAGCCGCAATGCTCAAATAAGAAAGCTTTAAGCTATATGGAAACTAGTGTTTTAATAATCTCTTAGAGATTTATATTTAAAATAGTTTATGTATTAGGAAGCAAGGAGCTGTTGCTCGATACTTGCCATGTACTTAAATTAGGTGTAATCTGCTTGGTAAGAAGCATTCATGTAATCTCCAGAAACACAATTCTATTTAGAATTGGTGATTCCTCAAGTGATCAAGTGAAGATCAGAAGACTTGAGAAGATGAGTGGATGCGGTCATCATGGATGAAATCCTGTCTAGGAGACCGAGTAGATCAGATTTTGTTGGGTCAATGAACGTTATATCCAAAGGGATCACTGAACGTGTCATTGTTTGATTGTTAGTCACCAGCAGTTTTCTTGTGCATCTGTAATCTGTTTCGGTTATAGTGGATTAAGACCTCGATTGAGAGAGGCGAAATCACCTTGAAAGGATGGACTGGATTAGCTTAAGACTCTCTCAAGTGAACCAGGATATATCTTATGTTCTTTACTTGTGTTATGCTTTATTATTTATGCTTCTGCAATGCATCTTATGGAATCTCGTAAAGCAACAAGTGAAGAGGCGAAAAAGTTTATTGAGTTAAAAACCTAATTTAACCCCCCCTTTCTTGTGTTTTTCTCACACCTTCAATTGGTATCAGAGCTCCGGTTCTTTTATTGATGGATATCGAACACCTAACAGTGTCAGATAAAGATCCAAAAGCCGTGTGAAGAAATACTCTTGGTGATATTCCACTTCACTTACAATTTCAGTCTCATATTAGATTTTGATGAAGATAAGTACTTAAATTGTAATCAAATGGATTACCTTGAGCAAGTCACTGATTCCTTGAAGTTTGAAGTTTGAAGTTATCATCAACAAAATCTTCTCCATTAAATCTTGGAAGAAGATTGAAGAATCAGCTGACAAGATAGACTCATCAGATAAGAAGTTATATCTGTTGAATACTTATATTAAAATACGATTGGATAAATAACATATTTGCTCAAAGATCAAATCATCAGAAATCAAGAAATTCTGTTTTCCGAAGATTAATTCTATGTGAGTATGAGATGTTTTCAAGAAACGGAATAGTCCACTCTTGACTTTCTCATGAAAAGCTCATTGGGAATTATCTTAAGTAAGAAAAGAAATATTGTTGGCTAATGAATTTGATTCATAAGAACTTCAGAATGAAGTCTTCAGAAAAGGGAAAGAACAGAGAAAGTTCAAATCTTGAAGAAATGATCCTTCTAATTCAAGGCATCTGAAAGCTGCGTTCCTTGAAAAGCTTCAAAGAAAACTGTAGAGGTTTCAAGAAAGGTAGTTCATTAACTCACTAAGGATATGATGAAAGATGAACTCTGAGATCTTAATAGAAGTAGCATGGACAATTAAGTTTTGTTAACTTGAGATTTTATCTCAGTTGAACAAACAGTAATTGGTCAAATGTTATCAGACATTATTCTCAGAAATTCATAATGAATGAATCCTGAAATCAAGTTGTTCGGATAGATACAATGACAGAAGTAATTCAGTCTGATTTAAAAGGGATTTAAGTCACTGGTGTTTTTCAAAATGAATAAGTCAGTAGACATCCTTTTCAGAAGCATATGTACTGTCAACTCTTGATGCTAAGCTAACTTGTACTGTCAACTCTATACAAGTTAGCTTAGCATTGCAAGAATAAAATTGTCATTTAGAATGTGACATATGATGCATCTAAGTTCGATGATAATTGTATCTAGACTGGATCTGCATTTGATTCAAGCAAACAAAATCAGAAGATGAAGCCTGATGGAAGTTAGATGCTCTAATCATGAAGACTAGAATATCTGTGCTCTGAAGATGTCTCTCAGAAATCAAATGGATGATCTGTTGATAAAGATAATGCAGAACGCAACCAAAGGATATAGATCAACTCAGAAGAGAAATTCAGAAGATCCTACTTCAGATGTTATTACCGGTTCCTGTGATCATTTGTATAGACAGAAGATGGATGATCTGAAAATGAAGACCAAAGAAATAATCTAGAACTCGTAACTATTGATCAAGATGAAACAAACATCAGAGGAGATGTGTTTCTATCCATAAGAAAGGAAGCTGAAGAAGTCATTATGATTTATATACTGCAGCAGAAAGAAGAAAGATAAAAGTCAGAATGGAAAGCACTCAGATAAAGAATCACTGTGAAGATCTCTGAATCTCAAAGGTATGATCTTCTTTATATGACTTAGTAAAACTTTGATACTTCTTCAAGTCAGAGGATGTCCTATTAGAAATCTGCTCAGTAAGATATGCCTGTTACTTCAGAAATATGAGCTTTTTGAAAAGTGAAAGTCTTGATTCGGAAAGTTCATCTCCTAAAGAAAATAATTTGATGTGCCTTCTAGATGGTACACAATTAAAACATTAATTGTTGTCCTTTCGTCTGATAACTCTTGAATGATAGTGGCGACAGTTGTTCCACTTGCTGAACATGCGTAATCATGAATCAACTTCTTGAGTTTCATAAATGCCAGTGCAAGCAGGAATATTATCATGTCCTTCGTCTTTGGAAGATGAATCATCATTACTAAGAAAACATTCTCTGACCTAATTTCACATGATGGAAAGGGACTAAGAATTTATGGTGTTCAGTCCAACAAATAAAGGGAAACTAAAGTCAATAACTTTATCTTCAAAGAAGGAACTGTGTTTGACTCCAAAAAGGATCCCTCTTCGTCGCTGCTAAAAGATATTCTAAGAGTATGGTTCAAAATCCTTTTAGGAAGCATGTACCATCGTCATCCTACTCATTCAGCAGATTATATAAGTTTGCCTCAAAAGTATGTCTTGTACTTTCTTATGAAGGGAATCAAAATACAACTTCCAGTTATCCTGTTCAGATTCCTAAGAGATGCTATATCAAATTCAAGAACAGGATCTGCTAAGAAAGGAAATCACATACCCTATGGCAGACTCATTTCAGATAGTATTATGGAGTCTGGAATTTTTGAAGATATCTTAATTGCTGAACCAACTAATAATCTGGTAAAAAGTGCTGGAAATGTATTCTGAGCGAAGAATCTGAAAAATATGAAGCTTATTAAAAGTATTACTCGTCCTGCTGTCATTCCAACCAAGGATGAAATCATTGCTCTAAGATATCCTGTCACTGGATTTCCACATTTTTCAAGAACTTATCATCCAAATGAGTGAACCCTCTATCTTGCTGGATGTAAAGATGGAGATGTGGATGCATGGATTGATAGGGAAGACCTTCCAGACACTCTTCAAAACTTTCCAGAAAACAAAAGAAAAGGAAAGAAAAAGATAATTGTGGATGATGAAGGACCATCTTCTAAAAAGAAAAATAGGACATTGAACTCAGAACACACAAATAGATCTTCTGGCTCCTCTCCATCTGCATCTGCTCCGTTAGATGGGAATATGGTTTCATCAATTCCTACACCTCCACCAATTTACTCAACCACCTTCACAACTTCTGTTGTCACAACATAACCAACCCTATTTCAACCACAATCTTTAAAGGCCGTTTAAATCTATCTGACTCTTCATCATATAAGGGAAACTTTGATCCAGAACCTGAACAAATTGTTGTTGTTCAAGAAAACCTTGCCGAATAAACCCACTCTGCTGAACCTGACCTTACGTTGGTCATTTATGAAAAACCCGTTCCTAAAACCCTTGACGAATTCATTAATTTGTTTCATAAAAAAGCCTTAAAAAGGGTAGCCAAACTAAAAGCAGAGGCTAGAATAAGCACCTCAACTCTGGAGCTTGAGACTTCTTGGGACGTTTTTCAAAAGTGGTTAGACTTTGAATTTGGACGAATTTCAAGTTTTTCTAAAGCCACTAAGGATGCCGAAGTTCAGTTGGTAAAGAAAAGGGAAGACAAGCTAGAAAGGATAAGAAACTTCAAGCTTCTTGATGCGAAGCAAAAAGAAGCTGAAGAAGGAGTTGCTGAAGAAGCGAGAATTCTAGAAGAGGAAGATTCCAGAAAAGAAACTGCCAAATTGGCACGAGAAGCTGAAGATGCTGAGAAGGCTAAGCAAGTTGCTGTAGTTGGTTCTTCTTCTGAAACTGCTTTTGTACGTTTAGAACGTGCCATTAGTGAGGTTCGAGGAGATCAACAAGCTATGAAGGAAGAACAACAAGTTTTCAGAGAATGCTTTGCTGAACAGAAAATTGTCAACAACTCTCTTCAGTGCATGCTTCAACAAATTCTGGAAAAGATGTCAACCTCTAAGAATTAGGCACTCAGGTTTTATTTTATGACTCAAATAGTTTAAATCTTTTTTTTAATGAAAATTCATATTTTTGATGAAATCAAAAAGGGGGAGAAATAGAATATGATTTTGATATAACCTAAAGAGAATGCAAAACATCAACTCTGATATAAATTGCGTTTACTACTAACCGTGTGTTTGATGTTTTACCGAGGAACTCTGAACAAGTTCACTAGGCATTCTAAAAATAGGTCAAATGAAAGAACTATGAGTTTGAACGAACTGGTTGTTTATATAATCAAAGTTATACACTTTGTGAACATATGTTCAGAATCAGATGGACCCAATACTATTCAAAGGTTGAAATATCTCTGAAAGTTAAAGTCATCTTGAATTTGGTATCATAATGTTCAGAAGATGTAAACTGTCTGTGAAAATGATAATCAGAGCATAAGAATCAGAAATCTTCATAAAAGCAAGAATTAGTATCAGATTCAGAATTAAGCTTACTAATATCAGACTCAGAATCAATTACTTTCAACAGATCAAGAATCAAATATGATCAATGCTTCGAGCTCTGATAGAACCAAAGATCTGAGATGAAGACCTATGTTCTAGTCAAACTCTAAAAAAGCAAGTCTGTTATGACAAGTTTGAAGACTGAATCAAGTTCTAAAGATCTTAATATCTGACCTATTGTAACCAGGGGGAGTTCACCTAGAAAGTTTCACAAGTCAGAATATTTGATTTTCACCCAGTCTGAAACTCAGGGGCAGTTCCTCATCTGAAAAACTAGTTCTGCTTCTGATAAATAGTGTGGCTAAGTTATTAGAAAAGAATTGTTTCATCTCTGTGCTACAGTTGCTCTGATGAACAATAGCAAATGCTTTAGAAGGCTATGAAGTTATAACTCTGATACGATGTCTAAAGAAAACAAGTTCTAAAGATCTGAAGATGGAAGTTCTGCTGAACAAGTCCAGATGCTAAAGACTTGTGCTCTTTTAGACCATAGGGAAGTATTCCTTATCTCATATATGTTTTGTTCTATCAAAATTTCTACTTTGAGTCTTGGGATCAGAGAAAGTCTCTGAACAAGCATAAATGAACTTATGAGGTTAACACATTCAGGGGGAGTTGTTGCTTGAAACTCTGAATATGTTATGCTTGGTGATTATCCTGTATAAAATGTTCTATCAAAATACATGGTTTTGTCATCATCAAAAAGGGGGAGATTGTAAGAACAAGATTTGTCTCTGCAAGTTATCTCTAAGTTTTGATGATAACAACGAAGTATTTGAAAGAACTATTTTATGTTCTAATGTTTGTTTTGTGCAAATCACGATTATTAAAGATATCAGATCAAACAAACACTATCAAGATGTGCATTTAATACTATATGCGAGTTACTATGTGTGACAAGTCACAAAGCATATTGAAGAAGCAAGTATGCCTCTGTATCTGATCACGATAAAAAAGATCCAAGGATGCCTGATATTGCGGTGGTAATGCTCTTGTGGATTCTGCTCTGAGAAGTGTATTTGATCTTGAAGCTAACAACATGTCTAAAGATTTAGTCCTCTGAAGAACTAAGTGCTGAAGACTCTAATGACTTGAAGCTCTGAAGGCTGAAGGATCTGAAGACCAAGTGTAGAAAGACTCTGAAGACTTACGGGTTCTGAAGATCAAGACTTTGAAGACTCTGAAGATATGATCTCTGAAGAATTAGTCACGAAGATTCTCAAGACTGTTTCAGGGAAACTTAGATCTTGGAATTCTGAAGACTAGATTCTAAAGTTGAAGATTATGTTTAAGAAATAGCTTCACCCAGACAAAGACTTGTTACTCAGATAAGCTGCTGCTATCCACTCATATAAACAAGGTGCTTAAGTCTAACAACTCTGATGTTATTATGCTATTATACCATAGTAGTTTCTGAACTACTCATCAGATACATCATCAGAAGAACCAAGACAAGAAGCTAATCTCTCCAAGCTGATAAACGAAGATCACATCATTTATGGATAATATCAACAAACTTGCTCAAGAAGACTACAGTACAACGCACACAAGTATTCCACTATAAAAAAGATGTCGGTACTATTCATAAGAGTTGTCTCCCACGATGATATATTAACATTACAAGCAAAGGACAAAGGAAAGTGACATCACTGTAGTATCCAACACCTATGCTTATTATATCCATTGAGAAATGACCGTTGGAATTTGAAAGGACATCTCTACCCTCAAAATGAATCTCATAGATACACTATAAAAGAAGATCATTTGATTCATTCAAAAAAAGCTAGTTGAGCCAGTACGCATAGCTAAGCATACTGTAGAGTATGTTATTATGTTGCTGATGCAATATGCTAAGTTGAAGGGTCACATACATGTTTGAATGTAATACGCAGATGTTGAATCTGAAGCTGTAGCAAAGCTAAGTCAGATAAATCAAACATCATGGACTAGAGAAAAAAGCTTTATGCTAAGAAGCCGCAGTGCTCATATAAGAAAGCTTTTAAGCAATATGGAAACTATTATTTTAATAATCTCTTAGAGATTTATCTTTAAAATAGTTTCTGTATTAGGAAGCAAGGAGTTGTTGCTCGATATTTGCCATGTACTTAAATTAGGAGTAATCTGCTTGATAAGAAGCATTCATGTAATCTCCAGAAACACAATTCTATTTAGAATTGGTGATTCCTCAAGTGATCAAGTGAATATCAGAAGACTTGAGAAGACGAGTGGTTGCGGTCATCGTGGATGAAATCTTGTCTAGGAGACCGAGTAGATCAAATTATGTTGGGTCAATGAATGTTATATCCGAAGGGATCACTGAACGTGTCATTGTCTGATTGTTAGTCACCAGCGGTTTGCTTGTGTATCTGTAATCTATTTCAGTTATAGTGGATTAAGACCTCGATTGAGAGAGGCGAAATCACCTTGGAAGGGTGGACTGGATTAGCTTGAGACTCTCTCAAGTGAACCAGGATATATCTTGTGTTCTTTACTTATGTTATGCTCTATTATTTATGCTTCCGCATTGCATCTTATAGAATCTCGTAAAGCAACAAGTGAAGAGGCGAACAAGTTTATTGAGTTGAAAACCCAATTCAAACCCCCTTTCTTGTACTTGGCTTATGTTTCATTTCATCTTTAGTATTTGTATTTGCATAACATTGTTCTTAGAATGGGATCAAGATTTTTTATTCCATTCAAGAGGAGAGTCTTGTTGGCTTTAAGCTCTAGAAAAGTTATTTGTGCAAGCCATCAAGTGTTTATCATCACCATGGAAGGTTCGAAGCTCTTTGAAAGGAAAGATTGGTGTGTGGATGTTATATCCTATCTTGGGGATCATCAGAGGATCCTCAGGGATTCATGAGGTCTTTATCTTGGAGAAGACATGGTCTACAAGCTCATTGATTATCCTAGGGGTCATTGTGGAGTTTGTTTGGTCATTCAATTCATTTGTAAAGGGGCACAGTCAAAAGATATGGAACTAGGGTTTCATCTAGTCAATTCAAGATCAATTGTGGACTTGAGAAGGTTCAAGACTTGATTCTAAGTCACTTGAGTCATGGGGAGTCATATAAAAGAATTTGGGATGTCATTTTAAGATCAAATTAAGAAAATCAAGGGTTCAAGAGGTTTTTAGTGTAAAATCCCCTCCTTTGGTGCCCAACTTCAAGGACAATTTACCCTATGATGCAAGCGCAATCTCTTCTTCATGAAAACATAAGACTTGTTGGACATGTTCTAATATTTCTTTTGAGTTCAAGAAATCATCCATTGAATTTGTACATTTGAAGTTATGATGCCAACAAGTCAAGGTTCTCAGATGAAGATATTTTTGGTCAACTAAAAGTCAACCCACTTCCAAGGCATTTTTGACCTAGAATCAAGTTTCTCCTCAACTTCACGTAAACATGAAAATTGTTCCTCATGGTCTTAGATTTCCAAAAAGTCCTATAAGTCCTTTTTATCATTTGTACATCTCAAGTTATGGACCTCACAAGGCAAGGGTATTTTTGGAAAGATCATTATAGGTCATTTGTTTCAATGGTCAATTTCATGAAGTTATGAACCTCAAATGCAATTCCAGCCAACATTAAACTTATGCCTAAGGGTCTTAAATCCACATTTAAGTCAAAATTCATGAGGATTGTTGAATTATGTGGCCATGTGGAGCATTTTCAAAGTGAAATTTTGGTTTTTGGTCATGGTTTGAGTACCTTGCATTACAAGTCACATTTTGTTCCATTTTTGATTTATTTCACACCATTACATGCCTAAAAGAAGTTTACCACATTTGGACCAACATTAAGAGTCATAATATGCCATATTTTCAAATTTCTTACTCAAAAAGTAATGAATTAAACTTGGTGAGTCGAAGGTTTACAAAGCCAAAATTAATCCAATTCATTTCTACATCATGTTCTTGATTGAATGCTGACCCCAAAGGATGTGTACATGGCCAACCCGTGTGTGTGCATGGAAATTAATTTTGGAAGTCAAATTTTGAAATCTCACCAATAAGACATTATGGGCCTGCATGATCATCATGAACCCATCATATAAAAGCAAAATGGTTTACCCTAATGCTCAGAACGTGCCATTGTAGCTGGAGAGAGCATAGAGAACTTGAAATTTTCTCAACATTTTTCGTTTTCAAATCACACTTTTATCTGCTAATCAACCTCAATTGGTGCTTGAATCTTCTTCATCAAACTTCAAGGAGTGGATTAGAAGCAAGAGATTGAAGCTTGCAAGCATTTTAAGAGCCAATGGAGCTACCCTGTTCAGTAAGTTTCCACCTCTGATTTCTCTCATTCTAGGCATGATTTAGGGACATTATGGGCTGCATCTGAAGCCCTACCTATGGTAGGCCATGTTTGAACCATTATTATGCTTGTTTGCTGAAGTTTCAGATCATGTGTTCATTTATTCAAGCTTTCGATTCTCTTTATTTAGGAACCTTTTTGATGTTTAAATGGTAGATTCATAACCCTTGCGGAAGCAGCTTTCGGATGGTACCGAATTTGGCCATTTTTATTGAGTTTTGAACCCTGAGCTCCGGCGAGCAGGCCGGAGAAGACGACCGGAGCCCTAGCTCCGGTGTCTGGTTCATTCTCAGGCCACGGTGATGTGGCTTTAGTTGGACCTTTTGACTTGCTTGTTTGTCACTTTTCCATTGGATTAACCAAGGTCACGCGTGCATTGAAATCCAGCAAGGATTAATGAAACGCAACATTTCATTTTTTGAACTGTCTTGGATCAAGGGGGCTCAAAGTGCTATTCATGCCCCCCTCTTTTTGAGCCCATTGTGCATTTGTTCTGTTTTCAGTTCATTTTGTTTTTACTATCACACCCGCTTTGCTATTTCATTATATTTTATTTTGTTTCTTTTACTGTTTTCATTTTAATTAATTAAAAATACTTTTAACTATTAAAAAATTCCATAAGAAATGTTTTCAAATATTTCAAGAAGTTATTTAATTTTGTATAATTTTTATTTCTGATTTTATTTTAATTTTTCATTTTATTTTAATTTTGCAATTAAAAGTGTTTTTGGTGTTATCTTCTTTTGATTCTAGTCATTTAAGCCTCCAATGTAAATCCCCTATGATCAAGGCTTATTCTCCATTTAGAGGATGAATCGAAGTGTCTTTGAGGGTAGATTTGGTTCATGATTTATCACGTTTTGGTTGACTTTGAGTTGTTGTTTCTTGTCCCTTCATTCATGCTCGATAAGGTGGAACACCCTTGATAATTGATTTATTTGGTGATGCCTTGAGATGAGTTTGAACTTGAAACTTTGGCTTATTTTTTCCATTTGACTTGGCTCCTTTGTGCTTTTTATTTGGAATTTATTGAACAACCTTCCTATTTTTTATGAAGCTTGCAAGTCAAGTCATCTCAAAAGATGTTCATACAAACTAGTTTGACCTAGTTCCTTTGGGAAATGACTTTTATGGATCCCATATGCACCCTATGAGTCTTGATGTTTGTTTATGACATGATTGATGTGTTGATTCTCTGATTTTATGGTCATACACTTGTGTAACTTGTTTTGTAAGTTACTTAGAAGTTAGGCTTTTCCACTTGTTTTCAAGTGTTGAATTGGTGTTGGAACCTTGATTCTTTCACTTGCCACAACTTGGTTCTTGCTTGTGTTTTGTTTCCAATCTTGATTTTAGCTTCCCTCTCTTGGATTTACTTCTGACCCTTGTGCTTTGATCACTATTCAAGATAATTTGGTATCCATGTTCATGCTTTGAGTTTGTCTTGAATAATGGATCACTTTTAGCACTTGTTTGTGCTTTTCTTTTGCATGATCAATTTAAATTGTTTGGTTGAGATGACTTACATCATGCTTGCTGCCCAAGATTCTTTCTCCCCTCTTCTCTTTGATCATGGCCCTTTTGCTTGGCTTTGTGCTTAGCCTTTGTTTAAGTGATTGATGTTTGAATGGTTGTAGGAGTTGTAACTTCTCCCATTTCATCTCACTCTTTTTGACTTGTTTAAGTCAACTTGTTTTGATCATTTGTATTTGTTGCATCATTTGATTCTCATATCCCATATTTGAATCTTTGTATACCATGTTTGCATTGTTTTGACTTGTTTAAGTAAACTTCTTCTCATTTTTCTTTTCATCTGTGATTGAGTTATCTGTTGTTTACTTTGTCTTTTGCCATGATCCCTTAGGATTCCTAGTCCATCTGCTTAAGTTAGGAGTAAGAGAGACATTATGTGTTCAATCCTTTGCATGATAACATTAGGATAAACTTCCCTTTTCAATCCCAACTTTAAGAGCATTATGCATGATAACATTAGGGTTGATCTAGTTTCCTCTTAGAGTTTGTGTCTTCTCTTCTCATCTCCTAAAAATCTTAAGACACTTAACAAAGGATAATAAATGTTGTACGCTATGAGCCTTAAGTACTTGAGAAATGATGTTTGGGGGGCCTCCTCTCAATCTGTCTAGAGTGTTTAGCGTATGCCCTTTGGGCGATATGCGACGCATTCGCTCTCAAGGCATAGTCTTTAGTGCAACATGAGTTACAAACTTAATTCAATTCAATTCTTCATGAAAAAAACAAAACAAAACATCAAAACCTTTTATCCCTCGGGATTGTTTAAAAATAATTTTCATAAAGATTGTGTTAAGTATTGGTTCTACCGCAAACAGGTAACGCCTAAGTCTCCAATGGTCGAGCAACAATACACCTAACTGCTAGAACGAATGTTTAACCCTACTCAGTTAAAACACTTGAACCAATTTGTGGTCCTGTCAGCCCGAACTATGTTTTCTCTGATTTCTCATACCAGATGAGGATATGTAGGCACAAGACAACAATGTCTTTGCGAGCAACCTTCCCCCCTTTCACCTGTAGTTCCCAAACTACGTTGACTATGAATTTCCCATTGCACGAGGGAATATGTAGGCATAGAGCAAAGATGCTCTATCGAGTCTCTTTTCTTTTCTTTTGTCCTTGTGAGCCAGCCTTTGATAGATTAACACCCTTTTAGATTAGAAAACAAGCATGGTTCCCGTTGAGTATAATGGACATGAGGGGTGCTCATACCTTCCCCTTGCGTAACCGACTTCCGAACCCAAGATTTGGTTGAGATGACCTTATCTTTTCCCTTTTTCATAGGTTTTCTATGATCGTTTCCTTTCCCTCTCTTTGGGATAAATAACGAATGGTGGCGACTCTTATGTCTTTACCGGGCCCCCTTTTTCCCAGTGATGCGATACTCCCTATAAGCCTTCCTGAGTCTGCCACCTCCTATCTTAAAGGCGCTATCTCACTTATCACATGCGTATTAATTGCATTCCCAGGTTACAGTAATTTAAACAAGTTTAGCAGATAAGCAGATAATATGACATCAAATGATATAAAATGAGAAAGCAAATAAACATTAAAAAATGTAATGCAAGGCTTAACCCTCTTAGGGGATGGGAAAGTCCCCAGTGAAATCGCCATTATTCTGTTGCAGTTGCTTTTTGTGGCGCGACCACTACCGCTCCTGATGCTACTTTCTAATTTTTATATTTATCCTATGAAGCTTAAAAGGAAAGAGAATATATCTTAAACTAACCCTGCACGCAAGTGTTTTCTCTACAAATACAGAGAGATCTGGAATAGGGGATTGGTTATACTAAGGGAAGTTATTAACACCCTGAGTATCTATAGTAATCTATAGAAATCTTCATTACATCTGTTTTTACTGTTTGAAATGCTTTCTTAAGTGTATTTACTGTTAGGTGGGGAAAGTTTCTCCTTTGGGTGGTTGAGGAAATGTTTTTGTTGTTTTATAATTTTCTATTGTTTTTGGAAAGGTATTTAGACCTAAGGTTTTTGATTAGTGCGCTCACTAAGATTTTTCAATCTTATGCCTACGTATTCTCAAAAAAGGAAACTGAGAAATCAGAGCGTTCATAGTTCCTCCTATTCTATGGGAGGAAAAATGCTTGGTGTCTTGTTCAAAGCCCAAGATTGAAGCTATAAGAGAAGTTTGTGTCTTGTTTAAAGCCCAAGATGGAAGCTAAAAGAGTTTTTGTGTCTTGTTCAAAGCCCAAGATTGAAGCTAAAGGAGTATTTGAGAGAGAATTTGTAATCTCTAAAAGGAGATATATCACCTATTCATCATAATTATTCAAGTTTTGTTTATAAGGGAAGTTTCTTTAACTGGGATATGTGGAATCCAACAATTCCACATCTTCATTTATAAGAGAACTGAAATGTCATGAAGAAAGAAGCTTTAACTCAATGTAGAGCAATGCCACTTGTTCCTTTATAAATCTTTGTATTCTAAGAGAGGGAAATTGTCTTGGATGTGTTCCAGAGGCTTTCCACTTACATTACTTAGATGAAAGAGAACTTTGGCCATGATAAAGGAGGGATTCCAGCTTAGATTTTGAATCAACAAGTGTGCCACTTACAACTATTATATGGAAAGGGTTTACTTGTTTGTTTTGAAATGTGATGTATAGAGGAAATATCCTCCTCCAGAGAGGACTAAGAGTCTCATATGTGGGGATGCTGAAAATTGTGCCTTGATCAAAGCCCAAGGTTGAAGCTAAAAAAGGGATTGAGAACTCACTCAACTAGGGGAGTATTATATATGTCTTGTACAAAGCCCAAGATTGAGGCTGGCTGGGGAAAATCCTTATATGAAGCCTAAGAGGAGGCTGGGGGAATTTAAATGGAGACTGACTCTTGCTGAGGAAAGTTAAATCCAAGAGTAGGATCCCACTGCTCTGAGTAATCAAAAGAGAAACTGATTCCTGCTGGAAATTAAAGGAGAGTGGGATTTATTGAACTGTCATAAAGGCTTTGATTCTTTTGGGAATTTGTTGATTGTAACCTGACCCTTGTTGGGTATTTAAGGTGGAATTCAAGCCTTGTTGAGGATTAGAGGAGACTCAAAGGAAGAGTTTGAATATTTTAGAGGTTTTTACTCTCTTTGGAATTGGTGTAGGGATTGTTGTACCCCAAAATTTTCCCAACCTTTTTCTTTACATGGCTTATGTCTCATTTCTTTCTTTGGCATTTGCATTTGCGTAACATTGTCTTTTTCAGGGGATCAAGGGAGGTGTGCAATTAAAGAGAATAGTATCAAGGGTTTCAAGCTCAACCAAGAGTGATTATTCAAGTTATCTAGTGCTTACAATCATCAAGAAATGGCCAAAGGTTTTTGAAAGAGAAGATTGATTTGTTGCTTATCTCCTATCTTAGAGGTCAATTGAGAATCATCAGGGGCGCACAAGGTCCTGTATAGGATATGTTTTAGAAGCTCATTAGGTAATTTGGAAGCCATTGTGGAGCTCATCTAAACATTTCTTTCACCTGCAAGAGGTCACAATCAAGGGTTGTGCACCTAAGCTTTCATCTGGTCAACTCAAGGTCAACTGAGGACTTGATGGAGTTTGAGACTTGGTTTTAGATCATTGGATTCAATGGAAGTTATGTTAAGACATCTATGATTTCATATCAAGTTCAAATCAATGAGAATCAAGAGTTTAAGAAGTTACTAAATTAGGGTTTCAGTGTAAAATCCCCTTCTTTAGTGTCCAACTTCAAGGACCATTTACCTCAAGATACAAGTTCAATATCATTTTCATGTAAACATGAGACTTATAGGGCATGTCCTAATATTTCTTTTGAGTACTATAACTCATCCATTGGATTTGTGGAACTCAAGTTATGATGCCATCAAGTTATAGATCTCAGATGAACATATTTTTCAGTCAACAAAAGTCAACTCACTTCCAAGGAACGTTTGACCTAGAATCAAGTTTCTCCTCAACTTTTTGTGAACATGAAAGTTATTCCTCATGATGTTAGCTTTCTAAAAAGTCCTAGAAGTCTTTGATATCATTTGTGGAACTCAAGTTATGGATCTTGCAAGGCAGTGGTATTTTGGGAAGCTTTGATTATATGCCATTTTGATTATGGGTCATTTACATGCACTTAAATACTTCAAATGAAACTTCAACCAACATGAAAGTTGTTCCAAATGACCTCGTTTAAACTCTAGAACTCAAGTTTGGTGTGAATTATGCTTGGTTATGGACATTGGGTGGAAAAGTTTAAGTGAAAATGGACTTATAAAGATGATTTCAATTGAATTGGTTATAGGCCATTTACATGTTTTGTTTTGACTCAATTTTGTTCATAATTGACTCATGACTAAAATGCACAAGTTCACTTTGGTCTATGCTAGCAAAAATACGTGGAATTGCAACTTACTTGACAAGGAGGTTTCTCATTCAAACTTCCAAATTGGACTAGATACAAAGCCCAATCCAATCACATTGCAAAATTCAATTATCCAGCTGAACAATCAAGCAATTTTCATGAGTGCAAGTGGTTGTTTTCATGTGTGCATGAAAGAATTGCATTTTTGGGCATTTTGAAAATTCAGCCAAATGAGGCTTCATTGGCCTCCATTTCCATTCCAAATCCAACATATATAAGTTCACATTTCATTTTGAGAGCTCAGAAGTGCGTTTTGGAGCCAGAAGAAGCAACTTCCATTTTCAAGGTCTCAAGAAAAATCTCAAATCGTGAATTAAATTTTAGAGCATTTCAAAGCCAATTGAAGTGAGATTCTTTTTCCTTGAGCTAATTGGAGTGAATCTGCATGTTTTCAAGCAAGGAATCAGGAGTTGAAGCACCAACGGAGTGTCTTTGTTAAGTAAATTTCCATTCAACTTTTCTCTCATTCTAGAGCATGATCTAGGTCATTACTGGCTGCATCTGAAGCACTACCTTGTGTAGGCCATGTTTGAGTGCTTAATTTCCATGTTTGATGAAGATCTCAGATGTGCATTCCAAATTTGATCCGTTTGAATCTCTTTATTTACGCATGATTAAAACCAATAGAGCCTGGATTTGGAATGTATGTGAGTGATCAGCTTCATTTTGATATGCATTTTTATAGGTTTGGTTAAGTTTTGTAGATCTGATCTCCGGCCAGTCCACCGGAGAAGACGACCGGAGCTAGGGCTCCGACGTCTGGTCTTTGAGACCTCATATCTGACGTGTTATCGTTGGACTCTTTGACCTTGCGAGATGGATGACTCAGATTTCTTTGAATTTTGAGTACTAGAACTCATCCATTGGGCTTGTGGAACTCAAGTTATGATGCCATCAAGTTATAGGTCTCAGATGAACATATTTTTCAGTCAACAAAAGTCAACTCACTTCCAAGGAACGTTTGACCTAGAATCAAGTTTCTCCTCAACTTTTTGTGAACATGAAAGTTATTCCTCATGATCTTAGCTTTCTAAAAAGTCCTAGAAGTCTTTGATATCATTTTTGGAACTCAAGTTATGGATCTTGCAAGGCAGGGGTATTTTGGGAAGCTTTGATTATAGGCCATTTTGATTATGGGTCATTTACATGCACTTAAATACTTCAAATGAAACTTCAACCAACATGAAAGTTGTTCCAAATGACCTCATTTACACTCTAGAACTCAAGTTTGGTGTGAATTATGCTTGGTTATAGACATTGGATGGAAAACTTTAAGTGAAAATGGACTTACAAAGATGATTTCAATTGAATTGGTTATAGGCCATTTACATGTTTTGTTTTGACTCAATTTTTTTCATAATGCACTCATGACTAAAATGCACAAGTTCACTTTGATCCATGCTAGCAAAAATACGTGGAATTGCAACTTACTTCACAAGGAAGTTTCTCATTCAAACTTCCAAATTGGACTAGATACAAAGCCCAATCCAATCACATTGCAAAATTCAATTCTCCAGCTGAAGAATCAAGCAATTTTCATGAGTGCAAGTGGTTGTTTTCACGTGTGCATGAAAGAATTGCATTTTTGGGCATTTTGAAAATTCAGCCAAATGAGATTCATTGGCCTCCATTTCCATTCCAAATCCAACATATATAAGTTCACATTTCATTTTGAGAGCTCAGAAGTGCGTTTTGGAGCCAGAAGAAGCAACTTCCATTTTCAAGGTCTCAAGAAAAATCTCAAATCGTGAATTAAATTTCAGAGCATTTCAAAGCCAATTGAAGTGAGATTATTTTTCCATGAGCTAATTGGAGTGAATCTATATGTTTTCAAACAAGGAATCAGGAGTTGAAGCACCAACGGAGTGTCTTTGTTAAGTAAATTTCCATTAAACTTTTCTCCCATTCTAGAGCATGATCTAGGTCATTATTGGCTGCATCTGAAGCACTACCTCGTGTAGACCATGTTTGAGTGCTTAATTTCCATGTTTGATGAAGATCTCAGATGTGCATTCCAAATTTGATCCGTTTGAATCTCTTTATTTACGCATGATTAAAACAAATGGAGCTTGGATTTGGAATGTATGTGAGTTCAACTTCATTTTGATATGCATTTTTCTAGGTTTGGTTAAGTTTTGTAGATCTGATCTCCAGCCAGTCTACCGGAGAAGACGACCGGAGCTAGGGCTCCGACGTATGGTCTTTGAGACCTCATATCTGACGTGTTATCGTTGGACTCTTTGACCTTGCGAGATGGATGGCTCAAATTGCTTTGACTGGCACGCGTGTACAATTGACTTCCACGTCAATTAGTTAAACGGTGCGTTTTGTTTTGCTGGATATGGATTGGGCTTTTAATGCTAATCACACCCCTCTGATTGTTGAGCCCAGTTGTTCAACGTGTTTCCCTTGCTATTTGCACCTTGTGGCATTTTATTTGTTTATTTTCTTTATTTTATTTCTGTTTACATTTTTAACTGTTAAAAATACCTCCAATGTTCATAAAATTCAAATAAAAATATTTTCAGGTACCTTGAATTGTTAACTAATTTTTCATAATTTCTATTTTGAATTTCCATTTATTTTCAATTTCATTTGAATTTAATGAGTGGAGGTGCTTTTAAAATGGTTCTCTTTTGTTATTGCTCATTTCTTGGACCATTCAAAACCACCAATGAGTGAGGCTTCCTCCTTATTTTGATGATGAGTTGAGGTGCCTTTGAGGCTGGTTTTGGTTAAGGTTTGACTTATTTTTGTTTGACTTTGGTTTATTTTTATTTAACCCTCGATGAATGCCTTTCAAAGTGGAGCACCCTAGTGGATCAGTTCCTTTGGAGATGCTTTGATTGGATTTTGGCTTTAATGCTTTGGCCTCTGGTTTCAAACTTCTTTGTGAGATTTGGGTATTTTAGTTGGCATTTATTGAACCATTTTCCTATTTTTGGTGAACCTTGCAAGTTAAGTCTCCCTAATGGAGGTTCATACAAACTAGTTGACCTAGTTCTTTTGGGAGATGACCCTTGTGGATCCCATATGCTTCCAATACCTCTTGATTCACATTCTTAACATGTTGAAGTTGCTGGTTGCAAGTTTATATGTCCTACATTTGTTTGGTTTGTGCTACGAGTTCCTCCTAATTATGGCTTTCCATTTGTCTTTAATGTTGAAAGTGGTTTGAACTTAGGTTCTTTCCCATGCCTTATCTTGCAACATGTCTTGCTTCCTCTTCTTCTTTCATTTGTGCATCTTCTTCCCTTGTTCTCACTTTTGTCCATGGGGCTTTGGAACTCATTCTAGTTGATTTGGTGCTCTTTGTTTGCACTTTGACTTTAACTTGGATGAGATGCCACTTTAAGAACTCTTTTGTGCTTTCTTGTTTGCTTGATCATTTTGATGCTTATGGTTGAGATTTATTTCTTTGTTGCTTGCTTCCCAAGTCTATTCTCCCATCCTTATCTTGATCATATCTTCTTCTCCTTCTATTTTGTTTGCCTTTTGGTTTGGTGATTGATGCTTGAATGGTTGTAGGAGTTGTGACTTCTCCCATTGCATCTCACTTTTGCTTGGTTTTATTTGAGTGCTTTTGCTTGCTTTCTTCTTTTGTTTTTCATCCTTTTGCATGGCTTTAAAAGGTTGAGATGTGCTTGTGGTGGTTGCTTCCCCACACTTTTTTCCTCCCTCTTTTCTTTGTGTTGCATTTCATGTTTGCATCTCTTTCTTTCATCTCATTTGTGATTGATTTATCTTGTGTTTACTTGGTTTTCTTTTCCATGATCCCTTAGGATTCCTAGTCCCATTTGTAACACCCCACTTCCCAAAATCAATTAAATTAATAAACATTATAAATAAACAAAATCAGAGTTCCAATTCTCCCAAGTGGGATATCACATAAAAACAACGTTTCCTTATAAAAAGGTTTTTCTCCCAATACAGCGGAATGTTAAATAATAAAATTCAATAAAAGTTTGATACGTTCACAGGGAAATAAAATATAAGTTCAACATAAAACAAATAAAAGCGCCCAAGTCCCGTGCTACGTATCAGAGCATCCTAGACTCGACAATCACACCAATATCCAAGCTAGCTAAGCACCTGGGTTATCTGTACTTCCGAAGAAGCACAGACCACAACAACAACAAAGGGGTGAGAAATCATGATCAAAAATATAATGGTAATGTAATACATGTAATAAGGCAGTAAAACACACCAACACATCAATTATTCACCCCAACAACACCATATAACGAACCTGCTGTTCAGATTACAATATAACATATTATAATGCAAAATGCAACTCAACACCATGCATGTGGTACCGACTCATTGGTTCATTCAATCGAACCCACCATTCTCCATAAAGGAGTACGGGTGAATCACTTACGCTCCATCCGAGACATGATTCGACCCCGCCATTCTCCACAAAGGAGTACGGGTGAATCACTTACGCTCCATTCGAGACATGATTCAACCCCACCATTCTCCACAAAGGAGTACGGACAGATCACTTACGCTCCATCCGAGACATGATCCATCCCACCAAGACACCATGATATGCACACACCAATGCATAACTATTATGTTCAGGCACACTAAGTGCACACGATCCACCTGATCGTATCATCATACATCAATGCATATATGTACAGATATAACATACACCAACACCATATAAATCAACCAGATAGTAAACAGGTTCATATTCTATCACCAAGATACAAACACATCCCACTACTCGGGGATACACGATCCTACTGATCACTACATACATATATATCAACCAGTTGTCCACTAGTCGTTATTACGGGAAACATGCACTATCACCAAGTACACAAGTTAGTTCCCCCACTCATCATTCTTACAGTGCATCAAGGCCAAAGGGATCACACAAGCCCAAGCTCAAGGCCGAAACATCACAGAAATCACATTCTGGTTCTGCTACGTTCGCTGACATTCGCCAGGCGAAGCCCCGTAGCGAACCTTCACTAGCATTCGCCAGGCGAACCTGCTGGCGAAGCCCTCATTTCACTATCGTGCACTCGCCAGGCGAACCTTCATTCGCCAGGTGAACCTTCGCTGGCCACACTCGCCAGGCGAAGTTTCTACCCTTTAGGTCTGGGACTTAATTCTGAATTATTCGCTACCACTCGCCTCAGCTCGCCAGGCGAACTCTCGCCTCCTTTCGCCAGGCGAAGCCCAGCGAATGCTGCGATTCACCAAGTTTTCTCACAGTTCTGCAGTGTATTCTAGGCCAAATTGTACCTATCATCTCAACTCAGATCCTCAGTCTATTCTAGTACCAATCTTGCACATTACCGTAACCAATAGGTTTCTAATTTCTATTCCCAAAATCATCACCTACACACTTTATCGATACCTCAAAAGCCATACAGAATCTTCCCTAAAAACCGTAAAACACCCTATATGCCCTATATGCCAAATCAACCCAAAACACCAATTCATTAACGATTACTATATAATTAACAACAATCATCATCAATCATAACACATCAACTCACAATATCATATATAGATGATCTTTCTACGGGGTTAAGGAATCTCCAACTACCCTATACATGTATAAACCATTTCCCAATCAAGTTTCTCCCCCCTTACCTTGTTAATCGGTTGATCGATGAAAGAGCCCTCCAAGGTTTGGCCAATTCTGATTTTCCCCTGTTCCTTCGTTCTTCGCTCCCTTTTCCGTTCTCTTTTCCGTTGTCTCACTTCTCTCCTTTCTATCGTTCTTTTTCCACTTTCTCTAACTTCTCACAATGTATCGCGAAAACTACTAACCCTCACATTCTCTATTTTAATTCTCTAATCCCAATAATAATTATAATTTAATAATAATAATAATAATAATTTAATAAATTAATAATAATAATAATAATAATATTATTATCTCACCAAAATAATAATAATATTAATAACAATAGTAACTATAATAAATATAATAATAATAATAATATTCCCACCAATATCAATATTATACACTATATTATTATATTTACCAAAACACCACCAATAATCCTCCCACATTAGGGACACCCACCAAACATCACCAAATACACCCCCACCAAAGGGTACACCAACACATAATATTTAAAATAATAATAAAATGACTAAATAATTAAAATGGGTGTTACAACTCTCCCCCACTTTAATTATTTTCGTCCTCGAAAATTACCTGATGGAAATAGCTCCGGATACGCTTCTCGCATCCTGCTTTCCAACTCCCAGGTCACACTGCCTCCTGCAGCACCTCCCCAAGCTACCTTCACCAAAGGTATTTCCTTCCCTCGGAGTTGTTTCATCTTACGGTCCTCGATCCTCAACGGCATCGTCTCAACAGTAAGATTCTCCCGAATCTGAACATCATCTCTCTGAATCACATGAGACGGATCAGAAACGTACTTTCGCAATTGCGACACATGAAACACATCATGTAGATTCGACAACTCAGGCGGTAACGCCACCCTATAAGCCACATCACCAATTCTCTTCAAAATCTCATAAGGACCAACGAACTTAGGATCCAGCTTCTTGGACTTCAATGCACGACCCACACCAGTCATCGGATTAACTCTTAGGAATGCGTGATCACCTACACAGAATTCTAACTCTTTCCTCCGATTATCATGATAGCTTTTCTGCCTACTCTGAGACACTTTCAATTTCTCACGAATCATTTGAATTGTCTCAGTAGTCTGCTGTACAATTTCTGGCCCAAGCACCATATTCTCACCAGTTTCATACCAACACAGAGGAGTCCTACACCTCCTCCCATACAAAGCTTCAAACGGTGCCATTCCGATACTAGAATGGTAACTGTTATTGTACGTGAACTCAATCAATGATAAATGAGTATCCCACGCACCACCCTTTTCTAACACACAAGCTCTCAACAAATCTTCAAGCGACTGAATAGTCCTCTCCGACTGACCATCAGTTTGCGGATGATAAGCTGAACTCAATTTCAACTTAGTTCCCAAAGCTTCCTGCAAGCTCTTCCAAAATTCCGAAGTAAACCGCGGATCTCTATCCGACACAATACTGGATGGAACACCATGCAACTTCACAATTACCCGAATGTAAGTCTCTGCCAGTTTCGTCAATGGAAAACTAATATTGATCGGCACAAAGTGTGCAGACTTCGTCAATCGATCCACAATCACCCATATAGCATCAAAACCTCTCGCCGTATTCGGCAAACCTGTCACAAAATCCATGGTAATGCAATCCCATTTCTAAACCGGAATCTCTAATGGTTGCATAAATCCAGAAGGTCTCTGGTGTTCCACCTTCGACTTCTGACATGTCAAACAGGCATACACAAATTGAGCTATGTCTCTTTTCATACCAGACCACCAAAATAATTTCTTCAAATCATGATACATTTTCGTAGCTCCCGGATGAATACTCAGGCTACTACGATGTCCTTCGCTCAAAATTGACTTTTTCAATTCTTCATCATCTGGTACACAAATCCTGCCTCTAAATCTCAACACACCTGTACTATCCAATTTAAAGTCACTATCGGAGTCACTCCTTACTCCAGGCATTAAATCTACCAATTTTACATCCAACTTCTGATTCTCTCTAATCATATCCAAGAAGTCATTATTTACCTGCAACATACCCAACATTACACTATCTGCAGTGGTCTCACAAACCATGCTCAAATCTCTAAACTGTTCAATTAACTCAATTTCTTTCACCATCAGAGCTGCCATATGAATTGCTTTCCTACTCAAAGCATCTGCCACTACATTGGCCTTTCCTGGATGATAACTCAAACTGAAGTCATAATCCTTCAAAAATTCCAACCATCTTCTCTGCCTCATATTCAGCTCTTTCTGATCAAACAGGTATCTCAGACTCTTATGATCACTAAACACTTCAAATCTTGAACCATATACATCCTGTATGGCGCCATAGAAATAGGTCTCGTACCAGGAACAAGATCAATACCAAATTCTACTTCTCGCGTCGGAGGCAATTCCGTAATGTCGTCAGGAAACACTTCTGGAAATTCATTCACCACTGCTAATTCCTCCATTGGCACTTTGTTATCCATCGATAAAGTTGCAAATAAAGCAAACACTCTAGTTTCATCTTCCAACAAGGCCCTCAATTCTTTATTAGACAAAGAACTTGCCACAACTTCCTCTTCAGGGGTCAGGAACAACAATTCCTTCCGAAAACAATCGATGTAGACTCGGTTGAACTCTAACCAGTTCATACCCAGAATAACATCCAACTTACCAAGTGGTAGACAAATCAGATCCACTCCAAATTCTCTACCGAAAATAGTCAGCGGACACTTCAGGCATACCAAAGAAGTAGTCACTGAACCTATAGAGGGTGTCTCAATAGTCATTCGCATCTCCAGAGTGGACGGCACTAAACCTATCCTCTCCACACAATCTACAGAAATAAACGAGTGCGTTGCACCCGTATCAATAATAGCAATCAAAGGAATATTATTGATAATACAAGTACCTCTGATCACACGCCCATCACTGGCAGCTTGAGTTCCTGCCAAGGCAAACACTTTTCCACCAGCCGGAGACGTTTGAGGCTTCTTCGGCTTCTCACAATGTGTACTGATATGACCCTTCTCACCACAGTTATAATAGGTCGGCATAGTTGCTCTGCAGTCAGCTATCACATGACCTGGTTTCCCAGACTTAAAACACTTCTTGGCTTCATTAGGACAATCATTAGAACGGTGTCCCATACCACCGCACCGAAAACATTTCCCTTCAACAGATGCTCTCCCATCTCTAGGCTTCTTATCAACGACAACTTTACGTTTTCCCTTATCAGCAGCAACACTATAAGGAGTACCACTAAACCTCTGCTTACCCTTACGGTCATTAACAGCTTTGTAGTGTGCAATCCTTGCTCGGTTATCATTATCATAGATTCTGCTCCTGCTTACCAGCTCAGGATAGCTCCTGATCTTCTGACAAGCAATCCCCAACTTAATCTCTGGACGCAGTCCATTCTCAAACTTTAAGCACTTAGAGGTCATTGCCCCTTCCACATTATAGTGGGGACAATACTGCACCAACTCCTCAAACTTGGCAGCATATTTTGCTACAGTCATGCTACCCTATTTCAGCTCTAAGAATTCAATTTCCTTAGCGCTTCAGATATCTTCCGGGAAATACTTCTCCAGAAAACCTTTCCGAACCACCTCCCAAGTAATGGTAGTTCCAGCAGCTTCCAACCTTTGGCGACTATTGTCCCACCAGGCTTCAACTTCACCCTCCAGCATGTGAGTACCAAACCTCACCTTTTGTTCATCGCTACATTCCATAGTCCTGAAGATCTTCTCAATTGCCTTCAGCCACTTCTGAGCAGCTTCGGGGTCCAGAATTCCCCCTTCGAACGTTGGCGGCTTGCTGCTCCGAAACTGCGCCAAACTCCTGAATTGGGCATCTGCAGTTTGATTCTGATTAGCAACAGCCTGCGCCATTGCTTGCATAGCAGCAGCCAATGCAACATCGTTCCTTCCTGCCATACTTCTCACAAGGAACAACACCAGGTTAAAAGATATCCAACTACACCATAAAGGATAGACTCAACTCGACTCAACAACATTGGTCGGACGGACCAACCTGCTCTGATACCAATTGTAACACCCACTTCCCAAAATCAATTAAATTAATAAACATTATAAATAAACAAAATCAGAGTTCCAATTCTCCCAAGTGGGATATCACATAAAAACAACGTTTCCTTATAAAAAGGTTTTTCTCCCAATACAGCGGAATGTTAAATAATAAAATTCAATAAAAGTTTGATACGTTCACAGGGAAATAAAATATAAGTTCAACATAAAACAAATAAAAGCGCCCAAGTCCCGTGCTACGTATCAGAGCATCCTAGACTCGACAATCACACCAATATCCAAGCTAGCTAAGCACCTGGGTTATCTGTACTTCCGAAGAAGCACAGACCACAACAACAACAAAGGGGTGACAAATCATGATCAAAAATATAATGGTAATGTAATACATGTAATAACGCAGTAAAACACACCAACACATCAATTATTCACCCCAACAACACCATATAACGAACCTGCTGTTCAGATTACAATATAACATATTATAATGCAAAATGAAACTCAACACCATGCATGCGGTACCGACTCATTGGTTCATTCAATCGAACCCACCATTCTCCACAAAGGAGTACGGGTGAATCACTTACGCTCCATCCGAGACATGATTCGACCCCACCATTCTCCACAAAGGAGTACGGGTGAATCACTTACGCTCCATTCGAGACATGATTCAACCCCACCATTCTCCACAAAGGAGTACGGACAGATCACTTACGCTCCATCCGAGACATGATCCATCCCACCAAGACACCATGATATGCACACACCAATGCATAACTATTATGTTCAGGCACACTAAGTGCACACGATCCACCTGATCGTATCATCATACATCAATGCATATATGTACAGATATAACATACACCAACACCATATAAATCAATCAGATAGTAAACAGGTTCATATTCTATCACCAAGATACAAAAACATCCCACTACTCGAGGATACACGATCCTACTGATCACTACATACATATATATCAACCAGTTGTCCACTAGTCGTTATTACGGGAAACATGCACTATCACCAAGTACACAAGTTAGTTCCCCCCACTCATCATTCTTACAGTGCATCAAGGCCAAAGGGATCACACAAGCCCAAGCTCAAGGCCAAAACATCACAGAAATCACATTCTGGTTCTGCTACGTTCGCTGACATTCGCCAGGCGAAGCCCCGTAGCAAACCTTTGCTAGCATTCGCCAGGCGAACCTGCTGGCGAAGCCCTCATTTCACTATCGTGCACTCGCCAGGCGAACCGTCATTCGCCAGGCGAACCTTCGCTGGCCACACTCGCCAGGCGAAGTTTCTACCCTTTAGGTCTGGGACTTAATTCTGAATTATTCGCTACCACTCGCCTCAGCTCGCCAGGCGAACTCTCGCCTCCTTTCGCCAGGCGAAGCTTCGCCAACACTCGCCAGGCGAAGCCCAGCGAATGCTGCGATTCACCAAGTTTTCTCACAGTTCTGCAGTGTATTCTAGGCCAAATTGTACCTATCATCTCAACTCAGATCCTCAGTCTATTCTAGTACCAATCTTGCACATTACCGTAAACAATAGGTTTCTAATTTCTATTCCCAAAATCATCACCTACACACTTTATCGATACCTCAAAAGCCATACAGAATCTTCCCTAAAAACCGTAAAACACCCTATATGCCCTATATGCCAAATCAACCCAAAACACCAATTCATTAACGATTACTATATAATTAACAACAATCATCATCAATCATAACACATCAACTCACAATATCATATATAGATGATCTTTCTACGGGGTTAAGGAATCCCCAACTACCCTATACATGTATAAACCATTTCCCAATCAAGTTTCTCCCCCCTTACCTTGTTAATCGGTTGATCGATGAAAGAGCCCTCCAAGGTTTGGCCAATTCTGATTTTCCCCTGTTCCTTCGTTCTTCGCTCCCTTTTCCGTTCTCTTTTCCGTTTTCTCACTTCTCTCCTTTCTATCGTTCTTTTTCCACTTTCTCTAACTTCTCACAATGTATCGCGAAAACTACTAACCCTCACATTCTCTATTTTAATTCTCTAATCCCAATAATAATAATAATTTAATAATAATAATAATAATAACTTAATAAATTAATAATAATAATAATAATAATAATATTATTATTATCTCACCAAAATAATAATAATATTAATAACAATAGTAACTATAATAAATATAATAATAATAATAATATTCCCACCAATATCAATATTATACACTATATTATTATATTTACCAAAACACCACCAATAATCCTCCCACATTAGGGACACCCACCAAACATCACCAAATACACCCCCACCAAAGGGTACACCAACACATAATATTTAAAATAATAATAAAATGACTAAATAATTAAAATGGGTGTTACACCATTTGTGTAAGATGGGAGAAGGAGAGACATTAAGTGTTCAATCCAAGCATGATAACATTAGGGTTTAGTTAGTTTCCCCTTAGTTGTGTCTTCTCTCTTCTCATCTTCAAACTTCTTCAAAACACGTAATAAAGGATAATGAGTGTTGTACGGTACGAGCCTTAAGAATTTGGTAAATGATGATTGGGGGGCCTCCTCTCAATTGTCTAGAGTGTTTAGCGTATGCCCTTTGGGCGATATGCGACGCATTTGCTCCTAAGTCATAGTCTTTAGTGCAACAAGAATTACAAACACCATTCAATTCACTTCTTCTTCATAAAAGACTCAAAAACAAATATCAAATCTTTTTATCCTTCGGGATTAATTGAAAATCATTTTCAAAGAGAGTTTGTTAAATCTTGGTTCTGCCGCAAAGAGATAACGCCAAAGTCTCCAATGGTCGAGCAGCAATACACCTAACTGCTAGAACCAAGGTTTAACCCTACTCGGTTAAAACACTTGAACAACCTGTGGCCGTCTCAGCCCGAACTACGTTTGCTCTGATTTCTCATACCAGACGAGGATATGTAGGCACAAGACGGCGATGTCTTGCGGAGTAAACTTCCCCCACCTTCACCCGTAGTTTTTCAAACTACGTTGACTCTAATTTTCCCATTGCACGAGGGAATACGTAGGCATAGAGCGGTGATGCTCTATCGAGTCTCCTTTCTTTTCTTTTGTCCCTGTGAACCAGCCTTAGCCAGCCTTATAGATTAACATCCTTTTAGATAGATAACAAATGTGGATCCTGTCGAGTAAACCGACGTGAGGGGTGCTCATACCTTCCCCTTGCGTAACCGACTCCGGAACCCAAGATTTGGTTGCGATGACCTGTCTTTTCCCTTTTTCGTAGGATTTCTATGATCTTTTCCTTCCCCTCTTTTGGGATAAATAACGAACGGTGGAGACTCTTCTGTCCTTGCCGGCCCCTCTTCACAGTGATGCGACAACTAACGACTCTGCTGGGGACTTTTCCCATCCCCTATGCGAGTCAATCCTAGCGGTTGTGTGTTTTATCTCTGGGTGTGTATATGTGTTGTACTTTACCTGCATTTTGCATCTTACTGTCCCACATTATATATTATCATTGTTGTTGTGCTGTTGGGGGGGAATGTTCCACTGTGAGATAAACCAAAACTCAGGCTTGAGTATAACCCTAGCATTAGAATTGGAAAGTAATGGTAAACCTGTATGTTTGGCATGCACTAGTTCCCACGAAATTCGAGCTCAGATAAGTATCTCTTTGATTGTTAGTACCATGGTTCTATGGTTCTAGGATTGGCTAAATTTTAGTAAAACATGATCCGACACTGATGTTAAGCAGGATATTATGACATCACCATCTGCTGTGGTGAAAGAACTAATGTGGAGAGTGTTAAGGTGAATGTCATGATGAATGTCGTGACATCCATCATGACATCCATCTGCTGTCATGACAGAGCTACTGTCATGTGTGAGAAACAGCAGTAGTAGTGGTGTAGTAGGGGCTTATGACTCAAGACACTGCTACTGATGCAACAGGAGCTAGCAGGAGCTGATGAAGAACTGTTGTTATGCTGTCATGTGTTATAAATAGGATGTCGTTACATCTTGTACAGCAGGGGCTGCTATGATATATCTCTTGACAGAAGTGTTTTGGTACTGTTGGATATTCCACATACGTATGTACAGGCCAAAGAGATTTGTTAGAAACAAAGTGCAGATTGGATGGGTGTTCACAAAAGGGATCGTAGATACTTTTTAGGGAACTATAGAGCATTTGTTTCTACTATCATGAAGAAGATTCAGCAAGAGTATGCAGCAGAGAAAGCTGGTTAGCTAAGAGTCACAAAAGGGATCGTTGATACTTTTTAGGGAACTATAAAGCACTTGTTTCTACTGTCATGAAGAAGATTCAGCAGGAGTGTGCAGCAGAGCAAGCTGGTCAGCTAAGAGTGAGCAAAAGTTGAATGTCATACTGAATGTCATGACATGGATCGTATGACATCAGACGGGATGAGTTTGTTCTTCTGTTATGATACCTGATTTATATCAGGCTAAATATCAGGAAACATGTTATGACTTCTGAGTTATCTCAGGAGAGATTCAAGGTAATGTTGACCATGCCATGACCTAATTGGACAGCACCTTGAATTGTGGAAATTAGTTTTGATTTATTAAAACTAATATTTATTACTTCTGCACAGCCCAAGCCCAGTCTGCACGACTATAAAAGGAGGAGCAGAAGCAAAAGAAAAGCAAGCACTCACATTAAGAAAAATCAGAGTGTAAAATAGAGGTCTAGGGTTTAGAGTCCCTTATGTGTAAGTCACCCTTTGTATCTTTTGATACAGTGTGGTAGACATAAGTGTAAGTGAAGAGGGTTGTTCTTCACATGCAAAGTCTACTTAGGAATACTTGTAATCCAAGCAATTGTCTGGTGGATGATTGTTTTGGTTAGGTAGATTTTAGGCTGTGTCTCACTCGAAGCTTTGAAGCAAGAGTGTATGAGTTCCTTGATCAAAGCTGTGAAGCAAGATCTAGGTATGTATGAAGTGTCTCTTCATAATGTATTTGTAATTGTTTGATATCACTATTGTTGTGATAGTAGGGGAGTGAGTGGGTATACTCAGGTACTAGAGTGTCTCTTGGCTCAAGTGTCATTGGGTAAAGATTAAGTGAGAAGTGCAAATTGGAGGGTTGACTTTGAATTAATTATACTAATAGTGAATTTCCTCCCTGGCTTGGTAGCCCCCAGATGTAGCTTTTTTTGATACTGAACTGGGTGAACAATTACTGTGTTATTTGTCTTTCTGCATTTACAATTTTGTAAGTTAAATGGTTAGATAAATAGTATGACAGACTGCAGATGTCACAACAGAGGTTGTGACATTGGTCATGACATTGGGACAATTTAAAGAAATTTAAATTGGTCATGATCTGTCCTCGTCCTTGTTGAGCAGAGATCAATGTTCTTGGAACAAATGTGATTTGAATACCAGAATTTCAATTGGTATTAGAGCAGGCATCCTGTCTGTTCTGGATGAGATCTTGGGAGATACATTCTGGTAATTAAACAAGGAAAAACTGCAACTAATTTGATGATCTTGCTGAGCTACGGCTTATGGAGTGAAGGAGTCCATGCATCTACTGTTGTGCCCTATGATATAGGAGCTTTATGACCAGCTGTATGTTATGCCAAAGGAAGAGTTGCGGTTGCTATCCTATGGCCTGTTGGATGATCAAACATCTTGTGTAGGGCATGTTCTTTTAAGTGGTTCCGCTGCATATTTCTCTGATAAAAGAACTCTGATGCCCCTGGAAGAAGATTGGCCTATATTAAGTTTGATCCATGACTGTGGCAGTTGTGTAGATGATTGGAAGATGGTGGCTGCAGCTATGGTCGGTTATGTGCCTGGACTGTTCTGTTGTTCTACAGGTTGATGGAAGCTATGTAGAGAAGATAGTGAGAGGTGATTTATTTTCACCACTCATGACTTGCAAGGATTCTATATGGAGAAGAAAGCATAGGCAGGTTAAGTCAAGGGCTCTTCTGCATTGGTATTCCATGAAGTTCAGAGAAGGATCTGTTACAAGGATTTAAGATTCATTGCTATTTGAGATATTCTCAAATATTTAATGGATTATCCTTAGTTGATGATCAAGTTGTCTCATCAGTAGTTGCACAAGTATCAGGCCTTGATATGCTTGGTTCTGATGCAGAGAGTGGGCAGAATTCTATTGATCCATAGATCAAAGGAGATATAGTTGGAGCTGTACTCATTCTAGTAAGGTTCTTGTCAAGAAACTAAGGCTAGAATGGCGTGCTGATGGGAGTGAAGAGGAAGACAATCTGCTCTATAAGAGTATTGAAGTGCAGCAGTTGTGTTCTAGTTTCTACTAGAAGCACCTGATCTATTAGCTAGAAAGTTTCCTGGCAAGAAACTTGTCTAGAAGATGGTGGTGGTGATAGCACTGATTAGGTCAGTTTATTTCTGATCTAAGTGCATAGGAGCATATGACCTTGCTCATCTTGGAGGTCAAGGATAAGTGGTAGTTTTATTTGATTTTTTGAAGAAATCTATACTTAAGGAAAGCGGGCATCCTTTTGTAAAGACTTGGGTGATCCTTCCTCCCTAAAAGAATCAAGCTTTGGCATGTTTGGTTTCTTTAAAGAGGAGTTTCATGAAGCAAATGCACTTCAAGGTAATTGTTATGGTACAACAAAGCAGGATTGAGGTTGTCTACTCCAACTTGATATCAAGCCTATGTACTGATATCTTCTAAGTGGCAGAATGAAAGCTTGAACTCTCCAACTGAATGTCTTAACCAAAGTTATGACATCAAGCAGAAACTTCAAGGTCTCAAGTGATGTTGTGGCACATCATTTGAAGATAAGTTGATCTTCTCAGGTATGAATGGAATTAATGCCTCATATCATTCAGTTTGCGGGAGTTGTGTGAAGGAGTAGATACCTTGCTTTGGAGCAAGAAGAATGTGAAGATCAAAGTGGCCTGGTGGATTAGCAGACTTTATAGACCTTTGAAAAATGTTGAATAACCAAACAGTGGCATTTGGTTATTTAAGCAGTGTGCCTTTAGAGAACTATTCTTGTACATAAGGGTAGTTATTTGTAGATCACAGAAGGCTCTGGGACTATTCATGCTTGGAACTAATTACTCATGTGCAGAAAGGTAATTGGTTGAAGACCAAAGGAGGATCTGTTTCTGTTCACATATTGGAGCTTGTGGTAGAATCCCTAAGCTGTGTATAGAAGATTACCTTCTTGTGGAGAGGTATTTGATCAAGCTGGTGGAGCTGTGAAGATCTTCAGTTGGATTACTAGGTAGAAGTAAGTCCAGTATGGGCACATGGGATGGTGTGTCTATAATATGAACCATTTGATATGTGAAGATCTCTTGTGGAACTTGTGATTCACTTCTTGGCTAAGAAGTACTCTATCTTTTCATATGGGAGACTGATAAGGTAAAAGGACTGTCTTGGAGTATGATGTGAAGGTATTGAGTGCAGTCTGATGTGATAAAGTCCCTATGCGGTGTCTATCATGTACTCAGCCTAAGGCCAGAATACTTGTGGAGAAGTGGTCTCTTCTGCTACAAGTAACTCTAGAAAGAGGCGAATCATCTTGGTGCCTCCTTTATGTATGTGCATGGAGTTGGTCATGAGACATAATGATGTGATCAAAGATAGGGGGAGAGCTTCTGTTTGATGGGAGTACTAAGTGCTTGTGGTTCAAGCATGGTGTATGTGAATGCATTCAACATGTAGGTTGAACAGAGAATGAGTTCTTGAAGACATGAAGATGCATCTTATGTTTTCAATTCATGTGCACTGGGTACCCTTAATTTGGGGAGTTATACTTCTATCTAGGATCTGTTGCTGCAAGAGTGCAGCTATGTATCAAAATTGTTTGTGGGTTCAAACAATTTGAGTTTTGCGAAGGTGGAATTCACACAAGATATTATGACATTGAGTTACTACTCCAAGCTCATGTTGAACATGATAGTGCATTCCTGTTGGGTCTGTCATCAGGTGCAAATGGATCAAATCAGACTTGCACAAGCATTGTTGGGAGTAATATGAAGATGAAGATCAAGACATCAGCAACCTTGATCATGTGTAAATGAACGGATTTTCACCCTAAAAAGTCTTCCAGATAGTAATCCTGCAACTGCTTCTGATATTGGTTCCAGTTTGGGTTGTGAATCAAAGGGTGCAGAGATGCATGTGCTTCCAGTGTGTGAATATGAAGATGTTGAAGTAAATCTTCATATGGATGGTCTCTCTCTTTCAGGGGGAGTAATGTTTATGCATGACAGGGGAAGATGTGTACCTGTCTGTTGTGTAGCTGCTGACATGGAGCCCTGTACATAGGCAAGCTTATTTTCTTAGGGCCACTGATGTTGGTTTAAACTAGGACTATGATGAATGACCTAGGAAACAACATTGGGTTTGTCTGGGAGAATTTATTTTTCTCCATAAAATATTTGTGTCTCAAATTGAGAATTTAAGATCAATTATTACTTGTGGCAAGTATTTAATTGATTATCCTTTAATTGGGGATGTCAAAAGTGCTTTTCCTGAAGGTGTAGCTTTAGACAAAGGCAAGAGCTCAAGACTCAAAACTGTTCAAGGGGTACTCTCAAGGAGTTATGATTCAGGACTGGTGTTACACTGCTGAGTGAGCTTAGAAAGGGGGAATTAAGGCTCTGTCCATGGATTGATGCAGAAGAGGTGCAGTCTTGAGTAGAGGTCAAGCAACTTGTGTATGTCTTGGGAGATGGTGAGATGACTGTACAATTACACCATTTGTTGTCAAAGTTTTGACTAAACCAAGGGGGAGAAAGCATTATTGCTGCTATGTTGTTGCTGCTGGATGCAACTATTAAGGGGGAGCATGATAGTTTGTGTAAACTACTGCTGCTGCCCTGATAAGTTGCTTGGGTGTTTAAGCCAAAATTTGCCAAAGGGGGAGATTGTTAGTACCATTGTTCTATGGTTCTATGATTCGCTAAATTTTGGTAAAACATGGTCCTGCATTGATGTTAAGCAGGATATTATGACATCACCATCTGCTGTAGTGAAAGAACTGTTGTGGAGAGTGTTAAGGTGAATGTCATGATGAATGTCGTGACATCCATCACGACATCCATCTGCCGTCATGACAGAGCTACTGTCATGTGTGAGAAACAGTAGGAGTAGTGGTGTAGCAGGAGCTTATGACTCAGGACACTGCTACTGATGCAACAGGAGCTAGCAGGAGCTGGTGAAGAACTGCTATTATGCTGTCATGTCTTGTAAACAGGATGTCGTTACATCTTGTACAACAGGGGCTGCTATGATATATCTCTTGACATAAGTGTTTTGGTACTGTTGGATATTCCACATCAATATGTACAGGCCAAAGAGATTTGTTAGAAACAAAGTGCAGATTGGATGGGTGTTCACAAAAGGGATCGTTGATACTTTTTAGGGAACTATAGAGCATTTGTTTCTACTGTCATGAAGAAGATTCAGCAGGAGTGTGCAGCAGAGCAAGCTGGTCAGCTAAGAGTCACAAAAGGTACCGTTGATACTTTTTAGGGAACTATAAAGCATTTGTTTCTACTATCATGAAGAAGATTCAGCAGGAGTGTGCAGCAGAGCAAGCTGGTCAGCTAAGAGTGAGCAAAAGCTGACTGTCATACTGAATGTCATGACATGGATCGTGTGACATCAAACGGGCTGAGTTTGTTTTTCTGTTATGATACCTGATTTATATCAGGCTAAATATTAGGAAACATGTTATGACTTCTGAGTTATCTCAGGAGAGATTCAAGGCAATGCTGACTATGCCATGACCTAATTGGACATCACCTTGAATTGTGGAAATTAGTTTTGATTTATTAAAACTAATATTTGTTACTTCTGCACAGCCCAAGCCCAGTCTGCACGACAATAAAAGGAGGAGCAGAAGCAGAAGAAAAGCAAGCACTCACATCAACAAAAATCAGAGTGTAAAATACAGGTCTAGGGTTGAGAGTCCCTTGTGTGTAAGTCACCCTTTGTATCTTTTGATACATTGTGGTAGACATAAGTGTAAGTGAAGAGGGTTGTTCTTCACGTGTAAAGTCTACTTAGGAATACTTGTAATCCAAGCAATTGTCTGGTGGACGATTGTTTTGGTTAGGTAGATTCTAAGTTGTGTCTCACTCGAAGCTGTGAAGCAAGAATGTATGAGTTCCTTGATCAAAGCTGTGAAGCAAGATCTAGGTATGTATGAAGTGTTTCTTCATATTGTTTTTGTAATTGTTTGATATCACTATTGTTGTGATAGTGGGGGAGTGAGTGGGTACTCAGGTACTAGAGTGTCTCTAGGCTGAAGTGTCATTGGGTAGAGATTAAGTGAGAAGTGCAAATTGGAGGTTTGACTTTGAATTAATTCTACTAATAGTGAATTTCCTCGCTGGCTTGGTTGCCCCCAGATGTAGGTGTTGTTGATACCGAACTGGGTAAACAATTACTGTGTTATTTATCTTTCTGCATTTACAATTCTGTAAGTTAAATGGTTAGATAAATAGTATGACAAACTGCAGATGTCATAACAGAGGTTGTGACATTGGTCATGACATTGGGACAATTTAAAGAAATTTAAATTGGTCATGATCTGTCCTCGTCCTTGTTGAGCAGAGATCAATGTTCTTGGAACACATGTGATCTGAATACCAGAATTTCATTGATGACTACCTTTTCAGTCTGTTTCGGAAATTTAAGAGGATATTGGATCTAAGGATTATCGACTATGAGTGAGGCTGCTTCGTCAGACTATGATGTCAAACCAGAAATGGTGAACGTATCATCGTTTCTCGAAAGTCTGTGACGCTGATGACCGCATAGGATGTCAGACCTTATCAGTGATAGGTTCATACCTGTGAGTGGGGAGGGTTATGCAGGAAACTTTGACCTTTAACCTACCCAGTTTTCTTGTCTGTATGAACCTGTGTTCTTGATACAGTGGGCGCTTATGACAGTGCTATGTTCTTGCCAAAGCGAAGCACTGGTTCTTCTCAATCAATAGCACAACAACCTTGATCCCCTGTTGCATTTGCATATTAACATTGACATGTATTTATGTTGCAGGTGTATATTTTCCTCTTGGTTCAAGTGATTTATTCCATTTTTGATATGGAGCCTAGCTTGAAGAAGACTATTGTTTATAAGTTCCCTACTCCTAACATAGGATCTCTGATCAGTTTGATTTCTGTTGTCGATCATACTGTAATGGAGGATTTCAAGAAGTCACATGGGAAGCTTTTGGGATGTGTTTACAAAGCCTTAGTGTATGAGTTGGGAGGTCTCCACACTTTGCTTCAGTTCTATGATCCACAGTTAGGATATTTCACTTTTCTGGATTATGTGCTACTGCCTGCTTTTGAGGAGTTCTCTATGCTGCTTGGAGTTCATATCTTGGACCAGATGCCTTTTTATCATACTGACGCTGAGCCTGATTTGACTAAGCTTGCTAAAGCCCTTCATTTGGATGCTTCTGAGCTAAAAGGGAAGTTGGTTAAGAGAAATGGAATGTCTGGATTTCCACTATCTTTCTTGGTTGGTAAGGCTCAATAGTTTGCAAAGGATGGTCGTTGGGTTGTCTTTAATGCCATCTTGGCTCTGTGCATATATGGTATAATGTTGTTTCCGAATATTCCAGACTTTGTGGATTTGGACGCTTTCTACATTTTTGCTTCGAGAAATCCTGTGCCTACACTTCTAGGGGATATATATCATTCTGTGCATTACAAGAATGAGAATCGGAGAGGGAAGAATGTGTCTTGTTGTGTACCTCTTTTATACAGGTGGTTTGTGAGTCACCTTCCCAAGTCTGGTCCTTTTGTTGATACTTCAGGTACCTTAGAGTGGTTAGAGAGACTGATGGGCTTGACTTCTAAGGACATTGTTTGGTTTGGCAGAGATAGGTTGGGTACAGAGATTATCTTTAACTGTGGTGGTTTTCCTAACGTCTCGTTGATTGGAAGGAAATGAGGTATTAACTACAACCCATCCCTCGCAGTGAGGCAGTTTGGGTATGCTCTGAGGGAACCTCCTAAGGAAGAGGAAATACAAGAATCTTTGTATTTCACTGGTTTGCTTAAGAATGAGACACTGATCAGAGTTGAGAAAGCTTGGAACAAGATTCACCGTAGAGGGAAAGTTTCTTTGGGGAAAAGTAACATTAGATCTTATGATCCTTACGTGACTTAGATTCAGGAGAGAGCTAAGAGATTGTTGATGCCTTTTCCACCTTGTGGGCCTTTATATCCTTTAGTGATTGAGGAGCCGACTACTGTTAATATTCAGAGATATAATCAATTTTTGTAAGTGCTCTTGATTGGCTGCATTTTGTGGCAAAATATTAGTGCATGTATGAATGTCATGTCTGATGTTGTTACATTCATAATATGGACTGTGCAGGGTAAGTTAACTAAGCTAACTATAAGTTAAGCTGGATGTCATACTCAATGTCATGACATAGGTCGTATGACATCAAGCGGAGGTTTGTTATTCTGGTAGGTAGAACTCAGGAAACAAATCAGAAGCTAAAGCTGGAATGCAAGAGACATTTTAGACGCCCTAGGGGAACTAATATGTACCTGATTAAAGTGGCAAGTGGGCAGAATACTGAAGAGAGGTTTTATGATGGATAAAACCTAACTTATGCGCCCAGGCCCAAGGACTGATCTGTTGCTATAAATACCAGGAGAAGCAATCCTAGAAGGCAGCTATTGAAGATACAGAAATAGAGAAATCACCATAGTGGTTTAGAAGTGAAGAGATTGTCCTTCACGATTGTGTCTTAGGAACACTTGTAATCCAAGCAACTGTTGATTGCAGTGGTTAGGTAGTTTCTAGGTTGTGTACCACTCGAAGTTGTTAAGTAAGAGTGTGTGTCACTTGATCAAAACTTTGAAGCAAGATCAAGGTGTGTGTATGTAGTTGAAGTGTCTCTTCATTCTACTGGTTAATTTGTAACTGTTTGATATCATTTTTGTGTGATTGTAGGGAGTGAGTGGGTATACTCAGGTCTAGAGTGTCTCTAGGTTAAATTGTCATTGGGTATGTTTTAAGTGAGGAGTGCAAACTGGAGGTTTGACTTTGAATTAATTCTACTGATAGTGAAATTTCTCCCTGGCTTGGTAGCCCCCAGATGTAAGTGTGTTTCACTGATCTGGGTCAAGAACCAATTGTGTTATTTACTGCTTTATAATTACTGCATAATAGTAGATCTGTAGTGAATGTCACAGAGGATGTTATAACTTCTGTTAGAACATCCATCGTGGGCTGGCCAGAATTTTCAGTTATGGTCCGAGAAGGAGGAGTTGTGTAAGGCAAACGAGGAATTGGAGAAAGAGATTATTCAGCTCCGAAGCAAGAGGAATGAAGCTACTTATTCATCTAAGAATCAAACTGAGTTGGTGAGCAAGCTAGGTACAGACTTAACCAAAGAGATACACGCCCGAGAGCGTCTGGGTTTATATTTGAAGAGCGTTAGTGATGTTCTTAGTTCCAAGAAGACGGAGCTGGACAAAGAATATCTAGAGATTTCCAAGTTTAATGCACAATGGAATGCCATCTTAACCAATAACAAAGAGCGAGAAGATGGCCTCAAACAACAGATTGCTAAGTTGAAAGCTCAACTCCAAGTGAAGGATGAGAAGATTGTAGCTGAATCCTCACTCCGACGAAACAGTGATTGCAGATTGAATGAAGCGCTTGCAACGTTGGATGATTATAAGTCTAGAGCTGATGTGAAGAGGTGTAAGCTTGAGGAGGCTTTTGGTGAGGGCGCCTGGGAGGATTTTGCTCAGGATTTGCAGACCACTATTAGCCGGCGAGAGTTGCTCATCCAGGGGTTACTTGTCAGGCCTAACCATCCAGAGACGAAGGAGCTGTTAGAGGATTTCCGATCTTGTTGTCGTGCTTGATTGTGTTTCTTCTCTTTGTAGTCTGTTGTTATGATATATATTGACCATCACCAGATCTGTTGGCTGAGGTCATTTTGATTGCTATAGCGCTATGCTCTGTATTTGACTCTTGACTCTCATTTTATTTATGAGAAGTTTGTTATGTTTGTCTGTTGGCTTTCCATTATCATGCTATTCTCGTGGAACTAGAATCGAGGGGGAAATTTCCCTAACACATATATACATGTCTGCATACTGCATCATTTTTTTGCATTTTGCATCGCAGGTGCTCCGTAACCGTTAACCTTATCTCCATGGTGTGTTAGTTTGTTTCAGAATTGACAACCAGGCGAATCATCATTACGCCACTCGGGGAAATCAACGCAAGATTATGAAGCAGATGCAAGCTGAGATGCAAGAACTCCGTGACAGGATGACCCAGTTCATGGATTTGATGCAGGGTGTTGAAAATGGCCAAGAGCAGCTGAGGACTTTAGTGCAACCATTAATTACTAGGGTTGATGGGAATGGTGTGTTTCACATGGGAACTGCTGCTAATCTTCCTCGTAATGATGGTGGTACGCCACATGCTAATATTGTTCCTCCAGTTGTTATCCCTCCACGTGGAGGTAATGTAGGTGGAATCCCTATACCTGAGATGGCGTATGCTGTGTATGGCAACAATGTTCCTCAGTGGGATGAGGATCAACAACAAGATGTGTTCTCTATGAGGGATGTTGGTGCAGGGCTGCCGTCTGAGGCAGATAAGAGGTTTAAGCTGATCGAAGAGGAGATGCGAAGCTATGAAAATCAGAACTCTATGGGATCGGATATGGCTAATCTATGGCTGATCCCATATTTGAAAGTACCTTTGAAGTTCAAATTTCCTGATTTTGACAAATACAAAGGAATTACTTGTCCTAGGGTTCATCTTCGTTCCTACTATCGCAAGATGTCTGCCTATTCTGACGATGAAAAGTTGCTTATGCACTTTTTCCAGGACAACCTTTTTGATCCTTCTCTTGAATGGTCCATGAGCTTAGAACCAATCAACATCCAATGCTAGAGGGATTTGGCTGAGGCATTTGTTAAGCATTACCAATACAACAGTGACATAGTGCTTAGCAGGGTCCAATTGCAGAATTTATCTCAGAAGAATAATGAATGCTTTAAGACGTACGCTCAGAGGTGGCGTGAATTGGCAGCTAGAGTGCAACCTCCTATGGTGGAGCAGGAGCTGATAGATATGTTTGTTGCCACACTACTGGGGGTGTACTATGAGAAGCTAATTGGCAACATGTCGGGAAGTTTTTTTGATCTAATCATTACAGGAGAAAGAGTCGAGAACGGAATTAAGTTGGGTAAACTTTAAGCTGGTGAAGGATCCACATATGGTGGAGGAAGAAATATTTTTGGGAATAAAAAGAAAGAGGGAGTAACTAATGCAGTATCGAGTTCCCGGGGAAGAAACAGAAATCAGCGTCAACAATACCGTCAACAACAACCTCAGGTTGCAAGTATTACCATACCTGCGGTACCTCAACCACAACAACAACAATCACAACATAATGATGCTCCTCTCAGATTTTAGGATCGAGGCAAGGCAGTAAACAGGAAGTTTGATGTGCCACCAATGCCATACTCATAGTTGCTTCAACACTTATTGCAATTATAGCTAATATAGAAAAGGACTCTGGCTCCTTTGACTGGTGCACCACCACCTGGATACGATGCTAATGCTAGATGTGATTTTCATTCCGGTGCTCCCGAACACAACATCGATAACTATAAAGCATTCAAGCATAAGGTTTGGGACCTTATAGACAACAAAGCCATTAACTTTTCTCACGACGCGCCCAATGTAGTGCAGAATCCCATGCCCAATCATGGGGCAGCTGGGGTTAGTGCCATTATTGAAGATGAAAGTTTGAATCTGGTAATTGATGTTGAGGAGTTGAAGAATCCAATGAGCTTTGTAAAGGATAAACTGTTGAGTGGATGGGTATTTCCTAGGTTTGATAAAGCTTGTGCAGAGTGTTTGGTCCATCCTGAGAGGTGTGAAAAGTTGAAGAATCATATTCAGAAGTTGATGAAGGATGGTATCTTACAATTTGGCAGAATCTCTAAGGAGAAGAAAGAGGAGAAAATAGTGGATGAAGAAAGGAATAAAGTTGCAACAATTTCGATTTCGTACAAGACTATCACTATTTATGCGCCGCCTAGGCCGCCAACCATCATTATTACCAAAGCTGGTCCTATACCATATGAGAGTACTAAAGTGATTCCTTGGAATTACGGAGCCGAAGTCTACTGTAATGGGCAGAAGCAAGAACTGAAGAGTTCACCGTTGGATTCCATGGACAACTTAGTAGGTGCTAATGGGATTACCCGGAGTGGAAGAGTGTTTTCGCCTTCTGAGGTGAGTGCCAAGAAATCTGACAAGGGTAAAGGTAAAGCAGTGGTTGAGGAGACTTCTTAAGCTGGTGAGAAAGAGTCCTTGTTGAAGGAGGCATAAGAGTTCATGCGCTTGATCCGGAAGAGTGATTAAAAGACTGTAGATCACTTACAACAAACTCCATCAAAGATCTCCATTCTATAATTGCTGTTGTGTTCCGAGGCATACAGAAATGCTCTTTTAAGAATCCTGAATACAACTTACGTGCCACAGGAGATATCTGTGAATCAGCTTGAAGGAGTAGTGGCACACGTTAATGATGGTAACGGGCTGAGCTTTACTGATTTGGATTTGACACCCAAGGGACGGAATCATAATCTGGCGTTGCATATATCTATTGAATGTCGGGGGTCTGTAATGTTGCACGTGTTGGTTGATACTAGGTCATCCTTGAATGTACTTCCTAAGAAAGCGCTGATGAAGTTAGATACCCGAGGTATAATGTGTATTCCAAGTGACTTGGTGGTACGAGCTTTTAATGGGACCACGAGGTCCGTGTTTGGGGAATTGACTTTGCCAATCCAGGTCGGTCCAGAGGTGTTTGATGTTATGTTTTATATCATGGATATTCAGCCAACTTATAGTTGTCTGCTGGGACGTCCTTGGATACATTCGGCAGGTGCCGTAATGTCTACGCTGCACCAAAAGTTGAAATACATGGTGGGTGGCAGTGTTGTTACTATTTATGGAGAAGAAGATATTATGATAAGTCATTTGTATTCATTTAAATATGTCGAGGTTGACAGCGAGATCCATGAGACTTTATGTCATCCTTTCAAGACTGTACAAATCAAGGATAAAGCACCAGTTGTGGCCAAGGTGTTGGAAGTTGCCATGTCATCTTTCAAAGAAGCACAGGTTGTGGTGAAGGTTGGGGCATCACAAGGTTGGGGCCAAGTGTTGAACATCCCCAACAAAAAAGACAAATTCGGATTGGGGTACAACCCATCTTCTTTCTCACAGAGTGCACCGCGTTATAAGGGACCCGTCCAGTTCACCAGCGGTGGGGTGATCTTTGAGCAGGTCAATGCCATATCTGATGAAGACGGTGACAGCGATTGCAACATGGATACATGGATCCGGCCATGTACTCCTGGACAGAGCCTAAACAACTAGACCTTCAGAGAAGTCATCCAAGTAACGAAAGAAGAGTAATGATTTGTTTTCCTGATTATCTGTAGCCCTATGTTCTACCCGGAGCATAACGATCTTTGTATGCAGGGCCTAATTGTTTATGTTTGAACAATCATTTTATCAATCAATCAAAGGGCGTTTTTCTACATTCAAATATTGTGATGTCTGTCTTTCCTATTTTTTTATTTTTCACAATAAAACAGCAATGTGGTTTGTGCTTGTTTACATATCATTTTAAGCATTAAATCATCATCATTGCAGGTTTCACATTGCAGATGACACCGCTCCAGAATCGTCTATGACTCGCTTTGAATTTGATAATCTGATATTTTAAGCTGAAGAAGAGATTGACGAAGATAAGGACTTGCCAGAAGAGCTAGTCAAGCTTTTGAAACAGGAAGAGAAAGTCATTCTGCCTCATCAGGAGGAAATTAAGGTCGTCAACTTGGGTACCGAGGAAGTTAGAAGAGACGCCTGGATAGGGGCTACATTGCAGAGTGATGTCAAGCAAAGATTGGTTGAAATTATCCGAGACTATAGTAATATCTTTGCTTGGTCATACTAAGATATGCCTGGTCTTGATACTGACATCGTGGTTCATCGCTTGCCTTTGCGTGAAGAGTGTCCGCCTGTTAAGAAGAAGCTCAGAAGGACCAGACCAGACATGGCGGTAAAAATCAAAGAAGAAGTCCAGAAGCAGTTGGACGCAGGATTTCTCGCCGTAACAACTTACCATCTGTGGGTCGCTAACATCGTACCTGTACCAAAGAAGGATGGTAACGTGAGGATGTATGTTGATTATAGAGACTTGAATGAAGCGAGCCCGAAGGATGACTCCCGCTCCCCCACATTGACGTATTGGTTGATAATACTGCACATTATTCAGTGTTTTCCTTCATGGACGGCTTTTCCGAATATAATCAGATTAAAATGGCGCTAGAGGATATGGAGAAAAAAACTTTCATTACATTGTTGGGGACTTTCTGTTATAAGGTAATGCCTTTTGGGTTGAAAAATGCAGGGGCAACCTATCAGCGGGCTATGGTGACTCTCTTTCATGATATGATTCATCATGAGGTTGAAGTATATGGGGATGACATGATTGCAAAGTCACAGACGAAGGAGGAACATGTGGTAAATCTATTGAAGGTATTCGAGAGGCTAAGGAAATTCAAACTGAGGTTGAATCCAAACAAGTTCACTTTTGGTGTCAGGCCAAGAAAGTTGTTGGGGTTCATTGTCAGTGAAAAAGGAATCGAGGTCGATCCTGCAAAGATAAAAGCAATTCAAGATATGTGTCGCTACTGCGAAAATCGGCGCCGGCTATGACAGAAGATTCGCCACCATGCATTATTTATCCCAACGGAGGGAAAGGAAACGCTCAGAGTAAACCTAACGCAAAACGGGAAAGGAATGGTCATCGCAACCAAATCCTGGATTCGGGAGTCGATTACGCAAAGGGAATGTATTAGCACCCCTCACGTCCGCTGTACTCGACGGGATCCATGCTTGTTTTCTAGTACGGATGTTATCCTATCTACTCTAAAGGTCTAGGGTTAAAAAGAAAAGAGAATGACTCGATAAAGTATCGCACTTTATGCCTACGTATTCCCGTCTGGAACGAGAAATCAGAGTCGACGTAGTTCGCCTACTTACGAGAAAGGAGGGGAAGGTTGCTCGCTAGGATACGGCATCCTATGCCTACGTACTTTCATACAGCATGAAAGATGAGAGCAAATGTAGTTCGGGCTACGGAAGACACAAGCTTGTCTGGCTGTTTTTTGTTACCTTCAAAAAGGGTTTTTCTTGATTAAGAGTCCAAGCGGACAAAATGACACTTTGATGTTTGTTTTGAAACTTTTACGAAAGAAGTGTTTTTATTGTTTGTTTGCAATCTCTAACACACTAGAGACTATGATTTGAGAGTGACTACGTCGCGTGTCACCCAAAGGGTGCCACACTAAGCAGCCAGACTACTGGAAAGAAGCTCTCCAGCAACCCTTTCTCAAATAGCTTAAGGCTCGTAGCGTACGACATCAATTAACCTTATTACTGTGTTTTTGATTTGTTTGGAGATGAGAAGAGAACAAACTCTCTAAGGGGAAACTGACTCGATCCTACAGTTATCATACAATATTCATCCTACAAGTTAGGTTTGAAAGTGAAATTCTACCCTAATGCTAACATACATGGTTTGAACCTAATGTCTGTCATAACTCCCTCCTGCACAGAGGAAATCAGAGATCCTAGGGGATAAACAGAAAAGAAAGCAAGCAAATACAGTAAAATGCATGCAATGCAGCAATACAAATGAGGCAAGGGAGTCCCACTCAACCTCGAACCTGGGAAAACAACAGGCAAAGTGAATCAACATTCACCTCAAACCTAGGGGGCAAGCTACACAAGCCAACACACAATAAAGAAAACAAAACCCCAAAGCAGAGGAGGCAGCCCAAGTAGCAGCACCAAACTCCTACAGTAAGCAGCAGCTCTGAACAGCAACAGTGGATTAAACAGCAAAGAGCAACAACCTCCATCTTCATGAATGCTCCTATCCTCAAGATTCAATAAACTTTCAATCTTCAACAAACACCAAGCTTCAACAAGCTCCACACTTCAACAAGCAACAGGCTTCAACAATCTCCCAGCTTCAACAAGCAAACAAAACCCTAGCTTCAACAAGCAACCAGCTTCAACAAGCAAAACCCTAGCTTCAATCCTCCAGCAAGCTCCTGACAGCAAAGTTGATAGTAACATAACTCCATCTTCAAGCAAACCTTATGAAAGGCATCTTCAACATCTTTGATCTTCATCTCCGAGCTCTAGCAAGCTCCACCAAGAAAGATTTGTTATTGAGATCAAGTTATAATGAATGGAGACTAGTGAAAACCAAAGGAAATCACTAGAAACCATCATTTGCAAAGAAGGGTATCCTCAAAAGTTCTACTCCTTAAGGCATTCCACTCATCCCTCCAAGGGAGAGATGGGGCTTCCTTAAGAGTACTTTGAATCATAGGATAGTATGGAAGCAAACAAAGCATTCCATGTTTGAGGAAAGAAATGAACTAAATCTAAAAAGCTCTTCCTAAAACCCTAATTCTACCAATTCCTAAAACAAACTCTAAAAGAGAAAGAAAGCTCCACTCCAAGCTCCATCCTCCAATCCAAAGCATCTTCATCATGTCTAGAAGCTCCTCAAAAAAGGAGTCCAAAGTCTTCAACCTCCAAACCCACCAAAAGCTCCAAGCCAGATAAAGCACTCAAGATAGAACACCACAAGCACAAGCCACTTGTAAAATCCAAATAAAATAGCAAACTAAGTTGTAAAATTTTAATAAAATTCCTATCAGGTCATGCATGTTTGAACATTCTAAGGTTCTAGAATCAAGACCTAAATCAACTTCTAAGTCATCTAAACAAATCCTGAGTGAAACTAGGTCATGGGAAACCATTATTTGGGAAGGCTCTAATCAACAACCCTAAAACAAAACCTAAAGTTATCTTAAAATTCTACCAAAATATCCTAAGGGAACCTAAACATGTTATCTAAAACATACTAAAAGATCTCAGCCAGAATCAACACCAATTAAAAGAACAAAATTCAGCAAAACAGATGGACAATTATGCAAATAGATGGAATCACATGAAAAAAAGAAAAATCAAATAAAATTGAAAAATGGAGGAAATGAGATTTCTTGATTTCAGAAAATCACAAACAAATCCAAGATCATTGAGATATTTTTAAAATAATTTTTGGATCAAAATTGGATTTATTATGATTTTTTGAATCAAAATGGAATTAAAATAAATCAAAAACAAATTAAAAGTGAATTTAAGAATTTAAAATGCCAGATTAAATCAGATGCGTTGGATGAGTCTACCAGTCAATGAATCCAAGGAACCAAAGCGCGTCCACGCATGCGCCTAGTGGCATCCAGTCAGCAGCCACCTCATTTAATGAAGTGTTGCGTTTTGATCTAAAACTCAGCTTCAATCTAAGCCCTACGATGAGTGTACAAAGTCTCCTCTCAGACTTGATCCAACGGCAACGTGTCATCGTCCTCCTTCAAATTCTCAGATGGAGGGAAACAAGGTGCGGTGGTCGGAGAAGACCTCCGGTCGTCTTCTCCGGCGAAGAGGTGGTCTCAGGCAGCCAAAACAAGTCAAGTTTTATACCAATCTCTTCAGATTTTCACGTAGATCTCAAATGTCCTACTCATTCACTCTAGATCTAACTATGTTTTGAAATTCGAAAACCCACAGAAATTGTATCATGAAATTGATCATCACCAAAACACAATCTAAAATCACAGAAACGTTCCTCAATCTTCAGTGATCATCTTGATCCATCCAAATTGCTTTGAAACCTCAAGATCTAGTCCAACCGATCCTCAACAGAAATGGTGTGGCAAACCTAATTGTCTCTATATGATTCCAAACCAAACCAAGAACGATCCCTGAGTCATCTATGTCCTAACAACATGCATCTTCTAAGCTAATTCTCCCTAGATCAACATGAAATTTGAGAATTACATACCTGCTGAATCTTGATCAACAGAGGTAGTTGTGGCTCAATTCAACCTTCCAAACCTTCCAGACACGATCAGTGATACACCATAGAGCTTCTTCAACCCTTAATTTGGCTTGAATACGCTTGTAACTCAAAAATCAATTATGACTTGGGAGCTTGTGAAAACCAACTGAATTTACTCTAATCAATATATAGAGTGTTTTTGTGGGCTTTTGAACTCAGTTTGAAGCCCAATTCAGTGATCCATCATTTCTGATTTTTCTTTTGAAAATGCATATATCAGTCATGCCATACAAGCTTGTTATTTGTTCCAGAAGGTTCTAACTCATTGCAAAACACCTTGTGAGCAAGTTTGGATCAGTAGGAAAGCCTGAATTGCATTGGTTTTTGATTTGGCATTGTGAGTTGTAACTGAAGAAACCATCTTACAAAGCAAGTCATGAAATTAAGCCTCAATTCAAAAATGTGGAAATGTCATTGTGTTTAGAATCCAATTTCTGGTCAAAATGACTACTCACATGACATGTTTATGACCTATAACTCAAAAATCACATTTTCCCTCTTTAATCCCATTTGAAATTCTTTCCATTTTTAGGCCATTTTGAATCACTTCATGATATAAGCCAATTCAATCCACCATGATGACTTATCTAACCTAAAGACAACATTCTAAGCACATTTCATGTTGAACAATTTTCCATTTGAGGCATGGAAGATAGAGATTTTGACCTATGATTGGAAATGACCTGTAATTCAACTTTCCCAAAATACCCCTGGCTTGCCAAGGTCGTAACTTGAGTTCCACAAATCCCCTTGAGGACTTCTAGTACTCAAATTAAAGATAAGATCAAGACCTACAACTCTTAGGTTGGCCAAGAATCCATTTGAAAACTCCTTGAGGGGCAAATATTGCTTTGAAATCAAGTGACTTTCACAGATAAATTTCAGTATCCTCTGGTGACTTGTAACTTGCAAAGACTATAACTTGAGTTCTACAAATCTTCTTGGAGACTTCTAGTACTAAAATTAAAGGTATCGAGAAGATCTATAAGTTTTATATTGGCCAATGATCCATTTGAAACTTGTAATTTAACTTATGTGGCTTTGAAGTTAGGCACTAAATAGGGGATTTTACATTGCAACCCCAATTTAGCAACTTCCCACATTCTTGATCTTTCTTTGCTTAGCCTTGGCACAACACCACACATGTATCAACATACCAACTCATGAATCACATAACCTCAAGATGGGCTTTGATGCTCTCTAATTACTCAATTGAATTAGGGTTGACCCAAATGAAACCCTAGTTGGCTGCACCTCAACTATGGCTCTCATACTTGAATCAATGACCTGCCTCAGCTTCAATAAGGCCCTCTAGACATCCCATGAGATCCATACACACCTCAAATTCACATTCCATGTTTCACATCCCACTGATGATTCTCAATATTCCTCAAGATAGGAGCAAAACCCACATGTAGGCACTCAAACTTCTCAAGACTTCAAACCCTTTCTTGATGGCCTGAATGACTTCTCATCTTGGATAACACACCTTGTTAGGCTCTTCTCTTGATAGACACCTTGATCCCTTGTTGGATGCATGCTATGCTATGATATGCAAATGATTGAACTATGTACATGATGTAACTATGCAAATGAAATGCAATGAAACATAAATCAGGCAAGAAAAAGTTGAGCAAATTTTGGGGTGCAACAGTTGCCCCTATTCAAACGGCTTGGACCCGACTGGGTGAAGAGAGAACGACCTTCAAACAATCGAGGTACGAGACGGTTCAATACCAAGAAAACCAGAAATTTTCCAACCGCAGAAATAAACTGCACTGCTTGGGGAACGACATCCGCCAATTGAATCAGGTCGTTACGGCAACAACTGATCCAACGTCTGATAACAACTCTGATTTCAACATCAACCACCTGTGTAACGCCACAGGTACTGAACACCTTCGTCCACAACTGGACTAACCTTGTCGACACAAGAAGAGAAACAAATTCGTCAACACGAATAGAGATTCCGTCGCCATAGGAATAACCTTGTCCACATCTGGACCCAAATTTCGTCAAATCACGAATAAACACCAATCTGTCCACGTCAGAACTCACATTTCGTCAACCCGAAGAAATCTCAACAACACAGGAATAGAACTTTGTCCATGTTAGGATGCTACATTCCGTCAACACGAAAAAATCTCGGCGACTTCACTGGGGAAACAATTTCTGTCTAATCACAGGGAACTCCATCCGCCTATCCACACGGGAAAATCATCTGCCTAACCACAGGAAACTTCATCCGCCTATCCATACGGGAAAATCATCTGCCTAAACATAGGAAACTTCATCCGCCTATCCATACGGGAAAATCATCTGCCTAAACACAGGAAACTTCACCCGCCCATTCATACGGGAAAATCATCTGCCTAAACGCAGGAAACTTCATCCGCCTATCCATACGGGAAAACCATCTGCCTAAACGCAGGAAACTTCATCCGCCTATCCATACGGGAAAACCATCTGTCTACACACATGAATACTTCATCCGCCTATTCATACGGGAAAATACTCTGAATACAGTTTCTCTGTCTATCTCTGCAGTAGCTAGCTCCATCGGTCCCAACCCAAAAACCTTCCAGCGCTAACGTGACAACGACTTTGAGGAGGACTCTACTGGGGATAATATTTCGTCAACATGAAGAAATCATGGCGGCTTCCCTGGGGATAGAACTCTTCCACCCAATAGGAATTCAATTTTGTCAATCATACTGGACAATAACTCCGCCTTATCTTTGCAGTAGCCAAACCCGCTGGGGATGCTCTGAAATTAACTGCCAGGCACCTATTTCGACAACAGGCGACAACTCCTGAAATTTTGATTATGAAACCCTGTGACGCTGACGGAACAGCAAACTTGAAGAAAATACTCTGATAGCCGGATAAGAGAAACTTCAACAAGCAACTATGTGGGGAAAAAATCTGGCAACAACTCCAAAGTCTACTTATGAAGCTATTCCATGCGGACAAAACCTTCGGACAACAACTCCAAAGTCTAATCCTGAAGATGCGGTACCGCTAAAGAACTCCAAAGTCTAATTACGAAGTCGTTTAATGTTGATGACAACTCCAAGTTCTAATTATGAAGCAGCGCAATGCTGACGTAATAGCTGCTAGAGAAACTCTGTTGGGGAATCGCTAACGACGACTCCAAAGTCTAATTATGAAGCCGTGCAACGCTGACATAACGGCCACCCGAAGAAACTAGGCTGATCTCCAAAGTCAAACTATGAAGTCTGCAATGCTGACATAACAGCTACGTGAGGAAAACCCGCTAGGGAACTCTTAACAACAACTCCAAAGCCTAGTTATGAAGTTGTTGAATGCTGACAATAACTCCAAGGTTAAAATCGTGAAGCCTTGACAACAAGTAATGACTTCAAAACGTCAAATCGCTGAAATCTCTCTTTAAAAACATACTTCGAAGTCTATTCATGAAATCGTTGACTGCTGAAAACAACTGACAATAACGTCAAATTCAAACTATGAAGCCATGTCATGATGGTAACAAACTTCAAAGTCTAATTACGAAGCCGTAAAATGCTGACATAACAATCTTCAAAGTCTAATTATGAAGCCATAACAGCAAACTGGGGAGAACTCTGCCGGGGGAATTCTGACGTCAACTACCAGACATCCAACTTGACGACGAGTAATGACTTCAGATGTCTAATCCCTGAAATCTTTTCTAAAGATGCTGACGTGACAGCAACCCGAGGGAACACTCCGCCGGGGAATTTTTTTACAATAACTCCAAAGTCCAATTATGAAGCCGTGTAAAGAACACTCCGCTGAGGAAGAAGAGAAGTTAATCAAGCACCTCTGATAAGGGAACATATGGCGGGGCGAACATTATCATCACATATCTTATGCCGCCAATCTGAATATCTGAAAACGATCCTGAACAAGAAGTCCAATTACCTGCAGGGAAGAACACCTGAAAACAAAGAGGTAGCCAACCTGACTTATGCTTCAAAATGCGTATGTTTGAAGATGGCGTAATGCTCCGTACGGCACGGAAATGCTACGCGTTTGAGTAGATGCAAATGTGACGATATATGCAAATGCAAATGCAGGCTCAAGCTGCCGGGGCCACTCTGATAATGATGCCTTAACAACATGAATGTTGAGGATAACGCCAACTCCGCCGGGGAGAACAAGTATCACAAAGTATTCCGGCGAAATAAACGCCAGAAACACAACCAACTCTGCCGAGGAGCGATTAAACATCAATTTCCACTGGGAGGAGAGAACAAGCCACCCTGCTGGTGAACAAACTTAGCCGGGGAAGAAGCGACACTTCTAGGAAAAGCACACTGTCTGGGCACAGTTTACGAACTCGGAGCCTCGGACTCTGCTGAGGATCAACATCCTGTCAATGGCATGATGACCTGTAGAGGAGCAAGAAAAAACCTCCTCCGGGTATAATCCTTTCGAACCAACAACTTGGTTAACTATTGCGGGAATCCCCCATGCCGGAGATTGAACGTGCACACCTTCGATTCGCTAAGGAGCACAACCTCTGCAGGGAACATTGATTTTGACTTGCTGGGGATATCCTGTGGACAACTTCCCTGAGGACACTCTTCTGGGGAGAATAATCCCTCATTCGGTAAGGGATAACGTCATTCCAACTCTCTGGGAATAAGCTGTGACTAGCTGGGGAATGACATCGACTGGAGTCAGGTCTTACGTCAAGAGATTTTGGCTGGGGAATACAATCCCTGACTGTTTTCTCCAAAGGTAAGAACCTTGCAAAACACAAACGAGACAAAGCAGGCCTATACAACAGAATCTACCCGGGTTAGCATCCGTGACATTACTTCAGTCAATTCAAAGTGTTAGCAATTATTGGCAATGGCCAGCAAGATTATGCAAGTGCAAGTTTATCAAAAACATCGACGTCTTTCACAAACAAAACAGTAAAGAACAAGCATCAAGTACTGAATAACATGTTTTATTGATAAAGGGCCTCTGAATAGGCAAAGTTTTGTACACTGGATGCAACTCCTGAAAAGAGGAAGTTACGCACAAACACACATACATATATGCACAAGAAGTATAAATAAAATACAAAACAATATTTGTATACATGTCAGCGACGTGGTACAGACAAACACCATGAGCTGATCCCCTTATGACTCGTCTGACTCTGCGCTTCCCCGGTGCTCGATCTTTGGAAGAGATTGTTTTTGGATAGACGGCCCCCAGGTACTCCCAAACCACTAATCAATGCTGTATCAAATCCGGACCGCAGTCATTTGCTTTTTTTTTAATCCCTAACTTTTGCGTGAACCGCCCTTTGCGGGTTTTCAATTCACCGGGATACCCTTTTTTGCTGAAATCTCCCTTTTCAGGTTTTCGACTTCGCGGGTGTACATTTTTTCAATGTTATCCCTAATTTTTGCCTGAACCTTTTATTCATTTTTTATGGTTCGCCGGGATGCCCCATTTTTGCCTGGACTCTCTTTTTACTGTCCAGCGAGTCACTTTCAAGCAAAGTATTTTTTAACTGCGTCTGAATTCACAGGAGACGTAAAGTCTTCACCATCCATGGTGGATAGTAACAAGGCTCCTCTAGAGAAGACTTTTCTGACAACGTAGGGTCCTTCGTAATTAGGAGTCCACTTGCCCCTGTGATCTGTTTGTGGTGGGAGAATCTTTTTCAAAACAAGATCGCCCGTCTGAAAGCTTCGAGGGCATACCTTCTTGTCGTAAGCTTTCTTCATCCGGCTTTGATATAACCGGCTGTATGCTAAAGAAGCTAGTCTCTTCTCATCCATTAAACTGAGATGATTCAGTCTATCTTTCACCCATTCTACCTCGTCGAGTTGGACATCACGTAAAACCCTCAGGGAAGGAATCTTGACCTCCAACGGTAACACTGCCTCCATCCCGTATACCAATGAGAAAGGGGTTGCCCCGGTTGATGTGCGTACCGTTGTACGATAACCGTGCAAAGCGAAAGGTAGCATCTCGTGCCAGTCCTTATGTGTCACAACCATCTTCTGAACAATCTTTTTTATGTTCTTATTGGCCGCTTCGACAGCGCCATTCATCTTGGGCCGGTAAGGAGGAGAGTTGTGATATTCAATCTTAAAATTCTGGCACAGCTCTTTCATCATTTTGTTATTCAAATTCGAACTGTTGTCGGTGATAATCCGCTCAGGGATTCCATATCTGCAGATAATATCTCGTTTGATAAATCAGGCGACCACTTGTTTGGTGACATTAGCATATGATGCTGCTTCCACCCATTTGGTGAAGTAACCGATTGCCACCAAAATGAACTGGTGTCCGTTGGATGCCGTAGGCTCAATCTTGCCAATCATATCAATTCTCCACATCGAGAAAGGCCACGGTGATGACATCACATTTAGAGGACTTGGAGGCACATGGATTTTGTCCGCATAAATCTAGCATTTATGACACCTCTTTGTAAACTTGAAACAGTCTGTTTCCATAGTTAGCCAATAATAACCTGCCCGCAGCAGCTTTCTCGTCATAGCATGCCCACCAGCATGTGTACCAAATGTACTCTCATGTATCTCTTCCATGAGTAACTTTGCCTCTTTCTCATCTACACAGCGTAGCAACACCAAGTCGTGGTTTCTTTTGTATAGGACACCGTCCGAATTCAGATAGAAATTGTCAGCCAATCTCCTGAGAGTCTTCTGATCTCGACTGGATGCCCCAGCCGGGTACTCCTTGTTCTTCAGGAAATTTTGGATGTCAACGTACCAGGGTTGACCATCGGGAGCCTCGTCAATGGAAAATATGAATGCAGGCCTATCGAGCCGAGAGATAACAATCCGGGGAGCCTCGTTCCAAAAGTTAACTTTATACATTGAAGACAATGTCGCCAGGGCGTCAGCCATTTGATTTTCTGCTCGTGGCACATGATGCAATTCCACCTTGTCAAAGAAAGGCAACAATATCCTTGCATAATTCATATATGGTATCAAATTGGGCTGACGTGTCTTCCATTCTCCTTTAATCTGGTTCACCACTAGAGCCGAGTCTCCGTATACATCCAGGTTCTTGATTCTCAAATCAATGGCTTCTTCCAGACCCATGATGCAAGCCTCGTATTCTGCTTCATTGTTGGTAACAGGAAAAGTCAATCGGGCAGTAAAGGGGATGTGCGACCCCTGAGGAGTGGTGATAATTGCCCCTATTCTGCTACCATAGGAATTTACAGCTCCGTCAAATATTAACTGCCATTTGGAACCCAGCTCTGGTCCTTCGTCCGACAATGGTTCTTCACAATCTTTCATCTTCGGGTACATGATATCCTCGTCAGGAAAATCAAACCTCATCGATTGGTAGTCCTCAACAGGCTGCTCCGCAAGGTACTCTGATAGAACGCTACCTTTAATAGCCTTTTGCGAGACATATTGGATATCTTATTCGGTTAACACCATCCGCCATCGGGCAATTCTTCCGGAGAGTGCTTGCTTCTCAAACACGTATTTAATTGGATCCATCTTCGAAATTAGCAGGGTTGTATGATTCAGCATGTATTGCCTCAAACGTTTGGCGGCCCAGGCTAGCGCACAACACGTTTTCTCGAGCATTGAGTATCTGGACTCACAGTCGGTAAACTTCTTACTCAAATAGTAGATCGTATGCTCTTTACGTCCGGTCTCGTCGTGTTGACCGAGAACACAACCCGTACTTTCCTTAAGAACCGTCAAATACATAATCAGAGGTCTCCCGGCCACTGGGGGTATCAAAACAGGAGGTTCCTGCAAGTATTCTTTTATCTTGTCGAATGCCTTTTGACAATCTTCATTCCAGGTCACAGCCTGATTCTTTTTCAACAATTTGAATAACGGCTCACATGTCGCAGTTAGGTGAGATATGAACCGGGCGATATAGTTCAACCTCCCTAAAAACCCACACACTTCTTTTTCTGTTTTAGGCGTCGGCATTTCTTGTATTGCTTTTATCTTCGCAGGATCAACCTCTATTCCTTTTTCTCTCACGATAAACCCCAGCAGTTTACCCGATGTCACCCCAAAGGTGCACTTGTTAGGGTTCAGCCTCAACCTGAACTTCCTAAGCCTTTTGAATAGTTTCAGCAGATTAACCAAATGCTCCTCCTTCGTCTGGGATTTGGCAATCATATCATCAACATAAACCTCGATCTCTTTGTGCATCATATCATGAAAGAGAGTCATCATAGCACGTTGATATGTTGCCCCAGCGTTCTTCAGTCCGAAGGGCATCACTTTGTAGCAAAATGTTCCCCAGGGAGTAATGAAGGTAGTCTTCTCCATGTCTTCCGGTGTGTCGCTACTGCGAAAATCGGCGCCGGCTAAACAGAAGAGTCGCCACCGTGCGTTATTTATCCCAAAGGAGGGAAAGGAAACGCTCGAAGTAAACCTACCAAAAAGACGGGAAAGGAATGGTCATCGCAACCAAATCCTGGATTCAGGAGTCGGTTACGCAAGGGGAAGGTATTAGCACCCCTCAGGTCCGTCGTACTCGACGGGATCCACGCTTGCTGGTTTTTCTAAAGGATGCAAAAACAATCTATCTATGGCTTCTAAGTCTAAACGGAAGGAAACTGACTCGATAGAGCGTCACACTCTATGCCTACGTATTCTCAAGAGAGAAAGTCAGAGTCATCGTAGTTCGGGAAACTACAGGGAAATTGGCTCGCCGAGATGTCGCATCTCGTGCCTACGTACTTCCACACAGCGTGAAAGATAAGAGCTTACGTAGTTTAGGCTAACTACGGCTAAACAGGGTGTTCTCGATCACACAGGAGTGAGAGATTAAGTTGTTTAGTGGTACGGGGACCTACGGAACTTAGAACTACGGTCTGGTCTCGAATGCGCAAGGGCAAGAGAAAGGGAAACACCAGTCGTCAGCGGGAAAGTCTCGATTGCACGACAGCGAGAGAACAGAGAGGTTAGTTGTTAGTAAGCTCGCTAGGATATCACATCCTATGCCTACATATTCTCATTCGATACGAGAAATCAGAGCAGCTGTAGTTCAGCCTACTACAGCAATCGGGAAACGGGAAGAAGGGAAAAGGGAGCTCGCTAGGATATCGCATCCTATGCTTACGTACTCTCGTCTGGTACGAGAGGTCAGAGCAAACGTAGTTCGACGAGAAAACGAATCTCGATTGCACGGGGGCAAGAGATGGGGTCTTGATCGCCTAAACGCGAGAGAAAAGGGGTTTCGATCGCACGGGGGCGAGAACAAAGAGGAAGCAGGCCTATGCCTAAACGGGAAGGAACTCGGGACACACACGCAAGAATCTAAGGCGTAGGAGCGAATGTGTCGCATGTCACCCAAAAGGTACCATACTAGACATCCTAGACGATTGAGAAGAAACTCCTCAACTGTCATTTCCTACGTATCTAACGATACAGCTCACAACACTCGACGGTTGCCTGAAGACTTGAATAAGATGATAATGTTGAACGAAGCAGCTCCTGGGCTCCTGACATGCGCGCAAGCTTCATTCCAATCTTCTCCTCTCTGGATCCTTGATGATGACGCTTGAATCAAGAACAATGTAACGCTTAGACCGTCATGGTTCGACTTACACGAGAAATCGAACTCTCAGAGGTAGCGTATTGATATCCGTGTCAAAGACAAGATAGAGAAATGATATCGAAAATCATTCTCCAATTGAATCGTGTCACACGGCCAGCCAGAAATAAAATTGAGAGTAAAATCGGATAGAAAAGAAAATAGGAGAGAAATCCAACACAAAATGGAAATAAAAGTCTACTCCTAAGAAATGGAAAAAATAATCTCCTAAGGAAACTATATCCTAAAAGAAAATTAAAACTAAATTTAATTCTATCTTTTAAAAGAAATTAAACTAAATCCTAAATCTTCTTTAAAAGAAATTAAATTCCTAAAAAAAAATACACCTGAAAATTTTATTCTATGAATTATAATATTCTAAATAATATAAAACTACCCCTAAAATATTACAATTAAAATTGTAATAAAAACAATGTTAACAAAAGTAACATGCAGGGGGGTACTAATTGGTACAGGGGGTACATCCAGTAAAAAAAGGAATGGGCCCAGCCCAGAAAAATAAAACAAACAAAAATCCAAGGACCCAGGAGGGGTGGGGCGCAGGAAATGGGTGTGTAGGCCAGAAAACGATGGGCTTATTTCTCAGCCCAATAACCAACAACAAAAAAAGAAACCTCCAACAAAAAAAAGGGGTGCGCGCTGGTAAATGGGGGGTACGGATCCAAATGTCGTTGGGCTTTGAGGCCCAAAACCGGTCCAAGGGTTTCAACCTCCTCTTTCATTCCACATTCAGAAACCCTAGCTCCTACTCTCTCTTCCTAACCTCAACGCCGTCAACCACCAACTTCGTTTCAGCCTCCCAAATCACATACCGCTTTGAATCCTTCAAACACAGCTGGGAAAAAAAGTGAGTTCTTGAGTGCTTCAAAGTTTCTTGAGGATGATAATGGATGCGAAGAATCTTGATGAAGCGATGAAGAGTCTGATGAATGAAGGTGAACAGAGGCGATACACACGATGAAGATCTGGGAATTCCTAGAGAAAGTTCTGAATGTTCCTATGGACGAAGATCCCGACGGAGATCTTGACGAAGTTCTGACGAACAATTCGTGAGGTGGAGACGAAATCGAAGCTTCTGGCGTTGAGACGATCATGTTTGAAGATGTTCTTGAAGGTTTTCTGAACCTGGATTGGAGTGTGTTCATAGATGGATGAACATTCGCTGGGTGAAGTTGAAGATCTGGAGATTTGATGATCATGGAAGCTCCTTGGTGAGGATTCTGGAAACTGATTGATGAAGGTGGTTGAATCTGGGATGAAGATTGTTGAAGATGCGAAGAACAACACGATGAATCTGGAAAATCTGGACCTATGCACACGGATGAAGATCTGATGAAGATCTAATGGATCTCTGCATCGTTCTTGGAGGTGAGCGATGAACAAGCTTGATGAAGTTCTTGGTGAAGATTTGACGGAGGTGGATGAAGAGTTGACGAATCTTGATGAAGATTTGTATGAGAAGATGATGAACATGGATGAACACTTTGAAGCTTTGCAGTTTCCGACGACCAGATGAAGATTCTGGTGAAAAAAGGCAGTTTTCGGCGAGTTGTTATGTGTTCCGGCGACAGTTACGGCTACTCCGGCGACGGGTTAAGTGGCTCTGCGGCGGCTGCATGGCCGGCGGCAGGAGGGAGGTAGTGGAGTGTGTGCTGGCACACATGCAGAGTGGGAGAGAGAGAAACGAGACACGTGGCCTGAGGGAAGAGAGAGAGAAGCCAAGTGGCAATGCAGAGTGTAGTGGGTTGTGAGATGGCCGAAAAATGAATGAAACGCGTGGCAGTGTTTTTTATAGGACAAGTGGCAAGTTGGACCTTGATTGGGCTTCGAAATTTGGATAACTGGGCCACTATCAGACTAAAGGCTAATTAATTGTACTAATTCTGAATTAAAATCTGATTAACAACTAAGACTCCATTAATACCACACTTAAGACTCTAATGATGATTAAAAAGAAATCAATTAATATTCAATTAACCTAAACGAAAATTAAGGCTAGTAATTAAAAAACACTAATCAACCTCCTAATTAATCCTAATTAAAGAACAATTAAAATCTAATTAACTTCTATGAATTAATTCTAAAAACATTAACTTCAATTAACTATATAAAAAACCAATTAAAAATCTACTTAATATCTAAACATAAAAATCTGTTTAAAACTATTAAAAAAAGAAATATCTATTTAAAAATTCTAAAAACTATTAAATTCTATAAGAAAATATTTAAAATTCCTATTTAATATCTAGAAAAATTCCATTAAATCTATAAAAATCTATTAAAATCTATTAAAAATCTAGAAAATAAAAGGGAAAATTCTAAAAATGCCAGGAAGCCAATAAATCGATTAGAGAACAACTGCGCAACTATAGCGAAATAAGCGGTAAAAACCGGACACCGAAATGTCCTCAAAAGTAACAGCGAGAACTGAAAACACCGGGGTGAGCACCGATTCTCAAAATACACTTATTCGAACTGGCCTGAACTGCCTGAAACGCCGGGGGAGGCTGTAATCCCGATAAAATCAGTCTGACTGCAAAAATGCAATGGATGCGGTATGTGAATGCGAATGCAAGATGCGTTAAAATATAAACCAGATGTGGGAACCGGTTGGTCAAATTTTGAGGTGCAACAGCTGCCCCTATTCAAACGGATTGGACCTGAAGGGTTGAAGAGCGAACGGCCTTCAAACATTCAAAGGTACGAGACGGTTGAATACCAAAGAAACCCTGAAATTTTCCAACCATGGAGATAAACTGCAAAACTGCTTGAGAAGCAACATCTAATGAACTGAGTCTGGCTGTTACGGCAACAACTGGTCAATTATCTGATAAAATTTTGATTTCAACATCAATCACCTGCGTGACAACACAGGCACTGAGCCATTTTCGCAAAAACACCTCCGCCCACAATTGGACTAATCTTGTCAACACAAGAAAAGAAACAAATTCGTCAACACGAACAGAGATTCTGTCGTCACAGGAGTAATCGTGTCCACATCTGGACCCCGAATTGCGTCAAATCACAAATAAATGCAAATTTGTCGACGTCAGGACTCACATTTCAACAACACAGGAATATAACCTTGTCCACGTCAGGACACTTGTTTCGTTAACACGAAGAAATCTCATCATAAACTTGTCCACGTCAGGACTCCACCTGCCATCAACACGGAAAAATCCCGGTGACTTCGTTGGGGATGACTCGTCTGTATTTCATCAGCACAAGGGGATCCGCGTCTTGATTTGTCCACGTCAGGATTCACATCTTCGACCTGCGGAGGAAATAAAACTTGTCCACGTCAGGACTCACGCTTCGCCAACATGAAGAAAGATAAATTTGTCCTCGATAGGACTCGTGCATCTTGTCAACACGAAGAACTATAACCTTGTCCACGTCAGGACCCACATTTCGTCAATACGAAGGAAGATATCTGCTGGGGATAACTGGTCTCTGAAGAGTAATCAATTTTTTCCACGTCAGGACTTCACATTACGGAAAACTCCTGGCGCTTTCGCTGGGGAAACATTTCTGTCTACACACAGTAAACTTCATCCGCCTATCCATACGGGAAAATCATTTGTCTAATCACAGGAAACTTCATCCGCTTATCCATACGGGAGAATCATCTGCCTAAACACAGGAAACTTCATCCGCCTATCTATACGGGAAAATCATCTGTCTACACCCAAGAACACTTTATCCGCCTATTCATACGGGAAAATCATCTGAATACAGTTTCTCTGTCTATCTCTGCAGTAGCTAACTCCATCGGTCCCAACCCACAAACCTTCTGATGCTGACGTGACAACAACTTTGAGGAGGACTCTATTGGGGATAATATTTTCTCAACACGACAAAATCATGGCGGCTTCACTGGGGATAGAACTCTTCCACCCAATAGGAATTCAATTCTGTCAATCATACTGGACAATAACTTCGCCTTATCTTTGCAGTAGCCAAGCCCACTGGGGATGCTCTAAAATTAACTGCCAGGCACCTATTTCGACAACAGGCGACAACTCCTGAAATTTTGATTATGAAACCCTGTGACGCTGACGGAACAACAAGCTTGAAGGCAATAATCTGCCGGCCGGATAAGAGAAACTTCAACAAGCAACTCTGTGGGGAAAATAGTACGGTGAACCGTATCATCATGCCTCACGGCGAGACCTCGAATACCTGGTAATAGATCTGAGCTAGAACTCCATACTCCTGCTGAGAAAACAAGCATGAAAGCAAAAGGTTAACCAATCTGATTTATGTTTCGAAATGCATATGTTTGAAAATGATGCAAAGCCCCATACGGCATGGAGATGCTATGCGTTTGTATAGATGCACTGCCCCATACGGCATGGAGATGCTATGCGTTTGTATAGATGCAAATATGATGATACATGCAAGTGCAAATGCAAGCTCGAGCTGCCAAAGAATACCAGGACTAAAACCGTTTGGCAAAATAAATGCCGAAGGCAACGACAACTCCACTGAGGGGTATCGGGTATCATAGAATCATCTCAGCAAAATAAATGCTGGAAAAGTGAGACCAACTTCCATGGGGAAGAAACAATCCTGCTGAGGGATGGCTCACAAATTCATTGTTACGAACTCTGTAAAGGATGATCAACCTGACGGAGGAATGACAACCTGCTGGAGGAGGGAATGATGACCCTGCACGGGGATACTCTTTCTAAACCCTTGACAACCTGATTGTACTCTGTGGGGCTTAACCAAACTGGGGTTAATTGTGCACAACTCACCGTTGAGAATGCCCCTGCTGTCAGGGATATCCATTATGACCTGCTGAGGATACTCCGGATCCTATTATGAGGAGGAATAACTGCGATCTCAACTATTTTGGGGACAATACGTGAGTTCTATCTGCAGAGGAGACTAATCCTGATATAACATTAATCGGGAAACCGGTATCAATCGAGCTTTGTACCGGGGAACGCGACACCACGTGAGTCACTAGGAATTATCGTGTCGGGTATTTTTTTAGGATTTTTCTAGTTTACGGATGAAAATAGGTTATCAACAAAATGGTTTTAAAGGGAAAATACTATACGGGGTTAGCATTCAAAGATGGACTATCAGGCGAGAACTGATAGCAAAAATAGGTTAGGTTATCGGACGAGAATGAATTTACGGTTGGAACATCAGACGAGGCTGACCGGATGATAGGTTAAGGAAAAGATAACCAGACGGGGCTGGTTTGGAAGCTGACATGCACCAGACGAGAACTGATGCAACAAATAGGTTAAAGAGACGGTGACCAGACGGGGCTGGTTGAAAGCTAACATACACCAGACGAGAACTGATGTTTACGGAAAGGTTGGCCAGACAATAACTGGTTGAAAACTAACAGGTACCAGACGAGAACTGGTATTTACGGAAAGGTGGACCAGACGAGAACTGGTTACCGGTTTGCCAGGAGAGAACTGGGCTTTGGAAATGACAAGATTACAAGGTTCTGTCAAGTAACAGGTTTAAACCGTAGGATCACGATCCAATGACGACAAGGTCTTATTCGAAGGTTCAGGTTTTTTTGATGAGGATAATGACACGATTCCCCGATGCTCAACTCTTGTTAGGGTGAACAAACTTGCTTGAACAACTTGCCCCAGTGCAACTCAACTTGCTCCAATCCAACTCTTGGGAAACTCACTCTGAACAGAAAGCAGCTTGCTACAATACGACCTTGAGATGGCTTTCCCCTGTATCTGCACGACAAAACGATTCAACCTCAATTAACCAACTCTCCTCATGGGTGGTTTCAGCATCTCTGAAGTAGCTTGCCTCTGAATGAGCGTTGAGCGACTTAACCCTGATCACACACTGGAATGATCTATCCTCAAATCACAGCATTCTGGATAATTGCCCCTGATTGGCTCTCGAGAAGATTCACTTCTGATCAACTGCTTCTCAAGTAAACTGTCCCATAATCAACTGATGCTTCGGGACTTGTCCTTAGACCAACTGATTCTGAACTCACTGGAAGTCAATGCCCCAGATTCACAGGGTTTCACAACATACACCATTATGATCCAGACTGCTGAATTATTCAGTCCTGTTCGATTATTCCCTGTTGGAATTTCCTTCCTGTCAACTACTGACCTGCAAATAAAATTGTTTATTCCTGAATGGTAATTTTAATGCAGTGCTCATGCAGATTTTGAAAAAAATTGTGTCGTCACTCATTTACGTGTCATGATTGTGAGTGACGAATGAACCCGAGTTCAAACGTAGTGCTGATTTGATCAGTAAAAAAAAACAACAAGGATATGAATAGCTAATCAAGAAGGAGTCAGGTTACTCAACCTTATCGTAATACGCTTTCAGAATAAACCCTACCTCAATTAGGTCTTTTAAGGGTTGTATCGTGGTCGGGTTCACGGTTCGTGAAACAAAGGATATTTGGCTCAAATTATGATTTGTACCCACCCCTTCTACGTGATGATCTCCGATCCTAAAGTTCAGTTAACATGGCTTGAGCGCTCGCCTCTTCGAGAGGTATGTTGAATATTGGGAACTCACAAGGTTTTCGGAGTGACAGTTACTCCTTTTTCGTTTTCGGTGTCTGTATCCACACGACTTTGTCCTTGTTCGAGGATTTTTCTTTTTATATCCTTTCTTTTTCATTCTTTTGATTCCCTAATTTTTGCCTGGACTGACTCCTTTTGAGTTCTTTTCGATTTTTCTTTTGAAGTCCAGCGGGATGCCCTGATTTTTACCTAAGTATTAGCTTTCCGGCTTTTTCATTTTCTTTTTACTTAGCGGGCTCTCTTTCCCCCCCCCCCCCCTTTTTTTTTTCTTTTTCTTGGAACAAGTTGTGTGACAGTGATTGTCTTGATTGCTCCGAAAGGATTGTAACTGCCTCACCCCTGATTGGTGAGGTTTAACCATTGTGGTTGACGAGGTGCGACCTCTGGGAAAAATAAGATGTGATTGGTCCTCGAAAGGCAACACTCCTCTATAAGACTTGAACGCTCGATCAAGCTAACTGACAACTATCCTTCCCCGGGTTAAGATGTGAGGGTTTAAAAGTCCGAAAAAACTTCTACTTCCTGGCTCGAAGTGGTTAACAAGGGACTAACTCCTTATATTTCCAGTGTTTAGGGGATTTGAAACAATGCCTTGTACGTCATCGGCAAGGTTTTATCTGAAAGCATACGATCATCGACTATGAGTATTCAGTTTCGCCATCCTCCCTCCAATCTTTGCTAATCATAGTGATAAAGTGGAGTGAATAAAATGCAAGTGTCGGTGCAGTGCAATAAATGAGTGACAGCGACATGATTAATTCAGAAAAAATGCATAGTCACTTTATCAATATTACCATTCAATACAAACAATGTTTAACAGCAAGTAGTAACTACCAGAAAAGAAACTACAAATGCAAATGATAAAAAGCCTGAGGACTGCCAATGCTGAGGATATCTGCCTGTCTGGACCACTGGCTTCTTGCAAATAAACCTCTGCTTCTACGAGCTCAGACAGCTGAGAGGTTGTCATGCACAACCAAAACTCCTTCTGGAAAGGAAATACACCCTTTGTCGATCAACTGTTGTACTTTTGCCTGAAAAGCTTTACAATCTTCAATTGAATGCCCTGGAGATCCACCATGGTAACCACACTGAACGTGGGGATTGTACCCGGGAGGGTAAGGTTCTGGTACAGGCTTAAGAGCTTTAGGTTCCACCAAAGAATTCTGAATCAAAGATGGTAGAATATGGCTATACGGCACAGACACTATATGAGAAGGAGCATTCGTTCGTTCCAACTTGTTACGAGGCCTGTTCTAATTTGGGTGTTGATTCTGATAACCTCGGCCACGAGTTCGCTGATTTGCAAGAGAAGCGACATAAAGTTTTGGATATGGTGCCCTAGGCGCAATTGTCTGTCCCGCATAACAAGACACAGAAGATGAAGAACCAACAGATTTCACCGAATCATCTCGAGGATACTCAACATCTGGCATGATTGCATTGATCACAACTCCTTCTTCAGTTTGGTAGCTACAGAAAGATTCAGTTTCACTAGCCTGACCGCCCGAAACAATCTGAATTTTCCCAATTTTTACGGCATGCTCGATGCGTTCTCCTAATCTTACCAATTCAGAGAAATTTGGCGCATTTCCAAGCATTCTTTCGAAATACGGGCTCTCCAGGGAGTCTATAAACATGCCCATTAACTCTCGTTCTAGAAGCGGTGGGTACACTCTGGCAGCTCCATCTCTGAACTTACTTCCTGAAGGGTTCATTGTTCTCTTGAGACAATTCCTGCAACTACATGCGACTATGAGCCATGTCTAGGTCATAATCATACTGTTTCAGAAAAGCTCTGGCTAAATCCACCCATGATCGGATCTGATTACTCTCTAACTGCATATACCAACTCAGAGATGCCCCATTCAGACTATCCTGAAAGCAGTGAATCATCAACTTGTCGTTTTGCACAAACGAAGTCATTCTTCGGCAGAACATCACTAACTGTTGCTTTGGACAGCTATCTCCTCTTTACTTCTCAAATCTCGGCGCTCTGAACTTAAGAGGCAATACCAGGCGCGGAACCAAACACATGCCTGCAGCATTGAGGTTGACAACATCTTTAGCTTTCAAGGCTTTGACTCCTTCTTCCAACACTCGGAGCCTTCTAGCATACTCAAGAGCTCTTGGGTCTTCAGTCCTAGCTACCGGGATCTCTCTTCGGATATTCAGTACAGGGAAAACAACACCTTGACTGTTAATAAGAGGAGGGCGTTCATTTTGGACAACAAACTGCTCACGCCGATCTTGGTTCCTAACCGGAGGCTGCACAAATTGGTCTGCAGTAACGTTGTTCACTTGCAGAAGGTCTTCCACAAACATAGAGCCATACAGAGGATTGGTCGTCATAGTGAAACCTGTCAAGGTGTTAAGAGACTGGAAGTGGCTCTCAGACAGGTGTGGCATCATCATGTCCTGAAGAGGCCTCACTTAGCCAACTTCCAATTGATCGGTCCCCGGAGTCGACAATCCTCCTAACCAACAACCCCCTCTACCCAAAGGGTTGAAAAAGAAGTCAACCAGAAGAACCTCGTCCGAGCGTGGATTTTGCGGGACACTAGTACACACAAAGCATGTACGCGCCCACTACTTTCCACAACTAATTCTAGGTGCACTCAAGCTTGGGTCTGGCTTCTCACTCAAAGGAACACCCCACCCAACAGCACAACATCAACAGATAGCAAAGTGCAGAAATTGTAAATACAGTAAGATACAACACCCAAAAGGTAAACACCCAATAGACAAGAAAACAAGCGCTAGGATCGACTCTCTTAAGGGACGTTGGATCCCAAATGCATAAGGAACCATCGCAGTCCCCAGCAGAGTCGCCAGCTGTCGCTACTACGAAAATCGGCGCCAGCTAAACAGAAGAGTCACCACCGTGCGTTATTTATCCCAAAGGAGGGAAAGGAAACGCTCAAAGTAAACCTACTGTAAAGACGGGAAAGGAATGGTCATCACAACCAAATCCTGGATTCGGGAGTCGGTTACGCAAGGGGAAGGTATTAGCACCCCTCACGTCTGTCGTACTCGACGGGATCCACGCTTGCTGGTTTGTCTAAAGGATGCAAAAACAATCTATCTACGTCTTCTAAGTCTAAACGGAAGGAAACTGACTCGATAGAGCGTCACACTCTATGCCTACGTATTCTCAAGAGAGAAAGTCAGATTCATCGTAGTTCGGGAAACTACAGGGAAATTGGCTCGCCGAGATGTCGCATCTCGTGCCTACGTACTTCCACACAGCGTGAAAGATCAGAGCTTACGTAGTTCAGGCTAACTACGGCTAAACAGGGTGTTCTCGATCACACGGGAGTGAGAGATTAAGTTGTTTAGAGGTACGGGGACCTACGGAACTTAGCACTACGGTCTGGTCTCGAATGCGCAAGGGCAAGAGAAAGGGAAACACCATTCGTCAGCGGGAAAGTCTCGATCGCACGGCAGCGAGAGAATAGAGAGGTTAGTTGTTAGTGTGCTTGCTAGGATATCGCATCCTATGCCTACATATTCTCATTCGATACGAGAAATCAGAGCAGCTGTAGTTCAGCCTACTACAGCAATCGGGAAACGGGAAGAAGGGAAAAGGGAGCTCGCTAGGATATCGTATCCTATGCTTACGTACTTTCGTCTGGTACGAGAGATCAGAGCAAACGTAGTTCGACGGGAAAACGAATCTCGATTGCACGGGGGCAAGAGAAGGCGTCTCGATCGCCTGAACGCGAGAGAAAAGGGGTTTCGATCGCACGGGGGCGAGAACAAAGAGGAAGCAGGCCTACGCCTAAACGGGAAGGAACTCGGGACACACACGCAAGAATCTAAGGCGTAGCAGCGAATGCGTCGCCTGTCAACCAAAAGGTACCATACTAGACATCCTAGAAGATTGAGAAGAAACTCCTCAACTGTTATTTCCTACGTATCTAACGATACAACTCACAACACTCGACAGTTGCCTGAAGACTTGAATAAGATGATGATGTTGAATGAAGCAGCTCCCGGGCTCCTGACATGCGCGCAAGCTCAATTCCAATCTTCTCCTCTCTGGATCCTTGATGATGACGCTTGAATCAAGAATAATGTAATGCTTAAACCGTCATGGTTCGACTTACACGAGAAATCGAACTCTCAGAGGTAACGTATTGATATCCGTGTCAAAGACAAGATAGAGAAATGATATCGAAAATAATTCTCCAATTGAATCGTGTCACACGGCCAGCTAGAAATAAAATCGAATAGAAAAGAAAATAGGAGAAAAATCCAACACAAAATGGAAATAAAAGTCTATTCCTAAGAAATGGAAAAAATAATCTCCTAAGGAAACTATATCCTAAAAGAAAATTAAAACTAAATTTAATTCTATCTGTAATACCCCAAATTTTGCCCTAAGATTTGTCGTCGCATTTCATTGCATTTTTCTTGCATTTAATCAATTACTAACAAATTTGTGTAGTCGTTTGACTTTTTGCAGGTAAATATCATATGGCATGCATTTTTTTTCTGAAAAGTAAAAATGGCATAATTGGCAAGAGGACATGTGGGGTCAGAAGGTTTTCTTCAGAAAAGAGGAGAGAGAAAGGGAGAAACAAAGGAGATCCCCAGAGAAGAAAGGCGGTCGTTCCCACAACTCGTCAGAAGGATTGGAGCTCTCCAGTGTTCCCTTATTCCAACCTTTTTCACATTTACCGAAGCAAACCTCCGCTTCGTAGGTTAAATTACTAAACCTTTTGCCTTTTCATGTTTATGTGCATATTTTGCCATGTTAATGTGTTTAGGTCCGTTAAATTACTAAACCTTTTGCTTTTTCATATTTATGTGCATATTTTGCCCTGTTAATCTCCATGTGTATTTAGGTCCGTAGATTTTAATATCAAAACCCTTTTTTAACAAAACCTTTTTTAAAATCAAAACCCTTTTTTTTATTTATTATTAAAACCTTTTTTTTAGTAAGACCTTTTTTAAAAACTGAAAAGCCTTTTTGTTCCTAAGAAAAAAAAAACCTTTTTGTTCCCAAAAACCTTTTCCCAAAAAACTGAAAAGCCTTTTCCAAAAAAACTGAAAAGCCCTTTTTTGGGATGAAAAGCCTTTTTGTTCTAAAAAAAAAACTTAAAAGACTTTTCCCCCCAAAACTTTTTTTTTATAATTTAAACTTAATTTTTTTTATAATTTTAACTTAAATATTTTTTATTAAAAAATTAAAACCTTTTTTTTTATAATTAAAATATTAAAAAATTAAAACCTTTTTTTTATAATTAAAAAATTAAAAAATTAAAACCTTTTCGTAAGGAACTCCTGATGTTTGATGTTTGTCGTGTCATTTTATGTACCCTTTTATTACTTTTCTTTCTTTTGGCATTTCATGTGCATGCTCGAGGTTGAGATGTGCTTGTGGTGGCCACAGCCCCACACTATTTTCCTCCCTCACTTCATTCTAAGTGTCATTACATATTTTCATATTCTTCATGTTTTCAGAAATGTTTCTTTGTTTCTTTATACCCTCTGCCTTTATTACTTTTCTTATTTCTGTACCTTAATTATTCCTCCATATAATGATTTGTCATATTTTCACATTTTTTTTATAGTTTTATCCTTCCGAAGGATTAGGTACATCCTTTTGGCCGCCGAGTCAATAGCCTTACCCCTTTAATGGATCAAACCCTGTTTAGCCTAGGTGTCCCGCCGCGGGCAAAATTGCTTTTATCCTAGTGTTAGGCCAAAATAGTCGTCGTACTCTGTTTTAAGGTTTTCCGCCGTGGAATCCCTAATTTAACCCTATTTTAATTTTAATTAACATTTTTTAACATAGAGATTGGAGTCTCTGAACAAACCTTGGCCACAGTCAAGACGTTTCTAACCTCCTTTTTGAGGGGAACTACAGTTACTCTGATTCCATTCCCGTAAGGATATGTAGGCACAAGATGCGATGTCTTGCCGAGTAAACTTAGAATTAACCCCTAGGTCTTTTTTAATTTTCAATCCTTTGTATATACCTTAAAGCAAAATAATTAATGAAATAAATAAAAAAAATAAACAAAAGGTTCCCGTAGAGTACTACGGAAGTTTAGGGTGCTAATACCTTCCCTAATCTTAACCAACCCCCGAACCTTAGATCTCTCCCCTTTAGGTTTTTCCTTTCTTTAACCTTTCCTTCGGATAAATCAAAGACCGGTTGTAAATAAATTAAGATTCAAGTTAATCAATAGCTTGACATCCAAATTTCACCGCAACAGAAAATGGCGACTTCACTGGGGAACCCTAACTATTGAGGGTTATCCCTATTTTGTTTATTTTTCTTTATATATTTGTTTTATTATATATTTTTCTCACTTGTATGTATATATTGGGGTACCTTACTTGGAGTTACTGTGTTGTGAGATAAGTCCTACACCCAGACTTGAGTGACATTATTATAGGATGGTGATATATTCGACGAGGCTTATAGGGAGTGAGTCCCGACTAAGTTAAATCGAGAATCACCGCTCAGTTGAGACACTTTCGAAAATGGTTCGGTTGATCGAGTGTAATCGTGAAAACTTTTACCATTATCAATTGGAGTCTGTGATACTGGGAACCGTAGTACCCTTACACCATCTTGGCCTTATATAGGATGTAGTGCGAGAACTATGTGGGAGTAGTCCTACAATGGTTGCTACGCGATACTACACTCAAAAGAGGTTCTCTTGAGAATATTATCGACCCTCAAGTCAGTTGGGAAGTTGATAATATCCGAAGGATGGACTGATGATTTTGGGCACTGATTTAGAACCCTTGTTCTGCAGGTACAATTAATCTATAGTACACACCACTTTGGGAAGGGTAGACCTTGACTCCATTCATTGTTCCTCTAAAATTAGGACCTTTGTTTGCTTATGTGCGTTTGTGCTTTGCATCCATAAAGCATCATATCATTTCTAGTTTCAAGGAATTCAAAAGTCCTTTGCAAATTCAAGAAGTCCTACATTTTAAAGTCTAACAGCTTTTCTCGCTTTCCTAAAAGGGAATGTTTGCAATCGACCGTTGAAATTCTTGAGACCATTGCATGGCATTAGCATCACATTTTTGCATTGCATTTATCCCCCAGTTTCTCCTTCTTGGTCCTATCGTCTTCTAGTGTACCTTTGAGTCGTCAAGCTGATTCCTCGACACAGATATCAGACCAGAAACGAAACAGGAGTCACTTTGATCCTATTCTCATGACTTACACAGAGCTATATCCTGACTTAGTCCGGCAAGGACTGATTACTACAAAGACTTTACCACCTCCTCTTAATCCTCCGGCTGGATTTAGGGATGATCTCCATTGTGCTTCCCATTAGGGTGCCCCAGGCCATGACTTGGAGCATTGTTTTGCATTGAAGGCTAGAGTATGTGAATTGGTTAGAACTGGAATACTTGATTTTACAGACAGTCATCCGGATGTTCAGAAAAATCCCTTGCCAATACATCAGAAATGAAGTTTTGTCACTAGGCCTTTTGTTTCTCGTTGTTTGCACTTTCCTTATTTTGTTTAAGTTGTTTGCTTTTAATTATGTTTGTACTTTCATTAATGAAATAAGTATTGCGACTTTTGATTCAATTCATTTCCGTCCATTTATTTGCATCTTTATGCTTTATTTTTCAAATGTTTACTTCTTGTCCAAAATTTTGATATGCTAAGATTGGAGGGAGGATGATGAAAACGTTATACCCATAATTGCTGTCAGTATGCTTTCAATCAAACCTTGTTGACGATGTAAGGCATTGTTTCAATTCCCAAACACTGGAGAAATAAGGAAGTTAATCCCTCATTACCCCCTTCGAGCCTAGAAGTTGGAGTTTCTTTCGTTACAAAAAACCCACAATTTTAACCTTGGGATGGGTAGTTCTCAGTTAACTTGGTTGTGTGTTCATACGATACACCTTTCATTAACAAATTTTCCTTCGCACACGTCAAACAAGTGTCGAAGATGTTTTCTAATCAAAAGGTCGATGATGGTTCACCGTAATCATTAAAATCAAACAGTCACTTTCCTTCACACAAAAAAATAATATAAAAAAAGCAAAAGAAGCCCGCTAAGTCAAAACCTATGAAGGAGACTTAGGCAAAACTGGGGCATCCCGCTGACTGTAAACTCTAAAATAAACAGTTCAGGCAAAATTTAGGGATAATACAAAGAGATTTTTAAATCCTTATCTTGAAAATCCTCAATGTCAAAACAATCAAATGTTATAGGGGAGTAGTGGCTGCCTTTTCATAGGTCCCTTTGACTTCTGAATCATCACTGCTACGATCAATGAAATCCCTAACTTATGGGAACCTGAATGCATAGTATGAGTTAACTGAGCATAAGACTGAAGATCATCACGTAGATTGGGTGGGTATAAATAAATTTTGAGCCTTTATCCTTTGTTTCATAAACCATGAACCAGGCCACATTACAACCCTCAAAAGACCTAATTGAAGCAAGGTTATTTTGAAAGTATACTACAGCAAGGTTGCGTAACCTGACTCCTAAAGATCTTTGTGAATCATTTATTTTGGCAGTACACCTTTGTTTTAAACTTTGAGCGTCTTGAACCGCCTTGTTCTGACAAACGACTCATGTATTTTCCATCTTTCAAAAATAATTTTTCAAAAATCGCATGAACTTTGCATTACCATGTTTGTATGAATATTTTTGTTTGCAAACTGGCTTTCCTCTAAGGAATTTTCAAACAATGAGAAACTTGGTCAAGTGATCTTATCAGGGGCAAGTTCCTTTTACATCCTGTCAAAGAATCAGTTCAAGATTTGTTCAAGGAAATATCTTCTCAGATTTGGTTTATCCAGAGAATTGTTCAAGACCCAGACTGGGGCAAGCCCTCCGAGGATACAGCAAAACAGTCGATTCCACGAATCAGACAGCTGAAGCAATTATCAGTTCATTTGACCTGGGGCAGTTTACTTGCATAATCCCTAAGCAGTTATTCATCATTCCTACAGTGACTATCAACTTGATACAGTTTAACAGAATGACAATGATCTCCGTGTTGAGGAATCAGTCCTCCAGTTTTGTCATCTCACCGAAAGAGTTGAGCCTTGTCGTCGACGTCTGTATTTGCATTTGATCATATGTCATAGCATAATTCCTATACATGTGCATATCTTGGGTGCTTTATTCCCCATTTACATTTCTATCTTGGGTGCTTTACTCCCCATTTACATTTCTATCTTGGGTGCTTTACTCCCCATTTACATTTCTAGCTTGGGTGCTTTACTCCCCATTTACATTTCTATCTTGGGTGCTTTACTCCCCATTTACATTTTTATCTTGGGTGCTTTACTCCCCATTTACATTTCTATCTTGGGTGCTTTATTCCCCATTTACCTCTCTATCTTGGGTGCTTTACTCCCCATTTACATTTTTATCTTGGGTGCTTTACTCCCCATTTACATTTTTATCTTGGGTGCTTTACTCCCCATTTACATTTCTATTCTGGGTGCTTTACTCCCCATTTACATGTCTATCTTGGGTGCTTTACTCCCCACTTACCTTCTATCCTTGGGTGTTTTATCCCCCATGTACCTTTATCCCGGGTGTTTTATTCCCCATTTACCAGATATTCCTGGGTTTACCTGGCATCAGGGTGTTTTACCCCCATTTGCGTTTTTCTCCTGAGCTTGTGTTTTACCCGCGTCTTACCTTGCAGACAATTTCTAATTTACTTGGCACCTATTAACAATTCTGTGTCGTGTCTACCCGACGTTCTTCCAGATATGACATGTCTTCTTCCCTAGTGCAATTCCTCGGTGGGTCGTCCCTTGTGACGTTGTTTCGTCTGTATCCGTGCATTTTTCATTTTCATCATACGCATCATATCAGATTCATATCATATTTAGCATTATAGTTCGTTTTGTTTTGTCCATATCATTGCATAGCACTGCGTCTAAAGGCAAAATTTTCGGTTATCTGTATTTAAATCCCTCCACCATGATTTCTCCAGTCTCCGTTGCTCAAATCACCCGGTGAAGTTATTTAAATAGGGGCAACTGTAATACCCCAAATTTTGCCCTAAGATTTGTCGTCGCATTTCATTGCATTTTTCTTGCATTTAATCAATTAATAACAAATTTGTGTAGTCGTTTGACTTTTTGCAGGTAAATATCATATGGCATGCATTTTTTTTCTGAAAAGTAAAAATGGCATAATTGGCAAGAGGACATGTGGGGTCAGAAGGTTTTCTTCAGAAAAGAGGAGAGAGAAAGGGAGAAACAAAGGAGATCCCCAGAGAAGAAAGGTGGTCGTTCCCACAACTCGTCAGAAGGATTGGAGCTCTCCAGTGTTCCCTTATTCCAACCTTTTTCACATTTACCGAAGCAAACCTCCGCTTCGTAGGTTAAATTACTAAACCTTTTGCCTTTTCATGTTTATGTGCATATTTTGCCATGTTAATGTATTTAGGTCCGTTAAATTACTAAACCTTTTGCTTTTTCATATTTATGTGCATATTTTGCCATGTTAATCTCCATGTGTATTTAGGTCCGTAGATTTTAATATCAAAACCCTTTTTTAACAAAACCTTTTTTAAAATCAAAACCCTTTTTTTTATTTATTATTAAAACCTTTTTTTTAGTAAGACCTTTTTTAAAAACTGAAAAGTCTTTTTGTTCCTAAGAAAAAAAAAACCTTTTTGTTCCCAAAAACCTTTTCCTAAAAAACTGAAAAGCCTTTTCCAAAAAAACTGAAAAGCCCTTTTTTGGGATGAAAAACCTTTTTGTTCTAAAAAAAAAACTTAAAAGACTTTTCCCCCCAAAACTTTTTTTTTATAATTTAAACTTAATTTTTTTTATAATTTTTACTTAAATATTTTTTATTAAAAAATTAAAACCTTTTTTTTTTATAATTAAAATATTAAAAAATTAAAACCTTTTTTTTATAATTAAAAAATTAAAAAATTAAAACCTTTTCGTAAGGAACTCCTGATGTTTGATGTTTGTCGTGTCATTTTATGTACCCTTTTATTACTTTTCTTTTCTTTGGCATTTCATGTGCATGCTCGAGGTTGAGATGTGCTTGTGGTGGCCACAACCCCACACTATTTTCCTCCCTCACTTCATTCTAAGTGTCATTACATATTTTCATATTCTTCATGTTTTCAGAAATGTTTCTTTGTTTCTTTATACCCTCTGCCTTTATTACTTTTCTTATTTCTGTACCTTAATTATTCCTCCATATAATGATTTGTCATATTTTCACATTTTTTTTATAGTTTTATCCTTCCGAAGGATTAGGTACAGCCTTTTGGCCGCCGAGTCAATAGCCTTACCCCTTTAATGGATCAAACCTTGTTTAGCCTAGGTGTCCCGCCGCGGGCAAAATTGCTTTTATCCTAGTGTTAGGCCAAAATAGTCGTCGTACTCTGTTTTAAGGTTTTCCGCCGTGGAATCCCTAATTTAACCCTATTTTAATTTTAATTAACATTTTTTAACATAGAGATTGGAGTCTCTGAACAAACCTTGGCCACAGTCAAGACGTTTCTAACCTCCTTTTTAAGGGGAACTACAGTTACTCTGATTCCATTCCCGTAAGGATATGTAGGCACAAGATGCGATGTCTTGCCGAGTAAACTTAGAATTAACCCCTAGGTCTGTTTTAATTTTCAATCCTTTGTATATACCTTAAAGCAAAATAATTAATGAAATAAATAAAAAAAATAAACAAAAGGTTCCCGTAGAGTACTACGGAAGTTTAGGGTGCTAATACCTTCCCTAATCTTAACCAACCCCCGAACCTTAGATCTCTCCCCTTTAGGTTTTTCCTTTCTTTAACCTTTCCTTCGGATAAATCAAAGACCGGTTGTAAATGAATTAAGATTCAAGTTAATCAATAGCTTGACATCCAAATTTCACCGCAACACTATCTTTTAAAAGAAATTAAACTAAATCCTAAATCTTCTTTAAAAGAAATTAAATTCCTAAAAGAAAATACACCTAAAAATTTTATTCTATGAATTATAATATTCTAACTAATATAAAACTACCCCTAAAATATTACAATTAAAATTGTAATAAAAACAATGTTAACAAAAGTAACATGCAGGGGGGGTACTAATTGGTACAGGAGGTACATTCAGTAAAAAAAGGAATGGGCCCAGCCCAGAAAAATAAAACAAACAAAAATCCAAGGACCCAGGAGGGGTGGGGCGCAAGAAATGGGTGTGTAGGCCAGAAAACGCTGGGCTTATTGCTCAGCCCAATAACCAACAACAAAAAAAGAAACCTCCAGCAAAAAAAAAGGGTGCACGCTGGTAAATGGGGGGTACGGATCCAAATGTCGTTGGGCTTTGAGGCCCAAAACCGGTCCAAGGGTTTCAACCTCCTCTTTCATTCCACACTCAGAAACCCTAGCTCCTACTCTCTCTTCCTAACCTCAACGCCGTCAACCACCAACTCCGTTTCAGCCTCCCAAATCACATACCGCTTTGAATCCTTCAAACACAGCTGGGAAAAAAAGTGAGTTCTTGAGTGCTTCAAAGTTTCTTGAGGATGATAATGGATGCGAAGAATCTTGATGAAGCGATGAAGAGTCTGATGAATGAAGGTGAACAGAGGCGATACACACGATGAAGATCTGGGAATTCCTAGAGAAAGTTCTGAATGTTCCTATGGACGAAGATCCCGACGGAGATCTTGAAGAAGTTCTGACGAACAATTCGTGAGGTGGAGACGAAATCGAAGCTTCTGGCGTTGAGACGATCATGTTTGAAGAAGTTCTTGAAGGTTTTCTGAACCTGGATTGGAGTGTGTTCATAGATGGATGAACATTCGCTGGGTGAAGTTGAAGATCTGGAGATTTGATGATCATGGAAGCTCCTTGGTGAGGATTTTGGAAACTGATTGATGAAGGTGGTTGAATATGGGATGAAGATTGTTGAAGATACGAAGAACAACACGATGAATCTGGAAAATCTGGATCTATGCACACAGATGAAGATCTGATGAAGATCTAATGGATCTCTGCATCGTTCTTGGAGGTGAGCGATGAACAAGCTTGATGAAGTTCTTGGTGAAGATTTGACGGAGGTGGATGAAGAGTTGACAAATCTTGATGAATATTCGTATGAGAAGATGATGAACGTGGATGAACACTTTGAAGCTTTGCAGTTTCCGGCGACCAGATGAAGATTCTGGTGAAAAAATGCAGTTTCCGGCGAGTTGTTATGAGTTCCGGCGACAGTTACGGATACTCCGGCGACAGGTACGGTGGCTCTGCAGCGGTTGCATGGCCGGCGGCAGGAGGGAGGTAGTGGAGTGTGTGCTGGCACACATGCAGAGTGGGAGAGAGAGAGAAACGAGACACATGGCCTGTGGGAAGAGAGGGAGAAGCCAAATGGCAATGCAGAGTGTAATGGGTTATAAGGTGGCCGAAAAATGAATGAAATGCGTGGCAGTGTTTTTTATAGGACAAGTGGCAAGTTGGACCTTGACTAGGCTTCGAAATTTGGATAACTGGCCCACTATCAGACTAAAGGCTAATTAATTGGACTAATTCTGAATTAAAATCTGATTAACAACTAAGACTCCATTAATACCACACTTAAGACTCTAATGATGATTAAAAAGAAATCAATTAATATTCAATTAACCGAAACAAAAATTAAGGCTAGTAATTAAAAAACACTAATCAACCTCCTAATTAATCCTAATTAAAGAACAATTAAAATCTAATTAACTTCTATGAATTAATTCTAAAAACATTAACTTCAATTAACTCTATAAAAAACCAATTAAAAATCTACTTAATATCTAAACATAAAAATCTGTTTAAAACTATTAAAAAAAGAAATATCTATTTAAAAATTCTAAAAACTATTAAATTCTATAAGAAAATATTTAAAATTCCTATTTAATATCTAGAAAAATTCCATTAAATCTATAAAAATATATTAAAATCTATTAAAAATCTAGAAAATAAAAGGGAAAATTCTAAAAATGCCAGGAAGACAATTAAATCGATTAGAGAACAACTGCGCAACTATAGCGAAATAAGCGGTAAAAACCGGACACCGAAATGTCCTCAAAAATAACAGCGAGAACTGAAAACACCGGGGTGAGCACCGATTCTCAAAATAAACTTATTCGTACTGGCCTGAACTGCCTGAAACGTCGGGGGAGGCTGTAATCCCGATAAAATCAGTCTGACTGCAAAAATGCAATGGATGCGGTATGTGAATGCGAATGCAAAATGCGTCAAAACATAAACCAGATGTGGGAACCGGTTGGTCAAATTTTGAGGTGCAACACGGTGCCATTTTGATCTGATTATAGCCTGAGAAGCCGTCCATGAAGGAGAATACGGAGAATTGAGCAGTGTTATCAACCAACACATCAATGTGAGGAAGTGGAAAGTCGTCTTTCGGGCTCGCCCTATTCAAATCACGGTAGTCTACACACATTCACACTTTACCGTCTTTCTTCGGCACTGGTACTATATTAGCGACCCATGACGGATAAGTTGTAACGGCTAGGAAACCAGCATCCCACTGTTTTTGAACATCCTCCTTGATTTTTACAGCCATGTCTGGTCTGGTTCTTCTGAGTTTCTGCTTAACAGGCGGACATTCTTCTCGTAATGACAGACGGTGCACCACCATGTCCGTATCCAACCCAAGCATATCCTCGTACGACCAAGCAAATATATCATTATACTCTCGCAGTATCTCAATCAGCCTTTGCTTGATGTCGCTCTGCAGCGCAGCCCCTATACGGATATTTCTCACAACTTCTTCCGACCCCAAGTTGATAATCTCAATTTCCTCCTGATGAGGCAGAATGATTCTCTCTTCCTGTTTCAACAAACGAGTCAGCTCCTCTGGCAGGTCACTATCCTCAACAATCTCTTCCTCTGCTTGGAATACCGGGTGCTCAAAGTCGAGGCGAGTCATAGGCGGTTCGTATGAGATGTCATCTGAAATATTAGTCCTGCAAAGGAAATGGTTAAACGCTTCAACACGCAAACAAAGCAAATAACCATGTTGCCATTTATTGTTGAAGTAAAGCAAGGAAAACAGGGATCACAATGTTTGAATATGAAAAACTCCTTTATTTCATGATTAAACAGTGCAATATACAAAATCAAGCATCCCTTATGTAACATCACTATGCCCCGGGTAGGACATAGGATTATTCAACAATTGAGAAAACAAATCATTACTGTTTAAAAGTCACTGGGACAGTTTCCTGGATCGACCAGTTGCAGAGACTTTGTCCTGGCACGCTTGGCTTGATCCACGCGTCCATATCGCAGTCGCTATATCCGTCTTCAGCATCGGAAATAGCGTTGATAGTCTCAAAGCACACCCCACTTGGCATAATCGTGACCGGTCCTTTGAACCTGGGCGCTCCTGACGATGACCCTGACGACGTCGGTCGATACCCTAGCCCAAACTTGTCATTCTTCACGGGAATCTCCAGCACCTGCCCCCAACCTTTAGTCTCACCAGTCTGCACTAAAGCCTGAGCCTCTTTGTAAGATGACACTGCCACCTCGGGCATTTTGCTGGAACCCTGAGCTTTGTCTTTAATCCGCAACCCTTCAAAGGCTTGACAAGGCGTCTTGTGTATTTCTCTGTCGACCTCAACATATCTGAATGATGACAGGTGACTGACCAAAATGTCCTCCTCCCCGCAAACGGTAACAACACTATCACCCACCATGTACTTCAACTTTTGATGCAATGTGGACGTTACGGCCCCTGCAGCGTGGATCCATGGGCGCCCAAGAAGGCAGCTATACGCTGGGTGGATATCCATGATATAGAATTCGGTATCAAAAATTTCTGGCCCCACCTGCAGCGGTAATGTTATTGACCCAAACACTGATCTTTTCGTCCCGTCAAACGCCCTCACAACCAAATCGCTGGGCGTGCAAATAACTCCCTGTATGTCCAATTTCATCATGGCTCTCTTTGGCAATACGTTCAATGATGACCTAGTATCCACCAATACCTGCGACATTACGGTGTCCCGGCATTCTACCGATATATGCAAAGCCATGTTGTGCTCTCGACCCTTAGGTGTTAGATCAAAATCTGTGAAACCCAGGCTATGTCCAGCATTGACATGTGCCATTATCCCCTCTAACTGATTTACAGAAACTTCTTGCGGTACAAATTCCATATCCAAGATCTTTAGCAGGGCATTCCGGTGCGCCTCAGAACATAACAACAACGACAAGATAGAAATCTTCGACGGCGTCTGCTGTAGGTGTTCAACAATTTTGTAGTCGCTTTTACGAATCAGTCTCATGAACTCCTCTACGTCCTTGAGTGACGTATCCTTTTCTTTCGACTGAGTAGGTCCACTTTCATTTACTTTGGCTTTACCGTTAGCCAACCTCTCTGCTTCTATTTCAGGTGAGGTAAAGATCCTTCCGCTACGCGTCATGCCCCCCGTTCCAACGACATTATCAACAGCCCCAGCTGGCTGGCTATTCACCACAATCCTTTCACCATTGCAATACGCTTCTAAACCGTATGTCCACGGGACAGCTTTCGTACTTTCAAAGGGAACAGGCCCTGCTTTGGTAATCGTAATAGTTGGCCGCTGGGCGGGCGCCGTTATTGTTATAGTCTTCCTCGGGATCGTCACTGTTGCAATATCATTCTGCTCGTCACATAATGCCTCCACATGCTTCTCAACCGCAGTTCGATCAAATTGCAAGGTCCCTTCGTCGATCATGGCCTGAATGCCCTGCTTCAAATCATTACAACCCTCTAGCTGGGTCCAACACTCTAAACAGTATTCATCACAACCGGGGAATACTCCCCCTCTGAGCAACCTGCTTTTCACTTCACTCAATGGTGTCTTCAACTCATTAACATCCAACACCAAGTTCAAATTTCCTTCTGTTAAGATGGCATTTGCCCCATGATTAGGCATAGGCTGTTGTACAATATTGGGCCCCACTTGGCCAAAGTTGATGGCTTTACTGTCCAAAAAGTCTTGAACTTTATGCTTGAAAGCATAACAAGATTCTACATCATGTCCGGGCGCCCCAGAATGGAATTCGCAATGCTTATTAGCATCATACCCCCTAGGAAGTACTGGTCCTGTAGGTGGTTCCATTGTTCTTTTCTCGACCAAATTCAACCCCAGCAGTGTCTGAAGAAGCTCTGCATATGTCGACGGAGGCTTATCAAATACCCTCTTCGGCCTTACATTCTAAAACCTTCCCTGACTCTGATTCTGCCTTTACTGCTGTTGCGGTTGTTGTTGCTGTTGTTGTTGAGGAATTGGAATAGTAACACTGGCTATTTGTTGAGGTTGAATGTACTAATTTCTGCCTCTGCCCGGCCTCTGCCACCAAATACAGCGCTTGTATCACCCTGTCGTCTTCCGCCAGACGCTTTTCTCGCACCCCCAGCTAAAGTAGATTCGCCTGCCTGAATCTTTCCAATTTTTATTCCATTTTTGATCTTTTCCCCCATAAGGATCATATCGGAGAAACTTCCCATCGAAACATTGAGCAACTTGTCATAGTACATTCCTGTAAATGTCCCCACAAACATGTCATTCATCTCCCTTTCAACCAAAGGAGGGTGCACCCGAGCTGCCATATCGCGCCACCGCTGCGCATACTCTTTGAAACTTTCACCACTTTTCTGCGACAGGCTCTGCAACTGAACCCTGTTTGGCGCTAAATCGCTGTTATATTTGTAATGCATAACGAAAGCATCAGCCAACTACTTCCAGCTCCTAATCTGGGTGGGCTCCTGTCCCATGTACCACTCCAATGATGGTCCCGATAAGCTATCTTGAAAGAAATGCATGAGCATCCTTTCATCATTGGAATATGCAGACATCCTTCTATAATAAGAACGTACATGGACCTTTGGGCAGGTATCCCCTTTGTATTTTTCGAATGTGGGAGCCTTGAATTTCAATGGCACCCTCATCCCTGGTACCAACCCCATAGTAGCCATATCTAACCCAGCGGAGTTCTGATCAACCACACCTTTCATCTGCTCTTCTAGCATTCTGATCCTCTGAACAGGGTCAATAGGACCTTCAGGTCCCATACCTCTTCCTGAAAAAGCGTCCACCTGTTGATCCACATTCCAATCATTGCCATACCCATCGTAACCCATGTTACGGCCAAATCCTTGCTGATTGAACACAGGACCCTGTCCTCGGTTGCCGAACCCTAGATTGACCCCAGCAGGTCCAAAACCATTGTTGAAAGGAAGTGCTCCAGCACCGTTCACATTACCGAATCCACCATTACCGTGACCATACCCCTGATTGTTGCCATAACCGTCATTACCAAAGCCTTGATTATTGAACCCGAAGTTCCCGTCCTGATTGACGTTTCCATACCCATTGTTTCCGAATCCAACATTGTCAACGAATCCTTGATCAGCATCCACAATGTTGCCTTTGTTGTTAACAACATGCCCATCACCACCGTTCCCAGTATTGCCATTACCAGCGCCAGCACCTGCACCAGTACCAGTGTTTCCGCTGACTGTCACAACAGGTGGAGTAACAACTGCCGGTATCTCATCCTCCCGGCAAGGAGTTTCAACAGAAATGTGGTCAGTGTTGCCATTTCCGTTCGCCCGCGTCAGCAGCGGCTGCACCAAGGTCTGAAGATTCTCCTGGCCCTTGGCCATGCTCTCCATAGCTTGCATGAACAAAGTCAACTTCTCACAGATTTCCTGCATCTCGACCTGAACTTGATCCATTACCTTCTTGCAGTTGTTTCTGGTTGAATAGCGGTGGACTCTCTGGTCGTCAATCCTGAAAACCCTAAGAGATGCAGGAAATAAGATACAGATTCAACAAGTAACTGGCAATGCAAAATGAATATGCAGATGCAATATGTGTCTGTGCGTTAGGGAAATCAACCCCTAATTCTAGTGCCAAAGTGCCAGTGTAGTGACAGTGATAGCGATAAGAGGCTTGGATTCGTGTACGAAGAAAAACATCTCATATATTGCTAAAAATCCCGACAAGGCAGAAATACAATATCACTGAGTGTACAATAATAAGAAGGCATGACCTCACCTAACAATCCTGGTGATGGCCAGCACAATGCAAATAAAGCATATACATCAGTGCATAAGGTAATCAAGTGCGACCATATGCCTGATAATCTTCTAACAATCTCTTAGTCTTGGGGTGATCCATCTGGAAAAGCAACCCTTCAACGAGTGAGTCTCTTTGCCTAATAACACGTTGGAGATCCCCAATGGATTCCTCCCAAACACCTTCTCCGAAGCACTCCTCCAGCTTTCGCTTCTGGGATGCAAACTCTTTCTTACGCTTGATAACTTTGTTCAACGAGTTCTGAACATCGTATCTCCGCATGACCTCTTCTTCAAACTTTTTCTGGCTAGCTTTCAACTGATCTTCCAGTTCAGAGATCTGCAGCTTCAGTTTGTCTTCTCTTTCTTTATTGCCGGTCAGCGTGGCATTCCAGGTTTTGTTAAATGCGGAGATCTCCCGGTAGGATACATCAAGTGCTTTCTTCTTGGACTCCAGCATGTCGTGAGAGCTCTTGAAATCTATCCCCAAACGTTCACGCTTCTTTCGTTGTTTAGTCAGTTCTGCACCTAACTGGTTCACCAGCTTTGTTTGCTACTTGAAGGAATATACGACTTCATTTCTTTCGCTTCTGAGCTGAACCAGCTCTTCTTCCAACTTCTCATTGGCTTTGATCATCTCTTCTTTCTCCTTCACAACCTGCTCGTATCTTTCAATAGACACAGTGGTTGGCTCCTCAGTTACGAGTGGAGCAGGAGGTAATACTGCAGGAAACGGCATCAGCGCCTGCTTTGCCCTATCTTGGATCCAGACCTTGTACGGAGCATAGGCTTGACAATCATTCTTACCCAACAATGGCTTACCCCTTTTGTTGATATTATTCCAAGCATGCTGAAGCTTGGATAACAATTCTCCCTTCAAATCACCTGTGAAGTACAGATATTCCTGTACTTCCTCCTCCTTTGGCGGGCTTTTCAAAGCGTAACCGAGTTGCCTGATCAACAATGACGGATTGTAGTTAATGCACCCTTTCCTCCCGATCAGAGGAACGTTAGGGTATCCTGTGTAGCTGTAGATAATCTCAGATCCCAGTAGATCTCTATCAAACCAGACAATATCTTCTGAAGAAAGCCCCATTAGACGCTCAGACCATTCCACCGTAGCTGCAGACTCAGCAAAGATACCCCTCTTGGGCAGGTGACTATCAAACCACATATACAACAAAGGCGCACAACAAGAGACATTCTAGCCCCTCCTATTCTTGTTCTTATAATGCAGAGAGTGATAGAAATCTCCAATCAGTGTAGGCACAGGATTGCCTGAAGAAAATATATAGAATGCATCCAAATCAACAAAGTCAGGCAGATTAGGGAACAATACAATGCCATAGATACACAAGGCAAGGATAGCATTAAACACACTCTAACAGCCACTCTTGGCATACTCTTGTGCTTTCTCAACCAAGAACTTGTGAGAAAAACCAGAGACTCCATTCCACGAGGTTAACAGCAACTCTGAGGAGTCTAAATGCAAAGCAACGGCCAAATCCTCCAGCTTGGGCTCAACACCCATATGAATGAAGGGTACCCTGTTCTGAATGGTTAACTCCAAGATCTCAGCATATTCCTCCATGGTCGGAGCCAGAATAAAGTCATGGAAAGTAAAACACCTCAGCGGGGAATCATAGAACTGCATCAGCGCGTACAATATAAAGCTGACAATAAAATGCGGAAAGTAAAGACAGAAATGTAAATCCATACATAACCTACGACGGGAAAACAAGCGCTAGGACTGACTCGCGTAGGGAACCGTTGGAGTCCCCAGCAGAGTCGTCAGCTGTCGCTACTGCGAAAATCGGCGCCGACTATGACAGAAGAGTCGCCACCGTGCGTTATTTATCCCAACGGAGGGAAAGGAAACGCTCAGAGTAAACCTAACGCAAAACAGGAAAGGAATGGTCATCGCAACCAAATCCTGGATTCGGAAGTCGATTACGCAAGGGGAAGGTATTAGCACCCCTCACGTCCGCCGTACTCGATGGGATCCACGCTTGTTTTCTAGTACGGATGTTATCCTATCTACTCTAAAGGTCTGGGGTTAAAAAGAAAAGAGAATGACTCGGCAAAGTATCGCACTTTATGCCTACGTATTCCCGTCTAGAACGAGAAATCAGAGTCGACGTAGTTCGCCTACTTACGGGAAAGGAGGGGAAGGTTGCTCGCTAGGATACGACATCCTATGCCTACGTACTTTCATACAGCATGAAAGATCAGAGCAAACGTAGTTCGGGCTACGGAAGACACAAGCTTGTCTGGCTATTTTTTATTACCTTCAAAAAGGGTTTTTCTTGATTAAGAGTCCAAGCGGACAAAATGACGTTTTGATGTTTGTTTTGAATCTTTTACTAAAGAAATGTTTTTATTGTTTGTTTGCAATCTCTAATGCACTAGAGACTATGATTTGAGAGTGACTACGTCGCGTGTCACCCAAAGGGTGCCACACTAAGCAGCCAGACTACTGGAAAGAAGCTCTCCAGCAACCCTTTCTCAAATAGCTTAAGGCTCGTAGCGTACGACATCAATTAACCTTATTAATGTGTTTTTGAATTGTTTGGATATGAGAAGAGAACAAACTCTCTAAGGGGAAACTGACTCGATCCTACAGTTATTATACAATATTCATCCTACAGGTTAGGTTTGAAAGAGAAATTCTACCCTAATGCTATCATACATGGTTTGAACCTAATGTCTGTCATAACTCCCTCCTGCACAGAGGAAATCAGAGATCCTAGGGGATAAACAGAAAAGAAAGCAAGCAAATACAGTAAAATGCATGCAATGCAGCAATACAAGCGAGGCAAGGGAGTCTCACTCAACCTCGAACCTGGGAAAACAACAGGCAAAGTGAATCAACATTCACCTCAAACCTAGGGTGCAAGCTACACAAGCCAACAAACAATACAGAAAACAAAACCCCAAAGCATAGGAGGCAGCCCAAGCAGCAGCACCAAACTCCTACAGCAAGCAGCAGCTCTGAACAGCAACAGTGTATTAAACAGCAAAGAGCAACAACCTCCATCTTCATGAATGCTCCTATCCTCAAGCTTCAATAAACTTTCAATCTTAAACAAACACCAAGATTCAACAAGCTCCACACTTCAACAAGCAACAGGCTTCAACAAGCTCCCAGCTTCAACAAGCAAATAAAACCCTAGCTTCAACAAGCAAAACCCTAGCTTCAATCCTCCAGCAAGCTCCTGACAGCAAAGTTGACAGTAACATAACTCCACCTTCAAGCAAACCTTATGAAAGGCATCTTCAACATATTTGATCTTCATCTCAAAGCTCTAGCAAGCTTCACCAAGAAAGATTTGTTATTGAGATCAAGTTATAATGAATGGAAACTAGTGAAAACCAAAGGAAATCACTAGAAACCATCATTTGCAAAGAAGGGTATCCTCAAAAGTTCTACTCCTTAAGGCATGCCACTCATCCCTCCAAGGGAGAGATGGGGCTTCCTTAAGAGGACTTTGAATCATAGGATAGGATGGAAGCAAACAAAGCATTCCATGTTTGAAGAAAAAAATGAACTAAATCTAAAAAGCTCTTCCTAAAACCCTAATTCTACCAATTCCTAAAACAAACTCTAAAAGAGAAAGAAAGCTCCACTCCAAGCTCCATCCTCCAATCCAAAGCATATTCATCATGTCTAGAAGATCCTCCAAAAAGGGGTCCAAAGTCTTCAACCTCCAAACCCATCAAAAGCTCCAAGCAAGATAAAGCACTCAAGATAGAACACCACAAGCACAAGCCACTTGTAAAATCCAAATAAAATAGCAAACTAAGTTGTAAAATTCTAATACAATTCCTATGAGGTCATGCATGTTTGAACATTCTAAGGTTCTATAATCAAGACCTAAATCAACTTCTAAGTCATCTAAACAAATCCTGAGTGAAACTAGGTCATGGGAAACCATTATTTGGGAAGGCTCTAATCAACAACCCTAAAACAAAACCTAAAGTTATCTTAAAATTCTACCAAAAAATCCTAAGGGAACCTAAACATGTTATCTAAAACATACTAAAAGATCTCAGCCAGAATCAACACCAATTAAAAGAACAAAATTCAGCAAAACAGATGGACAATTATGCAAATAGATGGAATCACATGAAAATAAGAAAAATCAAATAAAATTGAAAAATGGAGGAAAGTGAGATTTCTTGATTTCAGAAAATCACAAACAAATCCAAGATCATTGAGATATTTTTAAAATAATTTTTCGATCAAAATTGGATTTATTATGATTTTTTGAATCAAAATGGAATTAAAATAAATCAAAAACAAATTAAAAGTGAATTTAAGAATTTAAAATGCCAGATTAAATCAGATGCGTTGGATGAGTCTACTAGTCAATGAATCCAAGGAACCAAAGCGCGTCCACGCATGCGCCTGGTGGCATCCAGTCAGCAGCCACCTCATTTAATGAAGTGATGCGTTTTGATCTAAAACTCAGCTTCAATCTAAGCCCTACGATGAGTGTACAAAGTCTCCTCTCAGACTTGATCCAACGGCAACGTGTCATCGTCCTCCTTCAAATTCTCAGATGGAGGGAAACCAGGTGCGGTGGCTGGAGAAGACCTCCGATCGTCTTCTCCGGCGAAGAGGTGGTCTCAAGCAGCCAAAACAAGTCAAGTTTTATACCAATCTCTTCAGATTTTCACGTAGATCTCAAATGTCCTACTCATTCACTCTAGATCTAACTATGTTTTGAAATTCGAAAACCCACAGAAATTGTATCATGAAATTGATCATCACCAAAACACAATCTAAAACCACAGAAACGTTCCTCAATCTTCAGTGATCATCTTGATCCATCCAAATTGCTTTGAAACCTCAAGATCTAGTCCAACCGATCCTCAACAGAAATGGTGCGGCAAACCTAATTGTCTCTAAATGATTCCAAACCAAACCAAGAACGATCACTGAGTCATCTAGGTCCTAACAACATGCATATTCTAAGCTAATTCTCCCTAGATCAACATGAAATTTGAGAATTACATACCTGCTGAATCTTGATCAACAGAGGTAGTTGTGGCTCAATTCAACCTTCCAAACCTTCCAGACACGATCAGTGATACACCATAGAGCTTCTTCAACCCTCAATTTGGATTGAATACGCTTGTAACTCAAAAACCGATTCTGACTTGGGAGCTTGTGAAAACCAACTGCAATTCTCCTCTTCAGCTTGAATAAAGCACCAACCCCCATCTGAATTTACTCTAATCAATATGTAGAGTGTTTTTGTGGGCTTTTGAACTCAGTTTGAAGCCCAATTTAGTGATCCATCATTTCTGATTTTTCTTTTGAAAATGCATATATCAGTCATGCCATACAAGCTTTTTATTTGTTCCATAAGGTTCTAACTCATTGCAAAAGACCTTATGAGCAAGTTTGGATTAGTAGGAAAGCCTGAATTGCATTGGTTTTTGATTTGGCATTGTGACTTGTAAGTGAAGAAACCACCTTAAGAAGAAAGTCATGAAATTAAGCCTCAATTCAAAAATGTGGAAATGTCATTGTGTTTAGAATCCAATTTCTGGTCAAAATGACTACTCACATGACATGTTTATGACCAATAACTCAAAAATCACATTTTCCCTCTTTAATCCCATTTGAAATTCTTTCCATTTTTAGGCCATTTTGAATCACTTCATGATATAAGCCAATTCAATCCACCATGTTTACTTATATGACCTAAAAACAACATTCTAAGAACATTTCATGTTGAACAATTTTCCATTTGAGGCATGGAAGATAGAGATTTTGACCTATGATTGGAAATGACCTGTAATTCAACTTTCCCAAAATACCCCTGGCTTGCCAAGGTCGTAACTTGAGTTCCACAAAACCCCTTGAGGACTTCTAGTACTCAAATTAAAGCTAAGATAAATACCTACAATTCTTATGTTGTCCAAGAATCCATTTGAAAATTCCTTGAGGTTCAAAAGTTGCTTGGAAGTCAAGTGACTTTCACAGATAAATTTCAGTATCCTCTGGTGACTTGTAACTTGCAAAGACTATAACTTGAGTTCTAAAAATCTTCTTGGAGACTTATAGTACTCAAATTAAAGGTATTGAGAAGCTATACAATTTTTATATTGGCCAATGATCCATTTGAAACTTGTACTTTTACTTATATGGCTTTGAAGTTAGGCACTAAACAGGGGATTTTACACTGCAACCCCAATTTAGCAACTTCCCACATTCTTGATCTTTCTTTGCTTAGCCTTGGCACAACACCACACATGTATCAACATACTAACTCATGAATCCCATGACCTCAAGGTGGGCTTTGATGCTCTCCAATTACTCAATTGAATTAGGGTTGACCCAGATGAAACCCTAGTTGGTTGCACCTCAACTGTGGCTCTCATACTTGAATCAATGACCTGCCTCAGCTTCAATAAGGCCCTCTAGACATCCCATGAGATCCATACACACCTCAAATTCACATTCCATGTTTCACATCCCACTGATGATTCTCAATATTCCTCAAGATAGGAGCAAAACCCACATGTAGGCACTCAAACTTCTCAAGACTTCAAACCCTTTCTTGATGGCCTGGATGACTTCTCATCTTGGATAACACACCTTGTTAGGCTCTTCTCTTGATAGACACCTTGATCCCTTGTTGGATGCATGCTATGTTATGATATGCAAATGATTGAACTATGTACATGATGTAACTATGCAAATGAAATGCAATGAAACCTAAATCAGGCAATAAAAAGTTGAGCAAATTTTGGGGTGCAACAATATGCCAACGCCGAAAATGGAGAAAGAGGTTCGTGGTTTCTTGGGTAGATTGAACTACATTGCTAGGTTGATATCTCATCTCACAGCCACGTGTGAACCCATGTTCAAATTATTAAAGAAAGATCAGGCGGTCGTCTGGAATGAAAAGTGCCAAAGGGCATTGGATAAAATAAAAGAATATTTGTAGGAGCCTCTGATGCTGATACCCCCAGTAGCTGGAAGACCATTGATAATGTATTTAACGGTTCTTGAGAATAGTATGAGTTGTGTTCTCAGTCAGCATGACGAGACTGGAAGAAAAGAGCACGCCATATACTATTTGAGTAAAAAGTTCACAGATTGTGAACCCAGGTATTCAATGTTGGAATAAACGTGTTGCGCACTCGCTTGGGCTGCCAAACGCCTGAGACAGTATATGCTAAATCATACAACCATTCTAATTTCAAAGATGGATCCGATTAAATACGTCTTTGAGAAACAAGCACTTTCAGGAAGGATTTCCAGGTGGCAGATGGTCCTGACAGAATACAACATTCAATACGTCTCCCAGAAGGCTATCAAGGGGAGTGTTCTGTCAGAATATCTTGCTGAGCAACCGATTGACGACTATCAACCAATGAGGTTTGAATTTCCTGATGAAGACATCATGTTCTTAAAGATGAAGGATTGTGATGAGCCATTACCCGATGAAGGTCCGGGGAAGTGTTCCCAATGGCAAATGATATTTGATGACGCGATTAACTCCTACGGTAGTGGAATTGGGGAAATTATCACGACTCCCCATGGTTCTCACATCCCGTTCACTGCCAGGTTAACATTTCCTTGCACCAATAATGAGGACGAATACGAAGCGTACATTATGGGGTTGGAAGAAGCCATTGATCTGAGGATCAAGAATCTAGACGTGTATGGCGATTCAGCGCTAGTTGTTAATCAAATCAAAGGGAGAATGGGAGACTCGACATCCTAACTTGGTTCCATATATGAATTATGCGAGGAGGTTGTTACCCTTCTTTGACAGAATAAAGTTCCACCATGTGCCTAGAGCAGAGAATCAGATGGCGGATGCCTTAGCCACTTTATCCTCAATGTACAAGGTGAACTATTAGAATGATGCTCCAAGAATAGTCATCTCTCTCCTTGATAGGCCGGCATTCATATTCGGCATTGAGGAAGCTTCTGATGGCAAGCCATGGTTTTATGACATCCAAATTTTTCTCAAGAACTAAGAGTATCCACCAGGGGCATCGACCCGGGATAAGAAGACCTTGAGGAGGTTGGCTGGAAATTTCTATCTGAACTAAGAAAGTGTACTCTACAGAAGGAATTATGACTTGGTGCTTTTAAGATGCGTGGATGAAAAATAAGCGAGTATGCTTATGGAAGAGGTCCACGAAGGTGCCTTTGGTACACTTGCCGGTGGGTATGCCATATCTCGGAAGCTGTTGCGAGCGGGGTATTATTGGTTGACTGTGGATTTAGATTGCTTCAAGTATGCAAAGAAGTGCCATAAATGCCAAATTTATGCTGACAAGATTCATGTGCCGCCGAGTCCGTTGAATGTCATGGCGTCGCCTTGGCCCTTTTCCATGTGGGGCATTGACATGATAGACAAGATCGAGCCGACCGCATCCAATGAACATCGCTTCATCTTGGTAGCAATTGACTATTTTACCAAGTGGGTGGAAGCAGCTTCCTATGCTAATGTCACTAAGCATGTGGTAGCCCGGTTTATCAAGAAGGACATCATCTGTCGTTATGGAGTTCCCGAACAAATCATTACTGACAATGGTTCGAATTTAAATAACAAGATGATGAAGGAACTATGCTAGAGTTTCAAGATTGAGCATCACAACTCTTCTCCCTATCGTCCGAAGATGAACGACGTTGTCGAAGCGGCCAACAAGAATATAAAGAAGATGGTGCAGAAGATGGTTGTAACCTATAAAGATTGGCATGAGATGTTGCCCTTTGCGTTGCATGGATATCGTACCATGGTACGAACTTCAACTTGAGCAACTCCTTTCTCGCTGGTGTATGGTATGGAAGTTGTCCTGCCATTAGAAGTCGAGATTCCTTCTTTGAGAGTTCTAGTTGTCGTCAAGCTGGATGAGGCAGAATGGATAAGAAATAGATTGAATCAGCTCAGCCCGATGGACGAGAAAAGGCTGGCATCTATTGCATATGGTCAGTTGTATCAGAGCCGGATGAAGAAAGCTTTTGACAAGAAGGTGCACCCTTGAAGCTTTCAGACGGGCGAGTTAGTGTTGAAGAAGATTCTCCCTTCATAGACAGATCACAGGGGCAAATGGACTCCTAACTACGAAGGTCCATATGTCGTGCGAAAGGTTTTCTCTGAAGAAGCCTTGTTGTTATCAACCATGGATGGTGAAGATTTCATGTCCCCTGTGAATGCAGATGCAGTTAAAAAATACTTTGCTTAAAGAGACCCGCTGGAAAGAAAAAGAATATCCAGGCAAAAATGGGGCATCCCGGCGAACCATAAAAATAATGGGTTCGGGAAAAAGTTAGGGATAAAGAGAAAAGATGTAAACCCAAAAAGTTGAAAATCTGAAAAGGCGACATTGGCAAAAAAAAGGGTATCCCGGTGAATTGAAAACCCGAAAGGGCGATATAGGCAAAAGTTAGGGATTTTGAAAAGCAAATGACTACGGTCTGCATATTGATCTTCAGAGTACAGTGGATTGAAGGAGGACCTGAGGGCCGTTTATCCAAATCAATCTCTTCAGAAGACGAGGGATCGGAAAAGCATCAAAGTCATGCGAGTCACAGATGGATCAAGTTCATGGTGTTTGTCTGTGTCGCATTGCCGACATTTTGTATATTTCTGTGCATTTTTGTATATTTCTGTGTAGCTTCCTCTTTTCGGGGGTTGCATCTGTTGTAAGATCTGCCTATTTACAGGCCTTTTGTCAACAAAACATATATTATTCAGTAATTTGTTTGTCTTGCTTTAACCTTTAATGTTTTGTTTATGAAAAACGCCTGATGTTTTGATAAAACTACGCATACGTAAACTTGCAGGCTTCGGTCGATAATCATTAAAACTTTGATTTATTTGAACAATGTCGCGAATGATGACCGAGATAGTTCCCTTTGTGCAGGATATATTATTGTTTGTTCATTTGCAGGGTCGTTACCCTTGGGGAAAATTTCCATTGGTGTATCCCTGGCAGGATCACCCTTCCCACAGAAAGAGGCATGTAGGTAAGACTTATTTTTCTCTCCAGCAGAGGCTTGTTTCTGCCAGAAAAGGATGTGCAGGTAGAGGGTGTACACTTCTCCCCAGCAGACTGTTTGTATACACTCATTCCTCGGTAGTGCAAAACTAAATTCTCCAGCTGGGTAGAATCATCCCCAGAGCATCAGGATTGATATCCCTCGTGCAGGTCAGTTATATGCCCGTATCCCCAGCAAAGTGTAGGTATGTGTTGCACCCCAAAATTTTCCTAACCTTTTTCTTTACTTAGCTTGTGTTTCATTGCACTCATTTTAGCATTATTATCTGCATTGCGTTGACATGTGTGCAGGAGATCAAGAGGTATGACTACCCACCAAAGGCTACCAAGGTAATGAAGCTACATAAGAGTCCTTATTCAAATATTCAAGGGTTGATATCCTCATCAAAGAAGTCAAATATTCTCAGAGAGAGTGGTTGAAGCCAAGTATGCACATCCCCTAACTTGAAGGTTATGGGAAGCTATTCAGGTGATTATGAATCCATGAAGTTAGACCCAGAGCCTTGAGAGAGCTCATGAGAAGTATTGAAAGTCATTTTGAAGCCTAGACAGGTCACCATGTGAAGGATAAGAAGCCACAACAAAGATTGGTGCAATTAGGGTTCATCTGGTCAACCCTAGGTCAATAGATGATTTGAAGAAGGTTGAGACCTAGTTTCAAGGCCATGTGATCATGGATTGATGTATTAAGATGCCCAAGGGATGATTCCGAGGTCAAATCATCATGAATCAAGAGTGTGAGGAGTTCCTAGGCTAGGGTTTCTAAACTTGACAGTGTAAAATCCCCTGGTTTAGTGCCTAACTTCAAGACCACATAACTTAAGATGTGATTCTCATCTCACCTTGACCCTAACATGATTGTTGTAGAGCATGATCATAACTTTAATTTGAGTAGTAGACGTCCTTGATAGGGTTTATAGAACTCAAGTTATGAGTCCGACAAGTTACAAGTCATCAGATGAATGTGAATTTAGAGCTTGAAAGTCAACCAACTTGCATGACACGTTTACCCTAGAAGGAAGTTTCACATGAACTTTTGGCCAACATGAATGTTGTTCCTTATCTTCTTAGCTTTCCAAAAAGTACTAGAAGTTCATGATTGGATTTGTAGAACTCAAGATATGAGCTTTGCAAGGCAAGGGTTTTTGGGAAGTTGAGATTATAGGCCATTTTTTATTATGGGTCAATTTCACCATCTTACGCACCTCAAATGAAATTTTGTTCAACTTGAAAGTTGTTCAAAATGATGTTATTTGTCCAACCATGCATTAAGAATCTATTGATATGGGTTAGAATGAGAAATGCTTGAAGAAAAATTCATGAAAGGAAGCTTAAAAGGGCTAATTCAAATCAATTCATTTTTGAACCAATTCATGTCATATTTGTGCTTGTTTTGAGTCCAATTGATGTTTTAAGAACATTGGAAAAATCAGAAATCAAGTTTGAAGTCATTTGCTATGCCAATTTCATGGTTTCTTCATCCTTAAGCAACATAATGAAAATCAACCATCCATTCATTTCCAAGGCCTCAATCCTATCCACACATCTTCCTTACATCACAAGCAAGGCAATTGGATCAATTTGCAAGCTGTTTGGCTTTGTTCTCACCATAAGATAAAAGCTTCAAACTTGGAAAAATGGATTTTGAATTGGGCTGTTATAGGCTTCAATTGGGCTTCTAATCACTCTAGATCCATTGCATATAACCTCTGGGATGATTTCCAACTGCCATAACAGAATTTGGTGCAAGGATAACAGAAAATCAGTTAAGAAAAAGTGGAGAAATTTGGAAATTCAATTTTGAAGATAGAGCCATTTTCAGTCCAAATTATCATTGCAAAAAGCTTCAGTGAGGATCATTGATGGATTCTGGACGATTTCCTTGAAGTTTCATCCACAATCCAAGCCTCTGCCGAAGATTATTAACAGGTTCCTATATTTCATCCATACTCTCTGTTCTTGGTGAATTGTTGCGCCATTTTCACATGATTGTGATCCTTAGAGTGTGTAGAACGTTTTAGGATTAGAATAGTTAAGTTTCGTGACAATTCTTGAAATGAAACCTTAGGTTGTAGTTTGAATTTCTCCCTAAATATTGGATAAAAATGGAAAAGAAACATGGAAACTGATGTAGAAAGTGAGAGGAAGAGATTAGTATCTTCAATTTTGGCTTTTGTGAAAGTTGAGATTTCTTGAGAGATTCTTGGATGATCATGATTTCTGAGTTTTAATGGAGGAAAGTAGAAATAAATTACACATTTAGATTCTACATGAAAAATCACATAGGTTTGGTTCAAGAACCATCGCGTTTGGTGAAGAAACTGAGGAGTTCCGTTTTTGGGCATTTGGAGAAGATGACCGGCGCAAGGCCGGCCACTGCCTGCGCGTGGCAGCTCCACCGCGGGGTTTCTTCCCTTCGTTTCCATTTTAAAATCCCAGACTTCATACCAGCCACACGATCTTGTTTGATACCTTGACTCGTTCACCCCATCGCACAGCCAGGATCCATTTCACGAGTTGGCCTTTGCATAGTGAAACGCTGAGTTTCATTAATTGAAACTTAGCTGGGCTTAAGACCAATTTCGCTATTAGCACCCCCGTTTCGCAGCCTATAACGAATAACATGCTCGAATTTACTAACTGCACCCCTTTTAGTTTCCTTTTTTATATCATTTTCTTTTATTTTCCATTTGATTACTTGTTCCATTTTAATTTAGAAAAAATATTAAATGATGTCAATAAATCTTGAGAAAAATATTGGAGAATATTGAATATGTGTAGAATTTTGTCATGATTTTTATTTTGATTTTCCATTTCTTTTTCAATTAATTTCATATTTCCTCTTTTAATATGTTTTTAATGGTTGCAAAATGGCACGCCTATCTTTGTGATTTTCTTTCTCTTTCAATAATTCATAGAAATGTTTGAGTTTTTGTATGATGAATGTTGATACATTATAGAATATTGTAGCCTTTTTCTTTGATTTTTTAGATGCTTTTAGGTATAGGTTTGAGATAGATTTCTAGGACCTTCCCCTTGTGGATTCCCTTGAGCATACCTTTAAGTGTAGAAATTATTTAGTACCTTTATATTTAGGTCTTGGCTCTGGATTTTGTACCATGATTCCTTGACACACTTAGGAAGCCTTAGAATTTTTTCCTAGCCTTTTAGGATTGATTTTAGCATTTTTCTTAGAATTTACACGTTGATTGTGTTTAGGTGACCCTAATTTAGCTTGCCTCATAGTTTAAGCTTTAAGGTGAACTTTAGCTAACTTTAGGCTTCAAATTCCTTCTTGATAGAATAAAGTTTAGATTGAAACCTAGGTAGAACAATTGTTAGGCATTGATAGAGCTTCTAAATCCTTTTAGTTAGGTGATCCTTGGAACTAATCTTTAGGTTTTCATAGATGATTCTTCTTTGAATGCTTTGCATTCATTCAATTCTTCCATGAATGGTTGAGTGTCATGATGGATACCTTTGGTATACATCATGCTTCCCATCTTGATTCAATTCTTCCATGAATGGTTGAGTGTCATGATGGATACCTTTGGTATGCATCATGCTTCCCATGATTCAATTCTCCCATGAATGTTTGAGTATCATGATTGATACCTTTGGTATACATCATGTTTCCCTTTATCAAATTTCATCTTTGGATGAATGCCTTGATGGATTCCTTTGGTTTACATCATTGCATGCATCCATCCATCAATCTCCTTCTTTCTAGGATTAGATGCCTTGTTTGATTATCTTGGAATGATTTCCTTACATGTCATATTGTTCATCCCTCCTTCTTTCATTCATGATTGTTTGAGCATTGCTTGATGCATTAGGATAGTATCATGTGTAGAGTATTTTAGGCTAGGTGCATGACTGCACTGAAAGGTTGAGCTGAGCTCCCTTTGCTTGTTTACTTAGAGGTTGAGTGTTCTCCCTCTGCTTGTGTGTTATTTTCCCTTTTCTAACTGATGTGTTTGCATTGAAAGGTTGAGGTGGCCCTTCCTTTGCTTGTTTGTTTTTATTTGTTCCGTTTTGTCGCTACTGCAAAAATAAGGTGTCGGCAAAACAGAAGAGTCGCCACCTTTCGTTATTTCTCCCATAGAAAGGGAAAGGAAACGATCGGAAAAACCTGACAAAAAGGTATAAGACAAGGTCATCGCAACTTGGTCTGGGTTCGGGAGTCGGTTATGCAAGGGGAAGGTATTAGCACCCCTCACGTCTGTTGTACTCAAAGGGATCCACACTTGTTGTGTTTATCTGACGGGTTGGTTTATCTATCTACCTATCAAGGCTGGTCTGAAAAGAAAAGAAAAATGACTCGGCAAAGCATTGCGCTTCGTGCCTATGTATTCTCGTCAGAGAACGAGAAATCAGAGTCAACGTAGTTCGGCTAACTACGGGTAAAAGGATTGAGGAAGGTGGCTCGCCAATGCGTCAGTATTGTGCCTACATACTCTCAACAGATATGAGAGATCAGAGCTTTCGTAGTTCGGGATAACGCGAAACAGGGGGTTTAGATTCATCTGTTTTCCTGAGTAGGGTTAACAAACAATTCCAACAGTTTGGTGTATGCAGCTTGCTCGTCGGAGACTCGTGTGTTACAGTTTGCGGTAGAACTGAGAGTTAATGACACTCTTTTTTAAAAACGTTTTCCTCGGATTATGGGCCCACGGGGCAAAAAGAGGTTTGAGATTTGTTTTTTGTCTTTTACGAAAGAAGTGTTTTTTATGGATGTTTGTAGTCCGTACAGCACTAGAGACTATGACTTGGGAAAGAATGCATCGCATATCGTCCAAAGGACATATACTAAACACTCTAGACGATTGAGAGGAGACCGCTCAATTATCATTCCCCAAGTAGCTTAAGGCTGGTAACGCGCTAGTACCAACTTGCCTTTATTATGATGTTTTACTTTTGTTTTTGGAGATAAGAAGAGAACAAACTCTACAGGGGAAACTATCAAGCCCTAATGTTGTCATGCCAAGGATTCATCCTATGGTTGAGTTTGAAACAGGGAACTCCTATATCTTATCATGCATAGGTTTCAACCTAACGTTCTATCATCACTTCCTTGTCAAAGGAAGTGAGAGTCCTAGGGGATCATGTTAACGGGAAAGAGGAAATAACTGCAAAAATCATAAAGCAGATAAAACAGAAGCCAAACAGTAAAGATGCACATGCAATGCAGCAATATAAGCAGAGGGAGACTCACTCAACCTCTAAGCAATCGAGCAAAGAAAACAATCAAATCAGACAAGCAAAGAGAGCTCAGCTCAACCTCTTAATGTAAACACATCAGATAAAAAGAAAAACAACACACAAGCAAGGGGAGGATCACCTCAACCCTTAATGCAAGCAAGCAGAGGGAGGCCCACTTGTCGCTACTGCAAAAATCGGCGCTGGCTATGAAAGAAGAGTCGCCACCGTGCGTTATTTATCCCACAAGAGAGAAAGGAAACGCTCAGAGTAAACCTAACGCAAAGAGGGAAAGGAATGGTCATCGCAACCAAATCCTAGATTCGGGAGTTGGTTACGCAAGGGGAAGGTATTAGCACCCCTCACGTCCGTCGTACTCGACGGGATCCACACTTGTTTTCTATCTAAGGGTATGTTATTCTATCTACTCTACAGGTCTGGGTTAAAAAGAAAAGAAAATGACTCGGCAAAGTATCGCACTTTATGCCTACGTATTCCCGTCTGAAACGAGAAATCAGAGTCAACGTAGTTCGCTAGGATATCACATCTTATGCTTACGTACTTTTATACAGCATGAAAGATCAGAGCAAACGTAGTTCGGGCTACGGAAGACACAAGCTTGTCTGACAGTTTTTTATCTTCTTCTGAAAAGGGTTTTCCTGATTAAGGGTCCAAGAGGACAAAAATAGAGTTTGAATGTTTGTTTGAGTTTTTTACGACAGAACTGTTTTTTATTCTGTTTGCAACTTGTACTGTACTAAAGACTTGTGATCTGAGAGTGACTACGTCGCATGTCACCCTAAGGGTACCATACTAAGCAGTCAGATTACTGAAGAGTGACCCTCCAGCAACCTTTTCTCAAATAGCTTAAGGCTCGTAGCGTACAGCACACGTTATCCTTATTACTGTATTTTTGAATTGTTTTGAGATGAGAGGAGAAAGACGCTCTAAAAAGCCTATGGTTGAAAGGGAAACTAACCTAATGTTATCATACATGGGTCAAAACCTAATGTCTGTCATAATTTCCTCTTGCACAGAAGAAATCAGAGATCCTAGGGGATAAACAGCAAAAGACAGCAAGCAATTACAGTAAACAGTAAACATGCATGCTATGCAACAGTACCAGAGATGCAAGAGAGAAAACAATAGGCAAGAGGAGACAAGCTCCACCTCAAAGCTAGAGGTAATCAACACAAGTAAACAGACAATACAGAAAAAAACAAAAGACACAGAGGAGGCAGCCCCAAGCAGCAGCAACTTCAAACTCTAAACAGCAAACAACAACAGCAGCTCTGAACAGCAAAGTTGGATTGACAGCAAAGGCTTCATCTTCAAGCAAGCTTCTATCCTCAAGCCTCATCAATTTTCAAGCTCCAACAAGCACACTCCAAGAGGAGGATTAATCATCAAGATCAAGTTATGATGTTAAGGAACTTAATGACAACCAAAGGAAATCACTAAGAACTCAACATAGCAAATGGAAGGTATCCTCAAAGTTATACTCACTTGGGCATACCACTCATCCCTCCTAAGGAGAAATGGAGCTTCCCAAGAAGGACTTTATGTCATTGGATAAAATAGAGGCAAACAATGCACTCCATGTTTGAAGAAAGAACCAAAACTAGGTCTAAGGCACTTCCTAAAACCCTAATTTCCTAAACTCCTAAGAAACTTCCACAAGAGGAAAAGCCTTCAACTCCAAGTTCCAATCTTCAATCCCAAGCATATTCAATGAATTCATAAGCTCCAACAAAAATAAATCAAGCTGAAACCCACTCCAAAGTAGCCAACCAAACCAAACAATCCATAGCACTCAAGAGAGGAAACCACAAATACAAGCCACTTGCAAAATACAACTAAAATAGAAAATGAAATTTCAAAATTCTAATAAAATTCCTAGGGGAATATACATGTTTGAACAACCTAGTGTAAAAAGATTGAAGCCTAAATCAACTTCTAAGTTATCTAAACAATTCCTAGATTGAGATAGGTCAAAGGAATCCACAAGTTTGGGAGGGTCCTAATCTCAATACCTAAAACAGAAGCTAATGTTGTTCTAAAAATCCACCAAAAATTCTAAAGGAACATACATGTCTATCCTAACACATACTAAAAAAACAAAGCCAAACTCATCACCAATTGGAAGAACTAAATTCAACAAAACAGATGGTCAATTATGCAAAGTTAAAAGAATTAAACAAAATAAGAAAAATCAAATTAAATTGAAAAATGCATGAAATGGTATTTTGTTAATCCCAGAAAATCACAAATTGCATAAGGATCATGAGGATATTTTTAAAATAATTTTCTGATCAAAATTAGAATTAATATGATTTTTGGAATCAACAAACAATTAAAATAAAACAAAATGAAATAAAAATGAATAAAAGCTGGAAAAAAACATAAGCCATTGGATCTGGAGACTGGTCAATCCATTTAACGCGCCAGAGGTTGCCACCTCATTTATTTAAACGCAGCGTTTTGAATTAAAATCTCCTCTCCTCAGATTAAAACACAAGCGTTGGATCTTCAGGTCAGTCAATGGTCAAGTGATGATCCAAGGGTCCAGACGTCATCTTCTCCAAAATTCAGGCAGGCCAGGTGGAGATCAGGGATGGTGGTTCATGGTGGTCGGAGAAGACTCCGGTCGTCTTCTCCGGCGAGAGTCCAGGTTCAGGCAACCAAAAATAACAAACTATACACCAATTCCACTCAGTTTTTCACGTACATTCCAAATCCATCATCAAAATGCTCTAATTCTCAACAATAGTCAAACAGGATTCAAGTTTCAGAAATAGCATCATCAACAACTCTCACTAAACTCAAAACTAATTGTATAGAAATCATCCTCATGTTTCACTGATCATCCTGATCTAATCATCTTCCTACAAAGCCTCATGAATAAAGAGATTCAGGTCCAAACAGATCTTACATGTCATCTTCAATCATCATCAATTGAGTTCAAATCAAGCCTAAAACGATTTATGTCATGTCTAGATCCTAACCACAAGTTCAATTCTATCTAAATCATGCTAGATCATGCTGAATTTTGAGAGATGCAAACCTGGTATAGATCTTGAAACAGAGGTACTTAGAGCTCGTGGCTTGCTTCAAAAAGCTCCAGAAACTTTCAATGATCCACAAGGAAGAGATTGCACACCTCAATTTTGCTTGAATTAGCTCCAAACTCAGAATCTGATTTGAACTTGTAGTTGAGAAAATTCAATTGCTCTTGCTTGCTCTGGCGCGAAATGAAGCTCAAAATTGATCTGAACTCACTCTAATGAATATATAGAAGAGTTTCATGGGCTTTTGCCATGTGTTTGAAGCCCAAATACGTGTATCCAATTTTCTGATTTTTTCATCCAAATTCACTATAACAGTCGTGCATTACAAGCTTTGCATTGGTTCTAGAAGTTTCTCACACCTTGCGCATGTCATTTAGAATGAGTTTGGATGGAGAAATTGGCCTAAATTGCCTTGTGTATGATTTTGCATATGTAACTTACAAGTGAAGCAACTACATGGTATCTCTCAAAATCTGACTTGCACTCAAAATTATGGTATTGCCAAAGCTCTTAGAATGCAATTTCCAATCAGAAAATGTACTTATTTGCTTGGTTTTGGTCTTATAACACAAAATCTCATTTTTTCCCTCCTTTCCATATTTGAATTTTCTTCATTTTCAAGCCATTTCAAGTGACTTTTCGATATGAGCCAAACCAAAATCTCATGACCACTTGGTTGCACTCAAAACGTCATTTTAAGCAAGTTCCATGTTGAACAAATTTCCATTTGAAGCTTTCAAGTTGGAGATATGGACCTATGATTGAAAATGACCTATAATCTCACTTTCCCAAAATACCCCTGACTTGTAAACCTCATAACTTGAGTTCTACAAATCATATGGAAGACTTCTAGTACAATTTAGAAATCTAAGATCATGAGTAACAAATTTCATGTTGACCAAAAGTTCAGGTGAAACGTCCTTCTAGGTCAAAAATAGCCTTGAAGTCAGATGATTTTCACAGACAAATTTCAGAAGCATCTGAGGACCTGTAACTTGTCTGGACCATAACTTGAGTTCTATAAATCTAATGGAGGACTTATAGTACTCAAATTAAAGGTATTGAGATGCTCTACAAGTTTCATGATGGCTAAAGATCCATTTGAAACTTTTATCTTGACTTATGTGGCCTTGAAGTTAGGCACTAAACAGGGTAATTTGCACTGAAACCCTAATTTAGCAACTTCCCACATTCTTGATTCTTCTTGATTTGATCTTGGAACAACACCACAAATGTCTTATCACATCATTTCATGAACTCCATGACTTAAAAGTAGGCTTTGAATGCTTTTCAATTGCATAATTGACCTAGGGTTGATCTAGATGAAACCCTAATTGTCTGCACTTCAACTGTGGCTCTTGCATTTGACACAATGACTTGATTTAGCTCCATCATGGCTCTTTAGGAACTCCATGAGCTCTATACACATCTCATATTCACACTTCATGCTTCACATCCCATTGATGGTCCTCAGTTGATCCTCAAATTAGGAGAAGATTCATACTCAAACATCTAAACCCTTAGGCACTCAAACCACCTTCTGATGACTTTGACCATTCCTCAATCTTGAGTGAGACCTCTTTGTTAGGCTTCTCTTGACAAAACAAACTTGATCCCCTGTTAGATGAATGATGTCATTATATGCAAATGATAGAACTATGCAAATGATAATGCAATGAAACATAAACCAGGTAAAAGATGTTGAGCAAATTTTGGGGTGCAACAGCTGCCCCTATTCAAACGGATTGGACCCGACTGGGTGAAGAGCGAACGGCCTTCAAACAATCGAGGTAAAAGACGGTTGAATACCAAGAAACCCGAAAATTTTCCAACTGCAGACACGAACTGCAAAAACTGCTTGGTGAACAACATCCGTTGTGCTGAACCCAGTTGTTACGGCAACAACTAATCAATCTAATAAAACTTTTGATTCAACATTAACTCCCTGTGTGACACCACAGACATCGAATTAACTTTACGAGAAACAATTCCGTCCACAACGGGACTAAACTTCGTCAACACGAGGAAGGACTCCATCAACATGGGTACAATTCCGTCTATGATTGGAATAACGATCTCTGTCAGTCACAGGTAACAACTCCACTGGAGATAATCCATCGATTATGGATAATAACTCCGTCCACACGGGTAGCAATCATTGTCAACACAGGTGAAAATCACTGTCAATCACAGGTAACAATCTCTGTCAACACAAGCGCGATCTCTGTCCATTACAGGTAACAATATTTTCTGACGCTTTTACTGGGGAAATAGCTCTGCCAACAACACAGGGAAATAACTCCGTCACCACTACGGGAAATAACTCTGCCAACTACAGGAAAATAACTCTGTCACCACTACGGGAAAATATCTCTGCCAAATACAGGAAAATAACTCTGTCACCACTACGGGAAAATAACTCTGTCTGATACAGGAAAATCACTTCGTCACCACTACGGGAAATAACTCTGTCCGATACAGGAAAATAACTCCGTCACCATTACGGGAAAATAACTCTGTCGATACAGGAAAATAACTCCGTCACCATTACGGGAAAATAACTCTGTCCGGTACAGGAAAATAACTCCGTCACCATTACGGGAAAATAACTCTAAATAAACCTTCTCTGCCTATCTTTGCAGTAGCTAACTCCATCAATCAAATGGGTAACAAAATACTGGTCCAATCTTCAAACTTTTAGCGCGGTCATGGCAGCAAATCTGAGAAGGACTCTACTGGGGATTTTCTGAACCCAAACTGCCAGACACCTACTTCGACATAGGCGGCAACTTCCAAAAATTGATTCACAAAATCTTTTGATACTGTCATAACATCAATTTTGAAGAATTACTCCGCTAGACGGGTAAGAGAAACTAATCCAAGCAACTCTGTGGGGAATAATGACAAAACGAACATTATCATTACACGTCTCACGCTGAGACCTTGCTTATCTGGTAATTAATCTGAGCAAGAGCTCCCTCCACCTGCAGGGAAAACAACACTTGAAAACAAAAGGTTAACCAACCTGGCTTATGTCTCAAAATATGTATGTTTGACAATGGCGTAATGCTCCATTCGACATGGAAATGCTACGCGTGTGGGTAGATGCAATTATGACGATATATGCAAATGCTAATGCAGGCTCAAACTGCTGAGAAACACTCTGGTATGAAATGGCTAAGAACAAAAACCAACTCCGCTAGGGATGAACGGGTATCACAAAGTATTCCGGCAAAATAAATGCCGGAAACAACAACCAACTCTGCTGGGGAGAGATCAGACATTTGGGAAGAAAACACAAACCCTGGTGGGGAAAGATGCGACCCCTCTGGGGAAGAACTACACTGTCGGGACACAGTCTATAAACTCGAAGCTACAAACTCCGCTGAGGATAACCATCCTGACGAAAGAATGATGACCTGTAGGGAAAGGGAATAACCATCCTCTGGGGAGGCATCCTCTGCCGGGGATATTAATTTTAACCTACTGGGGATATCCTATGGACAACTTCCATGAGGATACTCTTCAGGCAACATTCCTGGTGATACTCTCTCAGGGAGGACAATTCCACATCTGGTAGGAATAAGCGCCGTCTCCACTCTCTGGGGATAAGATACGACTCGCTAAGGAACGACATCAACTGAAGTCAGGCCCTACGTCAAGAGACTTTGGCTGGGGAATACAATTCCTGACCGTTTTCTTCAAAGGTAAGGACCCTACAAAACACAAACGAGACAGAATAGATCTACACAACAAAATCTATCCGAGTTAATATCCGTGACGTTCATTCAGTCAATTCGAAGTTTTAGCAATTATTGGCAAGGGCCAGCAAGTTTATGCAAGTGCAAGTTCATCAAAACATCGGCGTTTTTCACAAACAAAACAGTAAAGAACGTTTTAGGATTAGAATAGTTAAGTTTCGTGACAATTCTTGAAATGAAACCTTAGGTTGTAGTTTGAATTTCTCCCTAAATATTGGATAAAAATGGAAAAGAAACATGGAAACTGATGTAGAAAGTGAGAGGAAGAGATTAGTATCTTCAATTTTGGTTTTTGTGAAAGTTGAGATTTCTTGAGAGATTCTTGGATGATCATGATTTCTGAGTTTTAATGGAGGAAAGTAGAAATAAATTACACATTTAGATTCTACATGAAAAATCACATAGGTTTGGTTCAAGAACCATCGCGTTTGGTGAAGAAACTGAGGAGTTCCGTTTTTGGGCATTTGGAGAAGATGACCGGCGCAAGGCCGGCCACTGCCTGCGCGTGGCAGCTCCACCGCGGGGTTTCTTCCCTTCGTTTCCATTTTAAAATCCCAGACTTCATACCAGCCACACGATCTTGTTTGATACCTTGACTCGTTCACCCCATCGCACAGCCAGGATCCATTTCACGAGTTGGCCTTTGCATAGTGAAACGCTGAGTTTCATTAATTGAAACTTAGCTGGGCTTAAGACCAATTTCGCTATTAGCACCCCCGTTTCGCAGCCTATAACGAATAACATGCTCGAATTTACTAACTGCACCCCTTTTAGTTTCCTTTTTTATATCATTTTCTTTTATTTTCCATTTGATTACTTGTTCCATTTTAATTTAGAAAAAATATTAAATGATGTCAATAAATCTTGAGAAAAATATTGGAGAATATTGAATATGTGTAGAATTTTGTCATGATTTTTATTTTGATTTTCCATTTCTTTTTCAATTAATTTCATATTTCCTCTTTTAATATGTTTTTAATGGTTGCAAAATGGCACGCCTATCTTTGTGATTTTCTTTCTCTTTCAATAATTCATAGAAATGTCTGAGTTTTTGTATGATGAATGTTGATACATTATAGAATATTGTAGCCTTTTTCTTTGATTTTTTAGATGCTTTTAGGTATAGGTTTGAGATAGATTTCTAGGACCTTCCCCTTGTGGATTCCCTTGAGCATACCTTTAAGTGTAGAAATTATTTAGTACCTTTATATTTAGGTCTTGGCTCTGGATTTTGTACCATGATTCCTTGACACACTTAGGAAGCCTTAGAATTTTTTCCTAGCCTTTTAGGATTGATTTTAGCATTTTTCTTAGAATTTACACGTTGATTGTGTTTAGGTGACCCTAATTTAGCTTGCCTCATAGTTTAAGCTTTAAGGTGAACTTTAGCTAACTTTAGGCTTCAAATTCCTTCTTGATAGAATAAAGTTTAGATTGAAACCTAGGTAGAACAATTGTTAGGCATTGATAGAGCTTCTAAATCCTTTTAGTTAGGTGATCCTTGGAACTAATCTTTAGGTTTTCATAGATGATTCTTCTTTGAATGCTTTGCATTCATTCAATTCTTCCATGAATGGTTGAGTGTCATGATGGATACCTTTGGTATACATCATGCTTCCCATCTTGATTCAATTCTTCCATGAATGGTTGAGTGTCATGATGGATACCTTTGGTATGCATCATGCTTCCCATGATTCAATTCTCCCATGAATGTTTGAGTATCATGATTGATACCTTTGGTATACATCATGTTTCCCTTTATCAAATTTCATCTTTGGATGAATGCCTTGATGGATTCCTTTGGTTTACATCATTGCATGCATCCATCCATCAATCTCCTTCTTTCTAGGATTAGATGCCTTGTTTGATTATCTTGGAATGATTTCCTTACATGTCATATTGTTCATCCCTCCTTCTTTCATTCATGATTGTTTGAGCATTGCTTGATGCATTAGGATAGTATCATGTGTAGAGTATTTTAGGCTAGGTGCATGACTGCACTGAAAGGTTGAGCTGAGCTCCCTTTGCTTGTTTACTTAGAGGTTGAGTGTTCTCCCTCTGCTTGTGTGTTATTTTCCCTTTTCTAACTGATGTGTTTGCATTGAAAGGTTGAGGTGGCCCTTCCTTTGCTTGTTTGTTTTTATTTGTTCCGTTTTGTCGCTACTGCAAAAATAAGGTGTCGGCAAAACAGAAGAGTCGCCACCTTTCGTTATTTCTCCCATAGAAAGGGAAAGGAAACGATCGGAAAAACCTGACAAAAAGGTATAAGACAAGGTCATCGCAACTTGGTCTGGGTTCGGGAGTCGGTTATGCAAGGGGAAGGTATTAGCACCCCTCACGTCTGTTGTACTCAACGGGATCCACACTTGTTGTGTTTATCTGACGGGTTGGTTTATCTATCTACCTATCAAGGCTGGTCTGAAAAGAAAAGAAAAATGACTCGGCAAAGCATTGCGCTTCGTGCCTATGTATTCTCGTCAGAGAACGAGAAATCAGAGTCAACGTAGTTCGGCTAACTACGGGTAAAAGGATTGAGGAAGGTGGCTCGCCAATGCGTCAGTATTGTGCCTACATACTCTCAACAGATATGAGAGATCAGAGCTTTCGTAGTTCGGGATAACGCGAAACAGGGGGTTTAGATTCATCTGTTTTCCTGAGTAGGGTTAACAAACAATTCCAACAGTTTGGTGTATGCAGCTTGCTCGTCGGAGACTCGTGTGTTACAGTTTGCGGTAGAACTGAGAGTTAATGACACTCTTTTTTAAAAACGTTTTCCTCGGATTATGGGCCCACGGGGCAAAAAGAGGTTTGAGATTTGTTTTTTGTCTTTTACGAAAGAAGTGTTTTTTATGGATGTTTGTAGTCCGTACAGCACTAGAGACTATGACTTGGGAAAGAATGCATCGCATATCGTCCAAAGGACATATACTAAACACTCTAGACGATTGAGAGGAGACCGCTCAATTATCATTCCCCAAGTAGCTTAAGGCTGGTAACGCGCTAGTACCAACTTGCCTTTATTATGATGTTTTACTTTTGTTTTTGGAGATAAGAAGAGAACAAACTCTACAGGGGAAACTATCAAGCCCTAATGTTGTCATGCCAAGGATTCATCCTATGGTTGAGTTTGAAACAGGGAACTCCTATATCTTATCATGCATAGGTTTCAACCTAACGTTCTATCATCACTTCCTTGTCAAAGGAAGTGAGAGTCCTAGGGGATCATGTTAACGGGAAAGAGGAAATAACTGCAAAAATCATAAAGCAGATAAAACAGAAGCCAAACAGTAAAGATGCACATGCAATGCAGCAATATAAGCAGAGGGAGACTCACTCAACCTCTAAGCAATCGAGCAAAGAAAACAATCAAATCAGACAAGCAAAGAGAGCTCAGCTCAACCTCTTAATGTAAACACATCAGATAAAAAGAAAAACAACACACAAGCAAGGGGAGGATCACCTCAACCCTTAATGCAAGCAAGCAGAGGGAGGCCCACTTGTCGCTACTGCAAAAATCGGCGCTGGCTATGAAAGAAGAGTCGCCACCGTGCGTTATTTATCCCACAAGAGAGAAAGGAAACGCTCAGAGTAAACCTAACGCAAAGAGGGAAAGGAATGGTCATCGCAACCAAATCCTAGATTCGGGAGTTGGTTACGCAAGGGGAAGGTATTAGCACCCCTCACGTCCGTCGTACTCGACGGGATCCACACTTGTTTTCTATCTAAGGGTATGTTATTCTATCTACTCTACAGGTCTGGGTTAAAAAGAAAAGAAAATGACTCGGCAAAGTATCGCACTTTATGCCTACGTATTCCCGTCTGAAACGAAAAATCAGAGTCAACGTAGTTCGCTAGGATATCACATCTTATGCTTACGTACTTTTATACAGCATGAAAGATCAGAGCAAACGTAGTTCGGGCTACGGAAGACACAAGCTTGTCTGACAGTTTTTTATCTTCTTCTGAAAAGGGTTTTCCTGATTAAGGGTCCAAGAGGACAAAAATAGAGTTTGAATGTTTGTTTGAGTTTTTTACGACAGAACTGTTTTTTATTCTGTTTGCAACTTGTACTGTACTAAAGACTTGTGATCTGAGAGTGACTACGTCGCATGTCACCCTAAGGGTACCATACTAAGCAGTCAGATTACTGAAGAGTGACCCTCCAGCAACCTTTTCTCAAATAGCTTAAGGCTCGTAGCGTACAGCACACGTTATCCTTATTACTGTATTTTTGAATTGTTTTGAGATGAGAGGAGAAAGACGCTCTAAAAAGCCTATGGTTGAAAGGGAAACTAACCTAATGTTATCATACATGGGTCAAAACCTAATGTCTGTCATAATTTCCTCTTGCACAGAAGAAATCAGAGATCCTAGGGGATAAACAGCAAAAGACAGCAAGCAATTACAGTAAACAGTAAACATGCATGCTATGCAACAGTACCAGAGATGCAAGAGAGAAAACAATAGGCAAGAGGAGACAAGCTCCACCTCAAAGCTAGAGGTAATCAACACAAGTAAACAGACAATACAGAAAAAAACAAAAGACACAGAGGAGGCAGCCCCAAGCAGCAGCAACTTCAAACTCTAAACAGCAAACAACAACAGCAGCTCTGAACAGCAAAGTTGGATTGACAGCAAAGGCTTCATCTTCAAGCAAGCTTCTATCCTCAAGCCTCATCAATTTTCAAGCTCCAACAAGCACACTCCAAGAGGAGGATTAATCATCAAGATCAAGTTATGATGTTAAGGAACTTAATGACAACCAAAGGAAATCACTAAGAACTCAACATAGCAAATGGAAGGTATCCTCAAAGTTATACTCACTTGGGCATACCACTCATCCCTCCTAAGGAGAAATGGAGCTTCCCAAGAAGGACTTTATGTCATTGGATAAAATAGAGGCAAACAATGCACTCCATGTTTGAAGAAAGAACCAAAACTAGGTCTAAGGCACTTCCTAAAACCCTAATTTCCTAAACTCCTAAGAAACTTCCACAAGAGGAAAAGCCTTCAACTCCAAGTTCCAATCTTCAATCCCAAGCATATTCAATGAATTCATAAGCTCCAACAAAAATAAATCAAGCTGAAACCCACTCCAAAGTAGCCAACCAAACCAAACAATCCATAGCACTCAAGAGAGGAAACCACAAATACAAGCCACTTGCAAAATACAACTAAAATAGAAAATGAAATTTCAAAATTCTAATAAAATTCCTAGGGGAATATACATGTTTGAACAACCTAGTGTAAAAAGATTGAAGCCTAAATCAACTTCTAAGTTATCTAAACAATTCCTAGATTGAGATAGGTCAAAGGAATCCACAAGTTTGGGAGGGTCCTAATCTCAATACCTAAAACAGAAGCTAATGTTGTTCTAAAAATCCACCAAAAATTCTAAAGGAACATACATGTCTATCCTAACACATACTAAAAAATCAAAGCCAAACTCATCACCAATTGGAAGAACTAAATTCAACAAAACAGATGGTCAATTATGCAAAGTTAAAAGAATTAAACAAAATAAGAAAAATCAAATTAAATTGAAAAATGCATGAAATGGTATTTTGTTAATCCCAGAAAATCACAAATTGCATAAGGATCATGAGGATATTTTTAAAATAATTTTCTGATCAAAATTAGAATTAATATGATTTTTGGAATCAACAAACAATTAAAATAAAACAAAATGAAATAAAAATGAATAAAAGCTGGAAAAAAACATAAGCCATTGGATCTGGAGACTGGTCAATCCATTTAACGCGCCAGAGGTTGCCACCTCATTTATTTAAACGCAGCGTTTTGAATTAAAATCTCCTCTCCTCAGATTAAAACACAAGCGTTGGATCTTCAGGTCAGTCAATGGTCAAGTGATGATCCAAGGGTCCAGACGTCATCTTCTCCAAAATTCAGGCAGGCCAGGTGGAGATCAGGGATGGTGGTTCATGGTGGTCGGAGAAGACTCCGGTCGTCTTCTCCGACGAGAGTCCAGGTTCAGGCAACCAAAAATAACAAACTATACACCAATTCCACTCAGTGTTTCACGTACATTCCAAATCCATCATCAAAATGCTCTAATTCTCAACAATAGTCAAACAGGATTCAAGTTTCAGAAATAGCATCATCAACAACTCTCACTAAACTCAAAATAATTGTATAGAAATCATCCTCATGTTTCACTGATCATCCTGATCTAATCATCTTCCTACAAAGCCTCATGAATAAAGAGATTCAGGTCCAAACAGATCTTACATGTCATCTTCAATCATCATCAATTGAGTTCAAATCAAGCCTAAAACGATTTATGTCATGTCTAGATCCTAACCACAAGTTCAATTCTATCTAAATCATGCTAGATCATGCTGAATTTTGAGAGATGCAAACCTGGTATAGATCTTGAAACAGAGGTACTTAGAGCTCGTGGCTTGCTTCAAAAAGCTCCAGAAACTTTCAATGATCCACAAGGAAGAGATTGCACACCTCAATTTTGCTTGAATTAGCTCCAAACTCAGAATCTGATTTGAACTTGTAGTTGAGAAAATTCAATTGCTCTTGCTTGCTCTGGCGCGAAATGAAGCTCAAAATTGATCTGAACTCACTCTAATGAATATATAGAAGAGTTTCATGGGCTTTTGCCATGTGTTTGAAGCCCAAATACGTGTATCCAATTTTCTGATTTTTTCATCCAAATTCACTATAACAGTCGTGCATTACAAGCTTTGCATTGGTTCTAGAAGTTTCTCACACCTTGCGCATGTCATTTAGAATGAGTTTGGATGGAGAAATTGGCCTAAATTGCCTTGTGTATGATTTTGCATATGTAACTTACAAGTGAAGCAACTACATGGTATCTCTCAAAATCTGACTTGCACTCAAAATTCTGGTATTGCCAAAGCTCTTAGAATGCAATTTCCAATCAGAAAATGTACTTATTTGCTTGGTTTTGGTCTTATAACACAAAATCTCATTTTTTCCCTCCTTTCCATATTTGAATTTTCTTCATTTTCAAGCCATTTCAAGTGACTTTTCGATATGAGCCAAACCAAAATCTCATGACCACTTGGTTGCACTCAAAACGTCATTTTAAGCAAGTTCCATGTTGAACAAATTTCCATTTGAAGCTTTCAAGTTGGAGATATGGACCTATGATTGAAAATGACCAATAATCTCACTTTCCCAAAATACCCCTGACTTGTAAACCTCATAACTTGAGTTCTACAAATCATATGGAAGACTTCTAGTACAATTTAGAAATATAAGATCATGAGTAACAAATTTCATGTTGACCAAAAGTTCAGGTGAAACGTCCTTCTAGGTCAAAAATAGCCTTGAAGTCAGATGATTTTCACAGACAAATTTCAGAAGCATCTGAGGACCTGTAACTTGTCTGGACCATAACTTGAGTTCTATAAATCTAATGGAGGACTTATAGTACTCAAATTAAAGGTATTGAGATGCTCTACAAGTTTCATGATGGCTAAAGATCCATTTGAAACTTTTATCTTGACTTATGTGGCCTTGAAGTTAGGCACTAAACAGGGTAATTTGCACTGAAACCCTAATTTAGCAACTTCCCACATTCTTGATTCTTCTTGATTTGATCTTGGCACAACACCACAAATGTCTTATCACATCATTTCATGAACTCCATGACTTAAAAGTAGGCTTTGAATGCTTTTCAATTGCATAATTGACCTAGGTTTGATCTAGATGAAACCCTAATTGTCTGCACTTCAACTGTGGCTCTTGCATTTGACACAATGACTTGATTTAGCTCCATCATGGCTCTTTAGGCACTCCATGAGCTCTATACACATCTCATATTCACACTTCATGCTTCACATCCCATTGATGGTCCTCAGTTGATCCTCAAATTAGGAGAAGATTCATACTCAAACATCTAAACCCTTAGGCACTCAAACCACCTTCTGATGACTTTGACCATTCCTCAATCTTGAGTGAGACCTCTTTGTTAGGCTTCTCTTGACAAAACAAACTTGATCCCCTGTTAGATGAATGATGTCATTATATGCAAATGATAGAACTATGCAAATGATAATGCAATGAAACATAAACCAGGTAAAAGATGTTGAGCAAATTTTGGGGTGCAACAACTGCCCCTATTCAAACGGATTGGACCCGACTGGGTGAAGAGCGAACGGCCTTCAAACAATCGAGGTAAAAGACGGTTGAATACCAAGAAACCCGAAAATTTTCCAACTGCAGACACGAACTGCAAAAACTGCTTGGTGAACAACATCCGTTGTGCTGAACCCAGTTGTTACGGCAACAACTAATCAATCTAATAAAACTTTTGATTCAACATTAACTCCCTGTGTGACACCACAGACATCGAATTAACTTTACGAGAAACAATTCCGTCCACAACGGGACTAAACTTCGTCAACACGAGGAAGGACTCCATCAACATGGGTACAATTCCGTCTATGATTGGAATAACGATCTCTGTCAGTCACAGGTAACAACTCCACTGGAGATAATCCATCGATTATGGATAATAACTCCGTCCACACGGGTAGCAATCATTGTCAACACAGGTGAAAATCACTGTCAATCACAGGTAACAATCTCTGTCAACACAAGCGCGATCTCTGTCCATTACAGGTAACAATATTTTCTGACGCTTTTACTGGGGAAATAGCTCTGCCAACAACACAGGGAAATAACTCCGTCACCACTACGGGAAATAACTCTGCCAACTACAGGAAAATAACTCTGTCACCACTACGGGAAAATATCTCTGCCAAATACAGGAAAATAACTCTGTCACCACTACGGGAAAATAACTCTGTCTGATACAGGAAAATCACTTCGTCACCACTACGGGAAATAACTCTGTCCGATACAGGAAAATAACTCCGTCATCATTACGGGAAATAACTATGCCGATACAGGAAAATAACTCCGTCACCATTACGGGAAAATAACTCTGTCGATACAGGAAAATAACTCCGTCACCATTACGGGAAAATAACTCTGTCCGGTACAGGAAAATAACTCCGTCACCATTACGGGAAAATAACTCTAAATAAACCTTCTCTGCCTATCTTTGCAGTAGCTAACTCCATCAATCAAATGGGTAACAAAATACTGGTCCAATCTTCAAACTTTTAGCGCGGTCATGGCAGCAAATCTGAGAAGGACTCTACTGGGGATTTTCTGAACCCAAACTGCCAGACACCTACTTCGACATAGGCGGCAACTTCCAAAAATTGATTCACAAAATCTTTTGATACTGTCATAACATCAATTTTGAAGAATTACTCCGCTAGACGGGTAAGAGAAACTAATCCAAGCAACTCTGTGGGGAATAATGACAAAACGAACATTATCATTACACGTCTCACGCTGAGACCTTGCTTATCTGGTAATTAATCTGAGCAAGAGCTCCCTCCACCTGCAGGGAAAACAACACTTGAAAACAAAAGGTTAACCAACCTGGCTTATGTCTCAAAATATGTATGTTTGACAATGGCGTAATGCTCCATTCGACATGGAAATGCTACGCGTGTGGGTAGATGCAATTATGACGATATATGCAAATGCTAATGCAGGCTCAAACTGCTGAGAAACACTCTGGTATGAAATGGCTAAGAACAAAAACCAACTCCGTTAGGGATGAACGAGTATCACAAAGTATTCCGGCAAAATAAATGCCGGAAACAACAACCAACTCTGCTGGGGAGAGATCAGACATTTGGGAAGAAAACACAAACCCTGGTGGGGAAAGATGCGACCCCTCTGGGGAAGAACTACACTGTCGGGACACAGTCTATAAACTCGAAGCTACAAACTCCGCTGAGGATAACCATCCTGACGAAAGAATGATGACCTGTAGGGAAAGGGAATAACCATCCTCTGGGGAGGCATCCTCTGCCGGGGATATTAATTTTAACCTACTGGGGATATCCTATGGACAACTTCCATGAGGATACTCTTCAGGCAACATTCCTGGTGATACTCTCTCAGGGAGGACAATTCCACATCTGGTAGGAATAAGCGCTGTCTCCACTCTCTGGGGATAAGATACGACTCGCTAAGGAACGACATCAACTGAAGTCAGGCCCTACGTCAAGAGACTTTGGCTGGGGAATACAATTCCTGACCGTTTTCTTCAAAGGTAAGGACCCTACAAAACACAAACGAGACAAAATAGATCTACACAACAAAATCTATCCGAGTTAATATCCGTGACGTTCATTCAGTCAATTCGAAGTTTTAGCAATTATTGGCAAGGGCCAGCAAGTTTATGCAAGTGCAAGTTCATCAAAACATCGGCGTTTTTCACAAACAAAACAGTAAAGAACAAGCATCAAGTACTGAATAACATGCTTTATTGAATGGGCCTATAAATAGGCAAAGCTTTGTACACTTGATGTAACTCCTGAAAAGAGGAAATTACGCACAAGCAAAATACAACATATGCACAAGAACCACAAAGAAAGGTACAAAACAAATTTGATATACATGTTGGCAACGTGGTACAGACAAACACCATGAGCTGATTCTCCTTATGACTCGCCCGACTCTGGCGCTTTCCCGGTACTCGATCTTCGGAAGATATTGTTTTAGATGAACGACCCTCAGGTATTCCCAAACCACCAAGCAATGCAGTATCAAACTCGGACCGCAGTCATTTGCTTTTTCAAATCCCTAACTTTTGCATGAATCACCCTTTGCGGGTTTTCAGTTCACCGGGATACCCTTTTTTGCCGAAGTCGCCCTTTTCAGGTTTTCGACTTCGCGGGTGTACATATTTTCAATTTTATCCCTAACTTTTGCCCGAACCTTTTATTCCTTTTTTATGGTTCGCCGGGATGCGCCATTTTTTCCTGGACTCTCTTTTTTATGTCCAGCGGGTCTCTTTAAGCAAAGTATTGTTTAACTGCGTCCGAATTCACATGAGACGTAAAGTCCTCACCATCCATGGTGGATAACAACAAGGCTCCTCCCGAGAAAACCTTTCTGACGACATATGGCCCCTCGTAGTTGGGAGTCCATTTGCCCCTGTGATCCGATTGTGGTGGGAGAATCTTTTTCAACACAAGATCGCCCGTCTGAAAGATTCGAGGACACACCTTCTTATCATAAGCTTTCTTCATCCGGCTCTGATACAACCGACCATATGCGAGAGAAGACAGTCTCTTCTCATCCATTAAACTGAGCTGGTTCAGTCTATCTTTTACCCATTCTGCCTCATCAAGTTGGACATCGCGTAAAACCCTCAAAGAAGGAATCTCAACCTCCAATGGTAACACTGCCTCCATGCCATACACCAATGAGGAAGGGGTTGCCCCTGTTGATGTGCGTATCGTCGTACGATAATCGTGCAAAGCGAAAGGCAACATCTCATGCCAGTCCTTGTAAGTCACAACCATCTTCTGAACAATCTTCTTTATGTTCTTATTGGTCGCTTCGACAGCGTCATTCATCTTGGGCCGATAAGGAGAAGAGTTGTGATGCTCGATCTTGAAATTCTGACACAGCTCTTTCATCATCTTGTTATTCAAGTTTGAACCATTGTCGGTGACGATCCGCTCTGGGATTCCATATCTGCAGATAATATCTCTTTTGATAAATCTGGCTACCACTTGTTTGGTGACATTAGCATATGACGCTGCTTCCACCCATTTGGTGAAGTAATCAATAGCTACCAAAATGAACCGGTGTCCGTTTGATGCCGTGGGCTCAATCTTGCTAATCATATCAATTCCCCACATCGAGAAAGGCCACAGTGATGACATAACGTTCAAAGGGCTTGGAGGCACATGAATTTTGTCCGCATAAATTTGACATTTATGACACCGCTTTGCGAACTTGAAACAATCTGTTTCCATCGTTAGCCAATAGTAACCTGCCCGTAACAGTTTTCTCATCATTGCATGTCCACCAGCAGGGGTACCAAATGTACCTTCATGGATCTCTTCCATGAGCAACTTAGCCTCTTTCTCATTCACACACCGCAACAACACCAAGTCGTGGTTTCTCTTGTACAGGACGCCATCCGGATTCAAATAGAAATTGCCAGCCAATCTCCTAAGAGTCTTCTGATCTCGACTGGATGCCCCATTCGGATACTCTTGGTTCTTCAGGAAATTCTGGATATCAAAATACCACGGTTTGTCGTCGGATGTTTCCTCAATGGCGAATATGAAGGCGGGCCTATCAAGGCGAGAGATAACAATCCTGGAAGCCTCATTCCAGAAGTTAACTTTATACATTGAAGACAACGTCGCAAGAGCGTCGGCCATCTGATTTTCTGCTCGTGGCACGTGATGCAATTCCACCTTGTCAAAGAAAGGCAACAATCTCCTTGCATAATTCATATAGGGTATCAGATTGGGCTGACGCGTCTCCCATTCTCCTTTAATCTGGTTGACCACTAGTGCAGAGTCCCCGTATACATCAAGATATTTGATTCTCAAATCAATAGCCTCCTCAAGACCCATGATGCACGCCTCATATTCAGCCTCATTATTGGTAACTAGAAAGGTCAATCTGGCAGTAAAGGGAATGTGCGTCCCTTGAGGAGTAGTGATAATTGCCCCTATTCCACTACCGAAGGAATTAACAGCGCCATCAAATATCAACTGCCATTTGGAACCCAACTCTGGACCTTCATCCGACAACGGCTCATCATAATCTTTCATTTTCAAGTACATGATATCGTCATCAGGAAAATCAAACCTCATTGGTTGGTAATCTTCAATTGGCTGCTCCACTAGGTACTCTGACAGAACACTACCTTTGATAGCCTTTTGAGAAACATATTGAATATCATATTCTGTCAGCACCATCTGCCATCGAGAAATCCTCCCGGAGAGTGCTTGCTTTTCAAATACGTATTTGATTGGATCCATCTTTGAAATTAGCATGGTTGTATGGTTTAACATGTATTGTCTCAAACGTTTGGCAGCCCAGGCCAGCGCACAACACGTTTTTTCGAGCATTGAGTAACGGGATTCACAATCTGTGAACTTTTTACTCAAGTAGTAAATCGCATGCTCTTTACGTCCAGTCTCGTCATGTTGACCGAGAACACAACCCATACTTTCCTCAAGAACCGTCAAATACATAATCAATGGTCTCCCGGCTACTGGGGGTATCAATATTGAAGGTTCCTGCAAATATTCTTTTATTTTTTCAAACGCCCTTTGACAATCTTCATTCCAAATTACAACCTGATTCTTTTTCAACAATTTGAATAATGGCTCGCATGTAGCGGTTAGGTGAGATATGAACCAAGCAATGTAGTTCAACCTCCTTAAAAACCCATGCACTTCTTTTTCTGTTTTAGGCGTTGGCATTTCTTGTATTGCTTTTATCTTACCAAGATCAACCTCAATTCCTTTTTCGCTCACAATAAACCCCAATAGTTTACCGGATCTCACCCCGAAGGTGCACTTGTTAGGATTCAGCCTCAGCCTGAATTTCCTAAGCCTCTTGAACAATTTCAGCAGATTAACCAAATGTTCTTCCTCCGTCTGGGATTTGGCAATTATATCTTCAACATAAACCTCGATCTCCTTATGCATCATGTCATGAAAGAGCGTCGTCATTGCATGTTGATATGTTGCCCCAACGTTCTTCAAACCAAAGGGCATCACTTTGTAGCAAAATGTTCCCCAGGGAGTAATGAAGGTTGTTTTCTCCATGTCTTCTGGCACCATTTTTATCTGATTGTAACCCGAGAAGCCATCCATGAAGGAGAACACGGAGAATTGAGCAGTGTTATCGACCAGCACATCGATATGAGGAAGCGGAAAATCATCCTTTTGGCTCGCCCTATTCAAATCACGATAGTCTACACATATCCGCACCTTACCATCTTTCTTTGGTATCGGTACTATATTGGCGACCCATGAGGGTTAAGTTGTAACAGCCAGGAACCTGGCATCCCACTGTTTCTGAACTTCCTCCTTAATCTTCACAGACATATCTGGTCTGGTTCTTCTGAGTTTCTGCTTAACAGGCGGACATTCTTCTCGCAATGGCAGACGATGAACAACCATGTCAGTATCAAGTCCTGGCATATCCTCGTACGACCAAGCAAAGATATCACTGTACTCTTGCAACATCTCAATTAGACTTTTCTTGATGTCGCTTTGCAGCACAACCCCTATCCGGATGTTCCTGACAACTCCCTCGGACCCCACGTTGATAATCTCAATCTCTTCCTGATGAGGCAGGATGATTCTTTCTTCCTGTTTCAATAGTCGAGTCAACTCCTCTGGCAAGTCGCTGTCCTCAACAATCTCTTCCTCAGCTTGAAATACCGGGTGCTCGAAGTCAAAGCGAGTCATAGGAAGTCCGTGTTCTGTGTCATCTGAAATATGAATCCTGCAAAGGAAATGGTTAAATGCTTCAAATGAGTGCAAACAAAGCTCATAACCACGTTGCCATTTATTGGTAAAATAAAAATAGGAAAAAACAGAGAACACAAGATTTGTATGAGAAAAACGCCTTTATTCAATGATTAAACAATGCATACACATAAGCAAGTGACCCTAAAACAAAATCACTATGCCCCGGGTAGGACACGGATTATACAATAATCAAGAAAACAAATCATTACTGTTTTGTAGTCACTGGGACAATTTCCCGGATGGACCAGTTGCAGAGACTTTGTCCTGGCACGCTAGGCTTGATCCACGCGTCCATATCGCAATCACTATCTCCGTCTTCAGAGTCGGAAACAGCATTAACCGTCTCAAAGCAGACTCCCTTTGGAGTAATCACCACCGGTCCTTTGAACTTGGGTGTTTTCTGTGAAGAAGATGCTGATGTTGGGCGATACCCTAGTCCAAACTTGTCCATCTTGACAGGAATTTCCAACACTTGACCCCAACCCTTGGTCTCACCAGTCTGAACCAACGCTTGAGCGTCTTTGTATGAAACCACAGCAACCTCTGGCACTTTGCTGGGAACACTGGACTTGTCTTTGATTTGCAACCCTTCGAAGGCTTGGCAGGGCATTTCATGGATTTCTCCATCCACTTCAACGTACTTGAATGATGAGAGATGACTGACCAAGATATCCTCTTCCCCACAAATAGTAACGATACCACCACCGGCTTCAAACTTAAGCTTCTGATGCAGCGTGGACGTCACAGCCCCTGCAGAGTGTATCCATGGACGCCCAAGTAAACAACTATAAGTTGGATGAATATCCATGATATAAAATTTAGTGTCAAATATTTCCGGCCCGACCTGCAACGGCAACCTTATCGATCCAAACACCGACCTTCTCGTTCCATCAAACGCCCTCACAACCAAGTCACTTGGCGTGAAAATAATTCCCCGGATATCTAACTTCATCATACCCTTCTTAGGCAATACATTCAGAGACGATCCGGTATCCACAAGAACGTGCGACATTACAGTGCCCCGGCATTCCACCGATATGTGCAAAGCCATATTATGCTCTCGGCCTCTGGGTGTTAGATCAAAATCAGTGAAACCCAAACTATGTCAAGCATTGACATGTGCCAGTACCCCCTCTAGCTGGTTGACAGAAACCTCCTGAGGTACAAAGGACGTGTCCAATATCTTCAACAAAGCGTTTCGATTCGCCTCAGAACAAAGCAACAAAGATAGGATTGAAATTTTTGAGGGTGTCTGTTGTAAGTGCTCAACAATCTTATAATCGCTCTTGCGAATTAGCCTCATGAACTCTTCTACGTCCTTGAGCGACGTGTCTTTCTCTTTCAACTAGGATGGTCCACTTTCATTCACCTTGGCCTTGCCTTTAGCAATTTTCTCTGCTTCAACTTCAGGTGCGGTGAAGATTCTTCCACTACGGGTCATGCCTCCGGTTCCAACAACATTGTCAACTGCCCCTGCCGGCCGGCTATTCACCTCAATTTTTTCTCCATTACAGTATGCTTCTAACCCATATGTCCATGGAACAGCTTTTGTACTCTCAAAAGGAACGGGACCTGCTTTTGTTATTGTGATAGTCGGCCGCTTGGCAGGCGCCGATATCGTAATAGTCTTCCTTGGGATCGTAACAGTTGCAATTTCATCCTGCTTTTCAAACAATGCCTCAACAAGCTTCTCAACAGCATTCCGATCACATTGCAAAATCCCCTAATCTATCATGGCTTGGATACCTCTTTTCAAATCAACGCAACCTTCAGGTTGGGTCCAGCAATCCAGACAATATTCGTCACATCCAGGGAATACACCCCCTTTCAACAATCTACTTTTAACACAACTCAACGGTGTCTTCAATTCATTCACATCCATAACCAAGTTCAAATTCTCTTCCGTTATAATAGCATTCACTCCATGATTTGGCATGGGTTGTTGTACAATGTTAGGACCATCCTGACCAAAGTTAATGGCCTTACTATCAAGCAAATCTTGAACCTTATGTTTGAAAGCATGGCAACCTTCAATATCATGTTCGGGCACCCTGGAATGAAAATCACAATGTTTACTAGCGTCAAAACCAAATGGAGGAGTGCCCGTCAACGGGGTCATCGTTCTCTTTTCAACCAAATTCAAACCCAACAGCGTTTGAAGAAGTTCGGCATAAGTTGAAGGAGGTGCGTCAAATACTCTCTTTGGCCTATCCTCTTGAACTCTATGCTGAGCAGGGTGCATTCTCTGTTGCTGCGGTTGTTGTTGCCGTTGCTGTTGTTGTTGTTGTTGTTTTTGCTGAGGTATCGGGATAGTAACACTAGCAACTTGCTGTGGCTGATACTGATTCTTACCTCTTCCACGACCTCGACCACCATATACCGCACTGGCGTCGCCTTGTGCCCTTCCACCAAAGTCTTTCCTTGCACCTCCAGTTGGGGTGGATTCACCTGCCTGAATCTTCCCAATCTTAATTCCGTTTTCAATCCGTTCTCCCATGAGAATCATGTCGGAGAAACTACCCATCGAGACATTGAGCAATTTGTTGTAATACATTCCAGAGAATGTTCCAATAAACATATCAATCAACTCTCTTTCAACCAAAGGGGGATGAACCCTAGCCGCAATATCACGCCAGCGCTGCGCATACTCCTTGAAGCTCTCACTATTTTTCTAAGACAAACTCTGCAGCTGGACCCTGTTTGGCGCCAAGTCACTATTATATTGGTAATGCTTAACAAAAGCATCAACCAATTCTTTCCAGCTTCTAATTTGGGTGGGCTGCAGTCCCATGTACCATTCCAGCGATGGTCCCGATAAATTGTCTTGAAAGAAATGCATAAGCATCTTCTCGTCATCAGAGTATGCAGACATTCTTCTATAATAAGAACGTACATAAACTCTAGGGCATGTATCCCCCTTATACTTGTCAAATGTTGGAGCTTTGAATTTCAAAGGCACCCTCAACCCAGGCACTAGTCCCATGGTAGTCATATCTAACCCAACAAAGTTCTGATTCGCTATCCCTTTGATCTGCTCTTCCAGCATTTTGAACCTCCTATCATTATCATTAGGCCTTTCAAATCCCACACCTTGTCCGAAGAAAGCGTCTTCCTGGCGATCCTCGCCCCAGTTCAGATTCTCATTGCCATATCCCTCGTAACCAGCGTTACGGCCATATCCCTGTTGATTAAAAATAGGATCCCGTCCTCTGTTACCGAATCCTTTGTTGACCCTACCTAGTCTATAACCAGTGTTGAAAGGCACCATCCCAGCACCGTTGTTGTTCATGTTACCAAAGCCAACATCCCCGTATCCATACCCTCGGTTGTTGTTACCATAGCCATCGTAGCCAAGGCCTTGATTGTTGAAACCAAAATTCCCATCATGGTTACCAATGCCAAACCCTTGGTTATTGTTTCCAAAACCAGTGTTGTCACCGAACCCTTGGTTAGCATTTCCAGCATTGCCAGTATCGTTGACAACATTCCCATCACCATTTCCAGCGTTTCCAGTACCAGTGTTACCATTACCTGGACCAGCGCCAGTATTTCCATTGTCATTGCCATCACCGACACCAACTCCCCACTTGTGGGAACGACCACTGTAGGTATCCCATCCTCCCTGCGAGGAGTTCCAACAGAGTGATAATCAGTACTTCCATTCACCCGCACCAGCAGCGGTTGCACCAGAGTCTGGAGATTCTCCTGGCCCTTGACCACAATTTCCATTGCTTGCATGAAAAGTGCCAACTTCTCACGAATTTCCTGCATCTTGACTTGAACTTGATCCATGATTCTCTTGTAGTTGTTCCTGGTAGAATAACGATGCGTTCTCTGGTTGTCAATCCTGAAACCTGAGAGATGCAGGAAATAAGATACAGGTTCAAAAAAATACCGGTCATGCAATATGAGTATGCAGATGCAAATGTATAAATATGCTACATGTTATATTCCCTCCCGATTCTAGTTTCAGAGAGAAGGACATCACGACAATGGAGTCCCAATCAAGCAAGCAAGGAATCGGAAAATCCTCATACATAAACAAATGCCAAGAGGCAAAGTACAAGAATACAACTGAAGAGACCTCGACCAACAATCTTGGCGATGGTCAAAATACAAGTACAGATAACAAAAGCAAAGCAAAGATAAATTAGGCCAAATGGCGCGCTCTGACATCTTCCAATATCCTCAACGTCTCCGAATGACCTAGTCTGGAGATTAGCTCTTGTATCAGTAATGCATGTCGCTCAGCAGTGGATCTCAGCTTTTTGGCGTCGTCCTTGCAGGTCCTTCGCCAAAACACTCGTCTAGTCTGCATCTCTTGAAGCCAGCCTTCAATTCACAATCTCTCAGCTTCTCGCCAAGGTCACTCACTCTAAGCTCAACAGCGCTCCTAAGTGATGTCTCTTCAGCAATCTTGACATCCTGGGCTCTAATCTGCGCCTCTAGCGTGGCAATCTGCAGCTTCAGCTCATCTTCACGCTCCTTCCGCTTGGTAAGCGTGGTGTTCCACAATGTTTCCCACTTGCCGAGTCGGGAATAAGCTTTGTTTAAGAGTTCCTTCTTGGAAGCAAGCACCTTGCTAACACCGTTCAAGGCTACTCCTACTTTTTCCCTCTTGTTGGTCTCTTCAGTCAAATCTGAACCCAACCTATTAATCAACTCAGTCTGTTCTTTCACCGTGAAGGTAGCTTCATTCTTCTCATGACGCAACTGGAAGATCTCTTTCTCTAACTCATCATTGGTTTTCTTCAATTCTTCATTTTCAGCCAACAATTTGTTATACTTCTCAATCTCTACCGAAGTAGGTACCTCAATCACTGGAAGATACAAAAGTTCCACAGCAGGATATGGCATCAAGGAAATCCTAGCTCTCTCGTGGATCCAAGCCAAATAAGGATCATAAGCTTTGCTGTTGCTCTTACCAAGCAAAGCTTTCCCTCTCCTATGGATGTTAGCCCATTCATGTCTCAACCTGATCAATACAGCCTCGTCTAATAAGCCCCTGAGATATAGAGATTCCTGTATCTCAACCTCAATAGGAGCATCTCTCAAGGTATAACCAAACTGTCTCACCAGCAGAGAAGGGTTATAGTTGATACAACCTTTCCGTCCAATCAAAGGGACATTCGGAAATCCACTGCAACTATATATAATATCAGTACCAAGCATACTCCGATCAAACCAAATGATGTTCTCAGCAGACAGCCCCATCAACCGGGAAGACCAATCCAAAGTATCAACAACATCAACAAAAGGTCCTGTCTTTGGAAGATGTCCCTGGAACCACCTGTACAAAAGAGGAAGACAGCAAGAAACATTCTTGCCACGATGTTTCTCATTCTTATAGTGAATAGAATGATAAACATCGCCCAAGAGAGTAGGAACTGGATTCTTCGAGGCAAGAATCAAGAAGGCATCTGAGTCAACAAAATCTGGCACATTGGGAAACAAGACAATCCCATAAATGCAGACAGCTAGAATGGCACTGAAGGCAACCCAACATCCACTCTTCGCGCACTGTGTAGCTTTCTCAACTAGGACAGACAGGTGAAAACCATAGGCTCCGTTTAGCTTGACCAACCCTCCAGGGAACTCAGAAGCGTCTAAACTGACAATCTCAGCAAGTGTAGCCAACTCAGGCTTAGCATCAACATGTATAAGAGGGAAAGGAATGGTCATCACAACCAAATCCTGGATTCGGGAGTTGGTTACGCAAGAGGAAGGTATTAGCACCCCTCACGTCCGCCGTACTCGACGGGATCCACGCTTGTTTTCTATCTAAGGGTATGTTATTCTATCTACTCTACAGGTCTGGGTTAAAAAGAAAAGAAAATGACTCGGCAAAGTATCGCACTTTATGCCTACGTATTCCCGTCTGAAATGAGAAATCAGAGTCAACGTAATTCGCCTACCTACGGGAAAGGAGGGGAAGGTTGCTCGCTAGGATATCGCATCCTATGCCTACGTACTTTCATACAACATGAAAGATCAGAGCAAACGTAGTTCGGGCTACGAAAGACACAAGCTTGTCTGACAGTTTTTTATCTCCTTCTGAAAAGGGTTTTTCTGATTAAGGGTCCAAGAGGACAAAAACAGAGTTTGAATGTTTGTTTGAGTTTTTTACGAAAGAACTGTTTTTTATTCTGTTTGCAACTTGTACTGTACTAAAGACTTGTGATCTGAGAGTAACTACGTCGCATGTCACCCTAAGGGTACCATACTAAGCAGTCAGATTACTGAAGAGTGACACTCCAGCAACCTTTTCTCAAATAGCTTAAGGCTCGTAGCGTACAGCACACGTTATCCTTATTACTGTATTTTTGAATTGTTTTGAGATGAAAGGAGAAAGACGCTCTAAAAAGCCTATGGTTGAAAGGGAAAATAACTTAATGTTATCATACATGGGTCAAAACCTAATGTCTGTCATAATTTCCTCTTGCACAGAAGAAATCAGAGATCCTAGGGGATAAACAACAAAAGACAGCAAGCAATTACAGTAAATAGTAAACATGCATGCTATGCAACAGTACCAGAGATGCAAGAGAGAAAACAATAGGAAAGAGGAGACAAGCTCCACCTCAAACCTAGAGGTAATCAACACAAGTAAACAGACAATACAGAGAAAAACAAAAGACACAGAGAAGGCAGCCCCAAGCAGGAGCAACTTCAAACTCTAAACAGCAAACAGCAACAACAGCTCTGAACAACAAAGTTGGATTGACAGCAAAGGCTTCATCATCAAGCAAGCTTCTCTCCTCAAGCCTCATCAATCTTCAAGCTCCAACAAGCACACTCCAAGAGGAGGATTAATTATCAAGATCAAGCTATGATGTTAAGGAACTTAATGACAACCAAAGGAAATCACTAAGAACTCAACATAGCAAATGGAGGGTATCCTCAAAGTTCTACCCACTTGGGCATACCACTCATCCCTCCTAAGGAGAGATGGAGCTTCCCAAGAAGGACTTTATGTCATTGGATAGAATAGAGGCAAACAATGCACTCCATGTTTGAAGAAAGAACCAAAACTAGGTCTAAGGCACTTCCTAAAACCCTAATTTCCTAAACCCCTAAGAAACTTCCACAAGAGGAAAATCCTTCAACTCCAAGTTCCAATCTTCAATCCCAAGCATCTTCAATGAATTCAGAAGCTCCAACAAAAAGAACTCAAGCTGAAACCCACTCCAAAGCAGCCAATCAAACCAAACAATCCAAAGCACTCAAGAGAGGAAACCACAAATACAAGCCACTTGCAAAATACAACTAAAATAGAAAATGAAATTGCAAAATTCTAATAAAATTCCTAGGGGAACATAAATCTTTGAACAACCTAGTGTAAAACGATTGAAGCCTAAATCAACTTCTAAGTTATCTAAACAATTCCTACATTGAGATGGGTAAAAGGAATCCACAAGTTTGGGAGGGTCCTAATCTCAATACCTAAAACAGAACCTAATGTTGTTCTAAAACTCCACCAAAACATACATGTTTATCCTAACACATACTAAAAAATCAAAGCCAAACTCATCACCAATTGGAAGAACTAAATTCAACAAAACAGATGGTCAATTATGCAAAGTTAAAAGAATTAAACAAAATAAGAAAAATCAAATTAAATTGAAAAATGCATGAAATGGTATTTTGTTAATCCCAGAAAATCACAAATTCCATAAGGATCATGAGGATATTTTTAAAATAATTTTCTGATCAAAATTGGAATTAATATGATTTTTGAAATCAACAAACAATTAAAATAAAACAAAATGAAATAAAAATGAATAAAAGCTAGAAAAAACATAAGCCATTGGATCTGGAGACTGGTCAATCCATCTAACACGCCAGAGCTTGCCACCTCATTTATTTAAATGCAGCGTTTTGAATTAAAATCTCCTCTCCTTAGATTAAAACACAAGCGTTGGATCTTCAGGTCAGTCAATGGTCAAGTGATGATCCAAGGGTCCAGACGTCATCTTCTCCAAAATTCAGGCAGGCCAGGTGGAGATCAGGGATGGTGGTTCATGGTGGCCGGAGAAGTCTCCGGTCGTCTTCTCCGGCGAGAGTCCAGGTTCAAGCAACCAAAAATAACAGATTATACACCAATTCCACTCAGGTTTTCACGTACATTCCAAATCCATCATCAAAATGCTCTAATTCTCAACACATAGTCAAACACGATTCAAGTTTCAAAAATAGCATCATCAACAACTCTCACTAAACTCAAAACTAATGGTATAGAAATCATACTCATGTTTCACTGATCATCCTGATCTAATCATCTTGCTACATAGCCTCATGAATCAAGAGATTCAGGTCCAAACAGATCTTACATGTCATCTTCAATCATCATCAATTGAGTTCAAATCAAGCCTAAAACGATCTATGTCATGTCTAGATCCTAACCACAAGTTCAATTCTATCTAACTCATGCTAGATCATGCTGAATTTTGAGAGATGCAAACCTGGTATAGATCTTGAAACAGAGGTACTTAGAGCTCGTGGCTTGCTTCAAAAAGCTCCAGAAACTTTCAATGATCCACAAGGAAGAGATTGCACACCTCAATTTTGCTTGAATTGGCTCCAAACTCAGAATCCGATTTGAAATTGCAGTTGAGAAAACTTAATTGCTCTTGCTTGCTCTGGCGCGAAATGAAGCTCAAAATTGATCTGAACTCACTCTAATGAATATATAGAAGAGTTTCATGGGCTTTTGCCATGTGTTTGAAGCCCAAATCCGTGTATCTAATTTTCTGATTTTTTCATCCAAATTCACTATAACAGTCATGCATTACAAGCTTTGCATTGGTTCTAGAAGTTTCTCACACCTTGCGCATGTCATTTAGAATGCGTTTGGATGGAGAAATTGGCCTGAATTTCCTTGTGTATTATTTTGCATATGTAACTTACAAGTGAAGCAACTACATGGTATCTCTCAAAATCTGACTTGCACTCAAAATTCTGGTATTGCCAAAGCTCTTAGACTGCAATTTCCAATCAGAAAATGTACTTATTTGATTGCTTTTGGTCTTATAACACAAAATCCCATTTTCCCTCCTTTCCATATTTGAATTTTCTTCATTTTCAAGCCATTTCAAGTGACTTTTTGATATGAGCCAAAATAAACTCTCATGACCACTTGGTTGCACTCAAAACATCATTTTAAGCAAGTTCCATGTTGAACAAATTTCTATTTGAAGCTTGCATGTTGGAGATATGGACCTATGATTGAAAATGACCTATAATCTCATTTACCTAAAATACCCCTGACTTGTAAACCTCATAACTTGAGTTCTACAAATCCGATGGAAGACTTGTAGTACAATTTAGAAATCTAAGATCATGAGGAACAGCTTTCATGTTGACCAAAAGTTCAGGTGAAACCTCCTTCTAGGTCAAAAATAACCTTGAAGTCAGATGATTTTCACAGACAAATTTCAGAAGCATCTGAGGACCTGTAACTTGTCTGGACCATAACTTGAGTTCTATAAATCCAATGGAGGACTTCTAGTACTCAAATTAAAGGTATTGAGATGCTCTTCAAGTTTCATGTTTGCCAAAGATCCATTTGAAACATTTATCTTGACTTATGTGGCCTTGAATTAGGCATTAAACAGGGTAATTTGCACTGAAACCCTAATTTAGCAACTTCCCACATTCTTGATTCTTCTTGATTTGATCTTGGCACAACACCACAACTGTCTTATCACATCATTTCATGAACTCCATGACCTAAAAGTAGGCTTTGAATGCTTTTCAATTGCATAATTGACCTAGGGTTGATCCAGATGAAACCCTAATTGTCTGCACTTCAACTGTGGCTCTTGCATTTGACACAATGACTTGATTTAGCTCCATCATGGATCTCTAGGCACTCCATGAGCTCTATAAACATCTCATATTCACACTTCATGCTTCATATCCCATTGATGGTCCTCAGTTGATCCTCAAATTAGGAGAAGATTCATACTCAAACATCTAAACCCTTAGGCACTCAAACCACCTTCTGATGACTTTGACCATTCCTCAATCTTGAGTGAGACCTCTTTGTTACGCTTCTCTTGACAAAACACACTTGATCCCCTGTTAGATGAATGATGTCATGATATGCAAATGATAGAACTATGCAAATGATAATGCAATGAAACATAAACCAGGTAAAAGATGTTGAGCAAATTTTGGGGTGCAACACCACTCAACCTCTTAATGCAGTCATGCACCTACACTAAAATACTCTAAACATGAGACTATCCTAATGCATCAAGCAATGTCAAACAAGGAAGAGAAATGAAACCAAAATGAGCAACAAGGAAGTCATCCCAGGCTACATTAAGTTGGATGTGTGTCAACACAATAGTCCATCATGGGCTCAACCTCTTGAGGAATGCACAGAATCCAACCAAAGGAAGGATTTGGCTCTCCCAAAAGGGATCCTATGTCAATAGGACAGAGAAACAGGGTATTATTCCTAGATGTCAATCTATGGTATCTGGTTAAAGTGTATCAACACAGAATGTCCATCTCAGGCTCAACCTATTGAGGAATGCACAGAATCCAACCAAGGGAAGGATTAGGCTCTCCCAAGAGGGATCCTAAGAAAAGGGACTTGGAAAGGGATGACAGTATATAAACCAAGGGAATATACCATGCCAAGAATTTCAATCTAAGGCTCAACCTCTTGAGGAATGCACATAATCCAACCAAAGGAAGGATTAGGCTCTCCCAAGAGGGCTCCTCATCAAGACTTGAACGAGAAAGATAGTGCAGGCCAAAGGAATGTACTATACTGATGAATGTCAATTCAAGGCTCAACCTCCTGAGGAATGCATAGAATCCAACCAAAGGAAGGATTAGGGTCACCCAGGAGGGCTCCTCATCAAGACTTGGAGAAAGAGGGTAGGGCAAAGCCCGGGGAAGAAATCACATAAGGGAAAGAAGGCACCACAACAACTTCTAAGAAACCCTAATGACTAGCTACAAGGATCACCTAAATTAGGGGGATTCAAAAGCTCTATCAAGGTCTAATCAATGTTCTAATGAGGTATCTACCTAAGTTCTATTCTATCAAGAAGGGATATGAAGGTTAGACTTGGTTAAAGTTCACTTAGAAGACTAATCTATGAAGTAAGCCTAGTTAGGGTCACCTAAACCATAATCAACTTGTAAAATAGGGGAATAATAGAAGATCACTTCTATAAATGCTAAGAAAAATCTCAAAGATACCTAAGTATGTTAATAATCTATATTCTATGGTAAAAAATTCAGGGTCAAAACCTATATCTGAGGGTCCTAAACAATTTATGCATCTCAATGTGTGTTCAAAGGAATCCATAAGGGGAAAGTTCTAAAACCTATATCAAACTCCAACTTAGAATCATCTAAAAATGTAAGAAAAATCATACAATATCCTACAATGTATCAACATTCACCATGTAAAACAATCAGAGATTAAATCCAAGCATTGATATGGAAACAAAAATCCAAAAGCTAACATGGCATTATTTCTATTCATGGAAAATCACATAAAATAAAAATACAAAATTAATTGAAAAAAGAATTAAAATTACAATTAAAAAATGTGACAAAATTCTACACATGTCAAACTATCTACAATATTTTTCTCATGATTTATTGAGTCAATTTCATATTTTTTTCTGAATTAAAAACAATCAAGCAATTAAAATGAAATAAAGAAAAATGAATATTAAGGGAAAACGGGCCAGGGTTGCACTTAGTACTATTTGCGCGTGTGTATTCATTATTGGGCTGCGAAGGGGGGTGCTGGTAGCGGACTGAACACGGGCCCAGCTGAGTCAAAACTCAGCGTTTCACATTAAACCAAGGCCAACTCGCGGATGAACAGCAGCCGCACGATGAGTGTAATGGGTCAAGGCATCAAACGATCTAACGACTGGTATGAATTCTGGAGATTTTAAATTGAAACGGAGAAGAATAATCCCGCGGTGGGGGACGGTGGTGACGGTGGCCGGAGGTGAGCTCCGGTCATCTTATTCATCATGTCAACAATGGCATTTTCTCATTTCTTAACCAAAACTAGATTTTCTTTAACCAAAACTGTGTTATTTTTCTTGTAGAATTCAAATATCAAATTTGTTTTCACTTTCCTCCATTAAAACTCAGAAATCAGTATCATCCAAGAATCACTCAAGAAAATTCAACTTTCACAAAACTTAAAGTTGAAGCCACTAATCTCTTCCTCTCACTTCCTACATCAACAATCTATATTTCTTTTCCATTTTCATCCAATAATTAGAGAGAAATTTGAACTACAACCTAAGGTGCTCTGTCAAGAATTGTCATCAAACTTAACCGTTCTAATCCTAAAACGTTCTACACACTCTAAGGATCACAATCATGTGAAAATAGCATGGCAATTCATCAAGAACAGAGGATGAAGCTTCAATGGAGACTTGAATTGTGGATGAAGCTTCAAAGAAATCGTCCAGAATCCATCAATAAACCTCACTGAAGATTTTTGCAATGGTGATTTGGACTGAAAATGGCCCTATCTTCAAAATCAATTTTCCAAATTTCTCCACTTTTTCTTAACTCAATTTTCTGTTATCTTCCACCAAATTCAGTTATGGCAGTTAGGAATCATCCAAAATGTTATATACAATAGACCTAGAGTGATTAGAAGCCCAATTGGAGCCTAGGACAGCCCAACTCAAAATCCAAATTTCCAAGTTTGAAGCTTTTATGTTATGGTGAGAATATGGTCAAACAACTTGCAAACTGATTCCTTATGGTTTCTTATGATGTAAGGAAGATGTGTGGATAGGATTGAGACCTTGGAAATGAATGGATGATGGATTTCCATTATGTTGCTTAAAGATGAAGAAATCTTGGATTTGGCATAGCAAATGGCTTGAAACATGACTTCTGATTTTTCCAATGTTCTTAAAACATCAATTGGACTCAAAACAAGCACAAATATGACATGCTTTGGTTCAAAAATGAATTGATTTGAACTAGCCCTTTTCAAGCTTCCTTTAATGATTCATTCATGAATTTTTCTCCAAGCATTTCTCATTCTAATACATGTCAATGGATTCTTGGGTCATGGTTAGCCAAATAACATGATTTTGAACAACTTTCAAGTTGGACAAAATTCCATTTGAGGTATGTAAGATGGTGAACTTGACCCATAATCAAAATGGCCTATAATCACAAATTCCTAAAATACCCTTGTCTTGCAAAGCTCATATCTTGAGTTCCACAAATCCAATCATGGACTTCTAGTACTTTATGAAACGCTAAGAAGATAAGGAACAACATTAATGTTGGCCAAAAGTTCATGAGAATCATCCTTCTAGGTCAAAAATGTCATGCAAGTTGGTTGACTTTCAAGCTCCAATTTCACATTCCTCTGATGACCTATAACTTGTCTGACTCATAACTTGAGTTCTATAAACCCTATCAAGGACTTCTAGTACTCAAATTAAAGCTATGATCATGTTCTACAACAATAATGTTAGGGTCAAGGTGAGATGAAAATCACATCTTGAGTTATGTTGTCTTGAAGTTAGGCACTAAACTAGGGGATTTTACATTGTCAAGCATAGCAACCCTAGCCTAGGAACTCCTCACACTCTTGATCCATGATGATTTGATCTTGGAATCATCCCTTAGGCATCTTAATACATCAATCCATGATCACATGGCCTTGGAATTAAGTCTCAACCTTCTTCAAGTCATCAGTTGACACAGGGTTGACCAGATGAAACCCTAGTTGTACCAATCTTGATAGTAGCTTCTTATCCTTTGCATATTGACCTGTCTAGGCTTCAAAATGACTTTCAACACTTCTCATGAGCTCTCTCAAGGCTTCAGGTCTTCTCCTATGGATTCAGAATCATCTGAATAACTTCCCATAACCCTTAAGTTAGAAGATGTGCATACTTGGCTTCAACCACTTCTCTGAGGATCTTGTGGCTTCTCTGATGAGGATATCAACCCTTGAATACTTGAATAAACCTCTTAGATAGCTTCATAGCCTTGTGTAGCCCTCTGTTGGTAGTCATACCTCTTGATCTCCTGCACACATGTCAATGCAATGCAACTGATAATGCTAGAATGAATGCAATGAAACACAAGATAGGTAAAGAAAGGTTAGGCAAATTTTGGGGTGCAACACCTTTGCTTATTTGCTTAGAGGTTGAGCCTCTCCCTCTGCTTGTGTTGCTGCATTCCATTTGCATCTTTATTGTCTGCTCTTCTGTTTTATCTGCTTTATGATTTTGGCAGTTGTTTTTCTGTCTTCCATTGACATGATCCCTTAGGGTTCTCACTTCTTTTGATAAGGAAGTGATGATAGAATTTTAGGTTGAAACATTTGCATGATAACATCTAGGAGTTCCCTGTTTCAAACTCACCCAATAGGATGAATCCATTGCATGACAACAGTAAGGAATCTTGATAGTCTCCCCTGTAGTCTGTTCTCTTCTCATCTCCAAAACATCAGTAAAATACGTAATAAAGGCAAGTTTGTACAGTACATTACGAGCCTTAAGCTACCTAGGAAATGGTTATTGGAGGGTTTCCTTCCTGTAATCAGGATGTTTAGTATGGTACCCTTTGGGTGACATGCGATGCATTCACTCCTAAGTCATAGTCTCTAGTGCAGTACGAACTACAAACATCCATAAAAAACACTTCTTTTCGTAAAAGACTCAAAACAAACATCAAACCTCTTTTTTCCCCGTGGGCTCTTAACTCGAGGAAAACCTTTTCTGATGAAAAGAGTGTCGTTAACTCTCAGCTCTACCGCAAATGGTAACGCACGAGTCTCCAACGAGCGAGCTGCATACACCAAACTGCTGGAACTGTTTGTTAACCCTACTCAGAAAAATAGATGAATCAAAACCTGTGTTCCGTAGTTTCCCGAACTACGTTCGCTCTGATTTCTCTAACGAGAATACGTAGGCACAAGATGCGATATCTTGGCGAGCAACCTTCCCCTTTACCCGTAGTTAGCCGAACTACATTGACTCTGATTTCTTGTTCTCTAACGAGAATACGTAGGCACAGAGCGCAATGCTTTGCCGAGTCAATTTTCTTTTCTTTTGAGCCAGCCTTGATAGGTAGATAAATAAACAACCCGTCAGATAAACACAAAAAGCATGGATCCCGTTGAGTACAACAGACAAGATGGGTGCTAATACCTTCCCCTTGCGTAACCGACTCCCGAAACCAGACTTGGTTGCGATGACCTTGTCTTATACCTTTTCGTCAGGTTTTTCTGATTGTTTCCTTTCCCTTCATGTGGGATAAATAACGAAAGGTGGCGACTCTTCTGTTTTGCCGACACCTTATTTTTGCAGTAGCGACAATATGCACTTACTCCTCAGCGAGTCGAGATTAGATTTCTCTCCACCAAGCAGGTTTGGAACTATTTCCTAGCAGCGAAGCAAGTTCAGGTTTTTGTTTCCCTGCAGAGTCTAGGCATATGACTTGGTATCCCCTCGGGGTTTAAAGTGGTGATTCATTCTCTAAGCAGAGGTTGATTCCCCGATAGAGTCAAAGAGAGTTTTGGAATATTTTCCCATTGACTCATAATCCCCAGAGAAGTAAGAAGAGTGGTTATTCTTCCCCGCAGATCAGGTTTGATTCAGAAATTGCTACTCTCTATCCTCCACAAAAAGAGTTTGGGATCGGTTTCCTGGTAAATCCTTTTCTGTTATCCCCAGCTGAGTAATCCCCGGTAGGTCGGATTTTTGATCTTCGGCAGAGCAGGGTTGTTCCCAGAGGTGTATTTTGTACCCTAGAAGGACTTAGGTGTTCTAGGAGGCCGTTCAGGGCTGTTTTTCTCGGTAAAGCAAAGTGAATCTCAGTGGTTGATTGTTATCCCCGACAAAGTCTTTGATTTCCCCAGTAGTTTAGACTTGTTACGTTGGTTGTCTTTCCCCAGTCTGGTTGTTTGTTCCCCAGAAGAGTTGTATTCTGGTAGGCTGTTCAGGGCGTTTTTCCTCAGCAGGTGTTGATCTTGATCCCTAGCGGATTGGATTCTCGTTCTTGTCAGAACGATGTTACACAGGAAAGTTCTTTTCCAAGAGGCCATCCAGGTTTTGTCTTCCCAGCTTAAGTCCAATCGTAATTGGCATGTTCCATTTCTCCCCCTGGCGGAGTTGGCTTTGTCTTTTCAGCATTTATTTTGGTGATTCGGTTCCGGTGCATTTACATTGTGCATATCATTCTCAGAAACGCGTAGCATTTCCATTTTGTATGGACCATTACGCCATATTCAAACATATGCATGTGAAACATAAGTCAGGTTGTTACCTCTTTGTTTTCAGGCGTGTCTCCAACAGATGGTTAATTTTCTTTTGCCCGTGTGGTGTTCAGACCATGGCAATTTATGTTGATTTACTCTGCTCGTGCGGTATCCAGACCCCGACAAATATTGTTGTTCTTTGCTCACGTGGTATCCATACCATGCAAGGTGTGATGTGATTATTTTCCCGTATGGTATCCAGACCATGGCGAAATATTTGACGGATGTGTTTCATCTTATCAGGTGCTTCCCAATAGAGTTGCTTGCTTAAGTTTCTCTTTCCCCAGCGGAGTTCTCTTGTGAATTGTTGTTAGAAGTTTATCAACTGCGTATTGATCCGGCCTTCGGGTTCGATGACTGTTTTTAATTAACAGATGCCTGGCGGCGATATCAGCATCATCAGCCACTCTCACCGCCGCTCTTGGATCCAGAATATGGTGACGAAAATGATGTTGTGTTGTTGTAAGTTGATAAATCTTCCGATATTAACATAATTAATTCAGAGCTAAACTCCCAGTTTACAACTCCTCACTTAATCTCTACACAATGCAAATTTTGCCTAGAACCCACTAGACAAGAGACACCTCTCACTCCCTCTCAGTCACAACAGTGATAACAATTTAATAAAGAAGAAAGACTTTAGAAGACACTCTTCAAAGTCACAATGCTTGATTTTACTTAATAGCTTTAATCACGAACAATACACTCTTGCTTACAAGCTTTGAGTGAACAATTAACAATTAACCATCTAAACATGTCTACCACGATGCGTCCAAAGAAATAAAGGGTGACTTACAAAGTCGCATACAAAAGACTCTCAAAACCCTAAACCCTTAGTTTACACTCAAGTTTTTCTTGTTGTGAGTGCTTAATTTTCCTTGCTTCTGCGCCTCCTTAAATAGTAAGGCAGTCTGGGCTTGGGCTGATCAAAAGTAACAGCAGGGAGAGAAGATTTCAATGTTCATAAATTTCAATAGAAATTAGGTTTAACCAAGTTAATCCAATCTCCAAAATTCATGGTGCTATCAAATAGGTCATAGGAGTTTCATGTTATGCTCAACACTTCCTAGAGTCTCGCCTGAGATAACTAAGGAACCCTAACAAGTTTCCTGAAATCTAGCCTGAGATAACTTAGGAACCATAACAGAAAAACAAACACGCGCCTTTGATGTCAGCTACCTGATGTCATGACATTTAGTATGACATCCAATACACTTTGTTCTTAATAAATCTCTTTGACCTGCACACACTGATGAGGTATATCCAACAGGATCTCGTCAAACCAAAACACCTCTATCAAGAGATATAAAATAGCAGCTCCTGCTGTACCGGACAAAGATGTCATGACATCTGTCTTGACATCTTGATTATAACACATGACAGCAGTTATGTCTTGACAGTAGATGAAGATGTTATAACATCTTGCTTAACATCAGTGCAGAATCATGTTTTACCAAAATTTAGCCAATCATAGAACCATGGACCATTATAGAATCATGGAACTAACAATCTCCTCCTTTGGAAAATTTTGGCTAAAACAACCAAACAAACTTATCAAGGCAGTAACAACAGTAGTTTTCTCAAATACATCCAGCCTCACAAACTATCATGCTCCCCCTTAATATTTACATCCAACAAGCAACACCAATACACTACTCTTCCCTTAGCAGTAGCAAATTGCTATCACAATGTTGTTCATCGTGTCAATACATGTGACATAACATCAGGACAACAGATAACATCAATACTTTACTCCCCCTTTTTAGTCAAAAATTGACAACAAATTGAGTAAGTGTGCACACATAAACTCAGATGCACACAAATAACAAAGCCAAACCCAAAAACTGAATCAAAACCACAACCTCCCAAGAGATAAACACAGACTAAATCAGATACACAAGCTGCTTGATCCCTAATCAATATAAGGACTGCACCACAGCAGCGACAACCCATGGGCAAGGACTTAACCACAGCTGAACTCTAGCTTTCAAATCACCCCTTGCTGAACTCACTCAAACACAGTAAAATCAATCCTGATTCGAGCCCATCATATATGACATCAACTCCTTTACCACTCACTTTGGTTTATAAGACACCAACCACAAGGCTTATTATTTCCATAGTAGTCCATATATAGGATACACATGAAGTTCTCAATAGGACACAACAGCAGCAGCTTAACAGATCATCACAAACACCAGAACATCATAGAGAGAAATAAACTCTCATGTAGCTCCCTCAGAGACATAATGTTCAGACATCCTATCTAACATTACAAATACAATAAAGATTCTTAAGCACCAAGTCATTGAATCTTGAGTTCTTGCCTTGTCTGAAGCTGCACCTTCAGAAGTGACATTTTTGACCTCACCAATTAAATGATATTCAATTAAATACTTTCCAAGTAGTAATTGATTTTAAACCCCCAATTTGAGACACAAAAATATTCTGCAGCGAAAAATAAATTCTCCCAGACACAAACCAATGTTGGTTTGAACAGCGATGCAGTTACACATCATACAGGTACACATCTCCCCTGTCATGCATAATCAGCACTCCCCTTAAAAGATAGAACCCAAACACATGAAGAACCACTTCACCACACACTACAACTTTACACTCCTTGTTTCACAACCCATACTAGACCAAATAGTAGAAGCAGTTGCAGGATAAAAATAACTGTCTGTAAGATTACTTAGATTCAGCTTTGAAGGACTAGAAAAATCTCCAAGATGACAGGGTGAAAGTCCTTCCTTATGCATAAACGCATAGCTAATGATGTCTTGATGTTCATCTTCACCAGCCATACAAGACAAAACACTTGGATAGAGGCCCAAAAATTTGATTTGATCCATTGATATCCAATGACAGAACCAAAAAAAATACATTGTCAGGTTCACCATGAGCTAGAGCAGTAACATAATGTCACAACATCTTGTCTAACATTCGATCCTCATAGAGGCATACAATCACAAACTGCTCGAAACCACAAACAATCTTGAAACTGTACTATTGCAGCAACAAATCCTCGGAGTATAACTCCTCATATCAAGGATAACTAGTGCTCTTTTCCAGAAGCACGTGAATGGAAAACATAAGACTCATCTTCATGTCTTCCAGAGCTCACTCTTTCTTCAACACCTGTTGAACGCATTCACTTACTGCTTGAACCACAAGCAAATTGTACACCCATCAAACAAAAGTTCTCCCCCTATCTTTTATAGAAAATGCTCTTTTCAACAAGAAATACCCAAGATAACCATATTGCCTCTCATGACCAACTCCATGCTCATACAGTGAGAAGGCACCAAACTGCTCCATTTCTTTCTAGAGTTACCCCTTCTTCACAAGAATTCTGGCCTAAGTTAGAGAACAAGATAGAAATCCCATAATCCAAGACATTCTTTCCTCATCATTCTCCCATACGATAAGTTAGAACACTTTTGATTCGACTAGTGAATATCACTTCCATATAACACATCAGAATCCAATCAACCAATGATCCACTGTAGTTTTGCACAATACCTTCACATAATACTCCAAGACAGTCCTTTTACCTCATCATTCTCCCGTATGACAAGATATTGTACTTCTTAGTCAAGATGTGAATCACAAGTTCCACAACAGATCTTCAAGTCTAGCAAACAAAATGATGTTCTGACATTAGTTAGGACCTTATATTACAGACATCATACATTAACCACTTGGACTTACTATCTGAACAGTAATCCAGTCTGAGGATCTTCAGAGAGCACAGCTCCACCAGCTTGATCAAATACATCTCCAAAAGAAGGTAATCTTCCATAAGCAACTTAGGGCTTCTACCACAAGCTCCAATATATGCACAGAACCAGAACCTTCTTTGATCTTCAACCAACTACCCTTTTTCACAAGAGTAATTAGTTCCAAGCTCACTGCTTGGAATCACATTAGAGACCAACCAAATGCCACTGTTTGGATAATTAAGTTTCTTTCAGAGCTCTAGAAAATCTAAGCAAACTTGATCTTCATATCCTATATGCTCCAAGGCAACTTAGATACACCAAGACATGAACCTGTAACATCTACTTCTTCACACAACTCCTGCAAACTGCATGAGATATTATTAATTCCATTCATACCCGAGAAGATCAACCTATCTTACAATGATGTGCCACAACATCAATTAAGGCCTTGACGTTTTCTTGATGTCACAACATCGGATACGACATCCTTCATTATGCCATCAAGAGTTCCATGTTCACATAGACTTGATTACTGATAGCAAGTTTGAGTAGATAGCCTATATGCTGCTTCACAACAAATCCCTTGAAATGCATTTGCTTCAGAAACTCCTCTTTTAGAGAACCCAAACATGCCAAAGCTTGATTCTTCAGAGAAGAAGGGTCACAAAAATCTTTACAAAAGGACTCCCACTTTCCTTGAGTAGAGACTTCTTCAGGAAGTCAAAGATAACCGCCACTTATCCTTGACACCTACTGCGCTCTAATACTTCTAGATTAGAAATAAACAGATCTAAGAAAAAAATCTTCATCCTCACTTCCATCAGCACTACATTCTAGCATTGCTTTCTTTCCAAGAACCTTACTAGAATAAGGACAAACCCATTTATATCTCCTTTGATCTAGTGATTCACTCCTTGAATCAACAAAATTCTGCACAATCTCTCCTGATGGAATGTCTCCACATCTAGTTGAACATCAGATCCTTGAAGTAGACAAAACAAATCAGGGGCCTGACACTTGTGCAACAACTGATGAGACACTTTGATCATCAACTAAGGATAATCCATTAAATATTTGAGAATATCTCAAATAGAAATGAATTCTAAATCCTTATAATAAATCCTTCTCTGAACTTCATGGATAACCAATTAAATACTTGTGTAATCCACAAATAACAACTGATTTTAAATCCACACAACTTGTTGAGAAGACCATCTGATAGATATTTACACTTCAGTAATACCAGAAGTATTCTTTAGTATAAGTATCTGTAATTTTGAAACATCAAGGCTGACACCCTTGACTCAACCTGCCTATGACTTCCTCTGCTGATAGAACCCTTGCACGTCATGAATGGTGAAAATAAATCAACTCCAACTATTTTCTCCAAAAGAGTCTTCAGCAGCCTGTAATACACAACAGAATAGTCCAAGCACACAAGCAACAACCCACGCACGCAAACAACATAACTACAACATTCAACAACCTGTAGAATAAAAAAAACAACATCCCAACCAAAAACAGCATCCAGCAGGATCATCCAGAGCAGCAACCAACACCTTCTTCCAACCATCTACACTCTTGCCACAACCATCCATCAAACTGTATATAGGCTAATCTTCTCCCAGGGCTAACAGAGTTCTTTCCTCAGAAAAATTTGCAGCAGAACCACCCAAAAGAACAACTTCAACATGCCCTAAACAAGATGTCAAAACATCTAATAGGACATCATATAGAAGTAGCCACTCCTTCTTTGGAAAAACATTCAATAAGTCACAGAAGCTCCTATATCAGAGGGCACAACAACAGATACAAAGAATCCTTCAAAATCTGGAGTAAACACAAACTCCCCCTAAACTCCATAATAAGCAACTCAAACATTTAGCCAGATCAGCAAATCAGCTACCACTTCTCCTTGTTCAAAACACCAGAAAGTATGTCCCAAGATCTCATCCAGAACAGACAGGATATCTGCTCCGATGCCAATTGAAATTCTGGTATGCAGATCTCAGATGTCCTAAGAGATGCTAAGAACATTGATCTCTGCTAAAACAGAACAAGGACATAACATGTGCATTTTAATTCACTTTAAAATTAGCAATGTCGTGACATATGTTGTAACATCTATAGACTGACAGAAAAGTTTATCTAACCATTTAATATGAGCAGAATGTTAAATGCAGAAAGATAAGTAACTGACTGTCGATGTTATATCGAATGTTATGACATCCGCTTCTGAACAGATTATTAAACTTAGCAGTAAACAGGTAACTAAAGCAGTAAAGAACACAGATAATTGTTTACCCAGTTCGGTGCAACGTCACCTACATCTGGGGGCTACCAAGCCAGGAAGGAAATCCACTATTAGCAGAATTAATTCAATGCCAAACTCCCAGTTTACAAATCCTCACTTAATCCCTACCTAATGCAATTTCTTCCTAGAACCCACTAGACAAGAGACACCTCTCACTCCCCCTCAGTCACAGCAGTGATAAAAATTCAATACAAGAAGAAATACTTTAGAAGACACTCTTCAAAGTCACAAAACATGATTTTGCTTAATGTCGCAACTACGAAAAACACCTGGCGGAAAAATAGAAGAGTCGCCATTGTTCGTTATTTATCCTAAAGAGAGGGAAAGGAAACGATCATAGAAAACCTACGAAAAATGGAAAAGACAGGTCATCGCAACCAAATCTTGGGTTCGGGAGTCGGTTACGCAAGGGGAAGGTATGAACACCCCTCGCGTCCGTTATACTCAACGGGATCCACGCTTGTTGTCTAATCAAAGGGTGTGTTTATCTATCTAAGCTACAGGCTCACAGGGATAAAATAAAAGAGAAGAGACTCGATAGAGCATCGCCTCTCTATGCCTACGTATTCCCTCATATAATGAGAAAGCAAGAGTCAACGTAGTTCGGAAAACTACGGGTGAAGGTGGGAAAGTTTACTCGCAAAGATATCGTCGTTTTGTGCCTACGTATCCTATCTGGTATGAGAAATCAGAGAAAACATAGTTCGGGTTGACACGACCATAGGTTGGTTCAAGTGTTTTAACTGAGTAGGGTTAACTAATGGTTCCAGCAGTTAGGGACGATGCATGTTTGCGGTAGAACCAGGACTTAACAACACTCTTTCTGAAAATAGTTTTCAATTTATCCCGAAGGATAAAAAGGTTTGATGTTTTGTTTGTTTTTTTTAGTGAAGTGAATTAGTTTGGTTTATGATCCATGTTGCACTAAAGACTATGACATAGGAACGAATGCATCGCATATCGCCCCCAGACGGGATGTAAACTAAACACTCTAGACAAGCGAGAGGAGACCCCTCACTCACCATTTCCCACGTGCTTAAGGCTCGTAACGTACAACATTCATCATATTTATTAGATGAGTTAGAAGGTTTTTTGAGATGATAAGAAAGATGCACGGAAGTTCTAAGGGAAACTCGGCCCTAATGTTGTCATGCAAAGTGGTCCTAAAGTTGGGATGCGAAGGGAGGTTCTATCCTAATGTTGGCATGCAAAAGATGGACCTAAGGTTGAGGTTAAAAGGGACTAACCTACTTGTTATCATGCTTGGACTACACTCCTAATGTCTATCTTACTCCAAATTCAATTGAAAATTGAATTGGAATAAGAGTCCTAAGGGAACATGCAAAAGGAAAACGAAAAAACAAGAAACGGAAACCAAAATCGCGCGTCGAAGAATTGAAATCTAACATTCAAGGATGATGAAAGGTGTCAAGAACAACTCACATAAATGCATCATATCAAATCATTAAGTTTACATGTGTAAAGGAATCAAATAAGCAAACAACTGCAAAAAGAATCGCAAAAAAATGCAAAGAGATGCAAAAGTTAGGCCAAAAATACAAAGCTGCCCAAAATAGGCAATTCTGCCCCAAGTAACGGGTTACTCTATATAGAGTAACCGGTTACTTGGTGCAAAACAGCCCAGAAACGTGAATTTTCATAGGGTAATCGGTTACTCTATGTAGTATAACCGGTTACCACTGAACTAGAGGCAAAAAAACAGTTTTCAAAAGTGATTTTCAGCACCAATCAACCTCTCCAATCATCCTTATGATCATGGCATCAATCAAGCATGGAATTATCATCAAGAAACAGTGATCAAGCATCACGCAAACACAATCAAATATTGAAATCACAAATCACCAAGATCTAAATCAACAAAAAGGATCAAAAAGCATCAAAAGCCATAGATCTACATTGTGATTATGCAAATAAGCTCAAAACAGAGTTAGATCTAGAATTGTCAACCTAAAAAGCGGAGATTTGCTTTGGTGAGTGTTGATTCACTTGAAATGAGCAGATCCAAGCAAGAAACCCAGAGATTCTTCAAGATCCAAGAGCTTTCTTGTTGTAGAAATGAAGATCAAGCAAGATCAAGCAAAAATGATCCAAATAAGCACTTCCAAACTAGCTTCCAAATTCAGATCCAAAACCAAACGAAAATTGAATGGTGAATTGAAGATAATGGAGATGAAAGATGGAGGTTTAACTCTAGAATTCAATGATTCCAATGAAAAATCAAACAACTCAAGTGAGAGCTTTAATGGAGGTTTTGGGAGTGAAAATGTGGAGAGAAAATTGAGAGAGAATTCTCAAGAGTGAGAGTGAATTCTGAAAATGAAATGAATTGTGAGGATTATTGTGTGAGGTTTGGAGCAAATTCACTTAAATAAGCTCTAGGTTTGGGATCCAAATGTGGTTTGGAATGGAGTGTTTGAAATATGGAGGGAAATGGTGAAAATTAAACAATTCTAGATCCTTCCATGATGATCAAGTGAAATCAATGGTTGAAAATGATTGGAAAATGCACATGCTGAAATTTCAAATTTCTTTTCAAATTCTACTCAAAGTAACCGGTTACTCAATATAGGGTAACCAGTTACCCAGTTCAAAAATGCCCAAATTTGGCGCCAAATGGAGGGAATCCTGTACAACTGCCTGTTGCCACTTGTTCTGAACACTTTTACGCCTCTGAAACCCATTCTTGAACATGGTAACTGTGAGAACGCCTGAGATACCCTATGAGTTGTCTCCTGAGTCGAGAATTAACCTGCTGTATAAAATAAAATCAACCGCTGGGAAAAATAAATGTCGGAGCCTCTGATGCTCGCCATTTAAACTTTTACAATAAAAGGGAACCCTGAGCCACAGAAATGCCTTGATCCCATGCCTCAAGAAAAAATGATATGACATGCAGAAATGCAAAAATGCAGAGAAACAAAAGCCAGTTACGATAAAAACGAAATGGCAAATTTTGAGGTGCTACAGCTGGCCCTATTCAAACAACTTGGACCTGAAGGGATGAAAAACATCATCTTTCAAACATTCAAGGTAGAAGGTAATTGAATACAAAAAGAACCCGGAAACATGCAGCCTGCGAGGATGCAAAACAGCAAATACCAACCAAAAGTTGGTATTCGACACGCTGAGGATAACAGTCTAATGTGAACAGAAGTTCAAAGGATACTAACCAAGAGTTGGGATAACAACCAGCGGATACCAACCAAGAGTTGGGATAACGATCAAAGGATACCAACCAAGAGTTGGGATAACGATCAAAGGATACCAAGCAAGAGTTGGGATAATAACCAAAGGATACCAACCAAGAGTCGGGATAATGATCAAAGGATACCAACCAAGAGTTGGGATAACAACCAAAGGATACCAACCAAGAGTTGGGATAACAACCAAAGGATACCAACTAAGAGTTGGGATAACAAACCCTGGATACCAACCAAGAGTTGGGATAACAAACCAAAGGATACCAACCAAGAGTTGGGATAACAACCAAAGGATACCAACCAAGAGTTGGGATAACAAACCCCGGATACCAACCAATAGTTGGGATAACAAACCAAAGGATACCAACCAAGAGTTAGAATAACAAACCAAGGATACCAACCAAGAGTTGGGATCACAAACCAAAGGATACCAACCAAGAGTTGGGATAATGGCCCAAGGATACCAACCAAGAGTTGGGATAACAACCAAAAGATACCAACCAAGAGTTGGGATAACGACCAAAGGGTACCAACCAAGAGTTGGGATAATAACCAAAGGATACCAACCAAGAGTTGGGATAACAACCAAAGGATACCAACCAAGAGGTGGGATAACAAACCAAAGGATACCAACCAAGAGTTGGGATAACAAACCAAAGGATACAAACCAAGAGTTGGAATAACAAACCAAGGATACCAACCAAGAGTTGGGATAACAAACCAAAGGATACTAACCAAGAGTTGGGATAACAAACCAAAGGATACCAACCAAGAGTTGGAATAACAAACCAAGGATACCAACCAAGAGTTGGGATAACAAACCAAGGATACCAAGCAAAAGTTGGGATACCAAACCAAGGATACCAACCAAACGTTGGGATAATAATCCAAGGATACCAACCAAAAGTTGGAATAAAAAACCAAGGATACCAACCAAAAGTTGGGATAACAACCCAAGGATACCAACCAAAAGTTGGGATAAAAACCCAAGGATACCAACCAAAAGTTGGGGCTGAAGCACCGGGTACCAACCAAAAGTTGGGATAACAAACCCCGGATACCAACCAAGAGTTAGGATACAAACAAAGGATACCAACCAAGAGTTTGAATACAACCCAAGGATACCAACCAAATGTTGGGATAACAAACCAAGGATACCAACTAAAAGTTGGACTGACGACTCCGTCGGGGAACAAAAGAGAAAATTAACCAGGCAGCCTTGTGGCGACTTCACTTGGGAAAGAGTAGACTAACCAGACGACTTTGCACGAGATAAGCATACATCAAAAGATAATAATCGAACAATACCATCCAAAAGATGGGATAACGGTTACTCTCCGGGGGCAAAAACCAAACAATACCAACCAAGAGTTGGAATCACCACAACACCGACCGAAGTTGAACCCAAGCTATCAACAAAAAGTTGAAATCACCAGATGGGACACAACCGACCACAAGATACCAACCAAAATTCAGAATCACTAAAAATCCACAAGGGATAACCTCCAACCCAAAAGTTGAAGGACAAGGTTACTAACCAAAAGTTAGAATCACCAGAACGTTGACCAAAGGCGAACTCTGCAGGAAAAAAGTAGCCACCCCCAATAGTTGAAAACTACCAATAAAAATTGGAATCATCCACCCTAAAACAAAGACTACCAACCAAAAGTTGGAATCGTCAACCAGGAAACAAAGATTACGAACCAAGAGTTGGAACAACATCAACAAGATGACCAAACTGGATTTTACCAACCAAAAGTTGGGATCAGACTCCGCAAGAGAAACCAAGGACTACCAACCAAAAGTTGGAATCAGACAAAACTACCAACCAAAAGTTGGAATAACAAATCTGCCAGAAAAACAATACCAAAGTGTTGCACCCCAAAATTTGCCCAACCTTTTTCTTTAGCTGGCTTTTGTTTCTTTGCATTGTTCTAGCATTTTCATTGCATATCATTGTTCATTTAGCAGGGGATCAAGAGGTGTGACTAGCAATAGGAGGTTACCAAGAGCTTTGAGCCTAAGCAAGAGGTTTTACTCAAGCATGAATGGTCATCAAGTCATCAAGAGGTGGTCAGTGTTCTTTGAGAGAGTTGATGGGTGTATGTGGAGTATCTCCTAACTTGGAAGCCAATTGAAGACCATCAAAAGGTTGTGAATTCATGATTATGGATATGGGATGTTAAGAAAGCTCATTGAGTGCTTTGAGAGCCATGGTGGAGCTTGTTAAAGTTGTTGTGTCATGTGTAAGAAGCCACAATCAGGAGTGTTGCATCTAGGGTTTTCATCTAGTCAACCCTCAGTCAATTGTGACATTGAAGGAGATTAAGACTCAATTCCAAGTATCTACGGTCATGGAATGTTGTGTTGATATTCCTAATATATTATTTCAAGATCAAATCAAGGAGAATCAAGAGTGTGAGAAGTTACTAAATTAGGGTTCTCAGTGTAAAATCCCCTGTTTAGTGCCCATCTTCAAGACCACATATCTCAAAGATACAAGTCTCATCTCATCTTGACCCCAACATGAAACTTGTAGAGCATGTTATTAGCTTTATTTTAAGTACAAGAAGTCATTCATATGATTTCTAGAACTCAAGTTCTGATGCTGGCAAGTTACAAGTCCTCAAATGAATGTGATTTTGGCAACAAAAGTCAACCAACGTCCAAGCCACTTTTGACCTAGAAGGATGTTTCTCCTTGTCGCTACCGCAAAATAAGGTGCTGGAAAAATAGAAGAGTTGCCACCTTTCATTATTTATCCCTCAGAACGGGAAAGGAAACGATCGGAAAAACCTGACGAAAAGGTATAAGACAAGGTCATCGCAACCATTCTCTGGATTCGGGAGTCAGTTACGCAAGGGGAAGGTATTAGCACCCCTCACGTCCATCGTACTCGATGGGATCCATGCTTGTTGTGTTTATCTGACGAGTTTATTTAAACTATCTACCTATCAAGGCTGGTCTAAAAAGAAAAGAAAATGACTCGGCAAAGCGTCGCGCTTTATGCCTACGTATTCTCATCAGAGAATGAGAAATCAGAGTCAACGTAGTTCGCCTAACTACGGGTGATGGGGGAAGGTGGCTCGCCAATACATCATTATTGTGCCTACGTACTCTCAACATGCATGAGAGATCAGAGCTTACGTAGTTCGGGATAATACGGTAACGGGGATTCAGATTCATCTGTTTTATCGAGTAGGGTTAACAAACAGTTCCAGCAGTTTGGTGTACGCAGATCGACCCTTGGAGACATAGGCGTTACCATTTGCGGCAGAACTGGGACTTAACGACACTCTTTTCTTCAAAAAAGCTTCCTTTGAATTATGGGCCCACGGGGCAAAAAGGTTTGAAGTTTGTTTTCTGTCTTTTACGGAAGAACTGTTTTTTATGTTTGTCTGTAGTTTGTACAGCACTAGAGACTATGACCTGGAAACGAATGCGTCGCATATCGTCCAAAGGACGTATACTAAACATTCTAGACGATTGAGAGGAGGCCGCTCAATTATCATTACCCAAGTAGCTTAAGGCTCGTATCGCGCTTATACTAACTTGTCTTTATTACGCTTTTTAGTGTTGTTTCAAGATGAGAAGAGAACGACTTCTATGGGGGAGACTATCAAGCATCCTACTGTTGTCATGCCAAGGATTCATCCTATGGTTGAGGTTTGAAACAGGGAACTCCTAGAAGTTATCATGCATAGGTTTCAACCTAAAGTTCTAATCATCACTTCCTTATCAAAGGAAGTGAGATTCCTAGGGAACATGCCAAGGGATACAGAAACAGATAAAGCATCGGCTTAAATAGTAAATAGTAAACAACTGTAAAATGCATGCAATGCAACTGAGGGAGGAAGTGTGTGTGGGGCGTCAGCCTCCACAAGCTCGTCTCAACCTCAAGCCAGATATGAATAACTGCAAAAATAATAGAAGAAAATAGAATGCCATCAAGCAAACCACAGACCACATAGGCAAGGGAGCGAAGGTCTACCGAATATCAGCAAGCAAAGCCATACAGTAAAAATACAAGCAGAGTGAGAAACTCAACCTCTAATGCAATCATGCTCCTAGCTTAAACTAATCTAACCATGAACTTATTCTAATGCATCAAGCAAATCAAACAAGGGAGAGAAACCACAATGAGCAACAAGGAAGTCATCCCAGGCTACATCAGGTTGGAGGTATATCAATACCAGAGTCCATCATGGGCTCAACCTCTTGAAGAATGCACAGAATCCAACCAAGGGAAGGATTAGGCTCTCACAAGAGGGATCCTATGTCAATAGGACAGAAAAGACTGGGTATCAGTCCTAGATATCAATCTAAGGGTAATTGATTGTAGTGTATCAACACTGGATGTCCATCTCAGGCTCAACCTGTTGAGGAATGCACAGAATCCAACCAATGGAAGGATTAGGCTCTCCCAAGAGGGATCCTAAGAAAAGGGCTTTGAGATGGATGAAAATATATAAACCAAGGGAATATACCATGCCAAGAATGTCAATCCAAGGCTCAACCTCTTGAGGAATGCACAAAATCCAACCAAAGGAAGGATTAGGCTCTCACAAGAGGGATCCTCATCAAGACTTGTAGGATAAAGATAGTACAAACCAAAGGAATGTACTATACTGGGGAATGTCAATTCAAGGCTCAACCTCCTGAGGAATGCACAGAATCCAACCAAAGGAAGGATTAGGCTCTCCCAGGAAGGTTCCTCTTCAAGACTTGAATAAAGAATGTAGGGCAAAGCCCAAGGAGGAAATCCTATAGGGGACAGGAGGCAACACAGCACTCCAGAGAAACCCTACAAGCTAGCTACAAGGTTCACCTAAGCTAGGGGCATCAAAAGCTCTATCAAGGCTATGGAAAAGTTCTAAAGAGATCTCTACCTACTTATCAATCTATCAAGAAAGGGATACACTGTTTAGAATCATCTAATGGCTATTTACATGGTTAATCTATGAAACTTTCTAAGTTAGATCACCTAAACTGAAGTTAATTTGTAAAAGGGGGAACTAATTAGAAATCACTCCTAAAAATTCTAGGAAAAATATCATATCATCCTACATGTATCCACATGCTATAGTCCAAAAATCAGAAATTAAATCTAAGTCTAAAAGGTTCAACCTGAACCTAAAGCTCAAGGTATCTCAAAGGGATTCAATCATGAATACTCCTAAACAAGCATACTAAAACCTCATTTATAATAATCTAAAAATCATTATAAAAATCACAAGGCAACATCAATATGTACTCAAACATCATACAAAAAATCAAGTTCAAATTAAGAACCATGAGGGAGAAAGAATATGGACAAGATCACAACCTCATTATTTCAACATTAAACACATATTAAACTAAAAAATATGCAATAAAATGAAAATGCATGAAAAATGGAAAATAAAATCATGACAACATTCTAAACATTTTAAATTGTATCTACAATTTTTATCAAGATTTAATATCACTTTTATTATTTTTTTGAAAATTAAAATCAAAAAATCATGAAAGCAAAAATTAAAAGGAAACAAAATTAAAAAGAAAATGAGTGGAGGGTGCAGTCAGCAACTAATTCAACTGAAGGCACTTGGGCCCAGCAAAATGGGAGGTGGGGATAGCAACTGGGCGCCAAGGCCCATCTGAATGCCAATTCAGTCAAGGGAAATAAGGCCAGGGAGGGGTGCATTGAGTAACCAATTGCCTTGTAAAAATACATTAGGCCTGGGGATAGGGGTGTTGAAAGCAACGAGAACGTGAGGCCCAACGCTCTTGAATTCATTTGTTCACTTCAGTTCAGAAAAAATAAAAGAAAAAGTGCACGCCAGGTATCGAACCTATGCATTCTTGGTTTACACAGCAAAGCACAAAAGCCTGAGCTTCTCACTTAAACTAAACGGTGCGTTTTGAGGTGGGGGTATGTGGCTCAACGTGAGCGCTTGGATGAAGGGACCAGGTCAATTTTTCCACACGCATGGACGGTCAAGACTTCGTCTTCTTCATTTTAAAACTTCTGCAAACAACAAAACTCGCGCGCAGCCATGGCCATCGCCGGTGACTTCTCCGGTCACCCCTGCACAACCCTAAGTCTCTCTACAGTCATCCAATCGCCACGAGTTCTACATGAATCTTGTCCAGAATTTCACCAGGAATCTAACCATACCATTTATTCATTCTAAAAACGCCAGGATCTTGAAATAACAATCTCAACCAAAAATGGTGTCAACCCTAGATTGTCTCTAATCATGCAATTGATCATCCTAAATCCATCTACACTTCATCCTGATCCTAACCACATACGCAATGCTATCTAAAACAGCATAAATTATGCATAATCAAGAAATTCACCAACCTGACTTTGAGCTCTCAACAGAGATGGTTCTTGCACGATTCAGCCTCCACAAAAGTGCAGATTCACTCCAAGATGTATGTAGAAGGTGATGAAATCCTCAATTTGCTTTGATATGCTCTTGAACTCCAAAATGAAATTTCAATTTCAAGCTTCCTTCTTCATTTCTCTCCAATGGCTTCTCCACGAATATGAGCACTAGAGGCTTCCAATTCTGTTCTAAATCCTATTTATAATCTGTTTCAATGAGTTGGAGGCCCAAACCAAGCCCATTCATGAATTTTGGATTTTAATTTTCCTTCAAAATTTTCAATGTGGATATCTGCCTTTAACCCTTGTTCATACTCCAAATTCATTCCAAATCATTCACATAAGCCTTGTGGAGTGTAGTGAAGTGGTTTCAATCCCTTGATTTCAATCTATGGAGTGTGTGGGATATGTTTCTTATTTGTGAAGCAACCTTCCAAATGGCCATGTTATGGACTTCAAATTAAAAATTTAATAGTGCCAATCTCTTTAGAACATCAATTCCATTCAAATTGACTAAAAATTTTACTTGAAAACATGTTATTCTCAATTGTTTTGAATTTTCTCACTTTAATTCATGAAAATGGCCTTTTATGAACTTTCTTCTACCAATGCTTGATATAATCCATATCAATGGACTTTTTATACTTAAACAAGCTAAAAACATCATTTTGAACAACTTTTATGTTGAACAAAAATGCATTTGAGGCTTGCAAGATGGTGAAATTGACTTATGGTTCAAAATGACCTATAATGCCCAAATACCCAAAATACCCTTGACTTGTCAAAGCCATAACTTGAGTTCTACAAATCCAATCATGGACTTCTAGCACTCTATGGAAAGCTAAGAGAATAAGGAACAGCATTCACTTTGACCAAAAGTTCATAGGAAGCATCCTTCTAGGGCAAACGTTTCATGCAAGTTGGGTAACTTTCAAGCTCCAAATTCACATACCTCAGATGACTTGTAACTTGTCTGGCTCCTAACTTGAGTTCTATAAACCCTATCAAGGACTTCTAGTACTCAAATTAAAGCTAAGATCATGCCCTACAATAATCATGTTAGGGTCAAGATGAGATGAATATCATATCTTGAGTTAAATAGTCTTGAAGTCAGGGGTCAAACTAGGGGATTTTACACTGTCAAGTCTTAGAAACCCTAGCCTGCAACTTCTCAAACTCTTCAATCATGATGAGTTATCCTTGGAATCATCCTTATAATATTTCAATGTATCACTCCATGATCACATGGCTCTTGGATTAGGTCTCAACCTTCTTCAAATCATCAGTTGACTTAGGGTTGACCCAGTCAAACCCTAGTTGCACCACTCATGGATGAGCCTTCTTAATCTTGTACAATGACCTGTCTAGGCCTTGAAGTGATCTTCAACACTTATCATGAGCTCTCTCAAGACCTACAGTCCATCCTCATGGCCTCAGAATCATCTATTGGCTTTCCACAACTCTCAAGTTAAGAGACCTACACACTTGGCTTCATCACTTTCTCTGAGGATCTTTTAACTTCTCTGACAAGGATATCAACCCTTGAACACTTGAATAACCTTCTTAGCTAGCCTCAAAGTCTTGTATAGCTCTTGATTGGTAATCATACCTCTTGATCTTCTGCATACATGTCAATGAAATGCAAATGATAATGCTAATGTGAATGAAATGAAACATAAGCTAGGTAAAGAAATGTTGGGCAAATTTTGGGGTGCAACAGCTGCCCCTATTCAAGCGGCTTGAACCTGACTGGGTGAGAAACAAACGGCTCTCAAACAATCAAAGTAAAAGACGGTTGAATACCAACAAACCCAAAAATTTGCCAACTGCGCAAGTACACGATACTCTGATGGGGACAAATCTCCGGAAACTGAAATAGCAGTTGCACGGCAATTAGCTGGAGAATACTGATCTGAATCTCCGTCAGGATGATTCTCTGATTTATCTGATATCATTGCATCCTCAAATCATCAAGGGATCACCGGTTACACGGTAACTGATGATTAACCATACAGGTAAACGGTACTCCGATTGGTAGGAACATCTTCGAAACTGAGCATGACAATTGCACGACAACTCTGCTGGGGAATTGGTCACACGGTAGTTGGTGAAGGGTCTAATCTCAAATCTCCGTCAGGATGATCATCTGATTTTGCTGTAGATCATCATCCTCAAGTCATCAAGGGATCACCAGTTACACGGTAACTGGTAATGGATGGTTGATCATGCCGTCAGGCATTCTGCGTCATAGTAGAAGAATTCCTTATCGTCGCCTATGGACTCATCATGTCGCTAAGCACGTCGACAACATCTTTGTCGTACTTCAACAGTAAGTCAATAAGGGATCACCGGTTATTCCGTAAGTGGTGAAGGATGGCTACTCTCAAATCTCCGTCGGATGATTATCATATTTCGCTGCAGCTTCTTCCTCAAGTCATAAAGGGATCACGGGTCATTCGGCAACCGGCGATACATAGCTGGTATTGCTGTTAGGCATTCTGCAACACTACGGAAGAAGGATTCCTCGGGACTCATCAGGTCATTAGGAACTTTTTAACAATCAAGTTAATTATGCCGTTGGGCATTCAAAGAAATTTTTGGGCATCAGCCGGACTCCGTCAGTAAGTCGGGAATGGAATTCTCAGTCAATCATGAACCAAATAGGGATATCCCAACTTCTTCCATCAGGCACTCTGCATAAGCTGAGAGAACTGCTTCGACATCACAGTTGGACTTCGTTAGTAAGTCTTAAAATGGGATCCTTAATCCATCATGGACCAATAAGGATATACAATATTTTGCCATCAGGTACCCTGCGTCAGCTAGGAGAACTGCTTCGACATCGCAGCTGGACTTCATCAGTAAGTCATGGAATTTGGCACTACTGCCAGATTTCGATCACCGAGTCTTCAAGGAAATTTCAACTTCTATGTTGAAAACATGATGGGGATGACACATCTCCGCTGGGGATTCTGGAGAACTATCAAGTAACTCTGCTTCGGGGATCCAGAAATCATTCCGGGTGAATCAACTCTGCTGAGGACTTCAAGAATCATCTTGGGCAAATAACCCCGTCGGGGACTTCAAGAATCATTTTTAACTAATAACTCTGCTGGAGATTTCAGGAATCTTCCTGAGCAGACACTCTGCTGGAGATTTCAGGAATCATCCTGAGCAACAAAATCTGCTGGAGATTCCAGGAATCATCCTGAGCAGACACTCTGCTGGAGATTTCAGGAATCATCCTGAGCAACAAAATCTGCTGGAGATTTCAGGAATCATCCTGAGCAAACACTCTGCTGGAGATTTCAGGAATCATCCTGAGCAACAAAATCTTGCGACTTTATTGGGGATTTTTAAGAATCATCTTAAGCACAATACTTCGTTGTGGAATTCAAGAATCATCTTGAGCAATCCATTCTACGGAGGAACACCTGCAAAACAAGAACGGTAACGACCTAGCTCATGTTTCATATGCATATGATCAACAATGGCGCAATGCTCCACACGGTGGGAATGCTATGTGTTTAGGGTAAAGGCTATGCAATCATGCAAAATGCTATGACCCCATCAACAAAATAAATGCTGAAGGGAGAATCCTCCTATCAAGGAGGAAGAACCACTCTTGTGGAGAGGAAGGAATCATCCTGCCGAAGAGAAGAGGTCACACCAATCTCAATTGGACTCCTCCTGGGGAAATGATCTTCAGTCGACTGCTGTAGGGGAACAAAGTTCTACGAGAACTGGGACTTGCTCGGCTAGGTATACGAACCACAAACTGTCGAGGGAACGATATCAATCGCAGAAATAAACTGCACGGCCTTCACGGCTAAACTTTCCTGGAGGTAACGACTCCGATGGGGAAATACAGTCTCAGCTATCCAACATTCTACTGGGGAACGCCAATCGTGGCTTCGACGGCTTCCAAGGACTCGGCTCTCTTGGGGAACTGCCAAGTCGACTGGGGAACAAGGAATCATCCTGCTTGCCAGGGAGAATACAACTCTGTGGGGAACTTCAATTTCCTGGAGATTTCAGTCTAGACTATCGGAAGCTGCACACTTGCGACTAGTTTTCTACGAGAAAATTGCACATTGGCTCAGTGTTGGGAATGAACATACACTTCAGTGCATGACCCAGATGCGGAGATGATGATCCTGCCTCAAGATACGTTTGGTTGGGGAGAATCTTCTCTGCTTGGGGAGACATATCAATGCTCACGGTCCCATGTTCAGACTTCGTGGGGAGACCCTGCTGAACTTGCTAGGGAAGAAGGAATCATCCTGCTTGGGAACACATACGGCGTACTGCCTGGAATATGCCATACCTGCAAAACACAAACAAACAGACAAGATACCCTTCTCAAAGGGACCTATCACGGTTATCATCCTGTGACAATGTTCAAGTAATTCAATGTTTCAACAATTAGTGGCCTAGGCCAGTAAGTTTATGTGTGCGCATTTTATCAAAAACATCGGCGTTCTTTTTCGCAAACAGAACAGATAAATGCTAAACAAGCACACAAAATTGCTGAATAGTATACGTTTCATTGATAACGAACCCCTTAATGGACAAAAATGTTTTACAACAGATGCAAGCTCCTGGAATGAGGAAGTTGCGCAAGCATAAAAACATAAATATACATCAGTATATATACACAAATGTCGGCAATGCGGCGTAGACGAACACCATGAGTTGATCCCTCTATGACCCACTCGACTTCGATACTTCTCTGACGCTTCAGCTTCAAAAGAGATTGATTCAGATAAACGGCCCTCAGGTCTTCCAAACCACTACACAATGAAAGTCCATACACGGAACGCAGTCATTTGCTTTTTCAAATCCCTAACTTTTGCCTGAATCGCCCTTTCGGGTTTTCGATTCACCGGGATACCCCTTTTTTGCCAAAGTCTCCCTTCCAGGTTTTCGACTTTGCGGGTGTACATTTTCTCATTTATATCCCTAATTTTTGCCCAAACCTTTTTCCTTTGTTATGGTTCGCCAGGAGGCCCCATTTTTGCCTGGATATTCTTTTTCTTTCCAGCGGGTCATTTTTAAGCAAAGTATTTTTTAATTGCGTCCACGTTCACCGAGGATGCAAAGTCTTCTCCATCCATCGTGGATAACAACAAGGCTCCTCCCGAGAAGACCTTGCTGACGATGTACGAACCTTCGTAATTGGGAGTCCACTTGCCCCTGTGATCGGAGTGTAGAGGAAGAATCTTCTTCAGGACGAGATCACCCGTCTGAAAGCTTCTAGGACGCACCTTCTTATCGTAAGCTTTCTTCATTCGGCTCTGGTACAGACGACCATATGCAATCGATGCTAATCTCTTCTCGTCCATCAGGATGATTTGGTTTAGTCGGTTCTTAATCCATTCTGCCTCATCGAGTTTCACGTCAACCAAAACTCGTAAAGAAGGAATCTCAACTTCTAACGGTAGGACAGCTTCCATACCGTACACCAATGAGAAAGGAGTTGCCCTGATTGATGTGCATATTGTTGTACGATAACCCTGCAATGCAAATGGCAACATCTCATACCAATCCTTATAGGTCACAACCATCTTCTGTACAATCTTCTTAATGTTTTTATTGGCCGCTTCAACGGCGCCATTCATCTTCGGCCGGTAAGGAGATGAGTTGTGGTGTTCAATCTTGAAACTTTGGCATAACTCTTTCATCATCTTGTTATTCAGATTTGAACCATTATCGGTAATGATCCGCTCGGGAATTCCGTATCGACAGATGATGTCCCTCTTTATGAATTTAGCCACCACCTGCTTGGTCACGTTAGCATACGAGGTTGTCTCCACCCACTTGGTGAAGTAGTCGATGGCTACTAAAATAAAGCGATGACCGTTAGATGCAGTGGGCTCAATCTTGCCTATCATGTCGATGCCCCACATGGAGAACGACCACGGGGAGGACATGACATTCAACGGGCACGGCGACACATGAATTTTATCAGCGTAAATCTGGCATTTATGACATCTCTTTGCGAATTTAAAGCAATCCGACTCCATCGTCAGCCAGTAATATCCTGCTCTCAGGATCTTTCTTGTCATAGCATGCCCGCCGCCGTGCGTACCAAATGTGCCTTCATGGACTTCTTCCATGAGCATACTTGCTTCTTTTTCATCTACACATCTGAGTAGCACGAGATCGTGGTTTCTTTTATACAAAACTCCATCAGGATTGAGATAGAAATTTCCAGACAGCCTCCTCAGAGTCTTCTTATCCTGGGTCGACGCTCCCGCAGGATACTCCTTAGTCATAAGGAAAGTCTGGATGTCATGGAACCATGGCTTGCCATCAGAGGCTTCCTCGATCGCAAAGACGAATGCAGGTCTATCAAGACGAGAAAGAACAATTCTTGGAGCTTCATTCCAAAAATTGACTTTATACATCGAAGCCAACGTGGCTAAGGCATCAGCCATCTGATTTTCGGCTCTGGGCACATGATGGAGTTCCACTTAATCAAAGAACGGAAGCATCCTTCTGGCATAATTCATGTACGACACCAAATTCTATTGACGAGTCTCCCACTCCCCTTTAATCTGGTTAATCACAAGTGTCGAGTCACCATATACATCTAGGTTCTTGATTCTCAAATCAATTGCTTCTTTTAGACCCATGATGCATGCTTCGTAATCTGCTTCATTATTGGTGACCAGAAACATCAGTCTAGCAGTGAATGGGATGTGGGATCCATGGGGAGTCGTGATGATTGCCCCTATGCCACTTCCATAAGAATTAACTGCTCCGTCAAATATCAATTTCCAATGGGATTTCCTATCTGGACCCTCGTCGGGCAGCGGTTCATCACAATCTTTCGCTTTGAGAAACATGATATCCTCATCAGGGAATTCAAATTTCATTGGATGATAATCTTAGATCGGCTATTCGGCAAGGTATTCAGACAATACGCTTCCCTTGATGGCCTTCTGGAAAACGTACTGAATGTCATATTCCGTCAACACCATTTTCCATCTGGCAATCCTGCCCTAAAGCGCTTGCTTCTCGAAGACGTACTTGATCAGATCCATCTTCGAAATTAGCATGGTTGTGTGATTGTGCATGTACTGTCGTAAACGTTTGGCAGCCCAGGCGAGTGCACTACACGTCTTCTCCAGCATTGAGTAACGGGATTCACAATCTGTGAACTTTTTACTCAAATAATAAATGGCATGTTCCTTTATACCCGTCTCGTCGTGCTGACCGAGAACACACCCCATACTATTCTCAAGAACTGTCAAGTACATGATTAAGGGTCTTCTGGCCACTGGGGGTATCAAGATCGGAGGTTCCTGCAGATACTGTTTTATCTTATCAAATGCCTTCTGGCAATCCTCGTTCTAGATAATCGCCTGATCTTTCTTTAGTAGTTTGAACATCGGTTCACACGTGGCCGTTAGCTGAGAAATAAACCTTGCAATGTAGTTTATTCTGCCCAGGAAACCACAAACTTCTTTTTCGGTTTTTGGCGCTGGCAATTCTTGTATTGCTTTTATCTTCGCAGGATCAACCTCAATGCCTCTTTCACTCACGATAAACCCCAGTAGTTTTCTAGACCGTACTCCGAAAGTACATTTGTTAGGATTCAGCCTCAACCTGAATTTTCTAAGCCTCTCAAAAAGCTTCAGCAAATTGACCAGATGTCCCTCCTCCGTTTGGGACTTCACAATCATGTCATCAACATAGACTTCAATCTCATGGTGAATCATGTCATGAAACAAAGTAACCATTGCTCGTTGGTAAGTGGCCCTTGCGTTCTTCAGACCGAAAGGCATTACCTTGTAGCAAAATGTTCCCCAAGGTGTAATAAACGTAGTTTTCTCCATTTCCTCCGACGCCATCTTAATCTGATTGTAGCTGGAGATGCCATCCATGAATGAAAACACGGAGAACTGAGCTGTATTGTCGACCAACACATCAATATGAGGGAGCGGGAAATCATCTTTAGGGCTCGCCCTATTCAAATCCCAATAATCGACGCACATTCGTACCTTACCGTCCTTCTTCGGTACATGCACTATATTGGCAACCCACGGAGGGTAAGTAGTGACCGCTAAGAAGCCAGCATCAAGCTGCCTTTGCACTTCTTCTTTGATTTTAACGGCCATATCTGGTCGTGTCCTTCTAAGCTTCTGCTTAACGGGAGGACAATATTCTCGCAGCGGCAAGTGATGGACCACGATGTCCGTATCAAGTCCGGGCATATCTTCGTATGACCAAGCAAAGATGCCACTATACTCTCGAAGCATCTCGACTAATCTCTGGTTGACATCACTCTGCAACGCAGCCCCTATCCTGACGTTCCTGACAAGTTCCTCAGAACCCAGATTCACAATCTCAATCTCTTCCTCGTGAGGCAGAATAACTTTCTCTTCTTGTTTCAACAAGCGGGCCAACTCTTTGGGAAGGTCTTCGTCTTCATCAATCTCTTCTTCGGCTTGATAGATCAGGCAATCGAAGTCGAAGTGAGTCATAGAAGGTCCAGAGTCGATGTCATCTGCTATGTGGATCCTGCAATAACAAGGGTTAAGCTTAAAACAAGGATATGCAGGTTAGCACAAACCCTATTGCCATTTTATTGTTTTTCAAAACAAATATAAAACAGGAATAAAAGGGATCACAACATTTGAATGCGTAGAAAAACGCCTTTTGATTTATTGGTAAAATGCATGTACATAACCAAACAAGGCCCTGACAATAAAACCACTATGCCCCGGGTAGGACATAGGGTTGTACAATAATTGGAGAAAGTAAATCATTACTCTTTTCCTGTCACTTGGATGGTATCCCTGATGGACTAGTTGTTGAGGCTCTGGCCTGGTTTGCTTGGCTGGATCCAGGAATCTAGGTCGCAATCGTTGTCTTCGCCGTCTTCAGACACTGCGTTGACACCTTCAAATATCACCCTGCCACTGGTAAACTGGATCAGCCCTTTAACTCGCGCCGCACTGTGAGAAGAGGAGGCTTCAGTCGTAGGAGAGTATCCTAACCCAAACTTGTCCTGTTTGTTAGGTATTTCTAGAACTTTCCCCCGGCCTGGGGTAGATCCGGCTTGAACAACTGCCCGGGCTTCCTTGAAGGAAGAGAGAGTCATCTCTGGTTTCTCAGTCATTACCGGAGTCACGTCTTTGACCTTAACAGCTTCGAATGCCTGACATAGGGTTTCGTGGATCTCCCCATCCATCTCAACATATTTGAAGGACGACAAATGGCTCACCATTATATCTTCCTCGCCACAGACGGTTACAATGCTGCCCCCTGCAACATACTTGAGCTTCTGGTGCAACGTGGAGGTCACGGAACCAGCGGAATGGATCCATGGCCGGCCTAACAGGCAGTTGTAGGATGGCATGATGTCCATGATGTAGAAGACTGCGTCGAAAGTTTTCGGCCTAACTTGTATTGGCAGAGTTACCTCTCCAAAGACATGACGCTTGGTTCCATCGAAAGCCTTCACAACCAGATCACTGGGTGTGCAAATCAATCCTCTCGTATCCAGCTTCATCAATGCCTTCTTTGGGATAACATTGAGCGATGACCTAGTGTCCACCAACACATGGGACATAACTGTTCCCCTACACTCTATCGAGATGTGTAGGGCGCTGTTGTGGTTTCTTCCCTTCGGCGTCAGCTCTAGGTCAGTGAACCCTAACCCGTTTCCAGCATTTACGTGAGCTACTACCCCCTCCAACTGGTTGGCTGAGATCTCCTGCGGTACATACGTGGCATTCAAAACTTTTAGCAGCGCGTTGCAATGTGCCTCAGAACACAGCAACAAATTCAGAATAGAGATTTTCGAGGGTGTTTGATGGAGGTGATCCACGATCTTGTAATCACTCTTCTTGATCAACCTCATAACTCTTCAGCGTCCTTTACAAGTAAGTCCTTCTCTACCCCACGAGGGGTTTCCTCAATGACTTTACTCTTTCCCTTGTCAATTTTCTCAGCTTTGTCTGCTTTGTTTACCACAATCTCAGGTGGAGAAAATACTCTTCCGCTATGTGTGATTCCGCCAGTTCCTACTAGGTTATCCACAGCCTGCCCAGATGGTTCCAGTTCTAATTTCTGTCCGTTACAATAGACGTCTGCCCCATAGTGCCATGGGACAGCGTTGGTGCTTTCAAAAGGTATCGGCCCAGCTTTCGTGATGGTAATTGTGGGCGGCCTGGGTGCAGAAATGGTTATCCTCTTGTGAGGGATGGTGATGGTGGCAACCTCATCATCTTGTTTCAGCATTACCTCTCCAGATCCACATTCGGCCCTTCGGCTAAACTGCAAGATTCCTTCGGTCATCAAATTCTGAATCCCCACTATCAACTGTTCACAGCCATCAGGACGAGTAGCACAGCCCATACACAATTCTTCACAGCCCGGAAAGAAGCCTCTCTTCATCAGCTTGGCTTTAACGAAGCTAAGCGGTGTCTTCAGATCCTTGACATCAGTCAATAAATCTAAGTTCTCTTCTTCAATAATGGCATTCGCCCCATCTCCCATATGGTTCGGCATAGGGTTCTTTGTGACATTCGGCACATTATCTGAGAAATTGATGATTTTAGCATCCACCATATCTTGCACCTTGTGCTTGAAGGCCTTACAGTTTTCTATCGTGTGGCCAGGTGCCCCTGAGTAAAAATCACATGTTGCATTCGCATCATAACCCTGCGGAGGTGCCCCTGTCAAGGGAGCCAGGTTCTTTTATGGACTAGCTGTAACTGAAGCAGAGTTTGTAATAGCTGAGCATAAGACATGGGTGGTGTCTCGAGGTGACGATTTGCCAGAGGTGCCCTGTTCTGATACCTTTTGTACCCTTGCTGATTCTGCTGCTGCTGCTGCTTGGGTTGTTGGACAGCAGGGATGGTTATGCTGGCAACCTGCTGGCGCTGGCCCTTACCTTTCCTCCGAGTGTTAGACACGGTGCTCGTCTCTCCTTCACGCCTTTTATTACTGTATGGTTTCTTTCCTCCTCCAGCTGAGGATAGATCAACACCCTGAATTTTCCCCAATTTGATCCCATTTTCAACGTGCTCGCCAGTAATGATGAGATCGGAGAAACTCCCTGACATACCACTGACCAGTTTCTCGTAATATACCCCCAGGAGAGTGGCTACAAACATCTCAACAAGCTCTCGTTCAACCATCGGCAGCTGAACTCTAGCTGCTAATTCACGCCATCTCTGGGCATATTCTTTGTATCCCTCATTGTTCTTCTGTGACAAGTTCTGTAGTTGAACCCGGTTCGGAGCCAAGTCACTGTTATACTGATAATGGTGCACAAAGGCCTCAACAAGTTCTTTCCAGGTGCGCACACTGGTGGTTTCCAAACCCATATACCATTCTAGGGATGGACCGGATAAGCTATCCTGAAAGAAGTGCATCAGCAGCTTCTCGTCTTCAGAGTGAGCGGACATCTTTCGGTAGTATGACCTTAAGTGGACACGAGGGCAAGTGGTGCCCTTGTACTTCTCAAAGTAGGGTACCTTGAATTTAGGAGGCACCTTGAAATCATAAATCAATCCCAGTTTAGTCATGTCGACACCCATAGTGTTCTGGTTCTCGAAACTCTTCATTTTGTCCTCGAGTGCTTTAAACCTCAGATGTGCCTCAACAGTTAGTTCTCCCTCAGCACTCCTCTATGAGAACAAATCTTCTTGGCGATCTTCTAGCCATGGCTGAGTGCCATTAGGCCCATACAGATTTCCAGCACTTGTGTTGCCATTGCCTAGTCCAGTGTTGCCATTAGCCTCAAAGTTTCCGTTACCGACGCCAGTCGTATTACCATTGGGCCCGATGTTAGTGATCACATTTCCGTTACCACTTCCATTCCCCCTGGTCACAGGGATGCCACCCTGAGAAGTTTCAACAGGTGGATGGACTGGAACGCTTCCTCCATGAAGTACACCGTTGCTGTCAACCCTAGCGATCAGTGGCTGAACTAGAGTTCGGAGCTGGTCTTGGCCGGTAGAAACCACTTGCATGAGTTCCATGAAGCGGTCCATCCTCTCTCGGAGTTCCTGGATGTCAGTTTGCACTTGTTCCATTGCTCTAGCTTGATTCACTCTGGTCAAGTATCGGTGGATCGGTCTTCGGTCAATCCTGGAACAACCTGCATACACAAAGGGTTAGAAAAACGACAAGATGCTTGTCATGCAAATGCAAACGTGTGTCTGTGCCTTGGGGAGATCCCCCCCCCCCCCCCGATCCTAATTTCCAAGACAAATAAAGTCTATCATCCAATCATGGAACAACAATCCTCATATATTCATCTGAAATCCCGCTTGGGTAGCGTACAACTGTAATCACATACAACTGAAGCAACAAGGCATGACCCCAACCAACAGACCTGGCGGTGATCAACATATCAATGCATAAAATGTACAAAGAAAATACAAAAAGATCAGGTGTGGCCACGGGCACGAAAATCTTCTAACAGCTTCTTCGAAGCGGGATGATCAGGTTGGGTGAGCAAACCCTGGATTAGCAGGTCCCTCTGTCTGATGATATCTGGGAGGTTCTCGGCAACGCTCCTAGAAATACCTTCTTCAGAATGGTTCTCGACTCTACTCCTCTTAGCATCAGCCCGGAGTTGAAAATCTTGTAAATTCGCTTTGGCCTCAACCAATCTATACTGGACGTCTCGTCATAGTGAGGCTTCAGCCTCTATCTTCTTGTCTTTCACCATGATCTGAGCTTCTAGCTCGGCTACTTGCTGCTTCAGCTTTTCTTCCCGCTCTTTGTATTTGGCTAGGGTGCTGCTCCAGACCTTCTCGTACTGGGTCAACTTCCGGTATAATCTATCCAGATCCTGTTTCTTGGTTGCCAACACGCCATGTACTGATTTCAGGTCCAACCCCATATGTTCCCTATCATCAGTTTCTTTAGTCAGATTAGCGCCCTTGATCATCTCCATCTGCTTCTTGCAGGTATAAACAGCTTCACTCTTCTCACTCCGGAGCTGAGCGATCTCTTTCTCTAGCTCTTCGTTGGCTTTTCGTAGCTCTTCCTTCTCTTGGATTACCTGGTTGAATTTCTGAATATCAACTGTGGTAGGCTCTTTGTACACAGGAGGATACAATGGTTCCACAGCAGGAAACGACATTAGAAACTTAGTGGCTCTTTCTCGGACCCAAGCCACATACGGATCAAAGGCCTTGTTGTTGCTTTTTCCTAGCAAGACTTTCCCTTTTCGGTGGATTTTTCTCCAAGCATTCTGTACCTTGACCAAAGTGTCACCTTCAAGCAACCCTGTGAGATACATAGATTCCTGTATCTCTTCCTCTTCAGGAGGACCTCGCAGTGCATACCCAAATTTTCGTACTAGCAGAGAGGGATTGTAGTTGATACATCCATTTCTTCCGACCAGGGGGACGTTAGGAAAGCCACAGCAGCTATGTACAATATCTTTGCCCAGCAGATCTCTATCAAACCAGATAATATTGTCAGCAGTCAAACCCATCAAACGTGCGGACCAAGGGGAAGACTCAGGAGAATCAATGAACGGCCCCGACTTAGGAAGATGGCTAGCAAACCACTTATACAGTAAAGGAGCACAACATGCCACGTTCTTCCCCTTTCTGTTTTCATTTTTGCTGTGGACTGAATGGTAGACGTCTCCGAGGAGAGTGGGCACTGGGTTCCCGGAAGCGAATATATGGCAAGCATCCATACCGATGAAGTCCAGATGACTTGGGAATAGTACGATCCCATAAATGCAAAGGGCTAAGAAGGCATTGAATACGTCCCAGCGACCCTTCTTGGCAAACTTTCGGGCCTTTTCCATCAGGAAAGGCAAAGGGAAGCCATGAACTCCAATTTTTCTGAATACCATCCCTTGTGTAACACCCCCTTCTACACCCCAAATAAATGCATATAAAACAATTAAGCACATAGGAATTATCAGAGTAAAAAGGTTTTATAATAAGGTATAAAAGAAGAATGCCACAATTTCACCAACGAAACTCTTCAACATTTTGCTCCATAAAATATGTAACAATTTCGTAGTTTTAGAATTCACATTTCAACATTCAATTTGAGCGGAAAATAACATCATTTGATCAGTTCCAAAATATTAATTCAAATGCACATAAGTCATCCAGATTAATGCATCATATCAGTTAGATTACAAAACCACATCAGCTGATACATCGCAATGTATCACAAAAGAATGACTATACTAGTCTAACTACCCGGTGTTACATATCAGAGCAGCCGACTCAAAAGAATGAAGACTAACTTCACAAAAGGACTCCAGCATCCTAATCTGCAATGCCTCATAGAGCATTATAAAACAGCAGAAGGGTGAGAAATATAACCATAATAATCAAAGCATAAGATTATATATATATATAGGTAGTCATATAACACATATTCACATTTCTCACCATACTTCATTCTCTTAGTCATATATATTTACCACACATATATAGACAAACCTGGATATTCACAAAGCATTTCCACATTATGCATACACTTACAATTTCCACAATCTCATCATTCACACATAAGCATCTCTTCATGCATCTGTCATATATCAATGTGACTCAATAACTCAATGCAACTCATGCAATGCGGTACCGACTCTCGTTATCTTTTTTCGGTTTTTACATTAAACCGGGTCCACTCTTCTAGACCGATAACCCGTTATCTTTTTTTCGGTTTTTACATTAAACCGGGTCCACTCTTCTAGACCGATAACCACAAAGGCCCGTCCTCTAAGCCTTCAAACCCACTCTTCTAGGTTTGGGACAAGCCACTAGTTTCCACGAAACTAACAGACATTGCCTCTTGACTAAATGATGCATGTACAATCAACCACAACAAATGCACTTAAGACCGACATCTTAATCTCATGCATTTACATAATTCATCTCTTCAAGAATTACACAATGATTGCACATACAGCATATATCACAACAATCAAGGTATTCACATCACAATACCAATCATACAATTACAAGTGATGCACACATATTCACAATGTTCTCATGCATACTCATCACATAATTGTATACACATCAAGCATTCACAAGTTCATTAAATAATACACACATAATCACCTATTATGTTCACATGTATTTATACTTGATGCAATTAACATTCAAATCACAATTCTAGGATTCACGCCCGTAGGCTACCCACAACACACATCATCACAATAGATCATATCTATATCATATCATAGAGGTATTGACCTCTGAGAGGCAACCAAACCATCTCCACATGAACAACACAGCAAAGGAAAAATGCTGTCACATTCGCCTCCATTCGCCTGGCGAACCCTCGCAGCGAACCTTCGCCTGGCCTTCGCCTGGCGAACTCTCTCAGCGAACACTCGCTAGGCTTCGCCTGGCGAGACTTCCCAGCGAGCCCAAGTCAGTAGCTACTGACTTCATTCGCCACCATTCGCCAGCACCTTCGCTGGGCGAACCCTCGCTACTCAACTTCGCCTGGCAAACCCACCAGCGAAGTCCACTGGGACTTAAATATAATTATTCGCCAACATTCGCTAGGCTTCGCCTGGCGAAGCTTTGCCTTCGCTCGCCTGGCGAGAGCCAGCGAACCTGCGCAGAACAGAACCCTATTCTGTTCCACCTCCACCATCCACCATCATCCAACTTCTCACACAACAAAATCAGTACAAACAGCATCAACACATGTTACCCAACTATTCTACGGCATTATTGCTCAGTTTCAACCGATTAAATCATCAATCTACCAATTATTCCAACTTTTGCCCTAATTGGAAAGTGATGAAAACTCTACCAAACCCCAACCCAACATACATAACATCATACAATGATCAAATAGAAACATTTCTCACCCTTACCTCGATTAATCGGAGCTTTGATGTTGGTTCTTGATGATTTCCACTTTTCCTCTTCTTCTCTTCTCTTTCTCTCCTTTCTTCTTCTTTCCTCTTTCTTTCCAAATGTTTTCTATCTTTCTTTTCTTTTCTTTCTCTCTTATATATTTCCTTCATTTTCCTTCCTCTCCAATTCCTTCTTAATTCTCTATTAATCCCAATTAATAAAAATTAATTTCCAACATTGATAAAATCCCACTAAATAAATTAATTACTACAATTAATTATTTAATGAAATTTGGGCTGTTACAACTCTCCCCCACTTTAGGAATTTTCGTCCTCGAAAATGTTACCTGATTCAAACAGTTCTGGATAAGACTCCTTCATCCGACTCTCAAGCTCCCAAGTAACATTTCCACCAGCCGGTCCTCCCCAAGCGACCTTTACTAAAGCAATCTCTTTACCTCGAAGCTGCTTCAATTTCCGATCCTCAATCCGCATAGGTGATGCCTCAACAGTCAGGTTATCTTTCACCTGCACATCATCTATTTGGACTACATGAGACGGATCCGCAATGTATTTCCTCAACTGAGATACATGGAATACGTCATGAAGATTAGCAAGCGACGGTGGTAAAGCCACACGATAGGCCACTTCTCCTATCCTTTGCAAAATCTGATAAGGACCAATGAAACGCGGCGACAACTTGCGCGACTTCAGTGCCCTACCAACACCTGTCATCGGAGTGACTCGAAGAAACACATGATCTCCCTCTTGAAATTCAAGTGCCTTCCTCCTCTTGTCATAATAACTCTTCTGACGACTCTGAGTAATTCTCATCTTCTCTTGAATCATCTTGATCTTATCAGTAGTCTGTTGAACTAACTCGGGTCCAACAACAGAACTCTCTCCGGACTCGAACCAACACAATGGTGTCCTACACCTCCTACCATACAACGCCTCAAATGGTGCCATACCAATACTCGAATGGAAACTGTTGTTGTAGGTAAACTCAATCAAAGGCAAGTAGCTATCCCAAGCTCCTCCTTTTTCCAATACACAAGCTCTCAAAAGATCTTCAAGCGACTGAATCGTCCTCTCCGTCTGACCATCAGTCTGAGGATGATACGCTGAACTCAAACGCAACTTAGTACCCAAAGCACTCTGCAGGCTCTCCCAAAATCTCGAAGTAAACCGCGGATCTCTATCCGAAACAATACTCAGCGGAATACCATGCAGGCACACAATCCTTTCAATATACAACTTAGCCAACTTCTCCAAAGGGTAATCCATACGCATAGGAATAAAGTGAGCAGATTTAGTCAACCTATCCACGATAACCCAAACAGCCTCAAAATTACTCGGCGTCCTCGGCAAACCCGATACAAAATCCATGGAGATACTATCCCATTTCCACTCAGGAATAAACAACGGCTTCATCAAACCCGATGGCTTCTGATGCTCAATCTTCGACTTCTGGCAAGTCAAACAAGAATACACAAATTCCGCAATATCCTTCTTCATACTAGGCCACCAAAATACTTTCCTCAAATCCTGATACATCTTAGTAGCACCCGGATGAATACTCAATCCGCTACGATGTCCTTCCTCAAGGATGCTCTTCCTAAGCTCAACCATGTTCGGAACACAAACTCGGTCCCGACATCTCATAATACCATTCTCATCAATCCGAAAATCACCACCTTGGCCTTGGTTGATTAAAGTCAACCGATCAACTAAGCTCAAATCCGATTTCTGTCCTTCTCGAATTTCGTCCAAAATACCACTCGTAAGCTTTAACATACCCAACTTAAATCCAAAAGAAGTTCTCTCACATATCAAACTCAAATCTCGAAATTGCTCGACCAATTCTAACTCTTTCACCATCAACGCCGACATATGCAATGATTTCCGACTCAATGCATCCGCTACAACATTCGCTTTACCCGGATGGTAATTCAAGCCAAAATCATAATCCTTCAAAAGTTCAAGCCATCTTCTTTGTCTCGCATTCAATTCCTTTTGATCAAAAAGATACCTCAAACTCTTGTGGTCACTAAACACTTCAAACCTCGCACCAAACAAATAATGCCTCCAAAGCTTCAACACGAACACAACGGCGGCCAACTCTAAGTCATGCGTCGGATAATTCTTCTCATGCACTTTGAGTTGCCTCGAAGCATAAGCCACAACTTGGTTATTCTGCATCAACACACCTCCTAAACCCATCAAAGAAGCATCACAATACACAACGAATGGTTCTTCTGGATTTGGCAGAATCAAAACAGGAGCTGTCGTCAACCTTCGCTTAAGTTCTTGAAAACTCGCTTCACACTTGGCGTCCCAAACAAAGGCTTGACCTTTCCTAGTCAACTGCGTCAACGACAACGATAACTTAGCAAATCCTTCAATAAACTTCCGATAATAACCGGCTAAACCAAGAAAACTTCTGATCTCAAAAACTGACTTCGGAGTCTCCCATTGCGACACCGCTTCAACCTTCGACGGATCAACCGCAACACCACTAATAGAAATCACATGACCAAGGAAACTAACTTCCTTCAACCAAAATTCACACTTAGAAAGCTTCGCGAACAACTGCTTCTCTCTTAGCACAGATAACACAATCTTCAGATGCTCGACATGCTCTCCTTCGCTCTTCGAATAAACCAAGATGTCGTCGATAAACACCACCACAAACTTATCCAAATAAGGATGGAAAATTCTATTCATGTACTCCATAAATACACCCGGTGCATTAGTCACACCAAATGGCATCACGGAATACTCATAGTGTCCATACCTCGTTCGGAAGGCCGTCTTCTGAATATCCTCAGCTTTCACACGGATATGATGATACCCAGATCTCAAATCAATCTTGCTGAACACGCTTGCACCAACCAACTGATCCATCAGATCATCAATCCTTGGAAGTGGATACTTATTCTTAATAGTCACCTTGTTCAACTGTCTGTAATCCACACAGAGCCTCATAGAACCCTCTTTCTTCATAACCAATAACACCGGTGCACCCCACGGTGACACGCTCGGACGAATAAACCTCTTTTCAAGCAAATCCTCAAGTTGACTCTTCAACTCTTTTAACTCTGAGGCCGACATACGATATGGAGCCATCGATATCGGACTAGTTCCAGGAATCAAATCTATCGAAAACTCCACTTCTCGCTCCGGCGGTAAATCCTTTATCTCATCAGGGAATACTTCCGGAAAATCTCTAACAATGGGCAAACCATCAATCCCTTCACTCTCACCAGTCCTCAAAGTTGCCATGAGCATAAATACCTTAGCCCCATCTTGCACCGATTCTTTCACTTGTTTCCTCGTCATAAACAATTCCCTTTCAACATCCGAGTTGGGAAAAATAACCGTTTTGTCAAAACAGTTAATATACACACGGTTGAATTTTAACCAATTCATTCCAAGAATGACATCCAGTTGATCCAAATGAAGACACACTAAATCAATCCCAAAATCTCTACCGAAAATACTCAACGGGCAATTCAAGCAAACATACGGTGTAGTTACCGAACCCATAGCAGGAGTATCAATAACCATACCGCCACCAATCACAGACAACTCAAGATTTAACCTTCTAACACAATCCAAAGAAATAAAAGAATGCGTAGCTCCGGTATCAATTATAGCGATCAAAGGTGTACCATGAATGAAGCACGTACCTCGGATCAATCGATCGTCGCTAGCAGTCTCAGATCCAGATAGAGCGAACACTTTCCCGCTCCCTTGATTCTTCTTCGGCTTATCGCACTTGGTACTGATGTGCCCTCGCTCACCACAGTTATAGCAAGTAACACCCGCACCGCTTCTACACTCTAGAGCCTTGTGGCCTGGCTTGCCACACTTAAAACACTTCAGATCAACACTTTTGCACTCCGGAGCACGATGCCCCGCTTCACCACACTTGTAACACCTAACCAGGGTAGAAACTCCCCCACTTGGCCTCTTGCCAAAACCAACCTTTTGTTTCCCCTTATCAGCAGGAGTCACGTAAGGTTTTCCTCTGAATTGTCCCTTTCCTTTCTTGTCACTTAGACTCTTGTAGTGGCTGGACCTAGCCCTACTGTCTTCGTCATAAATTCTGCTCTTGTTAACCAACTCAGAAAACCGTCTGATTTCCTGATATCCAATAGCTTGTCTAATCTCGGGTCTCAAACCGTTTACAAACTTGAGGCACTTAGACCTCTCAGCATTACCAGTATTATAGTGAGGACAAAATTTGATCAACTCCTCAAATTTCGCCGCATACTCAGCAACCGTCGAATTACCTTGCTTCAACTCAAGAAATTCGATCTCTTTCTTCCCCCGCACATCTTCTGGAAAATACTTCTCCAGAAAGGTTTCTCTAAACAAATCCCAAGTAATCACAATATCATCTTCCTCAAATCTTTGGCGAGTATTACCCCACCAATCTTCAGCTTCTTCTTCGAGCATATGAGTCCCAAACTGCACCTTCTGGGCATCCGAGCAATTCATAACTCGAAAAATCTTTTCCACGGCTTTCAACCAAATTTGTGCCTTGTCCGGTTCATGAGTTCCCTTGAAGACCGGAGGGTTATTCTTTTGGAATTTCCCCAAAGCACGGAATCCATCATCAGCATGATTCCTCTCATTCACATTGGCCGGAGGATTCTGCCCAATTGCCCCCGCCAATCTCGTCAATGCCTCCGCAATCGCTTCGTCGTTCCTTCCTGCAACCATCTTACTAATTCCAGCAACAGAACCACGTAAGGACAACCAATATTGATAATGCAACACACGCATATCAATAACACATAGGGAAAAACACTCTAACAACTTGGCCGGACGGACCGACCTGCTCTGATACCACTATTGTAACACCCCCTTCTACACCCCAAATAAATGCATATAAAACAATTAAGCACATAGGAATTATCAGAGTAAAAAGGTTTTATAATAAGGTATAAAAGAAAAATGCCACAATTTCACCAACGAAACTCTTCAACATTTTGCTCCATAAAATATGTAACAATTTCGTAGTTTTAGAATTCACATTTCAACATTCAATTTGAGCGGAAAATAACATCATTTGATCAGTTCCAAAATATTAATTCAAATGCACATAAGTCATCCAGATTAATGCATCATATCAGTTAGATTACAAAACCACATCAGCTGATACATCGCAATGTATCACAAAAGAATGACTATACTAGTCTAACTACCCGGTGTTACATATCAGAGCAGCCGACTCAAAAGAATGAAGACTAACTTCACAAAAGGACTCCAGCATCCTAATCTGCAATGCCTCATAGAGCATTATAAAACAGCAGAAGGGTGAGAAATATAACCATAATAATCAAAGCATAAGATTATATATATATATATATAGGTAGTCATATAACACATATTCACATTTCTCACCATACTTCATTCTCTTAGTCATATATATTTACCACACATATATAGACAAACCTGGATATTCACAAAGCATTTCCACATTATGCATACACTTACAATTTCCACAATCTCATCATTCACACATAAGCATCTCTTCATGCATCTGTCATATATCAATGTGACTCAATAACTCAATGCAACTCATGCAATGCGGTACCGACTCTCGTTATCTTTTTTCGGTTTTTACATTAAACCGGGTCCACTCTTCTAGACCGATAACCCGTTATCTTTTTTTCGGTTTTTACATTAAACCGGGTCCACTCTTCTAGACCGATAACCACAAAGGCCCGTCCTCTAAGCCTTCAAACCCACTCTTCTAGGTTTGGGACAAGCCACTAGTTTCCACGAAACTAACAGACATTGCCTCTTGACTAAATGATGCATGTACAATCAACCACAACAAATGCACTTAAGACCGACATCTTAATCTCATGCATTTACATAATTCATCTCTTCAAGAATTACACAATGATTGCACATACAGCATATATCACAACAATCAAGGTATTCACATCACAATACCAATCATACAATTACAAGTGATGCACACATATTCACAATGTTCTCATGCATACTCATCACATAATTGTATACACATCAAGCATTCACAAGTTCATTAAATAATACACACATAATCACCTATTATGTTCACATGTATTTATACTTGATGCAATTAACATTCAAATCACAATTCTAGGATTCACGCCCGTAGGCTACCCACAACACACATCATCACAATAGATCATATCTATATCATATCATAGAGGTATTGACCTCTGAGAGGCAACCAAACCATCTCCACATGAAAAACACAGCAAAGGAAAAATGCTGTCACATTCGCCTCCATTCGCCTGGCGAACCCTCGCAGCGAACCTTCGCCTGGCCTTCGCCTGGCGAACTCTCTCAGCGAACACTCGCTAGGCTTCGCCTGGCGAGACTTCCCAGCGAGCCCAAGTCAGTAGCTACTGACTTCATTCGCCACCATTCGCCAGCACCTTCGCTGGGCGAACCCTCGCTACTCAACTTCGCCTGGCAAACCCACCAGCGAAGTCCACTGGGACTTAAATATAATTATTCGCCAACATTCGCTAGGCTTCGCCTGGCGAAGCTTCGCCTTCGCTCGCTTCGCGAGAGCCAGCGAACCTGCGCAGAACAGAACCCTATTCTGTTCCACCTCCACCATCCACCATCATCCAACTTCTCACACAACAAAATCAGTACAAACAGCATCAACACATGTTACCCAACTATTCTACGGCATTATTGCTCAGTTTCAACCGATTAAATCATCAATCTACCGATTATTCCAACTTTTGCCCTAATTGGAAAGTGATGAAAACTCTACCAAACCCTAACCCAACATACATAACATCATACAATGATCAAATAGAAACATTTCTCACCCTTACCTCGATTAATCGGAGCTTTGATGTTGGTTCTTGATGATTTCCACTTTTCCTCTTCTTCTCTTCTCTTTCTCTCCTTTCTTCTTCTTTCCTCTTTCTTTCCAAATGTTTTCTATCTTTCTTTTCTTTTCTTTCTCTCTTATATATTTCCTTCATTTTCCTTCCTCTCCAATTCCTTCTTAATTCTCTATTAATCCCAACTAATAAAAATTAATTTCCAACATTGATAAAATCCCACTAAATAAATTAATTACTACAATTAATTATTTAATGAAATTTGGGCTGTTACAACTTCTAACTCAGACTCATCTACATGAAGAGCGTCAGTCAACTTACTCAATTTAGGTTCACCCTCAACACGGTAATAAGGCATTTGATTCAACAGAGGCACCCCCAACAGGTCAGAGTACTCCTCCAGGGTCGGGGCTAGGACATAGTCTGGAAACACAAAGCATCTGAGCTGTGGGTCGTTAAACTGTAGCATAGAGGCCATTCAACTCGTATGTAGGAAGCTTATACACAATACCCAGAAGTCTCCCATAACTCTTTCTGAAACTCTCCATCACTGTCTTATCAGCCAACGAAATCAAAGCTCGTAATTCTCGGATGTCAGGTGTTGGTAGCTTGTAAGCCGCAGTCTTCTTCAGAGATGCCATATCTGCCATGAGGATCAAGATCACCAGAACCAGGGGAAAAATATGCACCTGCAACACAGACACACGTTAATGATATGAAAATGAGGATGCAAACAATGCAAAATGCAATCATGCAGCAGGAGATCAAGATGACTGTGCTGTCGAGGAGATGAAGGCTTTGTATCAACAAAACCACAATACTGCTCTGTCAAGAACAAACATATCTCTGATGAGAAGAACTCCTGATACCAGACCATAAATATGCTATGTCAAGAACAAACACATATCTGATTATGAGAACCTCTGATACTAACAAAACTGATTTACTGTCAAGAAAACCAGATAGTCTGAAGGTTAAGATTTCCTGCAACAAACCCGACCCTGCTCACAGGTATGGACCTAATCACGGAAAAGGTTCGGCATCCTATACAGTCATCAGCGTCACAGACTTTCAAGAAACGATGTTACGATACCTAGGAGGTGTGGCATCATCATCTCTTGAAGAGGCCTCACTTAGCTGAATTCCAAATGATCGGTTCCCAGAGTCGACAATCCTCAGATCCGACAACCCCTCGAGTCCAAAGGACCGATAGGAAGTAATCAAAGAGAACCTCGTCTGAGTGTGGATTACATGGGAACTGATGCAAGCAAAGTAAGCACGTCCTCCACTAAGCCACTCTAATACTATGTAGCTCTCAAGCTTGGGTCTGGCTTCTCACTCATCATAATGCCCCTCCCACAACAGCATAGATAATAATATCATACTGAAAATAAAATGCGGGAAATAAATGCGATAAATAAAAGCCAACAGGTAAACATACAAGCGCTGGGATTGACTCTCGCAGGGGACGTTGGATCCCCATATTGACTCGCATCAGGGACGTTGGATCCCAGAAAACTATCAGGTCCCTAGCAGAGTCGCCAACTGTCGCTACCGCGAAAATAAGGTGTCGGCAAAACAGAAGAGTCGCCACCTTTCGTTATTTATCCCTCAAAACAGGAAAGGAAACGATCAGAAAAACCTGACGAAAAGGTATAAGACAAGGTCATCACAACCATTGTCTGGATTCGAGAGTCGGTTACGCAAGGGGAAGGTATTAGCACCCCTCACGTCCATCGTACTCGATGGGGTCCATGCTTGTTGTGTTTATCTGAAGGGTTTATTTAAACTATCTACCTATCAAGGCTGGTCTAAAAAGAAAAGAAAATGACTAGGCAAAGCGTCGCGCTTTATGCCTACGTATTCTTATCAGAGAATGAGAAATCAGAGTCAACGTAGTTTGCCTAACTACAGGTGATAGGGGAAGGTGGCTCTCCAATACATCAGTATTGTGCCTACATACTCTCAACATGCATGAGAGATCAGAGCTTATATAGTTCGGGATAATACGGTTAACGGGGACTCAGATTCATTTGTTTTATCGAGTACGATTAACAAACAGTTCTAGCAGTTTGGTGTACGCAGCTCGACCCTTGCAGACTTAGGCGTTACCGTTTGCGGCAGAACTGGGAGTTAACGACAGTCTTTTCTTCAGAAAAGCTTCCTTTGAATTATGGGCCCACGGGGCAAAAAGGTTTGAAGTTTGTTTTCTGTCTTTTACGGAAGAACTGTTTTTTATGTTTGTCTGTAGTTTGTACAGCACTAGAGACTATGACCTGGGAACAAATGCGTCGCATATCGTCCAAAGGACGTATACTAAACATTCTAGACGATTGAGAGGAAACCGCTCAATTATTATTACCCAAGTAGCTTAAGGCTCGTATCGCGCTTATACTAACTTGCCTTTATTACGTTTTTTACTGTTGTTTCAAGATGAGAAGAGAACGAATTCTATGGGGAGACTATCAAGCATCCTACTGTTGTCATGCCAAGGATTCATCCTATGGTTGAGGTTTGAAACAGGGAACTCCTAGAAGTTATCATGCATAGGTTTCAACCTAAAGTTCTAATCATCACTTCCTTATCAAAAGAAGTGAGATTCCTAGGGAACATGCCAAGGGATACAGAAACAGATAAAGCATCAGCTTAAATAGTAAATAGTAAACAACTGTAAAATGCATGCAATGCAAGTGAGGGAGGAAATGTGTGTGGGGCGTTAGCCTCCACAAGCTCGTCTCAACCTCAAGACAGATATAAATAACTGCAAAAATAATAGAAGAAAATAAAATGCCATCAAGCAAACCATAGACCACATAGGCAAGGGAGCGAAGCTCTACCGAATACCAGCAAGCAAAGCCATACAGTAAAAATACAAGCAGAGGGACAAACTCAACCTCTAATGTAATCATGCTCCTAGCTTAAACTAATCTAACCATGAACTTATTCTAATGCATCAAGCAAATCAAACAAGGGAGAGAAACCACAATGAGCAACAAGGAAGTCATCCCAGGCTACATCAGGTTGGAGGTATATCAATACCAGAGTCCATCATGGGCTCAACCTCTTAAGGAATGCACAGAATCCAACCAAGGGAAGGATTAGGCTCTCACAAGAGGGATCCTATGTCAATAGGACAGAAAAGACTGGGTATCAGTCCTAGATATCAATCTAAGGGTAATTGATTATAGTGTATCAACACTGGATGTCCATCTCAGGCTCAACCTGTTGAGGAATGCACAGAAACCAACCAATGGAAGGATTCGGCTCTCCCAAGAGGGATCCTAAGAAAAGGGCTTTGAGATGGATGACAGTATATAAACCAAGGGAATATACCATGCCAAGAATGTCAATCCAAGGCTCAACATCTTGAGGAATGCACAGAATCCAACCAAAGGAAGGATTAGGCTCTCACAAGAGGGCTCCTCATCAAGACTTGCAGGATAAAGATAGTACAAACCAAAGGAATGTACTATACTAGGGAATGTCAATTCAAGGCTCAACCTCCTGAGGAATGCATATAATCCAACCAAAGGAAGGATTAGGCTCTCCAAGGAGGGTTCCTCTTCAAGACTTGAATAAAGAATGTAGGGCAAAGCCCAAGGAGGAAATCCTCTAGGGGACAGGAGGCAACACATCACTCCAGAGAAACCCTACAAGCTAGCTACAAGGTTCACCTAAGCTAGGGGAATCAAAAGCTCTATCAAGGCTATGGCAAAGTTCTAAAGAGATCTCTACCTACTTACCAATCTATCAAGAAAGGGATACACTATTTAGAATCATCTAATGGCTATTTACATGGTTAATCTATGAAACTTTCTAAGTTAGATCACGTAAATTGAAGTTAATTTGTAAAAGGGGGAACTAATTAGAAATCACTCCTAAAAATTCTAGTAAAAATATCATATCATCCTACATGTATCCACATGCTATAGTCCAAAAATTAGAAATTAAACCTAAGTCTAAAAGGTTCAACCTAAACCTAAAGCTCAAGGTATCTCAAAGGAATTCAATCATGAATACTCCTAAACAAACATACTAAAACCTCATTTATAATCATCTAAAAATCATGATAAAAATCACAAGGCAACATCAATGTGTACTCAAACATCATACAAAAAATCAAGATCAAATTCAGAACCTTGAGGGAGAAAGAAAATGGACAAGATCACAACCTCATTATTTCAACATTAAACACATATTAAACTAAAAAATATGCAATAAAATGAAAATGCATGAAAAATGGAAGGTAAAATCATGACAACATTCTAAACAATTTAAATTGTATCTACAATTTTTATCAAGATTTAATATCACTTTTATTATTTTTTTGAAAATTAAAATCAAACAATCATGAAAGCAAAAATTAAAAGGAAACAAAATTAAAAAGAAAATGAGTGGAGGGTGCAATCAGCAACTAATTCAACTGAAGGCGTTTGGGCCCAGCAAAATGGGAGGTGGGGATAGCAACTGGGCGCCAAGGCCCATCTGAATGTCAATTCAGTCAAGGGAAATAAGGCCAGGGAGGGGTGCATTGAGTAACCAATTGCCTTGTAAAAATACATTGGGCCTGGGGATAGGGGTGTTGAAAGCAACGAGAACGTGAGGCCCAACGCTCTTGAATTCATTTGTTCACTTCAGTTCAGAAATAATAAAAGAAAAAGTGCACGCCAGGTATCGAACATACGCGTTCTTGGTTTACACAACAAAGCACAAAAGCCTGAGCTTCTCACTTAAACTAAACGGTGCGTTTTGAGGTGGGGGTATGTGGCTCAACGTGAGCGCTTGGATGAAGGGACCAGGTCAATTTTTCCACACGCATGGACGGTCAAGACTTCGTCTTCTTCATTTTAAAACTTCTGCAAACAACAAAACTCGCGCGCAGCCATGGCCACCGCCGGTGACTTCTCCGGTCACCCCTGCACAACCCTAAGTCTCTCTACAGTCATCCAATCGCCACGAGTTCTACATGAATCTTGTCCAGAATTTCACCAGGAATCTAACCATACCATTTTTTCATTCTAAAAACGCCAAGATCTTGAAATAACAATCTCAACCGAAAATGGTGTTAACCCTAGATTGTCTCTAATCATGCAATTGATCATCCTAAATCCATCTACACTTCATCCTGATCCTAACCACATACACAATGCTATCTAAAACTGCCTAAATTATGCATAATCAAGAAATTCACCAACCTGACTTTGAGCTCTCAACAAAGATGGTTCTTGCACGATTCAGCCTCCACAAAAGTGCAGATTCACTCCAAGATGTATGTAAAAGGTGATGAAATCCTCAATTTGCTTTGATATGCTCTTGAAATCCAAAATGAAATTTCAATTTCAAGCTTCCTTCTTCACTTCTCTCCAATGGCTTCTCCATGAAAATGAGCACTAGAGGCTTCCAATTCTGTTCTAAATCCTATTTATAATCTGTTTCAATGAGTTGGAGGCCCAAACCAAGCCAATTCATGAATTTTGGATTTTCATTTTCCTTCAAAATTTTCAATGTGGATATGTGCCTTTAAGCCTTGTTCATACTTTAAATTCATTCCAAATCATTCACATAAGCCTTGTGGAGTGTAGTGAAGTGGTTTCCATCCCTTGATTTCAATCTATGGAGTGTGTGGGATATGTTTCTTATTTGTGAAGCAACCTTCCAAATGGCCATGTTATGGTCTTCAAATCAAAAATGTAATGGTGCCAATCTCTTTAGAACATCAATTCCATTCAAATTGACTACAAATTTGACTTGAAAACATGTTATTCTCAATTGTTTTGAATTTTCTCACTTTAATTCATTAAAATAGCCTTTTTATGAACTTTCTTCTACCAATGCTTGATATAATCCATATCAATGGACTCTTAATACTTAGACAAGCTAAAAACATCATTTTGAATAACTTTCATGTTGAACAAAAATGCATTTGAGGCTTGCAATATGGTGAAATTGACTTATGGTTCAAAATGACCTGTAATGCCCAAATACCCAAAATACCCTTGACTTGTCAAAGCCATAACTTGAGTTCTACAAATCCAATCATGGACTTCTAGCACTCTATGGAAAGCTAAGAGAATAAGGAACACCATTCATGTTTACCAAAAGTTCATAGGAATCATCCTTCTAGGGAAAAAGTTTCATGCAAGTTGGGTAACTTTCAAGCTCCAAATTCACATGCCTCAGATGACTTGTAACTTGTCTGGCTCCTAACTTGAGTTCTATAAACCCTATCAAGGACTTCTAGTACTCAAATTAAAGCTAAGATCATGCCCTAAAACAATAATGTTGGGGTCAAGATGAGATGAATATCATATCTTGAGTCAAATAGTCTTGAAGTCAGGGGTCAAACTAGGGGATTTTACACTGTCAAGTCTTAGAAACCCTAGCCTGCAACTTCTCAAAATCTTCAATCATGATGAGTTATCCTTGGAATCATCCTTATAACATTTCAATGTAACACTCCATGATCACATAGTTGAGCCTTCTTAATCTTGTACAATGACCTGTCTAGGCCTTGAAGTGATCTTCAACACTTCTCATGAGCTCTCTCAAGACTTCCAGTCCATCCTCATGGCCTCAGAATCATCTGATGGCTTTCCACAACTCCCAAGTTAGGAGACCTACACACTTGGCTTCAATCACTCTCTCTGAGGATATTTTAACTTCTCTGACAAGGATATCAACCCTTGAACACTTGAATAAACTTCTTAGATAGCCTCACAGTCTTGTATAGCTCTTGATTGGTAATCATACCTCTTGATCTCCTGCATACATGTCAATGAAATGCAAATGATAATGCTAATGTGAATGAAATGAAACATAAGCTAGGTAAAGAAATGTTGGGAAAATTTTGGGGTGTAACACTCCTCACCTTGACCAAAACATGAAATTTGTTCCTCATGATCTTAGCTTTCCAAAGAGTACTATAAGTCCTTCATCTGATTTGTAGAGCTCAAGTTATGTAGCTTGCAAGGCAGGGGTATTTTGGGAAAGAAAGATTACATGTCATTTTCATTATAGGTCCATTTCACCACTTTGCACACTTCAAATGAAAATATTTCCAACATCAAATGTGCTCCAATGGGGTCATTGGCTCAACCAAACATCAAGTTGTCATTGATTTGGTTTGAATTGAATAATTCATGAAGAAACTTTCATGGAAAAGTCATTAAAAGCATAAAAATCAAATTAAATCATATTGTATCCATTTTGTGAAAGTTTGTGCATATTTTGAGTGCAAATCACATTCTAAGAACAATGGCATTTTCAGAATTTGAGTTTGATGAGTTTTTGTATGTCAATTTCAAGCTTGCTTCATCATGAAGGTACACATGCTATATTCACCATTAAGATCAAACAAGGGATTAATCCCAGCCATTGAGGTTCCCTAAATCCCAAGTAACATGAATGGATTCATTTGCAGCTGTGTAAGCTTCATTTTCGTGCACATTCATAAAGCTCCAAACTAAGAAAAGTTGTATTTTAATTAGGCTTTTAGGGACTGCAATTGGGCTTTCTTTGCTTCCAAATGCATTGCATATAATCTCAGGGTCGTGTACAATGCTTCAAGAGGGAATTTGGAAGAGAATTGAGAGAAAACACAGTTGGAGAAAATGAAGAAAAGGTGAAATTCGAATTTCAAGATTTAACCAGATTTAAGGTAAGTTACACCTTCAAACAGCTTCAGTGAAGGTTAAAGATTTTTTCTGGGCGTTTTCCTTCAAGCTTCATCAAGAATTGAAGGCTCAATGGAAGCACTCCACTAGGTAAATCACTTTCCAACTTTTCTCTCTATTCATGAAGATTTTACGCGCCATTTTTGTGTGTTTATGATGTATGAAATGTATGTTTGGATTCTGGATACAATTGGTTGTTGATTGTGAAAGTTTCAATGTGACATGTGATTTCTGTTTGGCCTCAATTTGCTTTATTTATGGACTGAAACTAAAAACAAATCATGGATTTGGATTCTTCATGAGATGTAGATCATTTTTGACTATTTGTTTGCTTGATTTGGTGAAGTGGACGCACCTCTGTGATTTTGCCTCGCCGGAGAAGGTGACCGGAGCCACCATGCTCCGACCACCTGATTTCCCCTCCGTTTTGACCTTTTGAATGAGGAAGATGATGGCGTGGCATTTTGGTGTGCGTTGGATCTGCTTACTTTTATTTCTATGGCTGAGATTAAGACCTATCGTGCGCCCTCTTTGACCACACCCACAGGATCATGCCAAAGCGCTGCGTTTCATTTAAAACGCTTAGCCTGGCCACGTGTCTTGCTTTGGTCCATCTGATTTGCTTACTTATTGATCCAACAGCTTAGATCATGACTTACCATGCGCATGTTTTGACCCAACCACACTTAATCCACCTGAGCTCAACACGCCTTTTGGACTGGGATTTCCAATTGTTATTCACACCCCCACACACTACAGGCCCAATGTTTACACGTGAATTTGTTGCTATTGGCACCGTGCTTTTATTCTTTTTCTTTTTATTTTCTTTTCATTTTTATTTTGTATCTGTTTTGAAATAATTCCAATTAAAATGCTTCCAAGTTTAATAAAAATCCATAAAAATATGTTTTAGACATTTTAGGATATCTTTTATTTTTAGGATATTTTATTTTATTTTTTTGGTTTATTTTTCAATTAAAAATGGAATTAATCATTGGAAGTATTTTATTGGACTTATTTCTTGACATGGTTTGTTCTTGATTTTGTTTTAGCATTTCCTTTTTGATCCAATGACTGAAAATTAATCCTCATATCCATGATGAGTTGATCAAATTTTGAGGACCATTTTGCCCCTGTTGGTTGACTTTTGGGTTGACTTTTGTTGCATTTCATTTGACCCTCGACAATCCTCATTCACAATGGAACACCCTTGTGAATCAATTTCTTTGGTGGGGTTGTGAATTGATTTTGATTGTGATCTTTTGGCTTTTGTTTACCAACATGGTTATGGACTTTGTGCATTTTATTTGGTTATTTTTTAATCATTTTCCTAATTTTGAGGTAACTTGCATGTCAAGTTACCCCAAAGGGAGGTTCATACATACACATTGACCTAGTTTGACTTGGATATGACTTTGATGGATCCTTTGAGCTTTTATTCCTTTTGATCCATGTTTCTAACATGTTAAGGTTGCTGGTTGCTCAATTTTAGGTCATGATATTGTGTTATGCTTGTTCATTTGTGTGTTTCCTTTGTTGCTTCCATTTAAGGTTTCCATATGTGTCTTGTTTGCATCCTTTTGTGTGATTTCTTCTTGTGCATCTTCTTCTCCTTTCTTTTTTGCATTTCACATATGCATGCTTGGTTGATATGAGCTTGTGGAGGCTACTTCCCCACACTATTTTCCTCCCACTTTCATTCTACTTGTGCATCTTATGTTTGCATGTTTACATTTGCATGTTCCTTCTTCTTCTTCTTCTTTTGCTTTTCTTTGCCATGCTCCCCATAGTTCTCTAACCTCTTAAGGTTATGATAGAAATTAGGGTCTTAACCATGCATGATAACATTAGGTTGTTCCCTTGTGTATCCCAACTCTAAGTCCACTTTGCATGATAACTTTTAGGATTGATTTAGTCTCCCATTAGTGGTCCTTTCTTCTCATCTTCATACAATCTTAACACACTTAATAAAGATAATGGATGTTGTGCCGTGAGCCTTATACTTGGGAAATGGTGATTGAGGGGCTACCTCTCAATTTCCTAGAGTGTTTATTATACGTCCTTAAGACGATATGCGACACATTTGATCCTAGGATTTCGACTTTAGTACAACATACATTATAAACACTCAAATTCAAAACACTTCTTCTCTAAAAAACACAAAAACACTTCAAACCTTTTTCATCCTTCGGTATCTTAATCAGGAAAATCTTTTCAGATAAAAAGAATGTTGTTAACTTTTAGTTCTACCCCAAATGGTAACGCCTTAGTCTCCAATGGTCGAGCTGCATACACCAACTGCTAGAACTACTTGTTAACCCTACTCGGGCCTAAAAACTTTTGAACCAACCAATGGTCCTTTTTAGCCTGAACTACGTTTTGCTCTGATCTTTCATACCACATGAAAGTACATAGGCACAAGACGTGACATCTTGGTGAGCAACCTTACCCCTTTCACCCGTAGTTAGCCAAACTACGTTGACTCTGACTTTCCCATTGCACGAGGGAATACATAGGCACAAAGCGGCGATGCTCTGCCGAGTCTCTCCTTTCTTTTTATTTTGTCCCTTGACGTTTAGCATAGATAGATTGATCACCCTTTTAGATAGACAACAATGCATGGATCCCGTCGAGTACGACGGACGTGAGGGGTGTTAATACCTTCCCCTTGCGTAACCGACTCCCGAATCTAGACTTGGTTGCGATGACCTTGTCTTTTCCCTTTTTCGTCAGGTTTTTCCGATCGTTTCCTTTTCCTCTATGTGGGATAAATAACGAAAGGCGGCGACTCTTCTGTTTTTTGCCGATTGTTTTTCGCAGTTGCGACACAAAGGAATACCAACCAAAATTTGGGATAACCCCCACACACCGAAGATTACCAACCAAAAGTTGGAATAAAATCAACAAAACTTCGCCAACCAAAAGTTGGAAACAAACACCTGTCAAGTCACTAATTACCAACCAAAAGTTGGGATAACGACTCCGCTGAGGAATATAGGAGAACTACCAACCAAAAGTTGGGATAAACATACCACCACCAAAGGACTACTAATCAAAAGTTGGAATAACAAAATCCAAAAAAGGAAGACTACCAACCAAAAGTTGGAATAACGTCAACAAGGCTTTGGACCCAGCTGGGAATACCAACCAAAAGTTGGGATGACGTCCAACAAGCGACAGACTACCAACCAAAAGTTGGGATAACGTCCAACAAGCGACAGACTACCAACCAAAAGTTGGGACAACGTCCAACAAGCAACAAACTACCAACCAAAAGTTGGGATAATGTCCAACAAGCAACAGACTACCAACCAAAAGTTGGGATAACGTCCAACCAGCAACAAACTACCAACCAAAAGTTGGGATAACAACTGCAGGGGGTAACATCCAACCAAAGTTTGGGACACAAGCCACTGTCCAAAAGTTAGGATCGCCAGAAAAGATTATCATTGACAAAAAGTCGGAACAAAAGATACTAACAAAAAGTTATGATTGCTAGAAAAGATTAGCATCTCCCAAAAGTCGGAACAAAAGCTACTAACCAAAAGTTAGGATCGCCAGGAAAAATCCTCATCGACCAAAAGTCGGAACGCAAGCTACTAACCAAAAGTTAGGATCGCTGGGGACACTAAACGAAGCTGACTCCACCACAGAAGACTACCAACCAAAATTTGGGATGATCATCCAGGATTACCAACCAAAAGTTGGAATAAAAGGCTACTAACCAAAAGTTAGGATTGCTGGAAACGCTAAACAAGAGCGAACTGACCACAACAAAGGTTACCAACCAAAAGTTGGAATATTTGGCTTTGCTGAAGAAAACGAGGATAACAACGAAAAGTTGGACTAACATCCAAACGTCAATAGGTCACCAACCAAAAGTTGTAATGAAGCAAAGATTACCAACCAAAAGTTGGAATACCCGACTTTGCTGAAGAAAACGAGGATTACCATCCAAAAGTTAGACTAACATTCAAACGCCAATAGGTCACCCACCAAAAGTTAGAATGAAGTAAAGATTACTAACCAAAAGTTGGAACCAAGACTCTGCGAGAGGGAACCAAAGATTACCAACCAAAAGTTGGGATAAACATCCTTAGAATGACCAACCAAAAGTTGGAATACCAAACGTAATAATTCGGACTACGCTGAGGAGTGCCAAACAAAATTTGGGATAACGCACCCAGAATAGGTAAGTAACATAATCAACCAACTCACAATTTGCAACGAAAACCCCAATAGGAAAGGAGAAGTTTAAACAAACGACTCTGTCATGAAACATCAGTTCACCAAACAACTTTGTTGGGAAAAAGAGACATCTGAACAACAGGCTCGACCAAGGAAAACGTTTACAAGTGACTCACCTAGGGAGAACGAAGACGTTTAACCATACGACTCATCTGAAGAAAGAAGATGTTCAACCAAACGACTAGCTGGAAAGAATCCGATAAAATGACCAACCCAAAGATCCACACCAACAGGGATAACACGCAAATCTCCTGAATCAAATAACCTCTGGCACCAAAACTGGCTTATGCTTCAGATGCATGTGTTTGAAAATGGTGTAATGCTCCATATAAAATGGAAATTCTACGCATTTGGGAGGATGTTATACAAAAAAGCAAATGCAAAGGAACCACTCCAGCAAAATAAATGCTGGAGAGAAGCGACCAACTCCGCTAGAGAAGAAATCAAATTCCGCTGAGGGAAACATCCCTGATGATCCAACAGAACAAACTCTTCTGGGGAACAAAAGACTCGGCTGGGGAAATGCCCTGGATGGCCTTCCTTGAAAAACTTCACCCTGCTGGGAAAACACCAAAAAACCCACTCGGTGAGGAATCAAGAACCACGCTGAAAGCTCCACTCTGCTTGGAAAGAAATTCCACCCTGTTGGGGACGCACCGGTAACAACCCGCCCTGCTGAGGAATATCAGAGACCTCTACTGAGGACCCCACTCTACTGAAGAATGGGTTATGCTTCTATCTGAACACTTGCCCTATCGAGGGAATGAACACTAACTTCTACTCGAGGAAGAAAATCCTGAATACCGATATTACTGGAAAGACCCTAGAACATCGACTACGTTGGGGAAAGGGCATCAAAGACGTTGCCTCTGCTGGAGAATAATACTGGATTGCACTCTACCCTGTCGCCGAGGGAATATCCTTCCATCTTACTCTTCTAGGAACATGCTGAGCATAAATCCACCCTGCCGGGGATTATTGTAGGGAGACAAAGCTTTGTTCTGCTGGAGATACACTACACACCTCCGCTGGTGACAGTACATGTGAGCCACTGGGAATGATTGTGCCAAGTACAGTTGGGCTTTTGGTGTTTTATGAAAGGTCAGGTACAACCGATGTTGGGAAATGCTTTGTCTGAATACAGGTTTTATGACTTCTTGACATTCGTCTTGAACTTGAAGGTCGACTGAACCTGCTTGAGTAACTCTGATAAGCTCTAAAAATATGGGGAGGAACAGTTCCTTCGTTTTCAATTTTTCCCCAGCCTGTGGGAGCTCTATATAAAAAATTCCTCACAAGGAGACTTAAAATTTCTGTACCCTGATGATTTGACATGAACGACTTCAGCACTTTGAACCTCGAAGAGGTGTTGGCTTCTGGATAAGGATATCTTTTGGGCTCTTAGGGTGCCTGCCCCAGCCTTGCAATGACCTTGCCCTTGACTGACTGATTTATGGAGCAGTAACCCTGGCTAATCTTCGAGAGGTTTAATGAATCTCGACCTGATTGCCCCAGATCAATTGACTTTAAGATGGCTAACTCCCATGATATGATCACGTGATATATCTTGCCCCGGCTCAACAGAGTACTCACGCGTTCTGCATTCTATCACGGTCAAAATTTCCACTGTGGAAAATCTCCTGATGTTAAGTGCTTACTCACAAGTAAAAAAAATTATTCTGCACAAAAGATATATTAATGCAATGCATATGACAGTTTTGAAATCCAAGTTTGTTTACTGGAAAAAATTATGACATATAGTGAACGAATCACTTATCAGAATGTCAACCTTAGCACCAACATGGTAAGAGGAATCCTTTTAGGAGTCAGTTTCGACGCGATCTTTACTGAAGTATGCTTTTGAAACAAACCTGCTTCAATTAGGTCTTTTGAAGGTTGTAACATGGTCAGGTTCATGGTTTGAAAGAAAGGATATAAGGCTCAAAGTTTATTTTAACCCACCCATTCTCCTTGATGTTTTCCAATTCTACGTTCAGCTAATTCGACACAAGCGCTCACCTCTTAAAGGTTGAATGACAGGAGCCATGGTTCAGGAAACCACAAGTTTTTTTGGAGTGACAGTCACTCGCTTTTCGCCTTTGGTGTACCTGGAGTCACACGACTTGTTTTTCATCATTCTTTTTTCAGTTTCCCTATTTTTGCCTGGACTGACTCTTTTGAGTACATCTTTTGATTTCGAACTCCAGTGGGATACCCTCATTTTTTCCTAATTCGCTTGTTTTCAAGATTCGACTTAGCGGGCTTCTTCTTTTGATTCTTTTCTTTTTTCTCTTTCTACTTCTTTTTTTTTGAAACAAGTCGTGTGACACTGGTTGTCTTGATTTCTCCGAAAGGGTTATGATTATGTCACTCCTGATTGGTGAGGTTTAACCACTGTGGTTTTTTAGGCACGACCTATAGAGGTGTGATTGATCCTCGAACGGGAACACTCCTTTTGCGATTTGGACGCTCGGTCAAATTAACTGACACCTACCCTGCCCCAAGTTAAGATTGAGGGTTTTTCTTTTTTTCAGAAAGAAACTCCTACTACTAGGCTCAAAGGGGTTGGCAAGGGATTATCATCCTTATATCTCTGGTGTTTAGGAATTTGAAACAATGCATATACATCATCAGCAGGTTTTATTCAAAAGCATACAATCGGAAGCTTGCGCGTCTTTCAACTTCGTCATCCTCCCTCGGGTTCTGCTTAAACAAGCATTTAACGTCAATAAAAACATTGAGTGAACACAAATGGATTTAATCAAAAACCTGCATATTCATTTCATTATCATTCTCAATCGAAAACAAACAAGTTTTACAAATGAAATTTGCACTTAAACAGAAAAGAAACTACAAATGCAAAGAAATGACATGATAAAAAAGATTGCCATCTTCTGGGAACCGGGCTTTCAAATCTTGACTTGCTGCTGAATCAGCTACCTTCAGAATTGCTCATCGAAGTCAATCTGATACTCTTTCGAACCCCTGCCATCGGTAAATTCTTCCACAATATTAACCGCTGAACCCACATGGATGGACGAAGGAAGATTGATGATCTAGATTCCCTGAGGTGTGATTGAGAACCTATTGGAGTCCAGCAGAGTCTGAATCTTGCTTTTAAGCACCTTACAATCCTCGGTTGAATGCCCCTATGCCCCAACATGGTACTCACAATGGGCGTTGACATTAAAACCTGAAGGATACAGAGGAATCTCTGGATTAATCCTCTTTGGCACTATCAAACCACCTCTGATCAGATCTGGCAACATCTGACTGTACGACTTTGGCAACCGAGTGAAACGCCTCTTTGGCTTCTTTGGTCTTTGTCGGGCGTGCTGACGTGGCTGATGACGGTATGACCATTGACTCTGGAGATGAAATGATATATGATACAAAGACCCAAAAGATTGTTGACTCTGAACATTTGAAACATCTGGAGACTGAGTCTGAAGTATCGGGGACTCCCTTTGTTCAGGTACTTTCATCCTCAGGCTTGGCCTAGGAATAGGAAACAGCTGTGGGCATGAACTCATTGATTTTAAGATACACTCCTGAACTGATGTAGCTTCAGGGGAAAGAATAGGAACATCTACCTCTTTGGAAGTGAATGGGATAAGACCACCTGGTACACTCACACAGTCTGGCGCGAACTCAACTGCCTTTGAATCAATTAAGTCCTGAACTTTGTGCTTAAAAGCTTTGCAGTTCTCGACATCATGCCCCGGTGCCCCATAATGGAAATCACAATGGGCGCTTACATCATATTCTGGTGGTGGCTCACTAATAAATGGAGCCAGAGTCTGAAGTTCAACCAATCAAAGTTGAAGCAAGAGTTGCAACAACTGAGCATAAGTCATAAGAATCTGGTTGAAGATTCAGTCGGGCTGGTTCGGCCTCTGAGCATACCTCCTAGTCTTAAGATTGTCTCGGAAAACACGAGGTAGCTGCTGGCAGGGAAAACCTGGAAACTTAAGTCGTGTAGAAGATCTTTGAGGCACACCACGCCTTGGGATAGGTTCCACAGATAAGGGTGGAATAACCATTTCTGCTGCAGCTTCAGGCACCTGATCGCCCTTCTTTCTTAGCACATTCCTTATCACTTCTGTGACCAGGCCCATCTGAGTCTTCAACTGGTGAACTTCCTCCCTAAGCATCTTTTTATCCTGACACAAAGCTTGCATATCCACCACGAATTGTCCCATCTGGCTTCATACTTCCCTCAAATCTGCTTGAATTTGATCCATAGCCAACTTCTGTCTTCTCTACAAGCTGATTCTCTGAAATTTTGAAGAAAAACCGGACCAGGACAACGAAACCCCGCCTCGGACCCCTGTTATGCAAATGAAATTCAAATGTCATGCTCTTGTATTTCCAAGGAACCTATCTGCTCCGATTCATGTTTTACATAAACGAACCACAAGAAAAAGATTTAATGCTCAACAGCAAGTCTCAAAGTTAAGATCCTTGGAAATACGAGACCATGTATGTCAAAATGCAACCATGCTATGATGATGCGGATGCAAAGACATGGGATCAAGGCTTCCACAAAGTTCTACATAATCGTTGTGCTGCTTGACAGAGCTGAACCAGAATTTCGCTTTGGCAAGAAAATACCATAACAAATAGAATACCACGACACTGAGATACAAACCCATAATATCGAAGATCAAAAGTTCACCGACGAGAAAACCGGGTTGGTTGAAGGCCAATTTTCCTGCAAACCCATCCCCTCTCACATGTGGGTTCTAGTCTTGGAAGGTACGACATCATATGCAGGTCATCAGCGTCACAAAATTTTGAGAAACGATGATACGTTCACCATTTCTGGTTTGGTATTATGGTCTAACGAAGCGGCTTCACTTAGTTGACTTCCCAATGAATGGTCTCCAGAGTTGTTAGTCTTTCTAAGTCGATACTCCCTCAACTGCACCAGACGCGCAGGATAGAATATCTCCAAAGAAAAACCTCGTCTGGACGTGAATTTCGCATGAGCTATTGCATGGAAAAACGCCACACAAGCTCCCGCTACTCTCCACACTAATCCTGTGTGTATACTCAAGCCTGGGTTTTGGCTTATCACTCAATGGAACAACCCACCCACAGCACAGCAGTAGCATAATATGATAAAAAATGAAAATGCAATAATATACAACAGATAATGTACATAAAGCAAATAAATGCGCAAAATTAAACACCCAAAGAAGCACAACAGACAAGCGCTAGGATTGACTCGCATAGGGAACCATCGCATGTCCCCTACAGAGTCACCAGTTGTAGCAACTACGAAAAACACTCGGCAGAAAAATAGATGAGTCGCCACCGTTTGTTATTTATCCCAAAGAGAGGGAAAGGAAACAATCAGAGAAAACCTACGAAAAAGGGAAAAGACAGGTCATCGCAACAAAATCTTGGGTTCGGGAGTCGGTTACGCAAGGGGAAGGTATGAACACCCCTCACGTCCGTTGTACTCAACGGGATCCACGCTTGTTGTCTAATAAAATGGTGTGTTTATCTATCTAAGTTATAGGCTCACAGGGATAAAAGAAAAGAGAAGAGACTCGATAGAGCATCGCCGCTCTATGCCTACATATTCCCTCGTGCAATGGGAAAGTCAAATTTAACGCGGTTTAGAAAACTACGGGTGAAGGTGGGAAAGGTTGCTCGCCAAGACATCGTCGTCTTGTTCCTACGTATCCTCATCTGGTATGAGAAATCAGAGCAAATGTAGTTCGGGATGACACGACCACAGGTTGGTTCAAGTTTTTTAACTGAGTAGGGTTAAATAATGGTTCCAGCAGTTAGGGACGATGCCTGTTTGCGGTAGAACCAAGACTTAACAACACTCTTTCTGAAAATGGTTTTCAATTAATCCCGAAGGATAAAAAGGTTTGATGTTTTGTTTGTGTTTTTAGTGAAGTGAATTAGTTTTATTTGTGATTCACGTTGCACTAAAGGCTATGACATAGGAACGAATGTGTCGCATATCGCCCCTAGACGGGACGTATACTAAACACTCTAGACAAGCAAGAGGAGACCGCTCACTCACCATTTTCCATGTGCTTAAGGATCGTAGCATACAACATTCATCGTATTTATTAGATGAGTTAAAAGGTGTTTTGAGATGAGAATAGAGATGCACGAAAGGTCTAAGGGAAACTTAGCCCTAATGTTGTCATGCAAAGCGGTCCTAAAGTTGGGATGCGAAGGGAGATTATATCCTAATGTTGGCATGCAAAAGATGGACCTAAGGTTGAGGTTAAAAGGGACTAACCTACTTGTTATCATGCTTAGATTACAATCGTAATTTCTATCTTACTCTAAATTCAATCGAAAATTAAATTGGAATAAGAGTCCTAAGGGAACATGCAAAAGGAAAACGAAAAAACAAGAAACGGAAACCAAAAGTCGCGCGTCGAAGAATTGAAATCTAACATTCAAGAACGATGAAAGGTGTCAATAACAACTCACATAAATGCATCATATCAAATCATTAAGTTTACATGTGAAAAGGGAATCAAATAAGCAAACAAATGCAAAAAGAATCGCAAAAAAATGCAAAAAGATGCAAAAGTTAGGCCAAAAATACAAAGCTGCCCAAAAAAGGCAATTCTGCCCCAAGTAACGGGTTACTCTATATAGGGTAACCAGTTACTTGGTACAAAACAGCCCAGAAACGTGAATTTTCATAGGGTAATTGGTTACTCTATGTAGGGTAACCGGTTACCACTGAACCAGAGGCAAAAAAACAGTTTTCAAAAGTGATTTTCAGCACCAATCAACCTCTCCAATCATCCTTATGATCATGGCATCAATCAAGCACAAAATTATCATCAAGAAACAGTGATCAAGCATCATGCAAACACAATCAAACATTGAAATCACAAATCACCAAGATCTAAATCAACAAAAGGGATCAAAAAGCATCAAAAGCCATAGATCTACATTGTGATTATGCAAATAAGCTCAAAACAGAATTAGATCTAGAATTGTCAACCTACAAAGAAGGGATTTGCTTTGGTGAGTGTTGATTCACTTGAAATGAGCAGATCCAAGCAAAAAACCCAGAGATTCTTCAAGATCCAAGAGCTTTCTTGTTGTAGAAATGAATATCAACCAAGATCAAGCAAAAATGATCCAAATAAGCACTTCCAAACTAGCTTCCAAATTTAGATCCAAAACCAAACGAAAATTGAATGGTGAATTGAAGATAATGGAGATGAAGGATGAAGGTTTAACTCTAGAATTCAATGATTCCAATGAAGAATCAAATAACTCAAGTGAGAGCTTTAATGGAGGTTTTGGAAGTGAAAATGTGGAGAGAAAATTAAGAGAGAATTCACAAGAGTGAGAGTGAATTCTAAAAATGAAATGAATTGTGAGGATTATTGTGTGAGGTTTGGAGAAAATTCACTTAAATAAGTTCTAGGTTTGGGATCCAAATGTGGTTTGGAATGAGGATTAGCATTTGGAATGGACATTAAGGATGGAATTAGGAATGGAGTGTCTGAAATATGGAGGGAATTGGTGAAAATTAAACAATTCTAGACCCTTCCATGATGATCAAGTGAAATCAATGGTTGAAAATGATTGGAAAATGCACATGCTGAAAATTCAAATTTCTTTTCAAATTCCTCTCGAAGTAACCGGTTACTCAATATAGGGTAACCGGTTACCCAGTTCAAAATGCTCAAAATTGTCGCCAAATGGAGGGAATCCTGTACAACTTCCTGTTGCCACTTGTTCTGAACACTGTTACGCCTCTGAAACCAACTCTTGAACATGGTAACTGTGAGAACGCCTGAGATACCCTGTGTGTTATCTCCTGAGCCTAGAATTAACCTGCTGTATAAAATAAAATTGACCGCTCGACCGCTGGGAAAAATAAACGTTGGAGCCTCTAATGCTCGCCATTTAAACTTTTACAATAAAAGGGAACCCTGAGCCACAGAAATGCCTTGACCTTATGCCACAAGAACAAATGCTATGATATGCAGAAATGCAAAAATGCAGAGAAACAAAATCCAGTTACGATAAAAATGAAAGGGCAAATTTTGGGGTGCTACACTTAACAGCTTTAATCAAGAACAATACACTCTTGCTTACAAGCTTTGAGTGAACAATTAACAATTAACAACCTAAACATGTCTACCACGATGCATCCAAAGATACAAAGGGTGACTTACAAAGTCACATACAAAAGACTCTCAAAACCCTAAACCCTTAGTTTACACTCAAGTTTTTCTTGTTGTGAGTGCTTAATTTTCACTACGCCAAAATTGATATTTTGTATCACATAATTTAATAGCGCTTTTAAAAAAAGTGCTATTAAAAAGGAAACAAACATATCTATAATAGCACTTTATGGCCGGGCACTATTATAGAGTGCAGACAATGTGATTTTGATAGAACTTTATTAAAAAACGCTATTATTAAAAAGAAAACAAATATATCTATAATAGCACTTTTTAAAAAAGTGCTATTAAAAAATAAACAAACATATCTATAATAGCACTTTATGGTCGGGCGCTATTATAAAGTGTAGACAATGTGATTTTGATAGCACTTTATTAAAAAACGTTATTATTAAACTTCAATAACATAGCGCTTTCTTTAAAACGCTATTAATATTCTTTATTAAGACCTCTTATTATAATATATTACTAAGAATAGAAGAGGAGAAGGGAGGCGAGCATCAAGCGAACCATGCCATAAACCCTCTAATCTTCATCGTGACCCATCTTCAACCTTTAGATTTCAGCAACACGTCGACCGCAACTTCACCGTCATTCGCCATATCTAATTGTAGAATGCTTGTGTGTTCGTTTCTCATAGATGAATGCAACCATAAATCCAACTCAGATTCGTTGTAGTCCGAGTTTGTTCCCGACGACCTGGTAATGCGGCCTACGACATTACATCAACAACGTAACAATACATCAGACTCTGTGGTGACAACATTGACACAAGCGCCAACAACATCACTAGTCACTACGAATCTGACATCATCCGTGAATTCAATCACAACAACTGCAGAAACTCACATGTCGGTAATCCTCGATCTCAAACTCTTGTGGTGTTGTAATTTTTTGGCCCAACTCTGTTGTTCTGATTTCTTCTTGTGTCATACTTCAGTCATGTAGATGTTATACATAATTAGTTGCAGAAACTCACATGTCGGTAATCCTCGATCCTAAATCATTTTTGAAAACATCCTCTACACGATGAGGTTTCCCGAGTGAAGGATTCTACATTTGGATATTTGTAGTTCTGCGTCAACACCACTTTAATGAGAAGAACATTGTGCATCTTTAACTTCAAATCTTTGTCTCTCTTTAAAGCTTCAGAATCACTATTTTGAAGGAAAGCATAGGTATTTCTTAAGCATACTAGAATTGATATTTTTTGCTCTTATAATTGATATGTATGTTAGATGTTCGATTAAATGCCTCAGAGAAACAAATAGTTAATTATTCTGAATGATTATGATATTGTTTCGATGTTGTAGCTTGAGAAAGAGAGTTTATGGTTTCTAGCAGGGGAGTGATGTGTATCTTGTTTGTGTTCACCCATTTGAATAGTTTTTGGAAGAGCAGACTACACTGAATCAAGCAGTTCCATAAATTATGAATCATTTGTTTGAGTAGATTATGAAGTTGACATCATCTTTGAAATTGTCTAGCATAGTAGCACATGGTAAGCTGAAACTCTTGTTTGAATGGTGGATATTTAAGATCTTTTTTGAAATTTTTGGATGATGATGGCCTGCTCGAAACCTGTGAGTTCAGTGGGAGATAATATGTCAGTGGCTGCTACACCCACAAATGTTTCTGTCAACAAATGTTTAAGATTTTTTTGATATATATTTTGATGGACTTAAAAGAATGTACAAACGATTGTATAAAGCAATACAAGTTATCATAAATTCTTTCAATATTGTTTCCCTTGTATTTCCTGAAAAGCATATTCAGCTGCATTTACCAAGGCCAGAGTTGCTGCTGCAATAATTTTCAGTGTGATTGATCACAAGCCTTATATAGACAAAAAAGCTAGTTCAAGAAGCTCTTGATAGGTTCATGATTGGTAGAACAACTTTTGTAATTGCGCATCAACTATCAACTATTCGCAAAGCTGGCCTTGTTGTTTTACTTCAGAAAGGAAGTGTTTCTGAAATTGACAATAAGCTCTTTGCTAAAGGGGGAAATGGAGTTTATGCCAAGCTTATCAGAATGCAGAAGGCAAATGAAAGTTCGACGAGCAACGTCAGAAAAAGTAGTTCTAGGAATTTTGTAAGTTAATCGATAAATACTCAAAATTCTTCTTATGGCGGCTGATCACCATACTCGAGGAGGTTTTCTGATTTTAATATCTCCCATGATGCATAGTATCCAAATTACAAGCTTTAGAAGCTTGCCTTCAAAGAGCAAGCGAGTTCCTTATAGCGGCTTGCGAAAATGAACTCTCCTGAATGTTAGATCTGCTATTGGAGATCGAATTTCGGTAATTGTGCAGAACACTGCATTTATGCTTGTTGCTTGTATTGCAGTGGCGGCTTGCCCTCATTCTCGTTGTTGTGTTCTCGGTTATTGTTTCAGCCACTATCTTACAAAAAATGTTCATATCGAGCTTTTCTGATGTGTTGGAAGCTGCTCGTGCTATGGCCATGCAACTAGCTGGGGAGGCTATAGCCAATGTAAGGACTGTTGTTGGTTTAATTCTGAAAAGAAAATTGTTGGCCTTTTCGCTTCAAACCTTGAAATCCACTACGGCGTTACTTTTGGAAGGTACAAATTTCTGGAATTGGTTATGGGATAGCTCAGTTTGCACTCTATGCTTCCTATGCTCTCGGTCTTAGGTATGCCTCTTGGCTTGTGAAGCATGGCATCTCCGATTACTCTACAATAATCAGAGTATTTATGGTCCTCATGGTCTCTACTAATGGTGCTGCTGAAACTTTAACATTGGGTCCTGACTTTAGCCATGAGGTCGGTTTTCGATCTCCTTGACCGTAGAACTGAAATTGAGCCAGATGATCCAGATGCCACCCATGTCCCCGACTCTCTTCTTTGTGAAGTAGAATTCAAGCATGTTGATTTCTCTTATCCCAGCCGACCAGATATGTCGGTTTTCTGCGAACTTAGTCTTCGAGGCAAAACTCATGCCCTTGTAGGACCTAGAGGATGTGGCAAAAGCTCGGCTATTGCACTTATACAAAGGTTCTACGATTCAACTTCCATCCGGGTCATAATCGATGGATAGGACATGAGGAAATACAATCTCAAGTCCCTCTGAAAACACATTGCAGTGGTGCCCTAAGAGCTATGCCTATTTGCTACTACTATATACAAAAAAAATTGCTTATGGACAAACATAACTCAGCTTCCGAAGCCGAGATTTTTGAAGCCCCGACTCTTGCCAATGCTCACAAGTTCACAGCTTCTCTCCCCGACGGATACAAAACATTTGTTGGAGAGCGAGGAGTTCAACTATCCGTTGTCCCTATGTTGGTGGCTGTAATAGCAGTTGTTCCAATAGAGAAGATTGATGTCCACTTCAATGACACTTATGGCCAATCCCTTTTGAACATTCTTGTTTCCCTTCAAGTAAGTCATCAACTTATAGCTTTTCCTTTTTACTTGCTTGCGATTCTTCGTATATGTCGAAGCTTTTATCGATGCACCGATGATTCTACTAAGGAACTCAATGGAAGCAATTAATAATTAATTTGTATTTATATAGATGGGAATTACTATATTGGATTCCTCAGTTGCTGGTCTTGGTGGGTGTCCATACAAGACTGACACTCGAAGAGAATGGAAATCCGCGGTTTTATCGATGGGAAGACGTAAATGGATCAAAACAATGGGTGTCATAGTGGGCTGCAGTTTCAAATCCATGTGATATTGGTGGAATTTGCGGCAACGGGGTTTGAAAATTGGATAAAACTAAGACTAATGCTTATTGCACTTGTTTACCAAGAACTTCTAAAGTTGGAAGAGATGGACAGTGTTATGAGAATTCATCTCTTGTTGGAAAAAGTACTAAGGGAAAAAACGAACACACGACATCAAATTTTAGAATTTCAATTGTACAACAAACTAATTATTATTTCTCTGAATCATCAATAATAGCTAATTATAGTGAGAGTGATGTTTCTTCTATATCAAAATGCGGCGATGCATGTTTATCAGATTGTGAGTGTGTTGCTTCTGATTACGGACTAAATGAAGAAATACCTTTTTGTTGGGTGTTGAGGATTTTAAGTTTTGGCGGTTTTGAAGATTTGAGTTCCACTTTGTTTGTGAAGGTTCGAGCGAATAGTTAATGGACACCAAAACGACAAGGAAGGTCTAATAACAGTTCTTCTGATGGAATGGGGAGTGCTAAGGAAAAGGCTATGATTTTTCCAATTGTTCTAGGCATGATAATTCTCATTATTTTACTCTCTATGTTACTGTATTATAGTGTTCATAGAAAAAGAACTTTGAAAAGAGAGATGGAAAGTTCATTGGTCTTATCAGGTGCTCCAGTGAATTTTACTTACCGCGCTTTGCAAATTAGGACAAGCAACTTTTCGCAGCTTCTCGGAACAGGTATGTGTGTCCTATATTGAATTGAATCTTACCGCGCTATGGTTTCAATATAATTTGTTGCTAACTATTTATATTTTGAAGGTGGATTTGGAAGTGTGTATAAAGGAAGCTTAGGAGATGGTACCTCAGTGTGTATATTTCCACCTACCCTTCACTGTTATCGCCGCCATTTCTGGTGGATTCTCCTACATTTACTACTCTTCCTCTCCCAATCTGGTAGCTGCTAAATTTAATTTTCGACCTTGTGTTCTCTTTTAAACTTTAATCGATTCTTTTTATTCATTTGCATGAATATAATGAACTCTATAATCAAATTTGTTCTGACTTTTTGCAGGTTAACTCGGATCAAATTGGAGATGAGGCAATTACGACTAAAAATATCAGTGAGTTTCCTCTTATTTGGAATTGGAATCGAGTGAATCGACAATATCTATTGTGACTGTTTTTTGTGGATATAGTGTAATATAATAGTGTGGTAGATTTATCTATAAAAAATCAGCACAGGTTTTGGATTGATTTGTACAGATGAGTTACTAGGGCAAATAGATTTATGTGCCTATAAATATAAATTATTGCTTTGTAGCTTGCATTATGATTTGTGATTACCTTCTGATTCCAGTGTTGACAAAGAATATTTTGCTTTTTTTGTTTGTTTTTGTTTTCAGCACTGATTCCTGATAAATGGGTTGAATTTAAGCTGCAAGACACTGCTAGGGTCAATCAAAATACTCACTTATACAGGTATTATATCCTATAGGACAAATCATGAATGTGGACGCATCTGTAATATCTCACTATAATTTGTGTGAAGTGTAATAATGTTTGACTCTATTTATCTGATGATGTTTCTCTTCCTTAATTTTGTTAGCTCGTCTTTCAACAATTTTTTGATCAATTTGTGATAGAAACACTCTTGGGGCCACCTTTGGTGGAAATTCAAAGGGCCGAAGAGGAAGAGGAAAGACTAGCGGACGAGGTTCAAAAGTTGCAAAATGCTGGTGCAAACATGCCACCGGATCTTCGACAGAAGTTGCAATAGCAACACCTTCGACTCCGCGACAACAACTTAACTTTGCTTCGGGAACAATAGTAATAACATCCATCTGCAACAACACCGAGAAACACTGTAACGACTTTGCCATACGAACTCAACGACATCGTTTTTCCGTTCGAGTCCAACCACAACAACAACAGAGCTCGCACTTGATTTTTGTTTTGTCTGTTTCAAATTTGCAAAAATCATGTTGCTGTCTATTAATCAAATTCATGTGCAGGTTTTGAATCTAGGAAAGCTTGGGATAGTTCAGGTCTAGAATTTGATTTCGATTATGCAAACATAAATGAATTAGTAGTGGATATGTGGATTCCATGAATATGTTGCTGGTGTGCGGTTTGCATCAACATTCAAACATCGCGACAATTCTCAGAAACAAACCTGTGATTGCTGAGGTTATGGTTTATGTACTTAAAAGGAGGATGTTTTAAGTTAGCTGGCCGAATGTGCTTTTGTAACGGAGTTACTTTGCTTTTCTCAGTCGTGAGTATGAAATCCCGGTAACAACTCAAACCAATTTCTCTATTGCGTAATGTATCTGATGTTTAGCTGCGAACTCTGTTGGATTGTTTTAATTTTCATTATTTCAATTGTTGTTGTTGTTTGTTAATTTCTTGGCATGGTATAAAGTCGTATCTGATCCATGGTGTTGACATTATTCTTTTGATGTATTAAAGGGATACTATTGCTGCTGCTGTGATTTTAAAATTCTGATGAACCATGTATGCATATTGTTATAGTATGATGCAGATTGAAATGCTAGTTGTGATATGCTTCTCAATTATGCCGATTTGTGCATTTGTTTTTTTTCTTCAATTTGTTGATTAATATGTTGAAGAATCTAGATACAGCTTAAAGAGAAAGAACTTGTTCATGTATTATCATTCTGTTTCGTTATCGCATTGAGACATTTGTTTCTGTTTTGATTCGTTGCACTTTGCGTTCCAAGGTTTGGAGCTTGATTCACCTGTTGCGCTTTGCATTCCAATGGGAGGATCTTAGAGCTATGCCTAACACTTTTGATCGTGTTCCAGCTAGTTGGTCAATGGTCACAAATTTTGAGTGGAAAGACGAAATTAATCACATACTTAGTTTTCTCATGTTATACGTTATGGGGTACTATCTGCTTTGACAGTGTTAACCTTTTAGCAGGGTGTCGCTACTGCGAAAATCGGCGCCGGCTATGACGGAAGAGTCGCTACCGTGTGTTATTTATCACAAAGGAGGGAAAGGAAACGCTCGAAGTAAACCTACCGCAAAGACGGGAAAGGAATGGTCATCGCAACCAAATCCTGGATTCGGGAGTCGGTTACGCAAGGGGAAGGTATTAGCACCCCTCACGCCCGTCGTACTCGACGGAATCCACGCTTGTTTTCTTGCACGGATTGTTATTCTATCTACACTAAAGGGTCAAGGGTTAAAAGAAAAGAAAATGACTCGGTAAAGTATCGCACTTTATGCCTACGTATTCCCGTCTGGAACGAGAAATCAGAGTCAATGTAGTTCGCCTACCTACGGGAAAGGAGGGGCAGGTTGCTCGCTAGGATATCGCATCCTATGCCTACGTACTTTCATACATCATGAAAGATCAGAGCAAACGTAGTTCGGGCTAAGGAAGACACAGATTTGTCTGACTGTTTTTTAGATCCTTCTGAAAAGGTTTTCTCCTGCTTAATCGTCCAAGCGGACAAAAATGACGTTTTGATGAGTTTCCAGTCTTTTACGCAAGAACTATCTTTTATTGATGTCTGAAATCTTATTGTATTTTTGATCATTTCAAGATGAGAAGAGAACGACGCTCTAAAATCCTAGGGTTGAAAAATGGGGATCAAAACTAACCTAATGTTGTCATGCCTGGGTTAAAACCTAATGTCTGTCATATTTCTCTCTTGCGCAGAGAGAAACAGAGATCCTAGGGGATAAACGGAAAAGAAACAGCAGATATACGGTAAACAGTAAAATGCATGAGATGCAGCAGTACAAGCAAGGCAAGGGAGTCCCACTCAACCTCGAACCTGGGAAAACAATAGGCAAAGTGAAACAGCTTCACTTCAAACCTAAGGGGCAAGCTGAACAAGCCAACAAACAATATAGAAAAAAGAAATAAAACCCCAATACTAGCCCTGACAGCAAACCAGCTCCTACAACAGAAACTAATCAACAGCAAGCCAATTGACAGCAACATCTTCAAGTAAGACTTCACTTCAATCTTCAATGACTTCTAAGTCTAAGGCTCTTTCCTGTTTCTCCTATCTCCTAAGCCTTCAACAAGCACCTTCAAGCACAAGAATCCCCAAGCTCCAAGCATTGATATTTGCCTTCAATCTTCTTCCATGCTTCCTCATGCTCCACAAGCCAAGCCCAAGCCCCACACCCAGCTGAAATGCCCAAAACCCAACAAACAAAGCAATATCCCAAGTGGGAAACACACCAATATCAACCAAATTGCAAAAATCAAGTAAAAATAGTAAAACTCACTATAAAATCGTAGATTAATTTCTAAGGGAGCCTAACTATATACCCTATACCCTATATAAACCCCAAGGCCTAAATCAATTTTAAAACCCCAAAACTATGCCATAAACTGCACCTAATTGTTGTGAAACCCTAATGCTGATACCTCTCCTATCTACCTCTCAAATTAATCTAATTTTTAGTCACAAAAATATGACAAAATTCCTAAGGGTACATGCTTCCCTAATCTAATGAACCTCACAAGAATAAATCAAAAATCATGCACCAAACTCTCATACTAAATTCAGAAAAAATAAGTACTAAACAAATGTAAAATAAAAGCAATAATATTGTAATATATACCAAAAATATAAAATGCATGAAATTAATAATTTTATTATTTCACAATTTTCTAGAGGTCCTAAGGAAACTAGGGAAAAAAATCCCATCCTAATATGATCATTTTTTCAATTTATTGTGAATTATTTACTAATCCTATGCAAACATGAAAAAAAATGAAAATCAATTAAAAAAACAGAAACAAGCGTGGTGAATAGCAAATATTTCTAGTTCAAAAATGGATTGGGCTCAGGGGGGTGCCAATATCAGGCGTGCTAAGCCCATTACTTATTCAGAAAATGAATGAAAAACACAAGGAAAATGAAAAAAACCTGGGGGGCGAATAGCAACTGTTTCTCCTTGTATTTCCACTGGGCCTCCCATTGGGGGGTGCGATTATCAATTCTATCTATGGGCCATAACGAAAAACTCACACTAGAGGGGGGTGTCATGGGAAATCGGGGGATATGATCAGCAAACAAGCACAATGGGCCTGAGCCCGAATCCATTGCCACCCAAATTCAGCAACAAAACCATAATCCTTCACTCCCTTCCTTCACTGTTCACCTCAACCCACTGAAACCCTAACGGCGCCTCTACTCTCTCCCACCTCTCTACCTCGCTCTCTTAAACCTTTGCTCAAAATTCCTCACAGACTTGTTCCAATTTCCTCATCACAATCGTTTCATCAATCCAACACAACCTATTACGCTCCAATCTCTCTAACTAAAACAATAACTACCATAGTCAGAAGAAGAAATTGAATCAAACCTGGAAATATGACGAAGGTTGATGATGAAGATTACTTTGATGATTTTGAAGCTTGGACGCTCTTGACGACGTTCGAAGCTTTCTGGAAGATCCTCACGAACGTGATGAAGATCTACGAATGCGATGCATATCCACGGAGAAGTTTTGGAAACTGATGATGGCGCGGATGCTTCTGATGAAAATCCTGAGAGTTCTTGACGAAAAGAAGAAAAACTAGTGGCCTATGAATCTTGATGAAATACCTTTGAAGAACTTATTGAAGATTCTCGGCGGTTGGGAAGATTTGTTCGGTGAGATCTTGGAGTGTTGAAATCGGAGGAGATCTGGAGGTTAAGGCAATGAAGGTTCTTGAGCTCGTTGAAAGTTTCCTGGAAAAAAGCTCTTGAATATTGATGGAGTTCTTGGTGAAATCTGAAGAATGATGAACTGGATGAAGATGATGAATGAAGATTTGTGTGAAATTGTTGATGAACTTTGAAGGATCAGAGGATGATCTGGGAAAAAAACGTATGAAGATTTGGATGATGTTCTTAGTAAATCTGGGAAAAATGCAGATTCAGATGAATTTTCCGGTGAAACCAACGTTTCCGGCGACGGTTAAGGGTTCCGGCGGTTGTTAGGGCGGTAGGGACGGAGGCTGCATGGCCGGCGGTGGGCGGTTGCATGTACTCTGGTGAGGGTTGGTGAGTGGAGTATAGCTGTCTCTGGGGTGGAGGAGAGGGACACGCGTGGCAGGGGTGTGGGGTCTGAGATGAGGCACGTGGGAGAGAGAGGGAGGAAGTGGAGTGATGAGGTGTCAGTTTCTGAGAGAAAGAAAGATGAGGTGGCCGAAGGGAAAGTACACGCGTGGCACTATCATTTATAGGACAAGTGGCGAATTTCTGGACCTTGGGCTTTTGAATTTCTGGATAACTGGCCCACTAAGACTAAATTCAGCATTAATTGGACTAAACTTGATTAATTGACATTAAGAAAAACAAAATTGACAATTAAACTGCTAATTAAAAACGAAAATAAATTAAAAATGTTGATTACCTAATGAAGAAAAAAGATTAATGGCTAATTAATACAACCTATTAAAAAACTGTACCCTTACAATCTAAAAATCTATTTTAAAACTATTAACTATTAAATCTATATTAAAATCTAACCAATTAAAAAATTTATTTATTCTATTAAACTATAATATTCTAATTAAACCCTAATTAATAATAAAAGCCTATTAAAATTCTATATTAAAATCTCTTAACACTATTTATTAATACTAAAAAGCTATTAACTAGTAAAACTATTATATTCTATAAAATCTATTAAAAAATCTAAAAACACATCAATCTATATTTTTCTACCACTATCTAAAAGGAATAAAACCTATACCAAAATACTATTAAAATCTATATTAAAACTAGTAAAATCTAGATAAAAATCTATTAAACTCTATATTAAAAAACTATCCTATATTACTCTATTTAATATCAAAAAACTATTATCTAAAATACTAATAGAACCCAATTAATGCCTAGAAAATTCTATAAAATTCTAAAAAACAAATGAAAGCAATTAACTCCAATAAAAGGGACGCGAGACCAGACTGAAATAAACGGTAAACCCCGGACACCACAATATCCTCAAAAACCACAGTGTGAGCTGAAAACGCCGAGGAGCGCCTGATTTCCCAAAAAATGAATTCCGATTATCAGGACTGGTTTGAAACGTCCGAGATGTGAAAACAGAGCTGTAATCCCGATAACATCAGTATGATTCTGACAATGCAATGCATGCGGTATGCGAATGCGAATGCAAAAAATGAGCCAAAACGTAAACCGGATGTGGGAATCGGTTGGTCAAATTTTGGGGTGCAACAGCTGCCCCTATTCAAACGGCTTGGACCTGAAGGGTTGAAGAGCGAACGACTTTCAAACATTCAAAGGTAGAAGACGGTTGAATACTAAATAAACCCGAAAATTTGCCAACCGCAGAAATAAACTGCACACTTGCGTTGGAAAAAAAAATCCAAAGAACTGAATCTTGGTTGTTACAGCAACAACTGATCGAGCATCTGATAATGAAACTTGATTTTATCCCCCAGTTACCCATGTGTGACGCCACAGATAACAAACCTGAAGTTTGGATCAACATGCCCTTGGTCATCTCGCCTCGTCTAATGATAGACAGGAAGAAATATACTCACATAGTCCAAAGATAGACGGAAAGACACCGTCCCGAAGGAAAACAATATCCACACTCACATTGTCTAAAGATAGACAGAAAGACACCATCCCGAAGGAAAACCAAAATCCATACTCACATCATCTAAAGATAGACGGAAAGACACCATCCCGAAGGAAAACCAAAATCCATACTCACATCATCTAAAGATAGACGGAAAGACACCATCCCGAAAGAAAAAAATATTCATACTCACATTGCCTAAAGATAGACAGAAAGACACCATCCCGAAGGACCACATCGTCAGTGAGAACTAGCGGAAAGAGAACCATATGAACTTCAACACCACCCATCAAACTTCGGAATCCTTTCGTCTACAGGAATTGATGGAAATAACCATACCTTCAAAGGGGCCACATCATCAGTAAGAACCGACAGGAAGAAAAACCACCTTCAAACAGCCATGTCGTCGATAAGGATCAACAACTAGGAAAACCAAACATTCTTCAAAGATCCTCGGCGTCAATAAGGATCGACGGTCAGAAAAACCCCCCTTTTGAAATGTCATCTCATCCAATAAACAGAAAGAAAGCCGATATCTGAAAGATCGCCTTGAAACCTCTCGCCGTCTAAAGATAGACGGAGAAAACCACACTAAAGGCTGGATCAACATGCACTTGATCTTATCACATTGTCTAAAGATAGACAGGAAGAAACTTGTCCAAACTTCACATCGTCTAAAGATAGACGAAGAAAACCCTACCCGAACTTCACATTGCTTAAAGATAGACAGACAGAAAACCATATTCAAACTCACGACGTCTAATGATAGACGGAGAAGACTCGCTGGTGGAGACACATCGTCAATATGAACTGACGATAAGGCCTGCTGAAAAATCACCTGCTCAAACTCACAACGTCTAGAGATAGACGGAGAAAACCAACTTCGAAACTTCACATCGTCTAAAGATAGACGGAAAGAAAACCATACCCACACTCGCGACGTCTAAAGATAGACGGAGAAAACCACTTGTTGGAGAAACACATCGTCAATGGGAATTGACGGGAAGAGAAGTCTGTCGATATCAGATGACTGATGGGCAAAGCATAACCGTTATATGATCTAAAAATCAAATAAACCAATGAGCTATCAGAATAACGTTGCTGGATAAATGCCCCGGAACTGGTTACAGAGTGATTCACGTTGCCACGGAAGACTGATAAAAAAAATTGGCTTATGCTTCGTATGCATATGCGTATGTTTGAATTTTTCTATGGCGTAATGCTCCATATAGGATGGAAATGCTACACATTTGAGGATGAAATGCAAGTATGATGCAAACATGATGATATATGCAAGATGCAGATGCAGGCTCGGGCCGCTGGAGAAAGCTGGACTCAAAGAACCGCTTCAGCAAAATAAATGCTGAAGGCAAAGCCAACTCCGCTGGGGATAACCAGGTATCACAGAATTATTCCAGCAAAATAAATGCTGGAAAGGTGAAGCCAACTCCGCTGGGGATAACCGAACGCGCCAAGCATGATTGGACTTCTGTCAGGGATAGCTTACCCGTGCCAATGAAAATTGGACTTTTTCTGGGGAAAACAGACGGAGTCTTCTTGCGTACCAATGAAGGTTGGATTTTAAAATGATGCGCCACCACGTATTGGGCCTCACAGTGATTGCCAATAGGGACCGGGCTTCCTGAAAATTGCCAATAAGGACTGGGCTTTAGGCTATCTGTGATGGGTCATATATAATTGACGCTGGACAACATCATGTCTGAATTCATAGGTTTTCTGGTGGAAGAGTCAAGAGAGGGTAACACGACTTCCCGACATTCGTCTCAAACTTGAAGATCAACTGAATCTGCTCGAATAGCTCTAAGTAACTCTGATGACACGGAGAAAAACAATTCCTTCGCTTCTGATATGCCCCAGCCTGTGGGATCTCTGACGGGATAATCCTCAAAAGGAAATCTGAAAATTCATACCCTGATGGTCTGATATGAAATGCCCCAGCATTCTACACCTTGGAGATAACTTCAAATCAAATGCCTCTCGAATAAAGAATAACTTCTGCGCTCTTAGGATAGCCTGCCCCTGTCTGCAATGACTTTGCCCCTGATTGGCTGATTCGGTGTAGTGACTCTAGCTACGAGAGATTTACCGAATCTCGACCTGATCGCCCCAGAATAACGATTTCAGATGGCTGACCTCACTGGGGATCATTTGATAATAGCTTGCCTCGACTCACGGAACATTCAGGCATTCTGCATTCTATCCTGATCAGACTTTCCACCGTAGGAAACTTTCCTGCTGTCAAGCACTTACTCGCAAGTAAAACAAGTTGTTCTGCATAAAAGACATATTAATGCAACGCATATGATAGTTTTGACATCCAATCTGTTCACTGGAAAAATGGAAAAAACAGTTTATGGCACATAATTCACAAATCATTTATTAGAACACAGTACCAACATGCTAAGAAGAACCGTTTTAGGAGTCAGTTTCAACGCGATCTTTACCGAAGTACGCTCTCGAAACAAACCTGCTTCAATTAGGACTTTTGAAGGTTGTAACGTGGCCAGATTCACGATTTTGAAAGAAAGGATAAAGGCTCAAAGTTTATTTTAACCCACCCATTCTCCTTGATGTTCTTCGGTCCTATGTTCAGCTAATTCGACCTTAGCGCTCACCTCTTAGAGGTTGAAAGATAGGAGTGACAGTTCGAGAAACTATGCTTTTCGGGAGTAACAGTCACTCGCTCTTTGTCTTTGACACTTAGGGTCACACGACCTGATTCTCGTTTCTGGATTTTCTTTTGTAATCTTTTTTTTCTTTTTCCCCTTTTTTCTTTCCCTAACTTTTGCCTGGACTGATTCTTTGGAGTTTCTTTTGATTTTCAAGTCCAACGGGATGCCCTAATTTTTGCCTAAGCCACTTGTTTTGAAGTTTCGACTTAGCGGGCTTTTGATTCTCTTTTTTTTTTTTTGAACAAGTCCTGCGACACTGGTTGTCTGACTCTTTGGAGAATAATATGACTGTCTCACTCCTGACGTTTAACCATTGCGGTTTTTTAGGCACGACCTATACAGGTGTGATTTATCCTCGAATGGACACTCCTTTTGCACTTTGGACGGTCGGTCAAATTAGCTAACACCTACCCTGCCCCAGGTTAAGATTGAGGGTTTTTCGTTTTCAGAAAGAACTCCTACTACTAGGCTCAAAGGGGTTGACAATGGATTATCTTCCTTATATCTCCAGTGTTTAGGGATTTGAAACAATGCCTGTACATCATCAGCAGGTTTTATTTCAAAAGCATACAATATCGGAAGCTTGCATGTCGTTTGTTTTCGTCATCCTCCCCGGATTCCGCTTAACCAAGCGTTGGATATCTGTAAAAAACAACTAGCTGAACATAATGGATTTAATCAAAACAATGCATACTCATTTCATTATCATCAATTGACAACAACAAGTTTTACAAACAAGATTGCAATTCGAACAGGAAAGAAACTACAAACATAAAGAAATGACAAGATAAAACACAGGTAAATGTCAGCGTCCGAGAACCGGGCTTTCACATCTGACTTGCTGCTGAACCAACCATCTTCAAAGTTGCTTATTGAAACCATCCTGCTTAAAAAGGATACCGGGTGAATTGCCTTTCTGACTTCATTGGGCTTTGCCTAGCGCGCAGGTTTGACCGATAACGATAAGGCTGCTGACTCTGGAAAGGAGTTGACGTCTGTTGCGAAGACTGGACAAATTGTTGACTTTGAACAGTTGAACCACTTGGAGGTCGAGTCTGAATTATCAAGGACTCCTTTTGTTCAAGCGCTTTCATCCTCAGGCTTGGTCTAGACAGCAACTAAGGACAGGGGGATTCTGACACCAATGATTGCAGAATATACTTCTGATCTACGGCAGCTTCGGGAACTTCCACCATTTTAGCACCAACTGGGATAAGACCATTAGGTACAATTACGCCGCCCGGCATGAATTCAATAACTTTTGCATCAATCAAGTCCTGAACATTGTGCTTAAAAGCGTGACAACTTTCCATATCATGTCCGGGTGCCCCGGAATGAAATTCACACTGCTTACTAGCGTCATACCCATAAGGAATCGTCGTTCCCGTGAGTGGGGCCAATGTTCTTTTTTCCACCAGCTTCAAACCTAATAAAGTCTGAAACAGCTCAGCATACGTTGAAGGCGGCGCCTTAAATACCCTCTTTGGCCTCCCCTCCTGAATTCTTCACTGAGCCGGATGCATCTTTTGTTGTTGTTGTTGCTGGTGTTGATCAACACGCTTTTTAAGATCAGGTTCCACAGGAAAGGGTTCCACAGGCACAGGTGGAGCAAGCTCCTTTACTGCGACTTCAGATAGCTGATCACCCTCTTTCCTAAGCACATTCTTGACGACTTCCATGATCAAGCTCATTTGGGTCTTCAGCTGATTATTTTCCTCTTTGAGTATCTTCTGATCCAGACGCAACTCTTGCATGTCTTTCATCATCTGCCCTAGCTGGCTTTGGACTTCAATCAATTCAGCCTGATTCTGTTCCATATCTCTGAGGGAATTCCTGCAACAAACTGGAGATCAGGAAATAAGACCCACGGTTCTGATGTACCTGTTATGTGAGAATGCAATGCAGAAATCAAACACATATTCACGACAAGACAAAGAAACCCCAAGCTATAAGCACGGAGATAAACACCTCACACCACTATGTAAAGCCAACAAGAGCAGCAAACAAGCACAACCAAGTACAAAATACAATGACCCCAGCCAACAAGCCTGGTGGTGGTCAGCAAACAACAATGCACGAAAGCTAAACAGGTCAGCAGAGAAAAACATATGCGACACCCGGCGCAGAAACCTCTAGCAACTTCCTCCATATTCAACTGAGCTCTCAGTTGGACATTCTTCCCAGCATACACTTTCAGTGGAGTATTCCATGACATTGACTGACGAACCCACACAACTGGATGAAGGAGAATCAATAATCTGAACAAAACCCTGAGGTGTGATGAAGATCTTGTTAGAGTCTAGCAGATTCTGAACTTGGCTTCTAAGCACTTTACAATCATTTGTCGAATGCCCTTGTACCCCAACATGGTACTCACAGCGGGCGCTGGCATCAGAACCTGAAGGATAAGGCAGGATCATTGGATTAGTCTCTTTCGGCACTATTAATCCACTTTCAACCAAATCTGGCAACAACTGACTGTACGACACCGGTAGCCAAGTAAACTGCCTTTCGGGCTTCCTTGGTCTTTGTCGGGCGTGCTAATGCGGCTGATGATAATATGGTTGCTGGTTGGAAGTGTCTGAAAACAGAGCCTGAGACGCTAGAGATTATGAGACAACATCGCTTCCTTCCTCCCATTCCTCTTGAGAACTGAGAACTGATTCATTCTTATCAACTGGGATATAAGGAGTCTCTCAAATCTTTCCATTCTTGAGTCCTCTCTCAACAAGTTCTCCCATTCTCATCAAGCCCTCAAAGCTTGTATAACTGAACATCATGTCGTAATAATGGCCCTTCAGAGTACCCAAGAAGAGGTTAACCATTTATCTCTCCAGAATCGGTGGTTGAACACGAGCAGCGAATTCTCTCCATCTTTGCACATACCCCCTAAAGGATTCATTCTCCGCACGAGATAATTCTTGCAAATGCACGCGAAAAGGAGCCATTTCCAGGTTGTAGTCGTACTGCTTCACGAAGGCATTGGCTATGTCCGACCATGATTTAATACTATCACTCTTCAAGTGCATGTACCAGCCCAAAGATGTTCCAATCAAACTATCTTGGAAACAGTGAATCATGAGCTTTTCATTGGTGATATGTGAAGTCATTCTTCTGCAGAACATAACCAAATGTAGCTTCGGACAGTCATCCCCTTTGTACTTCTCAAAATTGGGCATCTTGAACTTCGGAGGCAACACGAGACCTGGCACCAAACACATGCTCGCAACATTCAGATCAAGAGTATTCTTATTCATCAGGGCAGCAATCTGATCTTCCAACGTCTGAAGTCTTCTCATATACTCAACAGTCCTTGGGTTCTGAATATTAACCTGTGGAACAACTCTTGGAGATGGAACAATCCTTGGAGAATCAGGCGTAGAGAAAGTGAAATTGTGATACTCTGTGTCATTGAGAGAATATGGACCTCTGACAGAGGTTTGCACCGGCTGAGCAACATTGTTCACTGTAGTTCTTTGAACGTTATTCTCTCCTCGATTCACAGCTATTATAGCTTCCATGAATTGACTCAACTGGTGCTTCAACAATTCAAACTCCGCCCGAGTAACAACCAAGTTCTGCTCTCCTGAAGCCATGATCTTTCCAGATGCTAACTCAAGTCTAATGCGAATGTCGGGAAATCAACTGACGAAGCGGAAAAAAACGGGTAAGCTCCCTGTTCCGGCCGAGGATGAATATGCAAAATGAAATGCAAATGCCAACAGTCATGCAAAATGCAAAATGAACACACAAGGGACCAAGTGTGCTGTTGAGAAGCCCAATCCACAACACTGGTCTTAAATAGACCCACAATACTGCTCAAACCTGGTCTCAACAAACTAAAACACTGCTCCAACCTGGTCTCCAACAGACCCAATAACACTGTCCTTAAATACCACTGAATCTCAATCAAGAAGACCGGTAGTCTGGAGGTCAAGTTACCTGCATGCCCCAACCCCTCTCACAGGTAGGTGTCCTATCAACTGACACAAGGTATGGCATCCTATGCGGTCGTCGGCGTCACAGACTTTCAAGAGTGATGATACGTTACCTAGAAGGTGTGGCATCATCATGTCCTGATGAGGCCTCACTTAGCCAGCTTCCAAATGATCGGTCCCCGGAGTCGACAATCAAACTAACCAGCAGCCCCCTCAACCCAAAGGGTTGAAAAGGAAGTCAACCAGAAGAACCTCGTCCGAGCGTGGATTTCATGGGACACTAGTGCCTGCAAAGCAAGCACGCGCTCACTAACTTCCACAACTAATTCTAGGTGCACTCAAGCCCAGGTTCGGCTTATCTCTCAATCATAGATCCCCAGCCCACAACAGCAATAACAATATAAAGCTGACAATAAAATGCGGAAAGTAAAGACAGAAATGTAAATCCATACAAAACCCACGACGGGAAAACAAGCGCTAGGATTGACTCGCGTAGGGAACTGTTGGAGTCCCCAGCAGAGTCGCCAGCTGTCGCTACTGCGAAAATCGGCGCCGGCTATGACAGAAGAGTCGCCACCGTGTGTTATTTATCCCAAAGGAGGGAAATGAAACACTCGAAGTAAACCTACCGCAAAGACGGGAAAGAAATGGTCATCGCAACCAAATCCTGGATTCGGGAGTCGGTTACGCAAAGGGAAGGTATTAGCACCCCTCACGTCCGTCGTACTCGACGGGATCCACGCTTGTTTTCTTGTACGGATTGTTATTCTATCTACACTAAAGGGTCAAGGGTTAAAAGAAAAGAAAATGACTCGGCAAAGTATCGCACTTTATGCCTACGTATTCCCGTCTGGAACGAGAAATCAGAGTCAACGTAGTTCGCCTACCTACGGGAAAGGAGGGGAAGGTTGCTCGCTAGGATATCGCATCCTATGCCTACGTACTTTCATACAGCATGAAAGATCAGAGCAAACGTAGTTCGAGCTACGAAAGACACAGATTTGTCTGACTGTTTTTTAGATCCTTCTGAAAAGGTTTTCTCCTGCTTAACCGTCCAAGCGGACAAAAATGACGTTTTGATGAGTTTCCAGTCTTTTACGCAAGAACTGTCTTTTATTGATGTCTGAAATCTTATTGTATTTTTGATCATTTCAAGATGAGAAGAGAACGACGCTCTAAAATCCTAGGGTTGAAAAATGGGGATCAAAACTAACCTAATGTTGTCATCCCTGGGTCAAAACCTAATGTCTTTCATATTTCTCTCTTGCGCAGAGAGAAACAGAGATCCTAGGGGATAAACGGAAAAGAAACAGCAGATATACGGTAAACAGTAAAATGCATGAGATGCAGCAGTACAAGCAAGGCAAGGGAGTCCCACTCAACCTCGAACCTGGGAAAACAATAGGCAAAGTGAAACAGCTTCACTTCAAACCTAAGGGGCAAGCTGAACAAGCCAACAAACAATACAGAAAAAAGAAATAAAACCCCAATACTAGCCCTGACAGCAAACCAGCTCCTACAGCAGCAACTAATCAACAGCAAGCCAATTGACAGCAACATCTTCAAGTAAGACTTCACTTCAATCTTCAATGACTTATAAGCTTCAAGGAAATCCCTCCATCTCCAAGAAAACACCAAGCTTGAGCAAGAAATGAACCCCAACAGTCAATAATTTCAACCAGCAGACAGCTTCAAACAGCAGTAAAACCCTAGCTCAACAGTTGAGCAGCTTTGACATGCACCAGCTTCTCATTTATCAATCTTCAATGCACTTCTTGTCTTCAATGGCTTACATCTTCAATGCAATCACTCCAGAAGAGAATCACGTAACAGATTAAGTTAAAATTCTAAACAGCTCATTGACAACCAAAGGAAGCCTATAAGTGTTTATCATTATGAGAGGCAGGTTCCCTCAAAGTTCTACTTCCAGGATAAGCCACTTATCCCTCCAAAGGAGGGATGTGAATACCCTAAAAGGACTTTTTGTCATAGGGAGGAATAGAAGCACAAGATGCTTTCCATGCTTGTGAAATAAATCATTCTAAGTCTAAGGCTCTTTCCTATTCCTCCTATCTCCTAAGCCTTCAACAAGCACCTTCAAGCACAAGAATCCCCAAGCTCCAAGCATTGATATTTGCCTTAAACCTTCTTCCATGCTTCCTCATGCTCCACAAGCCAAGCCCAATCCCCACACCCAGCTGAAATGCCCAAAACCCAACAAACAAAGCAACATCCCAAGTGGGAAACACACCAATATCAACCAAATTGCAAAAATCAAGTAAAAATAGTAAAACTCACTATAAAATCCTAGATTAATTTCTAAGGGAGCCTAACTATATACCCTATACCCCATATAAACCCCAAGGCCTAAATCAAGTTTAAAACCCCAAAACTATGCCCTAAACTGCACCTAATTGTTGTGAAACCCTAATTCTGATACCTCTCCTATCTACCTCTCAAATTAATCTAAGTTTTAGTCACAAAAATAAGACAAAATTCCTAAGGGTACATGCTTCCCTAATCTAATCAACCTCACAAGAATCAATCAAAAATCATGCACCAAACTCTCATACTAAATTCAGAAAAATTAAGTACTAAACAAATGTAAAATAAAAGCAATAATATTGTAATATATACCAAAAATATAAAATGCATGAAATTAATATTTTTATTATTTCACAATTTTCTAGAGGTCCTAAGGAAACTAGGGAAAAAAATCTCATCCTAAAATGATCATTTTTCAATTTATTGTGAATTATTTACTAATCCTATGCAAACATGAAAAAAAATGAAAATCAATTAAAAAAAGAGAAACAGGCGTGGTGAATAGCAAATATTTCTAGTTCAAAAATGGATTGGGCTCAGGGGGGAGGTGCCAATATCAGGCGCGCTAAGCCCATTACTTATTCAGAAAATTAATGGAAAAACACAAGGAAAATGAAAAAAAACCTGGGCGGCTAATAGCGATTGTTTCGCCTTGTATTTCCACTGGGCCTCCCATTGGGGGTGCGATTAGCAATTCTATCTATGGCCCATAACGAAAAACTCACACTAGAGGGGGGTGTCATGGGAAATCGGGGGATATGATCAGCAAACAAGCACAATGGGCCTGAGCCCGAATCCATTGCCACCCATATTCAACAACAAAACCATAATCCTTCACTCCCTCCCTTCACTGTTCACCTCAACCCACTGAAACCCTAACGGCGCCTCTACTCTCTCCCACCTCTCTATCTCACTCTCTCAAACCTTTCCTCAAAATTCCTCACAGACTTGTTCCAATTCCCTCATCACAATCGTTTCATCAATCCAACACTATCGCTACTGCGAAAATCGGCGCCGACTGAACAGAAGAGTCGCCACCGTGCGTTATTTATCCCACAGGAGGGAAAGGAAACGCTCGAAGTAAACCTCGCAAAAAACGGGAAAGGTATGGTCATCGCAACCAAAACCTGGGTTCGGGAGTCGGTTACGCAAGGGGAAGGTATTAGCACCCCTCACGTCCGCCGTACTCGACGGGATCCATGCTTGTTTTCGGGTATGGATTGTTATTTCTATCTAAACTAAAGGTCAGGGGTTAAAAGAAAAGAAAATGACTCGGCAAAGTGTCGCACTTTATGCCTACGTATTCCCGTCTGGAACGAGAAATCAGAGTCAACGTAGTTCGCCTACCTACGGGAAAGGAGGGGAAGGTTGCTCGCTAGGATATCGCATCCTATGCCTACGTACTTTCATACGGCATAAAAGATCAGAGCAAACGTAGTTCGGGCCACGTATGACACAAGTCTGTCTTGATTGTTTTTATTCCTTCTGAAAAAAGGGTTTTTCTGCTTAACAGTCCAAGCGGACAATAATGACGTTTTGATGAGTTCACATTCTTTTACGGAAGAAGTGTCTTTTATTGTGTTTGGAATCTTATTGTGTTTTTCTGTTTGTTTTGAGAAAGAAGAGACAGAACTCTATCCTATAGTTGAAAAGGGAATCAAACTAACCTAATGTTATCATGCATGGGTTAGGACCTAGTGTCTATCATGCTCCTCTCTTGCGCAGAGAGAAACAGAGATCCTAAGGGAATAGACGGAAACAGAAACAATAGCAAATATACAATAAAGCAATAAAATGCATGGATGCAACAATACAAGCGAGGCAAGGGAGTCCCACTCAACCTCGAACCTAGAAAACAACAGGCAAAAGTGAACAGAATTCACTTTCAACCTAACAGGTTAAACAGCAAGCAATACAGTCCGGGAAATTCAATCAATACATCAAAAATTATAAACAGCAAAAGAAAAACAGCAAAGCAGTCTTCATCAACATTTGTCTTCAAGTCATCTCCAAACATCTACCAGCTCCAAGTATCAGTCCTCCTCTTCAAGCCTTCAAGCAAGGTTTCTGTCTTCAATCTATCAATGGCTTTTCTTCAAGTCTCACTCTCCAAGATGAATATCAGTCAACAAGATGAAATGGATGTTAAACAGTCAATTGCCTACCAAGGGTGGCTCACTGACTGTTAACATGATACTGACAGTTTTCCCTCAAAAGTTCTATCTTTCAAATACATTCACTAATCCTTCCAAAGGAAGGAGATGGATATTTAAAAGAGACTTTGAATCATAGAGAAAGGATGGAGGCAAGACCTTCCATGTTTGTGAATCAAGTTTTCTACTCTAGAGCTCTGCCTAGCTCCTAAACCCTATAGCCTTCAACAGCTGCCAGCAAGGGATATTCCTCATCAACTCTGAAAGTTGGTCTTCATTCTCTTTGATCTCCAATGGCTTCATCAACACAGTCTTCAGCTCAAACCCCAAGCCCCAAACAAGCCCAATACCCCCACACACAGTCAAAAAATAACCCTAAAGAGGGCACACCACACAGTCAAGCAAATACAAGCAGTATACTAATAGTAATAGTAGAATAGGGGAAGCCTAGTAATTTCTAAGGGATCTATTATCTACCCATAATATCCCTATAGTCCAATACCCCAAAATTCAAACTAATACTCCTAAGGGAAAATGATCTATTACACCTATGTTATCTATAAACCCTAGTTTTAATCACACTAATGGTTACCTAATCAAAGTACTCAAATTTTAATCCTAAAATCATGAATTAAATCTTATATACAAGCTAAAGTCCTAAGTTGATCACCCTAAAAAGAATGGACCCTAAATCTAAGGGGAGCTAATTGAACTAAAATCATCAATATCATGCATCAAACTATACCATTTAAAAAGCTATTTAAAAGAAAAATGCACAAAAAATACTAAAACAAAATAAAATGCTATTTTTAATATTTGATAATTTTCTTAACAGAATTATGAAAAGGATGCAAAAACAACCAATTAAAAATATGCAATTTTCAATTATTTATGATTTTTCAAAGAATTAAAAAAAATGAAAGAAATTAATATGTATTAAATGGGTGAGGGGGTGCAGTCAATATTTAAAAGCATTGGAAAAAAGCAATGGGCCCAGACTGGGGGGCGCGCATCTCAAGGTGCGTCTGGGCCCAGCTACTCAGCAAACTTAACAGAAAATAAAAAAACCCAAGCGGTGCAAAGAGTAAAAAAACTAGTTATAATAGTTTGGGCCTGCGTTGAGGGGGTGTGCATAGCATTGGATTGTAAAGCCCATCAGGATGATTAAATGAAACGCAGCGTATTGCTGCATAAGATCTCCCTCCAAATTCGTTTTAAACGTGATCCATCAGATTGGGATCCAAGTCAAAGTCAAGCACCTGATCGTGTGGTTCTCCTTCATCTTCAACCTTTAGAAACCCTAGAACCAGAAAAACCCTCTCCATGCATGAATCTTATACTTCGTCGTTCTCATTCAATTCTCCATGAAATCCCAAACTATAAGAACCAAAATTGCTCTACTTCTTCCCCTCTACACAGCCATGGTCTTGGATTCCTCTGAAACTCAATCAAAATTCAAACCCGATAGGTAGAACATCCTGGTTCCACCATTTCACACTGATAGCAATCTTGCTAATTCTTTCTAATTCTTACCCTAACACAATCTACACGCCATGCTGATTATCCTGAGCTATATATCTAAGATTATCATGCCATATTCTAGGAGTTCTAAGCCCTAACAGATTTGGTGCATCAATGGCAACTTCCATGAAATGTCTTCAAATTCAACAGAAATGATCCTCTAACCAATCCTAACCATTCTAACCTAATAATTCTCTAACATTCTAACTAATCTAACCAATTCGAAAGGAAACACCAACCTGGTTTGATGATGAAAACAGGTGTAGAATTCTTTGGATCCAAGGCTTGCAATGCTTGGAAATTGATCAATAAGCTTGCTTCTTGGTTCTGTATGCAATATCAATTGCCCAAACCTCTTGGATTCTTGTAACCACTTCTTCTTGCACTTTGGATGATGAAGTTGGATAGCACGAATTCTACCTTAATTGATCCAAATCTTGATGGAAGCTTGATCTTGAATGAAGGTAGATGAAGATAGGATCAAGAGTTTTGGAAATTGATGAAGGTTTGATAGAGTTTGAAATGGTTTTGCAAAATGGAAGAATGAGATGAAACTTGGTATTATGAACAAAATGAATCACCAACCCTTGAATGAAGCTACTCAATCCAATATATAGATGAAATTAGAAAGCTCTAGAACTTTGTAGAAACTTCTTGTGCACACTTTCCTTGGATTTTAATTATGTTAACTTCATACCTAAGTAACCAAGCATAACTTCCAAAGTTTGAACCAAACTCAAAAATCCACTTTTGCCAATGTTCTTAAAACATTTTTCCAATCAAAATGACCTATAATTTCATCCCATTTGGCCAAGTTATGAAAAATCTCAATTTTAAGTCATTTTTATTCATTAAATTCCCTTTTAAATGACCAAATTTGAAACCTTGAGCTATGAGCATTTCCAAACTTTCATAATCAATTTTCTAGACTCAAAGTGTCATTTGGAGCAAGTTTGATGTTGTGAAGTTTTTCATTTGAAGCTTCCTTGTATGAGTTTTGGGCATAGGCTTGAAATGACCTGTAATTCTCAAATGACCAAAATACCCTTTGCTTGCCAAGACCATAAGTAGAGTTCCACAAATCAGATGAAGGCATACCATACCTTTATAGAAAGATAAGACAATGAGTAACAATTCTTATGTTTACCAGAAATTCATTTGAAATCTCCTTGAGGGGTAAAAGTTGCTTGGAAGACAAGTAACTTTCACAAACAAAATTTCAGATACCTCAGATGACCTGTAACTTGCAAGGACCATAACTTGAGTTATATAAATCTCCTTGATGTATTCCACCACTAAAATTAAAGGTATTGAGATCCTCTACAAGTTTCATGTTGGCCAAGGATCCATTTGAAGCTTGCATTTTAACTTATCTTGCTTGGAAGTTTGACCTAAATCAAGGGATTTTACACAGAAACCCTAATTTAGAAACTCCTCTTCTTCTGGATTTCTCTTGATTTCTTCTTGGCACAACACCACATCCATCTCTCCATGTCAAATGATGAACCCTACATCTCTCAAATAGACCCTGATGCCTTTCAATCAATCAATTGACCTAGGGTTGACCCAGATGAAACCCTAGTTGACTGTCTTCAATTGCAGCTCTTGTGATCACATCAATGACTTATCTCCTTCTCCAAATGACTTTCTAGGTCCTCTATGATGTCTATATACCCTTCATGCTCAATCCACAGCTCACAACTTCTTTGATGATCTTCAAATACCCTCAAGATAGGAGAGAGATTCACTGCTTGACCCACTGGCTTCTTAGACTCCAATTTCTTTCTGATGACTTGGATAAGATTGAATTTGAATAATAACCTCTTGATAGGCTCATAGAGATGAGAATAGTACTTGGTCCCTTGTTAGATGACTTGTTATGCTATGCTATGCAGATGATTAGACTATGTACATGACTCTATATGCAAATGCTAATGCAATTGAAACATAAACCAAGTGAATTAGGTTGAGCAAATTTTAGGGTGCAACAGCTGCCCCTATTCAAGCGACTTGGACCCGATTGGGTGAAGAGCGAACGGCCTTCAAACATTCGAGGTACGAGACGGTTGAATACTAAGAACCCGGAAATTTGCCAACCGCAAAAATAAACTGCACTACTGCTTGGGGAACGACATCCATCAACTGAATCTAACTGTTACAGCAACCAACTGATCCATTAGCGACCGTGCTGGGGATTATTTTCATCAACCTGAAAAAGATTCTATCATTGCAGGTAGAACTTTGTCCACGTTAAGACGCCTGTTTAGTCAACACGAAGAAATCTCCACTAAACTTGTCCACGTTAGGACTCCACCTGCCGGCAACACGGAAAAATCTCGGCGACTTCGCTAGGGATGACTCGTCTGCATTCTATCAGCACGAATAGATTATTTCCATGTTAGGAATAAACTCTTCCACGTTAGGAATACATTTGTCTGGACCTGTCCACGTCAGGACTAAACTTTCCACGTCAAGAATACATCTTTCCACGTAAGGAATAACCTTCTTTCCACGTAAGGAATACATTTTTCCACGTAAGGAATCACCTCTTTTTTCCACGTAAGGACTAATTCTTTCCACGTAAGGAATCTAACTTTCCACGTAAGGACTAAATCTTTCCACGTAAGGAATCCAACTTATCTTTCCATGTAAGGAATACCTCTTTCCACGTAAGGAATACACTCTTTCCACGTAAGGAATACATCTTTCCACGTAAGGAATACAATCTTTCCACGTAAGGAATCACATCTTTCCACGTAAGGAATACAATCTTTCCACGTAAGGAATCCCATCTTTCCACGTAAGGAATACATCTTTCCACGTAAGGAATGCATCTCATCTTGATTTGTCCATGTCAGGACTCACATCTCGTCTTGATTTGTCCACGTAAGGACTCGCATCTCGTCTTGATTTGTCCACGTAAGGACTCGCATCTCGTCTTGATTTGTCCACGTAAGGACTCGCATCTCGTCTGCACAAGAAAATCCTATCAGCATGGGGTAACCTTGTCCACGTCAGGACACCGTTCGTTGACCCGAAGAAATATAAATTCGTCCACGTCAGGACTCGTGCACCTTCGACCCGCTGGGGAAATAAAACTTGTCCACGTCAGGACTCCCGTTTCACCAACACGAAGAAAGATAAATTTGTCCACGTCAGGACTCGCGCATCTTGTCAACACGAAGAACTATAAACTTGTCCACGTCAGGACGCACATTTCACCATTACGAAGGAAGATATCTGCTGGAAATAAATGGTCCACGTTAGGACACCAATACAAAGAGTAATCAATTCTGTCCACGTTAGGACTTCACATTCAATCAATACGGAGAAATCAAATCTGTCCACGTTAGGACTAGCACATCTCATCAACCCGGGGAAATAAATCTGTCCATGTTAGGACACCCACTTCTCTAGCACGAAGAAATCTCGTCCATATAGGAATAAATTATCCACGTCAGGACCCATTTCTCCATTGGTCCCAACTCACAAACCTTTTTTAGCACTGACATGACAACGACTTTGAGGCGGACTCTACTGGGGATATTTGGAAACCAAACTACCGGACGCCTGTTCTGATAATCGGCGGCAGCCTCTGGAATTCTGATTCATGAAACCCTTTGATGCTGACGTAACAACAAATTTGAAGAAGATAATCCGCTGGTCGGACTAGAGACACTTCAACAAGAAACCCTGGTGGGGAACACAAGAAACATTTACACCAATAACTCTGCTCGGGGACAAAGAGAAATTTATCATGATAACTCTGTGGGGAATAATGCCAAAACTGACATTATCGTTGAATGTCTCACGTCGAGATCTTGAATTTTTTTTTTTTGGTAATTCATTTGAGCAAGAGCTCTTTCCACCTGCAAGAGAAACAATACTTGAAACAAACAGTTAGCCAACCTGGTTCATGTTTCAAAATGCATATGCTTGACAATGACACCATGCTCCATACGACATGGAAATGCTACGCGCCTTTATTTGGTGGATGCAAGTATGACACTATATGCCGACGCAAATGCAGACTCGAACTGCTGGGATACAGAATCCGCTTCAGCAAAATAAATGCTGAAGACAACGCCAACTCCGCTGGGGATAGCCAGACGTCACAGAATTATTCCAGCAAAATAAATGCTGGAAACGTGAAGCCAACTTTGCTGGGAAATTGGGAACTTAACCAAGCACCTCGCTGAAGTAACACCCTGCTGGGGAATATAACTCTGCTGGGGAATAGCAGATGTGCCCAGTATGATTGGGCTTCTGCTGGGGAGTAAACAGGTCTCACGCGATATTCCGACAAAATAAATGCCAGGATACGCCACCAACTCTGCCGGGGAGAGTCTTAACCTTCGAGTTCCACTGGGAGGAAATAGACCACTTGCTTGAAAGAGAACTCCGTTGAGTACGAAACGATTCTCTTGGGGAAAATCAACTGACTCCGCTGGAGGGAGAGCCAATGACCCTACTGGGAAGGGTAGACTGACTGAGTACAGCTCACAAGTTGGAAATATTAATCTTCTGAGGCTAAACCACTCTGCTCGAGATGGGGGAATCCTTCTGGGGGACACCACACTGTCTGAATACAGTCTACAATCTTAGAATCGCCAAACTCTGCTAAGGATGAATGACTTTGCTGGAGAATGTCCTTTGGATAGGCTACGACTAGCTGGGCAATTTGATCCTTCTTCGGTGAGGACCATTGTCATCTCGGAAGCGCGACCTGAGTGGGGATCGAGTCTTTCGTTACGATTTTATGATCCATACTGCAATTTTTTTTATCGTCCACTTCATACGGCTACGAACCCTGCAACACCACAAACAAGACAAGACAAGTCTATGCAACCAGATCTATTCAGATTAGTGTTAGTGACATTATTTTCAGTTAATTCAAAGTTTTAGCAATTATTGGCAAGGGCCAGCGATGTTATACACATGCTAGTTTCATCAAACCTAGGCGTTTATCATGCACAAAACAGTAAGAACCAGCATCAAATACTGAATAACATGTTTTATTGATAGGGCCCCTGAATGGGCGGAGTTTTGTACACGAGATGTAACTCCTGAAAAGAGGAAGCTACGCACAACAAATATACAAGTATGCAAAAGAAGCATAAAGATTATTGACAAATCAAATTTGTACACATGTCGGCAACGGGATGCAGACGAACATCATGAACTGATCCTCCTATGACTCACCCGACTCTAATGTATTCACACTTCCGAAGAGATTGTATCTGATAATCGCCCCCTCAGATATATTCTCCCGCACCAATGCTCGCTGCAGTGTCAAATTCGGACCGCAGTCATTTGCTTTTCAAATCCCTAACTTTTGCGTGAACCGCCCTTTACGGGTTTTCAGTTCACCGGGATACCCTTTTTTGCCGAAGCCGCCCAGTGTAGGTTTTCAACTTCGCGGGTGTACATTTTTCAATTTTATCCCTAACTTTTGCCCGAACCTTTCATTCTGTTTTTGGTTCGCCAGGATGCCCCATTTTTGCCTGGACTCTCTTTTTTCTGTCCAGCGGGTCAATTTTAAGCAAAGTATTTTTTAATTGCGTCCGAATTCACAGGCGACGTAAAGTCTTCACCATCCATGGTGGACAACAATAAGGCTCCTCCTGAAAAGACTTTTCTGACAATGTATGGCCCTTCGTAGTTGGGGGTCCACTTGCCCCTGTGATCTGCCTGCGGCGGGAGAATCCTCTTCAGCACAAGGTCGCCCGTCTGAAAGCTCCGAGGATGTATCTTCTTATCATATGCTTTCTTCATTCGGCTATGGTACAAACGACCGTATGCTAGAGAAGCTAGCCTCTTCTCATCCATTAAACTCAGCTGGTTTAACCTGTTCTTCACCCATTCTGCCTCGTCTAGTTGGACATCTCGTAGTACTCTCAGAGAAGAAATCTCAACTTCCAGTGGTAACACTGCTTCCATTCCATATACCAACGTGAACGGGGTTGCCCCGGTTGATGTGCGTACCGTCGTACGATAACCGTGAAAAGCGAAAGGTAGCATCTCATGCCAATCCTTATAGGTCAACACCATCTTCTGAACGATCTTCTTTATATTCTTATTGGCCGCTTCAACAGCGCAATTCATCTTGGGTCGGTAAGGGGAGGAGTTGTGATGTTCGATCTTGAAATTCTGACAGAGCTCCTTCATCATTTTGTTATTCAGGTTTGAACCGTTGTCAGTGATTATCCGCTCGGGGATTCCATATCTGCAGATGATATCTCTCTTGATGAATCTGGCTACCACCTGCTTGGTCACATTCGTGTAAGATGCCGCTTCCACCCACTTGGTGAAATAATCGATTGCTACGAGAATGAACCGGTGCCCGTTAGAAGCTGTCGGCTCGATCTTTCCAATCATATCGATTCCCCACATCGAGAATGGCCATGGCGATGACATCACATTCAGAGGACTTGGAGGCACATGGATCTTATCTGCATAGATTTGGCACTTGTGGCACTTCCTCGCAAACTTGAAACAATCAGTTTCCATAGTCAGCCAAAAATAACCTGCCCGCAGCAGCTTCCTCGTCATAGCATGCCCACCAGCATGCGTACCAAATGTACCTTCATGTATTTCCTCCATGAGCAACTTTGTCTCTTTCTCATCTACACAACGTAGCAGCACCAAGTCGTGATTTCGTCTGTACAGGACACCATCCGGATTCAAATAGAAATTACCCGCCAATCTCCTGAGAGTCTTCTGATCTTGACTGGAGGCCCCAGCCGGATACTCTTTGTTCTTCAGGAAATTGAGGATATCAAAGTACCATGGTTTATCATCGGATGCTTCGTCAATGGCAAATACGAAGGCAGGTCTGTCAAGCGGAGAGATAACAATTCTGGGAGCCTCATTCCAGAAGTTGACTTTATGCATGGAAGGCAAAGTGGCCAGGGCGTCAGCCATCTGATTCTCCGCTCGCGGTACATGATGCAATTCAACCTTGTCAAAGAAAGGCAACAATCTCCTCGCATAGTTCATGTATGGTATCAAATTGGGCTGACGTGTCTCCCATTCCCCTTTTATCTGATTCACCACCAGAGCTGAGTCTCCGTATACGTCCAGATTCTTGATTCGCAAATCAATGGCTTCTTCAAGCCCCATGATACAAGCTTCGTATTCGGCTTCATTATTGGTAACCGGAAAGGTCAATCGAGCAGTAAACGGGATGTGCGACCCGTGTGGAGTAGTGATGATTGCCCCTATTCCGCTACCGTAAGCGTTTACAGCTCCGTCAAAGATCAACTTCCATTTGGAATCCAATTCTGGTCCTTCGTCTGGCAACGGCTCTTCACAATCTTTCATCTTTAGGTACATGATATCCTCGTCAGGAAAATCAAACCTCATCGATTGGTAATCTTCAATAGGCTGCTCTGCCAAGTACTCAGACAGTACACTCCCCTTTATAGCCTTCTGCGAGACATACTGGATGTCATATTCAGTCAAGACCATCTGCCAACGAGCAATTCTCCCCGATAACGCCTGCTTTTCAAATACATATTTGATAGGATCCATCTTCGAGATGAGCATGGTTGTATGATTCAGCATGTATTGCCTCAAACGCTTGGCGGCCCAGGCTAGCGCGCAACAAGTTTTCTCAAGCATTGAATATCGAGACTCGCATTCAGTAAATTTCTTACTCAAGTAATAGATCGCATGCTCTTTTCTTCCTGTCTCGTCATGTTGACCGAGAACACAACCCATACTTCCCTCAAGAACTGTCAAATACATAATCAAGGGTCTCCCTGCCACTAGAGGTATCAAAATAGGAGGCTCCTGCAAATACTGCTTTATTTTATCGAACGCCTTTTGAAAATTTTCGTTCCACGTTACCGCCTGGTCTTTTTTCAACAGCTTGAATAATGGTTCACACGTAGCTGTTAGGTGAGATATGAACCGAGCGATGTAGTTCAACCTCCCTAAAAACCCGCGCACCTCTTTCTCTGTTTTAGGCGTCGGCATCTCTTGAATTGCTTTTATTTTTGCAGGATCAACCTCTATTCCTTTTTCGCTCACGATAAATCCCAGCAATTTACCCGATCTCACCCCGAAGGTGCATTTGTTAGGGTTCAGTCTCAGCCTGAACTTCCTAAGCCTTTTGAATAACTTCAACAGATTCACCAAATGCTCTTCCTCCGCCTGGGATTTGGCAATCATATCGTCAACATAAACTTCGATCTCCTTATGCATCATATCATGAAAAAGAGTCGTCATTGCACGCTGATACGTTGCCCCAGCATTCTTCAATCCGAAGGGCATCACTTTATAACAAAATGTTCCCCACGGTGTTATGAAAGTAGTCTTCTCCATGTCCTCTGGCGCCATTTTGATCTGATTATAGCCCGAGAAACCATCCATGAAGGAGAATACGGAGAATTGAGCAGTGTTGTCAACCAGCACATCGATGTGGGGAAGCGGAAAATCGTCTTTCGGGCTCGCTTTATTCAAATCTCGTTAATCCATGCACATTCTCACTTTACCGTCTTTCTTTGGCACTGGTACGATGTTAGCGACCCATGAGGGATATTTTGTCACAGCTAGGAAACCAGCATCCCACTGCTTTTGGACTTCCTCCTTAATTTTCATTGCCATATCGGGTCTAGTTCTGCGAAGCTTCTGCTTGACCGGCGGGCATTCTTCTTTCAACGGCAAACGGTGCACAACCATATCTGTATCAAGCCCCGGCATGTCTTCATACGACCAAGCGAACACATCACTATACTCCCTGAGCATTTCAACCAGTCTTCGCTTGACGTCGCTCTGCAGCGCGGTTCCTATACAAATGTTCTTTTCAACCCCTTCCGACCCCAGGTTAATAATTTCAATGACCTCCTCATGAGGCAAAATGACTCGTTCTTCTTGCTTCACCAACCAAGACAATTCTTCGGGAACGTCGCCATCTTCAACAATCTCTTCTTCGGCCTGAAGTACCGGGTGCTCAAAGTCGAGACGAGTCATAGGTGGTTCAATGATGTCATCTGAAAATGTTATCCTGCAAAAGGAATGGTTAAATGCTTCAAAATGCGTATAAAGCGAATAACCGTGTTGCCATTTTATTGTAAAATACAAAACAAGAAAAACAGAGATCGCAATATTTGTACATGGAAAAACGCCTTTTATTTAATGATTAAACACGCAATGTTCATAACAGCACTGCCCTAAGCAAATCATGATGCCCCAGGCAAGACACCAGATTGTTCAACAATTAAAAAAAACAAAGCATTACTGTTTAAGAGTCACAGGAACAATCTCCTGAATAGACCAATTGCATAATCCTTGTCCTGGCACGCTCGGCTGAATCCAGGCGTCCATGTCGCAATCGTTGTCTCCTTCGTCAGACTCTGAAGCAGCGTTGATGATCTCGTGACATACTCCACTAGCAGTGATGGTGATCGGTCCTCTGAAACGGGGTGCCCCCACAACAGGTGTTGATGACGACGGTTGATATCCCACCCCAAATCGGTCCATCTTCACGGGAATATCCAGCACTTTGCCCCAGTCCTTTGTCTCACCGGTCTCTACTAGAGCTTGAGCTTCCTTATATGACGAGACGGCTACCTCTGACGCTTTGCTCGGCCCGGGACCTTTGTCTTTGATGCGCAACCCTTCAAATGCCTGACAGCGTGTTTCATGAATCTCGCCGTCGACCTCCACATACTTGAATGATGACAGATGGCTGACCAATATATCTTCTTCTCCGCATACAGTGACCACACTGTCCCCTACCATATATTTCAACTTTTGATGCAAGGTAGACGTGACTGCCCCAACCCCATGGATCCAGGGTCGTCCGAGAAGGCAGCTGTATGCTGGCTGGATGTCCATGATATAAAATTCAGTTGCGAAAACCTCCGGCCCCACCTGTAGAGGTAATGTTATGGATCCGAAAACTGTTCTTCGCGTACCATCAAATGCCCTGACCACCAAGTCACTGGGCGTACACAGGATTCCTCTGACATCCAGTTTCATCATCGCTTTCTTGGGCAGCACGTTCAAAGACAATCCGGTATCGACCAGCACGTGAGACATGACTGCTCCTCTACACTCCACAGATACGTGCAACGCCATATTATGCTCTCTCCCCTTAGGGGTCAAGTCAAAATCGGTAAAGCCCAAGCTATGGCCTGCATTCACATGCGCCAACACTCCCTCCAGCTGATTCACGGAAACATCTTGGGGTACGAAGGAAGTATCCAGGACTTTCAACAATGCATTTCTGTGAGCTTCAGAGCACAATAGCAACGACAGTATAGATATCTTTGACGGCGTCTGTTGCAGATGCTCCACAATCTTATAATCACTTTTACGAATCAAGCGCATGAACTCTTCCACATCCTTCGATGCCGTTTCTTTTCCGTTCCCCTGCACTGGGACATTCTCAATCATCTTTCCTTTTCCCTTTGCCAGTCGCTCGGCCTCTACCTCAGGCGATATGAAGATTCTCCCACTTCTTGTCATACCTCCGGTGCCGACAACGTTGTCTACAGTCTCAGCTGGCTGCTTGTTAACATCAATTTTTACCCCATCACAATACACTTCCAACCCATATGACCAGGGGACTGCCTTAGTGCTTTCGTAAGGGATTGGCCCTGCCTTGGTGATGGTGATCGGTGGTCGCTTGGCCGGTGCTGTTATAGTGATCGTTTTCCGGGGAATCGTCACAGTAGCCACATCACTTTGCTTGTCTGCTAATACCCCTTCAGGCTCTTCAGTTGCTGCTCAGTCAAATTGCAATGTGCCTCCGTCTATTAAAGCCTGAACACCCTTCTTTAAATTCGCACCCCCCCCAGCTTGGGTCCAACACTCTAAGCAATACTCGTCGCAACCAGGATACATACCACCTTGCAATAATCTGCTCTTTATCTCGCTCAACGGTGTATTTAAGTCGTCGATATTCATAATCAAATTCAAACCCTCCTCAGTCAAAATGGTGTTTGCCCCATGGTTGGGTATGGGCTTTTGCACTATATTCGGACCCGCCGTTCCAAAATTGATAGCCTTACTATCCAATAGATCCTGCACTACATGCTTGAACTCATGGCAACCCTCTACATCGTGGCCCGGAGCCCCAGAGTGGAATTCACAGTGCCTGCTTGCATCGTAACCGTACGGAGGAGTGCCTGTTATTGGTGCCAGAGTTCTCTTCTCCACTAAGTTCAAACCCAATAACGTCTGTAGCAAATCTGCATACGTTGAAGGAGGCTTTTCAAACACCCTCCTTGGTTTGCCCCCTTGGAATCTGCACTGGGCAGGCTGTGCCCCCTGTTGCGGCTGCTGTTGCTGTTGTTGTTGTTGAAATGGTTGTTGCTGAAACGGAATAGTAACACTTGCCACCTGCTGCGGCTGATTGTACTGGTTTCGACCTCTGCCCCGGCCTCGGCCTCGGCCCCCAAACACTGCGCTTGCATCGCCCTGACGGTGCCCACCAAAAGCCCTTCTGTTACTGCCAGTCGAAGTGGATTCCTCAGCTTGGAATCTTCCCTGTTTAATGTTACTTTCAATCTTCTCTCCCATCAGGATTAAGTCTGAGAAACTGCCCAAAGAAGTGTGAAACAACTTGTCATAAAACATGTCGGTGAATGTTCCTATGAACATGTCATTCATTTCCTTGTCCTCCAAAGGGGGATGAACTCTAGCAGCCATGTCGCGCCATCTCTGCGCATACTCTTTGAAGCTCTCGCCCTTTTTCTGGGACAACCCCTGCAATTGGACCCGATTGGGTGCCAAGTCACTGTTGTACTTATAGTGAGCCACAAATGCTTCAGCCAGCTGCTTCCATGTCTTTATATGTGTTGGTTCCAATCCCATATACCACTCGAGGGAAGGACCAGACAAGCTATCTTGAAAGAAATGCATTAGCATCCTCTCATCAGTTGAATACGCCGACATCCTTCTGTAATATGACCGCACGTGCACCTTTGGACAGGTGTCCCCCTTATACTTGTCAAACGTGGGAGCTTTGAATTTGATTGGCACCCTCAAGCCAGGCACCAGACCCATTGTTGACATGTCTAAGCCGACAGCGCTTTGATTCACGACCCCCCTCATCTGCTCCTCGAGCATCCTGATTCTCTGAGAGTCATCCATAGGCCCTTTGAAACCTCCACCAGAGAAAGCGTCCTCTTGATGATCTTCTTGCCACATACCATTCCCAGCTCCGTATCCATCATATCCATTGTGACGGCCAACTCTGGTCTGATTCATTACCGGGCCTCGCCCCCTGATACCGTACCCCGGAGCAACTCCAGCAGGTCCAAAAGTCATTAACCCAACGCCATTTCCATTTCCGAATCCTCCATAACCCTGATTAGTCATACCAACTCCGTCCTGCCCGAAGCCTTGAGCATTGAAGCCGTACTTCCCAGTATTATCGAACCCCTGGTCATTGAAGCCAAATCCAGTATTACCGAAGCCATTGCCTCCCATATTATCACCCAGGTTGACATCTCCGAGCCCAACGTTGTTGACAACAGTCTCGTTCCCAATTCCAACGTTACCGTTCCCAGCAGCAGTGCCGTTATTCACATTGACAGCAGGCATGTTGACTACAGGTGGAGCCACTGGTGTGGGGGTACCATCCCCGTGAACAATGTCGACTCGCACAGACTGATGATCCTCATTTCCGTGTCCAGCATTCCTTACCAACAGAGGTTGCACCAAAGCTTGTAAATTCTCCTGACCTTTCGCAATGGTCTCCATTGTCTGCATGAAGTGCGCCAGCTTCTCACGCATGTCTTTCATTTCGTTCTGCATTTGATCCATGATTCTTCGGCAGTTGGTGCGAGTGGAGTATCGGTGCGGGCGCTGATCCTCAATCGTGAAAAGACCTGGTACAGTGCAAGGAATGAGATACCATTCAGTAATCACCTGTAATGCAATATGAATGGGAATGCAATGCAATATGTGTCTGTGCATTAGGGAAGATCATTCCCCGATTCTAGTGCGAATGTGCCAGTGCGGTGACAGTGCTAGCAACACGGTGATCGGAGCCGAATCATAGAAAACCTCATATATTGCAGAGAAATCCATTAAGCCAAGAATAAAATATCACTGAGTGTACAATAAGAAGGCATGACCTCAACCAACAATCCTGGTGATGGTCAGCGCTATGCAAATAAAGCGTCAATACATGAAATGGTCAAGTACACTCATAAGCCTGATACTCTTCTATTAACTTCTTAGTCTCTGGATGACTTGGTCGGGTAAGCAGACCCTCAACAAGTTGATTTCTCCACTTGAGAACGCGTTGCACGTCGCCAGCGGTTTCCTCCCATGCCCCTTCTCCGAAGCGATCCTCTAGCTTCCGCTTCTGAGACACAGCTTCATTCCTGCCTTCGATGGCCTTGTTCAATGCATTCTGGAGACTATACCTGGTCATCATCTCTTCTTCGTACTTCTTAATGCTAGCCTTCAACTGCTCTTCGAGTTCAGAAATTTGCTGCTTCAATTTATCTTCCCTCTTTTTGTTGTTGGTTAGCGTAGCATTCCAAGTCTTGTTACAAGAAGAGATTTCCCGGTGAGCGGCATCGAGTGATTTCTTTTTGGACTCCAACATGTCATGAGAGCTTCTGAACTCTTGACCCAGACGTTCGCGCTTCTTCTTCTCTTCAGTCAACTCAGCACCTAGCCTGTTTACTAATTCGATCTGCTGTTGGAAAGCATGCACAGCCTTGTTCTTCTCACTGCGCATCTGAGCCAGCTCCTTTTCTAACCCCTCATTGATCTTCATCAAGGCTTCTTTTTCTTTCACAACTTGCTCGTAGGCCTCCATAGTAACAGTGGTTGGCTCTTCCACCGGGATGTGAACAGGGACTGGTGCAGCCGAAAATGGCATCAGCAACTGCCTTGCTCTCTCTTGGATCCAAGCTTTGTAGGGTGCATAAGCCTGACAATCGTTCTTCCCTAACAATGGCTTCCCTCTTCTGTTGATACGCATCCATGCGTGCTGAAGCTTGGCGAGTAACTTTCCATTCAAATCACCGGTGAAGTACAGAGATTCCTGTACTTCTTCCTCCTGAGGTGGGTTCTTCAACGCATATCTGAACTGGAGAACGAACAGAGACGGATTGTAATTGATACACCCTTTCCTTCCTATCAACGGAACATTAGGATACCCAGAACAACTGAAAATAAGCTCAGACCCCAACAAATCTCGGTCAAACCACTCAATGTCTTCAGAAGATAGCCTCATCATGCGCTCTGGCCAGTCAGCTGTAGTTGCACTATCCACAAAAGGTCCCTTCAGGGGAAGATGGCTCTTAAACCACATGTTCAACAGCGGCGCACAACAGTAAACAGTCTTTCCCCTTCTATTTTCATTTTTGTAGTGCAATGAATGATAGAGATCTCCAATCAAAGTGGGTACGGGTTGCCAGCAGCAAACAGATGGAAAGCGTCCAAGTCCACGAAATTGGGTAAGTTGGGAAACAACACTATTCCGTAAATGCATAGAGCCAAGGAAAGGGTGTATCAATTACCTTGAGCTTTGCCAACCAGAAAATCAAGGGAGAAACCTGGAACCCCAAGCCAGGAAGTCACTAATAGTTCAGCAGCGTTCATGTGCAAGGCCTTAGCTAAGTCCTCCAACTTGGGTTCAGCGGCGGAATGAATAAAGGGAACCTTGTTCTGTACTGGTAGCTCAGTAAACTCCACATACTCTTCAATGGTAGGCCCCAAAATAAAGTCAGCAAACGTGAAACATCTCAACGCCGGGTCATAAAATTGCATCAAGGTGTACAGCCCATTCATCTCAACAGCAGTTGGCTTGCAAACCAGTCTCAACAATCTTCCATGACTCATCCTGAAACTTCTCCTAACCTCCTCATCAGCAAGGGACATCATACCAAGTAAGGGAGTAATGGTAGGTGTAGGTAACTTATACGCAACTGTCTTTCTCAAACCATCCATGATCAATAAGCAGAAGTCCGGGCACTAGAACCAGGGAATATGCAAATGCACCTGCAGCACAGACACACGTTAATGGGATGCAATGATAATGGCTATGCAAACAATGCAATGCAAATAACATGCAACAGGGACCAAATGCCATAGCTGAGAAGCCTGAACCATATCAAAAGTCTCAGATAGACCCTCCAGAATTCCTCAAACCCTGGTCTCAGATAGACCCAATACAAAGCTCCAACACTGGTCTCTGATAGACCCCATAACATAACTCTGACTGGTCTCTGATAGACCTCATATCATAACCCCAACTGGTCTCTGATAGACCTCTCAACTCTCCATAAATACCCAGAATCTCAGATCAAGAAACAAACCGGTATCTGAAGGTCTAGTTACCTGCATAACCCCAAACCCTCTCACAGGTAGGTGTCCTAGTAACTGACAATGGTATGGCATCCTATGCGGTCGTCGGCGTCACAGACTTTCAGGGTTGATGATACGATTCCCAGAAGGAGTGGCATCATCAAATCCTGAAGAGGCCTCACTTAGCCAACTTCCAAATGATCGGTTCCCGGAGTCGACAATTCAGCTAACCAACAACCCCTTCGACCCAAAGGGTAGAAAAAGAAGTCAACCAGAAGAACCTCGTCCGAGTGTAGATTTCGTGGGACACTAATGCAAGCAAAGCCGGCACGCGCCCACTACTTTCTACTCTAATTCTAGGTGCGCTCAAGCCCAGGTCCGACTTATCTCTCAATCATAGAATCACCCGTCACAACCCCAATACAGCAATAATAACAATAATATAGTGCTGAAGGTAAATGACAAAAATATAAATCCATACAAAATCCTCGACGGGAAAACAAGCGCTAGGATTGACTCGCTTAAGAGACGTTGGATCCCAAATGCATAAGGAACTATCGCAGTCCTTAGCAGCCAGGGGACGTTGGGTCCCCAGCAGAGTCGCCAGTTGTCGCTACTGCGAAAATCGGCGCCGGCTGAACAGAAGAGTCGCCACCGTGCGTTATTTATCCCACAGGAGGGAAAGGAAACGCTCGAAGTAAACCTCACAAAAAAAGGGAAAGGTATGGTCATCACAACCAAAACCTGGGTTCGGGAGTCGGTTACGCAAGGGGAAGGTATTAGCACCCCTCACGTCCGCCGTACTCGACGGGATCCACGCTTGTTTTCGAGTATGGATTGTTATTTCTATCTAAACTAAAGGTCAGGGGTTAAAAGAAATAAAAATGACTCGGCAAAGTGTCGCACTTTATGCCTACGTATTCCCGTCTGGAACGAGAAATCAGAGTCAACGTAGTTCGCCTACCTACGGGAAAGGAGGGGAAGGTTGCTCGCTAGGATATCGCATCCTATGCCTACGTACTTTCATACGACATGAAAGATCAGAGCAAACGTAGTTCGGGCAACGTATGACACAAGTCTGTCTTGATTGTTTTTATTCCTTCTGAAAAAAGGGTTTTTCTACTTAACAGTCCAAGCGGACAAAAATGACGTTTTGATGAGTTCACATTCTTTTACGGAAGAAGTGTCTTTTATTGTGTTTGAAATCTTATTGTGTTTTTCTGTTTGTTTTGAGAAAGAAGAGACAGAAATTTATCCTATAGTTGAAAAGGGAATCAAACTAACCTAATGTTATCATGCATGGGTTAAGACCTAGTGTCTATCATGCTTCTCTCTTGCGCAGAGAGAAACAGAGATACTAAGGGAATAGACGGAAACAGAAACAATAGCAAATATACAATAAAGCAATAAAATGCATGGATGCAACAATACAAGCGAGGCAAGGGAGTCCCACTCAACCTCGAACCTAGAAAACAACAGGCAAAAGTGAACAGAATTCACTTTCAACCTAACAGGTTAAACAGCAAGCAATACAGTCCGGGAAATTCAATCAATACATCAAAAATTATAAACAGCAAAAGAAAAACAGCAAAGCAGTCTTCATCAACATCTTTCTTCAAGTCATCTCCAAACATCTGCCAGCTCCAAGTATCAGTCCTCCTCTTCAAGCCTTCAAGCAAGGTTTCTGTCTTCAATCTATCAATGGCTTTTCTTCAAGTCTCACTCTCCAAGATGAATATCAGTCAACAAGATGAAATGGATGTTAAACAGTCAATTGCCTACCAAGGGTGGCTCACTGACTGTTAACATGATACTGACAGTTTTCCCTCAAAAGTTCTATCTTTAAAATACATTCACTAATCCTTCCAAAGCAAGGAGGTGGATATTTAAAAGAGACTTTGAATCATAGAGAAAGGATGGAGGCAAACAAGACCTTCCATGTTTGTGAATCAAGTTTTCTACTCTAGAGCTCTGCCTAGCTCCTAAACCCAATAGCCTTCAACAGCTGCCAGCAAGGGATATTCCTCATCAACTCTGGAAGTTGGTCTTCATTCTCTTTGATCTCCAATGGCTTCATCAACACAGTCTTCAGCTCAAACCCCAGGCCCCAAACAAGCCCAATACCCCCACACACAGTCAGAAAATAACCCTAAAGAGGGCACACCACACAGTCAAGCAAATACAAGCAGTATACTAATAGTAATAGTAGAATAGGGGAAGCCTAGTAATTTCTAAGGGATCTATTATCTACCCATAATATCCCTATAGTCCCATACCCCAAAATTCAAACTAATACTCCTAAGGGAAAATGATCTATTACACCTATGTTATCTATAAACCCTAGTTTTAATCACACTAATGGTTACCTAATCAAAGTACTCAAATTTTAATCCTAATATCATGAATTAAATCTTATATACAAGCTAAAGTCCTAAGTTGATCACCCTAAAAATAATGGACCCTAAATCTAAGGGGAGCTAATTAAACTAAAATCATCAATATCATGCATCAAACTATACCATTTAAAAAGCTATTTAAAAGAAAAATAGCTTTGGTTATGGTGATAGTCGGTAGCTTGGGAGGCGCTGATATCGTGACAGTCTTAAACGGGATCGTGACCATTGCAGTTTCACCCTGCTTTTCATTTATTACCTCAACAAGCTTCTCTTCAGCAGTACGGTCGAATTGCAGCGTTCATTCATCAATCAGGCCTTGAATACCTCTTCTTAAACTATCACAACTCTCAGGCCTGGCTAAACAGTCAACACAATCTGCATCACAACCAAGGAAAACTCCTCCTTTCAGCAACCTGCTCTTTACACGACCCAGAGGCGTCTTCAATTCATCCATATTCATGACTAAATTCAGACTGATATCTTCCAAGATTGCACCCACCTGTGCAGATCCGTGAGACGGCATCGGATTTTTCTCAATATTGGGTGCCTTATTACCGAAGTTTATAGCCTTACTATCTATCAGGTCTTGCACTTTGTGCTTGAATGCTTGACAATTCTCTATGGTATGAACGGGTGCCCCGGAGTGGAATTCACAATGTGCATTGGCATCATAACCAAAAGGAGGCGTGCCCTTCAGTGAAGCTAGCGTCCTTTTCTCAACAAGCTGCAATTGTAATAAAGATGGAAGAAGCTGAGCATATGGTAGTGGAGTTACATCAAATACTCTTTTCACGGCCCTATCCCGGCCTTGGAACCTTTGCGGAGCCGAATTCTATTGTCCCTGTTGCTGTAGTTGTTGTTGTTGCTGTTGGGGTACAAGAATCGTCACACTGGCGACCTGCTGCCTGCGCCAATTCTGACTTCTATCCCTTCTCCGATCACTACATACTGAATTAGTGTCTCCCTGCTTTTTATTTCCAAAAACCTTTTTACCACCTCCAGCTGAGGTTGATTCTCCTGCTTGAATCTTACCGATCTTGATGTCGTTCTCTATACGTTCTCCCAAGAGTATCATATCAGAAAAACTATATGTTGTACAATTGAGAAGCTTGTCATAATACAAACCAGAGAAAGTTCCCACAAAAAGATCCACCAACTCGCGCTCTACCATGGGTGGGTGCACCCTAGCTGCAAGCTCGCGCCACCTCTAGGTGTACTCTTTAAAACTCTCGCCATTCTTCTGAGAAAGATTTTGAAGTTGGACCCTGTTTGGAGCAAGGTCGTTGTTATACTGGTAATGCTTTACAAAGGCCTCCGCCAACTCTTTCTAGCTATCGATCTGCGTAGGATCCAACCCCATATACCATTCAAGTGACGGGCCAGACAAGCTATCTTGGAAAAAATGCATCATCATCTTTTCATCATTAGAATAAGCATACATTCTCCGATAATAAGATCGTACATGAACCCTTGGGCAAGTATCCCCCTTGTACTTGTCAAAAGCAGGCACTTTGAACTTGAGCGGCACCCTCAACCCAGGAACCAACCCCATATTAACCATGTCTAATCCCGCGGAATTCAAATTGGCAAGACCTCTCTTTTGTTCCTCTAACAGCTTGAACCTTCGGTCATTTTCTGTGAGCACCTCGAAACCCCTGCCCTGTGGAGGGAAAGCATCTTCTTGACGATCCTCGCCCCAATGAGAATCCTCATTATCATAGCCAGCATAAGCGGCATTAGGACCAAATCCAATCTGATTAAACCTGGGACCCTGCCCCACATTACCAAAGCCCTGATTAGCAGCACCTGGACCAAAACCAACGTTGTAGGCACCCATTCCAACACCGTTATTGCTTGCGTTGCCAAAACCTGCATCGCCAAAGCCCTAATTGCCATAGACTTAATTGGCACCACCAAAACCAGCATTGCCAACACCAATACCTACACCAGTGTTTCTAGCACCAACACCAAACCCAACATTCCCCGTTCCAACATTTCCGTTGGTTGCCACATGTCTGTTACCATTACCAGCTACATTCCCATTCCCAGCCCCATTACCATTCTCAGTAGTATTGAGGACGACCAACGGTACAACATCACTCGCTCGGGGAGTCTTTCCATGAGGAGGATCAGTAGCAACCCCACCATGTAGCACACCGTTACCATCGACTCGTGCAATCAGAGGCTGCACCAGAGTCTGAAGCTGCTCTTGGCCCTTGGCCACAGTTTCCATCACTTGCATGAACTGCGCCATCCTGTCGCGCATCTCCTGCATCTCAGTTTGCATTTGATCCATAGCTTTCTTGCAGTTACCTCTTGTAGAGTAGCGATGAATTCGCTGATTGACAATCCTGAAATCTGCATCGACAGATGGTTAGAGAAACAGCTCAAGGTACCTGTTATGCACATGATTTATGCAAATGCAAATGCGTGTCTGTGCTTTAGGGAGATTTCTCCCCCGATTCTAGTGCTAGAGTGCCAGTGCTGATAATAAGAAGTCTGGATCCAGTCATTGAAATAACATCTCGTATATATATAAGGCCCAACAAGGGAGCAATACAATGTCACTGAATACATGGGGAATCAAAAGCATGACCTCGACCAACAAGCCTGGTGATGGTCAGCCTACAGTAAATATCATAAAATACAAAGGGTTACAAAGACAGTCAAGTGCGACAACGGGCGCGAAACTCTTCTAGCAACTCCTTCGTCTTGGGATGATCAGGCTGAGTGAGTAACCCTTCAACAAGTAACTCCCTCTGCATGATGGAACACTAGAGACCTTCAACAGAGTCTTCCCACGCGCCTTGGCCAAAACAGTCTTCTAACCTTCACTTCTTAGATTCGAACATCTGCTTGCAATCTTTCACGTTAGTGATAGCCTTGTTTAACATGTCTTCAGTGGCATACCTACGAGCAGTTTCCTCATCAAACATCTTCTCGCTAGCCTTCACTTAAGCCTTCAATTTGGAGATCTGTTGTTTCAGTTTGTCCTCCCGCTCTTGGTTGCTGGCTATAGTAGCATTCCACTGCTGGTTGAATTCGGAGATTCTCCGGTATGCATCATCCAGGTTCTGCTTTTTGGTGGCAAGCACATCGTTGACATATTGGAAGTCCAAACCCAAACATTCATGGTCAGCTATCAACTTGGTCAAGCCCGTGCTAATCGATTCACCAGCTCTGTCTGCTTTTTGAAGGAGTGGACGACTTCGTTTCTCTCGCTTCTGAGCTGTACCAGCTCTTTCTCCAACTCCTCGTTGGTCTTCTTTAGCTCTTCCTTCTCAGCTAACACCTGATTATACTGCTGAATAGACACTGTAGTAGGCTCTTCAACCAATAGAGGGCGCTCTTGCTTGGCATGTGGAAAAGGAATCCCTATTGTCTCTGCCCTGGTTCAAATCCAAGTCACATAAGGAGCACAAGCTTGGCTATTTCTCTTACCCAACAGCGCTTTCCCTCGTCTACTGATATCATTCCAAGCATGTTGAAGCTTAGCTAACATATCCCCCTCTAGGAGCCCCGTGAGGTACAGAGATTCCTACACCTCTTCATCTTTTGGCGGACCTCTCAAAGCGTAGGCAAATTGTCTGACAAGTAAAGAGGGATTGTAGTTGATGCATCCTTTTCTCCCAATCAAAGGCACATTCGGAAAACCACTGCAGCTGAATATGACTTTGGTACCTAGCATATCCCGATCAAAACAAACAATGCTCTCTGCTGATAAACCCATCAAGCGCTCAGACCCCTCAGTTGTGGTTGCAGATGAAGCAAAGAGACCCTTCTTGGGCAGGTGACTATCAAACCATCTATAGAGTAAGGGCACACATCACGATACATTCTTACCCCTTCTAGTTTTGTTCTTATAATGGACGGAATGATATACATCACTAATCAAGGTAGGAACTGGATTCCCTGATGCGAAGATATGGAAGGCGTCCAAATCTATGAAGTCTGGCATGTTGGGAAACAAGATGATTCCATATATGCAGAGGGCAAGAATGGCGTTGAATACGATCCAACAACCGTCTTTGGCACACTGTTGGGATTTCCCAACTAGAAACTGCAGAGAAAATCCAGGAACCCCATTCCAACTGGTCAGAAGCAACTCAGAAGCATCCAGGTGAAGAGCAACAACTAGGTTAGCCAGATTATGCTTAGCATCCATGTGAACAAACGGTATCTAATTCTTAACTGGTACACCCAACAACTCAGCATACTCCTCTAATGTAGGTGCAAGAATGAAGTCCGGAAAATTGAAGCATCTCATTGGAGGGTCATAGAACTGTAGCAAGGCATACAACCCATTCAAATCATATACCGAAGGTTTACGAACCAGACTGAGCAACTTCCCATAAGATTTCCTTAATTCCCCTTTCACTGTATCATCTGCCAAAGCAATCAAACTAGACAGCAAAGCAACATCTAGGGTAGGGAGCTTATAGGCCACATTCTTCTTCAAAGATCCCATGCTAGCAGAACTGAGGGCAAGAATACCGGAACCGGGGGATAGTATATGCACCTGCAACACAGACACACGTTAATGATATGCAAATGAGCATGCAAAATGCAAAATGCAATCATGCAACAGGGGATCAAGATTGTGCTGTTGAGGAGACCGAGGCTCTGTTTCAACACAGTCACAACACTGCTCTGATAATACAACCCTGAAGAGGACCAATAATTAGGCACTGTCGAGAACAGACGTATCCCTGATGATAAGAACCCTCTGATACCAACAAAACTGATTCACTGTCAAGAAAACCAGGTAGTCTGAAGGTTAAGGTTTCCTGCACTAACCCGACCCCGCTCATAGGTATGGACCTAATCACAGACAAGGTATGGCATCCTATGCGTTTCCCAGCGTCACAAACTTTCAAGAAACGATGATACGATACCCAGAAGGTGTGGCATCATCATCTCTTGAAGTGGCCTCACTAAGCTGAGTCACAAATGATCGGTCCCCGGAGTCGACAATCCTCCAATTCAACAACCCTTCAAGCCCAAAGGGCCGGAAAAGAAGTCAACCGGGAGAATCTCGTCTGAGCGTGGATTTCGTGAGACACTAGTACATGCAAAGCATACACGCGCCCACCACTTTCCACAACTAATACTAGGTATACACTAAAGCTCGGGTCTGGCTTATCACTCATCAGAGCCCCTTCCCACAACAGCACAATAATAATATCATACTGAAAATAAAATGTGGAAAGTAAAGTGCGATAAATAAACCCACAGATAAAAACGCAAGCGCTAGGATTGACTCGCATAGGGGATGGGAAAAGTCCCCAACAGCTATACGTCCCCAGTAGAGTCGCCAGTTGTCGCTACCGCGAAAATAAGATGCCGGAAAAACAGAAGAGTTGCCACCTTTTGTTATTTATCCCATAGAACGGGAAAGGAAACAATCAGAAAAACCTGACGAAAAGGTATAAGACAAGGTCATCGCAACCATGTCTGGATTCGGAAGTCGGTTACGCAAGGGGAAGGTATTAGCACCCCTCACGTCCATTGTACTCGATGGGATCCATGCTTGTTGTGTTTATCTGAAGGGTTGGTTTTATATATCTATCTAAAAGTCTGGTCTAAAAAGAAAAGAAAATGACTCGGCAGAACACAGCAGTTCTATGCCTACGTATTCCCGTCCGGAACGAGAAATCAGAGTCAACGTAGTTCGCCTAACTACGGGTGAAAAAAGGGGGGAAGGTTGCTCTCCGAGATATCGCATCTCGTGCCTACTTACTTTCACACGACGTGAAAGATCAGAGCAAACGTAGTTCGGGACAACAAGAGACACAAGTTTGTCTTTTTTATCCGAGTAGCGTTAACAAACGGTTCCAGCAGTTGGTGTATGCAGCTCCTTCGTCAGAGACTTAGGCGTTTACCGTTTGCGGTAGAACCGAGAGTTAACAGAACTCTCCGTATAAAAATGGGGTTTCCAAGGATTAAAGGTCCCAGAGGACAGAAAGATGTTTGATCTTCGTTTTCTGTCTTTTACGGAAGAAGTATCTTTTATGGATGTTTGCAACTAATATCCCACTAGAGACTATGACCTGAGAGTGAATGCATCGCATGTCACCCAAAGGGTACCATACTAAACACCCAAGATGTTGAAAAGAAACTCTCCAACAACCCTTTCTCAAGTAGCTTAAGGCTCGTAGCGTATGACATCAATTAACCTTTATTACTGTATTTTGATTTGTTTGAAGATGAGAAGAGAAAAGACGCACTAAAGGGGACTAATCCAATCCTAAAGTTTTCATGCAAAGTTGGTCCTATGGTTGAGGTTAGGAGGGAACTACTTAATGTTATCATGCATGGTTAGAACCCTAATGTCTGTCATAACTTCTCTTGAACCAGAGAAGTCAGAGTCCCTAGAGGAACATGGCAAAGGAAAGCAACAACAACAGAAATAAACTGTAAAGAATAAAACTGTAAGTAAAATGCATGCAATGCAACAATACAAGCAGAAGGAGCCAAACTCAACTTCTAGAGCAAGAAAACCAAAGGCAACATACAACACAGGCAAGGGATACTACACTCAACCATAAGCCAGCAAGCAAAGCCAAACAGTAACGGACAAGCAGAGGGAGACAGACTCAACCTCTAATGCAGACAAGCAAAGGGAGCAAGCTCAACCTTTCAATGTACTTAGGCCTAAATCAACTATATGAAAGCCTATTCTAATGCAACACACCAGACAGTCACACAATTACAGCAAATCAATCAGAGAACACAACAAACAAGACAGCAAGCCAGCAGCTCAACAGCAAAGCAGACTTCTAATAGCACAGCAATCCAACAGTCTGTAGTTTGATCTCCATGCCCAAGCTATCTTCAAGAGAAGACTTCATCTTCAAGCTTCAAATGATCCACCAAGAGAGATGAAAATCAACATCAAAATTAATGCATGATACTGGGAAGCATGATGGAAACCAAGGGAATCCATCATGGCACTCAACCATACATCTGAGATAGGCATCCTCAAAGGTTCTACCTCTTGTGGTATGCCACACATCCTTACAAATGAGGGATGAGGCTTCCACATAGGGACTTTGCATCATAGGATGGGAATGGAAAGCAATCAAGGCAATCCATGCTTGTGAAAGAAGAAAACAACTTCTAAGGCTCTATAAAACCCTAATTCTTACAAGCTTAAAGAAAGCTACAAAAAGGACACCAAAACACCAAATCAAGCATTACAATTAAGCACACAGAAGCTCTAACAAGTCTAAAGCACTATCTAAAAGGAATGGGAAATTTATTCCATGCTAATGGGTCACCATTGAGGTCATTCTAGGGGAAAGGTCATGTTAGAAGCAACAAAAGACTAGTCCAATTGTTAATTCTAAGAAAAATATGAAATCAAGTCCTAAATATATAGGGAACTTTCTAGGGGATCCTAAGAGGGTTATGGACTTATGGTAGAAAATCCAGGGATTGAATCTAAAGGGAGAGCCACCTAAGAATTTCTAAACCTAAAGTTATCAAAGGGAAACCCTAAAATGGAAGGCCATGGGAACCTAATTCAAAAATAGTCCTATTGTCATCTAAAAAATATGAAATACATCCTATTGGATCATGCACATCTATACTAACAGCCAGCCAAATCTCAATTCCAAATTCTATACCAATTAATCATACAAAAATCAGCAAAAACATGAGGAATTATGCCAAAATTAAAGAAATAACAAAAATGGAAAAATACCACATAAATGGAAAATCACACAAAAATAAAATGTAAAAGCATAGAAAAATCAGGAATGAAGAGATGAACATGCTAATATTTTTATTTTATTTTTCTAATCAAAATTGAATTTATTATGATTTTTGCGATGAAAATGAATTAAAGAAAATATAAAATGAATTAAAGAAAAGAAATAAAGCTGGAAAAAGACAGGACCCTCAGATCAGTCTACCAGTCAACTAATCTAACGCGCTACCAGGAGGACACGTCATTTAATGAAACGCATGCGTTTGGAGGGGTCAAAGTCCACACTTCAGGTTAAGTCACGAGCGTTGGATCATCCTACCAGTCAACCAAATCAATCCAATCTAAAGGCACATAACTCATCTTCTCCATTTGAATCTCTGAGGGAGGGAAAGTCTTAGGACGGTGGTCCGGTGGCCGCGCCACCGTCTTCTCTGGTGAAAGTCCACTTACAGGTCATCAATTCAGGCCAAACCTTGTACTATTCCACTCAATTTTTCACGCTGATTCCAAATCTGCCATCAGTTTCCTCTAATTCTACCTAGATTTTAGAACTCGATCAAGAATCTAAAACATGTCACATCCTGAAATCTCATCAAACTGTGATTTTTGGCCATGGATCTAATCTACATCTCACAAGGATCATCAAGACCTATTCAATTCATGCTAAAACCTCAAGAACAGGTAGTTACAAGCTCTAACAGAAATCATGTCACAACTTAATTTGTCATCAAACCTCCAAATTTCTATCCTAAAACGATCTAGTCATCTTCCTAATGCTCAATCTCATTCTATTTCATGCTAGATCATCCTAGAACTAGTGCAATCGTGAAAAGTGCATATCTGGTTTGTAGCTTGAAATTGAGGCAGTTATGTTGTGAATCTTGCTCTAATCTTGTGCATATTTCTTCAATGATCTATGCTGAAGATGATAGAATCCAAGAATTTCCTTGATTTGCTCTAGAATTGAAATTCTATTTCTCACTTTTGCTCTTGAAACTGAACCTCCAATCTCTGGTTCTAACTGCAAATGATCACCAACCCTGATCTGAATGTGATTCTGAGCTTATATAGAATGGATTGGAAAGTTCTAGAGGCCCATGGAAAGCCCAAACTGTGATATCCAATTTCCACTTTTCCTTCAAAATATCAACTATGGCATACACGGTTTAGCTCTGTTTCAGCCTTCAAAATCCTTCACATGACTTGCTTGTGGCCTGGTGAGAATGTAGGGATCAGATTGCACCCTTGTTTATATCCTAAGGCCAAGATTGAATGTGTTACTTATCCATGAAGTAACAAGTTGAATCACCATGAAATAGTCCTCAAATTGAAATTCCATTAATACCAAAGTGTTCCAAATGATTTTTATAATCAAAATGAGTACTCATTTGCCATTCCTTGATCACTCATGATTTAATTTGAATTTTTCATCTTTAATGCCTTTTAATTTCCCCTTTGTCAAATTTCTTCAAACCAAGTCTTGACCTAAGCCAAATCAAAGCCTCATGGATACATGGTTGAAGTTAAAATCCCATTTTGAGCAAGTTTTGTGTTGGACAAAACTTCATTTGATGCTCACAAGATAGTGAAAATGACCCATAATCCAAAATGACCTATAATCTTACTTTCCCAAAATGCCCCTGACTTGTAAACCTCATAACTTGAGTTCTACAAATCCGATGGAAGACTTCTAGTACAATTTGGAAATCTAAGATCAAGACCTACAAATTTCACATTGGCCAAAAGTTGAGGAGAAACAACCTTCTAGGTCAAATGTTCCTTGGATGTTGGTTGACGTTTGCAGACAAATTTCATATTCATCTGATGACATGTAACTTGTCTGGATCATAACTTGAGTTCTATAAATCCAATCAAGGACTTCTAGTACTCAAATTAAAGCTAAGAAAATGCTCTACAAGTTCCATGTTGGCGAAAAGTTGAGATGAAACTTGTATCTTGAGATAAGTGATCTTGAAGTCAAGCACTAAATAGGGGATTTTACCCAGAGAACCCTACTTTAGCAATTCCTCACACTTTGAACACTTCTTGAATTGATCTTGGAATACTACCTCATGTACAATTGACTCAAGGTTGACCAGATGAAAGCCCTAATTGCAACACCACTTTCCATGATCAAAAAGACTTAGAATTGAGTCTTATTCTCCTCCAATTGTACAATTGACTCAAGGTTGACCAGATGAAAGCCCTAATTGCAACACCCTCAACGGTGGCTTTCCACACCTAGAATAATGACTTGTCTGAGATCCACCATGACCCTCAAGGCACTCCATGAGCTCTATCCACATACCCTATCCATGATCAAGGCTTCACAACCCCTGATGGTCTCCAATTGCCCCCCAAGTTAGGAGGTGAACCACATACCAGCATCCAAACTTCTCAAGAACACAACCCACTTTCTGATGACCTTGGTGATCTCTCAAGCTTGAATAAGACCTCTAGATAGGCTCCTCTTGATATAAACCACACTTGATCCCCTGCTAAATGAATAATGCTATACTATGAAAATGCTAGAACAACGGTATGTTAATGCAATGAAACATAAACCAAGTAAGAAAATGTTAGGTAAATTTTGGGGTGCAACAGTGTCCTCCATCAGTCAATCATCAAGATTAATTGTATTAACTACTTTACTCTATTGGAAGGTCATATAATCAATTAAATGTGGTCTATAAAATTTATTTAATTCTCCATCGTATTCATCTCATCTATTACTCACTTCTTCTCCTCTTGACTTTATTTTCTAATATTCTTTGAGAGCTTGTGAGAACTATTTTAGTGTGTGAAAATAATCACCACTAAGGAACCTAAAAGAATCATAACTACCAAAAGTGTTAGACTATGGCACGGATCTAGAAGGGGGGGTTGAATATATCCCCAATTAAAATTTGAGTCGGCGCTACCAATTTAAAATTGGTTTTAAAAATGTTTTAAGTGCGGAAGCGGCCGAGGAAAATATAGTCTAAAACGAACGGATATTGGAAAACCGGATATACGTAAGCCTTTGGATTAATGACAATTTGGAAAAATAGAATCACAACACTAATTACACTTATCAATTATTTACTTCAGTTGTAAGGATTCCTAGTTCCAATGATTCAAAGAGCAAACCAACACTAGATACACAAGTAAGATAATTTTGGTTCAAGCAATATGTCAAACACTTGGTGTACAAAACACTCCAAGTGATATTTATGTTGAGTGAGTGATTCCAACTAGCCTAGTACAATGTATTGTTGTACTTTGGAGTCAAAAACAGAGTTTTAACCTCGTACTCAATTGATATCACAATTTTGACAATAGAGCTTATACAAAAATCACTTATTTTGAGCTATAACGTAAATGTTGAAAATAGAGAAGACAAGTATTTGGTGAGGCAGTTCCCCCGTCGTCCTCGCTTTGGGGTACGTCTGCCCTCAATTCTAAAACTAGAATTGAGATAGATTTTACAGATATCACCTGTTGAATGTAACAGTTTATACAAGGATTGAGCATCAAATATACAACAGAAATCTCAATGTGTTGAAAGTTGCCTTCACTCCTTGCCTCTTGATTCAAGATGAATCAAGTTCTCCGATTTGTGTTGATGGACCTTCGACACCAGCCACCTTATTGAATAACACTTTGTTGTTCAAACCTTCGGCTCCGGCTGATCTCAACAGCACCAAATCGACCTCGAGATCTTCCCTTCAAAATCACCGAATCTGCTACTAGACTTGTGAAGTACACCTCTTCATAATCACCGAATCTCCTACTCGAACTTGATTATCCAATCTATGCTTCGAACCTTATCACCTTGAATCTCTCACAAAAGCATTTCAAAAATGATTGTATGTAATTGAAATGTTGTGAGATGTTGAAGATGAAGATGATGAATCTTGGACACCTATTTCACTCTTTCTTGTTTTTGAACACATGAATCAAAAGAATATCAAAATGTTAAAATGACACAAATGGTTAAACAAGTATATATAGTGCCAACCTAATTCTAGACATAACAGTATTTCAAATATAAGAGGGAAGCATTTAAAAACAGATTTTCTGCGCGAACGGTCAGTCGCAGCAGGTCTGTGCGTCGACGCATGGCCTGTGTTGTTTGGAAATCTGGGAAATTCATCAGTATGCGTCGACCATAAAGTCGGCGTGCGCTGACCCGTTGAAATCTATTTGACTTATGTGCCGACCCTATGGTCGACTCATGCCTTTACACGCTGACCCGTTGGAAAGTTATTCCTTCATGCGTCGACCCTATGGTCGACTCATTTCCTTGTGCGCTGACTAGTGCAGAATTGTTCTGATGCATGCGCCGACCCTATGGTCGACTCATGCCCTGCAAACCTGCAAAAATTCATCAGTTTGAGGTCTTTCATGCCTTTGGTCATGATTGCATTTTATCTACACATAGTATATTTATTTCAGCAGTTTTAAGACAAGTATAAAAGGATATGGTAGGTGATACATTGCATCTGTTTTAGTAGATCTGGAGTTCATAATTTCCAATCTATCTAGGGAATTTGTCATCATCGAAACCTGCCTTAACCAATGTCTTACAGACTTATGTGATGTGTGGCGATTTGCCTCCACAATCTCCCCCTTTTTGATGATGACAACCTGTATACAACTAAAACACCAAATATGCAATGTATACACACATGTATACACAAGCTCCCCCTTTCTTTTTTAATATAAGGCTGTAGAACAAACAACCATCAACTGTTGTTAATATCCTGACTTGGCTTTGGTGTTGGCTAGCTTGCTACATGTTCTTCTCCCCCTTTGACACCATCAAAAAGAGAAGGATAACGCATCAATTAACAGAGAACATAAAATAGGTGATAATCAATTACCAAACTTCACACATAAGCATGATAATGAACAAAAGCAACTTGAAATAATAGATAATTACGAGAACATGTAAAGTAGGTGAAAATTCAGGCACACATAATACGGAAAAATGAAAAGTACATAGACGAAACACATAAGCAGTTATGAAATAAGCAACTATTAAGCTAATATCCCCGACCCCGACCTCGGCCCCTCCCCCGGTATGCAGCATCGAGATTGTGGTAAGGATCCGAGAAGTCCAGAAAGGCTTCTACGGACATGTTGAGGTGATTAAGAGAGTTGGTGATTTACCAATCTTGTCGTTCATGTGATTCAACCAGAGCTTCAATACGGGCGTCCGTCCGAGTCGAAAATGAATTAAACCTTTCATTTTGGGTATGAAGCTCAGCTCTAATCTGCTCCATTTGAGTGTCTTGACTCCTCATGAAGTTTTGTTGATCTAACTGCATTGACTGCAGCATATTAATGACTTCAGAATTGTCCAAAGGCGGAGGAGGTGATGACTGCTGGGAAGGTTGATAGTCTTGAGGGTACCCGTGATATGGGTCATAGAATCTACCCAGGGTAGTCCAGCCTATATATTGCCATTCACTCCATCCTTGATTTGTAGAATCGCCTTCTTGTGCTTCTGATGGAGCTGAATATTGGACCCAATCGGTATTTGGAGGCGTATTTTGAACTGGAGATTGATGATAGTCTTGAGACTCACGGATAGGTTCTTGTACCTATGCAGCTGTATCTTCTTCTTCATCATCTTCTTCACCTTGCTCTTCACTTTCTTCTTCAGAGCTTTCATCGGAACTGTCACGAGGCACCGGAGGAATATTGGCGCGACGGACAAATCTGTATGATCGTCGTTCAGCACACCAAAAATATCCCATCATTGCAAGGGTTTTGGTGCTAAATTCTTTGTCAGAGGGGACTGAGACACAAGGAAATGTTGGGTATACAACATTTGCAGCGGCAAGAATTTCCGAAATAAACGACCCATAGGCTAAAGCAGTGCCTCTACTTGAGTCTCTCAGAGCAAAAATCCTGCTAGCAATATAGTATGGCCAGTTTATTTTGATCTTGTGTTTCAATATATATATGAGATGTACCTCAGCTTATTCGACACGGGACAGTCCACCCTTTTTCGGTCGTAGTATGCGAGCGACGATCCACTGAAGGATGCGCTCCCCTGTATTGAGTTTCCTGGCTGTGACCGTTCTCGGAAAAGCATCACTGTTGACAATTGCATCTGGATAGGGTCTTTTGAGCATGTCATTCAGAGCGCTCTTAAATTCAAACCCTGGCACCGTACGAGTGTCCGTTACCTCATGAAGAGGTGGTGCATCAGCATCAACAGTCATATCAAAATACTTGTTCCATACTTTAGAATTTATATTTACCAGTCTATTACCGACAGAAGTGTGGAAATGTTGATCTTGAATGTTACCCCGCAGATTTGTGTAGAACACCCTGACCAAATCCTCACTATACTTTGTATTGCACTCCAGAAAATTGAAGAACCCTTGAACTTCCAGCAGGGACAGAATTCGGGTGAGATGCAAGCGTTCACCTGTTGCCTGGTAGAAAGCATGCTGTGGAACTATAGCTCTTTTGCTGAGGCTCTTGGTGAAGTTTTCAACAGCAGGTGGATGAACTAGTGAAACAGCGGTAACAGGGACTGAAGCAGATGATGATGAGGCTCTTGATCTCTTACCTGTATTTTTACGGAGAAAGGAAGCCATTGATTATGATTTTTTTTGAGAAGTTGTAGAGATGAACTTTGAAGAGAGTGGTTGAGGATAATTTTGGAGAAGATGAAGAATAAGGTCTTTAATAGAGAGAGGTTTTAGGGTTATTGGGAAGAGGGAGGAGACAAGAGGACACACTAGATGTCTAGATGCAATTTACAAGACAAATGTCATATCAAATCATAACAAAAGTTGACTGCACATTAAATGTAGAGGAATGGAAACTTGGAACGGTTTTCAAAAGAGAAAAATTCTGGGTTTTTACGCGAGCCGTCGACCATAGCCCCTGCATGCGTCGACGCATACTGTATATTTTTTGAAAAATTTGAAAGTTTACAGCATGCGTCGATCATTGTCCTATTTAGGTCGACTCATAACCTTCAAAAACCCAATTTTTCAGTTTCATATTATGCAGAATGCCACACTTGCCTATTTATCATGCCTATTCACCTTTTCACAATATGATTTGCATTCAACACACATAGTATCAGCCAACAAAAGTCATATACATATATAAGTACCATGATTGTCGAACGATATAGTTATTTTCAAGTCATGAATGTTTAGAAAGGGAGATGAAAAGAGAGAGAAAGGAGCAATATCACCTCTATACCGACCACACTTGTTAATCATGGATTTGTACATGTAACAAACTCAAAAGAAAATTGTTAGTGGTACAAAAGCATAGTTGTAAATAGATTAATTTTGAACGTAGTAATTGTTAAACCCGATCAGAAATGTCGAGAATACCAAGTTCTCGACGGATATGAAAGAAGGGCTCATTGGCTAGCGGCTTTGTGAAAATGTCTGCTAGTTGGTTTTTAGTATCAACGTGTTCAAAGATAACGTCACCCTTCTCTACATGGTCCCTAAGAAAATGGTGTCGAATTTCTATGTGTTTGGTACGCGAATGTAACACTGGAATTTTGGTAAGATTTATAGCACTGGTGTTGTCACAAAATATTGGAACATGTTCTAGCTTCAAATTGAAGTCCAATAGTTGTTGTTTAAGCCATAGGACTTGCGCACAACAACTACCGGCGGCTACGTATTCCACTTCGGCAGTTGACAGAGCAACATACACTTGTTTCTTGCTGTGCCAACTGACCAAGGAATTTGAAAATAAGTGACACGTACCACTGGTGCTTTTCCTATCCGATTTGCAACCGGCAAAATAGGAATCGGAGAAGCCTACTAATGAAAAATCATTACCCTTAGAATACCACAATCCATACTTCAGAGTACCAGATAGGTATCGAAGTGTGCGTTTGACAGATTTTAGGTGGGATTCCTTATGACATGATTGGTATCTGGCGCACATACACACGCTAAACATAATGTCGGGACGCGAAGCAGTAAGATAGAGAAGCAAGCCAATCATACCTCTGTACCTTTTTACCTCAACATCTTTACCACTTTCATCTTTACTCATATTTGCACAAGTTAGCATAGGGGCGTCTATGGCCTTTGAATTTGCCATGTCAAATCTCTTGAGAAGATCCAAACAATATTTTGTTTGGCTCACGAATGTTCCTTCCTTCAGTTTCTTGATTTGTAAACCGAGAAAATATGTGAGTTCACCCATCATACTCATCTCGAATTCACCCTGCATAAGCTTAGCAAACTCTCTTACGAGATTCATGTTAGTGGATCCAAATATGATATCGTTAACATAAATTTGTACAAGAATTAAGTGTTTTCCTTGACGTTTAATGAAGAGAGTAGTATCAACCTTTCCTCTTGAGTAGCCTTGATCAAGTAAGAATTTGCTTAGTCTCTCATACCAAGCTCTAGGAGCTTGTTTGAGACCGTACAAAGCTCTTTTCAGTTTATAGACATGATCAGGATACTCATGAGACTCAAAACCAGGTGGTTGAGCAACATAGACTTCTTCATTTATGAACCCGTTAAGGAACACACTTTTGACGTCCATTTGAAATAACTTAAAATCTTTCGCACAAGCGAAAGCAAGTAGAAGGCATATAGCCTCGAGTCGGGCAACCGTCGCATAAGTTTCCTCATAGTCGATGCCTTCCTCTTGGTTATACCCTTGCGCGACTAAACGCGCTTTGTTGCGAGTTATTACTCCGTTCTCGTCCAGTTTATTTCTAAACACCCATCGGGTGCCGATTACTCGATGACCCTGTGGAGGAGGGACAAGGTTCCAAACCTCATTTCTAGTGAACTGATTCAGTTCCTCCTGCATTGACAAACACCAATGTTCATCGAGTAGGGCTTGCTTAGGGTTTTTAGGTTCCATCTGTGACACGAAAGCGAAGTGATAACAGAAATTACTTAGCTTCGATCGAGTTGTTACACCCTTTGTCGTGTCTCCAAGAATGTTTTCAATTGGATGGTCTTTAGATGACTTCCACTCTTGAGGAAGATCATCGTTTGAAGGTGGATGAAATTCCTCTGTTACATCACGATGTGCATCCTTATCCTCCTCAATTTTGGCTTTGTCAGGTTGATCAATCCCCGTCTCGCCACTTTTGAGTATGTCTTCAGTGGATGTACCTGCACCATGAACAACACTATCCTTTCCGACATTTATCGGGTAGGACTCATCAAAAGTAACATGCACAGACTCTTCTACAGCAAGTAATCGTTTATTATATATTCTATATGCTTTACTCGATTGAGAGTAACCGAGAAAGATACCTTCATCGGCTTTGGAATCAAATTTGCCCAAGTTTTCCTTTCCATTGTTTAATACAAAACATTTGCACCCAAACACGTGCAAGTGAGAAACATTTGGCTTTCGCCCTTTTAAAAGTTTGTACGGTGTTTTGTTTAGAATGGGGCGAATAAGCACCCTATTCAAAACATAGCACGCCGTACTAATGGTGTCGGCCCAAAAATATTTAGGTAAACCACTTTCGTTAATCATTGTTCTTCCCAATTCTTCTAAAATACGGTTTTTGCGCTCCACAACCCCGTTTTGTTGAGGAGTGCGTGGAGCGGAGAAGTTATGATCTATACCATGGTTACCGCAATATTCTTCAAATAAGTGATTTTCAAACTCACCTCCATGGTCGCTTCTAATTGACAGTATGTTTGTATTTAACTTATTTTGGGAAAGCTTAGCAAACTTTTCAAAAGCGGCGAATGTATCACTTTTACTTACTAAGAAGATGGTCCAACAAAACCTAGAAAAGTCATCCACTATTACGAACCCGTAATAGTTTCCTTCTAGACTTTTGATCCTAGACGGCCCAAACAAGTCCATGTGTAGAAGTTCAAGAGGTCTTGTTGTTGAAATTATCTTTTTGGATTTAAATGAGATCCTCGTTTGCTTCCCTTTTTGACAAGCATCACAAAGGTGATCCTTGGTGAACTTTATTTTGGGAAGTCCTAAGACTAGGTCTTTTGAGACTACCTTATTGAGTAAGTCAAAATTAACATGCGCTAAACGCCTATGCCATAGCCATGAGTCTTCACTCATAGTTATGAGGCATTTGTCGCTTGTTAATGATACTTCATTTAAGTCAAGCATATATACGTTGTTTACTCTAAAACCATTAAACATATTCTTCTTATCATTTTCATGCACAATTTTGCAACAATCTTTTGAAAAAGATACATTGTATCCTTTGTCGCATAATTGGCTAATGCTAAGCAAGTTATGTTTAAGGTTTTCGACAAGCAACACGTCAGAAATCATAGTAGAGGCGGAATTACCTACACTACCTTTACCTAGTATTGCTACGCAGTTGTTATCACCATAAGTTACGTACCCTTTCTTCTTAGCCATAAAGTCTATGAATAAGGATATGTCTCCAGACAGGTGTCTTGAGCACCCACTGTCGAGAACCCATCTTCTCTCGGTGGTCTCGACACATTTCACCTATCAAAACATAATTAGCACAAGGAGGTACCCAATGGCGTATTGGGTCCTAATAGGTTAGCGACAAAATGGTTGCGTTTGGGCAACCATTGGTAGATGCCTTTAGGAACAAGAAATCTCCTAAACCGGTATTTACCAATGGAGTGGCCTTTCTTGCAACAATATAAGCATGCAAAATCGACTTTAGAGTCACTTTCACTTGCTTGATCCCTAATTACATATGCATATTTTTGGTATGGGTTAATCATACTTTTTCTAAAATCCTTTTTATCAATAGCAAATGTAACTTTAGGCTCAAGTGCCTTGTTTAATTTGGCCTTGAGGTTTCTAATCTCACCTTGCCAAATATGAGAAGTATCACACCCGAAGTTGAAAGGATTTCTATTGTCCTTACAATCCGATTCATTACCTTTCACAATGGAATCCTTAAGGTCCTCTAATTTCTTTTCGGACTCTTTAACTTTGTGCTCTAAATACGTAAAAAATTTCTTATTAGAGGCAAGTTTCTTGAAGGCTTCAACTACTTCATTATGTAAGGCATTAAATACGGATTGTAATTCTGAATGCGACATATTTGAGGACTTATCATATTTAGAGTGACGTACCTGTTTTTTCTTATTTTTATGATTAGCGGAGAGGCATAGATTCACATACTCTTCTTCATCACTAGATCTTTCATCAGAGGAGGAAGAGTCGTTGTCACTTTCCCATGCTATGTACGCTCTCCTAGGCTTTGATGATTTCTTGTGTGACTTTGATGATTCCTTGTCCTTTCCCTTTTTGTTCATCGGACAGTCCGGTTTGTAGTGACCGGGCTTTCCACACTTGTAGCACGTCCCTCTAGTCTTTTTGCCTTTTGAGTCATCATCCTTGGAGTACCTCAATTGTTTCCGGAAGTTTACCAAGTTCTTCTCGGAATGTTGGATGCCGTTCTTTCTCACGTAACGGTTATACCGTTTGACAAACAACCCCATATCTTCGCTCTTATCCTCTTCTTCTTCGTGGCTTGAGGAATAATCACTTTGCTCTTTTGCTTGAGACTTCGAGGAGGAAGTCTTGAGAGCTATTGATTTCTTTTCACTCACCTTCGTTTTGTCTTTCTTTTCCATCTTTTCGCGTTGGTCTAGGCTCAAGAGTACCTGTTCATGCTCTTGTAGTTTTCCAAACAATGTTGTCAAGTCTAATAAGGTAAGATCATGTGCTTCTTTGATGGCGGTCACTTAGGCTGCCATTCCCTGTTAAGACATCTTAAGATCTTATTAGTAGCAATATCATTGGAAACAGGCCTACCTAATGAATGTAAATGATTGATGAGATGAGTAAATCTCTTTTGCATGTCAGCAATGGTTTCCCATTGCTTTATGAAAAAGAGATCAAACTCTTGTGTTAATGTATTGATTCTAGCCAACTTAACATCGTTTGTCCCCTCATGGGCTATTTGTAGTGAATCCCACATGGCCTTAGCAGTAGGACAATGGGATACACAATAGTATTCATCTACACCTAATGAGGAGATTAAGATGTTTTTAGCTTTCCAATCATAATTGTATTTTTTCTCATCGTCATCGGTCAATTGTGCTTCAGGCTTTGGCACAACTATGTTATCCGCATTGGTCATAGTAATTTCTATTGGACCATTAAGGATAACATTCCATATTTTTCTGTCTATGGAGTTTATGTGCACACGCATACAGTCTTTCCAATAACTATAATTTTCACCGTTGAAAACGGGAGCCCTATTGTACGCCTCTTTTGGTTCGTTAGCCATTTTCTATCTACGTTGTATTTGAAGCACTGAATAACCGGAGCTCTAGATACCACTTGTTAGACTATGGCACGAATCTAGAAGGGGGGGTTGATTAGATCCCCAATTAAAATTTGAGTCGGCGCTACCAATTTAAAATTGGTTTTAAAAATGTTTTAAGTGCGGAAGCGGCCGAGGAAAATATAGTCTAAAACGAACGATTATTGGAAAACCGGATATACGTAAGCCTTTGTGTTGCACCCCAAATTTTTACCACCTTAGATCCTCATTAGCATTCTAGAACCATGCATCATATGATTATTTAACCTTAACCCAATTCAAGTTTTGCTTTGTTAAGTTACAGATGAATTAGGGTTCGCGCAGTCGAAGTCGAAGAATTGTGGGTGTGATCAATCAAGGGTTGGATTAAGTCATGAAAATTTCAAATATACAACATGAGGTCAAATGAAGAGCAATTTGAAGTTGTCGCCCCAAAATCGAGAACAATGCAGTGTGGACCCCCGATTAGGGTTTTGACTGATGAAAATTCAACTGTAGTTTGACTTTATTATTGAAAGGTGTTTTAATGAGGGAATTGTGGTTCATAAAGTTCATATGACCTATTGAAGTCTACTCAAGAAGTTTCAAAGTCTTGAGAAGTCCAGAACGTCCACAGGCGACTTAGAAAAATAACAGAAAATTTCTAAGTTATTTTACCTTAAGGATCCTAATTTCAGCCAACTTTGGGAGGATTTTTCACATAGTTTCAATGGGAATCAGAACTTCTGGCCAACATGGATGTTTTAGTACTACATGAGGGCTTTCTAAAAAGTACAAGAACTCCTCAAGATGAGTTATGAGCAGAAAGTTACATGTGTACAAAGTTGGAGGTTTCACACTTTAGTCCCACATTGCCCAATTTTGCAAAATCACCTCTTTCTTCCAAGTGGGCCAACTTCAGCTTGTAATACTTGCTCTAACTGATATATGGAATGTTTGTAGCATGAAACAAGAGGAATTTATGCAGGAGTATCCAAAAAATTAAAGGTTTAAGTTCATTGCCATAAAGGTGGAAAGTTGAAAATGTTGAATTTTCCAAGCATGAGGTGTAAAGCCACATGATGAACCAGCCACTCTCCCATGTTGCTAGCCTGCTTTTGCATCAGTAAATCTCTCAAGTTGCTTGCCCTTTGGGTTAAAGAACAACCAAGCAATCAATCAAGTGGATTTTTCTCAAAAATATCACAACTTTGCTTCATGGTGAAGTTTTCTCTCTAGTAAGCACCTCACCTCATTTTCCTATAAAAGGAGGGTTCACTCACCTCATTTTGGACATTCACATTTCACTAAACACCAGAGAAATAAACCTCTCTTGTTGCTTTCCATCCTTGCATCAAAATTGCAAAAATCATCAAAGTTCATAAAATTGGCCAAAATTCTGTTTTGCACTTATGCTGCCAATTTCATTTCCCTACATTCCTACACCTCAACCACCCTCCACACAACTTCTAAATACCATATAGAAGGTGTATGATCCACTAAACCCTAAAAAAACCTTAGAAATCAAAAAGTCAAACTTCTGCCTATCATACTTTGACCAAAGCTACAAAAATCTCCAAACTTGGCTCCAATCCTTTTCTTGAGGTCTTGATCATTCATACACCTCATAAATAACATATCTCAACTGTTCAAGCACCTACCAACCATTAGAAACTCACATCTCTTCATTTAGCATCATAAGTGGATTGTTACTTGAAGTTGAAGCAAGAACCATGGCCAAGAAGTGAAGTAAAGGATCTCTGGTTTTCTCAACTATTCTAGCATATTCAAAAGGGTCATCAAGAGGTATGTATCTGTTTCTTATTGGCTTTAGCATCATTTTTCATGAAATCACATTTTTGGGTGCTTAGGTAGAATTTGAGTTATGTATACCTTGTTGATTTTTTATGATGTGTGTCTTATGCATGATAAAAGTTCTCATGAGTATGAGCATAAGTTGTTTTGACCTGTTTGTCATGTTAGTATGCTATGTGTTATGTCATCCCAAGCATTTGAGCAAAATGGATTGATCTAAGTCATTTGTTGAAAATACAAGCTTGTTAGTTTTAAAAGCTGCTAGTTTCTAATGTGTTGCTGGTTTGATTTTGGATGTACCTAAGAAACATGGGCCTGTGGAGTGTGAGTATACTTGATTTGTGTTACTATAGCTCTGGTTTGTCAAGCCAAATACTTATTGCTGTCAGGACTTTATGTTTGTGTATATGCTGTTTCATTGAAGTTTAGGTTGTTGAGGCTCTAGTGTTTGGTGTTGGCCTCAATATGCTGCAAGTTCAGTAGGCAAGTGCATGAGGGATTTCCTTTAGGGGATACATCAATGCAGGACATTTTAGTTGGATGGATTATCATACTATAATGATTGATCCTGCTGTACCAGATTGAGCATCATATTACTCACCATGTTGTTAGGGTGTTCTCTTTCATGATTTGTGTTTAGTATAACTGTTACTATCAAGGCTTATGCTTGACATTCAAAATACATTGGCTCTTAGCTTTAAAAGCAGAAACCCCCAGCCTGCTGTCATGAAATTTAAACTTGGTATTGAAAGTCAATTGATTTGATTCATTGTTGTTTTGTTGCTATTAAAAGGAAAGTACTGCTACTGTCAAAACAAATTACAAGTTGAAAATTCATTTTTTGCATAAGGCATCACATACCTGATTTTATCTTGCAAACATGTTTCTATGTGCATTTTAGGTATGCCTATATATTTACATTGCTCAAATTGTGCATAGACTCCAAATTCATATGTTGCCACAAATGCTTCAAAACTCATCAAATCACTCCAATGCCACAAATTGGTTTTTGGCATCAAGCTTGTATTAGAATACCTCATGGATATCAATTGAAGTATACTAGCATCATTACCTTGCATTGAAAACAACTTGTTATGCTTCATGCTTCAAATGGCCACTTTTCACACACACTCAAACTACACCAATGCTACTTTTGGCATAAACTTGTTTTTCACTCAAACCACATCACATACACTTCATATTAGTCATTTATGAGATGTTGGAATGATCATTTTGCACTGAAACATACTGTAATGAAATCTCACTTTTCAAAATGCATGATTCTTCATAAAAGCGACACCTCACAAGCTACTTTTTGCACAAACTTGTTCTTCACTCAAACCACACCACATATACCTCATATTAGTCATTTTTAAGATGTTGGAATGATCTTTTTGCACTAAAACTTTCTGTCATGAACCTTACCTTTCCAAATGCACTTTCTTCATAAAATGGCACATCAACATACCAATCCTTGAATGAGTTTGTTTTTGAATAAAATGATTGATCTAGCATCTCATACTCATCAATTATAATGTGTTTGCATGATCATATTGCTTCAAACAGTTTTGATGCAAAAAGTTCACATTCATAAGGAATTTTTCACACACAAAAGGCACTTTGAACATCAAAACCTTACACTGTCAGTGCAGTCCTTAATTTTCAAACAAAACTCATTCATTAACTTGTATCAGAGGTGTATGGAAGATTGTTGTGATCATTGATTACCTTGGAGTTGAATTGTATCCTTTCATGCATAATCTCTATGTCCTTTTTGCATGTCACACATGAACTTTCACTACAGTTCAGTTTTAGCCCCAATGTTGGTTTGAATCCATTCTTTACTATCTACCTGAGGTGTGTGCATGTTTATTATGGTTTGAATATGAGTGTATGAGGCTGCACATGTGAAAATGCATTCTTTGAGCTCAAAGGTACCTACTATCGGGTTTTACAATGGGTTGAGAATTTTGGAAAACTAACACCACCATTGTGTTCCTTGTTTAATTCTACCCCAGTTGCATATAAAGTTTGTGAAAAATGGTTAAGAATTGAGAGAGTTGTGATCATTTTGCAAAACCATGGAAATTGCCTTGTACCTTGGCCAGAAATCCAAGAATCCATAGTATATATATTTATCTTTGTGTTTAAGACAATGGATGTATGGCCACCCCAGTGGTAGAGACTTGCGCGCACATGTTACCTTTCACTAGCCTGACCAGGGTTCGATCCGTGTGGAGGTCAACCCTTTTGTTTATTTTTGCCATTTTTCATACAAACTTCAAAAAATCATATCTCTCTCAATTTTAATCATTTTTCACCCATTCTTTTTTCATTGTGTTTATTTTAATATGTACTTTCATGTCATGTTTTTATTTTTCATGTTTGACCAATTTTTCATCATGTTTGACCATGTGCAAATTGTGCTTTGATAGTGTAAACCCTAATTGTTGCAGATGAATTTTTAGATGATTCCATTTAATTTTGTTTGTGAAATTTACTTGTTTTCATATCCATACATGTTAGTTAACATGCTAGGATTTTTTATTTTGAATTTTAACCATGTTCATCTCATCTCCCTGTTGACTGTATTTGAGCGTGATCTGTCGTCACAGTTCTCGTTATTTTCATCTGCTTTGATTGTCATCATTGCATTTTCATCCTTATCAAGCTCATGTACTCATTTAATGGTTGTCACCATGAATTATCTTTTGTTAAGTGGTTGCTTTTATTTTCTTCCCCAAGTGATGGAACTCGTTAGTTCTCGTCCAAGTCGCCTCCCCTATCTCCTTCCAAAGGAAAAGTCTCTCCATTGACCCCCTTGTGTCATGGATAGCTCATTAACTCATAGGTCTGGTTAGAACCTTCCCCTCCTTTGGGCTGGTTAGAACCAATAGGATATACCCTCTCTTGGTCTGGTAAGAACCAATTGATCCTTAGTTCGAGCCCGAACTACGACCGCTCTGATTTCTCATTGGACAATGAGAATACGTAGGCACAAGATGCGATGTCTTGACGAGCAACCTTCCCCCTTTACTAGGAGTGTTCTTCAACTAGAACCCTAGGATAGAGTTTGGCTAACTCTATGTAAGAATCATCACCATGATTACTTACTTCCCCTCTTAAATGTTCAACTTAGATTAGGGAGTTTTGTTAAACTCCACACAAGCATTGTGACGTTTGTTCCCCTTTGAACCTTGATCATAATCAAGTGTTCTTTCCCTCGTGAGGTGAACTACGATTGCTCTGATTCTATCCTAGTTAGGATACGTAGGCAGAAGGTGCGATGCCTTTGCGAGCAAACTTAGAAAACCACTTAGGCCTTTATTTATTTTTATCTCAATCCCAAAACCATAGTACACATTTCACAAACTTAGCAAGAAATTAAACAAAAGGTTCCTGTAGAGTACTACAGATATTTAGGGTGCTAATACCTTCCCTAGATATAACCAACCCCCGATCCTCGAATCTCTTAGCGTTGTCGTTACATCGCGAAAAAGGTTTTTCTTTCTTTAGACCTTTCCTTTGGATAAATTAAAGTCCGGTTGTAAAAGAAATAAGGTTCAAGTTAATTAATAGCTTGATATCCAATTTTCACCGCAACACTTTGGATTAATGACAATTTGGAAAAATAGAATCACAACACTAATTACACTTATCAATTATTTACTTCTGTTGTAAGGATTCCTAGTTCCAATGATTCAAAGAGCAAACCAAAACTAGATACACATGTAAGATAATTTTGGTTCAAGCAATATGTCAAACACTTGGTGTGCAAAACACTCCAAGTGATATTTATGTTGAGTAAGTGATTCCAACCAGCCTAGTACAATGTATTGTTGTACTTTGGAGTCAAAAACAGAGTTTTAACCTCTTACTCAATAAATATCACAATTTTGACAATAGAGCTTATACAAAAATCACTTATTTTGAGCTATAACGTAAATGCTGAAAATAGAGAAGACAAGTATTTGGTGAGGTAGTTCCCCCGTCGTCCTCGCTTCGGGGTACGTCTGCCCTCAATTCTAAAACTAGAATTGAGATAGATTTTATAGATATCACCTGTTGAATGTAACAGTTTATACAAGGATTGAGCAGCAAATATACAACAAAAATCTCAATGTGTTGAAAGTTGCCTTCACTCCTTGCCCCTTGATTCAAGATGAATCAAGTTCTCCGATTTGTGTTGATGGACCTCCGACTCCAGCCACCTTATTGAATAACACTTTGTTGTTCAAACCTTTGGCTCCGACTAATCTCAACAGCACCAAATCGACCCCGAGATCTTCCCTTCAAAATCACCGAATCTGCTACTAGACTTGTGAAGTACACCTTTTTATAATCTCCTTCGCTCGGTTCACTCTTGATGAAGAATATCGTCCAAAAACCCCCAAAATTTAAACCAATCTTGGAGGGCAAAACCCAACGGTTTTATTCAAGAAAGAACCTGTCACAAGCTTCAACTCGAACTTGATTCTCCAATCTAAGCTTCGAACCTTATCACCTTGAATCTCTCACAAAAGCATTTCAAAAATGATTGTGTGTAATTGAAATGTTGTGAGATGTTGAAGATGAAGATGATGAATCTTGGACACCTATTTCACTCTTTCTTGTTTTTGAACACATGAATCAAAAGAATATCAAAATGTTAAAATGACACAAATGGTTAAACAAGTATATATAGTGCCAACCTAATTCTAGACATAACAGTATTTCAAATATAAGAGGGAAGCATTTAAAAACAGATTTTCCGCGCGAACGGTCGACCGCAGCAGGTCTGTGCATCGACACATGGCCTGTGTTGTTTGGAAGTCTGGGAAATTCATCAGTATGCGTCGACCATATAGTCGGCATGCGCTGACCCGTTGAAATCTATTTGCCTTATGCGCCGACCCTATGGTCGACTCATGCCTTTACGCGCTGACCCGTTGGAAAGTTATTCCTTCATGCGCCGACCCTATGGTCGACTCATTTCCTTATGCGCTGACTAGTGCATAATTGTTCTGATGCATGCGCCGACCCTATGGTCGACTCATGCCCTGCAAACCTGCAAAAATTCATGAGTTTGAGGTCTTTCATGCCTTTGGTCATTATTTCATTTTATCTACACATAGTATATTCATTTCAACAGTTTTAAGACAAGTATAAAAGGATATGGTGGGTGATATGTTGCATCTGTTTTAGTAGACCTGGAGTTCATAATTTCCAATCTATCCAGGGAATTTGTCATCATCGAAACCTGCCTTAACCAATGTCTTGCAGACTTATGTGATGTGTGGCGATTTGCCTCCACAAAAAGTTCTTCCGCTCCTGCAAGAAAATAGATTCAACATGGATTAAGCCGCCAAAGAAATCCTATTTGTGAAACCATGTTTTGCAGGCTATTTATGAAGTGGTATAGCTGACAGTGACTATCATGGTTTTATTTAATGATGGAAACTTAGTTTAAATGATGATGACTTCTGAATATAAAAGTATTGTGTCAAGCGGTCAAAGATGCACAAAACAAATTTTGTTTAAAGCTTTTCCTCCTAATCAAGCAAACGAACTAGGGTAGTTTGATGATCTCTATCCTCTTATTAAGGCACTCAAATTGAAAATATATCAAGTCTCATCTCCAATAAGACTCAAGCATGCAGTTATGCAATTGGTTTATTTGGCAAAGCCTTGAAGATTTAGAGTGTGAAAGAGAGGAGGTGTGAAAGCTCGCCCAGTCACGTATAAGTGATCAGTGTTTTGTAAAAAGACAAAGGCATTCTCATAAAATAGTATGGCTAGATCACAAATACACTAAAATATATTTTAAAGTCCTTATTTCTCAAATAAAACAAGCCAAAAAAGTTTTAGAGTCGTGCCAGATGAATCAGAAATTGTTATAATGTTTTACCAGTTTTTGAAATGTGCAATCGATTAGAATAGACACCCAATCGATTGGGTCAATGCAAACGATATTTGTAATACCCCAAATTTTTACCCTCAGATTAATCGATTCATGTCGCATGACATCTCATTTTTGCATCAGTTAACTACTAACGGGTTAAGTAGTCTGTTTGTTTTGCAGGAATTACGTCTGGTACACTTTAGCTGTTAAAAGGCGAAATTGTCATTTATGCTTTGTTTGTTGACAGCTCATGAAGTTGAATCATCGTCACAGATTTATTGAGTGATTAAAGCCTCCATTTTCGAGTTCCTTATTTTCTTTGAGGCTAAACAGAAATTCACGGTAGCTTTGGGATCAAGATTTTTTGAGATACAACGTTTATTTGCTGTTCTTCTACTATCTATCAGTCAATTTTAAAGTCAAAGCAGTGGAAATTTCGATTCATGTTCGGGTTTATGATTTCTGTTTAATTGTGATTTTTGGGTTGAATTGGTTCAGGACATGGGACTTAGTTCTCAGAGACACAAATTGAATTCTTGATGCGGGTTATATTTCTATCTTCACTGTTAATCGGATTTCTCGGTTCTTTTTCTGTTCTACTTCGTTCATGGCCATCATCGATTCTATCATCAGGCAGGATTTAATCTGGGAAATATTGGATTGGAATTGAAGGTTATATCATGTTTTAAGTGGAGCAACACGTGTTGAAATGACAAAGTTTGATTCAATTGATTTCTTTATATTTATTCGTATTGAATTTATATGGTGAAGATTAATTCTATTTGTTTAAGTTTAATCGTTTGATTTTTAATCGATTGAATTTATTCGGAGGTACTTAATCATTTGGATTTAGTCGGATTGTTTTTGCTTAAGTGCTTCATTTGGGTGTGGCAAAGTTAGCTGAAGAATAATCGGAAGAAGATTAATTAGATAAAAAATATATATTGAATTTTATTCATAAATCTTTTTTTTACAATTTACAAAAAGGAAAAAAAAAGTACATTTTATCCTAAGTCCTATTTTTCTAAGAGTGGTCTTCATGCTCGATGTTCCCGATTAATTCTTCACCCGACTTTTTCGTACTTGCATAAAACAGACAAAAATAGAGGAAAGCCGTAATGTTAGAATAATAAAAAGTGGGTTATTTTTATAGTTCTGATACCCTTAGTTATCCATCATCGGGCATGTCGGGAGGGCAACGACAAAGTTGAAGCCGGCTCCCGACTCATATTCACGACCTCGGACTAAAACCGGAAAATATTTGTTCTTCTTTTTCAGGACGGCCAGAGGAAGAGAAAAAGAAGTGTTTTTGGCCAGAAGTGATTATTTGGATACGCGCTTATTCCAAAACTGAGTTTTTCGCATTCAGCCAAACAGTTCATCAAGTAACTAATAGGAAATCTGCATCCAATCCAAAGTTGAACAAATCCAGATCTACAATCCATTTTCATCAAGTAAATCATATGGATTTAGAATCAGATTTGGATCTATTTTCTTCAACAGATCTAAGCACAACCAAATCTGATCCAATCTGTGTAAGAAAAAACGCAAATCAAATCCTTCAGAAAAATCAAATAAAATCTCAGATAATCATCACCAAAAAATTACGTAAGTCGTTATCCAAACCCAGCCAGAATAAATGGACAATATAAAATAAATATTCAAGGCCGAAACCCTAAAGGGGGACTCAACCCAGAAATGGCAAACCCTAACAGTAAAGAAATCACAAAACGCGGCCAAAAATCACAAAACGGAACAAACTCACCAGGAACAACGCAAACACTGAGCATCAAAAACAAACGGCGGCGCGATTAGAAGGAGGTTAAGAAGCCCTTTTCGGTTTCATCATCACCTCAAATAGAAGAAGAAGAGGGTCTGAAACCCTCGTCACGAACAACAAGCGGCGAATAGCACAAGGGACGACAACAAAAAAACGAGGCTCAGAGAATCACCAGGATTCATCATCATCACCGGAAGAAGAAGGGTTTTTTTTCCGAGGAAACCCAAATCATGCGTTCGGAAATGCAAGGGCTTCGTCACCGTCACCGCTCGTCAAAAGACAGCCGGCAGGTAACGAACCACCCGGCCTCAGATGAACATCATGGGCCGAAGGTAATAAGGAAACGCTCGCAGATCCGCCGCTGAGAACTCTCCGAAAGCGTCAACGGAAGTTACATTCGGTCACTACGAACCATTATCCGGCGAGAAACCTACCTCCGGAAATCAACCGTCCATCACAACAAAAGCAAAGAATCCGAATAATCTCACCATTAAGAAGAGAAAAGGGGAGGCCACAAGAAGATGAACAGATTCACGTTGTAAAGAAAGAAAAAGGGGAGAGAGACAATAGGGGGCGACGGGCAGCATGAGGTAGGAAGAGAGGAAGACAAAAGGGAATTAAAGCCAACCCTAATGGGCCAAACGAACGGACACTTCCCCTTTTATTTTTGTTTTGTTTTCTTTATTTATATTTTATATTTTTATTTTCTGATGTAATGTTAAGCATAGGGTTTGGATTAATTAGGGTGTCGTTATCTAAGCCACTTTAGAAATTTTTAATCATTAAAAACTTCAAAAAAAAATTATATTTAGAATATTTTGTAATTAAAATTAAAACTCTTTGTCTTAATTAAAATGTCAAAAACAAAACACTTTTCTTTATCTAGCGTTAAAATCAAAGCAAATTTTTCCTTAAAATACATAAAAATTAAAGTAATTTTTCCTTGTGAACATAAAATTAAAAAAAACTAAACTCTTGAGGTAGCCTTTTCAGTTGCTGGCTAACTCGCCTTGTCTTGCTCGTTTCAGATTATTAACATTCTATTTACTCGTATTGTTGTTCTGCAATTGTAATTGTGCGAGTAATCATCACACTTATTTATTTTCCGCATTTTTGGGACTTGTAATTTACGCGAGTGATCGTCGCGATACTTTTCTTTTACAGCTTTCTTTATTTTCCGTACTTTAATTCTGGCTTGTGATGATATTCGTTGTTTGCATGTTTTTACCGTAATTCTCCTTTCGAAGGAATAGGTCTAGCCGTTTGACCGCCGAGTCAATAGTCCTAACCTGTGAATTTTTAAAACCCTAATTTGCCTTGGTGTCCCGCCGTGGACAAAAATACCCTTTACCCTTGCGTTAGGTCAAAGAGTCGCCGTACTCTATTTAGGGTTTCCCGCCGTGGAATCCCTAATTTAACCCTAATTTCAATTCAATTATTTCAACATAGATATTGGAATGTCCGCACTCCATGTAAGCGTTTCCTTAAGATACGTTTATTCCCCATTGAAACCTTGACCACAGTCAAGACGTTTCTAAGCTCCCTTTCGAGGGGAACTACGATTACTCTGATTCCATTCCTTATCCAGGATACGTAGGCACAAGATGAGAATCTTGCCGAGTAAACTTAGAATTAAGCCCTTAGGTTTTCCTTTTTTTAACTTTAACCCTTAGCACATATACCGCAAGCAAATGGTAAACAATAAACAAAAGGTTCTTGTAGAGTACTACAGAAGTTTAGGGTGCTAATACCTTCCCTAAGCTTAACCAACCCCTTACCTAGATCTCTCCCCGCATTGTGTTTACGATGCAAAAATAGGTTTTCCCTCTTTGGACCTTTTCCTTTGGATAAATCAAAGAGTGGTTGTGATTTGAATTGCGATTCAAATTAATTAATAATTTGATATCCTATTTCCACCGCAACAGAAAATGGCGACTTCACTGGGGAGTTCTTAATCTTTTGAGGGTTATCCTTATTTTGCTTATTTTTGATATTTGTTTCATTAATATTTTTTCTCACTTGTATGTATATATTTTGGGGTACCTTGCTTGGGAGTTACTTTGTTGTGAGATAAGTCCTACACCCGGACTTGAGTGACATTATTATAGGATGGCGATATATTCGACAGGGCTTATAGGGAGTGAGTCCCGACCAATCTGACTCGAGAATCAGTGCTCAGTTGGGACCCTTTCGAAAATGGTTCGGTTGAACGAGTGTATTCGTGAAAACTTTTACTATTATCGATTAGAGTCTGTGATACTGGGAACCGTAGTACCTTTACACCATCTTGGCCTTATCTAGGACGTAGTGCGGGAACTATGTGGGAGTAATCCTACAATAGTTGCTACGCGATGCTACACTCAAAAGAGGTTCTCTTGAGAATATTATCGACCCCCGAGTCAGTCGGAATGTTGGTAATATCTGAAGGATAGACTGATGACTTTGGGCACCGTTTTAGAACCTTGTTCTGCAGGTACAATTAACCATATAGTATATACCTTTTGGGGATGGGTAGACCTTAACTCCATTCATTGTTCCTCTAACCTAGGACCTTTTTTTGTTTGTGGTTGTGCATTGCATCCATAAAGCATCATATCATTCCTAGTTTGAAGGAATTCAACAGTGCTTTGCAAATTCAAAAAAAGTCCTACATTTTAAAGTCTAAAAAACTTTTCCAGCTTTCCTAAAAAAGGAATATTTGCAATCGACCGTTGAAACTCTTGAAACCATTGCATGGAGTTAGCATCACATTTTTGCATTGCATTTTTCCCCTGGTTTCTCATTCTCGGTTCTCTCGTCTTCCAGTGTCTCTTTGAGTCATCAAGCTGATTCCTCGACACAGATATCAGACCAGAGCTAACTATAGATGCAAGATGTCAAAACAAGAGGCATATAATGCGGAAATCCGAATGGAGATCGATGAGTCTAAATCAGGCATGACCAAGCTCACCGAGATGCTTCATGTACTGATTGCCAGAGGAGAGCCATCTCAGGGGACTGTCATTCAGGAAGTTTCAAGTGCTGATCCACCTCCTGTTCAGATGCCACCATCTACTTGGCCAGAGTTCGGTTTACCTCCTAACTACTCTCCACCTCTTGCATCTACTGCTACAATTGGTCAGACTGTCGGACCGACTTTTCAAGCTCCCGTCCTTACCGAGACTAGACCTATGGTCCACACTGTTAGCCAGACTGTCCGAGCTCCCTTTGAGAATCCTCTATATGAGCATAATGCTGCCAGTGTTCAAGGTGAAGACCATGAAGATTTTTTCAAGCCTGAAATTACCTATGAACAGTTTCAGATCATAGATAAGAGACTTAAGGCAGTCGAGGATACTGACTTCTTCAACGTTGATGCAGATAATATGTGCCTAATTTCTAGTCTTGTTTTGCCTGCCAAATTCAAGAGTCCCGAGTTCGTGAAATATAAGGGTTACTCATGTCTAAGAGCTCATTTAGTCATGTACTTCCGAAAGATGGAATCTTACACCAACAATCAGAAGTTGCTCATACATTGCTTTCAGGATAGTTTGAGTGGTGCTTCTCTCAAGTGGTATATGAACTTGGAGCATAACAGCGTCCATTGTTTCCAGGATCTTGCTAACGCCTTTATGAAGCAGTACAAATAAAATTTGGACATGGCTCCCGATCGTCATCAACTTCAGAGTATGTCTCAGAAGGAAAAAGAGTCGTTCAAGGAATATGCTCAGCACTGGAGAGAGTTTGCTTCCGAAGTTGAACCCCATATAGCAGAGAAAGAGCTAACAGGAATGTTCATGGATACTTTGTCTCCTTTCTATTGGGAAAAGATGATTGGGAGTGTCTCTTCAAGCTTTACAGATCTGGTGACTATTGGCCAAAGGTTAGAAGAAGGTTTGAAAAATGGTAAGGTGTCCAAAGCGGCCAAATCTTCTAATGATGCAAAGAAATCATATGGGAATTTCCAGAAGAAGAAAGAGGAGCAGATCAATGTTGTTATGTCTGAATCAAGAAAGCCTCGCCAGGGATCTCAACCTATTGTTGCTCCACAGCCAGCTCAGACTCCTCAACGTCCAGTTATTAAACAAGACCAGCCTCGAAATAGTAACCAATTTGATCCTATTCCCATGACTTACACAGAATTTATCCTGACATGGTTCAACAAGGGCTGATCACTACAAAGGCTTTGCCACCTCCTCCCAATCCTCCTCCAGCTGGATTTAGGGCTGATCTCCATTGTGCTTTTCATGAGGGTGCCCCGGGCCACGACTTAAAGCATTATCTTGCACTGAAATCCAGAGTGTGTGGGTTGATTCGAGATGGAATACTTGATTTTACGGATAATCCTCCAAATGTCCAGAAGAATCCATTGCCAGAGCATCAGAAGTGAAGTTCCGGCCGGTTCTGATTAAGTCACTAGGCTTTTGTTTCTCGTTGTTTGTACTTTCCTTATTTTATTAGGTGTTGGATTTCGAAACTATGTTTGTACTTTTACATTAATGAATTGGGCATTGCAAATTTTGATTTAATTCATTTTATCTATTATTTGCATCTTTACGCTTAGTCTTTCAAATATTTACTTCTTGTCCAATTTTTTGATATGCGAAGATTGGAGAGAGGATGAAGAAAATGTTATACCCATAACTGCTGTCAGTATGCTTTCAATTAAAATTTGTTTGCGATGTAAGGCATTGTTTTAATCCCCAAACACTGGAGAAATAAGGAAGTTAATCCCTTGTCACCCCCTTTGAGCCTAGAAGTTCGAGTTTTCTTTCTTTACAAAAAAACCCGCAATCTTAACCTGGGGCATGGGTAGTTCTCAGTGAACTTGGTTGTGTGTTCCTGCAATACACCTTTTTTATAAAAGGTTGCTTTCAAAAATTTTCCTTCGCGCACAACAAATAAGTGTCGAAGATGTTTTTCAATGTCAAAACACCGTTGGTGGTTCACCTTGATCATTAAAGCTAGACAGTCACTTTCTTTTTTAAATATATATATATATATATATATATATATATATATATATATATATATATATATATATATATATATATATATATATATATATATATATATATATATATATATATATATATATATATATATATATATATATATATATATATATATATATATATATATATATATATATATATATATATATATATATATATATATATATATATATATATATATATATATATATATATATATATATATATATATATATCAAAAGAAAAAGCCCGCTAAGTCAAAACCTAGGAAGGAGACTTAGGCAAAACTGGGGCATCCCGCTGAATGTAAACTTTAAAAGAAACAGTTCAGGAAAAATTTAGGGATAATAAAAAGAGGAGATCTTTAAATCCTTACCCTGGGAAAAATACTCAATATAAAAACAACCGAATGGTATAGGAAAGTAGTGGCTGCCTTTTCATAGGTCTCTTGACTTCTGAACCATCATTGCTACCATCAGTGCAATTCCTAACCTATGGGAACCTGAATGCATAATATGAGTTAACTGAGCGTAGGACTGAGGATCATCACGTAGATTAGGTGGGTACAAATAAATTTTGAGCCTTTATTCCTTTGTTTCATAAACCATGAACCAGGCCACGTTACAACCCTCAAAAGACCTAACTGAAACAAGGTTATTTTTAAAGCATACTACAGCAGGGTTGCGTAACCTGACTCCAAAAGATCTTTGTGAATCATTTATTTTGGCAGTACACTTTTGCTTTAAACTTTGAGTGTCTAGAACCGCCGTGTTCTGGCCCACGTCTCATTTATTTTTTCATCTTTCAAAAATAATTTTCATTTCAAAAGTTGCATGAACGTTGCATTACCATGTTTGTATGAATATTTTTGTTTGCAAACTGGCTTTCCTCTAAGGAATTTTCAAACAATCGAGAAACTTGGTCAGGTGGTCCTGCCAGGGGCAGATTCCTTTTACATCCCGTCTACGAATCAATTCATGATTTGTTCAAGGCAGGTATTCTCGTATTTGGTTTATCCAAAGGGTTTTTCAAGACTCAGACTGGGGCAAGCCTTCCGAGGGTATAGTAAAGCAGTCACTTTCATGACTCAGACAAGTTGAAGCAATTATTTGGGGTAGTTTACTTGAAAGATCTCCAAGCAGCTCTCCATCCTTACTACAAGGACCATCAACCTGATTATAGTTTAGAAGAGTGGAGGTGATGTATGTGTTGAGGAACTAATCTTCCAGTCTTTTAATCCTACCAGAAGAGTCGAGCCTCGTCGTCGGCATTTGCATTTGCATTTGATCATACATCATTAGCACAATTCATATACATATTCATATCATGTGTTTCATCCTCATTTTCATTTCTTCCAAGGTCGTGTTTTATCCACGTCTTACCTTGTCGTCAAAGTCCAACTCATTTGGCACCTACCAAATATTTTTGTCGGGTCTATCTGACATTCTTCTAGATATGACTTTTTTCTTATCCGATGTTTTTCCGGATACATTCCTCCTTCTGATGGTTTTCCAGATCGAGTCTTTGTTCTGATGTTCTTCCAGAACTCTATCTGACGGTTTTCCAGATACCCCTGTGATTCTGATGGTTTTCCAGAATCCCATCCGATGTTTTTCTGGATCTATCTCTTTCTGATGTTTTCCCAAACTGAGTTTTTGTTCTGACATTCTTCCAGAACCCCTTTGTTGCTTATCTGACGTTCTTCCAGATATGTCTTCAACTTGTCCCGTACATTTATTGATTTCCTAAATGTTTCGGGTTTACCTTCAGAGACTTGTCTTCATCTCATGCTCCTATAGATGTTGTTCTTTTGTTTCTGGATGCGTCCCAGAGTTTATTTGATGGTTCTGAGTATCTCTGGTATGTTTCAGAGTTCATTCGATGTTCTTCTGAATGTCCCAGAAATGTGTTTCTTTGTCCCCGAGTTTATTCGACGTTTTTCCGAATATCTCTGGTGTGTTTCATAGTTCATTTGATGTTCTTCCAGATGTTTCTGATGTTTGTTTCTCCTTGTGTATTTTTCGATAATTCCTGAAGATCCTGCTCGATCTCTTCATTTAAAGGAATGACCTGGAAATTCCAGCACTTGTCGTTTACTTAATCCTACCGCTGTGTGGATCCTGTGTTATAATTTCATCCTAAAATAACAACTGGTCGTGCCTGCATCGATTGATCCATCACTCTAGAATTCCCCAATTGTCGTGCTGTTCCACCAGTGCGTTGTATTCCCCAGTGCAGTTACTCGTCGCGTCTGTCCCCTATGTCGTCGTATCGTCTGCATTCTTGCATCTATCATTATCATCATACGCATCACATTAAATTCATGGAATTTTCAACATTATAGTTCGTCTCGTTTTGTCCATAGCATTGCATATCACTGCATATGAGGGCAACATTTTTGGTTATCTGTATTATAATCCCCCCACCCTTATTCCTTGAGTCTCCGTCGCTCAAATCATCCAGTGAAGCTATTTAAATAGGGGCAATTGTAATACCGAAAATTTTTACCCTCAGATTAATCGATTCATGTCGCGTGACATCTCATTTTTGCACCAGCTAACTACTAACGAGTTACGTAGTCTGTTTGTTTTGCAGGAATTACGTCTGGTACACTTTAGCTGTTGAAGGGCGAAATTGTCATTTATGCTTTGTGTGCTGACAACTCATGAAGTTGAATCATCGTCAGGGATTTATTGAGTGATTAGAGCCTCCATTTCCGACTTCTTTATTTTCTTTGAGGCTAAACAGAAATTCACGGTAACTTTGGCATCAGGATTTTTGAGATACGGCGTTTATTTGTTGTTCTTCTGCTATCTGTCAGTCAAGTTTAAAGTCAAAGCAGTGGAAATTTCGATTCATGTTCGGGTTTATGATTTCTGTTTAACTATGATTTTTGGGCTGAATTGGTTCAGGACATGGGACTTAGTTATCAGAGACACAAATTGAATTCTTGATGCGGGTTATATTTCTGTCTTCACTGTTAATCGGATTTCTCAGTTCTTTTTCTGTTATACTTCGTTCATGGCCATCATCGATTCTATCATCAGGCGGAATTTAATCTAGGAAATATTGGATTGGAATTGAAGGTTATATCATGTTTTAAGTGGAGCAACACGTGTTGAAATGACAAAGCTTGATTCAATTGATTTCTTTGGATTTATTCGTATTGAATTTATATGGTGAAGATTAATTCTATTTGTTTAAGTTTAATCGTTTGATTTTTAATCAGCTGAATTTATTCGGAGGTACTTAATCATTTGGATTTAGTCGGATTGTTTTTGCTTAAGTGCTTCATTCGGGTGTGGCAAAGTTAACTGAAGAATAATCGAAATAAGATTAATTGGATAAAAAAATATATATTGAATTTTATTCATAAATATTTTTTTACAATTTACAAAGAGGAAAATTAAAAAGTACATTTTATCCTAAGTCCTATTTTCCTAAGAGTGGTCTTCATGCTCGATGTTCCCGATTAATTCTTCATCCGACTTTCTCGTACTTGCGTAAAACAGACAAAAACAGAGGAAAGACGTAATGTTAAAATATAAAAAAAAAAAGGGTTTTTTTATAGCTCTGATACCCTCAGATATCCATCATCGGGTACGTCAGGAGGGCAACGACAAAGTCGAAGCCGACTCCCGACTCATATTCACGACCTCGGACTAAAACCGGAAAATATTTGTTCTTTTTTTTCGGGATGGCTAGAGGAAGAGAAAAAGAAGTGTTTTTGGCCAGAAGTGATTATTTGGATACGCGCTTATTCCGAAAATGAGTTTTTCACATTCAGCCAAACAGTTCGTCAAGTAAATAATAGGGAATCTGCATCCAATCCAAAGCCGAACAAATCCAGATCTACAATCCATTTTAATCAAGTAAATCATATGGATTTAGAATCAGATCTGGATCTATTTTCTCAATAGATCTAAGCACAACCAAATCCGATCCAATCTGTGTAAGAAAAAACACAAATCAAATCCTCTAGAAAAATCAAATAAAATCTCAGATAATCATCACCGAAAAATAACATAAGTCGTTATCCAAGCCCAACCAGAATAAACGGACAATATAAAACAAATATTCAGGGCCGAAACCCTAAAGGGGGACTCAACCCAGAAACGACAAACCCTAACAGTAACGAAATCACAAAACGCGGCCAAAAATCACAAAACGGGACAAACTCACCAGGAACAGCGCAAAAACTGAGCATAAAAACCAAGCGGCGGCGTGATTAGAAGGAGGTTCAAAAGCCCTTTTTGGTTTCATCATCACCTCAAATAGAAGAAGAAGAGGATCTGAAACCCTCGTCACGAACAACAAGCGGCGGCTACAATAGCACAAGGGACGACAACAAAAAAACGAGGCTCAGAGAATCACCAGGATTCATCATCATCGCCGGAAGAAGAATGGTTTTTTTTTCTTTTCGAGGCAACCCAAAGCACGCGTTCGGAATCGCAAGGGCGTCATCACCGTCACCGCTCGTCAAAAGACAGCTGGCGGGTAACGAACCACCCGGCCTCAGATGAACATCATGGGTCGAAGGTTATAAGGAAACGCTCGCAGATCCGCCGCTGAGAACGCTCTGAAAGCTTCGGTGGAAGTTACATTTGGTCACTGCGAACCATCATCCGGCGAGAAACCCACCTCCGAAAATCAACCGTCCGTCACAACAAAAGCAAAGAATCTGAATAATCTCACCATTAAGAAGACAAAAGGGGAGGCCACCAGAACATGAATAGATTCACGTTGTGGAGAAACAGAAAGGGGAGAGAGACAATAGGGGGCGACAAACAGCATGAGGTAGGAAGAGAGGAAGACAAAAGGGAATTAAAGCCAACCCTAATGGGTCAAACGAACGAACACTTCCCCTTTTATTTTTGTTTTGTTTTCTTTATTTATATTTTATATTTTTATTTTCTGATGTAATGTTAAGCATAGGGTTTGGATTAATTAGGGTGTAGTTATCTAAGCCACTTTAGATATTTTTAATCATTAAAAACTTCAAAAAAAATTTATATTTAGAGTATTTTGTAATTAAAATTAAAACTCTTTGTCTTAATTAAGATGTCAAAACCAAAACACTTTTCTTTATCTAGCATTAAAATCAAAGCAAATTTTTCATTAAAATACATAAAAATTAAAGTAATTTTTCCTTGTGAACATAAAATTTAAATTTAAAAAGTTTCTCTAGATTTCAATTAATTTTCTTTTAAATAAAATTAGAAAAAAACTAAACTCTTGATGTAGCCTTTTCAGTATCTGGCTAACTCGCCTTGTCTTACTCGTTTCAGTTTATTAACATTCTATTTACTCGTATTGTTGTTCTGCAATTGTAATTGTGCGAGTAATCGTCACACTTATTTATTTTTCGCATTTTTGGGACTTGTAATTTACGCGAGTGATCGTCACGATGCTTTTCTTTTACAGCTTTCTTTATTTTCCGTACTTTCATTATGGCTTGTGATGATATTCATTGTTTGCATGTTTTTACCGTAATTCTCCTTCCGAAGGAATAGGTCTAGTCGTTTGACCGCCGAGTCAATAGTCCTAACCCGTGACTTTTCAAAACCCTAATTTGCCTAGGTGTCCCGCCATGGACAAAAATACCCTTTACCCGAGCGTTAGGTCAAAGAGTCGTCGTACTCTGTTTAGGGTTTCCTGCCATGGAATCCCTAATTTAACCCTAATTTCAATTCAATTATTTCAACGTAGATATTGAAGTGTCCGCACTCCATATAAGCGTGTCCTTAAGATACGTTTATTCCCCATTGAAACCTTGACCACAGTCAAGACGTTTCTAACCTCCCTTTCAAGGGGAACTACGATTACTCTGATTCCATTCCCTATCCAGGATACGTAGGCATAATATGCGAATCTTGCCGAGTAAACTTAGAATTAACCCCTTAGGTTTTCCTTTCTTTAACTTCTAACCCTTAGCACATATACCACAAGCAAATAATTAAAGCAAATGGTAAACAATAAACAAAAGGTTCTTGTAGATTACTACAGAAGTTTAGGGATCTAATACCTTCCCTAAGCTTAACCAACCGCTTACCTAGATCTCTCTCCGCATTGTGTTTACGATGTAAAAATAGGTTTTCCCTCTTTTGACCTTTTCCTTCACATAAATCAAAGAGCGGTTGTGATTTGAAATGTGATTCAAATTAATTAATAATTTGATATCCTATTTCCACCGCAATAATATCCATAAATGATTGTGATGGGAATAACTATTTATCCATTATTTTCCAAAATGAGTCATTGCAAACGATTACTAGTGGCATTCAATCGATTAGCTTAAGGTCCTTTTTTGTGTCAACCTCTAGTATATAAATATAGGACTCTCCCTTCAAATATTCACATCCAGAAATGTGAGCTCTCTATCTCACTCCATATTCTCTCTCTAAAAATATTTTCACCTTTGAAATATTCTCTTGGTTGAATAATTTATCTTAAGGGAATGTTTGTTTGGATTCAAAGACAAAATCGTTAAAATATTGGTTTGGGGATTTAGTATTAAGTCTCCAGTTTGGTTTGTGAGTTTAGCCTGTGTAAATGCTCAAGTTGGTTCGAGATAAGCCCGATGTAAAATATTAATTTTATTCGTGGTCAACTCGTGTGAAACCCTAGTTTGTTTTGAGATACGCCTAGTGTAAAATCTCAATTCGGTTTGTGGTTAGCCTGTGTAAAACCTAGGTTTGGTTCTAGATAATCCTGATGTAAAATATCAATTTGGTTTCTGGTCAGCCCGTGTAAAACCCTGGTTCGGTTAAGAGGATAACCAGTTTAAAACTCCACATTAGTTTGAGATAAGCCCATATAAAAACTTGGTTTAACTTGGGGACTAACTGCTTTAATTTCTTATTTTGAAGCAAGACTAACCGCTTCAGTTTGTTGTTCTTTGTTTGGTTAGAAGTTTACCAGAAATTTAATTTTCCTTTTATAAGGAGGCTTGTAAGCCCAGCCTACTAAAAGCTTATAAACATTACTGAACACTCTCAAGATCAAGTCTTGGAGAGAGTATTAGAGAACATCATTTGGACCTAATCTCTATAAATTATGTTGTCTTCACTCTTCTCTTATCCTTTTACTTTTTTTACATATTTTCTTTCCATTGATTTTCTGCTGCTATTTTCAAACGTTTTATAAAAAAAAAATTCGAACTCTAAAAATGAAAATAATTTTGTTTTAAATTATCATTTTCAAACCCCCACATTCCACCCCCTCTTGTGTGTAGAGTCACATGTTCAACAAGTGACATCAGACCCTAACTGCTATTCAAAGACTAGTCGTCTCAGAAGGAAGATGACTTCCAACACGTTTTACAACAAGAGATATTTCCTAAACATACCTCTACTGTTTAATGTGTTGGAACATAATCGGTTTTTCCCATATCCCTTAGTTTTTTATGATAACAAATTATTTACAGAACAATTGGGTATACTAATATTTCATCAAGTGCACATAACCATAGACTAACATTTAATGAATAATTCAAGTATTGATTCTGACTACGAACATCTAAAGAGAATCTTAAAGACCAAAATATGATGGATCAGAAGTTGAAGACCAGACATGGATGAATTCTACTTGTGAATAGGTCAACGTATGAAGGTTAGAGTCTGAAGAAGTCGGCCTCTAAAGACCATACTATGAAGAACTCTACTTCTAAAGATCAGAACCTAAGTTGGTCAAAGGGCAAAGATCAAGGTGACTCGGATAGGTCACTATCAACCTCTGAGCCTACTTTTTCATGTGAATACATAAGCTCTACTTTCTCATAGAGTCAAATGGGAGGAAACTGATCATTCCTGTTGTAGCAAAGGGATTTTGAACAAGCTTTCAACGACATTGATATTCCAGCCAATGGAGCTTGGTGGAAGAGCAAGATGTATACTCATATCGTAGGTCTTGATGATGAGTTTTTGGATATTCTGGAATATGGCATTGATATTCCATCCAATGGAGTTAGAATGGTGTCTAGAAGAAAAACTCTCACACATGCTCAGAAAAAGAATTACAAAAAACACCATAGAGTTAGAGGCACATTTGTTGATGCTCTACCTCACTCAGAGTACATCAAGATCATTGATAAATCTACTGCTAAGACCATTTTTAAATCCTTATATGCTTTATAAGAAGGGAATTAACAAGTTGTGGAAACTAAGGCTAACCTTCTAATTCAACAATATGAGTTGTTCGGAATAAAGGAGGATGAAGACATTGAAACCGTGTTTTCTAGGTTTTAAATTCTTGTGTCTGGACTTCGGGTTCTTAAAAAGAGGTATACTACCTGTGATCATGTCAAGAATATTCTTAAGAGTCTTCCTGTATAATACAAACCTAAGGTGACAACTATCTAGGAGGCCAACGACTTAAACACATTAAGTCTTGAAAGTCTTATAAGCAATCTCCAGAGCCAAGATATAGAGCTCAATGGAGATGAACCTTTCAAGAAGTCAAAGTCCCTTGCTTTGAAATCTATTTCTAAATTTGCTAAGGCTCCTCAAGTATGGGGTTCTGAAGAAGCTTCTCATGTAGAAGATTTTTAAGAAGATTCAGATGATGAGGAAATGACCTTTATTATTAAAAGGTTTCAATATTTGCAAAGAAGAATAAGAGATTCTCTGATAGATGTAGTGGCTTTAGAGGATCAAGTTCAAGAGAAAATAAGGATGATTAGAAGGGAAGTTTCAACTGCAAGAATCCTGGTCACTTCATTGCTGACTATCTAGAACAAAAAAAGGACAAGTAAAAGAAGGGAAGCTATAAGAAGGACAGGTTCAGAAACAATTTCAAGAAGATTCTCATGGCAATATAGGATGAGCTTGATAAAGAAGATGAATCAGAAAAAGATGAAGATGAAGTTAATATAGCTTTAATGGCTCTTACTCCTTCAGAATCAGAATCTGACTCAGATCCTTGTTAAGGGTCTAAATAAGAGGATGAGGTATTTTCTAAACTATCTCGTTCTAATTTAATTACTTTCATTCAAGACCTCATGGGTAGTTGTCAAGAAATATCTAGAAACATGAAAGTGCTGAAAAAGCAGTATGATCTTTTTAAAGATGAATTAAAATATTTTCAAAACAAAAATGAAGCTTTAGAAAGGTATCATATTTCTCTAGTAAAAGAAGTGTCTGATAAACCCCTTGATGAGCATGGAATGGATCTTCAAGAATTTATCATAAACGCCTTTAACATAACTAAACTTGCACACATGATTTATGGTGTACCTAGAAGCAAATGAGAAGGTCTTGGTTACTCTTTAAGACCTTTTAATCCAAGGTCTGATATCTTGATTAAACTAACAAATCCTTCTTCTTTAAGCTCTACTCAGAAAGAGTTAGACTCTTATTTATTATTTGTTGCTGATAATGTAAAGGTTCTGAACCAGTCAGAACCTAAAACTTCTAAGTCAAGGGTTCTGAAGAAAACAAAATCTGAGACTCTCAAGTCAAAAGTTTTGAAGAAATCAGAACCTAAGATTATAAAGTCAAAGGTTCTAAAGAAACCAGAACCCGAGACATTAGAAGATAAGGTTGTGAAAGGTTCAGAACCAAATTATAAGATCCATTTAAGACATTAGAAGCAAAGCTTGAGACATTAGAAGCTAAGGTTATGAAAGGTTGTGATCATAAGCCTCACTACTTGAGAGATAATGTATAAAGTAAGAAGAAACGTGTCAAAACTAACCCCAAATGACCCATAAGAATATGGGTACCTAAATCTAAAGTTGTTTTTTCTACATATATGCTTTAAGGGAGAAGCAAGGCAGCAATTATGGTACTTGGATAGTGACTGCTCACAAAATATGACAAGAGAAAAGCATAAGTTCCAAACCCTAATTCTGAAAGAGGGGGGAACTATGGGATTTTGAGGAAACCAAACAGAAAAGATCATTGGTATGGGTACTATTTGTAATTACTCTATCTCTATCAATAATGTTTGGTTAGTAGATAAACTAAAATATAACATACTGAGCATTAGTCAATTTTGTGACATTGGTTATGAAGTCATGTTTAATAAGCATAATTGTATAGTCATGAATGAATATGACAAGTCTATAATATTCAAAGGCAGGTGGAAAGGCAATGTTCATAAAATTATATTTTTTGAATTGGTTGATTAGAAGGTAGTTTTCCTTCTATTAGTGAATGATGAAATACGGCTCTGACACTGAAGGTTAGGACATGCTAACTGGAGATTAATATCTAAACTTAGTGCTGCGGTAAGGATCGGGTATCAAACTTTTAATTAACTTGAATCACAAATCTTTAAATATTCACCATCGAGCTTTGATTTATCCAAAGTAAAGGGTAAATATCTAAGAAAACCCTAAGTGCGCTACGTAACAACGAAGCTAAGATATCGGGGGGTTCAGAGATACTAAGGGACGGTGTTAGCACCTTAAATATCTATAGTACTCTACAAGAGCCTCTTGCTTGGTAGTTGTGTTATTGTCAATGTTTGTTTGCTAATGATTATGTGCTAAGGTAAAGACCTATGGGTATGTACACTAACTATGCTCGCCAAGACGTTGCATCTCATGCCTATGTATCCTAACAAGGATGGAATTAGAGCAACCGTAGTTCTCCTAACTAGGGAGAGAACTCTTGACTACGGTCAAGGTTCAAGGGGAATAAGCATCCATAACAATGGTACTTATGTAGAGTTAACAAACTCTCTAAGTCTATGTTGAAAGACTAACCGAGGGTTCGACTTTAACAAAAGCCAACAGGAGAAATGTGAGTACCCATAATAATGATACACACATATAGTTAAAAAAACTCTAGGCCTATGTTCTAAGTTGAGGATTCTTAATAAGGTGTGCTAAATATCTTGACTTGACAAAGTCAAAGCGATAAGGTTCTTTAAAAGTCCTAATGACTCTAACAAGGTCAAAGGGAGATTAAAACAAAATAAGCTATCTATGACATTGATTCAATAGAGAGACTTTCCTTTGGAATTAAGAGCACAAGGCAACTCTTAAGGATGAGAGATAACAAGCTACATCACTTAGGGGAAACTTAAAAACGTTTAAGCACACATATACATTCATTCAAACATGATGAAGATATAAAGTCATGGTAACAACCAAGAAAGATAAGGGCAAACACATGACAACATCAAGCAAAGACAATAACAAGGTTACAACCAAGTATTCATCCATAGAATTTTAGCATTAAACCAAATGGTTACAACCAAAGGTAAACATAGATGTTATAACATCTATAAGGGTATGAAATAAGGTTCTTACAAGACTAAACATCATAGATGACAAGTGAATTATGCATACGTCAAAACATTACTTATAACAAAGGTTCAAAGATCAACATGCATAAATCATAACAATAAATACAATACAAAAATGAAAATACGCAAATAATAATAACAACAATATACAACACAAAATCTATGAAGGTCTGTATTAATTCAGGCATCTGTTATTAGCAGAATTAATTCAGTAATTTGTTTGTCTTGCTTTAACCTTTAATGTTTTGTTTGTGAAAAACGCACGATGTTTTGATAAAACTACGCATACGTAAACTTGCAGGCTTCGGCCGATAATCATTAAAACTTTGATTTATTTGAACAATGTCGCGGATGATGACCGAGATAGTTCCCTTTGTGCAGGATATATTGTTGTTTGTTCATTTGCAGGGTCGTTACCCTTGGGGAAAATTTCCATTGGTGTATCCCTGGCAGGATCACCTTTCCCACAGAAAGAGGCGTGTAGTTGAGACTTATTTTTCTCTCCAGCAGAGGCTTGTTTCTGCCGGAAAAGGATGTGCAGGTAGAGGGTGTACACTTCTTCCCAGCAGACTGTTTGTATACACTCATTCCTCGGCAGTGGAAAACCGAATTCTCCAGCAGGGTAGAATCATCCCCAGAGCATGAGGATTGATATCCCTCGTGCAGGTCAGGTATATGCCCGTATCCCTAGCAGAGTGTAGGTACGCACTTACTCCTCAGCGAGTCGAGATTACATTTCTCTCCACCAGGCAGGTTTGGAACTGTTTCTTAGTAGCGAAGCAAGTTCAGGTTTTTGTTTCCCCGCAGAGTCTAGGCATATGACTTCGTATCTCCTCAGGGTTTAAAGTGGTGATTCATTCTCTAAGCAGAGGTTGATTCCCCGGTAGAGTCAAAGCGAGTTTTGGAATATTTTCCCATTGACTCCTAATCCCCAGAGAAGTAAGAAGAATGGTTATTCTTCCCCGCAGATCAGGTTTGATTCAGAAATTGCTACTCTCTATCCTCCACAGAAAGAGTTTAGGATCGGTTTCCTGGTAAATCCTTTTCTGTTATCCCCAGCTGAGTAATCCCCGGTAGGTCGGATTTTTTATCTTTGGCAGAGCAGGGTTGTTCCCAGAGGTGTATTTTGTACCCTAGAAGGACTTCGGTGTTCTAGGAGGCCGTTCAGGGCTGTTTTTCTCGGTAAAGCAAAGTGAATCTCAGTGGTTGATTTTTATCCCCGACAGAGTCTTTGATTTCCCCAGTAGTTTAGACTTGTTACGTTGGTTGTCTTTCCCTAGTCGGTTTGTTTGTTCCCCAGAAGAGTTGTATTCTAGAAGGTTGTTCAGGGCATTTTTCCTTAGTAGGTGTTAATCTTGATCCCTAGCGGATTGGATTCTCGTTCTTGTCAGAACGATGTTACACAGGAAAGTTCTTTTCTAGGAGGCCATCCAGGTTTTGTCTTCCCATCTTAAGTCCAATCGTAATTGGCATGTTCCATTTCTCCCCCTGGCGGAGTTGGCTTTGTCTTTTCAACATTTATTTTACTAATTCGGTTCCGATGCATTTGCATTGTGCATATCATTCTCAGAAAAGCGTAACATTTCCATTTCGTATGGAGCATTATGCAATATTCAAACATATGCATGTGAAACATAAGACAGGTTATTACCTCCTTGTCTTCAGGCGTGTCTCCAACAGATGGTTGATTTGCTTTTGCTCGTGTGGTGTTCAGACCATGGCAATTTATGTTGATTTACTCTGCCCGTGCGGTATCCAGACCCCAACAAATGTTGTTGTTCTTTGCTCGTGTGGTATCCATACCACGGCGAGGTGTGATGTTATTCTTTTCCCGTATGGTATCCAGGCCATGGCGAAATCTTTGACGGATGTGTTTCATCTTATCAGGTGCTTCCCAACAGAGTTGCTTGCTTAAGTTTCTCTTTCCCCAGCGGAGTTCTCTTGTAAACTGTCGTTAGAAGTTTATCAACTGCGTGTTGATCGGGCCTTCGGGTTTGATGACTGTTTTTATTTAACAGATGCCTGGCGGCGATATCAACATCATCAACCACTCTCACCACCTCTCTTAGATCTAGAATGTGGTGACGAAAATGATGTTGTGTTGTTGTAGTGGGTTCTAGGCAGAAATTGCATTAGGTAGAGATTTATCATCAGCATCATCAGCCACATCAGCGCCACCAGAAGTATCAACACCAGAAGCGCCCGCCCTCTCTGGGAAAACAGGCTTGTCCTCAGGCCAGCTCGCGTGTTACAGGAACAACTCATGCATCATCATAGGACGCTCTATACAAGGGTCACGGACTTGCATCTGGAGTACCTGCATAGAATTATGTATGTCAATCATGGCACGCTGAGTCGTCGCTATCCAATCCCAATTATAATTGCACACAGCCTGCTGAAACGGATCGAATCCCTGAACATTGAACTACGATGAGTCGCCTCCATCCAATCCCAAGTATTTTTGTTGCATATATTAAATTTAATATTCTTCTGAAAGCAAAAATGAATCAGAACATTGAACTATGCAAGGCTCTGAGCGTCAGAAGCATCTCGTTAGAAGACTCTGAGCACTGCCTACAGAAGAATCTGAAGCAGAAGCTACAGAAGCATCTGAAGCGTAGCTGAAGACTTTGTATGAAGAGTTTCAAGCATTGTTTTTCAGAAGACTCTAATAGTATTGTTCGCTGCAAGTACTGAGGATCTGATCTCCAAACTCTGCTCTGATTGTTACTCACGCTGAAGCACACTTGCTGCAACACTCTGATACAGCAAACTCTGATATCATCAAGACTCTGATCACTCAAGGCTCTGATGTTGATTGTTGTGAGATAGAAGCTTGTTGAAGAAGATTATTCAAAGATATATCCGTTGGCATATACCAAACGACTCTTTCCTCTTTTATGCTAGACATAAGAACTCAGGAAAAAAGGATTTCTCTGAACGTTCTACTTCTAGGAAAGGTCAAGTCATGTGAAGACAAAAGGCTACAACTACTTTGCATTACACGGTCATCAAGCTTACAGCGTCTTGGATGTCTTTGTCTATAAAAGCAAGCCTTCAACAACTTTCTACAGTTGACGAATATTGACTAATCTATTGAAAACTCTCTCAAAGCTCTCATACAAATTATATTTCTTTGTTGAATAGTTTCATTCGTTCTTAATCTTAAGTGTATAACTTACAGTTGTGACACAGCTTACTTAGAAGCATTTCAAGTTGTGGTCAGTAGTTCTTGAGAAGACTAAGACAGTTGTTCTTAGTGGTTGACATTATAATCTGTTTGATTATAGTGGATTAAGTCCTTGTGGAGAAAGGCAAATCACTCTTGATAGGGTGGACTGGATTGGTTGAGTTCAACGAACTAGTATAAAAATCTTTGTGTTTTTATTGCCATAATAGTTTCTAAACCCTTAATCAACCCCCCCTTCTAAGTGTTCTCTCACCTTCAGTTGGCATCAGAGCTCCGGTTCTGTGTGTGCTATCACTTCACCGTGAACAGAAAAGATCCAGTTGAGAAAACTCTTGATATATTTTGGTTGATACATTATGGCTGAAGCTTCAACATCCAACAACAAGAGATATGAAGACAGAGATAGAATCAACACTAAACCCCCTATGTTTGATGGGGAAAAGTTTGACTACTGGAAAGACAGGATTGAAAGTTTCTTTCTAGGATATGATGCTGACCTTTGGGATTTAGTTATTGATGGCTATGTTCACCCCACTGATGGGGATGGCAAAAAGATAGACAGAAAATATATGACTGAAGCTCAAAAAAAAAGAATTTAGGAATCATCATAAAGCTAGAACCATACTTCTAAATGCTATATCTCATACTGAGTATGAGAAGATTACTAACAGAGAAACAACATTTGGTATGTTTGAATCTTTAAAGATGACTCATGAAGGGAATTCTCAAGTCAAGGAGACTAAGGCTCTGGCGCTGATCCAGAAATATGAAGCCTTCAAAATGGAGGAATCAGAATCTATAGAAGTTATGTTCTCTAGATTCCAGATTCTCACAGCTGGCTTGAAAGTTCTGGACAAGGGTTACTCCACTGTAGATCATGTTAAAAAGATCATCAGAATTTTTCCAATCAGATGGAGACCAATGATCACTGCTCTGAAGCTAGCTAAGGATCTGAACAAGATCACATTGGAGGAACTGATCAGCTCTCTGAGGAGTCATGAGATTGAATTAGAGGAAGACAAACCCCAGAAAAAAGGTAAGTCTATTGCTTTAAAGTCTAACAAATCTGCCAAAGCTTTGCAGGTTTTAGAAGAAAGTTCTGAAGAATCTTCTTCAGAAGAAGAAGATGAATTGTCCCTGCTGTCCAGAAGGATCAACAAACTCTGGAAGCATAAACAGAGGAAGTTCAAGAACTTCAAGAAACCAGATCAACATAAAGAGTCTTCTAGACACAGAAGATCTGGAAAGAAAGAGGTTGTCTGCTATGAATGCAAGGAACCTGGGCACTACAAGAATGAATGCCCAAAGCTTCAGAAGGAGAAGCCAAAAAGGAAGCCTGAGCATAAAAAGAAAGTTCTAATGGAAACCTGGGATGATTCAGATGCATCTGAATCTTCATCAGAGTCAGAAGAAGAATGTGCCAACATGGCACTGATGGCAGGCGTGGAAGATCAGGATGAAGGAACATCTGGATCTGAATCTGATTCTGAATCTAACTCAGAAGAGGTACTTTCTGATCTCTCTAGGGAAGAACTTATTGAGGTTTTATTAGAAGTTCTGAAAAACTATAACCAGACTAAGCTCAAGTGCAAGGAGCTTAAATGCAATCTTGAATCTGAGAATAATCTATTAAAGTCAAAAGTTGTTGAGCTCAAAGAAAACAATTTGAAAATGAAAAACAATTTTGAAAAAGGTCAACAAGACTCTGAATATGAAACTAAGTCAAAATGTAAAAATATTTTAGAAGAATTTGACCATAGTAGAAGTTTCTGGCTAGAAGCATAGATAGAAGCAAGATGGCTTCAATGATCTATGGAGTTAGCAGAAACAATTGGAAGGGAATTGGATATGAATCTTCCTCTAGAAAGGATTTAAATCCAATACCTGTTGATAAACTTATCATTAAGAATACTCCCTTATATTTTCACTTTAAGTTTGGTCATCTGAATGATATTAAACACACACGTTCTGATCAGAACGTTCCTGTGTTTAAGCCGAAAGTTAGTCAGAACAAACCTCTTGTAAAAAGACAGAAGTTCAGACAAACTTTTAAGGCACTTAACCTAAAAGGACCCAAAAAGATCTGGGTACCTAAGGATAAGATAATATCTGTGGTAGATGTATTTAGCAGCAAAGTCAAGACGCCAATCATGGTACCTGGACTCTGGCTGCTCACGTCACATGACGGGAGAAAGGTTTTGAAGGTGAGAAAATACGTAGAAGGGGGGGTTAAATAAGTATGAAGATTAAAACTTAGAAATAAAAACTCAAGTATTTTTATCCTAGTTTGTTGAACTCAACTACTCCAGTCCACCCTTCCTAGAGTGATTTTCCTTTCTCAAACAAGGACTTAATCCATTATTTAATCAACTGATTACAATAGTAAGCACTAAGAACAACTATTCAAAGTCTTCTCAAGAACTACTGATCCTAATTGTATCTTCTTAAGGTTTACAATCAAATGTAATACAAATACAAGTGTTTAAATTGCTTCTAGAAAGCTTTATCACAACTGTGATTTTTCACTTAAATATTAAGAAAAAAGAAATTAATTCTTAGAAAGAATATGAATAGTATGAGAGCTTTGAATGTTGATTTCTTTCAGATAAAACGTCAAATGAAGAAGATGGGTGAAGCCTTGCTTTTATAGGCAGCTGATCCAAGGAGAGCTTCACGTTGAGAAGAGTGTCCAAAAGGTCTGAGCCTTTTTGTCTTCACATCAAGTGACCTTTCCTAGAAGAAGAAAGCACAGATAAATCCTTTTTGTCTGTGTTCTTGTGTCTAGCATAAATAAGGAAAGAGTCGTTTGGATTATTCCAACGGATATAATCTTTGAATAATTCTTCTTCAATTTTCAGCAAGTTCCATCAGAGTCTAAATTCATCAGAGCCTTCTAATGTTGATCAGAGTTTTGCTGAATCAGAGTCTTCTGCAGCAGGTGTGCTTTTAGTGTGTTTAATTTCAGAGCATATTTGAGTCAGATCCTCAGTATTGGAAGCTTTAGTACTTTTAGAATCTTCTGTAATAACTATGCTTTAAAACCTCTTCATACATAATTCTTCTTTGGTTCAGATGCTTCTGACTTGCTTCAGATTCTTCTGGAGCTTCTGCTTCAGATCCTTCTGGAACTTCTGCTTCAGATCCTTCTGGAGCTTCTGCTTCAGAATCTTCTGGAGGCTACGCTCAAGATCTTCTGTTGGCAACAATCAGAATCTTCTAATGGATGCATCTGGCGCTTCAGAGTCTAGCAAATTTCATATGTTCAATTCTGATTTGCTTCTGGAGTGTTAATTCCTTTACTATCTGCAGTAAGAACTCTCAAGAAAATTTTAGAGTATATAATCCTTAATTACAAAATTTCATAATAGTTATCATCAAAACATAGAGATATTATTAAGAACCAATTTGTGTTCTAACAATCTCCCCCTTTTTGATGATGACAAAAACATCATAAATCTTGTTTAATTGAAAATATAATAATTATAACTCCCTCTGAGATGATGAATCTCCCCTGAATTAAATACAAATAAGGAATAGAAACTTCCCTTTTGTCTTGAGTATTTTTCAGAGTTAGAGCTTGATCGTTCTTTATCATTTGAGAGTCAGGTTATCTTGCAAATTTCAGAGTCAGAGTCTTACATATTGATAAATGATCTGAGAGTCTCAGAGTTTCTCTTACAGAGTGTACTTATCAAATGTTCTGAAATACTTAGATTTAATGTTAGATAAAACTAATATGTCTGAAGTTTCATTCTGGTGAAGTTTAATTAAACAGTTCAGATCTATATTTTCTCCCCCTTTTTTGTCATAAGAAAAAAGTAAAAACTTTGAAAAGACAAATAAAAGGCAACAGTAAAAGAGATAGATCAAGTGGAGAAAACTTTGAAACATTCATTCAATTCAGTTCAGAGCAAAAGTACATGCATCAGAAGATATTCAAAATACATAAGCAAACATCAGATGCAAACATCAGAATGAAAAACAATGAAAAACTAAGAGTGTTTTGACAAAAGCATCTTCAACAGATCCGTGATCTCAGAAGAGGACTGTTCTTGCTTTGACATCCACTTAGCCATTGTTTCATTCTTCTGATCCTGTTGACACATCCACTGAGTCATGTCTTCAGACTTCTTATCCTGTTTTGCCATCCATGACTTGATTTTTGATTGACCAGCTTCCAGAACAACAATCTTATCCTTAAGATCTGGATGTTCTTTCTTAAGCTCAGATGAAGAGGGAGGAACAGTTTCTGAAGCTCGAACAGAGTCAATTTCCATAGGGGCTTTAGAGCTTGGAGCATTAGAGCCAGAAGGATGTTCTATCAGAGTCATCGCCAAAGGGTTGTCTTCAGATGTAGATTCAGCAGCTTCTTCTGATGATAGAGGAGCATCTGTAAGAAGTAATGGTCTAAATCTCTTGACAGTCCAGAACAGACTTCTTGCAGCTTCAGCAAATCTGAGCTTCGCATCATCAGAACATATGTTCTTCAGATTTGATGCTACAGTGTTGAATCTGTTGATAAAGCCATTCCAGATGACATCAGATTCTTTTGCATCCATTGTTGCTGAACACTTCCTCTGTACAGTACCTAAATACTTTTGTATTTCTTGCAAAAAACATGTAAATAAATGATCAACATTTATTCTAGGTCTGGGATGTAACAGAGTCTCCAAGTTAATTGGTTTTGGTTGGGGAGTAGGTGGAAATATGGATTTGTGAATGGAGATCAGAGGAGGAGGGTAGTATGGTATGAAAGGAATTTCAGGGGATTTGTCAGGTTTTGATCTGTTTAAGGCATTCAACAGATTTGGTTTTACTTTGGTGTGATAGGAAACCAAATCAAAGGGTTTATTAGAGTAAGGTTGGAAAGCAGATTTAGCAGGTTTATCAGAAGCAGCAGGTTTATCAGATGAAACAGGTTTAGCAGAAGTAACAGCTTTTGCAGATTTAGCAGAATATGATATTGTATCTAATGAACCTACTTCTGACATTGATTGAATATAGGTTAGAAGCACAGATGGTAGGATGATTGTAAGTTTGGGTTTGAAGGGAGTGATAGGGTCAGATGGTTCAACTCTGTCATAGAAATCTTTGAGTTTGAAACCATAGAAAAGGTTGTGAAAATAAGATGAGAATTGTTCACAGGAGGGAGAAGTTACAGATGGTTTTGTTGTAGATGTTGGGATAGGATTTGGAATGGGGATTTCAGATGATGTTTTAGGTGTGGGAGTAGGATCTGGAATAAGAACTTTGGAAGATACAGGGGGTTCTAGTTGGGTTACCTCAGAATCTCTGTGAGAGGGGGATATCAGAAAATCTGGGTGTATATCAGATAATGAGGAATTGGATGATGTAGTTGGTGTGCAAGAGGTAGAAGACACTTGAAACACAGTTTTGAGTGGTGTAACATCAAGAACTTTTGTCTCAGGGATGTTGGTTCCAGATGGGTTGGTTGATTCTGAAGGATTTTCATAAGGTTTTGATGAGGGTTCAAAAGTAGGTGGGTCTGATGTGGGTGGATCAGATGTTACTTTTGTAGGTTCAGAAGTAACTGGTACAGATTCAGTGGGTGCAGATGTTTTGGATGGTGGATTTTCTGATTGTGTTTGTTTCTCTTGTTGTTGTGTTTGAGGTTCAGATGATTTTTGTTGTTGATGTTCAGAGTCTTTTTCTTGTAGAGGTTCAGATTGTTTTTCTGGTTGTTTTTCTGATTGTGGTTTTTGTGGTGCAGATGGTTTTGTTGGTAGTTCTGGCTGTGGATTCTGAATTTGTGGTTTTGTTGTTGTTGGCTTTGGTACAGATGATTGTTTTACAGGTGAGATTGAAACAGGATTAGATGATTTTTGTGGGGATGGAACAGATACATGAGGTGGAGCAATAACAGATTGTTTTTGTGTAGGAGGTGGTTTTGGAATAGACTTAATAGTTGAATCATTTATAACAATAGTATTTGCAGAAGATACAGAAGATTTAGTACCTTTGATTTTGATGCGCTTAGCAGGAACAGAAGGAGTGTCTCCATATTCTTTCCTCTTTAGCAGCTTTTGTGGCTTCTCAGCAACCTTGGGCTTCTTCTGAATAGGTGCAGCTTCTGCTTCTGATTGAGTCCTCTTTCTTGGTGTCTCTTCTACTACAACAGGAAATGGTTGCCTTGCTCTCTTTATAATATCTGCAGGAATAGGCTTTCCTTCTGCCTTGCAATCATCAATATATCTTACTACAATTTCCCTTGGTTCTTCAGCATACAACAGAGGGTAGTCATCTACTAGGATTCTCTTCTGACTGAGTTCAGAAATATTTAGCTTCTTGGGAGCTGTTGTGAGTTCTTCCACTATTTTTAGTCTCTGAAGACTTTTGGCATTCAGAGGCTTTCCAAGAATGAATTCCAGTTCTTCTGTGACGCCAGCGGCATACAGAGCAGTTACAAGTCCATTTTCTGTTAGAAGATCTGAGATTAACCTTCCAAAAGGAATCCAAGTTATGATCTTCTGACCTTTTTCTTTCACATATTCTCTAGAGGCATTTATATGATTCCATAAGTGCATAAACAGAATATATGGAAGATCTACCTTGGTGCTCTGACTTAAGCAATACATAAAGTAGAGCTGTTCATTGTTGACATAGTCTGGAGAGTTTGTAGACTTTCTATGATGAATGCATCCCATGAAAATCTTAGCCCAGATCTTGTAGTCAAGCTTCAGATCTTTGAACTTATTAGAAGCTTGTCCAGCAGTCATCACTTCCTCATATACTTCATCCATATCTACACGCCCAGCTGGCAAGTGTGATACTCCATCTGTTTCCTCATATCCAATGAGTTTCCTGATCAGATCTTCTGTGATGATTATCTCTTTTCCCAGAATAGAAGATAAAATGAACTTAGGGTATACAGAAGCATGTATCCAGAATTCTTTTAAAAGAAGAGGGTAGACTGGTCCAAAAAGTCTGTCAAAATACTTCACCCATCCTTGAGCATCTATAATGGAGCGAAACTCAAACCCATTCTTAGCAAGTGAATCAAATTCCACCATTGATTCACAGAGAACCTCCAGTTTTTCAACAGGTGTTAGCAACGTTCTCTTTGGTGGTGTATAAGGAGTTACACCCATATTTGCAGAAGTAACTGCAACCATGGTTGATTGAAATTGTGCAGCAGTTGATGATGAAGTTGCCATTGAAGATGAGTTTGTCAAACGCTTAGGGTTTTTGTGAAGAGAGAAGAGAAGACAGAAATGCATAAAGGTTTGAGATGTGAAAAGTCTGAAAATGAAGAGAAATGATGTATTTATACTAAACACTTAGGCATACAAACAGTCAGAAGAAAGCACGTTCACACAAAGCATTTAATGAAAAAGAATAAAATCATTTCAAGCATTTATTGATTCTGACAATTTTGGGGGGAAATCAAGATTTTCACTATTCAAACTTCACCTCAAACGTCTCTTCAGTAGTGTACACGCCACCTTTGCAGATTTGGAGTGACACGTGTTTGCTTGCATATGCTTCTGAAATCTCTGGAGAAATGAAACGTTAACCAACGTTCAGATCCTCTGAGGATTGTTAGTTCAGAGTTTCACAAGAAAATAATTAAAGAAAATGAATAAGCAATCAGAAGAAATACTTCATAGCATTAGGCATTTTTGCATCTGTAAAATTTGCTTATGATGAATATCATTCTAGACAAAAATCCATACCAATATTTTTCAGAATAAATTTGAATCTATCTTCAACAAGGGGTTTTGTGAAAATATCTGCCCATTGATGATCTGTATCAACAAAGGCCAAATTTATGATTCCCTTCTGAACATAGTCTCTGATGAAATGATGCTTAATTTCTATATGTTTTGCCTTAGAGTGTAAAATGGGGTTTTTAGACAAACATATAGCAGAAGTATTATCACAGAAGATAGAAATGTTACTTTCAAATATCTAATAATCTTCTAGCTGACTTTTCATCTAGAGCATCTGCGTGCTACATCCAGCAGCAACAATATATTCTGCCTCTGTGGTTGGTAATGCAATTGTGGGTTGCTTCTTGCTGTACCAAGAGATTAGATTTCTTCCTAGAAATTGACAACTTCTAGAAGTACTTTTCCTTTCCACTCTGTCTCCAGCGTAGTCAGCATCACAGAATCCAACTAATTTGAAATCATCAGATTTTCTGTAACACAAACCCACATTAGAAGTACCTTTCAGATACCTTAGAATCCTCTTGACAGCTGTCAAGTGTGATTCTCTACGATATGATTGGAATCTAGCACACAGGCATACACTGAACAATATGCCAGGTCTAGAAGCAGTTAAGTAAAGAAGAGATCCTATCATACCTCTTTAGAGTTTCTTATCTACTTTCTTACTTACCTCTTCCTTGCCAAGTGAGCTAGTTGGATGCATGGGAGTCTTTGCCAGCTTACTATCAGTCATGTTAAATTTCTTCAGAAGTTCTTTAACATATTTGGTCTGATGTATGTAAGTGCACTCTGGAGTTTGGTTGACTTGAATTCCTAGAAAGAATCTTAGCTCTCCCATCATGCTCATTTCAAATTCAGCCTGCATACATTGAGCAAACTCCTTTCCCAGCATAGTATTGGTAGATCCAAATATTATATCCTCCACATAAATTTGACAAATTAGAAGATCTTTCTTAAATGATTTACAAAAGAGTGTTGTGTCCACTTTGCCTCTGATGAAATTTTTCTCCAGAAGAAAATTGCTCAATCTCTCATACCAAGCTCTGGGAGCTTGTTTTAAACCATACAGAGATTTCTTTAGTTTGAAAACATGATATGGAAATTTTTCACTCTCAAAACCAGGAGGTTGGTGGACATAAACTTCGTCTTCTATAATACCATTTAGAGAGGCACTTTTAACATCCATCTGATACAGAGTGATGTTATTTTGTGCAGCAAATGAAATAAGAAGGCGTATAGATTCTAACCTTGCCACTGGAGCATAAGTCTCAGCATAATCAATACCTTCTTGTTGGCTGTACCCTTGAGCAACTAGCCTTGCCTTATTTCTTTCAACTTCTCCTTTCTCATTTAGCTTATTTCTGAAGACCCATTTTGTTCCAATTATATTGAATCCTTTTGGTCTTTGAACTAAATCCCACACATCATTTCTGGTAAATTGATTTAACTCTTCTTGCATGGCAATAATCCAATCATTGTCTTGCAGAGCTTCATCTAAAGAAGTTGGTTCAATTACTGACACCAGTCCAAATAATGATGCTTCAGATGATCTTAGAAAGGATCTTCTTCTGATAGGATCATCCTTCTTTACAATAATAACATTCTCTGGATGAGAAGCTTTAATTCTGGATGATGATCCTCTACCAGTTGATTCTTCAGAAATGTTTAAATTGTTCATCTGAGAAGTTAAAGGAATAGCATTTGGCGTTGCTTCTGGTTCCTTCACTTGAGCTTTGTCTGCCTCTAGGACTTCAGAGTTTGTGAAGACTACTTCTCTATCTGCAGAGTTTTTAGACTGCTTTGGCTTTTTACTAGCTTATCATCAAATCTAACATGAATAGATTCTTCCACAATCTGTGTCTCAGTGTTGTATACTATGTAGCCTTTAGAGCGTTCAGAATATCCAAGCATGAAACACTTCTGTGCTTTGGAATCAAACTTGTTCAGATTTTCTTTTAGTATTTAACACATAACAAATACATCCAAAAGGATGAAAATATGAAATGTTGGGCTTTCTGTTCTTCCACAGTTCATATGGAGTCTTCTCCAGAAGAGGTCTTACAGACACTCTGTTCTGAATGTAATAGGTTGTGTTGATTACTTCTGCCTAAAAGTGTTTTGACAGATTAGTCTCATTGATCATGGTTCTGGCCATTTCTTGCAGAGTTCTGTTTTTCCTCTCTACAACCCCATTTTATTGTGGAGTTCTAGGACAGGAAAAATCATGAGCAATGCCATTTTCATTGAAATATTTTTCAAAAAAATTTATTTTCAAATTCACCACTATGATCACTTCTGACTTTTATAATTTTGAAATCTTTTTCATTCTTGACTTGCTTGCAGAAGTCAAAGAACACAGAATGTGACTCATCCTTGTGTTTTAAGAACTTTACCCATGTCCATCTACTAAAGTCATCAACAATGACTAATCCATACTTCTTGCCTCTGATGGATGCAGTTTTCACTGGTCCAAACAGATTAATATGAAGTAATTCTAGTGGTCTGGAAGTAGAAACAACATTTTTTGGTTTAAAAGATGATTTTGAAAACTTCCCTTTTTGGCATGCTTCACAAAGAGCATCTGAGGTGAACTTCAGATTAGGAAGTCCTCTGACAAGATTAAGTTTATTAATCTGAGATATACGTCTCATATTAATATGCCCCAATCTTCTGTGCCAGACCCATTGCTCTTCATTAACAGACAAGAGGCATCTAACATTCTGAACCTTAAGTTCTGAAAGATTTATTTTATAAATATTGTTTTTCCTCTTACCACTAAATAGGATAGAGCCATCCTTTTGACTAATAGCTTTACAACATTTTTGATTAAAGGTAATATCATAACCATTGTCACTTAATTGACTTATGGACAATAAGTTATACTTTAACCCTTCAACAAGTAAAACATTAGTAATAGAGGGAAGTTTACTATTTCCAATGGTGCCAGATCTAATGATCTTGCCCTTCTGGTTCCCTCCAAATTTCATATCACCTCCAGATCTAAGCTCCAGGCTTTGGAACATAGACCTTTCTCCTGTCATGTGTCGTGAGCATCCAGAGTCCAAGTACCATGATTGGCGTACTGGCCTTGCTGCTAAGAACATCTGCAACAGGAATTATTTTACTTTTAGGTACCCAGATCTTCTTGGGTCCTTTAGGGTTAGTTGTTCTGAAGGTTTGTCTAAACTTCTGTTTTTCAACATAAGGTTTATTCTGACTAGCCTTAGATTTAAACACATGAATATTCTTTTCAGAGTGTGTTTGTTCAATATCATTCAAGTGACCAAATTTAAAGTGGGAATATAAAGGAGTTTTCTTGATGATAATTTTATCAACAGGTTTTGGATTTAAATCCTTTCCATAGGAGGATTCATATCCAATTCCTTTTCTGTTATTTCTGCTAACTCCATAGATCATAGAAGCCATTTTGCTTTTGTCTATGCTTTTAGCAAGAAACTTCTGAAAGCTATAATCATATTTTTCCAAAATATTTTTGCATTCAGATTCAGTTTCTGAATCAGAGTTTTGTTGAGCTAATTCAGAATCATTTTTCAATTTTAAGTTCTTTTCATTTAGCTCAGCTACTTCTGATTTGAGAATATCATTCTCAGATACAAGATTGCTTTGACGCTTCTTGTATTTGAGCTTAATATTGTTATAGCTTTTCAGAACTTCTGATAACACTTTGATAAGTTCTTCTTTAGTGAGTTTAGCCATTACCTCTTCAGCGTCAGAGTCAGATTCAGAGTCAGATTCAGATCCTGAAGTTCCTTCCTCCTGATCTTCTATGTCTGCCATCAAAGCTACATTGGCACATTCTTCTTCTGACTTAGATTCAGATTCAGATGTATCTGAATCATCCCAGGTGGCCATTAGAACCTTTTTCATCTTATCAAATTTTCTTTTAGGCTTTTCTTTCAGCACCTTTGGACATTCATTTTTGTAATGTCTAGGTTCTTTACATTCATAACAGACAACCTCCTTTTTGCCAGATCTTCTGTGTCCAGAAGATTCTTTTCTTTGGTCAGGCTTCCTGAAGTTTCTGAACTTCTTTCCTTTATGCTTCCAGAGTTTGTTTATTCTTCTGGATAGCATGGATAGTTCATCTTCATCTTCAGATGAGGATTCTTCAGAGATTTCCTCTATTACCTGCAATGCTTTAGCAGATTTATTAGATTTTAAAGCAACAAATTTACCTTTCTTTTGAGGTTCATCTTCCTCAATTTCAATTTCATGACTTCTTAGTGAACTGATTAGTTCCTCCAAGGAGATCTTGTTCAGATCTTTAGCCATTTTCAGTGCAGTCACCATAGGTCTCCATCTGGTAGGTAAGCTTCTGATGATCTTTTTCACATGATCAGCAGTAGAGTATTCTTTATCCAGAACCTTTAGTCCAGCTGTAAGTATTTGAAATCTGGAGAACATAGCTTCAACAGATTCAGAGTCTTCCATCTTGAAGGCTTCATACTTCTGGATCAGAGCCAGAGCCTTTGTTTCCTTGACTTGAGAGTTTCCCTCATGAGTCATTTTTAAGGATTCAAACATGTCAAATGCAATTTCCCTATTTGTAATTTTTTCATACTCAGTGTGAGATATTGCATTAAACAATATTGTTCTGGCCTTATGGTGATTTCTAAATTCTTTCTTCTGAGCATCTGTCATAGATTTTCTGTCTATTTTCTTGCCATTCCCATCAGTGGGATGAACATATCCATCTATGACCAGATCCCATAAATCAGCATCATATCCAAGGAAAAAACTTTCAATCTTGTCTTTCCAATAATCAAATTTCTCCCCATCAAACATAGGGGGTTTGGTTCTATTTCTGTCTCTTTCTTCATATTTATTGTTAGTGTTAGACATTGTATTATCAGCCATAGTAACAACCAAATATATATCAAAGTTTTTCTCACTGGATCTTTACTGTCACTGTGAAGTGGTAGCACACACAGAACTGGAGCTCTGATGCCAACTGAAGGTGAGAAAATACTTAGAAGGGGGGGTTGAATAAGTATGAAGATTAAAACTTAGAAATAAAAACTTAAGTATTTTTATCCTGGTTCGTTGAACTCAACTACTCCAGTCCACCCTTCCTAGAGTGATTTGCCTTTCTCAAACAAGTACTTAATCCACTATTTAATCAACTGATTACAATAGTAAGCACTAAGAACAACTGTTCAAAGTCTTCTCAAGAACTACTGATCCTAACTGGACCTTCTTAAGGTTTACAATCAAATGTAATACAAATACAAGTGTTTAAATTGCTTTTAGAAAGCTTTATCACAACTATGATTTTTCACTTAAATATTAAGAACAAGGAAATTAATTCTTAGAAAGAATATCAATAGTATGAGAGCTTTGAATGTTGATTTCTTTCAGATAAAACGTCAAATGAAGAAGATGGGTGAATACTTGCTTTTATAGGCAGCTGATCCAAGGAGAGCTTCACGTTGAGAAGAGTGTCCAAAAGGTCTGAGCCTTTTTGTCTTCACATCAAGTGACCTTTCCTAGAAGAAGAAAGCACAGATAAATCCTTTCTGTCTGTGTTCTTGTGTCTAGCATAAATAAGGAAAGAGTCGTTTGGATTATTCCAACGGATATAATCTTTGAATAATTCTTTTTCAATTTTCAGCAAGTTCCATCAGAGTCTAAATTCATCAGAGCCTTCTGATGTTGATCAGAGTTTTGTTGAATCAGAGTCTTCTGCAGCAGGTGTGCTTTTAGCGTGTTTAATTTCAGAGCATATTTGAGTCAGATCCTCAGTACTGGCAGCTTTAGTACTTTTAGAATCTTCTGTAATAACTATGCTTTGAAAACTCTTCATACAAAATTCTTCTTTGGTTCAGATGCTTCTGACTTGCTTCAGATTCTTCTGGAGCTTCTGCTTCAGATCCTTCTGGAACTTCTGCTTCAGATCCTTCTGGAGCTTCTGCTTCAGAATCTTCTGGAGGCGACGCTCAAGATCTTCTGTTGGCAGCAATCAGAATCTTCTAATGGATGCATCTGGCGCTTCAGAGTCTAGCAAATTTCTTATGTTCAATTCTGATTTTCTTCTGGAGTGTTAATTCCTTTACTATCTGCAGTAAGAACTCTCAAGCAAATTTTAGAGTATATAATCCTTAATTATAAAATTTCATAATATTTATCATCAAAACATAGAGATATTATTAAGAACCAATTTGTGTTCTAACAGGTTTATGTTCCAAATCCTGGAGCTTAAATCTGGAGGAGACGTTAAGTTTGGAGGGAATCAGAAGGGCAAGATAATTGGCTCTGGTACTATTGGAAATGGTAACCTTCCCTCTATATATAATGTTTTACTTGTAGGAGGATTAAAACATAATATATTGTCCATAAGTCAATTAAGTGATAATGGTTATGACATAATCTTTAATAAAAAATGTTGCAAAGCTGTCAGTCAAAAGGATGGCTCAATCCTATTTAATGGAAAGAGGAAGAGCAACATTTACAAAATCAATCTATCAGAACTTAAGGTTCAAAATGTATAATGCCTTATGTCTATTAATGATGAGCAATGGGTCTGGCACAGAAGAGTGAGGCATATTAATATGAGACATATATCTCAGATTAATAAACTCAATCTGGTCAGAGGACTTCCTAAGTTGAAGTTCAACTCAGATGCTTTTTGTGAAGCATGTCAAAAAGGAAAATTTTCAAAATCTTCTTTTAAAACTAAAAATGTTGTTCCAACCTCAAGACCATTAGAGTTACTTCATATTGAAATTGTTAAAGTCAGAAGTGATCATGGTGGCGAATTTGAAAACAAATATTTTGAAAAATATTTTAATGAAAATGGCATTGCTCATGATTTCTCCTGCCCTAGAACTCCACAACATAATGGAGTTGTAGAGAGGAAAAATAGAACATTGCAAGAAATATCCAGAACCATGATCAACGAGACTAATCTGGCAAATCATTTTTGGGCAGAAGCAATAAACACAACTTGTTATATTTAGAACAGAGTGTCTATAAGACCTCTTCTGGAGAAGACTCCCTATGAATTGTGGAGGAACAGAAAGCCCAACATTTCTTATTTCCATCCTTTTGATGTATATGTTATATGTTGAATATTAATGAGAATCTGAACAAGTTTGATTCTAAAGCACAAAAGTGTTTCATGCTTGGGTATTCTGAATGCTCTAAAGGCTACAGAGTATACCATACTGAAACACAGATTGTGGAAGAATCTATACATGTTAGATTTAATGATAAGCTTGGAAATCAAAAGCCAAAGTATGTTGATAATTCTGCAGATAGAGAAGTCATTCTCACAGACTCTGAAGATTCAGAGGCAGATAAAGCTAAATTGAAAGATCCAGAAGCAGCGCCAGATGCAACTCCATTGGCTGCTCAGATGAACCATTTGAAGATCTCTGAAGAACCTAATGTTATAGGATCATCTTCCAGAATCAAGGCCTCTCACCCAGAGGATGTGATAATTGGGAAGAAGGATGACCCTATAAGAACAAGATCCTACCTCAGATCATCTGAAGCGTCATTATTTGGTTTGGTCTCAGTTATTGAACCAACTTCTGTGGATGAAGCTCTGTAAGACAATGACTGGATAATTTCCATGCAAGAAGAGCTCAAACAATTCACAAAAATGACGTTTGGGATTTGGTTCAAAGATCAAAAGGATTCAACATTATTGGAACTAAATGGGTCTTCAGAAACAAGTTGAATGAAAAAGGAGAGATTGTAAGAAACAAAGCAAGGCTTGTTGCTCAAGGTTATAGCCAGCAAGAAGGAATTGACTACACAGAGACTTATGCTCCTGTGGACAGGTTAGAGTCTATTCGCTTACTCATTTCTTTTGCTGCACAAAATAACATCACTCTTTATTAGATGGATGTTAAGAGTGCCTTCTTAAATGGGAATATAGAAGAGGAAGTCTATGTTCATCAACCTCCTGGTTTTGAAAGTGATAAATTTCTAGAACATGTTTTTAAACTTAAGAAATCTCTTTATGGTTTAAAACAAGCTCCCAGAGCTTGGTATGAAAGATTAAGTCATTTTCTTCTAGAGAAAAATTTTATCAGAGGCAAAGTGGACACAACTCTCTTCTGTAAAACATTTAAGAAAGATCTGTTAATTTGTCAAATATATGTAGATGATATTATATTTGGATCTACCAATATTATGCTTGGAAAGGAGTTTGCTCAATGTATGCAGGCTGAATTTGAGATGAGCATGATGGGAGAATTGAGATTCTTTCTGGGAATTCAAGTCAACCAAACTCCAGATTGCACTTACATTCATCAGACTAAATATGTAAAAGAGCTTCTAAAGAAGTTCAACATGACTGATAGTAAGTTAGCAAAGACTCCAATGCATCCAACAAGCACTCTTGGTAAGGAAGAGGTAAGTAAGAAAGTAGATCAAAAACTCTACAGAGGTATGATTGGATCTCTTCTATACTTAACTGCTTCTAGACCTGACATTTTATTCAGTGTATGCTTGTGTGCTAGATTCCAATCAGATCCTAGAGAATCACACTTAACAGCTGTTAAGAGGATTCTAAGGTATCTGAAAGGTACTACTAATGTGGGTTTGTGTTACAGAAAATCTGATGAATTTAAACTAGTTGGATTATGTGATGCTGATTATGCTGGAGATAGAGTTGAAAGAAAAGTACTTCTGGAAGTTGCCAATTTCTGGGAAGTAATTTAATCTCCTGGTACAACAAGAAACAACCTACAATTGCTCTATCAACTACAAAAGTAGAATATATTGCTGCTGCTGGATGTAGCACACAGATGCTCTGGATGAAAAGTCAGCTAGAAGACTATCAGATCTTTGAGAGTAATATTTCTATATTCTGTGATAATACTTCTGCTATATGCTTGTCTAAAAATCCTATTTTACACTCTAAAGCTAAGCATATAGAAATTAAACATCACTTCATTAGAGACTATGTTCAGAAGGGCGTTATAAACTTAAACTTTGTTGATACAGACCATAAATGGGCTGATATCTTTACAAAACCCCTTGCTGAAGATAGGTTCAAGTTTATTCTGAAAAATATTAGTATGGAATTGTGTCCAGAATAATATTTATCAGAAGCAACTTTCTCATATGCAAAATGTTTAAACTCTGAAGTTTTTCATCTGGCATTTATTTAAATTCTTAAATTATTATTTCTGTGTGTATCTGAACTGACAAGTCTCAGAGGATCTGAACGTTGGGTAACGTTTCATTTCTCAAAGAGTTTTTAGAAGCACATGCAAGCAAACACGTGTAACTCAGAATCTGCATATCCCAAATTCATTGTGTCATCTGTTTTGGGAAAAGAAATTGTGATTACTGAGGATCTTATAAGGAAACTCATAGGATATGAAGAAACTGATGGAGTTTCTCATCTAACTGGGTGTGTCAATATGGAAGCTGTTTATGAAGAGGTGATTGCTTCTAGAGAACCCTCTAAAAAGTTCAAAGATTTGAAGCCAAATTACAAGATTTGGGCTAAAATCTTCATGGGTTGCATTCATCACAGGAAGTCTACAAACTCTCCTGACTATGTGAATAATGATCAGCTTTACTTCATGTTCTGTCTTAGTCAGAGCACAAAGGTAGATCTGCCTCATCTGCTTTTCTCTCATCTATGGAATCATGTTAAGGCATCCAGAGAAGACATGAAGGCAAAACAGGCAAAGGCTAGAAATTGGATCCCTTGTGGAAGATTGATCTTAGACATTCTGACAGAGAATGGTCTGGTGGCGCATCTGCATGTGGCTGGATTGAAAGAAGAACTTACATCCATTCTTGGAAAAGTTCTGAATGCTAAAAGTTTACAGAGGCTGAAAGTAATAGATGAACTTACTTCTGTTCCTGACAAACTCAATACAGAAGAAGTAAGCAAACGAAGAATTCTTGTAGATGATTTTCCAACGTTTTATGCAGAAGAACCAAAGGAAGTTCTGATCAAGTATGTTGGCTCATGTATGGAACAAGGAATTCCAGTTCCAGAAGGATTTCTAAACTGTGCACCTATGCCAGATTTCTATGAGGAACATAAGAGGAAAAGAAAACAGGATTTAGAACAAGAAGAAGCTGCAGGCACGCAGCAGAAAAAGCAGAAAACTTCTGAAGAACCTCAGAAGAAGAAGAAAAGAAAAGCTTATGGAGAAGCTCCTTCTGCTCCTATCAAACGTATTAAGAAAACAGGTACTAAATCATCCTTACCTATTATTTCTGAAATTGCAATAGAATCATCAACAATTAGCTCTGTTCATGAACCCCCATCTTTCCAAACTCAAACCACTTTTGTACCACCTCAATCATCTGTACAACCACCTCTATCATCTGAACCCATTACATCTGAACAATCTGAACAACCAAAAACCCTGAACCAGAACAATCTGAACCTCAAAATCAAACACCACCAGAAGAACCAACTCCACAACAACCAGAACCCCAACAAACAGAACCAGAAAATTTTTTATCTTCTGTTCCTCAACCAGAAATTCCTGAACCAGAACCTATCCAACCCACTGAACCTTTAATATCTGATTCTGATGTGTTAGATATTCAACCTCTGACAACTTTGGTTGAAATCTCTTCGACATCCTGTCATTCACCTGAATCATCTGATTCATCTGAATCTGACTTACCACCAGAAGTTTACTCACCACCCTCTCTTTGTGGCTATGAACCTAGAACTTCTGAGTTTACTTCATTTACTTCTGTTAAACCATATCCCTCTGATCCCCTTCCTTATGGTCTAAAACTTTAAAAAAATTATATCAGAAGAGAAGCCTCTGCACCTACCATTCCACATAACCCTATTTCTTCAACTATCCTACCATCTGTACTTCAAACCTACCTAAAACAACTACCAGATATCATTTCTTTAGAACCTCTTCTTTCTCATAACTCTGTTTTTACCCCCTACACTTCTACACCATTCGATGTCATTCCCTCTGCATCAAATTTCAAACAGTTTCTGTTTCCCACTTCATCTTCATCCAGATTCAAAACTTTCACTTCATCATCTGAACATCCCTCTTTACCTTCTTATCCTCGTCCTCTATTCATTATCCCAACCTTTACCATACCACCACCACCAATTCAATCCAAACCATCAACTCTGGAAGCCTTTCTTAAACCTAAATCTAGGCTAAATGTTGATGTTTTATTTGCTACTTTCAAGAAAGAAATAAGGATGAGTTTAGACTCTATGAAGAAGAGATGCCTCTCAAGCATGAATTCAGATGACTCTGATGCTATTTGGAATAGCTTCATCTCCAAATTTAACATAATTGCTTCAAATCTGAAGAGTGTCTACTCTGATGATGCGAAGATTAGATTCGTTGAGATTTCCAGAACCATGCTATGGAATGTGAACAGATCCCCTACATTGCTTATTGAGGATGCACCTTCAACTTCTAGAGTTACTGTTTCTTCTGAGACTCTTGAAGAATCTGCTTTTGAAGTAATTCTGGAAGAGAATCCTTTAGCTCTAATGCTTATGGACAAACCTTCTGAATTTGTGCCTCTAGAATCTGCATCTGTAATGGTCATTGACTCTGCTCCTGCTCCTGCATCAGAATCTGCTCCTGCTACTTCTTCTGAAGTTAAGAAAGAGCATCCAAACTTAGAAGACAAGATTGTTGTGCTAGAAGCTGGTCAATCTGAGATAAAATACCGGTTGGCAAAGCAAGATCAGAAGACTGAAAACATTGAGAAATGGATGTCCAAGCAAGAACAATCTTCTTCTGAGATTACACACCTTCTGAAGATGCTTCTCTCCAAACAATCTTAGCCTTATGTTTTTTTTATCTGATGTTTGAGCACTTGTTTGCATTCCTCATCTGATGTCTTTTCTATCTGACTATTTTAATGAATGAATCTATGAATGTTTTCTTTATATGATTATATCTTTTCTCTCGGTTTCCTTTTATTTGTTTTTAAAAAAGTTTCTTTTTGATTATGACAAAAAGGGGGAGAAAATGAAATTCCGATTGTTCAAATAAACTTTACCTGAATGGAATTCAGACATATCAAATCATAACTAACATGAATTTTTAGTCTTTCAGAACTATAATGATAAATCTGACAAAATTCATTAAAGTAACCCTGAGATCCCCAAATCAAGTTCTAACCAATCAGGTTCTGATTCTGAAACGTTCACCCAAATCAAGCTCTGATTCTAAAAAGAATACTCATGCAAAAAGGGAAGTTTCTATTCTTTCTTAGTATTCAATTCAGGGGGAGATTCATAATCTCAGAGGGAGTTATATTTATCTCTTTATTGAACAAAATTTCATATGTTTTTGTCATCATCAAAAAGGGGGAGATTGTTAGAACACAGATTGGTTCTTAGTTATATCTCTATGTTTTGATGATAACACTAATGAAATTTTGTATTAAGAAATTATATACTCTAAATTTGTTCAAGTATTTTTGTTGCAGATATTAAATTTAATATTCTTCTGAAAGCAAAAATGAATCTGAACATTGAACTACGCAAGGCTCTGAGCGTCAGAAGCATCTCGTTAGAAGACTCTGAGCGCTGCCTACAGAAGAATCTGAAGCAGAAGCTACAGAAGCATCTGAAGCGTAGCTGAAGACTTTATATGAAGAGTTTCAAGCATTGTTTTTCAGAAGACTCTGATAGTACTGTTCGCTGCAAGTACTGAGGATCTGATCTCCAAACTCTGCTCTGATTCTTACTCACGCTGAAGCACACTTGCTGCAACACTCTGATACAGCAAACTCTGATATCATCAAGATTCTGATCACTCAAGGCTCTGATGTTGATTGTTGTGAGATAGAAGCTTGTTGAAGAAGATTATTCAAAGAAATATCTGTTGGCATATTCCAAACGACTCTTTCCTCTTTTATACTAGACACAAGAACTCAGGCAAAAAGGATTTCTCTGAACGTTCTACTTCTAGGAAAGGTCAAGTCATGTGAAGACAAAAGGCTACAACTACTTTGCAGTACACGGTCTTCAAGCTTGCAACGTCTTGGATGTCTTTGTCTATAAAAGCAAGCCTTCAACAACTTTCTACAGTCGACGAATATTGACTAATCTATTGAAAACTCTCTCAAAGCTCTCATACAAATTATATTTCTTTATTGAATAGTTTCATTCGTTCTTAATCTTAAGTGTATAAATCACAGTTGTGATATAGCTTTCATAGAAGCATTTTAAACACTTTTTTAGTTTACATTTGATTGTAAAAGTTCCTTAAGAAGACTAAGTTGTGGTCAGTAGTTCTTGAGAAGAATAAGACAGTTGTTCTTAGTGGTTGACATTGTAATCTGTTTGATTATAGTGGATTAACTCCTTGTGGAGAAAGGCAAATCACTCTTGATAGGGTGGACTGGATTAGTTGAATTCAACGAACCAGGATAAAAATTTGTGTTTTTATTGCCATAATATTTTCTAAACCCTTATTCAACCCCCCCCCCCCCCCCCCCCTTCTAAGTGTTCTCTCACCTTCATACAGTACTTGTCCATATATCGATCATCGATCGCGGACAAATTCTTTACCTGCCTGCGAGAGGGTAACTTCACCCTCGAGTGTATACACAAAGCCATGATAAGACATCAGAAAAAAAGGGGGCAATTCACTCGCGCCCCCACTTTTTTCCCACTCTCAATCACAGACTTCATCTCATCCGCATTGATCCTTGCCACGTCGATCTGTACATTAGTTAAAATACACTGGACCAAGTGTGCCACTGGGATCTGCACGGTAGATGTGTGTGACTTGGGCTTTATGTTGGTCAAAATCAGTAGCAAAATTAACTGGGTAATGGGTATCAAATCCTCACAGTGATATCTCACAGCAACCCCAGATGGGTTCTGCTCTACACTCTTTCCCTCCAACAACAGGGCCATTGAAATAGCATCAGTATTCCTATGGAGCCTCAAATCTCTGTGATAAGCATCAATCTCATTAGCACGCAAATTGAGCGGTTTTCCGAGTACCCTGTTAATAGCATCCCGATCAAAAGCAACCTGACGTCCTGACACTTTTGTAGTCCAAGTGAAAGGTTCGTCGTCATTTGGCAGTGTGTTCGCATAGAACTCGCGCACTATCTCAATATTGTAGTTGTCGGGTGGAGAGATCAACTTGTCCCATTTCTTGCTACTAATCAACCCCGCAAATGTCCGATAATCGCCTTGTGGACTGATAATGAACCTCTTCTCAGGCAAAAATTTTATTTTTTCCAATCCCACATAGCGTGCGGCTTGCTTCGGCCCAACGAATCTCTCAGTGTCGTATTGAATTGGTGAAGGACGGGAAGTGCTTCTGACCTTTCTCTTTTTTCCAGCACCGGACCTGAATGCCATTTGCACATAACATAAAAAAGAAACAAAACAGAACCACAAGACAAATTAGTGATCAAAACATAAAAAACAAGATTCTATCATGTTCGCTACAGGTTTGCCTAGCAAAGTCAGAGCGAACACTCGCTACAGATTTTCTTAGCGAACATGCTAGCGAATGCTGCGGGTTTTCAAAATTTTCACTGTTTCCAATTCAAAACCAGACAAACCAAAGTCCTATGACACCCATTCAAGAACCGAAATTATTTATCATGCTAGGAACCATTCTAAACACACATGCAACCCTAAAATTATCAGATATGCAATTCCCCAATTTCAACCCAAATACTCTATTCTTCTAAAAATGTACACAGTAAAAGAAAAGAGGAAAGGAAGGAGAAGCAAACCAGATTGCAGAGTGTGATTTTTTTCAAGTTGCAAGGGTTTGGGTTTGCACAGAGAGGGATTCTCAAAGTTTTGTGTGATGTGAGAGTGAAGAGTGTTAAAGTGAGAGTGAAATCGTGACCCTAAGTTCTGAGGTTAAACATAACAAAATAAAAATCGGTTATGGGCCCAAATAGGTGGCCCACTAAATAAAACAAAAAACTTGTTTTCGCTCTGTTCGCCTAGCGAAGAACTAGCGAACACTCACTCTGTCTTCGCCTAGCGAGTGCTAGCGAACATCACAGATTTTGTTTTTCAAAGCAACAATACACAACACATTTCAGCAAGTTCCACCATTTTAAACACCAACACCTCACAACACAAAGCTGTAAATACTTACAATGTTGGGGTGCCTCACAACAAGCGCTTTGTTTAACGTCGTTGGAGCTCGACGGTCCGCTGCGATCACTGATCGCCGAAATGTACGGAGGTGGTGTCCCGCTCGAAATCACCACCCAAGTAAATTTTCAATGGATGGCCATTTACCGTCCAAGTCTCTTTGGTCTTGACATTTTCAATGACAATGGCCCCGAAACTCAAAATCTCGCGAATCCAAAACGGACCCGACCACTTAGACTTCAATTTTCCGGGGAATAATTTCAACCTTGAATTGAACAGTAACACCATCTTCCCCACTTCAAATGTATTGGGCACAAGCTTTTTATCATGGTACATCTTCACGCGGTCCTTGTAAATTTCATTTGAATCATACGCTTGAAGGTGGATTTTGTCCAACTCATGAAGTTGGCATTTCCTTTTTTCACCACTCAAGTGTTGATTAAAATTCAGCAACTTCAAAGCCCAAAAGGCCTTGTGTTCCAACTCCACTGGAAGATGACAATTTTTCCCATAAACCATTTTGAAAGGCGTGAGACCAATTAGAGCTTTGAAAGTGGACCGATAGGCCCACAGTGCATCATCCAGCTTACTTGCCCAATCTTTTCGTGAAGCAGATACGTTTTTTTCCAATTTTTTTTAATTTCTCGATTCGATACCTCTGCTTGTTCATTAGCTTGCGGATGGTAAGGTGTTGTAACTATGTGTCGCAAACCATACTACTCTAAAGCTTTGGCTAACTGGGTGTTACAAAAGTGTGAACCATCGTCACTTATTAACACACGCGGAGTACCGAAACGAGAAAATATGTTTTTCTTTAAAAATTTTATAACGGTTTTCCGGTCTGCCGAAGGGCTAGCTATAGCTTCCACCCATTTGGAGACGTAGTCTACCGCAACCAAAATGTATTCATTACCAAAAGACAGTGGAAATGGACCAACAAAATCAATGCCCCAACAATCGAAAATTTCGACTTCTATCATATTTTGCAATGGCATTTCATTTCGTTGCGTTATTCCACCACTTCTCTGACACTTGTCACAACTTTTCGTGTGCGCGTACGCATCTTTGAACAAGGACGGCCAATAAAATCCCGATTGAAGGACTTTAGCGTTCGTTCTCGTATTGTTAAAATGCCCTCTGTAATACCCCAAATTTTACCCTTATATTTAGCCAGTCATTTCGCATATCATCTCATATGTACATTGCTAACCGCTAACCAGTTATGGAGGTTTTTGTTTTGCAGATTTGGTTCCAGGGGTATTTTGGTCATTTTACACAACGTCTGCTAATTTCTTGAAAACGGGCTGTTATTACGTTCTGAGGCATTTATTTGCCATTTGGGTCAAGGTGCCAGTATGTTTTGTCAGAAATATGATTGGACTCGGGGCCGTGCTTTGTTTGATTCTGAAACGTTTCCAAACAGTTTTGTTTCCTTTTATAAAGTTGGGTTGGAAAGGAAGTGGATACTGTTAAGGTTACTTTGAGAAGTGATGTGATCAACGAGATTTTAATTTGAATTTGTTTGGATGGCGGGATATCATTTATAAAAGGCAAAGGAGAAGTAAGTTTTGAACTTTGTGTTCATAAGTACTTATAAGTTACAACTCAAGAAGGAATTTAAATGATTCTGAATTATTATTCAGGGATACTTTGAATTTACAATTGAGAAAATAAATATGAATATTTGTTGAATTTCATTTCATAAATATTTATAGTTTACAAATTGATAAATGAATTTGAATTTGGTTTACAAGAGTTTTCATTCACAATCAGTATCTATCCTAAATCCTAAAAGTTCCTAAGGGTCTTCATGCTGTCTTTAAGCTTCGCCGCAAATCTCGACTAGCCTGCACATCAAAGCAAAACAAACAATATGGACAAAAAGGTTATAAGTTGTTTTGACACTCTCAGAACATCGTCATCATCGAGTGTCAGGAGTGGCACAACCGAAGCTGCGTCCTACCCCCGTTACCGATCCGCGCCGTAGGCGTCAGATCAGGTAACACCTGTTCTTAATCGTTGCGGGACATCCGAGAGACAGAAGTAATAAAAGAAGCGGGATTGATTTCGTTTTGCCGTGATTGGATTTCCAAACTGATACGAGAATAAGGCAACATTGAACTCAGACCCGGATGCCGGCATGGTCTGAGTCATTTTGGTTCCGAAATTTCCAACACCTGAAAAGCCACAAACGCATCAATATCAGATTCAGAATTTGGAACCCAAAATATAAACAATTCATGAGCAGTATTAATCCTGAACCAGTAGGTAAGGTTATGAAAACCAAGTCCAAACAGAGAATTGAAATGCAAGCCAAAATTGCAAACAGAACACCAAACGCAGACTGAACTGCATCAAAACAATGCATCAGAAGGCAGATTTATGCGCAAGAAGACATAAGAAAAGGTCCTACAAATCTGTCATGACAGAAAAGTATTCAACAGGATCCAAAGGAAAAAAGGTAACAGCATGTTCAAATAGAGCAAGAAGAATAAAGTATCCAAGCAAAACTGCATCAAGCTGCATAAAGCATACCAAAAGGTTGTCAGTTAAGCTTCACCCGATACGGATGGCAAGTCACAAAAATGGACACCAAGCTGCAGCACAAAGCATAGCGCAGAACGGGGCTCAATCGAGAGCATCATTGCCCCAACAAGTACACAAGCACATGGCTCGGTTAACCAAATACCATAACTCAAATCATCATCGCCCAAATCGCGTAAGTGTATCAAGGCAGCATTAAGCATTCGTAGTTGGACACAATGGCCCATAGTGTTAGCTCTGAAACACAAGAATCAAGCATCATCAGCAGTTAGAACAACTCAAAGAGAATAAGTGATAAACCCCACGCGAAGATCCTCAGAAGGCAATCACAGCATCATCGAAGAATACAAGCGTCGAGGGCTCAGATAAACATCATTGTCGTATACCTTCCTCGGCAATCCCGACTCAACCAAAGTCGTAGCATCAACCCTCTCTGAAAGAAGAAGAGGAAAAGGATCTGAGCTGCATCAAAAAGCAAACCATATCAGAAAAATAGAGAGATTTTGACTTGATAATTAATCCCAAAACAGATCAAAGCAAATCAGTTCAGACTAATAAAATTGAATCGAGTCAGGAAATCCTATCAGCCCCAATCAGGATTCCAAGAGGAGAAACGAAATCCCAATCGTATCAGAAAGCCCCTATTGGAACTCAATCTGGAAAAAACCAAATGATCAAATCAAATCGAATCCCCATTTGCACTTGACCTGAATCAATAAAACAAATCAGTTCAGATTACATTCAATCATAAAGTTCTGAAGATAGAAATCTTTGAACCAAATCAGAATAATCATATCAGCTGGAGATCAGAAAGGATCGATTAAACCCTAAAAAGGGAAACAGAGTTCAATCAGCATCCAATCGTAATCCAATCGGTATCTGAGGAAAATCAAAATCAAATAATATCAACACAAAATCAAATCAGATCAAGTGCATATCTCAGAAAAAACCCAACTCCTGGCCCAAACCATTTTATTTTTATTATTTTTAGTTATATTGTTTTTTGTTTTGTTTTTTATTAAAAAATAAATAAAAAACCTTTTTTTAAAAAAATAAAATAAGAAAAACTTTTCTTCAAAATGTTGAAAAAAATAGGACTTTTTTTAGAGTAAAACATTTTTAAATTAAACTTTTTTTTTTTTGCAAGCTAACATTAAATTATTTAAGATTTTTTAAATAAAATAATAATAAACCTCCAATTTGCATTTTTTTCTTTCTTCATTGGCTCGTAACGCGTTTGATTGACGCTTAACTCTGCCCACTAACATCGTTGGTTCATCTTGCAGCTCATTACGTTTACTATTATTTATGGCATCCTATTTTCTCACTCAAAGTTCATTATCATATTGTAACTGCTTCTCATATGTAACCTCGCGAATCTAATAATCGCGCTTTAAATTTCTGCCTTTAAATTTCTGTTTGCATGGCTTTAACTCCTGTCTTATTTCCTGTTTGCATAACTCAATCACCTCATGCGTTTATCAATATTCCAGTCACACTACACACATCCGAAGGAATTAGGTCTAGCATTTGACCGCCGTGTCAATAGTCCTCAACTTCAAACTCTTACAACCTCACAAACCCTAAATTTTCATACACGTCTCGCCGTGGACAAAGTTACAATTTTACCCCTAGCATTAGGTCAAAGAGCCGCCGCGCTCATTTTAGGGTTTCCCGCCGTGGAATCCCTAACCTAACCTAATTTAACCCTAATTACAACTTAACATTTCAACGTAGAGATTTGGAGTTTCTACACTCCACGTAAGCGTGTCCTTAAGATGCGTTTATTCCCCTTGAGACCTTGACCACAGTCAAGAAGTCTCTAACCTCCCTTTTGAGGGGAACTACGATTACTCTGATTCCACTCCCGTAAGGATACGTAGGCACAAGACGCGATGTCTTGCCGAGTAAACTTAGAATTAACCCCTTAGGTCTCTTTTCTCACTTTTAATCCTTTGTGCATATACCTTAAGCAAATAATAAAGCAAAGTAGTAAACATTTGAACAAAAGGTTCCTGTAGAGTACTACAGAAGTTTAGGGTGCTAATACCTTCCCTAAATTTAACCAACCCCCGAACCCTAGATCTTTCCCCGCATTGTGTTTACGATGCAAAAATAGGTTTTCCCTCTTTTGACCTTTTCCTTCGGATAAATCAAAGAGCGGTTGTGAATTGAATTGCGATTCAAGCTCATTAATAGTTTGTGATCCTATTTCCACCGCAACAGAAAATGGCGACTTCACTGGGGAATCTAACTTTTGAGGGTTATCCCTAACTTGTTCATATTTATTACTATCTGTGTTATTATTCATTTGCATGTATATATTTGTGCTTTGATTGTGGGACTGTTCCTTGTGCTGTGAGATGAGTCCTACACCCGGATCTAGTGTACCTTAGGTAAATGGCAATAGACCAAGGAAACTGTACGACGTATATCGATACGGTTGATCTGGTGGCCATAGTTAGTGCGACTTCTTGGTTGGTGCTTATATTCCTTAAGTCAAGTTGAGGATAATATTGAGGCTGCCATATGTTGTCAATGCACTAACTGACTTTTAGAACCCTAGTTAACTCATCTTGGCCTTTAGAAAGTAGTGAGGTAACCGGCTTTGGTGCAGACTGAAGTTGGTTGACACTCGATACTACGCTCATTGAGATCTTAAACTTGGAGGGTTTTGGTTGGCAAGTAAGTTGCCTTCTGAACAACCACCCTTGTGAAGGATCAATGATATTGAGATCCCTTAGAACCTGGTTACTTTCGTAGGACAGGATGAACCATCTAACTTCAGGGGAGGGTACTTGCCTTTGAACTTCATGAAATCTTCATCCACATTTTAGCATCATTTACTTTTTTGCATTGCATGTGTCTCCCGATTTCTCACACTCGGTTCTCTCACCTTCCAGTTTCGTCACCCTGAGTTCTCGGCACCAATACAACACCAGAGCTCAAACTCGGAAAAGAATGGAGGATCAGGCAAAAGAGATTGATCGCCTTAGCAATGAGCTTGAAGACCTTCGAGGGGGTATGGGGCGTATGATGGAATTGTTGCATGTCATGAATGCTAAGATGGATACCCAGCCCACTGTTGTTTCTGAGATTACCGGCGTTACTGTGGACCCTCCACCAAGTGTGACCGTAGCAAGGGACCCACCTTATGGTCTTGCTCCAGGTTTTGTGCCCCCTCAAGCCACTGTTCCGATTAATCAACCTGTTCAGCAGGCCGTGCCCTTATTTTCTGAAGTTTCTAGGGGGGCTCCTATCTTTGCACCACCTGTTGTACACACTCGTGCGCAACCGTACTTCAATGAGACAATTTTTGATAATCTTGATGAGAATGTTGAGGGTTATGAGAAACATGATAAGCTTCGTGAGGAAGTAAACACTATCGTCCAGAGATTGAAAAAGGTAGAGGGTGATCAAATTTTTGGGACTGCTGCAAGGGATGTTTGTTTGGTCTCAGGTTTGGTTATTCCCCCGAAGTTCAAAACTCCGAACTTCGATCGTTATGAAGGTGCCACCTGTCCTAAGAGTCATTTGATCATGTATTATCGCAAAATGGCTGCCCATGTTGAGAATGATAAACTGATGATTCATTGCTTCCAAGACAGTTTGAAGGGTGCTTCTTCCAAGTGGTATTTAACTTTGGACCAATCCCGCGTTAAGAGCTTTCAAGATTTATCTGACGCTTTCATCAAACACTACAAGTACAACATGGATCTGGCTCCTGACAGAAGACAGTTGCTGAGTATGTCACAAAAGAATTCTGAGTCATTCAAAGAGTATGCTCAAAGGTGGAGAGAGACTGCTTCGCAGGTAGAACCTCCTTTGACCGAGAAAGAGTTAGCTGATTGGTTTGTCGACACAGTCCGTCCAGAATTTTACGAGAGAATGGTGGGTAGTGTGACTTCAAACTTCTCCGACATCGTTGCTGTGGGTGTCAAGATTGAATTGGGTATGAAGAGTGGTAAAATGACAAATAATCATGGCGCTTCTAAGGATCAGCCGAAGAAACCTCCGTATAACTCCCAGAAAAAGAAGGAGAGTGAGACTAATGCTATATCCTCTGGTAGACCAAGGGAACGCTTTTATCGGCATCCGCAAGGTTATGCTCAACCTCAAGGGTACCCAGTCCAATATGCTCAACAACCCTATGTGGCAGCTATTACACCTTCTTTCAATCAACAGGTTCCCATGTATCAACCTATGCAACAACCTCCTGTTTATCCGCCTCCTGTCAACTACCTACAGGCACCCAATACTCCTGCTCCTCAACAGCCAAAGAGTCCGGCTCCTCGCCAGAATATGCCGAACAGAAGAACGTATAAACCTTGTCCGCCGATTCCAATGACTTTTACCGAGTTGTATCCCTCTTTGGTCAAGCAAGGTCTAATCACTACTCGGGCTTTGGGTCCGCCTCCTAATCCTCTACCCGCCAATTACAACGCCGCTGCTCATTGTTTATTTCATGAGGGCGCGCCTGGTCACGATCTGGAAAATTGTTATGCTCTCAAAAATATTGTCAGGGATTTATTGGAAAAGAAGATTTTGTCATTCGAAGATCCTCAACCAAATGTTAAGAAGAACCCTTTTCCTAACCATGAGAGTGTCAATGCCATTAGTGCTGATTCAGAGGAAGGTTATGCCCTTGATGTTGAACAGATTAAGACTCCTTTTAAGATGTTCCATTCGAAACTGTTTGAAGCCGGTTTGGTAGATACTTCCCACGTTGCATGTGCAAGTTGTGAAGCCAGTAGCAAGGGTTGTGTGTTGGTTCAGAATGATGTTCAGAGGTTAATTAATGAGGGTGTTTTACAAGTGACAAGCCAAGCCAAGAAAGATGAGGTCGCTGCGGTCGAGCCTGTCTTCCATCAGCCCGAATCAAAGGGTAAGGTACCAGTGTTTAATCTATCAGGGGCAGGTTCTGCCAATCCCGTGTTCGATATACCAAAGTCGTCTATCCCTGAGGCGAATCAGCCTAAGCCTATAGTTATTCGAAAACCAGGTCCGTTTCCTTTCAGTGATCCTAAAGCTGTGCCTTGGAAATATGACGTGACGATGATTGACAAGGAGTCCGGGAAGGTTATTCCAAATGAAGAGGTTAAGGGCACGGTGACCAATATCGCAGAGGTAAGCAGGATGACTCGCAGTGGCCGTGTGTATACTCCCCATTCCAATGAGGTCCCACCTAAGGAAACGACTAGTACCCCGATGCCTGCCAAAGACAAAGGTAAAGGAGCCGTCACGAATGATGAAGATGCCGAATTTTTAAGGATCATCAAGAAAAGTGACTATAAAGTTATCGATCAACTTCATCAGACTCCTTCCAAGATCTCGATTCTATCTCTGTTAATGAGTTCACCCGCTCATAGGATGGCCTTGCAGAAGGTTTTGACTCAAGCACATGTGGATCAAGATATTAGCACCAGTCGGTTTGATAGTGTGATTGCCAATTTAACTGCCTGTAACACCCTCAGTTTCAGCAATGAAGAGTTACCGAAGGAGGGTCCGAACCATAATCGTGCTTTACATATATCGGTAAAATGTCAGGAGGACAATTTAGCGAGAGTGCTAGTAGACACCGGCTCTTCTCTGAATGTTCTACCCAAGAGGGTTCTTGATAAGTTGGCTTGTAAAGAGACTGCGCTGAAACCTACATCTTTGGTTGTCAAGGCTTTCGATGGCTCTCGTCGATCGGTAATGGGGGAGGTTGAGCTACCTATCCTGATCGGTCCGCAAGTTTTTAATATCACGTTTCAAGTCATGGACATTAATCCCAACTACAGTTGTTTACTCGGAAGGCCGTGGATCCATGCCGCTGGGGCAGTGACCTCAACGTTACATCAAAAGATGAAATTCGTGATCGATGGAAAGTTGGTTATTATACACGGTGAGGAAGATCTGATGGTCAGTAACCTGTCTTCTTTCCGTTACATCGAGGCCGATGAGAATGCTTTAGAAATCTCCTTTCAAGCACTTGAGATCGCCAATGTTGTTCTGCTAGAAGTCGAAGAGACAGTGGGTCAGGGCAATCCATCTTTTGCATCTCTGAAGAGTACCAAAGCAACAATTGACAGGGGCATTCCTGAAGGTTGGGGAGAGGTAATTGATGTCAAGACCAAGACTGATCGCTCTGGGTTGGGTTACAAACCAACTCAGAATGGAGCTGCCACAACCGACGAAGGGCGACCGAAGGTTATCCAAGAGGTGTTTGTCAGCGGAGGCTTCCAAGTCAATGCCATCAGTGAATGTGAGAAAAATGAAGAGCTGAGCAACCTGGTGTTTAAGGGTGATGCAGTTTTGAACAACTGGGAGGCCGTAGAGATCCCTGTTATCTTTCCCTTGTCAAAGTAATTGTTTTTTAAAGTTTCATTTACATTTTCAAATAAAAATCTGTAGCTCCGCCCAAGGCTATAGGGTCGTTTTATCGGGCCACCTTTCATTTCTAAAAAGATATTAATAAAAGCATTTTGTTCAATTCCACTTTGGTTCATTTGCGTTTTTCGTTTTCACCTTTAAAAATGAAATTGGCGACCTTTTTCAAAAAAAAAATAATAATAATAAAAAAAACAGCATTTCATTCTTACATATCTTCGAGCATTTTAATTAAGTAAGCCTTCCATCATGCAGAGACATCATAAACCTTGTTGGATCCGATGACCTTACTGACACTCCTGACTGGGATGCACCCATCAATCAAGCTGAGGACGAGGGTGAAGAAGATTTTGAAGTACCCGCGGAACTGACAAGATTGATTGAGTACGAGTACACAGAGCTTCAACCGTATAAAGAGCAGGTGGACTTAATTAATCTCGGTACAGATGAGAGCAAGAAAGAGGTCAAGATTGGTGCAATGCTGGGGACAGAGGTTAGGCCGAGGTTGATTGAGTTGTTAAAAGAGTATGTCGATGTGTTTGCGTGGTCGTATCAAGATATGCCGGGCCTAGACACGGATATTGTTGTTCACAAATTGCCGCTTAAGCCAGATTGTCCGCCTATCAAACAAAAGCTCCGAAGAACGAGACCCGACATGGCTTTGAAGATTCGAGATGAGGTTAAAAAGCAGTTGGATGCAGGTTTCTTGGCAGTCGCAAAATATCCGGATTGGGTTGCCAACATTGTGCCAGTGCCTAAGAAGGACGGTAAAGTTAGGATGTGTGTAGACTACAGGGATCTGAACAAAGCAAGTCCAAAAGACGACTTCCCACTGCCACATATTGACACACTGGTAGACAATACGGCCAGTTTTGCGTTGTTCTCATTTATGGATGGGTTCTCCGGCTATAATCAGATCAAGATGGATCCCGATGATCGAGAGAAGACTACTTTCATTACTCCTTGGGGAACCTTCTGCTACAAAGTCATGCCCTTCGGTTTAAAGAATGCAGGGGCAACTTACCAACGTGCTATGACCACTCTTTTTCATGATATGATGCACAAAGAAATTGAGGTGTATGTGGACGATATGATAGCCAAATCTCAGAGTGAAGAGGAGCATTTAGACCATTTGGTGAAGCTGTTTGAACGACTCAGGAAATATCAGTTGAAATTGAATCCTGCAAAATGTACCTTCGGTGTCAGATCCGGAAAATTGCTTGGTTTCATTGTTAGCCAGCGAGGGATTGAGGTGGATCCTGACAAAGTCCGAGCCATTCGGGATATGCCAGCTCCGCGAACAGAGACGCAAGTTAGAGGTTTTCTGGGACGTCTGAATTATATTTCCAGGTTTATCTTTAATATGACCGCTACTTGTGAGCCGATATTCAAGTTGCTTTGCAAGGGGCAGACAGTTGAGTGGAACCCTGATTGTCAGAAAGCGTTTGAGAAGATTAAGGGTTATTTGCAAGATCCCCCTATTCTGATTCCTCCCGTACCTGGAAGACCTTTGTTTATGTACCTTACTGTTCTCGAGAAGACTATGGGTTGTGTGCTTGGACAACATGATGAGACTGGGAAAAAGGAACATGCAATTTATTACCTGAGCAAGAAGTTTACCGATTGCGAAAACAGATACTCACCATTAGAGAAAACTTGTTGTGCATTGGCATGGGCCGCTAAGCGCCTTCGGCAGTATATGGTCTGTCATACCACGTTATTGATTTCTAAAATGGATCCGATCAAGTATATTTTTGAAAAACCTGCTCAAACCGGGAGGCTAGCCCGTTGGCACATGTTGTTATCCGAATATGACATCCAGTATGTACCCCAGAAGGCGATTAAGGGTAGTATCTTATCTGATTACCTTGCAGACCAGCCAGTTGAAGATTATGAACCTCTTAAGCTCGATTTTCCCGATGAGGATATTTTGTTGATTAAAAGAGATTGTGAAGAGCCAGATCCGAGCGAAGGTCCAGAACCAGGTCTTTGGTGGAAGATGATGTTTGATGGCTCCTCGAATTTCAATGGGCATGGTATAGGCGCCGTTTTGATGAACCCAAAAGGCGGATTCACTCCATTTACAGCAAGATTGGACTTTGAGTGCACTAACAACGTCGCAGAATATGAAGCATGTATCCTCGGCCTCGAAGCGGCGATTCTCCTCCGAATCAAACTTCTTAAAGTAAGTGGTGACTCAGCTTTGGTTATTTACCAAGTACAAGGCAAATGGGAAACGAAGAATGAGAAGCTGATCCCTTATAAGGACTACATTATTGAGCTGATCAAGCATTTCGATGAGATAGAATTCGAGCATGTTCCTAGATCCGAGAATCACGTAGCTGATGCTTTAGCCATGTTAGCATCTATGTGGAAAGTTAAATTCGTTAATGAAGCACCTCTTATCCATATTGAGCGCAAGGTTGAGCCCGCTTATTGTCAGATGGTCGAAGAAGTTGAGGTGGATGAAAAGCCTTGGTTTCATGATATCAAGAACTATCTCGTCAAGCAAGAGTATCCCGATAGCGCTACTGGTCTGGACAAAAAGACATTGAGAAGACTGGCGTCCAAATTCTTTATCAGTAATGGCGTGTTATACAAGAGAAATCACGACATGGTCCTGCTCAGATGTGTTGATAAACGGGAAGCGGACATGTTACTGCAGGAAATTCATGAGGGGACCTTCGGAACCCATGCCAATGGTTATGCTATGTCCAAGAAGATGTTAAGGGCTGGGTATTACTGGTTAACCATGGAAGCCGACTGCATCCGATACGCTAGGAAATGCCATAAGTGCCAAATTTATGCTGATAAAATGCACGTACCTCCGTCACCGTTGAATGTGTTGTCTTCACCATGGCCGTTCTCTATGTGGGGCATTGACATGATTGGGGCAATTGAACCGAAGGCTTCTAATGGTCATCGTTTTATCCTTGTTGCTATTGATTATTTCACCAAGTGGGTAGAGGCTGCCTCCTACACCAACGTGACCAAGCAAGTGGTTGCCCGATTCATCAGGAAAGAGATCATCTGCCGTTATGGAGTCCCAAGCCGGATAATAACTGACAATGGCACCAATCTGAATAATAAGACTATGAAAGAGTTGTGTGATAACTTCAAGATCACTCACCACAATTCTTCTCCGTACCGTCCTAAGATGAATGGAGCCGTTGAAGCTGCAAATAAGAATATCAAGAAGATCCTGCAAAAGATGGTTGTGACTTACAAAGATTGGCATGAGATGTTACCGTTTGCTTTGCATGGATACAGAACCTCGGTGAGAACTTCGACAGGGGCAACACCTTTCTCACTGGTATATGGAATGGACGCCGTGCTCCCCATCGAAGTAGAGATACCTTCGCTAAGAGCGTTAATGGAGGCTGGACTTGAGGAAGCTGAGTGGGTTCAAGACAGATTGGATCAGTTGAATCTCATTGACGAGAAGCGTTTGACAGCCATGTGCCATGGGCAATTATATCAGAAACGGATGAAAAGAGCGTTTGATAAGAAGATTCGTATCCGTGAGTTCCGTCAAGGAGAGCTCGTACTCAAAAAGATCTTACCAGTACATAAAGATATGCGTGGAAAGTGGATGCCCAATTATGAAGGCCCGTTCGTTGTAAAGACTGTCTTCTCCGGAGGGTCTCTAATACTTATGACAATGGACGGTGAAGAACTAGCACATCCCGTGAATTCTGATGCAGTCCGAAAATATTATGCCTAAAAACCCGCTAAGTCGAAAACCTGCAAAAGGCGACTTAGGCAAAAGTAAGGGTTGAAAAAAAAAAAAAGAAATAATAACAAAAGCTCGCTAAGTTGAAAACCCGAAAGGGCGGCATTAGGCAAAAAAGAGCGTCCCGGTGGATTGAAAACCCGAAAGGGCGGTCCAGGCAAAAGTTAGGGACAAAGGCATTTCATTGCATCAGAAGACACTGATTATCTCGAACACACTTTCCGCATGAGAGCCATGTTTCAGTTCTTTCATCCTTGCCCAAAGCAGGATTCTGGATTAGTCTTAGTTATTAGTGTCAGTAGGTGTCATTGGATTCAATGTAACTTTTCCCATGTTGCCAATTTTAAAACATAATCATCTGCGGAGCTATGCCTTCAGCAAGCTACCGCCCTTTAAATAAAAGAAACCATCTCGTTACTTACATTCCTTGGTGCATTGCTCTTTATTTTCTATTGTTATGCAAAATGCGTTTATTCTTAAAATTTGAAAATGAAAGGTGCATTGGAGATTTTTCAAAATTGTTTTTCAAAAACAACAAATTTGAAATGTAATAAATTACTTTGACTAGTGGAAATTCCGAAAGGATCTCTTCATTCCCCGGAAATGTCATTATTGCAGAAACACTTTCAAACCATTGCTCTAACATAGTCCCCAGAGAGACTATAAGCTGACAACTTCTTCTTGGGGTAACTTAAAAGTGTCCCTCAAGTTTCCTTCTCCCCATGTGAAGACATGGTACTATGCACTCAAGCAGATTACTTTCTCCCCAGAGAATTCAGAACTTTAAAACCAGATTTGGTTCCACCATGGATCCTTCCCACCCATGATTTACGTATTGGTTGCAGAGAACGCAGGGTATCTCCGTCGAGATGTTTATTTCGTCTCTCGTCCTGTCTCTAGTCTGTTTCGTCAGCATACGCAAGGGCATAAGCATCACATGCCTATTTCATTACATATTCATTACATATTCATTACATACTCATTACGTACTCATTACATACTCATTTCATACCATCTTGCATACATAGACATTAACATACGTAGACATTAACGTATGCATCAACATATGCGTTAGCATTCCCAGGTTCATTATGTTTCACCATCATTGGTCGTTACCACCTAGTAACTGGGGTTTGTCCATTCTCTCCAAATAGATTGTCAGCCATAAGCATAAAATACTTACTTGTTTCCAGTTTCCCCACGGAGCTCGATCCTCGTGGATGACGGTTACTTCAGCTATCTTTCCTCACCAGGATAAGATATCTACCCTTCGAGTTCATTCCCTCGATGGAGTCTTGATTACCAGTCTTCTTTCTAGCTCAATCCTAGATTGAATCTCAGGCTTGTCGGTCTTCAATCCCAACCGGACGTGCATTTATTTTGCACCATCTAGAGATTTTCACCATACCATGGCAGATACGCGACTGTTTTTGCCCGAGAAGTTTATCACTGTACCCGGACGTGCATTTATTTTGCACTATCTTCAACTACAATCATTTACAGATGCACGCCAGTTCACGCCTGGAAAATCCACTAGTACAACACTTTACAATCCTACATGTTACAACACTTTACAACACTTTATAATCTTACATCTTACAGCATCAGTATGCGACATTTCTCGCCTGAGAAGCCAAATCCTATCTTCGTTATGACTCGCAGCAAATGGCCATCTCCATGGAGCAGTTGGGCTTCCATTTACCTGTCGTCTTGAAGTATAGAGAGGTTTGAACCAAATCATATTCAGGAGAGCACGATTCTGAAATATGAGTATCTTCAGTCGTCCAGTTTCATATTCAGGAAAGCACGATTCTGAAATATGAGTATATTCAGTCATCCAGTTTCATATTCAGGAGAGCACGATTCTGAAATATGAGTATATTCAGTCATCCAGTTTCATATTCAGGAGAGCACGATTCTGAAATATGAGTATCTTCAGTCATTCAGTTTCATATTCAGGAGAGCACGATTCTGAAATATGAGTATATTCAGTCATCCAGTTTCATATTCAGGAGAGCACGATTCTGAAGTATGAGGAAATTCAGTTTACCCTTTTCATGTTCAGGAGAACATTTATCCTTCAGTAAGAGAGGAATCAAAATCGTATTCCAGGCGCCGACCTTAAATGCGAGAAGATTTATTTATCAGATAAGCAGCAGTCTCTTTATTTGAGTACTTATCCATTTTTTTGCACATAAGTCCCTTCCAACGATAAGAGACAGTTCTCCCTCGAGAAGCTTATCAGGGCATGTCTTATTAAAGTCCATTTATTTTGGCATACAGCCGGTCTTTACCCTGTATATATGATACGGATTTCCGAAAAATCCATCCGATCCCATCACGAAGGATGGTTTATAGAAGCTTGGATGTTATTCTTTGCTCAATGCTCCAGCATTCTGTAATCGATCTTACAATCGTGCGTGATCCAGTTTTATTTTTAGGTTCCCCAGTGGAGGCCGTCTCATAGGTACCATCTCCATTGGAGAATCTCGTTCCTCTTCTAAAAAGTGACAATTGGTCATTCGCACCAGTTGACTATCATTTTTTAGATTTCCCCAGTGTTGTACTGTGTCACAGCGCGTCATTTTCCCCAGTGAGTTCTTCTCATGGCGTCTGCCCCAGTGTCGTCATGTTCGGCAGCATTTTCATATTCATCATTCCAGCATACGTATCATATCATATTCATATCATCTGCATTAAGTCGTTCCCGTTTTGTCCATAGCATTGCATATCGTCGCATATAAGGGCAAAATTTTCGGTTATCTATATTTAAATCTCTCCACCACGATTCCTCGAGTCTCTGTCACTCAAATCGTCCGGTGTAGCTATTTAAATAGGGGCAACTGTAATACCCCAAATTTTACCCTTATATTTAGCCAGTCATTTCGCATATCATCTCATATGTACATTGCTAACCGCTAACCAGTTATGGAGGTTTTTGTTTTGCAGATTTGGTTCCAGGGGTATTTTGGTCATTTTACACAACGTCTGCTAATTTCTTGAAAACGGGCTGTTATTACGTTCTGAGGCATTTATTTGCCATTTGGGTCAAGGTGCCAGTATGTTTTGTCAGAAATATGATTGGACTCGGGGCCGTGCTTTGTTTGATTCTGAAACGTTTCCAAACAGTTTTGTTTCCTTTTATAAAGTTGGGTTGGAAAGGAAGTGGATACTGTTAAGGTTACTTTGAGAAGTGATGTGATCAACGAGATTTTAATTTGAATTTGTTTGGATGGCGGGATATCATTTATAAAAGGCAAAGGAGAAGTAAGTTTTGAACTTTGTGTTCATAAGTACTTATAAGTTACAACTCAAGAAGGAATTTAAATGATTCTGAATTATTATTCAGGGATACTTTGAATTTACAATTGAGAAAATAAATATGAATATTTGTTGAATTTCATTTCATAAATATTTATAGTTTACAAATTGATAAATGAATTTGAATTTGGTTTACAAGAGTTTTCATTCACAATCAGTATCTATCCTAAATCCTAAAAGTTCCTAAGGGTCTTCATGCTGTCTTTAAGCTTCGCCGCAAATCTCGACTAGCCTGCACATCAAAGCAAAACAAACAATATGGACAAAAAGGTTAGAAGTTGTTTTGACACTCTCAGAACATCGTCATCATCGAGTGTCGGGAGTGGCACAACCGAAGCTGCGTCCTACCCCCGTTACCGATCCGCGCCGTAGGCGTCAGATCAGGTAACACCTGTTCTTAATCGTTGCGGGACATCCGAGAGACAGAAGTAATAAAAGAAGCGGGATTGATTTCGTTTTGCCGTGATTGGATTTCCAAACTGATACGAGAATAAGGCAACATTGAACTCAGACCCGGATGCCGGCATGGTCTGAGTCATTTTGGTTCCGAAATTTCCAACACTTGAAAAGCCACAAACGCATCAATATCAGATTCAGAATTTGGAACCCAAAACATAAACAATTCATGAGCAGTATTAATCCTGAACCAGTAGGTAAGGTTATGAAAACCAAGTCCAAACAGAGAATTGAAATGCAAGCCAAAATTGCAAACAGAACACCAAACGCAGACTGAACTGCATCAAAACAATGCATCAGAAGGCAGATTTATGCGCAAGAAGACATAAGAAAAGGTCCTACAAATCTGTCATGACAGAAAAGTATTCAACAGGATCCAAAGGAAAAAAGGTAACAGCATGTTCAAATAGAGCAAGAAGAATAAAGTATCCAAGCAAAACTGCATCAAGCTGCATAAAGCATACCAAAAGGTTGTCAGTTAAGCTTCACCCGATACGGATGGCAAGTCACAAAAATGGACACCAAGCTGCAGCACAAAGCATAGCGCAGAACGGGGCTCAATCGAGAGCATCATTGCCCCAACAAGTACACAAGCACATGGCTCGGTTAACCAAATACCATAACTCAAATCATCATCGCCCAAATCGCGTAAGTGTATCAAGGCAGCATTAAGCATTCGTAGTTGGACACAATGCCCATAGTGTTAGCTCTGAAACACAAGAATCAAGCATCATCAGCAGTTAAAACAACTCAAAGAGAATAAGTGATAAACCCCACGCGAAGATCCTCAGAAGGCAATCACAGCATCATCGAAGAATACAAGCGTCGAGGGCTCAGATAAACATCATTGCCGTATACCTTCCTCGGCAATCCCGACTCAACCAAAGTCGTAGCATCAACCCTCTCTGAAAGAAGAAGAGGAAAAGGATCTGAGCTGCATCAAAAAGCAAACCATATCAGAAAAATAGAGAGATTTTGACTTGATAATTAATCCCAAAACAGATCAAAGCAAATCAGTTCAGACTAATAAAATTGAATCGAGTCAGGAAATCCTATCAGCCCCAATCAGGATTCCAAGAGGAGAAACGAAATCCCAATCGTATCAGAAAGCCCCTATTGGAACTCAATCTGGAAAAAACCAAATGATCAAATCAAATCGAATCCCCATTTGCACTTGACCTGAATCAATCAAACAAATCAGTTCAGATTACATTCAATCATAAAGTTCTGAAGATAGAAATCTTTGAACCAAATCAGAATAATCATATCAGCTGGAGATCAGAAAGGATCGATTAAACCCTAAAAAGGGAAACAGAGTTCAATCAGCATCCAATCGTAATCCAATCGGTATCTGAGGAAAATCAAAATCAAATAATATCAACACAAAATCAAATCAGATCAAGTGCATATCTCAGAAAAAACCCAACTCCTGGCCCAAACCATTTTATTTTTATTATTTTTAGTTATATTGTTTTTTGTTTTGTTTTTTATTAAAAAATAAATAAAAAACCTTTTTTTTAAAAAATAAAATAAGAAAAACTTTTCTTCAAAATGTTGAAAAAAATAGGACTTTTTTTAGAGTAAAACATTTTTAAATTAAACTTTTTTTTTTTTTTTGCAAGCTAACATTAAATTATTTAAGATTTTTTAAATAAAATAATAATAAACCTCTAATTTGCATTTTTTTCTTTCTTCATTGGCTCGTAACGTGTTTGATTGACGCTTAACTCTGCCCACTAACATCGTTGGTTCATCTTGCAGCTCATTACGTTTACTATTATTTATGGCATCCTATTTTCTCACTCAAAGTTCATTATCATATTGTAACTGCTTCTCATATGTAACCTCGCGAATCTAATAATCGCGCTTTAAATTTCTGCCTTTAAATTTCTGTTTGCATGGCTTTAACTCCTGTCTTATTTCCTGTTTGCATAACTCAATCACCTCATGCGTTTATCAATATTCCAGTCACACTACACACATCCGAAGGAATTAGGTCTAGCATTTGACCGCCGTGTCAATAGTCCTCAACTTCAAACCCTTACAACCTCACAAACCCTAAATTTTCATACACGTCTCGCCGTGGACAAAGTTACAATTTTACCCCTAGCATTAGGTCAAAGAGCCGCCGCGCTCATTTTAGGGTTTCCCGCCGTGGAATCCCTAACCTAACCTAATTTAACCCTAATTACAACTTAACATTTCAACGTAGAGATTTGGAGTTTCTACACTCCACGTAAGCGTGTCCTTAAGATGCGTTTATTCCCCTTGAGACCTTGACCACAGTCAAGAAGTCTCTAACCTCCCTTTTGAGGGGAACTACGATTACTCTGATTCCACTCCCGTAAGGATACGTAGGCACAAGACGCGATGTCTTGCCGAGTAAACTTAGAATTAACCCCTTAGGTCTCTTTTCTCACTTTTAATCCTTTGTGCATATACCTTAAGCAAATAATAAAGCAAAGTAGTAAACATTTGAACAAAAGGTTCCTGTAGAGTACTACAGAAGTTTAGGGTGCTAATACCTTCCCTAAATTTAACCAACCCCCGAACCCTAGATCTTTCCCCGCATTGTGTTTACGATGCAAAAATAGGTTTTCCCTCTTTTGACCTTTTCCTTCGGATAAATCAAAGAGCGGTTGTGAATTGAATTGCGATTCAAACTCATTAATAGTTTGTGATCCTATTTCCACCGCAACACCCTCCATACAGAGAGTTGTGACAATGCCAAAGAATATCTTTGGCTTCCTCTTCAAAAAAACATCTATGTAAGATGTTATCGACGCCAAGTTTAAAAAGATGTGGTTCGTCCCAAACAAAATACCTGGCGTCAGATATAATTTTTTCTTTTGATGGCCAGTTAGACCTTCCGGTATCAATCCGGTGGCTTTGTGGTTAGCCATATCGGCGAACCGAGGTCTAACTGTTACCATATACAATTTTTCATTGGGAAACTCCTCCCTCACCTCTTTCTAATGTCTTGTGACTTCAGCATTCACAAGCCGGGACAAGTGATCTGCTACCAAATTCTCGGATCCCTTTTTATCGCGAATTTCAAGATCAAATTCTTGGAGTAAAAGAATCCAACGAATTAATCGTTGTTTGGAACCCGGTTTGGTCAGCAGATACTTGATCGCCGCATGGTCGGCGTATATCACAACTTTTGATTCGATCAAATAAGAAAGAAACTTTTCCAATGTGTACACTATAGCAAGCATTTTTTTTTCCGTTGTCGCATAATTAATTTGAGCTTTGTTAAGAACCTTTATTGCATAATGTATCGCATGGAAAATTTTATTTTTTCTTTGGCCTAAAACTGCACCAACCGCATAATCGCTCGCGTCACACATAAGTTCAAAATCATTTTTCCAATTTGGTGCGAAAATTATGGGTGCAGTTATAAGGCTTTGTTTCAAAGAATCAAAAGCAGTCATGCAAGAATTATCAAAAATAAAAGACTTATCTTTGTTGAGCAAGTTTCTCAATGGCTTTGCTATCTTCGCGAAGTCCTTGATGAATCTTCGATAAAATCTCGCATGACCCAGAAAACTTCTAATTCCATTCACATTCAGAGGTGAAGGTAGCTTCTCAATCACCTCCACCTTAGCTCTATCAACTTCAAGTCCTTTTGAAGAAACCTTGTGCCCAAGCACAATGCCCTCCGTGACCATGAAATTGCATTTCTCCCAATTAAGCACAAGATTGGTTTCCACACACCTCTCCAAAACAACATCAAGATTTTTTAGACAAAGATTGAATGACGGCCTAAAAACGGAGAAATCATCCATAAACACCTCGATCGTCTTCTCAATCAAGTCCAAGAATATCGCTCGCATACACTGTTGAAAAGTCGTCAGCGCATTACACAAACCAGACGGCATCCTCCGATAAGCAAAGATTCCGAAAGGACACGTGAAAGCTATTTTTTCGTGATCTTCCGGGTTGACAATAATTTGGTTATACCCGGAATATCCATCCAAAAAGCAATAGTACTCTTGACCGGAGAGCCTTTCGAGCATTTGATCCATGAACGAAAGAGGAAAGTGATCTTTTCTCGTAGCTTGATTTAGCCTACGGTAGTCAATGCATATTCTTCATCCCGTCACGGTCTTTGTTGGAATCAACTCATTTGTTTCATTGCGGACAACCGTCATTCCACCCTTCTTCGATACCACTTGAACGAGACTCACCCATGGACTATCGGATATAGGATAAATCATACCGGCATCCAACATCTTCACAACCTCTTTCCTTACTACTTCGTTCATAGTAGGATTCAATCTTCTTTGCGGTTGAGCTACCGACTTGAAATCTTCCTCCATAAAAATATGATGCATACAATAGGAAGGACTTATTCCTTTCAAATCGAAAAGAGTCCAACCCATCGCCTCTTGATTTTTCTTCAACACCACAAGTAATTTCCTTTCTTCATCCATGGTTAACTCCGAACTTATGATTACCGGCTCATTTTTTTCTTCATCAAGGAAAACATACTTTAAATGAGATGGTAACAACTTCATCTCAAGCTTTCCTTCCTCATTGTTCTCTTTTTTAAACTCTTCCACCTTTTCTTTCGAAGGTGGGATTTCCTCTAACTCTTCGAGTTCCTTCAAACATTTTTCAATTTCTCGCTCTTCTTCTTCATTGATCTCTGAAAGAGCATTGGTTAAAACTTGTTGTAACGGTGTAGACACTTGTAATAACTCTTTGACTTCTTTAATTACCACTTCCATTGCATCAATTCTAAAACAATCGGTTTTGTATTTAGAAAGTTTCATGGCCTCAGAAAGATTGAAGCAAATCTCCTCATTAAGAACTCTCACTTTCATGAGTACATCGTCCATATCAATTGCCATACGAGCGGTTTTCATAAAAGGTCGACCAAGAATCAATGGAGAGTCTTCATCTTCCTCCATATCAATTACTACAAAGTCGATTGGGAACAAAAATTTATCCACCTTTACCAACACATCTTCGGCTACACCATGAGGGCGAGTCGTAGATTTGTCGACGAGTTGCAACGTCATTTGAGCTGATTTCAATTCCATGTAACCCAATCGCTTCACAATCGATAAGGGTATAAAATTTATGCTAGAGCCCAAATCAATCAACCCCTTGCCGACATAAGTGTTTCCAATGGTGATAGGCAAAGTGACTCGTCCCGGATCACTTTCTTTCCTCGGGAGAGTACGTTGAATAATAGCGCTACAACTAGCATCCACCATGATTGTCTCTTGATCCGTATACCGCTTTTTCTTCGTGGGAATGTCCTTCATGAATTTAGCATACTTCAGAATTTGCTCCAATGCTTCGGAAAATGGAATATTAATTTGCAATTGTTTGAATATGTCAATAAACTCAGCATAGTGTCTAGCATTGTCTTTCCGTGTCGGAGCATGCGGGTCAGGCAAATTTTGAATTGGTATCGGGTTTACTTGATCTTTTCCTTTCCTTGATCTCTTTATTCTTTCATCTCTCTTACTCTTTTCTCCTTCCTAATTTTTTTTCACTTTCTCATTTTCAACAAATTCTTCCTCAACATTCTTTTCTACTTCATCAACAACATTTTCGATTTCTTTTTCAACTACAACTTCCTCCGCCACTACTTCCTCACCTATGCCCGTGTCAATTTCTCTTCCTCTCCTTGTAAGAATCGCCTTGCAATGCTCTTTCGGATTTGGAGTAGCGGTAGCTGTGAAAGGCCTTTTTTGTTGATCGGCCAATTGTTTAGATAATTGGCAAACTTGTGTTTCCAAATTATTAATAGCCGCATCGGTGTTCTTTTGGTTGGACATTGACATTTTCATGAATTGAGTAAGAGTTTCCTCCATCTTTGATGGTGCACTTTGAGTTTGAGGAGGAGGTTTTGTGTAGTTTTGATATTGTTGACGATTTAAAGTTCCGGCTTCTTGCGGCCTCTAAGGTTGTTGGTACCCTTGATCAGGTCTTTGATAACCTTGGTTTTGTTGTTGATAAGGTGGTATTTGTTGATATCCTTGATTTTGATTTCTGGCATAATTGACTTCTTCCAAGACGGGAGGACAATATCCGGTAGGATGGTCACCATTGCATAACTCACAACTTGCCACTTGAATTTGAATGGGAACTTCTTGCATTTCTTTGATTTGTTATGGAAGCTTTGACATTTGTTGAGTCAAGAGCTCCACTTGTTGCGTAAGAAGTTTGTTTTGGGCAAGAATAACGTCATTTGTACCTAACTCGAGCACGCCTAGTTTTCTTTGAGCTACCCCACGGTTATGATTTCCTTGATGATCATTAAGTGCCATCTTGTAAATAATTGCAATTGTGTCATTGGCGCTTTTAGACATCAAAGAACCTCCCATCTTAGCATCCAATAAGGTCTTGTGAACCGAAAGGAGACCATTTCGGAAAATATGAACTTGAGTAAGCTCATCAAAACCGTGTCCTTTACATTTTCTCAACATAGACTTGAATCTCTCCCAAGCTTCGTTGAGGGATTCACTTGCTACTTACGAAAACACAGCTATAGCAGTTTTAGCTTCCATGAAACAGTTATGCGGAAAGAACCATTCAAGGAAATTCTCTTCCAGAAGATTCCAATCAGTCATGATTGTCGGAGGTTGATCAAGATACCATTCCTTTGCTTTCCCAATCAAGGAATGAGGAAATAGTCTCCTGAACAATGACTCTTCGTCAGCTTCGGTTGCTCCTGTTGCAACCACAATCTCATAGAATTTTGTAAGATGTGTGAACGAATCCTCATTGTCTAATCCCGTGAAAGGATTTTTATAGACAAGTGTTAGGATTCCCGTTTTCATCTCGGCTTGTCTTCCATTTTGAAGATTATGTGCGAACTGAGCGGTGTGTCTTGGACTGTTCGTACAAGGAGTAGAAACTAGGGGTGAAGGTGAAGGTGTTTCCATAATTGGTGAATTAGGTGGAGTGGATGAAGAAGATTTTCCGAGCTCTTATTTTGCAATAGCTTGTTGTTGTCTTTGCCTTGTGTGACTATTGGTACGTCGAGCAGTTCTCTCAATCTCAGGGTCGAAAAGAAGGTTTTTAGGCCGAACCTGTCCACGCATAAACGAATTCTTCACACAAACTAAACAAATTAAAAAGCACAAAGAATTACAAAGATAAGAGATTCACAATGTAAAAATCTTAATATCACTAAACTATTGCAATGCTTACAATATTCAACTAACAATCCCCGGCAACGGCGCCATTTTGTTAGAAGTATTTTTCGGAAGTGTTTTATCATCTCCACAGGGATTGAAGAGAATATAAATGCTAGCCGTTCAATGGTTCAATGACTTAAGAAAAAGGGGTTTTTAATGGTTTCAATCTTGTAACAAAAGTTTGCAAGAAATAAAGCATAATAAAAATCGGTCTTAAGTTTGATAAAAGCATGCCAAGATTAGGGTTCGCTAGTCCGTCCTAAACGTATTCTACCAATCAAATATTTGAACGAATTTCTAACCAACATAACCACGTATCCTCGCAAAAACGTTCATCTCTAAATCGATTTCGTGAATGTTATTGTTTCGACCGTTAAATGATCTCTCTACCTAACGCATCGGAACCATAAGCTTTAAGAACGATGCAAAGCGGATATCAACTTTCAAATCTATCTCTAGCATTTGTATAGTTGATAGATAAAGATATTAGGTCAAGACTTGGAAAGTTTATCTCTAATACAAACCAAACCATAAATGTAAAAATAATGGTAAATAACTTCATCTATATTGATTAAGAACTTGTTCACATACAAGAGATTAAGAAGAATACATAAAATCTGAACCAACTACTCCTAACCTTGACAAGAGAGGGATTTAGCTACTCATTTTTATGATGACTTGAGCAACAAGTTTCGGGAGAAGGTTGATCAACATCTAAGTCGAATAATCGAGAATGGATGGGAATCCACCTTCTTTTTGTGAAATGTTGCTAAGCGATGATGAAGAATGAAGGAAATGGGTTTCTAGGTCAGAAAAACTCCTCTCAATGCAAGTACAAACAAAATAAGATATTTTCCAAAAAGTAGCCCATGCTACTTATATAAGTGGTTGTGCTCTGTCATGTTCACTAGGCGAGCAGTCATTCGCTAGGCGAGTCATTTGCTGCGCAGCTTGCCTAGCGAATTTAGGGTCCTTTCGCCATTGTCCCAAGTCTGGAAGCGTTCTCTACTTGCTCGCTGGTGATTCGCCTAGCGAGCTGTTCGCTACCTCACTCGCCTAGTGAGTTTATGCTTCTTTTGCCTCTGCCCAAAATCTGGAGGTTCTCGCTACCTGCTCGCTGGTACTTCGCCTAGAGAGCTCTTCGCTACCTTACTCGCCTAGCGAATTTATGGTCTTTTTGCCACTGTCCAAGTCTGGGAGTGCTCGCTGGCATCTCGCTACGTCTTCGCCTAGCGAGTGCTTCGCTGCCTCCCTCTCTAGGAGAGCTTGCTGATGTTTGCTTGCTTTCTTGGTGTCTTTGCCAAGTTTCTTGTGTCTCAAGTTTCTACTCTTTCATGCTTAAATCCTGCACAATAACACACAAATTAAAGGCACCAAGATCCTTTCACATAACGTTGCAAACCAACCAAAGCAAGAGCGATTTTAAACACTTTCTTGACAAAAAGAAGTGAAAGATGCCCACATTTGATAGCTCAAATAAGCACAATTGGGCATCTAACAACATACAATACACATACGCACAAAAATAAACACCCAAAGACATAAAATAGGCAAGCACTAGGAGTGACTCGCATAGGGAAACAGACCATCCCCAGCAGAGCTGCCAGCTGTTGCAACTGCAAAAAAAGGGCCGACGGAAACAAACAGAAGAGTCGCCACCAAATGTTATTTATCCTAAAGAGATGGAAAGAAAACGATCGAAGAAAACCTAAGAGAACGGGAAAGACAAGGTCATCGCAACCAAATCTAGGGTTTGGATGTCAGTTACGCAAGGGGAAGGTATGAGCACCCCTCACGTCCGTTGTACTCAACGGGATCCACGCTTGTTGTTTAATCTATGGGTGAAAGATATCTAAAAAACTACTGCTAAACGGGGGTGAACAGAAAGAACAGACTCGATAGGACATTTCTGCCCTATGCCTACGTATTCCTTCGTGCAATGGGAAAGTTAGAGTCAACTTAGTTCGGGAAACTACGGGTGATGAGGGGGAAGGTTGCGAGCCAAGACATTGTTGTCTTATGCCTACGTATCCTTATCTGGTATGAGAAATCAGAGCAAACGTAGTTCGGGAAACTATGGGACGGAGGTTTGTTAAGTATTTTTTATGAGTGACACTAAGCTTCCATTCCAGTAGTTAGGGACGATGCCTGTTTATGGTAGAACGAAAAAGTAACGTACTCTTTTTGAAAGTGAAGTTTGAAACAATCCCGAAGGATGAAAAGGTTTGAAAAATGGGTTGGTCTCGATTGCACTGGGGGCAAGAGAAAGGGGAAGTTAGTTGTTAGTGTGCTCGTCAATGATAGGAATCCTCGTGCCTACGTATCCTCATTAGGGAATAAGGAATCAGAGCATCTGTAGTTCGGGCTACTACAGGAAAAGATCCTAGGCCTGGAACGCCTTAATAGAAGTGAACTGAATCGGTTTGGGACGTGTATTGCACTAAAGTCTAAGGCGTAGGAGCTAATTTGTCGCATATCGCCCAAAGGGCATATGCTAAACACTCTAGACAAGCGAGGAGAAACTCCTCCCTCGTCATTTCCTACGTACTTAACGCTCGACGCACGATACTCATCGAGGTTATTAAGTGTTTTTTGACAGTGTTAGTGAATCGAATCGGCGCAAAATGTGATGCTAAATCTTCGTAGCTCGACTTATGATGGGAGTCGAACTATAAGAGGCCGCGTAAATTGATATCCGTGCTATGGACAAGATAGAGAAATGATATTGAGGATCATTCTCCAATTTAATCGTGTCACGCAGACCAAAAAAGGCGGGATCTCGTCTTAATCGCAAACATCATGTCGATTAATCGATGGTAGCCTATCACCATCCCAAAGTAAAGAAAATGATCCAAATGGTAGGTTTCCATATATTTGAAATTGTGAAGGTTATCGACTTTGATAAACCAACGTTTACAAATGGAAAGACATCATAGATCGAAGAACATTGAATAAAGCCGAAAATGAAGAAGAAATTGAAAGAGAAAAGGAAGGTGGTCTCAGACAAACCTTTATCTATCAATAATTTGACCGATAATATTTTTGTGGTCTCGTCATCGACCAAAAAGCGATAAAAATAAATAAAAATTGAAAAGAGAAAATGTAAAATAAATTAATTGAACAAATATATTCAAATTTAAACTTCAAGAAGGAAGAAAATATTGAAAAAATTTTAAAACTAAACATTAAAACCTAAATACTTAAAATATTAAAATTATAAAAACCAATTTAAAATAAATATTATAAAAAACTCTTAAAACTTATTTAGAAAAAATATTTACAATTCTAAAAACGTATTTAGAAAATAATTATAAAAACTCTAGAAAAACTTGTTTAGAAAAAATTATAAAAAACTCTAAAAAATAAATTAGAAAAATGCCATGGAGGTGTATGAAAATGGGTTGGTCTGTGAAGAAGAAGGGAATCATTTGGGCTGCTTGAAGCCCATCATCCCTTCAAGAATAGGGTCTGGTGGTGCGGAAAAGATATGAGAGGGTGTAGGTAAGCACGGGCCTTTGAGCCAAAGATATAAACATCATTTCCTTTTTAGAACAACATCCTATCATGAGTAACATAAACAGGTATTTTCAATTCAAAATAAAAGCAAGCGGAAAAGCAAGAAATGGAGAAAACACGAGGAACCGACATGGATATGTGAAACTCAAAATAATCTCGCTTCAACCTTGTCAACAAAATGATTTTCTCTCCCTCTTCGCTTTCGATGCTGCGTTTGATTCGATCTGTTTTGAAGGAAATCCATCATAGGCTGGATTTGGGACGAATGGGTTTGTATGGATGATTTTGCTTCGGTTTGTTTCAATTTGTATTTGGTTCAGAGGTTTCGTTTGGGTTTCTCTTCATCTCATTTTCATTTTTCTGATTTTGATTGAGTGTGTTTTTGAGTGATGAGGATTTGAGGAATGGGTTTTTTCTGGTTTTCGGTTTTGTTGGAAGTGGAAGAGACGAGCGACGGTTTGTTCGGTAATGGAGGGTAAGCATGGTGAGGGAGCAGAGATAGAGGTCTTGAAAGTGAGGTGGATTTGAGTTCTTGGATTGAGAAATAAGGATATGCTTTACTGTTTTGAATTTTTGAATTGAACCACGGTTTTAGGAAGGATCAAAGGAAAAGTATTTAAAGCTTGAATATAGAAAGCGAAGGATGGTTAAGGTTTTTTGAGCGGTTTCTTGATTGTTCTGAAAAAAGAAATGGTTTTAAGGTGAAGGCGGTTTTTTGAAGGCAGAGGGATGAGAGGATTTCAAAGTTGTGTTTGGAATTTCTAGGTTGTACACAAGAAGAAAAAACAATGGTTGCTGCGATTTGGGGCTGGAAGATTGATGAAAGTAGGAGCAGAAAAACAGGCAAATAATGAAAGTAAAATCTCCTCCTCTTCCCGTGAGAAATGTGTCTGTTTTGTTTTTAAAGAGAAGATTAAGGGTGTCTTTTTTCTTTTGGGAAAGAATTCAGGCCCATGTTCATTTGTTGCATGCTGGAAACGAGCTTCTTGCCCGTTTTTTCCATTTTTTTGTCCTATTGAAGTAGGTTTGTGGTGGTTTGTTGTATGGTGTATGAGGAAACACTAGCCGGTTTCGGTTTGCAGGTGTGTTGCTATACCTTCACGCGTTTGCAGCAATATAAAAATCTAATTCTATTTCTAGTCTAAATCTAATTAATTCAAATTCCAAATAAAAATCTAATTTCTAATTAAACCTATTCTAAGTCTTAATTGAAATTAATATTCTAATATAATTCTATTTTAAATCTAATCCTAATTAATTAAATTAAAATCTAATTCTATCCTAATTCTAAATTAATTCCTAAACTCTAATTAAAAAAACTAATTCTATTCTAATATTAAAAATCTATTCTAATTTCTAAATCCATTTTCTAATTAATTCTATTAAAATTCTACCCTAATTTAATCCAAACTCTAAATTCTAAATTAAAATCTCATTAATTCTAATTCAAATTCCTAAATTAAAACTAATTAATTAATACTAAAACCTTACTAAATATTAATTGTTATAAACATGAAATTATAAAAATAAATCACAAAATGCAACAAAATAAAAATGAATAAAAGGGGAGAACACCAAAATGCACCAAAATTGCCAGCACGAACTGAACCACCAGACAGAGTACGACATTTGCTCGATTTCGACATGAAACTTATCATTTGAACTGGTTTAAACTGTCTAAAATGCGAACAAAGCGGTTGTAATCCCGATAAACTCATTCTGGATGATAACATGGACAGTATGCGAGAAATGATCGACCTAGATGATATGCAGATGAATGCGAAGCAAAAGCCAGTCAAAGTTAGAAAACATGAGGGCAAATTTTGGGGTGCAACAAGGATTAGGCATTTTTGTTTCAATGACTTTGATAAATGACCCTTCCTTGTAGGCCAAGCCAAATTACAATCTTTGAAGTCATAGTGATTCCTTCTTTTACACTCATTAATGCATATTATTTGTTGAATGCTAAATTCGATCCAATGTTTGCAGGATTGTTTGGTGAGTGATAAAACCTCATAATATTTTCATCCCTTGATGAATGTGTACTTAGGTGTAATTCATGTTGGAATTGTATTGCTTTAGGAGTTTTGATTTGTGTTTTGCACTTAGCAATAGTTTCATCTCCATGATTGGTTTTGAGTATGGCAAGTTTATCTTGTCTGTATTTTTATTTTTTAAACCATGAAATTGTTGTTGTTCTAACTTGTTAATTTCAATTTCTTGTGCATTGCTTTGGGTTCATTTATTTTTGGCAAATTGTGCATACTTTTGATAGTATTTTGTGGCCCTTTTAATTTGTTTCTTTGGTATTTTAGTAGTAAGTCCATATGTGTTAGTGTAAATACGCAAGTTTTTGATTATGCATGTAAATATCTTGAATCATGATCATTTTGATGCTTTTTGATAGGTTTTATTGCTAGATTTGATGCTTGGAGCATTTGGATGATAAAAGGAAGTTTTGAAGTGAAAGTTTTCGGCAACTCGCGCTTAGCGTATTTTCCAGCGCAGGTTCAGCGCGCTTTTGGACCAGAGACAATAGCTAATGTAGGTTAACCGCACTTAATGCGCTCTGACCGTGCTTTCTTTAATTTTTCCACCTTTGTACTGATCGTGCTAAGAGCACTCTGATGGTGCTTCGCGCGATGCCACTTATAGGCACCTTTTTGAACTTGTATAAATGGGAACTTGGGAGATATTTCAAAAACACACTTCTTTTTTATGCACTTTTCGGATTTGTTAAGAGATTCTTAGGGTTTGAAGCTTTGAAATTCTTAGAGAAGTAAAAATCAAAACTTTAGAGCATCAATCTTCGATCTTTCGATGCTAGTAAAACTTTCCTTCTTGTCAATTAAGCTACCATGGTGATGGCTAGCTAAAGATCTTGTGTGTCAAGATTAGAGGTAGTTAACCTTATTAGTATGTATTCCTTTTGATCTTTTGTATGTGAACAAAATTCATGATCAATATATGATTAAGATCTTTGCTCTTAATGATATATGTATGATTTGAATTACTCTAGACATAGATTTTCCAAACCATGATCTAAGTTCTTCATCTATTAAAAAAGAAACTCTAGACATAGATTAGAGAGTTAATATTTTCTTTGTATCAATCTTTGTGTTTATTGTTTCGATTGTTGTCTTGAGAAATTATCTAGTGATTGAAATAATAATACTCACAATGCCACTTTAGAAATAAAAGGGACTGAGAGGATACAGGATTGTATTGATCTAAACCAAGTTCACATGCTTGATTAATCGGATATGTATGAAATGGGTTAATGAAATCTAATATTGACATGTTTTTCTTAAAACAAACATATTTCTATAATTTACTTTTTGCTACAAAAACAAGTGAAAACATATGTTACCAAACCAAAACTCTTTGAAAATCCTTTTCTTGAATCTCATAAATTATTGAACGATAAGCATCCCATATCAGAACAATCCTTGCAGATATGGTAAAACAACCCACCTAAACATTATACAACATCCTTCAAGTACATTTTAACATAATTCATGCAATCCTCCTGGGATGCATGTTATTCATCCAAACCTTTAGGGATGCATGAAAACCATAATTGATATTTTCATAAAACTTGACCAATCATTTTGTGAGTAATTCTTCAAGGAAGCTTTAATATTAAATTTTAAGTTCTTTGTTAAAATATCAAGATTTTCAAAATCCTACAAGGATACTTAAATATAAATTTTTCAATAATTCATCATTGATAGACAACTTTAAAAGTATAACAGATTACACTATAACAAATAACTCATGGGAGCTAAAGAATATAGAAAGATTAGGCAAATAACTCATGGGATCTAAAGAATATGGAAAGATTACACTAAAATAGATAAGACATATTATGACAAAGCTTTCACCTCATATCTTGGGAGCGTCATGTTATATATATATATATATATATATATATATATATATATATATATATATATATATATATATATATATATATATATATATATATATATATATATATATATATATATATATATATATATATATATATATATATATATATATATATATATATATATATATATATATATATATATATATATATATATATATATATATATATATATATATATATATATATATATATATATATATATATATATATATATATATATATATATATATATATATATATATATATATATATATATATATATATATATATATATATATATATATATATATATATATATATATATATATATATATATACTTATTCCATCGATTTTCTTAAAAGTCGAAGGACTATAGCTACAAAAGAGCTCGCTTCGAATCCCTGATATACATTTTATGTTTTTTTCAATGGTTTAATTAGCATTTCTCAATTGGGGCCTTTTTAGCTTCCCTTTTTTTCTTTGTTAATATTTTATTCATTTTTTATTAGTATTAACCTCGATTACATGGTTCAACTGAGAGGTAATAAATTTTGCATTAATATTTTCAAATCAATTTTTTCAAAAGCCCTTTTTTTATTTTTTTCATTTTATATATTCAAACCCCTCGATTTTTCTAAAAAAAAACTGACATGATATATATTTTAAATGTATTCCTAGAATATGTCGCTATGATGCTTTTTATATATATTTTTATTTTTAATTAAAACATACACGTCAGTTTTTTTTTTTGGAAAATCAACGCGATTTCTATGTTTGCATGAAATACTTCAGAGATCTAGACTCTAACTTTTCATTTACCTATCAACGCTCTAACTTCATATCTTCATTCTCTTTGTAAAAACCTTAGGTGATTTTCATCGTCACTCTCATAAAAACTCTTCCAACAGTAGGCGATATTCATCAACACTCGAACATCAAAAGTCATCACGTTTAAGGTACAAATGTTCTTCTTCTTCTTCACGTTTGTTCTTCTTCCAACAGTAGGTTTATATCAATAAAATGATTTTAGTTTCTCTTGATCATTTATTTTTCCATTTTGATAATTTTTTTCGGCACCTATTGAACCAGTGTCTTGTATGACTTACTTTTCACTTGTATTAGTATCACTGAAATGGTTTTAGTATCAGCAAAATGACTCTAGTTTCTCTTGATCATTTGTCTTTCCATTTTGATCACTAAGATGTTATTAGTTAGTATGTTTATACATGTTTTATTATCACTAAAATTATGTTTGTTAGTATGTTTCTTTATTTAGATAGTCATGGCCGATTCGATAAGCACCTCTGATACAACATCTTCTACAACCTCTGTTAATACAAAATGTAAAAGGAAATATAGTGGTTCCACGATGTATACCAAGGTGAAAAATCGCACGAAAAAGATGTTTGCTACCCGATTACAATTGATGTTGCAACTGGTAGGTTTATCGTGAAAATATTGAGGATTTTATGGGTTACATTGTGTTACAAGGTATAAGTAAAGTGAGTATTTTGATAAATAGTTGGCACAACATTGACGATGAATTGAAAAACAGTATATGAAACGATATTACGATATTTATTTTGAATTTTATGATTTTTTTTAGAAGTATATATGATCATTTATTTATTTGTTTAATATTAATAACAACTATATTGTGTAAACATGGGAGGTGTTTGCTGTTAGTCCACAGGATAATATGGTGAAAAATAAATTGCTTACATATGCTAGTGAGCATTGGTGGGGCTTTAAGACATAGCTCACCCATAATTATAATACTCATCTAAGTAGTGAAGCTAAGCCTCCATACTTGACGTATTCATTTATTAATCAGGTTGGTTGGGAGAAATTTGTGGGTTCTCACACCACTCTTGAATTCTTGGCTAAGAGAAAAAAGGAAAAGGATAATAGATGTAGAAATATCTATCCACATAGGTTTTCTCGTTGAGGATATGAAAAACTTTAAAAGGAGATGATTGAATAAAAAAGAAAACAAAGGGAATTGGAGTTGAGAGATTCTATAACCTTTGATCGCGTTTCATCTCCATTATCACACAATGAGAAATGAAAGAGGGAACATCAAAGGAAAGGTGGCATGTTCACAAGATAAATTACAAGCGAAGTGGTCGAAAAGGTTGTAAGTAGATACTTTTTTCAACAATATTTATTTTAGTTGAATCAATTTGATAAAGATGCAATTTTATATGTGTTATAGGATGTACAGGTTCAACAATCCAAAGTCGTCCTCTTTGTTCTAAAGTTGGCCTCTTTGTTCCTAATTTGGCCTTTTTATTCTAAAGTCGGCCTATTGGTAGAGGCGATTGGAACCGAGGATCATCCTGAGCGTGTCTGTGGTCTTGGAAGAGGCGTTGGCTTCAAGTCACATTTTGGAGAATCTAAATCATCTAGATTAGTAAACCGTAGGAGATAGATTTAGGGATGTCAATGGGGCAGGGCGGGGGCGGGGGGACACTTCCTAATCTGTCCCTCCCACTAAATTTGTTATTCATCTTTGTCCCTGATCCCCATCACGAGGGAGTTTCTATCCCCAAGTCCATTTCTCGTGAATCCCTGCAGATCCTACATTTATCTATTAACATTTTATTTTTTAAAATATCTATATTTTCTATAAAAATAAAAAAGCACAGATATTTCACATATTTATTTTGTTATTAAAAATTAATAGTATTTCAAATTTATTATTTTTTTATTGAAAGTATTAATGGGACACAAAATAATAATACTTTTTTTATAAAATTTTATAAATGCTATAAAATTCAACAAAAAATTATAATAATTTTTTTTAAGTAACAGTATGCCTAAATAACTACAAAAACTCTATACATTAATATTTCTTTACTTATAAAAATAAACATAATTTAAATGACAAAAAAACCTAATGTAAAATATAAATTATATATTAAATTAATTATATTTAAATAAATAGGAAGGGCGGGGATGTGTTCCCCGTCCCCATCCCAAAGTGTTGTCGGGGGAATTTTACTCCCCACCCCCGCCCCCGTGGGGGGAAATTCCCCATCTTTGGACCCCGAACGGGGCAATCCCTGCTAACAGATGCAAATTGACATCCCTAGAGAGATTGAACAAATAGTTGTTGTAAAGGTTTGGGAGGTAAGGGAGAAGTGGATTAAGGAGGAGAGGGAAGGTTTGTTGTAGCAGGTGCAGAAGCAAGAGGAGCGAGAGAGGTTGATCAAGGAGGTGCGAAAGAATTCAAATGAGGAAGAGCTTGAGAAGATGTCCGAGAAGTGTACTTGTGATGTCTTTGAGGTATAAGTATAAGTTTAAAATTTTGTGTTGTATGTTGTAGTTATTATTATTTGCGTATTTTCATTTTTGTATTGTATTTATTGTTATGATTTATGCATGTTGATCTTTGAACCTTTGTTATAAGTAATGTTTTGACTTATGCATAATTCACTTGTCATCTATGATGTTTGGTCTTGTAAGAACCTTATTTCATACCCTTCTAGATGTTGTAACATCTATGTTTACCTTTGGTTGTAACCATTTGGTTTAATGCTAAAATTCTATGGATGAATACTTGGTTGTAACCTTGTTATTGTCTTTGCTTGATGTTGTCACGTGTTTGCCCTTATCTTTCTTGGTTGTTACCATGACTTTATATCTTCATCATGTTTGAATGAATGTATATGTGTGCTTAAACGTTTTTAAGTTTCCCCTAAGTGATGTAGCTTGTTATTTCTCATCCTCAAGAGTTGCCTTGTGCTCTTAATTCCAAAGGAAAGTATCTCTATTGACTCAATGTCATAGATAGCTTTTTTTTTAATCTCCCTTTGACCTTGTTAGAGTCATTAGGACTTTTAAAGAACCTTATCCCTTTGAATTTGTCAAGTCAAGATATTTAGCACACCTTATTAAGAATCCTCAACTTAGAACATAGGCCTAGAGTTTTTTAACTATATGTGTGTATCATTGTTATGGGTACTCACATTTCCCCTGTTGGCTTTTGTTAAAGTCGAACCTTCAGCTAGTCTTTCAACATAGACTTAGAGAGTTTGTTAACTCTATATAAGTACCATTGTTATGGATGCTTATTCCCCTTAAACCTTGACCATAGTCAAGAGTTCTCTCCCTAGTTAGGAGAACTACGGTTGCTCTAATTCCATCCTTGTTAGGATACATAGGCTTGAGATGCAACGTCTTGGCGAGCATACTTAGTCTACATACCCATAGGTCTTTACCTTAGCACATAATCATTAGCAAACAGACATTGACAATAACACAACTACCAAACAAGAGGCTCTTGTAGAGTACTACAGATATTTAGGGTACTAATACCTTCCCATAGTATCCCCGAACCCCCCGATCTCTTAGCTTCGTTGTTACGTAGCGCACTTAGGGTTTTCTTAGATCTTTACCCTTTACTTTGGATAAATCAAAGCTCGATGGTGAATATTTAAAGATTTATGATTCAAGTTAATTAAAAGTTTGATACCCGATCCTCATTGTAACACTAAGTTTAGATATTAATCTCCAGTTAGCATGTCCTAACCTTCAGTGTCAAAGCCGCATTTCATCATTCACTAATAGAAGGAAAAGTACCTTCTGATCAACCAATTCAAAAAATATAATTTTATGAACATTGCCTTTCCACCTACCTTTGAATATTATAGACTTGTCATATTCATTCATGACTATACAATTGTTCTTATTAAACATGACTTCATAACCAATGTCACACAATTGACTAATGCTCAGTATGTTATGTTTTAGTTTATCTACTAACCAAACATTATTGATAGAGATAGAGTAATTACAAATATTACCCATACCAATGATCTTTTCTTTCTGGTTTCCTCAAAATCCCATAGTTCCCCCCTCTTTCAGAATTGGGGTTTGGAACTTATGCTTTTCTCCTGTCATATTTCGTGAGCAGTCACTATCCAGGTACCATGATTGCTGCCTTGCTTCTCCCTTAAAGCATATATGTAGAAAAAACAACTTCAGATTTAGGTACCCATAGTCTTATGGGTCATTTGGGGTTAGTTTTGACACGTTTCTTCTTACTTTGTACATTATCTCTCAAGTAGTGAGGCTTAGGATCACAACCTTTCACAACCTTAGCTTCTAATGTCTCAATCTTTGCTTCTAATGTCTTAAATGGATCTTATACTTTGGTTCTGAACCTTTCCAACCTTAGCTTCTAATGTCTTGGGTTCTGGTTTCTTTAGAACCTTTGACTTTATAATCTTAGGTTTTGATTTCTTCAAAACCTTTGACTTGAGAGTCTCAGATTTTATTTTCTTCAGAACCCTTGACTTAGAAGTTTTAGGTTCTGACTGGTTCAGAACCTTTACATTGTCAGCAACAAATAATAAATAAGAGTCTAACTCTTTCTGAGTAGAGCTTAAAGAAGAAGGATTTGTTAGTTTAATCAAGATATCAGACCTTGGATTAAAAGGTTTTGAAGAGTAACCAAGACCTTCTTATTTGCTTCTAGGTACACCGTAAATCATGTATGCGAGTTTAGTTATGTTAAAGTCGTTTATGATAAATTCTTGAAGATCCATTCCATGCTCATCAAGGGGTTTATCATACTCTTCTTTTACTAGAGAAATATGATACCTTTCTAAAGCTTCATTTTTGTTTTGAAAATATTTTAATTCATCTTTAAAAAGATCATACTGCTTTTTCAGCACTTTCATGTTTCTAGCTATTTCTTGACACCTACCCATGAGGTCTTGAATGAAAGTAATTAAATTAGAACGAGATAGTTTAGAAAATACCTCATCCTCTTCTTCAGACCCTCAACAAGAATCTGAGTTAGATTCTGATTCTGAAGGAGTAAGAGCCATTAAAGCTATATTAACTTCATCCTAATCTTTTTCTGATTCATCTTCTTTATCAAGCTCATCCCATGTTGCCATAAGACTCTTCTTGAAATTGTTTCTAAACCTGTCCTTCTTATAGCTTCCCTTCTTTGACTTGTCCTTTTTTCATTCTAGATAGTCAGCAATCAAGTGACCAGGATTCTTGCAGTTGAAACTTCCCTTCTAATCATCCTTATTTTCTCTTGAACTTGATCCTCTGAAGCCACTACCTCTATCAGAGAATCTCTTGTTCTTCTTTGCAAAATATTGAAACCTTTTAATAATAAAGGTCATTTCCTCATCACCTGAATCTTCTTAAAAATCTTCTACATGAGAAGCTTCTTCAGAACCCCATACTTGAGGAGCCTTAGCAAATTTAGAAATAGATTTCAAAGCAAGGGACTTTGACTTCTTGAAAGGTTCATCTCCATTGAGCTCTATATCTTGGCTCTGGATATTGCTGATAAGACTTTCAAGACTTAATGTGTTTAAGTCGTTGGCCTCCTAGATAGTTGTCACCTTAGGTCTGTATTATACAGGAAGACTCTTAAGAATATTCTTGACATGATCAGAGGTAGTATAACTCTTTTTAAGAACCTGAAGTCCAGACACAAGAATTTAAAACCTAGAAAACACGGTTTCAATGTCTTCATCCTCCTTCATTCCGAATAACTCATATTGTTGAATTAGAAGGTTAGCCTTAGTTTCCACAACTTGTTAATTCCCTTCTAATAAAGCACATAAGGATTTAAAAATGGTCTTAGCAGTAGATTTATAAATGATCTTGATGTACTCTGAGTGAGGTAGAGCATCAACAAATGTGCCTCTAACTCTATGGTGTTTTTTGTAATTCTTTTTCTGAGCATGTGTGAGAGTTTTTCTTCTAGACACCATTCTAACTCCATTGGCTGGAATATCAATGCCATATTCCAGAATATCCCACAACTCATCATCAAGACCTACGATATGAGTATACATCTTGCTCTTCCACCAAGCTTCATTGGCTGGAATATCAATGTCGTTGAAAGCTTGTTTGAAATCCCTTTGCTACAAAAGAAATTATCAGTTTCCTCCCATTTGACTCTATGAGAAAGTAAAGCTTATGTATTCACATGAAAAATTAGGCTCAGAGGTTGATAGTGACCTATCAGAGTCACCTTGACCTTTGCCCTTTGACCAACTTAGGTTCTGATCTTCAGAAGTAGAGTTCTTCATAGTATGGTCTTTAGAGGCCGACTTCTTCAGACTCTAACCTTCATACATTGACCTCTTCACAAGTAGAATTCATCCAAGTCTGGTCTTCAACTTCTGATCGATCATATTTTGGTCTTTAATATTCTCTTTAGATGTTCATAGTCAGAATCAATACTTGGATTATTCATTAAATGTTAGTCTATGGTTATGTGCACTTGATGAAATATTAGTATACCCAATTGTTCTGTAAATAATTTGTTATCATAAAAAACTAAGGGATATGGGAAAACCCGATTATGTTCCAACATATTAAACAGTAGAGGTATGTTTAGGAAATATCTCTTGTTGTAAAAAGTGTTGGAAGTCATCTTCCTTCTGAGACGACTAGTCTTTGAACAGGAGTTAGGGTCTGATGTCACATGTTGAACATGTGACTCTACACACAAGAGGGGGTGGAATGTGGGGGTTTGAAAATGATAATTTAAAACAAAATTATTTTCATTTTTAGAGTTCGAATTTTTTTTAATAAAACGTTTGAAAATAGCAGCAGAAAATCAATGGAAAGAAAATATGTAAAAAAAAGTAAAAGGATAAGAGAAGAGTGAAGACAACATAATTTATATAGATTAGGTCCAAATGATGTTCTCTAATACTCTCTCCAAGACATGATCTTGAGAGTGTTCAGTAATGTTTATAAGCTTTTAGTAGGCTGGGCTTACAAGCCCCCTTATAAAAAAAGGAAAATTAAATTTCTGGTTATCCTCTTAACCGAACCAGGGTTTTACACGGGCTGACTAGAAACTAAATTGATATTTTACATCAAGATTATCTAGAACCAACCCTATGTTTTACATAGGCTAACCACAAACCGAATTGAGATTTTACACTAGGTGTATCTCAAAACAAACTAGGGTTTCACACGAGTTGACCACGAAAAAAATTAATATTTTACGTCGGGCTTATCTCGAACCAACTTGAGCATTTACACAGGCTAAAATCACAAACCAAACTAGAGACTTAATACTAAATCCCCAAACTAATATTTTAATGATTTTGTCTTTGAATCCAAACAAACATTCCCTTAAGATAAATTATTCAACAAAGAGAATATTTCAAAGGTGAAAATATTTTTAGAGAGAGAATATGGAGTGAGATAGAGAGCTCACATTTCTGGATGTGAATATTTGAAGGGAGAGTCCTACATTTATATACTAGAGGTTGACACAAAAAAGGACCTTAAGCTAATCGATTGAATGCCTCTAATAATCGTTTGCAATGACTCATTTTGGAAAATAATGGATAAATAGTTATTCCCATCACAATCATTTAAGGATATTGTTGCGGTAGAAATAGGATATCAAATTATTAATTAATTTGAATCGCAATTCAAATCACAACCGCTCTTTGATTTATCCAAAGGAAAAGGTTAAAAGAGGGAAAATCTATTTTTGCATCGTAAACACAATGTGGGGAGAGATCTAGGTAAGGGGTTGGTTAAGCTTAGGGAAGGTATTATCACCCTAAACTTTTGTAGTACTCTACAAGAACCATTTGTTTATTGTTTACTATTTGCTTTAATTATTTGCTTGCGGTATATGCGCTAAGGGTTAGAAGTTAAAGAAAGGAAAACCTAAGGGGTTAATTTTAAGTTTACTCGGCAAGATTCACATCTTATGCCTACGTATCCTGGATAGCGAATAGAATCAGAGTAATCGACGTTCCCCTCGAAAGGGAGGTTAGAAACGTCCTGATTGTGGCCAAAGTTTCAATGAGGAATAAACGTATCTTAAGGACACGCTTACATGGAGTGCGGACACTCCAATATCTATGTTGAAATAATTGAATTGAAATTAGGGTTAAATTAAGGATTCCACGACGGGAAACCCTAAATAGAGTACGATGACTCTTTGACCTAACGCTAGGGAAAAGGGTATTTTTGTCCACGGCAGGACACATAGGCCAATTAGGGTTTTGAAAAGTCACGGGTTAGGACTATTGACTCGGCGGTCAAACGGCTAGACCTATTCCTTCGGAAGGAGAATTACGGTAAAAACATGAAAACAACGAATATCATCACAAGCCAGAATTAAAGTACGGAAAATAAAGAAAGTTGTAAAAGAAAAGCATCCCGACGATCACTCGCGTAAATTATAAGTCTCAAAAATGCGGAAAATAAATAAGTGCGACGATTACTTACACAATTACAATTGGAGAACAACAATACGAGTAAATAGAATGTTAATAATCTGAAACGAGCAAGACAAGGCGAGTTAGCCAACAACTGAAAAGGCTACATCAAGAGTTTAGTTTTTTTTTAATTTTATTTAAAAGAAAATTAATTGAAATCTAGAGAAACTTTTTAAATTTAAATTTTATGTTCACAAGGAAAAATTACTTTAATTTTTATGTATTTTAATGAAAAATTTGCTTTGATTTTAATGCTAGATAAAGAAAAGTGTTTTGGTTTTGACATCTTAATTAAGACAAAGAGTTTTAATTTTAATTACAAAATACTCTAAATATAAATTTTTTTTGAAGTTTTTAATGATTAAAAATTTCTAAAGTGGCTTAGATAACTATACCCTAATTAATCCATACCCTATGCTTAACATTACATCAGAAAATAAAAATATAAAACATAAATAAAGAAAACAAAACAAAAATAAAAGGGGAAGTGTCCGTTCGTTTGGCCCATTAGGGTTGACTTTAATTCCCTTTTGTCTTCCTCTCTTCCTACCTCATGCTGTCCGTCGCCCCCTATTGTCTCTCTCCCCTTTCTCTTTCTCCACAACGTGAATCTGTTCATCTTCTGGTGGCCTCCCCTTTTCTCTTCTTAATGGTGAGATTATTCAGATTCTTTGCTTTTGTTGTGACGGACGGTTGATTTTCGGAGGTGGGTTTCTCGCCGGATGATGGTTCGCAGTGACCAAATGTAACTTCCGTTGATGCTTTCGGAGCGTTCTCAGCGGCGGATCTGCGAGCGTTTCTTTATGACCTTCGGCCCATGATGTTCATCTGAGGCCGGGTGGTTCGTTACCCGCCGGTTGTCTTTTGACGAGCGGCGACGGTGACGAAGCCCTTGTAGTTCCGAACGCGTGCTTTGGGTTGCCTCGGGAAAAAAAAACCCTTCTTTTTCCGGCGGTGATGATGAATCCTGGTGATTCTCTGAGCCTCGTTTTTTTGTTGTCGTCCCTTATGCTATTGTAGCTGCTGCTTGTTGTTCGTGACGAGGGTTTCAGATCCTCTTCTTCTTCTATTTGAGGTGATGATGAAACCGAAAAGGGCTTCTGAACCTCCTTCTAATCGCACCGCCGTTTGTTTTTTATGCTCAATGTTTGCACGGTTCCTGGTGAGTTTGTTCCGTTTTGTATTTTTTGCCGCGTTTTGTGATTTCGTTACTGTTAGGGTTTTCCGTTTCTCGGTTGAGTCCCCCTTTAGGGTTTCGGCCCTGAATATTTATTTTATATTGTCCGTTTATTCTGGCTGGGTTTGGATAACAACTTACGTTATTTTTCGGTGATGATTATCTGAGATTTTATTTGATTTTTCTGGAGGTTTTGATTTGTGTTTTTTCTTACACAGATTGGATCGGATTTGGTTATGCTTAGATCTGTTGAAGAAAATAGATCCGGATATGATTCTAAACCCATATGATTTACTTGATGAAAATGGATTGTAGATCTGGATTTGTTCGGGTTTGGATTGGATGCAGATTCCCTATTATTTACTTGATGAACTGTTTGGATGAATGTGAAAAACTCATTTTCGGAATAAGCATGTATCCAAATAATCACTTCTGGCCAAAAACACTTCTTTTTCTCTTCCTCTGGCCGTCCCGAAAAAAAAGAACATATATTTTCCGATTTTAGTCCGAGGTCATGAATATGACTCGGGAGTCGGCTTCAACTTTGTCGTTGCCCTCCCGGCGTGCCGGATGATGGATAACTGAGGGTATCAGAACTATAAAAAAACCCACTTTTTATTATTCTAACATTATGGCTTTCCTCTGTTTTTGTCTGTTTTACGCAAGTACGAAAAAGTCGGGTGAGGAATTAATCGGGAACATCGAGCATGAGGACCACTCTTAGGAAAATAAGACATAGGATAAAATGTACTTTTTTTCCTTTTTGTAAATTGTAAAAAAAATATGTATGAATAAAATTCAATATATATATTCTTTTATCCAATTAATCTTCTTTCGATTATTCTTCATCTAACTTTGCCACACCCGAATGAAGCACTTAAGCAAAAACAATCCGACTAAATCCAAATTATTAAGTACCTCCGAATAAATTCAATCGACTAAAAATCAAACGATTAAACTTAAACAAATAGAATTAATTTTCACCATATAAATTCAATACGAATAAATCTAAAGAAATCAATTGAATCAAACTTTGTCATTTCAACACGTGTTGCTCCACTTAAAACATGATATAACCTTCAATTCCAACCCAATATTTCACAGATTAAATCCCGCCTGATGATAGAATCGATGATGGCCATGAACGAAGTAGAACAGAAAAAGAACCGAGAAATCTGATTAACAGTGAAGACAGAAATATAACCCGCATCAAGAATTCAATTTGTGTCTCTGATAACTAAGTCCCATGTCTTGAACCAATTCAGGCCAAAAATCACAATTAAAAAGAAATCATAAACCCGAACATGAATCGAAATTTCCACTGCTTTGACTTTAAAATTGACTGACAGATAGCAGAAGAACAACAAATAAATGCCGTATCTCAAAAATCCTGATGCCAAAGTTATAGTGAATTTGTGTTTAGCGTCAAAGAAAATAAGGAACTCGGAAATGGAGGCTTTAATCACTCAATAAATCCCTGACGATGATTCAACTTCATGAGTTGTCAGCAAACAAAGCATAAATGACAATTTCGCCCTTCAACAGCTAAAGTGTACCAGACGTAATTCTTGCAAAACAAACAGACTACGTAACCCGTTAGTAGTTAACTGATGCAAAAATGAGATGTCATACGACATGAATCAATTAATTTGAGGGTAAAAATTTGGGGTATTACAAATATCGTTTGCATTGCACAATCGATTGGGTGTCTATTCTAATCAATTGCACATTTCAAAAACTGGTAAAACATTATAACAATTTCTGATTCATCTGGCACGACTCTAAAACTTTTTTGGCTTATTTTATTTGAGAAATAAGGACTTTAAAATATATTTTAGTGTATTTGTGATCTAGCCATACTATTTTATGAGAATGCCTTTGTGTTTTTACAAAACACTGATCACTTATACGTGACTGGGCGAGCTTTCACACCTCCTCTCTTTCACACTCTAAAGCTTCAAGACTTTGCCAAATAAACCAATTGCATAACTGCATGCTTGAGTCTTATTGGAGATGAGACTTGATATATTTTCAATTTGAGTGCCTTAATAAGAGGATAGAGATCATCAAACTACCCTAGTTCGTTTGCTTGATTAGGAGGAAAAGCTTTAAACAAAATTTGTTTTGTGCATCTTTGACCGCTTGACATAATACTTTTATATTCATAAGTCATCATCATTTAAACTAAGTTTCCATCATCAAAACAAAACCATGATAGTCACTGTTAGCTATACCACTTCTTAAATAGCCTGCAAAACATGGTTTCACAAATAGGATTTCTTTGGCGGCTTAATCCATGTTGAATCTATTTTCTTGCAGGAGCGGAAGAACTTTTGGTAGTTATGATTCTTTTATGTTCCTTAGTGGTGATTATTTTCACACATTAAAATAGTGTTCACAAGCTCTCAAAGAATATTAGAAAATAAATTCAAGAGGAGAAGAAGTGAGTAATAGATGAGATGAATACGATGGAGAATTAAATACATTTTATAGACCATATTTAATTGATTATATGACCTTCCAATAGAGTAAAGTAATTAATACAACTAATCTTGATGATTGAATGATGGAGGACACACACTTTTTAAGGTTCTAATTTATTAGTCCATTAGGGTTAACCGAATATATGACATGAGTTTTGAATTTCAAAAAGCACCTAATCAAATAGACCTTTAGGGTTAATCAATTGTAAGATCCTTTTTAGCTTCCTTGATCTTTTATGCTTCCGATGACTCGGGATTTGGATTTTTCTTTATGCACCTCTTTTCTTTTTGTCTTCTCACCTCTTATTTTATTTCTTATTTTAACCTGGCATATTTTACTATAAAATTATATTCATCTAAAAAAAATGCTAGTGATAATAGAATTACTAAGCACATAAATACCACTTTATAAAGGATTTAATAAGAGCTTTCCTATTTTTAGTCTCGATCATATTTTTACCTCAAATTCTCAAACAATTTTTAAAATGCCCCTATTGAGGACAACCGCCACTACTACAGAAATGATTTTTGACATCGCAGAAAAGACAACGCTTTTTGCAAAAGCGCTGCTAAAGAGTCAAGAAAAAAAGGAAAAAAATAAAAGACTTTAGACAGCGCTTTTAGAAAAGTGTTGTTAAAGGTGGCAGCTATGGTTAACAATAGAAAGCGCTTTACGAAAAATGCTGCTAAAAGTAGGACCTACGAAAGCGCTTTTAGAAAGCGCTGCTATAGGTGTAACCTACGAAAGCGCTTTTTAAAAGCGCTGCTATTGGTCCAGCCTAAGGCAGACCTTAGAGAGCGCTTTTACAAAAGCGCTGCTAAAGGGGGTACAAAAGAAAGCGCTTTTATAAAAGCGCTGCTATAGGTCCTACCTAAGGCAGACCTTAGAGAGTGCTTTTACAAAGCGCTGTTAAAGGTCATGAAAAAGCGCTGCTATTGGTTTAAGTAGCATAAAATTAAAAAATCCCAGAATTTTTCATAAAACAGAACAATCATGGTTTTGCTTTCTTTCTTGCTTGCGCATAGAACCCTAGTCACAGACAACAACTTCCGTCCATTGCTTCCGTATGACCGCCTCCTTCCGTCGTTGTCCGTCCGTTTTGACCGTCATCTTCGTCCTCCGCCTCTGTCCATCCGTTTTGACTGTCATCTTCGTCGTCCACCTCCACTGTCAGCGTATTTCCACCATTTTTAAGGTATTTTAAGTTTTTTAAAAATGTTAGTGTTGTTGTTGATGTTAAAATGACAATGTTGATAGAAACATTGTTGTTGTTGTTCTTCTTCTAATGTGTAGTCTGTACAATACATTGATGTTAAAGGTTTTCACATGGTGCTTTAACTTTTCAATGTTTATGCCTCTAAAAAAATTCGCCACATTTTTTATGCATCATTCGTATTTTTGATTAAATTCGGATATGATTACATATTATCTGCGCTTCTAAGTTTTCACCATGAAGTATATCGGAAAAAATGGTTGAATTTCTTGATATGAGCCAAATTTAATTTCATAAGACTATTCTCTGTATTTTTGTATTTTATTTAATTTACTGAAATTAGGTTTCAATTTTTTCTAACATTTGGCTATGATGACAATTTAATCAGCTTTATGCCAGTTTTGCTTCTGAAAAATCATGATTGATAGAGCTGTAATTTATTCTGAGCTTTGTGTATTACTACCTAAAGTATTTCTGATTATTTTAAAAAATATTGAACTATGTTTGTGTATGATTGTTAATTTTAGGTTTCCAAGAATTATTTAATGTTGATGATGTTATTAATTTTGTCTGTTATAGGGGTTACCTGTGTAGAGCAAGATTGTGATCATTTCCAAGAATCCTACTGTGTAGTTCTAGAAGTTGGTGATTTCTCTACAGGTGCTACAGGTATTCGCTGTTTTTGTTTAGCTTTCTTAGTTTAGTTTAGCCTACTTAATTAGTATGGATAAAAAATGGATGTCTTCTAATCGATTGTCAAAAGAGTATGAGAATGGGGTATCAAAATTTGTTAAGTTAACTGTTGAACACGCTAAAGACCCCAGTAGGATCAAATGTCCTTGCTTAGGTTGCTGTTATGGGCGTCGGATTGATGCAGTTCAGTTGGAATCTCATTTAATGAGACATGGAATTGATCGAAGTTATACATGTTGGACATTAAATGGTGAGATAAGTAATGAGAATGTCGAACTGGGGGATAATATGACCTATGCTTCAAAGGACAATGGCAGGGATACATATAATTGTGACCGAGTCGAAGAGATTGCAGAAGCACTTGAAGAAGATCTTCAGGATTGTCCCAAGATGTTTGAGAGGTTGGTAAGTGATACAGAGAAACCGTTGTATAAAGGTTGCACTACTTTCACAAGATTGTCTGCGGTATTAAAGTTGTACAACTTAAAGGCGGGTAATGGATGGTCGGATAAAAGTTTCATAGAGTTGTTAGCCCTACTACAAGAGATGCTTTCGGAGGATAATGTTCTTCCCAATCGAACCTATGAAGCTAAAAAAATGTTATGCTCTATTGGCATGAGCTATGATAAGATACATGCTTGTCCAAATGATTGCATTTTGGTTCGAAATGAATATGCATCATTAAACGAGTGTCCTAAATGCGGTGTATCTCGGTATAAGAAAAAGTTGTCACCAGCAAAAATCTTATGGTATTTTCCTATAATTCTGAGATTTAGACACATGTTTCATAGTGAAACAGATGCAAAATACTTGACTTGGCATGCAGATGATAGAATTATAGATGGGAAGTATCTACATTCGGCAGATTCACCACAGTGGATGAAAATTGATAATGAGTATCCTAATTTTGGAGAAGAAGCTAGAAACCTTCGCTTGGCATTATCGACTAATGAAATGAATTTGCATGGTCTACAAAGTATCTTACATTCCACATGGCCTGTAATTATTATGATTTATAACCTACCTCCATGGCTATGTATGAAGCGTAAGTACATGATGTTATCTATGCTAATTTTTGGCCCTAAATAACCAGGGAATGACATAGACGTATATTTGACACCTTTAATCGAAGACTTAAAGAGTTTATGGGAGAACGATATGGAGGTTTATGATGGATATAGGAAAGAAAGTTTTAATTTGAGGGCGATGTTGTTTGGCATAATTAATGATTTTCCAGCATACAGAAATCTATCGGGGTATAGCATTAAAGGTCAATGTGTGTGTCCTATCTATGAAGAAAACACGGATCGGACGCGATTGGAACTTAGTTAGAAGAATGTATTTCTTGGTTATCATAGATTCTTAAATTCTAATCATCACTACCGGGGGTGGAGAAAAGCATTCAATGGAAATTCAGAACAAGATAGAGCTCCACCTACATTGACCGACGAACAAATTTTTGAAAAGGTGAAAGATCTGAGTACTGAGTTTGGCAAATCAATTTTGTTTGATTTGTCGTTATATGTAAGACATTTTCTTGATGTTATGCATATTGGAAAAAAATGTATTTGAAAGTGTTATTGGTACGTTACTCAATATACAAGGAATGTCTAAAGATGGCCTTAAAGCAAGAAAGGACTTGGTAGCAATGGGAATAAGAAATGAATTAGGACCCTTGAAGAAAGGAAATCGAACATATCTACCACCTGCTGCTTATACATTATCTAGAAAGGAGAAAAAGATATTGTGTAAGTTTATGAGTGAAGTTAAAGTTCCAGAAGGATACTCTTTAGATATTAGAAGACTTGTTTCTATGAAAGACCTCAAGTTAAAGAGTTTAAAGACACATGATTTCCATGTTATAATGGAACACTTTCTACCAATAGGTATACGTTCTATTTTTCCAGAAAAAGTGAGAAGGGCAATAACTAAATTGTGTTTTTTCTTCAGGTCAATTTGTAGTAAGGTGATTGATCCTGCGATCTTACCAACATTTTTAAAAGAAATAGTTATTACTTTGTGTGAGCTTGAAATGTATTTTCCTCCATCATTTTTTGACATAATGGTACATCTAGTTGTTCATCTTGTGAAAGAGACACAATTGTGTGGACCAGCTTATATGAAATAGATGTACCTTGTTGAACGTTATATGAAAATATTGAAAGGGTATGTGAAAAACCGAAGTTGACCAGAGGGTTGCATTGTTGAACGATACATTGTTGAAGAAGCGATTGAGTTTTGTACTGAATATTTATCCAATGTCCAATCCATTGGCCTTCCAAAATATCATGTTGTTGAAAAAATAGTAGGAAAATAGTTAATTGGAAATAAAGTTGTGATAGTTTCAAGGGATGAACGGGAGCAAGTGCATTTGTATGTTCTGCACAATGATATTGAGGTTGAGCCGTATGTTGAAATGCACAAGGACGTTCTCCAAGGTTTAAATCTGAATAGAAATGAAAATTGGATAGTACGTGAGCACAATCGAAGTTTTATAACATGGTTCAAGGATCATATTTTTTCAAAGTTTTATTCTGATCTCGCTTCAATAATAGAAAAGTTGAGATGTTTAGCATATGGTCCAAGTTTGCATGTGTTTTCTTATAGCGCATACGCAATTAATGGATACACATTTTATACCAAAGAACAAGATGATAAAAGTACAATGCAAAATAGTGGTGTCACCGTGCTTGCCGAAGCAATGCACATTTCAAGTGTGAAGGACTTAAACCCCAAATATGCGAATTTGTCGTATTTTGGGATTATCGATCACATTTGGGTGTTTGATTATGAGAAGTTTCAGATTCCTATCTTTGGATGCAAGTGGGTTGAAAATAATAGTGGCATACGAATGGATAACTCAGGATTTTTGCAAGTGGATCTTAATAAGGTGGGGTACAAAGATGAGCCTTTTATTCTAGTCACGCAAGCTAAAGAAGGGTTTTATGTCATTGATCCGACAAGTACGAAATGGTCTATAGTTCTTTTTTCCAACAAAGTAATCAATGATAACATTGGAGATCAGGTTGATGTTGATGATGAGAAGGAATCTTATATTATGGATGATCAAGATGAGCATATTAGAGTGGACGAATCTTATATTAGAAATGATCATAACGAGGGAATTTGGATTAATCCATCTGTCCGTGTTGTTAAGAGACAAGTAAACCACATTCCAACGAAAAAAAGAAAGAGATGTTAGTGACAAAGGTACTAGTAAAATTACATATTGTCTTATTCAATAAAATTACATATTTATATCACGCAATAAAATTACATATTATGTCATTCAACAAAATTATATATATATTTTTCTTATTTATATATTTCTTATGTATATATTTCTTATGTATATATATTACAGTGTCCTCGTCAGCGCAATGGAATTGATTGCAGATATTTTGTATTACGCTTTATGAAGAAAATTATTCACTCGGGACAAATAGATATTCCAATCATGGTATGGATAAATTCATAAGTTTTATGATTTATTTTAATAATTAACCGATATTTCATCTGAGTAATTAGTTTTAAAACTAAATTGTGCATGTTCTATTATATTATGTAGTACTTTGATGAATTCAAGTGTGGTACTTACTCGAAAGCAGGATTGGAAGAAATTAAGGAGGAATGGTGTCAATACATTCTTGAGTTGAGAATTGTATAGGGTATATGTATCGTCAAATATTGACGCGGGATAGTAGTATTTCTGGACGTCGTATGTATTTGTAAATTTATCGGTTTTGTAATTATATGTAAAGTAACTGTATTTGTGAAGTTGTTCTGAGGATCGACTTGTGTTGAATTATATATAAGCAGGTTTATGTGAATTACAATGATTATATGTAAAGTAACTGTAATTGTTATAAGCAGGTTTATCAAAAAAAATATTAAAAAAAGTGTTGCTAAAGGGGGGAGGGAAATAGGCAGCGCTTTTCAGAAGCGATGCTAAAAGGGGGAGGGGAGGGGGAATAGGAAGCGCTTTTGGAAAGCGTTGCTAAAGCGGGTGGAATAGGCAGCGCTCTTCAGAAACGCTGCTAAAAGGGGGGGGGGGGGGGGGAATAGGCAGCGCTTTTGAAAAGCATTGCTAAAAGTGCTGCTAAAGGGGGCCTATAGCAGCGCTTTATCCATAAAAAAAAGCGCTGCCTTTACCTTTAGCAGCACCACTTTAGGCAGCGCTTTTAAGCGTTGCTAAAGGTCTCTTTTGGCATAGTACGCATCACCTCGTTGAATTTTTATCTCTAGATCGCTTGACACGAGAGTTGGCTCAAATTTCTCAAGAGTGACAAGACCATCCAAGTTCTTCCTTCCAAGAATTTCCATGACCTTCAAGATCGTGAATGCCAAAAAATATTATTTTGATCAAAGAACGCCAAGATCACCAAGTATCATCATGATCAAATATCATCAAGACCACCAAGCATCATCTTGATCAAAAAACCATCAAGTCAAGTTGTCTTTGGTATACTCGTGGTTTGCACAACTTTAGATTTGCATTTAGCCTATTTAAAGTTGCAAAGCATTTTAGAAAATAAACTAATTTTTCACCTTTGGTACCCAAATATTTTTGGGTTCGGTGTGTTAGTGACTTTAAGAATTTTAAAATTATTTATTTTAGACCATCTTAATTCAATTAATTGCGCATAATAATAAGGTTCTAAATGACCGAACTTATACATAAATTGCATTTGAAAGCAAGAAGATTAAATTTCTTCCTAGCATGACAAATATTACTAAATATCTATTATATTTATACCCAAGCCATGTACAAATCTCTTTGATTAGATAAAATTAAATCCAAATTTTCTTTACAGTAAATTTTTCTAAAATTTCATGAATATCATATACTTCTTTCTAGAATGAAACATATGTTTCACGCTTATAAAATTTTAAAGATTGATTTTTAATATTAGTTATTTCTTCCCCAAAGACTTTATTAGTATTTCTTTCCCAAGGACATCAATGATACATTCTAAGATCTTAGAACAGTGAGAAAGCAATGAGTCACTTAGGGATTCATCCAATAATGTGAACAATGTGATTTGTTTAGATATGCTCTGTGTTGTGTGGGTCACCAAAATAAGTGAGCCCACTTAATCCTATTATTATTAAAAGAGAAAAAGAAAAAAAGGGAATTAGCTTTGTGGTCCAAAGCCCATGAAATGGTTAAAGGGTTTTAACCCTTGTGTGTTAGATATAACAGGAGCAAGGGGGAAGAGAGCTGCAACGTGAGCGACTCTACAGACAGACAGAAGAATATCAAAGAGTGTCTCTTTATTGTTGTGTCGTAGAACCCGTTGAGGGGTTAGTTGATTTGATATCCACCTTGTACGGTGAAGATTATATTTTCTCTTTTGATCCCTGATGGTTCCAGGATGACTTGTGGTGTACCCATTAATTTATTAGTGGAAGATTTACTGGCTTGGTCCCGTGGGTTGTTTTCCCTTTAAGGGTTTTTTCCCATGTTAATAATTCTGGTGTCTCCTTATTTTATTTGCTCTATTTTGTGCTTATTATTGTTGTCTGAGAAATTTTGTTTGGAGCTTATTTTTAATTGCATGCAGGGAAAAGTTGATCTAGCAGCTTCCGCATTTTATTACTATCTTCTATATTTGTTTTCTTTCCCAACAGTGGTATCGGAGCTCCTTGGTCGGAGTTCTGTTTGGTGCTATTAAAACGGGTGAAGGTGATATGGCTGGTACTATGCTGAAATTGGATTCTTCCAATTATTCTATTTGGAAATCTCGGATGGAAGACTTATTGTTCTGTAAGGACTTGTATGATCCCATTGACGGAGACGGTACTAAGCCAAATGATAAATATGTTGCAGAATGGACAAAGGCAAACAGAAAAGCAATTGGCATGATCAGGCAATGGATAGATCAGAGCATTTATCATCATGTGTCTAGTGAGACTAGTGCCCACAGTCTGTGGAAGAAATTGAAGGACATGTTTGAGTCCAAGAATGCACAGAACAAGGTATTTTTGTTTCAGAGACATGTTAATCTGAAGTACATGGATGGTTCTTCAGTGGCAGAGCATATGAACAGTTTTCAGAATCTTGTGAATGAACTGACTACTATTGAGATTAAACTTCCTGACGAGCTACTTGCTTTATTGTTGCTTAGCTCATTGCCAGACAGTTGGGAAACATTGGTGGTATCTATGAGCAATTCCACTAATGGAAATATGACTTTTGATACTGTGAAAGAAGCCCTATTGAATGAAGAAATTAGGAGGAAGGGAAACAATACGGTTAGTTCATCGACTCACACAAAAGCCTTGGTTATTGAGTCACGGGGGAGAAGCCAACATAGAACCTCTAATAAATCTAATGACAGAAGCAAGTCAAGAGGACAGTCAAGGCCCAGGAAAGACATCAGGTGCTATCATTGCAACAAAGCAGGTCATATGATAAGAGAATACAGGTTGCTTAAGAGGGAGAAATCAAGGGAAATAGGCAATGATAATAAAGAAGATAAAGACACAGTTGCAGTTGTATCTGATGGTGAAGTTGTTGTTGTTTACGAAGATGATTCAGTTAATCTCGCATGCCAAGATTATGAATGGGTTGTTGATTCTGCTGCCTCATATCATGTTACTCCTTATCGTGAGTATTTTTAATCCTATACTGCTGGAGATTTTGGGCAGGTAAAGATGGGTAATCAAGGGGTAAGCAAGGTTGCTGGCATTGGAGATATCTGGGTAGAAACTAATGTTGGATGCAAGCTGCACTTGAAGAACGTTAGGCATATTCCTGATATGCGCCTCAGCTTGATTTCAGTACAGGTACTTGATGATGATGGTTACCATAATTCCTTTGGCGATGGTAAATGGAAGTGCACCAAGGGTACTTTGGTGGTAGCAAAGGGATTGAAGAAAAACACCCTTTACTGGACTTCTACAAAATTATGTGCCCCTCAAGTGAATGCAATTGAGGATTGTTCTACAGAGCTATGGCATAAGCGGCTCGGTCACTTGAGTGAGAAGGGACTTGACACTCTTGCAAGGAAAAATCTGCTTCCAGTGAAAGGTACACCTCTCAAAACTTGCTCTGATTGTATTGTTGGTAAACAACATAGAGTTTCTTTCCGCACTCACCCTCCTCACAGGAGGTCACATATCTTGGATTTAGTTCACACTGATGTTTGCTCTATGGATGTTAAATCCCTTAGTGGCTATTCTTATTTTGTGAAATTTATTGACGATCACTCAAGAAAAGTGTGAGCTTTTGTTTTGAAATCCAAAGATCAGGTACTTGATATGTTCAAACACTTCCATACAAGTGTGGAAAGAGAAATAGGTAAGATGTTGAAGTGTGTCAGAGCAGATAATGGTGGTGAATACAGGGGGCCATTTGAGCATTATTGCAGGGAACATGGAATCAGGCTTGAGAAGAAAGTTCCAAAGACTCCACAGCACAATGGAGTTGCAGAGAGAATGAACCGCACAATTAATGACAGAATCAGATGCATGCTCTGTAACAGCCCAATTTCGGTTTAACTAATTAATTTAGTTATTGGAATTATTTTAATTATGGGATAGTGTGATAATATGTTAAGTCTACATATTATGCTATTTTATCATTTGTAGAGTTTTGGAAAGTTTAGTGGGAAATATTTCGGACAATCTCAATTAATGGTTAAGTGGATGAGTTATGGAAATTGATTGGAATAATAGGTGTATTGGAGGAAATAGAATGGAAAGAAATATAAAGGATAGAAATAGAAAGAAAAGATAAGAAAAGAAAGGGAGGAAAGAAAAGAGAAAGAAAGAAGGAGAAGAGAAAAAGAGGAGAAAGAAGAGGAAACTTCGAAAATCATCAAGATCAACCAAAGCTTGCAATTAATCAGGTAAGGGTGAGAATGCTTATCATCTTAATAATGTATAAGGTCATATATATGGTAGATTAGAATCGTTTGGTAGTTTTCCATACTTTCCATTTTTAGGTCGAAGTTGGATTAATCGATAGAAATCGTTTTTTTTAACGGTTAGAATCGTGTTTAGATACCGTATATTAGTCGATATATGTTAGGCTAAGGCTATTGGAATAACATTGGATTTAATCGGGTGATTTCAGTGAGTTTGGAAGAGTTGGAACAGAACTGAATGTTGCTGTTCGCAGGCGACTCGCTAGCAGCTCGCTAGGCGAGCACGCAGCGAACGTTCGCTAGCAGCTCGCTAGGCGAGTTCGTAGCGAATGGTCCCAAACTTGGGACAATGGTGTTTTGGTCTCCTTCGCTGGCAGCGAATGGAGTAGCGAATGACTCGCTGGGGGTTCGCTGTGGCGAACGAGGTAGCGAACGAAGTATGCAGCTTCTGTTCTTGCTCGCTAGCAGTTAGCTAGGCGAGAAGGTGGCGAACGTTCGCTAGCAGCTCGCTAGGCGAGCGTGTAGCGAACGTAACAGGATGCATTTTTCCTGTCGCGTGGTGCCGTCGTGGCTTGGGGTTTCGGTTGCGACCGACCCTTCTTTAACTTAATAGCTTATATGCTGGTTTGGGATGTGCTGGGGGTAGCCGTAAGGCGTAAATCCTAGTGTATGAATGTGATTTTGAATCGTGGCCTTTGGGCAAATTATGCATTGTTTAGAATTGAATAAAAATGCATGGCAATTGTAATGAATGATGAATATAGTACACATTGTGAATTGCATGATAATATATTTGCGAATATGTATGCATTTGTGTTATTTGATCCCGTGTAGGATCTGCAGAACCTCGCTTGATGCGATGGTTATATTTGATCCCGTGTTGGATCTGCAGAACCTCGCTTGATACGATGGTTATATTTGATCCCGTGTTGGATCTGCAGAACCTCGCTTGATGCGATGGTTATATTTGATCTCGTGTAGGATATGCAGAACCTCGCTTGATGCGATGGTTATATTTGATCCCATGTAGGATCTGCAGAAGCTCGCTTGCTGCGATGGTTATATTTGATCCAGTGTTGGATCTGCAGATTAGATTTATAGAACTCAAGTTTCATCAGATGAATGTTATTTTGGTCAACAAAAGTCAACCAACTTCCAAGCCATTTTTGACCTAGAAGGATGTTTCTCCTAAACTTTTGGCCAACATGAAACTTGTAGGTGTTGGTCTTAGCTTTCCAAAAAGTAATAGAAGACTTTTATCTTATTTGTAGAACTCAAGTTATAAGGGTTACAAGTCAGGGGTATTTTGGGAAAGTGAGATTACAGGTCATAAAATTATAGGTCCATTTCACTAACTTGCACACTTCAAATGAAGATCTTTTCAACATCAAACTTGCTCCAAATGGTGATATTTGAATAACCAAGCATTCAGAAATCATGGATTAGGTTTGGAATGAAGAATTGATGTGTGAATTTTCATGGAAGGAAGCTTAAAAGGGCAAAATTGTAATTAATCCATTATTGATCCTTTTGGTGCAAATGAGTACATATTTTGAGTGCAAACTACATTTTAAACACATTGGCAATTTTAGATTTTGAGTTTGAGGTGTTTTAGTGATCCATTTTCAAGGTTACTTCATTATGAAGTTACACAACAAACCTCAACCATTGAGCTTAAACAAGGAGTTAATCCAAGCCATTCATACCCCATGTGTTACCAGCAAGCATTTTAAGCCAATTTGGAGCCAAATTGATGAGATTTTTGTGCACATGAGTGAGCTTCAAATTCAATTCCTTGGATTTTCAATTGGGCTGTTAGAGGCTGAGATTGGGCTCAATTCTTATCAAGATCCATCATATATAAGGTTTTGGTCATGAACAAATGATCAGAAGTGGAAATTGGAGGCAAATTGATCAAGAACAACTTTCAAAAAGTGGTGGAAACTCAAAATTCGAATTTGGAGAATTAGCAAGTTTCAAGCCAAATTGTGAATTGCAAAAGCTCTATTGAAGTTTGTTAAGCTTCATTTGAAGGCTCAGTGGAAGTTCTCCACTAGGTAATTGCAAATCAACTTTACACTCTCAAAATGCCATGATTCATTGCCATTTTTGCATATTTGAGACGTAGAAACAATGTAGATCATTAATATGTAAAACGAACTGGCACTGGTATTGATTGTTGGTGGATGCTCAAAAATGTTTGGATATGTTTTGGCTTGTTCTTGCGTGTTTTGGCTTGTTTGTTGATGGATCTGTAACCTACATAACTTCTAGATGATTTTTTAAAAAAATTGGATGAGTTTTGGTGAAATTTCAGTTTTGGTGCACAATCTTAATGGCTTCGGTTTGAGTTTATTACGCATGTTTAATGATTTTTGAGACTGGATTTGAGATCCTCATGATCTCTAGATGATTTTGGTATAAAATTTATGCAAAATGGTTGAGTTTAGCCTTGGCTGTGTATTGTTGTTGCACCTGCGGTGGCCGGACGTTTGGTAGGGATGACCGGAGTTACAGTCCGGCCACCTCCATTTCCCTCCTTGTTTCATTGAAGAAGATGATTGCGTGGCACTGTGTGGTTCGCATGATTTGATGACTTTTGCATTCAACGCTTCTGATTAAGACCTACGATAGGTCATGTTTGACTAGATCCGTGTGATTTCATTTGAATATTTCATTTATGTGGTGGCGCGCTGTGAGCCACGTGATTGCTTACCAGTTGATCAAGCGTTTCTGATTACTTTCCATGATACACTTTGTTTGACCGTGTCACACACAACTGCCAGAGTTTTTGGTTTTTATTTCTTTTTGAGATTTTTCTAATGGGCCTTGTATTTGCGCGCTACTTGCACCCCCAGTTTGGGCCCAGTCCTATTTTGTACTTGTTTTGATTGTTATATGCCACCATGTTTTGTCATTTTCTTTTTATTTCTTTTGATTTTTATTTTATTTTCAGTTTACGATTTAAATCAAATCAAATAATTCCAATACTCCAAAAATTCACCAAAAATATTTTTTATATACTTTGAGATGTCTAATATTTTTTGGACATTTTTATTTTATTTTTTATTTTATTTTCAATTTAAAAAAGGAATTAATTATTGGAGTGGTTTTAGATGGTTTAAATTGTAACCTTGTTTGCTTTTGCGTTTATTTCTCTTTCTCCTTTTTGATCCAATGATTGAAAATTGATCCTCATCTCAATGATGAGTTGATAAATTTTTTAGGACCATTTTGCCCCTGGTTGTTGACTTTTGGGTTGACTTTTGTGGCTTTTCTTTTTGTCATTGTTTCTCCCATTTCAAAGTGGTACATCTAAATGAATTGTTTCTTTTGATGGTGCTTTGAGGGGATATTTTCCTTGATCCTTTGGCCTCTGGTTGCCAACATGTTTAGTTTCTTTGTGCATTTTATTTGGTATTTTGTGAGCCTTTTTCCTATTTTTCAAGTGACTTGCAAGTTAGGTCATTCCATAGGACAACTCACACAAGTGCATGACCTAGTTTGGATTGGAAATGACCTTTGTGGATCCAATAAGCTCTAAAATATTCTTGTTTCAAATTTTAGACATGTTGATCTTGCTGTATGTCCATTTTTAGGTCAAAATTATGTTCATTTCTTGTTGATTGATGTTTTCTTTTTTGTACTTTCAACTTGAACTCCTAAGTGGTGTGTGCTTGCTTCCTTTGTGTTATTTCTTGCATTTCTTCTTGATTTGTTTTGATATTGCTTGTGAGATTTCTTCTCCTCATCTCCCTTCTATCCAATGACCTTGGAGTGTCATTTAAGGTAGCTTTGTCCCTCCTTAGGAGGAACTTGAAGCTTACCTGAAGTGATGAATCCATGAGGACTTTTTCTTTGTGTTTGTCACTTGTTTGCTTGCTTTTGATGCATATCTCTCCTTCTTCTCTTTTCTTGCATTTCCATATGCATGCTTGGTTGAGATGAGCTTGTGGAGGCTACTGCCACACACTATTTTCCTCCCACTATCATTTTACTTGTGCATCTTATGTGTGCATCCTTTCATTTGCATATGCATTCTTCTTCTTCTTCTTTTGCTTCTTTATGCCATGCTCCCCATAAGTTCTCTAACCTCTTGAGGTTATGATAGACTTTAGGTGCCTAACCATGCATGATAACATTAGTTATTTCCCTTTTCAAACTCAACTTTAGGTCCACTTTGCATGATAACCTTTAGGATTGATTAGTCTTCCATTAGTGTGCTTTCTTTTCTTCTCATCTTCAAACAATCTTAACATACTTAATAAGGATAATGAATGTTGTGCCATGAGCCTTATACTTGGGAAATGGTGATTGAGGGGCCACATCTCAATTGCCTAGACTGTTTAGTATACCTCCTTAGGACGATATGTGACGCATTCGATCCTAGGTTGTAGACTTTAGTACAACATGCATTATAAACACTTAAATTCAAAACACTTCTTCTCTAAAAAACACAAAAACACTTCAAACCTTTTTCACCCTTTGGGGTTCTTAATCAGGAAAATCTTTTCACAAAAATAGTGTCGTTAACTCTTAGTTCTACCGCAAACGGTAACGCCTAAGTCTCCAATGGTCGAGCTGCATACAGCAACTGCTAGAACTATTTGTTAACCCTACTCGGGCCAAAAAACTTTTGAACCAACCTGTGGTCCTTTTAGCCCATACTACATTTGCTCTGATCTTTCATACCAGATGAAAGTACATAGGCACGAGATGCGATGTCTCGGCGAGCAACCTCCCCCCTTTCTTTACCCGTAGTTAGTCGAACTACATTGACTCTGACTTTCCCATTGCACGAGGGAGTACGTAGGCATAGAGCGGCGATGCTCTGCCGAGTCACTTCTCTTTTCTTTTTCTTTTGTCCTTAAGCCTTTAGCTAGATAGTATCAACACACCCTTTTAGATAAACAACAATGCATGGATCCCGTCGAGTACGACAGACGTGAAGGGTGCTAATACCTTCCCCTTGTGTAACCGACTCTCGAATCCAGACATGGTTGCGATGACCTTGTCTTTCCCTTTTTCTTTAGGTTTTTCCGATCGTTTCCTTTCCCTCTCTTTGGGATAAATAAAGAAAGTGGTGACTCTTCTGTTTTTTCGCCGGTGGTTTTTTGCAGTTGCGACAACTGGCGACTCTGCTGGGGACCTCTGGTTCCCTATTGTCGCTACTGCGAAAATCGGCGCCGGCTATGACAGAAGAGTCGCCACCGTGCGTTATTTCTCCCACAAGAGGGAAAGGAAACGCTCAGAGTAAACCTGACGCAAAGAGGGAAAGGAATGGTCATCGCAACCAAATCCTAGATTCGGGAGTCGGTTACGCAAGGGGAAGGTATTAGCACCCCTCACGTCCGTCGTACTCGACAGGATCCACGCTTGTTTTCTATCTAAGGGTGTGTTATTATATCTATTCTACAAGTCTGGGTTAAAAGAAAATAAAATGACTCGGCAAAGTATCGCACTTTATGCCTACGTATTCCCATCTGGAACGAGAAATCAGAGTCAACGTAGTTCGCCTAACTACGGGTTAAGGGGGGAAGGTTGCTCGCCGAGATATCGCATCTCGTGCCTACGTACGTTCATACGGCATGGAAGATCAGAGCAAACGTAGTTCGGGCTACGGAAGACACAAGGTTGTCTGACAGTTTTTTTTATCTCCTTCTGAAAAGGGTTTTCCTGATTAAAGGTCCAAGAGGACAAAAACAGAGTTTGAATGTTTTTTTGAATTTTTTACAAAAGAACTGTTTTTTAGGATGTTTGCAATCTCAGCCTCACTAGAGACTATGACCCAGGAGTGAACGCTTTGTATATCACCCAAAGGGTACCACACTAACATCTAAATCACTGGAGAGAGACCCTCCACCAACCTTTTCCCAGATAGCTTAAGGCTCGTAACGTACGACTTCGATTAACCTTATTACTGTGTTTTTGAATTGTTTTGAGATGAGAAGAGAAAGACACCCTAAAACTATGGTTGAAAAGGGAATCTACCTACAGTTATCATGCATGGGTCAAAACCTAATGTCTGTCATAATTCCCTCTTGCACAGAGGAAATCAGAGATCGTAGGGGAAACAGCAAAAGAAAGCAAGCAGTAACAGTAAACAGTAAACAGTAAACATGCATGCTATGCAACAGTACCATTGAGGCAAGGAAGAAAAAATAGGCAAGAGGAGACAAGCTTCACCTCAAACCTAAGGATAATCAACACAAGCAAAAAGACAATACAGAGAAAAAACAAAAGATACAGAGGAGGCAGCCCAAGCAGCAGCAACAAACTCCTACAGCAGACAACAACAGCAAGCTCTAAACATCACAGTTGGTAAGACAGCAAAGTTGACAGCAAGACTTCATCTTCAAGCTAAATTCTATCTTCAAGCTCTATCAAACTTCATCTTCAAGCTCTAGCAGGCACACTCCAAGCAGAGGAACAATCACCAAGATCAAGGTTGAAATGTTGAAAACTTAATGAAAACCAAAGGAAATCATCAAGTACCAACATTGAAATGGAAGAGTATCCTCAAAGTTCTACTCAACTATGGGCATACCACACATCCCTCCAAAGGAGATATGGAGTTTCCCTAGGAGGAGTTCACATCATTGGATGGAATAGAAGCACACAATGCATTCTATGTTTGATGAAGAAACCAAAACTAGTCCTAATGGCTCTTCCTAAAACCCTAATTTCCTAAGCTCCTAAAACAACCCCTAAAAGAAAAGGAAACCTCCACTCCAAGCTCCAATCTTCAAACCATAGCATCTATACCAAGTCCAAAAGACCTCCCAAAAAGGATTCCAAGCCAAGCAAGCTCCAAAGTCAACAACCAAGCCAAACAAACAAAGGCATTCAAGAGCGAACAACACAAACACAAGCAACTTACAAAATTCAACTAAAATAGGAAACAAAGTTGTAAAATTCTAATTAAATTCCTAGGGGAACATACATGTTTGAACAACCTAGGGTTAAAATATTAAACCCTATTTCAACTTCTAAGTCACCTAAATAATTTCTAATATGAAAGGTATCAAGGTAATCCACAAGTTTGGGAAGGCTTTAATCTCAACACTTAAAACAGAACCTAAAGTTGTTCTAAAATTCCACCAAAAATCCTAAGGGAACATACATGTCTACCCTAACACATACTAAAAGATCAAAGCCAAAATCATCACCAATTGGATGAAACAAATTCCACAAAATAGATGGTCAAATATGCAAAATTAAAAGAATTAACAAAAATAAGAAAAGTCAAATTAAATTGAAAAATGCATGAAAATGCATTTTACTGATTTCAGAAAATCAAAAATTCTCTCAAGATCATGGAGGTATTTTTAAAATAATTTTCTGATCAAGAATGAATTAATATGATTTTTGGAATCAATAAAACATTTAAAATAAAAACAAAAATGAATAAAAGAAATAAAATGCTGAAATAAAACATGAGCCAATGGATCTGGAGACCAGTCAACTAATCCAAGCGCTAAGGGCATGCCACCTCAATTAATGAAACGCATGTGTTTCATCCTCAGAAAGTCAAATAAAATCTTAAATCGTGGCCATTGGATCTGTGGTCTAGTCAAGGTCAAAAGCAAGATCTGATGGCTCAGACTTCATCTTCCTCATTTCTCAGGCTGGCCAGGTGGAGATTCAGGGCGGTGGCCGGAGAAGACTCCGGTCGTCTTCTCCGGTGAGCAGGTGTTCACAGGTAGCCAAAACTCAACAAAATTATCATCATCTCACTTAGAATTCCAAGAGGATCTCAAATCTCCTGTTCATACACTCTAATTCTCCATGGATCTTAAAACACGAATCAAAGTTCAGAAAACACATCCAATTTGATCAGCACAATTTGCAAAACTAAAAGTATAGAAATCATCCTCATGCTTCCTAGTTCATCCAGATCTATCCAAATCATGTTATATCCTTAAGATCAGATCAACTCGTGTCCAAACAGAAGTGGTACCTCATGATCAAACATCACCAATTGATTCCAAATTGATCCTAAAACGATCTACACCTTGTCTAGATCCTAACCACAAGTTCAATTCTAACTACATCATGCTAATTCATATGGAAATTTGAAGTTTACTAACCTGATGTAGATCCACTAACAGAGATGCTTAGAGCTTGATTCAACCTCCAAAACTCTCCAGAATCTTTCAAGGATGCAAGATAAAGATGTTTCAACCTTCACTTTGCTCTGAATCAGCCTGGAACTTAAAACAGGATTTCACTTGCTCCTCTTGAAAATGAAGTTGCTATCTCTGCTTCAGCCACGAAACTTGCACCAAAATGATTCTAAAATCATTCAAGAACATAAATAGAACATGTCTATCGGCTTTAGAAGCTCAATTGAGGCCCAATCCAGCCAATCCAAATTTCTGTTTTTCTCCTCACATGTGCATTGTACCAGTCACGATTTGGCCATGAAAATTACTCTAGAAGCTTCCCTTTCACTTGCAAATTCTCTGGTGAGTGTGTTCAGACCAAAAGGAGTGTTTGAATTGCTTTGGTAAGGGATTTTGATATGTGACTTGCAAATGAAGAAATCAAATGGCAATTCACAAATCTTGACCTAAACTCAAAAATCTGGTAATGCCAAAGTGTTTAAAATGTGATTTCCAATCAGAAAATGTACTCATTTGCTTGGTTTTGGTCATCTAACACAAAATTGCATTTTCCCCTCCTTTACACATTTGAATTTTCTCCCTTTTTGAAACCAATTCAAACCAACTCTTGCTATGAGCTCAATCAATCCATCATGACCTCTTGGCTAGCCTAAAAACCATATTTTGAACAACTTTCATGTTGAACAAAATTGCATTTGACAAGTGCAAGTTGGAGATTTTGGCCTATGATTGAAAATGACCTATAATCTCACTTTCCCAAAATACCCCTGACTTGTAAACCTCATAACTTGAGTTCTACAAATCCTATGGAAGACTTATAATACAATTTAGAAAGCTAAGATCATGAGGAGAAACATCCATGTTGGCCAAAAGTTCAGGTGAAACCTCCTTCTAGGTCAAATATAGCTTTGAAGTCAGATGATTTTCACAGACAAATTTCAGAAGTATCTGAGGACTTGTAACTTGTCTGGACCATAACTTGAGTTCTATATATCCCCTCGAGGACTTCTAGTACTCAAATTAAATTTATTGAGATGCTCTACAAGTTTCATGTTGGCCAAAGATCCATTTGAAACTTGTATCTTGACTTATGTGGCCTTGAAGTTAGGCACTAAACAGGGAATTTACACTGAAACCCTAACTTAGCAACTTCCCACACTCTTGATTCTTCTTGATTTGATCTTGGCACAACACCACAAATGTCTTATCACCTCATTTCATGAACTCCATAACCTAAAAGTAGGCCTTGATACTCTTCAATTGCACAGTTGACCTAGAATTGATCCAGATGAAACCCTAATTGCTTGCACCTCAACTGTGGCTCTTGCATTTGACCCAATGACTTGACCAAACTCTCCAATGGCCCTCTAGGCATTCTATGAGATCCATACACATCCTCTTCTCACCTTCAACACTTCACAACCCTCTGATGGTCTTCAGTTGATCCTCAAGTTAGGAGAAGATTCATACCCAAACATCTAAGCCCTTAGGCACTCAAACCACCTTCTGATGACTTTGACCACTCCTCAATCTTGAATGAGACCTCTTGCTAGGCTTCTTTTGACAAGAATAACACTTGATCCCCTGCTATATGAATGATAACATGATATACAAATGATATAACTATGCAAATGTTAATGCAATGAAACATAAACCAGGTAAGACAAGGTTGAGCAAATTTTGGGGTACAACAGCTGCCCCTATTCAAACGGCTTGGACCCGACTCTGTGAAGAGAGAACGACTTTCAAACAATCAAGGTAGAAGACGGTTGAATACCAAGAAACCCGGAAATTTTCCAACCGCAGAAATACACAGCAAAAACTGCTTGGGGGACAACATCTGTTGTGCCGAACCTAGTTGTTACGGCAACAACTGATCGATCATTTGATAAAACTTGGGATTTCAACATTAACCCCCTGTGTGACGCCACAGGCATCGAATTAACTTTGCAAGAAACAACTTCGTCCATAACTAAACTAAACTTCGTCAACGCGAGGAAAGACTCCATCACCATGGGTACAATTCCGTCCATAACTGGAATAACGATCTCTGTCAGTCACAGGTAACAACTCCACTGGGGACAATTCGTCGATTACGGATAATAACTCCGTCCACACGGGTAACAATCACTGTCAACACAGGTAACTCTTCCGTCAACACGGGAAACAATCACTGTCAACACAGGTAACTCTTCCGTCAACACGGACAACAATCACTGTCAACACAGGTACAATCTTTGTCCATTACTGGGAAGAATTCCGTCAATACGGACAACAATCACTGTCAACACAGGTACAATCTCTGTCCATTACAGGTAGCAATCACCGTCAGCACGGGTATCAAACACTATTAACACAGGGGAGCAATTCCGTCAATACGGATAACAATCACCGTCAGCACGGGTACAATCTCTATCAACACAGGCACAATTTCTGTCCAACACAGGTACAATCCATCACGGAAAAGAATCACTGTCAGCACGGGGAAACATCACTGTCAACATAGGTACAATTCCGTCAATATGGATAACAATCACCGTCAGCACGGGTAAACATCACTATCAACATAGGTACAATTCCGTCAATACGGATAACAATCACCGTCAGCACGGGTAAACATCACTGTCAACACAGGTACAATTCCGTCAACACGGATACCAAACTCTGTCAACACAGGTACGATCTCTATCAATCATAGGTAATAATCACTGCCAACACAGGTACATTTGAAGAATACTTTGTTGGGACATACGAGAAACTTAATCACACCACTCTGTGGGGAAATCATTAGTGACACCTCCGAAGGTTTAAGGCCTGAAATCTTTTGATGCTGGCGTAACAGCAACCTGAGAATAATCCTACCGGGGACAAAGAGAAACTGAACCAAGCAACTCTATTAGGGGACGAACATTATCATCACCTATCTCACGCCGAGAATTTGAATATCTAGAGATCTTTCTGAACAAGAATCCCACTCCTCTGCAAGGGATAATGCCTGAAAACAAAGAGGTAAACAACCTGGCTTATGTTTCAAAATGCGTATGTTTGACAATGGCGTAATGCTCCATACGGCATGGAAATGCTACACGTTTAGGTAGATGAAAATATGATGATATATGCAAAATGCGAAGATGCCAAGAGGCACTTCAGCAAAATAAATGCTGAAGACAAGACCCAATCCGCTGGGGATAACCGGGTATCTCAAAGCATTCCAACAAAATAAATGCTGGAACGGTGAAACCAATTCCGCTGGGGATAACCGTCCTGTCAGGGAATGGCTCACAAGCTTGAAATTACAAACTCTGATGAGGATGTTCATCCTGTCGGAGGAAAAAACAACCTGCCGAGGAGAAGGAGAAACACTCCTGCGCGTGGATGATCCTTCTGAACCAAAGACGACTTGGTTATATTCTGCGGGAGTTACCCATGCTGGGTATTGAGTGTGTACATACTCACTACTGGGAATGCACTCTCTGTTGGGGCTTTCAAATCCACCGAGGATACTCTCTTGGCATCTTTCCTGGGGAATACTCTTCTGGGAGGACCACCCACATCCAATAGGGATAAGCACCATCTCAAATCTTCTGATAAGATGTGACCTCCATCTGCTAAGAAGTGATACAATCACTAGGTCACGGGACTCTGGCTGGGGAACACAACTTCCCTGAATGTTTGCTTCAAAGGTGAGAACCTGCAAAACAAAAACGAGGCAAAACAAATCTATACAACAAGATCTATCCCGGTTAGCATTCGTGACATTCGTTAAGTCAATTCGAAGTTTTAGCAATTATTAGCAAGGGCCAGCAAGTTTATGCACATGCAAATTCATCAAAAACATCGGCGTTTTTCACAAACAAAACAGTAAAGAACAAGCATCAAGTACTGAATAACATGCTTTATTGATAACGGGCCTGTAAATAGGCAAAATTTTGTACACTGGATGTAACTCCTGAAAAGAGGAAGTTACGCACAAACAAAATACAAGTATTACAGAAATACAAAGAAAATTTGTATACATGTCGGCAGCGTGGTACAGACGAACACCATGAGCTGATCCTCTTATGACTCGCCTAACTCTGACGCTTTCCCGATAATCGATCTTCGGAAGAGATTATTTTGGATATACGACCTCAGGTACTCCCAAACCACTAAGCAACGCAGTATCAAACTCAGACCGCAGTCATTTGCTTTTTCAAATCCCTAACTTTTGCGTGAACCGCCCTTTGTGGGTTTTCAATTCACCGTGATACCCTTTTTTGCCGAGGCTGCCCTTTTAAGGTTTTCAACTTCGCGGGTGTACATTTTTTCAATTTTACCCCTAACTTTTTCCCGAACCCTTTATTCCTTTTTTATGGTTCGCCGGGATGCCCCATTTTTGCCTGGACTTTCTTTTTCTGTCCAGCGGGTCTCTTTAAGCAAAGTATTTTTTAACTGCGTCAAAGTTCACAGGGGATGTGAAATCCTCACCATCCATGGTGGACAGCAATAAGGCTCCTCCAGAGAAAACCTTTCTCACGACATATGGACCTTCATAGTTGGGAGTCCACTTGCCCCTATGATCTGATTGTGGTGGGAGAATCCTTTTCAGCACAAGATCGCCCGTCTGAAAGCTTCGAGGGCACACCTTCTTATCGTAAGCTTTCTTCATCCAGCTCTGATACAGCCGACCGTATGCTAGAGAAGCCATTCTCTTCTCATCCATTAAACTGAGCTGATTTAATCTATCTTTCACCCATTATGCCTCATCTAATTGGACATCACGCAAAACCCTCAGAGAAGGAATCTCAACCTCCAATGGTAGGACTACTTCCATACCATACACAAGTGAAAAAGGAGTTGCCCCGGTTGATGTGCGTACCGTCGTATGATAATCGTGCAGAGCAAAATGCAACATCCCATGCCAGTCCTTGTAGGTCACAACCATCTTCTGAAAGATCTTCTTTATGTTTTTATTGGCCGCTTCAACAGCGCCATTCATCTTGGGCCGATAAGGAGAAGAGTTGTGATGTTCAATTTTGAAATTCTGGCACAATTCCTTCATCATCTTGTTATTCAAATTTGAACTGTTGTCAGTGATAATCCGCTCCGGGATTCCATATCTGCAGATAATATCTTTCTTGATAAATCTGGCCATCACCTGCTTGGTAACATTAGCATACGATGCCGCTTCAACCCATTTGGTGAAGTAATCAATAGCTACCAAGATAAAACGATGTCCGTTGGATGCCGTGGGCTCAATTTTCCCAATCACATCAATTCCCCACATGGAAAAAGGCCAAGGCGACGACATAACGTTCAGAGGGCTCAGAGGCACATGAATCTTGTCCGCATAAATCTGGCATTTATGATACTTCTTTGCAAATTTGAAACAATCTATTTCCATTGTTAGCCAGTAATACCCTGCTCTTAATAGCTTTCTCGTCATTGCATGTCTGCCGGCATGCGTGCCAAATGTACCCTCGTGGATTTCTTCCATGAGCAACTTAGCCTCTTTTTCATCCACACACCGCAACAACACCAAGTCATGGTTTCTTTTGTACAAAACTCCATCCGGATTCAAATAGAAATTGCCAGCCAATCTCCTAAGAGTCTTTTGATCACGACTGGATGCCCCAGCCGAATACTCTTGGTTCTTCAGGAAATTCTGGATATCGAAATACCACGGTTTGCCATCGGAAGCTTCCTCAATGGCGAATATGAAAGGGGGCCTATCAAGGCGAGAGATAACTATCCTGGGAGCCTCGTTCCAGAAGTTAACCTTATACATTGAAGACAAAGTCGCGAGAGCGTCTGCCATCTGATTTTCTGCTCGCCGTACATGGTGCAATTCCACCTTGTCAAAGAAAGGCAACAACCTCCTTGCATAATTCATATAGGGTATCAGATTGGGCTGACGAGTCTCCCACTCTCCCTTGATCTGGTTCACAATTAGAGCAGAATCTCTGTACACATCAAGATTTTTAATTCTCAGATCGATAGCTTCTTCGAGCCCCATAATGCACGCTTCATATTCGGCCTCATTGTTGGTAACTGGAAAGGTCAATCTAGCAGTGAATGGGATGTGCGACCCATGGGGAGTATTAATAATTGCACCTATTCCACTTCCGTATGAATTGACGGCACCGTCAAATATCAATTGCCATTTGGAACCCAACTCTGGACCTTCATCCGGCACCAGCTCCTCACAGTCCTTCATTTTTAAGTACATGATATCCTCATCAGGAAAATCAAAACTCATCGACTGGTAATCATCAATTGGCTGCTCAGCTAAGTATTCTGACAGAACACTACCTTTAATAGCCTTTTGAGAAACATACTGGATATCGTATTCTGTCAATACCATCTGCCATCGGGCAATCCTTCCGAAAAGTGCTTGCTTTTCAAACACGTATTTGATTGGATCCATCTTTGAAATTAGCATGGTTGTATGGTTTAGCATGTATTGCCTCAAACGTTTGGCAGCCCAGGCTAGCGCACAACACGTTTTTTCGAGCATTGAGTAACGGGACTCACAGTCTGTGAACTTTTTACTCAAGTAGTAAATCGCATGCTCTTTACGTCCAGTCTCGTCATGCTGACCGAGAACACAACCCATACTTTTCTCAAGAACTGTCAAAGACATAATCAATGGTCTCCCAGCTACTGGGGGTATCAATATTGGAGGTTCCTGCAAATATTCTTTTATTTTCTCAAATGCCCTTTGACAATCTTCATTCCAGGTCACAGCCTAATCTTTTTTCAATAACTTGAATAATGGCTCGCACGTGGCCGTTAGATGAGATATGAACCGACCAATGTAGTTCAACCTCCCTAAAAAGCCACGAACCTCTTTTTCTGTTTTCGGCGTTGGCATTTCTTGTATTGCTTTTATTTTAGCAGGATCAACCTCAATTCCTTTTTCGCTAACAATAAACCCCAATAGCTTACCAGATCTCACCCAGAAGGTGCACTTGTTAGGATTCAGCCTCAACCTGAATTTCCTAAGCCTCTTGAACAATTTCAGAAGATTGACCAGATGCTCTTCCTCCGTCTGGGATTTGGCAATCATATCATAAACATAGACTTCGATCTCTTTATAAATCATGTCATGAAAGAGTGTTGTCATAGCTCGCTGATATGTTGCCCCGACGTTCTTCAAATCAAAGGGCATCACTTTGTAGCAGAACGTTCCCCACGGGTAATAAAATTTGTTTTCTCCATATCATCCGGCGCCATCTTTATCTGATTATAGCCCGAAAAGCCGTCCATGAAGGAAAACATGGAGAATTGAGCGGCGTTGTCGACCAGCACATCAATATGAGGAAGCGGAAAGTCGTCTTTTGGGCTCGCCCTATTCAAATCTCGATAGTCCACGCACATCCGCACCTTACCATCCTTCTTTGGTACAGGTACTATATTGGCGTCCCATGAGGGATAGGTTGTAACAGCCAGGAAACCAGCGTCCCATTGTTTCTGAACTTCCTCCTTAATTTTCACAGCCATATCTGGTCGAGTTCTTCTGAGTTTTTGCTTAACCGGCGGACATTCTTCGCGCAATGGTAGACGGTGAACTACCATATCAGTATCCAAACCAGGCATGTCTTTGTAAGACCAAGCAAAGATATCACTGTACTCCCGCAGCATCTCGATAAGCCTTTGCTTGATATCACTTTGCAGTGCAGCCCCTATCCGGATATTCCTGACAACCTCTTCGGACCCCACGTTGATAATTTCAATTTCCTCCTGATGAGGCAGAATGATTCTCTCTTCTTGTTTCAAAAGTCGAGTCAGCTCTTCTGATAAGTCACTATCCTCAACAATCTCTTCTTCTGCTTGAAATATCGGGTGCTTGAAGTCGAAGTGAGTCATAGGAAGTTTGTGATCGGTGTCGTTTGAAATATGAATCCTGCAATGAGAATGGTTAAATGTTTCAAATAATGCAAACAAAGCACATAACCACGTTGCCATTTTATTGTTAAACAAAAACAGGAAAAACAAGGATCACAAAATTTGCATGCGAAAAACTCCTTTATTAATGATTAAGCAAAGTACACACATAAGCAGGTAGCCCTAAAAACAAAATCACTATGCCCCGGGTAGGACACAGGATTATACAATAATTGAGAAAACAAATCATTACTGTATTGTAGTCACTGGAACAAGTTCCTGGATAGACCAGTTGCACAGATTTTGTCCTGGCACGCCGGGCTTGATCCACGAGTCCATATCACAGTCACTATCTCCGTCTTCAGCATCGGAAACAGCATTGATCGTTTCATAACAGACCCCACCTGGATTGATCACCACTGGTCCTTTGAACTTTGGCACGCCTGATGCAGAAGGTGACGACGTCGGGCGATACCCCAACCCAAACTTGTCCATCTTGACATGAATTTCCAAGACTTGGCCCCATCTTTTGGTTTCTCCAGCCTGAACCACTGCCTGAGAGTCTTTATACAAAGACATGGCCATTTCTGGCCCTTTGACGGGAACATGAGACTTGTCCTTGATCTGCAACCCCTTGAAGGCTTGGCATGGCATCTCATGGATCTCCCCATCCACTTCGACGTACTTGAATGACGAGAGATGACTAACCAGAATGTCTTCCTCTCCGTAAATAGTAACAGCACTGTCACCAACCATGTACTTAAGCTTCTGATGCAGCGTGGACGTCACAGCCCCTGCAGAATGTATCCATGGTCGCCCAAGTAAACAGCTGTAAGCTGGATGTATGTCCATGATGTAGAACACAGTGTCAAACACTTCCGGCCCAACCTGGAGTGGCAATGTTATGGACCCAAACACTGACCTTCTGGTCCCATCAAAAGCCCTCACGACCAAATCGCTTGGCGTGCATATGATTCCCCGGACATCTAGCTTCAACATAGCCTTCTTTGGAAACACATTCAAAGATGATTCGGTGTCTACAAGAACATGCGATATAACAGTGCCCCGGCACTCCACTGAAATGTGCAAGGCCATATTATGGTCCCGACCTCTAGGCGTCAAATCAAAGTCAGTAAATCCTAGGCTGTGTCCAGCATTCACATGCGCCAGTACCCCCTCAAGCTGATTAACAGTTACTTCCTGAGGTACAAAAGACATGTCCAAGATTTTCAACAAGGCATTTCGATGGGCCTCGGAACAAAGCAACAAAGATAGTATTGAAATTTTGGAGGGCGTCTGCTGCAAATGCTCCACGATCTTATAATCACTTTTGCGAATCAACCTCATAAACTCTTCTACATCCTTGACCGATGTTTCTTTCTCTTTCGACTGAGAAGGTCCTTCCTCATTCACTTTGGCTTTGCCTCTAGCGATCCTTTCAGCCTCAATTTCAGGTGAAGTGAAGATTCTACCACTTCGGGTCATACCTCCCGCTTCAACAATATTGCCCACTGCCCCTGCTGGCTGGCTATCCACATTAATCTTTTTCCCGTTGCAAAAAGCTTCCAACCCATAATTCCATGGAATGGCTTTCGTACTCTCATAAGGAACGGGTCCTGCTTTCATTATCGTGATAGTTGGCCGCTTGACGGGTGCTGATATCGTAATAGTCTTTCATGGAATTGTAATTGTTGCGACCTCACCCTGCTTTTCACATATTACCTCACCAGGTTTCTCAATAGCAGTGCGGTCAAACTGCAAAGTTCCCTCATCAATCATGGCCTGAATACCTCTCTTCAAATCAATACAGCCCTCTGGTTAGGTCCAACAATCCAAACAGTACTCATCACATCTGGGGAAGACCCCTCCTTTCAACAATCTGCTTTTAACAAAGCTTAAAGGCATCTTCAGATCTTTTACGTCCATAACCAAATCCAAATCCTCTTCTGTCAAAATAGCATTTGCTCCATGATTCAGCATTGGTTTCTGTACAATATTGGGACCATCATTACTGAAGTTGATGACCTTACTATCAATCAAATCTTGGCCTTTGTGTTTAAAAGCATGACAACTCGCGATATCATGTCCGGGTGCCCCGGAATGAAATTCACACTGCTTACTAGTATCATACCTGTAAGGAAGCGCTCCCGTGGGTGGGTCCAACGTTCTCTTCTCAACCAGATTCAAACTTAACAGCGTCTGAAGCAGTTCTACATACATTGACGGAGGTGTATCAAATACCCTCTTCAGCTTCCCATTCTGGATCCTTCTCTGAGCAGGATTATACCTTTGTTGTTGTTGCTGTTGCTGTTGTGGTTGTTGTCGTTGTTGTGGTATAGGGATCGTCACACTAGCAACCTGCTGTTGAAGATACTGATTCCGACCTCTACCTCTTCCTCTACCACCATACACTGCGCTGGCGTCTCCTTGTCTTTTACCACCAAAGACCTTTTTTGCACCTCCAGCTGAGGTCGATTCACCGACTTGAATCTTACCAATTTTGATGCCATTTTCAATTCGTTCCCCCATGAGTATCATATCAGAGAAACTACCCATCGAGCAATTGAGCAATTTATCATAATACATCCCAAAGAATGTTCCAACAAAAATATCAATCAATTCCCTTTCAACCATAGGCGGTTGGACCCTTGCCGCAAGATCACGCCAACGCTGAGCATACTCCTTAAAACTTTCCCCGTTCTTCTGTGAAAGACTATGAAGCTGGACCCTATTTGGTGCAAGGTCGCTATTGTATTGGTAATGTTTGACGAAAAAATCAGCCAATTCTTTCCAACTTCCGACCTGTGCAGGCTCTAGTCCCATGTACCATTCCAGCGATGGTCCTGACAAACTATCTTGGAAAAAATGCATAAGCATCTTCTCATCATCAGAGTAAGCAGACATCCTCCGGTAGTATGAACGCACATGAACCCGGGGGCATGTATCCCCTTTATATTTATCAAAAGTGAGAGCTTTGAACTTCAATGGCACTCTCAGCCCAGGAACCAGCCCCATGTTAGCCATGTCCGACCCTGCAGAATTTTGATTGGCTATACCTTTCATATGTTCCTCCAGCATTTTAATCCTTCGATCACTATCAGTGGGACCCTCAAAACCCATGCCTTGCCCAGAAAAGGCATCTTCCTGACGATCTCTATTCCAGTACGGACCCTCATTACCATATCCATCATAAGCAGCATTACGACCATGACTATGACCACTTTGGAAGAACCTGGGGTCATACCTCAGATTGCCAAGCTCTTGATTAGCAGCCACTGTCCCAAAACCAGTATTGAAAGGACCCATCCCAGCACCATTGGTATTCACATTACCAAACCCAGCATTGTCGTAGCCATTATTACCATAACCTTGATTGTTATCACCAAACCCTCCGTTGCCGATGCCCTGATTATTGAAACCATCATTGCCATCCCGTTTTCCAAAGCCAAGACCCTGATTGTTGTCACCGAACCCATCATTGATACCAACATTCCTGTTGGTTTCCACGTTCCCATTAACATTAACAGCATTTCTGTTACCAGCGTTGCCGTTGCCGTTGCCAGTACCAGTCTCACCAGCATTTGGTATCACTTCCTCCCTGCGAGGAGTCTCAACATGAGCAGAGTTGTATTCAGTATTGCCAACCGCTCGCGCCAGCAGCGGTTGCACCAGAGTTTGAAGATGTTCCTGGCCTTTAGCCACAGCTTCCATTGTCTGCATGAATTGGGCCAACCTACCCCAAATCTCCTACATCTCAGACTGTACTTGATCCATGATCTTCTTACTGTTGCTTCTTGTAGTGTACCGGTGAATTCTCTGTTCGTCAATCCTGAAACAACCTATAAGATGCAGGATATAAGATTCGAGCTCAAAAAAAAAGTACCTGCCATGCAATATGAATATGCAAATGCACACGTGTAAATATGCAACAGGTTAATTTTCCTCCCGATTCTAGTTCCGGAGAAGAAGCCATAACGACAATGGAGTCCCAAGTGAGCAAGCGCAGAATCAGAAACCTCATACATAAACAAATGCCAAGAGGCAGAGTACAAAGATACAACTGAACAGACCTCGGCCAACAAGCCTGGCGATGGTCAAAATACAAGTGCAAATAACAAGAGTAAAGCAAAGATAAATCAGGCCAAATGGCGTGCCCTGACATCTTCCAATTCCTTAACGTCTCCGAATGACCTAGTCTGGAGATTAGCTCCTGTATCAGTAATGCATGCCGCTCAATAGTGGATCTCAGTTTTTTGGCGTCCTCTTCACAGGCTCCCCTGCCAGAACACTCATCAACCCTACATCTCTTGGAGCCAGCCTTCAATTCACCACCCCTAGTCTCTTTGACCATACTACTCACCCTAGACTCAGCTTCACGTCTAAGAGATACCTCTTTAGCAATCTTCGCATCCTTAGCACTGAGCTGCTCCTCTAACTGGGAAATCTGAAGCTTCAACTCATCTTCACGCTCCTTCCGCTTGGTAAGCGTGGCATTCCACAAAGATTCCCACTTGGAAAGTTGAGAATAATCCTTGTTTAGAAGTTCTTTCTTAGTAGCAAGTACGCTACTAACACCATTCAGGGCTACTCCTACTTTCTCTCTCTTGCTGGTCTCTTCGGTCAAATCTGAACCCAACCTATTAATCATCTCAGTTTGCTTCTTCAAAGTGAAAGTTGCCTCATTCTTCTCATGCCGAAGCTGGAAAATCTCTTTCTCTAACTCTTCATTTGCTCTCTGCAACTCTTCCTTCTCAGCCAGCAGCTTGTTATATTTCTCAATCTCTACTGAAGTAGGTTCCTCTATCACCGGAAGATACAAAGGCTCTACAACAGGATATGGCATCAAAGAAGTCCTAACTTTCTCATGGATCCAGAGCCGATAAGGATTATAAGCTCGGCTATCACTCTTACCAAGCAATATTTTTCCTCTTCTGTGAATATTACCCCAAGCACGCCTCACTCTGACCAAAACATCTCCATCTAATAAACCCGTGAGATACAAAGATTCCTGTATCTCGTCTTCAACCGGAGAGTCCCTCAAAGCATAGCCAAATTGTCTCACAAGAAAAGAAGGGTTATAGTTAATACAACCTTTTCGTCCAATCAAAGGAACGTTCGGAAAGCCACTGCAACTATATATAATATTCATTCCGAGCAGGTTCTGATCAAACCAAACAATGTTCTCAGCACACAAACCGATCAATCTGGAAGACCAATCCAAAGTACCAATAGTATCAACAAAAGGTCCCTTCTTAGGAAGATGTCCCTGAAACCACCTGGATAGAAGAGGTACACAGCAAGAAACATTCTTTCCCGACGCTTCTCATTCTTATAGTGAATAGAATGATAAACGTCACCCAAGAGAGTAGGCACCGGATTCTTCGAGGCAAGAATAAAGAAAGCATTTGAATCAACAAAATCAGGCAAGTTCGGTAACAATACAATCCCATAAATGCAAACAGACAGAATAGCACTGAAGATAATCCAACATCCATCCTTCGCACACTGCATAGCCTTCTCAACCAAGCAAGAAAGATGAAAACCATAAGCTCCATTCAGCTTGACCAAACCTTCGGGGAACTCAGAAGCATCTAAACTGACAATCTCAGCAAGCTTAGCCAAATCAGGCTCAGTATCCTCATGAACAAAAGGCATCTGATCTAACACAGGAACTCATAGCATATCAGAATACTCCTCCAGAGTAGGAGCTAGAATAAAATCAGGGAACAAGAAACATCTCAACTGAGGCTCGTAAAACTGCATCAAGGTGTACAATTCAGTCATCTCAAACACAGAAGGTCTGTACAACAAACTGAGCAGCTTCCCATAAGACCCTCTAAACTCAGCCCTCGCTCTCTGATCTGCTAGAGCAACCAACTGCAATAAGGAACTGATATCTGGAGACGGCAACTTGTAAGCAACTGTCCTCTTCATGGACTCCATGTCTGGCAAGAAGAACACTAGAATCTGAGGGGGGAAAAAACACACCTGCAACATAAATACACGTTAATGAAATGCAAACATGAAAATGCAAATGCATATGCAAACAGGGGATCAAGTGCAAGGATGAAGAACTGTTGTGTTGTACTGTCACTTGAGAACCAATCAGATCTTCTCCTCAACCCAAACCAACCACAAAGAACCCTCATAACCAATTCTCACTGACAGAGACAAACCAGGTGTTTTGAGGCCAGAGTTTTCCTGCAAAAAGACCCACCTACCCTCTCACAGGTATGTACTTAACTCGTAGACGAGGTACGGCATCCTATGCGGTCATCAGCGTCACAGACTTTCAAGAGCGATGATACGATACCCAGAAGGTGTAGCATCATCATCCCTTAAAGAGGCCTCACTTAGCCGAATCCCAAATGATAGGTCCTCAGAGTCGACAACCCTCAAATCCAACAACCTGTCGAGCCCAAAGGGCCAGGCAAGATGCCATCAAAGAGAATCTCGTCTGAGCGTAAATTTCGTAGTTAGCTGGTGCAAGCAAAGCAAGCAGGCTAACCACTACTCTCTACTTCTAAGTCTATGTGCACTCAAGCCCAGGTCCGGCTTATCTCTCAAACTAACCCTCTACCCACAGCACAACAACAATAATATACAGTACTGAAAGTAAAGACAGAAAAATAAATATACACAAAACCCCAGACGGGAAAACAAGCGCTAGGATTGACTCGCATAGGGAACCACTGAAAGTCCCTAGCAGAGTCGCCAGTTGTCGCTACTGCGAAAATCGGCGTCGGCTATGACAGAAGAGTCGCCACCGTGCGTTATTTATCCCACAAGAGGGAAAGGAAACGCTCAGAGTAAACTTGACCCAAAGAGGGAAAGGAATGGTCATCGCAACCAAATCCTAGATTCGGGAGTCGGTTACGCAAGGGGAAGGTATTAGCACCCCTCACGTCCATCGTACTCGACGGGATCCATGCTTGTTTTCTATCTAAGGGTGTGTTATTCTATCTATTCTACCGGTCTGGGTTAAAAGAAAATAAAATGACTCGGCAAAGTATCGCACTTTATGCCTACGTATTCCCGTCTAGAACGAGAAATCAGAGTCAACATAGTTCGCCTAACTACGGGTTAAGGGGGGAAGGTTGCTCGCCGAGATATCGCATTTTGTGCCTACGTACTTTCATACGGTATGAAAGATCAGAGCAAACGTAGTTCGGGCTACGGAAGACACAAGTTTGTCTGACAGTTTTTTTTATCTCCTTCTGAAAAGGGTTTTCCTGATTAAAGGTCCAAGAGGACAAAAACAGAGTTTGAATGTTTGTTTGAATTTTTTACGAAAGAACTGTTTTTTAGGATGTTTGCAATCTCAGTCGCACTAGAGACTATGACCCAGGAGTGAACGCTTCGTATGTCACCCAAAGGGTACCACACTAACATTCAGATTACTGGAGAGAGACCTTCCACCAACCTTTTCCCAGATAGCTTAAGGCTCGTAACGTACGACTTCCATTAACCTTATTACTGTGTTTTTGAATTGTTTGGAGATGAGAAGAGAAAGACACCCTAAAACTATGGTTGAAAGGGGAATCTACCTACAGTTATCATGCATGGGTCAAAACCTAATGTCTGTCATAATTCCCTCTTGCACAGAGGAAATCAGAGATCCTAGGGGAAACAGCAAAAGAAAGCAAGCAGTAACAGTAAACAGTAAATAGTAAACATGCATGCTATGCAACAGTACCATTGAGGCAAGGAAGAAAACAATAGGCAACAGGAGACAAGCTCCACCTCAAACCTAAGGATAATCAACACAAGCCAAAAGACAATACAGAGAAAAAACAAAAGATACAGAGGAGGCAACCCAAGCAGCAGCAACAAACTCCTACAACAGACAACAACAACAAGCTTTAAACAGCACAGTTGGTAAGACAACAAAGTTGACAGCAAGAATTCATCTTCAAGCTAACTTCTATCTTCAAGCTATATCAAACTTCATCTTCAAGCTCTAGCAGGCACACTCCAAGCAGAGGAACAATCACTAAGATCAAGGTTGAAATGTTGAAAACTTAATGAAAACCAAAGGAAATCATCAAGTACCAACATTGAAATGGAAGAGTATCCTCAAAGTTCTACTCAACTATGGGCATACCACACATCCCTCCAAAGGAGATATGGAGTTTCCCTAGGAGGACTTCACATCATTGGATGGAATAGAAGCACACAATGCATTCTATGTTTGATGAAGAAACCAAAACTAGTCCTAATGGCTCTTCCTAAAACCCTAATTTCCTAAGCTCCTAAAACAACCCCTAAAAGAAAAGGAAACCTCCACTCCAAGCTCCAATCTTCAAACCATAGCATCTATACCAAGTCCAAAAGACCTCCCAAAAAGGATTCCAAGCCAAGCAAGCTCCAAAGTCAACAACCAAGCCAAACAAACAAAGGCATTCAAGAGAGAACTACACAAACACAAGCAACTTACAAAATTCAACTAAAATAGGAAACAAAGTTGTAAAATTCTAATTATATTCCTAAGGGAACATACATGTTTGAACAACCTAGGGTTAAAATATTAAACCCTAATTCAACTTCTAAGTCACCTAAATAATTTCTAATATGAAAGGTATCAAGGTAATCCACAAGTTTGGGAAGGCTTTAATCTCAACACTTAAAACAGAACCTAAAATTGTTCTAAAATTCCACCAAAAATCCTAAGGGAACATACATGTCTACCCTAACACATACTAAAAAATCAAAGCGAAAATCATCACCAATTGGAAGAACAAAATTCCACAAAACAGATGGTCAAATATGCAAAATTAAAAGAATTAACAAAAATAAGAAAAATCAAATTAAATTGAAAAATGCGTGAAAATGCATTTTATTGATTTCAGAAAATCACAAATTCTCTCAAGATCATGGAGGTGTTTTTAAAATAATTTTCTGATCAAGAATGAATTTAATATGATTTTTGGAATCAATAAAACATTTAAAATAAAAACAAAAATGAATAAAAGAAATAAAATGCTGAAATAAAACATGAGCCAATGGATCTGGAGACCAGTCAACTAATCCAAGCGCTGAGCGAATGCCACCTCAATTAATGAAACGCCTGCGTTTCATCCTCAGAAAGTCAAATAAAATCTAAAATTGTGGCCATTGGATCTGTGGTCTAGTCAAGGTCAAAAGCAAGATCTGATGGCTCAGACTTCATCTTCCTCATTTCTCAGGCTGGCCAGGTGGAGATTCAGGGCGGTGGCCGGAGAAGACTCCGGTCGTCTTCTCCGGTGAGCAAGTGTTCACAGGTAGCCAAAACTCAACAAAATTATCATCATCTCACTCAGAATTCCAAGAGGATCTCAAATCTCCTGTTCATACACTCTAATTCTCCATGGATCTTAAAACACGAATCAAAGTTCAGAAAACACATCCAATCTGATCAGCACAATTTGCAAAACTAAAAGTATAGAAATCATCCTCATGCTTCCTAGTTCATCCAGATCTATCCAAATCATGTTATATCCTTAAGATCAGATCAACTCGTGTCCAAACAGAAATGGTACCTCATGATCAAACATCACCAATTGATTCCAAATTGATCCTAAAACGATCTACACCTTGTCTAGATCCTAACCACAAGTTCAATTCTAACTACATCATGCTAATTCATGTGGAAATTTGAATTTTACTAACCTGATGTAGATCCACTAACAGAGATGCTTAGAGCTTGATTCAACCTCCAAAACTCTCCAGAATATTTCAAGGATGCAAGATAAAGATGTTTCAACCTTCACTTTGCTCTGAATCAGCCTGGAACTTAAAACATGATTTCACTTGCTCCTCTTGAAAATGAAGTTGCTATCTCTGCTTCAGCCACGAAACTTGCACCAAAATGATTCTAAAATCATTCAAGAACTTAAATAGAACATGTCTATGGGCTTTAGAAGCTCAATTGAGGCCCAATCCAGCCAATCCAAATTTCTGTTTTTCTCCTCACATGTGCATTATACCAATCATGATTTGGCCATGAAAATTGCTCTAGAAGCTTCCCTTTCACTTGCAAATTCTCTGGTGAGTGTGTTCAGACCAAAATGAGTGTTTGAATTGCTTTGGTAAGGGATTTTGATATGTGACTTGCAAATGAAGAAATCAAATGGCAACTCACAAATCTTGACCTAAACTCAAAAATATGGTAATGCCAAAGTGTTTAAAATGTGATTTCCAATCAGAAAATGTACTCATTTGCTTGGTTTTGGTCATCTAACACAAAATTACATTTTTCCCTCCTTTACACATTTGAATTTTCTCCCTTTTTGAAACCAATTCAAACCAACTCTTGCTATGAGCTCAATCAATCCATCATGACCTTATGCTTCGCCTAAAAACCATATTTTGAACAACTTTCAAGTTGAACAAAATTGCATTTGACAAGTGCAAGTTGGAGATTTTGGCCTATGATTGAAAATGACCTATAATCTCACTTTCCCAAAATACCCCTGACTTGTAAACCTCATAACTTGAGTTCTATAAATCAGATGGAAGACTTCTAATACAATTTAGAAATATAAGATCATGAGGAACAACTTCCATGTTGGCTAAAAGTTCAGGTGAAACCTCCTTCTAGGTCAAAAATAGCTTTGAAGTCAGATGATTTTCACAGACAAATTTCAGAAGTATCTGAGGACTTGTAATTTGTCTGGACCATAACTTGAGTTCTATAAATCCCCTCGAGGACTTCTAGTACTAAAATTAAAGGTATTGAGATGCTATACAAGTTTCATGTTGGTCAAAGATCCATTTGAAACTTGTATCTTGACTTATGTGGCCTTGAAGTTAGGCACTAAACAGGGAATTTACACTAAAACCCTAATTTAGCAACTTCCCACACTCTTGATTCTTCTTGATTTGATCTTGGAACAACACCAAAAATGTATTATCACCTCATTTCATGAACTCCATAACCTAAAAGTAGGCCTTGATACTCTTCAATTGCACAGTTGACCTAGAATTGATCCAGATGAAACCCTAATTGCTTGCACCTCAACTGTGGCTCTTGCATTTGACACAATGACTTGACCAAACTCTCCCATGGCCCTCTAGGCATTCTATGAGATCCATACACATCCTCTTCTCACCTTCAACACTTCACAACCCTCTGATGGTCTTCAGTTGATCCTCAAGTTAGGAGAAGATTCATACCCAAACATCTAAGCCCTTAGGCACTCAAACCACCTTCTGATGACTTTGACCACTCCTCAATCTTGAATGAGACCTCTTGCTAGGCTTCTTTTTACAAGAATAACACTTGATCCCCTTCTATATGAATGATAACATGATATGCAAATGGTATAACTATGCAAAGTTAATGCAATGAAACATAAACCAAGTAAGACAAGGTTGAGCAAATTTTGGGGTGCAACACCTATGCGAGTCAATCCTAGCGCTTGTCTGTTATCTTTGGGTGTTGTATATATGTGTTTTATTTACTTTCCCGCATTTATTTTCCGCATCATATATCATTACTGTTATGCTGTGGGGAGGGAAGTTCCGTTGAGTGATAAGCCGGACCCGAGCTTGAGTACAAACCTAGTATTAGTAGTGGAGACTAGTGGGGAGCCTATTTGCTTAGCATATATAGTTCCCCATGAAATTCACACTCAGGTGATATTTTCTTTGATGATTTTCCTTCAGATCCTCAGGATCGGTTGGGATTTTGGATTTGAGAATTGTTAACTCTGGGAACCGATCATTTGTAAGTCAGCTAAATGAGGCCTCATCAGGAGATAATGATGATAAACCAGAAATGGTGAACGTATCATCATTTCTTGGAAGTCTGTGACGCTGATGAACGCATAGGATGCCAAACCTTGTTAGTGGATAGGTCCACACCTGTGAGGGCGATTGGGTTGTGCAGAAAACCTTAGCTTTCAGATTACCCGGTTCTTTGCAAGTGTGAATCTGTGTTCTTGTTATCAGTGGATCCTACTGTCGGTACTTTGTGCTTCCTAAGGCGAAGCTCTAGTTTTTCTCGACCAACGGCACAACATTCTTGATCCCTTGTTTGCATTTGCATTTTCATTTGCATTTGCATCTCATTAACATGTATTTATGTTGCAGGTGCATATTTCTCCTTTGATTCTAGTGATTTGTTTCCCTCATTGTTGTTATGGAGTCCCTGAAGAGTACAGTGGCCTACAAGTTTCCAGTTTTTTATGTTAGTACTTTGTTGAGTCTAATTGCCTTGGGTGGGAAAGCAATAATGGAAGGTTTCAGAAAGTCTTATGGGAGATTATTGAGATATGTTCGCAAGCCTTCTGAGTATGAGATTAGTGGTGTCTATGCTCTCTTACAGATTTATGATGCCCAGTTGAGATGCTTCGTCTTTCCTGACTATGTCTTTGCTCCTACACTAGAGGAATATTCTGAGCTGTTAGGGGTACCCATTCGGAGTCGGATGCCGTTTGTCCATGTTGATACTAAGCCTGATTTGGCCGAGCTCGCCGCTATTTTGCACCTTGAGGCTTCAGAGTTGGATGGGAAGATGATCCGGAGACTTGGGATGTATGGTTTTCCTTTGCCTTGCTTGATTGAGAAAGCTCAGCAGTACGCTAAGGATGGCTATTATGTTGTGTTTAGCGCCATCCTGGCTCTTTGTATATATGGCATTGTTCTGTTTCCTCATCTTCCAGACTTTGTGGATGTTGATGCGTTATATATCTTAGCCTCAGGCAACCCAGTGCCCACCTTAACCAGAGATGCTTATCATTCTGTGCACTACAAGAATGATAAACGAAGGGGAAAGAACGTAGCTTGTTGTGTTCCTTTGTTGTATGCATGGTTTCTTAGTCATCTACCTAAGACGGGTCCGTTTGTTGCCACTGCCAGTACTTCCGAATGGTCAAAAAGGTTGATGGGTTTATCGGCGGAGAATATTGTTTGGTTTGATCGAGACTTGCTTGGTAAGGATATTGTTTATAGTTGTGGTGGTTTTCCTAACGTTCCTTTGATCGGAAGGAAAGGTTGCATCAACTATAATCCTTCTTTATTGGTGAGACAGTTCAGGTACGCTTTGAGAGAGCCTCCTAGAGAAGAGGAGGTACAAGAATCTCCATATCTTACTGGCTTATTGGAAGGTCAGGCTCTGGGCAGACTTGAGCATGCATGGAATAACATTCATCGGAAAGGGAAGTTAGCTTTGGGGAAGAGTAACAGCCAAGCGTATGACCCTTACTTGACTTGGATTCGTGCTAGGGCTACGAAGTTTCTGATGCCATCTCCTTCAATTGCACCTCTATATCCTCTTATGATAGAAGAACCCACTACTATAGATATCCAGAAATATAATCAGGTATTGGAGGAGAAGGAAGAGCTGAGAAAAGCGAATGAAGAATTGGAGAAACAGATTATCCAGCTTCGAAATGAGAAGGTAGATGCAGTTCATTCTTTCAGGAGACAAATCGAGTTTATCAACAAACTGGGTACGAACCTGACTAAAGAGACTAAGGACAGAGAGCGCACAGGTCGAGATTTGAATGCCTCTTACAGTGTCCTTGCCACTAAGAAGGAAGAGTTGGATAAGGCTTACTTGAGGATCTCCAAGTTTGAGTCGATATGGAATGCCACGCTCACTAACAACAAGGAGCGTGAAGACATGTTAAAACTTAAGATTAGCAAGCTGAAGGCTCAGCTTAATGCCAAAGATGGAGAGATTGCAGCGGAAGCATCACTTAGACAAGACAGCGAGTGCAGGTTGAATGAAGCGATTGTGAACTTGAAGGATCTCAGGTTGAGAGCTGACTCCAAGAGACGCAGACTTGAGGCATGTTTCGGGGAGAGAGCTTTGGAGGATCACGTTGATAGCCTACAGCATACTGTGAGCCAGTAGGACTCGCTTATTCAGGGACTACTTCCTAGGTCGGATCATCCTGAGACGTTGAGGCTGTTAGAGGACTTTCGATCACGTCATCCTGCTTGACCTATTGTCTATTTATGTTGTAGTTTTGTTGCTTATTTGATGTATTTGACCATTGCCAGGCTTGTTGGTCGAGGTATTTTCCTTATTTGTACTCAGTTGTAGTTTGTACTTTGCCTGTTGGCTTTTGATCTATATATGAGAAGTTGGTATTCTATGCTTGTCCGCAGGGTCTCCATTGTTATATTTTTCCTGGAAACTAGAATCGAGGGGGAAATATCCATGTTGCATAAATACATGTCTGCATTTTTCACGCATTTGCAGGTGCACCGAAATGGTTAACCTTATTTTCTCTTGTGGTTTACTAGTATTTCAGGATTGCTGACGTGACAACTCACCGGTACGGTACCAGAAGAAACCAGAAAAGGTTGATGGATCAGATGCATGTAGAAATACAAGAGATGAGAGATCTTATGGCAGAGGTGATGGAGGTCATGCAAGGGGTTGCTAGTGGTCAGGCGCAACTTCAGACTTTGGTGCAACCTCTGATTGCGCGAGTGGATAGTGATGGTGTGTTACATGATGGGATTACTTCTAACCCTCCCCACATTGAAATTCCTCAGGTAGACAATTCTATGCCAACTTTAGTCATCCCTACAGCTGGAGGGGGTGGTCATGCTGCTGGTGCTGGAAATGCGACAGGTTTTAATCATGCTAGTTTTGCCAATGGTGGTAATGGTAACAGAAATGGATATGTCTATGGTCTCGACACTACAGGTGCCATACATGGTAGTCTGGACCACACTTGGAATGAGGATAGGCAAGAGGATGTGTTTTCTCCAAGGATTGTAGCTCCTGAAATACCTTCTGAGGCTGATAGAAGGATTAAGATGATCGAAGAGAAGATGAGGTCTCTTGAGTGCCAAAACTCTATGGGAATGGATATGTCTAATCTGGGGTTGATTCCAGGCTTGAGGGTGCCTCCAAAGTTTAAGATCCCGGATTTTGATAAGTACAAGGGTACCACTTTCCCTAGGGTTCATCTGAGGTCTTATTATCGCAAGATGTCTGCGCATTCTGTTGACGAGAAGCTCTTGATGCACTTCTTCCAGGATAGTTTATCCGGTCCATCGTTGGAATGGTATATGAAATTGGAGCCCGCTAATGTCCGTAGCTGGAGAGACCTAGCCGAAGCTTTTGTAAGGCACTATCAGTACGACAGTGACCTTGCTCCAAATAGAGTCCAGCTGCAGAATCTTTCTCAGAAGTGCAATGAATGCTTTAAAGAATACGCCCAGAGGTGGCGAGAGCTTGCTGCTAGGGTACAACCACCAATGGTAGAACGAGAACTTATGGATATGTTTGTTGCTACCCTGCCGGGCGTTTATTATGAGAAACTCATCGGCAATATGTCTGGAAGCTTTTCTAATCTGATTATCACCGGAGAGAGGGTGGAGAATGGAATTAAGATAGGAAAGATCAATGCTGGTGAAGGGTCCTCGACAGGAGGAGGGAACAAGAAAGTGTTCAGAAACAAAAGGCGATAGGGAGATGCTACTTCTGTATCCAGTTCATAGGGAAGAAATAGAGGTCAGAATTGGCAAAATCAGCAGATTGCTAGCATCACTATTCCAGCAGTTCAACAACTACAACAACAACAACGTCAGCTACAACAACAACCTCAGCAGAATCAGCAGGGGAACAGGAGATACTAAGATACAGGTCGGGCAGCAGAGAACAGACATTTTGATGCCCTTCCTATGCCTTACTCACAGTTATTGCAAGCGTTGCTACAACTTCAATTGATCCAAAAAAGGACTATGGCTCCTTTGACCGAACAACCTCCACCTGGGTACGATGCAAATGCCCACTGCGAATTTCATTCGGGTGCTCCAAGACATAATATTGATAATTGTAAAGCCTTCAAACATAAAGTGCAATATATGATTGATAGTAAGGCGATCAATTTTTCTAATGATGTTCCCAATGTGGTGCAAAATACCATGTTGAATCATGGGCAGGCTGGGGTTAATGCAATTGTCGAGGAAGAGGTGTTGAATTTGGTGACTGATGTTGATGAATTGAAGACACCCTTAAGCTTTGTGAAAGCCAGATTGCTAAAGGGGGTATTTTCCAGGATTGTGCTGAGGATTGTGTTGAATGTTCTGTTAATCCTGAGAAAGTATGTGGATTGTTGAGAAGATGTATCCAGAAGATGATGGATGGCAAAGTTTTACAATTTGACTGTTCCGTTGGAAGAGATTTTGAGGATTTAGTGGCTGAAGAGAAGGACGAGATTGCGACAATCTCCATCCCATATAAGACTGTTACTATCTATGCACCTAAGCCACCAATGATAACTATCACCAAAGCAGGTCCTATGCCGTTTGAGAGCACTAAGGCCATTCCGTGGAACTACGGAGCCGAAGTGTATTGTAATGGGCAGAAGATAAACTTGAATGATCCCCCTGTAAGTTTAGTTGACAATCTCGTGGGAGCCGGAGGTATTACTCGCAGTGGCCGAGTCTTTTCGTCGCCTGAAGTGGACAAGGGGAAAAGACCGTTAGTGGAGGAGACTTCTCAATCTGGGGAGAAGGAGTCTTTGTTGAAAGACGCTGAGGAGTTTTTGAGGCTGATTCGAAAAAGCGACTACAAGATAGTCGATCACTTGCAGCAAACTCCTTCCAAAATATCCATAATGTTGTTGCTCCTTTGCTCTGAGGCGCATAGGAATGCATTGCTGAGAATACTAAACACTACTTACATGCCGCAGGAAATTTCAGTTAAGCAACTCGAGGGAGTTTTGGCGCACGTAAACGCAGGAAATGGCTTAGGCTTTACGGACCTGGATTTGACACCCAGAGGCAGAAATCATAATTGTGCGCTGCATGTATCTCTGGAATGTTGAAGGGCTGTCATGTGTCACGTGCTTGTGGATGCGAGATCTTCTTTGAACGTGCTTCCAAAGAAGGCCCTGATGAAGTTAGATATGAAGGGGTTGATTTGCACACCAAGTGATTTGGTGGTGCGTGCGTTTGATGGAACCCGAAGATCCGTGTTTGGGGAGGTAACTTTTCCGGTTCAGGTTGGACTTGAAGTCTTTGATGCAGTGTTTTACATCATGGATATCTAGCCAGCCTACAGTTGTTTACTAGGTCGCCCTTGGATTCATTCAGCGGGGGCTGTTACATCAACTCTGCATCAGAAGGTGAAATACATGGTTGGCGGTAGCGTTGTTACGGTATGCGGAGAGGAGGACATCAGCCATTTATCATCCTTTAAGTATGTTGAAGTGGATGGATAGATCCAAGAAACTCTTTGCCAAGCCTTCAAAGCGGTCAAGATCAAAGACAAGTCTCCTGTTGTGAGTAAAGAGCCTGAAGTGGCTATGTCCTCGTTTAAAGAAGCTCAAGCAGTGGTGCAAACTGGGGAAGTACAGGGATGGGGTCAAGTGTTGGAAATTCTCCACAAGCAAGACAAATTTGGTTTAGGGTATCGACCACCGTTCTCTTCTCCTTCAGCCTCGCAGAGCGCGCCACGCTATAAAGGGCCCGTGTAGTTCACCAAAGGGGGAGTCATCTTCGAGAGAATCAATGTTGTATCTGACAAAGACGGAGACAGGGACTGCGACATGGATGCCTGGATCAAGCCGTGTATTCCGGGACAGAGCCTGCGCAACTGGTCAATTGAAAAATTCATTCAAGTGATGACAAAACAGTAATGCTTTGTTTTTCCAATTATTGTACTACCCTATGTCCTACCCGGGGCATAGTGGTATTTTATTTCAGGGCCTTACTTGTTTATGTCTGAACACTGTTTATCAATTAATCAAAGGGCGTTTTCTCATTCAAATTTTGTGATCTCTGTTGTTCTTATTTTATTTTTCACAATAAAATGGCAATGTGGTTTATACTTGTTTGCAAATTGTTTGAAACATTTAACCATTTTCATTGCAGGGTTCCTATTGTAGATGACACCAATCCAGAACCTTCTATGACTCGCTTCGACTTCGATCAACTGATATATCAAGTTGAAGAAGAGATTGATGAGGATGAAGACCTGCCTAGGGAATTAGCCAGACTGTTGAAACAAGAAGATAAAATCATTATGCCTCATCAGGAGGAAATTGAGGTCGTTAATCTGGGTTCTGAAGAAGTTGTCAGATATGTTCGGATAGGGGCTACATTAAAGAGCGATGTCAAGCAAAGACTGATCGAGATGCTTCAAGAGTATAGTGACATCTTTGCTTGGTCGTATGAGGATATGCCTGAGCTTGATACCGACATATTGGTTCATCGCTTACCGTTGCGCGAGGAATGTCTGCCGGTCAAGCAGAAGCTTAGAAGGACAAGACCGGATATGGCGGTAAAAATCCAAGAAGAGGTCCAAAAGCAATGAGACGCTGGATTTTTAGCCGTGACTACCTACCCTCCGTGGGTCGCCAACATAGTACCTGTACCGAAGAAGGATGGTAAGGTGCGGATGTGTGTTGATTATCGGGATTTGAACAAGGCGAGCCCTAAAGATGATTTCCCGCTCCCTCACATTGACGTGTTGGTCGACAATACAGCTCAATTTTCGGTGTTTTCCTTCATGGATGGTTTCTCAGGTTACAATCAGATAAAGATGGCACCAGAGGACATGGAGAAAAAAACATTCATTACACCGTGGGGAACGTTTTTCTATAAGGTGATGCCTTTTGTTTTGAAGAATTTCGGAGCAATATATCAGCGTGCTATGACAATGCTCTTTCATGACATGATGCATAAAGAGATTGAGGTTTATGTTGACGATATGATTGCTAAGTCCTAGACGGAGGAGGAGCATCTGGTCAATTTGTTGAAGCTGTTTGAGAGGCTTAGGAAGTTCAGACTAAGGTTGAATCCAAATAAGTGTACTTTTGGAGTTCGGTCCGGAAAGTTATTGGGGTTTATTGTCAACGAAAAAGGAATTGAGGTAGATCCTGCAAAGATAAAAGCCATACAAGACATGCCAGCGCCGAGAACAGAAAAAGAAGTCTGTGGTTTCCTGGGGAGATTGAACTATATTGCTCGGTTCATATCTCATCTCACAGCCACGTGTGAGCCAATGTTTAAACTGTTAAAGAAAGATCAGGCGGTTGTCTAGAATGAAAGTTGTCAAAAAGCATTTTATAAAATAAAAGAGTATTTGCAGGAGTCTCCGATATTGATACCCCTAGTAGCTGAAAGGCCTTTAACCATGTACTTAACGGTTCTTGAGAATAGTATGGGTTGTGTTCTCGGTCAACACGACGATACTGGAAGAAAGGAGCATGCGATTTATTATTTGAGTAAAAACTTCACAGATTGTGAGTCCCGTTACTCAATGCTCGAGAAAACGTGTTTTGCACTTGCTTGGGCTGCCAAACATTTGAGACAATATATGCTCAATCACACAACCATGTTGATTTCGAAAATGGATCCGATTAAGTATGTCTTCGAGAAGCAAGCGCTTTCAGGAAGAATTGCCAGGTGGCAGATGGTACTGACAGATTACGATATACAATATGTTTCTCAGAAAGCCATCAAAGGAAGTGTTCATTCAGAATACCTTGCTGAGCAGCCAATCGAAGATTATCAACCGATGAAGTTTGAATTTCCTGACGAGGATATCATGTTTCTCAAAGCGAAAGATTGTGAAGAACCACTGCACGGTGAAGGTCCAGAGAAGGATTCTCAATGGCAAATGATATTCGATGGTGTTGTCAACTCATATGGTAGTGGAATAGGGGAAACTATTACAACTCCTCATGGAACCCACATCCCGTTCACTGCCAGATTGACATTCCCAGTCACCAACAATGAAGCCGAGTACGAAACGTGCATCATGGGCCTGGAAGAAGCCATTGATTTGAGAATCAAGAATTTAGATGTATATGGCGATTCAGCGCTAGTGGTTAATCAAATCATGGGAGAATGGGAAACTCGTCAACCGAATCTGATTCCTTACAGAGATTATGCCAGAAGGTTGTTACCCTTTTTCGATCGGATAGAGTTTCATCATGTGCCACGAGCAGAGAATCAAATGGCTGATGCTTTGGCAACGCTATCTTCGATGTACAAAGTGAACTTATGGAATGAGGCTCCCAGGATTGTCATTTCTCGCTTGGACAGACCCACTTTCCTATTCTCCATTGGAGAGGCTGATGATGGCAAGCCATGGTTTTACGATATACAAAACTTCCTCAAGAAGCAGGAGTATCCACCAGGGGCTTCGGCTCAGGATAAGAAGACACTGAGGAGGTTGTCTGGCGACTTTTACCTAAACCCAGATGGTGTACTTTACAGAAGGAACCATGATTTGGTGTTGTTGAGATGTGTGGATGAAAAAGAAGCAACGTCGCTTATGGAAGAAGTCCACGAGGTTACTTTCGGTACACATGCCAGTGGACATGCCATGTCTCGGAAACTGCTACGAGCTGAGTATTATTGGCTGACGATGGAGTCAGATTGTTTCAAATTTGCGAAGAAATGCCAGATTTATGCTGATAAGATACATGTACCGCCGTGCCCATTGAATGTTATGGCATCCCCGTGGCCTTTCTCCATGTGGGGCATTGATAGGATTGGCAAGATTGAGCCCACTGCATCCAACGGTCACCGTTTCATCTTAGTAGCCATCGACTACTTCACCAAGTGGGTTGAGGCAGCCTCGTACGCCAATGTGACCAAGAAAGTCATAGCCCGATTCATAAAGAAGGACATCATTTGCAGATATGGAATTCCCGAACGAATCATTACTGATAATGGTTCGAATCTGAACAACAAAATGATGAAGGAGTTATGCCAGAACTTAAAGATTGAACATCACAACTCATCGCACTATCGGCCGAAGATGAATGGCGTTGTTGAGGCGGCCAACAAGAATATCAAAAAAATTATGCAAATGATGGTTGTTACTTACAAAGATTGGCATGAGATGTTTCCATTTTCTCTTCACGGTTATCGTACGACGGTACGCACATCAACCGGGGCAACTCCTTTCTCGCTAGTGTACGGTATGGAAGATGTCCTACCGCTAGAGGTCGAGATTCATTCTTTGAGAGTTTTGGTCGACGTGAAACTTGATGAGGCAGAATGGATAAAGAATCGTTTGAATCAGCTTAGCCTGATGGATGAAAAGAGGCTAGCATCAATTGCATATGGTCGTTTGTACCAGAGCCGAATGAAGAAAGCTTATGATAAGAAGGTGCGCCCTAGAAGCTTTCAGACGGGCGATCTTGTGTTGAAAAAGGTTCTCCCACCACAATCAAATCACAGGGGCAAATGGACTCCCAACTACGAAGGTCCATTTGTTATCCGAAAGGTTTTCTCTGGAGGAGCCTTGTTGTTAGCCACCATGGATGGTGAGGACTTCACATCCCTTGTGAACACAGACGCAGCTAAAAAATACTTTGCTTAAAAGAGACCCGCTGGACACAAAGAGAAAGTCCAGGCAAAAATGGGGCATCCCGGCGAACCATAAAAAAGGAAAAAGAGGTTCGGGCAAAAATTAGGGAAAAATGAAAAGATGTAAACCCGCAAAGTCGAAAACCTGGAAAGGCGACTTTGGCAAAAATGGGTATCCTGGTGAATCGAAAACCCGAAAGGGCGGTTCAGGCAAAAGTTAGGGATTGAAAAAGCAAATGACTGCGGTCTGCATATGAACTTCATTGCTTAGTGGATTGGGAGAACCTGTGGTCTGTTTTCATCCGAATCAATCTCTTCTGAAGACGAAGCGTCGGGAAAGCGTCAGAGTCAGGCGAGTCATAGAGGGATCAACTCATGGTGGTTGTCTGTGCCACGTTACCGATATTTTTGTACACTCTTGTATATTTTTGTGCATATCTGTATTTGTTTTGCGCAACTTCCTCTTTTCAGGAGTTGCATATGTTGTAAGAATTTGCATATTTATAGGCTATTCATCAATAAACATATACTATTCAGTACTTGATCTGTGTGTTTTATTTTAACTTTTACTATTTTGTTTGTGAAAACGCCCAATGCTTTGATGAACTTGTGCTAACATAAACTTGCAGGCCTTGGCCAATAATTGTTAAAACTTTGAATTAATTGAACAACGTCACGAATGATGACTAAGATGATTCCGTTGCATAGGATATCTTGTCTGTTTGTTCAGTTTTGCAGGGTCGTTACCCTTGGGGAAAAGAGGTGTGGATGAAGTTTGTTCTATCCTTAGCCAGAGTCTTTCCCCAAGCAGTGAAGTTCGTATCTCTATTCCCAGTAGAGTTATATGCAGTCAGAGTGAGCAGGTAGCATGTATGCTTTCCTTCGGCAGTTTTTGCATTTAATCCCCGCAAGGTGCATGCTTAATGTAACACCCCCTTTCTATACCCCCAAATAACACAATTAAATCATTTAGGCACGAATTAAAAATTCCATCAGAGTATATTTATTTCATAGTATAAAAGAAGTGTGTCACATTACTCACGAAACGACCACATGAATATTAATTTTTATAAAGAAATAATTCAAAAGGGGTAAATCTCAACTAAAAAGAATAAACGCATGGTTCTTAAAATAAGCATATTCATGTTTTCTGTTAAAGCAGAAGACTAAAACATTGAATTACTTAAGACATGATAAAATACAAGTACACCCCATTAGGTTGTTCATAACATCAATCACAGTTTACCAAACATCATCAACTATTACATATATAATGTATCACAAAGACACTCTACAAGCCTAGCTACCCGATGTTACATATCAGAGCGACCGACTCAAGAGAAAAGGAGCTATACTCCAAAAGAAACCTCCAGCAATCCTAATCTGCAATGCCTCATAGAGCATCATAAAACAGTAGAAGGGTGAGAAATATTACCATAATAACAATGCATATAATTATGTATATAAACAATCATAAAATACATATATGCCACATTTCTCAATCAATTCACACACTCACCACTCCCACATCAACATATCGTATATATATACATATGCACACTTCTCCTAACAATCACATATACATTATGTTTCATTTACCGCAAATCATATAAGCATATACAATCATACTTAATCAGCAATTCATTAGTCAATATCTTTCACACACATATATATACATATTTCCAAGCATACTCACTCATGCTATTACCGCAATTTGCATTAATTCACATAAACATACACATTAACTCAATAAACACACACAACATGTTTATTCCATTGCTAATTCATATAAACATCTACATTCATGTTTATTTCACCAATGCATCATATGAAGATGACAACATGCAACTCATAGAGACCGACACACGACTCTATGCAGATGCAAATGCGGTACCGACTCATTTCAGCAGGTTCAATTGAAGAACCAAAAATAACCGTCGCTCACACCCCACAAGGGCACACGAGGTTCTGCAGATTCTCCGAGGAACCAATATATAACCATCGTAACATACGAGGTTCTGCAAATCCTCTGAGGGATCTATAAATAACCATCACTCACACCCCACAAGGGCACACGAGGTTCTGCAGATTCTCTGAGGAATCAATAAATAACCATCGCTCACACCCCACAAGGGCACACGAGGTTCTGCAGATTCTCCGAGGAATCAATCAACACAAGAATGAATACCATGATGCTTCACATGCAATATGACTCATGATACTCTTGAAATACACACCTGTTTACAAACATACTCATGCATTCGTTACATTCATCGCATATATTCATTATGCACTCACAATATATACATATCACAATACATACATATATTCATCATTTCATTCACACTATTCAAACATGGTTCACACTTACAATCATCATACATCACATATGCCAAAAGGCCACATATTCACAATCAATTCATAATCTAGGATTCACGCCATACGGCTACCCATAGCACATCATATAACAGCGCACAAGCTATACACTACATAATTATATCAAATACATCAACATTGGATGGAACCAACCAAAATAAAACAATTGCTGTCACATTCCCCAACCTTCGCCTGGTGAAGCCTCTAGCGAACCTTCGCTACTTCGTTCGCCTGGCGAACTTACCAGCGAAGACCACTGGGAGTTATCCTGGAATTACTCGCTAGCACACTCGCCTGGCGAACCTTCTCCATACTCATTCGCTTGGCGAACTTGCCAGCGAAGACAGGATAATTTGGTTTTGACTTGGTTCGCTGCTGCTCGCTGGGCTTCACCCGACGAAGCTTCGCTGGCATTCGCCTGACGAATCTGCAAACTCAAAACATCCATGGTTGTCTAAAAGCCCAAACCTCACAAAATGACTGATTCAAGAACCAAACGACTTCAGTAAGCTCAACCCAATAATACCCGACCATACTACTCCATCCATCCTCGATTCTAACCGATTAAAACACCATTCTACTGATTAATTCATTTTCGACCTAGAAATGAAAATATCCAAAAACACCCAAACAATCCAACACACATACACAATCATACACAATGATTAAGATAGTAAGATTTCACACCCTTACCTGATTAAATCGAAGCTTTGAGTTGCTCTTGATGATTTCCACACTTTTCTTCTTCTTCTCTTTTCTCCTCCTTTTCCTTCTTTCTCTTTTCCTTACCAACTCTTCTCTCTTTTCTTTCTATTTCTATTTTTTATATTTCTTTCCATTCTATTTCCTCCATAATATATATTTTCCAATCATTTCCCATAATTCATCCACTTAACCATTAATTAAGAATATCCAAAATATTTCCAACTTAATTTTCCAAAACTCCCCAAATGATAAAATAGCATAATATGTAAACTTAACATATTACCACACTATTCCATAATTAAAATAATGCCAATAAATAAATTAATTAGTTAATCAAAATTGGGCTGTTACAACTCTCCCCCACTTTAGAAATTTTCGTCCTTGAAAATGTTATCCGATTTAAACAACTCGGGACGTGACACTCGCATCCCAATCTTCCAAATCCAACTTCCTCTGGTTGATCCTCCCAAATACCTTTACCAAGACAATCCCTTTTCCTTAAAGTTGTCTCAACAGTCAAATCCTCTCTCACTCATACACCATCCATCTGGGTCGATGCGCTTTCTCAGCTTAGACACATGAACACATCATGCAATTTCTCCTAGTGACATCGGTAAAACAATCTAACATGCTATTTTCCCACGCTTCCGCTGCGATACTCTGATACAGATTCAACAAGACACAGAGTGTGCTTCCGAGACCTCAAGCTCGATCAACACCAGTTATTATCATAATTCCCAAAACACGTCCTTTCTTGGATCCTCTAATCTTTTCAGTCGTCTCTTGCACAATCCCAAGTTCGAGTACAACACTCTTGCTAGACACACATCAACACAAAGGAGTTCTACACCCCCTTATGATCCATCTTGATCCAACACACAAGTTCTCTACATACTGGATAGTTCTCTTTGCCTGCCTCTCCGCCCACGGATGTTAGACAAGGGTCAATTTCAACACGGAACCCAAAACGTCCGCAACTCCTCCAAAATCTCAGTGAGAAATTCAGATCCCCATCTGACACAATATTCGACGATACCCCATACAATCTTTATCACTTCAATGATATCCATCTCAACCAGCTCCAACATAGAATGATTAATCCTCATTGGTAGGAAAAGAGCCAATCTAGTCATTCCATCCAAAATCACTCAATTAAAACCATATTCCTCGAATTCTCCGGAAACTCAACGCAAAATCCATGGGAGTACTATCTGATTTCAACTCTGAAATATACAACGGTTACATCATACCCAACAGTCTCAGACGTTCATTCTTCGACTTCCGACAAGTCTAACCAGCACATACAACTAAACCACTTCTCTCTTCATCTATGGCCATCAAAATAATTTCCTCAAATTCGGTTACATCTTTATAGCACTAGGATGGATACTCCATCTACCACAATACTCTTATTCCACTTAATAATATCTATAACACAACTCTATCACGACATCTCATGATACCATTCCCATTAATACGAAAATCATTCCTTCGACTTAATTCATCAAATTCAACCCTCATCGTCAGTATATACCAAATCTTCAAATCGATGCATCAGTTACCGCGTTGCTCTACCCGAATGGTAATTCAATCTAAAACCATAATCCCTCAGGAGTCCCAATCGTTTTCCTCTGCCTCATATTCAAATCTCCCAATTCAAACCAATACCTTAAGCTCTTGAGATCACCAACCGTTTCAAATCTCACACTAACCAATTGGAGCCTCCAACTCCAACACAAACACAATAACAACCAACTCTAATCACTTGTCAGATAATCCTTCTTATATACTTTAAATTGCCTTCAAGCAACTAAACTCACTGATGTTACACTTAACATATCTCTCAATCATACCCACGAGACATCACAAAACACAACGAACAGTTCTATCGAATTCGACAAGAATCCACACACGAGCTGTTGACAGCTCTCCCAAAACTCTCTGAACTTCCTTCACAGTGGCATATCACCGTTTCTCCTCCAACACTGATAACACAAGTTCCCGATGCTCAACATGATCCTCTATATTCTTCGATATATCAAACACATTCCATCAATAAATTAATTAATTTCCATGCCACTACTTCACCATCACACATAGCATTAAAATAGCGTCCAACGCTTCGAATGGTGCGTCAAAAGACGAAAACAACATTTTCACACTCCGAAGGCCACTCAACGCATTTTCAACTCTTGAAATTCCAAAGGTCTAATTATACCCGTATTGTATCCCACATATTACTTTCTTTAACAATCACCACAAGTCATTATCCACCTTTATGCTCGACTCCACAACCTGTTGCCGTAACATACACACCAGACACAAGTCTCAAAATTACTCACTCAATTTTAATTCCTTGGTCACCCAAACAGACATACCATATGGAGCCCTCAATATATGACTAGTTTCCGTAACTAAGTCGATCACAACTTCACCCTACATCCTGTCTGTATATCACTTATCTTGTCAAGATAACCCTCAGACAACCATAATCAATCGGTAAACCACCAGCTTCTCCACTTGCATTCATACTAAAAATTCCCATCAAAATTAAACATCTCATCACGGTCCTACGCCGACTCATCAAAACAATTCTTAAGCGCTCGGCTTCACTCAAAATAATTCACGACACCACGCCATCTAAACTTGCAAGACACATTTAATCCCATCCAACACAACCCCAACTACTATCAACAAGAGATTAAGGGTGATCAGTTCCTCAATTTGTCAACAGACAGCCGAAAATCATGATGGAGTATAAACCATCTTTACCAAACTATAATAGCGCTTAACAACACACCGAGCTACAACTCCACTCTTGTAGCATCCTGGAGAATCACAAGCTTCTCCCCCACTTTGATCATTCCCACTTCTGTAGACAAGGTTAACCACAAACATGTATCGACAGTGTTTCACACACATGTCGCGTACAAGGGAACAACCAACAAACACAACTTGGCCGGACGGACCGACCTGCTCTGATACCAATTAATGTAACACCCCCTTTCTATACCCCCAAATAACACAATTAAATCATTTAGACACGAATTAAAAATTCCATCAGAGTATATTTATTTCATAGTATAAAAGAAGTGCGTCACATTACTCACGAAACGACCACATGAATATTAATGTTTATAATGAAATAATTCAAAAGGGGTAAATCTCAACTAAAAAGAATAAGCGCATGGTTCTTAAAATAAGCATATTCATGTTTCCTGTTAAAGCGGAAGACTAAAACAGTGAATTACTTAAGACATGATAAAATACAAATACACACCATTAGGTTGTTCATAACATCAATCACAGTTTACCAAACATCATCAACTATTACATATATAATGTATCACAAAGACACTCTACAAGCCTAGCTACCCGATGTTACATATCAGAGCGACCGACTCAAGAGAAAAGGAGCTATACTCCAAAAGAAACCTCCAGCAATCCTAATCCGCAATGCCTCATAGAGCATCATAAAACAGCAGAAGGGTGAGAAATATTACCATAATAACAATGCATATAATTATGTATATAAACAATCATAAAATACATATATGCCACATTTCTCAATCAATTCACACACTCACCACTCCCACATCAACATATCTTTTATATATATATATATATATATATATATATATATATATATATATATATATATATATATATATATATATATATATATATATATATATATATATATATATATATATATATATATATATATATATATATATATATATATATATATATATATATATATATATATATATATATATATATATATATATATATACACATATGCACACTTCTCCTAACAATCACATATACATTATGTTTCATTTACCGCAAATCATATAAGCATATACAATCATACTTAATCAGCAATTCATTAGTCAATATCTTTCACACACATATATATACATATCTCCAAGCATATTCACTCATGCTATTACCGCAATTCGCATTAATTCACATAAACATACACATTAACTCAATAAACACACACAACATGTTTATTCCATTGCTAATTCACATAAACATCTACATTCATGTTTATTTCACCAATGCATCATATGAAGATGACAACATGCAACTCATAGAGACCGACACACGACTCTATGCAGATGCAAATGCGGTACCGACTCATTTCAGCAGGTTCAATTGAAGAACCAAAAATAACCGTCGCTCACACCCCACAAGGGCACACGAGGTTCTGCAGATTCTCTGAGGAATCAATATATAACCATCGCAACATACGAGGTTCTGCAAATCCTCTGAGGGATCAATTAATAACCATCGCTCACACCCCACAAGGGCACACGAGGTTCTGCAGATTCTCCGAGGAATCAATAAATAACCATCGCTCACACCCCACAAGGGCACACGAGGTTCTGCAGATTCTCCGAGGAATCAATCAACACAAGAATGCATACCATGATGCTTCACATGCAACATGACTCATGACACTCTTGAAATGTACACCTGTTTACAAACATACTCATGCATTCGTTACATTCATCGCATATATTCATTATGCACTCATAATATATACATATCACAATACATACATATATTCATCATTTCATTCACACTATTCAAACATGGTTCACACTTACAATTGTAATACATCACATATGCCAAAAGGCCACATATTCACAATCAATTCATAATCTAGGATTCACGCCATACGGCTACCCACAGCACATCATATAACAGCACACAAGCTATACACTACATATATATATCAAATACATCAACATTGGATGGAACCAACCAAAATAAAACAATTGCTGTCACATTCGCCAACCTTCACCTGGCGAAGCCTCTGGCGAACCTTCGCTACTTCGTTCGCCTGACGAACTTACCAGCGAAGACCACTGGGAGTTATCCTGGAATTACTCGCTAGCACACTCGCCTGGAGAACCTTCGCCACACTCATTCGCTTGGCAAACTTGCCAGCGAAGACAGGGTAATTTGGTTCTGACTTGGTTCGCTGCTGCTCGCTGGGCTTCGCCCGACGAAGCTTCGCTGGCATTCGCCTGGCGAATCTGCGAACTCAGAACATCCATGGTTGTCTAAAAGCCCAAACCTCACAAAATGACTGATTCAAGAACCAAACGACTTCAGTAAGCTCAATCCAATAATACCCGACCATACTACTCCATCCATCCTCGATTCTAACCGATTAAAACACCATTCTACCGATTAATTCATTTTCGACCTAGAAATGAAAATATCCAAAAACACCCAAACAATCCAACACACATACACAATCATACACAATGATTAAGATAGTAAGATTTCACACCCTTACCTGATTAAATCGAAGCTTTGAGTTGCTCTTGATGATTTCCACACTTTTCTTCTTCTTCTTCTCTTTTCTCCTCCTTTTCCTTCTTTCTCTTTTCCTTACCAACTCTTCTCTCTTTTCTTTCTATTTCTATTTTTTATATTTCTTTCCATTCTATTTCCTCCATAATATATATTTTCCAATCATTTCCCATAATTCATCCACTTAACCATTAATTAAGAATATCCAAAATATTTCCAACTTAATTTTCCAAAACTCCCCAAATGATAAAATAGCATAATATGCAAACTTAACATATTACCACACTATTCCATAATTAAAATAATGCCAATAAATAAATTAATTAGTTAATCAACATTGGGCTGTTACAACTCTCCCCCACTTTAGAAATTTTCGTCCTCGAAAATGTTATCCGATTTAAACAACTCGGGACGTGACTCTCGCATCCCAATCTTCCAAATCCAACATCCTCTGGTTGATCCTCCCAAATACCTTTACCAAGACAATCCCTTTTCCTTAAAGTTGTCTCAACAGTTAAATCCTCTCTTACTCATACACCATCCATCTGGGTCGATGCGCTTTCTCAGCTTAGACACATGAACGCATCATGCAATTTCTCCTAGTGACAGCGGTAAAACAATCTAACATGTTATTTTCCCACGCTTCCGCTGCGCTACTCTGATACAGATTCAACAAGACACAATGTGCTTCCGAGACCTCAAGCTCGATAAACACCAGTTATTATCGTAATTCCCAAAACACGTCCTTTCTTGGATCCTCTAATCTTTTCAGTCGTCTCTTGCACAATCCCAAGTTCGAGTACAACACTCTTGCCAGACACACATCAACACAAAGGAGTTCTACACCCCCTTATGATCCATCTTGATCCAACACACAAGTTCTCTACATACTGGATAGTTCTCTTTGCCTGCCTCTCCGCCCACGGATGTTAGACAAGGTTCAATTTCAACACGGAACCCAAAACGTCCGCAACTCCTCCAAAATCTCAGTGAGAAATTCAGATCCCCATCTGACACAATATTCGACGATACCCCATACAATCTTTATCACTTCAATGATATCCATCTCAACCAGCTCCAACATAGAATGATTAATCCTCATTGGTAGGAAAAGAGCCAATCTAGTCATTCCATCCAAAATCACTCAATTAAAACCATATTCCTCGAATTCTCCGGAAACTCAACACAAAATCCATGGGAGTACTATCCGATTTCAACTCTGGAATATACAACGGTTACATCATACCCAACAGTCTCAGACGTTCATTCTTCGACTTCCGACAAGTCTAACCAGCACATACAACTAAACCACTTCTCTCTTCATCTATGGCCATCAAAATAATTTCCTCAAATTCGGTTACATCTTTATAGCACTAGGATGGATACTCCATCTACCACAATACTCTTATTCCACTTAATAATATCTATAACACAACTCTATCACGACATCTCATGATACCATTCCCATTAATACGAAAATCAGTCCTTCGACTTAATTCATCAAATTCAACCCTCATCGTCAGTATATACCAAATCTTCAAATCGATGCATCAGTTACCGCGTTGCTCTACCCGAATGGTAATTCAATCTAAAACCATAATCCCTCAGGAGTCCCAGTCGTTTTCCTCTGCCTCATATTCAAATCTCCCAATTCAAACCAATACCTTAAGCTCTTGAGATCACCAACCGTTTCAAATCTCACACTAACCAATTGGAGCCTCCAACTCCAACACAAACACAATAACAACCAACTCTAATCACTTGTCAGATAATCCTTCTTATATACTTTAAATTGCCTTCAAGCAACTAAACTCACTGATGTTACACTTAACATATCTCTCAATCATACCCACGAGACATCACAAAACACAACGAACAGTTCTATCGAATTCGACAAGAATCCACACACGAGCTGTTGACAGCTCTCCCAAAACTCTCTGAACTTCCTTCACAGTGGCATATCACCGTTTCTCCTCCAACACTGATAACACAAGTTCCCGATGCTCAACATGATCCTCTATATTCTTCGATATATCAAACACATTCCATCAATAAATTAATTAATTTCCATGCCACTACTTCACCATCACACATAGCATTAAAATAGCGTCCAACGCTTCGAATGATGCGTCAAAAGACGAAAACAACATTTTCACACTCCGAAGGCCACTCAACGCATTTTCAACTCTTGAAATTCCCAAGGTCTAATTATACCCGTATTGTATCCCACATATTACTTTCTTTAACAATCACCACAAGTCACTATCCACCTTTATGCTCGACTCCACAACCTGTTGCCGTAACATACACACCAGACACAAGTCTCAAAATTACTCACTCAATTTTAATTCCTTGGTCACCCAAATAGACATACCATATGGAGCCCTCAATATATGACTAGTTTCTGCAACTAAGTCGATCACAACTTCACCCTACGTCTTGTCTGTATATCATTTATCTTGTCAAGATAACCCTCAGACAACCATAATCAATCGGTAAACAACCAGCTTCTCAACTTGCATTCATACTAAAAATTCCCATCAAAATTAAACATCTCATCACGGTCCTACGCCGACTCATCAAAACAATTCTTAAGCGCTCGGCTTCACTCAAAATAATTCACGGCACCACGCCATCTAAGCTTGCAAGACACATTTAATTCCATCCAACACAACCCCAACTACTATCAACAAGAGATTAAGGGTGATCAGTTCCTCAATTTGTCAACAGACAGCCGAAAATCATGATGGAGTATAAACCATCTTTACCAAACTATAATAGTGCTTAACAACACACCGAGCTACAACTCCACTCTTGCAGCATCCTGGAGATTCACAAGCTTCTCCTCCACTTCGATCATTCCCACTTCTGTAGACAAGGTTAACCACAAACATGTATCGACAGTGTTTCACACACATGTCGCGTACAAGGGAACAACCAACAAACACAACTTGGCCGGACGGACCGACCTGCTCTGATACCACTTAATGTAACACCCCCTTTCTATACCCCCAAATAACACAATTAAATCATTTAGGCACGAATTAAAAATTCCATCAGAGTATATTTATTTCATAGTATAAAAGAATTGCGTCACATTACTCACGAGACGACCACATGAATATTAATGTTTATAAAGAAATAATTCAAAAGGGGTAAATCTCAACTAAAAAGAATAAATGCATGGTTCTTAAAATAAGCATATTCATGTTTTCTGTTAAAGCGGAAGACTAAAACATTGAATTACTTAAGACATGATAAAATACAAGTACACGCCATTAGGTTGTTCATAACATCAATCACAGTTTACCAAACATCATCAACTATTACATATATAATGTATCACAAAGACACTCTACAAGCCTAGCTACCCGATGTTACATATCAGAGTGACCGACTCAAGAGAAAAGGAGCTATACTCCAAAAGAAACCTCCAGTAATCCTAATCTGCAATGCCTCATAGAGCATCATAAAACAGCAGAAGCGTGAGAAATATTACCATAATAACAATTCATATAATTATGTATATAAACAATCATAAAATACATATATGCCACATTTCTCAATCAATTCACACACTCACGACTCCCACATCAACATATATATATACATATCTCCAAGCATATTCACTCATGCTATTACCGCAATTCGCATTAATTCACATAAACATACACATTAACTCAATAAACACACACAAAATGTTTATTCCATTGCTAATTCACATAAACATCTACATTCATGTTTATTTCACCAATGCATCATATGAAGATGACAACATGCAACTCATAGAGACCGACACACGACTCTATGCAGATGCAAATGCGGTACCGACTCATTTCAGCAGGTTCAATTGAAGAACTAAAAATAACTGTCGCTCATACCCCACAAGGGCACACGAGGTTCTGCAAATTCTCCGAGGAATCAATATATAACCATCGCAACATACGAGGTTCTGCAAATCCTCCGAGGGATCAATAAATAACCATCGCTCACACCCCACAAGGGCACACGAGGTTCTGCAGATTCTCCGAGGAATCAATAAATAACCATTGCTCACACCCCACAAGGGCACACGAGGTTCTGCAGATTCTCCGAGGAATCAATCAACACAAGAATGCATACCATGATGCTTCACATGCAACATGACTCATGACACTCTTGAAACGCACACCTGTTTACAAACATACTCATGCATTCGTCACATTCATCGCATATATTCATTATGCACTCACAATATATACATATCACAATACATACATATATTCATCATTTCATTCACACTATTCAAACATGGTTCACACTTACAATCATCATACATCACATATGCCAAAAGGCCACATATTTACAATCAATTCATAATCTAGGATTCACGCCATACGGCTACCCACAGCACATCATATAACAGCGCACAAGTTATACATTACATAATTATATCAAATACATCAACATTGGATGGAACCAACCAAAATAAAACAATTGCTGTCACATTCGCCAACCTTCGCCTGGCGAAGCCTCTGGTAAACCTTTGCTACTTCGTTCGCCTGACGAACTTACCAGCGAAGACCACTGGGAGTTATCCTGGAATTACTCGCTAGCACACTCGCCTGGAGAACCTTCGCCACACTCATTCGCCTGGCGAACTTGCCAGCGAAGACAGGGTAATTTGGTTCTGACTTGGTTCGCTGCTGCTCGCTAAGCTTCGCCCGGCGAAGCTTCGCTTGCATTCGCCTGGCGAATCTGCAAACTCAGAACTTCCATGGTTGTCTAAAAGCCCAAACCTCACAAAATGACTGATTCAAGAACCAAACGACTTCAGTAAGCTCAACCCAATAATACCCGACCATACTACTCCATCCATCCTCGATTCTAACTGATTAAATCACCATTCTACCGATTAATTCATTTTCGACCTAGAAATGAAAATATCCAAAAACACCCAAACAATTCAACACACATACACAATGATTAAGATAGTAAGATTTCACACCCTTACTTGATTAAATTGAAGCTTTGAGTTGATCTTGATGATTTCCACACTTTTCTTCTTCTTCTCTTTTCCCCTCATTTTCCTTCTTTCTCTTTTCTTTACCAACTCTTCTCTCTTTTCTTTCTATTTCTATTCTTTATATTTCTTTCCATTCTATTTCCTCCATAATATATATTTTCCAATCATTTCCCATAATTCATCCACTTAACCATTAATTAAGAATATCCAAAATATTTCCAACTTAATTTTCCAAAACTCCCCAAATGATAAAATAGCATAATATGTAAACTTAACATATTACCAGACTATTCCATAATTAAAATAATGTCAATAAATAAATTAATTAGTTAATCAAAATTGGGCTGTTACACTTGTAAGCACTCCCCAGCGAGTCGTGATTGGATTTTTCCCCCACAGAGTAATTTGCAGCCTGGTTAGGTTCGTTCCCTGGCAGAGCAATGCCTAGAAAGTGGAAAGGGATGGTTTCCCCAGCAGTGTTGTTTTCTCTTCCCCAACAGGATAGAAGAATGTTGTCACGTCGGTATTTTCCTTGCAGGAAGCCAGCAAGAGCTCGTTTCTCGGAATAAGTCCAATCGCTATTGGCATGAGCAAGTTTGCGCTCTATCCCCGGCAAAATCTTTGATTCCCTCAACAGGGTTATTTTTGTTATCCTAGCAGGATGGTTTCTGTATCTCTAGCATTCGTTTTGCTAATTCAGTTCCAGTGCATTTGCATGCGTGCATAGCATCTACCCAAATGCGTAGCATTTCCATTTCGTATGGAGCATTACGCCATTGTCAAACATATGCATGTGAAACATAAGCGAGGTTGTTATGTCTTTGTTTCAGGTGAATCTCGCAGGTGATGGGTCTTTGCCCGTGTGGTGGCTAAACTCAACTCATGTTATTTCCCTAGTGGAGTTTCTCCGTGATTATTATCAGTGGATGATCTTAACTTCATGTGTGGTTGCTCGCTTTTATTTAACGAAGGTCTGGCGGAGATGTCAGAAGTTTCTCAGAAATATGGTTATTTGACGGCGATGTTGGATGCTTATCAGATTTATGTTTGTCTGGCGGCGATGTCAGAGGTTTATTAGCACCGTGGTTGTCTGGCGGCGTTGTCAAAGTTCTTTATCCCTACAGGTACTTGACGGCGATGTCGGGTGTTTTTCAGAATTATGGTTAGCTGGCGGCGAGGTCAGATTATCTTATCAGGTTTAAAGTTAGCCGGCGGCGATGTCAGGTGTTTATTATTTATGGTTGATGACGGCAATGTCAGGGTTCTCTTACTAGGTTTGTGCTGTTCTGGCAGTGATGTCAAATATCTTTGGTTTCCCAGCGGCAATGTTGGATGTTTGTTTCTGGCGGCGATGTCAAATATCTTTGGTTTTCTAGCAGCGATGTTGGATGTTTGTTTCTGGCGGCGATGTCTGGTGATTTTGGTTTCCCAGCAGCGATGTTGGATGTTTGTTATTGGCGGCAAGGTCAGGTGTTTTTCCAGCGGCGATGTTGGATGTTTGTTTCTGACGGCAATGTCAGGTACTTTTTAGTTTACTAGTGGCGAGGTTGGATGTCTTTCTGGCGGCGATGTCAGGTGATATTGGTTCTCCAGCGGCGAGTTTGGATGTTTGTTTCTGACGGCGATGTCAGGTAATGTTTGTTTCTGACGACGATGTTGGATGTTTGTTGCTGACGGTGATGTCAGATGATATAATTTACCAGCGGCGATGTTGGATGTTTGTTACTGGCGGCGATGTCAGGTGATTTCCGTTTTTCCAGCGGCAATGTTGGATATGGTTTCTGGCGGCAATGTCAGATGTTTTGGTTATTGACGGTGATGTCAATGGTTTAATCAACTTTGTGATTGTTCGACGGCGATGTCGGGCGCCTTATTTTGACTGACGGCGATGTCAGGTGTGATTTACTGTTTGGATTTCTTTGAATGTCTGGCGGAGATGTCAAAGAATCATGTCTTGGGATTCTATACCTATTTTGTCTAACAGAGGTCTAACGGCGATGTTAGCTATTCTACCGACTTGAAGTAGAAGTTTGACGGTGATGTCAACTGTTATTATAGCCTTAATGTCTATGACTGGAGGCAAGGTCAGGTGTCTGACGGCGATGTCAGGGGAATTTAATGCAGATAATTGACGGTGAGGTCATATGCTTTTCACACTGTGTGTCACTTTTGTGTTCTCGGATTCGGTTTTTCAGAGTTTTTTTCCCCAGGAGGGTTTGCAGTTTTATTTCTGCGGTTGGCAAGTTTCCGGGTTCTTTGGTATTTGTCACACCCTCATTTTCACCGTTAGCCTTTTATACCCTACATTCAGCATATCATACATCATTCTATTGCGTATCGAGCATGCGGGTTCACAAGGTACGAACTAGGCCGTTTGGTTGTAACTTGTCTATTTTCGGACTACATGAAAAAAGGTTCATCACCTAAGGTTTGATCTAAGGAAAAAGTCTACTCATGAAAATTTTGGCAAGGGGAAGTTACTTGACAAAATACAAGGATATTCAAGATAAATATTAATAGACATGAATGCTAGGCCAAATCCAAAGCTCCTTCATACATGTTTATTTTTATGGCATAAGTGGAGTGCAAATTATTAAGGCATGAATCAAGATCATCAATGCATAATTCAAGATTTCATTTTTAAGCACATGAGGGAATCCATCATCCAAAATTCAAGATTCATGAATGGAGATAAAAATAATACTAAGAGGAATTTTGTGACATTACAATCATGTCATTTGTTACAAAAATTCCAACTCTAGATAATGTTTAGAAATTAATCTATTTCTAAATCTTCATTCAAGTCTTTAATCAAATCTATGATATGGTACTCTTCATACTACACCATTTTTTTCATGTGCTACATTATGCTCACAAACATCCAAGAAATATGCAAGAATTAAATCAACATTGGAATGTTTATGGGCCAAGATTATGCATGTTCAATCATAGGAAAAACAGCCCCATGCAAGAGTTGAAGAATTACTACATGTCACAAAATCAAGAGGACAACATGTACTATGTTACAAGATCATTTTTTATGTCACAAAGTCAAGGAAATAGCATGCAAATGATATATTTACTTGCTAAATATCAGTTTGCAAATGCTTTCAAAGAGTGGTAACAATTGGCTACATGGCAAGATACAAAGCAATACCATCCAAGAGACTAATGGGCAAAAGGAGGGATAGTAGTATAGTATGCTACAGCAGAAAAATGCAGCAAGTCATACTAGAAATAGAAGGGAAAAGTGGGGCTGCACAAAAGGAAGAAAAAGGCATTGCCAAGAATGGAAAGTTGGTGATGAAAAGGTGTGCAAAGTGTGTGGCTTTAGGACAGCAGAAAAAGTTGACACAAAAGGTGGAAAATGGGCTGCAAGCAAGCATAGAAAACATAGTATTCCTTACTATCAAAACAGAACACAACACAAGAAGCAAGCAGGGTAGAGACTACACATAGAGAGCAAAGAGTAAGAGCAGAAAACCAGAAAATAGTTAGCAAGAAACCCTCAAAAAAACAGAAAAAAGAGAGTGAGATAGAGACACAAGAGGATCATTGAGAAACCAAACCTTCACAACATAGAGTGAAGAGGGGAGAGCACATCCAACAAAGGTCATTGGAGTACTTGCAAGAAGGATAGAAAGCTCTTGGTATCCATTTCTTCAAATCTTTCTCCTTTTATTCTTTGCTTTTATATTCATTTCATTCACTCTTTTATGTGCTGTTGAACTGTATATCATGTAAGATCCCCTAAGGGACTAAGAAACCATCCTCAAGGAACCACAAAAACGAAACGAAAACATAAAAAATGTGAGATTTCGACCTGGACCAGCAACACGGGCCGTGTCACACGACACGGCCGGCCGTGTCACGCTACTGTATGAAGTTTTTTCCCCAGGCCTTGCAACACGAGTCGTATCACACAACACGGTCGGCCGTGTTGCATCACTGTTTCAACTTTTTTCACCCGTGTCACACTCACGGCGAACTCTTTGATGGCACTTCGTGCCGTTTTTTTTGTGTGTCTCGATTTTTTTGAGCCGTGTGGCTTATGTTTGCATGATGTTTGTATGTGAATATTGTTATGGCCCTTGTTGACCTTTGTTTCCAAAAACTATTTTTAAAAGTAAACTCTCGATTTTATCGAGCCATTTTTGACCATGTAAGTCGGATGCCTTGTGCACCGCCATCGACCTAAATCGCATCACTTCAAATATCTTTACAAGCAATAAATCTCGATCCAACGTCAAGTGTTTCTCTTTTCGCATAAAAATACAAAAAAAACACAATAAAATATATGATTGGAATTATGCACCATGAACTTTAAAGTGGTGGAGAAGGAATGAGAATGGAACCCTCCTACACTCATTCCGAATGTTTCGAATACAAGGCGCTCGACTTGGTTATTCGAGACATTCATCTCTATCCAAAGTCTTTTGTATAATCCTAGTCAAGAACACATTTTCTTCACAAAAAAAACTAAAAAACAACATCAACTCATCAAACTATTTTTGCCTTAGGGCGTCAATCCAAAAAACCCTTTTTCAAGGTATAAAATCAACCAACAAACAACAATTTCATAAAGCCTCCGAACTACGGAGCTCTGATTCTTCACTTCTTTTAAGTGAGGATACGTAGGCACAAGGGCCACAATCCTTGGCGAGCATTAAAATAAATAAACCAATCCCTCTTTTCCTTAAACAAGCAAACATTTAGAATAAAACACTCATTCACGCGAAATAACCTAGGAGGTTCTCATCGAGTACGATGGATGCGAGGGGGTGCTAATACCTTCCCCTCGCATAACCGACTCCCGAACCCTAAGACTTGGTTGCGATGACCACGCTCTTTTCCCAAAGGTTTTATCGCTATTTCCCTTTCCCCCCATGGGATAAATAAAATCCGGTGGCGACTCTGTGTCATTTTTCGCGTAGCGACAGTATTCAACTGTCTTCTACCTTGATTGCGTGAAAGCCGTTCGCTTTTCACTCGTTCAGGTCCAAGTCGTTTGAATAGGGGCAGCTGTTGCACCCCAAAATTTGCCCAACCTTTTCTTAACTTGGTTTATGTTTCATTTCATTTCTTTCTAGCATTTGCATTGCATAGCATTTTTCATTGAACAGGGGATCAAAAGTTTGTGCATAACAAGAGGAGTCTACTCAGAGGGTTAAGCCTAAGCAAGGGGTGTTACTCAAGTTTGGATAGTCATCAGGTCATCTAGATGTGGGCATTGGTCTTATGAAAGAAAGGATGGATGTATGTGGGTCAACTCCTAACTTGGAGGCCAGTTCAAGATCATCAGAGGATTGTGAATTCATGGTTATGGATATAAGATATTGAGAGAGCTCATTGAGTGCCTTGAGGGTCATTGTGGAGCTCATCCAAGTGTTTGTGCTAAGTTTGAAAGGTTACAGTTGAAGGTGTTGTATCTAGGGTTTTCATCTGGCTAATCCTCAATCAATTGTGAAATTGAAGGAGATTAAAACTCAATTCAAAGTCTCTATGGTCATGGGATGTTGTGTTAAGATATATGAGATATCATTTCAAGTTCAATTCATCAAGGATCAAGTGTGTGAGAAGTTACTAAATTAGGGTTCTCAGGGTAAAATCCCTTATTTAGTGCCTAACTTCAAGACCACCTATCTCAAGAAACAAGTTTCATCTCAACTTTTGACGAACATGGAACTTGTAGAGCATGTTCTTAGCTTCCTTTTGAGTACTAGAAGTCATTGATTGAATTTATAGAACTCAAGTTATGCTCCAGACAAGTTACAGGTCATCAGATGAATGTGATTTTGGTCAACAAAAGTCAACCAACTTCCAAGCCATTTTTGACCTAGAAGGATGTTTCTCCTAAACTTTTGGCCAACATGAAACTTGTAGGTATTGGTCTTAGCTTTCCAAAAAGTACTATAATTCTTTCGTATTATTTGTAGAACTCAAGTTATGAGGGTTACAAGTCAGGGGTATTTTGGGAAAGTGAGATTACAGGTCATAAAATTATAGGTCCATTTCACCAACTTGCACACTTCAAATGAAGATCTTCTCAACATCAAACATGCTCCAAATGGTGATATTTGTTTAACCAAGCATTGAGAAATCATGGATTAGGTTTGGAATGAAGAATTGATGTGTGAATTTTCATGGAAGGAAACTTAAAAGGGCAAAATTGGAATTAATTCATTATTGATCCTTTTGGTGCAAATGAGTACATATTTCGAGTGCAAAATACATTTTAAACACATTGGCAATTTTAGATTTTGAGTTTGAGGTGTTTTAGTGAGCCATTTTCAAGGTTACTTCATTATGAAGTTACACAACAAACCTCAACCATTGAGATTAAACAAGGAGTTAATCCAAGCCATTCATACTCCATGTGTTACCAGCAAGCATTTTGAGACAATTTGGAGCCAAATTGATGAGATTTTCGTGCACATGAGTGAGCTTCAAAGATCAATTCCTTGAATTTTCAATTGGGCTGTTAGAGGTTGAGATTGGGCTAAATTCTTATCAAGATCCATCACATATAAAGTTTTGGTCATGAACAAATGATCAGAAGTGGAAATTGGAGGCAAATTGATCAAGAACAACTTTCAAAAAGTGGTGGAAACTCAAAATTCGAATTTGGAGAATTAGCAAGTTTCAAGCCAAATTGTGAATTGCAAAATCTCTATTGAAGTTTGTTGAACGATTCTGGACAATTTTCTTCAAGCTTAAGCTCCATTTGAAGGCTCAGTGGAAGTTCTCCACTAGGTAATTGCAAATCAACTTTACACTATCAATATGCCATGATTCATTGCCATTTTTGCACATTTGAGACGTAGAAACAATGTAGATCATTAATATGTAAAACTAACTGGCATTGGTATTGATTGTTGGTGGATACTCAAAAATGTTTGGATCTGTTTTGGCTTGTTCTTGCGTGTTTTGGCTTGTTTGTTGATGGATCTGTAACCTACATAACTTCTAGATGATTTTTAAACAAAATTGGATGAGTTTTGGTGAACTTTCAGTTTTGGTGCACAACCTTAATGGCTTCAGTTTGAGTTTATTACGCATGTTTAATGATTTTTGAGACTGGATTTGAGATCCTCATGATATCTAGATGAATTTTGGTATAAATTTTTTGCAAAATGGTTGAGTTTAGCCATAGTCGTGTGTAGTTGTTGCACCTGTGGTGGCCGGACGTTTCGTAGGGATGACCGGAGTTACAGTCCGGCCACCTCCATTTCCCTCCTCGTTTCATTGAAGAAGATGATTGCATGGCACTGTGTGGTTTCCATGATTTGATGACTTTTGCATTCAACGCTTCTGATTAAGACCTACGATAGGCCGTGTTTGACTAGATCCATGTGATTTCATTTGAATATTTCATTTATGTGTTGGCGCACTGTGAGCCACGTGATTGCTTACGAGTTGATCAAGCGTTTCTGATTGCTTTCCATGATACACTTTGTTTGACCGTGTCACACACAACTGCCAGAGTTTTTAGTTTTTATTTCTTTTTGAGATTTTTCTGATGGGCCTTGTATGTGCGTGCTACTTGCACCCCCAGTTTGGGCACGGTCCCATTTTGTACTTGTTTTGATTGTTATTTGCCACCATGTTTTGTCATTTTCTTTTTATTTCTTTTGATTTTTATTTTATTTTCAGTTTACAATTTAAATCAAATAAAATAATTCCAATACTCCAAAAATTCACCAAAAATATTTTTTATATACTTAGAGATGTCTAATATTTTTTGGACATTTTTATTTTATTTTTTACTTATTTTCAATTTAAAAAAGGAATTAAATATTGGAGTGGTTTTAGATGGTTTAAATTGTAACCTTGTTTGCTTTTGCATTTATTTCTCTTTCTCCTTTTTGATCCAATGATTGAAAATTGATCCTCATCTCAATGATGAGTTGATCAATTTTTTAGGACCATTTTGCCCCTGGTTGTTGACTTTTGGGTTGACTTTTGTGGATTTTCTTTTTGTCCTTGTTTCTCCCATTTCAAAGTAGTACATCTAAATGAATTGTTTCTTTTGATGGTGCTTTGAGGGGATATTTGCCTTGATCCTTTGGCATCTGGTTACCAACATGTTTAGTTTCTTTGTGCATTTTATTTGGTATTTGGTGAGCCTTTTTCCTATTTTTCAAGTGACTTGCAAGTTAGGTCATTCCATAGGACAGCTCACACAAGTGCATGGCCTAGTTTGGATTGGAAATGACCTTTGTAGATCCAATAAGCTCTCAAATCTTCTTGTTTCACATTTTAGACATGTTGAGCTTGCTGTATGTTCATTTTTAGGTCAAAATTATGTTCATTGCTTGTTGATTAATGCTTTCTTTTTTGTACTTTCCACTTGAACTCCTAAGTGGTGTGTGCTTGCTTCCTTTGTGTTATTGCTTGCATTTCTTCTTGATTTGTTTTGATATTGCTTGTGAGCTTTCTTTTCCTCATCTCCCTTCTATCCAATGACCTTGGAGTGTCATTTAAGGTAGCTTTTTCCCTCCTTAGGAGGAACTTGAAGCTTACCTAAAGTGATGAATCCATGAGGACTTTTTCTTTGTGTTTGTCACTTGTTTGCTTGCTGTTGATGCATATCTCTCCTTCTTCTCTTCTCTTGCATTTCCATATGCATGCTTGGTTGAGATGAGCTTGTGGATTCTACTGCCCCACACAATTTTCCTCCCACTATCATTTTACTTGTGCATCTTATGCGTGCATCCTTTCATTTGCATATGCATTCTTCTTCTTCTTCTTCTTCTTCTTCTTCTTCTTTTGCTTCTTGTTGCCATGCTCCCCATAAGTTCTCTAACCTCTTGAGGTTATGATAGACTTTAGGTGCCTAACCATGCATGATAACATTAGTTATTTCCCTTTTCAAACTCAACTTTAGGTCCACTTTGCTTGATAACCTTTAGGATTGATTAGTCTTCCATTAGTGTGCCTTCTTCTCTTCTCATCTTCAAACAATCTTAACATACTTAATAAGGATAATGAATGTTGTGCCATGAGCCTTATACTTGGGAAATGGTGATTGAGGGGCCAGCTCTCAATTGCCTAGAGTGTTTAGTATACGTCCTTAGGACGATATGCGACGCATTCGATCCTAGGTTGTAGACTTTAGTACAACATGCATTATAAACACTTAAATTCAAAACACTTCTTCTCTAAAAAAACACAAAAACACTTCAAACCTTTTTCTCCCTTTGGGGTTCTTAATCAGGAAAATCTTTTCACAAAAAGAGTGTCGCTAACTCTTAGTTCAACCACAAATGGTAACGCCTAAGTCTCCAATGGCCGAGCTGCATACACCAACTGCTAGAACTATTTGTTAACCCTACTCGGGCCTAAAAACTTTTGAACCAACCTGTGGTCCTTTTAGCCCGAACAACGTTCGCTCTAATCTATCATACCAGATGAAAGTACGTAGGCACGAGACGCGATGTCTCGGCGAGCAACCTCCCCCCTTTCTTTACCCGTAGTTAGTCGAACTACATTGACTCTGACTTTCCCATTGCACGAGGGAGTATGTAGGCACAGAGCGGCGATGCTCTGCCGAGTGACTTCTCTTTTCTTTTTCTTTTGTCCTTAAGCCTTTAGCTAGATAGTATCAATACACCCTTTTAGATAGAAAACAATGCGTGGATCCCGTCGAGTACGACGGACGTGAGGGGTGCTAATACCTTCCCCTTGCGTAACCGACTCCCGAATTCAGATATGGTTGCAATGACCTTGTCTTTCCCTTTTTCTTTAGGTTTTTTGATCGTTTCATTTCCCTCTCTTTGGGATAAATAACGAAAGTGGCGACTCTTCTGTTTTTCCGCCGGTTGTTTTTCGCAGTTGCGACACGTCCTTCTGGGAATGTGAGTTGCGATAAGGTTTGACATTAATAGGTGGGGTGTTTGGCAAAAGGGGTATGTGATGGTCATGAGGTCTGGGGGGTGGAAGGCCGCATAGGGTTTGGAAAATGGATTGGTAAGAAATTAGAAGTGATGCAAGGTCAGGGTGTAGGGAAGGAGGTGTTGTGTCCAGTGGGAGTGTGTCAAGGTTGTCTGAAAAAGGAATTTTTTCTATGGGATGCATGATCATTAGGTGAAAGCATGAAACTGAATCCGTATGAATGTGGTGGCGTAATTGGTGAAGGGTCGTGTGAATGGGGTGAGGTGAGGTGTCACCTTTTAAGGTGATGGATTTGTCTTTATGGGTAGAAGTTATAGAAGGGATAGAGAAATCTGCTTGGATGGGTCCCAAGGTCCTCAGCCAGGCCATTCCCAAGACTACATCCGCTCCTTCAATGGGAAGCAAATAAAATGGGATGTTGAATGGTCTGTTTTGAAGGACAAGTGGGACATTATTAAAAATTCCCTCACATTGTAAGTGGGATCTGTTGCCTACCATAACGGAGAATTGGTTGATTGGGGATGTCACGAGATTTAGGTGACGGGCAATACATGGCTGCATGATATTATGGGTGCTCCCGGTATCGACTAGTACCATAACGGACAAACCATCAATTAAGCCCTTGAATTTTAGTGTTTGAAGGGAGAATTATCTTGTCAGCGCTTGGGTTGAGAGCTGAAAATAGGTGTCAGTGAGGTCTAGTGGCTCTGATTCGGTTTCACTTATACTGGTGGCTTGCTCCTCTGCCGTAGGGTCGTCATCAGCCAGGAGAATTAGAAATCTGCTGGTAGCATATTTATGTCCCGGAATGAATTTTTCATCACAATTAAAACATAAGCCTAGGGCCCGTCTCTCGTGTAATTGGGTTTGGGATAGTCGTTTGATGTAAATCTTAGACGGTATGGAAGTGGCTTGGGTAGAAGTGGCTTGGGGTTTTGGTGGAATAGGGACTTGTGGCTGGGATTGGTTGGTGGGTCTCGAATAGAAGGGTTTTTTTTTTTAAAGGTTTGGGTTTGGAGTCTTTGAGCTTAAATTCAATGAGTTTGGCAAGTCCGATAGCTTGTGAAATTCAGGTAGGGTGATGAATAGCCATTTCGCTACGAGTATCAAGTGATAATCCCGAAATAAAACAATTTAAGATCGCCTCGGGCGGTAACCCAACCACTTGGTTTCCAAGTTTTTCATATTTAGTCTGATATTCAACGACGGTTCTGTCCTACTTCAATTTGAATAACTCAGCTTGATGGTTGTCATACATAGAAGGGCCAAAACATAATTCCAAAGCTCTAGTAAACGAAACCCAATATGTTAATAAGTGGCTATGATGCATCCAGTTGAACCAACCTAAAGCATCACCCTTCATGTAGAACGAAACTAAGGCTAATCTATTTTCTGGTGGAAGGTTGTAAAATGAAAAAAATTGGTCAGATTGAAAAAGCCATTCTAAGGAAATGGACCCATCAAACATGGCAAGTTCCAGCATAGGGGTGCGGTACTGTGGTATGGGGGAATTTGAGGGTATAGGTTTTGGGGAAAGGAGGGGAGATTGAAAGGTTGAGTTGAATGGAACGTATGTGGGGAAGAGAGATATGGTGGAAAAGAGAGCTGGGGCATGGTAGATGCGGTTCTGGGTGGTATAGTGAAGATGGAAGGCTGTTGTAGGTTAGAAAATACAACGGAAGTTCGAAGGGGCGTGTTTGTACGGGTGGCAGTGTGAAAATGGGTGTTTTGAGTAAGGGTTATTTTGGGGGGTTTTGTGTAATACCGAATGAGCTAGCTGGGGAATTAGTAGTAATGGAATGGAGATCTTTCTGAATGACTAGCTTATTAATGGTGGACATGAGGGTTTCAAATCTGGAATCTGCAATTTGTTTTTCATTGTCTAACCGAGTGTGAATCTGACTGATATGTTGTTCTAACTCAGCAGTAGTTACATAAAACAGCCGAGGATACGTATATGGGGAAGAGAGATATGGTGGAAAAGAGAGCTGGGGCATGGTAGATGCGGTTCTGGGTGGTATAGTGAAGATGGAAGGCTGTTGTAGGTTAGAAAATACAGCGGAAGTTCGAAGGGGCGTGTTTGTAAGGGTGGCAGTGTGAAAATGGGTGTTTTGAGTAAGGGTTATTTAGGGGGGTTTTGTGTAATACTGATAACACGAAATCGTATATATATATTGATGCATAATTCAACTAATGTCTGACTGTTTTCAATCCGATTTCGGGTTCTTTCCATGTTATTTGTCTGATATTTTGCAGGTATTTGATGATCATGTCTAAACAAAGCAATATGAAGAAAAGAAGCAATTACAGATGAAATATGGACGAAAACCAGATGAAAACAACATGAAAAACGCAGAATGCATATTTTGCTGTTGTGACGACCGTCACACCTCCATGACGACCGTCACACGGGTGACGACCGTCACACGGGTGACGACCGTCACACGAGTGACGACCGTCACACACCATGACGACCGTCATGCAGGCAAAAACGCACAACTTCAAATGAACGTGCAAAATGCAGTTCCAAGTCCCAAATAATGGACCACTACTCCCTATTATTTCTGCCTCCAAGTCCACCTTCTTCAAATTACAACCGTTAGAATTCTATTTCTATAAAAGGGGAAGGAGGGGAGCTGAGAAAGGGAGCCGCATTCAGACAACGAAGTGCTGCCCAAATTTATTTCCATAGCAAAAATTTAGTTTATTTCTTTCTGTTATTTTGTTTCCTTTCCTTATTCCTGTATTCCATTTCGACAATATTCGTTTGTGCGCTCTATTGGGTTGAAGACATAATCCTGCCGACATCGTTGGGATTTGGCCAAAAGCCAATTGGATACGTTACAGGTTTTTCATTATTTCGTTAATTGTAACTTTTATTATCAGTAATATGAATGTTCTAAGTTTCTGTTTTTATTTATGTTTTACCTTTCCCAAATCCATGTCTAGCTAAATCAGAGTAATCAATATGTAATAATAATTCAGACGGGATTTGATAATAACCGTTTGAAAACTTTCTTTTCTTTCAAAAGTTGTTTATGGTCTGAGTGTTTAAATTTATTTACTGAATAAACGCTCGTCGCGAAAGCGAGAACTTATTTAAAAGTAGTTTTTCCACGACAGTGGGAAATTAATTAAGGTACGAACCAACAAGCGACAGCTGCGGTAAGACCAGATAGTAAACACTAGGCATTTGTTTTAATAACAGCGAAAGCACTTTAAAATGGATTAGAACTTAGAGATTTCCAAATAGTAGTTTTAACCCCGAATGGGACAGCGAAAGCATACATTTGGCCCTTAGAATTATGACTAGCGTCAACAACCATCGTGAGACGAAAGTCTTCAGATCACTATTTTCTGCTTAAATAAATTCTGAAAAATATTTCATATACTGGTAACTTGTCAAATCCCCGAAGAACATAATTACTACATATCGATTCACGTAATTATAATTCAAGTAACGTCTTTAGTTCCCTTTAGTGACAGAAATTATTTCCTTAAACATTATTTACCTAGCTAAACATAGTAACTCCCGAGAACACTAGTTTGATTACGAGTCCCTGTGGGATCGATATCTTTTATTACTACGCGATAGACTGTGCACTTGCAGTTAAGTTGTATTAGACATAGAAAGTCGCGATCAAGTTTTTGGCGCCGTTGCCGGGGACCCGTTTAGTCAATAGTGTAACCTTCTGTTACACCGTATAGACTAGGTTAACAATTTCATTTTTCCTTTACTAGTTCTATCGATTTTATGCCATGTAATCGCCCACAAGGCGATATCTTAAAACCTTCAGTCGCAGAACTAGAGCGCTTCTTACATTTAAGAAGTCGCATCATTGAGTACCAACTAAAACATAACATTCCCGATCCTCTCACTCCCATTCCCAAATCCGAAGAAGAATCAAAGATGGTTGAAGGACCTCAAAACAAACCGCTGAAGGCATACGCTACACCCTCTCAGATGGAGCCTAGAAGTAGCATTGTTGCCCCAGCTATTACTCGAAACGATTTTGAGCTGAAACCCTCATTGCTGTCAGCTGTACAACAAAACCAATTCTCAGCAAATGCAACTGAGGACCCAAACGAACATTTAACGAAGTTTGTACAATACGCAGACACAGTGAAAGCAAATGGAGTAACTCCAGACGCAATAAGACTTCGTCTTTTCCCTTTCTCTCTTAGAGACAGAGCGTGGACATGGTTACAATCCTTACCATCCAACTCCGTTACAACGTGGGAACAGTTGAAGAACGTCTTCTTAGCGAGATATTTTCCGCCAAGCAAAACTGCTATGCTTAGAGCTCAAATCAACAGATTTCGACAAAAAGATACTGAATCTCTTTACGAGGCATGGGAACAATTCAAAGATATGATGAGAACATGTCCTCACCACGGTCTAGAAGACTGGGTGACGATCCATACTTTCTATAATGGGCTTTTGTACAACACCAGATTAACGGTAGACGCCGCCGCGGACGGTGCACTTATGGATAAGCCATACGACGAAGCCTATCAACTAATCGAAAACATGTCTCAGAACCACTGCCAATGGGGAGGTGAACGCACTCCAACAGAGAAACCCGCAGCGAAAGGTGGGATGTACGAGATCAGCTGCCTTGAAAAGTTCAACGCTAAAGTAGATGCTCTAGCACAGAAGATTGACAGTCTGACCGTCAACCCCACTGCAATCGTCGCTGCCGTAACTCCAAACTGCGAGTTATGCGGAATCACCACTCATAATGCGCCCGAATGCCCATTGCTGGCCGGAATCCCACCAGACCAAGTAAATTATGCTCAAGGAAATCCTTACGCAAATACCTATAACCCAGGTTGGCAAAATCATCCAAACTTTTCTTACAAAAGCAATAATGCATTGCAAATGCCTACTGCTCCGCCAGGATATCAGAAACCAGCCGCTGCTCAGACTGCACCTAGGAAATCAAACCTCGAGTTGATGATGGAAAAATTCATAGCTACTCAAGCTCAAACAAACAAAGAATTCATGAATCAAAACATACACACTAGCGAGCAAATTAAACAGCTGATCGGAAAAGTAGACGCTTTAGCCACCCACAACAAAATGTTAGAAACACAGATATCACAAGTGGCTCAACAACAAGCCTCTGCTGCTGCACCCGCTGGCACATTTCCTGGACAACCCGAACAGAATCCAAAAGGTCAGGCAAATGCTGTAATACTAAGAAGCGGAAAAGAATTGGACGATCGATCCAAGGACCGAAAACTCAGCCATGCAACAAAAACCAACCGAACAAGCAGAAAAGGAATCCGAGTTAGAGAAGAAGGAAGACAACGAGAAGGAGGATACCGCAAGTGAAAAAATGCAAGCACCTCCAGCGCCATATAAACTACCTATCCCTTATCCTCAAAGATTAATAAACTCCAAAACTTCAGGACAGTTTAAGAAATTTGTAGAGCTCCTTAAACAGTTGAATATCACTATTCCTTTTACAGAAGCAATAACTCAAATGCCGTCATACGCTAAATTTCTCAAAGAAATCCTGTGAAATAAGAGAAAGATCGAGGATAACGAAACAGTTAAACTTACTACAGAGTGTAGCGCTATTATTCAAAACCGCATGCCTCCTAAATTAAAATACCCAGGTAGTTTCTCCATACCCTGCGTCATAGGAAAGTTCGTAATAGACAAAGCTCTATGCGATTTAGGAGCCAGTATCAGTGTTATGCCTTTATCTATATGCAAAAAGCTGAATATGGAAGATCTAAGACCAACCAAAATGTCCGTACAATTAGCTGACCGATCAGTAAAATATCCCGTCGGAATACTGGAAAACGTTCCAGTACGTATAGGACAATTCTACATCCCAAACGACTTCATAATCATGAACATCAAAGAGGACTCTATTACCCCAATTATCCTAGGAAGACCGTTCCTAGCTACAGCCGGAGCTATTATAGACGTAAAGAAAGGAAGGTTAACATTCGAAGTAGGAGAAGAAAAGATAGAGTTCATTCTCACCAAGTTCTTACAAGCACCAGCCATAGACGATACCTGCTATTTAGTAGATGTAATTGACGAATGCATAAGAGAACTTGAAAATGAAGAGACCACGTATTCAGAAATAATAAAGATTCAAATACCCGATATTTCTGAAGACGATGATTGGCGTAAACCGTATAAAGACGACAGCCTAAGCGAAAGCTTAGCAATGACCCCAAACCATATGCCAGGTCCGAAGAACCCATCTTTAGAACTTAAAACACTACCCAAAAACCTTAGATATGAATTCCTAGACGATGAACTAAAAAGACCAGTGATAGTCAATGCCGACTTAGGACAACTAGAAACCGTAAAGCTATTAGAAGTCCTAAAGAAGTACCCCACCGCGTTAGGTTATAACATAAGCGATCTAAAAAGTATAAGCCCTTCAATCTGTATGCGTCGAATTACAATAGAGGAAGACTGTAAAACCTCTAGAGAGCATCAGAGTAGACTGAACCCCATCCTAAGCACTGTAGTCAGAGATGAAGTAAAGAAATTGCTAGACGCAGGAATCATCTACCCAATCTCCGATAGTGAATGGGTTAGCCCAGTTCATGTCGTACCTAAGAAAGGAGGAGTCACAGTAGTTAAGAACGAAAAAGGCGAATCAATAACAAAAAGAGTCGTGATTGGAAGCAGGATGTGCATTGATTATAGAAAGCTTAACAAAGCCACACGAAAAGATCACTTCCCGTTACCCTTCATAGACCAAATGTTAGAAAGATTAGCCAAACATTCGTATTTCTGCTATCTAGATGGCTATTCAGGATTTTTCCAAATTCCCATTCATCCTGATGACCAAGAAAAGACTACATTCACCTGTCCTTATGGTACTTTTGCTTACCGCCGAATGTCGTTCGGACTTTGTAATGCTCCAGCAACCTTCCAAAGATGCATGATGGCAATCTTCGCAGATTTCATAGACGACATCATGGAAGTATTTATGGACGATTTCTCGGTATGTGGACAAAGTTTGGAAGGATGCCTACAAAACTTAGAAATGGTATTAGAACGTTGTGTAAAAGTGAACCTCGTCCTAAATTGGGAAAAATGCCATTTTATGGTCCGACAAGGAAAAGTTCTAGGACATGTCATATCGAATAAAGGAATTGAAGTCGACAAAGCTAAAATAGAGATTATAAAAGATCTCCAACCTCTAAAATCCGTACGAGAAATACGGAGTTTTCTAGGACATGCCGGTTTCTACCGAAGATTTATAAAAGATTTTTCAAAAATCACAAAACCTTTGACCGGCCTGTTGATGAAAGATGTCGAGTTCGTCTTTGACGACAACTGTCTAAAAGCATTCGAAACATTAAAATCAGCCCTTATCACCGCACCGATTATGCAACCACCCGATTGGCGACTACCGTTCGAAATCATGTGCGATGCGAGTGATTATGCCGTAGGCGCAGTTCTAGGACAAAGGAAGGAAAAGAAACTCCATGCCATTTACTATGCCAGTAGAACCTTAGATCCTGCCCAAATGAACTACGCTACAACAGAAAAGGAACTTCTAGCAGTTATATTTTCTCTTGACAAATTCCGTTCTTACTTAGTAGGAGCAAAAATTATCATATACACAGACCACGCTGCCATTAGGTACCTAATAAGCAAAAAGGATGCCAAACCAAGATTATTGAGATGGATCCTGTTATTACAAGAGTTTGACTTAGAAATCAAAGATAAGAAAGGAACCGAAAACGTTGTTGCAGATCACTTATCCCGAATAGAAGGCATCAAACATGAACCAGTACCGATAAATGACGATTTCCCGTACGAACATCTGATAGCCAAATTAGAAAGTGACATGCCTAACTTAATCTCGGAAGATCCAGAACTCGAAAAAGCCGTAGAAGCCGTCTACGCCCAAGTCACATTACCTTGGTATGCTGACATCGTTAATTACCTAGCTGCAGGCGTGCTTCCACCGGATCTCACTTATCAGCAAAAGAAGAAATTCTTCCACGATCTGAAACACTATTATTGGGACGAACCTCTAATCTTCAAGAGAGGGGCCGACGACATATACCGTCGCTGTGTCCCAAAGGAAGAAATAGAAAATATCATTTCTCAATGCCATTCAGCACCATATGGTGGTCATGCTAGTACATCCAAGACGTGCGCTAAGATTCTCCAAGCCGGCTTATTCTGGCCTAACCTCTGGAAAGACGTTCACATCGCTGTGCTAAAATGTGATCGATGCCAACGAACTGGCAACATCTCGCGACGCGATGAAATGCCTCAGAAAGGAATCTTAGAGGTAGAAATCTTTGACGTATGGGGAATAGATTTCATGGGACCATTCCCGCCTTCTTTTGGTAATAACTACATACTCGTCGCTGTAGACTATGTGTCTAAATGGATAGAAGTCATTGCTGCTCCAACAAATGACGCACGAGTAGTAATCAAACTCTTCAAAAACACAATCTTTCCTAGATTCGGTGTACCCAGACTCGTCATTAGCGACGGCGGATCACACTTCATATCACGAATATTTGATAAACTTCTTTCTAAATATGGAGTCCGACACCGAGTAGCTACACCCTATCATCCGCAAACTAGCGGACAAGTAGAGGTCTCGAACAGGGAAATAAAACAGATATTGGAAAAGACTGTCGCTACCTCAAGGAAAGATTGGTCATCAAAGCTAAATGAAGATTTATGGGCTTATAGGACCGCTTTTAAGACACCAATAGGTACTACACCCTACAAATTAGTTTACGGTAAATCCTGTCATCTCCCTGTAGAATTAGAGCATAAGGCCTTCTGGGACATTAAGACACTTAATTTCAACTACACCGAGGCAGGAGAAAAACGAATCTTGAACTTACACGAATTAGAAGAACTTCGATTGGACGCTTACGAAAATGCCCGTATCTACAAAGAACGAACTAAAAAGTGGCATGATAAACGTTCAGTCAAGAAACAATTCAGTGTGGGAGACATCGTACTGCTATTTAATTCAAGATTAAAACTCTTCCCAGGTAAACTAAAATCTAGGTGGTCTGGACCTTTTGAAGTGACTAAAGTACTTCAGAGTGGAGCTGTTGAAATTACCGATAAGACGAATGCACCGTTTATCGTAAACAGGCAACGTCTAAAACATTATAATAAGAACGAAAACAACCCTCAAGTCTGCAGTATAGCATTGCTTGAGCCTCCAGCTCAAACACCCGAATAGCTTGTCACCAAGTTATCGTCAGGCTTTAGACGTTAAAAACAGCGCTTACTGGGAGGCAACCCAATTTTTCCCGCATTTTCCTCGTTACTGTATTTCATTCTCATTTTTATTTAAAATTCTACTTTGAAACTTTAAAAAAAATTCTAAACTTAAAATTGCTACTATTTTTACTTTCTTTTATTTTAATATTTTATTTTATTTTTCTCTTTTATCTTTTGTTTTTACCGCCTTTTGTTTTTAAAAACAAATCCTGACTTCAAATTTCTGTTTTAAACTTTTCAGGATTTTAAAAGTCTTCAAACCTTCCTCCTGTTTTTATCCGACTTACCTGCGAGTATGGCCGCGTACGACTTCACAAAGGTTTATTTTCGAGGATTAGCTCAAAAGGCAAGATTTGAAGCATTAACTGAGAGAGACATAGCCTTAACATTGTATTATGATAAGTCTACCATGGAGAAACTAGGAATTACTGATAGCATCTGTTGCGGTGGAAATAGGATCACAAACTATTAATGAGTTTGAATCGCAATTCAATTCACAACCGCTCTTTGATTTATCCGAAGGAAAAGGTCAAAAGAGGGAAAACCTATTTTTGCATCGTAAACACAATGCGGGGAAAGATCTAGGGTTCGGGGGTTGGTTAAATTTAGGGAAGGTATTAGCACCCTAAACTTCTGTAGTACTCTACAGGAACCTTTTGTTCAAATGTTTACTATTTGCTTTATTTATTTGCTTAAGGTATATGTACAAAAGATTAAAAGTAATGAGAAAGAGACCTAAGGGGTTAATTCTAAGTTTACTCGGCAAGACATCGCATCTTGTGCCTACGTATCCTTACAGGAATGGAATCAGAGTAATCGTAGTTCCCCTCAAATGGGAGGTTAGAGACTTCTTGACTGTGGTCAAGGTCTCACGGGGAATAAACGCATCTTAAGGACACGCTTACGTGGAGTGTAGAAACTCCAAATCTCTACGTTGAATTGTCAAGTTGTAATTAGGGTTAAATTAGGGATTCCACGGCGGGAAACCCTAAAATGAGCGCGGCGGCTCTTTGACCTAATGCTAGGGGTAAAATGGTAACTTTTGCCTGCGGCGAGGCATTTGTGAAAATTAGGGTTTTGTGAGGTCGTAAGGGTTGAAGTTGAGGACTATTGACACGGCGGTCAAAAGGCTAGACCAAATTCCTTCGGATGTGTGTAGGTGCCAAAATATTAGTGGAAATATGATAATGCAAACAGAGAGATAATGTCATAACTTAAACATGCAAGCAGAAATTTAAAGGCAGAAATTAAAGAGCGATTGTTAGGTTCGCGAGGTTACATGAGAGGAGCAGATACAATATGATAATGAAATTTGAATAAAAACACAACGTAATAAGCTGCAACAATGAACACACGCGTTAGTAAGCAAAGTTAGACGATAATTGGACGGGTCATGAGACAAAAGTGCAATATTGGAGATTTTTGTTATTTAGAGAGAAAAAGTTTTGATTTAAGTTAAAAAGATGTTTAAACATAAAAAAAAAGTTAAGTTTAATTTTCAAAAAAAAATAGTCTTACTTTGATTAAAAAAAAAGGTTTTACTTTTAATGTTTATTAAAAAAAATGGCCTTAGTTAGGGTTTAGAGTTATTATTTTAAAAAAAATGTTTTTTTATTTATTATTTTAAAAAAATGTTTTTTATTTATTATTTTAAAGAAAATCTTGATGCTATTTATTAAAAAAACAATTTGAATATTTAATTAAAAAAAAAGTTTTAAAATAAATCCTAATTATAAAAAAATAAAAAATAAAAGAAAAATAAAAGGGGGTTGGGCCGGTAATCACTTCCGGACCCAACCCGGTTGGTGTAAAATGTAAAAAAGGGAAAATTTAGGGTTTCAGAAACCCTATTTCCCTTCGCGGCGCCGTTATGCCTTCGTTTTCCTCACCCCTCATACTCTTGTCCTCTCTGATTTCTCTCATCCCAACCTGAAAGGAAAAACAAACACATAGCAACCGTGAATCATGAGTTTACATCGTTTTTGACGGTGGTTTCTTTGAGGCGATGATGTGAACTGAGCCTCCGGGGAAGGTTTGCCCGTCGTGGATGGAGGCGGCGTCGGTGGACCTTCCTCAATCTCCCGGTTTGTGCTCTGATGATTAACTTTTGACGAAGACTCTTCTCCTCTTTCTCTCTCGCGGCCGCTAGGGTTTTGTTCGCGATTTTGTTCGCCCCTCTTCGTCTAGGGTTTTCACACGAGGTGATGTTGTTCCTTTTATATCTTCTGATTCTCTTTTGGGCCTTGTGATTTCAGATCCACGTTTTTGAGATTTGATTTCTTTTTCCCTTCTGATATGATTTGATCTTGTTGAATGTGAACCTGATAATATTTCGATTTAATTGAGATTCTTTCCATTTTCGATTTGCCTATATCCTCCTTTTGGACTTCAAACAGTTGGACTCTGATTTCATTTGGATTTCGTTGGGTTTGCTTTGATTTGGATAACCTGCATTGAGTTGGATTTCTGGATTTGGACCTCTGTTTTGAACCCAATTAACTTTTCTCTTTTTCTTTCAGAAAGGTGCCAACGCTTGGTCGGACCAAATATCGCCGAGGAAGGTCACCGGTAGTGATGATCCTTTGTCTGAAACTTTGAGGGATGCTATTGCCATTTAGTTTTGACTCTGATATTGGCTGATGTTATCAGATGCTGATACACTTTGGATCCCTTTCAGAACAAATATCTGCTTTTTCTGATGAGATTACTGACTTTCCTTTTTCTTCTTTCAGAAAGGAACTGGTGCTAAGGCTTTGGTCGAGTCAAATGTCGAGAAGGGGTATACGGCAATGATGACGCTCTGTCTGAGCCTGATGAGGGAATCGATGATGTCGCGGTTGCCTTTAACCATGTTTTGACAGTTGCTTTTGGTAGTCTCTGCTATGTTCCGGCTGTTTGAATTTGGTTCAGAGTCATGATTTCTGGGCTTTGTCTGATGCAGTTTGGTTTGTATTCTGAGCCTTTTTGAGAAACCGTTATTTCAATTTCGGTTTTGCTGATGTGGATTCGAGCAACTTGTTCTTGATGTGGATATCCAGTTTTTTTGATACGGTTTGACCCTGTTACTGATACATATTGGTTCCAAGATTTTGAGACGAGCCATATTCGATGTGATTTGGATTTACCATTTGATTCTGCTTATTTCTGGAATTTCTCTGATACGATCCTGGTCATTGTTGTGGATTTGTTGGCTCGGTGATGCTTTTGTCAGTAATTCTGTTTGTTTTTCTCGACGGAATTGATGCTTAGATTCTTCTTTTGATATTCACTTTTATGCTTAACCAACTTGATTTTAATTATGAAACTTATGACCTTTATCTGGTACAATTTGATTTCAGCGACATTCAGTTTGGTGTTGTTGGTGTGGTTCTTTTTCGGCGCATAATCTCAGTCCCTTTGAACTAATATCTGCTCATTTCCATCGTTTCAGGCTGGAGTATTTGGATTCACAAACAGTTTGATGATTGGGGCTGTGATGTTGCTAGACTGAGCCTACATGATGGCTGCCTCTGATTGTTTCTGTTGTGCACTTTCAGTTTGTATTTCCAATTACTTTTGGCTGTGAAACCGTTTCGAGAAAAGCCACATATTTACTTGATAGGCTGCTATATTTACTTGATGGTCCCTTCAGAATCCACATCTGCGCAAATCATTTCGGCTCGAAAAAGCTTCCTTTATCTCTCTCTCTCTCGGCTGTCCCGTACGATAAGAACGATAACCACCTGATCTGACGTCAATGGCACAGATCGGTAACGGGGGTAGGACGCGGCTTCGGTCGTGCCACTCCCGGCACTCAATGATGATGATGTTCTGAGAGTGTCGAACATAAATTATAATCTTTCATGTTCTTTTCTTTATCTTTTTTTCAGGTAATCAAGAAGTGTATGAAGAGTTCAAGGGAAACCCAAATGAAGAAACCAAATATTTTTTAGGACTTAGGACTTTTTAGAGTAGATGTAACATCTGTAAATGTAATCTTACAGCAATTCAAATGTGAAATGCTTCACTTCCTTTTGTAAAATGATATTCTTATGAAATAAAGATTCCAAAAATTTTCATTTATATCCATGATTATTCAACTTTGAATCTATTTAAATTTATTTCTAGTTATAAATTATAAACATTTGTGAATAAATCCACAAATATTTAAATTCATTATTCTAGTCATAAACCATAAATATTCACGAATGATATTCTTGTTCATGTACTTGTCTCATTTGTAGTCCTAATCTCATCACCTGACTACATTCACTTGCATTCCAACTTAGATTCTAGCCAACAACATTCTCCTCATTTTCTAACCAAACGCGGATGTGCGCCGTAATCACAACAGATTCGGTATCAACGATGACATTGCCCGTAATTAAACTCCACTGACCACATGCTATGAGCAACAACCCAATTAAACTGCGCCTTATTAACAGAAACGGAAATGCTCTGGAAATAAACCATGAGCGATGAAATGGACCTTAAATCCAGTTGTGTCCGACAAATTTCGATACCGAACACATCATGGTGGAGGGATTTAAATATAGATAACCAAAAATTTTGCCCTTATATGTGGCGATATGCAATGCTATGGACAAAGCGAGAACAGATTACTGCAGACGATGCCATGAATATGATATGATGCGTATGCTGGAATGATGAATGCGACAATGCTGACGAATACGACGACGCAGGGACAGACGCTATGAGAAGAACACACCTAGGAAAACGACGCGCTGGGACACGGTACAATACTGGGGAATTCTAAAATGATGGTCAACTCGTGCGAACACGACCAATTGTCATTTTTAGAACGGGAACGAGATCCTCAAATGGAGATGGCACCTATGAGACGGTCTCCACTGGGGAATAAAACTGGATCACGTACGATTGCAAGATCAATCACAAAATGCATGGAGCATTGAGTAAAAAATAACATCCAAGCTTCTGTAAACTATCCCTCGTGACAGGATCAAACGGACTTCTCGGGAATCCGTAGCAAATATACAGGGTAAAAACCGGCTGTATGCCAAAATAAATGGGCTTTAAAAATAAGATCCTTAAATGGAGATGGCACCTATGAGATGATCTCCACTTGGGAATGTCTAATAATAAAACTGGATCTACACGGTTGCAAGATCGATTACAGAATGCTGGAGCATTGAGCAAAGAATAACATCCAAGCTTCTATAAACTATCCTTCGTGATGGGATCGGACGTACTTTTCGGAAATCCGTATCAAATATACAGGGTAAAGACCGGCTGTATGCCAAAATAAATGGACTTTGATAGGAAATGCCCTGATAAGCTTCTCGAGGGAGAACTGTCACTTATCGTTGGAAGGGACTTACATGCCAAAATGGATAAGCACTCAAATAAAGAGGCTGCTGCTTATCTGATATATAAATCTTCTCATATTTAAGGTCGGCGCCTGGAATACGATTCTGATTCTTCTTTTACTAAAGGATAAATGAACTTCTTCATACTTCAAGATCTGTGCTCTCCTGAATATGATTCCGCTCCTTCTTTTACTAAAGGGTAAATGAACTTCTTCATACTTCAAGATTTGTGCTCTCCTGAATATGATTCCGCTCCTTCTTTTACTAAAGGGTAAATGAACTTCTTCATACTTCAAGATCTGTGCTCTCCTGAATATGATTCGGTTCAAACCTCCCCATACTTCAAGACAACAAGGAAAATGGAAGCCCAACTGCTCGATGAAGATGGCCATTTGCTGCGAGTCATAACGAAGATAGGATCAGCTTCTCGGGCGAGAAATGTCGCTTATTTTGCAAGAGTGGCAATAATAAGCTTCTCATGTAAGAACTGCTTGTAGAGGTGATAACAGATGATGATAAGCTTCTCTGGCGAGAACTGGTGCTGATCGATGATAAGCTTCTCAGGTGAGAACGGGTGCTGACCGATGATAAGCTTCTCAGGTGAGAACAGGTGCTGATCGATGATAAGCTTCTCAGGTGAGAACAGGTGCTGATCGATGATAAGCTTCTCAGGTGAGAACAGGTGCGTATCTGGTTGTGTAAGGTTGTTATATCGATAGGCTTCTCAGGCGAGAAATGTCGCATACCGATGCTGTAAGATGTAGGATTGTTATATCGATAGGCTTCTCAGGCGAGAAATGTCGCATACCGATGCTGTAAGATGTACTGATAGATTTTCCAGGCGTGAACTGGCATGTACCTGTAAAGGATTGTGGTTGATTTTCTCGAAAGATAGTGCAAAATAAATGCACATCCGGGTACAGTGATAAGCTTCTCAGGCGAGAACAGTCGCGTATCTGCCAAGGTATGGTGAAAAATTTTTAGACGGTGCAAAATAAATGCACGTCCGGTTGGGCTCGGCGACCTACAAGACTGAGATTCAATCTAGGATCGAGCTAGAAAGAAAAAAATGGCAATCAAGACTCCATCGAGGGAATGAACTCGAAGGGTAAATATCTTATCCTGGCGAGGAAAGATAGCTGAAGTAACCGTCATCCACGAGGATCGAGCTATGTGGGGAAACTGGAAACAAGTAGGTATTTATGCTTAGGGCTGACAATCTATTTGGAGAGAATGGACGAACCCAGTTACTCGGCGGTAACAACCAATGATGGAGAGACACTATGAACCTGTGAATGCTAGCGCATATGTTAATGCATATGTATGATATGAATGTATGTGAATGTCTATGTAGTTAAATATGCAAGATGTTATGAAATGAGTATGTAATGAGTATGTGTATGAAATAGGAATGTGATGCTTATGCCCCTGCGTATGCTGACGAAATAGACTAGAGACAGGACGAGAGATGAAATAAACGTCTCGACGGAGATACCCTGCGTTCTCTGCAACCAATACGTCAATCATGGGTGAGAAGGATCAATGGTAGAACCAAATCTGGTTTTAAAGTTCTGAATTCTCTGGGGAGAAGGTAATCTGCTTGGGTGCACAGTATCACGTCTTCACATGGGGAGAAGAAAACCTGAGGGACACTTTCGAGTTACTCAAGAAAAAGTTGTCGGCTTATAGTCTCTCTGGGGACTGTGATGAGGCAATAGTTTAGGAGCCTGTTGCAACACTGAGATTTACTGGGGAACGAAGGCCGCCGTGAGTAAAATCCATCGGGTGCATGAAGAAACATTGTGAAACCACATGGTTTTGATCTTGAAGGACCTTGTAGTATTCGCCATTTGGTTCCCCTTTTTTTTTTAGAAAACCCGGTGCCCCAGGATACTTGCGTAGTGAGGTAGGGCCATCTCAAGAGGATTTTATAGAGAACATGGAGTCTGGTTGCCCCACTGTTTTCAAACTCTTTGAGAGATTTGTCAGGTCTCGACGTAACTGGCACAAGTCAATCGTGTTACGACGAAATCTTCGAGAAATAGCTCTTAAGAACGTCAGCCTCGCGTTGGTAAGCGAAGTGGGAAACTGCCTGCCCCTGTTTAGCAGGATCTTCAAGTTCCAAGGGTTATGTCTATATGTAAATCTCTTAAGATATCAAGCAAAGTCGTCATGCCTGAAATGCCTATCCCGAGCTTGTCAATGCACACATATATTTGTCTTGAATTTTTTTGTTTTGAAAAAGATATCGCAATAACTTGTGACCGAAATCACTAGTCAGGATATAAGTTTTAATTATAATTCCAACATGAATTTTTCTGAGCATAGCTCGTAGGAGTCAGGAAACGTGATCTTGTCGAGTATGCTTTCAACCGAAGTCCTACTTCAATTAGGTCTTTTAAAGGTTGTATCGTGGCTCGGCTCACGGTTTAAGAAACAAAAAGATATAGGCTCAAAGTTATATTTGTACCCACCCCTATCTTCGTGACGTTCTCCAATCCTAATTCAGTTAATCGGATACGAACGCTCATACCTCAAGCAGATTTGCTATGGTCGAGAACTTATCAAGGCTTTGGACATGGCAGTCACTCACCTATTTCTAATGGCAATTGGTCGCACGACTTTGTTCTTTATAGGGATCCTAAAAAACTACTGGTTTGTTCTTATTCCCTAACTTTTGCCTGGACAACGTCTTTTGATCTGACTTTGGAGTCCAGCGGGATGCCCCAGTTTTGCTTAAGTCTCCTTCATAGGTTTTGACTTAGCGGGCTCTTATTTTTTGAATATTCTTTTATGCACAAGTCGTGTAAATCTTTTGAAAGGCTCGTGGCTGCCCCACTCCTTAGGTAACCGAGGGATAGTCATTGTATTGGACTTCTTAAGATTCTAAGGATAAATTCTCGAAGGTTTGCTCTTCCCTTTTGAGGATCTAAGCGCTCGATCGGTTTAACTGAAACCTACCCTGCCCCAGGTTAGGATGAAGGTTCTTAAAAGAAAGAAAAACTCCTACTTCGAGGCTCAAAGGGTTGACTAGGGATTAGCATCCTTATATCTCCAGTGTTTGGGATTTAAAATAATGCCTTACATCATCAGCAGGTTTCAATCAAAAGCATACGACAAGAAATCTGACGTTTTAGGTTCGTCATCCTCCCCCCAATTCTCCATCAGAACAAGAGATCGGGTAAAGTTGGCATTATGATTTATGAAAACGTTTTTTGAATGAGTGAAACGAATGGATTTATTCAAGACAAACATATGCGTTGCATTAATTAATCAAAGATAAACAAGTTCGTACATGCTAAATATGCTTAATCAAAGAGAAATGCATATAAACAAATGAACTGTCGGAAAAATCCTTCTAAATGTTTATGAAATCTTGCATTCAAGAGTAACAGTTTCCTTTGGCGGAGCCTCAAGGGAAAGGACGTCTGGTTTACGATCACTGTGAGTCGTCCTGGCTTGCCCCAGTTATGCTGGTCACATCTTCAACAGTTTTCAGTCGTTGCTTCAAAATAACTTTCCCAGATTCTTTGTTGATCCCGGTCATATCATCTTGAGGGTTACTGAAATGAAGCGAGCTAGGCCTTTGAATAATTACTGGATTCGACTGATTTGCCGAGGAGACAACATACTTTGCAGAATTTAAGCTCGATAAGCGGGGAACCCCGAGAGGAGTTTCGATCTTCGGCTGAGCATCACTAAAAGACAACTTCTTCGTTTCTAGCAAATTTCTGACAAATTTCTTAAGAGCGTAGCAATTCTCTAGATCATGGCCGGGCGCACCCTCATGAAATAAACAATGAGCGGCAGCGTTGTAACCTGCAGGTAACGGATTAGGCGGAGGACCCAAAGCACGGGTGGTAATCAGACCTTGTTGTACCAAATGGGCGTATAACTCAGTGAAGGTTATCGGTATTGGAGGACAAGGCTTATACTGCCTCTTACGGGGATAAGGAACCTGATTCTGTGATTGTTGGAGAACAGGAGCGTTGGGCACTCGTTGACTGTTGATAGGAACTTGCATAGGCGGATAACCGGAAGGTTGTTGATAAACCGATGCTTGATATACCAGAGCTGACTGCACAGGCTGGTATGTAGGAAACTGCTGATCGAAAGGAGGTGCAACAGTAGCTACATAGGGTTGTTCGACATATGGAAACTGATAACCTTGAACACAACTCTGCTGATGTTGCCAAGGTTGAGGAGTAGCCGTTTTGCGGTTCCTCGAACGTGCAGGTCCTTTACCATGGTCGGAGTTAGGAGTTTTGCACTTTGGAGGGGTAGCTCGTCGAACTGGTTGAGCACTAGGAGGCACCAAACCGGATTGAAGACCGTGAGGAGGTACATTCTCGACAGTAACAGCTGGTTGAGGTTCCATAACGGTATTAGTCTCAGAAACAACAGTAGACTGAGCATCCACCTTCACACTAAGAGCTCGTAGCATTTCCAAAATCTGCCCTACACTTCCTCGAAGATCTTCGAGTTCATGGCTGACACGGTTGATCTCTTGATTTTGATCTTCCATCCTTTTGAAGGGTCGTATTGATGCAGAGAACTTAGGGTGACAAAACTGGAAGGTGAGAGAACCGAGTATGAGAAAACGGAAGACACATGCAATGCAAAAGTATGATGCTATGATGCAAATGCAAATGAAGATTTCATGGAATTCAAACATTTACGAATGTCGTGGGGTACCAAGGAAATCTTTTTCTTTTTTTTTTAATCTTTTTATTTATGGTATCCCGCGATATCCATAAATGATGTTTGAATTCCATGAAATACAATGCAATGGGATGCTTTATGGATGCAATGCACATGAATACATAAAATCCTAGGTTAAAGGACGTGAGTGGAGTTAAGGTCTACCCATCCCCAAAAGGAGTGTACTATAGGTCAGTTGTACCTGCAGAACAAGGTTCTAAAAAGTGTCCAAAGTCATCAGCTCATCTTTCGGATATTATCAACTCTCCGATTGACTCGGGGGTTAACAATATTCTCAAGAGAACCTCTTTTGAGTGTAGTATCGCGTAGCAACCATTGTAGGACTACTCCCACATAGTTCCCGCACTACGTCCTAAATAAGGCCGAGGTGGTGTTAAGGTACTACGGTTCCCAATATCACAGACTCCAATCGACCATGGAAAAAGTTTTCACGATTACTCGTTCAACCGAACCATTTTCGAAAAGGTCTCAACTGAGCGGTAATTCTCGAATCAGCTTGGTCGGGATTCAACTCCCTATAAGCCTCATCGAATATATCCCCATCCTATAATAATGTCACTAGTCCGGGCGTAGGACTTATCTCACAACACAAAGAACAGTCCCAAATCAGAGCACAAATATATACATGCAAATGAATAATAAAACAGATAGTAATAAATATGAACAAGTTAGGGATAACCCTCAAAAGTCATGAGTCCCCAGTGAAGTCGCCATTTTCTGTTGCGGTGGAAATAGGATCACAAACTATTAATGAGTTTGAATCGCAATTCAATTCACAACCGCTCTTTGATTTATCCAAAGGAAAAGGTCAAAAGAGGGAAAACCTATTTTTGCATCGTAAACACAATGCGGGGAAAGATCTAGGGTTCGGGGGTTGGTTAAATTTAGGGAAGGTATTAGCACCCTAAACTTCTGTAGTACTCTACAGGAACCTTTTGTTCAAATGTTTACTATTTGCTTTATTTATTTGCTTAAGGTATATGTACAAAAGATTAAAAGTAATGAGAAAGAGACCTAAGAGGTTAATTCTAAGTTTACTCGGCAAGACATCGCATCTTGTGCCTACGTATCCTTACAGGAATGGAATCAGAGTAATCGTAGTTCCCCTCAAAAGGGAGGTTAGAGACTTCTTGACTATGGTCAAGGTCTCACGGGGAATAAACGCATATTAAGGACACGCTTACGTGGAGTGTAGAAACTCCAAATCTCTACGTTGAATTGTCAAGTTGTAATTAGGGTTAAATTAGGGATTCCACGGCGGGAAACCCTAAAATGAGTGTGGCGGCTCTTTGACCTAATGCTAGGGGTAAAATGGTAACTTTTGCCTGCGGCGAGGCATTTGTGAAAATTAGGGTTTTGTGAGGTCGTAAGGGTTGAAGTTGAGGACTATTGACACGGCGGTCAAAAGGCTAGACCAAATTCCTTCGGATGTGTGTAGGTGCCAAAATATTAGTGGAAATATGATAATGCAAACAGAGAGATAATGTCATAACTTAAACATGCAAGCAGAAATTTAAAGGCAGAAATTAAAGAGCGATTGTTAGGTTCGCGAGGTTACATGAGAGGAGCAGATACAATATGATAATGAAATTTGAATAAAAACACAACGTAATAAGCTGCAACAATGAACACACGCGTTAGTAAGCAAAGTTAGACGATAATTGGACGGGTCATGAGACAAAAGTGCAATATTGGAGATTTTTGTTATTTAGAGAGAAAAAGTTTTGATTTAAGTTAAAAAGATGTTTAAACATAAAAAAAAAAAAAGTTAAGTTTAATTTTCAAAAAAAAATAGTCTTACTTTGATTAAAAAAAAGGTTTTACTTTTAATGTTTATTAAAAAAAAATGGCCTTAGTTAGGGTTTAGAGTTATTATTTTAAAAAAATGTTTTTTATTTATTATTTTAATAAAATGTTTTTTATTTATTATTTTAAAGAAAATCTTGATGCTATTTATTAAAAAAACAATTTGAATATTTAATTAAAAAAAAAGTTTTAAAATAAATCCTAATTATAAAAAAATAAAAAATAAAAGAAAAATAAAAGGGGGTTGGGCCGGTAATCACTTCCGGACCCAACCCGGTTGGTGTAAAGTGTAAAAAAGGGAAAATTTAGGGTTTCAAAAACCCTATTTCCCTTCGCGGCGCCGTTATGCCTTCGTCTTCCTCACCCCTCATACTCTTGTCCTCTCTGATTTCTCTCATCCCAACCTGAAAGGAAAAACAAACACATAGCAACCGTGAATCATGAGTTTACATCGTTTTTGACGGTGGTTTCTTTGAGGCGATGATGTGAACTGAGCCTCCGGGGAAGGTTTGCCCGTCGTGGATGGAGGCGGCGTCGGTGGACCTTCCTCAATCTCCCGGTTTGTGCTCTGATGATTACCTTTTGACGAAGACTCTTCTCCTCTTTCTCTCTCGCGGCCGCTAGGGTTTTGTTCGCGATTTTGTTCGCCCCTCTTCGTCTAGGGTTTTCACACGAGGTGATGTTGTTCCTTTTATATCTTCTGATTCTCTTTTGGGCCTTGCGATTTTAGATCCACGTTTTTGAGATTTGATTTCTTTTTCTCTTCTGATATGATTTGATCTTGTTGAATGTGAACCTGATAATATTTCGATTTGATTGAGATTCTTTCCATTTTCGATTTGCCTATATCCTCCTTTTGGACTTCAAACAGTTGGACTCTGATTTCATTTGGATTTCGTTGGGTTTGCTTTGATTTGGATAACCTACATTGACTTGGATTTCTGGATTTGGACCTCTGTTTTGAACCCAATTAACTTTTCTCTTTTTCTTTCAGAAAGGTGCCAACGCTTGGTCAGACCAAATATCGCCGAGGAAGGTCACCGGTAGTGATGATCCTTTGTCTGAACCTTTGAGGGATGCTATTGCCATTTAGTTTTGACTCTGATATTGGCTGATGTTATCAGATGCTGATACACTTTGGATCCCTTTCAGAACAAATATTTGCTTTTTCTGATGAGATTACTGACTTTCCTTTTTCTTCTTTCAGAAAGGAACTGGTGCTAAGGCTTTGGTCGAGTCAAATGTCGAGAAGGGGTATACGGCAATGATGACGCTCTGTCTGAGCCTGATGAGGGAATCGATGATGTCGCGGTTGCCTTTAACCATGTTTTGACAGTTGCTTTTGATAGTCTCTGCTGTGTTCCGACTGTTTGAATTTGGTTCAGAGTCATGATTTCTGGGCTTTGTCTGATGCATTTTGGTTTGTATTCTGAGCCTTTTTGAGAAACCGTTATTTCAATTTCGGTTTTGCTGATGTGGATTTGAGCAACTTGTTCTTGATGTGGATATCCAGTTTTTTTGATACTGTTTGACCCTGTTACTGATACATATTGGTTCCAAGATTTTGAGACGAGCCATATTCGATGTGATTTGGATTTACCATTTGATTCTGCTTATTTCTGGAATTTCTCTGATACGATCCTGGTCATTGCTGTGGATTTGTTGGCTCGGTGATGCTTTTGTCAGTAATTCTGTTTGTTTTTCTCGACGGAATTGATGCTTAGATTCTTCTTTTGATATTCACTTTTATGCTTAACCAACTTGATTTTAATTATGAAACTTATGACCTTTATCTGGTACAATTTGATTTCAGCGACATTCAGTTTGGTGTTGTTGGTGTGGTTCTTTTTCGGCGCATAATCTCAGTCCCTTTGAACTAATATCTGCTCATTTCCATCGTTTCAAGGCTGGAGTATTTGGATTCACAAACAGTTTGATGATTGGGGTTGTGATGTTGCTAGACTGAGCCTACATGATGGCTGCCTCTGATTGTTTCTGTTGTGCACTTTCAGTTTGTATTTCCAATTACTTTTGGCTGTGAAACCGTTTCGAGAAAAGCCACATATTTACTTGATAGGCTGCTATATTTACTTGATGGTCCCTTCAGAATCCACATCTGCGCAAATCATTTCGGCTCGAAAAAGCTTCCTTTATCTCTCTCTCTCTCTCTCGGCTGTCCCGTACGATAAGAACGATAACCACCTGATCTGACGTCAATGGCACAGATCGGTAACGGGGGTAGGACGCGGCTTCGGTCGTGTCACTCCCGGCACTCAATGATGATGATGTTCTAAGAGTGTCGAACATAAATTATAATCTTTCCTGTTCTTTTCTTTATCTTTTTTTCAGGTAATCAAGAAGTGTATGAAGAGTTCAAGGGAAACCCAAATGAAGAAACCAAAGAGTTTTTAGGACTTAGGACTTTTTAGAGTAGATGTAACATCTGTAAATGTAATCTTACAGCAATTCAAATGTGAAATGCTTCACTTCCTTTTGTAAAATGATATTCTTATGAAATAAAGATTCCAAAAATTTTCATTTATATCCATGATTATTCAACTTTGAATCTATTTATATTTATTTCTAGTTATAAATTATAAACATTTGTGAATAAATCCACAAATATTTAAATTCATTATTCTAGTCATAAACCATAAATATTCACGAATGATATTCTTGTTCATGTACTTGTCTCATTTGTAGTCCTAATCTCATCACCTGACTACATTCACTTGCATTCCAACTTAGATTCTAGCCAACAACATTCTCCTCATTTTCTAACCAAACGCGGATGTGCGCCGTAATCACAACAGATTCGGTATCAACGATGACATTGCCCGTAATTAAACTCCACTGACCACATGCTATGAGCAACAACCCAATTAAACTGCGCCTTATTAACAGAAACGGAAATGCTCTGGAAATAAACCATGAGCGATGAAATGGACCTTAAATCCAGTTGTGTCCGACAAATTTCGATACCGAACACATCGGATTGACGCCTTGATATAATCAAACCATGTGATAAATAAATGCCTCAGAAATAGTGTCTCAAGTGTCTCAAAGCTCAATAACAGCCCGTCTTCAAAGAATTAACGGAATCCACGTAAAATGACCAAAATACCCCTGGAATCAATCCTGCCAAACAAACACCTCCATGACTTGATAGGGGTTAGCAGATGCACAGATGAGATGCTATGCGAAATGACTGACTAAATATAAGAGTAAAATTTGGGGTATTACAGCATCCAATACCTGTTCAATCAATTAGGCTGGGAGAACACTTCTTTGAAAACCCGTTTTGCTACCTATAAGGACCTCACCTACGAATTCCTTAGTTCCTTCAGGTACTTACCCAAATATGGTTTTGGATCCAACACAGAGCTGATCACCTTTAGGATGTTTGGAATGGACCAAACCCATAGCCGGATGTCATTAGCCAACCTCCTAGGATTTCCTAGCGGACCACATGTGTTCATCAGTGCCGAAGATGACGATCTAGATTTTGAATTCAACCAGTTCTGGGATAGAATCACAGGCGACTATCACCCTGACCCAAACAGCATGTATAATGATGAGATTCATAACCCAGCTTTCAGATACTTTCATAAGATACTAGCACACACCCTTTTCGGAAAAGAAGAAAATATTACTACAGTATCTAAAGAAGAGTTATTTATCATGTTCTGTGCTTCTCAGGGCCGTACAGTGAATGCAGTACCTTTTATGATGAGATCCTTCCGACGTATCACTCAGGACCCATAATCATCTATTCTAATTGGAGGCCTTGTGACAATGATTGCCCACGAGCTTGGCCTCAGATTCCACCTAAATGCAAGCACTAGTTTTGGCACCATCCGACCCATGAATATCCAGTTTTGCTTTAACAGGCGCATTTTAAGAACTATGGGACCTGGACCTTACGAGTACCTCATCAATGACAAACCTGTCCAACTATTCACATTGCCAAATCATCAGATGACAAGTATCCATAACAAGGACAACTGGGTTTATGAATTGGATGAGCCTATGGGACCTCCTTCACCTCAATCAACATCGCAGAATTACATGTACGACAGTGATCACATCTCTGAAGCACATGATTATATGTACTATGAGGATGATGTATCAGAAGCTGAGGTAGACCCTACGACCCCTCCGTATTACAACACCTATCCTGAGCCCATTCCTGAGGAAACCACTGACAAAATGGATACTGTCCTGCACCGATTAGACAACGTTGACGCAGCTCTGACCACCGTAAAAGAAGACGTCACAAGCATACACAGCGAACTCATAGTCTTCATGGACTTAGTCTGTGACCAGCTCGACTACTATGCCCGGAAGTTCGACGAATTGAAGGCACGAAAAGACTGAGTTATTAGATTTAGTTTAGTTTAGTTTACCTTTTTTCTGTTTTCCGTCCATTTTCCATTATTTTGATTTTTACATTGTTTAATTTACTTTATGTATTACATTACAAACAAGTATTTTTGATTACATGTTGTTTCAATTTTATTCTTTGTTCATTGATTCTGTTTTTACGTTATCCTATGTTTCTTAGCCGATATAATGCATTGCCACATCTATCCTAGGCCTTAAAACCATTGCAAGAACACCCCCATAGCAAAATTCTGCGTTCTGCAGATTTTGCTGGTGTGACGACCGTCACAGAAGCCTGACGCCCGTCACGAGCCCAAAACTTTTATCTGCTATAACAGGGGTTGCGTTTTCTCTCCCACTCACATCCTTTCAACTTCCAATCATCACAAACTCACACCCCACTTCCAATTTTCGTTTTCCCCACCTTGCTCCATATATTCCAACTCCCATTTCAACTTCCTAATCCACTTCTGTAACATTTTTTCACTCCACAGAACCAACTCAATCCACATTTCCTCAGCATCCTCCAACAATGGCGAGAAACAACGAAACCCTAGACCTCAGCAATATCGTGTTCAGCGACGGTGACTCCGGAGACAAACAGCGAGCCAACTATATCGCCTTCCATCAACGGTCACTACAGCCGATCCACTACCCACATATCCCATCCCTCACAGAGCTCGGCCTCCTTGACAACGTCACTTGGATGCTCCAAAGAGCCGGCATCTGGCACCTCTGCAAAAATCCGCAGCCGACGTACGAACAACTCACCCTCGAGTTCCTCAGTTTGTTCACCTACTTCACTTCCAGCGGCGACCTCAGCCAACACTCCAGCGCCGCATGCTTCCGTATGTTTGGCACGAACTATCAACTGAACCAGAACCAGATTGCCGACATCTTACAATTCCCTCGCGGCGACAATGCTCACTGCCGCCTCACCGAACAGTTTCAGCACGAAGCCTTTGCGCTCTGGTACCAGTTAACCGGAATCAATGCCGATGGCTGGGATTCTCTGCACGCAACGCATATCCACAACCCGACCATCCGGTATTTCCACCGAGCACTGAGCAACACCATCTTCACCCGGGATAGAAACCATAAGGTGAACTCGAAAGAGCTCTTCTTTCTCCACTATGTGTTCAACTTCGAGCCCATCAACGCCGCCCCGTTCCTCCTGGCCCACATTCAGGCCAACTGTAACCGTGGCTCTAAGCCATTTTACTTTGGTGGGATTGTTACCTCCATTGCACTCGGGCTGAACCTCGGTGACCGCCTCCAGCATCTCCATGCCATTCCCTCGGTATTCCTCGACACCGACCACTGCAGAGCCTCTCACCTCATCCGTTCCAGAAGTATCATCCTGCCATCACGTACCCGGATGCACCCACAGGATCGTGCCAACTTGATCTTTGACCTCAATGCCCCTGCTGCTGCCGCTGCTCCAACTCAAACCCACACCCAAGGTTCTGGTGACGAAATGCAAGACGAGTTGGACAGAACTGAGCAACCGGAGGCATCGCAACCACTTCCTTCTGAAGGCACATCCTACCGCCGCCGCCGCCATCGTCTAGAGCCCGACTACTCTGAGGAAGACCTCCGCCGATCCCTCGACCAGCAGGCCCAGATACTCGCTATGATGTAGCAGCAGAATCAGCGAGCAGAGCAGTTCGAAGCTTGGCATCGGACCCAAATGCAACAACTCCAAACCGGCCAGGAAACCATTACTGAGAACTTGGCGAATCTTACCTTACAGGTCGAAGGACTCCGAGACTATGTCTATCACACCAGTGCACTGGACTTTGAGGCTCGAGTCGACCAAGTCAGAGCCAGAGGACGCGAGAGAGGACGTGACCGAGGCAGAGGCCGTGATTAGTTATTTCTTTCCTTATTTGTTTACTATATTTTCAGTTTCTTTGTATTTTCATTTCCCTTGTATTTCCCTCTCGCATTCTTTCAAATCAGTGGGGACACTGATTGAGATAGTGTGGGAGCGGAGCGTTTATTTCCCATTCCCTTGTACTTTTAATTCCGTAATTTCAATTCGAACATTTTCACGTTTTAGCAAATAGAAGCTCTTTTATATATCTTCTTCCGTTACGCAAACATCCCCGCTTTATTCAACATAAACAAAAAAATTTCGTTCGCTCCTCAAAAGCAAAAAGCATCACGAGAATGCGCCCAAGTTCAAACCAAGTTTTGAAACTCCGAGACGAAAATTCTAACAAAACCAGTACCGTCCTGACACCTTAGACCTCCGGTTTATGCGAGTCGGTTTCACTACCTACGTGTACCAAAGTTTCAAAGTTTCTACGCAAACTCAGCCCCAAGTAGTTTATACTAGCAGTCAACACCATCCGAAAACACTTCTAAGCGAGCGACCAATGCAAATAAGTGTATGATCTCCAAAAAGATGAAAAATCATGAAAAGAAATCCATTTAGCCCAAATATAAAGACGCGTTCCCTCTAAGTTAGGTGCTCCTCACCCGAGCATTTAGCCCAACGGTACGAAAACTCATTGAAAAATCAATGGTATAAGCTTATGAGCAATGAAAAAGATAAAAACAGAAAGGAGATCATATTCACTAACAGGTCGACTTGCCATGAAAGTGTATGGACAACGGGCTTAATGTAATTGCGCTAGAACAAACAGGGTGAACTTGACGCGAGAACCTTGATACCGAGCTACAGTAGCATGACTGGGACCGATTTGCATAAGAAGGAGACCTCCGAAGACTTGTAGTCCAGTGTCGTCACCGTACTCGTTTTGTTCCTACTAAGAATCTCGGTTTTTCCCAACTTTGTGAATGAGGAAGCTGCCTCGTGCTTGCCGACTTTTTCCTGTTTTACTTGAGGACAAGCAAAGATTCAAGCTTAGGGGAGTTTGATAACACGAAATCGTATATATATATATATATATATATATATATATATATATATATATATATATATATATATATATATATATATATATATATATATATATATATATATATATATATATATATATATATATATATATATATATATATATATATATATATATATATATATATATATATATATATATATATATATATATATATATATATTGATGCATAATTCAACTAATGTCTGACTGTTTTCAATCCGATTTCGGGTTCTTTCCCTGTTATTTGTCTGATATTTTGCAGGTATTTGATGATCATGTCTAAACAAAGCAATATGAAGAAAAGAAGCAATTACAGATGAAATATGGACGAAAACCAGATGAAAACAACATGAAAAATGCAGAATGCATATTTTGCTGCTGTGACGACCGTCACACCTCCATGACGACCGTCACACGGGTGACGACCGTCACACACCATGACGACCGTCATGCAGGCAAAAACGCACAACTTCAAAATAACGTGCAAAATGCAGTTCCAAGTCCCAAATAATGGACCACTACTCCCTGATATTTCTGCCTCCAAGTCCACCTTCTTCAAATTACAACCGTTAGAATTCTATTTCTATAAAAGAGGAAGGAGGGGAGCTGAGAAAGGGAGCCGCATTCAGACAACGAAGTGCTGCCCAAAATTATTTCCAGAGCAAAAATTTAGTTTATTTCTTTCAGTTATTTTGTTTCCTTTCCTTGTTCCTGTATTCCATTTCGACAATATTCGTTTGTGCGCTCTATTGGATTGAAGACATAATCCTGCCGACATCGTTGGGATTTGGCCAAAAGCCAATTGGATACATTACAGGTTTTTCATTATTTCGTTAATTGTAACTTTTATTATCAGTAATATGAATGTTCTAAGTTTCTGTTTTTATTTATGTTTTACCTTTCCCAAATCCATGTCTAGCTAAATCAGAGTAATCGATATGTAATAATAATTCAGACGGGATTTGATAATAACCGGTTGAAAACTTTCTTTTCTTTCAAAAGTTGTTTATGGTCTGAGTGTTTAAACTTATTTACTGAATAAACGTTCGTCACGAAAGCGAGAACTTATTTAAAAGTAGTTTTGCCACGACAGTGGGAAATTAATTAAGGTACAAACCAACAAGCGACAGCTGCAGTAAGACCAGATAGTAAACACTAGGAATTTGTTTTAATAACAGCGAAAGCACTTTAAAATGGATTAGAACTTAGAGATTTCCAAAAAGTAGTTTTAACCCCGAATGGGACAGCGAAAGCGTACATTTGGCCCTTAGAATTATGACTAGCGTCAACAACCATCGTGAGATGAAAGTTTTCAGATCACTATTTTCTGCTTAAATAAATTCTGAAAAATATTTCATATACCGGTAACTTGTCAAATCCCCGAAGAACATAATTACTGCATATCGATTCACGTAATTATAATTCAAGTAACGTCTTTAGTTCCCTTTAGTGACAGAAATTATTTCCTTAAACATTATTTACCTAGCTAAACATAGTAACTCCAGAGAACACTAGTTTGATTACGAGTCCCTGTGGGATCGATATCTTTTATTACTACGCGATAGACTGTGCACTTGCAGTTAAGTTGTATTAGACATAGAAAGTCGCAATCAAATACCGGATGAACTAGCTGGGGAATTAGTAGTAATGAGATGGGGATCTTTATGAATGACTAGCTTGTTAATGGAGGACATGAGGGTTTCAAATATGGAATCTGCAATTTATTTTTCATTGTTTAACCGAGTGTGAATCTGACCAATATGTTGTTCCAACTCAGCAGTAGCTCGATCAAATCGTTCATCCATTTGTTGTTGGGTTTGAGCCATAACATTATCTAAATGAATGTGAGCTGTTTGAACAGCTTCCTCAACAATATCTTTAGGGTTTTGGGATTTATTAGGGGGCATGAGAACAAGGAATGAAAGCACCAATGATAGAACCTACTAGACTACCAAGATCAGAATTGCATTAAAAGATAAAGCAAAAATAACAACTTCATTCATGTCCTCACAAATATCTCATACAAAATATTTATAGTTAGGGTTACATAAAAGTAAGTGGGCCTAGTTCACTGACCCAATAAAAATACAACTTGGAATTTACTAAACACACCACTAATAAATAATATAATCCTTAAATAAAACATAAGTTTTTTTTAATTCTATTGGGTCTGATTAATTTCCTAACATAAAGCATCATTAATAATTATGCATCTAAAACTAATTCTTCACCTGTAGACATTTCAGAGCAACGCACTTGTATAAATATAACTTGTGATATGTGTGTGGACAATCACCATCATTTTTACATCTATATATAATTTTTAGGTGGCTCTCCCTTTAGATTCAATCCCTGTATTTTCTACCATAAGTCCCTAACCCTCTTAGGATCCCCTAGAAAATTCCCTAGAATTTTAGGACTTGATTTCATATTTTTCTTAGAATTAACAATTGGACTAGTCTTTTGTTGCTTCTAACATGACCTTTCCTCTAGAAAGACCTCAATGGTGACCCATTAGCATGGAATAAATTTCCCATTCCTTTTGGATAGTGCTTTAGACTTGTTAGAGCTTCTGTGTGCTTAATTGTAGTGCTTGATTTGGTGTTTTGGTGTCCTTTTTGTAGCTTTCTTTAAGCTTGTAAGAATTAGGGTTTTATAGAGCCTTAGAAGTTGTTGTTTTTTTTCACAAGCATGGATTGCCTTGATTGCTTTCCATTCCCATCCTATGATGCAAGGTCCCTATGAGGAAGCCTCATCCCTCCTTTGGAAGGATGTGTGGCATACCACAAGAGGTAGAACCTTTGAGGATGCCTATCTCAGATGTATGGTTGAGTGCCATGATGGATTCCCTTGGTTTCCATCATGCTTCCCAGCATCATGCATTGATTTTGATGTTGATTCTCATCTCTCTTGGTAGATCATTTGAAGCTTGAAGATGAAGTCTTCTCTTGAAGATAGCTTGGGCATGGAGATCAATCTACAGACTGTTGGATTGCTGTGCTATTAGAAGTCTGCTTTGCTGTTGAGCTGCTGGCTTGCTGTCTTGTTTGCTATGTTCTCTGATTGCTTTGCTATACTTGTGTGGCTTGCTGTCATATAGTTGATTTAGGCCTAAGTGCATTGAAAGGTTGAGCTTTCTCCCTTTGCTTGTCTGCATTAGAGGTTGAGTCTGTCTCCCTCTGCTTGTCCGTTACTGTTTGGCTTTGCTTTTTTTCTTTATGCACCTCTTTTCTTTTTTTCTTCTCACCTCTTGTTTTATTTCTTATTTTAACCTAGCATCTTTTACTATAAAATTATATTCATCTAAAACAAAAATGCTAGTGATAATAGAATTACTAAGCACATAAATACCACTTTATAAAGGATTTAATAAGAGCTTTCCTATTTTTAGTCTCGATCATATTTTTACCTCAAATTCTCAAACAATTCTTAAAACGCCCCTATTGAGGACAACCGCCACTACTACAGAAATGATTTTTGACATCGCAGAAAAGACAATGCTTTTTGCAAAAACGCTGCTAAAGAGTCAGGAAAAAAATAAAAGACTTTAGACAGCGCTTTTAGCAAAGTGTTGTTAAAGGTGGCAGCTATGGTTAACAATAGAAAGCGCTTTACTAAAAGCGCTGCTAAAAGTAAGACCTACGAAAGCGCTGCTATAGGTGTAACCTACGAAAGCGCTTTTTAAAAGCGCTGCTATTGGTCCAGCCTAAGGCAGACCTTAGAGAGCGCTTTTACAATAGCGCTGCTAAAGGGGGTACAAAAGAAAGTGCTTTTATAAAAGCGCTGCTATAGGTCCTGCCTAAGGCAGACCTTAGAGAGCGCTTTTATAAAGCGCTGTTAAAGGCCATGAAAAAGCGCTGCTAATGGTTTAAGTAGCATAAAATTAAAAAATCCCAGAATTTTTCCTAAAACAGAACAGTTATGGTTTTGCTTTCTTTCTCGCTTGCGCATAGAACCCTAGTCACAGACAACAACTTCCGTCCATTGCTTATGTACGACCGCCTCCTTCCATTGTCGTCCGTCCGTTTTGACCGTTATCTTCGTCCTCCGCCTCCGTCCATCCGTTTTGACCGTCATCTTCGTCCTCCACCTCCACTGTCAGCGTATTTCCACCATTTTTAAGGTATTTTATGTTTTTTAAAAATGTTAGTGTTGTTGTTGATGTTAAAATGACAATGTTGATGGAAACATTGTTGTTGTTCTTCTTCTTCTAATGTGTAGTCTGTACAATACATTGATGTTAAAGGTTTTCACGTGGTGCTTTAACTTTTCAATGTTTATGCCTCTAAAAAAATTCGCCACATTTTTTATGAATCATTCATATTTTTGATTAAATTCGGATATAATTACATATTATCCGCGCTTCTGAGTTTTCACCATGAAGTATATCGGAAAAAATGGTTGAATTTCTTGATATGAGCCAAATTTAATTTCATAAGACTATTCTCTGTATTTTTGTATTTTATTTAATTTATTGAAATTAAGTTTCAATTTTTTCTAACATTTGGCTATGATGACAATTTAATCAGCTTTATACCAGTTCTGCTTCTGAAAAATCATGATTGATAGAGCTGTAATTTATTCTGAGCTTTGTGTATTACTACCTAAAGTATTTCTGATTATTTTAAAAAAAATTTGAACTATGTTTGTGTATGATTGTTAATTTTAGGTTTCCAAGAATTATTTAATGTTGATGATGTTATTAATTTTGTCTGTTATAAGGGTTACCTGTGTAGAGCAAGATTGTGATCGTTTCCAAGAATCCTACTGAGTAGTTCTAGAAGTTGGTGATTTCTCTACAGGTGCTACAGGTATTCGCTGTTTTTGTTTAGCTTTCTTAGTTTAGTTTAGCCTACTTAATTAGTATGGATAAAAAATGTATGTCTTCTAATCGATTGTCAAAAGAGTACGAGAATGGGGTATCAAAATTTGTTAAGTTTGCTGTTGAACACGCCAAAGACCCCAGTAGGATCACATGTCCTTGCTTAGGTTGCTGTTATGGGCGTCAGATTGAGGTAGTTCAGTTGGAATCTCATTTAATGAGACATGGAATTGATCAAAGTTATACATGTTGGACATTACATGGTGAGATAAGTAATGAGAATGTCGAACTGTGGGATAATATGACCTATGCTTCAAAGGGCAATGGCATGGATACATATAATTGTGACCGAGTCGAAGAGATTGCAGAAGCACTTGAAGAAGATCTTCAGGATTGTCCCAAGATGTTTGAGAGGTTGGTAAGCGATGCAGAGAAACCGTTGTATAAAGGTTGCACTACTTTCACAAGATTGTCTGCGGTATTAAAGTTGTGCAACTTAAAGGCGGGTAATGGATGGTCGGATAAAATTTTCACAGAGTTGTTAGCCCTACTACAAGAGATGCTTTCGGAGGATAATGTTCTTCCCAATCGAACCTATGAAGCTAAAAAAATGTTATGCTCTATTGGCATGAGCTATGATAAGACACATGCTTGTCCAAATGATTGCATTTTGGTTCGAAATGAATATGCATCATTAAACGAGTGTCCTAAATGCGGTGTATCTCGGTATAAGAAAACGTTGTCACCAACAAAAGTCTTATGGTATTTTCCTATAATTCTGAGATTTAGACGCATGTTTCATAGTGAAACAGATGCAAAATATTGACTTGGCATGCATATGATATAATTATAGATGGGAAGTATCTACATCCGGCAGATTCACCACAGTGGATGAAAATTGATAATGAGTATTCTAATTTTAGAGAAGAAGCTAGAAACCTTCGCTTGGCATTATCGACTGATGGAATGAATCCGCATGGTCTACAAAGTATATCACATTCCACATGGCTTGTAATTATTATGATTTATAACCTACCTCCATGTATATGTATGAAGCGTAAGTACATGATGTTATCAATGTTAATTTCTGGCCCTAAACAACCAGGGAATGACATAGACGTATATTTGACACCTTTAATCGAAGACTTAAAGAGTTTGTGGGAGAACGGCGTGGAGGTTTATGATGGATATAGGAAAGAAAGTTTCAATTTGAGGGCGATGTTGTTTGGCACAATTAATGATTTTCTAGCATACAGAAATCTATCGGGGTATAGCATTAAAGGTCAATGTGTGTGTCCTATCTGTGAAGAAAACACGGATTCGACGCGATTGGAATTTGGTCAGAAGAATGTCTTTCTTGGTTACCATAGATTCTTAAATTCTAATCATCACTACCGTGGGTGGAGAAAAGCATTCAATGGAAATTCAGAACAAGATAGAGCTCCACCTACATTGACCGACGAACAAATTTTTGAAAAGGTGAAAGATCTGAGTACTAAGTTTGGTAAGCCTTTTGCTCATACGCTTGTCACGCGTGGGTGGAAGAAGAGGTCAATTTTGTTTGAGTTGTCGTATTGGAAGTCGTTATATGTAAGACATTTTCTTGATGTTATGCATGTTGAAAAAAATGTATTTGAAAGTGTTATTGGTACGTTACTCAATATACAAGGAAAGTCTAAAGATGGCCTTAAAGCAAGAAAGGACTTGGTAGCAATGGGAATAAGAAATGAATTAGGACCCATGAAGAAAGGAAATCAAACATATCTACCACCTGCTGCTTATACATTATCTAGAAAGGAGAAAAAGATATTGTGTAAGTTTATGAGTGAAGTTAAAGTTCTAGAAGGATACTCTTCAGATATTAGAAGACTTGTTTCTATGAAAGACCTCAAGTTAAAGAGTTTAAAGACACATGATTGCCATGTTATAATGGAATAATTTCTATCAATAGGTATACGTTCTATTTTTCCAGAAAAAGTGAGAAGGGCAATAACTAAATTGTGTTTTTTCTTCAAGTCAATTTGTAGTAAGCTGATTGATCCTGCGATCTTACCAACATTGCTAAAAGAAATAGTTATTACTTTGTGTGATCTTGAAATGTATTTTCCTCCATCATTTTTTGACATAATGGTACATCTAGTTGTTCATCTTGTGAAAGAGACACAATTGTGTGGACCAACTTATATGAGATGGATGTACCCTGTTGAACGTTATATGAAAATATTGAAAGGGTATGTGAAAAACCGAAGTCGACCAGAGGGTTGCATTGTTGAACGATACATTGTTGAAGAAGCGATTGAGTTTTGTACTGAATATTTGTCCAATGTTCAATCCATTGGCCTCCCAAAATCTCATGTTGTTGAAAAAATAGTAGGAAAATAGTTAATTGGAAATAAAGTTCTGACAGTTTCAAGGGATGAATGGGAGCAAGTGCATTTGTATGTGCTGCACAATGACATTGAGGTTGAGTCGTATGTTGAAATGCACAAGGACGTTCTCCGAGGTTTAAATCTGAATAGAAATGAAAATTGGATAGTACGTGAGCACAATCAAAGTTTTATAACATGGTTCAAGGATCATATTTTTTCAAAGTTTTATTTTGATCCCGCTTCAATAATAGAAAGGTTGAGATGTTTAGCATATGGTCCAAGTTTGCATGTGATTTCTTATAGCGCTTACGTAATTATTGGATACACATTTTATACCAAAGAACAAGATGATAAAAGTACAATGCAAAATAGTGGTGTCACCGTGCTTGCCGAAGCAATGCACATTTCAAGTGTGAAGGACTTAAACCCCAAATATGCGAATTTGTCGTATTTTGGGGTTATCGATCGCATTTGGGTGTTTGATTATGAGAAGTTTCAGATTCCTATCTTTGGATGCAAGTGGGTTGAAAATAATAGTGGCATACGAATGGATAACTCAGGATTTTTGCAAGTGGATCTTAATAAGGTGGGGTACAAAGATGAGCCTTTTATTCTAGCCATGCAAGCTAAACAAGTGTTCTATGTCACTGATCTGACAAGTACGAAATGGTCTATAGTTCTTTTTTCCAACAAAGTAATCGATGATAACTTTGGAGATCAGGTTGATGTTGAGGTTGAGAAGGAATCTTATATTATGGATGATCAAGATGAGCATATTAGAGTGGACAAATCATATATTAGAAATGATCATAATGAGGGAATTTGGATCAATCCATCCGTCTGTGTTGTTAAGAGACAAGTAAACCACGTTCCAACAAAGAAAAGAAAGAGATGTTAGTGATAAAGATACTTGTAAAATTACATATTGTCTTATTCAATAAAATTACATATTTATATCATGCAATAAAATTACATATTATGTCATTCAATAAAATTATATATATATGTTTTTCTTATTTATATATTTCTTATGTATATATTTCTTATGTATATATATTACAATGTCCTCGTCAGCGCAATGGGATTGATTGCAGATATTTTGTATTGCGCTTTATGAAGGAAATTATTCACTCGGGACAAATAGATATTCCAATCATGGTATGGATAAATTCATAAGTTTTATGATTTATTTTAATAATTAACCAATATTTCATCTGAGTAATTAGTTTTAAAACTAAATCGTGCATGTTCAGTTATATTATGTAGTACTTTGATGAATTCAAGTGTGGTACTTACTCGAAAGCAGGATTGGAAGAAATTAAGGAGGAATGGTGTCAATACATTCTTGAGTTGAGAATTGTATAAGGTATATGTATCGTCAAATATTGATGCGGGATAATAATATTTATGGACGTCGTATGTATTTGTAAAGTTATCGGTTTTGTAATTATATATAAAGTAACTGTATTTGTGAAGTTGTTCTTAGGATCGGCTTGTGTTGAATTATATATAAGCAGGTTTATGTGAATTACAATGATTATATGTAAAGTAACTGTAATTGTTATAAGCAGGTTTATAGAAAAATATATAAAAAAAGTGATTATTTTAAAAAAAAAAATTTAAAAACATGAAGAATAGACAGCGCTTTTAAGTAAAAGCGCTGCTAAAGGGTGGGGGAAGGGGGGAGAATAGGCAACACTTTTGAAAAGTGCTGCTAAAGGGGGGGGGGGGGGGGGGAATAGGCAGCGCTTTTCAGAAGCGCTGCTAAAAGGGGGAGGGGAGGGGGAATAGACAGCGCTCTTGAAAAGCGTTGCTAAAGGGGGTGGAATAGGCAGCGCTTTTCGGAAGCGCTGCTAAAAGGGGGGGGGGGGGAATAGGCAGCACTTTTGAAAAGCACTGCTAAAAGTGCTGCTAAAAGGGGCCTATAACAGCGCTTTATCCATAAAAAAAAGCGCTGTCTTTACCTTTAGCAGCGCCACTTTAGGTAGCGCTTTTAAGCGCTGCTAAAGGCCAAAAAAAGCGCTGTTAAAGGTCTCTTTTGGCATAGTACGCATCACCTTGTTGAATTTTTATCTCTAAATCGCTTGATACGAGAGTTGGCTCAAATTTCTCAAGAGTGACAAGACCATCCAAGTTCTTCCTTCGAAGAATTTCCATGACCTTCAAGATCGTGAATGCCAAAAAATATTATTTTGATCAAAGAACGCCAAGATCACCAAGTATCATCATGATCAAATATCATCAAGGCTAGCAAGCATCATCTTGATCAAAAAACCATCAAGTCAAGTTTTCTTTGGTATACTCGTGGTTTGCACAACTTTAGATTTGCATTTAGCCTATTTAATGTTGCAAAGCATTTTAGAAAATAAACTAATTTTTCACCTTTAGTATGATAATCCTGGATAACTTCGAGGAATCGTGTTCGTACACATTCGGAACAAAGTATTTCAATCTTATTATTGTCTGGATTCACGAAATCTTTGTGGGGATAATTCTTGAAGAACAATCTGCTTCTGGCAATAGAGAACAGATCAGGAATGTAGAGAGAAAGTATGGTTTTTGTATTTTTGTGTGTTTAAACTGAGGCCAAATGACTCCTTATATAGGTAGTGGTTGTAACAGTCCTTTCTTCTTTTGAGTTTGGTACTTGTTGTGTTGGCAAATGTCACAATGTTTGACCATTGTTTTTAATTCTAGGGAAAGACCAGGCCAGCAGAACGAAAACCGGATCCGAGATAATATGGCCTTGACACCCGAGTGGCCTGCAGATGTAGTGGCATGATACTCATTGAAAATATTTTGGCGAAGCTGGGAAGCATCAGGTATGAAGATCTTTTCTTTGTAGTAAAGGAGTTCATTCGTGAATTTATACAATGTGCTGTTGGAATCCTTTTCATTGAGCTGTTGAACTAACTATTTTCATGCACTATCTTTTTCATAAAACTGGCGAAGAGTTGTTAGAAGGCTTGGAATAGGGGAAGACAAGGCTAGCAAGCGGGGTTCATCAGTGCAGTATTTGCGACTTAATGCATCAACAACAAGATTTGAGCGTCCCGGCTTGTAAGTGATATCAAAATTAAATCATTGTAGTTTAGAGGCCTATTTCTGTTGTTCTGGGGTTTGAATTTTTTGCATAAGTAGACTTCTTAGGCTTTTTTGGTCTGTGTAAATGTGGAATGTTTGGCCTAAAAGGTACTGACGCCATTTTTCACAGTTTCTGTGATGACAAACATTTCTCGGACATAGACGAACGCAGCCTGCATTCTGGGGCACATTTTCTTGCTGAAGAACGCAGTAGGATGGCCTTCCTGTGACAAAACAACACCAATTACTACACCTGAAGCGTCAGTTTTGATGATAAAAGTTTTTGTAAAATCTGGTAGAACCAAGACCAGCATGTTGGTCATATGTTTTTTTAACTCCGTAAAGGCCACAACAGCCTCTAGACTCCACATAAATTTAGTGGATTTAAGCAAGTCGGTGAGAGGAGCGGCGAGTGAGGCGTAGTTACGTATAGATCGACGGTAGAAACCTGTGAGGCCCAAAATTTCACGGAGAGTCGTGAGAGAACGAGGCGGAGGCTAATCCAAAATGGCCTTGACTTTATCTGGATCGGGTGCAACACCAATCACAGAAATGACATGACCCAAATAATCAATTTGTTTGGCTAGAAAAACACACTTAGACTATTTCACAAAAAATGAATTAGACTTCAAAAAGTCGAACACAACTTGCAAATGAATTAAATGGTCTTTGAAATTAGAATTATAAATCAAAATGTCGTCATAAAAAACTAAAACAAAACGCCTTAGGTAAGAGCGTAGTAAATCGTTCATTGCGGATTTGAAGGTTGAGGGGGCGTTGGTAAGTCCAAAGGGCATAACCAAAAATTCGTAATGCCCATCAAAAGTGCGAAAAGCTGTTTTGTGCGTATCTTCTGATGCCACACAAATCTGATGGTAGCCTGAGCGTAGGTCTATCTTGGAGAAAATCATTTCTAAGCCAAGCTCATCTAAAAATTCATCAATAGTGGGGATTGGGAATCGATCTTTGATTGTTACATCATTTAGTGCTCTGTAATCGACACAAAAACGCCATGTACCGTCCTTTTTTTTGATAAGGAGGACAGGTGATGAAAATGGTGTATGACTAGGGATAATAGTGCCCTCTTTCAGCAGTTCCTGGATGATGGATGTCATGGCGTCCTTTTGGGAATGTGGGTAGCGAGAAGGTTTGACATTAATAGGTGGGGTGTTTGACAAAAGGGGTATGTGATGGTCGTGAGGTCTGGAGGGTGGAAGGCCGCATGGGGTTTGAAAAATGGATTGGTAAGAAATTAGAAGTGATGCAAGGTCAGGGTGTAGGGAAGGAGGTGTTGTGTCTAGTGGGAGTGTGTCAGGGTTGTCTGAAAAAGGAATTTTTTCTATGGGATGCATGATCATTAGGTGAAAGCATGAAACTGAAACCATATGAATGAGGTGGCGTAATTGGTGAAGGGTTGTGTGAATGGGGTGGGGTGAGGTGTCACCTTATAAGGTGATGGATTTGTCTTTATGGGTAAAAGTTATAGAAGGGATAGAGAAATCTGCTTGGATGGGTCCCAAGGTCCTCAGCCAGGTCATTCCCAAGACTACATCCGCTCCTTCGATGGGAAGCAAATAAAATGGGATGTTGAATGGTCTGTTTTGAAGGAAAAGTAGACATTATTACAAATTCCCTCACATTGTAAGTGGGATCCGTTGCCTACCATAACGAGGAATTGGTTGATTAGGGATGTCACGAGATTTAGGTGACGGGCAATACGTGGATGCATGATATTATGGGTGTTGCCGGTATCGATTAGTACCATAACGGACAAACCATCAATTAAGCCCTTGAATTTTAGTGTCTGAGGGGAGAATTATCCTGTCAGCGCTTGGGTTGAGAGCTGAAAATAGGTGTCAGTGAGGTCTAGTGGCTCATATTCGGTTTCACTTATGCTGGTGGCTTGCTTCTCTGCAGTAGGGTCGTCATCAGCCAGGAGAATTAGAAATCTGATGGTAGCACATTTATGTCCCAGAATGAATTTTTCGTCACAATTAAAACATAAGCCTAGGGCCCGTCTCTCGTGTAATTGGGTTTGGGATAGTCGTTTGATGGGAAGCTTAGACGGTATGGAAGTGGCTTAGGTAGAAGTGGCTTGGGGTTTTGGTAGAATATGGACTTGTGGCTGGGATTGGTTGGTGGGTCTCGAATAGAAGGGCGGGGTCTTTTTGAAAGGTTTGGGTTTGGAGTCTTTGAGCTTAGATTCAATGAGTTTGGCAAGTCCGATAGCTTGTGAAATTCAGGTAGGGCGATGAATAGCCATTTCGCTACGAGTATCAAGTGATAATCCCGAAAAAAAACAATTTAAGATCGCCTCGGGCGGTAACCCAACCACTTGGTTTCTAAGTTTTTCAAATTTAGTCTGATATTCAACGACGGTTCCGTCCTGCTTCAATTTGAATAACTCAGCTTGATGGTTGTCATATGTAGAAGGGCTAAAACTTAATTCCAAAGCTCTAGTAAACGAAACCCAGTCTGTTAATAAGTGGCTACGATGCATCCACTTGAACCAACCTAAAGCATCACCCTTCATGTAGAACGAAACTAAGGCTAATCTATTTTCTGGTGGAAGGTTGTAAAATGAAAAAAATTGGTCAGCTTGAAAAAGCCATTCTAAGGGAATGGAGCCATCAAACATGGCAAGTTCCAACTTAGGGGTGCAGTATTGTGGTAAGGGGGAATTCGAGGGTATAGGTTTTGGGGAAAGGATGGGAGATTGTAAGGTTGAGTTGAATGTAATGTATGTGGGGAAGAGAGATATGGTTGAAAAGAGGGCTAGGGCATGGTAGATGCGGTTCTGGGTGGTATAGTGAAGATGGAAGGCTGTTGTAGGTTAGAAAATACAGCGGAAGTTCGAAGGGGCGTATTTGTAAGGGTGGCAGTGTGAAAATGGGTGTTTTGAGTAAGGGTTATTTTGGGGGGTTTTGTGTAATACCGGATGAGCTAGCTGGGGAAATAGTAGTAATGGGATGGGGATCTTTCTGAATGACTAGCTTGTTAATGGAGGACATGAGGGTTTCAAATCTGGAATCTGCAATTTGTTTTTCATTGTCTAACCGAGTGTGAATCTGACCGATATGTTGTTCCAACTCAGCGGTAGCTCGATCAAATCGTTCATCCATTTGTTGTTGGGTTTGAGCCATATCATTATCTAAATATGTGAGCTGTTTGAACAGCTTCCTCAACAATATCTTTAGGGTTTTGGGATTTTGTGGGGGTCATGAGAACAAGGAATGAAAGCACCAATGATAGAACCTACTAGACTACCAAGATCAGAATTGCATTAAAAGATAAAGCAAAAATAACAACTTCATTCATGTCCTCACAAATATCTCATAGAAGATATTTATAGTTAGGGTTACATAAAAGTAAATGGACCTAGTTCACTGACCCACTATAAATACAACTTGAAATTTACTAAACACACCACTAATGAATAATATAATCCTTAAGTCAAACATAAGTTTTTTTAATTCTATTGGGTCCGATTAATTTCTTAACATAAAGCATCATTAATAATTATGCCTCTAAAACCAATTCTTCACCTGTAGACATTTCAGAGCAACGCACTTGTATAAATATAACTTGTGATATGTGTGTGGACAATCGCCATCATTTTTACATCTATATTCTTCTGTAATAAAAAAATATGATAAAATAATGTTACTATACATAGCTTTTTCTTACAAACTACCAAGTAAAGAAGGAAATTTGAAATAATACTTACCGCCACCACCATTTACGAGGACAAAAGATAAGAAAAGTAAGAGATTCATAACATATACAGACTTGAAAACTCTATTCATATTCTTTTTCTTTTCATATAAGATACATAATATGATTTCATCTCTTTATAGTTTATAATGTTCATGATATGATTTGACCTCTTTGTAGTATATAAAACTCACTCTCTCTTAAAAATAATGTTTAGCATTTAGGAAATTCTAAAAACCATTTTTTAAAATAAAATTATTATGTAATATCACTTATGTATATAAGTGTGTTGTGTTTGTCTCTTAGTACACCTAACAAGGCGGAAACTTAATATTAAAGGGTAATATGTTAACCTTTCACAATATTAAAGGAATTGTTTTGTTTTAACCTTTCATTAATTTTTTAACCTTTCTTGAAAAATAAATAAATTTTTATCTTCTAGCACCATGATAAAGTTATTTATTAAAATAATATATCATATCGAGTTACAACATGTTTATCCACAAGTAAAACGTATTGTAATAATAATTATTGTGTTGTTGATAAATTATTTCAATTAACAAGAATCTATATTTAATTAATTTTACAATTGTGCGATTTTTTCTACACAACACGTCGTAAGTGTACCATAATATCAAAATAATAAACGAGTTATCATTCTTCAAAAGATTGATTAAAGTACTGAGTTCTAGTATTTTTGTGTATATATAAGTCGGTAAAGTTTTATGGTTGTTTTGCAAAAAAAATTGAAAATTGTTAAACAGAAATTTATCTATAGAAAAAATAATAAAAACTAGTAGTAATGCAAATGCAACAGAGGAATAAAAGGACGCACAGAAAGATACGAGGAAGAAAGATCAGAAAGCATTGTTCTACATCCATCAGTGTGAGGATGCAAATGTGTTTGAGAAAATCATCGATTCAACGACGACAAAGGTTGCGTGGGATACACTAGTCAGGTGCTATGGTGGCGACGCATTAGGGAAGAAGGTGAAGCTTCAGTCCCTACGAAAACAGTATGAGAATCTCAACATGAAGAAGAATGAGAAACTATCTGAGTACATCACTAGAGTGATTCTGATCACTAATGAGATGAAAGCTTGTGGAGAACCACTTTCTAAACAAGTAATCATTGAGAAGGTATTGAGATCTCTTACCCCTCAGTTTGATTACATTATGATAGCAATAGAACATACTAAATATCTGAGCACCATGAGAATTGAAGAACTGCAAAGTAGGCTAGAGGCACAACAGTTGCGTCTGACTGAGAGAACTTCTAAAAGAGAAGTAGAGTAGCAGGCTCTAAAAACAGGTTCTGGTAAGAAGCATCGGAAGTAGTCTTGGTCAGGAGCCAGGAGAAGATCTGATGGTGTTCAGAAGTCAGAAACCTCAACTTCTGATAGACAGAAGAATGCTCATAAGGGAAAAGAGAGGTATGACAAGAAGAATATCCAGTACTACTGTTGTAAGAAGTTTGACCATTTTGCTGTTGATTGCTGGTCAAACAAGGAAATGAAGTCACAAGAAGCAAATATAGCCAGAAGTTTTGATGATGAATCTGTGCTACTGATGGCTTCTGAATCCTATGATACGGATTTGACAAACTGGTGGTATATGGACACTGACTACTCAAATCATCTTACTGGAAATAAGAAATGGCTGGTTGATTTTTACTCTGGTAAGAGGACAAAGATCAGATGTGTTGATGATAAATACTATTAGTTCCATGATTCTATGATGGTCCATGGTTATATGATTGACTAAATTTTGGTAAAACATGATTCATGGTTCTATGATGTTAAGCAAGATGTTATAAGATCTTCATCTACTGTCAAGACAGAACTGCTGTCATGTGTTTTAATCAAGATGTCAAGACAGATGTCATGACATCTTTATCTGGTACAGCAAGACCTGCTATTTTATATCTCTTGACAGAGGTGTTTTTGTTTGATGAGATCATGTTGGATATACCTCATCAGTGTGTGCAGGTCAAAGAGATTTATTAAGAACAAAGTGTATTGGATGTCATACTGAATGTCATGACATCAGGTAGCTGACATCAAGGGCGCGTGTTTTTTTTTGTTATGGTTCCTAAGTTATCTCAGGCTAGATTTTAGGAAACCTGCTAGGGCTCCTTAGTTATCTCAGGCGAGACTCTAGGCGGTGTTGAGCATAACATGAAACGCCTATGACCTATTTGATAGCACCATGAATTGTGGAGATTGGATTAACTTGGTTAAACCTAATTTCTATTGCAATTTATGAACATTGAAATCTTCTCTCCCTGCTGTTACTTTTGATCAGCCCAAGCCTAGACTGCATTACTATTTAAGGAGGCGCAGAAGCAAGGAAACACTACGCCAAATTTTTTTTAATAGCGCTATAAAAGCCCCCGCTATATAGATTTGATACATATAATAGCGCTTTGAAAACGCTATTAAAATGAGTGTTTTTAATAGAACTTCATTATAAATGCTATCATTGCCCTGTTCCACTCTACCATACACCTTGTTTATGAAAGGATTTAATAGTGCTTTTTGAAGAAGTGTTATTATAGTCCTTGTATTTAATAGCGTTTTTTATAGAAGTGCTATTATAGTCCTTGTATTTAATAGCACTTTTTCTAAAAGTGTTATTGTAGACACTATCTTTTTAGCACTTTCTAGAAAAGCGCTATTAATTCCCTTTATTTATTATTTTAAGAAAATGAGATTTTATAACTCAATACTACAATAAATGGGAGGATTGAGTAGCAAAATTCATAATAATGTCTGTCCAGCAACTAACTATCTCATATCGGTAGATTTGCCCCTATAACCATGTAATACTCAATATCTACACAAAACTGCTTGAGAAAGTAACTAATCTAGTAGATATCAAACTAATCTACAACAATAGCAAAAGAAAATCTTTACATGATAAAGTCTACCCTGCTAAAAGGTTAACACTGTCAAAGCAGATAGTACCCCATAACGCATAACATGAGAAAACTAAGTATGTGATTAATTTCGTCTTTCCACTCAATTTGTGACCATTGACCAACTAGATGGAACACGATCAAAAGTGTTAGGCATAACTCTAAGATCCTCCCATTGGAATTCAAATCGCAACAGGTGAATCAAGCTCCAAACATTGGAACGCAAAGCGCAACGAATCAAAACAGAAACAAATGTCTCAATGCGATAACGAAACAAAATGATAATACATGAACAAGTTCTTTCTCTTTAAGTTGTATCTAGATTCTTCAACATATTAATCAACAAATTGAAAAAACAAAAAATGCACAAATCGGCATAATTGAGAAGCATATCACAACTAGCATTTCAGTCTGCATCATACTATAACAATATGCATACATGGTTCATCAGAATTTTAAAATCACAGCAGCAGCAATAGTATCCCCTTAATACATCAAAAGAATAATGTCGACACCACGGATCAGATACGACTTTATACCATGCCAAGAAATTAACAAACAACAACAACAATTGAAATAATGAAAATTAAAACAATCTAACAGAGTTCACAGCTAAACATCAGATACATTACGCAATAGAGAAATTGGCTTGAGTTGTTACCGGGATTTCGTACTCACGGCTGAGAAAAGCAAAGTAACTCCATTACAAAAGCACATTTGGCCAGCTAACTTAAAACTTCCTCCTTTTAAGTATATAAACCATAACCTCGACAATCGTAGGATTGTTTCCGAGAATTGTCGCGATGTTTGAATATTGATGCAAATCGCACACCAACAGCAAATTCATGGAATCCACATATCCATTACTAATTCATTTATGTTTGCATAATCGAAATCAAATTCTAGACTTGAACAATCCCAAGCTTTCCTAGATTTGAAACCTGCATATGAATTTGATTAACAGACAGCAGCATAATTTCTGCGAATTTGAAACCGACAAAGCAAAAATCAAGTGCGAGCTCTGTTGTTGTTGTGGTTGGACTTGAACGGAAAAACGGTGTCGTCGAGTTCGTATGGCAAAGTCGTTACAGTGTTTCTCGGTGTTGTTGCAGATGGATGTTATTACTATTGTTCCCGAAGCAAAGTTAAGTTATTGTCGCGGAGTCGAAGGTGTTGCTATTGCAGCTTCCGTCGAAGATCCGGTGGCATGTTTGCACCAGCATTTTACAACTTTTGAACCTCGTGTGCTAGTCTTTCCTCTTCCTCTTCGGCCCTTCGAATTTCCACCAAAGGTGGCCCCAAGAGTGTTTCTATCACAAATTGATCAAAAACTTGTTGAAAGACGAGCTAACAAAATTAAGGAAGAGAAACACCATCAGATGAATAGAGTCAAACATTATTACACTTCACACAAATTATAGTGAGATATTACAAATGTGTCCATATTCATGATTTGTCCTATAGGATATAATACATGTATAAGTGAGTATTTTGACTGACCCTGGCAGTGTCTTGCAGCTTAAACTCAACCCATTTATCAGGAATCAGTGTTGAAAACAAAAACAAACAAAAAAAGCAAAATATTCTTTGTCAACACTGGAATCAGAAGGTACAAATCATAATGCAAGCTACAAAGCAATAATCTATATTTATAGGCACATAAATCTATTTTCCCCAGTAACTCATCTGTACAAATCAATCCAAAACCTACGCTGATTTTTTATAGATAAATCTACCACACCATTATATTACACTATATCCACACAAAAAACAGTCACAATAGATATTGTCAATTCACTCGATTCAATTCCAACTAAGAGGAAACTCACCGATATTTTTAGTCGTAATTGTCTCATCTCCAATTTGATCTAAGTGAACCTGCAAAAAGTCAAAACAAATTTGATTACCGAGTTTATTATATTCATGCAAATGAAGAAAAAGAATCGATTAAAATTTAAAAGAGAACACAAGGACGAAAAGTAAATTTAGCAGCTACCAGACTGGGAGAGGAAGAGTAGTAAAGGTAGGAGAATCCACCAGAAATGGCGGTAATAGCAGTGAAGGGTAGGTGCAAATATACACACTGAGGTACCATCTCCTAAGCTTCCTTTATACACACTTCCAAATCCACCTTCAAAATATAAATAGTTAGCAACAAATTATACTGAAACCATAGCGCAGTAAGATTCAACTCAATATAGGACACACATACCTATTCTGAGAAGCTGCGAAAAGTTGCTTGTCCTAATTTGCAAAACGCGGTAAGTAAAATTCACTAGAGCACCTGATAAGACCAATGAACTTTCCATCTCTCTTTTCAAAGTTCTTTTTCTATGAACACTATAATACAGTAACATAGAGATTAAAATAATGAGAATTATCATGCCTAGAACAATTGGAATAATCACAGCCTTTTCCTTAGCACTCCCCATTCCATCAGAAGAACTGTTATTAGACCTTCCTTGTCTTTTTGGTGTCATTAACTATTCGCTCGAACCTTCACAAACAAAGTGGAACTTGTATCTTCATAACCGCCGAAACTTAAACTCCTCAACACCCAACAAAAAGGTATTTCTTCATTTAGTCCATAAACAGAAGCAACACAATCACAATCTGATAAACATGCATCGCCGCATTTTGATACAGAAGAAACATCACTCTCACTATAATTAGCTATTATTGATGATTCAGAGAAATAATAATTAGTTTGTTGCATAGTTGAAATTCTAAAATTCGATGTCGTGTGTTCGTTTTTTCCCTTAGTACATTTTCCAATAAGAGATGAATTCTCATAACACTGTCCATCTCTTCCATCTTTAGAAGTCCCTAGTAAACAAGTGCAAGAAGCATTAGTCTTAGTTTTATCCAATTTACAAACCTCGTTGCCACAAATTCCACCAATATCACATGGATTTGAAACTGCAGCCCACTGTGACACCCATTGTTTTGATCCATTTACGTCTTCCCATCGATACAACCACAAATTTCCATTCTCTTCGAGTGTTAGTCTTCTATGGACACCTACCAAGACCAGCAACTGAGGAATCCAATATACTAATTCCCATCTATATAAATACAAATTAATTATTGATTGCTTCCATTGATTTCCTTAGTAGAATCATCGGCGCATCGATAAAAGCTTCGACATATACGAAGAATCGCAAGCAAGTAAAAATGAAAAGCTATAAGTTGATGACTTACTTGAAGGGAAACAAGAATGTTCAAAAGGGATTGGCCATAAGTGTCATGGAAGTGGACATCAATCTTCTCTATTGGAAAAACTGTTATTACAGCCTCCAGCATAGGGACAACAGATAGTTGAACTCCTCGTTCTCCAACAAATGTTTTGTATCTGTCGAGGAGAGAAGTTGTGACTTTGTGAGCATTGGCAAGAGTCAGGGCTTTAAAAATCTTGGCTTCGGAAGCTGAGTTGTGTCCGTTCATAAGCAATATTTTGTATATAGTAGTAGCAAATAGGCATAGCTCTTGGGGCACCACTGCAATGTGTTTTCAGAGGGACTTGAGATTGTATTTCCTCATGTTCTATCCATCGACTGTGACCCGACCGGAAGTTGAATCATATAATCTTTGTATAAGTGCAATAGCTGAGCTCTTGCCACATCCTCTAGGTCCTACAAGGGCAAGAGTTTTGCCTCGAAGACTAAGGTCGCGGAAAATCGGCATATCTGATCGGCTGGGATAAGAGAAATTAACATGCTTGAATTCTACTTCACAGCAAAGAGAGTCAGGGACATGGGCGGCATCTGGATCATCTGGCTCAATTTCAGTTCTACGGTCAAGGAGGTCGAAAACCAACCTCATGGCTAATGTCAGGAGCTAATGTTAAAGTTTTAGCAACACCATTAGCAGAGACCATGAGGACCATAAATACTCTGATTATTGTAGAGTAATCGGAGATGCCATGCTTCATAAGCCAAGAAGCATACCTAAGACCGAAAGCATAGGAAGCATAGAATGCAAACTGAGGTAGCCCATAATCAATTCCAGAAATCTGTACCTTCCAAAAGTAACGTCGTAGTGGAGTTTCAAGGTTTAAAGCAAAAAGGCCAACAATTTTCTTTTTCGAATTAAACCAGCAATAGTCCTTACATTGGCTATAGCCTCCCCAGCTAGTTGCGTGGCCATAGTACGAGCAACTTCCAAGTCGTCAGAGAAGCCCAATGTGAACATTTTCTGTAAGACAGTGGCTGCAACAATAACCAGGAACACATCATCGAGAATGAGGGCAAGCCGCCACTACAATACAGGCAACAAGCATAAATGCAGTGTTCTGCACAATTACCGAAATTCGATCTCTAATAGCAGATCTAACATTCAGGAGAGTTCATTTTCGCATGCCGCTAGAAGGAACTCGCTTTCTCTTTAAAGGCAAGCTTCTAAAGCTTGTAATTTGGATACTATACATCATGGGAGAGATTAAAATCAAAAAACCTCCTCGAGTATGGTGATCAGCCGCCATAAGAAGAATTTCGAGTATTTATCAATTAACTTACAGAATTCCTAGCACTACTTTTTCTGACATTGCTCGTTGAACTTTCATTTGCCTTCTGCATTTTGATAATCTTGGCATAAACTCCATTTCCCCCTTTAGCAAAGAGCTCGTTGTCAATTTCAGAAACACTTCCTTGCTGAAGTAAAACAACAAGGCCAGGTTTGCGAATAGTAGATAGTTGATGCGCAATTACAAAAGTTGTTCTACCAATCATGAACCTATCAAGAGCTTCTTGAACTAGCTTTTTTGTCTATAGTGATCAATCACACTGAAAATTATTGCAGCAGGAACTCTGGCCTTGGTAAATGCAGTCGAATAAGCTTTTCAGGAAATACAAGGGAAACAATATTGAAAGAATTTATGATAACTTTTATTGCTTTATACAACCATTTATACATTCTTTTAAGTCCAGCCAAATATATATAAAAAAAATCTTAAACATTTGTTGACAGAAACATTCATGGGTGCAACATCATTCTTCCAAAAACTATTCAAATGGGTGAACACAAACAAGATACACATCACTCCCCTGCTAGAAACCACAAACTACCTTTCTCAAGCTACAACATCGAAACAATATCATAATCATTCAGAATAATTAACTATTTGTTTCTCTGAGGCATTTAATCGAACATCTAACATACATATCAATTATAAGAGCAAAAAATATCAATTCTAGTATGCTTAAGAAATACCTGTGCTTTCCTTCAAAATAGTGATTCTAAAGCTTTAAAGAGAGACAAAGATTTGAAGTTAAAGATGCACAATGTTCTTCTCATTAAAGTGGCATTGACGCAGAACTACAAATATCCAAATGTAGAATCCTTTACTCGGGAAACCTCATCATGCAGAGGATGTTTTCAAAAACGATTTAGGATCAAGGATTACCGACATGTGAGTTCCTGCAACTAATTATGTATAACATCTACATGATTGAACTATGACACAAGAAGAAATCAGAACGACAGAGTTGGCCCAAAAATTTACAACACCACAAGAGTTTGAGATCGAGGATTACCGACATGTGAGTTTCTGTAGTTGTTGTGATTGAATTCGCGGATGATGTCAGATTCGTAGTGACTAGTGATGTTGTTGGCGCTTGTGTTAATGTTGTCACCACAGAGTCTGATGTATTGTGTCATTGTTGATGTAATGTCGTAGGCCGCATTACCAGGTCGTCGGGAACGAACTCGAACTACAACGAATCTGAGTTGGATTTATGGTTGCGTTCATCTATGAGAAACGAACAGACAAGCATTCTACAATTGGATATGGCGAATGACGGTGAAGATGCGGTCGACGTGTTGCTGAAATCTAAAGGTTGAAGATGGGTCACGATGAAGATTAGAAGGTTTATAGCATGGTTCGCTTGATGCTCGCCTCCCTTCTCCTCTTCTATTCTTAGTAATATATTATAATAAGAGATCTTAATAAAGAATATTAATAGCATTTTAAAGAAAGCGCTATGTTATTGAAGTTTAATAATAGCATTTTTTAATAAAGTGCTATCAAAATCACATTGTCTACACTTTATAATAGCGTCCGACCATAAAGTGCTATTATAGATATGTTTGTTTCTTTTTTAATAACACTTTTTTTAAAAGTGCTATTATAGATATGTCTGTTTCCTTTTTAATAATAGTGTTTTTTAAATAAAGTGATATCAAAATCACATTTCCTACACTCTATAATAGCGCCCGACCATAAAGTGTTATTATAGATATGTTTGTTTCCTTTTTAATAGCACTTTTTTTAAAAGTGCTATTAAATTATGTGATACAAAATATCAATTTTGGCGTAGTGAAAATTAAGCACTCACAACAAGAAAAACTTGAGTGGAAACTAAGGGTTTTAGGTTTTGAGAGTCTTTTGTATGTGACTTTGTAAGTCACCCTTTGTATCTTTGGATGCATCGTGGTAGACATGTTTAGGTTGTTAATTGTTAATTGTTCACTCAAAGCTTGTAAGCAAGAGTGTATTGTTCTTGATTAAAGCTGTTAAGTATAGCACCCCAAAATTTTCCCTTTCGTTTTTATCGTAACTGCCTTTTGTTTCTCTGCATTTTTGAATTTCTGCATATCATAGCATTTGTTCTTGAGGCATGGGGTCAAGGCATTTCTGTGGCCCAGGGTTCCCTTTTATTGTAAAAGTTTAAATGGCGAGCATTAGAGGCTCCGACATTTATTTTGCTCAGCGGTCGAGCGATTGATTTTATTTTATACAGCAGGTTAATTCTCGGCTCAGGAGACAACACACAGGGTATCTCAGGCGTTCTCACAGTTACCATGTTCAAGAATTGGTTTCAAAGGTGCAACAGTATTCAGAACAAGTGGCAACGGGCAGTTGTACAGGATTCCCTCCATTTGGCGCCAAATTTGGGATTTTTGAACTGGGTAACTGGTTACCCTATATTGAGTAACCGGTTACTTCGAGCAGAATTTGAAAAGAAATTTGAATTTTCAGCATGTGCATTTTCCAATCATTTTCAACCATTGATTTCACTTGATCATCATGGAAGGATCTAGAATTGTTTAATTTTCACCACTTCCCTACATATGTCAAACACTCCATTCCTAATTCCATCCCTAATGTCCATTCCAAATGCTAATCCTCATTCCAAACCAAATTTGGATCCCAAACCTAGAACTTATTTAAGTGAATTTTCTCAAAACCTCACACAATAATCCTCATAATTCATTTCATTTTTAGAATTCACTCTCACTCTTGTGAATTCTCTCTTAATTTTCTCTCCACATTTTCACTCCCAAAACCTCCATTAAAGCTCTCACTTGAGTTCTTTGATTCTTCATTGGAATCATTTAATTCTAGAGTTAAACCTCCATCCTTCATCTCCATTATGTTCAATTCACCATTCAATTTTCGTTTGGTTTTGGATCTAAATTTGGAAGCTAGTTTGGAAGTGCTTATTTGGATCATTTTTGCTTGATCTTGCTTGATCTTCATTTCTACAACAAGAAAGCTCTTGGATCTTGAAGAATCTCTGGGTTTCTTGCTTGGATCTTCTCATTTCAAGTGAATCAACACTCACCAAATCAAATCCCCGCTTTGTAGGTTGGCAATTCTAGATCTAATTCTGTTTTTATTTGCATAATCACAATGTAGATCTATGGATTTTGATGCTTTTTGATCCCTTTTGTTGATTTAGATCTTGGTGATTTGTGATTTCAATATTTGATTGTGTTTGCATGATGCTTGATCACTGTTTCTTAATGATAATTTCGTGGTTGATTGATGCCTTGATTATAAGGATGATTGAGAGGTTGATTGGTGCTGAAAATCACTTTTGAAAACTGTTTTTTGGCCTCTGGTTCAATGGTAACCGGTTACCCTACATAGAGTAACCGGTTACCCTATGAAATATCATGTTTCTGGACTGTTTTGCACCAAGTAACCAGTTACCCTATATAGAGTAACCCGTTACTTGGGGCAGAATTGCCTATTTTGGGAAGCTTTGTATTTTTGGCCTAACTTTTGCATCTTTTTGCATTTTTTTGCGATTCTTTTTGCATTTGTTTGATTATTTGATTCCCTTTTCACATGTAAACTTAATTATTTGATATGATGCATTCATGTGAGTTGTTCTTGACACCTTTAATCGTCCTTGAATGTTAGATTTCAATTCTTCGACGCGCGACTTTTGGTTTCCGTTTCTTGTTTTTTCGTTTTCCTTTTGCATGTTCCCTTAGAACTCTTATTATAATTTAATTTTCTATTGAATTTGGAGTAAGATAGACATTAGGAGTGTAATCCAAGCACGATAACAAGTAGGTTAGTCCCTTTTAATCTCAACTTTAGGTCCATCTTTTGCATGCTAACTTTAGGATAGAATCTCCCTTCGCATCCCACCTTTAGGCCCTGCTTTGCATGACAACATTAGGGCTAAGTTTCCCTTAGACCTTCCGTGCATCTCTATTCTCATATCAAAACACCTTTTTACTCATCTGATAAATACGATGAATGTTGTACGCTACGAGCCTTAAGCACATGGGAAATGGTGAGTGAGGGGTCTCCTCTTGCTTGTCTAGAGTGTTTAGTGTACGTCCCGTCTGGGGGCGATATGCGACGCATTTGTTCCTATGTCATAGTATTTAGTGCAACGTGAATCACAAATCAAACTAATTCACTTCAAACCTTTTTATCCTTCGGGATTAATTGAAAACCATTTTCAGAAAGAGTGTTGTTAAGTCTTGGTTCTACCGCAAACAGGCATCGTCCCTAACTGCTGGAACCATTATTTAACCCTACTTAGTTAAAACACTTGAACCAACCTTTGGTCGTGTCATCCCGAACTACGTTTGCTCTGATTTCTCATACCACTTGAGGATACGTAGGCACAAGACGACGATGTCTTGGCGAGCAACCTTTCCCACCTTCACCCGTAGTTTTTCAAACCACGTAGACTCTGACTTTCCCATTGCACGAGGGAATACATAGGCATAGAGCGGCGATGCTCTATCGAGTCTCTTCTCTTTTCTTTTATCCCTATGAGCCTGTAGCTTAGATAGATAAACACACCCTTTGATTAGACAACAAGCATGGATCCCGTTAAGTACAACGGACGTGAGGGGTGTTCATACCTTCCCCTTACGTAACCGACTCCCGAACCCAAGATTTGGTTGCGACGACTTGTCTTTTCCCTTTTTTGTAGGTTTTCTATGACTATTTCATTTCCCTCTCTTTGGGATAAATAACGAACGGTGGCGACTCTTCTATTTTTCTGCCGGGTGTTTTTCGCAGTTGCTACAGCTGGTGACTCTGCAGGGGACATGCGATGGTTCCCTATGCGAGTCAATCCTAACGCTTGTCTGTTGTGCTTCTTTGGGTGTTTAATTTTGCGCTTTTATTTGCTTTATGTACATTATCTATTGTATATTATTGCATTTGCATTTTTTTTATCATATTATGCTGTTGTTTTGCTGTGGGTGGGTTATTCCATTGAGTGATAATCCAAAACCCAGGCTTGAGTATACACACAAGATTAGTATGGAGAGTAGAGGGAGCTTGTGTGGCACTTGGCCATGCAATAGCTCGTGCGAAATTCACGTCCAGATGAAGTTTTTCTTTGGAGATATTATATCCTGCGCGTCTAGTGCAGTTGAGGGAGTATCGAATTAGAAAGACTAACGACTCTGGAGACCGTTCATTAGGAAGTCAGCTAAGTGAAGCCGCCTCGTTAAACCTTGATGCCAAACTAGAAATGGTGAACGTATCATCGTTTCTTGAAAGTCTGTGACACTGATGACCTGCATAGGATGTCGTACCTTCCAAGACTAGAACTCACATGTGAGAGGGGATGGGTTTGCAGGAAAATTAGCCTTCAACCAACCCAGTTTTCTCGTCGGTGAACTTTTGATCTTGGATATTGTGGGTTTGTATCTCAGTGCCATGGTATTCTGTTTGTTTTGGTATTTTCTTTCCGAAGCAAAATTCTGGTTTAGCTCAGTCAACTAGCACAACAATTATGCAGAACTTTGTGGAAGCCTTGATCCCATGTTTTTGCATCCGCATCATCAAAGCATGGTTGCATTTTGACATGCATTTTGACATCCCATGCAGAACTTTGTTGAGCATTAAATCTTTTTCTTGTTGTTCGTCTGTGTAAAACATGAATCGGAGCAGATAGGTTCCTTGGAAATACAAGAGCATGACATTTGAATTTCATTTGCATAGCAGGGGTCCGAGGCGGGGTTTCGTTGTCCTGATCCGATTTTTCTTCAAACTTTCAGACAATTAGCTTGTAGAGAAGACAGAAGTTGGCTATGGATTAGATTTAAGCAGAGTTGAGGGAAGTCTGAAGCCAGATGGGACAATTCGTGGTGGATATGCAAGCTTTGTGTCAGGATCAAAAGATGCTTAGGGAGGAAGTTCATCAGTTAAAGACTCAGATGGGCCTGGTCACAGAAGTGATAAGGAATGTGCTAATAAAGTAGGGCGATCAGGTGCCTGAAGCTACAGCAGAAATGGTTATTCCACTCTTATCTGTGGAACCTCTCCCAAGGCGTGGTATGCCTCAAAGATCTTCTGCACGACTTGAGTTTCCAGGTTTTCCCTGCCAGCAGCTACCTCCTGTTTCCCAAGACAATCTTAAGACTAGGAGGTATGTTCAGAGGCCGAAGAAGCCCGACAGAATCTTCAACCAGATCCTTATGACTTATGCTTAGTTGTTGCAACTCTTGCTTCAACTTTGATTGGTTGAACTTCGGACTCTGGATCCATTTACTAGTGAGCCACCACCAGGCTATGATGTAAGTTCCCATTGTGATTTCCATTCTTGGGAACCGGGGCATGATGTTGAGAACTGCAAAGCTTTTAAGCACAAAGTTCAGGACTTAATTGATTCAAAGGCAGTTGAGTTCGCGCCAGACAGTGTGAGCGTACCAAGTGGTCTTATCCCATTCACTGCCAAAGAGGTGGATGTTCCTATTTTTTCCCCTGAAGTTGCATCAGTTCAGGAGTGTATCTTAAAATCAATGAGTTCATGCCCACAATTGTTGCCTATTCCTAGGCCAAACCTGAGGGTGAAAGTACCTGAACAAAGGGAGTCCCCGATACTTCAGACTCAGTCTCCAGATGTTTCAAATGTTTAGAGTCAACAATCTTTTGGGTCTTTGTATCATATACCATTTCCTCTCCAGAGTCGACGGTCATACCGTTATCAGCCGCGTCAGCACGCCCGACAAAGACCAAAGAAGCCAAAGAGGCATTTCACTCGGTTGCCAAAGTCGTATAGTCAGATGTTGCCAGATCTGATCAGAGGTGGTTTGATAGTTCCCAAGAGGATTAATCCAGAGATTCCTCCGTATCTTTCAGGTTTTAATGTCAACACCCATTGTGAGTACCATGCTGGGGCACAGGGGCATTCAACCGAGGATTGTAAGGTGCTTAAAAGTAAGATTCAGACTCTGCTAGACTCCAATAGGTTCCCAATCACACCTCAGGGAATCTAGATCATCAATCTTCCTTCGTCCAGCCATGTGGGTTCAGCGGTTAATGTTGTGGAAGAATTTACCGATGGCAGGGGTTCGGAAGAGTATCAGATTGACTTCGACGAGCAATTCGGAAGGTGGCTGATTCAGCAGCAAGTCAAGATATGAAAGCCCGGTTCCCAAAAGATGGCAATCTTTTTTATCATGTTATTTCTTTGCATTTGTAGTTTCTTTTCTGTTTAAGTGCAAATTTCATTTGTAAAACTTGTTTGTTTTCGATTAAGAATGATAATGAAATGAATATGCAAGTTTTTGATTAAATCCATTTGTGTTCACTCAATGTTTTTATTGATGCCAAACGCTTGTTTAAGCAGAATCCGAGGGAGGATGACAAAGTTGAAAGACGCGCAAGCTTCCGATTGTATGCTTTTGAATAAAACCTGCTGATGATGTACAAGCATTATTTCAAATTCCTAAACGCCTAAGATATAAGGATGATAATTCCTTATCAACCCCTTTGAGCCTAGTAGTAGGAGTTTTTTTTTTGAAAAAACAAAAAACCCTCAATCTTAACCTAGGGCAGGGTAGGTGTCAGTTAATTTGACCGAGCGTCCAAATCGCAAAAGGAGTGTTCCCGTTCAAGGATCAATTACACCTCTATAGGTCGTGCCTAGAAAATCACAGTGGTTAAACCTCACCAATCAGGAGTGAGACAATCATAACCCTTTCGGAGAAATCAAGACAACAAGTGTCACACGACTTGTTTAAAAAAAAGAAGAGGAGAAAGAGAAAAAAAGAAAAGAGTCAAAAGAAGAAGCCCGCTAAGTCGAATCTTGAAAACAAGTGACTTAGGCAAAAATGAGGGTATCCCACTGGACTTCGAAATCAAAAGATGTACTCAAAAGAGTCAGTCCAGGAAAAAATAGGGAAATTGAAAAAAGAATGATGAAAAACAAGTTGTGTGACTCCAGGTACACCAAAGACGAAAAGCGAGTGACTGTCACTCCAAAAAACCTTGTGGTTTCCTGAACCATCGCTCCTGTCATTCAACCTTTAAGAGGTGAGCGCTCATGTCGAATTAGCTGAACGTAGGATTGGAAAATATCAAGGAGAATGGATGGGTTAAAATAAACTTTGAGCCTTATATCCTTTCTTTCAAACCATGAACCTGACCACGTTACAACCTTCAAAATACCTAATTGAAGCAGGTTTGTTTCGAAAGCATACTTTGGTAAAGATCGCGTCGAAACTGACTCCTAAAAGGATTCCTCTTACCATGTTGGTGCTAAGGTTGACATTCTAATAAGTGATTCGTTCACTATATGTCATAATTTTTTCCAGTGAACAGACTTGGATTTCAAAACTGTCATATGCATTGCATTAATATATCTTTTGTGCAGAACAATTTGTTTTACTTGTGAGTAAGCACTTGACATCAGGAGAGTTTCCACAGTGGAAAGTTTGACCGTGATAGAATGCAGAACGCGTGAGTACTCCGTTGAGACGGGGCAAGATATATCACGTGATCATATCCTGGGAGTCAGCCATCTTAAAGTCAATTGATCTGGGGCAATCAGGTCGAGATTCATTAAACCTCTCGAAGATTAGCCAGGGATACTACTCCATAAATCAGTCAGTCAGGGGCAAGGTCGTTGCATGGTGTCGCTACTGCGAAAATCGGCGCCGGCTATGACAGAAGAGTCGCCACTGTGCGTTATTTATCCCACAAGAGGGAAAGGAAACGCTCAGAGTAAACCTAACACAAAGAGGGAAAGGAATGGTCATCGCAACCAAATCCTGGATTCGGGAGTCGGTTACGCAAGGGGAAGGTATTAGCACCCCTCACGTCCGTCGTACTCGACGGGATCCACGCTTGTTTTCTATCTAAGGGTGTGTTATTCTATCTACTCTACATGTATGAGTTAAAAAGAAAAGAAAATGACTCGGCAAAGTATCACACTTTACGCCTACATATTCCCGTCTGAAACGAGAAATCAGAGTCAACGTAGTTCGCCTACCTACGGGAAAGGAGGGGAAGGTTGCTCGCTAGGATATCGCATCCTATGCCTACGTACTTTCATACAGCATGAAAGATCAGAGAAAACGTAGTTCGGGCAACTATGGAAGACACAGGCTTGTTTGACAGTTTTTATCTCCTTAAGAAAGGGTTTTCCTGATTAAAGGTCCAAGCGGACAAAAACAGAGTTTGAATGTTTGTTTGAGTCTTTTACGAAAGAACTGTTTTTTAGTCTGTTTGCAACTTGTACTGCACTAAAGACTTGTGATCTGAGAGTGACTACGTCACATGTCACCCTAAGGGTACCTTACTAAGCAGTCAGATTACTGAAGAGTGACCCTCCAGCAACCTTTTCTCAAATAGCTTAAGGCTCGTAGCGTACAACACGCGTTATCCTTATTATTGTGTTTTTGAAGTGTTTTGAGATGAGAAGAGAAAGACCCTAAAACTATATTTGAAAGGGAAACTAACCTAATGTTATCATGCATGGGTCAAAACCTAATGTCTGTCATAATTTCCTCTTGCACAGAGGAAATAAGAGATCCTAGGGGATAAACAGCAAAAGAAAGCAAGTAATAAACAGTAAACAGTAAACAGTAAGCATGCAACAGTATAAGAGAGGCAAGGGAGAAAACAATAGGCAAGAGGAGACAAGCTCCACCTCAAACCTAGAGGTAATCAATACAAGCAAACAGACAATACAGAGAAAAACAAAAGACACAGAGGAGGCAGCCCCCAAGCAGCAGCAACTTCAAGCTCTAAACAGCAAACAACAACAACAGCTCTGAACAGCAAAGTTGGATTGACAGCAAAGTTGACAGCAAAGGCTTCATCTTCAAGCAAGCTTCTATCTTCAAGCTTCATCAATCTTCAAGCTCCAACAAGCACACTCCAAGAGGAGGATTAATCATCAAGATCAAGTTATAATGTTAAGGAACTTAATGACAACCAAAGGAAATCACTAAGAACTCAACATTGCAAATGAAAGGTATCCTCAAAGTTCTACTCACTTGGGCATACCACTCATCCCTCCTAAGGAGAGATAGAGCTTCCCAAGAAGGACTTTATGTCATTGGATGGAATAGAGGCAAACAATGCACTCTATGTTTGAAGAAATAATCAAACTAGGTCTAAGGCATTCTTAAAACCCTAATTCTCTAAGCTCCTAAACAAAAACTCCACAAGAGGAAAAACCTTTAACTCCAAGCTCCAATCCTCAACCCCAAGCATATTCAATGAATCCAGAAGCTCCAACAAAAAAAGAACTTAAGCTCAAACCAACTCCAAGGCAGCCAACCAAGCCAAACAAACAAAGGTACTCAAGAGAGAACAACATAAACACAAGCCATTTGCAAAATACAACTAATACTAGAAAATCAAGTTGCAAAAAAATTAATAAAATTCCTAGGGGAACATGAATGTTTGAACAACCTAATGTAAAATGATTGAAGCCTAAATCAACTCCTAAGTTATTTAAACAATTCCTACATTGAGATAGGTCAAGGGAATCCACAAGTTTGGGAGGGTCCTAATCTCAATCCCTAAAACAGATCCTAATATTATTCTAAAAATACAAGAAAAATTCTAAGGGAACATACATGTCTACCCTAACACATATTAAAAAATCAGAGCTAAACTCTAAGCCAAATGAGAGAACTAAATTCAGCAAAACAAATAGCCAATTATGCAAAAATAAAGAACAAAATAAAATGAGAAAAATCACATTAAATTGAAAAATGCATGAAATTGTAATTTGTTAATCCCAGAAAATCATAAATTCCATAAAGATCATGAGGATATTTTTAAAATAATTTTTGGACCAATAATGGAATTTATATGATTTTTTGAAGTAACAAAGCAAATAAGAAAATCAAAAATGAAATAAAACTAATTAAATGCTACAAAAATACACGAGCCATTGGATCAAGTCTCCAGTCAACCAGTCAACAGCCATCCAAGCGCGCAGATGATGCCACTTCAACTTTAATGAAACACAGTGTTTTGGATTAAATTTGAAACCAAGCAACTTTATAACACAACCGTTAGATCTGGCTGGTGGTCAAAGGTCTTATGTGCATCCAACGATGATGAAGTCATCTTCCTCAACAAATCAGTTCATCTGAGTGAAATCCAGGGCGGTGGTGTGTGGTGGCCGGAGAAGACTCCGGTCATCTTCTCCGGCAATGGTCCAGGTACAGGTCATCAAAAATGACAATCTAAATATCAATCCTGACCAGAATTTCAAGTAGATTACGAATCTTCCATCAAAATATGCTAATTCTCATCACAAAGTAAAACACGATCCAATGCTCAAAAATGGCAACTTCATCAACTCTCACCAAACACGATTCTAATGATACAGATCTGTTCATCTCATTGCATACATCAACCTAAACTAATCAATTAGCACTGAAACCTTGTGAATCGAGAGATTCAAGTCCAAATAGTTTGGATGTGTCATCTTTCATCTCAACCAAATGATACCAGATCAAGCCTAAAATGATCTATGTCAAGTGTAGATCCTAACCACATGTCTGAAGCTTCCTAAATCATGCTAGATCATGTTGAATTTTGAGAAATGCAAACCTGGTAGAGATCTTGAAACAGAGATGCTTAGAGGTCGTGGCTTGCTCCCAAAGTCTCCAGAATCCTTCAGTGATCCAAGGTGAATGAATTGCACACTTTGATTTGCTTTGAAATGCCTCCAAACTTCAAAGTCGATTTTCAATTGCAGCTGTGAAACTTCCACTGCTCTAGCTTGCTCTAGCACGAAATGATGTTCAAACTGGATCTGGAATTGCTCAAATGAATATATAGAAGTGTTTGATGAGCTTTTGGATCCACAAAGAAGCCCAATTCAGTGTTTTCACTTTTTTGATTTTTTTGATTCAAATGTCATGTACCAGTCGTGTTTAACAAGCTTTTCCTTGTTCCAGAAGCTTCTCACATCTTGCACATGTTATTTAGAATGAGTCTGAATGATAAGAATGGCCTGAATTGCCTTGTATATGATTTTGCAAATGTAACTTGTAAGTGAAGCAACTACATGCTATCTCTCAAATGTTGAACTAAACTCAAAAATTTGGTATTGCCAATGAGTTTGAAATGCAATTTCTGCTCAAAATATGTATCTATTTTCATGGTTTGAGACCTCTAACTCAAAATCACATTTTCCCTCCTTGAATTATTTGAAATTTCTTCATTTTCAAGCCATTTTAAGTGACCTTTTGATATGAGCCAAACCAAACTCTCATGACCACTTGGTTGCACTCAAAACATCATTTTAAGCAAGTTCCATGTTGAACAAATCTCCATTTGAAGCTTGCAAGTTGGAGATTTTGGCCTATGCTTGAAAATGACCTATAATCTCACTTTCCCAAAATACCCCTGACTTATAAACCTCATAACTTGAGTTTTACAAATCAGATGGATGACTTCTAGCACAATTTAGAAATCTAAGATCATGAGGAACAACTTTCATGTTGGCCAAAAGTTCATGTGAGACATATTTCTAGGTAAAAAGTTGCTTGGAAGTCAAGTGACTTTCACAGATAAATTTCACATTCATCTGGTGACCTGTAACTTGTCTGGACCATAACTTGAGTTCTACAAATCCAATGGAGGACTTCTAATACTCAAATTAAAGGTATTGAGATGCTCTACAAGTTTCATGTTGGCCAAAGATCCATTTGAAACATGTATCTTAACTTATGTGGCTTTGAAGTTAGGCACTAAACAGGGTAATTTGCACTGAAACCCTAATTTAACAACTTCCCACATTCTTGACTCTTCTTGATTTGATCTTGGCACAACACCACAAATGTCTTATCACATCATTCCATGAACTTCATGACCTCAAATTAGGCTTAAATGCTTTTCAATTTCATAATTGACCTAGGGTTGATTCAGATGAAACCCTAATTGTCTGCACTTCAACTGTGGCTCTTGCACTTGAATCAATGACATGGTTGAGCTCCAACATGGCCCTCTAGGCACTCCATGAGATCTATACACACCTTCTATTCACAATCCAAGTTTCACATCTCACTGATGGGCTTCAATTGATCAAGACCTCTCACCACCTCCTGATGACTTGGTTGACTTCTCAAGCTTGGATAAGATTTCTTGTTAGGCTTCTCTTGATAATAAATAACAATTGATCTCTTGTTGGATGAATGATATGCCATGATATACAAATTATAGAACTATGCAAATCATAATGCAATGAAACATAAACCAGGTAAAAGATGTTGAGCAAATTTTTGGGGTGCAACAGCTGCCCCTATTCAAACGGCTTGGACCCGACTGGGTGAAGAGCGAACGGTCTTCAACCAATCGAGGTAAAAGACGGTTGAATACCAAGAAACTCGGAAATTTGCCAACTGTAGACATGAACTGCAAAGATTGCTCGGTGAACAACATCCATTGTACTGAACCCATTTGTTACGGCAACAACTGATCAATCTTCTAATAACTTTTGATTTCAACATTAACTCCCTGTGTGACGCCACAGGCATCGAATTAACCTTATGAGAAACAATTCCGTCTACAACGAGACTAAACTTCGTCAACACAAGGAAGGACTCCATCCACATGGGTACCAATCCGTCTTTAATTGGAATAACGATCTTTGTCAGTCACAGGTAACAACTCCACTGGGGATATTCCATCGATTACAGATAATAACTTCGTCCACACGGGTAGTAATCACTGTCAACACAGGTGCAAATCACTGTCAATCACAGGTAACAATCTTTTCTGACGCTTTTACTGGGGAAACAGCTCTGCCAACAACACAGGGACTAACTCCGTCACCACTACGGGGAATAACTCTGCCAATGATACAGGAAAATAACTCTGCCAAATACAGGAAAATAACTCCGCCATCACTACGGGAAATAACTCTGCCAAATACAGGAAAATAACTCTGTCATCACTACGGGCAATAACTCTGCCAAATACAGGAAAATAACTCCGTCATCACTACGGGCAATAACTCTGCCAATAATACAGGAAAATAACTCCGTCATCACTACGAGAAATAACTCTGCCAAATATAGGAAAATAACTCTGTCATCACTACGGGCAATAACTCTGCCAATAATACAGGAAAATAACTCAGTCATCGCTACGGGCAATAACTCTGCCAAATACAGGAAAATAACTCCGTCATTACTACGGACAATAACTCTGCCAAATACAGGAAAATAACTCTGTCATCACTACGGGCAATAACTCTGCCAAATACAGGAAAATAACTCCGTCATCACTACGAGCAATAATTCTGCCAATAATACAGGAAAATAACTCTGTCATCACTACGGGCAATAACTCTGCCAAATACAGGAAAATAACTCTGTCATCACTACGGGCAATAACTCTGCCAATAATACAGGAAAATAACTCCGTAATCACTACGGGCAATAACTCTGCCAAATACAGGAAAATAACTTCGTCATCACTACGAGCAATAACTTTGGATACCGCTTCTCTGCCTATCTTTGCAGTAGCTAACTCCATCAGTCAAATGGGCAACAAAATACCGGTCCAATCTTCAAACTCTTGGCGCGGACATGGCAGCAAATCTGAGAAGGACTCTACTGGGGATTTTCTAAATCCAAACCGCCAGACACCTACTTCGACATAGGTGGCAACTTCCAAAAAATGATTCACGAAATCTTTTGATACTGTCATAACAACAATTTTGTAGAAATACTCCGCTGGAGGGATAAGAGAAACTAATCTAAGCCACTCCGTGGGGAATAATGACAAAACGAACATTATCATTACACGTCTCACACCGAGACCTTGCTTATCTGGTAATAAATCTAAGCAAGAGCTCCCTCCACCTGCAGGGAAAACAACACTTGAAAACAAAAGGTTAACCAACCTGGCTTATGTTTCAAAATGCGTATGTTTGACAATGGCGTAATGCTCCATTCGACATGGAAATGCTATGCGTTTGGGTAGATGCAAATATGATGATATATGCAAATGCTAATGCAGGCTCAAACTGCTGAGAAACACTCTGGTATGAACTGGCTAAGAACAAAACCAACTCCACTGAGAATGAACGGGTATCACAAAGCATTCCAGCAAAATAAATGTCGGAAACAACAACCAACCCTGCTAGGGAGAGATCAGACATTTGGGAAGAAAACACAAGCCCTGCTGGGGAAAGATGCAACCCTTCTGGGGAACAACTACACTGTCGGGACACAGTCTACAAACTCGAAGCTACAAACTCTGCTGAGGACAGTCATCCTGACGAAAGAATGACAACCTGCGGGGAAAGGAAAAATCGTCCTCTGGGGAGGCGTCCTCTACCAGGGATATTGATTTTGGCCTGCTAGGAATATCCTATGGACAACTTCCATGAGGATACTCTTCAGGCGACCTTCCTGGTGATACTCTCTCAGGGAGGACAATTCCACATCTTGTAAGAATAAGAGCCGTCTCCACTCTCTGGGGATAAGATACGACTTGCTAAGGAACGACATCAACTGAAGTCAGGCCCTACGTCAAGAGACTTTGGCTGGGGAATACAATTCCTGACCGTTTGCTTCAAAGGTAAGGACCCTGCAAAACATAAACGTGACAAAACAAATCTACACAACAAAATCTATCAGAGTTAATATCCGTGACATTCATTCAGTCAATTCAAAGTTTTAGCAATTATTGGCAAGGGCCACCAAGTTTATGCACATGCAAATTTATCAAAAACATCGGCGTTTTTCACAAACAAAACAGTAAAGAACAAGCATCAAGTACTGAATAACATGCTTCATTGATAACGGGCTTGTAAATAGACAAAATTTTGTTCACTGGATGCAACTCCTGAAAAGAGGAAGTTACGCACAAACAAAAATACAAAGATACAGAAATACAAAGAAAATTTGTATTCATGTCGGCAACGTGGTACAGACGAACACCATGAGCTGATCCTCCTATGACTCGCCTGACTCTGACGCTTTCCCGATACTCGATCTTCGGAAGAGTTTGTTTCGGATATACGACCCTCATGTACTCCCAAACCACTAAGCAATGCAGTATCAAACTCGGACCGCAGTCATTTGCTTTTTCAATCCCTAACTTTTGCGTGAATCGCCCTTTGTGGGTTTTCAATTCACCGGGATACCCTTTTTTGTCGAAATTGCCCTTTTCAGGTTTTCGACTTCGCGGGTGTACATCTTTTCAATTTTATCCCTAACTTTTGCCCGAACCTTTTATTCCTTTTTTATGGTTCGCCGGGATGCCCCATTTTTGCCTGGACTCTCTTTTTTCTGTTCAGCGGGTAACTTTAAGCAAAGTATTTTTTAACTGCGTCCGAATTCACAGGAGACGTAAAGTCCTCACCATCCATGGTGGATAACAACGAGGCTCCTCCAGAGAAAACCTTTCTAACGACATATGGACCCTCTTAATTGGGAGTCCATTTACCCCTGTGATTCGATTGTGGTGGGAGAATCTTTTTCAACACAAGATCGCCCGTCTGAAAGCTTCAAGGGCATACCTTCTTATTGTAAGCTTTCTTCATCCGGCTCTGATACAACCGACCATATGCGAGAGAAGCCAGTCTCTTCTCATCCATTAAACTGAGCTGGTTCAGTCTATCTTTCACCCATTCTGCCTCATCTAATTGGACATCGCGCAAAACCCTCAAAGAAGGAATCTCAACCTCCAATGGTAACACTACCTCCATGCCATACACCAATGAGAAAGGAGTTGCCCTGGTTGATGTGCGTACCGTCGTACGATAACCGTGCAAAGCGAAAGGCAACATCTCATGCCAGTCCTTATAAGTCACAACCATCTTCTGAACAATCTTCTTTATGTTCTTATTGGCCGCTTCGACATCGCCATTCATCTTTGGCCGATAAGGAGAAGAGTTGTGATGCTCGATCTTGAAATTCTGACACAACTCTTTCATCATCTTGTTATTCAAGTTTGAACCGTTGTCGGTGATAATCCGCTCTGGGATTCCATATCTGCAGATAATATCTCTTTTGATAAATCTGGCTACCACTTGTTTGGTGACATTAGCATATGATGCTGATTCCACCCATTTGGTGAAGTAATCAATAGCTACCAAAATGAACCGGTGTCCGTTTGATGCCGTGGGCTCAATCTTGCCAATCATATCAATTCCCTACATCGAGAAAGGCCACGGTGATGACATAACATTCAAAGGGCTCGGAGGCACATGAATTTTGTCCGCATAAATTTGACATTTATGGCACCGCTTCGCAAACTTGAAACAATCTGTTTCCATCGTTAGCCAATAGTAACCTGCCCGCAACAGTTTTCTCGTCATTGCATGTCCACCAGCATGCGTACCAAATGTACCTTCATGGATTTCTTCCATGAGCAACTTAGCCTCTTTCTTGTCCACACATCGCAACAACACCAAGTCGTGGTTTCTCTTGTACAGGACGCCATCCGGATTCAGATAAAAATTGCCAGCCAATCTCCTAAGAGTCTTCTGATCTCGACTGGATTCCCCAGCCGGATATTCTTGGTTCTTCAGGAAATTCTGGATATCGAAATACCACGGTTTGCCATCAGATGTTTCTTCAATGGCGAATATGAAGGCGGGCCTATCAAGGCGAGAGATAACAATCCTGGGAGCCTCATTCCAGAAGTTAACTTTATACATTGAAGACAACGTCGCAAGAGCGTCGGCCATCTGATTTTCTGCTCGTGGTATGTGATGCAATTCTACTTTGTCAAAGAAAGGCAACAATCTCCTTGCATAATTCATATAGGGTATCAGATTTGGCTGTCGCGTCTCCCATTCTCCTTTAACCTGGTTGACCACTAGAGCAGAGTCCCCGTATACATCAAGATATTTGATTCTCAAATCAATAGCCTCCTCAAGACCCATGATGCACGCCTCATATTCAGCCTCATTATTGGTAACGGGAAAGGTCAATCTGGCAGTAAAGGGAATCTGCGTCCCTTGAGGAGTAGTGATAATTGCCCCTATTCCAATACCGTAGGAGTTAACAGCGTCATCAAATATTAATTGCCACTTGGAACCCAACTCTGGACCTTCATCCAGCAACAGCTCATTACAATCTTTCATTTTCAAGTACATGATATCCCCGTCAGGAAAATCAAACCTCATTGGTTGGTAATCTTCAATCGGCTGCTCCGCTAGGTACTCTGACAAAACACTTCCTTTGATAGCCTTTTGAGAAACATATTGAATATCATATTCTGTCAGCACCATCTGCCATCGAGCAATCCTCCCGGAGAGTGCTTGCTTTTCAAATACGTATTTGATCGGATCCATCTTTGAAATTAGCATGGTTGTATGGTTTAACATGTACTGTCTCAAACGTTTGGCAGCCCAGGCTAGCGCACAACACGTCTTTTCGAGCATTGAGTAACGGGATTCACAATCTGTGAACTTTTTACTCAAGTAGTAAATCGCATGCTCTTTACGTCCAGTCTCGTCATGTTGACCGAGAACACAACCCATACTTTTCTCAAGAACCGTCAAATACATAATCAATGGTCTCCCGGCTACTGGGGGTATCAATATTGGAGGTTCCTGCAAATATTCTTTTATTTTTTCAAACTCCCTTTGACAATCTTCATTCCAGGTCACAACCTGATTCTTTTTCAACAATTTGAATAATGGCTCGCATGTAGCGGTTAGGTGAGATATGAACCGAGCAATGTAGTTCAACCTCCCTAAAAACCCACACGCCTCTTTTTCTATTTTAGGCGTTGGCATTTCTTGTATTGCTTTTATCTTAGCAGGATCAACCTCAAATCCTTTTTCGCTAACAATAAACCCCAATAGCTTACCGGATCTCACCCCGAAGGTGCACTTGTTAGGATTCAGCCTCAGCCTGAATTTCCTAAGCCTCTTGAACAATTTTAGCAGATTAACCAAATGCTCTTCCTCCGTCTGGGATTTGGCAATCATATCATCAACATAAACCTCGATCTCTTTATGCATCATGTCATGAAAGAGCGTCGTCATTGCACGTTGATATGTTGCCCCAGCGTTCTTCAAACCAAAGGGCATCACTTTGTAACAAAATGTTTCCCATGGGGTAATGAAGGTTGTTTTCTCCATGTCTTCTGGCACCATTTTTATCTGATTATAGCCCGAGAAGCTATCCATGAAGGAGAACACGGAGAATTGAGAAGTGTTATCGACCAGCACATCGATATGAGGAAGCGGAAATCACGATAGTCTACGCACATCCGCACCTTACATCGATATGAGAACACGGAGAATTAGGGTAATGGGCTCGCCTTATTCAAATCACAATAGTCTACGCACATCCGCACCTTACCGTCTTTCTTTGGTACCGGTACTATATTGGCGACCCATGATGGATAAGTTGTAACAGCAAGGAACCCCGCATCCCACTGTTTTTGAACTTCCTCCTTAATCTTCACAGACATATCTGATCTGGTTCTTCTAAGTTTCTGCTTAACAGGCGGACATTCTTCTCGCAATGGCAGACGATGAACAACCATGTCATTATCCAATCCTGGCATATCCTCATACGACCAAGCAAAGATATCACTGTACTCTTGCAACATCTCAATCAGACCCTGCTTGATGTTGCTTTGCAGTGCAGCCCCTATCCGGATGTTCCTGACAACTCCCTCGGACCCCACATTGATAATCTCAATCTCTTCCTGATGAGGCAGAATGATTCTTTCTTCCTGTTTCAACAGTCGAGTCAGCTCTTCTGGCAAGTCGCTATCCTCAACAATCTCTTCCTCAGCTTGAAATACTGGGTGCTCGAAGTCAAAACGAGTCATAGGAAGTTCATGTTCGGTGTCATCTGAAATATGAATCCTGCAAAGGAAATGGTTAAATGCTTCAAATGAGTGCAAACAAAGCTCATAACCACGTTGCCATTTATTGTTAAAATAAAAACAGGAAAATAGGGAACCCAAAATTTGCATGAGAAAAACGCCTTTATTCAATGATTAAACAGTGCATACACATAAGCAGGTGGCCCTAAAACAAAATCGCTATGCCCCGGGTAGGACACAGGATTATACAATAATCAAGAAAACAAATCATTACTGTTTTGTAGTCACTGGGACAATTTCCCGGATGGACCAGTTGCAGAGACTTTGTCTTGGCACGCTAGGCTTGATCCACGCATCCATATCGCAATCACTATCTCCGTCTTCAGAGTCGAAAACAACATTAATCGTCTCAAAGAAGACTCCCTTTGGAGTAATTACCACCGGTCCTTTGAACTTGGGTGCTTTCTGTGAAGAAGATGTTGATGTTGGGCGATACCCTAGTCCAAACTTGTCCATCTTGACAGGAATTTCCATCACTTGACCCCAACCCTTGGTATCACCAGTCTGAACCAACGCTTGAGCGTCTTTGTACGAAGCCACATCAACCTCTGGCACTTTGCTGGGAACACTGGACTTGTCTTTGATTTGCAACCCTTCGAAGGCTTGGCAGGGCGTTTCATGGATTTCTCCATCCACTTCAACGTACTTGAATGATGATAGATGACTGACCAAGATGTCCTCTTCCCTACAAATAGTAACGATGCCACCACCGACTTCAAACTTAAGCTTCTGATGCAGCATGGACGTCACAGCCCCTGCAGAGTGTATCCATGGACGCCCAAGTAAACAGCTATAAGCTGGATGAATATCCATGATATAAAATTCAGTGTCGAATATTTCCGGCCCGACCTGCAATGGCAACCTTATCGATCCAAACACCGACCTTCTCGTTCCATCAAACGCCCTTACAACCAAGTCACTTGGCGTGCAAATAATTCCCCGGATATCTAACTTCATCATAGCCTTCTTAGGCAATACATTCAAAGATGATCCAGTATCCACAAGAACATGCGACATTACGGTGCCCCGACATTCCACCGATATGTGCAAAGCCATATTATGCTCTCGGACTCTGGGTGTTAGATCAAAATCAGTGAAACCCAAACTATGTCCAGCATTGACATGCGCCAGTACCCCCTCTAGCTGGTTGACAGAAACCTCCTGAGGTACAAATGACGTGTCCAATATCTTCAACAAAGCGTTTCGATGAGCCTCAGAACAAAGTAACAAAGATAGGATTGAAATTTTTGAGGGTGTCTGTTGTAAGTGCTCAACAATCTTATAATCGCTCTTGCGAATTAGCCTCATGAACTCCTCTACGTCCTTGAGTGACGTGTCTTTCTATTTCAACTGGGATGGTCCACTTTCATTCACCTTGGCCTTGCCTTTAACAATTCTCTCTGCTTCAACTTCAGGTGCGGTGAAGATTCTTCCACTACGGGTCATGCCTCCCGTTCCAACAACATTGTCAACTGCCCCTGCCGGCCGGCTATTCACCTCAATCTTTTCTCCATTAGAGTATGCTTCTAACCCATATGTCCATGGAACAACTTTTGTACTCTCAAAAGGAACAGGTCCTACTTTTGTTATTGTGATAGTCGGCCGCTTGGCGGGCGCTGATATCGTAATAGTCTTCCTTGGGATCGTAACAGTTGCAATCTCACCCTGCTTTTGAAACAAAGCCTCAACAGGCTTCTCAACAGTAGTCTGATCAAATTGCAAAATCCCCTCATCCATCATGGCTTGGATACCTCTTTTCAAATCAGCGCAACCCTCTGGTTAGGTCCAGCAATCCAGACAATATTCATCACATCCGGGGAAGACACCCCCTTTCAACAATCTGCTTTTAACACAACTTAACGGTGTCTTCAATTCATTCACATCCATAACCAAGTTCAAATTTTCTTCCGTTATGATGGCATTCGCTCCATGATTCAGCATGGGTTGTTGTACCATATTGGGACCATCCTGACCAAATTTAATGGCCTTACTATCAAGCAAATCTTGAACCTTATGTTTGAAAGCATGGCAACCTTCAATATCATGTCCGGGCGCCCCGGAATGAAAATCACAATGTTTACCAGCGTCAAAACCAAATGGAGGAGTGCCCGTCAACAGGGCCATCGTTCTCTTTTCAACCAAATTCAAACCCAACAGCGTTTGAAGCAGTTCAGCATACATTGAAGAAGGTGCTTCAAATACTCTCTTTGGCCTACCCTCTTGGATTCTACGCTGAGCAGGGTGCATTCTCTGCTGCTGCGGCTGTTGTTGCCATTATTGTTATTGTTGTTTTTGCTGAGGTATCGGGATAGTAACACTAGCAACTTGTTGTGGCTGATACTGATTCCTACCTCTTCCACGACCTCAACCACCATATACCGCACTGGCGTCGCCTTGTCTCCTTCCACCAAAGGCTTTCCTTGCACCTCCAGCTGAGGTGGATTCACCTGCCTGAATCTTCCCAATCTTAATTCTGTTTTCAATCCGTTCTCCCATGAGAATCATGTCGGAGAAACTACCCATCGAGACATTGAGCAATTTGTCGTAATACATTCCAGAGAATGTTCCAATAAACATATCAATCAACTCTCTTTCAACCAAAGGGGGATGAACCCTAGCCGCAATATCACGCCAGCGCTGCGCATACTCCTTGAAGCTCTCACCATTCTTCTGAGACAAACTCTGCAGCTAAACCCTGTTTGGCGCCAAGTCACTATTATACTGGTAATGTTTAAAAAAAGCATCAGCCAATTCTTTCCAGCTTCTAATTTGGGTGGGCTCTAGTCCCATGTACCATTCCAGCGATGGTCCTGATAAACTGTCTTGAAAGAAATGCATAAGCATCTTCTCATCGTCAGAGTATGCATACATTCTTCTGTAATAAGAACGTACATGAACCCTAGGGCATGTATCCCCCTTATACATGTCAAATGTTGGAGCTTTGAATTTCAACGGCACCCTCAGCCCAGGCACTAGTCCCATGGTAGTCATATCTAACCCAACAAAGTTCTGATTGGCTATCCCTTTGATCTGCTCTTCCAGCATTTTGAACCTCCTATCATTATCATTAGGCCTTTCAAATCCCACGCCTTGTTCGGAGAAAGCGTCTTCCTGGCGATCCTCGCCCCAGTTCAGATTCTCATTGCCATATCCTTCATAACCAGCGTTACGGCCATATCCCTGTTGATTCAAAATAGGACCCCGTCCTCTGTTACCAAATCCTTGGTTGACCCCACCTAGTCCATAACCAGTGTTGAAAGGCACCATCCCAGCACCGTTGTTGTTCATGTTACCAAAGCCAACATCACCGTATCCATACCCTTGATTGTTGTTACCATAGCCATCGTAGCCAAAGCCTTGATTGTTGAAACCAAAATTACCATCATGATTACCAATGCCAAACCCTTGGTTATTGTTTCCAAAACCAGTGTTATCATAGAACCCTTGATTAGCATCTCCAACATTGCTAGTATCGTTAACAACATTCCCATCACCATTTCCAGCGTTTCCAGTACCAGTGTTACCAATACCAGTGTTACCATTACCAGCACCAATGCCGGTATTTCCATTGCCATTGCCATCACCGGCACCAACTCCACCACTTGTGGGAACGACCACCGTAGGTATCCCATCCTCCCTGCAAGGAGTTCCAACAGAGTGATAATCAGTATTTCCATTCGCCCGCACCAGCAGCGGTTGCACCAGAGTTTGGAGATTCTCCTGGCCCTTGACCACAGTTTCCATTACTTGCATGAAAAGTGCCAACTTCTCACGAATTTCCTGCATCTCGACTTGAACTTGATCCATGATTCTCTTGCAGTTGTTCCTGGTAGAATAACGATGCGTTCTCTGGTTATCAATCCTGAAACCTGTGAGATGTAGGAGATAAGATACAGATTCAAAAATACCAGTCATGCAATATGAATATGCAGATGCAAATGTATAAATATGCTACAGGTTATATTCCCCCCCCCCCCCCGATTCTAGTTTCAGAGAGAAGGCCATCACGACAATGGAGTCCCCATCAAGCAAGCAAGGAATCAGAAAATACTCATACATAAACAAATGCCAAGAGGCAGAGTACAAGAGTACAACTGAATACAACTGAAGAGACCTCGGCCAACAAGCCTGGCGATGGTCAAAATACAAGTACAAATAACAAAAGCAAGGCAAAGATAACTCAGGCCAAATGGCGCGCTCTGACATCTTCCAATATCCTCAACGTCTCCGAATGACCTAGTCTGGAGATTAGCTCTTGTATCAGTAATGCATGTCGCTCAACAGTGGATCTCATCTTTTTGGCGTCGTCCTTGCAGGTTCCTTCGCCAAAACACTCGTCGAGTCTGCATCTCTTGGAGCCGGCCTTCAATTCACAACCTCTCAGCTTCTCGCCAAGGTCACTTACTCTAAGCTCAACAGCGCTCATAAGTGATGTCTCTTCAGCAATCTTCGCATCCTGGGCTCTAATATGCGCCTCTAGCGTGGCAATCTGAAGCTTCAGCTCATCTTCACGCTCCTTCCGCTTGGTAAGCATGGTATTCCATAATGTTTCCCACTTGCTGAGTCGGGAATAAGCTTTGTTTAAGAGTTCCTTCTTGGAAGCAAGCACTTTGCTAACACCGTTCATGGCTACTCCCACCTTTTCCTTCTTGTTGGTCTCTTCAGTCAAATCTGAACCCAACCTATTAATCAACTCAATCTGTTCCTTCACAGTGAAGGTAGCTTCATTCTTCTCATGACGCAACTGGAAGATCTCTTTCTCTAACTCATCATTGGCTTTCTTCAATTCTTCGTTTTCAGCCAACAATTTGTTATACTTCTCAATCTCTACCGAAGTAGGTACCTCAATCACTGGAAGATACAGAGGTTCCACAGCAGGATATGGCATCAAGGAAATCCTAGCTCTCTCGTGGATCGAAGCCAAATAAGGATCATAAGCTTTGATGTTGCTCTTACCAAGCAAAGCTTTCCCTCTCCTATGGATGTTAGCCCATGCATGTCTCAACCTGATCAAAACAGCCTCGTCTAATAAGCCCATGAGATACAGAGATTCCTGTATCTCAACCTTAATAGGAGCATCTCTCAAGGCATAACCAAACTGTCTCACCAGCAGAGAAGGGTTATAGTTGATACAGCCTTTCCGTCCAATCAAAGGGACATTCGGAAAGCCAATGCAACTATATATAATATCAGTGCCAAGCATGTTTCGATCAAACCAAATGATGTTCTCAGCAGACAGCCCCATCAACCGGGAAGACCAATCCAAAGTATCAACAGCATCAACAAAAGGCCCTGTCTTCGGAAGATATCCCTGGAACCACCTGTACAAAAGAGGAAGACAGCAGGAAACAGTCTTGCCACGACGTTTCTCATTCTTATAGTGAATAGAATGATAAACATCGCCCAAGAGAGTAGGAACTGGATTCTTCGAGGCAAGAATCAAGAAGGCATCTGAGTCAACAAAGTCTGGCACATTAGGAAACAAGACAGTCCCATAGATGAAGACATCTAGAATGGCACTGAAGGCAACCCAACATCCACTCTTCGCACACTGTGTAGCCTTCTCAACCAGGACAGACAGGTGAAATCCATAAGCTCCGTTCAGCTTGACCAAACCTCCAAGGAACTCAGAAGCGTCAAAACTGACAATCTCAGCAAGTGTAGCCAACTCAGGCTCAGTATCAACATGTATAAAGGGCATCTTGTCTAACACATGAACTCCCAACATAGCAGAATACTCCTCCAAAGTGGGTGCCAGAATATAGTCGGGGAACAGGAAGCATCTCAGCTGAGGCTCATAAAACTACATCAAAGTATACACCCCAGTCGTCTCAAATGTTGAACGTCTGTACAACAAACTAAGCAATCTCCCATAAGATACTCTGAACTCAGCCCTCACTCTCTCATCCGCTAGAGCAACTAATCCCAACAAGGAACTGATATCTGGCGAATGCAACTGGTAAGCAACTGTCCTCTTCATGGACTCCATGTCTGGCTAGAAGATACACTAGAATCAGAGGGGAATGATCACACCTGCAACATAAATACACGTTAATGAAATGCAAACATGAAAATGCACATGCATATACAAACAGGAGATCAAGTGCAATGCTGATGAACTGTGCTGCTCTGTACTGAAGCATGAGAACCATCAAATCTTCGCCTCAAACCAAACCAACCACTCAAAAGAACCTTGTAACCACATCTCACTGACAGAGATAACCCAGGTGCTCTGAGGTCAAAGGTTTCCTGCAAACAGACCTACCTACCCCTCACAGGTATGTACTTAACTCGCAGACGAGGTACGACATCCTATACGGGTTCAACGTCACAGACTTTCAAGACTGATGACACGATACCCAGAAGGTGTGGCATCATTATCCCTTGAAGCGACCTCACTTAGCTGAATCCCAATTCATAGGTCCCCAAAGTCGACAATCCTCGGGTCAGACAACTTGTCGAGCCCTAAGGGCCAGGCAAGAAGCATCAAAGAGAATCTCGTCCGAGCGCAGATTTCGCGGCTAGATGGTGCGAGCTAAGCAAGCAGGCTAACCACTACTCTCTACTTCTAAGTCTATGTGCAAACTCAAGCCCAGGTCCGGCTTATCTCTCAATCTAACCCTCTATCCAACACAACAACAATAATATAATATTGAAAGAAAAGGCAGAAAGGTAAATACATACAACACCCCCAGACGGGAAAAAAAGCGCTAGGATTGACTTGCATAGGGGATATTCCTGTCCCCAGCAGAGTCGCCAGCTGTCGCTACTGCGAAAATCGGCGCCGGCTATGACAGAAGAGTCGCCACCGTGCGTTATTTATCCCACAAGAGGGAAAGGAAACGCTAAGAGTAAACCTAACACAAAGAGGGAAAGGAATGGTCATCGCAACCAAATCCTGGATTCAGGAGTCGGTTACGCAAGGGGAAGGTATTAGCACCCCTCACGTCCGTCGTACTCGACGGGATCCACGCTTGTTTTCTATCTAAGGGTGTGTTATTCTATCTAATCTACAGGTCTGGGTTAAAAAGAAAAGAAAATGACTCGGCAAAGTATCGCACTTTATGCCTACGTATTCCCGTCTGAAACGAGAAATTAGAGTCAACGTAGTTCGCCTACCTACGAGAAAGGAGGGGAAGGTTGCTCGCTAGGATATCGCATCCTATACCTACGTACTTTCATACAGCATGAAAGATCAGAGCAAATGTAGTTCGGGCAACTACGGAAGACACAAGCTTGTCTGACAGTTTTTATCTCCTTAAGAAAGGGTTTTCCTGATTAAAGGTCCAAGCGGACAAAAACAGAGTTTGAATGTTAGTTTGAGTCTTTTACGAAAGAACTGTTTTTTAGTCTGTTTGCAACTTGTACTGCACTAAAGACTTGTGATCTGAGAGTGACTATGTCGCATGTCACCCTAAGGGTACCATACTAAGCAGTTAGATTACTGAAGAGTGACCCTCCAGCAACCTTTTCTCAAATAGCTTAAGGCTCGTAGCGTACAGCACGCGTTATCCTTATTATTGTGTTTTTGAAGTGTTTTGAGATGAGAAGAGAAAGACCCTAAAACTATGGTTGAAAGGGAAACTAACCTAATGTTATCATGCATGGGTCAAAACCTAATGTCTGTCATAATTTCCTCTGTAAGAGATCCTAGGGGATAAACAGCAAAAGAAAGCAAGCAATAAACAGTAAACAATAAACAGTAAGCATGCAACAGTATAAGAGAGGCAAGGGAGACAACAATAGGCAAGAGGAGACAAGCTCCACCTCAAACCTAGAGGTAATCAATACAAGCAAACAGACAATACAGAGAAAAACAAAAGACACAGAGGAGGCAGCCCCCAAGCAGCAGCAACTTCAAGCTCTAAACAGCAAACAGCAACAGCAGCTCTGAACAGCAAAGTTGGACTGACAACAAAGTTGACAGCAAAGGCTTCATCTTCAAGCAAGCTTCTATCTTCAAGCTTCATCAATCTTCAAGCTCCAACAAGCACACTCCAAGAGGAGGATTAATCATCAAGATCAAGTTATAATGTTAAGGAACTTAATGACAACCAAAGGAAATCACTAAGAACTCAACATTGAAAATGAAAGGTATCCTCAAAGTTCTACTCACTTGGGCATACCACTCATCCCTCCTAAGGAGAGATGGAGCTTCCCAAGAAGTAATTTATGTCATTGGACGGAATAGAGGCAAACAATGCACTCTATGTTTGAAGAAATAATCAAATTAGGTCTAAGGCATTCCTAAAACCATAATTCTCTAAGCTCCTAAACAAAAACTCCACAAGAGGAAAAACCTTCAACTCCAAGCTCCAATCCTCAACCCCAAGCATCTTCAATGAATTCAGAAGCTCCAACAAAAAAAGAACTTAAGCTCAAACCAACTCCAAGGCAGCCAACCAAGCCAAGCAAACAAAGGTACTCAAGAGAGAACAACATAAACACAAGCCATTTGAAAAATACAACTAAAATAGAAAATCAAGTTGCAAAAATCTAATAAAATTCCTAGGGGAACATGAATGTTTGAACAACCTAATGTAAAAAGATTGAAGCCTAAATCAACTCCTAAGTTATTTAAACAATTCCTACATTGAGATAGGTCAAGGGAATCCACAAGTTTGGGAGGGTCCTAATCTCAATCCCTAAAACAGATCCTAATATTATTCTAAAAATCCAAGAAAAATTCTAAGGGAACATACATGTCTACCCTAACACATATTAAAAAATCAGAGCCAAACTCTAAGCCAAATGAGAGAACTAAATTCAGCAAAACAAATAGCCAATTATGCAAAAATAAAGAACAAAATAAAATGAGAAAAATCACATTAAATTGAAAAATGCATGAAATTGTAATTTGTTAATCCCAAAAAATCATAAATTCCATAAAGATCATGAGGATATTTTTAAAATAATTTTTGGACCAATAATGGAATTTATATGATTTTTTGAAAGTAACAAAGCAAATAAGAAAATCAAAAATGAAATAAAACTAATTAAATGCTACAAAAATACACGAGCCATTGGATCAAGTCTCCAGTCAACCAGTCAACAGCCATCCAAGCGCGCAGATGATGCCACTTCAACTTTAATGAAACGCAGTGTTTTGGATTAAATTTGAAACCAAGCAACTTTATAACACAACCGTTAGATCTGGCTGGTGGTCAAAGGTCTTATGTGAATCCAACGATGATGAAGTCATCTTCCTCAACAAATCAGTTCACCTGAGTGAGATCCAGGGCGGTGGTGTGTGGTGGCCGGAGAAGACTCCGGCCGTCTTCTCCGACAATGGTCCAGGTACAGGTCATCAAAAATGACAATCTAAATATCAATCCTGACCAGAATTTCATGTAGATTACGAATCTTCCATCAAAATGTGCTAATTCTCATCACAAAGTAAAAAACGATCCAATGCTCAGAAATGGAAACTTCATCAACTCTCACCAAACACGATTCTAATGATACAAATTTGTTCATCTCATTGCTTACATCAACCTAAACTAATCAATTAGCACTGAAACCTTGTGAATTGAGAGATTCAAGTCCAAACAGTTTGGATGTGTCATCTTTCATCTCAACCAAATGATACCAGATCAAGCCTAAAACGATCTATGTCAAGTGTATATCCTAACCACATGTCTAAAGCTTCCTAAATCATGCTAGATCATGTTGAATTTTGAGAAATGCAAACCTGGTATAGATCTTGAAACAGAGATGCTTAGAGGTCGTGGCTTGCTCCCAAAGTCTCTAGAATCCTTCAGTGATCCAAGGTGAATGAATTGCACACTTTGATTTGCTTTGAAATGCCTCCAAACTTCAAAACCGATTTTCAATTGCAGCTGCGAAACTTCCACCGCTCTAGCTTGCTCTAGCACGAAATGATGTTCAAACTTGATCTGGAATTTCTCAAATGAATATATAGAAGTGTTTGATGGGCTTTTGGATCCACAAAGAAGCCCAATTCAGTGTTTTCACTTTTCTGATTTTTTTGATTCAAATGTCATGTACCAGTCGTGTTTAACAAGTTTTTCCTTGTTCCAAAAGCTTCTCACATCTTGCACAAGCTTTTCCTTTTTGATATGAGCCAAACCAAACTCTCATGACCACTTGGTTGCACTCAAAACATCATTTTAAGCAAGTTCCGTGTCGAACAAATCTCCATTTGAAGCTTGCAAGTTGGAGATTTTGGCCTATGCTTGAAAATGACCTATAATCTCACTTTCCCAAAATACCCCTGACTTATGAACCTCATAACTTGAGTTCTACAAATCAGATGGATGACTTCTAGCACAATTTAGAAAGCTAAGATCATGAGGAACAACTTTCATGTTGGTCAGTAGTTCATGTGAGACCTATTTCTAGGATAAAAGTTGCTTGGAAGTCAAGTGACTTTCACAGATAAATTTCACATTCATCTGATGACCTGTAACTTGTCTGGACCATAAATTGAGTTCTACAAATCCAATGGAGGACTTTTAATACTAAAATTAAAGGTATTGAGATGATCTACAAGTTTCATGTTGGCCAAAGATCCATTTGAAACTTGTATCTTAACTTATGTGGGTTTGAAGTTAGGCACTAAACAGGGTAATTTGCACTGAAACCCTAATTTAACAACTTCCCACATTCTTGACTCTTCTTGATTTTATCTTGGCACAAAACCACAAATGTCTTATCACATCATTCCATGAACTTCATGAACTCAAAGTAGGCTTAAATGCTTTTCAATTGCATAATTGACCTAGGGTTGATCCAGATGAAACCCTAATTGTCTGCACTTCAACTGTGGCTCTTGCACTTGAATCAATGACTTGGTTGAGCTCCAACATGGCCCTCTAGGCACTCCATGAGCTCTATACACACCTTCTATTCACAATCCAAGTTTCACATCTCACTGATGGGCTTCAATTGATCAAGACCTCTCACCACCTCCTGATGACTTGGATGACTTCTCAAGCTTGGATAAGATTTCTTGCTAGGCTTCTCTTGATAATAATAACACTTGATCTCATGTTGGATGAATGATATGCCATGATATGCAAATGATAGAACTATGCAAATGATAATGCAATGAAACATAAACCAGGTAAAAGATGTTGAGCAAATTTTTGGGGTGCAACACAAGGCTGGGGCAGGCCACCCTAAGAGCCCAAAAGGTATCCTTATCCAAAAGCCAACACCTCTTCGAGGTTCAAAGTGCTGAAGCCGTTCATGTCAAATCATCAGGGTACAAAAATTTCAAGTCTCCTTATGAGGAAGTTTTTATATAGAGCTCCCACAGGCTGGGGAAAAATTAAAAACGAAGGAATTGTTCCTCCCCATATTTTTAGAGCTTAGCAGAGTTACTTAAGCAGGTTCAGTCGACCTTCAAGTTCAAGATGAATGTCAGGAAGTCATAAAACATGTATTCAGACAAAGCATTTCCCAACATCGATTGTACCTGACCTTCCACAAAAAACCAAAAGCCCAACTGTACTCGGCACAATCATTCCCAGTGGCTCGCATGTAATGTCACCAGCGAAGGTGTGTAGTGTATCTCCAGCAGAACAAAGCTTTATCTCCCTACAATAATCCCCGACAGGGTGGATTTATGCTCAGCATGTTCCTAGCAGAGTAAAGTGGAAGGATATTCCCTCGGCGGCAGGGTAGAGTGCAATCCAATATTATTCTCTAGCAGAGCCAACGTATTTGACGCCCTTTTCCCAACAGAGTCAACGTTCTAGGGTCTTTCCAGTAATATCGGTATTCAGGATTTTCTTCCTCGAGCAGAATTTAGTGTTGATTCCCTCGACAGGGCAAGTGTTCAGATAGAAGTATAACCCATTCCTCAGTAGAGTGAGGTCCTCAATAGAGGTCTCTGATATTCCTCAACAGGGCGGGTTGTTACCGGTGCGTCCCCGGCAGGATGGAATTTCTTTCCAAGCAGAGTGAAGCTTTCAGTGTGGTTCTTGATTCCTCGCCGAGGGGGTTGTTTGGTGTTTTTCCAGCAGGGCAAAGTTTTTCAAGGAAGGCCATCCAGGGCATTTCCCCAGCCGAGTCTTTTGTTCCCCAGAAGAGTTTATTTTGTTGGATCATCAGGGATGTTTCCCTCAGTGGAATTTGATTTCTTCTCTAGCGGAGTTGGTCGCTTCTCTCCAGCATTTATTTTGCTGGAGTGGTTCCTTTGCATTTGCATTTTTGCATAACATCCTCCCAAATGCGTAGCATTTCCATTTTATATGGAGCATTACACCATTTTCAAACATATGCATCTGAAGCATAAGCCAGTTTTGGTGCCAGAGGTTCTTTGATTTAGGAGACTTGCGTGTTATCCCTATTGGTGTGGATCTTTGGGTTGGTCATTTTATCGGATTCTTCCCAGCTAGTCGTTTGGTTAAACGTCTTCTTTCTTCAGCTGAGTCGTTTGGTTAAACGTCTTCGTTCTCCCCAGGCGAGTCACTTGTAAACGTTTTCCTTGGTCGAGCCTATTGTTCAGATGTCTCTTTTTCCCAACAGAGTTGTTTGGTGAACTGATTTTCCTTAACAGATTCATTTGTTTAAACTTCTCCTTTCCTATTGGGGTTTTCGTTGCAAATTGTGAGTTGGTTGATTATGTTGCTTGCCTATTCTGGGTGCGTTATCCCAACTTTTGTTTGGCACTCCCCAGCGTAGTCCGAATTATTGTGTTTGGTATTCCATCTTTTGGTTGGTAATTCTAGGGTGGTTTATCCCAACTTTTGGTTGGTAATCTCTGGTTCCCTCTCGCAGAGTCTTGGTTCCAGCTTTTGGTTGGTAATCTTTGCTTCATTCCAACTTTTGGTGGGTGACCTATTGGCGTTTGGATGTTAGTCCAACTTTTGGTTGGTAATCCACGTTTTCTTCAGCAAAGTCGGATATTCCAACTTTTAGTTGGTAATCTTTGCTTCATTCCAACTTTTGGTTGGTGACCTATTGGCGTTTGGATGTTAGTCCAACTTTTCGTTGATAATCCTCGTTTTCTTCAGCAAAGCCGAATATTCCAACTTTTGGTTGGTAACCTTTGTTGTGGTCAATTCGCTCTTGTTTAGCGTTTCCGACGATCCTAACTTTTGGTTAGTAGCCTTTTATTCTAACTTTTGGTTGGTAATCATGGATGATCATCCCAAATTTTGGTTGGTAATCATGGATGATCATCCCAAATTTTGGTTGGTAGTATTTTGTGGTGGAGTCAGCTTCGTTTAGCGTCCCCAACGATCCTAACTTTTGGTTAGTAGCTTGTGTTCCGACTTTTGGTCGATGAGGATTTTTCTTGGCGATCCTAACTTTTGGTTAGTAGCTTTTGTTCTGACTTTTGGTCGATGATAATCTTTTCTAGCGATCCTAACTTTTTGTTAGTAGCTTTTGTTCCTACTTATGGTCGATGATAATCTTTTCTGGCGATCCTAACTTTTGGATAGTGGCTTGTGTCCCAAATTTTGGTTGGATGTTACCCCCTGCAGTCGTTATCCCAACTTTTGGTTGGTAGTTTGTTGCTTGTTGGACGTTATCCCAACTTTTGGTTGGTAGTTTGTTGCTTGTTGGACGTTATCTCAACTTTTGGTTGGTAGTCTATTGCTTGTTAGACGTTGTCCCAACTTTTGGTTGGTAGTCTATTTCTTGTTGGACGTTATCCCAACTTTTGGTTGGTAGTTTGTCGCTTGTTGGACGTCATCCCAACTTTTGGTTGGTATTCCCAGCTTGGTCCAAAGCTTTGTTGACGTTATTCCAACTTTTGGTTAGTAGTCTTCCTTTCTTGGATTTTGTTATTCCAACTTTTGGTTAGTAGTCCTTTGGTGGTGGTATGTTTATCCCAAGTTTTGGTTGGTAGTCCTCCTCTATTCCTCAGCGGAGTCGTTATCCCAACTTTTGGTTAGTAATTGGTGACTTGACAGGTGTTTGTTTCCAACTTTTGGTTGGCAAAGGTTTGTTGATTTTATTCCAACTTTTGGTTGGTAATCTTCAGTGTGTGGGGGTTATCCCAACTTTTGGTTGGCATTCCTTTGGTATTGTTTTTCCGGCATATTTGGTATTCCAACTTTTGGTTGGTAGTTTTGTTTGATTCCAACTTTTGGTTGGTAGTCCTTGGTTTCTCTTGTGGAGTATGATCCCATCTTTTGGTTGGTAATATCCAGTTTGGTCATCTTCTTGATGTTGTTCCAACTCTTGGTTGGTAATCTTCGTTTCCTGGTTGACGATTCCAACTTTTGGTTGGTAGTATTTGTTTTGGGGTGGATGATTCCAATTTTTATTGGTAGTTTTCAATTATTGGGGGTGGGTACTTTTTTCCTGCAGAGTTCGCCTTTGGTCAGTGTTCTAGTGATTCTAACTTTTGGTTAGTAACCTTGTCCTTCAGCTTTTGGGTTTGAGGTTATCCCTTGTGGATTTGTAGTGATTCCAACTTTTGGTTGGTAGCTTGTGGTTGATTGTGACCCATCTGGTGATTTCAACTTTTGGTTGATAGCTTGGGTTCAACTTCGGTCGGTGTTATGGTGATTCCAACTCTTGGTTGGTAGTGTTTAGTTTTTTCCCCCTGGAGAGAACCGTTATCCCATCTTTTAAATGGTATTGTTCGATTATCATCTTTTGATGGATGTTTATCTCGTGCAGAGTCGTCTAGTTAGTCTACTCATTCCCCGGTGAATTCGCCACAAGGCTGCTTAGTTAATTTTCTCTTTCGTTCCCAGGCGGAGTCGTCAGTCCAACTTTTGGTTGCTATCCTTGGTTTGTTATCCCAACTTTTGGTTGGTATCCTTAGGGTTGTATTCTAAGTCTTGGTTGGTATCCTTTGTTTGTATCCTAACTATGGGTTGGTATCCGGGGTTTGTTATCCCAACTTTTGGTTGGTACCCGGTGCTTCAGCCCCAACTTTTGGTTGGTATCCTTGGGTTGTTATCCCAACTTTTGGTTGGTATCCTTGGGTTGTTATCCCAACTTTTGGTTGGTATCCTTGGTTTGTCATTCCAACTTTTGGTTGGTATCCTTGGGTTGTTATCCAAACTTTTGGTTAGTAGCCTTGGTTTGGTATCCCAACTTTTGGTTGGTATCCTTGGTTTGTTATCCCAACTCTTGGTTGATATCCTTGGTTTGTTATTCCAACTCTTGGTTGGTATCCTTTGGTTTGTTATCCCAACTCTTGGTTGGTCTCCTTTGGTTTGTTATCCCAACTTTTGGTTGGTATCCTTGGTTTGTTATTCCAACTCTTGGTTGGTATCCTTTGGTTTGTTATCCCAACTCTTGGTTGGTATCCTTGGTTTGTTATCCTAACTCTTGGTTGGTATCCTTATGTTGTTATCCCAACTCTTGGTTGGTGTCCTTATGTTGTTATCCCAACTCTTGGTTGGTATCCTTTAGTTTCTTATCCCAACTCTTGGTTGGTATCCTTTGGTTGTTATCCCAACTCTTGGTTGGTATCCTTTGGTTGTTATCCCAACTCTTGGTTGGTATCCTTTGGTTGTTATCCCAACTCTTGGTTGGTACCCTTTGGTTGTTATCCCAACTCTTGGTTGGTATCCTTTGGTTTGTTATCCCAACTCTTGGTTGGTATCCTTGGTTTGTTATTCTAACTCTTGGTTGGTATCCTTTGGTTTGTTATCCCAACTATTGGTTGGTATCCGAGGTTTGTTATCCAAACTCTTGGTTGGTTTCCTTTGGTTGTTATCCCAACTCTTGGTTGATATCCTTTGGTTTGTTATCCCAACTCTTGGTTGGTATCTAGGGTTTGTTATCCCAACTCTTGGTTGGTATCCTTTGGTTGTTATCCCAACTCTTGGTTGGTATCCTTTGATCGTTATCCCAACTCTTGGTTGGTATCCTTTGGTTGTTATCCCAACTCTTGCTTGGTATCTTTTGATCATTATACCAACTCTTGGTTGATATCCTTTGATCGTTATCCCAAATCTTGGTTGGTATCCGCTGGTTGTTATCCCAACTCTTGGTTGGTATTTTTTGAAGTTCTGTTCATATTGGATTGTTATCCTCAGCATGTCGAATGCCAACTTTTGGTTGGTATCTACTGTTTTGCATCCCCGTAGGCTGCATGTTTCCGGTTTTTTTTTTGTATTCAATCACCTTCTACCTTGAACGTTTGAAAGATGATGCTTTTCATCCCTTCAGGTCCAAGTTGTTTGAATAGGGTCAGTTGTAGCACCTCAAAATTTACCCTTTCGTTTTTATCGTAACTGGCTTTTATTTCTCTGCATTTTTGCATTTCTGCATATCATAGCATTTTTTCTTGAGGCATGGGATCAAGGCATTTCTGTAGCTCAGGGTTCCCTTTTATTGTAAAAATTAAAATGGCGAGCATCAGAGGCTCCGACATTTATTTTTCCCAGCGGTCAGTTTTATTTTATACAGCAGGTTAATTCTTGGCTCAGGAGACAACTCATAGAGTATCTCAGGCATTCTCACAGTTACCATGTTCAAGAATGGGTTTCAGAGGCGTAACAGTGTTCAGAACAAGAGGCTCTCACTTGAGTTCTTTGATTCTTCATTGGAATCATTGAATTCTAGAGTTAAACCTCTATCCTTCATCTCCATTATCTTCAATTCACCATTCAATTTTTGTTTGGTTTTGGATCTAAATTTGGAAGCTAGTTTGGAAGTTCTTATTTTGATCATTTTTGCTTGATCTTGCTTGATCTTCATTTCTACAACAAGAAAGCTCTTTGATCTTGAAGAATCTCTGGGTTTCTTGCTTGGATGTGCTCATTTCAAGTGAATCAACACTCACCAAAGCAAATCTCCGCTTTGTAGGTTGGCAATTCTAGATCTAATTCTGTTTTGAGCTTATTTGCATAATCACAATGTAGATCTATGGCTTTTGATGCTTTTTTATCCCTTTTGTTGATTTAGATCTTGGTGATTTGTGATTTCAATGTTTGATTGTGTTTGCGTGATGCTTGATCACTGTTTCTTGATGATAATTTCGTGCTTGATTGATGCCATGATCATAAGGATGATTGGAGAGGTTGATTGGTGCTGAAAATCACTTTTGAAAACTGTTTTTTTGCCTCTAGTTCAGTGGTAACTGGTTACCCTACATAGAGTAACCGGTTACCCTATGAAAATTCACGTTTCTGGGCTGTTTTGCACCAAGTAACCGGTTACCCTATATAGAGTAACCTGTTACTTGGGACAAAATTGCCTATTTTGGGCAGCTTTGTATTTTTGGCCTAACTTTTGCATCTTTTTGCATTTTTTTGCGATTCTTTTTGCATTTGTTTGCTTATTTGATTCCCTTTTCACATGTAAACTTAATAATTTGATATGATGCATTTATATGAGTTGTTCTTGACACCTTTCATCGTCCTTGAATGTTAGATTTCAATTCTTCGACGCACAACTTTTGGTTTCTGTTTCTTGTTTTTTCGTTTTCCTTTTGCATGTTCCCTTAGGACTCTTATTCCAATTTAATTTTCGATTGAATTTGGAGTAAGATAGACATTAGGAGTGTAATCCAAGCATGATAACAAGTAGGTTAGTCCCTTTTAACCTCAACCTTAGGTCCATCTTTTGCATGCCAACATTAGCATAGCATCTCCCTTCACATCCTAACTTTAGGACCGCTTTGCATGACAACATTAGGGCCGAGTTTCCCTTAGACCTTCCGTGCGTCTTTCTTCTCATCTCAAAACACCTTCTAACTCATCTAATAAATATGATGAATGTTGTACGCTACGAGCCTTAAGCACGTGGGAAATGGTGAGTGAGGGGTCTCCTCTCGCTTGTCTAGAGTGTTTAGTGTACATTCCGTCTGGGGGAGATATGCGACACATTCGTTCCTATGTCATAGTCTTTAGTGCAACGTGAATCACATATCAAACTAATTTACTTCACTAAAAAACACAAACAAAACATCAGACCTTTTTATCCTTCGGGATTAATTGAAAACCATTTTCAGAAAGAGTATTGTTAAGTCTTGGTTCTACCGCAAACATGCATCGTCCCTAACTGCTGGAACCATTATTTAACCCTACTTAGTTAAAACACTTGAGCCAACCTTTGGTCGTGTCAGCCCGAACTACGCTTGCTCTGATTTCTCATACCAAATGAGGATACGTAGGCATAAGACGACAATGTCTTGGCGAGCAACCTTTCCCACCTTCACCCGTAGTTTTCTGAACTAAGTTGACTCTGACTTTCTCATTACACGAGGGAATACATAGGTATAGAGCGGCGGTGCTCTATCGAGTCTCTTCTTTTTAATTTTATCCCTGTGAGTCTGTAGCTTAGATAGATAAACACACCCTTTGATTAGACAACAAGCGCGGATCCCGTTGAGTACAACGGACGTGACGGGTGTTGATACCTTCCCCTTGTGTAACCGAATCCCGAACCCAAGATTTGTTTGCGATGACCTGTCTTTTCCATTCTTCGTAGGTTTTATTTGATTGTTTCCTTTCCCTCTCTTTGGGATAAATAACGAACAGTGGCGACTCTTCTGTTTTTCCGCCGGGTGTTTTTCGCAGTTACGACATTAAGCAAAATCAAGTTTTATGACTTTGAAGAGTGTCTTTTAAATTACTTCTTCTTGTATTGAATTGTTATCACTGCTGTGATTGAGGGGGAGTGAGAGGTGTCTCTTGTCTAGTGGGTTCTAGGCAAAAATTGCATTGGGTAGAGATTAAGTGAGGAGTTGTAAACTAGGAGTTTAGATCTGAATTAATTATGCTAATAATAGATTTCTTTCCTGGCTTGGTAGCCCCCAGATGTAGGTGATGTTGCACCGAACTGGGTAAACAACTACATGTGTTCTTTACTGCTTTAGTTACATGTTTACTGCTAAGTTTAATAATCTATTTAGAAGCGGATGTCATAACATCCGATATAACATCGAGTGCCAGTTACTTATGTTTCTGCATTTAACATTCTACTCATATTAAATGGTTAGATAAACTGTTCTGTCAGTTTGCAGATGTTACAGCAGATGTCACGACATTGCTAATTTTAAAGTGAATTAAAATGCACATGTTATGTCCTTGTTCTGTTTTAGCAGAGGTCAATGTTCTTAGGATCTCTTAGGACATCTGAGATCTGCATACCAGAATTTTAATTGGTATCAGAGCAGGTGTCCTGTCTGTTCTGGATGAGATCTTGGGACATATTTTCTAGTGTTTGGAACAAGGAGAAGTGGTAGCTGATTTGCTGATCTTGCTAAATGTTTGAGTTGCTGCTTATGGAGTTTATGGGGAGTTTGTGTTTACTCCAGATTTTGAAGGATTCTTTGTATCTGTTATTGTGCCCTCTGATATAGGAGCTTCTGTGACTTGTTGAATGTTTTGCAAAAGAAGGAGTGGCTACTTTTGTATGATGTCCTATCAAATGTTTTGACATATTGTTTATGGCATGTTGAAGTTGTTCTTTTGGGTAGTTTCGCTGCAATTTTTTCTGAGGAAAGAACTCTGGTAGCCCTGGGAGAAGATTGGCCTATATACAGTTTGATGGATGGTTGTTGCAGGAGTGTAGATGGTTGGAAGAAGGTGTTGGTTGCTGCTCTGGTTGATCCTGTTGGATGTTGTTTTTGTTTGGGATGTTGTTGTTTTTATTCTACAGGTTGCTGAATGTTGTAGTTGTGTTGTTTGTGTGTCTGGGCTGTTGCTTGTGTGCTTGGACTATTCTGTTGTGTATTACAGGTTACTGAAGACTGTTTTGGAGAAAATAGTGAGAGGTGATTTATTTTCACCATTCATGACTTGTAAGGGTTCTATCAGCAGAGGAAGTCATAGGCAGGTTGAGTCAAGGGTGTCAGCCTTGATGTTTCAACATTAGAGATACTTATACTAAAGAATACTTCTGGTATTACTGAAGTGTAAATATCTATCAGATGGTCTTCTCAACAAGTTGTGTGGATTTAAGATCAGTTGCTATTTATGGACTACACACGTATTTAATTGGTTATCCATGAAGTTCAGAGAAGGATTTATTATAAGGATTTAAGATTCATTTCTATTTGAGATATTCTCAAATATTTAATGGATTGTCCTTAGTTGATGATCAAAGTGTCTCATCAGTTGTTGCACAAGTGCCAGGCCCCTGATTTGTTTGGTCTACTTCAAGGATCTGATGTTCAACTAGATGTGAAGACATTCCATTAGCAGAGATTGTGCATAATTCTGTTGATTCAAGGAGTGAATCACTAGATCAAAGGAGATATAGATGGGTCTGTCCTTATTCTAGTAAGGTTCTTGGCAAGAAACCAAGGCTATAGTGTAGTGCTGATGAAAGTGAGGATGAAGATTTTTTTCTTAGATCTGTTTATTTCTAATCTAGGAGTATTAGAGTGTAGTAGGTGTCAAGGATATGTGGCAGTTATCTTTGACTTCCTGAAGAAGTCTCTACTCAAGGAAAGTGGGAGTCTTTTTGTAAAGATTTTTGTGACCCTTCCTCTCTGAAGAATCAAGCTTTGGCATGTTTGGGTTCTCTAAAAGAGGATTTTCTGAAGCAAATGCATTTCAAGGGATTTGTTGTGAAGCAACATACAGGCTGTCTACTTAAACTTGCTATCAGTAATCAAGTCTATGTGAACCTAGAACTCTTGATGGCATAATGAAGGACTGAATTCACCAGCAGGATGTCGTATCCGATGTTATGACATCAAGCAAACGTCAGGGCCTTAATTGATGTTGTGGCACATCATTGTAAGATAGGTTGATCTTCTCGGGTATGAACAAAATTAATAATATCTCATGCAGTTTGCGGGAGTTGTGTGAAGAAGTAGATGTTACAGGTCCATGTCTTGGTGTATCTAAGTTGCCTTGGAGCATATAGGATATGAAGGTCAAGTTTGCTTAGATTTTCTAGAGCTCTGAAAGAAACTGAGTTAACCAAACAATGGCATTTGGTTGGTCTCTAATGTGATTCCAATCCGTGAGCTTGGAACTAATTACTCTTGTGAAAAAGGGTAGTTGGTTGAAGATCAAAGAAGGTTCTGGTTCCGTGCATATATTGGAGCTTGTGGTAGAAGCCCTATTGCTTATGGAAGATTACCTTCTTTTAGAGAAGTATTTGATCAAGCTGGTGGAGCTCTGCTCTCTGAATATCCTCAGATTGGATTACAGTTCAGATAGTAAGTCCAAGTGGTTAATGTATGGTGTCTGTAATATAAGGTCCTAACTAATGTCAGAACATCATTTTGTTTGCTAGAATTGAAGATCTGTTATGGAACTTGTGATTCACATCTTGACTAAGAAGTACTCTATCTTGTCATACGGGAGAATGATGAGGTAAAAGGACTGTCTTGGAGTATTATGTGAAGGTATTGTGCAAAACTGGAGTGGATCATTGGTTGATTGGATTCTGATGTGTTATATGGAAGTGATATTCACTAGTCGAATCAGAAGTGTTCTAACTTATCATATGGGAGAATGATGAGGAAAGAATGTCTTGGATTATGGGGTGTCTATCTTGTTCTCTGACTCAGGCCAAAATTCTTGTGAAGAAGGGGTAACTCTAGAAAGAAATGGAGCAGTTTGGTGCCTTCTCACTGTATGAGCATGGAGTAGGTCATGAGAGACAATGTGGTGATCTTGGGTATTTCTTGCAGAAAAGAGCATTTTCTATAAAAGATAGGGGGAGAACTTCTGTTTGATGGGTGTACTATTTGCTTGTGGTTCAAGCAGTAAGTGAATGTGTTCAGAAGGTGTTGAGCAAAGAGTAAGCTCTTGAAGACATGAAGATGAGTCTTATGTTTTCCATTCACGTGCTTCTGGAAAAGAGCACTAGTTATCCTTGATATGGGGAGTTATACTTCGAGGATCTGTAGCTGCAATAGTATAATTTCAAGATTGTTTGTGGTTTCAAGCAGTTTGTGATTGTATGCCTCAATGAGGATGGAATGTCAGACAAGATGTTGTGACATTATGTTACTGCTCTAGCTCATGGTGAACCTGACAATGTATTTTTTTTGGTTTTGTCATTGGATATCAATGGATCAAATCAAATATTTGGGCCTCTATCCAAGTGTTTTGTCTTGTATGGTTGGTGAAGATGAAGATCAAGACATCATTAGCTATGAGTTTGTGAATAAAGAAGGAATTTCACCCTGTCATCTTGGAGATTTTTCTAGTCCTTTAAAGATGAATCTGAGTAATCTTACAGACAGTTATTTTATCCTGCAACTGCTTCTGCTATTTGGTCTAGTATGGGTTGTGAAACAAGGAGTGTAAAGTTGCAGTGTGTGATTAAGTGGTTCTTCATGTGTTTGGGTTCTCTCTTTTAGGGGGAGTGCTGATTATGCATGACAGGGGAGCTGTGTACCTGTATGATGTGTAATTGCATCGCTGTTCAAACCAACATTGGTTTGTGTTTGGGAGAATTTATTTTTCTCTGCAGAATATTTTTGTGTCTCAAATTGGGGATTTAAAATCAATTACTACTTGGCAAGTATTTAATTGAATATCCTTTAATTGGTGAGGTCAAAAATGTCACTTCTAAAGGTGCAGCTTCAGACAAGGCAAGAACTCAAGATTCAATGACTTGGTGCTTAAGAATCTTTATTGTATTTGTAATGTCATACAGGATGTCTGAATATTATGTCTCTAAGGGAGCTACATGAGAGTTTATTTCTCTCTATGATGTTCTGGTGCTTGTGATGATCTGTTAAGTGTATTGGTATTGCTTGTTGGATGCAACTATTAAGGGGGAGCATGATAGTTTATGAGGCTGGATGTATTTGAGAAAACTACTCCTGTTGCTGCCTTGATAATTTTTTTTGGTTGTTTTAGCCAAAATTTGCCAAAGGGGGAGATTGTTAGTTCCATGATTCTATGATGGTCCATGGTTCTATGATTGGCTAAATTTTGGTAAAACATGATTCTGCACTGATGTTAAGCAAGATGTTATTGTTGCATCCTAAAATTTGACCCCTTAGATCCTCATCAACATTTTAGGATCATATTCATTTGATTATCTAACCTTAACCTATTTCCAGTTGGTTTTTGTTAAGATACAGGTGAATTAGGGTTCCGTACAACCGAGAATCGAGGTTTCAACGGTTAATCAGTCAACGTATTGGATTGATTCTCCATGAAATAAGTCTCTACATCATCAAATATACTCCATTGGATCAAGTGTGAATCCAATTTGAAGTTGTCACCCAAGGATCAAGAACAGTGCAGTTCAGGATACCCGATTAGGGTTTTCAATTAGGAAAAGTCAATTGTAGTTTGACTTTTAATTTAAAAGGTGTTCCAATGGTGGGATCATTGTCCATAAAGTTCATATGGATTAGTAAAGTCTACTCAAGAAGTTTCAAGGCCTCAAAAGACCCGGAACATCAACAGTCGACTCGGTAGTCATCGATCGATCGTTCGGTTGACCGAAAAGTCAACTCTTCAATCATAAGGAATTTGACCTCAAAGTATGAAGAAAAAATGTTCCTAGTAACATATTACACCTGTCCATGAAGTTTCATGACCATTGGATCAAGGATTGGGGAGTAATCGAAGAATCGGGAAATTAGGGTTTTGAAAGGGGCAAGACCATAACTCTCTAGTCACACATCCAATTGAGTTAGTTCAAAACTCATTGGAAAGCTCTTGACAAGTCCTACAAAAGTCCCACACTGGTCCGTGAGCAGAAAATGCATAGATTTGGAGTTATGACCAAATTCATTACAAGAGGAAAAATAACTTGGAAAAATTCTAAGTTATTGGCCTTTTTAGGCATGTTTTTTAGCAACTTTGAGTGGTTTTTTGACCTAGTTCCATTGGGAATCTGAAGCTCATGAAAACATGAAAGTTGTATAGCTACATGAGGGCTTTCCAAAATGTACTAGAACTCCTCCATAGCCCTTATGAGTTGAGAGTTATAGATCCAACAAGATGAGGTTTCAACACTTGAGTCCAACATTTTCACTTTTTCACAAACTCACCTTTTGATCACTTGAGTTATTCTCAGCCCTTGGATCATGTTTGTATCTGATATTCAGAGAGTAGAAATGAATGAAAATGCAGAATAAGTGAAGGATTTGAAAGGTATGGCAAGTTGCAAGGAAGGTTGCAATATTATATTCAAAGAAATCAATAAGGAAAGAGAAACTTTCCATGAAATCTGCAGCAGCTGCTTCCCTACCCTCTATGCTCTCTTCAATCACTTCATGTCCCTCATTTTACTTGAGTTTTTTTTACTGCATTGAACCAAGGGAATGATGTACTCAGCTGCCATACAATCTTGAATGAGATTTCATTTTCAAAACTCCCACCAAAAGTGCCAAAGTACCAATCTGCCCCAAGCCTTGCCTTGCCTATAAATAGAGGTTTCCTCTATGTTGAAAGGTACACCAGAGCACTCTAAAACCCAATAGAAACCCATTTCTCTCATACTACCTTGCATTTTCTTACAAGTGAAGAAAACCATCCCAAAATACTTAAAAATCTTCCTTGAGCAAAACATCTTCCAAAACCAGTTTCACTCACTCAAAATAATCACAAACCATCCACACAATCCACAAATGATGTCTGGGAGGTGTTCAAACTCTTAAACCAGTCAAAACCTTCATTTTCCCAAAAGTCAACTTTCAACCAAGGAAAGTTTGACTTCACATACAAAATCTGCCAAATCACTGCTCAGGCCTGTTTTGATCATTGTAAACCTCCAAACACCTTAGGTTTATGATGTACCAACTGTCCATAACCTAAAATACCATCATCATCACTTGTTTCAAGCTCTGGTCCAAGATTCACTTGTTTACTTCAAGTGCAAGAAAGGCTGCATTTTCACCAAGGCATTGGATTGGATCTTATTTGGAGGCTTCAAGGTTTTCCATACTGCACAAACTTGTTTGGAGGTCTACAAGAGGTTGGTAGTCACTATCCTCATCTTTAACTATCATGAGTATGTTTGAGGTGCATTAGTTGGTTTGAGATTAAAGGCAATGTACAACTCATGTTTGAATCTGCCATATGTTGTTTGTCAATGTACATTGTTCTTATGATCTTCATACAATATGTTGTGTTGCTGTGTGTTGAATCTTGAAACTCTCTTAAGTGCTATTATATGTCATGTGTGAACATATGAGGGAATGTTGGCAACTGTTATGAAGAGTGAGCATTGTTTTGATTCTGTTTTTGTTTGTAAAAGGTAATGATTTGCTTATGTTGCAGCAAACTTTTTTTGAATCGTGATCTGTTTTCCAGCATTTTAAGTATAAGTAATTATATGCTTGATTCATGTGGTGTTTGACTTGGTATTGGTTGAAACCATATCATGTTTTGCTTTGCTACCATTTCTGTTTTGAGCATTTTTCAATACATAGGGCATTTTCAATGCTAGTACACTTTTGAATCATTTTTGTGCTTGAACTTGGTCTTTAACATATTTTGAGCATGCTTGTAAGTTGTTTAGTCATGTTAGACTTGTCAAAGATTATTGGGATGACTCATGTGATGTTGATGACCAATTCCTTGTTTTGCTGTCAAAATTTGTGTAAGGTTTGACTTGGCCAATACCATGTGCATTTGATGTTAGGCGGTCGTTAGGATGAGGTGTGTATGTTGTTACTTTTGTGAAAGTATGTTGTTAAATACATGGTTAGTTTAAGCTTGACAGTGTTATGTGGATTTTATATTCATCAACACCAAAACTGTTTTGGAATTTAAAAACTGTCAACATGAAGAGATCTAGGTTAGATGCTCTGATTTCTCTTTGAACATTGTTATGTTAGTAGTTGGCAAGAGCATGGATTCCTTACTACTGAGCTAATTCCTCACTGTTTGGTATTGTTATGCCAAGAGTGTTACATTTAGATTTTAAAATGCCTACTGCCACAAAGTTTTGCAAGTCTTTTGGTGTTTAATTGGTCTAAATATGGTCATGTTAAGATTCATATTTTGTTTTGTCAAGGTTTGTTTTTTTAATCTAAATATGTCAACTCCTACTTCTTTACTGTTAAAATTTCTTCTCATAGCCAGGACCTGCCTTTGAGGTAGTACATGTCATAAATGTATGTTGGCATTGCTTGGTTGCTACATCTGTATAGTTCTAAGTTTGTGGCTCTGCTTGATTAAGTGAGTGGTAACTTTACAGCAGCTTGTGGATTGAATTGGACTTTGACAGTTTGCCTATTTTGAACATATATTGCATTGTTGGTCAATTTTTATTATGTTTAAAAAATGTTTTGATCCTGTTATCTTGAGTCTTGAGTTTGTCAACTCTCGTGGGATATCAGCTTTGTTGATTGGCTACTCAGTTATGTTATAAGTGTTTGTTGTAGTCTCTGTTGAAATGATTCACTTGGATGTTGTGGAAGCATAAGATGATCAACATTAGTTTTTTTATTTACATGGCTATCAAAAACTGCTCTTCATGATATTGCTTGTGTTAATTAGACTATTTTGAGTTTGAGTTAGTTTATTTGAACATTGTTATGTTCTTGAGCTCACAATCATTTTAGGAAGGATGTTGTAAGCTTGCTCAATATATACCATTCATCATTACTATGAACTGATATTGCATTATGCTAAATTTGTGTTCATTTTTGAAAGAGTATGGCTGTTGTAGTATGGTAGCAGGTCTTGATAACTGTTTCTGTTCCAAGTAGTTCATTTCTGTTTGATTTGTGGCACAATTTTGTTATGTCTAACAAAGCCATGTTGGATGGGATTCAACATTGTTGAAATACCACTGTTATAGGTTTCAGTCCACTTTGGACTTGGCATTTGTGATGTTGTACAAACACTTTGCTTTATTCACTGCTTGTTTGTTTTGAGATTGATCATACTCCACCTCTTTCAAATCCTTGAGACTTTTTGCAATTTGTGTATGTAAGGATGCAACTTTCGGCTTTAGTAACTTGTGTGTTGTCATGGCAAAATCTGTCTTAAAACACCAACTACATCAACTTGCAACTCATGGGCCATTTTATCATTCTACCTTTTTTTTTATCAAACTTGCTGTTGGAACTCATCCCATACTACATTTCAAACTTGTGCAGACCCTTACTTGCTTTTAAATCCACCTGTTTTAATCTGTGGATCTCCAAATGCATCTCAAACTTCGTTTTTGCAGTTACTACCATTTTTTAGTTAGGGGCACAATTTGAGTAAACTAAATGCACCATCCGTTTCCTTGTCAAAAATCACACAAGTTAGACTTTGAGTTTGTTAAATTTGATGATGTTTTGACCTATTTTGGATGTTCACGTTTTTTGCCATAGTTGTCTTAATGCATCTTGTGTGTGCCATCGTATTTTCCATTTTGAGTTTTATTTTGAAAAATGGTTGACACCATCCTCTTCCTTGTGAAATTTCAAGCATGTTGACTTTTATTTCCTGAAAATTGGTTATGTCTTGAGCAAGTTTGGATTCAAATCGTTTTGGAATTTCCACTTGAGTTGCCTTGAAGGAATTGCCTAGAATTGTTGCTTTGTTAAGTAGGTCTAGTGAGGTCTAGTGGCTCAGATTCGGTTTCACTTATGCTGGTGGCTTGCACCTCTGCACTAGGGTCTTCATCAGCCAGGAGAATTAGAAATCTGCTGGTAGCACATTTATGTCCCAGAATGAATTTTTAGTCACAATTGAAACATAAGCCTAGGGTCCGTCTCTCCTTTAATTGGGTTTGGGATAGCCGTTTGATGGGCAGCTTAGACGGTATGGAAAGTGGCTTGGGTAGATGTGGCTTGGGGTTTTGATGGAATAGGGACTTGTGGCTGGGATTGGTTGTTGGGTCTCGAATAGAAGGGCGGGGTTTTTTTCTGAAAGGTTTGGGTTTGGAGTCTTTGAGCTTAGATTCAATGAGTTTGGAAAGTTCGATAGCTTGTGAAATTGAGGTAGGGGGTGAATAGCCATTTCGATATGAATATCAAGTGATAATCCCGAAATAAAACAATTTAAGATCGCCTCGGGCGGTAACCCAACCACTTGGTTTCCAAGTTTTTCAAATTTAGTCTGATATTCAACGACGGTTCTGTCATGCTTCAATTTGAATACCTCAGCTTGATGGTTGTCATACGTAGAAGGGCCAAAACGTAATTCCAAAGCTCTAGTAAACAAAACCCAATCTATTAATAAGTGGCTATATTGCATCCACTTGAACCAACCTAAAGCATCATCCTTCATGTAGAACGAAACTAAGGCTAATCTATTTTCTGGTGGAAGGTTGTAAAATGAAAAAAATTGGCCAGCTTGAAAAAGCCATTCTAAGGGATTGGAGCCATCAAACATGGCAAGTTCCAGCTTAGGAGTGCGGTATTGTGGTAAGGGGGAATTTGAGGGTATGGGTTTTGGGGAAAGGAGGGGAGATTGCAAGGTTGAGTTGAATGGAACGTATGTGGGGAAGAGAGATATTGTGGAAAAGAGGGCTGGGGCATGGTAGATGCGGTTATGGGTGGTATAGTGAAGATGGAAGGCTGTTGTAGGTTAGAAAATACAGCGGAAGTTCGAAGGGGCGTGTTTGTAGGGGTGACAGTGTGAAAAGGGGTGTTTTGAGTAAGGGTTATTTGTGGGGGTTTTGTGTAATACCGGATGAGCTAGCTATGAAATTAGTAGTAATGGGATGAGGATCTTTCTGAATGACTAGCTTGTTAATGGAGGGCATGATGGTTTCAAATCTGGAATCTGCAATTTGTTTTTCATTGTCTAACTGAGTGTGAATCTGACCGATATGTTGTTCCAACTCAGCGGTAGCTCGATCAAATCATTCATCCATTTGTTGTAGGGTTTGAGCCATAGCATTATCTAAATGAATGTGAGTTGTTTGAACAGCTTCCTCAACAATATCTTTAGGGTTTTGGGATTTTGTGGGGGCCATGAGAACAAGGAATGAAAGTACCAATGATAGAACCTACTAAACTACCAAGATCAAAATTGCATTAAAAGATAAAGCAAAAATAACAATTTCATTCATGTCCTCACAAATATCTCATACAAGATATTTATAGTTAGAGTTACATAAAAGTAAATGGACCTAATTCACTGACCCACTGAAAATACAACTTGAAATTTACTAAACACACCACTAATGAATAATAAAATCCTTAAATAAAACATAAATTTTTTTAATTCTATTGAGTCTGATTAATTTTCTAACATAATGCATCATTAATAATTATGCATCTAAAACCAATTCTTCACCTTTAGACAGTTCAGAGCAACGCACTTGTATAAATATAACTTGTGATGTGTTTGTGGACAATCGCCATCATTTTTACATCTATATTTTTCTGTAATAAAAAGATATGATAAAAAATGTTACTATACATAGTTTTTTCTTACAAACTACCAAGTAAAGAAGGAAATTTGAAATAATACTTACCGCCACCACCATTTACGACGACAAAAGATAAGAAAAGTAAGAGATTCATAACATAAACAGACTTGAAAACTCTATTCATATTCTTTTTCTTTTCATATAAGATACATAATATGATTTTATCTCTTTATAGTTTATAATGTTCATGATATGATTTGACCTCTTTGTAGTATATAAAACTCACTCTCTCTTAAAAATAATGTTTAGCATTTAGTAAATTCTAAAAACCAATTTTTAAAATAAAATTATTATTTATTATCACTTATGTATATAAGTGTGTTTTGTTTGTCTCTTAGTACACCTAATAAGGCGGAAACATAATATTAAAGGGACATATGGTAACCTTTCACAATATTAAAGGAATTGTTTTGTTTTAACCTTTCATTAATTTTTTAACCTTTCTTGAAAAATAAATAAATTTTTATATTCTAGCACCATGATAAAGTTATTTATTAAAATAATATATCATATCGAGTTACAACATGTTTATCCACAAGTAAAACGTATTGTAATAATAATTATTGTGTTGTTGATAAATTATTTCAATTAACAAGAATCTATATTTAATTAATTTTGCAATTGTGTGATTTTTTCTACACAACACGTCTCAAGTGTACGATAATATCAAAATAATAAATGAGTTATCATTCTTCAGAGAGTTCTAGTATTTTTGTGTATATATAAGTCGGTAAATTTTTATGGTTGTTTTGTGAAAATTTGAAAATTGTTAAAGAGAAATTTATCTATAGAAAAAATAATAAAAATTAGTAGTAATGTGCGCCTACTTTTATCAGGGCATTAATTTGTTCTAAATTAATGAGTTACGTGTTTTTTTTGGCAGTGTATCTGGTTTGTTTAAAAATCTTTAAAAGTTTGGCAATTAAAACAATGAAGTATTTTTCAGTTGAATATAAACGCTTTCGTCGTTTTAGATATATCAATCATACTCTTAGCGGATAATTAATGTCTAAGTGCCCCTACTTTCTATTAGAAATCATTTATATTTTATAAAATTTAGTGATTAAATTTTGTTAGAGATTAATTTAGTACTTTAGTATGTTTTTTATATGGTTTTAATTTTCTGTGTATAAATAGACCAGTGGTAGATGTCATTTTGTAATTTCTTCTTTGTAATTTTGTAGCCGTCATTTGCATAATATAAACATATTCTCACATTTTATTCATCTCTTTAAAATCTTGTGCACCAACAATTGATATCTAGAGCTCCGGTTCGGATCCACGAGGAAACACGGGAAACACGAGTGAAACGGTGAGGTGTTGTATGGTTGATTTCGTTTCTTGAATTCGTGTTGAATCTTGAACCGAGTCGTAACAGAATAACATTTTATGAATTTGCGGATTGAGAAACACTGTGTTTGGTGAGATCTGAGTGATTGCACAAGGTTGAAGATGAACGAAAACAGTGGTCTGAGCACCAAGATTCCAGTGTTTGATGGAAAAAAACTGGACTCGTTGGATGATTAAGATCTGTGTACTGTTCGGTGCTCAAGATGTGCTTGATCTTGTCACTGAAGGTTACGTTTCAGTAGCAGCAAATGCTACAGAGGAATAAAAGGATGCACATAAAGATATGAGGAAGAAAGATCAGAAAGCGTTGTTCTACATCCATCAGTGTGTGGATGCAAATGTGTTTGAGAAAATCGTTGATTCAACGACGACAAAGGTTGCGTGGGATACACTAGTCAGGTGATATGGTGGCGATGCATCAGTGAAGAAGGTGAAGCTTCAGTCCCTACGAAAGCACTATGAGAATCTCAACATGAAGAAGAATGAGAAGGTGTTTGAGTACATCACTAGAGTGATTCTAATCACTAATGAAATGAAAGCTTGTGGAGAAACACTTTCTAAACAAGTAATCATTGAGAAGGTATTGAGATCCCTTACCTCTCAGTTTGATTATATTGTGGTAGCAATGGAACATACTAAAGATCTGAGCACCATGAGAATTGAAGAATTACAAAGTAGGCTATAGGCACAAGAGTTGCGTCTGACTGAAAGAACATCTGAAAGGGAAGTAGAGTAGCAAGCTCTAAAAACAGTTTCTGGTAAGAAGCATTAGAAACAGTCTTGGTCAGAAGCCAGGAGAAGATTTGATGGTGTTCAGAAGTCAGAAACCTCAACTTCTGATAGACAGAAGAATGCTCATAAGGGAAAAGAGAGGTATGACAAGAAGAATATCCAGTACTACTGTTGTAAGAAGTTTGACCATTTTGCTGCTGATTATGGTCAAACAAGGAAATGAAGTCACAAGAAGCAAATATAGCCATAAGTTCTGATGATGAATCTGTGTTACTGATGTCTTCTAAATCTTATGATATGGATTTGACAAACTGGTGGTATATGGACACTGGGTTCTTAAATCATCTTATTGGAAATAAGAAATGGCTGGTTGACTTTGACTCTGGTAAGAGGACAAAGATCAGATGTGTTGATGATAAATACCTCAACGCTGAAGGTATGAGAAATGTCAGAGTCGTGATGAACAATGGGAAAACATCATTAATTCAGAAAGTGTGGTATGTACCTAACATGAAAAAAAATCTGATGAGTGTTTGGCAACTAATTGAGAAAGGTTTTTTAGTTACCATGAAGGACAATCTTCTAAAGATGTATGACTATAATCAGAAGTTGATTATGGAGTCATAACAAGGAAGGAATCGAACATTCAAGGTGAATGTAAGAACTACAAACTCTGAATGTCTTAGTGCAACAAGTGTTGTGAAGGAAAGTGAGTTGTGGCACAGAAGATTTGGTCATCTGAATTTCAGAAGCTTAGGGAATCTGAATTCGAAGAAGCTGGTACATGGAATTCCTGCAATTAAGAAGCCTAAGAAGTCATGCAAAGTGTGTATGGAAGGAAAGCAACCAGTATTGCCATTTGCGTTAGAAGTAGCTCCAAGAGCAAAGCATGCCTTGGGAGTAGTGCATTCTGATGTGTGTGGTCCATTTCCAATAGCATCAATTGAAGAGAATAAATACTTCGTGTCATATGTTGATGAATTCACAAGAACAATAGGGGTATCCCTTATAAAGTTCAAACACGAGGTGTTTGCTGAATTCAAGAAGTTCAGAATGAAGGCTGAGAATCAGAGTGGTTAGACTCTAAAGATTCTCAGAACCGATGGTGGATCTGAGTACAAATCTATTGAGTTTAGAAAGTTCTGTGAGGATAATGTAATTGAACATGAGGTTACCGCTCCTTATACTCCTCAACACAATGGTCTTGCCGAGATAAGAAATCATACTTTACTTGATATAAAGAGAAGCATGCTGAAGGAGAAGAAGATTCCTCATACTTTATGGGGAGAAGTTGTTGGCACCGCAACATATGTGCTCAACAGATGTCCAACGAAGAAGATAAAGGAAATAGTTCCTATTCAGAAGTGGACTGGAGATAAGCAAAGTGTTATCCATCTGAAGGTATTTGATTCTGTATGTTACAAACATGTTCCAAATGCTGAAGACAGAAGTAGAATGATAGAAGAAAAGTAATGTTACTAGTGGAATACCACAATACAGGTGCGTACAAACTCTATTATCAAGAAACTAATAAAGTTGAATTCGACAAAGACGTCATTGTAAAGGAATCAGAAACTTGGGATTAGAACAAGTCTCAATCAAAATCTGATGTGACAACTTCTGAAGAAAATTCAGAATTAGAAGTTTCTAAAGATGAGTAAGAAACTACAGAAGATTCTGAAGCTGGAGTAGACTCTTATGGTGATTCTGACTCTGAAGGAGACTCAGAAGGTGAAGATGATTCTGATCCAGATTTTGGTGGTGATTCAGATTCTGGGAATATTCCAGACTTTGAAGGTGGTCAAGGTTCTGGAGGAGGTCAAACTTCTGAAGCAAGAGCTTCTGAACATAGAACATCTAGAGTTCAAGCATCCGAAGGAGATTTTGAACGAGGTCAGAGGCCATAGAGAATAAAAAACATTCCAAGAAGATTTGCAGAGTTTGACATGCTTCAAAACACTGAAGTAGATTCTGAAGGAGAAGTTATTTAGTGTGTCATGTTAGTAGACTCTGAACCCGTAAGCACGGAAGAGGCTCTTGAGCAGAAAGTCTGGCTGAAGGCCATGGAAGAAGAACTTGATGCCATAGAGAGGAACAAGACTTGAAAGTTGACAGAACTTCCAAAGGACAAGAAAGCCATCAGCGTTAGATGGTTTTTCAAGCAGAAGCTAAAGCTAGATGGATGAATTAGCAAACAGAAACCGAGGTTAGTAGCAAGAGGATTTCTGCAAAAACCTGGGTTGAGTTATTCTGAAGTGTTTGCACCTGTAGCGAGACATGAAACAATCAGGCTGGTGATTGCAATAGCTGCTAACAGGAATTGGCCTCTGATGCATTTAGATGTGAAATCTGCATTTTTGAATGGTCTATTACAAGAAGAGGTATGTGTTATAACCTCCTGGATTTATTAAAAAGATTCAAGAATGGATGGTGTACAGATTACATAAAGCTTTGTATTCGATTGAAGAAAGCGCCCAGAGCCTGGAATTTGAAGATTGATTCATTTTTCAAAGAGAAGGGGTTTCAAGAATGTGAGATGGAGTACGATGCTTATGTTCAGCATACTTCTGAAGGCAATATGATTCTGGTGTGTTTGTATGTTGATGACATACTACTGATAGGGAGTTTTGAACAAGAGATAGCTAAGTTCAAGAAGGTGCTGATGGATGAGTTTGAAATGAATGATCACACGAAAATGACATATTTTCTAGGGATGGAGTTTAAATACTCTAAGAAGGGTATCATTTTGCATCAGGTGAAGTATGAACTTGAACTTCTGAAGAGATTTAAGCTGCAAAACTGTAAGGCTTCTATTACACCTGCAGATACAAATCATAAACTGGATTTTGACTCTGATGGTAAGGATGTGGATGCTACAACCTTCAAACAATTGGTTGGTTCTCTGAGGTATTTGTGTAATACCAGACCTGATATCTACTATGTAGTTGGAATGGTTAGTAGGTTCATCAGTAATCCTAAGTGGCCCCATTACCAAGTTGCTGTCAGAATTCTGAAGTATATCAAAGGAACTCTGAAGTATAGAGTACTATTCCCTTCTGGAAGAAAGGTTGAATTAAAAACTTATGAGTTATTCAGATTCTGATTGATGTGGAGACAGAGTTGACATAAAAAGTACTTCTGGGTACTTTGTTTATGTTTCTGGGAGGTTCTGTTTCTTGGTGTTCTAAGAAACAATCTATTGTTGCACTGTCAACTTGTGAAGTTGAATATATCGCAGGCGTTGTGACTGCATGTCAAGCTATGTGGATTCTGAACTTACTGCAGGATCTGAAGATCAAAGTTAACAAGTCTTTGAAGCTGATAATTAATAATAAGTATGCAATCAATCTTTCCAGAAACCCATTGCTGCATGGGAGAAGCAAGCATATTGAGACTAAGTGTCACTTTTTGACAAATCAAGTTCAGAATGGAGTGCTAGAAGTTGTACACTGTAGCACCTAGAAGCAGTTGACAGATGTTTTAACGAAGGCTATCAAGACCGATCAATTTCTTCGTTTAAAGAATAGAATTGGTGTTGTTAGTTTTTGGTAAATATAAATTAAAGGATGGTGTTAGAAATAATATATATTTTACAAAACTTAGTGACTAAGTATTATTAGAGGCTAATTTAGTACTTTAGTATGTTGCCTATGTGGCCCTAGTTTTCTGTGTATAAGTAGACTAGTGGTAAATGTTATTTTTCAATTCTTCCTTGTAACTTTGTAGCCGTCATTTGCAGATTATAAACATATTCTCTCATTCTATTTATCTCTTTTAAACCTTGTGCACCAATACTTTCATAGTAGGCATATTCGTTAAAATAAGACAGTCCTTATGTCTTAGCTTCTAAAAAGATTTACTCTTACATGATTATATTAACATAAATAAAACAATAGAAAACATAAGCATATTCTTAATAGTTAAAACTCAAACTTTGAACCTGAATTTCATAGAAATCTAAAACAAGAGTTTTCTCTAAGGTGGATTTATTAAAAGAAGAACAAGACTTGTAGAATATAAACATGCAAAAAAATAACAAAAGACAAAAGTATGCTAGTATGTAGAAAATTACTTATATTTTTATCATGGCTACATGTCTTTATATAGACCTAAAATCCATTAAGAGTAGCTTAAATTCATGTAAATATGCTTTGATGCGAAGATAAATACTTGAAATAGTTAGAAGTTGAAAAGCTATAAAAAAAAGCCTTTGATGTCAAATGGAATCCAAGGCAGCTTCTGGTATGCTACAGGAAAACCCTAGTTCCCTTTAATCCTTTGTAATAGGGCTTAAAATAGGAAGGAAGGGGTAAGGTGGGAGAGCTCATCTATGATTAGTAGTCTCAACTATGGCCAGACCTTGGCAGGCTTTGGTTTTTGTACTAGAGACGCCTTTTTCATGCCATCTTCGTGAAATCTGCCCCAGTTGAACTCTAATTCTTCATTTTCGTTATTTTTGCCTAAAACAAAGCGAAAACACAAAATAAGGTTCAACTACAGATTTGGGAATATAACACACTAAAAATATAGTCAAGAATGTTAGTGATAAAATCCTCTCATAATCGAACCATTGTTTGTCCTTAATCAATTTGCTTGAATTGAAAGGATTGAGACAAAGCCTTTTTACAAAGAAATTTATTTATAAGACACATGCACATATATTTTTAATAAAATAAATGGTCCACTAAATATAAGCTAAATTATTTTGGTACTCGCTTGATCCTAAGGCTCTTATGAACTTCACAAATAAGAATTTCACCATAGAATTGAACATAATATCTATATCTAGCTCTTTTTATTTTCAAACACACATGTGATCACATTAAAGCATTTCATATTTTTACACATATTTTAGGACACACATATATTTGTTTTACACTGAGGAATTTTCTATTTATTTTACGATTTAGGAATGAGCTAACTTTCAGGAAGAGGAATAAATTTAAGGTTGTCCGACTTACTATAATTAGATATTTTTTATTTGCTATACCACACATATCCATAATTTTTATTTAATTTTAAATCACTAGGGATTAATTATCGCTAGACTAAATAATCGGGTGAGAATTACCAAAGTTAGTAAGTCCAATTGCCCTTTATTGCCTTTATTCAACTTTCAATTTTTTTTATTCCTCCATAGCCAAACAATACATAGTATATAGAAATAAAAACTATGCCAAATCATATTATGTGAATTACTAAGAAAACTATATTAAGAAAATAGAGACTACATGCCAAGTTAAGTTAAATTAGAATCTAATCAAGAGGTTTTAAGCATTTAAACAATATTGATTTACCGATTTTTATCCAAATTTCTTAGCATCAAGCTTCTCTTTTCATAGTTCCTATACTTTTTTATTGCAATGAAATCCTAAAATTTTTCAAAATTTATCCAAATGGTTTAAGCTAGGGAAAACGTTAATCAGCAACACATCACATAGACAACTAAACAACAAACTAAAATAACAGACAATTAAAGTAAAAAAATTATAATATCCCCTCATATTTAGTCTCTACATTTTCCCAAGTGTTTTAGAAAGTAAAAAAAGAAGAAAGTAAAAAGAAGAGACACAAAAAACTCACGAGATCATTGTTGAAGAGGGAGGTGGTGTTGAGACAAGTATCAATGGTAAATTTCCTCAATCATTTGGCTTTGCCTTATTTTATCTTTTCCTTGTCTTTGTTATTTTTGCCCTTTCTAAACAACTATACTTCCATTTTCTCCCTTCAAGCCTGATTTGCATTTGTACACTCGACTCCATTTTGGGTGGGAGGAAGAGACAACATAATAAAGGTTTCTTCCATCAAGACATCTATTAAGGGTACATTTAGGTTAGGAAAATCATCTTCCTATGAAAGATCATCAGGGAATTGGATTCCACTTGTATAGCCAATTAGTTTTATTATTCATACTTACCCTTCTTGGTTTGGGTAGACCAATAAGATCTTTTTTGTTTGTCATTGATAAGTGCCAAAAATACGTAAAATACGTAGGCATTTATTGATTTTTTTTACACAAAATCAATAAAATTTTAAATATTTATTTATCGAGAACAAACAAAAAGGATCGAAAAAAACATCAAAATGCATCATTAGTTCCCTTTTTAACCTCAAATATGGGGAAGCTTTCCAGTGTTCATATATGTTGAAGGCCACAATTCTTATTTTAACTGGATTTTATTATGTTTAATCTTTTATTTGTGTTGATTGTATGAAAGCATGAAAATGATCAAGGCATTTTGTTTGATTATTGAACACAACTACCTAATTAAATAGTCAATTCACCTTGTGAGTTTTGTTAACCCTTTTTTAGCCTTTTTGTCAATGTCCATGTTGGTTTTGAACTTGATGTTTGTCTATGAGTATCAGTTCACCTTTTTGAATGGATGTTTATTATTTATTTTCTTTAACCCTCAACCATGTGTTGTTGTTTGAATTTTTACCTTACCTTAGAAAGTAGGGAGTATTCACACATTGATGTTGGTTGAATTCAAGTTGGAGAGAGCAATGTTTGCTCACTTATGTTGTTGGTTGCTATGCGGTTGTGAAAAAGAAAAGAAAAAGAAAGAAAAAAAAAAGAAAAGAAAAAAAGAGAAAAAGAAAGAAAATAAAAGAAAAAGAGAAAAGTTTTGAAAAAGAAAAACAAAAAGACTATCAAATAATTGTGCTAATAAGTAAGGTGTGTTTGGTGTAACACTTGGGATGAAAGAAGAAGTTTGATTGAAATTTTGTGTTTGAACTTTTGTGACTTCTGATTGAAGTGGATTCGACTCCAGACTGTCAAGATATACACTCCATGTGTTGTTTCTAAGCTAAATCTACTAAAAAAATGAAGGTTTGATGAATTGGGAACAAATACCCCAAAACATAACCTAAAAAATTGTGTTTTTACCCCTTTAAATGTGTTTCTTCCAGACTAATTCGCCTGATGAAGTAGCGGTTCGCTCGGAGAGAAAAGGCAACATTTTATACTGCTTCCAGAACTTCTGGCTCGCGTCTGGCTCGCCCGGCGAGTTCGGGGCTAGAGCTGATAGTAACAGAAAAATTCAACATCTTGTTTTCTTCATAACTTTCAAAACGTAACTCCATTTGAGGCCCGGTCTAAAGCTTCGGAAAGCTTATTCAATGTTATATCTAATAATGACTAAATATCAATGCTTGAATACTTAAAAGAATGAGATAAAAACAATTAAACAAAATGATATTTACACGAAAATACTAGTATACACTAAATATACACTTTTACAAACAAAATGGGGTTTTATTCAAAGAATTCAATATAAATAAAACGATAAGTACCGTAAAACTACTACTCAAAATACGTCATTTTGGCACTTATCAAAGAGTATTTTGTCCCCAGGATGATACCATTGATCTTGTTAAAAAGCCCCAAATTGTCATTCCCATGACGACCAATTTGAAAAACTAAGCCTGAAGACCATGACAGTCTCCCCGTCATAGTGATTATGCTCGTCAACTTCTTAAGGTGCTTGACAGGTAACCCGTCATTCAGGTAACGCCCTTCAGCCTGCACCAGAAGGGAAAAAACACGAATTTTCCATGGAACGTCACTAGAAGCCCCTATTTGGCTTCCCAACCATCCCAACATGTCCAGAAAAATATACTACATATAGTATCATCATTATAACATGATAAATCATTGATTTGAATAGTTTATCCATCAATTTTCATGAAATTCTTGTTTAGGTTTCAAAGCTTCAAGACCTTAACAGTGATATATATCGTATAGACATAAAACAAAATTACACAAATATGAATTTTGTCACGACAATAAGATAACAACACATTTTATCTTCAATTTTCATATGTACATGATCAACAATTCATAATAGATATCACACAAATCCTAAGGAGATTAAGAGTCTCTTTTCTTCCCTTTCATGCAAAACACCCATATAGAAGCACTTTCTCCCCCTTACCTTAGATTTCTAGCAGGAATTCTAAATTAATTAAGGATGGTGGTTTGATTTCTTCCCTCTTCAAGCCCTATCCTCCTTTTTCTCCCCAAAACTCCAACATTATGTATTCTGACTCAAAAGCTCCACTAATGCCTTTTTCTCTCTAAAAGCCTAATTCAATCTTTCCCTAATTATACTTAGGTCCAACTCCTCTTATAATTCTCACCACTTCCTTTATTTCTTCTTAGTTCCTATTTTCCACCAAAAAATTTATTTCTATTTATTTAATTGAAAACAATTATTAATTCTAATTATTTCTAATTACTTTAATCTCCTATCACCCCACCAATATTCTCACTCCACCTAACTGTCGCATCGCTGCGAAGAAGGGCCGACAAGGATAGAAGAGTCGCCATCGTTCGTTTTTTATCCCAAAGAGAGAGAAAGGAAACGATCAGAGAAAACCTACGGAAAAGGGAAAAGACAGGTCATCGCAACAAAATCTTGGGTTCGGGAGTCGGTTACGCAAGGGGAAGGTATGAACACCCTTCATGCCCGTCGTACTCGACGGGATCCATGCTTGTTATCTATCTAAAGGGTGTTAATCTATCTAAGCTACATGCCACAGGGACAAAAGAAAATAAAAGAAACTCGATAGAGCATCGCGGCTCTATGGCTACATACTCCCTCGTGCAATGGGAAAGTCAGAGTCAACGTAGTTCGGAAAACTACGGGTGAAAGGTGGGGAAGGTTGCTCTCCAAGACATCGCCGTCTTGTGCCTACGTATCCTCGTCTGGTACGAGAAATCAGAGCAAACATAGTTCGGGCTAACACGACCACATATTGGTTCTAGTGTTTTAATCGAGTAGTGTTAAACCTTCATTCTAGCAGTTATGTGTATTGTTGCTCGACCATTAGAGACTTAGGCGTTACCTGTTTGCGGTAGAACCAAGAGTTGACAACACTCTCCTCGAAAATGGTTTTCAATTAATCCCGAAGGATAAAAAAGTTTGATGTTTGTTTTTGAGTCTTTTATGAAGAAGTGAATTGAATTGTGTTTGTAATTCATGTTGCACTAAAGACTATGACTTAGGAGCAAATGTGTTGCATATCTCCCAAAGGGCATACGCTAAACACTTTAGACAATTAAGAGGAGGCCCCCCAATCATCATTTTCTAAATGCTTAAGGCTCGTAGCGTACAACACTCATTATCCTTTATTACATGTTTTGAAGAAGTTTTGAGATGAGAAGAGAGAAGACACAACTAAGGGGAAACTATCTCAACCTTAATGTTATCATGCAATGTGCTCCTAAGATTGAGATTAAGAGGGAAGAAATATCCTAATGTTGTCATGCTTGGATTGAACACTTAATGTCTCCCCTACTCCCGAGGGACTAGGAATCCTAAGGGATCATGGCAAAGAAACCAAGTAAACAGAAGATAAATCAATCACACATGAAAAGGAAGAAAGGGATGCAAACATGAAATGCAACACAAAGACAAGAGGGAGGAAAAAAGTGTGGGGAAGCAACCACCACAAGCACATCTCAACATCTTGAAAACAAGAAAAGAGATGCAAAACAATAGAGGAATGCAAGCAAAAGAACTTAAACAAGTCCAAGCAAAAGTGAGATGAAATGGGAGAAGTTACAACTCCTACAACCATTCAAGATCAATCACCAAACCAAAAGGAAAACAAATAAGAAAGAGATGAAACCATGATCAAGATGAGGATGGGAGAATAGGCTTGGGCAGCAAGCAACAAGAGAAAAATCTCAACCAAATGCATCACATTGATCATGCAATAAGAAAGCACAAACAAGTTCTCAAAGTGGCATTTCATTCAAGGAAAACTCAAAGTACAAACAAAGAGTACCAAATCACTTTGAATGAGTTCCAAAGTCCAATGGACAGAAGCAAGAAAAAGAGAAGAAGGTTCACAAACCAAGGAAGAAATAAAGCCAAGACAAGTTACAAAGTAGGGCAAGGTAAAGAACCAAAGTTCAAAACACTTTCAACATTCAAATGCAAATGGAAAGCCCTAATTAAAAGTAACTTGTAACATAAACCAAACAAGTGTGTGACCTATAAATTGGAACCAACATCCTAAACATGTCAAGAATGTTAATCAAGAAGCATAGGATGCAAATGGGATCCACAAAGGTCATCCCCCAAAGGAACTAGGTCAACTAGTTTGTTTGAACTTCAACTAGGGTGACTTGACTTGCAAGGTACACCAAAAATAGAAGAATTATTCAATAAATCTCAAATAAAATGCACAAAGATCTTAAATAAGTTGGAAACCAGAGGCCAAAACATACAAACCAAATTCCATTCAAGGCATCACTAAATGATTTGATTAACTAGGGTGCTCCACCTTGAAGGATATTTATCGAGGGTCAAACAAATGCAAACCAAAGTCAAACAAAAATAGGTCAAACTTTGACCAAAATAAACCTCAAAGGCAACTCAATCCATCATCAAAATGGAGAGGAAGCCTTACTCATTGGTGATTGCAAATGGTCCATAAAACAAACATGAACAAAGAAGAACCACATTAAAAACACTTCCAATCATAAAGTTCAAATTAAATTTAAAAATAAAAGAAAATCAAAAATATAAATTATGAAAAATTAATTAAGACTTTAAAGAGTTTGAAAATATTTTTTGTTGAATTTTCTGATATTTGGAAGTATTTTTAATAATTAAAAATCAAAATAGAAAATAAAATAAAAAGAAATAAAATGAATAAACAAGGGAGGTGTATCAAGCAAATCCAAAAACAAAGGATGCAGTTGAAACGTGTTTGGGCTCATATTCTGGGGGTGGCAATAGCAAAGAAAGCCCAATCCAACCCAAGCTTTAGATTAAATGAAACACAACGTTTCATTTAATCTAGGTGGAGTCAATGGTACACGCGTGCAAGGTCAAGCGAATAGAAAGCCAACACATAAGCAAGTCAACAATTCAACATGGTGCCACCTCATATCTGAGGTCAAATAACCAGATGCCGGAGCCCTAGCTCCGGTCGTCTCCTCCGGCGAGGTGGTCGGAGTTCAGGTTATCAAATCTTCTCCAAGCTTCACAAAATCTATATCAAATTAAAGCTGAAGTCACGTAGGGCATGAATCCAAGATCCAATCATCCATATCCATCACAAATTAAGAGAATCGAAGCCAACAAGTTTGAGATGCACATCTGAAAACGCAAGCAAACATGAACAATGATGAATCAAACATGGCCTACACGAGGTAGGGCTTCAGATGCAACCAATATGAACCTAGATCATGGCCTAGAATGAGAGAAAAGTTGATTGGAAACTTACTGAACGGAGACACTCCGTTGGTGCTTCTCAGATGTGTAAGCTTGCTCTAAATGATCCAGATCCACTCCAAATTCTTCAAGGAAGCTTAATTGCACTTCAATTTGCCTTGATTTGCAGAGAAAAATGAAAACTGATTTTGAATTTCTCTTGAGAATTTGAAAACTGAAATTGCTCTCTCCAAGCTCAATTTTCCCTTCTGAGCCCTCAAAGCTCATTTTGAACTTATATATGTTGGATATCTGATCAATTGGAAGGCCCATGAAGCCTTATTTTGATGAATTTGAAAAAATGCCCAAAATGGAAGTCACTCATGCACACGTGAATATCCTTGCATACACTCATGAGAATCACTTGGTTTTGCAGCTGATGAGTTAAATTTCACATCGGAATGGACTTCGGCTTTGTATGTGATCCAATTAGTAAGTTTCAAAGTGAAACTTCTTTGTGAAGTAAATTGGAATTTCACGTGTTTTTTGCCTCTTGGACCAAAACCAATTTGTTCATTTTAATTATTAATGTATCTTGAAGAGAAATAAATCAAAATAGGACATGTAAATGACCTATAATGCGTTGAATCCAAATCACACTTTAAAGTTCATTTTTCACTTGAAATTTCTATCCAATGTCCATAATCAATCATAATTCACACAATCCTTGGGTTTATAGATGTAAATGAGGTCCTTAGGAGCAACTTTCATGTTGGTTGAAAGTTCATTTGAAGTACACAAGTGCATGAAAATGGCTTATGTAACAAATGACCTATAATCAAACTTTCCCAAAATACCCTTGCCTTGTAAGATCCATAACATGAGTTCCACAAATGATTTCAAGAATTTCTAGGACTTTTTGGAAAGCTAAGATCATTATGAAAAACTTTCATGTTCACCTAAAGTTGAGGAGAAACTTTATTCTAGGTCAAACGTGCCTTGGAAGTGAGATGACTTTTGTTGACTAAATAATAAGTTCATCTGAGACCTATAACTTGATGGCATCCTAAATTGAGCTCCACAAACCCAATGGATGAGTTCTAGTACTCAAAAGAAATATAATAACATGATCTACAAGTTTCATGTTTGTAATAAAATGAGATTGGACTTGTATCATGATGTAAATTGTCCTTGAAGTTAGGCACTAAAGAAGGGGATTTTACCCTGAGACCCTCTGAAACCCTAATTTAGTAACTTCTTGAACTCTTGATTCTTCTTTATTTGAACTTGAAATGACATCCTAGATTTCTCAAGATAACTTCCCATGGCTCCAATGACTTAAAACCAAATCTCAAACTCCCTCAAGTCCATAGTTGACTTTGAGCTGACCAAATGAAACCCTAGGTGCACAACCATTGACTGTAACCTCTTGCAAGTGAAATAAGTGTTTAGATAAGCTCCACAATGGCTTCCAAAGCACTCAATGAGCTTCTCAAGCATCTCTTATCCATAACCAAGAACTTGTGAACCCCTAATGATCCTCTGTTGACCCCTAAGATAGGAGATAAGCAGCATGCCTCCATCTTCTCTCTCAAAGAGCCATGACCACTTCCTGAGGATTGTAAGCACTTGATAACTTGAATAAGCATTCTTGCTTGAGTTTTAAACCTTTGAGACTCTTCTCTTGAATGACACAACTCTCTTGATCCCCTGTAAAGGACAATGCTATGCAAATGCAAATGCTAAGAATGCAATGAAATATGAGCCAAGTAAAGAAAAAGGTTGGTCCAATTTTGGGGTACAACAATTGCCCCTATTCAAACAACTTGGACCTGAATGAGTGAAAAACGAATGGCTTTCAAACGATCAAGGTAAAAGACAGTTGAAAACCAAAGAACCCGGAAATTTGCCAACCGCAGAAATAGAACTGCAAACTTGTTATTGGGAACAAAAATCTCTGGAAATAACTAAATCTGATAGTTGCAACAGCAACAAGCTAACTGATTACCAATAAAGAAGCATCGACACACAGTCGGAAGAAACATCTGCTAACGCACTGGCAGTGACACTAAGTCGGAAAGATCATCTGATATCACCATCAGGAATCTGTTTGAACGAAACAGACATCGAACCCGAAGGTCGGCTCAACATGAAGCTGAGAAGAACATCTGACATCACCGCCATGCATCTGTTAAATAAAAACAAGCATCGAACCCGAAGGCCGGCTCAACACTAAGTTGAGAAGAACATCTGAAATTGCTGACAGACATCTGTTAAATAAAAACAGGCATCAAACCCGAAGGCCGAATTAACACGAAGTTGATAACATCTGCTAACCAGCAGGCATTCGCTAAATAAAAGCGAGCATCGAAGTCAAAGGTCGTATCAACACGAAGTTGATAAGTGAATCTAACAACAATTCATAAGAAACCTCTACTGGGGAAAGAGAAACTTAAACAAGCAACTCTGTTGGGGAACAAATGGTAAGATAGACACATCTGTCAGAAGATTTTGCCGAGGGTCTGGATACCACACAGGCCCAGAAATTAACTGATAATATGTCGGGTCTGGATACCGTGTGCTAAAGGGATATAACATCATTTTCCAGGGTCTAAATACTGTGCAAGCAAAGTAAAATCAACTGTTTATGTTTCAAATGCATATGTTTGAATATGGCGTAATGCTCCATACGAAATGCATATGTTTGAATATGGCGTAATGCTCCATACGAAATGCATGTGTTTGAAATGCATATGTTTGAATACCGCATGCTAAAGGTAACAACCTGACTTATGTTTCAAATGCATGTGTTTGAATATTGGCGTAATGCTCCATACAAAATGAAATGCTACATGTTTCTGAGGATGCTATGCACAAATGAAAAATGCAACGGAACCAAATCAGAAAAATAAATGCTGAAGAGACAAAACCAACTCCGTCAGGGAGAGATGGGATATACCAATTACAATTGGACTTAAGCTAGGACACAAGCCTTGAATGATCTCTATCACATTGCTGCGAAGAGGGGCCGACAATGACATAAGATTCGCCACCGTTCGTTATTTATCCCAAAAGAGGGAAAGGAAACGATCAGACAAAACCTACAAAAAAGGGAGAAGACAGGTCATCGCAACCAAATCTTGGGTTCGGGAGTCGATTACGTAAGGGGAAGGTATGAGCACCCCTCACGTCCGTCGTACTCGACGGGATCCATGATTATTGTCTAGCTAAAAGGGTGTTTACTATCTAAGCTACGGCTCAGGGACAAAAGAAAAGAAAAGAGACTCGATAGAGCATCGCTGCTCTATGCCTACGTATTCCCTCGTACAACAGGAAAGTCAGAGTCAACGTAATTCGAAAAACTACGGGTGAAAGGTGGGGGAAGGTTGCTCGCCAAGACATCGTCATCTTGTACCTACGTATTCTCGTTTGGTACGAGAAATCAGAGCAAACGTAGTTCGGGCTAACAATAACATCGGTTGATTCAAAATGTTTTAGGCCCGAGTAGGGTTAAAACTTAGTTCTAGCAGTTAGGTGTATGCAGCTCGACCATTGGAGACTTAGGCGTTACCTGTTTGCGGTAGAACCAAGAGTTAACAAAAATCTCCTTATAAAAATGTTTTCTAAATTAAGATCCAGAAGGATAAAAAGATTTGAAGTTTGTTTTTGTGTTTTTTAGAGAAGAAGTGCATTGATTATTGTTTGTAATTCATGTTGCACTAAAGACTATGACCTAGGAGCGAATGCGTCGCATATCGTCCAAAGGACATACGCTAAACACTCTAGACAATTGAGAGGAGGCCCCCCAATCACCATTTCCCAAGTACTTAAGGCTCGTAACTTACAACAATCCTTAACCTTTATTAGATGTTTTGAGAAAGTTTGAAGATGAGAAGAGAAAGACACTCTAAAGGGAGACTAAGACTCAACCTAAAGTTCTCATACAAAGTGCACCTATGATTCGGATGAAAAGGGAATGTTACCTAATGTTATCATACATGGATTTAATCCTAATGTTTATCATAATCCATCTTGAATAAGAAGGATTAGAGGTCCTAATGGAACATGGAAAAGAAGAAAGAAGAAGAAGAGGGAAGCATGCAATAAGAAATATGCAAGTATGCAAACATGTAATGCACAATTAGAATGGAAGTGACGGAGGAAAATAGTGTGGGGCAGTAGCCTCCACAAGCACATATCAACCTCAAGCATGCATATGAGAGATGCAAAGAAGAAAGAAGAAAGAATGCACACAAAAGAGACCGAACAAGTGCACAAAAATGGGATGAAATGGGAGAAAATGAATCCCACAACCATTTGTCATCAACCACAAGCCCTAAGGCAAACCAAAATAAAGAGAAGAAGCCATGATCAAATGAGAGAATGGGAGGCAATGTGAGGATAGCAAGGAACTCAAATGAGCAACTCAACCATAAGCCATCTCAATGATCATGCAAGAACACACAAGAGGAGTCCTCAAAGAATCACCATTCATGATATGCTTCAAGTACCTCCAAAGGAGGGACTAAGCCACCTCAAATGGGATCCCAAGGTCATTATACAGAAGAAAAGATGAGAGGAGAAAGTGCACAAACCAAAGAAGGAAAAGCACACAAGAGAATGCAAGCATAGGCATGGAGAAATACCTAGGTCTTAAGCACATTCAACACTTGAACTTCAAGTGGAAAGCCTAAAAAGAATGCAAATCTCAATAAGAAATGAACAAGTTTATGACTTAAAAATGATCATTCAAATACCTCAACATGTTAGAAGTATGAATCAACAAGAATTGAAACTCAATGGATCCACAAGTGTAATTTCCAAAGCAAACTAGGTCAAGTACTTATATGAACCTCCCTTAGAGATAACTTGACTTGCAAGTCACCTCAAAATTAGGAAAAAGGTTCAAAAATAGCCAAATAAAATCTCAAATGAACATGAAGGAGTTGGAAACCAGAGGCCTAAAGCATAAGGGCAATGTTCCATCAAAGCACCACCAAAAGAAATGAAATCCTAAGGTGTACCACTTTGGAATGGAATAATCGAGGGTCAAACAAAATGACTTAAAAGTCAAACCAAAAGTAGTCAAGCCAGGGGCAAAAGGGTCCTAAAAAATCATTCAACTCATTATTGAAATGAGGAATGATTCTCATTCATTGGATCGAAAGATTGGATCAAAAACAAAGCATGAAACCAAAATAGCAAGAAAGAACTCAATTAAAAAACACTTCCAAAGAATAAATCCCATTTTAATTGAAAAATAATCAAAAAATAAAATAAAAATTTCCTAAGATTAAAGGATATCCTAAAATTTCCTAAAAATATTTTTGTAGGATTTTATCACTTTTGGAAGTATTTTTAAAAGAATTAAATCAAACAGAAAAGAAAAAATAAAAAAAAAACAAATGAAAAGAAACGTGGTGCAAATAGAAACTACCACAATTGAAAACACTGGACTGAGCTGAAAAAGGGCTGTGGATAGCGTGTCTGAGGCCTAAACTAAAACAAACAGAATCCCCATCAAAACGATGTGTTCCATTTAACTACGTGGCAGTCAAAAGCCCACGTTGGCTAGTCAGAGCTTATCCAAGCCATTCATCATCGTCGGTCAAACATTCAAACGCATACGTGGCAGACCAAGTCAGCAAATGGACAACACAAACCAGACGACGGAGCACTGTGCTCCGATCATCTTCTCCGGCGAACCTGGTCGGAGTTGTAGGTGCAAGACTTGACCAAATCATGCGAAATTTTATACTAAACTGATCTCTAAGTTGTGTAGATTACAAATCCGCGATCCAATTTCATAGATCAAGCATATTTAGAGAGATAGGCACGATTAAAGAATCAAGCATCAAACTAAAATTATCACAAACATCACCCTAACCTATCCAGAATTTTCCTACACATGTAGGACTTCAGTTTGCAACAAAAATGGAGATGAATCAATGCATATTGAGTGAAAATTTTGGAGAAGAAGAATACCTAACGGAGTCTCTCCGTTGGAGCTTCTGATGCAGTTGAGCTTGAGAAAGAACGTGCTGAATCACTCAATGAAGTTCCCTGAAGATGTTGCTTGCCTTGTTTTTGCTTGAATTGGCTTGAATTTCAGTTTCCACTTTTCGCTTGGTTCTTGAAATTTCCAACTGCAACCATGCGTTTTCTCCACCAAAATGCACTAATGAAGCTTCAATCTTCATCAGAAGCTTTTATATTATGGATCTATAATAATTTCGGGGCCCAATTTGGCCTGGTTATGATGAATTGAGAAAATTCCCAAAGTTGGAATGTTGAGTTCATACACACGTAAAAATGGCTCCAATTCCACTTGATTTTGAATGTAATCAGCCGCTGGTGATGCGTAGTGATCATGTGGATTGAAATGAATCCTTAATTTGATCTAATGGTGGATATTGGATGTGAAACTTCTACTTGAAGTTACTTGAAATTACATGAGTTCTAGCTTGCATAACTCAAATCCAATTTGTGCATTCTACTTAGTGTGATATTGTGACTCAAAATATGCAAAAATATGGTATGAAATGATTCCAAAACCAAATCAATTTAAATCATGACTTTAAAGTCCTTTTTCCATTGAATTTCTTCACCCATCTTCATACCCATGCCAAATCCATGACAATTTGATGTTCCATGATGCAATTGAGATCATTTGAAGTAATTTTCATGTTGGAGAAAGTCTCATTTGAAGTGCCCAAGATCATGGAATGGACCTATAATAAAAATGACCTATAATCTCATTTTCCCAAAATACCCCTGCCTTGCAAGACTCTTAACTTGAGTTCTACAAATGAGATGAAGAACTTCTAGGTCTTTTTGGAAAGCTAAGATCATGAGGAACAACTTTCATGTTCATCAAAAGTTGATAAGAAACATAATTCTAGGTCAAAAGTGCCTTGGAAGTTGGTTGACTTTTGTTGACTAAAAATACATTCGTCTGAGGACCCATAACTTGTCAGCATCATAACTTGAGTTCTAGAAACCCAATGGATGAGTTCTAGTACTCAAAAGAAATCTGAGAACTTGCTCTACAAGTTTCATGTTTATGTCAAAGTGAGATTACACTTGTATCTTGAGATATGTGGTCTTGAAGTTAGGCACAAAATAGGCGATTTTACACTAACAAACCTATGAAACCCTAATTTAGTAACTTCTCACACTCTTGATTCTTCTTGAATTGATCTTGAAATAACATCTTAGATGCTTCAACACAACTATCCATGACTCTAAAGACTTAGAACTAAGTCTTAATCTCCTTCAAATCCTCAGAGGATCTTTGCGCTAGGCAGATGAAACCCTAGGTGTACAATCCTTTGACTGCAACCTCTTGCACATCATATAACAACTTGCATAAGCTCCACAATGGCTCTCAAAGCACTCAATGAGCTCTTCAACATCTCATATCCATCTCCATGAACTTGTGATCCTCAGATGATCCTTAATTGGCCTCCAAGATAGGAGATAAGCAATATACATCCACTCAGTTTCTCAAAGAGCTCTGACCAACTTCTTGAAGGTGAGAAAAACACTTAGAAGGAGGGGGGGGGGGGGGGGGTTTGAATAAGGGTTTAGAAAAATTATGGAAAAAAAAACAACACAATATTTTTATCCTGGTTCGTTGAACTCAACTAATCCAGTCCACCCTATCAAGGTGATTTGCCTTTCTCCACAAGGACGTAATCCACTATATTCAAACATATTACAGTGACAACCAATAAGAACAACTGTCTTAGTCTTCTCAAGAAATCCTGACCATAACTTGGGCTTCTTAAGGAACCTTTTACAAATAAATGTAAACTAACAAGTGTTTAAGTTGCTTCTAAAAAGCTATATCACAAACTGTGATTTTTACACTTAGTTTAAGAACGAATAAAAAATATTCAGCTTTGAGTAAGAAAGATTGTATGAGAGTTGTTGAATAATTTCAATGAGTTTGTCAATAATTCATTAACCTTGAAATGTTGTTGAAGACATCCTTTTATAGACTAGAAGGTCCAATGCTTGAAGACTGTGCCTTGCTGCGTAGCTGTAGCCTTTTGTCTTCATATGACTTTTTCTTTCTCAGAAGTGGAATGTTCAGAGAAATGCCTTTTGCCTGAATCCTTGTGTCTATCACAAATAAGGAATAGTTCCGTTGGAGAGGACATTGAGAATAGTACCAGGTCTATTCACGTGCTGACATCTTTTCAAACGTAAACAACATCAGATCTTGTGATGTGCTTCTTGTTCTTCAGATAAGATTCAATGATATCAGAGTTGCAGCAACAGTGCTTCAGCGTGAGTGATCTGATCAAAGCATACTTGTTTATCAGAGCCTCTGTACTTGCAGCGTAAAGTACATTAAGAGTCTTCTGAAACAATGCTTTAAACTCTTCATACAAACTCTTTAGCTACGCTTCAAATGCTTCTGCAGCTTCTGCTTCAGAGTCTTCTGCAACTTCTGCTTCAGAGTCTCTTTTGGCAGCGCTTAAAGTCTTCTGATGACTTGCTTCTGATGCTTCAGAGCTTTGCGTAGAATACTGTTCATATGCATTTTTGCTTCCATAATGATATTTATTTTAATATCTGAAACAAAAATACTTGAACAAAATTAGAGTATATATTTTCTTAATACAAAATTTCATTAGAGTTATCATCAAAACATAGAGATAATATTAAACACCAATCTGTGTTCTAACAATCTCCCCCTTTTTGATGATGACAAAACATAGGAAATTTTGTTCAATAAAAAGGATAAATATATAACTCCCCCTGAGATAAAGAATCTCCCCCTGAAATGAATACTCTAATAGAAGAAAATACTTCCCTTTTTGCATGAGTATACTATTCAGATTAAGAGCCTGGTTAGAACCCTTTACTGATTTTCTTTCCAGAATCATAGCCTGGTTAGCTTTTAGGATCAGAGCCTGGTTTGAATTATCAGAGCCTGGTAATCAGAACTTGGTTTGAATAAAAGTCTGGTTTGGGGATTCTTAGGGTAACTTCAATGAATTTTGTCAGATGATATGTTATAGTTCTGAAAGACTAAAATTCAATGTTAGTTATGATTCATTATGTTTGAATTCCATTTTAGTAACTGTTTATATTTGAACAAGCAGAATTTATTTTTCTCCCCCTTTTTGTCATAATCAAAAAGAAAAACTTTTTAAGACAGAAAAGATTAACAAACAAAAACAATATAAAGCCAGATAAAGAAACATCCAACTTCATAGATAAATAGAATCCAGAAAACATTCAAATAAACAACAAGATAACAGAAACAACAAAATCAGCAAACGAGTGCACAAACATAACCGAAAAAGAACTAGGTTTGGCGAGAGGCTATAATCTTCAGAAGGTCTATGATCTGAGAAGTAGATTCCTCTTGTTTAGACATCCAAGTCTTAATCTCATATGTAGTTTGTTCTTGCTTGACCATCCATGTTCTGATCTTTTTGTTGATGGCTTCTAGAAGAGCAAATTTTTCATCTAGATCTGGTCTTTCTGTCTTGATTTCAGAAGAAGCAGGTCCAGAAGCAGATTCAGGAGCTGGAGCACTATCAGTGACCATAGCAAATGCAGAAGCACTAGCAATAACCATAGCAGATTTAGTTGCTTGAGAAACAGAGTCAGATGCTTTGTCCACAAGCATTAAAGTTGACTGATTATCTACCAGAGTGTCTTCAGATGTAGATTCGTCTGGAAGAGCTTCTTCAGAAGATTCAGATGCATTCTTTAGAAGAAGAGTTGGAGTTCTGGGAATGCTAAGAAGAGAAAGTCTGACTACTTCAGCAAATATTACCTTAGCATCATCAGAGCAAGCTTCTTGAAGATTGGAAGCTACAGAATTGAATCTGGTTTTGAATTTCTTCCAAATTGCTTCTGAATCCTCAGGATTTATGCTTGAGTGACAAGCCTTTCTGACAAAAGTAAACCACTGAGAAATCTCATCTTCAAAATCAGATAACAGTCTGTCCATATCTAATCTGGTTTTGGGTTTAAGAAAGGTTTATAGGTTAGATGGTTTGGGTTCAACAGATGGTGGTTGAAGAGAAGAAGATGGAATGTAGATAACAGGTGGTTGTGGTGGAGAAGGGGGTTTACAAACAACTTTTGTTTTAGGTTTAAGAGTTAGGACTTGAGGTTTAATGTAAAAGTTTTTGAGTTTGAGTCCAGAGGGTAGGGGATCAGAGGGATGAGGTTTGAAAGAAGTAAAGGAAACAAACTCAGATGTTCTTGGTTCATATCCACGGAGTGAGGGGGTGAGTTTATTTCTGGGGGTAAGTCAGATTCAGATGAATCAAATGATTCAGACGAATGACAAGATGTGGAAGAGATATCAACCAGAGTTGTCAGAGGTTGAATATCAAGAACTTCAGAGTCAGGTATGAAATGTTCAGATGGTTGAATAGTTTCTGGTTCAGGATTAGAAAGAAAAGGTTCTTCTGAATGTGGTTGTTGTGGTTCAGGTTCTTGTGTTGTTGGTTCTGTTGGTTTTGGTTCAGCTGGAGTTGGTTCAGCTGGTTTAGAAGTTTTTGGGTCTTGTGAGGGAATTTCAGATGATTGTTGTGGTGCAAGTGTTTGTTTGTCAGAGGGGGGAATATCAGATGGTTGAGAATGTGCAGGTTCAGATGGAGTTGGTTGATGTTGGGATACAAAAGAAGCTGTAACAGAAGTTTTCTTTGGTTTAGAAACATGAGGAGGAGAAGGTGAAGGAGAGGGTACAAGTTCATAGACAGGTGGATCAGATGTTAATACCTCTTTGACAGTTTCCAGGATAGAATCTAAACTGGCCTCAAAAGGATTAACTTTTTGCTTCTTGACCCTCTTGGATTTGACAGCAGTTTCTTCACCAGAAGCCTTCCTCTTGGGTTTTGAAGATCCTTCTTCAGAAACCTTTCTCTTTTTCTTGTGTCTTGCATCATAAAGATTTGGAGCAGGTTCGCCTGCTTTCTGAACCAGATTTGCTGGTAGATGAGTTCCATCTTTCAGACATGCTGGAATGTACTCTAGAATAATTTCCCTTGGTTCATTATCGAAGAACATGGGAAAATCATCCATTGGTATCCTTCTTTTACTTACATATTTAGAATTTATTTGCTTTGGTGCAGAAGTGAATTCTTCTACAACTTTCATCCTCTGAAGACTCTTCCCATTCAGAGGTTTTCCTACTACAGAAGCTAACTCTTCCTTTAATCCTGCTTCTGTCAGATGTCTAACCAGAACATTCTCAGTCAGAATGTCTGAAATAAGTCTTCCCATTGGAATCCAATTCCTCATCTTCTGATGTTTGATTATGACTTCTTCCCTTGATTGATTTATGTGTGTCCACAGATGATTGAAAAGAAGATACAGCAGATCCACCTTTGTACTCTGACTCAGACAGTACATGAAGTACATCTGATCAGTGTTTACATAGTCAGGAGAGTTTGAAGACTTCCTGTGGTGTATGCACCCCATAAAGATCTTGGCCTAGATCCTGTAATGTGGCTTCAGATCTTTCACCTTGTTAGAAGCTTCTCCATATGAGAAAACTTCCCTATAAACATCAGTCATATCCACACGCCCAGCTGGCAGCTTTGTGACACCATCAGTTTCTTCATAACCTATGAGCTTCCTTATCAAATCCTTAGTTATGATGATTTCTTTACCCAAAACATATGACACAATGAACTTAGGATTAGTAGTAGCATGGATCCAAAATTCCTTCACTAAACAAGGATAAACTGGTCCCACCAGCCTATCAAAGAACTTAGTCCAGCATTGAGCATCAACAATGGGATGAAGATCATACCCATTTTCAGCAAAAGATTCAAAATTTACAATGGATTCACACAAGACTTCCAGTTTGTCAACAAGTGTGAGTAATGTTCTAAAAGGTTCCTTGAAGGCAACAACACCCATGTTGGAAGTGTAGAAGCATGCTTCAATCTCAAGTTTTGATGATGTCAACACTACTCAAGGTCATCTCTTGATTGCAAAAAGACAAGCCTTTCAAAGTTCTCAAGATCAAGTCAAGTTATCAAGATCAAGTCAAGCTATCTTTCAAGTCAAGCTACATATGGATCTATGATTCTTCAAGACTTGGACGTATTGCGGGTATATCAAATTCCACCCTTATAATTAATATACAAGTGTTCAAAAACATCAAGCATTTTAGCATAACACATGAGCATGTTTTTGAAACTTTAAAATTTGTATAACATTTATTTTTTAAAAGCATTTTTCTGAAAAATAGCAGTGTTAACCGATTAACCATATAGGTTAACCGGTTAACCATTTCAAATTTTAAATAATCTGGGCTAACGTTCCAGTGTTAACCGATTAACCATATAGGTTAACCGATTAACACTGAACGTACAATGAAAAATGGCTTTGTTTCAAGTTCAAAATTTGTTTAAAAAATTACACCATTTCATATTTTGAAATCTACTCAAATATACCTTTTTGAAAGGGTATTTTACTCATATAAATTCTGAGTTTTTCAATTTTGAAAAACATGCTCAAAACTTCCAATCTCCAAACACTTTCTACATTCATTTTCAAATTTTATTAGAATCAAATTCACCATTTTCAAAATCTTTTATTAAGTGTTCATATGTGCATAAAATTTCATATTCATCTTTGAACACTTGTGTTGAAAATTATAAGAGTGAATTTTGATCATTTGGAGAAGATCAACTTTGATATTATTATTCTCAAAACAAATCTTTACAAACATTTGTATTCTGACTTGTGATCCAGGATTGTTGGACACAAGGGTGAGTGTTTACAAGAGGATTGTTCTTGTACACTTGTTAGTTTTATTGTTTGATAGTAGGCCTCACCGGTTGATGGTGTGATAGGTTGTACTTTATTAAACAATAGTGAAAACTCTCTTTCGTGTGAAAGGGGAGTGGAGTACTCTCGGATTGTGAGGGGAACCACTATGAATCCTGGTGTTCATTGTTCTTTTATTTTCTACTGCTTTCATAACCAAGAACACAAACCAGTAATATTTCAAGAAACCACAAAAACCGGAAAAATTTCTAAAGTCCTAATTCACCCCCCCCCCCTCTTAGGCATACTCTGTACTTACAATTGACATCAGAGCAGGTTAAGGTAACCTGTTCCTATCGATCCTAATGGCTTCCGCTAGTACTAACCCGGTTTTCAAAGATGGTGGAAGTAGTAACAAGCCACCACTCTTTTCTGGAGAATACTTCGATTTTGGAAATTCCGTATGAAGGCACATCTTGAGGCTCAAGGAGATGGTATATGGGAAACCGTTGAAACTGGTCCACATGTTCCTACAAGTGTGGTAAATGGTGTTGGAACCCCAAAGATTAAATCCTCATATGATGAAGATGACAAGAAGAGAATCTTGAATGAGAAGAAAGCAATCAACATACTTCAAAGCGCTCTCAGTATGGACGAATTCTTTCGCATATCACAGTGTCAATCAGCAAAACAGATTTGGGATACCTTGGTAGAAACGCATGAAGGAACAGCAGAAGTAAAAAGATCAAGACTTAACACGTTAAGTCAAGAATATGAGATGTTCCGTATGCAGCCCGGTGAATCTATTGTTGCCTTGCAAAAAAGGTTCGTTCATCTAACAAATCATCTGATTGCTCTCGGGAAGACCTTCACCAATGATGATCTCAACTTAAAAGTCCTAAGATCTTTGACAAGAGAATGGCAACCGAAGGTGACCGCCATTTCGGAAAAGAAAAGTCTTTCAACAATGACATCTGCTTCATTATTCGGGAAACTTCAAGAGCATGAACTGGAACTTGGAAGGCTTGAGAAACATGAAAGTCAAGACAAGAAGTCCAAAGGAATTGCCTTGAAGATTGACACAAGTGATGATAAAAATGACGAATCTTCCGAAGACGAAAATTTTATGCTTCTAGTAAAGAAGCTTGCTAAGTTTTTTAATAATAATAAAACTTCTTCTTTTTCTAAAAAGAATAGACATTTCAGGAAAAAGGAGGCACCCACATCAAACCAAGAAATTACATGTTACGAATGTGGAAAACAAGGTCACATAAAGCCAGATTGCCCGAAACTCGCAAATAAAGGAAAATTCAAAGGCAAGAAGGATTTCAAAATGAAGAAGGCTTATGTCGCATGGGACGACAACGAAGTGAGTTCATCATCGGAATCAGATAACGATGAATGCACAAATGTGGCTTTAATGGCCTCTCACCATTCTGATGACGAAAATGAGGTTAGTAGTAATTTTTCTGTCTATGATAATGATGCACAAGAAGTTATAAATGAACTTCTAAAAGAGTGCAAGACTTTGTATAAAGACATCTCATCACAAAAGAAAATAATTTTACTTTTAGAAAAACAAAATTCTGATTTCCTGAAAAATATTGAAGATGAAAAACAAAGTCTTGTATGTAAGAATTGTGAGTCTTTGTCTTTTCAAATTGTTCAACTTAAAAGAGTTTTAGAAAGATATGAAAAAGGTCAAATTGGCTTGGAAGAAATTCTTAAACATCAAAGGTATCCTAATGATAAAAGTGGATTGGGATACTCTAAATTTTCAAAACCAAGCACCAATAAGACCATTTTCATAAGAGCAAGTGAACAAATTGTTAAAGAAGGGACAAACTCTTCTAAAATTCAGCATCAAAATCATAACAAGAAAAGAATTGATAAGAAAAAGAATTATATTCCTAGATATAGAAGTCATTTTCAACCTACATGTTTTTACTGTGGAATTAAAGGGCACACACCTAATGCCTGCTATGTACGTAATATTGGTGTTGCAAAGGGGAATTATGTGTGGGTTGAAAAGGGTACTAACTATCAAGGACCCAAAGCAATTTGGGTACCTAACACTACCTAATTTTGTTTTGTAGGTATGCTTGAAGACAACCACAGATCAATGGTATCTTGATAGTGGTTGCTCGAAGCATATGACCGGAGACATAAACAAATTTTCAAGTCTATCATTAAAGGCCAAAGGATACGTCACTTACGGTGATGATAATAAGGGAAAAATTCTTGAAGTTGGAACCATTGGTGCACCTCCATGTACAATCATCGAAGACGTTCTTTATGTTAAAGGCCTTAAGCACAACCTGCTTAGCATCAGTCAATTGTGTGACAAAGGGTTCAGAATCAACTTCACAAAGGAGGAATGCTTGATCGAACACGAAGTCACTCATGAGATTCTGCTAAAAGGTAAAAGATATAATAATATTTTTATGATTTCTTTTGATGATTCTTCCTTGAAGGTAAAATGTCTTATGGCAAACAACAACGAGGCATGGCTTTGGCATAAAAGATTTGCTCACATTCACATGGAGCATCTAAACAAATTAATCAAACATGATCTGGTTGTTGGGCTTCCGAAGATAAAATTCATCAAGGATAAATTATGCGATGCATGTCAAAAGGGAAAACAGACCAAGACAACTTTCAAATCCAAGCAAGTGGTTTCTACATCAAGACCACTTCAATTATTGCACATGGATCTTTTTGGCCCATCAAGAACAAAAAGCTTCGGAGAAAAATGATGCTTTCAAAGCATTCAAAAAGTATGCAAACCAAATTCAAAACGAGAAGTCACTTACTATAGCCTCCATAAGAAGCGACCACGGTGGAGAATTTCAAAATTCAGACTTTGAAGAATTTTGCGAAGAGCATGGAATTTCTCATAATTTTTCAGCACCAAGGACTCCTCAACAAAACGGCGTCGTAGAACGGAAGAATCGTTCACTAGTGGAACTTGCTAGAACAATGCTCAGCGACACAAATCTTCCAAAATATTTTTGGGCAGAAGCAGTAAGCACGACGTGTTTTGTAAGCAACCGTGTGAATATTCGACCGCTTCTCAAAAAGACTCCGCATGAGTTGTTCAAAGGAAGGAAACCAAATATATCATTCTTCCACATATTTGGTTGCAAATGCTTCATTCTCAACAACAATAAGGACAATCTCAGTAAGTTTGATGAGAAGTCCGACGAAGGTATATTTCTTGGTTACTCTCTTTATAGTAAAGCATTTAGAATTTTTAATAAAAGAACTCTTACCATTGAAGAGTCTATTCATGTTTCGTTTGATGAGACTAACCCCTCGAAAGAGGATAATATTGTTTTGGATGATGATGATGATTTTGTAGATACTCCACAAAATGAAGAAATTGTTTCAAATGATCAAACAATATTACGAGAAGATGTTATTCAAGAAAATCAAGATCTTCCGAAAGAATGGAGAACATATAGAGATCACCCAATTGATAAAGTTATTGGTGATATTAGTCATGGCGTTGCAACTCGACTTAATTTAAAGGATGCTTGTCTCAACATGGCATTTGTATCACAAATTGAACCATCAAAGATCGATGAAGCTTCATGCGACGACCAATGGATTATAGCAATGCAAGAAGAACTTAATCAATTTGAAAGAAACCAAGTTTGGACCCTTGTACCAAAACCAGATAATAAGCATATCATAGGAACCAGATGGGTGTTCAAGAACAAACTTGACGAGAATGGGATTATAGTTCGTAACAAGGCAAGATTGGTCGCACAAGGCTACAACCAGGAGGAAGGAATTGATTTTGATGAAACATTCGCTCCGGTAGCAAGGTTAGAAGCAATTAGATTATTGCTTGCTTACGCTTGTTCTATGAATTTTCAGTTGTTCCAGATGGATGTCAAAAGCGATTTCCTGAATGGGTACATTAATGAGGAAGTCTACGTCAAACAACCTTCGGGTTTTGAAGACTTCAAAAATCCCTCACATGTGTTCAAACTGAAGAAGGCTCTCTACGGTTTGAAACAAGCACCACGGGCATGGTATGATCGCCTTAGCAACTTCTTATGTGAGAAAGGATTTACAAAAGGAAAGGTTGACAAGACGTTGTTTATAAAGAAAATCAAGAGTAACACCTTATTGGTACAAGTCTACGTCGACGACATCATATTCGGATCAACAAACAAAGAACTTTGCAAAGAATTTTCACTCATGATGCAAGGAGAATTCGAGATGTCCATGATGGGAAAGTTAAATTATTTTCTTGGACTACAAATCAAGCAAACCAAGGATGAAATCTTTCTCAACCAATCCAAGTACTGTAAGGAATTAATAAAGAAATTCGATATGGATAGTTGCAAGATGATGTCTACTCCTATGGGATCCGGAACGTATGTTGATCAAGATGAATCTGCTACTCCAATTGATATTACTAAATATCGAGGTATGATTGGTTCATTACTATATTTGACGACAAGCCGTCCTGACATTATGTTTAGTGTTTGTTTGTGTGCGCGCTTCCAAGCAAATCCGAAGGAATCGCATCTCACTGCTGTAAAGAGAATTATCAAGTATCTCAAAGGAACGACCAATGTTGGATTATGGTATCCTAAAGGTAGTACTTGTTCTTTAGTTGGTTATTCTGACGCTGACTATGCAGGATGCAAAACCGATAGAAAAAGTACAAGTGGTACATGTCACATTCTCAGAAATGCTCTAGTATCATGGGCCTGCAAGAAGCAAGCTTGTGTAGCACTCAGCACCGCCGAAGCAGAATACATCGCCGCGGGAAGTTGCTGTGCACAGATTTTATGGCTGAAACAACAACTTCTGGATTATGGTGTTGACCTTGGATGCATTCCTCTATGGTGTGACAATACTAGTGCCATAAATATCACGAAGAATCTGGTTATGCATTCCAGAACAAAGCATATTGATATCCGGCATCACTTCCTTCGAGATCACGTATTGAACAAAGATGTTGATGTTACTTTGATCGACACACACAACCAACTCGCCGACATCTTTACCAAGCCTTTGGCGAAAGAACCGTTCTACAAAACTCGGAGAGAACTTGGGATTCTTGATGAAGGTGACATCTGACCTTTTCTCTTTATGTGTATGCATCATTTGTGATATGTTTTCATATGTATGCATTCTGTTTTTAAGTATTTTTCAAAAATTCGTGTGTGTTAACCGATTAACCATATGGGTTAACCGATTAACACTGTTAAATTTTCAATTCTGATTCAATTTTTTAATGTGTTAACCGATTAACCTATATGATTAACCGATTAACACTGTTAAATTTTCTAAAAATCAGAAACGAAAATTAATTAAAATTTTGAAAATATTATATATTTTAAATGTGTTTTTATGTGGTCCATATTCTCTCAAATATCCAAATCCATATCCAAAATCCATATTCCCTCTTCAAACCCTAACTTCTCTCTCCCACTCTCTAAAGTTGGAAAACTACCCACAACTTCTCAAACCCTAACTTCCTCAGAACCCACAACCTCAGTTCTCTCAAACCTTCATCCATGGCTTCAGCATCAAATCGCGGCAAGGGAAAACTTCCAGAACATCATTCTGCATCTGATGAAGAAGACATCCCTATGGAAACAACCAAGAAGCGCATAATGGATTTCAAAGTCCGAGTTCGTTCCATCCTCCCGGTAAAGTATGTGAATCTTAAGGCTTTTCCCGCATCATCTTTTGATTTTCCTGCTTTGCTCAAATATCAGAGGATCGATAAATTTGTGTCTGATTCTGAAAACTGCTACCCGGATCTTGTCAAATCCTTTTTGCATAAAATGTCTGTGTTTATAAATGCAAATGATGAGCATATTATGAAAACAATTGTTAGAGATTGTGTTGTTGAAGAAAATCTGTCTGATGTTGCTGCAATGCTGAACATACCATCATCTGGGTACTTTCTGAGAAAGGGAGTTAACCACGTGGAAGGGCCGTGGTCCAACTACGACAAGATGGAGTTCTATTATCAGATCTGCAGATTTCCAAAGGAGATGATTATCGCCAACCAACGCACTGCTCGTCTGTTGTGCTATGCAAAGAATCTTACCGTTTCTGATCGGATGCTTCACTACATAATCTGTTATGTGTTGATTCCCAAGGATTCGAATTATGCACAAATTAATGATCCGGAAATGCAGCTCCTTTTCACCATCAAGAACAAGATTCGTGTCAATTGGATTCTAACCATCATGTATCACCTTCAACAACAACTATCTCTTTCAACCTGTCTTCCTTATGCAAGGCTGGTATCAAGAATTTTGGAACTGACTACTTTGGATCTTAACCGTGAACCAACCATCAAGATGAAATCAACCACCAATGAGATCAACGAGATTACAATTGTCAAGAATACTGGAATTTTTAAGGATACTGACGGTACTTACAAGTATTCAGATGAAGGAGCCAATGTTAACCAGGCATATCCCGTACCTGAAGGAGGCATTACAAATGAGTTCCTTTACCAAACTATAATGACTCAGCATAGAGAAACCTCCCAGGCCATTGCTTCTCTCCGGAACCTTGTACTTTCCTCTCACCACACCAACCCTGACAACCTTTTTGTATCTGATGAAGAAAATGAAGGACAAGAGGAAGAAGAGGAGGAGGATATGGCGGATGAGGATTTTTAGAGAATATGTTGTTGTTGTTGTTGTTTTATTGCTTTGCTTTCTAGTCTTAAGTTTTATGCTTTCATTTGAACTATGTTTTATTGTAACAAGTATAATTTCTATTTGCTACATTTTATATGTACTACTTCTTATGCTTTGTGTTTACTTAGCTTTGCATGTGCTTATTACTATATATGCTGCTATCTTGTATTGTCTTTGAAAGCTCTTCCTTTTTGCTGATGTCAAAGGGGGAGAAGAGCTTGGTTCTGTTAATGTCTCTCTGTGTGCAGATTTCTTTCTCTGTTAAGATAGGGGGAGTTGCTAGACATAGGGGGAGAAACATATCAAGAACCATGTCAAGAACCAAGAGATATCGCACAACATTTTTGATTGCCATCATCAAAAAGGGGGAGAATGTAGAAGCATGCTTCAATCTCAAGTTTTGATGATGTCAACACTACTCAAGGTCATCTCTTGATTGCAAAAAGACAAGCCTTTCAAAGTTCTCAAGATCAAGTCAAGTTATCAAGATCAAGTCAAGCTATCTTTCAAGTCAAGCTACATATGGATCTATGATTCTTCAAGACTTGGACGTATTGCGGGTATATCAAATTCTACCCTTATAATTAATATACAAGTGTTCAAAAACATCAAGCATTTTAGCATAATACATGAGCATGTTTTTGAAACTTTAAAATTGGTATAAAATTTATTTTTTAAAATCATTTTTCTGAAAAATAGCAGTGTTAACCGATTAACCATATAGGTTAACCGGTTAACCATTTAAAATTTTAAATAATCTGGGCTAACGTTCCAGAGTTAACCGATTAACCATATAGGTTAACCGATTAACACTGAACGTACAATGAAAAATGGCTTTGTTTCAAGTTCAAAATTTGTTTAAAAAATTACACCATTTCATATTTTGAAATCTACTCAAATATACCTTTTTGAAAGGGTATTTTACTCATATAACTTCTGAGTTTTTCAATTTTGAAAAACACACTCAAAACTTCCAATCTCCAAACACTTTCTACATTCATTTTCAAATTTTATTAGAATCAAATTCACCATTTTCAAAATCTTTTATTAAGTGTTCATATGTGCATAAAATTTCATATTCATCTTTGAACACTTGTGTTGAAAATTATAAGAGTGAATTTTGATCATTTGGAGAAGATCAACTTTGATATTATTATTCTCAAAACAAATCTTTACAAACATTTGTATTCTGACTTGTGATCCAGGATTGTTGGACACAAGGGTGAGTGTTTACAAGAGGATTGTTCTTGTACACTTGTTAGTTTTATTGTTTGATACTAGGCCTCACCGGTTGATGGTGTGATAGGTTGTACTTTATTAAACAATAGTGAAAACTCTCTTTCGTGTTGAAAGGGGAGTGGAGTACTCTCGGATTGTGAGGGGAACCACTATAAATCCTGGTGTTCATTGTTCTTTTATTTTCTACTGCTTTCATAACCAAGAACACAAACCAGTAATATTTCAAGAAACCACAAAAACCGGAAAAATTTCTAAAGTCCTAATTCACCCCCCCCCTCCTCTTAGGCATACTCTGTACTTACAGGAAGATGAGACAACATCCATGGAAGATTGAAACTGAGCAGAAGTTGATGAAGAAGTAGCCATTGATGTTCTTGAGAGAGTTTTAGGGTTACGAACGGTTTTGGATTTGGGAGAGAGATGAAAGCAATGAAACAAGAAGAAATTCATACAAGAAGTGTGAGAGAGTGAAAAGTGTGAAAAGTGAACTATTGTGGTATTTATAGAAGAAATTAGGGCACACAAGAGTCACACGTTCAACACGCTTACACTTAGCATTTAATGAAAAGAATATAATCATTTCAAGCAATTAATGATTCTGACAATTTGGGGGGGGAAACGAGAAACTCAATATTCAAAATTAGTACCTCAAACATCAATTCAATAATGTGCACTCCACCTTTTCAGATCTAGAGTTACATGTGTTTGCTTGCATGTGCTTCTGAAACTTCTTTGAGAAATGAAACATTAGCAAACGTTCAGATCCTCTGAGGCTTGTTAGTTCAGATATGCACACAATAAATAAAATAATAAACAATAAATAAATAGATGTAATACTTCAGAGTTAAAACATTTTCATTTGAGAAAATTTTCTTCTGATAAATATTTTATTCTGGACAGAAATCCATACTTATATTTTTCAGAATAAATTTAAATCTATCTTCAGCAAGGGGTTTCATAAAAATATCAACCCATTGATGATCTGTATCAACAAAGTTTAAACTGATAATTCCCTTCTGAATATAGTCTCTGATGAAGTGATGTTTTATCTCTATATGTTTTGCCTTAGAGTGTAAAATAAGGTTTTTAGACAAACATATAGCAGAAGTATTATCACAGAAGATTGAAATGTTACTCTCATGGATCTGATAGTCTTCTAGTTGACTCTTCATCCAGAGCATCTGAGTGCTACAACCAGAAGCAACAATGTATTCTGCTTCTGTTGTTGAAAGCGCAATAGTGGGTTACTTCTTGCTGAACCAGGAGATCAGATGACTTCCAAGAAACTGGCAGCTTCCAGAAGTACTTTTTCTTTCAACTCTGTCTCCAGCATAGTCAGCATCACATAATCCAACTAATTTATAATCTTCAGATCTTCTGTAACACAAACCCACATTAGTAGTACCTTTAGTATACCTTAGAATCCTCTTAACAGCTGTTAAGTGAGATTCTCTAGGATCTGATTGGAATCTTGCACATAGACAAACACTGAATAGAATATCAGGTCTAGAAGCAGTCAAATACAGAAGAGATCCAATCATACCTCTGTAAAGCTTTTGATCAACCTTCTTACTTACCTCTTCCTTACCAAGAGTGCTTGAAGGATGCATTGGAGTTTTAGCCAATTTGCTTTCAGTCATGTTAAAATTGTTCAGAAGCTTCTTCACATACTTAGTCTGATGTATGTAGGTGCTTCTGGAGTTTGGTTGACTTGGATTCCTAGAAAGAATCTGAGTTCTCCTATCATGCTCATCTCAAATTCAGCCTGCATAGAAAGAGCAAACTCCTTTCCCAGCGTAACATTGGTAGATCCAAACATAATATCATCTACATAAATTTGACAAATTAACAAATCTTTCTTAAATGATTTACAGAAGAGAGTTGTATCCACTTTTCCTCTGATAAAATTCTTTTCCTGAAGAAAATTACTTAATCTCTCATACCAAGCTCTAAGAGCTTGTTTTAAGCCATAAAGTGATTTTTTAAGTTTATAAACATGTTCTGGAAATTTATCATTTTCAAAGCCAGGAGGTTGATGAACATAAACTTCCTCTTCTATAATACCATTTAAGAAGGCACTCTTAACATCCATCTGATAAAGAGTGATGTTATTTTGTGCAACTAAAAAAATGAGTAGGCGTATAGACTCTAACCTGGCCACAGGAGCATAAGTCTCTGTGTAGTCAATTCCTTCTTGCTGACTATACCCTTGAGCAACTAGCCTTGCTTTATTCCTTACAACTTCTCCTTGCTCATTCAATTTGTTTCTGAAGACCCATTTAGTTCCAATAATATTAAATCCTTTTGGTCTTGGAACCAGATCCCAAACGTCATTTCTGGTGAATTGATTTAGCTCTTCTTGCATAGCAAGTATCCACTCATTATGATTCAGAGCCTCATCAACAGAAGTTGGTTCAATGATAGACACCAACCCAAAAAGTGATGTTCTAGATGATCTGAGGAAAGACCTTGTTCTAATAGGGTCATCCTTCTTTCCAATTATCACATCCTCTGGATGAAAGGCTTTGATTCTGGATCATGATCCTTTAACAATTGATTCTTCGTAAATATTCAAATTTTTCATCGGAGCAGCCAATGGAGTTGCATCTGGCGTTGCTTCTGGTTCTTTCACTTGAGCCTTTTCTGCCTCTGAGTCTTCAGAGTCTGTGAGATTGACTTCTCTATCTGGAAAATTATCAAGCTGCTTTGGCTTTTGATTGCCAAGCTTATCATCAAATATAACATGTATTGATTCCTCCAGAATTTGTGTCTCAGTATTGTATACTTTGTAGCCTTTAGAGCATTCAGAATACCCAAGCATGAAACACTTATGTGCTTTAGAATCAAACTTGTTCAGATTCTCTTTAGTATTCAACATAAAACATATACATCCAAAAGGATGGAAATAAGAAATGTTGGGCTTTCTATTTCTCCATAATTCATAAGGAGTCTTCTCCAGAAGAGGTCTTACAGACACTCTGTTCTGAATATAACAAGCTGTGTTAATTGCTTCTGCCTAAAAATGTTTTGCCAGATTAGTCTCGTTGATCATGGTTCTATCCATTTCTTGCAATGTTCTATTTTCCTTCTCTACAACTCCATTCTGTTGAGGAGTTATAGGGCAGGAGAAATCATGTGCAATGCCATTTTCTTTAAAATATTTTTCAAAATATTTGTTTTCAGATTCACCACCATGATCACTTCTGACTTTAACAATTTTAAAATCTTTTTCATTTTGGACTTGTTTGCAGAAGTCAAAGAACACGGAATGTGACTCATCCTTGTGTTTTAGGAATTTCACCCATGTCCATCTGCTGTAGTCATCAACAATGACTAATCCATACTTCTTTCCTCTGATGGATGCAGTTTTCACTGGTCCAAACAGATCAATATGAAGTAACTCTAATGGTCTTGAGGTTGAAACAACATTTTTAGTTTTAAAAGAAGATTTTGAAAATTTTCCTTTTTGACATGCTTCACAAAGACCATCTGAGTTGAACTTCAACTGAGGAAGTCCTCTAACCAGATTGAGTTTATTAATCTGAGATATACGTCTCATACTAATATGCCCCAATCTTCTGTGCCAGACCCATTGCTCATCATTAACAAACATAAGGCATTTTACATTCTGAACCTTAAGTTTTGAAAGATTGATTTTATAAATGTTGTTCTTCCTCTTTCCCTTAAATAGGATTGAGCCATCCTTTTGACTGATAGTCTTGCAACATTTTTGATTGAAGATTATGTCATAACCGTTGTCACTTAATTGACTTATGGACAATAAGTTATGTGTTAATCCTTCAACAAGTAATACATTAGAAATAGAAGGAAGATTACCATTGCCAATAGTTCCAGAGCCAACTATCTTGCCCCTCTGGTTCCTCCCAAACTTGACGTCTCCTCCAGATCTAAGTTCTAGGCTTTGGAACATAGACCTTCTTCCTGTCATGTGACGCGAGCACCCAGAGTCCAGGTACCAAGATTGGTGTTTTGACTTTGCTGCTAAAGATATCTGCAACATATATTATTTTGTCTTTAGGTTCCCAGATCTTTTTGGGTCCTTTAGGGTTAGTTGCCTTAAAGTTTTGTCTGAACTTCTGTCTTCTGATAGCAGGTTTGTTCTGACTAACTTTAGGTTTAAACACAGGAATGTTCTGACCAGAACGTGTGTGTTTAATATCATTAAGATGACCATACTTAAAAGTAGAATACATAGGAGTATGCTTAATGATTAGTTTATCAACAGATGTTGGATTTAAATCTTTCTTAGAAGAAGATTCATATCCAATACCCTTCCTGTTATTTCTGCTTACACCATAGATCATTGAAGCCATCTTGCCGCTCTCTAGGCTTCTTGACAGAAACTTCTGAAAACTATAGTCATATTCTTCTAAAATATTTTTAAATTTTGAATTAGTTTCAACTTCAGATTCTTGTTGAGCCTTTTCTAATTCATTTTCAATTTTCAAATTGTTTGCTTTGAGCTCAGCAATTTTTGATTTCAGAAGATCATTCTCAGATACAAGATTGTTTTCACGCTTCTTGTATTTGAGCTTAATCTTACTATAGTTTTCCAACATTTCAGATAAACTCTCAAGAAGTTCTGCTCTGGAAAGTTCAAAAAATACCTCCTCAGAATCTAATTCTGATTCTGATCCAGTTGTTTCTGCATGGTCTTCTACGTCAGCCATGAGTGTCATGTTTGCAGATTCTTCATCTGAGTCTGATGAAGATTCAGATGCATCTGAATCATCCCAAGTTGCCATCAGAACTTTCTTTTTATAATCAGACTTCCTTCTTGGCTTCTCCTTCTGAAGCTTTGGGCATTCATTCTTGTAGTGCCCAGGTTCCTTGCATTCATAGCAGACAACCTCTTTCTTTCCAGATCTTCTGTGCCCAGAAGACTCTTTATGTTGATCTTGTTTCCTGAAGTTTCTAATTTCTTCTGCTTATGCTTCCAGAGTTTGTTGATCCTTCTGGACAGCAGGGACAATTCATCTTCTTCTTCAGAAGAAGATTCTTCAGAACTTTATTCTAAAACTTGCAAAGCTTTGGCAAAATTGTTATACTTTAAAGCAACAAACTTACCTTTTTTCAGGGGTTCGTCTTCTTCTAGTTCAATCTCATGACTCCTCAGAGAGCTGATCAGTTCCTCCAGCGTGATCTTGTTCAGATCCTTTGCTAGCTTCAGAGCAGTGACCATTGGTCTCCATTTGATTGGCAAACTTCTGATGATCTTCTTAACATGATCAACAGTGGAGTAACCCTTGTCCAGAACTTTCAGGCCAGCTGTGAGAATCTGGAATCTAGAGAACATAACTTCTACAGATTCAGATTCATCCATTTTGAAGGCTTCATATTTCTGGATCAGCGCCAGAGCCTTGGTCTCCTTAACTTGAGAATTCCCTTCATGAGTCATCTTCAAAGATTCAAACATACCAAATGTTGTTTCTCTGTTAGTAATTTTCTCATACTCAGTATGAGATATAGCATTTAGTAGTATGGTTCTTGCTTTATGATGATACCTGAATTCTTTCTTCTGAGCTTCAGTCATAGATTTCCTATCTATCTTTTTGCCATCCCCATCAGTGGGGTAAATATAACCATCAATGACTAAATCCCAAAGGTCAGCATCATATCCTAGAAAGAAGCTTTCAATTCTATCTTTCCAGTAGTCAAACTTCTCCCCATCAAACATAGGGGGTTTAGTGCTGATTCTATCTCTACCCTCATATTTGTTGTTGTTGGAAGTTGAAGCTTCAGCCATAATGTATCAACCAAAACATATCAAGAGTTTTCCTCAACTGGATCTTTTCTGTTCACGGTGAAGTGAGAGCACTAACAGAACTGGAGCTCTGATGCCAACTGAAGGTGAGAAAAACACTTAGAAGGGGGGGGGGGGGGGTTGAATAAGGGTTTAGAAAAACTATGGCAATAAAAACAGCACAATATTTTTATCCTGGTTCGTTGAACTCAACTAATCCAGTCCACTCTATCAAGGTGATTTGCCTTTCTCCACAAGGACTTAATCCACTATATTCAAACAGATTACAGTGTCAACCACTAAGAACAATTGTCTTAGTCTTCTCAAGAAATCCTGACCACAACTTGGTCTTCTTAAGGAACCTTTTACAAATAAATGTAAACTAACAAGTGTTTAAGTTGCTTCTAAAAAGCTATATCACAAATTGTGATTTTTACACTTAGTTTAAAAACGAATAAAAAATATTCAGCTTTGAGTAAGAAAGATTGTATGAGAGTTGTTGAATAATTTCAATGAGTTTGTCAATAATTCGTTAACCTTGAAATGTTGTTGAAGACATCCTTTTATAGACTAGAAGGTCCGATGCTTGAAGACTGTGCCTTGCTGCGTAGCTGTAGCCTTTTGTCTTCATATGACTTTTTCTTTCTCAGAAGTGGAATGTTCAGAGAAATGCCTTTTGCCTGAATCCTTGTGTCTATCACAAATAAGGAATAGTTCCGTTGGAGAGGACATTGAGAATAGTACCAGGTCTATTCATGTGCTAACATCTTTTCAAACGTAAACAACATCAGATCCTGTGATGTGCTTCTTGTTCTTCAGATAAGATTTAATTATATCAGAGTTGCAGCAACAATGCTTCAGCGTGAGTGATCTGATCAAAGCATACTTGTTTATCAGAGCCTCTGTACTTGCAGCGTAAAGTACATTAAGAGTCTTTTGAAACAATGCTTTAAACTCTTCAGCTACGCTTCAAATGCTTCTGCAGCTTCTGCTTCAGAGTCTCTTATGGCAGCACTCAGAGTCTTCTGATGACTTGCTTCTGATGCTTCAGAGCTTTGCCTAGAATACTGTTCAGATGCATTTTTTCTTCCATAATGATATTTATTTTAATATCTGAAACAAAAATACTTGAACAAAATTAGAGTATATATTTTCTTAATACAAAATTTCATTAGAGTTATCATCAAAACATAGAAATAATATTAAACACCAATCTATGTTCTAACACTTCTGATGACTTGATAAGCACTCATGCTTGCTTGGAACCTTTGACAAACATTTTCTTGCTATGAACACTTCTTGATCCCCTGCAAATGAGAAATGATATGCCAATGCAAATGCTAGAACAATGCAATGAAAACATAAGCCAACTAAAGAAAAGGTTGGGCAAATTTTGGGGTACAACAGATGCCCCTATTCGAGCGACTTGGACCTGAATGAGTGAAAAGCGAACGACTTTCAAATAATCAAGGTAAAAGACGGTTGAAAACCAAAGGACCCGGAAATTTCCCAATCGCATAAATAAACTGCAAACTTCGATTGGGGATAAAAATCTCCGGAAATAACTGAACTGATAGTTGCAACAGTAACAAGCGAACTGATTACCAAACTTTTGACACGCAGTCGAAAAAGTCATTTGGTAACGAGCAGGCATTCGCTAAATAAAAGCGAGCATCGGACCCTAAGGCCGGATCAACCGAAGCTGATAAACACATCTTGAGAATACTCCGTTGGGGAAGAGAGAAGCTTAACGAAGCAACTCTGGCAGGGAGAAAGAGAGATATTTAACCAAATAACTCTGTTTTGGGAGCGTGGAGAAACTTAACCAAGTAACTTTGCTGAGGAACAAAAAGAAACTTAACCAAGTAACTCTGTTGGCGACCCCACTGGGGAAAGAAGAGGAACTTAACCAAGTAGCTGTGTTGAGAAACACCTGAAAAGATGAACAAATCCATCAAAAATTGTACCATGGTTTGGATACCATACAGGCTGAAGGGTAACATTTCAAATTGTCAGAATTTGGATATTCAACGAACAAAATGAGTCAATGAAATTTTCCGGAGTCTGAACACTCGACGTAAAAACCGGAGTCTGGATACTCACCGAAATAAGCCAGAGTCTGAATACTCAACGAAATAAGCTAGAGCCTGGATGCTCAACGCAATAACCAGAGTTTGGATACTCAACGAGATAACCGGAGCTTGAACGCTCAATGAAATAACTGAAGCCTGAACGCTCAACGAAAATAAACTGGAGCCTGAACGCTCAACTAAATAACCGGAGCCTGAACGCTCAACGAAATAACCGGAGCCTGAATACTCAACGGAAAAAGGAATACACCACCAATATACTCATGAGTTCATAACAACATGAATAGCTAAAATATGGCAACACCTCTGAAGAATAGCATAAGCTGGGGTCTGGATACCACGCGGGCTATAAGAAATCACTAGTCGTCAAGGTCTGAACACCATAAGGGAAACTACATAAATCATAACCTGCCATGTGTCGCAACTGCGAAAAAAACCCGGCGGAAAACAGAAGAGTCGCCACCTTTCGTTATTTATCCCAAAGAGAGGGAAAGGAAACGATCGGAAAAACCTGACGAAAAAGGGAAAGACAAGGTCATCGCAACCAAGTCCTGGATTCAGGAGTCGGTTACGCAAGGGGAAGGTATTAGCACCCCTCACGTCCGTCGTACTCGACGGGATCCATACTTGTTGTCTATCTAAGGGTGTGTTTAAACTATCTAGCTACAGGATCATAGGACAAAAAGAAAAGAAAAGAGACTCGGCAGAGTATCACCGCTCTATGCCTACGTATTCCCTCGTGCAATGGGAAAGTCAGAGTTAACGCAGTTCGACTAACTACGGGGGAAAGGGGGGAAAGGTTGCTCGCCAAGACATTGCGTCTTGTGCCTACGTATCCTCATCTCGTATGAGAAATTAGAGCAAACGTAGTTCGGGCTGACACAAAACCACAGGTTGATTAAGTGTTTTAGTCGAGTAAGGTTAAACCTCCGTTCCAGCAGTGTGGGACGATGCCTGTTTGCGGTAGAACCGAAGCTTAACAAGACTCTTTTCTGAAAAAGGAAGTTTGATTAATCCCGAAGGAAAAAGTTTTGAAATTTTGTTTGTGTTTTTGGCTTGGCACTAGGAATGGGATTTTGGAGGGAAATGAAATTATGAAATGATTCTAGATCCTTCCCAAGTGACAAATTTGAATTTAAGTGATCAAAATTGGACCCCAAATGGCTCTACATTGAAAAATCACGTACAAAGGCAAAAATTGCACTGGTTAATCGATTAACCATATGCGTCACCTGATTAACACCTTCAAAATTTTAAATTTGGCGTCTTTTGGAGGGAAATCTGTCCATTTGCCCTGTTTCGACTATTTGGAGCTCTCTTAAGCTTCTGAATCTTGTTCTTGAACGTCATCACTGTAAAAATGCTTGACATGAGCCTGAGTGCTACTTTCTGGACTATTGTTATCCTGCAAAATAAAATAAAATCGGCCGCCTAACTGCTGGGCAAAATAAATGCCTGAGCCTCTGATGCTCACTGTTCGCTGTTCAGTCTTTTGCGCCGAAATGAACCTGAGCCACAGGAATGCCTTGATCCCATGCCTCGAGAACAAATGCTATGATATGCAAAAATGCAAAATGCAAGGAAACAAAAGCCAGTTAAGGTTAAAAAGAAAAGCAAATATTGGGGTGCTACAGCTGCCCCTATTCAATCGACTTGAACTTGAAGGGATGAGAGCATCAGCTTTCAAACAATCAAGGTAAAAGACAGTTGAATACCAAAGAACCCAGAAATTTGCCACCTGCAGAAATAAACTGCAAACTCTGATTGGGAATAGAAAACTCCGGAAGTAACTGAATTGATAAGACGTCCGTATACTTTGCTGAGGACGAGAGAAACTTAACCAATCTGACGGAGAAAACAAGAGAAATTTAAACAAATAACTCTGCTCAGGGACAAAGAGAAACTTAACCAAGTAACTTTGTGGGGAAATACATAAGATGAACTCATCCATCAAAAATTGTACCATGGTCTGGATACCAAATCGGCTAAATGGTAGCACTTTAAGTTGTCGGAATCTGGATATTCAACGAAAAGAATGAATCGGCGAAATTTGCCAGAGTCTGAATACTCAATGCAATGACCAGAGTCTGGATACTCGACGGACAAGGAAACCGGATCCTGAATGCTCGACGTAATGACTGGAGCCTAGATACTCGACGGGCAAGGTGAATCGATACATGAATTTCCGGAGTCTGGGTACTCAACGTGCGAACTGGAGCCTGAGTGCTCGGCAAAAATGACCGGAGTCTAGGTACTCAACGGACAAAGGGATTCACAAATCGGAAAATGACCGGAGTCTGATCACTCAACGAACAAAAACCAGAGCCTGGATGCTCGACACGACAACCGGAGCCTGGATACTCAACGGAATTGGCGACTTCACTGGGGATTTACCGGAGCCTGGATACTCGACGTAAGTTGACCGGAGTCTGATTACTCGACGGAGAAAGCAATACAACCCCGAAATTGGAAATTCAACGGAGTCTGAATACTCGACGGAGAAGCCGGATCCTGAGTGCTCAACGAAATAGCCGGAGCCTGGACGCTCGACGAAGATTTACCTGAGTCTGATTACTCAACGAACGAAGAAACATTCATTATGGCCTAAATACCACCTGAGTTTGCCAAGATATCACCCATCAACATCTGACGACACCGCTGGGGGAAATAACACAAGCCGAGGTCTGGATACCACGCGGGCCAATGGTAGCTGCCATGGTCTGGATACCATGTAAGTTTAAAAATACCATCTCAAACTGCCGGAGTCTGAATACTGCACGGACAAAATGAATCAATGAAGTCTGCCAGAGCCTGGATATTCGACGATGCAGGAACACACTTCTGCAATCAGAGGTTTTCCAAAGTCTGGACACTCGTCGACATCGAACGAAGTATGAATACTTAACGGGAAAAGAACATATGTCTGACATCACCATGGTCTGAATACCACAATTGTCTTTACCGGAGTCTGGGCACTCGACGGAAAGAGAAAAACATCAACAACTGGGGAGTGACCGGAGTCTGGGTACTCGACGGAAAGAGACATTCATCATAAATACTCATCAAGGTCTGACTACCACATGAGTCCCAAAACAACATAATCAACTAAAATCCGATGATACTGCCGAGGAATAACATAAGTCGGGGTCTGGATATCACACGGGCTAACTGGAGCGGCCATGGTCTGGATACCAAGGGCAAAAAGATCAACTCTCCAGGGAATACACCTGAAACACAGAGATAACAACCTGGCTTATGTTTCACATGTGTATGTTTGAAAATGGCGTAATGCTCCATACGAAATGGAAATGCTACGCATTTGGGAGGATGATAATGCAAAATGCAAATGCAGAAGAACCACCCCAGCAAAATAAATGCTAGGGAGAAAAGATACCCACTCTGCTGGGGAGAAGAAACGACCCTGCCGGGGATAATTGGCACATGCCAGCAAACTGGACTTACTCCGAAAACAAGCCCTGGAAGGCCTCCTGGAACAAAGCCTGGTGTATTGCTCTTTCAAGAACAAAAATCCACTCCGCTGGGGATCAACTCACATCCTGCTGAGAAAAACGCCCTGGATGGCCCTCCAGAATACAACTCTTCTGGGGAATCGAAAAAGCTTGGCTGGAAAACAAGAAACCTCCTGCTTAAATCAAACCCCTTCTGTTGAGGAACCCGACCCTGCGGGAGAAATACAACCAACCGCCGAGATTGACTTTACTCCGCTCGGGAAATCAACCCTGAATGGCATTCCAAAAAAAATCCACCCTGTTTAGGAAATAATCCACTTTGCTAGGGATTACGTCAAGTATCAACCTGTCTTGCTGAGGGAATATCAGATACTCCTACTAGGAACTCCATTCTACTGGGGGAAATCCCACACTCCTGTTTTAACACTTGCTCCGTCGAGGGAATCAGCACTGCACTCTGCTAGAGAGAATCCTGAATGTTGACTCCGTTGGGAAAGGGCGTCACAGATGTTGCCTCCGTTGGAGAAGAATACTGGTCTACAAACTACCCTGCCGTTGAGGGAACCACTTCTATCTTGCTCTGCTGGGAACAAACTCCACCCTGCTGGGGACTCACTTTCTCATGAAGAGAAAGCTTTGTTCTGCCGGAGGTACACCATTTCAGACTTGATAATTAGACTCTACCGGGGAGAGGAAAAAACTCTGTCGAGGAGAGGAAATGACTACTTCACTGGGGAAGCAAAATCTCTGCTATGGGGAAGCAAACATCCTCGTTGCTCATGCCTGACTGCATTCAACCTGTTGGGGACGAGTCTATTTTCCCGGAGGTATCAAACTTAATTAGCTGAGAATACCCGGCTGACAACATCTGCCATTTGCTGCAATTTTGAACTGTTGAGGATAAGGAAATCTCCCTCGGCGGAGGATAACCTTGATGACCTGCAATAAAGAAAGACACCAGAAATGCTCTATATGTGAAATGGTTACCTCAGTTACCATCCATGATACTTGTCGCTCAAGCAAAGTCAGCACTTTTGTTATGCTCTGTACAACCTCTTGCTTTTACCTGCAATGTTTACCAAAATAACAGACATTTCGCAAACAAAACAGTAAAACGGACAAGAAAAAGAAAGCTCTTTGACTGAAGTGAACACTTTATTGATGAAAGGCCTGTAAATAGGCGAATTACAATTCAGATGCAATTACCGAAAAGAGGCAATTGCTCAAAAATAAGAAAACAAATACAATATACAAATGTCGGCAATATGGAAACAGACAACCACCACGTGTCGATTCGGCTATGACCTGTATGTCTTTGATGTTCCCCATGTTTCGTCTTCTGACAAGACTGACTGGACTGATTCCTTTCCTTCGGGATAACTGCTCACAAGCATACAGGTCGAACGTAGACCATGATCATTTGCTTTTTAAATCCCTAACTTTTTCCTGGACCTCCCTTTCGGGTTTTCAATCCACCGGGATACCCATTTTTGCCAAAGTCACATTTTTAGGCTTTCAAATTTGCTGGTTCATTCTTTTTCTTTTATCCATAATTTTTGCCCGAACCCATTCTTTTTTATGGTTCGCCGGGATGCCCCATTTTGCCTAGACTTTTCTTTTTGTGTCCAGCGGGTCTCTTTTAAGCAAAGAAGTTTTTAACCACGTCCGCGTTCACAAGGGACGAAAAATCTTCACCATCCATGGTATATAGTAATAAGGCTCCGCCAGAGAAAACCTTTCTTACCACATACGGTCCTTCATAGTTAGGAGTTCACTTTCCCCTGTGATCTATCTGAGGAGGAAGGATCCTTTTCAACACCAAATTACCCGTCTGGAAGCATCGAGGACGCACTTTCTGATCAAAGGCTTTCTTCATCCTACTCTGGTACACCCGACCATGAGCAATGACTGCCAATCTCTTCTCGTCAATCAAGCTTAATTGATTCAACCTTGTGTGCACCCATTCAGCTTCGTCAAGCTTTACATCCGACAATACCCTTAAGGAAGGAATCTCAACTTCCAATGGTAGGACTGCTTCCGTACCATACACCAGTGAGAAAGGAGTTGCCCCGGTTGATGTAGGCACCGAAGTACGATAATCGTGAAGAGCAAAAGGCAACATCTCATGCCAGTCCTTGTATGTCACAACTATCTTCTGCACAATCTTCTTGATATTCTTATTAGCTGCCTCAACAACACCATTCATCTTCGGACGATATGGAGAAGAATTGTGATGTTCAATCTTGAAACTCTGACACAGTTCCTTCATCATTTTTTATTCAAATTCAAACCATTATTAGTAATGATTCTCTCCGGAATTCCATAACGACAAATGATGTCCTTCTTTATGAATTAGGCGACCACCTGTCTCGTGACATTGGCAAAGGACGTTGCTTCTGCCCACTTCGTAAAGTAATCAATCGCGACTAGAATGAAGCGATGTCCATTAGAAGCAGTCGGCTCAATCTTTCCGATCATATTGATTCCCCACATGGAAAAAGACCAAGGAGATGTCAACACATTTAGAGGAGTTGGTGGCACATGCACCTTGTCAGCATAAATCTGGCATTTATAGCACTTTCTGGCGTATTTGAAGCAATCGGATTCCATAGTCATCCAATAATACCCAAATCTCAACAACTTTCGGGCCATTTCATGTCCATTGGCATGAGTGCCAAAAGAACCTTTGTGAACTTCCTCCATCAATAGGTTTGCTTCAAGTTCATCAACACAATGCAACAAGACCATGTCATAGTTTCTCCTATAGAGCACATCGTCCTTGTTCAGGTAAAAATTTCCAGCTAACCTCCTCAGAGTCTTCTTATCCTTGTTGGATGCCCCAGATGGGTACTCCTGAGTCTTGAGAAAATGCTTGATATCGAAATATCAAGGCTTTCCATCGGATTCTTTCTCCACTGCAAACACAAAAGCAGGTCTATCAAGACGCATGATGGTGATAGCTGGAGTTTCATTCCAGAAATTCATTTTGCACATCGAAGCTAGCGTGGCCAAGGAATCCGCCATCTGATTCTCAGCTCTTGGCACATGATGGAAATCAACTCTATCAAAGAAAGGCAGCAGTTTCCTTGCATAATCTCTATAAGGTACTGTTGCACCCCAAAATTTGCCCAACATTTCTTTACCTAGCTTATGTTTCATTTCATGCACATTACCATTATCATTTGCATTTCATTGACATGTATGTAGGAGATCAAGAGGTATGATTACCAATTAGGAGCTACACAAGACTATGAAGCTAGCTAAGAAGGTTATTCAGGTGCTCAAGGGTTGATATCCTTGTCAGAGAAGTTAAAAGATCCTCAGAGAGAGTGATTGAAGCCAAGTGTGTAGGTCTCCTAACTTGAGAGTTGTGGGAAGCCATCAGATGATTCTGAGGTCATGAAGTTAGACTTGAGGTCTTGAGAGAGCTCATAAGAAGTGTCGAAGATCACTTTGAGGCCTAGATAGGTCATTGTGCAAGATTAAGAAGACTCAGCCATGAGTGGTGCAATTAGGGTTTGACTGGGTCAACCCTAAGTCAACTGATGATTGGAAGGAAGTTGAGACTTAATTCAAGAGCCATGTGATCATGGATTGATACATTGAGATGTTATAAGCATTATTCCAAGGCTAACTCATCATGATTGAAGAGTTTGAGAAGTTTCAGGCTAGGGTTTCTAAGACTTGACAGTGTAAAATCCCCTAGTGTGACCCCTGTCTTCAAGGCACATTAGCTCAAGATATGATTGTCATTTCATCTTGACCCTAACATGATTGTTGTAGGGCATGATCTTAGCTTTAATTTGAGTACTAGAAGTCCTTGATAGGGTTTATAGAGCTCAAGTTATGAGCCAGACAAGTTACAAGTCATCTGAGGCATGTGAATTTGGAGCTCGAAAGTTACCCAACTTGCGTGACACTTTTGCCCAAGAAGGATGCTTCCTATAAACTCTTGGTCAACATGAATGTTGTTCCTTATTCTCTTATCTTTCTATAGAGTACTAGAAGTCCTTGATAGGATTTGTATAACTCAACTTATGTCTTTGACAAGTCAAGGGTATTTTGGGAAGTTATGATTATGGGTCATTTTCACCAACTTAGACATCTCCATTGAAATTTTGTGCAACTTGAAAGTTGCTCAAAATGGGGTTTTAACCTTTGGCACGTATAAAGGAGGCATTGAAATGGCTAAACGAGAGACTTGGTTCAAGAAATTGTGAAAAAGGGAGAATTAAAGAGAATTAAAGGTCAAAAATTCAAAATTAATGATATGTGTGCAAATGAAGCAAAATAATAGCATTTTTTGAATGGAAAATACATTTTGGAAACATTGGCAATGTTGGATTTTTTTATTTGATTTCAATATCATGCCCTTTTTCTTTGATTCTTCATGATAAAGTAACATATCAAACATGAGCCATTGGATGGAAACAAGGAGTGAATCACCACCATTCAAATTCAATATCTCATGAGGAGTGCAAAGCAAGCATTTTGAAGCCAAAACAGAGTGCATATCATGACTGGTGTAGAAGAGATTTTGAGGAGAATTTGAAAATTGAAAATCTCATTCTGAAGCTTTGAGAAGTTTCTGGATCATCCCATCAAGTTCTATATAAGCCATTAAGTGTGTTCAAAGCTTTTTTTTGGAAGAGTTTGAAGCTGGTAGCAGAAAGTGGATCTGAAAGTTCAGAGTTGCAAGAGGAAATCAATTTCTGAGTTCAAGGAGAAATCAAGGCAAATTGAAGGTTGCATTGGCTTCAGAAGGTGTTTTGGAGTGTATCTTGCATCATCTTGGAGGTTGAAGTGATCAAGAACTGCATCTGTTACACACCTAAACTCAGGTTTGTATCTTTCACTTTTGTGCTTAATGTATGAGGAGATAGATAGAAATTCATAGGTGGTTAGGATCCTTGCAATGTGTAGTTGGATTCTAGATCAGAAATTGGTGAATTAGAGACAAGCTAGGATGTGGATCATTTTCTGTTGAGGCTGAAACCTAGCAGTTCTTGGATGGATAATCAAGATTAGATAGGGGAAATTGATCACCATGAGATGAGGATTGGATTAATGCTTTTAATTTGAAGAATGGTGAGATTCAAGATTTTGGCACATTCTGAAATTGCAATCTTGTTTTGAATTAGAGAGAGAGTTAGATGATTTTGATTGGAGATTATTGATCAGGGTGAAAAACTGAGTTGATTGATGTATGAATTGTGAATTTCTGATGACCTGTGTAAAGAACTTCACTGGAGAAGACGGTGGCGCAACTGCTCAGGCCGCCATCTGTATTTCCCTCCAACCGGAGATTCAAACGAAGAAGACACATGAGAAGCGTTGGATCTTATCTTAGGCTTGACCAAGTAACCTCAACGCATGACCTCGATTGAGTTTGAAAACTCTGACTTTGACCCCTTTGCAAAACGCTCCGTTTCACTCATTGCACTTGCCTGGGCTTAATGAATGATTGCTACTTACACCCTCACTTTGGCCCAACCCAGCGTATTGAACTGATCAGGATTGCTATTTGGCACGCAACTTTTGTTATTTTCTTGTGATTTCCTTTATTTTCTTCATTTCATGCTAGTTTGGATTTAATTCATAAAAAATAGAAAAATAGGTCAATTAATTCCAGGTTTTTCCCCCTGATTCATGATTGAATCTAGAATTTTATAGAATAAAAATATTAGGAAAACCATGCATTTTTATTTTATGTGCATTTTTTACATTTTATTTGATAATAAAATTACCATGGTTGATACCTCTGTTTGATGAATTTAGTTTGAGCATTTGGTGATGAGTTTTTGCTTGAGACTTTTTTTGTGATTAGCTTAGACATGTATGCTCCCATAGTATTTTTCTCACATTTTTGTGATGAAATTAGGTTTTGTTTTTAGGTTGAAACCTTAGGTGCTCCCTTTTAGGGTTTAAACTTAGTGCTTTGTAGTGTAGAATTTCTTTCTAGGTCTTATTTGAGGATTTGATCTCTGGAATTAACATGGTAGAGTCATGAATGACATAGGTTCCCATAGTTATTTTAGTAGGATTTTATAATTGATTTTAGTATTTTAGTTAGAATTAACTTTAATACTAGGTTTTAGGTGATCCTAACTTGCTAACTCAACTAGAATGACTTCATTAATTCCCTTAGACTAGGGTTGTGCTTCTCTTGCTTTTGGATGATGATGAAGACTTGTGTGGGCTGCTATAGAATGCATGGTGGAGCTTGTACTTGAATATTGCTCTCCCTTTGGTGTAGTTTGTTTAGGGTTAAGGATTAGGATTTTTAGGGAGATCCCTTAGAATAGATATTCTTCCTTCATGAAACATGGAAGATGTTGATCACTTCCATTCCTCCCTATGATGTAAGGTCCCCTTGTGAAGGCCTCATCCCTCCTTTGGTAGGATGTGTGGCTCTTCACAAGTTGGTAGAACCTTTGAGGGTTCCTTTCTTTGATGATGGAGTGCTTAGTGGTGACCTTTGGTCTTCACCTTGCTTCTCCCCATCCCACCTTGTTCTTGTTAGATGAATCTTTTTCCCTTGCTAGAGGATGGAGTTCCTTGCTAGAAGATTGAAGATGCTAGAGGTTGCACTTCCCCTTTGTTTGAAGACCGCCAGTGAAGCTGAAGCTTGAAGATCAAGAAGAACAAGTTGATACTTGTGGGAAGAAGATCAAATTGAGATTGAAGAAAGAGCTGAAGCTTGAAGAAGATGAAGAACAAGTTGATACTTATGTTTGATGCATTGAAAGCTTGAAGAAGCAAGTTGATACTTGCTATTGAGGATGAAAGCTTGAAGGTGGAGTATGCCATGAAGATTGAAGCTTGAAGATGGAGTACCTTTCATTCTCTTGAAGAGGATAGACTTGAAGAACAGTTACAGACTGAGGACTGAACTGCTGTCAGAAGGATTGCTTTGTTGTAAAGCTATGGAAGCTGTTGATCTGCTTTCTTTCCTGTCTGTTTTCTTTCTGTGCAACTGTATTGATGTGACTTGTTTGATTTGCTTGATGCATTAGAATAAGTTCATGTTTAAATTGTTTTAAGCTAGGAGCATGATTGCACTAGAGGTTGAGTTGCTCCCTCTGCTTGTATTTTTACTGTATGGCTTTGCTTGCGTGTATTCGGTGGAGCTCTGCTCCCTTGCCTATGTGGTTTGTGATTTGCTTGATGGCATTTTATTTTCCCTTATGATTGCAGTTATTCATATCTGGCTTGAGGTCGAGACAAGCTTGTGGAGGCTGATGCCCCACACACATTTCCTCCCTCACTTGCATTGCATGCATTTTACTGCATTACTATTTACTATTTAAGCTGATGCTTTATCTGTTTCTGTATATCATTGACATGATCCCCTAGGAGTCTCACTTCCTTTGATAAGGAAGTGATGATTAGAACTTTAGGATGAAATCTATGCATGATAACTTCTAGGAGTTCTTTGTTTCAAACTTCAACCATAGGATGAATCCTTGGAATGACAACATTAGGACTTGATAGTCTCCCCGTAGTTGAGCCTGTTCTCTCTTCTCGTCTTGATACAACAGTAAAAAACGTAATAAAGGCAAGTTAGTATAAGCACGTTACGAGCCTTAAGCTACTTGGGTAATGATAATTGAGCGGCCTCCTCTCAATCGTCTAGAATGTTTAGTATACGTCCTTTGGACGATATGCGACGCATTCGTTCCCAGGTCATAGTCTCTAGTACTGTACGGACTACAAACAACCATAAAAAATAGTTCTTCCGTAAAAGACAGAAAACAAATTTCAAACCTTTTTGCCCCATGGGCCCATAATTCAAAGGAAGCTTTTCTGAAGAAAAGAGTGTCGTTAACTCTCAGTTCTACCGCAAACGGTAACGCCTGAGTCTCCAAAGGTCGAGCTGCGTACGCCAAACTGCTGGAACTGTTTGTTAACCCTACTCGAAAAAACAGATGAATCTGAATCCCCGTAATCCGTATTATCCCGAACTACATAAGCTCTGATCTCTCAAGCCTATTAAGAGTACGTAGGCACAATACTGACGTATTGGCGAGCCACCTTCCCCGTAACCCGTAGTTAGCCGAACTACGTTGACTCTGATTTCTCATTCTCTGATGAGAATACGTAGGCATAAAGTGCGACGCTTTACCGAGTCACTTTCTTTTCCTTTTTAAGCCAGCCTTGATAGGTAGATAGTAAAACCAACCCGTCAGATAAACACAACAAGCGTGGATCCCATCGAGTACGGTGGACGTGAGGGGTGCTAATACCTTCCCCTTGCGTAACCGACTCCCGAACCCAGACAACGGTTGCGACGACCTTGTCTTATACCTTTGCGTCAGGTTTTTCCGATCGTTTCCTTTCCCGTTCTGAGGGATAAATAACGAAAGGTGGCGACTCTTCTGTTTTGCCGACACCTTATTTTCGCGGAAGCGATAGCTGGCGACTCTGTTGGGGACTTGATGGTTTCCTAGGGATCCAACGTCCCTGATGTGAGTCAATTTGGGGATCTAACGTCCCCTGCGAGAGTCAATCCTAGCGCTTGTATGATTACTTGTTGGGTTGTGTTTATTTATCACATTTTATTTCCCGCACTTTATTTTCAGTATGATATGATTATCTGTATTATTGTGGGAGGTGCATTTTGATGAGTGAGAAGCCAGACCCAGGCTTGAGAGCTACATAGTATTAGAGTGGGTTAGTGGAGGACGTGCTTGGTTTGCTTGCATCTGTTCCCATGTAATCCATACTTAGACGAGGTTCTCTTTGATGGCTTCCTATCGGTCCTTTGGACTCGAGGGGTTGTTGGATCTGAGGATTGTCGACTCTGGGAACCGATCATTTGGAATTCAGCTAAGTGAGGCCGCTTCAAGAGATGATGATGCCATACCTCCTGGGTATCGTATCATCATTTCTTGAAAGTCTGTGACGCTGATGACCACATAGGATACCGAACCTTTTCCGTGATTAGGTTCATACCTGTGAGCAGGTTCGGGTGTGATGCAGGAAACCTTAACCCCCATACTACCTGGTTTTCTTGATAGTGAATCAGTTTTGTTGGTATCAGAGGTTCTCATCATCAGATATGTGTTTGTTCTTGACATAGCAGATTTATGGTCTAGTATCAGGGGTTTCTTCTCATCAGAGATATGGTTGTTCTTGATAGAGCAGTATTGTGGTTTTGTTGATACAGAGCCTTCATCTCCTCAACAACACAGTCATCTTGATCTCTTGCTGCATGATTGCATTTTGCATTGTTTGCATCCTCATTTGCATGTCATTAACGTATGTCTGTGTTGCAGGAGCATATTTCTCCCCTGGTTCTAGTGATCTTGATCCTCATGGCAGATATGGCATCTCTGAAGAAGATTGTGGCTTACAAGCTACCAACACCTGACATCCGAGAATTACGAGCCTTGATTTCTTTGGCTGATAAGACAGTGATGGAGAGTTTCAGAAAGAGTTATGGGATACTTCTGGGTATTGTGTATAAGCTTCCTATGTACGAGTTGAATGGCCTCTACGCCCTGCTGCAGTTTTACGACCCACAACTCCGATGCTTTGTGTTTCCAGACTATGTCCTAGCTCCGACCCTGGAGGAGTACTCTGACCTGTTGGGGGTGCCTTTGATGAATCAAATGCCTTATTACCGTGTTGAGGGTGAACCCTAATTGAGTAAGTTGACTGACGCTTTTCATGTAGATGAGTCTAAATTAGAAGGGATGGTATCCAGGAAGATTGGAGTTCATGGTTTCCTTTTGCATTTCCTGATGGAAAAGGCCCGAAAGTTTGCCGAGAAGGGTCGCTGGGATGTATTCAATGCCTTCTTAGCCCTTTGTATCTATGGGATCGTGCTATTCCCAAGTCATCCGGACTTCATAAGCATGGATTCTTGCCACATATTTGCCTCCGGGAATCCAGTACCCACTCTCCTCGGAGACGTCTACCATTCAGCTCACAGCAAGAATGAAAACAGAAAGGGGAAGAACGTGGCATGTTGTGCTCCTTTACTGTATAAGTGGTTTGCTAGCCATCTTCCTAAGTCAGGGCCGTTCATTGATTCTGCTGAGTCTTCACCTTGGTCCACGCATTTGATGGGTTTGACCGCTGACAATATTACCTGGTTTGATAGAGATCTACTGGGCAAAGACATTGTACATAGCTGATGTGGCTTTCCTAACGTCCCCTTGGTCAGAAGGAATGGATGTATCAACTACAATCCATCTCTGTTGGTACGACAATTTGGGTATGCACTACGAGGTCCTCCTGAAGGGGAAGAGATACGGGAATCTCTATATCTCACGGGGTTGCTTGAAGGTGACACTTTGGTCAATGTACAGAATGCTTGGAGTAAAATTCACCGAAAAAGAAAGGTCCTGCTGGGAAAGAGAAACAACAAGGCCTTTGATCCGTATGTGACTTGGGTTCGAGAAAGAGCCGCCATGTTTCTAATGTCGTTTCCTACCGTGGAACCATTGTATCCTCCTGTGCACAAAGAGCCTACTACAGTTGATATTCAGAAATTCAACCAGGTACTCCAAGAGAAGGAAGAGCTACGAAAAGCCAACGAAGAGTTGGAGAAAGAGATCGCTCAGCTTCAGAGTGAGAAAAGTGAAGTCGTTTATACCTGCAAGAAGCAGACTAAGATGATCAACCGTCTAGGCTCCAACCTGACCAAAGAAACTGATGCTAAGGAACGTCTGGGGCTGGACCTGAAGTCAGTACACAGCGTGTCGACAACCAAGAAACAGGATCTGGACAGAGTGTACCGGAAGCTAACCCAATACGAGAGGGTCTGGAGCAGTACCCTAGCCAAGTACAAAGAGCGGGAAGAAAAGCTGAAGCAGCAAGTAGCCGAGATAGAAGCTCAGATCAGGGGGAAAGACAAGGAGATAGAGGCTGAAGCCTCACTGCGACGGGACGTCCAGTATAGATTGGTTGAGGCCGAGGCAAATTTGCAAGATTTTCAACTCTCGGGTGATGCTAAGAGGAGTAGAGTCGAGAACCATTCTGAAGAAGGTGTTTCTAGGAGCGTTGCCGAGAACCTCCTAGAGTCCATCAGGCAGAAGGACCTGCTGGCCCAGGGTTTGCTTACTCAGTCAAATCATCCCGCTACAAAGAAGTTGTTAGAAGATCTTCGTGCCCGTGGCCGCACCTGATCTTTTTGTATTTTCTTTGTACATTTTATGCATTGATATGATGATCACCGCTAGGTCTGTTGGTTGGGGTCATGCCTTATTCCTTCAGTTGTATGTGATTACAGTTGTACGCTACTCGAGCGGGATTTTCAGATGAATATATGAGGATTTCTTTTCCATGATTGGATGATAGACTTTATTTATCTTGGAAACTAGGATCGGGGGGGGGGGGGGGATCTCCCCAAGGCACAGACACACGTTTTCATTTGCATGAAGCATTTGCATGACGAGCACCTTGTCGTTTTTTTTCTAACCCTTTGTGTATGCAGGTTGTTCATGGATTGACCGAAGACCGATCCACCGCTATCCGACCAGAGCGAATCAAGCTAGAGCAATAGAACAAGTGCAAACTGACGTTCAAGAACTCTGAGAAAGGATGGACCGCTTCATGGAGCTCATGCAAGTGGTTGCCAACGGCCAAGACCAGCTCAGAACATTGGTCCAGCCTCTTATCTCAAGGGTTGACAACAACGGTGTGCTGTATGGAGGGAGCGTTCCAGTCTCTCCTCCTGTTGAAACTCCTCAGGATGGCATCCCCGTGATCGGGGGGAATGGAAGTGGTAACGGAAATGTGATCACTAACATCGGGCTCAATGGTAATATGACTGGCGTCGGTAATGGAAACTTTGAGGCTAATGGCAACACTGGACTAGGAAATGGCAACACAGGTGTTGGGAATCTTTATGGGCCTCAGCCATGGCTAGAATATTGTCAAGAAGATTTGTTCTCACAGAGGAGTGCTGAAGGAGAACTGACTGCTGAAGCACATCTAAGGTTTAAGGCACTCAAGGAAAAAATGAGGAATTTCGAGAACCAGAACACTATGGGTGTCGACATGACTAAATTGGGATTGATTTCTGATTTCAAGGTGCCTCCTAAATTCAAGGTACCCGACTTTGAGAAATACAAGGGCACCACCTGCCCCTCGTGTCCACTTAAGGTCATACTACCGAAAGATGTCTTCTCACTCTGAAGACGAGAAGCTGCTGATGCACTTCTTTCAGGATAGCTTGTCCGGGCCATCCCTGGAATGGTACATGGGTTTGGAACCCACCAGTGTGCGCACATGGAAGGAACTGGCTAAGGCCTTTGTACACCATTATCAGTATAAAAGTGACTTGGCTCCGAACCGGGTTCAACTGTAGAACTTGTCACAGAGGAACAACGAGGGGTTCAAAGAATACGCCCAGCGATGGCATGAATTAGCAGCTAGAGTTCAGCCGCCGATGGTTGAACGAGAGCTTGTTGAGATGTTTGTAGCCACTTTCCCGGGGGTCTATTACGAGAAATTGGTCAGCGGTATGTCAGGGAGTTTCTCAGATCTCATCATTACTGGCGAGCACGTTGAAAATGGGATCAAATTGGGAAAAATTCAAGGTGTTGATCTATCCTCGGTAGGAGGAGGAAAGAAACCGTACAGTAACAAAAGGCGTGAAGGAGAGACGAACGCCGTGTCTAACGCTCGAAGGAAGGGTAAGGGCCAGCGCCAACAGGTGGCTAGCATAACCATCCCTGCAGTCCAACAACCCCAGCCGCAGCAGCAGCAACCAAATCAGCAAGGGTACAGAAGGTATCAGAACAAGGCACCTCTGTCAAGTCGTCACCTTGAGACACCGCCCATGTCTTATGCTCAGCTATTACAAACTCTGCTTCAGTTACAGCTATTCCAGAAAAGAACCCTGGCTCCCTTGACAGGGGCACCTCCGCAGGGTTATGATGTGAATGCAACGTGTGATTTTCACTCAGGGGCACCCGACCACATGATAGAAAACTGCAAAGCCTTCAAGCACAAGGTGCAAGATATGGTGGATGCTAAGATCATCAATTTCTCAAATAATGTGCCGAATGTCACAAAGAACCCTATGCCGAACCATAGGGGAGGTGGGGTGAATGCCATTATCGAAGAAGAGAACTTAGATTTGTTGACTGATGTCAAGGATCTGAAGACGCCGCTTAGCTTCGTTAAAGCCAAGCTGATGGAGAGAGGCTTCTTTCCGGGCTGTGGAGAATTGTGTATGGGCTGTGCGACTCGTCCTGATGGCTGTGAACATTATAGTGGGGATTCAGAGTCTGATGACCGAAGGAATCTTGCAGTTTAGCCGAAGGGCCGAATGTGGATCTGGAGAGGTAATGCTGAAACAGGATGATGAGGTTGCCACCATCACCATCCCTTGCCAGACGATAACCATTTATGCGCCCAGGCCACCCACAAATACCTTCACAAAGGCTAGGCTGATACCTTTTGAAAGCACCAACGTTGTCCCGTGGCACTATGGGGCAGACGTCTATTGTAACAGACAGAAGTTGGAACTGGAACCATCTGGGCGGTCTGTGGATAACCTAGTGGGAATTGGCGGAATCACGTGCAGCGGAAGAGTATTTGCTCCACCTGAGATTGTGGTCGGCAAAGCAGATAAAGCTGAGAAAACTGATAAGGGAAAGAATAAAGTCGTTGAGGAAACCCCCCGTGGGGTAGAGAAGGAGTTACTTGTAAAGGACGCTGAAGAGTTCATGAGGTTGATCAAGAAAAGTGATTACAAGATCGTGGATCACCTTCATCAAACACCCTCGAAGATTTCCATCCTGAATTTGTTTCTATGTTCGGAGTCACACCGCAACGCGTTGTTAAAGGTTTTGAATGCCATGTATGTACCGCAGGAAATCTCGGTCAACAAGTTGGAAGGGGTAGTAGCCCACGTGAATGCTGGAAACGGGTTAGGGTTCACTAACCTGGAGCTGACGCCGAAGGGAAGAAACCACAACAGCGCTCTGCACATCTCGATAGAGTGTAGGGGAACAGTTATGGCTCATGTGTTGGTGGACACTGGGTCATCGCTCAATGTTCTTCCGAAGAAGGCATTGATGAAGTTAGATACTCGAGGATTGATTTACACACTTTGTGATCTGGTTGTGAAGGCTTTCGATGGAACCAAGTGTCATGTCTTTGGGGAGGTAACTCTGCCAATCCAAGTCGGGCCGAAAACGTTCGACGCAGTCTTCTACATTATGGACATCATGCCAGCCTACAGCTGCCACTTAGGCCGACCATGGATCCATTCTGCTGGTGCCGTGACCTCCACGTTGCACCAGAAGCTCAAGTATGCTGTCGGAGGCAGCATTGTAACTGTATGTGGCGAGGAAGACATAATGGTGAGCCATTTGTCGTCCTTCAAATATGTTGAGATGGATGGGGAAATCCACGAAACCCTGTGTCAGGCATTCGAAGTTTTTAAGGTCAAGGACGTGACTCCAGTAATGATTGAGAAACCAGAGATGACTCTCTCTTCCTTCAAGGAAGCCCGGGCCGTTGTTCAAGCCGGATCTACCCCAGGCTGGGGGCAAGTTCTAGAAATACCTAACAAACAGGAAAAGTTTGGGTTAGGATACTCTCCTACGGCTGAAGCATCCTCTTCTCACAGTACGTCGCGAGGTAAAGGGCCGACCCAGTTTACCAGTGGCGGGGTGATATTTGAAAGTGTCAACGCAGTGTCTGAAGACGGCGAAGACAGCGATTGCGACCTGGATTCTTGGATCCAGCCAAGCAAACCAGGCCAGAGCCTCACCAACTGGTCCATCAGGGATACCATCCAAGTGACAGGCAAAGAGTAATGATTTACTTTCTCCAATTATTGTAGAACCCTATATCCTACCCGGGGCATAATGGTTTTATTGTCAGGGCCTTGTTTGATTATGTACATGCATTTTACCAATAAATCAAAAGGCGTTTTTCTTCGCATTCAAAATGTTATGATCTCTGTTATTCCTGTTTTATATTTGTTTTGAAAAACAATAAAATGGCAATAGGGTTTGTGCTAACCTGCATATCCTTGTCTTAAGCTTAACCCTTGTTCTTGTAGGATCCACATCGCAAATGACATCGACTCTGGACCTTCTACGACTCACTTCGACTTCGATTGCCCGATCTATCAAGCCGAAGAAGAGATTGATGAAGACGAAGACCTTCCCGAAGAGTTGGCCTGCTTGTTGAAACAAGAAGAGAAAGTTATTCTGCCTCACGAGGAAGAGATTGAGATTGTGAATCTGGGTTCTGAAGAGATGGTCAGGAACGTCAGGATAGGGGCTGCATTGCAGAGTGATGTCAAGCAGAGATTGGTCGAGATGCTGAGAGAGTATAGTGACATCTTTGCTTGGTCATACGAAGACATGCCCGGACTCGATACTGACATTGTGGTCCTTCATTTACTGCTGCGAGAAGATTGTCCTCCCGTTAAGCAGAAGCTTAGGAGGACACGACCAGATATGGCCGTCAAGATCAAGGAAGAAGTGCAAAAGCAGCTTGATGCTGGCTTCTTAGCGGTCACCACCTACCCTCCGTGGGTCGCCAACATAGTGCCTGTATCGAAGAAGGACGGTAAGGTGCGAATGTGCGTCGATTATCGGGATTTGAATAGGGAGAGCCCTAAAGATGATTTCCCGCTCCCTCATATTGATGTGTTGGTCGACAATACAGCTCAGTTCTCCGTATTTTCGTTCATGGATGGCTTCTCCGGCTACAATCAGATCAAGATGGCGCCGGAGGACATGGAGAAAACTACGTTTATTACACCTTGGGGAATGTTTTGCTACAAGGTAATGCCTTTCGGTCTGAAGAACGCAGGGGCCACTTACCAACGAGCAATGGTTACTTTGTTTCATGATATGATTCATCATGAGATTGAGGTCTATGTTGATGACATGATTGTGAAGTCCCAAACGGAGGAGGGGCATCTGGTCAATTTGCTGAAGCTTTTTGAGAGGCTTAGGAAGTTCAGGTTGAGGCTGAATCCTAACAAGTGTACTTTCGGAGTACGGTCTGGAAAACTACTGGGGTTTATCGTGAGTGAAAGAGGCATTGAGGTTGATCCTGCAAAGATAAAAGCAATATAAGAAATGCCAGCACCAAAAACTGAAAGAGAAGTTCGTGGTTTCCTGGGCAGAATAAACTACATTGCAAGGTTTATTTCTCAGCTCACGGCCACGTGTGAACCGATGTTCAAGCTACTAAAGAAAGATCAGGCGATTATCTGGAACGAGGATTGCCAGAAGGCATTTGAAAAGATAAAACAGTATCTATAAGAACCTCCGATCTTGATACCCCCAGTGGCCAGAAGACCCTTAATCATGTACTTGACAGTTCTTGAGAATAGTATGGGGTGTGTTCTCGGTCAGCACGATGAGACAGGCAGGAAGGAGCATTCCATTTACTATTTGAGTAAAAAGTTCACAGATTGTGAATCCCGTTACTCAATGTTGGAGATGACGTGTTGTGCACTCGCGTGGGCTGCCAAGCGTTTACGACAGTACATGCTCAATCACACAACCATGCTAATTTCGAAGATGGATCCGATCAAGTACGTCTTCGAGAAACAAGCGCTTTCGGGTATGGCAAATGGTGTTGACGGAATATGACATTCAGTACGTTTCCCAGAAGGCCATCAAGGGAATCGTATTGTCTGAATACCTCGCCGAACTGATGGAAAATTGCGATCGAAACGCAGCGGAAAACAAAATTTTCCTTTAGTGATCCTTACGAATGAGCATGGTCAGTGATAGAATCGTTACCTCTTTGTGGCGATTCAGATCTTTGATGCAGCGATCACAAGCATTGATGAAGTGCAACGCCTCTACTCAGTCCACACGAACAGCTTCCGGTCACAGTGCTAGCTGCTTACGAACGGAATTATTTGAGTGAGAAAAGAGAATCAAAAACGAAATTGCATCAAGTGAAAGCTTCATCACAAGGGTTCCTTTTATAGACTCTCTTGTGGGCTGCGGGCTAAAAACCCAATTCACATGATCCATAATAATATTATATATTATTATAATAACTATTATTATAATAAATATATTTATTTTATTATTATTTTATAACCATTATAAAATAACAATAATTATTATTATATTATCCGAATTTCTATTTTTCACTTAAGTGCACCGTACCTTACGGTGTTCCTTTGATTTCTCTATCTCTCATCAAACTGTCCTTATGTGTGTGACCCTGTAGGATTTTGTAACGTTGGTAATTATATTAAATTATATATTTAACATAATAAACAGTAAGCGGTATCTAGCAACACATCACTGCTACCCAAGTCACGAAAATGTCATGTGATCTGACAAAACCTTTTTCGTGATAATATATGTTTGTACAATTACCCTTTTGCCCCTATGTCTATATTGAACACAAGGCATACACTGTGTCATCCTTGTCCAGTTCAATATTGGGCCCTTAGACATTTCTCCTGTTATGCAGGATTGGCAAATTCCATCTAGGACACTCATGTCCCTCAGCATGCTTCGTGGAGTGCCCATCAACTGTCTTTATGATCATCCAGTTACGGATAATGTTTGATCAGCAATAAAGCACCCGACTCTACATCTAGGGTCCATAGTGGTTTCAGGTCGAAGGGTGGTAATACACCATTATCACCATGAGAATAACTTATGACACTTTGCATAACATACTATGTAGTATTCTCATAGCGGGTCAATCCGGTATAAATATTACTCCTAATATTTATACCTATGTCAAGACTTGATAACTCTTTATCCATGATCCATGAGATGTGATCATCAGTCTATCTTCATAATAGTCTCAATGCTTTTAATGTTATCCCACTTTGCAATGAAGCTTGACTACGTATATTTTAAGAATAATGTCTTTATGTTTAATGGGATCTCATGATTAAGTCACACTTAACATTTCATTAAACAGACTAACTATTCTAGGGACTTTATTATTCTGAAAGACAAACATAATAAAGAAATGCCTTTTATTATTAAACGAATAATCCGATACAAGTACCAAAAAGTATTGGCCTCTAGGGCTTACACCAACACGAACCGCCGATCGAAGATTATCAGCCGATGAAATTTGAATTCCCTGATGAGGATATCATGTTTCTCAAAGCGAAGGATTGTGATGAACCGTTGCCCGACGAGGGTCCAGATAGGAAATCCCAATGGAAATTGATATTTGACGGGGCGGTTAATTCTTACGGAAGCGGTATTGGGGCAATCATCACAACTCCCCATGGGTCCCACATCCCATTTACCGCTAGACTGACGTTTCCGGTCACCAATAATGAAGCGGAGTACGAGGCCTGCATCATGGGTCTGGAAGAAGCAATTGATTTGAGAATCAAGACCCTAGATGTATATGGTGACTCGGCACTTGTGATCAACCAGATTAAAGGGGAGTGGGAGACTCGTCAATCGAATCTGGTGCCGTACATGAACTATGCCAGAAGGCTGCTACCATTCTTTGATTGAGTGGAACTCCATCATGTGCCCAAGGCTGAAAATTAGATGGCTGATGCCTTAGCCACGTTGGCTTCGATGTATAAAGTCAATTTTTGGAATGAAGCTCCAAGGATTGTCCTTTCTCGTCTTGATAGACCTGCATTCGTCTTTGCGATCGAGGAAGCCTCCGATGGCAAGCCATGGTTCCATGATATCCAGACTTTCCTTATAACTAAGGAGTATCCTGCGGGAGCGTCAACCCAGGATAAGAAGACTCTGAGGAGGCTGTCTGGAAATTTTTATCTCAATCCTGATGGAGTTCTGTATAAAAGAAACCACGATCTCGTGCTACTCAGATGTGTAGATGAGAAAGAAGCAAGTATGCTCATGGAAGAAGTCCATGAAGGCACGTTCGGTATGCACGTCGGCGGGCATGCTATGACGAGAAAGATCCTGAGAGCAGGATATTACTGGCTAACGATGGAATCAGGTTGCTTTAAATTCGCGAAGAGATATCATAAATGCCAGATTTATGCTGATAAGATTCATGTGCCGCCGTGCCCGTTGAATGTCATGTCCTCCCCGTGGCCGTTCTCCATGTGGCACATCGACATGATAGGCAAGATCGAGCCCACTGCATCTAGCGGTCATCGCTTCATTCTAGTAGCCATCGACTACTTCACCAAGTGGGTGGAGGCAGCCTCGTATGCTAACGTGACCAAGCAGGTGGTGGCTAAATTCATAAAGAGGGACATCATCTGTCAATATGGAATTCCCGAGCGGATCATTACTGATAATGGTTCGAACCTGAATAACAAGATGATGAAGGAGCTATGCCAATGTTTCAAGATTGAACACCACAACTCATCTCCTTACCGGTCGAAGATGAATGGCGTCGTCGAAGCGGCCAATAAAAATATTGTACAGAAGATTGTACAGAAGATGGCACGAGATGTTTCTGTTTGCATTGCACAGTTATCGTATGACAGTACGTACATCAACCGGGGCAACTCCTTTCTCACTGGTGTACGGTATAGAAGTTGTCCTACCGTTAGAAGTTGAGATTCCTTCTTTACCAGTTTTGGTTGACGTGAAACTCGATGAGGCAGAATGGATTAAGAACCGACTAAACCAACTCAGCCTGATGGACGAGAAGAGGCTAGCATCGATTGCATATGATCGTCTGTACCAAAGCCGAATGAAGAAAGCTTATGATAAAAAGGTGCGTCCGAGAAGCTTTCAGACGGGTGATCTCGTCCTGAAGAAGATTCTTCCTCCACACTCCGATCACCGGGGCAAGTGGACTCCCAATTACGAAGGTTCGTACGTCATCAGCAAGGTCTTCTCGGGAGGAGCCTTGTTGTTATCCACAATGGATGGCGAAGATTTTGCATCCCTGGTGAACACGGACGCAGTTAAAAAATACTTTGCTTAAAAAATGACCCGCTGGAAAGAAAAAGAATATCCAGGCAAAAATGGAGCATCCCGGCGAACCATAAAAAAAGAAAAAGGTTTGGGGAAAAATTAGGGAAATAAATGGAAAAATGTATACCCGCAAAGTCGAAAACCTGGAAGGGCGACTTTGGCAAAAAAGGGTATCCCGGTGAATCGAAAACCCGAAAGGGCGATTCAGGCAAAAGTTAGGGATTTGAAAAAGCAAATGATTGTGTTCCGCGTGTGGACTTTCATTGTTTAGTGGTTTGGAAGACCTGAGGGCCGTTTATCTGAATCAATCTCTTCTGAAGCAGAAGCATCGGAGAAGTATCGAAGTCGAGTGGGTCATAGAGGGATCAACTCATGGTGTTCATCTACGCCACATTGCCGATATTTGTGTATATACTGATGTATATTTATGTTTTTATATTTGCGCAGCTTCCTCATTCCAGGAGCTTGCATTTGTTGTAAAACATTTTTGCCCATTCAGGGGTTCGTTATCAATAAAATATACACTATTCAGCAATTATGTTTGCTTATTTAGCATTTATCTGTTTTGTTTGCGAAAAAGAACTCCGATGTTTTTGATAAAATACGCATACATAAACTTACTGGCCTAGGCCATCGATTGTTGAAACAATGAATTACTTGAGCATTGTCGCAGGGTGATAACCTTGATAAGTCCCTTTGAGAAGGGCATCTTGTCTGTTTGTTTGTGTTGTTGCAGGTATAACATATTCCAGGCAGTACGCCGTATGTATTCCTAAGCAGGATGATTCCTTCTCCCTCAGCGAGTTCAGCAGCGTCTCCCCACGGAGTCTGAACATGGGATCAAGAACATTGATATGTCTCCCCAAGCAGAGTAGCTTCTCTCCAACCAAATGCATCCTGAAGGATCATCATGTCCCCACCTGAGTTAGGCGCTGAAGCATGTATTCATTCCCAGCACCGAGTCAGTGTGCAATTTTCTCGTAGAAGACTATTCGCAAGTGTTCAGCTTTGATGGTTCCAGACTGAAGTCTCCAGCGGAATTGAAATTCCCCCACAGAGTCGTACTCTCCCCAGCAAGCAGGATGATTCCTTCTTCCCCAGCCGAGCTGGCAAATCCCCAAAAGAGTCGAGTCCTTGGAAGACGTTGAGGCCATGATTGGTTTTCCCCAGTAGAGTGTTGATTAGCTGATGCTGTATTTCCCCGTCGGAGTCGTTACCTCCATGAAAGTGTTAGCCGCGAAGGCTGTGCAGTTTATTTCTGCGATTGACATCGTTTTCCTCAGCTTGTGGTTCGTACGCCTAGTTGAGCGGGTTCAGGTTCTCATAGAACTTCATCCCCCTGCAGCAGTCAACTGAAGATCATTTCCTCAGGCGGAGTCCAATTGAGATTGGTGTGACTTCTCCTCTTCGGCAGGATGAGTCCTTCCTCCACTAGAATGGTTCTTTCTCCTTGACAGGAGGCTTTTCCCTTCAACATTTATTTGGCTGATGGGGTCGTAGCATTTTGCATGATTGCATAGCATTTACCCTAAAAACGAGTAGCATTTCCACCTTGCGGAGCATTGCGCCATTGTCAAACATATGTATATGAAACATGAGCTAGGTCGTTATCGTTCCTGTCTTGCAGGTGTTCTGCCGCAGAATGGTTTGCCCAAGATGACTCTTGAATTCCCCAGCAAAGTTGCTTGCCCAAGATGATTCTTGAATTCCCCATCGAAGTTATTGCTTAAAGATGATTCTTAAAATCCCCAGGGAAGCCGCAAGAGTGGGTTGCTCAAGTTGATGCTTAGGATTTCCGGCAGAGCATTTGCTCAGGATGATTCCTGAAATCTCCAGCAGAGTTATCGGTTCAGGAAGATTCTTGAAGTCCCCAGCGGAGATGATTGTTCAAGATGATTCTTGATTCCCTCAGTAGAGGTTATTTGTTCAGAATGATTTCTGAATCCCCCGAAGCAGAGTTACTTGATAGTTCTCCAGAATCCCCAACGGAGATGTGTCATCCCCAGCAGGTTTTGAACAGAGAAGTTGAAATTTCCCATGAAGACTTGATGATTGAAGTCCGGCAGTAGTGCCAAAACCCCTGACTTACTGATGAAGTCCAGCTGCGATGACGAAGCAGTTTTCCTAGCTGACGCAGGGTGCCTGACGACAAAAGTTTATGCATCCTTATTAGTCCATGATTGATTAAGGAATCCATTTGAAGACTTACTGATGAAGTCTAATTGTGACGTCGAAGCAGTTCTCCCAGCTGACGCAGAGTGCCTGACGGCAAAAGAATGTATATCCTTAGTGATTCCTGATTGATTAAGGATTCCATTTGAAGACTTACTGAGGAAGTCTAACTGCGATGACAAAGCAGTTCTCCTAAATGATGCGGAGTGCCTGACGGCAAAAGATTGTATATCCTTAGTGGTTCTTGACGGATTAAGGATTCCATTTCAAGACTTACTGAGGAATTCTAACTGCAATGACAAAGCAGTTCTCCTAGCTGACGCGGAGTGCCTGGCGGCAAAAGATTGTATATCCTTAGTGGTTCCTGATGGATTTAGGATTCCATTTCAAGACTTACCGATGAAGTCCAACTATGAGGTCGAAATAGTTCTCCTAGCTGACGCGGAGTGCCTGATGGCAGAAGTTTGGATGTCCCTATTGGGTCCCTGATTGATTAAGGATTCCATTTCCTGACTTACTGATGAAGTCCGACAAAGATGTTGTCGACGTTCCTAGCGAAATAATGAGTCCATAGGCGACGATAAGGAATTCTTCTGCTATGACGCAGAATGCCTGGCGGCATGATCAACCATCCATTACCAGTTACCGTGTAACTGGTGACCCCTAGATGACTTGAGGACGAAGATCTACGGTAAAATCAGATGATCATCCTGACGGAGATTTGAGATTAGACTCTTCACCAATTCCCGTGTGACCAATTCTCCAGCAAGTTGCCGTGGAACTGTCATTTTCAGTTGCAAAGATGTGCCTACCGATCAGAGTATCGTTTACCTGTGCGGTTGGCAAACCGCCAGTTACCGTGTAAGCGGTAATCCCTTGATGATTCGAGGATGCAATGATATCAGGTAAATTAGAGGATCATCCTAACGGAGGTTCAGATCAGTATTTCTCCAGCTAGTTACCGTGCAACTATTATTTCAGTTTCCGAAGATTTGTCCCCATCAGAGTACCGTGTACTTGTGCAGTTGGCAAATTTTCGGGTTTGTTGGTATTCAACTGTCTTTTACCTTGATTGTTTGAGATCCGTTCACTTCTCACCCAGTCAGGTCCAAGCCGTTTGAATAGGGGCAGCTGTTGCACCCAACAATTTGCCCAACATTTCTTTACCTAGCTTATGTTTCATTTCATGCACATTAGCATTATCATTTGCATTTCATTGACATGTATGCAGGAGATCAAGAGGTATGATTACCAATTAGGAGATACACAAGTCTATGAAGCTAGCTAAGAAGGTTATTCATGTGCTCAAGGGTTGATATCCTTGTCAGAGAAGTTAAAAGATCCTCAGAGAGAGTGATTGAAGCCAAGTGTGTAGGTCTCCTAACTTGAGAGTTGTGGGAAGCCATCAGATGATTCTGAGGTTATGAAGTTAGACTTGAGGTCTTGAGAGAGCTCATGATAAGTTTCGAAGATCACTTTGATGCCTAGACAGGTCATTGTGCAAGATTAAGAAGACTCAGCCATGAGTGGTGTAATTAGGGTTTGACTGGGTCAACCCTAAGTCAACTGATGATTGGAAGGAAGTTGAGACTTAATTAAAGATCCATGTGATCATGTATTGATACATTGAGATGTTATAAGGATGATTCCAAGGCTAACTCATCATGATTGAAGAGTTTGAGAAGTTTTAGGCTAGGGTTTCTAAGACTTGACAGTGTAAAATCCCCTAGTTTGACCCCTGTCTTCAAGGCAATTTAGCTCAAGATATGATTGTCACCTCATCTTTACCCCAACATTATTGTTGTAGGTAATGATCTTAGCTTTAATTTTAGTACTAGAAGTCCTTGATAGGGTTTATAGAGCTCAAGTTATGAGCCAGACAAGTTACAAGTCATCTGAGGCATGTGAATTTGGAGCTCGAAAGTTACCCAACTTGCGTGACACTTTTGCCCAAGAAGGATGCTTCCTATAAACTCTTGGTCAACATGAATGGTGTTCCTTATTCTCTTAGATTTCTAGAGAGTACTAGAAGTCCTTGATAGGATTTGTAGAACTCAACTTATGGCTTTGACAAGTCAAGGGTATTTTGGGAAGTTGTGATTATAGGTCATTTTTGGTTATGGGTCATTTTAACCAACTTAGACATCTCAAATGAAATTTTGTGCAACTTGAAATTTTCTCAAAATGGGGTTTTAACCTTGACCATGTATCAAGGAGGCATTGAAATGGCTCAAGGAGAGACTTGGTTCAAGAAATTGTGAAAAAGGGAGAATTAAAGAGAATTAAAGGTCAAAAATTCAAAATTAATGATATGTGTGCAAATGAAGCAAAATAATAGCATTTTTTGAATGGAAAATACATTTTGGAAACATTGGCAATGTTGGATTTTTTATTTGAGTTCAATATCATGCCCTTTTTCTTTGATTCTTCATGATAAAGTAACATATCAAACATGAGTCATTGGATGGAAACAAGGAGTGAATCACCACCATTTAGATTCAATATCTCATGAGGAGTGCAAAGCAAGCATTTTGAAGCCAAAATAGAGTTCATATCGTGACTGGTGTAGAAGAGATTTTGAGGAGAATTTGAAAATTGAAAATCTCATTCTGAAGCTTTAAGAAGTTTCTGGATCATCTCATCAAGTCTTATATAAGCCATTGTGTGTGTTTAGAGCTTTTTTTGGAAGAGTTTGAAGCTGGTAGCAGAAAGTGGATGTGAAATTTCAGAGTTGCAAGAGGAAATCGATTTCTGAGTTCAAGGAGAAATCAAGGTAAATTGAAGGTTGCATTGGCTTCAGAAGGTGTTTTGGAGTGTATCTGCATCATCTTGGAGGTTGAAGTGATCAAGAACTGCATCTGTTACACGCCTGAACTCAGGTTGGTATCTTTCACTTTTGTGCTTAATGTATGAGGAGATAGATAGAAGACACATGAGAAGAAGACACATGAGAAGCGTTGGATCTTATCTCAGGCTTGACCAAGTAACCTCAACGCACGACCACGATTGGGTTTGAAAACTCTGACTTTGACCCCTTTGCAAAATGCTCCGTTTCACTTATTGCACTTGCCTGGGCTTAATGACTGATTGCTACTTACACCCCCACTTTGGCCCAACCCAGCGTATTGAACTGATCAAGATTGCTATTTGGCACGCAACTTTTGTTATTTTCTTGTGATTTCCTTTATTTTCTTCATTTCATGCTAGTTTGGATTTAATTCATAAAAAATAGAAAAATAGGTCAATTAATTCCAGATTTTTCCCCCTGATTCATGATTGAATCTAGAATTTTATAGAATAAAAATATTAGGAAAACCATGCATTTTTATTTTATGTTCATTTTTTACATTTTATTTAATAATATAATTTCCATGGTTGATACCTCTGTTTGATGAATTTAGTTTGAGCATTTGGTGATCAGTTTTTACTTGAGACTTTTTTTGTGATTAGCTTAGACATGTATACTCCCATAGTATTTTTCTCACATTTTTGGGATGAAATTAGGTTCTGTTTTTAGGTTGAAACCTTAGGTGCTCCCTTTTAGGGTTTAAGCTTAGTGCTTTGTAGTGTAGAATTTTTTTCTAGGTCTTATTTGAGGATTTGATCTCTGGAATTAACATGGTAGAGTCATGAATGACATAGGTTCCCATAGTTATTTTTGTAGGATTTTATAATTGATTTTAGTATTTTAGTTAGAATTAACTTTAATACTAGGTTTTAGGTGATCCCAACTTGCTAACTCAACTAGAATGACTTCATTAGTTCCCTTAGACTAGGGTTGTGCTTCTCTTGCTTTTGGATGATGATGAAGACTTGTGTGGGCTGCTGTGGAATGCATGGTGGAGCTTGGACTTGAAGATTTCTCTCCCTTTGGTGTAGTTTGTTTAGGGTTAAGGATTAGGATTTTTAGGGAGATCCCTTAGAATAGATTTTCTTCCTTCATGAAACATGGAAGATGTTGATCACTTCCATTCCTACCTATGATGTAAGGTCCCCTTGTGAAGGCCTCATCCCTACTTTGGTAGGATGTGTGGCTCTTCACAAGTTGGTAGAACCTTTGAGGGTTCCTTTCTTTGATGATGGAGTGCTTAGTGGTGACCTTTGGTCTTCACCTTGCGTCTCCCCATCCCACCTTGTTCTTGTTAGATGAATCTGTTTCCCTTGCTAGAGGATGGAGTTCCTTGCTAGAAGATTGAAGATGCTAGAGGTTGCACTTCCCCTTTGTTTGAAGACTGCCAGTGAAGCTGAAGCTTGAAGATCAAGAAGAACAAGTTGATACTTGTGGGAAGAAGATCAAATTGAGATTGAAGAAAGAGCTTAAGCTTGAAGAAGATGAAGAACAAGTTGATACTTATGTTTGATGCATTGAAAGCTTGAAGAAGCAAGTTGATACTTGCTATTGAGGATGAAAGCCTGAAGGTGGAGTCTGCCATGAAGATTAAAGCTTGAAGATGGAGTACCTTTCATTCTCTTGAAGAGGATAGACTTGAAGAATAGTTACAGACTGAGGACTGAACTGCTGTCAGAAGGATTGCTTTGCTGTAAAGCTGTGGAAGCTATTGATCTGCTTTCTTTCCTGTCTGTTTTCTTTCTGTGCAACTGTATTTATGTGACTTGTTTGATTTGCTTGATGCATTAGAATAAGTTCATGTTTAAATTGTTTTAAGCTAGGAGCATGATTGCACTAGAGGTTGAGTTGCTCCCTCTGCTTGTATTTTTACTGTATGGCTTTGCTTGCGGGTATTTGGTAGAGCTCTGCTCCCTTGCCTATGTGGTTTGTGATTTGCTTGATGGAATTTTATTTTCCGTTATGATTGTAGTTATTCATATCTGGCTTGAGGTCGAGACGAGCTTGTGGAGGCTGATGCCCCACACACATTTCCTCCCTCACTTGCATTGCATGCATTTTACTGTATTACTGTTTACTATTTAAGCTGATGCTTTATCTGTTTCTGTATATCATTGACATGATCCCCTAGGAGTCTCACTTCCTTTGATAAGGAAGTGATGATTAGAACTTTAGGATGAAACCTATGCATGATAACTTCTAGGAGTTCCCTGTTTCAAACTTCAACCATAGGATGAATCCTTGGCATGACAACATTTGGACTTGATAGTCTCCCCGTAGTTGAGCCTGTTCTCTCTTCTCGTCTTGAAACAACAGTAAAAAACATAATAAAGGCAAGTTAGTATTAGCACGTTACGAGCCTTAAGCTACTTGGGTAATGATAATTGAGCGGCCTCCTCTCAATCGTCTAGAATGTTTAGTATACGTCCTTTGGACGATATGCGACCCATTTGTTCCCAGGTCATAGTCTCTAGTGATGTACGAACTACAAACAACCATAAAAAACAGTTCTTCCGTAAAAGACAGAAAACAAATTTCAAACCTTTTTTCCTCGTGGGCCCATAATTCAAAGGAAGATTTTCTAAAGAAAAGAGTGTCGTTAACTCTCAGTTCTACCTCAAACGGTAACGCCTGAGTCTCCAAAGGTCGAGCTGCGTACACCAAACTGCTGGAACTGTTTGTTAACCCTACTCGAAAAAACAAATGAATCTGGATCCCCGTAATCCATATTATCCCGAACTACGTAAGCTCTGATCTCTCAAGCCTGTTGAGAGTACATAGGCACAATACTGACGTATTGGCGAGCCACCTTCCCCGTAACCCGTAGTTAGCCGAACTATGTTGACTCTGATTTCTCATTCTCTGATGAGAATACGTAGGCATAAAGTGCGACGCTTTGCCGAGTCACTTTCTTTTCCTTTTTAAGCCAGCCTTGATAGGTAGATAGTAAAACCAACCCGTCAGATAAACACAACAAGCATGGATCCCATCGAGTACGATGGACGTGAGGGGTGCTAATACCTTCCCCTTGCGTAACCGACTTCCGAACCCAGACAACGGTTGCGACGACCTTGTCTTATACCTTTGCGTCAGGTTTTTCCGATCGTTTCCTTTCCCGTTCTGAGGGATAAATAACGAAAGGTGGCGACTCTTCTGTTTTGCCGGCACCTTATTTTCCCGGAAGCGACAGGCACCAGGTTGGCCTGACGAGTTTCCCATTCTCCTTTGATTTGGTTAACGACCAACGCTGAGTCACCATATACATCCAGATTCTTAATCCTCATATCCACAACCTCTTAGAAACCCATAATACAAGCTTCATACTCGACTTCATTATTGGTGCAGGGGAACATCAATCGGGCGGTGAACGGTATATGAGAACCGTGAGGAGTAGTAATGATCGCACCGATTCTGTTACCATATGAATTAACTGCTCCATCAAAAACCAGTTTCCACTGAGATTCCCTCTCAGGACCCACGTCAGGTAAAGGCTCATCACAGTCTTTCGTTTTTAAAAACATGACGTCTTCATCTGGAAAATCAAACTTCATCGGCTAATAATCCTCAATCAGCTGTTTCGCGAGATATTCCGACAGAATGCTCCCCTTGATGGCTTTCTGGGAAAGATACTGAATATCATACTCGGTTAAAACCATTTGCCATCGGGCAATCCTTTCGGAGAGTGCTTGCTTTTCAAAGACATACTTGATCGGATCCATCTTCGAAATCAAAAGGGTTGTGTGGTTTTCCAGCATCGAGTACCTCGACTCACAATCGGTGAATTTCTTACTCAAATAGTAGATGGCATGCTCTTTTCTACCTGACTCGTCTTGTTGACCAAGCACACATCCCATTGAATTCTCAAGAACCGTGAGATACATGATCAGTGGTCTCCCTGCGACTGGAGGCATGAGTATTTGAGGTTCCTGTAGATATTCTTTTATTCTTTCAAATTCTTTCTGGCAATTTTCATTCCACCTGACCATTTGATCTTTTCTTAGCATTTTGAATATTGGTTGACAAGTGGTTGTAAGATGAGATATAAACCTTGCAATGTAGTTTAATCTCCTCAGAAAACCACGAACCTCTTTTTCCGTTCTCGGCTCAGGCATATCTTGTATATCTTTTATTTTGGCAGGATCTACCTCAATACCCTTTTCACTTACAATGAAACCCAATAACTTTCTAGATCTCACCCCGAAGGTGCACTTGTTAGGATTCAGCCTCAGCTTGAACTTCCTCAGCCTTTCAAAAAATTTTAGAAGATCAACCAGATGTCCCTCCTCCGTTTATGACTTTGCAATCATGTCATCAACATAGACTTCCACCTCATGATGAATCATATCATGAAACAAAGTGACCATCACCCGCTGGTAAGTCGCCCCTGCGTTTTTCAATCCAAAGGGCATTACTTTGTAGCAAAAAGTCCCCCATGGTGTGATGAAAGTAGTTTTCTCCATGTCGTCTGGGGCCATCTTGATTTGGTTATACCCAAAGAAGCCATCCATGAATGAAAACACAGAATACCGAGCCGTGTTATCAACCAACACATCTATATGGGGGAGCGGGAAATTGTCTTTCGGGCTCGCTTTATTCAGATCTCGATAATCAATGCACATCCTGACCTTTCCATCCTTCTTAGGCACATGAACAATATTAGTGACCCAAGAAGGGTAATTCGTGACAGCAAGAAACCCAACATTCAATTGCTTTTGCACTTCTTCTTTGATGTTAACTGCCATGTCACGCCTTGTCTGTCTCAACTTCTGCTTGACTGGAGAGCATTCTTCTCTGAGAGGTAACCGATGTACCACAATGTCTGTATCCAACTCAGTCATGTCTTGGTAAGACCAAGCGAAGATATCCTTATACTCACGGAGCATTTCAACCAATCTTCTCTTGACACTGTCTTCCAATGCAGCCCCTATTTTAACCTCTTTTTTATCATCCTCGATACCTAGATTGATAATCTCAATATCCTCTTGATGAAGCACAATGACCCTTTCCTCCTGCTTGAGAAGTCTGGTTACCTCTTCAGGTAGTTCACAGTCTTCATCAGTCTCATCTTCAGCTTGATAAATGGGATTATCAAAGTCATACGAAGTCATAGCTGAACCTGAATCGATGTCATCTGATAGAAAAGACCTGCATGAGGATGTTATGTTTATTATGCAATGCAACAAACAACACATTGCCATTTTTCTGTTAAGTATAAATGCAAAACAAAAATAAGAAAAACAGGGATCACAAAATTTGAATGCGAAACGTCTTTTATTTAATGATAAATTGCAAATAACAAGAAGGCCTCACAAATGGGTCACTACGTCTTGGGCAGAACGCAAGACTGAAAATAATCAAAACAATGAAAATTACTCTGCAGCAGTAACATGAATGACTTCTTCGGTAGTCCAGTTGCACAGCTTCTGGCCGGGAGCACATGGACGAATCCAAGTATCCATGTCGCAGTCACTGTCCCCTTCATCTTCTTCAACGACATTGATCCTGTCGAATATCACACCACTACTGGTGAACTGCACAGGTCCCCTGTATCTCGGAATCTGAGAAGAACTGGAGGGTTTGTATCCCAGGCCGAACTTGTCCTGCTTGACAGGAACATCAAGAACTTGGCCCCACTTATGAGACGAGCCGAATTCTACGATAGCATGAGCCTCCTTGAGCGACGACATCTAAACCTCTAGGCCCTTGGCTTCTACAAGAGACTTCCCCTGAATCTGAACTGTTTCGAATGCATGGCAGAGTGTTTCGTGGATCTCACCATCCACTTCTACGTACTTGAAGGATGACAAATGGCTAACCATAATGTCCACTTCACCGCATACGGTGACTATCTTCCCTTCCACCATGTATTTCAGCTTTTGATGCAACGTTGAGGTAACTCCCCCAGCAGCATGTATCCAAGGTCGGCCAAGCAAACAACTGTATGCTGGTTGGATATCCATAATATAGAAAGTTGCATCAAAGATCTCTGGCCCTATCTAAATAGGCAACGTGATCTCCCCGAATACCGATCTCTTAGATCCATCAAAAGCTCTCACGACCAAATCATTTAGCGTGCATATCAAACCTTGAATGTCCAACTTCATTAATGCCTTCTTCAGAAGCACATTGAGAGATGATCCTGTATCAACCAAGACATGTGACATCAGAGATCCTCTACACTCCAAAGATATATGCAAAACACGTTTATGGTTCCTCCGAGCAGGAGTCAGATCCAGATCAGTAAAACCGAGACCATTACCGTGTTCACATGAGCTACTACCCCTCCAACTGATTAATAGAAATATCCTGAGGTACGTACGCTGCATTCAAGACTTTCAGTAGAGCATTGCGATGCGCCTATGAACTCATCAACAATGACAGGATAGAAATCTTCGATGGAGTCTGATTCAAGTGATCCACAATTTTGTAGTCACTCTTCCGAATTAGCCTCATAAATTCCTCCGCATCCTTTAAAAGATCATCATCACCGACCTATGGTTGGACATTCTCTTCAATCACAACCTTACGCTTACCTTTGTCATTCTTATCGACATTAATCTACGATGGAGAAAAAATCCTACCACTTCTGGTGATGCTTCCGGCGTCCACTATGTTCTCAACCGAAGAACTTCCGCTTGCAGACCCTGTCCATTCTTGCTTCTGCCCATTACAGAATACCTCTCCCCCATAATTCCATGGGATATCTCTAGTGCTCTCGTACAGCATGGGTCCAAGTACAGTAATGGTAACCGGAGCTGGCCTAGCAGGCGCTGAAATATTGATAGTCCAGTATGGAATGGAAATCGTAGCAACTTCGTTTCCATAATTACTCACTTTATTCTCGACATCTTTTTTCATGACTTTATCAAATTGGAAACAACCCTCATCAATCATTCTCTGAATACCCCTCTTCAAAAGATCACAACCCTCAGGTTGCGCTTCACACTCTGAGCAGTCAGTAGAACAACTAGGAAACACCCCCTTCTTCAACAAACAAGCCTTCACAAAACCCAGTGGAGTCTTCAAATCCTCAACATCAGTTATCAGATTCAACTTCTCCCCGTCAATAATGGCAATGGCTATTGCCACACCATGATTTGGCATCGGGTTTTAAGTCACATTTGGTCCCTCGTTGGTAAAATTGATAGCTTTGGAATCAAGCAAGTCCTGCACTTTATGCTTGAAAGCTTTGCAATGGTCAATATCGTGCCCTGGAGCACCCGAATGAAACTCGCATCTAGCATTCGCATTGTACCCCGCAGGTGGCGGACCAGTGAGAGGAGCCAAAGTCTTCTTATGAACCAACTGTAACTGCAGCAACCGTTGTAACAACTGAGAATATGATATCAGAGGATTCGCAAACTGCCTATTGTTGCACCCTAATTTCTGACCTTAAGATCCCACCTCTCTTTTTTTTAATGCTCTTTTACATTTATACTTTTGTTTGCATTTATTACGACTGACCGTTTGGTACAGGCATAAAATGAAGGGTACTTATTCTTACAGCCAAGCATTCCAAGGCCTAATCAGTGGATCCTAACTAGAGATATCTCAGTTGAATCTTTGCCTATGTCTCTTTAAGGTCAAGGGAGGTCTTTGTTTTCTAAATATATTAAGAGTACTTCAATAGCAAAGTACCATGGCGTTTTATTTAAGTGAACTAGGTGTAAGAAACCAATTATGGTACAAAGGGACGGTCGTGATCTTAAGCACATTATCCTCTAGAGGAATTTAAGAAGTTCGAACTTTGAGTTAGCTTTGAGTAACAAAGGCGAAGTAAATCCAAATGGTAAAGTTATGTTTACGGTTCATCCAGAATACAATTAAGTGATGATTTTCAAGACTATTCGAGTTTATCATTTGGAATCCAAGATTGATTGGAGAACTCTATTTAAAGTTTTCAAGGCATGATATCAGTTTGCGAAAAGCATAGTCCATATGTTCCCTATGCCCTCGAGAACATTTCAAACACATGAGAACTAATTGGAGTTTAAAATGCAAAAGTCAAAGGGGCATATATCAACTTCAACCACCCCGAGATTTATTACTCAAATCATTCAAATAATTAACTGTTATAATTGTATAGATTTAGGCAGGTTCATCTAGAGTGCAAGAGGAGTACAGGAATGTTAAAACCACAAAGTTACAAGACAGGCGCGGAAAATAAAAGTTGTTTTAAACTACGTTGAGTTTCTATAGATGATAACAATTTCCCACGGTGACTATGCATGTGTTGATATTAGAGAAATAATAAAGCAGTTATGGTGACCCTTCAGCAGATTCTTCCTTTTAACCTTTTGAGGAGTTTGTTTGCTAATAGACTTGATTACCGCTACCAAGGCTGAGGAATTCCTCGTCCCTCGCATCAGTAGCACCACCATTTGAGCATACGTCTCTAGCCAACTTTGGGAGTATCAACATCACGTGACTTTGGGGGGGGGGGGGCTAAATTGGTTTGATACTACGAAGACTTCAAATGCTGTCCTGCAACTTCCTCACAGCCCACAACTGCAACAACATGGAAACCATCAGTTGTTAAACTAAAATCCCATCTTGAGTTATGAATCAAATTCATATTAACATTACAAGCAAAGGCAAATTATTAACTCTTATAATGTTACACTTTATGCACAAAAACGGTGGACACAGTTTTACTTTTCTTTCTGAAATCATTAGAGGAATGGACACCAACAGCACAATTCATTACCTTTTCTTTCACCGTTTCTAAGAGATGCCAATGCGTTGTTGGTGAGACGCCTTGATGTGTAACGACATGAAGACCAGCTCGTAGCAGCCTTCGACTTGCAAGATGTTCTGTTTGCAAGAAGATGCAAAACTTCCAACAATCAATGATCAAACCGCAACCGCAAAACAGTAATGTGCATGCCAGAGCCTCAAGCACCAGACATGAAACGTCAAAACCTGCAATGTCTAAAATGTTATGGATCTGTCTGCTAATCATGTTTCTGCAAGAAGTCATGGTAAACATAGGAATTCGGGACTAAAGCCAAGATAACAACAAATGTCAGTAATATTTCTTCCCTACCATTGGAACAATTGAGAAACTGAAGTTGCTACTTCAACGCGAGAGTACCGCATATCGCCATCAGCCGTCGTTAAACCTGCAACTTTGGAAGAAACGCCCTCAAACACTTGTTTTACTCCCTTCCAGGTTAAAATCTTCAGCAATAGTGGCAGCCTCCATGTCAACGGCAACACCTCGAGACACTTTAAACAATCAAAATCCTGCAAGTAAGAAGAAAGTCAAGATTTAAATAGCAACAAACATGAAAGTTTTCTCAAGACAGTAAAACGGAGTTACTATAACACCAAGCATGTTTGTGTCTGGACCAAAATTATTGAAGACTTTCAGCGTGAGAAGGAGAACACAATATATTTCCAAGACTTAGCCTTGCCAATGAGAAATCTGGACTGCGTACTGCTCTGACAAATGGATACCAACATCGATAATTACCACTTTCCCGGCCTACATAGCGATCCGTATAAGCCACATAATTGAAGGATTGCCTCGTCGCTTTAGACAAATCCGTAAGCCCGCTGCAAATCATAACAGCAGCAACGATTAATTTAAGCATACCCAAAACAAATCCATTCTATGCACGAAGTTGTTATGAATCAAGGTACCTCGACAACTTGAGTGCTTGCATTTCAGGGGAGGCCATGACAGTTGATAGAGAATTCATAAGCATCCTACGTAAAAGCGCAAATTCGTGAGCATCAAACAGGTTGAACTATACAAGGAACAAATCAAAACTCAGCCACGACATGGAAGAATCAAAACGCGTCCGACAATATCACAACTGCATAATAGTCAAACAGAAGGTTAACATAAGTTGTTAACAGGAGCTGTTAGCAGAGTTTTTCTTTTTCATTATTTGAGTATCAGTTAAACAAGGCTTACAACATGGGAACAAGGCCTCGAGCTTATTCTCATGTTCGTGAGTTTCATGGTATGAGTAGTCGCCTAGTGAAAGCAGTGCCAGTTTGCAAACGAGATGCAAAAACGGGTTTGTCTGACCCACCACCTTCAGAATCCACACCTCTGCTGTTATCAACCCCAAACATGTTCCTAATACTCAAGTACTTTCCAAAACCTTGGCAAAACACAATCAAACATGGCATTCAAATGGATTGCAAGCATGTCGGGACAGAAGTAGAAAGTTTCCAAATAAATTACATAACAGAAAAAGAAAAGAATTCAACCATCATTATGATGCCTTACAACAGAAAGGTAGCAGAAACCATCGCAATTTTAAGAGGGATGTTCATTCTTTCGTTTACCTGCACAAGGAAAGTAGAGAACGTTGGAGCGTGTTTTATCTGAAAAAGGAAACAACTCATGACAAGAAATCACGATCATAAAGAGCCATTGAAATTGAATAAACCGAAAGCAGAAACAACAAATCAAAAATCATAAGTTCGAAAAACAAATAAAGGATACTTCCAAATCAAATGGCAATTGGAATCAGACATTAATCTGTCAAATTGAAAGCAACAAGTTTTTTTCCCAATCATATCCATGACATATTTTCTTCCCAAATTCGGAGTAACCACATTCAATTTCGAAACCGCACATTAACCTATAAAGGACAAAACAACACATATCAGATGAAAGGGGGAACAACTACCAATTCACAAAAAAAAACCTAATTTCCAACCCTAAACATGTAAATCAGAAAAAGTAAAAGCTGATCTCGTTGGAAACTCCGCCGCAAAATCGTAACCCCAAACCCTCAGCTTTTCCGTCCCATTCACCGTCACTGGAACTCTGTCACAAAACCACTTCAAAACTCCATCGCGAACCACCCTCGACGTCACCACCGCGAAGCCGCCGACGAGGCCGTCGTCAGTACTATCATGGGTAACGATCCTTCACTTGTCCTTTTTTTCCAGAATTGATGTTTTTTTGTTTGTGGATTTTTAGATGGGTCATGAGAGACTCGAGAGGGTTTGAGAAGGAGAAGAAGGCCGAAATCAAAGAAGAAAAGAAGAGATCGCGAGCGAAATCGAAGGAAAGGTGAACGAGATTGAAGAGGAAGATGGATCGGAGAGATTAAGAAGAATCGGAGAAATGGAAATCGTCGACGAGGAGAAGGGGACGATTCAGGGCTTAGGGTTTTTGAGTTTCATTTTTTGGCTTTTGTTTCTGCTGTAATCCTATGTATGCCCACACATATTAATTATAATGCACCCTCACATCACAGACACACACCATCACTTGATCAAAATCACGTGATCCATGTTACACGCCCACGCTACACCCTCAGGCCTGCGACCACACACAATCCATCCGCCTCCCACTTAACCCTTCATTATCCCTAACCTTGCACTTAATTAACCTTAATCATGACTTAACCCTTTTTATTTAATTAACCTAATAACTAATGGTTTGCTAATCAGTTTTTTTTTAAAAAATAAATTAATAAACCTATTTATAAAAATCTGTTCTATTTTTATCTACTCTTTTTTTTACTTTGTTTATTCAATAAACTCAATTTCTAATTAATTAATTCTATCAACTTAATAATTTTTATTTAATAATAGTGTATAATTTGTTCAATAAAAATCTATTTCATTTAATTTATTTAAAATCTATTTAATAATAATAACTAAAATCTCTTTCATGAAAAACCCTTTTCTTAATTTAAATTAACTTTTTATAATAACAACTTTTATTTAAAAATAAACAATTTCACATTTAAATTAAATTTTATTTAATAAGATAAAAATAAAACCTCTTAGATATTTAGACCCCTTTTTTAAAACCACTCTTTAAAATTTAATTAATCGTCTAAACTTTTTATCAAAACACAAAACTAATACAATTTCTCTTAAAAACAATCTCACCAAAAATAATACACTTCTAAACAACTTCTCGCTTAAAATCAATTCAATATCAACTAAATTAATCATTTCATATAAAATCAATCCTACAATTTAATCAATCTCTCGTTTAAAATCTACCAACTAAAATCAACTAAAATCCAATTCAATCGTGCACGCTTACATCCGTTCGCACCCCACTCACGTTCACGATTCACTCTCACACACTTCAGCGCTTTCATGCGTATCTATGTGTTTACTTACCTACTTTTATTTCTTTCCGCAATTTACAATTTATCGCAATTTATATTCTCATATTGCATTCTGTCCAAAGGAAAAACCTACACATGAGTCAACACTTGTGTGTAGTGCACATCATTTGCATCATACTCCCACTTGATCCTTGATCCCATTCAAGTTGATCTTCCTAAGTTAGATCCTATCCCATAGGAAGGACCGTTATCTTTTACAACATAGGAAACACAATCAAATCAACACAAATATTCAAACATTAGAGAAAGATGTTAATCATCTTAAGCGAGATAGAATCTCCACCCCACATCAATACAATCAATACCGTAGGAACTTTGGCTTAAGAGAGATAGAGGCGTACATCGGCGATCTATATCTGAGTACTTAAGCCCTTCTCTTAAGACGATGCAAAGACTATTTTCCTACAATTTATGACGGTTAAATCTCCCTTAAAATGACAACTCATCTCCTTCTCCTAAAATCAATCAATCAACTACCCTAAACCCGTAGGAACTTTGACCACAGTCAAAGAACTCCTCAAACCCTTTAGGGGAACTACAGATACTCTGATTCCACTCCTGTAAGGATATGTAGGCATAAGATGCGATATCTTATCGAGTATACTTAGAAATAAATCCCTAGGTATTTCATCCTTAAGCAGATACACATAGCAATAACACAACATAAAACAAGAGGTTCCTGTAGAGTACTACAAAAACTTAGGATGCTAGTACCTCCCCTAAGTTTAACCAACCCCCGAACCTAAAACTCTCTAGCTTGTATTTGCATTGCATTGTGGGAATTTCGATCTTTATCCCTTCCTTTTGACAAACCAAAGACCGGTTGCATATTGAATTATAGATTCAAACTAATCAATAGTTTGGTATCCAAATTTCACCGCGTCACCTATTAGTCTTTCTGTGCCTGGCAGCATAAGGCCTTTGAACATTGGCTTGCTGCGAAGCTGCAACCGGGATATCCACTGTAGCGACTTGTTGAGGATAACAGGACTGAGCTCTACCTTTACCCTTGTGAGAAATAGCATTTGCATCCCCCTCCGTTCTCTTGGGGTTTGCAAAATATGGCTTCTTCGTTCCTCCCGCAGAGGATCCACCACCATTCGGAATCTTACCAGACTTGATTCCACTCTCTAATCTCTCGCCAGCGATTACCAGATCAGAAAAACCAGTAGACATGCAGCCTATCAACTTCTCAAAATCCACACCAGGTAACGAAGCTATGAACAAGTTGATCAACTCCCTTTCAACCAAAGAGGGTTGCACCCTTGCAGCCAGATCCCGCCACCTTTGGGCGTATTCCTTGAAACTCTCAGTATTTTTCTACGACAAGCTTTGCAATTGTACCCAATTTGGTGCCAGATCACTATTATATTGATAGTGACGCACAAAATCCTCGACCAATTCTTTCCAGCGGCGAATATGGGTTCTCTCAAGCCCCATATACCATTCCAAAGACGCCCCTGCCAGACTATCCTGGAAGAAATGCATTAGCAGCTTTTCATCATTGAAATAAGCAGACATTTTCCTGAAGTATGCCCGAATGTGCACTCTTGGACAGGTTGTCCCATTATATTTGTCAAAATCGGGCACCTTAAATTTGGGAGGAATCCTGACCCCAGGAACCAAACTAAGATCAGACATATCAAGGCCCAAAGAGTTCTGATTCTCAAACGATTTCATCTTTTCCTCAATCAGTTTAAACTTTGGTCAGCTTCAGTTGGTAAACCACCCTCCAGATCTTTCACAGAAAATATATCATCCTGATTATCTTCCCAATGAGGACCAACAACCCCGTGCACAGCGCACACACTTCCAATACCAGCAATATTACCATTCTCATTCGCAGCTGCTCCGCTCGGAGGTACGACAATAGTAGGAATACCCTGTGGAATAGATCCACCGATCGGTGGAGGAATAACACTAGCTCCTCCGTGCAAAACACCGTCTTCATCAACCCGTGCTATCAACGGTTGGACCAAAGTTCTCAGTTGTTCCTGCCCACTAGCAACAGTCTGCATCAGCTCCATGAATTGGGCCATGCGAGCCCTGGCCTCCTGCAATTCGGCTTGAACCTGATCCATCACCTTCTGTTGATTCCCTCGAGTAGAATACCTGTGGAAACTGAACTCCTCAATCCTGAACTGAAGAAAACCAAACAGAGATAAGAACACAAGGCCACCAAGAACAACCTGCGATGTAAATGAGAATGCAAGATGCAAAATGCAAACATGTCTATGTATGCACAGGGAGATCTCCCCCTTGATTCCGGTTTTAATAGACAAGAATAGAAGAGATGGATAAAAACACCATAATAAAACTTCCCATACATCAAGTAAAGCTGCGATAATACAACCAAATGAGAAATATCTGCATACAAAGAGGTATTGATCTCATCCAACATCCCTGGTGATGATCAAGATACAAAATCAAAGGAAACTACAAAAGATACAACCCCCTAGTAGCCATGATCTCTACGCCATTCTTGAGACTCCTCAAGCATCTCTTTTGTGTCGGGATGGTCTGGTCTCTCTATCAACTCTCGGATGAGGACATCCCTCTTGCGTGTCACATCCCAGAGATAATGACAATGATCCTCCCAAGCATCTTCGCCGAAGGCATCCTCAAGCCTGCGTTTCTTCACCTTTACCCGAATCTTGAACTCTTCAAGTGCTGATAAAGTTTCTTGGTATTTCTGCTTGATCGTAATTCTGCGGAATGATTCTAACAATACCTCCCTCTCCTTGGCCTTGAATTGCACCTTCAGCTTATCGACCTGAACACAAAGTTGGTCTTCCCTATTCTTTTTGGCGGTCACAGTAGTATTCCACTGCTCTTCGAATTTGAATATCCTTAGATAGGCTCTATCTAAATCCTCCTTCTTACTCTTCAGAATGCTAGAAGTACTTTTCAGATCAAGCCCGACTTGCTTCCGTGCTTGTACCTGATCGACAAGTTCTTTCTCCAACTTGGTCAATAACTCTGCCTTTGTCATGGCCAAATAAGCAGCTTCACCCTAATCATTCTTCAGTTGACTGATTTCCTGTTTCAACTCTTCATTCTCTTTGCGCAGCTCTTCCTTCTCTGCCCAAAGCTTGGTATATCACAGGATATCGACGGTTGTAGGCGGCTCAATGACTAAAGGATACAGTGGTGCTTCGACAGGAAACACCAATAATACCTCTTCCACTCACTCCTGAATCTAATCCAAGTAAGGATCATAGGCTCTGTAAGTTCAGAGTATGCCTAAGAGGGGGGAGGGTGAATTAGGCTTTAGAAACTTTTTCCGGTTTTTCGATATTCTTGAATTTTTCTTCTTTAAGTTCTTGGTGATGAAAGCAGTAAAAGCAGAACTAAAAATGAACATGGAGATTTATAGTGGTTCCCTTCACAATCCGAAGGTACGCCACTCCCCTTTCCACATGAAAGAGAGTTTTCACTATAGTTTTAGAAAGTACAACCTATCACACCATCAACCGGTAAGGCCTACAATTTAACAACAAATCAACAATTAGTGTGCAAGAACAATCCTCTTGTAAACACTAACCCTTGGGTCCGAAAATCCTGGATCACAAGTCACAATAGTAATAACTTTGTATTTTTTGTAATTTTGAAAGTGATACATTGACAATATCAATCTAATGATTGATCTTCTCCTTTTGATCAAAATTCACTCTTCAATATTAACACAAGTGTTCAAAATTCAGGATATGAAATGTATGAACAATATGAACATTTTTTTGAAAAATATTTGAAAATATTTGAAAAGTAGTGAATTTGATTCAATGAATATTTTGAAAATTATTGGAGATGTTTTTCAATTTGAAATTTTCAGAATTTATATGAGTCAAACACCATTTCAAAAAGGTATAATTGAGTAAGAATCAAAATATGAAAAGGTATAATATTCAAAAAACATTTGAATTTTAACAGCAATAATTTTTCAAAATTCGTTCAGTGTTAATCGGTTAACCCTATAGGTTAATCGGTTAACACTTGAACGTTGGCCCAGAGAATTCAAAATTTAAGGCCGTTAACCGATTAACCCATATGGTTAATCAGTTAACACTGTTAAAACTCAGAAAAATGCTTGAGTTAAAAAGTGTTATACCAATTCAACTGATTTTAAAAACATGCAAATGCAATATGTTATCATGTTAAAAATATTTGAACAATTGTATATCAATTAAAGGAGTGAAAATTGATATACCGAAGCTTGAGTCCAAATCTTGAAAGATGGATGATCATTTGCACATGATTCTTGAATTGCTTGACAACATTCTATAGTCTTGATATGCTTCTGGTTTTATCTTCAGTGTATATACCCCCACGGGTATATAGTGCAAGCAGCTTCTCAGTGCATATTCCTGTCGCTACTGCGAAAAACGAGGCCGGCAAGACAGAAGAGTCGCCACCTTTTGTTATTTATCCCTCAGAACGGGAAAGGAAACGATTGGAAAAAACTTGACGAAAAGGTATAAGACAAGGTCATCGCAACCGTTGTCTGGATTTGGGAGTCGGTTACGCAAGGGGAAGGTATTAGCACCCCTCACGTCCATCGTACTCGATGGGATCCACGCTTGTTGTGTTTATCTGACGGGTTTGTTACATCTATCTACACTAAGGGTCTGGTCTGAAAAGAAAAGAAAATGACTCGGCAAAGCGACGCACTTTATGCCTACGTATTCCCGTCTGAAACGAGAAATCAGAGTCAACGTAGTTCGCCTAAATACGGGTTACGGGGAAGGTTGCTCGCCGAGATATCGCATCTCGTGCCTACGTTCTTTCACACAGCGTGAAAGATCAGAGCAAACGTAGTTCGGGACACGAGAGACACAGGTTTGTCTTTTTTATCCGAGTAGGGTTAACAGACGGTTCCAGCAATTTGGTGTATGCAGCTCGACCTTTGGAGACTTAGGCATTTACCGTTTGCGGTAGAACCGAGAGTTAACAAAACTCTCCTTCTGAAAAGGTTTTCCAGGAATTAAAGGTCCAAGAGGACAAAAAGAGTTTGATCTTTGTTTTCTGTTGTTTAGAGAAGTATCTTTTATGGATGTTTGCAACTGATATTGCACTAGAGACTATGACCTGAGAGTGAATGCGTCGCATGTCACCCAAAGGGTACCATGCTAAACATCCAAACTGTTGGAAAGAAACTCTCCAACAACCCTTTCTCAAGTAGCTTAAGGCTCATAGCGTACGACGTCAATTAACCTTTATTATTGTATTTTGATTTTGTTTGAAGATGAGAAGAGAACGGACGCACCAAAGGGGAACTGATCCAATCCTAAAGTTGTCATGCAAAATGATCCTATGGTTGAGGTTAGAAGGGAAGCTAACTAATGTTATCATGCATGGTTAGAACCCTAATGTCTGTCATAACATCTCTTGAACAAGAGAAGTCAGAGTTCCTATGGGAACATGGCAAAGGAAAACAACAACAAAAGAAAATAACTGTAAAGCAATAACTGTAAGAAAAAAATGCATGCAATGCAACACACAAGCAGAAGGAGCCAAGCTCAACTTCTAGAGCAAGCAAGCCCAAAGGCAACACACAAAGCACAGGCAAAGGAGATAGACTCAACCTTAAGCCAGCAAGCAAAGCCAGATAATAACAGTCAAGCAGAGGGAGACAGACTCAACCTCTAAATGCAGACAAGCAAAGGGAGCTATTCTCAACCTTTGGAATTCTCTTAAGCCTAGAAACATCTATATGAGAACCTAGTCTAATGCAACACACAGTCAATCAGTCACACAAGCAAAGCAGAGCAGTCATGAAAATACAACAGACAAAAATAGCAGACAAACAGCTCAACAGCAATACAGATAAACAACAAACAATCAAACAGTCTGCAAACAAACAACTTCAAGCCATCTTCAAGAGAATTCTTCATATTCATGCTTCAACAAGCTCCACCACAAGGGAAGAGAATAAACATCAAGAATATTTTATTGATGATGGGAAGCGGGTAGGAAACCAAGGGAATCCCTCCTGACACTCAACCAATCATCTGAGAAAGGCATCCTCAAAGGTTCTACATCTTGTAAAATGCCACACATCCTTCCAAAGGAAAGATGAGGCTTTCACATAGGGACCTTGAATCATAGGATGAGAATGGAAAGCAATCAAAGCAATCCATGTTTGTTTGGAGAAAGAGAAAGCAACTAAGCTCTTCCTAAACCCTAATTGAACAAGCTCAAAGAAAGCTTCTAAAAGAAGGCCTAAACACCAAATCAAACATCACCAACAAGCAAACATAAGCTTAAACATGTCTAGAACACCATCAAAGAAGATTAGCAAACCTATCATGCACTAAAGGCCACCACCGAAGTCAATCTAAAGCAAGTGCTATGTTGAAAACAACTTAAACTAGCCTAAGTATTAAATCTATGAAAAATCCTAAAACATCTCCTAATATCCTAAGAAATTTTATAAGGGAACCTAAACATGTTAAGGACCTATGGGCAAAGAATCAGAACCTTAATCTAAAGGGAAGTCACCTAAAGAAATCCTAGATCACAAGGTACCACATAAGAACCCTAAAATGGAAGGTCTAAAGATCCTAATCCAAAACGGAACTTAATATTGTTTAAAAAATCTAGATTAAAACATAGGGGATCATGCATCTCTAATCTACCAGCTAGCAAAAAAACAGCCCCAAACTCCAAACCAATTGCAAGAACAAAAATCAGCAAAATAAAGTATCAAATATGCAAAATTAAAGAAATTAATAAAATGGAGAAAATCAAATTAAATTGAAAATCAGGCAAACATGAAATGTAAAATCACAAAAAAATCACAAATAAAAGGAGGATCATGGACATATTTTTCTTTTATTTTTCTGATGAATATTGAAATTAAAATGAATTTAAAATGAAACAAACAATTAAAATAAAAAGAAAATGAATAAACAAAATAAAAGGCCAGAATAAAATGGGGAGCGTTGGATCAATTGACCGGTCAAGGCATCTGAGGTCTCACAAGGCGCCAACATATTTAATGAAACGACCATGTTTCAATTAGTCCAAGGCCAAAATCAAATTAAAACGTAGCCACACGATCTGCATACAAAGTCATGTTTCAGGTCAGATCCAAGGGTGATCCATTCATCTTCTTCGTTTGAAATAGGAAATGAGGGGAGAGTTGAAGTGGTGGCCGGAGATGACCTCCGGTCATCTTCTCCGGTGGTCCCTAAGTTGCAGGTCGTCAAAGCTTAACAAAACCTATACCGTTTCACTCCATATCTCATGTAGAGTCCAAATATCATGTTCATTTTTCCTGATTTCTCATAGATCTTAAAACACGAACTCAAACAGAAAATATGTCAAGTTCTCAAGCATCATCAATCCTTAATTCAAGACCACAGATCTGTTCCTCACACTTCACTGATCATCCTAAACCATCTAGATCATGTAGAATCCTCATAATCAGGTCAAACCAACTCCAAACAGAAATCATACATCAACCTATTTTGTCTCTAATCCTTCAACTAATGACCCAAAATGCATCTAAGCAACTTCATAAGGCCTAACCGCATGTTAACATATGCTAAAACACAATGAATCTTCCTCAATTTTGAAAACTACATACCTGTGTTAGAGCTTGAAATTGAGGTATCTAAAACATGATTCTCAGCATCAAATTGTGCAGATTTACTCAATGCTTGATGCTGAAGGTGCTTGTAACTTTAATTTGCTTTGAATTGGCCTGAAATTGAAATCACGATTTTCACTTCTCCTCTTGAAACTCCAACTTCAAACTCTGGTTCTAGCACGAATCAATCACCAAAATTATTCTGAATCAATCATAGAACTTAAATAGAAATGATTTGTGGGCTTTTTTTGATCCAATGGAGGCCCAAATCCAGAAATCCAATTTTCAAGTTTCTTTGAAAAACTTAAACAAGGAATGCACGAATTCTGGCTTAAAACTTCCCTTGGAAGCTTCAATTCAACCCCTTGTGGTCTGGTGAGAGTGTCTAGAGTGATTAGAGAGCTTAAATTCATCCCATCACCAAGTTATGATATGTTGCTTATTTGTGAAGTTACAAGTCAAAACACCATGAATTTAGACCTCAAATGAAAAATCAAATAATGCCAAAGTTTTTAGAATAATTTTTCTGATAAAAATGAGTACCCACTTGGCCTTGTATGAACACAAATGAATTAATCTTGAATTTTCACTTAAATGCCTTTAAAACCAAGTCTCACCCTAAGCCAAATCAATTCATCATGAGGACATGGTTGACCTAAAAACATCATTTTGAGCAAGTTTTGTGTTGTACAAAACTTCATTTGAAGCTTGCAAGATAGTGAAAATGACCTATAATGCCAAATGACCTATAATCTTACTTTCCCAAAATACCCCTAAGTTGTAAACCTCATAACTTGAGTTCTACGAATCAGATGGAAGACTTCTAGTACAATTTGGAAATATAAGATCAAGCCCTACAACTTTCATGTTGGCCAAAAGTTTGGGAAAAACACCCTTCTAGGTCAAAAGTTCCTTGGAAGTTGGTGAACTTTCATAGACAAATTTCACATTCCTCAAATAACCTGTAACTTGTCTGGACCATAAATTGAGTTCTATAAATCCAATGGAGGACTTATAGTACTAAAATTAAAGCTAATAACATGATCTACAAGTTTCATGTTGGCCAAAAGTGGAGATGAAACTTGCATCTTGAGATACGTGGTCTTGAAGTTAGGCACTAAATAGGGGATTTTACCCTGAGAACCCTAATTTAGTAACTCCTCACACCTTGAACTTTTCTTGGATTAATATTGGAATATCACCTAATGTACCTCAACACAACTATCCATGACTACAAAGACTTAGAATTGAGCTTTTGATCCTCTTCAATTGCACAGTTAACTTAGGGTTACTCAAATGAAAACCCTAATTGCAACACCCTTAACTGTGGCTCTTCACACTTGGCATAATGACTTAATTGAGCTCTCTCATGATCCTCAAGGCACTCTATGAGCTCTATCCACACACTCTCTCCTTGATCAATGCTCCACAACCCACTGATGATCTTCAATTGGTCCTCAGATTAGGAGATTAACCACATACAAACAACTGAACCTCTCAAGAACCCAACCCTCTTCCTGATGACTATGGTGACTTCTCAAGCTTGCATAAGACCTTTAGAAAGGCTCCTCTTGATATAAACCACACTTGATCCCCTGCACAAGTAAACAATGCTATGCTATGCAAATGTTAGATCAATGATATGCTAATGCAATGAAACATAAACCAAGTAAGAAAAGGTTAGGCAAATTTTGGGGTGCAACAGCTGCCCCTATTCAAGCGGCTTGGACCTGACTGGATAAAAAGCGAACGACTTTCGAACAATCGAGGTAAAAGACGGTTGAATACCAAAGAACCCAGAAATTTGCTAACCGAAGAAATAAACTTCACAGACTGCTTGGGAAAAATAATCCAGAAAATTGAATCTGGTTGTGACGGCAACAACTGATCAATCATCCGATAAAGAACTTGATTTCAACATCAACCACCTGTGTGACGCCACAGGATTTGAATCCACATTATACGCTACCATAAGCAGGCACTATGAAGCTATTATAATGCTGACGTAACAACAATTCGAAGAGAATTCTGCCGAACTCCAAAGTCTATTTATGAAGCCGTGCAATGCTGACGTAACAGACCTTCGAGGAGAACTCTGCTGGGGAAAATCTGACGACAACTCTAAAGTCAAATCATGGAGCCTTCTAGAACTCTTCTGGAGAATTTCTGAAACAACTCCAAAGTCCAATTATGAAGCCGTTTAGAACTGACAATAACTTAAAGTTCTAATTATGAAGCCGTTCAATACTGACGTAACAACAATTCAAGGAAAACTCTATCGAACTCCAAAGTCTAATCATGAAGCCCTCCCGAACTCTTTCGAGGAAATTCAGCAACAACTTCAAAGTCTAATTATGAAGCCTTTCAATACTGGATACAACTTCAAGGTCTAATTATGAAGTCGTTCAAGCCATTCGAGGAAACTCCATCGAGGAATTTCTGACAACAACTCCAAAGTCTAATTATGAAGCCGTCATAACGCTGATGTAACAGCCCCCTGAGGAGAACTCTGCCGGGGAAATTCTGACGTCAACTGCCAAACATTAACCTTGACGATGAGTACTAGCCTCAAACATCTAATCCCTGAAATTTCCTTTTGAAATGTTGACGTGACAGCAACCCGAGGAAAACTCCACTTGGGAATTTTTGACAATAACTCCAAAGTCTAATTATGAAGCTGACAACAACTCCAAAGTCTAATTATGAAGTTGTTCAAGGAAAACTTCGCCGAACTTCAAAGTCTAATTATGAAGACGCTGTAATGATGATAACAACTCCAAAGTCTAATTATGAAGTTGTTTAATGCTGGCAACAACTTCAAAGTCTAACTATGAAGCCGTGACAACAAGTAATGACTTCAACTGTCTAATCGCTGAAATCTTTCTTTTCAAATGCTGACAACCACTTCAAAGTCTAATCATGAAGCCTTGACAACAAGTAATGACTTCAACCGTCTAATCGCTGAAATCTTTCTTTTCAAATGCTGACGTGAAAGCAAGCCGAGAAAAACTCCGCTGGGGAAGAAGAGAAACTTAATCAAGCATCTCTGATGAGGGAACACATGACAGGACGAACGTTATCATCACACATCTCATGCCAAAAATTTGAATATCCGAAAACCATCCTGAACAAGAATTCCAACTACCTGCAGGGAAGAAACACCTGAAAACAAAGAGGTAACCAACCTGGCTTATGTTTCAGAATGCACATGTTTGAAAATGGCGTAATGCTCCATATAAGATGGGAATGTTACGCATTTTGGTAAATTGCTATGCGATGCAGATATGATGCAAATGCAAGCTCGGGCTGCCGAAGAAAAGATGGATATAGAACCGCTTCAGCAAAATAAATGTTGAAGACAAAACCACTCCGCTGGGGATAACTAAGTATCACAGAATTATTCCAGCAAAATAAATACTGGAAAGGTGAACCGACTCCGCTGGGGGGAGCAACAATCCTGCTGAGGGATAGTTTTACGATCCGGAGTTACAAACTCTACTGAGGATAATCAACCTATTGGAGGAAAGACAACCTGCTGGAGAAACAGAAAGAACAATCCTGCGCGAGGATGAACTTTCAAAACCACTGGCAACCTGGTTGTGCCCTATGAGGACTTCACTAGGGATTAAATGTACACACGACTACCGCTGGGGATTCACATCACTGCCTGACCGCTTGCTAGCTCGCATACGACTCCTGTGGGGATAAAAATGCGACTTCCATCGGATGGGGAGGAAAAAAAGATCACATAGCACCTGCTCCTACGTTAAGGGACTCTAGCTGGGGAAATACGAACCCTTATCTGTCTGCTGCAAAGGTAACAACCCTGCAAAAAATATGAGCAACAACAAGATACCCTATACAAAAGGAGATATCCAGGTCAATAGCCGTGACAATCGCTCAGTCAATTCAAAGTTTTAACAATTATTGGCCGAGGCCTGCAAGTTTATGCACGTGCAAGTTTATCAAAAACATCGGTGTTTTCCACAAACAAAGTAGTAAAAGTTAAAACAAACATCAAGTACTAAATAGTATGCATTTATTGATAATGGGCCTGTAAATAGGCAAAATTTTGTACAATGGATGCAACTCCTGAAAAGAGGAAGCTACAAGATAAATACGAATATGTACAGAGGTACAAAGAAATTTATATACATGTCAGCAACGTGGTACAGACAAACACCATGAGCTGATCCTCCTATGACTCGCCTGACTCCGACGCTTTCCCGATACTCCGTCCTCGGAAGAGATTGACTTGGATAATCGACCCTCAGGTACTCCCGAGCCACTAAGCAATGCAATATCAGACTCGGACCGCAGTCATTTGCTTTTTCAATCCCTAACTTTTTCCTGAATCGCCCTTTGCGGGTTTTCAATTCACCGGGATATCCTTTTTTGCCGAAGTCGCCTTCTCAGGTTTTCGACTTCGCGGGTGTACATCTTTTCAATTTTATCCCTAATTTTTGCCTGAACCTTTCTTTTTCTTTTTTGGTTCGCCGAGATGCCCCATTTTTGCCTGGACTCTCTTTTTTCTGTCCAGCGGGTCTCTTTTAAGCAAAGTATTTTTTAACTGCGTCCGAGTTCACAGGGGATGTAAAATCCTTACCATCCATGGTGGACAACAGTAAGGCTCCTCCGGAGAAGACTTTTCGAACGATGTATGGACCTTCATAGTTGGGAGTCCATTTCCCATGTGATCCTATTGTGGTGGGAGAATCTTCTTCAGCACAAAATCGCCCGTCTGAAAGCTTCGAGGGCGCACCTTCTTGTCGAAAGCTTTCTTCATCCGGCTCTGGTATAACCGACCATATGCGATAGATGCAAGTCTCTTCTCATCCATCAAACTGAGCTGACTCAGTCTATTCCTTATCCACTCTGCCTCATCAAGTTGGACATCGAGCAATGCTCTCAAGGAAGGAATCTCAACTTCTAATGGTAGGACAGCCTCCATACCATACACTAGTGAGAAAGGTGTTGCCCCGGTTGATGTGCATACCGTTGTACGATAACTGTGCAATGCGAAGGGCAACATCTCGTGCCAGTCTTTGCATGTCACAACCATCTTCTGAACTATCTTCTTGATGTTCTTATTGGCCGCTTCGACAGCGCCATTCATCTTGGGCCGATAGGGAGATGAATTATGATGCTCAATCTTGAAATTCTGGCACAATTCCTTCATCATCTTATTATTCAGGTTCGATCCATTGTCGGTAATGATTCTTTCAGGAATGCCATAACGACAGATGATATCCCTTTTGATAAACCGGGATACTACTTGCTTGGTAACATTGGCGTAAGACGCTGCTTCGACCCATTTGGTGAAGTAATCGATAGCTACCAAGATGAACCGGTGTCCATTGGATGCGGTGGGCTCAATCTTCCCAATCATATCGATGCCCCACATGGAGAAAGGCCACGGGGACGCCATAACCTTCAAAGGGCTTGGCGGCACCTAAATCTTATCGGCATAAATCTTGCATTTATGGCACTTCTTTGCAAACTTGAAACAATCTCTTTCCATCGTCAGCCAATAATACCCTGCCCGTAATAACTTTCGAGACATAGCGTGTCCGTCGGCGTGCGTGCGAAAGGTTCCCTCGTGGACCTCCTCCATAAGTAGGTTAGCTTCTTTCTCATCAACACATCGTAAAAGCACCAAATCATGGTTTCTTCTGTATAGAACACCATCTGGGTTCAAGTAGAAGTTGCCAGCCAATCTCTTAAGAGTCTTCTTATCGCGGCTGGATGCCCCAGTCGGATACTCTTGGTTTGTTGGGAAATTCTGGATATCAAAATACCATGGTTTGCCATCAGAAGCTTCCTCAATGGCGAATATAAAAGCGGGCCTATCAAGGCGAGAGATAACTATACTGGGAGCCTCATTCCAGAAGTTAACTTTGTACATGGAAGATAATGTCGCAAGCGCGTCAGCCATCTGATTTTCTGCCCGTGGCACATGGTGAAACTCGACTCTGTCAAAGAAAGGTAACAACCTTCTTGCATAATTCATATATGGTATCAGATTGGGCTGACGAGTCTCCCATTCTCCCTTGATCTGGTTCACGACTAGCGCGGAGTCTCCATACACATCAAGATTTTTAATCCTCAAATCAACAGCCTCCTCAAGACCCATGATACATGCCTCATATTCAGCCTCATTGTTGGTAACCAGAAATTTCAGTCTGGCAGTGAACGGGATGTGCGTCCCATGGGGAGTAGTAATGATTGCCCCAATCCCACTTCCATATGAATTAACAGCACCGTCAAAAATCAATTGCCATTGAGAACTCCGCTCAGGACCTTCACCATGCAATGGATCTTCACAGTCTTTCATCTTTAAGTACATGATATCCTCGTCAGGAAAATCAAACTTCATCGGCTGGTAATCATCGATTGGCTGCTAAGCCAGGTACTCTGACAGTACGCTACCTTTGATAGCCTTTTGCGAGACATACTGTATATCGTACTCTGTCAGTACCATTTGCCATCGGGCAATCCTTCCAGAAAGTGCCTGCTTTTCAAAGACATATTTGATCGTATCCATCTTCGAAATCAGCATGGTTGTATGATTTAGCATGTATTGTCTCAGACGTTTGGTGGCCCAAGCAAGTGCACAACACGTCTTTTCGAACATTGAGTAATGAGACTCACAGTCTGTGAACTTTTTACTCAAATAATAGATCGCATGCTCTTTTTGTCCAGTCTCGTCATGTTGACCGAGAACACAACCCATACTGTTCTCAAGAACCGTCAAGTACATGATCAATGGTCTCCCGGCTACTGGGGGTATCAATATCAGAGGTTCCTGCAAGTATTCTTTTATTCTTTCAAACGCCTTTTGACAATTTTCGTTCCAGACAATTGCCTGATCTTTTTTCAACAATTTAAAAATGGGCTCACACGTGGCCGTAAGGTGAGATATGAACCGGGCAATGTAGTTCAACCTCCCCAAAAAACCACAAACTTCTTTCTCTGTTTTTGGCGCTGGCATTTCTTGTATTGCTTTTATTTTTGCAGGATCACCCTCTATTCCTTTTTCACTAACAATGAACCCTAATAGCTTACCCGATATCACCCCGAAGGTGCACTTATTAGGATTCAGCCTCAGCCTGAACTTCCTAAGCCTCTCAAGCAATTTCAGAAGATTCACCAGATGCTCTTCCTCCGTCTGGGATTTGGCAATCATATCGTCAACATAGACCTCGATATCTTTATGCATCATGTCATGAAAGAGTGTTGTCATAGCATACTGATATGTTGCCCCTGCGTTCTTCAAGCCAAAGGGCATCACTTTGTAGCAGAACGTTCCCCAAGGGGTAAGAAAAGTTGTTTTCTCCATATCCTCTAGCGCCATCTTTATCTGATTATAGCCCGAAAAGCCGTCCATGAAGGAAAACACAGAGAGTTAAGCAGTGTTGTCGACCAACAGGTCAATATGAGGAAGTAGGAAGTCATCCTTAAGGCTCGCCTTTTTCAGATCCTGATAGTCAATGCACATCCGTACCTTACCATCTTTCTTTGTTACAGGTACTATATTGGCGACCCAAGGAGGGTATGTTGTAACAGCTAGGAAACCAGCGTCCCACTGTTTCTGCACTTCCTCTTTAATCTTTACAGCCATATCCAGTTTCGTTCTTCTGAGCTTTTGCTTGACTGGCGGGCAGTCTTCACGCAATGGCAAGCGGTGGACCACAATATCAGTATCTAGCCCAGGCATATCTTCATAAGACCAAGCAAAGATGTCACTATACTCTCACAGCATCTCGACAAGTCTCTGCTTGATATCACTCTGAAGCGCAACCCCTATCTGGACATTCCTGACAACTTCTTCCGACCCCAAATTAATGACTTCAATATCCTCCTGATGAGGCATAATGATTCTCACTTCTTGTTTGAAAAGACGAGTCAGCTCTTCTGGTAAGTCGTCGTTCTCAACAATCTCTTCTTCGGCCTGAAATACCAGATGCTCAAAGTCGAAGCGAGTCATAGGGAGATCTTGGTCGGTGTCATCTGAAATATGAATCCTGCAAGAGAAAGGGTTAAATGCTTCAAATGATATCCAAACGAAGCACACTACCACATTGCCATTTTATTGATGAAAATAAAAACAGAAAAACAGGGATCACTGTCGCTACGCGAAAAATGACACAGAGTCGCCACCGGATTTTATTTATCCCACGGAGGGAAAGGGAAATAGCGATAAAACCTTTGGGAAAAGAGCGTGGTCATCGCAACCAAGTCTTAGGGTTCGGGAGTCGGTTATGCGATGGGAAGGTATTAGCACCCCTCGCATCCATCGTACTCGATGGGAACCTCCTAGGTTGTTTGGCGTGAATGAGTGTTTTATTCTAAAAGTTTACTTGTTTGAAGAAAGAGGGGGTTGGTGTTTATTAGAGTGCTCGCCAAGGATTGGGGCTCTTGTGCCTACGTATATTCACTTGTATGAAGTGAAGAATCATAGCATTCATAGTTCATGGGACTACGGTGGAAAACAGGATGTTGGGTGGACGATGCTATCGTGCGCATTCTAGCAGTTAGGTGTATTGCGGCTCGCTCTTGGAGTCTTATGCGTTACCTGTTTGCGGTAGAACGGACGTAACATGTCCTTGGGTTAAAGGGTATGGATGATTAAAGATGGGAAAGAAAGAAAATTGTGCTCGCTAGGATCATCGCAATCCTATGCCTAAGTATTCTCGACATGTGTGAGAAATCAGAGCAGCCGTATTTCGGCTACTTAAGAAATGATTGTATGTTGGGGGATTTTATACTTTGAAAAAAAGGGTTTTTGAATTGATGCCCTAAGGCGAAAATAGGTTTGATGAGTTGATGTTATTTTTAAGTTTCTTAAGAGAAATTGTTCCTGATTAGGATTATACACAAAAGACTTTGGATAGAAATGAATGTTTCGAATAACCAAGTCGAGCGCCTTGTATCCAAAACATTCGGAACGAGTGTAGGAGGACTCCATTCTCATTCCTTTTCCACCACTTTAAAGTCCATGGTGTATAGCCCTAATCGTATATTTATTGTGTTTTGGATTTGTTTATTGAGAAAATCAGAACCACTTGACATTGGATCAAGGTTTATTGTTTGTAAAAGTATTTGAGGTGATATGAACAAGGTCGATGGCGGACGCACAAGGCGGCCGACTTACAAGGGTTGAAAATGGCTCGATAAAATCGAGAGTTTGCTTTTTTGAAAATGGTTTTTGGAATCAAAATTCACCAAGGACAATAGCAACATTCATACTAAAATATACAAACATATCGGGTTATTCGCATAAAAAAAAATCGAGACATGCAATAAAAACGGCGAACTCCTTGAGAAAAATTTTTTTGGAGGTAAAATATCTAAAAAAGTAGCAAAACAGTAGTGTAACACGGGTGGCCGTGTTGTGTGACACGGCCCGTGTCATAGGGTGCATGCAATGTGGGTTTTGGAGCATGACAGAGGTGCAACACGGGTGGCCGTGTTGTATGACACGGCCCGTGTTGTGATGTCTGGGGTTTTTTGGATGTTGAAATGTCAAACAGAAGTGCAACACGGGTGGCCATGTTGTGTGACACGGCCCGTGTTGCGTGACACGGGTGGCCGTGTTGTGTGACACGGCCCGTGTCGTGCTACCAGAGTAAAAAAACCTAACTTTTCTATATTCTTCATTCGTTTTTGTGGTTTCTTAAGAATGGTTTCTTGGTCCCTTTGGAACCTTTACATGATATGTACAGTTCAACAACACATAAAAGAGTAAACAAAAATGAGTATAAGAGCAACGAAATAAAGAGAGAAAAGTTTGAGGAAATGGATACCCAAGAGTTTCTTCTTCTTGCAAGTCCTCCTTGGTTTTGCTTTACTACTCACTCTATGTTGTGAAGGCTCTTCTCTTTAGTGGTTCTCTTGGTTTTATCTCACTCTCTCTTTTCTAGTTTTCCAAGCCCTTTTTTATTTTTCTGGTTTTTAATGTGTAGAATGGATGAATGTGTAGTGAATGAATGTTGAATCCTCTTCTTTACAGCCCCCCTCCTCTTATCTCTCCACTCTAGGGTTTCCACTCCTTCCCACACTTCAGATTTTTCATGGGGCAATGTTTCTTATCACCTTTCCTTATGCCACTCTCTTTCTTTCCATTTCCATGCAAGGTGCTATGCTGCATTTTCTGTACTACTTTGCCTATGCTGTTTTTCTGCAGCACCTTGTGCTTTGCACCCATTTTTTTGGCTTGTGCTTGGACAGCTCCTCTTGGTCAAAGCTAATACCTCTTGACAGCATTTTGAAATCTGATATTTAGATGCATTGTCACATGTTATTCCCTTGGTCTTGTGACATGTGATCTTGTGACATGAAGAAATTTGTCACCTCTTGCATGGGACTATTTTGTTCATGACTAACATGCATAATCTTGGTCCTAAAACATTCCAATGTTGATTTAATCCTTGCATGTTTCTTGGATGTTTGCAAGCATAGTGTAGACTTGGTGTGGCATTACCATAACATGAATTTGACTAGAGACTTGAATGAAGATTAGCAATAAATTAATTTCTACACATTACTTAGAGTTGGAAATCTTGCAACAAATGACATTCTCCTAATGTCATAAAATTTCTCTTTGTAATATTCTTTCCTCTAATTCATGAATTCATGATAGATTTCCTTAAAATGGATGAAGTCTTGAATTATGGACTTGTGATCTTGACTCATGCTTTGCAAATTTGGACTCCACTTGATCAAGAATTTAAAACCAAAATTGGATGAAGCAATCTTGAATTATGCCTTGCATTTCATGGTCATTAGGAATATATCTTAAATATCCTAATATTTTGTCAAGTAACTTCTTCTTGAAGAAATCTACAAGAGTAGACTTTCCAATTTAGATCAAACCTTAAATGATGAACCTTTCCTTCCATGTAGTCCAAGGTAGACAAGTTATCTCATTTGAAATGGAAAATGACAAATCGACCCAATCCGTACCCACATGCTCGATATGCAATAAAATGATGTATGGTATGGCGAATGTAGGGTATAAAGGCTAAAGGCGAAAATGAGGGTGTGACAGCTGCCCCTATTTAATCCTCTTGGACCTGAATATCTGGAGGGTAAAGGTGCTCGAACATTCATGGTAGAAGAGAATTAAATACTAGAATACCCGGGATTTTCGACTGGAGAGGTATGGGGTGAAAGTAAATAGTCAACAAGATGGCTTGAAAAAGGTTCCTTGTTTTTGGAGAAGGGGTATGAGGGATATGATGATATGCTTGAGATGCAATGCTGAATGAACATGAGTGCTTTGCCAGCCGGAAGAGGAGGCACCTCGTAACATGGAAACATAATTGGCCAAGAGATATTCCTTCTAGTAAAGATAGAGAGGACTCAAGAAATGGATTGTGAGATATTCCTTCTACAAAAGATAGAGAGGACTCAAGAGATAACAATGAGATATTCCTTCTACGAAAGATAGAGAGGTCTCAAGAGATGGTTTTTTTCTCTTACAAAAGGCAAGGAGGACTCCTGAACAAAAGGTTTGGATAAAATGCTTCCTTCTACAAAAGGTAGAGAGGACTCCGAAACAAAAGGTTTGAAGACAAGTATTCCTTCTACAAAAGGTAGAGAAGACTCCCTTGGGAGAGTACGATCGTATTTCCTTCTGTCACGGCAGAAAGGACTCCAAACAAAAGGTTAGGAGAAAATGTTCCTTCTACAAAAGTTAGAGAGGATTCCTGAACAAAAGGTTAGGAGAAAAGTTCCTTCTACAAAAGGTAAATAGGAAACTCCCTTAGGAGAGGATGATCGTATTTCCTTCTGTCACGGCAGAAAGGACTCCAGAACAAAAGGTTAGGAGAAAATGTTCCTTCTACAAAAGTTAGAGAGGATTCCTGAACAAAAGGTTAGGAGAAAAGTTCCTTCTACAAAAGGTAAATAGGAAACTCCCTTAGGAGAGGATGATCGTATTTTCTTTTGCGAAAAGCAGAAAATATTCCTGAACAAAAGGTTTGGAGAAATATTCCTTCTACAAAAGGTAGGCAAGATACTTACGAAAGGTAAGCTGACAAGAACCTGTACAAAAGGTACGAGAGGTCTTGTTAAAGGTAAGTTGAATCTGTTGCGAAAGGCAAGGCAGAGATATTTCGAAAAGACTCACAAAAGGTAAGTTGAGGACAATAACCATCCTTCTGCAAAAGGTAGAGGAGACTTGTATAGGGTATTGGAACATCATTTGACCTCACAGGCACCACGGTGGAGATGACATTCTTTAAGTATGGTAACCATTCATTTCTTGGCCACATAGGCATCAAGCGTCCAAATAGATCAAAGATACCCAAGACAAAGCTTTGTCGCATGTAAAAGACAGCGAGAAAACGCTTACGAAAGGGAAGCGAAAGGATAAGATTTCATGCGAAAGGCCATGAAATCCCTTACGAAAGGTAAGGTGAGAAGACATCTCAAAACGGACTTACAAAAGGTAAGTGAAGGGATAACACTCTTAAAGGATCCTAATAAGATGTCCACAGGAAATTTGTATCTTTGAGAACGACCGGCTAAGCACGTATGTAAAAATGCAGGATGTATGCAAAAATGTCGGGGATGCAAGGACATGGTGATTACTGGTGAGGGTCGTGCCAAGTATGGTTGCGCTATGGAGGTGAATTACCAGACGAGAATTGGAAGCAAAAGAGTTAAGTTGTTAGGCCAGAAACTGACTCCTTGTTTTATTGTCAAATGGGAACTATTTTTACGGTTTGCCAGACAATAACTGGACTTTGAAAGGAAATTTGACTACCAAACGGGAACCAGAGTCTGAAAGTAGGCTAAAGAAAAGGGTGATTTGGTCGGGTGGGCTAATAGCATGATTCCCCAACACTCATCTTGAACTCGAAAGAGCTTGCTTGATAAGCTTAAAGGCATGGAAAGAGCTTGCCCCAGTTTTAATTCAGCTTGCCCTAGTCTGAGGGTCTTTGGAGAATTTTCCTTTGAAACACGGAGAGGAATTGCCCCAGTTTTAGTTCAGCTTACCCTAGTTTGAGGGTCTTTGGAGAGTTTCATTTGAAACACAGAGAGGAATTGCCCCAGTTTTAGTTCGACTTGCCCCAATCTAAAAGGGTCTATAGAGAATTTCTCCTCAAAAGATAGATTGGAGGTAGCTCGTCATGAGATGACCTCGAGATGGCCTGCCTCAGAATCTTGCGTGATGAAGAGGTTAGTCCTTGATTAACCGACTCTTGGAGTGATGGGCCTCGGCGTACTCTTAAAGTAGCTTACCCCCAGAATGAGCGTTGAAGCGATTCGACTTGCGCTGATTGAGCATTGGAAGGACTTTTCTTTTAATCAAAGAATCTTCGAATGACCTGCCCTTAGTTGGTCGAGTCTTGTGATGATTCTCTTCTGATCAACCAATTTTTGCATGACTCGCCCCTTAATCAAATGATGCTTGGGGGCTTGCTTTAGACTAGCCTATTTCACCATCATTGGATGCCAATGCCCCTGATCCACAGGACCACAAGGTGCTTTTGATTCCAGTCAATTTTAATGGATGGTCAAATCCTCTTTGATTACTCTTTGTGAGCCTTTCCTTGGTGTCAAGTACCGACTTGCAATTTAAATTGTTTATTCACAAATGGTAATTTTAATGTAATTCCCATGCAAATTTGAAAGATCATTTTATTAAAACTGATGTGGAAGTGTGTGACGAATGGACCATTAATCCAAACATAGTGTTGATTTATTGATGTTTGAAAAATATAGCAAGAATATGACACCAATACTGAAGATTAGCAAATATGAGGGGAGTCAGCTTACGTAACCTTACTGTAGCATGCTTTCAGAATAAACCCTGCTTCAATTAGGTCTTTTTAAGGGTTGTAACGTGGTCTGGTTCACGGTTATAGAAACAAAGGATATAAGGCTCAAAGTATTATTTGTCCCCACCCTTTCTTCGTGATGATCTCCAGTCCTATGTTAAGCTAATTCCACACGTGCTTATCTTGACAGTGTAAGCTTGACGGTTCAAGGTTCGTTCGACGTGGCAGTCACCTTATTTGGTTTTGATGGATGTCAGTGACCCTTTTTGATTTGAGTAGCCACTGAATCTTATTTTGTTTTTGTTGAGGGTCTGAGGACCTCTTTTGGTTTTTTTCTCTAACTTTTGCCTAAGTTGCCTCTTTAGGTGTTCAACTTAGCGGGCTTTTCTTTTAACATATATATATTTTTTTTGAAAGGCTTGGGACTGTCAAGTCGTTGGTCGTTGAAGAACAAATGCCATAACAAGGATTTCATCTTGCGACTGAACGTGCAATCAGATTAACTGAACACTACCCATGCCCCAGGTTTATCATAAGGGTTTAAATCCGAAGGAAACTCCTACTTCTAGGCTCAAAGTGGTTGAATAGGGACTAACTCCTTATATCTCCGGTGTTTAGGGGATTTGAAACAATGCCTATACATCATCAGCAGGATTTTATTCGAAAGCATACAACTGCAATTATGGGTATTTCGTTTTCGTCATCCTCCCTCCAATCTTTGCTAAAATTTGAAAAAGAAAGTGGAAGAGAGGTGTATATGGATGTATTTTTTTTTGTATATAAGTGGAGAAAAGATGAGCGAATGCGACATGATTAATTCAAAAAGCATGATTACTTCATTAATATTACCATTCAAAACAAAACAATGTTTAAAAACAAGTAGCAAATGACGGGAAATAAATTACAAATGCTTAGAAAAGACAAGATATAAAAATTCCCGGTATTGGGTATTAGGCTTTTTCTTTCTTGACTCGTAGTTAGGCTAGCCTTCTTGCTCATTGGGACCACTCTGATAACTTTTTCCATGCCCACTTTCAGAATTTTCTTCCATGCCAGAAACTGATGAGCCTGCCCAACCAGATGAAGGGTTGACGTTAATTTGAAGGCCTTGAGGCGTAAATGAAATCAATCTGGACTCAATCAACCCTTGTACTTGGTACTTCAAACTTTTACAATCCTCGATCGTGTGTCCAGGTGCTCCAGAGTGGAATACACACCTGACATTTGCATCATAGCCTAGAGGAGGCGGTGTTGGAGGAGGACCAAGTTCTCTTAGTTGGACCAACGAGTTACTAAGCAACAAAGGGAGGAGTCAACTGTATGACATAGAAATTGGGTCAAAGTGTTTCTCTGGCCTCCTTGGTCTGCTCGGGCCTCGTTGGGCAGAGTTTCGACGCTGATTTGGATATGGATTCTTACATTGCAGTTGATTCCTTGGACCTGACCGAGGATTAAGTAATGGTCGTTGATAAGTACGCTTCATAGGTCCAAGTGGTAGGTCATGCTCACGAGGTATCTCTTGACTTGAGGGGGACTTAAGTACTTCCATAGGATCAAGCATTTTTGCGGCAACAACTGGTGCGGGGTTACTTTCCTTCCTCATCAGTGCTTGCAGGATCTCCATAATCAAGTTCACCTGAGTTTTCAGTTGCTTGACCTCCTCTTTCAACAATTCTTGGCCTTTATGAAGCTCTTCCATAGTGATTTGTGACATGTTTCCAATTCTGAGTGTATGTCGGGAAATCAACTAGCTGGTTAGAAACAAAAGGTGGTATGAGGTTCTCGGGAAATGATATGCAGAATGCAGATGCAATGCACATGAAATGGATTCAATGCACTGGGATGCAATGTACTTAATCTGATTTTAGCACACGAGATCAAAGGTACGGATCAAGGATAAAAGTTAATTGATCGTAACACAAGGTTCTCACCAGGTGTGATCTAAGATTCAATTGGGATACCAAAGTCATGGATTCACATGACTGTTCCTCATACATGACATGAATATGTCGGAAGATGACTCCATCACACGAATCTCTTTTGGGTGAGGTCCTCGTATCGAACCACGCGAGAAGAGCTTCTCGGGGACCCATACTACGAGACACGTCGACACTGGGTTCTAGACAAGGATTTCAGAGTCATGGACTTCCTTAACTATTTGTTACGTATGTTAGTCATTGCCAGGCAACAAACCCATCAAGAAAGTCTTTTCTGAATGAAGTCTTCATATCGATCCATACGAGAAGAGCTTCTCGAGGACCCATACTATGTGACCATCCATCTTAGTTGGCCAAAGGTTTAGGGTTCTAAAAGGTCCTTAGAGTAATGGATTCTTGAGAAAATGTTGGTCAAACACGCCAAGAGCTTGACGGTTCTCATCATTCTCAAATGAATCTACTCTAAGCGAGGTTCTCGTATCGACTATCACGAGATGAGCATCTCGGAAGCCCGTACTACTCAACCTCTCCTATCTCAATTTTAACACTCTAGACTCGGGTATAGAGTCTTTCCCTCAAGGTTTGCCACCAAAGTTTTCGATCCATACCAAGAACCCATGAAACCAAACACGGTGAGATACAATTGAAAAAACAAGGAAAGTGATAAACAAGCAAAAAGGAAAGAACCCAAACACGCAAAAACAACCTAGGTTAGGCTTGACTCGCTTAGGAAAAAGTCCCCAGCAGAGTCGCCAGCTGTCGCTACGCGAAAAATGACACAGAGTCGCCACCGAATTTTATTTATCCCACGGAGGGAAAGGGAAATAGCGATAAAACCTTTGGGAAAAAAGCGTGGTCATCACAACCAAGTCTTAGGGTTCGGGAGTCGGTTATGCGAGGGGAAGGTATTAGCACCCCTCGCATTCATCGTACTCGATGGGAACCTCCTAGGTTGTTTGGCGTGAATGAGTGTTTTATTCTAAAAGTTTGCTTGTTTGAAGAAAGAGGGGGTTAGTGTTTATTAGAGTGCTCGCCAAGGATTGGGGCCCTTGTGCCTACGTATATTCACTTGTATGAAGTGAAGAATCAGAGAATTCGTAGTTCATGGGACTACGGTGGAAAACGGGATGTTGGGTGGATGATGCTATCATGCGCATTCTAGCAGTTAGGTGTATTGCGGCTCGCTCTTGGAGTCTTATGCGTTATCTGTTTGCGGTAGAACGGACGTAACATGTCCTTGGGTTAAAGGGTATGGATGATTAAAGATGGGAAAGAAAGAAAATTGTGCTCGCTAGGATCATCGCAATCCTATGCCTACGTATTCTCGACATGTGTGAGAAATCAGAGCAGCCGTAGTTCGGCTACTTAAGAAATGATTGTATGTTGGGGGATTTTATACTTTGAAAAAAAGGGTTTTTGAATTGATGCCCTAAGGCGAAAATAGGTTTGATGAGTTGATGTTATTTTTAAGTTTCTTAAGAGAAATTGTTCCTGATTAGGATTATACACAAAAGACTTTGGATAGAAATGAATGTTTCGAATAACCAAGTCGAGCGCCTTGTATCCAAAACATTCGGAACGAGTGTAGGAGGACTCCATTCTCATTCCTTTTCCACCACTTTAAAGTCCATGGTGTATAGCCCTAATCGTATATTTATTGTGTTTTGGATTTTTTTATTGAGAAAATGAGAACCATTTGACATTGGATCAAGGTTTATTGTTTGTAAAAGTATTTGAGGTGATATGAACAAGGTCGATGGCGGACGCACAAGGCGGCCGACTTACAAGGGTTGAAAATGGCTCGATAAAATCGAGAGTTTGCTTTTTTGAAAATGGTTTTTGGAATTAAAAGTCACCAAGGACAATAGCAACATTCATACTAAAATATACAAACATATCGGGTTATTCGCATAAAAAAAAATCGAGACATGCAATAAAAACGGCGAACTCCTTGAGAAAAATTTTTTTGGAGGTAAAATATCGAAAAAAGTAGCAAAACAGTAGTGTAACACGGGTGGCCGTGTTGTGTGACACGGCCCGTGTCATAGGGTGCATGCAATGTGGGTTTTGGAGCGTGACAGAGGTGCAACACGGGTGGCCGTGTTGTGTGACACGGCCCGTGTTGTGATGTCTGGGGTTTTTTGGATGTTGAAATGTCAAACAGAAGTGCAACACGGGTGGCCGTGTTGTGTGACACGGCCCGTGTTGCGTGACACGGGTGGCCGTGTTGTGTGACACGGCCCGTGTCGTGCTACCAGAGGAAAAAAACCTAACTTTTCTATATTCTTCTTTCGTTTTTGTGGTTTCTTAAGAACGGTTTCTTGGTCCCTTTGGAACCTTTACATGATATGGACAGTTCAACAACACATAAAAGAGTAAACAAAAATGAGTATAAGAGCAACGAAATAAAGAGAGAAAAGTTTGAGGAAATGGATACCCAAGAGTTTCTTCTTCTTGCAAGTCCTCCTTGGTTTTGCTTTACTACTCACTCTATGTTGTGAAGGCTCTGCTCTTTAGTGGTTCTCTTGGTTCTATCTCACTCTCTCTTTTCTAGTTTTCCAAGCCCTTTTTTATTTTTCTGGTTTTTAATGTGTAAAATGGATGAATGTGTAGTGAATGAATGTTGAATCCTCTTCTTTACAGCCCCCTTCCTCTTATTTCTCCACTCTAGGGTTTCCACTCCTTCCCACACTTCAGATTTTTCATGGGGCAATGTTTCTTATCACCTTTCCTTATGCCACTCTCTTTCTTTCCATTTCCATGCAAGGTGCCATGCTGCATTTTCTGCACTACTTTGCATATGCTGTTTTTCTGCAGCACCTTGTGCCTTGCACCCATTTTGTTGGCTTGTGCTTGAAAAACTCCTCTTGGTCAAAGCTAATACCTCTTGACATCATTTTGAAATCTGATATTTAGATGCATTGTCACATGTTATTCCCTTGGTCTTGTGACATGTGATCTTGTGACATGAAGAAATTTGTCACCTCTTGCATGGGACTATTTTGTTCATGACTAACATGCATAATCTTGGTCCTAAAACATTCCAATGTTGATTTAATCCTTGCATGTTTCTTGGATGTTTGCAAGCATAGTGTAGACTTGGTGTGGCATTACCATAACATGAATTTGACTAGAGACTTGAATGAAGATTAGCAATAAATTAATTTCTACACATTACTTAGAGTTGGAAATCTTGCAACAAATGACATTCTCCTAATATCATAAAATTTCTCTTTGTAATATTCTTTCCTCTAATTCATGAATTCATGATAGATTTCCTTAAAATGGATGAAGTCTTGAATTATGGACTTGTGATCTTGACTCATGCTTTGCAAATTTGGACTCCACTTGATCAAGAATTTAAAACCAAAATTGGATGAAGCAATCTTGAATTATGCCTTGCATTTCATGGTCATTAGGAATATATCTTAAATATCCTAATATTTTGTCAAGTAACTTCTTCTTGAAGAAATCTACAAGAGTAAACTTTCCAATTTAGATCAAACCTTAAATGATGAACCTTTCCTTCCATGTAGTCCAAGGTAGACAAGTTATCTCATTTGAAATGGAAAATGACAAATCGACCCAATCCGTACCCACATGCTCGATATGCAATAAAATGATGTATGGTATGGCGAATGTAGGGTATAAAGGCTAAAGGCGAAAATGAGGGTGTGACAATCACAAGATTTTCTCTAGGAAAACGCCTCTGTTTGATGATTAAAACAAAGCATACACATAAACAAGTAGGCCCTGAAATAAAATCACTATGCCCCGGGTAGGACATAGGATTCTACAATAATAAAAAAACAAGGCATTACTGTTTCGGCGTCACTTGAATAAAGTCCTGGATAGACCAGTTGCATAGGCTTTGTCCTGGCTCACTGGGCTTGATCCACGACTCCATGTCACAGTCGCTATCTCCATCTTCACTGTCAGACACAACATTAATTCTTTCAAAACTGACTCCTCCTACAGTAAACACAATCGGCCCTTTGAACTTTGGCGCGCTCTGTGATGAAGATGATGACGAAGGGCAATACCCCAAACCAAACTTGTCCTGCTTGACAGGAATATCTAGAACTTGACCCTAACCTTTAGCTTCCCCCGCCTGAACTACCGCTTGGGCTTCTCTGTACGACGACATAGCATCCTCTGGCCCTTTGCTTATGACAGGAGATTGGTCTCTGATCTGCACTCCTTCAAAGGCTTGGCATAATGTCTCATGGATCTCCCCATCCACTTCGACATATTTGAATGAAGACAAGTGACTTACCATGATGTCTTCCTCCCCACACACGGTGACAACACTACCACCGATCATGTACTTAAGCTTTAGGTGCAACGTAGACGTCACGGCCCCTGCAGAATGAATCCATGATCGTCCGAGCAAACAGCTATAAGCTGGCTGTATATCTATAATATAAAACATAGTGTTAAACACCTCTGGACCGACCTGGATTGGCAAAGTCAATTCTCCAAACACGGACCTCCTAGTCCCATCAAAAGCTCTCACTACCAAGTCACTTGACATGCAGATTATACCTCGGGTATCTAGCTTCAACAGTACTTTCTTGGGTAACACATTCAAGGATGAACCAGTGTCAACTAGGACATGAGACATAACAGTGCCCATACACTCAACTGAAATATGCAACGTTCTATTATGATTGCAGCCCCTGGGTGTCAAATCAAAATTTGTAAAGCCAAGGCCATGCCCCGCGTTCACGTGCGCCATCACTCCTTCGAGCTGATTCACAGATATCTCCTGGGGTACATAGGCAGCATCAAGGGCTTTCAGCAAAGCGTTTTGGTGGGCCTCGGAACAAAGAAACAATGACAAAATCGAAATCTTGGACGGCGTCTGCTGCAGATGATCGACAATTTTATAATCACTCTTCCGAATTAATCTCATGAATTATTTTATATCCTTGGTCAATGCCTCTTTTTCCTTCTCTTGAGAAGGTCCTCCTTCATCGACTTTACCCTTCCCTCGGGAAATTCTCTCAACTTCTACTTCTGGCGCCGTGAAGATTCTACCACTGCGGGTTATGCCCCCTGCCCCCACAAGGTTATCAACTGACCCTATAGGCAGGCTTTCCAGGTTAATCTTCTCTCCATTGCAGTAAATTTCCGCCCCATAGTTCCAAGGGATGGCTTTAGTGCTTTCGTACGGAATGGGTCCCACTTTGGTTATTGTGATAGTCAGCCGCTTGGGAGGTGCCGATATCGTGACAGTCTTGAACGGGATCGTAATCGTTGAAACTTCGCTCTGCTTTTTAGCTATTGCCTCAACAGGCTTCTCTTCAGCAGTACGGTCGAATTGCAGTGTTCCTTCATCAATTAGACCCTGAATACCTCTTCTCAAATTATCACAACCCTCAGGCCGGGCCAAACAATCAACACAATCTGTATCACAACCAGGGAACACTCCCCCTTTCAGCAATCTGCTCTTGACATAACTTAGAGGCGTCTTCAGTTTATCCACATTCATAACCAGATTCAGACTGGCATCTTCCAATATAGCACCCACCTTTATAGATCCATGAGGCGGCATCGGATTCTTCTCAATGTTGGGCGCTTCATTACCAAAGTTTATAACCTTGCTATCTATCAAATATTGCACCTTGTGCTTGAACGCATGACAATTTTCGATGCTATCACCGAGCGCCTTAGAGTGGAATTCACACTGTGCATTAGCATCATAACCAAAAGGAGGCGTACCCTTCAGTGGAGCCAATGTCCTTTTCTCAACCAGCTGCAGCTGTAACAAAGTTGGAAGAAGCTGAGCATACGGCAATGGAGGTGCATCAAATACCCTTTTCACAGTTCTATCCCGACCTTGATATCTCTGTGGAGCAGAATTCTGTTGTCCCCGTTGCTGATGTGGCTGTTGTTGTTGCTGTTGAGGCACAGGAATTGTCACACTAGCAATCTGCTGCTGACGGTATTGGTTTCGACCTCTACCTCTTCCTCGGGAGCTGTATATTGAATTAGTATCCCCCTGTCTCTTATTCCCCAAAACTTTTTTACCACCTCCAGCTGAGGTTGACTCTCCCGCTTGAATCTTACCAATCTTGACACCGTTCTCGATACGTTCCCCCAAGAGTATCAACTCAGAAAAGTTAGTCGTCGTGCAATTGATAAGCCTATCATAATACATCCCAGAGAAGGTGCCCACGAACATATCCACCAACTCACGCTCCACCATGGGTGGGTGCACTCTGGCTGCAAACTCACGCCACCTCTGGGCGTATTCTTTGAAACTCTCGCCATTCTTCTGAGAAAGATTTTGGAGTTGGACCCTGTTCGGCGCAAGGTCGCTATTATATTGGTAGTGCTTCACAAAGGCTTCTGCCAACTCTTTCCAGCTACCAATTTGAGTAGGCTCTAACCCCATGTACCATTCCAATGACGGTCCCGACAAGCTATCCTGGAAAAAATGCATCGGCATCTTCTCGTCATCAGAGTAGGCGGACATTCTCCGATAGTAAGATTGCACATGAACTCTCGGGCAAGTATCCCCCTTATACTTGTCGAAAGTGGGCGCTTTGAACTTCAGTGGCACCCTCAATCCATGAACCAATCCCATGTTAGCCACGTCTAACCCCGTGGAATTCTGATTAGCAAGATTCTTCATCTGTTCTTCCAGCAACCTGAACCTTCTATCATTGTCATTGGGCATCTCAAGATCTCGACCTGGAGTAGGGAAAGCATCTTCCTGACGATCTTCGCCCCAGCGGGAATCTCCGTTATCATACCCAGTATAAGCAGTATGAGGACCAAAACCAGTCTGATTGAACCTGGGACCATACCCCATATTACCATAACCCTGATTACCAGCACCTGGATTAAAACCAGTGTTGTAGGCGCCCACCCTAACACCGTTGTTGCTTGCATTGCCAAAACCTGCATTGCCGAAGCCCTGGTTACCATAACCCTGGTTGCCAAAACCAACACCTACACCAGTGTTCCCAGCACCAAAACCAGCATTCCTAGTTCCAACATTGAACCCATCATTTCCAGCACCAATATTACCATTGGTTTCCACATACCCATTACCGTTACCAGTCACATTTTAGTTCCCAGCTCGGTTACCATTCTCAGTCATATTGGGGACGACCATCGGTATCACATCACCAGCTTGGAGGGTCTTGCCATGAGGAGGATCAATAGCAATTCCGCCATGTAGCACACCTTGACTATCAACCCTAGCGATCAGAGGCTGCACCAGACTCTGCAGCTACTCCTGGCCCTTGGCCACAGTTTCCATCACTTGCATGAACTGTGTCATCCTGTCGCGCATCTCCTGCATCTCAACTTGCATTGGGTCCATGGATTTCTTGTAGTTGCTTCTGGTAGAGTAGCGATGAATTCGCTGGTCGGCAATCCTGAAACCTGTGTCAACAGAGGGTTAAGAAACACAGTACAAGGTACCGGCTATGCAAATGATTCATGCAGATGCAAACATGTGTCTGTGCGTTAGGGAGATTTTTCCCCCGATTCAAGTGCTAGAGTGCCAGTGCTGATAACAAGAAGTCCGGATCCAGTCACTAAAATAACATCTCATATATATATGGCCCAACAAGGCAGCAGTACAACGTCAATGAATACGACGAGAATCAATAGCATGACCTCAACCAACAGGCCTGGTGATGGTCAGCCTATAGCAAAGATCAGAAAAACAAAGGGTTACAAAGATAATCAAGTGCGACAACGGGCACGAAACTCTTCTAGTAACTCTTTTGTCTTGGGGTGATCGGGCCGAGTGAGTAACCCTTCAACAAGAAACTCTCCCTGCATAATAGTGCACTGGAGATCTTCAACAGAATCTTCCCACGCTCCATGGCCAAAGCAATCTTCTAACTTTCGCTTCTTAGATTCGAACCTCTGTTTGCGATCTTTCAGGTTAGCGATAGCTTTGTTCAACATGTCTTCAGTGTCATATCTGCGAGCAGTTTCCTCATCAAACTTCTCCTTACTAGCCTTCACCTGAGCATTCAATTTGGAGATCTGTTTTTTCAGTTTGTCCTCCCTCTCTTTGTTGCTGGCTAAAGTGGCGTTCCACTGCTGATTGAACTTGGAGATTCTACAGTATGCTTCATCCAAGTGCTGCTTCTTGGTACCAAGTACATCATTGACAGATTTGAAGTCCAAACCCAACTGCTCACAATAAGCTATCTGCTTGGTCAAGTCCGTACCTAACCTGTTCACAAACTCTGTCTGCTTTTTGAAGGAGTGGACGGCTTCACTTCTCTCGCTTCTGATATGTGCCAGCTCTTTCTCCAACTCTTTGTTTGCTTTCTTCAGTTCTTCCTTCCTAGCTAACACCTAGTTATACTGCTGAATAGGCACGGTAGTAGGCTCTTCAACCCCTGGATGGCATTCTGGGGAAAGGCATCCCTATGGTCTCTGCTCTGGCTCGAATCCAAGTCATGTAAGGAGCATAAGCTTGGCTATTGCTCTTACCCAACAAAGATTTCCCTCGTCTACTTATATCATTCCAGGCATGCTGAAGCTTAGATAACACATCCCCCTCTAGAAGACCGGTGAGGTACAAAGATTCATGCACCTCTTCATCTTTTGATGGACCCCTCAAAGCATATGCAAACTGTCTGACAAGTAGAGACGAATTATAGTTGATATACCCCTTTCTTCCAATTAAAGGCACATTCGGAAATCCACTGCAGATGAATATGATCTCAGTACCCAACATATCTCTATCAAACCAGACAACACTCTCTACTGATAAACCCATCAAACGCTCAGACCACTCAGTTGTGGCTGCAGATGAAGCAAATGGACCCTTCTTGGGTAGGTGACTATCAAACCATCTGTAGAGTAAGGGCACACAACATGATACATTCTTACCCCTTCTATTTTCGTTCTTGTAATGGAAAGAATGATACACATCGCCAATCAAGGTAGGGACTGGATTCCCTGATGCAAAGATGTGGAAGGCATCCAAGTCTACAAAATCAGGCATGTTGGGAAACAAAATGATACCATATATGCAGAGAGCAAGAATGGCGTTGAATACAATCCAACAACCATCTTTGGCACACTGTTGAGCTTTCCCAACTAAGAACTGCAAAGAAAATCCAAGAACCTCATTCCAACTGGACAAGATCAACTCAGAGGCATCCAGATGAAGAGCAAGAGCTAGATTAGCCATATTAGGCTTAACATCCATGTGAACAAATGGCATCTGACTCTTAACAGGTATACCCAACAACTCAGCATACTCCTCTAATGTAGGTGCAAGAATGAAGTCCGGGAAAGTGAAATATCTTAAGGGAGGATCATAGAACTGCAATAAGGCATATAACCCATTCAACTCATACACAGAAGGTTTACGAACCAGACTGAGCAGCTTCCCATAAGATTTTCTGAATTCCCCTCTCACTGTATCATCTTCCAAGGCAATCAAACTGGACAACAGAGCAACATCTGAGGTAGGGAGCTTGTAGGCCACATTCTTCTTCAGAGATCCCATACTAGCACACAGAAGGCAAGAAAACCGGAACCGGGGGATAATGTACCTGCAACACAGACACAAGTTAATGATATGCAAATGAGTATGCAAAATGAAAAATGCAAACGTGCAACAGAGGATCAAGATGGTGCTGCTGAGAAGACCAAGATTCTGTTCCAACACAATCACAACACTGCTCTGATAGCACAACCCTGAAGAGGACCAATAAACACGCACTGTCGAGAACAACCACATCTCTGACGATGAGAACCCTCTGAACCCAACAACACTGATTCACTGTCAAGAAAACCAGGTAGTCTGGAGGTTAAGGTTTTCTGCAATAACCCGACCCCGCTCATAGGTATGGACCTAATCACAGACAAGGTACGGCATCCTATGCGTTTCCCAGCATCACATACTTTCAAGAGCGATGATACGATACCCAGAAGGTGTGGCATCGTCATCTCTTGAAGTGGCCTCACTTAATTGAGTCACAAATGATCGCTCCCCAGAGTCGACAATCCTCCAAACCAACAACCCCTCAAGCCCAAAGGGCCGGAAATAAAGTCAACAAGGAGAACCTCGTTTCAGCGTGGATTTCATGAGACACTAGTGCTTGCAAAGAAAGCACGCGCCCACTAATTTCCACAACTAATGCTAAGTACACTCAAGTTTGGGTCTGACTTCTCACTCATCAGAGCCCCTTCCCACAACAACACAATAATAATATCATACTGAAAATAAAATGCGGAAAGTAAATGCGATAAATAAAACCCAACAGGTAAACACACAAGCGCTAGGATTGACTCGCATAGGAAACCGGATGTCCCCAGCAGAGTCGCCAGCTGTCGCTACTGCGAAAAACGAGGCCGGGAAGACAAAAGAGTCGCCACCTTTCATGCACTCAACCTCTAAATGCAGACAAGCAAAGGGAGTTATTCTCAACCTTTGGAATGCTCTTAAGCCTAGAAACATATATATGAGAACCTAGTCTAATGCAACACACAGTCAATTAGTCACACAAGCAAAGCAGAGCAGTCAGGAAAATACACCAGACAAAAATAGCAGACAAACAACTCAACAGCAAAACAGATAAACAGCAAACAATCAAACAGTCTGCAAACAAACAACTTCAAGCCATCTTCAAGAGAAGTCTTCATCTTCATGCTTCAACAAGATCCACCACAAGGGAAGAGAATAAACATCAAGAATATTTGATTGATGATGGGAAGCAGGAAGGAAACCAAGGGAATCCCTCCTGACACTCAACCAGTCATCTGAGAGAGACATCCTCAAAGGTTCTACCTCTTGTAAAATGCCACACATCCTTCCAAAGGAAAGATGAGGCTTTCACATAGGGACCTTGAGTCATAGGATGAGAATGGAAAGCAATTAAAGCAATCCATGTTTGTTTGGAGAAAGAGAAAGCAACTAAGCTCTTCCTAAACCCTAATTGAACAAGTTCAAAGAAAGCTTCTAAAAGAAGGCCTAAACACCAAATCAAACATCACCAACAAGAAAACAGAAGCTTAAACGTGTCTAAAACACCATCAAAGAAGATTAGCAAACCTATCATGCACTAAAGGCCACCATTGAAGTCAATCTAAAACAAGTGCTATGTTGAAAACAACTTAAACTAGCCTAAGTATTAAATATATGAAAAATCCTAAAACATCTCCTAAAATCCTAAGAAATTTTATAAGGGAACCTAAACATGTTAAAGACCTATGGGAAAAGGATTAGACCCTTAATCTAAAGGGAAGCCACCTAAAGAAATCCTAGATCACAAGGTACCACATAAGAACCCTAAAATGGAAGGTCTAAGGATCGTAATCCAAAACAGAACTTAATATTGTTTAAAAAATCTAGATTAAATCATAGGGGATCATGCATCCCTAATCTACCAACTAACAAGAAAACAACCCCAAACTCCAAACCAATTGCAAGAACAAAAATCATCAAAATCAAGTATCAAATATGCAAAATTAAAGAAATTAATAGAAAATCAAATTAAATTGAAAATCAGGCAAACATGAAATGTAAAATCACAGAAAAATCACAAATAAAAGGAGGATCATGGAAATATTTTTCTTTTATTTTTCTGATGAATATTGAAATTAAAATGAATTTAAAATGAATTTAAAATGAAACAAACAATTAAAATAAAAAGAAAATGAGTAAACAAAATAAAAGGCCAGAATAAAATGGGGAGCGTTGGATCAATTAACCGGTCAAGGCATCTGAGGTCTCACAAGGCGCCAGCATATTTAATGAAACGACCGTGTTTCAATTAGTCCAAGGCCAAAATCAAATTTAAACGTAGCCACACGATCTGCATACAAAGTCATGTTTCAGGCCAGATCCAAGGGTGATCCATTCATCTTCTTCATTTGAAATAGGAAATGGGGGGAGAGTTGCAGCGGTGGCCGGAGATGACCTCCGGTCATCTTCTCCGGTTGTCCCTAAGTTGCAGGTCGTCAAAGCTTAACAAAACCTATACTGTTTCACTCTAAATCTCATGTAGAGTCCAAATATCATGTTCATTTTTCCTGATTCCTCATAGATCTTAAAACACGAACTCAAACAGAAAATATGTCAAGTTATCAAGCATTATCAATCCTTAATCAAGACCACAGATATGTTCCTCACACTTCACTGATCATCCTAAACCATCTAGATCATGTAGAATCCTCATAATCAGGTCAAACCAGCTCCAAACAGAAATCATACATCAACCTATTTTGTCTTTAATCCTTCAACTAATGATCCAAAATCCATCTAAGAAACTTCATAAGGCCTAACCACATGCTAACATATGCTAAAACACAATGAATCTTCCTCAATTTTGAAAACTACATACCTGTGTTAGAGCTTGAAATTGAGGTATCTAGAACACGATTCTCGACTTCAAATTGTGCAGATCTACTCAATGGTTGATGCTGAAGGTGCTTGTAACTTTAATTTGCTTTGAATTGGCCTGAAATTGAAATCACGATCATCACTTCTCCTCTTGAAACTCCAACTTCAAACTCTAATTCTAGCACGAATCAATCACCAAAATTGTTCTGAATCAATCATAGAACTTAAATAGAAATGATTTGTGGGCTTTTTTTGATCCAATGGAGGCCCAAATCCAGAAATCCAATTTTCACGTTTCTTTGAAAAACTCAAACAAGGAATGCACGAATTCTAGCTTAAAACTTCCCTTGGAAGCTTCAATTCAACCCCTTGTGGTCTGGTGAGAGTGTCTAGAGTGATTAGAGAGCTTGAATTCATCCCATGACCAAGTTATGATATGTTGCTTATTTGTGAAGTTACAAGTCAAAACACCATGAATTAGACCTCAAATGAAAAATCCAATAATGCCAAAGTGTTTAGAAAAATTTTTCTGATAAAAATGAATACCCACATGGCCTTGTATGAACACAAATGAAATAATCTTGAATTTTTACTTAAATGCCTTTAAATTCTCCCTTTTGCCAAATTTCTCAAACCAAGTCTCACCCTAAGCCAAATAAATTCATCATGAGGACATGGTTGACCTAAAAACATCATTTTGAGAAAGTTTTGTGTTGGAAAAAACTTCATTTGAAGCTTTCAAGATAGTGAAAATGACCTATAATACCAAATGACCTATAATCTTACTTTCCCAAAATACCCCTAACTTGTAAACCTCATAACTTGAGTTCTACAAATCAGATGGAAGACTTCTAGTACAATTTGGAAAGCTATGATAAATCCCTACAACTTTCATGTTTGCCAAAAGTTTGGGAGAAACACCCTTCTAGGTCAAAAGTTCCTTGGAAGTTGGTGAACTTTCATAGACAAACTTCACATTCCTCAGATGACCTGTAACTTGTCTGGACCATAACTTGAGTTCTATAAATCCAATGGAGGACTTCTAGTACTCAAATTAAAGCTAAGAACATGGTCTACAAGTTTCATGTTGGAAAAAAGTGGAGATGAAACTTTCATATTGAGATACGTGGTCTTGAAGTTAGGCACTAAAAAGGGGATTTTACCCTGAGAACCCTAATTTAACAACTCTTCACACCTTGAACTTTTCTTGGATTAATCTTGGAATATCACCTCATGTACCTCATTACAACTATCCATGACTACAAAGACTTAGAATTGAGCTTTTGATCCTCTTCAATTGCACAGTTGACTTAGGGTTACTTAGATGAAAACCCCAATTGCAACACCCTTAACTGTGGCTCTTCACACTTGGCATAATGACTTAATTGAGCTCTCTCATGACCCTCAAGGCACTCTATGAGCTCTATCCACACACTCTCTCCTTGATCAAGGCTCCACAACCCACGTATGATCTTCAATTGGTCCTCAGATTAGGAGATTAACCACATACAAACAACTAAACCTCTTAAGAACCCAACCCTCTTCCTGATGACTATGGTGATTTCTCAAGCTTGCATAAGACCTTTAGAAAGGCTCATCTTGATATAAACCACACTTGATCCCCTACACAAATGAACAATTCTATGCTATGCAAATGTTAGATCAATGATATGCTAATGCAATGAAACATAAACCAAGTAAGAAAAGGTTAGGCAAATTTTGGGGTGCAACTATACCCCCACGGGTATATAGTGTAAGAATCTTGATCAATTTTGAAAGCTTTGACTTTTTGCTTGCAATCATGGAATGATCTTGAGTCTTTGTTGACATCATCAAAACCTTGAGATTAAAAAGTGCTTCTACATTCTCCCCCTTTTTGATGATGACAACCAAGTGCGTGTTGCGATATCTTTTGACGATGTTCGTTCTAGGCTTGCTACTTGTTTCTCCCCCTATGTCCAGCAACTCCCCCAATCTAAACCGAGGCAAAAATTCTGCACAGAGAGATATTAGACAGCAAGATCTTCTCCCCCTTTGTCATTAACAAAAAGGAAGGAGCTTTCAAAAACAAACAAAAGCAATATAGGCATACAAGACAGCATATAATCAAGCACAACAACATAGATAAAAGTGTAGCAAGCAGAGAAATGCAACAAATAGTGTACGGTTACAACTTAAAAACTTAAACAATATCCCAGAAAGAAAAAAACAGTAAAAGCAACAGAAACAAATATTTTCTAAACATCTTCAATCAGACATATCCACGTCTTCTGCTTCTTCCTCTTCACTACCTTCATCATCTGCATCTTCTTCTTCAACAGTCCCGGGGTTGGAAGGATGAGCGGTAAGGATGAGGTTGCAAAGTGAAGCAATTGCCCTGGAGGTTTCTCGGTGACAGTTCATAGTTTCTCGATGTTGGGTCATCATGGTAGTATAGAGAAACTCATTTGTAATACCTCATTCGGGAACGGGATATGCTTGGTTTGAGGTGGATCCTTCGCCTGCATACTTATAAATGTCGTCAACGTCTTTGATAATACCAGTGTTCTTAACAATGGTGATTTCATTTATCTCATTGGTTGTTGATTTCATTTTGGTGAACGGTTCCCTGTTAAGGTCCAAATTCGTCAACTCAAGGATTCTTGAAATCAGCCTTGCATAAGGAAGACGTGTCAACAGAGATAGTTGTTGTTGAAAATGATACATGATTGTCAAAATCCAATTTACCCTTATCTTGTTTTTGATTGCGAAAAGAAGCTGCATCTCCAGGTCATTAATCTGAGCATGATTCGAATCCTTCGGAATCAGCACATAGCAGATTATGTAACGTAGCATCCGGTTCGAAACCGTCAGATTTTTCGCATAACAGAGCATGCGAGCCGTTCGTTGATTTGCTACGACATTCTCCTTTGGAAACCTGCAGATCTGATAATAATATTCCATCTTATAATAGTTGGACCACGGCCCTTCCACGTGGTTAACTCCTTTCTTTACCAGCAGAATGTGACGAACACGAACCTTGAAATCCATCCGGTGTTTCTTGGTTGTCTCCATAGGAATGCTGTCTCCATCTGATGCAGAGTCATATTCCGGTAACTTTCCCTTTCCTTTGTGAGAAGATTCCATGGATGAAGTTTGAGAGATTCTGAGAGTTCTGAGTTCTTGGATGAGTTAGGGTTTTGAGAGATGGAGGAGATGATAATGTGAGGGCAATATACATGTAGTGTTATGTGAGTGGGTTTTAATGTTGGTTGGAAGTCCAAAAGTGTAGGAAAAGAAGAAGAAGAAGAAGAATTCTTTGGATAATGATTTGGATGTTCAAGAAAATATTAACCATATATAAATAACACATTTAACACACTTAATTTTCCAAAATTTTAATTAATTTTTCGTTTCTGATTTTTGAAAATTTTAACAGTGTTAATCGGTTAACACATTAAAAAATTATGACAGAAGTGAAAAATTAACAGTGTTAATCGGCTAACCCTATAGGTTAATCGATTAACACATGCGAATTTTGGAAAATTGCTAAAAACAGAATGCACGAACATTGGAAAACATATATTATGCAAACATAAACCAGAGAAAAGATCATATATCACCTTCATCGAGAATCCCAAGTTCTCGTCGAATTTTGAAGAACGGTTTTTTCGCCAATGGTTTAGTAAAGATGTCAGCGAGTTGATTGTGTGTATTGACGAAAGTAGCATCTACATCTCCATTAAGTACGTGATCTCGAAGGAAGTGATGCCGGATGTCTATATGCTTTGTCCTTGAATGCATGACCGGGTTGTTTATAATATTGATGGCACTTGTATTATCACATCGAAGAGGAATGCAACCGAGATCTACACCGTAATCGAGGAGTTGTTGCTTGAGCCACATAATTTGTGCACATCAACTTCCTGCTGCAATATATTCTGCTTCGGCTATACTGAGTGCCACACATGCTTGCTTCTTGCAGGCCCATGACACTAGTGCATTCGCGAGAATGTGACACGTACCACTCGTGCTTTTTCTATCGGTCTTACATCCTGCATTATCAGCGTCAGAATAACCAATTAAAGAACAAGTACTACCTTTTGGATACCATAATCCGACATTCGTTGTTCCTTTGAGATACTTTATGATTCTCTTCACAGCAGCGAGATGTGATTCCTTCAGACTAGCTTGAAAGCGTGCACACAAACACACGCTAAACATACTGTCAGGACGGCTTGCCGTCAAATATAATAATGAATCGATCATACCTCGATATTTTGTAATATCAATTGGAGTACCAGATTCATCTTGATCAACGTACATTCCGGATCCCATAGGGGTGGACATCACCTTGCAACTATCCACATCAAATTTTTTCAACAATTCCTTGCAATATTTGGATTGGTTGAGGAAGATGCCATTCTTTGTTTGCTTGATTTGTAGTCCAAGTAAATAGTTCAATTTTCCCATCATGGACATCTCGAATTCTCCTTGCATCATAAGTGAAAATTCTTCGCAAAGCTCTTTGTTTGTTGATCCGAAGATGATGTCGTTGACATAGACTTGAACCAATAAGGTGTTACCCTTGATCTTCTTTATAAACAGCCTCTTGTCAACCTTTCCTTTTGTAAATCCCTTTTCACATAAGAAATTGCTAATGCGGTCATACCATGCTCTTGGTGCTTGTTTCAGTCTGTAGAGTGCCTGTTTCAGTTTTTAAACATGCGAGGGATTCTTGAAGTCTTCAAAACCCGAAGGTTGTTTGACGTAGACTTCTTCATTGATGTATCCATTCAGGAAAGCGCTTTTGACATCCATCTGAAACAACTGAAAATTCATAGAACAAGCGTAAGCAAGTAATAATCTAATTGCTTCTAACCTTGCTACTGGAGCGAACGTTTCATCAAAATCAATTCCTTCCTTCTGGTTGTAGCCTTGTGCGACCAATCTTGCTTTGTTACAAACTATGATCCCATTCTCGTTAAGTTTGTTCTTGAACACCCATCTTGTTCATATGATGTGCTTATGGTCTGGTCTTGGTACAAGACTCCAAACTTGATTCCTTTCGAATTGGTTGAGTTCTTCTTGCATCGCTACAATCCATTGATCGTCTCCTAAGGCTTCATTAATCTTGGTTGGTTCAATTTGAGATACAAAAGCCATGTTGAGACAAGCATCCTTAAGATTAAGTCGAGTTGCAACGCCTTGGCTAATATCACCAATAACTTTATCTATCGGGTGATCTCTATGCGTTCTCCATTCCTTCGGAAGATCTTGGTGTTCTTCAATGATTTGAGTGACATCTTCTTGTGGTATTGTTTGATTCTTTGAAGTCTCTCTTTGTTGTTGTGAAGAACCTACTATATCATCATCATTATCCACAATAATATTATCCTCTTTCGAGGGGTTAGTCTCATCAAAAGAAACATGAATGGATTCTTCAATAGTAAGAGTTCTTTTATTAAAAATTCTAAAAGTTCTACTAGAAAGAGAGTAACCAAGAAATATACCTTCGTCGGACTTCTCATCAAACTTACCGAGATTGTCCTTATTGTTGTTGAAAACAAAATATTTGCATCCGAATATGTGGAAAAATGCTATGTTTGGTTTCCTACCCTTGAACAGCTCATACGGGGTCTTCTTGAGAATTGGTCGAATATTGACACGGTTGCTTACGAAACACATCGTGCTAACCGCTTCTGCCCAGAAATATTTAGGAAGATTCGAGTTGCTAAGCATTGTTCTTGCAAGCTCCACCAGTGACCTATTCTTCCGTTCTACGACACCGTTCTGTTGAGGAGTCCTTGGTGCGGAAAAAATTATAAGAAATTCCATGCTCTTCGCAAAAATCATAAAAGTCTGAATTTTGGAATTCTCCACCATGGTCGCTTCTTATGGAGGCTATGGTGAGTGACTTCTCGTTTTAAATTTGCTTCGCATACTTCTTGAATGCTTTAAAAGCATCATTTTTCTGCACTAGAAACAATGTCCATGTGTATCGAGAGAAATCATCAACAATAACTAAAGCATAAATACTACCTCCGAAGCTTTTCATTCTCGATGGACCAAAGAGATCCATATGCAACAATTGAAGTGGTCTTGATGTAGACACCACTTGCTTGGATTTGAAAGTTGTCTTGGTCTGTTTCCCTTTTTGACATGAATTGCATAACTTATCCTTGATGAATTTTATCTTCGAAAGACCAACAACTAGATCATGCTTTATCAACTTGTTTAAATGTTCCATGTGAATGTGAGCAAATCTTTTATGCCATAGCCACGCCTCGTTGTTGTTCGCCATAAGGCATTTTACCTTCAAGGAAGAGTCATCAAAAGAGATCATAAAAATATTATTAAATCTTTTACCTTTTAGCAAGATCTCATGGGTGACATCATGTTCTATCAAACATTCCTCCTTTGTGAAGTTGATTCGGAACCCTTTGTCACACAATTGACTTATGCTAAGCAGGTTGTGTTTAAGGCTTTCCACAAAAAGAACGTCTTCGATGATTGTACATGGAGGTGCACCAACAGTTCCAACTCCAAGAATTTTTCCTTTATTATCATCACTGTAAGTAACGTATCCTTTGGCCTTTAATGATAGACTTGAAAATTTGTTTATGTCTCCCGTCATATGCTTAGAACAACCGCTATCAAGATACCATTGATTAGAAGTTGTCTTCAAGCATACCTACAACACAAAATTAAGTAGTGTTAGGTACCCAAATTGCTTTGAGTCCTTGATAGTTAGTACCCTTTTCAATCCACACATAATGCCCTTTAGCAACACCAATGTTGCGTACATAACAAGCATTAGGTGTATGGCCTTTGATTCCACAATAAAAACAAGTAGGTTGAAAATGACTTCTATATCTAGGAACATAATTCTTTTTCTTCATAATTCTTTTCTTTTTATGACTTTGATGCATATTTTTAGAATTTTTTGCCTTTTCTTTAACAACTTGTTCACTTGCTTTCACAAAAATGGTTTCACTTGTGCTTGGTTTGGAAAACATAGAATATCCTAGTCCACTTTTATCATTAGGATATCTTTGGTGCCTAAGAATTTCCTCCAAGCCAATTTGACCTTTTTCGTATCTTTCTAAAACTCTTTTAAGTTGAACAATTTGAAAAGATAAGGATTCACAATTTTTGCATACAAGACTTTGTTTTTCATCCATCAATTTTTGCTTTTCATTTTCAATATTTTTTATAAAAGCATTATTTTGTTCTTCTAAAGATGAAATTCTGTTCTTTTGGGGTGAAATGCTTTTATACAAAGTCTTGCATTCTTTTAGAAGTTCATCTATGACTTCTTGTGCATCATTGTCATAAATAGAAAAATCATTACTAACCTCATCAATTTCTTCATCAGAATGATGTGACGCCATAAGAGCCATATTTGCACATTCATCGCTTTCCGATTCTGATGATGAACTTATCTCGTTATCATCCTAAACAACATAAGCCTTTTTATTTTTGAAATCCTTCTTGCCTTTGAATCCTCCTTTCTTTTCAAGTTTCGGGGTAATCTGGCTTTATGTGACCTTGCTTCCCACATTCGTAGCATGTGACTTCTTAATTCGATGTGGATGCATCCTTTTTCCTGAAATGTCTATTCTTTTTAGGAAAAAAGGAGTTTTTATTATTATTAAAAAATTACCAAGCTTCTTTACAAGAAGCATGAAATTTTCATCTTCGAAAGTTTCGTCGTCTTTGTCATCCTTTGTGTCAATCTTCAAGGCAATTCCTTTGGACTTCTTTTCTTGACTTTTGTGCTTCTCGAGTCTTCCAAGTTCCAATTCATGCTCTTGAAGTTTGCCAAATAAGGATGTAGATGTCATCGTTGAGAGACTTTTCTTTTCCGAAATAGCGCTCACCTTTGGTTGCCATTCTCTTGTCAAGGATCTTAGGACTTTCAGGTTGAGATCATCATTGGTGAAGGTCTTCCCGAGAGCAATCAAATGATTTTTTAGATGAATGAATCTCTTTTGTAAGGCAACAATAGATTCACCAGGCTACATATGGAACATTTCATATTCTTGACTTAAAGTGTTGAGTCTTGATCTTTTTACTTCAGTGGTTCCTTCATGCATTTCTACCAAGGTGTCCCAAATCTCTTTTGCCGATCTACACTGTGATACACGGAAGAATTCCTCCATACTAAGAGCGCTTTGGAGTATGTTGATTGCTTTCTTTTCATTAAGAATCTTTTTCTTATCGTCTTCATCATACGTGCTTTTCAACTTTGCGGTTCCAACGCCATTGACCACATTTACTGGATTGTGTGGTCCTTCTTCGATTGCTTCCCATATACCTTCTCCTTGGGCTTCAAGATGCGCCTTCATTCTAATTTTCCATAAATCGAAATACTCTCCAGAAAACAGTGGTGGTTTATTACTACTTCCACCGTCTTTGAAAACCGGGTTGGTGCTAGCGGAAGCCATACTGAATCTTTTAGGAACAGGTTACCTTAACCTGCTCTGATGCCAATTGTAAGTTCAGAGTATGCCTAAGAGGGGGGGTGAATTAGGCTTTAGAAACTTTTTCCGGTTTTTCGATATTCTTGAATTTTTCTTGTTTAAGTTCTTAGTGATGAAAGCAGTAAAAACAGAAATAAAAATGAACACAGAGATTTATAGTGGTTCCCTTCATAATGGAAGGTACTCCACTCCCCTTTCCACATGAAAGAGAGTTTTCACTATAGTTTTAGAAAGTACAACCTATCACACCATCAACCGGTGAGGCCTACAATCTAACAACTAATCAACAATTAGTGTGCAAGAACAATTCTCTTGCATACACTAACCCTTGTGTCCAACAATCCTGGATCACAAGTCACAATAGTAATAACTTTGTATTTTTTGTAATTTTGAAAGTGATACAATGATAATATCAATCTAATGATTGATCTTCTCCTTTTGATCAAAATTCACTCTTCAATATTAACACAAGTGTTCAAAATTCAGGATATGAAATGTATGAACAATATGAACATTTTTTGAAAAATATTTGAAAATATTTGAAAAGTAGTGAATTTGATTCAATGAATATTTTGAAAATTATTGTAGATGTTTTTCAATTTGAAATTTTCAGAATTTATATGAGTCAAACACCATTTCAAAAAGGTATAATTGAGTAAGAATCAAAATATGAAAAGGTATAATATTCAAACAACATTTGAATTTTAACAGCAATAATTTTTCAAAATTCATTCAGTGTTAATCGATTAACCCTATAGGTTAATCGGTTAACACTTGAACGTTGGCCCAGAGAATTCAAAATTTAAGACCGTTAACCGATTAATCCATATGGTTAATCGGTTAACACTGTTAAAACTCAGAAAAATGCTTGAGTTAAAAAGTGTTATACCAATTCAACTGATTTTAAAAACATGCAAATGCAATATGTTATCATGTTAAAAATATTTGAACACTTGTATATCAATTAAAAGAGTGAAAATTGATATACCGAAGCTTGAGTCCAAATCTTGAAAGATGGATGATCATTTGCACATGATTCTTTAATTGCTTGACAACATTCCATAGTCTTGATATGCTTCTGGTTTTATCTTCAGTGTATATACCCCCACGGGCATATAGTGCAAGCAGCTTCTCAGTGCATATACCCCCACAGGTATATAGTGTAAGAATCTTGATCAATTTTGAAAGCTTTGACTTTTTACTTGCAATCATGGAATGAGTTTGAGTCTTTCTTGACATCATCAAAACCTTAAGATTGAAAAGTGCTTCTACAGGCTCTACAATATCCTTTGACTAAAGAAAACTTTCCCTACTTGTGAATCTTACCCCAAGCGTCCACGAATCGGGCCAAGATACAAGGATCAGCTACACCTGTGAAGTACAAAGATTCCTGCACTTCCTCTTCTTTCGGAGGTCCTTTCAAAGCATAACCGAATTGTCTCACAGTGAGAGAAAGATTATAATTGATACCACCTTTCCTCCCTATCAAGGGCATATTAGGAAAGCTACCACAGCTGAAGATAAGCTCACGACCCAGCAAGTCTCGGTTGAACCAGACGATATTCTTCTCCATTAAACCCATAAGCCTCTTCGACCATTTAGACGAGTTCGCGAAATCTACAAAAGCTCCAGAGCGAGGAAGGTGATCAACAAACCACTTATGCAGCAACGGTGCGCAACAAGAAACCATCTTTCCTCTTCTTTGCTCGTTCTTGTAATGTACTGAATGACACAAGTCTCCTAGAAGAGTAGGTACGGGGTTCTTGGAAGCGAAGATATGAAAAGCATCAAAATCCACAAAGTCCGGTACATTGGGGAGCAACACAATACCATAGACACACAGAGCCAAGATAGCACTAAAAACCACCCAACAACCCTTTTTAGCATACTCTCGGGCTTTGTCCACCAAGAAGGGCAAAGTAAAGTCAGAAACTCCATTTATGCTGATAACATGATCTACCAAGTCAGAGGCACTCAAATAAAGAGCGGCGGACAACTTCTCGAGATTAGGTTCTTCTTCGGAGCTGAAGAAAGGCACTTTGTTCAGAATCGGAACACCTAAGATGTAAGCGAATTCCTCCAAAGTCGGAACCAGCATATAGTCCAGAAACATGAAGCATCGTAGCGGAGGATCATAAAACTGCAACAGGGTATGAACAACTCCATGCTCATAACTCACGAGCTTACGGACAAACTTCAGAATTCCACCATACTGTTCCCGGAAAGCGGCAAAAACACCAGGATCAACCATGGAAATTAGACCAAATAAAGGTCCCAACTCAGGTGCAGGAAACTTGTACACCACAATCCTCTTTCTGCTAACTTCCATCTCTGAAGAAGACCAGTATCAGAATCAAGGGAAAGACGAGAACCTGTAACACACATAAACATGCAATGTTAAATGCAGAATGATTATGCAAATGTACACATGGTATCAAGGCATCCAATGCTCAAACTCGCTGTTGTGCCGTTGACTGAACTCAACCAGAGTTCCGCTCTAATCAGAACACTGAGATAATACACTGGATGACACTCTCAGGATCAAAATTCCGCACTGACGAGAAAACCAGGGTTGGTTGAAGGCCATGTTTCCTGTAAAAACCTATCCCTCTCACATGTGGGTTCTAGTCTTGAAAGGTACGACATCCTATGCGGTCTGTCAGCGTCACATACTTTCGAGAAATGATGATACATTCACCATTTATGGTTTGGCATCATAGTCTAACGAAGCGGCCTCACTTAGCTGACCCCCCAAATGAACGGCCTCCAGAGTCGACAGTCTCTCTAAGTCAATATTCCCTTAACTTCACCAGACGCGCAGGATAGAATATTTCCAAAGAAAAACCTCGTCTGAACGTGAATTTTATGCGAGCTATTGTGCAACCAAATGCCACACAAGCTCCCGCTAATCTCCACTACAATCCTATGTGTATACTCAAGCCCAGGTCTGGCTTATCTCTCAATGAAACAACCCAACCCACAGCACAGCAGCAACAAGAATGCAATAATATACAACAGATAATGTACATAAAGCAAAAAAACTGCACAAAAGTAAACACCTAAAGACACCACAGACAAGCGCTATGAGTGACTCGCATAAGGAACCAGAGGTCCCCAGTAGAGTCGCCAGCTGTCGCAATTGCGAAAAACACCCGGTGGAAAACAGAAGAGTCGCCACGTTTCGTTACTTACCCCAAAGAGAAGGAAAGGAAACGATCGGAAAAACCTGACGAAAAAGGGAAAGACAAGGTCATCGCAACCAAGTATTGGATTTGGGATTCGGTTATGCAAGGGGAAGGTATTAGCACCCCTCACGTCCGTCGTACTCGACGGGATCCATGCTTGTTGTCTATCTAAGGGTGTGTTTAAACTATCTAGCTACAGGCTCACAGGACAAAAAGAAAAGAAAAGAGACTCGGCAGAGCATCGCCGCTCTGTGCCTACGTATTCCCTCGTGCAATGGGAATGTCAGAGTCAACGCAGTTCGGCTAACTACGGGCGAAAGGGGGGAAAGGTTGCTTGCCAAGACATTGCGTCTTGTGCCTACGTATCCTCATCTAGTAAGAGAAATCAGAGTAAATGTAGTTCGGGTTGACATGAAACCACAGGTTGATTAAGTGTTTTAATCGAGTAAGGTTAAACCTCTATTCCAACAGTTAGGGACGATGCCTGTTTGCGGTAGAACCGAAGCTTAACAACACTCTTTTTTGAAAAAGGAAGTTTGATTAATCCCGAAGGAAAAAGGTTTGAAATTTTGTTTGTGTTTTTGGCTTGGCACTAGGAATGGTATTTTGGAGGGAAATGAAATTATGAAATGATTCTAAATCCTTCCCAAGTGACAAAATTGAATTTAAGTGATCAAAATTGGACCCCAAATGGCTCTGCATTGAAAAATCACGTACAGAGGCAAAAATTGCACTGGTTAATCAGTTAACCATATGCGTTAACCGATTAACGCCTTTAAAATTTCAAATCTGGCCTGATTTTGCCTTGGTTAATCGGTTAACCATATGCTTTAACTGATTAACACCTTCAAAATTTTGAATTTGGCGCCTTTTGGAGGGAAATCTGTCCATTTGCCCTGTTTCGACTATTTAGAGCTCTATTAAACTTCTGAATCTTGTTCTTGAACATCATCATTGTAAAAATGCTTGACATGAGCCTGAGTGCTGCTTTCTGGACTACTGTTATCCTGCAAAATAAAATAAAATCGGCCGCCTGAGCGTTGGGAAAAATAAATGCCTGAGCCCCTGATGCTCGCTGTTCGTTGTTCAGTCTTTTGTGCCGAAATGAACCTGAGCCACAGGAATGCCTTGATCCCATGCCTCAAGAACAAATGCTATGATATGCAAAAATGCAAAATGCAAGGAAACAAAAGCCAGTTAAGGTTAAAACCAAAAGTAAATTTTGGGGTGCTACACTATGGTCTGGATACCATACGGGCAGAAAATAACCTTTCAAATGGCCGGAGTCTAAAAACTCAACGTAACTGACCGGTGTCTGGATACTCAACGAAATTGGTCGGAGTCTAGATACTCAACGAGATTGACCGGAGTCTGAATACTCAACGGAATTGGCCAGAGTCTGGATACTCAACGAGATTGATCAGAGTCTGAATACTCAACGGATAAAGGAATACACCACCAATATACTCATCATGGTCTGGATACCACATGAGCTTATGACGACACCATCGACCGAAGTCAGGCAACGTTGTTGGAAAAGACGTAAGTCGGGGTTTGGATACCACGCGGGCTAACGGAAATTGCCATGGTCTAGATATCATTCGGGAAAAAAACATCAATCATCTGTCGGAGATAGATCTGCAAACAAAAAGGTAACCACCTGGCTTATGTTTCACATGCGTATGTTTGAAAATGGCGTAATGATCCATACAAAATGGAAATGCTACGCGTTTGGAGGATACTATGCATAGAATGCAAAATGCAACGGAACCAAACCGGCAAAATAAATGCTGAAGAGAAACCCACGATCCACCCTGCTGGGGAAACGGTTAACACATGCCATAAACGTCTGCTTTACTGGGGAACAAAGTTCTTACGAGAACAATAAGTTCAAACTCAACTGGAAATTCACATCAAAACCTGCTGAGGAAAACACTCTGAACGGCCTTCTAGAATACCACTCTTCTGGGAAAAGATGGCTCTGCCGGATAGACAACCAAGCATTGAAAACAAATTCACCCTACTGGGGAACCAACAACTCTCTGGGGGATCCGGAATCAACCACTGAGATTGAAAACATGCCCTGCTGAAGAAAATAATCCTGACTGGCTCACCAATACTCACCTGAAAGTGACGACTTACCGGGGGAAAGTCAAAATTCAACCTGCCAGGAATTACTCACCTGAGGCATAAACTATCTCTGCTATAGATCCACTCTTCCAGGGAATCACAAACTTACCGACTTCACTGGGAGATAGTCTTCTGCAGGGAAATAGAACTACTTCATGCTGACTTTGCAGAGGATAGAGGCAACTCTACGATCCTACAAGGGAGAAAAGCCAACTCTACTGGGAATCGCCCAACGAGGGAACAACATCGACCCCTGCTTGGGCATGAGTCAATAACTCGAACTCTGAGGGGATAGAAAGTTATACATTCAAACTCTATGGGGAGACAACACCTGACATTGCCCCGCTGTTGGAAAAATTTCCATACCTGCCCAGTGGAAAGAAATCCTGTCTCGACTGGCTGAGGAGTAAATGCATACCTGCGACCTATGGGGATTAAATATGTACTGACCAACTGCTGGGAATAAACGTACACCCTTAATCTGATCTGGATGAGGGATATAAAACTCGGCCCTCTAGGGATGACCTTACTCTGCTGGAAACCTCGGTCTCGAATTGTGAAGAGCTAAATGTGTACCAACCAACTGCTGGGGATAAGCGTACACACATAATTGCTCGCTCCACTTTCATACAACTCTACTGGGGATAGAGATGTCCAAACTTCAATAGGTGGGGGAAATGGTGATCATACTGGAGATACACTTCTGACAAATTGCCCCTAGGGTAATGACCCGACAAAAAATGATCAAACAGACAAGATATCCTATAGAAAGGAGCTATCTCAGTCATCATCCATGACGTTGTTCAAATAACTCAAAGTTTTAACGATTATTGCCAAAGCCTGCAAGTTTATGTATGCACAGTTTATCAAAAATATCGGGCATTTTTGGCAAACAAAACAGTAACGCTAAAGCAAAACAAACAATTACTGAATAGTATATGTTTTATTGACAGATGGGCCTGTAAATAAACAAGATTTTACAACAGATGCAACCCCTGAAAAGAGGGAGCTGCGCAAAAAAAATACATAAATGCACAGAAATATACAGAATGTCGGCAATGTGGCACATACGAACACCATAAGTTGATCCATCTATGACTCACATGACTCCGATTCTTTACCGATACTTCATCTTCAGAAGAGATTGATTCAGATGAACGTCCCTCAGGTCCTCCCTCAATCCACTAAGCTCTGAAAATCCAATACGCAGACTGCAATCATTTGCTTTTCAAATCCCTAACTTTTGCGTGAACCGCCCTTTCGAGTTTTCAATTCACCGGAATACCCATTTTTGCCAATGTCGCATTTTCAGGTTTTCAACGTTGCGGGTTTACATCTTTTCTTTCTATATCCTTAAATTTTTCCCGAACCCATCCTTTTTATGGTTCGCCGGGATGCCCCATTTTTGCCTGAATATTCTTTTTTCTTTCCAGCGGGTCTCTTTAAGCAAAGTATTTTTTAACTGCGTTTGCATTCACAGGGGATGTAAAATCCTCACCATCCACGGTGGATAACAGCAAGGCTCCTCTAGAGAAGACCTTTCGCACGATGTATGGACCTTCATAGTTAGGAGTCCATTTGCCCATGTGATCTGTTTATGGCGGGAGAATCTTTTTCAGTATAAGATCTCCCGTCTAAAAGCTTTGAGGGTGCACCTTCTTGTCGAAATCTTTCTTCATCCAGATCTGGTACAACCGACCATATGCAATAGACGCTAGCCTTTTCTCATCCATCAGGCTAAGCTGATTCAATCTGTTCTTTACCCATTCTGCCTCATCGAGCTTGACGTTGACCAGAACTCTCAAAGAAGGAATCTCAACTTCTAATTGTAGGACAACTTCCATACCATACACCAGCGAGAAAGGAGTTGCCCCTGTTGAGGTGTGTACCATAGTACGATATTTGTACAAAGCGAAGGGCAACATCTCATGCCAACCCTTATAGGTTACAACCATCTTCTGCACTATCTTCTTGATGTTCTTGTTGGCCGCTTCAATAGCGTTGTTCATCTTTGGACGATAAGGCGATGAGTTATGATGCTCGATTTTGAAACTCTGGCGCAGTTCCTTCATCACCTTGTTGTTCAAGTTCGAACCATGTCAATGCCCCACATGGAAAAGGGCCACGGAGACGGTATGACGTTCAGAGGACACGACGTCACATGAATCTTGTCTGCATAAATCTGGCATTTATGGCATTTCTTCGCATATTTGAAACAATCAAATTCCATCGTTAGCCAATAATAACCTTCTCGTAACAACTTTTGAGACATGGCGTGCCCTCCGGAATGCATACCAAAGGCACCTTCATGGACCTCTTCCATAAGCAAGCTTGCTTCTTTCTAATCCACGCATCTGAGTAACACCAAATCATAATTCCTCCTGTAGAGTACACCATCCTGGTTCAGATAAAAATTTCTAGACAACCTTCTCAAAGTCTTCTTATCCCGGGTCAAAGCCCCTGGCGGATAATCTTGTTTCTTAAGAAAGTTCTGGATGTCATAAAACCATGGCTTGCCATCAGAGGTTTCCTCAATGGGAAATACAAATGCCGGCCTATCAAGGCACGAGATGACTATTCTTGGAGCATCATTCCAATAGTTCACCTTGTACATTGAGGATAACGTTGCTAGAGCGTCTACCATCTGGTTCTCCGCTCTTGGCACGTGATGGAACTCTAAATGATCAAAGAATGACAACAGCCTCCTTGTATAGTTCATGTAAGGAATCATATTGGGTTGCCTGGTCTCCCATTCTCCTTTGATTTGATTTGCAACTAGTGTTGAGTCGCCGTACACATCTAGGTTCTTGATCCTCAGATCGATGGCTTCTTCCAACCCCATGATGCACGCTTCATATTCTGCTTCGTTGTTGGTGCAAGGAAATGTCAACCTGGCAGTGAATGGTATATAAGACCCATGGGGAGTCGTGATGATTGCCCCAATTCCACTTCCATATGAGTTAACAGCACCATCAAATATCACTTGCCACTAGGAGCCAAGCTCAGGACCTTCTTCAGGCAATGGTTCATCACTATCTTTCATCTTCAGATACATGATGTCTTTGTTAGGAAATTCAAACTTCATCGATTGATAGTCTTTGATCGGCTGTTCGGCGAGATACTCTAACAGAACACTCCCTTTGATAGCTTTCTAGGAAACATATTGAATGTCGTACTATGTTAGTACCATTTGCCACCTGGAAATTCTTCCAGGAAGTTCTTGCTTTTCGAAGACGTATTTAATCGGATCCATCTTTGAAATCAGCATGGTTGTATAATTAAGCATATACTGTCTCAAACGTTTGGCAGCCTACGCAAGCGCACAACACGTTTTTTCCAACATCGAGTACCGAGACTCGCAGTCTGTAAACTTTTTACTCAAATAGTATATTACATGCTCTTTTCTTCCAGTCTCGTCATGCTGACCGAGAACATAACCCATACTATTCTCAAGAACCATTAGATACATAATCAAAGGTCTTCCAGCGGCTAGGGGTAGCAGTATCGGAGGTTCCTGCAAATATTCTTTTATTTTATCAAATGCCCTTTGGCAATTTTCGTTCCAGACAACCGCCTGATCTTTCTTCAACAATTTGAACATAGGTTCACACGTGGCTGTGAGATGAGATATGAACCGAGCAATGTAGTTCAATCTCCCCAAGAAAACACGAACCTCTTTTTCCGTCTTCGACGGTGGCATATCTTGAATAGCTTTTATTTTTGCAGGATCGACCTCGATTACATTTTCACTGACAATGAACCCCAGCAGCTTTCCTGACCTGACCCCGAAAGTACACTTGTTAGGATTCAACCTTAATCTGAATTTCCTGAGCCTCTCAAACAGTTTCAACAAATTGACCAGATGTTCCTCCTCTCTTTGCAACTTTGCTATCATGTCATCAACATAGACCTCGATCTCATGATGAATCATATCATGAAACAAAGTGACCATAGCCCGCTGATAGGTTGCCCCTGCGTTTTTCAACCCAAAAGGCATTACCTTATAACAGAAAGTCCCCCACGGTGTGATAAACGTCGTTTTCTCCATATCCTCCGGTGCCATCTTGATCTGGTTATAACCGGAAAATCCGTCCATGAAGAAAACACAGAATATTGACCAGTATTATCAACTAATACGTCAATGTGGGGGAGTAGGAAATCATCCTTAGGGCTTGCCTTATTCAAATCTCTGTAATCAACACACATCCGTACTTTGTCATCCTTCTTAGGCACAGGTACGATGTTGGCGACCCACAGAGGGTAAGTTGTTACGGCTAAAACTCCTGTGTCCAACTGCTTCTGAACTTCTTCCTTGATTTTCACAGCTGTATCTGGTCTAGTACGCCTGAGCTTTTGCTTGGCTGGCAGACACTCTTCACGCAACGGCATGTGATGAACCACAATGTCTGTGTCAAGCCCGGGCGTGTCTTCGTATGACCAAGTAAAGATATCACTATACTCACGGAGCATCTCAACCAATCTTTGCTTGATGTCACTCTGCAGCGCAACCCCTATCTGAACATTCCTCACGAACTCCTCAGAACCCAAGTTAATAACCTCGATTTCCTTCTGATGAGGCAGTATAACCTTTTCTTCCTGTTTCAAAAGTCTAGCTAGCTCTTCTAGTAAGTCTTCATCTTCATCAATCTCTTCTTCCTCTTGAAATATCAGATTATCAAAGTCGAAGCGGGTCATAGATGTCTCTGGTGCGGTGTCATCTACAATGTGAATCCTGCAATGATAATGGTTAAATGCTTAAAATGATATGCAAAACAAGCACAAAGCCACATTGCCATTTTATTGTTAAACATAAAACATGAAAGACAAGGATCACAATATTTGAATGCAAAAACGCCCTTTGATTGATTGAAAAAGATTGTGCAAGCATAAACAATAAGGTCCTGAAGACAAAAACCGCTATGCTCCGGGTAGAACATAGGGTTGTACAATAATAAAAAAAACAAAGTATTACTCTTCCGTTGTCACTTAAATGAATTCTTCGATATTCCAATTGTTGAGGCTTTGTACTGGAATGCCTGGTTGTATCCACGAGTCCATTTCACAATCCCTATCCCATCTTCATCTGAAAGAGCGTTGATCTGCTCGAAGATAACCTCGCCTTTGGTAAACTGTATCGGCCATTTGTAGCGCGGTGCGCTCTGTGAGGATGACGAAGAAGATGGGCGGTATCCCAGACCAAACATATCCTGCTTATGGGGTATATCCAACACTTGACCCCTAACCTGGTGCTGCCATAGCCTACACTGCTGGTTGGGCCTCCTTGAAGGATGACATGGCCACTTTGGGTGCTTTTCTCACAGCAGACACTTTGTCTTTAATCTGTACCGTCTCAAAAGCTTAACAAAGAGTCTCATGGAATTCACCATCCACCTCAACATATTTAAACAAAGATAAATGAATGATCATTATATCTTCCTCTCCACATACAGTGACGACGCTGCCACCCACCATGTACTTGAGCTTCCGGTGCAGCGTGGAAGTTACGGCTCCCGCTGAGTGAATCCATGGACGGCCTAACAAACAGCTATAGGCAGGTTGAATGTCTATAATATAGAATATTGCGTCAAATACTTTAGGACCCACCTGAATAGGCAATGTCAGCTCTCCAAATACAGATCTTCTGGTACCATCAAAAGCACGTACTACCAAGTCACTTGGCGTACACGTAATGCCCCGGGTATCTAATTTCATCAGTGCCTTTTTCGGAAGCACGTTCAAAGACGAAATTGTATCTACCAGCACATGAGACAGGACGGCTCCATGACATTCAATTGAAATGTGCAACGCACAATTATGATTCCTGCCCCTCGGTGTCAAGTCCAAATCCGTGAAACCTAGACCATTTCCTGCGTTAACGTGCGCTACAACCCCTTCGAGTTGGTTAACCGATATCTCTTGTGGCACGTAAGCAGTATTCAATATCCTCAACAAAGCATTCTGGTGCGGTTCCGAACATAGAAATAGCGACAGAATAGAGATTTTGGAGGGAGTTTGTTGCAAGTGATCAACTATCTTGTAATCACTCTTTCTTATCAATCTCATGAACTCCTCTGCTTCCTTCTCCAAAGAACTCTTCTCACCAGCTTTAGACGTTTCTCCCACCACATCTTTCTTACCCTTATCGGCTCTGTCAGCAACCACTTCAGGTGATGAGAACACTCTTCCGCTTCGAGTGATTCCCCCAGCTCCAACTAGATTATCCATAGAATCAGTCGGCAAGCTCTTCAATTCCTATTTTTGCCTATTACAATATACCTCAGCTCCGTAGTTCTAGAGAATTGCTTTGGTACTCTCATACGGGACAAGACCAGCTTTGGTGATGATAATAGTTGGCGGCCTCGGCACAGAAATAGTTATAGTTTTGTATGGAATCGAGATTGTTGCAACCTCATTCCTTCCCTCAACCATTACCTCTTCAGACTTCCTCTCAGCAATCCAGTCAAATTGTAACATTCCATCATTCATCATACCCTGAATACAGCTCTTCAGCTTTGCACATCCCTCGGGATGACTCAAACATTCAGCACACTATCATTACAGCCCGGGAATATCCCTCCCTTTAATAACTTTTCCTTCACAAGGCCCAACGGCGTATTCAAATCATTGACATCAGTTATCAGATCTAAAATCTCGTCTTCAATGATTGCACTGACTTCGGCTGCCCCATGGTTGGGCATGGGGTTCTGCACGATGTTTGGAGCATCGTGAGAAAATTTTATTGCCTTGCTATCCACCAAATCTTGAAATTTGTGTTTAAAGGCCTTGCAGTTATCAATGTTGAGCCCAGGTGCCCCAGAATGGAACTCACAACGAGCGTTTGCATCATAACCGGGTGGCGGTGGTCCTGTTAGAGGAGCTAAAGTCCACTTCTAGATTAACTGTAGTTGTAGCAGATGTTGAAGCAGTTAGGAATAAGGCATCAGAGGTGCATCAAATTGTCTATTTATTGTCCGACCTCGATCCTGAAATCTTCTATAACCCTGTTGATTCTGTTGTTGCGGCTGTTGCTGTGGTTGTTAAGGAACGACTAGAATTGTGATACTAGTAACCTGCTGCTGCTGTTGCTGACGATAAGATGAACGTTGATTTCTACCTCTACCACGAGAGCTAGACACTACAATAGTCTCGCCTTCACGCTTCTTATTTCCGAACACCTTTTTACCCCCTCCTCCAGCTGAGGGAACCTCACCTGGTTGGATCTTTCCCATCTTTATACCATTTTCTACTCTCTCCCCAGTGATAATCAAGTCGGAAAAGCTACCAGACATGCTACTGATAAGCTTCTCATAATAGACACCAGGCAAAGTAGCCACGAACATATCAATCAGCTCACGCTCCACCATCGGAGGCTGCACTCTCGCTGCATGTTCGCGCCACCTTTGGGCGTATTCCTTAAAGCACTCACTAGTCTTTTGAGACAAATTTTGGAGTTGGACCCTGTTAAGAGCAAGGTCATTATTATACTGATACTGCTTCACAAAGGCTTCCACTAAGTCTCTCCAACTGCGGATATTAACAGGCTCCAGTCCCATATACCACTCAAGCGAGGGTCCAGACAAGCTATCTTGAAAAAAGTGCATGAGCAATTTTTCGTCATCCGAGTAAGCGGATATTTTGCGGTAATAAGAACGGAAATGGACCCTTGGGCAAGTAGTTCCCTTATAATTCTCAAATTTAGGGACTTTGAACTTCAGTGAAACTTTCAGATCTGGGATCAGCCTCAGATTGGCCATGTCTAGCCCCATAGAATTTTGGTTCTCATAGCTCTTCATTTTATCCTCCTGCAATTTGAACCTCCTATCAGTCTCAACTGGTAGCTCAACACCAATATCCCTCATTGAAAAATCATCCTCCTGTTGATCTTCATCCCATTGAGGAGCATTCCCATGAACAACACAAGGAATAGGAATAGGAATTGCAGCTTGATTTCCTCCGCCCAGAGGTACAACTGTTGGGGGAACAACGTTGGCATGGGGTGTACCAATCTCACAGTGAGGAGGGTTAGCAACAACCCCTCCATGAAGCACACCATTATTGTCAACACGAGCAATCAATGGTTGGACCAAAGTCCTCAGCTATTCTTGGCCATTTGCCACACCCTGCATGAGCTCCATAAACTGAGCAATCCTGTCCCTCATCTCCTGCATCTCAGCTTGCACTTGTTCCATGACTCTGCGCTGATTCCCTTTAGTGGCATAGCGGTGAACTGTCTGATTGTCTATCCTGAAACAAGCTAACAGGCCAACAGAAATAAGATCAATGGTTCCACTGCACCTGCTATGCAAAATGCAGACATGTACATATGCATTAGGGATGTTTCCCCTCGATTCTAGTTCCTGCGCGAGCAACGAGACATAGGAAACCCATAGCCAAGCATAGATCCAAACACCTCATACATACAAGAAAAGGCCAACAGGCAATGTACAATCATACAACTGAGCACAAAGAATCAATAGAAGGACCTCAACCAAGAGGTCTGGTGATGGTCAATACAAACATAAGCAACAAGCTACAAAGGAAATGAAAGACATCAGGTACAACAACGAGTACGAAATTCCTCCAACAGCTCCTGTGTCTTAATATGGTCTGGTCTGACAAGTAATCCCTGAATGAGTGCCTCTCTCTGTCTGATAGTGTTCTGTAAACCCTCAGCATAGTCTTCCCAAGCTCCCTCACCAAAGAATTCCTCTAGCTTGCACCTCTTAGAATCAGCCCTCAGCTTGTAATCCTCCAAGGTTGCCAAAGCTTCGTTCAATCTGCAATCACTGTCACGTCTGAGTGAAGCTTCATCTGCAATCCTTTCATCCTTTTCCCTAAGCTGAGTCTTCAGTCTAGTAATCTGCTGCTTCAAATTATCCTCACGCTCCTTGTTGTTGAAACGAGTAGCATTACACTGATCATTAAACTTGGAAATCTTCAGATAAACCCTATCTAAGTCCTTCTTCTTAGAAGTGAGAACATCACTGGCAGCTTTCAAATCTAGACCTAAACGTTCACGGGAACGAGTCTCCTTAGTCAAATTTGTACCCAACCTGTTCACAAGCTCAGTCTGCCTCCTGGAAGAGTGCACATCTTCAACCTTTTCACTCCGGAGCTGAATGATTTCTTTCTCTAACTCTTCATTAGCCTTCCGAAGCTCCTCTTTCTCAGACCAAAACTGGTTGTACTTCTGTATATCCATAGTGGTAGGTTCCTCAATCATGAGAGGATACAAAGGATCTACACACGGGAAAGGCATCAGTAACCTCTTTGCTCTATCCTGGATCTGATTCAAATAAGGGTTGTAGGCTCGACTGTATCTCTTCCCTAGAGAAACTTTCCCTTTCCCGTGGATTTGGCTCCAAGCATCCTCAACTCTAAGCAAAGTATCACCCTCCACCAATCCAATGAGATACAGAGATTCTTGTATCTCCTTTTCCTTAGGAGGATCTCTCAAGGTGTACCCAAACTGTCTGACCAACAAGGATGGATTATGGTGAATGCATCCTTTCCTTCCGACCAACGGGACGTTACGAAAGTCTCCGCAACTATAAATGATCTCAGTACCCAACATATTCCTGTCAAACCAGATAATGTTCTCAGCAGACAACCCCATCAACCTCTCAGACCATTCTGAAGTACCTCCAGTAGTAATGAAAGGACCAGACTTGGGGAGATGACTAGCAAACCACATATACAACAAAGGCACGCAGCAAGATACATTGTTCCCTCTTCTGTTTTCATTCATGTAGTGAACAAAATGATAGACATCACCTAGCAGCGTAGGTATAGGATTCCCTTAAGCAAAGATATGGAACGCATCCAAATCTACAAAATTCGGAATGTTAGGAAATAACATGATACCATAGATACATAACGCTAAGATAGCATTAAACACCACCCAATAACCATCTTTGGTAAACTGTTGAGCCTTCTCAATTAGAAAGGATAAAGGGAAACCAGGCATTCCACTCCTCTTAGCCAAATGCCCCTTCAGCTCAAAAACATCCAGATGCAGAGCAGCAGCAAGTTTGGCTAGATCAGGCTCAGCTTCGGTGTGATAGAATGACATCTGATCAAGGATAGGAACCCCCAACAACACAGAGAACTCCTCTAATGTAGGCGCCAGAATATAACCAGGAAAAGTAAAGCACCTCAGCTGTGGGTCATAAAACTGCAAGAGAGTATAAAGACCATTCAACTCATACACTGATGGCTTACAGACAACACTCAGAAGCTTCCCATAGGATTCCTTGAAGTCTTCCATCACTTTCCTGTCAGCCATAGAAATTAAACCCAGCAGAGATCTGATGTCAGGTGTTAGAAACTTGTATACCACTGTCTTCCTCAGGCTAGGCTCCATGTCAGAGAAATAAGAACACTAGAATCAAAAGGGAAATGAACACCTGCAGCATAAATACATGTTAATGACTATGCAATATGAAAATGCAAATGCAAATGAAAACAAGGGATCAAGATTGTTGTGTTGTTGATTGAGAAGAACCAGCGCTCCGCTTTGACAAGAACATAACACTATCACTGATAGAAACCCCTTGTATCAAGAACACAGATTTGCACTACAAAGAAAACCAGGTAGTCTAGAAGTCAAGGTTTCCTGCATAACCCAATCCCTCTCACAGGTATGGACCTATCCACTGACAAGGTTCGGCATCCTATGCATTCATCAGTGTCACAGACTTTCGAGAAACGATGATACGTTCACCATTTCTGGTTTGGCATCATAGTTTAACGAAGCGGCCTCACTTAGCTGAATCACAAATGATCGGTTCCTAGAGTCGACAATCGTCAGATCCAAAATCCATTCGAGCCCAAAGGGCCAGAAAAGAAATCATCAAAGAGAATCTCGTCTGAGCGCGAATTTCATGGGAACTAGTGCATGCCAAACATACAGGTTCACCACTACTTTCCACTTCTAATGTTATGTTTGTACTCAAGCTCGGGTTCGACTTATCTCTCAATGGAACATTCCCCCCAACAGCACAGCAAAACTGATATATACAATGTTGAAAGTAAATGCGGGAAAACAAAGTACAACACATATATACATACACCCAAAATAAACAACCAAGCGCTAGGATTGACTCGCATATGGGATTTGTCCCTAGTAGAGTCACCAGCTCTCGCATCGCTGCGAAGAGGGGCTGACAATGACATAAGAATCACCATCATTCATTATTTATCCCAAAAGAGGGAAAGGAAACGATTAGAGAAAACCTTCGAAAAAGGGAGAAGACAGGTCATCGCAACCAAATATTGGGTTCGGCAGTTGGTTACGCAAGGGGAATGTATAAGCACCCCTCACGTCTCTCATACTCGACGGGATCCACGCTTGTTGTCTAACTAAAAGGGTGTTTACTATCTAAGCTACGGCTCAGGGACAAAAGAAAATAAACGAGACTCGATAGAGCATCGCGCGCTTTATACCTACGTATTCCCTCATGCAATGGGAAAGTCAGAGTCAACGTAGTTTGGAAAACTACGGGTGAAAGGTGGGGGAAGTTTGCTCACTAAGACATCGTCGTCTTGTGCCTACATATTCTCGTCTGGTATGAGAAATCAGAGCAAATATATTTCGGGCTAACAAGAACACCGATTGGTTCAAAATGTTTTAGGCCCGAGTAAAGTTAAAACTTGAGTGTCCATACTCCGGCCAGTTCCAATTGATGATGTGTTCCTCGTTGCATTGAGCATCTGGGCTCCGGAAGGTTTCACTGATTCGTTGTGTTCATCGAATATCCAGATTCTGACAACTTTGACATACTACTCTTCAGCCCTATGGCATTCCAACCATGACACCAGTTGTATCCTGTAATTCCTCAGCAGAGTTATTTGTTTAGGTCTTTCTTCCCCAACGGAATGTTCGAGACGTTCATCATGTTCAATTCTGTGGTTGGCAAATTTCTGGGTTTCTTTGGTATTCAACCATCTTTTACCTTGATTGGTTGAGAGTCGTTCGCTTCATACCCAGTCAGGTCCAAGTCGTTTAAATAGGGGCAACTGTAGCACCCCTAAATTTGCCCAACCTATTTCTTTACCTAGCTTATGTTTCATTGCATTTCACATTGCATCAGCATTTTGCAAAGCATGGGTTCTTGAGGCAGGGGATCAAGGTTCCCGTGACTCAGGTTTTATCCCCGTGCAAGCAACTGAGCAGCGAGCATCAAAAGAGACGGCATTTATTTTGCCCATCGGTCGAGCGGCCGATTTTATTTTGTAGGTTATGCTTGTCGCAAATCCGAAAAACAACCGGCGGAAAAACAAAAGAGTCGCCACTTTCATTATTTATCCCAAAGAGAGGGAAAGGAAACGATCAGAAAAACCTGACAGAAAAGGGAAAAGACAAGGTCATCGCAACCATGTCTGGATTCGAGAGTCGGTTACGCAAGAGGAAGGTATTAGCACCCCTCGCGTCTGTCGTACTCGACGGGATCCATGCTTGTTGTCTATCTAAGGGTGTGTTTAAACTATCTACGCTACAGGCTTGCGGACAAAAAGAAAGGAAAAGAGTGACTCGGCAGAGCATCGCGTCTTTGTGCCTACGCACTTTCATCTGGTATGAAAGATCAGAGTCAACGTAGTTCGGCTAACTACGGATGAAGGGGGAAGGTTGCTCGCCAAGACATCGCATCTTGTGCCTACGTACTTTCATCTGGTATGAAAGATCAGAGCAAACGTAGTTCGGGTTGACACGACCACATATTGGTTCAAGCGTTTTAATCGAGTAGGGTTAAACAATGATTCTAGCAGTTAGGGACGATGCCTGTTTGCGATAGAATCGAAGCTCTCTGAAAAAGAAGTTTTGATTAATCCCGAAGGAAAAAGGTTTGAATTTGTTTTGTATTTTTTAGTAAAGTGAATTAATTCGGTTTGTGATTCACGTTGCACTAACGACTATGACATGGAGGCGGATGCATCGTACATCTCCCCCAAACGGGACGAATACTAAACATTCTAGATAAACGAGAGGATACCCCTCACTCATCATTCCCCATGTAGCTTAAGCCTCGTAGCGCACAATGTTTATCGCCTTTATTAGATGAGTTAGCATGATTTTGAGATGAGAAGAGAAGACGCACAGAAGGTCTAAAGGAAACTCGGCCCTAACGTTGTCATGCAAAGTACTCCTAAACTTTGGATAAAAAGGGGAAACATCTACCCTAATGTGAGCATACTTGGATTGAGCACCTAATGTCTTTCCTACTCTCTTCCTAAATGGAGGGACTAGGAATCCTACGGGGATCATGGCAAGAAAGCACAAGAAGAACAAAGGAAGAATCAATCACAAGTAGATAAATGAAAACATGAAAAATGCACATTTAGAATGGTGGGAGGGAGGAAAAGTCTGTGGGACAGCAGCCGCCACAAGCGTGTCTCGACCTCAACAACGATGCAAGAATGATGCAAACATGTGGAGAAAACAAGAGATGAAAACATACGAGCATGCAAACGAATGATCGACTCGAACCACCTATAAACATGCAAATAATTGAAAGAATGATCATACATGGCAACAACCTCATGAGTAGACAACCACAAACAGTAGCAAATATCCAAAACAATTCAATCCTAATGCATCACATTTATCTATGATGATTCGAACCGAACCGGTATGCGAACATGCAAGCAAACAACAAAATGTGGCATTATGGCACAGTGTTAATCGGTTAACACATACTGTTAATCGGTTAACCTGTGTAAAAAAAGTGAAAATCTGGAAATTCGTAGGTGTTAATCGGTTAACCCCAGGCGTTAACCGGTTAACACCCTGAAAACTTTGAAAATTTTGAATATTTGAATTGGTTAACCGGTTAACCATATACGTTAACCGGTTAACACTATACCAGAAGCAGAAAAACAGCAAACATAACCACTTTCCAGTAAATAAGCACTTATCGGATCAATAGGATGATTGCATAATCACTTATTCCGAACTTAAACCAGAAAATCATGATTTAAACAGCATGTAAATAGGTCAACACAACCAGATCATGGATCAAACAACTCAAATCAATCACAATTCAATCGAATATGAAGATTAACATGGTAAACACGCAAATAAGCTTGAAAATTAAATCGGATCAGAAATCCAACCTACGAATCGGAGAATTAATTCGGTAATTGTTGATGTATGAATGAAGATCCTTCACAATTAAGCCAAATTACTCCAAATAAGCACTTCTACAATCACCTCAAAATCCAGATATGAACTTGCACGAAAATTGAATGATAAAATCACTTCAATCAATGTAATGGATGGAGGTTTTACTCTTAGAAATCAAGGATTCCAATGAAGAATCAATGATTTCAATGGAAAAGAGATTTGAATGAAGGTTTTGGCTATGGAAGAAATTGAGAAAATTGAGAGAGAATTGATCAACTCTGAATTTGGAATGGAAATTATGAAGGTTAGATTAGCTTGCTTTGGAGTAAAATCATTTAAATACTCTCTTGGTATGGGATCCAAAGCAAGGGTTGGAAGTTGGTTTGGAAATTGTGGTATGGAATGAGGTTTGGGACTTTGGAGGGAAATAAAATTTAATCAAATTTCAAATGATGTTCAAATGATGTTCTAAATCCACTTGAAAATTCACGTACAGGGCAAATTCTGCTATGGTTAACCGGTTAACCATATGCGTTAACCGTTTAACACTGTTAACACTTCAATTCTGGGCTGATTTTAAAATGGTTAATCAGTTAACCATATGTGTTAACCGATTAACACCTTCAAAAATTTGAATTTGGCACCTTTTGGTGGGAAATCTGTCCATTTGCCTCATTTCAACTGTCTGGAGCTTTGTTTAGCTGCTGAACCTCATTTTTGACCGTTGTCACTGTGAAAATGCTTGTTATGAGCCTGAATGTCGATTTCTGATTTGGAATTAACCTAAAAAACAGAATAAAATCGATCGCTCGATTGCTGGGTAAAAGAAATGCCGAAGCTCTGATGCTCTCTGTTTGTTGTTCAATATCTTGCTCCGAAATGCACCTGAGCCACAGGAACGCCTTGATCCCATGCCTCGAGACCGAATGCTATGCAATGCTAAATGCTAAATGTGAAAATGAAACATAAGCCAAGTATAAAAAACGAGAAGGCAAATTTTGGGGTGCTACAGCTGCCCCTATTCAAACAACTTGGACCTGAAGGGAGGAAAAGCATCCGCTTTCAACCATTCAAAGTACAAGGTGATTTAATATCAAAGAACCCGGAAATTTGCACCTTGCAGGAATGCAAAACAACGACTACCAACCAAGAGCCGGAAAGCGACGCGCTGAGGATAACAATTCTATACAATCTGAACTTCATCCAAAAGATGCCAACCAAAAGTCGGGAAAACGCCCGGAGGATACCAACCAAGAGTCGGGGTAGCGAACTCGGAATACCAACCAAGAGTTGGAACAAACCCTGTTGAGGAACAAAAGAGTAACCAAATAGCTTTGTGGCCGCTCCACAGGGGAAAGAGTAGACCAATCAGAAGACTCTGTGAAGAACAAGCATCTACCATAGGACTACAATCAAAGAATTCCATCCAAGAGATGGGATAAAAACCCAAACACTACCCACCAAGAGTCGAAATCCACGACTCTGCTGAGGAGGCCTACTAACCAAAAGTCGGAATGAACAACCAGAGTACCAAGGCTACCAACCAAGAGTTGGAAAATCGTCAATAAATCGACCATACCGGATACGTCAACCTCACTGGGGAATCCAAGGCTACCAACCAAGAGTTGGAAAATAAACCGACATCCACGATTGACCATACCGGAGAAACCATAACCACCAACCAAAAGTTGGAAAATGCCAAATCTCTTCATCTATCAAAATTTGAGACAACGACTCCGCTGAGGAATAAAGGGAGGACTATCAACCAAAAGTGGAAAACACTTGATCTTCTTATCAACCAAAAGTTGAGATAACGACTATTCACGGGAAACAGGAACACTACCAACTAAAAGTTGGAACCACCATAGACGTCCCAGTCCGAACCTACTGGGGATAGGGGAATATCAACCAAGAGTTGGGACAACCACAGGGGAAAACATCCAACCAAAAGTTGGGAAACAAAGGTACTAACCAACAGTTAGAATCACCATGAAGCCCCGCTGATCAAAGGTCGGAACACAAGCTGCTAACCAAGAGTTAGAATCACCATGAAGCCCCGCTGATCATCGATCAAAAGCTACTAACCAAAAGTTAGGATGACTAGGGGACGCTACACAAAGCTGACTCCACCACAGAAGACTACCAGCTAAAAGTTGAGATGATCATCCCAGAATATCAACCAAGAGTTGAAATAAAAGCCACTAACCAAAAGTTAGAACAACGACTACTAACCAAGAGTTAGAACAACAAGGATTATCAATCAAAAGTTGAAATAAAGACTCCTCTCGGGGGGAGCCCAAAGATTACCAACCAACAGTTGGGACCACCAAATACATTCAATCATCTGAATTATGCAGGAGGGTACCGATCAAAAGTTGGAATCCACGACTCTGCTGAGAGAAATAAAAAACAACCACCAAAAGCTGGAATAACATCCCAACGCCACTGGGTCATCAACCAAAAGTTGAAATAAATAACGAAGACTAACCAAAAGTCGGAACAACTCTGTTGGGGAAGAATCACAAGTTGGGCCAGGGAAAGCAACACTCGCAAGCGACTCACCTGGAGAAAGCAAAAACATTCACCCAAACTACTCAGCTGGGAAGAATCCGGTAAAATACCTGATCCAAAAATCCATCCTGACGCGGATAACACGAAAACCCCTTGATTCAAACAATCTCTGCCGAAGAAGATATCTGGTCCCAAAACACCAAACTTGGCTTATGCTTCAGATGCATGTGTTTGAAAATGGCGTAATGCTCCATACGAAATGGAAATGTTACGCATTTGGGAGGATGCTAATGCAAAAATGCAAATGCAAAAGAACCAACCTAGCAAAATAAATGCTAGGGAGAAAAGACTCACTCCGTCGGGGAGAAAAAAATCTGCTTCGGGAAGAGAAATCCACACCGTTGGGGATTAAATCTTTTGGGAACTTGAATAAATCTGCGGGGTCACAAGCAATTCGATGCTTAAATCACACCTCTTCTTCTGCGAAAACCGTCTCGGCGGGGGAAAATCAATCGACCATCGAAGATTGACTTTATCCTGTTCAAGAGACCTGCCCTGAATGGCATTCCTGAAAACTCTATCCTGCTCGGGGAGAAAATCCACTATACTTGGGATTACATCAAATATCGACATGCTCTTGCCGAGGAATATCATATACTCCTACTCTACAGGGAACTTGAATCTGCTGGGGAAAACCCAGACTCCTGTTCTACCACTTACTCTATCAAGAGAATCAGCACTGCACTCTGCTGAAGACAATCCTGAACCAAATCCGTGGGAAATGACGTCATCGACGTTGCCTCCACGGGAGAAGAAAATTGGTGTACAAACCATCCTTCCGTTGAGGGATCCACTTTCTCACGAAGACAAAGCTTTGTTCTGTTGGGGGAATAACATTTCAAGCTTGATAATCGAACTCTGCCGGAGAGGACGCAGCTCTTCCGGGGATAAGCTAACCACTTCACTGAAGAAGTGAAATCTCTGCTAGGGGAAACAAGCCCATTCTGTCGGAAACACCACACTTAATTTGTCGAGAATACTCGGCTGACAACAAATGCTACTTGTTGCGACTTGAACTGCTGAGGATAAGGGAAACTCACCTGATTGTGATAACCCTGTTGGCCTGCAACAAAGAAAGACACCAGAAATGTCCTGTATGTGAAATGGTTACCTCAGTTACCATCCATGATACCTGCCGATCAAGCAAAGTCAGCGCTTTCGTTATGCTCTGTACAACCTCTTGCCTTCACCTACAATGTTTACCAAAATAACAGACATTTCGTAAACAAAACAGTAATATGGACAAGAAAAAGAAAGCTCTTTGACTGAAGTGAATATTTTTATTGATGACAGGCCTGTAAATAGGCAAATTACAATTCAGATGCAATTCCTGAAAAGAGGTAATTGCTCAAAAACAAGAAAACAAATAAAATATACATGTCGGCAATATGGAAACAAACAACCACCATGTGTCGATTCGGCTATGACCTGTATGTCTTCGATGTTCCCCTTGCTTCGCCTTCTGATAAGACTGACTATCCTGATTCCTTTCCTTCTAGATAACTACTCACAAACTTACAGATCGAATTCGGACCGTGATCATTTACTTTTTTAAATCCCTAACTTTTGCCTGGATCACCCTTTCGGGTTTTCAATTCACCGGGATACCCATTTTTGCCAAAGTTGCCTTTTCAGGTTTTCAACTTTGCAGGTTCACATCTTTTATTTTTATCCCTAATTTTTGCTTGAACCTTTTCTTTTTATGGTTCGCCGGGATGCCCCTTTTTTGCCTGGACGTTTCTTTTTGTGTCCTGCGGGTCTCTTTTAAGCAAAGTATTTTTTAACCACGTCCGCGTTCACAGGGGACGAAAAATCTTCACCATCCATAGTAGATAGTAATAAGGCTCCACCAGAGAAAACCTTTCTTACCACATACGGACCTTCATAGTTAGGAGTCCATTTTCCCTTGTGATCTGTCTGAGGAGGAAGGATCCTTTTCAACACTAAATCACCTGTCTGGAAGCACCGAGGACGCACTTTCTAATCAAAGGGTTTCTTCATCCTACTCTGGTACAATCGGTCATGCGCGATGGCTACTAATCGCTTTTCATTGATCAAGCTCAGCTGATTCAACCTGGTCCGCACCCATTCAGCTTCGTCAAGCTTCACATCTGACAAAATCCTTAAAGAAGGAATCTCAACCTCTAATGGCAGGACTGCTTCCGTACCATACACCAGTGAGAAAGGAGTTGCCCCAGTTGATGTACACACCGAAGTAGGATAACCGTGAAGAGCAAAAGGCAACATCTTGTGCCAGTCTTTGTAGGTCTCAACCATCTTCTGCACAATCTTCATGATATTCTTATTAGTTGCCTCAACAACACCATTCACCTTCGGACGATATGAAGAAGAATTGTGATGTTCTATCTTGAAACTCTGACACAGTTCCTTCATCATTTTGTTATTCAAATTTGTACCATTATCGGTAATGATTCTCTCTGGAATACCATAACAACAAATGATGTCCTTATTTATGAATCGGGTGACCACCTGCTTCGTGACATTAGTGAAGGACGTTGCTTCTACCCACTTTGTAAAGTAATCAATCGTGACCAGAATAAAGTGATGCCCATTAGAAGCAGTCGGCTCAATCTTTCCAATTACATCAATTCCCCACATGGCAAAAGGCCAAGGAGATGTCAACACATTCAGAGGAGCTGGTGGCACATGCACCTTATCCGCATAAATCTGACATTTATGACATTTTCTGGCGTATTTGAAACAATCAGATTCCATAGTCATCCAATAATACCCAGATCTCAACAATTTTCTAGCCATTACATGTCCACCAGCATGAGTACCAGAAGAACCCTCGTGGACTTCCTCCATCAACAGGTTTGCTTCAAGTTCATCAACACAATGCAACAAGACCATGTCAAAATTTCTCCTGTAAAGAACATCGTCCTTATTCAGATAAAATTTACCAACTAACCTCCTCCGAGTTTTCTTATCCTTGCTAGATGCCCCAGATGGGTACTCCTGAGTCTTGAGAAAATGCTTGATATCGAAATACTAAGGCTTTCCATCAGATGCTTTCTCAACGGAAAACACAAAAGCAGGTCTATCAAGACGCATGATGGTAATAGCAGGAGATTCATTCTAGAAATTCACTTTATACATCGAAGCAAACGTGGCCAAGGCATCCGCCATCTGATTCTCAGCCCTCGGCATATGATGGAAATCAACTCTATCAAAGAAAGGCAGCAGTCTCCTTGCATAATCTCTATAAGGCACCAGGTTGGCCTGACGAGTTTCCCATTCTCCTTTGATTTGGTTAACGACCAGTGCTGAATCACCGTATATATCCAAATTCTTAACCCTCATATCAGCAGCCTCTTCCAAACCCATAATGCAAGCTTCATACTCGGCTTCATTATTGGTGCAAGCGAATGTTAATTGGGCAGTGAACGGTATATGAGAACCGTGAGGAGTAGCAATGATCGCACCGATTCCATTACCATATGAATTGACTGCTCCATCGAAAAGCATTTTCCACTGAGATCCTTTCTCAGGTCCCTCGCCAGGTAAAGGCTCATCACAGTCTTTCATTCTCAGAAACATGACATCTTCGTCTGGGAAGTCAAACTTCATAGGATGATAATCCTCAACCGGCTGTTCCGCGAGATATTCCGACAGGACACTTCCCTTAATGGCTTTCTGGGAAACGTATTGAATATCATACTCTGTTAACACCATTTGCCAACGGGCAATCCTTCTGGAGAGTGCTTGTTTTTCAAAGATATATTTGATTGGATCCATCTTCGAAATCAACAGGGTTGTGTGGTTTAACATGTACTATCTCAAACGCTTTGCGGCCCAAGCGAGTGCACAACATGTTTTTTCCAGCATCGAGTACCTCGACTCACAATCAGTGAATTTCTTACTCAGGTAGTAGATGGCATGCTCTTTTCTACCTGACTCGTCCTGTTGACCGAGCACACATCCCATTGAATTCTCAATAATCGTTAGATACATGATCAGTGCTCTCCCTGCAACTGGAGGCATGAGTATTGGAGGTTCTTGTAGATACTCCTTTATTCTTTCGAAAGCCTTCTGGCAATTTTCATTCCACCTATCCGTTTGATCTTTTCTTAGCAATTTGAATATTGGTTCACAAGTGGCTATGAGATGAGATATAAACCTTGCAATGTAGTTTAATCTCCCCAGAAAACCACGAACTTCTTTTTCTGTTCTCGGCTCAGGCATTTCTTGTATAGCTCTTATTTTGGCAGGATCTACCTCAATACCCTTTTCATTGACAATGAAACCCAATAAATTTCCAGATCTTACCCCGAAGGTGCACTTGTTAGGATTCAACCTCAGCTTGAACTTCCTCAGCCTTTCAAACAATCTCAAAAGATCGACCAGATGTCCCTCCTCCGTATGTGACTTTGTTATCATGTCATCAACATAGACTTCCACCTCATGATGAATCATATCATGAAACAAAGTGACCATCGCCCGCTGATAAGTTGCCCCTGTATTTTTCAATCCAAAGGGCATCACCTTATAGCAAAAAGTCCCCCATGGTGTGATGAAAGTAGTCTTCTCCATGTCCTATGGGGCCATCTTGATCTGATTATACCCAGAGAAGCCATCCATGAACGAAAACACAGAATACTGCGCAGTATTATCAACCAACACATCGATATGAGGGAGCGGGAAATCGTCTTTCGGGCTCGCTTTATTCAGATCTCGATAATCGACACACATCCTAACCTTTCCATCCTTCTTAGGTACAGGAACAATATTAGCGACCCACGGAGGGTAATTCGTGACAGCAAGAAACCCAACATTCAACTGCTTTTGAACTTCTTCTTTGATTTTGACTGCCATGTCAGGCCTTGTCCGTCTCAACTTCTGCTTGACCGGCGAGCAATCTTCTCTGAGAGGTAACCGGTGTACCACAATATCTATATCCAACCCAGACATGTCTTGGTAAGACTAAGCGAAGATATCTTTATACTCACGGAGCATTTCACCCAATCTTCTCTTGAAACTGTCTTCCAATGCAACCCCCACTTTAACATCTTTCTTGTCATCCTCGGTACCCAGATTAATAATCTCAATATCCTCCTTATGAGGTACAATAACCCTTTCCTCCTGCTTGAGAAGCCTGGCTAACTCTTCGGGCACTTCACAGCCTTTGTCAGTCTCATCTTCAGCTTGATAAATGGGATTATCAACGTCATACAAAGTCATAGCTGAACCTGAATCGATGGCATCTGATAGAAAAGACCTGCATGAGGATGTTATGTTTATTATGCGATGCAACAAACAAAACACATTGTCATTTTTCTGTTAAGTGTAAATGAAAAACAAAAACAAGAAAAACAGGGATCACAATATTTTGAATGTGAGACGTATTTTATTAATGATAAACTGTAAATAACAAGAAGGCCCCACAAATGGGTCACTACGTCTTCGGCAGAACGCATGATTGAACATAATCAAAACAAATGAACATTACTCTGCAGCAGTAACATGAATGATTTATTCAGTAGTCCAGTTGCACAACTTCTGGCCGAGAGTACATGGATGAATCCAGGCATCCATGTCGCAGTCACTGTCACTTTCATCATCTTCAACGGCATTGATACGATCAAAAATCACACCACTACTGGTGAACTGAACTAGCCCCCTGTATCTTGGAATCTGAGAAAAACCGGAGGGTTTGTATCCCAGGCCAAACTTGTCTTGCTTGACAGGAACATCGAGAACTTGACCCCACTTCTGAGACGAGCCGGATTCTACGATAGCACGGGCTTCCTTGAGCGACGACATTGAAACCTCCGAACCCTTGGCTTCTACAGGAGACTTCCCCTGAATCTAAATCGCTTCAAAGGCCTGGCAGAGCGTTTCGTGGATCTCACCATTCGCTTCTACATATTTGAAAGATGACAAATGGCTCACCATAATGTCTTCTTCACCACCCACAGTAACTATGCTCCCTCCCACCATGTATTTCATCTTTTGATGCAACGTTGAGGTAACTGCTCCAGCAGCATGTATCCAAGGTCGACCGAGCAAACAGTTGTATGCTGGCTGGATATCCATAATATAGAAGGTTGCATCAAAGGCCTCCGACCCTATTTGAATAGGTAGCGTGATTTCTCCAAATACTAATCTCTTCGATCCATCAAAAGCCCTAACCACCAGATCACTGGGCGTGCACAACAAACCCTGAATGTCCAACTTCATCAATGCCTTCTTCGGAAGCACATTGAGGGATGACCCCTTATCAACCAAAACATGTGACATCAGAGATCCTCTACACTCCAACAATATGTGCAGAGCACGACTATGATTCCTCCCAGCAGGAGTCAGATCTAAATCGGTAAAGCCGAGACCATTACCGGCATTGACGTGAGTGACTACCCCCTCCAACTGATTGACAGAAATCTCCTGGGGCACGTACGCTACATTCAAAACTTTCAACAGAGCATTACGATGCGCCTCCGAACTCATCAACAATGACAAGATAGAAATTTTTGACGGAGTTTGATTCAAGTGATCCAAAATTTTGTAGTCACTCTTCCGAATTAATCTCATGAATTTCTCCGTATCCTTTGAAAGATCACCACTAACAACCTGGGGTTGAGCATTCTTTTCAATCACCGCTTTACGCTTACCCCTGTCATTCTTATCAACAACAACCTCTGGTGGAGAGAAAACCCTACCACTTCTGGTAACACCTCCGACACCGACTATGTTCTCAACCAATGAACTTCCACTCGTCGATTCTATCCATTCTTGTTTCTGCCCATTACAGAACACTTCTCCTCCATAGTTCCATGGGATGGCTCTAGTGCTCTCGTACGACACGGGTCATGGTATAGTAATGGTCACTGGAGCTGGCCTAGCAGGCGCTGAAATATTGATAGTCCGATATGGAATAGAAATAGTGGCGACTTTGTTTCCATCATCATTCACCTTTTTCACAACATCTTCCTTCACGAATTTGTCAAACTGCAGACAACCTTCGTCAATCATCCTCTGAATACCCCTCTTCAAAAGATCACACTCTTAGGTTGCGCTTCACATTCTGAGCAGTCAGCAGAACAACCAGGAAATACTCCCTTCTTCAACAAACAAGTTTTCACAAAACCCAACGGAGTTTGTAAATCTTCAACATTAGTTATCAGATTCAACTTTTCACCTTCAATGACGATGTTGGCTGCCACCCCTCCATGATCTAGCATCGGGTTCTGAGTAACATTGGGCCCCTCATTGGTGAAATTAATAGCTTTAGAGTCGAACAAATCCTGGACTTTATGCTTAAAAGCTTTACAATGATCAATGTCATGGCCTTGGGCGCCAGAGTGAAAATTACAATGAGTGTTTGCATCATAGCCAGGCGGCGGTATACCTGTGAGAGAAGGCAAGGTCCTCTTCTGCACCAATTATAACTGCAACAACCGTTGTAACAACTGAGAATAGGGTATCGGAGGATTTGTGAATTATCTGTCAGGCATTCGGCGCCTAGTAGGATAAGGACATTGAGCGTTGCCTTATTGCGGAGCTGCGGCCGAGATATTCACAGTAGCAACCTGATAATGCGGACGAGACTGAGCTCTCCCCTTAACTTTGTGAGAAATAGCATTTGCATCCCCCTCCCTTCTCTTGGGGTTTGCAGAATACGGCTTCTTCGTTCCTCCTAAAGAGGATCCACCACCATTTGAAATCTTACCAGATTTGATCCCACTTTCAATTTGTTCACCGACAATCACCAAATCAGAGAAACATGCAGACATGTAGCCTATCATCTTCTCGAAATACACACTCGGTAACAAAGCCATGAACAATTCTACCAACTCCCTTTCAACCAAAGGAGGTTGTACCCTTGCAGCCAAATCTCGCCACCTCTGGGCGTATTCTTTAAAGCTCTCAGAATTCTTCTACGACAGACTCTGCAATTGAACCCGATTGGGTGCCAGATCACTATTATATTGATAATGACACACAAAAGCTTCAGCCAAATCTTTCCAACTACGAATATGGGTCCTCTCAAGCCCCATATACCATTCCAATGAGGCCCCTTCCAGGCTATCCTGGAAGAAATGCATCAACAGCTTCTCATCACTAGAATAGAAAGACATTTTCCTGAATTTGTCCCGAATGTATACTCTGGGGCAAGTTGTCCCTTTGTACTTATCGAAATTGGACACTTTAAACTTTGGGGGAATCCTGACCCCTGGAACCAAACCAAGATCAGACATATCCAAGCCTAGAGAATTATGATTCTCCAATGACCTCATTTTCTCCTCAATTAGTTTGAAACGTCGGTCGGCTTCAGTTGGCAAACCACCATCTAGATCTTTCACAGAAAATATATCATCTTGATTATCCTCCCAATAAGGACCAGCAACCCCGTGCACAACGCACACACTGCCATTGCCCGCGATATTACCATTCTCCCCAGCAGCTCCTCCGCCCGGAGGTACAACAACAATAGGAATACCTTGAGGAATAGACCCACCAATGGCTATCAACGACTGAATGAGAGTTCTCAACTGCTCCTGTCCACTGGCGACAGTCTGCATCAGATCCATAAGTTGGGCCATACGAGCCCTAACCTCCTGCAATTCCGCCTGTACCTGATCCATCACCTTTTATTGATTCCCTCGAGTAAAGTATCTGTGGAAGCTGAATTCGTCAATCCCGAACTAAAGAAAACTAAGTAGAGATAAGAATACAAGGCCACCAAGAACAACCTGCAATGCAAATGAGGATGCAAGATGCAAAAATGCAGAGATGTCTATGTATGCACAGGGAGATCTTCCCCCTTGATTCCGGTTTCAAAAAACAAGAACAGCAGAGATGGATAAGAACACCACAATAAAACTTCTCATATATCAAGTAAAGCTGAAACAATACAACCACATGAGAAATATCCACATACAAAGAAGCATTGATCTCATCCAACATCTCTGGTGATGATCAAGATACAAAATCAAATGAAACTACAAAAGATAAAACTCCTAGTAGCCATGATCTCTACGCCACTCCTGGGACTCCTCAAGCATCTCCTTCGTATCTGGATGATCTGGCCTTTCCGTCAACTCTCGGATAAGGACATCCGTCTTGCGTATCACATCCCGGAGATAATGACAATGATCCTCCCAAGCATCCTCGCCAAAGGCATCTTCGAGCCTGGGTTTCTTCACCTCTGCACGGACCTTGAACTCTTCAAGTGTTGATAAAGTCTCTTGGTATTTCTTCTCCATCGTGCTCCTGCGGAATGTTTCTAGCAATAACTCTCTTTCCTTAGCCTTGAATTGCGCTTTTAGCTTATCAACCTGGACACGAAGTTGATCTTCTCTACTCTTGTTGGCGGTCACAGTAGCATTCCACTGTGCATTAAATTTGGATATCTTCATATAGGCTCTATTTAAACCCTCCTTGTTACTCTTCAGAACATCACAAGTGCTTTTCAGATCGAGACCGACTTGCTTCTGTACTTGTACCTGACCTGCGAGTTCTTCCTTCAACTTGGTCAACAGTTATGCATTTGTTTTAGCCAAATACATAGCTTCACCCTTATCATGTTTCAACTGACTGATTTCTTGCTTCAACTCCTCATTCTCTTTGCGCAGCTCTCCCTTCTCTGCCCAAAGCTTGGTATATCTCGAGATATCAACAGTTGTAGGCAGCTCGATGACTAAGGGATACAAGAGTGCTTCAACAAAAAACGACAACAATACCTCTTCAACCCTCTTCTGAATCCAATCCGAGTATGGATCATAGGCTCTACAATATCCTTTGTCCAAAGAAAGCTTTCCCTTCTTGTGAATCTTACCCCACGTGTCCATGAATCGAGTCGAGATACAAGGATCAGCTACACCTGTGATGTACAGAGATTCCTGCACTTCCTCTTCTTTCGGAGGTCCTTTTAAAGCATAACCGAATTGTCTCACAGCAAGAGAAGGATTATAATTGATACCGCCTTTCCTCCCTATCAAAGGCACATTAGGAAAGCTACCACAACTGAAAATAAGCTCATGACCCAACAAGTCTCGACTGAACTAGGCAATATTCTTCTCCGTTAAACCCATAAGCCTCTTCGACCATTCAGTTGAATTCGCGGAAGTCACAAAAGCTCCTAAGCGGGGAAGATGATCAACAAACCACTTATGCAACAACGGCGCGCAACAAGAAACCATCTTTCCTCTTCTTTTCTCGTTCTTGTAATGCACTGAGTGATACAAGTCTCCTAGAAGAGTAGGCACGGGATTCTTGGAAGCAAAGACATGAAAAGCATCAAAATCCACAAAGTCAGGTACATTGGGAAATAACACAATGTCATAAACACACAGAGCCAATATAGCACTGAAAACTACCCAACAACCTTTCTCAGCATACTCTCGGGCTTTGTCGACCAGGAAGGGCAAAGCAAATCCGGAAACTCCGTTTCTACTGATAACATGACCCTCCAAGTCAGAGGCGCTCAAATAAAAAGCGGCAGACAACTCCTCAAGATTAGGTTCTTCCTCAGAACTGAAGAAAGACACTTTGTTCATAATCGGAACACCCAAGATGTAAGCAAATTCTTCCAAAGTAGGAACCAACACATAGTCCGGAAATGTGAAGCATCTCAGTGGAGGATCATAAAATTGCAACAAGGTATGAATAGCTCCATGCTCATAAGTCGTAAGCTTACGGAAAAACTTCAGAATTCCACCATACTGCTCTCTGAAAGCTGCAAGAACACTAGGCTCAGCCAAGGAAATCAGACCAAATAAAGGTCCCAACTCAAGTGCAGGAAACTTATACACAACAATCCTCTTTCTGCTAACTTCCATCTCTGAAGAAGGCCAGTACCAGAATCAAGGGATAGACGAGAACCTGTAACACACATAAACATGCAATGTTAAATGCAGGATGAGATGCAAATGCACACATGGGATTAAGGTATCCAATGCTCAAATGCGTTGTTGTGTCGTTGACTGAATTCAACCAGAGCTCCGCTCTAATCAGAACACTTAGATAACACTGGATAGAACCACTCAGGATCAAAACTCGACACTGACGAGAAAACCAGGGTTGGTTGAAGGCCAGGTTTCCTGCAAAACCCATCCCTCTCACATGTGGGTTCTAGTCTTGAAAGGTACGGCATCCTATGCGGGTGGTCAGCGTCACAGACTTTTGAAAAACGATGATACGTTCACCATTTCCGGTTTGGCATCATAGTCTAACGAAGCGGACTCACTTAGCTGACTTCCCAAATGAACGGTCTCCAGAGTCGACAGTCTCTCTAAGTCAATATTCCCTCAACTGCACCAGACGTGCAGGATAGAATATTTCCAAAGAAAACCTCATCTGAATGTAAATTTCACGCGAGCTATTATGCAGCCAGACGCCACACAAGCTCCCACTAATCTCCACTCTAATCCTATGTGTATACTCAAGCCCAGGTCCGGCTTATCTCTCGATAAAACAACCCAACCCACAGCACTGCAGCAACAGAAATGCAATGCAAAAATATACAAAAGATAATGTACATAAAGTAAAAACTGTACAAAAATAAACACCAAAAGACACAACAGACAAGCGCTAGGAGTGACTCGCAAAGGGAACCAGCGTCCCCAACAGAGTCGCCAGCTGTCGCAAATGCGAAAAACAACCGGCGGAAAAATAGAAGAGTCACCACTTTTGTTATTTGTCCCAAAGATAGGGAAAGGAAACGATCGGAAAAACCTGACGGAAGAGGGAAAAGACAAGGTCATCGCAACCATGTCTGGATTCGGGAGTCGGTTACGCAAGGGGAAGGTATTAACACCCCTCACGTCCGTTGTACTCGATGGGATCCACGCTTGTTGTCTATCTAAGGGTGTGTTTAAACTATCTACGCTATAGGCTTGCGGACAAAAAGAAAGGAAAAGAGAGACTCGGCAGAGCATAACGTCTCTGTGCCTACGTACTTTCATCTGGTATGAAAGATCAGAGTCAACGTAGTTCGGCTAAATACGGAAGAAGGGGGGAAGGTTGCTCGCCAAGACATCGCGTCTTATGCCTACGTACTTTCATCTGGTATGAAAGATCAGAGCAAACGTAGTTCGGGCTGACACGACCACAAATTGGTTCAAGCTTTTTAATCGACTAGGGTTAAACAATGATTCCAGCAGTTAAGGACGATGCCTGTTTGCGATAGAATCAAAGCTTAACAAAACTCTTTCTCTGAAAAAGAAGTTTTGATTAATCCCGAAGGAAAAAGGTTTGAATTTGTTTTGTATTTTTTAGTGAAGTAAATTAATTCGGTTTGTGATTCACGTTGCACTAAAGACTATGACATGGAGGTGAATGCATCGTATATTGCCTCCAAACGGGACGGATACTAAACATTCTAGATAAGAGAGAGGAGACGCCTCACTCATCATTCCCCATGTAGCTTAAGGCTCGTAACGCGCAACGTTTATCGCCTTTATTAGATGAGTTAGCATGATTTTGAGATGAGAAGAGAAGACACACAGAAGGTCTAAAGGAAACTCGGCCCTAACATTGTCATGCAAAGTACTCCTAAAGTTTGGATAAAAATGGGAAACATCTACCTTAATGTGAGCATACTTGGATTGAGCACCTAATGTATTTCCTACTCCCATCCTAAACGGAGGGACTAGGAATCCTACGGGGATCTTGGCAATAAAGCACAAGAAGAACAAAGGAAGAATCAATCACAAGTAGATAAATGAAAACATGAAAAATGCACATTCAGAATGGTGGGAGGGAGGAAAGGTGTGTGGTGCAGCAGCCGCCACAAGCGTGTCTCGACCTCAACAGCGATGCAAGAATGATGCAAACATGTGGAGAAAACAAGAGATGAAAACTTACGAGCATGAAAATGAATGATCGACTCGAACCACCTACAAACATGCAAATAATTGAAAGAATGATCAAACATGGCAACAACATCATGAGTAGACAACCACAAACAGTAGCAAATATCCAAAACAATTCAATCCTAATGCATCACATTGATCTATGATGATTCGAACCGAACCGGTATGCGAACATGCAAGCAAACAGCAAAATGTGGCATTCTGGCACAGTGTTAATTAGTTAACCTGTGTAAAACAAGTGAAAATCTGGAAATACGTAGGTGTTAATCGGTTAACACTAGGCGTTAACCGGTTAACACTCTGAAAACTTTGAAAATTTTGAATATTTGAATTGGTTAACCGGCTAACACTGTACCAGAAGCAGAAAAACAGCAAACAGAACCACTTTCCAGCAAATAAGCACTTATCCGATCAATCGGATGATCGCATAATCACTTATTCCCGAACTTAAACCCGAAAATCATGATTTAAACAGGATGTAAACAGATAAACACAACCAGATCATGCATCAAACAACTCAAATCAATCACAATTCAATCGAATATGAAGATTAACATGGTAAATATGCAAATAAGCTTGAAAATTAAATCGGATCAGAAATCCAACCTATGAATTAGAGAATGGATTCGGTAATTGTTGACTCAACTGTAGTTGTATAGATCTAAGCAAAGAAGTCCGGAATACTTCAAGATCCAAGCTAATTGATGATGTATGAATGAATATCCTTCACAATTAAGCCAAATTACTCCAACTAAGAACTTCTACAATCACCTCAAAATCCAGATCTGAACTTGCACGAAATTTGAATGATGAAATCACTTCAATCAATGTAATGGATGGAGGGTTTGCTCTTAGAAATCAAGGATTCCAATGAAGAATCAATGATTTCAATGGAAAAGAGATTTGAATGAAGGTTTTGACTATGGAAGAAATTGAGAAAATTGAGAGAGAATTGATCAAATATGAATTTGAAATGGAAATTATGAAGGTTAGATTGGCTTGCTTTGGAGTAAAATCATTTAAATACTCTCTTGGTATGGGGTCCAGAGCAAGGGTTGGAAGTTGGTTTGGAAATTGTGATATGGAATGAGGTTTGGGACTTTGGAGGGAAATAAAATTTAATCAAATTTCAAATGATGTTCTAGATCCTTCCCAAGTGCAAAAATGGGCTTTCAAGTGATCAAAATTGGACCCCAAAGCAAATCCACTTGAAAATTCACGTACATGGCAAATTCTGCTATGGTTAACAGGTTAACCATATGCGTTAACCGGTTAACACTATTAACACTTCAATTCTAGGATGATTTTTAAATGGTTAATCGGTTAACCATATGTGTTAACCGATTAACACCTTCAAAATTTTGAATTTGGCGCCTTTTGGTGGGAAATCTGTCCATTTGCCTCATTTCAACTGTCTGGAGCTCTGTTTAGCTGTTGAACCTCATTTTTTACCGTTGTCACTATGAAAATGCTTGTTATGAGCCTGAATGTCGATTTCTGATCTAGAATTAACCTACAAAATAGAATAAAATCGATCGCTCGATTGCTGGGCAAAAGAAATGTCGAAGCTCTGATGCTCTCTGTTCGTTGTTCAATCTGTTGCTCTGAAATACACCTGAGCCACAGGAACGCCTTGATCCCATGCCTCGAGACCGAATGTTATGCAATGCAAAATGATAAATGCAAAAATGAAACATAAGCCAAGTATAAAAAACAAGAAGGCAAATTTTGGGGTGCTACAATGCTCAGATCAGGAGACGACATTTAGTCTATATCTAGCATTATCACAGTCACAGTATTTAAGAGCAAGTGTCAAAGCTTAGCAGAGCTTAAAACGGCGAGAAACAGGCAAACAGGCAGGTTTCCCTCGAAAATGCGCCAAATTCAAATTTTTGAAGGTGTTAATTGGTTAACCAATTAACCATTGGAGAATCAGCCCAGATTTGAAATTTTAACATTGTTAACCGGTTAACATATATGGTTAACCAGTTAACCATAGCAAATTTTGCCCTGTACGTGATTTTGCAAGCCATTTGCACTTGGGGTCCAATTTTGATCACCTTGAAACTCATTTTTACCAAAAGAAGGATCTAGAATGTTCTTGAAAGTTGGTTATTTCAATTTTCCCTCCAAATTCAATGCATAGCTCCAAACCAACTTTCCAATCCAAAGTCCAAACCCCACCTTTGGGATCCAAACCAAGATGGTATTTAAGTGATCTACTCCAAACCAAAAGAAGCCAATTCTCATTTCTCACATTCATTTTTCAGAATTGATTAGAATTCTCTCTCAAATTCTCTCAACTTGTCCATTTCCAAAACCCACACTCAAAGCTCTTTTTCATTAGGATTCATTGATTTTTCATTGAAATCGATGAATTCTTGAGCATAAACCTTCATCCATCCTCATCTTTGGATCAATATTCATTATCCATTTTTGTGCAAATTGAGATTTGATTTTGGCGTTTGAGTTGGAAGTGATTATTCGAAGCGTTTCAACTCAAATTTGGTGGAACTTCGTTCGTACAACCACAATTGGCTTGGATCTCGAATTTTTCCGGTTTTCTAGCGTTTGAACTACTCAATTACAGCAAGATCAACACTAACTGGAGCAAATCTTCGCTTCGAAGGTTGGAGATTCTAGATCCATAACATTTTTAAGCTTATTTGCATTTCCATGATGATTTTCATATTCGATTGAATTTTGGTGGATTTCGATCCGCGTGAATTGCGATTGTGTTGTGTAGACATGTTTGCATGTCTATTGGTTTTCTGTTTGCAGGTGTAATTTCGTGCTTATTTGATAAGCTGATCTATTGGATCACTTGATTAAGTGATTTTGTGCATTAATTGCTTTTTCTGTTGCTGTTTTTCGCTTCTGGTACAGTGTTAACCGGTTAACGTATATGGTTAACCAGTTAACCAATTCAAATATTCAAATTTTTCAAAGATTTCAGGGTGTTAACCGGTTAACGCCTGGTGTTAACCGATTAACACCTACGAATTTCCAGATTTTCACTTGTTTTACACAGGTTAACCGATTAACAGCATGTGTTAACCGATTAGCACTGTGCCAGAATGCCATGTTTGCTATTTTGTTTGCATGTTCGCATACCGGTTCGATTCGAATCATCATAGATCAGTGTGATGCATTAGAATTGAATTGTTTTGGCTGTTTGTCACTGTTTGTGGTTGATTAATCATGATGTTGTAGACTTGTATGATCATGTTTCAATTGTTTGCATGCTTGTGTATGTGGTTTGAATCGAGTTTCATTTGCATGTTCGTTTGTTTTTATTTCTCAATTTTCTCCACATGTTTTCATCATTCTTGCATCGCTGTTGAGGTCGAGACGCGCTTATGGTGGCTGCTGCCCCACACATTTTTCCTCCCTCCCACCATTCTAACTGTGCATATTCATGTTTGCATTTCTCTACTTGTGATTGATTCTTCCTTTGTTCTTCTTGTGCTTTCTTGCCATGATCCCCATAGGGTTCCTAGTCCCTCCGTTTAGGATGGGGGTAGGAGAGACATTAGGCGTTCAATCCAAGTATGCTAAAATTAGGGTAGATGTTTCCCCTTTTCATCCGAACTTTAGGATCACTTTGCATGACAATGTTAGGGCCGAGTTTCCCTTAGACCATTCGTGCATCTTCTCTTCTCATCTTCATACAATTGTAACGCACTTAATAAAGATAATGGATATTATGCCATGAGCCTTATACTTGGGAAATGGTGATTGAGGGGCTTCTCCTCAATTACCTAGAGTGTTTAGTATACGTCCTTAGGACGACATGCGACGCATTCGATCCTAGGTTCTAGACTTTAGTACAACATACACTATAAACACTCAAATTCAAAACACTTCTTCTCTAAAAAACACAAAACAAATTCATACCTTTTTTCTTCAGGATTAATCAAACTTCTTTTTAAGAAAAGAGTGTTGTTAAGCTTCAGTTCTACCGCAAACAGGCTTTGTCCCTAACTGCTGGAATGGATGTTTAACCCTACTCGAAAAAAACACTTAATTAACTTGTGGTTTCGTGTCCGCCTGAACTATGTTCGCTCTGATCTTTCATGCCAGATGAAAGTACGTAGGCACAAGACACGATGTCTTGGCGATCAACCTTCCCCCTTCTCTCCCGTAGTTAACCGAACTACGTTGACTCTGACTTTCCCATTGCACGAGGGAGTACGTAGGCACAGAGCTGCGATGCTCTACCGAGTCACTTCTCTTTTCTTTTCTTTCGTCCCTAAGAATAGATTAATCACCCTTTTAGATAACAAACAAGTGTGGATCCCGTTGAGTACAACGAACGTGAGGGGTGCTAATACCTTCCCCTTGCGTAACCGACTCCCGAACCCAGAGATTTGGCTGCGATGACCTTGTTTTTCCCTTTCGTCAGGTATTTCCGATCGTTTCCTTTCCCTCTCTTTGGGATAAATAAAGAAAGGTGGTGACTCTTCTGTTTTTCGTCGGTTGTTTTTCGCAGTTGTGAAAGCTGGCGACTCTGCTGGGGACTCTGGTTCCTATGCAAGTCAATCCTAGCGCTTGTTCGGTTATCTTTTTGGGTTTTGTACTTACGTGTTGTACTTTATTTACTTCCGCACTTTTACTTTCTGACATTTTATTTTCAGCATTATTATTATTGTGCTGTTATGTGGAAGGGAAGTTATGATGATTGAAAAGCCAGACCCAGGCTTGAGAGAAAACATAACATTAGAGTGGAGATTAGTGGAGGACCTGTTTGCTTAGCAAACACCAATTCCCATGAAATTCACACTCAGACGAGATCCTCTTCGATGATTTCTTTTTTGGTCCTTAGGATTGGAATTAATTTTGGATCTGAGGATTGTCGACTCTGGGGACCGATCATTTGTGACTCAGCTAAGTGAGGCTTCTTCAGGGGGTGATGATGCCAAACCAGAACTGGTGAACGTATCATCATTTCTTGAAAGTCTGTGACACTGAGGAACACATAGGATGTCATACCTTTATCAGTGGATTAGGTCCATGCCTGTGAGTAGGACTGGGGTTATGCAGGAAACTTTACCTTCAGACTACCCAGTTTTCTCTACAGTTTGAATCTGATGTATTGGTATCAGTTAGTTCTTATGTGATCAGTGTTATATTCTCGTTGAAGCCGAATCTTGGTCCTTCTCACTCAACAGCACAACAATCTTGATCTCCTGCCTGCATCCTTAGCATTTGCATCCTTGCATTTTCATGTTGCATTTCATTAACGTGTGTCTGTGTTGCAGGTGCGTATCTCTCCCTGATTCTAGTGGTCTTGTTCTGTATTTTGGATATGGAGACTTTGAAGAGGACAATTACATACATATTTCCCACTCCAGACATTAGTCCCGTGCTGAATTTGATTGCCCTGGCTGATGGTTCAGTAACAGAAGACTTTAGGAAATCATATGGGAGGTTGTTGAGATTTGTTTGCAAGCCTACCGCACACGAGATCAGTGGCTTGTATACTCTGCTACAGTTCTATGATGCTTTGTTGAGATGATGTGTGTTTCCAGATTATGCTCTAGCACCCACTCTAGAAGAATAATCAGACTTGCTAGGCGTTCCCATCAAGGATCAAATGCCTTACCATCATGTTGACACTAAGCCTAATCTGGCCAATCTTGTCGCTGCTTTACACTTGGATAAGTCTAAGTTGAAAGGAGGAGTGATTCAAAGAAATGGTATGTATGGTTTTCCTCTATCTTTCCTAGTGGAGAAGGCTCAAAAGTTTGCCAAGGAGGGCTGTTGGATCATATTCAACGCCATTTTAGCTCTTTGCATATATGGTACCATACTATTTCCTAACTTGCCAGACTTCGTGGATGTAGATGCTTTCCACATTCTTGCCTCAAGGAATCCAATACCCACTCTTCTTTGAGACGTTTACCACTCTATCCATTATAAGAACGAGAATCGGAGAGGAAAGATTGTGTCTTGTTGTGTTCCCTTGCTATACAAATGGTTTGCCAACCACATGCCTAAAGCAGGTCCCTTTGTCTCTTCTGTGGGTACTTTAGATTGGTCCGAGCGTCTAATGGATTTAACTGCAGAGAATATCATTTGGTTCGACAGGGATATGTTGGGTACAGAACTCGTCTATAGTAGCAGTGGTTTTCCCAATGTTCCTCTGATCGAGAGAAAAGGGTGTGTCAATTACAACCCGTCATTGTTGATCAGGCAGTTCGGTTATGCATTGAAGGAGGCTCCCAAAGAAGAAGAGATACAGGAATCTCTATATCTCACCAGGCTGTTGGATGGTGATGCATTGGTTAAGCTTGAGCATGCTTGGAAAAATCTTCACAGGAAAGGTAAAGCAATGTTGGGGAAGAGAAATAACAAAGCCTATGATTCATACCTGGTTTGGATTCGTGAACGAGCCACAAAGTTTCTAATGCCTTATCCTGTTGCTAGACCATTATATCCTCCTATGGTTGAGAAACCCACTACGGTCGACTTTCAGAAATACAACCAGGTGCTGCAAGAGAAGGAAGAGTTGAGGAAAGCCAACGAAGAGCTAGAGAAAGAAATTTCTCAACTTCGAAGTGAGAAGATTAAAGCCGTGTACTCTTGCAAGAAGCAAACCGAGTTGATAAATCATTTAGGTACCGGCTTAACCAAAGAGACCGATGCTCGAGAGTGTCTGGGGTTAGACTTCAAGGCTGTTAATAGTGTTCTCACCACGAAGAAGCAAGACTTGGACAGGGCATATCTGAAGATCTCTAAATTCGAGGCATTGTGGAACACTACTCTGACCAATCACAAGGAGCGAGAAGAGAAGCTAAAGCAGCAGATCGCTAAACTGTTGATTCAGCTCGAGGCCAAGAGCGAGAAGATTGAAGCTGAAGCATCACTCAGGCGTAATGCTGAGTGCAAGTTGAGAGAAGCTATGGCAAATCTGAAGGAGTGCAAACTGAGGGATGATTCCAAGAGACGCAAATTGGAAGATTGCTTCGGAGAGGGAGCCTGGGATGACTTTGTTGAAGATATCTAGAGCGTCGTCAGACATATAGAGCTTCTTATTCAAGGATTGCTCACCAGGCCTGATCACCCCGAGACAAAGGAACTATTTGAGGATTTTCGTGCCTACTACCAGACTTGATTTCTTTTGTATTATTTTGTAGCTTTCATTCACTGATATATTGTTGACCATCACCAAACTCGTTGGCTGGGGTCAATCTGGTACCGTTGATTCAGTTGTACTCGGTCACTTCTGTATGCTGCCTATGTGGGCTCTTTATATATCAGATGTTGTTTCGTCTCCATAATTGGCATCTTATTTGTCTCGCTGTTATTCTGGGACTAGAATCGGGGGAATCTCTACTAAATCACAGACACATGTGTTGCATTTGCATATCATCTTGCATAGCGGGTACCTTGACGTGTTTATCTAACCCCTGTGTTTTCTTTTGAAGGTGTGTTTCAGGATTGACTGCAGACCGATTCACCGTTACTCCACCCGAGCCAATCAACTCAGAGCTATGGAGCAAGTTCAGGCTAAAATGCAAGAGTTTAGGGAGAGGATGTCCTAGTTCATGGACATCATGCAAGTGGTTACCAGTGGACAAGAGCAACTCAGAACCCTCGTACAGCCCTTGATTGCACGTGTTGACACCAATGGGGTTTTGCACGGAGGTGAAACTACCAACCCTCCTCATGTGGAGACTCCCCGGGCTGAAAATTTTGGACCGACTGTGATCATTCCCAATGCTGGAGGCAATGGAACACTGGATTAGGTGCTGGCAATGCTGAGGCTGGGAATGGCAACATCGGAGCTGCTATTGGTAATATCGGCATAAGTGGTAGTAACGCTGGAGTTAATGCTGGTAACACTGGAAATGGAAACTTCCATGGACCCGAAGCTGTGGGAATCGTCCATGGAAATGTTCATCAACCCTAGAACGAGGATCGTCGAGCTGACGTATTCTCATTGAGAGGTGATGAGGCTGAGCTACCTTTTGAGGCTCGCCAGAGATTCAAAGCACTTGAGGATAAGATGAAGATTCTTGAGAATCTGAACTCTATGGGGCTTGATATGGCCAACTTGGGGCTGATTCCCGATCTCAAGGTACCACCGAAGTTCAAGGTCCCCGACTTTGATAAATACAAGGGAACCACCTGTCCTCGTGTCCACTTGAGATCTTATTACAGGAAGATGTCGGCGTACTCCGACGACGAGAAGCTACTGAGGCACTTCTTTCAAGATAGTCTGTCAGGACCTTCACTGGAATGGTAGATAGGCTTGGAGCCTGTGAGTGTATGTAGCTGGAAGGATTTTGCATAAGCGTTCGTTAGACATTACCAGTACAATAGTGACCTGGCGCCCAACCGGGTCCAACTGCAAAATCTGTCACAAAAGAGTGGAGAATTCTTTAAGGAATACGTGCAGCGCTGGCGTGAATTGGCAGCCAAAGTACAACCGCCTATGGTGGAGCGTGAACTAGTGGATATGTTTGTGGCAACGCTGCCAGGAGTTTATTATGAAAATCTAATCAGCAGCATGTCAGGAAGCTTATCTTACCTAATAATCACTGGTGAGCAAGTTGAGAACGGGATTAAGCAGGGAAAGATCCAGGCCGGTGAAGGTTCCTCAGCAGGAGGAAAGAAAATGTTTGGAGGAACGAAGAGAGAGGGTGAAGCCAACTCTGTATCCGGTTCCCGAAGAAACAGAAAGCCAACACAGAACCATCAGCAATAAAGGGTCGCTAGTATTACTATCCCTACATTTCCACAACAGCAGCAGCAACCGCAGAACCAAAATCAGCAGGGGTATAGGAAGTATCCAGTCCGACTAGCGAATAGACGGCTTGAGACGCCGCCAATGCCATACTCTCAGCTACTTCAAGCGCTATTGCAATTGCAACTCGTTCAGAAGAGGACGCTGGCTCCACTGACCAGACCACCTCCGCCCGGTTGCGATACGAACGCTCAGTGCGAGTTCCATTCTAGGGCACCCAGTCACACCATTGAAGATTGTAAAGCCTTCAAGCACAAGTTCCAGGACCTGCTGGACATCAAAGCGATCAATTTCTCCGACGACGTGTCAAATGTCATTCAGAACCCAATGCCTAACCACAGACAGGCTGGGGTTAACGCAATTATCGAAGATGAGGATTTGGATTTAGTGAAGAAGGTCGATGATCTAAAGAAACCATTGAGTTTTGTCAATGCCAAGTTGTTGAAAAAGGGCGTATTCCCAGGCTACGGGGAGTTCTGTATTGAGTGTGCAAGTTGTTTGGACAGTTGTGATCAGTTGAAGACCGGTATTCAGAGTCTGATTAACAAAGGAGTCCTACAATTTGATCGGAAGGTTGAGAACAAATCCGGAGAAGTGTTGACCAAGCAGAATGATGAAATTTCTACAGTCACCATCCCATATAAGATCGTCACCATTTCTGCTCCCAGGCCACCCACGATTACTATAACTAAAGCTAGCCCCATATCGTTCGAAAGTACCAATGTTGTCCCATGGAATTATGGAGCGGAGGTTTACTGCAACGGGACAGAAGATGGACTTGAAATACCCACCGGTAAGGTCTGTGGATAACTTAGTGGGATCACGGGGCATCTCCCGCGGCGGGAGGGTGTTCTCGCCGCCTGAAGTCAGGGCCGAACGGGTGGATAAGGGTAAAGACAAAGCATTCGTTGAAGAAACCTCTCGGGAGGTAGAAAAAGACTTGCTGGTAAGGGATGCTGAAGAGTTCATGAGATTAATCAAGAAGAACGACTATAAGATAGTTGACCACCTACAGCAAACACCTTCAAAGATCTCTATACTGAGCTTGTTGCTTTGCTCCGAAGCACATCACAACGCCTTGTTGAAGTTCTTGAACGCAGCGTATGTACCTTAAGAAATTTCTGTCAAACAGCTCGAGGGGGTGGTTGCACATGTCAATGTTGGCTATGGTTTGGGATTCACTGATTGTGACTTGACGCCTAAGGGCAGGAACCATAACAATGCGCTGCACATATCGCTAGAATGTCGAGGAACTGTTATGTCGCATGTGCTCGTGGATACCGAGTCCTCCTTAAATGTATTTCTAAAGAAAGCGCTTATGAAATTGGACACTCGTGGGTTGTTGTGTACACCCAGTGATCTAGTTGTGAGGGCCTTTGATGGGACCAAGCGGTCCGTGTTCGGAGAAGTAACATTGCCCATTCAGGTGGGGCCAGAAACTTTCGAGGCAGTATTTTATATCATGGATATCCAGCCCGCCTACAGCTGCTTGCTAGGCCGACCCTGGATCCATTCAGTGGGAGTTGTGACCTCTACGCTGCATCAGAAATTGAAGTACGATGTGGGTGGCAGCATCGTTACGGTATGCGGGGAAGAAGACATTATGGTCAGCCATCTATCGTCTTTTAAGTATGTAGAAGTGGACTGTGAGATTCACGAAACGTTGTGCCAAGCATTCGAAACTGTCAAAGTTAAGGATTCGGTTCGAACCTCAAGAAAAGCACCTGAAGTGGCTCTCTCTTCTTTCAAAGAGGCTCAAGCTGTGGTACAGACAGGTTCAACTCAAGGCTGGGGGCAGGTGTTGAACATCCCCAACAAGCAAGATAAGTTTGGCTTGGGGTATCATCCTTCTTCTGCTTCGTCCTCTCAGAATGCGCCGCGTTACAAGGGGCCGATTCAGTTCACTAAGGGTGGAGTCATATTTGAACAGGTCAATGTTGTGTCCGACGGGGAAGGAGATAGTGATTGTGATATGGATGCGTGGATCCAGCCATGCAAGCCAGGGCAGAGCCTCAGCAATTGGTCGACCAGGATTTCATCCAAGTGACTAGTAAAGAGTAATGATTTGCTTTTTCCAATTATTGTACAACCTTATGTCCTACCCGGGGCATAAAGGTTTTATTGTCAGGGCCTTGTGTGCTTATGCATATGCATTTTATCAATAATAAAAGGGTGTTTTCTTTGCATTCAAATTTTGCGATCTCTGTTATTCTTATTTTGTGTTGTTTTAAGAAACAATAAAATGGCAAAGTGGTTTGTGCTGCCTTGCAAATTGTTTTTATGATTAACCATTTTCCTTGCAGGAATTGCACTACAGATGACACCGATCTAGAACCTTCTATGACTCATTTTGACTTTGATTGCCCGATATATCAAGCTGAAGAAGAGATTGATGAGGATGAAGATCTTTCGGAAGAGTTGGCTAGACTATTGAAACAAGAAGATAAGATCATTCTGCCTCATGAGGAAGTTATCGAGATTGTTAATCTAGGGTCTGAAGAAGTGGTCAGAAATGTCAGAGTAGGGGCTGCGTTACAGAGTGACATCAAGCGAAGACTGATCGAGATGCTTCGAGAGTATAATGATATCTTTGCTTGGTCCTATGAAGATATGCTAGGACTTGACACTAACATAGTGGTTCATCACTTGCCATTGCGCGAAGATTGTCCTCCAGTTAAGCAGAAGCTTAGAAGGACACGACCAGACATGGCCGTTAAAATCAAAGAAGAGGTCCAAAAGCAGTTGGATGTCGGATTCTTAGCTGTGACTACTTACCCTCCGTGGGTCTCCAACATAGTGTCGGTACCGAAGAAAGATGGTAAGGTGCGAATGTGTGTGAATTATCGGGATTTCAACAAGGCGAGCCCTAAAGACGATTTCCCGCTCCCTCATATTGACGTATTGGTCGACAATACTGCTCAATTTTATGTATTTTCATTCATGGATGGCTTCTCCGGCTATAACCAGATTAAGATGGCGCCGGAAGACATGGAGAAAACTACATTAATTACACCATGGGGGACGTTCTGCTATAAAGTAATGCCTTTTGGGTTGAAAAACGCAGGGGCAACTTACCAGCGGGCTATGGTCACTTTGTTTCATGATATGATTCATCATGAGATCGAAGTCTATGTTGATGACATGATACCAAAGTCCCAAATGGAGGAGGGACATCTGGTCAACCTGCTGAAGCTATTTGAGAGGCTTAGGAAATTCAGGTTGAGGCTGAATCCTAACAAATGTACTTTCGGGGTGCGGTCCAGAAAACTTCTGGGGTTTATTGTAAGCGAAAAAGGCATCGAGGTTGATCCTGCCAAGATCAAGGCCATTCAAGATATGTCAGCGCCAAAGACTGAAAAAGAAGTTTGTGGTTTCATGGGGAGGTTGAACTATATTGCTCGGTTCATATCTCAGCTCACAGCCACATGTGAACCAATGTTCAAGCTATTGAAAAAAGATCAGGCGGTTGTATGGAATGAAGATTGCCAGAGGGCATTCGACAAAATCAAATAATATTTGCAAGAACCTCCAATTTTGATACCCCAGTCGCTGGAAGGCCTTTAATCATGTATTTGACGGTTCTTGAGAATAGCATAGGTTGCGTTCTCGGTCAACACGACGAGACTGGCAGAAAGGAGCATGCCATTTATTATCTGAGTAAAAAGTTCACAGATTGTGAGTCCCGTTACTCAATGCTGGAGAAAACGTGTTGCGCACTCGCGTGGGCTGCCAAGCGTTTAAGACAGTATATGCTCAATCATACAACCAAGCTAATTTTGAAGATGGATCCGATCAAGTATGTCTTCGAGAAGCAAGCCCTTTCAGGGAGGATTGCTAGGTGGCAGATGGTACTGACAGAGTATGATATCCAGTACGTATCCCAAAAGGCCATCAAAGGAAGTGTTCTATCAGAGTACCTTGCTGAACAGCCTATCAAAGACTATCAGCCGATGAAATTCGAGTTTCCTAGTGAAGATATTATGTTCCTCAAGATGAAGGACTGTGATGAACCACTGCTCGATGAAGGACCAGAGCCTGGCTCCTAGTGGAAGCTGATACTCAACGGTGCAGTTAATTCCTATGGAAGTGGGATCGGGGCAACCATTACGACTCCCCAGGGATCCCACATTCCATGCACTGCCAGATTAAATTTTCCGGTCACCAACAATGAAGCAGAATATGAGGCATGTATCATGGGTTTAGAAGAAGCCATTGATTTGAGAATCAAAAACCTGGATGTATACGGTGACTCAGCACTCGTTGTTAACCAAATCAAAGGGGAGTGGGAGACCAGGCAACCAAAATTGGTCCCTTACATGAATTACGCGAGAAGGCTGCTGTCATTCTTTGATCGAGTAGAATTCCACCATGTACCAAGGGAAAAAATCAAATGGCTGACGCTTTAGAAACCTTGTCCTCAATGTACAAGGTCAACTTTTGGAATGAAGCTCCCAGAATTATCATCTCACGCCTCGACAGACCTGCATTTGTATTCGCAATTAAGGAGGCCACCAATGGCAAGCCGTGGTTCTATGATATCTAGAACTTCCTCAAAACCAAAGAGTATCCGGTGGGGGAGTCGACCCAGGATAAGAAGACTCTTAAGAGGTTGTCGGGAAATTTCTACCTCAACCCGGATGGGATTTTCTACAGGAGCAATTATGATCTAGTGCTACTCAGATATGTGGATGAAAAAGAAGCAAGCTTGCTTATGGAAGAGGTCCATGAAGGCACATTTGGTACGCACGCCGGCGGGCATGCCATGACTCAGAAGATATTACGAGCAGGGTATTACTGGATGACGATGGAGTCAAATTGTTTCAAATTCGCGAAGAGATGTCACAAATGCCAGGTTTATGCAGATAAAATCCATGTGTCGTCGTGCCCGTTGAATGTTAAGTCGTCCCCGTGGCCGTTCTCCATGTGGGGCATCAATATGATCGGCAGGATTGATCCCGCTGCATCCAACAGACACCGCTTCATCCTAGTGGCCATCGATTACTTCACCAAATGGGTTGAGGCAGCGTCGTACGCTAATGTTACCAAGCAAGTGGTAGCCAGATTCATAAAGAAGGACATCATCTGCAAATATAGAATTCCCGAGCGGCTCATTACTGACAATGGTTCGGATTTGAACAATAAGATGATGAAGGAGTTATGCCAGAACTTCAAAATTGAACATCATAACTCAGCACCCTATCGGTCGAAGATGAATGGCGTTGTCGAAGCGGCCAACAAAAACATCAAAAAGATAGTGCAAAAGATGGTTGTCACTTACAAAGATTGGCATGAGATATTGCCCTTTGCCTTGCACGGTTATCGTATGACGATACGCTCATCAACCTGGCAACTCCTTTCTCACTAGTGTACGGTATGGAAGTTGTCCTACCGCTAGAAGTCGAGATTCCTTCTTTAAGAGTTCTGGTTGATGTGAAACTCGATGAGGCAGAATGGATAAAGAATAGATTGAATCAACTCAGTCTGATGGATGAGAAGAGCTTAGCATCTATTTCATACGGTCGATTGTACCAAAGCCGGATGAAGAAAGCTTACGATAAGAAGGTGCGCCCTCGAAGCTTTCAGACGGGTGATCTTGTGCTGAAAAAGATTCTCCCGCCACACTCAGATCACAGGGGAAAATGGACACCCAACTACGAAGGTTTGTATGTCGTCAGAAAGGTCTTCTCGGGAGGAGCCTTACTGTTATCCACAATGGACGGCGAAGATTTTGCATCCCCTGTGAACGCGGACGCAGTTAAAAAATACTTTGCTTAAAATAACCCGCTGGAAAGAAAAAGAATATCCAGGTAAGAATGGGGAATCCCGGCGAACCATATAAAAGGAAAAGGTTCAGGCAAAAGTTAGGGATATAAGCGGAAAAAATATACACCCGCAAAGCCGAAAACCTGAAAGGGCGGCTTTGGAAAAAAAGGGTATCCCGGTGAATCGAAAACCCGAAAGGGCGGTTCAGGCAAAAGTTAGGGATTAAAAAAGCAAATGACTTCGGTCCACGTGTGAACTTTCATTGCTTAGTGGTTTGGGAGACCTGAGGGTCGTTTACCCAAATCAATATCTTCTGAAGACGAAGTGTCGGGAAGGTATCGAAGTCGAGTGAGTCATGGAGGGATCAGCTCATGGTGTTCGTCTACACCATATCGCCGACATTTGTATATGTTTTTGTATATTTCTGTATATATTTGCGTAGGTTCCTCATTCCAGGAGCTTGCATCTGTTGTAAAACATTTTGCCTATTTACAGGCCCATTTCATCAATGGACATACTATTCAGTACTTTGTTCACATCGTGTTTTTTTTAGCTTTTACTTGTTTTGTTTGCGAAAAAACGCTCGATGTTTTTGTTAAAATACACATACATAAACTGGCTGGCCCAGACTAATAATTATTAAAAATTTGAATTGCCTGAACATTGTCATAGATGATAACCTCGATAGGTCCCTTTGTGAAGGGTATCTTGTCTGTTTGTTCATTTTTGTTGCAGGATTGTGATCCTCGGGGCACATTGTCAGAGATGTATCCTCGTCATTTCCCTAGCGAAGTTACAAGGGGCAGGTGTGAGACCTTCTGTTCGGATAAACAAAGTTGAATTTCTTTCCGCCAGGCAGAGGCGTGAGACCCACTCCCCGGAAAACCAAAATGGCATTTCTTTCCGAGCAGAAGTGGAATCTCCTCAGCAGATCTAGTTGTATTCCCCCATAGAGTCTGAGTGTTGGACTGTGAGCACTGATTCGTCTCCCCAAGCAGGGACCAATTCTCCTAGGCCAGAGTCCACTCCCCGGCAGTGGGAGTTGGCGTCTCCATCCCCGATAGAGTTGTGTACAAGATAACGAGAGCAATCAAGTATGTACCCGTAGTCTCAGGCAGTTGGTCAGTAAGTCAAGATCAGGGTCCGTTCCGCCAGGAAGGTGTGGCATGTTCCCCAGCAGTGAGTTAGCACGTGGTTTTATCCAGCCAATTGTTTGTAAGCATTCAACTCTCAGCAGTTCGGACCAAGGTCTCCGGCAGAGTTGATTCTCCGCAGAGTTGTATCCTTCCCGGCAGGTAAGGCCAATTCTAGCGTCTGGTTGTCTATCCTCAACCGAAGTTGCCGTTCCTCAGAGAGCCGTATCCCAGAAGGCCAGTCGTTGCATTGTTTCTCTTCAGCAGGTAAGAGTGACTATTTGGCAAGTTGTTTTGTCTCCTCAGTGGATTCGTCTATGTCCCCATAAGGATTCGTATTTCGGAAAGCCGTTCATGGAATGTTTCCCAGCTAAGTTAGTCGGTCAGGTTTCGATCCTCAGCATAAGTCTAATCGTCACTGGCATGTGTAAGCTATCCCCAGCAGGATTGTTTCTTCCCCCAGCGGAGTTGGCATTGTCTCTCCAGCATTCATTTTGCTGGAGCGGTTCCTTTGCATTTTGCATTGTGCATAGCATCTACCCAAATGCGTATCATTTCCATTTCGTATGGAGCATTACGCCATTTTCAAACATCTGCATTCTGAAACATGAGCTAGGTTGTTACCTTTCTGATTTTAGGTAATTATTATCTTCTATAGGTGAGCGTTCAGGCCCCGACTTCTCTGTTGAACATCCAGATTCCGGTGAATTTTCAGTTTGAGAAGTTTTGTTCTCCCCGTGCAGTGCCCAGACTCCGATTGGTTATTCGGACCCTATTGAACTTCGTGATGGTACTTATGCTCCGTTGAATGGTTAGGTTCCGGTGAGTGTTCAGTTCAGGATGTATCCCTGTATCCGTTGATTATCCAGACTCCGGTAAACCCCCAGTAAAGATTTGTTTCATTGAGTGTTCCGCCTCTTATTTGTTTCATTAAGGGTCCTGCCTCTGACTTGTTTCATTGAGTGTTTTGGCTCTGATTTGTTTCATTGAGTATCCTGACTCTAGTTTCTCTCATTGAGCGTCTTGTCTCTGGTTTGTTTCGTTCGTTTCTCGTTGAGTATTTTGGCTCAAGTTTCTACGTTCGTTTCTCGCGTGAGTATCTTGGCTCTGGTTTGTTTCGTTCGTTCCTCGTGTGAGTATATTGGCTCCGGTGTGTTTGTTGGTTTATCATGTTGAGCGTCTTGGCTCCGGTCGGTGTGTTCGTTCGTTCCTCGCGTGAGTATCCTGGCTCCGGTTTGTTTCGTTCGTTCCTCGCGTGAGTATCTTGGCTCCGGTTTGTTTCGTTCGTTTCTCGTGTTGAGCATCTTGGCTCCGGTCGGTGTGTTCATTCGTTCCTCGCGTGAGTATCTTGGCTCTGGTTTGTTTCGCTCGTTCCTCGCGTGAGTATCTTGGCTCCGGTTTGTTTCGTGCGTTCCTCGCGTGAGTATCTTGGCTCCGGTTTGTTTCGTTCATTCCTCGCGTGAGTATCTTGACTCTGGTTTGTTTCATTTATTCCTCGCGTGAGTATCTTGGCTCTGGTTTGTTTCGTTCATTCCTCGCGTGAGTATCTTGGCTCCGGTTTATTTCGTTCGTTTCTCGCGTTGAGCGTCTTGGCTCCGGTTTATTTCGTTTGTTCCTCGGGTGAGTATCTTGGCTCCGGTTTGTTTCGTTCGTTCCTTGCGTGAATATCTTTGCTCCGGTTTGTTTCGTTCGTTCCTCGCGTGAGTATCTTGGCTCCGGTTTTTTTCATTCATTCCTCGCGTGAGTATCTTGGCTCTAGTTTGTTTCGTTCATTCCTCGCGTGAGTATCTTGGCTCTGATTTGTTTCGTTCGTTTCTCGTGTTGAGCGTCTTGGCTCCGGTTTGTTTCGTTCGTTCCTCACGTGAGTGTCTTGTCTCCGGTTTGTTTCGTTCATTCCTCGCATGAGTATCTTGGCTCCGGTTTGTTTCGTTTGTTCTCGCGTTGAGTGTCTAGGCTCCGGTTTGTTCCAGTTTATCTCGTTGAGTGTCCATACTTCGGCCAGTTCCAATTGATGATGTGTTCCTCGTTGCGTTAAGCATTTGGGCTCCAGCAGGTTTCGCTGATTCATTGTGTTCATTGAATATCTAGATTTTGACAACTTTGACATAATACTCTTCAGCCTTGTGGCGTTCCAACCACGACACCAGTTGTATCCTGTAGTTCTTCAGCAGAGTTATTTGTTTAGGTCTCTCTTCCCCAACGGAATGTTCGAAACGTTCATCATGTTCAATTCTGTGGTTGGCAAATTTCTGGATTTCTTTGGTATTCAACCGTCTTTTTCCTTGATTGGTTGAGAGTCGTTCGCTTCACACCCAGTCAGGTCCAAGTCGTTTGAATAGGGGCAACTGTTGCACCCCTAAATTTTGCCTAACCTATTTCTTTACCTCGCTTATGTTTCATTTTATTTCATATTGCATCAGCATTTTGCATAGCATTGGTTCTCGAGGTAGGGGATCAAGGTTTCCGTGGCTCAGGTTTTATCCCCGTGCAAGCAACTGAGCAGCGAGCATTAGAAGCGACGACATTTATTTTGCCTAGTAGTCGAGCGGCCGATTTTATTTTGCAGGTTATGCTCAGATCAGGAGACGACATTTAGCCAATATCCAGCATTATCACAGTCACAGTATTCAAGAGCAAGTGTCAAAGCTTAGCAGAGCTCAAAACGGTGAGAAATAGGAAAACGGGCAGGTTTCCCTCCAAAAGGCGCCAAATTCAAAATTTTGAAGGTGTTAATCGGTTAACACATATGGTTAACCAATTAACCATTGGAGAATCAGCCCAGATTTGAAATTTTAATAGTGTTAATCGGTTAACATATATGGTTAACCAGTTAACCGTAGTAGATTTTACCCTGTACGTGATTTTGCAAGCCATTTGCACTTGGGGTCCAATTTTGATCACCTTGAAACTTATTTTTACCAAAAGAAGGATCTAGAATGTTCTTGAAAGTTGGTTATTTCAATTTTCCCTCCAAATTCCATGCCTAGATCCAAACCAACTTTCCAATCCAAAGTCCAAACCCCACCTTTGGGATCCAAACCTAGATGGTATTTAAGTGATCTACTTCAAACCAAAAGAAGCCAATTCTCATTTCTCACATTCATTTTTAAGAATTGATTAGAATTCTCTCTCAAATTCTCTCAACTTCTCCATTTCCAAAACCCAAACTCAAAGCTCTTTTTCATTAGGATTCATTGATTTTTCATTGAAATCAAAGAATTCTTGAGCATAAACCTTCATTCATCCTCATCTTTGGATCAATTTTCATTATCCATTTTCGTGCAAATTAAGATCTGATTTTGGCGCTTGAGTTGGAAGTGATTATTCGAAGCGTTTCGACTCAAATTTGGTGGATCTTCGTTCGTACAACCATAATTGGCTTGGATCTCGAAGTTTTTCGGATTTCTAGCGTTTGAACTACTCAATTACCGCAAGATCAACACTAACTAGAGCAAATCTCTGCTTCGAAGGTTAGAGATTCTAGATCCATAACATTTTTGAGCTTATTTGCATTTCCATGATGATTTTCATATTCGATTGAATTTTGGTGGATTTCGATCCGTGTGAATTGCGATTGTGCTGTGTAGACATGTTTGCATGTCTATTGGTTTTCTATTTGCAGGTTTAATTTCGTGCTTATTTGATAAGCTGATCTGTTGGATCACTTGATTAAGTGATTTTGTGCATTAAGTGCTTTTTCTGCTGCTGTTTTTCACTTCTAGTACAGTGTTAACCGGTTAACGTATATGGTTAACCTGTTAACAAATTCAAATATTCAAAATTTTCAAAGATTTCTAGGTGTTGACCGGTTAACGCCTGGTGTTAACCGATTAACACCTACGAATTTCCAGATTTTTACTTGTTTTACACAGGTTAACCAATTAACAGCATGTGTTAACCGATTAACACTGTGCCAGAATGCCATGTTTGCTGTTTAGTTTGCATGTTCGCATACTGGTTCGATTCGAATCATCATAGATCAGTGTGATGCATTAGAATTGAATTGTTTTGGCTGTTTGTCACTGTTTGTGGTTGATTAATCATGATGTTTTTGACTTGTATGATTATGTTTCAATTGTTTTCATGCTTGTGTATGTGGTTCGAATCGAGTTTCATTTGCATGTTCGTTTGTTTTTATTTCTCGCTTTTCTCCATATGTTTGCATCATTCTTGCATCGCTGTTGAGGTCGAGACGCGCTTGTGGTGGCTGCTGCCCCACACATTTTTCCTCCCTCCCACCATTCTAAGTGTGCATATTCACGTTTGCATTTCTCTAATTGTGATTGACTCTTCCTTTATTCTTCTTGTGCTTTCTTGCCATGATCCCCATAGGGTTCCTAGTCCCTCCGTTTAGGATGGGAGTAGGAGAGACATTAGGCGTTCAATCCAAGTATGCTAACATTAGGGTAGATGTTTCACCTTTTCATCCGAATTTTAGGATCACTTTGCATGACAACGTTAGGGCCGAGTTTCCCTTAGACCCTCTGTGCGTCTTCTCTTCTCATCTTCATACAATCGTAACACACTTAATAAAGATAATGGATATTGTGCCATGAGCCTTATACTTGGGAAATGGTGATTGGGGGGCTTCTCCTTAATTACCTAGAGTGTTTAGTATACGTCCTTAGGACGATATGCGACACATTAGATCCTAGGTTCTAGACTTTAGTACAACATACATTATAAACACTCAAATTCAAAACACTTCTTCTCTAAAAAACACAAAACAAATTCAAACCTTTTTCCTTCGGGATTAATCAAACTTCTTTTTCAGAAAAGAGTGTTGTTAAGCTTCAGTTCTACTGCAAACAGGCTTTGTCTCTAACTGCTGGAACGGATGTTTAACCCTACTCGGAAAAAACACTTAATCAACCTGTGGTTTCGTGTCCGCCCAAACTATGTTTGCTCTGATCTTTCATGCCAGATGAAAGTACGTAGGCACAAGACGCGATGTCTTGGCGAGCAACCTTCCCCCTTCTCTCCCGTAGTTAGCTGAACTACGTTGACTCTGACTTTCCCATTTCACAAGGGAGTACGTAGGCACAGTGCTGCGATGCTCTGCCGAGTCACTTCTATTTTCTTTTGTTTCGTCCCTGAGACCTGTAGCCTAGATAGATTAATCACCCTTTTAGATAACAAACAGGCGTGGATCCCGTTGAGTACAACATACGTGAGGGGTGCTAATACCTTCCCCTTGCATAACCGACTCCCGAACCCAGAGATTTATTTGCGATGACCTTGTCTTTCCCTTTCGTCAGGTTTTTCCGACCGTTTGCTTTCCTTGTCTTTGGGATAAATAACGAAAGGTGACGACTCTTCTGTTTTCCGCCGGTTGTTTTTCGCAGTTGCGATAACTAGTACCACTAATGAAGACATGTGTCTCGTTGACAGTGCAACTATTTACACAATTCTCAAGAATAAAATTATTTACATTATTTAGTGAAGCGAAAGACTAATATCAGTACTATATCTGGCACCTCAAAAATAATTGAAGGCTTTGGAAGAGGTGATGTATTGTTATGTCGAGGAACAATATTACATATTGATAATGCACTATATTCCTCTACTCATAGAAAATTATTAAGTTTTAAAAACATTCGTATAAATGGATATCATATTGAAACAAGAGATGGTGGATCATTGAATATCTTTGTAATACAAAACATGTTTTGGACAAAACATGGGTAATCGAAAAGCTACTGGCTTTTTCATCGGACTTGTAATACACTTATTTTTGTACCATTGAAGCTTATGCCATAGGAAACTAGAAGTTTACAAATAATAACAAATTTGTATTTTGGCATGACTTGTTGGGTCATCCTGGTTATATAGTGATGCGGAAAATAATTAAAAATTTATGTGCTCATCAATTGAAGAGTCGAGAAATTATTTAATCATGTAATTTCTAATGCTACTCTAGCTCGCAAATGAGGTTAATAATTCAACCATCACCAACAAAATTAGAAATGAATCTATGAAATTTTTAGAGCATATACATGGTAATATTTGTGGACCAATACATCTATCATGAGAACCATTTAGATATTTTACAGTTTGAATTGATGTATCAACTAAATGATAATATTTTTGTTTGTTATCAACTTGCAACCAAGCATTTATGATATTTCTACCTCAACTAATTTAAATAAGAGCTCATTTTCTCGATTATCCTATCAAGGAAATACATATTAATAATGCTGCAGAATTTTCATCTTAAGAATTTAAAGATTATTATATGTCTATAGGAATTAACATTGAGCATCTAGTAGGACATGTTCATACAAAAAAGTACTTGCCTAATCATTTATTAAATGTATTAAACTAATTGTAATACCACTTATCATGAGATGAACACTCCCAACTTGTACTCAGGGACATGCAATTTTGCATGTCGCAACATTGATTGGCATCAGGCCAACAAGTTATCACACCTCTTCCCTTTACAATTAGTTTTTGGTAAAGAACCTAATATTTCTTATTTAAGAATTTTTGGAAGTGTGGTTTATGTTCCAATTTATCTACCATACCGCACAAAGATGAATCCTCAATGGAGGATGAGAATATATATTGGATATGACTCTTCATCTATTATAGTGTACCTTTAACCAACAATAGGAGATTTCTTCACAACTCGATTTGTTGATTGTCATTTTGAGGAATCAAATTTTCCAGCATTAGTGGGAGAGAATAAGAAGCTAGAAAAAGAGATCAGTTGGAAAGAATTATCATTGTCTCATTTTAATCCTCGAAAAAAATAATGTGAACTAGAATTTCAAAAGATAATCCATTTTCAAATCTTAGCAAATCAATTACCAAATGCATTCAATGATCCAAAAAGTGTGATTAAATCATATATACCAGTAACTAATGCTCCAATAAAAAATGGATGTCCTTGTTGGATAATCTAACGAGTGTTATTTACGCTTGAAGCGTGGTAGACCAATTGGTCCAAAGATAAAAATCCTCGAATAAGAAAGGAAGCGAAGAATTAAGATGACCCGAGTGAGGAATAACAAAATTTAAAAGAATCTTCAAACATATTAAACATTTCCACTCCAGAAGAGGCTGATCAGATACCTGAAATTCATGAAAATAAAGAGATCTTGACAAAATATGTCCATAGTGGAATACAATGGAACCGCCAAGTAGTCAACAATGATGATATTTTTGCATACAATATAGCGCTAATTGTGATAAATGAAAAAGAGGAGCATGAACTAACGTCTATTAAAAATTGTAGGAAAAGTGTGAATTGGCCAAAATGGAAAGATGAATTTGAAGCATAATTAAACTCACTTTACAATAGACAAGTTTTTGGACCTGTAGTCCGAACACCTCAAGGTGTGAAGCAAATTGGATACAAATGAGTTTTTGTGAGAAAACAAAATGAAAATATTGAAAATGTGAGATACAAAGCTTTATTTGTAGCTCAAGGATTTTTGCAAAGATCATGAATAGATTTTGAGGAGATATATTCACCTGTAATGGATGCATGTACTTTTTCGATATTTAATTTGCACATGATGGATGTTGTAACATGTTATTTGTGTGGCTCACTTAATAGTGAAATTTACATGAAACTCCCAGAAGGGTTCTGATCTGACCTGATCAAAAGGGGATCACGGGCTGGCCACACGCTATTGGACTGCTACCTGTTCGCCGGTGATGAAGAGGAGAAAAGGGGGGTGTACCTGCAAGACACTCTGATGCCAAAGTAAGAATTTGGGCAGAGTGAGAGCAAAGTACAGAAAGTGGGTAAGAAGTGAATTACCTGACCCTCTTGTGGAAGAGGGTATTTATAGGGAGACCCCAGTGCTGGGCCAACGGTCACTTGTGTTGGGCTGGATGGATAGGCCCAACCTAGGTGACTGTTAGGGCTTACGTGACGTAGTGAAGACCAGGACGTGTGGCGCTTTCGTGAAAATAAGGTGCCGGCACAACAGAAGAGTCGCCACCTTTCGTTATTTATCCCTCGGAGCGGGAAAGGAAACGATCGGAAAAAACCTAACGAAAAAGGGTAAGACAAGGTCGTCGCAACCATTGTCTGGGTTCGGGAGTCGGTTACGCAAGGGGAAGGTATTAGCACCCCTCACGTTCGTCGTACTCGACGGGATCCACGCTTGTTGTGTTTACTTGGACGGGTTGGTTTATCTATCTACCTATCAAGGCTGGCTTAAAAAGAAGAGAAACTGACTCGGCAAAGCGTCGCACTTTATGCCTACGTATTCTCATCAGAGGATGAGAAATCAGAGTCAACATAGTTCGACCTACGACGGGTTATGGGGGAAGGTAGCTCGCCAATACATCAGTATTGTGCCTACGTACTCTCAACAGGTATGAGAGATCATAGCTTACGTAGTTCGGGACACTACGCATTATTCCTGTTTTTTATGAAAGAAGTGTTTTTTTATTGTGTTTGCAATTTCAATCGCACTAGAGACTATGACCTGAGAGTGAATGCGTCGCATGTCACCCAAAGGGTACCATACTAAACATCCAGACTGTGGAAAAGAAACTCTCCCACAATCCTTTCTCGGATAGCTTAAGGCTCGTAACGTACGAAAGAAATCATTCGTGATTACTGTATCTTAAACTGTTTTGAGATGAGAAGAGAACAGGCTCAACTAGGAGGGAGACTATCAAGTCCTACTATTGTCATGCCAAGGATTCATCCTATGGTTGAAGTTTGAACAGGGAACTCCTAGATGTTGTCATGCATAGGTTTCAACCTAAAGTTCTATCATTAATTCCTTATCAAAGGAAATGAGAGTCCTAGGGGATCATGTCAATGATACACCGAAATAGATAAAGCATCAGCTTAGACTGTAAAATGCATGCAATGCAAGTGAGGGAGGAAATGTGTGTGGGGTGTCAACCTCCACAAGCTCATCTCAACCTCAAGCCGGAATGAATAACAGTAATCATACTGAGGTATAAAACATGCTATTAAGCAAGAACAGTAAACTGCAATCATACAGAGGAATAGAATATGCTATCAAGCAAAACAACCCACATGGGCAAGGGAGCTGGGCTCTACCGAATACCCGCAAGCGAAGCCATACAGTAACAATACAAGCAGAGGGAGAAACTCAACCTCTAGTGCAATCATGCTCCTAGATTCTACTTAGTCTAGATATGAACTTATTCTAATGCATCAAGCAAGTCAAACAAAACACATCAATACAGCAAAGAAAAAGATCAACTCCTCTCTCAACTTCAAGCTTCAGCTCTTCCCACAGCAATTCAGTCTTCAGACCTCCATCACTCTTGACAAATATCAATTTGCTTCTCCAGGTTTCAACCCTTCAACACAAGTTTCAACTTATCCTCCTTCTCCCCAAGCTTCAGCTCTTCAGTCAGTTCCACCTTCAGGCTTCACTCTTAACCACAAGTATCAACTTGATTCCTTCAGGATCTTCAAGCTTCAAATGAAGTATCAACTTCCTTTGTTCTTCAAGCTTCAGCTCTTCAGAATCAATCTCAATTGAATTCTCTTCCTAAGTATCAACTTAGTCTCCAATCTTTTCTTCAAGCCTCAGCTTCTCAGAGTAACCTTTAATCAGTTTGAAGTATCAACTTCACCCTTCAATCTTTAAGCCTCAGCTCTTTACTGGATCTTCATGGGGTCTTCAAGTGTCAACTTGCTCTTGTTGCTCTTCAAGCTTCAGCTGGGATGGCAATGCTCAAGGAATCGTCCTCTTCCACAGTCTTCAATGAAGTCTTCATCTTCACACTCAAGCTCAACATCTCTCAAGATGCTCAAACCAGAGGAAATCACTTAACTGGATAAGCTGGGGTGTCAAACTGCTTATTGACCACCAAAGGTGACCTATAAGGGTTCAACATCAGAGGAATGGTTCCCTCAAAAGTTCTACTTCCTAGGTACCATCACTTATCCCTCCAAAGGAGAGAGGTGAATACCATGGAAGGACTTTGAATCATAGGGAGGAATGGAGGTGAAAGATACCATCCATGTTTAAGAAAGAAGTTAACTAGGTCTAAACTCTTCCTAATTCCTAACCCTAAAACAACAACAAAACAAACAAGATTCTCAAGCTCTCAAGCTCCTCAATCAATCCTCAAGTCTTCTACTATGCTCCTCAATGCTCCTGAAAGCAATACCAAGCTCTCCAAGCTCACAAAGCAAAGCAAACAACAATACAAGCCCACAAGGGCAACACAATCAACCATCAATTACAAAAATCAAGGAAAAAGAGTATACTACTATATTAAAACTTAATATAATTTCTAGGGGATCCTATATACCTACCCTTAATACCATATATGTCCCAATATCTATCTTGACCTAGAAACCCAAAATTCTAGTGTTATTGTGGACCTATGTTAAGGATTAACCTAATTCTACACAACCTAAAGTCATCTAAGCAAAACTAATCAAAAATTCATCACAAAATTATGGAATAAATCCAGAGGGGAGCTAAAGTCCTAATATAGATATCCTAAAAAGAATGGCCTAAAAATTCCAAGGGAATTAGCTAAACAAAATTCTACAAATTTATGCATCAACATAAAAGAATTAAAAAGCTATTAAAACAGAAAATACACAAAAAATATTGAAAATGCATTAACTTCAAATATTTTTATTTTATAATTTTCTAGACATGAACATGAAATGGGAGAAAAAATCCCCATGCAAAAATCATTAATTTCCTATTTATTATGATTTTTCAAAGATTGAAATGAAATGGAGAAAAAGAAATTAAAATGAGAAAACCTAGGTGCAGATAGCAATGCCAGATAGTTCATTTCATGAATGGGCTCAAAATGGGGGTTCAGTTAGTAAACACGCTGGGCCCAAAACTCAATCAGAAAATCAATTAAAAAATATAAAGAAAAAGAAAAGGATACGGTGCAAAAAGCAAGGAAATTCAGTTCAAAATAAACATGGGCCAGGAATGGGGGTGCAAACATCAGTTAAGCCCAAAACCCCTTTTAAATGAAACGACGCGTTTCATTGCTGGTTTCAGATTCCCTCTTCAAACGAAATTAAATCCTGGCCCTTGGATCTCCCCTCAGTCAAAGGGTCCACGCCTGATCCAATGGCCCTCTCTTCATCTTCTTCCTCCACCTAGGGTTCTAGTGAGGAAGCCATGGAAATGCAGAGCTTCAAGCTCCATCTTCCCCAAACTCGTACCTCATCAATTCTCCATGAAAAACCAAAATTCCAAACCCTAATCTGTCCAAAATTCCATGCTGAATCTAACCATGGCCTTGACATCAATTGAAACATCCTAAATCTCCAAACCCGATCCAAGATCAAAGATATGCTCAAACATCAACTTCAACAATTCTTGCAATTAAATACCTCAGATTGATCACCAACTCACACTGATTGATTCTTGATATCTAATTCATTCTATATCTCAATATAACTCGAGTTCTTGGTCCAAATGAAAATGGTGACACCAACTGAAACCTCACCAATTGCTCTCAAACTGCTCAGAATCCATCTCCTATTGGTCTCTAACAGTTCTAACCTAACCATTCTTTCTAATCATGCCTAAATCATGGTGTAGAAGAAAAGTTACTAACCTGTTGAATCTTGATTAACAGATGGAGTAAACCTTCACTGCAAGCCTTCAAACTCTTCAGAATCGATCCTTGAATGATGATCTTGCTACTGTTTGCAAAAATTTTGAGGGAGAATGCTTGAATCTCAGAATTCGATGGTGAATTGCAACCTTGAAAATCCAAATGCCAACTCTTCAAATATCCATGGTTTTGCTCTCAAATTGATCTGCACAGCTTCAATATGATCCAAGGAATGTGTTTAGATTGAAAGAATGAATGGAATTGAACCAGAATGTGGATTTTGATTTCAACTTGCAATGGAAGCAAATGAAATGGCTACCTCTCTCTTCTCTCAATTCTCTCACCAACCTTGCACCTGAGCAAGTTCTATACATTATATAGAGTGGTTTAGAATCATCTAGAACCATCTGGAACCATCCCATGAGAAATTGGGATTCTCATGTCATGAGTTTTTGAAATCATCCATCTCATGCCTTACCTCATGACATAGCCCTTGCAACCCTTGTAACTGACTTGAAATTCTCCCTAAATGAGATATATGGTGTGTTAAAACCCTTAGAAAGCTTGTACATTGAGTTTTCTTAAGTTTTGCCTTTGTGCCTTAAGATGCAAGCAAGCACTTTCCAAAGCAGCCCCATGATCTAGGCCTCAATTCAAAAAAGTGGCTGAACCATTGTTTTTAGAATGTCTTTTAGATTCAAAATGACCTATTATATGACATGGTTTGGATGTGTAACTTGGGATTTCCAATTTCCAACTTGAACTTATTTAACTTATGCCTCCATTTTAGGTCATTTTTATCACTTTTTGCTACAAGCCTTTTCAACACCACATGACCTCCTTACTAGCATTAAAACATCATTCTAAGCAAGTTTTATGTTGAAGATTTTTCCATTTGAAGCTTGGAAATAGGAGATATGGCCTTATGCTTGAAATGACCTATAACCTTCAAATGACCAAAATGCCCTTGACTTGTCAAAGCCATAACTTGAGTTCTACAAATCCTATCAAGGACTTCTAGTACTCTCTAGAAAGCTAAGAATATGAGGAACAACATTCATGTTGACCAAAAGTTTACAGGAATCATCCTTCTTGGGCAAAAGTTGGATGCAAGTTGGGTGACTTTCAAGGACCCAGATTCACATACCTCAGATGACCTGTAACTTGTCAATGTCATAACTTGAGCTCTACAAATCCTATCAAGGGATCAAACTAGGGGATTTTACACTGTCAAGCCTTAGAAACCCTAGCTTGAAACTTCTCAAACTCCTCAATCATGAAGAGTTGGTCTAGGAATCATCCTTATAGCATCTCAATGCATCAATCCATGATCACATGGCTCTTGGATTAGGTCTCAACCCTCTCCAAATCATCAGTTGACCTAGGGTTGACCCAGTCAAACCCTAATTCCACCACTCATGGCTGAGTCCTCTTATTCTTGTACAATGACCTCTCTAGGCTTTATGATGGCTTTCAAGACATCTCATAAGATCTCTCAAAGCTTCAAGTCCATCCTCATAGCCTCAGAGTCATCTGAGGGGCTCCCACAACTCTCAAGTTATGAGGCATACACCCTTGGTTTCAACCAATTTCTGAGGATCTCTTGAGTTCTCTGACAAAGGTATCAACCTTTGAACACTTGAACAACCCTCTTGGCTAGCTTCCAAGTCTTGCATAACTCTTGCTGGGTAATCATACCTCTTGATCTACTGCACACATATCAATGAGATGCAGGTGATAATGCTAGTGAACACAAGCTAGGTAAATAAATGTTGGTCAAATTTTGGGGTGCAACAACATGGTCTTCACCCTAGTTCAACTGTCCCGTGGTCTCCGGAAAGTGGGTTTGACCTGCTCTTTCGGAGGTGGGCAGTTGGGAGATGACGTGTCTCCGGAAAGTGTCCTCGCGCGGTTCCCCGGAGGCACGTTGGTCTCCCCGAGGAAGGGAACACACGGGGACGTGGGAGAGCCATGGGGTCTTGCTCGGTGGCATGGGAATACTGCCTGCGGAGGGCGGTGTTTTGTCGTGCGGGTGATTCTCTTGCCCGTCGTGGTTGGGACGGTTCTCCTTCGCGGGGAGATCGTTCTAGCATGTCGGGGATCTTGTGCTCGACGCGGTACCCGGACCGGGCAGGGCTTGGTGGAACATTATTGGGCTGGGCCAGCATAGTTCAGCCCGAGGCCCAGTCCAGAACAGGAGCCCCCCAAGTCGTTGCTCCGAGAATGGGAGTGAGGACTTCATGGCGTCGTTCCGGGGAAGTGGACTGGTCCGGGGAAAGACTCCCCCGTGCGAAGACGCGCGTTTATTGTCGTCAGTCAGCCGGGCTCGAAGGCGGGTATTGGCGGGGAGAGGTGAAGAGACGCGTCTGTCTGCTTCCGCTACGTGTCATGTTCTAGGTGGCTGCTACGGCGGCTACCCTAGGGTACTCAAGTGTCTAGTGACGCTTCGAGTCTCGTTCAGGGGTATAAGTGAGCGAGCCCCTGCTCATTTCTCACTTTTCGCCCTCTGGTTCTCAAGTTTCCAGCCTGGTGTTCCGCAGCCGTCCGATATCTCCGCCGTTGCAGCCGCTGTGTTCTCCGTCATCGAATTTACCATAGTAAGTTTTCTTTTTCTTTTTCTCTTGCTTTTCTTGTTTGTTTCTTGAGCGTGGCCGGGGCCGATTGAATGCCCCGAGGAGCGGCAAACTCTCCGCCGTTTTTGAGGGTTTTTTAGGGTTTTTATTATGAATGTCCCGGGGAGAAATGCTAGATCCGATGAGTGTCCCGGGGATGGAAGTCTTTTCCGATGAATGTCCCGGGGATGGAAGTCTTTTCCGATGAATGTCCCGGGGAGAGTAGCTTTTTCCGATGAATTCCTCGGGGAACGTTTTTTACTCCAATGAATGCCCCGGGGAGCAACATCTATTATGACGGATGCCTCCGAGGTGGGTTTGCAGTTCGGGTCATACGGAACCGGGGAAGTGGTAGGTTAGGGAAGACCCACCGGGGGCGATGCTTGGGGAGTCCTCGTCGCCCTTTCACTTGACTTGCGGTGAAAGGGTGAATTTGATCTCTGTCATCGAATTCACTGTTACCTTCTTCTTTTTCAGGTGTTTAATGACTAAGCTCATCTTGGGCACAATGGCCGAGGATAATGAGCCGGACGTTCCCTATTTTGACGAGCGCGTCGTTCCGATCGGAGACTGGGTGGCCGAGGAGCCCCTCACCACGCCCTCCTGCTTTGCTTCTGATCCGACGGGGGCCTACGCCACCGTGGAAGACCGGGAAGAGGGGGATCCACAAAACTGGCAAGTCTATCGCCCCCGGCCAGGTCATCGGATCTGCTTGAAGTACGGGCGGATGCGCTTTCTGATGTACGAGTTTTACTTCAAAGAGGCTAGGCTCAGGTTGCCTTTTTCGGACTTTCATCTGGGCCTCTTCGACTGGCTGAGACTGGCCCCGTCGCAACTGCACCCTAATGCCCTGGCTTTTATTCGGGCCTTCGAGCTTGTGTGCCAATATCTCCAGGTCAGCGTCACGCTGCCGCTGTTCTTTCGTATTTTCCATCTGCAGCGGCAGTCGGTGGGAGGTCAGCATGGTTGGGTGTCATTCAAGCAGTCGGACAGGCTTTTTAGGACGTACATGGATTCCGTCCGAGATTTCAAAAGTCGATTTTTTGTGGTCAGCCCTATCACGCACGAAGGTGTCCGCTCGTTATATTCGGAAGGGGAGAGGATAGTGGATGGTCGTCGCGAGGCCGTCATGTTGCCCCGGGTGCACATGGAGTGGTCCCTAGACCATTATTCTCGGGGAACAAGTGGGTATATCATGCGGGCAGGGATGCTTGATGAGGAGGATATGGCCAACTATATGAAGATAGTTTATTTCGTGCGAAACTTACTGCCGTCGAAGCTGGTCACCCCTGACGGCTAGTATATCCTAGACAGTTACAGAAACATTCGGGAGACGGCGAGGCTGATCAACACAAAGGCTCTGCTCGAGTGTGCCTCGGAGGAGGATGTTCTGCGTTACCTAGGTGGTGGCCGCCTCGTTCCCTTTCGACCTGATATCCTTAGCTTTTTACTGACTAGTTTTTCTTTTGTCGTGCAGGGAACATGGCTTCTGTCGAGGAGCGAGTGAAGAAGCTGCGCATGTTGAGGGCCGCTGCTCCTCCGAAGACGCGGGTGGCTCAGTTGGCCGGGAAGTCTTCTACAAAGCAAGATGGAAGGGGGTCGTCGGCGTCCCCGACCGGTAGCCAGTCGCCTACATCCCAAGGGGTTCCGAAGAGAGCGAGAGTTCAGGAGGATACTGTTGCACCCCAAAATTTGCCCAACATTTCTTTACCTAGCTTATGTTTCATTTCATTCACATTAGCATTATCATTTGCATTTCATTGACATGTGTGCAGGAGATCAAGAGGTATGATTACCAATCAAGAGCTATACAAGACAGTGAGGCTAGATAAGAAGGTTATTCAGATGTTCAAGGGTTGATATCCTTGTCAGAGAAGTTCAAGGATCCTCAAAGAGAGTGGTTGAAACCAAGTATGTGGGTCCCCTAACTTGAGAGGTATGGGGAAGATCATCAGATGATTCTGAGGCCATGAAGATGGACTTGAGGTCTTGAGAGATCTCATTAGAAGGTTTAAAGATCACTTTGAGGCCTAGACAAGTCATTGTGGAAGATTAAGAAGGCTCAGCCATGAGTGGTGCAGCTAGGGTTTGACTGGGTCAACTCTAAGTCAACTGAGGATTTGAAGGAGGTTGAGACTCAATCCAAGAGCCATGTGATCATGGATTGATGCATTGAGATTTTCTAAGAATTATTTCAAGGTTAACTCATCATGATGGAGAGTTTGAGAAGTTTCAAGCTAGGGTTTCTAAGACTTGACAGTGTAAAATCCCCTAGTTTGACCCCTGTCTTCAAGACAATTTAGCTCAAGGTTTGATTGTCATCTCATCTTGACCCCAACATGATTGTTTTAGATCATGGTCTTAGCTTTAATTTGAGTTCTAGAAGTCCTTGATAGTATTTATAGAACTCAAGTTATGGCTTTGACAAGTTACAAGTCATTTGAGGCATGTGAATTTGGAGCTTGAAAGTTACCCAACTTGCATGACACTTTTACCCTATAAGTATGATTTCTATGAACTTTTGGTAAACATGAATGTTGTTCCTTATTCTCTTAGCTTTCCATAGAGTACTAGAAGTCCTTGATAGGATATGTAGAACTCAAGTTATGGCTTTGACAAGTCAAGGGTATTTTGGGAAGTTATGGTTATAGGTCATTTATGGTCATAGATCATTTTCACCAACTTAGAAACCTCAAATGAAATTTTGTTCAACTTTAAAGTTGCTCAAAATGTGGTTTTAACCTTGACCATGTACCAAGGAGACATTGAAATGGCTCAAGGAAAGACTTGGTTCAAGAAGTGGTGAAAAAGGAAGGATTAAAATGGATAAATGACCAAAAATTCAAATAAATTGATTTGTGTCCAAACAAGGAAAAATTATAGGTCAATTTGATTGGAAAAAGCATTTTAGAAACAATGGAAATATTACATTTTTGGTTTGAGGTCAAATTCATGCACTTCCATTTTGTTACTTCATGATGAAGTAACATATCAAACTTGGATCATTGGATTGCAAACAAGGGAATAATCACCACCAACCAATTCAATATCTCATGAGATGATGATTGCAAGCAAACTCAGGCCAGAATAGAGCAAATACACGACTGTTGCATATGGTATTTTAAAGGAGAAATTGAAATTGAAAATCTCATATGGAAGGTTATAGAAGGTTCTGGATGATTCCTTTGGCTTCTATATAACCATTAGAGTGTGTTCAGCAAGTTTTTTTGGAAGAAATTGAAGCTTGAAGCAGAGAGTGGAGTTGAATTTTCATAGCTGCAAGTTGAAATCGTATTCTGAGTTCAAGGCCAATTCAAGAGAAATTGAAGATTGCATCAGCTTCAGAGGAAGATTTGGAGTGAATCTGGATCATATTGAAGGCTGAATCGAGCAAGGAGTGTGACTGTTCTTCATCTGAAACCAGGTTGGTACAAATCAACTTGCATGATTTAGGAAGTGTTAGGTAGAAACCTTCATGTGGTTAGGATCATAGTATGACATAGATGGATTTTGGATGGTTAATTGCAACTTTAGAGACAATTTAGGGTGAACTCTATTTTCGGTTGAGGTTGTGATTTCAAGATTCAGGCGTTTTTAGAGTGAATAAATGCTATGGTTGAATTGCTGGCGAAATTCTGGTCAAGTTTCATGTAAAGATCGTGGCAAATGGATGTGTGTAGAGGAAGTTAGGGTTGTGCAGGGTGACCGGAGATGTCACCGGCGGTGGTCGTGGGTTGCGCGCGAAGTTGCAGGGTTTGAATGAAGAAGATGAAGTCTGGGTCGTCCGTTCGTGTTGAGACCTTGACTCAGTCTATCCATCCTAGCGCATGTGTTGAGCCACGTAACCCCTCCCCTCAACGCAACGTTTTACTTAGTCAGAAATCCAAGCTTTGAACCTTCGCTGGGTGAACCAAACGTGTGTGGGATCGAATCTTGGCGTGGACTCTTTTTTTTCCTTTGTTATTTTCTGAAGAGAACACAAGGGAATTCATAGTGCATGGGCCTTGGTATTTGCTTGATATCCACACACCCCCATCTGGCCCAACCCACATTATGAACTGGTTATATTTGCTATTCACCACGCAGCTTTTATTAATTTCCATTGCTTTTCTTTATTTTTCTCATTTCATATAGTTTAGGAATTAATTCATAATAAATAGGAAAATTAGTCAATTAATTCCATATTTTTTCCCCCTGATTCATGATTGAATCTAGAAACTTAAGCAATTAAAGTATTAGGAATTCGTGTATTTTTTATTTTAATTGCATTTTTTGTACTTTTATTTGATAATAATTCATAATGGTTGATACCTTTACTTGTAGATTTTTGTGTGATCATTTGATGATGATTTTTGGATTGATTTTTTGTGTGTAGCTTGTTTAGACATGTATGCTCCTCTAGTAATTTTCTCACATTTTTGTGAAGAATTTTAGGGATGTCTTTTGTATTGGACTTTAGGTGCTCTAGTTTTAGGGTTTAACCTTAGTGCCCCATAGTTTAGGATTTAATTCTAGGACTTTTTGGATGATTTGATCTCTGTAATTAACATGGTAGAGTCATGATTGAATTAGGTTCCCATAGTTATTTTTTTAGGATTTTACAATTGGTTTTAGTATTTTAGTTAGGATTAACTTTAGTACTAGGTTTTAGGTGATCCTAACTTGCTAACTCAACTAGAATGACTTCATTAGTGCCCTTAGATTAGGGTTTTGCTTCTCTTGCTCTTGGATGATGATGAATACTTGTGTGGGCTGCTTTGGAATGCATGATGGAGCTTGGACTTGAAGTTTGCTCTTCCTTTGGTGTAGTTTGTTTAGGGTTAAGGATTAGGGTTTTTAGGGAGATCTCTTAGAATAGATTTGCTTCCTTCATGAAACATGGAAGGTGTTGATCACTTCCATTCCTCCCTATGATGTCAGGTCCCATTTTGAAGGCCCCATTCCTCCTTTGGTAGGATGTGTGGCTCCTCACAAATTGGTAGAACCTTTGAGGGTTCCTTTCCTTGATGGTGGAGTGCTTAGAGGTGACCTTTGGTCTTCACTTTGCTTTCCACTATCCACACCTTGCTCTTGTTAGATGAATCTTTCTCCCTTGCTAGAGGATGGAGTTCCTTACTAGAAGATTGAAGATGCTAGAGGTTGCATTTCCCCTTTGTTTGAAGATTGCCCTAGGAGTTGAAGCTTGAAGATCAAGAACAACAAGTTGGCACTTGAAAATTAAATTGAGATTAAAGAAGGAGCTGAAGCTTGAAGGAGAAGAACAAGTTGATACTTGTGTTTGATGTATTGAAAGCTTGAAGAAGTAAGTTGAAACTTGCTATTGAAGATGAAAGTCTTGAAGAACAGTTACAGACTAAAGACTGAACTGCTATCAGAGGACTGCTTTGCTGTGAAGATGTGGGAGCTGTTGGTCTGCTTTCTTTCCTGTCTGTTTGATTTCTGTGCAACTGTATTGATGTGGCTTGTTTGATTTGCTTGATGCATTAGAATAAGTTCATGTTTAGATTATTTTAAGTTAGGAGCATGAGTGCACTAGAGGTTGAGTTGCTCCCTCTGCTTGTATTTTTTACTATATGGCTTTGCTTGCGGGTATTCGGTAGAGCCCAGCTCCCTTGCCTATGTGGTTTGTGATTTGCTTGATGGCATTTTATTTTTCTTTTATGATTGCAGTTATTCATACTTGGCTTGAGGTCGAGACGAGCTTGTGGAGGCTAATGCCCCACACACATTTCCTCCCTCACTTGCATTGCATGCATTTTACAATCGTTTACTGTTTACTGTTTAGCTGATGCCTTATCTGTTTCTGTTTATCATTGGCATGATCCCCTAGGAATCTCACTTCCTTTGATAAGGAAGTGATGATTAGAGCTTTAGGTTGAAACCTATGCATGATAACTTCTAGGAGATCCCTGTTTCAAACTTCAACCATAGGATGAATCCTTGGCATGACAACATTAGGACTTGATAGTCCCCCCTTAGTTGAGCCTGTTCTCTCTTCTCATCTCAAACAACAGTAAAAATGTAATAAACGCAAGTTAGTATAAGCACGATACGAGCCTTAAGCTACTTGGGTAATGATGATTGAGCGGCCTCCTCTCAATCGTCTAGAATGTTTAGTATACATCCTTTGGACAATATGCAACGCATTCGTTCCCAGGTCATAGTCTCTAGTGCTGTACAAACTACAGACAACTAAAAAATAGTTCTTCCGTAAAAGACAGAAAACAAACTTCAAACCTTTTTGCCTCGTGGGCCCATAATTCAAAGGAAGCTTTTCTGAAGAAAAGAGTGTCGTTAACTCTCAGTTCTACCGCAAACGGTAACGCCTAAGTCTCCAAGGGTCGAGCCGCGTATACCAAACTGCTGGAACTGTTTATTAACCCTACTCGATAAAACAGATGAATCTGAACCCCCGTAATCCGTATTTTCATGAACTACGTAAGCTCTGATCTCTCATACATGTTGAGAGTACGTAGGCACAATATTGATGTATTGGCGAGCCACCTTCCCCGTGACCCGTAGTTAGGCGAACTACGTTGACTCTGATTTCTCATTCTCTGACGAGAATACGTAGGCATAAAGGGCGACGCTTTGCCGAGTCATTTTCTTTTCTTTTCAGACCAGCCTTGATAGGTAGATAGTAAAACCAACCCGTCAGATAAACACAACAAGCATGGATCCCATCGAGTACGATGGACATGAAGGGTGCTAATACCTTCCCCTTGCGTAACCGACTCCCGAACCCAGACAATGGTTGCGATGACCTTGTCTTATACCTTTTCGTCAGGTTTTTCCGATCGTTTCCTTTCCCGTTCTGAGTGATAAATAACGAAAGGTGGCGACTCTTTTGTTTTTCCGGCACCTTATTTTCGCGGTAGCGACAGCTGGCGACTCAGCTGGGGACTTGATGGTTTTCTGGGATCCAACGTCCCTTATGCGAGTCAATTTGGGGATCCAACGTCCCCCGCGAGAGTCAATCCTAGCGCTTGTATGATTACTTATTGGGTTATGTATATTTATCGCATTTTATTTCTCGCACTTTATTTTCAGTATGATATGATTATCTGTGCTGTTGTGGGAGGGGCATTCTGATGAGTGAGAAGCCAGACCCAGGCTTGAGAGCTACGTAGTATTAGAGTGGGTTAGTGGAGGACGTGCTTGCTTTGCTTGCAGCTGTTCCCATGTAATCCACACTCAGACGAGGTTCTCTTTTATGGCTTCCTATCGGCCCTTTGGACTCGAGATGTTGTTGGATCTGAGGATTGTTGACTCTGGGAACCGATCATTTGGAATTCAGCTAAGTGAGGCCGCTTCAAGAGATGATGATGCCACACCTTCTGGGTATCGTATCATCGTTTCTTGAAAGTCTGTGACACTGATGACCGCATAGGATGCCGATCCTTTTTCCGTGATTAGGTCCATACCTGTGAGCAGGGTAGGGTTATTGCAGGAAGCCTTAACCTTCAGATTACCTGGTTTTCTTGACAGTAAATCAGTTTGTTGGTATCAGAGGTTCTCATCATCAGATATGTGTGTTCTTGACAGAGCAGAGTTATGGTCTGATATCAAGGGTTCTTCTCATCAGAGATATGGTTGTTCTTGACAGATCAGTATTGTGGTTTTGTTGATACAGAGCCTTCATCTCCTCAACAGCACAATCATCTTGATCTCCTGCTGCATGATTGCATTTTGCATTACTTGCATCCTCATTTGCATGTCATTAACGTGTGTCTGTGTTACAGGTGCATATTTCTCCCCTGGTTCTAGTGATCTTGATCCTCATGGCTGATATGGCATCTCTGAAGAAGATTGTGGCTTACAAGCTACCAACACCTGACATCCGAGAGTTACGGACTTTGATTTCTTTGGTTGATAAGACAGTGATGGAGAGTTTCAGACAGAGTTATGGGAGACTTCTTGGTATTGTGTATAAGCTTCCTACATACGAGTTGAATGGCCTCTACGCTCTGCTGCAGTTTTACGACCCACAGCTCAGATGCTTTGTGTTTCCAGACTATGTCCTCGCCCCGACCTTGGAAGAGTACTCTGACCTGTTAGGGGTGCCTTTGATGAATCAAATGCCTTACTACCGTGTTGAGGGTAAACCCAAATTGAGTAAGCTGACTAACGCTCTGCATGTGGATGAGTCTGAATTGGAAGGGATGGTATCCAGAAAGATTGGAGTTCATGGTTTCCCTTTGCCTTTCCTGATGGAAAAAGCCCGAAAGTTTGTCGAGAAGGATCGCTGGGATGTATTCAATGCCTTCTTAGCCCTCTCTATCTATGGGATCGTGCTATTCCCAAGTCACCCGAACTTCGTAAGCATGGATGCTTGCCACATATTTGCCTCCGGGAATCCAGCACCCACTCTCCTCGGAGATGTCTACCATTTAGTTCACAGCAAGAACGAAAACAGAAAGGGGAAGAACGTGGCATGTTGTGCTCCTTTACTGTATAAGTGGTTTGCTAGCCGTCTTCCTAAGTCAGGGTCGTTCATTGATTCTGCTGAGTCTTCACCTTGGTCTGCGCGTTTGATGGGTTTGACTACTGACAATATTATCTGGTTTGATAGAGATCTGCTGGGCAAAGATATTGTGTATAGTTGTTGTGGCTTTCCGAACGTCCCCCTGGTCGGAAGGAATGGATGTATCAACTACAATCCATCTCTGCTGGTACGACAATTTGGGTATGCACTACGAGGTCCTCCTGAAGAGGAAGAGATACAGGAATCTCTGTATCTCACAGGGTTGCTTGAAGGTGACACTTTGGTCAAGGTACAGAATGCTTGGAGCAAAATTCACCGAAAGGGGAAATTCTTGCTAGGAAAAAGCAACAACAAGGTCTTTGATCCGTATGTGACTATGATTCGAGAAATAGCCGCCAAGTTTCTAATGTCGTTTCCTACAGTGGAACCATTGTGTACTCCCGTGTACAAAGAGCCTACTACAATTGATATTCAGAAATTCAACCCAGTACTCCAAGAGAAGGAAGAGCTACGAAAAGCCAATGAGGAGTTGGAGAAAGAGATGGCTCAACTTTGGAAAGAGAAAAGCGAAGCCGTTTATACCTGCAAGAAGCAGACTGAGATGATCAACCGTCTAGGCTCCAACCTGACCAAAGAAACTGATGCTAGAGAACGTCTAGGGTTGGATCTGAGGTCAGTATATGACGTGTTGACAACTAAGAAACAGGATCTGGACAGAGTGTACCGGAAGCTAACCCAATACGACAGGGTCTGGAGCAACACCATAGCCAAGTACAAAGAGCGGGAAGAAAAGCTGAAGCAGCGAGTAGCCGAGTTGGAAGCTCAGATTATGGTGAAAGACAAGAGTACAGAGGCTGAAGCCTCCCTGCGACATGACATTCAGTATAGATTGGCTGAGGCCAAGGCAGATTTACAAGATTCTCAACTCCGAGCTGATGCTAAAAGGAGAAGAGTCGAGAACCATTCTGAAGAAGGCATTTCTAGGAGCGTCGCCGAGAACCTCCCAAAGTTCATCAGTCAAAGGGACCTGCTGGCCCGGGGTTTGCTTGCTCAGTCGGATCACCCCACTACAAAGAAGTTGATAGAAGATTTTCGTGTCCGTGACCACGCCTGATCTCTTGTATCTCTTTTTGTACATTTTATGCATTGATATGCTGATCACCGACAGGTCTGTTGGTTGGGGTCATGCCTTATTGCTTCAGTTATATGTGACTACAGTTGTACGTTGTTGCACCCCAAATTTTGCCCAACATTTCTTTACCTAGCTTATGTTTCGTTTCCTTCACATTAGCATTATCATTTGCATTTCATTGACATGTATGCAGGAGATCAAGAGGTATGATTACCAATAAAAGGCTACACAAAAGTTTGAAGCTAGCTAAGAAGGTTATTCAAGTGCCCAAGGGTTGATATCCTTGTCAGAGAAGTTAAAAGATCCTCAGAGAGAGTGATTGAAGCCAAGTGGGTAGGCCTCCTAGCTTGAGAGTTGTGGGAAGTCATCAGATGATTCTAAAGCCATGAAGATGGACTTGAGGTATTGATATAGCTCATGAGAAGTGTTGAAGATCACTTTGAAACCTAGACAGGTCATTGTGCAAGATTAAGAAGGCTCAACCATGAGTGGTGCAATTAGGGTTTGACTGGGTCAACCCTAAGTCAACTGATGCGTTGAAGAAGATTGAGACCTAATTCAAGAGCCATGTGATCATGGATTGATACATTGAGATGTTATAAGGATGATTCCAAAGTTAACTCATCATGATTGAAGAGTTTGAGAAGTTTCAGGCTAGGGTTTCTAAGGCTTGACAATGTAAAATCCCCTAGTTTGACCCCTATCTTCAAGGCAATTTAACTCAAGATGTGATTGTCATCTCATCTTTCGCCCAACATGAATGTTGTAGAGCATGATCTTAGCTTTAATTTGAGTGCTATAAGTCCTTGATAGGATTTGTAGAACTCATGTTATGACTTTGACAAGTTACAGGTCATCTGAGGTATGTGAATTTGGAGCTTGAAAGTTGTCCAACTTGCATGAAATTGTTTCCCTAGAAGGATGATTCCTATGAACTTTTGGTCAACATGAATGTTGTTCCTTATCCTCTTAGCTTTCTAGAGAGTAATAGAAGTCCTTGATAGGATTTGTAGAACTCAAGTTATGGCTTTGACAAGTCAAGGGTATTTTGGTCATTTGGAGATTATAGGTCATTTCAATCATAAGGCCATAACTCCTATTTGCAAGCTTCAAATAGGAAAATGTTCAACATCAAACTTGTTCAAAATGATGTTTTAAGGCTATCCAAGAGGTCATGAGAGCTTGGAATAGCTTGCTTCACAAAATCACAAAAATGGCCTAAAATAAGGGTGAATTTCAAATGAACCAAAGATGGAAATTGAGTTTTTTGATCTACATGTCCAAACCAAGTCATATGACATACCAATTTGATTGTAAAACACATTTTAAGAACATTTACATTGCCACAATTTTGAATTGAGGGTTAATTTGAGGACTTGCTTTGAAAAGTGGTTACTTACATCATAAGTAACAATTGCCAAACCAATATGCAAGGCATAACCAAGGCTCCTTTAAATCCAAACACTTTCATAATCTCATTTGGAGAGAATTTGGATGAAAAGCATAATGAATACAAGTTGATGCAAGGACTGTCTTGAGTATACCATGAGATTGGATTTTCAAGTGAAGTGAGATATTGAATTTCTCATTAGAGTGATCTAGAACTTTCTAGATTATTCATTCATGTTCTATATAAACATATGAAGGGATTCAGGGCCAAGGTTGGTGAGGATTGAGAGAGGAGAGTGAGATTGCATTTTGAGTTTGCACCTTGCAAATCAAAATCGGTTACAAGGTTTGAAGCCATTTCAACCCAAGTTTTTGATCTCAGAAGCTTGCTCTAGCATTGGTGGATGATTCCAGATGGAGAATTGAGCAATATTGGTGAAGAATCGTGTGATAGCCATTGAAATTTTTCATCTGCAACTCAGAATCGAATTCAAGAATCCAAGCCATTTCAATCAAGTTTGTTGCATACAGAAGCTTGGTTATGCTCCATTGAAGGAATCTGGAAGCTCTTGAGGATTGATTTGAATGTTTGAGGGCTCTATTCAACCGATTTTAACAGGTATGTAATTCTCATTCCATGGCTTGATTTAGGTATAATCAATAGGAATTGTTAGCTTAGATGTGATGTAGGTTAGTGCGTGAAGCTTTCTGGTACCAATTGGTTAGGTTTAGAGACATTAGGTTAGGTGCCACAATTTCTGTTCTTGATCGTATCTTGGTGGTTCTTGAGAGTTAACCCTAGCTAGATGGTGGAATCAAATCAGGATAACATGGTGATGATGTTAGACACTTTAATTTGAAGAATAGTGATGATTGAATCTTGAGCAGTTTTTGAGTTTTTGATCGTGTTTTGAGGATGGTGATGATTCAATAAGAATGATTGGTATGGTTGAAATCAGTGTGAAAAATGGAGTGGATTAGGGTTTTCAACTTTAAGTTTTGATGAGATATTTGAGGAATCCGATTGAGGAAGATGAAGTTCTTGGCTCTGTTCATCCATGGAGGTTCTTCCCTCCAGATTTTTGAATTGGGGAAGATGATGTTGGCGCCATTAGATTAGAGGAGGACTTTGACTGAAGGCATAATCCAACGGCCACGAGTGATGGAGATTTTGTGAAGAATTCTGAGATAATACGAAACACAGCGTTTCATTTATTTGATGGTTTTGGGCTTAAGTCAGTAGTTGATACTCCCACCCCCCTTATGGCCCAATCACTAAAATGAACTGAATTCATTTGCTATTCACACCGCGCGCCTTTCATTTTATTTTGATTTTCATTCTATTTTTCATTTCATACATGGTTATTGGAAAATTCATTAATAATTGAAAAACGACTCAATTAATTCCATTCTTTTTGCCATTGATTCATGATTGAATCTAGTTTTTTTAGATAAAAAATATTAATATTTCATGCAATTTTTGATTTTATGTGCATTTTTGAATTTTAATTGATATTAAAATAATCATGGTTGATGCTTGATCTTGTTGAATTTGGGTTGATCATTTGATGATGATTTTGGCCTTGATTTTTTGTGAGTAGCTAGCATAGATATGCATGTTCCCCCTAGATTTTTCTCACATTTTTGTGATGAATGTAAGTGGTAGTTTTAGGTTGAAGCTTTAAGAGCTCCATTTTTAGGGTTTATAGTTGATACCTTGTGGTTTAGATTTTATTTCTAGAACTTGGTGGATGATTCAACCTCTGATTTTTGTATGGTAGATTCATGATTGAATTAGGATCCCTTAGGAATTTTTGTAGGAATTTCCAATGTAGTTCACTATGTTTGTTTGATTTTAGTTTAGATGCTAACTTTAGATGATTCTAAGGCACCAATTCAACTAGAATGATTCCTTTAGTTCCCTTAGATTAGGGTTTTGTCTCTCTTGCCCTTGGATGATGTTGAAGACAAGCTTGGGCTACCATGGAATTCTTGAAGAAGCTTGGATGTGAAGATCTTCCCTTCCTTTGGTGTAGTGTTGATTAGGTGTTAAGATTAGGGTTTGTAGGCAGAGCTTCTAGATAGTTTCTCTTCCTTCATAAACATGGAAGATGTTGATCACTTCCATTCTTCCCTATGATGTAAGGTCCCCTTGTAAAGGCCTCATCCCTCCTTTGGTAGGACGTGTGGCTCTTTACAAGTTGGTAGAACCATTGAGGGTCCCTTTCTCTTATGATAGGATGCTTAGTGGTGACCTTTGGTCTTCACTCTGCTACCAATCATCCAAACCTTGCTCTTGTTAGATGAATCTTTTTCCCTTGCTAGAGGATGGAGTTCCTTGTTAGAAGATTGAAGGCTAGGAGTTAATACTTCTTTGTGTTTGGAGATTACCTTTAGGAGCTGAAGCTTGTAGATCAGGAAGAGCAAGTTGGTACTTGTAAGGAGGAGAGAGCTGAAGCTTGAAGAAGATGAAGAACAAGTTGATACTTGCTATTGGGATTGAAGCCTGAAGGTGGAATTTACTTTGGAGCTAAGGCTTGAAGAAGAGAGAATAAGTTGATACTTATGTTGGATGTGTTAGAAGCTTGAAGAAGCAATTTGATATTTGCTATTGAAGATGATGGCCTTGAAGAGCAGTTGCAGACTAAGGACTGAGCTGCTGTCAGAGGAGGATAATTGCTGTGAAGCTGTGGAAGTGGTTGATTTGCTTTCTTTCCTGTCTGTTTGCTTACTGTGCAACTGTATTGCTATGATTTGTTTGATTTGCTTGATGCATTAGAATAAGTCCATATCTAGATTCTCTTAAGCTAGGAGCATAATTTCACTAGAGGTTGAGTTGCTTCCTCTGCTTGTATTTTTACTATTGGCTTTGCTTGCTGGTATTTGGTAGAGCCCCAGCTCCCTTGCCTATGTGGTTTATGATTTGCTTGATGGCATTTTATTCTTCCTGTATGATTGCAGTTATTCATATTTGGCTTGAGGTTGAGATGAGCTTGTGGAGGCTGATGTCCCACACACATTTCCTCTCTCACTTGCATTGCATGCATTTTATAGTCGTTTAATGTTTACTGTTTAAGCTGATGCTTTAGCCGTTTCTGTTTATCATTGACATGATCCCCTAGGAATCTCGCTTCCTTTGATAAGGAAGTGATGATTAGAATTTTAGATTGAAACCTATGCATGATAACTTCTAGGAGTTTCCTGTTTCAAACCTCAACCATAGGATGAATCCTTGGCATGACAACAGTAGGACTTGATAGTCCCCCCTTAGTTGAACCTGTTCGTTCTTTTCTCATCTCAAAACAAATCAAAATACAGTAATAAGGGTTAACTGCGACGCATTCACTCTCAGGTTGGAGAGTTTCTTTTCGACAACTTGGATGTTTAGTATGGCACCCTTTGGGTGACATGCGACGCATTCACTCTTAGGTCATAGTCTCTAGTGCGATATTGGTTGCAAACATCCATAAAAAACAGTTCTTCCGTAAAAGACAGAAAACAAACTTCAAACTTTTTGCCCCGTGGGCCCATAATTCAAAGGAAGCTTTTCTGAAGAAAAGAGTGTCGTTAACTCCCAGTTCTACCGCAAACGGTAATGCCTAAGTCTCCAAGGGTCGAGCTACGTACATCCTACTGCTGGAACTGTTTGTTAACCCTACTCAATAAAGCAGATGAATCTGAATTCCCGTAATCCGTATTATCCCGAACTACGTAAGCTCTGATCTCTCATACTTGTTGAGAGTACGTAGGCACAATACTGACGTATTGGCGAGCCACCTTCCCCGTAACCCGTAGTTAGCCGAACTACGTTGACTTTGATTTCTCATTCTCTGATGAGAATACGTAGGCACAAAGTGCGACGCTTTGCCGAGTCATTTTTCTTTCCTTTTTAAGCCAGCCTTGATAGGTAGATAGATAAAATCAACCCGCCAGATAAACACAACAAGCGTGGATCCCATCGAGTACGATGGACGTGAGGGATGCTAATACCTTCCCCTTGCGTAACCGACTCCCGAACCCAGACAACGGTTACGATGACCTTGTCTTATACCTTTTCGTCAGGTTTTTCTGATTGTTTCCTTTCCCGTTCTGAGGGATAAATAATGAAAGATGGAGACTCTTCTGTTTTGCCGGCACCTTATTTTCGCGGTTGCGACAACTAGCGACTCTGCTGGGGACTTGATAGTTTCCTGGGATCCAACGTCCCTTGTGCGAGTCAGTTTGGGGATCCAACGTCCCCTGCGAGAGTCAATCCTAGCGCTTGTATGATTACTTGTTGGGTTGTGTTTATTTATCGCATTTATTTCCCGCACTTTATTTTCAGTATGATATGATTATCTGTGCTGTTGTGGGAGGGGCATTCTGATGAGTGAGAAGCCAGACCCAGGCTTGAGTGTACCTAGCATTAGTTGTGGAAATTAGTGGGCGCGTGCTTGCTTTGCAGGCACTAGTGTCTCATGAAATCCACCCTCATACGAGGTTCTCCCGGTTGACTTCTTTTTCAACCCTTTGGGTTGAGGGGGTTGTTGGTTTGGAGGATTGTCGAATCTGGGGACCGATCATTTGGAATTCAGCTGAGTGAGGCCGCTTCAGGAGATGGTGATGCCACTCCTTCTGGGTATCGTATCACCCATCTTGAATGTCTGTGACGCTGATGACCGCATAGGATGCCGAGCTTGTGTCAGTTTAGGTCCATACCTGTGAGCAGGGTTGGGTTTGTTGCTGGGAACCTTAACCTCCAGACTACCTAGTTTTCTTGATAGTGAATCAGTTTTGTTGGTATAAAAGGTTCTCATTATCAGATGTGTGTTCTTGACAGAGCAGATTTATGGCCCTGTATTAGAGGTCCTTATTATCAGATGTGTGTTCTTGATAGAGCAGATTTATGGCCCTGTATCAGAGGTCCTTATTATCAGATATGTGTGTTCTTGACAGAGCAGATTTATGGTTTGATACCATGGTTTTCTTCTCATCAAAGATAGGGTCGTTCTTGACAGAGCAGTATTGTGGTTTTGTTGATACAGAACCTTCGTCTCTTCAACAGCACAGTCGTCTTGATCTCCTGCCGCATGATTGCATTTTGCATTGTTTTGCATACTCATTTGCATTTCATTAACGTGTGTCTGTGTTGCAGGTACTGTTTCCCCCGATTCAGGATTTATTGCCTTCTTTTGTGCTATTATGGGTTCTCTGAGGAAGACCGTGGCTTACAAACTCCCCACTCCTGATGTTGTTCAGCTGACTGGTTTGATTGCTTTGGCAAATGATTCTGTGAGAGATGAATTCAGAAAGTCTTACGGTAAACTGCTCAGTTTGGTTCGTAAACCCTATGTGTTTGAGTTGAATGGGTTGCACACCCTACTGCAGTTCTACGATCCTCCGTTGAGATGCTTTACTTTCCAGGACTTTATTCTTGCAACCACACTAGAGGAGTATGTTGATTTGTTAGGTGTGCCTATCAAGAGCCAGATGCCCTTTGTTCATATGGATGTTGAGCCTAATCTGGCTAGTCTAGCTCCTTCACTTCACCTAGATGCCTCCGAGTTGATCTTGTCTAGTTGGAACAAGGTTCCCGGTTTCTCCTTGCAGTTCTTAGTGGGAAAGGCTCAACAGTGCGCCAAAGACGGGTGTTGGGTCGTGTTCAATGCCATTCTTGCTCTGTGCATATATGGCATCATTTTGTTCCCCAATATGCCCGACTTTGTAGACTTCGATGCTTTTCACATCTTTGCATCAGGGAATCCAGTCCCTACCTTGATGGGAGATGTCTACCATTCTGTCCACTACAAAAACGAGAACAGAAGGGGTAAGAACGTCTCGTTCTGTGTGCCCCTGCTCTATAGATGGCTTGATAGTCACCTACCCAAGAAGGGTCCCTTTACTTCGTCTGCAGCCACAGCTGAGTGGCCTGAGCGTCTGATGAGTCTGTCAGCGGAGGATATTACCTGGTTTGATAGAGATAGGTTGGGTACTGAGATTATCTTCAGCTGCAGTGGGTTTCCGAATGTGCCTTTAATAGGCAGGAAGGGCTGTATCAATTATAATCCATCTCTGCTGGTTCGACAGTTTGCTTATGCTTTGAGAGCTCTGCCGGAGGATGAAGAGGTGCAGGAATTTCTGTACCTCACTGGCTTTCTAGAGGGGGATATGTTATCTAAGCTTCAGCACGCTTGGAATGGTATCTGTAAGCGAGGAAAGTCGTTGCTGGGAAAGAGTAATAGCCAAGCCTACGCTCCATATGTGACCTGGATCAGAGCCAGAGCAGATGCTATAGGGATGCCGTTTCCTCCTACCAAGCCAGAAAGCCCTCCAGTGATTGAAGAGCATACCACCGTGCCTATTCAGCAGCATAATCAGGTGTTAGCTGAGAGAGATGAGCTGAAGAAGGCAAATGAAGAACTGGAGAAAGAATTGACTCAACTCAAAAGTAAGAAAAGCGAAGCCGTCCATTCCTTCAAGAGGCAGACAGAGCTGGTGAACCAGTTAGGGACAAATTTGACTAAGCAGATAGCTGAGCGTGAGCGTTTGGGTCGAGACTTCAAAACTGTCAATGACGTACTAGCCACTAAGAAGAAGCATTTAGACTAAGCGTACCGGAGAATATCCAAGTTTAATCAACATTGAAAGGCCACCCTAGCCAACGGAAAAGAACGGGAGGATAAGCTGAAGCAACAGATCTCCAAGTTGAAAGCCCAGGTGAAGGCTAGTGAGAAACAGTTTGATGAAGAAACTGCTCACAGATATGCCGCTGAAGGCCAGCTCAACAAAGCTCTTGCTAACCTGAAGGAGCGCAAGCTGACGTTTGAATCCAAGAAGCGGAAATTAGAAGATTGTTTCGGCGAAGGAGCATGGGAAGACTCAGTTGAAGGTCTTCAGTACACTATTACGCAAAGGGAGTTACTCGTCGAAGGGTTGCTCACTCGGCCTGATCATCCAGAGACGAGGAATCTGTTAGAAGAGTTTCGAGCTCGTGGCCGTACTTGACTATATTTGTAATCCTTTTGTGTTGATCATTATCGTATGCTGACCATCACCAGGCTTGTTGGTCGAGGTCATGCTATCGATTCTGCTTGTACTCAGTGACATTGTGTACCGCCTTGAGGGGCTTTCTTTATATATGAGATGTTATTTCCATGACTGGACTCGGACTTCTTATTATCAGCACTGGCACTCAGGCACTATGATCGGGGGATATCTCCCTAACGCACAGACACACGTTGGCATTCGTATGAAGCATTTGCATAACGAGCACTTTGTCGTTTTTTCTAACCCTTTGTGTATACAGGTTGTTCCAGGATTGATCAGAGACCTATCCACCGCTATCCGACCAGAGCAAATCAAGCCAGAGTTATGGAGCAAGTGCAAACTGACGTTCAAGAACTCCGAGAAAGGATAGACCGCTTCATGGAGCTCATGCAAGTGGTCGCCAACGGCCAGGACCAGCTCAGAACCTTGGTCCAGCCTCTGATTTCAAGGGTTGACAGCAATGGTGTACTCCATGATGGGACTGTTCAAACCCCTCCACCTGTTGAAACTCCTCAGAATGGCGTCCCCGTTACCGGGGGGAATGGCAGTGCCAACGGCAATGTGATCACTAACATGAGACTCAATGGTAATACGACTGGCGTCGGTAATGGGAACTTTGAAGCTAATGTCAATGTTGGGTTGGGCAACGGCAACGCAGGTGTTGGAAATCTGTATGGGCCTCAGCCATGGTTAGAAGACCGTCAAGATGATGTGTTCTCACAGAAAGGTGCTTAAGGAGAGCTGACTGCTGAAGCACGTCTGAGGTTTAAGGCACTCGAGGACAAGATGAGGAATTTCGAGAACCAGAACACTATGGGTGTCGACATGTCCAAATTGGGATTGATTGCTGATTTCAAGGTGCCTCCCAAGTTCAAGGTACCCGACTTTGAGAAGTACAAGGGCACCACTTGCCCTCGCGTCCACCTGAGATCATACTACCGGAAAATGTCTGCTCACTCGGAAGACGAGAAGTTGCTGATGCACTTCTTTCAGGACAGCTTGTCCGGGCCATCCTTGGAATGGTACATGAGTTTGGAACCTACCAGTGTGCGCACGTGGAAGGAACTTGCTGAAGCATTCGTGCACCACTACCAATATAACAATGACTTGGCGCCAAACCGGGTCCAACTGCAGAATTTGTCACAGAGGAACAACGAAAGGTTCAAGGAATACGCCCAGCGGTGGCGTGAATTAGCAGCTAGGGTTCAGCCGCCGATGGTTGAACGGGAGCTTGTTGAAATGTTCGTAGCCACCCTCTCAGGGGTTTATTACGAGAAATTGGTCAGCAGTATGTCTGGAAGCTTCTCAGATCTCATTATCACGGGTGAGCACGTTGAAAATGGGATCAAACTAGGGAAAATTCAAGGTGACCTGTCCTCAGTTGGAGGAGGAAAGAAACCTTATGGTGGCAAAAGGAGGGAAGGAGAGACGAGTGTCGTGTCTAACGCTCGAAGGAAAGGCAAGGGCCAGCACCAGCAGGTGGCCAGCATAACCATCCTCGCGGTCCAACAGCCACAGTAGCAGCAGCCGAATCAACAAGGGTACATAAAGTATCAGAACAGGGCACCTCTGTCCAGCCGTCACCTTGAGACACCGCCCATGTCGTATGCTCAACTGTTACAGACTCTGCTTCAGTTGCAGCTGATCCAGAAGAGAACCCTGGCTCCCTTGACAGGGGCACCTCCGCCAGGTTATGATGCGAATGCGACTTGTGAATTTCACTCAGGGGCACCAGGCCACACGATAGAAAACTGCAAAGCCTTCAAGCACAAGGTGCAGGATATGGTGGACGCTAAGATCATCAATTTCTCAGATAATGTGCCAAACATCACGAAGAAACCTATGCCGAATCATAGGGGAGGTGGGGTAAACGCCATTATTGAAGACGAGAGCTTGGATTTGTTGACTGACGTCAAGGATCTGAAGACACCGCTTAGCTTCGTTAAAGCCAAGCTAATGAAAAGAGGTTACTTCCCAGGTTGTGGAGAACTATGTATGTGTTGTGCGACTCATCCTGATGGATGTGAACAGTTGATAGAGGGGATTCAGAGTCTGATGACCGAAGGGATCTTGCAGTTTAGCCGAAGGGACGAAGGTAGATCCGGAGAGGTAATGCTGAAGCAGGATGATGAGGTTGCCACCATCACCATCCCTCGCTGGACGATCACTATTTCTGCACCTAGACCGCCCACAATTACCATCACCAAAGCGGGGCTGATACCCTTCGAAAGCACCAATGCTGTCCCGTGGCACTATGGGGCGGACGTCTACTGCAACGGACAGAAGTTGGAATTGAAACCATCAGGGTCATCTGTGGATAACCTAGTGGGAATTGGCGGAATCACTCGTAGCGGGAGAGTATTTGCTCCACCTGAGATCGTGGCAGACAAAGCTGACAAAGCTGATGTAACCAATAAAGGAAAGAGTAAAGTCGTTGAGGAACCCCCTCGTGGGGTAGAGAAGGACTTACTTGTTAAAGACGCTGAAGAGTTTATGAGGTTGATTAAGAAGAGTGACTACAAGATCATGGATCATCTCCATCAAACACCCTCGAAAATTTCCATCCTGAATTTGTTGCTATGTTCTGAGGCACATCGCAACGCGCTGCTGAAGGTGTTGAATGCCACGTATGTACCGCAGGAAATATCGGTCAACCAGTTGGAAGGGGTCGTAGCCCACGTGAATGCTGGAAACGGGTTAGGGTTCACTGAAATGGAGCTGAAACCGAAGGGAAGAGACCACAACAGCGCCCTGTACATCTCGATAGATTGTAGGCGAACGATTATGTCTCATGTGTTGGTGGACACAGGGTCATCGCTCAATGTTCTTCCGAAGAAAGCATTGATGAAGTTGGATACTCGAGGATTGATTTGCACACCCAGTGACCTGGTTGTGAAAGCGCTCGATGGAACCAAATGTCATGTTTTCGGGGAGGTGACGTTGCCAATCCATGTTGGGCCGGAAACTTTCGACGCGGTTTTTTACATTATGGACATCATGCCTGCCTACAGCTGTCTCCTAGGCCGACCATGGATCCATTCTGCGGGCGCCGTGACCTCCACGTTGCACCAGAAACTCAACTATGCCGTCGGAGGTAGCGTCGTGACTGTTTGCGGCAAGGAAGATATAATGGTGAGCCATTTGTCGTCCTTCAAGTATGTTGAGATGGATGGAGAAATCCACAAAACCCTATGTCAGGCGTTCAAAGCTGTTAAAGTCAAGAACGTAGCTCCCGTGATCACTGAGAAGCCAGAGATGACTCTCTCTTCCTTCAAGGAAGCCCGGGCCGTTCTTCAAGCCAGATCTACCCCAGGCTGAGGGCAAATTCTGGAAATACCTAACAAGCAAGACAAGTTTGGGTTGGGATATTCTCCTGCAGCTGGAGCCTCCTCTTCTCACAGTGCGTCGCGAGGTAAAGGGACGATCCAGTTTACCAGAGGCGGGGTGATATTCGAAAGTGTCAACGCAGTGTCTGAAGACGGCGAAGACAGCGACTGCGACCTAGATTCTTGGATCCAGCCAAGCAAACCAGGCGGGAGCCTCAACAACTGGTCCATCAGGGATATCATCCAAGTGACAGGCAAAGAGTAATGATTTAATTTTTTTCAATCATTGTACAACCCTACGTCCTACTCGGGGCATAGAGGTTTTATTGTCCGGGCCTTGTTTGATTATGTACATGCATTTTATCAATAAATCAAAAGGCGTTTTTCTTCATATTCAAATATTGTGATCTCTGTTATTCTTGTTTTATATTTGTTTTGAAAAACAATAAAATGGCAATGGGGTTTGTGCTAACCTGCATATCCTTGTTTTAAGCTTAACCCTTGTTATTGCAGGATCCACATAGCAGATGACATCGACTCTGGACCTTCTACGACTCACTTCGACTTCGATTGCCCGATCTATCAAGCCGAAGAAGAGATTGATGAAGATGAAGACCTCCCCGAAGAGTTGGCCCGCTTGTTGAAACAAGAAGAGAAGGTTATTCTGCCCCACGAAGAAGAGATTGAGATTGTGAATCTGGGTTCTGAAGAGCTGGTCAGGAACGTCAGGATAGGGGCCGCCTTGCAGAGTGATGTCAAGCAGAGATTGGTCGAGAAGCTGAGAGAGTATAGTGACATCTTTGCTTGGTCATACGAAGATATGCCCGGACTTGACACTGACATCGTGGTCCATCACTTGCCGCTGCGAGAAGATTGTCCTCCCGTTAAGCAGAAGCTTAGGCGGACACGACCAGATATGGCCGTTAAGATCAAAGAAGAAGTGCAAAAGCAGCTTGATGCTGGCTTCTTAGCGGTCACTACTTACCCTCCGTGGGTCGCCAACATAGTGCATGTACCGAAGAAGGACGGTAAGGTGCGAATGTGCGTCGATTATCGGGATTTGAATAGGGCGAGCCTTAAAGATGATTTCCCGCTTCCCCATATTGACGTGTTGGTCAATAATACAGCTCAGTTCTCCGTATTTTCGTTCATGGATGGCTTCTCCGGCTATAATCAGATCAAGATGGCGCCGGAGGACATGGAGAAAACTACGTTTATTACACCTTGGGGAACATTTTTCTACAAAGTAATGCCTTTCGGTCTGAAGAACGCAAGGGCCACTTACCAACGAGCAATGGTTACTTTGTTTCATGATATGATTCATCATGAGATTGAAGTCTATGTTGATGACATGATTGCGAAGTCCCAAACGGAGGAGGGACATCTGGTCAATTTGCTGAAGCTTTTTGAGAGGCTTAGGAAGTTCAGGTTGAGGCTGAACCCTAACAAGTGTACTTTCGGAGTATGGTCGGGAAAACTACTGGGGTTTATCGTGAGTGAAAGAGGCATTGAGGTTGATCCTGCGAAAATAAAAGCAATACAAGAAATGCCAGTGCCAAAAACAGAAAAAGAAGTTTGTGGTTTCCTGGGCAGAATAAACTACATTGCGAGGTTTATTTCTCAGCTCACGGCCACGTGTGAACCGATGTTCAAACTTCAAACTACTAAAGAAAGATCAGGCGATTATCTGGAACGAGGATTGCTAGAAGGCATTCGATAAGATAAAACAGTATCTACAGGAACCTCCGATCTTGATACCCCCAGTGGCCGGACGACCTTTAATCATGTACTTGACAGTTCTTGAGAATAGTATGGGGTGTGTTCTCGGTCAGCACGACGAGACGGGCAGAAAGGAGCATGTCATTTACTACTTGAGTAAAAAGTTCACAGATTGCGAATCTCGTTACTCGATGCTGGAGAAAACGTGTTGTGCACTAGCCTGGGCTGCCAAACGTTTACGAAAATACATGCTCAATCACACAATCATGCTAATTTCGAAGATGGACCCGATCAAGTACGTCTTCGAGAAGCAAGCGCTTTCGGGCAGGATTGCCAGATGGCAAATGGTGTTGACGAAATATCACATTCAGTATGTTTCCCAGAAGGCCATTAAGGGCAGCATATTGTCTGAATACCTCGCCGAACATCCGATCAAAGATTACCAGCCGATGAAATTTGAATTCCCTGATGAGGATATCATGTTTCTTAAAGCGAAAGATTGCGACGAACCGTTGCCCGACGAGGGGCCGGACAGGAAATCCCAATGGAAATTGATATTTGACGGGGCGGTTAATTCTTACGGAAGTGGCATAGGGGCGATCATCACGACTCCCCATGGATCCCACATCTCGTTCACTGCTAGACTGACGTTTCCGGTCACCAATAACGAAGCGGAGTACGAAGCATGCATCATGGGTCTAGAAGAGGCAATTAATTTGAGAATCAAGAACCTAGATGTCTACGGTGACTCGGCACTGGTGATTAACCAGATTAAAGGGGAGTGGGAGACTCGTCAATCGAATTTGGTGTCGTACATGAACTATGCCAGAAGGCTACTTCCGTTCTTTGATCGAGTGAAACTCCATCATGTGCCCAGGGCTGAAAACCAGATGGCTGATGCCCTAGCCACGTTGGCTTCGATGTATAAAGTCAATTTTTGGAATGAAGCTCCAAGAGTTGTCCTTTCTAGTCTTGATAGACCTGCATTCGTCTTTGCGATCGAGGAAGCCCCCGACGGCAAGCCATGGTTCCATGATATCCAGACCTTCCTTATGACTAAGGAGTATCCCGCGGGAGCGTCAACCCAGGATAAGAAGACTCTGAGGAGGCTGTCTGGAAATTTTTATCTCAATCCTGATGGAATTCTCTATAAAAGAAACCACGATCTCGTGCTACTCAGATGTGTAGATGAGAAAGAAGCGAGTATGCTCATGGAAGAAGTCCATGAAGGCACATTTGGTACGCACGCCGGCGGGTATGCTATGACGAGAAAGATCCTGAGAGCAGGATACTACTGGCTGACGATGGAGTCAGATTGCTTTAAATTCGCGAAGAGATGTCATAAATGCCAGATTTATGCTGATAAGATTCATGTGCCGCCGTGCCCGTTAAATGTCATGTCCTCCCCGTGGCTGTTCTCCATGTGGGGCATCGACATGATAGGCAAGATTGAGCCCACTGCATCTAACGGTCATCGCTTCATTCTAGTGGCTATCGACTACTTCACCAAGTGGGTGGAGGAAGCCTCCTATGCTAATGTGACCAAGCAGGTGGTGGCTAAATTCATAAAGAGGGACATCATCTGTCGTTACGGAATTCCCGAGCGGATCATTACTAATAATGGTTCGAATCTGAATAACAAGATGATGAAGGAGCTGTGCCAGAGTTTCAAGATTGAACACCACAACTCATCTCCTTACCGGCCGAAGATGAATGGCACCGTTGAAGCGGCCAACAAAAACATTAAGAAGATCGTACAGAAGATGGTTGTGACCTATAAGGATTGGCACGAGATGTTGCCATTTTCACTCCACGGTTATCGTACAACGGTACGCACATCAACCGGGGCAACTCCTTTCTCACTGGTGTACGGTATGGAAGTTGTCCTACCGTTAGAAGTTGAGATCCCTTCTTTACGAGTTTTGGTTGACGTGAAACTCGATGAGGCAGAATGGATTAAGAACCGACTAAACCAACTCAGCCTGATGGACGAGAGGAGGTTAGCATCGATTGCACATGGTCGTTTGTACCAAAGCCGAATGAAGAAAGCTTATGATAAGAAGGTGCGTCCTAGAAGCTTTCAGACGGGTGACCTCGTCCTGAAGAAGATTCTTCCTCCACACTCCGATCACCGGGGCAAGTGGACTCCTAATTACGAAGGTTTGTACGTTGTTATCAAGGTCTTCTCGGGAGGAGCCTTGCTGTTATCCATGATGGATGGTGAAGATTTTGCATCCCCGGTGAATGCGGACGCAGTTAAAAAATACTTTGCTTAAAAAATGACCCGCTAGAAAGAAAAAGAATATCCAGGCAAAAACGGGGCATCCTGGCGAACCATAAAAAAGGAAAAAGGTTCGGGAAAAAATTAGGGATATAAAAGGAAAAATGTACACCCGCAAAGTCGAAAACCCGGATGGGCGACTTTGGCAAAAAAGGGTATCCCGGTGGATCGAAAACCCGAAAGGGCGATTCAAGAAAAAGTTAGGGATTTGAAAAAGCAAATGACTGCATTCCGTGTATGGACTGTATTTGTTTAGTGGTTTGGAAGACCTGAAGGCCGTTTATCTGAATCAATCTCTTCTGAAGCTGAAGCGTCGGAGAAGTATCGAAGTCGAGTGGGTCATAGAAGGATCAACTCATGGTGTTCGTCTACGCCTCATTGCCGACATTTGCGTATATACTGATGTATATTTATGTTTTTATATTTGCACAGTTCCTCATTCCAAGAGCTTGCATCTGTTGTAAAACACTTTTACCCATTCAGGGGTCCGTTATCAATAAAATGTATAATATTCAGCAATTTTTTTTGCCTACTTAGCATCTATCTGTTTGGTTTGCGAAAAAGAACGCCGATGTTTTTGATAAAACGTGCATACATAAACTTACTGGCCTAGGCCACTGATTGTTGAAACAATGAATTACTTGAACATTGTCACAAGATGATAAACTTGATAGGTCCCTTTGAGAAGGGTATCTTGTCTATTTGTTTGTGTTGTTACAGGTAGGGCATATTCCAGACAGTACGCCGTATGCGTTCCCAAGCAGGATGGTTCCTTCCTTTCCAGCAAATTCAGCAGCACCTCCCCGTGGAGTTTGAACATGAGATCGTAAGCATTGATATGTCTCCCCAAGCAGAGAAGATTCTCTCTCCAATCAGATGCATCCTGAAGGATCGTTGTTTTCCCAGCTGAGTCATATACTGAAGTGTGCAACGCTCGATATTACAGACTGAAGTCTTCAGCGGAATTGAAATTCCCCGCAGAGTTGTACTCTCCCCTGTAAGCAGGATGATTCCTACTTCCCCAGCTGAGTTTGGAGATCCCCAAGAGAGCCGAGTCCTTGGAAGCCGTTCAGGCTGTGAGTGGTTTTCCCCAGAAGAGTGTTGAATAACTGATGCTGTATTTCCCCACCAGAGTCGTTATCTCCAGGAAAGTTGGCTGCGAATGCCGTGTAGTTTATTTCTGTGATTGATATCTTTTCCTCGACAGTTTATGGTCTGAATACCTGGTTGAGCGGGTTCAGGTTCTTGCAGAACTTTGTTCCCCTGCAGCAATCGGCTGAAGTTCGTTCCCCAGGCGGAATCCAATTAAGATTGGTGTGACTTCTTCTCCTCGGCGGGATGATTCCTTCCTCCACCAGAGTGGTTCTTTCTCCTTGACAGGAGGACTTTCCCTTTAGCATTTATTTTGCTGATGGGGTCATAGCATTTTGCATGATTGCATAGCATTCACCCTAAACGCGTAGCATTTCCACCGTGTGGAGCATTGCGCCATTGTCAAACATATGCATATGAAACAGGAGCTAGGTCATTACCGTTCTTGTTTTGCAGGTGTTCCTCCGCAGAATGTTTTGCTCAAGATGATTCTTGAATTCCCCTGCGAAGGTGTGTGCTTAAGATGATTCTTAAAATCCCCAGTGAGGTCGCCAAAGTTGGTTGCTCAGGTTGATGCTTAGAGGCCCCGGCAGAGTGTTTGATCAGGATGATTCCTGAAATCTCCAGCAGAGTTATTGGTTCAGGACGAATCTTGAAGTCTCTGGCGGAGTTACTTGATAGTTCTCCAAAATCCTCGGCGGAGATGTGTCATCCCCAACAGGTTTCTGAAACTTCCCTTGAAGACTTGATGATTGAAGTCTGGCAGTAGTGCCAAAACCCCTGACTTACTGATGAAGTCTAACTACAAGGTCAAAGCAGTCCTCCCCGTCGACGCGGAATGCCTGATGGCAATGGCTTAGATACCCCTATTGGGTTCATGATTGACCGAGAATTCTATTCCCGACTTACTGACGAAGTTCGGCGGACGCAAAAAAAAAAACTTCTTTGAATGCCCGATGGCATGATTAACTTGATTATTGATCTGATGAGTCCCGAGGAATTCTGATGCCTGACGGCATGGTCGACCGTGTATCACCGGTTACCGTGTGACCAATTCCCCAGCAGGTTGTCGTGCAACTATTGTTCAGTTTTGAAGATGTTCCTACCAATCCTAGTATCGTTTACCTGTGTGGTTGGCAAATCACCCGTTATCGTGTAACCAGTGATCCCTCGATGATTTAAGGATGTAAAGATATCATATAAATTAGAGAATCTTCCTGACGGAGATTCAGATCAGTATTTCTCCAGCTAGTTGCCGTGCAGCTATTATTTCAGTTTCCGAATATTTGTCCCCATCAGAGTACCGTATACTTGTGCAGTTGGAAAATTTCCGGGTTTGTTGGTATTTAACCGTCTTTCACCTTGATTGTTTGAGAGTTGTTCGCTTCTCACCCAGTCAGGTCCAAGCCGTTTGAATAGGGGCAGCTGTTGCACCCCAAAATTTGCCCAACATTTCTTTACCTAGCTTATGTTTCATTTCCTTCACATTAGCATTATCAATTGCATTTCATTGACATGTATGCAGGAGATCAAGAGGTATGATTACCAATCAAAGGCTACACAAGAGTTTGAAGCTAGCTAAGAAGGTTATTCAAGTTCCCAAGAGGTGATATCCTTGTCAGAGAAGTTAAAAGATCCTCAGAGAGAGTGATTGAAGCCAAGTGGGTAGGCCTCCTAGCTTGAGAGTTGTGGGAAGTCATCAGATGATTCTGAATCCATGAAGATGGACTTGAGGTCTTGATAGAGCTCATGAGAAGTGTTGAAGATCACTTTGAAACCTAGACAAGTCATTGTGCAAGATTAAGAAGGCTCAGCCATGAGTGGTGCAATTAGGGTTTGACTGGGTCAACCCTAAGTCAACTGATGAGTTGAAGAAGGCTGAGACCTAATTCAAGAGCCATGTGATCATGGATTGATACATTGAGATGTTATAAGGATGATTCCAAAGTTAACTCATCATGATTGAAGAGTTTGAGAAGTTTCAGGCTAGGGTTTCTAAGGCTTGACAGTGTAAAATCCCCTAGTTTGACCCCTATCTTCAAGGCCATTTAACTCAAGATGTGATTGTCATCTCACCTTGCCCCCAAAATTAATATTGTAGAGCATGATCTTAGCTTTAATTTGAGTGCTATAAGTCCTTGATAGGATTTGTAGAACTCAAGTTATGACTTTGACAAGTTACAGGTCATCTGAGGTATGTGAATTTGGAGCTTGAAAGTTGTCCAACTTGCATGAAACTTTTTCCCTAGAAGGATGATTCCTATGAACTTTTGGTCAACATGAATGTTGTTCCTTATCCTCTTAGCTTTATAGAGATTACTAGAAGTCCTTGATAGGATTTGTAGAACTCAAGTTATGGCTTTGACAAGTCAAGGGTATTTTGGTCATTTGGAGATTATAGGTCATTTCAATCATAAGGCCATAACTCCTATTTGCAAGCTTCAAATGGGAAAATGTTCAACATCAAACTTGTTTAAAATGATGTTTTAAGGCTAGCCAAGAGGTCATGAGAGCTTGGAATAGCTTGCTTCACAAAATCACAAAAATGGCCTAAAATAAGGGTGAATTTCAAATGAACCAAAGATGGAAATTGGGATTTTTGATCTACATGTCCAAACCAAGCCATATGACATACCAATTTGATTTTAAAACACATTGTAAGAACATTGACATTGCCAAAATTTTGAATTGAGGGTTAATTTGAGGACTTGCTTTGAAAAGTGGTTACTTACATCATAAGAACAATTGCCAAACCAATATGCAAGGCATAACCAAGGCTCCTTTCAATCCAAACACTTTCATAATATCATTTGGAGAGAATTTGGATGAAAAGCATAATGAATACAAGCTGATGCAAGGACTGTCTTGAGTATACCATGAGATTGGATTTTCAAGCGAAATGAGATATTGAATTTCTCATTAGTGTGATCTAGAACTTTCTAGATCACTCATTCATGTTCTATATAAACATATGAAGGGATTCAGGGCCAAGATTGGTGAGGATTGAGAGAGGAGAGTGAGATTGCATTTTGAGTTTGCACCTTGCAAATCAAAATCGGTTACAAGGTTTGAAGCCATTTCAACCCAAGTTTTTGATCTCAGAAGCTTGCTCTAGCATTGGTGGATGATTCCAGATGGAGAATTGAGCAAGATTGGTGAAGAATCGTGTGATAGCCATTGAAATTTTTCATCTGCAAATCAGAATCGAATTCAAGAATCCAAGCCATTTCAATCAAGTTTGTTGCATACAGAAGCTTGGTTATGCTCTATTGAAGGAATCTGGAAGCTCTTGAGGATTGATTTGAAGGTTTGAGGGCTATGTTCAATCGATTTTAACAGGTATGTAATTCTCATTCCATGGCTTGATTTAGGCATAATCAATAGGAATTGTTAGCTTAGATGTGATGTAGGTTAGTGTGTGAAGCTTTCTGGTAGCAATTGGTTAGGTTTAGAGACATTAGGTTAGGTGCCACAATTTCTGTTCTTGATCGTATCTTGGTGGTTCTTGAGAGTTAACCCTAGCTAAATGGTGGAATCAAATCAGGATAACATGGTGATGATGTTAGACACTTTAATTTGAAGAATGGTGATGATTGAATCTTGAGCAGTTTCTGAGTTTTTGATCGTGTTTTGAGGATGGTGATGATTCAATAAGAATGATTGGTATGGTTGAAATCAGTGTGAAAAATGGAGTGGATTAGGGTTTTCAACTTTAAGTTTTGATGAGATATTGGAGGAATCCGATTGAGGAAGATGAAGTTCTTGGCTCTGTTCATCCATGGAGGTTCTTCCCTCCAGATTTTTGAATTGGGGAAGATGATGTTGTGGCCATTAGATTAGAGGAGGACTTTGACTGAAGGCATAATCCAACGGCCACGAGTGATGGAGATTTTGTGAAGAATTCTGAGATAATACGAAACGCAGCGTTTCATTTATTTGATGGTTTTGGGCTTAAGTCAGTAGTTGATACTCCCACCCCCTTATGGCCCAATCACTAAAATGAACTGAATTCATTTGCTATTCACACCGTGTGCCTTTCATTTTATTTTGGTTTTCATTCTATTTTTCATTTCATACATGGTTATTCGAAAATTCATTAATAATTGAAAAATGACTCAATTAATTCCTTTCTTTTTGCCATTGATTCATGATTGATTCTAGTTTTTTTAGATAAAAAATGTTAATATTTCATGCAATTTTTTATTTTATGTGCAGTTTTGAATTTTAATTGATATTAAAATAATCATGGTTGATGCTTGATCTTGTTGAATTTGGGTTGATCATTTGATGATGATTTTGGCCTTGATTTTTTGTGAGTAGCTAGCATAGATATGCATGTTCCCCCTAGATATTTCTCACATTTTTGTGATGAATGTAAGTGGTAGTTTTAGGTTGAAGCTTTAAGAGCTCCATTTTTAGGGTTTATGATTGATACCTTGTGGTTTAGATTTTATTTCTAGAACTTGGTGGATGATTCAACCTCTAATTTTTGTATGGTAGATTCATGATTGAATTAGGATCCCTTAGGAATTTTTGTAGGAATTTCCAATGTAGTTCACTATTTTTGTTTGATTTTAGTTTAGATGCTAACTTTAGATGATTCTAAGGCACCAATTCAACTAGAATGATTTCTTTAGTTCTCTTAGATTAGGGTTTTGTCTCTCTTGCTCTTGGATGATGTTGAAGACAAGCTTGGGCTACCATGGAATGCTTGAAGAAGCTTGGATGTGAAGATCTTCCCTTCTTGTGGTGTAGTGTTGATTAGGTGTTAAGATTAGGGTTTGTAGACAGAGCTTCTAGATAGTTTCTCTTACTTCATAAACATGGAAGATGTTGATCACTTCCATTCTTTCCTATGATGTAAGGTCCCCTTGTAAAGGCCTCATCCCTCCTTTGGTAGGATGTGTGGCTCTTTACAAGTTGGTAGAACCTTTGAGGGTCCCTTTCTCTGATGATAGGATGCTTAGTGGTGACCTTTGGTCTTCACTCTGCTACCAATCATCCAAACCTTGCTCTTGTTAGATGAATCTTTTTCCCTTGCTAGAGGATGGAGTTCCTTGTTAGAAGATTGAAGGCTAGGAGTTGATACTTCTTTGTGTTTGGAGGTTACCTTTGGGAGCTGAAGCTTGTAGATCAGGAAGAGCAAGTTGGTACTTGTAAGGAGGAGAGAGCTGAAGCTTGAAGAAGATGAAGAACAAGTTGATACTTGCTATTGGGATTGAAGCCTGAACGTGGAATTTACTTTGGAGATGAGGCTTGAAGAAGAGAGAGAATAAGTTGATACTTATGTTGGATGTGTTAGAAGCTTGAAGAAGCAATTTGATATTTGCTATTGAAGATGATAGCCTTGAAGAGCAGTTGCAGACTAAGGATTGAGCTGCTGTCAGAGGAGGATAATTGTTGTGAAGCTGTGGAAGTGGTTGATTTGCTTTCTTTCCTGTCTGTTTTCTTACTGTGCAACTGTATTGCTATGATTTGTTTGATTTGCTTGATGCATTAGAATAAGTCCATATCTAGATTCTCTTAAGCTAGGAGCATGATTGCACTAGAGGTTGAGTTGCTCCCTCTGCTTGTATTTTTACTATTGGCTTTGCTTGCTGGTATTTGGTAGAGCCCCAGCTCCCTTGCCTATGTGGTTTATGATTTGCTTGATGGCATTTTATTCTTCCTATATGATTGCAGTTATTCATATTTGGCTTGAGGATGAGATGAGCTTGTGGAGGCTGATGTCCCACACACATTTCCTCCCTCACTTGCATTGCATGCATTTTATAGTCGTTTACTGTTTACTGTTTAAGCTGATGCTTTAGCCATTTCTGTTTATCATTGACATGATCCCCTAGGAATCTCGCTTCCTTTGATAAGGAAGTGATGATTAGAACTTTAGATTGAAACCTATGCATGATAACTTCTAGGAGTTTCCTGTTTTAAACCTCAACCATAGGATGAATCCTTGGCATGACAACAGTAGGACTTGATAGTCCCCCCTTAGTTGAACCTGTTCGTTCTTTTCTCATCTCAACACAAATCAAAATACAGTAATAAGGGTTAACTGACGTCGTACGTTACGAGCCTTAAGCTACCTGAGAAAAGGTTGTCGGAGAGTTTCTTTTCGACAACTTGGATGTTTAGTATGGCACCCTTTGGGTGACATGCGACGCATTCACTCTCAGGTCATAGTCTCTAGTGCGATATTGGTTACAAACATCCATAAAAAACAGTTCTTCCGTAAAAGACAGAAAACAAACTTCAAACTTTTTGCCCCATGGGCCCATAATTCAAATGAAGCTTTTCTGAAGAAAAGAGTGTCGTTAACTCCCAGTTCTACCGCAAAAGGTAACTCCTAAGTCTCCAAGAGTCGAGCTGCGTACATCCAACTGCTGGAACTATTTGTTAACCCTACTCGATAAAGCAGATGAATCTGAATTCCCATAATCAGTATTATCCCGAACTACGTAAGCTCTGATCTGTCATACCTGTTGAGAGTACGTAGGCACAATACTGGCGTATTGGCGAGCCACCTTCCCCGTAACCCGTAGTTAGCCGAGCTACGTTGACTCTGATTTCTCATTCTCTGATGAGAATACGTAGGCACAAAGTGTGACGCTTTTCCGAGTCATTTTTCTTTCCTTTTTAAGTCAGCCTTGATAGGTAGATAGATAAAACCAACCCGTCAGATAAACACAACAAGCGTGGATCCCATCGAGTACGATGGACATGAGGGGTGCTAATACCAACCCCTTGCGTAACCGACTCCCGAACCCAGACAATGGTTGCGATGACCTTGTCTTATACCTTTTTGTCAGGTTTTTCCGATCGTTTCCTTTCCCGTTCTGAGGGATAAATAACGAAAGGTGGCGACTCTTCTATTTTTCCGGCACCTTATTTTCGCGGTAGCGAATACGCTATCCGAGCGGGCTTTTCAGATGAATATATAAGGAAGTTCTTTTCCATGATAGGATCATAGACTTTATTTGTCTCGGAAACTAGGATCGGGGGGGATCTCCCCAAGGCACAGACACACGTTTGCATTTGCATGAAGCACTTGCATAACGAGCACCTTGTCGTTTTTTCTTATAACCCTTTGTGTATGCAGGTTGTTCCAGGATTGATCGAAGACCGATCCACCGCTATCCGACCAGAGCAAATCAAGCTAGAGCAATGGAACAAGTGCAGACTGACGTCCAAGAACTCCGAGAGAGGATGGACCGCTTCATGGAGCTCATGCAAGTGGTTGCCAACGGCCAAGACCAGCTCAGAACATTGGTCCAGCCTCTGATCTCAAGGGTTGACAGCAACGGTGTACTCCATGATGGGAATGTTCCAACCCCTCCTCCTGTTGAAACTCCTCAGGGTGGAATCCCTGTGACCGGGGGAAATGGAAGTGGTAACGGCAATGTGATCACTAACATCGGGCTCAATGGTAATACGACTGGCGTCGGCAATGGAAATTTTGAAGCTAATGGCAATGCTGGACTAGGCAATGGCAACACAGGCGCTGAAAATCTGTATGGGCCTCAGCCATGGCTAGAAGATCGTCAAGAACACCTGTTCTCACAGAGGAGTGCTGAAGGAGAACTGACTGCTGAAGCACGTCTGAGGTTTAAGGCACTCGAGGACAAAATGAGGAATTTCGAGAACCTGAACACTATGGGGGTCGACATGACTAAGTTGGGATTGATTTCTGATTTCAAGGTGCCTCCTAAATTCAAGGTACCCGACTTTGAGAAATACAAGGGCACCACTTTCCCTCGTGTCCACTTAAGGTCATACTACCAAAAGATGTCCGCTCACTCTGAAGACGAGAAGCTGCTGATGCACTTCTTTCAGGATAGCTTGTCCGGTCCATCCTTGGAATGGTACATGAGTTTGGAACCCACTAGTGTGCACACGTGGAAGGAACTTGTTAAGGCCTTTGTGCACCATTATCAGTATAACAGTGACTTGGCTCCGAACCGGGTTCAACTGCAGAACTTGTCACAGAGGAACAACGAAGGGTTCAAAGAATACATCCAGCGATGGTGTGAATTAGCAGCTAGAGTTCAGTCGCTGATGGTTGAACGAGAGCTTGTTGAGATGTTTGTAGCCACTCTCCCAGGGGTTTATTACGAGAAATTGGTCAGCGGTATGTCAGGGAGTTTCTCAGATCTCATCATTACTGGAGAGCACTTTGAAAATAGGATCAAGTTGGGAAAAATTCAGGGTGTTGATCTATCCTCGGCTGGAGGAGGAAAGAAACCCTATGGTAACAAAAGGCGTGAAGGAGAGACGAGCACCCTGTCTAACGCTCGAAGGAAAGGTAAGGGCCAGCGCCAGCAGGTGGCTAGCATAACCATCCCTGCTGACCAACAACCCCAGCCACAGCAGCAACAGCCAAATCAGCAAGGGTACAGAAAGTATCAGAACAGGGCACCTCTGTCAAGTCGTCACCTCGAGACGCCGCCCATGTCTTATGCTCAGTTGTTACAAACTCTGCTTCAGTTACAGCTAGTCTAGAAGAGAACCCTGGCTCCCTTGATAGGGGCACCTCCACAGGGTTATGATGCGAATGCAACGTGTGAGTTTCACTCAGGGGCACCCGGCCACATGATAGAAAACTGCAAAGCCTTCAAGCACGAGGTGCAAGATATGGTGGACGCTAAGATCATCAATTTCTCAGATAATGTGCCTAATGTCACAAAGAACCTTATGCCGAATCATAGGGGAGGTGGGGTGAATGCCATTATTGAAGAAGAGGGTTTAGATGTGTTGACTGACGTCAAGGATCTAAAGACACCGCTTAGCTTCGTTAAAGCCAAGCTAATGAAGAGAGGCTTCTTTCCGGGCTGTGGAGAATTATGTATGGGTTGTGCGACTCGTCCTGGTGGATGTGAACAGTTGATAGTGGGGATTCAGAGTTTAATGACCGAAGGAATCTTGCAGTTTAGCCGAAGGACCGAATGTAGGTCTGGATAGGTAATGCTGAAGCAAGATGATGAGGTTGCCACCATCACCATCCCTCGCCAGACGATAACCATTTCTGCACTCAGGCCGCCCACCATTACCATCACCAAAGCCGGGCCAATACCTTTTGAAAGCACCAATGCGGTCCTATGGCACTATGGGGCAGACGTCTACTGTAACGGACAGAAATTGGAACTAGAACCATCTGGGCAGTCTGTGGATAACCTAGTAGGGATTGGCGGAATTACACGCAGTGGAAGAGTATTTGCTCCACCTGAGATTATGGTGGACAAAGCAGACAAAGTTGTGGAAACTGATAAGGGAAAGAGTAAAGTCGTTGAGGAAACCCCTCGTGGGGTAGAGAAGGACTTACTTGTAAAGGAAGCTGAAGAGTTCATGAGGTTGATCAAGAAGAGTGACTACAAGATCATTGACCATCTTCATCAAACACCCTCAAAAATTTCCATCCTGAATTTGTTGCTGTGTTCGGAGTCACATCGCAACGCGCTGTTAAAGGTTTTGAATGCCACGTATGTACCACAGGAGATCTCGGTCAACCAGTTGGAAGGGGTAGTAGCCCACGTGAATGCTGGAAACGGGTTAGGGTTCACGGACCTAGAGCTGACGCCGAAGGGAAGAAACCACAACAGTGCCCTGCACATCTCGATAGAGTGTAGGGGAACCGTTATGTCTCACGTATTAGTGGACACGGGGTCATCGCTCAATGTCCTTCCGAAGAAAGCATTGATGAAGTTAGATACTCGAGGATTGATTTGCACACCCAGTGATCTGGTTGTGAAAGCTTTCGATGGAACCAAGCGTCATGTCTTTGGAGAGGTAACCCTGCCAATCCATGTTGGGCCAGAAACTTTCGACGCAGTCTTCTACATCATGGACATCATGCCTGCCTACAAATGTCTCTTAGGCCGGCCGTGGATCCATTCTGCTAGTGCCGTGACCTCCACGTTGCACCAGAAACTCAGGTATGCTGTCGGAGGCAGCATCGTGACTGTATGTGGCGAGGAAGACATAATGGTGAGCCATTTGTCGTCCTTCAAATACGTTGATATGGATAGGGAAATCCACGAAACCCTATGTTAGGCGTTCGAAGCTGTTAAAGTCAAGGACGTGACTCCAGTGATGATTGAAAAACCAGAGATGACTTTCTCTTCCTTCAAGGAAGCCCGGGCCGTTGTTCAAGCCGGATCTACCCCAGGCTGGGGGAAGGTTCTAGAAATACCTAACAAACCGGACAAGTTTGGGTTAGGATACTCTCCTACGGCTGAAGCCTCCTCTTCTAACAGTGCGTCGCGAGGTAAAGGGCCGATCCAGTTTACCAGCGGCGGGGTGATATTCGAAAGTGTCAACGCAGTGTCTGAAGACGGCGAAGACAGCGACTGCGACCTAGACTCTTGGATCCAGCCAAGCAAACCATGCCAGAGCCTCAACAACCGGTCCATCAGGGATACCATCCAAGTGACAGGCAAAAATTGTTGTACAACCCTATGTCCTACCCGGGGCATAGTGGTTTTATTGTCAGGGTCTTGTTTGATTATGTACATGCATTTTACCAATAAATTAAAAGGCGTTTTTCTTCGCATTCAAATGTTAAGATCTTTGTTATTCCTGTTTTATATTTGTTTTGACAATAAAATGGTAATAGGGTTTGTGCTAACCTGCATATCCTTGTTTTAAGCTTAACCCTTGTTATTGCAGGATCCACATAGCAGATGACATCGACTCTGGACCTTCTATGACTCACTTCGACTTCAATTGCCCGATCTATCAAACCGAAGAAGAGATTGATGAAGACGAAGACCTTCCCGAAGAGTTGGCCCGCTTGTTGAAACAAGAAGAAAAAGTCATTCTGCCTCACGAGGAAGAGATTGAGATTGTGAATCTAGGTTCTGAGGAACTGGTCAGGAACGTCAGGATAGGGGCCGCATTGCAGAGTGATGTCAAGCAGAGAATGGTCGAGATGCTGAGAGAGTATAGTGACATCTTTGCTTGGTCATACGAAGATATGCCCGGACTCGATACAGACATCGTGGTCCACCACTTGCCGCTGCGATAAGATTGTCCTCCCGTTAAGCAGAAGCTTAGAAGGACACAACTAGATATGGCCGTTAAGATCAAAGAAGAAGTGCAGAAACAGCTTGATGTTGGCTTCTTAGCGGTCACCACTTACCCTTTGTAGGTCGCCAACATAGTGCCTGTACGGAAGAAGGACGGTAAGGTACGAATGTGCGTCGATTATCGGGATTTGAATAGGGCGAGCACTAAAGATGATTTCCCGCTCCCTCATATTGATGTGTTGGTCGACAATACAGCTCAGTTCTCCGTGTTTTCGTTCATGGATGGCTTCTCCGGCTACAATCAGATCAAGATGGCGCCGGAGGACATGGAGAAAACTACGTTTATCACACCTTGGGGAACATTTTGTTACAAAGTAATGCCTTTCGGTCTGAAGAACGCAGGGGCCAATTACCAACGAGAAATGTTTACTTTGTTTCATGACATGATTCATCATGAGATTGAAGTCTATGTTGATGACATGATTGCGAAGTCCCAAACGGAGGAGGGACATCTGGTCAATTTGCTGAAGCTGTTTGAGAGGCTTAGGAAATTCAGGTTGAGGCTGAATCCTAACAAGTGTACTTTCGGAGTACGGTCTTGAAAACTACTGGGGTTTATCGTGAGTGAAAGAGGCATCGAGGTTGATCCTGCGAAGATAAAAGCGATATAAGAAATGCCAGCGCCAAAAACCGAAAAAGAAGTTCGTGGCTTCCTGGGCAGAATAAACTACATTGCAAGGTTTATTTCTCAGCTCACGGCCACGTGTGAACCGATGTTCAAACTACTGAAAAAAGATCAGGCGATTATCTAGAACGAGGATTGCCAGAAGGCATTTGATAAGATAAAACAGTATCTACAGGAACCTCCGATCTTGATACCCCCAGTGGCCGGAAGACCTTAATCATGTACTTGACAGTTCTTGAGAATAGTATGGGTGTGTTCTCGGTCAGCACGACGAGACGGGCAGAAAGGAGCATGCCATTTACTATTTGAGTAAAAAGTTCATAGATTGTGAATCTCGTTCCTCGACGCTGGAGAATACGTGTTGTGCACTAGCCTGGGCTGCCAAACGTTTACAACAGTACATGCTAAATCACACAACCATGCTAATTTCGAAGATGGATCCGATCAAGTACGTCTTTGAGAAGCAAGCGCTTTCGGGCAGGATTGCCTGATGGCAAATGGTGTTGACGGAATATGGCATTCAATACGTTTCCCAGAAGGCCATCAAGGGAAGCGTATTGTCTGAATACCTTGCCGAACAGCCGATCGAGGACTATCAGCCGATGAAATTTGAATTCCCTGATGAGGATATCATGTTTCTCAAAGCGAAGGATTGTGATGAATCGTTGCCCGACGAGAGGCCAGATAGGAAATCCCAGTGGAAATTGATATTCGACGGGGCGTTTAATTCTTATGGAAGTGGCATTGGGGCAATCATCACGACTCCCCATGGATCCCACATCCCGTTCACCGCTAGATTGACATTTCCGGTCACCAATAACGAGGCAGAGTACGAAGCATGCATCATGGGTCTAGAAGAAGCGATTGATTCGAGAATCAAGAACCTAGATGTATATGGTGACTCGGCACTCGTGATTAACCAGATTAAAGGGGAGTGGGAGACTCGCCAATCGAATCTGGTGCCGTACATGAATTATGCCAGAAGGCTGCTTCCGTTCTTTGATCGAGTGGAACTCCATCATGTGCCCAGAGCCGAAAACCAGATGGCTGATGCCTTAGCCATGTTGGCTTCGATGTATAAAGTCAATTTTTGGAATGAAGCGCCAAGGATTGTCCTTTCTTGTCTTGATAGACCTGCATTCGTATTTGCGATCAAGGACGCCTCCGATGGCAAGCCATGGTTCCATGATATCCAGACTTTCCTTATGACTAAGGAGTATCCTGCAGGAGCGTCAACCCAGGATAAGAAGACTCTGAGGAGGATGTCTGGAAATTTTTATCTCAATCCTGACGGAGTTTTGTATAAAAGAAACCACGATCTCGTGCTACTCAGATGTGTAAATGAGAAAGAAGCGAGTATGCTCATGGAAGAAGTCCATGAAGGCACATTTGGTACGCACGCCGGCGGGCATGCTATGACAAGAAAGATCCTGAGAGCAGGATATTACTGGCTGACGATGGAATTGGACTGCTTTAAATTCGCGAAGAGATGTCATAAATGCCAGATTTATGCTGATAAGATTCATGTGCCGCCGTGCCCGTTGAATGTCATGTCCTCCCCGTGGCCGTTCTCCATGTGGGGCATCAACATGATAGGCAAGATCGAGCCGACTGCATCTAACGGTCATCGCTTCATTTTAGTAGCCATCGACTACTTCACCAAGTGGGTGGAGGCAGCCTCGTATGCTAACGTGACCAAGCAGGTGGTGGCTAAATTCATAAAGAGGGACATCATCTATCGATACGGAATTCCCGAGCAGATCATTACTGATAATGCTTTGAATCTGAATAACAAGATGATGAAGGAGCTGTGCCAGAATTTCAAGATTGAACACCACAACTCGTCTCCTTACCGACCGAAGATGAATGGCGTCGTTGAAGCGGCCAATAAAAACATTAAGAAGATTGTACAAATGATGGTTGTGACCTGTAAGGATTGGCACGAGATGTTTTCATTCGCACTGCACGGTTATCGCACAACGGTACGTACGTCAACCAGGGCAACTCCTTTCTCACTGGTGTACGGTATGGAAGTTGTCCTGCCGTTAGAAGTTGAGATTCCTTCTTTACGAGTTTTGGTTGATGTGAAACTCGATGAGGCAGAATGCATTAAGAACCGACTAAACCAACTCAGCCTGATGGACGAGAAGAGGTTAGCATCGATTGCATATGGTCGTCTGTACCAAAGCTGAATGAAGAAAGCCTATGACAAGAAGGTGCGTCCTAGAAGCTTTCAGACGGGCGATCTCGTCCTGAAGAAGATTCTTCCTCCACACTCCGATCACCGGGGCAAGTGGACTCCCAATTACGAAGGTCCGTACGTCGTCAGCAAGGTCTTCTCAGGAGGAGCCTTGTTGTTATCCACGATGGATGGCGAAGATTTTGCATCCCCGGTGAACGCGGATGCAGTTAAAAAATACTTTGCTTAAAGAATGACCCGCTGGAAAGAAAAAGAATATCCAGGCAAAAAGGGGGCATCCCGGCGAACCATAAAAAAGGAAAAGGGTTCGAGCAAAAATTAGGGATATAAATGAAAAGAATGTACACCTGCAAAGTCGAAAACCTAGAGGGGCGACTTTGGCAAAAAAGGGTATCCCGGTGAATCAAAAAGCCGAAAGGGCGATTCAGGCAAAAGTTAGGGATTTGAAAAAGCAAATGACTGCGTTTCGCGTATGGACTTTCATTGTTTAGTGGTTTGGAAGACCTGTGGGCCGTTTATCTGAATCAATCTCTTCTGAGGCTGAAGCGTCGAAGAAGTATCGAAGTCGAGTGGGTCATAGAGGGATCAACTCATGGTGTTTGTCTATGCCATATTGCCAGCATTTGTGTATATACTGATGTATATTTATGTTTTTATATCTGCGCAGCTTCCTCATTACAGGAGCTTGCATCTGTTGTAAAACATTTTTGCCCATTCAGGGGTTTGTCATCAATAAGAAATATACTATTCAGCAATTCTGTTTGTTTGTTTAGCATCTACCTGTTTTGTTTGCGAAAAAGAATGCCGATGTTTTTGATAAAATGCGCATACATAAACTTACTGGCCTAGGCCACTGATTGTTGAAACAATGAATTACTTGAACATTGTCACAAGATGATAACCTTGATAGGTCCCTTTGAGAAGGGTATCTTGTCTGTTTGTTTGTGTTGTTGCAGGTATAGCCTATTCCAGACAGTATGTCGTATGTGTCCCCAAGCAGAGAAGATTCTCTCCCCAATCAGATGTATCCTGAAGGATCGTCATCTCCCCAGCGGAGTCATACACTGAAGTGTGCGTTCCTTCCCTAGCACTGGTTCAGTGTGCAGTGTCGCGTAGGAGGCTATTCACAAGTGTTCAGCCCTTGATAGCGCAGACTAAAGTCTCCAGCGGAATTGAAATTCCTCACAAAGTTTATTCTCCCCGGCAGGTAGGATTTATTCCAGCGGCTGGTTACCCACCCTTAGCCAAGTTTGCAGTTCTCCAAGAGAGCCGAGTCCTTGGAAGCCGTCGAAGCCATGATTGGTGCTCCCCAGTAGAGTGTTGAATAGTTGATGCTGTATTTCCCCATCGAAGTCGTTATCCCCCGGAAAGTTTTGTCGCGAAGGTCGTGTAGTTTATTTCTGCGACTGATATCGTTTTCTGGGCAGTTTGTAGTTCGTGTTCCTAATCGAGCAAGTATAGGTTCTCGAAGAACCTTACTCCCCTACAGCAGTCGACTGAAGTTCGTTTTCCCGGGCGGAATCCAATCGAGATTGGTGTGACTTCTTCTCCTCGGCAGGATGATTCCTCCCCCTTACCAGAGTGGTTCTTTCTCCTCGACTGGAAGATCTTCCCTTCAGCATTTATTTTGCTGATGGGGCCATAGCATTTTGCATGATTGCATGGAATTTACCCTAAACGTGTAGCATTTCCACTGTGTGGAGCATTGCACCATTGTCAAACATATGCATATGAAACATGAGCTAGGTCGGTACTATTCTTATTTTGCAGGTGTTCCTCCGCAGAATGGTTGGCTTAAGATGATTCTTGAATTCCCCAGTGAAGTCGCCAGAGTTGGTTGCTCAAGTTGATGCTTAGAATCTCCAGCAGAGTGTTTGCTCAGGATGATTCCTGAAATCTCCCGCAGAGTTATTGGTTTAGGGTGATTCTTGAAGTCCCCGACGAAGTTGTTTGTTCAAGATGATTCTTGATTTCCTCAGCAGAGATAATTCACCCAGAATGATTTCTGAATCCCCGAAGCAGAGTTACTTGATAGTTCTCCAAAATCCCCAGCAGAGATGGGTCACCCCCAGCAGGTTTTAAACAGAGAAGTTGAAATTTCCCTTGAAGACTTGATGATTGAAGTCCGGCAGCGGTGCCAAAACCCCAGACTTACTGATGAAGTCCGGCTGCAATGTCGAAGCAGTTTGCCTAGCTGACGCAGGGTGCCTGACGGCAAAAGATTGTATATCCTTAGTGGTTCCTGATTGACTAAGGATTGTATTTTAGGACTTACTGGTGAAGTCCAGCTGCGATGTCGAAGCAGTTTGCCTAGCTGACGCAGGGTGCCTGGCGACAAAAAATTGTATATCCTTAGTTGATCTGTGAATGACTAAGGATCCCATTTCCTGACATACCGATGAAGTCCAACTACGAGGCCGAAGTAGTTCTCCTAGCTGACGCGAGGTGCCTGACGGCAGAATAATAGATATCCCTATTAGGTTCATGATTGATTAAGGATTTTGTTTCCGACATACTGACAAAGTCCGGCTGACGCCCGAAAATTTCTCGGAATGCCCGACGGCATAATTAACTTGATTGTTAAAAAGCTCCTAATGACCTAATGAGTCCCGAGGAATCCTTCTGTCGCAGTGTCGCAGAATGCCTGACGGCAATATCAGCTATGTATCACCGGTTACCGAGTGACCAGTGATCCCTTGATGACTTGAGGAAGAAGCTGCAGCGAAATCTGATAATCATCCCGACGGAGATTTGAGAGTAGCCCTTCACTAGTTACCGAGTAACTGGTGATCCCTTATTGACTTACTGATGAAGTCCGACGAAGATGTTGTCGACGTTCCTAGCGACATGATGAGTCCATAGGCGACGATAAGGAATTTTTCTGCTATGACGCAGAATGCCTGACGGTATGATCAACCATCCATTACCAGTTACCTTGTAACCGGTGACCCCTTGATGACTTGAGGACGAAGATCTATAGCAAAATCAGATGATCATCCTGATGGAGGTTTGAGCTTTGACCCTTCACCAATTACCGTGTGACCAATTCCCCCAGCAGAGTTGCCGCGCAACTATCATGTTCAGTTTTGAAGATGTTCCTACCAACCAGAGTATCGTTTACCTGTGCGGTTGGAAGATCGCCAGTACTGCATAACCAGTAATCCCTTGATGATTTGAGGGTGCAATGATATCAGATAAATCAGAGAATCATCCTGACGGATATTTAGATCAGTATTTCCCCAGCTAGTTGTCGTGCAACTATTACTTCAGTTTCCGAAGAGATTTGTCCCCATCAGAGTACCGTGTACTTGTGCAGTTGGCAAATTTCCGGGTTTGTTGGTATTCAACTGTCTCGTACCTTGATTGTTTGAGAGCCGTTCGCTTCTCACCCAGTCAGCTCCAAGCCGTTTGAATAGGGGCAGCTGTTGCACCCTAAAATTTGCCCAACATTTCTTTACCTAGCTTATGTTTCATTTCATTCACATTAGCATTATCATTTGCATTTCATTGACATGTGTGCAGGAGATCAAGAGGTATGATTACCAATCAAGAGCTATACAAGACATTGAGGCTAGCTAAGAAGGTTATTCAGATGTTCAAGGGTTGCTATCCTTGTCAGAGAAGTTAAAGGATCCTCAGAGAGAGTGGTTGAAACCAAGTATGTGGGTCCCCTAACTTGAGAGGTATGGGGAAGATCATCAGATGATTCTGAGGCCATGAAGATGGACTTCAGGTCTTGATAGAGCTCATGAGAAGGTTTGAAGATCACTTTGAGGCCTAGACAGGTCATTGTGCAAGATTAAGAAGGCTCAGCCATGAGTGGTGCAGCTAGGGTTTGACTGGGTCAACTATAAGTCAACTGAGGATTTGAAGGAGGTTGAGACTCAATCCAAGAGCCATGTGATCATGGATTGATGCATTGAGATGTTCTAAGAATGATTTCAAGGTTAACTCATCATGATGGAGAGTTTGAGAAGTTTCAAGCTAGGGTTTCTAAGGACGATGTAAAATCCCCTAGTTTGACCCCTGTCTTCAAGACAATTTAGCTCAAGATGTGATTGTCATCTCATCTTGACCCAAACATGATTGTTGTAGAGCATGGTCTTAGCTTTAATTTGAGTGCTAGAAGTCCTTGATAGGATTTATAGAACTCAAGTTATGGCTTTGATAAGTTACAAGTCATCTGAGGCATGTGAATTTGGAGCTTGAAAGTTACCCAACTTGCATGACACTTTTTCCCTAGAAGGATGATTCCTATGAACTTTTGGTCAACATGAATGTTGTTCCTTATTCTCTTAGTTTTCCATAGAGTACTAGAAGTCCTTGATAGGATATGTATAACTCAAGTTATGGCTTTGACAAGTCAAGGGTATTTTGGGAAGTTATGGTTATAGGTCATTTATGGTCATAGATCATTTTCACCAACTTAGACACCTCAAATGAGATTTTGTTCAACTTGAAAGTTGCTCAAAATGAGGTTTTAACCTTGAACATGTACCAAGGAGACATTGAAATGGCTCAAGGAAATACTTGGTTCAAGAAGTGGTGAAAAAGAAAGGATTAAAATGGATTAAATGACCAAAAATTCAAATAAATTGATTTGTGTCCAAACAAGGCAAAATTATAGGTCAATTTGATTGGAAAAAGCATTTTAGAAACAATGGCAATATTAAATTTTTGGTTTGAGGTCAAATTCATGCACTTCCATTTTGTTACTTCGTGATGAAGTAACATATCAAACTTGGATCATTGGATTGCAAACAAGGGAATAATCACCACTAACCAATTCAATATCTCATGAGATGATGATTGCAAGAAAACTCAGGCTAGAATAGAGCAAATACACGACTGTTGCATATGGTATTTTAAAGGAGAAATTGAAATTGGAAATCTCATATGGAAGGTTACAGAAGGTTCTGGATGATTCCTTTAGCTTCTATATAACCATTAGAGTGTGTTCAGCAAGTTTTTTTGGAAGAAATTGAAGCCTGAAGCAGAGAGTGGAGTTGAATTTTCATAGCTGCAAGTTGAAATCTTATTCTGAGTTCAAGGCCAATTCAAGAGAAATTGAAGATTGCATCAACTTCAGAGGAAGATTTGGAGTGAATCTGGATCATATTGAAGGCTGAATCGAGCAAGGAGTGTGATTGTTCTTCATCTGAAACCAGGTTGGTACAAATCAACTTCTTGCATGATTTAGGCAGTGTTAGGTAGAAACCTTCATGTGGTTAGGATCATAGTATGACATAGATGGATTTTGGATGGTTAATTGCAACTTTAGAGACAATTTAGGGTGAACTCCATTTTCGGTTGAGGTTGTGATTTCAAGATTCAGGCGTTTTTAGAGTGAATAAATGCTATGGTTGAATTGCTGGCGAAATTCTAGTCAAGTTTCATGTAAAGATCGTGGCAAATGGATGTGTGTAGAGGAAGTTAGGGTTGTGCAGGGTGATCGGAGATGTCACCGGCGGTGGCCGTGGGTTGCGCGCGAAGTTGCAGGGTTTGAATGAAGAAGATGAAGTCTGGGCCGTCCGTTCGTGTTGAGACCTTAACTCAGTCTATCCATCCTAGCGCGTGTGTTGAGCCACGTAACCCCTCCCCTCAACGCAGCGTTTCACTTAGTCAGAAATCCAAGCTTTGAACCTTCGCTGGGTTAACCAAACGTGTGTGGGATCGAATCTTGGCGTGGACTCTTTTTTTTCCTTTGTTATTTTCTGAAGAGAACACAAGGGAATTCATAGTGCATGGGCCTTGGTATTTGCTTGATATCCACACACCCCATCTGGCCCAACCCACATTATGAACTGGTTATATTTGTTATTCACCACGCAGCTTTTATTAATTTCCATTGTTTTTCTTTATTTTTCTCATTTCATATAGTTTAGGAATTAATTCATAATAAATAGGAAAATTAGTCAATTAATTCCAGATTATTTCCCCCTGATTCATGATTGAATCTAGAAATTTAAGCAATTAAAAGATTAGGAATTCATGCATTTTTTATTTTAATTGCATTTTTTGTACTTTTATTTGATAATAATTCATAATGGTTGATACCTTGACTTGTAGATTTTTGTGTGATCATTTGATGGTGATTTTTAGACTGATTTTTTGTGTGTAGCTAGTTTAGACATGTATGCTCCTCTAGTAATTTTCTCACATTTTTGTGAAGAAGTTTAGGGCTGTCTTTTGTATTGGACTTTAGGTGCTCTAGTTTTAGGGTTTAACCTTAGTGCCCCATAGTTTAGGATTTAATTCTAGGACTTTTTGGATGATTTGATCTCTGGAATTAACATGGTAGAGTCATGATTGACTTAGGTTCCCATAGTTATTTTTGTAGGATTTTACAATTGGTTTTAGTATTTTAGTTAGGATTAACTTTAGTACTAGGTTTTAGGTGATCCTAACTTGCTAACTCAACTAGAATGACTTCATTAGTACCCTTAGATTAGGGTTTTGCTTCTCTTGCTCTTGGATGATGATGAAGACTTGTGTGGGCTGCTGTGGAATGCATGATGGAGCTTGGACTTGAAGTTTTCTCTTCCTTTGGTGTAGTTTGTTTAGGGTTAAGGATTAGGGTTTTTAGGGAGATCTCTTAGAATAGATTTTCTTCCTTCATGAAACATGGAAGGTGTTGATCACTTCCATTCCTCCCTATGATGTAAGGTCCCATTGTGAAGGCCCCATCCCTCCTTTGGTAGGATGTGTGGCTCCTCACAAATTGGTAGAAACTTTGAGGTTTCCTTTCCTTGATGGTGGAGTGCTTAGAGGTGACCTTTAGTCTTCACTTTGCTTTCCACTATCCACACCTTGCTCTTGTTATATGAATCTTTCTCCCTTGCTAGAGGATGGAGTTCCTTACTAGAAGATTGAAGATGCTAGAGGTTGCATTTCCCCTTTGTTTGAAGACTTCCCTAGGAGCTGAAGCTTGAAGATGAAGAAGAACAAGTTGACACTTGAAAATTAAATTGAGATTAAAGAAGGAGCTGAACCTTGAAGGAGAAGAATAAGTTGATAATTGTGTTTGATGTATTGAAAGCTTGAAGAAGCAAGTTGACACTTGCTATTGAAGATGAAAGTCTTGAAGAACAATTACAAACTGAAGACTGAACTACTGTCAGAGGACTGCTTTGCTGTGAAGATGTGGGAGCTGTTGGTCTGCTTTCTTTCCTGTCTGTTTGATTTCTGTGCAACTGTATTGATGTGGCTTGTTTGATTTGCTTGATGCATTAGAATAAGTTCATGTTTAGATTGTTTTAAGCTAGGAGCATGAGTGCACTAGAGGTTGAGTTGCTCCCTCTGCATGTATTTTTTACTGTATGGCTTTGCTTGCGGGTATTCGGTAGAGCCCAGCTCCCTTGCCTATGTGGTTTGTGATTTGCTTGATGGCCTTTTATTTTTCTTTTATGATTGCAGTTATTCATACTTGGCTTGAGGTCGAGACGAGCTTGTGGAGGCTGATGCCCCACACACATTTCCTCCCTCACTTGCATTGCATGCATTTTACAGTCGTTTATTGTTTACTGTTTAGCTGATGCCTTATCTGTTTCTGTTTATCATTGGCATGATCCCCTAGGAATCTCACTTCCTTTGATAAGGAAGTGATGATTAGAGCTTTAGGTTGAAACCTATGCATGATAACTTCTAGGAGATCCCTGTTTCAAACTTCAACCATAGGATGAATCCTTGGCATGACAACATTAGGACTTGATAGTCCCCCCTTAGTTGAGTCTGTTCTCTCTTCTCATCTCAAACAACAGTAAAAAATGTAATAAAGGCAAGTTAGTATAAGCGCGATACGAGCCTTAAGCTACTTGGGTAATGATGATTGAGCTGCCTCCTCTCAATCGTCTAGAATGTTTAGTATACGTCCTTTGGACGATATGCGACGCATTCGTTCCTAGGTTATAGTCTCTAGTGCTGTACAAACTACAGACGACTAAAAAACAGTTCTTCCGTAAAAGACAGAAAACAAACTTCAAACCTTTTTGCCCCGTGGGCCCATAATTCAAAGGAAGCTTTTCTGAAGAAAAGAGTGTCGTTAACTCCCAGTTCTACCGCAAACGGTAACGCCTAAGTCTCCAAGGGTCGAGCCGCGTACACCAAACTGTTGGAACTGTTTGTTAACCCTACTCGATAAAACAGATGAATCTGAACCCCCGTAATCCGTATTTTCCCGAACTACGTAAGCTCTGATCTCTCATACATGTTGAGAGTACGTAGGCACAATATAGATGTATTGGCGAGCCACCTTCCCCGTTGTTGCACCCTAAAATTTGACCAACCGATTCTCCTATCTGACTCATGGTGTAATTTCATATTCGCAGCTCAGATGTATGATTTTTGTGCACAAGCAGGGGATATCAGAGTTTACAACTTGATTTTTGTCTATCAGATATGGCAGACCCAGTCCAGATCACCAGGGTTTTATTTTCAGGAAATTGTGCGCTCCTCGGTGATTTTCAGCTTGCATAGTGATTCTGGTGATATTCTGATGCTCGGGGCTCTCTGTTCGATTCGATCTGGTCTCGTGCGCTCTTTCATGGCGGTCATTTGCATTCATCTGCATTTTTAGGGTTTAATAGGTTTTTGTGAATTTTTAGCAGGCTTTATAGATTTTTCTGGAATTTAAATAGGGTTTTTGAATATTTTAATAGCTTAATCTCTTTTTTAGAATTTTATAGATTTTTTAAAATAGGTTTTTTAGAATATAAACAAGATTTTAAATAGTTTTTTAGAATAATAAAGAAAAAGGGGAATATAGTTTTCTTTTATTACTAATAGATAATAATAGTTTAGAATTTTATAGGTTTTTTTAAATAGGTTTAATTGCTTTTTAAATCATTTTTAGAATTTTCTATAGATTTTAAAAATAGGTTTAAGTGTTTTTTTTAGATAAACATAGAAAATAATATAGTTTCTTTTATTAATAATAGATATTAAATAATGGTAGAAGTTTAATAAAATTAGTAGGAGTTTAGAATTAATTAGAGCATTAATCTTCTTTTTAGAGTTTAATTAGGTTAATTGACTTTTTTAGAGTTTAATTAGGTTAATTGATTTTTTTTAGATTTAATTAGGTTGATATAGAATTAATTAGGATTTAAATCTTTTTGTTTAGGATTTAATTGAATTTGTTAGATTTTATTAGGATTAATCATTGGTTAATTAGATGCTAATTGGTATTAATTAGATAGTTAGGATTAATTGTTTTTTTATTAAAAGTCAGTTTTTTTTACAGTTTTTTCATGCATTGTCCGTATGGGCCATAGTCCAGCTTTTGTTAAGGCCCAGATTTCATCAGCAAAAAAAAAAAGGTCCAGCAAAAAAGTCCAGAAAAATGAAAATAGGTCCAAATTCGTCCAGACTCTTCAGCCAGCTTCTGGAAGATTCCAGCACTTTCAGTGCCTTAAATAGAGTGCGCCACGTGTTGAAGCAAGAGGCCCCCCACGCGTTTCTCAATCCCCACGCCACCACAGCCACTCAGACTCTTCCAGACTCTCCCACGTGGCCACCCACTTCCTCTCTCTCTGCGCATGCGCGCCACCTGTCCTCCCCTCACCTCCTCACCGGAAACTCCCTCGCCGGGCATGCAATTCCGGCGATAACACCGCCGGCAACCGTCAACCACCGTCCAACCCACCTGAACCACCAGAATCATCCAAACACCTCCTTTCTTCATCTTCTTCCCAGATCTCCTCCGTCCACCTTCATCGGTCCCTCGCCGGAATCATCAACCTTCATACAACAATATTCCAGAAACCAACAACCTTCATCGTTCTGCAACAATCTCCATCAATTTTTCCAGAACACTCAAACCTTCATCCGTCTCCATCAATTTTTCCAGAATCCTTCGCACACCTTCATCATCTTCATCCCCTAATTTCCAGAAATCACCTTGAACATCAATCCTCCATCAAGATTTTTCCAGAATCACCTTCATCCTCCATCAATTTTCTCCAGAATCACCTTCATCCGTCATATAACATTTCTCCAGAACCTCTCAAACCTTCATCAACCTTCATCAACGGTTTCCAGAAATCAACAACCTCCATCTTCTTCCATCAACTTCATCCGTTCTTTCAAAACAATCTTCATCAACCAACTCCAGGAAGTCTTCAAGATTCTCAACGCTCGCGTCCAACCTTCCCTCCGCGCTCTCGTCTTCTCCAAAGTTCCTCCACCGTGCATCAAAGATCAAAGCGTCTCTTAGATTTGCATCTCCCTCAGTCTTTTTCCCAGAGAGATCGTCGCACCTTCAAGAAGTTTCAAGGACTTCATCGCATCAACTTCATCGTCTCAGGTTCGTTTTCTTCCTAGCCTCCATTATTGGTTTAGATCATGAGTTTCGTTTAAGGTTTGCATGTCAGCTTATTAGGTCCAGGTTAGGTAGTTGATTGTGAGTTAGGGTTGTTTCATCGTGAGAGAGGTGATGTTCTTTGGGGTTCTTTTTCTCAGAATGATGTGTGAGTGAAAGATAGGTTTCAGAGAGAGTGAGTTGGGGGAAGATGGGCGAACGGCTAAGGGTTGAGAGGTGAGGATGAACAGTAGCTAGGGTTTGGTGAAGGAATCAGGTTTTGTTAACTGAGCATTTGGACTAGGGTTTGGACACTGGGCTTAGGCCCAAGCGTATTGCTGATGCACTACCTCCCACGTTTGCTTCCCCACCCCCCTGGCGTGTGGGATCTGAGTATTAGGATCTGGGCCTTAGGCCCTTATTTGCTTTTCGCACCCCCTCGTTGGGGTCCATAGGGGATAATGAGTGGAAAGTATGCTAGCGGCACCCCCCAGGTTTTTTTCACTTTCAGAGTTTATTATTTGTTTTTTGAGGATGCTGGGCCTGCGCCCTAATGCTATCTGCACCACCCCAATCAAGGCCCAATGTAGAATAGCTCATAATCCATTGCTGTTTGAACCCCCAGGTTGTTTCTTTTATTTTTTTCTTTATATTTTCATGTTAAATAATTCATAATAATTGTAAATAATTGTTTACTTTAATAATTCATTTTCTACCATTTCACGAAAATGTTAAGAAAATTAAATAAAAATAAAAATGACCCTTTATTTTTGTTTTGCTATTTTTTGCATATTTTTCAATTAATTGATTTCTTTTTAATATTTTCAATGCATGCATATCATTAGAAAATTAATAAAAAAATAGTAGATTTAGTCAAATAATTCCGTTCTTTTTTCTGTAGACTCGTGGTTCAGTGTAGAATTTTATAACACAAAAATATTAGCTTAATCATGCATTTTCATTTTAATTGCATTTTTTCACTGTTATTGATGTTTGAATAATTGGTCTGTGGATATGTCTGTGTTGCTGATTTTAGTTCTCTCATCTGGTATTGAATTTTGTTCTGATTTTTCAGTATGTTATCCTAGAGCCATGTAGGTCTCCCATTAGATTTTTGATAGATTTTTGTAGGGTGTCCTGATGTGTTTTGTCTGAGCCTGAAGATAGGAGAAGTCTTGATGACTTCTGACTTTGAAGTTCAACTGTGGTTGAACTTCAGAGATAGTCTCCTGTGGTTTGTTGGCCTGTGGGTTCTTCTTGAAGGTGGGAGCTGATGGAGGTCCTGCTGGAGCTTGCAGAGATGCAGTGGATTGAGGCTTAGTCTAGGAGCTTGTTGTCTGTTTGTGAGGTTCGAGATCCTGAAGTTTGAAGGGAGTTTATGGTACTTTCCTGAGGAAGGCACTATGAATGACGTTCATTCTTTCTTCTCACCTCTTTCTTAAGTATCCAATGATGTCGGAGCCGACTTGTGAGTTTAATTTTTCCTGAGGAGGAATATAAACTGATCACATGTTGTTGAGCCACATGGGATACGATTCCTAAGTGGAAGCCTCCTAGTACTTTCCTGAGGAAGGTCCTATGGGTCTATTCACTTAGTTCCACTAGTTTATCTAGGTTTTCTTAAGTATCCAGTGATGTTGGAGCCAACTTGTGAGTTTAATTTCTCCCGAGGAGAAATGTAAACTGATCACAGTTGTTGAGCCACGTAGGATACGATTCCTAAGTGTCAGCCTCCTAGTACTTTCCTGAGGAAGGTCCTATGAGTCTGCTCACTTAGTTCCCTTAGTGCATATAGGTTTTCTCAAGTATCCCGTGATGCCGGAGCCTTCATGTGAGTTTAATTTCTCCTGAGGAGGAATATAAACTGATCACAGTTGTCGAGCCGCATAGGATATGACTCCTGAGTAGTAACCTCCTGGTACTTTCCTGAGGAAGGCACTATGAGCTTGTCTGCTTAGCTTCCTTTCTCTGGTAAGCTTGTTCTGAAGCTTGGAGACTGGGATTGATTCCTCTTGCTTAAGGTTTTGATTAGATTGTTGCTTAGATCCCTGCTTAGGGTATTGTATAGAGTTTTGTTTAGAGATAGATTAGGAGCTTGTTTCAGGTTTGTTAGAGGCCCTGCTCAGGGTTAGTCTCTTTGGATTGTTTGACTTGTGTGATGTTATGTTGCATTAGACTTAGGTGTTCATCTAGATAGTTCTGAATAGGTGCATCTTAGAAGTAGACTTTGTGTGCATGAGAAGTTGAGGTGGTCCTCCTTCTGCTTGTTTGTTATTGCGTGGCTTTGCTTGTTGGTATTCGGTAGAGCTGGGCTCCCTTGCCTTTGTGGTTTGCGGCCTTTGCGCCTTGTTTGTTTAGTTGTTGCATTCATGCATATTTTCAGTATTCCTTTGCTTTGCATTTTCTTGTTTGTGGTTTAGTCCTGTTGCCATGATCCCTTAGGAGCTCTGACTTCTCCGCTGCGGAGTTGTTATGATAGACATTAGGATGGTCAACCAGGTGTGATAGCAGTAGGTAGATTCCCCTGTTTCTCAGCTATAGTTCTAGGGTTTCCCTTTCCTTTCTGTAGGAGCTTTTGAGTAGCTTTACCCGTAGTTAGCTGAACTACAGCTGCTCTGATTCTTCGTTCCAGACGAAGATATGTAGGCATAGGATGCGATATCCTAGCGAGCACACTAACAACTAACCTTTGTTCTCTCGCGGCTGTGCGATCGAGACTTTCCCGCTAATGACTAATTGTTATCCCTTTCTCTTGCCCGAGTGCATTTGAGACCAGATCATAGTTGTGGGTTCCCGAGCCTTAGAGACCAGTTTGTTTTCTCACTGCTGTGTGAGAGCCTCCTGTTTACCCGTAGTCAGTCGAACTACGTTGACTCTGACTTTCCCATTGCACGAGGGAATACGTAGGCCCAGAACACCGTATGTTCTGTCGAGTCCTGTCCTTTTATTTTCTTTTCAGACCAGCCATTAGCGTAGATAGATAATACACCCTTTTACCTATAAACACCAAGCGTGGATCCCATCGAGTACGATGGACGTGAGGGGTGCTAATACCTTCCCCTTGCGTAACCGACTCCCGAATCCAGGTTTTGGTTGCGATGACCATACCTTTTCCCGTCTTTGCGAGGTTTACTTCGAGCGTTCCCTTTCCCGCTCTGAGGGATAAATAACGCACGGTGGCGACTCTCCTGTCAAGCCGGCGCCGATTTTCGCAGTAGCGACACCCGTGACCCGTAGTTAGGCGAACTACGTTGACTCTGATTTCTCATTCTCTAATGAGAATACGTAGGCATAAAGGGCGACGCTTTGCCGAGTCATTTTCTTTTCTTTTCAGACCAGCCTTGATAGGTAGATAGTAAAACCAACCCGTCAAATAAACACAACAAGCGTGGATCCCATCGAGTATGATGGACGTGAGGGGTGCTAGTACCTTCCCCTTGCGTAACCGACTCCCGAACCCAGACAATGGTTGCGATGACCTTGTCTTATACCTTTTCGTCAGGTTTTTCCGATCGTTTCCTTTCCCGTTCTGAGGGATAAATAACGAAAGGTGGCAACTCTTCTGTTTTGCCGACACCTTATTTTTGCGGTAGCGACAGATACGCCCGTGGTCGATTTATCAGTGGAGTCTTCCGAGGAGGGTTACCCCATCGCTCCTTGTCACCAGCATCCCGTCTACTTCCATGGGGCTAGGTCGCCCAGCATTCCGACAGGGGAGGTGAAGGCGATTCTGGGCGCTGACCGTGCAATGAGGAGGCAGGTCCTGACCGAGGATTTACCTGCATTGATGCGGACTTTTACTTTGGCGATGGTTCTGAGCAAAGAGAGCTGCTCGGTCGTGGAACTGTCAAAGCTGCAAGGGGATCTCGCGTTCACGCAGTCCCGTCTGAATAAGGCGGCCGAGGATTTGGAGGCAAGCCGAGGGAAAGTGACTCAGCTGACCGGAGAGATGGAGAAGGTTCGGGGGGAGGTTGACCTCGAGCGCGAAAGATGCGGTGGCGTTGAGGAGAAGCTGAAGGTTGCCGAGGAGGAGTTGCGGGCATCGAAAGCTCGGGTGGCGGAGCTCGAGGGTGATCTCTTTCCCGGTGATGATGAGACCGACGACGACCGACTGCTGGTTACCCAGGCTGATCTGCTCGCCAGGATACGCGTGCTGGAAGGGGACTGCCTGGATGGTTTTGCTGCGGGCTTCAACAGCGTCGTTGCTCAGCTCAGGGTGGTGAACTTCGGGGTCTCCTTTGTTGAGGACGGGATCGACCCCTTTCATGAGATAGTTGGTGGCCGGGTGGTTGACCCCAGCGCCGAGGAGGCTGGCACCGTCGTCCCTGGCGTGGAGCCTGGAGCTGATGAAGAGGAGGGAGCTTAGATTGGTCTCGGGCCTGCGTGCCCACGTATTTCGGCCTGTGCGCCATATTTTGTATTTCGGTTTTCTTTGTCGGGCCTGCGCGCCCTTGTTTATGTACTATTGACTACTTGGCTGGTGCCCGCTTTTGATTAATATATTTTGAAAATTGTCTAAATGTGCGCCTCGTTTTTGCATGTTGTTTATGCTCATTTTATTTCTCCGCGTATTTGTATGCTTGAGATATATATGTTTGATATGCATGTGTCAGTATGCCTTTGGGCCTGTCTGGGGTGGTAGCTCGACAATACTTGTTACTGGCGGTGAAGGGAACTGGCCGGTTGGTCGGTGTTACTGCCTGACCGGTTCGGGGGTAGTTCTCCCCGTGGCGTGGATGTCCCATCACGAGCTTGGCGTCCTACCCGTTCTGGTATGACGGTACGGAATATCGGTCGAGGTGTTCCCCGCCGAGCAAGGCCTTCTGCCCGCGCACACAAGAGGCAGGGCTTGCTTTTCTCTGGTCGTTAGTAGACGCGAGGAAGTGCGGTGGTACCATGTCGCCCCCCTAGTGGTCGTGACGATGGGTCGTCGCGGGCAATGTTTAACTGTAGTACCGCTTAAGTTTCGCGGCGTTCCATGGTCGAGGTAATAGACCCCGTGCTCCATTTTGTCGAGGACACGGTAGGGGCCTTCCCAATTTGCAGCCAGTTTGCCCTCGTGTAAGTCTTTCTGGTTTCTGCGCAGAACTAAGTCGCCGATTTGGAAGTCGCGTTTCAGGACTTTGTTATCGTGGCGAAGTGCCACCTGCTGTTTCAGTCGGGCTTCTCGGAGGGCTGCCCCTGAGTGAATCTCCTCGACGAGATCGAGCTCCTCTCGTAAGGCGCCGTCGTTGTCGTCGGAGTCGAGGGGAACTTCAGCCCGTCTGAATGGCTCGCGTATCTCGACCGGGATCACTGCCCCGGTTCCGTACGTGAGGCGGAATGGGGTTTCCCCGTGGTTGTGTAGGGCGTAGTGCGGTATGCCCAGAGGACGCTGTGGAGCTCCTCGACCCATGCCCGTTTTGCGTCACCCAGTCGTCGTTTTAGGCCCCTGAGTATGACCCTGTTCGCAGATTCTGCCTGGCCGTTTGTCTGGGGATGCTCGACCAAGGTGAAATGGTGTTTGGTTCCGAGCTTGGTGACGAAGTCGCGGAAGTTTTTGTCCGTGAACTGTGTGCCGTTGTCGGTGACGATGGCGAGCGGGACCCCGAATCTTGTGAGGATGTTTCGTTTATAAAATTGGAGGATGTTGTGGGCCGTGATTTTGGCTAGGGCTTCAGCTTCGATCCATTTGGTGAAGTAGTCTATGCCCATGATGAGGTACTTGTTCTGATAGGACCCCATGGTGAAGGGCCCGAGGATGTCCAACCCCCACCAGGCGAATGGCCACGGGGATGAGAGGGATTTGAGTTCGGTTGGTGGGGCGAGGTGCATGTCCTCGTGTCTTTGGCATTTGTCACATCGTTTGACGTGTTCCTTCGCGTCCGTTTGCATCGAGGGCCAGTAGTAGCCTGCTCGTAGAGCCTTTCTTGCCAGGGAACGTCCTCCGAGGTGCTGCGCGTTGATGCCCTCGTGGATTTCCTCTAGGACGGCTGCGCTCTGGGGGTTGTCGATGCATTTGAGGAGTGGGATTGCGAAGCCTCGGCGATATAGTTTGCCTTCGAGGAGGACGTACGAGCAGGCTCATCGCTTGGTCGCGCTTGCCTCTTTAGAGTCGGCTGGTAGGCGGCCGGTGCTGAGGTAGGTGTATAGTGGTGTCATCCAACAGTCGGTATCTCCTATGGCGTTGATATCGAGCGGGGCAATGGTCGCTTTGGTGCTCGGTTGTGTCATACCTCGAAAAATATGATCCTCGCGATGGACGCGGAAAATACGTTCGAAACAGAGTCGCCACCGAACTTTATTTATTCCAAGGCAGAAATAGGAAAATATCGATAAAACCTTTAAGGAGATAAGAACATGGTCATCGCAACCAATATTCTAGGTTCGGGAGTCGGTTACACAGAGGGAAGGTATTAGCACCCTCTACGTCCGTTGTACTCAACGGGAACCTCTTGATCGATTCGAGAGTAAAGTTAGCTACGCTTGATTGTTTTCTTCTAAGGTTTCTCCTATAGGGGGAAATGGGTGGTTTTAAGATAGGGTGCTCGCCAAGGATTGGGGCCCTTGTGCCTACGTATCTTCACTTGTAAGAAGTGGAAAATCAGAGCATTCGTAGTTCGTGGGACTACGGGAAAAGGTTTGGGAATTGTGCTCGCTAGGATCATCGCAATCCTATGCCTACGTACTCTCAACGGATACGAGAGATTATAGCAGTCGTAGTTCGGCTAACTGCGGGTAATGGGTTTGAAAAACGAACGAGTGTTTAGGTCGCATTCTAACTGCTAAACATTGGCTTGTCTGCTCGCTAGGGGAGGCTGAAGCATGAGTTTGTTATGCGCGGAAGAAGGGAATAAACAATGTTCTTGACAAAAGGTGTTTTGGTTGGAAATCGCACGAGGGCAAGGAATCTGTGTTTATCGTATTGGATGTTTTGGTTAGAAGATATATTTGAATAGGTTTAAGGTTTCGATTGCACGGGAGACGAGAGAGAGAGGAGTTTGGTTAGGTTATTTGATGGAGAATGACGACTATTCGATAAACGAGTCGTCAGCCTCACAATCAATTAATCGGGGCATTATTGGAATGCTAGATTCCAACAACACCTTTTTCATTCAACTAACTTCGAAATTAGTGTTTGAGAAAGTTTCAATCGTACGGGGACGAGAGAAGAGAATTGGGTTGAATAGTTTAAGAGAGAATGACGACTACTCGATAATTTAATTTGGAAAAAATAATTTGAAAATATTAGCGTACTCGGACTAGGCGCGCTAGGTACTCTAGAAAATAAGGTCGGAAGGATCACAACTCAAGGTGTGCACCTCGAGAGCGCCTAAAAATTCAAGGAAAGCGAGATCCAAGAATTTAATTGTTTTGAAATTTGATTAAGAAAATAGTTTAATTTAATCAAGAAAATAGTTTTAATTTTCATATAGAATAAATTAATCAATTGCTTATAAAAAAATTTTTAAGAAAAGCTAATTATAATTAATTGTTTTGAAAAAAAAGTATAATATCTTAAAAAAGATTTTAACTTAATTAATAAAGTAGTCTTTTTTAAGTTTAATATTTAAAAATCTATTTAGTAATAATTTTGAAATATATTTTTTAAAAGAAAGAATAATTGAAATTTCTTATAAAAATATCTAATTAAAAATATCTTTTTAAAATTTTCAATTAAATTGAGTGAAAAACATTTTGAAAACCAAAAGACGGAACAACCACAACTCAAAGCGTACACTTCGAGAGCGGTTGTCCAAGAGTCCAAGGAGTGCTAGACTCCAGGAACTCACTACTTTTGTAACGCGGCGAGATATTCAATTAATGTGTAAGAATATTTAATGGCATAATGGTCGTAGAATTGTCGAAACCATTGAAATCCTTATTAATTAATAAATAAAAACTAAAATTTAAAGTTATTATAAAATTAAAAGTAAGATTAAATTTAACAATTAATAATATTTTCAAAATCACACTAATTCATAATTAATATTTAATATGTAACCGGGAACAACAATAGAAAACACCATTGAATGCCGCAAAGTTGACGCACATGAAACTAACCGAATCAATTTTAGCACTCAAAATTCTAGCATATGAAGTTCTATCATACAAACAAGTTCTAGTATAATGAGTTCTATCATGCAAAGTTCTATCATGCAAATAATTTCTAGTATACAATATCAGTATATGATACAATATTAACTTAACAATATGACTTCGATGCAGGTTTATGTATAATAAGTCAGTCTAGCATACAAAGTTAACTCACGCATGACTATAAGAAATAACCTGTCAACTTTAACATTCAAAACTGAAAACTATATCAGTTTATAAATCATAATCAGATGCTGCAAAATGGAATTGAAAGTAAAATTTGTAACAGTAGCAGTTACATCCTGAAATCGACGAACAAATCCACACCAGGACCATGTTTACAATCCGGGGAAATTAGTATCACGCTAAATAAAATTTAGCAGCAACATGTTTGTTTCAATAAACTTTGAAGTCACAGTTAACCATTTGCAAATAAGATCAAAAACTTATAAAAAACAATTAAGTCGCAATAGCAGAATAACAAAACAAATCGACGAATTCGTCAATGCAGAAAACCTCTAACAGGTGGAATCGGTACGAATAATGACTCAAAATCAAATCATAAACACCAATCTAATATTAACATGACAGGCGGTCCAAGGAAATTGGTTTTAAACAAAATAGCCATAGACACAAAGTAATTTAAAACCAGCACGACATTGTGATGGAAACATAGCTGCAAAACATCGAAAAACAGGTAGTAACGTAACAACATTATGACAGATATGCATGAAAACTCAAAATTACTACCGAACTGTCGAAACTCTATTGTTGCTGGTTGTCATTACTCGTCTTCTCGTCGCAGAATTTCAAAGCTTTCCGAAATGAGGATGCAAACGTGGTGATGTTTGCTGCAAGTTGAGGGAATCTCAGCTATTGTTGTGTAGTTGACGTGTGACGAGACTTGGCAATGTCGCAACCGTGATGTTGAATGGGTTTCAAACTTCTCAATACTGTTGTCGGATTTTGTTGACTCGTTGTAGCCCACGCAACAAACCGATGTAGTTCCTAATAGATTTAGCCCTTAATCGCCATGTTGAATAGGTAGGACTGCAATCTGGTTCTGTTGTTGCCGAGAAGGGAAGCTGAGTGGTGTTGGTGGCGCCAGAAAATACGATGCAGTGGGAGTATTGCTTTTGTTGTTGTTGACAGCGAGTGTTGGGATTGTTGCTGTCAATATTGCTGAGTTCTATTGTTGCAGAGTTGAGGAGTTTGCTGTGAGATGTCGGCGTCGGAACGAAAGCTCTAATTATGGTGTTGTTTTCCTGACGATATCGAGTTTCAATCAGAGTCTTAACATGAAGATGAAATCTGAGACACTCAACTAGAATCAATGCACTGCCACTTTTTTCTCGGTACCGCTAGCATGCTATCAACGTTTCCGTTAGCTATTCGGAACTGTTAACGACAAGGCGTGGACCGCTGTTACCTCCAAAAACGGCGGCTCACACGCACATATGCTCCTATATTTACCGAAAGCGCGAGTTACTGCTGAGCTTGTTGTTGAATGCTACGTTGCAATGATTCTGACATGTTTGTTCACCCGCAGAGTTCGCACCAGCTTCCGTATACGGGAGTACAAGCTTCACAACATCAATACAACGAGCAGCAACAACAATTCCATCGACAAAACAACAGACTTCTAAAAAAACAAATTAAGTTATTGTTGTGTAACCAAAACGAAATCCCACAACGTTGCTACAAACTTAAACATATCCTATTCTTGAACTGGATTCACAACCAAAACGAGTTGTTGTGTTATTTTCGTGCTGAGCCATAACAGAAATGATGACCCGAATGTCATAACAGTATCCAAAGCACTAGTATCCCCGTGAAGTCGAAGTTGTTATTATTGGTGTTGTCGGATTGATCCAGAAGTTGTCACATCACAGTACTTCACTGCTTGTTGTTACGGTTGTAGGTAGAGATGTGAGCAAAACCGTGGGTTTGTGTGTTTGAGGAGCAGTGATTGAGAGGAAGAAGGTTGTTGCTTTAACGACATCGTCTGGTTGCAATAGCTCTCTTGACACATTCATCACAACATCGTGGCATTTCTTCAAATGGCTTTTGCGCATCCCGTGTTTATTAGCTTTGTTGCAGTGGCGAAAACGGCGAGCAGGGCGGAGGTTTCGAAGGAAAGTGAAGTGGTTTATGTTATTTATTGGTTTGAAATAGAGGAAGATCGAGAATTTATGAAACTCGTCGGAAACAACTTAGCAATGGTGGTGGTGATTTGTGGAGTTGCGGAAGAGGGTTTATGTAAGGGTGGCCGAAAAATGATTAGGGACGGCAAAATGAACAGGGAAGAAGAAGGTGGAGTTTCGGCGAGGAAGAAAAGGGTGCGGTGATGGAGGCGGAGAGAGGAGGTATTGGCGAGGTGATGAGGGAGAGCTCAGAGAAGGAGTGAAATGGGTTTTGTTCGGGATGCTGGTGGGCGGCGGTAGATTTTTGTGACGGCAGAAAGAAGAAGATGGTATGTTTTTAGGGTTTTTCAACAGGGGCGGCTAGATTATTTCTTGATTTTGATGAACAGTAAAACCCCCCTCCTCCTTTAGCTAGATGAAGTCCCTCCTTTATATGTTGTTGAATTCAACCCTAACGGGCCAAACATGGGCCTTCCCCAACTTCCATTTTTTCTCTTAAAAATTAATTTTAATTTTTATTAATTTTCTGTTTGCTTAATCAATTAACTCTAACTTAAATTTAATTCTAACTCTAACATAATTACTAACTATTAAAAAAATTAATCTAATCTAAACTAATTAATTAATTAATATTAAAACTATATTATATTTACATATTATAAAATAAAAAGAAATTATGAAACAAAAATAATTATAAATATATACAAAAACAAATGTTACGTAGCACAAATAAATCACAAACAAATGCCACGTGTCAAAATTTATTGGGCTAAAAAATGAAAAATGCCACGTGCCGAAAAATACGCTACGCTGTACAAGCGAGGTAAATAAAAAAAATTAAAGTCGGATGAATGATGATTTTAGAAAAAGGTAGGACAAATTTGGGGTATGACAGATGCCCCTATCTAATTGCCTTGAACCTGAGAGAATGAACAGCTGCATGGCGTTCATTTTTAGGGTGGAAGTCAATTAGATACAAGAAGACCCCAAAATTTGTCCGACAAGGAAATAAAGTGCAAATGCAAGAAGATATAGAAATATCAGCAGGGGAAAAGATCATAATAAACTCTTAAAACAAACTCCGCTTGGGGAGAGATCAGAGTAACAACTGTTGGGGATCATTATCAACTGCATGTTTGATGAATGACCTGCTGGGGAATAGAATCCCACGAGCACGCGGGGTATCAACTCTTTTCAGAGCCATACTGCCGACTTTGATGGAAGTTTGACCAAGATGCTTGTGAATCGATCCTAGATCCTGCTGTGCTGTCATGCTATGTTGCTGAGCACAACAATGTTATGCGTTATGATGCTTAAAGATGCAACTAAGATGCAACTAATAGGAAATGCAAGATGCATATGCAGATGATATGCAATGCATATGAGAATGCAACCGGGTAACTGGATTTAGTAAGACTTTATTTCTGGTTTCCAACGAAGGATTATTGGGATTAAGTGTAGCAGGGTGAAAATATCTACGGGGTATATTGGCATGTCAACCCGGGGATTGAAAAAGGTAAATACCGACTCGGGGTCGAGAGAAAAAAGATAACAAAGATATCGACTCGGGGGTCGAGAAAATAAAGACATGTCAACTCGGGGGTTGAATATAGATAAATATCGACTCGGGGGTCGAGAAAAAGGAAAACATTGACTCGGGGGTCGAGAAAACAAAAATATCGACTCGGGGGTCGAGGAAAGGTAAATATCGACTCGGGGGTCGAGAAAACAAAAAAAAATATCGACTCGGGGGTCGAAAAAAACAAAATATAAATGCGGGGGTTGAGAGAGGAAATGATCGTGCTATGTATGCGTATGATACATGTCAATTATATGATGCATATGTGAATGCAAGAAGGAGATTGGTTTTTTGAAGGTGCCAACAAGGGTGGACTTTGGTAGTTGCCAATAAAGGATTGGTCTTTAAGAGATGCCAAGCGGGGTTGGACTTTTAATGGTTGCCAATACAAATTGGACTTTAGGAGAGGTGCTAAGCAGGGTTGGACTTTAAGAGATGCCAAGCGGGGTTGGACTTTTGAGTTATGATGCCAGCCAGGTGGACTTTTATGTGGTGAAAGAATTTGACTTCCCGACACTCGGTATTTGATAATGCTATGATCAGAGAACATATGTGGATGCTCTTGGTGCCTCAAGTTTGATCCTTTGCAGAAATTGCACGCTCGTTTTTGGAAGAATCTTAACTTCTAGCCAATGTGCCATGACGGCTTACAAATGTTGAGTGTAGCGACATAACCAAAGCATGTTGAATATGCGAGCGCAGCGACCTAACTAATGCATGTTGATCGTGCTTTTGCTCTGCCCCAAGGATTTTGACGCTTGTTGTGAACTCAACAGTTACTGATGTCTGGCATGGTCTGCTTAAACAACTTTGAAAGTAAGGAGGGAAACTGCCCCTGTTTAACTAGCCTGCCTCAGTCCGCCAGGTATTTGAAGATTTTTTCTTAAAGATTTATACCATGACATGGTCTGCGATGATTGCCCCAGTGTCTGGATTTTGCAACAATATGCCCCTGTTTGAAACTCGGAAGAACTTGCCCCAGTCTGCAGGGTTATGAGAAATTCTTGATTCAGGTCAACACCAATGAGTGATCGAGTTCCTCTTTGACTGTTCTTTTGTTGGAATTTCCATAATGCCAAGTACTGACTTGCAGTTAAAAGTGTTTATTCAAAAAATGGTAATTTTAATGCGACATTTATGCAAAATTTGAAAGGATCATTTATTAGAATGATGTGACAGTGTATGACGAGTGGACTATTAGTCCAAACGCAGTGCTAATTTATCTGGTGCGAAAGATATAGTAAGAATATGACACCAATATAGAAGATTAGCAAATATGTAGGAGTCAGTTTACGCAACCTTGCTGTAGTATGCTTCCAGAATAAACCCCGCCTCAATTAGGTCTTTTGAGGGTCATAAAGTGGTCTAGTTCACGGTTATAGAAACGAAAGATATAAGGCTCAAAATTTGATCTTAACCCACCCCTTCTTCGTGATGATCTCCATACCTACGTTCAGTTAATTTTGCACCTGCGTGACGGTGTAAACTTGATGGTTCAAAGTTTGCCTGAAATGGCAGCCACTTTATTTTGATGGATGTCAGTAACCCCTTGATTTGGGTGGCCACTGAATCTTATTTTGTTTTTATAGAGGGTTTGAGTACCTCTTTTGGGTTTTGTTCTAATCCCTAACTTTTGCATGGACTGACTTTGCTTGTCAGATCCATCAGGATTGCCTTGATTTTTGCCTAAGTCTCCTTTTGAGGTGTTCGACTTAGCAGGCTTTTGAATTTTTTTGAAGGATTTGTGACTACCAAGTCAATGGTCATTGATGAACCGTCATGAATTTTGGATTTTTCCTCGTGATTCGAGTGCGTAATCAGGTTAACTGAATACTATCCATGCCCCAGGTTAAGTGTAAGGGTTTAGAAATCCGAAGGAAACTCCTACTTCTAGGCTCGAAGTGGTTGACTAGGGACTAACTCCTTATCTCTCCGGTGTTTGGGGATTTGAAACAATGCATGTACATCATCAGCAGAATTTTATCCAAAAGCATCCATCAACAATTATGGGTATTTAGTTTTCTTCATCCTCCCTCAAATCTTTGCTAAACAACAGTGCGATAAGGAAGTGGAGTGAAAAAAAAAATTTGTGATTTTTTTGCGGTAAGTGAGAAAATGTGAGTGAATATGAATGGATTTGATCAAAAACATGCATAATTATCACATTAACAATACCATTAATAAGAAACAATGTCTAAAAGCAAGTAGCATTATAACAGAAAAGAAACTACAAATGCGTAAAAACAATATGGAAATTGCCAGTATTGAGGAACTGGGTTTTTCTCTCTTGCATCACAGTTGAGCTACCCTTCTTGCTCATCGAGACCAGTATGATAACCTTCTTCATATCTACTCTCTGCAGCTTCTTCCATGTCATGGACTGATGAACTCACTTGACCAGATGACGGTTTGATGTTGATATGAAGTCCTTGAGGTGTGAACGATATTAGCTTGGACTCAATCAGATCTTGAACCTTATTTTTGAACTGTTTGCAATCTTCGGTCGAATGCCCCATGGCATCAGCATGGTAGCCGCATTGTGCATTGGTGTCAAAGCCCGGTGGATATGGTGGGATCACAGGATCCAAGCCTTTTGGCACTATCAGTCCACTACTAATCAAACGTGGTAGCACGTGATTGTATGGCATTGGTAATGGATCAAAGTGTCTCTTTGGTCTTTGATTATAGTAATTTCGTCGTTACGGAGCATGTTGATGTGCAACCTGTTGTTGATAATGGGGACCTCGATTGATAGGAGGATATTGACCATGTGAAGAGACCGGAGTCCCACAGGTAGACCCATAGGATTGCTGACTTTTAACAGTTGAGATGCTTGGGTACAGAGGATAAGGCACTGAGAATGGAGCTTGTGGAGTGTCCCAGATTGTATTTATCTCATCCTTTTCGTCCTCTTGGGAGCTGACAACTGATTCGCTTTCACCAGTTGGGATGTTCGAGATGTCATGAACCTTTCCATTCTTGAGATGGCTCTCAATGCGTTCTCCTACTGATACTAAGTCAGAGAAGTTTGATGTCCCATTGCCCATCATCTTTTCCAAATAGGGTTCTTGCAAAGACTCTATGAACATGTCAACCAATTCTCTGTCCAAGAGTGGTGGTTGGACGCGAGCAGCTACCTCTCTCCATCTCTGAGCATACACTCTGAAAGACTCGTTTTCCTCTTGAGATAAGCTTTGCAACTGTGTGCGGCTGGGAGCCACATCAAGATTATATTGGTATTGCTTCACAAAGGCGTTGGCTAAGTCCGACCATGACTGGATATAGCTACTCTCTAGCTGTATGTACCAACTCAACGATGCCCCACTCAAACTGTCTTGGAAACAGTGAATCATAAGTTTGTCATTGTGAGCATAGAACGTCATCTTTCTGTAAAACATTACCAAATGTTGCTTTGGACAACTATCTCCTTTGTACTTTTCAAAATTTGGCATCTTGAAATTTGGAGGTATCACAAGTCCGAGTACCAAACACATATTCAAAGCATTCAGATCAGAAGTATCACGCACCATCATGGCTTCAACTTTTTCTTCCAACACACGACATCTTTCAGCAAACTCAACATCTTGAGGTCGTTCAACATTCCCCACCAAGCTTTCCACTTGGGAATTCGGTGTAGTGAATGCGAAACTATGGTACTCAACAGCATCCTGAGACGAGGCATGCTCATCTTGAATAATGTGACGCTCTTGTATAACATAGTTCCCAACAGGAATCCGCACAGGCTGAGGTATGACGTTCTCAGTGACTATAGGCCATTGAGGGTTGTTCTCTCTCCTTGCCAAGGCTAACATAGCATCCACAAGCTGGTCCAACTGGTTCTTCATTAAGTCAACATCTGCTCTTGATGCAAACTGGTTCTGCTCTTCTGAACTCATGATTCTTCCACAAGCTGCTTCAAGTCTGATACGGGTGTCGGGAAATCAACCGCGGATTATGGACAAAGGATGGATGAGCTTTCTGGTTTTGGGAAAATATGCAATGCAAATGAAATGCAAATGCGATGATATGCAAATGCAATGCAGGCACAAACGAGATCCAGGATAACATAAGCAACTTAAAGCAACCTAACCGGTAGGCTGTACCAGGCAAGTTCTAGATTCTTTACCCACAGACCCACTCACGGAATAGCTTCTATGTTGATGGATAAGGTTCCCAGGATCACGGATACTGATCGCATCAACATCATGCAACAGGCTAGCTGTATTATAACGAGAGTACGATAGGGTCTCTCCCGAGCGGAGTCCTCATGCTAGGCACACGAGGAGCGGGTCCTCAGAGACTAACATTACACGACCACCAATGCAGAAACTGGTTCTAAGAGTGGTTCCCAGAGTCACGGACCCTTCATGAATAAAATCGTGCAACAGGCTAGCTGCGTTACGATAGGATCTACGAAAAGGTCTATTCTGAAGGAGCTTTCATGCTAGGCACACAAGGAGCGAGTCCTTGGGGACTAACACTAATTACTACCAATTCTAAACTATGTTTTCTCTCTTCTTTTTCCAAAGCTCGGGTGTAGAGCTTTACTTGCAATGCTATCTCCGAACCCAGCAGGCAGATATAATAAACAACATATGATAGAAAGAGAGAACAAGAAATAAACAATAGGAGAAAATAAACATAAAGAAAACAGGTAAGCAAAAGGTTAGTACTCTCGAATTGAGTCAAGTTAGGCTTGACTCTCTCTTGCATAGGGCAATGCATGTCCCCAGCAGAGCCGCCATCTGTCGTACCTCGAAAAATATGATCCTCGCGATGGACGCGGAAAATACGTTCGAAACAGAGTCGCCACCGAACTTTATTTATTCCAAGGTAGGAATAGGAAAATATCGATAAAACCTTTAAGGAGATAAGAACATGGTCATCGCAACCAATATTCTAGGTTCGGGAGTCGGTTACGCAGAGGGAAGGTATTAGCACCCTCTACGTCCGTTGTACTCAACGGGAACCTCTTGATCGATTCGAGAGTAAAGTTAGCTACGCTTGATTGTTTTCTTCTAAGGTTTCTCCTATAGGGGGAAATTAGTGGTTTTAAGATAGGGTGCTCGCCAAGGATTGGGGCCCTTGTGCCTACGTATCTTCACTTGTAAGAAGTGGAAAATCAGAGCATTCGTAGTTCATGGGACTACGGGAAAAGGTTTGGGAATTATGCTCGCTAGGATCATCGCAATCCTATGCCTACGTACTCTCAATGGATACGAGAGATCAGAGCAGCCGTAGTTCGACTAACTGCGGGTAATGGGTTTGAAAAACGAACGAGTGTTTAGGTCGCATTCTAACTGCTAAACATTGGCTTGTCTACTCGCTAGGGGAGGCTGAAGCACGAGTTTGTTATGCGCGAAAGAAGGGAATAAACAATGTTCTTGACAAAAGGTGTTTTGGTTGGAAATCGCCCGAGGGCGAGGAATCTGTGTTTATCGTATTGGATGTTTTGGTTAGAAGATATATTTGAATAGGTTTAAGGTTTCGATTGCACGGGAGACGAGAGAGAGTAGTTTGGTTAGGTTATTTGATGGAGAATGACGACTATTCGATAAACGAGCCGTCAGCTTCGCAATCAATTAATCGGGGCATTATTGGAATGCTAGATTCCAACAACACCTTTTTCATTCAACTAACTTCGAAATTAGTGTTTGAGAAAGTTTCAATCGTACGGGGACGAGAGAAGAGAATTGGGTTGAATAGTTTAAGGGAGAATGACGACTACTCGATAAACGAGACGTCAGTCTCGCAATCAATTAATCGGGATATTATTGGAATGCTAGATCCCAACAACACCTTTTTCATTCAATTAATTATGAAATTGTATTTGAATGGACAATGGCAATATTTGTCCAAATAGTTAGGGCACGTGTTTTATAGACGAAAGGTCGAGTAATCCACAACCTAAAGTGTATGCCCCAAGAGTGGTCACTCAGGAATTCAAGGAGTGCGAGACTCCAAGAACTAAGTTCTTTCGTAATTTAATTAAGCAAATAGTTTTGAATTTGATGTACGGTTTAGAAACATACTAGAGTTTAAACTCGACCGTATGAAGGTGAGGAACGAGATTAGATGGTTTGAAAAATTAGGAGGAATGACGACTATTCGATAAGCGAGACGTCAGCCTCGTAACTGATTAGTCGGGATATCGTTGAAATGCTAGATCCCAACGACATCTTTTTCATTCCCTTAATTACAAAATATATTTGTTGGATAGTAAATACTTGTCCAAATAATTATGGGAAATATTTTAGAAACGAAAGTTCGAACGACACACCATTCAAGGCGTACGCCTCAATAGTAGTCACCCTCAAATTCGAGGAATGTGCGACTCCAGGAACTTGATTCTTTCGTAATTTAATTTGGAAAAAATAATTTGAAAATATTAGCGTACTCGGACTAGGCGCGCTAGGTACTCTAGAAAATAAGGTCGGAAGGATCACAACTCAAGGTGTGCACCTCGAGAGCGCCTAAAAATTCAAGGAAAGCGAGATCCAAGAATTTAATTGTTTTGAAATTTGATTAAGAAAATAGTTTAATTTAATCAAGAAAATAGTTTTAATTTTCATATAGAATAAATTAATCAATTACTTATAAAAATATTTTAAGAAAAGCTAATTATAATTAATTGTTTTGAAAAAAAAGTTTAATATCTTAAAAAAGATTTTAACTTAATTAATAAAGTAGTCTTTTTTAAGTTTAATATTTAAAAATCTATTTAGTAATAATTTTGAAATATATTTTTTAAAAGAAAGAATAATTGAAATTTCTTATAAAAATATCTAATTAGAAATATCTTTTTAAAATTTTCAATTAAATTGAGTGAAAAACATTTTGAAAACCAAAAGACGGAACAACCACAACCCAAAGAGTACACTTTGAGAGCGGTTGTCCAAGAGTCCAAGGAGTGCTAGACTCCAGGAATTCACTAATTTCATAACGCGACGAGATATTCAATTAATGTGTAAGAATATTTAATGGCATAATGGTCGTAGAATTGTCGAAACCATTGAAATCCTTATTAATTAATAAATAAAAACTAAAATTTAAAGTTATTATAAAATTAAAAGTAAGATTAAATTTAACAATTAATAATATTTTCAAAATTACACTAATTCATAATTAATATTTAATATGTAACCGGGAACAACAATAGAAAACACCATTGAATGCCGCAAAGTTGACGCACATGAAACTAACTGTATCAATTTTAGCACTCAAAATTCTAGCATATGAAGTTCTATCATACAAACAAGTTCTAGTATAATGAGTTCTATCATGCAAATAATTTCTAGTATACAATATCAGTATATGATACAATATTAACTTAACAATATGACTTCGATGCAGGTTTATGTATAATAAGTCAGTCTAGCATACAAAGTTAACTCACGCATGACTATAAGAAATAACCTGTCAACTTTAACATTCAAAACTGAAAACTATATCAGTTTATAAATCATAATCAGATGCTGCAAAATGGAATTGAAAGTAAAATTTGTAACAGTAGCAGTTACATTCTGAAACCGACGAACAAATCCACACCAGGACCATGTTTACAATCCGGGGAAATTAGTATCACGTTAAATAAAATTTAGCAGCAACATGTTTGTTTCAATAAACTTTGAAGTCACAGTTAACCATTTGCAAATAAGATCAAAAACTTATAAAAAATAATTAAGTCGCAATAGCAGAATAACAAAACAAATCGACGAATTCGTCAATGCAGAAAACCTCTAACAGGTGGAATCGGTACGAATAACGACTCAAAATCAAATCATAAACACCAATCTAATATTAACATGACAGGCGGTCCAAGGAAATTGGTTTTAAAAAAAATAGCCATAGACACAAAGTAATTTAAAACCAGCACGACATTGTGATGGAAACATAGCTGCAAAACATCGAAAAACAGGTAGTAACGTAACAACATTATGAAAGATATGCATGAAAACTCAAAATTATTACCGAACTGTCGAAACTCTATTGTTGCTGGTTGTCATTACTCGTCTTCTCGTCGCGGAATTTCAAAGCTTTCCGAAATGAGGATGCAAACGTGGTGATGTTTGCTGCAAGTTGAGGGAATCTCAGCTATTGTTGTGTAGTTGACGTGTGACGAGACTTGGCAATGTCGCAACCGTGATGTTGAATGGGTTTCAAACTTCTCAATACTGTTGTTGGATTTTGTTGACTCGTTGTAGCCCACACGACGAACCGATGTAGTTCCTAATAGATTTAGCCCTTAATCGCCATGTGGAATAGGTAGGACTGCAATCTGGTTCTGTTGTTGCCGAGAAGGGAAGCTGAGTGGTGTTGGTGGCGCCAGAAAATACGATGCAGTGGGAGTATTTCTTTTGTTGTTGTTGACAGCGAGTGTTGGGATTGTTGCTGTCAATATTGCTGAGTTCTATTGTTGCAGAGTTGAGGAGTTTGCTGCGAGATGTTGGTGTCGGAACGAAAACTCTAATTATGGTGTTGTTGCCCTGACGATATCGAGTTTCAATCAGAGTCTTAACATGAAGATGAAATCTGAGACACTCAACTAGAATCAATGCACTGCCACTTCTTTCTCGGTACCGCTAGCATGCTATCAACGTTTCCGTTAGCTATTGATCACACTAAAATTCACCGTATTTCTGACTCCGATTTCGCATGCATTCTTAGCTTTTATTGTTGTTTTGCTTTGTTATTGCTTTGTTTTCTTATGTTTTCAGGTTTTTATAATAATCGGAGCTTGAATCGGGAAAAGGAGCGAAAAAGGAGTGAAAACGGACGAAAACCTAGAAATTCAGCATTTTGCACTTGCGGCACCCACCATGGCGGGCGCCATGGGGTTAGCCATGACGTGGCCACGTCTCAAGACCACTCCTCAACCTCCAAGACCCACGATCCCCACTCCATCATCCCCTGTAGGGACCATGGCGGGCGCCATGACCTTGTGGCGGGCGCCACAAGGCAAAATTTCATAACCTCCACTTTTTAGTGGAGGGGCGTCCCGGTCATTTCATGCTTTCAGTTTTTACTATAAATAGGACCTTAGATTTTCGTTTTTCTTCATCCAGAATTAGAATTCTCTAGGCATATATCAGTTATAAAGCAGTTGCCATTCCACATCGGGGTGCCTCTGCAATCGAGTGATCGAGTCTGTAATCTGTCTGTGGTTCGAGTTTTGGAGCACTCTGGAGGAAGTTAATCCTGCCGCCATTTTAATTCCAGTTAGTATTTTATTTTTCCGCATTGCTTTACTTTTATTTATTTTCTCGCACTTTACTTTGTTTATTTCCCGCACTCGCACATTTACTTTGTTTATTTCCCGCACTCGCACATTTACTTTGTTTACTTCCCGCACTCGCTTTAAATTACTCATATGAAAAACTATAAAAAGAATATTTACTTTATCATGTCTAACTAATCCCATAAAGGTTAGAATGTAAGGATCGTAATTAAACCAGTAATCAGTATAATTGTTCGTGGAAACACCTAAGGGCTATTTTATCTTTCAATTCAAGTAATTGTTTTTAACTATTTCAAAAACAGCCAAAAGCGCTTTGTATAGTTCATTAGGAGTTTTTAGATTAAAAAGAAAAGAGATTCTAAAACGATTTTCGGACGCGTTATGAGATTTAGAGTCTGGCTCATAAGAACCTCTTTTTGCTAAGAAGTCCAGGTTAAAATACTTTTCCACTTTGTTAAGAAACTATATTTCTTAAAAATAGGTTTACTACTCTAACGCAGTACGCACCTTTTTATCCGTGACAATAGGAGGGGTTGATTAGAGAGTACAACTCGGTTCTGAATACGCGAAAGCGACAGTTCCTGTTAAATTAGTTCTTTTCAAAGGAGAAAACATTGCCCATAAGTAGTTCCATTAACAAGTACTGGATTATCATTGATTACGTGAATTACATTCGAGCCTGTCTTTTATTTATTATTTAAAATTATAATTTTATTTACCATTGCACCCTTACTAAAACCCTTAAAAATAGTTGCCTTAGATAAACACCATAACAACAGGTACGATAGATTGACACTTGGTCTCTGTGGATTCGATAATCTTTTATATTACTGTGACGTGATTCGTACACTTGCAAAAAACACGCATCAAGTTTTTGGCGCCGTTGCCGGGGACCAATATCGTCAAATTTCATTACCCTGTAGTTATACCGTTTAGACTAAGGTTGTTACCCACCGGTCAATGCGAAAGACTCGCAGTGCCGGAAGTTTAGTAGACCCTCTAGCTGAACCTGAACGTTACGCTCGCGCACGTTTATTTTTCCATAGGAATAGGAGAGCTATGGCCGAAGATCAAAATCGAAGACCTCTTAAGGACTTCGCCCGACCATCAAACGAGGAACCTAGTTCCAGTATAGTAAACCCCGCTATCCCAGCCAATAATTTTGAACTTAAGCCATCCCTGCTGCAATTAGTGCAACAGAGACAATTCGCAGGTCTCGCTACTGATAACCCGAACCAACATTTAAAAAACTTTCTTCAATTAGCAGACACCTTTAAAACGAATGGAGCTTCTCCTGAGGCAATACGCTTAAGATTATTTCCCTTTTCCCTCAGAGATAAAGCTCTATCATGGTTAGATTCCCTTCCACCTAATTCAATAACAACTTGGGATGACCTTAGAAAAGTTTTCCTTGCTAGATATTTTCCCCCAAGTAAGACCGCTCTTCTTCGAAACCTAATAACTAGATTTACCCAACACCAAGGAGAGTCGTTGTTCGAAGCCTGGGAGAGATATAAAGAACTATTAAGAGCATGCCCACACCATGGCCTAGAGAATTGGCTAATCATCCAAACCTTCTATAATGGACTTCTTTATAACACTAAAATGACCATCGACGCTGCCGCTGGTGGCGCACTGATGAACAAACCTTACCCTGAAGCTAGTGCCCTTATCGAGGATATGGCCCAAAACCATCAATCATGGGGAGTAGAACGAGCGACAGTGGAAAAGAAGGAAGCCCAAGGAGGAATACATGAGCTAAGCTCTATAGACATGATGCAGGCTAAAATGGACGCGTTGGCCCTTAGAGTCGAACATATGTGTACAACTCCGAATACTGTTGCCGCAGTTTCGCCGAATTGTGAGATATGTGGAACGCAAGGACACCAATCCGCCGAATGCAATCTGTTGAATGAAACCAACACTGAGCAAGTGAACTATACCCAAGGGAACCCATTTTCAAACACATATAACCCTGGATGGAGGAATCACCCAAACTTCTCCTACAAAAATCATAACCCTATCCAAAATACCGCACCTCCGAGACAACAAGGTTACCAAGCCCCTAGAACAAATCAACCTATGCAACCTGTACCACCTAGCTCGAGCTTTGAGGAAGTTGTAAAAGATTTTATCGTTGCTCAAAAACAACAAAACAAAGAGTTCATGAACCATAACGTCCATGTTAACGAACTAATTACCAAGTTAGGAACCAAGGTTGATCAAATTATTACTCATAATAAGATGCTTGAAACCCAGATCTCTCAGGTAGCGTTAAACCAAGCCCCACAGACTACACCTGGAGGACAGTTCCCTGGACAACCTCAACAAAACCCGAAAGGGCAAGCTAATGCCATTACTCTACGAAGTGGAACCGCTTATAAGGAACCTTTAAACCCTAGATTAAGTGAGCCCGAAACTTCTGAGAGGAATGAGGAAAAGGAACCAGAGAAGCCTGAAACCCCGGAAAGTCAAGAAAAAGGAGAAGAACCTAAAAATAAAACCTATGTACCGCCACCGCCATACAAACCACCAATACCTTACCCTCAAAGATTAAAGAAAACCCAAATCGATAATCAATATCAAAAATTCGTTAAGGTTATAGAAAAACTTCACGTAGAAATCCCCTTTACAGAAGCCATCACCCAAATACCTTCTTATGCTAAGTTTCTCAAAGACATACTTACAAATAAACGTAGACTCGAAGATCCGAAACCCGTGGAATGTAATTCTATTTCCGAAAATAGGTTAGCAAAGAAAGATAAAGATCCCGGAAATTTTTCCATTCCTTGTGTTTTGGGGAATCATGTCATCGAAAAAGCTTTTCTAGACTTAGGAGCTAGTGTGAGCTTAATGCCTCTAGCAGTTTGTGAGAGATTAAACTTAGGAGAATTACAACCTACTAAGATGTCACTTCGATTAGCCGATAGATCCGTTAAATACCCTATAGGCATACTTGAAGACGTCCCTGTTAGGATAGGTCAGCTGTTTATACCTACTGATTTTGTTGTCATGGACATTAAAGAAGATGACGACATACCAATCCTCCTAGGTAGACCGTTCTTATCGACTGCTGGAGCCGTAATAGATGTTAAAAAGGGAAAACTAACTTTTGAGGTAGGTGGCCAGAAGATAGAATTTATATTGTCAAAATTTCTTATGGCACCTGTGATAGGAGATTCTTGTTATGCCTTAGATATCATCGAAGAATGTATTAGGGAATTAGAACAAGAAGAAGAAACTGAATCTATAAAATTGCCATCAACCCTTATTTTGGAAGATGACAATTATAAAACACCCTACATTGATGATAACCTTCACGAATGTTTATCTCTAACCCCAGATCCTATGCCTTGCCCTATAAAACCGACCGTAAAACTTAAGGAACTGCCTAAAAACCTGAGATATGAATTTCTTGATGAAGATATGAACCGTCCAGTTATAGTCAGTGCTACCTTAAACCAAGAAGAAACCGATCAATTATTAGAAGTTTTACGTAGGTACCCCTCAGCCTTAGGATATAAGATCTCTGATCTAAAAGGAATAAGCCCATCCGTATGCATGCATCGGATTTTGCTTGAAGAAGATTCAAAATCTTCTAGAGAACACCAACGTAGAATAAATCCTGTAATGAGTACTGTAGTTAAGACTGAAGTTCTTAAGTTACTAGAGGCAGGTATAATATATCAGATCTCGGACAGTAAATGGGTGAGTCTTGTGCATGTAGTACCTAAAAAGGGAGGCATCACAGTCGTGCAAAACGAGAAGGGCGAACCTGTAGCAAAAAGAATTGATGGAGGTTGGCGTATGTGCATAGATTATAGAAAATTAAATAAAGCAACTAGGAAGGACCATTTCCCATTACCATTCATAGACCAAATGTTGGAGCGCCTAGCCAGACACTCTTACTTTTGTTATTTAGATGGATATTCAGGATTCTTCCAAATACCTATTCACCCCAAAGATCAAGAAAAAACTACCTTTACATGCCCAGTTGGAACCTTTGCCTATAGAAGAATGCCTTTTGGACTTTGTAATGCTCCTGCAACTTTCCAACGCTGCATGATGTCTATCTTTGCTGATTATTTGGATGGAATCATGGAAGTATTTATGGACGATTTCTCAGTTTGTGGGTCAGATTTCAAAAATTGTCTTGTCAACCTTGAGAAAATCCTGGAGAGATGTGTGGAGGTAAACCTTATGCTAAATTGGGAAAAATGTCATTTCATGGTCACCGAAGGGATTGTTTTAGGACATATAGTTTCCGAAAAAGGTATAGAGGTAGATAAAGCAAAAATAGAGGTCATAGAGAATCTAAAACCGCCGAAGACTATCAGGGAGATAAGAAGTTTTCTTGGACATGCCGGATTTTACCGACGTTTTATCAAGGATTTCTCCAAAATAACAAAGCCCTTAACTGGTCTTTTAATGAAAGATGCTGAGTTCATCTTCGATGAAAAATGTACTGAAGCATTTAATCTTCTGAAGCAAGCTCTGATTTCAGCACCTATAATGAAACCCCCTGATTGGTCGGAACCGTTTGAGATAATGTGTGACGCCAGTGATTATGCTGTTGGAGCCGTTCTAGGTCAGAGAAAAGATAAGAAGTTACATGTGATTTATTATGCCAGTAGAACCCTAGACGCTGCACAGCTCAACTACGCAACAACCGAAAAAGAGCTCCTAGCTGTAGTTTTTGCAATAGACAAATTTAGATCTTATCTAGTAGGAGCCAAGATTATAGTTTACACCGACCATGCTGCAATTCGTTACTTACTAAGCAAAAAGGATGCCAAGCCTAGGTTACTTCGATGGATTCTATTATTACAAGAGTTTGATTTGGATATCCGTGACAAGAAAGGCACTGATAATGTGGTAGCTGATCACCTATCTAGGCTAGAATACCTGAAACCTGATCCAGTACCCATAAATGACGATTTTGCCTACGATAGACTGATAGCCCAACTAGAAACCATTGAAGATGATAACCCAGACCCTCATGAGCAATTTCATAAATCCTTAGCTATAAGCAATGTACCTTGGTATGCAGATTTTGTTAATTACCTAGCCGCTGACATCATACCCCCTGATCTAAACTACCACCAGAAGAAGAAGTTCTATAGTGATGTGAGAAACTTCTATTGGGACGATCCATTTCTTTTCAAGAGAGGTAAAGATGGCATTTTCCGCCGTTGTGTTCCAGAAGAAGAGGTAAATAATATAATTGAGCATTGTCACTCTGCACCCTATGGTGGACATGCAAGCACATCTAAGACCTACGCCAAGATTCTTCAAGCTGGCCTATTCTGGCCTACTATGTGGCGTGATGTCCATGCTTTCATTGTCAAGTGTGACAGATGCCAACGCACAGGAAATATTTCAAGACGTAATGAAATGCCGTTAAGAAATATCCAAGAAGTAGAACTCTTCGACGTATGGGGTATGGACTTTATGGGACCGTTCCCACCATCTTTTGGAAATCAGTACATATTAGTAGCTGTTGACTACGTGTCTAAATGGATTGAAGCTATCGCCGCACCCACAAACGACACCAGAGTAGTCATCAAATTATTCAAGAATTATATATTTCCCAGGTTTGGAACACCCCGTTTAGTCATAAGTGATGGAGGATCACACTTCATATCGAGAATATTTGATAAACTTTTAAGCAAGTATGGAGTTAAGCATAGAGTAGCAACACCATACCACCCACAGACCAATGGACAAGTGGAAGTATCTAATAGGGAGATAAAACAAATCCTCGAGAAGACTGTCTCTATATCTAGAAAAGATTGGTCGCAGAAACTTCAAGAAGCATTATGGGCCTATAGGACCGCTTTCAAAACTCCTATAGGAACAACCCCTTATCAACTGGTCTATGGAAAATCATGTCACTTACCATTTGAGTTGGAGCATAAGGCCTATTGGGCCATCAAAACTTTGAATTTGGATTACTTGACAGCTGGTGAGAAACGTATCCTTGATATCCACAAATTAGAAGAGCTCAGACAATCTGCCTACGAAAATGCCATCATATACAAAGAAAGAACAAAAGCTTGGCATGACAAAAGAATCATAAGAAGAGACTTCAAAATAGGCGATCCTGTTCTCCTGTTTGATTCTAGGTTACGACTATTTCCAGGTAAACTCCGTTCGAGATGGACTGGCCCTTTCGAAGTATCTAAGATCCTGAGATCCGGTGCTATTGAAATCAAGAACCAAACATGTAAACCGTTCATAGTCAATGGACAGAGGTTGAAGCCCTACGAAGGAGGTGACATTCCAACAACATACACCTGTCATACTCTGAGTAATCCACCATATCCTTCCAATGATGTTTAAATATCGGTCGTCGAGCTAATGACGTTAAACAAGCGCTGCCTGGGAGGCAACCCATGGTTTTTCTTATTTTTGTACTTTTTATTTTTATTTTTACTTTATTTTAATTTGTTTATTTTATTATTATGTCAGGACTCACGATTGAATGTTTTATGTGCTTTCAGGACTTGTTTGCTAACCTTGTACAGAATGCAGAACCCTGATGACATGCATGTGGCCATTAGAGATGATGCACAGAGAGAGCGTTACTATGTTCACATGAGACGCCCTATGGCTCCTACCAGGTACCCTGACCATGACTGCATGGATGCCTTGGGGATAGAGCCAAGCGTCAGATTTTTATGCCATCAACTCCAGTGGGACCAGTTTGACGACAGGAACAACACTTATAGGAACTTGACTCTTGAGTTCCTCAGCTCGTTTCATCATGACCCTTGGGCTGGACCCGATGGACTCGCTGTTTTCAGGTTGTTCGGGATTGACTACTCATTCTCTCACAAAGAGTTTGGTGATTTACTAGGTTTCTAGACTACTCCTGATGCTATTCCAGAGACTCCGATGGGGTATTTTATGAGCAGAGAAGTGGAAAAGTTTTGGACTAAAATATCAGGCGGAGGGAGCCAAGATCCTTCTACCCAGTTTTCTCAGGTAATCCACAACCCTGCATTGAGGTACTTCCAGATGATTCTAGCACATTCTTTCCTAGGTTTTCCAGATACAGAGACACTGCTAAGTGAAGAGGAGATTTTCCTACTGTTTTGTGCGACTCAGTCTCGCCCTGTTGCTTGTGGCAACTTTCTACTGAAGGGCCTTGCTAGTGTTGCCAGATCATCAGTAGGAATCATCCATGTCGGTGGGATTGTTACACAGATTGCTACTGCATTGGGTTTGTCTCGCAAGCTATTGCACCTCAGGACCTTCTGCTGCTACACCACCCTGGATATTGATTTTTGTCTTGATAGAGGACTGATGAGGAGGGCTTCTTTTGAGCCCAACATGTTTAGATTGCTGATCGACGGTGAAGCGATACACTACTTTACATTACCAGATCCGCTGATGACCAGTGTCCATGATCCTGCCAATTGGAGTTATGCTCTAGAGGGTTATGGAGAGGCTGTCGAAGAGCCGAAATCGCCTCCCGCCGCTGAGTACACTCCTACACCTCTTACTCCCCGAATCACTGTTATGTCTAACAATATGTCTCTACAGCCACCTGACCTACAAACACAGATTTATGAGCTCCGCAAGGAGACTGCCCTGCTCAAGCAGGAAGTGGCAGACTTAGAGTTACAGATGCAGGTTTCTGATCTCACTCATGCCTCGGAGACCGATGCTCTACATCAGGCGATCGACGAGCTTCGGAGGGAGATAGCTGAGATTCGTGGATCAAGCCAGGATAAGAAACCTACCACATGACTCATTCCACCCTGACAGCACTACCCTAGTATTTAACTTCCTTTTATTTATCGCATTTCCAGACATATTTTACTTTATTGCAGCTTTTATATTTTCATGCACTTTGAATTCCTTATATATATACATATTATGCACTAATTTTTATTTTTCTTTTTCTTTTTTGATTTTTAATTATTTTATTTTTGTCGTGCAAAGAAAAAAAATATATAAGACAAAAATATGCAAGCCAATGCCTTGAAAAGAAGAAGAAAACGCTATTCAGACCCCCCGGAAGACAAAGGTGCAAGGAAGGCCCAAAGGAGAATCCAAAACCACAAGGCCCAGGAATTGGCCTTGTGGCGGGCGCCATAGGCCCTGTGGCGGGCGCCACACCGTACCATCAACAAATACGGGATTCAATCCCCATTTCCACCATTTTCATCCCTTTCTTCACCAAAAACCCATTTTTCCAACCTTCCAAATCCTCCTTGAACCCCATTAAAGCTCCCCCATTTCCAAAATACCCTCCATCCATAAAACATATCCAACATCCATTTCCATTTTCATCCATCAAAAACCAAAAAAATCAAAACTTTATCATTCCCCTCATAAACCACTTTTCTACTATTTTCACTACCTAAGGAGCTTTTCAACAATGGAGTTCAACGGATTTATTCTTCGTGATGGAAGACCGGGCGAAAGGCAACGGAAAATTATTCGGAGGCTTCAAAGTCGAGAAATCCTCTCGACTAGGTACGTCGACGATAACTGTCTGTATGCTTTGGGTATTTATCATAGTGTTTTTAATTTATTAGAATTTCTAGGCTTGCATAATATTTTCATTAATCAGGAACCTACCTATGAGAGGCTGACAACTGAGTTTTTGAGTTCTTTGATATACACTGTCAGTCCTAACACTGCTAGCACTGTCGGTACTGTTATTTTTAGACTGTTTGGAATTGAATATGAATTCAGTACCAATGAGCTAGCAGATTTGTTAGGAATCCCTCATAGGGAAGGTTCGATTTGTGAGGCACCTTTGGATGCTGAATGGTCGGCCGAGGTATTTACCTTCTGGCTAAGGCTTTCAAGTACTTCAATTAATTCTTTTGAAGGGATACTTGCGTCGACCATTCACAACCCGGCCATAAGAGTTTTTAGACTTCTTTTGGCATGTACTATTTTTGGCCGGGAAAGTCCAAACAAGGTTAATGCTCGTGAACTCCTATTTTTGCAAGGATGCCTCACTAGAACCCACATCAATCCGGTCCCGTTTATGCTTGCCCACATGACTTTATTTACTAATAAAACAGGACCGATTGTTTTTGGAGGGCTTGTTACGTCTATTGCTCGGGCTCTTGGCCTGAATGATGAGATAGCTACACTTGAACCACTACCTCCTTGCACAATTAATTTAAAATTTCTGAAAGACATGAAATTGTGCCGAACAAGGAGAGAAGGTGGTTATGAGTTGATGGTTCATGGGGTAGCTATCCCATCTGTTGCTTTACCATGCAGTAGACGTACTGATGTACGTGATGAAAGGAACTGGACCTATGATCTTAATGCTCCACGTGTTTTGGGTCCACTTCCTCCTAATATTCCCGATGGGGAGGCACATGACACTAATGATGAGTATGATCGGAGAGAGCAGTCTCCCATCCCTCACATGTCCCCCCATCGTCCTTCACAGTCACACACTGCACCATCTTCCTCTAACCCTGTTGCAGGTACTGCTCCTGGATTCTTTGTTACCGAGGAGATGTGGCGTGATATGACAGCTAGAGAAGAAAGGCGTGATGGCCTTCTCTCTACTATTTCACAGCAGCTGACGAACAATATGAGCTTCATGCAACAATCGCGATTGGTTTCGGATCGTGCTTATAGCAACGTTTGCCGTACCTTGAACGATATTTCATTAGATCAGAACCGTCAGAGAGAGTTCAACAGCCGACACTACCAGCTTGTAGAGGCTACTCAGGGTTCCATCTAGGGTAACCTTCGAGAGGTCCGGAGTGCTCAGGCTGCTTTATCAGCACGACTCGACCGGAGGGACCAGCATCGTAGTAGATCCCGTCGTTCCAGACCATCACATAAGGACGGCGAAGGCACCAGTGCCCCTCCTCAGTAGTCTTTTTCCAGGTTACCCCCCTTATCTTATTTCGAAACATTGGGGACAATGTTCGATTTAAGTGTGGGAGGGGATTTTATTGCTTTCTGTTATTTCCCTTTTTAGTTAATTTCCTTTCAGTTATTTCCCTTTTCAGTAATTTATTTTTCTTAGATAATGCATGAGTCTGACGAGTCACCAGTATAGTGTCTTTTTAGTTCATCTTCATTTTTTCCCATTTCCTTAGCCTTACCAGAAAATTTTTAAAAAAGAAAACAATGTTGTTTCACATGTTTTTTGGGCTTTGAGACAGGTTTAGATTAGGATGTGGTGACTTAGGTCAACGTTTTGAAACATCAGAACCATTTTAGCACCATAGACCTCTTGAATATAGGAATCACTCCTAAACCCCACCACCATGGCCTTTACTATCATTCAAAAAATTGTCCTAAGTAGTTTATTTTAGCAGTCAGCTCCGGCCTAAGCATACTCTACGTAGGGGGCCGATGAATATAAGTGAATGATCCAGTGCTAATAAAAAAAAAAAAAAAAAAAAAAAAAGAAGAAAAAAAGGCAAACTCTGGTATAGGTGACCCTCTCAAAGTCATTTAAACCGAAAAAAGAGAAGAAAAAAAAAATTTTTGCCACAAAAAGAAAAAAAAAATTGCAAGTCGCCTATTGTTAGTTGGTTCAGAGGTATCTGGCACTGAACTTGGTAGGGCGGATTACGATCCGATCCCCCGCAGCTACATTTAGGCGAAATAAAAACAGGTTTACACATGCTTATGTGCCAGAAACCTTATGTTATGGATCAGAATCACTAACCGGTCACTCTACTATGAAGCATGTACGGATAACGGGCTTAATGTGATTGCGCCTGAATGAAAAGGACACAAAAAGATGAGAAGATAGGCCTAGGTATCGTGGGATGACATGGAGTGGTTAATATAGGATTGAAGTTTGTGTTTGTGTTACTATGGTACCCTTGGTTCACTTAGTTAGTATCTGTCACTGCATCCTGACTTGAACTTAGAATCCCTTTAGCCCAAAGACAAGTGTTGACACCATATTTTCTTAAGCTTTAATGTTTGCTTGAGGACAAGCAAAGGTTTAAGTGTGGGAGAATTTGATCACACTAAAATTCACCGTATTTCTGACTCCGATTTCGCATGCATTCTTAGCTTTTATTGTTGTTTTGCTTTGTTATTGCTTTTTTTTCTTATGTTTTCAGGTTTTTATAATAATCGGAGCTTGAATCGGGAAAAGGAGCGAAAAAGGAGTGAAAACGGACGAAAACCTAGAAATTCAGCATTTTGCACTTGCGGCACCCACCATGGCGGGCGCCATGGGGTTAGCCATGACGTGGCCACGTCTCAAGACCACTCCTCAACCTCCAAGACCCACGATCCCCACTCCATCATCCCCTGTAGGGACCATGGCGGGCGCCATGACCTTGTGGCGGGCGCCACAAGGCAAAATTTCATAACCTCCACTTTTTAGTGGAGGGGCGTCCCGGTCATTTCATGCTTTCAGTTTTTACTATAAATAGGACCTTAGATTTTCGTTTTTCTTCATCCAGAATTAGAATTCTCTAGGCATATATCAGTTATAAAGCAGTTGCCATTCCACATCGGGGTGCCTCTGCAATCGAGTGATCGAGTCTGTAATCTGTCTGTGGTTCGAGTTTTGGAGCACTCTGGAGGAAGTTAATCCTGCCGCCATTTTAATTCCAGTTAGTATTTTATTTTTCCGCATTGCTTTACTTTTATTTATTTCTCGCACTTTACTTTGTTTATTTCCCGCACTCGCACATTTACTTTGTTTATTTCCCGCACTCGCACATTTACTTTGTTTATTTCCCGCACTCGCACATTTACTTTGTTTACTTCCCGCACTCGCTTTAAATTACTCATATGAAAAACTATAAAAAGAATATTTACTTTATCATGTCTAACTAATCCCATAAAGGTTAGAATGTATGGATCGTAATTAAACCAGTAATCAGTATAATTGTTCGTGGAAACACCTAAGGGCTATTTTATCTTTCAATTCAAGTAATTGTTTTTAACTATTTCAAAAACAGCCAAAAGCGCTTTGTATAGTTCATTAGGAGTTTTTAGATTAAAAAGAAAAGAGATTCTAAAACGATTTTCGGACGCGTTATGAGATTTAGAGTCTGGCTCATAAGAACCTCTTTTTGCTAAGAAGTCCAGGTTAAAATACTTTTCCACTTTGTTAAGAAACTATATTTCTTAAAAATAGGTTTACTACTCTAACGCAGTACGCACCTTTTTATCCGTGACAATAGGAGGGGTTGATTAGAGAGTACAACTCGGTTCTGAATACGCGAAAGCGACAGTTCCTGTTAAATTAGTTCTTTTCAAAGGAGAAAACATTGCCCATAAGTAGTTCCATTAACAAGTACTGGATTATCATTGATTACGTGAATTACATTCGAGCCTGTCTTTTATTTATTATTTAAAATTATAATTTTATTTACCATTGCACCCTTACTAAAACCCTTAAAAATAGTTGCCTTAGATAAACACCATAACAACAGGTACGATAGATTGACACTTGGTCTCTGTGGATTCGATAATCTTTTATATTACTGTGACGTGATTCGTACACTTGCGAAAAACACGCATCAGCTATTCGGAACTGTTAACGACAAGGCGTGGACCGTTGTTACCTCCAAAAACGGTGGCTCACACGCACATATGCTCCTATATTTACCGAAAGCGCGAGTTACTGCTGAGCTTGTTGTTGAATGCTACGTTGCAATGATTCTGACATGTTTGTTCACCCGCAGAGTTCGCACCAGCTTTCGTATACGGGAGTACAAGCTTCACAACATCAATACAACGAGCAGCAGCAACAATTCCAACGACAAAACAACAGACTTCTAAAAAAAATTGAGTTATTGTTGCGTAACCAAAACGAAATCCCGCAACGTTGCTACAAACTTAAACATATCCTATTCTTGAATTGGATTCACAACCAAAACGAGTTGTTGCGTTATTTTCGTGCTGAGCCATAACAGAAATGATGACCCGAATGTCATAACAGTATCCAGAGCACTAGTATCCCCGCGAAGTCGAAGTTGTTATTATTGGTGTTGTCGGATTGATCCAGAAGTTGTCACATCACAGTACTTCACTGCTTGTTGTTACGGTTGTAGGTAGAGATGTGAGCAAAACCGTGGGTTTGTGTGTTTGAGGAGTAGTGATTGAGAGGAAGAAGGTTGTTGCTTTAACGACATCATCTGGTTGCGATAGCTCTCTTGACACATTCATCACAACATCGTGGCATTTCTTCAAATGGCTTCTGCGCATCCCGTGTTTATTGGCTTTGTTGCAGTGGCGAAAACGGCGAGCAAGGCGGAGGTTTCGAAGGAAAGTGAAGTGGTTTATGTTTTTTATTGGTTTGAAATAGAGGAAGATCGAGAATTTACGAAACTCGCCGGAAACAACTTAGCAATGGTGGTGGTGATTTGTGGAGTTGCGGAAGAGGGTTTATGTAAGGGTGGCCGGAAAATGATTAGGGACAGCGAAATGAACAGGGAAGAAGAAGGTGGAGTTTCGGCGAGGAAGAAAAGGGTGCGGTGATGGAGGCGGAGAGAGGAGGTATTGGCGAGGTGATGAGGGAGAGCTCAGAGAAGGAGTGAAATGGGTTTTGTTCGGGATGCTGGTGGGCGGCGGTAGATTTTTGTGACGGCAGAAAGAAGAAGATGGTATGTTTTTAGGGTTTTTCAACAGGGGCGGCTAGATTATTTCTTGATTTTGATAAACAGTAAAACCCCCCTCCTCCTTTAGCTAGAAGAAGTCCCTCATTTATATGTTGTTGAATTCAACCCTAACGGGCCAAACATGGGCCTTCCCCAACTTCCATTTTTTCTCTTAAAAATTGATTTTAATTTTTATTAATTTTCTGTTTGCTTAATCAATTAACTCTAACTTAAATTTAATTCTAACTCTAACATAATTACTAACTATTAAAAAAATTAATCTAATCTAAACTAATTAATTAATTAATATTAAAACTATATTATATTTACATATTATAAAATAAAAAGAAATTATGAAACAAAAATAATTATAAATATATACAAAAACAAATGTTACGTAGCACAAATAAATCACAAACAAATGCCACGTGTCAAAATTTATTGGGCTAAAAAATGAAAAATGCCACATTCTGAAAAATACGCTACGCTGTACAAGCGAGGTAAATAAAAAAAAATTAAAGTCGGATGAATGATGATTATAAAAAAGGGTAGGACACATTTGGGGTATGACAGGCTGCGATAGGACTTCTTGGATGACCGACTTGTGGCCTCCTCACTTTTTGGTGCTCGCCAACTTTGAGAGGATATCGGCGTAGGTGTTCTGCTCGCGCGGGACGTGCTGAATCTCCGCGGAGTCGAAACTTTGTAGTTTTTCGGTGATAAGTGCTAAGTACTCTGCGAGGTTGTCGTTTTTCGCTTGGTATTCTCCTCGTACTTGCGAAATGACTAGCTGGGAATCCGTGTAGATTATGATATCTCTGGCCCCGAGGTCTGATGCCAGGCAAAGTCCGGCCAGGAACGCTTCGTACTCAGCTTGGTTGTTGGTCGACGGGAAAGCCAGGGTGAGGGAGACCTATATGAGGGTGCCCTCGTCGTTGTCGAGGATGATGCCGGCTCCGCTTCCCGGGGAGTTGGAGGAGCTGTCCACAAAAATGGTCCATATGTGGCTCCCGGTGGTGGGGTCGGGTGAGGAGGTCATCTCGGCAACAAAGTTGGCTAGGGCTTGAGCCTTGATGGCTTTCCGGCTTTCATAGACGATGTCGAACTCAGATAGTTCTAACGACCATTTCAGCATGCATCCGGCCATGTCGGGTCGGCCGAGGAGCTGGCGGATGGGCTGATCGGTGCGGAGCACGATGGTGTGTGCGAGGAAGTAATGTCGGAGCCGGCGCGCTGCGGTGATGAGGGATAGGGCGACTTTTTCGATCAGCTGGTATCGGACTTCGGGACCATGGAGGGCTTTGCTCGTGAAGTAGATTGGTTTTTGGCCCGCGTCGGTTTCTCTGATGAGAACGGCGCTGACGGCCTCGGTAGCTACGGCCAGATATAGGTATAGGGTTTCGCCCATCATGGGACGTGTCAGCATTGGCGGTTCAGACAGGACGTGTTTGAGGTGACGGAGTGCGTGCTCGCATTCCACTGTCCATTCGAACGTGACCTCCTTCCTGAGTAGTTTGAAGAAAGGGAGGGCGTGTTGTGCGGATTTGGCGATGAACCGGGAAAGTGAGGCAAACACGCCGTTGAGGGATTGGATGGACTTCTTCGTGGTGGGTGTGGTGATTTCCGAAAAGGTGTGGCATTTGTCCGGATTTGCCTCGATCCCACACTCGGTCAGGTAGTAGCCGAGGAACTTTCCTGCGCGGACACCGAAGGTGCATTTCTCCGGGTTGAAGCGCATTCGGCATGTCCTCGCGGTGTCGAATACCTTCCTGAGATGGGCCGTGTGGTCGGCTTCCGTGCAGGATTTGACGATCATGTCGTCCATGTATACTTTGAGCATGTCGCCGATTTCGCCTCGGAAGACACTGTTTAGCATTTGTTGGTACGTGGCGTCGGTGTTCTTTAGGCCGAAGGGCATGACGTTGTAGTAATAGTTGCCCGACGCCGTCATGAAGGCCGTGCTTTGTTTATCGTGCTCGGTCATCGGGATCTGGTTGTACCCCGAGTATGCGTCTATGAAGGACAAGAGCCTGAAGCCCGCGGAGTTGTCGACGAGTTTGTCGATGTTGGGGAGGGGGTAGGCGTCCTTAGGACATGCCCGGTTGAGATCGGTATAGTCAACACACATGCGCCATTTTCCATTATTCTTTTTTACGAGTACAACATTGAACAGCCAGGTTGAATACCGGGCTTCCGAAATAAAATTTGCCTCTAGGAGGTCTTTTACAGCTTTCTTGGTTGCTGCCGACTTCTCGGGGGACTGTCTACGCCTACGTTGAACTACGGCCTTCGCGGTCAGGCTGATGGACAGCTGGTGGCAGGCGACCTCGGGGTCGAGTCTGGGCATTTCGGCGGCGCTCCATGCGAAGAGGTCGGCGTTCTCTCGGAGGCAGGCATGTAACTGTCTTTTCGCTAAGTCTGGGAGTCCGACGCCGTTCTTTGTAACACCCCCTTCTATACCCCACATAAATGCATATAAAACAATTAAGCACATACAAATTATCAGAGTAAAAAGGTTTTATAATAAGGTATAAAAGAAGAATGCCACAATTTCACCAACGAAACTCTTTAACATTTTGCTCCATAAAATATGTAACAATTTCGTAGTTTTAGGATTCACATTTCAACATTTAATTTGAGCGGAAGATAACATCATTTAATCAGTTCCAAAATATTAATTCAAATGCACATAAGTCATCCAGATTAATGCATCATATCAGTTAGATTACAAAACCACATCAGCTGATACATCGCAATGTATCACAAAAGAATGACTATACTAGTCTAACTACCCGGTGTTACATATCAGAGCAGCCGACTCAAAAGAATGAAGACTAACTTCACAAAAGGACTCCAGCATCCTAATCTGCAATGCCTCATAGAGCATTATAAAACAGCAGAAGGGTGAGAAATATAACCATAATAATCAAAGCATAAGATTATATATATAGGTAGTCATATAACACATATTCACATTTCTCACCACACTTCATTCTCTTAGTCATATATATTTACCACACATATATAGACAAACCTGGATATTCACAAAGCATTTCCACATTATGCATACACTTACAATTTCCACAATCTCATCATTCACACATAAGCATCTCTTCATGCATATGTCATATATCAATGTGACTCAATAACTCAATGCAACTCATGCAATGCGGTACCGACTCTCGTTATCTTTTTTCGGTTTTTACATTAAACCGGGTCCACTCTTCTAGACCGATAACCCGTTATCTTTTTTCAGTTTTTACATTAAACCGGGTCCACTCTTCTAGACCGATAACCACAAAGGCCCGTCCTCTAAGCCTTCAAACCCACTCTTCTAGGTTTGGGACAAGCCACTAGTTTCCACGAAAACTAACAGACATTGCCTCTTGACTAAATGATCCATGTACAATCAGTCACAACAAATGCACTTAAGACCGACATCTTAATCTCATGCATTCAAATAATTCATCTCTTCAAGAATTACATTATGATTGCACACACAACATATTCACATAACATTCATCGATGTATTCATAATTTGATACAACATCATATTTAGCAAGCAATGCACGCATACCCATCATTATGCTCTCATGCATTCTTCATGTATTTTAACATACAATCGCACATAAACAATATGCATCCACAACACATTTTTCATAGTATGTTTATTCTTTATCTCATGCCATCTCATACAAGGTACACACATCACAATACCAATCATACAATTATAAGTTATGCACACATATCCCCCATGTTCTCCTGCATACTCATCACATAATTGTATACACATCAAACATTCGCAAGTTCATTAGACAATACACATACATTCATCATTGTATTCACATGTATTTCTATTTATCACAATTAATACGCATCGCGCATCAACTAGGATTCACGCCCGTAGGCTACCCACAACACACATCATCATAATAGATCATATCTATATCACATCATAGAGGTATTGACCTATGAGAGGAAACCAAACCATCTCCACATGAACAACACAGCAAAGGAAAAATGCTGTCACATTCGCCTCCATTCGCCTGGCGAACCCTCGCAGCGAACCTTCGCCTGGCCTTCGCCTGGCGAACTCTCTCAGCGAACACTCGCTAGGCTTCGCCTGGCGAGACTTCCCAGCGAGCCCAAGTCAGTAGCTACTGACTTCATTCGCCACCATTCGCCAGCACCTTCGCTGGGCGAACCTTCGCTATCCAACTTCGCCTGGCGAACCCACCAGCGAAGTCCACTGGGACTTAAATATAATTATTCGCCAACATTCGCTAGGCTTCGCCTGGCGAAGCTTCGCCTTCGCTCGCCTGGCGAGAGCCAGCGAACCTGCGCAAAACAGAACCCTATTCTGTCTTCTCCTTCACCAATCCATCATCAACCTTCTCTTACACACCCAAATCAGTACAAATAGCATCAATACATGTTATCCGACTATTCTACGGCATTATTGCTCAATTTCAACCGATTAAATCATCAATCTACCGATTATCCAACATTTTGCCCTAAATGGAAAGTGATGGAAACTCTACCAAAACCCCAACCCAACATACATAACATCATACAATGATCAAATAGAAACATTTCTCACCCTTACCTCGATTAATCGGAGCTTTGATGTCGGTTCTTGATGATTTCCACTTTTCCTCTTCTTCTCTTCTCTTTCTCTCCTTTCTTCTTCTTTCCTCTTTCTTTCCAAATGTTTTCTATCTTTCTTTTCTTTTCTTTCTCTCTTATATATTTCCTTCATTTTCCTTCCTCTCCAATTCCTTCTTAATTTTCTATCCATACCAATTAATAAAAATTAATTCCAACATTAATAAAAACCCCACTAAATCAATTAATTACTATAATTAATTATTTAATGAAATTTGGGCTGTTACAACCCTCCCCCACTTAGGAATTTTCGTCCTCGAAAATGTTACCTGATTCAAACAGCTCTGGATAAGACTCTTTCATCCGACTCTCAAGCTCCCAAGTGACATTTCCACCAGTCGGTCCTCCCCAAGCGACCTTTACTAAAGCAATCTCTTTACCTCGAAGCTGCTTCAATTTCCGATCCTCAATCCGCATAGGTGATGCCTCAACAGTCAGGTTATCTCTCACCTGCACATCATCTATTTGGACTACATGAGACGGATCCGCAATGTATTTCCTCAACTGAGATACATGGAATACGTCGTGAAGATTAGCAAGCGACGGTGGTAAAGCCACACGATAGGCCACCTCCCCTATCCTTTGCAAAATCTGATAAGGACCAATGAAACGCGGCGACAACTTGCGCGACTTCAGTGCCCTACCAACACCTGTCATCGGAGTGACTCGAAGAAACACATGATCTCCCTCTTGAAATTCAAGTGCCTTCCTCCTCTTGTCATAATAACTCTTCTGACGACTCTGAGTAATTCTCATCTTCTCTTGAATCATCTTGATCTTATCAGTAGTCTGTTGAACTAACTCGGGTCCAACAACAGAACTCTCTCCGGACTCGAACCAACACAATGGTGTCCTACACCTCCTACCATACAACGCCTCAAATGGTGCCATACCAATACTCGAATGGAAACTGTTGTTGTAGGTAAACTCAATCAAAGGCAAGTAGCTGTCCCAAGCTCCTCCTTTTTCCAATACACAAGCTCTCAAAAGATCTTCAAGCGACTGAATCGTCCTCTCTGTCTGACCATCAGTCTGCGGATGATAAGCTGAACTGAAACGCAACTTAGTACCCAAAGCACTCTGCAGGCTTTCCCAAAATCTCGAAGTAAACCGCGGATCTCTATCCGAAACAATACTCAGCGGAATACCATGCAGGCACACAATCCTTTCAATATACAACTTAGCCAACTTCTCCAAAGGGTAATCCATACGCATAGGAATAAAGTGAGCAGATTTAGTCAACCTATCCACGATAACCCAAACAGCCTCAAAATTACTCGGCGTCCTCGGCAAACCCGATACAAAATCCATGGAGATACTATCCCATTTCCACTCAGGAATAAACAACGGCTTCATCAAACCCGATGGCTTCTGATGCTCAATCTTCGACTTCTGGCAAGTCAAACAAGAATACACAAATTCCGCAATATCCTTCTTCATACTAGGCCACCAAAATACTTTCCTCAAATCCTGATACATCTTAGTAGCACCCGGATGAATACTCAATCCGCTACGATGTCCTTCCTCAAGGATGCTCTTCTTAAGCTCAACCATGTTCGGAACACAAACTCGATCCCGACATCTCATAATACCATTCTCATCAATCCGAAAATCACCACCTTGGCCTTGGTTGATTAAAGTCAACCGATCAACTAAGCTCAAATCTGATTTCTGTCCTTCTCGAATTTCGTCCAAAATACCACTCGTAAGCTTTAACATACCCAACTTAAATCCAAAAGAAGTTCTCTCACATACCAAACTTAAATCTCAAAATTGCTCGACCAATTCTAACTCTTTCACCATCAACGCCGACATATGCAATGATTTCCGACTCAATGCATCCGCTACAACAATTGCTTTACCCGGATGGTAGTTCAAGCCAAAATCATAATCCTTCAAAAGTTCAAGCCATCTTCTTTGTCTCGCATTCAATTCCTTTTGATCAAAAAGATACCTCAAACTCTTGTGGTCACTAAACACTTCAAACCTCGCACCAAACAAATAATGCCTCCAAAGTTTCAACACGAACACAACGGCGGCCAACTCTAAGTCATGCGTCGGATAATTTTTCTCATGCACTTTGAGTTGCCTCGAAGCATAAGCCACAACTTGGTTATCCTGCATCAACACACCTCCTAAACCCATCAAAGAAGCATCACAATACACAACGAATGGTTCTTCTGGATTTGGCAGAATCAAAACAGGAGCTGTTGTCAACCTTCGCTTAAGTTCTTGAAAACTCGCTTCACACTTGGCGTCCCAAACAAAGGCTTGACCTTTCCTAGTCAACTGCGTCAACGGCAACGATAACTTAGCAAATCCTTCAATAAACTTCCGATAATAACCGGCTAAACCAAGAAAACTTCTGATCTCAAAAACTGACTTCAGAGTCTCCCATTGCGACACCGCTTCAACCTTCGACGGATCAACCGCAACACCACTACTAGAAATCACATGACCAAGGAAACTAACTTCCTTCAACCAAAATTCACACTTAGAAAGCTTCGCGAACAACTGCTTCTCTCTCAGCACAGATAACACAATCTTCAGATGCTCGGCATGCTCTCCTTCGCTCTTCGAATAAACCAAGATGTCGTCGATAAACACCACCACAAACTTATCCAAATAAGGATGGAAAATCCTATTCATGTACTCCATAAATACACCCGGTGCATTAGTCACACCAAATGGCATCACGGAATACTCATAGTGTCCATACCTCGTCCGAAAGGCCGTCTTCTGAATATCCTCAGCTTTCACACGGATCTGATGATACCCAGATCTCAAATCAATTTTGCTGAACACGCTCGCACCAACCAACTGATCCATCAGATCATCAATCCTTGGAAGTGGATACTTATTCTTAATAGTCACCTTGTTCAACTGTCTGTAATCCACACAGAGCCTCATAGAACCCTCTTTCTTCTTAACCAACAACACCGGTGCACCCCACGGTGACACGCTCGGACGAATAAACCTCTTTTCAAGCAAATCCTCAAGTTGACTCTTCAACTCTTTTAACTCTGAGGCCGACATACGATATGGAGCCATCGATATCGGACTAGTTCCAGGAATCAAATCTATCGAAAACTCTACTTCTCGCTCCGGCGGTAAATCCTTTATCTCGTCAGGGAATACTTCCGGAAAATCTCTAACAATGGGCAAGGCCTCAATCTCTTCACTTTCACTAGTCCTCAAAGTTGCCATGAGCATAAATACCTTAGCCCCATCTTGTACCGATTCCTTCACTTGTTTCCTCGTCATAAACAAATCCCTTTCAACATCCGAATCGGGAAAAATAACCGTTTTGTCAAAGCAGTTAATATACACACGATTGAATTTTAACCAATTCATTCCAAGAATGACATCCAGTTGATCCAAATGAAGACACACTAAATCAATCCCAAAATCTCTATCGAAAATACTCAACGGGCAATTCAAGCAAACATACGGTGTAGTTACTGAACCCATAGCAGGAGTATCAATAACCATACCGCCACCAATCACAGACAACTCAAGATTCAACCTTCTAACACAATCCAAAGAAATAAAAGAATGCGTAGCTCCGGTATCAATTATAGCGATCAAAGATGTACCATTAATAAAACACGTACCTCTGATCAATCGATCGTCGCTAGCAGTCTCAGATCCAGATAGAGCGAACACTTTCCCGCTCCCTTGATTCTTCTTCGGCTTATCGCACTTGGTACTGATGTGCCCTCGCTCACCACAGTTATAGCAAGTAACACCCGCACCGCTTCTACACTCTAGAGCCTTGTGGCCTGGCTTGCCACACTTAAAACACTTCAGATCAACACTTTTGCACTCCGGAGCACGATGCCCCGCTTCACCACAATTGTAACACCTAACCGGGGTAGAAACTCCCCCACTTGGCCTCTTGCCAAAACCAACCTTTTGTTTCCCCTTATCAGCAGGAGTCACGTAAGGTTTTCCTCTGAATTGTCCCTTTCCTTTCTTGTCACTTAGACTCTTGTAGTGGCTGGACCTAGCCCTACTGTCTTCGTCATAAATTCGGCTCTTGTTAACCAACTCAGAAAACCGCCTGATTTCCTGATATCCAATAGCTTGTCTAATCTCGGGTCTCAAACCGTTTACAAACTTGAGGCACTTAGACCTCTCAGCATTACCAGTATTATAGTGAGGACAAAATTTGATCAACTCCTCAAATTTCGCCGCATACTCAGCAACCGTCGAATTACCTTGCTTCAACTCAAGAAATTCGATCTCTTTCTTCCCCCGCACATCCTCTGGAAAATACTTCTCCAGAAAGGTTTCTCTAAACAAATCCCACGTAATCACAATATCATCTTCCTCAAATCTTTGGCGAGTATTACCCCACCAATCTTCAGCTTCTTCTTCGAGCATATGAGTCCCAAACTGCACCTTCTGTGCATCCGAGCAATTCATAACTCGAAAAATCTTTTCCACAGCTTTCAACCAAATTTGTGCCTTGTCCGGTTCATGAGTTCCCTTGAAGACCGGAGGGTTATTCTTTTGGAATTTCCCCAAAGCATGGAATCCATCATCAGCATGATTCCTCTCATTCACATTGGCCGGAGGATTCTGCCCAATTGCCCCCGCCAATCTCGTCAATGCCTCCGCAATCGCTTCGTCGTTCCTTCCTGCAACCATCTTACTAATTCCAGCAACAGAACCACGTAAGAACAACCAATATTGATAATGCATCACACGCATACCAATAACACACAGGGAAAAACACTCTAACAACTTGGCCGGACGGACCGACCTGCTCTGATACCACTATTGTAACACCCCCTTTTATACCCCACATAAATGCATATAAAACAATTAAGCACATACAAATTATCAGAGTAAAAAGGTTTTATAATAAGGTATAAAAGAAGAATGCCACAATTTCACCAACGAAACTCTTTAACATTTTGCTCCATAAAATATGTAACAATTTCGTAGTTTTAGGATTCACATTTCAACATTTAATTTGAGCGGAAGATAACATCATTTAATCAGTTCCAAAATATTAATTCAAATGCACATAAGTCATCCAGATTAATGCATCATATCAGTTAGATTACAAAACCACATCAGCTGATACATCGCAATGTATCACAAAAGAATGATTATACTAGTCTAACTACCCGGTGTTACATATCAGAGCAGCCGACTCAAAAGAATGAAGACTAACTTCACAAAAGGACTCCAGCATCCTAATCTGCAATGCCTCATAGAGCATTATAAAACAGCAAAAGGGTGAGAAATATAACCATAATAATCAAAGCATAAGATTATATATATAGGTAGTCATATAACACATATTCACATTTCTCACCACACTTCATTCTCTTAGTCATATATATTTACCACACATATATAGACAAACCTGGATATTCACAAAGCATTTCCACATTATGCATACACTTACAATTTCCACAATCTCATCATTCACACATAAGCATCTCTTCATGCATATGCCATATATCAATGTGACTCAATAACTCAATGCAACTCATGCAATGCGGTACCGACTCTCGTTATCTTTTTTCGGTTTTTACATTAAACCGGGTCCACTCTTCTAGACCGATAACCCGTTATCTTTTTTCAGTTTTTACATTAAACCGGGTCCACTCTTCTAGACCGATAACCACAAAGGCCCGTCCTCTAAGCCTTCAAACCCACTCTTCTAGGTTTGGGACAAGCCACTAGTTTCCACGAAAACTAACAGACATTGCCTCTTGACTAAATGATGCATGTACAATCAGTCACAACAAATGCACTTAAGACCGACATCTTAATCTCATGCATTCAAATAATTCATCTCTTCAAGAATTACATTATGATTGCACACACAACATATTCACATAACATTCATCGATGTATTCATAATTCGATACAACATCATATTTAGCAAGCAATGCACGCATACCCATCATTATGCTCTCATGCATTCTTCATGTATTTTAACATACAATCGCACATAAACAATATGCATCCACAACACATTTTTCATAGTATGTTTATTCTTTATCTCATGCCATCTCATACAAGGTACACACATCACAATACCAATCATACAATTATAAGTTATGCACACATATCCCCCATGTTCTCCTGCATACTCATCACATAATTGTATACACATCAAACATTCGCAAGTTCATTAGACAATACACATACATTCATCATTGTATTCACATGTATTTCTATTTATCACAATTAATACGCATCGCGCATCAACTAGGATTCACGCCCGTAGGCTACCCACAACACACATCATCACAATAGATCATATCTATATCACATCATAGAGGTATTGACCTATGAGAGGCAACCAAACCATCTCCACATGAACAACACAGCAAAGGAAAAATGCTGTCACATTCGCCTCCATTCGCCTGGCGAACCCTCGCAGCGAACCTTCGCCTGGCCTTCGCCTGGCGAACTCTCTCAGCGAACACTCGCTAGGCTTCGCCTGGCGAGACTTCCCAGCGAGCCCAAGTCAGTAGCTACTGACTTCATTCGCCACCATTCGCCAGCACCTTCGCTGGGCGAACCTTCGCTATCCAACTTCGCCTGGCGAACCCACCAGCGAAGTCCACTGGGACTTAAATATAATTATTCGCCAACATTCGCTAGGCTTCGCCTGGCGAAGCTTCGCCTTCGCTCGCCTGGCGAGAGCCAGCGAACCTGCGCAGAACAGAACCCTATTCTGTCTTCTCCTTCACCAATCCATCATCAACCTTCTCTTACACACCCAAATCAGTACAAATAGCATCAATACATGTTATCCGACTATTCTACGGCATTATTGCTCAATTTCAACCGATTAAATCATCAATCTACCGATTATCCAACATTTTGCCCTAAATGGAAAGTGATGGAAACTCTACCAAAACCCCAACCCAACATACATAACATCATACAATGATCAAATAGAAACATTTCTCACCCTTACCTCGATTAATCGGAGCTTTGATGTCGGTTCTTGATGATTTCCACTTTTCCTCTTCTTCTCTTCTCTTTCTCTCCTTTCTTCTTCTTTCCTCTTTCTTTCCAAATGTTTTCTATCTTTCTTTTCTTTTCTTTCTCTCTTATATATTTCCTTCATTTTCCTTCCTCTCCAATTCCTTCTTAATTTTCTATCCATACCAATTAATAAAAATTAATTCCAACATTAATAAAAACCCCACTAAATCAATTAATTACTATAATTAATTATTTAATGAAATTTGGGCTGTTACATTCTTCACGGTTCTGCTCTTGTCTTCCCCGAGTGTGATGATCTCGAATTCGCCGTCCGGGATGGGGCGTGCCGGGTGGGCGGGCTGCTCGTTGGCGTCGTTGGTCCTTGTTTCGTGATCGTGTTCCTCGGTGAAGCGGCTGTCGAGGTCCACGGATCCGACCAGCTCCTTCGATTCGCTCTTCGGCGCTACGATTGGGGTCGCCTTCTTGGTTGCTGGAGCGATGGTGTCCAAACCTTTTAGTGCGGCCTCGAAGCACCTCCGGGCGGCCTCGATGTCTCCGTTAAGGGTCACCACGGCCCCCGTTTCGTGTAGTACTTCATCTTCAGGTGGACGGTGGAAGGTACCGCGGTGAGTTCTACTATCTGTCGCTACTGCGAAAATGAGGTGTCGGTAATGACAGAAGAGTCGCCACCTTTCGTTATTTATCCCTCAGAGCGGGAAAGGAAATGATCGGAAAAACCTAACGAAATGGTATAAGACAAGGTCATCGCAACCATTGTCTGGATTCGAGAGTCGGTTACGCGAGGGGAAGGTATTAGCACCCCTCACGTCCATCGTACTCGATAGGATCCATGCTTGTTGTGTTTATCTGATGGGTTTGTTAAATCTATCTACGCTTAAGGTCTGGTCTAAAAAGAAAGAAAATGACTCGGCAAAGTATCGCACTTTATGCCTACGTATTCTCGTCTGGAACGAGAAATCAGAGTCAACATAGTTCGCCTAACTACGGGTTATGGGGGAAGGTTGCTCGCCAAGATATCGCATCTTGTGCCTACGTACTTTCATACGGCATGAAAGATCAGAGCAAACGTAGTTTGGGCTACGCAGAACACAGGTTTGTTCAGCATCTTTTATCCAAGTAAAGTTAATAATCAGTTCCAGCAGTTGGTATTTGCAGCTCGACCTTTGGAGACTTAGGCGTTACCGTTTGCGATAGAACTGAAAGTTAACAGAACTTTCCTTTAAGAAAAGGGTTTTCCCGATTAAGGGTCCAAGAGGAAAAAAAAAGGATTTGAATGTTTATTTTCTGTTTTTTACGGAAAGAAGTGTTTTTTAGTTATCTGTAGTCTGTACAACACTAGAGACTATGACTTAGGAGCGAATGTGTCGCATATCGTCCAAAGGACATATACTAAACACTCTAGATGATTGAGAGGAGACCGCTCAAACATCATTTCCCAAGTAGCTTAAGGCTCGTAACGCGCTTGTACTAACTTGCCTTTATTATATTTTTTACTATTGCTTGAGATAAGAAGAGAAACAGACTCTGTACGGGGAAATTGACTCGATCCTACAGTTATCATGCAACATTCGTCCTACGGTTGAGGTTAGAGGGGAAACTAACTAATGTTATCATGCATGGTTAGAATCCTAACGTCTGTCATAACTTCTCTTAAACAAGAGAAGTCAGAATTCCTAGGGGAACATGGCAATGGAAATCAAACAGTAAACGAAAAAAATTGTACAGGAATTACTGTAAAGATGCATGCAATGCAAGTGAGGGAGGAAATATGTGTGGGACATAAGCCCCCACAAGCTCATCTCAACCTCAAGCCAGATATGAATAATTGCAAAGAAAGTAAAAGAAAGTAAATGCAATCAACAAACCACAAACCACAAAGGCAAGGGAGCTGAGCTCTACCGAATACCAGCAAGCAAAGCCATACAGTAAAAATACAAGCAGAGGGAGAAACTCAACCTCTAATGCAATACAAGCAAGGGGAGAAACTCAACCCTTAGGATGCTCTTAGGTCTATTCAACTACATGACCTAATCTAAATGCAACACACCAATAAAGTCACACCAATACACATCCATACAGTTAAACAGACAGGGAAAACAAGCCAGCAATCTCCACAGCAGAGCAATCTTCTGGAAGCAATCCAATCCAAAGTCTGTAACTGTTCTTCAAGTCCACCATCTTCAAGAGAAGGAAATCATGACAAGCAATCAAGCAAGCTTCTACCCTAAGGAAAGACATTTGGTGTTGGGAAGCTAGGGTAAACTCCACAGGAGCTTATCCTAGGCACTCAACCAACAAAAAGATCTTTGGGGAAACCTAGGGGTTTAGCTCTTTCAAGAGGTGGCCATATTCCCCCCACAGGAGGGACTGAGCTACCTCAAGAAGGTTCCTAAAGAGGAAAGAATGATAGAACTTTAGGATAATGTAAATGAGAAGCAAGATAAGTTCCACAGGAACCTGCCACAGACACTCAACCAAATCCATTTCCTTTAGAGGGCTTGCTTAGGCTCAAACTCCAATGTGAAAGGCAGGGAATTCCTCCACAGGAGGAATTATACCCACAATGAAGGATCCTAATTAAGTAAAGGTATGTTGAAAGGGAATTAATCCTAGGGAAATAATCATCACCTACTTGAATTGCTAAAGAAACGTCAAGTGTTATCTCCTAATAACTACCTATTCTAAGGTCAAATTTTAAAATAGGAAACTAAGGGAAAATCAATCCTAAAAAATCTAAAGAAAATCCTACATCATCTAATATGTGTTAACATTCTATGGTAGAAAAATCAGAGGTTAGATCTAAACCAAAGTGCCCAAATTAAATCCAAAGCTCAAGGGTGCACCAAAGGAATTCACTAAAGGATACTCCTAAACAATTACCCTAAAACCCTATTTAAAATGATCTAAAAAATCAAGAAAAAATCATATATCAACATTACCATATGTACAAACAGCACAAAAAAATCCAAGATCAAACTCAAAAAAATGAGAGAGAAAGAAAATGCACAAATTCAACATACCATTATTTTATTATTTAAAAGTGCACTAAAAAAAATATGCAATAAAATGGAAAATGCATGAAATAATAAAATGCAAAGCATGATAAAAACCTAGACATTTAAATCTACAAGCACAAATTTTTTCAGAATTTATTCATGATATTTACTATTTTTTAGGATTTAATTTCTAACAAGCATTAAACTAAAAATAAAGACAAGAAATTAAAACAAATTAACAGGGAGGGAGTATCACCTGGGCGCAAGGCCCACTTGGGATTAAAATTCAGCAAAAAAAAAAAACCTTACCATAACGCCCAGGAGGGGTGTGACAAGCAAGCAATTCGTGTGTTAATTCACATGGGCCTGCCATGGGGAAGTGGTGATAGCGTAACAATTAAAGCCCAAAACGAATTAAATCAATTCAGTTCACTCAGCAATTAAAAGAAAATGCACACGCGGGATTCGAACTCGTGTTCTCCAGGATCACCTAGTGCTGAATTCACTTGGCATTTCAACTTAAACAAAACGCCGCGTTTAGGGGGATGCGTACGTGGCTCGCTCGCCACCCTTGGATGCAGTGACTTAGTCAAACTTCTCACACGCACGGACGGAGGAGATTACGTCTTCCCCGATTTGAATTTTCTACAAGCTTGAAGCTTCGCGCGCGCAACCATGGACGACGGGAAACCAGAGCTTTTCCGGCCAACTTCAAATCCTCCTATCTCTCTCAATAATCCACCAATCACAATGGTTCTTGAATGAAAATCGCACGAAATTTCGAGAGGAATCCAAATATACTACTCAAACAGTCTAAAACTCCACGAATCAAAAATTACACATCCTAACCGAAAATGCATATAATCCTAAAATGTCACTAATCATCCAATTCTTTGCCCAGAAATCATCTACAACCTAAGGTGAACCTAACCACATGATTCTAATGCATTGAAAACGCATGAATGGAGTGTAATTTCAAGAAATTAAAACCTGGTTTCAAGCTTCATATTGAGTAGTTTCTGGCTTGATTCTTGCTCTAAAACTTTCCAGATCCAATCTGTGATGATGTTAGAAGAAGATTGAAGCTCCAATTGTGCTTGAAATGGCCTCTAACAGAAATTCACTCTTTCACTTTTCTTCTTCAAGCTTCAATGGTGATCTTTGCTCTCAGCCCCAATCAATCACCAACCTTGTTTCTGATGAGCTCCTAGACCTTTATAGGATTGTTTAGAACCTTCTAGAGCTCAGGCCCAAGCCCAAAATCAAAAATCCAAATGCAACTTTTCTTCAAAAATTTGATTATGGCAATACATGACATTGGCTTCATAGCTTGCATTGGAAGCTTTGGATGACTTGCATATCTCATTTAGAATGAATTCAGCCCAAAAGGAGTCTCCAAATTGCCTTTGTGAAGGAATTGTGTGATGTAACTTTTATGTGAAGAAATCTTATGAAAAGACCATGAAGCATACTTAAAATGAAAATTCCATAATTGCCAATGTCTCTAAAACATATTTTCTGATTAAAATGAGTGGTTATTTGACTTGTTTTGGACCCATAACCATTTATTTCAATTTCCCACCAAAAATGCCTTTGAATTTCTTCTTTATTCAAACCACTTCACACCAATCTTTGATATGAGCCAAACAAATTCACCATGAGTTCTTGTTTAGCCTAAAAACCACATTTTGAACAAGTTCCATGTTGAACAAAAATCCATTTGACAAGTGCAAGTTAGAGATTTTGACCTATGATTGAAAATGGCCTATAATCTCACTTTCCCAAAATACCCCTAACTTGTAAACCTCATAACTTGAGTTCTACAAATCAGATGGAAGACTTATAATACAATTTGGAAAGGTAAGATCGTGAGGAACAACTTTCATGTTGGCCATAACTTGAGTTCTATAAATCCAATGGAGGACTTCTAGTACTCAAATTAAATCTAAGAGCATGCTATACAACATTAATATGGAGGCCAAAGTGATATGAGACTTGTATCTTGACTTACATGGCTTGTAAGTTTGGCACTAAATAGGGGATTTTACCCTAGGAACCCTGACTTAGCAACTCCAACCACTCTTGATTCTTCTTAACTTGATCTTAAAACAATCTCTCATATGCCTCAACATATCATTTCATGATCTCAATGACCTAGAAGTAGGCTTTGATCTTCTTCAATTGCTCATCTTGACCTAGGGTTAACCAGATGAAACCCTAGTGACATCCACTTCAATTGTGGCTCTTGCACTTGATAAAATGACTTGATTGAGCTCTAACATGACCTTCAAGGTGCCTCAATGAGCTCTACCCCCACATTCTCTCCTTGATCAAGGCCTTACAATCCACTGCTGATCTTCAACTGGCTCCAAGTGAGGAGATGAGCCCCATACAAGCATTCAAACTTCCCCAGAACTCAACCCTCTGCCTGATGACCCTGATAACTTCTTAAGCTTGAATAATACCTCTGGTTAGGCTTCTCTTGTCATGTATCACACTTGATCCCCTGTTAAATGAAGGATGCTATGCTATGCAAATGTTATAACTATGCTATGCTAATGCAATGAAAACATAAACCAAGTGATAAAAAGGTTGGGAAAATTTTGGGGTGCAACACTATCATTGTTCTGCCCAGGATAAAATTGTAGAGGGATGGGCACTCGATGACTAAGAAACGGATGCTGATCTTCTTGGCCGTTTCCTCTTCTCCAAAAGTGACTTTCAGCTTCACGTACCCCAAGGTCTCGTCGTCGTCCCGTTGAACCCCTGAAGGTCGGAGCCTACGTAGGGGGAAAGGTTGGATTCGTCGAGTTGGAGGGTTGTGAATAGATGGGTGTACATGATGTCCACCGAGCTGCCTCCGTCGATGAGGATGCGCCTGGTGTCGAAGTTCGCCATCCGCGCCCGTATGAGCAGGGGGATGTTGGAGTTGGGGGATCCTCCAGGGAGTTCCTCGAGGTAGAATGTGATCGGATTGGATCGACCGTGGAATCTTTCGAGCGTGCTCATTTTTCCGGAGTTGCTCGTGATAAGCTCGTCAAACTTTCTTTTCACTGATCCTGTGGACAGGCTCCTTGTGGCACCACCCGAGATGACCATGGCTATGGCAAAGTATTCCCGCCGGCTGGTTGGTCGGACTGGCTCGCTGGGTAGGTCGGGGCCTTCGGGGAGGCCGAACTCTCTATCCGCGAACCAGTCCTTGGGGCGGCTGACACACAGCGCGACCTGGACTCTGCTGTCGCCGTCGGAAGAGGGGAGTTCTTCGATTTTCTTGGCCTCGGGGGCCTCTTGCCTCGGGGGTCTCACCCCCCCGGGTGTATCTCTTTAGGTGGCCGTCTTTAATCAGGATTTCGATCGCGTCCTTGAGATGGATGCAGTCTTCGGTCACGTTCCCGTGGCTCCTGTAGAATCGGCAGTATTTCGATTTGTCCACATTGGGTTTGGGGGGCGTCGGCCGGGGGAAGCGGACGCCTCCCTGGACAAATTCAGTTTTGGCGCACTCGGCCAGTATGTGCTCGCGGGAAGCGACTAAGGCCGTGTATTCCGTGATTCGGCCGGCAGGGCCGCGTTGTTCGCGAGGGCGATCTTCCCGAAGACGATCGCCTCCCTGCCGATGGCTCGAGGCTCCGTCATCTCGGTGCCCGCGGGGGGCCTCCCTGTCTCGGGTGTCTCGTACGGAGTTAGTTGCTTGGGTTTCCTCGAATCGGATATAATGCACGGCTCTGTCGAGGAAATCCTGGAGGGAGGTTGGCCGGTGTATGCCTAAGGCCTCATAGAACTTGTAGTCGTAGCGTAGACCCTGCTCCATTAGGTATGTTTCATCTCATCTGACGTCGTTACCTGCACCGCTTCCCGGGTGAATCTTTCGATGTACTTTCGGAGAGGTTCGTCAGGGCCTTGGATTATCGCCCCGAGGACGGCCTCCGTCTTCGGATGGCACCGAGATACTGTGAAGTGTTTTGAGAATAGGTCCTTCAGGACTCTCCACGACGTGATCGATTCGGGCTCCAAACTTTTATACCACGTCATGGCGCCTTTCCTCAGGGTCATCGAGAATAGCATGTACTTGATAGCTCCTCGGACGTTTCGGTAATCGAGCATGGCCTTGATGTCTTCCAAGTGATCATCTGGGTCGGATGTGCCGTCGTACGTTGATAGCGCCGGGGGTTTTTCCATCCCGTGAGGAATGGGTGCGGCCATGATTTCCGGGGACAACGGAGTCCGGTAGTCGTCTTCGTCGCTGAGAGCGGGTGACTGAGGAGGATATGGACCATTTAGGATAGGCACCTGGTCTCGGGTCCTCGGCCTCCTGACCGGGGGTTCGACGCGCGGGTTCCTGGCCAGGATCGCTGAAGTGTTCTGCCGTCTCCCACGAACCTGTCTTGCCGGGGATCTGATGCGCTCTCGCACCACTTATGTTCGGGGTCTCTCCAGCCGAGGTCGGTGATTTCTGGGTTGAGGCGAGGGACTCCTCGAGCCCCCATTCTAGTCTTCCCGCGGAGGAGATCTCGGGGGGCCCTCCCGCTCCAGCGCTCCAATTCGTGCGTTCTGCTGGAACAACAGCTGGTTCGTCTGGTTGATGGTCGCGAAAAGGGAGGCCACCGTTGGGTCTACGCCTTCCGGGATAGGAACGGGTTGGAACGCCGCCAGGCTCAAGGGCCGGTGGTCGGTCTGGCGTATCGGTTTTGCGGACGACGGAGAAGCAGTTTGGCCGTCCCTCTCGTCGGTCTCTGCTGGGCATGACGTTTCCATCTGCTTGTTGCCGTTGGCGACGGAGTTGAGTATGGAGTCGCGCACAGTATCGTCGTGGTGTGGGCTAGCCATGATCGTGGAGTGCTGGTGAAACTTTGGTTTTCTGCTCGGAGTAACGGGGAAGTTTCTGTTCCCACAGGCGGCGCCATTGATCTGACCTGATCAGAAGGGGATCATGGGCTGGCCACACGCTGTTGGACTGCTACCTGTTCGCCGGTGATGAGGAGGAGAAAAGGGGGGTGTACCTGCAAGACACTCCGATGCCAAAGTAAGAATTTGGGCAGAGTGAGAGCAAAGTACAGAAAGTGGGTAAGAAGTGAATTACCCGACCCTCTTGTGGAAGAGGGTATTTATAGGGAGACCCCAGCGCTGGGCCAACGGTCACTTGTGTTAGGCTAGATGGCTAGGCCCAACCCAGGTGACTGCTAGGGCTTACATGGCGTAGTGAAGACCAGGACGTGGTCTTCGCCCTAGTCCAACTGTCCCGTGGTCTCCGGAAAGTGGGTTTGACCTGCTCTTTCGGAGGTGGGCAGTTGGGGGATGACGTGTCCCCGCGGAGGGGAGCACGTGGAGAACGTGCGCATGGCACGTTGTTCTCCCCGCGGAGGGGAGCTCGCGCGGTTCCCCGGAGGCACGTTGGTCTCCCCGAGGAAGGGAACAAACGGGGACGTGGGAGAGCCATGGGGTCTTGCTCGGCGGCATGGGAATACTGCCCGCGGAGGGCGATGCTTGGTTGTGCGGGCGATTCTCTTGCCCAGCGTGGTTGGGACGGTTCTTCTTCGCGGGGAGATCATTCTAGCATGTCGGGGATCTTGTGCTCGACGCGGTACCCGGACCGGGAAGGGCCTGGTGGAACATTATTGGGCTGGGCCAGCATAGTTCAGCCCGGGGCCCAGTCCAGAACAGATTCAATATACCAGATGCACATAGTTCTTGATCTCGAGAAAGCCACTCCATCAAATTGAAAAAGTATCTCTATGGGCTAACACAATCTAGACACATATGGTATCATCATCTCAGTGAATATTTGTTAAGGGAGAGATATACAAATAACTCTATTTGTCCTTTATTTTTATAATGATCTAGAAAAGAATTTGCAATAATAGTTGTCTATGTGGACGACATAGATACAATTGGAACTCTTGAAGATCTTCTAAAAGTTATAAATTGCTTAAAGAAAAAGTTTGATATGAAGAACCTAGAAAAGACAAAATTATGTATAGGTTTACAAATTGAGCATTTGGACAATAGAATATTTGTACGTTAATGAGGTTATATAAGAAAAGTGTTAAAACACTTTTATATGAACAAATGACATTCGTTGTCTACTCCAATGGTTGTTCAATCATTGGATATGGAGAAATATCCCTTTAAACCTCGAGAAAAGGATGAAGAATTACATGGTCTTTAAGTACTATATCTCAATGCTATTTAAGCATTGATGTACGTTGCTAATTATACACGTCTTGGTATTTTAAATGTTGTCAATCTATTGGTAAGATATAGTTCTTCACCTACACGAAGACATTGGAGTGGAGTCAAACACATACTTCGTTTTCTTAAAGGTACGATCGACATAAGTTTGCTTTATTCTAAAGTATCCAAATTCAAATTAATAGGTTATGCATATGTAGGTTAATTGTTGGACCCTCATAATGGCATATCACAGACAGGTTACTTATTTACATGGGACGGAACGACTATTTCTTCGACATATGTGAAACAAACCATAATAGCAACTTCATCTAATCATGCAAAACTTTTAACACAGCATGAGGCAAGTCGACAATGAGTTTGGTTGAGATCCCTAATTCAACACGTACAAGAGACTTGTGGTTTGACTTATGGAAAAATGAATAGAACAACCATATATGAAGATAATATTGTATGCATTGCTCAATTGAAATATGGTTATATTAAAGGAGATCAAACAAAACACAATTTTTTTAAAGTTTTTTTTTTCACTCTTGATCTTCAAAAGTGTGATGATATAAGCATCCGACAAATTCGTTCATGTGACAATCTTGTATATTTTTTCACAAAGTCACCCCCTAATAGAACTTTTAATCAATTAATGCAAAAGATTGGTCTTCATCGTCGAAGAAATAATCGTTTACCAGAGGGAGAGAAATAAATTCATCTTAAAAGGATATTGTAGTATTTTTTCTTCACTAAATTTTTTTCCACTAAATTTTTAATAAGGCACATTCTCAATGAACACGCAAGAGGGAGTGTTATTAGTAATATTAATAATATAAATGTGGAAGCCCATTTTCCTTCCATATTTCTTAACTCCTATAATTTAACTACCTAATCTTTCTATATTTCTAATCTTTTTATATTCTTTAATTTCTATGAGTTATTTGTTGTTATCGGCTATGTACTACAACTATGGTTCATTTTGCAATATCAATAAGACTAAAGAAGAAGAATATAATATCACTTTCTCTCATTGCTTTCTTTTATTCATCTCTACTCTCATAATGTATCATTTTTAATGAATTTCATAACATATAGATTCTTTTTAATTTAAAGAATTTATCAAAAACGCTAATTGTTATTACAATGCGTTTTACTTCAGGATAAATCATGTTCTAACTCAAAATCATATATTATTTCAATAAATAAATTTATCATGGTCCAAGACGATAAAAATCTGTTTGTTCTCATGAAAGATTAAAAAAGTTAATGAAAGGTTAAAATAAAATAATTCCCTTTAATATTGTGAAAGGTTAAAAAAAATTCTCTTTAATATGATGTTTCCTTCTTATTAGGTGTGCGTAAGAGACAAACACAATGCACTAATATATTTTTCTATAGAAGTTATTAAATAAATATTTTAATTTCAATAAATGGTTTTTATTACTTCATAAATGCCAAACACTATTTTATTTAGGAGAGCATACATTTTATATACTACAAAAACATCAAATTATATCATAGACTTGATACAGTATAAGAAGATCAAATTTTATCTAGTTTTTATACGAGAGAAGAAAATAATATGGCTAGAGTTTTCAAATTTGTTTATGTTATGAGTCTATTGTTTTTCTTATTTTCCGTTGCTGAAAAAGTTGGTGGCGGTAATTCTTTTGTTTTTTTGTTTTCTTCTTTGATCCATAGTTCATTAAAAAATATTTCAACAGGTTATAATAACATTAATTTATCATTTTTTTTCATTACAGAAAAGTATAAATGTAATGATGATGATGATTGTCCACAAACATGGCACGAGTTGTACATATACAAGTGCTTTGATCGCAGTTGTCTAAAAGTGAAGAATTGGTTTTAGATGCATTATTATTAAAGATGGTTTAATTATTATCCTAAGATCCAACTTTTTTCTTTTCCTAATTTTGAGAAGCTTGCATTAATGATTATGGCGGCTATTTACACAAGTCACCATGGTAGCTCTCTCACTCTTCTCCCTCTCCTTTTCACGTTTTTTTCTTCTTTGCTATATCGAAGAAGGATGTTATGCCTCCCTTTATTCCATCTATAATAACATTAAGTTTTTACTTTTTATATCTATTTAATGTTTTGTTTTTATTTAATTTATTTAATGGTTTGCTAGCACTTTTACTTTTTGTTCACATCAAGATTGAGCCCAATAATTTTAGTTATTCTTTTCATTAATTTTAGCATATTAAATAATTAAAATAAAATTATAAATATTTTTAATAATTAATAAGATGTAACATCTTTCTAATCATCTAACCTTCCTCTTTCACTTGTTTGCATTTGTTTTTCCATCATGGTCAATATTGTTGGTGCAAAGGTGAATAAATGATGAATAGAGAAATATTCTATCAAAGAGAATGACGGCTACACAACTTACTAAACATTACAATGATTGCAACCCTATTTATAAGCTAAAACTAGGGTTACTAGAATAAAATAATACTAAAATACCCTCTAACAAACTTAGGAGCTAAGTAATAGTACAACTAAATATGAATTACTTCTAATATCATCCCTTAATTCATATTCCATCAAAACATGTAACACCAATTCCATCCCTTAGTCTGAGAAATTGATCAGTCTTGATAGCTTTCGTCAGAGCATCTGCCAACTGTTTCTGAGTGCTGCAGTGTACAACTTCTAATACTCCACTCTGAACTTGATGTCTTCGAAAATGATATTTGGTCTCAATATGCTTGCTTCTCCCATGCAACACTGGGTTTCTGGCAGGATTGATTGCAGACTTGTTGTCAATCATAAGCTTCAGAGGTTTGTTTATTTTAATCTTCAGATCCTGCAACAGATTCAGAATCCACACAGCTTGGCATGTAGTAACAGCACCTGCAATGTATTCAGCTTCACAGGTTGATAACGCCACAACAGGTTGCTTCTTGGAACACCAAGAAATGGGACCTCCAGAAATTTGAACAAGTACCCAGAGGTACTTCTTTTGTCAACTTTGTCTCCACACCAATCAGAATCTGAATAACTCAGAAGTTCTGACTCATTCTTTCTTCCAGAAGGAAATAACACTCCATACTACAGAGTTCCCTTGATATACCTCAGAATCCTGACAGCAGCTTGGTAATGGGACCACTTAGGTTTACTCATGAACCTACTAACCATCCCAACAGAATAGCAAATATCAGGTCTGGTATTGCACAGATACCTCAGAGAACCAACCAACTGCTTGAAGGTTGTAGCGTCCACATCCTTTCCATCAGAGTCAGAATCCAATTTCTGATTTGTATCAGAAGGTGTGACAACAATCTTATAATTCTTCAGTTCAAATCTCTTCAGAAGTTCTAATTCATACTTGAGCTGATGCAAAATGATACCTTTCTCAGAATATCTAAACTCCATCCCTAGAAAGTATGTCATTTTGCCTAAATCAATCATTTCGAATTCATTCATCAGAACTTTCTTGAACATGGCTATCTCCTGTTCAGAACTTCCAGTCAGCAGTATGTCATCAACATATAAACACACTAGAGTCATATTGCCTTCAGAAGTATGCTGAACATAAACATCGTACTCCATCTCACATTTCTGAAAGCCTTGCTTCTTGAAAAATGAATCAATCTTCTGATTCCAAGCTCTGGGCGCTTGTTTCAGTCCATATAGAGCTTTGTATAATCTGTACACCATCCCTTCCTGATTCTTTTTCACAAATCCAGGAGGTTGTGACACATAAGCTTCTTCTTCTAATGGACCGTTCAGAAATGCAGATTTAAATCTAAATGCATCAGAGGCAAATTCCTGTTAGCAGCTATTGCAATCACCATTATGATTGTTTTATGTCTTGCTACAGGTGCAAACACTTCAGAATAATCCAGCCCAGGTTTCTGTAGAAATCCTCTGGCTACCAACCTTGCTTTATGTTTGCCAATTGAACCATCTGGATTTAACTTCTGCTTGAAAACTCATCTGACGTTGATGGCTTTCTTGTCTTTTGGAAGTTTTGTCAGCTTCCAAGTCTTGTTTCTCTCTATAGCATCAAGTTCTTCTTTCATGGCCTTCAGCCAGAGCTTCTGCTTAAGAGCCTCTTCTGTACTTATGGGTTCAAAGTCTACTATCATGGCACACTGAATAACTTCTCCTTCAGAGTCTACTTCAGTGTCTTACAGCATGTCAAATTTTGCATATCTTCTGGGGACGTTTCTTATTCTTCGTGGTCTCTGAACTTGTTCAGAATCTTGAGCTTCAGAGTTTCTAGCTTCAGATGATTGACTTCCTCCAGAGCTTTGACCATCTTTAGAGTCTGGCATATTTCCAGAGTCTGAATTGCCACCAAAATCTAGATTGCCATCAGAGTCTGGATCATCAGAGTCACCTTCATCTTCTGAGTCTTCTCTAGAGTCTGAATCACTATCAGAGTCAGAGTCAACGTCAGAGTTTACTCCAATTTTATAAATTCTTAACTCTGACCTTTCTTCTGAAGTTCTAACATTAGAATCAGATTGAGACTTATCCCAATTCCAAACTTCTGATTCCTTCACAATCACATCTTTGCTGAATTCAATTTTATTGTTTTCTGGACAATAGAGCTTGTATGCACCTGTACTGTGGTACCCTATCAGAATCATCACTTTGCTTCTATCATCCAACTTCTGTCTTCTGGCTTCTGGAACATGTTTATAGCAAACAAAACCAAACACCTTTAGATGACTAACACTTTTCTTATCTCCAGTCCACTTCTATATTGGAACTATTTCCTTCAACTTCTTCGTACGACATCGGTTGAGTACATACGTTGTAGTGGCAACAGCTTCTCCCCAGAGCTTCTGAGGAAGCTTCTTCTCCTTTAGCATGCTTCTCACCATATCAAGCAAAGTGCGGTTTCTTCTTTCAGCAGACCATTGTGTTGAGGGGTATAAGGAGCAGTAACCTCATGCTCAACTCCATTCTCCTCACAGAACTTCTGGAACTCTTTGGAGTTATACTCACCTCCACCGTCAGTTATAAGAATCTTCAACTTCTGACCACTCTGATTCTCAGCCTTCATTTTGAACTTCTTGAATTCATCAAACACCTCGTGTTTAAACTTAATAAGGGATACCCATGTCATTCTTGTGAATTCATCAACAAACAACACAAAGTATTTATTCCCTCCAATCGATGCTACTGGAAATGGACCACACACATCAGAATGTACAACTCCCAAGGCATGTTTTGCTCTTGGAGAAGCGTCTGACACAAATGACAATCGTGGTTGTTTTCCTTCCATGCAAACTTTGCATGACTTTTCAGACTTCTTAATTGCAGGAATTCCATGTACCAACTTTTTTGAATTCAGATGTTTTAAGCTTCTGAAATTCAAATGACCGAATCTTCTGTGCCACAGCTCACTCTCCTTCTCAGCACTTGTTGCACTAAGACATTCTGAGTCTGCAGTTCTGACATTCACCTTAAATGTTCTATTTATTCCCTGTTCTGACTCCATAATCAACTTCTGATTGCAGTCATACAGCTTCAGAAGATTGTCCTTCATGGTAACTGAAAAACCTTTCTCAATTAATTGTCCCACACTCATCAGATTGCTTCTAATGCCAGGTACGTACCACACGTTCTGAATCAATGTTGTTTTCCCATTGTTCAGAATCACTCTGACATTTTCCATACCTTCTGCAATAAGATATTTGTCATTAGCACATCTGATCTTTGTTCTCTTTTCAGAGTCAAAGTCAACCAGCCATTTCTTATTTCCAGTAAGATGATTTGAACAGCCAGTGTCCATATATCACCAGTCTATGAGATCCATATCATCAGATTCAGAGGCCATCAATAGCACAGATTCGTCATCAGAATTTCTGGCTATATTTGTTTCTTCTGATTTTCTCTCCTTGTTTGACCAACAATCTCTAGCAAAGTGACCAAACTTCTTACAACAGTAACATTGGATTTTCTTCTTGTCATACTTCTCTTTTCCCTTCTGAGCATTCTTTTGTCTATCAGAGGTTGAGCTTTCTGACTTCTGACCATCATCAGATCTTATCCTAGCTTCTAACTGCTTTTAATACCTCCTATCAGATGTTACTTTCAGAGCCTGCTGCTCTACTTCCTTTTCAGAAGTTCTCTCAGTCAAACGCAACTCTTGCGCTTCTAGACTGCTCTGCAACTCTTCAATTTTCATGGTGCTCAGATCTTTGGAATGTTTTATTGCTACCACAATGTAATCAAATTGAGAGGTAAAGGATCTCAATACTTTCTCCGTGATTGCTTCTTCAGAAAGAGTTTCTCCACACGCCTTCATCTCATTAGTGATCAGAATCATTCTGGAGATGTATTCAGAGACTTTCTCATTATTCTTCATGTTGAGATTCTCATATTGCTTTCTCAAGGACTGAAGCTTCACCTTTTTCACTGATGCGTCACCATCATAACATCTCACCAGTGTGTCCCACGTAGCCTTTGCTGTCGTTGAATCTGAAATCTTCTCAAACACATTTACATCCACACATTGACGAATGAAGAACAATACTTTCTGATCCTTCTTCCTTAATTCCTTCTACGCGTTTTTCTGTTCATCCGTCGCATCTGCTGCTACTGGAACATAACCATCAGTGACAAGATCTAGAACATCTTGAGCACCAAACAGTACATGCATTTGGATCATCCAACGATTCCAGTTTTTACCGTCAAATACTGGAAGTTTGGTGTTCATGTTGTTGTTTCCGTTCATCTTCTACCTTGCACAGTACACTCAGATTTCTCACATAGTGTTTCCCAACCCACAAAATTAAAATCCTGATCAGATTTTGTTCAAGATTCAACACGAATCTAAGAAACAAAACCAAACACACAAGGCCTCACGTTCACTTGTGTTTCCCGTGTTTCCAAATGAATCTGAACCATGCTCTTATACCAATTGTTGGTGCAAAGGTGAATAAATAATGAACAGAGAAATATTCTATTAAAGAGAATGACAGCTACACAACTCACTAAACATTACAATGATTGCAACCCTATTTATAAGCTAAAATAGGGTTACTAGAATAAGATAAAATACTAAAATACCCTCTAACAAACTTAGGGGCTAAGTAATAGTACAACTAAATATGAATTACTTCTAATAAATGTAGGAAATCGAAATGTAGTTTTCATTGATTTAATTAGAGATGATGAAATCAATGATGCTTCATCTTAGACTGGAGTGATAAGCCAAGAAAACATAGAGGTGTTGTATTTAGATGTAAGGCACCTTGTAATAAACTTTGTAGAGGTTAGGGAGTACGCTAATGTGAGAGATTCAAATATTAACAATGTTCAAACAAGGGAACCCTTAGAGGTGAGAATCCTTGAAATGAGCATTGCTAAAGTGGGGGAACCCAATTCTACTAGGATTGGCATGAGTAAGATTTATTGTTGTTATGCTATTGATGGACAGAGAAAATTTAACCTGCCACCTTCTAAATTAGATCTGACATCCTCTCCGAAACTTTTATAATCTTAAAATTATTCTTGAAAAAATTTAAAACAAATAAATTTTTTTTATATTATTAAAAAATTTAGAAATTTTTGATAATGTGTCAAAATTTTAAAAATTTTGAAATTTTCAATAGTGACAAAATTTAAAAATATTTTTTTATACTACCACTAATTTTAAAATTGGTGGTACAGTACTGAAAATTTTAAAATTTTCAATAACATACTGCCAATTTCGAAATTGGAGGCAGTTTAAAAAAGTTTTTTTTTTTTGGAAATTTTGAAAATTTCCAGTAAAAAAACATGAATTTTCCGATATTTTTTCAGGAAATTTTTATTTTTGATATACACCTATAAATTTCATAATTTTTAAAAAATTTTAAGGATTAAAATGAAATTTCGTTATAATTAAAAAGTGTCAAATATAAAGGAGGGGGTGGCATGTTAATTCTTCCACAAACTTCATATGCCAAACACAAAAATTGTTGAAATTTCCTGGGACAAACGGAAGGCCCATGTTTTAAACCCACAGATGCTCCTTTTGAAGCGATCTTAATGACAGAATTTGAGTGAACTTATGAGTTCAGGGAAATGTGTGAGTAATATAAGGGGTGCCCATAGCATGATTTGTTGGTTGTATGTATAATCATAAACTAGACAACATCTAACTAAAGTAAGGTTGAAAAATATAATAAAAACAATTAAGTTACCCTTTCTAATCATTTATTAACCCTAGATGTGAAAATTCCTATAATTATTCCTATAATAAAATAATTTAATTATGACCTTTTTACAACATCGATTTTTAGAAAATATTTGGAATCTTTTGTAATTTTATCAGTTTTTCAAAAAGTTTAGAATTTGTAAAATTTTTGACGTTGTTATTATCGGAGAGTCTAGTATACCTGATTTTTCGCATATACCAAAAAATCTTATAGTTTAGTATGTTTCAATTATGTGATCCTGTTTCTGATGGTTTCCAAGTGACTTTTACTTAAATTGTCACCACTAATGTGATATGTTTTATATAAATGTTAACTTTTTACATAATTGTGAAGTCCTTAATTATGATATCTCATACATTGATAATTTATTTTCTATGCATTTTAAATGTCAGATATTACCCTCTCGTGCTGACGTTTTGGCATGGATGTCGCCCGTTAGTAAATAATATGGTATTGTTGTTGTTACTATTCTTTCTGATACCATATTGGGTGCAGGTGAAGTTGAAACTCAATTGTTCTTTCCCTTTTGTCGCATACCGACGGAGACAGAACTATAGTAAAGTTGCAAGAGCACGGGTATCAACATATGCGAGACATATTAGGCGCTAGAAAGAAGTAGCTAGGAAGTCGACATAATTTGTTTTATAATGATACTATAACATTTTTGCATTATATGTATATGTTTTATCTGCTTAAATTTGATTAAAAAAATATAATAAAAACAAGTTTTCAAATATTTTAGTAGTACCTACCAGACTTTTCAAATTTTTGAAAGTTTAGGTGCATACTGGATTTTTCAAAATATTTGCTAGGTTGATTTTGTTTTCAGATTTTTCAAATATCTAGTAACTTCCTTCTGAATCTTTCAAAAGTTCAGTAATTTTTTATAATTTTTTTAGAAAATCTTAAATTTTTACAAGAAATTTTATAAATGTCCGACATTTCTGCATTCTTTTGCAAAATATTTGGTAATTTTGTAACAAATCTGATAATTCTACATAAAAACGAAAAAATTTACAAAATATCTGATACCTGCATAAAAAATATGGAGTTTACTAAAATTATTTTTAAAAACTGACAACTTATAGTAAGGACAAAAGCAAGGACAAAAGCGTAATCACAACCTCTTTAGAGTGTGCCAAATACAACTTGGTGGTGGCAAGAAGATTCCTCTAAATGTTAGCATAAATAGCATAAATATAAGCTGATCTGACCTGATCAGAAAGGAATCAATGGACCGCCACGCGCCTTTTATCTACTGTCTGTTCACCCATGGTAAGAAGGAAGAGGGGGTGTACATGCAAGACACTCTGATGCCAAAATGAGAAAGGACCAGAGTGAAGCAAATACAGAGAGAAGGTGTAGAGAATAGAATACCTTACCCTCTAGTGAAAGAGGGTATTTATAGTGAGACCCCAGCGCGGGGCCAACGGTCATTTGCGTTGGGCTGGATGGCCAGACCCAACCCAAGTGACTGTTAGGGCTTACGTGGCGTAGTGAAGACTAGGACGTGGTCTTCGCCCTAGGTCAACTGTTCCGTGATCTCCGGAAGGTAGGTTGACCTGCTCTTGCGGAGGTGGATAGTTGTCTGATGACGTGTCCCTGCAGAGGGGAGCACGTGGAGAACGTGTGAAAGACACATTGTTCTGCTCAAAGGAGGGAAGGTGCTGCCTGCTGAGGGCAGCGTCTGGCCGACGGGGACCCTTGTGCTCGACGTAGGTGATATGGGTCTGCTTGGGTCTTCCCAAGTATCATTGGGTTGGGCCTGCCCGGTCAAACTGGGGCCCAGACCAGAACAGGAGCCCCCTAAGTCGTAGCTCCGAGGAGAGGGAGCGAGGACTTGATGACGTTATCGAGGCAGGAGTATGCGCGAGGAGAGATTTCGCACGTGCGTTTTTCGTGAAGACACGCGAGCATGGGCATCTTTGGGTGGTCGGGCGTCCAGGTCGACGACGCGTCCTCAACAAACGCTGGTAGCGAGGAGATATGAAGGGACGCGACTGTCAGTCTACGCCACGGGTCAAACATTGGACGAGCCATGTGGGGCTGCTATCCTAGGGCACTCAAGTGCCTAGGGACGCTTCGATTCCCGTGTTGGGGTATAAGTAAGCGAACCCCCACCCATTCCTCATTTTCGCTTCTGCTCTCTCCTACATGCGACGATTCACTTGTTCGTCTATGTATCACCGCCGTGTACTCCACTGTTACCAGTAAGTTCCTTTTCCTTGTTCTTTTCTTATTTCATGTGTTTAAGCCGGGGCCGAGGCGTGTTGAACGCCCCGAGGAGGGAGAAGAATTTCCGTCTCAATAGGCGGTGGTTTTCTAGGTTTAGTATGAATTCGCCGAGGACGTGCGAAGTGATAGTTTGAATTCCCCGGGGACAGATACTAGTTTTAGATGAATGCCCTGGGGGCGAACGATAGGACTACATGAGTGCCCCGGGGAGGATATGTGGGCTAGATGAATTCCCTGGGGACGAATGATATGGGTCAGATGAACCCCACGGGGACGCGTGACAGGATCGTGAGCGTTTCCCGGGGACGACGGGGGATGCAGGATGACTTCCCCGAGGATGGCTGCCCGAGTGGCTTTTACAATTGTTGCGGGTGTTGTCCCTGTCGCCCTTTCACTTGGCCTGCGGTGGAAGGGTGGATTTGATCTTGGACATCGAATTCACCGTTTCCTTCTGCTTTTCAGGTGTTAATGATGTCGTGGATCCCGGGGACCATGGATGTTGACGAGGAGCCAGAATTTCCCACAGTCGAGGATAGAGTTCGCCCGGTCAAGGAATGGGTGGCCGAGGAGCCTCTGACCACGCCCTCGAATTTTGTAGATGACCGGACTGGCACTTTTGCTACTGTAAAGGATCAGCGCGAGGACGAACCCCTAAACTGGAAGGTGTATCGGCCTTGCGAGCAACACCGCATCTGCTTGTCGTTTGGGAAAATGAGGTTCCCCATGTACGAGTTCTTTTTTCGGGAAGTCGGGCTCAGGCTACCATTCACGGGCTTCCAGTTGGGGGTCTTCGACTGGTTGCAGTTAGCTCCCTCGCAACTGCATCCCAACGCCATCGCTTTTGTCCGGGCATTTGAGTTCATTTGTAGATATCTGGAGGTCGGGGCCACGCTGCTACTTTTCTTCCGTCTTTTTCATCTGCAGAGGCAGACGGTGAACGGTCGACAGGGATGGGTCTCGCTGAAGCAGCCGAAGAAGCTTTTTCAGACTTACATGGATTTTGTTTGGGATTTCACATCTCGCTTCTTCGTTGTTAGGTCGGTGTCTCACGGAGCGTGTTCCTCGTTGTACAAGAGAAGGGAGCGAATACTGAACGGGCAACGGGAGGACGTCTTGGTCCCGAAGGTGCCTTTGGAGTGGACAAAGACACATTTTACAAAGGGTACTGACCGATATATAGTGTGGGCGGGGACCCTGGACAATGAGGATCTGGACGGTTACCAAAAGATAGTATCGTTTGTGGCCAGCCTGCCCCCGTCGAACCTGGTGACACCTGATGGCAGATATATTCGCGACATTGAGGGGCGCGTTTGTTAGAAGCAGAGACTGATCAGCACGAAGGCTCTGCTCGAGTGTTCGCCGGAGGAGGAGGCCCTTAGTTACCTAGGTGGTGGTCGTCTCCCTGTTCCTTTGACTCCCTAGTTTTTTATTTGTTTTCTGACATCTTTCTTTCGTTTTGTAGGAAGCATGTCTACTGCATGGAGAGAGTGAAGAAGCTGGCCGCCTCAAGACTCGCTGCTAGGACCGGGAAGACACGGGTTTCTCAGGTGTCCGGGCAAGCTGTTGCTGATCAGGGAGGCAAGGGTTCTTCTTCGTCGCCCCAGAGCAGCCAATCCCCGTCGTCTCAAGGGGCTGCTAAGCGGCCCAAGATCCATCAGCCTGGGGGTGTTGTCGACTTGACAGAAGGGTTTGCCAAGGAGGGGTTCCTAATCTCACCGTGCCATCAGCATCCTGGCTTCTTTCATGGTGCCAGGTCACCAGCCGTACCGGTCGGGGAGGCGAAGAAGGTCCTCGGTTTGGACCGGGCTACTCGGAGGCAGGTTTTGACCGAGGATTTGGTTACCATGATGCGGGTCTTCTCGAAGGCCTTGGTCCTGAGTGATGAGAGCTGCTCCTCAGCCAGGCTGGCCAAGCTGCAGGGTGACCTCATTTTCACGCAGTCACAGCTGACCAAGTTGGCCGGGGAGTTGGAAAAGAGTCAGAAAGACGCCTCCGTGAAGCGCAAGAGAGGGGAAAGTGCCGAGGAGAAGCTGAAGGATGCAGAGGAGGAGGTGCAGACGCTGAAGACTCGCGTGGGGGAGCTGGAAGGTTCTCTCCGTCCTGCCGATGACGAGACGAACGAGGACAAGCTTATGGTCACCTGGGCGGATATGTTGAGGAGGATCCGGGAGTTGGAGAATGATTGTTTGGAGGCTGTCAGGGTTGGTTTTTCCAGTGCTGTGGACCAGCTCAAGGTGGTTAATCTCGCGGTTAGCCTGGTCGTAAATGGGATCGGTCCCTTCCATCAGATCGTCGATGGACGGGTGGTTGATCCTGACTCTGAAGTTGTTGATAACTTTGCCCCTACAGACGAGCATGAGGTGGACTGTTCAGAAGATATGTAGATTTGTCCAGGCCTGCGTGCTCGTGGTTTCTGGGCCTGCGCGCCAATACTTTTCTATTTTTTAAGTGTTTTTGTAATTGACTACTGGGTTGGTGCCCGTTTTGATAATACAATTTTTTTTTTAAGTGTGCGCTCGTTTGTGTTTGCATGATGATATGCCTGTTTTATTTCTACGCATTTGTATGCTCGAAATGTATGTATAATATGTTATCTAGTAGTTTCGGGGGGAGTAGCTCGACGATAATGGTGCCCGGTAGTGTAGGGAACTGGCCAGGTGACCGAGGTGGTTACCTGGTCGGAGAAGGGGCATTTTATCCCCGCGGCATGAACGTCCCATCGCGAGCTAGGTGTTCTGCCGAGCATGGCACAACGACAGAGAGTCTTGGTTGAAGGGCTCTCCGTCGAGCAAAGCCTTCTGCCTGCGCATACAAAGGTAGAGGCTTGCTATGACGTTGGCTTTGAAGAGACGCGATGGTACCTTGTCATGCTCCTGTGGTCGCGACTCTTGTCGTCGCAGTCAATGTTTAACTATAGTATTTTTTCAGCTTCTCAGCGTTCCATGATCGAGCTAGTTGGTCCCCATGTAGGTTTTCGAGATAATATGCCACGTGCTCCATTTTGTCTCGAACGCGATAGGGGCCTTCCTAATTTGCGACAAGTTTGCCCTCATGTGAGTCCTTCTGGTTTCTTTGTAGGACCAGGTGTTGCACCCCAAAATTTTCCCAACTTTTCTTTACCTAGCTTATGTTTCATTTTATTCACATTAGCATTATCATTTGCATTTCATTGACATGTATGCAGGAGATCAAGAGGTATGATTACCAATTAAGAGCTATACAAGACTATGAAGCTAGCTAAGAAGGTTATTCAGGTGCTCAAGGGTTGATATCCTTGTCAGAGAAGTTAAAAGATCCTCAGAGAGAGTGATTGACGCCAAGTGTGTAGGTCTCCTAACTTGAGAGTTGTGGGAAGCCATCAGATGATTCTTAGGTCATGGAGATGGACTTGAGGTCTTGAGAGAGCTCATGTGAAGTGTTGAAGATCACTTTGAGGCCTAGACAGGTCATTGTGCAAGATTAAGAGGACTCAGCCATGAGTGGTGCAGCTAGGGTTTGACTGGGTCAACCCTAAGTCAACTGAGGATTTGAAGGAGGTTGAGACCTAATTCAAGAGCCATGTGACCATGGATTGATACATTGAGATGTTCTAAGGATTATTCCAAGGTTAACTCATCATGATTGAAGAGTTTGAGAAGTTTCAAGCTAGGGTTTCTAAGGCTTGACAGTGTAAAATCCCCTAGTTTGACCCCTACCTTCAAGGCAATTTAGCTCAAGATGTGATTGCCATCTCATCTTACCCCCAGCATGATTGTTGTAGGGAATGGTCTTAAATTTAATTTGAGTGCTAGAAATCCTTGATAGGATTTGTAGAACTCAAGTTATGACTTTGACAAGTTACAAGTCATCTGAGGAATGTGAATTTGGAGCTTGAAAGTTACCCAACTTGCATGAAACTTTTGCCCTAGAAGGATGATTCCTATGAATTTTTGGTCAACATGAATGTTGTTCCTTATCCTCTTAGCTTTCTAGAAAGTACTAGAAGTCCTTGATAGGATTTGTAGAACTCAAGTTATGGCTTTGACAAGTCAAGGGTATTTTGGACATTTGGTGATTATAGGTCATTTGTGATCATAGGCCATTTTCACCAACTTAGAGGCTTCAAATGAAGTTTTGTCCAACCAGAAAGTTTCTCAAAATGGGGTTTTAACCTTGACCATGCATCAAGGAGGCATTGAAATGGCTCAAGGAGAGACTTGGTTCAAGAAACTTTGAAAAAAAGAAGAATTAAAGTTCATTAAAAAGACCAAATTTGTGATTCTTCATTCCAAGGCCAAAATAAGACATGTAATATGTCATTTTGATCAGAAATAACATTTTAAAGACAATGGAAATAACACTTTTCTCATTTGAGGTCAAAATCCAAGAGTTGCATTTGCTTGCTTAAGACATAAGTTACATTTGCCAAATTATGCACAAGTGCAAGACCAATGCTCCAACACATTCAAACACACTCAGAATCTCATGTGGCGAGAATTTGAACCAAGAGCATGGTGCTGTACAAGCTATAACCTGAACTGGTATGAGGATGGCATGAGATGACATTTTCCATGACATGAGATATTGAAATTCTCCTTGGATGGATCCAAAAGCTTCTAGATCATGCATTCATGTCCTACATATAATTCTGAAGTGGTTCATAGCAGAGGTTGGTGAGAATTGAGAGGAAATAGAGAGATTGCACTTTGAATTTGCACATTGCAAATCAAAATCGGTTACATCAATTGAGGCCGTTTTAATCCAAGTTCTTGATCTCAGTAGCTTCCATTTGTGTTGGTGATCGATTCCAGATCAAATTCAAGGCAAAACTGTGGAAGAATCGTGAGTTGGCAATTGGAGTTTGAAGCTTGCAACTCAGAATTGAATTCAAGGATCCATGAAGTTTCAGCTCATTTCTTTGCATACAGAAGGTTTATTGGATGCTAGTGAAGGAATCTGGAAGCTCTTGAAGGTTAATTTGAAGATTTTACCACTCTGTTCATCAAGAATTTGCAGGTATGTACTTTTCATCGTGCAGCTTAATTTAAGTAGAATCTTTAGGTTTTGTTAGGTTAGATGTAATGTAGATTAGTATAGGAAGCTTTTTGGATCATTAATTTGAAGATTAGTGACAATTTAGGGTTTATGCAATTTTCGGTTGAGATTGCTATTCTTGGATTCTTGAGTTTTTAGAACGATTGAGTAGTATTGGTGGATTCCTTGTGAAATTTAGAACAAGATTCATGTAGAAACCATGTGGAATGGAGGCCTGTAGAGAGAGTTAGGGTTGGATGAGGCCGACCAGAAAAGCCACCGGCGGTGACCTTCGCGCGCGCAGGTGGAGGAAGTTTCAGAAATTTGAAATGGAGAAGATATAATCTCCACCGTCCGTGCTTGATGAGAAGTGGACTTAGTCAAGAGATCCAACGGCCATTGAGCGAGCCACGTACCCCCCTCCCCTCAACGCTGCGTTTCACTTAGGGTAGTTCAGGCTTTGTGATGAGAGGCGTGCATCCAAGGGAGCGTGGGTTCGAAACTGGTTGTGCATGGTTTTATTTTGTTTCAGTTTGATAATTGGAGAGAATTGGCGCATGGGCTTTGGACTGGTTGATACCAACACCCCCCTTTTGGGCCCAGCATTGAATTAAACTATTTTTAATTGCTATTCAACACGCTGGTCTTTTATATTCATTTTAATTTTTCATTTCATTCATGGTTATCGATTAATTCATAAAAAATTGAAAAATGACTCAATTAATTTCATTCTTTTTTCCATGGATTCATGATTGAATCTAGTTTTTTTTAGATAAAAAATATTAATATTTCATACATATTTGATTTTATTAGCATTTGTTGAATTTTAATTGATATTAAAATAATCATGGTTGATACTTGGTTTTGTTGAATTTGGTTTGATCATTTGATGATGATTCCTGCCTTGATTTTTTGTGTGTAGCTAGCATAGATATGCATATTCCCCCTAGATTTTTCTCACATTTTTGTGATGAAATTAGATAGTGTTTTTGAGTTGAAACTTTAAGAGCTCCATTTTTAGGGTTTATGGTTAATATCTTATGATTTAAGTTTTATATCTAGAACTTGGTGGATGATTCAACCTCTGATTTTTATATGGTAGATTCATGATTGAATTAGGGTCCCTTAGGAATTTTTGTAGGAATTTATAATGTGGTTTACTATTTTTTTATATTTTAGTTTAGGTGCTAACTTTGGATGATTCTAATGCACCAATTCAACTAGAATGACTTCTTTAGTTCCCTTAGATTAGGGTTTTGTCTCTCTTGCTCTTGGATGATGTTGAAGATAAGCTTGGGCTACCATGGAATGCTTGAAGAAGTTTGGATGTGAAGATCTTCCCTTCTTTTGGTGTAGTGTTGATTAGGTGTTAAGATTAGGGTTTGCAGACAGAGCTTCTAGATAGATTCTCTTCCTTCATAAACATGGAAGATGTTGATCACTTCCATTCTTCCCTATGATGTAAGGTCCCCTTGTAAAGGCCTCATCCCTCCTTAGGTAGGATGTGTGGCTCTTTACCAGTTGGTAGAACCTTTGAGGGTCCCTTTCTCTGATGATAGGATGCTTAGTGGTGACCTTTGGTCTTCACTCTGCTACCAATCATCCAAACTTTGCTCTTGTTAGATGAATCTTTCTCCCTTGCTAGAGGATAGATTTCCTTGTTAGAAGACTGGAGAGGCTAGAAGTTGATACTTCTCTATATTTGAAGACTGCCATTGAAGCTGAAGCTTGTAAATCAGGAAGAGCAAGTTGGTACTTGTAAGGAAGAAGGAGCTGAAGCTTGAAGAAGAAAAGGAATAAGTTGACACTTGTGAAGAGAATTCATTGAAGATTGAATGAAGAAGTTGAAGCTTGAAGCTGAAGGAACAAGTTGATACTTGATATTAGGATTGAAGCCTAAAGGTGGAATCTACTTTAGAGCTGAAGCTTGGGGAAGAAGGATAAGTTGATACTTATGTTGGATGTGTTGAAAGATTGAAGAGGCATGTTGATACTTGTTATTGAAGATGATAGCCTTGAAGAGCAGTTGCAGACTAAGGACTGAATTGCTGTCAGAGGAGAGCTTTGCTGTGGGAGCTTTTGATCTGTTTCCTTTCCCGTCTGTTTGCTTGCTGTGCAACTGTATTGATGTGACTTGTTTGATTTGCTTGATGCATTAGAATAGGTTCATGTTTAGACTGATTTAAGCTAGGAGCATGATTGCATTAGAGGTTGAGTTGTTCCCTATGCTTGTATTTTTACTGTATGGCTTTGCTTGCGGGTATTTGGTAGAGCCCAACTCCCTTGCCTATGTGGTTTATATTTTGCTTGATGGCATTTTACTTCTTCTGTATGATTGCAGTTACTTATATTTTGCTTGATGGCATGTTATTTCCTCTGTATGATTGCAGTTATTCATATTTGGCTTGAGGTCGAGACGAGCTTGTGGAGGCTAATGCCCCACACACATTTCCTCCCTCACTTGCATTGCATGCATTTTACAGTCGTTTACTGTTTGTTGTTTAAGCTGATGTTTTATCTGTTTCTGTTTATCATTGACATGATCCCCTAGGAATCTCACTTCCTTTGATAAGGAAATGATGATTAGAACTCTAGGTTGAAACCTATGCATGATAACTTCTAGGAGTTCCCTGTTTCAAACCTCAACCATAGGATGAATCCTTGGCATGACAACATTAGGACTTGATAGTCTCCCCTTAGTTGAACCTGTTCTCTCTTCTCATCTCAAAACAAATCAAAATACAGTAATAAAGGTTAACTGACGTCGTACGTTACGAGCCTTAAGCTATCTGAGAAAGGATTGTTGGAGAGTTTCTTTTCAACAGCTTGGATGTTTAGTATGGTACCCTTTGGGTGACATGCGACGCATTCACTCTCAGGTCATAGTCTCTAGTGCGATATTGGTTGCAAACATCCATAAAAAACAATTCTTTCGTAAAAGACAGAAAACAAACTTCAAACCTTTTTGCCCCGTGGGCCCATAATTCAAAGGAAGCTTTTCTGAAGAAAAGAGTGTCGTTAACTCCCAGTTCTATCGCAAACGGTAACGCCTAAGTCTCCAAGGGTCGAGCTGTGTGCGCCAAACTGCTGGAACTGTTTGTTAACCCTACTCGATAAAACAGATGAATCTGAATCCCCGTAATCCGTATTATCCCGAACTACATAAGCTCTGATCTCTCAAGCCTGTTGAGAGTACGTAGGCACAATACTGATGTATTGGCGAGCCACCTTCCACCTTCACCCGTAGTTAGCCGAACTACGTTGACTCTGATTTCTCATTCTCTGATGAGAATACGTAGGCATAAAGCGTGATGCTTTGCCGAGTCATTTTATTTTCTTTTTAAGCCAGCCTTGATAGGTAGATAGATCAAACCAACCCGTCAGATAAACACAACAAGCATGGATCCCATCGAGTACGATGGACGTGAGGGGTGCTAATACCTTCCCCATGCGTAACCGACTCCTGAACCCAGACCATGGTTGCGATGACCTTGTCTTACACCTTTTCGTCAAGTTTTTCCGATCGTTTCCTTTCCCGCTCTGAGGGATAAATAACGAAAGGTGGCGACTCTTCTGTTTTGCCGGCACCTTATTTTCGCGGAAGCGACACCAGGTCACTGACCTGGAACTTGCGCTTTAGGACTCTGCTATCGTGGCGAAGGTCAATATTTTGTTTTAACCTGGCCTCGCAAAGAGCGGCTCCTGACCGGATCTCCTCGACTAGGTCAAGCTCTTCCCGGAGAGCTTCGTCGTTAGTTTCTTCTTCGAGGGGCACCTCCGTCCTTCTGGATGGTTCCCGAATCTCGACTGGGATGACCGCGTCGGTTCCGTATGTGAGGTGGAAAGGGGTTTCCCCGATGGTCGAGTAAGGCGCTGTCCGGTACACCGACAACATGCTGTGGAGCTCCTCGACCCATCCTCTCTTGGTGTTGCCGAGTCTTTGTTTTAATCCTCGGAGGATTACTCTGTTCGCGGCCTCGTCCTGGTCGTTCATTTGTGGATGTTCGATCGAGGTGAAGTGGTGTTTGGTTCTGAGTTTGGTGACAAAGTCCCGGAAGTTTCTGTCGGTGAATTGTGTCCCATTGTCGGTGACTATGGCGAGCGGGACGCCGAGCCTGGAAAGGATGTTCCTTTTGTAGAACCGGAGTATATTGTGTGCTGTGATTTTGGCGAGGGCTTCGGCCTCGATCCACTTTGTGATGTAGTCGACACCCACTATCAGGTACTTGTTCTGGTATGAGCCTAAGGGGAGTGGGCCGAGGATATCCATCCCCCACCAGGCGAATGGCCAAGGGGAGGAGAGGGATTTGAGCTCGCTTGGAGGGGCGAGGTGCATGTCCCTGTGCCGCTGGCACCTGTCGCACTTCTTGACATGCTCTTTTGTATGCTCTTGCATCGTCGGCCAGTAGTACCCAGCTCGTAGAGCTTTCCTCGCTAAGGATCATCCTCCGAGGTGCTACGTGTTGATGCCCTCGTGGACTTCTTGCAAGATGGCCGCAGCTTGGGTTTGGTCGACGCACTTGAGGAGAGGGATTGAGAAGCCTCTTCGGTATAGTTTGTTATCAAGCAAAACGTACGAGCAAGATCGTCGTTTGACCGTGTTGGCCTCTTTAACATCGACGGGGAGTCGTCCTGTGCTAAGGTAGGCATGTACGGGCGTCATCCAACAGTTGGCGTCCCCAATGGCATTGATGTCAAGCAGAGCTTTTTCCCTCTCCGTGCTTGGTTGCGCGAGGACCTCTTGGATGACTAATTTGTGCCCTCCTTTCTTCTTGGTTCATGCCAGCTTTGAGCGGATGTATGCTCGTGTGTTATGCTCGCGGGGAAAATGCTGGACCCCCGCGGAGTCAAAACTTTTCATCCGTTCCTTTATGAGGGCTAAGTACTCAGCCAGGTTGTCGTTCTTCACCTGGTATTCGCCTTGTACTTCCGAGGCGACCGGCTGGGAGTTCGTGAAGATTTTTATCTCCTTGGCTCCGAGATCTTCTGCTAGACGAAGGCCGGCCAGGAAGGCTTCGTATTCTGCGTGGTTATTCGTCATCGGGAAGGCTAGTGTCACGGAGACTTATATGACAATACCTTCCTCATTTTCGAGGATGATGCCCGCGCCGCTTCTTGAGGAGCTCGAGGCGCCATCAACGAAGATGGTCCATTTCTGAGTTCCCGGGGTTGATTCTGGTGCGGGGGTCATCTCGGCGACGAAGTCACCCAGGGTTTGGGCCTTGAGGGCTTTTCTATCTTCGTAGGTGATGTCGAACTCGGAAATCTCCAGCGACCATTTCAGCATGCGCCCCGCCATGTCGGTTCGTCCGAGCAGCTGTTTAATGGGCTGCTTGGTTCTAACTACGATCGTATGGGCCAGGAAATAATATTGGAGTCGTCTGGATGCGATGACAAGGGCCAAGGCGAGTTTCTCGATCTGTTGGTACCTCACTTCTGGGCCATTGAGGGCTTTGCTCGTGAAGTAGATCAGTTTCTGCCCCTCAGGAGTTTCTCGGATTAGTACGACGCTGACGACTTCGTTCGCCACGGCCAGTTATAGGTACAAGGTTTCCCCGGCCTCTAGCCTCGTCAACACGGGCGGCTCCGACAGGATGCGCTTGAGGTGGAGGAGGGCCTGCTCGCATTCCTCTGTCCACTCGAAAGAGGCTTCCTTTCTCAACAATTTGAAGAAAGGGAGGGCGTGCTGCGCGGATTTAGCGACGAAGCGGAACAGTGATGCGATCATCCCGTTGAGGGATTGTATCGATTTCTTCGAGCTCGGCATTTCGATCTCGGAGAAGTCCCGACACTTGTCTGGGTTTGCTTCGATCCCACGCTCGGTCAAATAGAATCTGAGGAACTTCCCCGCGCGTACCCCGAAGGTGCACTTCTCTGGATTGAAACGCATCCGGCACTTCCTCGCTGTCTCGAAGATCTTCTTGAGATGTACTGTGTTGTCAACTTTTGTATAGGACTTGACGATCATGTCGTCCATGTAGACCTCGAGCATGTCGCCAATCTCTCCTCTAAAGACCTTGTTCATCATCTGCTGGTAGGTGGCGCCGACGTTTTTTAGGCCGAAGGGCATTCCGTTGTAGTAGTAATTTCCTAACTCGGTCATGAAAGTCGTGCTTTATTTGTCGGCCTCAGCCATGGTATCTGGTTGTACCTCGAGTACACGTCCATGAAGGACAGTAGTTTGAAGCCCGCCAAGTTGTCGACGAGCTTGTCGATGTTGGGGAGGGGGTAGGTGTCCTTAGCACATGCCCAGTTGAGATCTGTGTAGTCAACACACATCCTCTATTTTCCATTATTTTTCTTAACGAGTACAACGTTGGACAGCCAGGTTGAATACCTGCCTTCCAAAATAAAATTCGCCTTTAGGAGGTCTTTTACAGCTTTTTCAACCGCTGCCGACTTTTCGGGGGACTGCCTATGCCTACGTTGTACTACGGACCTAGTGGCCGGGTTGACGCAGAGCTGGTGGCAGGCGACCTCGGGGTCGAGTCCGGGCATCTCTACGACAATCCAGGCAAAGAGATTGGCATTCTCACAGATGCAGGCCTTTAGTTGCTTCCTCGCCAGGTCGGGAAATCCTTCCCTAATCTTCACGGTCTTCGTTGCGTCTTCCCCGAGGGTTACAAGCTCGAAGTCCCCGTTTGGAATGGGGCGCGTTGGATGGAAAGGCTGCCCGTTGGTTTCGCCGGATTCGTCCTCGTGGTTAAGTTCTTCGGTGAAACGGCAGTCAAGGTCCATGGCGTCGACGTGATCCTTCGGTTTGACCTCTCGAGCAGGAGGTGGCTTGGTTGCTTTGGTCATGGGACCGATTGTACTAAGGCTCTTCATCGCTGCGTCGAAGCATCGACGAGCAGCTTCGATATCCCCGTAGAGGTTGACGACGGCTCCCAGTCTAGTGTAGTATTTCATATTTAGGTGGACGGTCGATGGTACCGCGGTAAGTTCGGCCATCGTTGTCCTGCCTAGGATGCAGTTGTATAGAGACGACCATTCGACGACCAAAAAATGGACGTTGATTTCCCTGGCCGTTTCCTTTTCCCTGAATGTGACCTTGAGCTCCACTTACCCCCCACGGTCTTGTCGTCGTCCTGTTGAAGCCCTTTAGATCGGAGCCTAGGTAGGGGGATAAGTTGGATTCGTCGAGCTGAAGCGTCGCGAAGAGATGGGTGTACATGATGTCCACCGAGCTCCCCCAGTCGACCAGGATGCATCGGACGTCGAAGTTAGCCATCTGTGCTCGGATTAGTAGGGGAATGTTTGAGTTCGGGGATCCTCCGGGGAGCTCCTCAAGTTAGAAGGCGATCGGGTTGGATCGACCTCGGAACTTGTCGAGGGTGCTCGTCTTGTCGGAGTTGTTGCTCATAAGCTCGTCAAACTTCTGCTTAACTGACCCCACTGAGAGTTTGCTCGGGGTCCCGTCGAAAATGGCCATTGCTCTCGGGAAGTATTCCCACCGGCTGGTGGGACGTACTGGTTCCTCGGGTAACTGACGTTCGGCGGGGAGGCTGAACTTTCTTAGGGAGAACCAGTCCTCTGGTCGGCCGACGGTGAGGGCTACCTGTAGGCCGGAGTCATCGTGAGGAGGGAGGTCCTCGACTTTCTTAGCCTCAGGGGCCTCCTGTCGTGGTAGGTCCCCTCCCCGGGTGTATCTTTTCAGATACCCGTCCTCGATCAGAATTTCGATTGCATCCTTCAGATGGATGCAGTCTTCTATGGAAACGACAGTACTTAGATTTGTCCATGTTGGCTTTGGTGGGTGCCGGTTTTGGAAAGCGGACACGTCCTTGGACGAATTCTGAGTTGGTGCATTCCGCTAGTATTTGCTCGCGGGATGCGACCAACATCGTGTATTCGGTGAAGCACCTGACAGGGCCCCGTTGCTCGCGGGGTTCTCGGGGGCGGTCTTCTCGTTGTCTGTCCTCCCCACGGCGTTGGCCCGAGGTCCCTTCCTCTCGGGATCCCCGAGGAGTTTCTTTGTTCCAGGTGTCGCGGGTAGTATTGGCGGCTTGTGTCTCCTCAAATCAGATATAATGACGCACTCTATCGAGGAAGTCTTGGAGGGAGTCTAGCCGTTGGATGGCCACAGCCTCGTAGAATTTTGAATCTCGACGTAGCCCCTGCTTCATCAGGTAACGTTTCATCTCGTTAGAAGTTGTCACCTAGACTGCCTCCCTCTTGGACCTCTCAATGTAGTTCCTGAGGGGCTCGTCGGGGGCCTGGATGATCGCGCCCAGTGATGCCTCTGTCTTTGGGTGGCGCCTAGATGCCATGAAGTGTCGCAAAAACAGGTCCTTCAGGACCCTCCACGATGTAACAGACTCTAGTTCCAGGATTTTGTACCACGTCATAACGCCTTTTCTTAAGGTCGTTGGGAAAAACCTGTGCTTAATGGCTCCCCGGACGTTTCAGTAGTCGACCATAGCCCCGACTTCTTCTAGATGGTCGTCCAGATCCGAGGTTCCGTCGTACGTGGAGAGCAGGGGCGGTTTCTCCATCCCGTGGGGGATGGGAGATGCTATGATCTCCCAGGACAACAGGGTCCTGTAGTCGTCCTCGTCACTGAGGATCGGGGACTGAGGGGGTTAGGGCCCATGCCGAGGAAGAGGTTGGTTTCGTACCCTCGGTTTCCGGACAAGGGCCTCGGGTCTCCCCGTCATCGGTTCCTGAGTGCGTCTGTCCTTCTGAGCCGGCGACCTCGTTCGCTTCTTGGAGGCCACGGGTTGGGGCCTCTCCAATTGTGGTCGGTGCTGGCGTGGTTAGGGAGAAGGGCTCCGAGAGTTCCCACGCTGATTTCTCCGTGGAGGAGAGCGGGATGAGGTGTTATGTTCCAGCGCGCCTATGCTCTCGTTCTGCTGGAACAACATCTGGTTCGTCTGGTTGATGGCCGCAAAGAGGGCGACCATTGTAAGATCCGCGCCGGCCGTAGTGGGGATGGGCTGGAACACCGCTGGACTTCTTTCCCGAGGAGCGACATGGTGCGGCGCGTCCTCGGAAGAAAGGGAGGCAGTCTGGCCGTCCCTGACGTCGGTCTCACAGAGTTGAGATGTCCCTACATGACCGTCGTCATTGGTGACGGGGACGAGGGTGGAGTTGTGAACAGCGTCGTCATGGCGTGGGCTAGTCATGATCCTGAAGTTATGAGATGAAACTTTGGTTCTCTGCTCGGAGGAACGGGGAAGCTTAGATTCCCAGAGACGGCGCCACTGATCTGACCTGATCAGAAGGGAATCAATGGACCACCACGCGCCTTTGATCTACTGTATGTTCACCGGTGGTATGAAGGAGGAGGGGGTGTACCTGCAAGACACTCTGATGCCAAAATGAGAAAGGACCAGAGTGAAGCATACCAGAGAGAAGGTGTAAAGAATATAATACATGACCCTCTAGTTGAAGAGGGTATTTATAGTGAGACCCCAGCACAGGACCAACGGTCATTTGCATTGGGCTGGATGGTCAGGCCCAACCCAAGTGACTGCTAGGGCTTACGTGGCGTAGTGAAGACCAGGACGTGTTCTTCGCCCTAGATCAACTGTCCCGTGATCTTCGGAAGGTGGGCTGACCTGCTCTTGCGGAGGTGGGTAGCTATCTGATGCCGTGTCCCCGCGGAGGGGAGCACGTGGAGAACGTGTGGAGGACACGTTGTTCTGCTCGAAAGAGAGAAGGTTCTGCCTGCCGAGGGCAGCGTCTGACCGACGGGGACCCTTGTGCTCGACGTAGGTGATATGGGCCTGCTTGGGCCTTCCCAAGTATCATTGGGATCGGCCTGCCCGGTCAAACCGGGGCCCAGACCAGAACATAGGCATTAATGATAAGCATTTTTTAATTATTTTTAATTTCATACTTTACCTAAAAAATGTTTTATTTTCAAGGGAGAAATAAAAGTTAAAAATTAAAAAAGCTCTATTTTTTTAATGACGCAAAGTTAAGAAAAAATTGGTATTCAATTTATTTATTTATTATACGCGCTGTGTGTATGTTTATATATTATATTAAATTTAAGTTCAATATTTATCTATTTAAATTTCAATTTGTTTTTAGTTGTCTAATATCTCTTGTCATTTATTTTTTACATTTAAGAAATTTGAGTTTTAGACAATTTGGTAATTAAGCTCACAGAAATCACTTTTGTTCTTTTTTTTCAATCAAAATCGGATGAAAAGGGATTAATTGAATGTAAATCTATTTGATCCTCTAAGTGTTCATAGATAAGTCGTATAACTTGCTTGTTCGAATGCTTATCTTCCTTTTAAAAAGAATTAATTAATAACTTATCGTTTTGAGTTCATTGTCTTATCAAATTAAAAATGATTAATTGGATGTATATCCCTTTGATCTTGAGCATTCGAACACAAACCATATAGCATGCTTGTTCTAACACTTGTCTTCTTTTAAGAAATTATGTCTTAATCCGTCTTAAATAATTTCTTTGTAAACAAAAATTGGATTAAAAAAGATTAATTGGATGTATATCCCTTTTATTCTCGAGAGTTCGAACGCAAGTCATATTGCTTGCTTGTTCTAACATTGTTCTTCCTCCCCAAAGCAATTACAACCAACAAACAAATTTATTTCTATTGTAGCGTGAATAAATCCTTTTAATTTTTGACCAACGAAAAAATATTTTTCCACCTTAGTGCACTCAAATCCTTTTTTTTGTTTAAAATGAAACAACGCAAAATATTTTTCTACCTAAGAACTACGTAGTTTTGAATTCTTCATTGCACCGGGAGACACGTAGAAATAGGATTCACATCTTGCTAGTCACCCTAATAAAAAAAACTTTTTCCTTTTCTTGTAAATATGTCGTAATAATTAGGAGAAATAAAATATATTAGGGTTAACGCTGTGTTTTGTGAAATTAATTAGAGGTAACCGTTATTTAAAACAAATGTCATAAGCTTCTAATACATTCCTTACGTATATCGATTCCTGAACCTAAATTTGGTTGCGATGGTCATATAATTGTTCTTTACGGATTTTATCAATGTTTTATCATTTTAAAAATAATTTTTTGGTGGAGACTTCATTGTGTTAGAGTGTTTTTGCGTCAACTATTTTTTGCGTCACGATTGTGTTGTTATTATACCATTTAATTTATAGAATGTATTCTCACCCCTTTGTTTCTATGTTTTCCAATATGAATATATATGTAGAGTATTCTCAAGTCGAGACTGAGGAATAGTCGTTTACAGTGCCTTATGAATGATGGTGTATAAGACTATTTCAATAGTTTTCCTTATGCATATGTTTTGCTGAACCATTAAGTAAGCTAGTTGGTTTAGTTTGTAATAAGGCTCTAGAATTGTGACATCGGGGTCGAGATTCATATTTTGGAATTATTATATTGACATTATGTTTTTGAATCAAAGTACACATTTATGAGAAATTTCCATGTTATTTTTGTTAATGTGATACCCTTTCAATTTTATAATTAATTATTCCACAAAGTATGTTATATTATAAAGAGAAAAAATTTATTGGGGTTTAGGGTGTCACATTCCCACCATGTTCCTTTGTTCCAATCTCTTGTACAAATATATCATGACATAGTTGTGGAACAAAGACACCAACATTGACTTTTTCAATCAGTGAATCCTATAACACAAATAAAAATTCATTATCAAAGTGAACTAACTACAATTAATAATGTTGAACAAAGAATCTATCTGCAATCTTCTCATCAATTACGCGTGTAGCCTCCTTGTCTCCTTGTATTTGACGCGCTCTCTTTCATTTTCAATGTGTGATATTGGAGATGGGTTGTGATCAAGGCTTAATGAAGGATATCTCAACTCTTATTTTCTCTATTTTATTTTTTCTTTAATCATTGTCTCATTTGTTTTATCATAACCTCAACAAGAAAATCTATGTATATAGATATTTTTTGCTCTATTTTCCTTTCCTTTTTTACTCTTAGCTTGGATTTCATAAGTGTTGCAAGACTCGAGAAACTTATCCCAAGTGTCTTGATCTATAAAACTATACATGTTCGGTGGAGGATGTAAGTTACACTTTGGATCTGTAATGTAATATGTTGTGAGATGTGTCCTAAAACCCCTCCAACACTCATCAGCATTTGAAATTCATTTCTTTCCCAATTTACTATCATCTTTTGGAATGATAAATACATTATATATTACATGATAAGGTTGGTATTAATATTAAACTCAAAATAACATAAATGGTCTTATATACATGTAAAATAAATCATGAAAGTTAAAATAAATATTGCAACATCGGTCCATATACACGTTTTCACTTCATGATTAATCAAACTTCAATCTTCTAACCAAGTGATCACTTTACTTCTACCAAGTAATTCTACATTTTTGAACACGTGACTCTACTACACACAAGAGGGGGTGAACTATATAGGATTGAAAAACAATGGTTTAAAACAAAATTATTTTCTAAATTAGAGTTTAAAAACATTTTCTAAAAAGTAATTTGATAAGCAGTGGAAATTAAAGATTTAAAAAAAAGCGGAAAGTAAAAATGTTAAGGGAAGAGAGATAACATCAAAGATTTATATAGTTCTGGTCTTAAAGAAGTGACTTACTCCTCTCCCCAATAATTGATCTTGAGAGTATCTGTAATACCCTAATTTTTACCCCTAAGATCCCACATATCATTTGCATCTCATTCCACAAACAAGATCACAAACTTTGATTCTCTTTCCTTCCTCTGGGTGTTTATTCTTGAGAGATCACCAGACACCCTTATTTTCTTGTTTGTTTGATATTTGTCTATGTTTATGTTTACTAACCATTATTCAAAATCCAAAAAAAAAAAATACTTTTTCCTTTACTAACTTTTTCAGGAAGAATTTGGATCAAAGATATCAAATACCAGTCCCTCAGCTCGAATGAATTTCATCTAAACAAAGTCAAAGTTGATCTGCAAACAATTCAAAGTCATCTGATCAAGGGTTTCCAAGATTTAATTGATTATTTTCAAGAGACTCCATGGTTTATGTGTTTATTTTCATGCCTTCTTTGATAATAAAAAGAATCGAGCCAAAGCCAAGACAACACATCAAAAAACAAATTTTAATAATTTTTGCATATGGTAATCGATTACCAGTATCAGGGTAAACGATTACCCTGTGTTTTTTTTGTGAAAGTTTGCCAAATTCAAATTCTACAGCATTTTTGGAACCAAATTCAAATGTTTTATCATGAGAATATTCTAGATCACTTCATTTTAATTCCCCTACCTCATCATAATTAATTCCCACCATACACCTTCACTAATCACCATTTGATCTTAATTTTTCCTCCAAATTCAAATTCCAAAACTAATTTTGGTTCCAAACCAAACTCCAACCCACCAAAATTTTCCAAGCGTAAATCCTATGAATAGAGGTCTTATTTCTTTCATTTCACAAGCTTTTGATAGACAAATTCACCTTGTCAAATTCTTTCTTGACTCTCTCTTTTTTCTCCAACTACCAAATTCACCAAAGCTCTTTCTTCCTTTGAAAGTTAGTAAGTTCGTCATTATAACTTACTAATCTTTGAGCTAAAATTTCATACATTCACTTTTTCTTCATCAATTTCAGTAGATCAAGGTTTTGGATTGTGGTTTTTGGAGTTGATTTGAAAAAATTTCTGATTTGAAGTGGTAATCTCTTGATCCACCATTGTTGTTCTTGATACATCCTTCACAATGTGATAAATTGTTGATTCTTGTTGTTTGATCTTTGGATCTTGTAAATTATATTCCATTGGTGTTGTTTGCTGTTATTTTACTTGAATTTTCGTGTTCAATTGCATACTTGATCATGTAGTGTTTGAAGAAATGATTGATCAAGTTTTTGCTTATTTTTAACTTGTTTTTTTGATGTCTTAACAGATGTAATTGATTACCTTCCTGATGGTAATCGATTATACAATGTTGATTTTTTCCATTTTGGCTTTGTTTTGGAACTGTTTTGGTTCTTTCTTCTTCTTCTTCTTCTTCTTCTTCTTCTTCTTCTTCCATTTCCCTTTGGTTTTCGCTTTGGAATACACTTTTAAAGGTCCTTTTCCTCTTTAAATTCATTTGACGTAGGGTGTAGATGAACTTGAATAAACATTCACTAATTCAAATCTATTTTTAAAATGAATTGTTCAATTTATTTTAGGTGCTTTGAGTTAATAATATGTTTAGTGCTTTATTCCACCAAGATGAGTGGATGAACTTAAAGATGAAATGACCTTGAAATTGTAATTCAATTTGGCTTTCCCTTTCCTCTTCTCTTTTTTCTTTTAATCGATGAAAATATTTGATATCGTTGGAACTTATTTTAAGTTCTTGATGAAGATGAGATTGTTACCCTTTTTTCTTTTCGTGCGGTATTGTTTTCGGAGAGTGATTCATATATCACTTCTCTAGCATGCATTAGCACTAACATTTTTATTGACCGACCTCAGATAGTCGTGGTTTTATATAAACTCGATTACGATTGCTTAACATAGCGCTAAATTATCCCGTAATCGGAAAATAATCATTCGTGACTCAAACTTATGTTTGAAAGTCCAAGTATGGTTGATTATTTGTCTTAGGTCCATCACTTATGAAACTTGTTGTTAGGAGGCTTTGATTTTATCAATCCTCTAATGAGTCTTCATTAACTTTGGCCTAAGTGCATGAGTTAACCATCGTTGATCATTTGTTCTAATAACTAATCATTAACTCACTAAAAACATTATTATACTAACTTTGTTTATGTTTCTTTTTTGCTCTCTATCTCTCTTTTATTTTTTTATGCTCTATTATTATCATTTCATATCATATTATTGTTTATACTTCCGCTCTTTTTTTTTTCTTTTGTCCATTTGAACCATATTTTGCTCAAAACACTAATAAAGGATTAAACCTCTAAAAAACTTGGTGCTCTTAATTTTGTGGTTATGCTCATGGATGGACTTAGACCTTGGACCTCTTAGACTATTCTTGGACCCTTTTACTTAGAATTAGGTCTCTTTCCCTATGGTTGGAGTATTATGGATCTTTGCCTTTATTTGGCTTGCTTATTTGCTTATGCCTCAAGACGGATGGAATTCTTATTTGGCTTGCTATAGAGTGTGCTACAATTTGGTTAGATCCTTCTTATCTCTAGCTTTTATTTTGATTTCTAGGGTAGTCACTTCATCTCCTACCCTTCTTAAATTTTCAAAATCTTCTCCCTTTTTAAAAAACCTTCTTGTTTTCAAACTTAAAACCGCTTTCACAATAGCACCTTGACGTTTGTCAGGTGATTTTTGTAGCACCACAAAATTTGCCTCATCGTTTCTTGATTTATTGGCTTGTGTTTCTCTGCATTTTGAATTTTTTCATATCATGGCATTGTGTTGCACCCCAACTTTTGACCCCTTAGATCCTCATCTCCATTGTAGGATCATATTCATTTTATTAACTAACCTTAACCCATTTCAAGTTTATCTTTGTTAAGATGCAGATGAATTAGGGTTCCGTACCGTCAAAATCGAGATTTCAGTGGTCGGATCAATCAATATTTTGGATTGATTCAACCTCAATTAGGTCTCTACATCATAAAATATATTCCATTGGATCAAGTATGAATTCAATTTGTGGTGGTCACCCGGGAATTGAGAACAGTGCAATTCAAGACATTCGATTAGGGTTTTTGATCAGGAAAAGTCAACTGTAGTTTGACTTTTGATTTAAAAAGTGTTCAGTGGTGTGATCAAGGTACATTAAGCTCCTATGGCTTAGTAAAGTCCATCCAAAGAGTTTCAAGTCCTTAGAATGTCTGGATCATCGACAGTCGACTCGGTAGTCACCGATTGATTGAACGGTTGACCGAAAAGTCAACTCTTTAACAATAAGGAATTTGACTTCAAGATGTGAATCAAAAATGTTCCTTATGTCATATTACACCTCCCCATAAAATTTCATGACCATCGGATCAATGGTTAGGAAATAATTGCAAAAATCGGGAATTAGGGTTTCAAAAGGGGCAAGACCATAACTCCTCAACCACACATCTAAATGAATTGGTTCAAAGCTCATTGGAAAGCTCTTGACAAATCCTACAAAAGCCTCAAAGTGGTTCATGATCAAAAAATACATAGATTTGGAGTTATGACAAGATTCATTTTTAGAAGGGAAATAACTTAGAAAAATTCTATGTTATTTAGCCTTTTTAAGTGATTTTTTCAGCAACTTGGAAGGGTTTTTCAACCTAGTTCCATCTAGAATTTGGAAATCTCCAAAACATGAAATTTATAGAGCTACTTAAGGGATTTCTAAATTGTGGTAGAACTCCTCAATAGCATGTGTGAGCAGAAAGTTATGAACCATGGAAGTTAGGGCTGCCAACACTTGAAACCACTATGTCAAACCTCTCAAAATTCAGATTTTCACAGCTTGGGCTACCCTCAGCCATTGGATCTTGCTCCTTTCTGATATTATGAAGGTTGGATGATGAAAACACCAGAAAAATGAGAAATTGGAAGGCTTGTGCAACTTGGAACAAGTGGATATTAAAATAATCATTTAAAAGCATGAAAGAGAAACTTTTCAAGCAAGCTGCAGTCCCCTACCTTCTAGCCTCATTTCAGCCATCCCATCCTTCCCATCTCACTTGAGTTTGGCTCAACAATTATCCATGGAACTGATGTCTAGAGATCTAGGCAAGATTTTTCAAAAAACTTCACAATCTCCCTCAAAAAGTGGTAAAATACCAAGCTGCCCTCACCCTTGCTTTCACTATAAATAGAGGCGTCCTTATTGATGTTAGATACACCAGAGCAATCTCCAAAACCAAGAGAAACAATAGCTCTCAACTCTCTTTCATTTCCTCAAGAATCTCATTTTTCAAAACTTCCATTTTTCACTAAAAAGCTTTCTTGAGCAAAACTCTGCTCAAACTCAGTTCTACCATTTCCAAGCCACCCAACACCATTTACACAATCCATAAACATTGTGCAGAAGGTGTCCATACATTCAAACCACTCAAAAACCTCATTTTCCCAAAAGTCAACCTTCACACCTTAATATATTGACTTTCTTGCACTTTGAATGCCAAATCCTTACTTGAGGCATTTCCTACCATTCTAACACTATCAACACTTCATATACATCATATCTCAACTGTCCAAACTCTAAAAAACCAGATGGAAATCACACAACTCCAACTGTCTTGAAAAGTGGTTTATTGCTTCAAGAGGAAGCAAGCTTCAAATCATTGCTAAGGAAGAAGGTCTCTGGGTTTCTCAGCTTCTTAGCTTGCTCAAGACTTTTCTACAAGAGGTATATGATATTCAAACTCTTTATTGATCATACATTGTCATGTTTTATCATTTTGAAGTGATTTTGTGGAAATGTAGTCTTGCTGCCCCATTTTAGTTCTTTGTCAAGAACTCATGTCTTATGGTTATGATACTTGCTTTTGTTAAAGTGTTTCATTTGTGAATGATATGTTGTTGTTATGTTACCATATTGAGCTTTGATATCATGTTTGACTTGTCTTTGAAGATTTTGTCTATGTGGTGTTTTTAAGAATCCAACATTGAAATGTGGTGTGTTTGCCCTAGATCTGTTAGCCTTGGTTCATTGGTGATATTTGGATGATTTGTAAATTGTTCATGAGATCCTCCTGCCCTAGATCATGTTTGAATCTGTTGTGGCACTTGTTTTCACACTTATGTTATTTCACTTTTACCATTACCATGAGTTTGGTGTTAAGAAGTTTGTGCTTGACATGTTGTGTGTTAAATGTTCCAAACTGTTGATATGTGTTTATATGATTTGGTTTGTCCATTTAAGCTTGTTAAAATGATGAAAACATGAGATATGTTTATTAAGGCTTGTTATGAGATTTCATGAGTTTTGCTGTCAAAATGTTTTGAACCAATATATCATATTCTGTTTCAATTGAGTTCTACTTGATCTATTTGCATAAAATCAATGTCCTACATATTTGAAACTTGTATGTAGTGCCAAACTTTCCTAACTGTCATGAACTAGTTTGTTGCCTACATGAATTAACCTTTTGCATTTTCTTGAGTTTCACAAGGGCATTTTCTGTTTGGTAATGTTTTAATCCATTTCTTGAGCATGTACTCATCTATTGGCATATTTATGGTATGTGCATAACATTTGTTTCATCAAAAAACTCATTGCTTGCCAAAATGCCCTGCTATGTTAAGATTGTGCCAAGACAGTTCAACTTTTTCTTACCACCAACATGTCAATTTCTGTGCCAGCTACAATAAGCTTGATTTCTATGTATGATCTCATTCCTTATCATGATTTTGATGTGTACACATTGTTTATTTGATCCATTCTTACCTGATTCTTCATCTCTCTTCCAAACTGCATTTTTAAGCAAAATCTGCCATGAGGATACCAAGTTGTTGTTCTGTTTGCATATGCTTACTTTTTGAGTTGAAACTCATCCTTTGTTATGATTTTGATATGTGCATCTTGTCTATTTTGATCTGTTTTCACTTGCTTTCTTCATCTCACCTTCAAATGCACTGTCAAGCCAAAACACACCACAACCATACCAAATTCTTTCCTGCTTGCAATATGATGGTTTTTCTGAGTTGAGACTTATTTATCTTCACATTTTGGTGTGTATGTGCTATCCCTTTGACACAAGATCATTTATTCACAGTTAGACCAATTTGTACCATTCTATTCAATATAACAGCTTTACCTTACCATTCTGATGGCTGCCACTGTGCCAGTTTTTGCATTGAAAAGAGTGAGCTTAATCTTTGGACATAAAACCCTCTGTCATCATATTTATGATATGTGTGCATCATTGTTTGGCATAAAACTCATCATCTTGAAATATACCTGCTTACATTGACAGCTTGTTCCAAAATTGTTTTCACATGATATATCACTAAACCATCTTGAAAAATCTGCCACAGTTGTGAGTGTCATGAGAAGTATGCCTTGAGTTTGATGTGTTGAATTTCTGTTTTTTATACATGCTTGTTGCCCTGAGGATGTGGTATCATTGAATCATGGTTCTGTTAACATCACCATTTTGCATTAGTGGCTGTCAGCATTTAGATGTATGCACTAAGGATTTATAATCTTGTTGAAGTAATGACTGTTTCTTTTTAGACATCATGGTAAGGTCGCTTTCAATAAACATGTCTATATGTTTTGTGTTGTCAGCTGTTGTAAGTACGTGTGTATCTTTCCCATGTGTGGTTTTTAATGATGTTTGAAATCTGTCATGAAGTTGCTTGTTAGCATCATGAGATCAATGTTTGGAATATTTGTGTTAACATGTCATGCCTTTGCTATCACAAGTACCACTGTCATTTAGAAGTAGCACTACTGTCACATGATACCAATTGTCAAGTTTGTTATGTGCATAGAACTGATTCTTGAATGTTGTTAGCATTGCCATGATGAGATCCAAAACAGTGCTGGTATAAGTTGTCCAACTGCTATCTTGCTGTTGCCTCTTTATTTTCAACCATAGCCAAATTTGTTGATTTTGCTGTTTGATAACATGATTGCATCTTTTTGTTGTTAAGAACATGTAGTAACCCTGTGGTGTTGAAAATCTTCCATTTAATGCTTATCTTTTCATGTCAATCAAAAGTTGTTTTGACACATTGTTGTAATGTTGCAATTTTCAAACCATGTGCATTTCTTTCAACTCACATACCATTTTGTGGTCTAGATACTTATTGAGCACACTTTTTGTTGGAATTCATCCCTTGCTGTATTTCAAACATGTGCAAATCAGTTTTAGTTTTGAACTCATGTATTTTGATCATGTCATCTTGGTTCATGTCCACATCATACTTATCATTGCAACTCATGTACCTTTTTTGATCCAGGGCTGTTTTGAATTAGACTCTTGTTAGAACTCATTCAGAATCATATTCATAATTTGCTCATGTTGTTTCTTAGTCCCAACTGCCACTGGTTTGGTTCATGTTTCCCAAAATGCATCTCAAGTCTTACATTTGCATAAGCATTCGTGTTTCAATTTGTGATTGTTATCTTAAAATTTGGTTATGACCACTATATTGCTCATGAAAAATCAATCTAGTTAGGCTAAAATTTCATCAAAAAAGACCAAGTATTGACATAGTTATGGATCAAAACGCATGCTGCATTTTCCACTTGTTCTTGCTTCCAAACCTGCCCAGAAATTCCATCATAACTTACCTTATGTATTTATGGGGGTGGCTTTGTACATGGATGTACAGCCACCCCAGTGGTAATTAACTTGCGTGCATTCTCCCCTTTCACTTGCCAGCCATGGGTTCGATCCTTGGGATCAACCCTTTTTGGTATTTTATTTTTCCAATTGTAATTGAATTATTTTCTTCTCTCCTTCCACTCTCTTGACAGCGCGCGCATGGTGCTTTAGTGGTCATTTGTTGTGTTTGTAAACACAAGGGCATGGGTTCAATCCCCACCCATGCCACTTTCTTTTTTATTTGTGTGTCTGTTATTTTATTGTCATATAAAATCAATCAAACTTCATAATTTTATAACTTATTCATCGTTCATTATTTTCAACCCGTTCTTTTTGCAACTTTTTCATTGTGATGTCTAGTTGTATTAACTGGATTGTAATTTCATAATTGCTTGTTTTCACAATGCTTTTTGCCTGCTTGTTATTAGATCCGTCCTTAGGTTGTTACCTTACGTATCGATTAAATTTCCCTTATGTCATGCTTATTTTATCTTGTGAGATTTATTGGTATTTGACTTCTTTATGTTTGTTAACATGTTGAGATTTCATTTTCTTGTTGGTTGTTACCATGAATTATTTGTTCCTTTCCTAAAATCTTGAGTTTAACTGTTGTGATCAGTCCTTGTGTACTTGATTGTCATCAATGTCTAATTGTTGTTACATTTGAACTTATAACATGATCATTTTAAAGTTGTAACTTATTTGTATGGTTGATGTGTTTCATATTTGATAATATGGCTTTGGGGTTTGTTGCCTTCATCTTTGTTAAGATATGTGATTATCAGTTGTAACCATTTGTATTATTTGATCCTTGACTATTGTGATATGCATGCCTACTTGATTGTAATCTTATTCATCTTGCTTAATTGTTCATCTGCTTTGTTAAGTATTTCTTCCCCAAGTGATGGAACTTTTTAGTTCTCATCCAAGTTGTCTCTCTCTCTCTCTCCTTCCAAAGGAAAAGTCTCTCCATTGACCCTTGTGTCATGGATAGTTCACTACCCTGTCTTGACTTTGTGAAGTCATCTTAAACCCTAACTTAGTTAAGTTAGAACATATGAGCCATTAGACTTTGCTTAAAGTCTAGAAAACCCACCTTTACTAGGAGTATTCTTCAACTAGAACCCTAGGATAGAGTTTGTAAACTCTATGTAGGAATCATGGTAATGGTTACTTACTCCCCTCTTGAGTGTTATAACATAGATCTAGAGAGTTTTGTTAAAATCTATACAAACATTGTTATGTTTGTTCCCCTTTCAACCTTGATCATGATCAAGTGTTCTTTAACCCTAGTGAGGTGAACTACGATTGCTCTGATTCTATCCTAGTTAGGATACGTAGGCAGAGAACGCAATGTCTTTGCGAGCAAACTTAGAAACTATCTTTAGGTCTTAACCTACACCTTTTACCCAATCCCAAACCTTAGCAAACGTTTACCAACTTAGCATGCAAACAAACAAAAGGTTCCTATAGAGTACTACAGATGTTTAGGATGTGAGATACCTACCCTAGGCATAACCAACCCCCAATCCCCGAATCTCTTGGCGTTGTTGTTACATCGCGAAAAAGGTTTTTCTTTCTTTAGACCTTTCCTTTGGATAAATTAAAGTCCGGTTGTGAATTTAAGAATAAAAGATTCAAGTTAATCAATAGCTTGGTATCACGATTCTCACCGCAACAGAAATGGCGACTTCACTGGGGAAATTACTTAACTTGAGGGTTTAGCCTAATTGGTTTAAATTGCATGCTATATTTGTAAATATTTGCTTAACATGTATATTTGTCAATATATTTGTTTGATTGTGGGGTATTGGATGCTTTGAGTGGTGAGACGGTCCTATACCCGGACTTGAGTGCAATTGTGATAGGATGGTGGTATATTCAAGAAGGCTTATAGGGAGTTGATTCTCGACCAAGCTAACTTGAGAAATCACCGCTCAGTGTAGGCCCTCTTGAAAGTTTAGTATTGTTGATCGAGTATTCGTGAAAACAATGCTACTTTCGACGAAGGAGCCCATGAAATTGTGGACTTTTAGAATACATTCTACCCACTTTGGCCTTATTAGGACGTAGTGCGATGGCTATAAGTAAGTATTTCCGAAATAGTTGATACGCGATACTACACTCAGACAAGATTCTCTTGAGAATAATATTGATTACCAAGTAATTTGGGAAGTTGATAATATCCGAAAGATGGGTTGATGACTCTGGCAACTCTGTAGAACCCGTTCGGCAGGTACAAATTAATCCATAGTACAATCCTTAGGGATGGGTAGACCTTGGATCCATGCTCGCCCTTTAAACCTAAGCTTGTGTTGTGTGCATATGTGTGATCTTTGCATTTGCCTGTGTTTGTGCATTTTGCATTCATAACATCATATCATCATATGGTTTCATAGAACTCAGACTTTTTTATTTGTAAACATTAGAGGTCGTTATGAATAGTGAAAGAAAGAAAACTTTGAAGTACACTTACAAGGGTTTTAACCTAGATGACTTAAGAAGGTTGAGCACCTTAGTGACAGATCCAGAGGGATTTCAAAGCAGGTATGGGAAGTTGTTGTTACTCTTGAAGATAAAGATGGATGGTGGACTCCTTTCTACTCTTCTCCAGTTTTATGATCCGCTCTACCACTGTTTCATATTTCCCGATTATCAGCTAGTGCCCACACTAGAGGAGTATTCTCAGTTGGTTAGATTGCCCATTCTTGAAGATTCTCCTTTTTCGATCATGGAGGAGGACCCTAAAGAACAAGATATTGCCAAGGCCACACGTTTGGGATTGGTTGATATTAAGAAGAATCTGATTACAAAAGGAGGAGTTTTTGGGTTAAAAGCAGAATTCTTGGTTGAGACAGCTCAGTATTATGCGGATCATTTAAGCATGGATGCACTCGAGGCTATCCTTGCCTTACTCATCTATGGCATTTTCTTGTTCCCTAGCTTCGAGAATTTTGTGGACCTCAATGCCATTAAAATTTTCTTGAGGAAGAATCCTGTGCCTACATTGTTAGCAGATACATACCATTCTGTTCATCTGAGGAACTATCACAATGGAGGAATGATTACTTGTTGCGCTCCTTTGTTATACAAATGGTTCACTTCACACTTGCCCAAAGCCAACGCTTTTTGGGATCCGAAGAAAGGATGGTGGTCACAAAAGATCATGGCTCTCACCCACTCCGATATTGATTGGTATAGTCATGACTATGATGGGACAATGATCATTGACAATTGTGGGGATTTTGGCAATGTACCTCTTCTCAGTGCTAATGGAGGAATCAGTTATAATCCAATCCTCGCCCGCCGACAATTCGGATACCCTCTAAAGTATAAACCCAATGGTGTTCAAGTGGAAAACATTTTCTTCAAAGAAGAAAAAGATAGTCAAGAACTAAAAGGAAAGATTCTAGAGGCTTGGAAGCATCTACACAAGAAAGGGAAAAAGGATCTTGGAAGACTCAACTGTGTCTCTTTGGAACCTTACCTCCAATGGGTTCGAAAGAGAGCCATCACACTAAGGATGCCTTATCCTAAGCAAGAGCCTATGGATTTGAAGGAAGAACGCCCATTGGTCTTCATGTCTGAAGAAGAAAAGTTGAAGATTGCTTTAGTCAAAGCACAACAAACTGAAGAATCTTGGAAGCACAAGTATCAAGTAGTCGTCGAAGAGAATGCGGAGCTCCAGAAACAACTCCAGTTGAAAGACGAAGAAGTACTCTCTTGTAAGAAGAGGAAAGCACAAGAAGAACCTTATGAGCCTCAGTCTACCCCATGGAAGTTAATTGTGGATAAGCTCATTTTTAAGAAGGCTCAGATGGAAAGAAAAATCAAGAAGCTCAACTTGAGGCTGCTAGGGGAACCTTGTTAGGATTCATTTAGCTGTTGTTTATATTTAAAACTCTTGTAAGAGGAAACAATATTTTGTAAACCTATTTTGTTAATCAATGAAATGACGACTTCTGATGTTCGTAAATGTCTGAGTTCCATGACACCATTTGCATTTGCATTTGCATTTCTTCTAACCATTCAAGGAAATTCAAACTTTTCTTTTTGCAGACAACAACATGGTGAGAAGAGACATGCTTCCATTCCCGGATTTAAGGTTGGGTCGTCTTAGGATGTTGGCAAGACTTGTCAGAAACCTCGCTGCTTTCATTGCCAAATATGGAGACCTCCTACCACTAATAAGTGCTCAGGTCAACAAGCCCATGTTGCAGGCTTTGGTTGAGTTTTACTCTACAGCCTACTACTGCTTCGTATTTCCAGACTTTCAGCTACTTCCGACCATAGAGGAGTACACTGACTATTTGAAGATTCCATGGACTTTCACATTTCCTTATGGAAAACCTAAGAGAAGGGATCTAGCCAAAGCCCTTCACATCAAGCAAGAGGATTTACCACCAATGAAAGCGAAAGGAGGATGGTACGGAATGGAGGCAGGACCTCTAATGGAGATGGCCGAATATCATTATGAAAATAGAAATCTGGGCATCTTTGAAGCAATTATGGCATTTCTAATATATGGGCTGTATGTCTTTCCAAGCCGCTATGACTTCATCAGTGAGGAGGCGATCCGTCTCTTCATCATCAAAAATCCAGTAAATGAGATACTAGCTGATACTTATATGGTCATCCACCGCTTCATCTTGTACGATCTCGGGCAATTTTCATGTTGCCTTGCACTACTTGACAGGTGGTTTACCTCTCATCTACCCAGGACTCATATCCTTTGGAGGCTTCCCAGCAAAAGCGCATGGATTTCTAAACTCATCACTCTCAGGCACTATGACATCACGTGGTATGACATCAGCCTTGGTGATATAGTCATGATCTCCAGTTATGGAGAGTTCCCCAATGTGCCTCTCATTGGGACGAAGGGGGTTATCACCTACAATCCTGTTCTTGCCTAGCGTCAATATGGGTATCCCATCGAGCCAGAGCCCGAACCGGAACTGTTGAGACCTTGCTTCGGCGAAACTGGTCGCAACCCTGAACTGGAAGCCCGTGCTCAATACGCTCAAAGAGATCCTCACCTCTTAGGTATAACTCCAATAGAGAATGCAAGCTGTTTAACTTCTAGAGGGTACTTGCTTTGGTCGAAAGAAATAGCCTTGACCATGTTCTATACTCATGATTATGAGATAACTATGGCACCTGAGGTCCCCACGACTAGGGAAGAGCTGAAATACGCTTTGATCAAAGTGCAACGAGAGAACGAAGACCTGTGGGAAATCATCCGCCAGGACCAAGCTCATATTGAAGTCCAAGAAGGAGAAGGATCATCTTGTTAGAATGATCGTTGTTTCACCATTTCCCTGTTTTCCCTAAAAGGATTGTAATCCTAATGTTGCATTTACTTTCATTTCTTGTAAGAAAGGTAAGCTTTTCAGCAAGAGCCATATATTGTAATAGACTTCCAGCTATCAATGAAAAAATGCTTTTTAAGCATGTCGTTACATGTTGTTCCAACTTTTTTGTTTGTAAACAAAAACTTGTTTTTCCTTGAATGGTTTGTGCATTTGCATTCCCATTTCATCCTGCATTGGTCTTGCATATGGGTTCCGCAGCTCATCCTTTGTTCTTGTTCAGAAAAGAGAGAAGGAGTCACGCTGAATACTCACAAATACAACACTTGATCCAGAGCTCAGAAGAAGATGGCTGATAATGACCAGAGGTTCGACCAAATGGACAAAGACATTGAAGGAATCAAGGGTGACGTCAGCCAGATTATGGAAGTTCTCAATATAATCAAGGCAAAATTGGACACACAGTCTACGGTAATCTCTGAAGTCGTCACGGCAGCGTCCAACGTCACAGTAGCGCCGATTACCACTGTAGAATTTCCCTATGGCATATCTCGGGATTTTGTGCCACCATTCAACAATATGCAATCTTCAAGTCTTAATCCACTGTTTGATTCAACAATCAGGAATCCTATTTTCACTCAGGCGGGTGGACCCACTACAGTGCGACCTGTTTTGAACAATCAACAACCAATCTTTGACATACCTGACGGTTCTGAAGCCGAGGATGAAAAGCACGAAAAATTAAGGGTACAGATGGACATTATGGCTAAAAGGATGAGAGCCATCGAAGGAAGCCATGTTTTTAGGTCTGACGCCAAAGACCTGTGCCTGGTGTCCGGTTTGGTATTTCCTCAAAAATTCAAAATTCCAGTATTCGACAAATATGAGGGGACTACTTGTCCCAAAGTGCACCTAATCATGTACTGCAGGCAGATGGCTCTACATATTGAAAATGACAAGCTATTGGTACACTGTTTTCAAGACAGTCTAAAAGGAGCATCGGCTAAATGGTATCTCAGCTTGGATCAAGCAAAGATCCACGGTTTTCAAGACCTTTCAGATGCCTTTATTCAACAATACAAATACAACATGGACTTAGCTCCAGACCGTCGTCAGCTTCTCAGCATGACACAGAAGGGTACTAAAACCTTTAAGGAATACGCGCAAAGATGGCGCAGAACTGCAGCTCAAGTAGAGCGACCCCTTACTGAAAAGGAATTGGCAGACTGGTTCGTAGATACAGTCAGGCTAGAATTTTATGAACGACTAATCAGCAGCGTCACAACCAATTTCTCTGATATTGTGGCAGTAGGGGTCAAGGTTGAAGCAGGCTTAAAGAGTGGGAAGGTGGTTACTCCAAATATTAATTCAAGCACCATCGCAGCAAAAAAGCCAGTCAGCAATTTTCACAAAAAGAAAGAGGGGGATGTAAGTGCGATCACATATGGGAAAAAGGCGCAAAATTCCAGAAGCCACCGCCAGCAGTACCATCCATCATCATATATAGCAGTTGTGACTCCAGTTTTTCAACAGTCATCACAGCAGGGTCCCCAGCCTGGGGCATCCAGTAATCAGCACTAGTATCATTCTTGCAATCAGCAACAATATCACTCCAACAATCAACAACAATACCATCAGCCGCAAGGTCAACAGCCTCAGAACAGGGCTCCAAGGGCGAATTACCAGGCAAATAGGCCAAAAATACAGCCTATTCCGATGAGCTACACTGACATGTTCCCCATGTTGATAGAAAGAGGTTTGGTAAAGACAAGGAAATTGGGTGCTCCACCCAATCCACTTCCTTTCTACTACAACGCCAATGCTCGCTGCTTATTTCACGAGAACGCTCCAGGCCATGATCTTGAAGGTTGCTTCGCACTTCAGCACCACACTCGTGAATTAATTGAAAAAAGAATTATGTACTTTGAAGACAATCATCCAAACGTAAAGAATAATCCTCTGCCAAACCATGGTGGAGTCAATGCCATTACTGAAGAAGGTGAAGGGTCAGAGGATAAGACAGTCACCACTATCAATGAGATCAAGGTGCCATTGGCGGACCTACACAAACGTCTCGCTCAGGCATGGACGCTTAAGACATCTCACGAAGACTGCGAACAATGCATGTTGAACCCAGAGGGTTGTGACGCTGTGAAAAAAGACATTCGAGGAATGATTGAACAAGGGATGATAGAGATTGCTCGCAGGAAGAAAGAGGAAGATGTGGCAGTCATCAAACCTGTGTTTAACATGCCAGAAGAGCCCAACAAAAGAGTTGTGTTCAGAAATAATAACAACAACAACAACTACAAGAACGTCCGGCCGGTATTCCGCGATGATGCACCCCCGAAATTTGGGAGGGGACAAGCCAGGTTTGAACCAAGGGGAGGATCCAAACCTCACCCAAGGGCTGTAACACCGAAGCAGGACCATTCATGGTACGAAGGAATCTTCAAAGAAAGGAAGCCAGCAAATGTAGCTAACATTGTCGGTGGGAGCAAGATGACCCGGAGTGGTCACATATACCAACCGCGGACATACAATGTGGCTCCTCCGCCAACAATTCCCGTTCCAAAAGTTGTTGTTCCCTAGAAGCCCATTCCAGAGGCAGTCGTCACTAAAGAACCTTTGGTTAAAGGAAAATAAAGCCTCAAAAACGATGAAGAAGAGTTCCTGAAAATCATCAGAAGAAGTGATTACAAGGTGGTGGACCAACTAAATCAAACACCATCTAAGATCTTAGTCATGGCCTTACTCTTAAGCTCTCCGGTGCATCTCCAGGCTTTGCTCAAAATCTTGACACAAGCCCATGTTACCAAAGATATTACAGTGGGGCAATTTGACTCCATTGTAGAAAACATCACCGCCTGCAACATGCTAAGCTTTGATGACAACGATCTGACAGCTGAGAAACATAAGCACAATCGTGCTCTACATGTGTCGATCAAATGTGAAGAAGATACACTGTCCAGGGTTCTTGTTGACACAGGAACCGTGCTTAGTAATACCGAAGAGGACACTAGCCAAGCTGGCTTATCAAGGTGCTAACATGAGGCCAACTTCTCTCATAGTGAAGGCATTTGATGGATCTACGAGAGCTGTGATATGGGAGGTTGATCTTCCTATTATGATCGGACCATAAATCTTTGAAGTCACCTTTCAGGTGATGGATATTAATCCGGTCTATAGTTGTTTACTGGGAAGGCCATGGATCCACGCATCTGGCGCTGTTACTTCTACTCTCCATCAGAAGATGAAGTTTGTTGTGGATGACCAGTTGGTCATTGTTCATGGAGAAGAGGACTTAATGGTAAGCAACTTGTCCTTATTCCGGTATATTGAAGCTGACGAAGATTCCCTTGAGACAACCTTTCAAGCACTAGAAATAGCTCACGTTGTTCTGGTCGACGAATCGGACATAACTCGTGGGCCATAATTCACCTCTGTTAAGAGTATCAAGGCGGCACTGAAAGCTGGAATCCCATTGGGATGGGGGGAGATCATCGAAGTCAACGCTCGGGCCAAAAACGATCGACAAGGGTTGGGTTACAAACCAACTCTAGAAGGCGAGCCAGAGGAAAGCACCATGAAGAAGAAGTCTTTGAAGGAGATATTTACCAGTGGCGGAATACAAATCAACGCCATCATTGCTGAAGATGAGGATGGTAATCTAGATTATCTAATAACTAGGGGAGGAGCAGCTTTGCACAACTGGGAGGCTGTGGAAATTCCCGTCTTTTTACCTTTAGAGTAATTCACTCTGCTTGTTAGCTTTGTGTTTTCTTTAAAATTCCTGGTCTTGCCCAAGGCCTGCGAATTATTTAGTATTGGGCCACTTTGCAATTTGAAAATTATTAATAAAAAAGTGTTTTTGTTAAAACTCTTGTTTATTATTTTGCGCATCATTTTCACTCTTTTTGTTAAAAGGTAAAATGGCAATCTTTTTGAAAAATAAAAACAACCCTTCATCTGTGTGTCTGTGTGTCTAATTGCTCCCAAAAATAAAACATGCAGAATATCTCCATCCACCACCGAATCCTATGATCCTTCGGCGCCTTCTATTAGTGGTTCATCTGTCTTTCAAGCGGAAAAAGAAAATGATGAAGAATTAGAAGTCCTAGAAGAGTTGAAGAGAATGACTGAGTATGAAGATGTTTATCTCTAGCCATACAAAGAGCAGACTGAGGTCATCAACTTGGGGTCAGAAGAAGAAAAAAGAGAAGTCAAGATTGGGGCGTCATTGGGGCCCGAGATCAAAAGCAAGCTGATAGCGATCCTTAGAGATTATGTCGACATATTTGCTTGGTCTTATCAGGACATGCCAGGGTTAGATACTGACATTATTATGCACAAACTCCCCCTGAAGCCAGAGTGTCTTCCGGTCAAACAAAAACTTCGTAGGTCAAGACCAGACATGGCTCTTAAAATCCGAGACAAAGTCAATAAACAAAATGATGCAGGCTTTTTAGCGGTATTTAAATATCCAGAATGGGTGGAAAACATCGTACCAGTCCCAAACAGGGATGGCAAGGTCAGGATGTGCGTCGATTACAGGGATTTAAACAAGGCAAGTCCGAAGGACGATTTCCCTCTACCACATATTGACACTTTGGTGGATAATACAGCCAGCTTCGCAGTATTCTCATTCATGGACGGATTTTCTGGTTATAACCAGATACAAATGGATCCAACCGACATGGAGAAGACAACCTTCATCACACCTTGGGGCACCTATTGTTATAAGGTTATGCCTTTCGGTTTGAAGAACGCAGGGGAAACGTGTGGAAGCAAATCGCCACACATCACACAAGTCTGCAAGACATTGGTTAATGCAGGTTTCGATGATGACAAATTCCTTGGATAGATTGGAAATTATGAACTCCAGATCTACTAAACTAGATGCAATGTATCACCCACCATATCCTTTTATGCTTGTCTTAAAACTTCTGAAATGAATATATTATGTGTAGATAAAATGCAATCATGACCAAAGGCATGAAAGACCTCAAACTGATGAATTTTTGCAGGTTTGCAGGGCATGAGTCGACCATAGGGTCGGCGCATGCATCAGAACAATTCTGCACTAGTCAGCGCACAAGGCTATGAGTCGACCATAGGGTCGGTGCATGAAGGAATAACTTTCCAACGGGTCAGTGCGTAAAGGCATGAGTTGCCCATAGGGTCGGCACATAATGGAAATATATTTCAACGGGTCAGCGCACGCCGACTGTATGGTCGACGCACACTGATGAAATTTCCAGATTTTCAAAACAACAAGGGCCATGCATCGACGCAAAGACCTGTTTTGGTCGACCGCTTGCGCGGAAAATCTGTTTTAAAATGCTTCCCTCTTATATTTGAAATACTGTTATGTCTAGAATTATGTTGGCACTATATATACTTGTTTAACCACTTGTGTCTTTTAACATTTGATATTCTTTTGATTCATGTGTTCAAAAACAAGAAAGAGTGAAATAGGTGTCCAAGATTCATCATCTTCATCTTCAACATCTCACAACATTTCAATTACACACAATCATTTTTGAAATGCATTTGTGAGAGATTCAAGGTGATAAGGTTTGAGACTTAGATTGGAGAATCAAGCTCGGGTTAAAGATTGTGACAAGTTCTTTCTTGAATAAAACCATTGGGGTTTTACCCTCCAAGATTGGTTTGAATTTTGGGGTTTTTTTGGACGAGATTCTTCATCAAAGGTCAATCGAGCGAAGGTGATTGTGAAGAGGTGTTCTTCACAAGTCTAGTAGCGGATTCGGTGATTTTGAAGGGAAGATCTCGGGGTCGATTTGGTGCTGTTGAGATCAGCCGGAGCCAAAGGTTTAAACAACAACGTGTTATTCAATAAGGTGGCTGGAGTCGAAGGTCCATCAACACAAATCGGAGGACTTGATTCATCTTGAATCAAGGGTCAAGGAGTGAAGGCAACTTTCAACACATTGAGATTTCTGTTGTATATTTGCTGCTCAATCCTTGTATAAACTGTTACATTCAACAGGTGATATCTATAAAATCTATCTCAATTCTAGTTTTAGAATTGAGGGCAGACGTACCCCGAAGCAAGGACGACGGGGGAACTGCCTCACCAAATACTTGTCTTCTCTATTTTCAGCATTTACGTTATAGCTCAAAATAAGTGATTTTTGTATAAGCTCTATTGTCAAAATTGTGATATCAATTGAGTAAGAGGTTAAAACTCTGTTTTTGACTCCAAAGTACAACAAGACATTGTACTAGGCTGGTTGAAATCACTTACTCAACATAAATATCACTTGGAGTGTTTTTGCACACCAAGTGTTTGACATATTGCTTGAACCAAAATTATCTTACTTGTGTATCTAGTTTTGGTTTGATCTTTGAATCATTGGAACTAGGAATCCTTACAACTGAAGTAAATAATTGACAAGTGTAATTAGTGTTGTGATTCTATTTTTCCAAATTGTCATTAATCCAAAGGCTTACGTATATCCGGTTTTCCAATAACCGTTCGTTTTAGACTATATTTTCCTCGCCCGCTTCCGCACTTAAAACATTTTTAAAACTAATTTTAAATTGGTAGCGCCGACTCAAATTTTAATTGGGGATCTATTCAACCCCCCCCCCCCCCCCCTTCTAGATCCGTGTCATAGTCTAACAAGTGGTATCTAGAGCTCCGGTTATTCGGTGCTTCAAATACAACATAGATAGAAAATGGTTAACGAACCAAAAGGGGCGTACAATAGGGCTCCCGTTTTCAACGGTGAAAATTATAGTTATTGGAAAGACTGTATGCGTGTGCATATAAACTCCATAGACAGAAAAATATGGAACGCTATCCTTAATGGTCCAATAGAAATTACTATGACCAATGCAGATAACGTAGTTGTGCCAATGCCTGAAGCACAATGGACCGATGACGATGAGAAAAAAATACAATTATGATTGGAAAGCTAAAAACATCTTAATCTCCTCATTAGGTGTAGATGAATACTATCGTGTATCCCATTGTCCTACCGTTAAGGCCATGTGGGATTCACTACAAATAGCCCATGAGGGGAAAAACGATGTTAAGTTGGCTAGAATCAATACATTAACACAAGAGTTTGATCTTTTTTTCATGGATCAAGGGGAAACCATTGCTGACATACAAAAGAGATTTACTCATCTCATCAATCGTTTACATTCATTAGGTAGGCCTGTTTCCAATGATATTGCTACTAATAAGATCTTAAGATGTCTTAACAGGGAATGGCAGCCTAAAGTGACCGCCATCAAAGAAGCACATGATCTTACCATATTAGACTTAACAACATTGTTTGGCAAACTACAAGAGCATGAACAGGTACTCTTGAGCCTAGACCAACGCGAAAAGATGGAAAAGAAAGACAAAACGAAGGTGAGTGAAAAGAAATCAATAGCTCTCAAGACTTCTTCCTCGAAGTCTCAGGCAAAAGAGCAAAGTGATTATTCCTCAAGCGACGAAGAAGAAGAGGATAAGAGAGAAGATATGGGGTTGTTTGTCAAACGGTATAACCGTTACGTGAGAAAGAACGGCATCCAACATTCCGAGAAGAACTTGGTAAACTTCCGGAAACAATCGAGGTACTCCAAGGATGATGGCTCAAAAGGTAAAAAGACTAGAGGGACGTGCTACAAGTATGGAAAGCCCGATCACTACAAACCGGACTGTCCGAGGAACAAAAAGGGAAAGGACAAGGAATCATCAAAGTCACACAAGAAATCATCAAATCCTAGGAGAGCGTACATAGTGTGGGAAAGTGACAGCGACTCTTCCTCCTCTGATGAAAGCTCTAGTGATGAAGAAGAGTCTGTGAATCTATGCCTCTCCGCCAATCAGAAAAATAAGAAAAAACAGGTACATCACTCTAAATATGATAAGTCCTCAAATATGTCGCATTCAGAATTACAAACCGCATTTAAGGCCTTACATAATGAAGCAGTTGAAGCCTTCAAGAAACTTGCCTCTAATAAGAAATTTTTTACGTATTTAGAGCACAAAGTTAAAGAGTCCGGAAAGAAATTAGAGGACCTTAAGGCTTCCATTGTGAAAGGCAATGAATCGGGTTGTAAGGACAATAGAAATCCTTTCAACTTCGGGTGTGATACTTGTCATATTTGGCAAGGTGAGGTTAGAAACCTCAAGGCCAAATTAAACAAGGCACTTGAGCCTAAAGTTACATTTGCTATTGATAAAAAGGAGTTTAGAAAAAGTATGATTAACCCATACCAAAAATATGCATATGTAATTAGGGATCGAGCAAGTGAAAGTGACTCTAAAGTCGATTTTGCTTGCTTATATTGTTGCAAGAAAGGCCACTCCATTGGTAAATGCCGGTTTAGGAGATTTCTTATTCCTAAAGGCATCTACCAATGGTTGCCCAAACGCAACCATTTTGTCGCTAACCTATTAGGACCCAATATGCCATTGGGTACCTCCTTGTGCTAATTATGTTTTAATAGGTGAAATGTGTCGAGACCACCGAGAGAAGATGGGTTCTCGACAGTGGGTGCTCAAGACACATGTCTGGAGACATATCCTTATTCATAGACTTTGTGGCTAAGAAGAAATGGTACGTAACTTATGGTGATAACAACCGCGGAGAAATACTAGGTAAAGGTAGTGTAGGTAATCCCGCCTCTACTATGATTTCCGACGTGTTGCTTGTCGAAAACCTTAAACATAACCTGCTTAGCATTAGCCAATTATGCGACAAAGGATACAATGTATCTTTTTCAAAAGATTGTTGCAAAATTGTGCATGAAAATGATAAGAAGAATATGTTTAATGGTTTTAGAGTAAACAACGTATATATGCTTGACTTAAATGAAGTATCATTAACAAGCGACAAATGCCTCATAACTATGAGTGAAGACTCATGGCTATGGCATAGGCGTTTAGCGCATGTTAATTTTGACTTACTCAATAAGGTAGTCTCAAAGACCTAGTCTTAGGACTTCCCAAAATAAAGTTCACCAAGGATCACCTTTGTGATGCTTGTCAAAAAGGGAAGCAAACGAGGATCTCATTTAAGTCCAAAAAGATAATTTCAACAACGAGACATCTTGAACTTCTACACATGGACTTGTTTGGGCCGTCTAGGATCAAAAGTCTAGGAGGAAACTATTACGGGTTCGTAATAGTGGACAAATTTTCTAGGTTTTGTTGGACCATCTTCTGAGTAAGAAAAAGTGATACATTCGCCGCTTTTGAAAAGTTTGCTAAGCTTTCCCAAAATAAGTTAAATACAAACATAGTGTCAATTAGGAGCGACCATGGAGGTGAGTTTGAAAATCACTTATTTGAAGAATATTGCGGTAACCATGGTATAGATCATAACTTCTTCGCTCCATGCACTCCTCAACAAAACGGGGTTGTGGAGCGCAAAAACCGTATTTTAGAAGAATTGGGAAGAACAATGATTAACGAAAGTGGCTTACCTAAATATTTTTGGGCCGACGCCATTAGTATGGCGTGCTATGTTTTGAATAGGGTGCTTATTCACCCCATTCTAAACAAAACAGCGTACGAAATTTTAAAGGGGCGAAAGCCAAATGTTTCTCACTTGCACGTGTTTGGATGCAAATGTTTTGTATTAAACAATGGAAAGGAAAACTTGGGCAAATTTGATTCCAAAGCCGATGAATGTATATTTCTCGGATACTCTCAATCGAGTAAAGCATATAGAATATATAATAAATGATTACTTGCTGTAGAAGAGTCTGTGCATGTTACTTTTGATGAGTCCTACCCGAGAAATGTCGGAAAGGAAAGTGTTGTTCATGGTGCAGGTACATCCACTGAAGACATACTCAAAAGTGGCGAGACGGGGATTGATCAACCTGACAAAGCCAAAATTGAGGAGGATAAGGATGCACACCGTGATGAAACAGAGGAAGTTCATCCGCCTTCAAACGATGATCTTCCTCAAGAGTGGAAGTCATCTAAAGACCATCCAATTGAAAACATTCTTGGAGACATCACAAAGGGTGTAACAACTCGATCGAAGCTAAGTAATTTCTGTTATCACTTCGCTTTCGTGTCACAGATGGAACCTAAAAACCCTAAGGAAGCCCTACTCGATGAACATTGGTATTTGTTAATGCAAGAGGAACTGAATCAGTTCACTAGAAATGAGGTTTGGGACCTTGTCCCTCCTCCACGAGGTCATCGAGTAATCGGCACCCGATGGGTGTTTAGAAATAAACTGGACGAGAACGGAGTAATAACTCGCAACAAAGCGCGTTTAGTCGCGCAAGGGTATAACCAAGAGGAAGGCATCGACTATGAGGAAACTTATGCGTCGGTTGCCCGACTCGAGGCTATACGTCTTCTACTTGCTTTCGCTCATGCGGAAGATTTTAAGTTATTTCAAATGGACGTCAAAAGTGCGTTCCTTAACGGGTTCATAAATGAAGAAGTCTATGTTGCTCAACCACCTGGTTTTGAGTCTCATGAGTATCCTGATCATGTCTATAAACTGAAAAGAGCTTTGTACGGTCTCAAACAAGCTCCTAGAGTTTGGTATGAGACACTAAGCAAATTCTTACTTGATCAAGGCTACTCAAGAGGAAAGGTTGATACTACTCTCTTCATTAAACGTCAAGGAAAACACTTAATTCTTGTACAAATTTATGTTGACTATATCATATTTGGATCCACTAACATGAATCTCGTAAGAGAGTTTGCTAAGCTTATGCAGGGTGAATTCGAGATGAGTATGATGGGTGAACTCACATATTTTCTCGGTTTAAAAATCTAGCAACTGAAGGAAGGAACATTCGTGAGCCAAACAAAGTATTGTTTGGATCTTCTCAAGAGATTTGACATGGCAAATTCAAAAGCCATAGATACCCATATGCCAACGTGTGTAAATATGAGTAAAGATGAAAGTGGAAAGATGTTGAGGTAAAAAGGTACAGAGGTATGATTGGCTCGCTTCTCTATCTTACTGCTTCGCGTCCTGACATTATGTTTAGCGTGTGTATATGCGCCAGATACCAATCATGTCCTAAGGAATCCCACCTAAAATCTGTCAAACGCATACTTCGATACCTATCTGGTACTCCGAAGTATGGATTGTGGTATTCTAAGGTTAATGATTGTTCATTGGTAGGCTTCTCCGATTCCTATTTTTCCAGTTGCAAATCGGATAGGAAAAGCACCAGTGGTACATGTCACTTATTTTCAAATTCCTTTGTCAGTTGGCACAGCAAGAAACAAGTGTATGTTGCTCTGTCAACCGCCGAAGTGGAATACGTAGCCGCCGGTAGTTGTTGTGCGTAAGTCCTATGGCTTAAACAACAACTATTGGACTTCAATTTGAAGCTAGAATGTGTTCTAATATTTTGTGACAACACCAGTGCTATAAATCTTACCAAAAATCCGGTGTTACATTCGCGTACCAAACACATAGAAATTCGACACCATTTTTTCAGGGACCATGTAGAGAAGGGTGACATTGTCTTTGAACACGTTGATACTAAAAACCAACTGGCGGACATTTTCACAAAGCCGCTAGCAAATGAGCCCTTCTTTCATATCCGTTGAGAACTTGGTCTTCTCGACATTTCTGATCGGGTTTAACAATTACTACGTTCAAATTTAATATATTTACAACTATGCTCTTGTACCACTAACAATTTTTTGAGTTTGTTGCAAGTACAAATCTGTGATTAACAAGAGTGGTCGGTATAGAGGTGATATTGCTCCTTTCTCCTTCTTTTTATCTCTCTCTTTCTTAACATTCATGACTTGAAAATAACTATATCGTTCGACAATCATGGTACTTATATATGTATATGACTTTTGCTGGCTGATACTATGTGTGTTGAATGCAAATCATATTGTGAAAAGGTGAATAGGCATGATAAATATGCAAGTGTGGCATTCTGCATAACATGAAACTGAAAAATTGGGTTTTTGAATGTTATGAGTCGACCTAAACAGGACAATGGTCGACGCATGCTGTAAACTTTCAAAATTATCAAAAACTGTACAGTATGCGTCGACTCATACAGGGGCTATGGTCGACGGCTCGCGTAAAAACCCAGAATTTTTCTCTTTTGAAAACCGTTCCATGTTTCCATTCCTCTACATTTAATGTGCAGTCAACTTTTGTGATGATTTGATATGGCATTTGTCTTGTAAATTGCATCTAGACATCTAGTGTGTCCTCTTGTCTCCTCCCTCTTCCCAAAAACCCTAAAACCTCTCTCTATTAAAGACCTTAGTCTTCATCTTCTCCAACATTATCCTCAACCACTCTCTTCAAAGTTCATCTTTACAACTTCTCCAAAAATCATCATCAATGGCTTCCTTTCTCCGCAAAAATACAGGTAAGAGATCAAGAGCCTCATCATCTGCTTCAGTCCCCGTTACCGCTGTTTCACTAGTTCATCCACCTGCTGTTGAAAACTTCAACAAGAGTCTCAGAAAAAGAGCCATAGTTCCACAGCATGCTTTCTACCAGGAAACAGGTGAGCGCTTGCATCTCACCCGAATTCTGTCCCTGCTGGAAGTCCAAGGGTTCTTCAATTTTCTGGAGTGCAATACAAAGTATAGCGAGGATTTGATCAGGGTGTTCTACACAAATCTGCGAGGTAACTTTCAAGATCAGCATTTTCACACTTCTGTCGGAAATAGACTGGTAAATATAAATTCTGAAGTATGGAACAAGTATTTTGATATGACTGTTGATGCTGATGCACCACCTCTTCATGAGGTAACGGACACTCGTACGGTGCTAGGTTATGAATTTAAGAGCACTCTGAATGACATGCTCAAAAGACCCTATCCAGATGCAATTGTCAACAGCGATGCTTTTCCTAGATCGGTCACAGCCGGGAAACTCAATACAGGGGAACGCATCCTTCAGTGGATCGTCGCTCGCATACTCCGACCGAAAAAGCGTGGACTGTCTCGTGTCGAACAAGCTGAGGTACATCTCATCTATATATTGAAAAACAAGATCAAAATAAACTGGCCATACTATATTGCTAGCAGGATTTTTGCTCTGAGAGATTCAAGTAGAGGCACTGCTTTAGCCTATGGATCGTTCATTTCGGAAATTCTTGTCGCTGCAAATGTTGTATACCCAACATTTCCTTGTGTCTCAGTCCCCTCTGACAAAGAATTTAGCACCAAAACCCTTGCAATGATGGGGTATTTTTGGTGTGCTGAACGACGATCATACAGATTTGTCCGGCGGGACAATATTCCTCCGGTGCCTCGTGACGGTTCCGATGAAATCTCTGAAGAAGAAAGTGAAGAGCAAGGTGAAGAAGAAAGTGAAGAGCAAGGTGAAGAAGACAATGAAGAAGAAGATACAGATGCAGAGATACAAGAACCTATCTGTGAGACTCAAGACTATCATCAATCTCCAGTTCAAGATACGCCTCCAAATACCGATTGGGTCCAGTATTCAACTCCATCAGAAGCACAAGAAGGCGATTCTACAAATCAAGGATGGGGTGAATGGCAATATACAGGCTGGACTACCCTGGGTAGATTCTATGACCCTTATCACGGCTACCCTCAAGACTATCAACCTTCCCAGCACTCATCACCTCCTCCGCCTTCGGACAACTCTGAAGTCATTCATATGCTGCAGTCAATGCAGTTAGATCAACAAAACTTCATGAGGAGTCAAGACACTCAAATGGAGCAGATTAGAGCTGAGCTTCATACCCAAAATGAAAGGTTTACTTCATTTTCGACTCGGATGGACACCCGTATTGAAGCTCTGGTTGAATCACATGACCGGCAAGATTGGGAAATCACCAACTCTCTTAATCACCTCAACATGTCCGTAGAAGCCTTTCTGGACTTCTCGGATCCTTACCACAATCCCAATGCTGCATACCGGGGGAGGGGCCGAGGTCGGGGTCAGGGATATTAGATTCATAGATGCATACTTCATAATTGCTTATGTGTTTCATCTATGTACTTTTCATTTTTCTGTATTATGTGTGCCTGAATTTTCACCTTCTTTACATGTTCTCGTCATTATCTATTAATTCAAGTTACTGTTGTTCATTATCATGCTTATGTGTGAAGTTTGGTAATTAACTATCACCTATTGTATGTTCTCTGTTAATTGATGTGTTCTCCTTCTCTTTTTGATGGTGTCAAAGGGGGAGAAGAACATGTGGCAAGCTAGCCAACACCAAAGCCAAGTCAGGATATTAACAACAGTTGATGGCTGTTTGTTCTACAGCCTTATAGTACAAAAGAAAGGGGGAGCTTGTGTATGCATGTGTGTATACATTGCATATTTGGTGTTTTATGTGTATACAGGTTGCCATCATCAAAAAGGGGGAGATTGTGGAGGCAAATCACCACACATCACACAAGTCTGCAAGACATTGGTTAATGCAGGTTTCGATGATGACAAATTCCTTGGATAGATTGGAAATTATGAACTCCAGATCTACTAAACTAGATGCAATGTATCACCCACCATATCCTTTTATGCTTGTCTTAAAACTTCTGAAATGAATATATTATGTGTAGATAAAATGCAATCATGACCAAAGGCATGAAAGACCTCAAACTGATGAATTTTTGCAGGTTTGCAGGGCATGAGTCGACCATAGGGTCGGCGCATGCATCAGAACAATTCTGCACTAGTCAGCTCACAAGGCTATGAGTCGACCATAGGGTCGGTGCATGAAGGAATAACTTTCCAACGGGTCAGTGCGTAAAGGCATGAGTTGCCCATAGGGTCGGCACATAATGGAAATATATTTCAACGGGTCAGCGCACGCCGACTGTATGGTTGACGCACACTGATGAATTTTCCAGATTTTCAAAACAACACAGGCCATGCGTTGACGCACAGATCTGTTGTGGTCGACCGCTCGCGCGGAAAATCTGTTTTAAAATGCTTCCCTCTTATATTTGAAATACTGTTATGTCTAGAATTATGTTGGCACTATATATACTTGTTTAACCACTTGTGTCTTTTAACATTTGATATTCTTTTGATTCATGTGTTCAAAAACAAGAAAGAGTGAAATAGGTGTCCAAGATTCATCATCTTCATCTTCAACATCTCACAACATTTCAATTACACACAATCATTTTTGAAATGCATTTGTGAGAGATTCAAGGTGATAAGGTTCGAGACATAGATTGGAGAATCAAGCTCGGGTTGAAGATTGTGACAGGTTCTTTCTTAAATAAAACCATTGGGGTTTTACCCTCCAAGATTGGTTTGAATTTTGGGGGTTTTTTGGACGAGATTCTTCATCAAAGGTCAATCGAGCAAAGGTGATTGTGAAGAGGTGTTCTTCACAAGTCTAGTAGCGGATTTTGTGGTTTTGAAGGGAAGATCTCGGGGTCGATTTGGTGCTGTTGAGATCAGTCAGAGCCAAAGGTTTGAACAACAACGTGTTATTCAATAAGGTGGCTGGAGTCGAAGGTCCATCAACACAAATCGGAGGACTTGATTCATCTTGAATCAAGGGGCAAGGAGTGAAGGCAACTTTCAACACATTGAGATTTCTGTTGTATATTTGCTGCTCAATCCTTGTATAAACGGTTACATTCAACAGGTGATATCTATAAAATCTATCTCAATTCTAGATTTAGAATTGAGGGCAAACGTGCCCCGAAGCGAGGACGACGGGGGAACTGCCTCACCAAATACTTGTCTTCTCTATTTTCAGCATTTACGTTATAGCTCAAAATAAGTGATTTTTGTATAAGCTCTATTGTCAAAATTGTGATATCAATTGAGTAAGAGGTTAAAACTCTATTTTTGACTCCAAAGTACAACAAGACATTGTACTAGGCTGGTTGAAATCACTTACTCAACATAAATATCACTTGGAGTGTTTTTGCACACCAAGTGTTTGACATATTGCTTGAACCAAACTTATCTTACTTGTGTATCTAGTTTTGGTTTGATCTTTGAATCATTGGAACTAGGAATCCTTACAACTGAAGTAAATAATTGATAAGTGTAATTAGTGTTGTGATTCTATTTTTCCAAATTGTCATTAATCCAAAGGCTTACGTATATTCGGATTTCCAATAACCGTTCGTTTTAGACTATATTTTCCTCGGCCGCTTCCGCACTTAAAACATTTTTAAAACCAATTTTAAATTAGTAGCGCCGACTCAAATTTTAATTGGGGATCTATTCAACCCCCCCCCCCCCCTCCCCCCTTCTAGATCTGTGCCATAGTCTAACACAACGTATCAGAGGGCCATGGTCACACTCTTCCACGATATGATGCACAAAGAAATCGAAGTATACGTGGATGATATGATCGCAAAATCCCAAAGTGAAGAAGACCACTTGGATCATCTGTTGAAGCTATTTGAAAGACTCTGAAAGTATCAACTGAGGTTAAATCCATAAAAATGCACCTTTGGGGTTCGCTCAGGCAAGTTACTTGGTTTTATCGTTAGTCAACGAGGAATTAAAGTAGACCCCAACAGAGTTAAAGCAATCCAGGAGATGCCTGCTCCTAAAACAGAGAAACAAGTCAGAGGCTTCCTCGGACGTCTGAATTACATCTCCAGATTCATCTCCAATCTAACTCCTACTTTCACACCGATCTTCAAGTTGTTACGAAAGGATCAGAAAGTAGTATGGAATGAAAACTGTCAGGCCGCATCTGAGAAAATCAAACAATATTTACAAGAGCCTCCCGTGTTGATTCCTCCTGTACCCGGAAGACCTTTGTTCATGTATATGACAGTACTAGAAGATTCAATGGGTTGTGTCTTAGGTCAGACTGACGAGTCAGGAAAGAAGGAACACGCAATCTATTATCTGAGCAAGAAGTTCACCGGTTGCGAGAGTCGTTATTCTCCCCTGGAAAAAGCCTGTTGTGCCTTAGCATGGGTTGCCAAGCGTCTGAGACAGTACATGATTTGTCACACCACGATGCTGATTTCTAAGATGGACCCTATCAAGTACATCTTTGAAAAGCCAGCTCAAACAGGAAGACTGGCCAGATGGCATATGCTCTTATCAGAGTACGATATTCAGTATGTTGCTCAAAAATCTATCAAGGGAAGTGTCTTGTCGGAACACCTCACAGAGCACCCCATGGAGGATTATCAACCACTCAAGTTTGATTTTCCTGATGAAGATGTGATGTATATTCAAAGCACAAAACCAGAGCTTGGTCCGGAAGAAGGTCCCGAGCCTGGATCCCGCTGGGAAATGATGTTCGATGGAGCATCAAACAAGAACGGACATGGTGTTAGAGCTGTTTTGAAAAATCCAACTGGAGGGTATACTGCCGTCACAACCTGGCTTTGTTTCTCGTGTACGAACAACATAGTCGAATATGAAGCCTGCATCTTAGGGTTGGAAGCTGCTATCGATCTTTGCATCAAAATCTTGGAAGTGATCGGCGATTCTGCTTTAGTGATCTACCAACTCAAAGGAGAATGGGAAACCAGGGATGAAAAGTTGATCCCTTACAAAACTCATATCTTGGAGATGGCTGAATATTTTGATGAAATTACCTACAAGCATGTACCGAGAGCGGAAAATCACATTGCTGATGCATTAGCCATGATGGCGTCAATGTGGAAGGTCCAGTTTGTTAATGAGGCACCTCTGATTCACATTGAAAGAAGGACAATACCCGCGTATGTCATGACAATAGATGAAGAAGCTGATGAGAAACCATGGTTCCACGAAATCAAGAACTTCCTTCAAAATCAAGAATATCCAGCTGACGCATCCAAAATTGACAAAAGAGCTATACGAAGATTATCGGCTAAATTCTTCATCAGCAATGGTACCTTGTACAAAAGAAATCGCGACATGGTTTTACTCTGGTGTGTCGAGGAAAAGGAGACAAATCTCATAATGACCGAAGTACACGAGGGAACATTCGGCACCCACGCCAGCGGCCACGCCATGGCTAAGGAAATCTTAAGAGCAGGCTACTTTTGATTAACTTTGGAGACAGATTGCATACTCTTCGCTCGAAAGTGTCACAAATGTCAAGTCTATGCTGACAAAGTGCATGTCCTTCCGCATCCTCTCAATGTGATGACATCACCATGTCCTTTTGGAATGTGGGGCATAGATATGATTGGGGAAATAGAGCCAAAAGCTTCCAACGACCATCGCTTCATCCTTGTTGCCATTGATTACTTCACCAAATGGGTGAAAGCAGCGTCGTATGCGAACGTGACAAAACAAGTGGTTGCTCGCTTCATCAAAAAAGAAATCATTTGTCGATACGGTATTCCTAACCAGATCATTACTGACAATGGGTCGAATCTAAACAACAAAACGATGAAGGAACTCTGTGACGATTTCAAGATCAAGCATCATAATTCGTCTCCTTACAGACCTAAGATGAATGGCGCAGTTGAGGCTGCAAACAAAAATATCAAGAAGATAGTACAAAAGATGGTCATAACCTATAAGGATTGGCACAAGATGTTACCATTTGCTTTGCATGGATATCGAACATCAGTGCGAACTTCGAAAGGGGCAACTCCATTTTCCTTAGTATATGGGATGGACGTTGTGCTACCCATCAAAGTCAAAATACCTTCTTTAAAGATCTTGACGGAAGAAAAGCTCGATGAAGACAAATGGATAAAAGAAAGGTTCGTCTCATTGAACCTTATTGATGAGAAAAGAATGACGGCCATGTGTGACAGTCAAATCTATCAACAAAGAATGATAAGAGCGTTCAACAAGAAGGTTAGTCCCAAAGAGTATAGGGAAGGAGAGCTTGTGCTTAGAAAAATCCTACCAACTCAAAAAGACATTCGCGGAAAGTGGATGCCCAACTACGATGGCCCCTTCATTGTAAAAACTGTCTTCTCCGGAGGATCTCTAATTCTTGAGACCATGGATGGCGAACAACTCAAGTATCCCATCAACTCAGATGCAGTGAGAAAGTACTATGCCTAAAGCAGAAGACCTAGAAAGGAGATCCCAGTGCTTCAACAAGATGGAAGCCCGATGATTGAAAGATGACGAACGCCGGGGAAGAGTCTTGTGCAAGGTATCAGAAGAAAGATCAACGTCTGTCATTCTCGTCAGAAGCAGCGAAGCAAGTGAACTGACAGTTAAAAGGACCGAATTATTATGGGATTCTGTAACCTTTTCTGTTTGCCATTTTTTTCAAATGTATAAAGTTCCCGAGGCTTTTCCCTTTATAAATTTCTTGTCTATCAATAAAATTAGATTTTTGGTCAATCATTGTTATGATCTTCTGTTTTTGTTATGCAATTCCACTTATTTGTTAATAAAGATTTTTTGAAAAGCAAAGTGTTTGGAAAAATTTAAATTTTGTTTTAAAAAAGAAAACACAATTTGACAAAACAATTGAAGAGTTCTAGAGGTAATCTGATAAAATTACACAGTTCTCAAAGTTGTGAAAGTTTGTTGTCACCTTTGACCAAACTAGATGCGTCCGACAGCAATTCCGGCTCTTAAGCCAAGACTTCTCCTCTGAAAAACTACAAGGATATTATTGGAAAGATCGTTATCTACGCCAAGAAGGAAGTGTCACCTGACTTAAAGCTTTAAGACTCAGCGTGACGAGTTCCCTCTGTGTTTTCCTTGTTTTGCTTTCCTTTGTTCCTGCGGGTCGGTTTGCATTTTACATACAACATCATACCAGCATACGCATTTGTTTGCATTCGGTTTTGATCTTTGTTTGTCTGGCTGTTGCCTTTGAGATCCTTTAGTCATTACCATTATCTTTGATCTGTTGCTGCAAGTTTCGCTTCAAAGTTGACATCCTGGGACTACTATCTTCTCTGGGAAGCTAGTGGTGACTAGCAGTATCCGATTTACACAAGTGGGCATTTGTTACCAATATTCATCTTTGATTTGGTTGTCACAAATAATCTTTGAAAGACTAGTAGTCACTAGCACCTGTTCAGAAACATTTATGTTCGGTATCTTGATTTGGTCGTCACCAACAATTTTCCAAACCCGGTCGTCACTGATTCCGTTATAAAGCCAACTAATTGTTATTGGAGTCCTTTTGATTCGGTTTTCACCAATCTTTGTTAAAAATCTAGTGGTTACTAGTATTGCCTTCTAAAACCAATGGTCATTGGTACTTGAGTTGGTAGTCACCAAAATTCCCTAAAAGTCCAATAGTTATTGGCATTGCCTGGATCCAATTGTTATTGGTGCCTTTTGATTCGGTTATTACTAGTCTTCTTAAATCTAGTGGTTACTGGTATTATCTTCAAATCCAATTATTATTGGTACCTCTTGATTCGGTTATTACCAATCTTTCTAAGTCTAGTGGTCACTAGCATTATTTGGAAAATCTAGTTTTCACTAGCAGTATCCAGTACCAGTTGTTATTGGTATACCCTGTGTTGCACCCTAAAATTTGCTCAACCTTATTCACTTGGTTTATGTTTCAATATCATTAGCATCTGCATATAGGGTCATGCACATAATCTACTCATCTGCATAGCATAAGCATAGCAAGTCGTCCAACAGGGGACCAATCATTATTATCATCTCTATGAGCCTATCAAGAGGTTATTATTCAAATTCAATCCTATTCAAGTCATCAGAAAGAATTTGAAAGGTATCAAGTCAATGGATCAAGCAAGTGCATCCATCTCCTATCTGAGGGTATCTGAGGATCAACAAAGAAATTGTGAGCTGTGGGCTGGACATCATGGGAGACTTAGAAAGTCATTTGAATAAGGAGACAAGTCCTTGGTGTGATCACAAGAATTGCAGCTGAAGGTAGCCAACTAGGGTTTCATCTAGGGTCAACTCTAGGTCAACTCTAAGTCAAATGACTGATTGAAAGGCATTAAGGGCTATTGGAGAGATGTGGGGTTCATCATTTGACATATAAAGAAGGATATGGTGATATGCTAAGAAGAAATCAAGAGAAATCAAGGAGAAGAGGAGTTTCTAAATTAGGGTTTCTGTGTAAAATCCCCTAGTTTAGGTCAACTTTCCAAGCAAGATAAGTCAAAATGCAAGCTTCAAATGGATCCTTGGCCAACATGAAACTTGTAGAGGATCTCAAGACCTTTAATTTGAGTGGTAGAAGACATCAAGGAGATTTATAGAACTCAAGTTATGGTCCTTGCTAGTTACAGGTCATCTGAGGTATCTGAGATTTTGTCTGTGAAAGTGACTTGACTTCAAAGCTATTTTTACCCCTCAAGGAGATTTCAAATGAATTTCTGGTCAACATAAGAATTGTTCCTCATTGTCTTAGCTTTCTATAATGGTATGGTATGCCTTCATATGATTTGTGGAACTCTACTTATGGTCTTGGCAAGCAAAGGGTATTTTGGTCATCTGAGGATTACAGGTCATTCTTAGCCTATGCCTAAAACTCATACAAGGAAGCTTCAAATGAAAAACTTCACAACATAAAAGTTGCTCAAAATGCCATTTTAAGTCAAGAAAAGAAGTCATGAAAGTTTGGAAATGCATATAATGAGACTTGACCAAAGTTGGTGAAAAATGACCTAAAAAAGGCATATAAGTTGAAAAAGTTGAAATAAAAAATTGGTTTGAGAGATCTACAAATCCAATGTGCGTCATCCAATACACCAAATTGATTCCAAACATCATTTTAGAGACATTGGTTCAGCCACGTTTTTGAGTTAAGGGTTAATTTTTGGACTTGCTTTGTTATTTTGTTACTTGCATAATAAGATACACATGAGAAGTTCAACATAAAGCAAAATTAAAGGCATGTAAGCTCTCTTATCATTACAATTTGTCATGCAAGGAGATATTCACTCATGGTTAAGGGGTTGTTAAGAGATAAAGGAGAGATATCATGAGAATTCAAAGTATCATGGCATGAGAAGTTCATGAAATTTCCACAAGTTTCTAGAATCCTCCAAGAGCCATCTAGAAACTTCTCAAGCTGTTAGTCATCATCTATATAATGAATTGAAGCCAGTTGTGCAAAAGGTTGGTGCATTGAAGGAGAGAAAAGAGAGAACTTCATAGTTGCTTCCATTGTAAGAAAGTGCAAGAATCACCATAATCTTCCACTTCTGATCACTTCTTTTCTTCATTCATCATCCATTGGAGTTTGTGAGTGGGAATGAGCATGGAGCAAGGTCCAACAATGGAGGATTGAGGAGTTAGGGTTCACATTGCAAGAAGGCATATCAGAACTGCAGCCAAGAATCCAAGTTTCTTCATCCATTTCTTTTGCATACAGTAGGACCAACATCTCCCAAGGATCATTAGTGAAGCTTGCCAGGCCTTGAAGTGCACGATTCCACCACTGTCTCATCAATATTGCAAGGTATGCATTTCAATCTATATCTCTTCATCTAGGTAGTATTAGATGGAATGGTTAGGATCAGAGTGCTTAGAGACCATAGGTGATTGAATTCTGAGAATTAGAGAGAGTTCCATGAGGTTCCATGGCAGAGTGTCTTGACTTTGATGATCGAGGATAGGTTATATATTGAGTGTTAATCATGGTGAATTAGCTCAGAGTAATCAGGGCAACGTGGAGAGAACACTAGTACAAAAGTTGGCAAGGTTGGTGAACTTCCATTGCAGAGTGCAGTTGGTGTGCTATGAAGTTCCATCGATCGGGTTTAATCATAGAGGGGGTTTTAGAGAAAACTAAGAGCATGGTCGTGTAGAGGGGGAAGAAATGGAGTGATTTTGGTTTTTGAAGTGTGTGATTTCATGGCCTGTGGAGGGAGAATGATGAGCTCGAACATGGCTGCATGGAGAGTGATTTTCTGAATTCTAGGGTTTAGTTTGGGGACGATGACCAGGGGCCGTCCGATTGTCCTGATTTATTGACCTTTTAAGCTAATCGTGTGGCCATTATTCAAATTTAAAAAACGGAGGGAGAGACTCATGTGAAACGCCGCGTTTCATTTAAAATGAAACGTTGGGCTTTGGATCAAATCACTATTCCCACCCCCCAGTTGACAAGCCCAATGTTTTACACGTGATATTGTTACTTTTCACACCGGGGATTTATTTATTTTTCTGGAATTTTTTATTTGATTTTTTCTGAGCGTGTTGGGCTTAGTAGAATTGATATCTGCACCCCTGGTTCTTGGCCCAATGGAGAATACAACTGGGCGAGTTTACTTCTGACACCCCTCCCCTTTTATTTCTTATTTTGTTTTTGATATCTTTAAAAAAAAATCATAAAAAATGGGAAAATTAATATTTTTAATTCCTTCTTTTTGCTATAGGTCCATTATTCTGTCTAGAAAAATACCAAGTAATAAAATTGACATTTTATTTTGTTTTGATATTTTTCATGTATTTTTCTTGTAAATAGCATTTTCTTAAGTTTAGTTTGATGCTTAAATTTGATGATTTTTGTTCTAATAGATGCTTTAGCATTTTTAATCCCTTCTTTTTAGGTTGATTAGGTTAGACATGTATCTTGTACATAAGATTTAATTCACAATTTTAGAAATTAATTTTAGGTGATTTGATTATAGGTGAATAGCATGACCAAGATTAGGGTTTAAGTGATGACATAGGAGAATTGAATCATTTCCCTTAGGACTTAGAGATTGAATATTTTGGATATGGGACTATAGGGACTATGGGTAGTTATTAAATCCCTTAGACATTATTAGGGTTCCCCTACTGCTATTAATACTGTCTGTATTTGATTGACTGGTGTGGTGTGCCCCCTGGGGATTATTGCTTGTTTGTGTGGGTATGGGGATTGCTTGGGGATTGGGGGAGATGAAGGCCTGTGAAGATGAAACCCATTGAAAGATCAGAGGATGAAGACCAACTTTCAGAGTTGATGAGGAGATTCTGTGCTGGCAGCTGTTGAAGTTGGTAGGATCTAGGAGTTAGGCAGAGCCCTAGAATAGTTAACCTGGTTCTCAAACATGGAAGGTCTTGATTGCCTCCATTCTTCTCTGTGATACAGAGTCTCTCTAAGACACTCACTCCCTTCCTTTGGAAGGCTTGGTGATAATGTCTGAGGGATAGAACTCTTGAGAGAAATATTCTTTGTGTTGATAGCAGTTTGTTTGCCACCCTTGGTAGTCAACTAATTGCTTAACACCCAATTCACTCTTGTGATTGATCCCTCATCCTGGAGGTTTGATACTTGAAGAAAGCCATTGCAGACTGAAGATTGATGACAAAGACCTTGCCTGAAGGCTGTGGAGATGGAGATTGAGGCTTGCTGAAGCTTGTAGCTGATTGGAGATGACTTGAAGATAGGTGTTGAGGCAGAGCTGCTGTGGCTGTTTATTTTAGTTGTTATTCATTTCTGATGTATTGATTGATTTCCCGGATTGTATTGTTTGATGTTTACCCTGTTGGGTTGAAAGTGAATTCTGTTCACTTTTGCCTATTGTTTTCTAGGTTCGAGGTTGAGTGGGACTCCCTTGCCTCGCTTGTACTGTTGCATCCATGCATTTTACTGCTTTACTGTATATATCTAATATTGTTTATGTTTCCGTCTATTCCCTTAGGATCTTTGTTTCTCTCTGCGCAAGAGAGGAGCATGATAGACATTAGGTCTTAACCCATGCATGATAACATTAGGTCAGTTCAATTCCCTTCGCAACCGTAGGTTAGAGTTCTGTCTCTTTCTTTTCTCAAAACAAACAGAAAAACACTATAATATTTCAAACACAATAAAAGACACTTCTTCCGTAAAAGAATGTGAACTCATCAAAACGTCATTTTTGTCCGCTTAGACCGGTGATCAGAAAAACCCTTTTTCAGAAGGAGATAAAAGCAATCAAAACAGACTTGTGTCGTACGTAGCCCGAACTACGTTTGCTCTGATCTTCCATGCAGTGTGGAAGTACGTAGGCATAGGATGCGATATCCTAGTGAGCAACCTTCCCCTCCCTTCCCGTAGGTAGGCGAACTACGTTGACTCTGATTTCTCGTTCCAGACGGGAATACGTAGGCATAAAGTGCGATACTTTACCGAGTCATTTTATTTTCTTTTAACCCCTTAACCCTTAGTTTAGATAGAATAACAATCCATACCCGAAAACAAGCGTGGATCCCGTCGAGTACGACGGACGTGAGGGGTGCTAATACCTTCCCCTTGCGTAACCGACTCCCGAATCCAGGTTTTGGTTGCGACGGCCATACCTTTTCCCGTGTTGTGCGAGGTTTACTCTGAGCGTTTCCTTTCCCTCCCGTGGGATAAATAACGCGCGGTGGCGACTCTTCTGTTCAGCCGGCGCCGATTTTCGCAGTAGCGACACCCTGGATTTGGTCGTCACCAGTTAGCCTAAGTCCAATGATTATTGGCATCGCTTAAATCAGATTGTTATCACCACATTGGTCTGGTCGTTACCAAACTCTTTGAAAAACCAATGGTCATTGGTCTCCTTGGACTCGGTCGTTACCAATTTCTCCAGTTAAGTCTAGTGGTTACTAGCATTATCCAGAACCAGTTGTTATTGGTATATCCTAATTTGGTCATCACCAGTCCCCTCTAAGTCCAGTAGTTACTGGCATTGCTTGAAAACTAATCGTTATTAGTACCGAAAGTTGATTGTTACCAACTTCCCCAGTCGAAGTCCTGTGTTTTTTTAATATTGTTCGGAAATTCCCAATTGAAATTGAAACTTCGATTTGGTTGTCACCATATCCCCAGAAAGTCTAGTGGTATTTAGCGCTTTTTGGAAACCGAACTTTGGATTGGTTATCACCATCCTCCCCGGTAAGTCTAGTGGAAACTAGCACTGTTTGAAGCTATTTGTTATTCTGGTCGTCACCAGTCTCCCCAATTGAAGCTTTTGCTTTTCCAGTCAAGTCTCGGAGAACTAGTGGATACTAGTTTCCCTGGCGCGCCCGGTCTTGTTTCTAATCTTTTCCTGAAGATCCCGTTTGAACTCTTCGTTATAGGAAATTATCTCATCTGGTTATCCCCAGTGAGATTCGTGTCTTCGTTCCGTCTTTTCCCCGGTGAAGCTTTGCTTCCCCGTTGATTTTGTTCCCCAGCAAAGTTTTCCCCAATGGGTTTCTTTCCCAGTGTGGTTTGCATTTTTTTTCGTTTCCCCAATGAAGAATTGTCATCTTCCCCGGTGGGCTTCCTCATCTGGTTATCCCCAGTGAGATTCGTATCTCCTTTCCCCAATGAAGAGGTGTCTTCCCTTGTGGAATTTGTGTCCCCTGTGTGAAAGATTTCCTTGAACAAGCGTCTTTAGTCATGTTTGAACTATCTTGCTTACTTAGTCTTGAATCTTTCCCCAATGTGTTGGTTTCTTCGTGAGTGGTTACTCGTTGTATTACCGTTCTTTTATATTTGCTCGTGTGTCTGCACTAGTCTTACATTCAAGCATCATAGCACCATTTAGATTCATGGCATATTTGCGTTCGTCCATTTGCATACCATCAGATCTAAGGGAAAAAATTTCTGGTTTGATATATTTAAATACCTTCCACTACGATTCTATGAGGATTGTCATCTCTCATTACCATCTAGTGAAGATATTTAAATAGGTGCATCTGTTGCACCCCAAATTTTGACCCCTTAGATCCTCATCTCCATTGTAGGATCATATTCATTTGATTAACTAACCTTAACCCATTTCAAGTTTATCTTTGTTAAGATGCAGATGAATTAGGGTTCCGTACCGTCAAAATCGAGATTTCAGTGGTCTGATTAATCAATGTTTTGGATTGATTCAACCTCAATTAGGTCTCTACATTATCAAATATATTCCATTGGATCAAGTATGATTTCAATTTGAGGTGGTCACCCGGGAATTGAGAACAGTGCAGTTCAAGACACCCGATTAGGGTTTTCGATTAGAAAAGTCAACTGTAGTTTGAATTTTGATTTAAAGAGTGTTTCAATGGTGGGATCAAGGTCCATTAAGCTCCTATGGATTAGTAATGTCTATTCAAAGAGTTTCAAGTCCTCAGAATGTCTGGATCATCGACAATCGACTCGGTAGTCACCGATTGATCGAACGGTTGACCAAAAAGTCAACTCTTCAACAATATGGAATTTGACTTCAAGATGTGAATAAAAAATGTTCCTTATGTCATATTACACCTCCCCATAAAATTTCATGACCATTGGATCAAGGGTTAGGAAATAATTGCAAAAATCGGGAATTAGGGTTTCAAACGGGGCATGACCATAACTCCTCAACCACACATCCAAATGAAGTGGTTCAAAGCTCATTAGAAAGGTCTTGACAAATACTACAAAAGTCTCAAACTGGTCCATGATCAAAAAATGCATAGATTTGGAGTTATGACAAGATTCATTTTTAGAAGGGAAATAACTTAGAAAAGTTCTAAGTTATTTAGCCTTTTTAAGTGATTTTTTCAGCAACTTGGAAGGGTTTTTCAACCTAGTTCCATCTAGAATTTGGAAATCTCCAAAACATGAAAGTTATAGAACTACTTAAGGGCTTTCTAAATTGTGGTAGAACTACTCAATAGCATGTGTGAGCAGAAAGTTATGAACCATGGAAGTTAGGGCTGCCAACACTTGAAACCACTATGTCAAACCTCTCAAAATTCAAATTTTCACAACTTGGCCTACCCTCAGCCATTGGATCTTGCTCCTTTCTAATATTATGAAGGTTGGATGATGCAAACACCATAAAAATGAGAAATTGGAAGGCTTGTGCAACTTGGAACAAGTGGATATTAAAATAATCATTTAAAAGCATGAAAGAGAAACTTTTCAAGCAAGCTGCAGTCCCCTACCTTCTAGCCTCATTTCAGCCATCCCATCCTTCCCATCTCACTTGAATTTGGCTCAACAATTGTCCATGGAACTGATGTCTAGAGATCTAGGCAAGATTTTTCAAAAAACTTCACGAATCTCCCTCCAAAAGTGGCAAAATACCAAGCTGCCCTCACCCTTGGTTTCATTATAAATAGAGGCATCCTTATTGATGTTAGATACACCAGAGCGATCTCCAAAACCAAGAGAAACAATAGCTCTCAACTCTCTTTCATTTCCTCAAGAATCTCATTTTTCAAAACTTCCATTTTTCACTAAAAAGCTTTCTTGAGCAAAACTCAGTTCTACCATTTCCAAGCCACCCAAAACCATTTACACAATCCATAAACATTGTGCAGAAGGTGTCCATACATTCAAACCACTCAAAAACCTCATTTTCCCAAAAGTCAACCTTCACACCTTAATATATTGACTTTCTTGCACTTTGAAAGCCAAATCCTTACTTGAGGCATTTCCTACCATTCTAACACTATCAACACTTCATATACATCATATCTCAACTGTCCAAACTCTAAAAAACCAGATGGAAATCACACAACTCCAACTGTCTTGAAAAGTGGTTTATTGCTTCAAGGGGAAGCAAGCTTCAAATCATTGCTAAGGAAGAAGGTCTCTGGGTTTCTCAGCTTCTTAGCTTGCTCAAGACTTGTCTACAAGAGGTATGTGATATTCAAACTCTTTATTGATCATACATTGTCATGTTTTATCATTTTGAAGTGATTTTGTAGAAATGTAGTCTTGCTGCCCCATTTTAGTTCTTTGTCAAGAACTCATGTCTTATGGTTATGATACTTGCTTTTGTTAAAGTGTTTCATTTGTGAATGATATGTTATTGTTATGTTACCATATTGAGCTTTGATATCATGTTTTACTTGTCTTTGAAGATTTTGTCTATGTGGTGTTTTTAAGAATCCAACATTGAAATGTGGTGTGTTTGCCCTAGATCTGTTAGCCTTGGTTCATTGGTGATATTTGGATGATTTGTAAATTGTTCATGAGATCCTCCTGCCCTAGATCATGTTTGAATATGTTGTGGCACTTGTTTTCACACTTATGTTATTTCACTTTTACCATTACCATGAGTTTGGTGTTAAGAAGTTTGTACTTGACATGTTGTGTGTTAAATGTTCCAAACTGTTGATATGTGTTTATATGATTTGGTTTGTCCATTTAAGCTTGTTAAAATGATGAAAACATGAGATATGTTTATTAAGGCTTGTTATGAGATTTCATGAGTTTTGCTGTCAAAATGTTTTGAACCAATATATCATATTCTTTTTCAATTGAGTTCTACTTGATCTATGTGCATAAAATCAATGTCCTACATATTTGAAACTTGTATGTGGTGCCAAACTTTCCTAAGTGTCATGAACTAGTTTGTTGCCTACATGAATTAACCTTTTGCATTTTCTTGAGTTTCACAAGGCCATTTTCTGTTTGGTAATGTTTTAATCCATTTCTTGAGCATGTACTCATCTATTGGCATATTTATGGTATATGCATAACATTTGTTTCATCAAAAAACTCATTGCTTGCCAAAATGCCCTGCTATGTTAAGATTGTGCCAAGACAGTTCAACTTTTTCTTACCACCAACATGTCAATTTCTGTGTCAGCTACAATAAGCTTGATTTCTATGCATGATTTCATTCCTTATCATGATTTTGATGGGTACACATTGTTTATTTGATCCATTCTTACCTGATTCTTCATCTCTCTTCCAAACTGCATTTTTAAGCAAAATCTGCCATGAGCATACCAAGTTGTTGTTTTGTTTTCATATGCTTACTTTTTGAGTTGAAACTCATCCTTTGTTATGATTTTGATATGTGCATCTTGTTTGTTTTGATCTGTTTTCACTTGCTTTCTTCATCTCACCTTCAAATGCACTGTCAAGCCAAAACACACCACAACCATACCAAATTCTTTCCTGCTTGCAATATGATGGTTTTTCTGAGTTGAGACTTATTTATCTTCACATTTTGGTGTGTATGTGCTATCCCTTTGACACAAGATCATTTATTCACAGTTAGACCAATTTGTACCATTCTATTCAATATAACAGCTTTACCTTACCATTTTGATGGCTGCCACTGTGCCAGTTTTTGCATTGAGAAGAGTGAGCTTAATCTTTGGACATAAAACCATTTGTTATCATATTTATGATATGTGTGCATCATTGTCTGGCATAAAACTCATCATCTTGAAATATACCTGCTTACATTGACAGCTTGTTCCAAAATTGTTTTCACATGATATATCACTAAACCATCTTGAAAAATCTGCCACAGTTGTGAGTGTCATGAGAAGTATGCCTTGAGTTTGATGTGTTGAATTTCTGTTTTTGATACATGCTTGTTGCCCTGAGGATGTGGTATCATTGAATCATGGTTCTGTTAACATCACCATTTTGCATTAGTGGCTGTCAGCATTTAGATGTATGCACTAAGGATTTGTAATCTTGTTGAAGTAATGACTGTTTCTTTTTAGACATCATGGTAAGGTTGCTTTCAATAAACATGTCTATATGTTTTGTATTGTCAGCTGTTGTAAGTACGTGTGTATCTTTCCCATGTGTGGTTTTTAATGATGTTTTAAATCTGTCATGAAGTTGCTTGTTAGCATCATGAGATCAATGTTTGGAATATTTGTGTTAACATGTCATGCCTTTGCTATCACAAGTACCACTGTCATTTAGAAGTAGCACTATTGTCACATGATACCAATTGTCAAATTTGTTATGTGCATAGGAATGATTCTTGAATGTTGTTAGCATTGCCATGATGAGATCCACAACAGTGTTGTTATAAGCTGTCCAACTGCTATCTTGCTGTTGCCTCTTTATTTTCAACCATAGCCAAATTTGTTGATTTTGCTGTTTGATAACATGATTGCATCTTTTTGTTGTTAAGAACATGGAGTAACCCTGTGGTGTTGAAAATCTGCCATTTAATGCTTATCTTTTCATGTCAATCAAAAGTTGTTTTGACACATTGTTGTAATGTTGCAATTTTCAAACCATGTGCATTTCTTTCAACTCACATACCATTTTGTGGTCTAGATACTTATTGAGCAAACTTTCTGTTGGAATTCATCCCTTGCTGTATTTCAAACATGTGCAAATCAGTTTTAGTTTTGAACTCATGTATTTTGATCATGTCATCTTGGTTCATGTCCATATCATACTTATCATTGCAACTCATGTACCTTTTTTGATCCAAGGCTGTTTTGAATTAGACTCTTGTTAGAACTCATTCAGAATTATATTCATAATTTGCTCATGCTGTTCCTTAGTCCCAACTGCCACTGGTTTGGTTCATGTTTTCCAAAATGCATCTCAAGTCTTACATTTGCATAAGCATTCGTGTTTCAATTTGTGTTTGTTATCTTAAAATATGGTTATGACCATTGTATTGCTCATGAAAAATCAGTCTAGTTAGGCTAAAATTTCATCAAAAAAGACCAAGTATTGACATAGTTATGGATCAAAACGCATGTTGCATTTTCCACTTGTTCTTGCTTCCAAGCCTGCCCAAAAATTCCACCATAACTTACCTTATGTATTTATGGGGTGGCTTTGTACTTGGATGTACAGCCACCCCAGTGGTAATCAACTTGCGCGCATTCTCCCCTTTCACTTGCCAGCCATGGGTTCGATCCTTGGGATCAACCCTTTTTGGTATTTTATTTTTCCAATTGTAATTGAATTATTTTCTTCTCTCCTTCCACTCTCTTGTCAGCGTGCACATGGCGCTTTAGTGGTCATTTGTTGTGTTTGTAAACACAAGGGCATGAGTTCAATCCCCACCCATGCCACTTTCTTTTTTATTTGTGTGTTTGTTATTTTATTGTCATATAAAATCAATCAAACTTCAGAATTTCATAACTTATTCATCGTTCATTATTTTCAACCCGTTCTTTTTGCAACTTTTTCATTGTGATGTCTAGTTATATTAAATGGATTGTAATTTCATAATTGCTTATTTTCACAATGCTTTTTTCCTGCTTGTTAGTAGATTCGTCCTTAGGTCGTTACCTTACGTATCGATTAAATTTCCCTTATGTCATGCTTATTTTATCTTGTGAGATTTATTGGTATTTGACTTCTTTATGTTTGTTAACATGTTGATATTTCATTTTCTTGTTGGTTGTTACCATGAATTATTTGTTCCTTTCCTAAAATCTTGAGTTTAACTGTTGTGATCAGTCCTTGTGTATTTGATTGTCATCAATGTCTAATTGTTGTTACATTTGAACTTATAACATGATCATTTTTAAGTTGTAACTTATTTGTATGGTTGATGTGTTTCATATTTGATAATATGGCTTTGGGGTTTGTTGCCTTCATCTTTGTTAAGATATGTGATTATCGGTTGTAACCATTTGTATTATTTGATCCTTGACTATTGTGATATGCATGCCTACTTGATTGTAATCTTATTCATCTTGCTTAATTTTTCATCTGCTTTGTTAAGTATTTCTTCCCCAAGTGATGGAACTTTTTAGTTCTTATCCAAGTTGTCTCTCTCTCTCTCTCTCTCTCTCTCCTTCCAAAGGAAAAGTCTCTCCATTGACCCTTGTGTCATGGATAGTTCACTACCCTGTCTTGACTTTGTGAAGTCATCTTAAACCCTAGCTTAGTTAAGTTAGAACATATGAGCCATTAGATTTTGCTTAAAGTCTAGAAAACCCATCTTTACTAGGAGTATTCTTCAACTATAACCCTAGGATAGAGTTTGTAAACTCTATGTAGGAATCATGGTAATGGTTACTTACTCCCCTCTTGAGTGTTATAACATAGATCTAGAGAGTTTTGTTAAACTCTATACAAACATTGTTATGTTTGTTCCCCTTTGAACCTTGATCATAATCAAGTGTTCTTTAACCCTAGTAAGGTGAACTACGATTGCTCTGATTCTATCCTAGTTAGGATACATAGGCAGAGGACGCGATGTCTTTGCGAGCAAACTTAGAAACTATCTTTAGGTCTTAACCTACACCTTTTACCCAATCCCAAACCTTAGCAAACGTTTACCAACTTAGCATGCAAACAAACAAAAGGTTCCTGTAGAGTACTACAAATGTTTAGGATGTGAGATACCTACCCTAGGCATAACCAACCCCCGATCCCCGAATCTCTTAGCGTTGTTGTTACATCGCGAAAAAGGTTTTTCTTTCTTTAGACCTTTCCTTTGGATAAATTAAAGTCCGGTTGTGAATTTAAGAATTAAAGATTCAAGTTAATCAATAGCTTGGTATCACGATTCTTACCATAACACATTGGTTCTTGAGACATGGGTGTTGCACCCTAAAATTTGCCCAACCTTATTTCTTGGGTTTATGTTTCATTATCATTAGCATTTGCATATAGAGTCATATACATAGACTAACCATCTGCATAGCATAAGCATAGCAAGTCATTCAACAGGGGACCAATCATTATTTTCATCTATAGAGGCCTATCAAGAGGTTATTATCCCAATTCAATATCATTCAAGTCATCAGGAAAGAATTTGAAAGCAAAGAGTTCAGCAGATCAAGCCTTGAGTCCATCTCCTGGCTGAAGGTATCTGAGGGTCAACAAGAGGGTTGTGAGCTGTGAAGTGAAAGCATGGAGAGTATCTAGACATTATGAGAGAATTATAAAGTCATTTGGAGAAGAAAACAAATCATTGATGAGACCACAAGAGCTACAGTTGAAGACAGTCAACTAGGGTTTCATCTGGGTCAACCCTGGGTCAACCCTAGGTCCATTGACTGATTTAAAAGGGCATTCAAGTCTATTGGAGAGATGTGGGGTTCAACATTGGACATATGAAGAAGGATATGGAGATATGCCAAGGAGAATTCAAGAGAAATCAAGGAGAAGAGGAGTTACTAAATTAGGGTTTCTCTGTAAAATCCCCTAGTTTAGGTCAAATTTCCAAGCAAGATAAGTCAAAATGCTAGCTTCAAATGGCTTCTTGGCCAACATGAAACTTGTAGAGGATCTCAAGACCTTTAATTTGAGTGGTGGAAGACCTCAAGGAGATTTATAGAACTCAAGTTATGGTCCTTACAAGTTACAGGTCATCTGAGGTATCTGAATTTTTGTCTGTGAAAGTGACTTGACTTCCAAGCTAGTTTTGCCCCTCAAGGAGATTTTAAATGAATTCTTGGTCAACATAAGAATTGTTCCTCATTGTCTTAGCTTTCTAGAATGGTATAGCATGCCTTCATATGATGTGGAGAACTCAACTTATGGTCTTGGCAAGCAAAGGGTATTTTGGGCATTTGTGAATTACAGGTCATTTTAACCTATACCCAAAACTCATACAAGGAGGCCTCAAATGGAAAAACTTACAACATCAAACTTGCTCCAAATGGGATTTTAAGTCTAGAAAGAAGGTCACAAATTATTGGAGAAGCTCATAGCATGATGTTGCATAATTGGTCAAAATATGAACTAAAATGGCTTATAAAGTGAATAAATTCAAGATGGAAAATGGTTTGGGAGATTTCTAAGTCCAAATGGAGACTTCCAATATATGATTTTGAATGGAAAAACAATTCTAAGAACAATGGTTCAAACACTTTTTTGAGTTTAGAAGGAAAAAAAGAAGTTATCTTTGGTTACTTGTAATTGAAGAAACATAACCAAAATGGATCAAAGTTGGAAAACAAGGGAATGTGCAAGATGGATCTAGAATGTACCATTGGGGTCTATATATTCATGAAATGAGAATTTGGCAAGGGTTGGCTTCATTTGCACCAAGAATTCCACAAAATTTTTCATTCTTTTACATTGAAGTTTCATTCCAAATCTCACAAATTCTTCACCAATTCTCATCCACATCAATTCAATCTTGTTCAATCATCATCATAGATCATCATCCAATCAAGGATCAAGTGATTATCATCCATTTTCGAGCATCTTTTTCATCAACATCAAAATCACAATCTCAAGTGGACAGCATAATTCAAGCAAAGAATCAACAAGGAATTGCATACAGAATCACATACATCAAGGATTGATCAAGATCCAACACCTAGAAGCTTCAGATCCACGAGTTCCATAGCTGTTTTCAAGCTTTTTACACCAGGTATGTTTTCATTCGATTTGCTTGATTCAGTTAGTTTAACATGTTGTTGTTAGTTTAGATGCAATGTAGGTGGTTAGGAGAACAAGTAGGATGAATTTGGAGAGGTTTGGTGATGGTTGTTAACAGGTGCAACAAACTGTTAGGGTTTAAATCTCTTAGGTTAGGGCATTAGAATCTTAGATTGATAGCATAGGTTAATCTCCATTATGCATAGATTAGTTCAGGTCAAGTTTGAGGAAGAATTGAGTTGGTGCATATCAGTGTAATTTCATGGTGGCCAGAGTTTGATGTCATCGGGTTTGTTGTTGTGGTGAGTTTCAAATCAATCTAATGCCCTAGGATTATAGAGGGAGAGATCCTGAGCAACTTTCATGTTTATGGCATGTTGATTCGTGGCTTGGAGATGGAGAACAGTTGGGTGGAATGTTGCTCGTGCATGGGGTTTAATGGCAGAAACCCTAATCTCAGTTGAACCAAGGAAGAAGACGTAATCTGGTCCGTTCATTTGGAGTTAGACTTTTGACTAATAGCGTGATCCAATGGCCCTTGTTTAATCTGAATTTGGAGGGAAATGAAGTTTGGCCAAAACGCGCCGTTTCATTAATTGAAACGGGCGGGCCTGAGTTATGTTGATATCCCCACCCCCAGGTTTAGGCCCAAAGTCATTTTGAACGTGTTTTTGTTACTATTTTCACCCCCCTGCTCGTTTTTTAGTTTTTATTGTTTCTGATTTGTTTTGGGCTCAAGATAAAAGCGCTATCTGCACCCCTGCCTATTGTGGCCCATTCTGAATTGAACTGCGCGTGGTTACTATTCTAACCCCCCTCCCTCATTTTAATTCAATTTTATTTTCTTAATTCCATTTTAATTTTTACCAATTTCATAAATTCATAACTAATTCATAAAAAATGCATTTTAATCCATTCTTTTTACCATATTTTCTTTAGGATGTCTAGAATATTATAGAAAAATAAAATTTCATTTTTATTTTTATTTCATATTTTTTCCATATTTTCTAAATAAATGTCATATTAAATAGTTTCATTTCATGCATCATTTTAATAATTTTTGTTCTCTTACATGCTTTAATATTTTTTGGTCATTCTTTTTAGATTGTTTAGATGAGGTCTTCAACTTGTAGAAATAGTTTAGTTCCCATTTTTAGAGATTAATTTTAGGTGATTAATAAATGCTTGAACATCATGTACAAAACTAGGGTTTTAGGTGACAACTTAAGAAGTTTGATTTCATTTCCCTCAGGACTTAGGGCTTGAATAGATTAGTTATGGGACTATAAGGGCTATGGGTAGCTACTAGATCCCTTAGAAAAGTCAGGATTCCCCTACTGCTATTATTACTGTCTGTATATCTGATTGTCTGGTGTGGTGTGCCCTCTGGGGATTGTTGCTTGTTTGTTTGGGTATTGGGTTTGTCTGGGGCCCTGGGGAAGCTGAAGACTTGAGGAGATGAAGATCATTGGAGATCCAGAGACTGAAGATCAACTGTCAGAGTTGAGGAGGAGATTCTTGCTAGCAGATGCTGAGGAGACTAGGGTTTAGAAGCTAGGCAGAGCTCTAGATTAGAATGATTGTTTCTCAAACATGGATTGCCTTGTCTGCATCCATTCTTCTCTATGATTCAGAGTCTCTCTAAGACACTCACCCCCTTCCTTTGGAAGGCTTGGTGATAGTGTCTATGAGATAGAACTCTTGAGAGAAAATGTCTCTTTGTGTTAGAAGCAGTCTGTTCACCACCTTTGGTAGTCAACTGATTGCTTAACACCCAATTCACTCTTGTGACTGATCCCTCATCCTGGAGGTTTGAGCTTGAAGAAAAGCCATTGCAGATAGAAGATAGATGATCAAAGCCCTTGCCTAAAGGCCATGAAGATGGAGATTGATGCTTGTTGAAGACTGTAACTGATTGGAGATTACTTGGAGCCAGATGTTGATCCAGAGCTGCTGAAGCTGTTTATTTTTGCTGTATTTCATTTGCTGGTGTATTGATTGGTTTTCTGAACTGTATTGTTTGCTGTTTACCCTGTTGGGTTGAAAGTGAAGTCTGTTCACTTTTGCCTATTGTTTTCTAGGTTCGAGGTTGAGTGGGACTCCCTTGCCTCGCTTGTGCTGTTGCATCCATGCATTTTACTGTTTTACTGTATATATCTGATATTGTTTCTGTTTCTGCCTATCCCGTAGGATCTCTGTTTCTCTCTGTGCAAGAGAGGAGCATGATAGACACTAGGTCTTAACCCATGCATGATAACATTAGGTTAGTTTGTTTCCCTTCGCCACCGTAGGTTAGAGTTCTGTCTCTTTCTTTCTCAAAAACAAACAGAAAAACACATAAAGATTTCAAACACAATAAAAGACACTTCTTCCGTAAAAGAATGTGAACTCATCAAAACGTCATTTTTGTCCGCTTGGACTGCCAATCAGAAAACCTTTTTCAGAAGGAATAAAATCAATCAGGACAGACTTGTGTCGTACGTGGCCCGAACTACGTTTGCTCTGATCTTTCATGCTGTATGAAAGTACGTAGGCATAGGATGCGATATCCTAGCGAGCAACCTTCCCCTCCTTTCCCGTAGGTAGGCGAACTACGTTGACTCTGATTTCTCGTTCCAGGCGGGAATACGTAGGCATAAAGTGCGATGCTTTGCCGAGTCATTTTTATTTTCATTTTGCTTTCTTTTTAACCCTTGACCTTTAGCGTAGATAGAATAACAATCCATACCCGAAAACAAGCGTGGATCCCGTCGAGTACGACGGACGTGAGGGGTGCTAATACCTTCCCCTTGCGTAACCGACTCCCGAACCCAGGTTTTGGTTGCGATGACCATACCTTTCCCGTGTTGTGCGAGGTTTACTCTGAGCGTTTCCTTTCCCTCCCGTGGGATAAATAACGCACGGTGGCGACTCTTCTGTTCAGCCGGCGCCGATTTTCGCAGTAGCGACAGCTGGCGACTCTGCTGGGGATCCAACGTCCCCTGGCTGCTAAGGACTGCGATGGTTCTTATGCATTTGGGATCCAACGTCCCTTTGAGAGAGTCAATCCTAACGCTTGTTTTCCCGTCGAGGATTTTGTATGGATTTATAGTTCTGACCTTTATTTTCAGCATTATGTATATTGATTATTATTGCTGTATTTGGGGTGTGACGGGTGTTCTGATATTGAGAGATAAGCCGGACCTGGGCTTGAGTGCACCTAGAATTAGAGTAGAAATTAGTGGGCGCCCGCTTGCTTTGCTTGCCTTGGTGTCCCATGAAATCTACACTCAGACGAGGTTCCTCTGGTTGGCCTCCTGCCCCTTCCTTTGGTTGGCGTGGGTTGCTGGTTAGTTGGATTGTCGACTCTGGGGACCGATCATTTGGAAGTTGGCTGAGTGAGGCCTCTTCAGGATTTGATGATGCCACTCCTTCTGGGAATCGTATCATCAACCCTGAAAGTCTGTGACGCCGACGACCGCATAGGATGCCGTACCTTGTGCCAGTTATAGGGCCACCCACCTGTGAGGGGATTCAGGGTTATGCAGGTAACTAGACCTCCAGACTACCGGTTATTTCTTGATCAGAGATCCTGGTTATTTATGGAGAGTTATGAGGTCTGCCAGAGACCATTTGGAGATTTATTCTGAGGTCTGTCAGAGACCATTGGGAGAGTTCTGAGGTCTGTCAGAGACCAATTAGAGATGTGATTTGAGGTCTATCAGAGACCAGTGAGTTATGGTTTGAGGTCTGTCAGAGACCAGTGTTGGAGTTTTATTTTAGGTCTATCTGAGACCAGGGTTTGATGACTTCTGGATGGTCTATCTGAGACCTTTCTTGATTGGGTTTAGGCTATTCAACTGCAGCTTCGGTCCCTGTTGAATGTTACTTGCATTGCATTGCTTGCATATCCATTATCATTTGCATTTCACTAACATGTGTCTGTGCTGCAGGTGCATTTGCATTTCCCTAGTTCTAGTGCCCAGACTTCTGAGTGTTTGATCATGACTAGCTTAAGGAGAACGGTTGCTTACAAATTGCCTACGCCTGATATTGTTCCTTTACTGGGGTTGATCTCTCTTGCTGATGAGGGTGTTCGTAGGAGTTTCCGGATGAGCTATGGTAGACTACTGAGATTGGTGTGCAAACCTACAGAGGTAGAGTTAGATGGGCTGTATGCTTTGATGCAATTCTATGACCCTGCTTTGAGGTGTTTCACGTTCTCTGACTTTATTATGGGACCAACCTTGGAGGAATACGCTGAGTATGTTGAGTTGCCCGTGCAGAACCAGGTTCCATTCATTCATTATGACGCCAAACCTAAGCCGGAGGATTTGGCAAAAGCCTTGCATATTGATGCTTCTGAACTTGTGACTACTGTTTCCCGTGGAGTTCCAGGCTTCTCACTCCAATTCTTAGTTGGTAAAGCCCAAGAGTACGCCAAGAGCGGGTGCTGGGTTGCTTTCAATGCTGTGTTGGCCTTGTGCATTTATGGCATAGTACTGTTCCCCAATATACCGGATTTTGTGGATTTCGATGCTTTCTACTTGTTCGCCGCTGGTAATCCTGTACCTACCTTACTCGGAGACCTCTACCACTCACTGCATTACAAGAATGAGAAGGGAAGAGGGAAGAATGTTCATCTGTGTGTACCCTTATTGAGTATGTGGTTTGAGAGTCACCTTCCTAAGGGAAGATCTGCTGCAGAGACTACAGCTCCAGTTGGTTGGCCAGAGCGTCTGATGAGGCTATCGTCGGAAGATATGGAGTGGTTTGATAGGGATTTGTTGGGATCCGAGCTCATCTTCAGTTGTTCTGGGTACCCTAATGTACCGTTGATAGGAAGAAAAGGGTGTATCAATTACAACCCTTCTCTATTCATTCGCCAGTTCGGATATGCGCTGAAGAATCCACCTCAGGAGGAAGAAGTACAGGAATCTCTGTACTTCACTGGTGACGTAAAAGGGGAGTTATTAGCCAAGTTGCAACATGCCTGGACGCGTATTAACCGCAAAGGGAAGCCGTTGTTAGGAAAGAATGACTGTCAAGCCTATGCACCTTATAGAGCTTGGATTCAGGAGAGGGCTAGTCAGTTGAAGATGCCGTTTCCAGATGCACCAATTCTTGCTCCTATTCCGGTAGCGGAGCCAACTACTGTTTCTAGGGAAGTCTATGAGCAAGTTGTGAGAGAAAAAGAAGCCTTGATGAAGATCAACGAAGGGTTAGAGCAAGAGCTAGCTCAAGTACGCAGTGAGAAAAACAAGGCCGTATATGCTTTCCAACAACAAATCGAGCTGTTAAACAGGTTAGGGGCTGAGTTGACTGAGGAAAAGAAAAAGCGTGAACGTCTGGGGCAAGAGTTCAGAAGCTCCCATGACATGCTGGAAGCCAAAAAGAAAGCGCTTGACGCAGCACACCGAGAGATATCCTCTTGCAACAAGACTTGGAATGCTACTCTCACCAACAACAAGAAGAGGGAAGATAAGCTGAAGCAGCAAATTTCCGATCTTGAAGAGAAGTTGAAGTCTAGCATCAAGAAGTGTGAGGAGGAAGTGATGAACCGGTATAGTGTCCAGCATGCACTGAATAAGGCAATCAAATCCAGAGATGAAGCAGTGTCTCAGAAGCGAAAGCTAGAAGATTGCTTCGGAGAAGCAACATGGGAAGAAACTGCTGACGACGTACGCCGTGTCCTTAAGAAGAGAAACCAACTCGTTGAAGGACTGCTTGATCGACCAAGCCATCCGGAAACCAAGAAGTTGATAGAGGAGTACCAGACTTTTGGGAGGATTTGATCATTTCATGTAGTAGCTTGTATGCTTTATTTGCATAGTGCTGACCATCACCAGGATTGTTGGTTGAGGTCATGCCATCTTTGTACTCTCAGTGACATTGTACCCTGGGCTTATTGATTCTCTCTGCTATATATGAGGCTTTCTATGATTCAACTCCGATATTCTTATTGCCAGCACTGTCACTGCACCGGCACCTTCGCACTAGAACTGGGGGAACGAACTTCCCTAATGCACAGACACATTGCATTGCATTCATACTCATATTGCATTACAGGTAATCTTTGAATGGTGTCTTATCTCCTGCTCTGTATCAGGTACTTAACAGGATTCCAGATCAACATCCGCACCGCTATTCTACACGCTCCAACTGTCGGAAAGTCATGGACCAAATTCAGAACGAGATGCAGGATGTGCGCGAGAAGCTCGCCCTCTTCATGCAAACCATGGAAGCTATAGCAAAAGGGCAAGAGAATTTGCAGGCCATGGTCCAGCCTCTGTTGGCTCGCAACGCTGGTCATGGTAACGAAGATCATCAGTCTGTCCGGGTTGATACTGCTCATGGAGACGGCACTCCCACGCCAGTAGCTCCGCCTGTCATCAATATGCCTGCTGCTAACGTCAACAACGCTACCGCTGCTGTGAATGGTAACGTCGGAGGGGGAAATGAGACTGCTGTCCATAACGCTGGGCTGGGTGATGTCAATTTGGGAGATAATCTCGGAGGCAATGGCTTTGTCAATACTGGGTTCGGATTTAACGATCAGGGATTCGACAACACTGGCAAGTATGGCTTTAATGCTCAAGGCTTTGGGCAAGATGGTTATGGTATGGTCAATCAGGGTTACGGAGGCTTTGGAAACGGAAATGGTACTGGATTTATGGCTGTTGGTCCCGCTGGAGGTGTTCAAGGGTACGGCAACAGAGGCCGAGTTCCGGGGATGAATCAGGTCAGAGCTGGACGTAATAATGCATATGATGGATACGGGGCTGGAAACGGTATGTGGCAAGAGGATCAACAGGAGGACGCCTTCTCTGGAGGAGGTTTTGAAGGGCCGATGGATGATTCTCAAAAGATTAGAATGCTGGAAGAGCAAATGAAGGGAGTCCTAAATCAAAGTGTTGTGGGATTGGACATGGCAACTATGGGCTTGGTACCTGGCTTGAGGGTGCCGATTAAATTCAAAGCGCCTGCGTTCGATAAGTACAAAGGAGACACATGTCCGAAAGTGCATGTACGAGCTTATTACAGAAAGATGTCTGCATACTCCACTGATGAAAGAATGCTCATGCATTTCTTTCAGGATAGTCTATCGGGTCCTTCCCTAGAGTGGTATATGGGGTTGGAGCCAACTGATATCAAGACATGGAAGCAATTGGCGGAGGCGTTCGTAGCCCATTACAAGTATAACAGCGACCTGGCACCCAATCGGGTCCAGTTGGCCGGGCTTTCGCAGAAGAAGGGGGAGAGTTTTAAGGAGTACGCGCAAAGGTGGCGCGATATGGCTGCCAGGGTCCGTCCTCCTGTGGAAGATAAAGAAATGAATGATATGTTTGTCGGCACATTCACCGGGCTGTTTCATGATATGCTGTTTCATACGTCTCTGGCCAGTTTTTCAGACCTGATTCTGATGGGTGAAAAGATTGAGCGTAACATTAAGCAAGGAAAGTTCCAAGTCGAGGAATCAGCTGCATCCGGCAGTAATAGGAAAGCTTATGGTGGGCGCCGTCAGGGCGAAGCTAGCGCGGTATTTGGAGGCCGAGGCCGAGGCCGAGGCAGGGGAAGAGGTCAATATCGTCAGCCGCAGCAAGTGTCGAGTGTTACTATTCCGTATCAACAGCAGCCAATCCAGCAACAACAATCGGTTCAGCAGCAACCAATGCCACAGCAGCAGCAGCCTCAGCAGGGGGCACAGCAAGCTCAGCGAAGATTCCAGGGTAATAAGCCGAGAAGGGTGTTCGAGAAGCCTCCCTCTAACTATGCTGATTTATTGCAGACTTTGTTGGGATTGAATCTAGTAGAGAAAAGAACCTTGGCACCGATAACGGGAACTCCCCCGTTCGGCTACGATGCAAGCAGGCGCTGCGAGTTTCATTCTGGGGCCCCGGGCCACGATATAGAAGGTTGTCATGCTTTTAAGCATGTTGTGCAGGATCTTTTGGACAACAAGTCTATCAACTTCGGAACGGCAGTTCCGAATATAGTCCAGAAACCCATGCCTAATCATGGGGCGAATGCAGTTCTGACTGAGGAAGGGTTGAATCTGATTATGAATGTGGAGGATTTGAAGACGCCGCTGAGCGAAATAAAGAGCCGACTGTTGCAGGGAGGTGTTTACCCAGGATGTAATGAATACTGTTTAGATTGTTGGGCCCTAGATGAGGGGTGTGAGGATTTGAAAAAAGGCATTCAGGCCTTAATTGATGATGGCGTATTGCAGTTTGACAGAACAGCAACTGATGAGCCTGCAGGGGCAGTAGTGGATAATCAGAGTGATGTGGCCACGGTGACAATTCCTCGGAAGACGGTCACTATTGCAGCACCAGCTCAGCGACCACCGATTACCATAACTAAGGCCGGGCCAATCCCGTATGAGAACACGAGAGCAGTCCCATGGTCGTATGGGCTGGAGGTGTATTGTGACGGGATTAAAATCGATGTTAACAAGCAGTCAGCGGAGGTTGTGGATAATGTTGTTGGTTCAGGAGGCATGACGAGGAGCGGCAGGATCTTTATATCTCCTGAAGTGGAGGCCGAAAGGCTAGCGAAAGGAAAAAGGAAAGCGGTGGAGAATGTTCCGGTTCAAGCAAATGAAAAAGAAGCAGCATCTAAGGATGTAGAGGAATTCATGCGCTTAATTCGGAAAAGTGATTATAAAATTGTGGAGCATCTGCAGCAGACACCGTCCAAAATATCTATCTTGTCATTGCTGTTGTGTTCGGAAGCTCACCGAAATGCTTTGCTGAAAGTCCTGGACACTTCTTTTGTACCCCAGGACGTCTCTGTAAATCAGCTAGAAGGAGTATTGGCACACGTGAATGCAGGCCACAGTCTGGGTTTTACTGATTTTGACTTGACTCCGAAAGGAAGGGATCATAATATGGCATTACACGTGTCTGTGGAGTGTAGGGGATCAACAATGTCGCACGTATTGGTTGACACCGGGTCGTCTTTGAATGTGCTGCCTAAGAAGGCTATGATGAAGCTGGATGTTCGAGGGATTTTGTGTACACCCAGCGATTTGGTAGTCAGAGCGTTTGACGGCACGCGGAGAACAGTCTTCGGATCGATTACCTTGCCTCTGCAAGTGGGGCCGGAAGTGTTTGCAACGGAGTTTTATATCATGGATATACAGCCTGCATACAGCTGCTTGCTGGGAAGACCTTGGATTCACGGGGCAGGGGCAGTCACATCTACCCTGCATCAGAAGTTAAAGTATATGGTCGGAGACAGTGTAGTCACCGTGTGCGGAGAAGAAGATATCCTGGTCAGTCATCTATCTTCGTTTAAATATGTGGAAGTCGACGGGGAGATCCACGAGACGCCATGCCAGGCATTCGAAGGTTTGCGCATAAAGGACAAGAGTCCCGGGCCAAGCAAAGTGCCAGAGATAGCTGTCTCATCGTACAAGGAAGCTCAAGCGCTGGTGGAAGCAGGAGAAGCCAAGGGCTGGGGCAAAGTATTGGACATTCCTGTGAAGATGGACCGGTTCGGACTGGGGTACCGACCGTCGTCATCAACTCCTTCCGTGGGGGCCCCTCATTTCAGAAAGTCGATCACCATCTCTGCCAGTGGAGTATGCCATGAATCTGTCAATGCTGCTTCAGAATCTGATGAAGGGGACAGCGACTGTGATATGGATGCCTGGATTCAGCCAAGCACGCCAGGACAAGGACTGTGCAACTGGTCTATTCAGGAGCTTGTTCCTGTGACTTTTAAACAGTAATGCTTTGCTTTATTAATTGTTGAATAATCTGATGTCTTGCCCGGGGCATCAGGAGTTGCTTAGGGCTGTGTTGTTATAAACATTGCGCGTTAATCACTAAATAAATGGCTTTTTTTTTCATGTGCAAATACTGTAATCTCTGCCTTTCTTGTTTTGTATTTTTCAATAAAATGGCAATGTGGTTATTCGCTTTATACGCATTTTGAAGCACTTAACCATTCCTTTTGCAGGATAACATTTTCAGATGACATCCTTGAGCCACCTATGACTCGTCCCGACTTCGAGCACCCGGTATTCCAGACCGAAGAAGAGGTTGTCGAAGATAGCGACGTTCCTGAAGAACTGTCTTGGTTAGTGAAACAAGAGGAAAGAGCCATTCTGCCTCACGACGAGGTTATCGAGATTATCAATTTGGGGTCGGAAGGGGTTGAGAAGAATATTCGTATTGGGGCCGCATTGCAGAGTGATATCAAGCGAAAGCTGGTTGAAATGCTCCGAGAGTATAATGATGTATTCGCTTGGTCGTATCAAGATATGCCAGGGCTCGACACTGATATGGTTGTGCATCGCCTGCCACTGAAAGAAGATTGCCCGCCGGTCAAACAAAAACTTCGCAGAACTCGACCAGATATGGCAATGAAGATCAAAGAGGAGGTTCAGAAACAGTGGGATGCTGGTTTCCTGGCTGTGACGAAGTATCCCTCATGGGTTGCTAACATCGTACCAGTGCCAAAGAAAGATGGCAAGGTTCGAATGTGCGTGGATTATAGAGATTTGAATAAAGCAAGCCCAAAAGACGATTTTCCACTTCCTCACATTGACGTGTTAGTTGATAATACTGCCCAGTACTCCGTATTCTCCTTCATGGATGGCTTTTCAGGCTACAATCAAATTAAAATGGCGCCAGAGGATATGGAGAAGACTACTTTCATAACGCCGTGGGGAACATTTTGCTACAAAGTGATGCCCTTTGGTTTGAAAAATGCTGGGGCAACATATCAGCGTGCGATGACGACTCTCTTTCATGACATGATGCATAAAGAGATCGAAGTTTATGTTGACGATATGATTGCTAAATCCCAGACAGAGGAAGAGCATCTGGTGAATCTGTTGAAGTTGTTTAAAAGGCTTAGGAAGTTCAGGCTGAGGCTGAACCCTAATAAATGCACCTTCGGGGTGAGATCGGGTAAACTGCTGGGGTTTATCGTAAGCGAAAGAGGAATAGAGGTCGATCCTGCTAAAATAAAAGCGATTCAAGAAATGCCGACGCCTAAAACAGAGAAAGAGGTGCGCGGGTTTTTAGGGAGGTTGAACTACATTGCTCGGTTCATATCTCACCTAACGGCCACGTGTGAACCTTTATTCAAGCTGCTAAAGAAAGATCAAGCTGTAACGTGGAACGAAAATTGTCAAAAGGCGTTCGATAAAATAAAGAAGTATCTGCAGGAGCCTCCTATTTTGATACCCCCGGTGGCAGGGAGACCCTTGATAATGTATTTGACGGTTCTTGAGGGAAGCATGGGTTGTGTTCTCGGTCAACACGACGAGACAGGGAGAAAAGAGCATGCAATCTACTATTTGAGTAAGAAATTTACAGACTGCGAATCTCGATACTCAATGCTGGAGAAAACTTGTTGCGCGCTGGCCTGGGCCGCCAAGCGTTTGAGGCAGTACATGCTGAATCATACAACCATGCTCATCTCGAAGATGGATCCAATCAAGTATATATTCGAAAAGCAGGCGTTGTCAGGTAGAATTGCCCGGTGGCAGATGGTCTTGACTGAATATGATATTCAATACGTCTCGCAAAAGGCGATAAAGGGGAGTGTGCTGTCTGAGTACCTGGCGGAGCAGCCTATTGAAGAATACCAATCAATGAGATTTGATTTTCCTGACGAGGATATCATGTATCTCAAGATGAAAGATTGCGAAGAGCCGTTACCAGACGAAGGACCAGAGCCGGGGTCCCAATGGAAGATGATATTTGACGGAGCTGTGAATGCTTACGGTAGCGGAATAGGGGCAATTATCACTACGCCGCACGGGTCGCACATCCCGTTTACTGCCCGATTGACCTTTGCCGTTACCAACAATGAGGCCGAATACGAAGCTTGTATAATGGGGCTTGAAGAAGCCATTGATTTGCGAATCAAACATTTAGACGTATACGGAGACTCAGCTCTGGTGGTGAATCAGATCAAAGGGGAATGGGAGACACGGCAGCCTAATTTGATACATTATATGAATTATGCAAGGAGATTGTTGCCTTTCTTCGACAAGGTTGAATTGCATCACGTGCCGCGGGCAGAAAATCAAATGGCTGACGCCCTTGCCACCTTGTCTTCCATGTACAAGGTCAACTTCTGGAACGAAGCTCCCCAAATCACTATCTCTCGGTTGGACAGGCCAGCTTATGTATTTGCTATTGATGAAGCATCGGATGACAAACCGTGGTATTTTGATATCCTTAATTTCTTGAAGAATAAAGAGTATCCGGCTGGGGCATCCAGTCAAGATCAGAAGACTCTCAGGAGATTAGCGGGTAATTTCTACTTAAACCCGGATGGCGTCTTATACAGAAGAAACCACGATTTGGTGTTGTTGCGTTGTGTAGACGAAAAAGAGGCAAAGCTTCTCATGGAGGAAATTCACGAAGGTGCCTTTGGCACGCATGCTGGTGGGCATGCTATGACGAGAAAACTGCTGAGGGCAGGTTATTTTTGGCTGACGATGGAAACTGATTGTTTCAAGTTCGCGAGGAAGTGCCACAAGTGCCAAATCTATGCTGACAAAATCCACGTGCCTCCGAGTCCTCTAAATGTAATGTCGTCTCCATGGCCATTCTCGATGTGGGGAATCGATATGATTGGAAAGATCGAGCCGACAGCTTCTAATGGGCATCGGTTCATCCTAGTAGCAATCGATTATTTCACCAAGTGGGTAGAAGCGGCGTCTTACGCAAATGTAACGAAGCAAGTGGTGGCTAGATTCATCAAGAGAGATATCATTTGCAGATATGGGATTCCCGAGCGGATAATCACGGATAACGGTTCTAACCTGAACAACAAAATGATGAAGGAGCTCTGTCAGAATTTCAAGATCGAACATCACAACTCCTCCCCTTACCGACCCAAGATGAATGGCGCTGTCGAGGCGGCCAATAAGAATATCAAGAAGATCGTCCAGAAAATGGTGGTGACTTATAAAGATTGGCATGAAATGCTACCTTTCGCTCTGCACGGTTATCGTACGACGGTACGCACATCAACCGGGGCAACTCCGTTCTCGTTGGTATACGGAATGGAAGCGGTACTACCATTGGAAGTTGAGATCCCTTCTCTGAGGGTGTTGCGAGATGTTCAGCTGGACGAGGCAGAATGGGTAACGAATAGATTGAACCAACTGAGTTTGATGGATGAGAAGAGGCTAGCTTCTCTGGCATACGGTCGTTTGTACCAAAGACGAATGAAGAAAGCGTACGACAAGAAAATACTTCCGCGAAGCTTTCAGACGGGCGACCTTGTGCTGAAAAGGATTCTCCCGCCGCAAGCAGATCACAGGGGCAAGTGGACCCCCAACTACGAAGGGCCATACGTTGTCAGTAAGGTCTTTTCAGGAGGAGCGTTGTTGTTGTCCACCATGGACGGGGAAGACTTTGCGTCACCTGTGAATTCGGACGCAGTTAAAAAATACTTTGCTTGAAATAGACCCGCTGGACAGAAAAAAGAGAGTCCAGGCAAAAATGGGGCATCCTGGCGAACCAAAAACAGAATGAAAGGTTCGGGCAAAAGTTAGGGATAAAATTGAAAAAATGTACACCCGCGAAGTTGAAAACCTACACTGGGCGGCTTCGGCAAAAAAAGGGTATCCCGGTGAACTGAAAACCCGTAAAGGGCGGTTCACGCAAAAGTTAGGGATGTGAAAAGCAAATGACTGCGGTCCGAATTTGATATTGCAATGAGCGTCAATGCGGGAGAATACATTTGGGGAGTCAGTTATCGGATACAACCTCTTCAGAAGTGGGGATACCGGGAAAGCATTAGAGTCGGATGAGTCATGGGAGGATCAGTTCGTGGTGTTCATCTGTATCCAGTTGCCGACATGTGTACAAAATTTAATTTGTCAAAATATTTATGCTTCCTGTGCATACTTGTATATCTGCTTTGCGTAGCTTCCTCATTTCAGGAGTTACATCCCGTGTACAAAAACTCCGCCCATTCAGGGGCCCAATCAATGAAAATGTGTTATTCAGTACTGGATGCCTGTTCTTTACTGTTTTTGTACATGATAAAACGCCTAAGTTTGATGAAACTAACATGAGTATAACATCATTGGCCCTTGCCAACAATTGCTAAAGCTTTGAATTAACTGAGTGTAACGTCACTAACCTGAATTGATTTGATTGCATAGGCTTGTCGTGTCTTGCTTGTGTTGTTGCAGGTTTCATAACCATACGAGGAAGATGATCAAAAGATTGCGATAACGAAAGACTTGATCCCCGCAGGGTCATGCACTCTCCCCCAGCGGAGTCAGTTAATTTTCCCCAAGAGAATCCAGCCATCCCCAGAGGAATTCTCTTTGCAAGTGTTTTCATTCCTTCCAGTGGAATTCGAAGATTATGACTCTCCCAAGCAGAGTTGATGGCGGTTCCTGTCATTTATTTTGTCAGAGATACTGGTGATATCGGTTCAAGTTCCAGCAGAAAGTCCGATCGTACTGTGCACGTCTTCTATTCCCCAACAGAGTTATACTCCCCAGCAGGGGGTTACCTCAACAAGGTGTTTGGTTTGAGTTCCCAATTTCCCAGCAGGGGTTGATATTACCCTTCTAGCATTTATTTTGCTGGAATAATTCTGTAGCATCTGGCTATCCCCCGCGGAGTCGGCATTATCCCTCCAGCATTTATTTTGCTGAAGCAGTTTCTGTACTCTAATAGTTCAGGTAAAGAGAGCTCTTGCTCAAATGAACAACCAAGCATTCAAGATCTCGGCAGGAGATATTCAATGATAATGTCAGTTTCGGCAGTATTCCCCACAAAGTCTGCAGGATAAGTTTCTCTTTGTCCCCAAGCAGAGTTACTTATATCCCCACCAGAGTTGTGTTGAAGTTTCTCTAGTCCGATCAGCGGATTGTTTCCTGCAAAGTTGTTGTTACGTCAAAAAGGTTTCCGTGAATCAGAATTTCAGAGGCCACCGCCGGTTATCAGAACAGGCGTCCGATAGTGGGTTTTCAGACATCCCCAGTAGAGTCCGTCTCAAAGTCGCTGTCACGTCAGTGCTAAGAAGTTTGTGGGTGAGGATCATTGAAGAACCAAGTCCTGACGTGGACAATTTATTCCTAGATTAACGGGTTTTCTTCAGAAGTGGGCATCCTAATGTGACCAGGGTTATTTCCTTGGATTGGTGAAGTGTGTTAGTCCTATCGTGGGCAGATTCGGTTTCTCGAAATTAGTGGAATGGGAGGTCATGACGTTGACGAAAGTGATTACTCTTTATGTTGGTGTCCTGACGTGGACAAGTTATTTCCCCAGTGGGTCGAGGGTGTAAGTCCTTACGTGGCCAAGTCTTATTTCCTCAGCGGGTCGAAGACGCCTGAGTCCTAGCGTGGACAAATCAAGACGAGATCAGTGTCCTGACGTGGACGAATCAAAGAAATTATTGTTCCTAACGAGGAGAAGTGGGTCCTAACGTGGACGATGTAGTCCTTACGCGGACATATCAAAAGAGATTATTCCTTACGTGGAAAGAGTATAGTCCTTACGTGGACAGATTAAGATGACATTCCTTACGTGGAAAAATGTAGTCCTGACGCGGACAAATCGCGAAGAAGTTGGCATTCCTTACGTGGAAAGATCAGAGTCCTTACGTGGACATATCAAGAGCATTCCTTACGTGGAAGAGAAATGGTTTCCTTACGTGGAAAGACGAGTTTGTTCCTTACGGGGAAAGATTGAGTCCTCACGCGGACATATCACGATTGATTCCTGACGTGGAAAGAAAGAGTGCATTCCTGACGTGGAAGAGTTTAGTCCTGACGCGGACAGATCAAAGAAGATATTCCTAACGTGGAAGAAGAAGATTTATTCCTTGCGTGGAAAAATTGGGGTCCTTACGTGGACAGATGCAAGAAAAAGTTGAGTCCTGACGTGGACAGATTCAGAATCAACGTTGAATTCCTTACAGGGAAAGATTGGAGTCCTGACGTGGACATGTTATAGGATATTGGAGTCCTTGCGTGGACAGATGGATATAGTTCTCCTTACGCGGAAAGAAGACTGCTTCCTGACGTGGAAAGATGAAAGGGTTAGTCCTGACGTGGACAGATACAGAAGAGATGATTCCTAACGTGGATAGGTGTTACTCCTAACGTGGACGATGTTATTCCTAACGTGGACAGGGGTTACTCCTAACGTGGAAGAGTGTTATTCCTAACGTGGACGATTCAGTTTATGGAAATGCAGACGAATTATCCCCAACGGAGTTGCCGAGGTTTTTCTGGGATAACAGCAAGTGGAGTCCTAACGTGGACAGGTTCTAGTTGAGAGTTCTTCGTATCGACGACAGACAGAGTCCTAACGTGGACAAGCAAGCAATCTGTGGTGACAGAATCCTCTTCAGAACGATGAAGACAATCCCCAGCACGGTCGCGCAAGATCAGTGGGTTGCTGTAACAGTCAGATTCAGCTGATGAGTGTCGTTCCTCAAGCAGGAGCGCAATTTATTTTTGCGGTTGGCAAATTTCTGGTTTCACTAGTATTCAACCGTCTCGTACCGCGAATGTATGAAGGCTCCGGGCTCTTCACCCAATCGGGTCCAAGCCGCTTGAATAGGGGCAACTGTTGCACCCTAAAATTTGCCCAACCTTATTTCTTGGGTTTATGTTTCATTATCATTAGCATTTGCATATAGAGTCATATACATAGACTAACCATCTGCATAGCATAAGCATAGCAAGTCATTCAACAGGGGACCAATCATTATTTTCATCTATAGAGGCCTATCAAGAGGTTATTATCCCAATTCAATATCATTCAAGTCATCAGGAAAGAATTTGAAAGCAAAGAGTTCAGCAGATCAAGCCTTGAGTCCATCTCCTGGCTGAAGGTATCTGAGGGTCAACAAGAGGGTTGTGAGCTGTGAAGTGAAAGCATGGAGAGTATCTAGACATTATGAGAGACTTATAAAGTCATTTGGAGAAGAAAACAAATCATTGATGAGACCACAAGAGCTACAGTTGAAGACAGTCAACTAGGGTTTCATCTGGGTCAACCCTGGGTCAACCCTAGGTCCATTGACTGATTTAAAAGGGCATTCAAGTCTATTGGAGAGATGTGGGGTTCAACATTGGACATATGAAGAAGGATATGGAGATATGCCAAGGAGAATTCAAGAGAAATCAAGGAGAAGAGGAGTTACTAAATTAGGGTTTCTCTGTAAAATCCCCTAGTTTAGGTCAAATTTCCAAGCAAGATAAGTCAAAATGCTAGCTTCAAATGGCTTCTTGGCCAACATGAAACTTGTAGAGGATCTCAAGACCTTTAATTTGAGTGGTGGAAGACCTCAAGGAGATTTATAGAACTCAAGTTATGGTCCTTACAAGTTACAGGTCATCTGAGGTATCTGAATTTTTGTCTGTGAAAGTGACTTGACTTCCAAGCTAGTTTTTCCCCTCAAGGAGATTTTAAATGAATTCTTGGTCAACATAAGAATTGTTCCTCATTGTCTTAGCTTTCTAGAATGGTATAGCATGCCTTCATATGATGTGGAGAACTCAACTTATGGTCTTGGCAAGCAAAGGGTATTTTGGGCATTTGTGAATTACAGGTCATTTTAACCTATACCCAAAACTCATACAAGGAGGCCTCAAATGGAAAAACTTACAACATAAAACTTGCTCCAAATGGGATTTTAAGTCTAGAAAGAAGGTCACAAATTATTGGAGAAGCTCATAGCATGATGTTGCATAATTGGTCAAAATATGAACTAAAATGGCTTATAAAGTGAATAAATTCAAGATGGAAAATGGTTTGGGAGATTTCTAAGTCCAAATGGAGACTTCCAATATATGATTTTGAATGGAAAAACAATTCTAAGAACAATGGTTCAAACACTTTTTTGAGTTTAGAAGGAAAAAAAGAAGTTATCTTTGGTTACTTGTAATTGAAGAAACATAACCAAAATGGATCAAAGTTGGAAAACAAGGGAATGTGCAAGATGGATCTAGAATGTACCATTGGGGTCTATATATTCATGAAATGAGAATTTGGCAAGGGTTGGCTTCATTTGCACCAAGAATTCCACAAAATTTTTCATTCTTTTACATTGAAGTTTCATTCCAAATCTCACAAATTCTTCACCAATTCTCATCCACATCAATTCAATCTTGTTCAATCATCATCATAGATCATCATCCAATCAAGGATCAAGTGATTATCATCCATTTTCGAGCATCTTTTTCATCAACATCAAAATCACAATCTCAAGTGGACAGCATAATTCAAGCAAAGAATCAACAAGGAATTGCATACAGAATCACATACATCAAGGATTGATCAAGATCCAACACCTAGAAGCTTCAGATCCACGAGTTCCATAGCTGTTTTCAAGCTTTTTACACCAGGTATGTTTTCATTCGATTTGCTTGATTCAGTTAGTTTAACATGTTGTTGTTAGTTTAGATGCAATGTAGGTGGTTAGGAGAACAAGTAGGATGAATTTGGAGAGGTTTGGTGATGGTTGTTAACAGGTGCAACAAACTGTTAGGGTTTAAATCTCTTAGGTTAGGGCATTAGAATCTTAGATTGATAGCATAGGTTAATCTCCATTATGCATAGATTAGTTCAGGTCAAGTTTGAGGAAGAATTGAGTTGGTGCATATCAGTGTAATTTCATGGTGGCCAGAGTTTGATGTCATCGGGTTTGTTGTTGTGGTGAGTTTCAAATCAATCTAATGCCCTAGGATTATAGAGGGAGAGATCCTGAGCAACTTTCATGTTTATGGCATGTTGATTCGTGGCTTGGAGATGGAGAACAGTTGGGTGGAATGTTGCTCGTGCATGGGGTTTAATGGCAGAAACCCTAATCTCAGTTGAACCAAGGAAGAAGACGTAATCTGGTCCGTTCATTTGGAGTTAGACTTTTGACTAATAGCGTGATCCAATGGCCCTTGTTTAATCTGAATTTGGAGGGAAATGAAGTTTGGCCAAAACGCGCCGTTTCATTAATTGAAACGGGCGGGCCTGAGTTATGTTGATATCCCCACCCCCAGGTTTAGGCCCAAAGTCATTTTGAACGTGTTTTTGTTACTATTTTCACCCCCCTGCTCGTTTTTTAGTTTTTATTGTTTCTGATTTGTTTTGGGCTCAAGATAAAAGCGCTATCTGCACCCCTGCCTATTGTGGCCCATTCTGAATTGAACTGCGCGTGGTTACTATTCTAACCCCCCTCCCTCATTTTAATTCAATTTTATTTTCTTAATTCCATTTTAATTTTTACCAATTTCATAAATTCATAACTAATTCATAAAAATGCATTTTAATCCATTCTTTTTACCATATTTTCTTTAGGATGTCTAGAATATTATAGAAAAATAAAATTTCATTTTTATTTTTATTTCATATTTTTTCCATATTTTCTAAATAAATGTCATATTAAATAGTTTCATTTCATGCATCATTTTAATAATTTTTGTTCTCTTACATGCTTTAATATTTTTTGGTCATTCTTTTTAGATTGTTTAGATGAGGTCTTCAACTTGTAGAAATAGTTTAGTTCCCATTTTTAGAGATTAATTTTAGGTGATTAATAAATGCTTGAACATCATGTACAAAACTAGGGTTTTAGGTGACAACTTAAGAAGTTTGATTTCATTTCCCTCAGGACTTAGGGCTTGAATAGATTAGTTATGGGACTATAAGGGCTATGGGTAGCTACTAGATCCCTTAGAAAAGTCAGGATTCCCCTACTGCTATTATTACTGTCTGTATATCTGATTGTCTGGTGTGGTGTGCCCTCTGGGGATTGTTGCTTGTTTGTTTGGGTATTGGGTTTGTCTGGGGCCCTGGGGAAGCTGAAGACTTGAGGAGATGAAGATCATTGGAGATCCAGAGACTGAAGATCAACTGTCAGAGTTGAGGAGGAGATTCTTGCTAGCAGATGCTGAGGAGACTAGGGTTTAGAAGCTAGGCAGAGCTCTAGATTAGAATGATTGTTTCTCAAACATGGATTGCCTTGTCTGCATCCATTCTTCTCTATGATTCAGAGTCTCTCTAAGACACTCACCCCCTTCCTTTGGAAGGCTTGGTGATAGTGTCTATGAGATAGAACTCTTGAGAGAAAATGTCTCTTTGTGTTAGAAGCAGTCTGTTCACCACCTTTGGTAGTCAACTGATTGCTTAACACCCAATTCACTCTTGTGACTGATCCCTCATCCTGGAGGTTTGAGCTTGAAGAAAAGCCATTGCAGATAGAAGATAGATGATCAAAGCCCTTGCCTAAAGGCCATGAAGATGGAGATTGATGCTTGTTGAAGACTGTAACTGATTGGAGATTACTTGGAGCCAGATGTTGATCCAGAGCTGCTGAAGCTGTTTATTTTTGTTGTATTTCATTTGCTGGTGTATTGATTGGTTTTCTGAACTGTATTGTTTGCTGTTTACCCTGTTGGGTTGAAAGTGAAGTCTGTTCACTTTTGCCTATTGTTTTCTAGGTTCGAGGTTGAGTGGGACTCCCTTGCCTCGCTTGTGCTGTTGCATCCATGCATTTTACTGTTTTACTGTATATATCTGATATTGTTTCTGTTTCTGCCTATCCCGTAGGATCTCTGTTTCTCTCTGTGCAAGAGAGGAGCATGATAGACACTAGGTCTTAACCCATGCATGATAACATTAGGTTAGTTTGTTTCCCTTCGCCACCGTAGGTTAGAGTTCTGTCTCTTTCTTTCTCAAAAACAAACAGAAAAACACATAAAGATTTCAAACACAATAAAAGACACTTCTTCCGTAAAAGAATGTGAACTCATCAAAACGTCATTTTTGTCCGCTTGGACTGCCAATCAGAAAACCTTTTTCAGAAGGAATAAAATCAATCAGGACAGACTTGTGTCGTACGTGGCCCGAACTACGTTTGCTCTGATCTTTCATGCTGTATGAAAGTACGTAGGCATAGGATGCGATATCCTAGCGAGCAACCTTCCCCTCCTTTCCCGTAGGTAGGCGAACTACGTTGACTCTGATTTCTCGTTCCAGGCGGGAATACGTAGGCATAAAGTGCGATGCTTTGCCGAGTCATTTTTATTTTCATTTTGCTTTCTTTTTAACCCTTGACCTTTAGCGTAGATAGAATAACAATCCATACCCGAAAACAAGCGTGGATCCCGTCGAGTACGACGGACGTGAGGGGTGCTAATACCTTCCCCTTGCGTAACCGACTCCCGAACCCAGGTTTTGGTTGCGATGACCATACCTTTCCCGTGTTGTGCGAGGTTTACTCTGAGCGTTTCCTTTCCCTCCCGTGGGATAAATAACGCACGGTGGCGACTCTTCTGTTCAGCCGGCGCCGATTTTCGCAGTAGCGACAATGGGATCAAGGTATTTCTATGGCTCAGGGTTCTTCTTTAATTGCAGAGTTTAAGCAGCAAGCGTCAGAGGCTTCGGCACTAATCGCGACTTTCTGAGTCTAATCGAATTAACTGCAAGTGTACAGTCTATCGCGTAGTAATAAAGATATCGATCCCACAGGGACTCGTAATCAATCTAGTATATTCGGACGTTACTGTGTTTAGCTAGGTTGTTTATGGTTTAAGGGGAAATATGCAAAAGTAAAGGCTAAATAAAAGAAAGGCTAAATGGTTTCTTAAAATATTAATGCGGGTAATCGGTATGCAATGACTTAGTGCTTCGAAGATTCGATAAGTTACGGCGCGGTTTAATAATTTCAAAATGGTTTTCAGAAGAAAATAACAGTTTAAAGACCTTTGTCTCACGATGGTTGTTGACGCTAGTCGCAACTCTAAGGCGGAACGTATGCTTTCGCTATCCTGTTCGGGGTTAAAATTGATTTTTGAAAACCATTGAGTTCTAATCTCTTTTAAAATGCTTTCGCTATGTTTAAAATAGATGCTCAGTTTTTACTATCTGGTCCTAGCCTTAGCTTTCGCGTGTCGGTTCATACCTTAGTGAATCTCCCACTGTCGTGGCGAGATTACTTTAAATAAATTCTCGCTGTCGCGACGAAGTTTAGTTTAACAAATTTGATTTAAAAACTAGAGCTAGAAACAAGTTTGAAAAAGGAATTTTACGCCGGTTATTATCGAACCTCGTTCTACTTGTTCATTACATACCGATCGATGTGGTTTTAGCTAGACATGAAGTTTAAAGCAAGCATAATTAAATTAAAAGAGAAAAACTTGTAAACACACATATTAAAGCAAATATAATTAATTAATAATAACGGAAACTGTAAATAATTCTGGTTCGACACTTGGATAATCCTCCATAATGTCGGCAGGATTACTCTTGTGACGATTAATCGTACGAAAAAGTAAAGAACAGAAATTACAACTGAATTTTGGAAAGGAAACAAAGGAAAGGAAGCAAAGCAGAAAGGAAACAAAAACAAGAAAATATCTCTGGTCGTAAATCCGGCAGCACTTCGTGGTCTTCAATGCGGCTCCCCTATTTTAGTCCCTAAGCTCTCTTTTTTATAGTGAATGAGTCGTACGTGAACTTCTTTTGGAAGTGCAATTGAGGGTCAGAAAATCCAGGGAGTCGTGCATTTGTTTTGGGCTTCTGTTGCAAGTTTTGGTAAGTGGACATTATGCAGAAATTGTGGGTGTGACGGTCGTCAGGGAGCCATGACGCTCGTGAAGGCCGTGACGGTCGTGACAGTCATGACGGTCGTCACGCACGTGACGGTTGTAAGGGACCTGTGACAACCGTCATATCAGCAGAGTCCATTTCTGCTACTTTTCTCGTTCTTTTTCTTCTGTTATATGTCTTTTAGTGCTTGTTTTCCTTATCTTGCTTCATTTGAGTATTGACTTCATAAACCTGCAAAACACTTAACAAACAATGCGAATGTGGTACGAAATCGGGGTGAAATCGACCGTTAATAGCATGAAATTATGGCATTTTAATATATATTTTTTCGCGTTATCAGGCACTTATTTTGCCCAGCAATCGAGTGACCTATTTTATTTCATTAAGCAGGTTATTTTTAGCACAGGAGATAAGTCACAGGTTATGTCAAGAATTTTCACGGTTATAATATCAAAAGGAAAATTTCAGAGGCTTAACGTGGCCCAGAACGGGTGAAAACGGACGAATATGCAAGTTTCCTCCAAATGGCGCAATTTTTAAATTTTGTGAGTCGTTAACCGATTAACTAATTTGCACTAGCAAATGGTTAATCAATTAACCAAAGGAGAACTTGCCCAGATACATGCATTTTCAATGCTACCACTTTTGGGGTCTATTTTGATCACTTGTGAATTGGTTTTTGCATCAGAAGAAGGATCTAGAATCACTCTAAATTTTGATTAAATTTCAAAACCAATCCAATTTCCCTCCAATTTTCCATTCCTAATCTCATTCCAATTTTCAAACCCTCACTCTAAATCATAATTCTACTCCTAACCAAGAGCTTATTTGACTGAATTTGCTCCAAACCTCAAAAAGAACTTTCATAAATTCAGATTTTTACACTTATTCACTCTTCTTTTTCCATAATTTGCTCTCAAATTCTCTCAACTTTTCTACACTCTAAAACTCCATTAGATCTCTTTCACTTGAACTCTTTGATTCTTCATTGGAATCCTTGAATTCTAGAGCCAAACCTCCATCATTCATCTCTATCATCTTCAATTCATCATTTGATTTTATTTTGGATTTGGATCTGATTTTGGAAGCAAGCTTTTAAGTGATTCTTGGATCAACTTTGGATTATTTTGCTCATTCTTCACTTTACTTGGGTTTCTAGATAGGATTTATTAATTTGTAGTAGGATAACACTTACCAAAGAAAATCTTAGCTTTAAAGGTTGGTTAATTCTAGATCCATTTCTGTTTTGAGCTTATCTGGATAACCACAATGTAAATCTTTAATTTTAATTGATTTTGATGATTTGATATATGTGATTTGTGATCTCAATGCTTGGATAAGTTTGATTGATGTTTGATCACTGATTTTTGGTGTTGAATTCGTGCATAATTGATTACATGATCATTTGGATGATTGCAAAATGGATTAATTGCTGAAAGTACTTTTGAATTGCTGTTTTTCTGCTTCTGGTGCAGTGTTAATCGATTAACCAGTTGCAGTAAGAAATTGGTTAATCAATTAACTAGTGTAATTTTGGACTTTTTGAATGGTTAATCGATTAACCACATTTGTACTGCAAATGGTTCATCGATTAACACTGGACCAAAATGTGGTTTTTGGTCATGTTCAAGCATGTTTTGATTTATTTCCACCTCTAACCTTCATGGATTGATATGATGCATTTGTGTGGACTGTTTTTGACCTGTTTCATCATGCTTGATTGCTTGATTTCGATTCTTCAACGCGTGACTTTTGGTTTTTGTTTGAATGCTTAGCATGTTCATGATGTTTGCTTGATATGATGATCATATGCTTTGCTTGTTTTTATCATGTTAATTGCTAATTGTTGATGATTATCTTGCTAGACTTGTGATGCATGTTAGTATTTGCTTCTGATTTTGTTTGTTGCATGATCGATTGAATTGTTTTAATTAATGTGAAAAACATGTTATTCTTGTTGATTCTTGATGATGCGATCTTGTTGAACATTTGTGTTTGATTGTTGATGTATGTCCACCTTTTCTTGATACTTGTTCATGATTGATGTATGTTCATGTTGATTGCGTTGAAATATGCTTGCTGCCCTGCTTTCTACAACTGTGTTATTCTGAATTTACATGTTGTCTATGTTATGCTTGCTTGTTGCCTGCCTCTTACACCTGCTTTTTGTGTTGAATTAGTAGCTATTAAATGTTGTTGAGTTGCCTTGCTGGATTTCATTGTTGTTTTGTTCATGAAGCACTATTGTAGTTGTTGTTTTTCTTTGTTTTCTCTTGTTTTTTCCTTGCTTTTTGCATGCTCCCTTAGGACTCCTAGTCCAATTTAATTTCCGATTCAAGTTTGGACTAGGATAGACATTAGGAATGTAATCCATGCATGAAAAACAAGGAGGTTAGTCCCTTTTAATCTCAACCTTAGGTCCATCTTTTGCATGCTAACATTAGGATATAATATCTTTTTGCATCCCGACCTTAGGGCCACTTTGCATGACAAAGTTAGGACCGAGTTTCCCTTAGACCTTTCATGCGTCTTTCTCTCTTCTCATCTCAAAATAATTCTAACACACTTAATAAAGATGATAAACGTTATGCGGCATGAGCCTTAAGCATATGGGAAATGATGAGTGAGGGGTCCCCTCTCGTTCGTCTAGAGTGTTTAGCGTACGTCCTGTCTGGGGGCGATATGTGACGCGTTCGTTTCAATATCGCAGTCTTTAGTGCAACGTGAATCACAAAGTAAACTAATTCACTTCACTAAAACTCACAAACAACATTCAAACCTTTTTATCCTTCAGGGTTTGTGCTTCAACCTCATTTTCAGAAAAGAGTTTGTTACTTTTCCGTTCTATCGCAAATAGACATCGACCCTAACTGTTGGAATGGGAACTTAACGTCGCTTATAAAAAACACTTAACCAATCTGTGGTTTTGTTAAGATAAACTATGTTTGCTCTAATTTCTCATACCATATAAGAATACATAGGCACAAGACAACGATGTGTTGGCGAGCAACCTCCCCCCCATCACCCGTAGTTTGTCGAACTACGTTGACTTTGACTTTCCCATTGTACGAGGGAATACGTAGGCATAGGGTGGTGATGTCCTATCGAGTCTCTTTCTCTTTCTTTGTTCTCATTTTCATATAGCAGTAGCTTTTAGATAACACACCCTTTGATTAGACAACAAGCATGGATCCCATTGAGTACAGCAGACGTGAGGGGTGTTAATACCTTCCCCTTGCGTAACCGACTTCCGAATTCAAGATTTGATTGTGATGACCTTGTCTTCTCCTTTCCTTTAGGTTTTCTTGGATCATTTCCTTTCCATGCGATGGGATAAATAACGTTCGCTGACAACTTTTCTATTTTTCCGCCAGGTGTTTTTCACAGTTGCGGCAGCTGGCGTTTCTGCTGGGGATAAATGGTTCCCTATGCAAGTCAATCCTAGCGCTTGTCTGTTTCTGTTGTTTGGGTGTTCACTTTTGTGCAGTCATTTGCTTTTATGTACATTATATGTTGTATATTATTGCATTTGTATTTTATTGTTGCATATTATATTATGTTGTTGTGCTGTTGGGTGGGTTGTTCCATGAGAGATAAGCCCAATACCCAAGCTAGACTACACACATAGGATTAGTATGAAGAGTAGTGGGAGCTTGTATGGCATCTGGCCACGCAAAAGCTCACGCCAAATTCACTTTCAGACGAGGTTTTTCTTTGAAGATACTCTATCCTGCGCGTCTGGTGCAGTTGAGGGAGTATTGACTTAGAAAAACTAACGACTCTAGAGATTGTTCATTAGGAACTCAGTTGAGACCTCCTCAACTGACGATGATGCAAAACCAGAAATGTTAAACGTATCATCGTTTCTCGACCTGAGAGTCCGTAATATTGATGACCTGTATAAGATTCCATGTCGTTCAAGATTAGAACCCACAGGTGAGAGAGGATGGGTTTTGCAGGAAACTTTGACCTTCCACCAACCTAGTTTTCTTGTCAGGGCGGACTTTTGATCTTGAGTATTTTGGTTTTTGATCACCTCAGTGTTCTGGTTTGCTGGGTTTCTTATTATAGCGTAGCTATGGTTATATTCAGTCAACAGCACAACAGCAATCTCGAGCATTAGATACCTTGATCCCATGTTTGCATCTGCATAATCATTATGCATCTTAACATTGCATGTTTATGTATTTTCAGGTTCTTATCTCTCCTTTGATTCCGGTCGTCTAGTTTTCTTTAGAGATGGAAGTAGATAGAAAGAAGGTCATTATATACAAGTTCCCATCATCGGAGTTGGGACCTTTATTTTGTCTGATTTCTATGGCTGATCCTGGTGTCCTAGAAATCTTCAGAAGAGATTATGGGAGAATTTTGAATCTTGTCAGTAAGGTCACGAGCTATGAGCATGGAGCCATTCACACTTTATTACAGTTTTATGACCTTCTGCTACGATGTTTCACCTTCCCAAATTATGTGTTGGTTCCTACTTTAGAAGAATATACATTTATTTTTGGATTTCCAGTCCAAGAGGAGGCGTCGTTCTTTCATTCAGAGGAAGAACCCGACCTCGAGAAGTTTGCTGCTATTCTTTATTTGAGCGCATTTGAGATGGTTGGTAATGTAGTCATTAGAAACAGATTTTTTGGCTTTACCTTATCGTTCTTAGTGGACAAAGCCCAAAAATATGTTGAAGAAGGTTGTTGGGTGGTCTTTATGCTATTCCGGCTTTGTGAATTTATGGTATTGTACTGTTTCCCAATATACTGGACTTCATTGATATGGATGTTGTTCGTATCTTTGTCTCCAAGAATCATGTACCCATTCTCCTAGGAGATCTGTACCATTCAATACATTACAAGAACAAGAAGAGAAGAGGAATGATTTTTTCTTGTTGCGCACCACTTTTCCACAAGTGGTTTATGGATCATCTTCCTCATTCCAAAGCTTTTGTTGATTTGAGAAATGCATCCGAATGGTCAAAGAGACTAATGGGTTTGACAGCCAAAGATATTGTCTGGTTTAACCGAGATCTGCTTGGTCAAGAGGTCATCTTCAGTTGTGGTAGCTTTCCTAATGTACCTTTAATGGGGGAGGAAATGGGGAATCAACTATAACCCTTATCTCGCTATCAAACAATTTGGATATTCTTTGAAGGGACCACCAAAGGATGAGGAAATGCAAGAATCTTTGTACTTTACCATTATAGTTGGCCTTGATATTCTGGCCAGAGTTTTTGGTGCATGGGGAAAAATTCATAAAAGGGGAAGCTTTCATTAGGAAAAAGACGATTGTATAACTTATGATCCTTTTGTGGAATGGATCCAGAAGAGGGTTGAGGAAGTACTATTGCCTTTCTCTATCGAAGAACCTTTGTATCCTTTGGTCATTGAGTAGCCTACGACGATTGATATCGTGAGGTACAACAAGCTTTGGGCAGAGAAGGAAGAGATATGCAAAGAGTACGAAGAGTTGAAAAACGAAATCAGTCAGCTGAAGCATGACAAGAATGAAGTTGTCCACTTGGCCAAAGTGAAGACAGAAGCATTGACCAAGAAGAAGAAGGAATTGTCTGATGAGATCAGAATGAGAGAGAGAATTAGTCAAGATCTGAAGAGTACTGGTAGCCTCTTGAAGCATAGAAAGAAGGATTTGGATAGAATGTATCTGGAGATATCCAAATTCAATGATCAATGGAACGCTCCAGTAACTGCCAATAAGAACAGGGAATACGAGCTTCACAATCAGATTGATGAGTTGAAGGTGCAGCTAAAGCTTAAAGACATAAAATTTGCGGTAGAGTCATCTCGCAGATATGCAGGTGAGCAAAAACTGCAAGAGACTTTATCAGCTGTTGAAGAGCTCAAGATTCGGGAAGAGCTGAAGAAGCCTAAGCTTGAATATGTTCGTTGGAGACGATGCTTGGGAAGATTACTGTCAGTGCTTGAGAGGCGTCATATACAGAAGAGACATCCTTATCAGGGGATTGATTGCTAGACCAGATCATCCAGACACAAATGAGATACTCAAGGAGGCTTAAATCTAGAGCAAATAACATAGTGATTGGGGAGGATTATCTTCGGTTGATGATATGTCTTAGTAGCTCTTTTCTTTCTTGTATCTGATCATTACTAGACTTGCCGGTAGATATTATTAGCTTATGTATTCAGTTATCTTTCTTTTCTGTGGATTGTATACACTGACTTGTTATCCTCATTTTATTTATGAGCAGAGTTTTTGATATCCTGTTTATCTCTACTGCCTGTCTATTCGCAAAACTGGAATCAAGGGGGAGATCTCCCTTAAATGTATAAACATGTATTCATTTGCATTAGCATACTCATTTGTATCATAGATGTTCTCAGTGGCTTTTTCCTTATCTCTGCTTGGCTTTCTATTCAACACGATTGAAGAATTCAGTTTTCATAGATACTTAACTCGAGGGAATCAACAAAGGATCAGTTCACGCTGAGTTGCAGGAAGTTAGGACACGCATGAATCAGTTTATGGAGCTAATGCATAATGTAGCTAATGGACAGGAACAACTGAGGACTCTGGTCCAACCTCTAATCATACGAGTTGATGAAGCGGGTGTTCTACATGTTGGAATTGGTTTGGTCCCTCCTCCTAGAAGTGATGTCGATCCTCAAGGTGATAACGAGCCTACTATTGTGGTACCTCTGGGCGGAGGTGTTGTTAATGGTCCTGGTAATGGTGTTGGTAGAGTAAGTGTATGAGCAGTGCATAGGGCTGCTGGCCCTTAATCGAAAGAGGATAATCAAGATGATGTCTTTTCTATGCGAGATATAGACGACGGTCTTTCGTCGAAGGCTGACAAAAGATTCAAGCTAATTGAGGAAAAGATGAAGGTGTATGAGAGTCAAAACGCATTAGGCCTTGATATGTATGATCTGGGTTTAGTTCTAGGGGTAAGAATCCCTCTAAAACTCAAGGAGCCGGATTTTGAAAGTATAAGGGGACAAGCTGTCCTAGTACTCACATCCATGCATATTTCAGAAAAATGTCTCCATATTCTGATGACGAGAAACTCTTAATGTATTTCTTTCAAGATAGTTTGGCTAGACCATAGTTGGAATGGTACATAGAGTTAAAGAGAACCCATGTTAGAAGCTAGAGAGAGCTGGCAGAGGCTTTTGTTCATCATTATCAGTACAATAGTGATTTAGCACCGAACAGGGTGCAATTACAGAATTTGTCGCAGAGGAATAATAGCGGTTTTAAAGAATACACCCAGAGATGACGTGAGCTAGCAGCAAGGGTACAACCTCCAACGATGGAGAGGGATTTTATTGATATGTTTATGGCTATGTTTCCTGGAACGTACTATGAGAAGCATTCAGTTGTATGTTAGGAAGTTTTTTAGACTTAGTCATGGCAGGTGAAAGAGTTGAGAGCGGTATTAAAACTGGAAAAATTCAGAATGGAACTGGTTCCTCCTCCAACCCCTAAACTGGATCCACTCAAAACATGACTTGATTAATTTGATCTCTACTTTGAACCAATTTGCAACAAATTGAGTTAAAGCTTTGTCACAAATTGAGCTTGTAACTTAAAGCAACTTGAGGTCAATTGATCATGTCTTGACTAATTGGCCATGCTAATGAGGACATATCTTGAATTAATAATGCTTGTAAGATCCTGTAATCACAATAAGTACAATCATGACCTTTATGCCCTAAATCTTATAGGATCATGGCCAAAGGCTACATGATCATTTTGAGAAAGGTTTTGAAGCAACAAATTGCTTAGTAGAAGAACAAGAGAGGGCAGGACAAATTTGAGGTATGACAATGATATTTGAGAAACACCTTGATTGTTTCTACCCCACCACCTGATGTTCCAATCTTGAATATTCTTAGTTCTATCTTCCACCATTGTCGATGAAGAGGTTGAGTACTGGAGAGCTGAACTAGAAAGTTCTTCCTAAAAGATGATACTGATAATTTGAATATGGTAGTTGGTAAGTACATATCTCCCTCAGGTGAAGCTGGTAAGTGGTTGAAAGCAAATATGAATGATAAGTTGGAAAAGGATGAAAAGAATCATCAGAAAGCAAGAAGTTCCTTGTTTGGTGAAAGATGATTCTTACTGAGTATGGGATGTTTTCAAAGCCAGACTACTATGTCTTTTTTACTTTCTCAAAAAATTATTAAGAACTCCTTTTAGTTAGGATGAAGAATGTTGATGTAGGTTGAAATCTTGTTATCATGTTTTTCCAAACCATGGCTGTAGGACTCATAGTTTTGAACTAAGGTTCTTTCTTCGCCAGATCTCTTGAAGAAGACTATCAGAAGCTTTCCATTTAGATAGAAGCTTAAGTAACTGCCTCCCAGTTACAGAAGATATGATCAACATTCTCTAGAAGAATTGGTGAGTTAGTTTTGACAAGTCATGAAGATTAAACTATAACAGCTTAATTTAGATGAGAGGAAATCTGTTATGCTTACATCTATCAGAAGATATAAGAAGACCAGAGGTTCTTCAGCTAGGAAAATCAAGGATTCTGAAGATAGTGTGTCACTCTGTCATGTATGACTAATCGTCTCTTGAAGAATAATCATTGCAACAAAATCAAAGGAACTAGATGTTCTGCTAAGATTGATTCATGTTCACCTTAAGCTAAGTAAAAAGCTTTAATAAGCTAGAAGAAAAGGCTGAAGGTAACACAGGACGATTCTCAATTCTTAGAAAATGATAAAGATGAAAAATAAGCTAACCTAGCATCTTTGGCTAGCCTGGAATATCTGATAAAGAAGATTCCTTCAAAAGATGAAATAGTTCTGATTCAGTAGAAATCATTTTTGTTACAGAAGTTCTCAGCAGCGCAACTGAAGCACTGGCTTTGTTACTAGGTTTCTAACTATTTGCACAGACAATCCTGGAACTTAAGCCTACAGACAATGATTCTCGAAAGTAATCAGAAGAAAATGAATCATTGGCTTTAGAACAGATATCCCTGGGAGTTTCTGCGTACTAACATATTCGATCTAATGAAATACCACGGTATAAAGTATTTAATCGATTATTGTTAATAAGTATATGTCGCTACAGCGAAAATCGGCGCCGGCTGAACAGAAGAGTCGCCACCGTGCGTTATTTATCCCAACGGAGGGAAAGGAAACGCTCAGAGTAAACCTACCGCAAAGACGGGAAAGGAATGGTCATTGCAACCAAATCCTGGATTCGGGAGTCGGTTACGCAAGGGGAAGGTATTAGCACCCCTCACGTCCGTCGTACTCGACGGGATCCACGCTTGTTTTCTAGTACGGGTTGTTATTCTATCTATTCTACAGGTCTGGGGTTAAAAGAAAATAAAATGACTCGGCAAAGTATCGCACTTTATGCCTACGTATTCTCGTCTGAAACGAGAAATCAGAGTCAACGTAGTTCGCCTACCTACGGGAAAGGAGGGGGAAGGTTGCTCGCTAGGATATCGCATCCTATGCGTACGTACTTTCATACAGCATGAAAGATCAGAGCAAACGTAGTTCGGGCTACAGAAGATACATATTTGTTTGACTGTTTTTTATCCTTCTGAAAAAAGGTTTTCTCCTGATTACGGGTCCAAGCGGACAAAAATGACTCTTTGATTGGTTTACAGTCTTTTACGCAAGAACTGTATTTTATTGTGTTTGAAATGTTTATTGTGTTTTTGATTGTTTTGAGATAGGAGAGAAAGAACTCTAAAACCTAGGGTTAAAATGGGAATCAAAACTATCCTAATGTTGTCATGCATGGATGAGAGCCTAATGTCTGTCATATTTCTCTCTTGCGCAGAGAGAAACAGAGATCCTAGGGGATAAACGGAAAAGAAATAACATATATACAGTAAAGCAGTAAAATGCATGAGATGCAGCAATACAAGCGAGGCAAGGGAGTCCCACTCTACCTCGAACCTAGAAAACAATAGGCAAAGTGAAATAGCTTCACTTCAAACCTAAGGGAAAAAAATAACAAACAATACAGCAAAGAAAATAGAAGAACCCAAACCCAGCTCTGACAGCCCACCAGCTCCTACAGCAGCTCTGAACAACATCCATCTCTGACAGTTGATAAACAGCAATCTTCCAATGAACCCCAAGATCCAACTCCAATGATACCCCAGCTACAACAAGCTTCCATCTCCAAGAAATCACCAAGCTCAAGCAAGCACAGAATCTTAATCAATTGACAGCATCAGACAGCAGATAGCTCTAAACAGCAGTAAACCCTAGCTCACCAGTTGCACAGCTCTGACATGAATAACCTTCATCTTTGTCAATCTTTGATCTTCATCTCTATCTTTAATGTCTTCTTTCTTCAAGGCAAGCACTCCAGCAAAGAATTGATTTATCAGGATAAATTGAATGTCAAACAGTTCATTGACAACCAAAGGAAGTCTACAAACAGTTTAACATTATAGAAGAGTGGTTCTCTCAAAGTTCTACCTCTAAGGTAAGGCCACTTATCCCTCCAAAGGAGGGAGGTGAATACCATAGAGGGACTTTATGTCATAGAGAGGAATGGAAGCACATGAAGCTATCCATGTTTGCACAAAAAAAAATCAGTTTATTCTAAGGCTCTGCTTATTCCTATTATTTCCTATGCCTTCAGAAACATCTTCAATCCAAGCAATCTTCATGCACAAAGCTTTGGTTATTATCCTCAACCTTCTCCTTTGAATTCTTTATGCTCCACAACCTCAAAACAAGCCCCATACCCCATAGAAAAGCCCAAAAACCCAAGCAAACAAAGATAAACCCCAAGTGGGAACACCAAACAAACACTCCATTTGCAAAATATACTAAAAATAGTAATATAGTAGTTAAAAGTCTAACATTTATTCTAAGGGGATTTCTACGTCTACACTACGTACCCTATATGTCCCATAACCTAATTCATGCTAAAAACCCCAAAATAAAATGTTATAATGCACCTATGTTGAGTTTGAACCCTAATTATACTAACCTAATGTTCTCTAATCAAAACTAATCAAGATTTAATCACAAAAATGTGAAATAAATATCTAAGGGAACTTAATGTTCTAATCTAGCTAGCACAAAAAGAATGGAATCAAAACATGAATTTAAATGACTAAAAAAAATTCACCAAATAACATGTACAAACAAAATGAAAATAAAAGCAATTAAATGTGAAAATGCACCATAAATGGAAAAAATGATTAAAATACTATTTTTATTATTCTACAAACTTCTTGAGACAATTATTAAAATGAGGGAAAAAATACCATGCTAAAATGATCATTTTTGGATTTTTTATGATTATTTTGTAACCTATATGCAAAATGAAAGAAAAAGAAATTCAATTAACATGAAAAAAATAGGGGGGGTGGTAACAGCATTTATTTACTTCAGGAATATATTGGGCCCAGGAAAGGGGGGTGCGTTCAGCAGAACACACTAGGCCCAGTCTGATTCAGAAAAAACACAAAAGAAAAATCAGAAAAAAAACGAACGGGGGGTGGCAACAGCAAAAACTGGCCTTGATTCTCGTTTGGGCCCCAAACGGGGGCTGTAAGCAGCAAATGGCCTAAGGCCCAAACACCATTCACATCAGGGGAGGGGGGTGCAAATGGTAAACATGGGAGTATGGTCAGCACACGAGCAAATAGGCCTAAGGCCCAGATCCATTACAATCCACCTTCAGCAAAAATCAAAACCTTAAGTTTCCTCTAACATTCCATTCCCCTACCACTGTTCATCTTCTCCAGAAAAAAACCTAAACGGCGCTCAAGTGGTCTCTCACTGAAACCAACCCCTCAGCCCTCTCCATCCCCAAACTATCCTCCTAATCCATCTCACAAAGAATGCTCCGTTCATCTCTCTTTGCCTAGTTCTACAACCTAAAAAAACAAACTACTAAAGTCATAAAAGATCGAAGCAAAACCTGGATGAATGACTCAACCGTGGAAGGTTCTGGATCTTGGATGAAGTCTAAAATGAAACCCTATGGCGGCGGTTGCATTCTTGGAGCAAAGCTCGACGAAGATCCTTGAAGCAACTTCTGGAAACCCTTGCTGAAGGTTGAAGGATCTGGAGATCTCGAAGATGATGAACAACGACTTGAAGCTCCTATGAATCACGATCTGGGAAGCTTGATGAACATTGGAGGAGCTTTGACGGATTTCTTGAAGATTCACGGAGATCGATCAATGCGCGATGAAGATCGCTGTGGATTTCTGGAGATGGCATTAAATGTTCTTGAATGTTCTTGATGAGAGTTGAAGGAGGATGAACACACACTCAGAATCGTGTGAACCTGTTGCAGATTTCTGGAAAAAATGAGGAAGATTATGGTGAATCGGTGATGAATTGATGATGAAGAACATGAAGATGTTCTGGGAATGTTGATGAAGATGGATCGGTGGATCGGTGAGGAAGATGAAGTTTGGAAGGGTTTTCTGGAGATTTTGTGTTTCCGGCGGTGGTTGTGGTGGTCGGAGGCAGTTGGAGTGGTGGCCGGAGGTCTTTGCATGTCGGCCGGTGGGATTCCGGCGAAGGGGCGGTGAGATGCTACGTGTGTTGCATGCAACCTGAGAGGGAGGAGGTTGAGACGCGTGGTGGTGGAGGGAGAGGAGAGGGAGCCACGTGGGGAATAGGTGGCAGGTGCTGAGAGTGAAACGTGGCTAATTCTGAGGGAAAGAGAGAGTGAGGTGGCCGAACTTGGCCCACACGCGTGGCCACGTTTTATACTGCCAAGTGGCATTCGCAAATGGACTTTGGACTCTTGAATTGGGCTTTGCTGAAATGGATACTGGCCCATTGGATAAAAATTCTGATTAATGGACTTAAGAATGATTAACTGAAAAGACTAATGACCTAATTAACTAAACTAAATGAAAATTAAACCTAATTAAGCCTAAACGAAAATTAAAAAATAAACCCTAATTAAAATCTATCATTAATCCTAATTAATCTATAAAACGAAAATTAAAATAAAATCCTAATTAAAACCTCTAATAAACCCTAATTAATCCTAAACGAAAATTAAAAATAAAATCCTAATTACCCTATTAAAAAAAACAGAAAAAATTATTTAATCCCTAAAAACTATTAAAAAAATTCAATTAAATCTGAAAATCTAATTAAAATCTAAAACACTTAATATCTTTTTTTTTTAAACTATTCTATTATTTTTCTAAAAAATTTAAAAACTATTCTATTAAAAGAAAATAATATCTAAAAAATCTATTAAAACTATTCTATTAAAAGAAAATAATATCTAAAAATAAAATAAAATCTAATAAATCTCTAAAAAAGAAAAGAAAATCTATTTAAAACTCTAAAAAATTATAAAAAAATCTATTAAATCCAGAAAAATCCATTTAAATGCATTAAAAATCCAGAAAAATAAAAGAAAAATCCTAAAAAATGCCAGGAGGCCGATTAACCCGATTAAAATCCAATTGCGCAACCGTAACCAAACTAGGGCACCGAGATGGCCTGAAAACACAAGGAACGAGCACCAATTCTCAACAGACTTTTATTCCAATCAGCCTGAACTGCCTGAAACGCCAGGGGCTGTAATCCCGATAAAAATCAATCTGAATGAGAAAAATGCCATGCATGCAATATGCGAATGCGAATGCAAAATATGTCGAAACATAAACCAGATATGGGAACCGGTTGGTCAAATTTTAGGGTGCAACAGCTGCCCCTATTCAAGCGGCTTGTACCTGAAGCGTTGAAGAGCGGACAACCTTCAAACATTCAAAGGAAGAAGACGGTTGAATACAAAATAAACCCAAAAATTTGCCAACCGCATAAATAAACTGCACCCTTGCTTGGGGAACATCATCCAGAGAACTGAATCCAATTATTCTGGCAACAAAATGATCGATCACCTGATAAAGAGATTTGACTTTAACACCAGTTACTTGCATGACACCATAGATAACAAATCCGAAGGTTAGATCAACATGCACTTGATCACTTCCTATCGTCTACTGATAGACGGAGACGCCATCCCGCAGGAAAACAAATATCCATACTCACATTGTCTAAAGATAGACAGAAAGACTCCATCCCGAAGGAAAACCAATATCCATACTCACATTGTCTAAGGATAGACAGAAAGACACCATCCCAAAGGAAAACAATATCCATACTCACCTTGTCTAAGGATAGACAGAAAGACACCATCTCGAAGGAAAACAATATCCATACTCACCTTGTCTGAGGATAGACAGAAAGACACCATCCCGAAGGAAAACCATATCCATACTCACAGTGTCTAAGGATAGACAGAAAGACACCATCCCGAAGGAAAACAATATCCATACTCACCTTGTCTAAGGATAGACAAAAAGACACCATCCCGAAGGAAAACAATATCCATACTCACCTTGTCTAAGGATAGACTGAAAGACACCATCCCGAAGGAAAACCATATCCATACTCACATTGTCTAAGGATAGACAAAAAGACACCATCCCGAAGGAAAACCAATATCCATACTCACATTGTCTAAGGATAGACAGAAAGACACCGTCCCGAAGGAAAACCATATCCCACTCACATTGTCTAAAGATAGACAGAAGGCTCGCTGGGGGAAACCCATCGTCAATGTGAACTGACGGGAAGAGAAGTCTGCCAATATCAGACGACTGATGAGTAGAGCATAACTGCTGTATGATCTGGGAATCAAATGCCAAAGAGCTGTCTGAATAAAGCTGCTGGATAAATGCCCCTGAACTGATTACAGAGTACTTCATGTTGCCACTGAAGGCTGATAGAAAAATTGGCTTATGCTTCGTATGCATATGCGTATGCTTGAATTTTTCTATGGCGTAATGCTCCATATGGGATGGAAATGCTACGCATTTGAGGATGAAATGCAAGTATGATGCAAATATGATGATATATGCAAATGCAAATGCAAGCTCGGGTCGCTGGAGAAGCTGGATACAGAAAACCGCTTCAGCAAAATAAATGTCGAAAACAAAGCCAACTCCGCTGGGGATAACCAGGCATCACAGAATTGTTCCAGCAAAATAAATGCTGGAAAAGTGGAGCCAACTTCGCTGGGGAATGACTGAATGCCAAGCATGATTGGACTTCTGTCAGGGATAGCTTACCCGTGCCAATGAAAATTGGACTTGCGCTGGGGAAAACAGACAGAGTCTTCCTGCGTACCAATGAAGATTGGATTTTGAAACTGATGCGCCAACACGGATTGGGCCGCACGATGATTGCCAATAGGGATTGGGCTTTCTGAAATTTTCCAATAAGGATTGGGCTTTAGGCTATCCGTGATGGGTCATGTATGATTGACACTGAACAATATCCTGTCTGAATTCACAGCTTCTGATTGAAGGGTCAATAGATGGTAACACGATTTCCTGACATTCGACTCACACTTGGAGATTAGCTGAATTTGCTCGAATAGCTCTGTGTAGCTCTGATGACACGGAGAAGAACAATTCCTTCGCTTCTGATATGCCCCAGCTCGTGGGAACTCTGTGGGGATAGTCCTCAAAAGGAAATCTGAAAATCTGTCCCCTGACGGTCTGATATGAAATGCCCCCGCATTCTGAACCTCGGAAGAATGCTTCAAATCAAATGCCTCTCGAATAAAGAGTAACTTCCGCGCTCTTAGGATGGCCTGCCCCTGTCTACAATGACTTTGCCCCTGATTGGCCGATTCGGTATAGTGACTCTAGATACGAGATATTTACCGAATCTCGACCTGATTGCCCCGGAATAACGACTTTGGATGGCTGACCTCACTAGGGATCACTTGATAAAAGCTTGCCCCGGCTCTCGGACCATTCGGGCATCCTGCATTCTATCCTGATCAGACTTTCCCCTGTAGGAAACTTTCCTGCTGTCAAGCACTTACTCGTAAGTAAAACCAGTTGTTCTGCATAAAAGGTACATTAACGCGATGCATATGACAGTTTTAACATCCAATCTGTTCACTGGAAAAATGGAAAAAACCGTTTATAACGCACAAATCATTTATCAAAATATCGACATCAGTACCAACATGGTAAGAAGAACCCTTTTAGGAGTCAGCTTCGACGCGATCTTAACCGATGTATGCCTTCGAAACAAACCTGCTTCAATTAGGACTTTTTAAGGTTGTAACGTGGTCAGGTTCACGATTTTGAAAGAAAGGATAAAGGCTCAAAGTCTAATTTTAACCCACCCATTCTCCTTGGTGTTCTCCGATCCTACGTTCAGCTAATTCGACCTTAGCGCTCACCTCTTGGAGGTTGACATATAGGAGTGATAGTTCGGGAAACTATGATCTTTTTGGAGTGACAACCACTCACTCTTCGTCTTTGACACTTGGGGTCACACGACCTGATTCTCGTTTCTGGATTTTCTTTTGTAATCCTTTTCATCTTTTCTTTCCCTAATTCTTGCCTGGACTGACTCTTTTGAGTTTCTTTTGATTTTCCAGTCCAGCGGGATACCCTTATTTTTGCCTAAGTCGTTTGTTTTCAAGTTTTGACTTAGCGGGTTTTTGATTTTTTTTTTCCGTTTTTTTTCGAACAAGTCGTGTGACACTGGTTGTCTAACTCTTTGGGGAATAATGTGACTGTTTCACTCCTGACGTTTAACCACTGTGGCTTTTTAGGCACGACCTATAGAGGTGTGATTGATCCTCGAACGGACACTCCTTTTGCAATTTGGGCGCTCGGTCAAATTAACTAACACCTACCCTGCCCCAGGTTGAGATTGAGGGTTTTTCATTTTCAGAAAGAACTCCTACTACTAGGCTCAAAGGGGTTAACAAGGGATTATCTTCCTTATGTCTCCGGTGTTTAGGGATTTGAAACAATGCCTGTACATCATCAGCAGGTTTTATTTCAAAGGCATACAATATCGGAAGCTTGCATGTCGTTCATTTTCGTCATCCTCCCCGGATTCCGCTTAACCAAGCGTTGGATATCTGTAAAAATCAATTAGTGAACACGAATGGATTTAATCAAAACATGCATACTCATTTCATTATCATCAATTGAATGAAAACAACATGTTTTACAAACAAGATTGCAATTTAACAAGAAAGAAACTACAAACATAAAGAAATGACAAGATGAAACATAGGAAAACGTCAGCTTCCGAGGACCGGGCTTTCACATCTGACTTGCTGTTGAACCAGCTATCTCCAAAGTTGCCTATTGAAACCATACTGCTTAACACGGATGCCGGGTGAATTGCCTTTCTGACTTCAGTGGGCTCTATTTAGCACGCAGGTTTGACCGATAACGATAAGGCTGCTGACTCTGGAAAGGAGTTGACGTCTGTTGCGAAGACTGGACAGATTGTTGACTTTGATCAGTTGAACCACTTGGAGGTCGAGTCTGAATTATCAGGGACTCCTTTTGTTCAAGCGCTTTCATCCTCAGGCTTGGTCTAGGAAGCAACTGAGGACAGGGGGATTCTGACACCAATGCTTGCAGAATATACTTCTGTTCTACGGCAGCTTCGGGAACGTCCATCATTTTAGCACCAACTGGGGTAAGACCATTAGGTACAATTACGCCGCCCGACGTGAGTTCAATAACTTTTGCGTCAACCAAGTCCTAAACGTTATGCTTAAAAGCGTGACAACTTTCCACATCATGTCCGGGTGCCCCAGAATGAAATTCACACTGCTTACTAGTGTCATACCCATAAGGAAGCGTCGTTCCTGTGAGCGGTTCCAATGTTCTTTTTTCAACCAGCTTCAAACTTAATAAGGTCTGAAAGAGCTTAGCATACGTTGAAGGCGGCGCCTCAAATATCCTCCTTGACCTGCGCCGAACCGGATGTATCTTTTGTTGTTGTTGGTGGTGTCGATCAACACGTCTTTTAAGCTCAAGTTCCACAGGCACGAGTTCCACAGGCACAGGTGGAACAAACTCCTTCACTACGGCTTCAGATAGCTGATCATCCTCTTTCCTAATCACATTCTTGACTACTTCCATGATCGAGCTCATTTTGGTCTTCAGCTGATTATTTTCCTCTTTGAGTATCTTCTGATCCAGACGCAACTCTTGCATGTCTTTCATCATCTGCCTTAGCTGGCTTCGGACTTCAATCAGTTCAGCCTGATTTTGTTCCATATCTCTGAGGAATTCCTGCAACAAACTGGAGATAGGAAATAAGACCCACGGTTCTGATGTACCTGTTATGTGAGAATGCAATGCAGAAATCAAACACATATTCAAGACAAGACAAATACACCCCAAGCTATAATCACAGAGATAAACGCCTCACACCACTATGTAAAGCCAACAAGAGCAGCAAACAAGCACACCCAAGTAAAAAATACAATGACCCCCAGCCAACAAGCCTGGTGGTGGTCAACAAACAACAATGCACGAAAGCTAAACAGATGCGACGCCTGGCGCAAAAACTTCTAGCAACTTCCTCCATATTCAACTGAGCTCTCAGTTGGACATTCTTCCGACCATACACTCTCAGTGGAGTATTCCATGACATTGACTGACGAACCCCCACAACTGGATGAAGGATAATCAATAATCTGAACAAAACCCTGAGGTGTGATGAAGATCTTGTTAGAGTCTAGCAGATTCTGAATTTGGCTTCTAAGCACCTTACAATCATCTGTCGAATGCCCCTGTACCCCAACATGGTACTCACAGTGGGCGCTGGCATCAGAACTTGGAGGATAAGGCGGGATCATGGGATTAGTCTCTTTTGGCACTATTAATCCGCTTCCGACCAAATCTGGCAACAACTGACTGTACGACATCGGTAGCTGAGTAAACTTCCTTTCAGGTTTCTTTGGTCTTTGTCGGGCGTGACGACGCGGCTGACGATAATATGACCGCTGGTTTGAAGTGTCTGACAATCGAGCCTGAGACGCTAGAGATTCTGAGACAACATCGCTTCCTTCTTCCCACTCCTCTTGAGAACTGAGAACTAATTCATTCTTATCAACTGGGATATAAGGAGCTTCTCGAATCTTTCCATTCTTGAGTCCTCTCTCAACAAGCTCCCCCATTCTCATCAAGCCTTCAAAACTTGTACAAGTGAACATCATGTCGTAATAACGGCCCTTCAGAGTACCCAAAAAGAGGCTAACCATTTCTCTCTCCAGAAGCGGTGGTTGAACACGAGCAGCCAACTCTCTCCATCTTTGCACATACCCCCTAAAGGATTCATTCTCCGCATGAAATAATTCTTGCAAATGCACGCGAAAAGGAGCCATTTCCAGGTTGTAGTCGTACTGCTTCACGAAGGCATTGGCTAAGTCCTACCATGATTTAATACTATCACTCTTCAAGTGCATGTACCAGTCCAAAGATGCTCCGATCAAACTATCTTGGAAACAGTGAATCATGAGCTTGTCATTGGTGATATGCGGAGTCATTCTTCTGCAGAACATAACCAAATGCAGCTTCGGACAGCTATCCCCTTTGTACTTCTCAAAATTGGGCATCTTGAACTTCGGAGGAAATACAAGACCTGGCACCAAACACATGCCCGCAGCATTCAGATCAAGAGTATTCTTATCCACCAGGGTAGCAATCTGATCTTCCAACGTCTGAAGTCTTCTCATATACTCAGCAGTCCTTGGGTCCTGAATATTAACCTGTGGAACAACTCTTAGAGATGGAACAATCCTTGGAGAATCTGGCGTAGAGAAAGTGGAATTGTGACACTCTGCGTCATTCAAAGAATATGAACCTCTGACAGGGGTTTGCACGGGCTGAGCAACATTGTTCATCTGAGCTCTTTGACCATTGTTTCCTCCTCCATTTATGGCTGTTACTGCTTCCATAATCTGACTCACCTGGTGCTTCAACAATTCAAACTCCGCCCTAGTAACAACCAAGTTTCTGCTCTCTTGAAGCCATGATCTTTCCAGATGCTACCTCAAGTCTAATGCGAATGTCGGGAACTCAACTGGAGAAGCGGACAAAAAACGGGTAAGCTCCCTGTCCTGGCTGAGGATGAATATGCAAAATGAAATGCAAATGCAAACAGTCATGCAAAATGCAAAATGCACACACATGGGACAAAGTGTGCTATTGAGAAGCCCAATCCACCATACTGGTCTTAACCAGACCCATAACACTGCTTGAGCCTGGTCTCAACAAACCAAAACAATACTCCAACCTGGTCTCCAACAGACCCCATAACGCTGTCCTCAAATACCACAGAATCTCAATCAAGAAAACCGATAATCTGGAGGTCAAGTTACCTGCAGGTCCCAACCCCTCTCACAGGTAGGTGTCCTAATAACTGACACAAGATACGACATCCTATGCGGTCGTTGGCGTCACAGACTTTCAAAACTGATGATACAATACCCAGAAGGTGTGGCATCATCATGTCCTGAAGAGGCCTCGCTTAGCCAACTTCCAAATGATCGGTCCCCGGAGTCGACAATCCAACTAACTAACAACCCCCTCAACCTAAAGGGTTGAAAAAGAAGTCAACCAGAAGAACCTCGTCCGAGCGTGGATTTCATGAGACACTAGTACATACAAAGCATGCACGCGCCCACTAATTTCCACTCTAATTCTAGGTGCACTCAAGCCCAGGTCCGGCTTATCTCTCAATTATAGAACCCCCTCATACCCATAGCAATAATAACAGTAATATAATGCTGAATGTAAAATACAGAAAACGTAAATCCATACAAAATCCTCGACGGGAAAACAAGTGCTAGGATTGACTCGCGCAGGGAACCGTTGGAGTCCCCAGCAGAGTCGCCAGCTGTCGCTACTGCGAAAATCGGCGCTGGCTGAACAGAAGAGTCGCCACCGTTCGTTATTTATCCCAACGGAGGGAAAGGAAACGCTCAGAGTAAACCTACCGCAAAGATGGGAAAGGAATGGTCATCGCAACCAAATCCTGGATTCGGGAGTCGGTTACGCAAGGGGAAGGTATTAGCACCCCTCACGTCCGTCGTACTCGACGGGATCCACGCTTGTTTTCTAGTACGGGTTGTTATTCTATCTATTCTACAGGTCTGGGGTTAAAAGAAAATAAAATGACTCGGCAAAGTATCGCACTTTATGCCTACGTATTCTCGTCTGAAACGAGAAATCAGAGTCAACGTAGTTCGCCTACCTACGGGAAAGGAGGGGGAAGGTTGCTCGTTAGGATATCGCATCCTATGCCTACGTACTTTCATACAACATGAAAGATCAGAGCAAACGTAGTTCGGGCTACGGAAGATACATATTTGTTTGACTATTTTTTATCCTTCTGAAAAAAGGTTTTCTCCTGATTACGAGTCCAAGCGGACAAAAATGACTCTTTGATTGGTTTATAGTCTTTTACGCAAGAACTGTATTTTATTGTGTTTGAAATGTTTATTGTGTTTTTGATTGTTTTGAGATAGGAGAGAAAGAACTCTTAAACCTAGGGTTAAAATGGGAATCAAAATTATCCTAATGTTGTCATGCATGGATGAGAGCCTAATGTCTGTCATATTTCTCTCTTGCACAGAGAGAAACAGAGGTCCTAGGGGATAAACGGAAAAGAAACAACATATATACAGTAAAGCAGTAAAATGCATGAGATGCAGCAATACAAGCGAGGCAAGGGAGTCTCACTCAACCTCGAACCTAGAAAACAATAGGCAAAGTGAAATAGCTTCACTTCAAACCTAAGGGAAAAAAATAACAAACAATACAGCAAAGAAAATAGAAGAACCCAAACCCAGCTCTGACAGCCCACCAGCTCCTACAGCAGCAGCTCTGAAAAACATCCATCTCTGACAGTTGATAAACATCAATCTTCCAATGAACCCCAAGATCCAACTCCAATGATACCCCAGCTACAACAAGCTTCCATCTCCAAGAAATCACCAAGCTCAAGCAAGCACAAAATCTTAATCAATTGACAGCATCAGACAACAGATAGCTCCAAACAGTAGTAAACCCTAGCTCACCAGTTGCACAGCTCTGACATGAATAACCTTCATCTTTGTCAATCTATGATCTTCATCTCTATCTTCAATGGCTTCTTTCTTCAAGGAAAGCACTCTAGCAAAGAATTGATTTATCAGGATAAATTGAATGTCAAATAGTTCATTGACAACCAAAGGAAGTCTACAAACAGTTTAACATTATAGAAGAGTGGTTCTCTCAAAGTTCTACCTCTAAGGTAAGGCCACTTATCCCTCCAAAGGAGGGAGGTGAATACCATAGAGTTACTTTATGTCATAGAGAGGAATGGAAGCACATGAAGCTATCCATGTTTGCACAAAAAAAATTCAGTCTATTCTAAGGCTCTGCTTATTCCTATTATTTCCTATGCCTTCAGAAACATCTTCAATCCAAGCAATCTTCATGCACAAAGCTTTGATTATTATCCTCAACCTTCTCCTTTGAAGTCTTCATGCTCCACAAGCTCAAAACAAGCCCCATACCCCATAGAAAAGCCCAAAAACCCAAGCAAACAAAGATAAACCCCAAGTGGGAACACCAAACAAACACTCCATTTGCAAAATATACTAAAAATAGTAATATAGTAGTTAAAAGTCTAACATTTATTCTAAGGGGATTTCTACGTCTACACTACGTACCCTATATGTCCCATAACCTAATTCATGCTAAAAACCCCAAAATAAAATGTTATAATGCACCTATGTTGAGTTTGAACCCTAATTATACTAACCTAATGTTCTCTAATCAAAACTAATCAAGATTTAATCACAAAAATTTGAAATAAATCTCTAAGGGAACTTAATGTTCTAATCTAGCTAGCACAAAAAGAATGGAATCAAAACATGAATTTAAATGACTAAAAAAAATTCACCAAATAATATGTACAAACAAAATGAAAATAAAAGCAATTAAATGTGAAAATGCACCATAAATGGAAAAAATGATTAAAATACTATTTTTATTTTTCTACAAACTTCTTGAGACAATTATTAAAATGAGGGAAAAAATCCCATGCTAAAATGATCATTTTTGGATTTTTTATGATTATTTTGTAACCTATATGCAAAATGAAAGAAAAAGAAATTCAATTAACATGAAAAAAACAGGGGGGATGGTAACAGCATTTATTTACTTCAGGAATATATTGGGCCCAGGAAAGGGGGGTGTGTTCAGCAGAACGCACTAGGCCCAGTCTGATTCAGAAAAAACACAAAAGAAAAATCAGAAAAAAAATAGGGGGGGTGGTAACAACATTTATTTACTTCAGGAATATATTGGGCCCAGGAAAGGGGGGTGCGTTCAGCAGAACGCACTAGGCCCAGTCTGATTCAGAAAAAACACAAGAAAAATCAGAAAAAAAACGAACGGGGGGGTGGCAACAGCGAAAACTGGCCTTGATTCTCGTTTGGGCCCCAAACGGGGGGTGTAAGCAGCAAATGGCCTAAGGCCCAAACAACATTCACATCAGGGGAGGGGGTGCGAATGGTAAACGTGGGAGTATGGTCAGCACACGAGCAAATAGGCCTAAGGCCCAGATCCATTACAACCCACCTTCAGCAAAAATCAAAACCCTAAGTTTCCTCTAACACTCCATTCCCCTACCACTGTTCATCTTCTCTAGAAAAAAACCTAAACGGCGCTCAAGCGTTCTCTCACTGAAACCAACCCCTCAGCCCTCTCCATCCCCAAACTATCCTCCAAATCCATCTCATAAAGAATGCTCCGTTCATCTCTCTTTGCCTAGTTCTACAACCTAAAAAAATAAACTACTAAAGTCAGAAAAGATCGAAGCAAAACCTGGATGAATGACTCAACCGTGGAAGGTTCTGGATCTTGGATGATGTCTGAAATGAAACCCTACGGCGGCAGTTGCGTTCTTGGAACAAAGCTCGACGAAGATCCTTGAAGCAACTTCTGGAAACCTTGCTGAAGGTTGAAGGATCTGGAGATCTCGAAGACGATGAACAACGGCTTGAAGCTCCTATGAATCACGATTTGGGAAGCTTGATGAACATTGGAGGAGCTTTGACGAATTTCTTGAAGATTCACGGAGATCGATCAAGGCGCGATGAAGATCACTGTGGATTTCTGGAGATGGCGTTAAATGTTCTTGAATGTTCTTGATGAGAATTGAAGGAGGATGAACACACACTCAGAATCGTGTGAACCTGTTGCAGATTTCTGGAAAAAATGAGGAAGATTATGGTGAATCGGTGATGAATTGATGATGAAGAACATGAAGATGTTCTGGGAATGTTGATGAAGATGGATCGGTGGATCGGTGAGGAAGATGAAGTTTGGAAGGGTTTTCTGGAGATTTTGTGTTTCCGGCGGTGGTTGTGGTGGTCGGAGGCAGTTGGAGTGGTGACCGGCGGTCTTTGCATGTCGGCCGGTGGGATTCCGGCGAGGGGGCGGTGAGATGCTACGTGTGTTGCATGCAGCCTGAGAGGGAGGAGGTTGAGATGCGTGGTGGTGGAGGGAGAGGAGAGGGAGCCCGTGGGGAATAGGTGGCAGGTGTTGAGAGTGAAACGTGGCTAATTCTGAGGGAAAGAGAGAGTGAGGTGGCCGAACCTGGCCCACACGCGTGGCCACGTTTTATACTGCCAAGTGGCATTCGCAAATGGACTTTGGACTCTTGAATTGGGCTTTGCTGAAATGGATACTGGCCCATTGGATAAAAATTCTGATTAATGGACTTAAGAATGATTAACTGAAAATACTAATGACCTAATTAACTAAACTAAATGAAAATTAAACCTAATTAAGCCTAAACGAAAATTAAAAAATAAACCCTAATTAAAATCTATCATTAATCCTAATTAATCTATAAAACCAAAGTTAAAATAAAATCCTAATTAAAACCTCTAATAAATCCTAATTAATCCTAAACGAAAATTAAAAATAAAATCCTAATTACCCTATTAAAAAAAACAAAAAAAAATTATTTAATCCCTAAAAACTATTAAAAAAAATCCAATTAAATCTTAAAATCTAATTAAAATCTAAAACACTTAATATCTTTTTTTTTTTAAAACTATTCTATTATTTTCTAAAAAATTTAAAAACTATTCTATTAAAAGAAAATAATATCTAAAAAATATATTAAAACTATTCTATTAAAAGAAAATAATATCTAAAAAAAAATAAAATCTAATAAATCTCTAAAAAAGAAAAGAAAATCTATTTAAAACTCTAAAAAATTATAAAAAATCTATTAAATCCAGAAAAATCCATTTAAATGCATTAAAAATCCAGAAAAATAAAAGAAAAATCCTAAAAAATGCCACGAGGCCGATTAACCCGATTAAAACCCAATTGCGCAACCGTAACGAAACCCGGGCACCGAGATGGCCTGAAAACACAGAGAACAAGCACCAATTCTCAACAGACTTTTATTCCAACCGGCCTGAACTGCCTGAAACGCCAAGGGCTGTAACCCCGATAAAAATCAATCTGAATGAGAAAAATGCCATGCATGCAATATGTGAATGCGAATGCAAAATGTGTCGAAACATAAACCAGATATGGGAACCGGTTGGTCAAATTTTAGGGTGCAACAGTATATGATAGACATGGGCAAAGGATCTTTAAACAAGGATGAATCCTTCTGTGTCTCTACTCTCAATGCTATATGAAAGTCTGAGATTATTAAAGATCATAAATAATATTGGTCAAACTGCTTGAAAAGTTATTTGGTGAGAATGAGTTCTTCATGTCCTAGTTCATTACAACTAGATACATTTGTAAAAGGAAGAATAAGATCTTGGAAAGAAATGGCTAGAATCATGATATATGAAACTATGATGTTAAAATATTTTTAAGAAGCTGTAGCATGTTGTTCATAACAAAATTATTTTCATATCTATTCTGATGCACTATGATTAGAATGCTCAAAGTCTTAAAAGTATTTGGAACTGAAGTACTTCTGCAGATGAATCAAAATTGATTTGATGATAAGCTTGGTAGTTAAAAGTTGAAGATTATTGGAAGATTGCAAATCTGGAGATTACCCCTTCAGATGCTGAAGGTAATAGAGCTGCTGGAGAAGCACAAGTTGAAGAAAACAAAAGATGCTCAATCAGAAGTCGTCGCAATTCTTACTCTCCTGAGAAAGCTTAGACATTAGTCTTTACTTTTTGAAGTACTGATTCTGGGTGATAACACTAAGCTAGTAAGAACAAGATAAACATTTAAACTCTTTGAAGAAATGTTTTATGGTTTGATGTTCTTGATGATTTCTGCATCTACGAAGAAGAGTGTCTATCAAAGATTGAATTTTAGTGACGTAAGAAGAATTCAACCTATTCTCTCAGTATATGGCATTTGGTAGTCTATATCAAACTTGGAAACTACTTGATTAAATCAAGTGGCCTTATAAAAGTAAGTCTTAGAAAAGACAAAAATGGTTGATCAAAAGCAGAAGAGTTGGGAGATAACTCAACTTCCTCTGATGATCTAAAAGCAACAAACATCAGAAGAGATGTTTCATCCATCAGAACAAGAAGACCAAAGAAGCTATGAAGTCAATCTTGTCTAAATGGAATATTCAAGGACTTCTATGCATCTCATTTGAGATATGAAGATAAGAAAAAGTATGATGATATCAGTCTCTAAGGAGAATTTGATATAGCAGTCCAGCTAGAGATATTCATCAACAACGTCTTCAATCGGAGAAGCTAATCATGTGTCAACCTTAAAGAAGCATATATATCTTAGAATACAAAGCAAACTTGAACCCTACCCAATAATTGAGAATAACGTTTTTTTAACTCTTACTTTTATAAAAATCTATTTTTTTATTCTAGGATTAAAATTTTGAGATTATGTTCAGAAAGGAACTATTCTTTTAGAAATCTTTTGATAGAGTCTTTTCTTATGGCTGTTATCTTTTTCAAAACCCGTTGCTAAATATAAACTTGTTCTCATTATTACATGTGAACTCTATTCTATGTCCATATTGAAAAGGAGTATCTCAGAATATATATGTCCTCTAGAATAGAAATCTATGTTCAGATGTTTGATTCGTAGTGTTTTAGTTCTGAGATGTGAGGCTTATGACAAGTGAAGTTCTCATGTATCTAAAGTATCCAAGGTGAGAATGCTCTATTGAGTTTGTTTTCTTTTGATTGTTGGAAATTGAAGAGTTTACTTCATTAACACGTTGTCAGAAGAGTGGAGAATTTGTGATTTCATTATAAGACAATTTTCCTTTGTTAACCACACTTAGTTCTCACATCGCTTCGTGCCTTACGTGACACCTTGGGTGTCGAGAATTTATTTGGATTTTGTGATAAACCTTTTTAACTATCTCCTTATTAAACCATTTTCTCTTCACTAGTCTATTACAATCATTGCAAAAATATCTTATTTACATTCACTCACTTCACATTACACACCTACGCTACAACTTCCCACACTTTTACTCTTCCAATCCTTTTGTTCTCTTAACCCTAAAAAACCCATTGTGTGTTCCCTCCTCTCTTTGAACAAATGGCCAACTACATGTCCAATAATCAACTTATTGCTCTACAACAACAACGTTTGGGAAACCTTCAAAGCGATGATACTCCTCAAATAATTTTAGCCATTCCTATAGAACACTTGATTGTTCTATCTAAATTAATAGTAGATTTCAGGGATCTATCCGTTAATGGCTTTGATTTCTCGGAAATGCTGGAAACCCAAGGTGTTCGGTGTTACGACCAGAATACTGCTATAGTGCTTAAATCCATAATGAATTATACATAAGTTATTAGAATGATCACTCCTACCATTTTCAAAAATGGAATGGACTCATCCTAAACAAAAAATATGTTTGATAACCTAAGGGTTTGGTTCAGGATTATCATTAAAAACATCTATCACAAGTTTGCAACTAACTCTGTCAAGCACGTGGACATAGACACCAAGTACATGTTGTTTCATCTGGCTAAATAGAACAAAATCAACTTGTCGGCTTGTTTTTTCTACTATCTTTGTTCCTCTATCAACCATACTAAGAAAATTTCCAAAAACCCGAGAATCTGGATTCCCTATGGAAGATTAATCTCTGCAATTCTGATTGATTGCAAGATTATGGAGTTATTGAATCCTCGATCTACACCGGAAATCATTTTTGGAAAACCTTTTCATGGTAAAGACCTGGTAAATTTTTCCTTCATCACAAATGTGATTGGGGCACCTGAAGAACAGAATCTGAAAACTAGTTCAAGTTGAAAGAGAAAGAGAGAAGCTGCAATGTCTATTCTATCTAATGAAAAGGAGAAAGAAGCTGTCGAAATTGTTATCATTGAAAAAGAATGTGCAGAAACCTCTACGGGTCATGCATTTAATTCTAAATAGTCACTTCCCTCTAAAGCTAACCTTCTCTCTTGGTTGATGAACATCTTAAAAGATATTTAGAAATAACAGAAGCTGCTCAGAACTAGACTTGAAAAGCAAGAAGAATTCAACAAGAATACTCAGAACCTGCTTACTCAAATCATTTCAAAAACCACTCATTCTTCCCTAACTTTGACACGTTTAGGATTACCCCTTTTTTTATCTTACATTATTTTTCTTTGTATTAACTGTTTTAAGTTGAATAAAAAATTTCTCTTCCTTTATTTTACTATTTTAGTTATTGATTATTTTCCTTTGTTTCTTGTTGATTATGTTTTGGTTCTGAATATGTTTAGAGTTCTTCTTAAAGGAAACTAACCTCACATCTTAGACATCTCAAATATATCTTAGGAGGAGCTTATAAACCTCATGTCTAAGACTATTTGACACAGGGGGAGCTTACCAACCTCAGATCCTAAAAGTTTTTGGACGTGTTGTTATTTTTCCTAAGTTGTTATGTTAATGTTTTGTAGTTTCTTTTATACTCTCTTCTTGCTAATGAATATATTTCTATACATCCTGATTCGGTATTTTTTTCCTTCTTTTTATCTATGCTAATTACTTTTTTATTTTTTTTCCTTTTTTATTTTTGACAAAGGGGGAGAAAGTGAAATGATGTTGATATATTTATTCTCAGAATCTTGATCCCAAATACATATTTCAATATGCTTTTACCCCTAACCTTTGTTTAATAATTGACCAGGAACTTTGTAAAAGTTCATTATCTCTTAGGACAAGTTATAAGAAGAATGATCTAAGTGAGTTTGCTCTGATGTAATACATTATTCAATGAAGAATTGGTTTTGACCACTCATTAATCAGAAGCAAAGGATAATCTGAAAGAAGTTTATGAAGTGCTCTGACACCTCAGGCTTGTAAGAAGTTGTGAACTTTCTAAAAGCGTGGTAATTAGACTCTAGTACTTCAAAGGTAGTGGACCATATGATTATCTGATCAAAACATGGTCATTCAGGAATTGTTCTAAGTTTTTTTTTAAGATTCTGATGACATGTTGATTTGTGCACCTTTTAGTGATATGTCCAAGATATTGAAAGAACTTAGCTCTGATATATGATGTGAGGCACCAAGATAGTTACAAATCAGGTTCTAATTAAGTCAATAATGTTCTGATAGCAAGCTAGGTTCTGAGATGAAGATAAGGCAGTTCTAGTCAGACTCTGATGTGACGTCACTAAGAAGTATTCCTTCTATGTTATTTGCTCTGTACTTCAAAATTATTTTGTAAGTCTTGGGATCAGGGGGAGACTCTGAACAAGCGTAAGTGATTTTTGGATGTAACAGATTCAAGGGGAGCTGATTAGCTTAACTTTGATTCTGTAGTTTATGGTTATTACCCTGTATGAATTTCTCTACCAAAATACATTGTTTTTCATCATCAAAAAGAGGGAGATTGTAAGAACAAGAGTGGTTCTGCATCTGGCCTTAAGTTTTGATGATTAATGCATAAGTTATCTTAGAGAACAATTCAATACTCTATGCTTTCTATCTAGTAAGTAGCTATTGCTAAACTGGATTTGAATCTGATAGAAAAGGCGTGTAACATCATCCAACTCTAATCTAAACACTCTGGAAGAAAACATATGTTGCGTACAAGTTAAAGTCAATATTGAGGGATGCTTTTTTAATACGACGGTTCTAAAGAACATTTATACTAAAGCTTCTAATTGAGACTTTGTTATTACGCCTCAAAGGCTTTCTAAGAGATGTGCTTCTACCACTACAAGTTCTGAAGTTTCTAAAGAAAAAATTCTGTTGAACGAGTTTTTGAAGATTTTAAAGAAATCACTTTTATTGCTCTGATTTCTTAAGACTAGTATGTGCTGAACAACTTCTGAAGTTTCTAAAGATAAGGTTCTGTTAAATGAGGCTCTGAAGTTTCTAAAGACAAGGTTTTGTTGAACAAAGTTATGGAGACTCTGAAGACAAGAATGTGCTGAACAAGTTCTGAAGATTCTGAAAACAAGGTTCTGTTGAACAAGTTCTGAAGATTCTGAAGACATCACTTCTAAAATCCAAGTGCTGAAGACTCTTAAGATAGTTCCGCTGAACGAATATCTGAGATTCTGAAGACTTAGGTTCTGAAGTTATAAGTATTGATCTCTCTACAACATGCTTCACGAAATACATGTCTGAAGCCTTTGAAGAAATTAGAAAACGAAGATCATGAATGGTTGGATAAAGCACTGAATATAAAATGCAAAATACTATGTGACCTCTACCTAGTCTAAGTGGTGCAAGGACAACTTTTTGTATTACAATGTGACCATTCCTTCAGTGAATGTTGGGATATTATAGTTGGAAATTGTTTCCATTTATACCCTCCAACGGATCTATTCTCAAGCTCTATATATTGAAGACCTGAATGCTTGAAGAGATGCGGGTGTGTGCAAATATGTTGTTGTGTGCTGAGCACAAATGCTAAATCCTGAAGTACTAAATGATGCAGTGCCAAGAATCAGAAGAGTTAAAGAGATAATCATGAGAAAGTAACTAGAACAAGAACACAAAGAGCTGAAGAAAACACGAAAGTATGTGTGCAAGGCAGAAGCAAGCACCAAATTGGGAAGCTCAAAAGAATATGCTTGAAGCTCAACCAAATTAGAGCGCAACTCTACAAGAAAAATGAGAGAAGCATTAAAAGAAGCTTTTAAGCTAAAAAAACTCATGTTGATACGATGTAAATCTCTAAGAGACTATTCTTAAGATAGTTTTGTAAAATAGCAAGGAGATGTTGTTCATATCTTGCTAGAAAACACTTTTGTGTTATTGCATTTCAATTGTGTCATCTGCTTGTTTAGAAGAAATTTTATGTACTCACTTTTATAACACTTTTCAAAGTGTAGATTCCTCAAGTGACTAAGTCGTTAGTCTGGATACTTGAGAGGGCTAAGTTGTTTTCTAACACTTAGAGGTTGTAATCTGTTGAGATTATTGGATTAAGTCCTTGTCTAACGTGAGATCACCTTGGTGGATGGATAGGAGTTGTTAACAATGATCTAGGATAAAAATAATCGTGTCTACTTATTTTTATTCTCTTGTTAGCATTGATAATTAAATTCCACAGAAAATATCATAGTTGGTGAAACCCAATTAAAACCCCATTTTCTTGTGTTTCTCATCCTTCATATATTCCATGGGTTTTAATGATAACAAAGTATTAAAAGAACAATGGTGTTATCTAATGTGTTTTTAAGTATAGAGGTTCTTATACTTAAAGATATATTCTGAATTTGATATGAAGGCACACTTGAGAGAAGCTGAGTTACGTGCTTCTGATGATACATAATCTAAAGAACACTTGTTAAGTGATGTCTGGCATTAACTTTAAAGTTGAAGGTCTCAGCATCAGAATAAGCAACATATCATCTCTACATTTGGTAATTATATTGGCTTCTTGTGATTGTTCAGAAGTAGTCTCCAGTTGAAAGTCGTGAGCCATGTAAGTCTCTTGCTATGTTCTTGAACATTGGACGTCTTTATCTGTGTTGATTAAGCAAAAAAACCTTGGATTGTGCGTCTGAGCATAAGTCTTGAACCATGTTGGTTTGAGCAGTGAAGTTTTGGATAGAGATTTGAGCAGAGAAATCTTAGGCAGAGTGTCTGAGCAAGGAAGTTTTAAACTAGATGGGTTTAAGCATTGGAAGTCTTGTCTGAGGATCTAAGCATAAAAGTCCTGATCAAGTTCTAATTGAGCAAGAAGTCTTATATTCTAGGGAATTAGCAGTTGTAATCATGAGTTGATTATAGTGGAAGATATCTTACGTGGAAAGGGGACTAAAGTACTCTCGATTGGAGAGGAACTAGGATAAATATGTGTGTTCATGGTTCTATTTACTCTACTTCTAATATATTATTCCGCTGAATTTATGATCAGATTCTTAACTAGTGTTTAGAATCTGAACTCCGTTTATAAGCAAAATGTTTTTAGAAAACACAATTCAACCCCCCTTCTTGTGTATTTTTCCTCCTTCATTGTCTGTACCAGAATGCTTGTTCACTAAGAATTGAGGACAAAAAGAGATTATGCTAATTTGTTTTGGGCTAAACCTTGTTTATATCAAAAGCCCATGATCCAAGGCCTACTACCTCTCACATCCACATTCAAGTATATAAAAGTTGACCTTAGGATTTGGAATAAGAGTTCCACACACACAAGCATTATAGTTTAGTATTAGTGTATTTCAGTCTAAGGGTTAGTGAGAAAATAGAGAGTTCTTCTTCTCATCCAATCCTGTACTCACTGCTGAGAGCTAACACGACTAGAGACTGCACTTGATGTTTATCCAATACAAGAGACCTCTAAGTTACTTTTAGGTTGTCATTCCTTTTACATCTTATGTTTAAGCATGTTTCCTAATAGTTTCAGTTCAGTAGTTTGTACTCAGCTCATCATGAGCTAAACACTTGTTTGATGAGAAATGGGAAGCTAATATAATGTTGCCTTTATGTTAAAATGATGTGATGTTATGTGTCTTATTTTGTTATTTGTTTTCATGCTATAAACTTGAATCTTTGAATGATCAACTTAGAAAAAGGTAAAATCTAGTTGTTGTGAGAGATCCAACAATAAGTGGATTTTATAACAAACGTGGTTAAACAAGTATGATAGAGATATTCACTTAATTAACTTGCTTAGAGATAAGAAGCCAAGGCCATACATAACTTTTAGAATATAAACCAGACGCATTTTAGGATTATAAGTGCGACTTAGAGATTTTTTCCCTTGTCTTATTAATGCATGTTTTGATGTTGTAGAGATACACATAAAGATCACGTTCTGACCTTTTGAGGCACGACACATTTCATCATATACACATTCTGGCTACTACATATTAATGGATCATAGCTCATCATTCACTCTCTTGATTTTATCAACCCTATATTTATATCATTTAGTTCAGTGCTATGGACACCTATAATTTGTTACCAATTATTATTTTGTTACCTTACTTATACTTATTTTCAATAAAGATTAGTTACAAGTGATCAATCTAAACCTATTCACTCCTTGTGGGTACGATATCGTTACTAATATCACTTGCTGCAATAAAACATACATGTATACTTGCATGTGACAACATAATATTCTTATTTATTTGCAAATAAGTTTTTTCCGCCGTTGCTGGGGAGTGCCAAGAAGTATTTTTAACCATTCTATTGTTTATTTTTGTTTAAAACTAGTATTTGAGATTTTTACCGTTTTCTGTACTCTGGTGTCACGAGAAGTGTAGAGCTTTTGCATGCCCAGGTTGTTATCCCTAGAATATAGAGAAGATTCTGACCCTAAAAGAACATTTCACATACGAAAGGGATTGATATGTGCTACGCAACAAACAAAAGAAGGGAGTTAAATAATTTCAAGAGTGGGTACAAGAAGACGCAATCATAACTGAGCTCAACATCCTTAGCATAGCTAATGACAAGGCTTGTAGCATCAGAGACTATAAAATCTTTGATCCTAGTGCGATGAATACTAGAATCATCAGGCTTGAGATAACTTCTCCTCAGTTTCAATTCAAGCCTATGATGTTTCAAATGTTGTAAGCTATTGGGAAATATTCTGGATCTGCTCATGAAGTCCTCATCTTCACTTAAGACAATTTCTAGAGATGGCTAGTAATTTCAAGATCCAAGGTGTGGCATATGATGCATTCAAGTTAAGGCTCTTTCCATACTCTCTAAGGGATAGAGCCATAAGTTGGTTAAATACCTTAGAGATGACTTCCATTGATACTTGGAATACATTGGCTGAAAATTGTTTGTCCAAGTATTTCCCTCAAGTCAAAAATGCAAAGATGAGAAACAAAATCACCTCATTCAGGCAAGGAGAATATGAGTCCCTATTTGATGCATGGGAAAGATTTGAAGAGTTTCTTAGACAATGTCCTCACCAGGGGAGACAAATATGTATCTAACTTGAAACATTTTACAATGGGTTAATTGCATCTTCAAGAAACATGTTAGATGCTTCCAGTGGTGGAGCTTTGTTATCCAAATCATATGAAGAAAGATACAAGTTTATTGATAGCATTACAACTAACACTTACCAATGGCCTGTAACAAGGGCTGGAGGAAGTACAACATCAAAGAAACCTGCTGATGCTTGTGAAGTTTATGAATCCAATGCCCTTGCTGCTCAAATAGCTCAGATTCGTCAGATGATGAAGAATATGATAACAACCCCTAAAGTAGCCAAACTTGAACCAATTAAGGTGGTTATTGATGCAACTACAATTTCCTATGTATATTATGGAGGAGTGCATTTATTTAAAGAATGTTCATCAAACCTTGTGTCTGTTAACTATGTTGGCAACAACAAGTATAACAACCCCTACATCAACACATACGATCCAGGCTGGCACAATTATCCTAATTTTTCATGGAGAAATACTCAAAATAAACTCAACAAGCCCCAAGCAACACAACACATTGAAGCACCACAAGTTCTACCTGCTTATTTTGCACCCAACTATCAACAAATTCAGGCAGGGTACCAGCTGGAGAATGTTGTGAAATCTTTTATTCAAGAGGCTAAAAATCAATTTCAAACGCAAGGAGAAAGTATTAAAAACCTTGAAAATTAAATGGGTTAAATTTCTACTACTCTTAGCTATAGAAACCTGGGAACTCTTCCCAGTTCTACTGAAGCCTCTGCCACTACCTCACGAATCAAGAATGTTGAGACTTGCAAGGTTATCAAGCTAAGAAGTGTTAAAGAATGTGAATGATTAACAAGTCAAAAGTCAAGTGGATATTTGACACTAAAAGACAACACTAAAGAAAGGGGACCCACTGAGGAATCATCCTCAGAGGAGCAACAAAGAAACAGTGATAAAAGAAGCAACGAGGGTGTGATTGCTAGTTCAGAAAGAAGAAAGGAATCATGTTTGAAGCTGACAAAACACTAATTATGTAACAAGAAAGACCTACACTACCTTTTCCTCAAAGGATTAAGAAAGCTAAGGAAGAACAACAGTTTGGAAAATTTATGGAGATTTTGAAGCAACTGCATATCAATATTCCTTTTATTGAAGCCATGTAACAAATGCCAAACTACTCCAAATTCTGAAGGATGGGCTCGCCGAGAGAAAGAGAGTAGGTGAATTTTCTAATGTTGCTTTAACACAAGAATGTAGTCAGCTTGTGCAGGGAACACTACCACCAAAGTTGAAGGATCCTAGCAGTTTTACAATTCCATGTAATATTGGAGGGTCATTCTGTGGCAGGGCTTTATGCGACCTTGGTGCAAGTATAAATCTGATGCCCCTATCTATCTTTAAGAAGCTGGGTATAGGTGTTGCTCGACCTACAATAATCACATTACAGTTGACTGATAGAAGCATTTGTTATCCACAGGGAAAAATTAAAGACGTGCTAGTAAGGGTTGATAAGTTTGTGTTTCTAGCTGACTTCATCATTATGGATTTCAACGTTGATGAAGATACCCCTATTCAATTAGGAAGACCATTCCTTGCAACTGGAAGAACATTAATTGATGTGGAAATGGAGAGCTGACAATGCAAGTTAATGGACAACAAGTTGTGTTCAACGTGTTGAATGCTTTGCAATACCCCGAAAAGGATATAGCTGAATGTTCAATGATCTCCAGTTGGGAGACCATTATTCACAAGAGTCTTCTCAAATAAACTTATGTTTTGGGAGCAAGAATTGAGAAGATTAAAGGAAGATGAGCATTTGAAAGAAGGAATCTTAATTGAACCTTTGTGCAAACCAGTAGATGAAGAAGAACCATTGGAATTATTAGAGTTGACTAAAGATTTGAAGAATCAATTCAAGCCATCAAAAAAAGTTCCACCAGAACTAGAGCTTAAGCAGTTACCTCCTCACTTGCAATATGCCTACCTGGAGGTAGGACAGAAGTTGCATGTCATCATAGCTGCAGACTTATATGAAGAATAGAGGTGTCAACTCTTGACATTTCTCAAGAAACATAAGAGAGTTGTTGCTTAACAACTGTCTGATATCAAGGGAACCAACCCTACTGTTTGTATGCACAAAATTCTGTTGGAGGAAAATTCTAAGAACATCATTGAATGTCAAAGAAGGTTAAACTCTATCATAAAGGAAGTAGTGAAAAGGAAATCATCAAGTGGTCGGATGCAAGAATAATCTACCCCATTTATGACAGCACGTGGGTGAGTCCTATCCAGTGTGTCTAAAATAAAGGAGGCATGATTGTGATCACCACTAAAAGAGATGAGCTTACTCCAACAAGAATTGTAATTGGTTGGAAATTTTGCATGGATTACAGGAAGTTAAACAAGGCTATAAGGAAGGATCACTTCCCGTCGCCTTTTGTCATACCCCAAATTTTGACCCCTATATTCCATCATCATTCTAGGAGCATCGAGCATGTGTTACCTAACCTTAACCTTTTTCAAGTGGATATTTGTTAAGATGCAGATGAATTAGGGTTTTACACTGTCAAAATCAAGGATCCTATGGACTGATCAGTCAAGGTTTTGGGTTGATCTTCTACAAATCAAGTCTTCATATCACAAAGAGGCTCACATCTTGCCAAGGAAAAATGCTTATTTGAGTTTTCTACCAAAAGAATAGGAGCAGTGTAGTACAAGACCCTGATTAGGGTTTCTAATGGAAAAAGTCAACTGAAGTTTGACTTTTGGTCTAAAGAGGTTTCCAAAGCTTGAATCATGATCCATGGAACTCCTATGAATTATTAAAGTCTCCCCAAGAAGTTTGAAAGGATCAAGGAACCCAGAACATTAAGGATCAATCCTGAAGATTTCAGTCGTCCGGTTCGTCTGTCTGGAAAGTCAACTCTTTTAATTTTAGGGTTTTGACCCCAAACTGAAGCAAGAAAATATTACAACACCATTTTGTGCCTAAATAGTGAGTTTTATGGATATTTAATCAAGGATTGATGGATAACATGCAAATCAAGAAACTAGGGTTCATGAAAAACCCTAACTTTAAGCCAACTTGAAATGATCATAACTTCCTAACCACACATCCAAATGGAGTGGTTAAAAGCTTGTTGGAAAGCTCTTGAGGAGACCTACAAAAGTGTCCTATGGGGTTGAGATCCAAAAATACACATATTTTGAGTTGTGAGCTCATCAAGTTGTGAAGAATTTCAACACTTAGAAAATTTTCATGTTTCTTGACTTGTAAGTCAACTTTTACAACAAACTTCAAGAGGATTTTTGACATAGTTCCCTTTGGAATTTGAACTTGTGTAAAAAATGAATGTTGTAGATCATGTTTGGGGATTTTTAAAAATTACAAGAGAATTTTCTCAACCTTTATGGTTAGGGAGAATCGAAGAAGGCAAGTTAGGCATTTTTCATGTCACAAAACCAAGTTCAGCACTTGCATTTTCTTGCATAAACCACTCAAACCTCTTATAATCCCTTGCTTAACTCATTATTTTATGCTTATGGACTTAACTGAGGAGATTAGAATGCATAGCCACGAGCAAAACTCAGATTTTGGATTAAATGAATTGTTTAATCATGCAAGTGGCATGAGAGAGAAACTTTTTGCAAGTTCTGTCACAACTCAGCAACCACATCACCTGCTCCCTTCCTTTCACTTCAAGACCACTATTTTCAGGCTATAGGTGATGATCAAACTCAGAGAGGTGGCTTAAACTCAGAAGAAATATCTCAAATTGATCTTGCACATTTTGCCTCCAAAAAGGGCAAAGTTGGCAAGATGATCCAATTTGCCCATACCACTTGCTTTCTAAGCTTGCTTATAAATAGAGCATTCTCCTCACATCCAAACCACACCAGATTGAGATAGAAACCAAGAAAAATCTCCCACATTCCTCTGATCACATTGTTCTTGCAATTTATGAAGCATGCTCCCTTCAGGCAAAAAATCTGTCTTTGCATAAACCTTGCCAAAACCTCATACAACAATCAAAAACCTCCACCAACACTTCAAAAACATCACATATGGTATATTGAAGTTGTTTAAACACTCACTCTCAACATAAAACTTCTCACTCAAAAAGTCAATTGTCAATCCATAAAACTTTGACTTTCTGCACTTTTAGAGCCGCAACTCTATCCAGTCCTCTTCCAACCTTTCCAACACTTCAAACACCTTCCATATAGGTTGTTTGAACTATCCAAAGCATCACCACACTTCTGTAACATCTTTTCCTTGCATTTCACTTTGGAGTTCTTGGTGTGTTCTTGCAAAAAGCACCATTCTGTCAAGGCAACCATTTGGAAGGAGTTTGGATCACTTGAACATCTCATTTGAAGCATTTTGAGGCTGTTTGGATCATCGCATCTCAACTGGACTTCTTGTTTTGTGTATTTGCTTGAAGAGGCTACAAGAGGTATGTGCTCATACTAGCCATTTTTGAAATGATGTTGGATTTTAATATACATTGATGTTGAACATGTTTAATATGTGTTATAGGTCATGCTTGAACCTTAGCTTGCCCTCAAACTTGTGTATGCTTAACTGTTCATGTGTTCTTGCTTGTTAGCTTGCCTTAGGCTTCATTTTAATATGAAACTCGTGGATTCTGTTTAGGAATAGGTGTGTGATGTTTGTAAACATCATTTGTATGTCTTATAGGTTGTGTTTGATCATTTGGTTGCTGCTTAAAACATGTATTCATGACTGTCACACTTGTCTTGCTCCAACTTAGCATTTTGGCCACACTATGTGCTATCTGTTGAATGAACCCCTCTCTTGAGGTATGGTGTTTGTAAACATCCTTTATATGTTCCATATATTGTGTTTGATCATTGGTTTGCTTCTAAAAACTTGTATTTTGGACTGTCATGATGTCCTTGCATATAATATGTTATTTTTGGTATGGCTATCGAATTTTTTATCCAATGCATGATCTTTGAAAACTACCACCACCATTGAGTTCCTTGTGAAAAAATACACAATTTTCTTTTTTGTTTCACTCAATTTCATTAAGTTTTGAGTAAGTTATGGTTGCTTTTGCAAATCTGCCTAAAGTTGTCTTGCCTTGACTTGGTTTTTGCCCTAGTTTGCCTCATTTTGGACCCAATTTTCAAAAGTGCATAACTTCCTTGATTTTTATTATTTTGATGCCATTCTTTTTGAAAAATTCTACTTGAAATGTCTCGTTTCAATGTATGAAGAAAGAAGTCAAGAATTGTTATTTTTGAAACACTTTGATTCACTTGAAAGACATGACCTTTTTTTTAGGATTTTTACTTGTTTTCATGAGTTTCCTTGAGTTAGTACTTGATTTTTCTTGCATGATTGATCTTGTAAAAATCACTTTTGAATTTTTAACATGTTAATATGTTTGAAAACATTTGGTTCTTTGCTTTACTATGCTTATTCATGCCTTTATAAATGTATGAACATGAAAATCATGTCTTGAAACTTTTTTGGTTTGTGATATGCTTCTTGATGTTGTAACCTCTTTTACATGTTCCCTTAACCTCATATTACTTGTTTATATATCTTGTTAGAACCATAACATGTTTAGGGATTGATTATTGCCTTTGTAAATGCATAAATATGAATGTATGACTTGGAACTTCTCTGTGAATCTTTATCTATGTTCTTGATGTTGTGACCTCATGAACTTGCCCCTCATACCCCATCTTGCTTGTTTATGTGTCTTATTATAGCCATAACATGTTTAAGTTTCATTCTTACCTTGGTTTTTACCTTGAATCTTGTTCATCTTTCCCCTTGTGAAGTTTGAATCCATGCTTGAACTGTTGTCACTCTTCTTGCTTATCCATGATTGATTTTCATCAATATGTCTTGAAAATAATTGAATGTTGTTACATTTATCTTTATTTGATTCATATGCCAAGTTGTAACTTGTATGAATGAATTTTGTTTGCCTGTCATTGATGATCTTGTTGTTGTCACACATGTTTCATGTTTGCTTTTGTTGGTTGTTACCTTCATAATCTTTGAACTTTTCCATAATAAGTAATGTCTTGACTTAGGCTTGATGTTTGAAATGTTTGGTATTGTAAGAACATTTATCACCATCCTCTTTTAGATGTTGTATCATCTTTGTTTACCTTTGATTGTAACCATTTAGTTTGATTATTTCATTATTAAGATCTTGGTTGTAGCTTTATTCTTTGCTTGATGTTGTTACATGCTTGCCCCAAATCTTTCTTGGTTGTTACCATGTTCTTCTATATCTTCATCATGTTTAAATGAATGCTTATGTGTGGTTTAAATTTGTTAAGTTTATTTCCCCAGGTGATGGAACTTGTTAGTTCTCATCTAGTTGCCTTGTTATTCCCTTATTCCAAAGGAAAGTCTCTCTATTGACTTCACAGTCATAGATAGCTCATTACCCTTCCCCTTGACTTGGTTAAGTCATTAGGTCCCTTAGTTAAGTTAGAACCTATATCCATTAGACTTTTATTTAAGTCTAAAGACCTACCCCTTGTTAGGAGTATCCTTCAATTATAACTTTAAGATAGAGTTTGTTAACTCTATGTGAGGATCATTGTCATGATTAATTACTCCCCTCTTGGCTTTTGTAAAAGTTAATCCCCTTGAGTGTTTAACTTAGATCTAGAGAGTTTTTTCAAACTCTATACAAACATTGTTATGTTTGTTCCCCTTGGAGTCTTGATCATAGTCAAGTATTCCTCAAACTTAGTAAGGAGAACTACAATTGCTCTGATTCCATCCTAGTCAGGATACGTAGGCATAAGATGCGATATCTTTGCAAGAAAACTTAGAACCATCCTTAGGTATTTACCTAGAACTTTACCCTAACCTTGATCCAATAACCCTAGCAAAAAACATAGATAACTTAGCATACACACACACACACACAAAAGGTTCCTGTAGAGTACTATAGATGTCTAGGATGTGAAATACCTACCCTAGGCATAACCAACCCCCGATCCCCGAATCTTTAGCGTTGCTATTACATCGCGTAAAAGGTTTTTAATTCTTTAACCTTTCCTTTGGATAAATCAAAGCTCGGTGGTGAACTTCAATGAATTAAGATTCAAGTTAAATCAATAGCTTGACATCCGATTCTCACCGCAACATAAATGGGGACTTCACTAGGGAAATGCAAATCTTTGCTTGAGGGTTTAGCTCACTTTGTGTATTTGTATGCTATATATCTGTATATTTTCCTATACATGTATATTTGTGAAGATATAACTGCTTTGTTTTCATTGGATCTTTGGGTGACATCTTAAGTGGTGAGATAAGTCCTAAACCGAACTTTAGTGTACATATGATAAGATGTGGTATGGATATCAAATTATTGGATTAACTTGAATCTTAATTGGATATCAAATTATTGGATTAACTTGAATCTTAATTCATTGTTCACCACCGGTATTTAATTTGTCCAAAGGAAGGGAAAAAGATCGAATTACCCAAGATGCAATGCAAATGCAAAGCTAGAGAGTCTAAGGTTCGGGGGTTGGTTAAACTTAGGGAAGATGCTAGCATTCTAAGTTTCTGTAGTACTCTACAGGAACCTCTTGTTTTATATGGTGTTCATTGCTAAGGGTTATCTACTTAAGGACGAAAGACCTAATGGATTATTTCTAAGTATACTCGTCAAGATGTTGCATCTTGTGCCTACATATCCTGATGGGAATGGAATCAGAGTATTTGTAGTTCCCCTAAAAGGGTTTGAGGAACTTCTTGACTATGGAAAAGGTTCCAAAGGGATAAGGTTTATTGATTGATTGATTCTAGGAGAAAAGGTGAGTCGTCATATTAAGGGAGAACACTCGACTTAACCACCACAACTTGTGAGAGATGGTATTTGCATCATCTTGAGAGAAGGGCTCAAAACTCGGATTTCATTGACGAGTATGCCATTATCTCCCTCAAGCGGAAAAGATCTTATATCTCAGGACTGCGTTATGGGGCAGGAGAATTACATCTCAACTGTCAAGATGACTCACGTCTAATTCTCTTGTAGGGAGAATATATGATTGAATTGAATATTGGTTTGTCTAAGTTGTAAAAGAAAAAACGGTCCTTCTTAAGGGGTAGGATCTAAAGCCTAAGCTGGTCGACTTGAAAGTTCAAGGATCGAGCGGGGAATAACGATGCATATGATGTGCAATACGCACAACTTATGAAGTCATGTGCAGGTTCTTCCTTTGGGCATGCACACAAGATAAAAAAAAACGATGAAATGAAAAACAGAACAACAGATAAAGGTGCTTAAATAAGAAAAGCACTGGATCGTGCATATTTGAGTCAAAATCGGTGCTTAGACGGATAGGAAGAGATGAAAATGCGTTAATTAACTTTTACGTGAATTGATTTTAAGAAAATGTTGTTTAAAAGATAAATTAGTTTTTTAACAAAATTTTAATTAAGGTTACAAATTAATTAGGTTTTTCTAGATAGAAATGATTTTAAGTAAATAAAGATTCATTAAATAAAAAGGGTTTTAATAAAAATGGAATTTTATTATTATTAAATATAAATAGTTTTTGTTATTATTATTAATAGATAAAAGTTATCTAAATTATGAAATGGATTTTTGGTACTTGAATAAATAAAAAATAACCAATGATTATAAATAAAAAGTGAATAAAGTTATTAACTAGATAAATGATTAGTTAAAAAGTTATTAATTAGAAACATAAATTAATTAAAAAAGGTTTATTAATTCATTTTAATTATTTTAATTAAATAAATAGATGGCTGATTAGAAAAAATATTAATTATGTTAATTAATTAATTAAAATAAGTTGAAATGATTATGTTAATTAATGGCTGATTAAAGGTTAAGTAGAGGGCGAGTGATCGTGTGTGGTAGGCCAAGAGAGGCCTGCCGTGAGGTGCAATGTGCAGCCGTGGATCAGGGACAGGTGGGTGATGAGTGGCTGCAGGCGAGGGTGCATAGTAGTTGCCGCAGGTGAGCATACACTGGAATACACAATATAAAAAAACAAAAATAGGCAAAACCCTAAATCAAATCTCTTATATCTTCTCCCTTCCGCCGCCTGCTTCGCCTCTCCCTTTTCCTTTTTGATCCACCTCTCATCTCTCCACTCTGTTCTTTTCTTCACTTCTCACCACCTCTTTCTCTTCTATTTCTTTCTTTCTCTCCTCTTTTTCTCCGTCTCGATTCTTTTTCGACTTCCCTTTCGATCTCCTATAAAACAAACAAAACAAAAAGATTAACAATGTTAGCCAAAAAAGCTCACGATTTCAATGGTTTTCGCAGGGGTTTCGTCGCAATGAGAGAGGAAAGACGGTGGCTCACGTTGGCATTTGGGTTTTGCGGCGGCGCGAGGGTTTTGAAGGTGGTTTGCGGTTGACGGTGGAGCTTACAACAAGATACGTTTTCTTATTTTTACGAGTTTAGGTTTTGATTTGGGGTTTTCGAATTTGTTTGGATGTTGTGGTTTTTGCGGATTTTTCATGGGTATCCATCTGTATCTGATTCTTGAATCTCTTCCTCCTCTTCTAATATTTCAGGAAAAAAATTGAATTGATCGAGAGGAGTAATGTTGTCGAACTCTTGTTCTGGAAATAACATTATGACTGTGATTTCCTGTTTGATCGTGTTTATGGTTTTCCCTTTGAGACAGAACATGTTTTAATCGCGTTGATTCCTTTCCTTGTTTGATTTATCATGTTGTGCCTCCTTTTGGAAAGTTTAATAAGTACTGTTATTTCTTGTTTGACAGGTCGGAATGCTTGTGTATCCTGCTGCTAGATTTACGGTTGTGGCTCTATCAAGTCCAAAAACTACGGGTGAGGATATTTCTTTCCAATTTGAACATGCTTTGAATTGAAGAGTTGTTGGTATTGAATCACTGTTATTAAATCTGTTTTCTTATTTAAATTCTTCAGATGCTGCAGGACATGGACTAAGAATGGAGGGTGATGATGTTGCACGCCTTAATTCAGTGGGGAATTGGTGATTTGAAGTCGGTTTCCTTTGGGTAAGTAGATAAAAACAAGAGTTCATGATCAAACTTGGTTGGAACTTCGGTTTTGTCACGAATACTAACATTTGTTTCTGTCATACTTATGTAGCTATGGAATTGTGCAAACAAGCAGAAGCTGGCAAGGTGCATAGCTACGAATAGATTAATGGAGGAAGCGATAACTTGGAGCTGGTTGTGTTTGGGAAACTCTAGTTCATGCGCTATCATGTTTTCTTATTCAAGCAGATGAGCTCGTCTTATGGGGATCCACACATGGCTGTAGTCGAATTCCATTCACGTTGTTTTTAGTTGTTTCCCTTAGTTGCATACTTGTATGACAAATGATGACTGAAACTTTTCCTTCTTGTCCCCTCTTTTTAGCTAGTCCTTATGAATTGTTAACATGAGAATGCCTTTAGGTAAATCACACGGGATTGTAATGTTGAACCCATTTTATTATAACTACATGAGTAGCTTTTATCCACACTTGTAAACTATGATTTCACTTAGAAATGAAATAAAGAAGTGGTGTTTGTTAAATATAATTCATTATGTAAACAGATTTGATTTGATATGATTAGATATCATATGATTAGATTAGATTTGATATCATATGATTAGATTTGATATCATATGATTAATTTGATATGATATGATTAGGTATCTCTGGAAATAAGACCCTCTGATCAAAACCTGCTCTATCAAGAACAAATACACATTTCTGAATACAAGGTCCTCTGATACAGGACCAAAGCTCTGCTCTGTCAAGAACAATCATATATCTGATGATGAGAACCTCCGGTACCAACAAAACTGTATCACTATCAAGAAAAGCAGGTAGTCTGAAGGTTAAAGTTTCCTGCAATAAACCCAACCCTGATCACAGGTATGGACCTAAACTGACTCAAGTTCGGCATCCTATGCGTTCATCAGCGTCACAGACATTCAAGAGGGGTGATACGATACCCAAAAGGTGTGGCATCACCAGCTCATGAAGCGGCCTCACTCGGCTGAATCACAAATGATCGGTCCCCAGAGTCGACAATCCTCCAAACCAACAACCCCCTCAACCCAAAGGGTTGAAAAAGAAGCCAACCGGGAGAACCTCGTCTGAGCATGGATTTCATGAGACACTAGTGCCTGCAAAGCAAGCACGCGCCCACAAATTTCCACAACTAATGTTATGTTCACTCAAGCCTGGGTTTGGCTTCTCACTCATCAGAATGCCCCTCCCACAACAGCACAGATAATCATATCATACTGAAAATAAAGTGCGGGAAATAAAAATGCGATAAATAAACACAACCCAATAGTAATCATACAAGCGCTAGGATTGACTCTCGCAGGGGACGTCGGATCCCCAAACTGACTCGCATACGGGACGTTGGATCCCATGAAACTATCAAGTTCCCAGCAGAGTCGCCAGCTGTCGCTTCCGCGAAAAATAAGGTGCCGGCAAAACAGAAGAGTCGCCACCTTTTGTTATTTATCCCTCGGAGCGGGAAAGGAAACGATCGGAAAAACCTGACGAAAAGGGTAAGACAGGGTCGTCGCAACCATTGTCTGGGTTCGGGAGTCGGTTACGCAAGGGGAAGGTATTAGCACCCCTCACGTCCGTCGTACTCGACGGGATCCACGCTTGTTGTGTTTACTGGACGAGTTGGTTTATCTATCTACCTATCAAGGTTGGCTTAAACAGAAAAGAAAAAATGACTCGGCAAAGCGTCGCGCTTTATGCCTACGTATTCTCATCAGAGAATGAGAAATCAGAGTCAACGTAGTTCGACTAACTACGGGTTACATGGAAGGTGGCTCGCCAATACATCAATATTGTGCCTACGTATTCTCAACAAGCTTGAGAGATCAGAGCTTACGTAGTTCGGGATAATACGGGTTACGGGAATTCAGATTCATCTGTTTTATCGAGTAGGGTTAAACAGCAGATCCAGCAGTTAGGGACAAAGCCTGTTTGCGTCGGCGCTGAAGTTTAACGACACTCTTTTCTTCAGAAAAGCTTTCCTTTGAATTATGGGCCCACAAGGCAAAAAGGTTTGAAGTTTGTTTTCTGTCTTTTACGGAAGAAGTGTTTTTTATTGTGTTTGCAATTTCAATCGCACTAAAGACTATGACCTGAGAGTGAATGCGTCGCATGTCACCCAAAGGGTACCATACTAAACATCCAAGCTGTCGAAAAGAAACTCTCCGACAACCCTTTCTCAGGTAGCTTAAGGCTCGTAACGTACGAAAGAAATCATTCATGATTACTGTATTTTAAGCTGTTTTGAGATGAGAAGAGAGAACGAACAGGTTCAACTAAAGGGAGACTATCAAGTCCTATTGTTGTCATGCCAAGGATTCATCCTATAGTTGAGGTTTGAAACAGGGAACTCCTAGAAGTTATCATGCATAGGTTTCAACCTAAAGTTCTATTATCACTTCCTTATCAAAGGAAATGAGATTCCTAAGGGATCATGTCAATGATACACGGAAACAGATAAAGCATCAGCTTAAACATTAAACAGATAAACGACTGTAAAATGCATGCAATGCAAGTGAGGGAGGAAATGTGTGTGGGGCAGCAGCCTCCACAAGCTCATCTCAACCTCAAGCCAGAATGAATAACAGTAATCATACAGCAATAATAACAACATGCTATCAAGCAGGATATAAGAGGCTGTAATCATACAGAAGAAAATGGAATGCTATCAAGCAAATTAAACCACATGGGCAAGGGAGCAGGGCTCTACCGAATACCCGCAAGCAAAGCCATACAGTAACAATACAAGCAGAGGGAGCAACTCAACCTCTAGTGCAATCATGCTCCTAGATTAAAGTCAGTCTAGTCATGGACTTATTCTAATGCATCAAGCAAGTCAAACAAGGCACATCAGCACAGAAAAACAGGCAAGAAAGAAGATCAACAACTCTCTCAATTCCAAGCTTCAGCTCTTCTGACAGCAAACCAGTCCTCAGACCTCAACCACCCTTCAAGGCTATCATCTCTCATGACAAATATCAATTTGCTTCTCCAGGTTTCAATCCTTCAACATAAGTTTCAACTTAATCTTCTCCTTCAAGCTTCATCTTTCCAGTCAACTCCACCTGCAGGCTTCACTCTTAACTACAAGTATCAACTTGCTTCCTTCAGGCTCTCAATGCATCAGTGTGCAAGTATCAACTTGTCCTCTATTCCTCAAGCCTCAGCTCTACAGTCAATCTCAATTGAATCCTCTGCATAAGTATCAACTCAGTCTTCAAGCTTCACTCTCCTTGCTCTACCAGTATCAACTTGGTCATCTTCCTCTACAAGCTTCAGCTTCTCAGAGTAATCTTCAATCATCTGGAAGTGTCAACTTCACTATTCCCTTTTCTTTCAAGCCTCAGCTCTTCATTCAATCTCCACTGGACCTTCAAGTATCAACTTGTTCTTTAAGCTCTTCAGGCTTCAGCTATAATGGCAATGCTCAAGGAATCATCCTCTTCCACACTCTTCAATGAAGTCCTCATCTTCAAACTCAAGTCCAACATCTCTCAAGATACTCAAACCAAGAGACAAATGATTTAACAGAGTGAAAGGAAATGATAAACAGCTTACTGACAACCAAAGGAAGCCTGTAAGGGTTAATCATTATGAGAGACTGGTTCCCTCAAAGTTCAACTTCCCAGATAAAGCCACTCATCCTTCCAAAGGAGGGATGTGAATATCTGAGAAGGACTTTTAGTCATTGGGAGGAATGGAAGCACATTATGCTTTCCATGTTTGTGAAAGAAATCATTCTAACTACAAGGCTCTCCCTATGTCCTATCTCCTAATCTTCATCAGACACCTTCAGGCACCAACAAATCCAAAGCTCCAAGCAACTTCAAGCATCCTCCTCTTGTCTTCAACTTGTCTTCAACCTCAACCACAGGCAAACCAAGCACAAACCCTAATCTAAGGGAACTAGGGAAGTTAAACTAGTTGAATTAGTAAATTAGGATCACCTAAAACCTAGTACTAAAGTTAGTCCTAACTAAAATACTAAAATCAATTGTAAAATCCTACAAAAATTACTATGGGAACCTAGGTCAATCATGACTCTACCACATTAGTTTCAAAGATCAAACCATCAAATTGGACCTAGAACTAAATCCTACATTAAAAGGTATCAAACCTAAAACCCTAAAAGGAAGCCTCTAAATATCAATCTAGAAAGCACACCTATTTTCATCACAAAAATGTGAGAAAAATTATATGGGATCATACATGTCTAATCTAATCACACACAAAAAATTAGGCTTAAAAACATCACCATGAGATCAAACAAAATTCCACAAAAATATGCATCAAACATAAACATTTTAATATCAATTAAAATACAAAATTCCAATTAAACCAGAAAATACATGAAATGAAAATATTTTTTCTCTAAAAAATAATAGACTCAATCATGATTAATATGCAAAAAGAATGGGTTTGATTGGATTAATATTCAATTAGTTATGATTTTTACAAGAATCATGAATAAAATAAAAAATTAAATGAAAATCCAACAAAACGATTAAACACACGGTGCAAGAAGTAATCATTTTTAGTTAAAAAACTGGGTTGGGCTCGCTGGAGGGTGTGAATAGCACTCAGATCACTAAGCCCAAAACATCAAATAAATGAAACGCAGCGTTTCTTGCTTCAGAATCCTTCACAACTCAACTTTAAAACACAACCGTTGGATCAACTTCTAGTCAATGGTCAGACCATGATCTGATGGTGAGAACTTCATCTTCTCCATTTCAAACGCCTGAGCTTCGCGCCCAGCTCCGGCCACCACCGGTGGAACTCCGGCCATCCCCTTCAACCCTAGTTCTTCCTAGAGGCCTCCAATCCAAGAGGTCAAAACATGAAACTCATTCCAAATCTTGCCACGAATTCAACCATACCCATAGTTTCTTCTGAAACCTCAAGAATCATCATCTCCCAATCTCAACCGAAAATGGTGATTCACTTAATTTGTCTCTAATTGATCAATTAACCATCTGAAATCCATCCTAGGCCATTCTCCAATCAATCTAGCACCCTAATTTAACCTAATTCTACCTAAATCATGCTATAGGAAGAAGGTTACCAACCTGGAAATTCTTGAATAACAGATGCACGAATCCTCCAAATCAAGCTCTCAAATCTTCTGGACACGATCACTGAACCTTCTTCTTGCTTCTGTATGCAAAAGAATCAATGGAAAGTGCTTCAATCTTGAAACACGATGATGAGTTGCAGGTGTTGAAAACCACTTGCTCCTACACGATCTAGCCACCAATTCTTCTTGGAAATGATCTGAAATCACTCCTTGACACTCATGGAAGAAGAATCAATCAAGAAAATGGATGGAAATTGAGGAATTTGATGAAACCGATTTCAATTGCAATCTAAGAAAACTCAATCTCAAACTATACTCAATCCTTAAATGATCACCAACCTCTGCCATGGATCCATTCTACTCAATATATAGATGAAGTTTGGATGATCTAGAACCCTCTAGATCCTTCCAATGAGATTTTCCACTTCTCATGTCATGAGATTTTGAATCACTTATCATGACATGTACAACCCTTGCAAACAGCTTGGAATTCATCCCATTCGCTCTTAATTTCTCCCCTAGTGAGATATTAGAGGTGTTTAGCTTGCAAAAACCCTTGCTCATGCCTTGATTTTAAGTTTTGCAAATGTTGCTTAATATGCAAGTAAGTGCTTTTCAAAGCAAGTCCACAATTTAGACCTCAAATCAAAAATGTGGCTAAACCAATGTTTTTAAAATGTTTTCTAGAGTCAAAATGATATATTACATGCCATGGTTTGGATGTGTAGGTTGAAAATATCAATTTTCAACTTTGGTTTATTTAACTTATGTCCTTATTTTAGGTCATTTTTGCATTTTTGAGCTACAAGCCTTTTCACCATCTCATGACCTCCTTACTAGCCTTAAAACATCATTTTAAAAAAGTTTTATGTTGAATATTTTTCATTTGAAGCTTGGAAATAGGAGTTATGGCCTTATGCTTGAAATGACCTATAATCTCCAAATGACCAAAATGCCCTTGACTTGTCAAAGCCATAACTTGAGTTCTACAAATCCTATCAAGGACTTCTAGTACTCTCTAGAAAGCTAAGAAGATAAGGAACAACATTCATGTTGACCAAAAGTTCATAGGAATCGTCCTTCTTGGGTAAAAGTTTGATGCAAGTTGGGTAACTTTCAAGGCCCTAGATTCACATACCTCAGATGACCTGTAACTTGTCAAAGTCATAACTTGAGCTCTACAAATCCTATCAAGGACTTCTAGTACTCAAATTAAAGCTAAGAACAAGATCTACGACATTCATTTTGGGGGCAAGATGAGATGACAATCACATCTTGAGCTAAACTTCCTTGAAGATAGGGGTCAAACTAGGGGATTTTACACTGTCAAGCCTTAGAAACCCTAGCTTGAAACTTCTCAAACTCTTCAATCATGAGGAGTTAACCTTGAAATCATCCTTATAGCATCTCAATGCATCAATCCATGATCACATGGCCTTTGAATTAGGTCTCAACCTTCTCCAAATCATCAGTTGACCTAGGGTTGACCCAGTCAAACCTTAATTACACCACTCATGGCTGAGTCTTCTTAATCTTGCACAATGAACTATCTAGGCCTCCTGGTGGCTTTCAAGACATCTCATAAGCTCTCTCAAGGCTTCAAGTCCATAATCTTGGCTTCAGAATCATCTGAGGAGCTCCCACAACTCTCAAGTTAGGAGGCACACAACCTTGGTTTCAACCACTCTCTCTGAGAATCTTCTGACTTCTCTGACAAAGACATCCACCCTTGAACACTTGAATAACCTTCATAGTTAGCTTCATAGTCTTGTGTAGCTCTTAATTGGTAATCATACCTCTTGATCTCCTGCATACATGTCAATGAAATGCAAATGATAATGCTAATGTGAATAAAGAAGGATTATAAAGCACTCTTTATAATTCATCAGTGTGTCGATCCTGATAACTTTGAAAAGGTTAGTGATGTTAATTCAGCAAAAGAAGCATGGGAGATTCTTGAAAAGTCATTTGGAGGCGCAGAGAAGGTGAAAGAGGTGAGGTTACAAACTCACAAGAGAACCTATGAGTTGCTTCAGATGGAAGACAATGAAAGCATTACAGATTTCTTCACCAGAGTTACGAGGTTGGTGAATCAAATCAAAGTATGTGGAGAAACGCTGACGATGAAAGCAGTTGTCTCAAAGATTTTGAGATCGTTGGCTCCAAAATTCGACCACGTGGTAGTTGTCATAGAAGAGTCGAAAGATATGTCAGTTTTGATGAAGGAAGAGCTTCAAGGGACTCTTGAGTCTCATGAACAGAGGATGGCTGAGAGAGCTGCAGGAAAGTCAAAAGATATGGCTTCGCAGGCACAGACGGAAAAGGAGAGAAAAGGCAAAGGTATTTGGAATGGCAACAAAGGAGGAAACCAGTCGAATCAAAAGAAACCTTGGAACCAAGGCAACCAAAGAGGTGGTGCTGCAGGTAAAGGAAGAGGTGGTGATCGAAAGACAGACAAAAGCCACATTCAATGTTTCAATTGCCAGAAGTATGGTCATTATGTTAGTGATTGTCCGGAAAAGAAGAGAAATCAAGAGACTGATGCAAAGCTGGCGAAACATGAAGAAGAAGAAACGTTGCTATTGGTCACAACAAACGATGAAGAAAGATTCCAAGATCAGTGGTACTTGGACTCAGGATGCTCATCACACATGACTGGAAGGAAAGATTGGTTTGTCAACATGAAGCCCTCATCAAAGAATACGGTGAAGTTTGCAAATGACAACACTCTAGCAGCTGAAGGTGTTGGTGATGTTCTGATTATGAGGAAAGATGGCAAAAGGTCAACAATTTCTAATGTGTTGTACATACCAGGCATGAAGAGTAATTTGCTCAGTATAGGGCAGCTTGTCGAAAAGAACTACAAGGTAGTTGTCAAAGACAAGATGATGAGAGTTCTCGACGCAGGTGGTAGATTAATCTTGAAGGCTCCAATGCCTCAGAATAGGACCTTCAAGATTGGACTCAATATGATGGAGCATAAGTGTCTAGCAACTGCAGCCAGCAGAGATGAATGGTTATGGCATTTTCGACTAGGTCATCTCAACTTTAATGACATCAGAGAACTGAAGAAAAGAAATATAGTTTCAGGATTATCAGAAATCGACATTCCAAGTGAAGTCTGTGAGGAGTGTGTTCAGTCGAAACAAAACAAGAATAGCTTCAGCAAGGATGCAGGAAGGAAGTCGAAGGCAATACTTGAAGTCATATACTCTGATGTATGTGGTCCAATCCAGGTGGATTCGATTGGTGGCAATAGATACTTTGTCACCTTTATAGATGATTACAGTCGAAAGCTATGGACTTACCTCATCAAGAAGAAAAGTGATGTGATTGAGGTATTTTCCAGATTCAAGTCCATGGTCGAAAGACATAGTGGTCGAAAGCTGAAAATTCTGAGGACTGATGATGGTGGAGATTATGTGTCGAAAGAGTTCGATACACTATGTGTAAAAGAAGGGATTGTACATGAGGTGGTGCCACCCTACTGTCGCTACTGCGAAAATCGGCGCCGGCTGAACAGAAGAGTCGCCACCGTGCGTTATTTATCCCAACGGAGGGAAAGGAAACGCTCAGAGTAAACCTACCGCAAAGACGGGAAAGGAATGGTCATCGCAACCAAATCCTGGATTCGGGAGTCGGTTACGCAAGGGGAAGGTATTAGCACCCCTCACGTCCGTCGTACTCGACGGGATCCACGCTTGTTTTCGGGTATGGATTGTTATTTCTATCTAAACTAAAGGTCAGGGGTTAAAAAGAAAAGAAAATGACTCGGAAAAGCATCGCACTTTATGCCTACGTATTCCCGTCTGGAACGAGAAATCAGAGTCAACGTAGTTCGCCTACCTACGGGGAAGGAGGGGAAGGTTGCTCGCTAGGACATCGCATCCTATGCCTACGTACTTTCATACGGCATGAAAGATCAGAGCAAACGTAGTTCGGGCCACGGAAGACACAGGCTTGTCGTGATTGTTTTTATTCCTTCTGAAAAAGGTTTTTCTGATTAACAGTCCAAGCGGACAAAAATGACGTTTTGATGAGTTCACATTCTTTTACGAAAGAAGTGTCTTTTGTTGTGTTTGAAATCTTATTATGTTTTTATGTTTGTTTTGAGAAAGAAGAGACAGAACTTTATCCTACGGTTGCGAAGGGAATTAAAATAACCTAATGTTATCATGCATGGGTTAAGACCTGATGTCTATCATGCTCCTCTCCTGCACAGAGAGGAACAGAGATCCTAAGGGAATAGACGGAAACAGAAACAATAGCAAATATACAATAAAGCGGTAAAATGCATGGATGCAGCAATACAAGCGAGGCAAGGGAGTCCCACTCAACCTCGAACCTAGAAAACAATAGGCAAAAGTGAACAGGATTCACTTTCAACCCAACAAGTTAAACAGCAAACAATACAGTCAGGGAAAACCAATCAATACATCAGAAATTAAACAGCAAAAAGAAACAGCCACAGCAGCTATGCATCACATCTGACTTCAAGTCTTCATCACACAGCTACAAGCTTCAGCAAGCATCAATCTCCATCTCCACAGCCTTCAAGCAAGGTCTTAATTATCAATCTTCCATCTGCAATGGCTTTTCTTCAAGTCTCAATCTCCAAGCTGAGGAATCAATCACAAGAGTGAATCGGGTGTTAAACAATTAGTTGACCACCAAGGGTGGCAAACAGACTGTTAACAACACATATGATATTTTCTCTCAAGAGTTCTATCCCTTAGACAGTAGCACCAAGCCTTCCAAAGGAAGGGGGTGAATGTCTTAGAGAGACTCTGCATCACAGAGAGGAATGGAGGCAGACAAGGCCTTCCATGTTTGGGAAACAAGCTTTCTACTCTAGGGCTCTGACTAGCTCCTAAACCCTACACTCCTCAACAGCTGCCAGCACAGAATCTCCTCATCAACTCTGAAAGTTGGTCTTCAATCTCTGATCTTCAAATGGGCTTCATCATCTCAGGTCTTCAGCTCTAACCCTGAGTCCCAAACAACCCAATACCCCACACACAGACAAAATGATAACCCTAAAGAGGGCACACCACACAGTCAATCAAATATAAGCAATATACTAATAGCAGTAGGGGATTCCTAATGTTTTCTAAGGGATCTATCATATGCCCATAACCCCTATAGTCCCATACCCCAAAAATCAGATGAAAATTCCTAAAAGAATCTAATCTATTTCACCTACGCTCACTTAAAACCCTAATTTTGATCATACTAATCACACCTATTCAAATCACCTAAAAGTAGATTCTAAAAATGGGAATTAAATCTTATATACAAGTTGAAGTCCTAAACTAATCAACCTAAAAAGAATGAACTCTAAAGCTAAAGGGAATTGTTAGAACAAAAATCAACAAATTTAGGTATCAAACTAAACTTAATAAAATGCTATTTACAAGAAAAATGCATGAAAAATATTAAAACAAAATAAAATGCCATTTTTATTATTTAACATTTTTCTAGATAGAATTATTGACCTAGAGAAAAAAAGAACCAATTAAAAACAAGCTATTTTCATTTTTTTATGATTTTTTAAAGATGAGAAAAATATTAAAGAAAACAAAAACACAAAATAGAAATAAAAAAGGGAGGGGGTCTGAATAGCATACACGCCTAGTTGTAATTCACCATTGGGCCATGAACGTGGGGTGCAGATATCAATATGGCAAGGCCCAGTACGCTTCAGAAAAATGAATTGAAAAATAAAAGAGAAAATATTAAAACCTCGGTGCAGGAAGTAACAAAATCAAGTTAAAAATGCATTGGGCTTCCAATTGGGGGTGGGGATATGAATTTGGATCCAGGCCCAGAGTGGTACATTTAGTGAAACGCTGCATTTCACATTGAGTCTTTCCCTCCGTTTTCTTCTTCAAATACCAGCCATTGGATGAGATGAAAATGTCAAATAATAGAAGTGATCGGACGGTCAGTGGTCATCGTCCCCAATCATGAAGCTAGGGTTTCAGAAATTCAGCTTCCATGCATGAATCTTCAAGCTCCTCGTTCTCCTTCCTCAGGCCATGAAATCAAGACTTGTAAAGAGCAAAATTGCTCTCTTCTTTCCCCTGAACACGATGATGCCTTTAGTATGGACTGAAACTAGCCCTAGGATAAAACCCGATAGGTGGAACCTCATGAAATACCAACTGCACACTGCAATGGAAGCTCACCAAACTTGCAAATTCTTGTACTAATGTACTCACCACATTGCACTGATTGCTCTGAACTAATCCACCATGATTAACATCCCCTAAACTAAGGTTTCTTGATCCTCAAAGTTTCATCACCCTGCTAACAATCTCCATGGAACTCTCTCTAATTCTCAGGAATCACACACCTAAGGTCTCTAATCATGATTATCCTATCCATTTCATCTAATAATGCATAAATAGAGGGATTCAAATGCTTTTGCAAACCTGAAAAATGGTGATGGTAGATGTATCTACACTCCAATCCAATGCTTACAACTGGTCACAAATGATCTCCAATGGCTGAGAATCTTTCTGTTTGCAAGATCTTGGATGGACAATGCTTGGATTGTGAGATTGGATTCAACTTGCTTCACTTGCACTTTGGAAGCTACACCTTCAAACACTCATCAATGGCCACTCTAATCTGTGTGTATGTGTTCAATATGATCCAAGGAATTGATTTGGTGAGAAAAATTCAATGGAAAGGAAGAAGAAAATGGAGTTTGAGATTGATTTGCAAAAAATGGAGAAAATGGTATATCACTCTTTCTTCACACTCTTTTCACCAACCCTTTGCATCAATGGCTTCAGTTCAATATATAGATGAAGATAGACATATCTAGAAGCCTCTAGATTGATCTAGGAAAGTATGGAATGTGGTGGAAAGTTCATGGAATTCTCATGTGATGATACTTTGAATCATCTCATATCATGCTTGCATCCTTTGTATATTTGTGTCAAAATCTCCTCTCATGAGTTATTGAATTTGTATGAGTGAAGAAAACAAGTTCCTTGCCTTGAAAAGTCACTTATGCCAAGTTTTCCCTACTTGCCTTATTATGCAAGTAACAAAAATACAAAGCAAGTCCAAAAATTAACCCTTAAATCAAAAAAGTGTCTGAACCAATGTCTCTAAAATGATGTTTGGAATCAATTTGGTATATTGGATGACCCATTTTGGATTTGTAGATCTCTCAAACCAATTTTTCATTTCAACTTTTTCAACTTATATGCCTTTTTTAGGTCATTTTCCACCAACTTTGGTCAAGTCTTGCTCCATGCATTTCCAAACTCTCATGACTTCTTTTCTAGACTTAAAATGGCATTTTAAGCAACTTTGATGTTGTGAAGTTTTTCATTTGAGGCTTCCTTGTATGAGTTTTAGGCACAGGCTAAGAATGACCTGTAATCACCAGATGACCAAAATATCCTTTGCTTGCCAAGACCATAAGTAGAGTTCCACAAATCATATGAAGGCATACCATACCATTGTAGAAAGCTAAGACAATGAGGAATAACTCTCATGTTTACCAGAAATTCATTTGAAATCTCCTTGAGGGGTAAAAGTTGCTTGGAAGACAAGTCACTTTTACAGACAAAATTTCAGATACCTCAGATGATTTGTAACTTGCAAGGACCATAACTTGAGTTCTATAAATCTACTTAATGTCTTCCACCACTAAAATTAAAGGTCTTGAGATCCTATACAAGTTTCATGTTGACCAAGGATCCATTTGAAGCTTGCATTTTGACTTATCTTGCTTGGAAATTTGACCTAAACTAGGGGATTTTACACAGAAACCCTAATTTAGAAACTCCTCTTCTCCTTGATTTCTCTTGATTTCTTCCTAACATATCACCATATCCTTCATTTACATGTCAAATGATGAACCCCACATCTCTCCAATAGCCCTTAATGCCTTTCAATCAGTCAATTGACCTAGAGTTGACCTAGAGTTGACCCCAGATGGAACCCTAGCTGACTGTCTTCAACTACAATTCTTGTGATCACATCAATGACTTGCCTCCTTCTCCACACGACTTTCTAAGTCTCCCATGAGGTCTAGATACTCTCCATGCTCAGCCCACAGCTCACAATTTCTTTGATGGTCCCCAGATACCCTCAGATAAGAGCTAGATGCACTGCTTGATCCATTGACTTCTTTAGCTTTCCAATTCTTTCTGATGACTTGAATGAGATTGAATTAGAATAATAACCTCTTGATAGGCTCATAGAGATGAGAATAATGATTGGTCCCTGTTGGATGATTTGCTATTCTATGCTATGCAGATGGTTAGGCTATGTACATGACTCTATATGCAAATGCTAATGATATTGAAACATAAACCAAGTGAATAAAGGTTGAGCAAATTTTAGGGTGCAACACCTACACTCCATAGAAAAATGGGATTGCAGAACGCAAGAACTGAACCATCATGAATATGGTGAGAAGTATGTTGAATGGAAAGCATCAACCCAAAGAATTATGGGGAGAAGCAGTTTCGACATCAACATATATATTGAACAGATGTTCGACGAAGAAGCTTGAAGGAATCACACCAGAAGAATGTTGGTCTGGTGTCAAGCCTAGTCTCAGTTACTTAAAGGTGTTTGGATCTATAGCACATAGACATGTGCCAGATCAGTTGAGAAGGAAGCTTGATGATAAGTCGAATCAGATGATCTTGATAGGATATCATTCGCCAGGAGGTTACAAGTTGTTCGACCCAGTGAATAAGCAAGTAGTGATCAACAGGGACGTGATCATAGATGAGCTTAAAGAATGGGATTGGACCGAGAATGCCAAGAAGGATTCAGTGAGAATATCTTGTGAAGAACCAGCCACTGAAGTCGAAATAGAAGTTCGACAGGAACCAGTTGCAGATGAAGCAGGTTCAAGAAGACCTCGACAAACAAGACACATGCCTGCAAGGTTGCAAGAATGTGTAATCACATCAGATGATGTAGTCGATGAAGAGGGTGAGCTGGTACATTATGCTTTATATGCAGATGTCGAACCAGTCAATGCAGCTGAGTCATTGAAAGATTCGAAGTGGGTGAAAGCAATGATTGAAGAGTTAGAGTCCATTGAAGTCAATGATACCTGGTCACTTGTCGAATTGCCGCAAGGCAAGAAGGCAATTGATGTGAGGTGGGCTTACAAGGTGAAGGTAAATCCTAAAGGAGAAGTAACTCGACACAAAGCGATACTTGTGGCGAAAGGATTTCTTCAGAAGGAAGGAATCGACTTCGATGAAGTATTCGCACCTGTTGCTAGAATCGAAACAATCAGGTTGGTTGTTGGTCTAGCAAATATGAACAACTGGCACACATGTCAGATGGACGTGAAGTGGCCCATGATGAATGTAGACAGTTTAGACACAATGAATTAGGTGGTGTGTTAAATATAATTCATTGTGTAAACATATTTGATTTGATATGATTAGATATCATATGATTAGATTAGATTTGATATCATATGATTAATTTGATATGATATGATTAGATATCATATGATTTGATTTGATTTCATATGATTAGATTTGATTTCATATGATTAGATTTGATATCATATGATTAGATTTGATTTAGAATATTTTGGGCCTTTTATGTTTTGGGCTAGTGTAAACCTAAAACTATAAATAGGGTGCCTTGCTTTGTATTCTACATCACAACAGAACAGATTTCACAGTTGCAGTTAGCAAGTGAAAGTTCAATAAGAAATCCCACAGTTGTGGGTAACACATTCTCTCCAAATACTTCTTCTCTGATTCTTCTCTTTCTTGTTTGTTATTCTTCTTCTCTTTTGTTGTTCTTGATAATTACTTGTTATTACCATCATTATCATATTGTGGGTTTGTTCATCAATCTTGAGATCAAGATTGAAGGGAATTCTTCATAGGGTGTGAGGTGAATTTCCAACAGTGTTGAATGCTTGGCCTTATGATGATTCTTAGCATTTTTAAATTTGAATCTTGTAAATTTGGACCTTGAATTTTGAAATGATGATTCAGGTTAAAGCTTGAATTACAACATTGTCATGAAGGAACGAGTTACACTCGACTTGAATGTACGCTCTCAAATCTTTGAAATAAATTTGGTGCACAGACAAATCTTCTTGCTTTGAACCTCCTGGAAGGTGAATTCTCATGATAGCATATGAATCAAATCTTGGATCATGACTTGATTAGATTCTAAATCTCAAATTTTGACGATAAATATGAAATTTCAAACTCTTTTATCACTCTTTGAATGAATTCCTCACTTTTGGAACACGACTTGCAATTTGAATTTTTTAGGATCATGACTTGATTAGATTCTAAATCTCAAATTTTGACGATAAATATGAAATTTCAAACTCTTTTATCATTCTTTGAATGAATTCCTGACTTTTGGAACACGACTTACAATTTGAATTTTTTAGAATTAAGACTTTGGTGCAAATCACATAAAAACCTTTAAATGACGAATCTTTCATATGAATTATCTTGCCAAACACATGGACTTGCAATTGAGAATCACGGTAACTTGAGTGGGTTTCAACATAGCCTTAATCCCGAATTTGGACACCAATAAGTGAGAAAGAAACAAGACCTTAATACCAATGAGCCCACAACTTCATCTTTTGCATCATAACCTGTAACTCGTATCGAACCCTTTGTTTTAGACAAGCTCTCATTTATTTGATGACTTTGGTAACGAAATGTTGCAAAATCTAGCGTCTTGATTTTAAAGTATCATTGACTACCCAACCCGATCTTGATTTTGATGAGGTACACCCGGAAAATCCATCCAAGAAGAACTTCAAAGTATGGATCCAAAAAAGAATGGCCGAAGAAGAAAGAATTCTAGAAATGGAGCCCATACTAAAAAAATAATTCTGGTCATGCCTTGAAGTACTCGACTGTGAGAATGAGTACTATCTCTACTTGAAATTATCGCATCTGCACAGACTTGCTAGTCACAATAAACATGCACACATAATAGTAAAAAGACAGTTAAGTAAGAAAATAAACAAGGAAGTGAGATCTTAAGGTCAAAAATTTGGGTGCTACAACAAGTAAACGAAGAAATGCTGCAAGCCATCATGAAGTTTTACGACCCGCCGTACCATTGCTTCACATTCCCAGACTTCCAGTTGCTACCAACCTTGGAAGAATATTCTAAGCATCTGAAAATTCCTATGACTTTCACACCTAACTATGGAAGGGAGAAAAAACCGAACAAAAGAGATGTTGCTGAAGCCCTCCACCTAGAACCCACTGACCTTCCAACCCAGTTGGATAACAGGGGAAAATTTACCGGAATGGAGGCGAGACCACTCATGGAGAAAGCTGAGTTATATTATCATCGAGGAGATTTGGGAATCTTTGAAGCTATATTAGCTTTCTTTATTTACGACTTATACCTATTTCCCAGCAAACCTGAGTTCATCAGTTTGGAAGCCGTCAAGCTATTTCTTGTCAGAAATCCAATTCCCTCTCTTTTGGATGATACCCACTACACCATTTACTGGTGGAAGGTGTTCAATCTCGGGAAATTCTCCTGCTGCACAACACTCCTCAGCAAATGGTTTATTTCACACTTGCCCAAGACATTCCCTCTATGGAACTTGGAAAACAGTGACGTGTGGATTAGAAATTTGGTTACACTCTCTCATTACGACATCAACTGGTATGATCTAGCTCGCGAAGGAGTAACCATGATACACAACTGTAGAGAGTTCCCAAATATACCTCTAATCGGCACCAGAATATCAATTATAGTTCTATCTTAGCTCGTCGTCAGCTAGGATACCCCACTGAGAAAAACCAAAGCCAACCCAACTAGAAACTTACTTCTGTGAAAAGGATGCTGACCCGGATCTCGAGCACGAGTTATCTTTGTCTAGAGTCACCCCAAACTACAAGGAATGATCGTTGTGGAAATCCAAGCTATCTCTTCTCGAAGGAATATCTCTTTTGGTTAAAAGTGATAGCATTAAAGATGTTATATACTCACTCATATGACATTACTCTGGAGCCAGAGAAACTTTTGTCTAGAGGAGAATTGAAATTTGCTTTGGTAAAAGATGAACGGGAAAATGTGGAACTTTGGTAGCCGCTCTATCAAAGTCAGAAGAAGACAAGACTACTAGAGGGAGAAGGGTCATCTTGTTAGAGGATCCTTAACTCTTAATTTCCTTTTGTTGCACCCTAGGCTTATGGGGATATGTAATCTTTCATTTTGTAAAATGATTGAAAAAGTTTCATTTGTTAATGAAGACTTTATGTTGTAAAACTCTTTTTATTAATGAAAATTTTGTTAAGTTTTCATCATGTTGTTACGTGTTGATCCATTAATTTTGTTCGTAAACAAACTTTTTGGTTCTCCTTGAATGTGTGGTCTGCACTAGCATCATGCATTTCATCTTGAATCTCATTTTGCATTTCATTGGTCCTCCGACTTATCCCATGTGTTTTTGCTATCGGAGAGAGAGAATCACACTGAATACTCATCGGTACAACACAAGAGCCAATGCTTAGAAGAGAATGAAAGATCAAGACTTGAGGTTCGATCAGATAAACAATGATGTCGAAGGGCTACGTGGTGACGTTAGCCAAATCATGGAAGTCCTTCAGGTAATCAAGGCGAAGATGGACACACAACCTATAGTAGTGTCTGAAATCAACACAACAACAATAAATCCTCCTCCATTAGTAACTTCAGCAGCAGGACATCCTTTTGGGATTACCAGAGATTTCACGCCTCCGTATAGTGATGCTCAACCATTTAATCATCAGCCATATTCAAATCCACAGAGTGTTCCATTGATGATGGATTTCCAAAATCCCATTTACACTCAGGCCGGTGCTCAGGCACAGGTTCGACCAGTCTTCAACAATCATCAACCGATATTCGACATACCCGATGGGTCTGAAACTGAAGATGAGAAGCATGAGAAACTACGAGTTTAAATGGACATAATGGCCAGAAGAATGAGGGCTATAAAAAGGAATAATGTCTTTGGGTCTGATGCCAAGGACATGTGTTTAGTTTCGGGCTTAGTATTTCCTCCCAAACTCATAATGCCTACGTTCGAAAAGTACGAAGGAGCAACCTGCCCAAAATTTCACCTGATCATGTACTTCCGACATATGGCCCCACATATTGAGAATGACAAATTGTTGATACACTGCTTTCAAGACAGTCTCAAAGGTGCCTCTGCTAAATGGTACTTAAGCCTGGATCAATCTAAAATCCACTACTTCAAAGATCTGTCTGATGCGTTCATTCAACAGTATAAATATAACATGGATCTAGCGCCAGATCATTGTCAACTGCTTAGCATGACTCAAAAGAGTTCAAAATCCTTTAAAGAATACGCGTAGAGATGGCGCGGGACCACTGCCTAGGTGGAACCTCCCCTAAGGGAAAAAGAGTTGGCTGATTGGTTCGTGGATACCGTTAGACCCGAATTCTATGAAAGAATGGTTAGCAGTATCATAACCAACTTTTCTAATATCATGGTTGTCGGCATAAAGGTAGAGGCCGGTTTGAAAAATGGAAAGGTGATAATTTCGGCCAGCACTAGCACAATGAAAAATCCATCGAGCAACTTCCATAAGAAAAAGGAAGGAGAGACTAATGCTATAATGTACGATGAGAGGGTTCAGAACAGAAGAAATCGCTCGTAAAATCAACGGTTACCTCGTTTACAACGTCGACGAAATTATCAGCGACAACAAAATGTGGCTGTAGTCAGGCCGGTGTTTCAACCCCGGCCGAACCCGTAAAATTTCCAGCAACCGGCGCCCAACGCCTATCAAAAAAATCAGCATCAGCAAGTACAACAACAACAAATAGCACCAGCTCCAAGGCCTGCTTTTTAGAACAGAAGGCCAGGGATTCAGCCTATCCCTGTGAGCTACACTGATTTGTACCCTCTAATGGTACAGTAAGGCCTAACTCAGACCAGGAAGTTAGGTCCTCCTCCAACTCCATTACCTACAACCCAAACGCACGATGCACGTTCCATGAAAATGTTGCGGGGCACGACCTCGAAGGTTGCATAGCACTCCAACATATTATGCAAGAATTGATTCAGAAGAAGATCCTATCCTTTGAGGACAATCAACCTAACATGGAAAACTGTCCTTTGCCTAACCATGATGGCGTCCATGCTATAGAGGAGGACTCTGATGTAAGATTAATTTCCAAGGTGTCTGAAGTCAAAACTCCTTTGGTTGAGTTTCATAAAAAATTGATAAAGGTGGGACTGATCAAAGGTTCCCACGAAAGCTGCAGTGATTGTCATCATAATCCACAAGGTTGTAACCTAGTGCATAGGGATATTCAGTCAATGCTTGATGAAGGTTTACTACAAATATGTGGAAAGAAGGAAAAAGAAGACATCTCGGTGATTGAGCCAATATTCAATTTAACGAAGAAATATGAAAAGAGGCCAGTATTCAAGTATGTTTCTCCCGCTACTGTCAGGCTTGTGTTTCACAACAACCCTGCGCCAGCTGCGGACCAACCAAAACCAAGGTTCAATCCAAGGAGGGGATCGAGTCCTAATCTGAAAGTTGTATCATGGAAGTACGACTACTCCTGGTACAACATGAAGTCCGGAAGAAAACAAAAGGATGTGACAAACATTGTCGGGGCAAGCAAAATGACCCTCAGTGGTCGAATATATCAGTTCAGGGCAAATTTTATTTTTCCTCAGGTAGCTGCCACTATTCCCAAAGCAACCACTACCACTCCTAAGGAAACTGTTCCTAAGGAAGCCATCTCTAAGGAGCCCTCTGTTAAAGGAAAAGAAGTCCCAAAGAAGGATGAGGAAGAGTTTCTGAGGATAATTCGTCGAAGCGATTACCGGGTAGTGGACCAACTCAACCAGACACCATCCAGGATCTCGATTATGTCATTACTATTGAGTTCTCCCACTCATCGACAAGCTCTGTTGAAGATACTCAACAAGCCCATGTAACGAAAGACATCACTGTGGGGCAATTTGACTCTGTCGTTGCAAACATCACATCCTATAATATGCTGAGCTTCGACAACAGTGACTTGACCACTGAGAGTCGCAAGCACAATTGTGCCTTGCGCGTGTTTGTTAAGTGTGATGAAGATATGCTCACCAGAGTACTTTTCGACACTGGGTCAACCCTCAATGTAATGCCTAAAAGAACATTAGCAAAGATGGCATACAAAGGAGCTGAGATGAGACCCGCATCTTTAATTGTGAAGGATTTCAATGGATTGAGGAGAACCGTAATAGGAGAGATTAATTTGCCAATCATGGTGGGACCCCAAGTCTTTGAAATCACCTTCTAGGTAATGGACATGAATCCCGCGTATAGTTGTCTATTGGGAAGGCCGTGGATACATGCAGCGGGCGCTGTTACATCCACATTACACCAAAAGATGAATTTCATTATTGAGGATCAGTTGGTCGTGGTGCACGACAAAGAGGACCTGATAGTGGGCAACTTATCCTCTTTCTGATACATTGAAGCTGATGAAGATGCATTGGAAACAACTTTCCAAGCATTAGAGATTGCATATGCTGTGTTGGTTGAGGATGCTGTCATTACACGCGACCCATCTTTCGCCTCCGCCCAGAGTATTAAAACTGCCATAAAGGAAGGACTTCGCAAGGTTGGGGAGAGATAATCAAAGTCAACGCTCGAGCGAAGAATGACTGGAAAGGGTTGGGTTACAAACCAACTCTAGATGAAGAATCAGAAGTCAACGGCAAGCGCTTGAAGACCCTGAAGGATATATTCGTAAGTGGCGGTGTTCAAGTAAACACTATTGAAGAAGACGGTGAAGTGAGCTGCATAGACGACCTGGTGTTCTGAGGTGAAGTTGTTCTGTGCAACTGGGAGGCCGTAGAAATTCCCATCATGTTAGCGCTCTTCGAGTAATTTTTTTGTTTTTCTTGTTAGCATTTTCTTTGTTTTAAATCCATGGTCATGCCCGGGGCCAATGGATCATTTTGTATGAGCCACACTTTTGCAATTAAAAGATCAATCAATGAATGAGTGTTTTATTAAACTCCATTTTTGTTGTTCATTGCATTTCTATTGTTTTCACTTTTTTGTAAAAAAAGGAAAAAAATGGCAATCTTTTTGAAAAAAAACCTAAAACGAATTCATCATCTGCATCTCTTTGTGTGTGTTTTCTCATTTTAAGCTTGTTCAACATATGCAGAGAACCTCTATCACCCGCCAAATCTGATGATCATCTAGTTATTTCTGACTTTGATTCATCGGTATTCTAAGTCGAAGACGAGAGTGATGAGGATTCTGAAATCCCTGAAGAGTTGATGAAAATGACCGAGTACGAGGATGCCTATCTTCAACCCTAAAAGAACAGATTGATGTCATCAACTTGGGCTCTGAAGAAGAGAAAAGAGAAGTTAAGATTGGGGCATCACTTGGGGCAGAGGTTAAAGATAGACTGATAATGCTTCTCAAAGAGTATACAGATGTGTTTGCTTGGTCCTACCAAGATATGCCTGGGTTGGATACCGACATTGTAATGCACAAGCTCCCTCTTAAACCTGAGTGTCCTCTGGTAAAGCAGAAACTTCAAAGATCTAGACTCGACATGGCTCTCAAAATTAGAGATGAGGTCAAAAAGCAAATCGACACAGGTTTCTTAGCAGTATCAGAATACCCAGAATGGGTGGCTAACATTGTGCTAGTGCCAAAAAGGACGGTAAAGTCAGAATGTGCGTAGACTACAAGGGTTTGAACAAAGCTAGTATGAAGGATAATTTCTCTCTGCCACATATCAAAACTTTGGTGGATAACACAACCAGCTTTGCGGTATTTTCGTTCATGAATGGTTTCTCCGGCTATAACCAGATAAAAATGGACCCAGCCGATATGGAAAAGACAACCTTCATCACACCTTAGGGCACTTATTATTATAAGGTCATGCCTTTTGGTCTGAAAAATGTTGGGGTCACATATCAACGAGCCATGGTGGCATTATTTCATGACATGATGCACCAGGAGATTGAGGTTTATGTCGATGACATGATCGCCAAGCCTCAGGGCAAAGAAGATCACCTTGATCATCTACTGAAGTTATTCAAAATACTTAGGAGGTATTAGTTGACACTAAATCCTGCCAAATGTACTTTCGGAGTCAGATCCAGCAAACTACTCGGCTTCATCGTTATTCAACATGAAATTGAAGTGGATCCCGACAAGGTACGAGCCATCCAAGAAATGTCTGCACCATAACTGGAGAAACATATCAGAGGTTTCCTTGGCAGACTAAATTATATCTCCAGGTTCATCTCCAACCTGACTTCTACTTGCACGCCAATCTTTAAGTTGTTACAAAAAGATCAAGTGGTGGTATGTGTTGTACCCCAAAATTTGCTCAACCTTATTCACTTGGTTTATGTTTCAATATCATTAACATTTGCATATAGGGGCATGTACATAGTCTAATCATCTGCATAGCATAGCATAGCAAATCATCCAACAGGGACCAATCATTATTCTCATCTCTCTGAGTCTATCAAGAGGTTATCATTCTAATTCAATCCTTTTCAAGTCATCAGAAAGAATTGGAAAGCTAAAGGTCAACTCTAGGTCAACTCTAGGTCAATTGACTGATTAGAAAGGCATTAAGGTCTATGGGAGAGATGTGGGGTTCATCATTTGACATGTAGAAGAGGATATGGTGATATTCCAAGAAGAAATCAAGAGAAATCAAGGAGAAGAGGAGTTTCTAAATTAGGGCTTCTGTGTAAAATCCCCTAGTTTAGGTCAAATTTCCAAGCAAGATAAGTCAAAATGCAAGCTTCAAATGGATCCTTGGTCAACATGAAACTTGTATAGGATCTCAAGACCTTTAATTTTAGTGGTGGAAGACATTAAGTAGATTTATAGAACTCAAGTTATGGTCCTTGCAAGTTACAAATCATCTGAGGTATCTGAAATTTTGTCTGTAAAAGTGACTTGTCTTCCAAGCAACTTTTACCCCTCAAGGAGATTTCAAATGAATTTCTGGTCAACATAAGAGTTGTTCCTCATTGTCTTATATTTCTATAATGGTATGGTATGCCTTCATATGATTTGTGGAACTCTACTTATGGTCTTGGCAAGCAAAGGGTATTTTGGTCATCTGAGAATTACAGGTCATTTCAAGCCTATGCCCAAAACTCATACAAGGAAGCTTCAAATGGAAAACTTTACAACATAAAACTTATTCCAAATGACATTTTGAGTCTAGAAAAGTGACCATGAGAGATTGTAAAGATTCATAGCACAAGGTTTCAAAATTGTTGGATTTAATGAATAAAAAAGGACTTAAAAATGAGATTTTTCATATTTTGGCCAAATGGGACAAAATTATAGGTCATTTTGAATGGAAAAATCATTTTGAGAACATTGGCTAAAGTGGAATTTTGAGGTTAGTTCAAATTTTGAGAGTTATTCAAGGTTGCTTACAAAGGAAGAAACATAATCCAAAATGTAAGGAAAGAGTGCAAGGGAAGTTTCTCCAAGTTTCTAGGAGGTTCTAATGTCATGTATATATTGGTATGAAGAGGTTCATGCAAGGGTTGGTGATCACATTTGCTCATAAACACAAGTTTCACACACTTTCTTCAAATTGCAAAATCAATTCAAACACTCTCAAACTTTCACCAATTTGCACCATTCTTGATCTGTTCTTCATCATCATCATCCAAGGATCATAATTCACACATTCATTTGGTAAATTGAAGGAGGATTCGAGCTGTGCAAATTCACCATTCAAAGTGCAAGAATTTTGGAATTGGGAGATTCAAAGTCTTGGAGCATCATTGGTTGCATACAGAACTCATCATCAAGTTCTTGGATCATTTTCCAATCATTACAAGCCTTGGATCAGCACATTCCATAGTTGTTTTCTTCACTTTGCACCAAGTAAGTTTTTCATTCGAATTGCATGTTTTAGGTAGAATTACTAGGTTTGGATAGCATAGAAAGGATAAGCTAGGATAGATGACTGAGTTTGGTGAGTTTGGAGAGCTTTCATGGAGTTTGCCATAAGTGTACCAAATCTGTTTGGATTGATATCTCATGATTCAATGCACGAAAATCTTGGTTGAATGGCTTGTTATGACCAGCATAAGATGTAGATGAGTTTAGGACAAGAATTGGTGAGAATTGAAGCAATTGATCACAGGTATTAATGGTGGATTCCAACTGTTATTCTCTTCGAGTTGGTCTATTGAGTGAGTGTTAGTGAGAGTTATTGGTATGGCTGTGTAGAGGGAAGTTTGTAGAACAACTTTGCTCTTGGAGTCGAGGGAATTCATGGTGAAATGAGAGAGAACAGAACGATGGAAGATGCTTGCATGGCTAGGGTTTTCAGGGGTTAGGGTTAGCTGGAGGTTGAAGACGATCTGGGAGCCGTTCGATCGAGCTTTGACATTTGACTGGAATGAGAAATCAATGGCCACGATTGAACTGAAAAACGGAGGGAGAATTCAAACGATGAAACGCATCGTTTCATTTATTCATCAGACTGGTGTCGCTACTGCGAAAATCGGCGCCGGCTGAACAGAAGAGTCGCCACCGTGCGTTATTTATCCCACGGGAGGGAAAGGAAACGCTCAGAGTAAACCTCGCACAACATGGGAAAGGTATGGTCGTCGCAACCAAAACCTGGATTCGGGAGTCGGTTACGCAAGGGGAAGGTATTAGCACCCCTCACGTCCGTCGTACTCGACGGGATCCACGCTTGTTTTCGGGTATGGATTGTTATTCTATCTAAACTACAGGTCAAGGGTTAAAAAGAAAATAAAATGAAAATAAAATGACTCGGCAAAGTATCGCACTTTATGCCTACGTATTCTCGCCTGGAACGAGAAATCAGAGTCAACGTAGTTCGCCTACCTACGGGAAAGGAGGGGAAGGTTGCTCGCTAGGATATCGCATCCTATGCCTACGTACTTTCATACAGCATGAAAGATCAGAGCAAACGTAGTTCGGGCCACGTACGACACAAGCTTGTCTTGGTTGATTTTATTCCTTCTGAAAAAGGTTTTTCTGATTAACAGTCCAAGAGGACAAAAATGACGCTTTGATGAGTTCACATTCTTCTGCGGAAGAAGTGTTTTTTATTGTGTTTGAAATCTTTATGTGTTTTTCTGCTTGTTTTGAGAAAGAAAGAGACAGAACTCTAACCTACGGTTGCGAAGGGAAACAAACTAACCTAATGTTATCATGCATGGGTTAAGACCTAGTGTCTATCATGCTCCTCTCTTGCACAGAGAGAAACAGAGATCCTACGGGATAGGCAGAAACGGAAACAATAACAGATATATACAGTAAAGCAGTAAAATGCATGGATGCAACAGTACAAGCGAGGCAAGGGAGTCCCACTCAACCTCGAACCTAGAAAACAATAGGCAAAAGTGAACAGGCTTCACTTTCAACCCAACAGGGTAAACAGCAAACAATACAGTCCAGAAAACCAATCAATACATCAGAAATGAAATACAACAGCAAAAAATAAACAGCATCAGCAGCTCTGGCTTCAAGTAACCTCCAATCAGCTACAGGCTTCAACAAGCATCAATCTCCATCTTCATGGCCTTCAAGCAAGGGCTTTGATCATCAGTCTTCTATCTGCAATGGCTTTTCTTCAAGTTCAAACCTCCAGGATGAGGGATCAGTCACAAGAGTGAATTGGGTGTTAAGCAATCAGCTGACTACCAAAGGTGGTGAACAGACTGCTTCTAACACAAGAGACATTTCCTCTCAAGAGTTCTATCTCATAGACACTGTCACCAAGCCTTCCAAAGGAAGGGGGTGAGTGTCTTAGAGAGACTCTGAATCACAGAGAAGAATGGATGCAGACAAGGCAATCCATGTTTGAGAAACAAAATTTCTAATCTAGAGCTCTGCCTAGCTCCTAAACCCTAATCTCCTCAGCATCTGCCATCAAGAAACCTCTCCTCAACTCTGACAGTTGATCTTCAATCTTTGAATCTCCAATAGCTTCATCTTCACAAATCTTCAGCTTCCCCAGGGCCCCAGACAAACCCAATACCCATACAAACAATCAATAAACCCCAGAGGGCACACCACACTAGACAACAGATATACAGACAGTAATAATAGCAGTAGGGGAATCCTAACTGTTCTCTAAGGGATCTAATAACTACCCATAGCCCCTATAGTCCCATAACTAATCTATTCAAACCCTAAGTCCTAAGGGAAATGAAATCAAACTCCTAAGTTGTCACCTAAAACCCTAGTTTTGTTCATGATATTCAAGCATCTATTAATCACCTAAAATTAACCTCTAAAAATGGGAACTAAAATATTTCTACAAGCTTAATATCTCATCTAAACAATATGAAAAGAAAGATCTAAAAATATCAAAGCATGTGAGAGAACAAAAATCATAAAAATAATGCATGAAATGAAACTATTTAATGTGACATTTATTTAGAAAATATGTAAAAAATATGAAATAAAACTAAAAATGAAAATTTATTTTCCTATAATATTCTAGACATTTTAATGAAAATATGGTGAAAAGAATGAATTAAAATGCATTTTTTATGAATTATTTATGAATTAATGAAAATGGTAAAAATTAGAATGAAATAAGAAAATTAAAATTGAATTAAATGAGGGAGGGGGGTTGAAATAGAAACTACGCGCAGTTCAATCCAGGATGGGCCCTCACAATGGGGGTGCAGATAGCGAATTGCCAAGGCCCAGAATCCATTCAGAATTAAAGAAATAACCAAAGAGCGCTGGGGGGTGAAGGAAGTAGCGAATTCACGTTAGAACCTGGTTTTGGGCTCACACGGGGGTGGGAAAAGCAACACAAACTCAGGCCCGCCCGTTTCAATTAATGAAACGGTGCGTTTTGGCCAGGTCCTTCCCTCCACAAATCAGATTAAACGTAGGCCACACGATCACGCCAATAGTCAAAGGTCCTACTCAAAATGGAAGGCCACGATTTCGTCTTCCCCAATGGTTCTGCAAATTAGGGTTTTAACTCCATGAACCTCCATGCACGAACAATATTCCATCCCTCTGTTCTCACTCTACAGGCAACCAATCCCCACGATGTAAACACAAAAACCACTCCAAATTCTTCCCTCTACAAGCTTAGGGCATTAGATTAACTTGAAACTCACCATAACAACAAACACGATTGAATCAACATCTGGCCACCATTGAAACGCACTGATACGAACCTTCACCATTCTTCCTCAAACTTGACCTAAACTAACCTATGCCTAATGGAGGTTAATCTGATGAATCAAACTAACATTCTAACGCCCTAATCCAAGAGATTCGAACACTAACAGTTTGTTGCACCTGTCACTAACCATCACCAAATCGTTCCAAAATCATCTAACTTAATCTCCTAACCACCTAGATCAAGTCTACACTAATAAAATCATGTGAAACTAACTGAATTAAGCAAATCGAAGGAAAACTTACCTGATGTAAAACCTTGAGAACAGCTATGGAAGATGTGGATCTGAAGCTTCTAAGTGTTGAATCTTGATCAATCCTTGAGGAACTTGATTCTGTATGCAAGCTTTGGATGAGACTTGGCCAGAATTATGCTATCCACTTGAGATTGTGATTTTGATGATCTTGAGAAAAGCACTCGAAAATGGATGATAATCACTTGATCCTTGCTTCAATTCTGATCTATGATGAATATTGAATATGATTGGATTGATTTTGAGGAAGATTGATGAAGATTTTGGAGAATTGGAATGAAAACTTAATGAGAAAGCATGAGAAAAATTTGTGGAATTCTTGGTGCAAATGAGGCCAACCCTTGCCAAATTCTCCTTTCATGAATATATAGACCCCAATGGTACATTCTAGATCCATCTTGCACATTCCCTTGTTTTCAAACTTTGGCTCATTTTGGATTATGTTTCTTAAAAGGTAAGCAACCATGGATAACTTCATTTTTTTCTTCTAAACTCAAAAAAGTGTGTGAACCATTGTTCTTAGAATTGTTTTTTCATTCAAAATCATATATTGGAAGTCTTCATTTGGACTTGTAAATCTTCCAAACCATTTTTCACTTTGAAATTATTCACTTTATAAGCCTTTTTAGTTCATATTTTGACCAATCATGTAACCCCATGCTATGAGCTTCTCCAATAACTTGTGACCTTCTTTCTAGACTTAAAATCCCATTTGGAGCAAGTTTGATGTTGTAAGTTTTTCCAGTTGAGGCCTCCTTGTATGAGTTTTGGGTATAGGTTAAAATGACCTGTAATTCACAAATGCCCAAAATACCCTTTGCTTGTCAAGACCATAAGTTGAGTTCTCCACATCATATGAAGGCATACTATACCATTCTAGAAAGCTAAGACAATGAGGAACAACTCTTATGTTGACCAAGAATTCATTTGAAATCTCCTTGAGGGGCAAAACTAGCTTGGAAGTCAAGTCACTTTCACAGACAAAAATTCAGACACCCCAGATGACCTGTAACTTGTAAGGACCATAACTTGAGTTCTATAAATCTCCTTGAGGTCTTCCACCACTCAAATTAAAGGTCTTGAGATTCTCTACAAGTTTCATGTTGGCCAAGAAGCCATTTGAAGCTAGAATTTTGACTTATCTTGCTTGGAAATTTGACCTAAACTAGGGGATTTTACAGAGAAACCCTAATTTAGTAACTCCTCTTCTCCTTGATTTCTCTTGAATTCTCCTTGTCATATCTCCATATCCTTCTTCATATGTTCAATGGTGATCCCCACATCTCTCCAATGGACTTGAATGCACTCTTAAGTCAGTCAATTGACTTAGGGTTGACCTAGGGTTGACCCAGATGAAACCCTAGTTGACTGCCTTCAACTGTAGCTCTTGTGCTCACATCAACAACTTGTTTTTTTCTCCAAATGACTTTATAAGTCTCTCAAGATGTCTAGATGCTCTCCATGTCTCCACTTCACAGCTCACAACCCTCTTGTTGATCCTCAGATATCCTCAGCTAGGAGAGGGACTCAAGGCTTGATCTGCTGAACTCCTTGCTTTCAAATTCTTTCCTGATGACTTGAATGAGATTGAATTGGAATAATAACCTCTTGCTAGGCCTCTAGAGATGAAAATAATGATTGGTCCCCTGTTGAATGACTTGCTATGCTTATGCTATGCAGATGGTTAGTCTATGTACATGACTCTATATGCAAATGCTAATGATAATGAAACATAAATCCAAGGAATAAGGTTGAGCAAATTTTAGGGTGCAACAGCTGCCCCTATTCAAGCGACTTGGACCCGACTGGATGAAGAGCCCGGGGCCTTCAGACATTCGCGGTACGAGACGGTTGAATACTAGTGAAACCAGAAATTTGCCAACCGCGGAAATAAACTGCGCTCCTGCTTGCGGAATGACATTCGTCAGCTGAATCTGACTGTTAGAGCAACCCACTGATCTTGCGCGACCGTGCTGGGGATTGTCTTCATCGTTCTGAAGAGGATTTTGTCATAACAGATTGCTTGCTTGTCCATGCTAGGACTCTGTCTGTTGTCAATACGAAGAACTCTCAACTAGAACCTGTCCACGTCAGGACTCCACTTGCTGTCAACCCAGAAAAAATCTCGGCAACTCCGCTGGGGATACTTCATCTGCATTTCCGTAAACTGAATCGCCCACGTTAGGAATAACACTCTTCCACGTTAGGAGTAACACCTGTCCACGTTAGGAATCACATCGTCCACGTTAGGAGTAACGCTTTTATCTTTCCACGTTAGGAAGCAATCTTCTTTCCGCGTTAGGAAACTATATCAATCTGTCCACGTACGGACTCCAATATCACTTGATATGTCCGCGTCAGGACTCCGATCTTTCCACGTAAGGAATTCCACTTTTGATTCTGAACCTGTCCACGTCAGGACTCAACTTCTCGAATCTGTCCACGTCAGGACCCCAATTTCTCCGCGTAAGGAATAAACTTCTTCTTCCACGTTAGGAATACCTTCTTTGATCTGTCCGCGTCAGGACTAAACTCTTCCACGTCGGGAATAATCCATTTCTTTCCACGTCAGGAATCAATCTTGATATGTCCGCGTGAGGACTCAATCTTTCCACATAAGGAATAAACTCGTCTTTCCACGTAAGGAAACCATTTTTCTTCTACGTAAGGAATGCTCTTGATATGTCCACGTAAGGACTCCGATCTTTCCACGTTAGGAATCAAACCTTGATATGTCCACGTCAGGACTAAACTTTTCCACGTTAGGAATAATAATTTCTTCGATTTGTCCACGTCAGGACACTGATCTAGTCTTGATTTGTCCATGTTAGGACTCAGGCGTCTTCGACCCGCTGAGGAAATAAGACTTGTCCACGTAAGGACTCACGCGTCTTTGACTCACTAGGGAAATATCCGCGTTAGGACTTACACTTTGCCAACAACACGAAGAAGGATAAATTTGTCCACGTCAGGATTCTTGTATCTTGTCATCACAAAGAACTACAAACTTGTCCACGTCAGGACGCACATTTCACCATTACGAATAAAGATATCTGTTGAAAACAAATGATCCACGTCAGGATACCAACACGAAGAGTAACCAATCTTTTGTCGACGTCATGACCTCCTTTTCTCCAAATTTCGAAAGACCAAATCTATCCACGTCAGGATTAACGCACCTTACCAATCCGGTAAAACAAACCTGTCCATGTTAGGACGCCCACTTCTGAAGAAATCCCGTCATTCTAGGAGTAAATGGTCCACGTCAGGACTGGGTTCTTCAATGATCCTCCCCCACAAACTTCTTAGCACTGACGTGACAGCGACTTCGAGATGAACTCTACTGGGGATGTCTGAAAACCAACTATCGGACGCCTGCTCTGATAACCGGCGGTGGTCTCTGAAATTCTGATTCATGCGACTCGTTGATGACAAACGAACTTTGCTTGGGAATAAGGAGATTCTTGTCCTGGCCACTCTGGCTGGGGAAAATCAGATACATTTGCATAAATGACTCTGCTGGAGACAAAGAGAGTTTTATCACGATAACTCTGTGGGGGAATACCGCCGAAACTGACATTGTTATTGAATATCTCCTGCCGAGATCTTGACTGTTTGGTGATTTATTTGAGCAAGAGCTCTCTCCACCTGAACTACTAGAGTACAGAAACTGCTTCAGCAAAATAAATGCTGGAAGGGTAACGCCGACTCGCCGGGGATAGCCTGATGCTACAAAATTATTCCGGCAAAATAAATGCTGGAAGAGTGAAGTCGACCCTGCTGGGAAGTTGGGAACTCAAACCACACGTCTTGCTGAAGTAACCCCTGCTGGGGACAATAACTCTGCTGAGGAATAGCAGATGCGCACAGCACGATCGGACTTTCTGCTGGAACGTGAACCGATATCACCAGTATCTCTGACAAAATAAATGACAGGAACCGCCATCAACTCTGCTTTGGAGAGTCTTGACCTTCGAATTCCATTGGAAGGAAAGAACATTTACTGAAAAGAGAACTCCGCTGGGGATGGCTGGATTCTCTTGGGGAAAATTAACTGACTCCACTGGGGAAGAGTGCCTGACCCTGCGTGGGGAGATGAACCTGTCGGAATACAGCCTTACGATCTCAGAATCACTAAACTCTGCTGAGGACGAGTAACTTCTCTGGAGCACGTCCTTTGGATAAGCTACGGCTAGCTGGAGAATTCTATCCTTCTTCAGGAAGAACATGCCTGACCTGCGTGGGGATCAAGCCTTTCACTATTGCAATCTTTTGATCACCTTCCTCGTACAGTTATGAAACCTGCAACAACACAAACAAAGCACGACAAGCCTATGCAATCCAAATCGATTCAGGTTAGTGACGTTACACTCAGTTAATTCAAAGCTTTAACAATTGTTGGCAAGGGCCAGTAATGTTATACTCATGCTAGCTTCAATAAACTTAGGCGTTTTATCATGCGCAAAACAGTAAAGAACAGGCATCAAGTACTGAATAACACATTTTCATTGATTGGGCCCCTGAATGGGCGGAGTTTTTGTACACGGGATGTAACTCCTGAAAAGAGGAAGCTACACAAAGCAAATATACAAGTATGCAAGTATTCACAAGAAGCATAAATATTGACAAATTAAATTTTGTACACATGTCGGCAACTGGATGCAGATGAACATCACGAACTGATCCTCCCATGACTCGTCCGACTCTAATACTTTCCCGGTATCCCTACTTCTGAAGAGGTTGTATCCGATAACTGACTCCTCAAACATATTCTCCCGCACTGATGCTCATTGAATACCAAATTCGGACCGCAGTCATTTGCTTTTCTCATCCCTAACTTTTGCGTGAACCGCCCTTTACGGGTTTTCAGTTCACCGGGATACCCCTTTTTGCCGAAGCCGCCCAGTGTAGGTTTTCAACTTCGCGGGTGTACATTTTTTCAATTTTATCCCTAACTTTTGCCCGAACCTTTCATTCTGTTTTTGGTTCGCCAGGATGCCCCGTTTTTGCCTGGACTCTCTTTTTTTCTGTCCAGCGGGTCTATTTTAAGCAAAGTATTTTTTAACCGCGTCCGAATTCACAGGTGATGCAAAGTCTTCCCCGTCCATGGTGGACAGCAACAAAGCTCCCCCTGAAAAGACCTTACTGACAACGTATGGCCCTTCGTAATTGGGGGTCCACTTGCCCCTGTGATCTGCTTGCGGCGGGAGAATCCTTTTCAGCACAAGGTCGCCCGTCTGAAAGCTTCGCGGAAGTATCTTCTTGTCGTACGCTTTCTTCATTCGTCTTTGATACAAACGACCGTATGCCAGAGAAGCTAGCCTCTTCTCATCCATCAAACTCAGTTGGTTCAATCTGTTCGTTACCCATTCTGCCTCGTCCAGCTGAACGTCTCGCAATACCCTCAGAGAAGGGATCTCAACTTCCAATGGTAATACCGCTTCCATTCCGTATACCAACGAGAACGGAGTTGCCCCGGTTGATGTGCGTACCGTCGTACGATAACCGTGCAAAGCGAAAGGTAGCATCTCGTGCCAATCTTTATAAGTCACCACCATTTTCTGGACGATCTTCTTGATATTTTTATTGGCCGCTTCGACAGCGCCATTCATCTTGGGTCGGTAAGGGGAGGAGTTGTGATGTTCGATCTTGAAATTCTGACAGAGCTCCTTCATCATTTTGTTGTTCAGATTAGAACCATTATCCGTGATTATCCGCTCGGGAATTCCGTATCGGCAAATGATATCTCTCTTGATGAATCTAGCCACCACTTGCTTCGTTACATTTGCGTAAGACGCTGCTTCCACCCACTTGGTGAAATAATCGATTGCTACGAGGATGAACCGATGCCCGTTAGAAGCCGTCGGCTCAATCTTTCCAATCATATCGATTCCCCACATTGAGAATGGCCATGGAGATGACATCACATTTAGAGGACTCGGAGGTACATGTATTTTGTCAGCATAAATTTGGCACTTGTGGCACTTTCTTGCAAATTTGAAACAATCAGTTTCCATCGTCAGCCAAAAGTAACCTGCCCGCAGCAGTTTTCTCGTCATAGCATGCCCACCAGCATGCGTACCGAATGCACCTTCGTGAATTTCCTCCATGAGAAGCTTTGCCTCTTTCTCGTCTACACAACGCAACAACACCAGGTCGTGGTTTCTTCTGTATAAGACGCCATCCGGGTTCAAATAGAAATTACCCGCTAATCTCCTGAGAGTCTTCTGATCTTGACTGGATGCCCCAGCCGGATACTCTTTATTCTTCAGGAAATTAAGGATATCAAAATACCACGGTTTGCCATCAGACGCTTCATCAATAGCAAATACATAAGCTGGCCTGTCCAACCGAGAGATAGTGATTTGGGGAGCTTCGTTCCAGAAATTGACCTTGTACATGGAAGACAAGGTGGCAAGGGCGTCAGCCATTTGATTTTCTGCCCGTGGTACGTGATGCAATTCAACTTTGTCGAAGAAAGGCAACAATCTCCTTGCATAATTCATGTAATGTATCAAATTGGGCTGCCGTGTCTCCCATTCCCCTTTGATCTGATTCACTACCAGAGCTGAGTCTCCGTATACGTCTAAATGTTTGATTCGCAAATCAATGGCTTCTTCAAGCCCCATTATACAAGCTTCGTATTCGGCCTCATTGTTGGTAACAGCAAAGGTCAATCGGGCAGTAAACGGGATGTGCGACCCGTGCGGCGTAGTGATAATTGCCCCTATTCCGCTACCGTAAGCATTCACAGCTCCATCAAATATCATCTGCCATTTGGACCCCGGCTCTGGTCCTTCGTCTGGTAACGGCTCTTCGCAATCCTTCATCTTGAGATACATGATATCCTCGTCAGGAAAGTCAAATCTCATCGATTGATATTCTTCAATAGGCTGCTCCGCCAGATACTCAGACAACACACTCCCCTTTATTGCCTTTTGCGAGACGTATTGAATATCGTACTCAGTCAAGATCATCTGCCAACGGGCGATTCTACCTGACAACGCCTGCTTTTCAAATATATATTTGATTGGATCCATCTTCGAGATGAGCATGGTTGTATGATTCAGCATGTACTGCCTCAAACGCTTGGCGGCCCAGGCTAGCGCGCAACAAGTTTTCTCCAGCATTGAGTATCGAGATTCACAGTCTGTAAATTTCTTACTCAAATAGTAAATTGCATGCTCTTTTCTCCCCGTCTCGTCGTGTTGACCGAGAACGCAACCCATGCTTCCCTCAAGAACCGTTAAATACATTATCAAGGGTCTTCCTGCCACTGGGGGTATTAAAATAGGAGGCTCCTGCAGATACTTCTTTATTTTGTCGAACGCCTTTTGACAATTTTCGTTCCACGTTACAGCTTGATCTTTCTTCAACAGCTTGAATAATGGTTCACACGTGGCCGTTAGGTGAGATATGAACCGGGCAATGTAGTTCAATCTCCCTAAAAACCCGCGCACCTCTTTCTCTGTTTTAGGCGTCGGCATTTCTTGAATCGCTTTTATTTTAGCAGGATCGACCTCTATTCCTCTTTCGCTTACGATAAACCCCAGCAGTTTACCCGATCTCACCCCGAAGGTGCATTTGTTAGGGTTCAGCCTTAGCCTGAACTTCCTAAGCCTTTTAAACAACTTCAACAGATTCACCAGATGCTCTTCCTCCGTCTGGGATTTGGCAATCATATCGTCAACATAAACTTCAATCTCTTTATGCATCATGTCATGAAAGAGAGTCGTCATCGCACGCTGATATGTTGCCCCAGCATTTTTCAAACCAAAGGGCATCACTTTATAGCAAAATGTTCCCCAAGGCGTTATGAAAGTAGTCTTCTCCATATCCTCTGGCGCCATTTTAATTTGATTATAGCCTGAAAAGCCATCCATGAAGGAGAATACAGAGTATTGAGCAGTATTATCCACTAACACGTCAATATGAGGAAGTGGAAAATCGTCTTTTGGGCTTGCTTTATTCAAATCTCTATAATCCACGCACATTCGAACCTTGCCATCTTTCTTTGGCACTGGTACGATGTTAGCAACCCATGAGGGATACTTCGTCACAGCCAGGAAACCAGCGTCCCACTGTTTCTGAACCTCCTCTTTGATCTTCATTGCCATATCTGGGCGAGTTCTGCGAAGTTTTTGTTTGACAGGCGGGCAGTCTTCTTTCAGTGGCAGACGATGCACAACCATATCTGTATCGAGCCCTGGCATATCTTCATATGACCAAGCGAATACATCATTATACTCTCGGAGCATTTCAACCAGTTTTCGCTTGATATCACTCTGCAGTGCGGCTCCGATACGAATGTTTTTCTCAACCCCTTCCGACCCCAAGTTGATAATTTCGATAACCTCGTCGTGAGGCAGAATGGCTCTTTCCTCTTGCTTCACCAACCAAGACAGTTCTTCAGGAACGTCGCTATTTTCGACAACCTCTTCTTCGGTCTGGAATACCGGGTGCTCGAAGTCGGGACGAGTCATAGGTGGTTCAAGGATGTCATCTGAAAATGTTATCCTGCAAAAGAAAGGGTTAAGTGCTTCAAAATGCGTATAAAGCGGATAACCACGTTGCCATTTTATTGAAAAATACAAAACAAGAAAGACAGGGATTACAGTATTTGCACATGAAAAAAACGCCATTTATTTAATGATTAACGAAGCAATGTTTATAACAACACAGCCCTAAGCAAATTCTGATGCCCCGGGCAAGACATCAGATTATTCAACAATTAATAAAGCAAAGCATTACTGTTTAAAAGTCACAGGAACAAGCTCCTGAATAGCCCAGTTGCACAGTCCTTGTCCTGGCGTGCTTGGCTGAATCCAGGCATCCATATCACAGTCGCTGTCCCCTTCATCAGACTCCGAAGCAGCATTGACAGATTCATGGCATACTCCACTGGCAGAGATGGTGATTGACTTTCTGAAATGGGGGGCCCCCACGGAAGGAGTTGATGACGACGGTCGGTACCCCAGTCCGAACCGGTCCATTTTCACCGGAATGTCCAATACTTTGCCCCAGCCCGTGGCTTCTCCTGCCTTCACTAGCGCTTGAGCCTCTTTATACGAAGAAACAGCTATCTCTGGCACTTTGCTTGGCCCGGGACTCTTGTCCTTTATGCGCAAACCTTCGAATGCCTGGCATGGCGTCTCGTGGATCTCCCCGTCGACTTCCACATATTTGAACGAAGAAAGATGGCTGACCAGGATGTCTTCTTCTCCGCACACGGTGACTACACTGTCTCCGACCATATACTTTAACTTCTGATGCAGGGTTGACGTGACAGCCCCCGCCCCATGAATCCAAGGTCTTCCCAGCAAGCAGCTGTACGCAGGCTGTATATCCATGATATAAAACTCCGTTGCAAACACTTCCGGCCCCACTTGCAGAGGCAAGGTGATCGATCCGAAGACTGTTCTCCGCGTGCCGTCAAACGCTCTGACTACCAAATCACTTGGTGTACACAAAATCCCTCGAACATCCAGCTTCATCATAGCCTTCTTAGGCAGCACATTCAAAGACGACCCGGTGTCAACCAATACGTGCGACATTGTCGACCCTCTGCACTCAACAGATACATGTAATGCCATATTATGGTCCCTTCCTTTCGGAGTCAAGTCAAAATCAGTAAAGCCCAGACTGTGGCCCGCATTTACATGTGCCAATACTCCTTCTAGTTGGTTCACGGAGACATCCTGTGGTACAAAAGAAGTGTCCAGGACTTTCAGCAAAGCATTTCGGTGAGCTTCCGAACACAACAGCAATGACAAAATAGATATTTTGGACGGCGTTTGCTGCAGATGCTCCACGATTTTATAATCGCTTTTCCGAATTAAGCGCATGAATTCCTCTACGTCCTTCGACGCTGTTTCTTTTTCATTTGCTTGAACCGGAACATTTTCCACCGCTTTCCCCTTTCCTTTCGCTATCCTTTCAGCCTCTACTTCAGGAGATATAAAGATCCTGCCGCTTCTTGTCATGCCTCCTGAGCCCACAACATTATCCACAACCTCCGCTGACTGCTTGTTAACATCGATTTTAATCCCGTCACAATACACCTCTAGCCCATATGACCATGGGACTGCTTTCGTGTTCTCATACGGGATTGGCCCGGCTTTAGTTATAGTAATCGGTGGTCGCTGAACTGGTGCTGAAATAGTGATCGTCTTCCTAGGAATTGTCACTGTGGCAACATCACTCTGATTATCCATTACTGCCCCTGCCGGCTCCTCAGTTGCTGTTCTATCAAACTGCAATACACCTTCATCAATCAAGGCCTGAATGCCTTTCTTCAAATCCTCACACCCCCCAGACAGGGCCCAACAATCTAAGCAGTACTCATTACAACCCGGGTAAACACCTCCCTGCAACAGTCGGCTTTTTATTTCGCTCAGCGGCGTCTTTAAATCCTCAACATTCATAATCAGATTCAGACCTTCCTCAGTCAGCACGGCATTCGCCCCATGATTAGGCATGGGTTTCTGGACTATATTCGCACCGGTCGTTCCGAAGTTGATAGACTTGTTGTCCAAGAGATCCTGCACAACGTGCTTAAAAGCATGACAACCTTCTATATCATGGCCCGGGGCCCCAGAATGAAACTCGCAGCGCCTATTTGCATCATAGCCGAACGGGGGAGCTCCCGTTATCGGTGCCAAGGTTCTTTTCTCCACCAGATTCAATCCCAACAAGGTCTGCAATAAATCAGCATAGTTAGAGGGAGGCTTCTCGAACACCCTTCTCGGCTTACCACCCTGGAATTTTCTCTGAGCTTGCTGTGCCCCCTGCTGAGGCTGCTGCTGCTGTGGCATTGGTTGCTGCTGAACCTGTTGTTGTTGCTGGATTGGTTGTTGTTGATACGGGATGGTGACACTCGACACTTGCTGCTGCTGACGATATTGATTTCTTCCCCTGCCTCGGCCTCGGCCTCGGCCTCCAAATACCGCGCTAGCTTCGCCCTGACGGCGCCCACCATAAGCTTTCCTATTACTGCCAGATGCAGTTGATTCATCGACTTGGAACTTTCCTTGCTTAATGTTCCGCTCAATCTTTTCGCCCATCAGAATCAGGTCTGAAAAACTAGCCAGAGACGTATGAAACAGCATATCATGAAACAGCCCGGTGAATGTACCGACAAACATGTCGTTCATTTCTTTATCTTCGACAGGAGGACGAACCCTGGCAGCCATATCGCGCCACCTTTGCGCGTACTCTTTAAAACTCTCCCCCTTCTTCTGCGAAAGCCCGGCCAACTGGACCCGATTGGGTGCCAGGTCACTGTTATATTTGTAATGGGCTACGAACGCCTCTGCTAATTGCTTCCAAGTCTTGATATCAGTGGGCTCCAACCCCATGTACCACTCTAAGGAAGGACCCGATAGACTATCCTGAAAGAAATGCATGAGCATTCTTTCGTCAGTGGAGTATGCAGACATCTTTCTGTAATAAGCTCGTACATGCACTTTCGGGCATGTATCTCCTTTGTACTTATCGAACGCAGGCGCTTTGAACTTGATTGGCACCCTCAGCCCAGGTACCAAGCCCATTGTTGCCATGTCCAGACCCACAGCACTCTGGTTTAGGACTCCCTTCATTTGCTCTTCCAGCATTCTGATCTTTTGAGAATCATCCATCGGCCCTTCAAAACCCCCTCCAGAGAAGGCGTCTTCCTGCTGATCCTCTTGCCATATACCGTTTCCAGCCCCGTATCCATCATACGCATTATTACGTCCAGCTCTGACCTGATTCATCCCCGGAACTCGGCCTCTGTTGCCATACCCTTGAACACCTCCAGCAGGACCTCCAGCCATAAAACCAGTACCGTTTCCGTTCCCAAAGCCTCCGTAGCCCTGATTGACCATACCATAACCATCTTGCCCAAAGCCTTGAGCATTAAAGCCATACTTGCCAGTATTGTCGAATCCCTGATCGTTGAATCCGAACCCAGCGTTGACAAAGCCATTGCCTCCGAGATTATCTCCCACATTGATATCACCCAGCCCAGCGTTATGGACAGCAGTTTCATTACCAACTCCGACGTTACCATTCACAGCAGCGGTAGCGTTGTTGACGTTAGCAGCATTCATATTGACGACAGGCGGAGCCACTGGCGTTGGAGTGCCATCTCCATGAGCAGTATCAACCCGGACAGACTGATGATCTTCGTTACCATGACCAGCGTTGCGAGCCAATAGAGGCTGGACCATGGCCTGCAAGTTCTCTTGCCCTTTTGCTATAGCCTCCATGGTCTGCATGAAGAGGGCGAGCTTCTCGCGTACATCCTGCATCTCGTTCTGAATCTGGTCCATGACTTTCCGACAGTTGGATCGTGTAGAATAGCGGTGCGGATGTTGATCTGGAATCCTGTTAAGTACCTGATGCAGAGCAAGAGATAAGACACCATTCATATATTACCTGTTATGCAAGATGAATATGAATGCAATGCAATGTGTCTGTGCATTAGGGAAGTTCATTCCCCCAGTTCTAGTGCGAGGGTGCCGGTGCAGTGACAGTGTTGACAATAGGAATATCGGAGCTGAATCATAGAAAGCCTCATACATAACAGAGAGAATCAATAAGCCCAGGGTACAATACAAAGATGGCATGACCTCAACCAACAATCCTGGTGATGGTCAGCACTATGCAAATAAAGCATACAAATAATGGAATGATCAAATCCTCCCAAAAGTCTGGTACTCCTCTATCAACTTCTTGGTCTCCGGATGGCTTGGTCGATCAAGCAGCCCTTCAACAAGCAGGTTTCTCCTCTTAAGGACACGGCGTACGTCTTCAGCGGTTTCTTCCCATGTTGCTTCCCCGAAGCAATCTTCTAGCCTTCGCTTCTGGGACACTGCTTCATCTCTGGATTTGATTGCCTTGTTCAGTGCATGCTGGACACTATACCGGTTCATCACTTCCTCCTCACACTTCTTGATGCTAGACTTCAACTTCTCTTCGAGGTCGGAAATTTGCTGCTTCAGCTTATCTTCCCTCTTCTTGTTGTTGGTGAGTGTAGCATTCCAAGTCTTATTGCAAGAGGATATCTCTCGGTGTGCTGCGTCGAGCGCTTTCTTTTTGGCTTCCAGCATGTCATGGGAGCTTCTGAACTCTTGCCCCAGACGTTCGCGCTTCTTCTTTTCCTCGGTCAACTCAGCTCCTAACCTGTTTACCAGCTCAATCTGTTGTTGGAAAGCATATACGGCCTTGTTCTTCTCACTGCGTGCCTGGGCTAGCTCCTGCTCTAACCCTTCATTAATCTTCATTAAGGCTTCTTTCTCCCTCACAACCTGTTCATATGCTTCTCTAGAAACAGTAGTCGGCTCTTCTACCGGAATAGGATCAAGAATTGGTGCATCTGGAAACGGCATCTTCAACTGACTAGCCCTCTCTTGAATCCAAGCTCTATAAGATGCATAGGCCTGACAGTCATTCTTTCCTAACAACGGCTTCCCTTTGCGGTTAATACGCGTCCAAGCATGTCGCAACTTGGCTAATAACTCCCCCTTCACGTCACCGGTGAAGTACAGAGATTCCTGTACTTCTTCCTCTTGAGGTGGATTCTTCAGCGCATATCCGAACTGGCGAATGAATAGAGAAGGGTTGTAATTGATACACCCTTTTCTTCCTATCAATGGCACATTAGGGTACCCAGCACAGCTAAAGATGAGCTCAGATCCCAACAGGTCTCTATCAAACCACTCCATATCTTCCGACGATAGCCTCATCAAGCGCTCCGGCCAACCAACTGGAATTGTAGTCTCTGCAGCAGATCCTCTCTTAGGAAGGTGACTCTCAAACCATATACTCAATAAGGGCACACACAGATGAACATTCTTCCCTCTTCCCTTCTCATTCTTGTAATGCAGTGAGTGGTAGAGATCTCCGAGTAAAGTAGGCACAGGATTACCAGCGGCAAACAAGTAGAAAGCATCGAAGTCCACAAAATCCGGTATATTGGGGAATAGTACTATGCCATAAATGCACAAGGCCAACACAGCATTGAAAGCAACCCAGCACCCATTCTTGGCGTACTCTTGGGCTTTACCCACTAAGAACTGAAATGAGAATCCTGGAACTCCACGGGAAACAGTAGTCACAAGTTCAGAAGCATCAACATGCAAGGCTTTTGCCAATTCCTCCGGCTTGGGTTTGGCATCATAATGAATGAACGGAACCTGGTTCTGCACAGGCAGCTCAACATACTCAGCGTATTCCTCCAAGGTTGGTCCCATAATAAAATCAGAGAACGTAAAACACCTCAAAGCAGGGTCATAGAATTGCATCAAAGCATACAGCCCATCTAACTCTACCTCTGTAGGTTTGCACACCAATCTCAGTAATCTACCATAACTCATCCGGAAACTCCTACGAACACCCTCATCAGCAAGAGAGATCAACCCCAGTAAAGGAACAATATCAGGCGTAGGCAATTTGTAAGCAACCGTTCTCCGTAGGCTAGTCATGATCAAACACTCAGGAGTCCGGGCACTAGAACTAGGGAAATGCAAATGCACCTGCAGCACAGACACACGTTAGTGAAATGCAAATGATAATGTATATGCAGGGATGCAATGCAAGTAACATTCAACAGGGACCAAAGCTGCAGCTGAATAGCCTAAACCCAATCAAGAAAGGTCTCAAATAGACCGTCCAGAAGTCATCAAACCCTGGTCTCAGATAGGCCTAAAATAAAACTCCAACACTGGTCTCTGACAGACCTCAAACCATAACTCCTACTGGTCTCTGATAGACCTCAAATCACCTCCATAATTGGTCTCTGACAGACCTCATGACTCTCCAACTGGTCTTTGACAGACCTCAGAACACATCTCCAAATGGTCTCTGACAGACCTCATAACTCTCCAGGATCTCTGATCAAGAAATAACCGGTAGTCTGGAGGTCTAGTTACCTGCATAACCCTGAATCCCCTCACAGGTGGGTGGCCCTATAACTGGCACAAGGTACGGCATCCTATGCGGTCGTCGGCGTCACAGACTTTCAGGGTTGATGATACGATTCCCAGAAGGAGTGGCATCATCAATTCCTGAAGAGGCCTCACTTAGCCAACTTCCAAATGATCGGTCCCCAGAGTCGACAATCCAACTAACCAGCAACCCACGCCAACCAAAGGAAGGGGCAGGAGGCCAACCAGAGGAACCTCGTCTGAGTGTAGATTTCATGGGACACCAAAGCAAGCAAAGCAAGCGGGCGCCCACTAATTTCTACTCTAATTCTAGGTGCACTCAAGCCCAGGTCCGGCTTATCTCTCAATATCAGAACACCCGTCACACCCCAATACAGCAACAATAATCAATATATAAAGCCGAAAATACAAGGTTAGAAATATACAATAACTCCATACAAAATCCTCGACGGGAAAACAAGCGTTAGGATTGACTCTCTCAAGGGACGTTGGATCCCAAATGCATAAGAACCATCGCAGTCCTTAGCAGCCAGGGGACGTTGGGTCCCCAGCAGAGTCGCCAGCTGTCGCTACTGCGAAAATCGGCGCCGGCTGAACAGAAGAGTCGCCACCGTGCGTTATTTATCCCACGGGAGGGAAAGGAAACGCTCAGAGTAAACCTCGCACAACATGGGAAAGGTATGGTCGTCGCAACCAAAACCTGGATTCGGGAGTCGGTTACGCAAGGGGAAGGTATTAGCACCCCTCACGTCCGTCGTACTCGACGGGATCCACGCTTGTTTTCGGGTATGGATTGTTATTCTATCTAAACTACAGGTCAAGGGTTAAAAAGAAAATAAAATGAAAATAAAATGACTCGGCAAAGTATCGCACTTTATGCCTACGTATTCTCGCCTGGAACGAGAAATCAGAGTCAACGTAGTTCGCCTACCTACGGGAAAGGAGGGGAAGGTTGCTCGCTAGGATATCGCATCCTATGCCTACGTACTTTCATACAGCATGAAAGATCAGAGCAAACGTAGTTCGGGCCACGTACGACACAAGCTTGTCTTGGTTGATTTTATTCCTTCTGAAAAAGGTTTTTCTGATTAACAGTCCAAGAGGACAAAAATGACGCTTTGATGAGTTCACATTCTTCTGCGGAAGAAGTGTTTTTTATTGTGTTTGAAATCTTTATGTGTTTTTCTGCTTGTTTTGAGAAAGAAAGAGACAGAACTCTAACCTACGGTTGCGAAGGGAAACAAACTAACCTAATGTTATCATGCATGGGTTAAGACCTAGTGTCTATCATGCTCCTCTCTTGCACAGAGAGAAACAGAGATCCTACGGGATAGGCAGAAACGGAAACAATAACAGATATATACAGTAAAGCAGTAAAATGCATGGATGCAACAGTACAAGCGAGGCAAGGGAGTCCCACTCAACCTCGAACCTAGAAAACAATAGGCAAAAGTGAACAGGCTTCACTTTCAACCCAACAGGGTAAACAGCAAACAATACAGTCCAGAAAACCAATCAATACATCAGAAATGAAATACAACAGCAAAAAATAAACAGCATCAGCAGCTCTGGCTTCAAGTAACCTCCAATCAGCTACAGGCTTCAACAAGCATCAATCTCCATCTTCATGGCCTTCAAGCAAGGGCTTTGATCATCAGTCTTCTATCTGCAATGGCTTTTCTTCAAGTTCAAACCTCCAGGATGAGGGATCAGTCACAAGAGTGAATTGGGTGTTAAGCAATCAGCTGACTACCAAAGGTGGTGAACAGACTGCTTCTAACACAAGAGACATTTCCTCTCAAGAGTTCTATCTCATAGACACTGTCACCAAGCCTTCCAAAGGAAGGGGGTGAGTGTCTTAGAGAGACTCTGAATCACAGAGAAGAATGGATGCAGACAAGGCAATCCATGTTTGAGAAACAAAATTTCTAATCTAGAGCTCTGCCTAGCTCCTAAACCCTAATCTCCTCAGCATCTGCCATCAAGAAACCTCTCCTCAACTCTGACAGTTGATCTTCAATCTTTGAATCTCCAATAGCTTCATCTTCACAAATCTTCAGCTTCCCCAGGGCCCCAGACAAACCCAATACCCATACAAACAATCAATAAACCCCAGAGGGCACACCACACTAGACAACAGATATACAGACAGTAATAATAGCAGTAGGGGAATCCTAACTGTTCTCTAAGGGATCTAATAACTACCCATAGCCCCTATAGTCCCATAACTAATCTATTCAAACCCTAAGTCCTAAGGGAAATGAAATCAAACTCCTAAGTTGTCACCTAAAACCCTAGTTTTGTTCATGATATTCAAGCATCTATTAATCACCTAAAATTAACCTCTAAAAATGGGAACTAAAATATTTCTACAAGCTTAATATCTCATCTAAACAATATGAAAAGAAAGATCTAAAAATATCAAAGCATGTGAGAGAACAAAAATCATAAAAATAATGCATGAAATGAAACTATTTAATGTGACATTTATTTAGAAAATATGTAAAAAATATGAAATAAAACTAAAAATGGAAATTTATTTTCCTATAATATTCTAGACATTTTAATGAAAATATGGTGAAAAGAATGAATTAAAATGCATTTTTTATGAATTATTTATGAATTAATGAAAATGGTAAAAATTAGAATGAAATAAGAAAATTAAAATTGAATTAAATGAGGGAGGGGGGTTGAAATAGAAACTACGCGCAGTTCAATCCAGGATGGGCCCTCACAATGGGGGTGCAGATAGCGAATTGCCAAGGCCCAGAATCCATTCAGAATTAAAGAAATAACCAAAGAGCGCTGGGGGGTGAAGGAAGTAGCGAATTCACGTTAGAACCTGGTTTTGGGCTCACACGGGGGTGGGAAAAGCAACACAAACTCAGGCCCGCCCGTTTCAATTAATGAAACGGTGCGTTTTGGCCAGGTCCTTCCCTCCACAAATCAGATTAAACGTAGGCCACACGATCACGCCAATAGTCAAAGGTCCTACTCAAAATGGAAGGCCACGATTTCGTCTTCCCCAATGGTTCTGCAAATTAGGGTTTTAACTCCATGAACCTCCATGCACGAACAATATTCCATCCCTCTGTTCTCACTCTACAGGCAACCAATCCCCACGATGTAAACACAAAAACCACTCCAAATTCTTCCCTCTACAAGCTTAGGGCATTAGATTAACTTGAAACTCACCATAACAACAAACACGATTGAATCAACATCTGGCCACCATTGAAACGCACTGATACGAACCTTCACCATTCTTCCTCAAACTTGACCTAAACTAACCTATGCCTAATGGAGGTTAATCTGATGAATCAAACTAACATTCTAACGCCCTAATCCAAGAGATTCGAACACTAACAGTTTGTTGCACCTGTCACTAACCATCACCAAATCGTTCCAAAATCATCTAACTTAATCTCCTAACCACCTAGATCAAGTCTACACTAATAAAATCATATGAAACTAACTGAATTAAGCAAATCGAAGGAAAACTTACCTGATGTAAAACCTTGAGAACAGCTATGGAAGATGTGGATCTGAAGCTTCTAAGTGTTGAATCTTGATCAATCCTTGAGGAACTTGATTCTGTATGCAAGCTTTGGATGAGACTTGGCCAGAATTATGCTATCCACTTGAGATTGTGATTTTGATGATCTTGAGAAAAGCACTCGAAAATGGATGATAATCACTTGATCCTTGCTTCAATTCTGATCTATGATGAATATTGAATATGATTGGATTGATTTTGAGGAAGATTGATGAAGATTTTGGAGAATTGGAATGAAAACTTAATGAGAAAGCATGAGAAAAATTTGTGGAATTCTTGGTGCAAATGAGGCCAACCCTTGCCAAATTCTCCTTTCATGAATATATAGACCCCAATGGTACATTCTAGATCCATCTTGCACATTCCCTTGTTTTCAAACTTTGGCTCATTTTGGATTATGTTTCTTAAAAGGTAAGCAACCATGGATAACTTCATTTTTTTCTTCTAAACTCAAAAAAGTGTGTGAACCATTGTTCTTAGAATTGTTTTTTCATTCAAAATCATATATTGGAAGTCTTCATTTGGACTTGTAAATCTTCCAAACCATTTTTCACTTTGAAATTATTCACTTTATAAGCCTTTTTAGTTCATATTTTGACCAATCATGTAACCCCATGCTATGAGCTTCTCTAATAACTTGTGACCTTCTTTCTAGACTTAAAATCCCATTTGGAGCAAGTTTGATGTTGTAAGTTTTTCCAGTTGAGGCCTCCTTGTATGAGTTTTGGGTATAGGTTAAAATGACCTGTAATTCACAAATGCCCAAAATACCCTTTGCTTGTCAAGACCATAAGTTGAGTTCTCCACATCATATGAAGGCATACTATACCATTCTAGAAAGCTAAGACAATGAGGAACAACTCTTATGTTGACCAAGAATTCATTTGAAATCTCCTTGAGGGGCAAAACTAGCTTGGAAGTCAAGTCACTTTCACAGACAAAAATTCAGACACCCCAGATGACCTGTAACTTGTAAGGACCATAACTTGAGTTCTATAAATCTCCTTGAGGTCTTCCACCACTCAAATTAAAGGTCTTGAGATTCTCTACAAGTTTCATGTTGGCCAAGAAGCCATTTGAAGCTAGCATTTTGACTTATCTTGCTTGGAAATTTGACCTAAACTAGGGGATTTTACAGAGAAACCCTAATTTAGTAACTCCTCTTCTCCTTGATTTCTCTTGAATTCTCCTTGTCATATCTCCATATCCTTCTTCATATGTTCAATGGTGATCCCCACATCTCTCCAATGGACTTGAATGCACTCTTAAGTCAGTCAATTGACTTAGGGTTGACCTAGGGTTGACCCAGATGAAACCCTAGTTGACTGCCTTCAACTGTAGCTCTTGTGCTCACATCAACAACTTGTTTTTTTCTCCAAATGACTTTATAAGTCTCTCAAGATGTCTAGATGCTCTCCATGTCTCCACTTCACAGCTCACAACCCTCTTGTTGATCCTCAGATATCCTCAGCTAGGAGAGGGACTCAAGGCTTGATCTGCTGAACTCCTTGCTTTCAAATTCTTTCCTGATGACTTGAATGAGATTGAATTGGAATAATAACCTCTTGCTAGGCCTCTAGAGATGAAAATAATGATTGGTCCCCTGTTGAATGACTTGCTATGCTTATGCTATGCAGATGGTTAGTCTATGTACATGACTCTATATGCAAATGCTAATGATAATGAAACATAAATCCAAGGAATAAGGTTGAGCAAATTTTAGGGTGCAACAACTGGGCTCAAATTTTCGCTGCTTTTCACACCCCCGTTCTCAAGCCCAATACCAAATGAACGTAAAAAACTGCTATTCCCACCGTTTTCCTTTTTTAATTTTTGTTTATTTTCTGATGCTTTTTGGGCCTCGCGCGTATGTGATATTAACACCCCCCTGTCTGGCCCAGTTCTTCCTTTTAACTGATTTTAATTTCTCGCTGCACCCTCCATCTCATTAATTCATTTTTATTTTTCTTTTAAAAAACATTAAATCTTTAGAAAATCATAACAAATCATAAAATGCATATTTTTAATTGGTTCTTTTTGCATTCTTTTCATAATTTTGTCAAGAAAATTATCATACAAAATTAATAATTCATTTCCTTTTTATATTTTTGGCATATTTTTCTTTTATTAGGTGTAAATAATCATTTTGTTTAACACATGAATTTGGTGATTTTTGTTTGCATAGTTGCTTTAATATTTTTAATCCATTCTTTTTAGGTTGGTTAGTAGATAATGATAGCTTGTATATAAATTTTAGTTCCCATTTTTAGGACTTAATTTTAGGTGTTTAGTTTAGGTGTGAATAACATGAACAAGATTAGGGCTTAAGTGATGACTTAGAAGAATTGAATCATTTCCCTTAGGATTTAGAGACTGAAAGTTTGGGATATGGGACTATAGGGACTATGGGTAGTCATTAGATCCCTTAGAAATTATTAGGATTCCCCTACTGCTATTAGTATACTACTGTATTTGATTGACTGGTGTGGTGTGCCCCCTGGGGATTATTGTTTGTTTGTGTGGGTATTGGGATTGCTTGGGGATTGGGAGAGCTGAAGACTGTTGATGATGAAGCCATTGGAGATCCAGATGCTGAGGACCAACTTCCAGAGTTGAGGAGGAGAGTTTTGCTAGCAGCTGTTGAGGAGACTAGGGTTTAGGAACTAGTCAGAGCTCTAGATTAGAAAGCTTGTTTCCCAAACATGGAATGCCTTGTCTGCATCCATCCTTTCTCTATGATTCAAAGTCTCATTCAAATACCCACCTCCTTCCTTTGGAAGGATCAGTGAATGTATTTGAAAGATAGAACTTTTGAGAGAAAACTGTTTGTATAATGTTAACAGTTAATGAACCACCCTTGGTAGGTAATTGACTGTCTAACATTCATTCACTTCATCTTGTTGACTGATATTCCTCTTGGAGATTGAGACTTGAAGAAAAGCCATTGATGATGGAAGACTGATAATCAAAGCCCTTGCTTGAAGGCTATGGAGATGGAGATTGATGCTTGCTGGAGCTTGTAGCTGTTTGGAGATGACTTGAAGACAGATGTTGATGCAGAGCTGCTGTGGCTGTTTATTTTTGCTGTACTTCATTTCTGATGTATTGATTGGTTTTCCTGACTGTATTGTTTGATGTTTAACCTGTTGGGTTGGAAGTGAATTCTGTTCACTTTTGCCTATTGTTTTCTAGGTTCGAGGTTGAGTGGGACTCCCTTGCCTCGCTTGTATTGTTGCATCCATGCATTTTACTGCTTTACTGTATATTTGCTATTGTTTCTGTTTCCGTCTATTCCCTTAGGATCTCTGTTTCTCTCTGGGCAACAGAGGAGCATGATAGACACTAGGTCTTAACCCATGCATGATAACATTAGGTTAGTTTGATTCCCTTCGCAACCGTAGGTTAGAGTTCTGTCTCTTCTTCCTCAAAACAAACAGAAAAAACACAATAAGATTTCAAACACAATAAAAGACACTTCTTCCGTAAAAGAATGTGAACTCATCAAAACGTCATTTTTTGTCCGCTTGGACCAGTAATCAGAAAAACCCTTTTTCAGAAGGAATAAAAACAATCAAGACAGACTTGTGTCGTACGTGGCCCGAACTACGTTTGCTCTGATCTTTCATGCCGTATGAAAGTACGTAGGCATAGGATGTGATATCCTAGCGAGCAACCTTCCCCTCCTTTCCAGTAGGTAGGCGAACTACGTTGACTCTGATTTCTCGTTCCAGACGGGAATACGTAGGCATAAAGTGCGATACTTTGCCGAGTCATTTTATTTTCTTTTAACCCCAGACCTGTAGAGTAGATAGAATAACAATCCATACCCGAAGACAAGCGTAGATCCCGTCGAGTACAACGGACGTGAGGGGTGCTAATACCTTCCCCTTGCGTAACCGACTCCCGAATCCAGGTTTTGGTTGTGACGACCATACCTTTTCCCGTGTTGTACGAGGTTTACTCTGAGCGTTTCCTTTCCCTCCCGTGGGATAAATAACGCACGGTGGCGACTCTTCTGTTCAGCCGGCGCCGATTTTCGCAGTAGTGACAGCTGGCGACTCTGCTGGGGATCCAACGTCCCCCGGCTGCTAAGGACTGCGATAGTTCTCATGCATTTGGGATCCAATGTCCCTTAAGAGAGTCAATCCTAACGCTTGTTTTCCCGTCGAGGATTTTGTATGGATTTATATTTCTGACCTTTATTTTTCAGCATTATATATATTGATTATTATTGCTGTATTGGGGTGTGATGGGTGGTTCTATGATGGAGAGATAAGCCGGACCTGGGCTTGAGTGCACTTAGAATTAGAGTAGAAAGTAGTGGGTGTGTGCCGGCTTTGCTTGCATTAGTGTCTCATGAAATCTACACTCGGACGAGGTTCTTCTGGTTGGCTTCTTTTTCTACCCTTTGGGTCGAAGGGGTTGTTGGTCAGCTGAATTGTCGACTCCGGGAACCGATCATTTGGAAGTTGGCTAAGTGAGGCCTCTTCAGGATTTGATGATGCCACTCCTCCTGGGAATCGTATCATCAACCCTGAAAGTCTGTGACGCTGACGACCGCATAGGATGCCATACCTTTGTCAGTTACCAGGACATCCACCTGTGAGAGGGGTTGGGGTTATGCAGGTAACTAGACCTTCAGACTACTGGTTTGTTTCTTGATCTGAGATCTTGGATATTTATGGAGAGTTCTGAGGTCTGTCAGAGACCAGTTGGAGGGTTCTGAGGTCTGTCAGAGACCAGTTGGAGAGTTCTGAGGTCTGTCAGAGACCAGGTGGAGATGTGATTTGAGGTCTATCAGAGACCAGCCAGAGTTATGGTTGGAGGTCTGTCAAAGACCATTGTTGGGGCTTTGTTTTAGGTCTATCTGAGACCAGGGTTTGAGGACTTCTAAAGAGTCTATTTGAGACTTCTTGATATGGTTCAGGCTATTCATCTACGGCATTTGGTCCCTGTTGCATGTTATTTGCATTGCATTGTTTGCATACTCATTATCATTGCATCCCACTAACGTGTGTCTGTGCTGCAGGTGCATTTGCATATCCCCCGATTCTAGTGCCCAGACTTCTGAGTATTGATTATGGCTGGTTTGAGGAAAACAGTTGCGTATAAGCTGCCAACACTTGATATTACTCCTTTGCTTGGTCTGATATCTCTTGCTGATGAGGAGGTTAGAAGAAGCTTCAGAATGAGACATGGGAGATTACTGAGATTAGTCTGCAAGCCCACTGCTGATGAGATGAACGGGCTGTACACCTTGATGCAGTTCTATGACCCCGCATTGAGATGTTTTACGTTTGTTGACTTCATTCTAGGGCCTACTGTTGCACCCTAAAATTTGACCAACCGATTCTCCTATCTGACTCATGGTTTAAATTCATATTCACAGCTCAGACAGATGATTTTTGTGCACAAGCAGGGGATATCAGAGTTTACAGCTTGATTTTTGTCTATCAGATATGGCAGACCCAGTCCAGATTGCCAGGGTTTTATTTTCAGGAAATTGTGCGCTCCTCGGTGATTTTTCAGTGATTTTGGGGATATTCTGACACCCGGGGATCTCCGTTCGATTCGATCTGGTCTCGTGCGCTTTTATGGGGGTCATTTGCATTCATCTGCATTTTTAGGATTTTATAGGCTTTTGTAAATTTTTAATAGGCTTTATAGAATTTTTCTGGAATTTAAATAGGGCTTTTGAATATTTTAATAGCTTAATTTTCTTTTTAGAATTTTATAGAATATTTTTAATAGATTTTAATCATTTGTAGATTCTTTTATCATTTTTAGAATATTAGTGAATTCTCTTAGCATATTAAATAGAATGATAAAATTAGGATAAATAGGTTTAATTGTTTTTAAATCATTTTTAGGAATTTTGTATAGATTTTTAAATGGGTTTAATTGTTTTTAGGTAATATAGAAAATGATATAGTTTTTCTTTTTTAATAATAGGTTTACTAGTTTTAAATAACATTAGAAGTTTAATAGAGAATTAGTAGAAGTATTAGGTTAATTGTTTTTAGGTTTAATTAGGATAATATAGAATTAATTAGACTTTTAATCATTTTTTAGAATTTAATTAGGTTAATTGAATTTTTAGAGTTAATTAGATCTTAATTGATTTTTAGATTTTATTAGGATTAATCATTAGTTAATTAGGTGGTAATTGTTTTGATTAGGTAATTAGGATTAATTGTTTTTATTAAAATGCAGTTTTTTACAGTTTTTGTTGGTCTTGTTCGTATGGGCCCAGGGGCGTTTTTGGTGAGGCCCAATTCTCATCAATTCTCATCAGCAAAAAATATCCAGCAAAAAAGGGTCCAGATGCAGTCCAAATTCGTCCAATTTCTAGAAGGTTCTAGCACTCTCAGTGCTTTAAATAGTGCCAGCCACGTGTAGCAAGAAGAGAAGGCCCACGCGTTGCGCATGCAAGCACGCCACCACCCACTCAGAATCCTCCCAGGCTCTCACACGTGTACCCCACCTGTCCTCCACACTCCCTCTCTCTGCCAGTTTGCGCACCACCTGTCCTCCCCTCACCCCCTCACCGGAAACCCCTCGCCGGGCATGCAAATCCGGCGATAACAGACGCCGGCCACCGCCAACAGACTCCGGCCACCGCCAACTCCGCCGGAGAACGCCAAAACTACCAGAAATCTGATTTTTCGCTTTTCCTCTTCCTTCTCCGATCCTCACCCGATCTTCATCAACAAACAATTCTCTCCGATCACTCTAATTCTCCCTTCAGATATAATCCTCAACCAGACAATCATTAACCACCGCCGGACATTCCTCATATTGCTCACGAAATCACGTAGTAGTCAGAACCATTTTTCCAGAATTCTTCGTCTTCAACAAGGAACTCATCAGGACCTTCATCGATATCCAGATCTTTGTTTCTTCGCCAACATTCATACGCTCCTCGTCAACCGCCGTCATAGTTCCTTCAGAACTCGATCCTGATTTTTTTTCCACGAGCACCGTTGCATGTCCGTCAGCGAGATCATCGTTCAGATTCCGTCAACATTTCGCCAGGTCTTCAAGAGAGTTCGTCATTCGTTCAGGATCTCCTTCAAGAACTTCAAGATCCTTCGAAGTCTTCTCAGAATCTCCGCCCACATTCCTCCAGGTTCTCTCCTTATTCCTTCTCTATATCGTTTTAGCTTGATTGTTAGGTTGATTGATTTAGAGTAGATCTTCTGTTCAGTTGAACGGTAGGTTCTGTGGGGGTAGATAAGTTGCGATTTGGGGCTTCTGAGTGTAGTTCAATGATAGTGGTAGATGTTGTGAGGACTTGATTGAAGGTGTTCTAGGATTGAAGGTTGCTGATAATGGGCGGCGGCCGGACGTTCGTTGGCATTGGAGCAGTTTCAGAAAAGGTGGAGAGAGTGTTTGAGAGGTGCTAGGGTTTGGATTGAAACGTGTGTGAACAGTAGGAGAGGTTTGTGAGAGGGCGTGGGATTTTTGTTGCTGAGAGGTTGGGATGAACTTGGGCCTAGTTGAGCCCACAAGCGTATTACTGATGCATACCCCGTTTCGCTCAATTCACCCCTCCCTGTGTGAGAAGTCTGGATGATTGGTGTGGGCCTGAGGCCCTATTTACTTTCAACACCCCCCTTGTCCAAGCCCATAATGAAAATGACTAAAAAAAATCACTAACAGCACCCCAGGCGTTTTTTTTTCTTGTTCTGAGTTTATTATTTGTTCTTGTGAGGATGCTGGGCCTGCGCCCTATTGCTTTCAGCACCCCCAATCAGGGCCCAATGAATAATCCCTCATAAATCCATTGCTGATTGAACCCCCCAGGTTGTTTCTTTTATTTTTCTTTTATACTTCCATATTAAATAATTCATAATAAATTGTAAATAATTGTGGTTTTTAATAATTCTTTTTTCCAACCATTTCATGAGAATATTAAGAAAAATCAAATAAAAATAAGATTGTCATTTTATTTTTGTTTGTTATTTTTTACATATTTTCCATTTTAATTGATTACTTTTTATATTTTAATGCATGCATATCATTAAAAAATTCATAAAAAATGGTAGGTTTAGTCAAATAATTCCGTTCTTTTTTCTGTAGACTCGTGATTCAGTGTAGAATTTTATAGTGCAGAAACATTAACTCCATCATGCATTTTTATTTTAATTGCATTTTGTCATTGTTATTGATGTTTGAATAATTGGTCTGTGGATATGTCTGTGTTGCCGATTTTATTTCTTTCATCTGGTGTTGAATTTTATTCTGATTTTTCAGTATGTTGCCCTAGAGCCATGTAGGTCTCCCATTAGATTTTTGATAGATTTTTGTAGGGTGTTCTGCTGTGTTTTGTCTGAGCCTGAAGATAGGGGAAGTCTTGATGACTTCTGACTTTGGAGTTCAACTGTGGTTGAACTTCAGAGATAGTCTTTTGTAGTTTGTTGGCCTGTGGATTCTTCCTGAAGGTGGGAGCTGATTGAAGTCCTGTTGGAGCTTGCAAGGATGCAGTAGTTTGAGGCTTAGTCTAGGAGCTTGTTGTCTGTTTGTGAGGTCCGAGATCCTGAGGTTTGAAGGGAGTTTATGGTACTTTCCTGAGGAAGGCACTATGAATGACTTTCAGTCTTCCTTCTCACCTCTTTCTTAAGTATCCAATGATGTCGGAGCCGACTTGTGAGTTTAATTCCTCCTGAGGAGGAATGTAAACTGATCACAGTTGTTGAGCCACGTAGGATACGATTCCTAAGTGTTAGCCTCCTAGTACTTTCCTGAGGAAGGTCCTAGGGGTCTATTCACTTAGTTCCAGTAGTTTGTCTAGGATTTCTCAAGTATCCAGTGATGTTGGAGCCAACTTGTGAGTTTAATTTCTCCCGAGGAGGAATGTAAACTGATCACAGTTGTTGAGCCACGTAGGATACGATTCCTAAGTGTCAGCCTCCTAGTACTTTCCTGAGGAAGGTCCTATGAGTCTGTTCACTTAGTTCCCTTAGTGCATATAGGTTCTTTCCCAAATATCCAGTGACGCCGGAGCCTTCATGTGAGTTTAATCTCTCCTGAGGAGGGATGTAAACTGATCACAGTTGTCGAGCCGCATAGGATATGACTCCTGAGTAGTAACCTCCTGGTACTTTCCTGAGGAAAGCACTATGAGCTTGTCTACTTAGCTTCCTTTCTCTGGTAAGCTTGTTCTGAAGCTTGGAGACTGGGATTGATTCCTCTTGCCTAGGAGTTTGTTTAGATCCTTGCTTAGGGTTTTGATTAGAGTTGTTTGCTTAGATCCTTGCTTAGGGTGCTGTATAGAGTTTTGTTTAGAGATAGATTAGGAGATTGTTTCAGGTTTGTTTGAGGCCCTGGTCAGGGTTAGTCTCTTTGTGTTGTTTGACTTGTGTGATGTTATGTTGCATTAGACTTAGGTGTTCATCCAGATAGTTCTGAATAGGTGCATCTTAGAAGTAGACTTTGTGTGCATAAGAAGTTGAGGTGGTCCTCCTTCTGCTTGTTTGTTATTGCGTGGCTTTGCTTGTTGGTATTTGGTAGAGCTGAGCTCCCTTGCCTTTGTGGTTTGTGGCCTCTGTGCCTTGTTCGTCTAGTTGTTGCATTCATGCATATTTTTCAGTATTCATTTACGTTGCAGTTTCTTGTTTGTGGTTTAATCCTGTTGCCATGATCCCTTAGGAGCTCTGACTTCTCCGCTGCGGAGTTGTTATGATAGACATTAGGATGGTCAACCAGGTGTGGTAGCAGTAGGTAGATTCCCCTGTTTCTCAGCTATAGTTTCTAGGGTTTCCCTTTCCTTTCCGTAGGAGCTTTTGAGTAGCTTGATCCGTAGTTAGCTGAACTACAGCTGCTCTGATTCTTCGTTCCAGACGAAGATATGTAGGCATAGGATGCGATATCCTAGCGAGCACACTAACGACTAACCTTTGTTCTCTCGCGGCTGTGCGATCGAGACTTTCCCGCTAACGATTAATTGCTATCCTTTTCTCTTGCCCGAGCGCATTTGAGACCAGATCATAGTTGTAGGCTCCTGAGCCTTAGAGACCAGTTTGTTTTCTCACTGTTGCGTGAGAGCCCCTGTTTACCCGTAGTTAGCCGAACTACGTTTGCTCTGATCTTTCATTTCAGATGAAAGTACGTAGGCACAGGACGCGATGTCCTGGCGAGCAACCTTTCCCCCGTTTAGACGTAGGCGGTCGAACTACGTTGACTCTGACTTTCCCATTGCACGAGGGAATACGTAGGCCCAGAACACCGTATGTTCTGTCGAGTCCTGTCCTTTTATTTTCTTTTCAGACCAGCCATTAGCGTAGATAGATAACACACCCTTTTACCTATAAACACCAAGCGTGGATCCCGTCGAGTACGACGGACGTGAGGGGTGCTAATACCTTCCCCTTGCGTAACCGACTCCCGAACCCAGGCTATGGTTGCGATGACCATACCTTTTCCCGTCTTTGCGAGGTTTACTTCGAGCGTTTCCTTTCCCGCTCTGAGGGATAAATAACGCACGGTGGCGACTCTCCTGTCAAGCCGGCGCCGATTTTCGCAGTAGCGACAGCTGGCGACTCTGCTGGGGATCTATAGCATCTAGGGACTTTTCCCATCCCTTATGCTGGGACCGTTTCCCATCCCCTACGCGAGTCAATCCTAGCGCTTGGGTGTTTATTGGTTGGGTGTTGTGTATATTGTGTTTTACTTTTCTGCACTTTACTTTTCTGTACCTTTACCTTTCCGCATTTATTTTCCAGCATTACATTATTGTGATTATTGCTGTGGGCAAAGGGAGGTTACTGTGAGTGGAAAGCCGGACCTGGGCTTGAGTACACACCTAGATATAGTTGCGGAGAAGTAGTAGACGAACCTGTCTGCTGAGCAGGCACAGTTCCCTACGAAAATTTGCGCTCAGACGAGATTCTTGCAGAGGCGCTCCTTTCCGGTCCTGAGGATCTGAGGGGAGTCCAGACGTGAGGATTGTCGACTCTGGGGACCGATCATTTGGAAGTCAGCTAAGTGAGGCCTCTTCATGATTTGATGATGCCACTCCTTCTGGGAATCGCATCGTCACTCATGAAAGTCTGTGACGCTGATGACCGCATAGGATGCCGTACCTTTGTCCGTGGATTAGGTCTATCCTACCTGTGAGAGGGACTGGGTTATTGCAGGAAAACTGGCCTTCAGAAACCATGATTCATTATCTTTATCAGATGGTATTCTTGATTCATCTCCAGGTGTGTTGTCTGGGTCAGATGGGTTTCTTATCTGAGGTTGAGGCTATTATCAGATGGTATTCTCGTCAGATACAGAGGTTCAGATGGTTTTCTTACCAGGGGATTGATATTTTTGAGCATCAGATGATAGTTAGTGGCATGAGGTTCTGATGACCGTGATTGGTTTTCTGTTCTTGATCACAGAGATATTCCTCTTCAGGCTACAGCATAGCCCCTGTGTTCGCAGATTGCATTATTTATCATATTGCATCATTGCATTACCATCTGCATTCAACTAACGTGTGTGTATTGCAGGTACGTATTTTCCCTTCCAGTTCTGGTGTTTGTTCCTAGCAAGACATGGAAAACCTGAAGAGAGTATTGCCCTATAAGTTTCCGTCGCCGAATATCAGTCTATTGTTAGAATTGATTGCTATTGCCAAGAAGAGAGGAATGGGTGACTTCAGAAAAAAATATGGGAGGATTCTGACCTACGTTTATCAGCCATCTGCCTACGAAACCAGCGGCATCTATACTCTGTTACAGTTTTACGACGCGGAGCTCAGGTGTTTTGTATTTCCCGACTTCGTTTTGGCTCCTACCCTGGAGGAGTACTCTGCACTTCTGGATATACCGATCCATGAGCAAATGCCTTTTTATCGTCCGGACGCTGAGCCTAAGCTGGCTGAGCTTTCTGCCATCCTGTGTTTGAAAGAGTCTGAGCTGTCTGGGAAGATGATCAGAAGAGGAGACGTATGGGGATTTCCGTTGGATGTCTTAGTGGAGAAGGCTCGAGAGTATGCCCAGAAGGGCAAATGGGAGGTTTTTGACGTCATTCTTGCTGTATGTGTGTATGGCATCGTGTTATTCCCGAATATTCCTGATTTCGTTGATTCAGATGCCTTCTATATTTTGGCTGCGGGAAACCCAGTTCCTACTTTACTGGGAGATATCCACCATTCAACTCACTATCAGAATGAAAAGCGACGAGGAAGGAATGTGTCTTGTTGTGTACCTCTCCTATGCAGGTGGTTCACCAGTCATTTGCCTAAGTCAGGCCCGTTTGTCACGTCTATCAATTCTCTAGGATGGCCCGAGCGCTTAATGGGATTGACTGCTGAGAACGTGGTATGGACCAACAAAGAGGTATTTGGAGCTGAAGTCATACTCAAAGGCGAAGGATTCCCGAATGTTCCGTTAATAGGAAGGGAAGGTGGTGTCAACTATAACCCTTCCTTATTGATCAAGCAATTTGGGTACATACCTCAAGGAGCGCCAAAGCCCGAGGAGATACAGGAATCTCTGTATCTCACTGGGGCAATAGGGAAAGAGATGCTGACCAAACTTGAGAAAGCCTGGAAAAACTTGCACAAGAGAGGGAAGCTTTCAGGTAGCAGAGGGGATACTCGAGGTCCTAGCTCATATGAAGAATGGATTCGTGAGCGAGCTGTGAAGTTCCTTATGCCGTATCCAGCAGTTCAGCCATTGCATCCTCCTCCGGTAGAGGAGCCTACCACTGTGGACATTCAGGTTTACAAGCAGCTGATGGCGGAGAAAGAAGAGCTAGCGAGGGCTAAAGAGGCTTTAGAGCAGGAGAATGCCCAGCTTCGGCATGGAAATATTGAAACAGGATATATTTCTAAGCAACAGGCTGAAACTCTGAAACATCTGAAGGCTACGCTATTGGAATTGACTGAAACCAAGAAGCGTCTGGAGTTAGATGTAGACTCCGTTAGTAGTGTGTTGGCCACCAAGAAGCAAGAGCTGGAAAGGGCCTACACAAAGCTAGCCAAGTTCAGAGAACACTGGGATCTCACTATGACCAAGCGCAAGGAGCGAGAAGGAGAGCTGAAGACACAGATTGCTCAGTTAGAAGAACAGGTCAAAGTGAAGAACGAAGAGCTTGAAGAAGAAGCCTGTCGCCGATACGAAGCCGAGCGCAAGTTGACAGATGCCATGAAGAATTTGGAAGATCTCCAGCATAGAGCAGATGCCAAGAGACCCAAACCAGGGGGCGGTGCCAATGATAAGGCTTGGGAAGACTTTGTCAGAGACATCCAGGGGACAGTCAGGAAGAGGGATCGACTGATAGAAGGTTTGATTTATCAACCAGATCACGCAGAGACAAAGAAGATGGTCGAGGACTTCCGCAACCGTACCCGTATTTGATTTCTCTCTTGTATTCTGTATGTTGAGATCACCACCAGGCATGTTGGCTGGGATCCTCTTTGTCATATCAGATGTATGGAGCATAGTTGTGTAACTTCTGGACAAGACTGTTATTCTAATCAATATATGAGGGTTCTTCTAAATATCGTCTTTATGGTTCATCTCGTCTTGCTACCACTGACACTGGAATTGGAGGGAAAATATCTCCAATGCACACATGCACGTTAGCATTTTTGTATTTCTGTTTGCATAAATCATATTGCATAGCATTTAGCAGGTCAGAGCACTTATCCAGCCTTTATTTTCACCAGAAAGTGATTCTCGGGGAACTATTTGAGGCAAGAGCAGAGTGTTGAAGACGACCAAGGGGCTGAAGCGGATTTGAGCAGAATCAAGCAGTGTAATCAGTTACCGGTAATTGGCAGCTATGGCTGAAGGCAATTTCCAGTTTCCTGACACCCAGGCAGGGTTTACTATGGCGTCCAACCATCAGTATGATACTATGGAAGGCTTCCCGCAAGCGAACAATCTTACTGCAGACCAAGTTGTACAGCCAACTGTTGAGAACCGAGATCAGCATGAGCAGTTTATTGCCCGAAATGAACGTTATCCTACTGTTAACAATCAATGTGTTGCTTTCCCTGCGATGAATTACCGGAGAGATATTCCAATGACCGGGTTAGTAGATCCAAGAGCTCTTGACGATGGTAGAAGACTCCGAGTGTTGGAAGAGCAAATGAAAGCCTTGGAAGCGAAAGATGCCGTTAACCTGGATGCTGTAGCCATGTGTTTGGTCCCTGACCTCGTGTTACCGCACAAGTTCAAAATGCCGGAATTTGAAAAATACACGGGAGATAGCTGTCCGAAGTTGCATTTGATGATGTTTTGTCGAAGGATGACTTCGTTTGTGCGAAATGACAAATTGATGATCCATTGCTTTCAGTATAGCCTGACTGGGGCATCCCTGAGATGGTATGTGCAATTAGAGAGTAATCAGATTCGATCATGGGTGGATTTAGCCAGAGCTTTCATAAAGCAATACGATTACAATTTGGATTTGACTCCTAGTCTCGTGGATCTGCAAGAATTATCTCAGGCAGAGAATGAATCGTTCAGAGCGTATTTGCGAAGGTGGAAAGAATTGTCTGCTAGCGTTCAACCACCGCTTCCGGAAAGGGAACTGGTTGACATCTTCTTGGGTACTCTGAAAGGCCATTATTTTGACAAATTGTTCAGTTGCACAAGTTTTGTGAGCCTGATGAGGCTGGGAGAGATTGTTGAGCGAGGACTCAGGAGTGGAAAGTTTCGAGGTGTTCCTTACGTCCCAGTTAATAAGATTGAGTCAGTTGTCAGTTCTCAAGAAGAATGGGAAGGAGATGACGTCACCTCAGAATCTCTAGCATCTCAGGATCAGTTTTCAGACACTTCAAGTCAACGGTCATCCTATCGTCGATCGCGTCAGCATGCTCCACGAAGACCAAGGAAGCCTGAAAGGCAGTTTACTCAGCTACCGGTGTCGTACAGCCAGTTGTTGCCAGATCTGGTCAGAAGTGGATTGATAGTACCGAAAGAGACTAAGCCGGTGATTCCACCGTATCCTCCAGGTTTTGATGCCAGCGCCCGCTGTGAGTACCATGTTGGGGCACAGGGGCATTCAACAAATGATTGTAAGGTGCTTAGAAGTCAGATTCAGGATCTGTTAGACTCTAGCCGTATTTGCATCACTCCTCAAGGTTGTGTTCAGATTAATGATTTTCCGTCTTCTAGTTGTGCGGGTTCGTCAGTTAATATCATGGAAGGCTCCACAGGAAGTGTGTGCTCTGAAGATTGTCAATCAGAGAGTTCAGTTGAATATGGGGGAAGTTTCTAGAGGTTTATATGCCGGGTGTCGCATCTGTTTCTCTGCCTAACCCGTTTAGCTTTTGTGCATCAGTATTTGTCGATCACCACCAGGATTGTTGGATGGGGTCGTTATATTCAGACTCATTTGTGCTTACCTGCTGATTTTGTTGGTTGTACATGTGTTGGAGATGTTCATCTGTGTGCTTATAGTTTGAGTTTCTCTTTATCTCGTTATGAATATGTGTTTGTTTGCTGCGCTGCATTATCATTTAGCAGGTATATCAGAACCGTGGGCCTTATTTCCTCATCGTCCAGTTTATTGCAGGAACTCCCTCAGAGACATGGAACAGAATCAGTCTGAATTGATCGAAGTCCGAAGCCAGCTGGGGCAGATGATGAGAGACATGCAAGAGAGGCGTCTGGAGCAGAAGATTCTCAAAGAGGAGAACAGTCAGCTGAAGACCCAAATGAGCTTGATCATGGAGGTAGTCAAGAATGTGCTTAGGAAAGAAGACGATCAGCTATTCGAAGCCGCAATGAAGAAGCTCGCGCCACCTGTGCATGTGGAACCTGAGCAGCAGCAACAGAAGATGCATCCGGCTCAACAGAGGATCCAGGAAGGGAAGCCAAAGAGAATGTTTGAGGCACCACCTATGGCATATGCTGAGCTCTTGCAGATCTTACTGAGGTTTAATCTGGTTGAGAAAAGAACGTTGTCACCACCAACAAAAGCGTTTCCTCAGGGATACGATGCCAATAAGCAATGTGATTTTCATTCCGGGGCATTCGGACATGACATCGAGGGATGTCATGCTTTCAAGCACAATGTTCAAGACCTGATTGACTCGCACGATATTGAATTCACGCCGGGCGGCGTAGCTGTGCACATTGCTCCTGTCTCGATCGATGTTAAAATGACAGATGTTTCTAAAGCTGCAGTGGGTCAGAAGCGTATCCTGGACTCCATGGTGTCAGAATCTCCAGGCCCACAATTGTTGCCTATTCCTGGGGCAGATCTGAGAAAGCAAATGGCTCAGCATAAGGAGAGCGTTAATCAGTACATCGAAGATCAAGAAACCGATGTTGCATTTGATACGAAGGGTGCTCAAGGGTCAACCCGATACCGGCAGCAGCAGCCTCAGCAACAGAATAATCGGGGGTATAAGAGAGGTCAGAATCCAGGTCCTTTGGCAAGCCGTCATTTGGAAACTCCTCCTATACCATACGCACAGCTTCTGCAGACATCGCTTCAGCTCCAATTGGTTCGTAAAAGGACATTGGCTCCCTTAACGGGACCACCACCACCGGGGTACGATGCTGACGCTACTTGCGAGTTCCATACCGGGGCACCTGGCCATACAGTTGAGAACTGTAAAGCATTTAAACACAAAGTGCAGGATCTGCTTGATAGTGCAACAATCAGCTTCGGGCCGGGAGGTCCCCACATCATCTGAATGAAAGAGGAAGAGCTCTATAGTTTGGTTGGGTCATTGAAAGCAGATCAAGACAGCATCGGGTTACCTCTAATAAAGATAGCTGGTTCAGCAGCAGGGTAGATGCAAAAGCCCAGTTCTCGGGAGCTAGCATATTTTCTTTGTTTTAGCTTGTCATTTCTTTGCATTTGTAATTGCTTTCCTGTTTGAATTTGTAAACTTGTTTGTAAAACTTGTTGTTTCCATTTCAATTGATGATAATGAAATAAATGTGCATGTTTTGATTGAATCCATTCGTGTTCACTAACTGTTTTGCAAATATCCACTGCTTGGTTAAGTAGAATTTGGGGAGGATGACGAAAATGACCGACATGCAACTACCGATATTGTATGCTTTTGAAATAGAACCTGTTGATGATGTACAGGCATTGTTTCAAATCCTTAAACACCGGAGATATAAGGAAGATAATCCCTTGTCAACCCCTTTGAGCCTTGTAGTAGGAGTTTCTTTCTGTGAACGAAAAAACCCTCAATCTTAACCTGGGGCAGGGTAGGTGTTAGCTAATTTGACCGAGCGTCCAAATTGCAAAAGGAGTGTCCGTTCGAGGATCAATCACACCCCTAGAGGTCGTACCTAAAAGACCACAGTGGTTCAATCAAGAGTGGGATAGCCACATCATTCCCAAAGAGTCAGACAACCAATGTCACACGACTTGTTCGAAAAAAGAAGAATGAAAAAGAATCAAAAGCCCGCTAAGTCAAGAAAAATTCAAAACAAATGACTTAGGCAAAAATGAGGGCATCCCGCTGGACTTAAAAAAATCAAAAGATACTCAAAAGGAGTCAGTCCAGGCAAAAGTTAGGGATATGAAAAGAAAAAGTGAAAAGGATCAAAAGAAAAATCCTCGATGAAAATACAAGTCGTGTGACCACAAATGTCAAAGACGAAAAGTGAGTGACTGTCACTCCAAAATCCAAAAGTTTCTCGAACTATCATTCCTATTTTCTTTCAGCCTCTGAGAGGTGAGAGCTAAGGTCGAATTAGCTGAACGTAGGATGGGAGAACATCAAGGAGAATGGGTGGGTTAAAGTAAACTTTGAGCCTTTATCCTTTCTTTCAAAACCATGAACCTGACCACATTACAACCTTCAAAAGTCCTAATTGAAGCAGGTTGTTTCGAAAGCATACTCCGGTAAAGGTCGTGTCGATTCTGACTCCTAAGGTTCCTCTTACCATGTTGATACTGATGTTGATAAATGTTTTGTGCATCATATGCCATAAACTGTTTTTCCTTTTTCCCCGTGAACGGATTGGATGTCAAAGCTGTCATATGTGTTGCATTAATACATCTTTTATGCATAACAACTTGTTTTACTTGCGAGTAAGCGCTTGACAGCAGAAAAGTTTCCTGCAATGGAAAGTATGATCAAGATAGAATGCAGAATGCCCGAATGTTCCGAGAGCAGGGGCAAGCTTTATGGTGATCCCCAGTCAGGTCAGCTTTTCGAAGTCAGTTATTCTGGGGCAATCAGGTTGAGATTCGGTGAATGCGCCGTAGTCAGGAGGTGCTACTCTGAATCAGATAATCAAGGAGTTGCAGTCAGGGGCAGACCACCTTAAGCGCGCAAAGGTTTGTGCGAGGAGCATTCAAGGTGAAGTATCTCAGAAGTTCAGAACGCTGAGGCATGTTATATCAGACCATCAGGGCTCAGATTTGCAGGTTTCCTTTCAGGGACTATCCCCACGGAGATCCCGTAGGCTGGGGCATATCAGAAGCAAAAGGATTGTTGTTCTCCGTACCTACAAGGCCATTCAGAGTTATTCGAGCAGATGCAGTCGATTTTCGAGAGCGAGATGAATGCGGGAAGTTGTATCATTATCCCTCGACCCTTCAAGGCTGTGTATTCAGGAAGAATATTTTCCAGCGTCAGGTGTATCTGACCCAGTAAGATAAGCTTAAGAGCTCAAATCCATGTTTGCGATTACTGTGAAGCCCATCTGTGTTGGCGCATCATTTTCCAGATCCGAGCTTCGTCAGTACGCGGGAGGACTCCCTCCATTGTCTCCAGCAGAGACCAATTTGTCATTGGTATGGATAAGCTATCCCCAGAGGAGTCCAATCATATTCAGCACGTCTGCTATTTCACAGCGGAGTTATATTCCCCAGCAGGGTATTACTTCGTCAAAGTGTTCGGTTAAGTTCCCGGTATCCCCAGCAGGGTTGATTTCACTCTCCCAGCATTTATTTTGCTAGGACGATTCAGTGATATCCGGGTTATCCCCAGCAAAGTTGGCCTCGCCTTCAGCATTTATTTTGCTGAAGTGGTTTTCTGTACCCGGCCTTCTCCGGCAGCTCGAGCCTGCTAGCATATTGCATGCATCATACCTGCATCATACCTGCATGACATTTCCAGAATGCGTAGCATTTCCATCCCAAATGGAGCATTACGCTGTAGAAAGATTAACGCATTTGCATATGCATACGAAGCATGAGTCAGATTTTCTATCAGCCTCATATGGCGCGTGAATTACTCTGTGATCAGTTCAGGGACATTTATTCAGCAGCAGTATTCAGACAGTTCAGCAGGTTATTTGTATCATATCAGGCAGCAATTATGCTTTGATCAGTCAGTCATCTGATGTTGACAAGCTTTTCTTCCCGTCAATTCATATTGGCGATGTGTTCCCCCAATAAGTGGATTTCTCCGTCTAGCATTAGACGTCTTGAGTATGAATGGGGTTTTCTTTCCGTCTATCCATAGACGATGTGAAGTGGCGGGTGATCGCAGTAAGATTTCAAGAAGGGGTTTCTCCCAGGATATGCTTTTCTTCCCGTCTATCCATAGACGATGTGAAGTTTTGGGTTGATTTTCAATGGAGCTCAAAATAGAGCTTTTCTAGTAAGTGGCCTTCCTTTCCGTCTGGCAGCAGACGATGTGAAGTTTCGAGCTATTGTTTAGCAGGTTTCTTATTGCCAGATCATACATATGATGAGGTGTTTCCCCAGCGAGTCTTCTCCGGCTATCCTTAGTTGTTGAGGGGTTTCGAAATGATTTTGAATATTGGTTCTCTTTCTGGTTATTGGATATGATGACGTTTAAGAGGGGTAATTTTCTGACCATCAATCCCTATTGATGACGAGGCTCTTCGAAGAATGTTCAGTTTGCGTGACCGTTGATTCTCATTGACGACATGATTCTTTAAAAGGTGGTTTTCTTCCCGTTAGTCCATACTGACGATGTGGCCCCTTCAAGGATATTGACTTCTCCATCAATTCCCGTAGACAGAAGGATTCTGAAATTCAAAGGATGGTGTTGAATTGCGTTATGGTGATTTCCCGTCTATCTTTAGACGGTGTGAACATGGAGATAATGGTGTCTTCCCGTCTATCCTTAGACGATGTGAATGTGGAGATTATGGTGACTTTCCGTCTACCCTTAGACGATGAGAATAATGAGTTGTTCATCAATCAGGATGATCCCGTCTACCCTTAGACGATGAGAATAATGAGTTGTTCATCAATCAGGATGATCCCGTCTACCCTTAGACGATGAGAATAATGATTTGTTCATCAATCAGGATGATACCGTCTACCCTTAGACGATGAGAATAATGAGTTGTTCATCAATCAGGATGATCCCGTCTACCCTTAGACGATGAGAATAATGATTTGTTCATCAATCAGGATGATACCGTCTACCCTTAGACGATGAGAATAATGATTTGTTCATCAATCAGGATGATGCCGTCTACCCTTAGACGATGAGAATAATGAGTTGTTCATCAATCAGGATGATACCGTCTACCCTTAGACGATGAGAATAATGAGTTGTTCATCAATCAGGATGATGCCGTCTACCCTTAGACGATGAGAATAATGAGTTGTTCATCAATCAGGATGATACCGTCTACCCTTAGACGATGTGGATAATGTTTTGTTTCATCAATCAGGATGATCCCGTCTACCCTTAGACGATGTGAATTGATTTGTTCATCAATCAGGATGATTCCGTCTATCTTTAGACGATGTGTGTATGGAGATTAATGTTGTCTTTCCGTCTATCATTAGACGAGGTGAGTATTCAATAATGGTGTCTTCCCGTCCATCTTTGGACGATGTGAGTATATTTCTCTTCCTGCCCATCAGTAGGCAATGTGAAAGGATCAGGTATTTTGTTGTAGCCCTCAGAGTTTTGTTACATGGGGTATCACAAGCAACGGGTATTCAATCAGGAGTTCTTTATCAGATGATCAATCAGTTTGGTGCCGCAATAGCTGGACTCGGTTTTCTGGACTTTATTCTCCAAGCAGTGGACAGTATATGCTCGCGGTTGGCAAATTTTCGGGTTTTATTTGTATTCAACCGTCTCGTACCTCTGAATGTTTGAAGGCTGAGCGCTCTTCAAACCCTTCAGGTCCAAGTCGCTTGAATAGGGGCAGCTGTTGCACCCTAAAATTTGACCAACCGATTCTCCTATCTGACTCATGGTTTAAATTCATATTCACAGCTCAGACAGATGATTTTTGTGCACAAGCAGGGGATATCAGAGTTTACAGCTTGATTTTTGTCTATCAGATATGGCAGACCCAGTCCAGATTGCCAGGGTTTTATTTTCAGGAAATTGTGCGCTCCTCGGTGATTTTTCAGTGATTTTGGGGATATTCTGACACCCGGGGATCTCCGTTCGATTCGATCTGGTCTCGTGCGCTTTTATGGGGGTCATTTGCATTCATCTGCATTTTTAGGATTTTATAGGCTTTTGTAAATTTTTAATAGGCTTTATAGAATTTTTCTGGAATTTAAATAGGGCTTTTGAATATTTTAATAGCTTAATTTTCTTTTTAGAATTTTATAGAATATTTTTAATAGATTTTAATCATTTGTAGATTCTTTTATCATTTTTAGAATATTAGTGAATTCTCTTAGCATATTAAATAGAATGATAAAATTAGGATAAATAGGTTTAATTGTTTTTAAATCATTTTTAGGAATTTTGTATAGATTTTTAAATGGGTTTAATTGTTTTTAGGTAATATAGAAAATGATATAGTTTTTCTTTTTTAATAATAGGTTTACTAGTTTTAAATAACATTAGAAGTTTAATAGAGAATTAGTAGAAGTATTAGGTTAATTGTTTTTAGGTTTAATTAGGATAATATAGAATTAATTAGACTTTTAATCATTTTTTAGAATTTAATTAGGTTAATTGAATTTTTAGAGTTAATTAGATCTTAATTGATTTTTAGATTTTATTAGGATTAATCATTAGTTAATTAGGTGGTAATTGTTTTGATTAGGTAATTAGGATTAATTGTTTTTATTAAAATGCAGTTTTTTACAGTTTTTGTTGGTCTTGTTCGTATGGGCCCAGGGGCGTTTTTGGTGAGGCCCAATTCTCATCAATTCTCATCAGCAAAAAATATCCAGCAAAAAAGGGTCCAGATGCAGTCCAAATTCGTCCAATTTCTAGAAGGTTCTAGCACTCTCAGTGCTTTAAATAGTGCCAGCCACGTGTAGCAAGAAGAGAAGGCCCACGCGTTGCGCATGCAAGCACGCCACCACCCACTCAGAATCCTCCCAGGCTCTCACACGTGTACCCCACCTGTCCTCCACACTCCCTCTCTCTGCCAGTTTGCGCACCACCTGTCCTCCCCTCACCCCCTCACCGGAAACCCCTCGCCGGGCATGCAAATCCGGCGATAACAGACGCCGGCCACCGCCAACAGACTCCGGCCACCGCCAACTCCGCCGGAGAACGCCAAAACTACCAGAAATCTGATTTTTCGCTTTTCCTCTTCCTTCTCCGATCCTCACCCGATCTTCATCAACAAACAATTCTCTCCGATCACTCTAATTCTCCCTTCAGATATAATCCTCAACCAGACAATCATTAACCACCGCCGGACATTCCTCATATTGCTCACGAAATCACGTAGTAGTCAGAACCATTTTTCCAGAATTCTTCGTCTTCAACAAGGAACTCATCAGGACCTTCATCGATATCCAGATCTTTGTTTCTTCGCCAACATTCATACGCTCCTCGTCAACCGCCGTCATAGTTCCTTCAGAACTCGATCCTGATTTTTTTTCCACGAGCACCGTTGCATGTCCGTCAGCGAGATCATCGTTCAGATTCCGTCAACATTTCGCCAGGTCTTCAAGAGAGTTCGTCATTCGTTCAGGATCTCCTTCAAGAACTTCAAGATCCTTCGAAGTCTTCTCAGAATCTCCGCCCACATTCCTCCAGGTTCTCTCCTTATTCCTTCTCTATATCGTTTTAGCTTGATTGTTAGGTTGATTGATTTAGAGTAGATCTTCTGTTCAGTTGAACGGTAGGTTCTGTGGGGGTAGATAAGTTGCGATTTGGGGCTTCTGAGTGTAGTTCAATGATAGTGGTAGATGTTGTGAGGACTTGATTGAAGGTGTTCTAGGATTGAAGGTTGCTGATAATGGGCGGCGGCCGGACGTTCGTTGGCATTGGAGCAGTTTCAGAAAAGGTGGAGAGAGTGTTTGAGAGGTGCTAGGGTTTGGATTGAAACGTGTGTGAACAGTAGGAGAGGTTTGTGAGAGGGCGTGGGATTTTTGTTGCTGAGAGGTTGGGATGAACTTGGGCCTAGTTGAGCCCACAAGCGTATTACTGATGCATACCCCGTTTCGCTCAATTCACCCCTCCCTGTGTGAGAAGTCTGGATGATTGGTGTGGGCCTGAGGCCCTATTTACTTTCAACACCCCCCTTGTCCAAGCCCATAATGAAAATGACTAAAAAAAATCACTAACAGCACCCCAGGCGTTTTTTTTTCTTGTTCTGAGTTTATTATTTGTTCTTGTGAGGATGCTGGGCCTGCGCCCTATTGCTTTCAGCACCCCCAATCAGGGCCCAATGAATAATCCCTCATAAATCCATTGCTGATTGAACCCCCCAGGTTGTTTCTTTTATTTTTCTTTTATACTTCCATATTAAATAATTCATAATAAATTGTAAATAATTGTGGTTTTTAATAATTCTTTTTTCCAACCATTTCATGAGAATATTAAGAAAAATCAAATAAAAATAAGATTGTCATTTTATTTTTGTTTGTTATTTTTTACATATTTTCCATTTTAATTGATTACTTTTTATATTTTAATGCATGCATATCATTAAAAAATTCATAAAAAATGGTAGGTTTAGTCAAATAATTCCGTTCTTTTTTCTGTAGACTCGTGATTCAGTGTAGAATTTTATAGTGCAGAAACATTAACTCCATCATGCATTTTTATTTTAATTGCATTTTGTCATTGTTATTGATGTTTGAATAATTGGTCTGTGGATATGTCTGTGTTGCCGATTTTATTTCTTTCATCTGGTGTTGAATTTTATTCTGATTTTTCAGTATGTTGCCCTAGAGCCATGTAGGTCTCCCATTAGATTTTTGATAGATTTTTGTAGGGTGTTCTGCTGTGTTTTGTCTGAGCCTGAAGATAGGGGAAGTCTTGATGACTTCTGACTTTGGAGTTCAACTGTGGTTGAACTTCAGAGATAGTCTTTTGTAGTTTGTTGGCCTGTGGATTCTTCCTGAAGGTGGGAGCTGATTGAAGTCCTGTTGGAGCTTGCAAGGATGCAGTAGTTTGAGGCTTAGTCTAGGAGCTTGTTGTCTGTTTGTGAGGTCCGAGATCCTGAGGTTTGAAGGGAGTTTATGGTACTTTCCTGAGGAAGGCACTATGAATGACTTTCAGTCTTCCTTCTCACCTCTTTCTTAAGTATCCAATGATGTCGGAGCCGACTTGTGAGTTTAATTCCTCCTGAGGAGGAATGTAAACTGATCACAGTTGTTGAGCCACGTAGGATACGATTCCTAAGTGTTAGCCTCCTAGTACTTTCCTGAGGAAGGTCCTAGGGGTCTATTCACTTAGTTCCAGTAGTTTGTCTAGGATTTCTCAAGTATCCAGTGATGTTGGAGCCAACTTGTGAGTTTAATTTCTCCCGAGGAGGAATGTAAACTGATCACAGTTGTTGAGCCACGTAGGATACGATTCCTAAGTGTCAGCCTCCTAGTACTTTCCTGAGGAAGGTCCTATGAGTCTGTTCACTTAGTTCCCTTAGTGCATATAGGTTCTTTCCCAAATATCCAGTGACGCCGGAGCCTTCATGTGAGTTTAATCTCTCCTGAGGAGGGATGTAAACTGATCACAGTTGTCGAGCCGCATAGGATATGACTCCTGAGTAGTAACCTCCTGGTACTTTCCTGAGGAAAGCACTATGAGCTTGTCTACTTAGCTTCCTTTCTCTGGTAAGCTTGTTCTGAAGCTTGGAGACTGGGATTGATTCCTCTTGCCTAGGAGTTTGTTTAGATCCTTGCTTAGGGTTTTGATTAGAGTTGTTTGCTTAGATCCTTGCTTAGGGTGCTGTATAGAGTTTTGTTTAGAGATAGATTAGGAGATTGTTTCAGGTTTGTTTGAGGCCCTGGTCAGGGTTAGTCTCTTTGTGTTGTTTGACTTGTGTGATGTTATGTTGCATTAGACTTAGGTGTTCATCCAGATAGTTCTGAATAGGTGCATCTTAGAAGTAGACTTTGTGTGCATAAGAAGTTGAGGTGGTCCTCCTTCTGCTTGTTTGTTATTGCGTGGCTTTGCTTGTTGGTATTTGGTAGAGCTGAGCTCCCTTGCCTTTGTGGTTTGTGGCCTCTGTGCCTTGTTCGTCTAGTTGTTGCATTCATGCATATTTTTCAGTATTCATTTACGTTGCAGTTTCTTGTTTGTGGTTTAATCCTGTTGCCATGATCCCTTAGGAGCTCTGACTTCTCCGCTGCGGAGTTGTTATGATAGACATTAGGATGGTCAACCAGGTGTGGTAGCAGTAGGTAGATTCCCCTGTTTCTCAGCTATAGTTTCTAGGGTTTCCCTTTCCTTTCCGTAGGAGCTTTTGAGTAGCTTGATCCGTAGTTAGCTGAACTACAGCTGCTCTGATTCTTCGTTCCAGACGAAGATATGTAGGCATAGGATGCGATATCCTAGCGAGCACACTAACGACTAACCTTTGTTCTCTCGCGGCTGTGCGATCGAGACTTTCCCGCTAACGATTAATTGCTATCCTTTTCTCTTGCCCGAGCGCATTTGAGACCAGATCATAGTTGTAGGCTCCCGAGCCTTAGAGACCAGTTTGTTTTCTCACTGTTGCGTGAGAGCCCCTGTTTACCCGTAGTTAGCCGAACTACGTTTGCTCTGATCTTTCATTTCAGATGAAAGTACGTAGGCACAGGACGCGATGTCCTGGCGAGCAACCTTTCCCCCGTTTAGACGTAGGCGGTCGAACTACGTTGACTCTGACTTTCCCATTGCACGAGGGAATACGTAGGCCCAGAACACCGTATGTTCTGTCGAGTCCTGTCCTTTTATTTTCTTTTCAGACCAGCCATTAGCGTAGATAGATAACACACCCTTTTACCTATAAACACCAAGCGTGGATCCCGTCGAGTACGACGGACGTGAGGGGTGCTAATACCTTCCCCTTGCGTAACCGACTCCCGAACCCAGGCTATGGTTGCGATGACCATACCTTTTCCCGTCTTTGCGAGGTTTACTTCGAGCGTTTCCTTTCCCGCTCTGAGGGATAAATAACGCACGGTGGCGACTCTCCTGTCAAGCCGGCGCCGATTTTCGCAGTAGCGACACCTACCATTGAAGAGTATGTGGGGTTTACTGAGCTACCCGTGCAAAACAAGGTCCCCTTTATTCACTCTGCTGCTGAGCCCAAGTTGGAGGACTTAGCCAAGGCCTTGCATATGGACGCTGCAGAACTGTTAGTGACTTCTTGGCTTGGGGTTTCAGGTTTCTCTCTTGATTTCCTGGTTGGCAAAGCTCAGGAGTATGCCAAGAGCGGATGTTGGGTGGTTTTCAATGCTATTTTGGCTCTATGCATTTATGGAATTGTGTCGTTCCCTAACTTGCCCAATTTCGTAGACTTGGACGCTTTCCATCTATTTGCTGCCGACAATCCAGTGCCCACGTTGATCGGAGACTTCTACCACTCCTTGCACTACAAGAATGAAAACAGAAGGGGAAAGGTTGTTTACTGCTGTGCGCCTTTGTTGAATATGTGGTTCAAGAGCCACCTTCCCATGAGGGGATCTTTTGTGGAGAGTGCAACCACCGCTAGCTGGCCAGAGCGCCTGATGAGGCTATCCTCCGAAGACGTTGAGTGGTTTGATCGAGACTTGCTAGGGTCTGAGCTTATATTCAGTTGTTCTGGGTACCCTAATGTCACGCTGATAGGAAGAAAAGGGTGTATCAACTACAACCCATCCCTGTTGGTCCGTCAGTTCGGATATGCGCTGAAGAACCCACCAAAGGAAGAAGAAGTACAGGAATCTCTGTACTTCACCGGTGATTTGAAGGGGGAGTTATTAGCCAAGCTGCAGCATGCCTGGACGCGTATTAACCGAAGGGGGAAGCCGTTGTTAGGGAAGAATGACTGTCAGGCTTACGCACCATACAGAGTTTGGATCCAGGATAGAGCAAGTCAGTTGCGGATGCCATTTCCAGAAGCACCAGTCCTTGTTCCCATTCCGGTAGCAGAGCCAACTACTGTTTCTAGGGAGGCCTACGAGCAAGTGGTGAAAGAAAAAGAAGCCTTGATGAAGATCAATGAAGGGTTAGAGCAGGAGCTATCCCATATACGCAGTGAGAAAAACAAGGCCGTGCATGCTTTCCAACAGCAGATTGAGCTAATGAACAGATTAGGGGCCGAGTTGACTGAGGAAAGGAAGAAGCGCGAACGTCTGGGGCAAGAGTTCAGAAGCTCCCATGACATGCTTGAATCCAAAAAGAAAGCACTTGACATCGCTCACCGAGAAATCTCTTCTTGCAATAAGACTTGGAATGCCACGCTCACCAACAATAAGAAGAGGGAAGATAAGTTGAAGCAGCAAATTTCCGACCTCGAAGAGCAGTTGAAGTCTAGCATCAAGAAGTGTGAAGAAGAAGTGATGACCCGGTATAGTCTCCAGAATGCACTGAACAAGGCCATCAAAGGCAGAGATGAAGCTGTGTCTCAGAAGCGTAAGCTAGAGGATCGCTTCGGAGAAGGGGCATGGGAGGAAACTGCTGAAGACGTGCGGCGTGTTCTTAAGAAAAGGAACCAACTTGTTGAAGGGCTGCTTGCCAGACCAAGTCATCCGGAGACCAAGAAGTTGCTAGAAGAGTACCAGACTTATGGGAGTGTTTGATCATTTCATGTACTAGCTTGTATGCTTTATTTGCATAAGTGCTGATCATCACCAGGATTGTTGGTTGAGGTCATGCCTTCTTATTGTACTCTCAGTGATATTGTATTCTTGGCTTATTGGTTTCTCCGCAATATATGAGGATTTCTGTGATTCAGCTCCGATCTTTATATTGTTAGCACTATCACCGCACTGGCACCTTCATACTAGAATCGGGGAATGCTATTCCCTAATGCACAGACACTCGTTGCATTGCATTCATATTCATATTGCATTACAGGTAATCTTCGGATGATATCTTATTCCCTGCTTTGTACCAAGTACTTTCAAGATTGCAGATCAGCACCCGCACCGCTATTCCACTCGCACCAACTGTCGAAGAATCATGGATCAAATGCAGAACGAGATGCAAGATGTGCGCGAGAAGCTATCTCTCTTTATGCAGACCATGGAAGCTATTGCAAAAGGTCAGGAGAATTTGCAAGCCATGCTGCAGCCTCTGTTGGTCAGAAGCGCCGGTCACGGTAATGAGGATCATCAGTCTGTGTGAGTCGATACTGTTCATGGGGATGGCACTCCCACGCCAGTGGCTCCACCTGTAATCAATATACCTGCTGTTAATGTCAACAACGCTACCGCTGCTGGGAATGGTAACGTCGGAGTTGGGAATGAGACTGTTGTCCATAATGTTGGGCTTGGCGATATCAACTTGGGTGATAATATGGGAGGCAACGGCTTTGGCAATGCTGGATTCGGGTTCAACGATCAGGGACTCGATAACGCTGGGAAATATGGTTTCAATGCTCAAGGCTTTGGGCAAGATGGTTATGGTGTGGCCAATCAGGGTTACGGAGGCTTCGGAAATGGAAACAGCGATGGGTTAATGGCTTTTGGGCCTGCTGGAGGTGTTCAGGGGTACGGCAACAGAGGGCGAGGCCCAGTGATGAATCAGATCAGAGCTGGCCGCAATAATGGATATGATGGGTACGGAGCTGGGAATGGTATGTGGCAAGAAGATCAGCAGGAGGACGCTTTCTCCGGCGGAGGATTCGAAGGGCCGATGGATGACTCCTAGAAGATCAGAATGCTAGAAGAGCAGATGAGGGGGGTCCTGAACCAAAGTGTTGTGGGCTTAGACATGGCAACAATGGGTCTGGTACCTGGCTTGAGGGTGCCAATCAAATTCAAAGCTCCTACGTTTGATAAGTATAAAGGGGACACTTGCCCGAAAGTGCACGTGCGGGCTTATTACAGAAAGATGTCTGCGTACTCAACTGATGAGAGAATGCTAATGCATTTCTTTCAAGATAGTTTGTCAGGCCCTTCCCTAGAGTGGTACATGGGGTTAGAGCCAACTAATATAAAGACATGGAAGCAACTGGCAGAGGCATTTGTAGCTCACTACAAGTATAACAGCGACTTGGCGCCTAACCGGGTCCAATTGCAAGGGATATCTCAGAAGAAGGATGAGAGCTTCAAAGAGTACGCGCAAAGGTGGCGCGATATGGCTGCCAGAGTCCGTCCTCCTTTAGAAGACAAGGAAATGAACGACATGTTCATCGGCACATTCACAGGCATGTTTTATGACAAGTTGTTTCACACATCTTTGGCTAGTTTCTCAGACTTAATTCTGATGGGGGAAAAGATTGAAAACAACATTAAACAAGGCAGGTTCCAGACTGAGGAATCAACTGCATCTGGCAGTAATGGGAAGACTTTTGGTGGGCGCCGTCAGGGCGAGGCAAGCGCAGTGTTTGGAGGCCGAGGCAGAGGTAGGAACCAATATAATCAGCCGCAGCAGGTGGCGAGTGTTACTATTCCATATCAACAACAACCGTTTCAGCAGCAGCCAATGCAACAGCAACAGCAGCAGCAGCAGCCACAGCAGGGGGCACAGCAGGCTCAACGAAGATTCCAGGGTGGTAAACCAAGAAGAGTGTTTGAGAAGCCCCCCTCAACCTACGCAGATTTGTTGCAGACATTGTTGGGTTTGAACCTGGTAGAGAAGAGAACTCTGGCACCGATAACGGGAACTCCTCCGTATGGTTATGATGCAAGCAGGCACTGTGAGTTCCACTCTGGGGTTCCGGGCCACGATGTAGAGGGTTGCCATGCTTTTAAGCACGTTGTGCATGATCTTTTGGACAATAAAGCTATCAATTTCGGAACAGCAGGGCCGAATATAGTGCAGAAACCCATGCCTAATCATGGGGCAAATGCCATTCTAACCGAGGAAGGGTGGAATCTGATTATGAATGTCGAGGATTTAAAGACGCCGCTGAACGAGATAAAAAGCAGATTGTTGCAAGGGGGTGTTTATCCAGGATGTGGCGAGTATTGCTTAGAATGCTGGACCCTAGCTGGGGGGTGTGATGATTTGAAGAAAGGCATCTGGGCTTTAATTGATGACGGCACATTGCAGTTTGACCGAGCAGCGGTCGAAGAGCCCGCAGGGGCAATAGCAAATGATCAGAGTGATGTGGCCACTGTAACGATTCCTCGAAAGACAATCACTATAACAGCACCGGCTCAGCGACCGCCGATCACCATAACTAAGGCCGAACCAATCCCGTACGAGAGCACAAAAGCAGTCCCATGGTCATATGGGTTGGAAGTGTATTGTGATGGAATAAAGATTGATGTTAATAGGCAACCAGCCGAGACTGTAGAGAATGTGGTCGGTTCAGGAGGCATGACAAGGAGTGGTAGGATCTTCATATCGCCTGAGGTGGAGGCCGAAAGACTGGCAAAGGGGAAAGGAAAGATGGTTGAGAATGTCCCCGTGCAAGCAAGCGACAAAGCCTCGGCATCAAAAGACGTAGAAGAGTTCATGCGCTTGATTCGAAAAAGTGATTATAAGATTGTGGAGCATCTGCAACAGACGCCGTCCAAGATATCTATCCTGTCGTTGCTATTGTGTTCTGAAGCTCACAGAAATGCTTTGTTGAAAGTCCTGGATACTTCCTTCGTACCCCAAGACGTCTCCGTGAATCAACTGGAAGGAGTGTTGGCACATGTGAATGCAGGCCACAGCTTGGGCTTTACCGACTTCGATTTGACCCCAAAGGGGAGAGATCATAATATGGCGCTGCACATATCTGTTGAGTGTAGAGGATCAGTAATGTCGCATGTATTGGTCGACACCGGATCGTCTTTGAATGTGCTGCCCAAGAAAGCGATGATGAAGCTGGATGTCAGAGGAATCTTGTGCACGCCCAGTGACTTGGTAGTGAGAGCGTTTGATGGCACGCGGAGAACAGTCTTTGGGTCAATAACGTTTCCTCTACAGGTAGGGCCGGAGGTGTTTGCAACAGAATTTTATATCATGGATATACAGCCCGCATATAGTTGCCTACTCAGAAGACCCTGGATTCATAGGGCTGGGGCAGTCACGTCTACCCTGCATCAGAAGTTAAAATATATGGTCAGAGACAACGTGGTCACCGTATGCGGAGAAGAAGACATCCTGGTCAGCCATCTGTCGTCATTTAAATATGTGGAGGTCGATGGAGAGATCCACGAAACACCCTGCCAGGCATTTGAGGGGTTGCGTATCAAGGACAAAGGTCCCGGGCCGAGCAAAGTGTCGGAGATAGTCGTCTCGTCGTATAAAGAAGCTCAAGCTCTGGTGGAGGCAGGTGAAGCCAAGGGCTGGGGCAAAGTGCTGGACATTCCTGTGAAGATGGACCGGTTCGGGCTAGGATACCAACCGTCGTCGTCAGCACCTGCTGTGAGAGCATCCCGTTTCAGAGGGCCAATAACCATCTCTGCCAGTGGAGTATGTCATGAAACCATCAACGCTGCTTCAGAGTCTGATGAAGGAGACAGCGACTGTGATATGGATGCCTGGATTCAGCGAAGCACGCCAGGACAGGGACTGTGCAACTGGTCCATTCAGGAGCTTGTTCCTGTGACTCTTAAACAGTAATGTTTTGTTTTATTAATTGTTGAACAATCTGATGTCTTGCCCGGGGCATCAGGATTTGCTTAGGGTTGTGCTGTTATGAACATTGCGTGTTAATCATTAAATAAATGGCGTTTTTTCATGTGCAAATATTTCGATCTCTGTCTTTCTTGTTTTGTATTTTTCAGTAAAATAGCAACGTGGTTATTCGCTTTATACGCATTTTGAAGCATTTAACCATTCTTTTTGCAGGATAACATTTTCAGATGACATCCTTGAACCACCTATGACTCGTCCCGACTTCGAGCACCCGGTATTTCAGGACGAAGAAGAGGTTGTCGAAGATAGCGACGTTCCTGAAGAACTGTCTTGGTTGGTGAAACAAGAAGAGCGTGTCATTCTGCCTCACGAAGAGGTCATCGAAATTATCAACTTGGGGTTGGAAGGGGTTGAGAAGAACATTCGTATCGGAGCCGCGCTACAGAGCGATATCAAGCGAAGACTGGTTGAAATGCTCCGAGAGTATAGTGATGTATTCGCTTGGTCGTATGAAGATATGCCAGGGCTCGATACAGATATGGTTGTGCACCGTCTGCCACTGAAGGAAGAATGCCCACCGGTCAAACAAAAGCTTCGCAGAACTAGACCAGACATGGCAGTAAAGATCAAAGAGGAAGTTCAAAAACAGTGGGATGCTGGTTTCCTGGCTGTGACAAAATATCCCTCATGGGTTGCTAACATCGTACCGGTGCCAAAGAAAGATGGCAAGGTTCGAATGTGTGTGGATTATAGGGATTTGAATAAAGCAAGCCCAAAAGACGATTTTCCACTTCCTCATATCGACGTGCTAGTTGATAATACTGCTCAATACTCCGTATTCTCCTTCATGGATGGCTTTTCAGGCTATAATCAAATTAAAATGGCGCCAGAGGACATGGAGAAGACTACTTTCATAACGCCTTGGGGAACATTTTGCTACAAAGTGATGCCCTTTGGCTTGAAGAATGCTGGGGCAACGTATCAGCGTGCGATGACGACTCTTTTTCATGATATGATGCATAAAGAGATCGAAGTTTATGTTGACGATATGATTGCCAAATCCCAGACGGAGGAAGAGCATCTGGTGAATCTGCTGAAGTTGTTCAAAAGGCTTAGGAAGTTCAGGCTGAGGCTGAACCCTAACAAATGCACCTTCGGAGTGAGATCGGGTAAACTGCTGGGGTTTATCGTAAGCGAAAGAGGAATAGAGGTCGATCCTGCTAAAATAAAAGCGATTCAAGAAATGCCGACGCCTAAAATAGAGAAAGAAGTGCGCGGGTTTTTAGGGAGGTTGAACTACATCGCTCGGTTCATATCTCACCTAACAGCTACATGTGAACCATTGTTCAAGCTATTGAAGAAGGATCAAGCTGTAACGTGGAACGAAAATTGTCAAAAGGCGTTCGATAAAATAAAGCAGTATTTGCAGGAGCCTCCTATTTTGATACCCCCAGTGGCAGGGAGACCCTTGATCATGTATTTGACGGTTCTTGAGGGAAGCATGGGTTGTGTTCTCGGTCAACACGACGAGACAGGGAGAAAAGAGCATGCAATTTATTACTTGAGTAAGAAATTTACAGATTGTGAATCTCAATACTCAATGCTTGAGAAAACTTGTTGCGCGCTAGCCTGGGCCGCCAAGCGTTTGAGGCAATACATGCTGAATCATACAACCATGCTCATCTCGAAGATGGATCCTATCAAATATGTATTCGAAAAGCAGGCGTTGTCAGGGAGAATTGCCCGTTGGCAGATGGTCTTGACTGAATATGACATCCAATACGTCTCGCAAAAGGCTATAAAGGGGAGTGTGCTGTCTGAGTATCTGGCAGAGCAGCCTATTGAAGATTATCAATCGATGAGGTTTGATTTTCCTGACGAGGATATCATGTACCTAAAGATGAAAGATTGTGAAGAACCGTTGCCAGACAAAGGACCAGAGTTGGGTTCCAAATGGAAGATGATATTTGACGGAGCTGTGAACGCTTACGGTAGCGGAATAGGGGCAATCATCACTACGCCACACGGGTCGCACATCCCGTTTACTGCCCGATTGACCTTTGCAGTCACCAATAATGAGGCCGAATACGAAGCTTGTATAATGGGGCTTGAAGAAGCCATTGATTTGCGAATCAAACATCTGGACGTATACGGAGACTCAGCTCTAGTGGTGAATCAGATCAAAGGAGAATGGGAGACACGTCAGCCCAATTTGATACATTATATGAATTATGCTAGGAGATTGTTGCCTTTCTTCGATAAAGTTGAATTGCATCATGTGCCACGAGCAGAGAATCAGATGGCTAACGCCCTGGCCACTTTGTCTTCCATGTACAAAGTCAACTTCTGGAACGAGGCTCCCCGAATCATTATCTCTCGGCTTGACAGACCAGCTTTCGTATTTGCTATTGATGAAGCACCCGACGACAAACCGTGGTATTTCGATATCCTTAATTTCCTGAAGAACAAAGAGTATCTGGCTGGGGCATCCAGTCAAGATCAGAAGACTCTCAGGAGATTAGCGGGTAATTTCTATTTGAATCCGGATGGTGTCTTATACAGAAGAAACCACGACTTGGTACTGTTGCGTTGTGTAGACGAAAGAGAGGCAAAGCTGCTCATGGAGGAAATACACGAAGGTACCTTTGGTACGCATGCTGGTGGGCATGCTATGACGAGAAAGCTGCTGCGGGCAGGATATTTTTGGCTGACTATGGAAACTGATTGTTTCAAGTTTGCGAGGAAGTGCCATAAGTGCCAAATTTATGCTGATAAAATTCATGTGCCTCCGAGTCCTCTGAACGTGATGTCATCACCATGGCCATTCTCGATGTGGGGAATCAATATGATTGGAAAGATCGAGCCGACGGCTTCTAATGGGCACCGGTTCATTCTAGTAGCAATCGATTATTTCACTAAGTGGGTAGAAGCGGCGTCTTACGCAAATGTAACTAAGCAGGTGGTGGCTAGATTCATCAAGAAAGATCTCATTTGCCGATATGGGACCCCCGAGAGGATAATCACGGACAACGGTTCAAACTTGAACAACAAAATGATGAAGGAGCTCTGTCAGAATTTCAAGATCGAACATCACAACTCCTCCCCTTACTGACCCAAGATGAATGGCGCTGTCGAGGCGGCCAATAAGAATATCAAGAAGATCGTTCAAAAAATGGTGGTGACCTATAAGGATTGGCATGAGATGCTACCTTTTGCTTTGCACGGTTATCGTACGACGGTACGCACATCAACCGGGGCAACCCCGTTCTCGTTGGTATACGGAATGGAAGCAGTACTACCGTTGGAAGTTGAGATCCCTTCTCTAAGAGTACTACGAGACGTCCAACTAGATGAGGCAGAATGGGTGAAAGACAGGTTGAACCAATTGAGTTTGATGGATGAGAAGAGGCTAGCTTCTCTAGCATACGGTCGTTTGTACCAGAGCCGAATGAAGAAAGCGTATGATAAGAAGATACATCCGCGAAGCTTTCAGACGGGCGACCTTGTACTGAAAAGGATTCTCCCGCCGCAGGCAGATCACAGGGGCAAGTGGACCCCCAACTACGAAGGGCCATACGTTGTCAGGAAAGTCTTTTCAGGAGGAGCGTTGTTGTTGTCCACCATGGACGGTGAAGACTTTACGTCGCCTGTGAATTCGGACGCAGTTAAAAAATACTTTGCTTAAAATTGACCCGCTGGACAAAAAAAAGAGAGTCCAGGCAAAAATGGGGCATCCTGGCGAACCAAAAACAGAATGAAAGGTTCGGGCAAAAATTAGGGATAAATTAAAAAAAAATGTACACCCGCGAAGTTGAAAACCTACACTGGGCGGCTTCGGCAAAAAAGGGTATCCCGGTGAACTGAAAACCCGTAAAGGGCGGTTCACGCAAAAGTTAGGGATTTGAAAAGCAAATGACCGCGGTCCGAATTTGATACTGCATTGAGCATTGGTGCGGGAGAATATGCCTGAGGAGTCGATTATCAAATACAATCTCTTCGGAAGTATGGATACCAGGGAAGCATTAGAGTCGGATGAGTCATAGGAGGATCAGTTCGTGGTGTTCATCTACATCCCGTTGCCGACATGTGTACAAATTTAGTTTGCCAATATATTTATGCTTCTTGTGCATATTTGTATATCTGCTTTGCGTAGCTTCCTCTTTTCAGGAGTTACATCCCGTGTACAAAACTCCGCCCATTCAGGGGCCCAATCAATAAAATACGTTATTCAGTACTTGATGTTGGTTCTTTACTGTTTTGTGCATGATAAAGCGCCTAAGTTTACTAAAACTAGCATGTGTATAACATCACTGGCCTTTGCCAACAATTGCTAAAGCTTTGAATTAACTGAAAATAACGTCACTAACCTGAATCGATTTGGTTGCATAGGCTTGTCTTGTCTGGTTTGTGTTGTTGCAGGTTTCATAGTCGTACGAGGAAGACGATCAAAAGATTGCAGACTCGACTCCCACGCAGGTCATGCATGTTCTTCCTGAAGAAGGATCGAACTCCCCAGCTAGTCGTAGCTTATCCAAAGGACATGCTCCAGCAAAGTCATTCATTCTCAGCAGAGTTTGGCGATTCCAAGATTATAAGGCTGTATTCAGACAGTGTATCTCAAGCCGAGTTGGTTTAGTCGCAGAAGATTAATATTTGGGAGCTGTATTCAGGCAGTTTTACTTTTCCCCGCAGGGTCAGTTACTCTCCCCCAGCGGAGTCAGTTGATTTTCCCAAGAGAATCAACCCCTCCCCAGCGGAGTTCTCTTTTCAGCAGAACTCGAAGATTAAGACTCTCCCCGACAGAGTTGGTTGCGTCCTGACATTTATTTTGTCAGAATACCGTGTGACATCCGGTCACTCTCCAGCAGAAGTATAATCATACCAAGCGCATCCGCTACTCCCCAGCAGAGTTGTATCCCCCAGCAGGGTGTTACTTCAAGGAGATGTTTGGTTCAAGTTCCCAATTTCCCAGCTGAGCCGACATCACTCTTCCAGCATTTATTTTGCTGGAATAATTCTCTAGCATCCGGCTATCCCCAGCGGAGTTGGCATTATCTTCAGCATTTATTTTGCTGAAGCAGTTCCTGTATCTCAGCAGTTCGAGTCGGCATTTGCATTGGCATACAGTATCATGCTTGCATCCACCAAATGAAAAAAGCGTAGCATTTCCATGTCGAATGGAGCATTGCATCATTGTCAAACGCATGCATTTTGAAACATAAACCAGGTTGGCTAACCGTTTGTTTAAGGTATTGTTTCTCTTGCAGGTAGAGAGAGCTTGTCGCTACTGCGAAAATCGGCGCCGGCTGACAGAAGAGTCGCCACCGTGCATTATTTATCCCTTAGAGCGGGAAAGGAAACGCTCGAAGTAAACCTCGCAAAAAAACGGGGGAAAAGGTATGGTCATCGCAACCATAGCCTGGGTTCGGGAGTCGGTTACGCAAGGGGAAGGTATTAGCACCCCTCACGTCCGTCGTACTCGACGGGATCCACGCTTGCTTGGGTTGTCTATTGGATGCAAAACAATCTATCTACGGCTGCTAAATCTAAGGGGAAGGGGATTGACTCGATAGAGCGTCGCACTCTATGCCTACGTATTCTCAGGAGAGAAAGTCAGAGTCAACGTAGTTCGGGACTACGGGGAAAATTGGCTCGCCAAGACCTCGCGTCTTGTGCCTACGTACTTCCACTGGATGGAAGATCAGAGCTTTACGTAGTTCAAACTAACTACGGCTAAACAAACATTCTCACACAGCAGTGAGAAAAACAACTGGTTCCACAGGGTCGGGAACCTATGGTCAAAGCTACGGCTTGGTCTCAAATGCACTTGGGCAAGAGAGAAAAAGGGTAATCAATTAGTCGTCAGCGGGAAAGTCTCGATCGCACAGCCGCGAGAGAACAAAAGTTAGTCGTTAGTGTGCTCGCTAGGATATCGCATCCTATGCCTACATATCTTTGTCTGGTACGAAGAATCAGAGCAGCTGTAGTTCGGCTACTACGGGACCACAGCTCAAATCTCGTTTTATTAACATCTGGAAAAATGATTACAATAGGTTGAATACTGAAAATAAATCTCCTAGGAAATGCTATCCTATTCTATCCTGAGAAATCGAATGAAGATAGCCCCCTAACAAATGGGCCTCTAAACTATCTTAAAAGTCGTAAAATAAAGTCTATGAAAATATACCCTAAAAAGAAAATGCTTTAAAAAATATTAAACCTACTTTAATATTTTTTCTCTTTTTTCTTCTTTTCTCTTTAACATATTTTTTCCTCATATTTTTCCCACAATATTTCTTTTTGAATATTTTCTCCATTTTTTTCAATATGTTTCAATATTTTTCTCCTTTTCTTTTCTTATTTCCTTTTTCACAAATATTTTCTCACTATTTTTCTATTGTTTTTCACTATTCTCAATATGTTTTTCTCTATATTTTTCTCTTTTCTTTTTTCATAATATTTTCACACTATAATATTTCTATTTTTTCCTATTTCTTTTATTCTAAAAAAGAGACTAAACAACTAAAAAATAAGAAGAAAAACATAAAGGGGGGGTTACAACTATTACAAGGGGTGCTAACAGAAAATAAAATAAAACAAACTGCAACTGAATTGGGCCCAGCCCATATCCTTAGCTCAGGAAAAAAAAACTGAAGCTGGGGGGTGTGTGAGTAATCTGGGGCGTTGCAGATGTATTGGGCCCAAGCCCACTTCCTTCAGCCAAAAAACGTGAGGGTGTATGCGTGCCAAAAAAACTGATTGGGCCTGAGGCCCAATGAACCAGCCTTCTCCCTCCTCTCTCCATCTCCATTCTGCAGAAACCCTAGTCTGTTCCTCTCTAACCGCCGCCGTTCACAGCCTCCGTTTCCCCAACCCTCTTCAACATCATCCGTTCAACAAAACGCCTCTTTTTCTCACTCAAACATACCTTCTACATCATCAACATAATATTCAAAGCATGGAAAATTTCACTCAAGGATCTCGGAGGAACTTCCCTTGAGAAGAGATGAAGATCTCTGGATGAACGAGCTATAGGGAGACATTGGTGACCTGAAGGTTCTTTGGATCTTGAAGGTTCTAGCGTTTGATGAGGAACATGAGAGTTCTGAAGATGCCTGTTGGAGATGGCCTCCAAAGATGAATGCAGATCTGGAAACCTGTTGGAGGTAGGCGACGAATCTTCAACGTTCTGAGGAATTTCTGGAAAAATCAAAGGTGAACGCAGTTGAAGGTCTTGCATGATCGAAGGAGTTGATCAGAGATGGATAGGATATGATCGGCGGATGACGATTCTTGATGTGTTGATTGTGGATCCAGAACAAAATCTGGAAAGGTGATGATGAATCTGGGGATGTATGTTCTTGCTGAGGATGAATGTTTCTGGGAATCAGATCTTGATGATGAACGTTCGTGGATGTTGATGATGGAGGACGAAGGGGATTGTTGATTCAGGGGATTTTCTGGGCTTGTTGTTTCTGGGAGATGATTGAAGGAGGAGGTTGACGATGAATGTTCATCGTCTTTTGATGAATTTCTGGAGAGGACGGTGGTTTCTGCGGTGGTATTCATGGTGGTGGTGGTCGGAAACTGGAGAAGATAGGAGGAAGGTGTTGAAGGCGACCGGATTCTGGGGATGTAGGGTTTTCCGGCGAGGCTGCGGTGGCCGCCGGCCATGCAGGCCGGCCGGTGGCGTTCTCAGGCGAGGCGAGCTGGGAAGACGCGTGGTGGAGGGGAACGTTGCATGGGTGACGCGTGTCCCACGCGTGGCTTGGTGAGAGAATGCGTTGAGGTGAGGTGGCGTAGCGTGGGTGATGCGGCGTGGGTCCTCCTCTGGTGCAACACGTGGCCTGCTCCTATTTAAAGCTGAGAAAGCTCTGGCGCCTTCTGGAAGGTTCTGGGAGAAACTGGATTCTGCTGGAAAATGGTGGATGATTCTGGACGTTTTTGGACTGACTTTGAATTGGGCCTAGCCTGGTAACTGGGCCTGCGAAAAAAAAGATAAAAAATCCCCAAAAAACTGCAATGAAACTAATATGATCAAAACTTGGACTAAATGGCAATGATTAATGGGTCAAAGCTAATTAACTAACCTAATTAATATCTAACACTAATTAACTAAACTAAACTCAATTAAACCTAATAAATCTAATTAACTCCTAATTAATAATATTCTAAAATCTATTAATTTTCTATTATATCTATAAAAACAACTATATTAAATTCTATGCAAAAAAAACTATATCATTTCTATTTAAACTCTATTAAATCTTAAAATGATTAAAAAGCTAATTAAACCCTAAAAAAATGCCAATAAAATCCAGAAAAATCACCATAATTCCCGAGGGAACAAAATGAGCACCGAACGACACAAAATAATCGGTAAAAATAAACGGGCACCGAAATATCCCAAAAATCGATTCTACTGATTAAAAACACCTGAAACACGAGACGAGAGCTGTGATCCCTAATAAAATCGAAACAAATGAACAATGCAATGTATGCAATATGCAGATGCGAATGCGGTTATGCGTCGAGACATCGAGCCAAATGCGAGACCCGGTTGGTCAAATTTTGGGGTGCAACAGCTGCCCCTATTCAAGCGGCTTCGACCTGAGTGGGTGAAGAGCGCTCAGCCTTCAAACATTCAAGGTAGATGACGGTTGAATACAAATGGAACCCTGAAATTTGCCAACCGCAAGAATATACATCAAAGCTGCTTGAGGAATAGCTTCCAATAAACTGAAGTTTGGTTGTCACGGCAACAACTGGTCAATTTTCTGAAAAAAATTTCTTCTCCTTTTCAACACCTGTGTGACGCCACAAGTATTGAAATAACGCTTCGTAAAGCAAACACCTTGATTCCCATCTCTGTTATGGGATCCTTCTGGTCAACTCACAGTTCACTGCGAACTTGAGGACAATTCTCCCGGGGAATTCTGAATGGAACTGCCTGGCACCCGTTTTGACGAAGGGGGCAGCTTCAGAAGTCTGATATATGTCAATCTTTGTTGTTGTTGTTGTTGTTTTTTTTTTCGATGCTGACGTAACAACCAAATGAAGAATCACTCCGCTGGGGAAGACGAGAAGCTGAACCACACAACTCTGCAGGTGAACAAATTCGAAATCCAATAGGTAACCATCTTGGTCTATGTTTCGACATGCGTATGCTTGAAATGATGCAATGTCCTATACGACATGTAAATGCTATGCGTTTTGTTTGAAAATGCGAGGCCCAGACGGCATGGATATGCTATATGCTTGTATAAATGCTATGACTATATATGCAAATGCTAATGCAGGCTCGAGCTGCCAGAGAACACCAGGTCTGAAAACCACTTGGCAAAATAAATGCCGAAGGAAACGTCAACTCTACTGGGGATGACCTGAAGTCACAGAACCATCTCAGCAAAATAAATGCTGGAAACGAGAAATCAAATCCGCTGGGGATAACTGCCCTGCTGGAGAAATGAAAAGGCAACCCTGCTTGACGACTTCACTGGGGAAAGAAAGACAACTCTGCTCGGGGATGCTTTCTTCAAACCATTGGCAACTGATTGCGCTCTGCGGGGATTGACCCAAACTGAGGTTGATTACGCGCAGCACACTGCTGGAAATGCTCCTACTATCAAGGATATCAATCTTAATCTGCCGAAGATACTCCTGATCCTACTCTGATACTGGTGCAATACCATCTCGACTCTTCCGGGGATAATAAGCAACCTTCATCTGCTGAAGAGTAGCAATTCTGATTTAACAACATCTGCGAGGAAAACATTACTCGGAGCGCTGGCATTACTCGAGCTTCGTATCGGGGAAACATGACAACAGGCGGGTCATTGGGAAATACTGTGTCAGATACCTTTAGGTTTTTTTTGGTTTAGAATAAACATGGAATATGTACACAGTGGAAAATATGGAAATACTAGACGAGAACTAGCATTCAAAGGTGGACCATCAGGCGAGAACTGATAGGAAAATAGGTTAGGAAAATTGATTTTTGTGTTTTTGAACCAGACGAGCTGACTGGACAACAAGCTGAGGTATAGACAACCAGGCGAGAACTGGCTGAAAGCTAACGTACACCAGGCGAGAACTGGCATAACACTTGAAGAAACGGTGACCGAACGAGAATTGGTTACCAATAAACTGCACCAGGACGGGAACTGCTGCTTACAATAAACTGCACCAGGACGGGAACTGATGCTTACGGAAGGGTGGGCCAGACGAGAACTGGTTACCGATTTGCCAGGCGAGAAATGGACTTTGGAAACGACTGGTTACTGACACGTAACAGGTTTAAACTGCAGGATAATGATCCAATGACAACAAGACCTTCTTATTTGAAAGGTTCAGGTTTTGATAAGGGTACTGACATGATTCCCTGATACTCAACTCTGGCTGGGGATCAACAAACTGGTTTGAATGACTTGCCCCTGGTACACTCAGCTGGGGATAGAAAGACTGGCGTGCACAACTTGCCCCAGTACGATCCAACTTGCCCCAATCTAACTCTTGGGAGTACTTGCTCTGAACAGCTTGCTACGAGAAGACTTCGAGAATATTTGCCCCGGTATCTGCACGACAAAAGAATTCAATCTCCAATTAAACACTTCTGCAGTGACTTGCCCCTGAATGAGCGTTCTAGCGACTTAACTCGATCTGATTATCCGCTAGAAGCATCTGCTTTCAAATCTCCACGCTCTGAATAACTGCCCCTGATTGGCTCTCGAGAAGACTCACTTCTGATCCACTGCTTCTCAAGCAAACTGCCCCTGCTCAACTGAAGCTTCGGGACTGGTCCTCAGACTGACTGATTCTGAACTTACTGGAAGATAATGCCCCTGATTCGCAAGGCTTCTCAACACACACCATTCTGGTTCAGATTGCTGAATTACTCAGTCCTGCTCGATTATTCCCTGCTGGAATTTCTTTCATGCCAACTACTAACCTGCAATTAGAATCGTCTGTTCACGAATGGTAATCTTAATGCAGTGCTCATGCAGATTTTGAAAAAATTTGAGCTGTCACTCATTTACATGCATATGATTGAGAGTGACGAATGAACCAAAGTTCAAACGCAGTGCTTACATGGTCAGTGAAAATACAACAAGGATGTGACTAGCAAGTCAAGAAGGAGTCAGGTTACTCCACCTTATCGTAATGCGCTTCAGACTAACCCTACCTCAATTAGGTCTTTTAAGGGTTGTATTGTGGTCGGGTTCACGGTTCGTGAAACAAAGGATGTTCGGCTCAAATTTTGATTTGTACCCACCCCTTCTACGTGATGATCTCCGATCCTAAGGTTCAGTTAACCTGGCACAAGCGCTCGCCTCTTCGAGAAGTATGTTGAATGGTAAGAACCACAGTTAAGGAATTCACAAGCTTTTCTTCTAGAGTGATAGTTACTCCTTCTTCGCTTTCGGTGTCAGTGTACACGACTTTGTGATTTGCTGGGGAGAATTTTCTTTTTAATCCCTCTTTTTCATTCTTTTGATTCCCTAATTTTTGCCTGGACTGACTCATTTTGAGTTCCTTCGATTTTTCTTTTTGAAGTCCAGCGGGATGCCCTGATTTTTGCCTAAGTATCAGCTTTCTCAGCTTTTCTTTCTTTTTACTTAGCGGGCTTTCTTTCTTTCTTTCTTTTGGAACAAAGTCGTGCGACACTGGTTGTCTTGATTGCTCTGAAAGGATTGTAACTGTCTCACTCCTGATTGGTGAGGTTTGACCTCTTGAAAGGTGCAAACTGATTGGTCCTTGAAAGACAACACTCGTCTGTAAGACTTGAACGCTCGGTCAAGTTAACTGACAACTACCCTGCCCCGGGTTAAGATGTAAGGGTTAAAAAGTCCGAAACAAACTTCTACTTCATGGCTCGAAGTGGTTAACAATGGACTAACTCCTTATATCTCCAGTGTTTGGGGGATTTGAAACAATGCCTTGTACGTCATCGGTAAGGTCTTATCTGAAAGCATACGATCATCGGTTATGAGTTTCAGTTTCATCATCCTCCCTCCTAACTTTGCTAGTCACAGCGAAAAAATGGAGTGAATAAAATGCAAGTGTCAGTGCAATGCAGTAAATGAGCGACAGCGACATGACTAATTCAGAAAAGTGCATAGTCACTTTATTATTATCACCATTCAAAACATACAATGTTAAAAAGCAGGTAGTAACTAACAGAAAAGAAACTACAAATGCAAATGATATAAAAGCTTGAGAACTGCCACTGCTGAGGCGCCTGCCTGTCTGAACCACTGGCTTTTGCTGGGGAACACCTTCCGAGTCACGAGCTTAGACAGCTGAGCGGTTAGGGATGAACAAACAGAAATCCTTCTCGAAAGGAAATGCGATCCTGATCAATCAACTGTTGTACCTTCGCCTGAAATGCTTTACAATCTTCGGTTGAATGCCCCGGAGAGCCACCATGATAACCACACTGAACGTGGGGATTGTACCCAGGAGGGTACGGTTCTGGAACTGGCTTAAGAGCTTTAGGTTCCACCAAAGAACTCTGGATCAAAGACGGTAGCAGCTGGCTATACGGCATAGGCACTGGGTGAAAAGGAGCTTTCCTTCGTTCCAAGTTGTTGCGAGGTCTGTTCTGATTCTGACGCTGATTCTGATAACCTCGGCCACGAGTTCGCTGATTTGCAATGGAAGCGACATAAGATTCCTGATAGAGTGCCCCAGGCACGGCTGTCTGTTCAGTATAACAAGCCACGGGAGGTACTGATCTCTGATAAGATGATGAACCAACAAAATTCACTGATTCGCTTCGAGGATATTCAACCTTTGGCATGACTGAGTTGATCACAACTTCTTCTTCACTCTGATAGTCACAAGGGTATTCAGTTTCACCAGCTTGATCATATGAAGTAATCTGAATTTTCCCCATTCTTATGGAGTACTCAAGGCGTTCTCCTAATGCTACCACGTCAGAGAAACTTGCCGGAATTCCGAGCAATCTTTTGAAGTACGGATATTGTAGGGAATCCACAAACATGCTTGCCAGCTCTTGGTCTAACAGCGGGGGACGCACTCTAGCAGCAAATTCTCTCCATCTCTGAGCATACTTCCTGATCGGTTCATTGATCTCTTGAGACAACTCTTGCAAATGCATGCGATAAGGAGCAATGTCTAGGTTGTAATCGTACTGCTTCAGAAAAGCTCTGGCTAAATCCATCCATGACTGAATCTGATTCCTCTCTAACTGCATATACCACCTCAAAGGTGCCCCAGTCAGACTATCTTGAAAGCAATGGATCATCAACTTATCATCTCGCGCAAACGCAGTCATTCTTCGACAGAACATCATCAAATGCAGCTTTGGACAGCTATCTCCCGTGTACTTCTCAAATTTCGGCACTTTGAACTTGTAAGGCAACACCAGGTCAGGAACCAAACACATGCCTACAGCATCCAGGTTGACAGCATCTTTGGCTTTCAAAGCTTTCATTTGCTCTTCCAACACTCGGAGTCTTCTACCATCGTCAAGGGCTCTTGGATCTACCATCCCAGCTGCTGGAATATCTCTTCGGTAATTCATCACAGGGAAAGCAACACCTTGATTGTTGACAGGAGGAGGACGCTCATTCTGGGCAACAAACTGCTCATGTCGATCTTGGTTCTCAACAGAAGGCTGTACAACTTGGTCTGCAGCAACGTTGTTCACTTGCGGGGAATCTTCCATGGAATCATACAGAGGGTTGGACGCCATAGTGAACCCTGTCAAGGTGTTAGGAGACTGGAAATTGCCTTCGGACATGGCTACCAATAATTTTCAGCTGACTTCGACACTTGATTCTGCTCAAATCTACTCAACCCCTAGGTAGGTCTTCTGACAGCTGCTCAATCCAAACTCCGGGTAATCACCTTCAGGAAACAAAGGCTGGATCAGAACTCTGGCTAGCTGGAGGATGATATGCAATGCAACACTGATATGCATATGATATGCAAAATGCAGCAAACAATGGGACCACAGCCCCCACACAAAATCTGAATACTGCTGCGCTGCTGACGGAGACGTTCTCTGAAAAGAAGACCAGAATAACGGGTAGGTTGGAAGTCAAGTTTCCTGCACAAAAAACCCCCCACTCACAGGTATGGACCTATATCTGACAAGGTACGGCATCCTATGCGGTCGTCAGCGTCACAGACTTTCAGAACTGACGATACGATTCCCAGAAGGAGTGGCATCATCGAGTCCTGAAGAGGCCTCACTTAGCTAACTTCCAAATGATCGGTTCCCGGAGTCGACAATCCAACTGACCAAACAACCCCCTCGACCCAAAGGGTAGAAAAAGAAGTCAACCAGAAGAACCTCGTCCGAGTGTAGATTTCGCGGGACACTAGTACAAGCAAAGCCGGTACGCACCCACTAATCTCTACTCTAAGTCTAAGGTGCACTCAAGCCCAGGTCCGGCTTCTCTCTCAGTCATAAAACACCCGTAACACCCCAACAGCAACAGATAATATCGATAAATAAGCCCCAATAGACAAACAAACAAGCGCTAGGATTGACTCTCTCTTAGGGGACGTTGGATCCCACATGCATGGGGAACTATCGCAGTCCCCAGCAGAGTCGCCAGCTGTCGCTACTGCGAAAATCGGCGCCGGCTGACAGAAGAGTCGCCACCGTGCGTTATTTATCCCTTAGAGCGGGAAAGGAAACGCTCGAAGTAAACCTCGCAAAAAAACGGGGGAAAAGGTATGGTCATCGCAACCATAGCCTGGGTTCGGGAGTCGGTTACGCAAGGGGAAGGTATTAGCACCCCTCACGTCCGTCGTACTCGACGGGATCCACGCTTGCTTGGGTTGTCTATTGGATGCAAAACAATCTATCTACGGCTGCTAAATCTAAGGGGAAGGGGATTGACTCGATAGAGCGTCGCACTCTATGCCTACGTATTCTCAGGAGAGAAAGTCAGAGTCAACGTAGTTCGGGACTACGGGGAAAATTGGCTCGCCAAGACCTCGCGTCTTGTGCCTACGTACTTCCACTGGATGGAAGATCAGAGCTTTACGTAGTTCAAACTAACTACGGCTAAACAAACATTCTCACACAGCAGTGAGAAAAACAACTGGTTTCACAGGGTCGGGAACCTATGGTCAAAGCTACGGCTTGGTCTCAAATGCACTTGGGCAAGAGAGAAAAAGGGTAATCAATTAGTCGTCAGCGGGAAAGTCTCGATCGCACAGCCGCGAGAGAACAAAAGTTAGTCGTTAGTGTGCTCGCTAGGATATCGCATCCTATGCCTACATATCTTCGTCTGGTACGAAGAATCAGAGCAGCTGTAGTTCGGCTACTACGGGACCACAGCTCAAATCTCGTTTTATTAACATCTGGAAAAATGATTACAATAGGTTGAATACTGAAAATAAATCTCCTAGGAAATGCTATCCTATTCTATCCTGAGAAATCGAATGAAGATAGCCCCCTAACAAATGGGCCTCTAAACTATCTTAAAAGTCGTAAAATAAAGTCTATGAAAATATACCCTAAAAAGAAAATGCTTTAAAAAATATTAAACCTACTTTAATAGTTTTTCTCTTTTTTCTTCTTTTCTCTTTAACATATTTTTTCCTCATATTTTTCCCACAATATTTCTTTTTGAATATTTTCTCCATTTTTTTCAATATGTTTCAATATTTTTCTCCTTTTCTTTTCTTATTTCCTTTTTCACAAATATTTTCTCACTATTTTTCTATTGTTTTTCACTATTCTCAATATGTTTTTCTCTATATTTTTCTCTTTTCTTTTTTCATAATATTTTCACACTATAATATTTCTATTTTTTCCTATTTCTTTTATTCTAAAAAAGAGACTAAACAACTAAAAAATAAGAAGAAAAACATAAAGGGGGGGGGGGGTTACAACTATTACAAGGGGTGCTAACAGAAAATAAAATAAAACAAACTGCAACTGAATTGGGCCCAGCCCATATCCTTAGCTCAGGAAAAAAAACTGAAGCTGGGGGGTGTGTGAGTAATCTGGGGCGTTGCAGATGTATTGGGCCCAAGCCCACTTCCTTCAGCCAAAAAACGTGAGGGTGTATGCGTGCCAAAAAAAACTGATTGGGCCTGAGGCCCAATGAACCAGCCTTCTCCCTCCTCTCTCCATCTCCATTCTGCAGAAACCCTAGTCTGTTCCTCTCTAACCGCCGCCGTTCACAGCCTCCGTTTCCCCAACCCTCTTCAACATCATCCGTTCAACAAAACGCCTCTTTTTCTCACTCAAACATACCTTCTACATCATCAACATAATATTCAAAGCATGGAAAATTTCACTCAAGGATCTCGGAGGAACTTCCCTTGAGAAGAGATGAAGATCTCTGGATGAACGAGCTATAGGGAGACATTGGTGACCTGAAGGTTCTTTGGATCTTGAAGGTTCTAGCGTTTGATGAGGAACATGAGAGTTCTGAAGATGCCTGTTGGAGATGGCCTCCAAAGATGAATGCAGATCTGGAAACCTGTTGGAGGTAGGCGACGAATCTTCAACGTTCTGAGGAATTTCTGGAAAAATCAAAGGTGAACGCAGTTGAAGGTCTTGCATGATCGAAGGAGTTGATCAGAGATGGATAGGATATGATCGGCGGATGACGATTCTTGATATGTTGATTGTGGATCCAGAACAAAATCTGGAAAGGTGATGATGAATCTGGGGATGTATGTTCTTGCTGAGGATGAATGTTTCTGGGAATCAGATCTTGATGATGAACGTTCGTGGATGTTGATGATGGAGGACGAAGGGGATTGTTGATTCAGGGGATTTTCTGGGCTTGTTGTTTCTGGGAGATGATTGAAGGAGGAGGTTGACGATGAATGTTCATCGTCTTTTGATGAATTTCTGGAGAGGACGGTGGTTTCTGCGGTGGTATTCATGGTGGTGGTGGTCGGAAACTGGAGAAGATAGGAGGAAGGTGTTGAAGGCGACCGGATTCTGGGGATGTAGGGTTTTCCGGCGAGGCTGCGGTGGCCGCCGGCCATGCAGGCCGGCCGGTGGCGTTCTCAGGCGAGGCGAGCTGGGAAGACGCGTGGTGGAGGGGAACGTTGCATGGGTGACGCGTGTCCCACGCGTGGCTTGGTGAGAGAACGCGTTGAGGTGAGGTGGCGTAGCGTGGGTGATGCGGCGTGGGTCCTCCTCTGGTGCAACACGTGGCCTGCTCCTATTTAAAGCTGAGAAAGCTCTGGCGCCTTCTGGAAGGTTCTGGGAGAAACTGGATTCTGCTGGAAAATGGTGGATGATTCTGGACGTTTTTGGACTGACTTTGAATTGGGCCTAGCCTGGTAACTGGGCCTGCGAAAAAAAAGATAAAAAATCCCCAAAAAACTGCAATGAAACTAATATGATCAAAACTTGGACTAAATGGCAATGATTAATGGGTCAAAGCTAATTAACTAACCTAATTAATATCTAACACTAATTAACTAAACTAAACTCAATTAAACCTAATAAATCTAATTAACTCCTAATTAATAATATTCTAAAATCTATTAATTTTCTATTATATCTATAAAAACAACTATATTAAATTCTATGCAAAAAAAACTATATCATTTCTATTTAAACTCTATTAAATCTTAAAATGATTAAAAAGCTAATTAAACCCTAAAAAAATGCCAATAAAATCCAGAAAAATCACCATAATTCCCGAGGGAACAAAATGAGCACCGAACGACACAAAATAATCGGTAAAAATAAACGGGCACCGAAATATCCCAAAAATCGATTCTACTGATTAAAAACACCTGAAACACGAGACGAGAGCTGTGATCCCTGATAAAATCGAAACAAATGAACAATGCAATGTATGCAATATGCAGATGCGAATGCGGTTATGCGTCGAGACATCGAGCCAAATGCGAGACCCGGTTGGTCAAATTTTGGGGTGCAACAGAGCTCTTGCTCAAATGAAGTATCAAGCATTCGAGGTCTCGGCGCGAGACATCCAATGAAGTGTCAGCTTTGGCCCTGCTCCCCACAGAGTGTCATGATGAAGTTCTCTTTGAGTTATTTATGAATTTCTCGTGTTTTCCCCGCCAGAGTGGGTAGGCAAGATTTCTCCTCATTCTCAAGCAGAGTTATTTGTCATTAGAAGGTTTCCCGAACCAGAATTTCAGAGGCCACCGCCGGTTATCAGAACAGGCGTCCGGAAGCTTGGTTTCCAAATATCCCCAGTAGAGTCAGCCTCAAAGTTGTTGTAACGTCAGTGATAAGAAGTTTGCGGGCCAAGGGAAGGATGAGTCCGGACGAGGACAATTTTATTGACAGGTTTTTTCGTGCTAGAAAAATGGAGTCCTAACGTGGACAGATTTATTTCCTCATGGTTGATAAGAGGTGCTAGTCCTAACGTGGACAGGTTCGATTTTTCAGAATTGTTGGAATGTGGATTCCTAACGTGGACATTTCTTCCAGTTTGACGGTATGTGTTAGTCCTAACGTGGACAGATTCGAGTTCTCGGTATTGATTGAGTGTGGAGTCCTGACGTGGACAAAGTTGGTTACTCTTCGTGTTGGTGTCCTGACGTGGACCATTTATTTTCAGCAAATAGCCTTGTTCGTAATGGTGAAATATGCGTCCTGACGTGGACAAAGTTGGTAGTTCTTTGTGATGACAAGATGCGAGAGTCCTGACGTGGACAAAGTTATTCTTCTCCGTGTTGTGAACAAAGTATGAGTCCTGACGTGGACAAGTCTCACTTCCCCAGCAAGTCGAAGACGTGCAAGTCCTAACGTGGACAGGGTCCATTATTTCATCAGATGAAGATGTGAGTCCTGACGTGGACAAGTTATTTCCCCAGCGGGTCAAAGGTGCATGAGTCCTGACGTGGACAAAGTTTATTTCCTCAGCAAGTCGACATGTGAGTCCCTACGTGGACAAATCAAAAGAAAATGTGTTTTCTTACGTGGAAAAGAAGTTGATTCCTAACGGGGAAAGATTGATTCCTTACGTGGAAAGTTTAGTCCTGACGCGGACAGATTGAGAAGAGAATTATTCCTAACGTGGAAAGGGAGGTCCTAACGTGGACGATCAAGTCCTAACATGGACAAGTTATTCCTTACGTGGAAAGATGACATTCCTCACGTGGAGAGATTGGAGTCCTTACGTGGACAAATCAAGATGAATTGTATTCCTTACGGGGAAAAATGTGATTCCTTACGTGGAACGAGATTGTATTCCTTACGTGGAAAGATTGAGTCCTTACGTGGACATATCAAGTCTGAGTCCTTACATGGACAGATTGAGTTTGTATTCCTTACGTGGAAGAACGAGTTATTCCTTACGTGGAAAGTTTAGTCCTGACATGGACAAATTCAGATCAGGTTGGTTTCCTTACGTGGAAAAGATGGTGATTCCTTACGTGGAAAGTTGAGTCCTAACGTGGATAGTGTTATTCCTAACGTGGAGGATTTATTTCTGATGAAGTGAAGACGAATTATCCCCAGCGAAGTTGCCGAGTTTTTTTCGGGTTAACAGCAGGTGGAGTCCTAACGTGGACAGGTTTGGTTGAGATTTCTTTGTGTTGACGACACAGGCGTCCTAACGTGGACAAGCAAAGTTTTATTCTTGCAATGAGAGAAGCTTTTCAGGCTGATGAAAATAATCCCAAAGCAGTGGCGCAATTTATTTCTGCGGTTGGCAAATTTCTGGGTTCTTAGTATTCAACCATCTCGTACCGCGAATGTCTGAAGGCTCCGGGCTCTTCACCCAATCGGGTCCAAGTCGATTGAATAGGGGCAGCTGTTGTACCCCAAAATTTGCTCAACCTTATTCACTTGGTTTATGTTTCAATATCATTAACATTTGCATATAGGGGCATGTACATAGTCTAATCATCTGCATAGCATAGCATAGCAAATCATCCAACAGGGACCAATCATTATTCTCATCTCTCTGAGTCTATCAAGAGGTTATCATTCTAATTCAATCCTTTTCAAGTCATCAGAAAGAATTTGAAAGCTGGAAAGTCAATGGATCAAGCAGTGCATCCATCTCCTATCTGAGGGTATCTGAGGGTCAACAAAGAAATTGTGAGCTGTGGGCTGAGCATGGAGAGTATCTGGACATCATGGGAGACTTAGAAGGTCATTTGAAGAAGAAGACAAGTCCTTGGTGTGATCACAAGAATTGCAGTTGAAGACAGTCAACTAGGGTTTCATCTGTGGTCAACTCTAGGTCAATTGACTGATTAGAAAGGCATTAAGGTCTATGGGAGAGATGTGGGGTTCATCATTTGACATGTAGAAGAGGATATGGTGATATGCCAAGAAGAATTCAAGAGAAATCAAGGAGAAGAGGAGTTTCTAGATTAGGGTTTCTGTGTAAAATCCCCTAGTTTAGGTCAAATTTCCAAGCAAGATAAGTCAAAATGCAAGCTTCAAATGGATCCTTGGCCAACATGAAACTTGTAGAGGATCTCAAGACATTTAATTTGAGTGGTGGAAGACATCAAGGAGATTTATAGAACTCAAGTTATGGTCCTTGCAAGTTACAGGTCATCTGAGGTATCTGAAATTTTGTCTGTGAAAGTGACTTGACTTCCAAGCAATTTTTACCCCTAAAGGAGATTCAAATGAATTTATGGTAAACATAAGAGTTGTTCCTCATTGTCTTATCTTTCTAGAATGGTATGGTATTCCTTCATATGATTTGTGGAACTCTACTTATGGTCTTGGCAAGAAAAGGGTATTTTGGTCATCTAAGAATTACAGGTCATTTCAAGCCTATGCCCAAAACTCATACAAGGAAGCTTCAAATGGAAAACTTTACAACATAAAACTTGTTCCAAATGAAATTTTTAGTCTAGAAAAGTGACCATGAGAGATTGTAAAGATTCATAGCACAAGGTTTCAAAATTGTTGGATTTAATGAATAAAAAAGGACTTAAAAATGAGATTTTTCATATTTTGGCCAAATGGGACAAAATTATAGGTCATTTTGAATGGAAAAATCATTTTGAGAACATTGGCTAAAGTTTAATTTTGAGGTTAGTTCAAATTTTGAGAGTTATTCAAGGTTGCTTACAAAGGAAGAAACATAATCCAAAATGTAAGGAAAGAGTGCAAGGGAAGTTTCTCCAAGTTTCTAGGAGGTTCTAATGTCATGTATATATTGGTATGAAGAGGTTCATGCAAGGGTTGGTGATCACATTTGCTCATAAACACAAGTTTCACACACTTTCTTCAAATTGCAAAATCAATTCAAACACTCTCAAACTTTCACCAATTTGCACCATTCTTGATCTGTTCTTCATCATCATCATCCAAGGATCATAATTCACACATTCATTTGGTAAATTGAAGGAGGATTCGAGCTGTGCAAATTCACCATTCAAAGTGCAAGAATTTTGGAATTGGGAGATTCAAAGTCTTGGAGCATCATTGGTTGCATACAGAACTCATCATCAAGTTCTTGGATCATTTTCCAATCATTACAAGCCTTGGATCAGCACATTCCATAGCTGTTTTCTTCACTTTGCACCAAGTAAGTTTTTCATTCGAATTGCATGTTTTAGGTAGAATTACTAGGTTTGGATAGCATAGAAAGGATAAGCTAGGATAGATGACTGAGTTTGGTGAGTTTGGAGAGCTTTCATGGAGTTTGCCATAAGTGTACCAAATCTGTTTGGATTGATATCTCATGATTCAATGCACGAAAATCTTGGTTGAATGGCTTGTTATGACCAGCATAAGATGTAGATGAGTTTAGGACAAGAATTGGTGAGAATTGAAGCAATTGATCACAGGTATTAATGGTGGATTCCAACTGTTATTCTCTTCGAGTTGGTCTATTGAGTGAGTGTTAGTGAGAGTTATTGGTATGGCTGTGTAGAGGGAAGTTTGTAGAACAAATTTGCTCTTGGAGTCGAGGGAATTCATGGTGAAATGAGAGAGAACAGAACGATGGAAGATGCTTGCATGGCTAGGGTTTTCAGGGGTTAGGGTTAGCTGGAGGTTGAAGACGATCTGGGAGCCGTTCGATCGAGCTTTGACATTTGACTGGAATGAGAAATCAATGGCCACGATTGAACTGAAAAACGGAGGGAGAATTTAAACGATGAAATGCATCGTTTCATTTATTCATCAGACTGGGCTCAAATTTTCGCTGCTTTTCACACCCCCGTTCTCAAGCCCAATACCAAATGAACGTAAAAAACTGCTATTCGCACCGTTTTCCTTTTTTAATTTTTGTTTATTTTCTGATGCTTTTTGGGCCTCACGCGTATGTGATATTAACACCCCCCTGTCTGGCCCAGTTCTTCCTTTTAACTGATTTTAATTTCTCGCTGCACCCTCCATCTCATTAATTCATTTTTATTTTTCTTTTAAAAAGCATTAAATCTTTAGAAAATCATAACAAATCATAAAATGCATATTTTTAATTATTTCTTTTTGCATTCTTTTCATAATTTTGTCAAGAAAATTATCATACAAAAAATTTAATAATTCATTTCCTTTTTATATTTTTGGCATATTTTTCTTTTAATAGGTGTAAATAATCATTTTGTTTAACACATGAATTTGGTGATTTTTGTTTGCATAGTTGCTTTAATATTTTTAATCCATTCTTTTTAGGTTGGTTAGTAGATAATGATAGCTTGTATATAAATTTTAGTTCCCATTTTTAGGACTTAATTTTAGGTGTTTAGTTTAGGTGTGAATAACATGAACAAGATTAGGGCTTAAGTGATGACTTAGAAGAATTGAATCATTTCCCTTAGGATTTAGAGACTGAAAGTTTGGGATATGGGACTATAGGGACTATGGGTAGTCATTAGATCCCTTAGAAATTATTAGGATTCCCTTACTGCTATTAGTATACTACTGTATTTGATTGACTTGTGTGGTGTGCCCCCTGGGGATTATTGTTTGTTTGTGTGGGTATTGGGATTGCTTGGGGATTGGGAGAGCTGAAGACTGTTGATGATGAAGCCATTGGAGATCCAGATGCTAAGGACCAACTTCCAGAGTTGAGGAGGAGAGTTTTGCTAGCAGCTGTTGAGGAGACTAGGGTTTAGGAACTAGTCAGAGCTCTAGATTAGAAAGCTTGTTTCCCAAACATGGAATGCCTTGTCTGCATCCATCCTTTCTCTATGATTCAAAGTCTCATTCAAATACCCACCTCCTTCCTTTGGAAGGATCAGTGAATGTATTTGAAAGATAGAACTTTTGAGAGAAAATTGTCTGTATAATGTTAACAGTTAATGAACCACCCTTGGTAGGTAATTGACTGTCTAACATTCATTCACTTCATCTTGTTGACTGATATTCCTCTTGGAGATTGAGACTTGAAGAAAAGCCATTGATGATGGAAGACTGATAATCAAAGCCCTTGCTTGAAGGCTATGGAGATGGAGATTGATGCTTGCTGGAGCTTGTAGCTGTTTGGAGATGACTTGAAGACAGATGTTGATGCAGAGCTGTTGTGGCTGTTTATTTTTGCTGTACTTCATTTCTGATGTATTGATTGGTTTTCCTGACTGTATTGTTTGCTGTTTAACCTATTGGGTTGGAAGTGAATTCTGTTCACTTTTGCCTATTGTTTTCTAGGTTCGAGGTTGAGTGGGACTCCCTTGCCTCGCTTGTATTGTTGCATCCATGCATTTTACTGCTTTACTGTATATTTGCTATTGTTTCTGTTTCCGTCTATTCCCTTAGGATCTCTGTTTCTCTCTGGGCAAGAGAGGAGCATGATAGACACTAGGTCTTAACCCATGCATGATAACATTAGGTTAGTTTGATTCCCTTTGCAACCGTAGGTTAGAGTTCTGTCTCTTCTTCCTCAAAACAAACAGAAAAAACACAATAAGATTTCAAACACAATAAAAGACACTTCTTCGGTAAAAGAATGTGAACTCATCAAAACGTCATTTTTTGTCCGCTTGGACCAGTAATCAGAAAAACCCTTTTTCAGAAGGAATAAAAACAATCAAGACAGACTTGTGTCGTACGTGGCCCGAACTACGTTTGCTCTGATCTTTCATGCCGTATGAAAGTACGTAGGCATAGGATGCGATATCCTAGCGAGCAACCTTCCCCTCCTTTCCAGTAGGTAGGCGAACTACGTTGACTCTGATTTCTCGTTCCAGACGGGAATACGTAGGCATAAAGTGCGATACTTTGCCGAGTCATTTTATTTTCTTTTAACCCCAGACCTGTAGAGTAGATAGAATAACAATCCATACCCGAAGACAAGCGTGGATCCCGTTGAGTACGACGGACGTGAGGGGTGCTAATACCTTCCCCTTGCGTAACCGACTCCCGAATCCAGGTTTTGGTTGCGACGACCATACCTTTTCCCGTGTTGTGCGAGGTTTACTCTGAGCGTTTCCTTTCCCTCCCGTGGGATAAATAACGCACGGTGGAGACTCTTCTGTTCAGCCGACGCCGATTTTCGCAGTAGCGACAGTATGGAACGAGAATTTCCAGTCGGCATTTAAGAAGATCAAAGGATACCTCCAAGAGCCTCCAATATTGATCCCACCTGTGCCTGGAAGACCTATCTTCATGTACATGACTGTACTCGAAGAATCAATGGGTTACGTCTTGTGCCAAATAAATGAATTCGGGAAGAAAGAGCATGCAATCTATTACTTGAGCAAGAAGTTCATCGATTGTGAGAGCCGTTACTCTTTGTTGGAAAAAGCTTGTTGCGCGCTGGTTTGGGCGGCCAAACGTCTGAGATAGTATGTGATTTGTCACACTACTCTGTTGATACCCAAAATGGATCCAATAAAGTACATATTCGAGAAACCTGCTCAGACGGGAAGACTAGCAAGATGGCACACGCTCTTGTCAGAGTATGACATCCAATATGTTGCACAAAAGTCAATAAAAGGAAGTGTCTTATAAGACTACCTTGCCAATCAACCTGTTGAGGATTATCAGTCGCTCAAATTCAAATTTCCCAATGAAGATGTCATGTCTCTTCATAAAGCTAAAGAAGAACCTAGTCCTGAAGAGGGTCCTGGACCTAGCTCCCGTTACAAAATGATGTTTGATGGTGCATCCAACAAAAAAGGTCACGGTGTTGGTGATGTGCTGGAAAATCCTACCGAAGGTCACACCGCTGTTACCGCCAGACTATGCTTTAAATGTACAAACAACATAGCTGAATATGAAGACTGCATCTTAGGTCTTGAAGCTGCCATTGACCTTCGCATTAAAATTCTGGAAGCAATTGGTGACTCTGCCTTGGTGATCTATCAGCTCAAGGGCGAATGGGAGACCCGAGACGAAAAACGGGTTCCTTACAAAGATTACATTTTGGAGATGATCGAGTATTTTGATGAGATCACTTTCACACATATCCCAAGATCTGAAAATCATATTGTTGATGCTTTAGCCAGGCTAGCATCAATGTGGAAGGTCCAGTTTGTTAACGAGGCTCCTTTTATCAGCATTGAAAGAAAGATTGCGTAAGCATACGTCATGACAGTTGAAGAAGAGTTTGATGGAAAACCATGGTTCTATGACATCAAGAATTACCTCCAGAATTAAAAGTATCCGATCGACGCCTCCAAAATTGATAACATAGTTGTGCGAAGATTGTCATCTAAATTCTTCATCAGCAATAATGTTCTGTATAAAAGAAATCACGACATGGTCTTACTTAGATGTGTTGGCAAAAGAGAAGCATACATGTTGATGACAGAAGTTCATAAAGGTGCCTTCGGTAATCATGCAAGCGGCTATGCCATGGAAAAGAAAATCCTGAGGGATGGTTATTATTGGTTGAGTTTGGAGATTGACTGTATCCTGTTTGCCCATAAATGCCCGATTTACGCAGACAAGGTGCACGTGCCACTTCATCCTATGAACGTGCTATCATCACCTTGGACACTCTCAATGTGAGGCATTGACACGATCAGAGCAATTGAGCCCAAAGCATCTAACGACCATCGGTTCATCCTCGTCTCTATCGACTACTTCACCAAATGGGTAGAAGCTACATCTAACGCTAACGTGACTAAGCAAGTGGTTTCCCGATTCATAAAAAAGGAGATTATCTGTCGTTACAAAATCCCTGACCAGATCAGTACGGATAATGGGACAAATCTGAAAAACAAAATAATGAAAGAGCTCTGTAATAGTTTCAAAATTAAACATCATAACTTTTCTTCTTACCGGCCTAAGATGAACGACGCTATAGAAGCTGCAAATAAAAACATGAAAAAGATTGTGCAGAAGATGGTAGTGACCTACAAAGATTGGCATGAAATGCTACCCTTCACTTTGCACGGATATAAAACATATGTTCGCACTTTAACATGGGCAACCCCTTTCTCTCTAGTATATGCGATGGACACAATATTACCTATTGAGGTTGAGATACCTTCGTTAAGGGTCTTGATGGAAGCCAAGCTTGAAGAAACTGAATGGGTGAAAGAAAGGTTTGAAACTCTAAATCTCATCGACGAGAAGAGGATGTCGGAAATGTGCTACAATCAGCTCTACCAAAAGAGAATGAAGAGAGCCTTCGACAAAAGAGTCAAGGTCAAAGAATATAGAGAGGGCGAGTTGGTAGTCAGGAAGATTCTGCCAGTACATTGGGACATGCACGGAAAATGGATGTCAAACTACGATGGCTCATTCGTTGTAAAGACGGTCTTTTCTGGAGGCTCTCTGATCCTTGTGACGATGGATGGTGAACAACTCCTGCATCCCGTGAACTCAGATTCAGTAAGAAAATATTATGCCTAAAAAACCCACTAAGTTGGAGACCTGGAAAGGAAACTTAGCCAAAAAGAGGGCATCCCAGTGGATCATAACCTATGAAGGAGATCTAGGCAAAAATTAGGGATAAAACAAAAGAAAAGAAGAGCTCGCTAAGTCAAAAACTTGGAAAGGCGACTTAGGAAAAATGAGCAACAAATGCATTTCACTGCATCAGGAGTTGTCACTACATGCAGAAGATCGTCAAAAAGGCTCATTCTCTACTACTCTCGTCAGAGGCAACATTTCAGACCGACTCTTAGCTAGTTAGGACTGGATGATCGTTGGATTTTTTGTAAACCTTTACTTATATTTCCATTTTTCCAAATTTGTAATTTTTACATAGGACTGTGCCTTTCTCAAATTTCCATCTTTAAATAAAATCAGATTTAGACCAATCTTTGTTTATGCTCTGCCTTTTTGTTATGCAAATATCACTTATTCGTTAATAAAGATTTTTGAAAGCAAAATTTTTTGAAACAACAAATTTGTTTTAAAGAAAGTTAATTAACAAGTAAAACATAAATTTGATTTCGACATGACGGTGTAAATTTAGACGCCTCTCCTGGGAGCAAAATGGTTGAAACCTTGATACCGTCATGCTACAGAGATTTCCTTCTCCATGTCGCCGCGCTACGAAGTGTCGATATCTCTGAATAGTTACTTTATCAGCTGTATTAAAGTGGTGACCTCTCTCCAGCAAGAACAAAGATCATTTCCCCAGCAGAATCGCCAGAGGATTAGTACCATTCTCCAATAATGGGGTTTAGTGTTTCTCTTTGTTTCCCCTGTGATAGATTGTTTTCTACCTTTCGTTGCTTTCCCCTGCGAGTCGTCCGACATTGCATCTGCATCATACCTTTAACATATGCATTTTTTCAGCATACCTCTCGTTTTGGGTCTATTCTGGTTGTAGCCCTTGTGATCCGGTTAGGAGGTTTTCTTTGTCAAGAATCCGTCAGGCATTCCCTCCTCAGTAGTTACTGGATGTCATCTTGAGATCCTTTGATCGTCACCAAACCCTTTGCTTCAGACCTGTTGTCACAGGCTTACTCTTTGGTTGTTACGTTAACTTTGTCAAGTTATATGGCTTAAGTATTATTGTGATAAATGTAACACCCTTCTAACCCCGCAGAATAAATATAAATAGATCAGAGTAATTACCATGTATTTCACAAAAGGGTGTCACATAAATTTTCAAAACATCACACAACACCTGTCATGCTCAATAATATAAAGATAAATTCCTGCTTTTCATACATCTTCACATTAACATGTAGCAGTGGATTTGCTTTAATCATGATAGACATAATAAAAGTCTCATGCTCATCTCATTTTTAATACTTAGGCTTAAAAGCCAATTCTTCATATAATTCAAAATAACAACAACAAAATAAAGTAGAGTACATAAAATATCTCTCCAAATATGAAATCAAAATATTCCCCGGTGTTACATAATCAGAGCATGACTCGACCCAAAATAAATAAAGACACAACTCAAGCTACTCCAACGGCTACCTCGTGCTAGAAGCAACTCTACTCCTCAGTACCTGAGCGATGTCGTATAAAACATCATTCCAACAGAAGGGTGAGAATTCACATAATTATTGAAATTATAAGATAATATATAATTTAAGGCATACAAACATAATTACTATTATTCTCACACTTCAAAAGTTTCATCAACACAATATCATTCAAGTAACCATACTATTCACAAGTATATACACACAACTCCATACTTCACCAATTTATCAATTTCACATATCACACATACACAATGAGACTCAATGCACAACTCAATGCAAGACTCAATGCAACTCATGCCATGTGGTACCAACACTTGTTATTATTTTTCGGTTTTTACACTTAAACCGGGTCCGTTCCCTAGACCAATAACACACAAAAAAGCCCATTCCCTAAGCTTTCAAACCCCACTCTAGGTTTGGGACAAGTCACTAGCTCCCACGGAACGAGCAAGCATTGCCTCTTGACACAAATGATGTGCGTGCAAATTCAACAATTATATGCAATTAAGACCATACACAAATCTTAATATCCATGCATATCTTTAATAATTCATCACACTTGAATTACCACTCAACTGGACACAATACCATATTTTCAAATCATGATATTCATTACTTCAAGTATCATCATCACACTTAACAAATAATACACAATTATCACACAATCCAAATCCAATCCACAAAATACAATTACCGACTAAATATTGAATAATTAATCTATCCTCGATGGTTAAATTAAATATTCAAGTAATAACTAAAATAAAATATCAAAAATTAAATTAAGATATTTATTATTTGTATTATTTATATTAATAAATAAAATTATAACTAAACTATAAAGAAGCTACAATAGAATTCTATAAAATCACTATATTTTCATTAGATTTTATAATTGGCACGTTACAGTACATGGTTATGTGGATATTACTCTTCTTTTTCAATGCGAGCTACAGTACTACAATAAGAACCTCACTTTCATTTTTGATAACAACAAGTATATGTAGTTCATCATTTACTACAAGTAGCACTTTATCACTCAATAGAGGTATTTGGTTCTCTGTCATTACAGGATAAGCAAAAGAGAAATTATTATTCTTAATAAATCCTAATAGCTATCCATTGCAATAAATATAAATACTACTTTTCATTGTTTTCAATTATAATTAAAGTTATGTGCCATGTATGCACCCATTTCCAAAGAGTATCACATTTTGCAACACAAAATGCCACTACAGTATGAACATCACCAAATCATGTTTTGTTACTCAATAATTAACTCAATATTTAATAAATAGTCAATATCTAAATAAATAATCAATTTAATATTTAATAAATAATTACTATTTTAATAAACTACTAATATTTCAATAATTAGTCAATATTTGAATAAATAATTAATATTTAAATAATTAATTAAAATAATTTCAATAATTAAATAAAATTCTTTTTTTTTTACAATTTATATATATTGCTACTGTACATGATATAAAAAAAAGATTATATTTCTTAATTCTTATTCTTTTCGCTACAACATGGCATTGGTGAATTATATGGGTCACATATTATTATTCTTGTAGTTTTTCTTCACTACAGTATCATGAATTGGTACTAGGCTCACATTCATTCCTATGGTTTTTTCCTCTAGTCTTCTTATACTACACAACATGATAAAAAAAAAGCCACATCTCCTCCTACCAATTCCTTGCACTACAACATAAAAAAAATCCACATTCCATTCTTCTGGTATTCGCTACAGTATATGCTACACAACATTGCCATTTAAATTCAATTCTCCTAGTATTGCTTGCTACTGTAATGGTATGTTATTAAATATATTATTTCTCTAATGAATGTTACGTATACTAGTTATTATCTCAATTTCACCAATATATATTAATTCCCTACAAATTAATTATCATATATCAACTATTAACATCAAAACCTAACAATTATCAAATCATAAAAATTTAGGGATTTTATCCTAAACATATTTCTACCCACTAATCATTATCAAATAATCTCAATTACTATGTAAAAACTCACCCTTACCTTGATTTTCTTGTGTTCTTGAGCTCTCTCTTGATTCTTCTTCTTCTTCCCCACTCTATTCTTCTTGCCTCCTTTTTCCTCTTTTTCTTACTAACATTCCTATTCTCTTCTATCTCCTTTCTCTTGTTTTATAAAATTCTCAAAATTCATTAACCTAATAATTTTTAATGGGCTTAGTAACTCATATCTATTCACACTCCCAAATAGGCCCAATCAATTAATCTAACAATTCTATATTATTCTACAAATTAGAATATATCATATAAGTTAAATAATAAAATTAAATCAATTATTTCGAATATGTCCAATAATTCAATTAATCCAAACAACTCAAATAAATCAATTAATTTATATAAATTCAATAAATCAACTAATTCAGTTATATCAATTAAATCACATAAATTAGTTAATTCAATTAGGCCTAAAATCACATAATTAATCTATTAATTCAATTAATAAATAATTATTAAAAATTAGGGTGTTACAACCCTCCCCCACTTAAAAGATTTTCGCCCTCGAAAATTACCTCAAACGAATAACTCGGGGTAAGACTCACGCATCTGACTCTCAAGCTCCCAAGTCACGTTTCCACCAGCTGGTCCTCCCCAAGCGACCTTCACCAAAGCAATCTCTTTACCTCGAAGTTGCTTCAACTCCCGATCCTCTATCCGCATAGGTGATGTCTCCACAGTCAGATTATCTCTTACCTGCACATCATCTACTTGGACTACATGAGACGGATCCGCAATGTATTTCCTCAACTGAGATACATGGAACACGTCATGGAGATTAGCAAGCGACGGCGGCAAAGCGACATGATAGGCTACCTCTCCTATCCTCTGCAAAATCTGATAAGAACCAATAAAACGCGACGTCAACTTACGTGACTTCAACGCTCTACCAACACCAGTTATCGGAGTAACTCGAAGAAACACATGATCTCCCTCTCGAAATTCAAGTGCTTTCTTCCTCTTGTCATGATAACTCTTTTGACGACTCTGAGAAATCTTCATCTTCTCTTGAATCATCTTAATCTTATCGGTAGTCTGCTGGACTATCTCGGGTCCAACCACGACACTCTCTCCCGACTCATACCAACACAATGGCGTCCTACACCACCTACCATACAATGCCTCAAATGGTGCCATTCTGATACTCGAATGAAAACTGTTGTTGTACGTAAACTCAATCAAAGGTAAGTAGCTATCCCAAGCTCCTCCTTTTTCCAACACACAAGCTCTCAAAAGATCCTCAAGTGACTGAATCATCCTCTCAGTCTGTCCATCTGTCTGCGGATGATAAGCAAAACTCAAATGTAACTTCGTACCCAAAGAACTTTGTAAACTTTCCCAAAATCTTGAAGTAAACCTTGGATCTCTATCTGACACAATGCTAGAAGGAATACCATGCAAACTGACAATCCTCTCAATGTACAGCTTCGCTAACTTCTCCAACGGGTAATCCATTCGCATTGGAATAAAGTGAGCAGATTTCGTCAATCTATCCACAATAACCCAAATAGCCTCATAATTACTCGGTGTTCTAGGTAGACCAGACACAAAATCCATCGATATGCTATCCCATTTCCACTCAGGAATAGATAATGGTTGCATCAAACCTGACGGTTTCTGATGCTCAATCTTCGACTTCTGACAAATCAAACAAGAATACACAAACTCGACAATGTCTTTCTTCATACAAGGCCACCAAAATACTTTCCTCAAATCTTGATACATCTTAGTAGCACCGGGATGAATACTCAATCCACTACGATGCCCTTCCTCAAGAATACTCTTCTTCAGCTCAACAATATCCGGAACACAAACTCTATCACGACATCTCATAATACCATTCTCATCAATCCGAAAATCACCACCTTGACCTCGATTGATCAAAGTAAAACGATCAACTAAACTCAAATCAGATTTTTGACCTCCTCTTATCTCGTCAAGAATGCCACTAGTAAGTTTCAACATGCCCAACTTAACACCATAAGATGTCTCTTCACAAACCAAACTCATATCTCAAAATTGTTCAATCATTTCCAACTCTTTTATCATCATCATCGACATATGCAAAGATTTCCTACTCAATGCATCGGCTACCACGTTTGCTTTACCCGGATGGTAATTCAAACCAAAATCATAATCCTTAAGAAGTTCCAACCATCTCCTCTGCCTTGCATTCAATTCTTTCTGATCAAAGAGATACTTCAAACTCTTATGATCACTAAATACCTCAAATCTCGAACCAAACAAATAATGCCTCCAAAGCTTCAACACAAATACAACAGCGGCCAACTCTAAGTCATGCGTTGGATAATTCCTCTCATGCACTTTAAGTTGCCTTGAAGCATAAGCTACAACTTGCTGATGTTGCATCAACACACCTCCCAAACCCATCAAAGAAGCATCACAATACACAACAAATGGTTCTTCTGAATTCGGCAAAATCAAAATAGGAGATGCCGTCAATCTTCTCTTAAGTTCTTGAAAACTTTCTTCACACTTTGCATCCCAAACAAAAGCTTGGCCTTTCCTAGTCAACTGTGTCAACGGCAAAGATAACTTGGCAAATCCTTCAATGAATTTCCGATAATAACCTGCCAACCCAAGAAAACTTCTAATCTCAAAAACTGATTTCGGAGCTTCCCATTGTGATACAACTTCTACCTTCGAGGGATCAACTGCAATACCTCTACTCGAAATCACATGGCCAAGGAAACTCACCTCCTTCAACCAAAACTCGCACTTAGAAAGTTTAGCATACAACTGCTTCTCTTTCAACACAAACAACACAATTCTCAGATGATCAGCATGATCCTCTTCACTCTTCGAGTATATCAAAATATCATCAATGAACACAACCACAAACTTGTCCAAATAAGGATGGAAGATCCTGTTCATGTACTCCATAAATACACCTGGTGCATTAGTCACACCAAATGGCATTACAGAATACTCATAATGCCCATACCTTATTCTAAAAGCAGTCTTTTGAATATCTTTAGCCTTCACACGAATCTGATGATACCCAGATCTCAAATCTATCTTACTGAACACACTTGCACCAACCAACTGATCCATCAAATCATCGATCCTTGGAAGTGGATACTTATTCTTGATAGTCACCTTGTTCAATTGTCTATAATCCACACAAAGCCTCATAGTACCTTCTTTCTTCTTAACCAACAAAACTGGTGCACCCCATGGTGACACACTCGGACGAATAAACCTTTTATCAAGAAGATCTTTAAGTTGACTCTTCAACTCTTTCAATTCCGATGCGGACATACGATATGGAGCCATCGACATCGGACTAGTTCCAGGAACTAAGTCAATCGAAAACTCCACTTCTCGTTCCGGCGGTAAATCTCTTATCTCCTCAGGAAAAACTTCCGGAAAATCACGGACAATTGGTAAAGCATCAATTACTTCACTTTCGCCAATATTCAAAGTTGCCATCAACATGAATACCTTCGCACCATCTTGTACTGATTCCTTCACTTGCTTTGCAGTCATAAATAAGTCTCCTTCATCATCAGTTTCAGGAAAAATAACCGTTTTGTCAAAACAGTTAATATAGACACGATTGAATTCTAACCAATTCATCCCAAGAATAACATCAAGTTGATCTAAGTAAAGACACACCAAATCAACTCCAAAGTCTTTACCAAAAATACTCAACGGACAATTCAAACACACATATGGGGTATTTACTGAACCCGTAGCAGGAGTATCAATAACCATATCCCCACTCATAACAGAGAACTCAAGATTTAATCTCTTAACACAATCCAAAGAAATAAAAGAATGTGTAGCTCCAGTGTCAATTATAGCAACTAAAGGTATACCATTAATAAAGCATGTACCTCGAATCAACCGATCTTCACTAGTAGCCTCAGATCCTGATAGAGCAAATACTTTCCCTTTTGCTTGAGCCTTCTTTGGTTTGTCACACTTGGTACTAATGTGCCCTTGCTCACCACAATTGTAGCAAGTCACATTCGCACCGCTTCTGCACTCCAAAGCCTTGTGGCCTGGCTTGCCACACTTGAAACACTTTTGCTCGACACTTGTACACTCAAGAGCACGATGTCCTTCAACACCACATCTAAAACACTTCACTGGAGTAAGAGCTCCTCTCCCACTCGGCTTCCTTCCATTACCAGCTTTCTGTTTCCCTTTATCAGCAGGAGTCACATACGGCTTCCCTCTGAATTGACCTTTTCCCCTCTTATCATTTAAACTCTTGTAGTGACTAGACCGAGCTCTGCTATCTTCATCATAGATTCTACTTTTGTTCACCAACTCAGAAAATCGCCTAATCTCCTGATAACCAATAGCTTGTTTGATTTCAGGCCTCAAACCATTCACAAACTTAAGGCATTTGGATCTCTCAGCATTAGTAGTGTTGTAGTGAGGACAAAACTTAATTAACTCCTCAAATCTTGCTGCATACTCGGCCACAGTTGAGTTACCCTACTTCAGCTCAAGGAATTCAATTTCCTTCTTCCCACGCACATCTTCTGGAAAATACTTCTCCAGAAACGCCTCTCTGAAAACATTCCAAGTAACCTCAACCTCATCTTCTTCAAACCTTTGACGAGTGTTACCCCACCAGTCCTCCGCTTCCTCTTCGAGCATATGAGTACCAAACTGCACCTTCTGCGCATCTGAACAGTTCATGACTCGAAATATCTTCTCAATTGCTTTCAGCCATACTTGTGCTTTGTCAGGATCATGCGTTCCCTTGAAGATTGGTGGATTGTTCCTCTGAAACTTCCCCAAGGCACGAAACTCATCATCATTGTTGTTTCCAGCATTCACATTGACTTGCGGATTCTGCCCAATCGCTCTAGCCAACATCGCTAAAGCTTCAGCAATCGCTTCATCATTCCTGCCTGCAACCATTGTTCTAGATTCCAACAACAAATCTTCGTTAGAACAAACAATATCGATAGTGTTACACACACATATCAAATACAAAAGGGATTAAACACATTAACAACTTGGTCAACTGACCAACCAGGCTCTGATACCACTAATGTAACACCCTTCTAACCCCGCAGAATAAATATAAATAGATCAGAGTAATTACCATGCATTTCACAAAAGGGTGTCACATAAATTTTCAAAACATCACACAACACCTGTCATGCTTAATAATATAAAGATAAATTCCTGCTTTTCATACATCTTCACATTAACATGTAGCAGCAGATTTGCTTTAATCATGATAGACATAATAAAAGTCTCATGCTCATCTCATTTTTAATACTTAGGCTTAAAAGCCAATTCTTCATATAATTCAAAATAACAACAACAGAATAAAGTAGAGTACATAAAATATCTCTCCAAATATGAAATCAAAATATTCCCCGGTGTTACATAATCAGAGCATGACTCGACCCAAAATAAATAAAGACACAAATCAAGCTACTCCAACGGCTACCTCGTGCTAGAAGAAACTCTACTCCTCAGTACCTGAGCGATGTCGTATAAAACATCATTCCAACAGAAGGGTGAGAATTCACATAATTATTGAAATTATAAGATAATATATAATTTAAGGCATACAAACATAATCACTATTATTCTCACACTTCAAAAGTTTCATCAACACAATATCATTCAAGTAACCATACTATTCACAAGTATATACACACAACTCCATACTTTACCAATTTATCAATTTCACATATCACACATAATCTCATAGCACATACATATACACAATGAGACTCAATGCAACTCATGCCATGTGGTACCAACACTTGTTATTATTTTTCGGTTTTTACACTTAAACCGGGTCCATTCCCTAGACCAATAACACACAAAAAAGCCCATTCCCTAAGCTTTCAAACCCCACTCTAGGTTTGGGACAAGTCACTAGCTCCCACGGAACGAGCAAGCATTGCCTCTTGACACAAATGATGTGCGTGCAAATTCAACAATCATATGCAATTAAGACCATACACAAATCTTAATATCCATGCATATCTTTAATAATTCATCACACTTGAATTACCACTCAACTGGACACAATACCATATTTTCAAATCATGATATTCATTACTTCAAGTATCATCATCACACTTAACAAATAATACACAATTATCACACAATCCAAATCCAATCCACAAAATACAATTACCGACTAAATATTGAATAATTAATCTATCCTCGATGGTTAAATTAAATATTCAAGTAATAACTAAAATAAAATATCAAAAATTAAATTAAGATATTTATTATTTGTATTATTTATATTAATAAATAAAATTATAACTAAACTATAAAGAAGCTACAATAGAATTCTATAAAATCACTATATTTTCATTAGATTTTATAATTGGCACGTTACAGTACATGGTTATGTGGATATTACTCTTCTTTTTCAATGCGAGCTACAGTACTACAATAAGAACCTCACTTTCATTTTTGATAACAACAAGTATATGTAGTTCATCATTTACTACAAGTAGCACTTTATCACTCAATAGAGGTATTTGGTTCTCTGTCATTACAGGATAAGCAAAAGAGAAATTATTATTCTTAATAAATCCTAATAGCTATCCATTGCAATAAATATAAATACTACTTTTCATTGTTTTCAATTATAATTAAAGTTATGTGCCATGTATGCACCCATTTCCAAAGAGTATCACATTTTGCAACACAAAATGCCACTACAGTATGAACATCACCAAATCATGTTTTGTTACTCAATAATTAACTCAATATTTAATAAATAGTCAATATCTAAATAAATAATCAATTTAATATTTAATAAATAATTACTATTTTAATAAACTACTAATATTTCAATAATTAGTCAATATTTGAATAAATAATTAATATTTAAATAATTAATTAAAATAATTTCAATAATTAAATAAAATTCTTTTTTTTTTACAATTTATATATATTGCTACTGTACATGATATAAAAAAAAGATTATATTTCTTAATTCTTATTCTTTTCGCTACAACATGGCATTGGTGAATTATATGGGTCACATATTATTATTCTTGTAGTTTTTCTTCACTACAGTATCATGAATTGGTACTAGACTCACATTCATTCCTATAGTTTTTTTCCTCTAGTCTTCTTATACTACACAACATGATAAAAAAAGCCACATCTCCTCCTACCAATTCCTTGCACTACAACATAAAAAAATTCACATTCCATTCTTCTGGTATTCGCTACAGTTAGGGCTGGCAATGAACCGAACCAACTCGAAAATAGTTCGAAATTCGATTCGACAATTAGATCGTTGAACTAGGTTCATGAACCTAATGAGTTGAGTATGAGCGAAAAATTATGTTTGTTAACTAAATGATCTGAACTTGAACTTTACATAGTTCGACTCGTTAGGTTCATGAGTTAACTCGATTACATATGAGAATAATTATACTGTCTTTAAGATTAGGTTTAAATATTTAATCTAAATCTTAGACAAATTTAATCTTCAACTTAGTAGTTTTTGAATTAGACTCTCAAATGTATCTCTTGAAAGTTGTGTAAGTTTTGAATTAGTAGATTTCGAAGATAAAGTTAAATTTCAATATGATAATTTTTATTTTATTTTAATATTTTATTTTAAAAAAAATATATTTATTTAAAATGTCAAATATACTAAAATATATATATATTAAAAAAAATAGTTTTTAAGCCCGTGAATCATGTGAGCTGATCCTAATGAGTTGAACCAAACTGTTCGTGAACTTATAACAAGTCGAGTTTGAACTTAAAAAAAAGTTCGTGTTGAACTCGAACTCGAACTCGAACTCGAAACAATTCATAACGAGTCGAGTTTGAGCTTAAAAAAAAGTTCGTGTTGAACTCGAACTCGAACTCGAACTCGAAAAATTCTTAATGAGTCGAGCCGAGCTGAGGTGAGTTCGACTCGACTCGACTCATTTCCAGCCCTAGCTACAGTATATGCTACACAACATTGTCATTTAAATTCAATTCTCCTAGTATTGCTTGCTACTGTAATGGTATGTTATTAAATATATTATTTCTCTAATGAATGTTACGTATACTAGTTATTATCTCAATTTCACCAATATATATTAATTCCCTACAAATTAATTATCATATATCAACTATTAACATTAAAACCTAACAATTATCAAATCATAAAAATTTAGGGATTTTATCCTAAACATATTTCTACCCACTAATCATTATCAAATAATCTCAATTACTATGTAAAAACTCACCCTTACCTTGATTTTCTTGTGTTCTTGAGCTCTCTCTTGATTCTTCTTCTTCTTCCCCACTCTATTCTTCTTGCCTCCTTTTTCCTCTTTTTCTTACTAACATTCCTATTCTCTTCTATCTCCTTTCTCTTGTTTTATAAAATTCTCAAAATTTATTAACCTAATAATTTTTAATGGGCTTAGTAACTCATATCTATTCACACCCCCAAATAGGCCCAATCAATTAATCTAACAATTCTATATTATTCTACAAATTAGAATATATCATATAAGTTAAATAATAAAATTAAATCAATTATTTCGAATATGTCCAATAATTCAATTAATCCAAACAACTCAAATAAATTAATTAATTTATATAAATTCAATAAATCAACTAATTCAGTTATATCAATTAAATCACATAAATTAGTTAATTCAATTAGGCCTAAAATCACATAATTAATCTATTAATTCAATTAATAAATAATTATTAAAAATTGGGGTGTTACAATAAATACTTATATCCTCGAAAAGTCCAGTAGTTACTGGCATTATTTAGATCAAATGGTTATTGGTATCACTGTTTGGTTGTCACCACATCCTCTTGGAACTCTAGTCGTTAGTAGCAATCCCCTGCAACCTAGTAATGTTTTGACTGATGTTGTTTAAAGTCCAATTGATATTGGCATCTCCATTTGATGGTTATCCCTAGTAAGACTAGTAATGTCTTGACTGGCGTTGTTTAAAAGTCCAATAATTATTAGCATCGTTCGTCTCAGGATGGCTGGTTGTTACCAGCATCCCCGATGAATTTTAGGATGTTTGGTTGTTACCAACCCTCATACTGCATCTGTGGGTGTTTTGTTTGTCACCTACACCTCCAGTTATTTCTTGAAGATCCCGCTCGAACTCTTTGATAAGGAAATCCTCTTTTTTGTCTAATCCCTAGAGGAGGTTTTATTTCCCTCTGGATTCCCTAAGAAGTCTAGTTGTTACCAGCTCCCTGTTAATTTTGCTTGTCTGATCGTCACCAAATTCCCCTCTGAAGTCTAGTTGTGACTAGCATTAGGTCGGTCACTGGCCCCTATATGCTACTGCTAATTGGTAGTTACCAAACTTTAGTCGTTACTAATGTTGCAGCTTATTCCCAATGTCGCAATGCGCAAAACAACCGGCAGAAAAAACAGAGTCGCCATTGGACTTTATTTATCCCAACGAGGAAAGAGAAACCTTGAGATAACCTCAAAAGGGAGAAGACATAATCTCGCAACCAAATCCTGGGTTCGAGAGTCAATTACACGAGAGGAAGGTATTAACACCTCTTACGTCTGTTGTACTCAACGGAATCCACGCTTATTGTTCTAATCAAATGGTGTATTAATCAAAAGTCTACTACTAAACGGAGACTGAACAAAAGGTGACTCGATAGGATCTCGCAATCCTATGCCTACGTATTCCTTCGTGCAATGGGAAAGTCAGAGTCAACGTAGTTCAGAGGACTACAGGTAAATGGGAGGGGGGATTGTGCTCGCCAAGACATCGTCGTCTTATGCCTACGTATCCTTATTCGAACGAGAAAGAGGAAGTCAGAGCAGTCGTAGTTCGACCTACCACTAGTTGGTTGGTGTCTTTTATGAGCGATGGTAAACTCACATTCCAGCAGTTAGGGTCGATGCATGTTTGCGGTAGAACGAAGGTAACATGCCCTTTTTGAAAAAAGGTTTGGGAGGAAATCCTGAAGAACAAAATGGTTTGAGTTTGTTCAAGTTTTTTTGAAGAAGTGGATTGACTTTGTTTGTGACGTGTATCACACTGAAGTCAATGGAGCAAATACTTTGCGCTAGCGATCCAAACGTCTCGCGCATAAAGTACCCTAAGATGAGGTTAGAAATGCATCCACTCATCTTTTCCCATATGCTTAAGGCTCGTGACGCACTATGCACATCATATTTGTTAAGTATTTTGAATTGTTTTGGGATGAGAAGAAAGAGGACTCAAAGGTTGAAAAATCTAAGGGATCTCACACCTAGATGTTGTCATGTCGAATGGAATTATAGTTGAGGATGAGAAAAGGAATCCTGACCTATTGTTGCCATGATTGGATGAGAATCCTAAAGTCTAATCTTAATTCAATATCGAAGAGAAAGTTGAATCAGGATCTCCTAAAGGGTTATGTGGGTAATAGAAAGTAAGCCCACCGTAGCCTTAATCACATATATCAGGAATAACTAAAAATAATCAAGGAGTCCAATCAAAAGTTCACAAAAATAAAGAAGAAACTGACTAAAGGTTCCATCATCTAAATCACATGCACCAGAATTATATCAACATCTAACGTCAAAATTCAATCAATGTCAAACTTAAAATTAATATCAATATCAAATATCTATTCAAAATTTGTGCTCAATCAAACATCCGCATTTGATCAAAATCTAAGTCAAGATTAACATTGCAATTTAATCAAGAAATAATCACCAAGATTCAATCAAAGTCCATATTAAAACTAATATCAAAATTTAATCAAAATCAATATTACATTTCCAATATCATTAAAAGGTATGATTTCTTTAAGTTAATATTTTAATCCACACTAATAATAATAAAATAAATTAAAATTAGAATTAATAGAAGAAAAAACAGGATGGTGTGTGAACATGACTATGGGTGTGTTAAAAAAAGAAGCGCTTGGGCCTATGACCCAAGTCCAACCAAGTTTTCCACAAAAACAAGAGAGCAACATCATCAAAAGGACTTCATTCTCTCGTCTCCCATTCTGTTATTATCACTCTTACTCAATAAACAAAACAACATATCACACGTCTTAGTGAGAAAATGAAAGAAAGAAGAAAGAAAAAGGAGTACCAGAGGATTGCGGGACGTCGTCGGAGCGAGTTTGTGGCGTTCTTCGAATTCCGATCTGGTGAGCAACGGGTGGCAAAGGGTTGGCGTGCGGGCGCCGGAAAAGTTTCCGTTCAAGTCCGAAGGCTTTTTTGTGGTGACTAATATCGCAGATCCGCAGTGAGAAGCTTGATAACGGTGAGTGTTGTACTGATGTTGATTTGCCTGTTGTGGATTTTAAAGAATGCGTGTCGTTTTTCTCTTTCAATCCATATGAACCCCTTTTTTCCCTTTTTCTTGCCATAATTTCTAGCGAAACCGTCTTTTTTTTTCTCCTTTGTCTGATCTTTATGGTATCCTTTTATAGGCCTGTCAACTTGAATTTGTGATCTCGAAATTAATTGCACAAGATGCTATCGATTTTGGAAAGGAAATATCGGCTATGATTTGTGATGAACTGGCTGATTATTTGTCGTATTTTATGGGATTCCTGGCTTGATGGATGTTCGAAACTTACTATCTTTGTTTTCAACAAGTTAATGCCTGAAGGTTCAATTTGATATTGTTGCTTTTGTGTGATGCTGATCATGTTTCCGTTTTCAAATCGATTGTGTGAATTAATGGCTGTTAACTCTTTGTTCTTTTTGTTATGCAGATAATAATTTGGAGAGCTGCTTGGAGCATAGCCGGTGTAGAGTGGTTTTGGCAGCAGCAGGGCCAAAGATAACATGTCATAGACGCAGCCTAAACCTTACAACTCTAAGCTTCAAAATCGGTGCTCCTATAACACCTTCACCATCAGAGGTTTGTATTTTGTCTCTTCTTGATATCGGGTCTGTTTATGTGAGATTACACTGTTGCATCAGTTCACGAGGTTGCAAAATGTGTGGCAGTAGTTCAAAAACGCCAACTTCCCGTAAAGCATTGCATCCAGCATTCAAAACTGCATCCTGAACTACATTATCCGTCTCCTATATCTGCCAAACGACAAGATAGTGTTCTTGAAGATGCCTAAGTTGAAAGATATTGTTGTTGGGATGTAATTCATCTTTTAGCTTATTGCAACTAAGGTCCACACCAATGACATAGTCAGACATGTCGTCGCACGTGACACCATCGCAACAGTCTTTACTCTTTTTTCCAAGATTATGTCTTGAAAGAAAAAGAGGAACATGTAGACAGAAAATGAGTTCTTGAATTGTAACAATACAGAGTTCTCATGAGGGTTACATAGTGAGAAAGATTTGGACGGAAAATGAGTAAGTAGCAATAAGAACAAGTGAAGGGAAAAATAAGGCAATACAAAAAGTAAAGATCCCGTTTAGTGTTTTTTTACTTGATGATTTTTAACTGTCTTCAAATGAGGGCACCTTGGTCATGGTAGAGCTACATTGTTACTTAGCTTTATTATGTACTTTACTTGTAAATGGACGATGTTGTGAATTTTTTTCCTTTCGATGAATAATGTTGACTAGCAAGCATGAACCTTAAAATTAGTGTACCTTGCATTTGGTAGAACATGATCCTTTTGTCTTGAGTAAACTCTTCTTGTGATGGTCTATGGTGTAATCACACAATCTTTTCTTGAACAAACAACTCTTTATGGAAGATAGCATAATATGAATCTTGAATTTGGACTTTGTTTATTCATGATGGAATATGGACCACCACTTGTATCTTTGTATAAAAACTCGTGAATCACATCTTGACTTTAAACTTTGCAGAGAGAATTGTGAATCAATTCAAATTTTTGTAAAGGACGTGATTCTTGAATCTTTCTTTAAAACTCCTTACTACCACTACTAGTAAGGAAAAATTCAAACCCCGTTCACTTAAGATGGAAATAAATAATGATCTACTTCAAATAAAATCTTGCTCGACCTTCGTTACCCACACAACCAAAAGGATATAACCTATGATATTACTTGCCATAAAAACCATAACCAATCTACAAATGACCACGCTAAATACGCGTAGGAGGAAAACCTTAATTCTCTTCGAAATGTGCCCTGAGGCTCTTGGGAAATCTTGAAGGAACCATGACATATCCTTATGGCTTACTTAAAAAGAAATCCATGACGTATATGAATTCACACCCTGATGCAACCCTATTGAGGAACTTTGAAGAATACAACATTGTGACAAAAAAATATGCTCCTGATGACAATAGTTCAAACCCCAATTCCAAGATCCATGAAAGCATCGGTGGCATTGATCTTCAATGAAGTAGGAACCATAAGCCAATAGAAAACCCTAGTTCTTCAGAATGACCGAGTGAATAGATGCATATGTATGTGAAGCGACAACCAATTACGGTTAGATGAAAATGAGGTTAAATTTTGGGGTACAACAACTGCCCCTATTCAATCAACTTGGACCTGAAGGGATGATAGCAACGACTTTCAGACATTCAAGGTGAGAGGAGATTGAATACCAAAAGAACCATAAAATTTGCACCCTGCAAGGAAAGAGGCGACTCCTCTGAGGAATACAACTAACAAAACTGCTGATGGAAATTGAGTAATAGAAACTATATACTCAACGCAAACATGAGTTGGAGAATCAATACAGAATAAGTATTGGTAAAGTAGAAATTGGTCATCACCAATCTCCAGAAAAGTCCAGTAGTTACTGGCATTGCTTAGAATCTAATTGTTATTGATATTTCTGTATTAGTCATCACCAATCTCCAGGAAAGTCCAGTGGTTATTGGCATTGTTTAAAGTCCAAATTGTAATTGGCAAATTTCATCCAACTCTGTTATATTCTCTGAATGTTGTTTGTTATCAACATTTCCCCAGGAAGTCCAGTAGTTACTGACTTTGACTTTGACTGAAAACCAATCGTCATTGGTATCTCTGAGTGTTGTTTGTTACCAACATCTCCCTTTGAAGTCTAGTTGTTACTAGCATTCCTCAGGCAGTCCAGTAGTCACTAGCATTTTTCAAAATCCAATTGTTATTGGTCTTGCTGAGTTGGTTGTCACCATATTTATTGGAAAGACCTGTAATGTTTTGAGTGGCATCGTTTAAAGTCCGTTTGTCGTTAGCACCTCGGTTTTGGTCGTTACTGTCATACCTCGAAAAAAGAACGATCCTTCGCGAATGGTTGTAGAAAACAGAGTCGCCACCGAACTTTATTTATCCCAAATAGGGAAAGGAAAATATCGAGAAAACCTTTAGGGGAAGAACATGGTCATTGCAACCAAGTTCTAGGTTCGGGAGTCGGTTACGCGAGGGGAAGGTATTAGCACCCCTCACATCCGGTGTACTCAATGGGAACCTCTTGATTCAATTCGTGAGAAATGTTAGGTAAGGTTGTATGTTTTCTTCTAAAGGAATAAAGTGAAAATGTAAGATAAAAGGGTTTAGATTGTTAAGGGAAAATGGGTTGGTTTTAGATAAGGGTGCTCACCCAGGATTGGGGCCCTTGTGCCTACGTATTTTCACTTGAAAGAAATGAAGAATGAGAGCGTCCGTAGTTCGTGGAACTACGGGAGAAATAGAGGAGGTTGCTCGCTAGGATCTCGCAATCCAATGCCTACGTATTCTCATTGACAAATGAGAAATCAGAGCGTCCGTAGTTCGGAGGGAGTGTTTTGTTGGCAAGTTTGTTGGTACGAGCTACAAATTTGTGAGATGTGGTAGTAAAAAAAATTCGTTGATACGTGTTGTTGTAGGGTGTTTTGAGGCTAGCTGTTATTTTATCGTGAAGCAGAATTGTCTGTTATCTATTTTTTTGCAAGTTTGTGGCATGAGTAATTGGTGTAATAGTTGTGCAGTGGGGGTAGCAGTACGATTCTGCAGGTTTTGGTTGCTTGGATGTGCTGTTGTGGAGCTTGTAGTAGCTATTATTGTTGGTGGGGCCTCATTTGGAAAACATTGGAATTGCACAAGTTGGAAGTTGAATGTGGTAGCTTGAATTTTGCAATTCTGCAGCCAACATTTGAATGACTTCACACATCTTTGAATTCTTGAAAAACTTTTGATTTCAATAAGTGTGATTTGAATAACTTGAACTCTTAAAACAAATGGTAATGAAGATTGTAACTTTGACATGTTTTTGAATTGTAACTTAAATTCACACATCTTTGTAGCTGATCCAAATGAACTTGTAATGAACTTAAAATGAAATTTGACATTTAAACTTTGAAACTTAAATAAAAATAAAATTGAACTTGAATTGGATTAAAGTTGAAAAATGAACTTGAATTGGTTTTGCATGTGAATTAATATGAAAATGAATTTTGAAACTTGGATTTGAAACTTGGAAATTGAGTTAATTAAAAAAAAAAGGACACTGGAATTGGAACTTGGAAATGAGATTGAAAATTGACTCTTGACTTTTGATTAGGATTTATACTTGAAAGGAAATTGAATTGGATTAAAATTAGATATTAAAATTACGCATGGATTGGATCTTGAACATGAATTGGATCTAAAACTTGAAATGCACTAAGGTTGAAACTCAAAACTTGGATCTTGAATTAAAACTTGGAATTTGAATGGACTTGAAACTTGGTTATTTGTTGCAACTTGAATGAATTCACAAATTTATGGATTTGAAATTTGGATCTCAAATTAGAATGAACTTGATTTGAATTTTGTAATTTGAAAATTTATATTGGAACTTGAAATTAAATCTTGGATGAAACTCACAAATTTGGAACTTGACATGAAATTTGGAAAGATCTTGATTCAAATCTTGAGGAATGGCTAAAAATGAACCACTTAAAACAAAACTTAAATAAGTGACACTCGCATGAAGTTAAGAAACTCTGATCCTATTCCTCCTCATCTTGATTCCATATTGAAATAATCTTGAATGGAGTATAAAGTTTGAATCTTCCTTTGAAGAGAAAGCATGAATCAAATAATCAAGACTTGAAGTAACTGACTGAATGTCTTGACTTTAAATGGCTTTTACAACTTAACTTCATGAGGTAAACTTGAGTTTCACACCAAGCCCTGATCTTGATCGTCAAACATATATACTTGAATTCAATCCACACTTATCTCCAAAGTAGACACAGACACAGGTGACTTGAAATACTATCTGTACTGCCATTTTTCCGAAACCCTAATTAAAATTCAAATAGCCCTGATGATTATCCACCTTGAAACAAACTGCCTTTGCCACTGCCTGATAACTTGATAATTGAACCATAAACGTTTGACCAAAATTAGGTCAAACTTCCTTCAAATTTCAAATCACTATGCACACACACTTGGTCTGAAACAATACTGCACATATATTGAACCTGCTACCCTCAAATAAAACTCAACTGAATGATGCTTGCTCATCTTAAACACGAAGGCTGAGAAACCCTAATCTTGGACTTGAATGCACACTGATGAAATGATGGCTTGCTGAGAACCAAATTCCCTAATTTAGAATCTTTTCCACAACCTGATAACTTGACTTGATAACTCTGCATGAATCTTGCTTCAATCTTGCAAGACCTGAGCTTAAGCGACAAAAAGACACAAATTTCGGAGGCATAATGGTTAGATGACCTGAGTGATGGATACAATGCACAGATGATGAAAGTGAAATGATATGTATGGCTGGAAATTCAGGGTCAAAATTAGGGTGTAACAGTTGCCCCTATTTAAATATCTTCAATTAGAGAGTATGAAGAATGATATTCTTCATATGATCGTAGTGGGAGATACTTAAATACCAAGAAGACCCAAATTTGATTCTGAATGCATATGACATGTTATGTTATGGACAAAAGAAAACTATCTAATGCTGACATGCAATGAACTCTATCATGATGATAATGATGGGATGATACATGCAAAATGCAGACAAAGAAAGAAAACACGCGAGGATAAAGTCAATACAGTGTGTAGCAAACTCACTAGGGATGGCCAAACACTGGGGAAAAGAAACAACTGAGGAAATCTAAAGTTAACAATCAACAAGTTCAGGCATGACCGACTGACACTCTTGGACAAAAAGGTAAAGCAAGATCCTTATACTAATGGGATCATGCAAGCAAATGCTGGAGTTTTCAAACAAGAAAGAACATCCAAACTTCTGGAAAATCCTTAAGCGAAGAGATCAAACAGGATCTTTAGGAAACATCAGCAAAGATACAGGGTAATTAAACTCTTCGGTATGCCAAAATAATTGGACTACACGGGGAAACTCCTTTAAGATAAGCTTCTTAAAAGAGACTGCCACTTATCGCTGTAAAAGGACTTACGCACCACCAAGAATGGATAAGCTTCTCTAAAGAGACTGCCACTTATCGATGAAAAAGGATAAGCTTTTCAAAGGAGATTGCCACTTATCATAATAGCGAAACAAGCTTCTCAAAGAGAATACCACATGTTGACGAAAATGGGATAAACTTCTCAAAAGAGATTGCCACTTATCTAACAAAGGATAAGCTTCTCGAAAGAGATTACCACATGTTGAAAAAAATGGGATAAGCTTCTCAAAAGAGATTTCCACTTATCTGACAAAGGATAAGCTTCTCGAAAGAGATTGCCACTTATCAGAAAAAGGCAAAAGGAAACAAGCTTCTCAAGGGAGATGGCCACTTGTTGAAGACAATGGATAAGCTTCTCAAAAGAGATTTCCACTTATCGTTGGGAGGGGATAAGCTTCTCAAAGGAGATTTCCACTTATCATAATAGCAAAACAAGCTTCTCAAAGAGACTCCCACTTGTTTGTTGAAAAAGGATAAGCTTCTCAAAGAAGATTGCCACTTATCTTAATAGCAAAACAAGCTTCTCAAAGGAGACTGCCACTTGTTGGAAAAGGATAAGCTTCTCAAAGAGACTGTCACTTATCCGCAATGGGGATTTGTAAAATATTCTTCCTGTAAGATATAGTGTAAAAATAAATACACGTTTAAACTAGGTTCAACGACCTAACGAAAACAACACTTGCCAGAGACCAAAGTTCAATCTAGGAACAAGCTAGAAAGAAACGGTCAAAAAGACTCCAACCATTGAGGAATGAAATTGAATGGGGGTTTATCTTATCCATTGAATGGGGGTTTATCTTATCCAAACATGGAGAAGATAACAAAAGCAAACATCATTCACAAGGATCAAACTCAGTGGGGAATTTAGAAAGGATGTGCACTTAATGCTTAAAGATGACGACTCTACTTGGAGAGAGATAACAAACCCGATCACTTGGAGAATAAATGCAAAAGTGAACGAAAAAAGTAACACCAGAATGGTAGCAAAATGCTCAAATGTCATGCATACGTATGAATACATATATGCATGATTCTATGTTAGCGGTGGAATGTAAAATGGATTCCGGGGATTATTGAGATGACTAAAAATGAGGTTTGTTGGGGATTGAAAGCAGCAAGGTAGACTGACTCACTGGTGATACTTGAGGAAAATGGTTAGTTCTGACTTCTCACGGAATAAACCAAATATTAATTGATAATTTCTAATCAAAAGTATGCTCTGGATTCGCACAGAGCAAAAAGATAAATGACTGTAATAAAAGGAAAGACTCCAGATTCGCACAGAATAAGGAAAAGTAAAAACTCTGGATTCACACAGATTAAGAATAAACAAACACTCCGGATTCACACAGAGTGATGAAAAATCAAATGGGCTATGGTTGTATTTAGAACAGCGCAAATAACAAATAAAGGACTACGAATTCTTACAGAGTACAAAAGAGAGATGGGTTAATGCTTTTCGCATAACCATAAAATGAAGTTTCGGATTCACACAAAACCAAAAATAAAAGACTCTGGATTTGCACAGAGTATAAAGAAAAGTTCCGGATTCGCACAGAACCAAAATTGACAGTAAAACTAGATAACACAAAACGTGGAAGGATAACTGGAAATCTGTCAGACGAGAAGCTAATAGAATTATGCATATGATCTGGAAGAACCCCAGATCGTAAAAAGAGATAAACTTTGACAAGTATTTGTGGAATAATTACTAACGAGAATGGACTAAACAAAGAAAAGATGACATGACACGCTTGACATGCGACGATCTGAGCAGGATGCATGCAAGACAAAGATTGGATCATTGTGACAAACACAAAGGATTTTTGGTGTAAAGATCGGAGAAGCATATTAGTTAAAATGAAAGGATGTTCTGAACGTGTTCTTCAGGTACGTCAGACTTCGTCAAAATATTACTGGGAAATGATGGGACCAAGTCCTCCTTAGGGAATCATTTCAGAAGTGTTCCACAAATATCTTATAACTTTATGATCTCTGGGGAAAGGATCAACTTCCCTTTTAGTTATTTCAATTGTCAAAGAATTTATGTATCTCAACATATTGATATACCTTAGCTTCAAAACTATATCATCAAAAATAAATGATATTTGCAAAAGAAAGATAAATAACACAATGAATAGAGAAGAAAAATGAAAATTTCATTTAAAAATATGGTAGCGAATGAAAACATGGCTCCACATGGGATATTACAAAGGAAACAAAAAAGTGAAAATGGCAATAGGAAAGGTTTACATTGAATCTCAATAAATGCTACTTCCCCTATAACTAAAAGATCCCTCAAACTTCTCTTCTAAAGAGAACAATTAGGTTGACCTTCATGCCCCTGTTCCTTTTACGCTAATCAGATTTTCTCGACATTGTATTAGCCTTTTATTTATCCTTAACTTTTTCCTGGACCGCCCTTTCGGGTTTTCAATCCACCGGGACGCTCCCTTTTTTTTTGTGCCTAAATTTCCCTTTCAGATTTTCAACTTAGCGAGCTGACAAATTTTATATCCCTAATTTTTCCTGGACCGTCCTTTCGGGTTTTCATTCCATGGGGATGCCATTTTTTTGTGTCTAAATTGCCCTTTCGGGTTTTCAACTTAGCGACTGTCTTTTTTTCCTAGGCATAATACAGACAAACTGCATCATAATTTATTGTTTTATGAAACTCCTCGCCATCCATTGTTGCAAGAATTAAGGCTCCACCGAAAAAGACTTTCTTAACAACGAATGGGCCTCCGTAATTTGGAGCCCATTTTCCTCGTAGATCCTTGTGAACAGGGAAAATATTCTTGAGCACGAGATCTCATTCCTTATACTCTCGAAGACGACCCTTCTTGTCAAATGCCTTCTTGAGTCGCTTCTGATATAGTTGTACATGAAATAAAGCGGCCAGGCGCTTCTCTTTAATGAGATTCAACTTGTTAAAACGGTTTTGAATCCATTCAGCCTCTTCAAGTTTAGTCTCCATCAAGATTCTCATCGAAGAGATTTCTACCTCAACCGGGAGAACTGCTTCCATTCCGTATACCAAGGAAAAAGGGGTTTCCCCTGTTGAAGTGCGGACAATCGTCCGATATCCATGCAAAGCAAAAGATAGCATCTCATGCCACTCTTTATAAGTTACAACCATCTTTTGCAAGATCTTCTTAATGTTTTTATTCGTAGGTTCAACAACTCCATTTATTTTTGGGCGATACGGAGAAGAGTTATGGTGTTCTATCTTAAAGCTTTCACACAACTCCCTCATAACTTTATTGTTCAGATTTGACCCATTATTTGTGATGATTTTGCTGGGAATCCCATATCGGCGGATTATATCCTTTTTGAGAAAATGAGCAACCACTTGCCTGGTCACGTTGGCATATGAAGCAACCTCTACCCATTTTGTGAAGTAATCAATGACGACTAGGATGAAGCAATGACCATTGGATGCTTTCGGTTCAATAGCGTCGATCATATCGATACCCCACATTGAAAATGGCCACAAAGAAGTCAAAACATTCAGAGGAGTGGGCGGCACATGAACTTTTTTAGAGTAAATTTGACATTTATGACAAGTTTTGGCATAACGAAAGCAATCAGCTTCCATTGTCACCCAGTAATAGCCAGCCCTTAGGATCTTCTTAGCCATGGCATGCCCATTAGCATGTGTTCTAAAAGTCCCTTCATGTATCTCCTTGGTCAACATGTCAGCTTCATTTCTATCCACACACCTAACTAGCCCCATGTCATGGTTTCTTTTGTATAGAACACCGTTACTTAAGAAGAAATTGGATGCTAACTTCCTCAGAGTCTTTTTGTCCATGGTCGAAGCATTCTCTGGATACTCCTAGCGTTCTAGAAAGCACTTGATGTCATGAAACCAAGGCATGCCATCAGCTTCTTCTTCAACTGTTTGACAGTAAGCCGGTTCAGTTTGCTGCCTTATAACAATAAGTGGGGCTTCATTATGGAATCTGACTTGGTACATGGCAGCTAATGTAGCCAAAGCATCAGCTACTCGGTTTTCTGTTCTTGAGATGTGATGAAACGTTATGGTATCGAAGTACCTTATCAACTGTTTGACATAAGCATGATAAGGGACCAACTTAGTGTCATGGGTTTCATAATCTCCTTTGATTTGGTAGATCACCAAGGCGGATTCTCTGTACACTTCAAGATTCTTGATGCGAAGATCGATTGTAGCTTCAAGACCAAGGATACAGGCTTCATACTCTGCCATGTTGTTCGTACAATCAAAGCATAATCTTACAGTAAAAGGGGTAAAATTACCATAAGGAGAGACCAAAATAACTCTGATTTCATGTCCGTTGGAATTTGAAGCACCATCAAATGCGAGTTTCCAAATTGTCTCAGGTTCATGTCCCTCATCAGGGTCTGGGATCTCACAATCCTTTATAGCCATGATGTCTTTGTCGGGGAAGTCAAACTTTATGGATTGGTAATCCTCCAATGGCTGATGAACCAAATATTCTGCCAATACGCTTCCTTTAATTGCCTTTTAGGTGACATACTGTATATCATATTTGGACAACAACATCTGCCAATAAGCCAATCTTCCATTTAGACCAGGTTTCTCAAAGATGAACTTTATGGGCATCCTGGAGATCAATAAACTGGTATGGCATATCATGTACTGTCTCAAACGAAGGGCGGCCCATGCCAAAGCACAACAAGGTCTTTTCTACATACAAATATCTCAATTCGCAATCAGTAAATCTCTTGCTTAGGTAGTAAATGCGTGCTCTTTCTGACCAGATTCATCTTGTTTCCCCAATACGCAACCCATCGAATCCTCTAACACAGTTTGATACATGATGAGCGGTTTCCCAGGCATGAGTGGGACCAAGATGGGAGGCTCCTGTAGGTAACATTTTATCTTTTCAAAAGCTCTTTGAAAATTAGGATCCCACTGGACAACTTGATTCTTTCTCAGCAGCTTGAACATAGGCTCACACTTAGCAGTCATATGAGAGATGAACATAGAAATATAATTCGGTCTCTCTAGGAATCCTATTACTTCTTTCTCTGTTCGTGGAACATGCATTTCTTGAATATCCTTGACTTTATCGGGGTCTACTTCAGTTCCACGTTGGCTAACAATAAAATCAAGCAGCTTCCCTGACCGGACACCGAATGTACACTTAGCAGGTGTTGCACCCTAATTTTTGACCGTAAGATCTCACTTCTTTTGTGCGTATCTTATATTATTTGACTTTTATATTTCATATTTACGTTATTATCACTAACAAGTGTGTGCAGGCGCATAAATTTCAAAAGTTGTAAACCCAAGAATTTGTGAATCAGAAGTTCGCGTCCTTAAGTCAATTTCAAGTCTATAAGGGGGTTTACTACAAATTCAAGGACATGAACTCGAGCTAACAATCCAAGATATATGAACAAGAGGGGTCCTTATGTGGCAATCATCCAGGTCCATCTCTAAACTTTAGTATTCATATTATCATAAGGTCCAAACTCAAATTCCAAGACTTCGACTCTTATGGTTTCAACCACATTGGAGGATTCGTGCTACATTTTCGTTTTAATACATATGGGAGTTCTTATAATCCAGGGGATTCGTGGCCATGATAGTCAAGTTAAATTTGAAACCCAATCCAAGTTTCAAATTAAATGCAAGGACAGTTTTAATCAATTTATCATTCACACTCAAGTACTCAACTTACGAGCTCAAGGAGATCTTGTATTAAGATCATATGGTCTCAATTTAAACACAATCTGGACTTTACTATCAAAGTAGCATTATATTCAACCGAGTCAATTATAATTAGTCCAAGATTAATATTGAAAGATTATTACAAGAATTATTTATCCAAGAATTCCATCGAGCCATTACAACAGAGGCATTACAAATGTACACAATCCGTATACTTCATGAATTTTTAGAAAACGATCATGATGTGGATGAGATACAGGACAACGTCCACAATTGTGAAAAGGAACAGACTGAACAACAAGAATCTACTCACTCCCCTGATACATTTCCCCACGTTGTGGACCTCTCCAAAAAAGATAATGATATGGACATAATAATGGATACTTATGAAACTGCAGATAGAAAGCCTTCACAGGGATCCGTTCTGATCAGCGTTCAAATTGAAGACAATTTTTGTGCTGGACTTTACATTGCCAATAGTCGGTGTCACTGACATTCCTGCTCTGGCAGATGGATTTTCTCCTGCATCAATTCAAGAAGTTGAGGGTCATAACAATATTTCTGCTATGCATAACCAAGTTCCCAGCTCAAGAGGATAAACTCACCATACGCCGAAAGTTCAACTTTTAGTTCGCAAAAGAGAAACGACACATCAAAACCTTCATTCCCGTGCAAGAAAAATCTTCCCAGGATTGTTAAAGCACATGATGAAAGTGTTGGCTCTAGTTGAGAATGTCATCCATTTGAGGTTGTGCAAAGCTTTGTCCATAAGCTGAAACAAAACAAGAAATGTCATCAATTGTAACAACTAATAAATCAGCAAGACAACCTATCAAACATACATCAATAGTTGGGAAATAATACCACTGAGTTACAGGTTGTAATATCTGACAAACGCAATTTGCTAAATGCTTATGACCTGTTGAAGGTTGAAAAGGAGTGCTCAGTGATATCCCTTGAATGCTGTGAGCAAGAAAAACAAGAGCTTGAAGCTTCTCTTCTGAATTGCAGTGAGGAGAAGTCCAAAACTGAAGCAGAGCTTACCCTGGCGAAGGAATCATTTGAGACTTTGAAATCTGGTGTGAATGATCTGAGTGAGGGCAATGGCACATTGTCTTCATTAAATCCTCAAGAAAAATCAAACCCTGCAGCTTTCAGTCATGCACCAGAAAGTGCAAATTCAACCCTCAGCGTGCAACTTGAGGATCCTCATGCGTCTAGAGTTACGAATGGATGCCTTGCTAAAAAAAAGAAGAAAACAAGCACGTAGCTTTAGCTGGAAGTTTGAAATCTAGCATTGATCACCTGAAGAAAGAATTGGAAAGAATGAAAAACAATAATATGCTTCCTTCAGAAGATGGTCAAAACCATGAATCAAGTTTTCCAGGTCTTCACAGAGAACTGACCCAGTTACATGAGGCCAATCAAGAGTTAGGAAACATGTTCCCCGTGTTCAATAAAATCTCTGTCAGTGGTAATGCATTAGAAAAGGTGCTTGCTTTGGAGATTGAGCTTGCGGAAGCATTGCGAACCAAGAAAAATCGAGCATCAAATTACAAAGTTCTTTCTCAAAGCAACACAGTGACGACGAAGCGGTATTCAGAAGTTTCAGGGATATCAATGAGCTGATTAAAGATATGCTAGAACTAAAGACAAGACATTCTTCCACAGAAGAGAATATGGATTCCTGAACAAGTTAGCATAATGTTTAGAAAAATCTTTGAAGAGGAATTGCTAATTGACGAGCTCGAGAATGTTTAGAAACACATCAAATTAAACAAAACAACAAAGGAACAGAGATTGAATTTGAAGATATACCCTGCGAACACTTGAGATCGTTGCTATTCATCACCAGTTTTTCGTGGAAGTTCCCACTACACGCATCAAGCACGGGATTTCCCATCTGGGCTTCTAGTCCATCTTCTGGCCCAAGGCATTTGCCACGTGTACCTGCCCAGGTTATGATCAAAAGAAACCGTTAGAGGATATTCCTTGAAAAAGTAGAAGATTCTATTCAGAAATCAAATCAAATCCAGTCTCTATTGAATCACAAAAATCAAAGATTGTATGTCAATTAAACAGGTCATCATTGCAATTTTCGAAAGGGGAAAGTTTTCAAATTGGACTCATCCCAATCCGAAAACCCTAAATCAACAATCAATCAGCACTCAAGTTAATATTCAGTGTTCATCCAAAATTGTTTCTCACTCAGAGGCCTATATAAAGAAAGGAATGAGAAGAGGAAGCGGTCGAAGGAAAAAACTAATCACAAAAGGCATCGAAGCTACCACATAACCGAATTAGAAAACCTAGAAAGAAGAAACTTATCTTCTTTCCATTGATAGAACCAGCTTCGTTCCCTGCGAATCCCAACCGCCGCAAGTTCGACGGATGAAGCATCACACTCTTGCCGTCTCCAACGCAGCTGCGATCATCGAAACCATCGGTAATGTTCAAGCCTCTTCCGTGTTTTAAATTATTAACGCTTCTGATGTTTGTTTTCAGGATCAAAACATGATAAGAGAAGGAGAACCGATCGCGGTAGTAGAAGGCGAGAGAAGCGAGATTGATTTGGGGGGATACGAGAAAGGGCTTAGGCTTCCAACATGTTTTTTCCTTTTTCTGATTGATTTTCTTTTGTTCCTGTTGGAAGTGATTCACACACCCACTTCACCACACCACTAATCACCGTAATCACCCTCTAATCCTTTTACCTTTTTTGTTTTATTCGTTAATAAATAGTTTTCCTTCTAATAACATTTTAATCCTTTAATTGACCGTTAATTAAGTTTTAAAAATAAATTAATTAACCAATTTTTTTTATTTAATTAATCCATTTAATTAATTAGTCGGTGGCTTTTTTTTTTTATCTATTAGAACTTTTTTATATTAATATTAAAACAACTTTTATTAAAATTAGTTAACTCAATAAAATAATTGATAACCTTAATAATTTAGTTTTATTTAATCTTATCACAATTTCTTAGGCTTATTCTATTTTATTTATTGTACTATTTTTTTAAATAAATCAATCAATCCTGAATAATTAGGCCCTTTTTTTAAAAATAATAATAATCTCTCTTTTTCACCTAAATTATTGCGCTAGTTGTTAATTAATCTTCTTTTAAAAATGACATCTTATTAAATTAAAAACCCTTTTATAATTTATATCTAATTGTTTTTCTCAAGACTAAAGTTTTTAAGAGTATAATAAAAACAACCTTTTATTATAATAATTTCTCATATTAGAAACTTTCATAAACAATCACTTCACCTAAGTTTCTATAATAAATTGAATCATTGCGGCATTCTATTTTAAAACTTAGAATTTAATTTATAACTAATCTCGTTTAAAATCGACCGATTAAAATCAACTCACATCGTAAAACTCAATCTAATCGTGCACGCTCACACTTACACATTCACAATTCACTCTCACTCACTTCAGCACTTTCATGCGTATGTGTATGCTTTACTTATTTACCCTTTATTACTTCCGCAATTTATTTTACAAGCAATCTACAATATTGCAATTTATCACTCTTGCATTGCATTCCGTCCAAAGGAAAAACCTACACATGATTCAACGCTTGTGTGTAGTGCACACCATTTGCATCATTCTCCCCTACGATCCTTGATCCCATTCAAGTCGATCTTTTAGGACAGATCCTACCCCATAGGAGGACATTTATCTTTACTTTACAACTTAGATACAAGCAAACAACTCAACAAATATTCAAACACAATAGAGAAATAGATGTAAATCATCTTAAGCGAGATAGAATCTCCACCCCACATTAATACAATCAATCCGTAGGGACTTTGCCTTAAGAGAGATAGAGGCGTACTTGTTGACAATCCGAGTACTTGAGCCCTTCTCTTAAGACGATGCAAAGACTATTTTCCTACAATTTGTGGCGGTTAAATCTCCCTTAAAATGACAACTCGTCTTTTCTCCTAAACTCAATCAATCAACTGCCCTAAACCCGTAGGAACTTTGACCACAGTCAAAGAACTCCTCAAACCCTTTAGGGGAACTACAAATACTCTGATTCCACTCCTGTAAGGATATGTAGGCATAAGATGCGATATCTTATCGAGTATACTTAGAAATAAACCCCTAGGTCTTTTAACCCTTAAGCAGATAAACCTTAGCAAATAAACAAACATAAAACAAGAGGTTCCTGTAGAGTACTACAGAAACTTAGGATGCTAGTACCTTCCCTATGTTTAACCGACCCCCGAACCTAAAACTCTCTAAACCTTGCATTTGCATTGCATTGTGGGAATTTAGATCTTTACCCCTTCCTTTGGACAAATCAAAGTTCGGTTGCAAAAATGAATTAAAGATTCAAACTAATCAATAGTTTGGTATCCAAATTTCACCGTGACAGAAATGGCAACTTCACTGGGGACATACCTTCAGTGGGTTTCCCTATCTTGTTTTATTTACTTGATTATTGATTTATATCTGCTTATTTGCCTACTTGTTTCTTTGTTCTTTGTTGCTTTTTGGGTTGCTACCTTTGAGTGGTGAGACAAAGTCCTACACCCGGACTTGAGTGAACTTAAGATAGGATAGTGATATGTTCGACGAGACTTATAGGGAGTTGAGTCCCGACCAAGTTGACTTGAAAATCACGCTCAGTTGAGACCCTTTCAAAAATAGTTCGGTTGAACGAGTAATTGTGAAGACTTTTACTATTTTCAATTGGAGTCTATGATATTGAGGACCATAGTTACCTTAACCCCACTTTGGCCTTTATTAGGATGTAGTGCGGGACTATGAGGGAGTACACCCGAAATAGTGCTACACGATGCTACACTCAAAAGAAGTTCTCTTGAGAATATTATTAATCACCGAGTAATTGGGAAGTTGATAATATCCGAAAGATGAGCTAATGACTTTGGGAACCTTATTAGAACCTTGTTCTGCAGGTACAATCAACCTTTAGTCCATATCCTTTGGGAATGGGTATACCCTTTGGCTCCATGCTTGATGAAAACCTAGGGCCTTTGTTTGTTTTATCTTCGTGTGTCCTTATGTGCTTACTTGTGTTTGTTGCATTCATATAGCATCATTTTGCATTGGATTTCATGGGATTCCCTTTTTATGAACATTGTAGGTCGCTATGGTTTCTAATGAAAGACACACTTTGAAATACACTTTTAAAAGTCCTAAATTGGGTGACCTAAAGGAGTTGGTGACTTTGATCGAATACCATGGCAAGTTCAAGAGCAAGTATGGGAAGCTAATATCTTTATTGAGTCGCCAAGTAGACGAAGGACTTCTCTCCACTTTATTGCAATTTTATGATCCGCTGTATCACTGTTTTACGTTCTCAGACTTCCAACTACTACCTACATTGGAAGAGTATTCCTTTTTGGTTGGTCTACCTATTCTAGAAGAATCTCCCTTCCATTTCTTGGAGAAGGACCCTGAGGAAAGAGATATTGCTAAAGCTCTTTATCTAAAAGTATCCGACGTTAGGAGAAACTTAATTAGTAAGGGTGGTGTTTTAGGCTTAACTACGGATTTCTTAATCAGCAAGGCTATGTTTTATGCCGATTATATGAACAAGACCCCGTTCGAAGAAATATTTGCTTTACTCGTTTATGGAGTGTTTCTATTCCCAAGCTTTGAAGGGTTTGTCGACTTTAATGCTATCAAGATCTTTCTAAAGAATAACCCAGTGCCAACTCTATTGGGTAATACTTATCATTCTGTACATCTCCGAAATCTTTATGGTGGAGGAATGATTACCTGTTGTGTACCCTTGCTTTACAAGTGGTTTATTTCACACTTACCGAAGTCTAGCTCTTTTGAAAATATCGGCAAGGAACTTTGGTCTCCGAGAGTTATGGCGTTGACCCACTCAGACATTAATTGGTACAACCGAGCGTATGATGGGACCTTGATTATTGACGGTTGTGGTGATTTTGCTAATATACCGTTACTTAGTTTTAATGGAGGGATCAGTTACAATCCAGTCTTAGCTCGTCGACAGTTGGGATTTCCGTTGAAGGAACCACTTAAGAGTGTTCAAGTGGAAAGCATTTTCTTTAGGGATGACAAGGAACTCCGAGACATGATTTTGGCTGCATGGGATCATTTGCACAAGAAAGGCAAGAGAAGCCTTGGGAAACTTAATTGTGTGTCCTTGGAGCCCTACCTTCAGTGGGTCAGAGAGAGAGCAATCAAATTGAAGATGCCCTATTCCCGTCAAGATCCTATATCTCCGAGGAGAGATCCCACTTATGTCTTTATGTCCGAAGCTGAGAAGTTAGAGGTTGCCTTGAGGAAGTCACAACGTGAGTTGGAGTCATGGAAGAACAAGTATCAAGTAGTGGTTGCAGAAAATGATGAACTTCAGAAACAGAAGGATGAACTTCAGAAACAGCTACAGTCGAAGGATGAAGAGTTACTTCCCCATAAGAAGAGGAAAGTCGTGGAGGATTTATTTTTCTCCGACCCACAATGTACTATTTGGAAGCTGATTGTGGACAACCTTATCCATGAGAAGACCCAGTTAGAAGAAGAGCTCAAGCAGCGAAATTCAAAACTTCTTTAGGGCTTTCATTAGCTTTTATTTAGCTATTTATTTGGAACTTTTAAAAGCAATTATTTGTATTCCGTTTCAAAATTAATAAAAACGTTTTCTTTTACCGTAATGTTTATAAATGTCTTGACTGTGGTCAAGGTTTCAAGAGGAACTAGGATTACTCTGATTCCATTCCCTATCCAGGATACGTAGGCACAAGATGCGGCGTCTTGCCGAGTAAACTTAGGACTAACCCTTAGGTCTTTTAGGTCACTTTATCCCTTAGCTCAATATATATTAAAACAGATAATAAAAAAAAACATACAATGAACAAAAGGTTCCTGTAGAGTACTACAGAAGTTTAGGGTGCTAGTACCTTCCCTAAGCTTAACCAACCCCTTACCTAGGTCTCTCCTCGCATTGTGTTTACGATGCAAAAATAGGTTTTCCCTCTTTTGACCTTTTCCTTCGGATAAATCAAAGAGCGGTTTTGAATTGAATTGTGATTTAAACTAATTAATAGTTTGATGTCCTATTTCCACCGCAACAGAAAATGACGACCTCACTGGGGACCCCATAACTTTTAAGGGTTACCCCTGTTTTGTTTATTATATGATATTTTTCATTATTTATTCTCTTGTATATATTATTATTGTGCCTTGCTTGGGGGGGGGGGGTACCTTGTTATTGTAAGATAAGTCCTAACCCGGACTTGAGTGACCTTATTATAGGAAGCTGAGATATTCGACGAGGCTTGCCAAGAGTGAGTCCCGACCAAGTTGACTCAAGAATCACCTCTCAGTTGAGACCCTCTCGAAAACCTCTTCTTCTTTCTAACGGCACCGCGGTACCCCCTTCACCATTATTGATCCGTTTGAAGTTTCTTGTCCTCTTCTTGTTCTTGCATGTCCCCCTTTCTGACCCTGAATTTGCAAAACAAACCATAAAATCCATTAATGATGAAATTGCTCACCTCTGTTAGGGGTTTGAAGTGATTTCTCTAAGGGTGGATATGGTTGTTCCATTTGGTTGAGTGGGGACGGTGATGACGAGGAAGGAAGCGGGCGGTTCCACCTCTCTGAGTCCAGTTGCTCTTTTAACCGTCGCTGGATATGGATGATGAAATTTTTGGTAAACCCGTTTGTGTTCTTCACCAATGATGTTCTGGACTTTTTTCTCCTTTTTCTAACGATCCTGATGGTAATGAAACCCTTCTATTTATTTATTCTTCTTTGTGTTTATGGGCTTTTCTACAATTCTGGTGATTTTTTTAGTGCAAGTTTTATGGTTTGTTTATGCGAAAATCTTGCATCTTTCAGGATGAGAATTGGACTGCCGCGAACTCGCGGTTTTGTTGTTGAACCCTCGCGGTTTTGTTGCAGAAACCCTCGCTTCCAAAATTTGTGCCTCCTGCTGTGGCTTTTACCTCAAAGATTAGTTGATTGTTGGATTTGATTTGGACTGCAAGCTTTTGTGAAAATCCGTCAGTGCCTTGTTTGGTTTAGACAGAAAAAAATCACTTTCAGGAATAAGCACTTTTCTCAGAAGCGCCTTTTTTCGGATAATCACTTTTCTCTCTCTCTGGCTTATCTGAACAGAATCTACCGGTTTTGTGCTGGGGTGGAGAACTTGAATCGGGAGCTGATAAAATTGCTTGTTTGTTTTGATTTGCAGATTCGAAGGAAAATATGGAGAAAAATCGGAGGATCGGAAGACTTAAGATTCTTAGGAATTTAATTTTTTTATGTAAAAATGTAATTTCATACTCTTGTAATTTTATTTGTTTTGTTATTTTTTTGTAAGGAAATAATATTATTAATAAAATTTCTTATTTTTTCCTTAAAACATTATTATATTTCTTATTTATTTTTATATAAATAATAAAACTCAAACTTATCATAAAATGCATAGAATGAGAATTAATTTAGAATGAAATTACTAAAAAAATGAAAAATGGACATGGAATGAGAATAAAAATACCAATAAAATAGAAATGAGATTAATTTATAACTTTTAAAAAAAAATATGAAGTGGAAACAATACAAAAATATTTAAAAATGCAATAATAAAACTTGAAATGCAATAAAATTGATTTAAAATAAAATAATAAAAACTGAAATAGAATTGTTTTTTTTTAATAATGAAATGAAATAAAATTAATGAAAAATGAAATAATATTAAGAAATGAAAGTGAAATGAAATTCCCAATTTTCTAATAATTCCTAATTCTTCCAATTTATCCGATTAATCCTGTCTCCAACATAACTTCCGATTAAACTTCCGGCAACTCAAATAAACAACTTTATCCGAATAAATCCAAACTGTATGCAATCCAATAACTTGAATCGATTTTATTCTGAACAACTCAAATCCCCCACAATTAACCGCTTTCAACTATACATCGGCCCCGACTCACATCGACAATACCAAACGACTCATATTTCCTGACTACAGCTCAAAATTCGTAAACTGACAGCCGACTGCAAACAAATGACCGTTTTACCCTTCATGAACCAAAGAGCGCACAAATGCGACTTTTCCTACAAAAGTCAAACATATACACAAACATGTTAGCGATGAGTTGAATGCAATGCAAAAGTGAAATGGAATGCGAAATGAACCGACTAATCTCGGGACAAAATTTGGGGTATTACAACTTCTTTTGATTAATCTTAAAAATTCCTCTGCTTCTTATGGTGATATTGTCTCATCAATAATCTCCAGCCTTTTGTGGGATTGTGGAATTTCAGTAATCTTTTCTCTTACAATCCCTTCGATAGCTTTTGGAAGTGGCGTAGGCCCAAAGACACGACCTCTACGGGTCATCCTACTCGTTCCAGCAATATTATATATTTTAGATCTAGAAATATTTTCAAACTCGTCCCCTAAGGACACCTCTTGACCATTTATGAAGACTGCAACATTGTAGCGCCACGGCACTGCATTGTTGTTAGAATAAGGGAGAGGAGCAGGTTGAATCACTCCGGACACACGTATTCTCTTCTGGGTGGAACACTTGGTGTATTATGATACTCAATTTCCCATGTCGATGGTATTTCAAAATGAGGTTCAATCACCGCTATGTCCTTATCAGTTTTTGTGCGACTGACTTGAAGTATCCCTTGATCCATTAATTGTTGTATATCCCTGTTAACTGTCATACCCCAAATTTTGACCCCTAGATTCCATTACCATTCTAGGTGCATGAAGCATGATTTGTCTAACTTTAACCTAGTTCAAGTTTGGTCTTTATCAAGATGCAGATGAATTAGGGTTTCACACTAACAAACTCAAGGATCCTGTGGACTGATCATTCAAGGTTTTGATTGATCTTCTATAAATTAAGTCTTCATGTCATCAAGGATATCACATTGGATCAAGAATGAATCCAACTTGAGGTTGTCACCCAAGAAAGAAGAACAGTGCAGTACAAGAACCCTAATTAAGGTTTTTGATTGGAAAAGTCAAATGTAGTTTGACTTTTGACCTAAAAGGTGTTCCAAAGCTTGAAACATGGTCCATGAGGCTCATATGACCCAAAGAAGTCTACACAAGAAGTTTCAAGGCCTCAACAGTCGATCCAGGGTTTTTCGATCGTTCGGTTCGTTTGACTGAAAAGTCAACCCTTTAACCAATAGGGTTTTGACCCAAAATTGAAGCCAAATATGTTCCTAACATCATTCAATATCTAATCATGAAGTTTGGTGACCAATTGATCAAGAATTGAGAAGTAATCGAAAAGTCGGGAAATTAGGGTTTTGAAAAGGGCCAAGCCATAGCTCCTTAACTACACATCTAAATGGACTAGTTCAAAGCTTGTTGGAAAGGTCTCAATGAGTTCTTAAAAAATGGTACACTCATGAGAAAAAAATGCATGGATTTTGAGTTATGAGTAAAAACAAGGCAAGAGGGGGAAAACACTTAGAAATTTCAAGATTTCTTGACTTGTAAGTCAAATTTGCAGCCAACTTCAAGGAGATTTTTGACATAGTTCCACTTGAAATTTGAACTTGAAGTAAACGTGAAACTTGTAGATCATATTTGGGGATTTTTAAAAAGTACAAGAACCTTTTCTCAGCCTTTATGGTTAGAGAGAATCGAAGGAGGAAAGTTGAAGATTTATCATGTCACCAAACCAAGTGCAGCTCATGCCAATGGATGCATAAACCAATTAAGGATATTCTAACCATTTATTTAGATGGTTATATGATGTTTAGGTACTTGTTTGATGACATTACAAGAAGGTACCAACAAACAAAACCAGATTGTTGGACTTTGGATTTGTTTAATCAAAGAAAGTACAACTAAGTACTTATGAAAGAGAAACTTTTGGCCCAAAACATGCTGCAGCCTAGCTATCACATCATTTCGCTCTTCTTTTCATATGACACCATATGTTTATAGACTATTTTGATGCTAGGAAGCATTAGAGACTCGTGCTGGATCAGAAAAAAATCACAAGATTGATCTTGCTCACCTTTCCCTCCAAAATGCAAAGATTTTGCAAAAAGTCTGAACTGGCCATGCCACTTGCTACTTCACTTTGCATATAAATAGAAATTCATCCTCTAACACTCAAAACACCAGAGTAAGCAAGAAATCAAGAAAAACTCTCTCATCACTCTGAACCCAACCTTCTTGCAAATTCTGAGTTTTGCTCTTTGTGACCAAAAACTGTCTTAAGCAGAACTTTGTCTAAAACAAGTTCCAGCCATAAAACACTTCTTCTAATACTTCAAACACCTCACAAATGAAGTATTGAAGCTATTCCAACCATCACTTTCACAAGAAACCACCTTCTCCGAAAAGTCCACTGTCCCAACTAAATAATTTGACTTTCTGCACTTTGGAAGCTAGAACTTTGTCCACTTCATTTCTGGATGTTCTAAACCTTAAAACACTTCATATACAAGTTGTTTGTGCTGTCCAAACACCTATCACACTTCTGTAAACATATTTCAGAGGTCTTCCCTTGGAAACTCTTTATTTTTACTAGCCAAAGTCATCTTGCTGCCAAAATAGTTACTTGGAAGGAGCTTGGATCATCTGAATAGTTCACTTGAGGTATCTTGAGGTTGCTCAAATCATCTTCATTCAACTCGAATTATTGTAGAGGGATCTTTCTTAGGGAGTCTTCAAGAGGTAAGTTCTTGCAACTACCTATTTTTAAGCATCATGCCTATCTTTGACATACACTGAGTTTAGATGTGTTTAGAATCTGTTTTAGGTCATGTATGAACCTTGGTGGCTGTTGAGTCTGTGTGTTTGTAAACTATCATGATGTTTTGCTTACCAATATGCTTAAAAGCCTCACTTTCATATGTTATATGTTGACTCTGTCCAGGGCTAATGGTTTGATGTCCATAACATCATTTATATGTTATTTGAACCATGTTTGAACCTTGGTTGGTTTAGAAGTTTGTATGTTTGTGACTATTGTAAAGTTCTTGCTTGCTTTTGAACTTGAAAAACCCATTTTCATATGCAATGTTGTCCCTCTGTTTGAAACTAGGTGTTGAATGATCATAAACCTCATTTGTATGTCATATGTAATGTGTGTGAGCCATCACCCCTTGTGTATCATGTCTAAATAAGCCTATGCTCTGGAAATTGCATTTTTTGTGCATTTTGATATTTGCATTCGTGTTTTAAAATGAGATAATTTTTAGATCAAACCAAGGTTACCAGTGTGTTCGTTGTGAGATTTCATAGAGGTTTGATTTTTGTTTCATGAGATTTCATTAAGATTTAATGAAGTTGTTTTTGCAAATAGAGAAATGACAAGGTTGGGTTCTGGCCAGGGAGCCATGCGCTTGCCTAGAATCATGATCAGGCTTATTATTTAATAGGGTGAAATGATATAGTGGATGTATCACCACCCCAGTGGTTTATCATATGCCCGCGTGTTACCTTTGCCTTGCCAAAACCTGAGATCGATCCTGGCTGATCAACTTTTTTGTTCTTTTTTCTAATTTATGTGAGTTGAAAATATGATCATTTTGTTTCCATTAATGTTACAAGCGCTCATTTTAGTTGGTTTGGTAATTGTTTTAACCTGCAAGCAAGGGTGCGCATGTTCAATCCCTATGGAAGGCATTTCCTACTTTTTTACCTCTCATTTTCTTGTTTTTCTTTGCAAATTGATTCAACTAGAACTTTCTTGATTTCCATCATTTTTTTTACCATTATTTGTGCAAAATACTCTTTACATGTCTATTTTCAATAAGTGAGGAAAGAACTCAAGAACTATTATTTTTGGAATACTTTGGTCCACTCGAAAGACATGACCTTTTTTAGGGTTTTCACTTGTTTTCATGAGTTTCTTTGACCTAGCACTTAATTTTTCTTGCATGATTGATCTGTATGAATCATTTTTGAATGCTAAACATGATTGTGTGTTTGAAAACACTTGGTACTTTACTTTACCATGTTTGTTCTTGTATTTGTAAATGCGTGAACATGAAAGCTATGCCTTGAAACTTTTGGTTGATTTGTAACATGTTTCTTGATGTTGTAACCTCTTGAACATGATCCTCCCCCCTTTACCCTACTTGCTTATGTGTCTTGTTAGAACCATAATATGTTTAAGATTGATCTTTGTTTTGAATGTTATCATGAATCTTATTTATCTTTCCTTGTATAAAGTTTGAATCCATGCTTGAACTGTTGTTACTTTTCTTGTCTATCCATGATTGATTGTTATCAATATGTCTTGAGTGTGATTGAATTTTGTTAGATTCATCTTTGTTTGATTCATATGCCATAGTTTAATTTAACTTGTTAACTTGTATGCGTGAGATTCACTTGTTTACTATTGATGAACTTGTATTGTGATACATGTTTCATGCTTACTATTGTTGATTGCTACCTTCAACATCTTTTGAACATTGTCATATTAAGTGTTAAGCTTTGGTTGTTACCATGCTTGTTATGTTTCAATTTGTTAGTTGAGCCTTCTCGTTTATCCTTATCTTTGTCAAGATTAATGGAACTTGTTAGTTCTTGTTAGATTATATTGATACCCTATTTAATTCATGTTGATACATGCTTGCTCCTATCCTTTTGGTTATTACCATGGTTCTATATCTTTCATCATGTTTGAATGATTGTTCTTTATTAAGTTTCCCCAAGCGATGGAACTTGTTAGTTCTCATCCAGTTTCCTTATCATTCTCCTATTCCAAAGGAAAAGTCTCTCTATTGACTTCACAATTATAGATAGCTCTTTATCCATCCCATTGACTTGGTTAAGTCATTAGGTCCTTCAACTTAGTTAAGTTAGAAACTACTAATCCATTAGACTTTTCTTAAGTCTAAAAGACCCCCCTTGTTAGGAGTATCCTTCAATTATAGCTTTAAGATAGATTTTGTTAAACTCTATGTAAGAATCATTGTCATGATTACTTACTCCCCTCTCGGCTTTTGTTAAAGTCAATCTCTTCGAGTGTTTCAACTTAGATCTAGATAGTTTTTTTAAACTCTACACAAGCATTATCATGTTTTTTCCCCTTTGAACCTTTTTCATAATCAAGTGTTCATTCATCCCTAGTGAGGTGAACTACGGTTGCTCTGATTCTATCCTAGTTAGGATACGTAGGCAGAAGATGCGATATCTTTGAGAGTAAACTTAGAACTATCCTTAGGTCTTTACCTAAACCTTATCTTAAGCCATAACATAACCATTAGAAAGTTTATCATAGACACATACAAAAGGTTCCTGTAGAGTACTACAAATGTTTAGGATGTGGAATACCTATCCTAGGCATAACCTGTTGGTGTAAGCCCTAGAGGCCAATACTTTTTGGTACTTGTATCGGATTATTCGTTTAATAATAAAAGGTATTTCTTTATTATGTTTGTCTTTCAGAATAATAAAGTCCCTAGAATAGTTAGTCTGTTTAATGAAATGTTAAGTGTGACTTAATCATGAGATCCCATTAAACATAAAGACATTATTCTTAAAATATCCGTGGTCAAGCTTTATTGCAAAGTGGGATAACATTAAAAGCATTGAGACTATTATGAAGATAGACTGATGATCACATCTCATGGATCATGGATAAAGAATTATCAAGTCTTGACATAGGTATAAATATTAGGAGTAATATTTATACCGGATTGACCCGCTATGAGAATACTACATAGTATGTTATGCAAAGTGTCATAAGTTATTCTCATGGTGATAATGGTGTATTACCACCCTTCGACCTAAAACCACTATGGACCCTAGATGTAGAGTCGGGTGCTTTATTGCTGATCAAACATTATCCGTAACTGGATGATCATAAAGACAGTTGATGGGCACTCCACGAAGCATGCTGAGGGACATGAGTGTCCTAGATGGAATTTGCCAATCCTGCATAACAGGATAAATGTCTAAGGGCCCAATATTGAACTGGACAAGGATGACACAGTGTATGCCTTGTGTTCAATATAGACATAGGGGCAAAAGGGTAATTGTACAAACATATATTATCACGAAAAGGGTTTTGTCAGATCACATGACATTTTCGTGACTTGGGTAGCAGTGATGTGTTGCTAGATACCGCTTACTGTTTATTATGTTAAATATATAATTTAATATAATTACCAACGTTACGAAATCCTACAGGGTCACACACATAAGGACAGTTTGATGAGAGATAGAGAAATAAAAAAGGAACACCGTAAGGTACGGTGCACTTAAGTGAAAAATAGAAATTCGGATAATATAATAATAATTATTGTTATTTTATAATGGTTATAAAATAATAATAAAATAAATATATTTATTATAATAATAGTTATTATAATAATATATAATATTATTATGGATCATGTGAATTGGGTTTTAGCCCGCAGCCCACAAGAGAGTCTATAAAAGGAACCCTTGTGATGAAGCTTTCACTTGATGCATTTTCGTTTTTGATTCTCTTTTCTCACTCAAATAATTCCGTTCGTAAGCAGCTAGCACTGTGACCGGAAGCTGTTCGTGTGGACTGAGTAGAGGCGTTGCACTTCATCAACGCTTGTGATCGCTACATCAAAGATCTGAATCGCCACAAAGAGGTAACGATTCTATCACTGACCATGCTCATTCGTAAGGATCACTAAAGGAAAATTTTTGTTTTCCGCTGCGTTTAGATCGCAATTTTCCTTCAGTGGTATCAGAGCCACTTACGAAACCATAGATCTGATAGCTGTTAAATTTCCGTCTTTTCTGTATTTGATTCGATTAAAACACAGAATGAATTTAACAATAAACGATTAATTAAATTTGGCATCTGTTGTGTACGATTTGGATGATTGATGTTGATTATGCTTCAGAAACCGACATTAGTATGGTGAAGTTGTGCGATACATTGATCATTCATAGGTTACACAATTAGATCGATCACTTTTATATAAGATATAAGAAATTCTGATGCAAAGATGATATATGGGATATACTGTTTTGATTTCATCCATTCAATCACATAAGGATTGTAATTCTTTTTGAAAGATCATCATTTTCATTCGCTTCGGAATCCGACGTTAGTATGGTGAAGCAATGACATGTTGATCTATCATATTGAGTTATCAATCGAGTTGTGTTTGACGGCATGAAATTGTTGCATTAGGATTAATGGCAGTACAAGTGTTGTATTGCCGCAGACTTTTCCGGTTGGGGTTGTAAATGCACAAAAGTTGTGCAGGAAACGACGTGAAATACAATGAAGTGTTCATAAAAAATTATCGGAACCCCTGGCTAAGTCTGCAAAGTGTGATCAATCAGTCGAAATTTAATTTAGTTTATTTAATTATCGGAATTTTAAACTAATAATAAAAGTGTGTTTATTATTATTTATTTGTGGTGATCAGTTATGGCCTTAGTTTTTCCTTTATTATTGTTTTGGGATTTTTGAATACGGCCTGCGTGTCGTGCCTCTCTCTCAATCTCTTTATGTAACTTCTTTTCTCATCTCACTCCCTCGTATGTAAAACGAGTTTTCTTATATGTAATGTAATATTATGTTATGAAAAAAAAAGGAAGTATTCAATATTAAAGGAGGATAACCTTGGAGATCATGCTTGGAGAAGCTTAGATCGTTATTAGGTTAGCTTAGGTTCTCTCATTGGCTTGAGAGAACAATTGCGTTAGGGGCCATAATTGTAGCTTTTTATATGTATGTTGATGCATGTAATTGTATGTTGATGCATGTGAGAGACGTTTTGCATGTGAAGCCGGTGAGATCAAACTAATAACAAATTCCCTCAAAATTAAATATTAAGTTTATGCTTTCCAATTTTTAGCACTCATCAAGACTAGTATCGAGCATTGTAGGTTTCGCCTACGCGAGGTGCATGTTCTATATTAGTAAGGTGTGATGGGATAATTGTAATATCCAATTGCTAAAACAATGGGTCAAACTTAACTAAACAAATTATAATAAGATTATATATGTTTAGAAGCAAGAATTGGGAATGATTCATGTGATGGATCAGAATAAGGAGTTATTCACCCAATTGAAAATATTCGAGAGTTGTATGAGATACAATTGGAAGGAGTTCCTACCTAAATAACTTAGTTTTGTGTAATCATCCTAACGCTGACTTAAAACAAAGTGAAACATGGATCTCGACCCACTAGAAAGTCTTCCAACGGGATTTTCCGAATCAAATGATGAGGGTCATTTGTTTTGAATAAAATAGTGGGAGCATATTTGATTAAAGGCCTAATTAAATATGTTGTTTTAATGATACTTATATTTTCATATTTCTCTTGTAGATTACCATGACAACAAACACATCGAACAATATTTTGCGATCCATCCTAGATAAGGAAAAATTGTCTGGGACAAATTTCCTGGATTGGCACCGTAATCTGAGGATTGTCCTCAAGCACGATAAGAAGTTGTATGTCTTGGAGACACCAGTTCCTGAGGAGGAACCTCCTAGTTCTGCACCAAAGGCAGAAAGAGATGCTTATAAGAAGCATTTCGATGATGCCAATGAAACCGCTTGCCTCATGCTTGCTACCATGAACTCTGAGTTGCAAAAGCAACACGAGAACATGTCTGCGTTCGATATGATCGGACATCTGAAAACGCTTTATCAAGAGCAAGCAAGAAATGAGAGGTTTCAGGTTTCAAAGTCCCTTTTTAACAGCAAGTTAGCTGAGGGAGCCCCTGTAAGTCCCCATGTACTCAAGATGATTGGGTATGTGGAGAACCTTGACAGATTAGGGTTTCCCCTTGGAAAGGAACTTGCGATTGATCTGATCTTGCAATCGTTGCCAGAGAGCTTCAGTCAGTTTGTCCTGAATTTCAATATGAATGACTTGGACAAAAGTCTTCCAGAACTGCTAGGCATGTTGAGAACTGTTGAGCAGAATATGAAGACAAAAGGGAAATCCATTCTGATGGTCAGTAATGGAAAGAAACAGAACAAGAGGCCCATCAAACAGGGTGGTAGAGGGAAAGGCAAGGAAGTTGCCAAACCCAAACCCACTCCTCCTGTTTTGAAGCCTAGTGGAGGAATAGCAAAGGAGGGCACTTGCTTCCATTGCGGTAAGACCGGACATTGGAAGAGAAATTGCCCAAAGTACCTGGAAGATAAGAATAATGGAGTAGAGACTTCAAATTCAGGTATTTTTGTTATTGAAATTAATTTATCTACTTCTGCATCATGGGTATTAGATACTGGATGCGGTTCTCACATTTGTACTAATGTGCAGGGACTAAAAAGGAGTAGAAATTTGGCAAAAGGTGAAGTTGACCTACGAGTTGGCAATGGAGCAAAGGTTGCTGCTTTAACTGTAGGAACTTATGTTTTAACTTTACCTAGTGGTTTAATAATTCAGTTAGAGAACTGTTATTATGTACCTGCAATTAGCAGGAATATTATTTCCGTTTCTTGTTTGGACAAGTTTGGTTTTTCATTCATAATAAGGAACAATTGTTGCTCCATTTATTTGAATGATATATTCTATGCTACTGCAAAAATGAATAATGGACTATATGTCCTTGATCTTGAAATGCCAATTTATAACATTAATACTAAAAGGTTGAAACCTAATGAGTTGAATCCAACTTACCTTTGGCACTGTCGATTAGGCCACATAAATGAGAAACGCATTTCCAAACTCCATAAAGATGGACTCTTGGACTCTTTTGATTATGAATCATATGAGACATGCAAATCTTGTTTAATTGGAAAGATGACAAAGTCCCCATTCACAGGAAAAGGTGAAAGGGCTAATGATCTTTTGGCACTCATACATACTGATGTATATGGACCACTGAACATACCAGCCAGAGGAGGTTTTCAGTACTTCATCACTTTTACTGATGACTTCAGTAGATACGGATATGTGTATTTAATGAAACACAAATCTGAGTCCTTTGAAAAGTTCAAGGAATTCAAGAATGAAGTACAAAACCAACTAGGTAAGAATATTAAATTTCTTCGATCAGATCGAGGCGGTGAATATTTAAGCCTAGAATTTGATGACCATCTAAAAGAGTATGGGATTCTATCCCAACTTACTCCTCCTGGAACACCACAATGGAATGGTGTATCTGAGAGAAGAAATCGAACCTTGTTAGACATGGTCCGATCCATGATGAGTCACGTCGATCTTCCAAACTCCTTTTGGGGACATGCATTATTAACAGCAGCTTACACACTTAACCGTGTTCCATCCAAAAAGGTTGATAAGACACCATATGAGATATGGAGTGGTAAGAAACCACATATGTCTTACATGAAGATTTGGGGTTGCGAGGTTTACGTCAAACGACAAATTTCAACCAAGCTTGAGCCCAAATCTGACAAATGCTTATTTGTGGGGTATCCTAAAGAAACAAGAGGATATTACTTCTACAATCCTTCTGAGGGCAAAGTGTTTGTCGCTCGAACTGGAGTCTTTCTGGAAAGGGATTTTATTTCCAAAGGAAACAGTGGGAGGAAAATAGAGCTTGAAGAAATTCAAGAATCACAAAACATTGAAACACCTATGGAGGAACTAGAGCGGGAAACACAAGTAGTTGTGGAAGAGCAACCTGCTCAAGAAGAACAAGACCAGCGTAGGTCAAGCAGGATACGTCACCAACCTGAGAGATATGGATATCTCATAAGTGATCAGGGTGATGTATTACTCATGGATCAAGATGAGCCTGTGACCTACAAAGAGGCCATAACTGGTCCTGAGTCTGAGAAGTGGCTAGAAGCCATGAAATCTGAAATGGATTCCATGTACACAAACCAGGTTTGGACCTTGGTAGAACCTCCTATAGGAGTTAACCCTATAGGATGCAAGTGGGTCTTCAAGAAGAAGACTGACATGGATGGTAAGGTACATACCTATAAAGCAAGACTGGTTGCAAAAGGCTATAAACAAATTCATGGGGTTGACTATGATGAAACCTTTTCACCAGTTGCAATGCTTAAATCTGTTCGGATTTTACTTGCCATCGCTGCATATCATGATTATGAAATATGGCAGATGGATGTCAAAACTGCTTTCCTTAATGGGAATCTTCTTGAGGATGTGTACATGACACAACCTGAAGGATTTGACATACCACAAGATGCCCAAAAGATATGCAAGTTACAGCGATCAATCTATGGATTGAAGCAAGCTTCCAGAAGCTGGAATCTTCGTTTTGATGAAACCGTAAGACAATATGGATTCATCAAAAATGAAGATGAACCTTGTGTCTACAAGAAGGTTAGTGGGAGCATGATCGTGTTTCTGGTATTATATGTAGATGACATATTACTCATTGGAAACGATGTCCCTACCTTGCAACAAGTGAAGACTTGGTTAGGGAATTGTTTTTCTATGAAAGACCTAGGTGAAGCAGCCTATATATTAGGAATTAGGATCTATAGAGATAGATCACAAAAACTGCTTGGCCTAAGTCAGAGTACATACATAGATAAAGTGTTGAGACGCTTTAATATGCATGATTCCAAGAAAGGATTCATACCTATGCAACATGGTCTGTGTTTATCAAAAACACAATCCCCTTCAACTAAGGAAGAAAAGGATCGCATGAATAAGATTCCATATGCATCTGCAATAGGATCTATCATGTATGCCATGTTATGTACTCGACCAGATGTCTCGTATGTATTAAGTGCAACGAGTAGGTACCAATCTGATCCCGGTGATGCTCACTGGGTAGCTGTCAAGAATATCCTTAAGTACTTGAGAAGGACTAAGGATTCATTCTTGATATATGGAGGTCAGGAAGAGCTTGATGTAATTGGTTACACTGATGCTAGCTTCCAGACAGATAAGGATGATTTTAGATCACAATCTGGTTATGTGTTCTGTCTCAATGGTGGCGCTGTGAGCTGGAAAAGTTCAAAGCAAGAAACAGTTGCTGATTCTACAACTGAGGCCGAGTATATTGCTGCCTCAAATGCAGCAAAGGAAGCTGTTTGGATCAAGAAGTTCATTAGTGAACTTGGCATAGTCCCTAGCATTGTGGATCCCATTGGTTTATATTGTGATAACAATGGTGCTATCGCACAAGCTAAGGAGCCTAGATCTCACCAACGATCCAAACACATACTTAGGCGTTATCACCTCATTCGAGAGATAATCGATCGGGGAGATGTGAAGATATGCAGAGTACCTACACTTGACAATATCGCTGACCCATTAACAAAGCCTCTTGCGCAACAGAAGCATGATGGTCATACTAGATCTATGGGTATTAAGAGTATGCCTAATTGGCTCTAGTGCTAGTGGGAGATTGTTGGTGTAAGCCCTAGAGGCCAATACTTTTTGGTACTTGTATCGGATTATTCGTTTAATAATAAAAGGTATTTCTTTATTATGTTTGTCTTTCAGAATAATAAAGTCCCTAGAATAGTTAGTCTGTTTAATGAAATGTTAAGTGTGACTTAATCATGAGATCCCATTAAACATAAAGACATTATTCTTAAAATATCCGTAGTCAAGCTTTATTGCAAAGTGGGATAACATTAAAAGCATTGAGACTATTATGAAGATAGACTGATGATCACATCTCATGGATCATGGATAAAGAATTATCAAGTCTTGACATAGGTATAAATATTAGGAGTAATATTTATACCGGATTGACCCGCTATGAGAATACTACATAGTATGTTATGCAAAGTGTCATAAGTTATTCTCATGGTGATAATGGTGTATTACCACCCTTCGACCTGAAACCACTATGGACCCTAGATGTAGAGTCGGGTGCTTTATTGCTGATCAAACATTATCCGTAACTGGATGATCATAAAGACAGTTGATGGGCACTCCACGAAGCATGCTGAGGGACATGAGTGTCCTAGATGGAATTTGCCAATCCTGCATAACAGGATAAATGTCTAAGGGCCCAATATTGAACTGGACAAGGATGACACAGTGTATGCCTTGTGTTCAATATAGACATAGGGGCAAAAGGGTAATTGTACAAACATATATTATCACGAAAAAGGTTTTGTCAGATCACATGACATTTTCGTGACTTGGGTAGCAGTGATGTGTTGCTAGATACCGCTTACTGTTTATTATGTTAAATATATAATTTAATATAATTACCAACGTTACGAAATCCTACAGGGTCACACACATAAGGACAGTTTGATGAGAGATAGAGAAATCAAAAAGGAACACCGTAAGGTACGGTGCACTTAAGTGAAAAATAGAAATTCGGATAATATAATAATAATTATTGTTATTTTATAATGGTTATAAAATAATAATAAAATAAATATATTTATTATAATAATAGTTATTATAATAATATATAATATTATTATGGATCATGTGAATTGGGTTTTAGCCCGCAGCCCACAAGAGAGTCTATAAAAGGAACCCTTGTGATGAAGCTTTCACTTGATGCATTTTCGTTTTTGATTCTCTTTTCTCACTCAAATAATTCCGTTCGTAAGCAGCTAGCACTGTGACCGGAAGCTGTTCGTGTGGACTGAGTAGAGGCGTTGCACTTCATCAACGCTTGTGATCGCTACATCAAAGATCTGAATCGCCACAAAGAGGTAACGATTCTATCACTGACCATGCTCATTCGTAAGGATCACTAAAGGAAAATTTTTGTTTTCCGCTGCGTTTAGATCGCAATTTTCCTTCATAACCAACCCCGATCCTCGAATCTCTTAGTGTTGTTGTTACATCGTGCAAATGGTCTTTCTTTCTTTAACCTTTCCTTTGGATAAATCAAAGTCCGGTTGTGAATTTAATGAATTAAGATTTAAGTTAATCAATAGCTTGATATCACTATTCTCACCGCAACAGAAATGGCGACTTCACTAGGGACATCTAAAATTGAAACTTGAGGGTTTAGCCTATTTTGTATGATTGTATGCTATATTTGTGAATGTTTGCTTACATGTGTATTTGTCAATATATTTGTATTATATTGCTGTGAACATTGGGTATCATGAGTGGTGAGATAAGTCCTAACCCGGACTTGAGTGACACATATGATAGGATGTGATATGATTAATAGTTGACTGTTGGGAGTAGTCCTAACAAGTTTGACATATGATGTAGTCACGCTCAGTTGAGACCTCCTTGAGATGATTGATGATGTATGAGTAGTCATACATTTCATTAATTATTTCAACCTAAGAGTCCGTGAAACTGAGGACCTTTAGCAACAGTTTTACCCCACTTGGCCTTGTTAAGACGTAGTACAAAAACTATCACGGAGTAGTCCCGAAATAGTTGTCACGCGATGCTACACTCAGACGTGTTTATCCCGAGAATATTTTTGACCCACGTGAGTAGTCATGGTGGCCGATAATATCCAAAGGGTTTACTATGACTCTGGGAACTTTGATAGAACCCGTTTGGCAGGTACAATTTACCTATAGTACAAGTCCTTGGGGATGGTAGACCTTGTGATCCCATGCTTTGACCTTGAACTTAGGGAAACCCTGTGTGTGCATGTGCATTGTATTTGTGAATACTTGTCTTTGTGTTATGTGTGCATCATCTCATCATCTCATCATAGCATATCATGTTGCAACTGGTTTCGTAAAACTCATTCAATTTCTTTGTGTGAAACCTTAGATATCATGGATATTGGGACAAGAAACACCAAGGAATACAATATCAAGAAGCCGAATACATCCAAGTTAAGAAAACTAGGGACTATGATATCATAAGACTTTGGGAAAAGATATGGGAAGATAATGAGTATAGTCAAGACTAGGATGGAAGAAGGAGTTCTCAACACTTTGGTTAAATTCTATGACCCGTTGTATCACTGCTTTACCTTCCCCGACTATCAGTTTATGCCAACCTTAAAGGAATATGCTTACTATGTGGGAGTTCCTGTAAAGGACCAGAAACCGTACAGTGGTTTAGAAAGCTTAGCCTTGTCGAAGGAAATAGCAGATGCTCTTCATCTCGAAGTATCAGAAATTAAGGCTAACCGTGTAACCAAAAGCGGAGTTAAGGATTTCTATTCTAATTTCTTAATTAAGAAAGCTGCTTATCTTGCCAAAGAGGGTAGTATGGATATGTTCGAAGCAGTTCTTGCTCTACTAATCTATGGATTGGTGTTGTTTCCAGAAGTCAAAGAATTTGTCAATTCATCTGCCATTGTTGCACCCCAAAATTTGCCCTCACAATACAAGACTTTGTGTTCCAAGAAGGTTCACAAGGTTCACAAAATTCACAATTGGTCAGAAGAGTTGACAACTCCCTCAGACAATGCACCTCCTAAGCAGTGCATCCAAAACTAGGGTTTTGACTTTAATCAGGCTAAATGGACTTCCAAGACTTCAAGTGAGCTTCATAACATCTTATATGTGTATAAGAACCCCCATGTCAAGTTTCAAGACTTTTCTCAAAAGTTTGCTCAGTCAGATGATCAGATAAGTCAAAAGCAGTCAATGCAGTTAAAAGGTCAAACTGAGGTCAACTGTGGTCAAACCAAAGTCAAACTTCATGATTTTTTTTTTGCCAACATCAAAGAGAGGTTGGGTGAGAAATATTATCATAATAACTGTAATACCCCAAATTTTGCCCTAAGATTTGTCGTCGCATTTCATTGCATTTAATCAATTACTAACAAATTTGTGTAGTCGTTTGACTTTTTGCAGGTAAATATCATATGGCATGCATTTTTTTTCTAAAAAGTAAAAATGGCACAATTGGCAGGAGGACATGTGTAAGGAGTTATGAGTGTGAGAGGTTGAGAGTTCGAATCTCACCTTTGTCTGTTTTTTATTATTTTTACTCTAAATTTTTCTATCTTTCATTAAAAAAATAACAAAAATAGTTTTTTATTATTATTTAATATTATTTTCGTATTTTAATTAAATCATTTTTTTAAAATATTATTTTTTTCACTTTTTTCTAAATTATTCATAAAAATATCCAAAAAATCATAAAATAAAAAATATTGAAAAAAATTTTGTTCTTTTTATAATATTTTTTATTTTAGGAATCAATAGGATTATTAGTTTTTATTTTAAGTTTATTTTAATTATTTTAAATTATTTAAATTTTATTTTTTCTTAACTAATTATTTAGTTTGGGCTTTAAAATGGGCTTTAGGGACATTATTGACAATTTGGTGTTAACCCTAATTTGTTCCCTATATATACATGTGTTGCCTTGTTGGAAAAGAGGAGAGAACGAAAAAAACCTAAGAGGAGTGAGTGCCGTTTGCCGTTATTTAGTTTTCTTCTTCATCCATTACTATTGTTTCTTTTTCTTCATCGTTTACCGTTATTTCTTTTCCTTCATCTATTACTGTTGTTTCTTTTTCTTCATCTTTTACCGTTATTTCTTTTTCTTCATCTATTACCGTTATTTCTTTTTCTTTATCTATTACTGTTACGTTTATATATATATAATTTTTTAAATTGTTAGAGTTTATATATATAAGATTTTTGATCGAATTATGTCGATACGATGTTTGCACATTTGTGTGCATGACGCGTGACATTTGTGTTAGTTCGATCTGGTTGCGATGATCGCATTTTTGTGTGAGCAATAATACTATTTTTTGCTTAATTTCTTTTTCTTTGCGATAAATTTTGTTTCGTCCGATTTAGATCTGGTTGCGATGAGCGCATTTCTGCGTTAGCAACATTGTTGGGTTATTTGGCACATTTAAAATTCATTATTGCTTTATTATTATTATTATTATTATTATTATTATTATTATTATTATTATTATTATTATTATTATTATTATTATTATTATTATTATCATTATTTATTATTATTATTATCATTATTATCATTATTATTACCATTATTATTATTATTGTTATCATTAATTTATTAAAATTTGTTATAATATAAAAATCTGTTTTTTAAAATAAATAACATTAACATCTTTTCCAAATTAATATGAAAACCTATTATTTTTAAGAAAAACTTTTTTAGATAAATTTAAAATAATAACTAAAATCTTTTTTTAAAATAATAACTAGAACCGTTATTTATTTTATTTTATTATTGTTCAATTCAAATTTCATTATCATATTGTATCTGCTCCTCTCATGTAACCTCGCGAACTTAACAATCGCTCTTTAAATTCTGCCTTTAAATTTCTGCTTGCATGGTTTAAATTATGACATTATCTCTCTGTTTGCATGATTCAATTATCTCACGCGTTTACTATTATTTCTGTCACATTGCACACATCCGAAGGTTAGGTCTAACTGTTTGGCCGCCGCGCCAATAGTCCGTAAAACTTCACACATTCAATTTCAAATCCTCAAAACTACAAACTACAAACCCTAATTTTCACAAATGCCTCGCCGCAGGCAAAATTACAATTTTACCCTTAGCATTAGGTCAAAGAGCCGCCGCGCTCATTTTAGGGTTTCCCGCCGTGGAATCCCTAATTTAACCCTAATTACAACTTAACATTTCAACGTAGAGATTTGGAGTTTCTACACTCCACGTAAGCGTGTCCTTAAGATGCGTTTATTCCCCTTGAGACCTTGACCACAGTCAAGAAGTTTCTAACCTCCCTATTGAGGGGAACTACGATTACTCTGATTCCACTCCCGTAAGGATACGTAGGCACAAGATGCGATGTCTTGCCGAGTAAACTTAGAATTAACCCCCTTTATTATTTATTATTGCTTATTTATATTTTATTTATCTTTGCTATTTAATTATTTTGCTTATTATTTTGTAATTGTTTCTTGGATGTAAAGTTGTTTAATTATTTAATTATTATTATGGTTAGTAATTAGGGAGTGTAACAACATGTATGTAATATTAAAATAAATTTAGATCACTTTTAAATAAAGATAATTAAAATAAACACGTCACACACGTAAGTCGATTTTAATCGCCGTCTCACTTCCTAAGGATATCCCTCAAGTTGCCTACGAATAATGGTTAAGTGGGGTGTATAAAGCAAGTCCCTCAAAAAGAAAATCATCAAAGTCCCTTATGGTTGCCTTTACGAATCGAGTCCCTTTCGAAAAATGATGATGGTCCCTTATATGTGCTTATTACATCCCACAATGGCCTTCAAAGTCAAATTGTCCCTCACATACCCCTTAACATCCAAAGTAAGGACTACCTACTCCATTATAGTAGGGATAGTCTTACTAAGGAAAGGATAAAGAATAAGAAAGACCTTAAAACATTAGGGTAGGCTACTCCTAGATACTTGCTCACTTCAAAACTTTTTCACACTTAAACAAATTTCCAACAAAATTTTCAAACAAGTTTTTTTCACATCCATACACGGATTATTATTAAACTATTCTGAAAATTTTCTATTCACACACTACAATTTCAAAACAATTCAAAAGTGAGCTTAAGTACCTAAGAGCCCATGGATAACCATGGATGAAAAGGGTGCTAACACCTTCCCTTTTCATAACCTACCCCCCGGACCCAAAATATTCTCTAAGGTCTTTCCTGTTCTTTTATAACCTTTCCTTATGGATAAAATAAAAGTCGGTGGCGACTCTTGCTATCCGCAACATTGTTTAAAGTCAGTTCTCCCACCGTGTTACAGAACTGGCGACTCTGCTGGGGATAAATTTAAGAGGGGTACCCTTAGGAATTAAGATCACTTTAAATTGTTTGCCTTGTTTGCTTTATTATTATATTGTTGGGGGTGCTCTTATGTGTGAAAGGTCCTAACCCGGATCTAGTGTACCTTAGGTAAATGGCAATAGACCAAGGAAACTGTACGACGTATATCGATACGGTTGATCTGGTGGCCATAGTTAGTGCGACTTCTTGGTTGGTGCTTATATTCCTTAAGTCAAGTTGAGGATAATATTGAGGCTGCCATATGTTGTCAATGCACTAACTGACTTTTAGAACCCTAGTTAACTCATCTTGGCCTTTAGAAAGTAGTGAGGTAACCGGCTTTGGTGCAGACTGAAGTTGGTTGACACTCGATACTACGCTCATTGAGATCTTAAACTTGGAGGGTTTTGGTTGGCAAGTAAGTTGCCTTCTGAACAACCACCCTTGTGAAGGATCAATGATATTGAGATCCCTTAGAACCTGGTTACTTTTGTAGGACAGGATGAACCATCTAACTTCAGGGGAGGGTACTTGCCTTTGAACCTCATGCAAGCCTTTAAACCTAGGGCTATGGTGTGACTTGTTTGTGTGTGCCACATGTTTGTGATTGAGCATGACATCATGACATCATCATGCATCATAAGCATATCATTTTCCCTAACCATTTCAAGGACCAAAGGATTTATCTTTGTTCTTTGTTGCAGGTCATGGCTTCTGCTCGTAGAAACACCATCAGGATCAACTTTGTAGGGATACCTGCTAAGCTCAAGGAGTTGGTTTCCCTAGTGCCTGATCATTCCCAGTTCAACAAGAGACATGGTCACTTATTGGATCTAGTTACTTCAGGGTTCAGTGAAGACATGATGAGTGTGCTGTTTCAGTTCTTTGACCCTAAGCACCATTGCTTTACATTTCCTGATTATCAGCTGGTTCCAACCATGGAGGAGTTCTCTAAACTTCTAGGTATACCTGTTCTTGATCAGAAGCCATTCACAGGCTTAGAGAAGGAGCTTAAACCAGAAGTTATTGCTGCAGCTCTACATCTGAAGAAGTCTGACGTTCTTCTAGAGACGAGAAGTGGAGTTAAAGGTATTCTTGCCAAGGTATTAGTGGATAAAGCTCAAATGTTCTTGAAGGCTATGAGCTACGATGCTTTTGAGGAGATCTTAGCCTTATTGATTTATGGCTTAGTGTTGTTCCCCAATCCTGATCAGTTCATAGACGTTCATGCCATCAACATATTCCTGAGTCACAATCCAGTGCCTACCCTACTTGGAGACATCCTACATTCTCTTCACACCCGTACTACAAGGGCAAGAGGAACTTTGATGTGCTGCATAACTTTACTTTCTAGGTGGTTTATTTCTCACCTTCCTCGCTCAGTAATGAAGAATGAGCAAGGGTTCAGATGGTCCAAGAGGATCATGTCACTTTCTCACTCAGACATCCATTGGTGCTCCAGATCTATGGAGAATGTCACCATCATTGACCGTTGTGGGGAGTTTCCTAATGTGCCACTTCTAGGCATAAGAGGAGGCATCACCTACAACCCATCTCTAGCTTTACGACAGTTTGGTTACGCCCGGAGCGATGGTCCACATGACATGTTGATTCAGGGCATTGTGTTTGATTACGACAACGATCTTCAGGGTTACCGTCAGAGATTCATCCGAGCTTGGGGAAAGGTAAACAGGATTGACAGCAAGACACTGGAGCCTAAGTACACTATTCCTATGGAGGCTTATCTCAGATGGGTACGATCTCGTGCTCAGACACTCATGATGCCATATCCTGCCGTCCTACCAGTTACCATGGAACCTGTTGCTGAAGGAGACACAGCTTATACCATCCTTCACCCAGACATGCCTACTGATATGGAAGACTTGCAGAGATCATGGATCCAACTGAAAGAGCAAAGGGATACTTTCGAGGCTCATTACAAAGCAAGCCAAGCAAGGATCCTAGAGCTAACAAAGCTACTTCATGAGGAACGAAACCTCAACTCATACCTCAACACAAAGAGGAAACGTCCATGGGAGACTTAAAACCCCATCTTTTGTACTTATTTCGTTTTCATTTTTTGTAAGCCTAAAAGGCAAAACAAGTTATTACTAATAAAAAGTTACTTTCTTGTTTGTTTAAGCAAATTTAAATCCTGCGGTCCTTGAAAACATTGCATATGCATTCCCATATCATTGCATCACAGGTTTATAATTGTGCACAGGTTTCTCATCTTCTCGCTGTTTATTAAATCAATGGCTCTTGAACAATCAGTTAAGGATCTCCAGGCACAGAATGCACAGTTCCAAGAGCTGATCCTGAACCTATCCAAGGGGCAGGATGAATTGAAGGCACTGCTGGCCAAGAAGACTAAGAAGGCTAGAAGGTCTGCTGGGTTGCTCAACATGGGAAGAAGGTTCAAAGGTCCTGTCAAGACCAAGGAACATGTTGAAGACTATGAATCTGAAGAATCTGAGCAGGAGAGAGGCAGTCTCCACAACACTATGGGGGACTCTGATTCTGAGGCTAACTACTACCATGAGCCTAACGAAGACAAATTCAAGATGCTGGTGGATAGAATGGATGCTATGGAATTACAGAAATCATCTGGGCTGGATTTTGAGGATTTGAGCTTGATATCTGGGGTGGTCATACCCATTGGGTTCAAAGTTCCTACATTTGTTGTCTATGATGGGGTCTCTTGTCCCAAATTGCATCTGAGGTCTTATGTCAGAAGAATGCAACCCCACACTGCTGATAAAAAGTTGTGGATCCATTTCTTTCAAGAGAGTTTATCTGGAGCTCAGCTAGAGTGGTATTATCAGTTGGAGAGTGTCAACATCAGAGATTGGAATGACCTTGCTGAAGCTTTCTACAAGCAGTATCAATACAATGCTGACTTAGCCCCCACTCGCATGCAGCTTCAAAGCATGTCTATGGGTGCCAAAGAAAGCTTTAAGGAGTATGCTCAGAAGTGGAGAGACTTAGCTGGAAGAGTTCAACCCCCTTTGACTGATAGGGAGTTGGTTGATATGTTCATGTGTACGCTGAATGGTCCGTTTTACAGTCATCTCATTGGAAGCTCATCATCTGGCTTCACTGAGTTGATCATGACAGGAGAGCGAGTAGAGAATGGTATCAAGAGTGGTAAGATCCAAGTGGGCACTTCTTCATCAGGTGCTGCAAAGAAGCCTCCCACTGGGAAGAAAGAATCTAATGCTGTGTATGGTCAGCCTGATCGTAACAGAAGGCATCAGTCTGTTAGTGCAGTTCATATTTCAAATCCAACTCCTGCAACAACAGAGCAGCCTCAAGGCAACCAACAGAGGGCTAGAAGACAGTTCACGAAGATCAACATGTCAATGGCTCAGGCATTGCAACACTTGTTGAAAGCTGAACTTATTACCCTGAGGGAGGCCCCTCAGAATCCCAATGTTACCTCTCCCAAGTACAATCCCAATGCACGATGCGCATATCATTCAAACTGTCCAGGACATGATACTAATAACTGCTGGGTCTTGAAGAACAAAATTCAGGATATGATTGATGCTGGAGAAATTGAGTTTGATCCACCAGGTACTCCAAATGTGATTACAGCTCCAATGCCAAATCACGAGAAGACTGTCAACGCCATTGATGAAGATATTGATGAAGATCTGCATGTCTATTCAGTTATGGAGTTGAGCACACCATTGTCTGTTATCAAAAAGAGGTTAGTACAAGCTGGGATCCTTCCAGGTTGTCATGAAGATTGTCTATATTGTACCTATAAGCCGGATAGTTGCTTCATTTTGAGAGATGGGATTCAACGTCTCATGGATAAATATACTATAGTGTTTGAAAGAAGACCAGCATCTGTAGAAAGTATGGTGGATCATCTGACTCAGGGTAAGAAGATTGAAGAGGTTGACATGGTTGACAAAGTACCACTAAGAATCACTTCAAAGGGTCCCATTAAAATCACTCATCAGGGCCCAATCAAGATTACTGCTGAAGGTCCTGTGAAAGTTGTTGCTGAAGCCAGAGTAGCTCCTCTGATCATTACCACTCCTGGTCCTATTCCTTATACATCTGACAAAGCTGTGCCTTGGCACTATGGGTCTGATGTTTACATCCATGGCGTCAAGCAGGAGCCTTTACCTGATATGCCTGTTGACATTGATAATATTGCTGGATCTAGCAAGATCACTCGTAGTGGAAGAGTCTTCTCTCCTCCAGTTGCTTCTAAGAGTGCAGTTACCCCTGCTGTTACTTCCACCACTGATGCTCGGGGCAAGGGCCCTGTTATTGAGCCTGTATCTACTGATGTGCCAGCTGCTGATGACCTCTCTAAGCAGATGGAAGAAGTATTGAAAATCATTCGCAAGAGTGATTATGATATTGTTGATCAGCTGGGGCATACTCCCTCAAAGATTTCTATGCTCTCCCTGTTATTATGTTCTGAGGCTCATGCCAAGTCATTGATCAAGTTTCTAAAGATGGCTCATGTACCCAGTGCAATTTCTGTGGACCAGTTTGAGAATTGTGTTGCTCACCTGACCTATGACAACGGGTTAGGATTTTCTGATGCTGACTTGACCCCTGCCAAGAGGGATCATAACAGGGCCTTGCATATTTCAATTGAATGCAGGGGCACTACCCTGTCTCATGTGCTGATAGACAATGGTTCCTCTCTGAATGTGTTGCCTAAGGAAGTCCTGAACAAGCTGAGTCCTGAAGATACGGTATTGAAGCCCAGTAATATTGTGGTAAAGGCTTTTGATGGTTCTAGAAGAGTAGTGCATGGGGAAATTGATCTTCCAATCAAGGTTGGTTCTCAGGTGTTCACCGCTACATTCTATGTGATGGATATTCATCCTTCGTACTCATGTCTGCTTGGTCGTCCCTGGATCCATGGGGCAGGTGCTGTGACCTCCACATTACATCAAAAGTTGAGATATCCGGTGAATGGAAAAGTTGTTACTGTCTTTGGAGAGGAAGAATACTTTGTCAGCCATGTAAACACTTTCAAGTATCTGGAAGTAGAAGGTGAATACATTGAAACTCCATGTCAGTCATTTGAAGTGGTTCCCTGGGCTGTTAAGGATTGTGTGACTCCTCCTGCTGTGAAGAAGGTTCCTGTGGTCATCAGAAACCCTCCAACAATGGCAATGACCTCCCTCAATGATGCAAAAGCTGTGGTGGAAGAAGGTGGTTGTACTATTTGGGGTCAGCTTCCTGATATTCCATACAAGTCTGACAAGTTTGGTTTGGGTTTCACTGCAGAGTCCCAGAAGGCTGTCCGTCGTGCCCGTGCTGTTCGTATCACCAATCAAGGGGTTATCAATGCTGTGGGAGATCAAGATGAAGACCACAACTTGGAGGCATGGATTTTTCCTACTGTGGGTGCTGGACTCAATAATTGGAAAGCTGAAGATGTTATCCCTATCTCCTTTAGTCAGGAGTAAATACTATTACTGTGTTATGTTTTTAAATTTGTAATTTCTGGAACAATTAAAACTTTCAAGCCATGTGCCTTACCCGGGGCACAATGGTGTGCTTGTTACGGGTTGTCATTTCATTTGCATACTTCATTCAATAAAATCAGTGAACGTTTCGTTTTCGTAAATATTGTGTTCCTTGTCTTTCTTTTTCTTTTATTTTTGCTTTATCAGCTATGTGTTCTTACACACACCCACGTCACTAAAATGCCGATCCTCATCCACTCTGGATTCAGTTGATAACAATTCTACTATTTCCAATTACAATTTCGAGAATCCGATCTATCAAACTGAAGACGGAAACGAGGACGATTGTGAAATACCTGTAGAGCTTGCTAGGTTGTTACAACAAGAAGAGAAAGCTATACAGCCACATGAAGAGCCAGTCGAAGTTGTGAATCTGGGAACTGAAGAAAACAGAAAAGAGGTCAAGATAGGGGCTGATTTAGAGGACAGTGTCAAGAGCAGGTTGATTCAGATGCTACGTGACTATGTGGAGATCTTTGCTTGGTCTTATGAAGATATGCCAGGGTTGGATACAGACATTGTGGTTCACCGTTTGCCAGTGAAAGAAGATTGTCGTCCAAAGAAGCAGAAGGTTCGTCGTATGCGTCCTGAAATGTCAGAAAAGATCAAAGCAGAGGTAATGAAACAGTTCAATGCAGGGTTCTTGGCCGTAACTTCTTATCCTCAGTGGGTTGCAAATGTGGTACCAGTTCCTAAGAAAGATGGTAAGGTACGTATGTGTGTAGACTACAGAGATCTGAACAAGGCTAGCCCTAAAGATGACTTTCCACTTCCTCATATTGATATTCTGGTAGACAACACTGCTCAGCATAAGGTATTCTCTTTTATGGATGGTTTCTCTGGTTACAATCAAATCAAGATGGCACCTGAAGATATGGAGAAGACTACATTTGTGACACAGTGGGACACCTTTTGCTATAAGGTAATGCCATTTGGTTTGAAGAATGCAGGGGCAACATATCAGCGTGCTATGGTGGCTTTGTTTCATGATATGATTCATCATGAGATAGAGGTATATGTGGATGATATGATAGCCAGGTCTCAGAATGAAGAACAACATCTTGATCATCTGCACAAGTTGTTTGAGAGGTTGAAGAAGTACAGGTTGAGATTAAATCCAAACAAGTGTACTTTTGGAGTTAGATCTGGAAAGCTCTTGGGTTTCATTGTCAGTGGAAAAGGTATTGAAGTGGATCCTGCAAAAGTGAAAGCTATACGAGAGATGCCAGCTCCCCGTACTGAGAAGGAGGTTAGAGGTTTCTTGGGACGATTGAACTACATTGCAAGATTTATTTCCCAATTAACTACCATCTGTGAGCCAATCTTCAAGTTGTTGAGGAAAGATCAGGTGATGGAATGGAATGATGAGTGCCAGACTGCCTTTGATGAAATCAAGAGATATTTGCTAGAACCTCCAATTTTAATGCCACCAGTTGATGGAAGACCCTTGATTATGTATTTAACAGTATTAGACAACTCAATGGGGTGTGTATTGGGGCAACATGACGAGTCTGGTCGAAAAGAGCAGGCAATATACTACCTTAGCAAAAAGTTTACCGACTGTGAAACAAGATACTCACTGCTCGAGAAAACTTGCTGCGCTTTGGCATGGGCTGCTCGCCGACTAAGACAGTATATGTTGACCCATACTACCTTGTTGATTTCGAAGATGGATCCAATCAAGTACATATTTGAGAAACCTGCTCTCTCCGGAAGAATTGCAAGATGGCAAATGATCTTGACGGAATATGATATACAGTATACCACTCAGAAGGCCATTAAGGGGAGTGTTGTTGCTGATCATTTGGCTCATCAAGCAGTAGATGATTACCAGTCAATGAATTTTGAGTTCCCTGATGAAGACATTATGTCTGTTACCAAAGAACCTGGACAATACGACGGACCTGAACAAGGATCCCGATGGACTATGGTTTTTGATGGTGCCTCCAATGCACATGGTAATGGTGTTAGTGTTGTGATTAGTTCCCCTGAAGGTTGTCATACCCCGATTACTGCCAGACTTTGTTTCTATTGTACCAATAACATGGCTGAGTATGAGGCATGTATCATGGGTATGCAAGTTGCTATTGATATGAAGATTCAGTTCCTTGAGGTGTATGGAGATTCAGCTCTGGTAGTAAGTCAGATTAAAGGAGATTGGGATACAAAGCATGATAATCTCATTCCTTACAGAGAACATGTATTGTCTTTGATCCCACATTTCAAAGAGATTACTTTTGGACATATTCCACGAAGAGAGAATCAGTTGGCAGACGCATTGGCCACCATGGCATCTATGTTTGAGATCAGCTGGGATGATGAAGCTCCCAAGATTACCATTGATAGATTTGAGAAGCCTGCATACTGCAATGAGATTGACACTGAAGGGGCAGAGGAGAAGCCTTGGTTCTATGAAGTGAAAAACTATCTTGAAGCTCAGGAGTTCCCTGAAGGGGCATCTGTCAAAGATAGGAAGTTCCTGAGAAGGTTTTCTGCTAAGTTCTTTCTGAGTAATGGCATTCTGTATAAGCGTAATCATGATTCAACTATGCTTCGTTGTGTGGATAAGAAGGAAGCTACAGAAATTATGGAAGAGATGCATGATGGGACCTTTGGCACTCATTCTAGTGGTCATACCATGGCAAAGAAGATTTTGAGAGCAGGTTACTATTGGTCTACCATGGAAGCTGATTGCTATCAACACTCCAGAACATGTCACAAATGTCAAATCTATGCTGATAAAGTACATGTACCTCCATCTCCATTGAATGTGTTGACTGCTCCTTGGCCCTTTGCCATGTGGGGCATTGATATGATTGGTGAGATCAAGCCTACTGCTTCTAATGGGCATCGTTTCATCCTGGTTGCTATTGATTACTTCACGAAGTGGGTAGAGGCAGCTTCATTTGCATCTGTGACTAAGAATGTTGTGGCTCGGTTCATTAAGAATAATCTCATATGTAGGTATGGTATCCCTGAAAGGATTATCACTGACAATGGCTCTAATCTGAACAACACTATGATTACTGATCTCTGTACGCAGTTCAAGATTAAGCATCACAACTCTTCTCCGTATCGTCCAAAGATGAATGGGGCAGTCGAAGCTGCTAATAAGAACATTAAGAAGATTGTACAGAAGATGACTGTTACTTACAAGGATTGGCACGAGATGTTACCATTTGCTCTGCATGGTTATCGTACTACAATACGTACTTCAACAGGGGCAACCCCATTCTCCTTAGTCTATGGTATGGAAGCAGTTCTGCCTATTGAAGTTCAGATCCCCTCCTTGAGAATTATGAAGGATGCAGACTTGGATGAAGATGAGTGGATTCAGACTCGACTTGACCAGATAAATTTGATTGATGAGAAAAGGTTAGCAGCAGTTTGTCATGGCCAGATGTACCAGAAACGGATGATCAAAGCTTTTAACAAGAAGGTTAAGCCAAAGGTATATCAGGCTGGTGACTTGGTAATCAAGCGTATCATATTACCACAGGGTGATCCTAGGGGCAAGTGGACTCCAACATATGAGGGACCATTTGTAGTCAAGACAGTGTTCTCAGGAGGTGCCATGATACTGACTACAATGGATGGTGAAGACTTCCCACAACCTGTAAACGCAGACATAGTTAAAAAATACTACGCATAAAAAGAGACTCGCTAGGTTGACAGGCCTAGGCAAAAATAAGGGCATCCCGGCAAACCAAAAGGGTTTGGGCAAAAATTAGGGATATATATATAAAAAGATGTACACCCGGCAAGTCGAAAACCTGAAAAGGCGGCTTGGGCAAAAAAGGGTATCCCGGTGGATTGAAAACCTGAAAGGGCAATCCAGGCAAAAGTTAGGGATTAAAGCGTATGACTATGTCTCGTTTGGATCACTCATGAAACTGCAACCAGTTGTACTACTTACTCAAGCTCAAACAGATAAAGCTCAATCCAATCGTTTCCGTCTCAACAGCAAGAAGATGAGATACTTGAGTGGCAATAGTAGAATTGAAACTCAATAGGATTATTTCCCACATAGCTGATTCTTTTTGTAAAACTTCATGACAAAATTCTCTTACTAGGGTTTATGTCTCCTTGTACAAACTTACCCGTGTATGGGTCACTTTTGATATAAATAAATTCCATCTTTTGAATCCAGATTCACTTTTACCCTATTTACATAAGCGAAACGTCCATTGGTTGTGTTTGAATGTATGTATGCCTTTGAATATGATTGATGTTTACCAGAAACGCATGTATGCTTTTAATATGATTGATGTTTACCAGAAATGCATGAAAATGCAGTAATAGTATTTACTAAGGACGAACGAGGGAAGGATTTCAACGAAGCTTCGCCGGTTCATCTTTACAAGACAGTTACAAACCATCAGTAGGACTAATCCATTTTCACAAAGTCTAATCTCCCCTGGAATTTATATCCATCTCTTTTATCCTCATACGGATATACGGGAAATTACTTTCCAATAAGGGCACGATGAACGAAGACGGGATGTTATACTTATCCTACTATCAAACGAAAACGAAGGTTATCTATACCCTACTATCCCCAACAACGGGAGGTTATCTATACCTTGTTATCCCCAACAACGGGAGGTTATCTATACCTTGTTATCCCCAGCAGACGGAGGGTTATATATTCTTCAACAACGAATCAGGATTTATTTTTCTTGGCCAGCAGTTGTTATACAAGAATATCCAGACACTTCCAGCAGTGTCATAGCATACATACATCATTTACATCATACCATAACATATATGTCTATAGTACATTACCTAAGTGCATCATGTCATACATGCATACATAAAGCATAAACTAATGTTGTTATACAGAATGCTACCTTGTTTTCAGGTTAATTATCCAACAAACAATCTTATGATCTTTGGGACTGCTTTATTGTAACCTCAGGGTTACTTTATCCTCCTGATGAGCTTCTTATTACTTTGGGACTGCTTTATTGTAACCTCAGGGTTATTTTATCCTCCTGATAGCCTCTCATGACTTCAAGACTGCTTTAGAGCTACTGATTGCTCTATCCTCCTGAAATCATCCTATTACTTCAAGACTGCTTTAGAGCTATTCATTGCTCTATCCTCATGAGGTCATATTACTACTTCAAGACTGCTTTAGAGCTATTCATTGCTCTATCCTCCTGAAGCCATCTAACTACTTCAAGATTGCTTTAGAGCTATTCATTGCTCTATCCTCCTAAAGCCATCTAATTACTTCAAGACTGCTTTAGAGCTATTGATTGCTCTATCCTCCTGAAGACATATCACATTATTATTTCAAGACTGCTTTAGAGCTGTTGATTGCTCTATCCTACTGAAGCCATTCTATTACTTCAAGACTGCTTTAGAGCTATTGATTGCTCTATCCTCCTGAAGCCATTATTACTTCAAGACTGCTTTAGAGCTATTGATTGCTCTATCCTCCTGAGGTCAGATTTATCACTTCAAGACTGCTTTAGGGTTATCATTATTGATTGCTCTATCCTCATGAAGACATGCTGTTACATCAGTATTACTCCAGACTCCTGACAGTTCTCATTATACTACTGAAGAACTTTCCCCTAGTGGCATCTTTAAGCCCACTCAATCATGTTCAACCAACCATCAATATCACTCCATGCACTGGTGAGTGCAAATTTTTGGGCTTTTGTGTTCAATCCCCTTCAACCTTCCAGGTTACGACTGGCAAATATACCAATCTAACCCCTCAGGTTTCAGAAAATTGAACAGGGGCAGCTGTTGCACCCCAAAATTTGCCCTCACAATACAAGACTTTGTGTTCCAAGAAGGTTCACAAGGTTCACAAAATTCACAATTGGTCAGAAGAGTTGACAACTCCCTCAGACAATGCACCTCCTAAGCAGTGCATCCAAAACTAGGGTTTTGACTTTAATCAGGCTAAATGGACTTCCAAGACTTCAAGTGAGCTTCATAACATCTTATATGTGTATAAGAACCCCCATGTCAAGTTTCAAGACTTTTCTCAAAAGTTTGCTCAGTCAGATGATCAGATAAGTCAAAAGCAGTCAATGCAGTTAAAAGGTCAAACTGAGGTCAACTGTGGTCAAACCAAAGTCAAACTTCATGATTTTTTTTTTTGCCAACATCAAAGAGAGGTTGGGTGAGAAATATTATCATAATAACTGTAATACCCCAAATTTTGCCCTAAGATTTGTCGTCGCATTTCATTGCATTTAATCAATTACTAACAAATTTGTGTAGTCGTTTGACTTTTTGCAGGTAAATATCATATGGCATGCATTTTTTTTCTAAAAAGTAAAAATGGCACAATTGGCAGGAGGACATGTGTAAGGAGTTATGAGTGTGAGAGGTTGAGAGTTCGAATCTCACCTTTGTCACTTTTTTTTGTTTTTTATTATTTTTACTCTAAATTTTTCTATCTTTCATTAAAAAAATAACAAAAATAGTTTTTTATTATTATTTAATATTATTTTCGTATTTTAATTAAATCATTTTTTTAAAATATTATTTTTTTCACTTTTTTCTAAATTATTCATAAAAATATCCAAAAAATCATAAAATAAAAAATATTGAAAAAAATTTTGTTCTTTTTATAATATTTTTTATTTTAGGAATCAATAGGATTATTAGTTTTTATTTTAAGTTTATTTTAATTATTTTAAATTATTTAAATTTTATTTTTTCTTAACTAATTATTTAGTTTGGGCTTTAAAATGGGCTTTAGGGACATTATTGACAATTTGGTGTTAACCCTAATTTGTTCCCTATATATACATGTGTTGCCTTGTTGGAAAAGAGGAGAGAACGAAAAAAACCTAAGAGGAGTGAGTGCCGTTTGCCGTTATTTAGTTTTCTTCTTCATCCATTACTATTGTTTCTTTTTCTTCATCGTTTACCGTTATTTCTTTTCCTTCATCTATTACTGTTGTTTCTTTTTCTTCATCTTTTACCGTTATTTCTTTTTCTTCATCTATTACCGTTATTTCTTTTTCTTTATCTATTACTGTTACGTTTATATATATATAATTTTTTAAATTGTTAGAGTTTATATATATAAGATTTTTGATCGAATTATGTCGATACGATGTTTGCACATTTGTGTGCATGACGCGTGACATTTGTGTTAGTTCGATCTGGTTGCGATGATCGCATTTTTGTGTGAGCAATAATACTATTTTTTGCTTAATTTCTTTTTCTTTGCGATAAATTTTGTTTCGTCCGATTTAGATCTGGTTGCGATGAGCGCATTTCTGCGTTAGCAACATTGTTGGGTTATTTGGCACATTTAAAATTCATTATTGCTTTATTATTATTATTATTATTATTATTATTATTATTATTATTATTATTATTATTATTATTATCATTATTTATTATTATTATCATTATTATCATTATTATTACCATTATTATTATTATTGTTATCATTAATTTATTAAAATTTGTTATAATATAAAAATCTGTTTTTTAAAATAAATAACATTAACATCTTTTCCAAATTAATATGAAAACCTATTATTTTTAAGAAAAACTTTTTTTTAGATAAATTTAAAATAATAACTAAAATCTTTTTTTAAAATAATAACTAGAACCGTTATTTATTTTATTTTATTATTGTTCAATTCAAATTTCATTATCATATTGTATCTGCTCCTCTCATGTAACCTCGCGAACTTAACAATCGCTCTTTAAATTCTGCCTTTAAATTTCTGCTTGCATGGTTTAAATTATGACATTATCTCTCTGTTTGCATGATTCAATTATCTCACGCGTTTACTATTATTTCTGTCACATTGCACACATCCGAAGGTTAGGTCTAACTGTTTGGCCGCCGCGCCAATAGTCCGTAAAACTTCACACATTCAATTTCAAATCCTCAAAACTACAAACTACAAACCCTAATTTTCACAAATGCCTCGCCGCAGGCAAAATTACAATTTTACCCTTAGCATTAGGTCAAAGAGCCGCCGCGCTCATTTTAGGGTTTCCCGCCGTGGAATCCCTAATTTAACCCTAATTACAACTTAACATTTCAACGTAGAGATTTGGAGTTTCTACACTCCACGTAAGCGTGTCCTTAAGATGCGTTTATTCCCCTTGAGACCTTGACCACAGTCAAGAAGTTTCTAACCTCCCTATTGAGGGGAACTACGATTACTCTGATTCCACTCCCGTAAGGATACGTAGGCACAAGATGCGATGTCTTGCCGAGTAAACTTAGAATTAACCCCCTTTATTATTTATTATTGCTTATTTATATTTTATTTATCTTTGCTATTTAATTATTTTGCTTATTATTTTGTAATTGTTTCTTGGATGTAAAGTTGTTTAATTATTTAATTATTATTATGGTTAGTAATTAGGGAGTGTAACAACATGTATGTAATATTAAAATAAATTTAGATCACTTTTAAATAAAGATAATTAAAATAAACACGTCACACACGTAAGTCGATTTTAATCGCCGTCTCACTTCCTAAGGATATCCCTCAAGTTGCCTACGAATAATGGTTAAGTGGGGTGTATAAAGCAAGTCCCTCAAAAAGAAAATCATCAAAGTCCCTTATGGTTGCCTTTACGAATCGAGTCCCTTTCGAAAAATGATGATGGTCCCTTATATGTGCTTATTACATCCCACAATGGCCTTCAAAGTCAAATTGTCCCTCACATACCCCTTAACATCCAAAGTAAGGACTACCTACTCCATTATAGTAGGGATAGTCTTACTAAGGAAAGGATAAAGAATAAGAAAGACCTTAAAACATTAGGGTAGGCTACTCCTAGATACTTGCTCACTTCAAAACTTTTTCACACTTAAACAAATTTCCAACAAAATTTTCAAACAAGTTTTTTTCACATCCATACACGGATTATTATTAAACTATTCTGAAAATTTTCTATTCACACACTACAATTTCAAAACAATTCAAAAGTGAGCTTAAGTACCTAAGAGCCCATGGATAACCATGGATGAAAAGGGTGCTAACACCTTCCCTTTTCATAACCTACCCCCCGGACCCAAAATATTCTCTAAGGTCTTTCCTGTTCTTTTATAACCTTTCCTTATGGATAAAATAAAAGTCGGTGGCGACTCTTGCTATCCGCAACATTGTTTAAAGTCAGTTCTCCCACCGTGTTACAGCCATCACCATATTCCCAAGTGGCAACCCAGTGCCTACCTTGTTAGGAGACACTTACCATACAATTCATCATTGGACACTTCAAGGAAAATGAACCATCCTTTGTTGTACACCCCTATTGTATAAGTGGTCCATCAACCATTTTCCAAGAACTGACTATTTCAAGGAAAATCCCAATGGATGGAGATGGTCCCAAAGGATATTGTCTCTAACGTAAGCTGACATTCATTGGTATGATCCTGCCTACGACAGAGGAGTCTACTTTGACCAGTGTGGTACTTTCCCAAATATACCACTCATTGGAGTTAGGGGAGGAATCGGCTACAATCCAGCTTTGGCCTAACGTCAGTTTGGGTTTCCAATGAGGGAGAAGCCCACAAATCTACTGTTATCTGGATTCTTCTATCTCAACACCGAAGTAATGGAGAATATGAGAAATAACACAGTCGATGCTTGGGAGAGTATTCAGAAAAAGACTAAATCCAATATGGGAAAGAAGAATTGTGTGGCCTTCAAACCATTCACTTTATGGGTACAATCTCAAGCCCGAGATCTGAAGATGCCATATCTCCCAGAGAATAATTCATAGATTTACTAGGGGTTCAATTTTTGTACCTGTAGAACGGATTCTAACAAAGGTTCCCAAAATCATTGATCTCTCTTTAGGATATTACCAACAAACTGATTGACTCATGAGAGATGTAATATCCCCAAGATGGATCTCATTCAAGTGTAGTATCACGTATCAACTATTCTCAAAAGTCAATGCACTACGTCCAAAAATGGCCGACTGGTTAAACGTTTACTAATCCTCAGTTTCACGGGTTCCTAGTGGAAAAAGTAATGCATTCACGACTTGCTCGCTCAACATTAGTAATTCCAAAAGGGTACCTCTAATGATTTGGTGGACTTTCAAGTTAGTTTGGTTGGGACTCACTCCTTATAAGCTTTCTTGAATTTGCCACCTCCTATCTTAAAATATGCTCTCAAGCCCACTAAGGACTTTTTGACTCACCACATGTGTATTAATCACATTCCCTAATAAAAGAAATTTAAACAAGTATGGAAAATAAGCAGATAATATGATGGAAAACAGTAGATGATATCAAATGAGGAAGCAAATAAGCAAATGAAACAGTAAAATATATGCAATGTAAGGCTTAACCCTCTAGACATAGTATTCCATAGTGAAGTCGCCATTTTTCTGTGGATCGATTTTCGTGACCCCACCAATCCTGAGATGGTGAAATTTCCGTGAATCGTGTTTGTTCCACTTTTGAATTTCTAAAATTTATCCTATGGTGCTTAAAAGGAAGGGGAAGAAATCTAAACTAACCCTGCTCGCAAATGTTTTTTTCCACAAATGCTAAGAGATCTGGAATCGGGAGCTATTAACACACTGAGTGATGATATTTGTGGTGTATATGATGAGTGATGATGAATTGTGGTGAGAAATGAGAAATATGCGAATTCTATGTTTGTGTGTGTGTGTGTGTGTGTATATATATATATATATATATATATATATATATATATATATATATATATATATATATATATATATATATATATATATATATATATATATATATATATATATATATATATATATATATATATATATATATAAAATTATATGCATTGATTATTATGATAATATTTCTCACCCTTATGCTGTTTTATGATGCTCTATGAGGCATTGCAGATTAGGTATGCTGGTGATCCCTTTTTGTGAAGCGTGTCTTCATTGTTTTGGTCAGATGACTCTGATATGTAACACCGGGTAGCTAGGAAGCCTTTGGCTCTTTTTGATGAAACATTTATATATGTATTTTTGGTGATGCATGTTTATGTAAACATGAATGATGTTGGTGACTTATATTGGATGATGTGAATATGTATATATGTATATATGTATATACATGGTAGTTGTGATTCAATGTTTAGATTTTCCGCTTTCATTCTAAATATTGAGATGTGGGTGTAAGGACTAAGTTCATGCGTTGCAAAAGTTACCCCATTGTTGCATATCATATGTTGAGCAGGTATTGTATGTTTTAATTTCATGGATAATGTGACGTACCTCTTTTATGCCATGTATGCAATTATACTCTGATGGAACTTTTATTTTGTGCCTAAATGATTATTTGAACTATTTGGGGTATAGAAAGGGGGTGTTACATTAAGTGGTATCAAAGCCAGTGTTGAGTCAATTGTGTCTGTCTTATTGTTGTTAACGGTTAAGCTGTGGTTTAACCTTGTTTTTGTTTCTGGGTTGATCAGAATATGGCTGGTAGAAATGATGTTGCGATGGCGGCTGCTTTGGAAGCAATGGCTAGGGTGGTGCAAAGTGCGTCGAATGCGAATGCAAATGATGAGTTCAGGAAGAATCAACCACCGGTCTTCAAAGGAAGATTTGATCCTGTCGGTGCTCAGATTTGGCTGAAAGAGATCAAAAGAGTTTTCAGAGTTATGAACTGTGCTGAAGGAATTAAGGTGAGACTTGGGACTTACATGCTGAGGGAAGAAACCGACGATTGGTGGGTCGGTATGCGACAAGTTCTTGAGGTAGATAACAAAGAAATAACTTGGGATCTATTTCATACTGTTTTCTTGAGGAAGTATTACCCTTAGAGTGTGAAGGGGAAGAAGGAAATGGAATTTCTTGAGTTGAAGCAAGAAAATATGTCCGTGGTGGACTACACGGCTAAGTTTGTGGAATTGGTTCAATTTCATCCTCATTATGCTGCAGTTACGACGGAATTCTCTAAGTGTATTAAGTATGAGAATGGATTGCGCCCTGAGATTAAGCAAGCGGTGGGATATCAAAGAATACGGAGGTTTTCATATTTGACCGAATGTTGTAGAATTTTTGAGGAAGATAGCAAGACTCGTTCCACACATTATAAGAGTGTGAATGAGAGTAAAATAGAGCAACAAGTAAGGAGTAGACCTTATGTGACGCCTGTTGATAAGGGCAAACATAGGGGAAACTTTGATAAGAGATCTGGAGGAGTAAGTTCTGGTCCCATTAAGTGCTACAAGTATGGTAAAATAGGTCATAAGTCTTTTGAGTGCGGAAAGACCGTTGCAAAGTGTTTTAACTGTGGAGGTATTGGTCATGCTATAGCTGATTGTAGAAGGAATGTGGTGAAGTGCTTTAATTGTGGATATGTGGGTCATATTAGTACTAAGTGTACTAAGCCAAAGCAAGCTCAGGCGGGCGGAAAGGTATTTGCATTAGCTGGGAAGGATATTACCAGTGCATACCATTTGATTAAAGATATATGCCTTATTAATAGTACACATTTAATTGCTATTATTGATACGGGAGCGACTCGTTCATTCATTTCTCATGAGTGCGCTAAGCGTTTGAACTTGTTTATGACTTCTTGGGGTGGTGAGATGGTTATTGAGACTCCTACTTTAGGGTCGATAACTATGTCTTTGGTGTGTGTAAGTTGTCCTCTGACCATGTATGGTAGAGACTTCGTCATGGATTTAGTGTGTTTACCTTTGGAGGGTTTGGACATGATCTTGGGTATGAACTGGTTGCAGTTTAATCGAGTTCATATAGATTGCTACCACAAGTTGGTGAGGTTTCCTTCTTTGGAGGATGATGAAGATGTGAGTTTTCTATCCACTAAAGAGTTGAAGAAACTTTTAGCGGACGAAGCTCAATTGTTCGGTTTGTTTGCATCATTGTCAGTGGAGAGTAAGATGGAACTTGATGTTTTTCCAGTGGCGTGTGACTTTCCAGAAGTGTTTCCAGAGGATATTACAGATGTACCTCCGGAAAGAGAAGTTGAGTTTTCTATTGATCTAGTTCCGGGTACAAGACTAGTTTCGATGGCACCGTATCGTATGTCGGCATCAGAGTTGGTAGAATTCAAGAAGCAATTGAATGACTTGTTGGATAAGAAATTTGTAAGGCCTAGTGTTTCTCCTTGGGGTGCTCCGGAATTTTTAGTAAAGAAGAAGGATGTAAGTATGCGTTTGTGCATTGATTATAGATAATTGAACAAGTAGACAATTAAGAACAAGTATCCGCTTCCAAGAATCGATGATTTAATGGACCAATTGGTTGGTGCACGTGTTTTTAGCAAGATTGATTTGAGATCAGGTTATCACCAGATTCGTGTGAAAAAGGAAGATATTCAGAAGACAACCTTTAGGACACGGTATAGTCATTACGAATACCTCGTGATGCCATTCGGAGTTTCTAATGCGCGGAGAGTGTTTATGGAATACATGAATCATATCTTTCATGAGCAGTTAGATCATTTTGTGGTTGTGTTCATCGAAGATATTTTGATTTATTCTAAGTCTGATGAGGAGCATGAAGAGCATTTAAGGATTGTGTTGCAAATTTAGAAAGAGAAACAATTCTATGCTAAGTTGTCTAAGTGTGAGTTTTGATTGTCGGAAGTAAGTTTTCTTGGGCATGTTATTTCCGGTAGTGGTATTAGTGTTGATCCATCCAAGATTGATGCAGTGAGATAGTGGGAAACTCCTAAGTCGGATACGAAAATCCGAAGCTTTTTAGGATTGGCGGGTTACTATCGGAGGTTCATTGAAGGATTTTAGAAGTTGGCATTTCCTTTGACGCAATTGACTTGTAAAGGAAAAGCTTTTATTTGGGATATTCATTGTGAAGAGAGTTTCATGGAGTTAAAGAGACGATTGACGACGACGCCGGTTTTGATTTTGCCGAATCCTACGGATCCATTTGTGGTGTATTGTGATGCTTCATTGAAAGGTTTAGGTGGTGTTTTGATGCAAGATGGAAAAGTTGTGGCTTATGCTTCGAGACAATTGAGAATGCATGAAAAGAATTATCCTACGCATGACTTGGAGTTAGTGGTCGTGGTGTTTGTTTTGAAAATTTAGAGGCATTATCTTTATGGTGCAAGATTTGAAGTTTTTAGTGATCACAAGAGCTTGAAGTATTTATTTGATGAGAAAGAATTGAACATGAGGCAAAGAATATGGTTGGAACTTTTGAAAGGTTATGACTTTGGTTTGAATTACCATCCGAGTAAGGCGAATGTGGTGGCCAATGCTTTAAGTCGGAAGTTGTTACATATGTCCGCATGATGGTGAAAGAATGGGAACTTTTTGAAGATTTCAGAGATTTGAGTTTGGTTTGTGAAATGACGCCGAGAAGTGTGAAACTTGGTATGCTACATGTTACGAATGATTTTCTTGCAACCGTTTGTGAAAAGCAAAATTTGGATTTGAAGTTCGTTGATTTGATGATGAATGAGAGTGGGGATTTCAAGGTTGATGATTTTGGAGTTTTGAGATTTCGTGGTCATATTTGTATTCCCGATGATTCGGAGTTGAAAAAGATGATAATGGAGGAAGGACACCAAAGTAACTTAAGTATTCATCCGGGTGCGAACAAGATGTATCAAGATTTGAAGAAGATCTTTTAGTAGTCCGGGTTAAAGTGGGATGTTGCTCGTTTTGTGTATTCGTGTTTGACTTGTCAGAAGTCTAAGGTGGAACATCAGAAGCCTAGTGGATTGATGCAACCGTTGGACATTCCGGAATGGAAATGGGATATTATATCGATGGGTTTTGTTATGGGATTGCCGAATACACAAAGATGTCATAATGCTATTTGGGTAATTATTGATAGGCTTACTAAATCTTCTCACTTTGTTCCGATTGATATTAGTTATCCTTTGGAGAAGTTAGTCGAGATTTATGTTCACATGATTGTGAAGTTACATGGAGTTCCTAAGAGTATTGTGTAGGATAGAGATCCTAGATTTACATCAAGATTTTGGGAAAGTTTGCAAAGTGCTTTGGAATCTAAGTTAAGATTGAGTTCGGCTTATCATCCGCAGACGGATGGTCAAATCAAGAGGACAATTCAATCATTGGAAGACTTGTTGCGTGCTTGTATGCTAGAACAAGGTGGTGCTTGGGATAGTTATTTGGCATTGATTGAGTTCACTTACAATAACAGTTTTCATTCGAGTATTGGTATGGAACCATTTGAGGCTTTGTATGGTCGGAGATGTCGAACACCTTTGTGTTGGCATGAAACCGGTGAGAGGTCGGTAGTTGGGCCGGAGATGGTACAACAAACTACGGAGAAAGTGAAGTTTATTCGGGAAAAGATGAAAGCTTCTCAGAATTGGCAAAAGAGCTATCATGACAAGAGAAGGAAAGATCTTGAGTTTCAAGAAGGCGACCATGTATTTTTGAGAGTTACACCAGTTACGGGTGTGGGTCGTGCTTTGAAGTCGAAGAAGTTGACTTCACGTTCATTGGTCCTTATCAGATTACTGCACGAGTAGGTGTTGTGGATTATCGTGTGGCGTTTCCTCCGAATCTTTCGAATTTGCATGATGTGTTCCATGTTTCGCAACTTCGGAAGTATGACTTGGATCTGTCACATGTTGTTCCTATGGACGAGGTTGATGTGAGAGATAACCTTATGGTTGAAGTTTTACCGGTTAGGATTTTGGACCGTGAAGTTAAGAAACTTAGAGGCAAGGATATTGCGCTTGTGAAAGTAGCGTGGGAAGGCGCTTCTGAAGGCAATATGACTTGGGAATTGGAAAGTGGGATACGAGAGTCGTATCCAGACTTGTTTGAATCAGGTAATATTTTCGAGGACGAATATTTCTAAAGTGGGGGAGAGTTGTAACGCCCCGATTTTGATTATTGCATTTTATTGAGTATTTTATTTGATTTGAGTAATAATTGTATTAATTTGAATTTGATGTGTTAATATAGTATGTTTTGATATTTTACCATTTCGGAGAGTTTCGGGTAAAATTAGATTGGAGGGTATTTTAGTCATTTTACATTTAATAGTAATGAGAGAAATATAAAAGAAATAGAAAGAAAAAGATATAAGAGTAGATAAGAGAGAAAAATAGAAAGAAAGAAAAAGAGAAATAGAGGGAAAGAGAAGAGAAAGAAGGAAGAAGAGAAGAAAAAGAGAAAATTTATGAAAATCATCAAGAACACTTGCTAGGAATCGAGTAATCGGGTAAGGGTATGAAATTCTATCATCTTATCATTGTGTATGATTATGTATGTTTTGGTTTGAATTGTTTGGTTGTTTTTCAACACATTTCCGTTTATGTCGAATTAGGAAAAATCGATAGAAACCGATGTTTTCGCGGATGAAACTCAAAATAAATTACGTAGTTTAGTCGGATAATGTTTAGCCGTGATTATTGGATTTCGTTTTATTGAATTTGGTTGAGTTTGTGAGTTTTGACATTTTTGAATAATTGGAGGTTAAGATTTTGGATGAAAATCGGAAGCCGTAGAATTTGCGTTTTATGATCCTAAATTGTTACTATATGATTGGTAATGATGAGTAGGTATTTAATCGGGAGAAAATAATTAAATCGGTCGGGTTTTTGGGGGTTTTGGTGCAAACCCGTAGTTGTTTTTCCAAGTTTTTCAGGTGTTAACCGGTTAACACTATGGGTTAACCGATTAACGGTATTAAAAATGGCTAAAAAACTGAATTTTGGAGCCGTTAACCGGTTAATGGTATGCGTTAACCCGTTAACGCTGTAAGTGTGAGAAAATATTTTTTTTTTCGAAACTTTGAAAATTCATAACTTCTTCACCGTTTATCGGATTTTGTCATTCTTTATATCAAACTGAAGCTAATAATATGTTCTATAACTTGGTGAAAAGAAATATTATTTTTATCCGATTTTAATGATTAATCGAGATTAATTATTTTCAGTAAGTGAGGCTTAAATAATTAGAGCGTCCGGTTGTCGTTTGACATAATTGCCGTGTATGCACGATGAGATTGATTGTGAATGTGAATCTTGTATGAAATGGTATGAGATGAATGATGAATATATATATATATATATATATATATATATATATATATATATATATATATATATATATATATATATATATATATATATATATATATATATATATATATATATATATATATATATATATATATATATATATATATATATATATATATATATATATATATATATATATATATATATATATATATATATATATATATATATATATATATATATATATATATATATATATATATATATATATATATATATGTATTGTGGTATATATATTGTGAATGCATATTGAATGTATGCGATGGGATTTGAAGAATGCATGAAAAATATATTTGCGAATATGTATGCATTTCAAGAATGTCATGAGTCGTTTTGCATGTGAAGCATCATGATATGCATTCTTGTGTTGATTGATCCCTAGGAGGATCTGCAGAAACCTCGTGTGCCCATGTTGTAACATCCTAATTTTTCCATACACTAAATAATATATCTAGTTAGATTTGAGATTTTAACAATGCTAGTTATTAAAAATTAAATGTTGAAACTAACACTTATAATAATTAATTTATTAATTAATTACTTTTTATATTTATTACTTTTATTCTTCAATTTGAATATCATCGTTTCATTTTATAAACTAAACTTTGAAATTTAAATTGGTACTTAAAACCCTTAACTTTAAGTTAATTAATTATTCATATTATTATTATCATTATTGTTGTTCTTGTTTTGTTATTATTAATTGATTTTATTTTATTTGAATATTATCATTTTACTCTATAAACCAATTAATAAATAAAATAATCTTAAGACAATAAAAATATCAAATAACTATCCTTTTTACTATTTTTATTATTATTAATATTATTAACATTTTACTTTTTATAAAAGAAATATATATCTCATTTTCTATTAATATCCTACATAATATTATGTCATGAAATCAAGCTCCCATACCTTTGTCATAAATTATTTTCACAAAGTCATACTAGAACACCTAAAGCACTATTGATGAAAGATTAGTAAATATTTGATAGAGACATATTTACTAGCAAGAGTTGAAAAGTTGGAAGGTATGGGCAAAAGATGATAAATTATGTTATTTTAATATTTTACAACTAGTATAAATAGGGGTCTCTTCCACCCCATTTTCATTCATTCATTCACAAATCATCTTTCTTACTTCTTTACTTCTTTCCTTCTCTAATTTCTTCATATAGCAATATTAGTTTTAGTTATCGAAGTTCCCACGATATCGGTTCGTAACCTTTAGAGTATTTTGTGGTAAAAGTTCTTCTAAAGTTTCAAGGGAGTTTTATACGTCAAAGTTCTGCCCAAATCATTTTCATAAGTAATCGGTAAGCCGTTATAATGTCCATTTTATTTTAATTATATTATTTTAATTATGTTATTTATATAAAGGTTATTTTAAATTTTCTATGCAAATTCCGTTCAGACGTCGATATATTGAACTTATAAAGTCCAAAATAAATTTTACCATTTTAAGTCGTTATAATGCCCAAATTTTATTATAATTTAAATGTTATTAGAAATATACTCTTGACAATTTTCTAAAACAAACAAATTCAAAAGGAGGTATAATATAATTTATATTTGAATTTAATAATTATTTTGGAGGTTATTATGATATATTTAAATAAATAAATATTTCAAGTTATAACGGGATTATGTTCAATTAACCATAAATTATATTCTAATTATTTCATAAATTTCGTACAATCCAACGGTTATCGTAAATTAGGTTCTTGGCAAAGATCGAAGACAACACTTGTGGACTTTCAACAACACTCAACAAAAGGTGGGGGCAAGATTTCGTATACGATTGGGACGGTTAGCGTAAAATAACTTAATATATATGTGTGTAGTGGTGACCTAAGCCCTACTAGCGATAAATAATTAAGGAGAGCCTATTCTCAAATAATGATTTTCACAAATCACTAGGCGAGGTTACGCCGGCCTTAATTAATTATCATAGGAATAATCTTTGACAATTTGGTATTGTATTGTGCTTGCATTATTCGGTTAATTTTATAATTGTTTATTTTATTTATACTTGAATGATTGTGATTGATAGATTAAGGAAATAATCGGTTAATGAGAGAAAAACATTGCTAGATATTAAGTAATTGATCCCCATTAACATAAGGAAAGTTGGATACAATGAGTAGTTATATTTGGTTGGGTTCTGGCTAAGGAAAGACTTGGTCGACTATGCCGTTTACAGTCCACCTCTCTTACCTGGGAAGTTAACCATACAATTACCCATTATACAAACTGAACTTATTATGTAAGGACAAAGATCAAATATGGCAAGACATTGGATGGATTTGGTACTCAACCTAAGTATCTAGATAATAAGTATAACTTGAAAAGTTGATACGATAATTCCCCATTATTAACTTAATACTTATGGCTAAGAGTTGCCACAAGATGAGTGAGTGATCATATAGACTTGCATTAAGGAATGTGTAAGTCCACCGCCGTGCGGTATGGGACGCACGAGGTTGATCAGTCGCCTGCAATCCCGACGGGGATTATTATCTATGCATGCTAGGCAAGACAAGGTTCTTGGCCTGAATTCTCAGGGACGATCGACTTATAACACCTAGGCTCCATGTGAAGTTAGGTGGCGTAGCTCTTGGTAATTGGGAGTACGTTGGTGGCATGTGGTCTAGTGATATCTGATCTTGGTAAATGGGATAGATATCATTGACAGCGTTTAGTGGCCTGAGTCAGCATATAGTTCAGGGATGCATTAGAATAAATAAAGTATATGTAATTGTGGGTATAAGATACGCTTGTTTGTATAAATATGGTTTCCATATATATTATTATTTTACACATTCATTCCCACTTTTAAACTTGTACATGAATCTTAGCCCTGTGTCATTTTTGTTTTGCATTTTGGATTATTTTATGACGATCAGACGATGAGCTCGAATCTTGCGTACTTCCCGACAACTCAGAAGGAAAGGATATGAAGTGACGTGGAGATGTGTTACTATAACATCTAGATTGGGAGCTGTTAGTGTTTTGTCAAACGCTAATCACATCCCTACTACTACAGTCAGTATAAGTGTCAGTCTTGTTGGACTTAGGAGGTCCCTTTTGGTATGCTTTCTTTTTGGTTTCCTTTCTGTACTTTTATTTTATGTTTTATCTATGTGGCAAGGCCGCTAGTCTTAACGGTGTCAAACTCTGTAAAATATATTTGAAGCATATGTATGTGAAACAGTATGTTTTTAAATAATTAAGTATTGTCCTTTAAAAATTTCAAATTTTTCTGTATTTTTATAAGGTTTCATTAGAATTCCACTAATGGGACATAGGCTGTCTCATTTAATGGTATCAGAGCTGGTCGATTCAGCTCGGACCGTAAGTGTCTAGAATTATACTGACTGTATCAAGTTGGATTCCAAACTGGATGATAACTTTTCTTCTGTGCATTGAGTCTTCATCTTGAGAGCCTTCTAGTATAATGGTCTAGGAAACTTATTTAGCACACTTTATTTTTCCTCCCCAACGGTCACAAACCCAACGGTAACGTAACGGACACTTCACAAAATTCACTTTATAAATACTTCACACCCATCCATTATTTTCATATCAATTCCTAAATATTTATCTATACCTTTCAAATGGCTAAATCCTTTCTTTTATTCATCACTCTTCTTGTCATTATTTTGTTTGTTATTGGTATCATCAAGCATGAAGAATTAGGTAAAGATTTCGTAGCAATAATGATAATTATAGTTTTACCACTATTAGTCTTAGCTTGGTTTACAAGTAGAGGTTTTTGAATGAGACATGGTCACGATTTTTGTAATCGTTGTTATTAAATAAATTGATACATTTTTGTTTATACATTAAATGTTGATTATGTTTTCCTGAATTCTAGTTATATTTAAGATATTAATTCAACATTTTAGACACAATTATCCCTTGCCTGTGGGAGACTTGATAAAAATCCTTATCGATGAATCATTCATTGGGATATAAATATACATAATTGTTATGTTCTTTATGTCTTGTGAATGATTGAACCTAATAACTATTCCTTTTCAGGAAGTTATGGTTCAGAACGTCAGAGGTGCGAGGCGTGGTAGGAGTGCTGCTAGAGGCACTACTAGAGGTATACGTAGGAATGCGAGTGATGAAGTTACTCCTGAAGGAGCACCTACCATTCCCATTGGACGAGAAGATCATTCCCAAACTGGAACGAACTCTCAAGCTGACACTCGAGATGTTCGTGAACTTGCTGCAGCTGTGTTAGTTCAAACACAACAAAATGCTCAAATCCTGCAAATCACTCGAGATCATCAACTCTTTCAGCAACAACAAAGGGAAATGGTGCATGAGGATACAGGATTGAACTCGTTTCTGAAAGGAAAACCACCACAGTTTGGTGGTGACTTTAATCCGGAGGGTGCTGAGAAATGGTTGCAAGAAATGGAGAAGATATTTTCTTTCACTCACTGTAGAGAGAATAGAAGGGTTGGTTATGCAACATTCATGCTGACAGGCGATGCTGAAGCTTGGTGGAGAGGAAAGTATAGATTATTGGAAGAGGAAGGAAGAGAAATCAATTGGACCTTGTTCAAAGAAGAATTTTTGGGGAAGTATTTTCCAAAGTTATGTAGGAAAGAGAAGGAGAGAGAATTTCAGAATCTACGTCAAGGTGTGATGACGGTGGGAGAATATACTAGGAAGTTTGAATCCTTGCTAAAGTATTCTGAGTTTTACCGCTTGCATCCAAGGGAAGAATGGATGTGTGAAAAGTATCAAGATGGATTGAAATATGATATCCAGAGGGCAGTTTTACCTCTGCATATTATGCGCTTTGGTGAGCTAGTAGAAAGGTGTCTGGAGTTGGAAGGGATTGACAATAGGAAGAATCAATATGGATCAGGAGGATCAACCCAAAACAACAATCACAAGGGCCACTTTAACCGAGGCCACGGAGGAAGAATCCAACGAGGGGGTAGGCCATATCAAAGGCCTACACCTTATCATAACCAGGATTCTAGAAGGTTAATGTTCAAGTGTTACAGCTGTGGAGGGGCACATCTTAACAAAGATTGTCCAAATAGAAATATTGGAACTTGTTTTCGCTGTGGTCAGAAAGGCCACTTTCTCAAAGATTGTCCCCAAGGACAAAGTCAACCAACAGGCCAGAGGAGCGGCCTAATAAACAATAACAACATAGGGAGAGCAAGAAATGGAGGCCCAAGTGTTGGTCAGAGACCTCAGAATCAAAATAAGCCAACCACAGGAAGAGTATTTACAATTAGAGGAGCTGAGATCTCAAAGTCAGCTGGGTTAATTCAAGGTATGTGTTTAATTGGAGATAAGTTGGTATCAGTTTTATTCGATTCAGGAGCTACACATTCTTTTATATCTACCTCTTGTGCTGAATTTTTGGGATTCGAAATTGTTGATCACGATTATAAGTTGACTATCACAACTCCCTCGGGAGAAAGAATGGTAACTTATTCAGTCTGTGTAGACTGTCCAATAATCTTAGAAAATAGAAGATTCTTAGTAGATCTTGTGGTACTCCCGCTACAAGACCTAGATGTCATCTTAGGAATGGATTGGTTATCAGCCAACGATGTCAACTTGAGATGCAAGGAGAAAATTTTTACATTTGGAGAAGATAGTGGAGAAATCAGCAAAGCTGAAACCCTCACTCAAAGTTTTATGATGCTATTCTCCATGTCAGTAGGAGAAACCCCTAGTGTGGAAAATTTTCCCGTAGTCTGTGAATTCCCGGAAGTCTTTCCAGAAGAAGTTCCAGGTTTACCACCGGTTAGGGAAGTGGAATTTTCTATAGACTTGGTTCCAGGAACTGGACCAATTTCTATATCTCCTTATCGAATGTCACCCTCAGAGCTTGCGGAGTTAAAGAAACAATTAGACGAGATGTTAGAGAAAGAATTTATTAGACCAAGTGTATCGCCATGGGGAGCTCCAATCTTGTTTGTGAAGAAGAAGGATGGTTCTTCTAGACTTTGTGTGGATTACAGACAACTCAATAAAGCCACTGTGAAAAACAAGTATCCTTTGCCTAGAATCGACGACTTGATGGATCAGTTAAAAGGAGCATCAGTATTCTCAAAGATTGACTTGAAGTCTGGATATCATCAGATCAGGGTGAAGGAAGATGATATTCCAAAAACAGCTTTTAGATCCCGTTATGGACACTATGAGTACTTAGTTATGCCATTTGGTTTGACTAATGCTCCAGCAGTATTCATGGATTACATGAATAGGATCTTTAGGTCATACTTAGATCAATTTGTTGTAGTTTTCATTGATGACATTCTGATTTATTCCAAGAATGAGGTAGAGCACAGAGAACATTTGAGAATTGTGCTACAGATATTAAAGGACCTTCAATTGTACGCGAAATTCTCGAAATGTGAATTTTGGTTGAAGGAGGTACAATTTCTTGGTCATGTAATTAGTAAAGAAGGTATTGCAGTAGACCCAAGTAAAGTCGAAGCAATAACAAAGTGGGAGAGTCCAAAGAATGTTGGCGAGATTCGAAGTTTTCTTGGACTAGCTGGATATTATCGGAGGTTCATTGAAGGATTTTCAAAGATCGCTTTGCCCATGACTCAGTTAACGAGGAAAGGTAAAAACTTTGAATGGACTAAAGAGTGTGAAGAAAGTTTTCAGAAGCTAAAGGAAAGATTGACTTCATCACCAATACTCATCTTACCAGACCCATTAGGAAATTTTGATGTGTATTGTGATGCGTCATATCAAGGTCTTGGGTGTGTGTTGATGCAAGAAAGGAAAGTGATAGCTTATGCATCAAGACAATTGAAGGTGCATGAGAGGAACTACCCAACTCACGACCTAGAGTTAGCGGCAATTGTGTTTGCCTTAAAGATTTGGAGGCATTATCTTTATGGATCAAAGTTCACTGTGTTAAGTGATCACAAAAGCCTGAAGCATTTATTTGATCAGAAAGATTTAAACATGAGACAAAGGCGCTGGATGGAATTCTTGAAGGACTATGATTTTGAGTTGCAATATCATCCCGGAAAGGCCAATGTTGTAGCAGACGCTTTGAGTCGAAAGAAACTTCATGTATCTGCAATGATGTTGAAGGAAGAAGAGTTGATTGACAAATTCGTGGATTTAAACTTAGGAGTACATCACAATGAAGGAAGTATATTCATAGGCGCTATTGTCGTGTCTAATGAATTTCTGAAATGGATCAAAGATGAACAACAACTTGATGACCGTCTAGTGAGCATAAAGGAAAATATAAGAAATGGTCAAAATGGAGAGTTTAACATAAGGAGTGATGGAATCCTAAGGTTTAAAGAAAGGTTGTGTGTACCTCAAAATCAGGATATTCAAAAGTTGATTTTGGAAGAGGGCCACAAAAGTAAGTTGAGTTTTCATCCAGGAGCCACAAAGATGTATCAAGACTTGAAGAAAATGTTTTGGTGGGTTGGAATGAAGAGACATATAGCAGAATATGTTCAAAGTTGCTTGGTATGTCAGAAGGCAAAGATTGAACATCAGAAGCCAGCCGGATTGCTACAACCTTTAGATATTCCAGAGTGGAAGTGGGACGGAATAGCCATGGATTTTGTAACCGCTTTGCCTAAGACTCAGAAACAACATGATGCAATTTGGGTGATCATTGATAGGTTGACAAAGAGTGCACATTTCATTCCCATCAACCAGACGTTTAAATTAGAGAGACTAGCTCAGGTATATGTAAAGGAGATTGTTAGATTGCATGGAATACCTTCAAGTATAGTCAGTGATAGAGATCCCAGATTCACATCAAATTTTTGGCATCAGTTGCATTTAGAGTTAGGAACAAAACTGAGGTTAAGTTCAGCTTATCATCCCCAAACGGATGGCCAGTCTGAGAGGACGATTCAATCGTTAGAGGATTTGTTGAGAGCTTGTGCTCTTGAACACAAAGGAAGTTGGGACGAGTTCTTACCATTGATTGAGTTTACTTACAACAATAGTTTTCACTCAAGTATCGGCATGGCTCCATATGAAGCATTATACGGAAGAAAGTGTCGTACACCTTTATGTTGGTATGAGGTTGGAGAAAATAAAATATTGGGTTCAGAATTCGTGCAACAAACGACAGATCAGGTTAAACTTATTAGAGAAAAAATGAAGGCAGCACAGGACCGTCAAAAGAGTTATAATGATAAGAGGAGAAGACCTTTGGAGTTCGAGGCAGGAGATCACGTGTTCATTAGGGTAACTCCTAGGGCGGGAATTGCACGAGCAATCAAAACTAGGAAGTTAACACCAAGGTTTATCGGGCCTTTTCAAATTCTACGGCGGATTGGACCTGTAGCGTATCACATTGCTTTGCCGCCAAACTTGTCTAATCTTCATGATGTATTTCATGTATCACAACTGAGGAAGTATTATCCGGACCCTTCACATGTCATTGAGCCTGAAACTGTGGAACTTAGAGATAATTTGGAATATGAGGCTATACCTGTCAAGATCTTAGATCATCGTATTAAAGAACTTCGTGGAAAGCAAATACCATTGGTTAGAGTCGTGTGGGATGATGTAACTGGTGATTCTACTTGGGAAAGAGAAGAAGACATGCGTCAGAAGTATCCACATATGTTTTAGGTACGCTAAATTTCGAGGACGAAATTTCTTTTAAGGGGGGTGGTAATGTAACATCCTAATTTTTCCATACACTAAATAATATATCTAGTTAGATTTGAGATTTTAACAATGCTAGTTATTAAAAATTAAATGTTGAAACTAACACTTATAATAATTAATTTATTAATTAATTACTTTTTATATTTATTACTTTTATTCTTCAATTTGAATATCATCGTTTCATTTTATAAACTAAACTTTGAAATTTAAATTGGTACTTAAAACCCTTAACTTTAAGTTAATTAATTATTCATATTATTATTATCATTATTGTTGTTCTTGTTTTGTTATTATTAATTGATTTTATTTTATTTGAATATTATCATTTTACTCTATAAACCAATTAATAAATAAAATAATCTTAAGACAATAAAAATATCAAATAACTATCCTTTTTACTATTTTTATTATTATTAATATTATTAACATTTTACTTTTTATAAAAGAAATATATATCTCATTTTCTATTAATATCCTACATAATATTATGTCATGAAATCAAGCTCCCATACCTTTGTCATAAATTATTTTCACAAAGTCATACTAGAACACCTAAAGCACTATTGATGAAAGATTAGTAAATATTTGATAGAGACATATTTACTAGCAAGAGTTGAAAAGTTGGAAGGTATGGGCAAAAGATGATAAATTATGTTATTTTAATATTTTACAACTAGTATAAATAGGGGTCTCTTCCACCCCATTTTCATTCATTCATTCACAAATCATCTTTCTTACTTCTTTACTTCTTTCCTTCTCTAATTTCTTCATATAGCAATATTAGTTTTAGTTATCGAAGTTCCCACGATATCGGTTCGTAACCTTTAGAGTATTTTGTGGTAAAAGTTCTTCTAAAGTTTCAAGGGAGTTTTATACGTCAAAGTTCTGCCCAAATCATTTTCATAAGTAATCGGTAAGCCGTTATAATGTCCATTTTATTTTAATTATATTATTTTAATTATGTTATTTATATAAAGGTTATTTTAAATTTTCTATGCAAATTCCGTTCAGACGTCGATATATTGAACTTATAAAGTCCAAAATAAATTTTACCATTTTAAGTCGTTATAATGCCCAAATTTTATTATAATTTAAATGTTATTAGAAATATACTCTTGACAATTTTCTAAAACAAACAAATTCAAAAGGAGGTATAATATAATTTATATTTGAATTTAATAATTATTTTGGAGGTTATTATGATATATTTAAATAAATAAATATTTCAAGTTATAACGGGATTATGTTCAATTAACCATAAATTATATTCTAATTATTTCATAAATTTCGTACAATCCAACGGTTATCGTAAATTAGGTTCTTGGCAAAGATCGAAGACAACACTTGTGGACTTTCAACAACACTCAACAAAAGGTGGGGGCAAGATTTCGTATACGATTGGGACGGTTAGCGTAAAATAACTTAATATATATGTGTGTAGTGGTGACCTAAGCCCTACTAGCGATAAATAATTAAGGAGAGCCTATTCTCAAATAATGATTTTCACAAATCACTAGGCGAGGTTACGCCGGCCTTAATTAATTATCATAGGAATAATCTTTGACAATTTGGTATTGTATTGTGCTTGCATTATTCGGTTAATTTTATAATTGTTTATTTTATTTATACTTGAATGATTGTGATTGATAGATTAAGGAAATAATCGGTTAATGAGAGAAAAACATTGCTAGATATTAAGTAATTGATCCCCATTAACATAAGGAAAGTTGGATACAATGAGTAGTTATATTTGGTTGGGTTCTGGCTAAGGAAAGACTTGGTCGACTATGCCGTTTACAGTCCACCTCTCTTACCTGGGAAGTTAACCATACAATTACCCATTATACAAACTGAACTTATTATGTAAGGACAAAGATCAAATATGGCAAGACATTGGATGGATTTGGTACTCAACCTAAGTATCTAGATAATAAGTATAACTTGAAAAGTTGATACGATAATTCCCCATTATTAACTTAATACTTATGGCTAAGAGTTGCCACAAGATGAGTGAGTGATCATATAGACTTGCATTAAGGAATGTGTAAGTCCACCGCCGTGCGGTATGGGACGCACGAGGTTGATCAGTCGCCTGCAATCCCGACGGGGATTATTATCTATGCATGCTAGGCAAGACAAGGTTCTTGGCCTGAATTCTCAGGGACGATCGACTTATAACACCTAGGCTCCATGTGAAGTTAGGTGGCGTAGCTCTTGGTAATTGGGAGTACGTTGGTGGCATGTGGTCTAGTGATATCTGATCTTGGTAAATGGGATAGATATCATTGACAGCGTTTAGTGGCCTGAGTCAGCATATAGTTCAGGGATGCATTAGAATAAATAAAGTATATGTAATTGTGGGTATAAGATACGCTTGTTTGTATAAATATGGTTTCCATATATATTATTATTTTACACATTCATTCCCACTTTTAAACTTGTACATGAATCTTAGCCCTGTGTCATTTTTGTTTTGCATTTTGGATTATTTTATGACGATCAGACGATGAGCTCGAATCTTGCGTACTTCCCGACAACTCAGAAGGAAAGGATATGAAGTGACGTGGAGATGTGTTACTATAACATCTAGATTGGGAGCTGTTAGTGTTTTGTCAAACGCTAATCACATCCCTACTACTACAGTCAGTATAAGTGTCAGTCTTGTTGGACTTAGGAGGTCCCTTTTGGTATGCTTTCTTTTTGGTTTCCTTTCTGTACTTTTATTTTATGTTTTATCTATGTGGCAAGGCCGCTAGTCTTAACGGTGTCAAACTCTGTAAAATATATTTGAAGCATATGTATGTGAAACAGTATGTTTTTAAATAATTAAGTATTGTCCTTTAAAAATTTCAAATTTTTCTGTATTTTTATAAGGTTTCATTAGAATTCCACTAATGGGACATAGGCTGTCTCACATGTGGGGTGTGAGCAATCGGATTGTGTGCCCGTGTAGGGTTTGAGCAATCCTGAAACATCGTGTGCCCATATGGGGTGTGAGCGATGGGTGAATATTGTAGGCCCGACGGGGAGTTACTTCAGTAACGAGCGATGGTTCCATTTGGTTCTTCAATTGAACCTGCTGAATGAGTCGGTACCACATTTTCATCTGCATAGAGTCGTGAGTCGGTCTCTATGAGTTGCATTTATCATCTTTATATGATGCATTGGTGAAATAAACATGAATGTAGATGTTTATGTGAATTGGTGATGAAATGAACATATTGTGTATGTTTATATGGATTGATTGGAATTATGAATATATGCATGATAAATATGCTTGGTGACTATCCATTATTTATTTATTTATACATTGTGGTGTATACGATGAGTGATGATGAATTGTGGTGACAAATGAGAAATATGCGTATTCTATGTTTGTGTGTGTGTGTGTATATATATATATATATATATATATATATATATATATATATATATATATATATATATATATATATATATATATATATATATATATATATATATATATATATATATATATATATATATATATATATATATATATATATATATATATATATATATATATATATATATATATATATATATATATATATATATATATATATATATATATATATATATATATATATATATATATATATATATATATATATATATATATATATATATATATATATATATATATATATATATATATATATATATATATATATATATATATATATATATATATATATATATATATATATATATATATATATATATATATATATATATATATATATATATATATATATATATATATATATATATATATATATATATATATATATATATATATATATATATATATATATATATATATATATATATATATATGCATTGCTTATTATGATAATATTTCTCACCCTTCTGCTGTTTTATGATGCTCTATGAGGCATTGCAGATTAGGTATGCTGGTGATCCCTTTTTGTGAAGCGTGTCTTCATTGTTTTGGTCAGATGGCTCTGATATGTAACACCGGGTAGCTAGGAAGCCTTTGGCTCTTTTTGGTGAAACATTTGGATATGTATTTTTGGTGATGCATGTTTATGTAAACATGAATGATGTTGATGACTTATATTGGATGATGTGAATATGTATATATGTATATACATGCTAGTTGTGATTCAATGTTTAGATTTTCCACTTTCATTCTAAATATTGAGATGTGGGTGTAAGGACTAAGTTCCTCCGTTGCAAAAGTTACCCCACTGTTGCATATCATATGTTGAGCAGGTGTTGTATGTTTAAATTTCATGGATAATGTGACATACCTCTTTTATGCCATGTATGCAATTATACTCTGATGGAATTTTTATTTTGTGCATAAATGATTATTTGAATTAATTGGGGTATAGAAAGGGGGTGTTACATTAAGTGGTATCAGAGCCAGTGTTGAGTCAGTTGTGTCTGTCTTATTGTTGTTAACGGTTAAGTTGTGGTTTAACCTTATTGTTGTTTCTGGGTTAATCAGAATATGGCTGGTAGAAATGATGCTGCGATTGCGGCTGCTTTGGAAGCAATGGCTAGGGCGGCGCAAAGTGCGCCGAATGCGAATGCGAATGATGAATTCAGGAAGAATCAACCACCGGTCTTCAAAGGAAGATTTGATCCTGACGGTGCTCAGATTTGGCTGAAAGAGATCGAAAGAATTTTCAGAGTTATGAACTGTGCTGAAGGAATTAAGGTGAGACTTGAGACTCACATGCTGAGGGAAGAAGTCGACGATTGGTGGGTCGGTATGCGACAAGTTCTTGAGGTAGATGACGAAGAAATAACTTGAGATCTATTTCGTACTGAATTCTTGAGGAAGTATTACCCTGAGAGTGTGAAGGGGAAGAAGGAAATGAAATTTCTTGAGTTGAAGCAAGGCAATATGTCCGTGGTGGACTACACGGCTAAGTTTGTGGAATTGGTTCAATTTCATCCTCATTATGCTGCAGTTACGGCGGAATTCTCTAAGTGTATTACGTATGAGAATGACTTGCACCCTGAGATTAAGCAAGTGATGGGATATCAAAGAATACAGAGGTTTTCAGATTTGACCGAATGTTGTAGAATTTTTTAGGAAGATAGCAAGACTCGTTCCACACATTATAAGAGTGTGAATGAGAGTAAAATAGAGCAACAAGTAAGGAGTGGACCTTATGTGACGCCTGTTGATAAGGGCAAACATAGGGGAAACTTTGATAAGAGATCTGGAGGAGGAAGTTCTGGTCCCATTAAGTGCTACAAGTATGGTAAAATAGGTCATAAGTCTTTTGAGTGCGGAAAGACCGTTGCAAAGTGTTTTAACTGTGGAGGTATTGGTCATGCTATAGCTGATTGTAGAAGGAATGTGGTGAAGTGCTTTAATTGTGGATATGTGGGTCATATTAGTACTAAGTGTACTAAGCCAAAGCAAGCTCAGGCGGGCGGAAAGGTATTTGCATTAGCTGGGAAGGATACTACCAGTGCAGACCGTTTGATTAAAGGTATATGCCTTATTAATAGTACACCTTTAATTGCTATTATTGATACGGTAGCGAGTCATTCATTCATTTCTCATGAGTGCGCTAAGCGTTTGAACTTGTTTGTGACTTCTTGGGGTGGTGAGATGGTTATTGAGACTCCTACTTTAGGGTCGGTAACTACGTCTTTGGTGTGTGTAAGTTGTCCTCTGACCATGTATGGTAGAGACTTCGTCATGGATTTAGTGTGTTTGCCTTTGGAGGGTTTAGACGTGATCTTGGGTATGAACTGGTTGCAGTTTAATCGAGTTCATATAGATTGCTATCACAAGTTAGCGAGGTTTCCTTCTTTGGAGGATGATGAAGATGTGAGTTTTCTATCCACTAAAGAGTTGAAGAAACTTTTAGCGGATGAAGCTCAATTGTTCGGTTTGTTTGCATCATTGTCAATGGAGAGTAAGATGGAACATGATGTTTTTCCAGTGGTGTGTGACTTTCCAGAAGTGTTTCAGGAGGATATTACGGATGTACCGCTGGAAAGAGAAGTTGAGTTTTCTATTGATCTAGTTCCGGGTACTAGACCAGTTTCGATGGCACCGTATCGTATGTCGGCATCAAAGTTGGTAGAATTAAAGAAGCAATTGAATGACTTGTTGGATAAGAAATTTGTAAGGCCTAGTGTTTCTCCTTGGGGTGCACGTGTTTTTAATGGACCAATTGGTTGGTGCACGTGTTTTTAGCAACCAGATTCGTGTGAAAAAGGAAGATATTCAGAAGACAACCTTTAGGACACGGTACGGTCATTACGAATACCTCGTGATGCCATTTGGAGTTTCTAATGCGCCGAAAGTGTTTATGGAATACGTGAATCATATCTTTCATGAGCAGTTGGAGCGTTTTGTGGTTGTGTTCATCAACGATATTTTGATTTATTCTAAGTCTGAAGAGGAGCATGAAGAGCATTTAAGGATTGTGTTGCAAATTTTGAAAGAGAAACAATTGTATGCTAAGTTGTCTAAGTGTGAGTTTTGGTTCTCGGAAGTAAGTTTTTTTGGGCATGTTATTTCCAGTAGTGGTATTATTGTTGATCCATCCAAGATTGATGCAGTGAGACAGTGGGAGACTCCTAAGTCGGTTACGGAAATCCGAAGCTTTTTATGATTGGCGGGTTATTATCGGAGGTTCATTGAAGGATTTTCGAAGTTGACACTTCCTTTGACGCAGTTGACTTGTAAAGGAAAAGCTTTTATTTGGGATATTCATTGTGAAGAGAGTTTTATGGAGTTAAAGATACGGTTGACGACGACGCCGGTTTTGATTTTGCCGAATCCTACGGATCCATTTGTGGTGTATTGTGATGCTTCATTGAAAGGTTTAGGTGGTGTTTTGATGCAAGATGGAAAAGTTGTGGCTTATGCTTCGAGACAATTGAGAGTGCATAAAAAGAATTATCCTACGCATGACTTGGAGTTAGCGGCCGTGGTGTTTGTTTTGAAAATTTGGAGGCATTATTTTTATGGTGCAAGATTTGAAGTTTTTAGTGATCACAAGAGCTTGAAGTATTTATTTGATCGGAAAGAATTGAACATGAGGCCAAGAAGATGGTTGGAACTTTTGAAAGATTATGACTTTGGTTTGAATTACCATCCGGGTAAGGCGAATGTGGTGGCCGATGCTTTAAGTCGGAAGTTGTTACATATGTCCGCATTGATGGTGAAAGAATGAGAACTTTTGGAAGATTTCAGAGATTTGAGTTTGGTTTGTGAAATGACGCCGAGAAGTGTGAAACTTGGTATGCTACATGTTACGAATGATTTTCTTGCAACCGTTTGTGAAAAGCAAAATTTGGATTTGAAGTTCGTTGATTTGATGATGAATGAGAGTGGGGATTTCAAGGTTCGTGATTTTGGAGTTTTGAGATTTCGTGGTCGTATTTATATTCCCGATGATTCGGAGTTGAAAAAGATGATATTGGAGGAAGGATACCGAAGTAACTTAAGTATTCATCCGGGTGCGAACAAGATGTATCAAGATTTGAAGAAGATCTTTTGGTGGTCCGGGTTAAAGCGGGATGTTGCTCGTTTTGTTTATTCATGTTTGACTTGTCAGAAGTCTAAGGTGGAACATCAGAAGCCTAGTGGATTGATGCAACCGTTGGACATTCCGGAATGGAAATGGGATAGTATATCGATGAATTTTGTTACGGGATTGCCGAATACACAAAGAGGTTATAATGCTATTTGGGTAATTGTTGATAGGCTTACTAAATCTGCTCACTTTGTTCCGATTGATATTAGTTATCCTTTGGAGAAGTTAGCCGAGATTTATGTTCACGTGATTGTGAAGTTACATGGAGTTCCTAAGAGTATTGTGTCAGATAGAGATCCTAGATTTACATCAAGATTTTGGGAAAGTTTGCAAAGTTCTTTGGATTCTAAGTTGATATTGAGTTCGGCTTATCATCCGCAGAGGGATGGTCAAACCGAGATGCCAAAATTTCAAACCCTAAAGTCCCCAAATCATCGAACCGTGTTTTCATTTTCAATTCTTTTTTAAAATTTTTTGCTTAATTAATTATTTAATAATTTCTACCTAATATATTAACTCTAATTCAATTCTATATCTATATTTAATTCTAATTTCATTTCTAAAACTAAATTTTAAATTCTAATCCCAATTACAATTCTAATCTTAAATTCTAAATTAATTTCTAATTAAATAAATTCTAAATTCTAATTTATTTAAAATTCTAATTTCTAATAAAAATTCTAAACTAATTTTAATAAAAAAATCTATTCTAATTTCTAATAATTTTTTTTAACTAATTCTAATAAAAAATCTATTCTAATTTCTAATAAAAATTAAAATTTTAATTCTAATTCTAACTTAATTTTCTAACTTAAATTCTATATTCTAATTCTACTTCTATATTAATTAATAATTATATTCTAATTTAAAATTCTAATTAAAAAATCTAATCTAATCTAATTAAAAATCTATTCTAAATCTATTAATTAATTCTAAAAAATTTAATTCTATTAATAATAAAAATTCTAATTAAAATTTTAATTAAGTTCTAATTCTATCATAATCTAAACGAAATAATTAATTAATATTAAAATTATACTATATTAACATTATCTTAAAATAAAACTATAAAACAAAATAATGATAAATAATTAAAAAAGAAAATTTGATCCGCGGTCGCTCGCGGATCAAAAACGAGTTTGTTGTAAGAAATGTTAGTATAGCGACAGTGACTCGAAATATCGTTCTCAAGGATTCTTGTAACGAAATAACCAATTACAGTAACAAACTATGGGGGGGGGGGGGGTTGGTTTGATGTAGGTTTCCGATTAAGAAGAAAAAGTACTTAAAATAATTGATTATTAAAATAAGTTATTGTGAAATCAGTGATTAAAGTAACAGATCCACTGCCTCGGTTCTTACTAATCATCGACCGATGAAAATACAATTTCCCAAGCGGGAATTCTATCCTATTTGATGAAAAATCAGTCAACAAGCGTGGTTGATTTTATGAGAACATGTTCCTATGGACGGATTAAGCATACGGTAAATGATAGAGCAAATTAACAATTAAGCAGAGTTAATCTACGATTAAAATTGGGAACACAGATTAATCAAATTTAATCAATTACACTATATGATAATTGAATTAAGCAAACAACAATCACATGATATAATTGAAAGGAATAGAAATTAAACTGTAATTATCATAACAATCTCAAAGTTTGAACCTGAGTACAGTGAATCCGTCCAAGGAGGATTAGTTCTCCATGCGTTTACAAGCTTTCCCAATAGTTTTTTTTCTTCGTGAATTGTAAAAATTGTGAATCCCCCCACAGTAACACGAGTATTACAAAATAATGGAATAGGTTTAAAATCCAACTGAGTCAAAAATATAACTCAAGCCCAAAACATGACCCAACACGGAATAAATTTCTAATGCTGTAACTTCAAATGGAAATCTGGAATTTTGAGATCCGAATCTGACTTCGGCTCCAACACGAAAGTCTTAGCTCTCTCTCTTAGCTTTCCGGCAATTTTTAGAACGCCTCAAACGGATTTCCGGAGCTCCAGTTATGTTCGTTTCCGTGCAGACTGCTAAAGCTGAAAAATAGTTGCAAAAATTAAATTAAACCAAAAATAAAATAAAATATGAAAACATAATAAAATATAATAATAAACAAAATAAAATAAAGAAATTTCTAAGTAAAAATATAGGAGAATATGCATAAATATGCACTGATCAAATTCCCCCGGACTTGAACTTTTGCAGTCCGAGCAAAATTAAAATAAAACAAAACAAGGGAAACACACACACATGAGTAGTTACTCACTCCAGGCTACAAATCTTCTTTGCTTAAGTTTGAATCGATAGGTACTAATCTTACACACTAAGGATATCGTAGGAACACTAGTCCACAATTGTGCGGTCATAAGGCTCCCTCCTATACAAACCAATCCAATTCATGTCGTTATGCCTAAGTCTAACTTACTCATCCTCTCTTTTGCTCTCTTTCATTCTAGTGCAATCACATTAAGCCCTTTATCTATTCACACACATGGTAACTGAGCTTGTTAGTGACTATGATCCATTTTTTTCAACAAATAGTAATAATTTTTTTTTTCTTTTCTTTTTTCACTTTTTGTCTTTTTCTGTTTTTCTTCTTCTTTTTCTTTCTTCTTATTAAGCACATGATCATTCACTTATTTGCATCAGCTCAACTACTTAGCATGTGATTTCTAAATGGTGCTGACTGCTAGATAAACTACTTAAAAGCTATTAGAGGACGAGAACTCAAGACTATGCCATAACAACTATCTAACTCGACTTCCATATTTGGGAGACTCAAGATGTTAAAACAATATCGATCTTATGAACTGTTCCTAAGTCTCTGCAAACTAATCCCATATTAGACTATAGCCCAAAACTTTCAAAAAGATGCGATTTTTTTTTATTTTATATATTTTTATTATAATAACTGGAAAAAAAACAAACAAAATAAAACAAAGGTCTCCCTCCCCCAGACTTAAAACAAGCATTGTCCTCAATGAAAGGACATAATTTATTAAAGTAAAGAGAAGGAAAGAACAACTCCCTGATCAAGTTGCAGTGTAGTTAGGTGCTTCCAAAGAAAGCTCCTCTATACCGACATCTTCAGGCACCAAACCTCCATAGAATAACTTCAGACGCTGCCCGTTAACCTTAAAGACTTTGTCAGTACCTGTACTTTTAATTTCTACTGCACCATGAGGGAACACATTAGTAACAACGAAGGGGCCAATCCATTTGGATCGAAGTTTCCCAGCCATAAGCTTAAGGCGGGAATTAAACTGTAAAACCTGTTGGCCCACAGAAAACTCTTTCCTAGAGATCATTTTATCATGGAAGTGCTTAGTTTTTTCTTTATAAATTCTAGAGCTTTCATAAGCCTCTAATCTAAGCTCTTCCAACTGTTGTAATTGGAGTTTCCTTTCAATACCTGCTTGTTGCATCTCCAAATTACAACTTTTCACCGCCCAATAGGCACGGTGTTCTATCTCAACAAGAAGATGGTATGCCTTACCAAAAACAAGTCGATAAGGAGACATCCCAATGGGTGTCTTGAAAGCTGTTCTCTGAGCCCAAAGTGCGTCTTCTAGACGACGGCTCCAGTCCTTCCTGTTTGGTTGCACCATTTTCTCTAAAACCTGTTTGATCTCCCTGTTTGAGATCTCAGCTTGTCCATTAGTTTGTGGGTGATATACAGTAGAGACTCTATGCACAACTCCATACTTTCGGAGCAAAGCTTCCATGGTGCGGTTACAGAAATGGGTGCCTTGGTCACTGATGATAGCTCGCGGTATTCCAAACCTGCAAAAAATATTAGACCTAACAAAATTTGCGACAACTCTAGAATCATTAGTCCGAGTGGGGATAGCTTCTACCCACTTTGAAACATAATCAACAGCAAGCAGAATATAAAGGAAACCAAACGATACAGGAAAGGGACCCATGAAGTCAATTCCCCATACATCAAATACTTCACAGAAAAGCATAGGTTGTTAAGGCATTTCACTCTTGCGAGTGATGTTCGTACCTGCTATCTAGCACTCTTTACAAGTGCGGTAAGTCTCATAAGCATCTTTAAAAACAGTTGGCCAATAGAAACCTGAGTCGAGGACTTTTCTTGCAGTTCTTTGAGGGACAAAATGTCCTCCGACTTGAGACGCATGAGAAAATTTTAAAATGGATTCAATCTCATAGTCGGGAACACATCTTCTAATAACCTGATCACTACCAAACTTCCAAAGATATGGATCATCCCAAGTATAATATTTAGCATCACTTTTGAGTTTATGAATCTGTGATCTGGATGCACCTGTAGGAAAAACACCAGCAACAAGATAATTAACAATATCAGCAAACCACGGTGTAATACCATGTAAAACTAAAAGCTGTTCATCAGGAAAGTCATCCTGAATGGGAAAAAGATCTTCATCTCTCTCTATCCTGCTCAAATGGTCATCCACTAAGTTCTCAGCTCCACTTTTGTCTTTAATTTCTACATTAAACTCTTGGAGCAACAACATCCACCGAATCAGTCTCGGTTTTGCATCCGGCTTCTTCAACAAGTACATTAAAGCTGCATGGTCAGTAAAAACAACAACCTTGGAACCTAGCAAATAAGATCTGAATTTATCAAGAGAAAAAACAATAGCTAGAAGTTCTTTTTCAGTGGTAGTGTAATTTGACTGTGCAGAATCTAAAGTCCTAGAAGCATAGTAAATAACATGGGCAGCCTTGTCAACTCTTTGTGCAAGGACAGCCCCAACAACATAATTTGAAGCGTCACACATAAGCTCAAAAGGGAGGGTCCAGTCAGGGGGCTGGATTATGGGAGCGGAGGTCAATGCTTTCTTCAAGAAGTCAAACGCCTGTTTGTATTTGTCATCAAAGTGGAAGGTGACGTCATTCTTCAACAAGTTTGACATCGGAAGAGCTATCTTCCTGAAATATTTGATGAAACGCCTGTAAAAACCTGCATGACCAAGAAAAGAACGAATCTCGCGAATGCAAGATGGGTAAGGTAGTGTAGAAATCACATCAATCTTAGCAGGGTCAACAAAAATTCCTTTTTCAGAAATTATGTGACCAAGAACAATTCCCTGCTCAACCATAAAATGACATTTTTCATAATTTAAAACAAGGTTAGTTTCAATGCATCTTTCTAAAATTAAGCTTAAACTGCTCAAGCATGCATTAAAAGAAGAGCCATAAACAGTAAAGTCGTCCATAAAGACTTTCATGCAATTTTCAATAAAATCAGAAAAGATACTAAGCATACAACGCTGGAAAGTGCCAGGAGCATTGCAAAGACCAAAAGGCATCCACCTATAAGCAAAATTACCGAAGGGACAAGTAAAAGTTGTCTTCTCTTGATCATCTGGTGCAATATGAATCTGGAAGTAACTTGAAAAACCATCAAGAAAGCAATAATGTGATTTACCTGCTAGCCGTTCAAGCATTTGGTCAATGAACGGTAAAGGGAAATGATCCTTTCTAGTAGCCTGGTTTAGTCTCCTATAATCGATACAAACTCTCCAGCTATTCTGCACTCTTGTGGGAACAAGTTCATTCTTTTCATTTTTGATAACTATAAGTCCAAATTTCTTAGGTACAACCTGCACTGGACTTACCCACTTACTGTCAGAGATAGGATAAATGATACCTGCTTGCAAGAGTTTGGTTACCTCTTTCTTCACAACATCGAGAATCAAAGGATTAAGCCTCCTTTGGGGCTGCCTTACTGTTTTTGCACCATCCTCAAGTAAAATTCTGTGCATACACATGGAAGGACTAATTCCTGGAAGGTCGACTAATGTCCACCCGATTTCCTTTTTGTGCTTCTTCAGAACCTGTAAAAGTTTGTTTTCTTGATCGAAATCAAAGTTAGAAGAAATAATAACAGGGAGTTTTTCATTACTCTCCAAGTAAGCGTATTTCAGGTTTTCAGGGAGCTCCTTTAGCTCTAAGGACGGGGGCTGCTCGATGGATGGGACACTTGGGGCAGCAGGAACGTCAAGAGCATCAGCTACAAAAACAAATTCATCGGTGATATCTTCACCTGTAGGAAATACGTCAGTCTGCAGGGCAACATCAATCTCAGCACACACAACACAAAGGTTAGTGTCAGTACAATCAGAACATGAATAAACATCATCAAAACCAGATGGAAAATCAAGAGAAAATAATTCAGAAAAAGTGTCACCAACTAATTCAGAAACCAACTCAATGCGAAAAACGGAGTGTTCCTCCAAAGGATGTTTCATGGCATCAAAAATATTAAATTTTGCAACAATGTCGCCAAACTCCATGGACATGCTTCCATCATCAACATCAATTTTCGTTTTTGCTGTTTTCATGAATGGTCTTCCTAAAATGATGGGAGCTTTGCTGGACCTTTCTCCCTCCATGTCAAGAATGTAAAAATCTGCAGGAAAAATTAAATCGTTAACTTGAACAAGGACATATTCGACTACGCCGGCAGGGCGTGTGTTACTCCTGTTCGCCAACTGAATAATTAAACCTGTAGGCTGCAAAGGACCAAGACAAAGGTTATTATAAACAGAAGTAGGCATAACATTAATGCTCGCTCCTAAATCAAGCATGCAGTCATCGAATTTACTATTTCTGATGGTACAAGGGATAACAAAAGTTCCCGGGTCCTTGCACTTTTGTGGCAAGACCGGAATAGTGAGGGCTGAAACATTTCCTTCGCCTGTAAATTTATCAGATGAAGGTCGGGGCTGAATAAAGGAAGAAATATTTCTTCCTAAATTGACTCTCTCACTTCCCTTCATTCTCCTCTTGTTGGTGCACAAATCCTTCAGAAACTTAGCATACTTAGGAACTTGCTTAATCACATCAAGTAACGGAATGTTTACCGCAACTTTTCGAAAAACATCTAATATCTCTCTTTCTTTGTCTTCATCCTCAATTCTCTTATTTTTCAGAACTCTATGTGGGAAGGGGACTGGTGGTACATACTCTTTTTCTTTAATTTTTTCAGTTTTGACCACAACAGCAGAAGGAGAAGGAGGTTCAACAGACGGTTCAGAAGTAGGAAGTTCAGAAGTTACCTCAATGATTTTTTTTATTTTTTTCCGGGGCTGGTTCTGTAACTTTTCCGGATCTTAAAATGATGGCACTCACATTGGCATTAGGACCCCTTGGGTTGACAATTGTTTGGGCTGGAAGTTGGTTCGACCCTTGGGCTTGCATGTTATTCATTTGAGTAGCAAGTTGTCCCATCTGCGTGTTCAAGTTCTGGATGCTAGCATCGGTTCTTTGTTGGAACTGAAGGTTGTTGACGGCCATTTGTTTAACAAGTTCCTCTAAAGAAGGTCCGTAAGGTACAGGGGCAGCAACCGCTTGAGGTGGGTTAGGTTGTTGGCTGGTTTGTGGGTTTCCATATCGGAGGTTGGGATGGTTCCTCCAATTCGGGTGGTACTTATTAGTGGACAGGTCGGGAATGTTGTACCGGTTTTGGTTGTTACTTTGGTTGTAAAGGGCTGCAACATAAGTTGGAGGTAATTCAGTAGGCTTATCGTCTTGTAAAATAGGACATGTATCAGTAGGATGATCAGAAGAGGTACAAATACCACATAACCTTGGTGGTGTTTGAAGTTGTTGGGTGGCTTGAGCCTTACCTACGACTATCATCTGCTGCACTAAATCCCTCAGCTCATTCATTCTATTTTCGAAGGCTTTGTCGGAGTGAGACATATGAGAGGAAACATGAATTTCATTCACACCCTTTACTTGGACAAAATTATTTCTTGTTGTGAACTGTTGGGAATTTAGTGACATGTTCTCAATTAGAGCCTTGGTAGCAGCTGGAGTCTTATCAACAAGAGCTCCACCGCTGGCAGCATCAAGAATGTTCCTATCCATCGGTAACAAACCTTCATAAAAGTACTGGATGAGAAGTTGCTCGGTGATCTGGTGCTGAGGGCAGCTGGATACCAAATGCTTGAATCTCTCCCAATACTCTGCAGGTGACTCATTACCCTGTCTAATACCACAAATCTCTTTTCTTATCGAGGCAGCTCTGGATGCGGGAAAGTATCTCTCAAGGAACACTTTTTTCAGAGCATTCCAGTTTGCAATTGAATTTGGCTCGAGGGAATATATCCAATCCTTTGCTTCACCCTGCAATGAAAAAGGAAAAGCTCGAAGTTTGATATGATCTTCAGTGATCCCTTCAGGCTTCAATGGCGTAGAACACACCACTTGAAATTCTTTCAGATGTTTGTGAGGATCTTCACCTGCAAGACCACTAAACCTGGGCAACAAATGGATTAAACCCGATTTTAACTCAAAAGGAACAGCATCATCAACATATTCAATACACAAACCGTTGTAATTCACATCAGGTGCAGCTAATTGTCTTAGAGTTCTATTATCAGCCATATTGATATCAAGTTCAGACTCAGATATGTGTGGTGAACTAGTGGTAGCCTGGACTGTTCTACGTCGTGTGTGCAAAGTTCTCTCTACTTCAGGATCAAAAGCAACAATATCAGAACAAGATGACCTAGTTGCCAGGACTAATGCACAGCAATGCAGGAACAATACTCAAAATGCCAACAATGTCCCTAAAAGTAAAAAAAAAAACACAAAGAAGAAAATCGATCAAAATAAATCCAGAAAAATAAACTAACACCAGAATTAAACTAATTAAGCAAAATAACAATTATGAGAATTTTTTCGATTTTTTTCGACTCTATAGAAACAGTAAAAAATTCATTAAAAATAGAAAAAAGGATTTTTTTGCGATTCTGAGCATGGATTCCAAGTATTCCTTTGGAATACATGGACTAATTACCGGATGATTTTTCTGCTTCTCGTAGGAAAAACAGTTTTACGATCGGACACAATTTTTCCAAAAACAGATTTTTTTATGATTTGGACTGTAAAACGCGAATTGGACGAAACCGCGAGGAAACTAAGGTCTAGACTCGAGGATACTAACTAACCCTATGACTCTAAAATTGATTAATAACGACAAGAATCCCCGGCAACAGCGCCAATTTGATCCGCGGTCGCTCGCGGATCAAAAACGAGTTTGTTGTAAGAAATGTTAGTATAGCGACAGTGACTCGAAATATCGTTCTCAAGGATTCTTGTAACGAAATAACCAATTACAGTAACAAATTATGGGGGGGGGGTTGGTTTGATGTAGGTTTCTGATTAAGAAGAAAAAGTACTTAAAATAATTGATTATTAAAATAAGTTATTGTGAAATCAGTGATTAAAGTAACAAATCCACTGCCTCGGTTCTTACTAATCATCGACCGATGAAAATACAATTTCCCAAGCGGGAATTCTATCCTATTTGATGAAAAATTAGTCAACAAGCGTGGTTGATTTTATGAGAACATGTTCCTATGGACGGATTAAGCATACGGTAAATGATAGAGCAAATTAACAGTTAAGCAGAGTTAATCTACGATTAAAATTGGGAACACAGATCAATCAAATTGAATCAATTACACTATATGATAATTGAATTAAGCAAACAACAATCACATGATATTATTGAAAGGAATAGAAATTAAACTGTAATTATCATAACAATCTCAAAGTTTGAATCTGAGTACAGTGAATCCGTCCAAGGAGGATTAGTTCTCCATGCGTTTACAAGCTTTCCCAATAGTTTTTTTTGTGAATTGTAAAAATTGTGAATTCCCCCCACAGTAACACGAGTATTACAAAATAATGGAATAGGTTTAAAATCCAACTGGGTCAAAAATATAACTCAGGCCCAAAACATGACCCAACACGGAATAAATTTCTAATGCTGTAACATCAAACGGAATTCTGAAATTTTGAGATCCGAATCTGACTTCGGCTCCAACACGAAAGTCATAGCTCTCTCTCTTAGCTTTCCGGCGATTTTTAGAACGCCTCAAACGGATTCCCGGAGCTCCAGTTATGATTGTTTCCATGCAGATTGCTAAAGCTGAAAAATAGTTGCAAAAATTAAATTAAACCAAAAATAAAATAAAATATGAAAACATAATAAAATATAATAATAAACAAAATAAAATAAAGAAATGTCTAAGTAAAAATGTAGGAGAATGTGCATAAATATGCACTGATCAGCCACGTGTCGCGAATTCATTGGGCAAAAAGGGTGAAAAAGTTTATTTTTGCTGAAAAATACGTTACGCTGTACAAGCGAGGTAAATAAAAAATTAAGTCGAGTGAATGAAAAATCAAAACAGGTAGGACAAATTTGGGGTATGACACCATGCAGAGTGCATGGTCGACCTGAGCTAACCCGAGTCAAACAAATTGTGCAAAAAAAAAGCAGTTATGCGTCGATCGGAACAAGGCTATGCATCGACGCAAAGCCTGAATTTTTAGATAGATACAAATGCTAACAGTATGCGTCGACCAGTGGGTCGACCATACCTAACCCGAGGAAAATTCAAGTTTGAGACACTTACCATGAGTCGACCGGAGCAGAGGTATGGTCGACTCAAAGACCTGTAATTTCAAAAAATGCCTAATTTTGATGTTTTTGACACTCTTAGATGATACCTATAATGACCAATGAGTTTTAACTCGTATGATGTATATTTTAACAACACTCAGTGCAGTACTAGAGATATTTTGTGCAAGCAAATGAAACATGAGAAATAGGATATGCTTATGTATTATGGTGATAACGCCAAATATCTCTTCTTCCATGTGGCTAAGTTTTGACATCATCGAAACTTGTATATCTAGTATATGAGGCTTTGCCCTCACATACTCCCCCTTTTTGATGATGGCAAAACACGAATAACCTGTTTGTATGATATCCGACATTATCCTCCCTCTTTCTTGATGCCTTCATTCTCATTTACTCATTTACGTTAAATGCGACGTCTTTATAGTTCTACTAAACAGCTACTAAACAAATTGACACTTTGTCTCCCTTTGACAACATCAAAAAGAAAGAAAATTCTATTAAGAAATGATAAAAAATAATAGATGCTCATATCAAACCATGCACAACAGGATATACATTAACAATCATCCACACATGACAAAGTTAATGATCAATGAATAAAGAGATAATTAGCATCGTACATAGACAAAAATAGTAATTGTTGCTAGATACTACAACCAAGTATTGGAATATAGGTTCATGATGCAAGTCATTAACATAATAGAAATGTACTTAAAACAAAGCAAAAGAACATGACAACATAATACAATGATGAAATGCAATGATGCAGAGTGCATAGTCTTCAATGTCTCCTCCCCCTGAAATGTCGGCCTCTCCCATGATACGGATACGGCGAAGGCATTTGAGCCTCGACCATGTCAGTAAACTCCAAAATGGCACGATTCAATGTGTTGAGGCTATTTGTAATGACTTGGTGCTGACTTTCAGTTGATTCAACCAGAGCATCGAACCGCTGATTGATATTTGAGGAGAATGTGTTGAAGTTTTTAGTCTGCGTCTCAAATTGAGTATGAAGTTGTGAGAGACGTTCATCCTGATCAGTCATGAAAGAACACTGTTCTAATTGCATATTCCTCATCATCTCGAGGAGTTCGGCAGAATGCTGTTGCGGGGGATTCGTGAAGTGTGTTTGCTCTTCATAGCCCCACTGTGGAGGCTCCTCATAGCCCTAATGTGAAGACTCCGCATGACCCCACTACGGAGTTTCCTGATAATCCAAATATTGTGGAGGCTAATAGTTGTCACGTAACGACGTCCAACCGGTATTTTGCCATTCGCCCCAACCTTGACTATTTCCATGATCTGAAGTAAGGGATTGGTTATCCCAACTCACATTTATGTGATTGACAACTTCCATTGGTTGTCTATCACCTTGGTCATTTTGTTCATCTTCTTCTTCGTCGTCTTCTTCATTTTCCTTATCACTCCCATCGGAGTCTTCTAACCAAGAGGCGGTTGCTTTAACAACGAATCAGTAACGATTTTCTTCTTGAATCCGTAGATAACCCATAATTGTCAGAGTCTTTTGACAGAAATCTTGAGCCGGAGTGAGAGATCTATATGGAATCCCCGAAAGTGTAACTTGAGCGTTGTTCAAAATATCCTGAATGAATGAACTATAGGAGAGAGCGGTACCTCGACCCGAATCTCGGAGGGCATACATCCTACTAGCAATATAATAAGGCCATCTTATTTTGATCCTTTTCTTCAAGATATAGATTAAATGAACTTCGGCCGGATCAACTTGAGAAAATCCTCCTTTCCTAGTGTCGCGGTGAAAATCAGATGTCAAATTATTGATTAGTTTGAATCTTTAATTCATTTTGCAACCGAACTTTGATTTGTCCAAAGGAAGGGATGAAGATAGAAATTCCCACAATGCAATGCAAATACAAGCTTGAGAGTTATAGGTTCGGCGGTTGGTTAAAGTTAGGGAAGGTGCTAGCATCCTAAGTTTCTGTAGTACTCTACAGGAACCTCTTGTTTTATGTTTGTTTACTGCTAAGGTTTATATGCTTAAGGTTAAAGACCTAGGGGGTTTATTTCTAAGTATACTCGATAAGATATCGCATCTTATGCCTACATATCCTTACGGGAGGGGAATCAGAGTATCTGTAGTTCCCCTAAAGGGTTTGAGGAGCTCTTTGACTGTGGTCAAAGTTCCTACGGGTTTAGGGTAGTTGATTGATTGATTTTTGGAGAAAGAGATGCGTTGTCATTTTAAGAGAGATTTAACCGCCACAAATTGTAGGAAAATATTCTTTGCATCGTATTAAGAGAATGGCTCAAGTACTCAGATATAGATCGACGAGGTACGCCTCTATCTCTCTTAAGGCAAAGTTCCTACGGATTGATTGTATTAACGTGGGGTGGAGATTCTATCTCGCTTAAGATGATTTGGCATCTTTCTCTAATGTGTGAATGTTGTTGTATTGTTGTTTTTTGTTTCTTTTCTATGTTGTAAAGATACAGATAAAAGTCCTCCTATGGGGTAGGATCTATCCTAAAAGATCGACTTGAATGGGATCAAGGATCATAGGGGAGAATGATGCAAATGATGTCCACTACACACAAGTGTTGACTCGTGTGTAGGTTTTTCCTTTGGACGGATGCAATTGCGATAAAGTAAATACGATAATTGTAAAATTGCGGAAAATAAAGGGGCAAATAAGTAAAGCCATACACAGACGCATGAAAGCGCTAGGTGAGTGTGTGAAGTGCGAGCGGAGCGATGCTAGGATGCGGAAGCGTGCACGATCGAATTGATTACGGTGTTGGTTGATTTTAAGGCGAGTTGATTTTAGGAAAATAGTTGAATTATACTTATGAGAAAAATTATTGATTTAACAAGATAGAGATGAATTTGCTTTTAAGGGAATGTTGACTTAATTTTTAGGAGAAAAGTTGCATTGGATTTTTTTAATATAAGTCGATTAGTTATTTTTCTTTAATAAAGGTTATATTAGTTGTTTTGAGTTAATTTATAAGAAAAAACATTCTTTTAGTGAAATTGATGTTATAAAAGAAAGTTAAATTAATTAAAAGGCTTTATTATTAAAATATTATTATTAATACAAATTAAATTATTTAGAAAAATGGTCCTTTTGTTTTATGAAAATAATTAGAGGGTTTTTTAGTTACAAATTTTATTATTTAAAAGGTTATTAAATAAATTATTATAAAGTCTTGATTAATAAATTATTAAATTAATTATCATAAAGAAAAGTTTTGATTAATAATAGTGAAGGTTGATTAATTAGATTAAATAAACCGATTTAAATAAACAGGATTAATTAATTGGTTTTAAAAAGAAACGACTGATTAAGAGGTTAATTAAAAGATTAATTTGAAAAAAAAGTCATTAGTTAATTTTATATAAAAAAAGGATTGATTGAGGTTAATTAGATTTAAAACTGATTAGTGGAGTTAACGGTTTAATTAAGGGTTTAATGAAATGTTTAGTGAGGCGTACGAATCGCATGTGAGGGGCAGAGAAAGGTCTACCGTGGGTTTCGCGTTGTGGACCGTGCGATGGGATCTGATGGTGATGATCGTCCGGTGCCTAGTGTGGTGTGTGTGTGAGCATGCACTAGATTATATTACATCAGAAAAATTGAAACACAGAAACCCTAGCCCCAAATTGGTCTCAAACCCCAAATTCGTTTCTCTTCCTTCTCGATATGTTTTCGCCTTCTTTCTCTCTGCGTTTCCGCCTTCTTTCTCTATGCGTTTCCGCCATTCTTCTTCTTTTCTCATTTCGCTCGCTCTTCTTATTTCTTCTTCGAGCTCTCATCTCCGTCCTTCTCTCTACAAGCAAGAACACCAAATAATGTTAGCAAACAAAACTTACGGTTTAAAATGGACTTTTGCAGGTTTCTCGGTTGTGATTGAAGGTGGTATTCCGGCGATGCTCGTAATTAGATCGACGAGGGAGTGGTTCATGTTTAAGAGGTTCTCCAGCGACGGCAAAGGCGATTTCCGACGGAGGTTTTGAAGATCCTAACAGCGACGAAACTTCCCGGAAGAGGAAATCGCTAAAGGGTAAATGTTCTTATTTTCCTTTAGAGATTCTTAAGGTTTGGATTTGGGATCTTGAATGTTGTTGGTGAGTTAGGTTTTTTTTTGCTGTGAAATGATTTGTGGGTTTCTGATTTCGTATGTTGGGGTTTACGTTTGTGTGTGTTGTGGATTTTTTGTGAATTTGGTGAATCGATTTCTCTGTATTCTCCCCCTTTTCTCATCTCAATTTATAGTTGTGCAGAACTTCCTTCCCAATTAAACTGTATTAAAGTCATACCAATTTTAATATGAACATGTTGGTCTGATTTTGGAAACCGAATTAAGGCCCTGTCGATTAAATTTTGGAAAGTTTTATTGTCTGATTCTTATTCCTTTGGCGTGGATCTGTGATTGATGAGCCTGATATTTCCGATTTCATGTGTTCTCAATTGTTTTGGAAATAATATAACTTCAATCTTTGGTTTTCAATACCCATTGAATGACTTGATTATACATTTTCTTTTTCAGTTGAATGTGTTTATCCTGTTTGGAATCTAATTGAATCAATTGATTTTGTAGAAGCAAAATGCGAGTGGGGAATTGAATGTAGGGCCAACTTTGATCGTCGTCTCAAAATTCAACCAATGATGGTATGTCATTTCTCCATGCCATTAATGTTCTCTATTATATGAGTAAGCTCAAGTCCTTTTTTGAATCATATATTGCTGGTGACTTATATGTGCCTTCATTTCAGCGCTAATCAATGAAACTCCCAATCAAATGAAAGTTTGCAAGTATCAAGGGTGTTTGCTTCTAGATAGGAGTTGATGAACAAGTTCGAGAGTCGGGAATGATAAAGGTAAATTTCCCTCAAGATTTTCTGCACTATCTTGTATTCTTGAGTGCGGGATAAGGACGTGAATAATATGAGTGTGGAAGCTGGGTCTTTAATGATGTTAATTTGTTTACTTTCACTTCAAAACTTCTCCCTTACCGAAGTCCTTGTTTACTTTTCCTAGCATGATTGTATTAATGTTAATGTCGGTTTGTCTGCAGTGGATCCAGGAGTAGAAACTTCAATTCAAGTCATACATACACAGAAGGACTCAATGCCGAACTCCTTGTTCAGCTGGAGCAACGCGAATAAATCACCGCCGCCAATTTAAACAAGAAGGATTCATGTTAATTTTCTGTCACTGCCAGTGTGAAGTGCTTCGTGTTCATTCCAATGTGTTTGGAGGATAATATCATTAATTTTTCTGGCATCTCTTTTGATGAACTTCAGATTATGTTCTGAACTGTGTTAACTTTTCTCTTCTTCTTCCAGGAAAATACTCGCTTTGAGTTCATGATGTTGCCTTGCTCGATGCCGCCGAGAAAGGGTTGATGCGGTGATGATAACTTCTGTCTGAACTGAATGATTTTGAGATTACGGTTGCCTTGATATCGTTGGCACCTCTGAACTTAGTTGTCTTATTATCCTAAATCTTCTCTTTCGATGCTCGGTAGGGAGCTGGTGATAACTTCGGTAGTCGCCCTTCCGGCTGCTCGAACTTCCGCCCGATGATGAGTCTAAGTCTGAGGGCTGAGTTTATTTCAATTACTTCTTAATTCTTATCCTTCAATCTATTTCTGCAATGGTTGTCCTGGTTATTAGTTTGTGTTGCTTTAACAAGTTTTGGTTCGCGGTCAAAACGTTTGGTGCGGGTCCGTTGGATCTTTTGTTTCCGCGGTTCTGCTTTCGCTTTGCTGACAACAACGAAAGAAACTTGTGAAGTTGATCGTGTGAGCGAGATGAGGACCAAGAGGCAAGGTTGATTACTCAAAAATGTTCTTCAAACTCAGGATTAATACTAATAGAGACAATGGCCCGGCGTAGTTCGGACCAAATACTTCTTCTATACCTCCTGCAGGCACCAATGCAGTTTGGTTTCCAGGCCCTTTTCATGTACAGAGATGCTCTACTGTACATGTAATAGCAACTATGAGTTCTGTTGTTTTTTTTGTTGATCCAAGAATATGTAGTCTGAAGTGGCTTACTTGGTATTTGGACGGATGTACTGCTTTCCATGTAGCTTGGTAAAGTCTTTGTAATATCTGCATACTATCAATGCCAGACTTGTAACTTATTAAAAATTCATGAATCACAAACAGGTGGCTTCAAAGGACTTCTCTCATGATAATCATGAACCTTAACTTTGAATATTTTCACCCGCTTTAGTGGTATTTCTAGGGAAAAGTAGTTAAGTCCATAAAGGAAAAAGAAAGTATGAGTACGGTGGAAGTTAATGCTACAAAGCTAATACCATGTGTGTAACCTGGCCCAATTGTTTGCAAATAAAGAATTAAGATAAAGTCTTGCGATGAGTTAATCTTGATAGCCTGAGTTTGAATATGAATATGTGCCTTAAACTCATAATGAACGTGTGATTTGTGTACTTGAAATTATCTTGAGCAACGAACATGTGAACCTTGTAAAGACCCAATAAATCTTGAAAAACGTTTAGCAATGATTTGAGTTAGCGGCTCCTGCTTGCAACTTGTAACTTAATCATATTATTGTGCAAAGGTTTTGCAGATCTTGATCTTGAATTTGGAAACTTGAAATGGAAAATCCTCCATGGTGAAATAGGAATCACACTTCCAAGAATGTTGATCATAAACTGATCAACAATAAAAAAATCTAAACTCTTTCGCTTGAGATCAATAGGAAATAAGTAATCATCCAACCTCACTCATGGATAAGAACAAAGTCCTCCTCTAGTTAAACTTGATATTTGTTACTACGAAAACCCTAGTCAGTATCCACATGAACGCGCTTAATCACCAACGGGAAAGAAAGTCATGATCCTCCCCGGGAGTGTACACTGAAACTTTTTGATGGATGATGTGGAAAATGACCAATAGAAATCCTAGAACTATTCTGTCACACCTTGAAGTGCTTGACATCACTGTATCTGCACAAATTGGTTAGTTGCAAAAGGAAACATAAATATAACAGCGCAAAACAGAGGTGGGATCTTATGGTCAAAAATTAGGGTGCAACACTTAGGCCGCAGAATGCACACCACAATCCATTGCAAAATTCTATCCATAGGTTATAGTTTATTATAGTGACAATTTTCAGAAATAACTCACTAGTCACAATAGCATCCGCATACGGATTTTTCAGCATTGAGTTCAAATCTTCTTTGAACTTGTAGCCATCAACTGTGTGGGTGTCTGTGACCTTAATGGGAGGCTCATTGAAAAAGGAAGGTTTATCAAACGATTTCATCCAAACAACATTATTTACACACACCTTTGTATTTCCAATTTTAGTGTGAAACTCAGAACCCGAAAACTTACCATGAAGACATGTATAGAATATCCTCACAAGGTCTTCATTGTACTTCGTATTACACTCCAGAAATTTGTTAAATCCTTGAAAATCAAGAAGACTGATTACCTGAGGAATGTGCATTCGCTTAGCAGAGAGGCGATAATAGGCATGTTGCTTCACCATAGACCGCTTGCCAAAGTTTTTAGCGAAGCTCTCAGCAAACTCATGAAGAACTAGTGATGCAGCGGTCACCGGGAGAGGTGCAGAGGAGGAAGCTCTTGTGGATCTTTTACCGGTAACTTTTCGAGTAGCCATGGTTTTTGCTTGCAAAGATAAGAAGAGGAAATGGGTTGATGATGATTGCAAATATTGTAGAGAGTTCTTGAATATGGAGAGAAGTTTAAGACTTTGACCCTTTTGTAATAGCTTCTAGGTTTTGGGAAGAGGAGAATAGTAGAGTAGCATGTGATGTAGGTGTCAAGTTTCTATGCAAATGTAATGATATACATTAATATGATTCATAAAAGAGATATAAAGAGGGAATTTTGAACGGTTTGCAAAAAAGTTGAAAGAATTCGCGCGATGCATCGACCGCTCTATGTATGTGTCGATGCATACTGTGTTCATAATTAAACTTTCAAAAATCAAAAGGTATGCGTCGAACGGTAGGTCGACCTGAGCATACCCGAACAAATTTCAATTTTGGATACATATTTGTGAGTCGACTGGACCTTGTTTAGGTCGACTCATGCAGATAAAACTAGCAAATTTTGACATTTTTGATCATATGGGCAAACATAAAGACATAGATAACCAGCCAAAACACATTTTAAGCATTCAAAGGGATAACATACATATAATACGACATATATGACAAATGTAACATATAATTTGATGCATTTTGTGAACATGAGTACCGAGAGAGAGAGATAGTAGAGGAAAGATATTACCTCCATTCCAAATATAGCTCAATATATTTTTACCTCTACATCCTTACCACTTTCATCTCTATTGAGATTTGCACAGGTCGGCATTGGTGTGTCAATGGATTTGGAGTTTTCCATGTCAAACCTCTTGAGAATCTCAAGACAATATTTCGTTTGACTTACAAAAGTTCCTTCCTCAAGCTGCTTGATTTGTAACCCAAGAAAATATGTGAGCTCCCCCATCATACTCATCTCGAATTCCCCCTACATTAGGTTAGAAAACTCTCTTACAAGATTCATGTTAGTTGATCCGAATATGATGTCATCAACATAAATTTTCACCAGAATTAAGTGTTTTCCTTGACGCTTAATGAAGAGGGTTGTGTCGACCTTGCCTCTCGAATACCCTTAATCAAGTAGAAACTTGCTTAGACGCTCATACCAAGCCCTAGGGGCTTGCTTGAGTCCATACAAGGCACGTTTTAACTTTTATACGTGATCAGGATATTCATAAGACACAAAACCCAGAGGTTGGGCAACATAAACTTCTTCATTTATATAGCCATTAAGGAATGCACTTTTTACATCCATTTGAAATAACTTAAAATTTTTCGCACAAGCAAAGGCATGTAAAAGGCATATAGCCTCGAGTCGGGCAACCGGAGCATAAGTCTCCTCATAGTCGATGCCTTCCTCTTGGTTATACCCTTGCGCGACTAAACGCGCCTTGTTGCGAGTTATTACCCCGTTTTCGTCCAATTTGTTCCTAAACACCCATCGGGTGCCAATTACTCGATGACCTCGCGGAGGAGGGACAAGGTCCCAAACCTCATTTCTCTTGAACTGGTTAAGTTCCTCTTGCATAGATAAGAACCAATGTTCATCGAGTAAGGCTTCTTTCGGGTTTTTAGGTTCCATTTGACAAACGAAAGTGAAGTGATAACATAAATTACTTTTCTTAGACCGAGTCGTCACCCCCTTTGATATATCACCGAGGATATTGTCGATAGGATGGTCTTTGGAAGACTTCCAAGCTAGAGGAAGATCATATTTATCATACAGATGAACTACCTCAGTTTCTTCATGGCGGTTATCTTTTTCATCCTCTACTTTGGCTAGGTCGGGTTGATCAATTCCCGGCTCGGCACTTTTGAGTATGTCTTCCGAAGATATACCTGCACCATGAACAACACTACCTTTTCCGACATTTATAGGATAAATTCATTAAATTTTACATGTACAGACTCTTCAACGGTAAGTAATCTCTTATTGTATATTCTATAGGCTTTACTTAACTGAGAGTATCCGAGGAGGATACCTTCGTCAGCCTTGAAATCAAATTTACCTAAGCTTTCCTTTCCATTATTCAACACGAAACACTTACAACCAAAGACATGAAGGTGAGAAACATTTGGCTTGCGTCCTTTTAAAAGTTCATACGGTGTTTTATTTAGAATTGGGCGGATAAGCACCCTATTCAATACATAACATGCTGTACTTATGGCGTCAGCCCAAAAATACTTAGGTAATGCAATTTCATTGATCATGGTTCTTCCTAACTCTTCCAAAATAGGATTTTTGCGCTCCACAACCCCGTTTTGTTGAGGGGTACACGGAGCGGAGAAGTTATGATCAATACCGTGTTTACCGCAATATTCCTCAAACAAATGGTTTTCAAACTCACCTCCATGATCACTCCTAATTGATATTATGTTTGTGTTTAATTTATTTTGAGAAAGCTTAGAAAATCATTCAAAGGCTGCGAATGTATCGCTCTTGCTAGCCAAGATGATAGTCCAACAGAATCTAGAGAAATCATCAACTATTACAAAACCGTAATAGTTACCACCTAGACTTTTAATTCTAGATGGCCCAAATAAATCCATATGGAGAAGCTCAAGAGGTCTCGTAGTTGAAACTATTTTTTTTTAGATTTAGAAGAGATCCTCGTTTTCTTTCCCATTTGGCAAGCATCACAAAGGTGATCCTTGGTGAACTTAATTTTGGGCAGACCTATGACTAGATCTTTTGACACTACCTTGTTTAGCAAGTCAAAGTTAACATGTGCTAGACGTTTATGCCATAACCATGAGTCTTCACTCATTGTTATGAGACATTTATCACTTGTCAAGGATACTTCATTCAAATCCAGCATATAGACATTGTTTACTCTTAGACCATTAAACACACTCTTCATTTCATCATTATGCACAATTCGACAATAATCTTTTGAAAATGATACATTGTATCCTTTGTCGCATAATTGGCTAATGCTAATGAGATTATGTTCAAGGCCCTCGACAAGCAATACATCAGAGATAGTAGTGGAAGAGGGATTACCTACACTACCTTTTCCAAGTATTGCACCACGGTTGTTGTCTCCATATGTTACATATCCCTTCTTCTTTGCCACAAAGTCCATGAAGAGAGATATGTCTCCTGTCATGTGTCTTGAGCAGCCACTATCGAGAACCCATCTTCTCTCAGTGATCTTAAGACGTTGTACCTTTTTCATTTTGTTCTTTTGATGGGAGGAAAGCCAAAGATTGACGGATTCATTTTCATCACTTGAGCTTTCATCCTCGGAGGAATCGCTATCGCTTTCCCAAGCTATATACGCTCTCCTTGGCTTAGATTGCTTCTTATGTAATCTACTTATTTCTTTTTCTTTGCCCTTTTTATTCAAGGGACAATCCGGTTTGTAGTGTCCGGTCTTTCCGCAAGTATAACATGACCCTCTTGTCTTCTTTCCTTTAGTATCATCATTTCTAGAGTACCTTGATTGTTTCCGGAAGTTGACAAGATTTTTCTCAGAGTGTTGGATGTCGTTGTTTTTGACATATCGGTTGTAACGCTTTACAAACAGCCCCATATCCTCACTCTTGTCATCATCTTCGTCGTCACTCGAAGTGTAATCACTATACTCCTTAGTTTGAGACTTTGAGGAAGAAGTCTTGAGAGAAATAGACTTCTTTTCAGTATTTTTTATTTTCTCCTTATTTTCCTTCTTTTCATATTGCTCTAGGCTTAGAAGCACTTGTTCGTGCTCTTGCAGCTTTCCAAACAATGTTGTGAGATCCAAAATTGTGAGATCGTTAGCTTCTTTGATGGTGGTTACCTTCGATTGCCATTCCTTGTTAAGACATCTCAAAATTTTGTTAGTAGAAACATCATTGGCAACTGGCCTACCTAGTGAGTGCAATCTATTGATAAGATGAGTGAATCTCTTTTGCATGTCTGCAATGGTTTCCCCTTGCTCCATGTGAAAGAGATCAAACTCTTGTGTTAGCGAATTGATTCTCGCTAGCTTAACATCATTGGTTCTCTCATGGGCAACTTGCAATGAGTCCCACATAGCTTTTGCCGTTAAAAAATGAGAAACCCTATAATATTCATCAACTCCTGATGAGGAGATCAAAATATTTTTGGCTTTCCAATCGTAATTATATTTCTTCTCGTCATCATCAGTCCATTGTGATTCAGGCATAGGCACAATCATGTTATTCTCATCAGTCATAGTTATTTCAATTGGGTCGTTAATAATAACATTCCACACCTTCCTACCAATGGAATTAATATGCACCCACATACAGTCTTTCCAGTAACTATAATTTTCTCCATTAAAAACATGAACTCTATTATAGGCCCCTTTAGGTTCGTTAGCCATTTTCTACTAAGTTATACTTGAAGCACGGAGTGAACATGTGCTCCTGATACCACTTCTTAGACGATGACATGGATCTAGAATGGGGGTTGAATAGATCCCTTATTTAGAAAATGAGTCGGCGCTACCAATAAAATTGGTTTTTAAAAATTGTTTAATTTGCGGAAGCGGCCATGGAAAAATACTGTCTATAACGAACGATTACTAGAAAATCGGATATGCGTTTTAGCTGATGGAATTTGGATAATGAGTAATGAAAATCACTACGCTAGTCACACTATCAACTTAATTTAGATCACTACATGGTATGACTAGTTCCAATGCCTTAAAATGCCAACAAAATAAATGGACAGCAAACAAGGCTTTTCGTTCAGGAAATTTAACAAACACTTGGAGTGCAGAGCACTAGAAGTGAGTTCAATTTTGAGTAATTTGCTCTAATTTCCTTGTACAATCAACGATTGTACTAGAGTCAAAAACAGTCCAACACTTACTTAAAACAATCCTAAATTTGATATAATTGCTTGTACTAAAATCACACAAATATTAAGCAAATGTAAAAGCGTAAGGTAAAAGGCGCAAGGATTTGTTGAGGCAGTTCCCCCGCCGTCCTCGCTTCGGGGTACGTCTGCTCTTAATTCTAACAATAGAAATGGGCTCTTATAATGTAAATTTAACCTGTTGTAGAGTCATATATACAAGAATAAAATAACAATCAAACAAACGAACACCCTTGTTATTGTAGATGCTAACTCCTCTTGTCCCTTGATTCAAGTCGAATCAATTCATTCGACAACTTGTGTATGAACCTTCCGTCTTCAAACCCTAACCTGACTGATCTCAAACACTCGCTTGTCAAACCCAAACTTCTCCTTCACAATTCTCCGATTACCGCTACTAGATCGACAGAATCCACCGCTCCTCAATCACCTTCACTCGGTCGAATATGTGTTGAGAAGACTCGTCCTAAAAGCCCCCAAATTCAGAGAGTCTTGGAGCACAAAACCCAAGAGGTTTTATTCAAGAAAAACCTGTCAATTCCTCAATCCGAAGTGGATTACCCAATCACGACTTCGAACGTTATCACCTTAGACAATCCATAATGCACAACAAAGATTATTGTGTGTGATTGTTGTGGTATGAAATGTAGAAGATGAAGATGATGAGAACTTGAATTGACACCTCTTTCACTTTTCTTGTTTTGTAATTGATTCAATTGATTTGAAATGAATAGAGCAACTGAATATTTATACCAGACAAAACTGTTATAACTGAAAAAACCACCTTTCAAATTTAATAGACAAATCAGGAATTATGTAGCAAACAACGAGCGGTCGACCCACGCAGAGTGCAGGGTCGACCTGAGCTAACTCTAGGCAAAAGATTGTGCAAAATAAGCAGCTATGCGTCGATCGGAACAAGGCTACGCGTCGATGCAAAGCCTGAATTTTTAGATAGATACAAATGCTAACAGTATGCGTCGATGCAAAGCCTGAATTTTTAGATAGATACAAATGCTAACAGTATGCGTCGACCGGTGGGTCGACCATACCTAACCCGAGGAAAATGCAAGTTTGAGACACTTACCATGAGTCGACCGGAGCAGAGGTATGGTCGACTCAAAGACCTGTAATTTCAGAAAATGCCTAATTTTGATGTTTTTGACACTCTTAGATGATACCTATAACGACCAATGAGTTTTAACTCGTATGACACATATTTTAACAACATTTAGTGCAGTACTAGAGATATTTTGTGCAAGCAAATGAAACATGAGAAATAGGATATGCTTATGTATTATGGTTATAACGCCAAACATCTCTTCTTCCATGCGGCTAAGTTTTGACATCATCTAAACCCGTATATCTAGTATATGAGGCTTTGCCCTCACAAATATAATCTTGAAGTTGTTGAATAATCCTATCACATATTATGGTTTTCCTTTATTTTTGGCAGTATGGGTATCTTGTGGATTGAAATTTTGTATTTTGACTTTGTAGTCATCAAGCTCTTGTGTCCTTCCTCAAACACCCCTATGGCGCGAGGTGCTCCAACATACAGCGTTATGACGACGCATTTCATCAGGACATGGGGAATATTTTTAGGCCTAGCTTTAGATTTAAATTCTTTTTCCATTTTGATGTAGGAATACACTTGGATATTGTAATGTTCATGATAGTGTAATGGAATTTTAAAGCAAGTTTTGGATCCAATCTTACGAACAATTTAATTCTAATCATGTGAGGTCTCCTTAGTTACAATTGAATCAAAATTGTGATAACTCTCATTGTGATATCCTATGATGTATGAACTTGTATACTTGAATTATTTGAATAATATGATTTAAGATGATTGAAAGTGACGTATGCCATTGATTTCTGTAACTTAAATTCCAAGCTATTCTTCATTTTTGACTTGATCTTGAGAAACTTGATGAACACAACGATTATATTTTTCAATCTTAAAAATAATGCTTCTCCTAATATGCTTCATTATAACTTAGATCCCATACGGTCCATGATCATACCCTTGACCGTTTGCTTTTATTTTGCCTTGGCCTCTTGTAGTGAGCTTGAATTGTTGAGTGATGAATGACTTTTATGTTTGAACTTGAAAATTTTGATGAAACTTGTATGAATGTATTGAAAAGAGATGGACATTGACTTTATTTGAATTTTTCTCTTGGATTCTTTGTAAGGATACTTGAAATGATTTCTTGAAAAGAACTCTCAACCTTATAAATTGGTATGAAAGTCACTTAATAAGGGCAAAACCCCTTTTTTTAGAATAATGTGCCCAAAATCTCTTGCAACATCACCTTGCAACCCGACTTCAAGATGACATGAACTTTAACCTAAATTAATTTAAAACCATAATTCCTCAAAGCTCAACAATTATCCAGACCCCGATGATAAAACCATTTTGATAAATGGTCAAAGAACAACGTTAAACAATATCTCGCGTAATAGGAAACCAAAGCCCAAACATGACTTTAAGTAGGTATAGTCCCAAAATCCATTTGTAATGATACTTGGGTAATGAGGTACTAAAGCCCAAAAGTCATCTTTAAATTAATCTTGAACCCAATCTTGGAGTATTTTAAAGAAATGATCCAGACATCAATGAGACACCACCATAGTTCTAAAGCAATCTTGTGACCTAACTCCAAGAAGATCATGGCCAAAGGTCGGATGATCTTGCAGAGGAAACACTTAGGAAGGTAGGACAAATTTGGGGTATGACATAACCTTGATTTTATATTTCCACTCTTGAATTACTTGCTTGCTTAGGCTTGTCTGCTGTTTAATTGGGAAGGTTCTCCTTTGTGAAAACTGAGGGAATATTTTTATTTGGTGTTTCTATGGTTCTCTATTGTGTTTGGAAGGTATCAGGACCTAAGGGTTTTTTATTAGTATGATCGCTAAGATCTCGCAATCTTATGCCTACGTATTTTCAAAAAGGAAACTGAGAAATCAGAGCATTCGTAGTTCCTCCTAATCTTTGTGAGGAAACAAATTTTGTTTTGTATCTTGTTTAAAGCCCAAGATGATGAAGCTAAAAGAGTATTTGAAAGATTTGACAAATTGTCATCTTTAAGGGAGATAACTCTCCTATTCACTAAAAACATTTGAGAATCATGTCATAAGGGAAGAAAGCTTTGAACTTATTGTGTTTAAGCAATGCCATTTTTTCCTTTATGAACTCTTTACATACTTAGAGATGGACCTTAACTTGGATATATGATCGACAAGTGTGCCACTTATATCAGTTAGATGAAAGCAATTTTTTTGAACCATGATAAGAGAGGGACTCCAGCTTGGATTTTGAATCAACAAATGTGCCACTTACAACACTTATATGGAAAAGGGCTTTTAATGTTTGATTTGAATTGTAGTGATTAAAAGAGATGTCTTCCTACAGAGATGACTCAAAGTCTCATCTATGAAGAGATTGATTTATGTATCTTGATTAAAGCCCAAGATATGAAACTGAAAGATTGAATACTGACTCAACTAGGGAGTTTTATCCGTCTTTTACAAAGCCCAAGATTGAGGCTGATTGATTGGGGAAATTATTTGTGTAAAAGCCTGAGAGGAAATTTGAAGAGTCTGACTCAATACTGAGGATTTGACTGACTCTTTTGTGGATTTTTATTTGTATCCTATACAAAGCCCATGATGAATGAGGCTAAAAGATTTATTGTATCCTATACAAAGCCCAGGAGGAAATGAGGCTAAAATATTTTATTGTATCCTGTACAAAGCCCAATATGAAATGAGGCTAAAATATTTTGTTTGTATAGATTATTGAGACTTGACTTATGCTTTTAAGAAGTTTGAGGGTCCTTACATGAAGCCCAAGAAGAGGTTGTGGGGAATTGAATGAGATTTCCCAAGTCTCCTTGTATGATTCCCACAAGGAGGCTAATCTTGTTGGGGAGATTCTTTGTATGATGCCCAAAAGGGGGCAATGATGCTTGTATAAGGCCCAAGAGGAGGTCAGGGAACTAGTTGTTTGAACTAAGTTGTGATTGAAGAGATCCTATTGTTTGACCTATGTATAAACTAAGGATGATGTAAATGTCAAGAGAAACTTAACAAAATATGAATAAACGCGATTGAAAATTCACGAGTATAGACATTGATATGACATGTTTAAATTCATGTAAGATTGCATATCTTTTAAGATTTTATGTGTGGACTGTTTTATTTGTGTGTTTTATTCTATTCACAAAGGTGTTGGGTCTTACACTCTAAGCAGAGTCCCAAGATTTATCGAAAAGAAAGGAAAAGGTGACGGGTCTTACACTTTTATAGAGCCCTAATATTTATTCTATGTACAAAGGTGTTGGGTCTTACACTCTAAGCAGAGGCCCAAGAGAGTTTAAAAGAAAAGAAAAGGTGTTGAGTCTTACACTCTAAGCAGTGGCCCAAGATTTATTGAAAAGAAAAGAAAAGGTGATGGGTCTTACACTCTAGCAAAGACCTAAAGGGTTTTAAAAATGATTGATTTTGAAATGTAAAAAGTGATGGGTCTTACACTCTAATAGAGAACCAAGATTTTGATGATTTGGAAATTGAAAGGGGTTGGGACTTACACTCTAGCAGAGGCCCATGATTTTGATTTTGATGACAATGAGTGTTGACTGAATTTATGAGATTCAATGAAAGATATGTGTAAACCAGTATGATTTTTACAAAGTACTCACATGAAAAAATAATTAATTATGGTGTGAGTTTAAAAAAGGGAAAAGGGACTTATACCAAGTGGAGGCCTATAACTTTGAATTTGAAAAGTTTAATCGGGAGGAAAACCCTAATTTTGAAAGAATTAATCAAAGGTGTTTTTTTCCAAATGAATTTAAACATGATATAAGTGATGTGTAAGTCAAAATAAACATGTTGTGATTTTAAAACAAAGTTGAAAACATTAGGTTTTATTCATATGAGAATTAAAATGAACTAGGTTTAAAAACAATTAAGAATAAAATCAATTTTCCAAGGTTTTTAATCATAAAAGTCACTTATTTTTAACTTAACAAAAAATGATTAAATAAAAAACTTATTTTGAATTTTTGTGTGGACTAAAATAGTAGAGTGTGTGAATGACATGTGTGCAAAAAATTATTTAAAAATAATTAAATTTGAATATAAAACTAATTATTTGAAAATAATATATGAAAAATATAAAAATAGGAAAAGTGGTAAAAAAAATTGGCATGGGTGGGATTTCAACCAACACCTTCCCACTCAGATCACCAAAACACACCCTTTGCCAACTGAGCCAACACGCATTGGTGTCAATATCCCATCCCAATTAATTATATATTATGATTGTGTGGGAAATTCAAATTTTCGCACGAAGAACTTCATCTTCAACCTCTAGCTGGATTTGCAAAAACCATGCTATCTCATGAAATACGTAATGAAATTGGACGATGTAAGTATGAAAGTTGCTCATTTTTAAACAAGGAATTCAATGTTGGTATTTAATTTCATTTCTTTTTAGTGTGGAGTGAGTTATCAAGCATGAACACATAAACCCTAAAATTTGCAAAAACTGATATGAAACCCTATACACGAATGATAAATAACAATTGATTGATGATAAATGGTCTATGAACTATCATAAGCATGTTGGTAACTTGAAATATCATTTATGATGTATGAATCATGGAGTTTGAAAATTTCAGGCTTAACTTGTAAGAGGAAATTGAATCCTTAGTTGTAAGTGTTATAGAAGTGAAATGATGATCTAGACAACTTCCCTACACCTCAAGGAATGTGTTGATATGCTTGGAATAGATGGAAACCTTATGAATTGAAGAGCTCGAATCCAACTGCAACTTGGTTGGGATGAGCTATGATCTTGATGCAATTGATGTTACAGATGGTGCTTAAGTGTCTGGATCACTTATACATGATGTGTTTGAACCAAAAGTTTGAGCGAAGAAGCTCTGGTTTTGAAAACACGATTCTCACTTTTGAAAATTTTGAAACTTGAAGTGAAAGAAATAAATGAGAGAAAACAAGTGTTGTTTTGTTTTGGGGTGTCTTAGATGACCAAAAGTGAGCTCTATTTATAGGTGGATAGATTTGTCTTGGCTGAATAGTGATGGCTTGAAGGATAAGAGCTCATTCAATGTTTTTAGCAAGATACCATTACTTCCATGCCAAGGTACATTATCTCTTCCAAATAACATAGCTACTTTTTGACCAATTTAACATTGTGCAGAGTGATTTAATATTGTTTAAGTAGAGATCTTGACTGAGGAGAGTAGCTTTGTTGAATGTGCACTATTGCACATAAATGCAATTTTGAATTCAAGGCATATGTGACAAAACTTCATCATTCCAAATGTGATTCTTCTTGACTCAATACCTGATCTTGCAGGTTTGTGGTGATTCATTATGATCTTTATTGAATTGGTATGATCATGATCATTGCACTTGACTTCAAAATCGTGTAGTGTAAGAAATGTCTAAAAATGGTTTTACAAAACAGCTGCAGCAAGGTGCATTGCACCCTCCACAACTCTTTGCTCAAGTAGAGTTTAATGATGTTCTTGGATATTTTGGAAAGTTGGGATAATATACTTCAACTTCGATGTTGCATTTGGTCTTGAATCTTCTTATATTATGGTAAAAAATGGCCTCAAAGTTGGCCAAAACACAAAATAGACTCTGCCTAAAAATTTCTAAGTGTCAAAGTTCAAAACATAAATTCTTCCAACTTCATGCCTTTATATCTCAAAATCTAGGCATTTTTTGGGGATGGTTTAGCCCAAAAATCTTGTTGTATGGAAGAAGATCTATCATTTGAGCTTTGGAGTGCAAAAAATGGTTGCTTGGATCACAAGTTATGGCCTTGTAATGTTAGGTACTTGAACATAACTTTCCATAACTTAGTGAGATTTTCAATTCTTCCAATTTTGCTTCTTTTACAAGTAACCTTGATTCTTTGATCAATCCTTGATTAAATGCAATTACGAATCCTATTTCCTTGAATAATAGCCCTTGATGATCAATTTTGCTAAAAAAGTCAAACTTTGACTTTGTGTATCAGATGAATTTTGTACAGAGAAACCCAAATTCTTGACTTTCAACAAATGAATATCCCAAGGTGATTATGAACTTATGAATGGGCTTAAAGGGTATATTTGGGTTTCTTGAGTCATGTCCCAAGTTTTGAGATCATGCCTTTCTCAAAATTCAAAGGTATGGTTGACTTTTCATCAAAAACCCTAGCTTGTGGTCCAGATGAATTTGAATCTTTGTTTTGCTTATAAGTCAAATTCTTTGAATTAATCCAATCATATGAATGGACTAATATGATGTATTTAAGGTCCTTGAAATATATCTTGAGGTCTTGGATCATATCTTTCCCCGTAAGTCATCCCAAGTATTGAATTAGGTCAAAACCCTAATTTTGGTACACTGAGGGTCTTGAGTCTTGATGAGCTTGTCATGATGTAATTTTGCACTTTATTATTGAAGAGTGAAAGTTCATGATCTTCATGGGTGATATAGAGACTTGTGGTGTTGAATATGGTGCTTATCCCTTGGTAATTCATCTGCTTGAGCTTTAGGGGGATCACCTAATCTGTGAAACAAGTAGACACATATATCTTGTACTTGTGATTGGGTTAGAGATGTATGAAAGTATATTCATATGATATGAATATGATGTGGAACCTTAGGGTCAAATATTAGGGTATGAAAAACTGTTGTTTCTGTGTCAGTTTCACTTTGTTAATGTACTTTAAAAAAAATCTAAAGAAAAATTACTGGAATGTACTTGCATGCTGAAAAAAAACTTGGTCAAAATGAATTATTTCATTAATATTAAAATGGTGGATTAAAAAAAATATTTAGGGGACAAGATGGTTCTAGTAGAGATCCCTAGCTAGAGCATCTCGTGCCCAACAACGTCAACTGTTTCCATAGTCCGCCTCTCCTTCTTTAGAATCAATCACTTCTTCCTCTTATATGACTGGGAGTGAACGGTAAAACTTCTTGTTGACCCTCATTTTATTCTTTGACCTCTTCATGCTTTTTCTCTTTGGCTTCAAAGCAGCTACTGATGAACCTATTTCTAAAGGTCGTTCAGGTATTGTTGAAGTTGTCTCTTCAGAAGTAATTGTTGCTGAGGGCAATGGCTCAGTTGTAGAAGATTCAGAAGCAGCTTGCCTCTGAGGCGATTGGACTTCTAAACTCGTAGAGCTCTCTATAACATCTGTTATGAAGGATGTGTTATGACTCTCAGTTGATGACTCCTTATATCTAGGAAGATGTTTGATGAAAATGACTTAGGAGCTAGGTGCTTTTATAATGGCTTATGTGGATACCAAGAATCTAAAATTAATCCTTGCTTAATTCTTGGAATAGTAACGACCACTAAGACATTAAAACATGCACTTTACAAACCTTAATTATTCTTATTACTTGATTACTTTTCCTCCTTGAAAACTAATTTTGTAATGATGATTTGAGATACATTTATTAGTGATATTTTTTCTTCTTCTTTTCATTTTTTATGTGATAAAAAGGGGAGTAATAAAAGTAAGTATTTAAGTGGAAACTGAACCCATTGAGTACCTATTTAGTTGTACATATTGGTCATTTATTTTCTGTTTTTATGGTTACCTTGCCCAGGGCGTATTTTAACTTTATTATACACTAAGGAAAAACTTATAAACCTCGAACTTAACATGTCAGACCCAAAAAGAGCTTGCAAACCTCGTATTCTGGTGTTGACAAAGAAAGTTAAAAGGGTAACATATTTTAACTCTCTTGTACATAGTGTTAAGTAAGAGTTTACAAACCTCTAACTTCGCGTATTTAGAATCAAAAGGAGCTTACAAACCTCGTATTCTAATGTTGGCAAAGGAAGTTAAAATGTTGTTATTTTGGTTTTCTTAAATATGGAACTAAGGGGGAGCCTACAAAACTCAACCTTGAATCTGTTTGACTCAGGAGGAGCTTGCAAACCTCAGACCCTGATGTTACTAAGAAGACTGATTTATTTTATCTTGAAAAATAGTTCTTGGTATTAGAGTCAATAGAAATCAACTGTGGACTATCAGACTCGAGGGGAGCTTTCAATCCTCATACCCTGTTATTGCAGAGAAAATTAAATGCCTAACATTGTTCTTTAAATACTTGTGTTTGTCATCGAAAAAAATGGGGAGATTGTTAGAACAAGATTTGTTCATGATATATTCTCTTTTGATTTTGATGATAACAAAGTATTAAAATAACAATGGTTTATTTGATGTGTGTTTTATTTATGCATGTTCTCATCATTGTACATAAATAATCAGAATTTGTGTTACTTGAAAACACTTGAGATTGCTTCATTGTTAGCTTCTGGTGGCAGAGTCTGAAGAACAACTAATAGTGTGGCTTGACGTAGACTCTGAACTGAAAGCCTCAATATTTAGACAAGTTACTACACTTGGTAATTGTATATCAGCTTCTGGTACCATTGAGAATTGGTGATAAAGTTGTGGATTGTCTGTACTATAGAAAGCATGTTGTATTGTCTTATCAGCTTGTCGACTAGAGTCTACAAGATTGCAAGGCTCAAGAAAGGTTGACATGCTTTACAGATATCTGCTCTCAACGGCTCTATCAGTACAAAACCTCTTGAAGACTCAAAGTTTAAACATGTTACCTCTTCAACGGCTAGTTTATGCAAAGGCTATATATATGGCTGAAGATTCAAGTTTGAATCTTAACAAGGATTCTTTAGATGAACGAGTAGCAAGATCAATAAATTATCAACTCTATCGTAATATGCATATTTTCTGTTGTAGGTTGTAATTGTAAAAGCCTTAACATTTCATACCATTGAATATCTTAGAAATCTTAAGAGCTTTAGGTCTTTGTTATGGTGATTTCTCGCACCTTTGATACTTGTATCATGTACACCTTGTTCTCTATTCTGTTGAGCCTTCAGTAGTTTAGATCAAAGTCTCTTGTTATGTGCTTGAGCAAAAGTCTTGTGTTATTGTGATTCAAGCAACAAGTCTTGAGTCAAGATGCTTAAGACACGTAAGTCTCATTGCTTAAGTGTTTGAGCTGTGAAAGTCTTATACAGCTAGTCTGATTGAGCAAGGGGAACTCTTCGTCTGAGGGGCGTGAGCAAGAAGTCTCGAGTGCAGCTTGAGTAAGGAAGTCTACATCTGGATGACCAGAAGAGCAGGTGGCTCAGCCAGAGGATGTGAGCAAGAAATCTTAGACATGTGCAATAAGTAAGGGGAAGTCTCAACTAGAAGACCTTTGGAGTAGGTGGCTCGGTCATGAGGTGTGAGCAAGGGAAGTCTTATACATGTGCTCTAAGTAAGGAAAGTCTCAGACAGTTGGTATGAGCAAGTGTAGAAGACTTATGCAAAAGCATAAGCGATTGTAATCATGAAGTAGTTATAATGAAAATCTCTTGTGAGATAAGGGGACTGGACTACTCTCAGTTAAGGGAGGAATCAGGATAAATCTTGTGTCTTTTGTTGTTATTTTGTTTACTTCTACTATATCCGCTGCCAATGAATTAAATCAGAATCTGGACATCTGTTCTGATTTTGAAACTCTGATCATAAGTTAAATTAAAAGAAAACGCGAAACACAATTCTACTCCCTCTTCTTGTATACTTTTCACACCTTCTCTTTATCATTGATTGCTCACCAGACATGATTAGAGAAAGGTTTAAGGCAATAGGATTTGGAGTATACCTCAAAGGCGTGATTATAGGTTTTGGAATAGTAAGTAATAGACCCCTTCCATTCATTAAAATCTTTATGCAAGTAGAAGGAACAATCCATAACCTATTGGACGTATGTCCACAAAGAGACTGATTTTGATGTTGTATTTAATAAAAATTCCTATAAAGATATTAACAAAATTAAACTTTATAATTTACAAAAACAAGAGGTCAAAAACCTCGTATCAGTGAATGAAGAGCATTTGTTATGCGACAAATAATTATGTCATGCAAGCTTGAGATTAATCTCAACGATGACCTAATTTAAAATTTCAATCACATTCCTTATGTGCGGATGTCAAAATGACATCAGCCTAATCTGAAATAACGTTTACAAAAATATTGTAACCAATAAAATCCATAGTTTTTAGATTCTGTAACACTTTGATCTTGCTTTTGAATTGAACTGCTGCATTATTGAAGACACATAAAAAAAATTGTTATTTAGTCTTTTATTTCTTGGAAAATATGCTATGTTTAGCTAAGTTTTATATGCTTTTTACTAAATTTTCTATAAATTTAATTTGTTGGAGAAAATTAGATAGCACACAAATTTTCTAGAAAAAAACAAACAATTAGAAGTCTGGTTCAAACTGCAAAGAATTAGAAAGGGTCAATGAGGAACATAACCGAATATTTGGAAGCATGTGATTTATTTTTGACAAAGAGATGACAATAGTTTTACTAATTGGCTTTGGCTACATACTCACCACAAAAGTGGAAGTCATGTAGTCAATGTACACTTGATGAAACCTAAAAAAAATTTATTTACAAGAAGTATGTTCATATTTTTTATCTGATTTTTACATGTAATAATAAGAAAGCAAAGTAATATTTTGTCTATATGGTTATCAAAATATTTTATCATTAACGTTATAACTCAAACCTATTATCATTTCTAATTTCATCTAATCACCACATTTAAAAAAAAAATAGTACTCAACAAAGTCAACACAATATTTATGAAATTAGAAAAAGAAAAAATAATTAAATTATTGCATACCAATACAATAACTACATTACAATTTATAAAATGTTGTATCATAAGATATATAAGACATTTTGTTGGAAATGTTTGTATTCTCCATAGCCGGGTCCTCAAAGAATCAAGGATTGTTTATAACCCATTTACATTTGTAATTAATGCATTTGTGAACATAATACTTAATCCAAGCTTCTAGGCAATCAGAGTCAGTTTCACATTGAATAATTTCTATAATAAATAAATAAATAAATAACGTTACTAAAACATGATAAAAGATTGGGTGTAGCAACATCGAAATAAAAATATGAAATTTCAAAAAAATGAAAAAGTGGCTTACCACCATCAACTTTGGTTGCAACAATAAATAAGAAAAAACATAGAATGAAAGCATAAACAAAAATGAGAAATTCCGCCATATTATCTATATTTGTTTATCAAAATAGAATATGATTCGAGCTATTTATAGTTCATAAATATCATGGTATCCTAAAAAATAATTAAATTATTTTAAGCAATTATAAAGTTATAAAAATCATTATCAAAATATAATTATTATTAACTATATTTTACAGTTAATGGTTGTTTGACCCTTTAGCACGCCTAGTAAGGAAGCCATAACACTAAAGGGAATTTTTTTAACCTTTCAATTATTTTTAACTTTTCATTCCTATTCTAACCTTTCATGATATTTAAGAGAAAATTTTATTTTATTTTACCATGAAAATGGTGTTTGTTATGTCTTTAATGTTAATTTAGAATTTGAGAAACTCAATTTAACTTGCAAGGCTTCTCAAATATTTGGCCATTTTTTTTTACAATTATCACAAATAGTAGGGGAAAGCACAAGTTTAAAACAATACTAAGTATAAAAATATTTTTAAATATACCCCAAGAAAATAAATCAAAAATCACAAAAAAAAAATTGCAGCATATATTATTCCAAAAAAATTACCTAGGCATGAAATTGATTATGACGCGTTGACTTTCCAATACCTTAAAAACTACTGTGGATAGGGAGGTTGTTAGTGTGAGTTTCAGATAAAACAAAAATATATGTATCCAACCAATTTTATAAGTAAACAAATTTGAGTTACTTTGATGAATAATGTTCTAAAAAATAGTATGTATTAGGTCTTTAGATTTAGCTGAGAATAATGGATAGAAGATGGCACCAGATTGGTTAACTCCGTAAAATATTTCCACATAGAACATAAATATAATACTGTTAAACAAATATTTTCACACTTACAATATGCTTATATAGCAAACGACTTAAAACCAGTTAGACGTCGCTTTGTCCATTTTACACTGATGTATGGGTAAGAGTTATCCAAAGAGATTAGAAAATTATCGGAAAGTGTTATGTAGAGAGCTTTAATCCCTTTAGGTGTGAACGCCGGAAAAGTAAGGAGGCTCCCCCTCAATTTGACAACAAGGTCGAGCATTAGAAGCCCATGAGGAATGTCCGCTGGAGCCACTTTCTTTATTGCCATTTTTATTTATTTATTGTATTTAATTAATTTATTGTTAATTTTGGTTAGAAAAGTATTACATCTATACCGTTTGTAAGGACATGTTATTTTCTAGAGTACACTTTGTGAGTGCAACTTTTCATTAGATGTATTTTATATGATGTCAAAACTAGGATATTTTAGTGATGATGTATAATGGATCATATCAT